>OU974040.1:4089896-14089896 GCA_918843915.1 Notodonta ziczac | reverse complement strand
TAGCTTATTTCATAACAATTTCAGTAACATAGGGTTTATAGAGCTACAATGCGTAATTTCTCAGATATCGTAGTTTTAGTGAACGCGGAGAAATCGCGCGCTTTCGGCCGGGCGCACTGTTACATATACGCGTAGTGGCGCAACAGAGGCGTTACGTCTGAGGGGATAAGTAAAAATGTTAGCAGAAAACACCATTATCACTAAATATAGTGATAATGGTGTTTTCTGCTCACATTTTGTTGCTGTTCCTGAGATATTATTCATTGAAAAGAGTAATCACTGAGTTTCTTGCCGGATCTTCTCAGTGGAAGCAGCATTCCGCACCTATGGTAGATTTTGATTCATAAATGCTTACATGAATAAAAATAATTTTGAGTTTTTTTTTGTTATTGTCATGCTAAAGTTAGCATGTTTGCATAATACCCATAACCTTACAGAAGTAATAGTTTGAAAGGTGAGTTACCTATTATGAATACATGGTACTGAGGAAATTGATCAGCAAAAATATTAAAGAAGTTACCTAGTATAGGTACCTACTCAAATTAGGTACCGAAGTGATTTGCAGCATATAACATCAGAAGTTAGTTCTAAGCACGTACAAGGGAATGCTACAGGGCAGTAGTTCACGCCGGCGCCGCCAGCGGTGGTGAGGGCGCCACTTTCGCGACAATGCGCTCGCCGATCACAATGCAGTTGCAACTGAACGTGTATTGTGTACTATCTGCATCACGCGCTAAATGGGGGTTGAAGGAAAGCAAATTGCTGACGTCTCTGCATTTTACGGGAATGTTTAAATACAATTAAAGAAAAGATAACCGACTTATTTCAAACATGATCGTGCGTATGCCGTCACCACCTATATTTTTGATTAAAATACATTGATATTACATAAGTATACGAGAATAGTATATTGCCAGCAGAACATTAAAATCCATGCACAAACTGCCCATAATGCGAAATATCTTCTCCTGAAGGATATAAAATATATAAATGCCTCAGTACTTTATACACTCTCCGTATTGAACCTTGCAATAGAGCTTACAAAATCAAGTTTGAAGATATCAGCGCTGGATGGTGTGCGGGCGAGTTCTGCAATTCAAATGTATGCGAAGCGCTGACACAGTCTGCGATCCTTTGACGAATCGTCGCTTGGTCGTTCTCTGCCAATCGAAGCGGTTACCTACTAGTATTTAAAGCTCCGTAGGGTTACCAGACTGGTGAAAAAATGTTAGCAAACTCTAGACGAGTAAAGACAAGCGAGCGACCACCGCATGAAACGTCGATTAAATGGATTTGCTACGAGGAATCAAAATACATAATACCAATCGTATTTAAATTATAATGACGTTTAAATAATATCATAAACCTACTAGTCATTAAGTACTTAGTCAGAAAGTAGTACAAAACATATTGTGTCGAAATACTTTACGTCAGTTACTGTACGGTTAACAAAATCCATTTTTTTTCATTTAAACTCTGTTATTAATATCACATTTAATATCTTAGAGGAAAACTTTTAAAAATAATCTGGCAAAGGACGAAATAATAAAATATAGCAAAACCTTTTTATTTTATAAAAATACAGAAAATTATTGAAAACTTTTATTACAAAAACAAATACTCCAAAACACCTATTAGGATCACCGTGGGAATTAGATGATATCCAAGTTGCAAATACCCCAAAAAGTAACTCGCATTCAAATCACTCCCACATTAACGATGACGGATGTTACCCATAACACCGTCTGTAAAACACTACACTCACTGAATATGGCCATGCAATTTGAACTCTAAATACAAAACTAGAAGTCCAAATTTCATTAAAATTACTGAGACTGTCGATGCTTTATTACATAACGAGGCTACATACGTAGCGGCAACTCCAAGTTAAGTGACAAAACTGATGAACGTGTTCAATTTAAAGGGCGGCTCGGCCACGTCATATAGGCGCTCATTGCTGAGGGCTATAACGTGATACGACACTCGGACTCTAGTGTTGTATTGTAATCCCTTTTAGGGCTGTCGCCATAACAAATAATAGATGTTGGACTTAAAAATATAACATGTACATACAAGTTATAATTTTTGTTACATTTCTATTAAGCAAATAAGTTACAACGAAAGTCTTCACAGTTAAAGTTATTAATACGAAAACGAATATTCCAAAATTATAAATTTGGATAGTCCTGACAATGGCTGCGTGGAGTAATGACCGCCACTCACTACAGAGCACATCCCGTATATAAAAATAGTTAATAAGCTTTTATCAAAATACGGCCCAATTAAATTTGAGTGTTGTGAAGGTATTTGTTAGCTGTTTTGGCCCATTTTAATAGTTTAGGTACCTACCTATGTATATACCTACACCTACAATGTGACTCCTAAAAATATAAGTTTGTATGTGATTTATAAATTATAATATTATACCAGTATTTCTTGTTCCCATAATAAATGTCCCTGCTGTAACTCAAATATAAGCAGGTACCATAGCCATAACAGTAGGAAAGCATCCATCATAATATCTGAACCTTTAATTTGTTCCGCTAATAAATACTGGACATATCGTATGAAAAATACTGGTGTCGAGAACACGGGAACGCGTCGTCGACTCCCGGCTCATTGGGATCCCGGCCGCGAGCGCCGCGCAGCCGCGGCGGCGCCGGCCTAGGCGCTGCGTAGGTTCCGCCTTTTGGGACTGAGTTGGGGGTTACCGGAGCCTCGGGAATGTTGATTTTACTTATTTGAAACACGCCCCGAATGGATTGTGTAAATAAATGGAATTAATTTGTTTTTGTGCACGAACCATCCTAATTGTCAATTCGTTTTAATTGTGTTCGGGAAACAAAATACTTTTTTGTTTAGGTGTGAAAATTTTAATTTTGTTGTTGGGTACCTATGTAATGTATTTTAGGCGGCTAATATTTTGTTGTTAACTGTTCTAACTGTCCTATTCGCAGGTGTTACATATTTTATCAGCATGAAAGAAAGTACCTGTCATGTTGTAGGTCTTTACTATAGGTAAACAGAGAAACGTCGAGCTATATCTTAAAAAAGCTCCTAGATAATGATGCAACAATGCACAAAAGATGTAAGCTATGTGTAAAGCAATTAGTGACAATGGCTCGTAGGTAATGGTCTCCATGGGCCAATGCGCGGCCGGGCGCGGCGCGCGGCGCGTGCCAGGCGACGCGACGAGTGCGAGTTGCGAGCTCGGCCCGCGCCGCGCCGCCCGCGCCGCGCCGCCCGCGCCGGCACGTGCCAGTAAGGGGTTGAATTCGTGGGAAACTATTGGCAGTGTATAGTGATAGTATTCCAATCACTTGGATTAACGTTAAAGTTGGAAAACCAAATTTTGTGCATTTACTTCCAACTCTGGGGGGACAGAATCACGAGTTGAATCCATGATATCAGTTTTCGTTATTATTCCTGTAAGCACTACACAGGCATTACAAAGCATTATAGCACTGTAATAAAACCTTATACTTATTGATATACCTATAATATAATACCTTAATACTTAACATGTGTGCTGGGTACAAAGAGCGAACCTGGCCGATATTACCCGGATCCAGTCGAAGCGGCTTCACAATGACAGTAATCTTACTTTATTACCGGGAGATGGCGCTGTAGGGCTTCATTAATACGAGATGGGTAGGGTGGCCACGCGGCTGGAGGGAATTGGAGGAAACACTTTATAACTATTTTGATTTGAACATACAGTTTCTCAACATATTATTTAAAAGTAAGTATACATTTTAGGAGTAAATAGCTAGAAGATGCATGTTTGTATTTATCAAGATAATGTACCTAATTCATACACATTCCTTTGTAAAAATCAATAGTTGAAGGCAAAATTTGGAAAGGAAATATTTAGTGTCTTTGTTAATATTCCGTTAAGAAAATTAACAAAGTTTGAAATCCTACCTAAAGAGAACCAATAACAAAAGATACGGATTCTTATATCAGGTACCCATAATCAGTAAACGTGACTACCTAAAAGGGTCCCAAATTAAAAATGTAAGAAAACCGAAGCGTGCCGATCGATCCCGAAGTACTTCCCACACTCAGGTAGTCATCTTTTCATCGTGGTTGTCATGTGCCCTTACCACGATAAGCAAAATAAACTCGATAACGTGAACAATTTACGTCCATTTCAATATAATCTATATTAACACATTAATTATTAGGTTAGCTATGGAAAAAGTTTTAAAATTCTGGCCAAATAGGTACGGCGCGCGGCGTTTATACGAGAACGATGGTGGTAACGTATCAGTATGGCATTGTTTTATGCGGGTTGAGTATTTTATTAGCATGGAACTTAGATAATATGTGGTTGACGTAAGCCGCCTCTTATCGATACGATAAGAGATCAGAATGATGAGACCGACATAAATCTTCCTAGCTTAGTTTGTGATTGTACCGCTGGTCTCTTGAACCGATGGTTGGGATGGGATGCGAACACCTCACGCCGGTCGGCGGAGTAATCATAAGGAAATTTGCGAAGCCTTCGAGTGTACATCTTGGAATAAAATTGATTCTGTTTGGGGACATGTGTATCCAGTATAGGCATGTTAACAATAGGGGCTAAAATAGCGGCAAGAAAGAAAAATACATATTTTATTTTCCCGGCTTTCTATTGGGACACTGTCTTTTAAAGTTTATTTTTGGAACCTCGAAAAGTAGGTCAATCTGATTCAAATTTTTATTTTGTACTTTCTGAGTTTGTACCATATTTTCTATGTATCTTATTTATATGATTTATACATACAGTAAGTATACGTATATGTATCGAATGAAGTATAATATACATATTTTGATTGGACAACTATAAATCCACAGTAAAACTCCACAAGATTCCCATCTATTTAGGTCGCGGAAAATTCGTTACCTGAAAAGAGAGACCCCTTTAAGAATTCAAATAATTTGAGCGGAAGAGCCAATCCGAGGGCCCACTCCAATCGTCTATAACAAGGAGTCAAATTAGAGCAGTGAATGGACCTCTAATCCTCTTCCAAGAACTCCCATTCCGACATTAACGATGTCTGTAGGATTTACTCCTTTATTAAATTCAGTGCGAACGGCGCGCGGCGGCCTTCCGGTGTGCGACGTGAGCGCACAATACGGCACGGTGTCACGGGACACCGGATTACGGGCTATTGTATTGGAGAAGATTTTGTATTAGCAGATACTATTTTTCTTTCATTTAGACTATTGGGAAATTTTAAAATTATTCACTCTCTACTTGTCAGTCTAGTGAAAAAATTCGGCTCATTACTCTGCAAACAATTCATACTGAAACAATTATGTATTAATGCATAAAACAATATATTAACTATACCTACAATTTTAGTGTAAAACATGGGTTTAAATTTAATTTCTCGCACAACGCTGACGTTCCCATGCGCTCCACATCAAACCGCGTCAGGCGTGAGCGGCATTGTGTTGCAGCTCGCTTCGGTGTGAGCGACGGACTGACAGCGGAATTTTGTGAGAGCGCACGGAGAGCTACGCCATTGTTGCTGTACCGTGCAATCAGTTTTTAAGTCGTTCAGGCACCTTTACTATTATAAAAGGAGCTGTTCATAAGTGTTCATTACTTTTCGTTATTCAAGGTACCTACCTAACTATAAATACCATAGTTGGAAAATTCATTCTAGTAGGTACACAGTAATTGAAATATTTCACGCTTAACCACGACTGCATGTGTACTTTTATAGCAACTTTCTGGATTGTTGCCAAAGTTAGCCTCAAAACTAGCATGAATACTATCAAAACAAAAACTAGTAGGCACACATTGCCTTTTCTATTTGCCATGTTTCAAGATGCAAACATGATTATGAACCGCAATCTTTGCGGGTTAACATGATAGCTGATATTTTCTTAGATCCATTGTAAAATATTCGAAATATTGTAAAGTATCCTATAGTAGAAGTTTATAGGCCGTGATTTAAATTTCAATTGGCAACTGTTACATGTACGAGTAGGTATCTTAAAATATTTTATAGGACGCAAAATGTTGCTTCACAAAAATAGTAGTTGTTACCTGCCTAAACATTTGTGAGGTCAATACAGGTTTTACTTTCACTAAATTGTTGACACAACACAATGGAACATAAAACGATACAAAAGCTTAAACTACGACTAAAATTGTCACTCACTCATAATATTGCAGACTATGTTTAACTTTAAATTGTTTTCGCGGAATGCTGCCGGAATTTTGCCATATATCAGGGTTTAAGTGGAATTCGGTCCGCATTGCCGGAATGATAGGTTAGCCCGGGATATTGGGCAAGCAAGGTATGCACCAAATTTAATGGAAGCGTTCTTAGTGTGCTTCATCACTTAGCGCGGGAGATTTCGCTATTTTGGTATCGGACTTCGTATGTCAGCTACTTACTGACATTTGATCAATTTGTGTTTTTTTTTGGTAGAATAATCGAGATGCATTAATATTTTTATTATTATAATGACGCTTTTTATGTTCACAACAAATATTAGCTAGTCTTCTCGTCAGTAAGTACCATTATTCAGTGAAGACTTGAGCTACATTAATTAGGTCCAACAATCAATCGGTCCGATTAATTCGCACCAATTATTCCCATCGCTCGGTTACGCTTCAGGACCTATATCAATGAGCGGCAAGCATTAAATTATTTCAAATTAATTAAATTCTACCACCTAGTTCTCAGCAACTTTACCTCTTTGGCGACGCAGTTTTCAATTATTGTGGTATTAATTTACAGCATGAGCCTGGAATTCGTAGACCTTTCATTTATATTATTACGTGCCAAAAACTATTTTAGGTTAGAATTCTGAAATGTCATAATTATTATTATCAGACAGTGTCTCCTGCTTGTTATCCCCTGAAGGCTTACCACTTTTCGTGTCCAGACCCTGTATGTAGTCAATCCTTTGTACACAAACATCTGACCACAATCGACTTATAATTCCATTTATAATGTTGAGCGATCCAATGTACAATAGGGATCCCGCAGGCCCGGCGCGGGGTCCGTCAGGCCTTCGGAGAGACAAGGACTGATGGTTGAGCGGCGCGCGGTGACACTGACGACGGGAGCGGGGCTCAATGCATCGATGGATCAGATTTGTATGGGTCAGGTTTTATAGCACAGAAATGTTGGTTAGTAAAATAGAAAAGGCCTCGATTCATGTTCTAGTAAAATTTTATGACTTTTCAAGATGTTTATTGACTTGGGTTGATGATAGAAAAAATCTTGTTAATTTTAAAAGTTCTGTCTTAAACTTTGCTTATTTGTGCTAGTAATTGCCAAACCTACATTTATTATTTATTTAAAGTTAAAATAGAACGGCCAGAGGCCAAATACACTAAGTAACTACTTAAATAAAGATACATTATAATTTCTAATAATCATTCATCCTTTTCACAAAACCTCAAACATACCAACAATATCTTCGCCTATTCATCCGCAAAGAAATCCATGCATGCGTTGGAATCCAGGAGCCATACATGGCCATTCAGTGCTAACATTCATAGACGCCTATGTCAAAATGTATATCTAGTTCTAGAGGCTATAGATAGTACGTCATTACCTGTATGCATTCACATCCAGAATGTTTGTACGTTGGTATTCAAACCGATTTCCGCTCAAATATTAGGCTATTCCGTCCTGAATTTCGTTATCCAATAAATTCACAAAAAGTTTTGTTATTAAAACAAATATTTAAGCTCAACTGACGTGTTGGCGCAATTCATAACGTTTTCAGGACCTCTCTGCTCGTTTCGGGAAATTCCGTGCTACACTCGAGGGAGAATAATGGGCAATAAAACGTCGATTGCTATGGCATTTCAAGCTTTATGCCGTCAACGTCAAGGTGGAAGGTTAAATGAACATTAGTTATGTTTGCTGGACCTCTCACCACAGTACCGTTCGTCGCTGACAATGCAGCCTGATATTGATTCTGTGATATGACATGCGTAGGTAATAGTTAACTTAACACAGGTAAATATTTTAATTTAAAAAATATGGTTAAAAAGTACAGTAAAAACAACATGTAAGGTTCAATATGATGAAAATCAGCCGTTATAGTCACGTTTGTAATAGAGGTCATCACAGTAGCACTTACCTGAAACAAAGAAGTACAAAATATATAATCAAAATTAAAACGGAATCTAATACCTCAAAATATACATAGTTATCTTGTCAGCCTACATAATGCCGTGATTGTATTACTGTCGGCGAGATAATTGTCGAGCTTATAATTATACAAGTATAAAAGTTATAAAAACTGTAACCTGAATACGGAATTATATGCAATATACTAACAATTGTTGATAGATAGCGCTAGCAGTCTATATTTATATGTATGAACTCATAATTTTCCTCTTCTTCATTAGACATCCCACTAGATACGATAGCAAAAATTACACCTCGACACCTCATTCATCAAAATCGGATAGGTGTAGTTTAGGCAATACAGTGGAACATAAATAATAGCCATTCCTTTTGGATATTGGAAATGTGTTCTACCATTAAAATCTAATCGGTGTATATTAAATATAATTATACAAGGTGAAACATAATGGGTATACTTTTTTTTTCAAAACTTAACTTTGTAATTCTAAAACCATCAGCTATGGAGGGAACTTGGAAAACAAAAGGTGTTATAGGAATACAGCTGTTGACCGATTTCACAAGTCTACAAAACCTTTAGCACTTCAACTGTCCCACAAAGCCGATAGTTTGAGATTTACAAAGTTAAGTTGCACAAAAAATAGTATAACCTTTTTGTTTCACCTAGTATACATCATATATGTAACTTATACTTCCTGTTAATCTTAGAATCGACGACTAACCTAATCTAGTAGTCACTCTATCATAAGTAAGAAGATGATCTCTTAAATTTTAGTCCAAAGAGAATGTTTAGTAAACATTTAAAGATTAATTACGATTCAGTCAGTAGGCATACAAAGGGCCCGTCAAGGCCGATTGTCCACGAAATAAATTGGGAAATTCGTAGTCGCGCGGTGACATTTACAATCAACGACTCGTCGTGTCGTGCGGCCTGCGGTCCGAGCGGCCGCTACTATCGGAGTCTCTTCAAAGTAGTTGAAAGTGTAGATAACGAGATACCTATGGCAATATTGTTTGTGGCGAGAGGTGATTGATTTATTAGTCCAATTTACCTACAATGAGAAATGTAACATTGTTCCACAATGAGAAAATAAGGATACTATTTAAATTCGGTATTAACAAATACTAATATTGATTACAGCGCAATATTTAGAAAATCTTCGCTATTAACACCTGACTGACGGTAATGACATTAAAAAAATTATAGATGCACCACTTCAATAAGGTAGGTATGCAAAAAACAGCTTCTTAAAACTCAAAGTTGATTAGCAGCGGCTAGTAAGTAGTATAGTCGGCGTGGAACCAACTCGGTCGCGTAATCTAAATAATCTCAATGGAATTTAATTTGCTTTCGATTTCTGGGGGGCCAAAGTCGACAACAATGATTGGAAATGCTTGACGTTTTGGTGATAATCAAGTGCGCACAAGTTCACGAATTTGTATGAAGCTGCGGAAAACTCTGGGTATTTGATTTGTACTGCGGAGCGGGGCGCGGAGCCGGACGTGACCTCCGCGCACCGGATGTAGATAATGGCTCACAGGGATATTCAATATAACCAGCTATTCTTTGGTTATACATTTCGAAAGTAGCTACTACGATGTATAAACTCACCATAATTTCACCCGAATTTGCAAACATAGCCTCCCGACGCACCTACAGAATTCCCCTTCTAACCATTCACTCAAGTTTTGCTAGGCGCCTACCTCCTTACATGCATTCTTTCGTTTACAACGTGACATGTCGAAATATTGTTGATATGAAAAACATTCCTACTAAAAAAGCCCAACGTGCCATAGAAAAATGGCTAAAGAACTTGAATTATCAGCAAACAGAACAGATTCTTGAAACCTACCGCTAAGGGACTGACAACAAACACACACACACACACACACACACACACCCCACAACACACACACAAACATACCTTCATACACACCACTCAACACATACACTACACACACCTTTGCAAGCTTATGTTTACCTTTCCTTTTTAATTATTTTATTTGTGTCGAACCTGTCGCCAATTTTATTTTTTAATTAGTTTTGGTCTCTGCGATACAGGCCCAGAGCCTAGTGTAAAGGCCGCTGCATAAAGAATATTTTTCACTTGAATTTTTAATAAATGATTTATGATTTATATAGGTATACATGCCCCAACATGAGAAATATTTTACAGTATAATATAAACACGATGATTTTTTGTGGGAGTGGATGGTCAGATCTGAAACTATGAGTAATAAGCGTATACCAGTTTGTACTCAAAGAAGTCTCAGCCCAATTTTGATTAAAACTAAAACTGCATCATGGTATTTTTGAAAAATCAATATTCCTACTCCTGACTAGACCTAATTGAACTGGTTGATTTTGAAATAAAAATAAACTTACAAAAAAATATAAACATACATCTTTCAATAGCTTCTTTTATAAGGATCAAATTCTCGGAAGAAGTTAAAATGAAATGAAAATTGTCCAACCACGTCCACTTGAAAAAAATACCTATTCACATAAATATACATATATTAAGGCAGATCGCTTTAATCTTGTTCTGTGTACCATCACCTAAATACTGTTGAATTGAAACTATTATTGAAGTCTATTTTAATTCTGTAAAAAATCTTCTACACATCCCTTTAGCGTCCAAATCGAGCAATTCCAACAATTACGTAGAAGTAATCATCCCAAATATAATTTCCCAACTTGTCAGGAAGAGTCTAGCCCTAATATGACCCTATTTGCGAACAGTGTTCCAATAAATGAGAAAACCCAAAAAAATATTTCCAAACCTTAATAGGTTCGAGCCCTCCGTACGGTGGCTATTAATGTTGAACACGCGAGCGCACTAAATATCAATTGTGGGCAATAATATAGCAATAATTACCGTAGTTACAAGGGCAATCAACCATTAGTATAAACAAATTTGATGTCCAGTTAGTCAGAGTCGAAGCTTTGATTTGATCAATGTCCAGGTGCCTAACTCTGGGAATGCCGTTTACATCCAACGTACCATATATTTCGCTTGCGACCGCGGGGCGCAGTTTCTACTCGATAGGTTACATACATTATGCTGGGATGGAAATATGCAGATGGCGTGTTTAACTTGCACAATAATCACTTGTGACGCCACGGTTGATTTTATTGTGGCTACAGTGCCAGATGCTGTTTCCATGGTTGTTGAAATACAACTTTAAAAATAGGTTTATCCCGCGTTTCTTCTTAAAAATAATATGAGTTATGGCTATTGTTATTAAATTTGTTAATTCTTTATAGTATAATGCTAAAAATAATGTTAAATTCAGCCAGTATTAACGACGAAAATAAAAGCCACCCCTCTCTGTCACTAAACAATCTGAAGAAATCCTTTAACTATACTAGATAGTAAAATCAGATATCTACCACCGATAAATTTCTTTTGCAGGCCCTCGACATCACAATACGTATTTCATAGGCAAAGTATGAAAGTCTAACCGAATATCTCCAGCCCACTAACTCCAGCGCAGCGTAACAGCTCTGAAGGGCTCTTCAGAAGCAATTAGAACCACTCAAACGTATAATGGGCGCGAGTGGAGCGCGGAGCGGTGCGGCCGGCAGCTTCCAGCCAGCTCGAGGCTTTTTTGTGCAACGTTTACAGCGAAAAATGATGTTTTAGGTAATATTGTACGTAGATAATGGTATACTACAACCTTACATAAGACTTGGCACTCGTAGTCTACAAAAGGGTTGAGGAATTACGTAGGTATTCCCTACTCACAAGGACTGTTTTCACGACTTCTAAAAGTCATAGGTTTACTAGACTTTGAATCCTATTAAGTTCCTTTTCATTGTTTCTAATAGTAAATCTGAATATTGTACATTCATACGTTTGGTATTGGCTCTGATAAACCACCTTCATGACAGTATTCCCCAAGGGGTAGTCGGATGCACAACAGTGCATCCACATTTTGCGCTTACTGAAATACTTGAGTACCCACGCACTTAAATTTATTCCCTCAACAAAACCCATCAGTGTTTTACAATAGGTAGGCAGCGAGCCCCCGCAGCCCCCGCAGCCCCCGGAGCCCCCGGAGCCCCCGGAGCCCCCGGAGCCCCCGGAGCCCGGCGGCACGCTGCACCAGCGCCGAGCCGGCGCGGTCGCGTCACTCATTACACGTCTCGGTTGCTCTAATTGCTTCCCGCCCGTCGTTGTCGGCCGCGCTATGCTCGCCACCCTACGTTCGCTAAATGCGCTATTTGTTGTTATTTTTATGTACAAGCCTGTATATTCCATTTGTATTTGCTTCAAATAGAAAATAATAAAATGTTACCACAAATAGGTGCAATAAGATATGTATGTCGCAGCCAACCAGCTTAATTCGCCGTTCAATTAACAGCCTAGGCACTTTACTAAACAGCGCCGTTCAACTAGCGGCCTAAATGATATTCAGCCGTATCGTTTGTTACAACATTTAATAAACTGGCTGGCTAATGCTTAGGCAACTGGTTGACATTTAAGTACCTACTACAAAACTTTTTCAAAATACTACCCAAGCAGAGCGACCCGGATGGGTTTAGGTTAGAGTTATTATTTTTATGACCCCACAGAAAGCCCACCCGGCAACTAGATTCGGTGGATCTAAACAATTTCGTAAAATACCTAAGTACCTAATAAAATTATTCCATCAAAGTTGTTTTTTGCCGATGCCATATTGACCAAAGAGAATATAATAGAGATATTGACAGTTTAGTGAGTTTCGGCCAAGAAGCTTAGAACGGTTTCGGAAAATTAAAGTAGCCTTAGTTACTCCTTAAAATATCAGTTATCTGCCAGTGAAAGTCCCGTCAAAATCGGTCCAGCCGTTTCGGAGATTACCCGGAACAAACACACAGACAGACAGACAGACAATTTTTTTTTAAATCGCGTTTATGTTATGGGTGTCGTATGTTTTTGTTGTTTTTCTTTCAAATGCATTTAGTGAAAAGGTGTTATTTTGAGATTACAAACAGACACTCCAATTTTATTTATTTGTATAGATGTATAGATTCTCGTGTCGCGGTGTTTGTTGCCAAACTCCTCCGAAATGGCTTGACCGATTTTCCATGAAATTATGTGTGCATATCGGGTAGGTCTGAGAATCGGTCAACTTCTATTTTTCATACCCCTAAATGTTAAGGGATGTTAATGTCTACCCCTTAATAATTGATACGGCAGAACAACGTTTGCCGGGTCAGCTAGTAACCTAGTAACATTCAATGAATACAATTGCACATCGATCCAATTTGCATACAGCCTAATTTGCCTTTCATCCATTGGCGCGGTCAGTGGGTCGCCGCGTTCAAAAAACATCACATTTGTGGTAGCGCATAATTTACACGTCACTGCCATCAATATAGCACGGACCATTCCTGCCTGAGATCTGGGGCCTACTCTCACTCTCGTATTTAGCAAATTCATACGTCGGGTCGCGCTACCACTACCACATTATTTTCCATACGTGTTATCTGCTGGCTTTTTATACCTATGTATTATCATATACCTAACACACTTACTCGTGCACTTAAAATCTTCAATAGATATATATAAATATATATGTCGTGGATTACGATAAATTAACAATAATTTCTCGTCGATTACGATAATTTAAATGTAATTAGTAACTCATTTGATATTGTTGTACGGTGGGTAGTGAACGCCGTGACGTAACGAGTCATGTGATCGGAATTTGAACTGATTGGAATTTGAAAAATTTGACTAGAGAGAGTCATAAAGTTCGGACCTTCCAAACGGACCGTTGGTTCACTAAAATCTGATAATCATATGCCTACTTCGTAACACTTTTTTACCTACATAAAATACGAGATGTATCACTCTGTATCTTTGTGGTTTAAATGCCGGAGACCTACGCCATCAACCCTATACCAGAAACTCCTACCTTCTGATGACGAGCGTACCGCTAATCTATCGCACACGCCGACATTATGTAAATAAATTAGCTGGGTACCAAATAAATTAATAATATTTTATAGCCAACACGTTAACTCGTATTCTAAATTAAATTGAAGATATTTAGCTGTATTTGTTTTTTTTAAAAATGCTTATTACTGCCATACATATGAAGGAATTAGAGTATGTCCTGCTTCCATCAATTATGCAACCTCACTAGCGACAGCTCGCTACATTGCTGGCCTCGTTTCGCTGACAATACCACCACCGCCAACCATCTGGTCGTTATACAGTTTGCAATAAAAAACGTTTGTTATTTGTGCTGGGCACGAGCGGCGCGATGATATAATGTTCTGTGCGTGCGTTTCCCATTATTGTGTCAGAAGCGCCTGCAAATTATTTGGTCTACAAGTACTTGAAAAACAAAGTTTTGCTGGAATTTATTTTAATTACAAAGCAAATGTTTTACCTTCCTTCACATTTTAACGTTATGAATGTAGCCTCAATTGTTACTGACTGCATACACTACTAACTACATAACATGTGTATGATCCAACATGTCGTTCCGTTGAGTCTGAATGGCCGTCGAGTGCAGTAACAGTGGTGCATCAGAATTGCTAATCGCGCCGCCCGCGCCATCTGCAGCCTCCACTGCTCACTGGTATAAGGAGGATTTAAACTTTGGATCTTAACATCGTGAGTAATGGATGGGAGACATGCCATTAAGCTCGTTCTTGGCTGGCTGAGATGTTTAGGCAACATGGATAATTTTCTTATAAATGTATAAATGTCTTATTAATGTTATAAATAATCATTATTAAAAGAATAGTTGTTAAACATTTTTTCATCTCGGAAATTTTTGCTCATCGATATCTGAGTGCAAAAGCCGGTTTTATCCGCTAGAGGATAAAGTAAATTGAATTTAGAAAATCGTGTGGACTAGGTTTCCGAATTCAAAACATCATTGAACCTATTTGCTTCTCCTCCTCTCCATTGTGCCGGATTTATTATACAACATTTTTTAATTTGTTAAAACTCAAGACTCGGAATGTTCTTGGTAAACTTTTTTTTATTTGCTTTCCGCGCGTCAGATTTTTTTCCACGTCATATTGTTAAAACCTTAGGTTTAAAACAAGAATCATGAAAACAAGTGAAAAACCTAAAATTAGTGATTCTAGCGACGTGGAAGTTAATTTGACGGCAAAAGAATTGACTGAAACTGTTAACAATGCGCAAATGAGCTTTCTCCTTCAACAATCACGCGAGAAGTATTTGAAACAGTACGATATGTTGAACACGTGGCCACTAGCTAGAGGAGCCAAAACTTTCTCAGAAAACGTTTAGCTGGCATATTTTATTGAATTATCCGAGACCAAGAGATCAAGCAATCTATTGAGTACGTATTCAATGCTAAAAGCAACAATAAAGATGAAAAAAAGACATACATATCGACACCTATCCTATGCATTTAGTCATTTCCTCGCTGCGGCGGGATGAAAAGTTACGTGTTGCACTCGAGTGCAAAGATTTTTCACCTCGTGTCCTTTTAATTCCCTTGCTAACGCTTAGGATTCTAATTTTTGAATCACGAGCGCAAATCTTTCGCTTGCTCGGTCATCAAAATTGAGCTCGCGGTTAAAAATCAACTTTGCACTCTTGTATAACAAATAACTATTGTTAAATCAGTTAACAAAGTATGTTCTCTGTTGTTACATATACATAAAATCTACATACAATCAAGTATCTACGTGCAATAGTGTTGAAATTGGATGAGAATGTAAGACAAGGAACAATTTGTTAAGGTGGAGGCTAGCGCGGGTGACATAAGAAGGCGCGGCGCGGGCACGCGGCGGACACGTCGCGGGCCTTGCACGACTCGGAGCCGGGACGTGACCAATAAATTACAATTAACTATTATAGCCTGCTCGCATAACTAGATTGGTACATAGATACGAATTTGAAGATATTTGTGGTAAATTCATTAACAGTTTCAAACACATTTCACTCTTATCTCTATATTGTGGACGTATGGTAAGATTGCCGGTATTATTATAGGTTCCAAACATTAATTATAAAATATAAGTTTTTGATGTGCATTTTAACAAGAATTTAGTTCACCTACGTATGAAATAGTAGCTACATATCACCCTCCCTATAATTTAACGTAATTACTTACATGCTAAAATAAACATTCAAGGGAATACATAAGTACTTAATGGTCATCAGACAACATAGTGTTCCTTTGTACAAAATACCTACTCAGTTCTTCTTATTAACCATCTTCGTACAAAAGTGCGTGACACAGTGATTTCAAGGGATTGTCCACGGCACGGAGCACGTGGTGTTGACGCGCCACGTCGCGTCCCCGAGACGAGTGCGCGCCGGCGCCGGCTCGCTGCCGAACGTGACCAGCAAGCGTCGGCCGCATCGTGGCACCGGGCATTTCTAAAGGTCTAGTCCAGCAATAAAAACCTACACATCCGTTATTACATCACCAATCACACCATTATCTTTTTTGTGTCAACCTATTTTGACTTAAAAGTCAGTTAAACCATTGTACCTACTCCTTTAGATTATATTAATTGTTCTTCCAAACAATTTATGGACTCTCGACTAGACCTTGTTAAACAGCGCCCGTTTGTAACATTCCACAAGAGCTCTCGTGGTTGTCTGTGCGATGCAAATTCGTCTGTCCTCCGAAGTTGTGTGCGTATGTGTTGTTTAATGAACCTGTTTGTTAGCAGCTTGGTGCTAATGAATAGATATTTGAGTGGGTTTCGTCCACTATCAACGACCGGTAACAATAAATAGATCTCAATTCAGAAAAAGAACTTGATAATGTAGTACAAAATTACATCTCAAAAGCGCACTCAATGTTAGTGTTAAGGGTTCGATATGACTTTTAGATTTGAGATTGATTTGGTTATAGCGGTCTATATAGTTCTATATCCGGTAAAATCGCTTTAGATGCTTACCCTAAAATACAAAGCAAATTCGCTTTCGTTGGTAAGTACGTTCAGTAATAACCACAATTACAAATGAAGCAAAGTCTATTTCTCTCATATTTAAACTCAAACTCAAACTCAAAATTGTTTTTATTCATGTAAGCCAACAAAGCATTTATGAATAGTCAGAATCTACCACCGGTTCGGAATGCTGCTTCCACTGAGAAGATCCGGCAAGAAACTCAATGGTTACTCTTTTCAATGAATTACAGATGGTGTACATTCTCAGGAACAGCATAAAATAATAATATGAGCAGGTAACACCATTATCACTAAATAACTAATAGTAAATAATAATCAAATCTCCCTGAGATTTAGGTATGTAGATAAAATGAGAAAGCTAGTTTAGTGTGGTGGTCATACCTACTCATACTTAATCAAATTAAATGTTTACGAACAAAAATAACAATTAATAAAACAGGTGCATAATAATATAATTGCTTTGGTGTGATGCCTTCCATGCTAAGTAAATGAATAGTATTTAACGACAATGTTGTTAAGAGGCAAGTGAGTGGCCCAATCCCCGCAAGCAGCGCCCGCGCACGAGCATGACTTGAAAAGCGGCATCACTCTCCTCAACCATAATAGAGGGAAGAGGGTGACCCGCTCCACAAAGCCACCGCAAGCAAGAACATTAAAGTGAGCATGACCAACACCTCACCTCAGAGACAACAGTTCAGCAAGGCTAATAAGCATGAGGCAAGACCCGCTACAATTAGACATAAATTACTTTGTTAAAATTTGTGGCTACATGATGCCCATATTTTTAAAGGTGACATTTGTGTCAAATAAGTCAATAGTGCAAGATTAAGAGAAGGAAGAGGTAAAATATAGGAATGAACCAAAACAAAAGATTCTAGTTATTCCCGTTCCGGTGGAGCTGGACAAGCACCTAGCCAAGCATCTTTATCTTTCAAATAATCGTCTAGTGTGTAGTAAGCCTTCCTGCATAGCGTACGTTTTACACACGTTTTGAATTTGGATTCACTAAGACTGATAATGCTTAGCGGTATTTTATTATAGAATTTAACACAGTATCCCATGAAAGATGTGTGAATTTTTGCTAGCCGAAAGTGTGGTTGATCCAATTTGTCCTTATTTCTAGTATTATAACGATGACTATCACCCAGTTTTTTAAATAGATGTAAATTTTTTCTGGTATACATTATGTTCTCATAGATATATTGGCATGGGACAGTCATAACATTTATTTCCTTAAACAGTTCCCTCAGCGAATCACGACTTCCTAAATTATAGATGGCCCTAATGGCCCTCTTTTGTAAAATAAAAACAGATTCGATGTCAGCCGCTCTACCCCACAATAGTATACCATACGACACGACACTATGAAAATAACTGAAATAAACTATTCTCGCAGTTTCGACATCGGATAGCTGTCTGATTTTTCTGACAGCGTAGGCGGCGGAGCTGAGCCGCTTAACTAAAGCTGTTATATGTGGGCCCCACTGTAATTTAGAGTCAAGCGTTATACCTAAGAAAACAGAGTCATTTATAAATTCCAGTTTTTCTGTATTTAATACTACATTGCATTCACTACTTCTTACATTGGGTAATGAGAATCTTATACATTTTGTTTTTTTACTGTTTAATACTAAATTATTAGTAGTGAACCAGTTGTGGACTTGAACAATAGCATTATTCACGTCGTCGAAGTTATTTACATGTCTACCTACTTTAAAAATCAAAGAGGTATCATCAGCAAATAACACTATTTCTGCCCTTCTCTGTATTATCTGCTGTAGGTCATTAATATATACTAAAAATAAGAAAGGGCCTAGAATTGATCCTTGAGGAACACCCATTTTTACTATAGAGCCTAAAGATTTAACACCATTTATTTGAACATTTTGCCTTCTGTCTTCTAAGTATGATTTTACAAGTTGGAGTGCTCCATTTCTAACACCGTATGTTCCAATTTCTGCAAAAGTATTTCATAATTGACGCAATCGAATGCCTTTGAGAGGTCACAGAAGATACCAATTGCATCCTGTGAGTTTTCCCATGCGTCAAAGATAAGCTTAATCAAGGTTACACCGGCATCGGTAGTACAACGGCCTTTGGTAAAGCCATATTGTTGATCATGCAGGATGTTGTTTGCGTTAAAATGATGTAACATTTGGGTAAGCATAATCTTTTCAAAAATTTTACTAAAAACTGGCAAGACGGATACTGGTCTATAGTTATTAGGGTCTCTACTATTACCGGATTTAAAAAGGGGGATAACTTTACTGTATTTCATTAAATCCGGGAAGACTCCCTGATCAACACACTTATTAAAAATCATGGCCAAATAGGGCGCCACAGTATTAATAATAATTCTACATGCTTTTACAGACATTCCCCAAAGATCTTCGGTTGATTTAATTTTTATTTCACTGAAGGCTTTCATGATAGACCGAACGTTAATGTAGTCAAATTTAAATTCCATAGGACACGCAGCTATGTTACTTTTAAGAAGTGTAATTGAAAGTGAAGGTGAGCAGTTTAAAGACTCTGTTGTTTTCACAGGGACGTTTGTAAAGAACGTTTCAAACTCCTGTGCTACATCAGAGTCTGAATTAACAAGACCACGCGAAGTCTCTAGCGTGAAATCTGTATGTAGTTGTTTGGTTTTACCAGTTTCACTATTAACTATATTCCAAGTGGTCTTTATTTTACTATCAGAGGCCTTAATTTTTTGCCTAATGTACATCGCTTTAGCCACCTGACATACTTTCCTAAACAATTTTGAATATTTAGTAACATACTGAGTAAGAACTGCATTGTTAAACTGGGTTTTTAATTCATAAAGCTCAAATAGCCTTACCCTACTCCTACGTATACCTATGGTGGCCCAGTCACTAAAACTGAATTTTGGTTTTAAGGTTTTTGATTTAATTGGAAAAAAAATATTAAATTCCGTATGTACTACTGAGAAAAAGTCGGCGTAAAGTCTATCGGGATCATCTAAGTTAAACTTGGGAATACTTAATTTGTTGCATAGACTGTCATTATATTTTTGTAAGTTCCGAGATGTTACATTTCTACTTTTTATTTTTATATTTGTTAAATTTATGGCAGAATTAAAGGTGACGTTTTGACCACTATGATCTGACGGCAAGTGATTAACTACTGCTTTATCTAAATATTCACAACTACAGAAGACATTATCTATACAAGTCGAAGAAGTAGAAGTTACTCGCGTTGGTTCACAAAAGACGTGTGTTAAGTTAAACGCTTTGAAAAGGCCTAATAGTCTAGCAGTATGGCTAGTTTCTTCCAAAATATTGATATTAAAGTCACCACAAACTATAATTGACTTGTTGCTTACAAATATTTTTTTCAACACATCTTCCATTACTGATTCAAACATACCAAAATGCTGAATATTTGGAGGTCTGTACACACATACTACAATGTGCTTATCCAGCTCAACACAGGAAATCTCAATAATCTGTTCCACCGAAAGTCCTACTATATCTTTTCTTTCTTTAGACTTAATAATTTTCCTAAGTAATATTAACGTACCACCATGAAGCCTGGATTTGCGGGTTATAACAACTTACAACTGTGTAATTCTCATAATTTATTAACATTTCATGCTCTTTAAGCCAATGCTCGGAAATACAAACAATATCATATTGAGATTTTTCTAAATATATTGATTATCATAACACTCGTGGATTGCATCGTACCTAAACCTTGTTTGCAGAAATCATTGTAATATGTTGCATGTCCTGTTTGTATCACTAAACAGGGGCTTCTGTCTGATGTAAATTCATTGACGCCGCGCACATCGTTACTGAACTAATGACGTGGCATGCACGCCGCGGAGACGCCCGACTGTGAAGCGCCTTCAATATATTGTTTTCTTATATTTACGCGAATACTACACATTCAAATAAAACTATTTTACGGATTATATCGTGTTTATTTACTTTTTTTTTATCAAATATGATATAACCACAGATCCACACAAAAGAACAGCGATTCCTACCAAATTAAAAAACATGCTAATTTCAATAGGGAATATGACAAACAACAACTAAATTTGAGGGTACCCAGTTATTAACTATGACATCAAGACGTCTTACACCTCAGTCCCCCCGGGACCAAGGTTGCTGTAGAGCAGCCGAAACGACGGTCATAAAAAATGAAATAAACGCGATATAATCCGTAAATTACTTTTATTTCAACGCCTTCAATATGTTGCCCACTAATGAATATTTGTTAGGTGATGTTTGGTCCACCCTTTCACCGCAGACTTGGGACCAAAGTATACTAGAAAATCTTTCAGCTTAAGTATTACAATACAAGTATTTCATCATAATCTTCGGTTGATTTTGTGTTGATACTTATTTGCAGGCCTAATCACTACATTATATTTGAAGTGCAGACTCTTAAGATTGCTATATAGTACCATGAAATGTGTATAGTGAAATAATGTATTATTCAAACCTTAGGTCTTGCAACTCAATTGAACCAAATTGAACCCAGCGATAGCAACCGAATCTCTATTTCCTCGCGATTGTTAACATCTCAAAGCAGCTGTTGGTATTTGACATCTCATTTTTATTTAATCTATTCAATCGCATTCGAGTTGCAAGATGCACTATTTCTGATAGCAATCGTATTATACTTTTTATAGTGCGCTCATTGTTTTGTGAATCAAATGTAGAAAGAAATTGAAGGTCAGATGACTACAACAAAAAGTGCATTTAAAAAAATATTGTCTGATACTCCAAACAAAGATACGTTAGTAATAACAGTTATAGAAAGTAATCTCAGGAAAACTCTCAACTTTTATCCACTTTTCCGATACTCGGTAAGTACACATTATTCAGCTTGTTAATGGTCCATACAAAATTCGATGTGCCTAATCGAATGTAAACAAACTTAATCAGTGTTGTACTGTTGATCGCAGTAGGGGTAACAACAGATCTTATCGCCTGGCATATTTCCGAGAGGCCGCACCAGCGGGGGAGGCTCGCCCGCCAAGGAGCGCTAGAACAATGGTGAAGGAGTTTAGTTTCAACAAAGGCTTTATCTGTGTTTAGTTCTTTGGTTTTTTCAAATTGTTAACCAACCAATTAGTTAGACGAATAACATTTCTATAAGTAATGTATTTAATAAATTATGTGTTCTTGATACGTAAATATTACTACGAGTTCTACAAAGAAGAGGATTTCGTAAAAAAAACAGTAGGTAACATCGCCTATTCGAAATTATAATCATATCTTTTTCAAACAAAATATTTGCAGACTTATCCAAACATTTATCTCAGCTAACATCGACTTACTATCGTTCATTGAGACAGGGCGGCGGCGGCGGCGTCTACGGAGTACGGACAATAGTATCAGATATCTCGAGTCTCTCCCGATGCTCAACATAGACGACGTCGCGTCGTCGTCGTCACTGCTTCGTGCCGCCAGCTTCCTTTTAGAGACGGACGGTTGCCTTTGATAGTTATTGACTGAGATAATAATATTATTAACGTAAAATTATAACCACCTGATAAGTAATTTAACGTGCTGTTTCTGATTTTGTTTGGGGAAATTTTAGACTCAAGATTTTCCCTATTCAGAAAAACTGCAATTTTAGATACTTTCAAAGAACTATTTGATATTTCACATAAATAGAATAACGTTTCAGTTTCCAATAATTTGACAATACGATCCCTCTCGCTTCGCGAAGCCCCGGGATTCTAATTACGCTGTTGAAGACTGACAGTTTGATAGCATTAAAACACGCGCCTGACTTGACTGTCAAATCAAGTGGATTCCCGAAAGGTATTCCTCTTAGTCAATTATTATTTGCTGCGTGTATTTAAAAATAGTATATTCTTGTTATTGAATAATATAATAACAAACACAAAATTTTCACACTGATATAATTGTAACAAAACTTGTTTTATACAGACCTGTTATATTAACTTCAATACATATTTAATGGCCCTTAAAATATACAGTTCATTTACTCACCGAATTCCCGTAAAAAAATTCTTCTCACAATTCCTCAGGATCTTTGGATCTTTAAAATTTGTTTGTTTAATAAAGATTTCATATTCCCTTTATTAAATTCGGTGGTAAGCTGCGGTTCATATATATTTATTTATAACAAAGTGAACCTAACCTAACCGACTAAATTTATACTGGTAATTATATGAAGGCGACCGCGGAATATATTAGTGTCTTGAAGTTTATTAAAGCCATTTATCTTAATTTTGACTGAGTTACGATGATAGTAAGTTCTGTTAATATTGAGTTACACTGTATAATAGAAGTAATAAGAATCGAGTTATATGATGATAATAATTATCAATTGAATCCTGAGTTAAGTATAGGTCATGGAAGTGGGCTGCTCACGTAGCCTGATGAACCGACATCCGTTGGAGAAGACGAGTTCTCGAGTGGAGGCTACGAGTAGGCAAACCTAGTGTGGGGCGCCCTTGGCAGCACCAAATAGCTGACAAGACCTGGATGCTAAGATCTGAAGATAGAGCTCGGCGGTATATATTGAGGGAGGTCTATGTCCAGCGGTGGATAGACATCGACTGATGAAGATGATGATGATAATGAAAATGTTCTGTGACAAAAGACATAGTAAATGATTGAATGATTCATTTCTGTAGACCAGAAGCTACAGAAACGAATTTGATACATTTGATCTGGCCCGCACTATTGTGACTTCAACTTAGTATAGCTGTTTTACGGACGCTCGGAAGGCGAAATTTTGGTTAGTGAATTCCCACTAGCTGGCTGCCGGTGACGGAAACTGGATGGAATTAAAGAAATATATGAACATAACTTCCTCCGTCCGCAGTACCTAAATGTAGCGCCACCACAACTCACGCGAATTCAGAATAAGGAAGTTTGTTGAAATATATAAATCCTGTTAGGTAAAGATACTAGATAACAATACGCGTGAGTGCGTGTTTGCTTATTCCTAAAAAAACTATAACGACTCTAATTTGACGCAAAAATTTAATTTTGCGATAAAACATTAGTCTTACAAAGTAATTTGCTGATAATAGTAATTTGAAACTAAGCTCGAATTGGAATTGATACAGTAATATAATTAAATATTTGCCGGTTTTACCTACTTGTAATATAATTATTAAAAGTTTATATTAATAAGTATATTATTATTGAATATGTTAATTACACCCAATTAAGTATTAATTAAACACTACAATGTGTAATTTATTTAGGAAAATATCAAGGACAATGGAGTTTCCGTTAAAAACCGGTTTTTATTTGTAAGTAAATTAGAAAACAATTTGAAGTTAAAAAATAGAATAAACGAGATCAGTCGACACTTCGAAAACTCTAATTTGTATTTGCCTTCACTTATCCAAGTGTATTCAATGCAGTGAGTGGGTAGAGTAATCTAAATGAAAAGAGTGTGATCCGCGGCGTCCGCGTCCCATCCTCGTAATGAGCGCGCTAATGAACCGGCGATGTGTGCCGCGCCGCCGCCGCCGCCTGTATTCAGACATATCATAATTAACGTGATGCTTTGTGGCAGATGTGTCATTAGGATTTTTAGAAAATTTTGAATAAATTGAATTGTGTGGCAGAGCAAATATTTCAATAATGTATTTTTTCAAAAATAATATATAAGAAGGTTCATTACTTTTATGTAGTATTTATTGACTAGTCCTTAAACTGTTGATAGGAAAATTAGTAGAATGTTAACCTGTACTGTTGCTCACAGTGGATAGCTCGTCCTCTGCAACCCACGAGAGAACGTGGAGCAGAGTCCTGTCCAGGGAGCCACTATAGTGAGTTAGTTTAAAAAGGTTAATAACTCCTTATTTGAATAAAATTACTTATAAAAAGCCTTTTTCTAATAGCTTGAAAAAATAGTCAATCAATATAATATGACTATTTTTTTCAAGCAAACCTAAAACCTAAATTCTCTCAATTACATAAAGCAAGCATTGTTATATACTTACATTATATCTCAAAACGGATGATAATTATTCCATCCTGTAATATGCTATTTCCTCTTTATCTATTTTGAAAGTTCGTGTTCGCAATTACATTTTAAACGACATGAGATTTTCAACTTTCATAGTAACTTTTCATCTCTCAACGCTATCCTGTTTGCCGTTATTTGCGTATGACGATGGAAGTTTAAAAGCAGATAAAAATGTATTCAATTCTTTTCTGTAATAATCTAGGTATAAAATTACTTATTTCATGTTTGTATAAGCTTTTAGAGTGGGGTTTGTTGAGCGAAGTGGGTATCTTAAATGATGGGTTACCTTGCTTCAATCATCTATCAGTATCAATACTACAATAGAGAAAACGAAATATGTAATTTAAGTGGAATACTTTTAAAGCTCACTTTCAAACCCATCCATTAGTTATTGTTATTACTGATATTCGAGTCAACCTTAAAACAATGCAATAAATACGGATATTAAAAGAGCGGGTTAACTAAGTGGTAACTACCCTCATGTGCCGTGCATGGGGGCGGAGGATGGAGCCCTCCCGCGAATCACACGTCGCCTGGTTCGTGAAATGTGCCACTTTGATCATAGTTCCTTTGTAGTTTCCAGGCCGGCTGATGGAATACCCGAGAGGACTGCGGTGCATAAAATAAGAATTTTAATGTAACTTTTGTAAAAAGATGTTAAGTGGGATTTATGACTTGATGCTTTACTTACTACTTCTATAGACTCCTTTGAAATATTGTAGATTCTTAGAAAAATACGTGCTATGTCTTTAAGAGGTGACCTCTATATATACCTTATAAAATTCACATTTTATTTACAACTTTTTTTGTTATATGTACACGAACAAATCAGATTTATTTAATATTGTTCTAATTTAAACTTTTATTCTGAAATAATGTTCGTTTCTAATTTAACTTATTACAATAAAGACATATTCCCAATTCAAACTCATCCGTATGTAACCTTAATGTCGGAATTCGTAGTAATTAACAAAGTCACTCTCACGCTATACCCCCTTAAGTTGTTAGAATTATTTGAGTTGTTATCACTCATAGCTATGGCACCAAACTGTATGTTTGCCAGTATATAATTATCGTTATTTTCAATATTTTATATTTCTTTTCTGTTAGTAAATAGATTATTATTTCTTAATATAACATTAATAATTAGTTCCTAATGTTATGTACTTATTTGAATTCTTATCTTCAGTTTTACAAATGACATTAGACTGGTTTTTTCTATGCAAATACCTATTACAATACACTTCATAGAGATGCCGACCAAGTTTAATTAACCCAACAAGTTTTAATGAAGCTAATGATCTGTGAAGTGCGCCGTGTCCGGCCCCGCCCCGGCGCGCGGCGAGAGGGGCTCGATTGTTAGTTGCGGGTTACCCCTTTAGTTGGTAATTATAGTGGGTGTTGCTGCGGCGAATTAACAGCTCGTTAATTTTGCGACGATTATATCCCAGTTACAGTTTTAACTTTAGTATTGATTGTTAACCAAGAATACATATTTATAAATGCAAATAAAAATAATAAATAGTTCAACAATTTAGGAGAAGGACCCACCACTCACCCTTGGCTTGTTAACCTCCAAAATTATAAATCAAATAGGTTGATCGATAATGGAAGAGGTCAACAAAACCTAACTCCGTCGGTCGAGTATGTTAGTCAAGAGTGTCAGGGAGCCTAATAATTTGCAATTTTCCGCGGAACAAAGCGAATTAAGTAATTCGCTTTGTTAGGTTTTGTTGACCTCTTCCATTATAGATCAACCTATTTGATTTATAATTTTGGAGGTTAACAAGCCAAGGGTGAGTGGTGGGTCCTTCTCCTAAATTGTTTTACAATGGATTTCCGCAAAGTAACGCCTGAGTCAATCAATTAATAAATAGTTCATTTTAAATCTGTATTGTTGCAGTGAAATAAAGCAAGCAGTAAAATTAACTTTGTTGCAGTAATATTGCTCGCCAGTTATGAACCAAACGCAGATGTTATAAAGTATCGGCAACAATGTAAAGCAAACTAGTGGTGTCGTTAATTACTTTCAGGTTATGTTAGTTCTATGCAACTTTGTCGTGTTGTGTGTAAAACATTACCTATAAGATGTGTGAAAATATAAATTCACCAAAATGTGGAGCTCATATCTCACAATATTATGTAAAGTTAAATAAATATTTCTCGGGTGCCGTCCCCATGAGGCCGATACACAATAAAAATAGCACTCGTTTTCGAATGCATGTGTATTTAATAAATATTGTGCCGGTAAACAACAAATAGGCACACATTGTACTTAGAGTGGTGCTAGGCGCGACACCCCGGGGCCGTATCCTTCAACATTTGTAAATTTTTCGGCCAACTCTGGAAGTTTTTCGCGGTGTTCTACGTAAGGGTTGATTTGGATGTTAGGTTCATGGTAATAGAGCAGAATTTTGGATAGCGCAGTTGAAAATTAAAGCATTCAACATATGCAGTTAATACATGTCTTATACACCCTGTCTAATTAGGCACTATGAAGAAGTCTCAGAAAATATCCCAAGTAGCCTTCCGGTCTGTTAGGTCTAGGTACCGTCGCGTCAGTCGAATGAGCCGATCCCATTATTAGGTAAGAACTATTGATACACTACAGAGAATATACTGTACTCAACTAACAGCCCAGATGGACTAAACGGCAACCAGGCCTACAAGATAATTATTATTAATTTAGACTATAGTCTGCACTTTTTATATCTTATTTATTCCACTAAAATAAACGCATCAACAATAAGAGAAAGCGGAAAGGAGTTTCGGTTAACAAACTAGAAAGTTTTAATTAACTTGGCAAGTTACAATGAAAGTAATGCCCGCGCCCCGAGCGCGAAATAGTTCAAAATTGAAAATTTAACTTTGCTTGATTAATTGAGATGAAAACAGTTGAAATGCAGTTTGAAAGTTGTTGAATTCTTAGTGACTATTTGCACGAGATAGTTAATTAAGGAGATTTTATTAAAATATGAAGAGGTAAAATTGCCCTTTATAATAAGTATAGTTATTGAAGTATTAAATACTAAAAAAGAGAGCAGGGGCTGATAGATAAGGCCACGTAAAAAAAAATACTTACCTCTTAATATAATGGAATAGTAAGCTCAAGTATTAGGTACCTACCTAGACTTACAATAGGTACCTAGCAACTGTTTGTACATGAACTAAGTATTATTAGACGCAAAGTAGGGCTCAACATCAAATTTCAGACTTCCACGAAATTAAACATTTGTACGTGTATATGTAAGTTATATAACATAAATTAATACGTGCGAGAGCTGTAGCACACGTTCTGTTTGTTCAAACAAACATGTTCGCATTTACTCAACTATAGTTGAGACCTTTTAATAGATTCTTAGTATTACTACAGTTTACAATTTCATGGATATGCGGGATGGATTACTAAACAAATATACCAACAACAATACCAAAAAGAAAATATACAACTAGGCATAGTAGCAGGGCTGTCTATGTAAACTTAACACCTACGAATCAATTGTAGAGTCAATGTGCCGCAAACAAACTTTCCCCTTTTAATAATTATTTTCAATAATTATTTTGTTTGCTGAACAGAATATCTTATAAAAAACATAAATCCTGGATATTTTACCGCACAAAGGTTTATTTTTTTCTATACCAGCTATAACCAAGAAATAACCGTAAAAGCGATAGCCTTTTTTTGAGAACCTCAAAAGCCTCGAATTAAGGTACCGCAACAGGAAGCCTGCGGGGCGAGGGAACATTAAAAAGGGAGTTTTTCATAAACCGCGCGCGTTATTACGGCCGGGGACGCAATATGTGTGGAAAACAATTGTCGGGGAACAATGGCCGTCGCGGGCATTGTACCTGCGAATGGATTCATTTGGTCTTGGGTTGGTATGGTTGCAGGCTCGGGGCTGACGGGGTCTTGGATGAATGGGTGAAGTGAAACTATCGATTGGCAACAATAGCTGTTTGTTTGAATTTTGAAAATATTGCAGCCTTGGTTCATGACAATATTGTTTGTATGTTGTGAAATAAACCGCACTTCTAAACATATTCAAATCAATTCGCTGAAACCGTGCATAATACTCAGTTTAAACAACTCTTATTAAACCAGTAACAGTAATATCATAAAACAGTAAAATATCACTTTAAAAATTGTGCACTGAGAGAACTAAGTATATGAGGTTAAAGTTAATAACTAAGTTAAATGGATATATCGTAAGCGGGCAGAGCACGCCAGCTTAGTGCAATCATAACTTTGCACTGAAGCCGCGGCCAGGGTCGAGGGAAGTTCGCCCAGGAGCCCTCGTGAGTGAGGAGACGGAGTGCGGTGGTTTTGTAGCGTCAAGTGTTTGATTAATGAAAGCTGCATGTTCCTTGTTGCAGAATTTTAAATTTAGTAATTTAGAAAATGTATGACTAACACGATGCACCAATTTTAAAAATCGAAAGTTAGCTTTTGTTTATCAAACAACACTTACCCACAGGAATGTCTTTCAGCGGTCGGCCGTTAGGATTGACACATGAAAAATCCAGTTAACAATACCAGTACCGACTCTACTGTTGCCTGTTCCGACATTTCGCTTTACACGTCAACCGTAGAACCATCTAGATGTGCTGCCAATTTCAAATTCTGGACTCCTGTGTTCTTTTAAATGAAACTTTAGCGTTGGCTTGGAATTATTAAGATGTTTTCTTTTACGTTTACAGTTCAGGTTGTTATAACTCCAGTTTCTCTCTACTTAGAGTACCGATTCAATACAGCCACCGCACATTACAAGTACAACTTTCTGTGAAATGCTTTAATTAACATAATTTAAATTCAACAATAACCTGATTCCAATAACATTTTGGCCTTACGGCAGTTTACGAACATATAGTGTAGAGTAGTCCGAATAGTGTTATTGAGATAGGTTTCAGTCGGATGGAGGCGCATTTACAATGCTAATAGCCGTCGCTTGATGCGCCGCGTATACTAACTGACTTTGCATCTTATTGCTTGGATCAGGCCGATATGCCTTGATATATTGGATAACCATTCAGTCAAACAACTTTTCACCGAAATCTTTCTTCCTCATCCTCAGAGCGTAAACAAATATCTTGTTCAAAAAATTGATCCATGATCTGTCTTGCTTATGCTAAAACGCTTGCGTGCTCGAATGCGACATGAGGTAATCGGATTTACATCAGTTGCCTGAGCTCGTCTGATCTTTTATATATATTTTGATCAATATCGATATTTATTTTGATCAATATTTCGATCGATATTTATTTTGATCGATTGCAATGACAAAAATTATGTTCAAAAATTGAATTTCGTATCGTTATGATTTAAGTTAAATATAAACGTTAAAGTTATTAATGCTAGCGAGCGCTTTCGTCGCGCCGGAACACTGCGCGCCATCTTACCCTCCGCGTACGTTTAACGTACATAGACTAGTTAAATACTAAAACTTGTATTCTTAATGCCAATATCTTTGTTTAATGTAGTGTGATTATGTTGTGAAACTACAACCAGAGCATAATATTATTATATGGTAGTGCTGGTTTATTAGATCGTATTTATTTACTTGATGGTTATTTTATATAGTTTGTATTACCTACATATTGAAAATTTATATAGGTAAATAGCTGAGCCCGTGACTTTGTCCGCGTGGAGTTTAACTTAACAAACTTTCATCCCCTATTTTATCCCCTTGGGGGTATAATTAATCAAAATCCTTTCTTAGCGGATGCCTACGTCATAACATCTACCTGCATGCCAAATTTCAGCCCGATCCGTCCAGTGGTTTGGGCTGTGCGTTGATAGATCACTATGTCAGTCAGTCACCTTTGAGTTATATATATAGATACTTCATTGAGCTGTATGTATGCAGATTATGAATGAGCCTTAGTTGGAAACAAACGAGCGCACTCCGCACTCTCAACCTCATTGCTGAGGACTTGGACTTATTCTGTTGCACTTTGGGTGAATTTACAAGAACAGCTACATATAAAATTTTCTATGTTGAATAAAAACAGTTAAATTATTTTTAATTTTTAAGTTTGCAACGATATCGCGTTGGGTCTAGCCTGTAAAGATATTTGTATGTATTGAGAAAATAAATAAATAAATCAATCAAAAATTTGTTTGTCACTAAATGAATACTTATGAAATTGGTCTATACATTCTGCATTTTAATACATATTTTACAATAGTTATTATATTTCAATGGTGCATTTAAAATGAGATTGAGTTGTTGTTCTGTCCATACTAAATTGTATTCTAAAACATGAGATTTATAACAGTACAACTGCCCACAGTATCGCCTTATAAGAGTTGAAGAATGTTACGGTAAGATAGCTTCGTATCGTTAGCATTTCAGCTCGTACCGTCTATGGGTGTACTTCGCATACCAGGTGCCGTGTATGCCTGGTCCGTGCACACGTCCCGGCACATATCTGTTACGCAATAGCAGGGTTGGCAAAATAGGTATAATATAATGATCCTTTTATTTCGATATAGGTGCCTTCTTCTAGGTGCTGAATAGAGCTTCAGATGCTATTTATTTTGTGGGAAGTCACAGTTTAGTAGTGGTATCAAGCCTAGGCGTTGTTGTGATTTTTGCACTGAACACCTTATACTCTTACCACCGTACTTCCTTTAGGTAAACCAACCTACAGAAGTGTTGTGACAAATTAGCAATGTGTCATCGACATGCACCTGACGCTCAGCCAACTGTCGGGCACGGCGGCAGCCCTGGGTATGCGGGACGCGTACCAAGCGCGTTCAGTTCGGACGTCGCTCGCGTATTCCGCGCTGTTTTTGTTCAAATGTCGTATTTTGTTAATTAAACATGTGCGTGATTCTGTTTTGTTTCCTGCACAATGTTTGGAACTTTTGTTTTTGTTTTGTTGGAAATGCTCTCGAATTTTTTTTTTAATTCTGCGTGTATGGAAAAGCGAGCGGACAGGGTTTTCGCAGAAAATAAATAAACTAAATATTGCTATTGCCGAACAGAGCTTTTTATATATTAAAACTTTTGGATTGCTTACGTTTGGTACAAAATATGACTTAGCTAGTTCAGTATTTTTATTATGATGTGTTTTGACAATACATTTAGCTGCTATATTTTAATTCGCACGTAAATTGTGCTCTAAATATTATATGTAGTTATGGAAATAGGCACTGCCCTCGTATGAAACAATATAATTCGCGTACAATATGAGAGGGTGAACAAAGCCGCGCAGTGTGCGCAGCTTCCGGCGCGACGGCGGAAGTGACGCCGCGGCGGCGACCTCTGCTGGCGAGTAATTAAATGCTACCTACGAGTAATTATTAGGGCTTCATCGTGGGGGATGTTGTGAACTTACCTGCTAGGATGTAATGTGGTTGCAGAGGTTTTTAATCTATTTTACCTGGCCAATCTATAACTATTAGGCGTGTGCACCCTTGCACCATGTGGAATAAGAATAAGAATTTTATATATATTATATTAAATATGAAGATATGGTTATGATCTATATAACTAGGCGTGGATCGTGTACCCATGTGAGAAGGCTAAACAAATCCATCAACTACTGAAACAACAATTTTTTTTTTATCAACTAGGGCGAGGTGCCTACATATTTGTAGTTGTCGTTATTACGCAATCGACCCGCTGAATCGATCAATCGGTGGTGTCCTGTAGTGCCAATTGCAGCTATATTAATAACTACTCCCACCGCCATTGCTATGCGTAGCGGACGGACCCACCGCTAGTGTCTGTTGCACAGTGCGGCTATGTAATTTACGTAGCCGCATTGTGGTAAGGTGAATACATATTATGGGATCTGAGTATTTCATATAGTGCAAGATCAAAACAATACCTAAATATAATCGTTTAGTACTCGAAACTTCAGTAGAAATCTTCTCATTCTTAGAGATTTCTATGTATCTTATATCTTTCATATTTCAACGATTCCAGCTAGCCGCCCGCGCCGGGCACGGCCCCCACGTGGGCAGTTAGCGCCCGCTATCATCACTTTCAAATAATAAAACCTGCTCGTAAAAACGATGTAATCCCGTGCATGAGCGGCCGCAGGCCCAGGAGAGCTCTGTGAAAGAATTTGGCCAGACTTTATCCGATAAAGAATCGGATGTCGTTAAATATGATGTTAATGGTATTGTAAAGTCGTAAGAATTGTGTTAAGTTTCGAATCGAATGAGACACGTATAATTTAGTTCTTGCTTGGTCCATACAGTCATACGTATGTCTCATTGCATATATATTTTAGGCACATGGCAAAGTTTATTTGGCACCCTATTTATTTTTGTAGGAAATGAAAATGGGGGCAATTTTAAATATTAGAGGTTCCGTTAGAAGCGCTCCGGCCACTCTCTCCTCCCCCGAGATGGACCGATGTCAAGACACGCGTCTTGCAATAGTCAGTCGACGCAAATAGCAGAGCACCGCGATGTATGGGGGGTAATAATTAGATATCGGTTTGCATAATGGAATTAATCCACATGCACTGTGTGGATTGGTTTCATTTTGAAAAACTATGTCCAATTAGGTACTTATAGTATACTATATAGTTACTGTAGAGGCATACAGTGCCTACTAAAAAGCGATACTAAATCATCAAAGAATATGTCCGAACATGAAATCGATCACTGATACAACATAACATTCTATCCACGCGATGGTTTATGGGCCATCAAAGCTTGTCGCCCATCCCATCCTCCGCCAGTGTATGTATGGCCATACAAGTTCACATAAACTAATTTAATGCGGATCGTATCGCGCGAGCGGTTTACTGCTCAACGTTTAAGCGGATAGCAGTTTTATACCTCTCCAGTCGTTACGCGCCGCTTTATAGCGCTTGTGTGGCGGGCAATATACTCCCACAGGTCTTATTATTCATTATTGAAATAATATTACTCCGTAAATCCATGGACAGAAGACGTCTTTTCCTCCGAAGTCGTTTTCACATCACTGTACTGCTGTGTACAGACACCGCGTCTCGTCATTATTACTTATCGAAATGTCTTTACTGAAATATATATCACGTTTTAAAACTTTCAGGACCATAGATAAGTAGGGGGTTAGTATTGACATTGGAGTGTTCGTTTATTATCGAAAACTGTTTTAATTTTGTTTAGTTTTAATTGTTTATACAGGGTAATATTTAATGGATGGCACAAAATTCTTGTACCAAAGAATATTTTAGAGCACATCACTAATTAATATAAGAATTAAACAATTCATAAACACCAAAGTACTTAAGACATGAATACCTGAATGTAAAGCATACAATGCATGAAATTAATTACGTTATTCCCTCTGTCGAATATTCTCTGCCAACCTCTCTCGAATGCGACAGTCGAACCGTATTATCTGATTGAACACAACTGTTCCAATAAAATATAAAGGGTATAAAATTCACGAGCTACATTCATTACATCACCATAATCGAAAAATTCTACCGGGATCCATTCATACGTAGCAATGAAAGCTATCACACGCACAATAACCGTATCGTGCGGGCTCAGCAGTAGGCGACCCTTGCAAGGTGGGGTCCCTCAGCAAATTTCAATTTGCGTCTAGGAGCCTGTCGTGCATGCATATTGGCATATCAAAGACCTTTTGGTGGGTGGTCTAAACTGATGGGCGACATTTTAAACTATTTGGCTAATTATATCATGACAGATAAAACATTTTAGAGTTCCCCATCCTCGCTCTTATATAACTGTTGTTAGGTCTCTTTGTACAAGTGTTTATTTGCGTCATAGGAGGTAATTGGACTATTAGTTTATCTTTTTACCCAACTATGGCAAAGCCAAAAGGAAGGGTTATGTTTTAGTAGTCTATATATAATTTTTGTATTCCACCGTAGCGCCTAAGCAGCCCATCCGTTTCTAATGAATGATGTGTCATGCTCTCCATTATTATAGTCTGGGTGCCATAATCTATATTTTATGTGAACAAAATCAATATGACGGATTTAACATAAAACATTGTGGGACTTTCTTTGGCGTTAGACTTTCTTTGCTGTCGTATCGAGTGAGATGCTTATGAAAGAGGAGAGTTCATAAATATAAACATATATCAAGCGAAATAAAAACAACTTTACTATATTTCACGGTTCATGAATTACTACTAGCGCTGTTCTGAATATAATTCGTGTAATTGTAGTGTAATTCGTTGTAGTTATTAAAACGTTCTTACTTATTATTTTAAAGACCTCTCTGAAAAGTTAAATGCCCTGACTTGTACCGCACCTCGCACCTAATGTGGTGGAACGGTTTAAAGTTACAGCCTTGTTTAGGACCCAGAAGGGTTAAGCAGCGCCCGAATGGATTACGTTGTTATTAATGGGATACCAAAGGTTAAATTTCAGTAAATGTATATTAGCAACGAACCACATATAAACTGGTCCCAATTTTGCTCACCAATGAAAACAATTAGGCAATATTCAGCCTTTAGTGATGAACTAGCAAGAGAGGGATCCGAGCTCACGCCACATGACTGCAGCCAGTCAAGACTGGCACTACCACGAGTCAACCGCCGGCTCACCAGAGCACTTTTACCGCTAAGTATACACGCCTGAGCTTCATAACGAGTGCACTTACGGGTCACAGCAATTTAAACAGAAACCTTGATTACTTAGGTATGACGGACAGCCCCTTTGCATGGAGCCTGCATGGAGGCAGAAGCTGCAGACAGCTGCTCGCGTCCTGCTAGAATGTAACGAAGTAGCCACATACAGGGCAGCCTAGCCAGGGTAGCCTCCAGTAAGTCTTCAGCGACATCAAAAAGTTTGTGAACTTCCTGCCAGAAGTTGGATGGTTGAAAAGAATAGCTCTCCACCCTCTATCACACAAAACAGGCGCACTTGATATCGATTTGTGGACACCAAACGCAGAAGAAGACCATACGAAGTAGGGTCTTATATTGTAGAAAAGATTTTAAATTTAACTCCTTTTTTAACCCCCGACGAAAAACGAGGGGTGTTATAAGTTTAACATGTGTATCTGTGTATCTGTGTATATGTGTATCTGTGTGTCTGTCTGTGGCAACGTAGCGCCCAAGCTAATGAACCGATTTCAATTTTGTTTCTTTTGTTAGAAAGGTATTCTGATCGAGAGTGTTCTTATCTATGTTTCATGAAAATCGGTTCAGCCGTTTGAAGATCATCAGCTCTTTTGTAAGTTAAAAAGCCACATTCACGGCCAAAACCAACTTCCACGGCTCGAATCCCATCGAAATTTGAGATTATTGGATTTAGATTTATTATATTTTTAAATGATCGTAATAGTCTGAACTGGCTTTTTACAATATTATAAATGTGAAAAGTTTCCCTGATTCCGGAAAAAAATTATATTTTATCAATTTTTATATGAGATTTTTGTATGAACTAAAGACGTTCCATAAGCCACGTGTCAAATGATGGATACGCGCATGCATTAAATTTTGTTTGTTTTGTTAATGGTCATGGAATATTACGTTATTATAATTCTAGAGGGCGCTGCTCCGCCATTGAGAAAAAATATAAAAAATCAAATCTAATTTAAAATAATTTTAGCGTTATTGAAAATTCTTCCCCTGGGCTGCTCTCGTCCACCTCAACCAGAGTTATTATATGAAATTAAATCATAATTGATAATATTTTATACTAGGAATTAAACCTCCGTGGCATCAATATTTACATTCGTTGTCTATTCTAATGTCAACTATTATAATGTCATAACAAAATAATGTCTCATACTTTTACACAGATTTTGTGTTGATAATTGTATACATTTGATGAAAAGATCGTCGCATCGGGGGTTTTTAAATGTTCAATTTAGAGTTATATATTAGATGGCACCGTTATAGATGTAAAGTGAAAGGTTTCATGGATTTTGTCTCTTATCACGATGATTTTGATGTGTAATACATACTTACCTGAAATGAGAAAAACCTGATTAAATTTTGCAATAAAATATTTCTGATGCTTTTTTCCATTCATCCACTCGCCATTTCCTGCGATGAGCGTGGTATCATCGGGTCTTTGCGCATTACACTTACCGCTCAGAGCCGTTCCGGCACCTTTCTGCTTTAGATTCTGATCTAAATTTGACCAGATAATATTGTGTGTAATAAGGTATACACATTTTTACTACCTATACGAGTACATCTCAAATCTACCTCTTTCAATTTGTCGGTGAGTTTAACATAACATATTTGTTACACTTAACATTAAACAATATTTATTAAGTATGCCTCTTCAAGTGAGAGCCAAGACTAAATGTTACAGATTGCCGAGAAATTCTCTATACACCGAGTTTTGAGGCTACATTATATTATGGTTCAGAAGGCTCTGCCTTTTGTCTGCTTTTATGACGAAAGCAACAAAGACTAGAATTCGTTCCCTGGATTTTATTAGTAAAAAAACGACAGAAAATGTTGGGTACATTCTAGGTAAAGTTTCATATTTTGAGGAATTTTCTTTGAGCGGTTTAAATTAGACAGACGTTTTCTCTACCCATACTCAAATGCCTCTGAATATTTGTGGTTTTTCGTGACGATTTAAATAAATAATGATATTATTCTCACTTAAATAATGCCCTGAAGGGATTGTACTCTGTAATGAAGAAGTTTTAAGTATTGTTTTTCGTGACTTTATCATAAGACGAGAGGAAATACATCTTTGGGGTTATTCGTTCATCAAATATAATAAATTTTCTTTAATGATACTGTCCAAATCGGCGATTATAACCAGCGACCATTAATTGCTAGCATTCGATCTCACGACCCAGCAATACAATCGGTAAACACGCAAGAATGGGTCAGTTCTACGATATCCCACTCACAACTTCAGTCCCGTAAAAAATATCGGCACACCTGTTCGTGCTCCGTAGGGATGGGACACTATATGGCAATGGAATAGTTACAATAATAATGTCAGGGAATTCGTAGAAAAGCATTTTAAATTATTTAAAAAGGTTCATTAATTCATTTGATAACTGGAGCGACCATAATGCTGACACAACATATTTTCTATTGGTCGCGGCAACAACTAGTGTTATGTTAGTAATGTGAGATAACACGAGGTAAGATGACATGGAGGTACATAAATTCCACAAAAATAAATGTATATCCATTATATACCATCGATCACTTACAACTGGAACGTCACTAATTGTGGAGGTGTTAGCGCCAAAGTTGCGTCGTTTTATGCGCGCGTAACACGCTCAAACGCTCTTTTTATCGTCCAGGAGGTGGGCAGTAAATTTGAGTGCCCCTGGCCTAAGCCGCCGTAAGCCGCAGTACGTGTAATTTCGTTTTATTAACTTATACGACTTCATACACTATATTAAAGTCGCTTATTTGATGTAACACTGCTGTACATTAAGTTGGGAGTTTATTGGCTTCGTCTTTATTGAAGTTTCGAACTTGGGTGATATTAAACTCGTAATAATTTACGGTAGGTAGGTTGGTAGGCATTGAAAGCGGCCTATTTTAAATGGCTTCAGATACATAAACCTATAACAGCATAAATATATTTGGAAATGTTGTCTACAAGCGATTTGTTTTCTATTTAAATTTCACAAGATCAAATTAATATCATCAAAATTTCTAAAACAAAAGGGACAAGCAAACAAGCATTCGCAGACGTGCGGTTAACTCTCACCGAAATATCAACTAATTTACATCGCCTTGTCACAAATAAGAGCGGCACATCAAAGAGCGCGCGTTAAAGTGGATTCCTGACGAATTGTTGAGGGAGTCGCGGAAGTTGTAGCGGACAGAGGAGCGGAGTGGAGACAGTGGGGTGGAGACGGTGAATGGCTGTACATTAAAAGACGCTAAATAAACGTTTTAGATATCAACTGTCAATCATACCTAGAGTGAAATAGGTGAATTGATAGGGTACCTAAAATTATAATTTATACTTTGCGTCCAATTAATAGATCTCCAAATGTTACCAGTAATGCGATCGAGATTTTTAATTTGAAGATTTCGTTATATTTCCAATAACTGAGAATAATGTTTGAAACATTATCATGGATACTCGTATAATGGTTTTGAATGGAATCACCCTATATTAACGACAACGGGTGGAATTTTAGTAAAATACGGTGTACACGGAATTAGGAATGGGAACGCCCGCGCCTAGTATGCATAGGCCGGCATTCCTGTGTGCCCGCGCCTAAGATCGGGGTGCGGCGTCAGAGCACGCGACACACATAAATCTTTCGTGTAAACCACAGGGTGGGGGTGACTTCGTTATTCTGTGTCATTTTGTAGGTAGATAAAAAAAATAATGGTAAAGAGAGGAGGATGCGACCAGTTTTTTAGCAAATTATTAACAAGTCATCCACCGTACGAAGCCATCGAAGCCATTGTTGGGTTACACGTAGCGTGCTGGGCTACCAACGTCAAGGGGACACAAAGGTGATTTTCCCTTATTTTCCGGACATTGTCCAGTTTTTGATCCATCATCTTTTATAACGCTTTCGCCTATAACTTATATTCTCAGATAATACGAGTACCTTTATAATATTCGACAGTAATTATATACGACCTAATTTACAAAACATTGTTTACATAATCCCTTCGACTCTACATTATTACCTATATACTTCGGAGGCAAATTGATTGTGGGGCATACATAAACTTACGCACTAAATCATGGAACCTATAAATAAACTTGAATACAAGGTAAAACATAATGGGTATACTTTTTTTTTCAAAACATAACTTTGTAATTCTAGAGCTATCAGCTTTGGAGGAAACTTGAAAAACAGAAGGTGTACAGCTGTTGACAGACTTCACAAGTCTACAAAACCTTTAGTACTTCAACTGTCCCACAAAGCCGATAGTTTGAGATTTACAAAGATAAGTTGCAAAAAAAATAGTATACCCTTTTTGTTTCACCTAGTATAAACCAGTTCTCCAAACATCTATCTATAGGTGTAAATTGAAATATTTAGTACATTACTATTCGTAGCAATCAATATTGGCCATGGCCCTATATAGTATATAACAGCCCTAGGCTATTACCCGTTAAAGTGGGATCGTATTGTAAACAACTTGTTGTTCTGCCGTTTATGTGAACCGCGTGACCGGTTCCATTAGCTAACTCAGATTACAGCAACTGTGTAACTTTAAACTACTGTCATGTGGAAATTTAATTTAAAAACTTTCGCTTGGTTTCCTTGTTCATTATATTCCTTTTGCAGGAATAATAACAAAAATCTTGTGCTAGATAAACGATTCCTACTTTATGAACTCTCAAGAGCAACTGTTTAATTTTACCTATACACGAATAAGTAATATATTTAGCTACCTTGCGGAAAAAGTTATATACTAAGGCTGAGCGGGGCTTAAGAGGACTTTGATTACTTTGAATAAAAGAATTTGTAATAATATTATTAACTTTTTTTTGCTTTGAATACTCGTATTCTTCACTTATCAGTTTTATGATAGGTATATTTTCATAATCAATCAATAGTAGAAGTTACTGTTTAATGAAAACTTGCAGTGTCATTCTTTATTCTCCTCTTTCTTGACAGTGAGTCCATCTTCGAGCCAGCTGCTGTTCCTGATGGAGCCGCCCCCAAGACTCTCCTTCTCCAACTCCACGGGAGCGAGGGTGTCCTGCGCGGCGCACGGGACGCCGGCGCCCGTCATATCCTGGCTCACCGAGGACGGCGCGCCGGTCTCGGATATACCTGGATTGAGGTCAGTAGAGATGATACTTGTAGTGTTACCACGTATAAACTAGAAGACTATTCGATGGAAACGTCCTTTAATAAATGCTATACATCACGGTCTATTGGCACGCGTATTCATTAAACGGTTCTAGTATGAGCACTTTTATTACTGGCTATGTACAGAATAACCAATGAGACTAATTATATCAAATGAAAATTACAGAAAATTACAACAATGACCTACCTATATTATACTTTTCCAACCACCGAAAGTTATAACATGAACATCTCAGACACAAATAATTCGACGAAAATGATCAAATGGGTAGTAGGAATTCTGCAGCCAACTGATAAGACATTTTATCGGTGTTCTGCCGTCCTATCCTCATTTGATGCCGCCGCTAATACGTCAACATGTAACCGAGTTTATCGTCGAGCCGAACAAATGAGCCAGTATTCCACCCGTCCATCACGCCATATTCACGCTTGGATGCCCCGTACGGACTCGTTCCAGGGCCGGACAAGCATCGCGCTAATCCCCACGGGGGGTAGGCAGGCATTAATTCATTCAGAGCCAATGACGCGGAAGGGTCAGACAAGATTAACGAGCAATAAATTCAAGGTTTAAAACGTTTGTAGAGATGACCAGTCGGGCTTAGGTCGGGTTTGCAAGTTGGTACCGAGTGTTTTTGTATTCTTTGGTTCACGGCTTTGGGTAGATTCAGTAAGGTGTTGATTTATATTGCTGGAATTACACGAATTTAATACATTTATGCTTGAATGAAAGATCTTTGTTTATTCGAAACACACTTCATTTAGATGCCATGCAAATTACTCGTGTGATGAACTCGTGTGATGTCGGTAACATCGTTACGTCGAGAGAGGAGACTTCATTACTACTTTGAGTATCCTATTAAATTGTCTTTAAACTCGATTTTGTATTAATGTTAAAATGGACACCTGCCTGTTGTATTAATTGTTTTAGTAGCCTGTTTGATAATTATGAGTAGGTTGTATTCAATCTAAAAGTATCATCTACGACATTTATTGCAACAGTGTAAGTAAGTACTAGTATTTCCAGTTTAAGTTAACTAAGTTTTCAAGACATAGATAAAACTAACAACTGCCCTTGAGATGAGGTCACCTAAAAAAAACAAGAAATAATATTTTGTAAGTAGTGATTGGTAGTTTCGTTTAAAAACTTAACATAGTAACATGTGCCCAACATCGAGGTGAATATGAAACCTGGTTGTGCAGTCAATTTTCATTACGTACCAGCCAATTTACGCGGCTGTCGGCAACGCCGTTATTCTGAGAGAGGCCGCCACCATCGTGATAAATGATTGATAAATTATGTATATGGAAGCGAGGATGCGAGCGCTGTGTGGCAGCGTGGTTCATGGCATGGACAATTGAAGAAATATAAAACGTTCCCTTTCTTAACATAGAATTCTCTCATTCACCTATTTGTAAACCTGTGTGTGTGCTACATACATATAATATTTTCAAATAATATAAAGTATTAATATACCCTATCTCTACTAACCAATTATTTGGTTAAAAATACAAAATAGGTACTTTTAAAGGTTACATAGTCTTGCTTGGTGCTGAATGATTTCAATGCTTGTCCTGAAGACTTGTCATACCTACTCTATTGATTAACGGTGATGTGGTAATACACTAATAATTCCTAGTGTCTACTGACAAAGTTTACCGCACACGCAAATGTCCAACGAATCAGAATAGTACTTTTTTTTCGACAATTAAGGGTAAGGCCGAAAGCTGATGCAACAAACTCCAGCACATGTGATAATAGTGTCGAGTGACGTCACTTTCTTATACAATTCAATATAGTTTGACGGTTGTGTCCGCTGTAGCTCACATCCTCCGCCAGCTCCGCGCAGCATGCAGTTCATATTCGCGTCATGCCTCCCGCCGTTTGTCTTCGTTAACGTAATAACCTCCTGACGCGGCCGTCTCCGGAATGGGGCCGCTTCAGCATCGCTGTTACAACACAAGTGATGGCTTACCAGTATAGTACCCAATAGTGCTATTATAGAAGATTTACATTGAAGTTAGATAGGAAGGCGATACTACGATGATAATGTTCAAGGTTAGGTAACAACTACCATTTTTTTATGTATACCTATCAAACGTCTCACACCAACAAATCAAATTTGTCAACCTGCGTAAAGCGAATTTTCTACCAACAAACAGACTATTTTCTATTCAAAGAGACCAGAATAAAATGTAACTAAATGACTAATAACATGATGAGTTCGCTTTATTACGTTACAAACCGCGCCGGCGTCGCCATCGCAACTGCTGCCCTCCGGTCCACGTACAAGAGTCGTTTGTCTTCGTTACGCTAACAGCGCACCGAGCGCCAATCATTGTACATGATGTATTCGCCTTAAGGTAAAGCAATAAGGTACATACCTGTATGGCAAATTCGTGTAATATATTCACTCTGCTAAGCATATTCGCTGAAATTGAGTCGCCGAATGGTCTCTTGTGAGGTTTTGTATGATATTTCTCATTTGTGTGTTTTCTGGGCGTAAATGGTGGGTACTAATGGTATTTGTACCTTTATTCTTTGGGTTGGGAAGGACATTATACAAATTCTTTGGTAAGGACAGATATGTTATCTAATTTTGATATTAGTCTTATTCAATGATTTATTGGGTATGCTTTTTTATAAGTTAATTATTTTCAAATTGTATATAACTGTATAAAAAATAAACTATATAAAAACTTTCTCAAGAAGTTTGGCTGCTATAATTTATTTTCTTATTTCAATTCATATTTCTAACGAAAACTTGTCAGTAACAGCCAAAGTTATTCATAGCTCGATTTGATACAGTGAAATGAACAATATCACTTATCAACTTTCACTTTGCAAGTACAAATCTCGCAGAACAAACTTTCCTACTTCCAACACATCCAATTTGCAGTTGCAGACGCCCTTATCCTTGAGCACTAGAGTCGTTATTTGTTTGCGTGAGTAGAAGGCATTAAAGAGAAGTGTGAACCAGTGTCATATTTCAGGGGCTCAGTCTCTATTCAGGCGTGAAGCGAGATAAGGCGAGACGTCTCACTAGAACTTACCATGTCGTGAAAATATATTGACATTAATTATCATGCATGATCGCGTTTGATTTTTTGACATATTCAAACTGTCGTAATATTTGGTCGTGTATGTTAAAATAAAGTTACATAAAATTAATCCAATATACATTTTTGACGACTGTCCAGAATATTTTTATGTCGCACATTATTCGGCCAGTAGGTAGCATCTTGTGGGGCTTGTGTGGGGCCATAAAACACGTCTATTCATCACGCGGCGGCGACACGACGCGAAGATGGCGTATCTTTTCAATAAAACGCTTTGCGACAAACGAAACGAACGCGTATACGTAAATCATACCGAGATGCGTGAGTGTGTGTGTCAAATTTGTTAGATTGCTTGTGTCTTGAAAACAAATGTTTATTATTATTATAACATTTTTATTCAGATACTAATTGTGTTCTATATTATACGATAATATTTTATAAACTATACGTTAGATCATGATTCCAATATAAAGAGTACCTAACCATGAAGGTTCTTGTCCTTCTAGTCATAACGTTAATTCGTGATATTTCTGACTAGGTATTCGCAACGGTTTATTACAATAAAAAATATCCTAATCCAAGCTGGTACTAACGTCTCTATTTTTATATATATACTTACATGTAATATACGGCATTCATAATTATTATTACTCTGGTTGTTCTCTTTTGAATTACATCATATTTTTTTAGCCAACGACTTACACTAATAAGTATATACCTACCTATCTGACACATCTTACAGGAGCTAAGTCGGTCAGATTTTGCGCGTGGGTCAACGTGAGCCCGACGCGTCAAAACAAACCAGTCGCGAGCGTTCGCTAGTGATTCATAACCGTCACGTCTCCTGCATCTTCCATCTTAACAAGATCGCCATCCGTTGAGCTCCGTGGAATGAAATATCGCTGGGGCAAACATTCTATTTTGCAACATAATAAAGATATTATTGAATTGGATGATATTAATTAATAGTCGTTGTGGGACTATTTTTTTAGGCACAAAGTATGTGGTTCTACTCATATTGTTTTGGTAATATTAAGAATAGTATTTTCATGGCCATATAACTATCTAAATAATATTTTTTTCTTTTTACAAGGTAGCTAGGTAGTTAGTGCGTAGGTATTTCCAAAAATCTCTCTTGATAAAATATTGAACATAAAATAATTCAAAGTTATTTGAACACACGGACAATGGTATATCTGAGTTTAAAGTTAAAGAACAGTGCTTAAATCACTGTTTTAGAGTAGGTATACATTTGGGGCATTAATTATTAGATCAATGACCCATCCTCCGCCTTCTTGCACGTGTACCCTTTTTGCTGAAGATTGTTACCTCTGATAAATAGTACTCTTGTCTCTACAATATTGCGCAGGATAACCTATCTTCAGTGGCATTGATCTTCTACAGACAACGGCTCTTCATGTACCTTCAAATAGGAATTAAATTATGAAAAAGGAGTAGTTTTTGCAAATTCACTATTACTTTCTTAAATAATATTGAATTTGCACTAAATACTACTTTTGGCTCACGAAATATCGAAGCATGCCGTCCGGCCTGGCTTACTGCACTTCGAACGTACAATTGAATAACTACGGCGCAGCGAGCTGATGGAGTGGTTCTGTCTCTGATATTAAGGACTGCAACGTACGTCCGAGGATAAGGTATTTGCTTAAGCGATTCAAATATTGTTAGAAGTTATAACAGTCGAGTTAACAAAGTGATCGAGAATATCATGTGGCAATATGAATTTGATTGGGAATGAGTTTTGATTTTGCACTTCAACAGACACGAGCGGTAACGAGCATTGATTGAACTCATTTTGAATTCATCTCCACACTACCGATTAATACCAAGCGGACAACTATAACGCATAATAATTATTAGGCTTTGGATTAATATGACCTATTATCCATATTATTATTATTATTTATTTTACGGAATCCCAATCCAATTTATCTCAATGATATTGTACAATTTTACTGAAAATGTATGTTAAAATTATACAGTCTTACCCGTCTGAGAAAATTTGAGAGTTTATGAATTACCCGTAAGATTAAGTACTTACCCATCTACTTATCTACATATATTTAACTCAAAGGAGACTGACTGACATAGTGCTCTATCAACGCACAGCCCAAACCACTGGACGGATCGGGCTGAAATTTGGCATGCAGGTAGATGTTATGACGTAGGCATCCGCTAAGAAAGGATTTTGATTAATTTTACCCCCAAGAGGATAGGGGAAATAGGGGATGAAAGTTTGTATGAAACTTTGTCAATTAAATTCCACGCGGACGAAGCCGCGGGCACAGCTAGTAATATATCAACCTGTAAGCGAAATACGTAAGAAAGGTAATAAAAAGATTAGAAATGGTTACGAGAATTTTCTAAATGTTTATACACATTTTCATAGATCCCGCTTCCGCTCTAACTTCTATGAACAGCCCCAACCCCGAATGCAGCGTCCGACTGCGATTGCTGTTTTTTTACAATTTACATGAAAATTGGCGTTCGCTGATGCGTGTGCACAATTATCGGTCGGATGCCGAACGCTGCGCTGTGACGTTGTGTTTTTGTGGCCCACACAAATAATGCACCGGTTTTTGAGTGCAGAAAGCTCTAGAAACGATTTTCTATTAATGTAACTAGGCCCACCGCACGATTCCATCACTGTTACTCCTGTAAGCGTATATTAAAAGTGGTCCAACAATGACGCTGAGGCGAGGGTGAACGAACTCGAAGAAACGACTGTATAATCATTTGATGAACATGGAAGAGAATTTAACAAAAAAACATATGTCAATGAAATAAAACACCACAAAAATACTTATATTCAATTAGTGGTTTGAAGTATCTAAATAAAATGCTATAGGTATAACCTAATTAGCAACAATAATAGTATTGTAGTGTATTAAACATAGGAATTAATTTATACATAGTATACATTTTTTAATCACCTTACAGATTTATGCGTGTTTATATTATAGTTATGTGTATATAATTACTCTACATAACAAATAAATTATTGTTAAGATACTATACCCTAATATAAGTAGGTAGGTACTTAATTTTTATAGCAAGTTCAGCCCAACGCTGAAACTAAAATGTGCAAACGGCAAACATCTCAGCATTGCAGTTTCAATCAAATACGATGCCCGAAATACATCTTGAACATTGTCACAAAAGAATTCCTTCCAATGATATTTCTCGCGACACCGACGAGCCGAGCCTGTTCCGAGCGCACAGTGTTTTATGAAGACCATTTTTCGGACATCGCGTTTTTATTGCAAAAACTGATAGATTTAATCATTTAAATGCTATGAGTCGAATACCCATCTGTCTAGTATGTCTAGTTTCCGAGATATAAATTTTTGAAAATCGTCAAATTTTCATCCGGATTTTTCGAAAAAAAATTATATCTCTTAAACAAGGCAAGATACGCAATTATGATGTTGGGTGCATTGATGGTGTATGTTATGCTGCACCTTTTAATGCATAAACGAATCTCGTAGCTTTGTTAGATTCCGATATATACGCGTTTTTTCGTTTTTATATTTTGGTATTTTTCTCGAGTATTCCGCCGTATTGGGAAAAGTTATTTATACTAAAATTATCCTCTTTACTTTCCCAATGCACCACATAAATTTCACACCCCAATTCCATGGAATCTAGGAACCGCAATTTTTTTAAGTTTTATCCCGATTTTTTGTCGTTAGGGTTGTCACGCTCAAAGATAATAATTTATATCCGGATCTAATTTTTCTTTGGCAAAAAATATACTTACTTAATAGCATTTTTGTTGATATATACAACCAGTGGTTTGGATTATCTTATGTCTGAGGTCTCTAAGAGACCAGCTTAACCATCAATACATAGTTTAAAACAAAGTCGCTTCCCGATGTCTGTCTTTCCCTATGTATGCTTATATATTTAAAACTACGCAACAGATTTCGATGCGGTTTTTTTCATAAATAGAGTGATTCAAGAGGAAGGTTTATATATATAATACATGCATAATATACTAGAGAAACACTCATAATTTTAGAGGGTTTTTGCACCCGTGCGAAGCCGGGGCGGGTCGCTAGTACTTATATAAACGGAAATGCAAAAGTTATACTTAGCGATATAATTTAAGGGCAAAGTTAACAATTGTATGAGTGTTATCTATGTATGTTCATAGCACTTCCTCCATGACAATAGTAATAACATAAGCTGGGAGTACCTCCACGCGGTGAAGGCGGTAACAGTTTTTACTGGCTAAAACTCCCATTAATGTCCATAACCAATAGTGCAGAGTAATAAATAATGTGTTTTGTTGTAATACCTTCTATGCTATATACATGAATAGAGTATAACAATAATGCTGGTAAGAGGAAAGTGAGTGGACCAGTCCCCGCATGGAGCGCCCGCGCTAGGCATGAGTTAAAAGCGACATTAAGAGGGTGACCCAGTCTACAATATTAAACTGAAAATTCTGTAGTCTACGGAACCCTATGCTCCAAATTTCGTATCATTTTATATTCATTGTAGTATATTAGTAATTTCAAACGTGTAGTCGCCCTTAGTTTGTCATTTGTTTCATAGTTTCTACTTTAGTATGAAGGGTACATATAACTATATTTTTAGAGGCCTTTTCAGCGGTGGACTGCGAGTAAAAGGGTAAATGTTTTGGTATGTTGGTCTGTCCTTGTGACTACGGATCCTAAAAAATACATAAGTATCATTAGTAGTATAAGTTTAATTATGTTGTAATAATGAATGTTAAATGAAAATTGACTCGATAAAATTCGGATGAATAATGTGACAACCCTAGCAAAAATAGTTAATTTGGAATAACTTCTAGATTCCATGGAGTTGGGATGTGTAATTTATGTGGTGTGTTGGGGAAGTAAAGAACATAATTTGTGTATAAATAACTTTTCCCAATACGGCGGAATACTCGAGAAAAATAAGAAAATCTAAAAACCAAAAAACGCGTATATATCGGAATCTATCAAAGCTACGAGATTCGTTTATGCTTTAAGAGGTGCAGCATAACATACACCATCAATGCACCGAACATCATAATTACGTATCTTGCCTTGTTTAAGAGATATAATTTTTTTTCAAAAAATCCGGATGAAAATTTGACGATTTTCAAAAATTTATATCTCAGAAACTAGACATGCTAGACAAATGGGTATTCGACTCATAGCGTTTAAATGATTATATCTATCAGCTTTTGCAATAAAAACGCGATGTCCGAAAAATGGTCTTCTTAAAACACTCTGGAGCGGTGTCAAGTTGGGACGGCTTGTGCGGAATCTCGCCCCGCCAGCGCACCACTCGGAGAATGACGTTTATATTATTTGCTCGTATCGCCTTTTCTATTTGTAATATTTTTATTTTATATCGTTATTGACTAGAAACCGATAAAATATTCGGTGTATTTCTCATAGTTCTTGGATATGAGCAAAATAATCTCAGCTTTACAAAAACAATATTCTTAGTTTGTAACTTGTTACGTTAAAAATGTGAATGTGGATTGAAATGATTTATTCTTATGGCTGCACTTTGATGTAGCATTGAAGTTATTCAAATCTTTACGAAATATGTATTGCTATCATCACATAATCATCTAATGTCTGGTATAATCAAATACCTTAAAAAAACTGTATAATGATTATCAACGGTCGCAGACAGACGTATGTGCGCAGTGGACGTAACGTAACCAGAGACACTTCATGTTGTATTTACAACGTCACGAATACACACGCACTCGTTGGCGATGATCGATCGACGCGCGGTATGACGTCGACCTCTTCCGTCACAATGTCATCAAAAGCTTTAGAAGTATATTCTCTGCCATACATTTGGCTGATTGGGTGTTTCATACTTACGCCTGATCCATTAATATATTATGCAGCCTGGCGCTACCATGGCGACATTAATTTAACACACAGGTAGGGCTAGTGGTCAATAACCATAATAGTAAATAATAAAAGTAATAATAAAAAGAAAAGTCCATAAATTGAAAAAAATAAATTTTCGAACAAAATCTATACTACAAATAAATAAAATTGGAGTGTCTGTTTGTAATATCAAAGTAACACTTTTTCAGTAAATGCATATGAAAGTACATACGATACTTATAACAAAAAAGCGATTTCATATTTTTTTGTCTGTCGGTCTGTCTGTGTGTTTGTTCCGGGTAATCTCCGAAACGGCTGGACCGATTTTGATGGGACTTTCACTGGCAGATAGCTGATCTTATAAGGAGTAACTTAGGTTACTTTTATGTAAGAAAAAAGAACCAATGGGCATGTCGCACGGGTTCAGAACGCGGGAGTAGGAGCGGTTAAGTTAAATTCCATGCGGACGAAGTCGCGGGCTCAGCTAGTATATACTAAATAAAGTAATCAAATTGGCATCACCCTTGAAATCCGATTCATTCAGCTACTCTTACGCTCTTACCTACTACTCGGTGCGGGGCGAGCTAATAGTATTATTATTATTTCTTTTTCGATTTAATTTCATTGAAGAAATGTTATTATCCGTGACCCCGGCAGATGACCTCTGCGCTAGAGTTATTTACGTACAGGCTGCTCCAAAATGGTATTTCAGAAAATGTTGAAAAATTCAATAAATAGTAACGTTTAATAAAATTTAAATATCTCGAAAATCTGAAAATGCGTAGCCAAATAGGTGTGTTAATTTAATGTCGCCATGGTAGCGCCAGGCTGTATACATTGCTATCTCTATTACAATGTTGAACGACTCTACCTTTTCTTATATTTTTCTTCTGATCAATACCAGGATCTCTGGACTCAGGACTCAGGACAATCAGGTCTCTACGTCTTCTTAAATTCCTAACTCCAGGGCTGTTCGTCCCAAACAGTAGGTATGCTAAAAGTGTTAATGGACGGCCATCTGTCACTTGTTGTAGGTATTATTCGTTTAATAGACAAGATCGATGAAATAAAGTTATATCATCCTCTTGTCCATTCAAGGGTGTCCGCGTCGTTATAAGCCATGTCCGGTAACGAGCAGACGCCGGAGCGTGACGGAGCCGACACGATTGTCCGTCGGCACTTAATAGCTTCTGTCAACCCTTGTGGCGTGATGCGGGGAACGTGACGGGAATTGTAACGGCCGATGGGATTTTAGAATAGTGCACTTCAGTAGCCACTTAACTCTTTAGTCGAACTATTGAGGCTTATGGCCCATGAATACCTACAAGGCCTTCCATATTGCTACGAATTTTAGGCTAACAAATTGTGTATAGCGTTATTTATTAATTTCAACCTGTAAAAATATACCTAGCATTTCGTTCTAGCCAATTCAATTAAAGTTCTTCATTACAATTATAACCTATGTTGGGCGAATTTCTTCAACTGTACTACCCCCATAACATAAATACTCATCCAAAACAAACACTAATTCATAAAACTCCTGGCTACCACGCTTACCTATTCTGAAGAGCGCTAGATATCGAGGTCGCGCCAGGCGGTGGCCGCTCAGTGCTAATCCCCAGTAATACCTATGTAAAATTACAAGAGAAAATTTGTTTCGTGTCGGGGCTTATCCCTGAAAGTGTGAGATCAATTTGCGTCACTGTTGGGGCTCAGTTCAGTTTCATTGAAGTTTAATTTACAAAGCTGTAAAAGTTTTTTCATTTATTTACTTGGCGGGCAGTAGTTTATTTTATGAGTTATAATATATTCTGCCTGTATTAGTGTACTGCTGGTTTTTACTATATTTTTTGCTCGTTGATACGTACTTAAGTAATATGTAAGAGATCAATCTTTCAATCGATCAATCATAAAGAACAATTATGAGTTTCATGTTCAAAGGTTTATGTGTTTTCCTCTACACTATTTTCCTGACAACTATGCAGGCATTCAAACAAATCTTCACAAATATGATAAAAATCATCACAAGAACCCGCAAAATCCACACCAGTTACACAATAGAGACGGCAATTGTTTGGACCTTTAATTTAACTTTTATTCTCTCCGGGGCCCTAATTTCAGTTGTTCCACTGAAATTTGTTCCCGCGTGTAATTCATGCGGGCGCGGTTTGTTGTTCGCTTCAGGAGTGAGTATGCGCTGTCTACCAATAAGAAACAGTTGGAAGAAGATAATGACAAGGAAATTGAATTGACGTGTTGCATTTCAATGAGGTTTTGTTATAAACGTAAATAATGTAAAGTGTTCGGTTTATAATAATTACATCATTTATTTCGTTGTTGGCAGTAAGAACATACGTGCACATAGGTCAAATAATATTTTTAAATGTGGTTATGTATGTGTGTGTAAGTTGTGGTTTAACGCTTTTCTTTACATCTAAAATCGTCGGTGAATTGTAGAATAAAGTTAGAGCAGAACTTCCGCTGCGTGGCAATAAATGAATTGCAAGTTTTACTTGTCTAGAAGAGTACTGTGAATTACGCTTACTCTCTTCCGTGCGAATAATTTATTATTTACTGTGCACTGTCTACTTTTTTTCTTTTATTTTTTGTCTGTCTACTTTTTTTCTTTTATTTGTGATGCAAGTTGCTACTAAGAAACATGTTATCAACAGAAATGTATTTTTATTTCTTGATTTTTTACTTGTCTCTATGTGCTTATATGGCCCATAATCCAGTTTATCATGGAATTCGTTTTCATCAAAAAAAAATGTTTGCGTTATGAGTTATGAGTTAGTGTCTGATTTCAGACACTAACTCATAACTTTCTTATTGGTAGAGAGCACATTAAATGTGTTTATTGTTAGTGTATAGAACGCCAGTAAAGTCTCTGCTTTGTAAACTATCTATGGTTAAGCAAATCAATGTACTCTGTGGTCTTGTCATTATAAGCCTCTGAACAGTTCACACGTATTTAATTAATCCTTTCCGTATAACTCCATCTTATCAGAAATATAACATGGTAGCAGAGTGCAATCCGTTTAGCTTCCATTGATTGCTACAAGCCCAAAACGAAACACATAGATATAAAGTTTCATTTTCTTAGAGATAATGTTGTTAAATGCTGTGTCAAATTTGTATTTATCGATGGTTGCAAAATGATTGCAGACATTTTAACAATATTCTACTTTACATTTATAATCTTTAAAAACTTCAAGGATATTGGCGGTTCCATCTTATCATACATCCAGTCCATTCTGTTGGTCATGTGCATTGAGGCACCAGAATCAATATACCATTGATTGTCCTCCTTCATAATATCTGAAACTGAAAAAGCGGCAACAAATCCTTTTTCATCGGTTTTATTATGAACCTTTTTCTGTTCACGGCACTGTCTTCCAAGATGCCCAAATTTGTTACAGTTGTAGCACCTTGGTCCCTTAGATTTGCCATGAAAATTAGGCTTGTTCAACTTTTTGTTGTTCATGTAAAATGCGGTAGTATCTTCGGGACTCTGAACCTCTTGTAGAAGTTTAGTCTTTATACTATCTGCGCATATTTTTACACCTGTATTTCCTGAAAGACAAACTCAATGTCCTTGAAGTTTTTAAAGATTATAAATGTAAAGTAGAGAAGGAACTAAACAAGGAGATTAAAATTTTGCGCACCGATAACGGAAAAGAATATTGCAATAGAAACTTTGATACTTACTTGAAATGTCATGGAATTCAACATCAAACAAGCACTCCATATACTCCACAACAGAACGGACTGGCCGAACGGATGAACAGGACTGTAATAGAGCGAGCTAAGTGCATGTTGATAGATGCAGGATTACCTAAACAGTTTTGGGCGGAAGCTGTAGCCACTGCGACTTATGTTAATAATCGCTCACCCACAAGGTCAATTGACTACAAGTCACCTCTGGAATGCTGGACGGGTAAAAAGCCAGATCTGTCAAACATGAGAATTTTTGGTTCCAAGGCAATGGTACAAGTACCACAACAAAAGAGATTGAAATGGGATGCAAAGTCTAAAGAGATGATATTTGTAGGCTATTGTCCAAATTCAAAAGGCTACAGGCTAGCCGACCCACATACTTACAAAATCACCAAAAGTAGAGAAGTTATATTTTTGGAAAATGTGTGTAATAAGATTTATGTACCTTGTGATCTTGGCAGCCCGGATTCTACTCCACCTTCTCAAGATAAAGAGTTGAAGGAAACACAGCAATTGTCAGAAGAAACACAGAAAGAAAACATTATCAGTACAACACAGGACGTTGAATCTAGTGAGTATGAGACTGATACAGATGATCTTTATGTTCCAGTTCCTGAAACAAGTTCACCTCCGCAACGTACATTCAATCTGAGGCCACGAAATAAGACTAATTTCAAAACGGGAAGTACCTATTTCTGTCCAACTTTGAATCTGACAGATCCTCAGACAGTCAAAGAAGCTCTATCATCTGCACATAGTGATGACTGGAAAAGGGCAATGGATGAAGAATATGCTTCATTATTGAAAAACGAGACGTGGACATTAACAGAGTTACCTCCGGATAAAAGGGGTCTCCCTTGTATGTGGATATTTAAGACAAAGAATAATGAGAAGGGAGAAACTATTAGATACAAGGCAAGATTGGTTGTAAAAGGTTACGCACAACACAAAGGTATAGACTATGATGAAGGTTTTTCTCCTGTGGTAAGGTATACTTCTATACGCTATTTGATAGCTTTAGCAGCAAAACTGGATCTAGATATAGAACAAATGGATGTTATCACAGCATTCCTACAAGGTGACATAGATGCGGAAATATACATGCGACAACCACAACTTTATGAGAAGGGAGAAAAGGTATGTCTACTACAGAAATCTTTGTATGGGCTAAAGCAAGCCAGCCGCCAGTGGAATATAAAGCTCGACAGTGCATTACAGGAAATTGGTCTGACCAGGTCAAAGATAGATCCTTGTATTTATTTTCTTGTGGACAATCACCGTATGATCTATGTTGCGGTATGGGTATGACCTTTTAATATTCTCAAATAATCATAATTTAATATCCAATATTAAAACCAAACTGCAAGACAGGTTTTATATGAAAGACTTAGGTGAATTAAAGCAATGTATTGGATTAAATGTCACAAGAAACAGAAAAGAAGGTTGTATAATGATTGATCAAGAGAAATATGTTCATGAAATATTAGTTCGTTTCTGTATGACAGACTGCAAGCCTGTGAGAACACCAATAGAGATTGGTGTAAACTTTGATATAACAGATGAGGAGAATGCTCTTGCTGTTGATATACCTTACAGAGAAGCCATTGGATGCCTATTATATTTGGCACAGACAACAAGACCCGACGTTGCTTATGCAATAAACAAATTAAGTCGATATTGCAACAAGCCAAACAAAAGTCATTGGGCTGCTGTCAAGAGAGTAATGCGTTACCTGCAAGGCACCAAGAACATGATGTTAAGATATACCAAGGAAGGTCCTGAAAACATCACAGGTTATTGTGATGCTGACTGGGCTAGTAGTCCAGATGACAGACGGTCCTGCACGGGATATATATTTATTTTCCAGAATGGTGGCATCGCTTGGGGAACATGTAAGCAGCCTACGGTGGCTCTGTCGACGGCCGAGGCCGAGTACATGGCCATGGCAGCGGCTACCCAGGAGGCTCTGTGGTTGCGCCAGCTACAACGTGAATTAAGACGATGTGGAGAAGGTCCCCTCAACATCTTCAGTGATAGTCAGAGTGCAATCCGTTTAGCTTCCATTGATTGCTACAAGGCCAAAACGAAACACATAGATATAAAGTTTCATTTTCTTAGAGATAATGTTGTTAAATGCTGTGTCAAATTTGTATTTATCGATGGTTGCAAAATGATTGCAGACATTTTAACTAAAGGTACAGCCTTTGATAAACATTTTTATTGTATAAATCAGATGGGGTTGCGTTCTAGAGGGGGTGTTAGTGTATAGAACGCCAGTAAAGTCTCTGCTTTGTAAACTATCTATGGTTAAGCAAATCAATGTACTCTGTGGTCTTGTCATTATAAGCCTCTGAACAGTTCACACGTATTTAATTAATCCTTTCCGTATAACTCCATCATATCAGAAATATAACACAATATTCACAATCGGTATACAGATTTATAAGGATGATGTTCATGTAGAATGGCGATAGAAATTATGTCTTAGTTAATTTTTTTTTTTATAGTATTGCTATCTTATTGTGTAATTTTAAGACTTCTTGCGGTTAAATTAGGAGTGCTAGAATACCTTTTGCTATGATGTTTATTATATACTTACTTACCCAAATGATGTAGAACGATCTATTTGCTACTAGTCTACTTGTTTACATATTAAAGGTTACTCTACACAAACAATTCTAAAGTGAAACACAAAGTCGCGATAGATTATAACAGTCCGTGCGCCCTTCATCCCCTGGCGCCAATTTTCAAGTCACCTTGGATGAGTCTAATAATCTCCGAGGATTATCGCCGCCAAAGCCTAATCATACCATGACTAAGCCAGGGTTCGCATATACCACATTGATACAATAGGTCGGTATATCAGACTTTTAGAAGCGTACGCATTGAAATAATTGTATCAAGTTTTATGAAAAATATATGTATAAGACAATAATAAAAACTCTACGCACTACATGAGTGAATATTGTTTAAGGTCCTAATTATTCACAGCCCCATTCTATAGCCGTCCGGCAACTTGTCCCCGTCAAATATTTGCCGTAGTCCGCTACTGGCTAGTTTGAATTTCAACTGGCCCGGGCTTGATGCGGGCCCTTGATGAATTTGTGGAGGCCCGTGACGTGACCCCGTAACCCGACCAAGTTTCGGGGACGATTATTACAGCTGGGATTGTTGAGTTTGAATTTAGAATACCATAGTTGTGAATGTACGCATTCGATATTTGAATAAATTACGACCTGACCCAAGCTTAAACGTGGTTTTAACTTAGTAGGGCCATTCTCATGAGGATTATTAATGCTCAAGTTTTGAATATAGATGTTGAATACATTGTTTTCTCACATGAATAACCAATATATTTCAGTATTTCGAGTGTATAAAGTGGTTGCATAATAGCCTTATCTTCAAAAAGCCATAAGTGTACAGAGGTAAACATTGAACTTGACATTGAAATATACGAACAGACGTGCGTATATTTCCTCATATATTACCATCCGTTGCTTGTGAACAAAGTGATTCCATTACCGCGAGCGAGTTCTCTAGCGTGCTGGGAGTCTTTGATGACTTATTCATACATTCTAATCAGAGCGCGTGCAAACAACGCAAACGAGTTACAACACGCGTGTTACTATTCAGATATGGATTATTGTCCCTGAGGTACCACACATACTTGTACTTCAGGGCTGTCGCACGAATATTTGAAGAGTAACAATATGACGGTACAGAAAATAAATAAACAATAAATAATGGGGTGACTCCAGTTGATCCAAACCATAACGGAAAGTTACGAAAATAATATTTCCGTTCGGACGGTGATCGAATCTTCAAAAAGACATGTCACAACACATGTGACAACTATGAGTTAGTTATACGGATGATCAGAATGTCTGACTACCTACACCTGCCTATAAATAAAATTAAAAAAACTAAGAAAACTGACTTCTGATAATTTGTTAAAATGCTTATTCATAATATTAGTAAGGATTTAACATTCTACTATAAAACCACAGTAACTACATACATGACTGACATGTCAGTCAATCCCTTAACGCCAGCAAAATTCCTGGAGCCCCCGCTTAGCACCACGGCCATCATTCAATATTCCGATGAATTATTCATGCGTTACCGACGCGTGATTATGATGTAAGTCACATTTTATTCCCCAATCTGACGGGATTACACTTGCAGATATAAAGGACGTAGTTCGGTGAGCACGAGATTAATTATTATTATGGAATTGTGCAGTAAAAGTGCTGAGTTAAGAAAATCATCATTTAAGTTCAATATTTATGGTTGTAGCTCTGAAAATATTTATGAATTTATTAATTGAAATTAATAGTATTTCATTGGACACTACAATAAAATAACAGAAACTCAAAGGTTTTTTCAACAACACGTGGCTACGGCGTAGTGGCCTACGCCGTAGCACAGTGCTACGCTTCTGTTTTGTGTCATAATAAGTCATAGTAGTTTTTATTTGCGAGATATTAATCTTATGTGCGTTACCCAAATAATTTTTACAAATTCTTTAGTGTTACCTAACAAAATATACGTATTCAAGTTGAGTACTATGCTACAAGGAACTACGACGCGAACTCTAACCGCGCTGATTCGCAACCAGTCATCTGTTTGCGCAGAGCCGCCGGCACGTTACAGGCGCAGTAAGCGACTGCTGCACTTTCACATCCGCTAATTGGCACCTGCATAATGTTAAGTGGAAGTTGCTTTTGAGTTTAACTGCCACGTAGTAAATGGTTCGAATCGCCATAATAAAAATATATTTAGATTTATCTGGACGTTGATAAATTAGTAAGAGATAAAGTTACACTTTTATTATATTAAAAGATTATTATTTTCGCTAAAAGAGTTGAAGTTGGTGTACAAATTTGGATTTGTTCACCAACTTCAACCCATTTGGTTCAAGTTTTCAAAGTCTGATCAAATTCTATGTTCTAATTTATGTCATAACTTATTTCTAGTACACTGTCACTGATTCGGTTGTGAATTCTAGTATATTTCATTTCATCTTAATTGAATCGTACAGGTATTCTGCTATAATCATCATCCCCTTATCCCGTCCTGGTTCATGCGGCGATGTCACCGACGTGTGCGCGATGTTCGGTACATCATTAGCACGACACTTTAATTAAGCGGTGCCGCGCCATGACAAGTCTACTAACACCTATTTACTAAATATAACGTTAGCGTGCCGCAAATAAATAAAATAATTCAACAGTCAAATATTTGTAGAGGAGAAAGCGCAACAAATAGTTTGTTACCATAATTATCAACTCAGCACGTGCTTCTGTCCTCATCCCTTGAATCTCATTTGTTGGTCATGAGAGAATACTACGGATCAACGTGATATTAATAATAAATAAATTATGTAGTATTTCCGTAGCCCTAGTAAACCGAAAGCCCGTATGTGGACTCAACACAGTACATGACACATGTATAATATGTATGTTATATGTACTACATCATTAGTACGAAGCGTTAATTAAGCACTGCGACAGCATCCTGGTAAACAAGAAACTATTAAATTAATGTAATTAGGAGATGTGTACAGGATGTTCGGCAATTAGATAAACAGGTTTTGGGTTGTGATTTGTGAAGCGAGACTGATAGCAAGTTGTTGCTGATTTGGAAAGAATTCAACGTTTATTCAATTACATACTCCACAGCTGGTTACTTCAGTAACTTACTTAAACTTATTTTGTTTAGCGTATTCATTTATCAGTTAAAAGGTACATTTGATTTTAATTTAATCATCATCAAAATAATTTCAAGGTAGCCACACCAAAAAAATCCATAAATTTGTCTCGCACGTTATATAAATTAGATCAAAAGAGCCAAAACGTATCCACGAAATATGACCTCTACAAAATTACCACAAAAGCTTTATATCCTTACTATATTTTCCATCCATTTATCGTCCTTATTACTGAACACTTGTAATGAGAAAATAGAACAAGAAACTATCACAAATACCTTTGGAAGATAAAAGGTTGTCGACGTCATCCGCGCGGCCCGTAGACCGCGTTCATGCAATATTCATGGCGTTGCGTGTCACGTAAACACACGCATGATTATTTTATTGTGACCTCATATTCTTATTGGTCGGAATGGAGATGGGGCTCCGGGGCTCCGGGCTCCGGGCCTGCGAACGTGTGTTTTGGAAATTGGGGTAACGTCCGACAGAGACGTGACGTTGTAAAGTGCTAGTCGTGGATATTTGGGATATTGTTCTCGAGACATCTTTTCGGCGTATTTTTTATGTTTGCTACATTCGTTTGTATATACCACATTGAAACAATACTTCGAATACTTATTTTTTTTGTGCCTAAGATTTATAAGAACATAACAATTTTAGGTCAACAAAATGATAACAGGATATTAAATAAAATTATTTCGTATTTCACAAACAAACAAAGAGATTAATTACATGTTAATTAAACCGTAGCAATGTTTAAACGGGAACAGTTGATTGCTATTGCCTTGTTTACATGTAATTTGCCGCTGCCTACAAATAAACGAAGCGTAATACTTGTAATGAGTTTGATTATGAACGGGAATCGACATTATGTGGAGGAACATATACTTAGTCAAGCAACATATTATTTTCATCTGAGACGGCGTGTGGCCGTTAGAACTAGAAAGATTTGGAACAAATACTCGAGATATACCCTTCAATAACTGACTCTGTTGGATTTCAGCGTAGGGTTATATTTTCAATTTTAACTTTAGATTTATCCCTTATTCCTTTTATGATTTGATTGAATGTGTCCTCACTTGTAACCTCGTGTGGTAAAAACGCTGATTAATTATCAGCGTTTTTAGCGGACGGTATCTTAAACTTCGATACGCAATCCAAAACGGACAAGTACGTCGACTGATAGCGGTATGGTTCTTGGCGTACTGATTCTTTAGATAATCTAGTTCATGAGTATTAAAATTTCTAACCACCAACTGACCTCCTTACGCATCCACTTAGGTACGTTACAGCATACATTTCTAGTCTCTTCCCGCCACCCAGGTGTTGTCACAACCTCCCTAAAACCCGTCAGATTTATTATAGACCCACCAGTAGATTTTGTGTACACTATCGTTTTAAAGGCGACGGTTATTAATGGCGTGAGCCAGCGTCCGACCCCGACTTCCATTCAAACGTTATTTTTCTTACATTCGCCGACATTTTTATCCTGGAAACCAAAAATCGCTTCTCATTTATCTTATTCACAAACGCGAGGATTCTATTAAAACGATTTTCGTATTCAAAAACGCTAAAGGAATTGAATCCGAACGGTCCTGAGTCGTATCGAGGTGATTAATTAAGAATACTGTCTTCGGAGTGAGTGTTTTGTTTAAAATTATCATTAGAACTCAAAGAGATTATTCAATGCAAAGTTTGGACACAATGAATGAATGGAGCGGTCCATTAGCGAAGAAAATTTATTTTTAATTTGAATAAGTTTATCTTTTAAAAGGTCTATTATTTTAATTGTAATAGTTTCTAAAGAGCCACTTTCCAACAGCTGAAAGTCATAAATCAAGGAAACTAATTAGAATAAAATAGTTATTTTATTAACTTCAAAACCAGCTGCTAAAACGTGATCGTAAAAAGAATTAAAGGTGAAGGTCGATAGAAGTGCTAGATACCAGCGGCTCACCTTCGAACCTTGCAAGTCGCTAGAAGCCGTTAAGTCCATGATTGAAGTCCACAGACCTGTCTTTACCCACTCACGTAAAAACCCTTTTTTATCGATCGTAGAATTACTTCTAAGAGCATGGTTTCCAGATTACTTGAAAAACGAGTGCGCCGTTCACGAAATTAAGCATTTCTGTAATATTTTTGAAATGGAAATTGAGTTCAAGCATTATTTATACTACAAAGGTTAGCCTTCATTCTTTTAAAAAGTAACTAATTAGGTAAAGCAGGTATAGCAGCCTTTCATAAGACACAGTAACCTTTTTATCGTCTGTTAAAACTTAGTTCGGAAATGAACAAAACCTCGTAAGTTACCTACGTCAAATATTTGAAGTTATGCTGCAGAATATTGTTGTTATCGTAGTGTTTTGCTTGCCTAGTCTTATACAGGGCATAAAAAGGGCATCGTAACGAAAACTGACACCATGGATTCAAGTCATGATCCTGGACCCCCCATAGCTGAAACTATCCGTGATATTTTCATGACTATTACTAACATTTTTCCGCATTACACATTTAAATCATTACACGAATCTATCTTAACATGTTTTTAGATAATACAATCAATAATTACTATTTAAGACATAAAACGGCATACTTTCTGTGCTATCAGGTTTCGATACGATGCCTCTTACACACTGTAATTTATTTTCTTGATTTTTTTTATATTTAATTTAGATTTTATAAAAAAGTCAAAGAGCGTCTGGACCTTTTTGAGGGACAAAAAGTTGAAGTTGAAAATGTTGAGTGCTTAGGTTTTTTACGATTGTTGTGACACGGTGGGACGTAACAAAAGGAAGGGAAACCACGCGAACAAACCTATAAATAAATATAACGGGACAAAAGATTTTCGTGTGTATACGTAGACGTTGAAACCTTATTATAAAGGACGCGCTTTAGTCTTTTTCATGCTAGCAAAGATTTCGAAAAGGCTATGTATTCATCTCCTCCATTTAAAAGTTTCCTAATCACTATTTAATAGGCATTACACAGTGGTCCGAGTAAGGTCCAAGTCGACCTAAGTGTTAGTAACCCTTTCACCCAGTAGCTTCGTCCGGCGCGGGTTCAGCTGGGTAAACTGCGCATTAGTAAAATTATTCATGTGTCAGCTTGCGCCGCGAAGTTTGATTTTGTAAAAACCTACGCAGATAGAACTCGTTGTAGGTTCATCAAACATTACCAGTCTGATTCATACCGTAACCTTCGCTAAGAATATCCGGGCATCTTGGCGATAGAGGAGCTATCTAACCCGCAATTATACCTGTCTTGTTATTGTGACACATTAAAGAAAGTGGCGTCCAGAGCCGGATAATCATGTTTCGTTGCACTGTTTGATTGCTGTCGGTGCAGTTCATGTCAGTGTGCGTTGTCTCCAGGAGTGTGCTACCGAACGGCACGCTGTGGCTGGGCGCGTTCTCGGCGGCCCAGTACAGGAGCGACGTGCACGCCGCGGCGCACCGCTGCCGGGCCGCCAGCACGGCGGGCACCATACTGTCGCGCGACATGCGACTTGAAGCCGGTGAGTACATTTCAAAACACTACTCATTTAAATTTATCTTTCGTTTTTTACATTGCATTTTTGACAATATATGACAAGTATAAATGAACGCTTTTCAAGACATTTTGGCAGTCATGTCTTGTGGGTTCTCGATTTTTGCACATAAGTTTAGTTTTAAATGTGTATATGCATGGCTCTTTGTTTATACTGGTAACTGCTCCGGTTGAACAATTTGTGATACATGGGTGATGTAACGTAGATATAGTCTACTTATTGAGTCACTGATCATTATTATGTAAGTTAAATACATAAAAAATTATTCCAATATGAATCACATATTATAGTTATCATTGGAACCCAAACTAGGCGCGCAGGGCAGCCTGTATCTTGAGTCCAAGGAACATATTATGAGTTTACAAATTAGTACAGTTATTATAGTGTTGTGTAGTAGGTATTATACGAGTAGTGTCTGTGTGGTGTCGGCCTAAAATAGAATAGCACCCCAACTCTTCCCGCGGGTGTCGTACGAGGCGACTAAGGGAAATACACCGGGGGGCGGGCAGCAGCGCCCCTCGCAGAACAACTCCACAACCGAACTGCGATCCCCAACCCGCATGCCCAGCGTGGGGATTACGGGCATAACCCACTAATGACGACACAAGCCAAAAAATGGCCCCTAGTTCCCGGCGGCCTCGCTATTCCTGGCCATGGTAGCGGTCACGGTAACGGCGGGGCAGGGGGTGCTAAGAATCTCCGGGCTACCCCAGGCTACCATTCACTACACAAACTGACCCTGGCTACGTTTAACGGACGCACTCTGAGGCTTGACCATCATCTAGCGCAGTTGGAAGTGGAGTTAGAGAACATTAAATGGCATGTTCTGGGGTTATGTGAAGTCCGTAGAGAGGGGGAGGACACCGTAACCCTAGACTCGGGCCATCTTCTCTACTTTCGCGAGGGTGATAAAACATCCCAGGGTGGCGTAGGTTTCCTCGTCAATAAGGCCCTCTCTAACAACGTCCAAGAAATCTCCAGTGTGTCGACCAGGGTAGCGTACCTGATCCTTCGGCTATCCAAAAGGTATAGCATGAAGGTCATTCAGGTTTACGCACCGACCTCGACACACTCGGATGATGAAGTGGAGGATATGTATGAAGACATATCCAAAGCCTTACACAACACCACTAAGGCTCACTTCAACGTTGTTATGGGGGACTTTAACGGCAAGGTGGGAACCCAGAGTGGCAACGAATCCCGAATAGGCCCGCATGGTTATGGAGTCCGAAATCACAGGGGGCAAATGCTTGTCAACTTCCTTGAGAAAGAGGAGCTGTTCTTAATGAATTCTTTCTTTAAGAAACAGCCTCAAAGGAAGTGGACATGGCAAAGCCCCGACACTGTGACAAAAAATGAGATCGACTTCATCATGACGGATAGCAAGCACATATTCAGAGATGTCTCAGTGATCAATAGGTTCAATACCGGATCCGATCACCGACTTCTCCGAGGCTCTCTGAATATCAATTTGAAGCTTGAGAGAAACTGTCTGATGAAGTCCACGCTCCGGCCTGACCCAATTCAAACCATGGCGGGCACTGAGAAGTTTCAGCAGCTCCTCGGGGATAGATTTGTTGCCTTGGAACCCACTGATGACACTGACGAGACTCTACATAATCTGGTCGAAGCGCTGAGGGACGAAGGCATCAAGTTCTGCCAACAGCAGCGTACGGGCAAGAAGTCTAAACTCACGGATCAGACTCTCGGGCTGATGACAAAAAGACGGGAAACCACCCAAGCGACTTCGTCAGAGAGGTCAGACCTGAATAAGCAAATTGCGAAGATGGTACGGCGCGACCTTCGGAGCTCCAACACTCGCCTCATTGAAGAGGCGATAGAGCGAAACCGAGGGTCCAAAGTATTCACTCAGCAGCTTGGCAGGAGCCACCTGACGAAGCTTAGAACGCACGACGGGAGGACCGTATTGTCGAAGCCGGAGATCTCTGCCGAGATAGAGGATTTCTACGGCCGTTTGTACGCTGCACATGCCCCTCATATTCGACGGGACGACCACGATTCCAGAGCCACCCTGACACGCCACTATACCAACAAACTGCCGGACATCAGTCAAGACGAGATCGTGTTGGCTCTGAGGCAGCTTAAAAATGGAAAAGCCCCCGGTGAGGACGGAATTACTTCAGAGCTTCTGAAGGCAGGAGGAGCCCCTATTATACAGGAGCTACGGAACCTGTTTAACACCGTCCTTCACAGTGGGAGAACTCCAAAGGCGTGGAGCGGGAGTTTGGTCGTGCTCTTTTTAAGAAGGGAGATAAAACCCTTCTTAAAAACTACAGACCCATCACACTCCTGAGCCACGTCTATAAGCTGTTCTCACGAGTGGTCACGAATCGTCTCGCTAGGAGACTCGACGAGTTCCAGCCACCGGAACAGGCCGGGTTCCGCGGAGGATATGGCACCATAGACCACATTCACACAGTGAGGCAGATTATACAGAAGTCCGAAGAGTATAATCAGCCTCTGTGTCTGGCCTTTGTGGACTATGAGAAGGCCTTTGACTCTGTCGAAACCTGGGCTGTTCTGGAATCCTTACAGCGATGCCAAGTGGACTATCGTTACATCAGGGTGTTGAGATGTCTCTATGACGCCGCTACCATGAGTGTCCAAGTACAGGGCCAGCAGTCTAAACCCATCCAACTGCGCAGGGGAGTGAGACAGGGGGATGTGATATCCCCGAAACTGTTCACGAGCGCGCTGGAAGATGTGTTTAAGACGTTGGACTGGAAAGGTAAGGGCATTAACATAAACGGTGAGTACATCTCGCACCTGCGATTCGCTGATGACATAGTTTTAATGGCAGAGACGCTGGAGGAGCTGAACCGGATGCTGGACGGCCTAGCTTCAGCCTCGCGACGCATCGGTCTTGGCATGAATTTGGATAAAACCAAAGTCATGATCAATGGCCACATTGATCCAGGACCGGTGGTCGTACATGGCCACCTTCTTGAAATTGTTTCCGAGTACACGTACCTTGGGCAGATTCTGCAGTTAGGTAAAAAAAAATTTGAGAAGGAGGCCAAGAGGAGGATCCAGCTGGGCTGGGCAGCGTTTGGGAAACTACGTCGAGTCTTCTCGTCATCCATACCGCAATGCTTGAAAACGAAAGTTTTCAATCAGTGCGTCCTACCCGTCATGACCTACGGAGCCGAGACGTGGACACTCACGGTAGGGCTGGTCCACCAGTTTAAGGTCGCTCAGCGAGCTATGGAGAGAGCTATGCTCGGAGTTTCTCTGAAGGATAGGATTCGCAATGAATACATCCGACAGAGAACCAAAGTTATCGACATAGCTCAAAGAATTAGCAAGCTGAAGTGGCAGTGGGCTGGCCATATCTCACGAAGAACCGACAACCGCTGGGGTAAACGTGTTCTTGAGTGGAGACCTCGACTCGGCAAGCGTAGTGTAGGACGCCCTCCGACCAGGTGGGATGACGATCTGCGAAAGACTGCAGGCAGATGCTGGATGCGGCAAGCTGAAGACAGGGCGCTATGGCGCTCATTAGAGGAGGCCTATGTCCAGCAGTGGACAAGCATAGGCTGATGATGATGATTATAGTGTTGTCTAGAAGTAACTGTTGTAAGAATATGTAGTGTGTTTGAGTAGGTATATAGTGTGTTTGTGTGGTGTGAAATGTGTGAGATGTAATGAATAAGTTAGGGTGTGTTTGTGTATGTGTGTTAAGTACGTCAGATGATGAAAAGTGACTAAAAGTTGATAAGTGGCTTTTTATATTTCGGCAGTGTCGTCGTCGCAAAGCTTAGTCCCTTATCTAGTTGACTTCACACAATTGTTTGTTATATGTACTAAACACACCCGTGAATAAATTGTGGCCTGTGGGCATTCAGAGCCGGGTCAGTGCGAGCCGCGCGACGTGGCCGCGGTCCACCGCACCAGCGGACACAAGCGATGATTCATTTCGCATGATGTGCGAATAAAATTATAATTATCATATGTTTAAAATGTGACGTATATAATAATGGTATCATAATAATGACTTGCAAAATAAGGCATGTTTGAAGTTGACATATGGGCTCTTTAGTTTGAAATGCAGATAAAGAAACTTAGTCTGGTAATAAACTGGATTTGATAGCACTGTAAGTATTTATTACTAGTTTCTGGCCGCGACTTCGTCCGCGTAGACTAAAGTAAAGTATTCTATGTGTTAATCCAGGTTATAAACTATCTATTCTAAATTTCATCCAAATCGGTTCAGTAGTTTTTGCCTGAAATAGTAACAAACATCCACACTCACAAACTTTCGCATTTATAATGTTATTAGGATAACAAAGATTGGATATTTAATAGATTTTGAACATAATCTAGAAAAGTTTATTATATTCTCCCCAATTACCTATACATAGCATTTTCCCCAAAATTCCATAGGTTCAGCTAATAATAAAATACCTTCTCGATAGGAGCAAGCGATCAAAGTTAATCTTAAGTTAATGTGAAACATCTCTCCGCCCGCCCCCGCCGCGCCCGCCCCCACCCCGCCACCGGATTCCCGCCCATCTCAGAAACTCCACTCCATTCTGCTGGTTGTAGCTGTAATGCTTGTAATCTATTTCATACCGGTCCTGTTATAGTGCAGCTGTAGATCGAGACCTTTGGGCAAATAATATTAGTCAAATGATAAGAACCTAATTCCAGACTGAAGTTAAGTTTCGCTAGAATTTGTAATATGTTTACCAAGAAAGTAAACTCAATGGTCTTGACCAAAGAATTTGTAATAATAATTATTATAAATTCTTTGTTCTTCATAAACATGTTTCCTTGTGATGCCGTCATCTCGATAGTTTCATTGACTTCTGATGATGTTGCAGTAATACTTAAAAACTTAAAGGAAAATAGGCATGTTATGTTCAGCAATACATTTCAAATCAAAATTAAAACCTCCCAAGTAGATGACTGTAATTGAAATTATGTCGGTAGTTGGGTATACTTATTGTCCAATCTTCTATCTCTTATCTAATCTATGTCCGTTTTCCAACGTGACGTCACAGTCAATCCACTTTTCCATTAGCGCCCGTTTTTTGTGCCAATAAGCACTTAAGCAAGTTTAAGAGGCTCGTCATTGTGATTATGTTTTTCTGTTCGTCGAGTAAACGGCTATTAATTTACGGTAACTAGGCTCTTTTAAATGACGGCTGAAATTAAATTGGGTTAATAATTATAAATAAATTGGAAAACTGCGGGCAAACAAAAAAGAAATGTACTTCGATAACAATGTCGGGCACAAAATACCAACAATAGTTGTAATGTAATATTTATTGGCAAACGTATAATAGGTGCTTCATGCCTTGTACTAAATTAATTACTATATTTTCTGGTCGACACTCTAAAACACAGAATTTACCAAGCTATTATCGAATCAGCACCATTCAATTCATATATCTGATTACGTCGACTAAACGTTTGGAATAAGCGTCCTCACCCGTCCCTTGTATAGAAAAACACGTAGAGACGTGACCGGTGTGTTTATATTCAATCTAGCGTCTAAAGGGACCGGTTGTGTGATAGGAATTTGAAATGGCGTCGAGGTCGCGTGGGAAAAATGAAAATTGACTTGTGTTGAGACGGTTCTCGCGAATGTGGACCGATTTCCGTGGACAGGGGGTTAAGTTTTATCACAGGGGGAAGTTACGTGTTCCGAGAACGCTGTGAATAGGTGTATAGGGATTTGTAGTGGCGATAGTTATTTACGGTCCTGCCAGCAAGTGTGAATTTGAGAATACTCTGCAGCTTTTGTTTTAAAATTTAAACAGGAACTAAGTAAGCTAGAGCTGGAAGATTAGCATTCATCCTTATTTTCTATTTTCGCAAAGTAATTTCATTGTTCAGTAATATTCGGAACCTCTTTTGATACGGTGTTATTTATGATGTACCTAGGTGTAATTTATTTCTAAGAGTTTAAAACTTCTCAGAGGATTAATTTCTATTGTACTTCTTTTACGGAACAGTCGTTAAAGCATCTCAAATATCTGAACCAACGCCCAAATATGTCTACCGGCTAGATTGTTGTGTTCTGTCAATTGTGCGGGAATTATTTTGGTAACCGATAACAGTTTTTTTTACATTCATTATACCGTTTCACATTTGGCAAAATTTTAAGACAGCAAAATAATACACTATCACTCTTTTATTCTCCGAGCTCTTAAATATACACATCTACACGCTCCAACAAATACGAGTAGAGCTCTAATTCCCACACGCGTATCGACTCTTGACCTACCGTATTGACATGCCTAAAGTCGGGGATCAATCTCGCAGCGTTCGGAATGCAAATACAATTCTTTATGGAGGAGGTCTTGAGGGCCGCAGTAAACCTCCGAGATTGAAGTCCGCGCCCTCAATATCCCCTCTTTGTGCAAGGCGCGAAAAAGGTCCGTTAATGGAATCAGACCCGCGAAATACGAACGCGTTTGGCAGGACCAATTTTCTTTGGGATTTTTTGATGTTAAGGTGAAGGAGAATTAAGCGGGGATCAGGGGATTTGCTTCGATTTTCTTCTTGAGTTAAAACGTAGGCGTAGTATATGTGTAGGCAAATCGTAATGAGAAATTGTTGGATTCAATATTACTGCATGATATAGATGGAATGATTTCTCGTTAACTACGACTTTCTGTTACAAATTTTTACACTTACTCCCACAATTTCACACAAGGCACTCTACATAATGTATAAATGTAGTTTTCTTAGAATCGCTTGTGTTAATCGACCCTCGACGCTTGTATCAGGCGATTTGCCACTCGACCGTATCCCGAGGCCCACTTCACGGGTCTTTTGCGGCCGTATTTGTTAAGCACTTTTTGTACTGCACTTGCTGAGTAAGGGAACCTGCTGGCAGTAACAAAGTGAGGCTTAATCAGACACATCGTGGTTTGAACTGAGCTTATTTCTAAAAGGCGGCAAACAAAACCCTATGAAGTTTCATATTTCATGCTAGGATGATACAATAGTGTAGTCATTTTTATCGCCCTTACAATAATTTAGGAGAAGGACCCACCACTCACCCTTGGCTTTTTAACCTCCAAAATTATAAATCAAATAGGTTGATCGATAATGGAAGAGGTAAAATTCGACACGTGTTTCACCTCTGAACGAGACATCCTCAGGAAAGTTGGGCTACGAATGAGCGACAATCGCACATTATTAGGGTCCCTGACACTCATGACTGACAAACTCGACCGACGGAGTTAGGTTTTGTTAACTTCTTCCATTATCGATCAACCTATTTGATTTATAATTTTGGAGGTTAACAAGCCAAGGGTGAGTGGTGGGTCCTTCTCCTAAATTATTTTACAATGGATTTCCGCAAAGTAACGCCTGAGTCAATCAATTATCGCCCTTACAATGCCCATAGCACAATCTCATAATGTAGGCCATCTTATCGCTATCGAAAACGTATGCTGTCCCTATCGTTCTCATTCATAAGATCTTGTTATGTGAGCGAGACGGACCTTACTTAAGTTAGAAAACGCTACGTACGATGCCATGAGCACAAAGTATTTAACTTCTAAACACCATCTTAATATTAGTATTTCAAGAGTCTCCATTGAACATACCTACGTATTCCTTTGCCGTTAGCCCTCAGGAACGTTCGCAGCACTTATCGGTCCTCACTGCTTGTATCAGACGATTTGCCACTCGGCCGTATCTCGAGGGCCGGCACAGAGGCCTTTTTGCGCGTACGCCGAACAATAGCGCGGAATACAATGGCTATGCGGGCCGGTGTAAGCCTAGCCTTATGACGGATATCGGAGATTGAACAGTTTTCAGCTCGGGCTTATATGTGTGAACTGAATTTTACATAAAATGAGTTCAGTGGTATAATATTACCGAAATAGTGTTATATTTAGCAATATCGAATATTGCATTTTAGAAAGCAGAAATTGTAAGCAATTTATGAAAGCTCTTGCTTTAACCCTTAATAGAAAAATTCAATTTTCTAATTTCTAATTTTAAAAATAAACATTAATATTCAATGCGCTATTGAAATCTTCAAAATAGTTGAAATGTAAACTTTAAACCAAAACGTTCCGGAAACTTGGGAGTTATTGCCAAAATTACCCAAAACATAATTCACGCTTTATAATTGTGAATAAACAAATGAAGTTGAGCGTCTTCCAAAAGTGCTTGATTTAAAGAGGTATTAATGGCCCTACAGGCTGTTGAGTAAAAAGAGCTTTTGTTGAGCACGGTAGGGCTCGGAGGGTCGAGCTTGCGGACTAAGCAACTGGGGTACAAGAGACTACAAAGTATAGGCCGTCAAATATGTGCCTTTAAATTATAGTAAAAGCTATTTAGTCGGTCTTTACAGACGCGTCTTTTAACTCTTACTTAATCAGTCTTTACAGTTCTATAATTCCTAAATACAAAGTTATACGATAAGAAGATTACGTTCTATCCGCACACACCACAAACAAAAGCCAGAATCTGTTACCGGTGTCTGGCTAATCCAATTTTTTTCTCTACATTTTCAATTTTAATCCAAATATCAAGTTTCCGGCCGGCGGCTTTTGACGTGGATCTTATTTCGTTACTGTGCTCGCTCGCAGGGTGGATATTTGATGTAAAAAATGTGTTTATATTGTGTGTTTTATTCAAGCAACTTTACTAAATTAAAAATAATGGTTTAAGTACTTCGTCCAGTAAATTAAAGAGCTTATAGAGCAATCCATGTTTCCCTGGAGGGCTGACAAAGTTTCTAATACCAAGTAACATGTAACGAAGAAATGCACTGCAGGTGTCTGAGACAGGAGCATTAAGTTTTCAAGTAAGGAGCTTTACAATTTAAGTCTGTGAGAAATTAAGATTTAATTTACACGTTCTGTATACGATCAGCGACGTCCAACAAGACTACATTAATATACAGGGTGCAACAGGGTGTTTTACTATTTTTTTGTAGTAAACCTGAAAGTATCGGCTTTAGGAACAATTTTTAGGATAAAAGCTGATGTAGACTTATGAAATCTTTGGACAACTAGAACACACTGAGTTCTTCAACTTCCGCCCAATGCCGATAGTGTTAGATTTAATACAAATACAATAATATACCCTTTTAGTTTCATCGTGTATTATCAGTTCCCAAAATCGTCAAACTAACACAACACTTCAAAGACACTAATTATAGAACAGCCGCTCTATAACGTGATTGTCAAAACATCCACTATTCCCATCGCAATCTTCACTACAATTAAAATCGAATCACCGAAACATTCAGTCAAAAGTAATGAGGTGTCAAAACCTCCCCCCCGCGCCGGGGGAGTTCCTGCGGTAATAAAATCCGCGGCGAGTCCGCCATGAATAATAAACAGAACGGACTGTGATTTCCCCCGCCGACGATGGTGGTGGTCGAAACAAAATGTTGCTTAACTTGTGTATCAGTACGTCAGACAATGACTGCGTGGACAGGTAGGTCTGATAATTTGTCTCAAAACCGCCAAGTTCACCACACCAACTTCAGGTTCAATTATTTAGCAAACAGGTCGATAATTCAATTTAAATATCGAAGTCGAATTAGTTTAGTCGAAATATCGAATAAAAATCAAAGTCAATATTAAAAATATTTTAATTAATCCATCTCTCTCAGAAATAAATGGAGCATACTAATCAAGTTTGTAAAGAATAAGGGATACCAGAGCGAAAGTGTTAATCCTTCGCCGCGGGGCCGACTTTAAATAAACATTGAACCGCCAACGAATGGAGAAGAACAAAGTCCTAAATGGAAATTTCTTAATCGCGTCCTGACGGTTCTTAGCCGATAAAGAGCTGAATGAAAAAAACCTTAGGTACCTTAGTAATATTGAATAATTTATTGCAATGGAAGTAGAAACTGTCAATGAACCTGACACCGGAGTGCAATGTTAAGAACAATGGAGAAAATGCGTTCCAAACGTCTCTATTCTTCTTTTGATGATATTATAATTTATGTTAGGATGATGTACCGACCTCGAAAAATAATAAAATGGTTTAACTATTTTCTATTGATACAGCTGGTTGCTGGCGAGTGATTTCATAACTGATCAGTTGTTGGAATCAAACCAAGCATTAATAAGTAAGTTAACTAATTTAAAAGCCACATTAAACTTGTTATATTGCCTTATCCACAGTATTCTGTGGTGACGATATAATTATTCAAAGTTTATATTAAGACGTGGCTATGTTATGTATAACATACTTTCGATTACCAATATTGACTACGAATATTGAATTATTAATTTATTTTTGTGGCACATCAAAGCCCAGTAATGGTTTGTATCTTTGTAAATTAAAAACGTGTTCTTAAACCCGCCCGCGGGATTCCCTCCATAAACAATTGAACAGAAACAAATGGATTTTATAAATAAAGGTGGACTGCTCTTATAAAATTAAGTATTCAAAATATTTATGCGTCCTCTTGTAAGAAGTAAAACAAATTTGGAAAGGAAATTGGATCCCGAGTGGGCGTGATATTTACAGAGTCAGACAACGCTGTCGCTGTGTATAGTGGGTACAAGTGTTATTTTTAATTTGTAGTTGTTTGAACTGCACCCGTCAATAAGCGATCGCCGGGCTAAAGTTAAAATTAAGTCTCATTTGATAAATATTGAAAACCTTACCCCACCATAGATGGAGTAAAAAGTCTGAAGTGAAAAAGTGTGATTAGAATGGTAAGTGGTGTTTTTGCCGCGGCCGGCCCCCGAGGAGGCTAATTACTGGGAAACTCGCCGCCGCATCGCGGCAGATGTGCTTTATTGCCACGCTGCGAACCCACTGCAAGGTAAACGCCGTTTTGAATGTACGTATTTTTGTATAATATTATTTCTGTTTATATTTTTTTGCCAAGAAAGTTCTTAAATTCAAATTCAAAGCGTTTATTTTGTTTAGGCCTACGGGGGCACTTACAAATTGACAATTTTACATATTTTTTTCTTATATCTACAACCGGATCGGAACGCGACCTCGATTGAGAAGATCCAGCAAGAAACTCAGCGGGCCTAGGGCTTAGGCTTAGGGAAGCCTATGTCCAGAGTGAACGTCCTCTGGCTGACGAAAAGATCGATATACGACTTAGGTTGACTCTGACTAAACACCATAGCGCATGCAACACAAATGATAGGTACTTGATCGATGCGCACAGTAGCCACTAACCCAATTCCGGTGGACGAGGGCTGCGTTTAATTAATGACGTCCCGTCGTCCTGGATGTCGCGTCGTCATCATCGGACAGGGGGTACGGGGGGCGTCATAGTGAGTGATAAGAGTGATGCATGCGTGTTATCCGCGATATCTGGCTAGGCGTTAATAGAATTGTGGGCATTAGTGATGGATGACTAGACTCTAGTCACTAGAGAATATGATACAGTCGAGCATGCTGGTCAAATAAAATAATCTACCTCTTGAATTCCTGAGTTAAATCCTCTGTAAATTGTTAAAATAACCTACAGGTCGTAAGTTCCAAAACTCACAAACTAAGATGGTTACGTACAGTCTTCACTGAGGAATCATATATCACCTACAATTTTAGTACTTACGTATGTACTAATCTTAATTATTTCGGACATCTGATGCACTGCACCTTAGTCAAATCTTTTGCCTGATTGTCTGTTCCCTTCTTCTAGTAATGGACATCCCCTGGGAGGTGCGCGTGCAGCCGTCGCACGGCGTGTCCGGCGGCGCCGCGCTCCTGACGTGCTCCGCGCCGGCTGCGGTCAGGAGCCACGTCACCGTCACCAGGTGGTACAAAGACGGAGCCGTGTTGGCACCACTCTCCGCTGAAGCCGGTGAGTGGGACTTTAATACCATTACGGTTTAAAAATCAATCTCATTTTTAGGGCTCCGTTGTCAAACTAGTAACCCTTATAGTTTCACCATGTCCGTCTACCCGTATGTCCGTCTGTCAGGTACTTTTATGTACCGGTAAAAAACTGCATTTAAATATTGAACGCAAAGTTATGCTAGGGTACCTCCCGTACTCGGAAAAGAGGAGTGAAAAAAAGCTTTACAGAGAGTAAAGCTTTTTTCCTCAAGAGGGTATTGTTAGATAGGTATTTCAAAATCATTTTGGTGGTTTTTCGACAGTTTTACAAAACTAATTCCCGTTTACGAAATGTTGAGCTCCAAGGTTGCCTTTTTTACGTGAGTTGCAAGATTCATCCTCTAAACCTTTAATGACATTATACCATAGGTATGTTAAAGGAAATATTTTTCTTCATAAATAAAACATTTTAATTTAAAAAAAATAAACAATAAAACGAAAGTTCGGAATGAGTTTCCAACCACGTACCACGGATCGTACACCCGTCCTAATGTCGATGGAGTCCTATAAGTAATATGTGTGGTCCGACACGCATGTGGCTTTTATTTTCATCCCATTATGCAGATAATACTTTAATATTAATAGAATAAGACAACAATTCACGATCAACTTCTAACAAAAGCTGTAATTAATCTTTCACTAGAGGAAAGAAAAGAAAGAAGAAAAGAAGTTCATCTTTCATCTACTGCGACACCACCTATGCAGAAATCATTCAATTCTACACAAATATGACTACAATTTGTACTCTAGGTATTTCAGTTAAAGTTCAAATTATCAAAATAGCAATCTGCTCGGGTGGCACAATATAGCATAAGACATAAATGGCAAATCTCTGAAAAAGTTTTAAGTCGAACCGAATCGCTCCCTATAGAGGCAGTCGTCGGGAAACTTTCCAACTTATATCAAATCGAAATTAATTTCTCGGAGGGGCCAAATAGGCGATTATTGCTATCGAAAGGCGAAAATTAAGAATTTTTCCGAGTGTACAAAGCTGTCGGCGACAGGAACAAGGCGCTGCTTTATGAGTTCCAGTTCTCGATTAGGAGCGGGGATTCGATTTATGTTTTCATTTCTCCAGATCTTTTTCGGTTACTTGAGCGTGTAATAAGTAATTAAAATTTGGGAAACTCATTAATGCTTTTAGTTGCGTGGGTGTCATTTTAGTGTCGCTGTTTTTAACATTTCTTGCTTGCTCGCCCGACGATGTTAATGTCCGTGCTCCTGAAATTTTAATTTCTACAATAGTTTTCTATCCTCTTTCGACATAAACGAGCACCATATCTCATATAATATTGTGAGTTTTCCTGATAATTAAACACAAAACGAAGAGCCTTCAAGTAAACAAACGTTGTTATACTTTTACGCACACCTTATAGATTGAATAATGAATTCCATTATATTCATAAATTTTGATTGGGGTGAAATAATTAATTTAATTTTCATCCCCCTATCTCGGAAAGAGTATTTTTAGTCTTCGATATCTGAGTGCAAAAGCCGTTTTTATCCGTTAGCTAGAGGATACAGTAAATTGAATTTAGAACATCGTGTGCACAAAGTTTGTGAATTCAAAACATCATTAAACCTATTTCCTTTTACCTCAATGGTGCCGAATTTATTATACAACCTTTATTAATTTGTTAAAAACCTTCTTGGTGTACTTTTTTTAAATTTGCTTTGCGCGCGCCATTTTCTTTTCACGTTATATTGTTAAAACCCAAAAGCTTTCTCATTACTCATACTCTGAAAGTAGGTCTGAAGTTGCCTGAGGAGCGGGTTGAAAGTAATACTTTTCCGGCCCGGTAAGAATCGCTTTCAACTGACAGCTGTCAAATTATAAAAAAAAACTAGTTCCATTTTCACATTTCTATGGAACCATGTTTAAACTTTTTCTACAGTCACTCAATTACAGCACGATGTAAAATTGAAATAACATAAAGTTAAGTATGAATTAAAGAATATATATTTTTAAATGACTTAATTATAATTTAGTTTCAAAAATTTCTTTAAAATAACATAATTAATTAATAATATAAATAATTTTAGCCCTTTTTGGCGTCCCACTCCTGGGCACGGGCCTCCCCTCAAGACAAGGGGGATTCAGGCCATAATCCACCACGCTGGCCCAGTGCGGGTTTGCAGATTTCACATGGCTTTCGAAAATTGTTTCAATCTTCTAAGACATGCAAGGTTTCCTCACGATGTTTTCCTTCACCGTAAGCAAGTGATAATCATATAGAAATCATGATTCACACATAGATTTCGAAAAATCCAGAGGTGCGAGCCGGGGTTTGAACCCAAGACCTGGTGCCCGCAAGACGCGTGCTTTAACCAATCGGCTATCACTGGCTAAAATAACATAGATTTGGCCAAAATATTTAAAGATGAAAATGAAAAATAATGGCTAAATAATGAAGTTGGCCGGCCAACGAAAAAAAAACAAAATAGGCGGCAATCCGATCTTAATTTTTTTTTTCGAGTTGTAGAGTATTGTTCTTACTTCCTTGTATTATTTCTTTAGCCAATTCCTGTTTTTATTTTTACTTTCCTTGTATTCGTAATGAAAAGCACAGTGTTTACCTCGGGTGAAAGACTTATTTTGTCCCTCGAACTATTAGCACCCTCACTACGCTCGGGCGCCAAACCAAGTCTCGGGACTAAATAAATCACTTTCACCACTCGTGTAACAATGTACTATTAAAACCTTAGGTTAAAAAGAAGAAACTAGAAAACATGTGAAATACCTAAAATGATTCTAGCGACTAGGAAGTTTATTTGACGCCAACAGAATTTACTGAAACTGTTAATAATGCTCCAATGTTTTTTTTGCATTTAGTTATTTCCTCGCTGAGGTGGGATGAGGTGGGAGTTACGTGTTGCACTCGTGCGCAAAGATTTTTCACCTCGTGTCCTTTTGATTCCCTCGCTAACGCTCAGGATTCTTATTTTTGAATCATTTGCTTGCTCGGTCATCAAAATTTAGCACGCCGTTAAAAAGCAACTTTGCACTCTTGTATAACAAATAAGTATTAGTTTTAAAACTAATCAGTTGTTCAGAATTAGTTCCCTATTCAAATACAACTATGATTATTCTATGATAATTCAAATACAAATCATACAACGTGAACGACGTTAATTCCTCTTTCTTCTGTTTCAACCACTTATTTGGCTGGATATAAGCCTTAGCTCATATATGATACATGAGTCATTGCCTAAATCTTTTGTTCTATTTAATCGATGTAAATAAATAAATGGAAATAAATTTAAATGAGTTAGATTAGAACTTGCTGATATTAATGATAACGTGGTAATTAGACTTCTAATAATAAAGAGACAAACATAAACAAACCTAACATAAGTAGTCAAGTCGATAATTACAACGGTTGACGTCGATAACAGGATAACTAAATCCTCTAGAGCCTCTCAAAATAAGGAAGCTCCGAAAGGAAATATAACAAAATTATCGTCCGCAATCCCACTCCTAACCAAATAGCAACAAACGCCTTAATTAGAGACAAGCTTCCGCGGAATTGACACGGACCGTTTGGTGCACAAGTGGGCAGCTAAAAAGCCACTGAAAGACGGGGCTTTGTTTTCATTTTCTGCGTTATTAACTTTGATGATAAATGAGTTGATACTAGCACTTCCATGATGGAGCTCCAGTAAAATATTTCCATAGTAACTTAGAGTTCTGAAATTCGTACATTTGTGCCCAAAAACAATAAATAAGTGGCTCCTCACTGTCAGCGAATTGGAGGTACGATAGATTCAAATACAATTCTCAATGTCAACCTAAATCATTTTAGCCCCCCGCCGCACCCTCATCTTCCGTATCGCGGGATTACCCAGCAAAGAGACAGTTGTGCTGAAAGCTGAATTAATAATTGAGAGATAATGATAACACCGGATCTGCCCTGTGGCGTTCACTGTGGTGTGGTGTATCAGCCCGGCTCACCGAGTACACGCAATAACTAGTCCCTTGGGTAGGTGAACGATTCTGAATTATGTATATTCAAATAAGTTTTGTTTATCTTGTGCAGACAGTGATATTTTCTTAGCGAGCTAAGGTTCTAATATATCTACAAATCTCGTGGTCCAATTTTATTTTAACACTAGAATACTTTTTTATAAGATATACTTATTGTTGTTTACGAAACAAGAGGGTAATACAATATACGATACGGTATATTTATTTCGCAGTGATACCAATAGAACTTCATATCAGACATTTCTTGTATTCTCCGATTATTATCTTCACAATAACAAATTATACAGCAGTTATTTCAAGAAGATAATAAATTGAATAGAGAAGTTGTCTCAATTGTCGGTGCGCGCTGCATCGAGATTGGAGCTCGCCGTAAAAGTTATGCGCCGCTAATGCAAGTTTAATGTCCGTCTTTGATGCAGTTGCGAGGAATTACCACTCTTTGGGGCCACCAGATAGGAGTGAGAGTTCTGGAAGCGGCAAATCTTTACAGAATATTGTAGATAAGAAGTACAATGTTGATTAGATTTCTAATCAGATATCTAATATGTTAAGTGGTGCTAACGTGATAGATTATAATATATTGATTAGGTAATATATCATTATATAGCAATCGAAATTGATGAGAATCCAAAATAAACTTGGTTTACAGATTCAGCTCTACTAGGCGTGGGCAGGGATGCAATATTATCACAACAAAATTCAAATGAAACAAACCTATTTAATCTCAGTAGGAAACTAATTCACGATGGGATTTATTTTACAGATTGTAGATTCTTAGCACCATCTAGCCCCGTAACACCCGCTGTAGTAGAGCTCACGTCGCCAGCTTGCAGTTGCGCCGGCGTTTATGCAGATTACCCGCTCCGCTTGATTTAATACCCGCCAAGCGTCCGCCGCGCGATGGCACAAACTTACAGCTGTCTCTTGAAGATTCTCTCTTATTAACTGTTAACCAATTAAAATTTCTGTGTTCAAATCTCAGACGCATCTATAGAAAAGTTGGATGTCTTGAGAATAAGGACAAAATTTCTACTGATTTCAAGGCACTTTAATAATTTGTTTCCTAGAATATTATAACACTGGAATGATAATGCCTTGCTATTTCTGCGTACAAAATATCAACAGTCTATAGATTGAATTAGTGGTTTGTTTTAAATTAATTTACTTAGTGGATTATGAATTTTAAACGTCCGCATTCTCTTTAATACTGATTGGACTGTTGCCTGGAATCGTTAGAACCTGTGGTCAGAACTGTCTGTGTCCTATTTCTATTTTGGTATGGACTGAATAAGATGACCTGCGATGATCTATGGATCCTTGGGCGTCGGCGCCTGATACCAGTTTGTTCGAGTTGGAGTAGAGTTGGGCTTCAGTTTAGATTTTATTCCCAGTATTAATTACTTCTTAGACTTAGTTCAAAAAGTTTCAACGGCATATTTTCAAAAGATGGCCTGTTATCAAGCCAGAGCAGAAGTTCCGTCACATTATCTCTTGCCTTCCATCGCGCCGCGCCGCCGCGTAACTGCCACTATATACCTACATCCGTTTAATGGCTTCGACATTCGCTTTTACGGTTATTTGAATGACAGAATATTTATAAGGATAATATAAAACAAGTTAAGACAAGAGAAAAAAAATCTGTTATATTTTCAAGTCCATGTTATCATTTTCTCTTAAAATAAGGCATATTTTTATCCTATAAAGATATTTTTAAAGGATATGGTAGGTAAGTATATATAATTATTTAAGGGTTTAAATGTTTTGAAGCTTATATTTATGAAAGAAGATTATGAATTTACCCTGGCAACATTTCTAGTTAAGAAAGTACAGCAAAAATGTTATTATAACTCAATCACAAGTTGCTTAATCCCTTGAATGTAGTACAACATCTTCAGAAATGAAATTAAAAGTAAATTAAAGCTGTCTTATTTAAAAGTGAGTTTTCTTGTTGTTCGTGCCCTACTTTTTATCTCTACTAAATTAAAATTATGTGTAGGAAACCAATTTTTGTACATTCTACATAAAATATTGCTTACATCATTAAAAAAATATGTTTATAATTACTATGTGTTAAATAATTTTGAAAATAAGTCTTAACGACTATAATATTTTGAACGAAAAATTATAGAGACTGAGCAGGCTGACTGAACCCGCTGCTTGCACCTCCTCCCTACTACTTCTACTCAACATCGGCGAATATCTTTAAAGTTTACGGTAAGGTAGGTAAATATACTACGAATATTATTTCATAGTTCATAAAAGTTTAATCCAGCAGTGGACGTATTTCGGCTGAAATTGTGATAATGGTGATAATGATGATGTTGTAAAACAAAGATTACTTATTATTAAATATAGCAAAATATGAGCATTGCAACAATAGTATGCGTACAATAATTTTACCCAATTATCCACAGACTTTAAAATAGTACGTAAAAGCAATTATCACAGGTGACGCACGCTGGTACGTTGACACAAAGGAATCAAAAGCGCGTACCTATCACTTAATTAAAAGTTCGTTATATTGTTACGCGCGCTAGCGTCGCGTGACGTCGCTTGTATTGTCACGCAGCGCATTGGTCGTGTACGCTACGCTACGCTGCACTACGATACAAAGGCGTAGATTGAAAAGCGTGTGACAGTTATGTCGCGAAGCTTTTATTTTTGACTTTATTGTCAGTGTTCTAATTAAGATACGTACTGGTATATAGATATCTAATTAAATAGCAATAAACTTATTTAAGAAGGTGTAAACACTGTTCCGGTTCCGATGCAACAGAACTCAGTCATCGTCATTTCATACAACGGTTCATAATCATAACGGAACTCGTCGCAAATAACGTATAAATATTAAATAAATCATAAATTAAACGCCATTCAACTTGACGACTCATGCGGAACTACTAAGATTCTTACAACCAATATATTCATATACATATAATAATCATCCAAAGTCTCACATGAACTGTCCCCTCCATAGAAAAGCGTACCATATCAACGAGATCAGTTAACAGTCAACAATCCCTGAAACAAAACGGTGCGGCGCGGCGGTGGCGGCGGCAGCTGCACATTTAGAATTCATTGAAAAACTCCGTCTGAAAGTTATCTGATCGTAAACGGTGATGGCATAGACACTTGTACACGAAAGTGCGTCAGAAAACGTTCATTTTTAAGCTGGAGCTCATAGTAAAGATTGGGATTGTTAATTATTAATGGAATCACGAAAATTGATTTTGGGTCACCGAGTTACATAAAAACATGAAACTCACTCTAGGCATAGGACAGGTGTAATATTAACTTTAACATAATAATGCTTTACTGTACTTTTAATAATTATACTATATATACTTAAACACTGAGATAGATACAAATATACTTTTTACAGATTTGTTAGGAGCGTATTTCTCATAAAAAAGTCTTGATAGTAGGTTTATATTTTTCAACTTAAATAATCTTGTAGCACCTTGCTAGGGCTTTAAAAACTCCAATATATACGCTCAAAGCACCTCCAAATGTCATAAAACTAGTCACGGCAATACCCTAAGAGCTGCTTATACGAACGCTTTTTCCGGCCGACAGTCCAACAAAAAGTAACCCGTTGGTCACACGGAGTCGACCCGACCCTATGTCTCCTTGTGAATGTGTAAGTGCACTCGATCGAAGTTGTCTCCTAATTTCAAAGTCATGAGGGTTTCGTCTACCCTCCCACCCTCTCCCTACACTTCACTTTTAGTCTCTCGTCGAAAGGGCTTCCTAGTGCTTGGTATTGCGACTGCTTATGGACGACCGGGTCTAATCAAATAGAGAGCTCAGTTATGGCGCTACATACTTTCCTAAATCTGTAAACCATTCTGCTCTTGAGTTAATTCAATCAAATATATGTATTGTGTCCTACTTTCCCTTGCATTGGAATATTCAGTTGGTATCGCATCAATTGTTGTTGCTTGATGTTGAAAGCTGAGTGATTTTTGATTTGGTGTGGTCAATTGATTAGTCGACGTGGTGTTTCAGAAAGAGAGAAGGCTAATGCTAGCAGCGTATCCTTGAACTATACCTTTTGTTCCAGGTGGGCGCTACATAGCGGGCGGCGGTCGTAACGATGTCCTGGTGGTGCGAGATGCGAGTCCTGATGATTCTAGCTCCTACTCCTGTGAGGCCCAGCACGCGCTGACGGGGGAGAAGAGGAGAAGCCCATCGGCTATGCTTGCTGTCTCACGTTTGTATTGAGAACTTGAATTTATTGATAGTGGCAATTTGACGACCACTTGGTGTAGTGGTTTAGCGTAGGCCACTCAACTCACTGCACCTTGTTGATGCTAGTTCGATGCCTTCCGAGTCAAATTTCGGTAATGACCTTTTCTTCCTTTGCCCTGGTCTAGGTGTCACTAGGATTGCCCCCAGTATATTGTACGGTACCCATAGTACAAGCGTTGCTTGGTTTGGAACCATTTAGTGTGTTAGCATTTTATCTTCATAAACACGGTACCTTTTCCATGACGCATGACGTGAGCATGAAGTTGGCTATCAAGGTTTGTGCGAACAGAATATAATGTTGGTTGGATGAATCCTCTTATTTTCTTGCAGACGTTACATCGAGCATGGCGCCAAGGATGCTGACGGTGTCAGAAGTCGAAATGGTTGTCCAAGGAGGAGATATCCGATTAGTATGCTGTGCTGTTGGCAGCCCACCACCGACTTACAGGTAACTTGACACTGTCAAATACTTCTCTAAAACTGTTATGATATGGTTGATCCCAAAAGGGCCCATTCCCTTTATAAGTACCTAATGACCAAAATATTTTGTTCCCAGCTGGTTCCGTCAGTCAAACGGTCGCCTCAGCCCCGTATCCAACAGCATCAGGATCTCAGTGTCAGATCAGGTTCTGATTATCCGGCGCGCGCAGCTCTCGGATGCCGGGGTGTGGACCTGCCGGGCCCACAACCAGTTCGGGGAGCAAAGGCGGGATGCGAGGCTGAGGGTGCGCTCCAGGCTGGTCGTCAGTGTACACCCTCAGTTGCAGGTCAGGGATGAATTCAAGCTATGCAGAATACCGATGGCTCAAAATATGGAAACTTGTTATAATGAGGTTAAAAGTTGGCTACAAATCCATAAGTGTTTGTTTCGTGGAATGTGATAAAGTGATGTAAAATTTTAACATTTCCTTGCTCTTAGGTACGTAAATACTTTTAGCCATTTGTTAAAATAAAATTCGCGCACTACGCTGTTAATGAACCAATGATGAATTCCCGTCACAGCTACTATAATATTATGTAGAAGTTGCCGTTGCAAAAATTGAAAAATAAATATTCAGGGCACAGACGAGACGAGACACATCGCTGATGTGATCCCGGGGACTCGCTCATTGAATATAGACAATTTTGGGCGGGGTGCGGGTGTCAGCGGGGTGATTAATTACTGGAGGTTGGTATTTTGTTAGGTCATAGGTCTGTTGGGACCCTGATGACGCACAGTAAGTGGGGTCGAACCATACGATATCAAAATACAGTCAATATTCAATATCATCTAAATTCAAACAGCCACATCGAATATAAAAAGGCACTAGTAAATAGTACATTGTTACACGAGTGGTGAAAGTGCCTCTCGAACTATTAGCGCCCTCGCTACGCTCGGGCGCCAAACCCCGTCTCGGGACAAAATAAGTCTTTCACCCGAGGTAAGCACTGTGCTTTTCATTACGAATACAAGGAAAGTAAAAATAAAAACAGGAATTGGCTAAAGAAATAATACAAGGACAATGAATATATAAAATGAAATTAAATAATTAAAGGATGAACAATACTCTACAACTCGAAAAAAAAAGATCGGATTGCCGCCTATTTTGTTTTTTTTTCGTTGGCCGGCCAACTTCATTATTTAGCCATTATTTTTCATTTTCATCTTTAAATATTTTGCCCAAGTCTATGTTATCTTAAAGAAATTGTTGCAACTAAATTATAATTAAGTCATTTAAAAATATATATTCTTTAATTAATACTTAACTTTATGTTATTTCAATTTTACGTCGTGCTGTAATTCAGTGACTGTAGAAAAAATTTGAACATGGTTCCATAGAAATGTGAAAATGGAACGAATTTTTTTTTTTATAATTTGACAGCTGTCAGTTGAAAGCGATTCTCCCGAGCCAGAAAAGTATTACTTTCAACCCGCTCCTCAGGCAACTTCAGACCTACTTTCAGTAATGAAAACGCTATTTTTATATATGAAAACCAGTAATGGGCGTTCTTGGTATAGGAGGTAACAAAAATCCACCCGGAAAATCTTTTCCAGGTGACAAAGTAACCATAAAACACGTTCTGCAAATACCTATTTAATTAAAATTCAATCCGCTCGAAATAGAATCGTAAAAGTTAAGTTTTTCGGATATTTGGAAGTAAATAACGAAACCACTATTTATTTTTCCCTACCCAACCCAACGTGAAAGTAATGTATACCGCTACCAATGGCGCCACGTTTTAATTTATTTCAATTGTTTATCGTGTCATGGCTGTACAATAGAAAATCAATGCTATTTCCTCCACCATTAGGGTTGTTATTGAGTGCTTAATGTAGAATATCTGATGTAGTCAAATTTAATTTATTTGGCGTGACGTAATCTACTGATGATTAAGTTTGTTCGAGCGGAGTCAGGTCGGATCGATCAATTAAGGTTATTAAGCGTAACCCTAGGCGACTGTAACAGTTTTTGTTTATGGTACTTAACACTAACAAGAACTGTTAAACTAAGATAGTAAGTACTATCATAAAACAAATTGCTGGACATATTGAAAAATTTGTGGCATGGCATAATTATTCGCAAGCTTATTCAATTGGAACAAAATATTTGAAAAATTGTGAAGTATATTAGTCTAGTCTGACCAATGGTAAGGCGCATTTCAACAACGACGCTCGTTCTGTGTACAAATAATATATGAGATAGACGCATTTCTTCCGGAACTTTTTATACAATGAATAAGACAAGATATACAGACAGCTACATTAGTTCACACAACAAACGTAACTGAGTTTCCAACTGTTGTCCGTTGTCGTAGCAAGACTCAGAACATGCGCTAACACTTACATTACTATAAAACATGATACCTAACCTTAACACATCGCAGTTAAGCTCAACGCCTACGCCCTGCGTTGGCTCCCAGCTGGTAATCCGGTTTGATCCGAGGAGCGTGTCTAGTCGCTATAGGTGGAGTCCTCGTGAATTATTCATGAGCAGAACTCCTCTGTACTGCCTCGGAGGCTGTAGTTGCTTTTGTTTATCGAATTCCGACAGTTGAGGTAATTGGGCCAAACTCAATTCTCGAACCTAATGTGATATGTATAAGGGCTCAAATAATATGCCTCGGAAAAAGTAGGTACTTTTGTCTTGTGTTTAGTTGTTAGTGGAGTGCAGTACGGGTTGTAGTGAGGATGTGGTGCTTCACAGCGGTCGCTTAGTCTGGATACCATACACGTCAGGACGAAAACAAATCCGAGTAGGGTACACAGCAGTTGAATGTACGTACTCATAAGCAAGTACAGAGTGAAGTGATGCTAAGTTTATCAGAATTGGACGGACAAAAAAGGATAATTTTTATGACGGTTAGCGCGTTATAATTTGATGGTAGTCAGGTCCACGAGCGCCACGAACGGAGGACTAAAGCGATTCGATTGACTCGCGTTGGTCCAGTGCGTTGGAAAGCGTTGTCCGAGCGCAGATCGGGAGAACAATAGGCGACGGCCCGCAGTGCGCGACTGCAATACACGGCCCCGACACATCATTCATAATTAATGATGTACAAATTTATCGTTCGTGTTATTGTAATACTTTAAAGGTATGTTTGTGACGTATAGCCTGTATAGCCTACATGTGCGTTACGAACTCGTGTCGCTGACTTAGGCACTTGTTTATTTATTTATCGGTCTTGCGGTCGAATACTAAAAGCCTGCTTAAATATCAAATGCCACTTAACTCAAAGACGACATTATCTATCACTTTTTGGATAGCGTAGAACAAATTTGAGTCTAAAAATTAGGCGAATTGCGGTTTTAATATAAGATCGTTTTGAAAAGTGTAATGATCGGACCCATCCGATCGGTGAGTGAACGATACCTTCCTGGTACATAAATAAATAATAGGCACTCCAGGTTTTCAAGTCCCCGGTGCCAGGTTGATATGGTCAGCAATGTACGCAGATTTGTTTACATTAGATTGATTCAGTGGTACCTAGCTGAAGTTATAGTTTCCTAAGATAGTACGAAAAAACAAATAATTACAGGTATTTTATTGTTTCTAACCATACTAACCACTGAATGCAGATAAAAAACACTAGAAACTCATTTAACTTCCACAGGTAGCGAACTCAGGCAGTTCAGTGAGCTTCAACTGCTCAGTGGAAGGCGGGGAGGCCAGGGTGCGGTGGCTGCACGACGGGGTCCCAGTGGGGGGCGGGGAGCGGCTGCTGAGGGTGCACGGCGTGGTGCGCGCGCACAGGGGCATGTACCAGTGCTTCGCGGAGCGCGACCTGGACACTGCGCAGGCCGCCGCCGAACTGAGGTTGGGAGGTAAGACATTTTTAATCAACTAAACTACATACAGGTACGAAGACTATGTTGGTGCAGCTTGACATTGAGGGACAGGTAAACTAGAGTTATGGTCGGTTATATACCGATACTTCTATGAAACTCCTTCTATCTATGCTCCTAAACATTACTTGTGTGTTACGAGAGGCCCCTCTCGGTAACAGGGCAAGTCATCAGATTTTTCAGTCCTTTTTAGTACCTTTTGTAATTATAAAATGTCTATCTAATGATGTCCATATATTGTGTAATAGAAATTCAGTTACATAAGCATTATACGACATTTAGTACATAACAAAATCAATAGCCGCACGCGTTGTACTAATTCCCCTTCAGCAAAATGTGCCCCGGAGCCCGGATTAATAGGCCGTCCAGGGCTATTTAGGTGTGTTTACTTAGGCGTCGCTACTCTCGTCAATTGTATGGTTGGGATTAGGTACCACGTTATTTTCACTCCACGGGCGTTTCCACTTATTTTAATGGGCTAATTAAATAGTGCTCGTTAAAAAATAATTACTTTAAGAAGTACCCTACGCATTAATGTTGGAGGAATTAGGTCTGGTTATTATTTTCAACTGACTTCAAAAAGGAGGTCATTATCAATTCGTGTGTAATGTTTTTTACTGTAGTTGTTAAGTATTTTGTTTGTTATTTTCATAAGAATGTTAAAATGATTATGATGAACCTATAAGGCTCGTATTAATAAATTAATCTCAAGTCTAAGAGCAGTCTTCATTATAGGTACTTTTAACGTGTAATTTTGTACGGGCAGGACATAAGAATTATATTTCCAAGATCCCTCTCAGACTTGTGAAAATTATTAATTACTTGAATATTCTGCTGAAAACTATCCACCTTAGCATTCGACATAAAATTGCTCTGATCAGAAATCATGTGCCCAAATGGAATCAATCGAAAAATTCGTTTCTGAAAACGCAAATTGCTTCCTGATTGGTCGATTACCAGCCTTTGAGAGTTGATTGGCCAATCGGCGGGCACTTCTGTGTGTAATTACAAACGGTGTAATTTCGCGGAAGGCAGCGGTGCACGGCATTCGGTCAGTTTAAGCGTATTATTATAAACATCGAGTGTTGTTAGTAAGTAATATAAATATCGTATTATATTCAAGCATCATAGTTTAAAGTGCATAGAAGAAGAACCACCACTATAACGATTCATTTAAATATATAATAAAATAAACGAGATACTTATTAAAGAATAAAATTCAATTATTTAGTTATTACGATAATAATGATGTATGATGTATTCAAAGAACTGTAATTGATTCTCTGTATTGTGGATAAGCATTAGATTTAGCTAGCCAGGAGTACCGCCACTAGTAAGTAGGTATCACGTGGCGTGTATTGATTAACGGCAGCAGTAATGACTAGACAGGCTATTCGTCACTCCGCACTGCGGACCAGCTCTACGGGGATTACTGGTAATGTCATATTGTGTTTAATATACAGGATATTCTACCTAGACTAATCTGACAGAAATTTAAATCACGTATAAAATATAATACCTAGCGTCATAGTTTAAAATATTGTCAACAATTTCGTAGTCGCCTTGTAGGTATATCCCCTTTACCCGCTTACCACCTTTCCAGCGATTAATGACAAGCGTCGAACAGGAGCCGCTCTCGGACCAGGCAAGCTATATTTAACACATAAGTAATGTCTTACTTGTCAGGTAGGCACAGGTTGTTAAAAAAGGCCGTGCACGTGAGTCCGAGTCGACGATTATAATCTAATTCGTTTTTTAGACGTTTGCCTAAAAAAATTGTAGAGCTATAGGTCAGGCAATAATTACCTTTACTTCATTGTTCTCATGACTTATATTCGTATACTCATACATAACCCAAAATCTCCCATCGCCTACACATTTGGTTAGGGTGGCCATAACTCCGGCAATAATGTCGCGGACAGGCCGTAAGTCAAACCGCGGGATAATCCCGCCCGGTCTAATGGAATAATAGGAAGGATCTATGGCGCCGTATATCCTGCGCATTGCCAGACCTATAGTGGAGTAAATTATGCCTTTTATTGGTTTTGGAAGTCACTTGGGACTTACTAGGTCTGAAATATTAATGTTAAAGTTTGGAATCGGTAATTAACTATTTAGATAATGTTAACCTGGAATCACAAGACTTGAACAATTTACGGTTTATAGTCTTTACCGCTTAAACTCAAACTCAAAATTGTTTTTATTCACGTAAGCCAACAAAGCATTTATGAATAGTCAGAATCTACCACCGGTTCGGAATGCTGCTTCCACTGAGAAGATCCGGCAAGAAACTCAATGGTTAATCTTTTCAATGAATTACAGATGGTGTATATTCTCAGGAACAGCATAAAATAATAATATGAGCAGGCAACACCATTATCACTAAATAACTAATAGTAAATAATAATCAAGTCTCACTCAGATTTAGGTATGTAAATAAAATTAGAAAGCTAGTTTAGTGTGGTGGGCATACCTACTCATACTTACATCAAATTAACTGTTTACGAACCAAAGTAACAATTTATAAAACAGACGTGGATGATAAGATAATTGCTTTGGTGTGATGCCTTCCATGCTAAGTAAATGAATAGTATTTAACGACAATGTTGTTAAGAGGAAAGTGAGTGGACCAATCCCCGCAAGCAGCGCCCGCGCACGAGCATGACTTGAAAAGCGGCATCACTCTCCTCAACCATAATAGAGGGAAGAGGGTGACCCGCTCCACAAAATGGCAGTCAGTTCCTTCATCATTATTTTATCTACACCCTGTCAGCCTTGCAACAGTCATTCTAAACATCATAAGACAATGCTAATATTATTGTAAATTAAAGCGATCAAGTAAAACTTTACAATCGGTGGTAAGTACATAAAACTAACGAAATTGTCCTTTTATTGTCCACTGAATATTATTATTCAGTGCACCTGGACTCAACATTAAATATTAGCGTTCCATATTATGGCGGATATGCGCGATCTAACACTTATTATACCATTAGCCAACAATCAGCGTTAGATGTCTGATATAAATTTGTTGGTAACGATGCAACGTTTACAAGAGCACAGCGATGCGAGCGGGCGCGGTGCCAACTATTGGGGATTTGGTACAAATTATAAGTGAAAACGTATAAATTGGGGATTTGCTTTGTTCACCTGTAGAGTAGACTAGTAAAGTTAGGATACTAAATATTAAAATACAGTACACTTGTAATGGTGCTCTTCCAGCTTCAGTAATAAGTAAATAACTCTAGTAAGCTAGTTTTTGCGACTGAAGTTTTTTGTGTTTGTATGTCGAACTTTTAATAGTGCGCACCATTCTCAATTCAGCCTCCTCCGACCAGTTCGTTTATATAGAAGACAGCTGTATACAAATAGACCATCGAAATTCGTACTACCTACTTGCTTGGCTGTAATTATGCTGCTGTAGACAGAATGTTCGTCGTGTGGCGCTATGAATTGGCAGTTTTGTTTTGGTCCGCTGTTAATAGCAACTTGCGGCCTACCCGACGAGTCGCGTCCAACGCGGGTGCCATGCCGCCGTGGGCCGGTAATAAACCGGTCACAATCGCTGCCCGCTCACAATTCAGACCAGTCATAACCCACCGCTATTGTGCTAGTAGCGTTATTGCTCTAGCGTTTCTGCGCTAATTGTATTAATTCGCAGATTCACGGGTCCGACGTGGGTTATTCAGTTTTATGATACTCTGAGGCAGGTATAGTCGTAAGCGAACCGTGGCTATTATATGTAGAAATGTATTAAAGCATGCCGTGCTCTCCAAAAATAATCTAACTGACTTTATCCATTTACATTAGGGTTTGTTTTTTTTTCTTTATTTTAATTTCTGAATGATAAGGGTTCGTCTGCAAATTTGTAATTTCCAACAAACCCGTAGGAACATTTTGATTATAATATTCCTTCAAAAATTAACACAGCCTGACACAAACAAACGCTTACAATACATCATCCTTGTCACAACAGCATCCAATCAACATGGCCGCGATTATAAACATCTCACTGACCCAACGTGTGTCGTTTATCACAGAACATAACGTGGTCGCGGCATTAGCGCACAGATTGATGACCCTTGTGACGCGGACAGATCATTTTGCAGGATACTGGGTTGTACTAGACGCTATTGATTTTTGGGGACGCATGCATGGTGGTAATCTGTTTGTGATGTGGTAATTAGTGTATGTACTTAGTTCTAAGCTTACTATGACAAGATATATGAAACAGTTTCAAATAAACTTCATGAAGAAACTGCGTGGTGTAGGGAAGGACCCTGGGAGCATTTATCACGGATGCAGCATGACAAATACCATCCCGTCTTAGGTACATATCTGAGGAAGTGGCGCATTTAAGATCTTTAGTTCTGCCTATAAGTGGATAACTAATATATGGATATATAAATATACAATAACTAATGATTTTGCCATCACAAACAAAAGCGACGGCAAGAAACCTAGATTGGACATACGTGCACTAGTGAGGCTAGGCTTAATAGGTTTGTATATATCAAAAGTATGTTTTAATCAAATTAATAAACCTTCAGGTACCTATTATTTATACTTAGGGACTGAAAAATTAGATTTACTGAATATTTTTTGTTATAAGGAGTATCCTACGAATACTTTGATGAAAATAATGGCGAAGTATCGTTTGTTAATAACAAAACATTTACAGTCATTATTTTGTAGTTTGACCCCAAAAACCAGCAAGTACATTTATTTCTTTGGATTTAGGGGTCACCCTGTTGGTGAGGTCAGATGTTTATTATAGTTAATTCATTGGTACACGTTTAGTTTTTGTCGAATCTGGGTTTTGTATACATACATTTTGAACCACCATCATCAAACCACTTTTCAGGTTTGCAAAACACATGAGGTAAACTGGAATTAGTAGTTGTAATAAGGAAACAATCATCAATTGTTCCAGACACGGCCCCTGAGCTGCACTACACGTTCATAGAGCAGGCGCTCCACCCGGGGCCCGCGCTGGCCCTCCACTGCGCCGCCTCGGGGTCTCCTCCGCCCAGGTTCACGTGGCTGCTGGACGGCCAGCCGGTGGAAGAACATAATACACCACAGAGGTACTTGCTTTTTGTGGCTTGCTGATACTTATTCCATGGACGCGTTTTGTGTAGGTATTTTTGCTGACTTAAATGAGTAAATTAACTGTTAGAGCTCAATGCCTTATAAAAACGATAATAAAACATAATATTTATCCAATACGGCGCGGTACACATAATGCACAACCAAAACTGAATAAGCTCGTAAAATGTCGCTGTAGCTCGTATTTCATGCACAGCATGTGTAGCGTGCGGCGCGGCAAGAGGCTGCCATTAGTCGTAATCACAGTATAATTACATATGAAGCATCTTTTCAGAAGTATAACGCAGTTCATAAACCCGATTGGCGACGTGGTGAGCTTCCTGAACCTGACGACAGTGCGGCCGGAGGACGGCGGCCGGTACACCTGCCGGGCGCACAACGCGCGCGGAGCCGTCGAACACTCCACTAGACTTAACGTTTATGGTCAGTACCTTATAAATGTACCCTTGCCCCCCCCCCCCCCCCCCCCTCAATACGTACAACATCATTTATAAGTGAGGGAATCCGACCCATGCCAATAAATAAGACCCATTTCCAGCTGCCTCATGCCTCCTAATCGAGTATTAGATCAGCCACTGTTGTATGTTTACTCAAAAGCTACACTTTCGATTCCTGTTTAGAAACCCTCAAACTTACAAATGGCTAAGACCTAATTTCATCTCGTCTAATACCGCAAGTTATATTAGAAGGTCCGCAAAATCACTTATTTGTTTCTACGTGTTACGTTAAAACTAGACTTATTAGGACATTCCTTTGTAGGTCCTTTATAGATTTAATCAAGTCAAGATGGATTTCCTTAGTACTCCTTATTTAGCAAAGTCGTGCCTTTCTCTTGCGGTCTGTTAAATTGTAAGAGTGCTATTTTGCTGTCGAAGGTCCGCCATCGATCAGAAGCATCGGGCCGGTGCGCGTGGTAGCGGCCGCCAACACCACCATCTACTGCCCCTACTCCGGATTTCCAATCAGGTTGATGGAGGTGCATTTGCTTAGTAAAACTTATAAGTTTCATCTTTATTTCTTTTTGTAGTTTGGTGTTAGCACTGTTTGTTTAGTACTACCCTGTCTATATTCTGTCCTCGTTGTCTATTTTTTATTTGACCATTGGAGGGCTATGGTGTGGTAGGTTGGTGCTTGGATTCTTAAGATATGCAGATTTTATCACTATGTTTAAAAAATATAATTATTACTTATATATATATAAATAAGTCTGTATCTCATTTTAAGTGAACTGTTAGTTATAAGTTCTTATGAGAAATAAATATCTTTAAACCGATGTTATAAAAAATTGTTAATAAAATTTAAAGCATTTTATTATCAATTTTCATCCTTTTACATGAGTATTCTAAATTATCCCGGCTTGAACACCTAATAATACCTAAACTGAAAAAATATCTACTTAATGCAGCTTCAATGCCCAAACATTTTTATAGTAAATTTTAAGTGTAAATTACATTCAGATTCAATAACACTACTAAGGTCATGCGTCCCATTCTAGCGAAATCCGCTGGCAACGAGGTGGAACGGAGCTCGGCTCCGCGGGCGGCCGCGCGCTCGCCGGTGTGGGCGGCGAGCTGCTGCTGTGGCCTGCCGAGCCGTCTGATGCTGGAGTCTACTCCTGCCGGGTCACCGCGCCCTCCGGACAGTACGCGCAGAAGGATGTGCAGATATTTGTTAGGAGTAAGTTAATGGAAACGAAGGCTATTAAAGGAGTGAGATATGGGACTTTAACATTAATATCTTTAATGATCATTTCAGATCCCCCTAAAATAGCAGGGTTCACGTTTCCCACGGATCTGGTGGAAGGCAGTTCCATACAAATACTATGTGGAATCACATCTGGAGACAAGCCCGTGTACTTTTCATGGTTGAAAGATGGCCAGCACATTCCAGCTAGTTTACAGGTAGTATAGTATTTGTATACAACAAAGCAAGATCATAGGTGAAACCTCCTACTTTTACTTAAAGTTTATAATATTTTATTTATTCGTCAGGTACAAGAGAAGTCACTGGATGAGTTCAGTTTTCTGATATTCTCACACGTGACTTCAAAACACAGCGGAGAGTACACATGTGTAGCCAGCAACTCTGCCGCAGAAGTCAATCACACTGCGCGATTGGCAGTCAAAGGTACGGTTTATTTCTACCCAAGACACCGTGATACGTTCTGAAGACCGCATCAGAGAGTTGTCAATAGATTGATGACGTTTCCTATATTTTAGTCGCACCTTCATGGCTATATGAACCCCAAGACGTGTCAGCTCTTCTTGGCACTCAAATCCTGGTACATTGCGCTACTAAGGGCTATCCAGAACCAAGAGTGACCTGGCTTAAAGGACATGGTAAGTAAGTGAACTTTATGTTTTTTTTTATAGAACTAGCTTTAAGTTGAAAGAGAAAAGAAAGAGTTTTGTTAATAAATCTTATCTGAAGTAGTTCAGGTAGAATTTTAATATTTCAAAGTATGGATGTTTCCAAGGATTAGGAGTAAGCGACTTTAGACAAGTATCGAACCTGGACCTGCAGTTCTCGGTACTGTCGAACGGCTCACTTAGTATCACACCAGCTGCGCACCATCATGAGGGGCAGTACATGTGCCGAGCAGAGAACGGCATCGGCAGAGGACTTTCGAAGATTATCGCTGTGTCTGTCAACGGTAAGTGCCACATTATTTTTCGGGCATGAAAACGTTACCTGCTTATATTTTGCGACCTTGTGGTTCAATGCTTAAACACTTAGCACCTAGTAGCGTGGGACCGTGGACCATAATATAAACTGCATAGATGATTCTTCAATTAATGCCTACCATGATTACAGTGAAAATTGGTATTGCAAATCTGTTCTGTTCAACAGTCTGAATAACTTGCTAACTTTCAGAGAGATCAGTGATTAGATCTGTGATATAGGATAATGTAGGAATGTACAACTTATACTTAATTATCTAGTAACTGAGTCTACCTGTATATTTTGCAGAGCCAGCTCATTTTGAGTTTTCATCGAGGAACATGACAGTGAAGCGATCAGCTCAGGCTACGTTGCAGTGCGACGCGAGAGGAGACCCGCCTATACAGCTGCAGTGGACTCACAACATGAAGAGAGTTGACCTTAATACGTATAGGTGAGATCAAGATACATAAACACATCGGCTGGAAACCAAACAAGCAATCTTACAATTATTTTTTGATTGTAAAGAAGGAAAAAATTGCGCAGTCGGGGGTGTTATGCCAAGATTTTAAGATTAGTTGTTAAATTGTATAATTATATTTATTAAATTTTGCTTTATAAACATCGTTTTTTTTAAAGAACTTGTTCTCTGTGGACGTTGCAAAGTAGCTTGTAAAATTAGTAACGGAGGGTTGGAGGGGGCCTTTTCCTTACTTGACAATTTCTGCCATTTAACTCCTATCGTAAACATCGTTCCAAAAACATGAATTGCAAAAGTTTTAATGCGCTCTCGTTTTAATATCAGTTATATGTCACTTACTTTCTGCCAGGGTATCGGTGTCGGAGAAGCGTTCGGACAGCGGCGTGAGTTCCCAGCTAAGCGTCGCGCACGCGGAGCGGCACGACTCGGGCGTGTACCGGTGCCGCGCCGAGAACGCGTTCGGACGGGACGAGCTGCTCATATATCTTGCGGTGCAAGGTATGTACTTGAAAATAATGCTGTAGTACATTCTCAAGCTAGCTCTCAGATTCCCGCAGTATTCTTACTAAAATTGAGCTGGTTCGGGAGAAAATTGTCAGACTCTATCATTGTCATGACGTACGCAAGCCTACAGACACAGCAATTCTAATTATCGCTATAAGTGCCTCGTTTGTACTGGTTGACTCCTCCAGTACTGTCCATCTAACTAATTTCTGATTCCCAACAAGAAAACAAAAATGAAGTAGCAATTTAGCCCTAACTCACCAAATGCAGAGTACCCCGAAGCCCCGCTCGGGCTGCGCGTGTGGACGCGCGCGGGGCGCGGCGCCGCCGTGCGCTGGCGGCGCGGGTTCGACGGCAACGCGCGCGTGCTGCTGTACCGGCTGCAGTACCGCGTGGTGGGCGACGCCAAGCGCCCCGACGCCGCGGACTGGGCTGACGCACCGACCAGAGACGTGCCGGCTGAGAAAGTCGTTGAGAGGTACACGCTGAGCCATTTAATAGCTGCACACGTGTAGGCGGTTAGATACTAAACCTGATAGTGTCACTAAGTAATAACGAGGAGAAAGTCTTCACAGATCTCATTGTTTTAGTTATCGAAAGCTTGGCAGCTTATTTCCTGTGGCCAAGTTACTCAAGTTGAAGTCTTTATTTTATGCCTTTTATATATTTGATGGAGATGCTTTTTATATTCCGGAAAGGCAGCTGAAGGATTTCATAATTGTAATGCAATAAAGTTCATATTAGGCTATCTTTATTTAGAAAGGACCTGGACTCTGGTTCGGAGATGACCCTGGAGTACCGCGTGGAGGGCCTGCGTCCGGCCACGGCGTACGCCTTGAGACTTGCAGCGATCAACGCTATAGGAGATAGTGATTATTCTGATCCAGTTATTGTTCAGACTTTAGAAGAAGGTGAGTTCCAAACTCATTGCCTATAGTTTCTTCTTTATGAAATCTGCTGTCTTAATTAAATTTATTTTCTTTATAGTGCCATCAGAACCTCCTCAAAACGTGCAAGTGCAAGCAACCGCACCGGGAGAGCTGCTAGTGAAATGGCAGGTATGTCATCAAATTTTGATGACGGGTAGCCTCTCGTTTCTGTACCTTCATTACCCATCATTGGCCTTCTTTCAACAGGCCCCACCCCAAGAGTCGTGGAACGGCGAGCTCCTAGGCTACGTGGTGACGTGGCACGAGGCGGCCCCCGCGGCGGACAACAGCAGCTGGGCCCTGACGGCGGCCGGCTGGGGCGCGGCGCACGCGGCGCTGGCGGCGCTGCGCACGCACGCGCAGTACGAGGTGCGCGTGCGCGCCTTCAACGCGGTCGGAGCGGGGCCGGCGTGTGCGACACTCACTGCCACTACTTTAGAAGGAGGTACAAAGCATTGATGGAGATCTTTTTGAACTGTAGGGCTTTTTCCAAACATATAGATGTATATGGATCTTCAAATGACATTAGACAGTAAATAGGTAAATGACACATTATAAAGACTAATCACGTCTATAAATAACATCATCATCATCATCATCATCATCAGCCTATGCTTGTCCACTGCTGGACATAGGCCTCCTCTAATGAGCGCCATAGCGCCCTGTCTTCAGCTTGCCGCATCCAGCATCTGCCTGCAGTCTTTCGCAGATCGTCATCCCACCTGGTCGGAGGGCGTCCTATACTACGCTTGCCGAGTCGAGGTCTCCACTCAAGAACACGTTTACCCCAGCGGTTGTCGGTTCTTCGTGAGATATGGCCAGCCCATAATAGCCCAGCCTATAAATAACACTGATCTTTAAATAAGTTTAGTGTGTATATTTTGCAGTTCATTATTTTGAAATAATTTTGTTCATAGCGCCAGAAGCATCTCCTGAACGTGTGCGCTGCGAGCCCTTGTCAGCTCAATCTATACGTGTGTGGTGGGAGCCGCCACCACCGGCTCTACGGGGAGGTGTTTTGCTGGGATATGAAGTGCTGTACGAGGTACTAATATACCCTGGTCGCAACTATGCCTTGCTAAAGTCTGGAGGATTTTGATTAAATAAAGAAGCATATCATGGTTATTTATTTCCAATAGACTGTGGATGCGCTGGATAGCCATTTGGAAACCCGCCGATCTGGAAGTATGGAGACAGTGCTGCAGTCACTTCAACGTGGTGTAAACTACAGCATAGCAGTGCGGGCCAGGACCGTTGCCGGGACGGGCCCTACTTCTGAACCAGTCTTCTGCATCACGCATGAAGATAGTAAGTCAACCTTTTATTTAAAACAGTTCTATTACCGCATTATTAGTTCTGTATTAAAGTCTGAGATCCTATTGGTAATTGTTAAATCAGGGTGTATCAATCAACTTCGTTTTCCATACCTACTGAAATACATTTTAAGTATTAGTAGACATCTCTGAACAGCATCTTCTAAGACTAATTCTTTCAGTACCCGGAGCGCCAGTGGACATAAAAGCAGCGGCGAGCTCAGAAAACACGGTGATAGTGAGCTGGTTGGCTCCTCTACAGAAAAATGGGAAGATCAAGCACTACACTGTGTATCATAGACCGCAAAGGTGAGTGATCAAAATTCACTGCACACTAGCACTGCACTCCTTAACGATCTATCTTCTTGAAATAGTTTCGAACAAATCAAATAAATCTGATATTAATATTTAATGTTTTTACCTGACAGGACAGGGCCGCACTCTCAATTAACGGTACTTCACAAGGACGATGAAGAAGAGTATCAGGTCGAGGTGAGAGGCCTACAGGAACATCAGGTGTATGAGTTCTGGGTGACGGGCGCCACCGCGTCTGGCGAGGGCGAGATGAGTGCTATTGTTGCTATGAAACCTAATGCGAGGGGTGAGTTGAGAATGCATCGTTTTTGACACAGTAGGGCCCTAAATTCTAACAAACCGAACTAACCAGTGTGCTCAAAGTAAGCAAAGTTTTAGCTTCTCTGGGTAATTTCTTTGGGTTGTTTCCAAAGATTAATTAATTTTACCAGGATTAAGTAGTTATTATATCAATAACTAATAATAGTTACTAATCATTTCTGCTATTCTATGTGTCTAGCAGATGTATGTAGACATTCAAATTAATTAACGATCCGTGTTACCGATTTGATCTCCAGTTATCAAATGTCTATGTGGTGAATCAAGCAATGGGTTACTGAAAATCTGCTGTTTTTACTTTCCACGTAGAATAAAATCTAAATTTTAAGTTTAATCTTCCAGCACCAGCCAAAATAACGTCATTCGGCCGTCGCATAGACGCCAAGACCGGGTCCCGCGTACGGCTGCGGTGCGGCGCGGCGGGCGCGCCGGCGCCTCACCGCGCGTGGTCGCGGCGCCGCCCCGCCGCGCCGCTCGAGCTCGACCGGAACTTCCTCTTCGACGGACCCTACCTCGTCATACTCAGTTAGTGTATCAGTAATCCGAACTCCTTAACCGAGAAATAACAACTGGCTGTAATACCCTTTTCACGTCCATGCCACGAGAGCAACGTCCCCGTCCTGCAGGTAGGAACCTACTCTCCAAAAAAGTCATTCTGACTGCACGGAGAGGCATAAAAAGTATGCAAGGTGAGACAGTGTCACTTGAATGGCACTAGGTTCAAAGCGAGTTCTACAAAACAGTTATGATAGCCCTGATAATCGTATATCGCTCTCGTGACAAATGAGCGGGCAGTCCATGCGTGTGTGCAGACGTGGACCGCGGCGCGGCGGACAACTACACGTGCGCGGCGCGCAACCCGTGGGGCGAGGAGCGCGCCGCGTGGGAGCTGCGCGCGCGCGCGGCGCCGGCGCGCCCGCCGCTGCGCCTGGCCGCCGCCGCGCCCGCGCGCCTGCTGCTGGCCTGGGACCGCGCGCCGCCGCCCGCCCCCGCCGCCGCCGCCGCCGGGGACGCCCTGCACGGCATGTTGCACTACCATTGTTATCTTCATTATTCCAATTGTGTCCACAATTTTATTACCGTTACGTTAGATATGAACATAAGTAACATGATGTCCTCGGAATGCGCTGCCCCATATACCGGGTCGTGAGGGTGCTCAAACAGTAGGATAAAACTGATTCACAGGTACATTCAAAATGTTCCTCCAGGTTATATAGTCGAGTACACCCGCAGTGACGACATCAAGTGGCACGCGTCCCGCCTCCCCGCGGACTCCAGGTCTTACACCCTGGAGAGGCTCTCGTGCGGTACTCTGTATAGAGTGCGGCTCACGGCCTACAACTCCGTGGGTGCATCGCCACCCAGCGACGAACTGGTCGTCTCCACTAAAGGAGGACGTAAGGATATTTTATTTTTAAAGAAATCAAATACACGAAGTTTTCTGTTTGCTGACTCTTTATTAACAAGTTAAAACCCCCATTCTTCATACTAATTACTCTTCTATAACTATGGTTAAAAACCTCTAATTTTATTTTCAGTATCTAAACCCTCACCTGAAAAGGATCTTATCACAACAAATAGCAGTTGCGTTCGTTTGAACTTATTCACTTGGGATAGCAACGGGTGTCCCCTCACCCAGTTCGTGGTGTCAGTGAGAGGCTTCCAGGAGAGCTCGTGGGTCGCCCGGACGGTGGCGCCGGCCGCGCAGCCGACGACTGTGTGCGGGCTGATGCCGGCAACGTGGCACCACTTGAAGGTGGTGGCTACTAGTGCAGCTGGCACTACAGTCGAGACTTACTACTTTTCTACATTGACTGAAGATGGAGGTAAGGACGAGTGATGTTATTCATAATAATTTGACTCCCATCCAGCCCATTTGATGTCCAATATTGCAATTTCGTTGAATCACCCACTAAAACTCTTCTTAATAATATAGACACCTACTAGCTGTGCCCCCCGACTTCGTCCGCGTAGTATTTAACAAAACAAAAATTTCGGGATTATCGGGATAAAAAGTATCCTATATGTTAATCCCGGTTATAAACTATCTGTGTTCCAAATTTCATCCAAATCCGTTCAGTAGTTTTTGCGTGAAGGAGTAACAAGCATACATACATACATCCACACTCACAAACTTTCACATTTATAATATTAGTAGGATTTACTTTTCATAATTATTTTGAAAATATGTTTTATTTTAGAACGCATCCCGCCGCCCGCACATTTCCCCCCGGGCGGGGAAGAGGACGGAGAAGAACACGCGACCGTAGTGCTGGCCGCAGCCGGGTGCGGGTTGCTGACCGCACTGCTGCTGCTGGCCGCACTAGCGTATAAACGAAGGTGAATTAAATTTAGAGTCAGTTAAATTAATTGATCGTTTTATCATTTCAACCTTTTGATTTTTGAATTTATTTTTAGTATATCAGCAACCTGCTTCAGGAAGGGCTATGAGCAAGGTGATATATCAGAAGAAGAGGAGAAGTCTGTAGAGAAACGTGACAACCGCCGCAACTGTCAGCAGGTGTACACCTCGTCGCCCATTAAGCATCCTATCAGCAAGAAGGACCAACAAGGTAATCATTTAGTCTACTCAACTTACTAAAAACATACCCATATTAAGAATAAGATGTCTGCAGTCTTAGGAAGATTTATTTACGTACGGGATGTAATATTTCCAAAAACTTTTTCATACGACAGTCTCTTGCATATTTCTTGTTGTATGCTAATGATACAATTGATCTAAAATCAACAGTGCGTATGCAGACGGGCTAATCACTCGTGATTCAACTCCGTAGGTATTTAATTTTAGCAAACGGCTGATACTGCTCTGCGGCCGCGTAGCTCAGCGATTTGTTTTTATTTTTTAATTCTAGAGATGTACGAAATAAGTCCATACGCGACGTTCAGCATGTCCGGCGGGGCGACGGGGCCGGCCGCCGAGGACGCGCTGTCCGCCACCGGTGGCGGCGGGGGCAGCGGGGGCGGCGGGGGCGGCGGGGGCGGCGGGGGCGGCGGCAGCATGGCAGCCAGCACGCTGCGCACCTTCGGGCGCGCCGAGCCCGCGCCGCTGCTGGCCGCGCCGCCGCACCGCAGGCTGCACCACGACCACCGCCACGCCGAGAACACAGGTACTTGATGGCAGTACCATCGCCAGAATCAACACCTTTCATGAAAATCTTCGAAATAATGGTCGTCTAAGCTTACGGTTCACCGCTCAAGAAAAATGCCACGTAGGTACCGCGCTCAATAAATTGATCATTCTAATTCCGATCACCCGATCGGTATACGTTCAAAACTCATACTAATAATCCCTCTGATATCTGCCTATGTGTGCCGTTGAAATTCTAGAACCCAGGTTCATAGTACAAAATATTTAGATAATATTGATTCCATTCCCATATTGCTTACGGTGAAGGAAAACATCGTGATGAAATCTGCATGTCTTAGAAGATTTAACTAATTTTCGAAAGATATGTGAAATCCGCCAACACGCACTGGGCCCGCGTGGTGGATAATGCCTCAATCCCTCTCGTGTTGAGGGGAGGCCCGTGCCCAGAAGTGGGACGTCAAAAGGGCTAAAACTATATTATTATAATTATTATTGATTCCAGACGAGTACACGCTGTCCCGCGCCATGACGCTGATGGTGCGGCGCTCCGAGTCCGACTCGGACTCGAGCGGGTCGCCGTGCGCCGAGTGCACCTCCAGCGTGTCCTACAGGATGCCAGTAGGCGCCGCCGGGAAGGGTACGTTCTCTTCACACAAAGAGTAACCTTAACCATGGTCTGTAATGTAATGCACATTATAGAAGTACTTATGTTTAATTATAATGCTTTTCAGATGAAGTATTCCGAGCAGTGACCGATTCCAGCGCGGAGTCAGCCGGCGACGCACGTTCTGTGTCGCAACGGCAGCACGACAAGTCGCGGCGCAGACCCCGGCGTCATCACACGCCGACTTCATCGAGGTGAACATAGTTACAGTGAAGCTCTTAACTTGGCGAAAAAATATCTATAGGGATTTTTTTTATTTTTTTTGCGCCATCTAGCCATACCCCTCGGAACTATATTTTAGATTAGGCAGCTTGACTCACTTCATCGAGTGGTTGCGGCTTCAGCACTCATACGGGATGAATTTCGGAAATGGTTTCTAGGTGACACTAAAAGTATATGACGACTTACGTGTTATTTGTTGAGTTTGAATGCCCATTGGTAGATGTCGTTCAGTCAAATATTTCATTTTTCAGGTATCAACAACGCCAGGAACAAGAAAGAAGAGATTTTACGATACACGTATAAAAATAATTACGACAACAATAAAGACTGCAACCAGCGAAATACTATTTGTTACCTAGCTAAAATAGTTAGATACCGTTTTAGAACTAAGAGATTTTAACGGAAAACAAAAAAGTGTAAATACTCTAGAATATTTTGTACTACGTTGGATTTGAAATTTAGGCCTATTCGCAACATTCACGAAATCAATCAAATTTAATCTTAATTCCCAATACCTAATCTAAACAGTTATGTAGTTACCTGAATCTATAGTCAGCTCAATTTATTCAAAACACATACAATAGTTAATCTGAACTACCGTTTTAAATATGTGACGAATATTGTAAAAAGTAGAAATTAATAATAAATAAGGTGTCAATGAAATAAGTACAAGGAAGTATTATTGTTAGAAAATTTACGAACAAAACTACGATTTGACTCGTACCATATTGGTGGCATAGATGGCTGTTATACTAAAGTTAATTCGAGTGAATTTTCACGTTATTTGGTCGATTAATAAAATATACAATTAAAAAAGTTAAGATCTACTTATTTAACCTTTTGTAAATCAATTAAATGGCTGTTTATCTGCGTTAATGAATGAAATTTAATTGTAATCTAGCAGTAAGCAATAGTCCTACTCTGGTTATTATGGTACTGTCACTGCCTACGTGTTTGCTACTGTAAATATTTGAAATGAAACGACGAAATAAAAACTAATGAAAGAGGTTTTTTTTAACGAATCCTTCAATACAACATAATAAGTACTTAAGTAAGTATAGCAACTAACAATTTCGCCCCGAACCTACGGCCTAATAATAACGCACAAGCATGTTCTTTTTTTAAGTAACATTAAAATTAAAAACTTTGTTCCCACTTTGTCACTTCCATCAATATAATCTTGGCATTAGCAATAATGTGGACTTGGCATCTAAGAGCCCTCTATAAGATGTTTCAATCTGTTATTTGGCAACAACCCGTTGGCAGGCATCACTTAATAACGATGGGATCTTTTCGTGCTGTTTTATTTCGCCGACCGCTTGCCTAGCTTTGTCACCAAATTATCACGTTATTTTGTGGAACAAGCAGAGACAGACGGGATCGATTAAACTTTTTTTTTCAAGAAGTAAGTACATGAAGTGGACGCAATTATTGAAACCAAAATGGGATGTCACATGAGCGACACCGCTACAATCAATGAATACGAAGACCAGGTACACCAAGATTTATTTTCCTCTTTCAAAGAACGTTCAAACATAGTTATGATGAATATATCCATTTAAGTAGCTATCTAAATTTAAAACACACCTTATTAGGCACGTGAGATAAAAACACAGCCATCTACTCTGGAAACGGCAAGTTACTAGATGACATGGTTACCGCTAATGATATCACCTCAAAGATAACTGCACTACATAGTATGTAGCAACTAATTGGTTGACCGCAGGCCCACGCCGCGGTCCGTTGATGAACGGCCGCGGCCGTGCGCTCGCCCGCAGGCACAGCTCAATGATACCTACAGTCGTTATCTAGTTGACTAGAAGCGTTACGTGAACTCCTATTAATGCAGTTCCATGGAGGGTATTATAAGATTTACAATAACGGCCGGACGAAACTACCCGCGTCAGTATTTTAACAGTCTCTTCGCGGTCGCAGTGACGTGAGTATAACCGCGTTGAAAATAATTAAGACACAAACTAGAATAACTAAAAATATACCTACTTATTAAAATATTGTCCATTACCTAAGCTATGAGATTATGTTAAAACTAAGCAAGCTTTAGAATGGATCGTTCAATGTGAAGCCAATTGCAACGGTTACATTCCAGCCACACTGATGCGAGACTGTGAGGTAGTGGTTGAAAGTTTAATTGGCAGTAACATGTTTACGTATAGTAAGATTGGTTAGTAAGTCTTATCAATATGACATGAGTACCACATGAGCTGTCTCACTTTGCTTCCTAAATTGTATCCCTTGAAAAATGTACCTTCATTGCCTAGACAAAAAAATAATAATGTGTATGTTATCTAATCACATACATATCTATACCAAATACTGTAATCAGGATCAAATAATCTGCTTACTATATTGTAACCCTACCGCGCCGGCGGCACAGGGCAACGCCACTCATTTTAATTCCCCATAGCACGCTCCCTTCAACATCACGAAGTGTCCTTTACCTTACTCAAGCCCGAACTTCAAAAACCCGCCGTGTTTACCACTAATATACACCCACTATCATAAAAACATTTCATCGACCGTATCCATAAAGAAATATGATTCAAATTGAAACAATAAATTGTTCAACGACCGCGTAACATTTTGATTTTGAACGCATGCGCGACATTTGCGGCGGCCATTTTCAGGGAAACTCACACAATGACACACGGGCTATAAAGATGTGCGCTCATCACGCACACAGCAATAAAGTATCAAGTCCTCTTCGCCATGCGGATGTATTTGTATACGTGTGTACCTGCGCTTGTGTGCGTCGGATGCTGAGTAAAGCCGAGTTCATATCGGTGGTGACGGCTGATTGAGTCCGTACGATTGTTTGTTCAGGACGTGGACTCTTTGGCGGATTATGGGGAGTTTACAGACGCGGAGAGCTTCGTTGGAGATGGAAATACTTTCGATTATTCCTGACACGTCGTTTCTGCGTTCATTGGTGTAAAAATATATAGTTTTCTTAGATAAATTGGTATTTGTCTTATATTAAGATACCATTTTAGTTTCCTTTTTAGTCAGAGGAAGAACAATGGCATCACAATCTGAAATGAAGTGCCTCCGAAGGCCTTTACAAAATAAACGCTTTGACCATGACTTTGAACAATGAATTCGAGTTACAATTTCTTTTTGTTGTCATAGAGAGATAAATCACACGGCATGATCGGATAAAGGTTTCTCACTTTAATTTTATCACATAAAAAACCTTTAAATCCACCAGTGCAACGTATTTGCCAAAAATATTTATTCACTCTTGCATGATCACCTAAATGAAAACATCAAACAAAATTAGCGGAGCGCTGTTTGATTCCGTGAATTTACACGTGCGGCCAAACAAATCGGACGCGATAAAAATTCGTACGGACAGCAAAAAATTTGTCAGAAGGTACGCGTCCCGCCAAATTGACGCTGAAAACAGCGAGCCGATGTTAAAATATTTACTTGATTTATTCAGAAATCCTCGCCCTCTGGACGCGGCTCTACGTCTGACCTGACCTGGCTTGAGAGGGACACAGATTTAGTCAGCCTCGCGCCGCCACCGCCGGCGGGTGTTCGCCCGACGCGCTCTTCACCATCCACTCTATCCATCCCTCTCCCGCAAACCATTACCACCGTTTGTGTGAAAGAAAGGATCGAAAAAAATCGCTTTACAAAATAGGTATGTAGTAATTGTGACCGGCAAAATGCAGGGTTAATGTCTTTACGAGTGCACCCTTAATTAATATTCAGCCGAGGCTGTTTATGTGCGAGTGTTATTCGGATGCTCGCTGAGATGCAAAATGTGAGGTTATATCGATGGCTTTGTACTTTTTGTCAGCTGATTATTGTTTTTGCGATTTCGTTAAGTGGGGGCCAATATTTCTGGCTTTAAGCGTATTGTTTCCTGTAGAACAAACACTAAATTTATATTTTTTTAGTTTTAAATAATATGTCTAAAAAAATTCTACGTAATAAACATGCACATGTATGTTTATGACAGATATAAGTTTATTAATGCCAATTAACTATCAAATCAGTACTACAACTGACACACTATGTTGCTATTAATGACTAGGAACGGAGCATCGGCTAATGGTATGTCATTTGTAACCTCTAGTTCAACTCGTAGTACCAACTGTAATCGAATAAACTCCAATAATTGATTGACGCATTCAGTTCATTCGTTTATAGCATTAATATGGGAATTTCAAAGGCAATATCAATAAAATAAAGCTTTCGGTTACCATAGCCCTGATATTCGGGCACTTCCTCTACATTAAGTTGGTCAGACAAAATTTAAAGGAAAAAAATAAAATTATGGTCTCGGGATTAAGTATGGACTTTAAGGCTGACTCGAGTGAGTAGCTCTCTGAGCTCAATAGCTCGATCTTCAAATCAAATCTTCTCAAATAAATTCAATTCAATTCTTCTGAAATATGCTGAACATATATAGGTACCTACTTTACGAACTTGAGTAACACCAATGACATAAGATGGCTCCGATAAAATAAAACCGCTTATCTCGTAGTATAATATTAAATAACCGTTCAATTGCAAACTCCACGACACCCGATAGCCACTCTGTCTCCATTTGTCACGCATTATGTTCCACTCACTTCAGTTCCAGGAAGGGATGTATTGTAAGACAATAGAGTTAAACGTGACGCGACTCGCAATTTGGCGGTACCGTATAATGAGCATGCCAGGGGCAATGTCGTCTTATTTATCTATTTTATGTTATAATGGTTTTAGTACACGGATGTAGGTAATCCCCATTTATTTAAAATATAAACTTGCATTCGAATACTGTAAAGGAGGATAGGCAGAACACTGCAATTCACTATCATTTGGCTGAACACATTTTGGTCACGGAATTGTAAATACTCAAATTATTTCAAATGATTTATCTATCCGTGAATAAGACCCAACTCTATCTTTTAATTGTATCTTAGCATATTAATATGGGACGAAGATGTAGCGAACTAAAAGCGACTAAAGAATAAGGAAGCTTTTGGTAACATTCTGGTAAGTATACAGATTCCAAGGCCTTAGGGCCTAGCTTTTCGTGTTATTAAGAGTAGATTTACATAAAACAACACGATACGAACGGATAAGAATTTATCACACATAAATAAGATTATTATTAATAAAACAGTTAAAATTTTGTACATTTGCGAAATAATTACTAGGCAGTTATAATTTGCTCATGTTCCTCAGGGTAAGTATTACATAAAATTGAGGACCGATATTCGTACAAAGGCGTTTCCAAATATAAAGGTTTTTTTAACACGTTCACTGCCAACGCGGTCAATGTTGGGCGACGCTTATATACGCTGTCAAGCCAAGTAAAAATCCTATTTTTTATCAATTTTCACACATAGTTTTTATTCACTATTTAGCATCATATATACTTAAATAACGTGTTTTAATTAACACACAATGATTTTGAGCCTTTATTATTATTTATAACGCATCGCACAACATTGATCCCCATGGCCTCAGCGGACGAAATATGGTAAAACCGTTTAATAGGGCCGCGCGGTCATGTTGTCGCCCACATTTGGAGTACATTTTACCTTTGAAAACTAAGAATTAGCGCTATCTTAAAACTTTTTGTTCTGTGTTCTGTATACTGGGTGTGTACTGTGACTTTGGGACGTCTGAAAAAGTTGTTTGTCTAAAACATATGGATACTTCGCCCGCAGAAGCCGCCCAAGTGGTGGCATTGCTGGATTCTGGACTTAGTCAGCGTGTTGTGGCTGAAAGATTGCATCTAAGCCTGTCGTCTGTTATGTCGTCATAGAGTCTAGAAACGCTATCGGGAGACTGGTTTGTTCATGCGCCGTTCAGGATCTGGCAGGAATCGGGTTACTTCTGAGCGAGATGATCGATTTATTGTAACAACTTCTTTACGAAATCAACGCTTTAATGCACACACACACAGCAGCTTCATGTTGTACGTAGGGTGTCTGTAAGTGACTCTTCAATTAGAAGAAGGTTGAAGGAACGTGGACTGGTACCCCACAAGCCAGGAAATGTGTTGAAATTAACTGCAGACCATCGAAGAGCGCGCCTTAACTTTGCACGTGAGCACCTAAATTCGTAATACCTCCAGTGTAACAAAGTCCTCTTTTCTGATTAGTGTAAAATTATGCTGTATGGTATGGTAACGACGGAAGGAACAAGGTTTACAGAAGAGATGGAGAACGCTTTGCACAATGCTGCATTGAAGAAAAGGTCAGCTATGGTAGCGGTTCGTGGACGGTGTGGGGAGGAATCAGCGCCGACGGTAAGACAGAGCTTGTTTTTGTGCCTTGGCCATGTCTGCCTGCACTAAACATTTATCGGTACATTGAACTGTGTCTTGAGCCTCACGCGATGCCCTATGCACATTTTATTGGCAACGGTTTCTTATTCATGCACGACAATGCTAGGGCTCACACCGCGAGCGTCTTACGAGATTATGCTACCGAAGACGGTATCTGCATTATGGACTGGCCAGCAAGAAGCCCAGACATGAATCCGGTTGAACATCTATGGGATGAATTAAAGAAATGAATTTGTGCAAGAGATTCTGCCCCAGAAACACTTAGCCAGCTGCAAAATGCAATCCAAGAGGAATGGAATGGAATGCCTCAACATTTGATCGTGACTCTCATCCGATCGATGAAGAACCGTATAGAAGCAGTAATAAGAGTTATGGAAGGGAATACAAGTTATTAACTAAACGTTTCTTAGCTTTTGTTTTCATTTACGTGTGTTGTTTCATCAATTTCCTTTATACTTCATACAGGGTAAAAATGACTTGACAAAATACGAAACCTATGAAAATTTAATTTGAATTTAGAAAATTAACATTAGAATTTGAAATCCTCATATTATTCACTATTAAACGACATATGACATATATTCCTAAATATACACATTTTTCTGATTATCCATACAAAACATAAACTTGCAAGGTGTTTAGATTTTCTGATGAGAAGTGAAATTTTTTCTAAGTTTTATCCCCTTGCAAAAACCAAGCTATGTAGGATAAACTAGAGGGCCGCGCGGGTCACGTTATAAACGAATTTTCTCGATACTGCTGTCCGTTGGCGCAATAGAGAGTTTTGAACATAGGCCTGACGCGCGGTCAACATTGTCCGACGCGGCTTGAATGGAAAGATTCAGTGTCGCTCAACATTGCCCCCCATGGCCTGAACGGAAAATGTGCACTTTTTTAATGGCAGTTAACGTGTTAATAATCATGAAAGTACGAATATTATTGAAAATAAAACATTAAACCGCCCAAGTTCGTGACTAATTCCCTAATTACTCGGTTAAGCTCGTAGCCGCGGCTACAGCGTAGCACCACTACGCCGTAGCTGCTACGGCGTAGGCCTTTGTGCAGGTTGGAAATTTTATAAGGGGAATTATATTTAATTACCTCGTACCTGTGTAATGTACGCATTTGAAAAGTATAATTAATTTGATATTATGTACCACCTCATTTGTGATTGCGGTAAATGTAGTAATTTAATTGAAGTGACCGGGTTCAAAATGAAAATACAAATAAGTAATTCTAAATTAATTAGGTTTCACTTTTTATAATTAAAGTAGAGCCTTAAAGCGTTATGTGTATTACATTTTCGTAAAGGTTATAAAAGTCATACTCAGACGTTATTTGGAGAATAATATTCCTCAGGCTACAAGCCCATTATTAATAATGATGTCAATTAACGTATGTGCAATTATATACCTTACTACATGGAACCCACCCTACTCAACCAACTCGATTTATCAAACGCATGTTTCCCAAATGGCCAATACACCAAATAGATATTAAGTACAAGTGTTCTCAAAGTCCCATTTGTTTGAAGGTCGTCTGAACGACGTCTGAACTAGAAGCTGCGACGCACCAATACTTAATACCTGTCGCAACGTAGAGCGGCTTAAGCATGATCTAGTTACAGAAAGTTATTAATATTCATCTGATACCATTTGCTAAGAGTTAGTAAAGCTATTAAGGAAAGTTTAGTTCAAACAAATCATTTTTTATTTATTTCACATTACTAGTAGGTAATTACGTAAGTGGATTAGGATAGGACCCTGAACTTCTCTGTTACTGGCACGGCTCTTCTATACGCTAGGATTTTGACACTTCAAATTGTTTAGTTACGTTTAGTTGAGGGTCTAGTGTAATGACGGCAGTAAAGTACATGATAGATTGTGAGCATCCGCTATTTCAGTATGATCCGTAATTAAATTAATGACATTCCTCTGCTAAGTATATTCAGATTCCAATCCATTTATCAGACGATGGGCACCAATCAAAGTCCAGACTCAAATAATTAGTCCTATCAAACCCCTGTCAGTTTGAATGAGCCCCCTTTATTATTTAAGTCCCCTTCCTCTTGTCATGGCATGCATAATTGATCTGCGGGGCCTACGAGAGCCAAGCCTGTTTGTGCTATAACTTTACACTCCAATCAAGGGAATCAGAACCTTATTTTGAGAATCATAAGATTAATGAAGGGTGATATGCTTGCAAGCTAGACATATAGGAGACGCAATGGTAGTTTGGGGCGGAAAAGAAAAAACTCGTTCAGACTGCCTGGTGACAAATGTGTGAGAGTGTGTGTTAAGGGTAGTGTCAAGTTGTCTATTGAACTTTGAATTTGCACTTTACGTGGGCTCTGTGTTGATTCAGGGGGTTTTAGGTATCAGTAGGCGCTTTAATGTTTGATTGCGTACGTTATTTGCGGAGGTAAAAGTTTCTTTGTGATTGTAAGCAGATACTTACTTTTGTTCTCAACTGAATTTAAGCATATAACATTAATGAGGTTAATTTTTTTGGTGTTTTTGTTTCTTGAATTAATGTTGAAGCACACAAAAGTTTACATTATGGGAATCATATCGTTGGCTACCTTAGAATAATTATAGTCTACTTTAAACGAATTTTGGGAACCAACTAAGACTGGCGCAAACCAAGACACGATCCTATATTATATTTTTTGCTCACGACTATAATCAATTTATATGTGGTGGACTACCTCGTTTATCAAATGGTTGTAAGCGTGGTTCAATAATGACGAAGTCGTGCAGTATCGTCGTGGATCTTTCAGTGTTTACTCATATTCGTTATAGTATCCGTAGCACTAATTAGCCACGAGATGGCGTCGTCCGTCTGAAAACCAAAGCCGTCGATGTGCCTCACAGGATAGTTGATACATCCAAATTAGTTTGAGCAACTTTATGCGGATCGATACTGGGTTATTCAAACCTACAATTTTGTTTGTTAAAACGTTGAATGAGAAGTGAGAGTTATTGCAATCTAGTTAGAAAATATATCCGACACTACCTTCACCCTACCCTAATGCTATTAAGCTTCCTCTACAAAAATAATGTTTTTTTTAATTACAAAATATACTTACAGGCTGTAATCTTACTGTGATTAGTAGATTAGTAGATTTTGATCGTAACCGTTCATTTTACCTAAAGATTTAGTTTTCTTCCAAAAAGACTGACCGTAAAGACTAAATCAAACTAAAACTGGCATCCTCATGACACCAAGAATTTCGGAACTCTCGAATTGAAGTGGTGATGGGCGCCCGTCATAACGTAATCAGCGCTGAGTCGACCTATCAAAGGTTTATCTGAGACGATTGAACTTTTGGAAGGTTGATATGTTTTTTTATTAGCATCTCCATCAATTTGAATGAGTAGTTTCTACATTACAGCTTCACTAGTTTATTAGTTGAATTGTACCGTTCATGGTACATACGAGTAGCTGCCTGGAATAACAATTCATAAAATATATATATTACGTGTGTTCTTATGTAAAACTGTGTGGATATGATTTATTTCATTTCGAACAGTCCTCAAAACAAAACTAAATAGTGGGTGTTACAGTGAATATTACGAACTTATCACTAAAGAAATACTCGAATTCTAATTTGATGACTTATAAAACAAAGTTTTAAACAGTGTCTAGTGCCGCCACTTCGGGCATAAAACTTTTATATCGCAGGCGTGTTTCAATCATAAAATCTTTATTTTCCAGGCAGGAGCACTAGAACTCGTTTTACAGTAATTATTAAGGTCGTTACAAGACTATGAGCCAATTTCACGTTTGATGCCTTTACGACGCTGACGCTATGTATGTAAGACGCAATATAATAAATACTAAACGACTGCTTTGTATAAGGAGATACGAGTATATATTGCCGGTTACTTCATTAATAATGTGGCCACACCAAGCCCAGGATAGGGACATGTAGGTAGAAAGGAGATATTTTTGCCCAGCAGTCGGATATTTAACTGGCTATAATAAACCGTTTTTTTCGAATACATCAGTCAAAAACCGGTCTTCTAAACGTAGGTCAATAACGTCAGTTTCTCAATATTCCCTGGCGACAGAATAACCAGTGTAATTCTGTCGACCCTTAATCTTATGCTGTGAACGATCTTTGATGCGATCCTCAAAGTCTCAACCGGTGCTTCATCTCGACTCACGTAAATTCTCAAGTCGTAAAACAAGCTAGAAGTAAAATTAAGACAAGTCGCGCCGCAGACACTCCGCGCGAGTCGTTTATCAAAACTGCGCTTTACTTTTAAAACTCGTCACGAAGATTTATGGAAGGGAGGTGTTCATAAAGAAATATTAGATATCTGTGTGAATTATTAATCAAGGCAAAGATTAAACCGCTAGAGGTATGAACATGAGGCTGGTGACATCGTGTGATTAAATCAGAAAAGCAAATTAAATTAGTAGTCGCTCGTAGTCGAAATTCGACCATAATTCATTTAATTTTTTACTTTGAACGTTATTAAAGTTCTACAGTCAACTATCAAGTACAAAAACCCAAAATCTTCTTGATTGATACTGGCACGCAGAATCCACTATGGAAGTCCTGCCCTCGGAAATAAAGACACAAAATGACACCTTTTGTCAGTCAGAGAGTCAGTCAGTTACCGAGTGGAGGTTCCAAATTTGTGTGTGTCAAAAGCATGGCAGTGTGTGTATTTATTTATTAGTTTAATGCATATTAGCTTTCTGCACTCCTTCTCTAAATAAACTTTAACTGTAACAAATTTCATACTCCATCATACGGATAATTTTCGTAAAAATGGACGAAAAGTTTTTGCCTCACGTATTAATATTATGATGATCTTCGTGCACTTTAATGTAAATGTTTCTGCCATATAATTATTATAGTGAGTCATAAAATCACTAATTAATATAATCTCGCCATGTTGTGGGCATGTAATTAATTAGATGTTGATTAGAGTTAACTACACAAAAACTACGGCCGCTGCCATTAGTTAATTTATTTATTATCCAGATTTTCCTTGTTACAGGATTCCGCTCCCTAATGTGAAAGCAGAAAAGCCTATTTTCGGAAAATGTAACTGTACAGTTAACTTGTGACGTCAACATGTGCTCCTGGGTTGTGTCAGCCCTCATCATCCTGTTTGCTATGGGTGAGTACCAATTATTATAATATTACAAAAAAAATACAGTATCCTATCTATGTAATGTTCCTGCAATCTACATAATATCTTATCTACATTGCCTAGGGTCCAGTGACCAATCTCTATTCCTTGCCGTAAAATAATAAAATATTTATAAAACAATCACCAGACAATATCCAACTGTATGCTTTGCAAGTGTACCAACTATTGAGAAACAACGTTATGGCAAAATTTACATTAATTTACCACAACAGTAGATAAGCTATTAACGATTTCCGTTATTAAAGTTAAGGTTTTCAAAGAGATACATTTTTTTTTATAACGAATAAAATCAAAACAGTCTTCAACCCAGTACAAATTGTCTACTGATCAATTAAATACAAGGCTAGACTTTACGCCGTTAAACGGATTTGCACCGTCTTATACCCAGGTTTATAGATTAATTTAATTTGCGGCAGGTATGCTTTGAGAAAATCAATATTAATGGTTTAATTTGCAAGTTCTAAGACTTCGGAATTAGCTCTATTCAAGTTTTTACCAAATCCCCAGACAAATTAATTCACTTTAGGTGCTGAACTTCTGATAAGTGATGAGTTGAGTGTCTATAAAGTTGGCGGTGGGAAGATTTATGAAAGTTTATTTGTTCACTAATCCTTAAATGGATTTCTCAGCGTTTACCTCATTAGGAACAAGTCCACCGGCAGGAACCAATTAGGTAGAAACGTTCCTCTACGTGGTACACCAATACTGTACTATACTGTTTTCATAAAAAAACAAGGATACGTCTACAAATGTTTCTCTTTGATAACCATAAATTATGAAAGATGGAAATACAGTCAAATGGTTTATGTGTACCAACATAATCAGCACGAATGCTCTGTTATTTATACATTTTATATTAGTTGCCTATATTAGGCCACTAATATACGTGGGACTTGAACCGATATCTGTTAATGTCTGTGTAATATCATTCGATCCACTGAGCCATAAATAACTCAAAACTACAACATATCGGCGACCTGAATTTCTTTTACTGAAATTCAAAATACATACGCTGTGTGATCCGGCCCCCGACCGCGCCGCCTGCCGACACTGACACCGAGTGTCAAGACAAAGCCTTTATAAAAGCCGGCAGTAAAATCCCATTCAATTTTCACGTGACATTATGCGTAGAGCTATCTCAGCCATCGCGGATTTGCCCTTTCCTATTTTATCTTTAGTCGAGGCAGCCACGAAAAAAGTTAAAATAAAATAAAACCAACTAAGTGCATGTCGGACCACTATAGGGCGGAACCCTATGTTCGACATATACATCCTGCCGCTATTCAATAATATTAACAGTGATAGTTCATTTTAATTATAACTTTATAATGTGCATCAGGAGTTAGTGAATGATTAATGCATGCAACTCTCGTAAAAAGGCCACCTTGGAGCTCAATATTTCGTAAACGGGAAATAAGTTTGAAAAGTTAGCCAGGAAACCTAAAAATGATTTTAAAATACCTATTCAACAATACCCCATTCGAGGGGGCAGGTAAAGTTTTAACTCCCGCTTTCCTAGTACGGGAGGTAGGTACTCCACAACAATTTAGCTGAAAATATTTAAAGACACAGTTTTGTAGGGGTCCCAAAAATATATTTTATGCCAATTTGGAACCTTCTTGCCCCAGTAGTCTTTGAATAATATAACTGTGCCGTCGGATAGATGAAGAGACGAAGAGTCGGACCTGGCGAAACTTTAAAGGTGCTTAGCTTGACTACAGCATCCTAGAAATGATGACGTTTTTAGACGGTTGCGTTAAGCCATCAGGAAAAGCCTCAAGAAAAAAGACTTGAACCAGCAACAAAGATTAAACGTTTTTAACTCAATTTATAATTTCCCTTTGAACTTAATACACTTAATCATTTTTCACAGCTCTTATTTAGACTCTGTTACCATTTAAATAAGGTCGACATAGAATATTTCCTGTTTGACACATTGCATTGTATAGTATTGTAAAGCAAGTCATAGCAATTTTATTCCACCACACATCTCGCCACGGCGTTGGGGAAATCAACGGCTCCTAATCTTGTTTGTTTGAGATTCATAACATTCAATATTTGACGTGTTATGCGACAACAAACGTTGAATTCACGGAGGCACAAATAAGTCACGAATCAGGGTGTGGGGGCGTATCATTGAAAATAATTGTTTATATTGCTCTCCTAAAGTAATTTAGGCAAAAATGGGTAGAAGTTAACCACCGCTTCTACTCTTAACTTATTTTAATAGTGTTTATTAGTACATAATATCACGAATGTAAGGTCCCTGTACTATAAGACCACTCGCGGTTTCGATTCCTGTCTGGCAAAATTTTAGTTTTGGCCTTTTCGTAGTTTGAGTCCATTTTGCAATAGTTATACCCATAATAAGAGCACTGATCATACAGTTAGTAAGCATATTTTAGCGATAAAATAAACACCAAATTATTAGGTACAGAGTTAAAATTTGTTTTAGGTATCGACCCCATTCTATTGTACGGTACCCATACAAGCGTTGCTTAGTTTGGGAACATGCAGTTGGTGTGTCATTCTGGCGATATTTATTTATCAATTTAATAATTACTGTTGTTTTTATGTGAACAGGAAAAGATCAAGTCTTGAAAACAACAGACACAATTCTGCAGTTAAAAGAGAGAATAAAGACTTAAAGCTTTACAGTAAGTTAAGAATTGTATGTCTTTTCGCATGAATAGTTATGAAGGCAAAAATGGAGCAAGTCAGAGTGCATATTTTGAACAATAATGTTTGTTGAGAGGTCGTGGTGAGTTGGTGATATGCCGTATTTAAATTCACTAGTTGTGTAATGCAGGCGGCATTTGCTAGCTGTCATTCAATTCATTATATTTTACCGCTCACGAATCAAAGTCAGTAATTCCGAATTAATGAACATCCGCATATAACATTCCAAAAATATAAAATCCGCAAGTTAATCAAGTCTCGCGTGAACACCCGTCGGATACCGGATTAAACAAATCCTGGGTTTTATTAAGTAAATCCTCTTTGCCGCATTAAATATATACCTACACGAAAGCTGTTATGAGGGTTGCTACAAGTAATTCTCCTGGATGTCTATCCACATATTTGACAGGTTAGGACAGGTTCGCTAGTAATCACGTGACGACGATCTGAAAGATGCAAATTATGTTGGATACAACTCATGACTGTATGATTTCCAGGAACTACTCATAGCTACGTAAGGCTATCCATATTTTCCATATAGGTTCTCTTTATATTACTCCAGCTAAGGCCTTTTTAACGCCCAAAACTTAAATAACAAAGTGCGCTACGGAGACTGCTAACCCTAGTGTTAACATCAGAGTGTATGACGCGGTCCGGGTGGCTCCAATTTACATATTAATTGACAGTACATCCGATGAAAAATCACGGAACACGACACCCTTTCTGCCTCAACTTTTTACAGGACTCGTAGATGTTATGAAGACGAGATTTTCATGGACTATGTTAGAATTATTTTTTGTCATAATATTTTAGTAGAGGGAATAATATTCTGTTATTATCTCCGATGTACGCAACACAGCGGGCTGTTAGAAGATATAAGCTGTAGTGTTATAATTCCAGAAACTGATTTTGAAATCCTTGATTTGATTTAAATGAGAGCATTAAAATTAAAAATGTTTTCGTGTTAAATCCTTTAGCGGTTATACTAATCGCATTTAGGTAGAGCAATCTTACAGTTGGGGTGCTCCTTTGATCTTGGTTCTAGAATGATCAGTTTATATATTACTAGTTGCTGCCCGCGACTTCGTCCGCGTAGACTTAAGTAAAGTATTCTATGTGTTAATCCATGTTATAAACTATATGTGTTCCAAATTTCATCCAAATCCGTTCAGTAGTTTTTGCGTGAAAGAGTAACAAACATACATCCACACTCACAAACTTTCGCATTTATAATATGAGTAGGATGCTTAAATTATAGTGTAAATCGTTTGGGCGCTTCTGATAAACATTCGTTTGTGTATTTTGTAAAAAAACTCTCTGAGAATTGGCTATTTATTTATTATACTGGCATTAAATGTATATTATAATGCTGGGAAGTATTTCCTATCTGCTTATAGCTGTGCATAAAGGTTACGTAATGATAACGACATGCCGGCGACTCGGAGACGGGAAACATTAATTTATGAAATCATATTTCATTGTTTATTCGCTCCGTTGACTTTTTCACAAAGAAAATAATTGCTGATTATTTACATAGATATGACTTGATATCGGGTTGGCGACATGCGGAAACCACCCTTGTAACCCTATAATGCCCATACGGGTATGGGTTTATCAAAACTTTAAATTGGACATGAACATTTCCATAAAAGGGTTTTATATTAGATGTATATTAAGTAATGTATATTATGATGATAACGCAATTAGTTTGGATATGTTTAGTTTATGTTAAAACAAAATCAGTACCATTAAACTGGAATAAATTGTTGAAAAATAGATTTATTCATTTACAAGGATTATTATTTACAACATTTCCATTCTAATCTCCTAATGAAAGCGTGTTGATATAGATTCTGTTCATGTGACAGGTTTATTAAAATGTAATGAGCTTGCATAACCAGTTTCATTAACTTCAGGACGAGGCGAAAGATGCGCAGCTTGCACTCTTCGGCTCTTGTTTATATGCTAATGTTCTTGCGTGCAAAGGGAATGAGGCAATTGGTGAGCCATTTTGGACTCTAAAAATGCATAGCAATGTCTATGTAAAACGCAATCGGGAGTTGTATGCGGAAAACCCGCAGAATTATCAGAAGGATTTTGTATTTTTAGGTTTGAATTCATTTGTAGAATATATTGAAGAGAGGGCGAAATTCGGCAAGCTTACGCCAATATTTTGTGGGAGGCTGTTATGGAGAGCTGGCTTATATGAGCTGTGGTGAATTGGTTCTATCACCGTTGAATTTAATTTACGTATCAGGTTTTTCTGGTGACTGCCTACGTTATTGCCACAAAAGAACTTGCATCTGGTAGGTATTGATTGTAGGCGACCAATAACTATGTCACTACTTTAACTATATTTTATAAGTAAGCAGTTATATCTCATATCATTAAGAGAGACAATTTATACTTGATGTATAGTATTTTAGGAATGAATCATTAATGTAGTTTACTTTTTACGACGTTAAAGTCTAGAACTGTATATAACTCCTTCAAAATCTCCATATCACCCCTGAACCAGCAACAATAGGCATCCTTTAGGTGTCAAATTATGTTAACCCGCCCGATCTGTCTGCCAAGACAATCGGATTGCGCGCATCGCTACGATTTGGCTTATTAGATTTAGTGCCTCGTTTCGACTCAGAATACCACACAAACGGCTGGATAGAACTAGGCACATTTTTTAGATCTAACGGTTACTGAAAAAAAATCCAAGCAAAACAGCTTCTGTAAAAATAAGCCAAATCTCATGATAGTGCAGCGGTAAGGAGTCTTTAGATCGAATGGGGTGCAAGTCTAGCTGAATCTAGGGTATTAATTACCATACTTAATGAATTAAGCTGCAAGTGAAGAATAAACAAAATTACTACGCTGACAACACTTAAATATCTTTAAAATACTATTACCGATTTTTTTAAACAAAACAACCTTTTGGCCAATTTCTACTTCCGTTTACCCACTTATTCCCAGTAACAATGTTTGCACCACAAAACTCGCTAAGTTGTGATCGTCCAAGGTTTCATCACAGAATTGCAAGAAACGAACATTTTGTTAAAATTAGTTTCAGCAAGTGTGAACCTTAATTTAGTTTGTTCTAAGGTATATAACTAAGTTAGTGCGTGATTATTAATCTTTGTTATTTATATATCTATATTATAATCTTAGTTATTAAACCAATCATGAAATTCCAATTAAGTCTACGTCTATCATATTGATTTCTTATATTTACGCGAATACTACACATTGAAATAAAACTATTTATTTATAACACATAGCTGACGTGAAACACCGGCGCTCCACGAAGTCTGCAATCTGTGAACATGTACAGGACCGCACCCGCCATTATATCAGATTTGATAAACCACAGATCCTCGCAAAAGAACACCGATTACGACCAAGGATGATACGTGAGGCCATTGAAATTAAAAAACCCAATCTAATTTCTAAAACTAAATCCTAATTTCAATAGGGAAGATGGCTGGGTGCTACCACCAACTTGGGATCCAGTAATTAATATAATTAAATCCAAAACCAAGCGTACCATTGCAAGACCTCGAGACACAGTGAGCACTTTCTGCGTGGATCGGACCACAAATACCAACTAATTTTGAGGGTACCCAGTTTTTAACTATGACATCAGGACGTCTAACACCTCAGTCCCCCCGTGACCACGGTTGCTGTAAAGCAACCGAAACGTCGGGGACATAAAAAGTAATAACTCTAAATTGAAAATTTAAAAACCCCCGATGCGATGACCTGTTCATCAAATGTATAATTTACCTAGTTCTTCCAAATAATGATGTTAGCGCGATTTGCGTAGCTCCCGTAGCTCAGTATCCATAGCTCATCTCGCAAATTCATCTGGTACAACTAGTTTCGATGCCAGATTATGAAAGCACCATTAAATCATTTGTTTTGGCTTCCTCATTTATAATCTAAGATGTACAATAATCAACAGAAAATTGACATTAGAATAGACAACGAATCTAAATATTGATGTCACGGAGGTTTTATTCCTAGTAAAATATTATCAATTATGATTCAATTTGATGTAATAACTCTGGTTGAGGTAGACGGGAGCAGCCTAGGGGAAGAATTTTCAATAACGCTAAAATTATTTTAAATTAGTTTAGTTTTTTTATATTCTTTGTCAATGGCGGAGCAACGCCCTCTAGAATTATTATAGCGTAATATTCCATGACCATTAACAAACCAAACAAAATTTAACGCATGCGCGTATCCATCATTTGAAACGTGACTTATGGAACGTCTTTAGTTCATACACAAATCTCAATAAAATTGATAAAATATTCATTTTTTTCAGAATCAGGGAAACTTTTCAAATTTATAATATTGTAAAAAGCCAGTTCAGACTATTACGATCATTTAAAAATATAATAAATCTAAATCCAATCATCACAAATTTCGACTGGATTCGAGCCGAGGGAATTGGTTTTGGCCGTGAATGTGGCTTTTTTAACCTACAAAAGAGCTGATGATCTTCAAACGGCTGAACCGATTTTCATGAAACATAGCTAAGAACACTCTCGATCAGAATACCTATCTAACAAAAGAAACAAAATTGAAATCGGTTCATCAGCTTGGGCGCTACGTTGCCACAGACAGACACACAGATCCACAGATACACAGATACACAGATACACAGATACACAGATACACAGATACACAGATACACAGATACACAGATACACATGTTAAACTTATAACACCCCTCGTTTTTCGTCGGGGGTTAAAAATAAACGCGATATAATCCATAAAAATAGTTCTATAACTTACAACACTACTTATGTTTATGCTGGAAACATATCAAAGTAAATATTTGTGAAAGTAGGGCTATTAATAAATGATGGCCCTACTTTTTAATGTTATTTATTTTGCTCAACTTTGGTGACATCGTTACGTATTTATTTAAAGTAACCTTAGATCACAACGCGAATGTTTTCTATGAGAAACTAGTAAAAAAGACATCAGCCCTCTCGCACAGCGCCATGTAAATTGACAGTGACACAGCGAGGCAGGAGTGCCGCCTCCGGTTATATTTTACCGGCGCACGTCATACTTGCTCCATATATTACGAAACCCTAAACTTTGGTAGCAAAAATTTGTTCAGCCCGCCATTGTTCGGCGGCGGTTTAAAAAATAAAAAAGCAGAATTATGACAGGGTGGATTGCTATGGGCTTTATTTCAATGTTACAGTTTAAAATAAACAGCGTTTTATATCAAATATTTTGTTGACAGTTCATGTGTATACAAATACTCGCAAATAAATTGATACTGATACCTCCCAAACTAACTAAAATATTAAGAATATAGCAATATTTGTCAGGGGAAGTAAATGTCTAAACATTTTATTCAATTCAATTATTATTCCATTGATTCCATTATAAATATAAGCGATTATTTTATCCAAGATATTATAAAAATAAGGGATTATTTAATCTACATCGAATTATTCTTTCATAATTTCATCATTCACTTTAAAAACTAAAAATATTTAATAATTTAAAAGCTCTTTCAGATGCTACACATTTAGCATCATCGTATGTTATTTTTTCGGTACAAACATGAAGAATATAATTTGTACTCTACAAGAGTAACTAATCTAGGAGAGTGCATCGTTAAAGTAATAAGGTATTTTCCATAAAAAAGCGAGATACCTCTGCTCTACCGCCTCTATCATGATTGATGTTTTTCTGCTCCTTTCTGATATTAATCGCAACTTTGGAACTTTTTTCGTAACAAAAACGAAATTAAGTTTCATATAATATCAACAATGGCATCTCCTATGCAAATGGCTTTGTACTATGAACAAAAGTACTAGGACATCATCGAATATAGTAGGTAGGTCAATAGCCAATCTTGAAATGTAGTTTCCTTTTTAATTTTTACTTTTTATGTGTTATATTGATTTTTTTTAGAAGTAAGACATATATTTACTGTTTTAAGCAGTTGTGTACATTTTTGCATCAAGTGGGGTTTATAATATGAAACTAGCTGTGCCCGCGACTTCGTCCGCGTGGAATTTAATTGACAATTTTTTGATGTTGCTGTGGTCAGGTAAAAAGACAGCACGTTACATTTCGTGCTTATCATCAAGGATACCTACTACTTATATATTAAGGACTTTCTCCCGACGTCGTCCGTAAATAAACAGTAAATAAGTTTAAACAAATCCATCTATTAAAGAGTCCATATTACACGAGGCGTGAGTTATATTTTTTGCACCAATTCAACAAACACGGCCATTACGGATCGCGCCGGACGCGGACGCGGCGGGCGGCGCATAACAATATCCAACATGGAATACACGGGAATACATTTGATCTGACCAGCATTTAATCCACTACATCCACCGTTGATCATTTTTCAATGCGTACCAACTGTTTACCCTTTAGTAATCAACTGGCTGAATTTTTGAATTACTTATTTTAAAAAAATCTTAATAGTTATTACAACCTCCTCAAATCGTTTCTTAAATTAAATTGTAGGGCGAAAATTCTTGTAAGTTAAAACAGGAAAATTTGAATCGTTAAGGTAAATTTTGCAACGTTGGATAGGTACCTTATGCAAGTTATTAAATAGGTTAACTATATGGTTTTCTTATATTTACACGAATATAATTTGGGTTAACTAATTGAAGAATTAAAATATTTACAATACACACATACACTCATAAGTGGCGCTACAGATTAAAATATTGTGTAATATTTGGTTCATTCCATAGTTTGCATTGCTTTATAGTGGTGAGATATTGTGTTGTGTCATGTGTGACATGTGTTAATCCTACTTAATATTATATTATTATTATATAAATGTGAAAGTTTGTGAGTGTGGATGTATGTATGTATGTTTGTTACTCCTTCACGCAAAAAACTACTGAACGGATTTGAATGAAACTTGGAACACAGATAGTTTATAACCGGGATTAACATAAAGGATACTCCCAAATCCCCATAATCCCGAAATTTTTGTTACGTTAAATACTACGCGGACGAAGTCCGTGGGCACAGCTAGTATAATAATATTATGCTAAAGTATTTTTAAATTACAACTTGGACTTGCACTCCAGAGGGCAACAGCGCGTGAATTTTAATAACTTCTTCAAGAGATTTTAAAAACATCCATTCGAGTTTACTCGATTTAGGTATTTATAATCTGTGTTTTTTCAATTTTGATAAGCTAGGTGAATATAACCATATTACTTGTAGTTGATTTATTTCCCTAATGGTTTAAAGAATCCTCGATGATGAATTAATAAATCATAATATGTTGTTTATAAAGTATTTTCTTGTCTTATAGTTAAGTGAATTGTAAAGTTATGTATGAAACTGTATGGAACTCTAAAACAAATAAAGGGGCCGATAATTTATAGCCTGAATATTTATCAAGCCGCGGTCACCACAATAGAGACGAGGTTCCCCGGCCGTCGCCCTGTTCCACGTAGGTAGGTATGTACACAAGAGCGGGCTCCCGCAGTCCCGGCATTTACGAGATATTCCCGGAAAACTGAACAAAGGACGCCGCGAAAGAGATAAAAAGTATTAAAGCTTGTACTAGTTTTGTTGTATTTATTTGACATATCCTACAGTAGCGTACAGTATGCACGGTGTTCCGGATTTCTGAAATAATTTGCACGTTTATCAGCGTAGAGCTATGCATGAAAACACCCAATTGATTAGAACTGGATAAATATCAGTGTTCATTCAAAGAAGGTGCAAAATGTATTTCATCACATGAGTCTTTTAAACCACTCTTTAAAATATTATACGGATAAAATATACATAAAAATTCTACATCATTCACGGAATTGCGGTTAAACTGTGTACGGCGTAAGTGTGAAGGGTAGACACGAATTGAGAATTCTCAGCCGCGCTCCCTTCACACGCCATATTTATTTTGTGACGAAAGCAAACACGACGGTGTGCGCGTGCAGGCTGGGGGCCGGCGATGTATCACACGCACCTAGCATTTCTTTTGAATTTATTTACACATACGTTAACCGGATGAGCAGGGAATGATTATAATAACCACAACTTTTTTTAAGGAAAAGAAAGTGTGTTTTAACTGCTTTTAGTCTCTTATTATGTATTTTTCGATTAAGTTTTATGATTGTTAGATATAATTTTCGTTGAAAAAACTGAATCTGAGTAAGTCACGAATATATTTAGTGTTTAAGAAATAGTTTCCCTACAGTAGTCAGTCATTAGGATTCCTATTTATTAATTACTCATGACTGCCATTTGAAGAACTCGCATATTGTAGACCATTCAAATGAAAAGACTTCAGGAAGGCTCCCGACGCACGAATATTTTTGGTATGCCAGGCTTTCCAAATGGTGTGGATGAAAATTATCTATAATCTACATCTGAAATTGTGTCATTCACCTTTTCCGCGCCGGTTTATCTAAGATTTGGGGCGAATACCTTAAAATTGCATATAATTATTTATGCGAGAAGAGCAAACACACGAATACCAGCGAGCACGCTACACCTGGCTGGTGTTTGCTTGAAATATTCCTGAAATATGGTTGCCTTTTAGGATTTCGCTTCCTTTTGAGGGACTTTAAAGCTCAAATTTACGAGGAGCCCTTTTGATTTAAAAAGGTCGTTTCTAATCTTTGTATAAAATCTACATTAAACACGGTTAATGTAAATAGGTACCTATATATTTTGTACCCACTCACTGCGCTATCCAGTATATTTTGACGTTAGTTTTACTACGGATGTTAGTTTTCCACGTAAAAATATTGATTTTGTTGATTATGTTGTAGATACTTAATGTCTCGTATCAATTTAGGATTTCAATTCAATTTGGTCCTGTTTAATGGTTTGGGTATCGTACAGAACCCCCCTGTACTGCTGTCCTAGCGACAAAAAGCTAAGAACTTATTACGATCGAATCAAAGTCGCAACCTGGTGGACGAGCCAAGTGGCCCACACTAATACCGATGCATCAAGCGGCCATCTAAACTGGAATGCAGGAGTTTGCAGTCTCCCTGTCGTCTAGAAACAAATTATCTAGAATAGTATTGTCCATGTATATTATAATGCACATTATTACATTGTTATAATCCCAACATCGCGGCAGGAGCGCTAAACCGGTTACCTACCGGGTGGAGTTTGAAATTCAAATCGCACATTATACAGGTGCATCTGTGAGGTGCATATATTATTATCAAGCTGCCTCCGTCTGTTTGTAATAACCTCGTTAGGTAACTACCTAACGAGGTTATTGCAAACAGACCGAGATTTCTCAAATTAGGGGCTGGTTAACTAACCAGCCCCTAATTTGAGATATCTCGGTTCAACCCTGCTTGAACCCAGTTGTATTGGAGCCGCGAGAGATATATAAACGTCCCGCGATAAAAGCACCACCGTTCTCGAATGTAAAAGCTTGGTATATTATGGTTCTGTAAAACTGTAAATACTGCCGCTCATGGCGGTTGTTATAAAAGGGACATTTGGAATCTGATATTACACTACAAGCATGCATGAAAAACCTCTGCGGGTGTCGTATTTCCGTAACTCATTCATATTTGATGCCGTGGGCCGATATCGGAATGTGATGTACGTAAGCAGATTGCTGCCTTTCTGCCAGATGCTCAGCACAATTTTGATCTCCGAAACTGATTTTATATTCCCAACTTTCAATGATTCTTCTTCAAGTTTTTTTAATCTCAATCTATAAAATTAATAATATTTTCCAAACTGAGTGTGCGTTTGTTATTTTTTTTTTTACACAAAATCAATGATTTTCCTACGACATTTTTGATTACATTCGATAGAAAATAGTTGAATTTCCATTTGATAACTCTTACGTACTAGTTTCATGGAAAAGCCAATGAGGTGATCTTAGGTGACGTGCTGCACCGTCTGTGGATCGTTTGAGGGGACGACTTCATAGACTCGAGAATGATTCCTTTGTTATTTACTCCCCAGGTGGTGAGGGCCAGGAGCACGGGCCGGTGTTCCTGATGGAGCCGCCGCCGCGGCTGCTGTTCTCCAACACGACGGGCGCCAGGGTCTCGTGCGCCGCGCACGGCTTCCCGCCCCCCCAGATCGCGTGGCAGCAGCCGGATGGCGCCCAGCTCGATGACGTGCCGGGATTGAGGTGAGTTCAATTGTTTTTATGAAGAATCAAAAATTACTCAGGTGGATGAAGCATTGCATGCCGTTGCTCGAGCGATACCATATTCATTCAATACATGCTATAGGTGCATTTATATTTCCAAGTCTTGTTCTCGACAGCGGTTATGTACCTATATGATGCTGATCTTAAACACAAATTATTATTTATTTTATTTTTTTATTTATTCGTTTATAGTCAGGCGTCACAGGCCCATAGATATATACCTTATATACTATAATACATATTTATAATAGAACTAACACTATAACACTAAACTATTGGTGGTGCCAGCGGCAATCTCCCCCGAAAGCGCCTGAACACCACACCCTTCTGCCTTTATACCTCTTACTTTACGCTCTGTGACGTGAACATCTGTTATTTATCAGGAGACTTTAATATTAATCAAGAAACCACTACATTACGCTTCGACGCAGAGTCTTTTAACAACTTACAACACACGTCGAGGTTCTTATAAACACGTATACATCGAAAAATAATGTTTGTATAATATAGGAGGGATCACATCGACACCTGCGCTTCGGAGTTTCCAAAGGCGAATTCTGTTTTGCAGCGAGTAGCGCCGCGAATCACAATAAGGAAAGGGGTGCCGGGCGACATTTTTAAAATACAGGACGTTTTGTGCATGCTTACATATTTCTGGGATAGTTTATGGTTGACACGGGTATTTATTTAGGCTAACCATGTTTAAGTGAAATGAGTGAGAAAGCCTATCTTTTCCTCTCCCTTTCCCACTTCAGGATCGCTTCGCCTCTTTCAGGGCGGCAAGCATCTATAGACTATGGCAAAAGCACGGGGGGCTGTACACTTGCTTAAAAAGAGGAAAATTTTAGATAGATTTTGTTAAGAAAATCATTGAAATTATGATGAATATAGAAACTTTGTATTTTTACTTACTAAATCTCATTCTTCTGGATCAGAGGTTACCGCCACAAAAGGAAAAAATCTACAATTTGTATCCTTTGAATTTCGCTGTTGTATGCAGTGTCTTTATAAACGATCCAAATGTAGCCGCGAGGCGTAGATTTGACGAGATGAGTGGCATGAAATATGTATCAGGTGTTCAGAATAGTTTGCTTCGAAGCGCTCCACCCCGGGCCCGGGGGGAGGGGGTGCACTGAGTACAAGGTAGATTATGATCATTTTTATTATACTACGATCCTACTACTCGTATACCTATTAATTATTTGTTTTGTCAGAATCTTAAATCGGTCTGATTTGCCTTTACATTTAATGTACTGACAGGAAAAACCGAACCATCAATTGACTGCAAATTTTAAAGAAATAATTAACACGAATCCCAAATTTAAGTATATCCTTTATTGTCCTGTCATGATTTACTTTCTGTATCAAAAGCTCTAGTTAATAGCAAAGGTAGGCTGATACCACACATGCCTATACCATATATATACCGAGCTGAAAGGGCGAGTGCCACATTAGCGGGTCCCGGGGCCGTCGTAACAAACTTTGGGCATAACATACTAATAATATACCGCGTGTTCGCACGAACGCCGGCGCGTAATCGAATGTGAAAAGCAAATAGTTTCGTTACAACTACGTAGTTATGCAAGTGTCGGCGGGCTTTGATGTGAATGTGCGAGATAGTTCAGAAAAACTAATTAGTTAGTTTACAACTATGTATAAATAACACACACATTGTGATGGCGTTTGTCAATTATTTATTTATAGCAGTCGGCGAACTGGCATGTCACATGATCTGCTTGTAATAAATTGGTATTGCTAATGGACATTTCTCTCACGTTATCAACCTAGGGGGAGTGTCATAGAAGGAGGGTAAGGAGGAAAGGTGGTGGGTTTTCGGCTATCTAACGCAGCTATACCTACCTAGTTTACGCTGGCCTCCCGTGAGAAGGTGGTACTATGCAGTTCGAACCAGCCCATATCTGAGCTGTAGTCAGTTGGCTCTAGCGCCTTACTATAGTTTTAAGTATAATAAGTGCCATAATCTATATCGATTTTATGTTAGCATACGATTTATGCACTTTACATTCACATATATTAGAATAAAGGGTAATTTTTAAAATAAGGAGACAAATATGTAACCAATTTCAAAATAAATTAATGAGCTATTTCGCGAGCGAGGTGTGTCTCAAAGTTCATGGTGACGCCATCGATCAGCCGGTTATTTTGAATATAAGCATTGATCCTTTATGAAGCTTACCATTTAAGTTACTTTCATTTAAGTCGAGTTTTGTTATCTACTTATTTAAATACATTAATTTACTTCGACCTGAGTATTTATGATAAAGTGCCCATATTTTTTGGAATAATGAGCTTTAAGCGTATCTTCTATAACCTAATCTGTGGTAATTTCAGAATCTGATAGTCGTCTTCGTGGATTAATAATAAATTAAATTGTGTGACCTAATTCGCAAAATCTAGTGAGTGACTTGGGTCATTATTAATACGTAAGAACACATCATATGTGTATAATTTATTTCACAGATGCGTTTCTCCTTTATTGGCTGTCCAGATCCAGCAACTCGTGCAAATGTTACCCTGAAATTGTAGTGTGTCTGGTTCCCGGAAACCTATGATCAATAGTGTTGTTCTATATTTGGAAGCGGGTACCGCCGCACTACCTTTAAATTCACTCTAGATATAGTTGATTGAGCTTAGTGAGAAAAATAACTTTTCAATATGGTTTTACTGTTGGCTTTCATAAAAGGCCTAAAGGATGTTTACTTTTGTTTGATTTTATGGATAATAGTACATTTTTACCCAACCACGGCGAGGCCAAAAGGACGAGTTTGGAAATGCGCGCGCTCTGAAAACCTTGACCTTTCAGCTATTCAAATCATTATACAGATTTATCACTAACTAAAAAACTAAATCACTACTTATTTCTAAATCATAACTTCCAAAATTGGGTTTCCGCTTATAACAAAATTGGCCCAATGCGGAGTCGAACTTTAACTCTACAATTTAACTTGAAGTCAATCCTGATTTTATAATGTTATTTCAAAACCGCATTAATAAATCAATCGGTATAATTAATGGTATGGTATGGATCCCTTAAATTTTTTGAGGATTCCTATATTCCGAATATTTAAGTGTATTTTTTCTACTTGCCTTACTAGTTTTATTTAATATCAAAGCCTTGTTTGTATAACAAACGCACGCTGTTAACCTGCCCGGCACCTGTCATAATATAAAACCCTTATTTTCTGAACAATACAGGTGATATTTCAAACCCGCCGGTGCGCCGCTGTAAGCCAACCAAAGTCTCCAAGTTATACGATTGGTCGCAATGCCGAATAAAACGACTAGACCGTGTCGAAATTTTAAAAATGGTTGCACTGAATGTTTGATGTAGGTCACCTACTCTAAAACCCACTCTTTGTTAACGTATACATTTCCGATACTCACGTTAGGATCTCCCAAATCGATATCCCTGAGTCCTGTATCCAATAAGCCAACAAAACACACAACCCCACACACTGTTACTGCGCTGAAACTTCAAGCTGTCGCTCTGTATTTCGGTTTGATAATTACAATGTGAAATTCATTCCTGTGGGCTTGTCTATACAAAGCATTGGTTAGTTATTAGTTCATACATAGGCTGAGGTTAAGTGCTCATTATTTTACATTTCGTCTCAATCTAACGTCAATTACCTACAAACAAGTGAGATTTCTATTTAGAGACTCGGCAGCGCCTCCACCAAGGTGAGTCAAACTAGGCAACAGCTGAACTACTCTTTGTACAAAGCTATTCGTCGCAGTTACGAATTCAGGCCTCGAATTTATTTTATTGGGTGGCATACATACCTCTCTCGGTCACGTGTACCCATTACGTCTTTGTTAAAAAGTTAATAGCTTTATATCTTTAGATAAGGGTCGCCGCGGCTGTATATCTTGCTTATCATAGAGACAGCTGATGCTCTCCATTATGGCTATTCGAGGAATCGCGGTAAACACGCGAAACGGCAATAATCGACTAAATGCTATTTTTGAACGCACCAGGTCATCTGATCACAAGGACATTAGATAACACTATAAAGAGACTGTAGAATAATTTGTGGGAATTACCACTTTTGAACGTAATATTATTATGCGAAGGGGTAACTTAGTTTCCATGCTAAGAAAACATCCATCGGCGTGAGAGAGCGCTTCAAAATATATTTATTAATTTAGGTAAATAAATGTAACAAAAGAAGAAGACAACCTTTTTTAATGTGGTATGCTTTATACATTTAAATATTTTACTTACACATAGGTAGATGTAAACTATAAACGAGCCGAACACATTTTATTTCATCATCTATCATGAGTATGATTTAATTATGTAATTTAAGTAAGTAATTTTAAAATAATACCCTTAACATACCAACTGTGATTCAAAGATCATAAAGATTGCCCCACGTTTTAAGATTATTAAAAGGGTTTCATTGTAAAACAAATAACCCTTCAATATAATTTAGTATTTTTTGATAATAATATGAAGAGTAGCCGATAATATTATTTTAATCACAAAAAGGACATGAGAATAGCATGGGTAAAAATACCGCGCACCCATGACAAAAATATATCGTATAAAGAAAAACTACGCCTCAGAAATTCATTTCGTATTCATACTGATTCAGCAAACCCATGTATTTATTTGAAACGATATTTATTTTGCGTACAACCAAAAACGCAAAAATGGAACGAAATGTAATAGTATTTCTCAGTATTATTTGCTGTGTTTGCTCCTGTTGTAATTGTCCTGTAGGTAGAAATATGTTGAAAATATCAATTTAAACCAGATATAAATACATTTATATAGTTGAATTATATGTAAGTTACACAGAAAATCTAAACAGCTTGATATATAATACCTAAATATGTCATTATTCAGGGATTTTCATAAAAAATGTAGGTAAACGTATGTTCAATGCATGTGAAATTGTTTTTTTTGGTACAGCGCGGACTGTCAGTTTGATCATGGCTCTAGCTTTTTAGTACCAGAATAAACTCCCACATAGCTGTTATCCTCGAGGACAATTCGCACCGGCCCAAATGGCACCTTACATTACCCGCACAAAGGTTCTTTGTGCTCACCCCGGGTCGCGGGCATGCTCTTTGTTTCAGCTATTTATAACACATTTAATTGTTGGGGACCGTCATGCTTGGTGTTTAAGAACAATGAGTGGGGTATGTTTTTGTCAACAGATATTATTTGGTTTAAAATAGAGTAGCCCCGCAAAAACATGAACATGAGTCTCACAGAGTCAACGAGTCTCACAGAAAATGAAAGATCGAGGCTAGGCCTATTTTTCGGCGACATTCAACTTTTATGATTTTGTACTTGCATGTTATAGGATTTTAGTCAGATACACTCGTAGTATCATAGCAAAATATTCATATCCATAGACGCTTCGTAGCACCATAGAAGTCAGATATTTCGTAGTATTGTCAACGCGTAGCTACGTAGTCTCTTGTTTCGTAGCCGCATACCGCTGCCACGTTTTCCTTATAGACTATGGTTAGTGTACACAAAATAAATCAGTTTAGTAAGTCCTGGGTGACACAACGTGCTGCAGAACTACTAAATTGTAACCAGGTTTTAATAATACAATATGAATCAGAAACAATTACGTAGCGCTCGGGTAAAAACCTAAACGTTCCACACCAAAGGCACGGGACCGGATCGCAGTATTGAGAGTACTAAATCTAAATTTGTTTCGCTCCGTCGACTCGGAGCGTAACATCACTTGAGAATACAGTACACTCGGAGACCACTCTTAAATAAAAAAATAGTTATGGGCAATAGATAGATATAGATATAGATGTATTTAACCGTAAACAAACCAACTATCTATAAAATACAACAATGCAATCATGGTAACTACCTATACCTAATAGTAAACTGTTCGATTTGGATTTTCAATTATTTCCAAATTGATCGTCTCAAGTCTCACCCTCGGCCTCGGTATTGTCTCGGGTGAGGAATTTTGGTCAATAATTGCTTACGTCACCATCCAAGAATACCTCTATGGACACAAAAGGAGTCTGGATTCACAAAATACAATAATATTTGGACTAATATCCGAATATTCAGTAACAGAAGGTCTCCGTGCCCCCAAGTGTCACGACCCAATGGGAACAAAAGACCTTATTATTTTCATTATTTACCAGTTTAATATCACGGACAATGGCGACACATTTAACAATAACAGTCGGTGGCCGTCGCCGGTGTTGCTACAGTTAATAATTATTTATTGCTCGGCCTGTACAAATATTCCCCGTCTCCCAATCCAATCTCCAGCGGCAGTGCCAGCGCCAGAACTAATCGTGTGCGCTATTGGAAACAAACGAAATACTTTGGAAGTTCATTTATTGGTAGGTTAAGAGGTTTATTGCTGTTAAATTGTTTTTTTGATTCTGTTGCTCTTTGTTTTTAAAACTACTACAATTTAACCGCGATATGAAACCACCTGTGACGCATTGCATTGATATGTGACTTAAAGTTTCCCATCATTTTAATACCAAAGAACGATGCAAGAAAATAGTTTTAAATTCCAACAGTTGAATCAATAACTTTGGATACTAAATACTACATTAATAAACATTTGACAAAACCCTTTGCACTTGCAAATATTTTTTAAAACAATTTCAACATCTCTCCAAAACATATAAACTGTCTACCCTGATTCCCACCAAAACTTATAACATGCTATGAGTTGAGCCTAGTTGTCCTCGCAAAGTGCTGCTCCCAGCCCCACCGAAGCCCGTAAAGGAAATATTTAACGAGGTAATGCCATCAACGGCCAGCCATTAGCGCTAATGAGGGTGACTCCGCGTAAGCTGCAGAGTTTATTCCATCTGAACACGGAGACAACATGCAAATGGCACACACGCATGAGGACTAACCTCGTTAATTTAGCCGGGTTATGCTTTTTGGATGCTATGAATTTACTTATGAAAAAACTCCTAGTTTCTTTACCAAAAACTACGTATTTTCCTTACTATAGTCAAAAGTATTCATTGCGTATAAAACCAATAAACATAAATAGAATCGCTTCATTATGGCGTAATATAAAAATGTAGCCTAGCTTTGTAACAGTTTTATAGACACGGTCATATCAATAATGATATAACGTATTTTTTGCTTTTTGCTTTAAAGTAGACAACCATATATAGTAACTAGCTGTGCCCGCGACTTCGTCCGCGTGGAATTTAATTGACAAAGTTTAATACAAATTTTCATCCCCTATTTGATTCCCTTGGGGGTGGAATTAATCAAAATCCTTTCTTAGCGGACGCCTACGTCATAACATCTACCTGCATGCCAAATTTCAGCCCGATCCGTCCAGTGGTTTGGGCTGTGCGTGAGTAGATCACTATGTCAGTCAGTCAGTCACCTTTGAGGTATAGTATATATTTTTAGATAACAATATTGAATGTGCCAACATGAGAAGAATATCTCTCAAAAATTACAGCATTAAATCATACTAGAATAATACAACAAAGGAGCTTGTATTTGACGGAACAATACCGCAAACTAATTTGCGTTTGAATCCTCGGTCGTACAAACACGCGGCCGTGTCCTGCATACATTGGACTCCGAATTATAACCGCACACTATTCCACTGGATACTGAAGGAATTATTGCTGAAATTTATGAAAGAGTATCAGGTCGTGGTATTTGAGATCATTTAAATAATACATTTTGATTCCATTTTCGTTGTAGAGTTTGTTATGCTGGTTGGGATAAGTAGGTACCTAGTTCAAATTTTAATTCTACAACCAAGGATCTAAATAGAATTACACGAGTGTTTGATCCTCGACGAGTCAAGGGGATAAGTTGAATTGTCTTAGAACCCGTACGTATTTAACCGATTGAGCAAATGGGATATGAAATAACTATCAAATAAAATATTCCTGAAGTGCAAAGCGCGAGATTTAAATCTACTGCCTAAGCAATTTAAATCACCTTATATATTTAAGCATAAGGTGGTAAAGTCTTTAAACTAGGCGTCCAGATGTCCAGTGCGGTTATAGTTCCTCATAATGCTGTTTCTTTTTTTCCCTCATCAATATTCAAGAGTAGGAGGATGTCCGTGGCCGCCCCTCGCCCACGGCTGTTATAACGAGACCTAGTAAGACTATAGCCTCGGATGTACATGTTAGTCTGTATCACATATTATATAAGACTTAATTAGGAGAAAAAAATATTAATTATCATTGTGAGTAACATTTTGGTCGTAGCCTTATAAATCTATACAAAGAAATAAAATTGGAGTGTCTGTAATATCAAAATAACACCTTTTCACTAAATGCATATTATTATGAAAGTACATACGACACCTATAGCAAAAACGCGATTTAAAACATTTTTGTCTGTCTGTCTGTCTGTCTGTGTGTTTGTTCCGGGTAATCTCCGAAACGGCTGGACCGATTTTGACGGGATTTTCACTGGCAGATAGCTGATGTTATAGGAAGTAACTTAGGCTACTTTAATTTTAGAAAAACAATTTACGGTTCCGCGTAAAAAAATAAAAACACATGAAATCAAAGAGTATCTCCGAAACGGCTGAACCGTTTTTGACGGGACTTTCACTGGCAGATAGCTAATATTATAAGGAGTAACTTAGGCTACTTTAATCTTAGAAAATCAATTGGGGTTCCGCGTAAAAAAATAAAAACACATGAAATCAAAGAGTATCTCCGAGACGGCTGGACCGATTTTGACGGGACTTTCACTGGTAGATAGCTGATATTTTAAGCAGTAACTTAGACTACTTTTATTTTAGAAAAACAAAATATAAAAAAATGGGTTCTGACGCGCGGGCTCATAACGCGGGAGCGGACGATTTTGTTAAGTTAATTTCCACGCGGACGAACTCGCGGGCTCAGCTAGTATATAATATAATTAATTATATAAGCAAAAGGTTAATACATTTCGTAGTCATCAAGATCCGTTGAAGGCTTTAATCTTCTTATTTATTAAGTAAATATTTCGGATGACATCTGAAAATTAAAGCTCATTAACATCTCCATTTAAGGCTAAAGCTCTCTATCTAGCCCATGAAATTTTGTTATTTTGAAGTTTTTTAGAAATTTTTCAAAATCTGAAAATATTAAATCACAGAATTTTGTCTTTAATATTTTCAGAATTTGGATGAACTATAAAAAAACTCGAAAATTTTGAATTCGCGGGCTAGACAAGCGCTATCACCTTAATAGAGTTACTTATATAAGAGAATTTAAAAGGACTGCTAAATTATGATTTCTGTTGAGATCATTAGTGAAATAAGTTCTAGGTTTGTTTGCAGATTATTTCATTAAGGCTAAAGCGCCCATCTAGCCCGCGAAATTCAAAATTTTCGAGTATTTTTATAGTTTATCCAAAATCTGAAAACATTTAAGACAACATTTTGTGATTTGCGACAAACACCGTATGCAGTGCGTTTATGAATACATTTATTTTACTCTAAATATTATCACGGTGGTTATGATACTAGTAAATCACTAAATATACAAAAATTGCCAGTTTTTCTGGTTATCTGTCGTTCTTGAAATGTTTAAGAGTAAAATAAATGTATTAATAAACGCACTGCATACTGTGTTTGTCACAGTAGTGTCAGGGTAGCGCCAATAACCGATAAAGTGAGAGGTAGGCTGGAATGGTTTGGACACGTGATGAGAAGGGATGAGTAGCATGTGACTAAACGAGTGATGAATGTGGATGGATACAGTGCGAGAGGAAGGCCCAAGAAAATATGGATGGATTGTATTAAGAATGATATGAACGAGGTTGGAGTGGATGTGAGTATGACGGGAAATCGCGATGTATGGAAGGAAAAGACATACTGCGCCCAGATAATGGGAAAAGGTAAAGCAGATGATGATACTGTGTTTGTCGCAAATCACAAAATTTTGTCTTTAATGTTTTCAGATTTTGGATAAACTATAAAAATACTCGAATATTTTGAATTTCGCGGGCTAGACAGGTGCCTTCACCTTAAGATTGAACTTTAATGTTTTAGAAATGTTTCTCGATGTCTTGTATCAGAATAAGGCACTAGCATAACAAAACATAAGACAAGCATCACGAGTGACAACTGTATTCTTAGGTTGCAACCTTTGAATTTTTATTCATGTCAATTCCTTTCTCCGTTGCGGCATAAATCTGTTGTCAGTAGAAGTGCCGCTTGTCTTGGAAAATCATACTTTTTTACAAAGAGCTATTTTCATTAAATCCGCTAGTAAAAATGCTTTTTGCGTTTAAAATGTTAATTAATTGCTGGTAGGTGGTAGGTACTAACTTCGCTCCATTATAAAGCAAAACTTTGTGATCTTAGAAAGTGTAATGTATTACAGAAGGTAACAAAACCCATTTACTACTAAAATCAAGTTAAATACATCAGAGCTAATTCTCATATAAAATGAATATCTCAATGTCTGACCTACAGCTGACTTTGAGTCTAAATTACTTCGTCTAATTAACACAGCTTATGCTCCGGGGCCTGTTCAAATCCTAACTGCGAACATTTTGCAGTTGTCCGGATTTCACGTAGTTTCAATTGGTTTTACTGTTTGTCTTTCAAATTAACTTCAAGTCGGATCATTCTCAAGACTATATTATACAGTTTATTCTTGTAAGGATGAGGTTTTTTCGGAGACTAGTTGTGGATTGTGATGAACATGCAACATCCTAAATACTCAAAATTAGACCCATAAAACCTGACATATTGGGATTCTTATTACAATTATACAATAGGCAATTATAGCTACCTCAAATATAAATACTGGAAATGGTAAAGTAAAATTTGTTTGTAACAAAACACTTGTATTCATTTATTTCTCGCTCTAATATAAACATAACCTTACCAAGTCCAGGAGTCAGCGTTCTTGTGGTAAGTTGTTTGGCAAACGTCCCGTTGCTCGTAAATCTTCAAAGTGACGTTTGATTTATCCCGCCCCACGATGGAAACCGGACTGGTTTCGTAGACACGAGCTATAGGGGCATGGGGTTCAGCTGTTGCAAATTCTGGGTCTAAAGGGTTTGTTGGCGTTTTGATGGCATAATCGCCGATGTTGATTTAGCTCTTTGGTGCATAGGAAAATAAATCTAAGAATAATCATTTCATATAAAGCGTAAGTCTGATGGCCAATGTTCGTCATAAAAGACCAATCAAAATATTTATATCCCCGATAGTAGCTTTTGGTCTAGAGGAACATTCTGTCCGACTGGGAACTCTTCAATCTGTGACTATGTATAAAGTCTAAGAACAGAAAGTGCTTGCTATAAGGTATGAAAGATCACCCAAGTAGGTACTTATAGGCACTTACACTAATTGGATTTCGTGTAACACAATTTAATTACACAAATACCTATAGCTACAGTGAGTTGATAAACATAATAGCGTCGCGTCCGTTCGAATTAAATTACTAATTCTCATAATAGACCAAGAAAAAGTTTTCTTTAATTTGTAGTCTTTCAAAGCGGGAGTCATTTATTAGAAAATTACTCGTTAGCTGTAAAGTCGTTACCAATAAAATTACTATTTGCATATTTTATATTGCACTGTTAGAACTTTGATATTATTATTGTATTTTTTGTAATGTGAGTGAGGTTGTACCTGAGCTTTGTTTTATTAAATTACTCTCTGTACCCACACGTACGTAGCATATTACAGCCAAATTAACGGCATTTTAAGATAGTTAAATATTTTAATTTGAATCTAACATCGAAAAATATGCTGATATTAATTAAATAACATCATAAAAATCTACATGAATAACAATTATGAGCGCTAACAAAGCAATTAACGTTTTTATTAGATTTGTCGAAGATAAGCGCCGGCCCGGGGTCTCTCCGCGTTTGATGGTAAAATTAATGTTTTTTCCTAAAAGAAATAAAGAAAAGTTACCAGACCCCCAGTTAAGCGGATTTTAACGAAATTGTCTTTCTCCTATGTACTTTGTGATTTTAAGCGTTTATTTTTAGCAATGGTAGTTCGAGCGTTTTTGTGAGCCGCCCGGACTTATTCATCTAAATTGAAAAATAAGCACAGTATGTGTGCTACGCTCCTTCCTTCACACATTATATTATACTTATTTTTCATAATTTTATTGCACTAGGTGTCTAGGTTTTAGCAACCAGAATGCTAGGTGGATTATTCAGATGACTCATGTCATTAAATATTCTTCTGATGACAGTGCAACAGCCTTATTGTAACGTGTTTGTTTTACTATGAACTAAGTAAAGTTTCTCCTAAATACAAATCACGAAAAAGTACGCACCTACTTGCGAAAACTAAGCAGGATTTTTCAAAGACAGCCTGAAACGTCCTCGAGGTTGCGCGAGACTCCTAACGAAGGCGTACCCTTTGAGCGCTGGTCCGAGAAAATTTACGTAGCAATAGGGCATGGAACAAGTGAAAGGCGGCATTATATTTGTATTAAGACTAGTCTGTTGCTGAATCGACTTTCTATAATTAAGGTCGTTGGTAATGATCCAATGAGTAGATAATCTGAAAATATAGTTCCAACAAAGCCTTACAAGGTGCGAAGCAAACGGTGAAAAAATTCAGTTATATAAAAAATATTAAAATACCATTGGATTCGTAACAATAATTCTAAAGTCAAGGTAGCTACTTATCATTTTACGCTTATTTAGGTATTCTAGTATTTCGTTTTGTTTTATATTTATGATTTGAAATCTATTCTTCTCACACCTTGCGGCACAAAGTGTACACTGGAGGAAGCAACGAAGGATATCATTTAAGGGATAATTATTATTTTACGTACACATCGAAGTTGTTCGCGTGAATTCTTTTTTATAACAAGTTCAATCAAACTTGTTCCAGTCAGAATATTCTGAACGTATAATTGGATTCTTTACATGAAGTCGCGTTTATTTGTAAACAATGTTTCACATAGGGAGTTGATATTATACATTATTGTTTTTCAAGCGAGTAGATAGTACTTACATACTCTGTGAAAATAAACAAAATGAACCATACAATCTTTAGCAACATTTTATTTAGGTATAATTAAACTGTCATTCTTTATAATTTTCCCGTTATATATTTATTTACTCCACCAAAACAAGTGGGGAGCTGAGCAAGGACAATTTTGTGAATCCCATCATCCCTTGGAAATTACATTACGTATTTAATGGGAATACGAATGACAAAAATTTATGTGGAAAGTTAACCGGGCGGCAGTAAAGTTTTGTTTTCCGACAGAGCCGATAATGAGGTGGCTTACTCTACTGAATATTAAATTGAGTATTAATAAATGGGTCAATGTACATTATAAAGCAATGTTTAAAAGGTTCTATAAGTTTGCATATTACTTATAGTCTATAATTTGCGCGAATTATTTATAACGAAAGTAATGGCGGCTTGCATTTTATTTCAACTTATGGGAGGGTCTAAATCATAAATTGAGTAGGTTCGCATCTATAGCTAATAAAATAATAATAGGTACCTATGTCTAGGGTAGTTTGTAATCGGGGATAGTTCAGATAGAGTTCCTATTTTGGCCAATGTCAAAGGGTGGAGTAGTGTCGGGTAGAGTTGGCATCCGGGGAACTACCTCGAAACTAATGAAGTACTTACCTACCGAAAAAGTAAAATTAATGTAATTTTGCAATAAACTTTATGTACCCAGACACGTCAGCGCTGACGTCATTGTAGGCACACGAGTCGAGGGACGATTAGAAATTCAATCTGTGCCCGATGACTCGGTGCCGTGTCGAACTAATCGCGCTTGATTTGATTATCCAGCGTCCATCACCTGTATCGTATCAAATTATTAGGTACTGGACATGATGTAATTACAGCACGACTAGGTAATTACACAAACACATTGACACAGAGAGATAATTCATAAAAAAATCTGTGGCATAGGTAGCATTGTTACGATTGTGATATGCCTTCGTTGTTCATCGGGTAATCGAGGCGGATAATAATAATAATTTTAGCACTTTTGACGTCCCACTCCTGGGCACGGGCCTCGCCTCAACACGAGGGGGATTCAGGCCATAATCCACCACGCTGGCCCAGTGCGGGTTGGCGGATTTCACGGACTCGAGGCGGATATCGAAGTATATTTTAAAATAAGGTTGTGTGTTATTCGATGTAGTCTAGCAATGATTGTGACTGTGAATATAATTTGTGATCAGATGTGTGTTATTATTCAACCTCACGAGGAATAAGGACGTAGTCCTTATTTAACTTTATCATCAATATTCTCAGTCGCACCTTATGAAACCTGACATAATCAATAACAATTTCTACACCACAAAATACTGTGAAGAAAATTGCTATTACAATTTAGGCAAAACTCTTATAATATTGTAACCTGTGCGTTATCCGGAGAATTTCCCCCGGGGCGCGGGCTGCCTCCGCGATGACACGTGTGTGTAAAACATGTTATAGTTCGGTGATCGAGTGGCTACCATGTTGGAACAAAAACCAAGAAAATATATCGACTGAAAATTATCATAAGTATGTTTTTCTCTTAGGTATACCTACTATCTATTTTAAGGTCACCTTACTATGTTAAACACAGACTAATATTATAAAAAAATACCTTTTAGTTGTAAAGTAGGTATGTAATACTACTGTGACTTATAGCTACCTACCTTGAAACCTCACTAATCATCCCCTTTTTAATAAACGTGGATTGGCGGTTGTATAGTTAAACCATACTTTGCCTTCTTCTTTCGAATATCAAATTACTGATGATGGAAAGAGATAGATCAGTGTGTAACTATTCGCCCCCTAATGCATGTTTATTAAGAAATTGAGGGTTACGGTTTGAAATTATTTCCATATGTTACACAAATACGACATGTACCACCCAATCCTACTAATATTATAAATGCGAAAGTTTGTGAGTGTGGATGTATGTTTGTTACTCTTTCACGCAAAAACTACTGAACGGATTTGGATGAAATTTTGAACACAGGTAGTTTATAACCTGGATTAACACATATAATACTTTACTTAAGTCTTCGCGGACGATGTCGCGGGCAGCAACTAGTAGGACCTCAATAAGTTCGACTACACAGTGTAGGAATACCGTAATAAACAACTATTTCAATCCCTCACGCCTTTCAGTTAAAATAAATTGCTATTTAATTAAACCACCGAGTGACTTTCCCGCGATTAATAAGCAAATATCCGAGCTAGGGCAACCACGACACTCCCTAAGGGCAGGCATACGTACAAAGTCGTTTCCAGCCATTTAGCTGGCATTGGCGAGGGATTGGTACTTGCGTTGTATTTTCTTTTGTCTCAATATACGCAGCCGTTGTAAAGTACTTGTTACATTCTACTTAGATGATAGTATCGTATTTCCGAAATTAAGACTTTCTTGACGGCGATATTAAGTTTGTACTTTGGACACAGAGTTCTTCTTCCTGTATGTGTAAAGAGCCATAAAAACTATTGAATTGAAAGTTCGTGTTATTAGTACCTATCTTATATCTAGCTCATTGTAATGCTGTAGTACCTAGATAGGTATATTTCCTATCTCGGTGAAAAATTAAATCTTGTTCAGTGGGAAGTTGTTACCAGCGGGATGTCAAACCCATTGGACTTCCTTCGACGAACACGTCGGGAAATAGAAAATTAATATTTTACTGAAAATTCTACTGACTTTCACAATTTCAATAATTTTCAGTTGGGATTGACTGCCGTAGCAATTATATTCTAACAAGAGAATGTAATCTTTATCCCGGTGGTTCCACAGTTTACAAGTTGTGCAGATATAGTAACGCAACTAGAAAAATAAGTTTATTTTCCTAGTTCTAAATACACTTCACCTCTAGTATTTCTGTTTGCCAAAGTTGAATAAATACAGCACTTTTCTTTAAAATAGAAGTAAACCTTTTTATCGAATAATCAGGAGGCATACTGTCTTACATACTTCAACGAAAATACTTATATTAAAAAATATGAGAGTAAGCAACTGATAATTACGCAATATACAGTATAATTTTAAACCCTGCTGTACCTTTACCACCTAAATTGCGACCTGGCTGGGCCAAACCCTGCGCATAAAATCCATTTAAAATCATAAACCACCATTAACAATTTAAATTGCGAAATATAACGCTACAATATACCTTGGAATTCCACAATCAGATTCCCAAACGAATCTTAACGCTGTTTTGTTAATAAAACAAAATTTATTAGCTGCGGGGAACGCAATAATTCCCCCGGTGAGTGAATTAAAATCCCGGAATCCCGAGCAACACGTAACAGTTACGGGGGAATGAAGCGGGATTCGGCGTGACGTTACTAGATTGGGAAGTTATTTAATATTCATGTAAGGTATTTTTACACCATTATGCCTGTGTCCTTCGAAGGGGTAGTCAGAGGTGCAGTGGCAGTACACTTGCATGTCACCGATGTCTATTTGGTCACAATGTAATACCGGCGCACTTGCTCCTCAACACGAGGGATTCCAGGCCACAGTCCATCATGCTGACCCAATGCGGGTTGGAGAACTTCACGCGTATTTCTAAAGATATGCAAGATTCCTTACGATGTTGAACTTCACCGCTCGTCATGTGACTAGGATAAGGAATTTTGTTATTGTTAGGTTAATTTAGATAACGGTTTGATTTAAATAAAATAAAAACAGATATGTAGATTTCGTTTATAATTTAGAATAACTGTAGGCAGTAACAATACAAAGCTAGTTTCAGTGCGTAGTCACTATTTAATCCGATTACCAACATCTCTGTAGAGGTTGACATTCAGACAAAGTAACTACATATTTATGTAACATACCGAGTAACTTTCTCATCGGCTGAAAGGTAAAGTAAATCCGCAGTAGTTTTATTAGCCGAACAGACTGAAACAAATTATTTTCTGGTAAATTGGGTTTTCTTTGCAGATTATCCTGTCAAATGGATGTTTGTAACTTTGGCTGTAGTTACTATCTACTGTATTACATCTAGATATGCGACACGGTATTGCCCAGATACGAATGCTTGCTTATCCATTACCACTATAAGAAGGACTTTAGTGTGTGAACCTACCATATCTTATTATTAATTACCATCAGGACTCCGAATAATATGCGAGACTTCCCAGGTCAATTCGGTCACAAATGGTATGCGTACCTGTATACAATTCCCAGGAATATCCCGCGACCACGGCACGCCGAGATCCGGGCGCCAATTACCGCCGCCATGTTTCTTTTTCTGCCACAAAAGGCACTGCAATTCATCCTTAATTCGGTCTTATCCTTTTTTTCATTGTAGAAATTAAAGCCACGGTAATAATTCCCGGGCATAGAGGGCGGTTGTTTTATGTCGCTGTTAATTTATCTTTCTGGGATGATGTTTTATGATGGTTCTTGGGGTTGAGTTACCGGGAAGAAGAAATGTAATACATATTCCGAGAAGTTTTAAACGTTTGGCCCAGAAGTACTAAGACACTGCAAATGTTGATAATTACTTTAAAAAATAATTGTAAAGATCTACATGTCTTTCAATTTGCCGGTACATTCGCCTCACGCCTTGGATGCTTCACGCTGATGATGTATCATTCTCATTTACACGCCATTTCATTATGATAAATCTATATTTTTAAACTGCTGACGTGAAGTAAATCCCGCATTGTACATTATCTCTCCCACCATATGAACTCCACTGTTACTCTTTTATTACTACTAGGCGCAGCCGCATTAGACCCTTCTCTCTTTGTAACAACTCCGTAAAATTCACGTAAAATATGTCCCGGCATAATTTTGTCTACACTATTTATTTTATTTATTTAAACTCTATGCACAAGTAATAATACAATGTACAAAGGCGGACTTAATGCCTTAGGCATTATCTACCAGTCGACCTTAGGGTGGTGCAGAAACAACATGGCGGGTGCAACTTATACGAGAGAAATAGAGAGTAATTTATACCTATAAACATATTATTGATAAATACATAGATACATACATACATACATATAAAACACAATTGTTAAGAGAAAAGAAAAAGTCCAACGAATTACCGCTGTAACGATTCTACCAACTTCTTGCGAATGTGCTCTCGTGCCTTCACCTTAAAAGACAACCGACTTTTTGCCGTCCTGATACTCAGAGGGAGCGCGTTCCAAAGGAAGATCGCCTGGACAAAGAAAGAGGAGTGGATAAACCCAGAGCGGTGTGAGGGACATCGTAGGAGTAGATTATTACACTAGTAGGGGCGATGTCTTAAAAATTGCACCTTCAAGATATTTTTATTTGCTCAAAACTGAAGATAATTTCTTTATAAACTTGTTATTTAACTACAACAGTTTCGTAATGTTTTATTGCTTGGACTTGGAGTTTGTAACACAATCTCGATAGCTGTCGGCAAGCGTTATTTTATCATCATCGAGATATAATGCTGACAGTCCACTAGCATTGTCGCTCACAGTCATACTTATTTACGGAATCTGCCATGTGAACGTGTTGGAAAACTTTGCAGGAGTCTTCCTAGAAATGAAATCGTAGGTAGTATATTTGTATAGTACCTCCCGCAGAAAGAATTTGAAATTGTTCCAGTTACCTTGTTGTTGCCAACTTGGCCCAGATATAACTTCACGGTCCACTCGCTTTTGTCTATCCCAGTTTTATCGCATAAAATATCAGAGCCTTCCGACACCGAATGTACTAAAGTTGCTTTCAAAACTGGATCGTAAAAAACTTTGTGGTATAGTGGGTAGTTACAGTGAGGCTTTGTGGAACCGGAAGCTTTGGGTACACACTATATCTAGGAATTTACGTACAAAGTGTTGATATATTTTTATCTCTAGCTTATACTATAATATTAGCCTACACTTGTGATTATTTGAACGATTGCTGTTCATAGTATAGTGTTCTAACGCCATTGAAAAATTATAACCATGGAGAGTACCATGCCGTAGCGTTGGAGCCGAGGTGGTCGAAGTTCAAGGCTATCTTTATCACTATCGTAACTTGCTCATGTTTCTGTCCACAGACAAGTCCTGGACAACGGCACGCTGGTGTTCCTGCCGTTCGCGGCGGCGCAGTACCGGCAGGACACGCACGCCGCGGTGTACCGGTGCCGCGCGCACAACGCGCACGGCGCCATCGTGTCCCGGGACATGAGGACGCAGGCAGGTCGGTGCAATATTGGAAACATTTCAATACCACTATGAACGTTATCGTCTTGTTTCTAAATTAATTCCAGCATAATACACTTAGCTCTAGTGGCACGGTTTGCTACTGTGGAGTTCAAACGAAAAAGTTAAATGAGCAGGAAGTAATCATTGATATCTCTTAGTACGGGATATGACAGGCCGGTAGGTAAGTTGGTGTGGAATTCAACTCTAGAGAGGGAAACGACGTATACTGTTCTTATTGACAAATGATTTAGGACATTACTTTGATAATGCTAGATGCCTAGAAATAGTAATAGGTATTCAAAACTGATACCTATATAGAAGTGTGTTCTAGATAATTGAGCAGGAGTCTAAAACAGAATTCAATTCCGTCAACTGGCGCTTTTTTATACCTATTGTTATTCAATATTCTATCTTTCTACAGTTCCAGCGGTGCGTCGGAAATTTATAGTTCGCTATTCAGCTCAAATTTATCGATCGATGCGTCTTATGAACGATATTTATTTTATGTGTGTGTAGCCTTAATGTGATTTACGGTTTGAAAACATATATCAATTGCCTTCTATATCTGAAGACTTGTGACTGCAACAGTGATACCTAGTGAATATTATTTTTTTCTGTGATATATCACATTTGCAATACCTACGAAATACCTGACATTCGTTTCAATTTGTTTGAACTTGGCAAAATGAGATTGAACTCTGAGTGACTGTAAGTATATGAGCTAATTATACTATCGCGTAGGTACGTATACAAAGTGGTGCGCAATTCGACCTATATTTCACATTTTGTTTCGCATAAAGCAATTTTATTCCGCGTGTCGTCAGCCTCATAACTGCCGTCACAGTAAGATATTCCGGTGAAATGACATCAGGCGACGTCATCACGCCCGTGTCTGCGTTTTACGACGTATGGAGGCCAATATTTTATATCCCTTCATTGTGAGGTAACGAGACAATGCCTGTTGTATTTTGAACTCTCAAAATAGGTCCGTTTGTAAGCGAGTTTATTTGAAAGCTAAATAATAAATTGGTTTGTGTTTTTGTAACTCGATTACCTATTTTGCTGTAATTTTTCGTGCTCATACTTGAGTTTCCCATCCCTTGGACCTTAGGTCTTTGTGCTTATGACCATCAAACCTTTTAAGTAATCCCAACTAGGTATGGAGACTTATAAAACTTATTTCAAAATAGGAATTGATGTTGATAATTTCGTAATGCCATCGTTCTCATAGTCCTTATTAATGAGCAAGACAGAAATATCAAATTCAGTCGTGATTTGACGTTAATAGAGTTAGCACCATTGTCAAGGCTTATATATGACCCTAAACATACCACGCTATACTTTATTGGGCCCTTAGCACAAGTAACTATCTAAAGTGTGTTGCTAATTAAATATTTGCAAATTAACTTGCAATAACATTACCCAAGTGGAAACGAGCCCGGAATTTGTGACTTCGTCCCGTGCATAGCCCGGAAAACAGGGTAATTTAATTTTTCCCACGCTCTTGCCACTCGGAAACTCGAGGACGCTGGAGAACCAGATGAGATTAGGTACCTAGATGAGGTGATGGAAGTCATTTGTGAGTTATTACGCGGAGATTGTGTCGATGAAGAGCAATTTTAAGGCGTTGTTGGTCAGTAACTATGGTCTATACAAGACATACGATCAAATTCGTTACTAATTTATTAAAATCGATTTATTATAACATCTTCTAGTTGCATAAAATAAAAACTTCAAATTGATTCCTTGACTTAAAATACAACAGCAGATACTTGCTCTACAAACACTGAACCCGATTCGCTTTGAAAACACTTGACTGTTCCAGCTTCGTTGAGATAGCTATTTCAGCGATCGTCGATTCTATTACCATTGATTGGAACGTTTGCAAGTACAGTTCAATAGTACATACTTAAACGGAATTGTAACGCAAAGAATCGTACCATTCAGACATAACAGGTCGTGCACTGATTACATTTTGCTGAAGAGACGTGTACTGGGTTGAAACTTGGCTTATTTACCTCGTTCCTCTGTCGTCTAGAATATAGTGGTTACTTCCCTCGCAACTACGAATGTTATTACATGAGGAATTTGTCATAACTCACAACTCGTCTAGGTAGAGGGAACCTTAACATTCAAGGCAGTTTACACTTGCTGTGACGCTCGACTCACTGAAATTTACTATTATATTACTTCATCGCTTAAATTCGGACATCTCTCAAGTTCAGATGAGGCCGTGTGGAGCGGGTACCATGAGCTTGCTTGAGAAATAAACTCAAACTGTTTCATGTTATGTATAGAGTGATCCAACAATAAATAAGAGGTTTCTTGAAATCGACCCTTTATAACATTCCCATGTCATTGCATTGGCTTCGATAATATTTACTTGTTAACGAAGACTGTGAATCACGTAGGATATTATGGATTCAGCTCTTTTAAAGCAACGGAGCTTCTAAAGCTTCTAGTGATTACGTATATATTATTATTTGGATGGAAGGAGATTAGGATCAATAGATTTAGGTTAGTTATTCGCATTGATTAGGCAATCCAAGTGAATGGATAAATGTATGGTATTCAAGTTATAGATTTTTGTATACTAGGTGATACAAAAAGGGTATACTATTTTTTTTGCAACTTAACTTTGTAAATCTCAAACTATCGGCTTTGTGGGACAGTTGAAGTACTAAAGGTTTTGTAGACTTGTGAAATCGGTCACCAGCTGTATTCCTATAACACCTTTTGTTTTTCAAGTTCCCTCCAAAGCTGACGGTTTTAGAATTACAAAGTTAAGTTTTGAAAAAAAAAGTATACCCATTATGTGTCACCTTGTATACTGATAATAAAATACTGAAATATTTTTTCAATAACTTTTAGTAAATAAAAGCTTCACCTTTGTTTATGGATTATATCCAACTCCTTTAGTCACGCAAAAAATTTGTGTGAATGAACTTAAAATATAACAAAACAAAGACAACATTTAATTAAAACATTCAATCCCCGGCTGTGGTCTCAAGTGACAATTTCTCTAAAGTTTCTGTATATCTTGCAGCACACTCGCTCGTAAAAAGATCATAAAATTTATTTGAGTATTCTGCATACCGAGGACATCTACATAGTATACTTTGTCTTCCATGACACGAGTCATCAATAACTCGTAAAGTCCAAATCAAAACGAAGAAGTGCAAATAATTAACCCAAAGGGCAAATGTATCTACATAAAGTGCATTTTGTTGTTCAATCAATGAGGTCGAGCTACAAATATCTATATTACTTTATTGTATAACATTGCCCTCTGCGGGGCGCCGCGGCGCTCCCACCCGGGGCTAGTAATTACTCGCCTCTCGTATTACTTACCCGATAAACAGACACCGCTGCCCATCGTGCGGTACACGCCGGTACTGAGGCACAGTAGATACGTACAGTAGTTTAACTGTATCAAAAGCTTTGGCTGTTTAATTCGCTCCGAAACCCATTCCGTCTGAATTTTAGAATGTTTAAATCGAAACAAATGAAATAATAATGGACAGCAGGATAATGCAAGAAGTGTTTCACAACTTTTATATAAACACGGTTAAATTTAACCTTTCCCGGGACTCGTCGAGGATAAAACCTCGAAGCCATTATTGGTCACCATTGGCGATCCTGGTTTACAGGAGTAACATAGTGGTGGGCCAGTCCCATGAAAAAGCTCTGTTAAAGTATTCTAAATTATAAAATAAATTATGACCTGATTTTGAACATCTATAGCATACCTACAGCTTCAAACAGATTTGTAAATATTGTAGGGTATACGAGTATACTTACATTTATATGCTAAAATAATAGCATAATTAATTAATTTATTTATTTAATATACTTATTTTGCCAAGAGTTAGTAAATCTACTATTTTAATACAAACATTAATTTGATCTTTGCCTACTGATTCTGCTGCACTGTGTAGCGACAAAGGTGCTGCTCACAGGCAGGACAGCGCACGGTAATTAACCGTACTTATTGCAAAAAGCAATCTTTTTGCACCGTGCTGGAGTGAGCTTAATCAAACAACTGAACTGAATCACTAATTGCTGCCTATAATAACAGACTGCATTTATCCATTACAGTAGGTAGTGATCTCATTTCTAATTGAATCTAGAATAAATATACAAGGTGACACATAATGGGTATACTATTTTTTTCAAAACTTAACTTTGTAATTCTAAAACCATCAGCTTTGGAGGCAACTTGAAAAACAAAAGGTGTTACAGGAATACAGCTGTTGGCCGATTTCACAAGTGTACAAAACCTTTAGTACTTCAACTGTCCTACAAAGCCGATAGTTTGAGATTTACAAAGTTAAGTTGCAAAAAAAATAGTATACCCATTATGTGTCACCTTGTATAGGGTTGAATAGTTAAGTATAACATTTCTGCGTATAGAGGAGACCGTGCACTCTATGAAGCCATGACGTATTGTCACGATTACTGTCAAGCAAGTTTATGTACCTATTCTTATAGCAATTTTTTTAAGGTTGTAATATTTATGATGGGATCTTTAAATTTCATATTCAAACTATTTAATTGTAGATCCGGAATCACCCTCGTAATGAGAGGAGGCCCGTGCCCAGGAGGGGGACGTCAAAGCCCTAATTTTTTTACGTGTTAGTACGCGTAGATGTTACTGCGGGTAAATTATGGCCAAACATAATATTTACACACGTTCATAAAATATTCTGTAATTTGATAAATATGTACGAACTAAATTAACTATTTCACCTGAATGCGGTTGTTATTCCCAGAATAATTGTATCGCTAGGTACCCAAATGACATACTATCGGCCAGGGACCGGTGAAGGGAGGCACCACATTAACGGATCCATGTTATTGTAGATTTATGGAACGAACAATTTTTACGACCAAGCCGTTCACATTATTTCATATCTGTGGCTGAAACCAAACATTATAAATAATTTATACAGGACGCTTGTGTGAACGCTAGAAGTGGAACACGTTCATCAGTAAACTAGGATCATCGACAGTACACTGGGATCTATGGCACTTTACTGGGACGCTCCAAAAATCTTCCGGTCCCGAGCCGGCTAGTGGAAAAGCCGCGATATTGACGCAAATGTGGTATGCTGCAACGCAGCTAAATGACGTATGAAGATATAACTCGATGTTCCCAACTAAACAAATCTCAGTGTCCATTTTTATAAAAACTCGTGCGCGTCTCGCAGTAGGTATCTTTACCGACACATGACTGTGTGTCACCTTTAAGTCGTTCCGTATTGGTTGGCATGTAGTCTGCCCTGCGCTGCGTGAACTACGTCACCTTCGCTCAGTATACGCTCATATTTAACAAACTCTACCATGCCAATTTATTAACGAACAATTTGTTTTGTTTTCTCTACCAACGGTAACGAAGCGAATTTTTTCAGCCGATTTCCCCTTATTTATGTGTGTCGTTAGTTCTGTTAACTTAATAACTCGACTATTGTGTTGTGACTTGTACCTATTACAGACTTGGGTTTAGCAAATTGAGTCTTCTGGTTAATGGGAAAAGTTATTTCGTATATGGATGTAATGGAGCTCTTAAATATGTTATTGTTTGTTTTGTGATACAGTTTAGTATTTAACTGTTGTTATAATACTAGCTGAATCATTTAAGACATAAAGATACGGTCGAATGGGGTTTGTGCCAACAAACCCTTTCGAGCATATTTTTAATTATATAAAACATTGATTGATATGTCTTCCATTCTCATTGCATGATTAAATATTGTTTTTTTTGTGTTCCGGACCTTAAAAGGAAAAAGCGGAACCCTTATAGGATCACTTTACTGTCCGTCTGTCTGTCTGTCTGTCAAGACCCTTTTTCTCAGAAACGGATAGAGATATCAAACACGGTCCCTTGTAGGTGTAGAAAAATTAGGTTTCTAAGACAACGCAATCCATTATTAAATTTTAAAGTAGGTTCTTTTATACCGTAAATATCCACCAAGGAAGGGAATTGTACAGTTCCACCCCTAAGTGTATAAAATAAGTGACAACAGTTTGTATTGGGGTCCCGAATTTGCTTAAGCTGAAAACGTGGCTTTAGGTAGAACTTGCTGTAAAAACTTGAAACTTTGTGCAGAAAATCTAGACAAAATGAGGACACAAGCATATTACGCGACATTGTCCAGTTGTATTAATCCAGAGATTCCAATGTATATCATCAAATCAATCCAACTTAGAAAACTACATATACATAATTATTGTTCCCGACGTTATTCTTCCAGACATTCAATAAAAAACCCACCCCGTACAGCCCATGACCACAAGAAAGAAACCCTAAGCTCCTGCTTCCGCGCTTAGCTCTCTTAAACAAAGAGAAAAAGGCGAAACCTAATAAAAATGTTACCCCGCCCAAATAAACGGTTGGACGAAATGAATAAAACAGGCGCACCAACGCGCTTCATTACCGAGCCGCGTCCTTGCCGGGCCTGTGTCGTCCTCGGCCCGTGTCGGCGCCGCGTCGTCATGCCACGTCGAACGATCCGTCACCTAATTGAAGACGTGTTCCGCGTCGCTGTGTAGAATTGTTAATTCATTGTTATAGAAGGATTTGGATTATGAAACCATTCTGAAAGTTCATTAATTCTATTTATTCAAGAAAATGTTAGCATGGCTACGTAAAGAGACTGCGAAAAACATGGCTATGTTTTTCGCAGTCTCTTTAGAGCTGTATTCATCTAACAGCAATAACGTATGATTAGTGCAGGTCTGAATAGTAGAATGCTTCGTTCGAAAGACGCTCAATTTGTAAGTTTATGCAACGCAAGCTGAGAAATATTTAAATAAGGTAACCTATGATTCCAATCTTATATAAATATTGAGTCCATCAATAGTTACGTCACAACTATAGAACAAGATCGACACAACACGCCTCGATATTTGAATAATGTATGGATCCATCAGACGTCACACCCTCGTCCAGATGCCTCCATCCCATAAACTATGCAGGAAATAACTATTACAAAATAATGGTCAAAGTTATACACTTACGACAGTACAGGGAAGTGTTTAAAATATTGTTCATGTGATTTTAGGGTTCTTTTTTTCTGTTTACTGCGCGGATTCATAGACGTTTGCGAGATAGCCAAAAAAACTCAAATCTTTTTTCCTTTATATTCTTATTTAAATTTTAAACGATATACTTAGATTCTGAACCCCATCCTGAGATACATTTCCAAGTATTTATCTCCATTTTAACATCAGAAAGCACATTGAAGTTTCCCTTATCAATCAGTTACCACAATAGCTACTTGAGGCGACCGGAGCGCCAATAAAGCCACCGGATGTCGGAACATATCGTACTTTGCTTCGGATATACCATTTTACTTGTATAGAGCTGAGATCGAATGTATAAAAACATGCAGTCTATTCGATAATGTAGCAAGATAAAGATTTAATACTGGACTCCTAGGCGTCAAACCTACTATAATTCATATAGGTAAGTGTAAATGAATGGTAAGATTAAACTTGTGTAATGGGTACCCAAGTTGTGTACTGTAACACAACACATTGTTATAGAATATTGAAAGTACCTATCTGAAATGCGACAATTATTTTCAAACAGTAATTGTTGGCAGCCCATCCATCCTAAGGTAATTTCTAAACCACTAAGCAGTATTGTAGGAACCAGTCTAATGAAAACAGTTTATAAATATTTTGTTATCAACAACAACATTAAGAATTTGATGATTATTGTCACTTCATGACAAAAACCAATGCAAAAACACTCTGATTGGATTATGTAATATTGTATCTCCATGTATTGTTCAAGTTTATATTTAATAGACGGCTTTAATGAATTATAATTAATGCAAGTATTAACAATGGTCTGGCGATACCTCGCGCATCCGATGAACACACACCTTTACGCTTAGGGTTATCACGTCAATAAATGTAATGATATTCGCGCCTATGTTAGTATTATTAAATTCTTAAGTTCCTATGAGCTAATTAATAAATGTAGTCAGACTTATGACAAAAACAGTCTAACTTCTTAGGAATTGTTAAATTCAAAATATTTTTCGTATTTTAGAGCCTATTTGTATTGTCCCCCATGACCTCACCTGGACCTCAGAGCACTAAATCATATAAGATATGAGAAAATAACCCTTCAGCAAAACAGCAAAATATCTCCCCAAATCATTTTAGTGTTTTCGGGAACAAATATAGACTAACAACAACCGTGTGCCAACCCTGTCACTATTAATATTACACCGCCTTAATGTTGTTTATTTGATGAATTATCAATTCAGGAGGATGCTGCGGCTGTATTTAATTAGTTATAATTAATACTTTGTTGTCCAACACTATTCATACGTTAACGTGGTCGTTAATTTTGCAGTCGTGTATTGCGGATACCTAATCAATGATACACGTCCCAAGTATATGTGGCTAGGGAGATGTTAATATCATTATACAAGCTGAAACATAATGGGTATACTTTTTTTCCAAAACATAACTTTGTAATTCTAAAACAATCAGCTTTGGAGGAAATTTGAAAAGCAAAAGGTGTTATAGTAATACAGCTGTTGACCGATTTCACAAGTCTACAAAACCTTTAGTACTTCAACTGCCCCACAAAGCCAATAGTTTTAGATTTACAAAGTTAAGTTGCAAAAAAAAGTATACCCTTTTTGTGTCACCTAGTAGTTACAATTGGGACTGAGTTCATTTTTCTTTGAAAATAATCTCAAAAGATGTAACTATGTATTAAGAAACAGTTTTTTTTTAATGAGGCACATTCTGTTGACACTTTATTTAATGGTATGTTATATTTGTCACCAAAGTCTCTTAATTTAATCTCCACGAGAGTAACAAGGGAGCTTAGCTGTATCCGAAGTTTTCATTCAAAACAATTTTGAAACAAGATTGTTTATAATTAGATCTTTAGCCAATTAGGACAATTCATTTGAAATGTGAACTAAGTAACTTTTCTGTGTCATATACCTACAACCAAAGTATTTTTAATAATGTCTTATTATTAAAAAATATTTTCCTAAAACAGAATTTCTCGTGGCAATATATGACACTCCATGGTCTAAAGGGAGTTTGTCATGTAATGATTAGCTGCACAAAAATACAGTTTAGTCCCCGAGCATTAGCGGCTCCACACCTCCATACCTAAGCTTATCAAAATAATTTGGTCAGGCCAACTCTTTGTCCTAATACCTATCTAATCCAACTCATTAAGTGTTAGCAGGTATGTTAGGTGACTAATCAAACTGCCAACATGTCCAATATAATCGGTGGTCCCTAGTAATGAGCGTGATCCTCCGGCCGATCGAGCACGAGTCTGTCGCAGCATCCGGAATAACTGATTTATGCCGGAGCGCCGTACTGCATGGACCAGTGCTTTTGGAGTGGCTCTCCATTAGCTGGACTGGACCTGCGTTGTATTCGTAGTCGAGAACTATTGAAGCATGGGTGGCGCCGAATTCCCGCACCACTATATGTTTTACCTGAAATCTTTCTTTAAACACATCGATTGAATTGACTCAGGGTACGGTTTATTTTTAATGGTTTATGATGTTCATTGTCAACATTGACAGTGATGTTCTCCTTTAGAAAGAAATGAAGCTCAGATAAAAGCTTAGGAAAACAAAAACAAACGCCACTAGACCAGAAATCAACATCTTGCATTGATATACTATCTACATACAGTCTTTAATAAAGTCTATATTTAGCAATGATAATTGTCTAATTATACTTATCTATCTGTGCTTAGTTTAGCCTAGATAAACATCAAAAGAGCGCACTAACATCGGCTGAATCAATTGAATCAGTGTTTGAGCCGGCTCCGCGTCGCTGGGTCGCCGCCGCGGCCGCACGCGCCACGCTATTCCGAGCACCACAGTTATGATTCATCTGATTGACTGTTTCGTGATGTTTGTTAGGTTCCACTATTGTAGGATTAATTGCGGAATCAACGTTGTTTGTGGTGAAGATGCGTGTTGGAATTTCAAATAGTTTATTACTTATATATTCTTAAATTTTTGAAGTGATAACTTTGTATTAGGAGGGTAAACCGCTTCGTAACGTAACGCGTTACGGCGCCAATCTGTGAGTTTAAGTTATCACTTCTGTCGAGCGTCCCGAGACGCACACTTTTTTTTGTTATTCTTCGATCATAAATACAATGTGACTTGAAATTTTAGCTCAATACATTTTGATTTTTATACAGACTATTATTTTGGCTACTTTCTTACTACATAAATGATTTAAACGCATTTAAATTGAATAAAGAAAAAAACATGTCCTTGTTTCATTTGAAAGTAAGAAAATACAGTTATTGATAATCGTTTCTGTAAGTATAATAAAAGCAGGTATCGTAGGTAACTCAATCCGATGGCTAAGCAGTTCAATCGACACTTAGCGCGGATCGACTCATCGTGTAAATGCTTCCATTTTGAAGATTGGCTCGTAAGTGGTTCCCCGATAGGTGATAGCGCTTTCTGTGAGAACATTATGCCATCAAAAACAATACTTGTAAAAGAAACCAAGTCTCGCAACTCAGTTCTTCAACCGTAAAAAGTTGTGAGATTCATGTAATACCAAGTCGGTTACTTTATTAATTCCCTACTTAAGGGACTTTCTGTCTTAAGTTATTACGTAAGTAGTTAACCTAACCACATCTTATAGTAACCATATCAATATTAAAAATATTTTATGTTTTAAATAAAATAGATTGACTTGGCAATGGTGCAGTAGAAAACTGGACCGAAATTACAAAATATATTAGTGTTTCCTTGATTTATACACTAAACACTAATTTGTATTCTAAATCTGAAGCTTCTATGTCTGCTAGAAGTGCCTTAGGGTTTTGATGATCGGTCAGTCAGTCAGTCAGTGAGTGGCGAAATTAATAAATTTTGACTAGTTATAATTCTGAAACTACTGTTTCAAATTAAATGAAATTTGAAATATACTGTTTTTGTACAATGCCTGCTTGGTAACTGAAAATTCAGGCTTCTTATTTTGTGCGCAACGAAGCTATAGGGGGTCGAAAATGGCCTAAACTGGTTCGAGATAAGGATGGTACGGCTGTGCCACCTTTTTGCTTCCTCGACTTGGGGGGGGGGGGGGCACTGCTGTGCTCCCAGATCAATTATCCATTGGTGATATTGATACACTTTGTCTAAAGTGCAGATTGCTTTGAATGTATCTTGAGCACCTCACATAGCTATTATTTTAATGTTGAAACATGGCCGAAAAAGGCTGTGAAATACATATAAATAACTCTGCAGTTGTAGATAAAGTTGTTATAAGCCAGGAAACTCCAATTAAATTCATATTGTTAACAAATAAGCAATTATACAAAGAAGAAAATGTTCTTTTACAGAACAGTGGTAAAACAAAAATCGTAAGTCAACTTAAACCGTTGTCGTCGCCGCGCGCTTCCAAGCCGCTAGCTTCCGTCCGCACGCATAAAACCTCGACCGCTATCTATTCAGTCACCGGATAGTCATTTACTAATGTGTACTTATAACTTACTAACATAGTAGGTACGAGCGCTGCTTAGTTTGGAATCATACTTTAGTGTCAGTCTGGCGATATTTATTATTTAGTTTCACTATTATCCCGCTAACATAATATTTATTAACAACTTAGCACAATATGCTTAAGATTTAAACGAAAAAACAAAAATACTTGGTTCGGCTTTGCACATAATTTTTATACTTAGTATAAAAAATGCGTTCAGCATTTACGAAAATTAAATTAATCAACACACAAGTAGGTATACTTACCCAAAATGCTTTCTAATCATAACTGACCGCAAAAAGTAATTTCTTATTAAATATTCCCCTTTGATAAAAGTAACGTGGAACTAGTTTATGTTGTATAATGCTTAAAGCATCCAATTTTTTTTTACCAAGATAGAAAAAATGATACTAAAGATGTCTTATCTGTTCCTTGGTTAATTCTTCACTTACTTTCATGTTTTACCAAATTATTTTCCTAATGACGAAATAGTCTATGATAAAGCAAAAATAGTAATCCTTACGTCAGTAATCAGAATTACATTACTCCAGAGTATTCTAATAAAGCTTTGCCTTCAATCAACTCCCACTGTAGCCTTAATAATATCGTGTCCTACAAAAAGCCGGTCAAAAAATATTACCTTATAAAAAGGTTATCTAATATTCGTTATCAAAAGGGACGTCTCTTATAATATTTCTGTGAATAAATTCATCCATCAAGTTTGATAATAATATAAGAGAAATAATAAAGATATCTCTGAGTTATAGCCGACGGGTTCGGCTATTAATTTTATCATTACGACAGCCGTGAGATAATTGAAGGCCGATGGTTCGTTACGAGCGAACTTGGTTCCGTTTTACGTTGCTCCCATGGACGACGTAGGACTTAATAATTCCATGGTAGCTCTTAACTATTGTGTTTATGAATGACAGGCTTGTGTTAAGCTGGACCATAGAGGAAGAACAAATATTTTTAGACATTCCATATTGTCTAAAAATATTTGTATTTGTAATAATACGTTGTAGGTAAGCATTTTTAATTCAAAATGCACGGATTTTTTGGTGACCAACAAAATTAATTTGTTACGGATATGGCAGATTATTGACATAATAATAACTAGAGTGAGGTAAAAGTTACTAAAACTAAAAGTTAACTTCGATCTAATAGGCATTTCTGTACTGTTCCTGTATGTACTTTGTACCTCTATTATTATTATTTTTAGACATTATTTCTCTGAAAGCTAGACGAAATTGGTGCAGTACGAACCAGCTGAATATCATGTAGTTGATGTGTGTATATGTCGCAGCCAACTAGCTTAATTCGCTGTTCAATTAACAGCCTAGGCACTTTACTAAATTAGCCAGGCGGGAGGCGACTCCCATCTGTCACGCGTGTGGCGCACCCGTGGACACAGTGCGTCACACGTTGGAGGATTGCCCGGCTTGGGGGCGGCAGAGGCACGACCTCATGAGTGTCGTTGGAGGGGATCTCTCGTTGCCGAGCGTAATCGAGGCCATGCTCGGCAACAAGAGGTGCTGGGAGGCAATGGTCTCCTTCTGCGAAACAGTAATGTCGCAGAAGGAGGCCGCGGAGAGGGTCAGAGAGGAAGATGCCTCTGCTGACCCGATCCGGAGAGCACGGCGGGGCAGAAGGAGGAGGCGCTATGCGCACCTCCTGCCTCCGCCGTAGCGGAGGGACGGGATGTTGGGTTGGGGGTCGGGGGACCCTCTGCCTAAATATTCCTTTGACGGGGGAGCTCTATCCCGTCTTGATGTCTGCGGCCTGGCAATGCCAGGCCTGCCGCCGGGGCGTCACAGTGCATGTCCGATCCTGTGGCGCTCCATGGTAACGGCGGCGAGGGCAGACCGCTGGGTTTTAGTGGGTAGTCTGGACCAACGTCCAGGAGCCCCACATAACCATCCGAGACCCCCCGGTCTCGGATGGTATGCGTAAATGCATTTCCCAGCGCAAACAAAAAAAAAAAAAAAAAAAAAAGGCACTTTACTAAACAGCGCCGTTCAACTAGTGGCCTGAATGATATTCAGCCATTTGATCAAACAGCTAGGCAAATGACTTGGATCGATGACGTTTAATTACTTGTCTAGCCTGTTCATTTCAATTTAGTTCCACTTTCTGCCACCTATCGCCGAAACTCACCAAACTGTCAATATCTCTATTATATTCTCTTTGGTCAATATGGCGTCGGCAAAAAACAACTTTGATGGAATGATTTTATTAGGTACTTAGGTATTTTACAAAATTGTTTAGATCCACCGAATCTACTTGCCGGGTGGGATTTCTGTGGGGTCATAAAAAATAACCCTAACCTAAACCCATCCGGGTCGCTCTGCTTGGGTAGTATTTAGAAAAAGTTTTGGAGTACTTAAATGTCAACCAGTTGCCTAAGCATTAGCCAGCCAGTTTATTAAATGTTGTAACAAACGTTACGGCTAAATATCATTTAGGCCGCTAGTTGAACGGCGCTGTTTAGTAAAGTGCCTAGGCTGTTAATTGAACGGCGAATTAAGCTAGTTGGCTGCGACATATACATACTATCTATCAATCCACCTTTATAATATAAATACTATTAAATTCAATTGAATTATTGAAGTGTATAGAAATACAAACAGATAATTTAAAACAGCGATCATAACAAAGAGCTCATTCTTAAATTAATAAGGCATAATTTAATTTAAATAATAGAACAGTTTTGTCAAAACTTTTCCTGACTTTTGTAAGTATTCAAACCAAATCCAGATTCAGACAAATCCTGATCTAACCTGTAAAGGTATTAATCTGAGAACTGTTGAAATATTCAAAGAGGACCGGTAGGGAACGTTTTAATTGAATTAAATATACAGGAGCGAACACCTGCCCACCGGGCGTCGGACAAATTTAGTGAATTACTTAAATTGGAGGTCATTTCAGTTGCCTATTCAAAATTTGGTATTACTTTTCTGTTTCCTAAACATGCGACTCTGTTTCGTGTGTGGCTAGGATGTTGATGTTCACGATGAAGTTTAAATAGAAGGAGCAATGGTAGGCATTCTCAAGGAGTAACACTAGCAAAACACGCTCTTCATTCGACTTTAAATTGGAATACATAAATGTGAAGTTAGGTGATTTCACTTAAGATTTCTTAACATAATCTATTGTAGCATGACCCATCTCTATTGCAGTTAAATATCAGGTATTTGTATCCTTTATTAAGTAAATGGTCCCTACCACCGGTTCTGAAAAATGTAAACACATACGTACCTATGTACTGTCATATTATTCTAGGTTCTATTGAAAACAATAGAATTTAGTGTTTCAGCTAAATCGTTCCAAGAAGGTTCTGTATGTTTTCAAGTCAGTAACATTAAATTCGCAGTGTTTACGAAAGTTGGACTTCATCAAAATTACACCCAAGTCGGGGCATTATCGGAAATCGTGACGACTTCAAAGGGCACTGCTGGAGACTGCTAACTAACAGATATTTACGTTAACGAGGAAAGTTAACAGGGATTTAGTAACATAATTTATAGACATAGGGAAAGAGTATTATTATTATTATCATCATTTCGTTTGGGCGTAGACCCACCCCACCACATCTAGGTTTAAATATTAAGACGAGCTGCATGCAGATTGCAAGACGGCTGCCAAATTGCAGCCGACTGTGCAGTCCCGACTTGGAGTCGGTGTGAAGTGTATCGACTCGGTGCTTGCACTCAAACCGTAAATCGCATCCAAACTTTAAGCTTGTAGCCGGCTTGCGACTCATATTATACAGCTCGTGTGAATTAACCCTTACAAGAGTATTTAGTTCTGAATGTGTCTCACCAGCCTATGCAATAATTATTATTTATTATCGAAGGCATGGTCATGTAGCTACATATTCTTTAGCAGATTGTATTGTGCTCGTGTCGTGAATGTATAACATGCCTTTATCGGTGGATCTAAATTTATGTAAAGTATGGCGGATTACATGAAGATAATCCCGAAGAACCGAAGTTTTAATAGATATTGGAAAGATTACCTACAGAGCAGATATTGGATTGGTTTCATAAAAGCAGGATCAAAATAAACACTGCGCTTACCATATTCTAGTTACAGCAAAAGTTTTATGTGGTGGACCTCAGTTGCCTGAAGAATGTTTTATTGGATTCTTATAAACAAATCCTATATTTATATGGGACTGGTCCCGCCACACACTCCCACCGCTGTAACTTCTTACAACCAGGATCAACAATTGTGACCAATAATGACGTCGAGGTTTGACCCTCGTCGAGTCCCGGGGAAAAGTTAAATTGTCTTGGAACACGCACGAAATTAATCGAAATAATTATAGGAGGAGTTGGAAGAAGATAAAATCCACTTCCCTCCGGTCAAAGCGGGAGACAAAAATAGCTAGTATGAGCTGATTGCCATATAAATAAGACTGTTACAGCTGATTGAAGACCAGTTGTATGGCACCACTGATCGTTATTAAACTTATTCTAAATGGAAATCTTATAATGGAAATGACAAATACTGTAATTTACATAAACGTCGCGTCTTACTTTGCCATGGCGACCATAATAGGAAAATTATAAAATACTAACAGTAGGTACATATATAACACGATGTAGATTTCCCGTGGGAAACGTTTAAGAAAGTTATCAAAGTTGGCAAGGGCAAATTCAAAAGTTAGGTAGCATCTGCTACAACTAAGTTGCACGCTAGAAAAGGCCAGACGAAAAATAAACGCGAGCAAGTTTCAAGTTTAGATCTCGCAGCAAATGTTCTTGCAATGTGTCTCCAACTTTTACGTTATAACGTGTTTAAAGCTTAGGATGAGGTAGGTTAGATAACAGTTAAATCGAAAGTAAAAATGCGTACACTTCCATGAATATGCTGGTACTGTGATAAACAAATTGTGATAGAGTAGCTGAGGAAACCTCAGGTAGAGCACTATTATTCATCATATCATAGTTTCAGTATAAGCCAAATAAGTACCTACTACGCGCGACACACGTTTTAGACGGTTTCACATTTTACTACATTTATTTATTCATTTAGCTATAAGAAAAGTTTTCAGCAATTTGTGTCAAGTATTTACGAACCAAATGACAAATTATTCACCACAAAAAATCAGTTACATTGTGTTGCTAATACATTTTTCACGAGCGGCCGCCGTTCGGCTGTGGTCCCGAACTTGGGGTTTTACAGTTAATTTGTGGCATCAAAGTACCTGAATTTTCCGTGTCATTTCTGTTTCAACGATCTTTTGATTGGTTGGGAATAGAATAATCTGAGGTAATTACAAAAACACAGCCTTGTCTTGCTCGCAACAACACTTTTAATCGTTTGTAGTGTGTCGTATTATTATACAGACGCGTTATTGTAGCATAACATTTTCTCAATTTTTTACAACTTACGAGTACTTATATAATAGGTTTATAGGAGAGAACAATAAAGCACCTACCGGGAACGGCTAACATACCGTTCATAATAATTGATGTTATGGGCTCTGAGTGTATAGTAAGGTCCCACTATTCTTAAGCCAGCATGACTGTCCACAGTGGTATGGCAGGACTGGCAGGTGCACGTGACATCGACGCCGGCGGAGGCAGGCGGTCCGGCGCTGCTGGCGTGCGTCGCGCCAGCCGCGCTGCGGGACCACGCGGCGGTCGCGGCCTGGTATCGCGACGATGCCGTGCTGCCGTCAGCGGAGCATTTGTGTAAGCCACGTTACCCTACTTACTTATGTGTTACCATCGTGATATTTATCCTGACAGAAGTCGACAGTACCTTTATTTGATTCAGTAGAAAAAAGTGCAGAAACGGAAAACGTACTAGGGTGCCTTTGTTTTCATAATATTAAAGTTACATATTCTACAACAGCTGGCTCCACACTCCTGGTAGACGATGGCTGGCGACTGATCGTGCGGTCAGTGCGATTGGAAGACTCCCAAGCACAATACTCGTGCTCAGTGCTCGATTCACTGACAGGAGACAGGCGGAGAAGCACGCCAGTCAACATTGATGTCGCCCGTAAGTAAATGACAATTTACCAAAGAAGCCCCCTTAAATTTGATCATCCTGTGCGATATGGTGAAGGTAAAAATGGTTCTATAACGCCAGCCTTAAGCCTAAACAAGTTGGCATTATAAGACAGCTTCACAAGGTGAACTGATGTCCTCACCGGATGGAGGATATTTTGAAGCAAAGCTTCTTTACGAACGTTCGGGCGCTCGCTGCCCGCCCACTCTATCTGTGCAAAACGTCAGATGACGTAGCGTTACGTAACGTAACTCGTTACACGATGACGTCAGAGCTGTGGCGCCCTACGCTTTATACTAAATTTGGCCTGACTGAAGGTTAGAACATTGGTCAATAATTTAAATATTTCTAAAAATGAAGAATGCTTCAATTTCTCGTGTCACCAACGGTCACCCATTTAGTACTGACCGCGCCCAACGTTTGCTACAGTTTCTTCTCTTTCACGCTGGATGAGTAAATAATGCCTTTCCCCCAGCTGTGAGCGCGGCGAGAGCACCTCGTGGTGTCGCGCACGGCCAGTGGGAGGCGGCCGTGCGCCGCGGGGGGGACGTGACTCTGCCGTGCCTGGTGCACGCGGACCCCGCGCCTGCCATCACGTGAGTACACACACAACTGAATTACTTACTGTGCTGCAGAGTGAGCAGATATGAACCATAGATAACCTTGATAAAGTTTAAAAAAAATGTCTACTAATTAAAATGTAAAGTTTAATTTTGCATGTACATATTCTACAACTCGTTTAGTTACTTATGCCTAATAGATAGATAAGTATAAGAAATAGTTAATAGAGTTAAAAAAACATTTTTAATCTACTCAGATTTTTTATCGTTTATTCCTTTACCATTAGTATCTCTGTCTTGAAGCTGTAATTCAACGAAATGTAGGATTAGAGTTTTAGACGTTAATTTAAATAAAACCTCTACAGATAAAATCTTATAACATTTTTTACTTTTATAAAGCTAATAAATTCTCGGGGGTCAAGTTAGCAGGTAAAATGTCAGCTACACAAGGAATCTATTTAACGTAACCTTATAAGTATAAATTAAGTTTTCTCGGTAATATATATTTATGTATTTTTTTTATGAAATCGCCTTATACATAATACTAGTCAGTCATTCAGGCGCTTTCAACGATTTTCTTTTTTATTCAAATCCAATAACTATTTCACAAGCACGTTCTATTATTCATAAAAAAATCTATTCATTATGTATTTGACCGGACGTTAAACTAACAATACTTACTAATAAAATCATAATAACGCATGTTCAACGAATACATTACAATAACAGCTACACTATTGGAAGCAACGATTCAAAATAAACAGAATGTATTGCAACATCATCGAAATATTTACACAGAAATGTATGTTTGGCCGAGCGGCGGCAGGCCAATGTACTCACGACACACAATATTATACTTCGTGCTTCGTCCTCGATATTAGTAACCTGTAAGAGAATATTCATCATACAATGTAGTAACGCCTACGTGCCACCGCTTTATATCACTAATTTGAGAGTGAAAACACTTTTTTTTTTTTTTTTAATGTGGGTACTTTATTCTATATGTAACCGGCGCTCACCCTGTAGCCTCATTCGTCTTTTAGTGCCTCACCGCTCAACACTAATTTCAACAAATCAGTGTCGGTTTAATTTAAAAACTAGTTCTTAGCATTTTATTTACCCTAACATGCCTAAAAGAAGGCTTGCCGACAAAAATGATTTTGTGTATTTCAAAAAGAAATTAAAGAAACTTGAACAGGAATTGAATAAGTCACGTAAGGGAAAAATTCGTATAATCGAATCATCGTCATCTTCATCGTCGTCGTCATCGTCGAGAGGAGCTTCGCCCGGCCCGCAGGACACACGAGGTACCTATTTCTATCATTCGAACAAAATTGTGTTTCAAGCGTAAATATTCTCAAGATACCGTCGCCTGATATTTGTGTTCGGTAAAATTTATTATGTTATCGAATATATTCTACATAATTCAATTCGCGTGTAATTCTGTGGGAATTACATCTTATTGGATATCTAAGCATGTAGGTTTTTTCAAAGTGGCTCGAGCCAGTCTGTGGGACTGACTCATCACACCAATGAATCGGTTTGCGTGTAATTCTGTGGGAATTATATCTTACCGACGTAGGTACACTATATAAAGTTGGACTGCGCGTAATTCTTTGGGAATTACGTCTTTCTAACTGTACCGACAAAAAATAAATCCATAGATTTATTTTCAAATCATACATCAACTTGGCTTACGAATAATGTTTCAAGGGATAAATAATTAAGTTACCCGCATTATTCCAAGCAAACTACCTTCTAATAAATGAATATCAATTCCTTTCAGGCGGAGATTATCAAAGTGGCCCCTCGACGGTGGATCTACCTACATATAATCATGATGGTGATCAAGATAATATCGCGCCGCTCATAGGCGATGGACCGTCCGCATCAACATCTGCAAATATTCAAGATGAAAGTATTTTGACAGCAGGGGCAGACGCAAAAGATTCTGCCGCACCGGATGACGCACTCGACAACATTGTGTTGGACATCCTGGGGGAAGACCCTACGGCGACCATTACCTACGGTCCCGATATTCATAAAGACTTGGCGTGTCGATTTGAACACATCGCTACTAACGGTTTGGAACTAAACCAACGAAAAGAGTTGCTAGCAAAATATCAAATTCCTGCTAACTGCACTCTTATTGCCGCCCCAGTTCTTAATGCAGAAATAAGAGCGGCTCTACCGGAACCTATGGTTAAAAGAGACAAAAGTTTCGAAATAAGACAAAAACAACTCGCGGCCGCCATTTCGAGCCTGGCTTCGATAATGACTGACCAACTCACAACCACACAGATTAACCAAGATCTCCTTAAAAAACTTATGGATACGGCTCGCTTGCTATGTGATATTCAATCAACTGATTCCAAAACCAGACGAAATTTTGCAATGTTTTCTGTAAAGAAAGACATGAAAGAACATCTATCGAATACTAAAATAGATAAATTTCTGTTTGGAGAAAATCTTTCTGAGACTGTTAAAACAGCTAAAGCCGTTAGTAAATCCGGAAGTGACCTTAAGGTACAACAGAAACCGTTCAAGAAACCAGCTACGTCGCAAAACCCTAAACCACAAACTGCAAAAAACTGGAAGGGCCAGGCCCCAGCGCGCAGGCCGCCGGGACCGCAGCGGAGCCGCGAGCCTGCCCCTCGCCGCGCGCCGCCCGCGCACACATCCAGGCAGTCATCGCCTCCGCCGAAGACGACCCGCCGCCGACAGACTCGGTAAGGTACGCGGGCCAGTTATCGGGTTTTCATAAACAGTGGTCCCTAATTACATCGGAATCGCTCATTTTAGAATGGATTGATGGCTACAAAATAAAATTTTCACAACCTGTTGTGCAAAATTACATTCACAGCCCTATTAAACATTCAGAATCGGAAATGATACATTTTTATGAATCTATACAAGGCCTACTCAACATAGGAGCAATATCGGAATGCTTTTATAGTGAACAACAATACATATCGCCGGTGTTTTTGAGACCTAAACCCAATGGAAAAATGAGACTCATTTTAAATTTGAAAAACTTAAATAAATATATCACCACTAGGCATTTTAAGTTAGAAGACTTACGGACAGCTGTAAAACTTGTGTCTAAAGACTGTTTCCTAGCCACTGTAGACATAAAAGATGCTTACCTTCTTATCAATGTCAACGAAGTGTCTAGAAAGTATCTAAAATTCATGTGGAATGGGATTCTTTACCAATTTAATGTTTTGCCATTTGGCCTTAACACAGCACCATATATTTTCACCAAGCTGATGAAACCTGTTGTTAGATTATTGAGATCAGCTGGTTATTTATCAACTATTTATTTGGATGATATTTTACTGATTGGACGCTCTTATAACGAATGCATAGACAATATAAACATAACTCTAAAGCTGCTAAAAGCACTAGGATTTATAATAAATTTAGATAAAAGTAACCTTATACCTTCTACTTTGTGTAAGTTTTTAGGATACATAATCAATACTCGAACTATGCAAATTGGCTTACCAAGAGAGAAACAAATTAATATCCGAAAAGAATTAATCATGTTTTCTAAAAAATCACGCTGCAAAATCAGGAAATTCGCACAACTAATCGGCTCACTTGTGTCGGCCTGCCCGGCCGTCGAGTATGGATTATTATATACTAAGGAATTTGAACGCTGCAAATACCTTAACTTAAAACCTGATAATAATTTCGACAAATATATGAATCTCCCACAATGCTTATTAAATGACTTTCGATGGTGGATTCGTGCTATCGAAAATCCTGTACACAGGATTAGGGATAACAACTATGAAATAGAGGTATTTTCTGACGCCTCAACGACGGGGTGGGGCGCCGCGTGCGGCGCCGAGACTGCCAGCGGTCCTTGGTCAGAACAGGAGCGCAAACTTCACATTAACCAGCTCGAACTGTTAGCCGCATACTTTGCAATCAAGATCTTTACCAAAGATTTAACTAATTGCCAAATCCTACTGCGTGTAGATAACTCCACAGCCGTTTCATACATTAACAGGATGGGCGGCATTCAATTTCCCCACCTAACATATGTCGCAAAAAAGATATGGCAATGTTGCGAATCTAAAAGGATTTTCGTGTTCGCGTCCTATATCAAATCTAAAGAAAATATCATTGCAGACATAGAGTCTCGTCGACTGCATCCCGATATAGAATGGGAGCTTAATGACTCTGCATTCGAAATTTTAATTAAAAAATTTAATCTTCCAAAGATAGATTTGTTTGCCAGTAGAATCAACAACAAATGTAACAAATACATATCCTGGTTTAAAGATCCCCATGCTTTTGCTGTGGACGCATTCACAATTAGTTGGTCAGATGATTATTTTTACGCTTTTCCACCTTTCGCCATTATACTCAAAGTTCTGCGAAAAGTCATCGCTGACAAAGCGACGGGCATCATAGTTGTACCAATGTGGCCCACCCAACCATGGTACCCGATTTTTCAAAGCCTTTTAATATCAGAAATTATTATATTCAGACCTGATGACCAACCAATTATTTCTCATTCCAGCAACATCCATTCCAGTCTGACATTAGCTGCAGGGATATTATCCGGGAAGGGCTACTGCGCCGAGCAGTACCAGAATCATCAATAGACATCATGCTAGCTTCCATTTCACCCAATTCACTAAAACAGTACAGTGTATACATTAAACAATGGCAAATCTTTTGTAAAGAAAACAATGTAGAAATTTATGAAACCTCAATCAAGCCTATAATGGGTTTCCTCACTAAAATGTTTGATGGTGGCAGTGGATATGTCTCTCTAAATAGCTGTAGGGCAGCACTTGCCCTAATCTTAGGACCAAACATCTCAGACGATCATAGAATCCAAAGGTTCTTTAGAGGTGTTTTCCGATTAAGACCTCCCACACCTAAGTATGAAATGACATGGGACCCTAGTTGTGTTTTAGATTGCATATCAATTTGGTACCCAAATGAACGTATATCATTGGAACTGCTGTCTAAAAAATGTGCAACATTGTTAGCTCTTATTACCGCTCATAGGGTTCAAACCTTGTCAAAAATAAAAATACAAAATATTAATATTCTTCCTACAAAAATATTGATTAAAATTCCGGACCTAATAAAAACTTCCAAAATTGGGACTAACCAACCTATATTACAAATACCGTTTTTTAATGAAAAACCACAAGTTTGCCCGGCTCAGTCGCTAATCTGTTATATAGATAGAACGGCATCTATAAGAAAAAGCGATACATTATTTGTCAGCTTTAGAATGCCACATAGCACTATTACGGGTCAAACCATAAGTCGATGGATTAAAAATACACTGCAGGATAGTGGTATCGACGTATCGATTTTTTCCGCGCACAGCACGCGACACGCGGCTACGTCTCGGGCTTACGCGCAGGGGGTCAACATTGACCACATTCGAAGAACAGCTGGCTGGAGTCCCAGCTCCAATACCTTCGCTAAATTCTATAATAGAACAATTCTTAGCTCAGACGAAGCTGCGCTAGCGAATGCTGTCATCAATCCTTGTTGATTAAATATATAATATGTAGAATTAAACTATGTAATTGTTGTCATCATTGAGATATAAGTATCAATAAAAAATGTAATACTCGTAAACAATTTTTATTCCACACCATTTCCTAAACCTGCTTATGTACTCTCAAAGTCTACATTGTATGATGAATATTCTCTTACAGGTTACTAATATCGAGGACGAAGCACGAAGTATAATTAATGATTAAACGAACTTACCTGTAAGTGAAGTTCTATCATAATTATACGAGTGCTTCGTCCGAAGATATTAGTACCTAATACCCACCCACCCTAAGCATACAGCCCGACATGCAGGTTTTGAGGAAATATAAAACTAAAAACGAATGAGGCTACAGGGTGAGCGCCGGTTACATATAGAATAAAGTACCCACATTAAAAAAAAAAAAAAAGTGTTTTCACTCTCAAATTAGTGATATAAAGCGGTGGCACGTAGGCGTTACTACATTGTGTGATGAATATTCTCTTACAGGTTACTAATATCTTCGGACGAAGCACTCGTATAATTATGATAGAACTTCACTTACAGGTAAGTTCGTTTAATCATTAATTATAACTGTAGAACAATAATAGGTGGTAGTGTTCTACCGTGTGTGTGCAGGCTATTTTAGAGGATTGAAATAATATCGCATATTATGTACACAATGTGCCATCCCTCCAGCTCTAAAATGCCCTCTCCGAGTAGATGCCCAACTATTGCAGCGGTAATACCCCATTATTTCTGTGAGTTTTTCCTGAAACGCGACCAACGGCCCCCCTGGGCCCCATCACGCGAACCCTGGCCTGCATTAGCCTATAGCAATAAGGAATTGTTTGGGCAAGCGTTATTAACTTTGGACGTGTTGGACTCGCGCGGGGAGCTGCGAGCTTTGATGGAATGGCATACAATAGTAATTTTGTTTTTATAGTTCTTTTGCGCATTTTTCAAAGCTAATAATACTAAGCGTTATGATAATGTGTAATCGGAAATTGGCCGGCCTGATGGATTATGGTCTGAAAGAGAGGGCTGACCCTGTCTAGGTCCAGGGACATGAAATTGCTAGGTAGAAATTACATTCAAGCACCAAAACTCAATCAACAATTATAATGAATAGGTGGGTTGCTCTTTAATGTCACAATACTAAGCACGAGCCTCTCCTCCATGCGAGGATTCAAGCCATAGTCCACCACGCTTTGGCCAAGAGCCGGTTGGCGGACTTCACCCGCAAAAATAATGAAGGAGCTCAAATCTCATATCATACCCCTAAGTAATGTAGAGTCAATCAAGGCATATACATGCCTATAGGTTAGTATTGTTTATAAGTATCATGTACATTTCAAGTCTCCAGTCTCTGTTCATGGGACTTATATTTTAGTTCGCCATAAGGATACATTACCACCTATTTACAGCGCTAATGTCCGTCCATATGTCCTCGCCAGCATCACAAAAACTTAACAGGCTTCCGGCGTACATGGGAGCCTAAGTAACGGGTTACACCTGTCATTAAATTAACATAAGAGTAACGACTTAACGAGCTTGGGTTATTTTAGTTTGTGTGTTATACATTGCTTTTAGGATGTACATTAAATGAGGGCAACTCTTCATGTAAATGCAATGGTGTGTAACTGGAAAAGTTTTTGAAAGACAAATTTATAATGAGTACTTACATCTTATTTTTGTCAGTGTAGATCTATCTCCCTCAGTTAGCTTGTATATCGTATTATGCTCGCTCCTGTACACGTAAACACACTTCATAAGCAGGTTTACTGTAAGTGACAGCGTGCTCTCACAGTCATAGAGTGGTGCCCATTCAAACGTAACGCAGTAGTAACGTAATGTTCTAACCTCTTGCGCATGACAGTTTTTTTAACATCAGTTCATATAACTTAGATTTACATCAATTACCTATCATCTGCCAACCGGCATAGCAGTTTGTCGGCAGTAGTTGTTAGACTATGTTTTTTTCTTTTTTTTAAGTCCGGAGTTAAAATGTTTATGGTGAGAAAACTGTTTGAAAATCTTAAGTAGCTGTGTTAATATTGGAAACATTAGTAAATGGTTATGAGCTCGTCACATGACATTTTTTATGGAAACGAAGCACTATTAATATTTTATCATCTCAATAAACACAGTTATTGGTTGCATCATCATTAAAGTGGTACAAATATATTGTCCCGAGTTGTAAAAAAAATAAAGCTCTTTTCATTAGTGCGTGGATTGTTCGCGAGCGTATGTACACGCTGCGCACAGTGGTGTCAACCTAGAGCACTTACAACCTATGCTGATGCTGAGTGGTGATACTTGTTATAATTTTAATTAAACTTTTGTCAATTTACTATTAGTGTTCGTGCAATTATGATGTACACACTTAATTGAGTGTATTATTATATTAGTTGATATAATTTTATTTAGTTTGTTTATATTATACTTTTCCGTAAATAATACCTTTTTTGATACGTAATACTATAAAAATACCGATTTAATTATTTTTACATAAAAAGCTTGCTAAAAACATTTAATAACATTTGAGTATTTTACGCAACGTTACATTATTAATTAAACTACTTTATTGCTCTTCTGGTCGATAAGTTTCTTTAATACAGGTTTTCCGTAAAAACTAGGATATGGGTTTCCAAAAATGTGTTGATCATGATATCGCCAATCCGTTACAAAATAATAGTAGTTACTTTAGAACGTTTTATTTCTTAGATATAGCTTACAGCAATTTATTTATTACATTTATTTTTCTATCGACACGAACCTTTTTTATTATTTCTTTTATATCACAGGGTTTTGGGGATGTATATCGCTATTTTATGTCCTACCCTTAAATCTACACAAAACTATGTATCCATCCTGATATAGGTAACTGAATTAATTTTCCCCTACAGTTTACCAGAAGGCACCCAATTTTCATTATTATTATCGCGTATTAACATTTTTATCAGCGAATTGGCAGGAAACTAGCGGTTTAGTGGCCAGAATGCCAGTAATAAATCACAAGTTGCCACGAACCTGCCAGCGCGGGCGAAAACATCGTGATAATAAAAGCGCACACTTTCCGTGCAACCAAGTGTAAGCGATATGGAACTTAAAAACACTTTGCAGTGATTTTGATAAAGTTTTTTAGTTATATAGCCTTATACCAAATATTTAATAAATGATACAAGGAACTAGTGTGTAATTTTATATTATTGTTAAGTTATTAAGCAGTATACACGGTATACACGGATGCCTCCTCCTTCAATAATACCCTACAGACGTAAGAAAAGTAGTTTGATATTCTTTTTTTATGGCTCTATCCTTTTGGACAATTTTGCCAATGTCAAGTGAGGTAAATATAATACACGGTATAATACTGTAGAGTTTGGCCAGTGTGAAGCGAAATAATTTGATATTCTTAAATTAAATTGACAAGCATCAGTGCGCGCGATTCCACGCACTTCCTGTTAAAGTGGCGCGGTTCAAGCGGAGAGTGACAAATAAAATCTTGGGTTCCGCACGTGGTATAAGTACTTACTTATTTTTTGTGAAGTTGACCGTGCCCTACACTTAGGGCCTTAGGGGTAGTTTAGTTTTGAGCATTCGCTTACCTTCACATTCAAATACCGAACCATAATACGAGTATACAATAAATTATAATTAATTGTAATACGAGTATGTACGTTCTTACAATTTGAAAACCGTGAATTTTTTAAATAACAAAGTCGCTAAACATGCTTATGACCCGACTGTTGTTAAGCCGTTACCGAAGTCTATAGATGCTAAATATTTCTCGTAATAGTGGGTCCTTATTCATTCAAACAGGGAAATAAAAATAATATAAAATTTAGATAACTTGCATTTCACGCGACAGCATATTATAATTTTACCTCTGGGTCCTACACATTTATCCTTCGAAATACATATCTGGAGGTAAATTTATTATTTCGTTTTATTATACTGCCGTATAAGTAATTATAATGTAAAATTGTTAGATATTTTATTCCCTTTTATCTATCCGGCTCTGTGGGATATAAATGGAAAATGTTTGTAGGGAAGTACTCGAGCGAGATATATTTTCCTGATGTTACCGCGATACAAACTGAGTTTAAAGATAAGTCCTTGGATCACTTTTCCTTAAAACCACAAACATCTACACAGTGCACTCCCCTATTGTCCTGTTAACGCGCTCGTTAGAAGCGCTTCTTTATCATCCTATTTATTTGCTTACTTACTCGACTTCTTCTATAGCAAGTATCCAGATAACAATATAATAACATTAAATATTATTGCGGACTTCCAGATTCAATGTACGGCATATCTTTACTGTACCTATATTATTGAATCTTCGAGATGCTCCACGTGTAGAACGCAATTCGTATTGGAATACAGCGTACGTCTCACTTCACCAACCTCTATGTTCTCGGGTAGGTTTAATTTTTTCAAGCAAAATTATGAATCTAATTTCGTCATCTTTCTAGGCTTGTAAAAACTTAAATTGGAACTGCAAAAGAAATAAGATAACAAACAAAAAGGCTAAATTACGTGGCAGAGTTACTTAGTCACAAAATTAGATTAATCAAGTCCAAAAGTTACTCGCACGTGAAACTCCGACGTTATTACATTAACTGAGACGAGATAACGTAAATACAGCAACCAGGTGCTGCCAAATATATCATCGACTACTCGCTCATAGAAGCTCCTAATAATCATAATGTACCCATTGTTATTATTAAACCCCCCTTATTAGTAATTCCAGTCCATCTACAATGCCTATGCAAAGCATTTTTTAAAACAAAGGAGCTTTGCACTGCCACCGGAAATCAATTATAACTTTTATGAGCGTATCCTTCTAGATAAAATATTTTAATACAGATTTTGAAATAATAAATTCATACCTAAATCTTGGAAATCGTCAGATCCTAGTTATAAAAGACTAGCTTTTACTATAACACTGGCATTCTTATTTCTACAAATTTGTATCCGTATTGTTTACATAATCTTGTTCTCAATCAATCGCGCAATCATCGCGCTACTACTGTGAGGACACTTTACATAATCGAGCGTCCCCACAAGTTGGTAACACAATTACTGGAAGGTACAAACAGACAAAGCCGGCGGTCCTCGTAGTTTGTCGCAGAATAGCTTTAGCACGTTTGCGGAACTCGTTAAGGGCACGCGTGGCCTTCTGAGTTTTAACCGGTATGTGTGAGTATAAGTATACACAGATGGCAGCGGATGGTAGGAGCGGTATTGCCGCAATTTACCTAATTTCGTACGTAAATGAAGCTGTATATTGGTGTTTTTTAATTTATTATCAGATGAATTCATCGTAATTCATGTATTTATCATTTATTATCACTCAGACAGTTGTCCCAAAAATACTATTTCGAGACCCGCAAACAATGGTGATAAAAAATTTTGAACTACCTATCGTGGAAATTGCTGTGATCTACAGCACAATATTATAATGTTTCCTACAAAGCTGTTCACAATTGCTGACTCTTACGAGCTGACGGAACCCGGTCCCGGCGGACTGACCCGAGCTTCACACTATCAACGACTGGAATGTACTTAGCTCTCTACGCCGTCGGTATTTGAACAAAGCTCTTGACGTCATAATGTGTCCGAAATACTGCTGAAGTAATGTCTACGGGGAGTTTTTGTATATTGATAACTCTAAATTGAAAATTTAAAAACCCCCGATGCGATGACCTGTTCATGAAATGTATAATTTACCTAGTTCTTCCAAATAATGATGTTAGCGCAATTTGCGTAGCTCCCGTAGCTCAGTATCCATAGCTCATCTCGCAAATTCATCTGGTACAACTAGTTTCGATGCCAGATTATGAAAGCACCATTAAATCATTTGTTGTGGCTTCCTCATTTATAATCTAAGATGTACAATAATCAACAGAAAATCTGTGTAAAAGTATGAGACATTATTTTGTTATGACATTATAATAATTGACATTAGAATAGACAACGAATCTAAATATTGATGTCACGGAGGTTTTATTCCTAGTAAAATATTATCAATTATGATTCAATTTGATGTAATAACTCTGGTTGAGGTAGACGGGAGCAGCCTAGGGGAAGAATTTTCAATAACGCTAAAATGATTTTAAACTAGATTAGTTTTTTTATATTCTTTGTCAATGGCGGAGCAACGCCCTCTAGAATTATTATAGCGTAATATTCCATGACCATTAACAAACCAAACAAAATGTAACGCATGCGCGTATCCATCATTTGAAACGTGACTTATGGAACGTCTTTAGTTCATACACAAATCTCAATAAAATTGATAAAATATTAATTTTTTTCAGAATCAGGGAAACTTTTCAAATTTATAATATTGTAAAAAGCCAGTTCAGACTATTACGATCATTTAAAAATATAATAAATCTAAATCCAATCATCTCAAATTTCGACTGGATTCGAGCCGAGGGAATTGGTTTTGGCCGTGAATGTGGCTTTTTTAACCTACAAAAGAGCTGATGATCTTCAAACGGCTGAACCGATTTTCATGAAACATAGCTAAGAACACTCTCGATCAGAATACCTATCTAACAAAAGAAACAAAATTGAAATCGGTTCATCAGCTTGGGCGCTACGTTGCCACAGACAGACACACAGATCCACAGATACACAGATACACAGATACACAGATACACAGATACACAGATACACATGTTAAACTTATAACACCCCTCGTTTTTCGTCGGGGGTTAAAAATGGAGATATAAAATCGGATACCTATCATTTTGATTAGTTATTATTATATTTCAATAAAATCTACGTTTTACACAGTCATTACCAAATCTAATGATGCGTTCCTAAATATCATATGTCAGAGTACGTTTTCGCTGGTTTCACGCACAGCGAATAGAACATTTTCCGGCTAATTGCTAAGCCGGCCGGCGCATAAAATTTTATTGGAAACCCGTTGGAAAGGTTTTAATTATTGATCCTACGTGGTAACTTTGTGAAACAATATATTTATCAGCTGTCGGTAGTTAAAATGATGAGTTGTGCACCATTGTCATGTTATTAATAGCTTGCAGTTGATAAAAATCGAATCAAAACATGAAAAGCTTACCAAATACTAAGTTTTATTAGACATGAACATGATATCTGAACATGATAATTTCAGTTAGGTCACCAGAAACAATGTGATAACTCCCAGTGGTCCCAATTTAGTAGAGCCTGTGTCGGGGTCAACTTCGTCCCAGGGCCCGGTGGGACGGTGGGAACAAACGAAACAATCTAATATGACACGCGGTCGCTTTCTCAAGTACAGATATGTAGCTAATAAGAGAAATCATCCTAGGAGTAGAGTTGTATTCATACTCAATATTATCAGATTTTTTATGCGCTCACATAGGTATAGTGCGCTCTATATATATCTTTACATTTGACTAGAGGCTAACGAAAATTTATAAAAGAGACACACTTTTTTGACACTAAGTTTATGTGAAACGTTAGCCTCGATTGAAGGAGCCACGATAACATAAAAATGACTAAATGTTGAAGTCTCTGCCGAGGTCTCCAAGATCCAAGTCATAATATTTAGACGCAGATAAACATTTTGCTTTGGTCACTAACAAAATATTTATTAATCGAAATTGTGTTTCTACCAAGTTCCGAAGAGCATCAATAGGGGTCACTACCTGTATGGTTAACAAAATACCAATACTTATACGAATTTATTTATTATCACAATGGAGCAGGTAATGGCCGCACTCCTCTCTATTCAAAAAGAGCTTGACGAACAGAAAAAACTCATACACAAAAAAGGGGAAGAAGTGGCAGAGAAGGTAACATTAAACATAAATAAAATACTAGAAGAAAAATTAAACATTTTAGAAGAAAAACATGAAAACCTTGTGTCAAGGGTAGAAAATCAAGAGCAAAGATTATCATATTTGGAGAGACAATCAAGACAACGCAATTTAGTCTTCTTTGGACTGGAGGAACACGAAAAATCCTACTCAAATTTGGAAAATATTATAGTAGACTTTGTACACAAACATTTCCCAATACAATTAGAGCATAGAGATTTACAAGCGATCAGAAGAATAGGGAAGAAGACTGAAAAGCCACGACCGATAGTTATCACGTTCACAACACTTGGTAAGAAGATCGACATCTTAAAAGGCAAAGGGGCTCTAAAAGAAACACCGTATTATATAAAAGAAGACTACCCCAAATCAGTCCTACAAAAAAGAAGAGAGCTACAGGAACAAGTAAAAGCTGAAAGAGAGAAGGGAAATAAAGCCATCATTAAATATGACAAGCTTATTCTACTAACTAATTCATCCAAAGAACCGAAAAAGAATAAAAGAAACCTATCAGAATCTCCAGAGAATAACACAAACAACCATGCCGAGCAGAGAGCCCAAGCAAACAAAAAGAACAAAACCTTAGCCGCCCAAACATTACAAAGGTCTTCAAGCTTCACCGAAGGCGTGGTAAAACCGAGCATACTAAACTACCTAACAAACAAAAATAATAATAACAAAACAAACACACAAGCCAACACCGCAAATATATAGCAACGAACCGGCCAGCCTCTCCCAGAAAACAACAAACAAACTGATAAAGCTACATCAACACATAACACACATCTTCCAAGCCGGCTGGTCCCCGTGGAAGAGTACGACCACAACCCTCCAGGAAAACCACAAAAACAAAAAACCACTACACCAGACAAAAAATCCAAGAATTGTATAAAAATTGGAACTTATAATGTCAGGTCTCTGTCATCACCACACCGTCACATAGAACTAAATAACGCACTGAAAGATATAAACTGGGACATACTAGGACTATCAGAAACAAGAAAAATGGGTTGCCACATAGAAGAGCATTCAGACTATGTTTTATGCTATATTGGAGAAACAAAGGGACTGTATGGAGTCGGATTTATAATAAAAAAGGTATGGAAAAATAATATAACTAACTTTACTGGCATTTCGGAGCGAGTAGCGTTATTACAAATGAAATTTGGCAGACTAAACATTTCTATAATCCAGGCATACGCACCCACGGAAAGATCAGACGATACAGAAATACAAAAATTCTACAATGATCTGAAGAAAGCTCACACACTAGCCGATGATAAAATTATAATACTAGGAGACTTCAATGCAAAAATAGGGCAACCCAAAAAAGAAGAAAAACTCGTCATGGGACAGTATGGGCTAGGCCAAAGAAACGAACGAGGCGAACGACTAATAGAATATGCATTGGAATATAGACTAGCAATAATTAACACTTATTTCAAAAAAAGACCCAGCAGAAGATGGACCTGGAAGTCACCAGATGAAAGAGCCAAAAACGAAATCGACTACATCATGACAAATGTCCCAAAAATAGTCCAAAATTATGAAGTTCTCAATAACGTAAAGTTCCGAACAGACCATAGACTACTTAGAGCAACAGTCCTATTGAGCCAATCGAAAAAAAAGTAGAAAAGGCTTCAAACCACCACCAAAAATTCCGAAAACTGAAAAGGAAACAAGACACTACATAGACAGCCTTAAATTGTACATCGAAAACAAACTAGTAGATACTAGAAACGTACAATCTTACTATGATGCGCTAGAAGTAACTATAACAAAAAGTTTAAGTAGCCAAAACAATCCTAAAAATGAAAAACGACACAAAATATTTAGCGAAGAAACAATAGCCTTAATAAACAAACGCAGCGAACTAACTATAAGAAAGAATAAAGATGCTAATACAAAGAAAGAACTAAGCAAACTATATAAGGATACTAGCAAAGCGATTAAAAGAGACTATAGTAAGTACAGAAAAATGATAATAACAGAAAATCTAAACAAATTCAGAAGCACAAAGAAAGCATTTAAAGAATTAAACTTAAGAAAAACATGGATACAAAAATTAGAAGATCACAAGAAAGAAACTAAAACCAGACAAGAAATCATACAGCAGGCAACTACTTTCTACCAAGAACTATACAAAAACAAAGATAAAACCATCGGGGAACTCAACGAACCAGACTATTGTTATAACACGGAAACAATTAGACCGATAGAAGAAAAAGATATATACGTCCAGCTGAAACAACTAAAATCAGATAAAAGTCTTGGTCCCGATGGAATAACCAATGAAGCTTTGAAAATAGGCGCCCCAGTTTTACTAAGACCTCTCACAGAATTATTCAACCTCATATTAGAAGCTGAAATCGTACCAATCCAATGGTGCAAGTCAGACATCATACTACTATATAAAAAAGGAAACCCTCTCGATATCAACAACTACAGACCAATTAGTTTACTGGCAAATATATACAAAATCTTCTCATCTATAATTCTTAAACGCATAACACAGCCGATTGAAAATGCACAACCACTAGAACAAGCTGGCTTTCGCTCTGGGTTCAGCACACTAGACCATATACAGGCACTGGAGCAAGTTATAGAAAAATACGAAGAGCTTAATAAGCCACTCTACCTAGGTTTTATCGACTACAGCAAAGCATTTGACAGCATAAGCCACAGCTCTATATGGAAATCACTAAAAAAATTAAACATAAATTCGAAATATATTAATATTATAAAATACATATACAACAACAGCAAAAGTAATGTGAAGCTAGAATCTAGAGGCGATGCAATTAATATCGAAAGAGGAGTCAGACAGGGGGACCCCCTGTCACCTAAATTATTTATTGCGGTTTTAGAAGATGTATTTCGAAACACAGACTGGAAAACTAGAGGCATAAAAATAAACAACAGCTATCTCAGCCATCTCAGATTCGCAGACGACATAGTTATACTGTCTGAAACAGCAAATGAATTACAAGATATGCTCCGCTCTCTTGCTCAAGAAAGCTCAAAAGTAGGATTAGAGATGAATGCTACGAAAACCAAGATCATGACAAACAGTATAGAACGGCCCATCAATGTAAAAGAAAAATCTATAGAATATGTCCATAGTTACATTTACCTAGGCAAACAAATATCATTTTTAAAAACGCACAATGAAGATGAAATTGAGAGAAGAACAAACATAGCCTGGAAGAAATTTTGGTCACTCAAAGAAATTCTAAAAGGAGACTACTCGATAAACCTGAAGAAAACGGTATTAGACACCTGTATACTGCCTTGTCTACTGTATGGTTGCCAAACTTGGGTATACACGACAAAAGCCAAACAAAGGATCACAACAACACAAAGAGCTATGGAGAGAAGTATCCTAAACATAAGAAAAATACAAAAAGTCAGGAGCAAAGTCATCAGACAGAAAACAAAAATAACAGATGCCCTCACACAAGCTCTAAAATTGAAATGGCAGTGGGCAGGTCACGTATCGCGACTAACAGACAGCAGGTGGACAATCAACACTACGAGGTGGAAAGGGCCAATCGGTAAAAGAAGGGTAGGGAGACCGAAAAAACGATGGGCTGACGACATCACCAAATTTATAGGAAAGGACTGGCAAACTATCGGCAAGGACAGAGATGAGTGGAAAGGACTGGAGGAGGCCTTCACCCGAGGAGGGGTCCATATCCAATAACAAAAACTATTTCTTACTAACATTTAGACATAAGCAAAACATTAATAACGAACTAAACACTAACAAACAAGTACCAACATTTGAAATGGAAATTAAGGATAAGGAAATAAAGGCTTTTTTATTTTTATTTATTTTATTTTATAAACATTTTGCTTAATCCTCAAACAATATCTATTATAAATTCGTGTTCTACGAACAATAAAATGTTTATATCGCTTCTCTGGCTATTAATATAAAGAAACCCGAACCAAGCGATAACCCGACCATTTGTCATGTGTCAGCGCGAGGGGTGGCGGGGGGCAAGGGGCGGCGGCCGCCCCGTCTGACCGCTAATGGATCTTTGCCGAATTATATCAAGCACGCGGTAGGAGGGTAGACGTGAAATTTTGATGGCACCGTTATTAATTGTCGACGGTGTTCGTGAGGTTTGCTTTTGTTTATGACGATGCCTGATTCACGGAAGTGAAAACCTATTTTCCAATGGTATTTTGGCCTCGAGGCATACAGGGAATCATTATATTTATTGCTACTATTCGGGCATGCACCCTCTCAATTCAAAGGAGAATAGGACTATGGCCTAGTGCGAGTTGGCAAACTTAGCGCGCTTTTACTTTCTACGTGAAAGTTGCCTAACGATGTTTACCCATACCGTTAAACTAGGGATATTCTTTCGATATTTTTCTGCTCTCATTGGTCTGATACTTCTCCTTCTGAGTCCAAGCAGTTACAGCTTATTACAAATGTGTTTGATGCATAAAACTTTAAAGTTGTCAAGCACAGCTGTTGAAACTTCATGGCAGTGCATGTGTCTGGAATTCCCGCTATTAAAATGTCGAGTTGAATACATTTCGTATTGAACCTGTACTAGTACGGAGCTGGGGTCGTTAGTTTAGAAACTTTCAGGAGAACTAGCTATGACTGTGTTATTGTCAAAGCTAGTTGGGAAAACAACGTGTGGTGCGATCATAAGCGAGGGCGGGATATTTTTTTTTGGAATCTGTCTTCTGCTTCTTATCGTAGTCGTTGTGACCACCTCTGGTGTCTGATATTTCAAACCACCGGAAGGCCTCCGACCACAGATATAGATTTACATAGATAACGCAAGTATCACAATTTGTATTGAAACCAAGCGTGCCAAATTTTTAACACCTACTGTCACAGATGGCGGGAAATCCAAACCGATTCATAGACACCGATGCCGCCGATGCCCCTCCGCCCGCTACGATTCTCTCGTGTGATTATCTCGCTCATACTCATATTTTTATATCTGTAGTCGCGAGGACTGTAAGTTGTCGGCGACCAACCTTGACGCTTGGTCGGGGTTTTCGGACACGCTAAGTACATACATTTGCGTTATCTGAAGCACGCGTTATGCTATTACCGGGATTTGAAACTACGAGTTTCGGAACACAAGCCGGGTCCACTGCCTACTAGACTACTACAACTGTACTGTGGCTATTTCGTTCAATGCGATGATGTAAATAAATATGTCGTTCTCCTTTTAAAATTAAAGGCATCATGGATTTTCTTTCCTAAATTTAAATGTTATGAATATCCATGAATTCTGACTGAACTAATATTGAATACTCCCTCCCGCTACCTCCCAAACCTTCAACCCCACCCTACATGAACTGGTAACGATGCCGTTGAAAACTTTCATCGATAAATATAGCGAACGAGCGCCGGCAAATCTTTCACACGTACTGCCCGCTTATCGCTACTGACATACAGTTGCTGAGGAAGTTTTCCTTGGCGAGGAACGAATGGAGCCAGATTTGAGCTGAATATTCCAAAGTAACCGGGTGCTTGTTGTTAGCTGGACCCCGCTGTCAGTATATTGCATTAGGGATTCAGATCAATTAGTAAGCTTTTCTGTCTTCAACATACAAAAATGAGAATCTCATTAAGCGAATCCTATCCAGATCCTCGCTTAATATTGATATTTCTTTTGTGGATGAGGGCAGAAAAGCTTGGCAGATGGCCTGGCCGGGTCTAACTCCATCTGATCCGACCATACAAAAAAGCTGGGATGTTTTGTGTTGCAGTGTCACGTTGAAGGGGTTAAAGGAGACTAGTACAGGCCCCGAGCTCGCTAGGATCGAGGCAGTTTCCCGTAAGGAATCCGGTTATTGGTTACATGCGTTTCCATGTGCGAATACGGGAAACTACCTTGACCCAAATACACTCCGTGTGGCACTAGGTTTGCGACTCGGCGCTGATGTTTGCACGCCGCACACATGCCCATGCGGGGCTGCTGTCGACCGGCTTGGACACCATGGACTCTCCTGTGCCAAGAGTGCTGGCCGCTTCTCCCGCCATGCTGCTCTGAACGACATCATCCGACGTTCTCTTGCCACCGCCAACGTACCGGCCATTTTAGAGCCGCAAGGTATCGTACGTGACGATGGTAGGAGGCCGGACGGTATGTCTCTCGTTCCTTGGAGCAGGAGGCGGGCTTTGGTGTGGGATACGACTTGCGTTGACACTCTGGCCCCGTCTCACCTCCTGGGAACGAGCCAAAGAGCGGGCGCGGCGGCTGAGGGTGCAGAAAATTTTAAACGCCGCAAGTATAGGGTTATCGGCTCCGAGTACATTTTCGCACCGCTTGGAGTCGAGACCCTAGGTCCAAGCACGCATAATCTCGTTCAAGAGATATCAAAAAGATTTTGCTGGGCATTTCCTCGCTCAGTGAGTGGCTCTAGCCATCCAGCGAGGGAATGCGGCTAGCATCTTGGGTACGCTACCGCATGGGCCAAATTTTGTGCATTCTTTAAATAATTAGTAAGTTTGTAATCATTTATTCATAATTATAATTAAGTCATTTAAAAATATATATTCATTAGTAAGAAAAGGTGCATTTCAGTGCATAAACTTTATTTTATTCCAATGTTTGATAGTAGGGTAATAACACTTCCCCTCATTACGAAAGCAATTGGAGCAGTAGTCCACCACGCTATAACGTGGCTATAACGTATTTATATTTATACAGGTGGTAAAGTCACCTAAAGTTATAAATATGCTTAAAACTGTATCATAAGGTAAAATAATATCGACCCGTAGTAAAAGGAGGTGGATATAGAAAATGATGGTACAAATCACATCCGCCCTATCGTCCGCCCAAGCCTTCTATCTCACTGCCGGTCCGATGTCTGTCCGTAGTATCGATATGGCCGTCACAGACCCAATTTATTTCGTGTGACACGGACATTACGCGGACATAGTGTCGCATGACGGGTTCAGGTCGGTTGAGTGAGGGGGATAGGAACTAATTATATTATTTCGGTATTAAGTTACGTATAGTTTACAAAGAAAATAAAACAATATCACACCGGGATTCCACATAATGGGGTAAATAAAGTTGTTATTATGGTTTTAATTGAGTGGTTGAACCTATCCTATTATATTGGGCATCCTCCTCCTCAAAGCGAGGAGTATACAGACCGTAGTCTGGACCTGGTTCAAAGCGAGTAAATAAACTTCACTCAATAAAATAAAAGCTTTTACCTATATATTTACCTATTAGAACATTTTTTTTCGTAAATTAAATACACATTGAAAATTCATTATATCAGTTATGCGATGCGAAAGTAAAATTATGCACCAATATGCATCTAATGGTTAAAATAGTCAACAGACGTGGCTGCGGCAAGGGTCAGCAGGAAGATACGAAAGTACTTGCTACGTCCCACAACAATCTGTATCAATTATCATGACAAAACATTATCTAAACTCTACACTTTTTGTGTTACAAATATTTATTCATTTATTTTATTTTGGACAACAGACAGTCATGTACATCGACTAAAGATACAACACAAGTTGAGTACACCTTACAGACAGACCTAGAGTGCCAACATTTATATATTATATAATAATAATTATAAAACATTATGTAGTAATAATCAGAGCTGAGTGGTAGTTAAAGTGAGAACAATATAACGGGAATCATGAGAGAGAATACAATTTAGTATATACATATAAGAATACAAGTTAATAAACAATTCACATAAGTCATAGTTGCTCAGAGAAATAGGTTATTAAGTTCTTTTTGAATTTGGATGTGGTATCACGAAATAAATCTATATGAGCAATGTTTTTATTATAAGCAGTTAAACAGCGAGGAAAGAAATATATGTATATAATAATGAATTGATATATTTTTCATACAGTTAGTAGATATGCCTGTGCCAGTGGTTCCGGCGTCACCGGCACAGCAGCAGAACGAATAAATCTCCCCGCTCGGTTGCTTGTTCCGCATCCGCTGCCGCCGCCGCCGCCGCGCCCGCTTCCGGTCCCACCGGATAATGAATCGTTACGCAAACCACATCTTTGTTGAGAATTTTTTTTGCTTCGTTATATTTATTTGCCTAAATAATATATACACTGTCATAAGTATTTAGATCATACGTTGGTATGGTTTGTTGTGTGGTGTTACTGTTTCGAATCGGTTGATTTAATGTTGATGTTCAACAAGTTTTTTTACCCGACTAAGGAAAAGCCAAAAGTTATTGGAATAAAAGTATTAGGATGTGAAAACTGTCACTTAAAACTAAAATTTATTTTAAATATAGCACTTTGAATTGTGCTATTTGTACGTAATACTTATTTTGGTCTTCATAGTTTTATGTTGTTAATGTGTGCATTGTTTCATAAACTTATGTTTTTAATTGTTTCAAAACTGGACAACATGACGAACCGAAAATTAGTCCAGTCTACGTCACGCTCTAGAGGAATGTTACGTAACTATAATGGATAGTGTAGGCCCTGGCAGTTCTCTAGAGGACAGAACAAGCGTTTTCCATTACTGTGTTGATACTAACGGTGCAGATACTCCACTTAACAAGTTGATGTTGTTGCCTTTTCTGATAATTTTGTTATTTAACAGCCGTGGGTTGTCGACTTTCTACCGATTTTATAGTATGTCCTATACCTCGGGACTAAAAGCAAAGTCATTTCTTTCAGTGTGTTAAAAGGTTTCTCAGCCAGTCGATACCATCTTCAGCATCCGTTGCATTTTCCATATTTATGACATACTAGCTGTGCCCCCCGACTTCGTCCGCGTAGTATTTAACGTAACAAAAATTTCGGGATTATCGGGATAAAAAGTATTCTATATGTTAATCCCGGTTATAAACTATCTGTGTTCCAAATTTCATCCAAATCCGTTCAGTAGTTTTTGCGTGAAGGAGTAACAAACATACATACATACATACATACATCCACACTCACAAACTTTCACATTTATAATATTAGTAGGAAGTAGGATGTAAACTCCCTTAGGTCCAAGTTACATTAACGTGTTCATGAATTTGGTCTGGAAGATCCTCCTGAAAAAATTGGTAACTGAACTTCAGTTAAGACCCTGTGGAAATTGTTTATGAGACTAATTACAACCTAGAGAGGCAAGCGGCCATTACAAACCTTAAAAGAAAGCATAATAAAAATAATTAATGGGCATTATGGAAAATTGTTTCTCGCCAGCGGGAATAAAATATTACTTGCTGCCTTTTTTTCAAAGTTAATTTCAACATTGCACATAAATATCACATTATGATGAAAACTGAAAAGTAAAACAAAGTTCGTTGCGAAACTTCACACTGAAGAACTTGACATTATCAGTTCCGGCGATTCATTGGCCAAGCGATGTTTTTAACACAAATAAGCTCTCCCGGCACACTATAATGTATCCGGCGCCTATGCATCCGTCATATCCCGGCGAATGAAGCCCCGGGACTCGGCGAAGTGATCACTGCTAAATTATCGACGCGTTTCCACCGCTGGCCATCAGCATAGAGCCACTTGTCATTTGATGTTTCAAGTATACTTAACAGGGTTTTTGTTGAATTAAAGAATATTATATTTCAACGTCGAAGCAAATACTATAGAAAAATTTAATGTCTAAAATAAACTCGAGCATTTATCAAAAAACGAGTGAAGCCTGCCAACCCGCATTCCAATTCTAATATTGAAATCACAGCACTGGATTTAGCTCATCCATAATTTCATAACTACGGTTGACTTGCGTTGCCCACTGGATATAATTCGATGCCGAAGGGGTTTTGGATAATATCCATCACATATCGCCAAACGCAGCCCCCTGGGGTGCGGCCAATAGAACGATTAACTGCGATCTGTCGCCGACTGCGCTAAAGCTTGAGGGATATTACTAACAGAAGGTACTTGAAAAGTTGTGGTAACATCTGATAAATAACCTGGTGTATTTCAATTAATACTTGTTACTTAATTAATGTTGTATCTGAGTATTTGGTGGTACGTATAATAATTAATAGTATTATTGTAGGTGAAACAAATTATAATATTCAAAATAATGTTTAAGTTATGATTTTTTTTTCAATGAAGGCATCATCCCTGATGACTACTACAGACTTTGTCGTAAAAATATCATAACAAAGGATACTATACGAAGTAACTACATACAAAACCGTTGGCTATTACAAATACTCCCATCATCATATCGCCTCAAGCACTTCGCCATTCTGTGGTATTTCCATCACAAGACCGAGGGAATCCCTCGCGGCCGCGATCATCAACTAGTTCACGTTTCTGAAGCTATGATCGACAGGAACATATCACTTTGATTCTGTGCCTTTGATTTATTAGAGGAAAATTTGTATGGATAGCGAATAGTTTGATTCATTTGAGGCTTACATAAGCCTACATATATAGGATTTGTGTAACATTTATGTACACTGATACATTAATAAATTATAATTTAAATTGGTATTTTGCTCTGAAGCTAAAAATATAAACCATTTCCGACATAGGACTTTCTCTTTCAGTTTGCAAAAGGGCTTATACAAACATACAAAGTAACGCCCAAGCGAGGAACATGTTAGTGTGTGAATGTGACAATGAGTTCATTTCTAGTTCAAATACAAATAAATGTTTTGAGCCCTTCTAGGTAAGCAAAATGAACCCGCGGGAGCTCAGGTAGGTACCGGGTACCCTACAATGGAGGTGTAATGTGAGCATTTGTTACTATGTGTGTCTTTATATATAAACGATTTTAACTTTGGTACTTACGATGGTAATGGATAGAGTGGCGTCAGGCCGGATTGCAAATTAGAACAGCCAATGGAGTTTGTTATAGGTATGTATTTGCAGAGTTAATCCTTCCAAACAATAATAAATATAGTGTTAGATATCTAGTTCCTTTTACAAGCAAGTGTATATTTTCTTGTGCCTAATATAAAAGTATTTATTTACGTAATAAATTCTCCTCTCGTTCCCAAATCAACAAACATTAATTTTCCGCCTACCCTTACAGCAAATATGTCGGCTACTCTTATTAGGAATTAATTAAATAATAACACGGTGATCGTACCTAACACACGGTGACCCGGCGTCACCTTGGCCGCGTTGACCCCACAAACGTAATTACACGGGTGCGGGCCCTCTACTACTGGCCAAAAAGAAATAGCCCCGGCAGCGACGGTTACTCTTAATAAGAAAATTATTCCGAGTTCTATAAAAAAAACTGTATTCATTTGGAACGGTAAATCAGAGTTACAAAGAGTTACAGTAAAAACTCAGAATGCTTATAGTATTAGTTAAACTGAGGTCGATGTAAGAACTTTCTGAACGCGGAATTGCAACGAGCACTTGATTCTTTAAATAATCTTCAATACTCCGCTCAACAAATATCCAATAGGTTGTTGGGAACGTTTGGAAAATAATTGGCCTCGTTTTCACGTTCACTTTTAAGTGTGCACTTTTTTCACTCTATAGTTTTACGCTTAACCATTAACCTCGCCCCTCGTTTCTAATTTCAAACTGTTAAAGTAAATCTCTCTCAAATAAACAAACTAAAACCTTTGATCACAAAGGTTAAATAATTACACAAATTAACAATCAGAGTGGACCATGTCTAGTGTAACGAAATCTCGGATCATTATAGAGTCGAGTTTCAAAGCACTGAAAATAATGTAGTGATGAGTAGGTACTTACGGTTAATTTAAATTGCCGCTGTTCACAATTAAAAGCCTGCTATTACAAATTACTGTAGTGACTTATGATAGTTTCATTCAGTTTAATATAGAATTATTCTTCTCGCTCAAGTACTAAAATCTTGTATTTTTTTTACCTATTGCTAAATATACAAGTTTTGTCAGGTTCTAATACTTTTACTTCAGCCAACATATACATTTCCGATGGAAAAATATTTTAAGCTTACTCTATAAGCAAATAAATATCAATCTCGCTCATACCGCGGTTCTTGCTTAAAGCCAATAATTGAACAAATTGCTGGTAGCTCAGATTACGATGTTGCAATCGATTTTCAACGCCTTGTCTACTCGAAGTTTGCTTTATAACCCGAAGCGCGGCATCAAAACTCAACTTGCGCTGACATGGAGTTGAGAAGTTTGTTTCAGGTACCTTGAATTACATTTTAAAGTAGGCTTTATCAAAAGTCCAAATTTAAATTCTTCTTGTAATTTGTGTAATTGTATAGAAAATAGTGGGCTCCACTAGACCATTGATAAGAAACAAAACATGGGAATAAAGACAAGTTAGAAGTGAGTGTCTTTCCATCATCCGGAAATCGTCCACTGCTGGATATAGACCGCGCCAATTATTTCCACACGTGTCAGTCCTCCGGCACTCGCGTCCTCCGCGGCCCTACGAGGCGTGTATCGTCGTCGATTACCTGGTGGGAGCTTGCCTTACACTAATGTTCCGGCTCCTGGCGGCCTTTTGAGTCGAGAACGTTTCTGCCCTATCGACTATCGGCTCTGCGAGCTATGTAGGTACCCCTTTCACAGCCATTTGAAGCTATGTTGATTACGCTCTAGTTTCACGGTCATATATTCCTGTTACATTTCTGCTAACCGAAGTCAACCAGTTTTTTATTTCTTTCAAAATGTGTCCAATTAGACTACGGCCATTTCCCCCGCATTCCCAAACCTTAGGGAGAATAGTTGAAAGCTGGTGAGTCCCTTTGTCCGCCCTAATGATGCCGCAGCGCGTGCCGTCGCGTAGCAACCGACACTCTCCGTGTGCACGCACGGCGGGGACGCATTTGTGGGTTGAGACTCTATATGCGACTCTATTCCATCTACTATTACCATTTAAATTTTGAAAAATTCTTTCATAGCAAACATCTAGAATCCAAGTGATTCATACCCAAATTTGTGCACTTTTGGTTTTCGGTTACAGCTTTTTAAAATGTTTCGACCACTTATGAAACTGAGTTCTGTTACTAGAAATAAATCTAAACATCTTACATTGAATCTGTTCTCTTCATAAGATTCTTTCAGTATTTTTCATTACATACAACCCAACTTTTATAACCTAAGTTACAATTTAACGATGACATCGGGTTACCGGATGTACTTACTGCCAGCGGATAATAAAAAGCTGAAGGATGTAGGCGATTCAAGAGGAGACGAGTTATTCTGAATGGAGCCCTGCAAACAGGCACTTAAGCCACATTGTGTTGAGTTATAGGAAAGACTTTTGTTGGTGACGCTTGATGTAATAATAATGAACGTTTTATTATGTTGAGCAAGTTGTTTGGACGTTGGCAAGACAACGATATAGTAATAACCTATCAATTGCCTACGCACGCGTCATCATTATGCGTCGCTATTAGATACAATTTACCTAATCAATGGACCAAGCATATAAATTACTAGCTGAGCCCGCGACTTCGTCCGCGTGGAATTGAACTTAACAAAAAAGCCCGCTCACGCGTTCTGAGCCCGCGCGACGGGACACATTTAAAAAAAAATCTAAAATAAAAGTAGCCTAAGTTACTGCTTATAACATCAGCTATCTACCAGTGAAAGTCCCGTTAAAATCGGTCCACCCGTTTCAGAAATACTCTTTGATGTCATGTGTTTTTATGTTTTTACGGAACCCTAATTATTTTTCTAAAATTAAAGTAGCCTAAGTTACTCCTTATAACATCAGCTATCTGCCAGTGAAAGTCCTGTCAAAATCGGTCCAGCCGTTTCGGAGATGACCCGGAACAAACACACAGACAGACAGACAAAAAATCGCGTTTTTGCTATATGTGTCGTATGTACTTTGATATGCACTTGGTGAAAAGGTGTTATTTTAGTATTATAAACAGACACTCCAATTTTATTTATTTTTTATAGATGATACGGAAAGAAAAGAAAATACATATTATATTATTTTATATTTGGCGGAAAAAGCAAAAGGAACCGCAATGATCCCAGGTGGTTAAAAAATAAAAGTTATTGTTTACTCAGTATGGTATAGCAAAGGCTTATACTAGAACCCAAATTCACACTGAAACCTTCAAATTCAAGTGACCAACTTGAACTACAAATTCATTACCATTTAGTATCGCTTCTTCATGACCGTGGGATACCTACTTTGTTGTTCCTTATTTTTACATGAATCTCTGTTGCAGGTGGTACCGCGAGACCGCCGGCGGAGTCCTCCGCGAGATCCGCGACGGCGAGGGCGGCGGTCGGTACAGCCGCGCGCACGACGCGCTGGCCATCCGCCGCGCGGAGCTCGCGGACGGCGGCCGCTGGGCATGCCGGGCCGCCAATGCACACGGACACTTAACCCTGCGCTTGCAACTCGAAGTGCGCGCACATCTGACGGTGCATGCACAGCCACACACACAAGTAAGTTTATATTAACTCAAGAACCGCAATGTGAGAGTCAGTTGCTGGGGAAACCAGTTTCTGTTTCATCTTCTTTAAAATGGTGTACAAAATAATGTGATGTGGATTATCTGTGCTGTGTTACGGGTGTCATTGATTGCATTCGGGACCACTAGCGACCGTCAGTAAATTACGATTGTCCTGAATATACTGGAATACCAGAGAAAATATCAGCAATGGAAACCACACCAGGAGGCAAAAAATAATTAATATGAAAACATTACCGTATTCGAATCGCTTTTAATTGCAACTGCGGTTGGCTCGTGAAATGGCGGCTATGACGTCACCGGGACTCCGCTGAGCTGTGAAGTCGGGAACAATGTCATAACGTTGCGCCCGGTCGCGTGGCTATCAAATTAAATATGTGCTTACCTATCTACCTCTTCATTATGATAATGAACTTACCTCTACTTAACTAAAAGTAGATAAAACGGCCTGAATGCATCTTGTCGTACGAAGATGCTTAGGTATGTTATATTGTGGACGCTGCAAGGATTCCATTCCTTCTATTTCACGAGAATAAAGGAGGGACCAAATAATTTTATATAGGTACCTAATGAAAATGATATCTGTACGCTCCATGACCATGTATAAAACATAGTTACATTTCTATATATTGGTACATTTCCAACCAATTTCCAACTAACATCATCTGAACTAACACCGCAGTGTTGATTCCATCCGAAATGGCGAGTGTCGTTACGTCCTAGATCTAATTCAATAAAAAACGGACTGGGTTTTGTTTTTTGTTCGGCAGCCATGTTTGTGAACCTGTGTAAATATTGTAGTTGGGATCACGGATCTGAACTGCGTCGGGAGATTAACCTCGCTTATCAAATTAAATATTTACAGGGCTTGTCTATAGGCAAGTACCCTCTCGAATGAAATTTCAGATTTTTCCGATTTTTTTTCAAATTTGTTTCGGATTCAGTTATTTTATTGAATCGGTAAAGTTTCCAATATTGTTTTGAAAATTATCTGAGCTACGGTTTCTAAAAACGTACGAACGCCAGCTGGAACTCCGTTTAGGTGGTCTTTTATAGGATAGGATGCGACCGGAAAGATAAAACTATGGCTGGATATGAAAATTTATCAGCGAGCCATAACTCAGCCACTGTATCTTCAATCCTATATTATTTAGATACCTTAGTTAGGCTAAAAATTGTTGTACCTATAATTGTAGATATAGGTACAATTTGAATTGCAGGCACTTTGTCAGTCGATATTTCCCCCGCTCTTAAAAACATATTGTTGAACTAAATTGCACCACACTCAACGACAAAAATATTGTAAGAACATGCGTCCTACCATCTTAATAGTACAAAGTGGGTCACATACACTAACTGTAACTAAATACTTAAGTGGGGTACCCTCCTTGATTGTTTCAGATTGAAAGGGATGAGGCCAGCATGCCGGGCCCGCGACTTGTTAGTTCAAACCCTTTTAGGGACAAGGAATTGCAAATCAGATTGTTTCAAATGTCCCAAGGTTGCGTTGCCCGTAACCCGGTCTCGTTGTTTGTTCACGTTAAGATTTTATTTTTAGCGCCTCGTTTGCAATTGCGGCGTTGTAAAACGACCTTTGCAAGGATTGCGATGTGAAATTTTGTCGAGTTTTCTGTTAAATGTTGAATGCCTTTTAAAGGCTCCCTCCCGGTTTTAGGGACCAAGGCTTCCCAAAAAAAATGTTTAATGAACAACCATTGAATGGCAATCTATTCCAGAGATTTCAACCTCAGCTTTTAACGAACATAAAGATAACGTATATTTAGATAACTGCTCTACTACGGTTTAATATTCGAAGGTATCTTAATAATGTAGTAAAAGTTTCCCTATTAACTATGTGGAGGTTATGCCCGAACTCCGCTCATCCGTTAAGCTCTCCTTTCCTTCTAACTTAGGTATTTGTCGCGCCGGAGCTCTACATAGAGAACTGACTTAATACTGCCTTCATTAAAAATCTTTGGTTTCAGTCAAAAACTTACTTCAATGTAAAAACAAAGTTACTGGGTATATGTTAGCTATTCCCCGAAAAAGACTCATCGTCTATTATTTCAATCAACTGTTTAACAAAATACAAGCATGACTAAAGGATATGAAATGGTTTTTCTTTCAATTGTTCGTTCAATTCTTGGGAGACACAATTTCACCATTACGTTAATGTTTCCGTTGGCCCGTATTCCCAGTCATAATGTTATTCTATATACCTACCGTAAATATAATGCACGGGTTTCTGTGAGTAAGATATTTTATTTCAAAGTAAACAAGCAAGGAGTGATAGCCGATTGGTTAAGAACGCGTCTTGCGGGCTACCTGGTCTCGGGTTCAAACCCCGGCTCGAACCTCTGGATTTTTCGAAATCTATGTGCGAATCATAATTTCTGTATGATTATCACTTGCTTACGGTGAAGGAAAACATCGTGATGAAACCTGCATGTCTTAGAAGATTTAACTAATTTTCGAAAGATATGTGAAATCCGCCAACCCGCACTGGGCCAGCGTGGTGGATTATGGCCTGAATCCCCCTCGTGTTGAGGGGAGGCCCGTGCCCAGGAGTGGGACGTCAAAAAGGGCTAAAATTATATTATTATTTAAAACAAGCAATTCTAATGTTATAAGTAGGTTATTTAATTAATAATCTAATTAATGACGTAGACCAAATAACCAAAAAAAGGCAGTTTAGTAGTTAGTTAACGATACAATTTATACTATTTTAAACTTACCGGGTCATAAAATAAAATAGCAGTTTCAAGATCTCAGCCATTTCCTTGGGGAGATGTATATACCTACACAATAGTATTCTTAAAATTCGACCACCAGATCACGTCAAAAATGAGGCACCTATTTGAGACATTGACAACAACATCATCCCTCGTAATCACAATTGACGGGAACAATAGCTTCCATTCCTCATCTAATTCATTTGTAAAATAAGGATGGAAGATATCATCGGAAACTTTCCGTCATCGTGAATACCCTCCAAATCTTCGCTCGTTTTTATAGACAGTGATGCCAATCTGCTCCGAATTAAAAATTAACGATTACCCTTGTGATTTATTAAATAATTTACATAATTTACACGTGCTGACCCTAGCTGGTTGTTACGCATAAAGTTTTGTGAGCCGGTATCGGGAGACATTTATTTTATTTCAGCAGCAAATTCACTGCCGCCAAGAATAATTGTATTTCGAGGGTAAACGCTCGAAAAATCTTGCTTTTTCGGGCGAACAAGTGAGAGCCGAGTTGGACAAAGGCAATTGACGTTTATTTGTCCCGGGCAGATCCCGCGCACATCCCGGGCTGATCCCGTGCACATCCCGTGAACTGTTATGTTGACCTTGTAATTTGGTAAACAACGAGTCGAACATAATTATCATTTTCATTCAAAGCTGTTCCAATAAAAGGATGAGAACAACTTTAAACTGCTTTTATATAGGTATTAGGCTTAGTTTATATCCATCCAGCACTAACTAGTAATAATTACACAATTTACATTAGTTCGACAACCATGGACGATTTGTTCATACAAAAATAATGGATACATTCACACATATTTATACTATCAGATTAATTAAACATGTATCGTAAAAACAAATAGCAATCATCAGTAAATAAAGAATGGCTCCGGATGCAAACGCGCCTATAAACTTTTACGATGCGGACATTTTATACGAGGAATATTTATTTCTATCAAAACCGTAACCGAACTGCCAGTGCCTATACAAAAGTACTGTGATATTAAACTGTAGGTATTTTTTCTTACCTGCATGTTATTTGGGTGGATGATACCTACCTATTGCTGCTATAGGTACAGTTCCTTCTTTATAGACACCAACCGTGTAGTGTACACTTACCTATCCACGTAATAGGTAAGGCGACTGCAGTGAACCTATGCATGGCTATCCTTCTAATCCTACTAATATTAAAAATGCGAAAGTTTGTGAGTGTGGATGTCTGTTTGTTACTCTTTCACGAAAAAACTACTGAACGGATTTAGATGAAATTTGGAACACATATAGTTTATAACCTGGATTAACACATAGAATACTTTACTAAGGTCTACGCGGACGAAGTCGCGGGCAGCAACTAGTATACCATATTGTAAGTATTATGCAGAAGCCAGATACTTCCCTACAAGATCCGCAAATTTTGATTGTTATACATGAACAAAACACAGTGACCGCGCAGTGATCGCCAATAATAAACTGATATAACGCGTAGGTACGCACTGATGCGATCGCACAATGATTCCTGATTTACAATACAATACATTTATTATACCACTAATTTCTGCCTGCGGCTTTACTCACTTTGATTTTATATTTTTGGTCATTGGTGATTTCACCAAGAAAGTAAGTAGGTATATCTTTAATTGTAATCATTATATTTTTAATGATATACCTACTCACATTCGTGACTTTCTTTATTACTTGACGGAAAGTAGGTACCTACTTAAATAAAAAGTAATCTTCAGAAAATTTGAGTTCGTGATTTCCATTATATTTCCCCAAATATAGTTTGATAATAAGTCTTAATTGCCTCCATTTAGGTACATACTAGGAGTGATCGTTAATTAATACAAAACAAGCCACCACTAGCAACAACAGATAATCGAATAGCCCAGTTATAAAACTAACGTGATACAACCGGGGCAATGATTGTTAACCCAACCAAGCCCATGCATCGCATTCTGCATACGTAATCAATGATTGCTAGCAGTATTTTATAGTTTTAACGATACACTATTAGCTTATAGAGGACAGGTTTCACTCGTAATTAATTAAGTGAGTAGAACTATACTAATGAGTTTTTTTAATGCAGACATATTATTATAATCATTGTAACTAATATGATATGAAAATTACAGACCACATAGATTTCAAGCAAGCACAATCTTCCAATTGAAAACTACTAGGAAAAATGGTAGAACCATTCACCAAACAATCTTAATAATCTCACCCATCAGCTCTCCAATTCAGCAGGTTTATCAGTTTGGAAGCTACAATAAATACCACTGACATATTTAAATGTATAATACCCCTCTCTACGTTGCATTAGGCTTGAAAAAAAATAGTTCCAAGAGCCCTTATTTTCCACCCGCAGGTAGTGAACAGCGGAGGCACCGCTACAATCAACTGCACATGGGGCGGGTGGCCGGCCCCGCGGCTGGAGTGGCTGCACAACGGCGTGCCCCTGGGTGCCGGGGTGGCGGGGGGCAGGGTCAGGGTGCACAGCAACGGGGAACAGCTGGTCATGTCCTCAGTGCATAGAGCGGATAAGGGGGTGTACCAGTGCATGGCTAGGAACGAGAGGGACTCGGCGCAGGCGAGTGCGGAGTTGAGGCTTGGAGGTGATGAGACTATTTTTTTGCTTTTATAATTAAAAATTGGTGATATTCTTCACAGCTTTATAACCTCTTTTAATCCCCATGTTACTTTCTAGTACAAATCATCGTTTTCCGCACACCATTGGAAGTATTTCGCCTTTATACCGCCATATTGTTTAGTAGAATACCGAAAAGGCGGCTATATGTTAATACAAAACAAATAGAAGGAGAAATCAAAATCTTGCATCTCAACGTTATATTCATCACTTTCTATACAGACACGGCTCCAGAACTTCAATACACGTTCATAGAGCAAGTGCTGAGGCCTGGTCAAGTTGTGACGCTCAAGTGCTCCGCGGCCGGGTCCCCACCGCCGCACTTCACTTGGCTGCTGGATGGACAAGCGTTGAATACTATGGCTCGTGGACACAGGTAGACATGTCACAGAAATGTCAACTTAATGATGAAGTATTATAATATTATGTATTATAAGGGAAGTACTATTACTCTTCTTCCACAGATACAGTGTGGAACAGTTCGCAACAAAATCCAACGATGTGGTCAGCTACCTGAATATTTCTGCGGTCAGATCAGAAGACGGCGGCTTGTATACTTGCAGAGCTGCTAACTCACTTGGAGAAGTGTCTCATACATCTAGACTCAATATTTATGGTAATATCAAGTGACAAAAAGTCTTGAATATTTGTTATTTTTATAAAACTTATTCAAGTTTTTTTACAGGGCCACCTTACGTTAGATCCATTGGACCAATCAGAGCAGTAGCTGGGCGCGAGTTGGTGTTGTACTGCCCTTATTCTGGCTATCCCATCAGGTAAAATCTTGAGTATTTTCAAGTTAGAAACAGTACAATATAATCTTCACGTTAATCACTCCAACGAAATTACTTTTTCTCGGAGTTAATTCTAGAGCTAGTTATGCGGTCATGACCCTTGACTTTCAAGACATTCTTCCATTATGCACTTAACTGTTCAAGTAAGTTTAAGTTGTAACTAAGTGAGTTGATGTGAGTAATACAGTGATAATTTTATAGAATTTTCTAAGCTAACATGGAATTATACTGTACATACTGAACTGTACATGAATCAATTAATAAATTATTTCCACTCTGTTTTTTAGTTCAGTAAAATGGGAAAGAGATGGGAACCCAGTTGAATGGGACAGTAGCATCGATGGTGCTCTCAGGGTGTTGAGGGTGGAACCATCCCATGCAGGCGCTTACACGTGCGCCGTGATGGGGCCACATGGAGAGATAGCCAGGAGGGAACTGCAACTGGTTGTTAGCAGTAAGTGGATCCTTTATTATGTAAAATGCTGGAAATGTCACATTTTACTATTAAAATGAAGACAGTTAAGAAGACATTATTACGGTGGAATACCAATTTAGTAGGTATTGTTGCAGTTTAAAGTTGTTTGTTTTACCAGATCCACCCGAAATAGAGCCTTTCTCGTTTTCTGCGAACCTCCAAGAAGGGAAGCGAGCTCAGGTCAGCTGCAGCGTAACGTCAGGAGACATGCCCGTCCACTTCACGTGGCTGAAGGACAACGCTCCGATACCTTCCAGCTTACAGGTTGGTTTTACTGTTCTATATTCCATTTACTGGCACACATCCTCGTTCACTTTTCACTAAATACACTTCAAAATAAACCGCATAATCACTTCAAGGAATCTTTGAGCAAATGAATCATCTGCTGTTTCTAGTAACATGTAGCGAATATGCGATGTTGTACGCATTTGGCCAACACTTCAAACAGTGTAATTGTGTAGGTGGAAGAGCGGAGTGCTGACTTTTTCAGCAACCTCGTATTCAAAGAGGTGTCAGCTCGCCACAGCGGACTGTACACTTGCGTGGTCTCAAATACAGCGGCCAAGGTTAACTATACCGCCGAACTGGTGGTCAAAGGTAACGGCCCCCACATAATGCACAACAGCACCAGAGCACGATCATTCTACGTTGTGGGTGTGAAAGCGATGGGTGAAGCATGATTAGAATACTCTTGTCGCGGTAACTGATAGGAGGATCTAGTTCCAAAATTTAAGAACTCACTGTACTGAAGAGCAATGAGGCATTTGTCTCAAATTAAGAAGAGATCAAGAGTATTAATGACTCTCCACGCGGATGCCCTCGCTATCATCACCCAAGAGGCCTGCCACGCTTGCACCGAGCACCTGACTGTGATTGTTCTGTAGCTTGTTTTACAGGATTTCATTTCAAAATACGAACGATATTTTAAAATGTATAATATTTAAATAAACCATTATTTTATACTACAGCTTGTTCATGTTGCGCTCCCATAGAGTTTATGTTATTTTATATTACAATAAAGATTGGATATTTGATTTTGTTACTATCGCCTTAAAAGGGATATATAGAAGTCGTCGACAGAGCTCAGCTTTTATATTGCGCAATCTGAATAAGCTTTGAAAGGAAATGCACCGACGTAAGCACCTAGAGCACTGTAGAGTACCGCTGCTTAACACATGTGTAAGTCCTATTAATACCGACATATTTGTATAATGTTAAAATTTTTGTTTTGCGACAGCGTTGGATTACAGATGGCTTGTGGAAAGGGTAAATTTTGTTCATAAAGTTATTGCGTAAAATAATTATTAAAATAATATTATATTAGAAATTAAGATTCACTGAGTTATCAATGTAATTTATTTATATGCCTCATTAAAAAGTATATTGGGAGGCGTCCTACACTTTAAACATTCTTTAAAAAATTAAATTAACTATCGTGTGTATGTACGGGAGGCGGTGAGTTATCGAATGATGACAAGCTTTTAGTTTTAATGTGCCAATAATAGAGTTTCGCTGCCGACGCTTCAGGTAAATGGTAAAGGTTAATGTTATGTATCACACAAAGAAATACCTTTAAATATTAAAAGTAATGCAGTATCTACTTCACAACGAAATCTGTAGACGAATAAAATATTGTAGATTTATTAGGTACTCGCTCGTTCACTATGATCTACTCGGAAATACAGATTGTTTAGATTTGATTGCAAATTCTGACTGTTTTGTTCTGTGCCTGTTCTTTATATTTATAAAAGTGGCACTTCCCATCTGTAATTGTCTCATTTTACTGAACCGCATTTAAAGGATTGCTTTTATTTGCATGCTGCAGTATCTCCAAAATGGATAGTGGAGCCCAAAGACGAAGCGGTGCTGGCTGGCGAGACCCTGGCACTGCACTGCCAAACTACTGGGTCACCTACTCCGCAGGTCATTTGGTTGAAACAGAGAGGTAACATTTTATTCCGTATGCCAACACTCATGAGTTCACTTCGGAAAAAGATAAGCATTACCTGAACTGCTAATTTTATTAATATATTACCTCGTCAGGTTCCTCAACAGATTACGTCCCTTTAGTGAACCTCGGTGGTAGGTTTCAGTTCCTGTCAAATGGAACACTGTGGATTGAGTCCGCGCTGCCTTTCGATGAAGGTAGCTACATGTGCAAGTCCGAGAACGGCGTAGGATCCTCTCTCACTAAGACTATATTCGTCTCTGTTAATGGTAAGCATCAGAACAAGTACTTATACTATTTTCTTTTCTGATATGACATCGTCTACTAATGAATGTGATAATTCTATACTAGCTATTTCCTTAGTCTTGTTGTTTTATTTTCTAGAGCCTGCCCGTTTTGAACTAACGTCTCACAACATGACAGCTCGGCGCGATGCGCCTGCGACCCTCGTGTGTGACGTGCGAGGTGATAGCCCTATTCGGGTGACGTGGGCACACAATATGAACCACTTAGATCTTAATACTTATAGGTTAGTACCATTCAACTTTACACCCTCAACAAACTAAATGACAGCCTCGGTAGCTTACTATCCTAAATAAACAATAAGAAAAAGTGTTATTGAATGAACAAAAGTTAGTTACCTGTTAACATAATAAAACATTAGGCACCTATATGAGGTATGGTCCAAGTATTTTATCACGTACTAGCGACCGGCCCCGGCTTCGCACGGATGCAATAACTTATCAGTGTTTCTCTACTATATTATGCATGTATTACATATAAACCTTCCTCTTGAATCACTCTATCTATTACAAAAAACCGCATCAAAATCCGTTGCGTAGTTTTAAATATCTAAGCATACATAGGGACATACAGACAGCTGGAAGCGACTTCGTTTTGTACTATGTAGTGATTACATAGAAAATCGGTTTTAATTAATTAAAACCTCGTGTTCTACAGGCTAAGTATATCCGAAGCAAAGACTGATAGTGGTTTAAGGTCTCAGTTGTACATCAGCCGCGCTGACCGGCAGGATTCCGGCGTGTACAAGTGCCAAGCCGTCAACGCTTACGGTCACAGCGACCATTACATTTACCTTTCCGTCCAAGGTAAGCTGTAGCAAGCTACATCTCATCTCTGTTTGCTACTTCCGTCTACTGCTCTTTGAATTTTAATTGGCTGTGAGTAACATATTAGGTATTTAAAACGGTAATTCGTCTTCTTCACAGAAAAGCCAGATATTCCTCACTCCCTCTCAGTGACTGAGATCCTCAGCCGCGCGGTGCGGCTGTCCTGGAGCCAGGGGTTCGACGGCAACTCCCCACTGGTGGGCTACACGCTACAATATACCGCGCTCGCCGCGCAGGGCGCCATCAGGGTCAACCAGTGGGACTCCGCTGTCACGCTCAATGTGTCCGTCCATGGAACTGCCCATACACATGTCACGTAAGTAATCCAACAGTCCCTCGGCCTGAAGTCATTGCGATGAGTACATTATTTCGCCTAATACTGCAATGCTGTAATCAATCTTGCAGCTTAACAAAGAAAGGCGATATCCATTACGAGGCGGTGCTCAGCAGCCTCAATCCTCACACCGCTTACATGATCCGAATAGCTGCCATCAACCAGATCGATAAGAGTGGGTATACTGAACCAGTGGTAATGAAAACACAGGAAGAAGGTCAGTCAATAATTAAAAAATCCACCCTCACAACACATTTTATTATCCTTATTATAAAAAATAGGTTTATAATATAATTCGTATGTCCCCAGCACCATCCGAGGCTCCAATAAATGTCCACGTGACCCCCGGCGGTCCAGGCGAGCTGCACGTATCATGGAGACCTCCGCCCAGAGATGCCTGGCATGGGGAACTGCTGGGCTACTCCGTCACATGCATTGAGCTCAACCCTAGTTCACCGGCACTAAGGAATTCTACCAGGTAAGAGTCGCCAGGTAAATTTCGTCAAAACGCAATTTCGCTAAGCATTGCGTAGTAAAATTACTGAAACTCACCTACTCACTTTTTCTCCTCATCCTTCAGAACACTTACGGTGAATGGGTGGTCGGCAACTGAACTAAGTCTATCAGCTCTTAGGAAGTTTACGCGTTATGAGGTACGAGTTAGAGCGTTCAATGGGGTCGCCGCAGGGCCTGCGTCAGCTCCGGTGTCTGCAACCACTCTAGAAGGAGGTATGTTATAAAACAACAACTAAATTTTTTATGCATATAAACCTACGTTGCAAAATAAATAATGCTCCTTTTATGTTCTTGTCGTGGATTTCAGTGCCCGAATCTCCACCGACAAGGATATCCTGCTCAGCACTATCGTCTTCCAGCATGAAAGTATCATGGAACCCGCCTCCCGTCGGCCAGCATGGAGGTCTCATACAGGGATATAAAGTTATTTACTCCCCTCTCACTCCAGACACAGGTGCAAAAAACACTTAATAATTAGTACTGATGTATCTACCTTTATATTGCTGATTTATTTTATAATAATGTCATCGCTTTTCTAATTTTCAGCTGACGTGGGCGAGATCAAACGTGTAACAACGACGGATACATATTTGCACACTCTGAGGAAATTCGCAAACTATTCTGTCCAAGTATTGGCGTTCACAAACGCTGGAGACGGCAAAAGGAGTGCGCCAGTCTATTGCATGACTGAAGAAGATGGTAAGACAACGTCCGAGACGCAACAGTCTATGGCACAAGTCGAGACGATATCGGGAAATTCAAGTATCTATGTTCTTTTAGTACCAACAGCACCAGAGAAGATAAAAGCGCTGGCATTCTCGAGCGACTCTGTGCTCGTGAGCTGGCTACCACCTGTCCAGCCAAATGGTGTCATATTACATTACACGGTTTACTATAGAGAAGCTGGACGGTAAGTGTAACGAATTGTATTTCTTGTTGTAAGGACTGTGGAATCCAATAACCTACAATAATTGAATCTAAAGCATTGTGTTTTCCAGCTCATTCTGTCGGCCAAATAACATCTTAATCAATTCTATTATTTACAGTTTAGGCAAACACTCCAGCTTCACAGTGCCAACGGATAAGAAAACTGACTCGGAACTAATGTTTCAAGTTAGGAACCTAATGGAGAACCAGCTGTACGAGTTTTGGGTGTCCGCTACCACCGGCTCCGGGGAGGGGGATCCCACGCAAGTGGTGGGGCAGGGGCCTAGTTCTAGAAGTGAGTACAAGATTATGTATATGTATGCTGCTGGTCCCCAAATTCAAATGCCTGTGCTGTTGAGTCGATTAGAAGATGATATGTGATGAGTTTGGTGTTACCAGTCTGTATTCTATTTCGGAGGTCTATTAAAGAAGGAATTGTTCCAAGTTTATGGAAATCCGCTTATGTTACACCCGTTTTCAAAAAAGGAGACAAGTCGAATGTAGGAAATTATCGCCCCATATCTAAGTTGTGTTTGTTCTCGAAAATATTTGAAAGGGTTATTCATAAAGAAGTATACTCTGCTATGAAGTGCCACTTCGGTGATGAACAACATGGTTTCTTGAGTAGCAGGTCAACCACCACAAACCTATTGCTTTTTAATGAGTTTGTATCTGAAGGAATGGTGCAACGAGCACAAGTAGATGTAATCTATACGGACTACAGTAAGTGTTTTGACCGTATAGATCATCGCGTACTTTTACATAAGTTAATGTTAGCTGGAATACACGGTGATCTGTATCGTTGGTTTACTTCGTACATAAAAAATAGAACCCAAGCTGTAGTTCTGCATGGGTATATGTCAAGATGGTGTACAGTCCCTTCAGGCGTTCCTCAGGGATCAATTTTGGGTCCTCTTTTATTTAATTTATTCATATCGGATATAAAACATATATTCTACAATTCACATATCTTATTATACGCTGATGATATGAAAATTATTAAAATTGTCCGTGACGCATCGGATACAATTCAACTGCAAGAAGATCTCGATAGGTTAATGCAATATTGCACATTAAACAAACTTGAGCTAAATGTATCGAAATGCTTTCACGTTACGTTTACGCGCCAACAATCAACTATCCCCTCCGGCTATAAACTCATGAATCATGCCATAAGCAAAGTCAATGCTATAAGAGATCTTGGGGTGATTCAAGATAGCAAACTACTTTATGATGAACATGTGGACAGCATTGTAAAAAAAGCGTCAAAAGCACTTGGGTTTATTATAAGAACGTCGACTTGTTTTAAATCTCTCAAAACAATTAAAATTCTTTATTGCTCCATCGTGAGGAGCCATCTCGAGTACGCATCTCAGGTCTGGAATCCTCAGTATGAGATATATAAGTCACGTATTGAGGGTATACAGAAAAAGTTTCTTAGATACCTAGATTTCAGAGCACAGCAATTCTCATTGAACTATCAGCATAGATGCAGAAGATATCATTTTCTCCCGTTAGAAAATAGACGTAAAGTTAATGATATTAGTTTGCTAATGAACATTGCTAACGGTAAGGTTGATTGTCCGGAACTGCTTGCTAAAATCAATTTCCGCACAGATCTACTAGGCTTCCGGCAACGACCACTTTTACAAGTACCTTTTTCAGCGACCAACTATCGACGAAATGCTTTTCTTTTGCGTAGCGCAGCTACTTACAATAAAGTTTCATTACAAATGGATTTTGACTTGTTCTGTACTAGCGTGTCGTCAATGAAAACTAGTTATAACAAAACATTTTTTTTTTCTGTACTCTGACTTTGACCTTACAGCTTGCGGCACTTAGTGTTAGTAGTTTAGCCTTATCTAATCTTTATCTCTCATTGTTTTTTTTTCTTTATATTTTATATTGTTTATCTAATGTACTTACCTATTTAAGTTATACAAGTAATAGTTCAAACCTATATATGGAGGCTTGTAATAAGCAATTTTTGTTAATTTAGTGTAAGTTAAACATAGTTTTTTTATTTGTCTGTAAGCCTTCTACAAAAGTAATAAAATAAAATAAAATAAATAAAATATTGTTGTTTGGTGCGACACAAGTGTTGAGTAAATGAAATACTTGGTGATGTCAGTACCGGCGCGCATCGCGTCGTTCGGCGGGCGGGTGTCGGTGGGCGCGGGCGGCGGCGCGCTGCTGGCGTGCACGTGCGTGGGCGCGCCGGCGCCGCGCTCGCGCTGGCAGCACGCGCGCGCGCCCGTCACGCACCACCAGTACTACCAGGTCACGCATCGCGGACACCTGCATATCCGCGGTACGTCTACTAAAAACAATATTTCAGGAAAGTGTTAAAACTACGTTTCATTCTACTTAAACTCTATTAGGAAATACCATCAAACTAAACACTAAATTATATCATCCAGAAGTAAACGAGCAGTCCACGGGAAACTTCACTTGCACTGCTAGCAACACGCTGGGCGAGGATTCCATAGTTTATGTGGTAGCAGCGATATTGCCACCCGTGGCGCCTGCGCTATCGCTCCAATACACCACCACGTCGAGCATCAAACTGCACTGGCAACTGCCTGGAGACATATCTGAACCTATACTAAGTAGGTATTGCTCACTTAACCCTTTGAGGATCGCCACCTCCTAGAGGACGTGCACGGACGTGTTAAGTACCGTTACCCGATCCCCGAGCGGTTAAGATATATTCTGGATACTGACATTTGCAGTGTGACAATTGATCTATATTTACTTCTACAATAACCTCGGTTATATTTTCCAGGCTATCTCCTGCACTACAAACAAGCAACAGAAACAGACTGGCTTACAGTGGACCTATCTCCTGAATTAAGCTCCTACACTATGGACATGCTGAAGTGTGGCTCCACGTACAACGCCAAGATACAGGCGCGGAACAAGATATCCATAGGACCACCTAGCGAAGTGCTGACTGCTACCACTAGAGGGGGGCGTGAGTATTATACAAATTAATTTCTTAAAGAAATTGAGGGATCTTTTGAAATCCAAACACTTGAAGCTCACCTGGAGCTGGTTTTGACTTATGCTCTTATTAATTTCAAGATCTCCTGAAACGTAAATACATTACCACCATTTATTGCAGGTCCAAAACCCCCAAAGCCAGAAGATCATGTGCACATGAACTCGACGGCAATTAAGATAAACTTCTACGCGTGGCGAGATGGAGGCTGCCCCATACTTGGTTTCAGGGTTTCTTATAGAAGAGCCGGGACAGAACACTGGATTAAGGTAACTTTGCCTTCTTTTACCAAATCAACAACTAAACATCAACAAAAAATATAGTTAATAGTTCAACAAAAGGAAATAGTTCAACAAAAGTAAAACTATTTCCTAGTTGAAGGTAATTTCTTTATAATATTTTGGAGTTATTTATTTTATTGGCAGGTGGGAGACGGTATCAGCTCAGCAAGTCACGTGGTAGGTGAATTATCGCCTGCAACGTGGTACGAACTGGCGATTGAAGCTTACAGCGACGCGGGATTGGAGCGAGTTACTCTCCGAGCTGACACGCACACCCTCGCAGGAGGTAAGAAGCACTTGCAAAATGCCGTAGTTTCCCTTGTCGCCACTTGCCAAATTTTGTCTGATGGATCCTGACAAATGCTGTGGAATTTCAGGTCGCATTCCCCCAATGAAGCCGTCATCTCCGCTCTCAGGCGGTTCTCGTTCAACGTCATCGCGTACCGTGATCGTCTCGTGTGTTGCGAGCGGTGTCGTCATCGTAGTCACGCTGGCGGCTATAATATGCCTCTTGTATGGGAAGAAGAAGTGAGTTCATTCATGTAGTCTGCATATTCTATCATATGGTTCACTTAAGTGTTTAGTTTTTAATTTTAGTCTCAGCCCATAGCTCTGGCTCAAAAGATCCTATAAGTGTGTAGGTGTCTTTCTGTCGACAGCTGAAGTAACTCCATAATATTGTGTTATTTCGTTATATCCACACAACAGATATGCCTCTACTGACATGAATATCGATTGAAGTTTCTATTTCTTGTCAGGTTATTCTGCATCTCCAGCGACCACTACATGAGAGACGACAGGAAGCTGAGCGAGAGCAACGAAGCGGAAAGGGAAAAGCTGAGAGAAGGGCAAAAGCTGTACTCATCATCCTCGATCAATGGGAATGAGAAGTCGAATGATGACTCTTCTGGTGAGAGTTATAATAATTATAAGCCATTCTACACAATAAGCTAGTAATCACATATGAATAATAATAAATAAATATCGCCAGACGAACAACTGTATGGTCCCAAACTACGGAACTATGCGTAACGTATAATGGGGGCGATCCCAGTGACACCCAGACCAGGGAAAATTACGAAAAGACCATTTTCGAAATTTACCCTGATGGGAATCGAACCCACAACCACCCGATGCAGTGAGCCGAGGGGCCCATGCTCGAACCACTGTGCCAAGCGGTCGTCAAAGTATTAGTGATCATAGGTAGGCAATTCAGATAGGTATTAATTTCAAATCGAGCAAATATGCATAGAGTTCCCATAGATAACTCATGTGTTACTTACCTAGTGTAGAGAAAGTAGCTCAGAGATGAACAATTTTATCCACCCGTGACGTCGTGGTTCAGGGGAGGTGTAGTCGGGCTGACGGGAACGTAAAAAACAAGTTGGTAGGTGGTTACTAACCAGTGAAGCATGTGTTCGGCAGCGGAGCTGTACGAGATAAGTCCGTACGCGACGTTCGGCGTGGCGGCGCACTCGCTGCAGTTCCGCACGCTGGCGCGCCGCGAGGACGACGCGCCGCCGCCGCACCGCCGCCGCCGCCGCGCCTGCGACCACTACCGATATGGTTGGTACAACTGCCTACCTACCATACCCTACCCTACATATCTACCTACCTACTTACCGACTCTTTCAAACAATTCTACTAGGTAGGTAAGTACTTACCACGTAGGTACCTACTCACTTACAACGACGCGACGAGCGACGTGTGAAGCAAGAAACACCTCACTCTGCTATTAACGATTTCTAACGTCGACATTTGAGAGCTAAAAAAAACATTTAAAAATGTTTGGTTCCGCACGGAAGTGTAGATACCTACTGTCCTTTACTGGTGTAAATTACCTATGTACCTTCGCATAACTACACTTCTATAAAGATGTAAGGCCGGTTTAAAAGCCATTAAACCAACCGAAAAAACTTTTTTTTCGATTTAAAACGGTTTGTGTTGATGACTATGTTTTTTTATTACCAATAACTACCTTTTCTTGATTTTACCGAGGTAGGGTTATGAAGAAGTAGGTACTTACCCATAAACTGTGTAAAGATTATTGTTTAAATGTGTGATATAGGTACTTACCTACTGATATTGATACATACTTAGTGAGATTAGTTCTAGTGGGTCCGTTCAACAAAGCGTAATAGGTATTACCTACTCTAAAACTGTATTGATAAATTAAAAACTCTTCTATAATAATTATTATTTTTCAAAGATAGGGTCAGTCATAGGTACATTACCTATTGTCGTAGTAGGTAGGTACTTACTTACTTAAAATTTATATGACTTAGGTATATCTACTTACATATCTATTAATTATTTCGATGATTAGTTTAGTCCTTGACAAGGATTTATAACTACCCAGTCGTTGACATGGAAATGGAATTACCTCTTAAGCATGGAAGTCAGTATGTTCCTTGTTGCTGTAGGTCACAGATTAGAGATATGTAGCAAGCTACTGTAGGTTACTAGTACCATATCATAGTATTTATACTATGACCATATTAATAATTCCATGTTATTAATTAATACTTGGATTAGGGAAGTGCGTTCCCCAAATACTGAAATAAAAATGACTAAGTAAGAATAATCGACTAAGTAGGTTGTACTTACTCATTAATTTAGCTAGCACTATAATGTGTAAAAATAAAATAAAATGATGGAATGGAAATTATACGGTACGGACGGTACGAATAAGTATTTTATTGAAATTTAATATTTGAAAAAAAAAAACCTAGTGATCTAATAACGAACCAGGGAACTCGCTTGGTTCCGACCGAAGTTGTTCTAACCGACAGATGAATCGAGCCTGTCTAAATCCTCGACAGTGGAAGCAAGGCACCGCATGCGGGCCGCCTGCGCAAGCGTAGGCGGCGGTGCTGCTGGCGGCAACAACTGGAGGGATACGCATACAGACTCAGACGACAACAGTGATAGTGCTGCGAATACCACAACTAAAGGTAAACTTTGCACATACAAGTAGGCACATATGCCTCATCATTACCAGGTACCACCATCTTTACTAATAGTAAGTATTCCTCATTTCTCAGGTTCAGGCACTTCTCCCTGCGGTAGCGCCTACGGAAGCGGCCGGCGTAGTGCCCGCACTACCAGCAGGTAGAACTCAGGTACCTTCCCCGCTCACTCCTCACCACTCACCGCTCACCACCCACTTTGTCTCCGTGCACCTCCGTTTTAATAATAGAGATTGTAGTTACTTTAGTATTGCTTCAGTAATATAGATAACTTTAAAATTGAACAAATTTAAATGATCAAAAGTTGGTCAATTTGATAGAAAATAGATACATAGATTTATGTAAAAAAGCATAATATTAGAATGTTGTGAAACATGCCATTGCGATGGCTATACCTTTAATCTATATGTACTAAATGGTATTTGTGCATCAATTATAACTAAACTAAAAGTTAAAAATTATGTAAGCTTATGTTAGTTACTGTTATATTCACTAAATTATAACTAAACGTCAGAATCAGTTTTTTTGGTTGGAGAAAAGTATTAAGCAGGCACCTGAATTTCACTCCATTTATGAGACTTGATTTTAACCAGCTTTGCTAAAAAATAATAATATATGTGTATCACGTATGTAGATAAGAAAGTAATATATATATATTATTTTATGCAGCGGAGGCCCGAACGGGAGCGACGGCCTCTCGGGGAGCTACGCCCCCGTCCCCACTGATATATCTTCTTTAATTGACAAGTAAGACAACTTTAAAATGTAATCTCTCTTATCAACAAGTCGTTAAAATACCTAGAGAATCAGCATTTTGCTATAATACTTCTTTGCTACAGAACTAAGACGTTTATTGCACCTGTCTACCTATAAATAACGTATTTATCTTCTCCGTTACAGATACCAACAAAGAAAAGAACAAGAACGACGAGAATGTACTATTCATGTGTAATTTTAAAGAAATTTAAATATTTTTTATGAAAACAAAGGCCTCATAGTCACCTAGTGAAATAAATAAATGCCCTAACTTGAATGTTCAAAGATGACTATGTAGGACTTGGACTGTAATTTATAGTAATATTGGCATGTGTAACTTAATGTTCAGATGAATGGACAGGTAATGCGGTCACGACTTTTTTTGTAAAAAAGACCGTCACTACATCATTATAATATGTAATTTTCCCCATACTTATACATGTTATAAATTGTTAAATAAATTGTTTATTAAATAATGTGATTTATTTGAAAGCTGTTACTATCTATTACAGTTTAGATTTACAAATGGCATCTAATTATATGAATCTGTAAATATTAGTAAGGTATGTTAAACATAATTAATTAGTAATTGATTAAGTTTGCTGTGAGATAAATAACAAATTTGAAAAATGGTAATACTTTTGACTTTATGACAAATTAAAACATAAAACAATTATGCATAAAATATCTCATAGCAAATTCCATAAAATGTTTTAAATTAAGTAGGTGAATCTGAGACAGTTAATAAATTGTTTTTTTTTTGCGAAAATGTTGTGCTTAGCCAACGTACACATATAAATAATTTTAATGTAAGTATGATAAATATTCATGAATCATTAAAAATGGTTTTTAATGCTCCATGTAAATAATTTATATTTAAAACAAACAATGCGTAGTAAGTAAATGTTAACGGCTGTTCCAAACTGCAAAAGATACATATCATTAAAATAGACTGCCAGTGTTTAAGTAATTGGTAATTCTGTTTACTGTATTGTTGATTGATATAGTTAATTAGGTATACACTATTGTATAAAAATCTTTCTATATACATGTTGTGAAATAATAAAATTACTGATATTAGTGCGGAAGAAGGACATAAAGATTCGTGTTGTGGTCATTTTTGAAGTTTCATTATTGTTTATTTAGTTACCTACCTATATTGTTTTATATATTATTTTAATATAAAATATCGTTTTAAAATCTTTAGGCATGCCAAAGCATCATTTCAAAGAATTTAAAAACTATCAAAGAGAACGCTCTAAAATATAAATCAATTTATTAATATCCAACATTGTCCTTAAGTGTGACGTTTGCCTTTACTTCCCAGAATTTGATTCTTATTAGTGAAACTATCTAGTGGTGGAATAATTCAGTTTGGGTTTTTTTTCTCAAAATTAATGGGTAGGATTCCCTAAGGTTTTTTTTCAAAATCCTGTGATGCAGTTTTAGTTTTCATCATAATCGGGCTCGAGACTCCTTTGAGATTTTGCGCTATTTCTCATAGCTTTGAATTTACCCACGCACGCCCACTTGTAAAATTCACTTGTATACAGGCATCTTGGCAAGTACCAGCTCGGCAAGATCATTATACTCTTATAATAAAATTAAATAACTATATCCAGATCTAGATCCAAAACAGAAATAACTTACTATGTAGACATATACTTCATTAGTGCATTTTAAATTCCGCATGAATCAATAAAACATCTAAATGTAAGTGTCGTGGAAGAAACTCATAAAACTCAACTCAGATTGTTGATTAACCCACAGAGTTTATTACCCAATATATGTAGGTTATTACTCCTTCTTTCTATAAGTAATGTTTATTTGATACCTACCAATTTAACTATAACCCTGAAACTCCAATCTAGCTGATCACTAATGGTGCTACCAATTTTACAAATACTTAATCGACTAAAGTAATCGATTAGTTAGTCGGTTCCATAAACTGTCAACTCTGACGTATGACGTTCGGAAGCGTGAAGACGTTGCCAACACTAGTTCCTATACTACTTTGCGTGTAGGTACGTAAAGTTGGTGTAGACTGTCGTCAATTTTACAGAATGTATTTGTTTTTTTGCAATTAGGTGTAACTTTGTCAATGAAAACATTCTAAATAGTAGTAATGATTGTTCAATTAATGATTGGAAATTAGTTCCTGAAGTGAAAGTGAGGAAAACGTGTGGTGTTTCAATTGTTTTGGTGCCGTTCACCTATATTGATTTATCATGCCAGTGACCTGTTTTTATTCATATTTGTAATAATGTGTGTAACCCATAAATACTTAATTATTACTATTATATTAAGCAACAGCGATGGTAATTAGAAATGCTCTAATTTGATAAATGAACCCACATATATTAAAAAAATATATACGATGACCGAGTTGAGAATTATAGTGAGGGTGCTCAGAATTGTTGTTTGATTAGAATTTTAAATCGTAGAAAAAGTTTTATCGTTATGGTGTGCAAGTTACACAATGATGACGCCTATTGAGGAGAAGAAAGATGAGAAGGTATGCTGTCATTTATTATAACTACTCAAGATTATTTAATCAGAACTGTAAGTACCTTCTTGGTAGATCATTAGGTTATCCTGTTAAATCATAGGTACCTACTGTAGTTAGTACCTACAGTACTTACTTACAAACAGACATATTTTTGGGTTAATTACTACCCTCAATAAGATAATAAAGAAACTGTAAATAAGGAAGATTATTATAGTGGGCTGGCACATACCTAAGGTCCAGGCACAGGCAACTGTCTGTGGCAAAGTGTTCTAGTCTATCTATTGTGAAGTCATTTTTGGAATGATCCTTGTGGCAGGCATAGAGACTCCAGTTATGGTTGGTTGCCCAATTAAATTTCACAATAAAATATGGTAGGTGTTATTAACTATTGTCTATTGTATTTAAATTGTTGTTGCTCGAAGCTGTTTATGAATTAAATTATAAGATGTACACTAACGTCAAACACACAATACTTCTAACATGCGTTGCTTCTAAAACAAGGAGGTACATGTCTACTTGTGAGGCAAATATTATATTTATATGCATAGACCAGTCAGTGTTTAGAGGTTGTCTGTAGTCTTCCTGATCATGGTTTATATTGTAATTATTATATGATGTTTGATTATTTTTTCCTATTACTTATTTGGTGACAATGCTGCTCATATTTATTTATGCCGTTCCTGAGAATGTCACCATCTTTAATTCATTGAAAAGAGTAACCATTGAGTTTCTTGCCGGATCTACTCAGTGGAAGCAGCATTCCAAACCGGTGGCAGATTCTGCTATTCATAAATGCTTTGGTGGCTTACGTGTATAAAAACAATTTTGAGTTTGAGTATTGTGTAATTTTTTTTTTATAGTAATAGTAACTACGTACTGGTGATTTTGTGGATTAATTGCAGTCCTCTAAAATATAATGAAAGAACTGTAAATAAGTTAGATTATTTATATGGCGGCACATGCAGTCCAGGCAAAAGCAACTGTTTATAGCAAAGTGTTATAAAAGTTTTTCTGTTTGGGTTACACTGACATAACTACATTCATAGATGTGATTGGTTGTTCCAAAATTAATTGATAAGAAATTAGTTTTCAGTTAAATTAATTCTAATTACTTAATACATCAAAATGTATTTTATTTTTTTCCTTGCATGTTCTTTTGTATTGTCTTATGCTGATATCTAGATGCTAACCTTGCATGCCCTCCCCAGATCCGCTGCGGCATGGTGCAGGTGTCGGACGGCAAGTCGCGGCCGCGGCCGGCGCGGCTGGTGCTCACCATGGACGCGGTGACCGTGCAGCGCGAGGCGCCCGCGCAGCCGCCCCGCGACAAAAGCATACCGCACGCCAGGGTGAGAGCCTCCGACATCATCTTAGGGGCCAATTATTAATAAGGAAAAAACTTAATGTACAAATGGAACCATTATTTAAAAAAGAAGGGTCCATAAGGAGAGTTCAGGTGTCTGCTTTACACATTATGCATTTATTGTCATGTATCATACTAATATTATAAAGAGGAAAACTTTGTTTGTTTGATTGTAATGATTAGGCTCCGAAACTACTGAACCGATTTGAAAAATTCTTTCACTGTTGGGAAGCTACACTATCCCCGGGTGACATAGGCTATAATATATTTTCAAAAAAATTAGGGATCCTTACTAAAACTCGAATAATGTAACTGCAATGTACCCGTGCGAAGCCGGGGCGGGCCGCTAGTGGGTTATAAGTCTGCAAAATCAGTACTGATCTACTATGCTATTGCAAGGGATATAAAAACAGACAAAAAAGGGATGTTATGAGCTTGATGCTTTTGTCTGTCTGAGGATAAATATTACTGAAGTTCCGAAAAATTTAATTCAATTTCATTATCAGAGCCAGTGGTGAGATGATTCTTAACCCTAACTGTTGCTTATAGTGCCTCTTGGAAAGTAGAATTCCCGAATTATATCTTAATTCATAAAGGAAGAGAACCATGTGGACCGACTTGTTTTTAGTTGTTTAAAGCAAAGACAAAAGTAGTATTTTGGAGTGGAATTAATGTATTGGAATATATAGCAACTAGCTGTGCCCACAACTTCGTCCGTGTGGAATAAAGTCTTTGGGTGCTTTGGGTGGCATTTTTAATTATGTAGGCTATTCATTTTACACCCTTGAGGGTAATACTTTTTCAAACTTGAAATGTCATTATTATAAAATTAAATATATATTATTATAGAATTAAATTCACACATCATAAAAAAAACATAAATCATTTATTAAAAATCAAAGTGAAAAATATTCTTTCTGCAGCGGCCTTTACACTAGACTCTGGGCCTGTATCGCAGAGACCAAAACTAATTAAAAAATAAAATTGGCGACAGGTTCGACACAAATAAAATAATTAAAAGGAAAGGTAAACATAAGCTTGCAAAGGTGTGTATAGTGTATGTGTTGAGTGGTGTGTATGTGTGTGTGTTGTGTATGAAGGTATGTTTGTGTGTGTTGTGGTGTGTGTGTGTGTGTGTGTGTGTGTGTGTGTGTGTGTGTGTGTGTGTGTTTGTTGTCAGTCCCTTAGCGGTAGGTTTCAAGAATCTGTTCTGTTTGCTGATAATTAAAGTTCTTTAGCCATTTTTCTATGGCACGTTAGGCTTTTTAGTAGTAATGTTTTTCATATCAACAATATTTCGACATGTAACGTTGTAAACGAAAGAATGCATGTAAGGAGGTAGGCGTCTAGCAAAACTTGAGTGAATGGTTGGAAGGGGAATTCTGTAGGTGCGTCGGGAGGCTATGTTTGCAAATTCGGGTGAAATTATGGTGAGTTTATGTATCGTAGTAGCTACTTTCGAAATGTATAATCGGCGTACTCTCAACACATCGGCTTCTTTATATAGTTCGTCGTTAGGGAATCTGTAAGGTTTCTTTAACATAACTTTAAGTACAGCTCGTTGGGCTATCTCTAGTTCTATCATTGCAGATTTAATAGCACTGTCCCAAGCTGATAGACAATACAAAATACTGGATTGACATATAGATTTATATACTAACATAAGAATGTTTTTTTGTGCAGAGTTACGTAGGGTTTTCATTAAAAATATAGATTTTCTAACTTTATTTGATAATGTAGATATATGTTTTTTGAAAGAAAGGTTTTCATCTAATAAGATACCCAAATATTTAATCGAGTTTGCATATTCAATGGAGGGACAGCTGCGGGATTGTCGAATTGCATGTTTGTTTAAGTCAAGAGGACAGGAGTGTATGGTAAGTTTATGGGAAGTGCGAGGTCGGGATGCACGTGTTTTGTGAAATCTTAAATATTTGGCTTTATTAGTGTTTAGTGTAAGTAGGTTTTTATTTAAAAGATTTGTAATGGTCGCCATGCCATGTTCAGCTGACTTTAAAACTGCCTCCCAGGAGGAACCATGGAAAAGTACTGCTGTGTCATCAGCATAACATATTAAGTTAGCTTCTTGAAGAGGAATATTGAGAATATCGTTAACATAGATTATAAATAATGTAGGACCAAGTATGCTGCCTTGGGGAACGCCATATCTTACTGTACGTTGGTCACTGATGGTCGTTCCAATCTTAACGCACTGGCGGCGATATGTAAGATAAGTATGGAACCAGTCGTAAGCGATGCCTCTAATGCCTATTGTTGGATAATTCTCCTACCCACCTAACCGCACCGAGTGAAAAATATAAACAGCGCGCAGCACGACCGACGAGACACTCTGCACTTGATTCTCGGACACGACGGAAGTATTGATTGTGATAGAAAGGTTTCTTTATAGTTATTGTCAAAGTTATTTAAACGTTGTCATTTAAATTGTTGAAGTAATGGTCATTGTGATAATTAAATTGTAGTAATCTTGATGGTTGTCATATTTTTTAAAGAAATTACTTTGTAGTTTCTTTTACTATATTATTCAATTTTTGTAGTAGGATTGAAACTGACACCGTGTCGAAAGCCTTTGCAAGGTCTGGAAAAACGCCGAAACAACATTTGTTTTGATCAAGTGTGTTGGCAACTAGATTTGTTAAAAGGCCCACAGCATCTTCTGCTGATTTTAAGCGTCTAAAACCAAATTGGTTGTCAGAGATGAGCGAGTGTGTTTCAAGAAAGTTTATTAAACGCTTATTGACGATTTTTCGAGCAATTTGGAAAATATGCTTAATAGCGTGATAGGTCTATAGTTTATAGGTACAGATTTGCTACCTTCTTTGTGGATGGGGGATACGATGCCTAATTTCCATACATCGGGGAAACTGCCAGTGGCTAAACTTAAGTTAAAAATGTGTGTCAAAGGTTTTATAATAGATCATTGGATGAGCTTTATAAGATAAGGGGTGTAACGATCAAACCCAGGAGCACTACCAATTTTAAGCTCTCTAATATAACATAATCATCACCATTTCTTTGCAATCATACAATCCCTCGAGTAACAACAACCTGCATCTCTTTATAACATCTCATCAAATCCATGTCGCGTCTCTCTCGAACAACAGGTACAATTTCGACATTTGAAGCATAAATCCGCGCGGGTCATGTTTTTAGCATGAATCTGTCGGGTTGGCCTAATGGGCGGCGGTGTTGAATAATTAATGGCACAATGAAACATTTACACGGGGTATGGTGCTAGCGATGGGGCGAGGTGAGGCTCACTAAAGGGTTAAGCTACTTTGATGTAGTTCATAGGTATGCATTATTTACACAGACTCCATCCCCAAAAACATTAAAGAAAGTAATAATCTGTTTACAACAACACTACTAAGCAAATTTGTCCAGGTACAATACACTTAAATTTATAATGAATTTGGGGAAGCTTAGTAATTTTGTATGTGAACTGTTATGACCCTTTAAATATATAAATAAGTAGGGAATGTTACAGTATTGTGTGCACATTTTGTATCTAGTGTATGATTACTAACTTATTTCAGACCCTTTTAAGTAGAATCTAGGTAGTCTTCTATAAATGTGAACATACTCACATAATAGTACATTGTTACACGAGTGGTGAAAGTGACTAAGTGTAGGTAAGAAGACTGTAAGTGACTGTGTGACGTAGCGAGGGCGCTAATAGTTCGAGGGACAAAATAAGTCTTTCACCCGAGGTAAATACTGTGCTTTTCATAACGAATACAAGGAAAGTAAAAATAAAAACAGGAATTGGCTAAAGAAATAATACAAGGAAGTATGAACAATACTCTACAACTGGAAAAAAAAGATTGGATTGCCGCCTATTTTGTAATAGGCGGCAATCCAATCTTTTTTTTTCGTTGGCCGGCCAACTTCATTATTTAGCCATTATTTTTCATTTTTATCTTTAAATATTTTGCCCAAATCTCTGTTATTTTAAAGAAATTGTTGAAACTAAATTATAATTAAGTCATTTAAAAATATATATTCTTTAATTAATACTTAGCTTTATGTTATTTCAATGTTACATCGTGCTGTAATTGAATGACTGTAGAAAAAGTTTGAACATGGTTCCATAGAAATGTGAAAATGGAACTAGTTTTTTTTTATAATTTGACAGCTGTCAGTTGAAAGCGATTCTCCCGGGCCGGAAAAGTATTACTTTCAACCCGCTCCTCAGGCAACTTCAGACCTACTTTCAGAGTATGAGTAATGATAAATATTATTACATACGGTTCTACGAGAGATGAAGGGCGCCTTTTTGGCCATCACAATGGAGTCTTCGTACATTTCTTAATTTCCGTTACACAAAAAAACGAATCTTATAAAAGTGCAACTCACGATATCCGTCGTCCCCGCTCCCGCCCCCGCCGCTGACGCGTCCCTTTACCCGCACTGGCGGAGCGCGGGATGATTTATGTGGTTATAAGAACCTTCATCAGGCTTCACAAAGGGGTTGTTTACCATCTCAAATTGTTCCGGGTTTAGTTACCGTGATGTATAGTTGACCTGAACCTCGTCTCTTGTGTTAAAGTTATTGCTGTGAAACATGATCGACACATTTTTGTTTTTCTGCGCATATGTTGAGTTCTTATGATTAATGCAAAGAACACCCATCTACATTTAGCCATATTACAATAGCGATTGTTCAAACCTACGCGACCGTTATTTACTAATAATCAGAGGGTGATAGCTAGTATGGGTTAGTTGGGGCCATGCGTGATAAAACCTCACAGAAGACCAGAACTGATGCCTGGAAGAGAGTAACGGAGCTGCTGCTGGTGCCTTGTTATAGCGTCAGGTTGTACTCTAGATTTTATAATAGTAAGTGCATTTCCAGGAGCGCATGGTGCAGATTACGAGACAAAAGGTCGGCGGGTTGGGGCTCAGCATCAAGGGCGGCGCGGAGCACAAGCTGCCGATCCTCATCTCCAAGATATACAAGGACCAGGCCGCGGACCAGACGGGGCAGCTGTTCGTTGGCGATGCTGTCATCAAAGGTAAAGTATAAACTACAAGGTAGTCCGTTTAAATTGCGGTTATCAAACAAATTAAGAGTATTTTGTAGTATGAGCAGAGTTGGGTGAATGTCAGATGTGGAGTTCTACGTGCTTTGAGTTAAGATACACTTTCTACTTTTAAAAATAAACTACCTAATCCCTTTTCTAACAAAGTACAAACATACATTGAAGTTAATTAGTTGAATTAGCCTCAGCCTCTGCCTGGGCACAAATTGCCCACAAGCTCCAATTAGCCAGTGCTAGTTAGTGATGCAAACTGAACGTTTGTACGGCCCTAATTGAGGGCAATCAAGCAAGACGTCGACTTGAGAATTCTAATCGTAGTAGGTACTATTTGAAATAGATGTGCCTAGTGCATTTCAAGTACTATAAAATAGTAGTTGAGATATTACTGTCCACTGGTAGTCATCTGAATCTTCCATTTGTAACCGTCTTTGTATCGCTTAGGCTTTATGATGCCTTTATAAGTGAGTGGTTGGTACACGTCCCACACTCATGTTCCGGATCGCGATTGCTATGCTTTGTTTCCCAAACGGTCGTCGTTTTTGCAATTGTCCATTCTAACCTCGCGATTCTTAGATATTATCAGATCCTCTTAAACGGATTTATGATTATATTGCGGCAGTGAAACTTCGATGAAGCCTACTTATGAGACCCTAATAGGCGTGCAGAGCGTGCCGTGATTCTTAACTGTAAAGTAACTATAGTACAAGCCTTTCCTATCCACAATGCAAAATAATTGTTTTAAATACAATTGCGTCACAGGAAAAGTATTTCGCAACTGAAAAATGTCTTACATAAACATACAAGCAATTATCCTTTTCCTTACGCCACGCGGCATAACCGTTTTAATATAATTACCGGCATCAAACGGCGCCCTATAAATAAACCGCGCGGACTCAAACCCACTACCTGGCGTTGTGGGGCGGAATAATCGCGGCAAATTAATGTTTGAGTATGTAGGCTAACGTATTATGGAGCGTTGGGAAATAAATTGCCTTTAATCATCTTAACTGTTCTTGAGTGATGTTTGGTACATTCAATCAAAACGATGCTCAATATATTATACTGTCACTAATTGCAGTGCCGAATAAGAATGGTGCCGTTTGTTCTGTGGATGTCGTAATAATAAGGCGACCAGAATTTAACACAATGACCTATCAAATTAGAAGCTTAGATAGGCTCACCAACTATCTCGTCACCTGCGGTTCATATATTCGTGAAATGTGGGTAAAACTTCAGTATTTTTGGAATGTTATCCTGTCTGAGTTTATATCTGCATTAAAATATAACTTCTCTCGCAGTTAACGGAGAGTACATAACTGCGTGCAAGCACGACGACGCTGTGAATATACTGCGGAACGCAGGTGACATCGTGGTTCTAACCGTGAAGCACTATCGGGCGGCTACGCCGTTCCTGCAAAAACAAGGCTAGTGCACTATTATTACAGGAGAAGTATATTGGAACAATCGAGAACACAGTTTGTACCGGACAGGGAGTAACGTGGCTGATAGTACCCGCCATGAGTTCTGATAAAATTCCTTGCACATTATTTTAATTTGTCAATTTACTTCGTAGCCGACGGCGCATCGGACACGGACAGCAGTACGGGGGACGACCACCCGTCGCTTCACAACAAGCCCGCGGTGGACGCCAACTGCAACGAGAGGAGCTCCGAACAGACGAATGGGGGTTGGCAGGTGGGCTCGATAGGGGTGGGGTGGGAGGCTGCATTAGTGAGAGCGCGGGGATGTAAGGGTACCGTGGTGTCGGCAGAGCGCGGGCGGCGAGGAGGAGAGCAGCCGGCCCGGCAGCGCGGCGGGCTCGCGCGGCTCGCGCCCGCCCTCCGCCGCCTCCGCCGCCTCCGCCGCCTCCGACCGCCCACTCGGAACCGAGTTGCCCAGGGACTGGGTGGATGTCGTCTCAGGTCTCTACCACAACACAACTATATTTTTTGCTAATTGAAATTGGGTACTTACATGTGAATAAAGGGTGCGTTTGTTAACTTGTGTATTTCCTTGTGCAGTACCTCTCATGATGGGATATGTGACGAGATACGTCATGGGTACGGACAAATTAAGACCTGGCGCTTTTGAGGTTGGTACTGACGTTTGTGTTATTTATTCTGTAATTTTTTGATTGCTTAACTAAAACTTGGAGGATTGAATTTAATCAATTTATATCAATACCCTCAGTAATTTTGGTAGAATTAACAGTTTATAATGTTTCCCCGTCAGGTCCGCGGCGCGAGGCCGCATTTGACGACGGGCGTGATCCACGCGGACGACCCCGCGGCGCTGTCGCACTGGCTCAAGAGTATATCCGACAACATTGTAGGACTCACCAATTTACAGGTATTTGGTTGCATTACAGTCTTGTTTTGAGACCTAGTCAGAATAGCGCACTTTAAATTGGTACCTATCTATTGAAAATAAAAAACAAAGCATTTCGGATATAACTAATTATTCACGGATATAATATTGTGGTTACTTGAACCATTTCGCATATAGCAAACATTTTAGAATTAAACCGGTTTGTTCCGAATCCCAAATTGCAATTCTTGCCGGTTAATCTGAAAATGCGCTTCAGAAAAGACCGAATCAGTCGTGACACCGGGCAATGTGGTCGGATTGGCGATGCATCGCACGTGTGGTTGTCCAGATGAAGCTGTTCAACCGGCACCTGCCGGCGGGCGAGCGCATCGAGTACATGGGCTGGGTGCACGAGGGCGTGGTGCTGGCGCCGCAGCCCTGGCAGCACTACCGCGCCAAGTTCCTGCTGCTCAAGGGCACCGACGTCATGCTGTTCGACGTGCCGCCGGTCAGTGCACACAATCACTCCCCCCACACACATGCACGCCCGCCACGCACGCACACACACATACACAGCCCACACACGCACGTCCTCCACGCACACACACCCACTCCACACACACGCACGCCCCCCACGCACGCGCAAACACACTCCACACACACACGCACGCCTGCCACGCACGCACACAGACACATTCCACACACGCACGCACACACACATTCCACACCCACGCACGCACGCATATATACACATCCCACTCACACGCATGCCCCCCACGTACGCATACTGACACACTCCACACACGCACGCACACACACACACACACACACATTCCACACACACGCACGCCCCTCACGCATGCACACACACATCCCACACACGCACGCCCCCCACGCATGCACATAGACACACTCCACACACGCACGCACACACACACATTCCATGCACACGCACGCCCCTCACGTATGCACACACATACACACCCACATACATGCATAACTCCTGGAATCATGGACTTGATCCTTGCGGTCCGCAGATGAACATCGCGGAGCTGGCCAAGTGCCCGGAGAGCCTGAAGGTGTACCAGACGATGTTCCGCACGGTGAAGGAGAGCGAGACGGTGGACTGGCGGCAGCACTGCTTCCTGGTGCAGAGCAGCGCGGCGGGCGCGGGGCCGGGGGGCGCGGGCGCGGGGCCGCGCTACTTCAGCGCCGAGACGCGCCAGGAGCTGCTGCGCGTGGAGGCCGCCTGGACCGCCAACATCGTCAACTCCGTCATCCGGCTCGGGGTCAGTCGCGAGCCTTGTATTCCTTCCTTTAGTCCAGCGGGAGCCGGGAGCCGGGAGCCACCACAAACTTGACGGTTGCGATTGTTTATAATAGAACAATGTTAAAGCGTGATACTTACCCACGATTACTGGTAATTCGACGTATCCCTTGCAGGGCGTGCTAAAGGAGAAAACTACAATAAATCCTCACGGATATTTAAATAATAACAACATTAAGTAGATAATTGTGGTGGTCACCCGAATTGACACATTGAGATTTAAGGGGTGTCATATCTTTTTTGTACTATTTTAAAATTTAAACATAATAAATAAAGTACGAAACTAAATTTGAATATAATATAATTAGTTTATTTACCGCCAAACAGGACAATAATCATCATAGTAAGACGTAGAGCCCTAAATTAGAATTGTCGCCTTGCGCGATTTGGAGAGACTCGTCTGCTATCCCTGATCTCTTCGACACGACGCTTCAGGTGAGGGTATGGCTGCAGGCATGAATTGAAATCTTTGCTGTCCAACCTGCAGCAAACGAAAGTATCTAAGTTTTTCCGATGTCGTTGTCCAGTGTCCTTCGCTAAGCGATAATGAAGGGTTCAAATAAGGAAGAAATTACAGCGAAGCTTCCTGATCCTCATTACGATGAATTATTATAAATATAATGTCTGATTTGGATGTGCGAACCTGTATATTTCCGTAATTTCTAACGCAATTATAGTGACAACGCGCAAGATTCCAGTCTGTAGTAAAGAGTTTTCACCGAAGAAAGCTCCGTCTCTTAGATGAGCCACCTGCAATTAAATGATAAATTATACATAAATATGTTGCGGATAAAATAGAAACGTAGTCCTTCTAAAATTATTAATACTCCATTTACGATGGTATTTAGTAATAAGAGGCGATCAGACATTCTCTCAATGTGTGGGCGATTTGGGCCATAGTTATAACGCAGGAGCTCCGTGCGGGTTTCTTCACGATGATTTCCTTCATCGTTTTTTTTTTATCCCAGACAGGGGAGCCCGAATTTGACCCTACACAGAGTATTTCCACACCATGCGTCGACTGCTTGGCTATCACTGATTGTTTCCACCCCATTGCTTACCTCCCTTCCCTCTTCATTGATGACAGCAACGGTTCCAGAAGATATCAAATGTATGGAGCTCCCTTCCTCTCCATACTTCACTATAATCTCTCCTGGCATAAAAAATAACTGCTGCAAACTGAACACAATAGCATTAGTTAACGCGACGGGCATGTCCTGAAACAAAGGTACGTTCATGACCAGCCTTTTGCAGCAATGCATATTAATGTCCTGCCTTATCTGCTCCGTAATAGTCTTCAAAATCGCTATCTCATGATAATAGTGCCCGTTGAACTTGTATTTTATAAACATCTTTATTTTCTTCTGGAGAAACTTCGGTAGGCGCATGAACGTCATATAGTCCTCGAGCTGTTTATATCTCCCGTTGTATAGATACGATTCGAACTGCGTATAAATCGCCAATCGTAGGAGGGTCGACAAGCAGTAAGCGATGAACAGAAGTCCCACAATGCCCATGGTCGCCGACATGATCAGCTCCGGCGCCAGGTGGTCGTCCAGGGGGTGGTACATCCCCACCCCGATACAAAGACCGCACATATAAAACAAGTTCGTTGTATACTTCTGTATGATCGTTTTTTTTTCTAAGACCAACATATTGATTCGCTTCAACCAAAACATGAGGTGGTCGTTCATATCCAACATGTGGTAACAGATTGCTGGTATTTGGTAGTGGATGTATGTCATCCAATGAGTGAACATCAGCAGCTGCAGTATGACCGTGATGCTCGTGTACTTGATATAAGACAGATGGAACTGGCCTATGACGTTCTTCCATTGCTCTTTGTGCGTCATAATCCTTAAAAGTTTTACTAAAAACATGACGGTGTTTGATGGGTATTCGCAATCTTCGAAAAGCGTTATGCATTGTAGAGGCATGACCGCTATCAAGTCGGTGATAAAGTACGTCTTGAGGTAGTGTTTCGCTATTTTCTTAGGTTCCAGAATGATTATTTTGTGTTTAGCATCGACGTAGCCGGTAATGAAGCGGGTGCACAGGTTGAGGAACACCAGCAGGTCGGTGAATAAGATGAGCGGGTCGTAGGGATCGGGACCTGGAAACAGTTAGAGCTGGATGGCTGTATAACGATCTCGAATAATGTCCTGTTCATTTTGCAACAGGAGCATTCGCTACGCAGTTAAGAATGGGAATGACAATCAGAGTGTCTACCTAGCATCACTAACATGAGCCAGATATGACGTGTGTGTCACATTTTATTGGACAGATCGGACCCGCAACAATATACTCTGTACTGAAGCAACACTCACAGGTATAAAAGACTTGCAATGGCATATACAAGAAAGCGGTGAACATGAAGAGCAGCTGCAGACAGTCCCAGTAGTACTTGGCGGGGCTGTAGGGGTGCCACGCCACGCCGCGGGCCAGCGCGGCGTGGCGCGCGCGCTCCAGCCGCAGCCGCTTCCAGCTGCGGATGTAGTGCGCCGAGCCGTGGTGCCACTCGCACGGCAGCACCAGCTCGCGCACCCGGCACAGCTGGGGAACCACAATTAACAACCATGCTTGGTGCCCTTCCATGTGTCATCCTCCGCGATCTTAGTTCATTGTGATTATTGCTCCTATCAAGACCTATCCGGGTTCTGCATTCACACGCTGGACCCGCAGTAACGATACACTCATGTGTATCTTTATGGGGCTACGAGTAGACGGACCCTGGTTATGATCTGGCGGTACCTTCAGGCTGAAGTTTGCTGTTGGGGGTATATCCAAACATTTAGGCTCTTTCTTTAAAACGCACGTATGTTTTATATTACAGTCGCTGTACATTGTTCTTAAATGTAATTTGTTTGCTTATTAAATCAAAATGTCATTAGGAACTGACAGCACATAGTAATATTGGTATTCTATATCGGTCTCTGTCAGGTTTCAAAGTGCAATTTGTACTCTGTTCCCGTACTAATAAAAAGATTTTCATTTTCCAAAAATACGTTTTGCCTGATAGATTTTAGAGTATCGATGCTTGATGTCGAGTATAAAAGTGTTGTATTCTGTGGTTGGCTCAAAATGTTAACAGATAATATCTTAAAAATATGATCAGAAAGCGTCCACTATACAAATGTTTTTGTTTTAACTTGATACTACGGAACGAGTATTCCTAGATATAACTTGGTGTCGAAGGCAACTTGCCTCTGGGAGTCCGACATAACTTGGTCCGTATGCCCGCAGAAGAAGACGTTCACGGTGGTGCACATGGGCCGCGCGGCGGGGCTCACGCTGGACTGGGCGGCGGGGTTCAGCCTGAGCGAGGGCACGCCCGGCGCGCCGCCCGTCTGGGCTTACAGGTCAGTATACACATCATATTACCCACAGCCTGTCCTCGTACACATGTCCATGGTTTGTGGGTAGACCGCTTACCTAGTTCACTGCGTCGGATGGTTGCGGGTTCATTTCCGTGAGGGGTCAATATCTGAAACTATCTTTTCATATTATATTGTCCCGGTCTTTGTTACTGGGATAGTTATAATCAAGCGTAGTTGTTGTAGTGATATTTCCACGGATATAGATTTACATAGATACTTAACGCAAATCCATGTACTGCGCGTGTACGAAGCCCCGACCAAGCGTCAAGGTTGTTCGCCGCTAACTTACAGTCCGCGCGACTACAGATATAAAAATTATGAGTATGAGCGAGATAATCGCAGCGGAGGGGCATTGGCGGCATCGTTGTCTTTGAATCGGTTTGGATTTCCCGTCACTAAGTTCCGGCTGTAACGTCACAGTAGGTGTAAAAAATTCGGCACGCTTGGTTTCAATACAAATCGTGATTCTTGCGTTATCTATGTGAATCTATATCTGTGGATATTTGCTTAATTAAGTAGATACTTTCATTTCAGATTTTCTCAACTGAGAGGCTCGAGCGACGACGGCAAGTCGAAATTAAAGTTACACTTCCAAGACGTTGAGACTAAGGTTATTGAAACTAAAGTGAGTATTCCCCGCTGTAGTATTTATTAGACCCGTCTCTAATAACACAGTACATAATTTGCAGTATATAAGTACATTCTAAAAAATTAGTAGGTGCCTTTGGTAATTAACTTAATTATTATCTGCCAATACAAATATTCTATCAACCCGTTGAGGTATTAACGACGGGTATCAGCCGGTCACCAACAACCAGAGACTAGACAGTTCCGGCCTCGTTCTAATCTCTCTGCCAGCCACAGAAACTACCAATAACCCCAATAACCAATTCCATATAGGTTATACTATCCTGATATAATTATAACTGTGCTCAGAGCGATGGCGCTCGACGAGTGAGGTGCTCGATCAGTAATAACAGATTATCTTTGTCCTCCAGGAGTTAGAATGTCAGATACTTCAAAGTCTTCTGTTCTGCATGCACGCCTTCCTCACGGCGAAGGTGGCGTCCGTTGACCCGGCCTTCCTGGCCTCCATACAGCAGTCCAATTAGAACCCTACGTACGGTAACTATAAGGCCTATTATTATTGTTTCTCGTTGAGTTTCACGATTATTGAGGTGAATGGATCTAGGGTATCAGCCGCCATTAGGGGTAAACATGCAACAGTATTATGTTGACGCGCGGAACGTCATTATTAGACATTTATACATTAGGTTAGAGGGAACCCTTGAACTTTTTACCTCTGTATGAAACCTGTATTTTAACTAGAATTGTCTAGTTATTAATTAGATTAGTGTTACTGTGCTATTTGACTGCCAATTAATATTTACTTTATAAAGAGAAAATTATTAAAAAATATGTCTAAAAGGCCTACGACTAAAACAGCGATTTTAAAAGGTAAAACAACATTCCCATTGTTATTACTTCTACAAATATATTTTTGGATCTTACTATTTTAATTTAAACAATTAATTTCAAGGCCGCACTCCGCACTCTCGTCTTCCCTTGTATTTACATTCCTTCTGATACAATACATTGATTGCTAGTAGCACAAAATAAATCGGTACGCAGATAGCAAGAATTTATTTTCAGCTATGTATACAATAAGTATGGTACGCATTTAATACCAACTGTTCAAATCTAACATTACATTAAAATATAATATATAAAGTCCGCGCTCTTTATATTGGTCACATTTGGGGAATGCTTAACAGTCTGTAGTAGGCGCGGAAATTCGCGGATCTCAATTATATCTAAACAATAATAAAAAAAGACAAATAACTAAATGTAATTATAATAATTACGGTACATAAACACCAGTATATTATTATTATAATGGGCGGTACAAGACATTACTTACCTAAGTAATAAGCATAAGCAGAAAAATAAAAAATATTTGGCCATCTTGAAAATATTGCAGAGGCTCTACCAAGTTACGCTCGCTAGTCGCTAGCGACTACGTAAAATATTTGTGTGCCACACTACTTGATATTTCACGCGGGCGCTGCTGGCGACCGGCGGCTAGTGAACGAATAATGTCATGGTTAAGACTCTGAACGCATGCAAAACGGCATTGCTGTAACTACTAGTGGTGCCTCCAATGATGTTGCCACGTATATTTTTCTGGTTTCGCTATGGGAACCGTATAGGCAGTATTGTTATATTCATAACATTAATGTTAAAGGCAGTAGGTATACTATGTATATTGCCTAATCTAATCGGTGTATACGTACACGCTCAAATTAGCCAATTACAATCGAGATTTTTAATCAATCGAACTTTAATATTGACTTATGTCGCGTACATGTAATTAGTCACTCATTTTCATATTATGTAAATAAAAATATGTAAGTACAAGCAGCAACGCAAACACTTTAAAATCTCATTATTTGCCAACTAAATCAGTATCTAATGAGAATATTCAAATAATTTACATTTACTCAAAGTTACGATGGTTTTTCAAATCATTTTTAATAACAAAAATGTTATAATTACAATATAACTTTCTATAAATTTGGTTGTAATTCGTTGCTCTCTGTACTGCATATACTGGTAACATATTACTCAATAGACCAAAGATTTTGTATTTCATGAGCATTTCTTTAGCTATGTGAGCGTGGGTGTGCTTGATATTTTTTTCGAAGAGGCTAGTATTGGGACTGAGGTGGGCAGATGTGCACAGAATTATGTTAATGTCGACAGGTTTGTGCTTAGTGAACAAGGTCGATTATTGCCTGAATGGACCTGAGAATTATCACTGACTGTTAGCGTGGTGGTATATTGCCAAATTCGTATCCAATAGAGTAATTAGTGAGCATGGATAAACTTGTTTTACTAAAACTCATATTGAAGTGTTTACGAGTATTTCTGCCGAGATTTACATAGCTCTGTGCTAAATATGGAGAATCTGATAGAAGTATATTCTAAATTGGTTTAAAAGTAAACTTTGCGCTTGCATCATATCATTAAATTTAAGTAAAGATATATATTATCATGCGCTGTCATACGTTATTCAATTATAAATTTTCTATAAAAATATCACGTTTGTGACCACTTTAAACACTGTGTGTATGTGCACTAACATATAGGACGAAATGTTTTCTTAAATCAAAGGTACCAACGAACAAGCCTCTGATGAGATTTTCAGATCCAATTTTAATAACTTGAAGTAAGTATTTACAAGCACGTGAATATCGGGTGTTTAAATGGTCAGTCCATGAGATATATTGGTTTGTTGACATAATATTTTATATTTTATCTTGAATCCTATACCCTGAGGCTATATTATAGTATATTACGTGGTTATGTGAGATTATGTAGATACTTATTTATAATTTATTGAATGTAATTAAACTAAATTATTAGTTGTATTTACTATAAATAAAAAGGTATAACTATAAAATGTCTGGTTTTAAAACAATGGCGCTAGTGTTGTTTGCTTACAACTCGACTAAGCTACATGTGATGCTGTATGTTTTCAATATCTGAGCGGTACATCAATGTATTTAACTGTGTCAAATTTCGTCGAGTCCTATATTGGAGTCAACGGAATTAGCACTAGCACCACATCAAGTGCCTGCTATTTGGTGAGTATGTATCGGCACTTATATTTTTAGAATGAAGTTTTCACAATTCATTTTTATCTCCTCATTATTTCTTACCAGACTTATTATTACCAAATGAAACCTGTTTATATTTTATTATTTATTAAGTAAGAATTAACACGTAGACAAGTGATTAGTGAATATATAAATTGTACATGTTTTACTCACACTCTGTATAGTTGTTTGTACATTGCCTTGTGTACCGTCAATTTGTAACGATACATGTATCGTTAGTGGTATATTTCATTAATTAGTATAACCAATGTACACAGTATATCAGTATTTTTTACATTATAAGACGCGAAAGATATATATTTACGTAATTATTTTGAATAGCTTTACCATTTTTTGTATGCTCTTAGTTTTTGGAACCATCAGACAGCAATTGTAGTATTATGTTTGCAATATACCTGCTCTTGCGAGGCTTTGGAACCTGCAACGAAACAGAAAATGCAACAAGGTACTCACAATATTAGGTATGTTTTACGATTTTGGTTTTTTGAAAAAAAAGAAACAATCCCTGAGATAAATGGGAACTCGTTCATCGCTTTCTGGAGAGGATATTTCTTGCATAACACTACAAATATCTACTCATATAGTAACATTATATAGAAATATGAATCTCAGTATGTCCATCCGAATCTCTATCCTATACTTTCTATATCACATTGCAATAACTAGTTAACAGTTATAATATTCAGCCAATTAAACTTTTTACCAATCTGTGACAGAAAGTTTATTCTAAAATATTACATTGAATAAAAAAATGTACCTGTGCTTCGAATACAACGATATAAAAATCTATATTTCCGTGTAAAGCGATGAGTAGCGGTTATTTTTAATCTTATAAGATTCATAATTACACGGTTAGCTTCCGAACTTAGTTGGACGTCAGAAGAGAAGTTCTTAAAAATAATCTGAATCAGTTAAGTACCTATGTAGAGCAAAGTATACAATATTTATTTAGAATATAAATTAATATGTTTCCTAGAACTTCTCGCTCGACAAATAAATGTACTTACGGTAACAGTTCAATCGATTAGTCAATTTAGAGAAAATACTCAAGACTGAACTTGGATGTTGTGTAACTTGACATCGGAAACATTACCGATTTTATTTCCATTGGGTGAACTATTTTCGAATCATAGGACAGACAGATTCTTCACTTTATATCACAAAATATAAACTTCGTTCTACTGTGGCCCAAGTAGTTAATTGATGAGTTGATTAAGTACTGTGATAGCCGCCCACAGACACTATCAATAATTATGCCATCAATATTTCTGTCTTTCTTCGTTCCATTCGGTGATGACATTCCAATCATTCATCATTCGTCTTTCCTTCGTACCCGTTACTACAGTATATCTATACCACACTATCCACTATCCATTTTCAGAGGCTATATCATCCCGACTTGAACAGTATTAGGGTACTCACATGTTTTCCATTGTCCAATATACCTACATCTTTTTATTAGTTTGTTTAGTACTTGTAAAATATAATATAATGTCCCAGTTCGCCCTTTTTACGAGTTGTGTCAAGTCCCGACTGAATATATCGGTTGGGTGACGCATGGCAGTGGATTATTGACCTACACTGTCTTACAACTGATTACTGAGAGAGCGATAGTGTCTTGATACCATAAACCAATAGATCCCCACAGACAACCCTAAAGTAGAAAATAATAATTGATTTGCAATAGCATTACAGAGCACTTATGTTCTGATAAATATGTGTAATTCCAATGCAAATTGATTGAAACTTCTACAAATTTAGGAGCTGTGCGTTTCCGTTTAGAATGGAGAGTGAGGCTTCAAAGGACAAATAACATGTAAACAATGTGTTAATGCACATTTAGCAGAGAATCTCAAACGTTTTCAAGCAGAATCTGCCTCACGAGACTGCCCTACGTTTTGGAATAGGTTGTCACTGTAAAGGACAATGTACCACGCCACCACGTCTCATCGTTAGCGGTTAACACCTAGTTATTTATACCTATTGTTGAATAATGTAACTATATTGTATCCATTAGTAAAATATTAATTCAATTACTGATGCATTTTCTTTGTGACTTTCCCGTAGCGAATTGCCTATTTGTTTATATTTTAAAGCGATATCCCGTTTTATTGAGGGTTGTACGGATTTTCCTTCAAATGAAACAAGATAATTTTTATAATATTTAATACAAGCTTTAGGAACAAAGTAAAGCTACACAAAGTGGGTAGAAGCGACACGGCTGCTGAGTCGGCACGACGAGAAACTAACGATGCGACACATGAACATTAAGAAAAATAACGATACATTTTTAAAGTATACCTAATGTATAAAATTAATAAAATGAAACTTATTTAACACATAATATTTGGCAGATCATTTTAAGAGACATTGGAAGAGCTTTGAAGGTAGCCTTAAAAGCAAAAGTTTCCTCTACGACACATAACATCGATATAATTAGGTAAGTAGGTAACTATGTAATATTTCTCAAATTATGTCTCCTTATAGAAAGTTATAATCGTTTGACAATTACATTACATTTTGATCGTAACAGTTCTCTCCATGTAAAGCCATTGTAAATGGACTACATTTTCTATAAATTTGGGTATATGTGATTTAAAAAATGAACAGGGACCTTACACAGCGACATTATGTAGGGTAATTTGTGCGTATCTATTACGTGTCTACATTTAACCATGACATTGTGATTTAAGTAATGTAGAGACACGGAGCTGTTTTGAAATGTTGAGTTAAGATAACAAATATAACACTAAATTAATGCCAATCTTACCCAATTAGAACCAGTTTTAAAAGGATTTATTTTAAATTAAAACGCCCCTTACATTACTTAAATCACTTGAAGACAACTCTAAGTTACATAAGTTAGCTCATACTTCTAAAGTTGGTAAATACAAAATTCTATAAATATATCTAATGAAAGTAACAAAATATAGCATCGTCATTAAGGGCTACTTATTGTCCAACATTTCCTAGTAATTTATTGTCTATTAATTTATAATAGGTAATTCGTGAGTCTCTCAGATAAGCTAACAATAATCAAATTTAAAAAGTTATGTAAATTTGCAAAGTTGTACATTAAGCAAATTGACAAGTTATTCAATTTATAGTCTGGATTCGCCCCAGTCCTTTGTACGGTACCCATAGTGCAAGCCTTGCTTATTTTGGGCCATACAGTTAGTGTGTCTGTCTGGCGATATTTTTTGGTATTTTATTTATTGGAGATAGTTAAACTTATCAGTGATCAAGTACGATACATTTGAAGGTAAGTAAGCACCTAACTGTTTACAATAACTGATAAGTGTCTATTGTTTTCGTATGCATATATAATAATTGTTAACGAATAAATTGACAATAATAGATAATGTAATAAAATATCTGTTTTGATACCATACACTTGAGGACCTAATATTTCTAGTGTGATTTTATTATCAGGTACCTACTTACAAACATTATTATGCTGTTAATGTTATATATTTTTTAAATTAGGACGTTAGGATATCAAGTAATTTTCTTAAACCATACATACAAGTAAATTTATTTGATTGCAAACAACACAATTTCATGTGAGTTAAATTTATTCGTAGGTTTATACCTTAGATAATAATATTATTAACTACAACAATTAACATCCAATAGAGGCCAGTGTACAGTTGTACACTGATGCGAGCACTAAAAAGTAGTGTCATACTAGTGGCGCAAAATACAACACTAAACATTTAATACACAACCTTTATTTTCACCTGCTATTCTTATATGCGCGGCTCTGATGTTTCGGAACTGTTTTAATGAAAAACAAATTTATAATCACTAAACCGGTTAATCAAGTTCCAAGCTTGATGGTAAAAAGGTATATAATATTTATAATGATTATGATTTTATATAATCTTTTCATTTAGTTCAAATGTGGCCGTTCGATGTTCGGTAGACACACAAAGGCGGTTATACAAAAACATACTCACCGTATCCGAATATAAATTTAGATTTATGTTTTATTCATTATCAAAATATTTATTGTCACTAATTACGATAATCACTATTTCTTATTCGTATGTGTCTAGTATTTTGAATTCCTATAACTATGGGCTAGAGTCAAACCTGCTGACTCGAAGAAGATATGCTTTGAACACGACACATTTACCTACCATAGATTTTATTTCCCAACAGCGATTATAACTACAACAGTATACAATATACGCAATACATGTACATTTAAACATGTAGAACTACATTTTATATGTATAAACATTAAGAGCTGAACATGCATATTATTTTACACATGTTCTATATAAAGCCAAATACCAATGCATTTATTTATGTTTATTTATAATTCATTATCGAAATGATTTCCGTCTGAGACAATTCTAGAACTCAAGCAGCGCTACGACAGTGGAAACATTTAACAGAATTTGAAAGGAGAGGTGCTCGCCTACTAGATGTAAAAGTATGTAAATAATAAGCGTCAATAGCCTAGTGGTTAGAGGGGCCGTCCTCGTTGCTGAGAGGTTCCGGGTTCGATCCCCATCCACACTATTGACGTGAGCCCACTCCAAGCACAAGCATTAGCTTAGTTGGAGGGGCTAAAGGGAATACTAGTAATGTGATAAACACACATTGCTAGTAATCTTCCTAAAAACAAAATAGGTATATACATATATAAGTAAATCTTTATTTTTCCACCGTTCAACCAATCCATGGCCTGGTATTTTAATCATCCTATGGTAGATGGCAATTTAATAATTGTTCGATTAAATGTAATTTGGACTTATCGACGCAGTTGGGGCTAATATGCTGAGTTGATAACTTGATCGTTTATTTGACATTTCTTTATCAGCCTTTGAACTTCCTACCTTAAAATGATTACTTGATATTATGCCAATAAATAATAATAATATCTATAAGTAAAATAAAATAATTAGATAGGTACGTCAAGAAATATTTTTTGGATTACGTTTAAAGCAAGTAGAATATAACAGAAGTAGTGACTACGACGCAGAGTAGGTAAAATGCAAAGATCACAAGTATCATAAGATGTCACAGAACACTAAAGCATGGCCCTAAGTTAATACTAGATTATCCTATAAATTAAGTACTAAGCTACTAAGTATTATAATTTTCAAATAATATATACCTACCTTAAAATAAACTTATTAAATAGTATGTAGGTACTTAAATGTTATAGTGTTTCAAGTTTGACTAGGAAATCGGGTATTGTTTTATTATACTTAGGTACCTACTGTTTTTTTTCTTGTTATATAATTCAGTTGCTAATACTAAAAGTATGGCTTTGAATAAACTTTAAATCTGTAATTTTCATTATTTATAACTCTATTAAAGTCAACAAAACAAGATTATATTTTTGAAATAAACATCATACTTTGATACATTTAGATATATAGGTACAATTTTAATACTGTTAACACTAAGTAGAAAGCTCGAGTTGAGAAGGAGACTCTTATGAAGTCAACAACCATTCTTCCATGTAAACGTAGAATAAACAGTGCGAAGTGAACTTGAACGTATAAATTAACTATTTATTTCAATTTCACCTTAAAGCTTCGGTATCTACTCGCTACACTTATTGTTCAAACATTCGCCTTCCATGTACCTACCTTTAATTATGCTTCGGTTTCTGATAAGTAAATATGTGACAGAGAGGATAGAGGATGTATCGGAAGTCCGAAATTAAATTTGGGGTTGAAATGAATCTAGGGCACACAATAAAATGTATGAATGAGACTTTCGTTTTTCTATTTTCCATTTTTGATAGATATAGTTATGTACCAACTATACAATTAAATTAAATAAAACTTGAAAATTTGTGGCTGCTCCTCATGAATGCAGTTTCACGAGGAGCAGCCACATTTTTTTTAAATATATTTACACTTTTTTCGTGGCCTATGGATGTGAGTAAACCAAGGTCGCAACATGGCCTGTAACTCAGAAAATATAATAGTTAGTAGGTATTGTTTATCTTCACTAGCTATCTTTATGACAGCGATCTCAACGTACTTTTATTATTTCGGACCTTTGAAAACCCTGCATAGGTAGTGCACAATGGTTTATCTTCATAATACAATTCATGTTCACATCGCAGTAGTTTTTACAACATTCTATACTTAAAGTCCTACCTATTTGATACTGAGCATAGCTTTGTGCTATACCTAACTGCTGCTTTATTCTCAATCAACCCATTAGCGGGCCGCAGAATACCTATCTAGGGGTCAAAATGAAAATATTTTACAAAGTAGGTAGGTAACTAAATAATCGTTTTCCCCCGTAATTTATTCAAAATATAAGTATTAACCACATCTACTGCTACAATTCTAATCATACGATTTCTTAATATCTATTAAAGCTATTTTACTAATTTCATTATAAGAACCGTCAGTTAAAAGTTATTTTTTTAAATATGTCACCTACCTTTGTGTAGACATACCAAATATTGAAACATACGTATCTAAATTGTATAGTAACAAAGCTTATTCTACATCTGTAAATATATTGTCAAAAATTATTTAGTTATTGTCACATGTTGCATATAATTTTCGAATAAATTGATAGAGTAGTGAGTGATCAGATAGTATTGTCACATTTCAACGAATTTAATATTATATCATCATTAACGTTTTTATATTTTATTGTCATTCGAGGAAGTACCTACCTAATATGAGTTTCTATTTTTTTTTACCTACATCCGTATTTATGAATGAGATTTCGTAATTTATTCTATAAAAGCACTTTCCCCTAAAACTACTAACATCAAACATCAAACAAACACTTAAATCCTAGAAGGTTATGTTAGGCCCCTCACACGTAAGCAGACGACATTTATCTCGAATGTACGTTTACGTGTGAAGAACGAATCAATCCTTCACACTAAATCCTACCAACACTGAATATAAATAAAACTAATTAATAAATACACAATAAGTATAAAAAAATCTCCTAAAAGTCAGCTAAAGCTTTTAGAACACTACATTATTTATAAAAGCGCCTTACATTAAAGTTCATGTTATTTAAAAACAGTTTTTGGTATATAATATTATATTATAACTATGACGTCTGATATAACCGAGTTCCCCGAGAAAAAGTTTCGAGTGTCAAATGCAACTTCCAAAGTCGTGTACTTATAGTCAACGTTACGGGTAAACTTTAATACAATATCAATATATCGTTTCATAATAAATGATTTCATATTATCACAGTTTCGAATAATTTACATCGCATGATATACGATGATATGTGAAAATATTTAGTCATTTTCTTTTACAATCAAGAGGCAAATGTAACAAATTCATGTCTGTATTTTAACTCGATATTTTTGAGTGACACTACAGAGTAACATAATGCTTCATTGACTGTATATTTCAATGTATACCTACTATGTAGAATTATTGTCATCAGTAAATATTTATTGTCGTTTAGTTACTTTGTTTTTTTTAATAACACCACTTCGAAATTATTATTAGTGCCAAAGTAGTAAAACATTTTATTCCGAAAAAGTCTTTTATAAAGTACGTGAATAAAAAAGTGAACAGTTAAACTTCTCGAACATTTCGTTAAAATTTGAGTTGCACTTCAGAGTTAAAGTTAAGTGGAATTGCAGAGTTAGGTAATCCATAAAGGGAAAATAAATAAAAATTAAATAATTTCGAGATGGTGCCTTCATTCTCGTCAACTTTCATCTATATATCGTCAGACTTGGCATTGTCGTCGTTGTACATGACGATCTGGCGGTGTATCCAGGGTATGAACTTGGGGACGTACGCGTAGACGCCGGGCAGGCGCGGGTGCGCGCACTTGATGCCCCACGACACGATGCCGCCCACGTACCAGCGCCGCGCGTCCGCGGGGTCGCGGCACAGCAGGGGCCCGCCCGAGTCACCCTGCAACATTACCATCACATACACACCCACCATACAATGGCTCGGAATACGAATGAGCGTCGTTAATTACGAAGAAGAGACTGACTGACTGATTTGCATTCAGTTCGTCTTATTATGATTAATGCACCTTTAGTCAAGTGAATTGGTAAATGGTAGTCGCAAATAGTACTAGCAGAGGGTAAGTAAGGGCTTACCTTAAGTAAGTAAAGACACTATCCTCACCTCTTAAAGTATTTCTAGCTGGCTCGATGTTATTCTGTACTCTATGTGGCCTTATTTTATATTATGTATGCCAAACAACGAACATACTAAAATGTTTCAACTATAAGTAAACTAAAAAAAACCCCTTCACTAGATCTAAACTACTAAAATTCCTTCGTTCCAGGCAACCGGGCATTGTATTTAATTATTATCTAAACCCGAAAGTTTACGACACGAAAATCCACTATTTTAATAGACATTATACTGTTGTCCCATCAGACTAAACAGTGCCGACTAGCCTATATCAACAAGGTAGCTCCAACCCTCGTATGTAATGGTTGGACCCTGACATGCTTGAATTTAATTCCATTTAACGTTTACTCTACATTTGACTAATTATTGCGGTCGACGCAAATTATATTATGTACTGATACGACGCAGACAAATTTCTGCGATCAAATCAATTAAGCGGGTGCTTAGACATGGGTGTAAGTAGCTTCGGCTATAAATACCACCGCCTAAAATAAGTTTGTAACAAATTCTTTAGGCAAGCCAGCAGACGTTCATGTATGTACATACGTTCGGGTGCATGTAAATATTTTTACTTTTCAAAGAAATTGTTTTCTGCTTAAAAAGTATTAAACCTACGCAAAATGTAATAGTTGTTTTGCTTGTTTATCAAGTAAACCTCGTTGCGGGTAAGTGGGACAAGCAAGTGGAATAAACCCGTGAGCCCCTGCTTATTGGGTCGAGCCGAGGCGGCTAGTGGAAAGAGTTGTTTATTGCCGTCGAGCGCGGCGTGCGTCGCCACGCTTATTGGATCCTCGTATTAGGCCGGGCAAATATTTGTTACGAGATTGCTAAATCATTTTATTTGATTTTATAGCTTGATTGACGTCAAAGTTTTAGTTATGGTCATCGATATTTGGAAAAATTAAAATAGATTTTTAGTACCTAGGTTGATATCCTATCCACAGCAATAATCAAAGAATGTATAAATCAAAAGTCAGAACAGATTTTTGTTTGATAATATATATTTTCCTTACTCCCAGAAACTACATTTTTGCGCTATATACGAGTATGTGATAGCGCTGTGTTTCCGTCAATAGGCAGGTAGAGTCGCTGCAACTAACCTGGCAAGCGTCCTTCCCGCCTTCAGGATATCCCGCGCAGATCATGCCCTCCGTAACGTTCAAGTCTCGGTGTTCCAGCCACTGGTTGCACAGGTCGCGGTTCAAAACCGGTACTTCTACCTCATTTACGGCCGGCTCGTACTCGGACACTGAGTAGTAAACAACTTTTATGGAATGACTGAAGAAGACTAAATCTCAAATTTATATTTTTTGTCCATTTAAAATGGTACCTATTTTTCAACCGAAGCGATCTGTATATAAAGCTTACAAAAAAATTGTCGGTTGATTTTTGAAACATCAAGCGTGAGTTAGGTATTTGTAATCCACTTACGCTCCTTGTCATCGCGCTTCCCCCAACCAATGACTGTGCAGCGGGTGCCCGGCTGCAGCACGCGGCTGGCCGGCGGCAGGCACACGGGGGACACTTGCTCGTTGTACCGAACTCGCACTGATAACTGCACAGAACAAACTTACTATCTGATAGGGATCAAAGGCCTCTGATGGGTTTATATTACTGAACGATAACATTCTTAAAGCAACGCGGTATACCTTGGATCCTTTTTTCTTATGAAATCTTAATTAGGCAGTGGAACAGACAAACCTGAAACAATGCGATATCATTGTCATGCGCGACCCCGGAGTTGTAGTGAGGATGGGGGGACACTCGCTTCACTTTCACCTTCTGGCCGTAGTACGCATGGGAACGACGCCGCGTGATGCCCAGTTGTATGGTCCATCCATTGACATCCGTGTGACTGTAATAAGTAAAGTGCTGAGCTCCTATCAAGCTCCTTTGACGGCCAGGCACCCAGCAGCTGTGTGGCACCAAACTGCAATCACCTTGCCGAAGTTTCATTAAAACCTCTTGGTACTTAGGTACTAAGCTTTATCACTCTAGGCAACTAAGTTGTTTAGTCTGGAGACACACCGTAGTTCGTATTTTATCTGTTCCCGTTCTTTTTCCTTTCCTTTCTTATTTTAAGACATGTTATAAAGAAGTTGTCCAGCAGTTTTCTACTTACTTCCCGACACAATGCGCGGCAGTAAGCACCCATTGGTCAGCAATCAGCACTCCCGCGCAGTAGAACACCTCCTCGGGCCCGCCGAGGATGGCAGCCAGGAACGGCCAGTCGCCCGGAGACGCCTCTACCCCCCCTACTATGCGCTTTGTACCTTTGGAAGTTAAGCCTAGGGTGCGCCGCTTGCCGCATTCTGAAATAAAATACTTATTTTGCATGTTCCCACCTATATGGAATTCCAAATGTTTTAGGGTTGAAATTCGCTTGAGGATCAGAGAAAAAAACAGGTTCACAGTCCACTAGATAACTTAAAAAGCCAGGCAAGAAATGATCAGCTCAGTAAGCTATAGAGGTTTGGGGTCCCACCTCCGCGCATACCCCAATAGTGACTTGAAGATCATTTGTATTTGACAATTACTTTACATTATAACAGCGTCAGTTATTGTTAAGATTGAAGAGCCGATTAACTATGCATTTTATCGCGAACAGTAAAAAAAATTGAAGTTGTTAGTTACCTACCGTCTTTAAAATGTTATCTTTACAAAATACCATTACCAAACTTTCTGCGGTTTATATATCACAGGGTTCAGAAAATACAAATACGACTACCAAATATTATTTTAATTTCTGCTTAGTCGTTATCACAACGCAACAAAAGCAATAATAATTATTAAACCTGTAAAGCCCAACTTCTTTATTCATCTCACCTTGATGTCCGGTGCTCTCCAAATTTAAATTCAAGCAAAACCCTTTTGGGGGCTCGGTAAACAAATTTATTTTACCGCCCAAACTATGAGCGGGGGCGATTAAGTTGACTACACCTTTGGAACCACAATTTGGTTTATATATCCAACCATGAGCTTTGCGCTCATAGACTTATGTACCTTAATCGATTTTTGAACTCCTTAGTCCCTAGCATCACCTCACAATATTTGTACGAAAATTTACACAACGCCCTATCGATCACCACCAGAGATCACCACATATTATCGAAAATAGAAAATTTCCAACATTTTCGAAATGGAGACACTTAGGGTTTTCTTGTTAGGAACTCTATCAAAAGCCTTTTAATATTTCATTTATTAATGTAATATTTCATTATGTTAGCCTCTTGAGTTGTGAGATCGACTCACTCAAGACTTGGTCGAGTGCAAGGCTCGCCTCGTCGAGTCCTCTCCCGCTACCAACCGAGACCACTTCGCCCACCTGGCGCCTGCCACTCGCACAAAAAACATAATTAAAGTTTCCGCGGACCACAATTATGAAGAACAGATTACAGCGGTTTTGTCCCGTTATGAGGTTTTTACACCAGACGCTGATGACATCTCGCTGATTAGTTTTTTGTCCTGTTTAATTATCATTGGAGAGGTTAACCGGGCAGGGTTGTCTCCAAAAATAAAGAAAATATTTACTTTTTTCATAAAAATATTTGCGCTTATACTCGTATTACTATGTCAGTTCTGAAATTTTTGTTAAGTTAAATTACACGCGGACGAAGTCGCGGGCACAGCTAGTTGATATTATAAAACTGTTTCAATGTTATGTTATTTGGGTCTTCTCTCAGGCCATTTGTAGGCTTTTGCCTATTCGTCCTTTATTATTTTCACTTAATACACAAGTCAATCAACGGATGTGTTACATTTAAATGGGACAAGGCACCAAGGCATTTCCCAATATTTTTAGTAATAAACGGGGCTAGCCTCTAATCTCCACTGTCGCATTATGCACAGGCTACCCGCAAACCTAATTTGTTGTAGAATTAGATAAATAATAACTAGTCGAAGCTTAGTCTTCACCTGCGAGCGGCCGTGTCATTTGTAAGCGAACCGAGACAAGGTGACAAGGAATGATTACCGGAGCAGCTCTGACACCCGTCTTGGATAAATACTTCACTACACAATGTTACGTCATTTGTTTCTGGAATACCTTGTAGAGACTGAGAGAGATGTCTCAGTGGGTAGAAAAATGTTTGTTGGAAATGGGAACTCGGGGAAAGTTATAATTCAGTTGGCAACGTGAGGATCGATGTGGTACGAGCTTGATAAATGGATAGCTGAATTTTATTTGGATAATCGCGCGGCGTAACAGCTTCAGGGTCGCCGGGAGGGTTGCAAGTTTAATTTCTCACCGGCGCAAAGTATAAGTTTTTTTAACAATTCAATGGCTATTTTATTCATCTATACCACAGCCAACGAGAAGCGATACGAAATTATAGTAAACGAGCTCAAGTGGATCCCCGGGGTTGCCAACATTCGAGCGACTATTTTTGTATTTCTTCTCGTTAGCCGTGATATAATCATAAACTAAAAATAATATTCATAGGGCATAGATATGGTAACCGAAAGCTTGAATCTTTCGTATCTATATTTTTTTGTTGAAACACAAAAGCAAGAAGACCCACGGTAAACAGGAAGTTTAAAATAATACCTATAGTGAGTAACAATTTATAGAAGTTCGTACAGACTGCATTTATCTAAAAAATGTCGTTTCAACCAAATATCAAGCAACATGGAATTTCCACTTCAAAATGTTATAAGGAAAAAGCGAAGCCTTTTTTATTTCGCTCGTAAAAAATACAAGTATTGTATGAGCGATGAGACGATAGAATTAAATTGGCGAAACTTATGGCCAGTCGTTACAGGTAATGCGACCACTGTGCGGTATTCCTACAAAGGAATTTTAACCTTAACATTTCGATGTTAATGTTGAATTTGTAATGATAGTCAATAATATTTATTAATGCTCGAAAGCTCAAAGCGCGGCTTTTTAATCGTTCGTTATGGATTTAATTTTGATTTTATATTACAAAATGGCTTAGAAATAAATCGAAGAAGAGTAAAATATTATTCTCAAATATAAGGGCGTCTGGGATTAGATACATTGATCTTCATTAAAGACGATCTGAATAAAAATAGGCATTCTTATCCACAAGCATATTTAAAAAAAAGCGACAATCCAAATTCCAGTGATCCTGAGCAGGTAGAGCATCAAAACAACTTGGTAAAACAAACAAAACCTTATACGATGAGACTGCTAAACAAACTTACACTCGATTTTGAGCCCACACAGTGGTCCGAACTCCGACTCAAACCCTTGAAGTAACATTGTAGCAAGGGCCGGGCAACGGCCTGCCGCATGCCGCGCCGCGCCAGCCGCTCGCGTGCCTACCTAGGGGCCTCACTTAGCGACGATATAAGTATTTGTAATAATAATATTACAAATTCTTTGGCGACAATCGATATTTCTTTTAACATATTTTGTTGAAATATCTCAGGATTTTTAAACTCAATGAAAGTGATTATTGAAATGTATTTTGTTCATTTAAAAAGTTACTGAAAATACTACACAAAAGACTTGTACCTAAGCTACGGTTAAATGAGTTTACCCATTCTTAGTGACATCGTCGAATGCGTGCAGTCAAGAAATCATGACTTGTGAACTATCAATCTTAATAATGATTTTTTTTTTCCTTTCATCATCACCCACTGAATTGAGCAATCGCCTTTGTAGTAGGTACCTAAAGCATTTTGCAATCTTATAAATCTAAAATCTGTGATGCATTGAATTTGGGTAGAGACTGAGTTTATTTTCTATAGAACATTTACCTTCTTCGAATGGAGGCGGACTTAGCATTGCTTTTTCTTAGTTTTGCAAGTTTCACGCACAGCACACGATCCAAGCTCTGTGTACCTACCTACCGACCAATAACAAATTTTGCCTCGGCAAGACAAAAAAGAAGTGTAATATCTTTAAACCCATATTATACGTTTCGTCTAATTAATGGAATCTTCTGTTGCCAAGTTGACAACATAATATCTTCATCTCCCACTGGAAATACATACTATACAAACCAGCGGAATCGTGTTTTTCATGTAAATCCTCTTATGACAACTTCAAAGATTCTATTTTGTGGAGATTGTAGGTGTTCAAACGTCTCGACTCCGTATACGAAACCGAAATATTATGTTTTAAGGGCTTTTGTGTTATTTACGAATTACGTATTTATTACTTATTACGAATAAGTGAGTACCCTAACTATTCTATAAATTTAATTAGATACAGTAATGAATAATCGAAAATGGTATATGTATAACCTCTAATCTGAGTGTATAACTATTCGTTTTAGCGCGTTTAGGAGCTTGTGGGTGTTACACTTAGCTATTCAAAATGGTTAAAATGATGAGAAAAATCTACGATCGACTCCAGTGACGTATTATTGCGGCAACGAATAAATTATTTATGTGATTCGTACTGGAATAGCATCTCAGATTTGACCTCAGCTTTTAAAAAAAATATTTTTGTACTTTAGGTACCTACATATAAAAATAATTTTCAACCCCAACTGTAGCAACCAACTTTCCGACCTAGATAACCTCCTTTGTAACCTAAATTAAATTAATTAATGTACTTTTAAGGTGCCGTTTCCAAACGTAAAATACCTTTCAGAAAGTTAATAATTCAGCTTGTAAAATGTCGAATTCAAATGTTAAATACAAAACAATCCCAATAGAGTTTCCGATCATTTCTGGCGGTCGCTGAACGAATTTCACTAACTTTGGGATTCCACTCGGAGGGATATCAACCGCAGGAAAATGCTTTTGTTTATATTTAAACTAGTGCCTTCATAAGCGAGAGAATATCTTGTTAATATTTTCTCCTTATTGAATAAGTATATAATGAAATAATGCTTTGAGAAATAAAAACATTATTTCTAATACTTCCCTGTAGACCTGTATCATATGCAGAGACATACTTAATTTTAAATATTTATTATGCCAACTATTTTAAAGTCCCGAAGATATAAAAGCGAACCCATCCACTAAATCATTCGACTAAGCGTTCCTTTCGCGGGGCTTACCAAAATCGGGTGAGTATAAAAAGGTAAGTAACAACAAGAAAAATTAAGATTTTCTGAAGCACCGAGCCGGGATGCGAAGTTATTTTGTAAACAAAATTGAATTTGTTACGGAGAAATGTAATTATCTTGTTCGCGGCTACCGTTCCGAAATTCTTACTGCAGACGTTTTGCTACACTTTGTGGAGACGTTGTAGACGGGTCAAATCGGAAGAGATTTTTAGTCCGCTAGCCTACTTAGAGCCTAACCTACCACATTAACTGACCACTAGTAAAAATAAATAATTTGCAAAACTACACAATTACTTAGTAAGGCTTTTGTTCAGATCTTAAGTCTGTAAATAGACCTGGTTTTATAAAAAAAACTGCTAAATCCATATAACAATATATCGCACAGTGGGTCGCGGTTGGTACACAAATTAAACTACGTATCCGCCATCGACTACGTATCTCATCTTTGTCAACCCACTACTGGCATCTAAATGTTGTGGTCCTCTACTAGGCTACCATTTACCAACTTACCAACTTTTAGGCTCTCTACTTGAGCTAGCAACTAGGTAACATTTTTGAACGACGCGTCTCTACTGGCCACAGGAGGAGCTAACTTTCCAAAAAAATATTATTACTCATATTTTTCCTCATTATAGCTACTATTGACTTCCAACAAACGTATAAACTTTTAGTAGAGATACTGAGCTTTCTATCGCTACCATCGAACGGTATAAGTATTTATATAACACCGCAATATTTTTAAGTCATAAAGCAAATAATATTTATCATACCATTTTACTGTAGGTATATATACCTATCTCTAATGAATTCCACTTCATAATTAATCTTTGCCTAAAAATGCCATAGCTCACAAATATTTCAATTAAAATAGGGTCATAAAGCGACCAAACCTAAATTAAATAAGCAGACAAGGCAGCAGCGGAAAGGTTTCTTTTAATAAAAGCCATAATGTTTCCCGCCATTCCCACCGGCCGTTATTTTAATGCTGAAATATTCAAATGCGGAGTTTTTCAAACCTGAGGCCACAAGGAAGTGGAGCGGTATTTTGTGAAATAACAAATACTCATTAGGCGACAACTGATTAGTTGCTTGTCTACTAGGCGTTTTGACTAAATCGCCATCGGACAATACGCAGCTCGCGCTAGTCGGTATTTATTAGGTGGCGTAATGCAGAGGTATAAAAAGCACTTCTAAATTATTAAATGTAAGAAAAAGGGCAACTCTGAGCTTTTCCTATGAAAGCTAAATTTGAAACTGCACTGCTCAAAATATTGTTGTCTTGCTCAGGCATAACGAGCTTGAGAAGGAAAGCAGTTTGTACACTTCGTTTTGTCATATTGTGTAGTAATTGTGGGCTCACACATTGGTACTGATTATGTTGGTACACATGGCTCAGGGCTAAAATACAAAATAAATTTAAGCAATACAAAAAGGGCCAGGTGGCGGTTTTTTCTCGAGCAAATATTATTTAGAAATACCTACGTTGATGCCATGTGTATACGTTTAAAACGCTCCTTTAAGGCGAATAAGGTGATTCAGGACATGGTTTATTTTAAACGAAATTAAAACATAATGTTTAATGATGTTAAATTTAATAACTATCCAAAAACCTCTTTATTTCAGTAAAGTAGGTTCTTTTTAATTTCAAATACTTAAGGCAACTCAAAACATTCCGCCAGACAGTAACTTAACGAAATTGAACGTAATTCGTAAAGACAAATGGCGTTTAATTTAATTACAAAATCTGTCATAAGTGAGCGGGTCGGGAAAAATTAATGAAACGTTTAATTCGCTATTATGTAAGAGCTGCCAAACGTCTGACTTCAGCCGCGAGCCCGCTTCACTTATTGGCAAACTATTTTTGGAAACGATTAATTATCTTTTTTTTTGTAACATCAGCAGAATTTACGCAATTTTTTTTCTTTAAAATTGTACCTTTGAGGAATATGGGTAAAAATCCCTTGCGCTCAAGGACGAAATAATGAGAGAAATGCAGGGTGTGTATTAACATGTATTCCTTATTTGTAGTGTACCAACATGCATTTTATCATATTTGATCTGGTAGACTTTCTTATCACACAATAAGCGAACTAATTTGAATTACATCGCATTCCGCACGTCCGTCCCCCTTTTATAGATATTTAAATTTTACAACTTCCAAATTCAACACGTCAAAAGCTTTAAAAAAAAAAAGCGTTTATTCTGGCTTTTATTATTATTCTCGTTATGCCCGCACAGCGGCACAGCCGCTCGGCAAAGCCTACGTGTGTTTGCACTCTCCGGCTGTCAAATGCCTGGCGATTCACCCCCGGGGTAGTAAAAATAACAGTCGTACGAAAATAGCATTTCGTTACCTGCGCTCGTTACCGAGCCGCGGAAATTGGGAGCTGTTTGTGTTAATTTTACTATTGAATACAGCCTTTATTTACGCCAATTTTACCGGGATGCTGGTAAAGCAGGAATAGGGTCTTCAAATAAGGTTCTTTTTCAAGATACACTACTCGTGAAAACGAATTACCTACTCACTACAATAAGCGAACTAATTACTTACTAAAGACGTGAGGAAAATGTTCAAGCTACATTGTAGGTACCACAATTTTCCACTTACCATAATGATTGCACACAAGATGCACCCGCGGCGAATCTGGCCGGCACGCCTTCAATTCCTTCAACAGTCCCCCCTGGCTCCTCAGGAATGCCCGGTAGGTCTGAGCAGCGCCGTGCTCGTGAAGGCTGCTGGCGCGCGAACCGGTGGCGCCGCTGATGTTCACCGCAGACTTTATGCTACTGACTTCTGGCTTGGATTCGTTAATTATTGTTTGACTTCTGTTTACCAATCTGTGTGAAAAGCATAAAGGTGTAACAGGGTTGAGCTTCGGAAAAAAGGACCCCTATCAAGCACCATCAAGCCAACTGGCTCAAAGTAGCAACACAATTATCTGATGAAACTTACGAGTATCCAAGTATAGAACATAGCTTGAGCGCCGTGTCCTCGTCTAGTGTGGAGATGCAGGCAGGGAACCAGGTGTGGTTAGCAGCGCGGTACACTTGTAGTTCTCCCCGGCCAACGTCTCCGTTTGCCTCGCTCAAACGGACTGAGGAAAATAACCCTAGCTAGATTATTTATACCTATAGATATAGGTATTCAGTATGAAAATCTAGTTAATTTAATGACGACCGCTTGGCGCAGTGGTTCGAGCGTAGGACGCTCGACTCGATTCCCGCTGGGGCAAATTTCTCAAAAGGCCTTATCGAAATTTGCCCAGATCTGGATCTCCTCCAGTTCATTGTACGGTACCCATAGTACAAGCTTTGCTTTGTTTGGGACAACACAGTTGGTGTGTCAGTCTGGCGATATTTATATTTATTTTATAATTTACTGAACCTAATAATAAATATAAAATTTGAGTTTTGAGTTTTCAGTACGTCATTAGCAGGGACTTTTGTGACGTCAACTTACGACAATTCCTTTCATCTTGACCCCACGGACAGTCCACTCTTCCATCACACAGGTGTGCCTGGGAAATGCACCGCTGGTTCCCGCAGTGCACCTCCCCGCTGCGCTTGCACACGCGGCAGTTGAGCTCGTCGGAGCGGTCCGCGCAGTCCACGTGGCCGTCGCAGCGCCAGTCGTTCGGGATGCAGCGGCGGATGTCGCATTGGAAACCAGTGGGGCATACTAGCAAGAGATAAGAGATTAGTAATAAGAGGTGAATATTAACACTCAGTAAATAAATAAGTAACGAGCAACATACAACGGTTATTCTGCAAAGAAAATATCAGTTCCTGACTATAATCTACTCAAACGCAATTGAAAGAAAATACAATATAATATATTTCTAAACAGTAACACACGCACTTGAGTCCCGAAATTACATATCTATGAACAAAACCACACGAAGGAAAACCTTTTGACGATATAATCGAGATAATTACCTTAGCGTGGGTGGGAACAAATGGTTGGTAATAATTACCTGGTTTGTTATCTCTAAATCGCGCCTCCTTGACTTCGCGGTTGCCGAGACAAACGTCAGTATCTGCCGACTCCGGGAATATGTCGCACTGAAGATACTCCGGCATTGTTAGACCAAATACTTCCAAGAAAAAGCCACAGCGCCGCATAGTTTCTGGTCCAAATAAATAAAAATGTTAATGCATTATTGTTGCTTGACCAGTCCGTTTAAATGATTATTGAAAAGTTTCGTAAGTTTACCTTGACATAGACTCCTGCAGGGCCGTACCATATGACCCAAAGGCCCGCATTTGGGCACGAACAGTGAACACAGGAACAAAGCTGTTAGGTCGTAGCAGCGGACGTCCACTACCGCTTCGTAGACTTCCAAGTCCTATGAAAAACATAATAAACTTCTTAAGAATGACCTAAAATATTAGATCATAGGTATTCTTATTCAATGCAGAAGTAGTTATAGTAAACTGATTTATGTATTTAACAAGTTAGGTCATGTACGTTGTCGTATCGAACGATTTTCTTCTTTCTTTATTCATAAAGGTCCAATTAAAAAGGGATTGAAGATGGTCGTGAATTTCATTAAACCCTTAACAACCTTACATCATAGAAACAACCTAGTAATTACATAACCCTCTGAACTATTTATTAAACTTCTCAGTTAGAAACAAGCCGGTGAAGGCTGATGTTGATATTTTATGCGTCAAGCCAGCATTGTTCCCGCGACAATGATTGATTCACGAGCGAAAGGCTTCGGCTAATGATTATTGATGTAGCCATGTTGCGCAGCGGTGTTGCGGACGCGACTGTCGCGATGAGAATTTTGGATACCGTGTGTGTAAATGGTGGTGGGATGACAAGCTTGCAGAATAAATCCCGAATTTGTAAATGACTGAACATGATAAAAGGGTTAGGACTGATGAATTAAATAAGGTTAAGGCCATACAAATATTTGAAAATTTCTGGCTCGATTACATTACTATTTAACAGTAATGTTTATGCGAATATTGTTACCTCCCCAAAATAGTCCTCCGAAGAAAATCGATGAATGGCCTAATGAAGTCTATACAATTTCTTACAGGGCTGCCTATAATCAATCCACTGAAAAGCTTTCAATTATCTCAGTCTCGTTGGATCCGACGGACATCAATACATCTTCACTACAATCAGATAATAACTGAGTACATTCCAAATGAGCCACAGATTCAGCTAAGTCTTTCATGTCCAAGCTCAACAAGCTTTGCTGGTTTGCTCACATTTACAATTCAAACGTCTAGGGACTGTTCCCAGTGCCTAGAATATTCGGCATAATTACATTATATTAGTGGAAGCGTGATCAGACACACCGTGCGAGGATTATAGGGGCCGGTCCGTTGTTGTCGACACAAATTAATTGGTCTTTAAGCTCTTTGATCTGCAATGGGTCGTTCCGATAGTCAATTAATTTTCGCTTTACTATAAGAGGATTCGGTTTGCAAACTTGATGCGTTATGGTATTTGTTGCTTTGATATGTATTGTGTTTCATTCCATTAGATTGTTTTTGTTAGTAAACATGTAGCTTTTTGATAAAATTACTTACACAGGATGAAGCGATCAAATTAAACTAAGTAACTTTTGCCTTAAATTACAAACCATGATGAGTTTTTATGTCGAACTTAATAAAAACATGCATGGTAGAGGAAGGGTTGATTCAGAAATTATTAATTAAAATATTTTAATATAATACTCAATGGACCAAATTAATCAAGTGTATGGTTACTTATTACTAGATACTATTAGGTACTGTAACTACGATATATTTTCTTTTAAAAGAAAAATGTATAATAACAGCTTCGTTTTCAGTAACGTTGTCCCCAAACTAAACATCCTTTCACAGCTTGTTAATAGTATTTTAACGATACATCTCAGATTTGGGCAATTAAACGGTTGGGCCGCTTTAACGAGCTGATACCGACCTCTCGCCGCGGTGGATTCCTTGAGTCCTGAACGGCTTGTATTGTTTAAGAGAGGCTATTTGGCACTCTTTGTTGAGGTAAATAACAACGCGGTTTAAATCGGTCGGGGTATGAGAGATAGAATCATAGGATAGAGCGGTAAATAATCTTATCTCACTCTCAATAAAACAGAACAAAAAGCTTTTAAACAAATTAGGATTATATAGTACCTCCTTACAGAACACAAGTATATTAGTATTTAAGTACACTATGGCCTATATTAATAAATCGATGTCAAATCTGAGAGCGGTCTTGAGCAGGCTTTAGACATTTGGTGCTGGTCGGTCAAAACAAACGTCATTTTTAAGATCACTCTCTGGCTTGAGACTGATTTATTAATACCGGCCATAAGACTCGAACCATTAGGTATACAGTCAAAGCTCCTTATTCGCGGGGTAGGCGTTATGTAAATATGCCGCGAATACAGAAACTGTGAATATGGAATGGTAATTTATATGGGATTATAGGGGATACTTTTTTTTTTATATTGTTGTTTTTTATTTTGTCACCTAGGTACGTATCCCCTATAAAAATTAAAAAAAAAATACAATTTAATTGAAGATTTTTACCATATTGATTAATTATTATCTTCAGGCTTAGGCAATGGTTTAAAGAATTTTGATTATTTTTTCTTGCTTGGCAGTTTTTAAAAGCTCCTTCAATCCAGACTGATATTAAGCAGTTTGACTGATGATAGACTGATATTGCGGCATTAGCAATTTTCCTCTTAAAAATAACACTTTATTCCATAGATGGATCCATATAGAAATTATAAAATTCATTTACCATTCTACTTCACTAAGATTTATCAAATTAAATATCACATTTCCAGAGCTTGTTGAAGCCTCTTCTTCAATGGGCTGTGAATGTAACATTTCCTCGAAGTCGGTTTCAGTCAAATCTTCATCTTGCGATTCAAGCAACTCCTGAATGTCACTTGATTCTATCCGTTCGAACCCATCTCGTCCTATTCCATTCACAATTTCGGCAATGTTTGCAGTTATATTCAAATTCAAATTCAAATCATTTATTTTGTTTAGGCCTATGGGGGCACTTACAAATTGTCAATTTACATATTTTTTTCCTTATATCTACAACCGGATCGGAACGCGACCTCGACTGAGAAGATCCGGCAAGAAACTCAGCGGGCTTGTCTTTTTACGTCATGTTTTTTTTTTTTTTTTTAATCGCCAGTTGCTATTTTGCTATATAGTTTGAATTTGCACAGATTCTTCGTAATTTTACCAATTAGATCCGCGGATAAAGAAATCTTTAGCCGCGAATATAGGAATTAAGTCGCATTTTTTAAATCCGCGAATAGTGAAAACGCGAATGAAGGAAGCGCGAATAAGGAGCTTTTACTGTACATGCATATATCTGTGTTTCGAATTCAATTTTGATTTCTTAAGTAAAGTCGGAAATATAAATATCAATAATATATCATACTAGCTGTGCCCGCGACTTCGTCCGCGTGGAATAGTGTCTTTGGGTAGCATTTTTAATTATTTAGGTATTTTTTACAAATCAAACATTCGTTTAAATACTTTAATGAGCTATTTGCAGTGTTTTAATGCAAAGAGCTATGTTTCCATACAAACTTTCATCCCCTATTCCCTATTGTTATTTTACACCCTTGAGGGTAAAACTTTTACAAACTTTGAATGTCATTTTTATTTATATCGAATCAACAGCCTGACAAATAAGTTTCAAGCTTCTAGCTCTAAAAATGACGATACTTCCATACAACTTTTCATCCCCCCTTTCAACCCCTTAAAACTCTTTTTTCGCATCAAAAAGTAGCCTATGTCCTTTCTCAGGCTCTAGACTATCTGTGTATAAAATTTCATTGAAATCGGTTCAGTAGTTTTGGCGTGAAAGAGCGACAGACAGACAGACAGACAGACAGACAGAGTTACTTTCGCATTTATAATATTAGTAAGGATAAGGATTAAATTGCTTAGCGCAGCGGAAGCGTTTAAATATTTGCAAGCATAGATTGAACTCAAACAAAGTTAGCGACAAACAGTAATAAGCGATGAGTCGCTAAGAGGAGGACATAATATTTATAATTTGAACCGTGATATTTACAATACGAGATTCACTTATCACTGTGCAAACTCAATTTATATCTTTAGCGGCACTGTTTGAACGCTTCGTGCGGCAATTAAACTAATACCGGGGACAAACAAACACAAAACTCATCAGAGACCGCCGCAGAAACTTAACATATTGAATTGTTTAACTTGCGATTGTATTTGCCAATGTTCGGGGAACACTCGAAATTATAAACTAAGTATGATTTCTCAGGTTAGGTAAACAAAGCTCCGGTAGACATAACTTTATCTAGTTTACCTACTTATATTGTGTTTACTTTCTAATGATGTAATATATTTCAAGAAACATTAACCAAGTGTTTCCATTATAGCACTTCAAAGAATTTAGAAACCCGCCAAATAATTTTGTTACAGGTCGAATTAGGAACGCCTGCATAATCATCTCTACGATTAACAAATCCCCTGTGGAGTAACAACAAATAACACGTTACATTGACAAAAATACTGTTAACGCTGCGTTCCTGCCTACCTGTTGTGCATCCCTCTGTCCGAAATGTCCGACGTAGTTCGGGAAGATGGTGAAGTTGTAAGGGACCTTGTGCTGCTGGCAGAAGTGCACGATGACCGGCAGGCACACGCCGGGCGCCGGGTTCCTGGCGCCCGGCGGCTCCGTGGGCGCCGGCCACGTCACCACGGCCGACCTGTTCACCACTTGGGACACGTACTGCTGGACACAAATGTTGTGGTTTTTAAAAAATATGCATCAACAGCGTAACTTAGTGTTTGTATCCTGCTCATGATTACAGTGCAATCGGCATTATTGACCCATTGACATCTGACAGTATTTTACACTTCAATTTACAGGTTTTATCATCATCTGTTGATGAAGTGGGAAGGCAGGCAATTTATTGAGATTATTTGCGTGACCGCAAAGACCACTGAAAAGTCACAGGAAAGCAAATTACGCAATATCGTTTACTCGAATGATGTATTTTTTCCAGTTATTTTGATTTAAATGCCAAACTACTGAATTTGAAACTTTGATTAAATTGCGGGTCTGGAAGAGCACCCTTTCAAATGAAAAAAAAAACAAATTAGCTTATAAATGACGTAGTTCTGTGGTAACAAAATCTTCCTTCTTTTTAAGTCGGTTAAAAAGTATAAGATTCATCCCAATCAATTAATGCTTAATTTTTTTTTTACCTATCTAAATAAACTAAAATAAGACGAATTAAACGTAAAAGACTTTGAAATACCTACTGTTGACAAGGATAGTACTTATTGCTCCCCACTAGCTCTCCGGCCAATAAACCCGTCTGCTTGTCATTACACGGCTATTGTTTGTTGTGTTGGCCTACTACTAGATCATATGTGATACGTAATTATAGTGGATGTTGTAAACGTCTTCATTACCTATGTCATATTTATGAACAGGAGAAGGCAATATAAAGCCCGAAAATGTTTTCAAAATCAGTCTTTCCATTTGACTTTAGGATCGCTATCAGCTTCTATAGCTTCACTTTTATTGTATAATTAAATTGCTTTTATTAAAGCTCCAACTTTCGTTCGCTAATTGAAATTAATCACGATTAAACTGTTGGAATACAATGAATCCCTTCAAAGATTTATTGAATTCACTTACAGTGCCCAATACAGAACACGTAAAATAAACCGAGAGTGCTCCATCACAAAACATGACTAATTCTCAACACCATCTTAACATTTCCCACAAGCCTTCACATCGCAGCTGGAGCCGGCAGCAAACTATTGCGAGACTGAGGAGTCTAGAACAAAAGCCGACAAAGGGCGACAGGTAAGAGCCGGGATGTTGGCAAAGCAAAGCCGCACAAATTCAAGGCAAAAATAACAACGACGCAGACTAATTGTTTCGCGAGAGCTCTGCAGTTACGTTTCTTTTAATTGTTCCTTTGTTATGACTTTTTTGGGGATTTCTTCTAATAAGTCAATGAAAAGCGTTCAAAACAATAATCAGGCTTTGTTTAATTTCAAATACTTTTCTTTCGGACCGGGTAGAAAACACGTGCTTTACGACTTTATTCCCTGAAAATAACGTTTATTACTGAGCTGAAATCTTAGTTGGTTATGAGCTGGTTGTGGGTACTCACGTGTACAGCTGGGTTGGCTCGGAAGTACGCAAACAGGGCTCCAGTGATGGCCAGGAGCGCTATGGCGTTAAGCGCTAGCTGCAGCAGCCGGAACCTGTGCGGGGACGTTTCGTTGCTAGCTCCGCGCATGTCGCGGAGCATCTGGACAAGACACATATAAATTAATTATCTACATTCATTATTACTTATTCAAATAAAAATATCTACTGAGAAACCCTTAAAAATTGGACAGGCTCACCAACTTTAAATTTTGTTTAGACTTTACATCGACTAAGTGTAATAAATCTTAGAAGCATTATTTTCATTAAATTAGACATAGTTAATACGAAAAGAACATAAAGTTATGTTGCTTATTACGAGGGTGCCTTCAGTAGGACAGCTTCATATTGAAGATCTGGGGATAATGAAGCGATCCCATTTGTCGAAAGCTAGCCTAACCAGCAGCCCGGCCGGCTCAAGTGGACAGGCACCCTAATAATCATTAAATTATTTAATATCAACTGTAATTTTCAGGTCTTTAAATAAATTCCTTAATCGCCACTAAATAAATAATCTCGTTTGAAATCCATGCCATTGATTTTGAAATATCTCTGTTGTCTACTCGATGGCACAAGTATGAGATAATAATACAAGAACACAATAGCAGTAAACAAGGTCCATTGAATCATTTCCCCGCATGAGATGCCTGTTATCCGCCCCCCAGGGCCGGGATGTGCATCGGTGCCGGCCTCGCCTGGCGCTCTCGCCGGCGGGTGGCTTATAACTGCATTCAATAAACAATGGACGATCACAGCTCGTTTTGCCGTTTGAGTGCCAGTAGAAGAGTGGCTTGAATTTTGGGTGATAGCATAGACTTTGTTACTTTATATATTTTTAATGAATTTTATGCAGTTTTACAGTATCTTATGGGTACCAATCAATACAAGTGCGATATGGTAGGACGTAAAAACATGCCCGTTCTTTTAATTCTTCTCTCATTCTTGAGAACAGTTTCCCGGTTGTTAGTTCAACTTGAGTAACGAGATTATCAAAGAAATTTGAGCGATGATATGAGTTACCTCATATATTTCTCGAACAAATTTCAAAAAAGCTACCCCGAACTAAGCTTTTCTTCCGTAACTTGCGCTGTGGTATTGAAAAGGAATTATCTTCGGTTGCACGTGTTGGATCCAGCGGCAGAACAATTGTTTTGAATTCAATGCGATGGGATTTAGGATTTCATGTTCTGGGGACTGGTTGTGACGTTCAAAATGTAGGGTTTTATACTATTAGCTTCCTGGCGTCGTATTTAGTAGGTAACTAAAGCTTTTAAGTGATATTATGCTTGGGACGATTGTTATTTTTGCTAATTTTTTGGGTTGTTCTTATCTGAGAATATACGATTCTGGACTTATGTAGGTATAAATTGTAAAAAAACCATATTCAGTTAACAAAACCAGAAATGTTTTTTTTGTAAATGTTTCTTCGCGACGTGATTTAGTCAGTGTTCCGTGAGTCGCGCTCAATAAATGTAGGTATTATAATCTACGGCTTCAGTTGGTACGTGCCTAATCGAACAGAGCACCGTTACTCACGCAGCTTGCTCACAATGCTTGCATTTCAATAGCTTTCGTAGATTCGGTGATTGAGATTGTAATTGTTTATTTTGAGGTTTCTACCAGTATTATCCGTTTGTATACTACCCTCATGCTTGAAACGAAATTATGATAAGCGTCCGCTTTGTAATAAATTATATTCGTAGGTTTCGTACGATGAAAGCTTGAAATATTTATGCAGGTAAGTAGCTTATTATATGAGAATCTTCATCGGAAATAATGGGTCTGGCAATTACGGCAATATAACTCTTTAGAATGCTTTGGAAATTTCTCGAATCCTTTGAAAGACTATCGTTCTGCGAATTGAAGAATTATCAAAACTTCCACTTTAAAACAGTACTTACTCATGGAGGCACTTATCCAAAACGATACCTATAGAAACTATTGTTATTATCAACGAAAATAAACTCCATCGCAAACATAAAACATTTTAAATTAGCTGTGCAACATAATACAGCAGAACATACAGGACCGGCCGCAATCTTTACTTGTTCAAACAGCAATATGTGGCGCGGGGTGTACGCCGCTCCTTCTGCTCGGTAGGCGGGCTGTACACCCCCGCATGTATGAGCGTATGTGGCCTGGATCTGCTCAGCCACGATGATTAGAAGCTTTGAGAGTGTATATACGAAACGGCGGGAAGAAAACTTAGATTATGAGTTGCTCTTTTAGTTTTAGGCAGATGGTGGTGCAGATAGAAATGTTTAGTTTATTTGGGACGGAAACAACAAAGCCTTGATCCAACACATATTAGAAGTTCAATATGAAAACTGTATTTTTGATAATTTGTCGAAACGATTCGGCGTTTTACTCGTAATACCACTTAAATATCATTCTCATAAAATGTTAACCTGATCCCAAACCTCCTCAGGTAGCAGTAAACAATTGTATAGACCAGATTATGTCTAAAAGATGAATTGAATAATTCCAAAATTATACACGATTTTTAAACCCTCTAGAATTGATAAAATCTTTTTAAACCGCTTACAAACGCTCCTTAATTATTTCCTCTAGCATAAAGCTTAAATGATTAAAACAGATCTCGTAATGAGGACTTCAGAGTACGTCTCAAGTTTAAACTCCACTCCATTACCATGATTTGAACTTGAATGATGTTACTTGAAGTGAGAACAGTTAATACTTGAATAATATTGTTAATGGTTTGTGATTTCTGGACGCTATCACTGGAGAGATAAATAAATTTAAATATCGCCAAACGTCACCCACAAATTGTTTGGTCCCAAACTAAGAATTGCTCTAATTACTATGAACCTCTACCGATATGGATACAACGATGTGGGTTAGCCAATATCTATAGTATTATGGAGGAGAAACCAGTTACTTCCAAAAGCCACTCTAATTATATCGATTGTTGTAAGTTTTTCTTGTCAATAGTTATAATAGGTATTATTATTACGTACGCAATATGTAAGCTTCGGAAGTTTTGAAAGACCGTATTGCTACACATCATAAATATATTTATTGTTTTTTGTATTAATTAATGCGATATTGTTTATAGTTATGTATTCATCTAAATGTTAATCTATTCGGACAAGTCGTGTAGGTTAAATATGTATTTTTTAAACATCAAGTCTATCGGTTCTATAACGAAAAATGCATTTAAAAAGTATCTTAAAGACATAAAAAGCCGTGTATCTATCACAGCATAGACATTTTCCAATTGAATTTTATTTGTAATCTTGATTGGCGACGCGAGCCGGCGGGCGGCGCGCGGTGCGCGGCTGCACGCCCGGGGGCGGCGGGGGGGGCGCCCTGGACTGTAAAATGAAATCGAACCGAGACTGCGACGATCAGCAACCTTTATTCCTACAATATTTATGAGTGTTTTGAAAGCTTTTTCTGTCGAAAATCTTTCGTGCTCTTTTACTTTAATTAAATGCAAGACTGTCATGATTGAACAGTCACGTCCATATAGTACTTTGTTCCATACTTCTGAACAAACCGAGCATTATTGATATTAGGAGTAGGTAAATAAGTTATTTATAAGCGATATTAAAGTAGTAACTAGAATTATCACACTAGGACTAGTTTGCATCAATCGTATCCCACGAACGTTAGGAGTTAATAGGTCATTTTTTTTAGGAATAGTTAGGAGCTCATAGGTCATTTTACCTTCTAAAATCCCTCCTTCCTTTTACAACTAAGCCTCAAATTACATAATATATTCTTTATTATTTGGTAGCAGTTCAGAATCATTTTGGAATACTTATTAAGTTTTTTATCAACAAATAGGAGCACAATAGAAATGGCATCCGATATTGGATACGTGTACCTCCAAGAGTTTTTGTAGCAGTTAGAAGTTTAGATACTGCAAATACATATGTTTTTACATTTTATTAGCGAGTGAGGCATGAATTAGTGCTGCGGCCACATGTGTCGAGCGCTGCAATGCTGCAATGCACCCGCTATATGGTACACAGGTACCTGCTTCTGCTTAAATTATTTTTCGTTTAGGCTGGTGCGGAAAATATTATACCATTGTTTTGCTATCCAACTGAACTTACCCGATGATGCAAAGACATGTTGCTGCCGTTCTGGAACCTCACAATCGTCTGCAGCGAGGCCGGCGTCGACATGCTCTTCGTTATCGAGGAGTTCCCCGAGTCGCGGTCCTGCTCCTTCAGCAGCAGCCCCCGAGCTATCTTAGCGTTCAGACTCTTGTTCACATGCTGATGCGGAAGCAGCGGAGCTTCCATTGTCTTAGTCGTGTATGAAGGAGAGGACGTTTGACTAAAGGAGTCGGAGGATACGTTCGAGTCCTGTCGCACACTGATGTTAGAACCAGAACTAGGTGATCGTTTCATCGGCTGGACCGTGCTCTGAGACATGGGAGGCGCTGAGAACGTGTCAGGAATTCTCTGCGGTGGTCGTCTCGGCTGTTGTGGCTGTGGGTTTCTGTTGCAGTCTAGTCTAGGTTGTGGTGGAACTGGGGCGACCGTACGCCGATTGCCGTTGGGGTCTGTGGCCGGGGTCGTCGTGGGGGTCGGTCTCGGTGGGGTCGGGGGTGGCACTTGGCGCGGCGGTTGTGGCGAGGAGCGGCGAGGTGGCGCGGGCGGGGGGACCGGCAGTGGCGCGGGCGCGACGGTGGCCGTGGTGCGCTGCGGGACGGGCGGCGGTTGTGCTTGTACTGGCTGGACGTGTGGTGGCGGGTGAAGCTGCAACAAGGATAGTTTTGAGTAAACAAAGAATTTTCTACGGGAAAATTGTAATTCGTCAAGTTTATTCCCCATCGTTAGCCACAAAATAACAAATACCTACTGTGAAATAAACTCTATTACCTACATCCTAATAGCAGGTGATGGTCTGGACTTTATACATCCAGTCGCGACCAGACGCTGCATTTCACACATGCATCTCTTTACCCATCTCCACTAGGTATGGTAGATAGCTAGTACTAAGTTTCAAGAAATTAATTTTCAACGGTAGGTAATAACTATTGCTTCTTGTTGTTAATTATGGAAACGATGAAGAAATTGTTTTAGGTAAGGTACTGTACCTTCATTATTGGTCTAGGCGGGGCCAGCCTCGAGGGCGGGCAGTACGGCAGGGCGTCAGACGGGCAGTAGACGAAGCCCGCGGGTCGCTGCGGCTGCGCAGGCGCGCACGCCGCCGTCGAGTGTCGGCGAGGAGTGCCGGCGCTCGGTCGCAGGAGACCAAGAAGTTTCTCTCCAGGAGTCACTGCTAGACTGCCAGCGCGGCCGCACCTGGTAGGCAATTGAGAATTTAATAGTTATGGGCTGGGTCAAACTCACTCTGGGAACCACAGATGTAGGTTTCTTTTCTAAACCTCATAATTATTATCATATCCTAATATTGGGTACCTAAAACGAGGTGCTTCTGCAAGGTAATAAGTCTACTTTGTTCTCACTTTATAGTTAGAAATTATTTAAATATTTGGAGTTGATTGTGTATTTAAAGTATTCCAGAGCACTAACTAACGTTCGGTCTTCGCATTATGCGGTCTCCGCCAGATTTAAAGTTACGGCTAAACCTCACGTGTCTGGTATGCAGGTCATTCATTACATGAATGGGCAATCGCCGGTGAAATGGGCGAAACGCGTCGCGTCCCGTCCGGGGGCTGCCTGCACATTCCGAGTTAATGGCCTGGCGGTGGGCGGCAGAGGGCAACGTTGTCCGTGTTTAGTTGATTGAGTCTTTGTTGTTGGATATTGAGGTGCAAATTGAAGAGCAGGCACTGCGCACTACGAGTAGCCACATTTCACTTTATACCTCAATTTCGGCACTTGTATTTTGGGAGCCACCTTATAAAATATTGTAATAATAAGAGGGGCTCCCTCTTACAAAGTGTAGCGTAGCTGCTTGAAAAATAGTACTCACACATTGACAACCGTCGACCAAAATCTTATAATCTTATCGTACTGCCATCGAAAGAAATTTTGCCTCTGTAATTGTTCTTCCTTATTTTAAAATTAATTTGAACCTCAGATATCCTTAAAAATCTGTATACGCTTTATATTAAAGATTAGGTACCCTAATGGAATCCATTTTAATGATAACCATTCAAAAAATCTACTGTCGTCAATATATCAACGCGCCCCACTCACTACTTAGAGGATGCTTACCACGCAAATCCTATATTTCCTATGGACGCGGGACGCGCCGCCTGCCGCGTGACAGTTTATTAATCTAAACAGCGACACCGGATGTGACGTCACGGCGCGTCACAGCCAGCCTTCAGACACGCTGGGGAACGACCTTTAGAAGCCTTGTTATGATTATCAATGTAAACTCAGACTCAAGTGGAATTTTCTAACTAGATACCTCTTTTGTGTTCTTAAATATTCTAATTCTAACCCCTTGTTTGCATGTGCGAATCATTCACACTCATACATTATGATTTACCTACTCGTATTCTTGTAGCTATTGGAATTTGCAGACAAAATATTAATTTGAATACTGTGACTTAAAAATACAGAATGGGAGATGTGTCGGGTAACCAAGGGATGATTTCGATGTTATAAGTACTAACCTAAATATAAAATATGATTAACCTAATACCTAGCACGGTAACAAGGCCACCTGAGTTATAAAACGTGCGTCGGTTATAGGGGAACAATTAACATTTCTATATTCATTGGCGCATCAATATTTAAATAAATTGATCAGGCAAACTGAAAACGTCTCACAAGTAGGGCAACTTTGCAAAATTAAATTCATCCGAGTCGTGGCAAGACGGCAACTTGTCGCAACTTAAGGGGAACGCAAATTGGTGTGATTAATTGTGTTCCGACCGGAACATGTTCCGGGGCCCGCGACATGTCGACATTGATCTTAAAATTGCTTCAAAATTTGTGTCAAGTAATTTGTGGCGTTTATCTTTGTCCGATGCTTCAAAATTTATTAATTAGACGATTTCTACTGAAGATTTTTGTTGACAACGATAAAAGAAAGGAACATTTATGGAGTCATGTGGTAAGCAAGAAGCCGGGTGCATCAGTATCTATACATAGACAATTACCTGCATTGCATTTCCGTTTCTATTCTAGGTCGGAAATAGAGAAACTTGTGCTAATGGAAACAATAGAAACAGTGTAATATTGACGACATTTGTTATTAATTAACTTAAAATGTACCCACTGCTTTTAATGCCGCTTTACAATTTTAAATTAGCATGTTCTAATGTTCTACGTATCTCAAAAGTCCTAGGATTACGTATTAAAGAAAACGTTCAAAATGTAAGCAAAAAGTAACAGGTAATTCACACGGAGACGAAACAGTTTTTCTATACGTACATTTTTGACACATAATAGTCAACATAATTTGACATCGACCTATACATAAAAATGTATGGAAATTATCGGTTCTGGGCTAACCGTATGAATGACCGGTGATGTTCAAATTCTTATGCAAGTACAAGTCATTTTGGGATGAAGTAGAGTTTCTAACAAGGAATCTCACCAGTCACTTTTTTTTTCTAAATTAGAACTCTGTGAATAAAATGTACACGCATACATAATTATTATGGGTATGCAGTATCGCTTTCAAACAATAGCACGTCTAGCAATGGGCTGCAAGTGCTGAGGCGCACAAAACAACATGCTATGGCTTACTAAATGAGTTCCATGCATACGAAGCCACTACTGGGACACAAAGCGACGGATACCTCAGCGGTGGCCTCGAGCCCACCGCGAGCTAAGGATATGATGCGAGTGAATGACGGGAATTTGTCACCCGTAACAAAGAGTGGGTGATTAATGGAAACACGTCCCTGGGCTGCGTTACGAAATAAATTTGTTTCTTCACATGTGTCTAGTCTAGATCCCTAAAGATGGGTGTTCAGGGGATACGATTTGTCATTCATATATATGTACCTAACTTCCCTAGATGGGAGTTTTACAAATGTGTGATCCGTTAGTAGAAGATTTTCCAGGTTTTACTGGGTGCCTAATAGGTACCTATATACCTAGGCACAGAACTACCTCCATACGACTTTTCTCTCGAAACACTCTAGATTTAATTAAAAGGCAAAGTGTTTCGGGGTGACAGATGAGGCTGTTTGTATGCGCAGAGATAGATTGGATACTCGCTGCGATCATATTAAAGTCCTAAATCAACGTTATTTTGACGTCAATCTGCGAAGGATCGATGGCAACTCCATTACCGATAGGGTTATCAAACTTAAACGAAAACGCATAGATCAATAATAACATTAAAAAGTACAAATAATAACGATGTATGTCAGGTGATGTCTTATTATTATAAATTATTTGGTCATGTTTATGTGTAACCTCTGCAATAACATCCATTTAGCAGTTCTTGATGCTCAGACAAACTTACAAATAAATACACTTTCGAAAGATTTCATCATAAATTACCATACTAAGTGTATAATCTGTTTCAGTGTTGCTGTATACCAGACCTTATTACCTATATAACGTATTTATAATAATACGACCAAAGAATTTGTAATAATAAGACATTAGAAGTGGTATTGACGTATTATTTCATACAAAACCAGTGTCGCCACTTCGCGCCGCTTTCGCACTGCGCAGACAGCAATTTATTTGACGTAGAGTAGTTTCGGGAACATAGCATACTATAAGCCTTTTTGAAAATTTAATTCGAACTAATTACTAAAAAGGTAACTTATATAACTAATTTTATATAACTAATTTTATATAACAAATTTTTATAGAACTAATTTTTATTGTTTACAGGCAGCACTTGTGATAAATTTTTTTTGCCGTTCTAAAATAAGTTACTCCTTATAACATCAGTTTCTGCCAGTCAAAATCGGTCCAGCCATTCAACAGACGATTTTTTTTAAATAGCGTTTTTTTATAAGTACCTATACATGCATTTAATGAAAACGTATTCTTTTGATATTACAAACAGACATTCCAATTTAATTTATTTTATACATTAATTCGTTTAAAATATCAGTAATCAATAACTAGGAGCTTAAGGCAATATTAAATACAGTAAAACCCATTTAAGACGATTTCACAGGGAACCAACCAAAAACGCGTCTTAAGCGAGAAAGCGTAATATGCGAGATACGGAAAATAAAAGCTACTATTATTATGTCTGTATTATGTTCTAATTTCGTATATGTATTAGGTAGGTATTAAATGAAACATTTATAAATTACATTTATACATTTATACATTACATAGTGTAATAATAATTACGCTATTTAAAGTAATCACTTATTTTGGTTTAAAGATTTTCAACAGGTGACAAGAGAGCTGGCTCTATCCTCGTTCAAAAAATCAGCCTACCCATAGAACGAGAAATGCAGCCAGCATTCTTGGTACCATCACACGCGGGCAGGGCTTATTTTAAAGTAATTTAATTTTTAAAGTTTTTCTGTTCTAACATTTATAATAAACGAAGGTACAAAATAAATAACTAGATTTAATTTATTGAATTTCGTACGGTGCCACATTGTAATCAATGGAAGAATATCCAGGAAAACCCTGCAGTATTATGGGTTCACCTTCTTCTTCCAACACGATGTCAACCACTTGTGAGCCATATTGGCCACTAGAAAATACTGATACAAATAAATTACCTATACGTCTTCAGCATTGTGTCAACCTGGACTGGAAATTGACTTACTTGGAGCCGTTGAAAAAATTATAATGGGATAATACAATTGACACTAATTCAGCCAATATTGCCTACCAGGTTAATAACGCAACGTTCGATAAGTTATATATATCTCAAAATATTTGAAAAATGTCTCTACAAATCTATCACCACACTACAGATAAAGGTTTTTTTGAACCCGAGACTTGGTAGCCCGCAAGACGCGTGCTTAACCAATCGGCTATCACTGCTTTTCCAATCGGCTATCACTGCTTTTGTACTTACTAATAATTTTAAAATATTTAGAAATACCCAATTTCAGTTCGTTGCCTGCGAAGGACACACGCGCAGTCACAGCGGTAGGCAGTGCAGAGAGTGTAGACCAACTAGGAATGTTAAACGCTAAGAGTTGGTTTGTTTCGGAGAAATAGTAGTGGGCCATATTGGCGAGCTAGGTTATAAATACCCGAACATACTCTAAATAGCTAGTGATTGAATTAAATATAAAGTTATCGATTTGGCATCGATATTATGGTAATAAGTATGATATATGTTATAGCCAATTATATTCATAACCTGACGTACCAAAAATAGTTTATTTTCATATTTTTATTTAAATGATGAGGAGATTGTAAAGTGTGTTTAAGTAAAGGCTTTAATGACGTATAGAATGTGGATTCGTGAGTGGATGTTATTGGTATAGTGTGCCCCGATGGCATACTATCTGTTGACAAAAAATATGCTCATGTCATAATTTAGCAAATAACAACATCGTAATTTATCTATTGAAATCCTACGTCTGTAGTGCGTAAATTCCACACATTAATCGTGAGTATGGCTGATTTTATCAAAAACCGTATTTTTGCCGTGGGATTTTAATTATCTTCTTTATTGTGGACTGAAAAAATCGACTATAATTTGTAGGAAACCAGTTCTCTTTGTCTGTCACTGTTATCACTTTTTCCTTGATATCTGAATTTGAAGGGAACCTAAAAATCATCACGTAAATAAGTATATAGTAAGAAGATAACAGGGAGGGCATAAAATTAAAAAATCGCTTTTATTCAACTCAGATGATACACTAGAAGATATTTATGGGCGGAAACAATAAAACCGTTCATTTTTATTTTTTTATTTAATGGTCCTACTGCTTTAAGGCTGAGGAATTGGAACCAAGAGTTACAGCTACATTTTTGTTTGATACGGACAATACTTCTTTAAAATCAGCAGTAGCCACAGACTCACGGTTTAGGTGGGCAGTACTTGCAGTATCAGGATTTAAAGATCGGAGGTTTAAATTATGGTAAAATTTCACTGTTATGGGAAGCCGAATACTATAGAAGAAGTGGTTGAAAAAATCACTGCAAGATTTATAGCAAATAAATAAACAAATATACGAAGTCAAGCCAAATAAACTATTTAAAAAAGCTTTATAATTGTTGGTGGCTTTTAATTACTAGTGGAAATTATATTAAATAAATAAAGTCAATATTTCTTACAAAAATATCGATACAATACAAACATTGCAACATCACTAACTCCCGTCTGATGTTGTCACAATGACACCGCCGTACTAGTCAAAATTCATACGCAAGAGGATGTCGTAGGTTTCGCATTACATTGATTTTTACGGTTCGTCGCTATGCCGTACGTGTGATTACGCAAGCAGCAATGGAAATGGGGCTAGTGAGATCATAGTAAATATGGATATTCTTGTGGTAAAGTATACATGTTGGTTTAAATTAGCAAAAAACCTGATTATTACCATATATATCTACTCACCGATGAAATGTAATCCCTTTATTTGTATAATTGCAAGTTTCTGAAAAATTTCCGCAATTAAAAATGCTGCAATATACCATTTTTACTAGATGTGTTTCGTACAACGTCTGGTGTCGTACTGAATGCATACACTGGACACTGTGTCCAAATGGACATACTCATAGTGCCAAAATTACGCGGATATGCCACTTCTAATGTCTTATTATTACAAATTCTTTGAATACGACTAAGATAGCCAAGATTGTAAACCTCGAAAAAGGTTTGATACTCACATACAAAAATTGCCGTGCTATACAACCACGTATATCATGGCTGATTTCGTCATTTCATAAACATTACAGGTAAATGTAATAAAAAAACCGGGCAAGTGCACATCAGGACATGCACAATGAAGGCTTCCGGACCCATTTCAATAGCGAAGATTTCTCGTATCTATAACCAAAGAGTGAAACACAAGAAACAAAGTTGTATTTGCGGTTGTCTTTTGAATCTCAGTATTGAGTTTAATCAGAAAGGATGGGGAATTGACTTCACTTTAACTTGGTCGGCTGTAGCTCGTGATTTAGTAAACTAATTGCTCCGGTTAATATTTTAATGGCAATTTAGTGTCATGTGCTAGTGTCCTCATTTTTTTTAGATTTTCTGCACAGTGTTTCAAGTTTTTACAGCAAGATCTACCTAAAGCCACGTTTTCAGCTTAAACAAATTCGGGTCCCCAATACAAACTGTTTACCCTTATTTCACACACTTAGGGGTGGAGTTTTATAAAACGCTGAAAATTATATTTTTTATCTGTAATGAGTAACCTTAATACTAATTTCCATGGCTCTAAGTTGAGATATTTTTTTTACCCATACAAACTTTCATCCCCTATTTTATACACTTGGGGGTGGAATTTTACAAAATCCTTCCTTAGTGGATATTTACGCTATGAAAGGCACCTACCGCCCAAATTTCATGATTCCAACACCAGCGGTTTCGGCTGTGCGTTGATTCCTTTGTTTTGATTACTGAATTTGCCAAAAGTACCAAAATATGCGACATAAATGGCCGTATCTTTTGATAGCGTTGTCTTAAAAGCCTAATTTTTTAAAATCTACAAGGGACCATAGCGTTTGATATTTGATATCAATTTCAACTTGATATCTCTATCCGTTTCTGAGAAAAAAAAATATTGACAGACAGACAGACAGACAGACGGACAACAAAGTGATCCTATAAGGGTTCCGTTTTTCCTTTTAAGGCCCGGAACACTAAAAACCTACTCAAAATCACTTAAAAAATCCATCTGACCTTAATAATATCCAATCATCTCGCGCACCCACTTTTAATTTAAGTTCAGACATCGAATAGTCCATTGCCATCGCATTATCAATCTAATGGGTAAAAGTTTAGGAGAGACTGAAAAACCTAACTTCACGAGTCAGTTCGAGCTGTCAATACTTTTTAATTTCCCTTGGCAAATAACTGTTGAGAAAACATTTGTTGCTTTATTAGGTGCTTACTGTTATTTTTCTATGTCTAGACAACGGAAGGTTTGTTGTTGGAGATAGAGAGAGATAGAGGTCGTATGGTGTCAGGAATAATTAGCTCATGACGTCACAGGTATCCTCCAAAATTACCACTAGATCAAACTCTCATTAATTTAGCTACATCATAGGCTCAACATTATTGAATTCTGAGAATTCAATAATGATAATTTAAAACTTTTGCCATTGATTTTTCTAGGACTCATCGAATAACTTCCCATGTGTATGTGCGACTCACTTACACTTTGACACTTTAATACCCATTCCGGTGGAAGTTTCATACCCTTATCCACATTATAAGCACGTCAACAATTGACTAACTTAAAATCCGAGTCGACTAAAAAGTTATTAGAAGCTATTAGTCGCAGCCCTGGCCGCCATTACCCTCGACCCTTATCTACCCTTTTATCAACGCGATGGCAGGTGGAGACAAGTCACCGTAAAGCTGGCCTGAAGCCTATTGTTTAATTAGATTTTTTTTCCATATTTACCATAAACTCAAGTTGATGTTACTCAAGTAGGAAGTTATGAGGCAGGCGTAAAATACTTATACCAAAGTATTATTTGCAGAACAATTATCAAGATTTATCTTCTAATAAGTATTCCATTCCTAACCTGTGATATAGCTAAAACGTTTTTAAGGCAGACTTTCGAAACTGTAGTATTGCATATGATATGGTATTATCTGTTCTCAATAACAAATTGCCACGTCGACGTCCACTGCTGGACATATGCCTCTCCAAATGACTTCCATACATCGCGGTTCACTGCCACTTGCATCCACCGCTGTCTGAGACGCGAGTGATGTCTTCAGTATACCTTGAGCCTGCCGTACCTTGCTGTCCCAACAGCCATCGTTTCTGCGAGCTATATTTGTCTCACCCACTGCTATTGCAAATTTGAAATGTTCTATAATGGGACAATCGCGTCTATAGAGTACCTTCACAAAGGGAAAAAAATCAAGTGATGTTTACATCATAATTTAGACAGCTGTGAAAATATCCACATAACATTCAGACCGTTTGTATGCGCCTGTTACCATCCGTAAGCAAGTATACGCGCGAAGCGCTACGGCGACGTAGCGCTACGGAGGTGACTTGGGAGTTTCTCCACTGTACTAAAATGACTGTGTCGCAATCAATTATTAAAGAGGTAGAAAAGCAATAGGAAAATGTGCCAGAGGCAAAAACGTGATCCCTTTTTCAATCGTGGTAAGCCCGGCCGGTTGTGGACCAACACTGAAATAATAAAAGATACGATGTGCGTCACCTGCTATTATCTCCCGTTGAATGCACTGCCCTAACATTGTTTTACCGAATTTGACAAATGATCACGGAAAATTCATCTTTGTCACCACAACCCCATAATTCATTATTCTTTTATTTTCTGATGCCTTGATATTTCAATCAAACATAAATTAAAATCCACCGCGGAAAGGATAGCAATAGACCCTAATTGTTTTACGATTATGGGGAGAAATAAAAGCTTTAAAAACATTCTAAATTTCCCCTTCTATTAGTAGAATCCCATTAATATTGGTAGTTACTTTCACTGAAGTAAGCGAGTATGAAAAAAATAAAAAATAAAAATTACATCACTAGATTTTCCTTTTAGTAATTTGTTTATCATTAACTAGCTACGCATGATTTTTATTTATTTTATTTATTTATATGTTCATGAACAACTTTACAGATCAGAAGAATATCTAAGGCGTTGTACAGTGCAAAATAATCTTAATAATAAAAAAAAACAAGGAAATTCTATACAAATATCAGTCGTAAAAAGTGTAAAAACTAAAGAAATGTAAACAAAATTAAAAAAGACGTAAACAAAAAAAAAGCTTATCTCTCATCCATCTTCTCACAAAATCCTAGACATGCACGACACACATCTATCCATCTCCCAGCAAACAAATCACACTCCGGTGTTGAAGCCAGAAGAGCATTTAGCAAAGATAGTGCACGCACTGATGTTGCACACCCCTGGTTGTTCTGCTCATCCCCCAGAGATAATACCGTGAATCGGGATGGATCCGGCCGCAGATAAAATAAGCCGATAATCTGCAATAAAGAGGCAGCGCTGCAAACGACAGCGCCGAGTTTCCGGCCGGGCGCGCGGCGCGGCGGCGCGCGGCGGCGCACGGCGGCGAGCGATGCGAAAGAATTTGCGGTGCGACCGATGCGACGGAACGACCACGTGAAGTGAGCGGAGCGGAACACGTTTTGCTAAAGCCATGTAGGGTATGGTAAAATGGTTTAGACAAAAATCTACTTACTTGGACTTACCTACGTATTTTCATAAATTGATGATGTTCAACAATATTTATGTTAAACATCTACTTGCGCCTTTCTAAAATGTAATCAACTTTTAACATAAAATTATAAAACCACTGAATAAATACTTCAGATACGTAAACATGAAAATAATAATATAGGTATCTCAAGTTGTGAATAAATTTCAACGAATTATATTAATTAATTCCAGATAGAAAGTTTGGAGTTGAATAGATCCCGCGGCTTGTAAACGACTCATTAGTTTCAAAGTAAATTTTGTGCCTTGCGGCTGACTCCCTGCGTGTAGCCAGATCGCTACATTGATTGTATACAGAAGGGCTATAATCAACCTACTTATAACCAATAGCTCAGCATAACAAATTATATTATGATGAATGCCTTAGATTTTTTTAAATCTAAATCAGGTTGATGTACTTATAAGTATTAGTTGATGATGTCACAAATAATTTTTAATCGGCAATACTTGCTGGTCCTAGCGATAGTCTAGCGCAAGAATCTAGAAGTGACGACATATACCAGTAATAAAATGGTTAAATATTGGACTGAACAACCTCGCTGAACTGCAATAGTAATAAATTTCTCAAGAGTCTCTCGTAAAGTGTAAAGTGCACTTGGTGTTGCGGGATGCGGTCAAATCGTAGAATTCACTTATATGCCCCAACTTGTAACGATCCGAGTTACGACATAGCTGGACACGATATAATAAAATGTTGTGAAGTAGAAGCATGGAACTAGCATGGCATGGGCTAACCAGCTAACATATAATGGGAAAGTACTAATGAGTAGATGCTTTTACCTGCAATAACGGACAGCGACAGTACACAGAAATACCAATGAAAGCAAAGCAAATCAAATCATGTTTAATGACTTACTTAAATAAATGAACTTAATGAAATATCGACGTAAACCACACTACACTCTGGTTATTATAATGCAAATAATCCGCCACCACTACTGAATCTAACTATATTGGACTCTAACGAAAAATCACCCCATTAGAACATGAAACGAATCCGATGAGTAAAACAAAGCATACTTTATGCGTTCCATACCAGGTAGGTATTTATGCGTGTATCACGTTTCCACAGGTGTAAAAATGTCTCACCCAGATCAAAAATACAAATGTAGTATTGTACTCTATTTAATTAGGTAACCGGTGGGTAGGTAGGTAGTGAGAGTGTGATGCAGTACTCACCGTCCCTTCATAGAGTCATTATCGTCGTCGGAGGCCGCGCCCGGCTGCAGCTGCATGCCGCTCTGCGCCCACGTCACCGTCAACCAATCTGCACATCGAGAGACAACATTATCTCAGAGGTTGTTCTATATTATTGGCTTCATTTTTTTGTTGGAATTATATTATTTGTTTTTTTTTTTAGGATTAACCGCAAAATTATTATTATTAAAAACTTTAAAAATGAATAATATGCAGACGGGCAGGAAACTGGAATATTTTTTTATACCTACTCTGTTACTCATCCGCGATCTTTGGGGTATTTTAAATCATTTGAATCGATATCCAAAATAGGTAGATTGGAAACTTAATTCATTTAATTGTGGCAATTTTATGGTTAATTTAAATTTTATTCCACTGTTAGTTGTTGTTAAAACATTCAAACTAGCCCTAAACTGGCATAAATACAGACGCTTAATATTTTCCAATTCGTTTGCAATATCGATTTGAATGATTTGAAACTCTCCTGCTGAACTCTGAAGGTCATTTTGTACTTTCATTAGATTACCTACAATAACATTTTGCAAGGCTTTCAGAGTTGAGTTCTATTTAGGTACTGGTAACCAGCCTAAGATAAATCTAAGACGAAAAACAAATTCATTCAGGTGTTTGGGGTTATTACATATAGACACATCAATATACAGAACTCCCGAGTTTTAAAATAATTGGTTACATAAATCCAAAAACTCAAAGTTTCGGCACGGAAGCTTCCAAAGAATTCCTCCTCGGAGGAAAGTTTTGTCGAATGATAAATCATCGGTGTACCTATATGTTCCTTTGAACAGGAACAGATAACGAGTCTGTCTTTGACAAGACCTTATTAAATATTTAAGTTAAACAATACCTTTACTCGTTATATATTTCATTTCGTAAGTGCGTAGAAATTCTTAGTATAACAATGTGCTAACAACCAGGACTGAAAGCACGATTATTTTGATTTTGGTATAAAATTACTCTATGTATTTACCTACTTAATAACAAGTATGAAATGTGGACTTTTAATTTATTTTATTGTAATAGAAACAATCACTATTTTCTTGTGTTCTTTACCATAAACCATCATAAACAATGACATCTGTACATTATGTTTTCATACACTTAGGTACCTAACGTAAATAACCGTATTTAAGACGCACGGCACTGGAAAACCAAACGTATCGCTAATACGAAATCAAAGGGGCTTTTTGACTCTTTCTTGCACGAATCGATGCCAAAACCCGGCGAGGGGTTTCACATGATCGGTAAATTGAATTAAAAGGGCTAATGGGATACAGTAATGGGTTTTTGATATTCACGGGCTGAGAAACAGCTTCCTCGATTACGAGGGATAAGGCAGAAAATATTTGCCGGAATATTTTATTAATTGTTAGGTATTTAGAATGTGCCTTATCCTACCGGCCAGCATGTACGTTTATTGATTACTTATAAAGAATCTAATCTTCGCAGAATTCAGTAAAAACTATACTCTATCAAAATAAAGAATTAATTACAATTCTTAAATAACTATGATATTAAAGAATGTTACTAAAGTTGCAAAGTGGGTATTAAAAATAAAATTTCTGTAAAAGAAAGTTCTAGTTCTCTAGGAACCGATTTCCAATAATCCAAGACATTATAATAGAAGCTTTCCATTACACGGAGGAGAAGGGAAGCACTCGAAGGCAATACTATTGATTCCACTCCTTCAACAAAGACTGTTTGTTTTCAATCCGACAAAAAACATTGTTTATTTACAAATGTCAAGCGTCACGGAAACATGTACAGACGACGCGGCTTTTAGATGCCGTCAGTTGCCATCAGTTGCCGTCTGTTGCTTGGCCAACATCAGACACCGACATTATTCCAGAATATAGTGGCAAGATTATTTCCAGAGTACGCCGTCAGGGAATGAGGTCTCTTTTCTTCTATAAATGAAAAACCATTATGGATACATTCCTTGGGGCTTAGATAGAGATATATACTGCGGGGCTGATTGTTATTAATTGCAATATCCTGAGACACTGTATCTCTGTGAACAAGCTTTGCATCATCAGACTCATTGCCAACTGTCAAACGCGCCAGCCTATACTATTATTAGTGTCTCCTTTGCTATGGAGGGAAGTGAATAATGGACATCCCACTCGTCCTACTCTTTCTTTCGAAGAAATTCGTGCGGATGCCAACACAATTTAGGTTTTCCCCGTGACTCATTTTCGATCCTCGCTTACAGGAGTAACAGTGGTGCAAAAAGTTGGCAGGCGCGTAACGATTTCAAAGTGGCGTCGTCTGTACAGAACCTGAAGGAATTGAGAGAGATTCATTATTTGTTTAAGCCTACATTGTCTCGGTCGCTATGGAAACGACCCCCCCCCCCTATCCCTTCAATTTCACTATTTACGGGGAAAGCTGTAAAGAATCGATACAATGTGAGTTTTCCTTTGTTTGCAGTGCTTTTTGCATGTTGTTTTAAGAAGGGAATCGAATCGTTTAAATGGTTATTGTTCAAGCGATCTGTGTAAGACCTACACTGTTCTGGACCTGCTAATCCTCCTAAATACTAATCCTGCTAAATCCCAAAACAGCAATGGTGTTGCATCTGCAATAACTTAACAAACATAAATGCTTTGTTATGGTACTGTAAATAGATCATTATTGTCTATTTTCCTACTCATCTCATGATATAATAGGAAACAATTGCTGGATCCTGCCCTCTGAATCACTTACGTTACCCTTGCAATTACACCATCTCCATAAACAACTATAAACAGGTCATATTAATCACGAGCGCCTGTGTAAGGATAAATGAAACATTAGACAGGCTCAGTGAAAGGGATTCCGCGAATATTTATGATGCCTCGCCGGCTTCAATCTACGTATCGCGGCGTGCATAGCTCCGACTGTTGTTTGAGAAGGGTACTACGTTCCCGTGAGACCGTTGTCTGTTACTTTTGGTGGGAATACTTTATAATATACTCGAGGATGGCTTACGGTGACTATCCCAGAATGAGTGGAACGAGACTTGGCTGCATATACCGTAGAATAGAAATCACGGCTAAATTTACAAACGTTAAGTAAAATATACCAATAGCAATAATACTAGAAACTTCAAAAAGCATTTTTGTCACCTGGTTAATTACTTACTTGACACATTGCTAATATTGTTTACAGGCGGTCTTGAAAATATACGAGGAACAGATTTTTCGGAATATTACGTAGCTTCCTATTATTATATTACAAAATACTTTGCAAAATCATTTTCCGATTTCCAAGTACATATTACCAAATTATTATTGAGAGGAGTATTGTAGAGGCAACAGGAGAAACTCTACAACGATCTATTGATCTGGCGCAGGACAGGAGCAAATGGAGACAGATCACATATGGTCACGATCCTCAGCAGTGAGGGAACGACGCAGAAGAAGAAGCAGAATTACCAAATTATTTATGTATGAAATTTTAATATCTTGCAGTATCCATCCTATGTAGGTAGGTGGTCCAATAACTGACTTATATATTGATTATTTATATGCTTTAATAAAATCTGATATGGTGTAATAATAAACGTGGTTCCTATGCCTACGAGTGTGTAATTCATTGTCATCAATATTTGCGATACTTCTGACACTTATCTACTCTTTTGTTTCGATTAAAAATAATCTCGCAATATGTTTTTCGTTATGCCGGTAGTCGCAAATAAATAAATAAATTATATTCAGATAGGTAGGTTAAAGGTATGACAAACAAAAATATTATAGTCTACGGACGGCGCGGTATTCATTTTGCAAATTGTTTCTGACATTTAACTCAATTAGTTTTAACCTTTTATTAATTCACAAAATCGTATTTCTTCGTTCCAGGGTTGGTATAATTATACCTATAAAGGGTGCCCCCATCTCGACAAAGGGACGTGGAATTTATCAATTTTGAAGGAAATAATGATACCTACTCAAGATAGCCCTTGAATAGAACGTAAATTAATTATTAACATTCATCCACACCCACCATATATTATAATTTTTAACCCCCGAAAACAGAGGGGTTTTATAAGTTTAACATGTGTTTATCGTGTTTGGTTTCATTGAAATAATGGATAAAATACTGTAGATCGTACCGTGTTTTCTAGTAATACTTAGGTATAAAGGTATAAATTTGATCAAAGCGACGTCGCATCGGCGGTTTTTTTCATTTTCCATTTTAAATTATTGATATACTCGTAATAGAATACACACTATGAAAATGTAACCATACCAACACGGCCGACACCCAATCTGGTCCAACTTTAACCCAATCACCCAATCTTAATCGAATACCATCGTAGCGCTTGATTTATGCAAAGCGATGAATTGTGACCCAATACATTACCTGGGGGTCTAAGGTTACTTAGTTGCTCGTCCATTATGCCTTTGTTATTAAACAGAAGATTATTAAATTGCTTTAAGGGGCCCGCAAAGAATGTTAATTCGCCCGCTCAAGAGAATAGGACGTTATACTTACGGACGATCAGATTATGTAGATTATGGTCATATTAATGATAATTTAATATCTCCTCTTGTTATTTTTCCTATGGTTTATGTAACTTTAGAGTAATGGGGAAGGCCATAAGCGTGTTTAATTCTTAAAGATATATATATCTCAGATAAATTCAAATATTTTTATTTCAAATAGGCCAGATTAACTGACACTTTTAAAAAGTCAAGACCTAGATGCGTGTTCCAAAAAAATATTATATGGAGAAGAACATGCAAGAAACTCCATGGATACATCTTTTCTTTTCTCTTTTTTAAATTATGTTTACAATAGGTATAATTAGGGGCGTGAGGACAATGTAGGGTAAGGCATAAGGCAACACTCAGATACATTTTACTGTCCAATGATAACACCGGAATATTAGTGTAACAATTATTTTGCGCCGGAAACACTGACTTCTTCATGTGATATAAACTTTATTCAAGCATTTTTGTTTACTTAAAATTTAGCAGAGACGTAAAATATATATTTTTTAATTATATAATAAAAAATTAATTAGTTGTGGAAATTATGAATTACACTATATTTAGGAGCAACCCGCAGCCATTCAGTGCAACTATGCGATTCACTAATGTCAAACATCCTTACTACTTTGAGGTTGAAACATCCGTGAGATAGGTTTAGACCTTTTACTTTGTTACCTGTCTCAAGTGCTCTCCATCCGCGCCTCGGTCGTCAACGTAAGACACATACGACGTATGTTTTTATGCATTTTAAGAGTGTGATTATTTTTTAATTCTATTCAAACATTAACAAAGCAATTGAGCTCAATAACAGAATTAAAAATCGTTTCACCCAACTAAATCCAATTTCACTACCAATTCCAATGCATTAACTGCTGAATGTTACCTTTCGATTAGCCACCGAATGGGCAATAGCGTCTTGTACGTTTCCGTCAAAGGGATGAATATTGAATAGTAATGGCCGGCGCCGACGGCACCCGCTCCCAATATAACTGGTCGCAGCGATAATAAATCAGAAATTGAGACGTGAATACGGGGTTGCCAAAGTCTAAAGGAAATGGAGAAGCAAGGTTGAACCGCGCACCTGCCTGCAACTGCGTAATAAATGTTATGTATTTAGATCAACGTTAATATTTACCCCGATTTATGGTGCTGTCTTTTTTTGACTGCTCATAATAAAGAAAATGTCATAAATAAATCAGTGTAAATATTTCACAAGTGCAACCGAAAGGTTACCCAAGCCAGTTTCATACGACTATTGATTTCTGGGATAGATCGTACGTAATACTATAAAACCTAACAGTGTATCGGTCAAAAGGGTCACTTTACCGGGTAAGGTCGGGCGTTCAAATTACACCGCCGTCGACGAGAGTTCACTCCCGACGCGAGCATCTAGCGTAGCTTATGTGGTGGATAATAGAATATCCAGTAGTTATAGAATAACCATTACTAGTAATCAGCAACAAAACTTGTTTAGTACATATTACATATATCATTGTTGTGTTGTTTTCCACCTACATAGCTATACCTAACTCATCGCTTTACAGGTAAATAAAGATTTTTTTGGACTCTATGCCTCAAAAAATTTGTAATATGTCTTATTATTACAAATTCTTTGCTATGCCTGATTGAAACAGCCCTAAGTGCGACATTCAGCGGTGCCTTTGTGATATAAGTTGGACAATTAAGCAGCAGCTCCGTTATTGCCCGATTTGCCCGATATTGCCTGTGGACCGGACGCTTTCCAAGATCGGAGTACGAGCTTGTTGGAATTTTTTATTAAACGTAGAATACTATTTATTATTTTGAAGACGAAGTGCAATCGCCTTGAATTTTTGTAGTACCTTCGTTTATTAAGGTATAGTTTGATTTGCAACCAACATGTTGTTTGGCTCAAACATTTTGCCTTAAAAAGCACCTTTTACAATATTCTATGCCAATAATGTTTAATTTATGAACCAACCCTTTGCACTTTGGGATCTAAAACGAGTTGTCCTTATTCTACGTAGATAAATCGTACCACAGTGCCTTTCCACTAGTTACTTCATTAATATTTGCGTAAATGCTGGGATTTTTATTAAAAAAAATATTAACCTGTGGCCCTTGACTTAATAAGAAAACTTACTTATTTAAAATGTAAAAATTAAAAATGCATAGGTAATTTGAATGCGCCTATAACTTCCTTAAATCTCCAAATATTAGTATGTAATCACCAAATTTCAGCAGGTTATATGTTCAGTTAAAATGATTTATAAAAGAAAACATCAATTTAGTGTTCTAAATGCCGCCTGAAGGTCTGTGGGTTCGTTCACATGTATTACACTGTATTCAGGGGATTACCATCAATTAATATAAAGGCTCCAACAAGACACGTCTGAATTGTACACTTGCTTTCAGATGTATGTGTACGTACACGTGGATAACGTCGCGGGAACATGTTATAGGTTTTCAGTGAATGTTGTGTTTCCAACTAATTGTGTAGTTGAATTTACAATGAGGTGTTGGAGAGGGTGCCTACCTATTTTGTGAAATGTGAATTAATGTTGAATTAAGCAGGTTTTGTGTTATATTCTGCAGACAATTAAGTATGGTTAAATTAATGCAGATCGTGTAATTCACAGTCAACCTTTAGTTAGTTTGAAACACTACACATACTTTATATATGTATATATTTACGAGTCATAATTTTCTTAGAATTTTAGTCATCTCAAATTCAAAAATTGTATTATACCTACAATTTGTAGTAGGTACCTATCAAAGTATTGAAAGTTAGAATAATTACTTATAATAATATTATGACAAGCCTGAATGACTGTCCATCATAAAAGTCGATGGATAAAGCAATATTCCATCAGAACCAAACATCAATCAGTGAACTTTGGATTATGATCTGATATCAGAGAAGAACCCAGGGTATTATTTTCAGTAGGTACTTAGATATAAAGTATACCTATTATAAATTACGCTTAAGGCTAAAGCGCCCATCTAGCCCGCGAAGTTCAAATGTTTTGAGGATTTTTGAAAATTTTCAAAATCTGACAATAATAAAAGGCACATTTTGTAATTCGCGACAAAGACCGTGTGCAGTGCATTTATTAATATATCCAACTTACTCTAAAACATTTCAAGAACGACAGCTATCCAGATAATCTGGCAATGTTTGTATATTTAGTGATTAACTAGTATCATATCCACCGTGATAATATTTAGAGTAAAATAAATGTATTAATAAACGCACTGCACACTGTGTTTGTCGCAAATCACAAAATTTTGTCGTAAAAGTTTTCAGATTTTGGATAAACTATAAAAACACTCAAAAATTTTGAATTTCGCGGGCTAGACAGGCGCCTTCACCTTAAGTTAAAATGACCTAGTTATTCTATAACATTCGCTATTCTGTAGTGGGGCAACATAAATTTGGCAGGAAGTGTAACACGGAGGACGGAGGGTGGTTCCACGCGATTATAAGTGTGTGTTAATAACCCGCCGCGCGCCGGTGTTTACTGAGAAGGATATTGTCGTCGTGCTGCCGCGGATAAGGACACTCACCCTACGTCTGTTAATTTAGATGTAGTGGATGACTCTGTTACATAATACGTTGAGTAGACGTGCTAATTGTATTTCGTACCTATTTCAATATTTATTTACTTTTATATCTCGCAATATACCTTGGGTACTTATTACTACAATATATTATTATTATTATGATATAGGATTGCTAATTCATAGTTAGTAAAATAACAATCTTGAATGTAAAAAAACCTTGACTAATGAACATAAATGTACAACAGTACCTACCTCCCTTCCATACAGTCGTAATTGTTTATTATTAAAAACCATAACATTTCCTATTGCGTCGTAAAATAAGCGCCAGATTAGTTCGGCAGGGCGCGTAAAGATGGGCATAAACTGTGGCACGGTGGCCGTAAAGCCAAGTACTCTAGGTCCAGACAGAACGATCAGCTGTACAGTGTCCATAAAGTTACATAAGTACTTGAGTGTAGCCAAGCCTGGCATATTTTTGTATAATTGGACGCTTTCAGATATTTTTATTAATGTTTAGATTATGTGATTTAGAAGAACACATAGCGTCCATGGGTATATTCACTGATGACTGAAAGTTGTCGTGTCGGAAAAGACAGCTTCCATCCGTCCACGTTTTGGCTTTGCATCTAGTTAGTATCTATTATATTTTGATAATATATGCGTCAAGCGAGAGATAACTTCATTAATCTAAAGAAGCCGTTTTCGAACGGGTATGATTGCTCAAATGGCTTAGGTGATCTAGAAATATTTTTGGATTAACTACCAAAAAAATCGAATTACACGTTGTTATTTATTAACAGGAGATTTCGAGAGAGTATACAATAGTAGGTATGTGTCACAGACGAAATGTTATTTAGTACTTCAAATAGGCAAAGGACCTACTGTAATCTCTTTGTGAGTGTGGCATCACTTAGGTATTTAAAAAAGGAAAAAAATACTGAATATAACCACTTCATTACGTATATTTGCTCCCACTTCGGCAAACTCAAACACTTGCTCTAACGTTCTCTCGTTAAGTTATTCACTGAAAAAACGATTAAATAATGTTTGATGGATAGCATGAGAGACAGCAAATATTAAGCTTATTTGCAGGCACTATTAGACGTAAAATTTGTTTCCAACAAACTGTATAAAGAGCAATATGTTTAATTATTTATATTTTAGGTACTTAAAATATTGTAAAATATGCATATATTAGCCGCACATAAATATTGAACTTTTATATTGTAGGTAAACGTTTGATCATGTGTACAATTAAAAGTTATAAATCCATCTATTTACATCAGCATAGAAGCCATCAATCTATTACATTTTGATATAAAAACGCATCAAACACGAGGTCTAATGTACCCATTGGTTACACGATTGACTGCGTGTAGAATGTACCCGTCATCGGAAGGTCAAAGGGAATAAAAACTAAACCCCACCGCGCTTCGCAGGGAAAGGGTTAAGATCGCGGACCAGTGGGCCTGTTTGGATAGTACCTAGTATAAAAAGTGGTGGGTTAGTTTTAGGTTAAAATGTACTTACGTCTGTTACTTATCTATAAAAACAACGGAACCACTGCAGACGACTGACGCCTAATAGATAGGGGCAGAACTGGAATATGAAGGATGCGGAAATAGGAAGTCCGTGTCTTATACATGTCCGTTATACATATTTATTGCAAATTTTCCCAAAGAAAGCACAGCTAAAGCAACAGGTTAGTTCATAGTCTATAAAAGTATTCCTCATTCACGTTTATTAGTGAAGAAATATTTTAAAAATTTATTAAAAGTAACCGATAACAACTAATTTGTTATTAGTAGATCCTAATGAATATTATGGCTGCTTGTGTACGTGACCCCTGTTCCCACAAGCCTACACACAATAAATGAATGACTTGGACGTTATTGTACAATGTCATATTTACAACTTTGTCAAACAATTGATTCTCATAACTATATTTACAGCTAAAGTTATCGTCAACAAAGGAGATTTGTCCGTTCTCTTTCGTAACTTGTTTCTACCTACCTGGGGTCAAGTATGTTCATAGGGTCATTTAGAAATCACTTTACAATGGCTATTATTGTTTTGTCCCTATTGAATTAATTATTTATAAATGAAGCCAATTTGGTTGTTATTGTTGAATGACTCTTGTGACTTTGATGGAAAAATTACGTTTTAATTATTTCGATGAAAGGTAGAGAACAGGTAGAGATGGGTGGTAAGGTATTGAACTTATAGAATGATTTAAATACACTGACTTCTCATAAATATGGCGAATATCATCACGTGTTAGTTTACTTACATGGTTAAGTAGAATCGCTAGTATTTTTGTAGCAATAATTCCTACGTAACTATATACGATTTGAGATTATTATGCGAGTATTTTATGTTGGCGCTCTACTTATGGAAGAACTACGGAACTTCTTGAGGAATTTTTTCATTTATCCTACGTTAACTTATTAGAAAACTTAAACCAAAAGCAGGCAGAACCATTTAAAGGTTTAGCATTTTGTAATCAATTTCAGGTGGTTGCAAAATGAATGATTAATTCTTTATTTGTAAAGGTATTATATAGTCTACATCAAAATTTGGTGATTACAACTTGCTAAGAGTTGTGTTGTTCACATTAAGTTTACCAAGAAAGATTATGGATATATAAGTTCCCATCATATATTTTTTTTATTCAATCACGACCATAAGTGCCAGCCAATAAAATAGACAATAGTATATTAAAAACTGTGCATGAATCAATTTATAAGAGGCCTTTGTTCGAAGTTCGGAACAAACTTGGTCCGGCGAGCTCACAAACCTTAGCGATTAAAAATTGTTCTTTACAAGGTATCAAAATGTGCGTACAGGAGGAATTATTGTAGGCAGAAAAATAATCTAAAAACTGGTAAAAATAACTCTCAGGGGAGACGTGCATATTTTTTTGTGGTAGCTAAAAATCTTTAGCATTTACTAAATAGAGCAAGAGCCAGCAATTTCATTTCATTTTATGTTGCTTCCAATGTAGGCGACTCTATTGTTATGTCACTTCATCCTTAATGCGAAAGGATACGGGTCTTAGTTCACCGTGCTAGCCCGGTGAGGGTTGGCGAGTTTCACACGTTATTTGAAAGACGTGCAACTTCCCTCATGATGCCTGTCTTCAGCGTTCAGCAAGTTATATTTCTATGTTGGACCGAGATTCATTCACGCAATCCGAAAATCGCACAATGGTTTATTTTGGTATTGCAATCAACCGTGTTCTAAAGCGTGCGTTCTACCACTCGACTACTACTGATATGTGCTATAATTTAATTTAGCAAATAGTAAAAAAATACAAAGTGGCTGTACAAATCCCGCAAGTAGACTGTCGTAGTGGTAAAATCCAGAGATGCGAGCCGGGGTTTGAACCCAAGACCTGGCGCCACAAGACGCGTGCTCGGCTATCACTGCTTTTTTTCTTATCTTATCATTAATAGAGACTTAAAACCCTAGCGAACGTTTGACATCGTTATCGAGGGCTTAAGCTGTCGGAGCGCAGTCCACGTATCCAGTAACTAGCAATAATCCTCAGTGAACGGGGGCATTAGTGTTTTCCTTCGATTCTACCAGCTTAACCCACAAATGCTGTGATACATTAACCGACGGACAAAATGTATTATAGTAACCTTGCGGCTTTTTCTTGCTTTCTTCTCCAATAAGAATCTTCAATCCTTGTTTAATAATCTAACTCACAATATTTACCTCCAAAGTATCTTAAATTATTGAAGACATATTATTGAAATTATTTAAATTCTTATTTACTGATAATAATGGAAATCATGAAAACAGTAATTATAATAGTATTGTCGGAAACAGCCAAAACTTTATCAATGAATATTTTTTTTTTTTTTTTTTTAGATTAATACTTTGCATGGTTTGCATGAAATAAAGAGGCTTTTTATTATTTTATTTTATTTTTATAACACATAAACAGAACGGTCCCAATAGGCAACCTTGTGCTATGGGTACCACACAGTGGACTGGAGGCGATTCCAGAGACAACCAGACTAAGCGATTGAATACCAACGTTAGATTATTATTCAGTGAGCACACTTGTACGAAACAATGAAGATGATACGTTTTATTATCTACTATACATGGCAAAAGTGTGGCAACAAGACGATAAGAAAGCGCGCCTAAAGAGCGGCGTCGGCGTAGCACAGCTTATTATCCGTAATTATAACGACGCCGGGACGCAATTACATAACAATCTTCTAAAGGTGAATGTCTGAGATAAGTGGTGGGCCATGGAAGTGGGTAAGATTACTTACATCACTTATTAATTGACAAGAATTAAAATGAGAGAGCTCTGAATAGGACTCATAGAGTGATCCCGGCCAAATGTTTATATATAAAATTCCGGTGTGCGTGTATTCGTAATTCTTCTCCTCCTAAGCGGCATGACGGATTTTGATGTGTTTTTTGTACCTGAATGGTTTTTATCTATACTTGAACCTGATACGTGGGTCTGTTCCAAAGTGATGTATTACTTAATTGTTATTTGCGAATATGAACGTAAGTGCATTAAATATATGTTATATATGAAATTCTAGTGTCACAATGTTAGTAACCATACTCCTCCGAAACGGCTTGACCGATTTTTATGAAATTTTATATGCATATTCAGTAGGTCTGAGAATCGGTCCACATCTATTTTTTTTTTGTTTTTTTTTGGATGGCAAAACAACGTTTGCCGGGTCAGCTAGTTTTTTAATAAATCAATTTTGGCAAACAAGCTTACAAGCCACCTGACGTTATGCAGTTGTCGTAGACTAAAGATGCCTTCAATACGAAAGGCATTATTCGCACGTTACTAAACTGAAATATAGAGGGAGAGGAGAAATACTTCCGTCTTTCTCACTCATCGTACAAATAACAGCTACGATCTTCTGTGATATCTTCCTTTAATTGAGGATATCTGCCATTCTACTGGCCCGAAATTCCAGAAATATACCTAATAGGCGTCTTGAATTAGAAATTCTTAAAGCAGGAAATGAAACTCGTTGTAAAGTTTAGGGTTGTTTCAAAGTCGTTAATTTTGTTAAGAAATGTTTATTGTAAGTATTTATATGACACTGAAATGGAGTAACAGCAAGTCCTCCTCCTGGCGTCGTATTCCTCAATTCTGAGGGTCGTGACCACAGAATTGAGGAATACGGCAAGTAGCTACTGATTAATGCATTAACAGTTCTTCTTTTATCAAAGAATAAAACTGTTAAAATATTACTTTAAGTATAAACTGTATCTAGTGAGGTGCCACATGATATTCTTATTGAATTAGAAACACGTTTCAGAACTACTTCAGCCAAATTGAGTATCTTTTACATCAATTAACGTCCCATTAATGTTAATTTCAGTGGAACACGGAATCATCTATCAATTAGCTTCGGGACTATTGTCTCCAGCGGACACCTGACCCATTGTGCTGCCGTCAAATAAGACATTATGGGACAATTAGGAGATATTAATTACAATGCCCACTTGATATTTTTTTAATTCAATTTTCTAGTTCCTTGTATAAGGGCAAAAGGCTCGCCCCCCATTTTACATTGGTACCTTACCCATACCGCCAGAAGTATACCTCTTCGAGGACAACAAAGTCCGTGGCCCATATACAAAAACACAAGATAATGTATTTGGAAAGCTTACAAGTAGCAAAATATAGATGAAATATTTAAAATGTTTGATAGGTATTTGCACACAATAACAACTATAATATGTAGTTTAATTTCAAACTTTGCAACCAATAATATCACCGCAAAGTGCAATTGAAACAAATAGTTGAGACGTACTTTTACAAACACTTTTTCCAATACTGTACAAAGGGCATTCAACCCCAATTCAGTTGCAAAATTACTTGCAAAACGCTTTTCCCAAACATAATCATAGTTTTACTGTTCAAAAAGTATTTAAATGACAGTGACTCTATGTGTAAGTACCTATCTACTGTAGTAATGGAGATGGTTATTTTCTAAATAATGGGTGAAGAAGCTTTTTCTTGTGATTGTAACAATATACTCAAAATAAGAGTCATACCATTATTTTTTAATTAACATAATTAATATAGGCTAAATATATCAAATTCAAAATCCCTGACGATCTTGAATAAAATGTAGCCATCGATAGCTAGTGCGCGTTCACTGACGTTGTTTATTGAAGACATACGGCTAGAGCGCCTACCTTTGAATGACGCCATGTTGCTGCGAAGCGGCCGTTGGTTCGGCTCTCATTTATCAGACCCGGTGGTCGCGGGGCCGCGCGGCACCACCCTGTTTACCTGCGGAGAACATTCAATCATTAATAGATCATGCCATCGCGTCCATATTACTTTAGAAGGAAGGCGGAGGTTCATTTTTACACACTCACACAGGCCATGTATTTCCAGTTACCGATTGACTTACATACATACAGAATGTCAGTCCAAAAACATTTTGAACGAGTGGGAGTCTATTAGTTCTTGCCGACATGTACAAGTCACTCTTACGATGCTCGGTCCATTATTTTGTAACCTCCTGGTTATGAACTACTACATGCAACCTTATTGTAATGATGGAATAATAACTCATCAGATTATAACACATACAAATTTCAATCATACATAATACTTAGTCAATCGTTGATGTTGATCTTCTATACAAATAAATAAAATTGGAGTGTCTGTTTGTAATATCAAAATAACACCTTTTCACTAAATGCATATGAAAGTACATACGATACCTATAGCAAAAACGCGAATTAAAAATTTTTTGTCTGTCTGTCTGTCTGTCTGTCTGTGTGTTTGTTCCGGGTAATCTCCGAAACGGCTGGACCGATTTCGACGGGACTTTCACTGGCAGATAGCTGATCTTATAGCGGGTAACTTAGGCTACTTTTATTAAAACAAAAACAAAATTAAATAAATGGGTCCTGTCGCGCGGGCTCAGAACGCAGGACCGGGCTTTATTGTTAAGTTAAATTCCACGCGGGCGAAGTCGCGGGCTCAGCTAGTTCTATAATATTTCGCTGATAATATTAGTGGGTATAGAAGAATGTTACAACAAACCCAAATCATTTAATACGTTGCGTTATGACCTACGGGGCATTCACTATTTTTTTTTAATTGGGATTTAAACTCAGCGGGATTGTTTAAAATAATAATTGTTTTTGTGCAGCTATCAACTATACAGCGCTCAATTTGAAAAAATAAATACGTACTACCTAGTTATATCGCCAACAACGTCTAATCGTCAGATATTTTTCACATCATAATCATTATATTGTTATCCACTCTGAGCGGTAATCTCGCGCCCACGCATTGCACACCTGACGATTTGATGATCATGCATTGTCGGTCAGACGACCACCATAGTTTTAGGCCCTAGAGTTAGTTAGTCAGTAATTAGTCTTCATAACGTTCAGACAAATAAAAAGTTAATTTCGAATTAAATTAATTGTTTTAAAAACTTGCTCGCGGGCTCCCAGTAGTTGACTGGCGCAGCCGTTCGTGATATTTCACATTTTAGAAAACCGTTAATCGCAAACCCCAAAATCGGTTTCGCGTGTGGTGATTCGTGTGTGAAAAGACTGAACCTAAATAAATACGTCTCCCGTGGGAAGCTCGTGGCGTGTGCTGACTAATCTGGCTCTGGAGGACATGGGATCGAGCAGCTGGTGAGTAGACCTTTTCACCTCCTGTTTTTCATATTCCCGGTTTTCTCCATATTTTCTAACCGAACCAAATCGTCGGGCCTATTAATTACGTTTATCTGATTTTGTTTGCACTTAAATTGGCAAATTTGTCATCCTCGTAATTAATTCGTGTAGTTATAAGTAAATTAATCTAATTAAAATGGAAGGCATACGGCTAGTCCAAAAAGAAATTTTGTGTATTATCCCCAAGTATGATGGAGATGAAAAATTGTTAAACCTTTTTATTACAAAGTGTGAGTATGTGCTTAGTGGTGCTAGAATACAAGGAAATTTGGCACAAGAATTATATCTCTTTCATGCTATAAGCGGTAAACTTATTGGTAGAGCTGCGTCTCTACTCAGCGATAATCCTAATATAACAACATGGGATTGCTTAAAAGAAATTCTTACGCAACATTTTGGCGATCCGAGATCAGAGGAGTGTATAGCCATTGAACTTGAGACTATGAAACTAAAGCCAGGAGAGTCGTACATAGAGTTTTGTCATAGGATCCAGAACGTACGAAGCTCCTTGATAGCGAAGGTCATTAGACTTACCGATGAAGGAATAAAGGCTGCCAAGATGATTATATATAACAACACATCTTTGAACGTATTCTTATTTAATTTACCGGAAGACTTAATTCGTATCGTGCGACTGAAAGGTTGTGCTAATCTTGAAAATGCTTTGAGCATTGTGACTGAAGAAATAAACTTTCAGTTTCAATATAACGCGAAAAATAAGTTAGTGAAACAAAGCATAGCGCAACAATCGAGTTCACATAATGCATTGAGACCAGTGCCCTTGGCTCAAGGATTTCATAAACCTTCTTCTAATTTAACGCCGCCGAATAATAATTTTAGGTTTGGCGTTCCTAACAATAATTTTAAATTTGGCATTTCACAAGGTCAAGGTCAAGCAATTAGACCCAACTTTGCACAGCCAAATAGATTTGTTCCTCCTCAAGGCAACAGATTTGGACCACCCCAAAACCAGGTTCAACGCACTTTCGGACAGGCACCTTTTCAACAACCACGTGCACCTTTCCAACATGGTGGATATAAATTTGGCATTCCTCAACAACAAGGTTTTAAGTTTGGTATACCGAACCAGTCTACGATGAACCCCAATCAATATAAACCCGGTATGTCAAATCAACAGCAAATGCCTAGGCTTGGCGATACTGATGTGTCAATGCGTACCGCCCCCGTTAGGCAAAACATGACTACAAATGACTTATACTATATCGAAGAACCAACCCCTTGTCAGGAATACACTTTCGACCAGAACTATGACTATAACTACGACTATAATACGGCAGAAATGTGTGACGAGTATGTAGAGCAGTCTCCTATCGATTGTAATTTCGTTGAAAATTATAATGAGGTCGAATCCGCGCATCAGGACACTGAAAATTTCCAGGAAACAGCCTCGAGAGATGTGGTGAAATAATAAATTTAAATTATTGTGACAGTATTTTAAAATTGCCGCATATTGAAATTCCTGAGATCAACTCCAAGTTTCTCATTGATACCGGAAGTAGTCGTTCCTTTATTAGTCCTGCTAAAGCCGATGAATTTTTTAAAGAGTATAAATACTATGAACCATTTACAGTTATTAGTACACATGCTCAAAGCATGCATAATGAGGTAATACATATTCCTCTATTAAAAACCTTTAAAAGCCCACTTCCTCACACATTTTACATTTACGATGTTGACGGACGCTACGACGGACTGATAGGATCTGACCTCCTCAAAAAATTAGCTGTTAACATTGACATGAGAAATCAAATACTACAGACACATAATGCAGCAATTCCAATTATTTATAATCCACCTTATGAGATAAATGTGCCACCAAGGTCTGAAACACGAGTACGGATCCCAACTAACTTGCAGCACGGAGACGCTATCGTAGACTTTGTCGAATTTCAGGAAGGTGTACGAATGCCTACGGCCCTTATTAAATGTGATAATTTCTTCGCAGATACAGTTATACAAAATATTTCTGATCAAAAAGCTATTATTAAATTCAAAGACCCTTTCGAAGTTCAGGTATTTGAAAATGAGGATTTAGAACTGAATTTTGTGAATGATGACGGTATGACCGATGAGGTATTGAAAGATAATCTGAAAAAAGTACGATTAGATCATGCAAACAAAGAGGAACGTGAGAGTGTAGCCAAATTATGCTATGAATATCGTGATATTTTTTATTGTGATAAAATACCACTGTCTTTTTCGAATCAAGTTAAACATAACATCAGAACAACTAACGAAGACCCCATCTACATTCGACCGTACAGACATCCGCCTTGCCAAAATGAAGAAATAAATAAACAAGTAGAGAAACTTCTGGAAGATAATGTAGTACAAAATTCTCATTCGCCTTGGAGCGCACCCGTGCATCTAGTACCCAAAAAAATAGACGCATCTGGAGAAAAGAAATTTAGGATGGTAATTGACTATCGTCGCTTAAACGAAATCACTATAGACGATAAATATCCCCTGCCCAATATTAGCGATCTCTTTGACAAATTAGGTAAATCTCAATATTTTAGCACGCTTGACCTTGCAAGCGGATACCATCAAATAGAGGTCAATGAGGCAGATAGGGCAAAAACTGCATTTACCACCCAGTCAGGACACTTTGAGTTCAAAAGAATGCCGTTTGGCTTGAAAACGGCACCCGCAACGTTCCAACGGGCGATGGATAATGTGTTGCGAGGTCTTCAAGGTTTGCACTGCATGGTGTATCTTGACGATATTATAATATACTCCTCAAGTCTTCAGGAACACATTGAAAAACTTCGAAAAGTCTTTGACAGGCTTAGGGAAACTAATATGAAAGTTACCCTTGACAAATGTGAATTTCTAAGGAAGGAAGTGTTATATCTAGGTCATACCATTACCAAAGACGGTCTCATGCCTAATAATGATAAAGTACAAGCAGTTTTAGATTTTCCGTTACCACGAACAGCCACTGAAATCAAGAGTTTTTTAGGTTTGGTAGGCTATTACCGAAAATTTATAAAAGATTTCGCAAAATTAACTCAGCCATTGACATCGTGCCTTAAGAAAAGAAATAAGATAGATATTACTAAGCAGGAATTCATTGATTCTTTCGAAAAATGCAAAGAACTATTAACTAACGCCCCGCTCTTACAATTTCCTGACTTTTCAAAACCATTCGTCCTTACGACTGATGCCTCCAATTATGCACTAGGCGCTGTACTTTCGCAGGGACCTATAGGAAGCGATAAGCCTATAGCGTATGCAAGTCGCACTCTAAATGACGCTGAAACTCGATATAGCACTATCGAAAAAGAGCTTTTAGCAATTGTATGGGCCTCTAAACATTTTAGACCCTATTTATATGGAAAGAAATTTACTATATACACGGATCACAGGCCTTTAGCTTGGTTAAATTCGATAAAGGAGCCGAACAGTAAACTAACGAGATGGAAACTACGTCTTGAAGAATTTGATTATCATATTGTCTATAAAAGTGGAAAACAAAATTGTAACGCAGACGCATTATCACGGATAGCTGTTAACGCGTTAGGTGAAAATGATGATATTTCTATGAAAGTAAACTTAGATAAAAAGGAACAAAAACTTCAACAACATATAGATAATTTAACTAAAGAAATAATTCAACTAACCAAAAAGCGGGATAATGTTTCACGCGGCTCTACTTCTCGTGAACGAACGCCCTCTCCTATAGTAATTTCATCAGATTCTGAAAAAACTAGAAGTATACCATCACTAACAGGAGATGGCCGTGAATCACCGTATCCGATTCCATCTATAAGTAGTACTACCGTTACTGCATCTGAAAAACCAAGTAATGATAGTATAGGCACAGTACATTCAGCTCAAGACTTAGATACCGATGGCATACTTATATTACAAGAGGCTATAGACACCAAGCCAAACCAGATACTCGTATACACCTGGAACAGAAACGAATTAACAGTTAAAGACATATCCAGAGCAAAACAAAAGGTATTAGAAGTACATTTACCTGTAGATAAGCCGGATCTTATAAAAAGGTTCCTAAAAGAATATATCAGACCCAAAGTAAAATACTTCTTTTACTTTGAAGACGAATTACACCGTAAACAGTTTTCAGAGGCCACCATATCGCTTTTTCAGAAGGGAACAGTTAAATTTTATGAGTGTACTAAGAGAGTCGTGTATGTGGAAGACGAGAATGAACAGCGGGATGTTATAATAAAATATCACATAGGTAAAAATAGTCATAGAGGTATTAAGGAAACGCTAGTACATCTTAGGCGAACCTTTTTCTGGAATAATATGGATCAAATGGTTGCAAGTATAATAAATGCGTGCGAAATTTGTAAAAAGATGAAATATGATCGGAAGCCTCTAAAACCTGAACTGCAATTATCCCAAACACAAATTAAACCCTTTCAAGAACTATTTATTGATACTTTTTCAATAGAAGGAAAGCACTATCTTACAATAGTCGACGCCTTCAGCAAATTAGGTCAAGCAATCGAAATTAGCTCCAAATCTACTCCGGAAGCAGTTAGAGCACTCATTAAATATTTTTCATTGTACGGTATCCCTGGTCGAATCAGTTCGGATCCCGGTACCGAATTTAATAATACGTTAATGAAGGAAATGCTGTCTTTTTATAAGATTTATTTACATATTGGTACTCCGCACAACCCTAACTCTATGGGTATTGTGGAAAGGTTCCATTCCACAATAATAGAAATTTACCGCATAGCCAAGTACGAACGTAAAATCACGGATGCTGCATCCGTCATGACTTATGCAGTAATGTCGTATAACCATACAATCCACTCGACTACTGGCCTTACTCCATTTGAAGTCGTTTTCGGTCACACCGAATCTAATAGTTCGTTTTATGTAGATTTCAACAAACAATTTACGCAACAATTAGTTAAAGAACACGTGAGAAAGACAAAGTACTTGTATGAATACTTGACAGATAAGATGATTGATAAAAAAATGACTGTTATTAGAAAACGTGGAGGAGAAACAGAATTTGACGTAGACGTAGGTGACACGGTATTTATCAAAGGAGTCAATACTAGACGTAGCAAGGACAAACCACGCTATCAGAAAGCTCAGGTCACCGGAGCTATACATAGGAATATTGTACCAGTAACTACGCAAAATAGGAAAACTAATGTTCCCATTAAAGACATTAGGCGTCCTCCGCAGGTTAGTACTTCTGGCGGTCCATGTGATCCACAACCAGGCCCTTCATCTGCAGCCAATGGACAAGAACCCGGGACTGCTACCTGTAAAGGAAGGTCAAGCCATTATCAGTCACGATAAATGGACTATTATTAAAATCTTAGATTTAAAGTTAATTTACGATGAATTAGATTTAAATATGAATAATTTTCTTAATCTTAAGCAACAAGTTAGAAGCTCTTTTGATATTAAAGCCTTTGATTCGGATTTTACCGGTGTTGAATCTCAAACCGAATACGCTATGAGTATTACTATCGAAAAGTATAAACAATTGGTTCCCTCATTGGTAAGATCTAAACGCGGTTTATTGAATCCTCTTGGTTCATTAGTAAAAGCAATTACAGGTAATCTGGACAATGACGATGCTGTTATGTACGAAAAGTTAATCCATGATTTAAAAACAAAACAAGACGGAATAAATAAAAAAATGACAATAATCGCCGAAATGGTGGGTTCTATCACAAGAATAGCCAACTCTACCGCAAACAATTTCATTCAGATGGAGGAATACATAAGAGATATTAACCGTAGTTTAAATGAATCCAAATTGTTCCAAACCAGTAGTAAAATAATTCACATTTATAATATTTTAACAAATAATTTCCAAACACTCTACATCCGACTGAACGAAATTGAAACGGCTGTTGCTTTTGCTAAAATTAAGCTATTACATCAATCAATTATAGATACAGATGAATTGATACTATTGTTAAAAGAAATTGAGGAAACTGAAAAATTGGTGTATCCTGTAAAAGTTGAAAATGTTGTGAAAATAGAGCAATTTATTGAGATAAAGGCATACGTAAAACAAAATCAGATAAAATTTATTATGTACATTCCGTTAATTAGAAATGAAGTCTTTAATTACTTCAAGTTGATTCCCTTACCTGTACATAATATCAGCAACGGCCTCACTACCATTATCCTTCCCAAATATCCTTATCTCCTGGTGAAAGGGTCAAACACTAAGCCGCTCTCCCAGTCATGCCGTGAGATCGATGAAGCCCGTTACCTGTGTTTTGAGAATGATGTCTCTCCACTAATTGAAGACATTTGTATTGCCGAACTTATGAAATTTTCCGCAAACATTTCAAGTTGCCGCCATGTTCCTGTGGTCATCGACGACGTTAGAGCTGACCTCATTCAGCCAAATCGCTGGATAATTTACTCGAAAGCTGAAACTCTACTCACGAAGTACTGTGAAAACGAGATAACACAAGAAAGTATTTGTGGAACTTATCTCTTATCCATGGACGATGATTGTCAAGTTCAGATAAAGGAATTTAAACTAACAAGACACCAACAGCAAGGGAAAGACGTAACTTACACAAAGTTCCCAATAGTTAACCTGCCTAAAATAAACACCAGACCAGCAGATGTGCAAAAGAAACCTGTCAACCTGAATGGGATTGATCTTGTCGACATCCAGTTCCTGAACTATTTACTGCAGAAAAGTGGAAGTGAAATCATCAGTGAGAGTGAAAATTACAAAAGTGTCCTAGATCATAAAAGTGTTAGCATAGGAAATCTGATTTTTTGTATAATCATAATTATATGTCTTATGTCATTAGCCTGTAAGCATAAAATTAAGGAGTTTTGTAATTTGAGGAAACCTCGAGATACTCCTCAACCCTCGGATAATCTCGATCTTGTGGAGGGAGGAGTTATATCGCCAACAACGTCTAATCGTCAGATATTTTTCACATCATAATCATTATATTGTTATCCACTCTGAGCGGTAATCTCGCGCCCACGCATTGCACACCTGACGATTTGATGATCATGCATTGTCGGTCAGACGACCACCATAGTTTTAGGCCCTAGAGTTAGTTAGTCAGTAATTAGTCTTCATAACGTTCAGACAAATAAAAAGTTAATTTCGAATTAAATTAATTGTTTTAAAAACTTGCTCGCGGGCTCCCAGTAGTTGACTACCTTAGTTTAGTTTCTTCCTCAAAATTAATATTTTTATCATAAATACCCGCCATTATGTTATACTTGCAAAATAAAATTATTACTCTTAATTAAATATCCAGGTGGTCGCGAAGTCAATAAGTAATAAAAGAAGTCCATCTTATGAACAAATAAGAGGAAAATCTATTATGTGACTTTCCTCATCTAATTTTCCTTTAATTATGTTATATGCCTTGATATAATTGACTAGAATGATCTTATTATCTGTTATATTTGACAGAGCTGGTATTACGAGGATGCCTTTTAAGTTTTGTCGTTTGAAGAAAAAACACAACTAGAACCTTATAGTACTTTTTATTGTTTTTCAAAGTATTCACCACGTAGCTTAATTCACTTTTCCATTCGCTCAAACCAGTTATTATAACATTTATTCCACTCTAAAGTGGGGGTGTTCAAAATGGCCGACTTGAAAGCGTCGACTGCTTCTTCACTGGACTGGAACCTTTGACCACGAAGACTTTTCTTAATTTTAGGAAATGTAAAAAAATCGTTAGGGCTTAGGTCAGGACTGTATGGAGGATGGTCAAGAATTTCTACTTTTTCCTGCTTCAAATACTCAATCGTTTGACGAGCGCTGTGTGAACTTGCATTGTCGTGGTGCAGGATGATGCGTCGCTTTGAGTTAGATTTTCGAAGTTCGGCGATGACTTGTGGTAAACAAACTGTGGTATACCACTCTGCGTTAACCGTTCTACGATCATCAAGTGCAATAGTCGCAACATGGCCGGTTTTTCTAACGAACGTGGCCACCATCTTCTTTGAAGTGCTTCGAGAACGAACAACTTTAATCGGCTTTGGCTCGTCTTGAAAGACCCAGATTGTAGATTGTTGTTTGGAATCAGGATCGTAGGCATAGATCCAAGATTCATCACCACTGATGATGTCGTAGACGTGATTTGACTCTCCTCGGTTGAACCTTTGCAGAGTTTTCTTACACCATCTGACGCGGGCCGCCTTGTGATCGTCGGAAAGCAGATGCGGTATCCAACGGCAAACTAGCTTTCTTACACCAAGCGCTTCATGCAAGATCTTCTGAATGGTTGTCCCTGAGATGCCTAATAGAGCCTCTATCTCTCGATACGTCACATGACGATCTTCGAGAATTAGTTGTCTCACTCCAATGATGTTATCTTCAGTGAATGCAGATTTTGGGCGACCTTCGCGAGATTTGTCACTAACACTAGTATGTCCACGCTGGAATTCTAAATACCAGCGTTCGACAGTCCGCAGACATGGGGCTTCATCCCTGAACACAGATATTAGCTCTTCAAAACACTGAAGCCGTGTCAGGCCTCTTCTAAAGTTGTAGAAAATTATTGCACGAACATTTTCCTTAGAAAGATTCATTTTCGTACGTAACCTGACAGATTCTAATCGACGCTGTGACTAAACAATAACATTAATCCTAATACATTCAACTGTTTTGAGATTCGAAATTTAAACACATTCGAATATAGAACAGTTCCAAATTCAAAATTGCCGGGAATTATGGAAACGACAGAACTTAAAAGGCATGCCTCGTAATTTCTCAAGAATCAAATTCCAAGAAGAAGTAAAGCATAAAAAAACTCTTTTAACGTTCAATAGTATTAATTAGTGACACAGATAAATTATGGAGGAGTAAATGCCGATTCTTGAGTACAAAGCATAGTCGATAATTAACGTTCAGGAAATGTTCAAAATGGGGAATATAAATAAATTGGACTAATATCTTTTGTGTAAAAATAATAAATTTCAGTAGAACCCGTGATGAAATGTCAAACAGACGACAAGACTTCGCAGATACGAAATGATGTCCATTGAATAGTGATCCGGATTAATTTCCTGTGCGGCGGCTAATGACGTGCTGTTTGTGTGTTATATTGTAAGATTTATTTTCCACAAAAGTATGAGAATGAATATTTCACAATAATAAATTTACTGCAGAAAAATAAAAATTCTATATATAATATATTTTATGATAATAGAATTAGTAGGTTATAAAATAGCATCGGTACTTACTAAATATAAAATATGAGGGCAATGAAAGTAGTATTTTCAAAAATGAGGCAAAATATATTGTACCTATCCAACTCAGTTTTATGTTCCTGCAATAATGTTTCAGAACGTATGTATTTGTTTTTTTGGTTGTTAATTAAATTAAATAATTTATGTAAAGTATATATATATTATCCATTTATGCCTTTTACTACGAAGGTCCGATTCGGCCTGAAGATGTAAACGTTGTGATAGATAGGTAGCTATATGATTTTTACCTTTTATTGGATAAGTGCTCGCACCTGAAACTCACATAAACTAACTTGAAAAACTAACCGCTCACCGCGAAACATGTTCAATAGTATTATATTACATGTGTTTTTTTTAAATCACCTAAATAAATGACATGAAAAAGTTGAAATATAATATTGGGCATGTTCACAGCAGGGGTTGTCCCTTCGAATAGCAGCAGCGGATTCATTTCCGGTGGGCCAGATATCGTGACCGCGCCGCCTCGCGTCGCGCCTCTCGCGCTTTCAACGCTCAATATTGATGGACGACAGCCCGAAATTGAAGTTTATGAAAAGGAATCCTATTTAAAATGTTAACTATTCTTTACCTATTTCAGATTATGTGCTGTGAGGGCAGTATTCCGCGGAAGACATACTTAAGTAACCTAACGTTTTTTTAAAATACATATCTTATTTATGTTGAATAAGTTGAACCTTATTATTTAATTTATTTGAATGCTACATTTAAACGAATAATAATTAAATTATATCTCATGTTTGAGAACTAACAACAGAAATATCACAAAAAAATATTTATTAATTTAAATCCTAAATTTTACTTTAAGGTCGAAAACGAGACGAGCAACACATGTTTAAAGTAAAATAAATTAAAGGCGCACCTCTGTTTAATGAAACATTAATTTAAAATACCCGACGTATGCAGGGGCCGTGTGCCTAAAAATTACTCTCCGAGACAAAAGTGGAATCCTTGGGACGAAGCCGGTAATTACTTTAGTGCAAACACACACAGCATCCTACTCTTTGTACACTTGTTGGTAGGGATGTGTGTCTGATGGTATGTATCTCTAGATGTACGTATAAGCAAAAGCTGAATCATTGTCGAACGAATCGTTCAATATTCAATCTTTTATTATTATTACATCCGTCAGGGATTTCCCTCTTACTCTCTTCTGCACAGTCTATTTTAATCAAGCATCAAAGAAGTCACTACTTCTTAGATTACTAGTAGGTAACCTCGTTTATACAGGTATCTCATATCCTGAAATAATAGCGCCTAACAAAAACATCTAACAATACGTATTGTTATTTTCAGCCTATGCTCGTAGGTACGTATGCGTATTGTATCACTAAATCGGATTACATCCCGCAAGACGGGATTGTTCATTATAGACGTATAATGGGTACAGCACTAATATCGGCTCGGTGGGAAATGGCTTAATGTCGAGACGACTTGCTAATCCACAATAGGGTGAAACATATCTGTAATGATGCGTTTTATACTGATCGGTACCGAGATCTGCTATCTCATATAGGTATATAAATCTTTATTATAGTAGTTAATTGACTTGATAGAAGAAAAAAAATGCCGTCTATAGGGACGCTCGATAGAAGTGAAACTTTATAGTGTAAAGCGTAGGACGCCGCAGCTGCCACTCTGTATACCTATATACGAGTATATCGTGTAACGCTACTGACGCTTAGCACGGATAGAGTGGCCGCGCGGCGAGCGCTTTAACGTCTGTATAGAAGCTTCGCTTCAAACATGTAGTTATTCATTGATTTTCTATAAATATAAATTATAATAATTATACATAATACTGCAAGGAGGATTTTGGATACTTTCCAACGTACATTCTAGCGTGGGCTTGATTAATGTAATAATTTGGTGAACATGACACGACTTTCTAAAGGGATACATGTCACAAGACGATGTTACTTTCACCTTAAAAATGAGATTCTATATACTATCGAGTGAACCTACAACTCCGTGCACTATTATCGCCAAGAAATATCATGATTTAATTGGCCCGGGAGCGTATAGAGTGGTAAATATTTATTAAGTTATTGATGCGCGTGCGGCGTATATCACACGGCACCTGTATTGTCTCGGGATCGGTCGCCCGTCGCTCGTAAATCAGCTTTATTGCCGAGGATATCAATTTGCGGCGCAAACATTGCTTTTTTTATGGGTGATGATTGTTTCGGGGTTTTGTGAGGTTTTGATAACATATCGTAATGATTTGAAATGACGAGACAGTTTTAACATAGAAAAGAGATTATTTGACATCTTATGTTGCACTACTCCTATACCGACGCAGCTCATGAAATTCAAAAGGTGTTATGTTTACAAAACTTACCTATAACTTTTGAATAAAGTTATATTTTTATTTTCCCCAACGTTATTACATCAGTGAAATCACGACTCACGCTAAACCAATTATAATGTAAGAAAGATGAAATACCGAATGGGGGCGTCTTTAAACTTCGGCCAAATTGAGATTTCTGCTTGAACAAACTTTTATTGCTTTTTCCATCGGGGGACAGAAGAAACAGGCGCAAATAGGCAGCGCGCGCCGCGCTAATATCCAACCCGTTCATTTTTCAACAAACGCCATTATCGGTGAGCCCAACAAGTCAAAGTTTTAAACACCTCACGTTTTTACTGTAATGTGCATTTATATTATATTATTATATAGGTACCCATAACTTATATATATTTTATGAATATACAAATTACATAATCTCAGAGTGCTAACCGTGCCTTCATATTACAGGGATCGTATGAACGCCGTCAGAGATTACTATAAAGAACGTATTGCATTCACGTAATAAAGGTCGAAATGCGCCTGACCTATATATATTGTGTAGGAAACCTTTTAATTAAGTAGTGACATGATTTTTCTGAACAACAGTTCGAAAATTTGATTCAATTAGGTTAGGATTAGAAGCGAAAATGTAATATAACCAAAAGGGATTAATTGCTCTCAGCCATAAAACTTTAGCAGATATAATGTTTCTAATTGAATGATCGAGATGTATAGGTACCGGAGGTTTTTGTTGCCAGTGCATGAGCTAATTTATTTACTAATATTATAAATACAAAAGTGTGTTTGTTCGCTTGTTTGTTCGCTTGTTTGTTGCTAATTATTATAATTTAAGTTTATTACAGGAACCTAAAACCAAAACAAATTCAGATTTCTAATTGAACAATGTAATATTTAGATTACGTACTTCTGGGTCTTATCTGGGTGTTAGTGTGTGCAAGCAGTCTTATGACTTGTTGATTAAGGACTCAGTGTGACTTTTTCAAAACCATATTTGTGTTATTATTTAAAGTTTTACTAAAATAAGCCGCAAGTTCACCCACGGACGCGTAACAGCCACACCGACATCCACCTCCTAATATTTCCTAAGAAGTCGATATTTATTGTCAAACTTGGCACATTAAACGGTCCAGATGGTGACTGAACTTGACCTAGTTGCCATGTTCAGTGGTTGGAGATGGGGTGTAGTACCTTCTCGTTTTGTTGTAAAAGAGTAAGTGAGATGGGATGCAAAGGGCTCAGCAGCGTGAGTGATTGGTCATGTGCAAAGGTTAAGAACAAGATTGCCGAGTGTTAAGCGTGAGGGGTCCCATTATTGGGAAGATTTTAATGGGTCCCAACTGTTTAAAATATGTTTTAAAGTAGTCGGTATTTAGATTTTTTGAAATTGTTTTTTATTTTACACTTTTGTTAGGTAGGTACTTAAATAAAACGGAAAATTTCGCAATCTTGTCCTTACATTTGGCGTATAGTATTAAGTAGCTTGCGAATGTCTAAGCTACAGATTTTAATCCACATAAAACCCAATACTAAAAATATTGTGAGAGTGGTTACAAACATGCTTTGAATCTTTATAGCTCCTAAATGGTCATTTTAAATGGAAAATTAAAAGAGAAAGCTAAAGATAATTTTCAAATATCTATTTAACAATACCCAACTTAACATAGTTCGTCGATTTTCATTTTTTTATTTTTCACAACATTACGCAGATAAATTCTAACAGGTTTATTTCCAAGAAAGAAATCGTGCGTCGAATACTGAAAGGTATAGTACCCGGTCAGGAAACTTTATTCAGTCGGGTAAGTCAATAAACGCGATAAAAGGAGGAACATAATTCTTATAGTATTTTTATTTTTTTCTAAAAGTAATTTAAAGGGAATTACGTTTGTTGAAGTTTAATATAATATCAATCAACCATTACGCCTGTATTTCCCAAAGGAGTAGGCAGGGGTGCACTTCTGTGCAGTCACATTACGCCGATGGTGCTTTCGGTGCAAAGTCCGGGGAACACAAAATATATGTATTTTTTTTACAATAAGACCTCTAGGGATTTGCCATACCTTTTTGTACAACTTTAAGCCAGTATCAGGCCAGTCTAAGTGAAGCGGTGGATAATCAAATCTAATAAATCTATATATAACCTTAGATGTGGAAGTGACGAAGAAGTTATCATTGGTTCGATATTTTAGAAAGTCTTCATGTCTGAAATAAGTCTGTGAAGAAATCTTCTCGTTATAAAGCAAGTGAAATGCAGAAGATTTTGTGTGTTGCCGCTCGACTGCGCGGCCGAATTCTGGAGGCGCTTCATTTCGAACATCATTATACGAGTACACTCTCCTAATAAAATACAATCGGAAAAGTATGAAACACATTTTTAAGTTGTTTTTTATAGATACTTATCCCTATCGAATTTTGCCCATACCTACTTCATCTGTTGTTGTCTAGTCAATTATAATAATAATAATAATATCGCCAGACTGACACACCAACAGTATGGTCCCAAACTAAGCAACGCTTGTATTATGGGTGCCGTACAATGGACTGGGGCGATCCCAGTGACACCCAGACCAGAGCCAATTACGAAAATGCCATTTCCGAAATTTTCCCTGGCGGGAATCGAACCCACTTAAACCACTGCGTCAAGCGATCGTCCGATTATTCGCCTAATTGTTTATTTAAAAGATGAATCACTTTTTATTATAATCCCCTCTTAGTGAGGGGACGTCCTACTCTTACCCAGGAGTAGGACGTCAAAAGGGCATTTCTTGTTTCTTTTATAAAATGATGTCACAACATAATATTGTTGTAACTGTACATTTATTATAAAGTTCTTTACAGAGCAAATCCATAATTGAAGAACCCTTTTGACTTGCTTCTTTAATTATAAATCCAATTTTATTGGTACTAACAGATAGTGGAAATAATTTCATTCACTGATTAAATTACTTTTGTAAGATAATGCCTCAGAGACGCGCAGAGAAGATACCATAATTCCATATAAAATATTTTGATGTTTGAATTGAATAAATTTTATAACAGTAAAATAATTGTAAATAAGTAACAACTCGTTCTTTAACTATAGATACAATTTAAAAGCGTACACGCCGCTTATCATTAATGACCTTACTGATTAATATCAATATATTAGCTTTAACGAATTACCTACTAACTTTAATTCACTTATGCATAATATGATAAAAAGTAGGTATTAAAATATATACTTATAACAAAGAAAACTCAAAAACACTGCGAGATCGGTCACTTTTTGAAAATCAGAAAAATATAAAAGTATAAAATTAGTGTTTGCACTCATAACAAACACAGCCATAAAATACAGTCAACTCCATGAAGTACTCACCCGTTCGCGCTGATTTAATAATTATTATTTTAGGAAGAAAATTTACTAATACAAGGTAGAAAATACGAGTTATACTTTGGAATATGTATTATTGTCGTCGTGTGTATATACGCGAGGAGGTGCGTGCGCGCGTGACGCGCCCGGGCGCGCGGCCCTGCCGCTACCGTGTGACGAGGGGAGCGCGGCCGAAACGTCCGTAGCCGCGCGCGTAGGCGTTCGTCTGGGCGCCGTACTACGCCCCGCGGCCTCCCCGCCCGCCCCAGCCGCCCCGCCCGCCCCGACACCTTGCTGCTTATTAAAAAACTCGTCATCGGAAAAGGATTTATGCTCGCCTGAAATTTTGTTGTCAGCCAGCAATGTTAGGTTTGAATTCATTTGTTTTAGTATAAGTTAGTTACGCATTTCTGAGAAATCGAATGTGAACAATAATTTAAGAAATAATTAGGAAAAACCATTTATTTTTATACTAAGGGTATCCATTCAAACTCTGTTACTGATTTATAGTTTAAAATGTATATATCCTACTAATATTATAAATGTGAAAGTTTGTGAGTGTGGATGTATGTATGTATGTATGTATGTATGTTTGTTACTCCTTCACGCAAAAACTACTGAACGGATTTGGATGAAATTTGGAACACAGATAGTTTATAACCGGGATTAACATATAGGATACTTTTTATCCCGATAATCCCGAAATTTTTGCTACGTTAAATACTACGCGGACGAAGTCGGGGGGCACAGCTAGTGTGTAATAAAATATATACCTATTCCAAGCATACATTAGTTATTTATGTCTGAAACTTAGACACGTGTAAAAATGTTATAATGTTTTATGTGTACGCTGAAGCAATAAAATAAGTATTTACCCACCCGTTATTAAATTATTTTGATACCCGCTAGACATTTCATGGATATTTAAGAGGGGATTACTGCTATTAGATTTATTTTTTGTAGGACTTAACTACTTTTACTAGCAATTAAAACGTCTGAGCTGTTTAAAAATACGTATAAAACGACTAGTAGTTTATAGTTTGGCTAGATGTATTAAACGAATAAAACTGCAATACTTACAACTATTTTAGTAATCATTGATCGTGGATAGGTATGCTATAGTGTAGTACAAAAAAGAAAAATAAATTTGTTCTAAAGAGAGACAAACTCAAAAACTAATAAAACGAGTTTGTAACTTATTCTTATTAGACAGTTTAGGCGAGGGAGTTTGGGGCTTGTACGATCATCATTTACTTTTAATGTTGACTGTACATAATATATCTTTATCTTTGAGTACATTAATCGGATGGAATTGAATCATATCACAATTATGACGTCCCAGTTGTTTAGTGATTCGATGAAACAGAATGTTGTATATTATTATTATTACGAAACAAATAATCTAATCCGATTCGATTACCGTACAAAGGGATCACTAGTTATCAGTTCACACGCCGCTGAGCCGGCCGGTACGCGGCATACGCGGCGTATGATTAGTACGCCGCCGGGCAGGAGGGGGCTGGTAATGGCAGATGTAATTATTGCTTCTTGTGTGACATTGGAATGTTGATTGATGTTAGTATTAGTGATGGCTAGAAATATCAGAAATATGTTTTATTAATATACCGTAAATGCGGGTTACTTTAACTATTTTTTTCATATTTTTTTAAAACTTTTTTAATAGTAGCGTTTGGGGTGGATTTTTTAGCGTTTTTATGAATTTATTGCATAGTTGAGGATATTAGGTAATTATTAATAGTGTTATTTTCCCAAAAATGTTTGCGTAAATATTATTATTTATTTTTTATCTTTTGAGCCAATGTTGTTCTATGAAGGGGGTAACTTTAATTTGTAGAATTTATCAACCTAAAAACCATATTTTTAACAGTATTTCGACAATGTAAGTCCTGTACAACAATAGATCATACAAATACCAATGCATTGACATATAAATTTTGTATATTTTCAGAGCAAAAACTTTTAACGAAAGAGAAACAAGCTAAAAGCTAGTAATTTCAGTCTTAAAATTGAAAATAACTGGTTTCGTAGTTTACTACAAAAATAAATCATAACACTAAACCTTAATCATAACATACATGGAGAAGTAATACACATTAGAGTGACGTTATAATGAATTGTACTGTCAGAACACGATAGGGACCAAATAAAGTCATATTTTATCTTTAAACTTAAGCCCGTTTTAATAAATCTGTCTCCAGTCTGTGGGGGCGATCTTAAGCACGCTTTTGATATGCTATCAAGTACTGGTATGACATGAGAATTACATTTCCAAGATCTATCTCAGACTTGTGATCGATTTATTAATACAGGCCTTAGCAATCTAGTTTAGGTACAGAAATCAGCTATTTTTTCAGTTTTTGGGAAATCTATCTTGCAATCAAATAATATCATTCCAACTATAGAGTTGATCGTCCTTATTACCGGCCACTGCTAGAATGATTTACCTTTTTCTTTTGAGCCAAAATTACCCGAAAGTATGAGACAAAGTATTTCCACACTTTATTTTCAAGATTTTGGTATTTAAACTCGCATTAAAAGTATAGTTTCCACATTCATTTAATTTGTTAATACATTTGCTTATCCAATCATAAACAGTTACATATACTACCATATATTATTTATGACTTGAACTGGATCATTTTCTGCCATTATTACGAAGATGTGGGAAGTTTAAACTTTTTTCGTTTTCGAGCCAAAGTTCCCCCCTAAAGTTAAAGTAGCCCTCACTTACGGTATACAAATGTTAAAAAGTTCCATAGAATTTTATTTTCACAAACATAAATACGTTAAGTGTACTATGGAAATAAGCACTTTCTTTTAAATAGGTACTATAATAGGTTACCTAGAACTAGCTAGTATTTCGTGGAAACTATTTCAAATTTAAACGATTACCTAAATCAGTGTTCAATATCTAGTAAGTTCCTATGACTATTTACTTAAAATTAAAACCTTTGCTTCAGCTGATCGCCAGACGCCGTCAACATACTCAATAACAACATTGCTACGTACTGACACTCGTAGCGCTACTACGGCGTAGCTACGTAGCGCACGGTTCAGCTACACCCACGCGTAGCACCCGCGTAGCCGTAGCGCCTTGTGTTGTGGTCTCAGGAATATAATTAGGGGTGTCCCAGTTTCTATTGTGAACTTGACATCAAGTTATTCTGATGTTATCTCAACAAAAAGCGGGTTTTTTTTTACATCGTTTTAACCATGAAAAGTTTTTACTACATGTTTGTGATTCGAATCGTGTTCCAAGCTTACTAAATGATATAATATTAACATCCATAAATTGACGTTTATGTATGCTATTTGTTGTATTGATTCAGTTGAAAACAATGAATAAATACACGTGCCTATTACATTTTGCTCCATAAAAAGGAAACTAGAGCCCGGACCAAAATATCTAATTACAGATCAAAGGACCGCTCTGTTAAAATCAATCCCACGGTGGGCCGCTTGAGTTTTCACATCGAGATAATCTGAAAATAAGATCTGTGATAAATGTTTTTGTACCCATTCGTTGAAGTTAAAGTAAAATCTTGAGTGAAATAAATCTGAAGGTATAATGTTATCATTTAGTTGACAAAAGTATTAAGTTTGCGTTTGCTATTTATTTTTTACAAATTCTTCGGTACAAAATAAACATATTTTGTGTCTTATCTGGATTGTGCAACTCAATAAATCGCGTTATCCTTATACATAACGAAATTATAATATTATGATCGAAATGTGGATATTTGCAGTTCAATGACATTTCGTCTCTGGGATAATTGGTTTTAACACGGGAATCCTCCTTTTGAACTGAGATTATCACTTGATAAAGGAAACATAAAACAGTATAGAAATCTGCACGTATTTTGAAAGATGTGTGAAGTTCTGCAAACCCGCACTGGGCAACCGTGGTGAATAGCCTGATACTCTCGTGTACTGAGGGGACTATGCCAGGAAAAATGAAAAAATAACTTACCCCCCCCAATATACCTCTTACCACCTATTAAACCTCTGCCTACTCCTACAAGCAAAACCGTCGTGATGGTGTGTGAATTTCTATAAAAACATATACTTAGATCAAGAGTTAACGTATTTTATTTTCCAATTCTTTATACAACCATCGCTGTGGCAATGGAAACCTGTGCAATCTCGGCATTAGCATGACAAAGGGTGCACGTTGCACCTGTTTGCATAACGTGCACAAATCCTTCCCTCTGTCGTTGTGGTGGGTGGTATTATACATATATGCCGATTGTATTACGTCATCGTGTTCCCTCCGGTAGTTATCACATGCCGAGTCTTTATGTAAGGATTAGTTTTTTTAAGTTTAGAATACGGAGTGGTAAACATTAATGGTTTCCTCCGAGTGAGAAATTCCCAAGAATTTCCCAAGCTGCCTAATTATATTATATAATATTTAACTCGTTAGGTGTTGTTTTAAAACAGAAAGTGAAATGTAATTTACAAAAGACTAATGAGCTTATTTTATAAATTGCCCCACCTTTTAAGTTCCTAAACAATTAGTTAAACCACAGATTCCATGTAATCTTAACGAACAAGTGTAACAAAGATGACCGAATGGCGCAATGGTTCGACCGTAGGCCGCTCGGCTCACTGCACGTGGTAGTTGCGGGTTCAATTCCCGCCGGAGCAAATTTCGGATATGGTCTTTACGCAATTTGCCCAGGTCTGGGTGTCACTGGGATCGCACCCAGTCCATTTTACGGTACCCATAGTACAAGCGTCGCTTAGTTTGGGACCATACAGTTGGTGTGTTCGTCTGGCGACATTTATGTATTATTATTATTATTAAAGAAATACAGGCCAAGCCATTTCATGATTGCGGACTAATATTTCTGTGTTAGTCTAATAAACTGGTGTCTCATCAGAAACTAAAGCATTTTCGGCCTTAGTAAACTCTTTAGTAAAGGAAGAAACCTTCAACCAATAAACAAAAGAAATCACAAGATTAAGATAAAAATTGTTTTAATTTTCTCCTTCGTTCAAAGTTAATCCGGACTTAAGAAAATAAAATTAAATTAAATGCAGTTTAGTATTGAAAGCGCTTTAGCCGAGATGCGGCGCCCCCTACCGGCGTGGCGGCGCAGCGAGGCGGCTGCAGCTGTTAATGCTGTTATCGGATCGCATCAATTAGTTGCGAAAACAGTTTTCTTTAACTAGTGTTGGGATTTTCCATGAGACTTTATAATAGAAAAAAAATAGTTGGAAGATGCATTAGTTTTTCTGGAAAGGTCTTATTGGGGTTTGTTTATGTAATAAATGACAATAAATAACATTGAAATATCGCGGCTACAATACTGAAAATGTGTTTAGAGATATTTCAAAACATTTTTCACTGGCCACGTGACAAGGTGAATACAAAAACAATTGTAACAGAGTGGGGTTCCGCAAACATGCAGAACCTATCAGCTTGTGCATAGTTTAAATTACTGACGTCACGTTTTACGGCATCCACAGAACATTAACCGTGAAGTAAAACTTAAAGTGGCCACTACGTTAAAGGATCCTTTTAAAATGACATTCTACTATTCATTTTTGATGTCAAATGTAGTAAACGAGGCTAGACATTGTGGACGCTGTCACACGTCTGTCGATACCCTGACTCATGCTGCAATAAGGAGTACAAAATATATCAAATAGGCTTACAATGGGCCGACCCTTTTGTGGCCGCGAAACCAGACAGGGGATATTTAGGGGCCCAGCAATAGAAGACCAAATATGTTTAATATTACTGAATAGAATTTGTTTGGCCAACGGTACAGGTTTTTATTAATTTTAAATATACATACTTTGATAGATTTCATGCAAAATCCACTTTTCCTCGCGATCGAAAGGCATGCTGTCACTGTCGTTCTTATTTATGAAGTCCATCATGTGAGCGGCACAAAACACGTTTGCAATCATGTAAACCATTCACGTTTTGTTATTCGGTCAAACATAATTATTTAAAACGTGGTGCTCATCATAGTGTTATTTTCATTTGTAAGCCTACCGATAAAAAATAGGTAGGTTTATTTTATATCACATTCCATGATAAACCTTTTCTTGTATTCTAATGTATACAATTCAAAATTCGCAGCGTTTAACTAATTTAGAAGGAATTCGAGCCTGGCAGATTGCCTTAGGTTATGTTTACTCATCAAATAGCCTGGACATAACTAAATCTAATTGTGGTACAAACAAATCCTCATATACAGAACCTCGGCCACCCTAATGGCTTGTCCATATTTTTTTGTTATGTCATCGAACAACAATATGTTGGATTTAATTGCGCGGCATTCTACCATGATTGTCTCGTCGATGATATAGGCAGCGGTGATGTTATAGGACACCTAAAAATATAATGTTCCAATATTTTTATTAATGTAAGTAAACAAAGCACATATTAATAGCTAGAATGTATCACCGATAGGGAATTGCCTCTGGGCCGGAATAGGCCTCTGAGCAGATCCCGCAAGAAAATCAATGGTTACGTACTCTTTTCAATAGAATAAAAGTGAGTGTATATTATCAAGGACAGCAGCACAATGTGAGCATTTAACACCGTTGTCAATAAAAAATAATAAATTAGTAATTAAATATTACCAAGCAAAGATTCACTCAGGTTGAGGTATTTAAATTAGAAAGCTGCTTAAGTTAAGTGTCCATACCTCTGTCAAACATAACAGCGAAAACAATAAAAAAAAACCTTTTGAAAAAATATGAAAAAATAATTGGTTTGGTGTAATGCCTTCCGCACTAAATTACAGATATAGTTAAAAGGTGCCGCTCTTGAAATCAAAATTTTCTGGCCTCGATCCCATCTTAGCCATACATCTATTGACGTGAGCTTACACTTTGGCTGAGTTTGTGGAGCTAGTAATGAAGTATTTTATAAGTGATGAAATAACTTTACAGTGCTATTGATAATAAAAAAAGATTGCCATAGCTTTTAAAACGCCACGTGAAATGTCATAAAATAACTCTAAATTGAAAATTTAAAAACCCCCGATGCGATGACCTGTTCATCAAATGTATAATTTACCTAGTTCTTCCAAATAATGATGATAGCGCGATTTGCGTAGCTCCCGTAGCTCAGTATCCATAGCTCATCTCGCAAATTCATCTGGTACAACTAGTTTCGATGCCAGATTATGAAAGCACCATTAAATCATTTGTTTTGGCTTCCTCATTTATAATCTAAGATGTACAATAATCAACAGAAAATCTGTGTAAAAGTATGAGACATTATTTTGTTATGACATTATAATAATTGACATTAGAATAGACAACGAATCTAAATATTGATGTCACGGAGGTTTTATTCCTAGTAAAATATTATCAATTATGATTCAATTTGATGTAATAACTCTGGTTGAGGTAGACGGGAGCAGCCTAGGGGAAGAATTTTCAATAACGCTAAAATTATTTTAAATTAGATTAGTTTTTTTATATTCTTTGTCAATGGCGGAGCAACGCCCTCTAGAATTATTTTAGCATAATATTCCATGACCATTAACAAAACAAACAAAATTTAACGCATGCGCGTATCCATCATTTGAAACGTGACTTATGGAACGTCTTTAGTTCATACACAAATCTCAATAAAATTGACAAAATATTCATTTTTTTCAGAATCAGGGAAACTTTTCAAATTTATAATATTGTAAAAAGCCAGTTCAGACTATTACGATCATTTAAAAATATAATAAATCTAAATCCAATCATCTCAAATTTCGACTGGATTCGAGCCGAGGGAATTGGTTTTAGCCGTGAATGTGGCTTTTTTAACCTACAAAAGAGCTGATGATCTTCAAACGGCTGAACCGATTTTCATGAAACATAGCTAAGAACACTCTCGATCAGAATACCTATCTAACAAAAGAAACAAAATTGAAATCGGTTCATCAGCTTGGGCGCTACGTTGCCACAGACAGACACACAGATCCACAGATACACAGATACACAGATACACAGATACACAGATACACATGTTAAACTTATAACACCCCTCGTTTTTCGTCGGGGGTTAATAAACACACTCCAATAATTCACCTTATCAAAGGCTAAATAATTAAATGCTGTCACTATTCACAGCTTAGAAAAAGATTGCCATAGAAGTGCAGTTGTGCGTATACCCTTATTAGGGAGAGCAACAGTACACAGAAATTCAATTAAATCAAAACCAACCTCGTACAGAACACCTCTCTCTGGTTATTTCATGCAAACAATCTGCCACAACTACTGAAATTATCTCTACCATCATATACCTATCAACTTTAATTTTCTATCATTTCTACATAACTTTGCTTACCTACCCTTTCTTACGCACGTACTCTGAATACCAACAGACCGACATAAGAAAGATATGATTCGAAAGCCATCAATACAAATATACTCCAATGCATATCAGACACGTGGCCAAACTACGGCAAAACCAACTTATCTGTGTACCTTAATACAGAGGATTAAGTGTTATTTTAGATTAACTTACCTCATCATTTTGGTTTAGATAAACACAAATTCGGTACTACAGTTGCCCTGAGCTTTATGACAAACGTGTTAGAGGTGAGTTTGGACTAGTTGTGGTATAAATGAAGTTGTGAATTTTGATTCCCCAGCCCGTCAGGAGAGCGTGCTCGTATTCTGGAAAAGTATTCGTTTAGAATATGTTCAGTCGATATTTTCTGATGTAAAAATCAAGTCCTCTGTAATGTATAAAGTTGTGATCATTTAAATAAAACCTGCTACAAATCGACTCTTAAATCTATAGAAACATGAGTCCATTTTAATTTTTGTATAGAACAATGTCGAGAGACGCAGCAGATGGGAGGGTTTGGACACAAACTTATCAAACAAATCACAGCTAAAATAACTAATTTCCTCCGGTCTTCTGTAAGAAGGTGCTATTACCCTGATTGAACCAGCCCGGATATCTTTTGTAGTTAATTAGCTACTGCGCTTTACCATCCGAAAACAAAACAATAGTTATAGGAATAATTTTAAAGAACAAAACCGACTGTAGTGTTATTTTAAATGGATTGCAATTTATATACATACAATCCGTTGTACTAGTATTGGTAGTAAAATGAAAAATAAGATAAATCGAAGTAAGTTAAGGGTGTCTGCCGGCACTCAGTTCTCTGCCTACACTACAAGGGATTGCGTGAACGTAGGAGTTCATATTGCGTCATCACTTCCGCCGTAGTTTGCAGTTGACACAAGTTTCTCATGACATGTGAAGTAAACAAACTAGAGTAATAAACCGGTCAGTGGATGGGTAACTACACTACTCGTACGAAGTAGTGAATGTAGCGAATGGAACAAGTAGTTGTGTTCCCAATTTACGCTTGTAATACGTGATTCTAATCCAAGAAACTGTAATTATATTCTTTAATAGAAATTAATCTGTTGAGCCGACTTGAGTCTCTTAAAAAATAACTTTGGAGTACCACATCGGACAATGCAGGTCGCATAAAAACTTTTTCAAATGCCTATTTATCTAGTAAAATTCTAGGCGACTTCCCAGATAGTTTGTTATTCATTTGGAGTTCATTAATTATTTCTACAATAACATAATTAACACTCCTATGCTCCAATTTATCTAGTCTTAAAAGGAAAACACAATATGATTTTTCTGTTGTAATATACTTCATGTACTAATAGCTGCAACAGGTAAAAGCCGATTAAAACGTACATCAGTTGACCGGAATACCGACAAATTAGTACCTATATAGGCAGACACTACCTACATTATCTCTCTCACAAATTGTATTGCTGCCGGTACAATTTCCTGATTCTCTATTTTTTTAAATTTTGAAACCACTACGCAAGCCGATACCGAGACAAAAAAACATTATGTGATACAATGATTCAGCTTGCTTAAAGGTAATAAATAAAAAATATATAATTCGAAAGTCAATAGTTTTCATAGTCTTACAATGGCTTTAATTGAATTTTAGTGATATAAGTACATTTATAACGATCATGACGTGTGTATCGTAGCCTGTGTACGTTGTGATACGCGCCGAGGGACCGTGTGTCTCTAGATACGGATAGGTACGTATATACGGTCGGGCCCTTGGTAATGGATTAAAAATCGATCAATAGGTTTATTTGGTAACATTTGCAATTGCGATCAATCGCTTCATACGTATAACCGTTATGAATAATGTTTACTAATAATACTGTATGTTGAATCCTCATTTGATATATTATGTCTTCTTTAGAATGCACCGTTCATTTAATTTTTTTTTAAGAATTTATATATTTTTTTAATACTACTGTCAGTATTGTATTCTCTTTGCTACTGTCATATCAACTGTAAGAACAAAAATGTATTCATGAACAGAAAAGAATAGGATGAATAGGATATAGCATGAAATAAAATAGGAAAGTACCGGACTTTTAATTAGACTGAGGATCTTGGGACCAGCCTTGGTCACTGTAGTATATGACCTTTGCCTGTGTATATAGAAGATGAGATCAGCCATGGTTTCCGCTTATCGTTGCTCGCTAACATTATGCAAATAATCTTGAAAGCCAACATTCTCAAAAAAAAAAATTCTAACAATAAATACTAATTTTGAAAATCCGTGATGAGCAAAAATAAGTCAACTACTTCACGATTCCCGTTTCCACATGTGTTGTAGAATAATGCGCCTCGAGTACAGCGGCACAGCGGTTGATAACAATAGCTTTTTTCAACTGGACCTTCAAAGTTCTGTATTTGTGAAATGGATCCGCGTTTCCAACCTGAAACCAATCCTTTCATCAGCCACAACAAAATGGATTGAAATAAAATTGATTACAGTGACCCATAACAGTGGCTTGATTCATAATTCCATGAAAGTTACTTTCATCTAGTTTTAAAATTATGTTAAAAACAACTTTCCAGAGGCAGAGGTGCACTGTGTTAATTGAAAATTAGGTATGTGTATCCAGTTTGTGTTAATGGAGCATTGTTAAATGTATTCAGGTGTACTTGGTGTGATCAAAATCCGCGTGTGTCGACACGGGAGCCGGGGAGGGCCTCCAATCAGAGGGATGTGTAGAGGGCAACGACATAGTACGTGCACCACAGGGTTGTCAAGGATAAACAAAAGCTAAACATCATTTCACGAGTAAATATCCGTTATAAACAAGCGATGGGCTCGCCTCATTGGGACAAAAATAAACAGAGTGGATATAATTAAAATACTATGATATTTTGCTAGCTACTAAAATAAACTATAAAGAATACCAACCTATTATCGACGAACCTTGATACACCACAGCTGATATTAATATTACTTATTCGAATAACTGGCTAGTATAAACTAATAATCAGTAAAATACTTACTAAGTGCCAATAAATTCTATCGTCATTATAATTTATTCGTTCGAATTTAAACGATAGCATAGTAATCAATAATCTTATGTCGGTAGTATCGAATTAAATTCAATGTCGGCATGGACAACCCTAATAACATATAGCAATAAAAAGGCAGTGGTTTTCCGCGCATCAGCTCCGCTTCGTCGGATCGAGTTTACCATCCCTGACGCGAATGGTGCCGAGTGCCCGGTGAATGTTCCATTTTGTTCAAAATTCCCGCGGCTTTTATCCTGAAGTGCGGGTTGATAGTACATTGGGTGTTATAGGTGTTTTATCATTATTTATAACATATATGCATTTATAGGGCAAATACCGCCATACACTGCAATCGTGTTATACCTACTATGCTTATCTGCTGTAAGCTCTATTATGTCATCCAGTAAAGGTGCTGAGACCAGACTCTCAGCGAGTCCCGAGAAAAGCTTAATTCTCTTTGAACTCGCATGAATTGAATCGTACAAAAGAAGAAAAATATCGACTAAACCTATCTGGTAATTGACACAAAAATAATACTCTTTAATTAAAAGAGCCCCGTTCCTAGTAATGAGAGATTTAAAGGGTCATTAATATTTGTAATGTAAAGTTAAATAACAGCGATTAAGCGTAATTAAATAGAAATACTCGTATTTTCGTTGTAAAATCATGGTAGATCGTGTACTAAACGATTATATCTGTCGGTCATTCTCTATCTGACGGTCTGCGGGCTCGTCGTTACGGGCACATGTTGCAAAGCGTTGTCCATAGATACGAATGCTGGATACAAACAAATGTAGGTACTAATTGTACCCGCGACTTCGTTTGAAATCGAAAGCGAATTTTGAAATCCTGATAAATACAAGGTGAAACAGAAAGGGTATACTTATTTTTTTTAATCTTAACTTTGTAATTCTAATACTAGCTTTGGAGGGAACTTGAAAAACAAAAGGTGTTATAGGAATACAGCTGTTGACCGATTTCACAAGTCTACAAAACCGTTAGTACTTCAACTGTCCCAAAAAGCCGATAGATTGAGATTTCCAAAGTTAAGTTGCGAAAAAAATTGTATACCCTTTTTGTTTCACCTAGTATATACATATTTTCATTGCACGGCATAAGAAGTAACTATATTAGATATAAATCTGAATTACAAACTAGCAGCATGCCAAGTTTCATGCAAATCCAGTCGGCAGCTTTTGTGTGACGTGTAAACAAAGATAGCTACAGTAGGCACGTTTTCTTCTGTATCAACAAGAATGCCAATTGCATTATTTTTCAAAAATATTGTTATGACAACCCTGTAGAGTTTTAATATGTATATAGAGATTTTATCAATTAGCTAAGTTGTTGAACTCATTCAAGGGAGTGTAGCTTCGCAACTAGATCTGCACCTCTGGGTATTTCAAAATTATCTATGGCTGGTAAATCGCGCGTGAAATCGCCAACGGGCCCAATGGAAGACCAGCGCTGGTTCTTGTCAACCAGCACATGCTGAATTGGGTCCGTTTGTGGCGAGCAGAATTTTTAATTATTATTTATGTCTTTAATTTTTTTTTAACTTTTTCTTTCTTTTCTTTCTAAATGGAAAACTACTCTATGAACATGACCAATAAAACCTACTAGTGAATATATTTTGAATAATCTAGAAATCTGTCATGTTGGTGCCGTGCAATTCATGGCTACCAACCCCAGAGCATCTAGGTAAGGTCTAGGTAGTTAGAAATAACCATGCTTACATTTATTTCGTTGATAACTCAAAACTGCATTTACATCGAAGCTAAGATGCAACAGCTACAGAAAAATAGGCGTGTTACACCTCTCTTTTTATTCCTTCAAAGGTGAAAGATTACAGTAAATACTTACTTAAATTCTCGAAAGAATTATTTTAATTCGCCCGACTCGTTCAACCTTGGAAGGGTACAGAAGGCAAATATATTATCAAGATGGAACCGTCGAGATACCGTTAATCGACTCGCGAAATATACAACTAAATTAAACTATTTATTTATTTGGATAAATGTTGCGTAGTTTAGCACCCGACGTTAAAAACAGAGGGTTTGTAGTTTAGAGAGTCTGCCTGCGCCACAGAGTCTATAGTCCTTTGTTGTTAAAAATGAACAAATACTTATACAGGCTACGTTTTAAGTAAGTTTTGACGACTACTTGCAATAGTGGTGGACTCTGACTCGGGGGGCTTGCCAAGCATATTTCTGAAATGACCTTTTCGTAAACTGCTCCAGTCAATTGTACGCTAATCATAGTAAGTACAGGCGTTGCTTTGTTTATGATCATATTACAGGCAGTGTCTTAGGCGATAGTTAGTAATTGTCTTGGCGCAGTGGTTACAGCGTAAGCCGCTCGGCTCACTGCACATGGTGGTTGTGGGTTCGATTGCCGCCGGGGCAAATTTCGGAAATGGCCTTTTCATAATTTACCCAAGTCTGGGTGTCACTGGGATCGCCCCCAGTCCTTTGTACGGTACCCATACTACAAGCTTAGTTTAGTTGGGGACCATGCAGTTGGTGTGTCAGTCTGGCGATATTTATTATTATTTATTAAGTGGGACATAGATAAACATTATAGCCATTAAATTTTTAAGTTACCCCCATCAACTCCTATGTTAAACTCTACACTTTATGAAATCATGGAAGCTATCTCGGGCGCAGCGGAGGCGCTGTTAAAACCTCGTCAGGTCCTAATGGCGCGGCATCCATCAAACTTGAGAAATAAGCTCCCCTGACGTCATCATAATGGCAGATAAATTAGTTTGTTTTATAGAGGCATGACTGGTAGATAAAATTAACAATAATAAGCGAAAAGAGAAAACTTAGATAGAAAATTATTTCCGTCTAGGTTTGTACTCAAGGTAAATCAATGAAAATAATACGCTTGGTTCCAGGGCCAGAAAAGCAAACGCGAACGTTTGATAGCAAATTTTGCTTTCAATCATTCGCGTTGGCTTTTCTATTGTGATTTAAGTAGCTAACGTGGTAAGGTCCCTAGGCCATTTAGACCATTTTGAGTATAGACTTACATTTAGCTATATTTCCATTAAAGACTGCACCAGGAGATCTTGGATTCGATTCCGGTCAGGGCAAATTTCGGGAATAGGCTTTCGTATTGAACCTAGTCTGGGTGTTATTAGGATCGCCTAGTCCATTGAACAGTACCCATATTAATAAGGGTTGGGCAATCAGTGGGTTTTGTGGTGTTTGAACATTTAAAGATGATAAATAAATACTCACCTGTAATCGCATACCTATTTTCTGTAATAAATTTTAATGTGTTCAATCCAATGTAAAATGGTGAATAACGACATTCGTTCGACCCACGTGAGTAGTATGGTCGTGATATCGAGTTACGAGGTACTCCCCGACGGTATTCCAATATCCGGCTCCCCTCGGCATATGAATATTTGTAAGGTGACAACATAATAATATCACATTGCCTTTTTATTAGGTTGGCACGTTGATTATGTACATATTGGTATAATCGGTAGATCGTATGAGTTGATGGCTTGTTTAAAGAATAGGCAAAGGTGATGCACACTTCCGGCCAAATACAGAAACAATGCTCAAATGTGGTAGTCGCCGTTATTTTTAATTTTAATGTGATGTCCATTAAAATAAAAAGTCAACGTTTGGTCGAAATCGGAGCTGAAAGTTTTATAGATAGGAAGGTAGAAAAACCTTTAATCCAACCCTAAATTGAATAAACAAAACATTATCAAAAGGGACAAAAAATTCGTGATCCACCGTCTTGGTAAAATTTCACCTTTGCAAAATTATTCTTCAACATCATTATTTTCAGATTCTAACCGCTCCTTTGCCTATACTTGATTTCTTAAGAGATTCACATATTTTACATAAGAAAGGCACTCGTTTCCATTCGCGTATCATATTTTACTGAAATCCGAGAATGGGGCGCTGAAAAAGCGTCAATTACACGCAGTAAAGGAAAATTGAGATGACGTAAGTCGCCTTCAGATATTATTACTAACCTTATATTTTATTGCTCCTAACGAATCAAGGGACATGGTTTGTATAGGCATACTCCTCTGCCAAAGCTATTTGGTAATTGAACATAAGCTTGGCGTCAATATTATGCGTCTACAGAACGTTTTGTGTGGTTATGTGTAGGTATTATGATTTTAAATTGTATTATTAAATAAATAAATATCGCCAGACGAATACACCAACTGTATGGTCCAAAACTAAGCAACGCTTGTACTATGGGTACCGTACAATGGACTGGGGGCGATCCCAGTGACACCCAGACCAGTGGGCTTAGCCAAGAAGACTTTCTACAATCGTTAACGCTAATAGAAAACGAAAAAAATGTATGGGAATGACATATCTCAACGTTAAATCACGTGGTCAGAACAAACGAATAGAAAACTCGTAGCCAAGATACCAAGATAGCTATTCGTTTCAAATGATAGAATAGAATATAAGCGTTTCTACAATGCCGATCGCTAAGTCCCGTACAAATCGTAGCCAACATGCTGTTTTGACAAGCGCTAACGAAACGATATCGTAGTTTGTGAACGCTAGCTCAGCGATCGCCTAGACCCTGTAGAAAACGCTAAAAACATGGCCGTTTGCAATCAGCTGTGTGGTTAACATCGCAAATTGTAGTGTTTAATAATTAAAATATACGAATGGTTTGGACTATACCCAACTTATAGCATGCAAAATGAATACTTGCTTACTTTTAAATATGTTGTGGTGTGCCTAAAATGAAGAATTGTGGTTTAACAACCGAAAAAGAGACTATTAAGATACCGAGGAATTGTCAATGGTGAAATACCTAAGTAGTGTAAAACTTTAAAATCAGTGTACTTTCTATACGAATTATTTTCATAGTGCCGAATGTTCCATGGTATAATTATGTGTGATGTCGTTTAAAATTCATTTTATTTCATATACATATCACTGGACTAGGAATATAATTGATCAGTAGGAAGGCACTGTGACCTATTGATTGGAAAAGTTGTACCTAATTAATTTTATTTTGAACCACTGTATTACATAGTAAATTCTTAAGAAAACAACTAAATATTTGCATTATCCCATAGGTACACTTAAATGATTATTTTATTTCTCACAATTGTTCATTACTAATTTAAGAAATACAAAAATTGTATTGGCATATGGATTGACATTGAATTTATATACAATATAAGTAAAATATGCAGCCGTTGACATCTTGGGCTAAAAAGATGATGATAATATTGTTCCTTTGTTAAATTAATCAATTCAGTAGACAGGGATGAGGGATGACAGTAAAGGCCAGCTGGAGATTTAATTTTATTTGTTTATCAAAACTTAAAGCTATTCTTACAGGTTTACCTAATGCAATTGCTAAGCAACACAAATCCAAATTCCAACAATACTTAATTATCTATAACTACTGATGTATAAAGCTACCCTCGTTAATTCACTCAGATTACACGAGAACAGGTCTATATCCTCGGCGATGAGGTTGAGTGTGCGAAGTGCACGCGTCACTGGCGCCTTGTTCAAGGGCTGTGTGCGCGCGCGGCAGAGCCAGCAGCCGGCCGGCCGGCCGGCGCCGGCACCACACGTACCCGGCCGGGACACACAGACATATCTGCTACGTAATTACTGCATTGTGTAGCTTCCCCCTCAATCATGATAATGTTGTTCCTGAAAACAAAACATTTTGTTTGTTAAGTACTTAATATGTAAGTGATATAATAATACATAACCTCTCACAGTTCCTGCCACAAACAGTCATACTTTACTTCTTAGAACCCCTTGCTCCGGCATCATTCGCTACATAGCTGTGACTAGAACATTTAAGATAGACCATTTTAGAGAAACAAAGAATCTGAATCTTGAATGAACAATTCAAATGCCCCTATAGAAACTATTTTTCCGAGTAGGTATGAGACAGAATTAAATAACAAGAGAATTATTGAAATTATTACTAAGTATTGCTTTACATACCTTCTATGAATTTCTAAAGCGGCAAGCTGTTCCGAGCTAGGTCATATTCGTGATTCCATCTATTATTCCATGGCAAAAATGTACATAAATACCAGCTCTAGGTATCTGGAAGCTGTGGAAGCTCTGCAGAGACATCACATAGCAGGTGAGCAGGAGATAATGTTGTTCCTGAAATCAAAACATATTGTTTGTTACTTAAATGTAAGTGATATAATAATACATAACCTCTCACAGTTGCTGCCACAAACAGTAATACTTTATTTCTTTGAAATCCATGCTAGGGCCTCGCTAGCTACATAGCTGTGACTAGAACATTTATGATAGACTATTTTAGAGAAACATATAATCTGAATCTTGAATGAACAATGCAAATGCCTCGATAGGAACTATTTGTCCGAGTAGGTATGAGACAGACTTAAATAACATGGGAATTATTGAAATTACTAATGTTTTACGTACCTTCTATGAATTTGTAAAGCCGCGAGCTGTTCCGGGCTAGCTCGAGTTCGTGGCAAAAACCACTTAAGTAGGTATTTATTAGATGCTCTTGATGTACATATTTCTAATCAATAGATTTAAAACACAGACAGATTAAAATTTAAAACAAATATTCCGCTCGAACCTTGTTTACATACAAAAGTACTTTGAGGTTATGATTTGTATTAGAGGTGTGTAGCTCGCGAGCTAATGACAAAAAAGATATATATCGGTACCAAAGAGTACTCTCTTTAGCTCATATGATTTCGAATTATATCTCTATATCTTTACGGATATGGTTTCAATTTGAGTTACTGAACTAAGTGATTGACATGTAGTGATCAACTAGACAGGTGACATAGCTCATTAGCTCTTTGGCTCAGATGAGATAGAAATTGCACACGACGTAAAAAGAAAATCGACCTTTAAGTCAAATGAATAGAGTACAAATTATGACACTTTGTTTTTGTAAAAATTCAAAGTTACTTGTATTATTTCAAACCGTTTCGTTTTAGTTACTTTACTTACGAATTACGTCTAATTATGACTGAACTGAGTAATAGTAATTTTGTTTTGGTATGTAGTGTATAGGATTGTCATATATTTTGTGTAGATAAATACTGTAAGTAATATATACGTGATCTGTTGCTGCGTAAAAGAAAGGCAAAATAATAAACACACTTTCGCATTTTATTACCTATTAAACATATTACTAGCATAGACAGTATTGGTTTTTACCTACAAGTAGGTATTCTGAGCTATAGCGTTATAAAAAACACATCGCTAGTTCGCTCAGTCTTCAAACAAATCATTATATCACTAGTGAGCTACTGATATACAAGAGTAATATATATACTAGCTGTGCCCCCCGACTTCGTCCGCGTAGTATTTAACGTAACATAAATTTCGGGATTATCGGGATAAAAAGTATCCTATATGTTAATCCCGGTTATAAACTATCTGTGTTCCAAATTTCATCCAAATCCGTTCAGTAGTTTTTGCGTGAAGGAGTAACAAACATACATACATACATGCATACATACATCCACACTCACAAACTTTCACATTTATAATATTGGTAGGGAGTAGGATAGTAGGATAGTAGGATGTAAACATTAGGTAACATTATCTAAGTAGGTATGTGATTTAATAACAAAAGAAACACGCCATTTGACACGTCAAATCATTATATCACTAGTGAGCTACTGATATACAAGAGTATATATATCACTGAGTTGAAAAGATATACATATATCGGTTCAGCTCAGTGATACAGTTTGCGCATCTCTAGTATTCTCTTTGGTTATGATGACTGACGTTTATGAACGCTCACCACAGACTAAACATATTATTTTATCGATCGGCATTGTAGATTTAGCGTTCGGCGTTGATATGTCATCATGGCTGCCAAGTTATCGTTAGCTATCTTCGCTTACGCTAAGGCGTTCGCAATTGTAGAAAGAGAATAGAAACGAAACGTTTGTATCTTGGCTAGGCCTTCTGGGCAGGCTATTTCTGAAATTTGGGCCGGCGAGAATCGAAAATGCAACCGCCAAGTGCAGTGAGTCGGGCGGCCTACGCTCGAACCACTGCGCCAAGCGGTCGTCAAACACACGGTATTATACACACAAATCTATCCATAGGCGTTATTCTTGATAGTCAAAGATAGGCGTACACTAAAGTTCTACAAGTGCGCACGCACACGTAGTTGTGTGTTCTACAATTGGGAGAATAAATTGAATCCCTACAAAATATAGCTCTTAACATCTCCATTGTTGGATACTGAAAGCGTAAAGTTGAAGTCTTAGAACCCCCGCATGCTCAAAAGAATATTAACTATACAGAAATCACGTTATAACTTTTAAGCAATTTCGAACTTAATTGTAGAGATGGATTATAGACTGACAAGTAAAGTACAGGTATTTAGTATAGCATAGAGCAGACATAAAACTACCTACTTATATTGTCACTTACTATTCTCAAAGAAATAACAAGAAAATGAAATTCAAATCGACTTTACGAGCATTACAGCATGGAATGAAATTTCAGTTCAAGGTCCCGCTTAGAAAATTCCTTTTATGTTATTTTCTATAGATTTAAGGCAGTGCTTATTATTCTGCGGTAATAGTGGGCTTTTATAAGCCGCTATTCAGCAGAAAGGCCTTTTATTTATGAAAACAAAGAGCATAATTGGAATGACTTAGTTAATAAACAATTATGTAAGTGAATGTTGCAAAAATAATTTACAACAACAAAGGCGCCAGAACAACCTGTTCGGTTACTTCAGTTGTAAGGAATATATGGAACTGGTCCCGCCACACACTCCCACCACTGTAACTCCTGTAACCCAGGATCGGCAATGGTGACCAATAATGACGTCGACGTTTGACCCTCGACGAGCCCCGCGGAATGTTACATTGTCTTGGAACCGGCACGAATTTAATCGAAATAAATAATAGGAGGAGTAGAAATAAAAAAAACACTTCCCTCCGATGCAAAGCGGTAGACAAAAATAGCTGGTATGGGCTGAATGTTATAGAAGCAAGACTGTTACCGCTGATTGAAGTCCAGTTGTAAGGCACCACTGATTGTAATTAGATTAATTGGACCTAAACTCGTGCTCTGATTATACTTGATTCCAATAATAGGTATGGCAAAAGCGCTTGAACGCACGGAAATTGTCCGGTTTCCACACGGCCTGTGTAAAAAACTGCTGGCACTTGTAGGCTATTTAACATAGCACCATTCGTTATTAAGAATGGAATGTAAAATTTGGTTGTAAGGCTGAAGGGGCCGCCGTCATACCTGATTGAGACGTTCTTGGTTCGATCCCGATCACGGGCATGAAATTATGGCTGCTAGCCCACTTCAAGCCCATGCAAGGTATATACGTGTATATAGCTTAGTTAGAGAAGCTGACACTACTACAATTCATGCGATAACCTCAGTCCGCTAGTAATATTTTTCAGAACAAAACAATAGCAACCCCTTCATTATATTTGTGTGTAGCGGCAACACCGTGTTTACACACCGGTACACACCCCACCACGCCTCCCCCATCATTACATGGCACGAGAGTGATCTGTGACGGACGCTGGGACGGACTCAGGATCGTGTTGCGTCACTAGGTCAAGGTCATGGAGTTTTTCCACAATTTTGTGTGGTATAAGCGACGAGCGAGAGAAGGTACGTCTGGTATCTTAAGGTAAACAATATGTTAGCTGCAGGTTTTTTTACTGAACAAGCAATCTAATGTTAAATACCTTGTAAAGTAAAATGGACTTACGTCAGTAATATGGCCAGGGTTAATATCGCCCCCACGACCTCTCGATTGCGATAGCTATCCATTAAACCCGAAAATTTATTCAATCTGGGGTCTGCCACATAGCAGTTGACCCACTACACTTGACAACAACAGCCACAGATGACATCCATGGCAGAAGATACTTGTGTGTAGCTCATCGCGTTCTCTCATGACTTGGTCGCAGCGAGCTAACCAATTTGTAAAGGCTTCCTGTTACCGCCCTTGGAGGGTGGCATTGAGAAGTGTTCTCTGTCTCTTGAATTTAAATTGACCACACTTACTTCTATTGTTTATTAACTTGCTTCTCGTGAAAATGTTTATAGTACCTAATTACTATTAAACTCTGTTCGGTTTGCAGGGGTTACCCTATAAGTAGCTACCACAGTATTAACGTTATGTCAATTATAGCTTAGGTTTTAGTACCTAACCAGTAAGATGATAACCATAGACAAATAAGCCTGTAACTTTGCTTCCATAGGCTTACTTACCCCTCTACTAAAGGATTTGGGAATTGGGTATAAGCGCAGCGATTATGTAAAGGTGTTACCTTATTACGCGTTTATATAAAGACTAGCTGAGCCCGCGACTTCGTCCGCGTGGAAGTTAACAAAAAATCCCGCTCCCGCGTTCTGAGCCCGCGCCACAGGACCCATTTTTTTTTCTAAGATAAAAGTAGCCTAAGTTACTGCTTATAACATCAGCTATCTACCAGTGAAAGTCCCGTCAAAATCGGTCCAACCGTTTCGGAGATTACCCGCAACAAACATACAGACAGACAGACAGAAAGACAGACAGAAAGACAGACAGAAAGACAGACAGAAAGACAGACAGAAAGACAGACAGACAGAAAAAAAGTTATTAAATCGCGTTTATGTTATAGGTGTCGTATGCACTTTAATATGCATTGAGTGAATAGGTGTTATTTTGATATTACAACAGACACTCCAATTTTATTTATTCGTATAGATATTTTTTTTGCACAAATGTGCATTCGTATATAGATGTGTGTTGTAGATTTTTGTGTTGTTCCTCAAGAATGTGCACATTAACCAGGTTTTAACAATTTATTCATTTATTGATTTTTATACATAAGAGGTGTCACAGACAAGATTGGCTACATCTTGAAACGGGCTTCAATCAAAACTTACTTCAAGCCACCTAAGAAGATTAGTCAGTTCTTACCACCTGTCAAGTGTCACATTCCTCTACAAGATGCAGGGGTATACAAACTCGATTGTGAATGTGGGCTCTCCTACATAGGGCAAACTAAAAGATCAGTAAAAACCCGCGTAAAAGAACACATAGCTGACGTGAAACACCGGCGCTCCACGAAGTCTGCAATCTGTGAACATGTACAGGACCGCACCCGCCATTATATCAGAATTGATAAACCACAGATCCTCGCAAAAGAACACCGATTCCGACCAAGGATGACGTGAGGCCATTGAAATTAAAAAACATCCTAATTTCAATAGGGAAGATGGCTGGGTGCTACCACCAACTTGGGATCCAGTAATTAATATAATTAAATCCAAAACCAAGCGTACCATTGCAAGACCTCGAGACACAGTGAGCACTTTCAGCGTGGATCGGACCGCAAATACCAACTAAATTTTGAGGGTACCCAGTTTTAACTATGACATCAGGACGTCTAACACCTCAGTCCCCCCGTGACCACGGTTGCTGTAAAGCAACCGAAACGTCGGGAACATAAAAAGTAAAAATAAACGCGATATAATCCGTAAAAATAGTTTTATTTCAAATTTATTCATTAGGTACTCAAAATATTCATTAATCAAATCAAATTTGTTACTTAATCTAGAAATCATACAGCATCTGCTTTCTGTGAAGAAACTTAAAGGGCCGCAATAAATCTGTCAATAAATCTCTAAACACACAAACTGATGCTGACCGTCTGTAACTTAGCCGCACTTAGCGAACTACCCGCGCCCGCGCTGACTCCACGCCGACCTCGTAACGAGTGTAATAGACAGTAGACACTAACTAGCCGTCCAAGTTTGCCACACGAAGCTCCAGTATATTTGCGGCTCAAATTGTCAAGATCGATTCAATAGCCTACTATGACTTTTTTATAATAATATCGCCAGAGGAACACGTCAACTGTATGGTCCCAAACTAAGCAAAGCTTGTACTATGGGTACCGTACATTGGACTGGGGGCGATCCTAGTGACACCCAGACCAGGGCAAATTACGAAAAGGCCATTTCCGAAATTTACCCGGATGGGAATCGCACCCGCAACCACCCAGTGTAGTGAGTCGAGCAGCCTACGCTCGAACCACTGCGCCAAGCGGTCGTCCGTTATATATTGTGTTATGCTCGTTAGTCGCTAGCGCCTGCGTGAAATATTAAACGGAAAATTGTAGTCTCCTTATCCGTCACCGGAGGAACTTAAAACTGATGCCGACCACTAGAAAGAAAAAAAATGTTAAGCAAATTTTCAATTTAAACTCCATGAAATACCTCTAATATGAGTTTTAGAGATTGTTAGTGATGATTATGAGATACACGGGTTTTTACGCTTGCTAGTCTCTAGGTAACCCGTGAAATATTTGTATCGCAATATGTAAGGTATCGTGCATACGGTATGGCCAGCCGAGGAACTCATTGATTGAATAACTAGCTAGCTACAGTTTTGAATTTAAATTCCATACAGTCAAATCTGTGTGGTCCCGTTTCCCGTTCCGTTTCCCGTTTATTTTGCATGTGATGGAAAATTCCGTAAACGCGGTGAGGATTTTAATGCGGGACGGAACGAGACGCATATGGCTGAGGAAACCATGCTTTCACAAAATAAACTCTGATTCCGCGCGTAGCTACATGAGTGTGGTATGATATCAAGTTATATTTTGAGTAACCGTGGCTTCAAACGCAATGAATTCGGCGCGTAGCGATCGAGCGAGAAATTTTTGATTATGTAGCTTCCCGATTTTTTATCGGGGCCGATATCTTATTACTATTTTGTCCTAGTTGTTTTGTGAACTTTTAAACTGTTCTTGTGTTTGTAGTTAGTTGTGAACTGCGCGAACTGTAAACTTGTAAGTGTAAAGTTTCAAGTAGGACCTATAAAGTGAATTGGCCCGTTGTGTGCCGCCGCCGGCACGTCAGGCCGCCTCGTCATCGCAGCTGATTGGAAGCACCCGCTACAACTCATAACGACTGTGCCTGTACTTTCAAGTTTTTTGCTCGTTTGGCTGTTAGGTGCGTAACGTCTTTGGAACTTGTCAGCTTATTTTAGTTTCTGGGCATGGTTCTCACTTTAGACGTTATAAAGTTTATTACCCAGCAGTTAGTAAAATAAATATTTAACCTAGTGTTCGCTTTCTCCGATTGCATTGAATGGTAATAAACTTAAAAAAGGTCTGCTCTGGCTTTAACCTTTTTTATATGGATAAATGCCAGGGGCATGTCGGACCAATGGACTAAACTCCATTAATTATTGCTTTTCTCTCTTTCAGACTCATCCGCGACCCCACCAGCGGCTGTCTAAATGAGCGGTCTAGTGGACACCACACGGTGGCGTGGACCTCATCACTTCGGACGTCGCATGTCTAAACGTTTGATGCGTTTTACAAGCAAGCAACCGAGCCCCCTGCGATCCCCTCACTACATGGGTCAACTCAACTTTGTAGTACTAATATGCCGTTCTTTGGATCCGGCCTTTACCTTTACCCTTCCTCCGGCTATCGACATTTTCTGGTGATTTGGCAGAAGCAATTCCACTTACATCGGATTAACGCGTGAGTGATACATTCAATTTACGAATGAAGGCGGTCCGAGGTCGCTGTGGTCGCGTCCGACCCTCGTTACTTCACTATTAGCTGATTGTCTATCAAGTACCTTGTGGGGCATGCACTTGCGGATGCTTAGCGGGTTGGCCAGCGGGCCTGTTCTAATATCACCAAATTGCTACTTACGGAAGGGTCACAATCACAGTGTAACCATTTTTTTTAAACAACAGCTAATATTCCATACCGATTTTGGCTTATTTATTTTTATATTTTGTACTTTATTCTGTTTTATTAACTATGAACTCGTTCATGTTGATGAAGGAACTTTCAAGTATCATGATTTTAATACATTTTAATGGTACCAAGGAAGAACCAACTTAGGCCAAACAAATTCAGTGAGTTAGCATTTCTGTATGCAAACATTTTTATTTGGCTGTCCATTCGAGCTACATAATAACTAGAACCAGAATTCAGTATTGATTCAGGTTTAAACTAGGGTATAGACGGGTTCCAGTGTTTAAGCTCCCGCTCATAAAACAAAACAATGTCAAATCCCCCGTTAAACTGCAAGACGTTAAAATAAAGAAAGTAAACCAATAAAAAATATAGGTTACTCTGCCCCGATCGGATTCGAGCTGAAATTATTCGCGTAATACAAAATGGCAGGAAGTTTTAATTAAAGAAATACTCATTCCGTAGGCACGCCACCTGGCCTTGCCATCACACGAATAAACTGAAGGAAAATATTAAGGATGCTTTTGTTAGGACATAGTTGACTCCTGGTATTGGCCTGTTACTAAAAAAATAAAGATTAAAAATCTTGTATTAAAAAACATGGCGACTTTTTATGGCCATAAAAAAATCTGGGAACTCATTGCCCGCACATTTAAACAGATATTTTTTATTATTTATTTCCCATGATATCTTTAATATTAGGTATATAACATATTTATGACGGTTTACCTTCCAATCAAAGGTATCGAAACTAAACTTACCTAAATAGTCGCTCTTATTCCTTAGATTCGCCGTTATCGAGGGCTTAATCGTGTCAAACGTCTCCAATCAAGCGTTACGGCTGATCATCAAACAGTGATCCACTGCGGGAGACCAAATATTTGCACTGATAAATAGATCTATGACAGCTAAAACTTTTCAATCAAGGCATTCACATCTTTTATCAGTGCAGACTAATTTTAATCTTATTACATCGGGTTAAAATCCAGTGTACATGAAATCAGTGTGGCTGGAGAAGCTAACGGGCTTTTTCCGTTGTACCAGGTAAACTTCAACTCTATTGTTACGGGATAAGAGTGGAGGAAAATGAAATAGAATATTGTTTTTGAAGTTTGGACTCAACAAATTGGATTTACAGGATCATTTTATTGAGTGAGTGTATCGGTGTTCATGTTATTTTTATGTAAATTTTCTTTCAGATATTTAAGTGATTGGATTTTTCTTATTCGTTGTTCGAGTTCGGGAATGAAATAAAAGATGAGCCATTTTTCCTGTTAGTTACGTGCAGTAAACGAATTGGATTCCTAGCCCAGCATGACTTAATTTTGCCCACCGTAATCACAGTATTATTTTGGCTAAACTCTATTATATATATGTAGAGTTTTCAATAGCTATGGTAACAGGCTCTTTTAACGGGTTATTGCATCTCATAATATGTTATTGTCATATATTAACGGCTACCACCATCCTCCGACGTATGATAATTATAATTTATTACATTACACATTAAGTCGGATAAGAATTCCAATAAAAATATTTTTCAGATTAGTGATGACACAGTCATAGTTCACAGTTCATTGGCTATAAGCGTCAGATGCCTTGTAACCAGTCTTTAAGACGGGTTAAAGTAACATAAATAAAAGCTTCCATTTATTGCGTAGTAATCCTTATTGTTTTGTTTCTAGTTTGTGACCAATTTGGTGTCATTTGTTCGAGGCGCTGTTTTATAGATTAGAAATATTCTAAACACAAAATGTCCCAAACGTGAAAATACGAGCGACGTGGTTTATTGATAAAAAAAATTACTCACTTAGCTTCCTACGTTAAAATTTTACGGACAGTGTGATGCAGGTACTTCAATAATTAGCTACTACCTATATCTTATAAAACTTGTTTTAAACCTTTCATATTGAATAAAAATTATACAATTTTCTCTACCTGGTACTTCTTCTTAACGTCAACAAACTTGTAAGATACTCTTCAAGTTCAAACTACTAGAACGTTAATTGGAGTTCAAAGAAGTCTGGAAATTTCCGTAAGCCTCTTTGCAGCCCTACACAGTACTGTCGACCTTATACTTACGAAGATAAGGTATGTTCAGAAGTTTACTTTGTAAAGTATTAAAAAATTCAATTTGTATGTAGGGACGTTTTTGTAAAGGCTTTGACGTCTGGTCATATTAATTAGGTACATCGTCTTTGATAAATAAATGTTTAAGGGTAAGTTTTTCATTTCCAGTTTTTTCTAGTATTCATAATGAGGTCTGCTTGCAAGATGATTAGGTTACTATTGTAATAGTAATGATAAGGATTGAGACTCCAAGATACAATAACTGATTGGAACACACCTTAACTAACCGATTTTTCAGATCTTTTTACCAACTATACAAAGGTGCTTATTCTTTTTTCTACAAATTACGAAGGACACATTACTAAAAACATTGCTACCTCGCTCACACATTACAACCATGAAAAGTGCAATCCGCTAAGTTCATCCAAGTTTATCCGGTTTACCAATATAATAAGATCCAGTATTAATTTATCTAACGTCGATAGGTAACATGACGTGTGCAGGCTGACAGAGTACACGCATGGACGAGGGCGCCTCGGCACCTGCTTCCGGCGTAATAAGACAGGATATGACGCAATTTACCGTAGTTAGGTACGTGAGTGACGCAGTTGAGTGTAACTGGTTGTTGGACCATCACAAGATAACTATCGAAATATAGTCAATGAATTCATAAAATTTCATTTTACCAATGAGTACCTACTAGTAATTCTTGTAGGCTCAATAATGAGAAGACAAAACGGAATAAATAAATAAACTTATACGCGCGGGTATCCCAATTCTGTTGTGATTAAATCACGACTTAACTAATGGAGCGCATATGTGACCGACTCCAAATAAAATATATTATAAGGTCCCTAGATATTTCCAGGTTTTTAGTACACCCAGGTTTTTTTGAAGTTAATTTATACTTTTTATCAAAATATTTTTCGTTCGAACCCAAAAAAAATCGATTTAATTAAAAACGGCAAAGGCAATGCACACCATTCCAAGGTCTATGCATGTATCTTATCTCCACAGCTATCAAATTGTACAGGGCATCTCTTGACAACTATTGACAACAGAATATATATTTTGCATATTTTTTTTAAATTAACAAAAATAACGAGGTTGGCAAAATCTATCTTCAAAATCTTTCTGTGTGCCTACTGTCTACTCTATTTGTATCTCTTCTATACATCTATACAAATAAATAAAATTGGAGTGTCTGTTTGTAATATCAAAATAACACCTTTTCACTAAATGCATATGAAAGTACATACGATATCTATAGCAAAAACGCGAATTAAAAAATTTTTGTCTGTCTGTCTGTCTGTCTGTCTGTCTGTCTGTCTGTCTGTCTGTCTGTCTGTGTGTTTGTTCCGGGTAATCTCCGAAACGGCTGGACCGATTTCGACGGGACTTTCACTGGCAGATAGCTGATCTTATAGCGGGTAACTTAGGCTACTTTGATTTTAGAAAAACAATTAGGGTTCCGCGTAAAAAAATAAAAACACTTGAAATCAAAGAGTATCTCCGAAACGGCTGGACTGATTTTGACGGGACTTTCACTGTTAGATAGCTGATGTTATGAGCAGTAACTGAGGCTACTTTTATTTTAGAAAAACAAAATAAAAAAATGGGTCCTGTCGCGCGGGCTCAGAACGCGGGACCGGGCTTTATTGTTAAGTTAAATTCCACGCGGGCGAAGTCGCGGGCTCAGCTAGTTTAAAATAATTCAAAAGGCTGGAATCAATAACAAGTTCAAGTAACTTGAATAGTAATGAATTCTAAGACACGAGAACGCACTCCGGGGCCACGTTGAATGCAAAGTTGTTTCCACGCTTTTTACTTGTTACTTGTTAGAATATTTCCAGAGCAGCTGAAAATGTTATATCTAAACATTTTGCACAGTACATTTTTTTAATAAACGCAGTATACTTTTCGTAAAGCTATTACGTAGGTTATACGAGGGATGCCTTTTAAGTTTTGTCGTTTGAAGAAAAAAACACAACTAGAACCTTATAGTACTTTTTATTGTTTTTCAAAGTATTCACCACGTAGCTTAATACACTTTTCCATTCGCTCAAACCAGTTATTATAACATTTATTCCACTCTAAAGTGGGGGTGTTCAAAATGGCTGACTTGAAAGCGTCGACTGCTTCTTCACTGGACTGGAACCTTTGACCTCGAAGACTTTTCTTAATTTTAGGAAATGTAAAAAAATCGTTAGGGCTTAGGTCAGGACTGTATGGAGGATGGTCAAGAATTTCTACTTTTTCCTGCTTCAAATACTCAATCGTTTGACGAGCGCTGTGTGAACTTGCATTGTCGTGGTGCAGGATGATGCGTCGCTTTGAGTTAGATTTTCGAAGTTCGGCGATGACTTGTGGTAAACAGACTGTGGTATACCACTCTGCGTTAACCGTTCTACGATCATCAAGTGCAATAGTCGCAACAGGGCCGGTTTTTCTAACGAACGTGGCCACCATCTTCTTTGAAGTGCTTCGAGAACGAACAACTTTAGTCGGCTTTGGCTCGTCTTGAAAGACCCAGATTGTAGATTGTTATTTGGAATCAGGATCGTAGGCATAGATCCAAGATTCGTCACCACTGATGATGTCGTAGACGTGATTTGACTCTCCTCGGTTGAACCTTTGCAGAGTTTTCTTACACCATCTGACGCGGGCCGCCTTGTGATCGTCGGAAAGCAGATGCGGTATCCAACGGCAAACTAGCTTTCTTACACCAAGCGCTTCATGCAAGATCTTCTGAATGGTTGTCCCTGAGATGCCTAATAGAGCCTCTATCTCTCGATACGTCACATGACGATCTTCGAGAATTAGTTGTCTCACTCCAATGATGTTATCTTCAGTGAATGCAGATTTTGGGCGACCTTCGCGAGATTTGTCACTAACACTAGTATGTCCACGCTGGAATTCTAAATACCAGCGTTCGACAGTCCGCAGACATGGGGCTTCATCCCTGAACACAGATATTAGCTCTTCAAAACACTGAAGCCGTGTCAGGCCTCTTCTAAAGTTGTAGAAAATTATTGCACGAACATTTTCCTTAGAAAGATTAATTTTCGTACGTAACCTGACAGATTCTAATCGACGCTGTGACTAAACAATAACATTAATCCTAATACATTCAACTGTTTTGAGATTCGAAATTTAAACACATTCGAATATAGAACAGTTCCAAATTCAAAATTGCCGGGAATTATGGAAACGACAGAACTTAAAAGGCATGCCTCGTACTTAGCAGATCATTGTTTATTCCATAACAAATTCGAAGATCTTTTTAATGAAAATATGTTCCCGCTAACATCAGCGCTTGGTTGCTGGGCTGGTCACTGTTGACATGAGATGCGTCTCTTAAATAATTCACGGGATGAGAAGCAGCAAGTTATTAAAATGACTAGCGACGTTGTTCATCGTACAACAAGCGTTGGGTTAAAACACGCTCAACTACTTACTATCTAATTTCTCATTGTTACTACACATCATAATTTTCTTAATAGTTCAAAGTACATAAAGAATACTTGTTATCTAAACAAACCATCCTGAGTACGGATCAATAAGACATTTGATCTGTATTCCCGTCCTCGTAGCATATTGATGACCCAGTTATAGTTTAATATATTTCCTTGCCACCAAATACCGTCTCCCCATTTCAACATAATAATACAATTTGCCTATCTGCTAGCATTAGCGCGATGATAAATGTGTGGGTTCACGTTGCCAAGCTACAGCCGTGACAAATACTACTCATATTTTCCTTGGCACTTGGAAAATTCTTTATAATAGGTATTCTTTTGGGTGATCTACCTACCTGCGACTAGTAACCCACATAGCTGGCTGGTGCGGTGAACTGGTAACTGAGTCACATCCGAAATTTTACACTCATATGTCAACACAGTAAACAATCATGATTCATAAAAATTCTTTCAGCGCATGGATTTCAAACGTCGCCACTCGGAACGGGCGACTAACCGCAAAATTTATAATTTTTCCCTCCGACTTTCCTGCCGTCACAAAAGCTACTTAAAATTCTAAAAATATAACGCGTGTGCCCTGCCAGTTCATTTGCTCGGGAGATTAAAAACCTTTTTATAGCCTTGCTGGTTGGAACAGCAATTACGTTTGAACTGTGCGTTTAAATGGGGTTTGATTGTACTTTGTAGGTAATGAAGGTGTTCGATAAGCTGAGTAAATTCAGGTACTGTAGATTTTACGCCTTTGCGGGAAAAAGGTATAATTTTCGTACTATAAGAGTTACCCAATATGTATATTTTTTTGTTATGACAGTTGAGCAAAGGACTTATATTTTCATTTCGTTCAAAGCAAAAGACATTTTATGGAATTGCACAACGTTTTCCTTTAACCGCCGCTTCATAAAAAGATCTAGCTAACTTCATCCCTTGATAGTGTTTACAGCGAGGCCCCGACTGCGCTGCCCCCTGGCCCCCTATCCCACGCTCCTTGTACAGTACATAGAGATACTAGAATTTTTGCTCGGTCCGGGAAAATATTTGCCAGTCGGTTTGTTAAATCTGAGATTGAAAAATATCTCGACGGTCAGATGTTTGCGTTCCCGAGCAGGGGTCGATTCAAAAGATACGGACACGCAACGAAATAGCCTAGTTTGATTCGTCAAGTCTTTGAAGTTACAGAGTTCAATTCATACACATTATATGCTCATTATATGCTCATTATATGCAGTGGATGCTGGTGAAGAGGATCAGGCTATGTAGAAATCATTATAGGTGCAATAACTATTCTTACCTAGAATATCGATTGGCCTTATACAGTTGAATTAATCGCAATCAAACACGTACCGACGACCTCGTTACAGGCAAGTATACAATTACCAGCATTATCGTCGATAACTACAGTTAAGAGGCAATACGACTGAAACTCTCAGTATTTATGTAATACAATATTTTGAATTGTGTATTAATTGGTCCAATATTGACTGAATTTTATTCGTTATCTTATATACCTTCTTACATTGTGTAAGTTAATTATGTGTAACCAAATGTGCGCATAATTTTATAGAGCTCATGACAGTGAAGCGGTCCTATTGGTCGAAGCGACCGGGCCAGCTAGCCCAGCTAACTCACCCGGCTCAAGTGGACGGGCACTCCTAAGGGCCGAAAGGAACACCTTCAGGTCTGTAGGTGCTGTATGTTGTGGATGTCTAGCTGTATGTCTAGTTACCACTTTTGAAATGGAGAATACAAATGTTTTTCCAAATAACTTATTAGTACCAACTCCTAAGTAAGTCGTGACTTAATCCTATAGTGATCGAGAAAGCATGTTGTCACTGTCATTTTTATTTTTAAATCTGTCATGTGAGCGAGGCGGCACACGCTTACATGATCGTTACGCTTCGGTAAATATTTCGAGCTAAGTGCTCTAGCTCTAGTGTGCAGGCTCATAATAATGTTTTCCACAAGGTCAAATCATCCAATTCAGAACGTATTTATACGATCTGCCGATTATCAATCAATAAATCTCCGAATGCAGAGCAATGCACTTGCACGTAATACTGTTGGGTGCAATACTGTGGGGGTCTGCGCGGGCGCAGGAGGCTCCCGTGTTGTATGACGCGTACTTCGGGAAGCCGGTGACGGGCCGGCGAGGGGAGTATCTGTCGACTGTTGACAATAGTACGAGGTGAGTCATTAAATAATGGACAATAGTAGAAAACCATCAATAGTTTTGTTATTATTTATAAGAGACTAGTTGCTGCCCACGACTTCGTCCGCGTAGTATTTAACTTAACAAACATTTCGGAATTATCGAGATAAAAAGTATCCTATATGTTAATCCCGGTTATAAACTATCTGTGTTACAAATTTCATCCAAATCCGTTCAGTAGTTTTTGCGTGAAGGAGTAATAAAACATACATCCACACTCACAAACTTTCGCATTTATAATATTAGTAGGATAGTAGGATTGTTTATTTAAATATAATTTAAACGTGTCATTACACGTAAACATGCATTATTATATTAACAAGTATTTATTGGAAAAAAAACATTTTAAAACCACTTCAGGGAGGTATGTCACAAATAGACAGGTTTTTTTTGGTTTATTAATTGTTCCCAGTTTGTGTACGGTGGTGGTGCGGCCATGCCGCAAGGACGAGGGTCGGCGCGTGGACGGCACCTGCACCAACCCCAAGTACCCCTCGCGGGGCGCCACCCTCTCGCCGCTACCCAGGCTGCTCCCGCCGCAGTTTGGACCAGGTACCTACCAAATCTTAGTACCACCTGGTCCTGAAGAAAGCTAGAGTTCAAGCACCTACGCCGATTTCATGTCAAAGAATGTAAAAATTTATGAAACCTAACATTCACCACATAGTATAAAATAAAGTCGCTTCCCGCTGTCTGTCTATATGTATGCTTCGATCTTTAAAACTACGCAAAATAGAGTGATTCAAGAGAAAGGTTTATATGTATAATACATGCATAATATAGTAGAGAAACACTGATAATTTTAGAGCCGTGTGAAACCGGGGCGTGTCGCTAGTAGATTACAAATCTATCATATTTTCAGCTTCTAGTAAGGAGTATTCGTGGACACCTCGGTCGTGTTCGTAATTCTAACATCTTATTGGGCATTCTAGAGTTAAATATTCTCTACTATAACTGCTGCTAACCCAACCTTATTGCGATAGATGGCCGGTCCCGATATTAGCTAGAAAAATAGGAATGTATTAAAATGTATGTTTTGTAACACAGCCAGCACCTTGAGGCCAGCGAAGGATGGGACAGAGCTGCCCTCCACCCGCGTTATACGGACCACGCTGCTCGGAGACGGCTACTTCAGGGACCATGACTTCTCCAATTTGGCTACACTGGTTTTCGTGTTCTCTTTCACTGATAACGTTGACCTGTTTTATTTGCGTAAGTGGTAACCGTTATTTTTATACTTCGGCACATTAATATAAACGTAGCTATAATACACTTATTTCAAGGTGTGCATTGAACGGGCGGTGGTAGCTAAAATCTGAAATAAGGAATTGACTGATAGAATGCCAGGAATTAGCCGAACAGGGCTAATAATGTGATTGGCAGTATGTTGCCCCTCTTAGGTATAGCTCCTTTTCAAATCCAAAATTACAATATTTACGCTCATGCGTTTTATTTATGTTTGTGTTCACAGTCCGCTACTCAGTGGCCAGTGACTGCTGCCTCGGCAACGTGCGGAACCGCGTCAATCCCCGATGTATCCCCATCCCTGTCCCGCAGGACGACCCGTTCCTCCGTCGGACCGGCATCAGATGCATGAACCTCACCAGAGTGGAGACTTATCAGGACTATGGATGTTTACCGCCAACATTGCCCGCTGAAAGAGTAAGTATTTAGAGTAGAATTTTTGTATGCTTGTCAAGATATTAAAAATAGCCTTCAAATTTCAGTACAGCAGAGTGACGCCACTGCTAGACCTGTCAGTGGTATACGGTAACACAGAAGAAAGAAACCGATTAGTCCGGGCCAATCAGGGAGGCCTCCTTGCGTTCAGGATGGAAGGTGACAGGGAAGTTCCATCGGGTAACGGCGTTTTCTGCCTAGGCAACCAAGCACCTGAACTCTTAATTTGCTATAATTATGGTAAGATATCTGTCAATAATGTATTAACAAGCCTACCTTCTAATTTTGCCTAAGGATAAGCAGGTGAATTAGATTAGTTATTCCAAATTTAAACCGCCGCGTCATTTTCAGGTGATAATTATCAAGGAAACCTTTTGCCTGGAACCTACATGACAGCAATGTGGTTCTTCAGGGAGCATAACCGTATTGCTCGTCGCCTGGCTAACATGAACCCCTGCTGGGACGACGAGAAACTGTTCCAAACAGCCAGGCAGATCAACATAGCGCAGTGGCAGTACATATTCTATTACGAACTTGTCTCTGTATTTCTCGGTAAGGCTTCATTTTGGGAAGTTTTTTTTCAGCATATTTTATGCAATAAATTCATAGGGCAATGGGATTTCTCCTCAAAAAATATACGCAAGTAACACGTGTCTCGGGAGTAGTATAGATGAACAAATCCAAACTGCCTTTTGTGCTTCCGACCATTGTCAAAACCCTTTTGAAAATTGCACAGGTCGCAAAAACGCTTTAGCGGAGGGCATCATCTACGACACAACGGGATACGTGAACGACTTCGACTCGTCTCACGAGCCGGGAGTATACCGAGAATACGTCATAGGCTGCCGATGGTTCCATACCCTCCAACCTGCGTTATCTGAGTAAGGAGATATTATGGTATAGCTTCATTTGTCCTTAATAAGTTATCTGGTTCTAATTAATATTTTGGTTCGCAGCTTATACCGAAACAAACGCTACATGGGGACTAGAACTGCTGTTGATGACGCGCTCAGGAGTGGAATACTAGCCATCAACAACACAGAGGCTGACCTCACCCAAGGCGCTTACATTCAGCCCGCAGACAAGCTTGACCTCATCATGGATCCTGATGTAAGTCACTTTTTCTATCTGCCCTCATTGAGAATTTAAAACAGTTGTATTTTTACGTCTAATTATGGTATCTGGTATGTCTCCTCGACGTTTCGATTGGATTCCCGCAGCTTGGGCAGCGTACCTTCGGTGAGTTCCAGTCTGCATCAGATCTTGCAGCCATCGACATGATGAGGGGAAGAGACGCGGGCCTCCCGCCATACAACTATTACAGGAAGTTCTGCGGCTACAAGCCGGCGCAAAAGTGGGAAGACTTTTATGATACAATTGACAAAGATGTGAGTAAAACATTTCGAGGTTGTGACGTATGACATGAATTCAAACAAAAAATAAACTGTGAAACAGGAGCTATTTAAGCAGTATGTCAGCATGGGGATATAGCTCAGTGGTAGAGCAATCGACTGCAGATCGATAGGTCCCCGGTTCAAGTCCGGGTGTCCCCTCAACCTTTTTTTTGCTGTAAAAAACATTATGGCTGTTCTAATTATTCCGAATGGCAATCATAACAGTTTTTGACATTATTGAAGATTCATAAGTACTAACTAGTAGGGTCTACTTACATAAATAAAAAATTTAGTGATGTGTGATTCTGATTTTAAATGGTTGTTATCAGAAAGTGGAGATGCTTAGTCGTCTGTACGACACCGTGGAGGACGTGGAGCTGATGGTGGCGGTGTACGTGGAGAGGCTGCTGCCGGGCGCCTGGGTGGGACCCACGCTCTACTGCATCATGGTGCACAACCTGCGCCTCTGGAGGCTCTCCGATAAGTTCTTCTTCGAACACGGAGACTTCCCGGCCGCGTTGACTCTACGTAAGTTCTCACAACTCTTATAATCAAGTAATGTGGTTGTCACCTGTCAGCCAAGTTAAGACCTGGTCTTCAGTCTAAATTGAGCGCGCGTTTTCAGCTCAATTGAACGAGGTGCGACAGACGAGCATAGCCAGGGTGTTGTGTGACAGCGGGGACAAGGTCAAGGAGATACAACCACACGCCTTCTTGAGAATACGCCATTGGTAAGCCTTTCATTTTAGGCAATCCTACGACGACCGCTTGGCGCAGTGGCTCGAGCGTAGGCCGCTCGGCTCACTGCACATAGTGGTTGCGGGTTCGATACCCGCCGGGGCTTATTTCGGAAATGGCCTTTTCGTAATTTGCCCAGGTCTGGGTGTCACTGGGATCGCCCCCGGTCCATTGTACCGGTACCCATAGTACAAGCGTTGCTTAGTTTGGGACCATACAGTTGGTGTGTTAGTCTGGCGATATTTTTTATTTGTATTTTAATCCTCAAATTGCGATTTGCTACTATTTTACTTCAGCACCAGGCAGCGAACAAAAATATCATCCGCGAAACTTGGGTGCATTCTTTCCTAATCCTTTGTGGAAAACGAATGTGATGGCAAATTGTATCACTAAAATCTACTAAACTACGTGTACTGTAGCTATCTATCTAAGCATCAGCTTATTTAAATTTATCAATGTCTTTAAATAAGTCAAGAAAGTAAGTAGATACATAGTAGACATAAACTTTTAACGCGAATAAATTCTCAGAGCATACAATTTACCTACTAGCTACAGCTACCTTCAGTACAGTGCGCTGCTATTTGTTGGGAGTAACGTATTGGCCCTCCGTAGTGAAATATTTACGGAGGGTGGGGTTACGCGCGAGCGATACTGATCCAGCATCCCGACCACGCGCTGATCTATAGACTACTATACTAACATCGTACTAGTTATTTATAGGAGGTCGTAGTCTAGTTGGTAAAAACGCCCGATAGATCCTCGCGTGAAGATACGATAAACACGGTTGGACTTTAGATAGGCTTTCGAGTTATAACATTATGAACTTCGTGTTTCGGGAGACATGTTAACCTAGCGGTCCCGGTTAGCATTCAAACATTGTCAGCAGTCGATTTAGGCTAAATATGGTATTACTCTAGATATATAGATATAGGTACATACTATAATCTGTAGATATCCTACTAAATGCGAAAGTTTGTGAGTGTGAATGTATGTTTGTTGCTCTTTCACGCAAGAACTACTGAACGGATTTGGATGAAATTTGGAACACAGATAGTTTATAACCTGGATTCCAACGGGAAAAGGCTGGTAAGAAAAAGACCGCACTTGTAGGTATTTACAGAGTTTTAGTGAAGATGTTTTACTCGATATAAAATGTCGTTGTAGGACCACTCAGAATTGTTCCGTTATCTTACAGGAATGCCTTGACGTCATGTGACCAAATCCCGGGGATCGACCTGAACAAGTGGAAGGACCCCTGGTGTCCCGTGGACGAGGACGAATCATTTATTGGCTTGACAACTCCTGATACTATTCAAAATCTTTAAAGTTTTCTAAGGTGAACGGGTCTCAATATAAAACTACCTAATATAAATATAAAAAATCTTTTTTTCTTCTGTATTTGTACTAATTATTATGTAAACTGTAGTCATGTTTTAAATATTTCCACCTGTTGAAAAATCGCCTTGTATAAGTACTTCAATCTATTCCCCTACCTGAAATTATAATTATGAAGATATGGATACCTATATGTTTACTCAACATTTTCTATAAAATTAGTAAAATTAAACATCTGATGAAGTTCGTTTTGTTTTTGACCTACTCGCATTAATCAGCTTGCGTGCACGACCGGTTGTAATTCGAATTTACGTGTGAAAACGATAAATTATAAATACTAACTGCGTGTTACACTTCCCTCGAACGGATACCAACGTTTATCAAACGGAACACGAATATTAACAAATAATTACCTACATAAAAACGATTGTGCATTTTTTATTTATATAGATAGCAATTAGAACATAACAGTATTCTAGCTAGGATGATTTCGTTCTAGTGTTCTACAAATAATTTAGATAAATAATTCGAGGAATTTAGGTGCATGTCCGACATTACAATCAATTAAAGAATCAACTATAGCATAATTTTAATCGCATCACGCGTGAACGGATGGAACGATTTCGCTATTTCTTTTTTTGTTGTTTATTATTGCCATGAGAAGGTGACAGAAAAACAACAAAAAAGTTGAGTGCAATAATTTCAATTCAATATTCAAAGTTAAGACAGGACAACTTCTGTCGGGTCAGCTAGTAAATTATAACATTCACCGCTGAATGCTCTAACGATACTGACATCTGCTTCATTGAGACGCGCCATACAAAACATGAGAAATAACGACATAATGCTCCCTTTGTAACAGCTAAGAGGATTTAAACACTTGTGTAGCGTTTTAATAGGCAATAAGATTTTTTTAACTATAGTACGTAGGTACCTACTTAAGTCCATAATAAATATCTTCTAAAAACTATCTCGAACATGTCTGCAGGGAGTCCCGAGTGGGACTGCAAATGATGAAATATGGCGGCGTTCGTGGCCGCGCCGGGCTCAATTAATATTGACTGCCGACTCCAAGGAACACGAATCAGTCGTATTTCTCTATCCTTATATTACTGCTACGGCCTTATACTTACCATTCAAGCAAAATAACAATTGTATTACGAGGTAGTCGTATAATTGACGTTTTCAGATCGCTATCCCTTTTACATCTCCGAAGTGTAATAAGTGGGTACATGAATCTCTGAAATGTTCATTACACTCTCTTATGGGTGAATTTCAACAAAGTCGTTTTTTCTTTCATTTCGGTTGAATTTTTTATTTTTAACTTTTTTAAAATTGTATCTGTTATTTATTGTATTTCTTGATATAGTTAAAGCAAATTTTTAATGACATCAAAATATCTTAATTAACTTATGAGATATACGTGTTTAAACTTTTGATGTCACCGAAATGAAACAGCCGTTCACCGAAATGAAATAACCAGTCACCGAAATTCTCTTTCATTACGGTGACTAGTTATTTCATGTCACCTAACCTGTCCACCAAAAACGTATACAGAAGGCTTATCTTTACAAATAAATAAAACTGGAGTGTCTGTTTGTAATATCAAAATAACACTTATTCACTAAATGCATATGAAAGTATATACGGTACTTATAACTAATCCACGATTTAAAATTGTTTTGTCTGTCTGTCTGTGTGTTTGTTCCGGGTAAACTCCGAAACTGCTGGACCGATTTTGATGGGACTTTCACTGGCAGATAGTTGATGTTATAAGAAGCGACTTAGGCTACTTTAATTTCAGAAAAACAATTAGGTTTCCGCGTAATAATATTATATTATAATATTTAATTTAATTTTATTTCGATTTTATTGATAGGTAACGAATTTTTTTTCTTTTTATTTGTTATTGTGTTTTGCAATGTTAATTTAATATGGGTATTTGCCTGAAATAAATGGATTTATTATTATTATTATTATTATATAATAAAATCAAAAACACATGAAATCCAAGAGTATCTTCGAAACGGCTGGACCTATTTGTACGGGATTTTTACTGGCCGATAGCTGATGTTATAAACAGTAACTCAGGCTACATTTATTTTAGAAAAACAAAAAAAATAAAATCATATGCTGCCTGCCGCGCGGGCTCAGAACACGCGGGAGGGCTTTTACGATAAGAAGGTATATAAAACACGAAACATAAACTTGCAAAGAAGAAAAATGAGAATTAACTTTTCGTAAACTCTGCGAATTGAACGAACGTTTTTTGTTAAATCAAATTTTTGTTGAGTTAAGTTCCACGCGGACGAAGTCGCGGGCTCAGCTAGTAATAGTATTATAAAATACACCTTTACTTTAAAACTTTGGAACTAAAACAATGTTAAAGCATATGAGACTCTTTGGCGAAATCAACTTTAGTCAGTTTAACACAAATGAAAGCGAATATATGTTCTAAATACATTATTACATTATGCTGTAGTAATATATTTTGAAGTCAATTTAATTTTATACGAGCAAAACAATGTACTCGTAATTATAACAGACTTTAGTTAAGCTCTTATGACATAAAAATATTATGAGAACCAAAACGGCGTAAGTTAACCAATTTTGGGAAAAACATAGCAATAAAATATATTTAACAATAAAATTATCATATAAGCAACAATTTAAACTAAAATTAATATTTATTTTATTGAAATAAAACTGTTTTACGGATTCTATCGCGTTTATTTAATTTTACATGTTCCCGACGTTTCGGCTGCATACAGCAAACCATGGTCACGGGGGGGACTGAGGTGTTAGACGTCCTGATGTCATAGTGAATATGTAACTGGGTACCCTCATATTTAGTTGTTGTTTGCGGTCCGATCCACACAGAAAGTGCTCACAGTGTCTCGAGGTCTTGCAATGGTGCGCTTGGTTTTGGCAGCCAAAACGTCGGTAAATAGTTTTATTTCAATGTGTAGTATTCGCGTAAATAAAAGAAAACAGTATATTTATTTTATATAAGCAACGTAATAAGAGGTTAAAGGAAGACTATTTAATCAACGCCCTCCCACCTTCAGCTCAATATATTTTGCGATTTCTCAGCAAGCACCAATTTGTAGACACGTTCATCTAGTTCTTAACTGACGCAATGTTAACCTAGGAACCTCTGTTATGGTAAATTTTAGATATTCTTCTGGGTAACATACTAAAAAAACATAATAAAAGGAGTAAAATGAAATAATAAGTAAAAAAAAATGATTTTTTTTAAACTATTTACGGATATTTTAGCTTTGGCTTTGTGCAAATGAGATTACAAATTACGTGAAGTTACATTCAACTATACAAATTCTTTGTTATGCTCAATGCTCAGAATCCTAAGCATAATAACATCAGCGAACCTTGTGAATAAAAGGAATCTCTTCTATATTTGAAACTTTGTACTTTAACAAAACTAAAAAAATTATAAATTGCGTTGCTGCTTGTACTTAAAAATAGTACTTATAAGTGAAACATTTTCAATAATTCACCTGCTGGCCTGAATTTTCACTGAAATGAAATAGTAATCAACCGAAATGATAAAACAATTCACCGAAATGAAAATATTATACACCGAAACCATAAGCACTCACCGAGATGAGAATTTTTATCATTACGGTGAGAATTTTATCATTTCCATTGACAGTTTAGGCCACCGAATCAACCGAAATGAGAACACTGAAATTAAAAACAGGGACAAAAAATTGTATTATAAGAAAACTATTTATTATAGGATGCAGTGAATACTACACAATTAAACGTAGTACAATAAGCTTGCTCACGAATACTTAATTAAATGTACTAGATCATTGGATGACAAGTTATACCTATAAACGGAAATGAAAAGAAATTTGTCCCATCACACCGATATGAAATACTTTCGTATTTTTCGGAACTACGCAGGCTATCTGCGCACGTCCTCCGACGATAAGCACATAGGCAGCATTAGTACGTAACTTTTAAGGACATGAGGGGGGAGCTAGAGTTTTTCTATACAAAAATATTCGTGACAAACTTTAGGTCACCGAAATGAAAGGACTTTCTAGGACACATGCATTTTTACTTACCAGTTATTAAATTGAGGAGATATTATTATAAAACTACTTTGTGATAATACTATCACTATTCACGATTAAAATAAAAGTTACCATAAATCTTAATAACCAATAGTTTTTGTTGTACGAGGCAAATTACACTGAAACATGTAATGTAATGCTACCGAAATGAAAAAAACAGGGCTTTAGGATTTTTTTTCCCTAATTAATTGCTAAGCTAATGAAGAAATAATTTTGCCTCGCATAGGCACAAACCTCTTCAAGTTAGAAAAAAATAATAGAACTGTATAGTAACGTTCCACACTACCGATTTCATCCGTGCCGCGTAAATTTTGCTGTTGGGAAATCCACCCTTATACTGTTCTGCCATGAAATTGTGTGAGAAAACCCCTAAATTATTCTAAAACAACGAGACATAAACTTTCAACGAATTCCACGCAAACAAATCGACCTCTAAACCAGTAAACAACAAATTATTTCGCAAATCTGAGCCTATTGGTAGCAATGGTAGCCTCTACAAAACTATGCCTGTTGTTTCAGTCTAGACTAAGAGATAGACTGAAATATGGATTTGTATTAAATAAATAGGCACCAATTAAATTGTTAAATTTTCACTGGAACGAAACAAATCGACCAAAAGTTCCTTCGTCAGACTTACCTTTTTACCGACTACGACAGAGCTAAAATAAAGGTTTTAACGTTTTTAGCATCCTATGTATGTGTATGTCTTAATTTCATGTTCCACTTTAGCGTCAAAACCACAGAGTTAAAACTGATGTGATGAGTGAGGTGTCAATCACATCGTTATTTATGGTCTGGTTGACATAGGCTACATTTTATATGAACAAAATAAAAATGACAGATGTTACATCCAAAAAAGTATTGAAATTAAATTACATTAGTATCAGTTAACAAAAGCGCTCAATCCCGATTGGTTCGGGATGGTTCGCAAAAACCGCAAACATTCTGACAACCAAATCGGGATAGCTAGACTACTTAGTAGATTATAAATATACGCTTCTAAATGTAAGGCAATAATATCTAGCTGCCATCTCTCGGCCCATGAAAGCCATGTCTGCTGTACATTCCGACACGACAATAAGGCACAAAACAAGCGTGGCTCCCCGGAATACCGACCAAACGGAATTCGATTCCAAACTGTCCTGTACAATAAGTCCTGCCTTCTTTATAAACTTTAAAATGTGGATAATTCTGCTTCTAAAACGGTACGTTCTTACCTTATTTACTTAGTATTTTTGGAATTTTCATTTTTGAGATTCTACTGAATTGCCTACCTTAATAATAAATAATAATTTTACCCCTTTTTGACGTCCCACGGGCACTGGCACGGGCCTCCCCTCAACACGAGGGGTATTCAGGCCATAATCCACCACGCTGACCCAGTGCGGGTTGGCGGATTTCACATGTCTTTCGAAAATTTGTTAAATCTTCTTAGACATGCAGGTTTCCTCACGATGTTTTCCTTCACCGTAAGCAAGTGATAATCATATAGAAATTATGATTCGCACATAGATTTCGAAAAATCCAGAGGTTCGAGCCGGGGTTTGAACCTGATACCTAGTAGCCCGCAAGACGCGTGCTTAACCAATCGGCTATCACTGCTATGCCTGCCTACCTTACCAAAGTTAAACTGTGAATTACTAAGAAAATTTTAAATGTATAAATTTAAAATACTAATCTCTAGGCAGATTAGGTTAAAGTGTAGACTGCCTGAAAATAAGAATAGCGCGACAAAGTATACTGCAGTATTCCTTGAACTCATTGTAACATGTAAAAGTAGGCAGTCAAGCTTGAAGGAGGGAGATTCTGTTCAAACCTGTGCCAATCGTCATGGTTTTAGTTTAAAGTATCCATACAAGCTCATAAACCCTCCCAATAGAAAAATATTCGTTTTAAATCCGCAGCACGGCTCGGGCCGGGCCATAAAGAGGAGCGTCGCCGACGCCTGTCAAATAAGCCGCGATATCTCCGAAACGCATTCCCTAAGCAGAAACAATATTAGCCGCGGGTCGGTTTAATTTCCATAAGAAAATAAAAGTGGCCTCTATTTGTCTTTAGGTGGTTGGAGAAAATCTTTGCTCTCGAGGCACTACCGTGTGTTATATTTGAAAGAAAATCGAGTGATAACATTGAATTTATTTATTTTAGAATATTTCGTCACAAAATCTCAATGTAGTAGCCTTAGTACCTTAATCACAATTTCATATATGCCCGTCTTAAACTTGAAATCTATTTTTTAATACGGGCCTAAAGATAAACCAGTGACTCGTGTCCTGCAGTAGCGTAGTTAAAGCCGCAGATTTACTTATAACAAAAACTCGATAAACATTTTCGAATTTTGAACTATTCGAAAGCCACTCGCTTGTAAATAAACAGTACAATAGTAGTAGGGCTGGACTCCATAATCTTAAATTTTGTTATATCTCATTTGCATTCGACGCGGGCGTGATCTCAGCAAGAATTTGAAGTAAGGTGTTATTATATCTGTCAGCACTATTGCGCTTAATCCTGTCTAGACTTTAATTCCTTTTTTATCAGCACTCAACTGTAGTAATTGAAACTATACCCGTGATAAGTTTTTGAAGTGGTGGTATGTTTCTCTACCATGTGTTTATAGCGCTGGAGTCGCTTTAGCGTTTACATGAAATAAGTGTATGGCATATCTTTAGTTCCCTGGATGGCATATAGCAGCGCTGTAGTAACTACCAAGCATAAAACACGCGTACAACTCATGGTAAGGATACTCATTTTAAGAATATTGACTGACTTTATGAGCACCTCTCGTCAGTGTATATTTTTAATATTATTAATTATTATTTTCAGTAGATCAATTAAATAGATAAATAATATCATGGAAGTACAACAAAAAACAATCCGCCAAGCATAGACTTATATCAATCAAGTATATATAAGCATACAAGTCAATATTTCAGATGGTTCTCCATCATTTCTTGTACCCGTAGCCGCTCCATGGAGGGTTGAGGTTCGCCTCTGGCCATGAACTGTAGTCTTCCATCAGCTTCAAATTACACTTGAGGTCCGTCCACTTGGAGAGGTCCATACTTGGGATCTGCTTGCAAGAAACTATTTTATTTCTGAAATAAGTAAAAATAATATTTAAGTGTTTTTTTATAAAACAGTGTTTATAATCATCGTACAGTATCATTAATTTTTAAAATTCTCGAGTTGAGTCTCTGTGCGTGCCAGCTGCCATCTACGCCATGGATTAAGGGGCCGGCTTACCTTTTGCTAACATTGAGAAGAGCCCTCGGTTGTATCTTCTCGACACCGTCTCCATTGTCACAGAGTAATCGTGCAACACTTGTCGATCTTATTTCATTCAATTGAGCTGACAAACATAAACAGTTTATTTTAAAATGCCATTATATAATAAACTCATCATACGTCAATATTACACAACATTGTCCGTTGGAAGTTATTAAATAGGTTGCTCATCAAAGCAATTAACAACGATACCAAAGTCTATCGTCATCAAATCATGTCTAAACGAAATTGTAAATAGGAATCTAAAATTATTTCTTATAGATCTTGCGTACATTTGTCGGACGGAAATATTATATTATATTATAATATCATCTTCTATATGTTATGATTTAGTCAATATTAGTTTGTGTGCAAATAGAAACAGTTTACCAAAACGCTCTATTATTCTGGTACTCACGTATCGTGAACGCTGTGGATGTGTCTCCGTGCTCAAAGAAAAACCGGTCGGACTTCCTCCACTGCAGCAGGTTCTCCACCATGATGCAGTACAGCGTGGGCCCCACCCACGCGCCGTGCATCAGCTTCTCGCTGTAGATGGCCACCATGAGCTCCACGTCATCTATCTCGTCGTTGTAGATGCGGCGCAGTTGTTCCAGTTTCTAGAAGGATATGGTAACACAACTGAATACATAACTGAATAAATAAGCTATTGTCGTTTAAATTTTTGCAATTCATGGGTGACCCGTGCTGTTGACACACCCGATACGAGTAGCACATTATCTTATCCATTTAGGTACATCAAACTGATAGTTTTCACAGATTAAAGAGATTTGATCATTCTTTATATAAATTAAATTAATATAGAAGGAAAGCAATTACATCAGCATATATAGTCTCCTTCAGATCATCGAACTTATGAGCGACAGGGAGACCGCAGATCTTCCTGTACTCATTGTACGGAGGAAGGCCTTGGTCACGGCCCCTCATGATATCGATGGCACTAAGGTCAGAGGCTGCTTGAAGCTCACCGAAGACCCGTTCAGCTAGCTGTAGAAACAATTACGAAAGTCATTTCAACGAAATACTTGATGGTTATTCTTCTTTATCAGAAAGCCAGCAGGCTTACATCAGGCTCAATGGTATAGTCAAACTTGGCAGCTCTTTGTCTGAACGCTCCTTGAGTGAGATCAGCCTCGGTATTGTTCAATTCGAGAATTCCACTCCTGAATTCATCGTCTACAGTGGTGCGGGTTCCAAGGTACTTTCCTCTGTTGCTGTAGAGGCTAGAAGAACAGACAAAAAGAGTAAGTAATATATTTAGTTCCATAAAGTTTTTGATAATCCACCACCTGGGCGTATGTTTTCTGGCAGTTGTTGAGTAGAATTTAGATTAAGTACGCGACACCGTGTGTCAAGAAGCATCGGAAATTAGAGTGTATTATTTTCTTCTACAATGGCAATCGTCATTGCAAAAATAAACAAATCATTCCATGAAGTTCATTTTAAAGTCAAAATTAAGACACTAGTTACAAGAAATGGAATGAAGAAATTAAACTCACTCAGTTCTCCCATCCTGGAAGGTATGGAACCACCTTGTGCCCACCAAGTACTCATGGTACACTCCAGGCTTAAAGTTTGGATCGAAGTCATTGACGTACCCCTTTGTTTTGTGTATGACCCCAGCAAGTAGAGCGTTCTCTTTGCCTAAAATACATAAACAACTTGTTAGAATTCATTAGTGTTCATATTTCCATTGATTTATGTTTTGGTATTTCCTTTGAATTGTCTTTCTTTCTCAATTGAATTAGGCAGAGGTGTAGTTCATGTGCGTTGAAGTTTTTCACGAGATGGCACTGGAGTCAGTAATTACTACTTATTAAATATTTACGCGAAACTTAAGAATTTTTAAGACGTTATGTAGGACTGCAGTTGGTCGATAAACGAAACGAAGTCGAAACACGTGTTGAATTATATACATATCCATAATTCTGGAGGTTGACAAGCCGAGGACGAGTTACGTAGTGTTGTATTCTCTTTGAGGGTGAGGGGTGGAGCCCTCCTCCCAACTCATCTTTATTTATGTTTCCTTGTTGAAGTTTATACCTAATATCTCCGCCATCAGCTCATAATATAGTATATACTGCCACTGCGCTATGTTAATGTGCCTGGCGGTCTCGAACAGCTGCTGGTCGTCCCAGCACGGATTTATCTCGGCCAGCTTGCGAGCGAGTCGGTTGTGCTCCCGGTAGAACCACATCGCTGTGAGATAGATGCCTGACAGCACATTTCCGTCGTAGACGTCCCCTACAAATAGAGTTAAAGTGGTTTGACCGGTTGTAATTTCAACTAAAGAAGTAGGCAAATATTTTTGGATAAGCTATTACCAAATTCATAGCAAGAATTTTCAATTGGCCTCCTGTTGTTGATGCAAACAGGTGATGTCCCAGGCGGCCGTTCTATTCCATCTCTTGTAACTGCTTTCAGCAAACCACCCTGGTATTCCCTGATCTGACGCTCCCTCTGCTCTGAGAAGCCGTATACGATGGATAGGTCTTCGAGAGGAGTTGGTAGAGAGTACTGGCAATATAGAAGAAAAGCTTAGGCCTGGCGTGCTGTGATGATTTAAATGTCACTGCGTGCTTTTGATATACAGCTATAATTCTTATAAAACTGGGTAAAGAGATTGCACGTGAGAAATTACATTTCATGGTTAGAAATATAATCTAATAAAACAAAAAGGAGATATGAAAATCATTGGCTTTGGTGTGATGCCAAATAAATCCGTGCTGAATCCTTCCATTTAGAACAGAAAGTTAATGAGCAATGTTGTTAAGAGGAAAGTGGGTGGACCAGTTCCCCATACGCACCCATACATGAGCATAACTTATATCACTCTCCTCCACAATAATAGAGAGAAGAGATGACTCGCTTCCCACTAAGCATGACTAACTCACTACCGCAGAAACAAGTTCTAATTCAAAGTTCACTTACTCGCTCAGCAGGCAAAGTATTAGGTATACATCCCATCTCCTGATATGTTGAGAACCTGGTGAGGTTCATGCACCTGATACCGGTCTGGCGGAGATAAGGGTCGTCTCTGGGGACAGGAATGGGGATGCATAGGGGATTTATGCGGTTCGGAGTATTGCCGAGGCAGCAGTCACTGGCCACTGCATAGCGGACTGTTAAAAAAAACACAAGTTGCGTAAACCAAGATCAAGGCTCTGATTTTACCGCCCAAGTTCGCAAGCAGGATTCAAGTTTTGAAACTGATCATAAGCCATAAAGAGGATTTTTATATAGGCTAATTATAAGTTATCTGGAAGACTTAGTTCCCTCACCCCTTGAGTTAAAGATGTCTTGGGTAACCGTTATCACCTCCTATCAGGTGGACCGGCAGCTAGTATGCCTACCTGGGAAAGTACCTAGTCAGAAAATTTACACACCAGACGTCACTTTGAAGAAACCACCCCAAGAAGATGACGAAGTTCTCCGCTCATAAGAGCCACAATTGCCATCCAATGATTGCTTGCTTTGCAAGGTTTAATTTCTGAGTTTCAAATTTGAAGTCACCTCTATAATTAGATCATATTTTGGCATCTGCTTACGTAATACAGTCAGATCAGCAACGTCTACAATTGAGAAGACGAATATATGCGTCGCTAGGGTATTGAACTCGTGGTCTTCTGGGTATCCGTCACTCAGGATCTTGGTGCGTAGCAGTCGGGCTGACGGTAGCCTGGAGCCGTTCATCGCTGGCCGAAGGGTGTTTCCTGAAGAGCATGGTAAGGTATCCTTTGATATCATTTCTTGATCATAATAATTTTGTTTCCAATATCAATATTCTGAACATAATTTTATATCCTACTTCAAATCCTTCTAGCTGCATGATAATTTAATATTACACAACATTGAACGCGCCCCGAATAAATAAATGCTTGGATGGCTATATGCATACAATTTAATTAACATACGTAGTTTCCCGCGTGTAATTGTTGCTATCCTTGCATATTTATGCGAACCGTTTATTTCATACTCGTATAAGTATTAGTTTTTGTGGCCCTTCGTTTTTTTTCTGCAGTTTCTTTTTACGTCGAGATTTCTTTACAATTTATGTCAATTATTGATAATTACACATTCATACCAAGTCCAAACTTAGCTGGTCTCATCCTCAGCATAGGAGTGGGAGAACCTCCCCGCGATGGGTACTTGGGGTTTACACAGGTGCCGTCTATCCGGCGACCTTCATTCCCTTTACACGGCTTTACTGCTACTGTACATGGCCTGTGAACATTAGCATGCACTTCTAGCAGTCTGATAAGGTAAGTAATCAAGGTTTATATTCCATTTCAAACCACACCAGAATGAAGACATTTTTCCTATCAAAAAATCCTTGACAATGTTGGCTAAGTCAGTTTTCCTACTGCGAAAGGTACTAAACATCACATTAAACAATAACAACATATTATCGATCCAACTTACCCAGTCAAATTCAACGAACCCAAGATGTCATCTCTCTCCTTAGGCACTGGTTTTCCGAAGTAAGCGTCATACAGAATCTGAGACACCACCACGTGACACAAAAACAAACATAACACGTATTTTAACATGTTTACAGTCCGTTCCTGGGGACGTTCCGAGGACCACTGATAGTTGATTCTGGATTAAGATCCAGATTATACTGAGTAAAAAGAAGTGAAGAGTGTCTCCACCTGCAGCTGGAAGTGACTCTACCAACACTGCGTAATTGTGAACCTATGATATCTCACCACTTAATGTTCTCTGTTACTATTGTAGGTCCTCTTACTGAAATCGCAGTTGGTATGAGTGGCTATGTGGATAGAAACAGCCGATACGCAGTCGTATATATCGACGTTGAACGGATAAATATCCTTTGTTTAAGTGGACAATTAAAAGTATGATGTAATGTTACGAAATTGAAGACTGAAGTTTGTATATACCGTGTTGTTTGTTGATGATAACATATTGCATTGTATTATTATAGAACTAACTAATACAACTCCATTAAATAAATGTACTGTCTTCTATGCTCTTGATTCCAAATATGGTACTCGCGAAAAACATTAGAATGGTGCTGTTTACGTCCATCGTTACGTCTTTACTCCCTTACAGGCAGGCACAGCTCGACATTTGGCAGGATACGCTCTCTAGTTACTTACCCAGCATAAACCTTAAGTAACTAATTTATCTCGCATGTCGCTTTTAATGCGTCAATGAGAACACAAAAATAATCCTCTCCATGACCGAATGCGGTGAGCGACCTGAAACGGTCCAACGAGAATAAATTAAAATGGATGCCTTTCCAAAGCATTTTAATTATATTGAATGGTATTTGATCGGAAGCTCGCTTCATTACCGGCGCGGTGAGCTCCCGTTCAATCGGAGATGAGCTTTGGGGTCGACGACGTGTCCATAGGGTTGTCCCTTGGCGCTGTAGCTCTCTAGTAATGTGCTAATATATATCAACGGCCTTTTTTGCTCTATGTAAGTTAGAATATCGACAGATTATAGTGCGCCTATGGAAGGTATTATGTTATGATCATCTACGGGGACGATACTGTTACCAACATTTCGTCACGGCTTCCAATCAAACAATGTATACCTAATAAAAATACTTGGATTATAGACTCTTACATTTCTCGGGACGATAGATTCTTTATTATATTGCCTAAGATGTACGATAAATTGTTCTGTCAAAAGAGACCGCTATTATTATTATTAAATAAAAAAACAATCACTAACATCGGGAAACCCTAATGTGCCTTTATGTCACGTACCATCTACAAACGTGTTGCCAAAGGTAGGATTTTTCCGCATCCGCTCTCCACACTGTCGGATTGAGTTGTTGTCCTGGTTGAGGGAATTTTGCGGTTTTATTTTGTTAGTTCGCTTACCAATGGAATAAAATAAAGGAGTATATTGATTCGTGGAATGTTATGTATCTCACTCAATTAATGAGAACGACATTATAAAACAAAACCAGAGACTATAATAACTCTGTTCTCTTTTTCCGTACTGAATGGGCTGGTTCGAATATTTATTAATATGCTTGTGTGATTATAGTTGTACCTGCTCTCACTCAAAATGTACTTAATTTATAATATTTATTGAACATTAGATACAAGTTGATTTCACGAAATTCTCATAGACATCACGGTGTTATTTAACAAAAGCTAAACCTGCTCATATTTTATTTTTCTTTTTGCGGAAAATTGTACTTGATTCGAATGAGCTCCATTGTGAGGAACTTCCGTGTCAGTTTATTGTGTGGAATACAGGACATATTAGTAACAGTCATATATTTTACACATCCTGTAATATTGTGATTTTTTTACGGAGATCAGGGACTTTTGTATCTACCAAAGAATTTGTAATAATAATGTCTTATTTTTATAAATTCTTTGGTATCTACTCAGTGGAAAGTGGTATCTAAATACTCGTTTTATGATTCGTGACATATACTGTTTATATTAAAAACAAATAAGAAGGGATGAAAGCAAAGAAGGTAATCTCTTATTAGATAACAGCCACCAACACTTTTGTAGCATATAACAATCAACAATGTCATCTTGATATTCTAGTTAAAGAAAATCAATGAGTCTAGCTAGCGTAAATTACTTTGATCCAAGGTATAGAAATAATCACAACGCCCACAAAAATCTCTTCGGTTATAAATTGTCAATAATTGTTCATTTCGACTGCGAACTTCGTATCCAAAGCACTTTTCACGACTTATGAACAGCTTTCAAAGATGCTGCCAATGTTGGGGAGGCGCCTCCTGTTTCGCAATTAGCGGCCCTTGTGGTGCACCTCATCAACGCCTGCATTATGTGACTACAGACGTCTCCTAAGCACCTGTTACGAAACAGATGCTCGCTAAATTTTACATTCAAATACAATTTAAATGCGAACGTGCTTTGTAAACCGAAATGTGTTCCATTATTTTGACGTTAAAATGGATTTTACATGCATAAATTAGTGAAAATAATATAACACTTGCGTCAATGTTTTCATAATTAGCAGAATGTCGCTGTTCTCTTTCACATAAAAGTCTAAAGGGAAAGAACATTAAGGAACCGTACTAAATCATCTCCTGAGGCTCCAGTAATACCACTAGAGACAGACAGATGTCTGGGTCATAATCTTGTTGTAGACGACTCTACTAAGACTCTTTATAATCTTTAAAGTATAATTATCTTAATTTAGTAACCGCTCATGGCATGGTAGTCAAAGATATTAATATACTTACTATTAAAATCAAGTTTATCGAAGAAATTCAGCGAAGGAAGTCTCTTTGTGTTTTCGTAGATCCTTATTAGAGAGAGGGCCATAGAAATATACGGCCAGATTAACACATCGATCTATAGGACATTGAGGTCATCAGGCTGTGATAAAAACGAATCTGATATAAAAATATAGAACTGTCAGTCCCCTTTGGGCTTTCATTCGATATTAATTGAGCCCCGCGCGGTTCCGACCGCTGCCATATTTCATCATTTGCAACCCATACCCGAGATTCCCTGCAGACTAGAAGGAAATCCTTTTTAAAGATTTCTCTCCACGTAACGTATGGGTAGGCAGATAAAAGTTTAAGGTGATGCCTTGCCTTTGGTAGGTAAAGTTTGAAAGTTGAAATTTGGATTGTGAAGACAGAGAGTTAGTGTGTACCGTGATACCACCATCTATCGTTCTTGAGTGTTTTGTATTACTTCAGTCAATGTACGTGTGATTACTTACTGACATAAAACAAATAGACTACTTACCTATGTCGTTCTCAATTAAATTAATCTCATTATTATTTGTTAATCATCTAAATCATCACCGTTATCGTCTAAAACACTAAGCCGTACTTATATAATAAAATAAATGCACCAGTATATTCAGAAACTAACACATAACATCGAAGTCATATGCAACAAGTTTAGGCCAACATACAAAATAGTTTACCATTCCAAAACCAACCTTACTGCATACTTCGCAGAGTTGGAGGATACAGCAAATATATAATTGTTCTTACTTTAATGGGCTTAGTTTGGAATCACAGCTGCACATGGCGGATTAAGCACGCGAGATAATATTTCAGAGCTTAGTCCGGGCAAAGTTCGCCGTATCGGTTTTTTTTATTGAAAGCACCCAGCTATGTAACGCTTCACTTTGAATTTTTACAGCTTCAAAACTTGGAAGAACGGTTTTTATTACTTGTGAGTTTTATAAATTTAAAAAACTGTTATTTTTGTCGTATTGCATCCTCTCCAAATGTTATAGCTGCGGCTGTTAGTCTGGGTGTTATGGGATCGCCCTCAGTCCATTGTACGTTTCCCATAGAACAAGTGTTGCTTAGTTTGGGACCATAATATGGTATGTGCGTCAGTCCAGAGTTATTAAAAAAATAATTTAAGCCTGAAGCTTTTAAAAAATAGCGGTGTAAATTCAAGCCCATATCAATGCACTATCTTTACATTGTATGAACTGCTTCCCCTTCCCGTACGCAAGGGAGGTCGTAACCTCAGTGTTTACTGCACATTTTAAATGGAAATACACGCGGCGGCCATAACGAGCGATAAGAAGAAAGATATAAGTGTAATTGAAATTCCAGCTGCCCTGGACTGCAAGAATGCATTTATTGCGATATTAAAATTTAAAACATGGCGGCCTGTGTTGTTGAGACTCGAGAAACATTATTATGATGACGAAATCCAATCGTTTTAGTAGAATACTTACGGATGAGTATTTGTAGGTGTAAATTAACCGAACTTTTCTATGGCAGTAACAAAACAAACGATTATTTTTCAATTTTCTATAGGGAGGAATATATTCCAGTTGTACCTGAGTGTTTTCAGACAGTTATAAAATGTTAGCGACATAAAATGTAGTTTGAGTGGATATTAAAACACCAATACCATCACAAGAAAATAAGAGTATTTATAACCTTAAACACGTTACGTTGTTGTACTACTCTACTCGAGAGAGCATGAACACCGAGTTCCTTAAACCGCGAGACCGCTCTAAAATCGCTAGATTATTTAGTCCGATATCTGTCGTTTACGAAGATCTTCTGACCGAATGGCAATCCAGATGGGATACAACATCTAAGGGCCGCCACCTCTACCAATTCTTTCCATGCGTTCGTGAACGTCTGGAGAGAGCGTGGTTGGAGGTGGACCACTGTGTGGCTCAATTTCTGACTGGGCATGGCAACTTTAGGAGCAAATTATTCTACTTCACGTTAGTTCCTTCACCTTTCTGTCAATGCTCGACGCCGCAAAACAATCATGAACAATCTGCACATCACATCCTGTGGGAGTGCAGTCTCTGGCACAACGAACGGACTACTATGCTAAATAGCCTGCAAGTGACATCTGGAGCAGTTTATTACACAGACCTTGTAGAAACCAGGGACAATTTCCGTGCGTTCAAGCGCTTCTGCCATACCTATTATTGGAATCAAGTATAATCAGCTCACGAGTTTAGGTCCAATTAGTCATATAACGATCCGTGGTGCCTTACAACTGGTCTTCAATCAGCTGTAACAGTCTTGTTTCTATGGCAATTAGCCCATACCAGCTACATATATTTTGTCTCCCGCTTTGCACCGGAGGGAAGTGGAAATATTTTTCTTCCAACTCCTCCTATTATTTCTTTCGATTAAATTCGTGCGGGTTCCAAGACAATTTAACTTTTCCCCGGGACTCGTCGAGGGTCAAACCTCGATGTCATTATTGGTCACCATTGTCGATCCTGGCTTACAGGAGTTACAGTGGTGGGAGTGTGTGGCGGGACTAGTCCCAAAAAAAAAAAAAAAAAAACCTTAAACACGTTAGTTTTTCAAAATAAAATGTAACCACTAAAATATTTTTTGTTGCAGCATTCGCCATATTCCATCCGATGCTAAGGAACAATTCTCTCAATAATTCATATTGTTTTAGAGAAAAAAACCATTAAAAGCTCTTGTTTTGTGCCGCGGAGCATTTTCTTAAGCTGTTGCGGTCAATAAAAATACGAGAGGCGGGCCGGCGGCACGTGACACGAATGGAATGGAGGGAGCTGAGATTGTGGCTAGGAGGATAGCGGGATCGAAAACTTTCATCAACCTTAAATTATCATCATAATCAAACGCAGTAAGGCATATATTTAGCTATTGTGAATAAGCTATCTTTCTTAACTTTGTCTTAACTGAAATCCTTTCTTGCAGCCTATAAATTACATCAACTACTAAATTCTACTTACATGACTATCAAGTCACCTCTAACCGTCCATTTATTTTAATCCTCTTATAAATTACCTTATTAATTATATTATTTTAAGTCCTTCAAAAAGTTCCTAGTTTTAAATGCTCGATTACGTGCTCTATGCTTTCATAAACCGTCAGCAAAACGTATGCTATAATTCGTTAGCATTGATTCTCTTTATATTGAATAATAGCACTATACAATTCAAAGCGTATTTAATAGCCACAACAAAAGGTCTGTCCATTAGCCACGGGGATTCATTTGACGTCATATTTCATTTTATTCCGAATCATGTTTCAGAATTTGTTTCCAACTAAAAGAACTGTCTATAGAAATAATACGCATCACTTAAAGGATCTTCTTTTGCTTAGTATTCTGAACACCTCTTAAAAGACGTTACATTATTGGAGAGGAGTTTATGTCCTTAACGCGGCATGTACTTTTCAAATTAAGCTTTACTCAATGCAATAGAGATGTATTCTGTTAAGTTCATCAAACGTTCAGTGAACGTGTTACCTAACTATCATCATTACAATACCATACTAAGACATACAAGAAGTTTGTTAAAATATACTCTTCTTTCTCTTCTTCTTCTGTCTGTGGCGCCTGCCTACTCTTGCCTACACCTGCCTACTCCCACCACTGTTACTCCCATAATCCCAGATCCTCCCAGAAGCAGCCAAAGCATTAGACTCGAGATTAGCCCGCATAGCTCATCCTTACGCATCGTTTCTCGTCGGTACGTGGTACTTATACGATTAAACATCTTATAGTAATGCTAAAAAAATTTCAATACTGCATTATCCAGAGCTTGTCACTACTTTAGAAGTAGATATTTTTTCATACACACCAACCCTATATCCAGCAGTGATAGCCGATTGGTTTAGCACGCGTCTTGCGAGCTACCAGGTCTCAGGTTCAAACCCCGGCTCGAACCTCTGGATTTTTCGAAATCTATGTGCGAATCATAATTTCTATATGATTATCACTTGCTTACGGTGAAGGAAAACATCGTGAGGAAACCTGCATGTCTTAGAAGATTTAACCAATTTTCGAAAGACATGTGTAATCCGCCAACCCGCACTGGGCCAGCGTGGTGGATTATGGCCTGAATCCCCCTCGTGTTGAGGGGAGGCCCGTGCCCAGGAGTGGGACGTCAAAAGGGCTAAAATTATTATTATTATTAACCCTATATCCGGTTGAAGCGCATTAAAACCGACAAATCTTCTCCGTGCTTCATCATCATCATCATCATCAGCCAATACTTGTCCCCTGCTGGACATAGGCGTCCCCTAATGAGCGCCATAGCGCCATGTCTGCAGCTTGCCGCATCCAGTATCTGCCTGCAGTCTTTCATAGATCGTCATCCCACCTGGTCGGAGGGCGTCCTACACTCTACACTACGCTTCTGTGCTTATCTCACCCAAAGCTCATTCGCGATTCTTTATAATATTAAGATCGTTAACAAACCCCCGTGACCATGGCTGCTGTAAAGCAGCCGAAACGTCGGGAACATAAATTAAATAAACGCGATAAATCCGAAAAATAGTTTTATTTCATCGTTAACAAACTTAAAAGTGTTTTAACATAAACGTCTATGTAAATATTACACTCGTTTCAGAACCAGTTGTCCCTCTTTAATGTCTGTCATAGAGAACAAGAAGTGAGGGTGGCCGCAAAAACCCTCGACCCCTCATCAGCGTAACCACTTTTTACCGCGAGAGGGCGACACTCGAGCTTTTCCATACGTTTGCGTAAGACGCTAAAAAGTGGCAAGTGCCCGATGAATTCGCAAATTTAAGGTAATCGTTACAGTTTTTAGATGCCCTTCTGGATCAAAGTATGCGTAGGTCAACTGAAAAACGGTGGAAATAGCCTTTTTAATTTCATTGTGTCTTGCGAATCAGTAGAATAGATAAAAATCATGTTCATAGCACAATAAAATAGACTTTTTGTAAACTTATACACTAACACCTTTTGAAACTAGATTTTTCAGCTCAAAAGAAGGCATTCTCTTTACACGATATTTTTTGCTTTACTTTTAAGGTAAGTATATCACTATTTTATTCGGTATTATTACTCGAGATTTTCCCATAAAAAATAACTAACCATGAAAATGGAGGGACACGCTCTACGGTTTTATTTCTCGCGTAAAACTAAAAACGATAACTAGACGACATACAAAATCCTCTCGCTTTACTTGCGAACATCGAACGTGTAGACTTGTAAGCGAATGGCCTACAACTTGGCCCACAGTGCTACGAGTATTTCAACATAATTATCCCCAAGCTGATTGCTTCCACAGGGGACAAGAAAGTATGTTATTTATATTCAAAAATCAACATGCACATACAGAATTGAGCGAGGAGATACAGGCAGCATTGCTCGACCTAATAGATCGAGTAACGTTTGTTATTTGCCGAAACGTCATTCGTTAAAAAGTCTTGCACTCCGTTATTCCACGTAGGCGAACAAACAAGCCTTTTAATTTATTTAATATACCAAACATATACAGAAAGAATATTATATAAGTAACGTTTCAGTTCTTCCTCTCGTCCAGCGCCCTAAAATGGTTGACTTCGTAGTAGTTCGTAGTATTATGGATATCGAATCTCGCGCATCACAAGGCGGCCAACAATGTATCAATCATATATATTTTCACAAAAGAAAACCGAGGCGTACAGTACAAGAGAAATAATAATCGACTCGTCGGAACAGTAACAAGTCGGCAATAAAAGTTTAGTGTTTTCCCCTACAGCCTGCGCGCGTGTGGCCGCGGACCTGACCTTGACTCTGGCTAAGGGCACGGCGAAGGCTGTTAAGTCTTGCTACATAAGGCTATAATGTAGATAAATGTATCTACGCCTGAGTGTTGGGACTGTCTTTATAAAACTCTCTAAAACGCCTACATTTTCGTATTAGAATACCAGTTTGAGTGTTCGTTACCATTACCTCTACCATGAGTTGCAACGTTTGTCGGTAGCGTCGACATTAAATATTTATGCAACAAATTCTTAGGCTGATCTCGGTGAGCGATTTGGGCGCTCTACAATTTTATAAAAATAATGTACGTAAACATTCGTGATTGGGGTGCAATATACGTGTAACTCATCGTAGAGCTTCCGCACTATATAAAACATCAATGTTATATAATGCACTGTTAGTAGGCTAATTATTATAGTAGGCTACCACTCATCTTACAGTGTGAAAAAGTGAACGCTCGTATAAATGACAAAACAAGTGAGGCTGCTTATAAGACGTGTCGCGCGCATTATAATTATTTACAATTAAGGACATAAACGTCTAGTTACCACGCCGGTGAATTCATTTGATGCTCTCTTCCATCCAGTTTAATAGAATACAAACCAAATCCTTAGACGGTCCACGCTCATCAAAACCAAAAATCATTAGCAAGCAGCCAGCGCCGGCTCTAGCCCAGGTAGCGCGGCTCTAGCCCAGGTAGCGCGGCTCTAGCCCAGGTAGCGCCCGGGTGCAATCAATACCCTGGCGCCCTCTAGAAAGCGCCCGATCAAAATGGAATAGTTACTGAGTCATATTTTCGCCGCTGACGATTTTTTTTCTTTTTTAAGCACTTTTTATTAAGTATTTTTATCATTTCGAGTTTATATTAAAATTTAATAAATAAATATTTGTTTTTTACAACAAAACTGAAATTTTTGTGCATATAAGCCTCTTAACTTCGTTCCTGATGATGGTCCCCAGACCGTACAAGAATTTTTCTCAGTACCATCTATGCCAGCCATGAACAATGTAACCTATGAATACAAGCCTCACAACTGAGATACAATGCTTTTGAAAAACTATTATCGTAGCTCGTATCTCGGGTCTAGGGTTTATAAATCGATTACTATTTTATTAAAATATTTTCAACGCCAAGATACATTACCACCTCCAATTTCACGCTTCTACTGACATATTCTACAAATATGATCGTATGTAGAGTAAGTATAGAGTCTGCGGCGTTGTTCGCGTGATGGATGGCGGGCGGCTTGTTCAAGATAATGGCTTCGGAAATTGTGCTGCGCTGCATACACCGCTTCATGTTACATTATCAATAAAATATGAAGCGTGCAGGTGGGTCAAGAAGGGTCCTCTTATTTAGATTATTAAAAATTAAGTTATTTTAAAACAGAAACGTCAAATGTTGCCTAACGTATTCAGTTCCCTCTAGAACATACCTAATACCTGGTTCGTGAAACACGGGATTATCATAATAATAAGGTCTCAAAATACCAAGAATATGTCACTAAAGCCAGAAATACACAAATCCCACGATAAAACAACCTAGAATAGAATAGAATAGAATAGAATAACATTTATTTGTGAAATCATGAGTTTACATACAGGTATGCAATATGGAAAATTTAATACACGTGCTTCATGATTAGCCTTTATGGCGTACAAATTATTTAAATTAAAAGAAAATATATATATTGACAATAATGAAATTGTAAAAATTAAATCGTAAAATATTGAATTAATAATATTATATAAACTTACATGTCAATTAGGAGAACTTATAATAATAAAAAACGTTTTATAAAATGTTATCTTTTAAATAATCTGTTATATTATAATATGCTTTGTTCATCAAAAGGCTTTTTAATTTGGTCTTGAATGGCACAGCGTTAATTTCTCTCCAGTCCTTTGGTATCTTATTATAAATCATAGGTGCCATACAGAAGATACTATTCCTCACAAGGGCAGTCTTGGAGTCATGTAGGCAGAGCTTATTATCACGCCTGTTGCGCTTAGCCACATCAGATAAGCGAGGAAATAGATGTGGATTACATTTTACAAACATGGCAGTTTCTAAGATATATAATGAGGGCACAGTTAATAATTTATATTGTTTAAAATATGGTTGACAGCTGTCTGTTGGAACCAGTCTAAACATGGCCCTAATGCATCTCTTTTGAGCCTTAAACACTCTTTCTTTGTCGGTAGAGTTACCCCAAAATATTATTCCATATCTTAGGTTCGAAGATACTAAACCGTGATAAGCACTAAGTAACGCATCAGTGTTGAGCACTGGAGCTAATTTGAAAAGGGCGTATGCTGAGTTAAATATTTTTTTAGTTAGAATTTCTATATGTGCTTTCCAGTTTAGTTTTTTATCAATTGTGATACCAAGGAATCTAGCCGTACTAACTACATTAATAGTTTTATCACTGTAGAATAGTTAGGATTAGACATATGTGATTCTCTCTGACTGAAATGCATTATGTTAGTTTCGTTAAGGTTGATCTTTAAATTGGTCTTTAAATAGGTATTTAAAATTCAAAAATGAACTTACTTTCATATTTGCCACTCTTTACAACAGTACTACGGTTTTTAATGTGATTGAGTTAACTTTTTTACACCAATTATTATTAGTATACGTAAATAGGTCTACTGTATATACATCATCGTTACTAATTATTATAAATGCGAAAGTTCATCAACTTCATCTGTCTGTCTGTCTGTCGCGCTTTAACGCCAAGACTACTGAACCAATATCTATTAAATTTGGTACACAGATAGTCTAGAGCCCGAGAAAGGACATATGGGGGATGAAAAGTTGTATGGAAGTGTCGTCATTTTTGGAGCTTGAAGCTTGAAACATATATTTTAGACTGTTGATTCGATATAAATAAATATGACATTCAAAGTTTGTAAAAGTATTACCGTCAAGGGTCGAAAATAACATAGGGAATAAGGGTTCAACGTTTGTATGGTAATATGTGTTTTATGTGAATGTTTTATAAGTTTGCGACAAAAGACAAAATATTAGAGCTATTCTGATGTAACATTTACGGAGTTCATTACAAACACTATTCCACGCGGACGAAGTCGCTGGCACAGGTAGTTATAAACATCTATATATATATATATATAACTCAAAGGTGACTGACTGACTGACTGACTGGCATAGTGATCTATCAACGCACAGCCACAGGACGGATCGGGCTGAAATTTGTTATGCAGGTAGATGTTATGACGTAGGATGCTAAGAAAGGATTTTGATTAATTCTACCCCCAAGGGGATAAAATACGGGATGAAAGTATGTATGAAACTTTGTCAATTTTAAACCGATCGGGCTGAGACTTTGCGTGCATAAAGCTACTATGACGTAGACATCCCCTAAGAAAGGATCAAAATTCCACGCGGACGAAGTCGCGGGCGGGCACAGCTAGTATATAGTATATATATAAACGTTTCTTTCTGTCATCAGTAATTTGACATTCGAAAGAACAAGACAAAGTGTGGTGTAACTACACAACCGCTAATCAACATTTTATTAATAAGGGCGTTAATGATTAAGTTGGTAGGTAGGTATATCTATTAGAGATTGAGAAAGTCATTACGTTTTATCTTCGAAAGACTCAGAATTCACATCGAAATCCATTCGAGGCACAAGGCTCGAAGTCCCGCTTCGCACTCGAGGCATGCAGAGCAGTCAATTTAGCCAATATCGGCGACCACTTTCATTTCCAACATTCTGAACATACCATCCATTCCATTTATATCGAAGATATACAACATTTTGTAGGCGGCATATTTGGTTTATGAATGGATGTGTTATATTTTTTGTGTTATCCTACTAATATTATAAATGTGAAAGTTTGTGAGTGTGGATGTATGTATGTATGTATGTTTGTTACTCCTTCACGCAAAAACTACTGAACGGATTTGGATGAAATTTGGAACACAGATAGTTTATAGCCGGGATTAACATATAGGATACTTTTTGTTACGTTAAATACTACGCGGACGAAGTCGGGGGGCACAGCTAGTGTTTTATAAATAGAACATATTGCTCATAGATTTAAAAACAATACTTTGTAGGAAACCGCCTAATGTATCACTAGCACTACAGAGTGGTGGCGTTAAATGGGCTGACAAAACTCAAAATAGGTTTTATTCAAGTAAGCCAACAAGCATTTATGAATAGTCAGAATCTACCACCGCTTCGGAATGGTGCTTCCACTGAGAAGCTGATACGCCTAGAAACTCTATGGTTACTCTTTTCAATGAATAAAAGATGGTGTACATCCTCAGGAACAGCAAAAGCATGTGAGGCAACACCATTGTCACTAAATAAGTAAATATTAATCAAATATCACACAAATTTAGGTACTTAAATTAAAATCAATAATATCACCAGTTGCAGTGAGTCGAGCAGACTACCTACACTCAAAATACTGGAACATAAATTGAATTCTTCATGGCTCCACATAACACCAGTATCGCGCAGGCAAACCACGAAATATGTCCGTGTTTGGATTGCACCGCAGGAGCCGGAAGCAGACAATGCGTGCTTATGTATCACACTACACCAGGCTGTAATAATAATATTTGGAACGATAGCCCTAAGAACAGGCGGCGATGTACTTCGGTTTAACCGACTGAGGTTGGAGACTGCGAGTCGCGCGCGAGGGAATGGGGAGTTCTCGACGTGGTGAGTGAGGGCGCTCAATCCCTCAACGAGCCATTGAGAGAGTATGAACGGAATGATTGAAGAGGAGAGTGACTAATTTTCCTCTCCTCACCTTAGATAAATGAGGGGTCCCTCATGAGTAACTCGCCTAGTTGAGCGAGGCCCTTATACGCTACGAAAGCTTTTTTTTACTGTGTTATTATAAATGATCTTAAAATTTATGGTACTGAAATGATATTCAGAATAACCAAAACGTGTTTAAAGTTTTGTACAGTTAGTTTAAACTTAACTAAAGGCGTGGGACGTCACCGCTGTAAGACATTTGTTGCCATTATCAAATATTGTAATCATGTGATATATTTTTTAAAATTTGCTGTGTGGCATCATAGAATTAGTGCTTATGGGCAATTATAAAAATATTATAACGTCGTTAAAAACACTATTTGCTTCTCTGTTTCAGGTACCTACCCAAGTAGTAACTTTAACATTTTAGTTTGCGGTCAAAGAGGCCGGGAACTGACGCACTACAGCAACACCGAATCATCCGGACCATTACGCGAAACATTTGTTTTGTACACCCGGCTTGTTCAGATACGTCGGGTACTGCGAGTCGACAGACTCTGTTCTGTATCAATGTAAATAAACATCGTCAAATAAAAACACTCATTTACCCATAGCATCAAACTAAGCACCCCTTTCCGTATGGGTACGCAAAAGGACTGGCGACATTCCCAGTTACCTACACCTAGCTCACGAAAAATTATGGAAAGTAGATTTACAAAATTGGCCATAACCCGTAACTATCTTGTGAAGAAAGCCTACACTCAAACCTCAAGCAACTTGAGTCTTCGACGATTTAACAAAAATGTGCATAACAATGTTTTTAAAACATATCAGATCAGATGGCTTCGCAAAAATAGTTTAATTGAGAAAATGTCGACGAGTGGAGATTGGGATAGAGGGGAGAAATGGGAAGGGGTTTGTGTATCCGGTTCTCCCATGCATCGTACAAAACGCAATATCATGGATCCTTTGCCGCGATCTTCTGTGAGAGGGTGGTGCTGCCCTGCTCAAGCCAGCCCGCATGAGTGAAAGAGCTACAGCATGGCTTTACCACCGTCTAGTTGGTAATTAACATCCTTCATGATTTAATCTCTGATGGTTTTGTTCTTGGGACACAATCATTATGGCGGTACCTATGGAAAGTTTTAAAGACGAACGTACCTACCTAATTAAATTAAATTTATTAAATTATTGACACATACATTTTAAAACCGAAGTATATTATTTGCAATTCATTCCAACTGTATCTACATTGAAATTCAGTTACCATGGATGTATTGAGTTTCACACCAAATTTGTGAACGTTCAATTTAAATTTGATGAAAATTTGATATAAGCTCGAGATCGAACATACTCTTATTTCTTTAATATGAGATCACATGAGACAATATGTACGTCGAGGCATGAAGTATTTATATTACAAAGTATTCAGCGATTGTATACTCGTAGGTACAAATCCCACTTCAAGGCGTAACGTTACTTAAATTAGAAAACCTAAACTTAATTTTATCCTCCTTATCACGCTACTACGGCTTAGCAAAAAAGGATGGGCTATGCTTTTAGCAGTCTATGAATGGATGTATGTATCGTTTGTGTGTTGCACCGTAGTGCCTAAACTACCCATCTAGGATTTTGATGAATGAGGTGTTGATTCGTTATTATGGTCCGGGTGACATAGGGTGCGTTTTATATGAACAAAATCCAATGTCGGATGTTACATCAAAAATGTGGGGTACACAAATTTTTTTTTCTGTCATATCGAGTGGAGAGAGAAAATTCTGAGCTCAAAAATATAAATTTAACGCAATATAAAATATACAAAGCGACAGAAAAATAAAGCTATAATTCACGTTTTGTGAATACTATACTGGCGCAATCTAATTAGTGTTAGTAGTTTTTAATATAATTTGCGTATTTTGTAACGTTTTTAATTGTTTTAAATTATTAAATAAGGTGGTAACATATAACAGCAAAAAAATGTTGGTACAAACAGAGTAGCGCTCATTAGTCTTATTTACTGTAGATTGACGTCAAATTTGACATTTGTTCAAAGATGAATTCAATTCATATTTGAACAAGTGGCTCAAAAGTCCCTACATCTTGTACAAATTAGTTTATCATAAAACAATAGGGGAAAGATGTACAATACATTTCAATATTCGATGTTTACCTATTGAGAAAATTGTTGTTGAAATTACATTGTCCAGTATACCGTCAATCCAGTAAGTCCGCACCTGATAAAGAGACAATTGTAAAAAGTATTACTAAATATTAAAATATTGCTATGATCCACCTGATTAATTTGTATCTTAACTAGGATATTAGGGTAAGTTGTATATAAATCTTAATTATTTTTATTATGTTAGGTATTGAAGCGAAGCTTCTATACTGTATACGGTCGTTCGGGGCTGTCACCGCGCGGTCACTCTAACCGCTATATCATTCTATAAATATGGGTATACAGAGTGGCAGAGTGGCAGCAGTGATAACCGATTGGTTAAGCACGCGTCTTGCGGGCTACCAGGTCTCGGGTTCAAACCCCGGCTCGAACCTCTGGATTTTTCGAAATCTATGTGCGAATCATTATTTCTATATGATTATCACTTGCTTACGGTGAAGGAAAAACATCGTGAGGAAACCTGCATGTCTTAGAAGATCTAACAAATTTTCGAAAGACATGTGAAATCCGCCAACCCGAACTGGGCCAGCGTGGTGGATTATGGCCTGAATCCCCCTTATGTTGAGGGGAGGCCCGTGCCCAGGAGTGGGACGTCAAAAGGGCTAAATTATTATTATTTTAGAGTGGCAACTGCGGCGCCCCACGATTTTTACTATACAGCGTCGCTTCTTTCAGGCGTCCCTAGACGGCATTGTTTCTTATTGGCATCAGTTGACACAATAGGCACCTCGCCCAAGTCTGCTCAAACCAGAAAGGAATACATATTTAATGTGATTAATCCATATGTGTGTCGGCTGACACAATGCTCATCATCTGCCTTACCTTTTCCCATTATCTGGGGTCGGCGCAGTATGTCTTTTCCTTCCATACATCGCGCTTTCCCGTCATAGTCACGTCCACTCCAACCTCGTGCATATCATTCTTAATACAATCCATCCATCTTTTCTTGGCCTTCGTCTCGCACTGTATCCATCCATATTCGTCACTCGTTTAGTCACATGCTTCTCATCCCTTCTCATCACGTGTCCAAACCATTCCAGCCTCCTACCTCTCACTTTATCTGTTATTGGCGCTACCCTGACTCTACCTCTTATATACACATTCTTCACCATCCATCCATTCGCGTCACTCCACACATCCATCTCAACATTCGCATCTCAGCAGAGTGGAGACGTTTCTCTTTGCGCACTTTAGCCGCCCAACATTCCGAGCCGTACATGATTACCGGTCTTATAATCGAGTTGTAGATTTTTCCTTTAATTATAATTGGCATCCTTGGGTCGCATGTAGTGCTGGTAACTTGTCTCCACTTCTGCCATCCTGCATTGATTCGCCGTTTTATGTCACGGTCAACTTCACCGTCATGCTGGAGTAACGAACCGAGATATTTAAAATCAGAGCAAACTGGTATTACAACATTATCCATTTTAATCGACCCTGCACTAGAGACACCGCCGAAATCACAGAACATGTATTCAGTCTTGGTTCTGCTGATTTTCAAGACAACAGTCTCCAGTGCGTGCCGCCAATCCTGCAGTTTGCTCTGTAATACAGTTCCATCCTCCTCTTTAAGCACGATGTCGTCGGCAAAGAGCATACACCAGGGCGCCTCTTCCTGTAGGGCCGATGTCAAAGCATCCATAACTAACAGGAAGAGGTATGGGCTTAAGGCCGATCCCTGATGCAAACCGACCGCTACTCTGAATCCGTCCGTTACTCCGGCTGCGGATCTCACCCTGGTAACCGGGTTCCTGTACATGACACGAATCAAATTAACATACTTCGCAGGCAAACCTCTTTCTTTCAACGCCCACCACAGAACCTCCCTAGGTACCCTATCGTATGCCTTTTCGAGGTCAACAAATACCATGTGCAAGTTCTTATGAGCACGTCTGTATTTTTCCATTAACTGTCGAATGGCAAATCTATATTTGCCATTCGGAAGAGGCACTCAGATGCTATCATCTGAGTGCCTCTTCCGGGCATAAATCCGAACTGGTTTTGTGTGACCTATTACCTATTACCTCTTCTCTATTACCTTCTCCCATATCTTCATCGTATGCGCTATTAGCTTTATTCCTCTATACCCATTGCAATCTTGGACGTCTCCCTTCCCCTTAAAAATAGGCACCAGATGACTGCTACTCCATTCCACGGGGATAGTTTCCTCGTCTATGAGTTTATTAAAGAATAAAGCTAACCACTTGTATCCGTCCACATTTAAAATTTTCCATACTTCCGCAGGTATACCATCTGGACCCACCGATTTTCCATTTTTCATTCCTCTTACCGCATTTTTAACTTCTTCTACACACACACACTTCACTTATCAATCCTAAGTTTTCTCTTGCCACGGTCAATATGCCATCCCAGTCATTCCCTTAATTCAATAATCTTTCAAAATACATCTTCCATCTACTTTTAAATTCCTCTTAATGCTACGAATAAAATATTACATCTAAAACGCAGCATTAGACACATAGTTTCCTAGTACGCAGTAATAGTTATCCTTATTCTATGTATGACGCTACAAATGTTAAGTAGAATCTTGACCAAGTCTTAAATATATTATAACGTAAAGTTTATTGAGTATCAATTGAATTTCCGCTATAACGTTATCCATCATTTATGCAAACAGTTCCTGAAGGAGATTGAGAGGCAATATTTTGCATTTACCTACCTTACCTACCCACTCCATTGTGCAGTAATAAACTTATAATTTTGGTTTTAACCATATTTTGTTTCAGATCATTTTCATCAAACATGTTCATAACCAGTCTACTTATTAAACTTTGGATAATCCACTCTGTTTTCGGAGACACCGATAACTCTACATTATTCGGGACATCTCAAAGGAGAAATCTGACTTTCCAAGAACTCGCAAAATATGACGGATACAAAACGGAACAACATTTTGTGGTCACCAGCGATGGCTATATTTTAAGCGTTTTCAGGGTACCGCCTAATGATACCTGTACAACAACCAAAGGAGTTATACTATTTATGCACGGTCTTTACCTTAGCAGCGACGACTGCCTCATACCGGGGCCGGGAGTGGCACATTGCTACATATATTCAGACAACTGTTACGATGTTTGGGCGCCCAACGCTAGAGGAAACTTCTACAGCAGAAACCACACCACTTACAATCCAGACACCGACTCCGATTTCTGGAATTTTTCTGTTGACGAAATGGCTGTCGAAGATCTACCAGTTTCGATTGACTACATCTTGAACGCTACCAACAACACTCAACTGTCATTCGTAGGCCACTCACAAGGGGCCAGCATGCTGCTCATACTCTGTTCGAAGATTCCGGAATACAACGACAAGATAAAAGTAGGAATCGGTTTATCTGTAACTGCGTGGTTGGACCACGCCAAGTTCATCGTTATACAACTTCAAGGTATCTTAGATCCAATTCTCACGCTAGTTACGAATATAGGTGTCAACACAGAAGTCCTAGCACGCGGTGGACTCGTGCAAACCTCTGGCAGCTTGCTCTGTGGGCTCACAGAGCTTTCTTACCCATTTTGCTCTGTCTTTATCTTCGCATTATTGGGATATAACAGATTTCAGATCACTGATGATGTTCTACCAGTGGTCGTGGGGCATACACCGAGTGGGACGTCTCTTAAGAACTTCAATCGATGGGGACAGATGAGGAACAATGGTTTCTCTGAGTATGATTATGGAACCATAAAAAATTTAATCGTTTACGGGCAAATCAGTCCTCCATTGTACGATATGAGTAAAATTACAATGAAATGGTTATTTGTTGGTAGTATGAATGACTACGTGGCCAATGTAACTGATGTGCAATTACTGGTCAGTAAACTTCCGAATGCGTCGCTCTGTGTCCTCTCAGATGAAACTTTCGGACATTTGGACTTTATATACGGCAAAGACATACCGAATTATATAACACCCAATGTTATGTCTATGATAGAAACCGACTCTTACGAATTACTATAGATGCTATCAATAGGTATTTCAATCGAGGCATAGCAGTGCAATTAATCAGTATGATAATAAACTGTATATGTATTTTATTGTTGTTTTTGTCTGATACAATTATTACTTACTTAAACCTATCCGCGCGTTCCTGGGGCACGTATGTGGATACATTTGGCAGGATGTTGATATGTGGATACGTATGGCAGGATGGCAGCGTGATAATATGACCGAAATTAAGATCCCACCAGCAGTTGCGATACACAAGGCGATAATAGTACCTATGCTCTATGGATACACGAGTACGTAGCTTGAAAAGGCATGGTACCACCTCATGATACACCTTACCTACATTAAACTTGGTAAGCTACTTGGCATTTTTTACATCTCGTCATAATATTATAAATTTAATTGAATCACTTAAAAACCGGTAAATTGACATACCGGTTAATGCATTCAGTAAGCACTATATATGGCGTGTAGCATTACATTTTGAACTTAGTTGTTAGTTACTAGGTTTATATTTGTTATGTTACACACTCATCATAAAAATATTCTGAGTGTTTCTTTTATGGTATTCGCACGTTTCCACAGCAATTTTAATTTTGGGTAAGTACCTACGTATAATTTGAATTAGATAATTTAAATGGTTGTCATTCCAAAAATTACTAGTGATCAAAATGCTCAAAACTAGAACTAAACATTTTTTAAAGGACTTACATTCAGTGGCACTCGCATATTTACGCATTGTTTAAGCTAAACCATACCCTAGATAAGTTATTCTAATCGACCCTGGGTAGTTGATGAACATTCACCTTTGTGTTATCAAAATTTCAGCCACATAAGGCTACACCTAGTGAAGATCCTCGTTTGGATATAAAGATATACAAATCAATTTTTGTTATAACCGATTGTGGACCAAAGTGGTTTGGGTATATCATAAAAAAGGTTGGTTTTAAAAATTACATACCTACTAATAGCTTAACAAAAAAACCAAGTAGCCCCGTTGTCATGTGGAAAGGCCAATTAATTGGTTAAATGTTTAGACTTAAAATTACAACGTTTAAGCTGTGGTTAAAAGTGTTTGTGTTGTTTCTATTATTATCCGTTACTCGCACAAACAGGCGGCGAGGGAGGCCGAGGAACTATCTTCACCATCAATAACTTTAGCTCACAACACCTTTTTTAAGATTTAGATTTTCGGCCAATAGTTTTTTGAGCGGTTAAATTTAGCGAACAATATTACCAAGGGAAAAGTTGGTACCCCATGGGTGCGTTACTACGTGTTATTTTCTATAATTACACGTCTTCCCCAATCTTATGCAAATTACCCCCACAATAGTCTTTATCGCGCTCTGTACACAATCAAATTCAAATACCGATCACTCAAACTCAAACTCAACTCAATTCAAACTGAAAATTGTTTTTATTCACGTAAGCCATAAAGCATTTATGAATAGTCAGAATCTACCAACGGTTCGGAATGCTGCTTCCACTGAGAAGATCCTCAACATCACACTGTTTGAGGCACACGCTCGTCACTCATCACCTCACTCGTCACTCGTCACATTTCTGAACCAATCCAACATCTTATTTCTGCCTCGCTCTATTGCAGAATTTCTTGCGGGTGCTACCTTTTACCGAACTTTGTCAAAATATGCAACAGTGGAATGACTAATGAAAGGGAAGGAGAATATTTGATATAAATGATACCAAACGACAGAAAAACAATTTTATTTTATTTTTATTTTATTTTAACACTTAGGAAAGCTTACAGCTAAATAATACAATAACAAAAAGTATAAAGTAAGGTAAGGCCAATTATGAGCTTTCACATGTAAGTAGACGAATAGTATCAGCAGTTACAGGTTCAGGTAGACAAAACTAGTCAAAAAAGAATAGAATATAAGAGGAAAATTATGAACATGAATAGGAAAAAAAAGTACAACACAATACAATACATACAACTTAACATTAAAAATGACAATAAGTTCAAATAAGTAATTTCTTAGGTTATTTTTAAGTGTACAAACACTAGTGGTAAACAGATCCACATCAACCCTCCGAGATACTGTGTCTAATGTACGGCAAGCTCTAATCAGATACGAGTTTCTTCTATAAATGCTTCTGGTGAGAGGGACGTCTAGGAGATAAGATCTTCGGAGAAACGGAGGTGGTACGCGCAGCCCAATTTTGCTCACTAGTTCAGGGATGTCTATAGATCCATTCATTAAACGCAATAAAAATGATATGTCTGCTATTTTTCTACGTTCATATAATGGGAGAATATGAAATTTTCTGCAACGGCTTACATAATTAGGCAGTTAGATAGCTGAGCGAAACTGAATGTACCTACCTAAGAAATTTCTTTTGAAATTTAAGCGGTCAATGTAAATATTATAATTTGGATTCCAGATTTGAGAGGCATATTCAAGGTGACTGCGAACAAAATACTATATTTCAGCGTTAATGAATACTACGATCTATGGACTTTTCTGAGTGTAATGCGTGTCATTCCGTATTTGGGTCATTACACCTTTTTTACTTACACGCTCAACATCTTTGTATATATTTAGACAAATGAACGCATTTTGTTTCAGAAACCTTCATCAGACATGTTTACATTCACACTACTTATTCACCTTTGGATAATCCACACTGTTTGCGGTGACAACGATTACTCTTCATTGTTCGGTACATCACCACGAAGGAACCTACATTTCATAGACCTCGCTAACTATGACGGTTACGAAGCAGAACAGCACTATGTGACCACAAGCGACGACTATATTTTAGGCGTCTTCAGAATATTGCCTAATAAAGCCTGTGGAAAGACCAAAGGTGTTATTCTGTTTATGCATGGTTTATACTTTAGTAGTGACGACTGCCTCATACCAGGCCCAGGAATGGCACATTGCTACATCTATTCAGACAACTGCTACGATGTTTGGGCGCCTAACTCCAGAGGCAGCTTTTACAGCAGAAACCATACTACCTTCGATCCAGACACAGATTCCAAATTCTGGGACTTCACATTTGACGAAATGGCTGTCAGAGATCTACCAGTTTCGATTGACTACATCTTGAACGCTACTAACAACACTCAACTGTCATTCGTAGGCCACTCACAAGGGGCCAGCATGCTGCTCATACTCTGCTCGAAAATTCCGGAATACAATGACAAGATAAAAGTAGGCATCGGATTATCTGCAACAGCGTGGTTGGACCACTCCAAGTTGATTGTTATACATCTTCAAGGTATCCTAGAACCGTTTCTTACCGTGGCATCAAGACTAGGAGTCAACAAAGAAGTCCTAGCACGCGGTGGACTCGTGCAGACCTCTGGCAGCTTGCTCTGTGGGCTCACGGTACTTTCTTACCCATTTTGCTCTGTCTTTGTATTCGCGTTATTCGGATATAACAGATATCAGATCACCGACGATGTTCTACCAGTGGTCGCGGGACATACACCGAGCGGGATTTCCCTGAAAAATTTTAATCGATGGGGGCAGATAAGGAACAATGGTTTCTCTGAGTATAATTTTGGGACCAGCAAAAATTTACACGTTTATGGCCAAATCAGTCCTCCATTGTACGATTTGAGTAAAATTACAATGAAATGGGTAATGATTGGTAGTCTGAATGACTACGTGGCCAATGTAACTGACGTGCAATTACTGGTCACAAAGCTATCGCTAGCCAGGCTCTGTGTCCTCTCGGATGTGACTTTCGGACATTTGGACTACATATACGGCAAAGACATTCCGAATTATATAACGCCGACTGTTATGTCTACAATAGAAACCGACGCTTATAATTGTGCTTGAACTAAAGCAATAATTCGATCTAGGCTTTTTAAAAATCTAATAAAAAAATTGTGAGAACGTAGTTTTAAGTAGGTACTTCATTAAATTGTTGCCGTACCCTTTTGTTTTTTTGGTCAGTGCACAACTTCACTTCTCTGTGTACCTACATATACAAAGTACTCTGCGTCTGTAGGTATTCGTCCGTCCGCTTCCGTCTAAAGTCCAGATGAATGGTAGTATTATACCTTTTAGCTTTTCATAACGTTTTATAGTAAGTAGGTTACTGGGTTATGTTTTAGATTATAATTTTCTGAACTTTGTCCATAAAATTATGGTACCTAATCGAATTTACCTCAAAGTTATCCATCATCCGTGCAAACAAACAATGGAGAAAAAGAGATGAACGTCTATAAGGTAAGGTACCTATATACTGGATTAAAGACAACCTTGTTTTACGAATCGGACGTAAGGTGCGGATTAAAAATTGCTTTTACCAAAGAATAATAATTACAATTAATTTGGCTTTACAATGACAGTAATGGTGGTTTCGGTGTAACGGACATGGCCATTGCAAGTATATCACGGTACCGTTGCGGCATTTGATAAAGGAATCAAAGGTTGCGGCGTATAACTACTAGGTACTTACTAGAAATGTATCTTCCAAATCAACTTTTATCAGGTAATGCTTTCTCAAACAACATAAGTAGGTACATTTTAATGTATTTAATGTATCTTTTGCTAGAGAAGGTAGCAAAGGATCAAAAATTCTGTTATTTGCTTGACATTAATTCTCGGCCAGTCGGACGCGTCAAACTTTTTCAATAACCGTCCCCCGGGATCTTGAGCCCCGGGCCTCGGGACCCGGGAATGTTGTGGAGTCCCACATACATAATATAGCGTGCATAAATTTAATTATATTATAAATACTTAATAGGTAGTACCTTCTTACTGCTCAACTAATTATTTTATATTATTTTGATATTTTACAAAGTTATTTATTTACTACTAGATACTGGGGCGTCTCAGTTGCCACACGGCGTCTAGTAAAGCTGCAGTAAAAGGATGATCTAATAGAGGCAACACCAACTGCACGTAAGTAGGTACATCATTTAAAGTGATCCCAATAGAGATTTTTATGACATCTTATGTAAAGAAATTAAAAACATGAGTAAATAGCTACTTACTGATTAAATATCTTCGATCTACTGAGAGACTATAGGGATCATAACATTATTATGTCTTATTACTAAAGATTGCTATGTCACAGATACAAGGAGTTATTTTATGGAAAATAGCCGAATAGGTCGTCGTCATATAAGTACGAGGGATGCCTTTTAAGTTTTGTCGTTTGAAGAAAAAAACACAACTAGAACCTTATAGTAATTTTTATTGTTTTTCAAAGTATTCACCACGTAGCTTAATACACTTTTCCATTCGCTCAAACCAGTTATTATAACATTTATACCACTCTAAAGTGGGGGTGTTCAAAATGGCTGACTTGAAAGCGTCGACTGCTTTTTCACCGGACTGGAACCTTTGACCACGAAGACTTTTCTTAATTTTAGGTAATGTAAATAAATCGTTAGGGCTTAGGTCAGGACTGCATGGAGGATGCTCAAGAATTTCTACTTTTTCCTGCTTCAAATACTCAATCGTTTGACGAGCGCTGTGTGAGATTGCGTTGTCGTGGTGCAGGATGATGCGTCGCTTTGAGTTAGATTTTCGAAGTTGGCGATGACTTGTGGTAAACAAACTGTGGTATACCACTCTCCATTAACCGTTCTACGATCTTTAAGTGCAATAGTCGCAATATGGCCGGTTTTTCCAATGAACGTGGCCACCACCTTCTTTGAAGTGCTTCAAGAACGAACAACTTTAGTCGGTTTTGGCTTGTCTTGAAAGACCCAGATTGTAGATTGTTGTTTGGAATCAGGATCGTAGGCATAGATCCAAGATTCGTCACCACTGATGATGTTGTAGACGTGATTTGACTCTCCTTGGTTGAACCTTTGCAGAGTTTTCTTACACCATCTGACGCGGGCCGCCTTGTGATCGTCGGAAAGCAGATGCGGTATCCAACGGCAAACTAGCTTTCTTACACCAAGCGCTTCATGCAAGATTTTCTGAATGGTTGTCCCTGAGATGCCTAATAGAACCTCTATCTCTTGATACGTCACATGACGATCTTCGAGAATTTGTTGTCTCACAGCAATGATGTTATCTTCAGTGAAGGCGGATTTTGGCCGTCCTTCGCGAGATTTGTCACTAAGACTAGTATGTCTACGCTGGAATTATAAATACCAGCGTTCGACAGTCCGCAGACATGGGGCTTCATCACTGAATACATATGTTAGCTCTTCAAAACACTGAAGCCGTGTCAGGCTTCTTCTAAAGTTGTAGAAAATTATTGCACGAACATTTTCCTTAGAAAGATTCATTTTCGTACGTAACCTGACAGATTCTAATCGACGCTGTGACTAAACAATAGCATTAATCCTAAAACTTTCAATTGTTTTGAGATTCGAAATTTAAACATATTCGAATATAGAACAGTTCCAAATTCAAAATTGCCGGGAAATATGGAAACGACAGAACTTAAAAGGCATGCCTGGTACCTGCTTATTACACTGGGTCGAAAGGTAATTGGCTCAGCTAGAGCAGGAAATAAATTTTATTTACTAAAACATGTTTGCTCCTCTAGTGGGACCCCAACCCAGTAGGCCCAATAAATAGGAGCTCGTTACGCTGTCTTCGGCGCAACCTACGCGGACGTGGAAATTTTACTGAAGGAATTCTTGCAGAATTACTGATTCCTTCATTTAGTTCACCCGCACAAGTTACCACATGTTCACAAATTGTATTCTATCCAGACCTTTTGTAGGGCACACTTGGTTTTACTTTGCCGAGTTTATTTTATGATAGACGTGACGAAAATTGAATAAATGTTACACACGTCGAACGTAAATAATTTAGGTAGGTAATAAATCTACCGACGACGACGCAATGTGGGCATCGTAATGGTGCTAGAGGACCAGGGAGTGGAAATCCGTTCCTCATCTCGTGAGCATCATGATCGAGAGAGAATCACATAGGAATGTGTGTCAATGGAAATAGGTAGGTAGATTCCTTAACCCACGTACCTACTACTTAAAGAAACAACCCATTACACTAAAGTCACCTTAATAACATAGTTAAATACCTGCAAAACTACCTACCCAGGTTTTTTGGGTCCAAGGAAAGCATAGGCTTTCCCAGGATAGGTCTATACAAAGGGCTACTTACTTACTCAAGTAGTTACTTACTAACTTTAACAGATCGCTAAGTGTTTCTGAAAAAATGGCGAATCCATATGAAAATCATAATGTACCTATTTATACTATGAGTGTTAACTCAACACGTTACTGGCCGGTTCAGATATCCTTCACTCTATGACTACTACACACTACGTGTCACCGGAGCAAAGTCATATAATAAAATTAATGGGTTTTCCAGCGGTCAACCCCGGAGGGCAGGTGACATAAAACGTGCAAAATATTCCAACAAAAACACGCAAAAACCGAACCATTAAACCCTCGAATGGAAGGCCATAAAAGATAAATTAAAGCATGTCATAAAAATCGTTCTAGCTAAAATGATAACAATTTCGATGTTACCAAATAATTTTCGAGAGGGGAAATTAGTTGGGAAGGTAAGTACCTACGTAAATATTTCAATTAATGACTGCCACTAACGGTTAAATAATTAACTATTTTACCAAAATTATGAATACAGGCCTTCTTTATTCTCTATTTTTTTATTAGATAAGTAGGTAAGTACCTACCTATGCTCTAGTAATGTGAATAACGATGTTATTAGAGAACATTTGGAACTCATTTGCAGTGCCGCCGTTAGTACCTACTTAATAGCACCGTGGCACATAAATTGTACTAGGAGGTAAAGCCAAGCCTTGGACATTTGATTCCAGGTCATATAAAGGTACCTACGCCTTGACTCGACTGTGGTAGAACGACCCACTCCAAGAAGATCTCAAAGAAGCATCTAAATCTTTAGGCCACCGTTCGCTAACTTGGTTAAGTACCTACCTATATTATAAGAGAAAACTACAGTAGGTGAGTACCTGGTAACAAATACCAGGCATGCCTTTTAAGTTCTGTCGTTTCCATATTTCCCGGCAATTTTGAATTTGGAACTGTTCTATATTCGAATGTGTTTAAATTTCGAATCTCAAAACAATTGAAAGTTTTAGGATTAATGCTATTGTTTAGTCACAGCGTCGATTAGAATCTGTCAGGTTACGTACGAAAATGAATCTTCCTAAGGAAAATGTTCGTGCAATAATTTTCTACAACTTTAGAAGAGGCCTGACACGGCTTCAGTGTTTTGAAGAGCTAACATCTGTATTCAGTGATGAAGCCCCATGTCTGCGGACTGTCGAACGCTGGTATTTATAATTCCAGCGTAAACATACTATTCTTAGTGACAAATCTCTCGAAGGACGGCCAAAATCCGCCTTCACTGAAGATAACATCATTGCTGTGAGACAACAAATTCTCGAAGATCGTCATGTGACGTATCAAGAGATAGAGGTTCTATTAGGCATCTCAGGGACAACCATTCAGAAAATCTTGCATGAAGCGCTTGGTGTAAGAAAGCTAGTTTGCCGTTGGATACCGCATCTGCTTTCCGACGATCACAAGGCGGCCCGCGACAGATGGTGTAAGAAAACTCTGCAAAGGTTCAACCAAGGAGAGTCAAATCACGTCTACAACATCATCAGTGGTGACGAATCTTGGATCTATGCCTACGATCCTGATTCCAAACAACGATCTACAATCTGGGTCTTTCAAGACAAGCCAAAACCGACTAAAGTTGTTCGTTCTTGAAGCACTTCAAAGAAGGTGGTGGCCACGTTCATTGGAAAAACCGGCCATATTGCGACTATTGCACTTGAAGATCGTAGAACGGTTAATGGAGAGTGGTATACCACAGTTTGTTTACCACAAGTCATCGCCAACTTCGAAAATCTAACTCAAAGCGACGCATCATCCTGCACCACGACAACGCAATCTCACACAGCGCTCGTCAAACGATTGAGTATTTGAAGCAGGAAAAAGTAGAAATTCTTGAGCATCCTCCATGCAGTCCTGACCTAAGCCCTAACGATTTATTTACATTTCCTAAAATTAAGAAAAGTCTTCGTGGTCAAAGGTTCCAGTCCGGTGAAAAAGCAGTCGACGCTTTCAAGTCAGCCATTTTGAACACCCCCACTTTAGAGTGGTATAAATGTTATAATAACTGGTTTGAGCGAATGGAAAAGTGTATTAAGCTACGTGGTGAATACTTTGAAAAACAATAAAAATTACTATAAGGTTCTAGTTGTGTTTTTTTCTTCAAACGACAAAACTTAAAAGGCATCCCTCGTAAATAGGTCTTGTAATTCCCTTATTTTATGTACCTATACCTACCTATTGGAAGTAAATAAGTGGAGTTTATAGCCGGTCCGCTAGTAGCTAGCGTGCTAGCTAGGGTTGCCTGACACCCTTGCTAATGAGAATATTATTATTATAGGTAGCTACTTATATAAGCATTTATGAATAGTAGCCACCAATATTCAAAAAAAGATTGTGAAATAAATTAATACTATACTTACGTACAAAAAAAATACAATAAAGGGGTAACCCACCTACTTGAAACACTTGTTTAACAGTCTTCAAAAGAAGAGGAGCTTCTGTATTCGTTTGTATTTTTTTCTTATGTATGATCACCGATTTGATTATTATCAATAATTGTGAACCGATTTTGTTTTTTAGGATATAGTTACTTACTCTCCAATAGACATTTCATCACAATCGGTTCAGTAGTTTGTGAGATAAGTATGAACACTTTACTGTTATGAGCAATTCAATTCGTAGGTTACGGAATTACGGACGAAAATAAAGATAGTTTTTTTTTAAATTTCCGCTAATTTCAAATAAGTGACGAAACCTATAACTTGGGATTTCCGACTCCAAATGAAATAAATCATAGGTTTATTTTTATAAGGTAGGGTAAGGTAGGTAAGGTTTCATTTTAACTACTTACTTAGTTATTGCCAGCTTTTTAGTGCACCCAGGTTTTTTTAAATCGATGATATTTTTTATTAAAATATTTTAAGTAAGTAGCTGAGCGGGAATAGTACATTGTTACATGAGTGGTGAAACCTCGAACTATTAGCGCCCTCGCTACGCTCGGGCGCCAAACCCCGTCTCGGGACAAAATAAGTCTTTCACCCGAGGTAAACACTGTGCTTTTCATTACGAATACAAGGAAAATAAAAATAAAAACAGGAATTGGCTAAAGAAATAATACAAGGAAGTCTAACAATAGTCTACAACTCGAAAAAAAAAATCGGATTGCCGCCTATTTTGTTTTTTTTTCGTTGGCCGGCCAACTTCATTATTTAGCCATTATTTTTCATTTTCATCTTTAAATATTTTGCCCAAATCTATGTTATTTTAAAGAAATTGTTGAAACTAAATTATAATTAAGTCATTTAAAAAAATATATTCTTGAATTAATACTTAACTTTATGTTATTTCAATTTTACATAGTGCTGTAATTGAGTGACTGTAGAAAAAGTTTGAACATGGTTCCATAGAAATGTGAAAATGGAACTAGTTTTTTTTTTAATAATTTGACAGCTGTCAGTTGAAAGCGAAACTCCCGGGCCTGAAAAGTATTACTTTCAACCCGCTCCTCAGGCAACTTCAGACCTACTTTCAGAGTATGAGTAATGAAAAAATAATTTAAAAATACTGTTTGATTGTTTATACCATTATATGCACGATATTGGTTCATCCAAACACCCAGGTACTTATTGTTTCGGTATCTTGCAACACCCTGTGGGTACATAAGAATGTAGAAAATAGAAATAGGTAAGTACCTAAGTACTTGGTAAAGGTTAAGCAGCTACCTACCTACATGCAACCCTTGTTCGCAGCCATTACTCGCGAGTGGAGCCATAAAACAAAGCTGTTGACGACGAAATGTTATATTGGTAGTGTTGTATTGATGGGCTTGTGCCAAGAGACGGAAAAGTTAATAAAATAATATCGTAGGTGGAGCGTATTGATTTAAGCACGAAATCATGATAGAAATGCACAAAAATAAATTAATAATTATAATTTTAGACATACACTGCAATTTTAATAGCTAGGTGGGTACCTACTCTTGAGCATGGAAAATTCCAACTCTGGGGGACTAGAATCATGACTAGAAACCATGGTAGGTAAGTACCTATCACTTATCGTTACGATACACACACACTGTAATTACCTATACCTTCCTACCAAGTTCTGAGCGCTCCGGCTACGACATTATTTTCGCCCGAATAAAAAGATGGCTGCCTACACTGCTTAGTGCTTACCATGCTAATATTTATGTTTGAATCAGCAATAAATAGGCATACAAACAGAACGCAAGTCATGGTTAAATGAAGAAGTTAGGTACCGAAGTGTCTACTTACTGACCTATAATTCTCTGCTACCTCGGTAGGTAAGTACCTACTTTATGTGCACCACTAGTGAAACTAAATGCAAGAAGTCTTTAAAAACTCATTAGAGCATGGAGGTTAACGACGTGCAAATGTTACGACTTCCTTATTCTGATTAAAACATAAGTATAAAAGTGTATAAGTTAAGTATACATGTACATAAGTAGGGTCATAACTCACCTATCTAAAGTAATGTAAATACCTACCAATTTCATAGTGTCATTCCATAGTCACTTGCGCTAGTATTTCATTAATATAATAATATTATAATTATATTAATGAAATACTATTATGAGCAGGTAGGAATCTAGGTAGGATAGGAACCTATAGGTACCTAGTTACTTTCACAATAAGATAAAATTACCTATTGGTGCAATACAGCTTAGGTAGATTCTACATTATTAGGTATCTTGTCATTTTTTTTATGTACCTAGTTTCCTAACAGTTAACTGTCGTAAGTAGATAAGTAGGTAAGTACTTATAGATTTTCCTCAATTTCATAGCTACAAAGGTAGTAAGTAATCTGTGATTTTCGATATGTTAGTAACGTACCTAGTGTTTAAATAAGTAAGTACTCTTTGTGCACAACTTTCTTGAGATTGTTATAGGTAGCGTGTCCCAAGTGGCCGTACTCATTGTGATACGTATAAGTATGCTATAAGCGCCATCTGTTGTATAAATGTTGCCGCTCCACTACACTAGCTATGTACAACTTCTGTTATGTGACAATTTAAAATGCAAAGTTAAAATTAGATTTTGAAAATGTGCCAAATGCTCAGGCCATGCACAATGAAGGGTTCAGTAGCAGGTAGGTAGGTTAGTTATAAAAAATAACCCTTATCTAAATTTTGAAGCGAAGCTTCTATACGGACATTCGCGGCGTTCGCTCGCCGCGCGGCCACTCTTTCCGTGCTAAGCGTCAGTAGCGTTACACGATGGCGTCAGAGCTGCAGCGCCCTACGCTTCATACTATAAAGCTTCGCTTCTTTGGGACGTCCCTAGACGGGACTGTTTTGTTATTTTTATTTATTGCAAAATTGGTAGATTCTCGAAATCTACCCGTAAAATCTTTATTAAGTAGGTACATTTCGTGTCTAAATTTTCAACAATAATGTCTTACTTACATCCACATAAAATTTGTGTTTCCAGCATGTTGAGCATGTGCTTTAAACCTACTATAATAAATTGCAATTAAATGAATCCTTAAATTTTACCCCAGGTTTAAATATCAAATTGTTTACATACTACCCATACATACTTTTAATACTTACTAAAGAAATAAAGTCGTGAAAATAAAACATTAATTTATTGCTGTTACTTAATTGAAATGATTAACAATGGCTCCAATTTCGTCTGCATAATCATATTCATTTTTCTACAATACAAAAATGTAAGAAGTGTCGATATTTATTACATAAACATTACTTATCAGATGTTGTAATGTATGTAATAATAATAATTATTATTATTATTATAAACGGATTTTTTTATGATAAAATGTTGTGAGGAAACACCATATCATTTGAAAAGACCTTTTAACGAAACCCCACATGATAGGGTAACCAAAAAAAATGAATTATACCCTATTTCCTACCTCAAAACATTTTGCTACAAATTCAAATTCAAATCATTTATTTTGTTTAGGCCTACGGGGGCACTTACAAATTGACAATTTACATATTTTTTTTCCTTATATCTACAACCGGATCGGAACGCGACCTCGACTGAGAAGATCCGGCAAGAAACTCAGCGGGCTTGTCTTTTTACGTCATTTACATTTTACATTTTATATTTTTTAGAGTGATATCTACTTTCAAGTTATATCTGTACCAAACTTCAAACGGTCGGTTCGGACGGACGATGGACCATTATGATCTTATAAGGGCTCCTCGTAGGGACTACGGAACTCTAAAAACATGTAAAAAACCAATCAGCTGATTTTCATTTTGACAGCTATCTTCTGTCAACGTCAAACAATAGCTTAAGATTGCATCTTGGATTGCGATAAAATTATAATAGGTAGGTCATGCATGGTTGGAATTGGAATTGGAACTCACGGACGTGTAAGTAGTCCAGTACAGAGTGCAGATAATGTAACCAAGTAAAGATCATTTCAAGGTTGAATTTGTGACATAATAGTGTAGATAAAAATAGATATTTATTTACTTATAACGTTATCATGTGAACGCACAGTGTGAACGTCATAACCAGCTTGTTTACAAAAATAACTGCTTTTTGAAGGAGAACTCTTTATTATTCGTTTCTCTGTAAATGTTCGTAAAGTGTTTGTAAAGTGCTTCGAAAATGTCTTTGCGAACGTTGTTACTAAGGTAAGAGTGGATTTTTTATACAATAAAAACATAACGCTAAATTACTTATCTTACGTATTTAAAATAGGTATTTAACATTAACGTGAGTAAAATGATGAAATCTATAATTTTATAAATGTCACAGCTGATGTAATTCATGAACAACACGTCAATATTGTAGTTACCTTCCTATTATTAGTTAAGAAATTGTACTTTGTTCACAGAAAAATCTTGGTTGTACCTCCTTAATCTTTATTATTAAGTATGTAGATCAATTTTACGAAGTAATAAAGGTACATTATTATTAGTACAGGTACTTACTTACTTATAAGTATAATAAGTAGGTACATAATATTATTTTGAACAAAATCAGGCTTCAGATCAACTTAACACACAATAATAATTAAAAATAAAAATTAATAATAAAACTATTAAAAAATATTTATTTTTCCTCTATCTGGATTATCATATGTCTGAGGGGTTTTCCAGCAAAATCCACCAACAGATGGTCATTACAAAAATTACTCCCACCAATACCACTTGGGCTGTTCTACCTGGGTAGGATTTCTGGTTAGCACCAACCAGATACTTCCATAAAATTGAGCATAACATCAAAGTTGACTACTTAATTCTACCTAGCCTATAGTGTTCCATTATATCGAACAGATAATAAACTAGTGAATATGACACTTCAGAATGTTTAAAATCATCAGGCTGTGTTTATACTGCTGAGGCACCCAATAAGTACAAATGCTCCTAGTGTCATATCAATAACTTGATCCTTATGTAGCTGGCATCTGCTCATAATAAAGGGATCTCAGTAAATATTGTAATTACAGGTAGAAGGTTAATTGGTACCTACTTCAATTGATATTATTATTTCCAGATCAATAAATCAAAAGAACAAGTTTATAAACCTTGCTGCTATAGTGAGGATCAAACAAGAACAGTACAGACAGAATGATCAACAAACCTATAATTATAAGAGAACAATCGCCAACATTCTGTTTGGATCAGTTCTCGTTGGTACAACTATTAGAGGTAAATCACTCATAAAAATAAATTTATGTTGTACAGGAAGTATAAGTATTTTATTTTTATTAAACATAAGTAGGTAAGTATATTTATTTGCGGATGAACGGGCAAAGATTATGTACTGAGAGATAGATGCCTGATAAGTTTTTATTTTAAATATATTGCTGTTATTTTTATTTGTATAATTGATATTATGTCATTATAATATATTGAAAATAACTTAGAGACAATCTAAAACAAGAATTTAGTAGGTACTAAAAGCCACTTCTTATATCTAATGTTCAAAGGTTTATATGCTTTATAATTCCAGATCAAATAGACACGAATAATACATTAAGTAAGAACCACCCAGTACAAGATGAAAAAAAGTCCAAGACTGAAACTTTTGAAGCTGGAGAGAAAAGGCCTGACCTGCCCACATTCAGTGCTGATGAAGTCAGCAAACATGATGACAAGTTAGTTTGTATAAGTACCTATCCTACAATGAAGTGTAAATTAATAAAGGGTGCATCAAGTAGACAGTGTGAACTAATTAATATGGGAGAGAATCAAGGTTCCTAAATTATATTTTTGTCAAAATATAAACCTAGAAGCATGCAATTGCTACCCACATTCATAGATTTTATATTTTAACTGCAATCATAACCGAAACTTGTTGCCTCTCACCATACAATTAGAAATTTTAAGGGTTGTCACTTGTTAAACCATCTACTACCGTTTATTTGGTAAAGTAAGTAAGTAATATTTTTAACATAACTCAAGTTGTTATGAATCAATTGTTGCTTTATTAACCAAAATTTATAATCTAGACATGCGGTAGCGTGTCAGCCAAGTTCCATAATGTATTACAATCAGCTGCAATATACTTACAAATAAGTACTTAAGGGTTTTCTTCGTTAAGTAAGTATATTTTCTTGGTCACTAATCTCCATGTTGTTTCTTCCATAGACAACTGTTATCTTAGTGAGAATGTAACACTCCCATGTTATAAATTTAGGCGTTCTGAAGCTCACGTAGTTCTGGCACTGTGGCGCACCTTCACGTCCGACCGTCTGATCTGACTGACTGGCTATCCATCTCCCACCTCTTATCTGTGGGGGTGCTGCTGGTTACGGCTCCGGAACCCTCTCCGTAACAACTTCGCTGAAACTTCCTTTGTAGGTTCTATCATCTGGGCCTGCATCTCTGTTGTTGTTTCATTTGTTTTCATATGCTAAATAAATTAGCTTGATTTGTGTCTGAACTGAAATGCAGAAATCTTTGCCTCCACTTAATGTTGCAAATAAAGCCTGGAATTGAACAGTTATCATTTGTGAATTCTTTTTTAATTAATTTAGCTCTGTAATCTGCACAGAAGCTTTTTTTCCATTTGGATTAGCCACTGGCCATGTTAGTGTCACCCATGGAGAATAAGTTACTTTTTCAATTATCTATCAATCTCTTTTTTAATCTGATCTCTCAAAGCAAGTGGTACAGTTGGTTTTAGGTAAGTACTTACCTACACCAGTTTGACACTATTATTCAATTAGATTGATGCTTGAAAATCTTTTATTTCTCCTATTTCTTCTGAAAATAATTTCCATTTAATAATTATCTGCTTGATGTTGAACTCATTCTATCCTATCTTCTACCTTCATATTTATATTATGTAGGTAGATAGGTACTTCAAAGTGTAAGTTTAGTTTCCTTATCGATGATCTACTTACCCACAATGGACTCAGTCCACATTCTCATTTATTATAAATAATATTTATTTTATTTCCTTATTTTCATATTATATTTTTATTTTGCAGGTTCCTACGGGTTGTATGTATTCACCAGTGTAAGTTCCCAATTTGATCATTGTATTTTTGTAGTTTCAGGTTTTGAAAGTATTTTTTTGTAATTTTCTTCTGAACATGTTGTTACTGCGGCACCAGTATCCAGTTCCCAGGTATGTATTTTTCCATAAATAATTGTAGTAAAATATAAAACATTCTTCATTTGTACTACTCTTTCGCATACCTACTTATGTATTTTGTGAATTTCATATATTTCTTCTTCATCACTCTCTTCAGACAAAGAACCCTGCTTGATTTCCAGTTGTTTTTGGTCTCTAAAACATACCTTTTATTACTGTTTTCTTCCTTTATCAAGCTGTTATTGTATTCTCTTTGTTACTGTCTTTACAGACCAGCTTATCTTTCAGCTTGCTTTATGGCCTTCTTCTTCGCATCGGTAGCAACTTACTTTACTTTCTTCTACATCCTTGCCTTTGTCATATTTCTTTACATTATATGTATTATTGTTTTTATTGTATGTACTCTTGTTCATAGACATTTCGGTTATGTATGAAATATTGATTTTATAGCCATTGCTCATTGATATTATCGAAATTTGTATTTGATGACTCTGGCAGTAGGTAGGTACTTAGGTACCTTATATTTACGTGATTTCGATATTTCTCAATACATTTAAACTGGACCCATAGATGTGTTTCAAATGTTGTTGCTTGCAATTTATATAAAATTGCATTTTCCTCCAATTTATTTTGAAACATCAATGTAATTTACAATTTTTTCATGCTCGTGTTCTGTCCTAGTACAGCATTTGTGTTGTTGGGTTACTTCACCTGGTTTAGGTTCCATATGAATTTTCAGTTATTTGATGAGGTTTTCATATGTTTGGGTCTCAGGTTTAATTGGTGGTGTCACATTTTTTAGAACTTGATAATAATTTTGACCTATACTTACAATTAAAACATATTTTAATCTCGGTAGTACTTACTGTGGGTATTAACACCTTTCAAACTGTTGTAGTCTTATAATATATATATCTATCAAACAATTCATTATCTTCGTCGTATGGTTGCAAATTAATGCCATATATTCTAGATTATGTACCTATTTGTTACTCGATGTAATAGTGCCTGTCGCATATTTGCTTGTTGTGCCTGCATGAATTTCATTGTCTTCAACATTTTCTGTTAAACTTCTGATAATCGTGCCTCCATTTTGTCTTTTCAAAAACTCAACGAGTTTGGGTAGAATAAAGGAATTTTTCGAATCGGAGTAGGATTAGGCCTCTGGATCAAGGAATTTAAGTCATGAAAACTTTTGGATCGATATAATTTTGTTTTAATTTAAAATCTTTTGTTTCACAGGGACAGTTTCTGGGTAACGTACAAGCATGGCGTGTACGACGTGACAAAGTTCCTGTCCTCCCACCCTGGGGGGGAGCAGATCATGAACGCGGCCGGGCTCAGCATCGAGCCTTTCTGGAATGTGTACGGCATGCATAAAACAGAGGAGGTGTATAGACTGCTTGAATCGTTCAGGATAGGTTGGTATGACCATCTTAAGTTTCTCAATCGTTTCTCATCTAAAGTCATGTAAAGTTACGGAAACAGTACTAGCTACTGATTTATGATATCATAAGTTAGAAGTAGGGATTGCAATCCGGAAAATCGGATCCGGTAATCCGGCGGATCCGGTAATCCGGCGGATCCGGCATCATTTGACGTCTAACAGATCCGGTACCAATTTCTCCTTCTAACTCCAATTTCTTACAAAATGCTCGCTCCCTACTTCTCGGGCCAGAATATACAGAGTAAAATTTAACTAGTTACATTACATATTCGATGTTTATTGTTGTTTATGTTGAAATAAAATAACAATTATAGGATTCCAAAATCATACTAAGTACTTAATTAAGGTGCGCTCAGGAAAGATCGGACTAACATTTGAGAATTTGAGGGAACCTGACTAGAATATTTTTTTTCTCAACTTCTATATACTTCAGATTATTCAAACACGGTGCTAATTGTTAACGAATATACGTAGTTTAGCCCAGATTTTTTTTGTGTTTGTAAACTCATTGGTTTCCGACTTATACGTATGCAAAGACGAGACATTTTTTTTTTGGGCATGATGAAAAATTTACCGTCAAAGGGCAAGACCGGACAGCAATTTAAAGTTGCTTCTAGTGCTTGGAGAACAATGTCCATAAAGGATTATCTCCAAAATTTATCCTTCTAAAACATATTTAAAATATAACCTTTTATTCCAACAAACATACATGTTCTGATCGATTATCCGAATTATTGCTTTTTGGCATCCGATCTTGCCCGTGATGCAAAAATGTTGTGATTTTGTGATTCTCAAACTTTGTAATGTGTCAAAAAGGTATAACCTAGATATGAAAAAAAATATTTATTACTATGTAACCTAAATGGTTTATATTAAGGAAATGAATCTGAATCTGATTTATATATTATGAATGGTATAATGTGAACAAAAACATTTTATTTGAATGGCATTCAAGGCGACATATAATAAAAGTTTGACAGCCACTGCCCTTTCTTTGAACACGTAAATTTTATCCGATCTTGTCCTGCCTGGGTGAACACCGGATCTTTGCCTACAGTGACCCTAGGACTGTTTGGATCAGTTCTATCTAGCTATCAGCCCATAAAACACAGTATTCAGAGAAAATAGTAATAAAACAAGCTTTATTCTCGCCGAAATATGCAATCAAAAGTCAAAGGGGGAAGATCGGAAGACCGAAAAATTTTGCTTTTTGGCGCGTAGCACACGTCCAACTTGTCGGAGCGACTAGCGGGAACTACTGGTCGCGGCAGGATAAAATGGCGTCTTGTAAAATGTTGACAACATTATAAAACATGGCCAAATTCGCCGGGAATTTATTTCATCCGGTCTTCACCCATGTCCGTCCATCTTACCATCCATACCGTCCATCTTACCTGAGCTCAATACTTTTGCCCTTATAATTTCACAATTTTCGTCTGTCATTCCGTCCGACCTCAAGAGTAATTTTATGCGGAGACTACAATAAATTACTGAACAAGACCTGACTTTACGAGCACTTTTACTGCGGTTATTAATATTTGTTATTTTATTTATTTGATCAGGCGGCCGCTTCATCTTGTCGCCATCTATATGGCGTGAGTGAGGGCTAGAAAGCCTTAAATTGACACAAAAATAGATTTTAGGTACCATTACAAAACTGTGTATTTGAATACTTAAAGCAAAATATTTTAGGGTACCTCTCGCACTTGAGAATGGGGAGTGAAAAAAAAAGTTTCCTTACCCCTCCAGTTGTACCCCACTATACTTATTCAACAATATCTCGTTGAATAGGTGTTTTAAAATAATTTTGAGGTTTCTTTTACAATTGTTCAAAATCAAAATGAATTGCCGCTAACAAAATATTACGCTCAAAAGTGGTATTTTTACTTGGTGTCTATGGAACCCAATACTATGCGTGGTCCAACCACGCACTTGGCCGTTTTTTATAACCTTTATGATACACTTAAACATGTGTTAAACAGTTAATTTGGAAGGGAACGTACCACAAGTACCATGTGACCTATCTATATGTGTGAAAATTGGTGCCGGATTGCAATCCCTACTTAAAAAGTCGTTTTAGAAAAGCAAATGAAAATATCGTTCAGCTGATATGGTTATTGAAAACAAAATTCACTTCCTTGTTTTCAAGGAGAGCATGCAACCAACTTTTCTATAACTAGTTTTATATTAAGTCAATCGCATTTTCTTTCCCAGGAAACCTGCACGACGATGACATAGTGGACCACTCAGACGACGAGCTCTGGGTCAAGGAGCCATCCCGCGACAAGCGTTTGATAGTGAAGACAGCCAAGCCGTTCAACGCGGAGATCCCGGCCAAGCTGCAGATCGAACACTTCGACACGCCTAAGTATGTTTGTTTGATGATTGCATGCTTGTTATTTTGTCGAAGGCGGCTACTGACTTAATGTTTAACATTGTGTGCCATGGATTTGGTTTCTTACGCTGTTACGTTGGCAGCTATCTTTTGTTTATTATTGGTCAATTCCTTTTCATCGATTGCATTTCGTATTGGTTCCCGATTCTGTTAAGACACTAACCAAATTTGACTAAATTAACTGTATTAGGTACCGTCCTTATCGAGCTCGTAACAGGCAAGAAATACTTTAAATGTTTTGGAGTGTTAAATTCTTAGTAATTTACAACCACAAAATGAACAGGAAAAATAGTGTTGCCTGAAATTTTAATGGAACAAACTAATGCACTACTTATCTGTAGTTATGTCTAATGATTTCACTCATACGTGTTTTGCCGAAATAAATCATGTTCTATGGTTTTCAACACTACGTACCATAATAGGATTCATACATAAAACACGCCAATCTAATCAAGCGATGCGCTCCTGTCCGTGTAAGCACATGTTTTATGTGCTACAGTGTCCTCTATAAACGTTGTCAACCAATAAATGTTTCTTCTTTCCAGCGAATTATTTTACGTGCGTCAACACATGCCTGTTCCAGAGATGGACGCGGCGCGGCACCGCGTGCGCGTGGTGGTGGTGGACGCGGCGGGCGCGGCGCGCGCGCGGCACTTCCCGCTGCACGAGCTGGCCGCGCGCTTCCCGAGCGTCAGCGTGCGCGCCGCGCTCATGTGCGCCGGGAACCGCCGCCAAGAGATGGATAAAGTACTCCACTCCACTTTTACTACTCTAACTACCTTATACGCATGTTCTTATTCGGTGCACCTTATTTTTATTTTAGTTTATTGATGATTGATCGCTATTACATTCTCTTTGTTGATGAGTATAGTTTATAGGAATTTCATTTTTATTGAACTTTTCTTACTGGGAAGTATATAGTTATTATTTTATGATCACTATTTATTTAAAAAATAGTAGATTTTTTAATAGTTGCGAGAAGTGCAGGGAGGAGGGGAAGCATTTGAAATTGACCAAATGTTACAATCACCGATTTTCGGTCCCAATAACTGTAAAGTCAATGACCTCTGTAACATTAAAATATCGACGCGTCAGACCATCCGATCGAAGTCGACATGTCGCTGGTTACTTTGAATTTTCTGTACTTATTTTCTATACGGTCGACTCATGTAACTAGGTATCCCTTAAAGCAGGTGAAGCCGGTTAAGGGCATAAGCTGGGCGGGCGGCGCCATCAGCAACGCCGTGTGGAGCGGCGTGGCGCTGCGCGACGTGCTGCTGCATTGCGGGGTCGACCCCGCCGACACGGAGGGCAAGCACGTCATCGTTAGTACCGTCATATGAATAGCAACACACGCACCGCTAGCTTCTAAGCTCCTAGTACTAGACAACGGCGGATCGACATAATCGCCGAATGGAATTGCGAACCGAAGTTCACTGGTACATTTCTCGGCAGTTCACGGGGTCGGACATAGACGCGACGGGCGTGAACTTCAGCACGTCGATCCCGCTGGAGCAGGCGCTGGACCCCAACGCGCGCATCCTGCTGGCCACGCACATGAACGGCGCGCCGCTGCCGCGCGACCACGGGCACCCGCTGCGGGCGCTCGTGCCCGGCGCGCCCGCCGTGCGCAGCGTCAAGTGGCTCGGTACCCGCCGCACATTAGATTAGATCTCGCGACCACGGGCACCCGCTGCGGGCGCTCGTGCCCGGCGCGCCCGCCGTGCGCAGCGTCAAGTGGCTCGGTACCCGCCGCACATTAGATTAGATCTCGCGACCACGGGCACCCGCTGCGGGCGCTCGTGCCCGGCGCGCCCGCCGTGCGCAGCGTCAAGTGGCTCGGTACCCGCCGCACATTAGATTAGATCTCGCGACCACGGGCACCCGCTGCGGGCGCTCGTGCCCGGCGCGCCCGCCGTGCGCAGCGTCAAGTGGCTCGGTACCCGCCGCACATTAGATTAGATCTCGCGACCACGGGCACCCGCTGCGGGCGCTCGTGCCCGGCGCGCCCGCCGTGCGCAGCGTCAAGTGGCTCGGTACCCGCCGCACATTAGATTAGATCTCGCGACCACGGGCACCCGCTGCGGGCGCTCGTGCCCGGCGCGCCCGCCGTGCGCAGCGTCAAGTGGCTCGGTACCCGCCGCACATTAGATTAGATCTCGCGACCACGGGCACCCGCTGCGGGCGCTCGTGCCCGGCGCGCCCGCCGTGCGCAGCGTCAAGTGGCTCGGTACCCGCCGCACATTAGATTAGATCTCGCGACCACGGGCACCCGCTGCGGGCGCTCGTGCCCGGCGCGCCCGCCGTGCGCAGCGTCAAGTGGCTCGGTACCCGCCGCACATTAGATTAGATCTCGCGACCACGGGCACCCGCTGCGGGCGCTCGTGCCCGGCGCGCCCGCCGTGCGCAGCGTCAAGTGGCTCGGTACCCGCCGCACATTAGATTAGATCTCGCGACCACGGGCACCCGCTGCGGGCGCTCGTGCCCGGCGCGCCCGCCGTGCGCAGCGTCAAGTGGCTCGGTACCCGCCGCACATTAGATTAGATCTCGCGACCACGGGCACCCGCTGCGGGCGCTCGTGCCCGGCGCGCCCGCCGTGCGCAGCGTCAAGTGGCTCGGTACCCGCCGCACATTAGATTAGATCTCGCGACCACGGGCACCCGCTGCGGGCGCTCGTGCCCGGCGCGCCCGCCGTGCGCAGCGTCAAGTGGCTCGGTACCCGCCGCACATTAGATTAGATCTCGCGACCACGGGCACCCGCTGCGGGCGCTCGTGCCCGGCGCGCCCGCCGTGCGCAGCGTCAAGTGGCTCGGTACCCGCCGCACATTAGATTAGATCTCGCGACCACGGCACCCGCTGCGCCCGCCGTGCGCAGCGTCAAGTGGCTCGGTACCCGCCGCACATTAGATTAGATCTCGCGACCACGGGCACCCGCTGCGGGCGCTCGTGCCCGGCGCGCCCGCCGTGCGCAGCGTCAAGTGGCTCGGTACCCGCCGCACATTAGATTAGATCTCGCGACCACGGGCACCCGCTGCGGGCGCTCGTGCCCGGCGCGCCCGCCGTGCGCAGCGTCAAGTGGCTCGGTACCCGCCGCACATTAGATTAGATCTCGCGACCACGGCACCCGCTGCGCCCGCCGTGCGCAGCGTCAAGTGGCTCGGTACCCGCCGCACATTAGATTAGATCTCGCGACCACGGCACCCGCTGCGCCCGCCGTGCGCAGCGTCAAGTGGCTCGGTACCCGCCGCACATTAGATTAGATCTCGCGACCACGGGCACCCGCTGCGGGCGCTCGTGCCCGGCGCGCCCGCCGTGCGCAGCGTCAAGTGGCTCGGTACCCGCCGCACATTAGATTAGATCTCGCGACCACGGGCACCCGCTGCGGGCGCTCGTGCCCGGCGCGCCCGCCGTGCGCAGCGTCAAGTGGCTCGGTACCCGCCGCACATTAGATTAGATCTCGCGACCACGGCACCCGCTGCGCCCGCCGTGCGCAGCGTCAAGTGGCTCGGTACCCGCCGCACATTAGATTAGATCTCGCGACCACGGCACCCGCTGCGCCCGCCGTGCGCAGCGTCAAGTGGCTCGGTACCCGCCGCACATTAGATTAGATCTCGCGACCACGGGCACCCGCTGCGGGCGCTCGTGCCCGGCGCGCCCGCCGTGCGCAGCGTCAAGTGGCTCGGTACCCGCCGCACATTAGATTAGATCTCGCGACCACGGGCACCCGCTGCGGGCGCTCGTGCCCGGCGCGCCCGCCGTGCGCAGCGTCAAGTGGCTCGGTACCCGCCGCACATTAGATTAGATCTCGCGACCACGGGCACCCGCTGCGGGCGCTCGTGCCCGGCGCGCCCGCCGTGCGCAGCGTCAAGTGGCTCGGTACCCGCCGCACATTAGATTAGATCTCGCGACCACGGGCACCCGCTGCGGGCGCTCGTGCCCGGCGCGCCCGCCGTGCGCAGCGTCAAGTGGCTCGGTACCCGCCGCACATTAGATTAGATCTCGCGACCACGGGCACCCGCTGCGGGCGCGCGTGCCCGGCGCGCCCGCCGTGCGCAGCGTCAAGTGGCTCGGTACCCGCCGCACATTAGATTAGATCTCGCGACCACGGCACCCGCTGCGCCCGCCGTGCGCAGCGTCAAGTGGCTCGGTACCCGCCGCACATTAGATTAGATCTCGCGACCACGGCACCCGCTGCGCCCGCCGTGCGCAGCGTCAAGTGGCTCGGTACCCGCCGCACATTAGATTAGATCTCGCGACCACGGGCACCCGCTGCGGGCGCTCGTGCCCGGCGCGCCCGCCGTGCGCAGCGTCAAGTGGCTCGGTACCCGCCGCACATTAGATTAGATCTCGCGACCACGGGCACCCGCTGCGGGCGCTCGTGCCGGCGCGCCCGCCGTGCGCAGCGTCAAGTGGCTCGGTACCCGCCCGCACATTAGATTAGATCTCGCGACCACGGGCACCCGCTGCGGGCGCTCGTGCCCGGCGCGCCCGCCGTGCGCAGCGTCAAGTGGCTCGGTACCCGCCCGCACATTAGATTAGATCTCGCGACCACGGCACCCGCTGCGCCCCGCCCGTGCGCAGCGTCAAGTGGCTCGGTACCCGCCGCACATTAGATTAGATCTCGCGACCACGGGCACCCGCTGCGCCCGCCGTGCGCAGCGTCAAGTGGCTCGGTACCCGCCGCACATTAGATTAGATCTCGCGACCACGGGCACCCGCTGCGGGCGCTCGTGCCCGGCGCGCCCGCCGTGCGCAGCGTCAAGTGGCTCGGTACCCGCCGCACATTAGATTAGATCTCGCGACCACGGGCACCCGCTGCGGGCGCTCGTGCCCGGCTGCGGGCGCTCGTGCCCGGCGCGCCCGCCGTGCGCAGCGTCAAGTGGCTCGGTACCCGCCGCACATTAGATTAGATCTCGCGACCACGGGCACCCGCTGCGGGCGCTCGTGCCCGGCGCGCCCGCCGTGCGCAGCGTCAAGTGGCTCGGTACCCGCCGCACATTAGATTAGATCTCGCGACCACGGGCACCCGCTGCGGGCGCTCGTGCCCGGGCGCGCCCGCGTGCGCAGCGTCAAGTGGCTCGGTACCCGCCGCACATTAGATTAGATCTCGCGACCACGGGCACCCGCTGCGGGCGCTCGTGCCCGGCGCGCCCGCCGTGCGCAGCGTCAAGTGGCTCGGTACCCGCCGCACATTAGATTAGATCTCGCGACCACGGGGCACCCGCTGCGGGCGCTCGTGCCCGGGCGCGCCCGCCGTGCGCAGCGTCAAGTGGCTCGGTACCCGCCGCACATTAGATTAGATCTCGCGACCACGGCACCCGCCTGCGCCCGCCCGTGCGCAGCGTCAAGTGGCTCGGTACCCGCCGCACATTAGATTAGATCTCGCGACCACGGCACCCGCTGCGCCCCGCCGTGCGCAGCGTCAAGTGGCTCGGTACCCGCCGCACATTAGATTAGATCTCGCGACCACGGGCAACCCCGCTGCGGGCGCTCGTGCCCGGCGCGCCCGCCGTGCGCAGCGTCAAGTGGCTCGGTACCCGCCGCACATTAGATTAGATCTCGCGACCACGGGCACACCGCTGCGGGCGCTCGTGCCCGGCGCGCCCCGCCGTGCGCAGCGTCAAGTGGCTCGGTACCCCGCCGCACATTAGATTAGATCTCGCGACCACGGGCACCCGCTGCGGGCGCTCGTGCCCGGCGCGCCCGCCGTGCGCAGCGTCAAGTGGCTCGGTACCCCGCCGCACATTAGATTAGATCTCGCGACCACGGCACCCGGCGCGCCCGCCGTGCGCAGCGTCAAGTGGCTCGGTACCCGCCGCACATTAGATTAGATCTCGCGACCACGGGCACCCGCTGCGGGCGCTCGTGCCCGGCGCCCCCGCCGTGCGCAGCGTCAAGTGGCTCGGTACCCGCCGCACATTAGATTAGATCTCGCGACCACGGGCACCCGCTGCGGGCGCTCGTGCCCGGCGCGCCCGCCGTGCGCAGCGTCAAGTGGCTCGGTACCCGCCGCACATTAGATTAGATCTCGCGACCACGGGCACCCGCTGCGGGCGCTCGTGCCCGGCGCGCCCGCCGTGCGCAGCGTCAAGTGGCTCGGTACCCGCCGCACATTAGATTAGATCTCGCGACCACGGGCACCCGCTGCGGGCGCTCGTGCCCGGGGCGCCCGCCCGTGCGCAGCGTCAAGTGGCTCGGTACCCGCCGCACATTAGATTAGATCTCGCGACCACGGGCACCCGCTGCGGGGCTCGTGCCGGCGCGCCCGCCGTGCGCAGCGTCAAGTGGCTCGGTACCCGCCGCACATTAGATTAGATCTCGCGACCACGGGCACCCGCTGCGGGGGCTCGTGCCGGCGCGCCGCCGTGCGCAGCGTCAAGTGGCTCGGTACCCGCCGCACATTAGATTAGATCTCGCGACCACGGGCACCCGCTGCGGGCGCTCGTGCCCGGCGCGCCCGCCGTGCGCAGCGTCAAGTGGCTCGGTACCCGCCGCACATTAGATTAGATCTCGCGACCACGGGCACCCGCTGCGGGCGCTCGTGCCCGGCGCGCCCGCCGTGCGCAGCGTCAAGTGGCTCGGTACCCGCCGCACATTAGATTAGATCTCGCGACCACGGGCACCCGCTGCGGGCGCTCGTGCCCGGCGCGCCCGCCGTGCGCAGCGTCAAGTGGCTCGGTACCCGCCGCACATTAGATTAGATCTCGCGACCACGGGCACCCGCTGCGGGCGCTCGTGCCCGGCGCGCCCGCCGTGCGCAGCGTCAAGTGGCTCGGTACCCGCCGCACATTAGATTAGATCTCGCGACCACGGGCACCCGCTGCGGGCGCTCGTGCCCGGCGCGCCCGCCGTGCGCAGCGTCAAGTGGCTCGGTACCCGCCGCACATTAGATTAGATCTCGCGACCACGGGCACCCGCTGCGGGCGCTCGTGCCCGGCGCGCCCGCCGTGCGCAGCGTCAAGTGGCTCGGTACCCGCCGCACATTAGATTAGATCTCGCGACCACGGGCACCCGCTGCGGGCGCTCGTGCCCGGCGCGCCCGCCGTGCGCAGCGTCAAGTGGCTCGGTACCCGCCGCACATTAGATTAGATCTCGCGACCACGGCACCCGCTGCGGGCGCTCGTGCCCGCGCGCCGCCGTGCGCAGCGTCAAGTGGCACGGTACCCGCCGCACATTAGATTAGAACTCGCGACCACGGCACCCGCTGCGCGCCCGCCCGTGCGCAGCGTCAAGTGGCTCGGTACCCGCCGCACATTAGATTAGATCTCGCGACCACGGCACCCGCTGCGCCCGCCCGTGCGCAGCGTCAAGTGGCTCGGTACCCGCCGCACATTAGATTAGATCTCGCGACCACGGGCACCCGCTGCGGGCGCTCGTGCCCGGCGCGCCCGCCGTGCGCAGCGTCAAGTGGCTCGGTACCCGCCGCACATTAGATTAGATCTCGCGACCACGGGCACCCGCTGCGGGCGCTCGTGCCCGGCGCGCCCGCCGTGCGCAGCGTCAAGTGGCTCGGTACCCGCCGCACATTAGATTAGATCTCGCGACCACGGGCACCCGCTGCGGGCGCTCGTGCCCGGCGCGCCCGCCGTGCGCAGCGTCAAGTGGCTCGGTACCCGCCGCACATTAGATTAGATCTCGCGACCACGGGCACCCCGCTGCGGCCCGCCGTGCGCAGCGTCAAGTGGCTCGGTACCCGCCGCACATTAGATTAGATCTCGCGACCACGGCACCCGCTGCGCCCCGCCGTGCGCAGCGTCAAGTGGCTCGGTACCCGCCGCACATTAGATTAGATCTCGCGACCACGGGCACCCGCTGCGGGCGCTCGTGCCCGGCGCGCCCGCCGTGCGCAGCGTCAAGTGGCTCGGTACCCGCCGCACATTAGATTAGATCTCGCGACCACGGGCACCCGCTGCGGGCGCTCGTGCCCGGCGCGCCCGCCGTGCGCAGCGTCAAGTGGCTCGGTACCCGCCGCACATTAGATTAGATCTCGCGACCACGGGCACCCGCTGCGGGCGCTCGTGCCCGGCGCGCCCGCCGTGCGCAGCGTCAAGTGGCTCGGTACCCGCCGCACATTAGATTAGATCTCGCGACCACGGGCACCCGCTGCGGGCGCTCGTGCCCGGCGCGCCCGCCGTGCGCAGCGTCAAGTGGCTCGGTACCCGCCGCACATTAGATTAGATCTCGCGACCACGGGCACCCGCTGCGGGCGCTCGTGCCCGGCGCGCCCGCCGTGCGCAGCGTCAAGTGGCTCGGTACCCGCCGCACATTAGATTAGATCTCGCGACCACGGGCACCCGCTGCGGGCGCTCGTGCCCGGCGCGCCCGCCGTGCGCAGCGTCAAGTGGCTCGGTACCCGCCGCACATTAGATTAGATCTCGCGACCACGGGCACCCGCTGCGGGCGCTCGTGCCCGGCGCGCCCGCCGTGCGCAGCGTCAAGTGGCTCGGTACCCGCCGCACATTAGATTAGATCTCGCGACCACGGGCACCCGCTGCGGGCGCTCGTGCCCGGCGCGCCCGCCGTGCGCAGCGTCAAGTGGCTCGGTACCCGCCGCACATTAGATTAGATCTCGCGACCACGGGCACCCGCTGCGGGCGCTCGTGCCCGGCGCGCCCGCCGTGCGCAGCGTCAAGTGGCTCGGTACCCGCCTCACATTAGATTAGATCTCGCGACCACGGGCACCCGCTGCGGGCGCTCGTGCCCGGCGCGCCCGCCGTGCGCAGCGTCAAGTGGCTCGGTACCCGCCGCACATTAGATTAGATCTCGCGACCACGGGCACCCGCTGCGGGCGCTCGTGCCCGGCGCGCCCGCCGTGCGCAGCGTCAAGTGGCTCGGTACCCGCCGCACATTAGATTAGATCTCGCGACCACGGGCACCCGCTGCGGGCGCTCGTGCCCGGCGCGCCCGCCGTGCGCAGCGTCAAGTGGCTCGGTACCCGCCGCACATTAGATTAGATCTCGCGACCACGGCACCCCGCTGCGCCCGCCGTGCGCAGCGTCAAGTGGCTCGGTACCCGCCGCACATTAGATTAGATCTCGCGACCACGGCACCCGCTGCGCCCGCCGTGCGCAGCGTCAAGTGGCTCGGTACCCGCCGCACATTAGATTAGATCTCGCGACCACGGGCACCCGCTGCGGGCGCTCGTGCCCGGCGCGCCCGCCGTGCGCAGCGTCAAGTGGCTCGGTACCCGCCGCACATTAGATTAGATCTCGCGACCACGGCACCCGCTGCGCCCGCCGTGCGCAGCGTCAAGTGGCTCGGTACCCGCCGCACATTAGATTAGATCTCGCGACCACGGCACCCGCTGCGCCCGCCGTGCGCAGCCGTCAAGTGGCTCGGTACCCCGCCGCACATTAGATTAGATCTCGCGACCACGGGCACCCGCTGCGGGCGCTCGTGCCCGGCGCGCCCGCCGTGCGCAGCGTCAAGTGGCTCGGTACCCGCCGCACATTAGATTAGATCTCGCGACCACGGGCACCCGCTGCGGGCGCTCGTGCCCGGCGCGCCCGCCGTGCGCAGCGTCAAGTGGCTCGGTACCCGCCGCACATTAGATTAGATCTCGCGACCACGGGCACCCGCTGCGGGCGCTCGTGCCCGGCGCGCCCGCCGTGCGCAGCGTCAAGTGGCTCGGTACCCGCCGCACATTAGATTAGATCTCGCGACCACGGCACCCGCTGCGCCCGCCGTGCGCAGCGTCAAGTGGCTCGGTACCCGCCGCACATTAGATTAGATCTCGCGACCACGGCACCCGCTGCGCCCGCCGTGCGCAGCGTCAAGTGGCTCGGTACCCGCCGCACATTAGATTAGATCTCGCGACCACGGGCACCCGCTGCGGGCGCTCGTGCCCGGCGCGCCCGCCGTGCGCAGCGTCAAGTGGCTCGGTACCCGCCGCACATTAGATTAGATCTCGCGACCACGGGCACCCGCTGCGGGCGCTCGTGCCCGGCGCGCCCGCCGTGCGCAGCGTCAAGTGGCTCGGTACCCGCCGCACATTAGATTAGATCTCGCGACCACGGCACCCGCTGCGCCCGCCGTGCGCAGCGTCAAGTGGCTCGGTACCCGCCGCACATTAGATTAGATCTCGCGACCACGGGCACCCGCTGCGGGCGCTCGTGCCCGGCGCGCCCGCCGTGCGCAGCGTCAAGTGGCTCGGTACCCGCCGCACATTAGATTAGATCTCGCGACCACGGCACCCGCTGCGCCCGCCGTGCGCAGCGTCAAGTGGCTCGGTACCCGCCGCACATTAGATTAGATCTCGCGACCACGGCACCCGCTGCGCCCGCCGTGCGCAGCGTCAAGTGGCTCGGTACCCGCCGCACATTAGATTAGATCTCGCGACCACGGGCACCCGCTGCGGGCGCTCGTGCCCGGCGCGCCCGCCGTGCGCAGCGTCAAGTGGCTCGGTACCCGCCGCACATTAGATTAGATCTCGCGACCACGGGCACCCGCTGCGGGCGCTCGTGCCCGGCGCGCCCGCCGTGCGCAGCGTCAAGTGGCTCGGTACCCGCCGCACATTAGATTAGATCTCGCGACCACGGGCACCCGCTGCGGGCGCTCGTGCCCGGCGCGCCCGCCGTGCGCAGCGTCAAGTGGCTCGGTACCCGCCGCACATTAGATTAGATCTCGCGACCACGGGCACCCGCTGCGGGCGCTCGTGCCCGGCGCGCCCGCCGTGCGCAGCGTCAAGTGGCTCGGTACCCGCCGCACATTAGATTAGATCTCGCGACCACGGGCACCCGCTGCGGGCGCTCGTGCCCGGCGCGCCCGCCGTGCGCAGCGTCAAGTGGCTCGGTACCCGCCGCACATTAGATTAGATCTCGCGACCACGGCACCCGCTGCGCCCGCCGTGCGCAGCGTCAAGTGGCTCGGTACCCGCCGCACATTAGATTAGATCTCGCGACCACGGGCACCCGCTGCGGGCGCTCGTGCCCGGCGCGCCCGCCGTGCGCAGCGTCAAGTGGCTCGGTACCCGCCGCACATTAGATTAGATCTCGCGACCACGGGCACCCGCTGCGGGCGCTCGTGCCCGGCGCGCCCGCCGTGCGCAGCGTCAAGTGGCTCGGTACCCGCCGCACATTAGATTAGATCTCGCGACCACGGGCACCCGCTGCGGGCGCTCGTGCCCGGCGCGCCCGCCGTGCGCAGCGTCAAGTGGCTCGGTACCCGCCGCACATTAGATTAGATCTCGCGACCACGGGCACCCGCTGCGGGCGCTCGTGCCCGGCGCGCCCGCCGTGCGCAGCGTCAAGTGGCTCGGTACCCGCCGCACATTAGATTAGATCTCGCGACCATGGCACCCGCTGCGCCCGCCGTGCGCAGCGTCAAGTGGCTCGGTACCCGCCGCACATTAGATTAGATCTCGCGACCACGGGCACCCGCTGCGGGCGCTCGTGCCCGGCGCGCCCGCCGTGCGCAGCGTCAAGTGGCTCGGTACCCGCCGCACATTAGATTAGATCTCGCGACCACGGCACCCGCTGCGCCCCGCCGTGCGCAGCGTCAAGTGGCTCGGTACCCGCCGCACATTAGATTAGATCTCGCGACCACGGGCACCCGCTGCGGGCGCTCGTGCCCGGCGCGCCCGCCGTGCGCAGCGTCAAGTGGCTCGGTACCCGCCGCACATTAGATTAGATCTCGCGACCACGGGCACCCGCTGCGGGCGCTCGTGCCCGGTGCGCCCGCCGTGCGCAGCGTCAAGTGGCTCGGTACCCGCCGCACATTAGATTAGATCTCGCGACCACGGGCACCCGCTGCGGGCGCTCGTGCCCGGCGCGCCCGCCGTGCGCAGCGTCAAGTGGCTCGGTACCCGCCGCACATTAGATTAGATCTCGCGACCACGGCACCCGCTGCGCCCGCCGTGCGCAGCGTCAAGTGGCTCGGTACCCGCCACACATTAGATTAGATCTCGCGACCACGGGCACCCGCTGCGGGCGCTCGTGCCCGGCGCGCCCGCCGTGCGCAGCGTCAAGTGGCTCGGTACCCGCCGCACATTAGATTAGATCTCGCGACCACGGGCACCCGCTGCGGGCGCTCGTGCCCGGCGCGCCCGCCGTGCGCAGCGTCAAGTGGCTCGGTACCCGCCGCACATTAGATTAGATCTCGCGACCACGGGCACCCGCTGCGGGCGCTCGTGCCCGGCGCGCCCGCCGTGCGCAGCGTCAAGTGGCTCGGTACCCGCCGCACATTAGATTAGATCTCGCGACCACGGGCACCCGCTGCGGGCGCTCGTGCCCGGCGCGCCCGCCGTGCGCAGCGTCAAGTGGCTCGGTACCCGCCGCACATTAGATTAGATCTCGCGACCACGGGCACCCGCTGCGGGCGCTCGTGCCCGGCGCGCCCGCCGTGCGCAGCGTCAAGTGGCTCGGTACCCGCCGCACATTAGATTAGATCTCGCGACCACGGCACCCGCTGCGCCCCGCCGTGCGCAGCGTCAAGTGGCTCGGTACCCGCCGCACATTAGATTAGATCTCGCGACCACGGCACCCGCTGCGCCCGCCGTGCGCAGCGTCAAGTGGCTCGGTACCCGCCGCACATTAGATTAGATCTCGCGACCACGGGCACCCGCTGCGGGCGCTCGTGCCCGGCGCGCCCGCCGTGCGCAGCGTCAAGTGGCTCGGTACCCGCCACACATTAGATTAGATCTCGCGACCACGGGCACCCGCTGCGGGCGCTCGTGCCCGGCGCGCCCGCCGTGCGCAGCGTCAAGTGGCTCGGTACCCGCCGCACATTAGATTAGATCTCGCGACCACGGGCACCCGCTGCGGGCGCTCGTGCCCGGCGCGCCCGCCGTGCGCAGCGTCAAGTGGCTCGGTACCCGCCGCACATTAGATTAGATCTCGCGACCACGGCACCCGCTGCGCCCGCCGTGCGCAGCGTCAAGTGGCTCGGTACCCGCCGCACATTAGATTAGATCTCGCGACCACGGCACCCGCTGCGCCCGCCGTGCGCAGCGTCAAGTGGCTCGGTACCCGCCACACATTAGATTAGATCTCGCGACCACGGGCACCCGCTGCGGGCGCTCGTGCCCGGCGCGCCCGCCGTGCGCAGCGTCAAGTGGCTCGGTACCCGCCGCACATTAGATTAGATCTCGCGACCACGGCACCCGCTGCGCCCGCCGTGCGCAGCGTCAAGTGGCTCGGTACCCGCCGCACATTAGATTAGATCTCGCGACCACGGGCACCCGCTGCGGGCGCTCGTGCCCGGCGCGCCCGCCGTGCGCAGCGTCAAGTGGCTCGGTACCCGCCGCACATTAGATTAGATCTCGCGACCACGGGCACCCGCTGCGGGCGCTCGTGCCCGGCGCGCCCGCCGTGCGCAGCGTCAAGTGGCTCGGTACCCGCCACACATTAGATTAGATCTCGCGACCACGGGCACCCGCTGCGGGCGCTCGTGCCCGGCGCGCCCGCCGTGCGCAGCGTCAAGTGGCTCGGTACCCGCCGCACATTAGATTAGATCTCGCGACCACGGGCACCCGCTGCGGGCGCTCGTGCCCGGCGCGCCCGCCGTGCGCAGCGTCAAGTGGCTCGGTACCCGCCGCACATTAGATTAGATCTCGCGACCACGGCACCCGCTGCGCCCGCCGTGCGCAGCGTCAAGTGGCTCGGTACCCGCCGCACATTAGATTAGATCTCGCGACCACGGGCACCCGCTGCGGGCGCTCGTGCCCGGCGCGCCCGCCGTGCGCCGCGTCAAGTGGCTCGGTACCCGCCGCACATTAGATTAGATCTCGCGACCACGGGCACCCGCTGCGGGCGCTCGTGCCCGGCGCGCCCGCCGTGCGCAGCGTCAAGTGGCTCGGTACCCGCCGCACATTAGATTAGATCTCGCGACCACGGGCACCCGCTGCGGGCGCTCGTGCCCGGCGCGCCCGCCGTGCGCAGCGTCAAGTGGCTCGGTACCCGCCGCACATTAGATTAGATCTCGCGACCACGGCACCCGCTGCGCCCGCCGTGCGCAGCGTCAAGTGGCTCGGTACCCGCCGCACATTAGATTAGATCTCGCGACCACGGGCACCCGCTGCGGGCGCTCGTGCCCGGCGCGCCCGCCGTGCGCAGCGTCAAGTGGCTCGGTACCCGCCGCACATTAGATTAGATCTCGCGACCACGGCACCCGCTGCGCCCGCCGTGCGCAGCGTCAAGTGGCTCGGTACGCGCCGCACATTAGATTAGATCTCGCGACCACGGCACCCGCTGCGCCCGCCGTGCGCAGCGTCAAGTGGCTCGGTACCCGCCGCACATTAGATTAGATCTCGCGACCACGGGCACCCGCTGCGGGCGCTCGTGCCCGGCGCGCCCGCCGTGCGCAGCGTCAAGTGGCTCGGTACCCGCCTCACATTAGATTAGATCTCGCGACCACGGGCACCCGCTGCGGGCGCTCGTGCCCGGCGCGCCCGCCGTGCGCAGCGTCAAGTGGCTCGGTACCCGCCGCACATTAGATTAGATCTCGCGACCACGGGCACCCGCTGCGGGCGCTCGTGCCCGGCGCGCCCGCCGTGCGCAGCGTCAAGTGGCTCGGTACCCGCCGCACATTAGATTAGATCTCGCGACCACGGCACCCGCTGCGCCCGCCGTGCGCAGCGTCAAATGGCTCGGTACCCGCCGCACATTAGATTAGATCTCGCGACCACGGGCACCCGCTGCGGGCGCTCGTGCCCGGCGCGCCCGCCGTGCGCAGCGTCAAGTGGCTCGGTACCCGCCGCACATTAGATTAGATCTCGCGACCACGGCACCCGCTGCGCCCGCCGTGCGCAGCGTCAAGTGGCTCGGTACCCGCCGCACATTAGATTAGATCTCGCGACCACGGCACCCGCTGCGCCCGCCGTGCGCAGCGTCAAGTGGCTCGGTACCCGCCGCACATTAGATTAGATCTCGCGACCACGGGCACCCGCTGCGGGCGCTCGTGCCCGGCGCGCCCGCCGTGCGCAGCGTCAAGTGGCTCGGTACCCGCCGCACATTAGATTAGATCTCGCGACCACGGGCACCCGCTGCGGGCGCTCGTGCCCGGCGCGCCCGCCGTGCGCAGCGTCAAGTGGCTCGGTACCCGCCGCACATTAGATTAGATCTCGCGACCACGGGCACCCGCTGCGGGCGCTCGTGCCCGGCGCGCCCGCCGTGCGCAGCGTCAAGTGGCTCGGTACCCGCCGCACATTAGATTAGATCTCGCGACCACGGGCACCCGCTGCGGGCGCTCGTGCCCGGCGCGCCCGCCGTGCGCAGCGTCAAGTGGCTCGGTACCCGCCGCACATTAGATTAGATCTCGCGACCACGGCACCCGCTGCGCCCGCCGTGCGCAGCGTCAAGTGGCTCGGTACCCGCCGCACATTAGATTAGATCTCGCGACCACGGGCACCCGCTGCGGGCGCTCGTGCCCGGCGCGCCCGCCGTGCGCAGCGTCAAGTGGCTCGGTACCCCACCACACTTCACGTTCTATTACAATAATAAAATTACACTATTCGATCTCACCAATTTTACCTGCCTGTACCTCGATCGATGCTCATAAGCCGACGCATGGTGTCATATTGCAGCGTGCTAAGCCGGATCGGTAGTGGTGTCCGATGGGACTGAATTAAAAAAATGTTTCCATCGAATAATCCGTATAATCCCCCACATTTAATTGTTCATGATGTATTTTAGCACTGTATTTCGTAATTCCCCCACAGAATCAATAACGGTATCGTACGATGAGAGTCCCTCGCACTGGCACCAGAAGGACTACCGCTCGTTCAACGCATCGAAGACGTGGGAGACGGCGGACTTCGCGAGCGCGCCGCCCGTCTACAGCCTGCCCGTCACCTCCGCCATCTGCGACCCCGCCGACGGCGACGCCGTGCAGCCAGACGACGGGTACATCGAAGTTAGAGGTTAGTGACCGACTCTATGGCCCCCGGCTCAAGTTAGGAGATTAATAAAATGTTTCAAACAGATTATGAAATAAATCGAGAAATATTTACTCCGTAAATCAATAAAGATTGCAATGCAGCAAATTTCGAAAATAGCCTTTGCGTCATTTTCCCAGCTCTGGGTGTCGCTGGGATCCCTCCCAGTCCATTGCACGGTACCCATAGTACAAATTTTGCTTAGTTTGGGACCATACAATTGGTGTGTCAGTCTGGCGATATTTATTTATAGTTCTGTCCAGTTTTCTTTCCAACGTAAATCTAGAACTACAAAGGGAAAAGACAAACTCGGAGGGAGAATGCAAAACGCTTCAAAAGGGGTCTGTTAAACATCTGGTGAAACCAATAAATCGGACCAAAAGATCCGCACCGGCGACTCCGGTCGAAGGCTCGCGAGTCGCGACCGAGCTCAACGTGTTTCCCGGGCCAGGTTACGCGTACTCTGGCGGCGGCGCGAAGATCCTGCGCGTGGACGTGTCGGCGGACGGCGGGCGCAGCTGGCAGCAGGCGGGCGCGCTGCAGGCCGACGCCGCGCCGCCGCGCCAGCACTACGCCTGGACGCTGTGGACGGCGCGCGTGCTGGTGCCCCGCGGGCAGGCGGAGGTTACCCACATCCACTTGTTCTTACACGATTCAACTGCGAGCCTTCAATTATAAACGGTCTCTACACAGCGACATTGCCCCCTGTCCGGTTACGAATTGTTTTCTAATCTATAGAAAATATTAATAAATTGTGATTGGTCATTGGAAAATCTTTTACACGTTGTTAGGCGTGTGTTTCGGAAACTTGTCTTAGAATTTGTCTACAGGGTGGTCTGTGGGTTGTAATTACAATGTAGAACCTAGAGTCTAATCTGAACATTTTCTACAGGTCGAACTATGGGCCAAAGCGACAGACAGCAACTTCAACACGCAACCAGAGAAATTTGAAGACATATGGAACATTAGAGGCATACTCGGCAACGCTTATCATAAGATCAAAGTACATATCAAACAATAGTATCTAGAGCTAAGTATAAATAATAATATATGTATAGTGATTAGAACACAAATATTTTGTGAGGCTCATGACTGAACAAACTCATATATCCCTATATATTAGTAGATGTACTTATGTAATCATAATATATTAAAGTGAGACATTTCTGTCTCTGTGTTTTCATAATACAGTTTATGTAATGCACTTACCTATTAGTCTTTTGGAGACAGATTTAGCTAATTATTTATTAGTCACTAGTAAAATTGGATCTTAAATTAATTGGTTTATGTATTTTTACGATTATTTTATAAATGACTAGTGGCCCGCCCCGGCTTCGCACAGGTACATTGCGTTTACATTATTCGAGTTTTAGTAAGGATCCCAAATTTTTTTAAAATATATTATAGCCTATGTCACCCGGGGATAGTGCAGCTTCCCAACAGTGAAAGAATTTTTCAAATCGGTTCAGCAGTTTCGGAGCCTATTCATTACAATCAAACAAACAAAGTTTTCCTCTTTATAATATTAGTATGAAAATAGATAAATACAATGATGGTGATAGTATGTAGTAAGTATAATAAATCGTTTAGTAAATAGCTATAAGATAAACAAATCAAAATTTCTAAATACTTGATACCTAATTTATACAATTATTTGCATCAAACAATATAAGTTAAGTACATTTTTATTTTCATTTATTTGAAATACTCCATTCAATAAATATATTAAGTTTGATTATCAATAACACGTGTTTTAAGCAATTCAGATAATATACAACTAACCTAACCTAACACGGCATAATCCTGTTCACTTTGGATAATAAAAAGGCTAGAATGCCTCGATGACATCGTAAAATCAAGACATGGCACCAGAGGTAGGACCTACGGAAATTTCGTTCCATGCATATTTCGACACAAAATTCCTAGATCCTAGTGATCGACCATATTTAGTACAGAAGACTGATTAGTGTTTACGGCAATCTACTAACAACAACCTCGATCTTTGGACCCGAGAGAATAATAAATCTGTCATTTAAAGATATTAAACTTATCTCTTATCGCAAAATGACAATTAATTACTTCATATTTACCCAACTGACGAGTCTGCAAATACAATACAATGTCGCGCAAACATTCAAAGATAGTTATGTTATAAAGGTTCATTAACATAATGAATTATTCATCTATTTATGACAAACCGTCTCATACGTAACACGTTAACATGTCCGCCTTGGGAGTATTACGAGCTACAAAGAACATATTAAAAACGTTGCCCAAGTTTTTAGCGATAAAACAAAGTCACACTCGAAACATTATTTTTAAAAATAATACTGAAGACATTTTGAGTTTGGTTATACGCGGAGAGTCCTTGCAGTTTCCGTACGTGTGGTTAAGGGACAACTGCCAGTGTGAAAAGTGTTTCCATTGTTCTGCCAAAAGTAGAATTCTCGATTGGACTAAATTCGATGTGGATGTCAAACCTAGAGATGTCCACAAAGACGAATGTTCCTTGCGCGTAACATGGAACGACGGCCATTCATCTACATATAATTACGACTGGTTAAAATTCAGAAGCTTCTCACCCGAAAATCAGAAGAAGTATGCAGAAACTATTTACAAGCCTAAAAAGATAACGTGGCATGGTAACGATTTCGAAAAAATATGTAGTAAACATGATTACAACGAGATCTTGAATTCAAATGACGCTCTGTACGATTGGCTATACAAGTTGTCAGTTTACGGAGTAGCCCTTATACAACATACGCCAAATTCAGAAACAGCAATAAATGCTGTAATTAAGAGAATTGGCTTTACAAAAAGAACACATTATGGAGTAAAGTTTATTGTACAAAACGTGGCAAATACAAGTAATGTGGCATACCTATCCAGCAATCTGCAGATGCATACAGATCTACCATACTATGAGTACTGCCCAGGAGCTAATTTATTGCACTGTCTTGTCCAAACATCTAGCAAAGGGGGGGAAAATCTACTCTCAGACTGTCATTACACAGCTGAATATATGAAGCAGAACCACTTGGAGAAATACCAATTGCTGACTGATACAGAAGTGGAATGGAGTGATATAGGCACAGAACATGGAAATGAGTTTTTCAAACTCCATCGTTCACCAGTAATATGCTTGGATAGACATGGAGAAATTATTAGAATAAATTTCTCCATCCCACAAAGAGGTAGCCATTTCCCAGGACCGGTGGAGCTTGTAAAACCTTGGTATGAAGCACATAGCCTATTTCTAGAGTTGAACCACCAATTTTCAGTGAAATTCAAAACTAACGATGGGGATATATTGGCCTTTGATAATATAAGATTATTACATGGTAGAAATGCATATGAGGACAGTAATAGTAATGTGAGGAAACTTATTGGCGCTTATGTAGATTGGGATGAGATCTACTCAAGATTGAGGTGTCTTAAGGTGAAGCTGAAGAATGAAGATGGTATCTGTTAATATTACATAAAATATGTGTACATGTGCTTTAAATATTAAAAATATAATTACAGTTATAAGAAGTAGGTACTTAGTCACAGACTAGTCTAAGAAATAAGTAAGCCTACAGGGTAGCAGCAATTTAAGTATAAACACTATGATACAAAATTTACAGTGTTATTTCAATAGTACATAAGTATCTACATTATAATTTCTTATTGAAAACCTTCTCAAGGGTAGTATTTTCTCTGTCTCCGCTTGGTTATTCTCCACCTCTACCATTGGGAACTCTTCAAAATCAGGATTAGTAGCCATAGCGACAGCTGTTGACTCATTTGTATGTATGTATATCGAAAAACTACAATCATCTGGCACATCTTTAAAAGTATTACTTACTGATGACAATTTTAAGCAAAAGGCGCGTAAATTCTGCTCAGATTGCACCAAATAAGCGTCCATTGTGTCATTGAAGTAATCATTCTTATCGAATTGGAAAACGAACTTCATTATAGAGTTATATTCGTGATCGGTTACTGAGAACTCTATGCTATTCAACTGGCCAGCCTTCAAGCACTCTGCTATGCTCTTCAAACACAAGTCAACATATTGGTTCACCTCAGGATGAATGGAATGGTATACAACTATGTTGTACTTCTTTCTTCTTTCGAAGATGCTATTCGGGTACACTGAAGCGTAGTAGAGGATACTGTGGAATGCGATCGCTAGGAAGTCTATTGTGATGTCCACGAAACAGTCGCCCATTGTAGTAGGCACAGTGTTGGATGTAATATTCTTGATGTACTTACTTACCTACCAATCTATCAAGAGAATTGTATATAGAAGTAGTCCCTAAATTCAATAGTAATTCTAATCATGTTGAATAATATTACAAGCAAATTGAAATAAAAGTGGATTGGCGCAAAAATATATGTCATTAACGTCATTAGGGATATTCAATAAACGTCATTTCTCTTTACTGACACTGACAGTTTATTTGCTGATTGTTGACATCATGATAGTGTCGCAGCCAAATAGCTTAATTCGCCGTTCAATTAACAGCCTAGGCACTTTACTAAACAGCGCCGTTCAACTAACGGCCTAAATGATATTCAGCCGTATCGTCTATTACAACATTTAATAAACTGGATGGCTAATGCTTAGGCAACTGGTTTACATTTAAGTACTACAAAACTATTTCAAAATACTACCCAAGCAGAACGACCTGGATGGGTTTAGGTTAGGGTTATTTTTTTTTTATGACCCCACAGAAACCCCTCCCGGCAAATAGATTCGGTGGATCTAAAAAAAAAACGCAAAAAACCTAAGTACCGAATAAAATTATTCCATCAAAGTTGTTTTTTCCGACGCCATATTGACCAAAGAGAATATAGAATATAGAGATATTGACAGTTGTGTGAGTTTCGGCGCTAGGTGGCAGAAAGTAGAACTAAATTGAAATGAACAGGCTAGGCAGGTAATTAAACGGCTAGGCAAGTAGTTAAATGTCATCGATTCAAGTCATTTGCCTAGCTGTTTGATCAAATGGCTGAATATCATTCAGGCCACTAGTTGAACGGCGCCGTTTAGTTAATTGCCTAGGCTGTTAATTGAACGGCGAATTAAGCTAGTTGGCGGCGACAATAGCATTAACACGAACTCACAAAAGCTAGACAGTAACCAAGAAGTGTGTATGTATAAAATTATTGACAGTAACAGAGATACGTAGTATGTATATGTCGCAGCCAAATAGCTTAATTCGCCGTTCAATTAACAGCCTAGGTACCTTACTAAACATCGCCGTTCAACTAACGGCCTAAATGATATTCAGCCGTATAGTCTATTACAACATTTAATAAACTGGCTGGCTAATGCTTAGGCAACTGGTTGAAATTTAAGTACTACAAAACTATTTCAAAATACTACCCAAGCAGAACGTCCCGGATGGGTTTAGGTTAGGGTTATTTTTTTATGACCCCACAGAAAACCCCACCCGGCAAATAGATTCGGTGCATCTAAAAAAAATCGTAAAAAACACGTACAAAAGTACATAATAAAATTATTCCATCAAAGTTGTTTTTTTCCGACGCCATATTGACCAAAGAGAATATAGAATATAGAGATATTGACAGTTTGGTGAGTTTCGGCGCTAGGTGGCAGAAAGTAGAACTAAATTGAAATGAACAGGCTAGGCAGGTAATTAAACGGCTAGGCAAGTAGTTAAACGCCATCGATATCCAAGTCATTTGCCTAGCTGTTTGATCAAATGGCTGAATATCATTCAGCCCCCCTATTCGCTAACTTGATGATCACCAGTGACTAACTGGCTTCAGTTGTACACTGAACTTTGATGACAACTGAGAATGCTACAACTTTGGTATTCAGTATCACATTGAGTGGATATGAAGTTACGGTGACTAACGGGCGGAGAGCGGTGCTCTTCGATACAACACTCGACGCCTCTAATTCTTATCGACTATTATACGACTAAATTGAACAACGCCTTTTGAACGCGTGAAGTACTACATTTTAGATAACATTTCATCATAAGCGGTTTATGTACACATGACATGTAAAGATGGCGGGAAATCAATGTTGTGCTGATTTTATATTAATTGTTTGGTGCGTAATTAATTTAATTACTGCGTTTAATTGTGTTTTGTAAGCCATAAGTTTGTTAAAATAAATCCTTTAAGGTAAGTTAACGATTAAGTTATGGTTTATAATGTGAAAATTGTTAATTGAATCAAAGTTTTTTTAACTTCAATATTACCTAATGATATCACTATAAGATCAAAGTAACTGAAGGTAAATTCAAGTATTTAATATATTGTATTAATGTAGAATTTCTACTTTTAAGATGCCTGCATGCAGAAGAGTTTCCGTAAGCCAAATGGAACTGCTGGTGGAGTTTGCGGAGTCTCATCGCGATATATCATTGGGTCACTTTACGGGAAGTCCACAGGCTGTTAGTCACCCGAGAAGCGTGTGACTCCGTAGCAATTCTGCTAAACCTGTGGCATAAGGAACCACTACTTTAGACCACGTAAGTTTACTAGTTAATAAATTAACTCAAGAAATGAACCATCTGCTTAAAATAGTTATGTTACCTACAATCTAAAACAAAATCACTCAGTCATCATTAGTATACTCAGCGAGTGATTAATCTTAGTTGAAAAGTAAATTCGCACATTAGGTAAATCTTAAAATTCCTAGAGTGCTTGTTTTTTTAAATCAATTAAAATAATAATAGGCTTCAACATCAAACCAATTTAAATATGTAAATTTCAGTTCATGGAGATGAGAGGGTGCGGTGCTGGGCCAACGTCATTGAGATACTTACGGCACATTGCTGCTGAAGAGCAAAATGCAGCTGCATAAGGAACTGCGATGGAGCTTATGAGGACACTGGAGAAGATGTACATAATTATGTACATAATAATACTTCTAGTAGCATTCAAGTTAAAGCTTTATATGTATTTTAAAGTATTATTGTCTTCTTAATATGAAACATGTAATTTGTGTTCTTAGGTATGTAATAAATGTTAAAACAGTAACAAAAATATCAGTATTACTAAGCCCGATGATTATGGAATGCATTATATAATTATAAATGATTATCTCGAAACATTCCATAATTTTTGGTCTGTTATATCCCTACAGTTATCTGGATTTTCGATGATTCTTGCCACCACACTCTGTAGACTTAGTTCTGACAACATCACTCTGAGGCTCTGCATTGGAACATTCAGTGAATTGGCAATGTTTTGTAAAACAACACATGCATTCACCACATTGACTGCTGTAATTGGGTTATAGTGTAGTTATATCATGTTGCACTGCCAACATGTTATCAGTACTCCAATACACCGTTCAACAGTATTTCTGTCTGTGCAGTGATCTTCTGGTGAACCCGGAGCTGCACCTAAGTTAGATGTCATCATCCAAGGGGTGCTGTGTATATTCAGAATCACCTAAAAATAATAATAATTTTCATATTTGTTTCAATTATTTATTGATTGAAGACTCGAAATATCTATTAACACATTTACATTCATTGAGCTCTTCATTTTCAATAACCAGCCAAAATAATATTTCTCATCATATAGCCAACAGTGTTCTTCATTTCTTTCAAGTCTTTCTAAAACACACTTGATGGGGTATTGACTCCACATAGGTATGAATCATGTACAGCACCACAAATCTGAAACAAGAAATTAATTTACCTTTTAAACATATTATGTAGATGAATATATAATTATTATGAATGTAGAATTATTTTAGTAGGTATTGTTATTACTTACTATTAAAACATTTAAAGATAGGCAATTTTTTCAATTAAAATATGCCTCCTCATGATCATGGTCGGATTAAGGCCACATATGAACCATCAAAAACTGAGTTCTTCTAATGCCTGTTGAAATCCAGCTTTAGGTATTCAAACAATTATATTTGCAATAAACCCTCTTGTGCAACTGTAGTAGATTACTAACGTCGTGCAGGCGGCGTCTCTCAATAAGTACCTACTTAAAAATTCTTGTTTTCGCTTTTCTTTAGCAAATCCCAACAAAATAAGACGTGCCATAATATTTCTCTACACACACGAATCACAAACAAACAACAAAAGTTTCAACTTTCACTTGCTTTACTAATTACCGGCTTCGGTGATCATCACTTTTACTTGAAAAACACTACCCTTGAGCAGTGTCTTTCACGAATATTTTTAAATTTGAAATGCTTATCAGTTTGATGTCCACTAAGCTTACAGAATACCAATCATACAAATATCGATACGAAAACATCTGTCAAAAAGTGTTACGGTGACTATCAGCAATACTCGGTGCTCATGACGTCATCTTAGTTAGTCACTGGTCATAGGGAATACGAAACTAGCTGTTTGACAGTTATTCGTTGAACACTTTGCCAAGTGATCATCACTATGAGCTGTCAACAGAGTTAGCGAATAGGCCTGCAGGCCACTAGTTGAACGGCGTCGTTTAGTTAAGTGCCTAGGCTGTTAATTGAACGGCGAATTAAGCTAGTTGGCGGCGACATATATACAATAACGGTTTTTTTTATTCCACAGAGTATATTTAGTGGTAAATTGACATGGTGTTGCTAGGTTATTAGATTTTTTAAATGGTGATGGACATCACCGTTTTACTATATTATTATTTACAGACTTAAAAATAGTGGATTTAAGGCTAAAGCGCCCATCTAGCCCGCGAAGTTCAAATTTTTTGAGGTTATTTAGAAATTTTTCAAAATCGGACAATAATAAAAGGCACATTTTGTAATTCGCGACTAGCTTGCTACATATCTCTAATCTGTGTTCGCGACAAAGACCGTGTGCAGTGCATTTATTAATTTTATTTTATTTAATATTAAGGAAAACCAACAGCTTCTTTAAATACATATACAATGACAGTAGATCACATGAATATATCCAACTTACTCTAAAACTTTTCAAGAACGACAGCTATCCAGATAATCTGGCAATTTTTGTATATTTAGTGATTTACTAGTATCATATCCACCGTGATAATATTTAGAGTAAAATAAAATAAATGTACTAATAAACGCACTGCATACTGTGTTTGTCGCAAATCACAAAATGTTGTCTTAAATGTTTTCAGATTTTAGATAAACTATAAAAATACTCGAAAATTTTGTATTTCGCGAGCTACACAGGAGCCTATTTTCAGAAGTTTGAAGAAAATAGGTGGAATAAGCGACATTATATTTATGCACTATTTATGGCAAGGGGGTATTATATTTTGTCTATTTGTATGACCATTTTCTGAGAAAAATGGCGATCCGTTTTATTTGGTTATACGATTTGATAAGTTAAAATATTACATAGTTTTAAACCAAGTGATTATTCATAATTCTCATGGATTTGCGATCATGCATTGGATTAAAAAAAACAAATGCGTAAGTAAAAGTATTATAAGTACCTTCCTTAGCTTAATATGTATTGATTTAAATTGCCATTTAAAAGTGATTGTGCAACGAGAACGTCTAAAAGGTATTTGGTTGCAGTGAACTCGAATTGACGAAAAAGCAATCGCAAAATAAAAACCTTATTTAAATTAAATAAACTTCATTTATTTTAACAGATATATGCATCTAACTCATGTTTAGTTCTAAAGTTTCACTAGTTTGCATTTTCATTTATCAGGAATACAGTCCAAACCCTGAAATAAAACAATGACAATTACTGCTTGATTACCAAATAAAGAAATTATCATGGAAGAATTAGGATAAGAATTCGTGGTAAGTGAGTAGTTCTACCTACCAAGAAATTTATTTTCTTATTCAGTAGAACTCCTCTGGGAGTCAGATACCATGAACCATTTTTTATTTTTACCAAGGAAGTGGAAATTTGGAAGATTTTATGTATACCTTCCTCCCATTGCCAAAAGGGGATGGCAGGTATTTGCTTGATACAAATAAATATTGACATAAATAACTTTCCTTTCTCTTCTTTTAAATCCTCCGTGCTTTTACCACTAATATAATTAGCCTTTTTAATGTCCCTCTCCTGGCCTAAAGCCTCCCTTCTATGCTTAGGGAATGTAAACTACCACTCTAGCCCAGTGCGGACTGAGAATTTGCTTAATTCACATAATTATCTTTAAAAAATTGGTTAGATTTGCTAGGGCATGCAGGTTTGCTCACAATAAGCAAGTGATAATCATATTTAAATTATGATTTGCACATAGATTTTGGAAAATCCTGAAGTGCAAATCTGAGTTTGAACCGGGAACCTTGTGCCCACCCACAAGGCTTAACCAATTGGCTATCTAAATTCAAATTATGAATTTTGATTAATGTAACTTTAACAATAACATTACAGGTAAATAGACATCAAATTGTACTCTGTTGCATTGTTCAAACTTACATTCACATTGTATGGGTTTCCAGTAAGCCTGAGGTCACGCTGGTACATGTGGCGCTCCCATCTATCCAGAAGACTACGTCTGAAGTGCTGAAATATAAATATTTTTATTTAAATAATAAAGCAGGCAAGTATTAATTAAAGTAACACATACTCGTTCATGAATATGTACCTAATACCATAAGCTAATTTTTTCTGCATTTGAGTAGGAAGATAAAGATTGAAAAGGCCTAAAATCTCACTTACAGAAATTTATTATCTGTGTTCCGTTCCTGCCTTGCTCCTATGGATCTATGGGACATCATTTCAATCAAGCAAAAAAGGTGTTATCTAATACTTTTTGTACGTGAACTTACGTTTCCTAAGGTCAAATTGTGAATGTGGTAAAGTCCCCAGCCAGGCAAACCGAGTGCAGCAGTGATAATGAAAGCACTAGGAAGAATCTCGTACCACATTTTATTGAATTATCGAACAAATTGCAATAAAAATAGCTGGATCCGATTGACAGCAAATTGTGTGTTACCAGAGTTTGACACGAAACTATGCAAAATACAACAATGTGACCAGAAAATGGCAATAAAGAATAACGAAAATGAGACAGGTATAAATCATGTATTCTATTTCCAGTTATTATTATTTTTTCAGGAATATATAATACTAGCTGTGCCCGCGACTTCGTCCGCGTGGAATAGTGTCATAGGGCAGCATTTTTAATTATTTAGGCTATTTTACAAATAATACACATGCGTTTTACTGCTAAGAGCTATATTTCCATACAAACTTTCATCCCCTATTCCCTATAGTTATTTTACACCCTAGAGGGTAAAACTTTTACAAACTTTGAATTTCATATTTATTTATATCGAATAAACAGCCTAAAAATAAGTTTCAAGCTTCTACCTTAAAAAATTCAACCCCTTACAACCCTTTTTTCTCATTAAAAGTAGCCTATGTCCTTTCTCAGGCTCTAGACTATCTGTGTACCAAATTTCATTTAAATCGGTTCAGTAGTTTTGGGGTGAAAGCGTGACATACAGACAGAGTTACTTTCGCATTTATAATATTAGTAAGGATTATTTATATTGTTTACTCTTATTTATTTACACTGCATAGTACTACGGCTGTATAAGTACTACAATTGATGGCTATCGTAGTGTCATTCCTTCACTGTTTTTTCACCAAAGATTTTTCTCAGTCTATTCTTAAACAGTGTTATTTTAATATAACACTCAATCCTATTAAGTTACAGGTTGATGATTTATCTCGAAAATCGAGACAATACCGAATGCTTTGTGATTCATTTGCAATTATTTTTAACAGTTTCTGCCTACGCGTCGGTAGGTGATACGTATGAAAACATATAATAATATGATTTTTCACACGCTGCCTGTGAAACGTACCATCATTAGTAGTACTTGTGATGGTACAGTATGTCAATAAATAAAATTGTAGTGTCTGTAACAGGCTTTTACTAAATACATATGAAAGTATATACGGTACTTATAACAATGAAAAACATTGTTTTAATGTTTGCTGTTCGGCTAATCTACGAAACGGCTAGACTAAATTTAAGGAGAATTTCACTAACAGATAGCTGAATTTGTAAGGAGTAACTTACGCTACAACATAAGCTTTTATTTTATCAAAGTACTACGCGGGAAGAGCCGCGGGCAACAGCTGGTGCTGACTACTGGGATAGTCATTAGTAGACTTACTGATTAAATATGATAATAAATAAGCCTAGTTTAACACTTACATTTCCTAAAAAGAAATAATGTGCCCACCAAAGACCGAGTCCTGGCAATCCAACTGAAGCAGTAATAATTGCTACCGAAGGCAAAATTTCATACCACATTATTACTTTTTACCGAGAAACTGGAAAAATTATAGTTGATTTTATTAAATTTGATATCCAATAGAATTCCAATTTCAAACGCCCAAGTAAATCACCAAAGATAATACAATACTGAAAGCATGTCAAAATCAATCAAAATTGGCGTGAGAGTTCACAAAAATAATATCATCTCTATGATTAAACAAAGTAGAATATTATAGGAAATACCCTATGATAAAACTATGGAAATAAGAGCAATAATAAGTACTTCGTTATTGGCATTCTTAGACCATTTGGCATTTGGCATGATTATTTATTTTAGTATACTTGTATGAATTATGATTACTTCTCTTTGAGATTTTAATCACGTTGTTTTCTACCTTTTTTTGAGATAGCCTTCGTCCATAGAAAAAATTAAACGAAATGATTTTTTTTTATTATTGGCAACATTAGTTATCGGGTCATCAAAAATGGCAGACGCACCGATCGACTGTGACTTCCCTGTTTGGGGATTATTACCGAAAAAAGAGACAGGGGTAGTCTCTTTTATCAATAAAAACCCAGATTATGATGGAAGAAATACTGTTATTGCTATTTTGGATTCGGGTGTCGACCCAGCCGCGGCTGGACTTCAGGTAAAAAAGTGTCATGTCACGATTTTGTTTGGTTGGCTCTTTATTGTATTTGCGGTCGATATTCAAATTTGGGTTTCAGGTGACGAGCACTGGTGAGAAGAAGGTCATTGAAAGGTTCGACTGCAGCGGCTGCGGGGATGTGGACACTAGCGCCGTTCGGAAACTAACCGACGGTTGTATCACCGGTATTACGGGCCGCAAATTAAAGGTAACAAGTAATTTGTATTTATAGTAAAATTATCTTCAGTGTTTACCCCACACATATTGCCCTCACGTTAGTATAGTCACACAGCTGAGATCAATTAACAGATGTTACAGACAGCTGATTGTTGCCAACACAATCTAAAAGATTATTATTACAGTTCCCAGAACATAAAAGTATTGGCCACTGGTTTCACACAGATTATTGATACAATCCTGTGCATTCTTCCTCCAATTTAATCTTCATTTTATTTTATTTTAAATAATAGATAAGATAATAATAATGATTCTCCAGAAATAAATACTTACCTATCCTGTTCATTTCCCCTCAAACCAACTGCCCAACAAACTCCATCACAAAAAGATTTACAATAAGTTAACAACCACCAGATACCAGAGTCATGGAAGAACCCAACAGGAACTTGGCGGGTGGGTGTCCTTTATCCATTCAGCCTGTACCCCACAAAGTTGAAGGAAAGGATCCAGGAGCATCGTAAGGAGCACCTCTGGGATGTTGGCTACAAGCCAGCATTTGCAGAAGCAAACAAACAGCTCCAGGATTTTGAGAATGATGTTGGTTAGTATGCATTACATACATCTCAGAAGTTTGGCTGTGATTTAGTAATCATTAGATCCTAGGTTCTATTCCTGCATTAGTCAATGTCATTTGATTGACTGCAGTCTATTATAGTTATAGTTGTTATTAAAGGGAAATAAGGTCATCACCTATTTTATTAGGGGGACCTTATCCTATGAGCAAAATTGGGTGTACCTACATGTGAGCAGTTCCCTGTTATTAGTTCCGATTATGTCATGTGTTCTGTTAATTTCTCATCTGATGACAAGTTTAGAACCTAATTAATATGGTGAGGTTTAATTCTAATACTAAATTTCAGCTTTATTCAATACTAGCTGCTCTTGCAGTGCCACCTGTGTGGAAATTTCGCAATAATACATACCCTATGTCACTCAAGAATAGTTTAGTATCCTATATGTGAAAGAATTCTCAACATTGAATCAGTAGTGACAGAGATACAAACATGGTTAGAATAAATATGTCAGTCTGGCAATATATAAAATTATGAACATTTCATTGGACAGTGTCTAAGAATTCCACACTGAGTCCTGAGGACAAGCTCCACAAGGAGGAGCTGGAAGCGAGGGTGGAGGTTCTGCAGACAGCCGAGAAGAAGTACAATGATGTCGGACCCACATATGACTGTGTGCTGTTCCATGATGGGACTGTATGGAGGTAGCTATCTCAATTGTGCATTTCAAGACACTCATTTGCTTAAAATAGCTTTTCTAACCCTTTTAATGATGTCATTTCATACTACATTAACCAAATATCATTAATTATTGAATGTCCATTGTGCAAAGTAGTCAGTACTACCTTTGACAAATGATGCCTTGCAAGCTATGAGCCAATAGTTGCTGCTGATATGTGGGGCCTAACTAGCCTTGCCTAGCTCTGGATTAGGATCAACCATGAAAAAAAACAGGAAGCCTTGCCCCTTAGTGGGAATAAATCAGACAACAGGCTATTTAAAACGGTTGACTGAATTGAATAATACTCTCTAGTGTGAGTAATGTTTTCATCAGCAGTGTTTTATGACCAATGTAGATATTTTGTGTTGCGCGTCAACTCAAACCCTGTTTTGTCTTTTCTCATGTCATGATCTGTCGGGAGGATAACATTTGTTTCTACCATGCAAAAAGCTTTGCCTACGAAGGACTAATTTGTAGGTGTGGGCAAAAGTATCGATATTTCGTTGTTGTTCGTCGAATCGATCGATACTGCGTTTATCGATGCTCGGGCTAAGGCCTGTAGACAGAGCTTGCTGTTCGGTCATTCGGACGACAAATCTGACACTTGGACGCGTTAAAACCTATGTCACGATGCTCATGCTCCCCTACGGTTGTCAAATGATGTGAACGTTACGTAGGGCCTGCATCGACACGTCGGAGAGCGGCGAGCTGTCAGCGGGCCCGCTGCTGGGCGAGTACAGCGCCACGCGCGAGCACGCGCACCTCACGCCGCTCGACGAGATGACCGTCAGCATCAACGTGCACGACGACGGCAACACGCTCGAGGTGGTCGGCATGTGCTGTGAGTCACTATAATGCTACTAGTATACAGGTGTAAAAATTATAAATAAATATCGCAATTATTATGGCCCTATCTCACCAGGACGCCAACAGTGACGTCGCCAAACAAAACATATTACCTGACTATCGTCTTCAATATAAATAGTTTTCTTTCTTTCGAGTGAGATACGGGTGTCACGTAACGCAGCCCTAATTCTTTTGATAGGTAAATTAAAGTATAACCAGCCTTGTCATTGTGGAAAACTATGTACACGACCAATATTTGGTTTATACTTCAGTACTTTATTTGCAATTTGTAGATCTAATAGGTACTTTTGTAATTGACGGGTTCACGACACGGCACCACCGTATAATCGTGGATGGCATTATCTACTATGTCAATTTTGCAAGTAGGCGTGGATAACCAAATCCGAAACTGTAGTGAGGAATAGCTGAAAATACTCAAAGGAGACCCGGCTTTGAATTTGAGGATAAAACAGCATTATTTGATTTTAGAAATCAATATTCCTAGCCAGGAATTCAACCAAATGATCTTAGTACACTGTATTATTACCATTGTATAGTGTCGCTTGTAAGGATCATATTCTGGGTGGTAATTACATATGGCAAACTAAAGGAGAGACAACTACAGACTAAACAAGCTCAATACCTCCCACCAGCGAGCCACGGCACCCACGTGGCTGCGATAGCGGCGGGCTACTTCCCGGACGAGCCGGAGCGCAACGGCGTGGCGCCGGGCGCGCGGCTGGTGTCGCTGACCATCGGCGACAGCCGGCTCGGCTCCATGGAGACCGGCACGGCGCTGGTGCGCGCCTGCATCAAGGTCATGGAGCTCTCCAAGACCATGAAGATTGACGTCATCAACATGAGCTACGGGGAACACGCGCATTGGTCTAATGCTGGGTAAGGTTATACTAGGTGAAACAAAAAGGGTATACTATTTTTTTTGCAACTTAACTTTGTATATCTCAAGCAATCGGCTTTGTAGGACAGTTGAAGTACTAAAGGTTTTGTAGACTTGTGAAATCGGTCAATAGCTGTATTCCTATAGCACCTTTTGTTTTTCAAGTTCCCTCCAAAGCTGATGGTTTTAGAATTACAAAGTTAAGTTTTAAAAAAAAAAGTATACCCATTATGTGTCACCTTGTATAATATAGTTAGGCAGGTTTTGAACGAGTTACATATAACTTTTTTTTTCTTTTCATTGGCGCGTTTTGTCTATATTGTGAAGCATAAGCTTATTGAGTACTTGCCTAGTGAGTAATTTAATTGCGATTTAAATAATAGATATAATCTCTTCATTCATATAAATGGAATACTTTATCCAAGAATGTCAAGAACTTTTTTTATGCTTTTATGACAGATAATGTATAATTTGTGTAATAATGAGTCATCATCATCTTGCCCTTATCCCACACTAGGTGGGGTCGGCGCAGCACGTTCTCTTCTTCCATTCAAGCCTATCATCCGTCATCTCTGCACTCACTCCCTTTTCGCTCATACCCTCTTCCACGCAGTTCATCCACGTCTTTTTAGGACGTCCCCTACCCCGACTACCGCTCACTATCATACCCATCGTCCCTTTGACCGCATGATCATCCTCTCTTCGCATAACATGTCCATACCACACTAACCTTCCGCTCTTTATTTTCTCTGTCACCGGCGCTACTTTCAGGCTTCCCCTTATATACTCATTTCTAATTTTATCCATCCTTGTTACACCACACATCCATCTCAACATTCGCATTTCTGCTACATGCACTCTTCTTTCATCCACCACTTTTGTAGCCCAGCACTCTGATCCATACAATACGACAGGCCTTATAACCGACTTGTAAATTTGTCCCTTAAGTTTAAGGGGCATTCGCCGGTCGCAGGTTATCCCTGAGACCTGTCGCCATTTCATCCAACCAGCATTTATCCTGCTTGCTATTTCCCGGTCAATGTCGCCGTCGCTTTGCAAGATAGAGCCGAGGTATCTGAAGTCTGAGCAGACTGGAAGGGATACGCCATCTAGGGCAACTGGAGTAAAACTGGAGAGGCCGCCAAAATCACAGAACATCTGCTCTGTTTTGGTCCGGCTGATCTTCAGCCCCACGTTCTCCAGTTTCTCCTGCCATTTTACCAGTCTACTCTGTACCTCAGGCCCATCTTCCCCAACAAGTACAATGTCGTCAGCGAACAGCATACACCAGGGTGCTTCATCCTGTATGTCTGATGTCAGTGCATCCATTACCAGGAGAAACAAGTATGGGCTTAAAGCCGATCCCTGGTGTAAACCCACAGCCACACTGAATTTGCTGGTTAGGCCGGCTGCAGACCGTAAGTAGGTACTCGCATGACGGTACATCGCTCGGATAATCTGCTGGTATTTTCCAGGCACTCCTTTCGCTTTCATAGCCCACCACAGAACCTCACGGGGTACCCTATCGTACGCTTTCTCCAGGTCAACAAAGACCATATGCAGGTTTCTGTGAGCACGCCTGTACTTTTCGCACAATTGTCTCAATGCAAATATGGCATCAGTTGTACTGCGTCCCGGCATAAACCCGAATTGGTTCCGTGATACCTCGCTCTCCCCTCTCAATCGTCTCGCTATCACTCTCTCCCATACCTTCATTGTGTGTGACATGAGTTTTATTCCTCTATAATTGTTACAATTCTGTACATCACCCTTATTCTTAAAAATGGGCACCAGCTCGCTGTTGCACCACTCGTCAGGGATCGCCTCTTCTTGTAACAATCTATTGAAGAATAAAGTCAGCCACTTCCATCCATCACCTTTCAAATACTTCCACACTTCCACTGGTATCCCGTCAGGTCCAGTAGACCTTCTATTCTTCATACCTTGCACTGCCGTTTTAACTTCTTCAACACTCACCTCGGTTACTACGCCAATGTTAACCGGAACACTCTTCAACTCTCCACTCCAGTCATTCTCTTCATTCATTAATCTTTCAAAATACCCCTTCCATCTATCTTTTATTTGACTGTCATTCGTCAATACCTTTCCTGAATCATCTTTTATGCATTTGATCTGGCTTACATCTCTAGCATTCTTCTCTCTTGCCTTCGCTAATTGGTAGAGATTTTTTTGTCCCTCGGGGCGCTCTAATGATTGATACAATGTATCTTGCGCAGCAGCTCTTGCAACAGCTACAGCTTTTTTAGCTTTCTTCTTACATTCTTTATACATCGCGCTCGTAATCCCTTTCCTTTCACTGTCTCTTGCATCAACACTCTGCCATTCCTTAAATGCATTCTTTTTTTCTTTTAACACTCTCTGTACTTCATCATCCCACCACCACGTTTCTTTATCTATTTGTCCTGTTCCTTTTGACAGTCCAAACACATTTCTCGCCGCACTTCTTATACATTCAGCCATTTCATTCCAACACTCATTCACCGTTCTTCCATCAAGATCATCCATCTCTCTCATTTTATCTACTACTTCTTCTCTAAATTTATTTCCACACTCAAGTACTTCCATTCTGTGCCATTTTATTTTGGGTGCAGATTTTGTTTTTACTTTAATATTTCGGATGTGATATTTATTTTCTAAAATTAACAAACGGTGTTGTGGAACAATTGGATCCCCGGGTATAACTTTACAATCTTTAACGGAATTAATTTTGTTTCTTCTTGTTAAAAAATAGTCTATTTGTGTATTATGGTTTCCACTTTTAAAGGTGATGAGGTGTTGGTCTATTTTTTGGAAAAAGGTGTTTGCTATAGCCAAGTCAAAGGCTGTCGCAGCATCTAACAAGGCCTCGCCACCTACATTTCGGGTCCCGAACCCCCATCCACCATGTACTCTTTCGTACCTATCATTCACTCGTCCTACATGTCCATTAAAATCCCCTCCTATAAACAATTCTTCTGTATCTGGAATGTTAACCATCACCCTATCAAAATCTTCCCAAAACTTCTCCTTTATTCTATCACCACATCCAGCCTGAGGTGCATATGCACTTACTATATTTAGCACTATAACTTCCTTTATTACTTTTAGGGCTATCAGCCTATCATTCACCCTCTTTACTTCCGCCACACATTCTTTCAGCTCACTATCTAACACAATTCCCACACCATTCCTTTTTCCGTCGCTCCCACAATAGTAAAACTTATATCCTTCCCCAATCTCTCTCGCTCTCATTCCCTTCCATTTCGTCTCCTGCAAACATGCTACATTCACTCTTCTCCTTTTGAATACTTCCGCTAATTCTCATCCTCGCCCTGTCATCGTTCCCACGTTCCACGTGGCGAACCTCAATCTCACCTCCTGGACTTGCCTCTTACGTTGCACCCGTCCATTTGTGTAATAATGAGTATACTATCAATATATTTATCTTCAGTTGTAAAAATAGAAAAGCGTGTGATCGATGTTTTGCGCACGTTTTTGTCAAGAATAGGCCTGGGAAGGTTAAATATTGGTGTAGTGGTATAGTGCGGTGCATGTGTTGGTGTTGTGCAGCCGCATCGGCGACATCATCAGCTCGGTGGTGAGCCGCTACGGCGTGTCGTGGGTGGTGTCGGCCGGCAACCACGGGCCGGCGCTCTGCACGGTGGGCGCGCCGCCAGACATCGCGCAACCCATACTCATTGGTGAGATACCCTCTGTGCAACAGATTCGTGACTGCTATAATCAACATGATTTTATTTATTTACGGAACAGGGTTATTCACTAATGACGGGAAGTTACCGATTAGAAGAACGACAAATGTTGTCGTTTCCGACACGGAAACTTTCCGTCGATTGTGACAAATTATTTTCTTGTCGCCCCACTTTGAAATAGACTACCACCCCTTTATTCTTGTAGCTGTCTAAAACAGTAAAAAAAATGTCAACGTCTTCAAATTTGGTTTTGTTATTGTTTGGAGTGTACTCGGCCGAGTGTTCTTGAGTTGACGGTGTTATTGTGTTGTTGAAGGCGTGGGCGCGTACGTGTCGCCCGAGATGATGTCGGCGGCGTACTCGATGCGAGCGCGCGCGTGCGGCGGCGCCTTCAGCTGGAGCTCGCGCGGGCCCGCGGCGGACGGCGCCGCCGGCGTCAGCGTCTGCGCGCCCGGCGGCGCCGTGGCCGCCGTCGCCAGGTCAGTACACTCGCACGCTGCAGCTGCAGCTCGCGCGGGCCCGCGGCGGACGGCGCCGCCGGCGTCAGCGTCTGCGCGCCCGGCGGCGCCGTGGCCGCCGTCGCCAGGTCAGTACACTCGCACGCTGCAGCTGCAGCTCGCGCGGGCCCGCGGCGGACGGCGCCGCCGGCGTCAGCGTCTGCGCGCCCGGCGGCGCCGTGGCCGCCGTCGCCAGGTCAGTACACTCGCACGCTGCAGCTGCAGCTCGCGCGGGCCCGCGGCGGACGGCGCCGCCGGCGTCAGCGTCTGCGCGCCCGGCGGCGCCGTGGCCGCCGTCGCCAGGTCAGTACACTCGCACGCTGCAGCTGCAGCTCGCGCGGGCCCGCGGCGGACGGCGCCGCCGGCGTCAGCGTCTGCGCGCCCGGCGGCGCCGTGGCCGCCGTCGCCAGGTCAGTACACTCGCACGCTGCAGCTGCAGCTCGCGCGGGCCCGCGGCGGACGGCGCCGCCGGCGTCAGCGTCTGCGCGCCCGGCGGCGCCGTGGCCGCCGTCGCCAGGTCAGTACACTCGCACGCTGCAGCTGCAGCTCGCGCGGGCCCGCGGCGGACGGCGCCGCCGGCGTCAGCGTCTGCGCGCCCGGCGGCGCCGTGGCCGCCGTCGCCAGGTCAGTACACTCGCACGCTGCAGCTGCAGCTCGCGCGGGCCCGCGGCGGACGGCGCCGCCGGCGTCAGCGTCTGCGCGCCCGGCGGCGCCGTGGCCGCCGTCGCCAGGTCAGTACACTCGCACGCTGCAGCTGCAGCTCGCGCGGGCCCGCGGCGGACGGCGCCGCCGGCGTCAGCGTCTGCGCGCCCGGCGGCGCCGTGGCCGCCGTCGCCAGGTCAGTACACTCGCACGCTGCAGCTGCAGCGTACACTCTCACGCTGTGTACTTTACTTTTTCGCTTCAAAACTTCCATACGATTCATTTCATTGTCCTTAATTTAAAATTCTGCAATAAATGCATATAGCTTTCGAGTATGGTCTGCATAGGTTTTGGTCTGCTCCAAATTTGATTTGAATTGTTACGAGCAGAAATAAAATTAGTGGTGTGATTTTGAGAGTTCATAACGCACCGCCGTACCGTTACCAGGATTTTCATGGTACATATGCATGTAGTCAGCTCTGTCTATTATGCTTGACACAAATATTATTTGCCCACAGGTTCACGCTGAGGAACTGTCAGCTGATGAACGGCACATCGATGGCCGCGCCTCACGTGGCTGGTGCAGTCGGTAAGTGCCACTTCCCGCTGTACACTGGCCTGTTTTTGTTGCTGCATCTATTGTTTTCCTACGACAGCGTAATAAAATACGTATTTCTAACAGCGGCGCTAGTATCCGGTCTCAAAGCGAAGAACCTGCCGTACTCCCCATACTCGATAAAGCGTGCGTTGGAGAATTCTGCCACTTACCTGAGCCACGTGGAGCCGTGGGCGCAGGGCTGCGGACTGCTCAACATTGAAAAGGTAAATTACTTGTTGCTCTTTATATTATTACAAAGGGGGGGGTATATATTCGAATGGCTGAAATTATATCAAATGAAATTACTCTCCAGATTCTATAGAATTAACAATTCGCCTTTACTTGATTCAGGTCAAATTCCCAGATTATTACTATTACACTCCCTTCTACACTCCCTAACTCGTTCATATCTTTTTTCGATTCTCGTCAAGAATTCTTGCCATGAGTTTAGATTTGCCTTTACAAAGGTTTTCTTTAGTATTTCACCTATTACCCATTTATTTTCTTAGGCATTTGATCTCCTCACAACATACTACGACGAACCGGAACGAGATGTCACGTTTAGCATCCAGTGCGGCACTGGTAACGCCAAGGGAATACTGCTGCGGCCGAAAATCGATGATGTGCCTAAGGATATAGGAGTCACAATCGAACCGCAGTTCCTGCAGGACCACAACGACGTAGAGAGTGAGTATTGTGATTTACATCTTTATTTAGTAAATGTTAGCGTTACTTTAGGCAATGTTAGATAGTTTTGTGCACTTATTTTTGAAGGGTTATTATTTTCTCGTTTATAATTATTTTTAATTCGTAGGCATGACAATTTGTCCCAGTGGAAAAATATCGGATCTTGTAAAATCGGGATATATCTTTATTCCTGGTATGTTCATGATATTTGTTTTTTGTAGGTAATGTAGCTGTTGCGAATTTATTTTATGCTATTTTTTTTACTTCCGTTTTATTTGCTGAGTCCCACCATGAAGATTGAGATGTTATTTTCCTCGGTTTTAACAAAATATATTTCTTTTCTTATACTTGTTTCATTAAAATACCGTACAAATATATTCAATTTATTTATCAAATAAAACTTAGACCTCATCGGGGGTGAATTCGGTTCTCGTACTTAAATACATCTCGGGTGTTGCAAATCCCTCCGGCATCACGTTTGTGATCGACGGACGTGTCTCGCGATGATCGTAACAGGCGGCGACGGGCGGCCAGCGTAGTAGAACACACAGCAGATACAACAACAGCCATGTAGTGCGGGTTATGTTGCAGACAAGTCGATAATTCCGAAGCAGATCGCGTTCGACATGCGGCTCGCGCTGAGCTGCTCCGCGGAGTGGGTGTCGGCGCCGCGCCACCTGCAGCTCATGAACGCGGCGCGCCCGCTGGCGCTGCGCGTGGACGCGGCCGCGCTGCCGCCCGGCGCGCACCACACCAGGTACGTACGTACTAGTGATTTATTTGATATCCAAATGTTATTGAGTTTGTTAATATTTTAATTAGACTAAGAAGAACAATAGGGAAAGATCCTATTTATATTTAGTTGCCTACCTCAAGGCAGTTCCATATTTTTTAAATTAAAAATATAAATAAATAAGTGCAATATGTGCAAGTGAGCTAAGTTACGATCTAGGCTGGTTTGCAGCCAGATACTAACGCCGGGGCTGTGCTGTGATGGAGCCAAGGTGTGCAATTAACAATTCTCACGCGTTTTATACGACATTTTACAACTTACTAGCGGGAAAAAAAATCGAATAATTCAATGTTAATTGGAAAAAAAAACACAATTCACGAATTTGTTAAAGACCTAGAGAATTTCAGGATGAGTGCATAATAAAACAAGATGGCGCGCCGTAAGTTTTTAGGGGTCTGTAGTCAACAAACTTGGAACCCTTATAGTTTCGGCACGTCCGTCTGTCCGTCTGCCCGTCCCTCTGTCATCACAGTAATTTAATAATCTTAGACTATTTGGGCTAAAATACTGCAAATTAGCCAAAAAAATGTTTACTTTATGTACCGCTAAAAACTGTTTTTAAATTCTGGAAGCAAAATTATTCCATTGTGCCTCCCGTACTTAAGAAAGGGGAGTGAGTCCTAAAAGAAAATAAAGGTTTATGTCACTTCTGCTGAAGATGTCTATCATAATTTTTTACTATTTTATTTATACGGTAGCCAATAGTTTATTAATTTCGCAGAAATTAATAGGTTACGAGAGCCACCGTATTCGAACTTTCATATCAATAAAAAAACATCACTTTTATTTTATGAGTTCCGTGTTATCGAAAACTGGCGGTATGCCTACGGAACCCTAGAGAATGCGATAAGATGCGTAATCCAACATGTATTTGGCCGGTTATATTTAGCTATGGGTCTGGCAAAGCCGCTAACAATTATTATTTTATTAAAAATATAATAAATCGAATGTTTGTAATGTTTTATTTACAATGAAATTGAATGTGAAAGTAATTTATTTAAATAATGTATTTATTTATAATATTTTAATAAACATTGTTTATTTATTGTTTTTAAAAGTTTACCATTTTAGGATAACTCTTTACTAAGATTTAAAAAATGTTAAGTCAATAACACTAGTGCGTAATAAGCTGCTTTATGAACCTAAAAGCGGTGCAATAAGGGCCACCCTATGAACAAGTTTATTTAAATAGTACATTGTTACATGAGTGGTGAAAGTTACTAGTTAACTTATTTTGTCCCTCGAACTATTAGCGCCCTCGCTACGCTCGGGCGCCAAACCCCGTCTCGTGACAAAATAAGTCTTTCACCCGAGGTAAACACTGTGCTTTTCATTACGAATACAAGGAAAATAAAAATAAAAACAGGAATTGGCTAAAGAAATAATACAAGGAAGTATAAACAATACTCTACAACTCGAAAAAAAAAATCGGATTGCCGCCTATTTTGTTTTTTTTTTTCGTTGGACGGCCAACTACATTATTTAGCCATTATTTTTCATTTTCATCTTGAAATATTTTGCCCAAATCTATGTTGTTTTAAAGAAATTCTTGAAACTAAATTATAATTAAGTCATAAAAAAAAAAAAAACTTGATTTAATACTTAACTTTGTTATTTCAATTTTACATCGTGCTGTAATTGAGTGACTGTAGAAAAAGTTTGAACATGGTTCCATAGAAATGTGAAAATGGAACTAGGTTTTTTTTTTATAATTTGACAGCTGTCAGTTGAAAGCGAAACTCCCGGGCCTGAAAAGTATTACTTTCAACCCGCTTCTCAGGCAACTTCAGACCTACTTTCAGAGTATGAGTAATGAAAAAATATATAATTCTTACTAGTTGTATTAACATTCCATATCCATCAATACATAATTACTTTGTTGTTTTTCAAAAACATTCGCATAGATTCTTGCGAATGCGAATGTCAAAAAATATGCGAATATTCGCGAATGCGAATATTCGTTACATCACTAGTACATACACACACATACATATACAAATACACGACACGCACATACTACTTTCATACTAATTCACTACATTGATTGATTTGATTTTCCAAGGTCTTTATTATTAAACATATTAGTTACTTACATAGTAATACAATTGATCTTATTCTAATTGTATACAAGTCATGTTTGAGAAAAGTTATTCAGGCTAGGGCGCCTTTGTAAACATTAAACAGAAAATTATACATTTTTGATAAATATGGTTAACTGAACTGGTACAACTGTAAGGTGTCTTAAGTAATGAGCAAGTCTTGGTATGGACACACATTATTTTAAGCTAAGTTAAAAATTCACTACATTGAATATGGGACTGTTTGTAGTTTCGAAATAACAGCTTTTTACTAAATGCATACGACACTTATAACGAAAAACAATTTTTACATTTTTGTCGGCTGATGTTATAAGAAGTAACTCAGGCTACTTTTATTATATCGAAGAACCACGCCGGCCGGAGCCGCGGGCGTAAATAGTGTTCGTAATTCTAGTGTTCGTACGGCGCAGTGACGTTACGTATGGCTCTAATACTATGGCCTTTTAGCAATTGCTTAGATATATTTGTATTAAATATTGTAGATAAAGTCAAGAACTGGGATACAATTAAATTTTCTTACGACTTTTTCTCATAAGATTTGGGCCCATATTAATAAATTGATCTCAAGTCTGAGAGTGATTTTGAGTACGCGTTTGGAATGTCATTTTGTATTGGGATGACGTTAAGATGACATTTCGTGTTTTGTCAAGAATTCTTTGCATGAGTTTAGTAAAAGCTTAAAAACGCAAGTGCAGATATTAAGTACCTATTATTATTTAGTACTTTGGTGCACTAGTATAATATAATGCAATATACCTAATAATGATATTATAGATCGTAACACAAATTGTCGATTGTTGATTGAGTATGGTGCAACTTAATGCGACCTAATGTAATTGGATTTTTTTATTTTTATTTAATGCTCTTGTAATTTAATTTTATTTCGATTTTATTGATATTTTTAATTTATTTTTTTATTTATTTGTTATTGTGTTTTGTATTGTTAATTTAATATGGGAATTTGCCTGAAATAAATGGATTTATTATTATTATTATTAAAAAAATATTACAAATGTGAATTGATCGAGACGCGTTACTGCCTAAATCTTTTCATTACCTACTTTCCTAGAAAATAAAGCTGTCAATAAATTAGGGTCCTCGAGTATCGGATCCACACAAGAAGGTTACAATCTATATTATATATTATAACTCAAAGGTGACTGACTGACATAGTGATCTATCAACGCACAGCCCAAACCACTGGACGGATCGGGCTAAAATTTGGCATGCAGGTAGATGTTATGACGTAGGCATCCGCTAAGAAAGGATTTTGATTAATTCTACCCCCAATGGGATAAAATAGGGGATGAAACTTTGTAATAAGGAGTAAAAAGGAGGAGTATTTTTTTCTGTATATTATAATCTATGATCGAAACATGCCCTGTTACGTATAATGTAATATAACATAATATATTATAAAGGATTTCTAATTACGATTACTGAGTATAAAGTAGTCGCGTGATCGTGTGGTCGGTGCGTGTGTGTTCCAGTATAAACGCGTACGACGTGTCGTGCGTGGCCAAGGGCCCGGTGTTCCGCGTGCCCGTGACCGTGCTGCAGCCGCAGCCGCTGCAGCTGGCCGCGCCCGCCAGCCCCGCGCTGCACGAGGCGGGCGCCGTCTTCAAGCCCGCCACCATCCGCCGGCACTTTGTTATCGGTCAGTACCCAGACAGCTACTAGACCAGGGTCTTGCGGGCTTGTCAACGAAGCCACTCGGGGTCTCCTTTAAATTAATAATGCTAAACGGACAAGTCGTGGTAACTGGTCATAACCAAAATTTTTAAATTCAAATTGACACCGATAATATAAAAAAAAGAAATATTGAAATTTATTTTATGCTATTGCAAAGTCCGAGAGGAGAATAAAGAGTTTGAGAAAGTAAAGCGACGATAAGCAAAGATTCATTAAAATATGTCGAGTTTTTAGGCGAACAGTTAAGTTTAGTTGTGGTAGCAGTTCCGTTATGTAAGTAATCATTTTCTATGTATCAACTCGGCAGTGCCCCCGGATGCCACGTGGGGCGTGCTGAAGATGACGACCAAAGACCCGGAGAAGACGGGCCGCTTCCTGGTGCACGCGCTGCAGCTGGCGCCGCACCGCAGCTGCCGCAGCCACGAGACGCAGAAGATGATCAACGTGTCCGCCGAGGCGCCCACGCTGCTGCCCTTCCAGCTGCTCGTGAGTACGGCGCGCCCCGCCTGCCCCGGCTGCCCAGCGGGCAGGGGGCTAATGTAGTTGGCCAGCCCAGTTTTTATTAGTATTTAATTATGTGAATAAAAAAATAACAGTCACCAGGTCGCCTCCCTTGACTGAAATAAAAACATGAGCACTTGAAAGTTGGAACCGCGAGTGATAGAAGCCATTCGGCGGGTCCGCAGGGCGGGTTGCCGCTGGAGGTGGTGATCGCGAAGTACTGGGCGAACATCGGCGAGCTGGCGGTGGACTACAGCATCGAGTTCCACGGGCTGCGGCCCGACTGCGGCGCGCGCCTGGCGCTGACAGCTGCGGGCGGGCTGCGGCGCGTGCTGCTGGCGGCGCTGCGGCTGCAGGACGTGCAGCCGCAGGCGCAGCTCAAGTACTCCGAGCCCGTCGTGCGGTGAGTACAGCGTGCAGTTGCACGGGCTGCGGGCGGGCTGCGGGCGGGCTGCGGGCGGGCTGCGGCGCGTGCTGCTGGCGGCGCTGCGGCTGCAGGACGTGCAGCCGCAGGCGCAGCTCAAGTACTCCGAGCCCGTCGTGCGGTGAGTACAGCGTGCAGTTGCACGGGCTGCGGGCGGGCTGCGGGCGGGCTGCGGGCGGGCTGCGGCGCGTGCTGCTGGCGGCGCTGCGGCTGCAGGACGTGCAGCCGCAGGCGCAGCTCAAGTACTCCGAGCCCGTCGTGCGGTGAGTACAGCGTGCAGTTGCACGGGCTGCGGGCGGGCTGCGGGCGGGCTGCGGGCGGGCTGCGGCGCGTGCTGCTGGCGGCGCTGCGGCTGCAGGACGTGCAGCCGCAGGCGCAGCTCAAGTACTCCGAGCCCGTCGTGCGGTGAGTACAGCGTGCAGTTGCACGGGCTGCGGGCGGGCTGCGGGCGGGCTGCGGCGCGTGCTGCTGGCGGCGCTGCGGCTGCAGGACGTGCAGCCGCAGGCGCAGCTCAAGTACTCCGAGCCCGTCGTGCGGTGAGTACAGCGTGCAGTTGCACGGGCTGCGGGCGGGCTGCGGGCGGGCTGCGGGCGGGCTGCGGCGCGTGCTGCTGGCGGCGCTGCGGCTGCAGGACGTGCAGCCGCAGGCGCAGCTCAAGTACTCCGAGCCCGTCGTGCGGTGAGTACAGCGTGCAGTTGCACGGGCTGCGGGCGGGCTGCGGGCGGGCTGCGGGCGGGCTGCGGCGCGTGCTGCTGGCGGCGCTGCGGCTGCAGGACGTGCAGCCGCAGGCGCAGCTCAAGTACTCCGAGCCCGTCGTGCGGTGAGTACAGCGTGCAGTTGCACGGGCTGCGGGCGGGCTGCGGGCGGGCTGCGGGCGGGCTGCGGCGCGTGCTGCTGGCGGCGCTGCGGCTGCAGGACGTGCAGCCGCAGGCGCAGCTCAAGTACACCGAGCCCCGCGTGCGGTGAGTACAGCGTGCAGTTGCACGGGCTGCGGGCGGGCTGCGGGCGGGCTGCGGGCGGGCTGCGGCGCGTGCTGCTGGCGGCGCTGCGGCTGCAGGACGTGCAGCCGCAGGCGCAGCTCAAGTACTCCGAGCCCGTCGTGCGGTGAGTACAGCGTGCAGTTGCAGTTATAAGATCATCTATGTGCCAGTGAAAGGCCCGTCGAAATCGATCCAGCCGTTTCGGAGAGTACCCGGAACAAACACAGACGGACAATTTTTTTATATCGCCTTTTTGTTATAAGTACCGTTGAAACTTTCATATGCATTTAGTGAAAGGTGCTATTTTGATACTACAAACAGACACTCTAATTTTATTTATTTGTATAGATTGTTAATATTAACGGGACCTTATACGGGGATGTTACACTGACGCTACAAGAACACTCAGATGTGACTGACATGCTTATTATTATGGCCGAGTTTTATTGCGATAAACCTATTTTGTGAACTATATTTGATTTTAATGTAACAAAAGGCGTGCCAATTTATATCGTAGTAAACGTACCTATAATAGCAATTTTATTTTATTTTCTAGGCCAACAGAATCAAAAATTACGCCGCTGACGGCGCGTGACGTCATTCCGCCCAGTAGACAGATATACCAACTAATCAACACGTACACTTTCCACATAGCGAAAGCGACAGAGGTAAGAATACTTCTAAAAATAATATAAGTATAATGTATAAGGAATATTATAACACTAAGTTATAATTTCAGGTGGTATGTTACTGTTATACTTGTAATGCTATCATGTTGCAGGTATCGCCTATAATATCGCTTCTGTGCGACATGCTGTACGAGTCGGAGTTCGAGTCGCAGATGTGGATGCTGTACAACAGCTGCAAGCAGCTGATGGCCGTCGGCGATGCTTACCCGTCCAAGGTCGGTTGCGACTGTACATGCACCTCTGAATTGAATTGAATCTATGGGTGTATTTTTAACGTTTAAATCGACGACTTTTTAAGCCGTTTTCGCGACCTTCTGCCCTTCCTGACTAATTTCTGACCCATGTGACGACCGCTTGGCGCAGTGGTTTGAGCGTAGGCCGCTCCGTTTACTGTACATGGTGGATGCGGGTTCGATTCCCGCCGGGGAAAATTTCAGAAATTTGCCCAGGTCTGGGTGTCACTGGGATCGCCCCAGTCCATTGTACGGTACCCATAGTAAAAGCATTGCTTAGTTTGGGACCATACAGTTGGTATGTCAGTCTGGCGATACTTATTATTATTATTATAATTTCTTATACATCTCGTTCCTGATATGTGCATTATCGGTTCACGCGTAAAGCCGGTGGTCGATGTTCCAGTACTCGGTGAAGCTGGAGAAGGGCGAGTACACGCTGCGGCTGAACGTGCGGCACGAGAACAAGGCGCTGCTGGAGAAGCTGCAGGAGCTGCCGGCCGTCATCCAGCAGCGGCTGCCGCAGCCCATCACGCTCGACGTGTACTGCAGTCCGGCGCAGGTGACCCACCCACCCCCCTGCCTGGGTAGCCGCCCTATGTATCTCGGCACTTAACATACCCTCATTTTCCTGATGGTATTTCGGTACCAAGGTAATGGGGACCAGCCTATTGCTGCTATACCGGGCGTGCTCCCACTGAATGTGCGGTTAAATAGAATCATAGTCCATCACAATGGGTTAGCTCCCTTGTCTATTGACGTTCGTGTAGCTTTTCCATCGATGTTTACTTTCACCGGTAGGCGAGTATTACATCTTTGTTATGATTTATGTAGGACATTTTTTTTGTGTAGTAATAGTATTTTTTATTTCAGGCTTTGACCGGCGGCAAGAAATTCAGTACGGCCTCATTATCGAGCGGGAACCTTCTGCCTCTTTATTTCGCGCCAGTGCCCACGGATAAGTGAGTACCTATCTTTTCAATATACAGTAGACCCGCGGTAATCCGACAAATGTTTTGCAGGGCAGTGTTGGACTATCGAATTTGTCAGATTATAGAGTACTGCCTAAGGACCCCCCTATAGTCCGGATTTTTTTTACAAAAGAGTACCTTATAATTCAACAAATTACAGATCCAATATAAGATACTTCATTATGTATGTCGATTTTTTTGAAACGAAGCAATCAGAATCAAAACAATACCTACGCGTCGAGTACCATAGTGGTGGCGCGTACAAGTTGTAATCTGTTCAATCATGCATTATGTAAATTAGTAAAGATTGTCAAAAAAAATCAATATTCAATAATAATAGACATGTCGGAGGACTTGTCTATTATTATATGTCGCACATTATAAGGGGTGCCGGATTAGCCAGGGGCCGGATCCACTGTACATAGAATTGGGAGATTATGGTTATCTATTTCCTGGGAGTTAATTTATGTTTAAATTGTAAAGGTCGTTTAGTAAACTTGAGTCGGGTCGGTGGAATTTAGAAATTTCATTTGTATCGGTCGACAAAGCGTTCGCGAATAGTCAGAAGCTACCACCAGTTCAGAATGCCGCTCCCATCGAGAGGAGTCGACAAGATGCTCAAAGGTCACGGTTTGCGATAGTAATCGGTTCGTTTCATAATTCATGACTTCGCCAAAGAAAACTTTGGCGGGTGAACGGAAAGTCTGGTTAGCCACCTACTCACTTTGAGCGTTTCGCGAACGCTCGCGGCGAGGACGGCGCCGCATCATGACCATGCCTGGCATGGTCGGGCTGGGAGTGACGCCGGCGCGGTGTTGTTGCAGAGTGGGGCGGCTGGCGCTGGCGGCCGGGCACGCGCTGACGGGCGGCGTGACGTTCGCGCGCGACGAGCTGGGCCGCAAGGTGGACTCGTACGCGCTCAGCTACGCGCCCGCCGAGCCGCCGCGCCGCGCCGCCGCCGCCGCCGCGCGCGACAAGCTCGCGCCCGCCGCCGCCAAGCCGCACGACGACTACATGGACGCGCTCAAGGACTTCACCACCGGCTGGCTCGCCAAGCTCGGTAACCGCCTCCTCTTTTACTCTCTTTGTTATTCTCGAGGAGGATATTTACTAGGTGAAACAAAAAGGGTATACAATTTTTTTTGCAACTTAATTTTGTAAATCTCAAACTATCGGCTTTATGGGACAGTTGAAGTACTAAGGGTTTTATAGACTTGTGAAATTAGTCAACAGCTGTATTCCTATAACACCTTTTGTTTTTCAAATTACCTCCAAAGCTGATAGTTTTAGAATTACAAAGTTAAGTTTTGAAAAAAAAAATTATACCCATTATGTCTCACCTTGTGTATAGGCCTGGAGTTTGGGAGATTCTTATCCACTAAAACCTCAGTGGCCGTCTTCAAGGGATCTCGGCGGAATATTCCGTAGCATGTGCAAAGCCCGTGGTCAGGGGCGCACCGCTCGACCGCCTTTTCCGTAGTTCCAATCATGCCGAGTCTACCAAAATAGACTTCTTATTAATAATTCGAACTCTCATCTGAGGGTGAGGATGAAAATAATATCATTCTAATAACATCACAACAGTATAGAGAAATTTGATCCCGGAGTTGGAGTCTATTTATTTTTTCAAACTTAGAAAAACAATAATACAATACATTGTGCTATAATCCGCGAGTAGTTTTAATTCTCTTCAAGAAAAACGTTATTCCAATTTCAATTTCAAGTTCAAGTCTTTCAAATAATATTACCACCTTTCGACTTACGTTTCGTCTACCTTACCTTATCATTTTACACAATTTCCATATAGATTTTCTTAAATAAAATTTATTAACATAAATTTTTGTCTTAGTCTCCATTTGGGCCAATTGTTGAAACTATAGAGTGACTATAATATAATGAACCTGTCAGCTACGCTATATATTTAATTAGCTAGTTTTTCAATAAAGACAGTACGTAGTCTTTACTGCAAAACGAATGTAATATTTGGTTCCAGAGGGTGACAAGTTGGAGCAAGTGTACGAGGAGTTGTTGGAGAAGTTCCCGGGGTACCTCGGCGCCCACGTGGCGTACCTGCACGCGCTCGACCCGCCCACCGACCCCAAGAAGTAAGAACCAAACACCTAGCTGCCTGATTGATTTTAAAAAATCATCTCACCAGATCACACTTGACTGGACTGGACTGATGTTAGGACTTCTCTCGATGTCACTAGAAAATACTATCGCGAGGTCGAAGATAGATTACTGTCAGAACTATTAAGTATCAATGTCGGCCGACTCCAACGTGGCGCCACCCTGGTGGGAAAAAAATCCTGGATGCCATCATTAAGGACCTCCCCTTTTTGAAGTCAGTTAAAAGCCAACACGGTGGGATCACTCGCTCAAAGGAGACGCAGTTATGTGATAAAAAGAGATCCATGGCGGCTGCGCCTCTCTTATTACACTGGGATTGTAGAAGGGAATTATACATCCTTACTCACTATACATAGTAGAGTGTTGGTTTGTAAATTGACTGGACATCACGCATAAACGGTTGGACACATACTTCCAATGAAATTTCACACTGGAATTCAACGGAGTAGAGTCTAGGACCCGTAATAATCCAGCCCAAAATAACTATTTATATGCAAGTAATTAATAAGGGATGTATTTCCCAGATTACCTCACGTCAATGAGGAGCCAGACGTGACGACTGCGTGGTGTGAACAGCTCATCACTATATCTGAAAAGGTACCATATTTTATCTATAACATATTACTAAAATAATAAAATTACATGACAAGTAATATAATTTGAAGATAATAATATCTTGGCTTCAGTGAATACTTTATGTGCAGGTTATAAAAGCCATTCCTCAAGAGAATCTCCTCGCCTACCTCGGCATGAAGAATGACACGAGAAGCGACGCTAGCAAAATTAAACAGTAAGTGACACGTAATATTTCCCAATATTACATTTATTTTCTTAATAGCCGCGTGATCTCACACGGGTATAGAATTCGAAAGAATCGACATAAAAGATTCTAAGATTTATGGGTAATCAGATACGCTCGGGAATGACAAGCACTTGTTCTGCGGATAAACCACTCTCTGCACTTCGTACTAGGAATTACTTGCAACGAACGATTCCGAAAGTTCCGGGGCGGGAGCGAAGACAACGCCATTGTGACTTGTTTATCGATAATAATAATGGTATGGATACGACCATTTCGTATCGCCTCTCGTCGGGAGCGGCGGGGGCGGGAGCAGTAGTGAGCGACATCCGTGTTGTGCGCAGGGAGCAGGAGAAGCAGCGCGGGCACCTGGTGGAGGCGCTGGCGCGGCGCGGCGCGGCGCTGTGCCGGCTGCACGCGCGCGCGCCGCCCGGGCCCGCGCGCGACCAGCTCGCGGCCGCGCTGCGGGACAACATGACCGACCTGCTCAAGTTCACCGACCTCACCGACGCCAAGGTGACGCGTACTTTTAACACGCTTCCTTGGTTTATGGATGTCGAGAATTCTCGATTAGTAAAAGGCGCTCCAACTCGACAGTAAAAAAATAATAATAATTAATAATTTTAGCCCTTTTGACGTCCCACTCCTGGACACGGGCCTCCCCTCAACACGAGGGGGATTCAGGCCATAATCCACCACGCTGGGCCAGTGCGGGTTGGCGGATTTCACATGTCTTTCGAAAATTGGTTAAATCTTCTAAGACATGCAGGTTTCATCACGATGTTTTCCTTCACCGTAAGCAAGTAATAATCATATAGAAATTATGATTCGCACATAGATTTAGAAAATCCAGAGGTTCGGGCCGGGGTTTGAACCCGAGACCTGGTAGCCCACAAGACGCGTGCTTAACCAATCGGTTTATCACTGCTATCAAAAAATAAAAAATGAGTGAGTGAGTGAATGATGCTAGTATAAAAATGAGTTAGTGAAACCAGGGGCTGATTTATTATCCTCCGGATCGTATGTTATGTATGATATTGGTCACATTTCGCGTGCCCGTGACGATCTCGCTCCGTTCGCGCCGCGAGGACGTCGACCCATCGCTTCGCCGGAAAAAGCTCGTAAACCACTAGAGCGAGATTCCCGTACTCCGATTCCATGCGACACTTACTTCCGCCCGATTCGGTAATAAATAGAGGAACCCGATTCTCCCGCGCTTGTGCTTAATTCCGTAGTCAACGGTGATTAATCTCGAGCGTGAACCGGTCCCGCAGGCGATCCACTACGGCGTGTGGCACTGCTTCACGTTCAAGCAGTGGGGGCGCGCGCTGAAGCTGCTGGGCAAGGCGCAGGAGGAGCGACCGTCGCGCGAGCTGGACGAGCGCGCGAGCGAGGCGAGCGAGCAGCTGGGCTGGCGCTTCCTGGCCCGCCACGCGCGCGCCGCCGCGCCCGCGCGCTTCCCCGCCGCCTACCGGCCCTTCTGAGCCGAGCCATGGCCGTCGTAGCCGTCGTAGCCGTCGCCGACACCGCCGACACCGCCCACTCCGCCGACCCCGCTCCCGACATTCGCTCTTGTATCTCTCGTGTTGGAAATATTGTGGATTATTTTGTAGTTTTACCCATTGACGAGATCGATAGTTTGATGAGATTGAAACGTTATTTCGGATGATTTAAGAAATTTTTGTTAATGTATTTTAGAATGAACAAATCGCAAACATCTGCCCGAACCGAATAATGATTTTTAAACATTGACATTATAGAAAATTAAAGTAAAAAATAATTTAACCCAAATCATGAAATAATAATTGTAATCATTATTGACCCTTTAATAACATGATATCTTCAAATTAATTAAATGTCCATGGAAATCGAATTTATGTTTCCATATGTAGCATTTGGCTAGCTAGCTTAATCATTGAAATGTGACCTGAAATTGTTGTCAAAAGACTTAAATAAGTACGTAATAGCGCAATATATTGCGCGCTCTAAATATAGGAGATTATTAAGCAAGTTTAAGCTTTCGAATGGGCTCAGCGCCCAATGCTGGGCGGAGGCCCTTTATAATACATGGCTTCCCTTTTTAGGCTCTTTTACCAAACATATTTGCTCAACAACATACGAGTTTTCAACGTTCTCATAGATTTTGCCACATTTGCATTGAGATTATGTTGATGAGACTAAAAATGGTAACCCTCTGTGCTTGTGTTAGTCGATATATATTGTGTTAAATCCAATTTCAGTTTAGTTTTAATTACCATTTTCCGACAGGGTGCTTATCAATTGTGTGCTCAACAAAATAATAATTAGTTCCAACTTTTCTCCAGACTTTTTAACCTTTATTTTAAATGTTTTGTTCGTTTGTGTTATTATTTCCGTTGCTCAAAAATAATAATTACGAAACAAAACAATAAGTACATACTTTTTCATACTATCGTGAGTACATAGGTAAATATTAAAATTACAAACTTTATAGTGTTCAATCTTTGTGTGTTAATCAAACCGAAGCAACCGAACCTTACATATTATACTGAAAATAAATAATTTATTGTTGTCAAGTTTAACACAAACGAACAAATATAATAACAATTCTGTAGGTAATGATGACCTCATTAGATGTAACCAGATATTATGTACTGTACATCATGACGTTTGTTCGCTAATGGTGCTAATTTTGATGTCCACGAATTTTAAACTAAACTCAATAATATGATATAACTAGAATATTGCTGTCTCGTTCATGCGTTGCGACGATAAGTGGGATGGCAATATACTTTAGTCGGGTTTAGTTTGTGTAGCACCGATGTATATGGTTAGAACGGTACCCATTTATGAGATTGACGACGTTGCATAGTCCGCAAGTTGCATGCTGCCTGCCTGTGTTAAAAATTGTAATAGAGGTTATAGTGTCCTCTGAGGAAACGTGCATTTTCTAAATGAGGAATGAAGTTTAAAGCTTCACAATTGGTGGATCATGTGTTGCGACAAATCCCGTAACTTGTTTGGCGATTAGTTGACCAACTTTGGTCAACATGATGCGTATTATAACATCGAGTTGAAATGTTTACGATATATGGCGTACTAGATAACTACATTGATTTATGCAATATTTGACAAAGCAATAATGTAGCTAATTGTTATGCCTTATGAATGGATGTTACATAGGTACAAATAAGGAATTATAATGTATGTACGTAGTTACTTATTTAAAATAGAATTACTGCTACACACAGTCCCTTCATATTTGTTTGAAAACCTCCGTTCCGCTGGGTGTGAAATAATTTCTTAAGCATTTTTTAAATTAGTTTTCAATATGATAATGTTATCTCGGTATCAATATTTATGTTTGTCAGTTGTTTTTCAAAATAATTTGAAAAAGAAATAAGTGCCACAATCTAACTTCATATTTTAACGTTCAACTATTTGCAAATATTAAAACCATAAAACCAACTGCACTGTTTCTTACTCTAGAAATGTTTATATTCCTCATATATGTACTTATAAATTCTATAAAACAACATTGAATAAGAATATCATATTAATTTGTTTACGAAACAGTTAAGCTTTGGCTTTTCTAAATTAAGATGTTTTTTGAAAAAATTAATGCTATATCGCCATCATTAATAGAGTAGCATTAGATTATTCAGTGGTGAATGTATTCACCAAGTGTTGCGTCTCTCATACTTGGCAGTTGGAGGACGAGCTACACCACATGTGAGCATACATAGTTGGTTACGCGTATGTTACATTATATTTACTGCATTTTGTATAGGCAATGTTTTTTTAAAATGAATTTGTTGATAAGTATGGTGAAATAAACTATTATTTGATGAATTTCCTTTATTTTTTATTTGAATCAACCAACCGGTTCTCGTCCGGTCACTGAAGTTAAGCAACGTCCGGCGCGGTCAGTACTTAGATGGGTGACCGCTTGGTGACACGTACAATCGTGCAGTGTTCTACATTTTTAGAAAATTACTGACCTTTTTTTTTGTTGACGGGGAGGAAATCTTCCAAAGATTCCCAGGCCTCTTGTGGGAAAGGCCTGGGGTATGTGGGATTCTTACCCACTAAAACCTCCCCGGTGGCCGCCTTCCGCACGTCAGAGGGACTCCGGGCCCTCCCGAAGAACTCGCCGGTGCCCCTCATGTGCCGCGCTCCCTCGCCCCGGGGGAGCAGATGGTCGCTCCCCCTGCACCCTCGCAGTGCACGGCGGCGGGGAGCCACGCCCGCCCCGGGGGAGCAGATGGTCGCTCCCCCTGCACCCTCGCAGTGCACGGCGGCGGGGAGCCACGCCCGCCCCGGGGGAGCAGATGGTCGCTCCCCCTGCACCCTCGCAGTGCACGGCGGCGGGGAGCCACGCCCGCCCCGGGGGAGCAGATGGTCGCTCCCCCTGCACCCTCGCAGTGCACGGCGGCGGGGAGCCACGCCCGCCCCGGGGGAGCAGATGGTCGCTCCCCCTGCACCCTCGCAGTGCACGGCGGCGGGGAGCCACGCCCGCCCCGGGGGAGCAGATGGTCGCTCCCCCTGCACCCTCGCAGTGCACGGCGGCGGGGAGCCACGCCCGCCCCGGGGGAGCAGATGGTCGCTCCCCCTGCACCCTCGCAGTGCACGGCGGCGGGGAGCCACGCCCGCCCCGGGGGAGCAGATGGTCGCTCCCCCTGCACCCTCGCAGTGCACGGCGGCGGGGAGCCACGCCCGCCCCGGGGGAGCAGATGGTCGCTCCCCCTGCACCCTCGCAGTGCACGGCGGCGGGGAGCCACGCCCGCCCCGGGGGAGCAGATGGTCGCTCCCCCTGCACCCTCGCAGTGCACGGCGGCGGGGAGCCACGCCCGCCCCGGGGGAGCAGATGGTCGCTCCCCCTGCACCCTCGCAGTGCACGGCGGCGGGGAGCCACGCCCGCCCCGGGGGAGCAGATGGTCGCTCCCCCTGCACCCTCGCAGTGCACGGCGGCGGGGAGCCACGCCCGCCCCGGGGGAGCAGATGGTCGCTCCCCCTGCACCCTCGCAGTGCACGGCGGCGGGGAGCCACGCCCGCCCCGGGGGAGCAGATGGTCGCTCCCCCTGCACCCTCGCAGTGCACGGCGGCGGGGAGCCACGCCCGCCCCGGGGGAGCAGATGGTCGCTCCCCCTGCACCCTCGCAGTGCACGGCGGCGGGGAGCCACGCCCGCCCCGGGGGAGCAGATGGTCGCTCCCCCTGCACCCTCGCAGTGCACGGCGGCGGGGAGCCACGCCCGCCCCGGGGGAGCAGATGGTCGCTCCCCCTGCACCCTCGCAGTGCACGGCGGCGGGGAGCCACGCCCGCCCCGGGGGAGCAGATGGTCGCTCCCCCTGCACCCTCGCAGTGCACGGCGGCGGGGAGCCACGCCCGCCCCGTGGGAGCAGATGGTCGCTCCCCCTGCACCCTCGCAGTGCACGGCGGCGGGGAGCCACGCCCGCCCCGGGGGAGCAGATGGTCGCTCCCCCTGCACCCTCGCAGTGCACGGCGGCGGGGAGCCACGCCCGCCGCCGTCCTCAGGATCGTCGTCGTCAGGGAACGCCCACACCCTGGACGTTCTCGACCCCGAGGGTAGCCCGTTGTTTTGGGCCCTGGGCATCAGGGCCGTGGGGCCCCGACGTGGCGCAGCACGGCGCCTTCGTCGGCGAGCGGGATCGGCTCTCTCCCGATCCCGCGATTAGGAACTATAAAATTATAAGAGCGTCGCGACGCCATTATAAAATTATAACAGCGTCGCGACGCTCTTTCAGTTAAGTTAACAGGGGCACAGAACATTAGATAACTATCGCTTGCTAAGATTCAGTTAACGATTACAAGTTAGATAGATAGGAATTCACCGCGCACTATAGACACTTTATTACGAAGGTATTACACTCGTTAGATAAGCCCTTACTTCATCACTATCATTACCGAAAGCTAAGGCCATTCCAACATTCTATTCCAGCTTAGCTGGGCAGGCGCCGACTGCAGCCTAGCCCGCGTTGTTGTGCGCACTGGTGCTTCGCATAGATCGAGCGGCGCGGCGGCGGCGGGCGAGGCCCCCTACTCCCGCACTCCATCAGCCGAGCCAAACCGGTTCCCGGCATAACGGCAGTTGAAGTGAGGAGCGTATCGTATGCAACATTATTGAATAACTCTTAAAACAGCTGATTGTTTGTTATTAAACCGTTAATTACGCAACATGGACACTTCCTATAAGGTTTTAAATTTGAAGCGGGCCTCAATTAAAGGTCGCGTTACTAAATTTAGCAATCAAATAGACGAATTATTAAAGGAAACACAACTGGCTCCAACCGCGATTAACGTTTTATCACAACGATTAGTTAAAATCGAAGCGTTATTTCTCGAGTTCGACGGCGTGCAGGCTAGAATTGAGGCGCTGGATGAAGACAATTTAAGTGTCGAGTTAGACACAAGGGAAGCCATCGAACAAGGTTTCCACGAATCCATCGCCAGGGCTCAGGATATTATCGCGGCAAACAGTGTCACTAAAGGTCCAACACTGAACCGTGGGAATAGTTATACGACGGCTGACGACGAGGATTACGAGGTGATTGGGTTTCGGTTACCAGTCATTCAAATAAGCAATTTTGACGGAACGTATTATAAATGGCTGGAATTTCGGGATACTTTCAGTTCCTTGATCCATAACAATTCCAAGGTAAAAAATATACACAAATTCCATTATTTAAATTCCTATTTGGATGGTGAAGCCGCTCGTGTAATTAGCAACCTCGAAGTTACCGATGATAATTATCCTGAGGCCTGGAGTATTCTTTGCGGGCGTTACAATAATGTGCGTCAATTAATTAATACTCACTTAAAGTCGCTATTTAGTATTGAGTGTTCCCGCGAGTCCGACAAATCATTGAGATTTTTAATAGATCACGTCACAAAAAATTTGCGTGCTTTAAGTAAATTGAAGCAACCAACCCAACATTGGGATATACTTATTATATACATGGTCGCCTCAAAGTTGGATGGAAATATGCGCGTTAAATGGGAGGAATATATACAGGCTAATGTGGAAGATTCGAAGATGCCGAGTCTAGATGACTTCATGTCTTTTTTGAAAGGCCGCGCAGATGTCCTCGAGTCTGTTTTCCGCAGCAAGCAAGAAAAGACCGTCAAACCATCTCCAAATCAGCCCAATAGCTCTAAGCACACTCAAGGCCCACATACCAAGTCTTTTGTGGCCTCTAAGCAGAATGAATCCCCATCCAATAGCTCAAACAAATGTACAGTATGTAACCAAGACCATCGTATATATGAATGCTCAGAATTTAAGGCAAAGTCTACTGATGATCGGATTTCCACGGTTTCGGAACTAAAGTTGTGCCCTAATTGTTTGCGTAAGGGGCATAACCTTCGCGCTTGTAGATTACCAGGAGCATGCAGAGTATGTAAGAAGCGTCACAACACCTTGTTACATAAGTCTACTGAAACGGACAATGATCAGACCAAGTCTGAGCCCGTGTCGATGTCAGCCATTTCTTCTTCAGAGACCTTATTGTGCACAGCCTTAGTTGACGTCATTAATCCCATCACTAAAGAGGTTACCACTACCAAAGCCCTTCTAGACAATGGTAGCCAGTCTTCGTTCATCACGGACGCCTTAAGGCAGCAATTGAATTTAGTTACATTAAATTCAAACACGCAAAACGTTGTCGGTATAGGCAACACCCCATTTAAGCTCAAAGCCGAACGTTGTAACATACGTATTCGGTCAAGAGTCAACAATTTCAACGTTATTCTGTCTTGTTTAGTTATACCCCAAATTTCAGGAAAAATACCAAAATCATTTATGAATACTACACATCTAAATTTAAAATCATTTCAGTTAGCAGACCCCAGCTTTTATGAGCCCTCCGAGATAGGATTACTTATCGGTGCTGACTTGTTTTGGGACATTATAGGATCCAAACAGCACTATTTAGGCAAAGGCAATCCTATACTACGTGACTCCAAATTAGGATGGCTCATCGCAGGTCCCATGCAATGCTACACGAAAGGTGAAACTCAATGTCATTTTGCGAATGTTGATAAAAATGAACCTAATGAAAATTTAATAGAATTACATAGGGATTTAAACAGGTTTTGGGAGCTGGAAAGCTTGCCGCATAAACCACTATTATCTGATCAAGAGACCGCTTGCGAACAACATTTTTTGCAGACTACAAAGCGCACGGAGGAGGGTCGTTTCTGTGTCAAGCTTCCGCTCATCGACTCACCCGACTGTTTAGGTGACTCGTATTTTATGGCAAAGAAACGATTCTTAAATCTCGAGCGTCGATTTCATAAACAAACCGATCTTAAGAATTCATACTTTGAGTTCATAAAAGAATACTCTGACCTTGAACACCTGTCAATTTCAGCCGCAGACCGACCTGAGAACGGATATTTCGTCCCGCATCACCCCGTCATTCGCGAGGACAGCGAGTCCACGCGACTTCGGGTAGTCTTTGACGCCTCAGCGCGCACATCATCTGGTTTGTCCATCAACGACATACAAATGATAGGCCCATCAATTCAAGACTCTCTGTTCAATATCCTCATAAGGTTCCGTCAACACCGTTACGTGCTGTCGGCGGACATTGAAAAAATGTACCGGCAGATTTTATTGGACGAGTCTGATCGAAATTTACAGCTGATTGTATGGCGCCCGGCGGCGAACGAACCCTTACAAACACTCAGGCTTAACACGGTCACGTATGGTTTCGCTAGTGCGAGTTTTCTCGCCACGAGATGTCTGTGGCAGGTAGGGGAAGAGTGTGTTGACTCGGAAATAAAAACTATTATCCAAAGGGATTTTTTTGTTGACGATTTATTAACGGGACACGATGATGAAGTTCATCTTAGCCACATTCAGCAATCAGTGTCCGACAACCTATCTAAAGGTGGTTTTCACTTACGCAAGTACCGTTCAAACTCACAGTCTGTACTGTCGGCAGAGGCTATCAAATCACACGGCAACTTGACGCTGAGTGACACTACGAATACTTTAGGGCTGGACTGGAACCCTTCTGTGGATACTCTTCACTTCCCCATTAAGTTGGACGACTCAGTTATGGCGACTAAGCGCAGTATCTTGTCTTCGACTTTCAAGATCTTCGATCCCTTGGGGCTCCTATCTTTGTCCACTATCGTTCCCAAAATTTTAATACAGACACTATGGTGTCTCAAACTCGACTGGGATGATCCAGCCCCCAAGGACATTGTCAAGACGTGGAAAACCTTCACTGAAGGCCTTAAGTCCATTTCTTCTCTACACATTCCCAGGCGTGTATTAATTGATAACCCAGTCTCAATCGAGCTACATTGTTTTTGCGATGCATCGCAACGTGCGTACGGTGCTTGCCTATACCTTCGATCAACAAATAGTGATGGACAGGTGAAGGTTAATATTCTTTGTGCCAAATCTCGCGTCGCCCCAGCATCAAATCCAACTACTATACCTCGTCTTGAGCTCTCGGGCGCTCTCCTCGCCGCAGAAATGAGTTCCACTGTATTACAAGCGTTACGTCTCCAAATTTCACAACGTGTATTTTGGACCGTTTCCAGTATTGTGCTTGGCTGGTTGCGCGTTGGCTCCAGCAATTTAAAGACATTTGTTGCCAATAGAGTCGCAGCCATCAGAGAGTTGACTGACACAGCTTCATGGCATCACGTACCCACAAGGGACAATCCCGCTGACTTGCTATCCCGTGGGGTGGATCCACGAGACGTCACGAACTGCAGCATGTGGTGGCATGGACCTGACTACTTGTCGTTACCGGAATCTAAATGGCCTTATATGCAAGCAGAGTCCAATATGATAGAACCAACTGAACTGCCCGAAATCAAGGCGCATCCCGCTATCATTAACAGGGAGCTATCGATTATTCAATTTGAGAGATTCTCTAAATTTAAAACGTTGCAACACGTTGTTGCCTATATACACAGATTCGCTCATAATTGTCAGAACCCCAGTGCTAAATTAACAGGTTCTTTAACCGCATTTGAGCTCAACAAGGCTAGCCTTACTCTAACGTACGTAACCCAGTTACAATCATTCCCTAAGGAGTATGAGACGCTCAAAAAGGGAAATTCCCTAAACGCTAAGTCAAATATCGCAGCGCTCAATCCATTCTTACATGAAGGAATAATTAGAGTAGGTGGCCGCATACAAGCTTCAGAATACAGTTTCGATATGAAACATCCGATGCTGTTGAAGTCCGATCATCAGTTAACCAAGCTAATATTCCGGCAGGAACACCAAAGGATGTTGCATGCAGGTCCTCAGGCTCTACTCGCTTCAATTCGAACCAAATTTTGGCCTATCGGCGGCAGAGACTTAGCCCGACGTACTGCACGTAATTGTAACATCTGTAGGCGTTTCAAGGGTCTGGCTATGAAAAATATAATGGGCAACCTACCTGCTGAAAGATTGATGCCAGACTTTCCATTTATTACAGTCGGCACAGATTTTGCAGGTCCCTTCATGATTACAGATCGTAAGGGACGTGGCTGCAAAATCTCCAAATGTTACTTATGTATTTTTGTTTGTTTTCGGTATAAGTGTATTCATTTAGAAGCAGTCAGCGAGCTGTCGAAAGACGCCTTTATTTTAACGCTTAAGCGATTCATTGCTCGCAGAGGACTTCCGAAGCAAATATATTGCGACAATGGTGGAAACTTTGTCGCTGCTTCTAAAGAAATTAAAGAGTTTTTTATCTCTAACGCCAACACTATCCTCGATTTTGCCGCCGGCGAAGGCGTCGAATTCCGTTTTTCCCCTGCATACGCTCCACACTTCAATGGGTTGATGGAAGCCGGGGTTAAATCGGCCAAATTTCACCTCACTAGGATTCTAGGGACTACGCACTTAACGTTCGAGGAATTGTCGTCCTTGTTCGCCCAAATAGAATCAATTCTAAATAGTCGCCCCCTATGTCCGCTAAGTTCCTCACCCGATGACTATTCTCCCTTGACCCCGGGCCACTTTTTAATTGGTAGACCACTCAACGCATTGCCATCGCCATGTTTGGACAATATTAACGTCAATCGTCTCGACAGGTTCCAGCGCTTAGAGCTAATGAAGCAGCATTTTTGGAGTCGTTGGAGCAACGAGTACATCGCGGAGCTGCAGACGAGGACAAAGTGGCGTGGCAGGTGCAAGGAGCTGCAGATCGACGACCTAGTCGTGCTAAAGGAGGACAATACCCCACCACTTTACTGGCGTCTCGGAAGAGTCAGGAAGCTGTTCCCGGGACCCGACGGCGTAACGCGTGTTGTTGATGTCGACACCGTCAAAGGCGTGGTGCGTCGCGCCATCAATAGAGTATGCACGTTGCCCAGACCAGATTCTCCAGAGGGAACGAGTGCTTGAAAGCCGTCAGCTTTCCAGGGCCGGGAATATGTTGGCGCCTCATGTTTATTAGAATATATACGCGTGCGGAGAGCCTAATGAATGCATACTGTCATCACCCTACCTACCCCTTCCACGCACGCAGCTGGATTAACCCCGTCATGCGAGCCGCACTCGCCATTAGATTGCCTTCAAGTTAAGACCACATTACCAAATTTACAATAAATAATAAATTGGTCGAAAAATCTATTGTGTTTGAGTCGCCTATTTTTCCTTATGTTCCCGTACCGAACAGTCGCGACGATCTTATATTTTTTAAGTAACGTCGCGACCCTCTGATATTTATAATTGTAAAGAGGCGTCGCGACGCTCTAATTATTTTATAGTGGCATCCCGGCGCTCTTTTAATTTTATAAAGGCGTCGCGACGCTCTTATTATTTTATAGTGGCGTCCCGACGCTCATATATTTTTATAGAGGCGTCGCGACGCTCTTATAATTGTAAAGAGGCGTCGCGACGCTCTAATTATTTTATAGTGGCGTCCCGGCGCTCTTTTAATTTTATAAATGCGTCGCGACGCTCTTATTATTTTATAGTGGCGTCCCGACGCTCATATATTTTTATAGAGGCGTTGCGACGCTCTTATAATTTTATAGAGGCGTCGCGACGTTCTTATATTTTTTAAGTAACGCTGTGACGCCCTGATGTTTATAATTGTAAGGAGGCGTCGCGACGCTCTTTTAATTTTATAGAGGCGTCGCGACGCTCATATAATTTTATAGAGGCGTCGCGACGCTCTAATTATTTTATAGTGGCGTCCCGACGCTCTTTTAATTTTATAAAGGCGTCGCGGCGCTCTTATTATTTATATAGTGGCGTCGCGAGGCTCATATAATTTTATAGAGGCGTCGCGACGTTCTTATATTTTTTAAGTAACGTCGCGACGCTTTGATATTTATAATTGTATAGAGGCGTCGCGACGCTCTTTTTATTTTATAGCGGCGTCCCGACGCTCTTTTAATTAAAAGAGCTTCGCGACGCCCATATAACATTAAAGGGGCGTCGCGACGCTCTTATAATTTTATAGTGGCGTTGTGACGCTCATATAATTATATAGAGGCGTCGCGACGCTCTTATAATTTTATAGAGCCATCGCGACGCTCTTAAAATTTCAACTCCAAATGATATAAATGATGTATAAGGTCCCTAGTTATTTCTAGCTTTTAGTGCACCCAGGTTTTTTTGAAGTCAGTTCAATTTTTGTATTAATATTTTTATCACTATTTTTGTGTTCGACTACGTACTGTATTGCTGGTAAACATAAATGCTAGGCCACATATCTATCAAACTACTGAACTATTTTTATGAAATTTCTATGGGGCCATCATCATCTACTAATATACCCGTTCAATCTAAATATATATAACTCAAAGGTGACTAACTGACTGACTGACTGACATAGTGATCTATCAACGCACAGCCCAAACCACTGGACGGATCGGGCTGAAATTTGGCATGCAGGTAGATGTTATGACGTAGGCATCCGCTATGAAAGGATTTTGATTAATTCTACCCCCAAGGTGATAAAATAGGGGATGAATAATCCCGAATTTTTTGTTGAGTTAAATTACACGCGGACGAAGTCGCGGGCACAGCTACGAGGCATGCCTTTTAAGTTCTGTCGTTTCCATAATTCCCGGCAATTTTGAATTTGGAACTGTTCTATATTCGAATGTGTTTAAATTTCGAATCTCAAAACAGTTGAATGTATTAGGATTAATGTTATTGTTTAGTCACAGCGTCGATTAGAATCTGTCAGGTTACGTACGAAAATGAATCTTTCTACTCGTAAGGAAAATGTTCGTGCAATAATTTTCTACAACTTTAGAAGAGGCCTGACACGGCTTCAGTGTTTTGAAGAGCTAATATCTGTGTTCAGGGATGAAGCCCCATGTCTGCGGACTGTCGAACGCTGGTATTTAGAATTCCAGCGTGGACATACTAGTGTTAGTGACAAATCTCGCGAAGGTCGCCCAAAATCTGCATTCACTGAAGATAACATCATTGGAGTGAGACAACTAATTCTCGAAGATCGTCATGTGACGTATCGAGAGATAGAGGCTCTATTAGGCATCTCAGGGACAACCATTCAGAAGATCTTGCATGAAGCGCTTGGTGTAAGAAAGCTAGTTTGCCGTTGGATACCGCATCTGCTTTCCGACGATCACAAAGCGGCCCGCGTCAGATGGTGTAAGAAAACTCTGCAAAGGTTCAACCGAGGAGAGTCAAATCACGTCTACGACATCATCAGTGGTGACGAATCTTGGATCTATGCCTACGATCCTGATTCCAAACAACAATCTACAATCTGGGTCTTTCAAGACGAGCCAAAGCCGACTAAAGTTGTTCGTTCTCGAAGCACTTCAAAGAAGATGGTGGCCACGTTCGTTAGAAAAACCGGCCATGTTGCGACTATTGCACTTGATGATCGTAGAACGGTTAACGCAGAGTGGTATACCACAGTTTGTTTACCACAAGTCATCGCCGAACTTCGAAAAACTAACTCAAAGCGACGCATCATCCTGCACCACGACAATGCAAGTTCACACAGCGCTCGTCAAACGATTGAGTATTTGAAGCAGGAAAAAGTAGAAATTCTTGACCATCCTCCATACAGTCCTGACCTAAGCCCTAACGATTTTTTTACATTTCCTAAAATTAAGAAAAGTCTTCGTGGTCAAAGGTTCCAGTCCAGTGAAGAAGCAGTCGACGCTTTCAAGTCAGCCATTTTGAACACCCCCACTTTAGAGTGGAATAAATGTTATAATAACTGGTTTGAGCGAATGGAAAAGTGTATAAAGCTACGTGGTGAATACTTTGAAAAACAATAAAAAGTACTATAAGGTTCTAGTTGTGTTTTTTTCTTCAAACGACAAAACTTAAAAGGCATCCCTCGTATAAACTATAAACGTTAACGTCAGTAACGTGAGAGCACGCACCAGATCCGCACGCTTGCCGCTTAAATAAATATATCGTCAACCTTTTCTCTGAGTTAATTAGTTATATTTACAGATTATTTTATCTATTTCCTATAATGAAGCTCTGTGCAGCTTGTAATGTTCACTTCAGTGATGGAGTTCAGTGTGGGTGCTGCAAGAAACTCTTGGACTTTGCTTGTGCGAACATCTCTGAATCAGGTTGGAGGAAATTAGGCACGGATAGAAGGGCGCAGTGGAAATGCCCTATGTGTAGAATTTCATCACCTGCTGTACCAGCTCCCCAATCGGCGGCCTCCCTGGATACCATACTGAACGAGATACGCGACATGAAACGCCAACTACTGAGCCTGCCAACCTTGGTGGATGACATAAGATCGATTAAAGATGAGTTGTTCGAGCTGAAGACAGCATGTGAATTCGCCAGTGGTAAACTTGATGATTTCAGTGGCAGGCTCGTTGAGCTCGAAACAAAAGCCTCTAATCTTGTCAAGCTTCAGGAAACCGTCACTACACTACAAGCTGATCTCTCTAAGACTAAGCTCGATATCTGTTCATATGAGCAACGCTCCCGATTGAATAATGTTGAGATTAAAGGAGTCCCACTTAAAAACGATGAGAATTTATTCTCAATCGTTGATACTATTGGTCAAAAAATTAACTACAGCTTCCCCAAGACTCAAATTAATTATATTTCTCGGGTTCCTATGCGCAACTCAAAGGAAAAATTAATCATAGTGAGCTTCCTAAACAGGTAGGTATATTAAGGAGGATTTCGTCGCGGCTGCAAGAGTTGTTAAGGATCTATCCACATCTGACATTGGTTTCCAGGGCATACAGCAGCGTATTTACGTTAATGATCATCTCAGTGTGGAATCTAAGAAATTGTTGAATCAAGCCAAAATTGCTGCCAAAGAAAACAACTACGAGTTTGTATGGGTGAAACATGGTAAAATCCATATACGGAAAAATACGTCAAGTAAAACATCTATAATAAGAAAAGATTCTGATTTAAACAAAATTGTCTAAAGTGTTACATATTTATCCCTATTACTCTATTTAATTGTTGTCTTAAGTCAAATCACTTTTTTAATATTGCAATAATGTTGTTGTATATTCGCAAAAGGTTTAGCACCTCTGCCTCGCTAATTAGCTGGACACCTTTCCTTTTGTTGTATTGTATTACTTATCCCAGTGCATTACTTCCTGCTCGCTCTCACAGCTTTATGCCACTTAACGCCAAGTAACCATTGTCCCTTCACCACTATTATTTTTTATTTCTACCCACCGTTATGCCAACTTACCAAACTTATAAAGATTTGGTTAGTTTTAATTTGTTATTTTGGAGTATATACTATTATTTCTTCCCGTTTTGATGGCCAATATCGGTAAACATCGACTTTCTGTGTTCTATCAAAATGTTCGCGGGCTTCGGACTAAATCTGATACGTTTTTACGCAGGGTATTACTGAACTCTTTTGATATTATCGTTTTAACTGAGACGTGGTTAACAGATGGTATTTTCGATTCTGAGTTTTTTGACGATCGTTACGTAGTTTGGCGTCGTGATCGGGACTATGCTTCAACTGGGCAAACTAGGGGCGGAGGTGTACTCATCGCGACGCGAAGGGAGTTACCAGTTATACTACAACCCCTTTTACAATCTACAGCAGAGGATATATGGCTGAAAATATGCTTCAAAAAACCAAATTCACACGATTATCTAAACCTTAACATCTGTGCAGTGTACTTATGTAAACAAAACAATGGCCTTTCATTCTCCACACAATTAAGTAACTTTCTTAACAAATTAAACAATTCTGTAGTAAACAACCCATCCGACATCTTTTTAGCTGTCGGCGATTTTAATATGAGTGGAATATCGTGGGTGCTCTCTGATGATCAACTACTCTCCCCAGTGAACCTTACAACCAATGATGAGTTCTTGTTTACGGATGATCTCTGTACGCTCGACTTCGGACAATACAATGGGGTGGCCAATAGGTACAACAAAATCCTGGATCTAGTCTTGTCTAACATCCCTGTCCGTGTGCAGGAGTGTTCCGACCCTCTAGTGCCTATTGATCCCTTCCACCCTGCTTTACTCATCCATGTCGACACCCTTGAATTACCTGCCCTAGGCTGTGTCCCGCGAACTCGATATCTCTATAACAAAGGTGACTTCCAATCGTTTAATGAGGAGATATCTGCGATTGATTGGGAACATGAATTCGCATCTCGGTCACTGGATGAGTCAGTTGGATTTTTTAACCAATCCATAACTAACCTACAAAAAAAGTATATTCCTCAGAAGCCAATTCGCAAAGGGACATATCCAATATGGTATAGTCCAGCACTTATTAAAACTATGAAAAAGAAATATAAATTTCATAAAAAATTTAAGACCTATGGGAATAAATCTGATGAACTAACATTCAAGTTACTTCGTGAGCGATTCAAGATTATGGAATCGGCTTGCTACAAACGTTACCTTAGCCTAACTGAAGAAGCAATCAAAAATAATCCAAAGTACTTTTGGACTTTCGTTAAAAATCGTACCAAATCGAATGCTTTCCCTAGTGCACTTAACTATGGCACCGATACACTCGTCACTGGAGAATCGATTTGTCAAGCGTTCTCTGCCAATTTCCACTCAAACTTTCTCAGTTCAGCTACCAGCAGCCCCTACGCCCCGTCCTCTACCTCGTCTTCTCCAGACCTTTTAGCAGAATTTCCACGTTCTGACATATGTCATATTGAGGTGAATGTTGAAAGCGTGACCAGTCTACTTTGTAAACTAGATACTTCTAAAGGTGCTGGACCTGATAACATTTCGTCTAAAGTTCTAGTAAGTTGTGCACACTCTATCTCCCTGCCTATTTCCCTGTTGTTTTGTAAATCTTTGTGCTTATGTGTCGTCCCCAGTGTTTGGAAATCAGCGTATATTACCCCTGTGCATAAAAAAGGATTAAAAACTGAGATAACTAATTATAGGCCTATCTCTAAACTCTGCATCATAGCCAAGGTTTTTGAGAGGATTATTTATAATCAGCTATATCCCGCCATCGCTAAGTCTCTTAACCACTTTCAGCATGGTTTCTTAAAAGGCCGATCTACTGCCACTAATTTGATCTTGCTTAATGACTTTGTTACCTATAGTATGGATTATGGCATGCAAGTCGATGTTGTCTATACGGATTATAGCAAAGCATTCGACCGAATAGATCATCACATCCTACTATCCAAGCTAAAACACGTGGGTATACACGGTGATTTGCTAAAGTGGCTATCCTCTTACATCGACAACAGGTCGCAAGCTGTAGTACTCAATAACTTCATTTCCAGTTGGGTTTTCGTACCGAGCGGTGTCCCTCAGGGCTCATTGCTCGGCCCTTTATTGTTTGCCATCTATGTAAATGATATCATGATGTGTCTGCATGTCATGAAGTCTTCTAAACTGCTCTGTTTTGCTGATGATATGAAAATTTATAAGTCAATATCATCATCAGATGACGCTATGGCTCTTCAAGCTGATCTATGTCGGCTCGAAGACTATTGCCGTACTAACAAACTTGACCTTAACCCATTAAAGTGCTCAGTAATTACTTATAGTAGAAATCGCACAATTATTGACACGTCTTACACCTTAGGAGGTGAAGCGTTACCGCGACGTAGTACTGTTTGTGATTTAGGTGTACACCACGATAACAGACTAGTTTTCGATACGCACATCGATTACATAGTCAAGAAAGCTTCTAAATCACTTGGGTTCGTTATGCGTATCTCAAAACATTTTACAGAATCTAAAACCCTCAAGATTTTATACTGTTCCTTTGTCAGGAGCCACCTTGAATATGCGTCTCAAATATGGAACCCACGCTATTTTAAATACATCGACCGATTGGAAAACGTTCAAAGGAAATTTGTCAAGTATCTTTGCTTTCATCAAAAAGTTCCGTACAAGTCAAGTGAATATCTCAACCTTTGTAAGAAATACCACCTGTTACCACTTATAAACCGTCGCGAAATAGCTGACTTTGTTTTTATATTAAAACTAATTAACAATGATATCGACAGCCCGGAACTTCTATCTAAAATCTATTTCAATATACCGTATAAATCTATTCGTTTCAACCCACCTTTACGCATACCAAATGCTTCAACTAATTACAGGCAGAACAGCTACATTGTGCGTGCTAGCAGAAACTTCAATAAGCTTTGTTTGCAGTACGATATTGACCCTTTTGTCACCAGTGTGTCCTCAGCTAGAAGGTGCTTAGCTCTAAATTTCTTTAATTAACTTTGATTGACTTATAATTAATTATATGGCAGTAGTGTAATACTAGGTTAGCTACATAGTTTAAATAATGGCTTATGGTTCACCCGGATCTGTACTCCTCACAAACCTAAGTTTTATCCAGTCGCTATAAGTGAAGACTTGTAATTAGCTTTCCTATCGCTAAATTATTTTTATTTATATTTAGTTTACTTAGCTGTAAGTCTGCAATGTACCAAATTAAATGAATAAATAAATAAATAAATAAAAATCAAACTTAAAAAACATACCGACGAATTGATAACCTCCTCCTTTTTGAAGTCGGTTGAAAATATAGAGCAACGCCGCTGTTATTTGAGAAGCGTAGGTATGCCACGACGTTCGTTCAGCATCACCGTTGCAACTAGGTACCGTTAATTTGACCAAATTGCCCACTTTTCTCAGACAGCAAACAGACCCAAGTGTAATAACTGTAAAATCGCTTTAATCCACCCACATTAATTAGCGTAGTTCGCACGCTGCAGATAAACGCGATCAGCTCCAGGGACGTGACGTCACGTAAAAACTGAGATAACGTGCGCGCCGAGTGTGCCAAATGGAATTGTTTTTGTTGATTTCTCTATAATGGAACGATAGCCATTTAGGTGCTAAGATAGGCACATATCATTAGGTATGGGTACATTAAAATAGGTAGGTATACTATCTTATGTGTGGCGCCTAGTTAATTAGGAACATCAAGTATCTAAGCAAAGAAATAGGGGGCAAAATGTCGAATCATATATTTCTATTTATGAAAATATGGGCTCTTATATTACCCTTATAAGTACCTAAGTACCTAATGTAGTAAGTATTGTGAAACGACTTCTTACTAACACTGAAGCAGGTTTTTTTTTTTTTGCCGAGCGCTTTTGTGCTCGGCCACGTGTGACCCCTAACATAATCAGGGACTTTATTTGCTCTATTTATTTATTTTCTTAATTATTGATTGTTTATCTATTTACTTTTACATAGTGCAATTTTACTTTTTATTTCTTTTAATTACTATCGCTGCTATCTCAGTGCAATATTTTAGGAATGTTTTCCTGGTTTCGTCATTTGTCAACAAATTTGCAAAGTTATCTATTGCAATTTCTTCATTGAGCACGATTTCGGTGTCAAATTTTTTACGAAGATCACTGAAGCAGGTTAGACGTTGGTACTTTAAGGGTCTGTCCTCGAAAGGACAAAGATACATGGGAACACCTTGTATTCTGTAACGTCTTGACTGGAGACAGCTATTTCACTTAAAGAATACCTTTTACGGAGAACATCCTTTTCAAGAAGTGGATCCGCCTATGGCGCCCTCTGTGGGAGCCGGGCGTGCAATCCTTGTAAGCAACCCTCGCTCAATTATTAACAAGCACGTCCGTCTTGGGAACATTGCGGGTAAATTGAGTTTCGCACCGCATTTTTAGGGTAAAACCGAAAACTAAGGCAATTTAGATGTGGAATGAACTGTCTTTTATTTTCCACAAAGCTCAATTGAGATTGAGATGTTGACTTCATACAACACTTGAAAACTAATAAAATATTATCTACAAATATACCACTAGATCCTGACCTTTGACAAAACTAGGTGTGTAGGTAATGCTACCAACTAAAATGTAATTAAGTAGGTACTTTAGGTATCTTTTTAATAATAGACGATTTTTACGAAGTCTTGTCGATGCCAGGTGGATACAACGTCGTTCACGTTTGGCATTCGATTTTAAAAGACACAGCTGTGGTGCTTTCCTAACATACTGCATGCTTTACACTCACCTCGAGCTTCAATAAAATAACAATGATAAAATTACCAAAATGTCAATACACACGAGCAAGTAACAATTTTTATTTACGGGATGGTTTGGATGATATTTTTTTTTAAAACAATTTTTTTTTCAAAAAAAATCTAGAATATTGGTGGCTGCTACTCCCAACTGGTAGATTGACACTTCTAAGCCATTGGATGTGTTCTAAGGCCGCAACGAAACCCGTCCAATGAATAAAATCAGCACCAGAAAATAACATCTAATTAATGCTACCTTAGGTATAAATTGTCTTTACCATCTGTAATTCGATTTGCTTCTTATTTTATTTCTCTTTTTCTTTTCTTCTTCTTTTTTATTCTTTCTTATTTCTCTGACAGTAAAACAGCAAGTTTATCCTACTAATATTATAAATGCGAAAGTTTGTAAGTGTGGATGTATGTTTGTTACTTTTTCACGTAAAAACTACGGAACGGATTTGGATGATATTTGGATCGCAGATAGTTTATGACCGGGATTAACACATAGGATAGTTTTTATCCCGATAATCCCGAAATTTTTGTTAAGTTAAATACTACGCGGACGAAGTCGGTGGGCACAGCTAGTCCATTATAATAATGTCCCGCCATTCGACGGAATGCCTTCACAAGATGAGACATTACCGCGGCCGGCGGGCAGGTCGCAAAACAATTCAGATAGCTGGTAGGTATTAGGTACGTGCGTAATGAACATCGAGCGAAGCATTTAAGACTGAAATTTAAGTGATGGCGTCGGCTATTGAAATAAATGTCCGCTCGTTTGCGCTCGCGATGGATTTATGTTGCTTTCATGTTCTACGGCCCCTTGCAAAAAGATAATAGTTTTAAGTAAATTACATTTCATTCTGGGTTTATTTTTTTGTGTTAAATAAATAAATATTGCCAGACGAACACACCAACTGTACGGTCCCAAACTTGTACTATCGGTACCGTACAATGGACTGGGGGCGATTCTAGTGACACCTAGACCAGGGCAAATTACGAAAAGGTAATTTCCGAAATTTACCCCGGTGGGAATCGAACCCGCAACCACCCGGTACCGTGAGTTCAGCGGCCTACGCTCGAACCACTGCGTCAAGCGGTCGTCAAATCTGACTGAAATAACTTTATTTTAACATCTATCACTTTTCGTAACGCAACTCTGTGCGAGGTATAACTCTGCTCTTTCAATTAGCTAACATACGAGTACCTATTGTGTTTGGGGACTATTAGAGATGTAAACTAAAACAATTAATAAAATAGTGGGTACCTACTTACTCCAGCGCAACGATCGTTAATTCAATTCAATTCAGTAACTAACCGGACAAGTTCCGAGGACGCTAATCGCCCCCAATGTTCGGGAGCCTCTTCTTATCGTGCGCTGGAACATGCAGATTGGCAATTATGCAATTGGCGCAAATTCACGAACATCGCGCCGCCCGGTCCTACCGCTCTGCGTCGCACAGTTGCAGACGTGGCGATTGGAGTGCGACATTATATATTACTTGCCTAGGTATACGTATAACTAACTCTCGGTAGATATTAGAATCCTACAGTTATTGTGATAACCTAGCCTAAAAGCGCCCGATAGATCGCCACGTTTGGCTGGAGACCTTGTATGGAACACTGAATTATTCCATCTGACCTCTGTGCTTCGGGAGTATTCGGGACATTGTTAAGCTAGCGGATTTTTTACATTTTGAAGCGAAGCTTCTATACAGACATTCGGGGTGCTTGCCGCGCGAACTCCCTATCCTTGCTAAGCGTCAGTAGCGTTTCACGACATATACCTATATAGGTAAGTACACAGAGTGGTAGCTGCGGCACCCTTCACTTTATACTATAAATCTTCGCTTCTTTCGGGCGTCCCTAGACGGCACTGTTTTATAGTCAACATTTTCATTGCCCGTCTGTTATTCCGGATATGCAAATACCTACGTTAGATTCGGGGATTCCTTTAATGAATTCCGTTTGATCCGCCGCTGCGGGTGCGGCTGCGGCGCGGCTGCGTCTGACTCGACCGCACGCGCCGCACACCACTAATTACGTTGTCGCCATTTATGCGATTACTATTGCGGGTTGACCGCACTGTAATCTAGTTTTCATAGTTTCGAGGGAGAGGTTAGCTATTTCAATGGGTGCGTCCACACCGACAGCGCAACCGCATGAGGATTTCGCGATCAGTACTCGCGAAATTTGAACTATGGAACTATGTACACGGCGGCAGTGCCTGCTTATGTAGTTTGGCAGGCAGGTCAGGTAGGAACACAGCGGCCTCATAACATACTATAGCTATTTTAAAAATCGGATGGGAACGCTTTACCGCACTTAAATATTCGAAAGTCGAACCCCTTAAAATTAGGAAGGTAATGCTTATCTCTTATGGCTTACACTTGAAAAACCTTTTGAAACAGTGACGTTAATGTCATAATAAAAACCTAATGTGCGTCCGTCTGTCGCGAACAAAGGATACGAAATTACGGGGTTCTTTCAGTGGCCGCTTGTGACAGCCCTAATGTGATGTGATCTCGTTGAATGGATTGTTTTGTTCTAAATTAAATCATGTTTTTGGATATTATGGCGGTGAAATAGCTTGAAATAAAGAAATTGAATTCATTGTGACTATATGTTATATTATGGAAGAAGAAGAAAGATAAACTTTTATTATCTAACTAGCGACCCGCCCCGGCTTCGTACGGTTATTTTTTATCCGTGTTTTTCTACTATATTATGCTCGTATTATACATTAAACCTTCCCATTGAATCACTCTAGGTATATTTAAAAAAAACCGCATCAAAATCCGTTGCGTAGTGTAAAAGATCTAAGCATACATAGGGACAGACAGCGGCAAGCGACTTTGTTTTATATTATGCGTAGTGATAGTGATATCTAGGTAATACGAGTATCAAGTGAAATATGTCATTAGATACCAGTTTCTTTGTTCAATATACATATAACTGGTAAGTACTCCTGAGATGGTTTTAAGCTGCCCGTGCTTCGTGGAAATCAGTTCAGCCGTTGTTGATATAGATACTTCGGGGTTTATCATAGATGGTATCTCAGGCAAGCGTAAGGAACTTACCTGTATCTATAGCGTAGACTTATGTTTGTTAATATTGTAGGTTGTAACTTGCGTTGCGCATACTATGTGTAGATAAGTATTAGGACAATACTTCGTAACTACAAAGATATTGTTATAGCGTGACGTATTCAAGAGTTCTTGGCATGGCTGAGCGACGTGTCACCATATTTGGCACGTATTCACGACACATGTATTTTACCTGCCTCAGATTTTCTTAGGCGAGTAAACCAACGAACAGATGTAAATTTTAATTGTTATAAGCTGCTCCGTGCATGTAATTAAACTTGTGTAGTGCGGGAATGGGTTGAGTGAGAGCGGAGTTGAATAAACTTAAGACATTTGATAATCTAAACCTATCTTATGACGTCGTGAGACATCATACTGATTGCAGGGGCACAGCTGCTCTGTACATGTATAATACAGCAATTGGGTATATACATGTGTAGGCTATTGCGTTACTGTTGCAATCATTCTATCAGCGAGAAAAAAAATCAAATGACATTGTCAGGGCGGCCAAACTTATTAATACAGAACAAGGTAAAGCAGCTTTGGTTGTCTGCTCACATTCAGTTGCTGTTCCTGAGAATTTAGGTACATCATCTGTTATTCATTGAAAAGAGTTACCATTGAGTTTCTTCCCGGATCTTCTCAGTGGAAGCAGCATCCTGAACCGGTGGTAGATTATGACTATTCATAAATGCTTTGTTGGCTTACATGAATAAAAACATTTTTGAGTTTGAGTTTGAAATCGTTTGGAAATCCAAAATGGAGGCTATTCTGGATTTCCAAAGTGGACCATCACATTTTTATTTTGTGTTGTTATTAAATGTGTCTGTTTTGGTATTTGTTATTTAACCCGGCGAACTAGGTACCTACTAAACTGGGTGGGCCATTATATTGAAGAAAGAAGAAGAAGTTTGTTGGGGACATAGATTTAACAGCGGGAACTGTCAAGTTTCTGGTTTGCTTTGACGAAACATTTACCCCGATTTTTTGTGTTGTCTCTATTTTGTGCTATCTTAAAATAGGGACAGCAGAATAAACTACCTACTACAAGTCTCACTGTCAGACTATCTACTACAAGCGTGCCTATTGGTTGAGAAGTCGCACGAGTCCCCTTTGACCTTGAGATTCTTAATTCAATTTCTCAGGCAAATATGCTATTTGAGACACTCCCCTTTAGGACATACGGGATGAGATGACGGATTTCTATAGTATCACTATCATCCCCGCTATCATTGACGCCACACTATTAGCTCAGTAAAGCATATCTTATTATTCATGAGACACGGCGACCTGGGATTTAATTAATTATTAGATTACTGTCAGTGCGCCATGTTTAAGACGGTGGAATGTCTCGTTGCCGGTTGGATAATCCGCACGCCGTTAATCCTATATTTTTGCTCTAAACGAAACCTTCCTCAAAGATGTTATAAAAATTGTGAAAACAAAACCAGATTATGTTTCTAAACATAGCGACATCGAAACGACACTGTCGATGAGCGACAGATAAATAATAATACTCATCGTTCCTCTTTGGCACGCTTGATCTTCGACTGTAAGTAATTATAATTGCCAAGTCATTAAATAGATACCTAAACCCCTCTTTAAGTAGGTGTTGGTTACAGGTGTGGATTAAAAAGTCATAAATCATATCTTGTCGCATTTTGACTACGCAATTTAATATTTTCACGTGTTCCATAAAAAAACAGCTTAACACAAATTTTCTTAATTCGTTTATCACGAGCTCTTACCGCAATACATTAAAGAGATAATATTTCAGCAGAGGCGGCCGTTGAATTACAAAAATGTAATTAAACCGAGCGATATTAACATCCCGCAAGACGTGGCTGTCTTACGCAAATTAAAACTGTAATAGCAACAACCCTAATTATGTGATAAACGAAATAATATTTTTGTGAATATATTTTTTTAAGAGAGGTTATTATACACCTATTTATTATTAGGTAAATGATATGATATAGCTCTAGAATGGGATTGGTTGGAGTGATGTTTGATACTACTAGGGATTTTTGTATCATTCAACGTTCAACCATACTTTGATGGATTCAACCGCATTAGTTGGATCTCTGTGTGTTCAAGAAATGATCGGGTCTACTATAATTCTACAATCTACGAAGTTGTGGCAAATGTTCCATTTCAACTGTTATTAAAACATAATATAACAAGATCGTTATTCGTTAGGAAGTGATGTTTTCTACAAGATAGAGCTGCGACGTTCAAGAGCAGACGTGGCGTAATCATGGTCCCGTTCGTAGGTATTAAATTATAAGTGAACGCGTAGTGCGGTAACCCCATTCCTCTGTAGGTTCATTCTAAATGCGGTACGCCTACATTATTATCTTTACGCAGGTATCTAGTTTTATAAGTAAACTAGCTGACCCGGTAAACGTAGTTCTGCTATATAAATTGTTTGTAGGTATGAAATATACATACGACCTATTCTCAGACTCAGATTCGGAGGAGTTTGGTTACAAACACTGTGACACGAGAATTTTATATACATATATATATTATCCAATTCATAGATCCAAGACCTAGGAGTGGCTCCCGCTACACACGGCTTGACCTTACGCACAAAGAAAGATGTAGTTACGGAAATATACAGTGGCAGCTATCAGAGTTCTATTATTTTCATTTGAATTCAAATAATGTAACATTGGTCCTTATGTGTTATATTCGCTATCTCTAATAACTTGTGGCACATCGCCAAGTGTCCCGCGTCCCGCAGTCGGATGGCCACTCTAAAATTTAATTAAACTATTTAATTAAATCCCCCACGCTGACCCTTGGCTTTTATATCGCCGTCCTCCTCGCCCGCTTAATGATGCGGAAACAGAAACATTTTTATCTGCTCCTATGCGGAACGTTACAATTATGGTGCTGCGTTTAAGATTAGCTTCTATTCTCTTTACTGAATACGATTTTCAGGTTGCTTTTAAATCGATCCTAATTTGTCTCAGTAAGAGTTGATTGGTCAAACATAGATATTCCAAACAGTTTGTACGGTATCCATAGTAGGTACAAGCGTTGCTTAGTTTGGGACCATACTGTCGGTGTGTTCGTCTGGCGATATTTATTATTTTATTAGTTAAACCGTTCCTTCTATTATAAACGAGAACCATAAAGAACTATGTATTCTATATCTAACTTTTTATATCAGTCCTAAGATGACGATTGATCCCTCTAAATAGATTTTCCGCAGTCCGTCGTAAAGCGACTTCATGTACTGAATAAACTCCGGGATATTTCTTCATAAAATTGATATTATTATGACTGAAACGGGCGCGGTTCGCATTTACTGCCCGCCATTAAATTATTGAATATTTACACATGTACGTATGTAATGTACATGCTAACATTATACAATTTGATTTTTTATTATGTATCTACCCAATCGTAGTACCCAATGTGAACAGTCTATAAATGCTCTCTACTAGTTCTGTGCCTTGGTACTAGTGATATTACTGACGATGTAATGTTTCTCTATTCACCTCTGTGACATCAGGAGTCAGCAGTAGGTAGTTAGTTTGAACAATTAATTTCAAAACTCTATCATTCAATATTTTGTTTTGTTAGTTGATTGCTAGATAATTGGGCACCTACCTAGTTTATTAGTTATATCTTACCGTGAGGCCGAAAATCAAACATTCATGATTTGAAAACCTCGCTCAGGAACTTTTTAAAGCAGAATTCCACTTTTAATTAAGTAAGTACTTAGTATATGTTCATATACCTAAGTAATCACTTTCTATATAGGTCTGTAATCTTTATAAATAATAAGTATGTAAGTACTAGGTGATAATATCAGAACAATGTGCTCAGAACAATAGCTGAAGCACCATGGTTTACAAAAAGTAATGAACTGCATGAGTACTTTGATATTCATACTGTCAAAGAGGAGGTGGAACACACAATAAAGAAATACAGAGGAAGAATAGAAAGGCATAGTAACGAACTGGCAACAAACTTGAATATACTATTACCTAAAAGACGACTCAAAAGAGAGCACATATGGGACAAGTTACCGTTATGAACTAAATATAACATATACAAGATTAAACCAGAAGGCAAACCCATCATTGGGAGGGCCGGCCTTACATTATTACTGACGAAAATTATATCTGCTTATGGTCACCAGACCGATTGCATGATGGCTATTTAATAATAAAAAAAAAAAAAAAAAAGTACTAGGTATACATTTTGGCTCGTACAACATAACATTTCTTCTTAAACTGCCTGCACGTCGTTTCCACAACTCATGTAAAAATATTACCCAATACATTTAGGTTAATAAAGACAATGTCATAAGTCGTTGCGCCTGCGGGGTGCGGGGTGCGGGGTGCGGGGTGCGGGTGCGGGTGCGGGGAGCCAAGTGCGAGTGCGGGCTCATTCCATACAGTAGGTAGTACCTAGGCCGTGAACGATACTTCTATGCTCTTTCTCTGGCACAGACAATAATTAAGTACTTATTATTTATCTGAGATAGATAACTATATCGTTTCTATTTTATGGCTGTATATCGTAAATACCGGAAATGTATGTCGTATAATATGTAGACATAGGTATAAGGCCAGCTTTAAAATAATGGTCGAGAGCGAACTTGGATGTCATCTCGAGAGCAAACTCGTACTTGTTCGTTCCCAGAATTTATATAAATTTAATAATTTGGGCCAAGGAAGTTTTGAGTATTTATGAGATGATTAGTTCAAGATATCAGCATAGTACTTACTGTAATTTTTCTAAGATTAGAATGAAAAAATTAAATAATAATAAAATAATAATATGAAATTTTATGAATTTATTATGAAAAAATTACTGGGTCTTTATTCGCGTGACTCTTATTGTGTTGTTGGTTTTTTTTTTTTTTTTTTTTTTTGGGCCCCTTGACTTTAGTCAAAGGGTTAATAGGTTTCATGTTTGTGTTGTTGGTTAGGTTGTAGTGTTTGAATGACATCACCATAGTGGGTAGAGAATACTTAGGTACTTGGCATAGCATAAAATTGTAATTTGGGCCTTAGTACGATATTTCCAATAGCCGTTTCTGAAGCGAGTACTTTAACAATATGTCGCAGACTATTTCGATTTCCGGGGAGCCCGCAACGGCTACCTCGCTCCCGGCTGCCTCATTCACATGGGGGAACACAATTTCCTTTAAGAATAATATGTTTTGGACTGCGTGTGATTGCGGCTCGCTCCACATCGCTCCACTGACTGTGAAGGGGTGGAAGATAAACAGAAACTGCCAAAAAATATGATTTTTAAGGAAAACAACACGTCTTTATGTTTCATTAAAAAAAACTGTCAGTTTTCTTGGTTGTTTGTTTGAATATTAACCTTAAAATATTTAAACAGTTTAAGTAGGTAATAGCCAATGCATACTGTACTTTTTTATCTAAGTTTAAATGTATACGTCCTGTTATTGGTATTGATTTGTATGACACGTCAAAATAAAGCAGAGGTCGAATTTGAAATGTGTTAGCATAGGCGTGGATACAGGAGAGGAGAAGTGCAACTGCCCCTCCCTGACTCATGACCGGGGCGCATATTTTAAACTTTATTTATACAAATTTTAAAATGGATCCCCCTACCAAACGAAATCGCCAATATCCTAACCGTAAATTTTGTGCAGATACCGGAAATGAAAAAAAAAAAACGTTGTAAAATCTGCCATTGTATTGAATGTTATGCTTTCAAACAAAACTAAAATCCTGATATGCGATGAATATTGGAACGATGCATCCGAGCTCGGAAACGAATTCTATCGGGCTGGATCGGGAATCTGCCGGAAATTATAATCTTCCCGATCTAATACTTGATTTTAAAAGTATTCGATATTCAATAACGGGGACTATTCAGTTTGTCTAGCGTATAACAAAGATTGATGTTTGCATCGTACCTTTAACCTTTTACGACTTTACGAGTCTTGGGTGCATGATAGTAAAAAAAAATCTAGTTCCGTCACACACGCACAACTGTTATTCCTGTAAGCCAGAATCGACAGTAGTGTCCAATGATGACGCTGAGGTTTGACCCTCGACGCGTTCAGGGGAAAAGTTAAATAATCTTGGACACCGCACGAATCTATATATATATAATTCAAAGGTGACTGACTCACATAGTGTTCTATCAACGCATAGCCCAAACCACTGGACGGATCGGGCTGAAATTTGGCGTGCAGGTAGATGTTATGACGTAGGCATCCGCTAAGAAAGGATTTTGATTAATTCTACCCCCAAGGGATGAAATAGGGGATGAATAATCCCGAAATTTTTGTCAAGTTAAATTACACGCGAACGATGTCGCGGGCACAGCTAGTTTAATCAAAAGAGAGTAGAGGAGGACATGATAATTATTTGAGTATAAACTCCAAAAATTTAATTTAAAATTTTACATTTGTGTAAAGTTCCTCAATGAGGAGTTGCAATAGTTCGTGCATGGTATAGTGAGTTATTGTCGCAGTATCGCATCGGGCCCGGTCCGGGCGCGCTGGCACCAGCTTTCGATAATCTACATTTGTCAAGTCACGAGAGAATAGCATCACCAAAGATTTTGTACGAAAGAGGATAGATAGGTAGTAACTATACGAATAGGTAGATAAATACTTTTGGCTGCAAATAAAATTATTTGTATCTTTAGCAAATCCTCTTCAGTTGGTATTCTTCATCGCCATTGGTCGGGTGTGTTACATACGAAGGTTATTTACTTCACTTTATAAAGTATGTGCTAGTTTTCTTGTATGTTACTATTTCGTGGTATCGTGGTGTAAGTTTAGATCTGTACCTATTTATCTTCCATAATATGTAGGAATTGGACTTAATAAAGAAAAATAATGGAAACCCTACGCGGCACAGGCGGCAAGTTTTCGGCACCGGAATTATCCATTACCGATGAAGAATTTAAGTTCGTCGTCTGCGTTGTACCGTTCAGCTATTGAGCGATTTAGTGATGTGCCCTATATTACCAGTTCAATTCGAAGAGCAGTAACTTTTTCAATATCCGTTTTGAAGCGATGCATCTATATGGGCGTTTGGGGAACTCAGCTCGCACGCCGCGCGGGCACTACATCCATGCAAATCGTCAGCAGTGACGTAGCGTTACACGATGACGTCAGAGCTTCGGCGCCATATGCTTTATACTATTTAATTTGGCCTGCAGCTTAGAAAGTAGGTCAGTAGTTTATATTTTTTTCATTTTCTTTTTTCGATGCCCCACAAATACTTATTAGTGAGTATTATTGTTGTGATGATGGCTGACTATATTATTTATAATATTTGTTGGTAATGTTTTTATAATATTTATAAACTTATTTACATATAAATAACACCTAAAATTTACGAAATAAAACACGTAAACACTGACAAAACAGTCACATCAATTTTTGCGTATTTCGGTATTCACGTACACATATTTTATAAATCCTCACATTATCCGGCCTAATAATAGTTGAAATAACAATATAATCCACGCAATACATTATAGATAACCCTCGTTTATATAATGACTAGCTGTGCCTACGGACTTCGTCCGCGTAGTATTTAACGTAACAAAAATTTCGGGATTATCGGGATAAAAAGTATCCTATATGTTAATCCCGGTTATAAACTGTCTGTGTTCCAAATTTCATCCAAATCCGTTCAGTAGTTTTTGCGTGAAGGAGTAACAAACATACATACATACATACATCCACACTCACAAACTTTCACATTTATAATATTAGTAGGATAAAGTTTCGCTTCTTTCGGGCGTCCCTAGACGGCACTTGTTTTTTTTTCAGTTTACTTACTTTCACTGACATACATATTTTAAAGATAACAACCAGTGACCATACCAGTGGTCAAACATTGACGTACTCCAACTCCTCTACTTATTGATTGCTAAATAAATAACAAGCCTGCTGTAAATGTAGTATTATTGAGCAAATAATGAGGCACCAGTTTAAGTGCCTCGGTTGTAGCTTTACCTGTAACCATAATGGTTACAATTAAAAGTGGCCCATGGACGCATGATGCAGACTCTTTCGCTGATACTTTTGACGAGATAAATAAAATATTAAAAAAAAGGATGCCAAAGAACATCGATTTATTTGAACAGTCCAAAATATAATGGTTGAAATGTTATTTTAGTGAAAAGAGGAAGTAAAAAATTGTTTGAAAAAAAATGTGTTGCTGTGATCGTTTTGAAGTTGTAGCGTCTTTAATTTTGTTCAGCGTATCGGTTTTAGTTCAACGGGCACCAACTTTATCAAAGTTTGTGGTAGATTATTTGCATTGTAAATAATACCTAGAGTAAGATACCCAACGTCGATATTTGATTATGAGCTGTAAAAGTCTTCAAATGTTTGGCTTTTTTTTAATTGGTAGATATATACTTATTTCTGTGTACTGTTGCTGTCTCATACGGGTCACTGTACTTCTATATAATATTAGATTATTTTTCTTAGTCTCTAAGTAATTATAGCTCGGAGCTTAAGATTATTATTTTAATCAAAGTACACCCAAGCAAGAGTAGGCTGAGACCGAAATAACTGAGCTTAACGAAACAGTCTCAAATCCCATTTAAGGGCACACACAAACGTAAATAGTCGCTGAGCCATCGCAGTCTTTATCCAGGACCTATTTTATGCTTCATTTACAAACTCTATTTTCATTTTGAGCCCGTTCCCGACCGTCCAGTTTTTCCAAGTTGCTCATTACTGACTAAATCCCTCCCGACGGTTTTCGCTTAATGATCGTAACGACGGTTGCCGTACCGGGGATTAGAAATGGTCATAAAACCGATACACCAATTAATTGGTTTATACAGCGGTTCTCAATATTCACGAGTTTGTAGCGGGCTTAGGATTCCTTAAAGAGGGTTATAATTTAATTCCTGTAATAATTTGATTTATAATATTTATGTGATCACCATACTTAACAGTAACAGTCTGACAAAAGTAATGTCTGTTAGTCTTGACAAAATAATATAGGTAAGTATGTAGTTCTTTAAGTAGTTTGTGTGTCTTACTTTTGGAATATCAACCGACATAATTAAGTAGAGAGCGCTCTACTTTAAGTATATTTTACAATAACTTGATATTATTATGGTCTTTATATCATTACCCTTGTTAGTCTAGCACATTCACTGCTTTAAAAACAAATATAAGTAATAGCCGTGAAACAAAATTGTTTAAGGTGAATTAGGATTAAGTACAAATTAATGTTTGAAAATATGTATGAATGTATATTGTTATTCTTATTATTTTAATAAAATATAATCATTTTTCAGATCCGAGTGGCCGGCACATAGCACGAAATGACGAAGAGTTACTCAAAGAGAAGTACAAAAGAACTAATACAATTGTCACTGGCAAAAGTGACAATTGTATTAGTACTCTAGCCATAGCAAAAATAAAATATAAACAAAACAATTTCAAAAAACTTATCGAGTGTACCAGGTAAAAACATTTTGTGCAGATACCTGCAGAAAAATACATTCCGTACGATCGTGTATACAAATCACTACCACACTGTAAGAATGAATCCAATACTAGTTTTCGTAAATTGACGATTTACAAAAGTGGCCACGCGAAACAATGCTTACTCACCGTAAACGCCGGCGCTTTACTGACTACTAAAAAATTAACAGACGCTCGCTCGGATCCGAGTGAGGGGCTCTGCTATTTAGGCCTCGCTCCACTCGGATCCGAGTGATAAGCAGTGAATGTGCTAGATGTAATATTAACATTGCCTACGTCATGTGAGTCAACTCCACCGCTATCGGAAGCCCGTCCGCGTTATGTGGAAGTTTATTGGCCAAGGATTACACGGACAGGCTATTCCGCGAATCATAACAGTCGATTTGTTACATACGGTCCACAGTAATTGACTGCGGTGTGTCCATCAGAATAACATTCTCTTGTAATAAGATTTTCGCTCGATTTTAATTAAACATACAAAATAATGGTTGGTGTATTAAATTTTGTGTGCTGATTTAATTTTTCATTTTGATGTAAAGATGGAGTTTATTTCGAAACATACTTTGTCAACATAAAGATTCCTAATAGTAAAACATTAGGGGAATGACTAACCAGAACCGAAGCCTGAAAAATAAGTAAGCTTATTAGATAAATTAAAAAGTCAATTATCAAGAAAGGACATCAGCATAGTGAAATAGGTAATTATGTAGTTACATGTTACAGACATACCTACAGAATGATCCTCCATTATTGAAGGGCGAAGGGAGTTGTGTGGAAATTAAAATGGACGTAAAGAAGAGGGCTTAAGTGATAAAGTGGGCGTCATTAAATAAACTTTGACATCCACGCCACAACGTTATCGAAAGCGCCGGCGACGTAATGTTACACTTTATTAAACACGGATTACAAAGAGGCAATTCCGCGATGATAATGGCAGTCGATTTGTTTGATACAATAATCCGGGTGTAATGAAGTGGGGGGCGGTGTTATGACGTATGGGGTAATTTGGGGGGAGGCTGAGCGAATTCTTACGGTATACCCCGCCGACGATCACTCGTCTAATAAAGAACATTAACATATGTATGGCAATGTTTATTACAAGAGCCTAATAAAGAGGGAGGTAGATTAATGTTGGTACCTGTAACGGGATAGGACGAAACGCGTAATATATTTGCTGATTTATAGAAGGTTGATAGAGATAAATGACAGCTCGAAATGGAAGTTGATAGCATATTGATAGGAAAGAAGAAGTAATGCAAAAAAATATGATGAAAATCAGATTAAATGATAGATAGTGTGAGCATGCGACTGATTAGCTTGATTATGATTTGCGAACTGCTCATTGGTGTCATACATTTCTGACGCCAAAAATGTAGGTATGCGGAGGCTCTGTACAGTAGGTGCCTATGTATTCCTGGAATAATTCGTAGAATATTTCAAGGTGAAGTGTTTTTTCGATGTTTTCAAGTTAGATAGTTCTCCTGCAGTCTTTCACCCGTGACCATCCGATGGTAGCAATGTCACCTATTACCGAATAATATTTGTAAATAACTATTGTCATGGCCTTTTCGTAATTTGCCCCGGTCTGGATATCACTAGGATCACCTCCTGTCGGCGCCCACATCGCAACTGTTACTAGTTCGAGACCTTACTTACAGTTGATGTACAGCTGTGTTGGTCAGGCGATATTTATATACCAGGAAAAATACTTAGGTAAATGTTGGTACACCTGCCAGTGTACCACTGCCTATCCCACGACAAACAAAGGCGTAATGACGGTTATGATGGAAAGCATGGGTCTACATTTTTATTGTCCCGAAACGTATATATTATATTCCGTTACACATGTTCACGTAAAGCCGTTTCATCTTCGTATCTTCGTACCCAAGGAAGAGGGAAAAAGTCGCACGTCATCAATCATACGTCACTTTACGTAACTCTCATATAACATGCGGGGAAATCAATTTTCACCACTGCCAAGTTCCCTGTAACTTCATCAAAAACCGATTAGCGGTCCCATAGAAAGTTACTTTGAAGTAAACACGAAACTTTCCTTTAATTAGCACTTTTAGAGGCTAGACATTTGTATTTCATCATCTATTGGCATTATACCATTGTTGCATGGCCGGGACGGACAAAAAAAAAGTTATTTAAATAATATTTTATGCGCGCATTTCAATTTCGGATCAGTTTTAACGAAAATGCGTTTAGTTTTAGTATTGCTAGTGGCGTATGTTGCATTTTGTGGTGCGATCGAAGAAAATGATGTTGAGCCGAGAGGAAAAAAGAAAATTGCATTGTTCAGTAAGTACTTATTTTTATGTAATTATCATTTTTATATTAAAATAGAGGGAATAAATAATGTTCACTTCTGAAACGAAACTGGAATTATAAAATAGTGTTAAATATAAAAATATAAGCATTAAGTGAGAAAAATAGAAAAACTATCTTAGACACCAGACAGTGTCTGGTTTTATAGAAAAAAAACACAATCCTATATCCCGTGTAGACCAAATCCCGAAAATAGATATAATTAAATTTTGTTTTCAACATTTTCCCTCGTAGACAGTCATTAGAGTCAGTGTTCATATTAATTCATGGCGTTTATACATAACTGAGTGATTAGGTCTTAAACCTTTTTTGAAGTGACAGGGTGACATTATAATAATTTATGTACGTCATCGTACATTATGTATGTAATTAATAAATATGTAGGTATTGTCCATTTGCCATTGCGGCATCAATTCGATCGGAAAAGTGGTATTCAATAATCGTTTTCCAATTGCTCTGCTCATTTGAATTTATTTAAATGCGTCCGTTATTTATGGTTTAATCATTCCCCTTTTATTTCATGGACTTAACGATTGTGAATTATAGCGTGTACAATTTCAAAGGACAGCAGTAGTATTTATTGATGTAAACTATTGGATACAGTCATTGTAAATCGTCAAAAATTAGTATCACCCGTTGGAGATACTGGTTCTTACGACTCCGTAACTTCCTGGTAAAAATACTCTGTAAATTGTACTAGTGTTTTGTTATTTGTAGGAATACTTTTAATAAATCTGCCATAACATAAATAAATCAAAATATATTTCAAACAATAGCGCCGTTGTTTTCATGCGACGGATTTAAAATTTACATAGTGTCAGTACGATTTATTATTATTATTATTTATACAATTATAATATTATGTGCAATAGAGTATAACGTCTGTTCTAACTGTAGATATAAGTCGTATCATTGAATTCATTTGCACATTTGACGACCGCTTGATGTTGGGCTTATATTTCCATCAGGGTACATTTTGTAATTTTCTCTTGTCTAGTGTCACTGGGATAGCCCCCAGTCCATCACTGTACGAAACCCATACTAATAGCGTTGCTTCAATTGGGTCCATACAGTTGGTGTGTTAGTCTGTAGTTTTTTAATCCTCATGCCCTCTTTTTCTCTTCCAGTCTACTTCGCGGACCTGGTAGTGAAGAAGATATTCATTCTCAAGATTATATACGCGTTCGCGTTTTGGGTGCTTCTCCACAAGGCCGGCTACTTCCTGGGCTGGCTGGTGAGCTACCTGAAAGTCCAGAAGCATGACCACCACGGCCATGGACACCATCATTATGACTACGGGCCCCCGGGGCCGTACAGACGACAGAACCCTGTAAGCCCTTATTCTGGACAGTATAAGGGTGGGACCCATCAGTTTTAAACACAAATAGGAAGATCAATTAGTGGACATATTGTTTAGACCAACCAAATTGAAGAACCAAAATAAGATTTAGAATGCTTATTCTTATTGGTATCTCTCTTATTCGAGATACGAAATGAAAGTAGAGATTTCTAGTTATAGCATCTTTGAGTTTAAAAGATGCGATATTTGGAGGAGCGGCAGTGACTCCGCCAAGATGAATAGATTGCTTATAAATTATTAGATTTATATTTGTAAATAAAACCCAGCCAATGCTGTTGTAAAAAATGGTAAACATTTATTTTTAAGTTAATTTATTAGTAAGTTTAACGGAAATTATAAATAATTTAATATAAAATCAAAGATTTTTATTTTTACCATTACTTAGATCTTACGCTTAGATCTTACTCCATTACAATGCGTAAATAGAAACTTCCGTACACGAAAAAGTTACCCACCACCTACACTAGAACTGTGTAAATATAATAACCGGATTAATGACGCACAGGGCCGCGCCAACACTGGTTACATACGAGGTTATTACAGCGCGGCCATCTCTGTCGCTTATCAAGGAGTTGGCAACCTCGATGTAATGTTTATATGTAATTGTTATATGTCCATCCGTATGTAGGTATAATTAAATACGAAAAAGGCATTTTTTCTAGAGAAAGCGTGAGCTCAACTATTCCCAGAATGCATGTTTCTGCACACACTTATCTTGATATAATAACAATTTGTTACCTTTACAAATTAAATTGTCTGTGCACTATTTTCTGCTATCCTAGTAGGTAATATTTATAAATGGGAATGTTTTGCCACACATATAGTTTATTATAACCTGAATTAATAATAATACCTTACAGAATACTTTACAGAATTCCACGTGCCTAAAGGTAGTGATAATTGATGTTGGACTAGCAAACATAAAAAAATACATTATGTTTTTCTGTAGCCTGCAACTGACCCAGGCCACGTTATGCCTGAAATGGTGGCCAAATCGTCTCTACATAATGCTTTAAATATTTTTTTCGAAGAAACGAGAGTGAATCCACATTCACTTGCTAGTAAATACCCAAAATGGCCGCGATAGTCACGGCGGTGGGTGCCAAGTTCTCTGCGTGCTTTTAATCGAGTAACTATTATATTAAAAATTTCGTATGGCATTTTGATGTGACGTCGACTTTTATTTTTGGCTGTTTCTCATAAAAGTCTGGAAAGTATTTTTTAAATACTATATGAAAAAGCTATGTCAATTGTTGAAAACTTTGCTAGTTTGTATTAAGCTTGATATTATTTTAAAAATAAATCATTTGAATATCTGTCTTGCTGCTGCAGATTTGCTTCGCTTTACATAAATTTATTTTTCTTTTCTATATTTTACTTTTAAGTTTTTTAACAAGATATAGCAGGTCCTTAAAAACTATTCACAACTGTTTTTACAATTTTAACAATGCCAAATGGTTAAAACCATAATATCAATTTGAATATCCAGAATTTGAACACAATTACGCCGTTAACTTTTAATGTATACTTATTACCCACCAACGCTAGGGTAAACTTTATGCCCTCAGTAAACTCTACCAGCTGCAATAAAAATTTAATTTATTGGACACCTCTATTTTACCGCAAACAGTGTCGACTATCAACGCCATAAGCTGTTACACCAGTTAAATACTTGGTTAATATGCGAAAACACGTCGGCAAATAAATTCAACACACTGGAAATCTCTACTCTATACCACGTTAATAAAATCCAGAATAATTCGAACATAAAGTAAAATTTAAAATATTATTCCGAAACTTCTCGAAAATAAATCATCAGCAACAAATTTTCCAATAATGTCCCAAACCACATACAACTTTATACAGCAAATTTCTACTCTGAGACAAACTAAATAAGGTGTGTAATCTAGAAACCGGCCATAGCAGTTCGATGGATTGTTATATAACTTGTCTAGAATATATGAGGGCCAACACGCCGCCGCGGAATTGATTTGTCGTTGGTCATAAATCAGGGACAATGGTAATATTAATTTATGGGCCCGGCCGGTGCGGCCGCTTGATAATGTGTAATTTAGGTGACAACATTCGTTACGAGATGAGTTTTTGTACGTAGACAGGTGAACTGAAAAAGAGTAGGCAGGTACCTTGGTTAAAATAGGTACACTTTTTGTCTATGACCAGCGGTCGATCATTAAAACGTTTATAAACGTGCTTCGGTCTAATGATTCTAATCTATGAGTTTTGGTTTAAATGTGCTTTTTAAATAAATACAAAGACTATTTGTTCAAAAAGCTTGTATATACAAAATAACTTTTAAAAATTATTCAGGCTTCAATGGGCTGATAAAAAATGAGATACGTTTAAAAATATCACGGCCACATAATACCTCTCTTTCGTTGTGTTGGGGTTAAAATGCCCCTAATACGTTTCTCTGTGCAATGCGAGGGCAAAAGTCGCACATAAATTTTCAAATTTTCAGGGTGGAAAAATGATGTGCAAACTTTGTTAATTTCAGTTCGCGGATTGTTTGTTTTAATGGTTGTTTCTCTGTTAAGATTTATCGCTTATAGAACGTTTAAATACTTGGGATATAATATTTAGTATGGCTAATCAACTGTGGCGCCCTTTTTGACTTAGTGGAGGAACAGCCTTATTTATCATTTTATAAAAACATTTTTTATAAATATTTAAAGATTATAATTGAATCACACAAACAACTCATTTTTTTAGGTTCGAAATTCCTTGTTTATTCGACAATCAAGCAAATGATGTTAAATTATTGCAGTTGAGGTTAAAATGTATATTTTAAATATTTGTTATCTGTCCTGTGAAATAATTCGTATTTATGGCGCAGATGAAGCCGCTGACAACTTTGTATATAGTATTAACAAAATAATAATTTAATAATCATAGGTTCATGGTTATATACTATATAGGTAGTTAGGTAGATAGTTAAGTTATGTTATTTTTATTGTATAACTGGAATATTGGTGTTGGAATTTTAGACCAAAATATTATATGAGCATTTTATTGTCTATTGATCTCTTTGCCTGATATACCACACGTTTATGCGATATGTGGGTCAAATATATACATAGGTATTCTAAAAATATAATTAAAAAAAACATTAGAATTTATATCCACCAGAAAATTTCTTCCTTCGTCAATTATGCCAAAGCAGTTGAGTCATTGTTTCTACGTCGGGGAAAGCGCGTAAAGTCCCTATTTTATACCCCTTGACCCTTTCCTTTAGCTATTTTCCGCAGATAGTGAAAGGCTTTAACAAACGAACGCTTGGACAGATTAATGATATCAGATTTTACAAAAGCCTTATAAAACTCACAAGAAAGCACCTTTTTCTACCTTCCACATACAAGCGTAATGGTGTAAAATAGTACATTGTTTCACGAGAGGTGAAAGTGGCTTATTTAGTCCCGAGGCGGTGTTTGGCGCCCGAGCGTAGCGAGGGCGCTAATCGAGGGACAAAATAAGTCTTTCACCCGAGGTAAGCGTTGTGCTTTTCATTACGAATACAAGGAAAGTAAAAATAAAAACAGGAATTGGCTAAAGAAATAATACAAGGAAGTATGAACAATACTCTACAACTCGAAAAAAAAAGATCGGATTGCCGCCTATTTTGTTTTTTTTTCGTTGGCCGGCCAACTTCATAATTTAGCCATTATTTTTCATTTTCATCTTTAAATATTTTGCCCAAATCTATGTTATTTTAAAGAAATTGTTGAAATTAAATTATAATTAAGTCACAATTGTCTAACTAATTCGGAAAAATCCTGGCAAGACCTTTTCACATTTGCTTACAAACATTTTCATGCCCCTAAAACTCGCAACTCCTCTCTGACACAATCTTTGAAACAAAACTGCTTTAATACTCTAAATTTTTCCTCCCAACCACCTGGGCCCATTTCTAATTTTAAAACATTTAATCTGGCCCGTGCGATAGAAGCCAAAGTCCAAGACGGAGATATCAGAAACGCAGCCCGTCTCCTCTTCTCAAATGACACTATCGCTCCTGCTAACGATATAACGCTAGAAGCCCTCCGCAGCAAGCATCCTTCACCCATCTCGGTCTCACAGTTACCAAATCCACCCACTTCAACTCAAAATTTTCAGTTCAAAGAAGAAGATGTTCGTGCAGCAATCTTCTCTTTCCCAAGTGGCTCTGCTGGCGGTATCGACGGAATCACGCCTCAACATTTAAAAGATTTGGTTGGTGTGTCCGCTGGTGATGCAGGTAGGGCCCTTTTGAGTAGCTTGACCAAATTATGCAATTTCATGCTCACTGGTAAGGTCAACCAGTCATTTTTACCCTTTCTGTATGGCGCCAGACTTTGTGCCTTCAATAAAAAAGATGGGGGCATTCGGCCGATCGCAATAGGTTGTACACTTAGACGGCTGACTTCCAAATTAGCCTGCAAATACATTATTTCCGATTTAAGTTCCAAATTTAAACCCCTCCAATTAGGTTTTGGTTGCAAAGGTGGTTGTGAGGCCGCAGTACACGCCACTAGAACGTTTATTGAATCTGGTGATATGGAAGTTCTGCTGAAAGTCGACGTAAAGAATGCCTTTAATTCTTTAGATAGGTCAGCTTTACTAATTGAGGTAGCTTCACAAGCACCTGAAATTTATCCATATATTTGGCAATGTTACAATTCACCTTCAAAATTGTTGTACGGCGAATTTTCCATCGATTCCGCAGTCGGCGTTCAGCAGGGTGATCCACTCGGACCTGCTTTATTCAGTTTAGGTATCCACCGTTTTATTTCATCTCTAAATTCAAAACTGAACGTGTGGTACCTTGATGACGGTACTCTAGGAGGCACAGCGGATACTGTTTTGAGGGACCTTGTTCAAATAAATAGAGATTTTCAAACAATAGGACTTGAGCTAAACCCATCCAAATGTGAAATTTTCGTTTCTGATACTCTTCCTCCGGACCGTCTTAATTTTATAATGGATAGTTTTAACAAAATTACCCCAAATATTAAGACTCTCCATAAAGATACGCTCTGCCTCTTGGGTGCACCTTTACTCGACGACGGAGTGAGACCTTTTTTGGATAATAAAATTAAAGATTTTTCGGAAAACTCGGACAGATTGGGCATTCTAAATTCCCATACAGCCTACACAATCATCAAATATTGTCTTTTTGTCCCAAAGCTCACCTACTCGCTCCGTGCCAGCCCAATCTGGAAATTTTCGGCCCAGCTCGAACAAATGGATGCCACCCTTAAGGACACTCTGGAGAAAATTCTAAATTTATCTTTAAATCATTTTTCCTGGACGCAGGCAACTTTGCCAATAAAGAATGGTGGCATCGGCGTGAGAAAAATTTCAAGTGTAGCCCTTCCAGCATTTCTCGCCTCTGTGCACAGTGTAAGTGACCTGTGCTCAAGGATTCTAAAAGCCAACACGGTCCTAGTCTCTGGTGCCACAGAGGCCATAGAAACCTGGAAACGAATTTGTCCCAATGACGATATCCCGAAGGAACTAAACCTGCAAATACTTTGGGACGGGCCATTGGTACAAATTACCCAAAAATTTCTGTTCGAAAATTTAATCAGTGACCGTGACCACGCACGGCTATTAGCGTTATGCGAAAAGGAGTCCGGACATTGGCTTCACGCAATTCCTTCATCCAATCTCGGCACCTTCCTCGACAACGAGAGTTTTAGAGTCGCTGTTGGCATTCGCCTAGGGGCTCCTGTATGCACTGGACACAAATGTCCGTGTGGAGTGGAGGTGGACCAGTCTGGTCTCCATGGGCTCTCATGCCAAAGAAGCGGAGGCAGGTTTTCTCGCCATGGCTCCCTGAACGACATCATCAAAAGGGCTCTTGCCACTATCAGCGTCCCTTCGATCCTTGAACCGTCCGGGGTTTTTAGGGATGATGGCAAGAGACCCGATGGCATGACGCTGGTTCCCTGGGAGCGGGGTCGTCCACTTGTGTGGGATGCCACGTGTGTGGACACTCTGGCCCCGTCCCATCTCAGGGAATCTGCGTCTGCAGTGGGAGCTGCGGCTGAGAAGGCGGACCTCGGCAAGCGGCGCAAATATGCACTGTTAAATAGCAATTATGTGTTTGTGCCGTTTGCCGTGGAGACGCTTGGCCCATGGAGTCATAGTGCTAAAGTGCTATTGAACAAAATCACCCCAAGACTGGTTACCGCCACAGGTGACAAGAGGGCTGGCTCTTTCCTCGCTCAAAAAATTAGCTTATCAATACAGCGAGGAAATGCAGCCAGTATTCTTGCCACCATCCCACGCGGACGGGATTTGTTTAATTAGGGGTAGGTTTGTATTTTATTTTATCTTAATTTTAATTTTTTTTAATATAATTTGTATATATGTATATAAGATTAAGACCTTATTTATAACTAAAATTAAGTCATTAAAAAATATATATTATTTAATTAATACTTAAAACTTTATGTTATTTTACATCGTGCTGTAATTGAGTGACTGTAGAAAAAGTTTGAACATGGTTCCATAGAAATGTAAAAATGGAACTAGTTTTTTTTAATAATTTGACAGCTGTCAGTTGAAAGCGATTCTCCCGGGCCGGAAAAGTATTACTTTCAACCCTCTCCACACAGCCACGCTCTTACAGGCAACTTCAGACCTACTTTCAGAGTATGAGTAATGAAAAGTACTTTTCACCATTTACCATTAATAAAACTAATTGTTAATAACTAGATCGTTTCAGACCTTAACATGTCTAGATAAATAGGGTATTTTTCTAGTTTTCGACAGGTAAACTTTACATTGAAATAAAAGTATTTTTCGGATTTTATCGCGTTTATTTAATTTATGTTCCCGACGTTTCGGCTGCTTTACAACAGCCATGGTCACGGGGGGACTGAGGTGTTAGACGTCCTGATGTCATAGTTAGTAACTGGGTACCCTCATATTAAGTTGTTGTTTGCGGTCCGATCGGTTATGACTCGATCGAAAATTGATCGAAATGATCGAAAATTATGACTTTACTGGTTTAGTAATATTATATTGTTCTCATAGGTTATAACGATGGTAAGAGAGGCCAGACACAGTATCTAAAACCTTTATGCTATTTATTTTAATCAAAAAATTTGAGTAAGAAGTAGGGATCCTGAAAACCTATTTTGTTAGTTTGGTTTTGTTGGCCTCGTCTAATATCGATCAACGTGTACTACTGGAGGTAAGTAGGCGTCTCCATCGAAATAAATGCACCTATACTACGCGGTTTTTGGGTGTCACTGAGAAGAACGAACAAGAATATTATGGTTATTCTTTGACAATTATAAAGAACCGTCGGAAAACGGTCAACTACTAAATCAATTTCAGATACAACTACACCTAAACAATAACGATGACACAGGTTGATAATTATCGCATTATAAATTCGCGCGACCGTAACTCTACTTAAAATATTAGCACCAAATATGACATTCAAAAACGATACTGCGGAATAATAAGTAGTACTTTCCGTTACTACGTTTGAACCTGTTAACTTCCAACAAGATTTGGGATGTTATTAACCAGGGCGTTCATGTGCTTAATATTCAATACCAATATGGACATAATATAATTATTTTAAACGGATAAAGTATGAGAATTCGATATTTTTTATAAAAGACTAGCTGTACTCTGCGCGCGTTGCTACGTTGTCAAAGATTGGTCGTACCAACTCGGAAACCTTTGTGGATTCATGCACAACACTTTTCGGAAGATCATGACATGATTAAATGCATAGTGGACGATTCTATAAATGGCATACATGCTAACATTCATTTTATATATATAGATATGTGTATAATGCTTTCTTAGAACCGAGGAAATCTTGAAAAATGACAATTACGTAGAAATATAGCTAGAAATGTACAAACACGTACAAATCAGTTGAACTTGTTAAGTTGAATGAACTATGAAATTACTATTTACTAAAATACATCTTTGCAAGTAAAGTCATCCGATTTAATATAAAGATAATATTAAAGTTCGTAATTAGCATGAAATTTAAATTTCGTTGGTTTATTAATGTAGCTGTAACGAAATTAAATTTAGGTCCTCGACGCGCTGTGTGCACTGAACCACACTTGAGGTACAATATTGGAGTTCCGACCTTATTAAATTACTTAGTCCTGAGTGGAGAGTTATGAGATTTGAAATTAGCAAATATTTGACACCCTTACTAAATTTTATATACTTAATATCCAAGATTGTGATTACCTTTTGATATTTGCTTGTGTGAAAGTTATTAATAACTTTTTGCTGCGAAATTTGTTTACAGAGCGGCTGATATGTTGTTGCAATATTACATTACAAACTTCTTTTTCTAAGGTTGCCCTGACTCACTTTGACCCTATTAGATTAGCCATTAAAAAGTAGAATATAGTATAAAATTCATTTTACTACCAAAAATATAAGAAAGGTTTTAAATTAGCTAAGAGAAACTTCACAGACGCGTAACAAGTATGTAAAGAGTTTACGAAGTATCAAAAGGATTTGCGAAAGTCTGTAATGTTTGTTTGAAGTGTACTCCCCGGGGTGGGTGGAACTCAGAGCCGTAGCCCCGGTAGGTACTGCTGAATGTAACTAATGTGTACTTTGAAAATGTCTAACTTTAACATTGTATGAATAAAATGTGGATTTAGTATCTGAACCTTTAACCAAATTAATGTGACGAAAGTAGGGTGAAAGTTGTTGAGCTAGATATTTATTTTTAATGGGTCTAGGTCTGCCACACAATCTCCCCACTGATACTCCTGTAAGCCAAGATCGCAGGTCGAACGACCCGACAGGATCGCGGAATTGAAACGGATCCGGGCAGGACACCGGATACCCACGGGAATAAACAAGTAAGAAACAATCATTTAGGTACAGTATTTTCAGAATAAATAATAAAGGAAATCTGTGGGTAAGTTGTGGCGCACAGTAAATAAGTTATTTTAATACAATTCACAAGTTGTGAGGGCAGCGACCACGGATTTACACTTTTAAAGTAGGGAATAGGGAAATAATAAGTTATGAAGAAGTGGAGTTTGGAAATGCATAAACAATATTCTTGAATCTACTTTAGAGTTGAATTAATTTACCAACACTATTTAGTTTCTGTGATTCAGTATTTAAAATAGCTTGTTAGTAACTAGAGATAGGTAAAGAAATATGATTGCTGTGTCTGTAAATTATGAGTTGACATTATTATCATTAGTTGAAACTTTTTTGTACACTTATATTTAATTATATTGATGAAGTTCATATTAATATTTGATTTTATTCTGGTGTCGATTACGGTAACAATCTCTTGAAATCTATGAAAATGTTTTCATCCTTGTCATACTGCGAATGTAGCTGCTTGAATCTGTAGTGACACATTATGATCTACAATCATAATAAAACTGCTGTCTTCGAAGTTTAAACGGGGCCGTGGGTACCTAAATGCTAGGTGTTTAATAGTTTGTATAAATATAACGGTCGGTCGTATTTTAATCCTTCCAGATTGAAACTGGAAATAAATCTAGTGACAATGAGCGACCGTTGTCAGTTTCCGCGAACTCCGCCGTCGCCCTGCGCTCCGGGGCATAGCGGGAGATAGTTGCCAACTCTACTGGTTTATTTATTTGCAAATACTTGATATTTCTGTGGTTATATTTATTTTAGTGGAAGCAGTGGAAAATTCTTGGCGGATGCAATATTGTGATAGTTTCTTTGAAACACTTTGGTACTTCTGACGATGTTCCCGATAAATATAATTTAACTTCAACGTGTTCGGCGAATAGAATTGAAAAAGCAACTGTTTTTAGCAAATACATTATCAACAAGCGAATATAAGGTTATATAAATAATAGGTTAAACATTTTACGCGATGAATAACTATGTGTGATTTCAAAGAAAAATCTTTTTATTTTACTTAAGTACATCGCAATGGGCATGATAACATTTTTGAAAGCTTATGTAAAATATGTGTTTCGGTTACTACTCGTAAAATAATTATATCAATAGGTATAACTTTAAAACTGGAAAAATACAGCCGTTCAAAGTTTTGAAAATAGTAGAGCTAATGAAATATTACGGCATAACTTAGTAATTTTATCAAATTTTAATAGTGATTATCATTGAAATTAAAATATTAAAAAAAATACTTCGGAATGTCTAAAACAATGGATAAGTCAATATACAAAATATAGTATTTTTATTAGTAATTAGCCCCATTACATTTCCAATCTGTACGTAGCATTAAAATAAATGTATACGAACGTTAATAAATGAGTTCGAAATATGCAAGCGCAAACGAACGCCGCTAGCGCCAAGTAAAAATTACGGCAGTGACGGTGAGCGGATGAACGAAGCGATGCTAGCCGGGAATAAGCTGGAATTGAATGAGGATCAGGAAACGGTAGTGATGGGACGACGCTGTTGCGGGGTCGGGATATGAACCTCGGTGTAACATTCCATGATGTCTAGAGACGTCTATAAAATCATGGAAAATTGATTAATATAAACTAGGATAGTTAGAACTTAAGACATATCAGTTATATAGATAAATAATAGTTTATAAACTAGATCCAAAGCGTGGACTTGTCGTCACTTAATCCAACTCATAAAAAAACTATAGCGAGATAATTTTTATTTCAATCCGGTTTTCTTTAAATCGTTTAAGTACATCAATCATTGCTAGCAAAAGGGACAACCAAGTGTAGAAGGAAAAATTGCCAAAACCTCGGAACTATAATAGCTAGCTCCCGGGATTCTAGCTTGCACAACACTACTACGGACGACAGCATAATTTATGCTTACTATTAGCTGGTTCGCGAGCTATATTGCGCCGCTTAGCGGGCGTTCGAGTTTCTCTTAATAAATACAATATTGCTCTGACTGCAATCCTTGTGTTTACACACTTCGTGATGAACCCTTTATTGGAACGCAATTTATAACAACGATTGAAACTAGAAAAGTTGTGTACATACGAGTCTCACCTGGGTGGAGAGATTTGTATCGCGAAATAAAGGATGTTGGCATTAGATTAGAAAAAAATATTGATGTTTCATGGTTTTCCATGGGCTACTTGGTATGCAATAACAATATCTACGTAGAGGGAAGATTTATATTTCTATAAACGGCTTCGTTTCATTTGGACTAGGTACTCAGATAATTGCTCGCCGATCGGTTTACCACTTTGTCCAAGAAACTTCGTGGATATACACAAATTATGTACAGCGTTGACTTCTCTAAAATTGTGGCTATGTTCCTACACACGCAAAGCCGAATAAAATTGTATGTTTTCTAAATACAAACAGGTCCCTTTTACATTTTGTTTATCCTAAATCCGTTCAGATAGAGACGACTCTCCTGCGGGATTTGTTTGAATGTTTTTATAATCGCTCTTTTAGGCATTGACGTAGGTATATTATCACAATTAGAATTTTAATCAGAAGCTCTATTAGAGGTTTTGTGTGCTAGCGTATACAGAATACATTTATAGTAATGGTAAATGATTAGTTCCTCATGTGGTCGATAGGGCGATTCAATAATGTTAGCTAGTCGAGAGACTAATGAGCGTAAAATATGCTTATGGCAGGGTTACAGATTTCAATCCTAATAAAATTCAGTTAAGTTTTTCAGGTTATAAAAAATCTGTATCTTCTCCTCAATATGGTAACTACTCACAGAAATGTTAGCCTTAATTTTGTCATATATTTCTGTGAGAATTTGCAAATCAATCATTAAGTATAACCAACAAGTCCTATTCATTTCCCTCCGTCTCAGATGAATTAACTTAAACAATAACACGCATATATTACACAAACAAGCATCATTTCAAATGTCCATCTTTCATATGCTAATCGCGGTGAAATTTTTTCATAGAAACAAGCGTAAAGATAAATACTTACAAATGTATGGCGAAAGTTACACAAAGAAATATAATAATTATTTCCTTACAAGTGAATTAGTCACACCGACGGAAAACTCGTCACGGTTTCCTTCATTTACGAAAACAAAGGTGGAACTTTCTTTGGTAAAGAATTTACGAATGCCACCGAGCTGACACATACTTATTTATTGACAGGAAGGAGCCCGCTCGGGACAGTTCGTCTTGAGAAAATACTAAATAAACAACCTTCGAAGACTACATGGTTGTGTGCATTTGCGTTCGTCGTAAAAAAATCAAACTGTCAGTGTGATCCGTCAAAAAACGGCGCGCTTTATCTGAAAATAAACAAAATAAAATTTTAAATAAAAGCAATATTTTAAAAAATTGTGATCATGTTTAGGAGAGTTATTGTTATTTTATCGTTGATCGTGTGCTGTTATTGTTTAGAACATAATGAAACACAACCAGAAGAGGCGAGGGCGAAGAAAAGAAAGGGATCATTGAGGCTTTTGGGTGAGTGGAATATTAATCGTGTATAACTTGCGACAAACTTTATTCGAAAAATTATTTCGTTAGAAACCAATTCAAAATATAACTCAATAAACCATAATTAATTTTAACGTACAAAATATTTATGTTATTTATTTTTATTTTATTTTATTGGGACAAAAAACAGTTACATGTTACATGTTACTAAACTTACAGTACTATGTCAACAATAAACTAAACACGTAACCCACAACAATGTCCACGAGTTAAGTGGATGAAATAAATATTAAATTGCATGCACATAGAATTAAACTAGGGAATGATGAGTTTATTTATAAAGGTAGGTATTTTTTTTTTTTGTATTTGCTTGAAGAGCCAGTTTAATGATTATGGAGTACTAGGAGTAACCATAGTGAGTTTGTTAATGAGCAGTCTCTTGAAAGGAAGCTCTGAGAGTGAGAAAATGTCTATATCGGAAAAATTTGAGTTATATATCTCCAGTAGTCGCCGGAGAGGCGCACGTACGCCAGCGTTCGTTCTGCATCTGGGTGTGTAGAACAGCCTGGGCACGCGGACCTCGCGGCGCAATACTGATCTAGGTATAGCATAACATAAGCCACTCGTGAGCTCGTTACAATCGAACTTGTTGTTACATATGCCGAAAAGCATCATGGTCATGAGTAAAAACCGTCTAGATTCCAAGCTTAACATCTTATGCCAATTTAGTAGTTGTGTATAAGGAATTCTGGAGTGATAACACTTGTAGTGCATATAACGCAAAAATTTCTTTTGAACCATTTCGAGTCTGTTAATGTATTTGTGATAAAGGGGACTCCAGATAGGAACCGCAAATTCCAGTTGAGACCGAATTAAGGTCTTAAATAATAGTAGAAGAGTAGAGGGACGTTTAAAGTCGTTGGAGGATCGCAGAACAAATCCATACATCTTATAAGCTTTATTAATTATGTTGTCAATATGGATATCAAGGTGCAATTTAGAATCCAGCACCACACCTAGGTCGCGAATGGAATGAACTTTAAGTAGGGGAAAGTTATTCAGGGAGTAATTGTAAGGTATGACATTTTTGTTTTTTGTGTAGGTTATAGAGTTACATTTTGGTAAACTGAGGAGAAGTTTATTGTCTAAACAGTAATGCGAAAGCCTATTAAGGTCGTCCTGGAGAAGTACACAATCTTGAATGTTTTTGCATGACTTGTAAATTTTGACGTCATCGGCGTACATTAAAAAGTGTGAATTACGAAAACAGGTTTTAATATCGTTGATGAATAGGATGAAGAGGAGAGGGCCTAAAATTGAACCCTGTGGGACACCGGAGGGGACTACAACTAATTCCGATTCAAAACCATTGACAACAACTTTTTGCGATCTATTAAAAATGTAAGAGGCAAACCACCGTAACAAGTTGCCGCGAATTCCGTTATAAGCAATCTTGTCCAATAACAGTTTGTGATCCACCCTGTCGAAGGCCTTTCGAAAATCTGTGTACACAGCATCTACTTGTAGTTGAAGATCCATTTGTTGAAATAAATAATTTGTGAATAACATCAGATTGGTGGAAGTTGAGCGACGTTTGACGAATCCATGTTGTTCAGGTACAATAAGATGGTGAATTTGGGGATATAAAGTGCTGTGCACAAGTCTCTCGAAAACCTTAGACAGGGTGGATAATATTGATATGGGTCTATAATTTTCAATGTTGCTGTTGTCACCGCCTTTGAAAACTGGAGTAATAAAGGCTCGCTTCCATATCTCTGGGAAAGTGCCTACACGTAAGCATTTGTTGAATATAATGTGCAGAGGGCAAGTGAGACTATCTGCGGTGTTCTTAAAGAATATAGGAGGCAAGCCGTCGGGGCCAGGACTCTTGCTGAGGTCGAGATTAATTAAAGCATTGTGTATAACATCGACAGATAAGTAAATATCGCAAATAGACGAGGAGTTGTCAGAGCAGATGTTAGGGGGTTGCCACTGAGTCGGGTTGAGGACTGAAGGTTCGTAAACAGATTTGAAAAATGCAGAAAACATATTACTAATTTCGGTCGGGTTGTTAGAGGATACATTTTGTAAAAACATCGTGGCGGGGAGACTCCCCTTGCCTTTACGATTAGATATATATGCCCAGAAGAATTTAATATTGAGAGGTATGCCATCTTCTACCGAGGCCATGTACATTTGAAAACATTTGGCAGACTCAAGTTTAAACCGATTGCGGTGGACAGAGAAGATTTCGTAATCTGAGATGTTGCTATATTTTTTCCATTTGATCCAGGCACGATCCTTCTCTTTAAAAATGCGAATAAGAGCAGGAGAGAACCAGATAGGGAAGCGAGAGTTCTTAACACGGGTCATGGGAACAAGTCTTTTGATGACACCGTAAACTAACTCATAAAAGTGATTAACCGCGTCGTCACTTGGAAGGTGTGTAAGAATGGTAGCCCAATCGTATTGCCTCAGTGCTTCATTAATCACCTCATAATCAGCCCTGAAGTAATTGTGTTTAGGTAGTCGTCGTGACTTCATTGGAGTGGCAATTGTTGCCACTGACGTTGAAATAGAGAAAGGAGGATGGTAAGTGTCTGTAGGTAGTAATGGGGCGCAAACCGTGGCGTGGCAGTCCACGTTTGAGATGAACAGATCGAGGATACGGCCTAGGGTGTTTTTAAATGTGTTGTATTGTAAGGAATTGGTAATACATATAAAGTCGCTAACATATTGGCCTGATGTACTGAGTGAACGGGGAGTGACGTAATTTCCACAATCGAGCCAGTGGATGTCAGGTAAGTTAAAGTCCCCGGCGATATAGAACGCCATCGTACTAGGGTCATTGACAATGTCTTGAAGCATATCAAAGTGCGAGGAATAAGTGTTTAAGTTACTTAAACACTTGTCGAATATTCATTAATTAAATTTAATAATAGATATATTATACCTAATTCTTAATTACAAGCCTTGGCACCGAATCAAAACCTTGAAAAAATTTCAGTAACAAATGATAACTACCTAAAAGACCGGCGACGATTCAATTTACTAGCAAAGCTTCTATTATCTGTACAAGTTAGCATGATCTTTTTGACAGATGTAATTATTTCTGATCGACATAACTTTGTAATGACGAAAATATTATTTTCATAATTTAATAAATTGTAAAAATATTTAAAAAAATACATATAACACAAAAGTTCCTAAAGGTTCAAGCGTTATCCGAAAATTTTAAGACATTTTTTTGCTACAAAGTAAAATTTAAATAGGAACACTGAAAATAATAGACGCTTGTACAATGTTACATCGGTCGGATGGAAGGGACACGAATAACAGACAGTAACTGTTACAAATATCGATTACAAAAATCATTACTAAAGATCATTGTTAATGGTTATTGTTACGAACGGGGGTCCTTTTGGTTGGGGTCTCTTTGGCTAGTGGTTGGGGTCTCTTTAGCTGGTATAACTCTTTTAAGAAAAATAGGTAAAAAGGTTGATTACGTATGGAAGGTCAGAATTTTTTTTCAATCTTCGACCCGTGTTTCTTTCGGAAAGTTGTTTAACCACCTATTCAAATTTGATGGGAGGTCCAAAATAATCCTGTAATTTTAAATAGGTACTTATTATGAATATTGACCCACCGTCGCTTATCTACCCAAGGTTTGATATGTCTAGTGCAATAAAGAATTTCACACATAATACACCCACACCATCTCGTCACAGTTACAAGTATTTTAAAACGTTATTTTTTGGACTACTAGATATTTTCGGTTTCCCGTCACTAGGCCGTCTGTCAAAAAGATCAAGCTAACTTGTACAGGGTAGTCTAAGATTAAAACATAATATTTCCCATCCCTGTTAATTTAATTTACGAATCTCTAAATCGAATAATAACCTAATTAATATCTTTGTTCCAGCCATCATCGCTTTAGTAATACTTTCGAAAGTCGTTATTGCGAAAGTGGTGACTTTCGTTGCTTTCGTTGCGTTCTTTCAAAAGCTATTCTACATCGGCGGGTTACTTCTGAGCTACTTTGTGAAGAACCAGCAGTCGGGACCTCCACCAGTGATGTACGGCCCTCCACAGGAGTATAATACCGTGGGGTACAGCTATGAACCGCCCGAGACCGAGCCGTTCAGGGACCCAGAGGGGTTGCCAAGTTTAGCAGATTTCAGTGGGGGTGTCAATTGGTTATTTAATAAGAACCAACAGTAGATTGTGGAATATTAAGATGCGTTTCGTATTTATTGTCATTTGGAAGCAAGTGGAGAGGATGGACTGGCTATCCCACGTAATTGCATTTGTTTAGATATAATCATAGTCTTATAGTCAAACGGAACTCAAAATTTAGAGCTGTTTGATTTTAAGGAGCCTCGCTCATGCAGGAGTCGCGGTGGCGTCGTGGTATTGTCGTCGCATGGGTGCATGGGCTCTAGTAGGGATATCAGCGCACTATCATGTACCTATTCCTAAAGAAAATCTGGATAGGGCGCCCGCGTCTCAACGCCCGCGCCACCGCCTTGTCTCTAGAGCGTGTGAGAGGAGCTCCTAACGCGCCTTAGAAACAATTACAGATAATTAATGACGTCTGAAATAGGTGGAAGTAACATTTAAGTAGAGTTTTAGTATTCGGCTCTTATCTTAATTTGAAATGAACTGAAATTGCACTCTAACGTTAGTTAATTACTTATATGTTGTTTTTTATTTGTAATAGAATTCAAATTTTAGCTTAAAACCTAAAACATTCAAATGATAACGCAGACACAAGGGTGTTACATACTTACAACATGCTAAAATATAATAATTATTGAGAGCACTACTTATTGCATATATGCCATGCTTATTGCATGCGAATATTGATTTTGTGTTATCTGTAGAATGAGCACCTAAATTAAAACCATTGAAAATGAGATTTTAATAAAATGTACAAAATGGGAAGTCTATTGGAGGACACAATTTTTAATAAATTGAATATCTGGACAGAAAATGTAATTAATTTTATGTTATTGATTACTTTAATTTCAACCGTTACGTCTATAAATTTGGATCTGTTATGTTAAGTTTATTTATTAAATTAATTTATTTTGCAAATGGAAACAGTTCGTTTAATTATTAATTGATTTGTTCATAACATTGAATACACCTAGCGAATGATAATAAATTAACCAACCCTTTTTTAAGGTAGAGTACCAAGTAGATTCGGATCCTACACAATTACAATTAATTAATATAGTATTATATTTTATGTTTATCGGTCGTGGCCGGCGGAATCAAAGAATAAACCCTGAGCAGCTTCACGCTCAAATTATCGCCATAAAACCAAAATGGAGCCTTTACCCGAAGAAAAAATAAACGAAAATCCAACGTCAAAGCTAAATAGACCGTCCACACAAAGCGAACACATAAATCTCTGTAACCTCATATTCATATTACGTAAAGACTTTATCCAAAATATAGCCACATTTGCCAAATATGTGGGTGTAGGTATTCCAAGGCAAACATTTTCTCCTTCGTTCTAGGAATCCTGAGATCAACGTAGAAAATACTTTTTCTGATCCTCTGAAGCAAAACACACAGACCCAAGCAGCTCTGTAAACAGATTCACTCTCATTTGTGATTCTGTCTCGCTGAAGAAAGCTTGGCTAGTGGAGCCAATAACCATTGAGAAAATGGGACAGTGTTAATATAATGGGACACTGTAAATATTTACAGTTAAGCTAAATACAGAACGGAGAAAAACTTGTTTAAGGTTCGGAAAATACTTTTTTCCTTGTTTTAACAGTACGGTTTAAAGTGGATATTTGAATAACTATTTCTAAATATTATTGCTTCACCGGTTATCTATTTATCTATATAATATAAATATGGTTGCTATTTCCTTGGTATCACGCGTGAACGGATGGAACGATTTAGCTAATTATTTTTTGTTGTTTTTATTATAAAGAAAAAACTAAGAAAGTTGAGCGGAACAATTCGAATTCAATATTCAAAGTTAGGACAGGACAACGTGTGTCGTGTCAGCTAGTACTAAATGAAATGTTCCAGTTTTCGTTTTAGTATAAAGTAGGAAATTATTGATAAATAAATGTTAACTTAACTGAGTGATCTTAAATACCTACATACAAAATAGGAGGACAAACGCATCGTATCCTTATTGAACAAGATCAATTTTATTATATTTTGTAAACAGGAACGTCCTAACTAAGCCGGGGCGTCTGGTATCACTACCAGCTGCGTCGCCTTTATTTCTATGGTATCGATTGTACGCTCCGGTCGCACTTTCAGCGCGGAATACGTGGCTCGACGTGTTCTCATTTAAATGATTTTGCTCGAGGTCGCGCGTGGCTTAGTGGCACGTACATTTGCAAGAAAAATACATCCGTATTATCGGTTTTTAACGCAAGTGTACATCAGTCATTTTAATTAATACTTGGGTAACTTAGGTATTCAGGGTCTAATAATCCTAGTCCTTATTTGAATTATCAGAGTAAGATCAAAAGATTTGCCTCCGCTGAACTCGAAAACTATGGTGTGGTAATAGTTGTTTGGATCATGTTGCCATCCGAACATCGAATAAAAAAATGTTGATTGTGGATTAAAATGTAATATTGCAAATATCATAATAAACCTAAAAAAATATATCAACAAAATTTATATTAATTAGCATCTCTGAAGTCTGCATACTCTCGTGAGCTATAAAAGTACCTGGAATAATAATTGAGTGAAATCGGTGCTAAGCGATGAGCCCGCAACCTGTTGCTTGATGCCACGATCTAACGTCCCACGGATTTTGTGACGCAAACTTTAAAATATAGCACCGAGATTATCATTAAAGGAATGTACGCCATATTTCAGCAGGTTTGGTCCCTGACTTCAAGTATATTTGGAATGTCTCAGACGAAACTTTCGGTGTTAAGACATTGTTTCATGGTTGTGGCTAGCTATTACAAGATCTTGGGCATAATTTTCAAGTCAGTGTCTAATAAGATTGTCTAATGGTGGTTATAGATCTGAGCCAAACCACGAGCAGAACTACTAGTATTGTGTTTTTTTTTTGGGTTTCAACTGAGGTATACTATGTAATGTCTATCATATACCACCTACTTGGGTTGGCTGGCACCGACTTCAAATAGACGAGTGGGTAGCGCTTATAATAATTATATTATAATTTATTTTCGTTTTTGAGTGCCTTTTTATTTGAAGTCGGTAATAAAAAAATGTATAAGTCAATTACATGTAAATTTGTACATTGTTTTGCTGGTAGTTAAAGTCTGTTAAAATCATAAATAGTAGCCGAGAGACCTTTGAGTTCCTTATTGACCCTACTTACGAAATAAATAGCATAATATGGGTTCACAAAATTACACCTCAGTAGCACAATAGTCTGAAACTATCCGACACATCGGTCGCTCCCGATGCCTATAAGCGCCTCTTTAGAGGCGAAACAATGTGCGTTTACTGTTATGTGCGTGTAATATTCGTTGGTGGGTCCCTACAGGCTAGTTCTGAACAAGTTTGGGACATGTTACGAGGTAGTTTCGGCATCGTTTTAGATGAGATAGTTTTAGGGATGAAGTGTGATCTATTTTATTAACCGGCTCTGGGGTTCATGGCGAAGTTAAAATGCACTGAGCTTGTTCGCCGGGAGTCGGGACAAACGTTCACCATACAAAATTTCCTCATACGTTTAAACAAATATTAATGGAGTCAACATTTGCATACATAGATCATTAGAGTAGACATAGCTTGCATAAACTACAGTGTTTTGTACAGTCTGTAAGTGGTTACAGATAAATCTGCAATGTTTAGTATTATTAACCAGGCTGCGCCGGATGCGCGCGGCGCAAGAAAAAGACTACAAAGTGCCATCATTTGCATTACTGAGTGTCTTGCGCTTGTAGTGACACCAGGTCCACGGAGTAGTGTCGGATACTACGAAAGGACAAATTGAGGAAAATAAAGACGTTTATATTGCTTGTAATACATTCACATTTAAAGATAGATCTAGGTCTCTGTTTGCTGGATGATTGGAGGACTATTATGTCACGCATCAGTCACCGTATTTCCTACTCAGCAAGCAATAAGTATTTGAGAAATTTTCGTCAACAAAGCAATCAGTTAGTTTCAAAGTTCAAGTGGCACATAAGCACAGCATTTTGCCACACTACGAGCGTATTTTTGTTACACCATCTCAACATATTGTTCTATACTCATGATATTTACTTATTACTTGTTAAGTTTGTAGTTAAATTTTATCCTTGTTGAAGTCAGTTCATGTAGCCTGAAAGGAAATAAATAAGTAATACAGAAAAACTATTTCTTTTCTGACCAAGTTGAAGTTCCTTAATCCGCTAATGAAGCGTGGTTACCCGGGCCGCTTGTACTAATGGGCCATAAATTACCGGCCGCCCGGTGTTCTACAGGACAGCGGTAAGCAAAACAAAGCTGCTACTTAAGATGAAAATATAGGGAGCTCTGATGTGAGCGAGGCCGCTACGCGTTTAATGAAGTTCAATGTTAGAGTCGGGTGAGATTGTTTTGGGCAAAAAAACAAGTATTCTCGCTTTCTTTGTGATAGGTGTTCTTTAAAAAAACTAGCAATACCCTATACTTGAAATAACAATGAGTAAACATAGTTAGGTAGATTATATCCTTATTTCATAATTATGAATTAAAGCCTCTTTGCACCTACGTATGTTTATTTAACTGTCAATTAGTTAAATGTTTAAAAATAATTAAATTTTGTCAGACCAACACACCAACGGTTTGCCCGCTACAGTATATTTGCATATTATAAAGCGAAGCAAACAAAACTATAGTTATTTAAGTTCTTATGCGCCCAGTTAAGTTTCTAACTTGGGATTTACTTGGTAATGACTTTTGCATAGTTTTATAACTCGCAAGAACATCATTTAACGTGGTTTACGAGGTTTAATTGTGGCAGTTAATTAAATGCAAGGTAGAGAATCGAGGAAAATAGCTTTTTTCAGATTTGTCTAGCTATAAAAAAAATATAAGCTTTTTTAACAGTTATTTGTATGTTAAAACATTTACTTAGCTAACATTTGTTTTATAATTTTCTCTACATTTTGCATAAAGTAGATTCCATTCACCCTGCTGGGCTGTGCTCTTTTAAATATTGAATTCTTTCAGCTGCAATCTGCTTTGTTCGCGGTGTGTTTTTCAAGGAATGAACCCAATTACTCGCACATATATCTCACCTGATGTGAGCGAAGGAATTTCTATAACATAGGTATTCGATTCCTTCAGAAGGATACTATATCAGTTGTCCTGTAGGTCTACCCTGAGGCAACACATCCGGTCCGCTAGAGATCGATGGTTATACAATCTTCCATATACATAAATATTTTACGCAGGCGCTGGCGACTAGCGAAACTAAAAGTAGAGCTGATGTATTTCAGTGTAATACAATTCAAGTATATCGTTACGCCATTATATGCTAGGAAGATTTAGATTGTACAGTTGGTGGGACGTTAAAAGGCCTAAATGATTAATATTTAAATTATTTTATTAAGGCACTTATATTTAAAAAATATTGAGAGCATAAAAGTAAATTTTAGTGTGTATAAATGAAAGTACGATCACCCGTTAGGTACCTACCTATATTCTTAGGATCTGTTTACCACGTGAGTCGTACGATTGCGATGGTAACGTAAAGTTAACAGAGCGTGTTCTCAATTACAATGACGTAACAGGAGCCGTCTGTTCCCAGAACTAGGTAAAGCTAAATTCTCACTGAAATATAGAGAACTATTTTAACGTAAACGAACTAGTGCTTTTGTGTTGGTAGAACGAAAACTAGCAATTGTTTTTGTGTTGATAGTTTCGTATGTTTTGAATAAAGCTAGAGCTCTCCATAAAGGCGTACTTAAAATGTTGTAATTTAATAATATTTTAAATTCCACACATTGTCATGAAAAACATTTCTGAATATAGTGGCTCCATACTTAAATCCTACCATCTCTATTATCAACAACGCATATGTTGAAATAAATAAATGAATTGAATTGAATTTAAAAATAATTAATAGTTACATAATGTAACTATTAATTATTTTTACGGGAAGGAAAAGGCTTTGACATTACGCAAACTCTATATCCCCGGCGAATTTATTAGATATTAAGGTCATGTTATTATGGTTTAGACCAGCAGTGTCCTCCGAGAAGTTGTAGGTGAGAGACGTTGGTAGCAAAGCTTTCCCTAGTGCTATCTCAATTTCGGTGGAGAGCTATCTTAATTCACCGAACTTGGCCGATCGCCAGCTAATTCAATTAGCCGATGAAACTGGCGGGCTGACTCGATTATAACAATTAGACCTTTAATCAAAACAACACGCCTTTCAGATCAAAGTTAATGGACGCGTTTATTTTTCTGAGTGTAAAGATTTGCGATAACAGACAGATTATTGCCAGGTCCACAGAAATATCTGTTTCTTCGATTTAATAGCAAATTGGTTGAACGCTCTTCTTGGAAATAAGTAGCGAAGGTTTAACCTGTGTGGTTTTTGGAGTTCATGTAAGCCTCTAGTTTTCAAATAATATAATAGTAATCACGTGGTAACGGTTAAGGTAATCATCGTAGGGAAACCTGCATGTTTTCTGAAACATGTGTGAAGTTCGTCAATCCGTACTGGGTCAAATCCCTTTTGCATTGAGATGGAGTGCGCTCGTTATGACGTCAGGATATCATCGCCCCCATTATCGCATATTTCGTGATTCACAGTATTAGTGAAATTTGAGTGCCGGGTACGCATAAGCACCTTCAAACCCCTTAAATTCACAGGAGTGATGGTCTATTTTATAGGACCAGCGACCGGCAGACTAAAATTCAACCTACTACCTAACACGACTACCTAAATAAATGTGTCAGCCCCGCTATTAATACTACGTAAGTAGGTAGGTAAGTTTTGTTTGTAGTTGTACAATATGATAGATAACCCAAAGCAAAGTAAAACCTTCGCGAAGGTTTTAGTTTGGTTTGGGTTAACACGCCTCTTTTGTTGACGAAGCCTCGTCAACAAAAGAGGCGTGTTAGTTAGCCACTGGACTAAGTATTTTAACATCTACGTGGACCGACGTGGCGGGCTGTCAGGTCCCTGCGTTTCGAACGATTTGTCCTCGTATCATGATATAATGTAAAATATTATTCTAAATCCGTCACTCGTGATTTCCTTTGTTATCATTTTAGTTGGGGACGTTGAAATATGGTGATAATGCATCACAGGTGATCAATAGGGCGATATATTGGATAGCCCTGATTGTGACGTGTTTCAAGGTCATTATTTAGCGGTTAAGTTTTTTTAAATTTGCCACGGTGTCACAAACGATCATGGTCCTGATAAATAGCCGTTCTAGAATGGTGGCTACGAGGCCGAACACGTGGTATTATTATAAGACGTCTCCCTGTAGACTGATGATATCACGCGCGTCGGTAGAAGCTGATGGATGTGAAAGGCAGAAGACTGGGGGAGGCCCAGGACCAGCAGAAGACCAGTGGATGGACGAATGACACACCCGAAGACTGAGTTCCTGTAGGTACATATTGCACGCCGAGAACTTTGGAAACAACTTCCTACTCAATAAATTAATCCATTTCAATACATTTTCCACATCATTGTCCAAAAGAGGTGCCATCTTTCTCACTGGGTCGTACTTTCAAGCGACCGGTCCTCGTCCCAACGGATGAGTTAGATGGTGATAGATAACAGTTTTTATCGTTTAAAATTTTTGGAAGCACGCCAAGCATATTACTGAGGATTTGTGCTGGGTCGTTATTAAAGCTGAATTTCCGAACGTTTGGAAAAAGAATAGAGTTTCAAACTAATTTTAGGGAGGAAGATGAAGAGAACAGTTATGCGGTACCTACTTTTCAGATATGTTTCTAAATTATTGTTATAAAACTAGAGTTTGTTAGAAACTTGCTTTGGAAACCAGTGCAGATAGGACTAATAAGGTATATTTTCAATCTAATGTATAAAACAAATTATTAAAATAAGGAGAACGAAGTTTTCCAGTCGATAAATCATGAGCTTGCTAATTATTCCGCAAATCACAGTGTACCATCGCGGAGCTTATATATTCCTTTTAGAGTTAAATACCCATAAATCATAAGAACCGATATGTAAGTGAGGTAGTGTTAATAGTTCTCAGTACACTTGTTCGCACAGTTGAGTGAATTCAAAACAAAGTTTAGAAACGAGGAACAAATTGGACTGCTTGTAAAATAGAGTGGTTACGCGGCAGCTAATAGTTAAGAACTCACAACTAGTCATAAGTAGTTTACATTGTTTGTAGTTTCATAGTTAAGTTTGTACGGAAGGCCTTATTTTATATTTCAGTAGTATATGTAAATATTTTAGGTAGATAATATTAGTCCTGTAAGGCATAAGTTTTCGTAAATCACAAACATTATTTATATTTTTGTTAATTTCAAACTAATGCAAAAAAAAATATTTTGGCAATTAAGTACTTACCTATGTTTAGACACACGGGAGGCCTACTAGTTGTAATATTGATTTTTTTTCTTTAGATCTACAACTGGATCGAAGAAACTTGACCTCGACTGCGATTACTTAAACTCCTACTGTGATGATAATACTGTTGATAAAAACTAAACATGACTAAAACTAAGTTGTAATCCTCATCAAGTTCGAGGAAGACAGTCGGTAATCGTTTAGTTATAATTTGTAGCATTACCACTAGTAGTTTTAGTGAGTCCAATCTAGTATCATCTAATCTAGTATCTAGTACATCCTTCTGTATTATTCTAGGTGCGGCTAGCTCGTCAAAATAAATGAATTAAAATCTGTGCCAATGTCCGACAGCAGACGAATTTATTGCCAGGAAATTTCTACTTCGTAGCTGCGGACTTACTTCGCTTAAAGTTTTAAAGTTACGACTTCCGAAGTCACCGCAACTTGTGTGTTCAAAAGTTTGTGAGATTGGGAAATTGCTAAGACCACAGCTTACAGTGTGAACTAATTTAGATTTTACTGTTTATTCTACAAACGGCATGAGTTCATGGGAATTTGCTTTGGTTCTAGTATAAACTGTTGAAAATACGAAATATTTTTTTGTCTCTGTGTCTAATTACCCCGCCTCGCAACTCTGGATTTTTCGAAATCTATGTGCGAATCATAATTTCTGTAATGATTATCACTTGCTTACCGCGAAGGAAAACATCGTGAGGAAACCTGCATGTCTTAGAAGATCTAACCAATTTTCGAAAGACATGTGAAATCCGCTAACCCGCACTGGGCCAGCGTGGTGGATTATGGCCTGAATCCCCCTCGTGTTGAGGGGAGGCCCGTGCCCAGGAGTGGGACGCCAAAATGGCTAAATTAGTTTTATTATTATATTTAATAAGGAATATAATATTGAATATTTTAAAAGTTGCAATATTATCCTAGGTACTGGTTTAAGTAGAACACCAACAATTCATACAAACAGCCGTCTCTAAATCATAGGTAGGCCTAATGGTAGTACTTTGAAACGATTGGAGAACTAGGCTTGACAAAATCTAAACCTACACTAAAACTTTATCGATAATAATGTACATTAAAGTCGATTATCTGTAAGCAGCCGAACTGGTTCTACATCTTAGTTTATTATTTGCATGAACTTCGGTCATTTCTGAGGGTTTCTCAGTCGACATCCGATAATAAGTCGATACCAAACTAGAACAAGCGACTAGCAGTCACAAGTGACAATAAGTGGCTGCTCGGAGGTTGTTATAGTAAGTTTTGTGTGTAGCAAAGTTACGCTATTTACAATTGGATGTGTCCTGGACGCCAAGACTCTGTATACTGTATACTATGTTAGAGGTTAGATTATTCTTGTACATCTATCATTATGAGTATCTGTATTTAATTAACACAAACATACCCAAGTATGTATAATGTGTTGATTCCTTGTGATATCTGGCTTGATTAACAGCAACATTAATAGGTAAACTGGTGAAGGAATTGTGATCCCATCGATGAATTCTTTCAATAATTAATTTTATCTAAATATATATAACTCAAAGGTGACTGACATAGTGATCTATCAACGCACAGCCCAAACCACTGGACGGATCGGGCTGAAATTTAGCATGCAGGTAGATGTTATGACGTAGGTATCCGCTAAGAAAGGAATTTGATTAATTCTGTGCCTCCTGTGACCGGTGATACAATTGAAAAATCACAACTTTACAGGACAGCCCAAACAATATTTAAAAAATTCTAGTTCATGAACGAAGTGGGTTAGGTTACATTTAAGTACCTTCTTTTGTAGATCGAAACATCCACTTTCATTGTGTTTTTATATTTTTGTGGTAAATATTATACTTTTGAAGTAATTCATGAAAAACTCGCAGTTGTACCCTTTTTAATTTCTAATATGTGATAAAATTACGTGATAAATGATACAAGTACAGTTAAATCATGTTGCACATTTATGTTGTCTTTGTGTAAAGTGATATACAAGAAGTGAAAAAATCCAATAACTAATAAGAATATGTTCAAAACACAATGTAGCTCAAACAAATGATAAAAATAATACTTCAAAGATTCGAATTTTTTACTTATCAGTCCTCTATTTTCATATTTTAACCTGAATTGTATCAGTTTGCTAAAATTCTAAATATATCAATATTCACGATAAATATACTGAAAAATAAAGTGTGTAAATTAATATAATCGCTCTTATACCACGAGGCACAAAAAAAAATGTGTGAAGCAATGACCTAAAGGGGTTACGACTTGACTTATATCTAAATTCACGATATTTTTTCCGAAATTCTGTCAGTTATATCACTTGGCACCAAATTATCTCCGAAACTATAGCAGATAGAAGGACTTGAGTTGTACCAAAAAAATCGTAATTTTTTTCTGACAATTTCTATGTAAAAATCACAAAAAAGGTACAACTCGAGTTAAATCACCTTTCACAGGAGGCACAGAATTCTACCCCCCAAAGGGGTTAAAATAGGGGATGAATAACGCCGAAATTTTTGTTAAGTTAAATTACACGCGGACGAAGTCGCGGGCACAGCTAGTTTTTCATAAGATCTTAGAGTTCGTCATGCTCATAGTAAGACAGTAAAATGGTTTTGTATAATGTCATCCATTCCTCATCACCTATTTATAATCTGCTACTATTGCAATATGAATTATGCCATTGTGTGGGTACATCTTGTTGATTAAATTACTTATATAACTCGAGGTCCCTTGTCGCTGCAGAACATCTGATTTGATTAAACTGCATACTTATTACCGAGCTCATCAATTGATGTCAGAACTTTGCAAGTTAAAGACATTCTGGATGGTAATATGTCAAGTGTATCAAGTAATACTACCGCTGAGGAGTGTGGAATTCGCTCCCACCGCCTGTGTATACCGATAATTGAACAACAGATGACTGATAATCAACTGATGAGCGACATTTGAGCGACGGACTGATGGCTGACTAATGAGCCAGACAGCCTGGGTAGGTTAGTTTAGGGTTATTTTGATTATAGCCTCCAGAAAATTCAGTCAGGCAGTCAATCTAGATGGTATCTGGGCATATCAACTCAAGAAAGTAGCTAGATTGGGTTTGATTTTTTATAATAAATTATCTAGAATACCTAGCTAGCTAAAAATACCATTTCGTCTTTGAAATGGCTACGGAACCCTACGCTATGCGTGGCCCAACTCGCAATTTGTCGGTTTTTAAATAAAAACATGAGTAAATAACTAGGTTTCAGCGTTTTTGAAAAAAGAACATAATTTTAGTGTGTAAAATAGGGGATAAAGGTTTAGGGGAAAAAACATGTAAATCAGTATAACTGCTATAAATAACACATAAGATTTTCAACTTGACTGGCGGCTATTATTTGTAACTACTTATATTTAAATTAATCACGGTTAGAAAAAAAATGGGTTCTAAGGTGGTTTAAGGTAGATTTGACCCCAAAAACCTGTGCAAAAATAAGTTTAAAAGTCAAGAGAATACCCTTGATTGTGTTACGATTATCACGATCGCTGGATACCGGTCATTTCTGACCAAATTCAATAGTGAGAGTCAAAAAATAACCGCAAATACATTTTTTTGCCAAATGAAATATTTCCATTGATTTGGTATATATGTGCGCAAGTGTCACCTGGGCCCATTAATCATTGGGGCCATAATTCATTAGGCTGGAGGCTACATTTCGGCGTGTAGGATTTTAACGTTAATCACAGCCATACGCGCAAGTTCCGTAGCGATCATAATGAAACAGACATTATAGGCTCTCGCTGGCATTTAGTGATGGGATAATATCGACAGCGGGATAACTAACATAAATGTTGAAAATTAAATTGCTTGTATTTCAATTTTTTTTCGGCATTGCATCCGATAGGAAATTACTTTGGTAATGGTTTTCTTTTCAAATCGTATAAAAAGAAAATTAAAAGTAAGTACCGTGAGTTTTTGGGAATTATTGTCCCGCCATCATTGATTGAACAGGTAGATGATGAGTAATTTTAATGGAACCGAGACTTAAGGTAGTTCATAAAGTTAAAGTTGGTTTGTATTACTATTGTTTATGCCTTTTTGTTATTATTTTATTGTCATTCTGCTATTTACTATTTTACGTGTATATTTTTTTATGGAAATATATTTTATGGCAATATATTTTTTTGTTGAATAAATTGATACAACAAGATAATAATATTTTATCTTACCGTATTAATACCCTTTACCGCTTTTCTCTAGTTATCGTCTTGAAGTTATAATTATAAACAACAGTTGGCTAAAGAAGACACAGTATTACTTTCAGTATAAATATCAAAACATAAATCTGGTTTTGTCCTCCTTCATCGTTTTATCGATATTTTATCGCACACACCACTAGACCAGTCATGTCGCTGAAGTCGTAAACGCGAACTGCTCATTATTTCCAAATTTAATGATGATTGTACAGACGTACGGAGCCATTTGGAGATATTCCGCCGTTCTGAATTAGGATACATAGCGAAAAACCATTCAAGTCAGTGACTTACTATGGTCTGCTAGGAGTTTATTCGTTCGCTAGACTCGATAGATACTAATTGTCAGTTCCTCGGGTGACCGACGCTGCTATACGATTTGCCATACACATATTTCACGTAGTCCTTAGTGTCTAGTGAGGGAGAAATACGCATGGTAGACCCACTTGATTGGCCTTAGTTTAGTAGTATTTCTTCTATCCTATTCACTGAGATAAAATAGACCCGGATATAGGTATTGGTTTATGCCGTGCTTTGGGATCTGTAGAAGACTCTAGTAACTCAAACATGCTTTGGAACTGTTCAAGCAACGCTTACAAACTTAAGAGTTAATGATGTATTCACAAAGAAAAACATGCCAAGAAAAAATGTTTTTATAGCTTCATCGTTAAAAACTTTAGATTACTTCCCCAATTTATGCATAAAAGTATGAATGATAAAAGTTGGTAGATAAACTACTACATTTAACTTGTAAATTATTAAGTAGTTTGGTTTTGAGTATTATACAAATCAACTGATAATTTTTTTTTAGTTTTTTTGTTACTAACTATACTTATTGTACTTTTATTTCTTAATTGGTCAAGACAGAATCAACACCTGTGATGCAATATAATTGGGTCCCTATTATCTAAGTAAATAGAATAGTTTTTTTAACAAGCGATATCACAGGGCAGTCGCCTGCTAGTACCTTACGGGTATTTACGACCAATCCCTGTCGACGAGTGTTGCCAACACAGAACAAAGAATTTGTAACCACAGATCCTATTATACTAATTAGAGGATTCGAGTGAGCCTGCGGTCCAATGCCCGCGGCTCGTAACTCTGCTCTACCTGGAACCTGAAATACAATACACAATAGCAGGATTGTCAAGAAGAGGTTTGATGGGCTTAAGGGAAGGAATTGCGGTAAAGGGTTCTTCAATATTTTGGTATTATTTCGAGGAAAATATTGTTTTAGTAGTATCAATTTCTATTGGATCTATTACGAGTTATCACGATAATATAAAATGGGGAATACGTTATTGATACAAATGTTGGTATGCAATATTAATAATAAAGACTACAAAAGTAATAAGTGACCGTGAAATCGAAAAAAGGTATTAAAAATGGATTTCTAAATACCGATCCTCGCTATCTCCATTAGGATTTCCCGTGTAAAATAACACAACTAAATATTACATCAAAATAACTCTCTCGGTCATGCTCAGTAAGTATTACATGAAAACTAGTGATAATATATTGTAATAATTCACATCACTTTCACGGGACAACACTATTTGTCGGCGTTATTAGCACATCGCTTTTCCTCGTTTGTATCATAGTGTAGAGGAGGCGTTACTACAATGTCATTGTAGGCATTTTGGAACAAGACTTGGGCGTGAACTGGTAGTTTACAAAAATAGATTGTAAAAATATATAAATGAAAAAATATATCAGCTAAACCAGGAATTAAAAAAATAGTACTGGCTGAACACATCGCGGGCGGACGACTTATTCTTTTTTAAAGGCCAATATTAAATTTGGAAGGTTGTGATAGTTGCCTAATTGGTAGTTTGCTTTGCATTCGCAAGATGAAGTTAACAATAGTTGTTCTGTTGGTTATGCTGTGGTCTGTGGAAGGTTCCGAAAAGGAAAACGAAGTGGTGGAAGGAAGAGGGAAGGCGAAATACGCGTTACTGAGTAAGTATTATTGATTAACTCGTAACTCATTTCAAAATAAATGTTTGATTTCATGGGTACCTCCATAGAGAATACAATACTACGTAAGAGGTACCTCTCTGGTACACTCTGTAAATTAGTTGCGATAACGGCTGAAACGTCAAAGTCAACGTCAATTATTTGACAAAATCGTTGTTTATCTATGTATAAGATGTACAAAGAAAATTAAATTAGTCGTTTAATTTTCGTAAAGTTTAAGTAAAGTTGTTTGATCAGCAATTCGTGGAATTGATGAGTTTTATTTTGGTCGTGGTGATTGATTTATATGAAACCTTATAAAATTACTCTATGCATAGCATGAAAGGAATCGTTATATGACATATATTTTTATCAATTTAAGAGATATTATATCTCACGAAAGTTATCACGTCACGAGGTGTTATCATTTGTATGAACCTAATATGAACTCTAAAGAAGAGTAATAATGCACACCCATATTTTTCATTAACATTATATTCCTGAAATGAAAATTGTGGCAAATATCGGCGGTCTGCAGTCTTAATGAAAAGCAAATGAGAATTTTAATCCTGAAATAGCATTCGAGACGGAAAATAAGAAATCACAAACATCCGATACGTTCAATCAGCTGAACTTATAATTAAAATGTTAAATATTAGAACTGGAGTAAACTGAAGTAAATTTAAAGTAAAAAATCAAATAATAAACGGCCATTAATTAAAAATCATATGCATGCATAGCATGCATGCATGCATACATATTGAGAAACATTATTATTAATATTGGTAAGGTTATTGAATGTAGTAACCACAAATTTCAGATTATGAATGTCATTCTGAGTGTGGATCTTAGGTACTTGTCACGAATAGTGATCTCTACCAGGTAACCTTTGTATAGAGTGGATCTAAATGATTAATATAGGGAAGTGTAGGTATATAAATAAATACTTAAACATATTTAATTTCATAAACATAAAAATATTGCATAAACAAATGATATATATACTTACCATCTATAATAATGTAAACGCATATTTGCTAAAATGTTACAAAATCATTTGTTCTCAATATTTTTGTTATTTTAAAAACACTAACAAACATTATGTAAACATATCACTCTTAAGAATTTCTTATTTACTTGTGTAACGAGGTGTGAAAAGCATTTATTTAGAAATCAATCGGTTTCACTGAGAGCGTTTCGCTTAAACTTATGTAATGTGACGAAAACGTGAACAGAAAGACATCCTGAGAGTGGTATCCCTCTCGCATTGAGTGAGCTAATGATTTATTTACCTACTAGCAATATGTCCCGCAGTCACACTTTAGGCTGAAATGATGATGATGATGAATATGTGGTGTATCCTGATTACTAATCCCGCAATCCATTAGCACCTTCTTTTATCAAAGATTAGCACACCCATTTACTTCTCCAACTAAGCTGCTTGTTCTAGAAAGTTATTTTTTAATAGTTTACAAGCCACGACCGGGAGCGAACGTAGAACCCTTGGCTACAAAGGTAATATCTCAAATCTTGACTCTATTTAGCCTTATATCAAGTTCAACGTCGAAATATTTAATCTAACATAAAGCTAACTTCTCCATTAAAATTCCATGCAAAACCACTTTAACCACGTTATCTAAACGTATTTACGAGGTTCTCTTTATAAAATTAAAAGTTTCCAGTTTCGCTGAAAGAGCTTATTCTTAATTCAGAGCCCATTCACTGGCGGTGTCGGCTTAGCAAACTGTGAGTTAAGTAGAAAAAAACGGTACTGCCCCCCTAACAAATTTAAATTTGAATTGAAAGCAAATTGAAAACTTCCCTTTCAACTAACGCCTTGCAGCTTTCTATTACGGAAAACAATTTTCAGGGGTTTTATAAGAGAAAGTAAATTGAGTAGTGATTGGAGATTCAGTGGTGTATTGTTAAGGTGTATTCCGGGAAAGGATGAATAGTGACAATGTTATTCAATCCTGCCTTATTAATAACATCAATTTCAATATTATGATCAGTGCAATTATTATACCTTTTTATCGATGCATACAAATGTAGTCTCATATAACAATTTGGTCACAGCAAGCAGGCTATTTATAATAGGTGAAGGAATACTTAAAAAAATATTTTATTTAGATACTTGATTTTATTTAGATACGGATTAGATACTTGTATACTAAAATTCTTATTTCTGTGATCCAAACACAACATCATTTGATTCATATTCAGTAGGTAACCAAGTCCCACCAGAAAAAAATATTCGATTTCCAAACATTGTGGTCACAAAATACACGCAAATAGCAAATCAATTTCAGTTGGATCAATTTTCTTCTGTTGCAGCCAATCTCGCGATCCTAGTGGCAGCGAAAGTTGGCCTGTACAAGCTAGTCCTTGCCACAGTGTTGGTGGCTGTCAGCATGAAGATGCTGATCGTTATGGCCTGGGTGTTGGCCGTGTACAAACACGTGCCCGACCCGTACTTGTATTATAAACAATCCGACCAGAGACCGTTCGATCCGTACACCGAAAAAGTTGGAAATGAAGGCCCCAGCAAAGCTGGCTTTGATTTCTTTTTGGATTACTTGAAACATCAGCATAATTTATAGGTGTGTATTGTCTGAAATCTAGGACTGTTTCGTTATCGCTAGATATCTTAAAATCTGGGACAAATAAAAAAATCTAACGTGGTGGTTTCACATTTGTACTTTGTAGTGATTGATCATGGCAAAGAACACTAAATATTAAATATTCCAGTAGTACTAATTCAAACTGTAGAACGATATTCTTATACTACAATGTTCTTTTTTGATAGATTACTTGGTGGATGTTTTGTGATACACATTGCCTACTTGTATAATTAATTTCAAACGTGTTTAGACTCATTTCGGCGCAATGGCTCTGCATATAGACGTAGGCACTCAACTTACGCGATTTCAGCAATAAGCTATGAGTCGATTATTGGATAGATAATACTTGTTTATTTTATAGTTAAGCGTCACTAGCGTGGTTAGATGGGTTATCTTAGTAACCGCGAGCTTCTGGTTCGAACCCCATCCTGGTCATTAAACTATTGACGAGACTCTATTCCTATTACAAGCATTTAGCTAAGTTACAGCGGCTATCGGTAAAAAGTAATTAGATAAACTCACATTGTTAGTGATCTTTAAAAAAAAAGTGATTGTAAATAGTCCATGCTAACTCTACCGTAACTCTACCTTTTCCATCCAGAAGTCACATCCAATAGCCATAAACAATTTCATAAATATTGTTATAGGTACTTATTTTTTTACACGTTCTCTATTTTACTTATTTTTATATTTTTAAACTCTATTCTCTTTTGTCCACAGTTCACTTTTTCTACGTGGTAGCAACGAAACTGTTCGTTTTGAAAATTATCTACGGAGCTCTATTCTACGTGCTCCTTACAAAAGGCTGGCATTTTGTTATCTGGTTCATACACTACTTGAAGAAAAACCAACACGACCACCATGAATATATCGATGATCATTCATTTCATTATGACCATGGTCTTAATGATCATGGTCATTTTGACCATGACAGTTTTGACCACCAGCCGTATGGTGGGTACGATAAGTATGGCAGTGGTCCGTCCCATGGGAGTAGTTACGGCGGATATAATAAGAGAGTTTATGATTCGGATGGATCATTTTCTGTCAAAGGAATATGATCGTAAAAAGTAATAGTATTGAAGTTATTTTCCACTGTTTGTGACATTGTCTTGGTTCTTCTTTATAATATCAGTTAAGAATTTTGTTAAGTACCTAATAAATTGTCTTCTAGTATTTAAAATGATCTCAATCATGCGGGCAGAAAATTATATAGTTTCAAACAATTTTATTTAAACGGAGCTTCAGTTTTCAATTTTATATAAATTAAATTATGACAACAATTTAATGATCAGGTGATAAAAGTACCAGCTCACACAATTAGCTTTAAATTAAATTAGTGCCACAGAGTTACTATACCTACTAATGTAAGTTATTTATTTATTTATTTGTTATAATTTATGTAACTATTAATTATTATTAAGTAAATGTCTAATGAGTAGTGTTTGTTTTATTTTAGAAAAAATACCTAAGTACCTATATAAATGTAATCGCATCGAGAAAACACCTTATTTACGCCACGTACATAATTTGTGCTCAGATCCTTGTAACGAACATTGCTATACATTTCAGTGTTTGTCTTATCAGAATTTTGGTAATGGTACCTTTGCCATATTTTCGAGGCGAGGAAAATCGTTTCATACATTTGATTCAATAATGTATAGGTTGGTACGTCCGCACAAGAGGATACTGATGATAGGTCGCAAGGGCGTCTAATTTTAGACTGTTTGCTGCCTGGAAACTAGAATGTGGCATTACATTATTATAACAAATTTTGTTTGATCTAATGATGCATGAATTGAACATACGCCTGAGAAATAAGCCTAACTTTAGGTAGAGAGGAAATTACGTTACAATACCTTCATACTCATGAACCATTCAAGTCAATACAACCGTTTTAAAATACATGTGATATCTGATCATTGGGTTAAGTACTTTTAGGTTGTTCTCCTAATAACTTTAGGACATAACATGCTCGGCTAAATGTGAATTTCTGCTTACCTTTTGGGAATAGTAACAGAGATAGTATTTTAAATAGGTTTGTATTAGAATTTGTTTTAACTAAAAACTTGGTTAAATAAACAATTTCCGACAGAAAACGCTTAAGTACCTACTACCAAATTATTTCGTTTAAAATTATGTTTTCATTAGCTCAAGAACGGAATGGGCAATATTTCGTGAGTATTTTAATTTAGGTCTCTTTGATACTTACTTAAGCTGTCGGCAAGACCGCCAGCCTGAAATTATTAATGAAGATTTAATATACGGTACCGTTGGTAATTATTATTAAATATCAGAAGCCTAGGCAACGTAGTAGTTACCTAGCAAGTTATAGTTATATACCAGCACGATGAATTTCAGGTCCGATTTCACGTGAAACATATAATAAATACGAATGTAAATGTGGAAAGCAAACTTCCTACCTGAAGAGGTACCCACATGAAGCCTACAACTACGCTTCATGGACTAGCTCTCTCTCGCACGCGGAAGCGATACATAGTATAGTACGAGTATATAATAGTAGTGGTATATGTTATGTATTTATATAGGTACTATATATACTTCATCCTCGCCTTACCTTTTCCAATTATCTGACTTTATATTATGTCATTTTTATTCAATGCATAACGTAACACATCTCGTCATCCTCACAATCACTCCGATCCCTTGTCAATCTAATCCCAAGTCTCTTTCGTCATCTCTTTGTCTGAATTCCGGTCATTTTGGCTAAAAACTATTGTCCTGTGACTGAGATAGGGTAAAGTAGCGCTTGTAACGGATACATTAAGAAACAGGATGCTGGAATGATAAGCAGTGATAGCCGATTAGTTAAGCACGCGTCTTGCGGGCTACCAGGTCTCGGGTTCAAACCCCGGCTCGAACCTCTGGATTTTTCGAAATCTATGTGCGAATCATAATTTCTATATGATTATCACTTGCTTACGGTGAAGGAAACATCGTGATGAAACCTGCATGTCTTAGACTATTTAACCAATTTTCGAAAGACATGTGAAATCCGCCAGCCGCACTAGGCCAGCGTGGTGGATTATGGCCTGAATCCCCCTCGTGTTGAGGGGAGGCCCGTGCCCAGGAGTGGGACATCAAAAGGGCTAAAATTATCCTACTAATATTATAAATGTGAAAGTTTGTGAGTGTGGATGTATGTATGTATGTTTGTTACTCCTTCACGCAAAAACTACTGAACGGATTTGGATGAAATTTGGAACACAGATAGTTTATAATCGGGATTAATATATAGGATACTTTTTATCCCGATAATCCCAAAATGGTTGTTACGTTATATACTACGCGGACGAAGTCGGGGGGCACAGCTATTTTATTATAATTATGCCGGAATGGTTGAAGATCTGGTTATGTGATGGGAAAAGTTAAGAAGCATGATTTGTTATAGAATATAGACAGCAAACAACTGCCTAAAGTTGCTTACAATAGTAAAGGCTTTGCTCACACGCTGCTGATCTGAAGGAGAGTGTCACAGAGCGAGGGGAACGGAGGGAGGGTTTGACTAACAGAGTTTGTGATCTAGCGACATAGTAGTTTTTTTTTTTTTTTTTTTTTTTTTAATATTACTAGCAAGTGTTTATCACATTACTAGTAATCCCTTTACCCCCTCCAACTAAGCTAATGCTTGTGCTAGGAGTGGGGTCACGTCAATAGTTTAATGGCCAGGATGGGGATCGAACCCGGAACCTCTCAGCTACGAGGACGGCCCCTCTAACCACTAGGCTATTGACGCTTAAAGTTTTCCTCTTTATAATATTAGTATGATGATGTAGCTTATTGTAGTTTGAATTTGTCATTATACCGACAAACGCCAAACAAAGTTGGCAAAATGTGACACAGTCGTTAGATCCTTCGTGCTTCGTACAAACAGTCAGTTCCCGATAATATCGTAAAAATATATTGCTCGATCTACAACTTCCAGATGCGTTGAATGGCGCTGTCTGCCTCGGTGCCAACTATGTAATACAAGATTGATAATACTGCCGCGACGTGCAAACAGTACAGGAAATGTTGTAAAACTGTACTGTTGACGTACTGTACTGTTTAGGGGCGAAAATAATTGGCTGCAGGACGGTTCCCTGTCGCAAAAGTTATGATACATCCTACTAATATTATAAATGCGAAAGTTTGTGAGTGTGGATGTTTGTTACTCTTTCACGCAAAATTGACTGAACGGATTTGGATGGAATTTGGAACTTAGATAGTTTATAACCTGGATTAACACATAGAATACTTTACTTAAGTCTACGCGGACGAAGTCGCGGGCAGCAACTAGTATTTGTATAAACCAGAAGCCTTGGTTGAAGCCAAAACCCACCACGCCGCACCAGTCCAGTAGGGCTTCTGCCCTGGACACCTGACTTATCAGAACTAGTTAGCAAGCTCAGTGCAGGTTAAAATCTACATTAATATTTCAATGTATATGAATGTACTATATTTTTCATAACAGTTTTATCCACATAGCACTATAATAAAGTTGATAATGATTTAATGTATGTTTTAACGCATAATACAGTTGAATATTATCAAAAATGATTGACTGTTTTAGTGTGCTACAAATCGGCATGGCTGTAAATATTAATCGCTCACAATCGGCGATCAGTCGCCACGGCTGTCGGCTGCTGACAGCCGCGCCATAATAGCTGTCCGAGCGACCCTGGCCGCTGGCCGCTAGCCGCTGGCCCGGGGCGCGGACAATGTATATTTATTGTTCCGCCGTGATTTTAAACGATATGGTTTCAACCAAACCCATATCTATAGTCAAACATTTTTTTAGTACTATAATAACCAAATAAATCAACATTGTGATTTTCAACAGCATATAAGTAATAGCTTCGAATCAATAATTAAGTATCTAACTTCATAAATATATCATTTTGGTTGCCAATAAGATAACTTTTATGATTATACTTAAACCTCATTGAGGGGCGCAACAAGTAATTAACGAATAATTATGTTAACAATTGAAGTGAAATCTAAACATTACACTGGACTATGAATACAGCCCGTTTTACAAGCAATACTGTCCCGTAAGCGTTTCATCGATAATGTCCGACTGTTGTTTGTACCCTATTACAGTCGTAATGTTTTATCTGACTACACAGTAACATTGCAAAGCTGTAGGGATTTTCATTGTAGGTCACGACGCAGTTAGTGGTAAAGTTGTTACAATGGGTCTTATGGAGCTCTTCTAATTATGTGAATGTAGAGGATTATTGGAAAGGCTTTAAACTTATGGTGCTCCCAGATTGCGGTTATATAACGCTATGAAACATTTTGCAACATTAGTGTAACTGTAATTGATACAAATAGACTTGCGATATAGTGTTTTACAACATTTTATTACGGCATTGTAGGTATGATTAGTTTGAGTAATTATTTGTTTACATCTTGCAATGCCGATGTAGGTACTCCCCATGCAAAATATTAGTCTAAATTGCCATCTTCTAAAGGCACCGAATTCAAAAGTATTTTTTTAGAATTGTAATGATCACAGCAGGATATTACCGTAGTTCTTCATTCCCACTGAGTGTGCTACACAGATTTATCTGAGGCATTAACATAAGAAACAGTGTTATAAAACAGATATATTGCCACTGCTTACCCCTGCCCGTCGTGGGTTGAAATGAAAACATATTAAATAATAAATAACATGGTTTTATTCATAGAACAAAGTTCTATTAAGAAACAAAATGACACTATAGGACTTACAAATAATACTTTATCGGTCTTACCGTTTTACGTCACTTCTTAACTGTTCAAACTGTTTTAATAAATTGTCCAGTCGTGTGTTCACTGTTGCAATCGTCGAATGTTGATAAAGTCTTTGAGCAATAGTAAATTCATAGTAAAATATTGCTATTTTAAAAATTTTGTGTATATCTGTCGTGTGACTAATAAGATTTACTGAGATTTTTTTGCCATAGCCAAAATTTTTGCAACTGGTTATCTCGGTAAAATGCAAACACAAATTATGGTTCGATGTTTGAACAGTCACACATGCTTGCTTGACCCAAGGTCATTTTAAAGCTTCATCAGTCTTAGTTTACCAACTAAAGTTTAAATTTCACTCGTCCTGTTCTACCAGCGCATAATCAAGACCGTTGCTGTCGACACCTTTTGTCACTTCGTTGTCCTTTGCCGTTTTAATTGTGGTCTTTAGTTCTTTCTTCCTTATTTTACCAACGTGCGTAGTGGCTTCAACTAAATCTAACTGCTCGAGTGGCGTTTGTGATGATGTCTGTTCCTGTATCTTCATCGACGTGACTTCAATTTTGTCTTCTGGCTTTTCTGTCTCGTCAACAACTTTAGGAGGTAACCTGACTTCAATAGGCACTTCTCTTTCAGGAAGTGGCGGGGGCAGCTCATGTTTAGGCACTGATATAGTTAGCACACCGTTTTCTTTTAGTACCGCAGTCACTTCTTCCTGCTTGCTACCCGGTGGCATCACAAACCGTTGGACGAAATGATTCGCCATAAACTTGATCTCATCATTGGTATCCCTGCACTTTCCTTCCAAAATGATGTACCGATTCTTCACTTTGATCCTTAAATCTTCAGGCTTGAACCTCTTCACGTTCAGATTTACTTCAAATTTGGTCGCATCAGAAACGATTTGTGGTTCTTCCAAAGCATCTTCAGCGTCCAAAGCTGCTGCTGCTTTTATGAGCTGACTCCAGGGCCATAGATAGTGGTAGGCGAGTGTGTGGGTAATGTGTTGATCCAACGATGTTAGTGGATCCTCGATTTTATGTCTCCTGCCTTTGTGGCAGGCGACAGTGGTCAGTAGAGCGATGAGGATGAGGGGCTTGTGCATCGTTCGTTTGCGTTTGGAAAGTTGTGCCGGCCTCGCAGCGGCCGGGGCTTATATAGGCTTGGGTGGTTTCGAGAATGTACTCTGGCGGACCGCGCGGCTCCATTGATAACCGCAGTAGTATTGCTCAGGCGTTGTCAACATTTCGAAAGTTTGTTTCGGGGAACCTCATGCGTCATCGGTGAGTCGTTTATTGTGTTTACATAAAGGTATTAGATAAGGTGGAAGTTTTCGTGGATATGGTGGCCTTATGGTAAATACGTTCACCAGTGGCAGCAGGTTTCGTAGATACGTATTAAAAACCTTCTTTCGAACTTGTTTGCCAGTAATTTAACTTAATAAAAGTTTCGGGATTATTCATCCCCTATTTTATCCCCTTGGGGGTAGAATTAATCAAAATCCTTTCTTAGCGGATGCCTACGTCATAACATCTACCTGCATGCCAAATTTCAGCCCGATCCGTCCAGTGGTTTGGGCAGTGCGTTGATAGATCACTATGTCAGTCAGTCAGTCAGTCACCTTTGAGTTATATATATATATATAGATACCTACATACGGCATAATTATTAAACATTTTCCTTAAGCAAACATGCTTATAAAAGATTTCTCATCAAACTGTACTAGAGGTTGTCGACTCCTGCGCAACGCAACGTGTTTTGATCACCCACACATAGGCGCGCGATGCGGCCAATGACCGCGTCTGTGTGCGCGGTACCGTTAGCAAAACGAATGATGCAGTTTTTATTTCTGGGTCACTTTTACTCCTACAAATGGAAGAAAACACTTTCATTAATTTTATTATACTGTATGTGTATTAACTGTTCGACGACCTTTTCGTAAATTTGATAAACATTTTGTGGGATAGGAGTTGATTCCACTATTTTTTGCTGATGATACTGCACTGAACAGTTACTTGCAGATGTATGCGTTTCAAAAGTGTGTTACCTACTTAGCTATAATTAATATGTATTGAGCGTTTTACTTAATTTTTCCTCATTTTCTCCTAATGCCTTAATCTTATGTGATATTTAAATATCCGTTTTTTTTATTTTGTTATGATGTTGCCCCTTTTGAAATAAAGTATAATTTACAAAACACAATCGTGGCTGTACTTATATAAGACTCACATAATGTTGACGTAAAATGACGGTTATAGAAATATTAAAATATAAATTTATAATTACTGCTTCCTTTAAACATTCTTGAAACAAATCTTAATTTTTATTTCGCGTCCCTCCAATTCCGCTTTGACAAATAAACCGGGGAATTCTTAAAAGCATTTTGAGAAACCGTTTTCCACTGGCACATCAAGGAAATTGCTCAATCAAATATTTACAATGGCCGTTGCTACTGCAGTGCTATAAGATGTCGTACTTTACTCGCCAGTCTCTTTACTTGTAAATAACATTTGAATATTTCACGGTAATTTATTTATAAAATAGAATTTCGGATTATTATGCTCTCTTTCATTTCCTTGGATTTCATTTATTTACATTTGCGATTGAGCTGTTTCAAAGTAAGTAATACATATTATGTTACAACGGTTTCAAGTGTTCTAATAAATGGTTTATAACAGCTATTGCAGTTTGCTTATTCATTTAAATTTGGAAATGATTATAAATTGTGATACAAAAATTGGCCTTGGCCCTATTGACAAAGTTATTTTTTACTTAATTATTTATGTATTTTTTTCTATGCTAACGTTACTATCATTGCGATCGTTATGCGTTTTCACCATTGGGTTCTATATCATTCAATTAACGGAAACATTTTTTATCTTAACCCGTAACAATAAGGTTCAATTTTCAGCATGTAGAACAAAAAAATATGTCTATTCAATTTCTAGAACCCATTAACGATTTCAATGGTCAAAAATGTCATAACACTATGATGTCATTAATGGGAATTAAACTTTATGATCAACAGCTGTGGGTCTAATTTAGCATCAAGATGATTTGTAAATAAGTGAGTGTTCTAGATTATTCTGTCCGGTTCGCGTAACATTGTAAGCAAACAAACGCAACAGGTTGGTGCCGTAGGGGACCTTACGGGGGAGGTCGGGGCGAAGTGCAACAACCTAATGCAGTCAATTATTACATAATTTTTAAATTATTACATAGTCCATGCTAAGTAAGACCGGTAAGTAAGATTTAGCATAGAAGGCATCACACCAAAGCAATTATCTTCTTATCCTACTTATTAGGTTTGTAAACGTTTAATTTAATGTAAGTATGAGTACGTTCTCTTTTTATTTAAATACTGATTTGATTATTATTTACCATTACTTATTTAGTGACAATGGTCTTGCCTGCTCATATTCTGTTGCTGTCCTTGAGAATGTACACCATCTTTTATTGATTAAAAAGAGTAACCATTGAGTTTCTTGCCGGATCTTCTCAGTGGAAGCAGCATTCCGAACCGGTGGTAGATTCTGACTATTCATCAATGCTGTTGGCTTACGTGAATAAAATAATTTTGAGTTTGAGTTTGAGTTTGAGTTTGAAATGGTACGAAAGAGGTGAAGTATTATTATGAAATTAATTCAGCGTTGGTTATTGTGTCCTCTGCGCTATTTCATGTGGTTAAATCACGGTATATGACAAAAATTCTAAGACTTGTGCAGTTTATGTAACTTACTAGATGTGTAGTGGTGTGTCATGAGTTAGTAAAATACTTTCGCTCCAAATGTTTATAAGTAAAACATTTATTTTACATCCACCTACTACCACTTCACCAATTACCCACAAATCCTCCTACGCATTAAAATCAACTTTAACGCCTCAGTGTGACCTCTGGACGAGCAATTGACTGCAATAAGTTTCAAAGACGTTAGCAAAGTCACGGCCTACAGCGATTTGAGAAATGATCTACATCCCACTTCACCCCAGGCTCCTCAGTGGGGGCAATAATGGGAAATAATTGAAAGATTGCAGACATTACGCATTATACCGACTAGGTATGTATGTCCACGTACCTTCTAGAAGCATGTAAACGTGTGAGATATGTCTAAACAATGCACAATAACAGGAAATGTGACCTAAGGATAAATAACTTAGTGATTTTGACTTGCATAGACTTAAAGGTATGTAGTTATATGGAAGCCACTAATTAGACGGTTGAATTTGTATAAACAAATATAATTGAAGTGTATGTTTATAATGCCAAATTGCCAGCTTATTAGGGTTCCGTAATCAAACTGAACCCTAATAAGCTGGCAATCGATTAATGACTAGGAATCCTTAGAGCTGCTGTTGTGCTTATGAAGCCACAGAATTAGGATGTTATGTTAAGCAGTCGTTTGAATGCTCAAGATACGAACGACTTTGTATTGTAGTTGCTGAAGTAATAAAATATGTTTTGTACTGACGTCAATAACATTTCTCTTGCATTCATTCTTAATGTCCAACGCGAAAAAGGAAATTAACCGTCAATAATATAAATATTGTACTGTCGCAAACAATAATGTATTATAAACATTTTTTTTAAAGATTAGGTACTAGCAATTTGAATTACATACTAGTATTCCCGTAAGCTTCTCCAGCTAAGCTAATGCTTGTGTTAAGAGTGGGCCCACGTTCATAGTTTAATAGCCAGGATGGGGATCAAACCCGGCACCTTTCGGCTACGAGGGCGGCCCTCTAACCACTAGGCTATAGACGCCTATAAATATTAATTAGGTTGAATACGTTTGTTGCATAAAAGGTGATTTCATCACAATTAGGAATGTATTTGATATGTTTTTGAACCATTGACTGTAGTTTTTATTTTGTGCGAGTGTAAGTAGAACATACTAATTTATGATCCATATTATTGCATGTTTTTTTATATCTTGTAGCATACTTAATTATACACTTAAGTATATCAATGGAAGAATAAATAATTATATACGTTAAAGTACTTAGGTGGACAAATAAAAAAAATGCATTTGCAGAAATAAATCTAGCGTCGTACCTATAATTATTATACCAAAGTTAGACAAATTTGGTGAAATTAAATGAAGTACTTTTTCATTTGCCAGTACCTACTCGTCTGAATCACTACAAGGTGAAAGTAAATATGAAAGCTATCGTCTCCACTTCGATTCCAACAACAACCCAAGATGAAAGCGCTGTACTCGTACGAGTACAAGTACGTACAGATTGTAAATACTGTACAAGTTATTACGTAGACGATGGAGAAGGCGCTTCTCAACTGACTTAACGTGGTTCGTTGACTTTTATGTTTACACATAGCAGCACCCAGTCTAAGTTCTCTGTCATATGTATTTATTGCTTAATACATGTTGTTGTAAGTTCTTCAAATAATTAAGTTACATTGATTTTTATGAAAAAGGAGCTTTTTCTTTTGTTCCCAATTTCATGGCGACCACTTAAGAGAGACAAAGTAAGAAGATATGTCCCATTCTACTAATTGTCGTTAAGAAAGCCTAGTTACAAAACACACGTGATGTGTTACGGTGTCTGTCATTAGGAAAAATACTATTTGTACGGAGCCACAGTGATTTATATTATTGTGCTTTCACTTTGCCTTTATAACGATTATTTACTGCTGGGGTAGAGACTGTGTGTTCTTATATTCAGTATTTTATTCTGGGTCAGGTTTTAAATACTTTTGATTGACCAGCTTCACCAAACAGAGTTATTATTTCAACTTTATCTCAGACATAGAGTTTATTAGATATTTGTAGCAGCTGGAACTAATTAGATTTTCTCAACCAATAGGCACTGATAGGATGACAATCTTTGATGACAAAATTATCATCCCAACGTTTTAGTGATTTGGTCAACTAAAGTGGGTTTAATTAGATCAAGCAGGGCTGGTAGCTTATATTTAGATTAAAGTAACGTTAGATCCCTTTCATCTTTTCAGCATACAGTGTATACAGAAAATCCAATCACGACCTTTCATTTCAGCTGTCGACTTGTTTGCTCGCAGCGATATGAACAGTTTCAAGTTGTTGTAGCGCCGCAGGGCCCGCAGGCCATGCCGTGGAGACCCCCCTGCCCCTACCCCCCGTATGTAGAGTACGTCGTTATTAAGTCAATTATTACCAATAATGTCATTTGGTAAATATAGTTGACGACAGGTACCCGCAGCTTCCAAATATAAGTACCTAAGTGGAAGTTGTATTAACATGTTGCAATACCGTATACGTGCGGAAAAAAAGGGTAAGCTTTTAATTGGTAATTAAATTTGTAAATGAGTTGTTAATAGAGAAAGAAGGAAAAACTATTTACACATATGCATGAGTACCTATTGGCAACAAGTTGCATTTGGTTACTCGTGATGTCAGCGAACGTAACTCCTGAAGATGAAGCACGGGCGATAAGAATATAAACAGCTTTCATTTTCTGCCAAGTGATTTATCTGGAAGGCCCAATTAAATCGCCTGCACGTAGCTCAAACGCTCATTAAAATAATTTATTTCGTCTCCTCCATCCCGTATCGGATCCGTGTCGCATCCGCCCTCGCCGAGCGGCTCGCCAAGGGGGAGCCGGGACCTTCACTTGACATTTATACCGGCTGGAACTACCGCGAACGGGATTGGTTACTTGGTGTTGCAGGCATTGACCTTGGACAATAAAGGTCTTTCAATCAATCAATCACAAAATTGATTGTGGAATACACAGACGTATTTATAAGATGTTACATTTAAATAGAGATTCCTCTATGTCCCGCCGTAGTAGGCATACAATATTAAAATGCTATTATAAAATACAATGTCCAGACTTAATTAAAATTAAATTACAATTATATTAATGAGTATTATGATAAGAATGTCAACAATAAAATTTAAAATAAAAACAGAATCTTGTCAAAAACTTATCACAAAGTATCATCATCAAGGAACTCATTCACTGAGTAATAACATTTATTAACTAAAAGGTCAAATAATTTCTTTTTTAAGATGTCAATCTGTGAAATTAGCCTCATAGAGATCGGGATTTTATTAGATGTGTCTTGCAGGGAACTACACATAATTTATCCTGATGACGAGCTCGCGTGCGGTCATGAAATAGCTTTATGTTTGATTTCACAAATATATATAAGCAGGGCAGAGTCAATAACTTAAGGTCTTTGAATATTCATATTTATATATTTATTTGAGGTCTGGGAGAATATTTGTGGTCCGAGTCGGTTCGTGATAACATTTTGCTGAATACCTACCGTTACCTGTCATGATTTTACAGGTAGATATTCCTTGTCCTCTTAGTTGACTTGAAAAGAGGGTGACCCAATGAGAGGAGGTATAGCCGTCAATAATATTACGAGTATCGCGCTTATTAAGATCGACATCAGAGACATTGACGATATCGCAATAAAAATATCGCGAAGATTGATCACAGCAGTTCTACGTCTAGTCATATCCTATACCTTCTGTAGATCATACTGACAAGGAGCCTTGACTTCATGAATAATCTTTTGTCAAAAAATTCAATCGCAGATGATTCGGTAAGAATCAGAACTAATGAAGTCAGTTAGATATACCGAAGTAGGTACTATTAAATCCAGTTACCATACCATAGTTAACACAAATTAACACAAGCTGTTTAAATAATTGAAAACATCACAGACTAACTGAGACGTATAACCTCCGCCGGATGTAGAGCTCTACGCTACTGCTTCCGGTCGGAAGTGCCGTAATGTGTCACCAGTGCGGCGCGGAAGTGGCTCCCTCGAGGTCCAAGACTAACAGGATTGCATTTAACGTCGTGGTTATAGAACTCACTGCACTGGGCATCACTACACTTCTGTATGTAAAGTAATTTAGGTACCTATGTGATGATGATAGATCTTAGAATTTATATTTGATCGCAATACACGTGTTGGCTTTATAGTGGCTCACTTATAGGTACTTAGAATTTATACATATGAGTATAAGATAAGAAGTAGGATGACTGAATAAACAATCAATAAATAAAGACGCCAAACTAACTCACCCACTGTATGGACTGAAACTAAGTAACGCCTGTATTATGGCTACATCCCAGACGAAACATCATAGGCTAAACGTGGGTGGTGATGGTTATTCCTACCCTTTCGCGATACCTGAGAACGATGTTTTATAAACAGTGACGTTTCTACAAATCCATAGTAACTCATGTAAACCCTCTACATATACTTAATATTACGCTAGCCATAAAATTGACACTTATATTTACATCCATCCGTAGGAGAATCGTGCACCGTTACCCACAGTTACAGAAAATTGCCAACAGGCTAACGATTTAATTATGTGGAGCCACGAAACAAGTAAACAGTAAAAGCGTAAAAAATCAATCCACTAGAAAATCTAAAATTGAAAATCTCTAAGAACTATGAAGGTATTATATTCTTTACAGTTCCTCTATGCTTTCTTGATCAAGTGGGGCTGAATAAATAGTTACGAGGGTTTGAAATAGAACAAATCCAGAAAATCACTTTAAGAAATCTCTTTCTTTGCTTTCAAATCTCATTTAATTTCTTATTCAACTTTTTACTAAGTAAACTAAAAATACATAAAAAGACTTTGAGCTGTATAGTAATATCTTGAGGAAGCGAGGAAAGAGCCAGACCTCTTGTCACTGTCTGTGGAGGCAATCCGCTTGGCTTTTGGCTTCACTTTTTTATGTCTATTTAATGTGTACCATGATGTGTTATACTAATTACTGTACCCTGCTATACTTCTGGCCCTACCCACCTCGCTTACCGTGTGCTGTACCATGGTGCGGTACTTCGCTCCCCGAGGCTCGTGCACCCACGTCTCTACCTGATATTATACACGCCGCCTATAATAATAGCCTTAAAACGGCCACGATCCACGAGATGAGATAAACAAGGTAGTCATGAAAGAAACACTTCCTTAATTCTAAATAATAATTCTAAGCTAGCAACGTGTTTTTACAAAAAAAAATGAATGGAGTTTCTCAATAGCCTTCTAACTCTCACTCTGACTGTTCAATTCTCTTTTCTTCTGTTTCCCACTCTTTTAATAGTAGAACAACATATTGGATTGCTAAAACCTACAGTACTTCATTTACCTTGTAAGAAAGACATCGTTCCAAAATGTGGGATTATATTTACACTACTATTACGATAGCCAGGGGCTAAAATAAATGTGCCGAACTCACCAACTCACCAAACAGTAGGATTATTGACGTTTAGATTAAATTAAAATATGTGTTGCTGTCTTATATTATTTGACCTTATCCCTTAATAAGTATTTGGTCTCAGCACTGCTGGCTTACATCGCATAGGTACATTCATTAACCATGCCTCTCACCTTCTATGCGTTCAAAATACATTCTCCTAGTTATGTGAAGCCGCTTCCAACCACCGAAATCATCCAGAACAGGTTTGCGGCTTAACAGGCTTCCTGAAGCACCCGAAATAATGAGACGGCGCATTGGGCAGGGCTCCAACGCAGGCAAACTTACCATGATTGCAGCTGAGCCACGGTAATCTAACGATCTGCGAGCCAAATTAGCTCGGTGGAGTTAATGAGGGGTGCAGTTAGGTGGCACGTTTAATTATATTATCGTTTTGAAGAGACTGCGAAACGATTTATAAGATACTAGCTGAGCCCGCGACTTCGTCCGCGTGGAATTTAACTTAACAAAAAAGCCCGATCCCGCGTTCTGAGCCCGCGCGGCAAGACCCATTTTTTTAAATTTTGTTCTTCTAAAATAAAATTAGCGTAAGTTACTGCTTATAACATCAGCTATCTACCAGTAAAAGTCCCGTCAAAATCGGTCCAGCCGTTTCGGAGATACTCTTGGATTTAATGTGTTTTAATTTTTTTACGCGGAACCCTAATTGTTTTCCCAAAATTAAAGTAGTTTATGTTACTTCTAAAAACATCAGCTATCTGCCAGTGAAAGTCCCGTCAAAATTGGTCCAGCCGTTTCGGAGATTACCCGGAACAAACACACAGACAGACAGACAGACAGACAGACAAAAAATTTTTTAATCGCGTTTTTGCTATAGGTCTCGTATGTACTTTGATATGCACCTAGTGAAAAGGTGTTATTTTGATATTACAAACAGACACTCCAATTTTATTTATTTGTATAGATTGTATAGAAGACGTTTTATCGACATGTTCTGCGCTACCTATTGTTTAGAGTACTTATAACTTTTTGTGAAGCCTTAAAACTATGTCGATATTATTTGTGTTCTACGCGACGCAACCTTCACACCGATTTATGTTGGTTTCTCTATATTTTGAAAACAGAAACAATAACACAAATCGGTGTGAATGCAACGTCAGTGTAACCGAGGGGTTTGCTTATTTATTATGCGTAACCTACATTTTCGTAGATTTAATCAAAATGAACTGAATAACATGGTGCCAAAATGTTTCGATAATTTGTAACATTTTGAGCTTTGTTTTGATCTTATGGTAATTTGAGCTTACGAAATCTTAGTTTCCTCAAACCGCCCAACGGTACCGTTGTGTTGTTATGTTACTTCTAGCAATGTATAATAGTTGAGTTGTTACGGTATTCAAGATTCGTCTTCACAGGATCTAGTCGACGCTACTCGATCAATTTTCACATAGGAAATTCACCATAATATGTAGCATAATTTCAGCAGGATATGATGTATCGCCAATTGTAACATGAGGACGCACAAATTGGTTACTAAAATTTTAATTACCGCGGTAAATTATACCAATTTTACGATGAAATGTTACGACATTTATGTGCAGATACTTATGCAGGAATTCATTACAACTTTATGGGCGGCGAGATGAGAAGTAACGAGGCTCTTGGCACGCTGCTTGTCTAGTTTATGTACCTTTGATATTTAGGTACCTATTTATTAATTTGGACAAGCATTTATTTTGACACAGCAATAATTGTAAATATAATAAAGATACATTAGAAAGTTTATAGACTTGATGGAGATTGAAAACGTGTTGTCAGATAAAGATTCATTTAAACACCGAAATTTATATTTTCAAAGAATTGTGTACCTACATTAAATGTGGTGAGTTAAGTTACAATATGCATACTCCCTATTAAATAACACAAACAAAATGTAGATTTTAGAAACAAATCAAATAATATTAATAAGATTAGAATTGATTAATGAACTATTACACTTATTTTTAAATGGTCATAGAATAACTTATCAAATTTCAAATGAGTTATACGAACGAATAAGAATAGATTCAACGATATACATAGAGTGAGATATATATATATATACGAAAAGCACTACCTACCTGTCCCTACCTACTTACTCCGTCGGGAATAGAACCTGAACCATCCGGTGATGTGAGCCGAGTGGCCTAAGCTTAGACCACTCAACGAAATGCACACTCATCAAAATATAATTTATAAGTCAGCATTAAAATGTTATATCATCAAGATTCTAAATAAATTCAAGCCTCTTAAAGTAATTATCTTAAATGCTCTCCGCCTGGCTCAGATGGTTAAATGCAACAATCAAGAAAGTTAATCCCAAACAAATGTCAATCCGCGGGAAAAACTTATTCACGCGGCTAATCCTGATGCACCGTGACCATAGTGCGTGGCGGGATTGGGAGAATATGACCTGGTAAGTAATAAGAATGACATTTTCAAGATCACTCACAGACTTGAGATGTATTTATTAATAGGGGCCCACGACTGACGAGGTCGAGGTCAAAGGTCACCCGAAGTTGTTGACAAATTATGGTCACTTGACATAAACGCCCTATTCCGGAAAGGAATATTTTTGAACGTTAATGTTCAGAACCTTAGTACTGGGCCACTTTTTTCAAGAAGAATGTCGAAAGGCGGGCAATTCCAATTGCCCGTCTGAAGGAGAGTAGGAGAGGAAGAGCTCACTCGATAATCGTACGAAGCACAGCTATAATAGCTACTCCGACCTTCCATGATAGGGTGGTACTACTTCTGGACGCCGCGTACTCCCCAGGTATATTGAGGCTTCAAAAATGCTTGAATGATATTTAAAAATGTGCACGTCCCTTCCAAGCTGTACAAAGAATAAAACAGAATAGGTGGCGATACTGTCGCGTGTAAATGTGACGGGACGTAACAAGTTCACTCGGCTCCTACCTTAAGCACGAGAGCGGGGCTTCACGCTAATTTGGATTCGTTCCAGTTAAGGGGAGAGCCGGTAAATTTTCTATTAATTAAGTTGATTAGCAAATAATAATATATGAATCTTTAAAAATAAATACACAACATTGTATTAAGATAATGACCCCTTAGCATATAAACCATTAGCGACACATGAAATATATTGCCAAGATACCAACGTTTTTTGTTCTATAACAAATCTACTTGGAGCGCCTCCTCAAAATAGGTAAACAAAATTTACGCGTTACACAACAATTGGAATACCTTTATTAATTAAATATACTATCCTGAAAAGAAAAGTATAATATATTTTGGAGCTACAAATTGGCCGATATAAAATGTCCCCAAATACTTTTTCTATTAGAGTTTTGTAAGATTATTTATTTATTTATCACCAGTTGCTTGTTGTGCTTACAGCTTAGCCAGGACGCACAACAAGCTAAACTACAGGAGTAGTAAATACTACAGCTCGCTCAAGAAGCTTATATATTTTTTAATAAATTCATGCAACGTTGTATGAAATATATCAAGGTCTGGTTGCTGAGCAATTAAGGCGTTGAGTAGATTGACTGCTTGGGCAGTTGGGGCAAATTGCGCGGTTTGCGTGCGCACCGGTGCGGCGGCGCCGCAAGCAGCCGCCGAGCGTAGGCACGCCGCAACCGACCCGTGGTGATCAAAGAACATCGCGACAAAGTGGAGGGGTTATCGATACTGCTGTTTAGAAGCAGGAAATAGAGGACCATTATGGCGCATTTACGTCTAAGCTCCATTACTAGTTGTACTATGAACATGTTCTATGAAGACTAAAATAAGTACTGATATGTTTGAAAATTCTAATTGGATTAAGGGCACCCCCTTAACTGGATCTCCAGTCGGCACTCCGATACGTTGATAATTAGTCGGGCACAAAGGTACGCTTGATAAATTGGCTTCAATTTGGAAAGTCGCCAGTTCGACGCCGGCCGTGCAATAGTCACCGGCACTACCTGAGCTGGCGCCATTAATCTTGGTATTCTGTTTAATTCCACCATTAATCTGGCAGTGTTGGCTGTTGGATGGCGGATGCTAAGATAAGAGATGGTGGACAATCCAATCTACTGCAGGAGGGTTTTAGCCCCAGAAATTTGCGTGACTACCGAATACTGGAACGATACCTAATCAAAATTTTAAGTCACAATTAGTTGTCCTTAATGTTGTGTTGAAATATGAATACATCCTTATGTCATATATTTCTATGGTTGTCTATAGATGTCACTTACTCTATTCTGTTCTGTTGTAGTACACTACTATATATATTAAATATAATAAATTAGCTAGTCTGATTGCAATATCGTTATGTCTATTATTTTATATATCATCAGTTTAGGTCTAGCTATTCCATAAACTATCATCATGTTGTTAACCATCATTTATGTATGTCTCTTTCAGTTAGAGAAAAAACTATTTCAAATCATAAAGAATTATTCTTAATCCATCTCAAGAAACAGACATCCTAATTATTTAAAGCTCTAATTAATTAAAAAGCAAATTCTCTTCGTCCGTTGAGCAAAGTCCCGCTAATGTAAGCACATGTTAGCGCCAGCTACAAGCCAGATGCAGCTTTTAAAATGGCAAACGGTGCGCGTTGCTAAACTGTTTTAGCAGGCACTTATACGTGTGGGGCTTGCAGTATGCAAATCAGTGGATTATCTAGTGTCTGTTTAGATTTAATGAATATTCCACTAGATGCATCCACCACAAGTCACTCATTTACCATTGGTGAAATGTGGTGGAAAAACGATATCTCTGCGGTTCTCTTTGGGGAATACAGACGATTTGATGTTCGGTCAGATAATGGTGTACCTATTTGTTTTATGCCCTTAATTAATACCCTCGGCTTCAATACGTGTTGCCTTTGATATTTGTGTGTTCAACGTAAAAAATACTGTGGACGATGCCGCCGACCGCAAATATCAATCAATCCGCCCGAACCCACGGTGGAATTGCCCAATCAAGGCCCAATCGGTAATTGGGGCACACTTTGTCTTTTATTTAGTGTTTAATCCTCGCGTTGCTTGATTAAAGTAGAAATTAATGATACGAATCTCTAACAGATTAGAGTGTCTTAAAAATAAAATATCACCCGAAAAATACAAAATCCTGTGATCACAAATAAATTAATAGTTATTTTAAGGGTGAGATCATACAGTCGAATGGGGGTGATCCCAGTAACAGCCAGCCTGCCATATGAATTACAAATAATGAGAACAGAGTGGAAAACAATAGCAGCGATTAGGTTTTAGAGAATTTATCTCACCTGACACTTTTGCCATCATCAAGCATCTAAGGCCATTAGCTCAGCACACCCTTACTTCCACTCCTGTAAGTCAGGATCTGCCTTGGACTTCGCCGGAGACAAACAATAATAAGTCTCTAGACACTGAAGCAGACTACTAGCAACGACCTACCAGCTGCTACCAGTCATTTATTTTATGATTCTAATGATTATCAGTTGACGGACACCTGCCGCTAATGATTTAGCATTGACAATACGAGCGCTGTAATCGTTCAGTATTATAACAAGAGTCAGCGATTCTGACATTTCCAATTTGCGTCACAATCACCGGTAAAACGCTGGTGGCGTTCAATTAGTGACCCAGGATTAACGCAGGGTCTTCCTCGCGGAGGCGTCCACTGTTGAAGGGCCGGCGACTAGCTAAGGCAGAGATAAATATGGATTTGCATAAAAGGTTTTATGAATAAAAAATCACTTTTTGGTATGTACATAGACCGTTTTAATCCTAACAAGCAATCATAAACTAAAATCCAAAGCTAGAAATACATTCAAGAATAACTTTGAGTCTCGACTAGTTGGACAACTTCAGACAGGTTCTGAAATGAGGTACTCACATATAAATTTACATATAAATATCCCTCCTTATTATGATTGACGAAACTAGTCGGCTACTAAATGATTTCATTGCACTGACAAAATTTGAGCTTTAAGGTACTTTATCGCTTGAGCACATTGTGGATAAAAGCCTTACTAATAAATTCACTTATACCTGAGCGTCGATTGTTTGAAGTGACGCTTTTATGATTGGTTTTAACGTTAATTGATTTTTGAGTGTGAACGTCGATCGCCGACATCGTCCTTCAGGAAATGTTGAAAATACAGATTAGGGGAGAAAGTTTCAATGTCTTTTTTAGAATATGTCTTTACTGCTGTAGAACAGATCTCACATTGCACTACTGCGAGTAGCAGCTACTGAAAAAGTCGATAATTTCACAACAGATCACTCTCTGCGTACCAATTAGGTACAGTCCACAAATAAGACCCTGTAAAATGCCAGTACACATGATTTTATTAACTTACATGGATAAACATTATTTATGTGTACGTAATAACGCAGAAGGGTACTGCACAATTGCCTACAACGACATTACGTCCTACACAAAAGAGGCTGCCAATTCCATACTCTTGTTTTATTCATCCATGGTAAGGACTTCAGAAGGGGTGAAGGACTACATCGCATACATACACAACATAGCTCGAGATACAGCGGAGTTCAGCCATCAGCGTCCCAGTCGTGATGAAGAACTGAAACAGCCTAGTTTCAGGGAACGTGACGTGACAGGCAAACACGCGAATGTCGCGGGTGTTACAACGCAGTGCGTGTATCGTAAACTTCGTCGCAGATGGGAAGGCGATACGTGTTCGGGAAGTATATTTTGACAGTATTTTCAATCTAATGCTCCACTATTACTTAGGTGATGGCCCATTTCTAAAGATTGACGGGATTAAGAACATCCATTAAGTAGGGTTAATTTATTATTGAGGAAGTTTCAATGTTGTTGGTCGTAAAACGAGAGAAAATAAAACCTAGAATATACTTACTTTTCAACAGAGTTGGTACCATAAAACTATGGTAAATATTTCAGTAGCGCCACCATGAGTCTTGTGCGTGTCCTAAGCTACTTAATATATCATTGTACAACACCAAACATTAGCACTACTAAGGATGTATAAGCCTAACGGCGGAGCGTGTGTTTGTAGATTATAAATTGTTTCCACGTACACACCTGCAGGGCACCCTCCTGTAATACTCCATTTTAGACACAATACCCGTAATGTCTGTTTATAGCCCTAATAACACTGATCCTGCAAAATTAATTCTAAATTTCGCCTCCTAACACTCTTTTTAGTACCTTCAAAATACAACCGTTCCACTGTCAATCTGCAATAAACCTTGCACCTTTATGGTAAAGTTCGTTTTTGGATAGTACGAGTGATATTAGGGTTCCAAGATTATTTTTATGTAAGACACGAAGTATGGAGCAATATTATCTTTATGGTAGTGGGGGGGGGGAGTTGATGGTGATCGTATAGATAATGCTTTTAAAACGAGTGTCGAGGAGTAAGGAATCATGATTGACGTAATTGACGTAATTACCTATTTTGGAGTAATAATTTTATTTCACCGCCTGGTTCGCCCCTGTAGGAAATTATAAAATTAGTAAAGAACCTGTTAACATGTTTTTGTAAATATACATAGTCTCTTGACATATCTACTTCACTGTGCATACAAATAAGCACGGGGACAACTCTCAAGATATAGTTTCATGAAATACGCTTTGTCGCTAATTAACTAACCTACGTAGAAATACGCAAGTATTATCTTTGTATATGGAATACTGCATATCCAATGCGAGAAACAAACAATATACCAAACAAATATCATGCTTGAGCTGCATAGCGAACGTATAAACTCTGGTAGAATGGTGGTTACATATTTGATTGATTGTGATTTTTTATTTTTTATTTTGATAAACTAATGGTGATGTTCTCAGATAGCAGAATCAAATAGTAGGCAAAGTTATAAATCTAAATATATATAACTCAAAGGTGACTGACTGATATAGTGATCTATCAACGCACAGTCCAAACCACTGGACGGATCGGGCTGAAATTTGGCATGCAGGTAGATGTTATGACGTAGGTATCCGCTAAGAAAGGATTTTGATTAATTCTACCCCCAAAGGGATGAAATAGGGGATGAAAGTTTGTATGAATTTTTGTTAAGTTAAATTACACGCGGACGAAGTCGCGGGCACAGCTAGTTAAATAAATAATAATAATAAATATCGCCAGAAATACATACCAACTGTATGGTCCCAAACTCAGTAATATGGGTACTGTTCAATGGACTGGCGGATTACAGTGACACCCAGACCAGGGCAAATTACGAAAAGGCCATTTCCGAAATTAGCCCCGGCGGGAATCGAACCCGCAATCACCATGTTCAGTGAGCCGAGCGTCCAACCCTCGTACCACTTCGCCAAGAGGTCGTGGAATAGACATTAAGGGATAAAAAAAAATGCAATTATTATGGTAAAATATTCAAAATGTCTGTCTACATTTAAAAAAACCTAAAATGTCGTCGGCTACGTAAACGCCCTAAGCTTGAGGAACCCCATAATAGGTTCTTTCGGAATCGGCTTATACGCATTTAAAATCCGTGTGGTCGCTTCGGTCTAAGCTTCTTACTGAAATAGTCTATCAAATTGACAGGCCACGCTAGACGGACGAAATGTCTAGGGTACAAGTAATATTTAATAAGGCTGTTTGTATAGGGAGTTTTACATAATAAAATTAAGATCAAAAGCTACAAACTAGTAAGAATTATGAAGGAATATTTCCCGTTGGAAATACTCGTATAAAGAAAACAAAATACTACGCTAAGTAGTTTTAGGATCTTCTACTGGATTGATCACGAAATATTCGCTAAGTGCTTGTCGAGCCATGCACAATGAAGGGTTCCGAGTCATTGAAGGTAATTTGTTTAAAATTTCACCCCAGGTTGAAATAGGTACTAAAGTTGTATACATGCTACTACTGATATCTATCGACACCATTAAATACTAAGAAATAGAGTAATGAACATAAAACATACATTTATTGCTGTTATTTAATATAGTACTGCAGCCATCTCTGGGATGGTTCTGCTAAGTATCAGCTGAAGGCTCTGGACTCAATAGATAAGCGGGCAAGAAGGCTCATTGGCAGCGAAACCCTAGTGCAGGCTAAGTTGCAGAGCCTGGAACACCGACGCAGGGTTGCCAGCCTATCAGTTTTCTACAGAATACATTTCGGGGAGTGTGCGATGGAATTACACGAGTTAATTCCCCCATCTCCATTCGACTATCGGACGACAAGACGCACGGATACAATGCATCCATACACCGTGGACATTCCTTCAGTTCGTACCAAGCGTTTCGCTTCCACTTTTATTGTGCGAACTGCCAAGGAATGGAACACCTTGCCGGCGTCTTTGTTCCCGGTGACTATAACCGCTGGATGTTTTCAAGTCGAGAGTGAAAAGGTACCTTCTAGGCAAGTATGCACCACCGTAGACCATATCGTCACTTAACATCAGGTGAGATTGTGGTCAAATACTTGCCTATAACGAAAAAAAAAAATTAACAATGTGTCAAATTTCGTCTGCATAATCTTTAATCATGTTTCTGCAACATAAAAATGTAAGAAGTATAGATTGTTTACATACTACTACCGACATTTTTCCACGTGTATTAACACTTCAGGAATACACGTATTAACATAAAATATAAATTTATTGCTGTTATTTCATTGAAATTGGTGAATAATGTATCCATTTTCGACTGCAATCGACTGCTAATCTTATTAATGATTTTGCAGTAGAAAAATGTAAGAAGTGTCGGAATTCATTACGTAAAGACCTTTTCAAGGATAACGCACATGATGGGGTAACTAAAAAAATAAATCCCTCTTTCGATGTTCGGGGAGGTACCTCAAAAAAAGTAATTTTGCTACATTTTATATTTTTGAAAGTGAGATCTACTCTTAAAGTATTTTTGGACCAAATTGCATCAACTTCCGTCAGAAACTGTAGAAGTTACGACCCTGTGACAGGCCGCGACAGACAGACGGATGGACTTATTACAAATGAATTTCTGAAAAATTGAGTTTATATTATTACGCATTTATGTTAATGGAAATACCTTCCGAGCGAGACAGAGGCCTCGGGAGCTGTGTCACTTTCTTATACGTGACAGAGAACAAAATATCAGACCATAGTTTTAATTATACCTGGCTTAGGATTACTTAACAGTGGTGGTAGTGCGTGGCGGGACAAGTCCCATAAAAAAAATATAAATTAAATTCAATTTCTTGTGCTTTTTGTAGGTTTCCTTAAAATTGATAAATCTTTGGTAACAATGGCTTATACGAATTTTTGAAAATAACTGTTGAGTAGTTATTGAGGTATTCGTAAACGTAAGTCAAATGAAAAAAGAAGGTTCGGTATTTCAAATACAAATCCTTCCCTTTTTGGGGTAAAATATTATTATTAAAGTATCTAATGTGATATATCACACTCAAATTGTTGTCCTATGAATTATGGATACCTAATTGGAAAGAGATAAATAATAATGAACAAATATCGCCAGACAGGCACATTAACTGCATGGTCCCAAACTAAGCAAAGCTTGTACTATGGGTACCGTACAATGGACTGGAGGCGATCCCAGTGACACCCAGACTCGGGAAAATTACGAAAAGGCCATTCCGAAATTTTCCCCGGTGGGAATCGAACCCGCAACCACCATGTGCAGTGAGCCGAGAGGCCTACGCTCGAACCACTGCGCCAAGCGGTTGTCATAGTTTGATCATTCAAGGTTATGCTCTTCGGAACGGACTTGATGCAGCCGTGTACTTTCCATTCTTTGGTTATATAGGTTGGAATTAAACAAGTGGAATTATTCTCCACATAGTGGGGAACCTTTTTGGTACATTTAAAGAAACAAATAGTATAGAAAATGACAGGGATCCAAAAATATAGAAAAATATAAGTGTCAATCTAAATATTTTTATTTTGGCATGGACAAATCGGAAAATTTTTAATATACTCAATAATATATTCAAATTATAATAATCATGGACGAAAACGACACTGTTAATCTTGAGCTGGAATTCAAAAGGTACCTGCAATTACTGAGACCATATTTAGGTCAACTTTTGGACAAAGATGTGATCACAATATGTGACACCTGGATCAAGAGGCTGTCACATTGCAAGAATAACGAGAAACCCCTACGTAACAAGTACCTCTTTCTGTTATGCTACCAACTAGCAAAGGGAATATTAGAAGGGCCTTTCCTAGACTGCCCGCCGGAAGAACTATTGCCTCTGACTGAAGATTTCAATAGCGATGACTCATTCTATGACCTGGATTGCTTAGTAACCGATTCAGAAGAACTGAAAACACAAGTTCTATTCAATGGTAAAAACATTACAGTCTCCGAAACCGAGTATTTGTCACATGATGATGATAAAAATTGCGGAAGTGTGTTCGATAGTGAGAAAGCTTCCAGGAAGGAGAAGAAACAGTTGCGTCATCAGAATTTGGTGTGTTACACGTGCCCTGATATAATGAGTAACTTTTACACAGCACCAGGTGAACAATACGAAGGCAGAGCTAATAATCTTATTAAGAAGCTTCGAGAAATAAAGAAGCAAAATATGTTACTTCAAAAGGAACTTGTAGCTTTGAAAGAAGAATCAATGACTAAGCCTCAAGAGTTTGAAGAAGACTACATTACTAAAGTCGACAATGCCACAAGCGCCTATATTCGCGGCAACGAAAGCAGTTCTACGTTGAAATCTTTAAAATGTAAATTGCAAGAAGTGCAAGGTTCTAGAAATGTGTTAATAGAAAGAATAAGTAATCTGCAAGATAAGCTTGATAGTTTTAATGAAACTAAGAAGAATGAGATAGAAGATATCAGAGCCAATCATAAGTTGGAGGTTATTAAAATCAGAACTGCTGTTCGAGAGGAGACTAAAGACTATTACGAAAATAAACTTGAAGAATTAAAACAAAGTTACGAAGACAAAATAAAAGAAATACGAAACAACGCTTTAACTGAAGTCAAAGAATTAACATTGACCAGAGATGAAGTAATTAATGAGAAGAATAAATTATTGAGTGCCAAAGACATGGAAATAACTCGAATTAAAAATGAAGCAGACGAACATAAGAATAATCTCCACACAGTTTTGAATAAATTTTTAGATAAACCTAACGATGAAAGTGACAGCAACAAATTCAGGGCGCAGCAAATGGAGAAACGTCTGAATAAAATGGAGAGGTCTAAAATGAAGTACGGAAAACAGTGTGAGGCTAAGGTGGCGCAACTGCAGAGAGAGAAGCATTTGGCCGAATGTTCTTTACAGCTCCAACTGGTGAGACAAAGAGCTCAGGTTGTCAGCGAACTGACAGATGAAAACCAAACGGAACTTAATACTTCACTTGAAAAATTAGAAAATAAGTACAAAGAAATCGTAGCCAATGTTCAAGCCACAGCTATACAAAGGCGAATGCAAGATCAAATAGCACTCGAATCTATACTTCAAGCGGCCTGCGGCAATGACTTCCAATGTAAATTTTCCGCTAGGAATGGACGTAATCAGAATGCTCGACTTGGCACTACTGTGCCACCTGATCAAAGTTACGAAACAGAAATATCATCCTTCATCCGCGGTAATAAAGTAGGTAATGTTATGGTGGGCAATAAATCTTTCGGTGACGATAGTTTGGTTGCGGGATATTGTCTCAATGGTGAAAGGATGGGCGAACTATTCGAAAGGGTGTACATACCGCAGAGGGACAACGGGGAGGCCAAGTAGTTGAGAACTCGTTCAACTATTTTAACCGTGCTTAGTTATCTTGTTATTACTATTAAAATTAAATGTTTGTTGTTGTTGATTAAATATTTGAAATGATTAATTTCTCGTGTATTTCTGAACGAAATTGTATTTTGGTAGCGAGCAATTAATTTTCTTATCGCATTGAAGTAACCGTAAATTTTCTTGGCATATTTTACTCGTAACAAGAGGAATTCAGCAAATATATTTTGTTTGTTGGGATGGGCTTTATTTAAATTTAATTTACAATTATTTGTCGCTGTAACCAGAATTTGGAGGAATTCCTATATTTAAGTAAAATCAATTAAATTAAGAAGGCCCCTTCTTCCGCCTTGATAAATGACGCTTTATTCGATTAATAGTTTCATAGATGATACTTTATTTAGGTGAACGTATTATTTTAATTATTTCCAGTGTCTAACTGAGAATATAGATTACTTAAGGAATCTACATGAATTTCCACATTTTGGATTTCTAGCTATTTCGACAAAATTAAAGGATTATGCATAAAAGCTCTACAATGATCGATAAATACGAACTTTCCATAAATTGAAAATCCTAACAGTTTGAACGCAAACCCGGGGGTTGGTTGCATTGGATCTCTTTCCGGCTTGCGGTCACGCCGCCCTGGCGCCGCGCCGGGGCGGTTGTGGTCTCTCCGTCTGTCTCCGTTCCTGTCTATTTGCTATTCATATAGCATTCGTGCTATTGAATACTAAGTAACCTTTAGATTAATAATAATGGAGGAAAGTATTCATCTAGTGTACATGGACCAAGATTGCAACCTATTGGATATTGGAAAATGCAAAGAGACGTCGAAATCTTGACACCTTTGAGATAGAATAAATTGACATTAACATTTTAGTATTATCGACTTACTTTGGTATAAAAATCCAGTAAAATTCGTCCGACACGAAATCTACGTGTTGTCAGAGTTCGTAAAGTGGAGCTCAAAGGGTGTTTATCTATTTGATTGATGAAGGATCTACGCCTTACGGTCTTCTCCATAGATGTTATAGGAACCATTTGATTCCTGCCGATATTATCGAGGAACTTTTTTTATTTGTCATCTTCACATGGAATGGTTTTGATTTGTGTTGGAAATGATTTTGTTATTTCATCTCCATTAAATGATTCTTGTAGCTTTTAAAATATATCATTCTTATTAATATTAATTAAAAACACCTGAGTGAATTGTAATGGCAAAATCTTCAACTTTTTATAGCATATATTGTTTTTGACTAATTTAATGCTTTAAATAGATGAGATAGAATCCGTAAAATAGCTTTAAATATTATTAACTATTATATACAAAATTTTTAAACTTGTTTATAGTACACGTTGGGTTTGGTACACAGTACGGTGATGAAAACGTGACGCCTGTGTGAATAATAGTAGCAAAGACTTAGAATACAATTTGTGGCTTCTTATTGAGAGGTTGAGATGAGGTTTCTTATTCTTTGACAAGGACTCCTAAAATGTTATATCTAGGAGGCTCGGTCAGTCGGTCAGTCATCATCAGTCATGCAAAAAGATGTACCAAGGGTTTTCAATTGGTTAACTTCACACACTTCAATTGGTTGTACTTAAATAATGTTACAACTATTTTTAGGAAAACAATATGTGAACAATTTTTAGGGTTCTGTAGTTAATTGTGTATTAGGGTTAGACCGGCTAATACTGACACAAAACTGTGTATTTAAACGTTGAAAGCAAAGTTATTCTAGGGTACAGCCCGTACATGGGTAGGGGGATTGAAAAAAATAGGTTTACTCACTCCCTCGAGTGGGGTATCTTCTATCTAGGGGAATTCATGTAGGTTAGATACCTACTTGATTAACATAAGGTACCTAATAACTGACCGTATAAAAAACCAACTTAACAATCACTCACGTCATTAAATTAATATTTTATTTCTATTTAGATTATTAACCTTCAATTTTTAACGTAACAAGTTAAAAACGGCGCGTTATCTAACAGTTGAATTTCCAGAATATTTCAAAGCAAACATCGTTTCACTGATAAAGACAGTTATTATCAAACCCTTGACTGCAATTTATAAAAGGTGTTGTCAATAAGTTTAAGGCGTGTGTCATTGCGTCGATACGATAAACTGTTTAGCTGTAACTAATATGACTTATGTTTAAAATGTTGATTATTATTGTTGATGGAGTACCAAATGCAATGTCACTTGCATTTTTACAAACAAGTCGATGTCGAGTTATTTTTTTTTACTTAAATAAATATTAGCAGCTGAACAATAATAACAAATTGTCATTATACAATGTTTAAACAGTTGTGTAAACATTATGTAGTAATATTCAAATGACACCCTGATAATAATCGAAAATATATTGCAGAAACGGAATGTTCTAGACCGCTCGCATTGGAATAACATAGTTCTTACCTACCTATTTCTGTGATAACAATGGCGCATACAATTTTCCATAGCTAATAAATTGCTGAAATAATTGGCGTACTTAGTTAATTAACTGATGGTTTTACTGTCTATTGTAGGTGTGTGACTGAGCATGAAACATATCTGTGCCTCCTGTGACCGGTGATACAATTGAAAAATCACTACTTTACAGGAGAGCCCAAACAATATTTAAAAAATTCTAGTTCATGAACGAAGTGGGTTAGGTTACATTTAAGTACCTTCTTTTGTAGATCGAAACATCCACTTTCATTGTGTTTTTATATTTTTGTGGTAAATATTATACTTTTGAAGTAATTCATGAAAAACTCGCAGTTGTACCCTTTTTAATTTCTAATATGTGATAAAATTACGTGATAAATGATACAAGTACAGTTAAATCATGTTGCACATTTATGTTGTCTTTGTGTAAAGTGATATACAAGAAGTGAAAAAATCCAATAACTAATAAGAATATGTTCAAAACACAATGTAGCTCAAACAAATGATAAAAATAATACTCCAAAGATTCGATTTTTTTACTTATCAGTCCTCTATTTTCATATTTTACCTGAATTGTATCAGTTTGCTAAAATTCTAAATATATCAATATTCACGATAAATATACTGAAAAATAAAGTGTGTAAATTAATATAATCGCTCTTATACCACGAGGCACAAAAAAAATGTGTGAAGCAATGACCTAAAGGGGTTACGACTTGACTTATATCTAAATTCACGATATTTTTTCCGAAATTCTGTCAGTTATATCACTTGGCACCAAATTATCTCCGAAACTATAGCAGATAGAAGGACTTGAGTTGTACCAAAAAAATCGTAATTTTTTTCTGACAATTTCTATGTAAAAATCACAAAAAAGGTACAACTCGAGTTAAATCACCTTTCACAGGAGGCACAGATATATTTTTATTTAAGCACCTATCATGATGTCTCCAGTTTAACAATGTATACAATAATACACCGAAAAAAAGAAGAGAGACGTACATAAAGTAGATCAGATTTTGATGATCCACCTGATGTTAATAGTTTTCGGTTTAGTATAAAGCTTTTCGCTTACAAAATAAATAAAATAAAATAAAATAAAATAGCCTTTATTTCCTCTACTACATTTCTAAACGTAACGTAAACTTACATAATACATAGTTGTTAGGGTTTTGTAGAAGTCGCCTCTTCGGCGTAGGCCTCCCCCATGTCTTTCCATTTACCTCTGTCTCTTACTTGTCTCATCCAATCCCGTCCGCATCTCTGAGTGAATACGTCATCCCAGCGTTTATGTGGTCTCCCTTTCTTCCTTTTTCCCACGCGAGGTACCCATTCAGTTGCTTTCCTCGTCCAACTGTCGTAACCTTTCCTACAGACATGACCCGCCCAATTCCATTTTAATTTTCTTACTCTCTCTATTATGTCCGGTATTTTTGTTTTTCTTCTTATTGTTTCATTTGAAATTTTGTCCGTGATAGTGATCCCTAGCATGCTTCTTTCCATTTTTCTTTGTTGTATAGCTAGTTTAGCTTTTTCTTTTTTCCCTAGGGCCCATGTCTGACACCCGTAAGTTAAGCATGGGAGGATGACTACCTCATACAATTTTTTCTTTATTTTTATATTTATATCTTTATTTTTCATAATCTCTTTGAGATTCCAGTACTTTTTCCATGAGATGGCAATTCTTCTGTTGATTTCTTTCCCTGTATTAGCTTTGAATGAAATTGATTGGCTTACAAAATATAATATTTTAATAAAGCTAAATATAATTTACATTGTAATATTGATTGTGTGTAAAACTAATGTTGTTTATTTTAATGATATCGCAAATGGATACTATACTAGTATCCAATTTATACAAGCAATGGCCACTACGATAATTTATACAAAATTGTTCTTCATATTCTACTTGTGAGCTTACACCTGTTAATACATGTAATATTTGCTCTACAAACAAACCAATGCCTTAGGACCACGAGATAGAGATGGTTTCTGTGTTAGAGTCGTATTTTGTAGTCAAGAAATAAAAAAACTTGCTCTTCTTAGTGAGGATATGATGAACATTCAATTTTGATCATTTTATACGCCATAACACCTCTATGAAGACTTTCTTACATTAAAGTAGAAATAATACATAGAAGAGGAAGGCCAAGAATGACATGAGCCAGACAGGAAAGGTCGTTTATTAAGGAGGTTGTCCTAGATCGAGAGAGATGGATAGAGCTTCATCAGCCACAACCCTAAAATAAAAACGGACTTTTTATAAATTTAGGAATTTGGCGGTTTTATCTTTAAAGTTAGTCCTGAGTGACTTCACACGTTTCACGCCACTCGCATCCTTCGGCATCATACAGGAAGCCGATGGATGTGAGTGGCGGAGGACTGTGGTGTTATTAGGAGAAGCCTACGTCCAGCAGTGGACGACTTCCGGCTGATAGATGGATAGTTAGTAGAAACTTCATTAGGTAGAATAGTTGAGCTACAGTCACCTGGGTAGTATTTTTTTTAATTTTTTTTATTTCGATATAGGCAAGTATTTGACCACAATCTCACCTGATGGAGAGTGACGATGTGGTCTACGGTGGTGCATACTTGCCTAGAAGGTACCTATTCACTCTCGACTTGAAAACATCCAGGTTATAGTCAACCGGGAACAAAGACGCCGGCAAGGTGTTCCATTCCTTGGCAGTTCGCACAATAAAAGTGGAAGCGAAACGCTTGGTACGAACTGAAGGAATGTCCACGGTGTATGGATGCATTGTATGCGTACGTCTTGTCGTCCGATGGTAGAATGGAGATGGGGGAATTAACTCGTGTAATTCCATCGCACACTCCCCGAAATGTATTCTGTAGAAAACTGATAGGCTGGCAACCCTGCGTCGGTGTTCCAGGCTCTGCAACTTAGCCTGCACTAGGGATTCGCTGCCAATGAGCCTTCTAGCCCGCTTATCTATTGAGTCCAGAGCCTTCAGCTGATACTTAGCTGAACCATCCCAAAGATGGCTGCAGTACTCCATACACGATCGGACTTGAGCTTGGTATAGATTTAGAAGCTGCCCCGGTGTGAAGTACCGTCTGACCTTCCCGAGGATGCCCAGCTTCATTGCAGCAAGCTTGGCTTTGGACTCAATAAAGGGACCGAAATTGAGCTTAGAACTGAGTGTAACACCCAGCATCTCAAGATGGTCCCTCACGGGCACAGATACATTCCGGAAAGTCGGAGTCAGTTGGAATGGACTCCGTTTTGCAGAGAACAGACACGCTTGGGTCTTGGAAGCATTGAACTTGACCAGGTTGGCATCGCCCCAATCGGAGACTGCCTGCAAGGTCAAATTCAACCTTTCGACCATAGCCTCTCTTTTGGACTGAATCAGCGTTGCCCCGGCTCGTGCGTCGGAGAAGTATCTCTCTGATACTGTGCTGTCATCTGCATACCCAGCATACCCAGTCTATACAAAAAGAAATGGAGTGTATGTTTGTAATATCAAAAAAACACCTTTTTACTAAATGCTTATGAAAGTACATACAGTACAGATAGCAAAAAACGTGATTTAAAAAAAATATCAGGCTGGCTGTCTGTTCCGGGTAATCTCCGAAACGGTTGGAACGATTTAGACGGGACTTTCACTGGCAGATAGCTGATGTTATAAGGAGTAACTTAAGCTACTTTAATATTGGAAATACAATAAGGGTTCTGTGGAAAATAAACACATGTAATCCAAGAGTATCTCCGAAGCGGTTGAGCCGATTTTGACAGGATTTTCACTTATTTAACCATTTAAATTCCACGCGGACGAAGTCGCGGGAACAGCTACACTGTAATATTTAGCAAGACATAGGCACCTTTTTTCTTCTTCTTAGTCGGGCACTCTTGTCAGAGTGGTCGTGGTTGCGCTGACGAGGTATATGGTGGAAGGTTTGGTGAGGCCTTAGCATTTCCGAGGGTGGCTCTCCAGGCGATGTGCTTCCATTTCTGACGGTTAGAGGCGTCGCGAGTACACTCGACCATGGTGCACCTTTTTTTAATTGTAGGCATAATTTGTTGGTTGTAGAGCCAAGCGTAGCCCATTCGCTACAAATTCAATTCAAATTCAAATTCAAAGCGTTTATTTTGTTTAGGCCTACGGGGGCACTTACAAATTGTCAATTTTACATATTTTTTTTCTTATATCTACAACCGGATCGGCACGCGACCTCGACTGAGAAGATCCGGCAAGAAACTCAGCGGGCTTGTCTTTTTACATGTCATATTTTTTTTTTATCGCCAGTTGCTTATATTCCATAATTACAAAGGGTAGTAGATATTAAAATAAATATTATAATAGCTCCACAGTTCTCCTACAGTTCTCTACAGTTACTCTCCTACAGTTCATACACACAGGCTGGCTCAGCCAGGGTATGGACCACCCGCTTGTATGATGAGTGAGAGAGCCGGAAGCCCAGCCCCCCCTCCAACCCCTTCCTCTGTCCCACTTCCGTTCAGGTCAGCAGCGTGCCAGCAATGCCTTTGGTATTTCAAGCATCTATAAGCTAAGTTAACTGCTTAACATCAGGCAGGGTCATACAATTGTTTGTCGACTTTGTTCTAAGAAATTATAAAAATTGTAAAAATGCAGAAATCGTGCTTTCTGATGCCATTATTTGATAAGTGGAAGTGGAAAATTACTAGCAAGCTCTTCACTACACAGAGATTATGCGCAAAAATAAATGTACGTTATAATGTATATTGTCAATATTGATTGCTCACGGGTTTTCCCTACGTAAAGATAGGCGAAGTGTTTCGATACAACTTGACTTTATAAAAAAAAAACATGAGATCTGTATATCTTATTATGACGTAACTACCGTGTCCTTATTAAGTGTTTTGCGTTAGTTACCAATTTGAGGTTAGAAATTCCTTTTTACTTCCCGCTGAAAAAGCCTTTAGGCACTTTGGGCATTCCTAAAAATCTGACACGGTATAGCAATACGTTATATACAGCTATATTCAAAGCCCTACCATGAATTTTACGAGTGGTAGGTAACGCTCGCTTATCCAACGTCTCCGTAGATGACCGGCCACCTAATAAACTAACTATTTACCATTCAATATTCTACGTAAAAGTCTAGCGACTCCTGTACTAACTCATAGTCGAGCTACTGTACTGTATAAGTATATGCGAAGAAGAAATACGTGTTTTCCTACTCATAATATCGTACGTGACAAAGTTAAAATCACACCTCACAGGCGTGACTGCTACAAGTTTGTTTACAATATGTAATTTGGTTACGATGTTTACAATGTTCTTTGTATGCATGTTTGCTCTTTTTATACAGGATTACTTAAAACTGGCGGGAATTGTGAAATAACGTTTGAAGAATTAGCTTTAATTTTTGAAGCGCCGTCAAAAGCGAGCGAGTCCCCCATGAACTAAGCGAGAAGACGTAGGTTTGATTTCCATCACCTCTCTGCCTCAATCTCCTTTAAGCTACCATGACGTTGTCGCAATTAAAATAAAAGATCAGGCTATTTGTTTAAATTGAAACTATTGACTTTGATAGAGTTAAAATTTAATCTCACAGGTCAAAAGTACATTTCGTGGCTATGACTTCTTAGTAATTGGCTCAAAATGTACTCTTGACCAGCAAAATACTAATAAACATCTCCAAACAAGTCTCGTTCGTTCATAATACATACATATTTGCTTATCAAAGTTTGCGGATTGCTTGGCAAGTTTATGATTAATTCGTGATTACTAGCAGAAACTTTGCGCGCAGACGGAATGCGTATGACAACCGTGCGCTCCGATAGTTAGACTTGGGGGCATTGCCGTGGGGCATTGACTTCAGACAAACATAAATAAAGGCATCTATTTGTTTGAATAGTTTTAGTAACAAGTCAGTAACCTCGAGAAGTAAGTATAAGTAATACAACAAATGCGGGGTGCGAATTTATATAATATAAAATTAAATATACCATACCGAAATAACATCTATATCTATACGTAAGTTGGAATTACAGCAGCGCCTCGCCTGCTGTGTTCGTCGCAGTTGTAACCACAAGACAAATTCAAATATTTCACCATTATCTGCGTCACGACTCTAATAATCTCGGCATACATGTTTTGACACTCACAACCGCGCTACGTGTTGCAACCATCACGTATCAATGTATCGCGCGTACTTTCCTCATAGATAATAATAAACTCTATTTACAAAGAGCTGAGTAAGACCATCGGTGTAGAGTAGATAGTAGAGTTAATATTTTAGGGTCACATATCAACCCTTGAAGTGACCTAACTTTATTAAGGATAATAACACTCTTCAACCGACTTCAAAAAGGAGAAGGTTATCATTTCGTGTGTATTTTTTTTTATGTTTGTTATAGATAATGAAGTCTGTGTTCAAGCCTTTAGTAAGATGAGTATCACGAGTGCCGCGCGTATTGCAATCTATACCACATAAATATTGACGATATCCCGAGAAATTCCTTTTGGGGGTGATAGACTTATATCGTGATACGGAATGATTTAATAATAATACTCCTCCCCGCCCCCCCCGGAAGGACCTGGAAGCTGTGGTAAGATCGAGAATAGTGGAAATCTCTTCTTCGAGCCCATTGTCCCTGATGAGGGATTACATCATCAGCATCATCACTCCCCCCCCTCATTATGCTCTCTCGAATCTGACCTACGATGTGTTTCCCCGGACGCCGTCTTTAGAACCAACACAAGTTATTGGCCCTCATTGCAAACTTGTTATTATAAGGCTGAGACTCTACTAAAAGCTACAGTATGTTGCGAGCTCACGCGCTGGCTTCTGTTCCACCAATAGGAGAGGCTGGGCCAATGATAAAATAATGCAGCAAGAATACCTTGTAGACCTCATTAGGGGTGCCAGTACAGTGGTTAGCGCGAAAAAGTATCTAGACAGCATATTCTATGTGGATATTCAGCCTAAACCAGGTCTGCCCTTATGGGAATGTTCAAGTTTTTACTTCATGCTCTCAACGACTGATGTGCGGTGTATTTACAGGATTCTGTTTGACCCCCTTTATGTTGATACTGACTTGAAGTGAAAGAACTGACTTGTATAATACTAACAGGGCAGGGTCTGTTATATTATTATGTAGAAACTGGTTGGTAATCAACTGGCTTTATCTTCGAACTACTTACTGTCTGAACGGCTTTTAAAAGGCTTCTGACAATATGCCATATTGATTAGTAAGCAGGAAGTATCACTTTGTTGTTTAACTCTTTCATGCCTCCTAAGGCAATCCCTCTTTAATAATTAGCAGTTGTAACTATTTCAAGTTAAAGCCTTATAAGTTTATGACACGTTCAAGCAAGATGTCGAGCGAAGTTTGACTAATTTTATTTATTGTCTTAGCTTATAGTACCGATTTGTAATTTATCAGCTATGTTTATCCAAGTCGCATTCCAATCCGTTTGTAGAGATAAGTGAAAATAAGAATAAGAATAAATTTATTTAAGTAGTTACATGAAAATAGATAAAAATGGTGGTACAAAGGTATTAATCAAGTAACAAATCATATGTTATGTAGAAGGTATTAACTGTGGATCCCAGACGAAGAAAATGTATACAATGTTAATTTATAAGCGTAAACAAAATTTGACTTTGATTGTCGATTTAAAGGAAATAACTATTATGCAACAAAACATTTCCACGACGTTTTTAATTCAACCTTGATACGACTCAGTCAGTGATCAAATACAAATATTTCTGTATCGTTTTACAGTTCATTGCTCTTTCTGTGTGGTGCTTCGTAATCGTTATATCACGGCGAGCGACGGAGCCTTGGTCTTGACACTGGTTTGGTGACCGTAACAAAATAAACAGAGAAAGTTTGTATCCAACAATTTGATGATCCAAATATCACACTACTAATTGGGGACCAATCATTATTAGCTATCCAGATGCGGCTTGATTGGACTAGGGTGACGTCATCTATTACTTTACTTTTGTCAGTGTCGGTAAGAGACAGAGAGGGAGAGAACTAACGTCAACTATCAAGTATCTTTGTACGCAATAATTGTTTTTATGAAAAAGTGGACGGTCACATGTTCGTATTGCTATTTGTTTCTTGACACTGGCGAAATACCTATTAACCTGGTTGGGCCATATTTTTAAAGAAAGAAGAGGAAGAAGGATAGTTTTTACATTTAAACAATGACATAATAACAATAGGAGTGATAATAATAACATAGATACTAAAAATAAAATAAAAACAGCAGCAGGTATAATCGTGGGTAGTTCCTACCTATGAGTCACTTGGCTATCATAATAATTTAAATTCTTCTTTTTTTGTAATTTACAAACACGGAAAAATGTCGGGTTGAAATAAAGTTTTACTGTTTAGGTATATTTAACTAGGAGTGACTAATGAATGACGCAAGGCGAAGTGTACCTGTGGTGATTAAAAAGATACAGCCGAATTGAGAACCTCCTCCCTTTTTGAAGTCGGTTTAAAATGAACATTTATTTACCACCATTGAAATGTATCTTCATTATAATAATTAGTAGCGATTTTCCATAAAAGAAACGATAGCGTGAAGCATAAGTACTTTGTTATTATTTACTATGAAGAATGATTATAAGTGACTATTGAGTTGATAGTAGGGATAGACAGAAAATATATAGCCATGGGACTAGAGTTCAATAAAGACGCTGAAGTTGATCTCTCGGCAGGTGTCGGGTAGCAGATAATTTGGCTCGAAACCGCACGAATTGAATCTAAAGAAAGATACGTCTATAGGTCACCATAACAAGGAAATGGGTAGGTACATGTAAGTTGAGATTAACCATTGTATTACGTGGGTTATAGCGAATGTTTTCGCCGTTATAATCCAGTTACAATTGAATCAAATGTGTCAACACGATGATGGAACAATGGTTTTACTTGCAGCAAATACTTACCTATGCAGCCGTGGCGTGGCGTAGGGGGAGCTACTTGTCGTATCGACGCGATGTAAACAATGTACTCATAGAGTTTTCAGAATATTACATGGGTAAAAAAAATATGTAAATTTTGTATTACATCAATACATTTTAGTTACTTATTATATTATTTATTTATTTGCAACAGACACTACTGTCCCTACAGAATACCCCAATACAACAGTGTGGTCCCTAATTATGCGTAATACGAGTATAATACAACAAGACATGAAGTTGTTTTGTCAAATTCAATAAGAGAACAGGTAAATAGGTCAATTATTTCGGCCTCATCATGAGCGCGCGCGTAAGAGCAGCTTTGTTGAGCTAATCTGCGCTGCCGCGCGCCACAGCCTGCGGCCGTTATTAATTACATTAGTGCAACAACCTGCGGTGGGAATCGAGCCCGAAACCACACGCGCATAGAGGCAAATGCGCACAAGTCTGAAGCGCAGTGGTTTGTTACAAAGAAACCAACATAATAAAAGGCCATGTTTAAAAAATTAGGGCCACGTCATTCTAAATGATAGTGGTAAACACCATTGGCCAAATCAAAGAATACTATCAGTACAGTCAACCACATAACCGCTTACTACTCACGTACAGTCGCACAAACGTGCACGATATAGGAAACTTCAATAAATGCCTGATTCATTGTTACGTGATGTCGGTAAATGAGCTAATTTCGCGTCGTTAGGGATTAGTCTAGAAGCCGGCCTTACAAGGTCATACGTCATTCGGCATGGAGTATTTTGTTTTGATTAAGCTCGCAGATGGGCCAGAATAAGCAGTGTGTAGGTTTTGTGCCTATTCACTATGTAATTAAAGCATTAGAACGTGTCAATAATTATGATATGAGAAGATACCTAACTATAATACTAATTTACACTACATTCTAATTACGAAAACAAAAATACATACTCTTGCACCTAAAATTTAACGCGATCCAAACATGAACAAGGTAATTGTTGATTACATTTAGTCAAATCATTCGCAGATGCGTTACCATCATAGTATCAAGAGATTTAGATAGTGTACATATTTGTCAAAATACCTAAAAAGTATGTTTGGAGAACTGAAAATCTTTATAATTCCACTTGTAATTTCATGAGTAATTATTAAACATACTGTTAAAAAAATTAAAAAATATATTACCCCATTAATCACGGCACCCGTATTGATTGTGCCTACTTCCGTATTTACCACATTTCCATCAGCGGCGTGAGCGATGCGCTTACGCACCCGCCTTCCCCCCGCTACCTCTATATAGCCTTCGCGGCTCGCGCCGGCCTCAGTTCTGATTGCAACACCACAAAGTGCACACGTCAACATGCTCTCACCGCGAATGTTTGCGGTATTCGCCCTCCTGGCCACGGCGGTCGCAGTGCCAGCCACTGACAGGCCCGCGATCCCACAGCCCATCACATCCATCTACAGCGAAGATGTAGAGTCCCCGTGGTTCAGTTTCCCCCTCTTCGGAAACCTGTTCGCACCCCTATGGAAACTGTTCCCGAGTTTCGCCGACATCGGACCGAAAATCATCGCGGACGACGACAAATTCCAAGTCATCGTGAACGTGAAAGACTACAAGAGGGATGACCTGAAGGTGAAGGTCAAGGGAGACTTCATCTTCATCCAGGGAACGCACGAAGCGAAGCAGGACGACCGCGACATGTTCGCCAGCCAGTTCTTCCATACGTATACATTGCCGGCTAACGCCAGCGGCTCTGATGTCGCCGCTGAGTTATCCAACGATGGATTCTTAGTTGTTACCGCTCCCGTGAACGGTAAAGTTGACAAAAGCAAGGAAGTGGACCGGGAAGTGTCGATCGTCGACACCGGAAAGCCGTACAAGGAAGAGCTGGAGGACAAAGCTGAACAAACGACTGTTGCAGCCACGAAAGCTGCAACATCCACGACCGCCGCCCCAGTGCCCACGACAGTTGCCGAGGAAGAGGAAAAAAAGGAAGCTACGACGCCAGCCGAACGTGAGGACGTAACTGAGAAAGACAACGTTATCCCCCACGGAAACGAAGTTCAGCCCTAAAGTGATATAGACTTAAGTATTTAATTATAAATCAGTATTTTAATAAATATTTTTTTTGTATTTACTCCAGTATTTTCATTGTACTCGTAACGTGTTGGTATGCATTCAGCGGTTGTTTTAATGGCGGTGGCGTGGAATGAATACGAATGTGCTAGATACCGGAGCCGTGTAGGGTGCGACTCGTAAAACAATGGAGGTTCGTCAGTTTTCGTGCTCAGTGATGTATGAGCATCCGTAATTTATACGCAATTAATTGACACTACCTATATTTGGTGGGGTTTTGTGAGTGGATTGTTCCTATTATTGTAGCCTTGAATCACGATATACTTGACATAACACACTCGTTGTTTTAAATTTACGTAGTGGTTTGTCGCTTCAGGCATAAAAATGTTTTTATAAAGAAATCATCATTCCATATAACTTTCTCGTATATATTGGCAATTAAGTAGATTGAGATCTTAATAACGCAGAATATAATTCAGAATGTGTTATTTTAAGGAACTTGGAATTCACATACGTTAGAGAATGTGCTACACGCGCTCTAGGTATTTATGTAAATCCTTAACAAAAACTTATTTTAAATAATTTCTGGATAGCTGCAGACGATCGCTTGGCGCAGTGATTCGAGCGTAGGCCGCTTTGCTCACTGCACATGGTGGTTGCGGGTTCGATTCCCGCCGGGGAAAATTTCGGAGATGGCCTTTTCGTTACTCGAATCGCTCCCAGTCCATAGTACAAGCGTTGATTAGTTTGGGAGCAAACAGTTGGTGTGTCAATCTTGCGATATTTGTTTATTTTATTTAACTAAACAAACTGTAACTGTTTCTGGGAAAACAATTTAAAACGGTTAACTATTTAGGTAATAGTATGACAACTAAGTCATACAATTATCATGTTTACGACACAGGCAGGTAATTAGGTAACACGCTCCCAGATACAACTTGGAAATAAAATTAGATGATAAATGTTTTTCTTCCGTATTCATAAATCTTTTACCATTGTGTAGGTGGGTTTTCAGACTTACATCCGGGTACCTTGAAAGATTCGCGTGGCCTCACACTGATGCCCAATAAACAGTCATACATATAAAAGTGGACTATAGACCAAGTACAGGTGGTCATATTCAGTCATGGAATTATATTTTGGAAATGCTTTGTAAAGCCGTTGTAACTAGATTATTTGTATTGCTCGCTCAGCTCTTCTATGCAGTTATCTATAGCATACGTTACGTATGAGACACATTTTGAAGGTCAAATAAAAATTAATTACCTCAAAATACGTGACCGTTTATACATTTTAATTAAGTAAAGATTGATACGTATGGACATTAATGTGGTATATTGAAATCCGGTTGATAGTCGCGGGTGAATTGGATGATAGAGAAAAATATTGAAATAATAATATCAAACTTTATATTGCAGTTACTACGTGGTTTTCACTTTGTAATATCAAACCTAAATAATTTAAATACTATATTTTTGAGATTTAGTTTGTTTTTCACTATCAAGTCTACATCCAGAAATAATAATTGTATTCTGCAATTTCAGAGAGAATGATAATAATTGGTATGTGTGATATCGAAAGTTATTATGTTTTACATAAATAGGTACACCAAGTTGATAGGTATACATAATTCCAAATCAGATTTGCAACAATAACTGATGTGACAAATACAAGCATGAATAATTTATCGTTTTTTTATCCACTTTGTGGTTTAATCACGCAATGCCGATGTAAATCTAAACGTAGCGTATTTGCCTTTTGCCTTCGCGTTAAAGTAAATGTCAAACGAAATTGATTGCGATTGCCGCTTTTGTGATTTTACTGCTTGGTTGAAATATTTCGGTTGATAATTATTAAATAAGTCGTGTGAAAAGAAAATGAACACTATAGTTAAAAAGAAGTTGGTACAGCCTGCGTTCATAAGTGCAGGTGCACAGGTAAATATTGTAGTGATGAACATACGCCACGGTATTGATTGATATTATTACTACTGGACTTGCGGGCGTCGCCGCTGTACATGTATTGTGTAGTTGATATACTTAGTAATGTTTAACTTTTAACATATATACCTTGTTTACTTATATTTACGCCAATGCTGCATATTGAAATGAAACTATTTTACGGATTTTATCGCGTTTATTTTTGTGATGAGCAACACCTGGCTGCCGAGATCCATCACGTCAAGCAAGTATTGCATGACAACAAACTTCGGTCCCGCGCCGCCATCACAGTGACCGAGTGAAACCAGCCACAGTCGAGCGTCTACCTGCTGTACTACCATACATAAGAGGTGTACTACCATACAAGATTGGCTACATCTTGAAACGCGCTTCAATAAAAACTTACTTCAAGCCACCGAAGAAGATTAGTCAGTTCTTACCACCTGTCAAGTGTCACATTCCTCTACAAGATGCTGGGGTATACAAACTCGATTGTGAATGTGGGCTCTCCTACATAGGGCAAACTAAAAGATCAATTAAAATCCGCGTAAAAGAACACATTGCTGACGTGAAACACCGGCGCTCCACGAAGTCTGCAATCTGTGAACATGTACAGGACCACACCCGCCATTATATCAGATTTGATAAATCACAAATCCTCGCAAAAGAACACCGATTCCGACCAAGGATGATACGTGAGGCCATTGAAATTAAAGAACATCCTAATTTCAATAGGGAAGATGGCTGGGTGCTACCACCAAATTGGGATCCAGTAATTAATTATAATTAATTCAAAAACCAAGCGTACCATTGTAAGAACTCGAGACACTGTGAGCACTTACTGCGTGGATCGGACCGCAAACAACAACTTAATATGAGGGTACCCAGTTATTAACTATGGCATCAGGACGTCCAACACCTCAGTCCCCCCGTGACCATGGTTGCTGTAAAGCAGCCGAAACGTCGGGAACAAATAAACTAAATAAACACGATAAAATCCGTAAAATAGTTTTATTACAATATATACTTTTATGCGAGAAGCCTGACAAGATGACTAGGTGTCTTGGTTTTATGACTCGAATTCTACACCTGAGGTAGATTGCTTGTCCAAGCCTCATTTTAAATTTATAAGTACTGCAGACGTCAACATTTGTGTAGCAATAGGTACTTATGTATTCCATGAACTAAATTTTATAATATTAAAAACATAATACAGATCGTAAGTAATCCAATGTTCATTTCATTAATTTGCTATAATGAAGATTATAATCTGCTAATGTACAAATGAAATTGAATGGGCAATGCAACATCTTGAAATTGCTTCATATGTCAATGTTGAGTAATGGTCGACGGATAACATAAGCTGGACTTAGTAAAGTCAAATGCTTGCATGATATAGAATTTATATGCTACTAGCTGTGCGCGCGACTTGGTCCGCGTAGTATTTAACTTTACAAAAATTTCGGGATTAATGGGATAAAAAGTATCCTATGTGTTAATCCCGGTTATAAACTATCTGTGTTACAAATTTCATCCAAATCCGTTCAGTAGTTTTTGCCTGAAAGAGTAACAAACATCCACACTCACAAACTTGCGCATTTATAATATTAGTTGGATTCTCTATATTATAGAGGACTAGCTGTGCCCACGGACTTCGTCCGCGTAGTATTTAACGTAACAAAAATTTCGGGATTATCGGGATAAAAAGTATCCTATATGTTAATCCCGGCTATAAACTATCTGTGTTCCAAATTTCATTTAAATCCGTTCAGTAGTTTTTGCGTGAAGGAGTAACAAACATACATACATACATACATACATACATCCACACTCACAAACTTTCACATTTATAATATTAGTAGGATTAAACTACCTTTATTGAATTAGTTATATCTATTCCGATTGGTGTATTTATCATCAGTCTTTAGCTGCTAGATTAATTTGTCTGTCTCACTGTCTGTGAGTACAGTAGTATAGTTTGGCGCCCCCACTTTGCAACGCATACTGTTAGACTAGAAAGGATACAAAAACGGTTTCTGTGGCATTTAGCACGGCTAACAGGACTAACGTCAAAGCACCTCTCCTACAATGAGCGGCTTCTCCACTTCAAGTTAACCTCCCTTTTCAAACGAAGAGACTTGCTCGATGTACAATTCCTATACAAACTATTAAGAAACAAAATTGACTGCCCTCAACTATTGCAGAAATTTAAGTTAAATGTGCCTTGTAGGTACCCGCGACACCATATCCGACTATTGGCACCACCATTCCGTAGAACAACCTTGGGCTCAAATTCACCGGTACCCCGGTTGTGTAGACTTTTAAATAACAATCCCAAACTTGACGTATTTACTCAAACCTTGCCCATTTTCCGAAAATGTTTTTTGGAGGCTGGCAGTTAGTGTTTCTTAATTTGCCTTTTGCGAGAATAATGCCTTCTCTTTTCAATGTCGGTTTTTTCGAAATGCCTAACCTGAGTTCTATAAGTTAATATAAGTTTTTTTTTTTGTTTTTTAAATATTATATACTTCCAATTTTTCTTTTTTGTTATAATATACTCTGTAGTTGATATCATACCTACGACGTCACATCAAAATAACATGCTGTGTTTACCTGTAATTAGTTGTGCATTAGACATAAGACAAATAATTGTAGCAATAATGCCTGTTAGAATGTAACAACTGTTGGTGAACCTATTAAAATAAAATAAAATAAAATAAATATTGTTAATCAACATTTTTGATGTAATGCTAATTAATACCTATTTACATGAAAGCATTTTTTTTAAATGATAAATACACGGCATCACCGTTTCTCACAAGTTTATGTTAAAATTCACATTTTTTTATGTGTGCCAGCTGGCGTCATATCTAAGTTGGTTATTTCTTTTCGTATTTTTAGTATTCACACATTGTAAGTTGGTAATATTGGTTTGCATCTGAATGCAGTATTGTATGGCTTGGTACTGACGACGTGAGTTCATTCCCGGTGAAGGTCGACAGCCTATCTCATCTTACCCGAGCCAAGGTGACACCAAGCGTTACATGTAATAACTCATTTCTTTTTGTAAATTGAACTTTTCATGATCGTAAAACTTTATGCCAGTGACAACTGCTCCTTGAAGAGACCGATGCCCCGCAGTGCACGTATTTTGGCTGATAATAATGCTGAAGTTTGACAATCAGTGCTAGTATATAGATAATTGATATATCGTTTTGAGGGGTGTGAGTTTCCTTCATTATGAGGAAATTTCTCGTGATGACCTTCCACCTAATTATATTTTCAGTTAGATGTGGCATAATTAAGTTTCCACGTCCAGTAATTAATATTATATCATAGCAGGAGTAAAAGTAGGTTACCGATGTACCCCTTCATTGAGTCTTAGAGAGTAGATGTCTATCGCCCCGTGTAAATATCGGTATTCAGGCTAAATCCGACCCTGACCGGAAAAGACTTGGAAAACCGAATATAAGTAGCTGTTCATGTATGCTCTCATAAATCATGATTAAATTTGTTATTATTCTCAGGAAAACCATAACATTACGATCGCAGTTACATGCTGGGCTTATCAAACAATAAAATGAACTGAGGTTTGAAAAAAGTAATTACACTCGCAGCGAGCCATGTGCTACTGAATGGTAATGGTAGCCGTCCAATGACTAGGTAGATATGTAGTTCATTACACATTACAAGGTGGACCTATGATATCATACGCGTCGTAGGAACCCGGTGGGTGCAGTCTGCGGGTGGGGAGGTCCGGGACGTGTGGTATACATTGGGATATCTCTCCTTCCCCTATCTCTCTCCCCTATCCTTTGCCTATTTCAAGCAATGGACGTCTTTCAACTAATGTTTGGATATTTTACAAATCCTCTCTATTTAAAGATTAAGTATCCAACATTATTATACGAGTATAATTTTTTTTATTAAATCTATAGGCATGTTCCGGCGATGTGCTTAACACCTCTTTATTTTGGTTTCCCAGTTTATCTTCTAAGCATGTTTTTAATGTTCAATCCTGATGCTATATAATATTTGCAATATTAAGTAACGAAACGCTGATTTTCAACCCGCTACCAGTTTAAACAGCTTCACGTCGTTAAACTACATATGCATGATCCAAACTAGATTAGTAAGCCGCCAATGTAATAACATCTTATCCTCACACATGATCATGCAACTACTTTATACTTTGTCTAGCACATGACAAAGTTCAAATACGTATAGCTTTAAATGTACCTATTCCATGCTATTGTCTAGTTCGTAACTAGTCATCCAGACACATGATTATATTATAAAGAATTGTGACTCTAAGTGATATCAGATTAAGATCAAATTCGTGTGTGTGTAGCATTGTTCAGTTAATGGCCAAGTTCACAATGTACGTTGCCGTGCCCAGGTAAGCATGACGGCGTTTCACCGCACGTTGCATTATGTACCGGTATTGTGCGCAAATCGTTTCTAGATGCATCGAACGCCGTGCGAGAGTGTGTGGTGGGCTTTACTTTTGTAGATTTATATCTATGTGTATCGTATTGTCACGTCAGGTCTCGTTGGAATATGGGAAGGACACAGACATAGCCCCTTTCTTACATAGAGCGTGGCAATTAGAAGAATCCTCATAGGTGCAGTTATACAACAAAATCTGAATTTATCTAAATGCACGAAATATCTCGGCGTTTCTTTCTAGGTACCTACTACCTACAAATGGTAATAAAATAAATAAAGTTAATGGCAGCCAAAACAGAAAAATCACACAAGGTATCTAGGTATGATTAATTGTTAGACAGGTTTTGTAGGTGGAACCAATGATATTAAGTAACATTTTTGATGGGTCTAAAAGTCTGGTTTCTAAAAAGGATAACTGAGATGAGAATTCTCATCTTTTCCACGGGGGAGGATCTTCTGCGGGGAGTGTGTATGTGGAACTTTGGCTTCAGTCCTTGGAGTCGCAGTTATAAAGGCTATTTAGCCTTTCTATGAATGAATACATAGGTTTTCTGGTCTAGAGGGGCTGATCATTAATTAATTACCTTATGAAATACGGACCAATAGGCCTTCATGCAACCAAGAGGATGTAATCTATTGGTCCACTATCGATATAAATCATAAAATTTGATTACGTTTCTATTTACGAATGTCGCTATCGGCTGCGACACTTAATTCGAAATGAGTCACGTCACAGTGGTCGCAATTTGGAATAAGATCACGTGCGACGTATCTGCGGATCTTTGTCGCGTGCAGAGAAATCACACCTTTAGGATGAGTAATGGGTATGTAAAATTATATGGAATTATTCAGTTCGTCTGTTTATCTGTTGATATGTTTACAGTCAGCTTTTAACTAAAGCGACGTTAGATCCTAATCTCGTCTATACTCAGTCCCCTTGTCTTTACTCTAATCAGAGTAGCTTATCGCTGAGTATTCAAACGCTACTCAAATGTTTAAATCCTACTAACAGTGCCACAAACTTCCTGGCGCTGCGGCCTAAAGACGAATTTTCAATAGAGAAATGTCATATTCTGACAATCGATGCTGTAGCGGGTTAAATGAATTTGTGGTACTGTAGCTATTTGAGAAGTTGTTATAATTTAGGATTGGTTTAGCGCATAAAATAAAAGTTTAGTTTCGTGGGGTTACTGTGAGTTATGAGCGTTTTCGAATACCGATCGAGAGTTCGAATGTCTCTATACATTCACGAGTAAAGGTGCATGTTTCCACTAGGGGAGGATTAATAAATTAATGAAAAGTTTTTAAGCCATAGTTCCTCCTTATTATAAATATTATGTTAGTTCCCTCTTGAGTCCAGTCTGTGTTTATGTTACAAAGGGTTAATAACAAATGTTATTGAAGCAGTAAACGCTAAGAAGTAGGTACATAGATGTTCCGGGATGTCTGCGAAGCCGCTAATTGCAGTAAAATGTATATTGTTCTTATGCAACAAAATAATATAAACCAGTTTTAATACGAGTTAGCCTTGAACAGTCTCTTCAGTCGAGGTGAATTTTATTTTGACGTTCTTATTTATCTGGAATAAAAATCTTCATCGTTCCGGAAACTTAGTACCTATTGTTTGAAGAAGTTATTACTACTCCTGTCCTGTTATAAGCTGACTCGCATTTCAATAGAACGGCATCGGTAGAGCCAATCTGTAGGCAACTGTCTACCGCTCATATACAGGCTGCCTCAGCCGGGGCAGTACCACCCTATCACAAAAGATCAGCGTAAAGTCGTTATTATAGCTGCGTTTCGTTTGATATGTGAGAGAGCCGGAAGCTCCACCTCCTCCCCTCCATCTATCCTCTTCCGCTTCAGGCAGGCAACGTGCGGGCAATGCCATTGGTATTATCGTTAACGCCTACGTTAGATGTTTGTATAGCAAATTTAACATAGTTAGACCCTGGCAACTGGCGACCGGAAAAGTCGCGTATAACACAATTATAGATAACTAGCTGTGCCCACGGACTTCGTCCGCGTAGTATTTAACGTAACAAAAAAATCGGGATTATCGGGATAAAAAGTATCCTATATGTTAATCCCGGTTATAAACTATCTGTGTTCCAAATTTCATCCAAATCCGTTCAGTAGTTTTTGCGTGAAGGAGTAACAAACATACATACATACATACATCCACACTCACAAACTTTCACATTTATAATATTAGTAGGACAACATTTAAAGTTCATAGAGTTACTTAAATTGGATCAGTAAGGCACTACTAATGTAATGTCATGTCCAAAATGAAATAAATAGCGCTGTGTGTTCTAATCGTTCATTTCGCTACTCGAGTTAGTTTAGTGCTGATTCAATACGAGTTGGCGTATTTCTTAAATGGGAAATATCATTTCCGATACTGATTTCATAATCACTTCAAAATCCTCAGGGCTCTATCTAAAAACACAAAAATATCTCTGGACATGACGTTTCCATCGTATGGCTAACAGTATGTTTACGTGTGTATTAATTAACACAACAATTTTATCCTTTTTAGATTAAAATAACCGTAGCTAATTCTGAAACTATACAATAGCTGTCCGTCATAAGCGATACTAATTTTAAAATCGAATTAGTAGACTGTGTCATTTCAGTCATATCTTAAGTGTACATTGGCATACCGTTTACCGAGTCTATCATGAATAACTAAGTCCCGTTACCGCCGTGAACCCTCATGTTTAGAATGGCGATAATGTTTAAGCTAACACTGGTGGAATCCTATTGTATCGGCAGCCGGGTGTGTGACGTCACCGCTATTGGAAAACAATAGAAACTGTACAGAACTACAATGCATATTTGTTATGTTATAATGATTGCTGAGGATTGCTGCCGAGCTACGGAACGGAGTCACTGTTATGAAAGAGAACTCAGGTCAAATGACATCAAAAACATAAAACAAAAGAACATAGAATGTCTTACGTGGATACGAAGGATTACATAGGACTTGTACCAAAGGAAACTTAATGTTACTAAGTAATGAAAACTCATACAATAAAAAGTTAGTTCAGTCAACATTAAAAGTAGAATTGTGCACTCACAATCACTACATATCTCATTACTTATAAGTAATTTAGTTTATACAACAAAGTCGACAAACATGATTACCGCCCGCATGATGTTAAGCTGTTATCGTAGCCTATAGACGCTTGCAAACCAAAGGCATCGTTCGCACATAGCCAACCCTGATATAACCAAAAAGGGCAGAAAGGCATGGGTTAGGCTTTCGGCTCTCTCATTCATCGTACTGAACGCTGCTATAAATCTACTATCACTAGATAATTTGTGTCTACGTTAACAACGTTATTCAACGTTGCCTTGAATATGGTTGCTTTGAATATCTTCAGTCTGCAAGTCCGTCCTCGGTCGGGTTCCCTAACAATGCCCCGCGGCTGCGCCTGGCGATCATCCAATGCCTCCTTTATACTGAAAACCGCTTCGTTACAGCTGCTGCTGATAAATAGATGCCGACAAAATAGAATTCTAGGGACCAGGTAACTAAATATGGTTGTTTAATACTTTTTCCCTTTATTATGTCTAAAAAAACCTGCCTAAAAAAAAACTTTTAATTTTTTTGCCTGTAAAAAACATTGAATTTTTTATTAAATTTTTCTGTAAACATCTTTGTCTCAGTTTCAAGGAACAAACGTGATCCCTGTTTAACATTGTTCATAGAGCACTTTTTACGAAACTCCTTATTTGCGGGCATTTGACAGGCTATTTTCATCAACAGCACAGAACATCGTAACTTCCCTGAGCAAGCAACATGCGTATCTTTCCTTTTTCCTCTGTTGCTCATGACACACTGCACTACCTTCTATTATTAAAACACACCTTCAATAAGACCCATATTCAAATATCATTTCAGTGTCAATCCAATAACATACGTGAGAGCCGAGCCTATACTCCAGAGTATAGGTTCCCTATTTATACCCGATCGCTATTCAGAAAGGTGGCAGAACATTTGGCTATACTAGAACAAAAGAATGTTGTCTGTGGCTTCTCCTATTTATTGAATGTGAATGATATTGCTCCGATGGTCTTGCGAAAATTGTTATTGGTGTCCTTTCAACCAACTTTGATCTCTATTTTGGAAAAAATAAAGTGGTAGATCGTGTACATGTATTGTTTGAGAACTGTGAAGTTCTCTCTTTTATGTCGAAATTGGCAAACAAATTTAGTGTATGAAGGACATAAGTTGATCCCTTTTGGATAAATAGAAAACTTGGGTGAAAACAGTTTGTATATTTTATAAGGGTCCAATGCCGTGGGGGTTGGAACCGGACCTAATCTTTACATAAGGTTTATTTTTAATGATGCTCGATCTAATAGACAATAGTTTCAGTTTGAGACCAAATTGCTAAAGTCAAAACAGTGGGCCCGTATCCGTTTGATAAGGCCCAAACGTTTTCGTGACCCAGATAGTAAAAGGTCGAGTTTCGTTCATGGCTATACCTACTGACGTACTATTAGGGATATCGCCCACTTAAGATTTCCTTTAGTTGAATTTACATGTTCAGGCACTAGAAGTAAGCATTGAAAAGAGTAACCATTGAGTTTCTTGCCGGATCTTCTCAGTGGAAGCAGCATTCCGAACCGGTGGTAGTTACTGACTATTCATAAATGCTTTGTTGGCTTACGTGAATAAAATAATTTTGAGTTGAGTTGAGTTTTCAGTTGCCATGCGCAATTAGACATCGAGAAAGTACATAATATGTTTTGCATAGCTGGGTCTAAACATATTTTAAAAGATTCTAGGAGTAACTATTACTATATTGAATTCATGCTCCATGTTCTACGATCACAAACATTGTGCCATAATCGATTGGTTCCCGAGGTGTCGTGACAAAATAAACAGACTGTGACCCACATATAAACGGTTAACGGAAACATAACGTTTACTTGTTACACTGCCGCTAATAGTTTGTTCAATGATGGTTTGAAATTTCTCTTTTCGTACGTCGGGAAAAAATAATGTAGAAAAAAACAATCCAGGCAGTTCTGTTTATAGGGTAAACTGCCCCGAATTTAGAGTTCATTATCCCTGAGCAATGGTTATATCAAGGAATGTAAACAAAATTAAAAACCAACTCAATGATTTTCTTGTATGTAAGGATGTGAGTCAATATTCCAATAGTGTTTTATGTATTTGGCGTCAGAACAAGTTTAGAGATAATATCATTTACGTTTCTTAATAAATTTCCGATACAAATACAGGATGTACAACCATTTACTGAACGATCTAAATATAATTACTTAGTACCGACGACAGATATTAATTTCCGACCTCTGAATACGGTCTGCAGCTCACGAAAAACCTGCGACCGTTGTACGCTCAATTTAATACAATTTCCGCTCGACCGTGATGTTTTTGCCGACCATCCGATGCCCATTGTATCGATTAAACCATCGATAAACCGATTCGGTCATTCGATTCGGAGATTTCGTCGGAAACAATCGGTTTGTAATGTAAAACATGTCACAGGTGTAAATGAGATTGCTGGAAATTAAGATAACATTTTGTAAATAGACTATGTAAATAATAGTTTAATGTATAAAGTACTTAAATTTGAAATAGTCTGATTCTCTACCTTTTAAACATTGCTAAAGAAGGGAGTATCTGTGGGAGTGAGAGTGTTATCATCTCTATTTCTCTTTGAGATTCAAGAGTTGAGGTATTGGAATTGACATGTTATAAGACGACCATACATTTACAAAGAATAATCCTACTAATATTATAAATGTGAAAGTTTGTGAGTGTGGATGTATGTTGCCGGATCTTCTCAGTGGAAGCAGCATTCCGAACCGGTGGTAGATTCTGACTATTCATAAATGCTTTGTTGGCTTACATGAATAAAAACAATTTTGAGTTTGAGTTTGAATATATATGTATGTATGTTTGTTACTCCTACACGCAAAAACTACTGAACGGATTTGGATGAAATTTGGAACACAGATAGTTTATAACCGGGATTAACATATAGGATACTTTTTATCCCGATAATCCCGAAATTTTTGTTACGTTAAATACTACGCGGACGAAGTCAGGGGGCACGGCTAGTATAATATAAACAACTCTATAGCTAAATAAAATATGTTGCTCTACATTTAAACGTTTTATCATTTCAACCTTTTTGTCATGAATATCCACTTAACATTTTAACGCCAAAAATATTAATTAAAAGGAATCCGGTTCTAAATTATTGAACCCATTTGCACGCTCATCGTCCCCAAGGTCAGCTGAATCGATCAGGAAATATTGCCTGATTGTGTAATCAATCCGATATTCACATCATTATATAATTAAAATGCCAACTTAATAAAACTATAACTTTAGTTTTTTTTCCTGTTGTTGATTGGGCAAGTCTGCTCGTCGATAGATACCAAAATAATAATATTGTTTCCTGAGAGAGAGAGAGAGAGAGAAAAAGAAACATTCGAGAAAATCGACGTCTAGCAACATTACTTGCTTCATAGACTAGAATTAATGTAGTGTTGGTTAAAATACCTCCCTTCGATGGTGTAAGAAGACAAAAGCTATTCTGCCTAGTACTAAAATATTTCTGAACTAGAAGGTCAAAATACCTACTTGTTATAGTGTGGGCTGCTTAGTTTACCTACCAAGCAAACCCTGGTGTTAGTGTTCTTTCATGAACTGCCTTTCGGCCGCTGACATGGTTCATGTTATGACAACCACTACCATCAGAGATATTAATGACCGAGATCACCTACGTAGGTTGATAGGTAAGTAACTATTTATTTATTTTGTAGTTTTCAGTGCACATAAAATAAAACCGTTTAACTTAAAAGTTTTTCTACCGATTTTTATTTGAAGTGGGTTTCATTAAAATAGTAATATGTGTTTCAAGGAAAGGACTTTGTATCTAGTTCTGTAAACAATTTCGAAACATGCATGTGAGTATGGAGCATGTAAATAGAGGGAAATACGTCGGGTACCATCATATGAATATTAAAAACTGCAAAAAAATATCTTCCATAAAATATGAAAACTTAATCATACCTATGTTTAATGTGTAGGGTACGTATGTTTTAATTTACATTTCTTGTATTACAAGTTAATAACAACTGTATTTACACATTATGATGTTATTACCGGAGTTCAATCAAATTTTACTATATAAATGAACATAAGTCGGGTTTATCACGTGTTTTAGTGGATACCTATGCATCCATCTAAACGTGATAAACAGTAATAGTTACAAATTAATTCAGATTTATTTTAATAAGTTTAATTGGATCCGTGCTATTACATAATAACACATTAGCAGGTAGACACTATTCACATAATACGAAAGATTTGCTTTTATTTTAACATGAATAGTGGCTAATGAATATGTAGTAGGTATCTTTATTTACCAGTGGCCCTTTTTTATTTGGGACTGGTTCCGCCACTCACTCCCACCACCGTTACTCTTCTCAACCAGGATCGACAATGGTGATCAATATTGACGTCGTGGTTTGACCCTCGACGAGTCCCGGGGAAAATTTAAATTGTCTTGGAACCCGCACGAATTTTAAGTGGCCCTATAACACGCTAACTGTACGGTACCAATTTAAACACCGCTTTTACTATTATGGGCACATCCCAGTGACTCCTAGACTAGGGCTAATTACGAAAAAAGCCAATCGGGAATCGAACTGAAAACCACCTGGTATAGTATTTTGAGAACTTCGCCAGTTAATTACTTCTATCATTAAAATTTGAAGCAAGAAATTCTGGCTCACAAGCCAGAATCTACAGCTAGATTACATTCGGTATATTTGACCCATAAAGAGCTAAACCGCCAAGTCTCATGTAAAAAGACTTTCACGCAATTATTTACCATCAAAATGCATATAACTGTGCAACTTTTGGCATATTATATTTAAGTTCAGCGACTGACGCGACCGCTGCGAGCACGATTCGCAATGCTATTGATTAATCACAAAATGACTACGATAACGTAATATAACTTTGACACCATGCTGTTGCAAAATCATTCTTATAATTAACAACCGAGCAGGCAATTTTGAACGTTTAAATAACTAACGATTTAAGCGTTTATTATAACACTTTGAACTATGGCGTAGGTCAGGTGTTATAAATCAAAAGTCCATCTATTGATCCGTATCGCATGGATTACAGTCGTCAACGATATTGACAACTCAACGCAATGTTATCAAACAGCTAAGGAGCGGCTGAACAACAGTTTCAAATTCAAATCAGCAATGTAATCATAACAGGATGATTCCGTGGGACTGTTGTTGTAACTAGTGTTTGAATACAAATTGGTATCGTGCACTTTTCAGCGTTTTGAAATAAAATGGTAAAAAACCAATGTTTTTCATGGAATAAAGGTATATAGGTTCTACAGGGTAAAGAAAGAGGTGTAAGTAATTTGTTGTACAAATAATTATAAAAACTAGTATTCCCGTTATAATGGTCGAAATTCGACCATAATTCATTTAAATTTTTATTTTTAAACGTCCTTAAGGTCCTATTTTCAAATACTATTTGATACTGGCAAGCAGAATGCACTATGCAATTACCAAGTGGATGTTTCAAATGTGTGTGTATGTGTCAAACGCATGATGTTGTATTTATTGATTCTAAAGTATTTCTAAGTATAATTTATAAAAATATTAGCATTCTGAACTCCTTCTCTATGTAAACTACCTATAAGTGTGCCAAATTTACAATTTGAGGGACGCAATTGAAAACAGTAATAATAACTGAACCCCTCTTTTCCTGTTACCACGAGGAATCCATTTTGATTTCCAGTAATGATGACAGACAGAAGAAAACAACTTTCGTTGCTACGGACCCGTAATATACGGGTCGTTTCCTAAACTGACATATTTGTCGAAAACATGTCAACCATAGATAATGATTATTTAAATTTCGTCTATATTACATCGTAGTTTAAGTACAAATTCGGAAATATTTTTCAAGTGGAATAACACGTGGTTCAAAAATGTACTTAGAGCGTAATAAAATAACCATTAGAACAACATCAGTCACTACTGCGCGTCCAAAGTTTTGGGCTCGAGTCCCGCGGCGTTACCTTTTTGCGTTAATTTATTTAACGAACAAGATTGAAAATTCGAAACCCCGGTTACCAGAGAATACTTTACTCTTCCGGATGTGGTGCCTGCTCAAAGAATTATTAATCGTTTTGTTATCTTCTGACATCGTAAGGAGGGTTGTAAAGTTTGCTGCTGTAGTGTGCTCCGTCAGACTTTCTACGCTTTGGCCCACATTATTTTTACGACATATATTTATTCATGAATATTATACTTTATTTTATCGGCATGGCTTAGCGATAGGTTTCACTAACAAGTATATGTTCGCGCGTTTGTCACTAAATAAAAGTATCTAACTCTCTTCAACAACGTGCCATCATGAAAGCTTACTTATAAACTAAGCTAACGTGAAGAATATCGAGCAACAGGTTACTAACTCGGCCACGTGCTGGTTCTGACGGCTCTATTATGCATCCACTGATTACTTTATAACGAGTTATAGAGTCGGTCAATATTGACGTTACTTGCCAGTTAGGTAAAGCCAATGTTAATCGAAGATTAAAATCTATGGTACTATTTAATCTGAACGAAGTCAAATCGAGCACCTAAAATTCAAAACACAGATTTCATAAAACTCTACAAACAAAAGCTATTACATCGTAAGTGTACGTTCAAACAAAGTAAGTGGCTATTACGAAAGGTAAAGCCATTGGCAATCCGCGGGGCTGACTCAACCGGACAATTGCTGCACTTGAAACACGTACGTAATTGTAATGTATCAAAAATTGTGATATTTTAACGTAATTATCGTAAGTAGGTATGGCATGATTGATTTAGTGCTAACAGATACCTGTGCTTTCAAAATTCACTAAAGCCCGAACAACTCATTACTACAAAGATCTAATCCTGAATAAACGTCTTATAATATGGAGAGGTTGTGTATCGGACTAGGCGTGATCCCAGGAGAAAGGAGTATTTCCGACGTGTGCTCCGCCTCGCTATCAACCCCGGCTAACAAACGCTGATACATTTTAATATCTCAATTGAAGTTATACCGAGGTTTATCGGCGAGAATCTTGCTAAAATCTCTTTTCAGCTCAGTATAAACATCTTAAAAACTGTACAAACATATCCATTTAACATACTTGGCATAATAGGCGAGCAGATTACAAGCAATTTGTCACATGAGTCAGACGCATGAAGCATTCATATTATAATGATGTCCAGAACCTTCAACACTGTAGCTCTGTTCCGACTTCGGCGGTATTTTAGCCACCTACGGTGCGGTAACGGAACACTTGAGTGACTCATGTTCGCTCGAACACGCTCTACCTTTAGTTATAATCCTGTATCGAGGAGAGTTTAATCGATGTCCTCCTTTATCACGGCTCTCAAAGCCCAAGCCCGCACCTCGCCCCGGACATAAGGTAAGCATTTGATGAATAATTTAACCTCTAAACATTGAAGACACAAGCTGGACAAACTTGATAAGCGGTTGTCGTTATCCCTATCTCTATGTCCCTACATTAGTCAGAGGGTCCATACGTGGAAATAATAAATAATAATAATAAATATCGCCAGACGAACACAGCAACGCTTGTACTATGGGTACCGTACAATGGACTGGATGGGCAAATAATGAAAAGGCCATTTCAGAAATTTTCCCCGGCGGGAATAGAACCCTAGTTCGGAAATAATCCTAGTTCAAGCATAACTACAGCCTCTTCTTACTCCACTGAATATACCTGAGACGCGTTAGATGTGCTACGTCTGAACAGAGCTTAATTGCTCAAAACATTACAAATAAAAAATATCGTTGACCTTTCCATATTGGTACACAATGGAGATTTGAGAGTATTCAAATATGTATGTTTGAAAAAGGTGTTTGGACTGCCAAACCATTAAATTGCTATTTTTGTAGCTATTCATCATTCTGAGTTAGAGTAAGTAGGATGTAGTACTTCTAAGTAGGAACGAATGTAGAATGAATAATAAATATATTTATAACTATAGCGGGATTTATTATTCCCTGGAATTCTGACATTTCATAAGTTTGGCAAGTTCTACAACCAAGAAAGTAACACATAAAGTGGAATTAAAAAATATTTTGCTTAATCTGAGATTTTACATATAAAAATGATATGAAATGTATTTGACTTACTCGTATTAACAATATTTTTTTACTATCTAATTTTCAAAGTTCCATTATTTGAAATAGATTTTTTTTTCAGCTGGTTTCACTGACCAATTTATCAGATTTAACAAACATTTTGAATTATTTTCAATCGAAATCACCGTCACCGAGATTTAACACGCAAAAAAATAATAGAAGGCTAAGATAATGTTCTTCCTGACAATTTGGGATACTGTTATCACACAACAATCATGTGATGGGTACTCTTGATGACTTAATGGATAATATCTGGGATTCTTTTATAATTAATGTGAATGATGACGATGACGAAGAAAGTAGCACAAGTGATAAATAAAGATTTTAATTTCAACATATTGTACACTCATGATTATTTTAATGTCATCCGAGCCGGATTTCGGCCACCTACGTCATCCTTAATATATTACAATCCATTGTAATTTTTCATCATTAAATTCGAGATACACATACATAAAAATAAAATAAATCAATAATCACATTATTCACTACGCCCTTTCTATGACAAATCGTTGACCATTTATTTAATCGAATAAAAAAATAAAGACTTATCGAATAAAATACAGTCAAATAGTAGGTATAGATAATTTCGTACAAAAGTTTTGGCGGTATAAATAACACGGAAAGAAACAAAATTGGTCCCAGTTTCCACATATAATATAAAGGCTCCATACATTTAGGGTCTTATTTAATTAAGACATGTATAAACCAGAGGCATACCAAGGACAGACGTCGCACACCCGTCCCCAATTCACTCCGGGCCACAATTTCGTATGCGCCTCACGTGAGGCACGTCTAAATTCGATACAGACGTACTAATCTCTAAATGACAGATGAATTAGGTACACGTACACTAGTGCGGAAACTTCCTGGTGTGTGTCTAGCTTTATGATAACGATAAAGTGAACCACGGCACGCTCCTCTGAGATTCTTAGGTTTAGAAGTTTATCACTTGCTAAACGGTGAAGGCCAACATCGTGAGGAAACCTGCACTTTTTTGAAGATGTAAGAAGTTCGCCAACCTGCCCTGAGCCAGCGTTTCGTGTTCGAGGATTATGCCCCAAACCCCTCTCGCATTTAAGATGAATATGTGGAGTGGGCATTTGATCTGATCTACCTGCTAGATCCTACGTCATAGAAAGTTAGCTGTATCAATTTAAATAGTCAATTATAATAAATATAGTAATAGCTAATTAAATAGTAATAGCTAATTGAAATAGTCCACATCATTTTATTAAGGTGCACACATATTTGCATAAATTGCAAATAAGGCAAAATATCAATCTAGTCTAATCCCACATAATATTTTAAATGTCAATTTGTTAAGGATATTAAAACGACTAGAATAGATACATACTAAATATTGCCAGACTAACACATCAACTACATGGTCCCAAAATAAGCAATGCGTTTATGATAACGTTAAGCTACGTACCTACCTAAGGAGATAGCGCTTAAGGGTTTCTATTTACGCCGGGTTTCCCACCCGCTTGCGTCGACCAATAGGATCGCTTCATTTTTCTCAGCTGTTTAAAATGAAGCGATCCTATAGGTCGAAAGCTAGCCCAGTCAGCCCGTTCGTTTCAAGTGGAGAAGCACTCTTATTGTATTGCGCAAAAGTGCCAAATCTCAGTAATGTCTTCGTAATTTTCTAAAAGGTCATAACAACTCTGTCTAGACAAATATTGTTTGCATTCGGTGATGAAATATCACTTGTTGTGTACACTGATGAGCTAGGACATTCTGCTATATAGGTATTATAAATGTTGTAATAAATAGTCGAAATGTTTCTAAGGTGATTATTTGTTTAGGTAAAAAGAACAACAGGTTGGATAAAGACCAAATACTGAAATGCTAATCAAATGTTTAAGTCCCACAAAATTGTTTGTGATGTCGTTGTTTTTTGTATATTTTCGTCAGGTAATGTGCCAGATATCGGAACAATGTGGCAGTTACCGTTCTCTTTAATTCTTTGGACACGGTACCAACCATGGAGGTATTGCAAGCATGGAGGACGCCAATCTTAACTGCTGTGAAGCTGGACCTTGCTATAAATACACATAACCACCAATATAATACAAATTTATTAGCACATGACGACCCCTTGGCGCAGTGGTTTGAGCGTAGGCCTCTCGGTTCATTGTTCATTCATGGTGATTGCGGGTTCGATTCCCGCTGGGGTAAATTTCGGAAATGGCCTTTTCGTAATTTTCCCTGGTCTGGGTGTGACTCGGATCGCCCCCAGTCAATTGTACGGTACCCATAGTACAAACGTTGCTTAGTTTGGGGCCATACAGTTGGTGTGATCGTCTGGCAACATAAAAATAAATAAACAAATAAACATTGTAGTTTCTTGAGTTCAAATTATACCACGGACAATTTAAAAAGCATTCTCTATACTTTGTCATAACTCCATCGCCCTAATCTCTATCGGGCTGTAAAAGTAGATAAAATAATAATATTTATAATGCATCATCCCCCCATATATGTCATGGTTAGGTAGAGTCCACTGATTGCCGCAAACTACGATCCTGACCCACCTCTTTCGCGTCATTCACATTCATACCTACATCTTTTCATGCATTTTATTCGGTTGAAGGTGCTACGAACTTTACCTGCCTAAAAGAGACGTCATTATAATCACCTGTGTATATATCATTTAAACAGCTCTACATTTCCAAGTCAAATAAAGCAGAAGTTATAAAGGGTTGCTAGTAAAACATGACCATGGGAATTTCCCCGCGGCTCTGCGTAAACAGAATAATAATTTATGTGTGTGTTACAACCCCGTTTTTACTGCCTATAAAACTGCACACCCACTGAATGGTAGCGCAGATTTGCTAGGCGATTTGCTTTCATAGCATTGTGTATCTATAAATATTTACGCATAACGTTTAGGGTTAATTAGAGATTGGGAATGATGGTGCCGATTATGTTTGTTCACAAACTAAACTTAACTAAATATATTACCGTCAGTTGTGGTTGCCACCAATAATAGTTCCTTCTTTGTTCTAGAATCTAGAAGGTCTAAGTTGATGACGTAACGTCACAAAAATAAAATATTATGTCAAACTGTTACCTATGATTCAACTATCAAAGATTGTCCACAGTTCGCGGGTTTTAACTAACTAGACATAAACATTTGAAAAGAACAAGCAGATTGAGTATCATTAATATAAAATAACAATGTCAACATGAGATTCTTCGAAGTTTGCAGGTCCCTAAGAGGGTGGCACCGTATCTACTCTCCTTGAGTTGCAGATATCCTGGGTGACGGTTACCACTTACCATCATGTGGGACAATTACCAGTGTAATTACCTAGACAATCAAATAATAATCGTGTTTGCAATCATGGCTTGCAATATATACGCAATACATTCGTTTCCAATACATTTGACTTTAAAATTATCCCCAACAACCGAATGCTTGGTGTTATATTTGTCATTTTTAATACACAGTTCACAGAAATGAGTCGTTTTTGAGTAAGTATTCAGCGGTAAACGTGTTCAAGGTGGTCTCCAACCACTAACAAGCCTAGATTACGCAATCCAACTTGTAGAGGACGACTTTAATAATAGTGTTCATCAAACAATTACAGCTTGCGATCCGCCCAAGGTCGCTGTGGTTGGGCGAGGGTTAAGTAATTAATGAAGGTCAAGTTAACCCTGCATGAATCGCTATGGATGGGTATTTTTAGCTGACATGTGATGCTTGTTTAACGGCTGAGGCATTCCACGGTTAATCAATATTTTAGTAATCTTGATGAGTTTGTTAGCATACCATTAATACCTACTGATGCCAATGTTTATTAGTATTGCAGGTGCAGATGGCAATCATTTGCTACATTTCATTTCATTAAAGCCCATACCGTCCCACTGTTGAGCATATGCCTCCCTTCCCTTTTCGCACATGCCCCAATCTATTCACCTTGGACCCTAGCCTCGGACCCTTCAATGAGGGATCCAGCTCTGTTCCTTCCATATTTTGCTGGCCGTGACGCGTTGTCTACCTCCGCTATGATGGCAATCGTTCCGACTACCGACTACCAGTTTAGCGTAGTGGTTTGAGCGTAGGTCGCTCGGCTCACTGCACCAAGTGGTTGCGGGTTCAATTCACAGTATGTACTGACGGGAATCGAGATGTTTTGGAAAATACTTTTACGTAATTTGCCTTGATCTGGGTGACACATTTCATTCATTAATATATCGGTAATCAGCCAAATCAGGACAGACGCAGCCATTCACTATATGAAGATGACACAGTTTTTCCATACATTTTTGACGGATAATAGCTGTATTTGACACTCGGACACAGATACATAGGAAAAACCTTGAAAGAAGTAGATCATTAGCAGTTACTTTATAACGCACTCGTTTATATTTTGTATTCTCGAATTACATAGACAAGGACTCTCACAAACATGACACACGTCTTTTAGCAACTGAATTCGCAAGTAAATAACTCAAACTTCGTCACGCGAACGTAGTTCAAACTTGTTTGTTCAAAACAAGAAATTAGGTTAGTTGTGCGTTCAAACGGTGAAAATACAATTGTATCTTTTACTATTATATAAGAGTTTCAGTAGTATCTTTCGATAATGTTGGCAAACATCGTTTGCTGCTTGAAAATGTAGAGTAGGTACATTTTATGTTTCAAGTTTAAGTATGCAGTGAAACGATTTAAAGTTTGCCCATTTCGGCATTGCAACTGATTTGGCAGGATATGAAAATGTTTTCAGATTTAAAATAAAACGATAACATCTCTAAATGGGCTGGTCTATATAAAACGACTTTAGGTTAGTCGCTATGATCAAATATTGTAATAGTTAGCTAGGGTTAAGACAACAAATTATAGTATTTGTGTCTTTGTAAATTTTACTAAGATATAAAAAATGAGAGAAAAACCTGGCCACTAAAACCTTAAGACAGATTGGAAGAGAGAAGGCGAGACATTTGCCCAGCGGTAGGACAGTTAAAAAGTGGATCAATAAATTATTAAGTGTTTCGGTTTAAAAAATATCAAATGTATGTCAGTCAAGCACTGCCTGTCGATATTTACTGAATGAAGCGCGTACGAGTACGTTATGTAACTGAAGATCGGAAAAAGGACAGGGTATGTTATACAAATCTAATTATAGAGCCATAGCTTCAATGAATTATTTGAGTGGCTCAAAGAGTATCTCTCTTTTTACTTAGCATATATCTAGAAGCATCATTTCGCATTGCAAAAGCATCTGAGTAGCTATTCAGTATCCGCCCATATGATATATATATGCTTTACGAATTCCTGTTACTTGCCTATCAGTAGCTTACCTGTAATAATGAATCCCTTTTCCAGAACACCAAGTTTTACATCCACTGCAACTTTCAAGTTTGGTAAGCTCCCACGTACTTAAACAACATGTCTGTCCAACCAATAAGTATTCTTTTTATATCCTAAGTGTCAACTAGTCTTACTAAACTGAACAATCTCATCTGCACACACCAAGAGAGCTTAAATCGTACAATAATCCAGGAAACGTTAAATATTTGAACACAAAGGGACAGAATACCAATTCTGCTCGCTCCCCAGAGGAACAGCGTGAGAATACACGAGATAAACTAAAAGGGTACACGTCAATAATAGCAGATTTATGGGCGTTTTACTGTGCATAGTAAAACATGTTTTCCTACATAGAGTAAGCTTTATATATTGTAGGTGTGTTTGTAGGAAATATTTTTCAAGGACTTTAGGTAGTAGGAATGAGTGAACTTGGTAAGATCTGATAAATACAAACAAGGTCTCTGGTAAAACAGATATTGACCGTTACGTTGACCGGCAATGAGCTACATTCGCTTAAAGAATCTGCTCGCTTTAAATGTAAGCCTTGCTGAAACAGACCATTCGATACATTGCTCAGTTGATTTGTAGTGACCTTAACTCTTGAGCGACCAAAGCTGTTGTGTAAGCGAATAGCCTGTAACTGGGTCAACTTAGCAAGTACAATACTGATTCTATAATCTTGTAGACTAAAGTCCGTATTAAAAGATCGGTCTGAAGTCTGAGAGTGATCTTGGGAATATGATTATTGTGTCATGTGAAAAGCATACTCAAACTTGAGATTAATCTATTCATAAGCGCCTACATCTCAAGTCGGTTAGTTGACTCGCCCAACCGGGTTTGAGCAACACTTTTTAAATCGAGACTATGCATGGCACACGCGCTAACCATTGTTTCTCCTGTTATCCATGGTTGCCAATGGGACCCATTGATGACGCCGAGGTTTTGCCCTCGACGAGTCCCAGGGAATTGAACAGTACAACAACTAATCGGTCATCTACACAGGATGCTGACAAAGGTCAGGGTATCTTACATAACTAACTTCCGGATTAAGGGCATCCAATTGTGATGCGGCAGAAACAAACGGCCTTCATGGGTCCGCGCAGTCAACCGTGCGATCGGTTCACCGTAGTTCTGGGATACGAACAATATTCATTACTTTATGTGGATCTATAACGTTTGTCTTCAGTGGGAGATGTAATATTAGATATTATTGTATTTAGTGATTGCGAAGTCAAATACCTAATGAATATGAAACTATATTTCGAGCTTCCCTAATCCATGGATATCGTCTACAATTGTAGTAATTTGAGAAACAAGATTCTCGAAATCCTTCCAAGTACTCATCCTTAGATCTATGTACTAATTGCAACAACAATCGAATAGCAATGCTTGTCAAATATTTAAATCCCACCCTAAGCCCACATACTATATTCGGGTCCACTGACAGCGTCGCTACAGTTTTGATACGAGGCTTTCGAGGTAATACATATGTATAACATTTCTCTATTGACATGTTAGGTAGTCTCTCTTTTGGCCACCGCGCCAGATTAGTTTGGGGCACGTTCTCCAGCTGTTTGAGATGTTGTTATCTGTAATTTTGTATAAAGCAGCTTTCAAATTGGAGGTGCTGTCAGTTTCGGTGATTTTACTTTAAAAATCTAAAAAACGGCTCAGGACCAATTACAGAGTAAGTAGGTAAATATTAAAGCTGGTAGGAGGACCAAAATAATAATGGCAGGTCCTAGCTGTGCTATTGACAAAAATAGATTTCAATAATCCAGAAGCTTACCCTGGGTCCTGGAAACATACGGTTAGGTAGTGTGGCGGAAGCCGTCACTCGCCGCAATTTAATCCAACATACTCTCTGGACAAAGCACGGAGGGAGTCAGATGTTCGAGCCAAATTAAGCCTAACATTCCAATTAAGAAGCGATATATCCCTTACTAACTCGGCCGAAATCTATCCTTTGACAGAGCATTTTATGTCCCCATTCCCCGCAACCCGGTTCATTGTAAAACCATCGTATATTTTCACGACCCAAAATTAATTAATTAACATTTAGCTACTGTTAACCCCATTAAGCGGGGTCATTAACCCCTGACTATTGTCAATATGCCATCCATATTAACACAATACCATTGTCTATTGGTACGTGTCAGATATTATCTACAGCTATGTATCTCTATACTCTATTCAACACTTGAACTCCTATGTACAGTTATTGTGAATACACAATGTCTAGAGTTCACATAATAATGAATTTATAATATAGCTAGGCATGTTTAGTCAGGCAGGTATTTAGATAAGGGGTTTCTTATAAACTAGTCAATCCGATAGATTGTAAGTTTTTCTACCGGTGTGAAGTTGGCGGCCTAAAGTTGGCGGCCCTTCATAACCCGACAAAATTAAAATGTTCGAAAATATTATTTGAAATAATATGAAATAAAATCTCTGTACGCGCTAAACTAAGGGAAATAGAAAAACTGTGGCATCCTAGGGCGGACAGTTTTCACAATAAAACTATTTGTAAACGGTTTTCGTACATTTATTCATATCGAGTCTTGCGATGGAACTTCAACTACTTCTACCCAACAGATTTTCTTGAAACTTTGCTCACGGATGCGGTTATCAAAAAATAATGATATAATAATATTAGAAATCTTGGATTATGAAATCTTGATACTGCCTGCCAAAATCTTGAGTCTGGTGAAAATTTGGTCACTTTTTTCGGGTACAGACAACCCCCAAAGCCGTTACGCAAGGGGTTGCTTGAGGGGTCATTGGAAAGCTTATGAGACAAGGAACGCGCAAGCAAAAGCAACAAAGTGATATCTATCTCAGATTCAGAAATACAAGTCTAGACAAAAGTAGCAGCTGAAATTCTGCCTTACTTTTCGGACTTGAGTCCAGACAACCCCCAAGGACGGTTCGCAAGGGGTTGTTTGAGGGCTCGTTGGAAAGCTCATGCGACAAGTCACAGGCACGCATAAGTCACAAAGTGATACCAAGCTCAGTATAAGCACTAGGAGTCGAGACTCAAAACATAAAAATCTATTGATTTTTTTTCACACTTTTCCGACAAGACAACCCCTAAGGACGGTTCGCAAGGGGTTGTTTGAGGGCTCGTTGGAAAGCTCATGAGACAAGAAACACGCCCGCCTAAGCCACAAAGTGATACCTAGCTCAGTTTCAGAAATACATGTCTAGACAAAAGTAGCAGCTGAAATTATACCATACTTTTCGGACTTGGGACCAGACAACCCCGAAGGACGGTTTGCAAGGGGTTGTTTGAGGGCTCGTTGGAAAGCTCATGGGACAAGGAACACGCACGAATAAGCCACAAAGTGATACCTAGCTCAGTATAAGCACTAGGAGTCGAGACTCAAAACATAAAAATCGATTGATTTTTTTTCACACTTCCGACAAGACAACCCCTAAGGACGGTTCGCAAGGGGTTGTTTGAGGGTTCGTTGGAAAGCTCATGAGACAAGAAACACGCCCGCATAAGCCACAAAGTGATACCTAGCTCAGTTTCAGAAATACATGTCTAGACAAAAGTAGCAGCTGAAATTTTACCATACTTTTCGGACTTGGGACCAGACAACCCCGAAGGACAGTTCGCAAGGGGTTGTTTGAGGGCTCGTTGGAAAGCTCATGGGACAAGGAACACGCACGCATAAGCCACAAAGTGATACCTAGCTCAGTTTCAGAAATACATGTCTAGACAAAAGTAGCAGCTGAAATTTTACCATACTTTTCGGACTTGGGACCAGACAACCCCGTAGGACAGTTCGCAAGGGGTTGTTTGAGGGCTTGTTGGAAAGCTCATGGGACAAGGAACACGCACGCATAAGCCACAAAGTGATACCTAGCTCAGTATAAGCACTAGGAGTTAAGACTCAAAACATAAAAATCTATTGATTTTTTTTCACACTTTTCCGACAAGACAACCCCTAAGGACGGTTTGCAAGGGGTTGTTTGAGGGCTCGTTGGAAAGCTCATGAGACAAGGAACACGCACGCATAAGCCACAAAGTGATACCTAGCTCAGTATAAGCACTACGAATCGAGACTCCAAAAACTTAAAAATCTATTGAATTTTTTTCACACTTTTCCGACAAGACAACCCCTAAGGACGGTTCGCAAGGGGTTGTTTGAGGCTCGTTGGGAAGCTCATGAGACAAGGAACACGCATTATTTTCCGTGAGCAAAGTTTCAAGAAAATCTGTTGGGTAGAAGTAGTTGAAGTTCCATCGCAAGACTCGATATGAATAAATGTACGAAAACCGTTTACAAATAGTTTTATTGTGAAAACTGTCCGCCCTAGGATGCCACAGTTTTTCTATTTCCCTTAGTTTAGTGCGTACAGAGATTTTCTTTCATATTATTTCAAATAATATTTTCGAACATTTTAATTTTGTCGGGTTATGAAGGGCCGCCAACTTTAGGCCGCCAACTTCACACCGGTAGTTTTTCTGTCAAAATTTAATTAAAAGATCCATGGTAATAAACTTTAGATTACACTGAAAAAAATTGTTATTCAATATAGGCTTGCAAAGTGAGCTCCAAGTTTTAATTATTGTAATTTATATTTCTGTCCTTGCACAAAAATAAAAAATTTAGAAATCCAAAAGTTATCGACTGGCATACGTGTATTGATTCAAATGTATGAAGTCGGAAGTGAAAAATTAGGACTTTTGTCGTTGTTTGTCAATTCAACTCTTTAAAGTTCAACTTTTCGTAGACTTTTGGCTGGATAAAGGTACTATAAATGATGCTTTACACAATTTAATATTGTGGTATATTTTATAAACACGCGTGGTCGCTGCAAACACGCAGATTATATTAGAAGATCCCACCCATGGCTTGAAGAGTGACATGGTCTAACAACAGTTTCCCTTTCATTATTAACATGTTATGTAAGGGACAAACTTTTGTTATTATTGTCTCATAAATATACAGTTTCCACACACACACATAATAGAAACATAAATAACTGCTGCTCTTTTTAGCCGTATGAAAGAAAGAAACCATTTCCATTCACGCGAGCCATTATGCAAAAATATTTCTTTCGGGAAAGCAATTGCACGACTGTACGATGTTCTGTATTTATTCGGTTTTGATACTATTTAGATATATCTACATCAGGTGTAAAGGTGTATATTAGTACTTAAAAATAAAAGTTAAATGTTATGGTATTTAGGTAAAATGCTCGCAAATTCTAAATGCATTTCCGATATTAGTTCAGCGCCATCTATCGAAGCGTCGTGTATTTGAATATAAATGTTAGGGGGTGGAGTACCTTAGGCATGAGTCCGGCTTATTTCAAGCTGAAACATTACACCCGGTTAATACAGTAGACGTATTACGACATATACTATTTTTTAAACATAGACCCAATTCGATCTGAAGCGTTTCGTCCTGTGTATTTATAAAGGAGTTTCATGCGTACCTGAACTTTCAAGAAATAAAGCCTATTCGGTAAAATGTTAGAAAATTATCAGTGTTGTATTAACCGTGTGGATTGTATCGTAGTTGTAGTAAACTACACGCCTTCCACCGAGTCCTATAATTCACTGCTTTGCTACATTATTTGTGTTCCAGACCTGTCACCGAGCTCCGTATATCCTGTGCCAACAAACCCCCGACCATCGTCGCAAATCGCAAATTGCTTCCGATGTTGCCCTGTTATTTGTTACTTGGTAATCGCCTTAGTTCACAAGCTCTTCAATAATCTTGTTACTCTATGATTATAGGGTACCAGAGACCTATATAAGCTTTGTTTGACATCACAACATAATAGTGCTGAAGTGAAGTATTTTGCTATCTAAAGATGTCCGTACATTACAAGCTCGGGGACGGGAGGAGTTACAGCGCAGAGGGAGTCCGGGCACTGCCGTTAATATTGCAGGGTAACGCTACACTCGCGCTATTATAGCTAGTCCTCATTAAGATTTATAAACCTACATTTATTTCAAATGCTACTTAAATGATAATATTCATCTATGTATGTATTTAGTGTAAAGGTGTTATTTTGATATTACAAACAGACACTCCAATTTTATTTTTTTGTATACGAGTAGAATAGATGAATCTCTATTTCCTTGGTCATCGCATCACGCGTGATTTCAATAATTATTTTTTGTTTTGTTTATTATTATCAGGACAAGGTTCTCATGAAAGAAAACATTAATAAAGTTGAGCGGAACAATTCTAATTCAATATTCAAAGTTAAGACAGGACAACATCTGTCGGGTCAGCTAGGTCGGGTATTATATACTTAACGGAATGGATATTGAAAGGTTGGATTAGTCAATCTTCACTGCTGTTTTGTTTTGATGTTGTATTAATCTGTTGAATGTTCTAACATCATTGATCATCAAATATATTTTTAGGCACTATACTTACCAGAGAATATAACGTTTATACGTGTATTCAAAGTATGATTTACTGACAGCGCTTACGTAACCGCGTAACTGGTAACATTGAAGAAAGTTATTCACACAACAAAATTTTATGACGTATATGCTGTACATGCAAATTTATCAATGGTGTCCAATGAATACGCAACTTCACATTAAATGAAGCCGATATCTCGTCATTCCATTTCCATAATCGTTTTACTCCACGGTCCCTGGCAACTAGATCACTGTGTAATCCCGTAAGTGACGTGTGAAACCTGGCCCCGATAATGAATGTTGCATTTTATGAATATTACATTTATATTATGACTTCGAAATGGTAATGGTTACTGTTTATACTGTAAGTTGATAAAACAACTCATTTGGAAATAAATCTTACAAAATAGGTACCTACTTACTAAAAGTTTCAATATAATATTCTCTTTTTGGGTATTACTGTTTGGGTATTACAGTTTACGCGCGCACAGAAAAGAAAGCACATATAAAAATGAATACGTAAAAATAGGACCGAAAAACAAATAGAGCTTCGTTGTAAATAAACAATTTCAAATCCAAACTCCATATAAAGTAAACATCGGGAAATTGTAAAATATTAACTGAACGTTGTAACTGTTCAAATATTAATCAAAAACGTTGGTACTTTATTATTTGTGTTTATTTCGATCCTTTTAAAGGTTCGCAAACTATTTGCGAGTTCGAGTGCCGCGGAAAATATGAGTTTCGTTTCAACAAATATACTGGGCGTGTATTTCATTTCCACGCAATTAATATTCTGGATTTATGTACTCTACCAACATTATGAAATGCCTTTTTTATGAAACTTGGTTGCTAGAGGGGCTCATGCTAAATTACTCTTAAAAAAATATTTATTTAAAAGTAATGTAGAGGAGTAAAATACACGCTAAATTGCAAATGCTAATTACGAAAGCTCTATGAGCAAATGTGTTGTTGTAGAACGCTATATACTGACCTGGTTTATAAAGAGTTAAGAACTGACAGACATTTTGAGTATCGAATGCAAAGAATTATTTGATCGAATATAAGTAAAACGCCACTGTTAGGTCTGTTTTGTATGTGTGTATGTATGAGTATTGTTTTACAATTAGTAACTCCATCTAATACGGAAATATAACAGAAAGAGAAGTAGTCATCCACACAAAAAACAACATCGTGCTATGCAAATAATTTTATTATAATTTTAGAAATTTGTATTTGTCTATACATTTTTTGACTGATAATGGCCCTATTTCAACTAGTGCCGATTTAAACGTGTGGGTCACGGGTAACGCATCTAATTTATAATGTCCTCTAGCAATTTTGAATATCGTTGCTTAAAACAAATGTGAGAAACAAGATTTTTTCTGGTTTAAATCTGTGAATTAAAAAAGAGTATTGTCGTTTTGATGGCATACTAACGCTGATAGATCAGAGGTACCCAAGTTGCTACAAAAGGTGCAAAATAAAACTTAAATTTCTATCCGATCCGAGAATTTACCAGTACAAATAAACGTTTTCAGTGGATTAATGATATGATTTCATCTGATAGTTTCAGGAGAAATACTTCCTTAGACATGAAGGAAAGGCAGTAAATGTGTGTAAACAAATAAACGGATAAATTGCGATAAACCTTGTAAGGCAACAAGTTTACCCCGATTTATTGTAAGGGGAAAATGCTGCCCGGCTCACTATGGGAAATGTAAGGAAGAATATAAGAAGTTATTGTGAAGGCTTCTTTTATAGGTACATAAGGAAAAAGTATTATAATTAAATACTTAAGCATACACATTATGTGCAAACGATTATTGGTAATATGTTCGTATTCATAAAATAAATAAGTAATGGTGTTTGGTGTATGTTGTAAGTGGGGTGAGTGAGTGACACACTATATAAGTAAGTCATCATCATCACCTTGCCCTTATCCCACACTAGGTGGGGTCGGCGCAGCACGTTCTCTTCTTCCATTCAAGCCTATCATCCGTCATCTCTGCACTCACTCCCTTTTAGGTCATACCCCCTTCCACGCAGTTCATCCACGTCTTTTAGGTCAAGTATGTCAAGTATGTCAGTCAGGTAAAACAAAGTTGTAAATTTGTTTTTAATTAGAAATTTGCTTTGATAAAGGAAGGAATGGATACAGTACTTCATACTTCATTATTATTCAAATGCGATCTCGCGGCAATGACAGTGTGTGCAAAGCGCGCCGGCGCGCGGGGCCCGGTGTCAAAACTGTGCAAAACGACATCAAAACTATGGATACGCCACACGATTTCAAGTCAATTACATAAGAATATTATAACGTGGCGGGTTATATAAAAAATACCGTTTTTGTAAGAGAAAAAGTATTAAGCAAATATGGAAATACTTTTTTTATCGGTCCACAAAAAATACATTAAATAATAAATACGTGAGATTTAAAAAAAACTGGGACTTTAAAATTAAATGTGACATTTAATTATAAGTGGCACGACGTCCTTATGATGTGTAGTGTTAAGTTAAACAGTATTAGAGAAGCACCCTGGTAAAAAATATAAGAAGTTATACATACACAAGCAAAGACAAGTGATGGAAGTGTTCATTATATTGCTTGGCGCAGTATCGCTTGGCTTGGTATCGTGAGGACTGTTTGGCACAGTGGTTTGCACGTACGAGGGATGCCTTTTAAGTTTTGTCGTTTGAAGAAAAAAACACAACTAGAACCTTATAGTACTTTTTATTGTTTTTCAAAGTATTCACCACGTAGCTTAATACACTTTTCCATTCGCTCAAACCAGTTATTATAACATTTATTCCACTCTAAAGTGGGGGTGTTCAAAATGGCTGACTTGAAAGCGTCGACTGCTTCTTCACTGGACTGGAACCTTTGACCACGAAGACTTTTCTTAATTTTAGGAAATGTAAAAAAATCGTTAGGGCTTAGGTCAGGACTGTATGGAGGATGGTCAAGAATTTCTACTTTTTCCTGCTTCAAATACTCAATCGTTTGACGAGCGCTGTGTGAACTTGCATTGTCGTGGTGCAGGATGATGCGTCGCTTTGAGTTAGATTTTCGAAGTTCGGCGATGACTTGTGGTAAACAAACTGTGGTATACCACTCTGCGTTAACCGTTCTACGATCATCAAGTGCAATAGTCGCAACATGGCCGGTTTTTCTAACGAACGTGGCCACCATCTTCTTTGAAGTGCTTCGAGAACGAACAACTTTAGTCGGCTTTGGCTCGTCTTGAAAGACCCAGATTGTAGATTGTTGTTTGGAATCAGGATCGTAGGCATAGATCCAAGATTCGTCACCACTGATGATGTCGTAGACGTGATTTGACTCTCCTCGGTTGAACCTTTGTAGAGTTTTCTTACACCATCTGACGCGGGCCGCCTTGTGATCGTCGGAAAGCAGATGCGGTATCCAACGGCAAACTAGCTTTCTTACACCAAGCGCTTCATGCAAGATCTTCTGAATGGTTGTCCCTGAGATGCCTAATAGAGCCTCTATCTCTCGATACGTCACATGACGATCTTCGAGAATTAGTTGTCTCACTCCAATGATGTTATCTTCAGTGAATGCAGATTTTGGGCGACCTTCGCGAGATTTGTCACTAACACTAGTATGTCCACGCTGGAATTCTAAATACCAGCGTTCGACAGTCCGCAGACATGGGGCTTCATCCCTGAACACAGATATTAGCTCTTCAAAACACTGAAGCCGTGTCAGGCCTCTTCTAAAGTTGTAGAAAATTATTGCACGAACATTTTCCTTAGAAAGATTCATTTTCGTACGTAACCTGACAGATTCTAATCGACGCTGTGACTAAACAATAACATTAATCCTAATACATTCAACTGTTTTGAGATTCGAAATTTAAACACATTCGAATATAGAACAGTTCCAAATTCAAAATTGCCGGGAATTATGGAAACGACAGAACTTAAAAGGCATGCCTCGTATACCACTGGGCTCACTGTACCGGGTGGTTGCGAGTTCGATTTGCGTCCCAGGAAATTTCGGAAATTGCCTTTCTGTAATTCGCCCTGGCCTGGTTGTCACCGGGATGGCCCCCAGTCCATTGTACGGTACCAAGTATGATATCGGTACATAGTACAAGCGTTGCTTAGTTTGGGACCATAGTTGGTGTGTCAGTCTGGCGATATTATAGCAGGTGCGGTATTGAGCATAACCGCCGATTACTCAAATATAAACCAATATATTTAACCAGTTTTCTTTAACATCCGGTGGCCTTTGTTACTTGTGTAAAAATCCGATTCATCAAAATATAATGAACAAATACAGGTACGTTTTGTTGGTCTCCAATCGGGTGCTCTCGTAAAAAGTATGGCATTAGTCCATTTTTCACGCCTCTCTATAGATTGAGGAAGTCTATGGGAAAATGTTGAATTCACTGTCGTATCTCAAATTAAATGTCATAAATTGCCCTGATAATAAAAAAACTTTACGAGATTTTCGAGTTTAAACTGTCGAGAAAAGTACCCTAAAAATATATTGTCATCGGAAGCGACATTGAACATATTGTGTTAAGAAAGCAAAGATAGAGGAATATATATATATAGGACGACTGTGCGACTGCTATGTGATTTGGAAGTTTATTTGGAATGTTACTGTACCTACTAGTGCGTATAAGTTAAGTTTGTGGAGAGCGCTATAAACCGTTTTCTACGAAAACGGCATTTTAATACGAAACAATATAATTTTATAGAAGTCGTATCCACATTATCCAACTATGTATGAAAATATAAATTTTACTTTTTCTGGTAAAATATTGTATTTTAAGGGGGACTCACTGATAAAATGAAATGCCATTCGCTTTCATATGCTTCCAGTTCTCACTTTTACATGTTTTAATGATGCAAAACGGTATTTTTTCAATATTTTATGCCGCGGTTTTGACAGCTCTTGTGTCAATGGTCGATTGCAGACTAGCGGGCGACTGCGCGAATTTTGAATCATGCGTATTTTTTGGTGGAACACACCGTGTACTAACATGCGGTATCCTTTACTTCTTTTATCCAAGGAAATTTGGCATACATTGATTAGGGGTAAAAAACTACTACTTTACCCTTTTTGTAGATGTGTCGAAGGCAAAAATTAGCTAACAGTTCTTACGGTTGTACCGGGAGTTACTGACGCAATGATAAGTCCATATTAGTGACAATGTGTTATCTCTCCTCGGGACACGATAAGTACGGACTAAGTAATAGAGTTTGCCGAAAATATGTCCAGAGTCTTATGTACGACCCTATTCTTACATGCTAGCTACTACTAAAGCTATAGACAGAAATAATAACAAACTTCAACATTTCCTTAATAAGCTTCATAATAGCACCATGTTATAAGATTTTTTTTATTTATAAGTAATACTAGCTGTGCCCACGGACTTCGTCCGCGTAGTATTTAAAGTAACAAAAATTTCGGGATTATCGGGATAAAAAGTATCCTATATGTTAATGCCGGTTATAAACTATCTGTGTTCCAAATTTCATCCAAATCCGTTCAGTAGTTTTTGCGTGAAGGAGTAACAAACATACATACATACATACATCCACACTCACAAACTTTCACATTTATAATATTAGTAGGATGTACTCGTAAATATGTTCTACTATGATTAATGTTATTTTTAATTGCAACATCACTGATAAGTAACTATCATGGTCCGGGTATAAAATATTTTAATTTTTAATAAAACAATAATTGTTTTGAGATCCCTCAAAAGTTTCGAAGCGCATGAATAGATTGAAGGTCATACTATGATAAAATACGCTTTATTTAAAAATAACAAAAAATATAGATAAATCTTTGGCGTAAATAAAATTCCCTTTATATAAACATAATAAGTGTTTATAAATAATAAATAAGGCGCCTGTTTTAATTCAGATTAATACGAGCCGCAGGAATATTATTATTTGAATTAAATATTGTGGTAACCTTAAGCCTAATTTCAAAGAGTATTCAATTGAAATGTCACTAAGCACTCATTAATTATTCATATTCTAATCTTAATTGAGCCATGCTTCAGGGCTGATGCTCTGAAAGTAATATTTTCAGTAAATGTTTTGAAGCTTACATGCTAAGCTTTCGCTGTCTTAGAGATTAAACTAATACTTTCAACCACAAGCAAGTTTTGTATAAATATCATTTATATTAATTTTCTAGAAATATTATTGAATTGGGCATTATTATTTTATATACTAAGCGCGCTGAAGTAATTATTGTAAGCACATGACTTATAAATTACGAACAGTAGGTACATAATGAATATTGGCGCTTCCATCGTATTGACTGCAATTGTTTGCAAATACCAATACCCCATGAACTTCATAAAAACCGTACACCGTTCTTTAATACATCATTTTTATATACTAAATTTGGATAATTTTCATATAAAAACCTCAGAACACTGTTGTTGTTTTTCTTGGAAACCGAACAATAAATAGGTAATCCGTTTAAAAGCATATAAGCCATGTATTAGAATAAAATTGAATTATAGCTAGATATAGCGCTGTAGAACCGCGATAGGCAACAATATGCGTCTTGAAATCCCAGGGCTTAGGTATAATTTTTGTTAGGTATAAGCATGTAATAAAGTTATCTATTAACTATATCCAGCAAGTGGCTTTAAGGTCAGTAAAAGGGCTTACTGATAAATATTTATTTTGCACGTGCAATTTGCCCTAGGTTAAATGATACTCTAGGCTCTTCTTTTTTTTAATGGGACTAGTCCCGCCACACACTCCCACCACTGTAACTCCTGTAAGCCAGAATCGACAATGGTGACCAATAATGATGTCAAGGTTTGACCCTCGACGAGACCCAGGGGAAAGTTAACTCTAGGCTCGTTGCGCCTTCAGTTTATTTTACCTAGATATTATATACCGTTGTTTATGCGATTGGTATCTTTGTCCTTACGTTTATGTATTTTTCCTCAACAAAATGAACTCTTTTTTTAATAAATTTAAGCAACTAATATTACTGATATCGTCCTTAATATTCCTTCTTATTCAAAGTCCTCGGCAATGGAAACCAATAGAAGGCAAAGTTTAGCCTATTGTATAGGCATCTTGATTTACGACCCTTTGTGGAACCGTACAACGAATTGGAGGGTAACTCGCCTTCGTCATATGTCATTATGGTGCAAGGGTTGAAATCTGTAGGATTTCGCCATTCAGAGAAAATATAATATAACTGTATATCAGGAACACATTATAAGCACTTACATATTTCATCAAACATTTGCTGTTGTTTATTCTCAGTGTACAAGTCTCCTTCTATGCTCGTTCACTTGCGTGTAATCAAAAGACAACCAATAAACAAGCAGTTTGAACAGCGAACCGAGCGTTGGCCGCCTCTGGCCGCAAGCCAACATGATGGTATTGGCGTAACTCTTGGTATAGGTACATTCAAGTGCTCGAAACTGTCGATACTACTCCATATCCGTGGGTAGGGTGCCTATCCTATTCATAAATATGCTGAGCCCTATATTCTCATAGTTATTGAATACATGCATCGCAAACAGTAGTTACTTGCTTTTACTGCATACATTTCACTACAACTGGTAAAGCTGCATGAACTCACGTATTAACTTATGGTGCAAAATATTATTATTTTACTAGTGTAATGGCCAAAACAGTAAATCATGAAGTTATTCCTGTTTTGTGGACAATTTATTATTGTTTATAATATATGAAATACGGAATGTTTGTTCAAAAGTAACTTTAGTTTATTGTTTGATTTAGAATTTCCTGAATAATTAGTTCATAATATTATTTCGAGTTTACATAGTGTGAGCCACTTATAATAAATGTTTGAACAAAACAAAAACATATTTTAAATCCTTAACGAATATCAAAACGGCATAACCCTTTTTCATTATTGCGGTACATTCAACAGGTGACATCTCAAATAAATTTTGAAACAGTCGTTCTTTATCGTCCTAAAGTAATTTCATCTCGATGTCGGCCCAGGAATTTTCCTTGTGCCAAAAATATCAGCGCCTCGAGCGTGCCTTTGACCTCTGTGCCTGAGGTCGCGAAACAAAGATGAAAAGATTATGCATGAATATTGGACTTCCTTTTAAGATTAATTTCAATTTTTAGGCCAGCGTAAAATACGCTTGAATCGCACTCGCAGGCTCGGTGTAGATTGATAAATAATATGGTAAAACAGCAATGATAACCTGCTGAGTAGGAACCTGTTCAGACCATAACAGCTTCCTATAGTACGGCCAACGAGAAGCGACACAAAATGGTAATAATGTTCACGTTCAAGTCAGTCACTGACGGCCTCTACATCATTCGGGCGACCTTATTGTTCATTGAAAATAAATGGAGGTGAAACATAATATAAACAAACTTATTTTATAGAATAATCTATTCGGTTTCGTATCGCTTTTCGTCGGCCCAGGTAAGAAAAGGATAGGGAAAAAAATAGAAAAGGATAGAATGTGTTCCACACTATTATTATTACTCACCTCCTAAATGCATAATAATAATATCTAAGCGGTAATTGCATAAAAATAATATCTATTATTAAAATCTTGATTTATCTATTATATTTTTATGGAATCTACATACAATACCCCTTTTTTAACTCCCTCCATGTACGGGCCATGTCCAAGCTGTAGTCATATAATCAATAGCTACAAGTCGTCTCTAACACCGTAACACCTGTCAACACGCCTTTTCTTTCAAAGTCAATAACAGAGAAATAGTAACTCCCAACTCGCAGCCATAAAACCCTTTGAATTACAATTCCTCGACAACATAATCAAAACACAAGCTCGTGTATACGGGATCGTTTATTTCAATTGCAGTAGGTACACTTTTTAGAATATATTTCATGGATGTTTATGGGGTCATTCCATAGGTCGACACTAAGGCGTTTGACAAAGTCTGGCACAACGGCTTGATTTACAAGCTGTACCTCTTAGGCGTGCCGGACAGTCTCGTGCTCATCTTACGAGACTTCTTGTCAAACCGTACCTTTCGATATCGAGTCGAGGGCACGCTCTCCCCACCCCACCCCATCAGGGCAGGAGTCCCTCAGGGCTCCGTGCTCTCCCCTCTTTTGTACAGTCTGTACACTAACGACATCCCCCGCACGAACAATGTGCAACTCGCCCTTTACGCGGATGATACCGCGCTCTATTTCTCCCATCGTAATAAGGCTCAGATCACACGCGTTCTCCAACGCGCTGTCAATTCTCTCGGAGAGTGGTTTAGGAAATGGCGAATAGAGGTGAACCCGGACAAAAGCGCAGCCGTGCTTTTTGCCAGGACCACCTCTCGACGCCCCTCCATACGCCACACTCGCTCCAACTTAGGTACTGTCTCTTTGTACAAGCAGCCTATCCCTTGGTCCAAGTCAGTTAAATATCTCGGGGTCACGCTCGATGGCTCCATGACCTTCGGTCCTCACATTAGAAACGTCCGCAATCGAGCCGCCTTTGTGCTCGGTCGCCTTCATTATCTCCTATGCAAGCGGAGTAAAATGTCCCTTAGAAATAAGGTGACACTTTACAAAGCTTGCATTCGCCCCATCATGTCCTATGCGAGCGTTGTGTTCGCCCACGCGGCCAACTCTCACATTAGTCGCCTCCAGGCCTTACAGTCCCGTTTTCTTCGCCAAGCCGTCGGAGCCCCGTGGTTCGTACGGAACGTAGACCTTCATTCTGACTTACGCCTCGATTCTATCCAGAAGCACTTCAAAATAGCGTCTGAACGCTATTTCATGAAGGCTTCTGAACACACCAATCCCTTAATCGTCGCCGCCGCCGATTATGCACCCGCACACGAGCCAGATACATGCCGCCGCAGGCCGCGGCATGTGGTGCTGGACCCCCCCGACCCACTCACCGCTCTCCTAGACTCAGATGTCGAGGAGAACGACACACGCACACTCCCCGCCAGACACCGACCTCGCCGGCGAGGTCGACGAACCCCCGCTTCCGCTAGAAGGTGCGTCTACTTACCTAGACGCACCTTGGCACCCGACAAGCCCGCTGAGTTTCTTGCCGGATCTTCTCAGTCGAGGTCGCGTTCCGATCCGGTGGTAGATTTACCCTCGCCACCTCTCCTGGCAGCGGCCCAAGCCGAGGTCGTGTCCCTAGTGACGCCCTTGAGCTAGCTGCCCCCCTGCCCCTATGGCTGGAGCGCACTTGCGCTCGCCCTCTGTCCGGGTGAAGTTGTTATGGCCACTCTGGCCAACAACATATAGTCAATTAAAAAAAAAAAAAAAAAAAAAAAAAAAAAAAGCCGGATTGTCCATAGCGATTGTTTTATGATGTGTAGGTGGTGTATGGTATCAGTAAACAAGTAAAGTAAGTAAAAACGTTTAAAATACTGTAACCCGATTACGGCGCAATAGCGCTAGTAGTATTCATAAACGCTTAGTATAAAATTGATTTTTCATTACTCATACTCTGAAAGTAGGTCTGAAGTTGCCTGAGAAGCGGGTTGAAAGTAATACTTTTCAGGCCCGGGAGTTTCGCTTTCAACTGACAGCTGTCAAATTATAAAAAAGAACTAGTTCCATTTTCACATTTCTATGGAACCATGTTTAAACTTTTTCTACAGTCACTCAATTACAGCACGATGTAAAATTGAAATAACATAAAGTTAAGTATTAATTCAAGAATATATTTTTTTAAATGACTTAATTATAATTTAGTTTCAACAATTTCTTTAGGTCGCGTTCCGATCCGGTTGTAGATATAAGGAAAAAAATATGGAAATTGACAACTTGTAAGTGCCCCCGTAGGCCTAAACAAAACAAATGATTTGAATTGAATTCAAACTCAAACTCAAACTCAAAATTGTTTTTATTCATGTAAGCCAACAAAGCATTTATGAATAGTCAGAATCTACCACCGGTTCGGAATGCTGCTTCCACTGAGAAGATCCGGCAAGAAACTCAATGGTTACTCTTTTCAATGAATTACAGATGGTGTACATTCTCAGGAACAGCAAAAAATAATAATATAAGCAGGTAACACCATTATCACTAAATAACTAATAGTAAATAATAATCAAATCTCCCTGAGATTTAGGTATGTAGATAAAATGAGAAAGCTAGTTTAGTGTGGTGGTCATACCTACTCATACTTACATCAAATTAAATGTTTACGAACCAAAATAACAATTAATAAAACAGGTGCATAATAATATTTGCTTTGGTGTGATGCCTTCCATGCTAAGTAAATGAACAGTATTTAACGACAATGTTGTTAAGAGGCAAGTGAGTGGCCCAATCCCCGCAAGCAGCGCCCGCGCACGAGCATGACTTGAAAAGCGGCATCACTCTCCTCAACCATAATAGAGGGAAGAGGGTGACCCGCTCCACAAAGCCACCGCAAGCAAGGACATTAAAGTGAGAATTGAATTGAATTTAAAATAACATAGATTTGGGCAAAATATTTAAAGATGAAAATGAAAAATAATGGCTAAATAATGAAGTTGGCCGGCCAACGAAAAAAAAAACAAAATATCAATCAATATAGGCAATCCGATTTTTTTTTTTCGAGTTGTAGAGTATTGTTTATACTTCCTTGTATTATTTCTTTAGCCAATTCCTGTTTTTATTTTTATTTTCTTGTATTCGTAATGAAAAGCACAGTGTTTACCTCGGGTGAAAGAATTATTTTGTCCCTCGAACAAAAAAAACAAAATAGGCGGCAATCCGATTTTTTTTTTCGAGTTGTAGAGTATTGTTTATACTTCCTTGTATTATTTATTTAGCCAATTCCTGTTTTTATTTTTATTTTCCTTGTATTCTTAATGAAAAGCACAGTGTTTACCTCGGGTGAAAGATTTAAGTAACTTTCACCACTCATGTAACAATGTACTATTGTGTCGCTTGGTATAGGAATTTCTGAATTTTCTGCTTTCATTAAACATTCTAGTGGATACAAAATATTTTGTTCGTATAAAATGTAGCCTATGTGACCTGGACCATATATAATAACGACTCGATTTTCATCAAAACCGGATGAGTAGTGATACACATATACATAAATATATCGACACCTAAAAACATATCCCCTTCCTTTTTGGCTTTGCCGTAGTCGAGTAAAAATATCGGCTATGGAATTCATTGCTTCGTATGATATATGCCACCTGAAATTTTGTATGATTGTATGTACGTACCTAACAACCACGCTGAAATTCAAATTAAAATTGTTACACGGGTGTTTTTAAAAAATATTATTATTTTTAGTTAAGTTTCAGACACGACGTTGACAATTTTATTTTAACTAAATTAATCTGCAGTTGAAATTCACTGCGCTCTTGCAAAAATTGTTACAATTTCACAACAATGAGTTCGTTCAATGCTCTATAAAATTCATCGATATTAAGAAAAATTCTGTATGCATCGAGAAAGTCGCCGGGGCCATTGAAAATCCAATTTGGGAGCTTCGGGGGCGTTCGAGGATCGCCCCGCGCGGCGCCGGTCCACAGCACCTGCATGCAAAGTACTTGGCAATTTCGCTGCCAGATTCCAAGGAATAGGGCACAATATTATGTGCATCGACAAAAGGGATATTCAAATAAGTAAGTTGAAATTGATTTTGTTCTGGACAAAACTCAAACTTTTTTGGTTGAAATCGTCAGTTTACAAGATAATCAACAAAATAAAGTAACTTTATTTTTGAACATAGAAAAACGATAAGGATTATACGGATTATATAACAACAGACAAATTATGACGGGGCCAATTTGATGCAATATGAAAATTAATAGATTATTTCATTAAATTGGTTGTTTTTAACGTGTCGCTTTATCTTATTATTATTCATTCCCATTAGCATGCCAGAATTTCTCATAATATTTGATTATGTAAAATCATTCATGGTTTTTTTGTTTACTTATAATCTGTGACTTTTCCGCAAAATACCAATTCAGTGGTCCATTAATCACAGGATGAGTCAGGAAGCTTATTGCCTTAGTAATAAAAATAAAAACCGCGGTTTACGGTGTTGCCTGTGTGCAATATCATAAATTATTATTGCATTGGCCATAAATATATAATTATTTGTACTTGCATCCAGCATTTGGCAAGATCATTATAATGAAAGCTGTCAGAGCAATTAAATGAGTGAAGAGAGGAAAAGAAGTGCATAAATAACTTTTTTCAAAATATTCCAACATTGGAAGAAGTTTGACAACCGCTTGGCGTAGTGGTTCGAGCGTACGACGCTCGGCTCACTGCACCGTATGGTTGCGGGTTCAATTTCCGTCAGAGTAAATTTTGAATATTAGTTTTTTATAAGTTATCCTTGACTGAATATCATTGGGATCGTCCCCAGTCCATTGTACGGTACTACCCACAGTAAAAGCATTGCTTAGTTGGGCATCATACAGTTTGTGTTAGTCTAGCGATATTTTCTTATTTATTGAATTAAGATATAAATAATATTACGAAAGCTGACAATTTAAGTCAGTGTGCGTCTATGTTATTGTTAATTTCATGGCAACACTTTATAAAAACGTCAACTACTAATTGATTTATTCGGGCATCGGGTTCTCCTTATTGGAGGCAATTAGTCCTTATTGAACGTGAAATTACCTAAATTTTATAAATTTGATGTTGTATGGCACATAAACATTTTATGATTTAATTTGGGGTTTCTTACAGGTCGTTTTATTACACTGTCTCGGGACTAAAATTATGAATAAAGCTGATGGAGATATTTATAAATTGAAAAAATTAAATGAAACAGAAATGTAACGAAATTTTTAAGACCAATTTCCCATGCATTGCCATATATATGGTGAAGTCAGTATAAAAATAAATACATACGACGAACATGGAACCTCCTCCTTTTTCGCATGTCGGTTAAAAATATAAATAGACCACCGAAAGCTATACTAAAGTTAACCTCAGTAAATTGTTACACCGCTCATGTACCCTCATCTCAACAACTAACTGTTCACTTAAACGTGAAATTATTTTGTATAGAGAATTTTCACTCAGTGCGAGTTTCATGTTCCCATCGTCTGCTGCTACATTAAAAAGTATTGGCGTTTTATTAAATTCTATATTGAACCTGGTATTATTGAAAAATTCCTTGAAGATTTTATGCAAGAGTTTTAAGCATTTCTTTAAAAAATAAATAACGAGACTGCTTACAATTATTTGAGATAACTAGCTAACGAGCATACCGCTCTTCAAAATATTATCGAACCTAATTAATTATCGCTAAGCTATCCCAATATAGGTTATATGAAAGCCTCACTTCAATTTTAATACAACTTGACGACGAAATCGAAGACATTCTAACAATTTTCTATTTGTGTCTATAGTCCAGTTTTATACCAATGAACTCCAAAAGGTTCCTTTGTAAGCAACTTTACTGTATTATTTGAGGCTTCTTCAGACTCTATAGGCGGCTAACAATGTCCGTTTGAAAATGGGTAGTCGTTATTACAGCGTCCAATTTTCCTTGAACACTTTTAATTGGTTGGCTAGTTTGGGTCGCTTCCTAGTGTCTTGCTTCAATAAGTTGAATCACTATAATTCTTATATGCCAATATATTAAAGCCTTTAAATTACTTTATAAAATATTATGTTTACATTATAGACACTTATTATATTGCCCATTTGCTACTTAGCAATCTCAACCTATAATTTTGTCCTTCATCCACCAGTCTGTAGAGAGTTCATACGAGTATATTGCTTTTCAGTGGTCCACTGGAAGACAAAAATATTATACTAGTAGCAACAACATAGACTTTATTTTCTTAATGAGCAAATTAGTGTTCGATATTCAAACAAAAGATGTTCGTCTCTGACGTCAAACACCACAAATAGCGGGGTAGCGCTCAGCAGGAGTATCGCTTTGCATACAAATAGTTGTGAAGCACGTTATATTCCGTATTGCGGGGCCAATTTCCTTAATGTCCCATTGAAAACGCACCTTAAGCCCTCGAGAAGTTAATTTATTAGATACGGTGTAGCTTTGCGCGTATTTGTGGTGACATTATGCCTGAGAAATTTGGTGAAAAATATACGTTAAAAATAATACGTTTGCCAACGGAACCGTTTAACGATATCTTGAGCACAAACCGTAACTAAAAAACTCATTTTAGCAACAAGCAACGAATTTTGTACCTTTTTAGCGTCACATTTTATTAGTCTAGTTGGGATCGTAAATTACAAGGATAGTAATTTAACTAATATTGACAAAACACTTGTTTTGATTTTTGCAGTAGGGAGGCATCGACTTAAATAACCCCAGTTATGAGACTCATAAGCCCACATCGGATTTTCGTTCGCGTTTTTAAACCGCGCAAAACAAACTATCGCGTAACTTTTGGATTTTGTTGATCTAATTAATGGCAGTTATATTTCTTATGGGTGTTTTCATCTCCCTTATGTTCGGGCTTAAAAGTTTGGTCCGCTCCGGCGGATTAATGAGATTTACCGCGAACTTCCACTTGATTAATCATACCTCTTACAATAGGTACCCCACCCAGCAGAGTTCGTTGCGTGAACTTCATACTTTGGAAGGTGAGTAGTATTACTGTACTGTTTGCAAAACAAATAAAAACGAAACGCTATGTAAAAAGAATAATATTTTGTATATGGTTAACTCTTTCTCATATTCATTCAGCTCATCAATGTATGCCTCTTAATGTAAAATTAAAAATGAAATAAAATAAACTTTGAAATTAACACAAAATGATTGAATTACAAACACACACAATGTACAATTGTTTATGCTGTAGAAGTTTTGGAAAATATTAATCTACAGTTTCCGTAATTCCATTAACAAAGTCATTACAGGTAGTGTGTCACCTACGTCTTATCACAATGGCCTGACTCACAACTGACTCAAACACGTAATGAACCACTCTGAGTCAGTATGGTTAGGCAATTGTATATTTAATTCTCGGAAAAATAAGAAATTAAGCAAAGCATTGAAATGCTAATTTATATTCTTGGAAGATCATTTAAAGGTAAAGTTTTAAAACGAGCACCTAGTTGGTATTTCTAGGTAGTAAATCAACTTAACAACTTCAATTACTCATAATTGGATTTGCTGCAATTTTCTCATAAAGCTAAATAGTATAGGATATTTTTTTCTTCTGAAGCCATTATTTATGTTATTTTAAAAATACCTACTTGATAAAGGGGTAATGATTTAAGAGTAGATAAATTTAATTATACTTCATTATTTATGGACTACGGTGTTATGTACAAGAACATTTTGAATGCGAAATAAATTAAATAGCTACTCAAATAATGTCGGTGCCCCTACATTTACTTAATACTAAAATAATAAATAATACATAAATTAGTTACGTGTTATAGCGTAACTAATTTATGTACCGCTTAGGCCGTTCTGATCGCCCCCCGTTTATTGTAGATACAGTAGGTATTATATCAGACGATATTTCTAAATTTACTGCTTATTCAACTTAGTATTACAGCGCTAAAATAACACGCAGCATCACAAACTCAGCTTATCAAACAACATTTTTTTGAAGTTAGCATTATCATAAAACTACCTTCAACACCTCAGCACAAATACACACGGGATGCATTTTCCCAGCAACTGTTACTGGGTCGAAGCAATTCAAAGGACACAGACAGCGCGGCGCCTGCTGGCACATTATCTGTGCGCTTTATAAAAACGCAAGCGTTGGAAACTTTAAATCGTTGCTCTGAATTGAAAACAGGGTTGACTCTGAGCCCTTTAACTTTATAATACTATGGTTCCGACAACTGGTAGGAAATCTGCTGCGTCTGGATAGGAAATCAGGCGCCAAGATGTTCTAACTATATATGGATTCTAGTCTAGAGGTAAGGTATTCATTAATAATAGCTATTATTTTGTTATATTATGATGGGAGCACGAGGCTTCTGTGTCTTCATGGTTGTCACAAACTTGGGCGAAACAACGAGCAAGGCACTGTCATTTATTGAAAAGCATGTTAAAATCAGAAAAACCGCGTGTTTCATTGTGGTTTGGCTTATGTCTAGCACCGTCATCATAATGGGTAATGCCCCAGAATTTGTCAACTTGTTTTTTAGTGTGTACGTGTAGAGGGGAACAGTTCTACGAACATACCGCCGATACTATTAAAGTTTATGATGAGTTACCTACTACGGCTAAAGTATTCAAGTCGAGGATAATGTTTCACAGACCATTGAGCTCAGTTTGAAGCCTTTGAAACGCAGCGGCGGAACGACGAAACATAAAACTTAGGCTTTGATGTTAGCCTTTAAATCAGTGTTTAGGGTGCCTATACCTATAATGATTTCTGGGTAAGAGATCAAAGCTGGTGTTATTTTTGTAAGTAAGACTTTCGAAAATCGAAACAAATTCACCGGTTCCTACCCTATTTGATTTATCTGAGAATACAATTATTTGTTTGGTGTAAACTAAAGACTTTAAATCTTATTATTGAAAATTATTTGGTGTAAACCATTACAGTACCAACTTTTCACAAAATATAATGGTAAACCCTCATTTGCACTGACCAAAGAGAATACAATACTACTGACGACAAAGTATCGTCACTAGGATGTTCTAAGTCATTAGGAATGCTTACTGAGAAGAATAGATGGGAACAAGAAGCTTAGAATGACACGTATAAAGTTCTTGGACGGGAAACTCCATGGTCAGTAATGAAAAAAGTATAGTATGTATAAAAGGAGGTTTCATATTTCTAATAAGGTTTTATAATATTGTTCTAAATAAGAACGTTATCTTTCTTTGCGCGTACATTACATAACAGCACTTATGTTCTATACTTACAATATTGGCATCAGGAGTTATAGGCATAGATTCCGCAGGCCAATATACGGTAGGGTTGTACAAACTGTGGTTAAGATAAGTTAATCGATGCCTTGGCGGGCTGCCTGAGTAAACGTTGTAGCGTTGTAACAACGCGTGTGGACATTGGGCCGGTTGGCTTAGCGTGTGGTGTGATGTATTGGCTCGGATTTGGATTTGAACACGCTTCTAAACACAACCAATCGGTTGTAGAACAACAACAATATAACTTTTTATCATATCAATGTTTATTTACGACTGTAATAATTGTGAATCGACAACTCTCTTCTTGTTAAGTATACCTAATAATATTATGTAAAAAATGGTTAGCAAGAATCATCACATCACATTGTTATCAATCAAACAAAAACTTTTCTAGTTATTATGATGAATTTATTTCTGTTACAGACTAGTATAAAAACTAGTAGAATATTAACTGCGTGCCATAAACTGACTCGCTCAAAACGAACTAAATCAAATTGCTGCAGAAAATGAGTACCTACCTCTAATTGTAATGAAGTCAAAAGAAATATTTAAATTCATTTGCTATTCATCACAAGTATTCATATAAATAATTGAATGTCTGGGCTTAACTAAATTGTTTAAAATTATTCATTCACCTTACTTCGAGGATTAATCACGTTTCTTATGGTTTAAATTTTTTTGTGTCTTTGCGTAAGTAACTACGAAGTAACTGTGTGCAGGGTAACTTTTATCCGCGCGCTGTCGTGATCGCGTTTCTAATTTTATATGTCTGACTCATACAATACCGATGAGTTATTGAATGACTTTTATGCTTGCATTTCAGTTGACCTACTTGACAAACGCGATTCTACAATTATCTTTAGGTGTACTTATCTATAAATGGTATTCTCCATTACATATAAAGGTCAAATTAGTTACCTCTCACCATAATCTCGACAGGGGTAGACGTCTCAGTATTATATTGAATCAAGAATTTATCGCCCAATTTGCGCGTAGAATCAGTAATTAGGTCTTGATTGAAATAATGCCAGTATTCATTAGGGTGGAGTCGATTTATAAATGTAACTATTCAAATATTGATTGGGTTCGACTTTGACATCATCAGTAGATAGTCAGATGGAGGGTTGGATGGCAATTATTTATTATTGGCGATTCATAATTGATAGCACAAATCTATCAATCGGTCAAGTTTATCAGCTGAGAAATTAACGGACGGTTTTCTACAATACTAGTTAGGGCGCAGTTGACCTACAAACTATCGATTCGTTCAGCAATAAGTAAGTGATTGTGAAAAATAGTTTACTTCTCTTACGGTCCTTTACAGTATGTGTGAACTCAGCCCTAAAAATAATTAGGGTTGGCTGGCTGTGTTATGTTAATAGAAATAATAATCCATTCATTACTTACATTCTTTAAATACAATACGCAGATGGCAGAATAGAAAGAACTCATTATAAAAATGAAACGATCATTTTTATGAGCTCCCCGAGGCTCGCTCGGGATGTTTAAACATGGCGTCCTGCATCATAACATTTGGATTAATTGAAAATGAAACGTGCCTGAGTTAAAATTGAGATCTTTTTATTACGAGTTTATTAGCCTACGTTGATTGTTGCTGTTATCATTGTCTGTTAAAGTACTTCATGTCTAGATCTGGCTATGCGGACAGTGAACAGATGATTATCTAGGACTCATAGCTACAAGTATGTTGTTGTATGTGATGTCAAAATTCCGCAACACATACAGGGTCAGATTTGTTGCATCTAGCTCACACACTGCAAGGAATACGTCAAATTACAAGTAAATATGTAAAGCCAGATTCATCTTCTGGTTTACTTGATAACAATTTATGTCGATCGAATTACTTATTTAAGAGTAGAAACATAACATGTTTGAATAAATAGGGCAGCAGTCAATGAGTTGGTATATAATTATATTTAATTAAAATCAAAATCGTGTTTAGACTTTTTGCACTTGTGAACTTTTGTGTATAAACTTAAAAAAAAAACACTGAAAAAAGTAACAAAGTAACATAGAACATAAAATTATCAAAGAATTGCTTGAATGTAAAAGCCGTTGATTGCAATCTCCGTATAATAAATGCTGGTTATTCCGGGAGGGTGGTTGGTGCAGTTCACCACACATCTGCGGCCGGGGAGGCGCCCCCAATGGAAGGGGATTCAAATTAAACGGGACATTGTCACACAAGTTGTTAGACATTTTCCGATGGGTTTTTCTTTATTGGACTGTAACTGGCAAGCAACAAATGAATGCTAAGATAAAAAAAGTAATTACGTTTCTCAAAATTTATAACTGCTTCCCTCACCTAATCTTTAAGCTTGTTACTGTAAGGAGGTCCATGTCGGCGCACTGGCCACTAGCGATAAGCGTTCCTGGCCGATAAGAATATATTTAAGAAAAACATTAGTTTTGAAATTGAAAGGTCTGCGGTGCGCTGGCAGTGACAAGGGGGGGACAGTAATGATAGGACATATATAAATTTAATATTTGAATATAAAAATAATTATGTAAATAAATGTATATATAACAAGTAATATAATAAACTTAATATTACCAAGCAACCTGATTTGTTAATTGAAACCCGTCGTTACATTACTAAATAACGAATATTTTATCCGTAGAGGATTGTGTTATATGGTTAATTCACAAATAATTGCACTCCTCTTTAATAAGCGTTCTAATAGCGATTGAACATGAATAGGGCAAAAGTTATTTCTGAAAAAAGTATAATCGGTAGAAAGTGAATCGGCAAACTCAAATTCGGCATTTCATGTTAGACTCTAGTTTCGTAAACGGGTGACTGCTTGTAGCATTTACAAGTGAACGCTTCGGTTTGTGAGTTAGATATAACGCTAAGTTATCAGCCTTGGCTATTAAAATCAATGTAACATGTCAGAGGTCTTCGGACTGCCTGAAATTCCCGACATCAGAGCTCGCTACTTGCAACGAACAAATAGTTACCTATACACGTATATCATCATATATTAATAATAAAACAATGTTTTAGGAAGATTGAAGAAGCTCCTGGCTCCAAACTATTAAATACTTAAATTACAGTTTGAATTTATACAGAAGTGTAGATACAGTCGCCGCAAAGTTGGTGTTTGCGGTTGATGCAGATGCAACCCAGCTGGCAACTTCTCCGTGCCAGCGATACTCCCAAGACCGATCTTTATTGATATTGCGATATGTAGATTAAATACTTAAATTTAAGCAATGATATACTATGTGAAACAGAAAGGGTATAATTTTTATTTTGCAACTTTACTATGTAAATCTAAAACTATCGACTTTGTGAGACAGTGGAAGTACTAAAGGTTTTTGGACTTACGAAATCTGTCAACAGCTGTATCCCTATAACACCTTTAGTTTCCAAGTTTCCTCCAAAGCTGAAAGTTTTAGAATTAAAAAGTTAAGTTTAGAAAAAAAAATAACCTTCTGTTTCAACCTGTAGATGATTAAGCCACCAAGATAACGCTACGAAACTAAACCAACCGTATGGTCTGAAAACGATGTGTGTATTATACACACAATACAAATGTAATGTAGAAAATGTAAGTTTTAATAACACTAATTCTGTAATTTTGCTCTCACAATATACAACCAAGAACTCTGAAATATATTTTTCATACCTCGAAATTGGAAAATAAAGATTATGGTGGCCCTAAAAGCGATGGATACCCAAAGAAATTGAATTTCCCAAGAGGAACAGATCCTGAGTGGCGGATATAAATCATTTATCAATTTTAAATGCAAATCCCGATGAATTTCTCCATTTCCCGGTGTCGGGCGCCGTGCCAAGAATGGAATCTGGACAATAATTGGCTTTTTGGTGAACTGTTAGTTAGTGAAGTTAATTCCGTTGTGTGGTTGCATACTTAATCAATTAATAAGAAAGCATTTATTATTAATTAAATATGATAAATAATTGAGTTGCAGATCCTGAAACGATTTTATATTAACATCTCCTTAGCAATATTTTTAATTACAATGTTATATTCTGATCCAAGTAGATAACATTGATGTATATATGCTAACATAGGGACCAATCTTGAAGATGCATTATGATCCTTACCGACTTCATTTCCGAACTTCCTACCTTTCCATAATGATACCCAGGAGTGTTGTTAGGAGGTGGTAGTCCATCGAACCACTAAAATATCGCTTTATTTACAACAAGATGTCTTCCATTTTAAAGGTAGCGAGCATTTTATATGAGTAGTTCTTTAGAAACTAAATAATGAGTGACTTTAGAATCATCGGGTCAAGTAAGTGGTGGTTATAAATTTTTGTTATAATGTTAAGTCATGAGTGCGGTGAAAAAAAAGAACTTTAATTGCTTTCCTATAAGTACTTATGATGTAAATCTCTAACTACCCCAACATCGGACTGCGAGTCAAAAGCAAACAGTATTATCAAGATAGAACCCCTTATAATTTAATATCCCAGCAGCGTATTCAATATCGTACGACAAGTCCCGATCGCACGATGTTTGTGTAAACAAATAAATTATGCGGATGACGCCATATTGTCAATATTATCGGTAATAACCAGGAATCACACTATGAATCTGTTCCATGTACCTACTGATATTACCCAAGTATAGTAGCTGATATTCCGGTATACTAATATAAACTTATGTAGAAATAGGCCAATTTTTATTTCCAATATCTCTGTTTCTGTGTTCTGAACAAAATGAACTTGTGTTAAACGTCCAGTTTCTTATTTTTTATTGAATAATTAAAGAAAAAAGTTAATGCTGATTATTGGTACTCTTGTTGTATACCTAATAGTGTAAATGTAGAAGGGCATAGTAATGCGAGTCTCACATGGTTTTACATTTTATCTAACTTCTAGGTATCTAGTACAGTTAGATGGATTTAAGTCGGTAGGTAATAATGAATTAAGGGATCCTGAAAGTTATTTGGGTGAGCTTGGCCTTGCTAGTTCGCACAGGCAGGCCAGATTCCTATTTCGTTCGTTATTAATATCGTTATTGCCGAAGTTGCGTCTCAACATAACACTGTTATGTTCAATTAGCCAAGTTCTGATCACTGCCATTGTCTTGTTTGTCTCCAGTGAACATTGTCTTTCTTGCAACCCGTCGTAGAGTAATATCGTTTGATAATTCAATTATTTTGTTTAGAAACGAACGAGAAAGCCCTTGAATGCTGACATTTAGAAATACAGAGAAAATAATACTCCAACCCTGAATTGGCGGAACCGTTGCCGCGCCTCATATATTGTAGTCAAATAGGTAGGTTACCTGCAGAATTCTGCCAGCGTAAAACTTACAACAAGGTATTTAATATGCCAATTTTGTTTTAATTAATGAAAGTAACTTCACATATTGTAAGGTTCTCAAAAATACTTTTCTATCGTGGTATTCTAAAGTATTACTTATTAAGGTGAAGGCGCCTGTCTAGCCCGCGAAATTATAATTTTCAAGTATTTTTATAGTTTATCCAAAATCTGAAAACATTTAAGACAACATTTTGTGATTTGCGACAAACACAGTATGCAGTGCGTTTATTAATACATTTATTTTACTCTAAATATTATCACGATGGATATGATACAAGTTAATAAATAAATATACAAAAAATGCCAGATTATCTGGATAGCTATCATTCTTGAAATGTTTTAGAGTAAGTTGGATATATTAATAAATGCACTGCACACGGTCTTTGTCGCGAATTACAAAATGTGCCTTTTATTATTGTCAGATTTTGAAAATATTCTAAAAAACCTCATAAAATTTGAACTTCGCGGGCTAGATGGGCGCTTTAGCCTTAAGTGAAAGCATAGAGTAACTACTCAGAACGGTAGAGAAATGCTTTTCAGCACCTGCCTAATATCCAAACTATTTTCTTTGAGGTTGTCAATCTATGTCACAGAAAATGTAATAAACGAATGCGAATGAGTAATGGGTTATAATATTTGCATTTGGATACACGCCAGAACACTGCCTACCTACTTTACAAGCTCACTTGTATCTCGTATTTGAATTATGTACGTTTTATAAACGCAATTAAAGCTGCAATTTCAAGTGCGGAATAATGTGTAGTTATATAGCTTACGTAATTCCCTGATCCCTAAATTGTGGGCTGTATTAATCTAGACAAAATGAATGAGTCGGTACCTAGACTAACTAAAAAGCACCTGCTATGAATCTCATAAAACGTCTTTATAGCTTCATCGTTCATTAATTTAGATATATGTGCAAGAAAACAAGTTTTGCTGAAAACATATAGGTACCTAGTAAATTTTACGATAGCGCTTGATTTAATCAAATTTTAAATTACCCAAATTTTGCGTCGTGTGGGATCTTTTCGATAGGATTACATCGCTCTCCTTTTATGCAGAAGATTAATATGCGTGGACAATCAGTGAATAGAGATGTAGCTGGAATACGCAACGTCAACATTAATTAATATCTATCTGACCTAGAATAACAGTTTCGATACAACCGATATTCAATATCGCGTACAAGTCGAGGCGATCCATTAATCTTGTGAGTACAATCAGCGGGTGAAGTAACTCTGATTAATTGGCTGAAAGCTTTCAGTTATGCTGCTATAGGCGCTGTATAGGTAGAATTAACTTTACAGAGAAAATAGCGTTTAAAGGCAAGTTTGAATTACTGTTATAGATCTTAGCAATCAATTATAGTATTCTAAATATACATAACTCAAAGGTGACTGACTGACATAGTGATCTATCAACGCACAGCCCAAACCACTTGACGGATCGGGCTGAAATTTGGCATGCAGGTAGATGTTATGACGTAGGCATCCGCTAAGAAAGGATTTTGATTAATTATACCCCCAAGGGGATACAATAGGGGATGAAAGTTTGTTAAGTTAAACTCCACGCGGACAAATTGCGGGCTCAGCTTGTCAATCAATAAGACTGAAGTACCTGGTGTTATAGCTCATGTAAACCATGTTACAAATAGCAGAGTATATAGGCGACAGGCACCTAATTTGTAGATATGTAAGAATTGTAATAAGTAGGTAATGTGAAACTACTTACATGTCACAGAGAAGCTATAAGTTGATGCATACCTAAAAAAAAATAGCAACGTCTGTTTGGTATATTGCTATGATTTTTTTGTATGGCATTCGCAATATTAACATTTATGGTTTGGCAAATGTAAAATGTGGGTCAGGTCCATTATAATTTAGAGATGAACTCATGATGCCATTGTAAAAAATCGTAGGGAAAACTATGCTGTTTACCTTTTGATTAAAATTCAAAATTGGTTCAATACTTTTCAGCTGACGATTCTGCTATACCTAGTACCTAACCAATATAAATATTGTTAACTATTCCAAACGCTATATAATTAATAGTCTGTGTGTGCTGTAATGACGTAATGTGTGAAGTAATGACATCGTGCGCCTGGTAATGACGATAAATTAACGGCAATGATTCGGGTTAATCGGCTGTTTGATGTTAATACCTCATGTAAATACGTTTACGTTTGGCAATTGAACTCTGTGATTTGTATTTGAAGTTGAGAACCTTATTACTATGTAGCTTAATGCCTAATAAAGATGGCTATTATTTCAAGTAGTGAGAGATAAATTGATCTATTAGTATTTCAGGACAACAATTCCGTACGTAACTGATCAAATTTCTCCAACATCCAAGTCCCTAGTAACATAAATGTAATTATAATAATAAGGCGTCCTACCAACTCAATCTGAAATAATAAACAGTCTAAGGTAAATAAATTAATCATAATTGTAATCAACAATTAGCTCCACTATTCTAAACATAACCAACCATTAAGTTTATTCTCCGTAAACTATCAAGTATCCTAGTATCCGCGACAGGTATGATTTGTTCAAACGTGTTGTTTGTTTATGAATTATTGGAAGCGTATCGGGGTTGTTTTATTTATTGTGTCGATTTTATAAGAGCCATTAGACATTTTGCAAAGTGTAGTTCATATTTGTAAGTCATCAAAAATATTTTGTACTATTTTTGTATCATACTTAGGTAATTGTGATTGAAAAAATCCCATAACCTTTATTCTTTTTAGGTCAATTTGACTTTATTGCTGCTATGAATTGTAGTAAATGGATTACCTTATCTTTTCATCTTTTCAAATAAATTATTGAATCATCATCATCATCAGCCTATGCTTGTCCACTGCTGGACATAGGCCTCCTCTAATGAGCGCCATAGCGCCCTGTCTTCAGCTTGCCGCATCCAGCATCTGCCTGCAGTCTTTCGCAGATCGTCATCCCACCTGGTCGGAGGGCGTTCTTCCGCTAGAAGGTGCGTCTACGTACCTAGACGCACCTTGGCACCCGACAAGCCCGCTGAGTTTCTTGCCGGATCTTCTCAGTCGAGGTCGCGTTCCGATCCGGTGGTAGATTTACCCTCGCCACCTCTCCTGGCAGCGGCCCAAGCCGAGGTCGTGTCCCTTGTGGAGCCCTTGAGCTAGCTGCCCCCCTGCCCCTCTGGCTGGAGCGCACTTGCCCTCGCCCTCTGACCGGGTGAAGTTGTTATGGCCACCCTGGCCAACAACATATAGTCCAGATCAAAAAACAAAAAAAGTCGGAGGGCGTCCTACTTATTGAATGCGATTCTTTAAATGAACTATCCTCATTCACGCACATAAAGCCGGTCATTCACGAAACAAGCGCGGTCATGACACCCCCTCCCCCAGCCGAGGTGCGTGAGTGAGTGAGCGAGTTGAATCGCCGGAAAGGCTTAGAATGGTAGATTTTCGTGGCTATAGCGGGTAGTGGAAACACATGGAAAGACGGCAGAGTGGCCTTTGGACGCCATTCGAAAGTTTATTGAAGCTCTTTTGGAACTCATTTATTGAGGTGAAGATAAAATCACATTTGAAGGTTGAGATGGCGTACCGTTGTGGTTAAATATGACAATTAAAATTGATTATGCAGGCTTATATGAAATATCTGTTAAGTTGCAGTTCCTTAATCGTACGTTTACGTTTTCGCACGCTGTTTATCGATATTTACCTACGTGTGGCAATACAAGTCATAGGTAAGAACAGAAAATAAAATAAAAGGTTAAGTTTTGCATTATTGAATACTCACCTGCAGTTATACTTAGTTGTTCGTGTCACTTATAAGCTCCAGCTTCCTCCCCTACAATTGAGGCCCTTTGACTACTTATGGCATAAGGGTCACAGCTGCTACTTTACAGCACAACCTGTCAAATAAAATAAAATAAAATAGGCACATTCTCAACTCTATCTCAATTGGATTTCCGATAGAATTAAGTACTAAGTAAACATTTTGAACTAGGTGTTCCAACGCACTAGTATTATAGTCACGCGAGCCAGCACACATTCTCCTGATCACGTATGTTTTCCTAGTAGTTCACCCGTAAATCCTGTATAAATGAAATCGGACTACCGCAGATTATCCGGCCACTGCGGCATAAACAATCTCTTCGGCGCGCCGGAAAGATTTCGTTACTCCCCACAAAACTAAATAAAACGGTTTATGTTTGGGGGTAATTTCTTTTGGTTAATATTGTTGGAGCTTAGATAAATGTATCTTTGAGGAGGCATAGGCGTAGAAAGGGGGAAGTTGGGTGAGCCGCCGTGAGTCCTTCCAAATAATAAAATGAAAAATCATATCGATAGTGGAAAACTTTAATATTAGTTTTAATGTAAAATCTAAAGAGAAGGTATCATTTATAAAAGATACCTATGTGTTAATAATATGAAATATGCCGTTGTTTTATACTGATACTTACGGGTGCTAATTCCATTGGCTACAAATTACTACGAAAATATATTTATCACATCTAAAATTATTTAGGTATGTCCTGCTCATACCTTACCACCGTGAGTAGAATAGCATTATATTTAGTTTAGTTGTATGCCAACATAATCGGAACCAAGAGTCGTCTAACTAAGGTATATAGTTACTGTTCTCAGGATGTGACTCTTATGACTAATGGCGTATTTGTGAAATGAACTGACTATACCTCTTTTCTGATGAAGGTCTTTGCAATTAATCCTGTCAAAGCGCGTAGTGACACGATTATCTATCTTCAGTCTCACAGAGTACTTTGCAACTCAGGCTTCAACGGCTTATACCCAAACCGCGTTGTAAGTGGGTCTCGGCGTTAGGAGCACTAACTCCTACAAACTTTGCGCTCCATTTGAACGGGTTTTGTTGAATGCAGCTCAAAGTGCATCACGATACTTGTCACTGTATGCCAACCTATTTAACTCACAAAACCCGAGTCAAATTGATTATCTCGAGACACGTTCGTTAGACTAACGCATTTATGTACAACTAGCTGAGCCCGCGACTTCGTGGAAATTTGATCCTTTCTTAGGGGATGTCTACTTCATAGTAGCTTTATGCATGCAAAGTCTCAGCCCGATCGGTTTAAAATTGACAAAGTTTCATACAAACTTTCATCCCCTATTTTATCCCCTTGGGGGTAGAATTAATCGAAATCCTTTCTTAGCGGATGCCTACGACATAACATCTACCTGCATGCCAAATTTCAGCCCGATCCGTCTAGTGGTTTGGGCTGTGCGTTGATAGATCAGTCAGTCAGTCACCTTTGAGTTATATATATTTAGATAGATGAACTGTACCTACCTATAGCATAATATGGAAACTGTAACTTTGTTTTTATTCAAAGTAGTTTTTTATGGTGGCAGCACCTAGCTGTAGCCAACTGACGATAGCTGACATATGGGCCGCTTGACTGGGGTAGTACCACCTTCTCACAGAAATTAGTAGTAAAGTTGCTATTATAGCTACGTTTGTATGAGTGAGATCCGAAAGACCGACCCACCTCCCTTCCCTTCAATATATCTTACTAGTTTTTTCCCGCGACTTCGTACGCGTAGACTTAAGTAAAGTATTCTATGTGGTAGTTTATAAACTATCTGTGTTCCAAATTTCATCCAAATCCGTTCAAATGTTTTTGCGTAAAAGAGTAACGAACATACATCCACACTCACAAACTTTCACATTTATAATATTAGTAGGATATGAGGATTCTCGGTTGGCAACGTGCGAACTAATGCTATTGGTATTGCTATCATCTATAGGCTACGGTAACTGCTTAATATCGCTGGTCGTACGCTTGTTGAACAACTTTTTTCATAAATGTAAAAATGTGTTAGCGCAGGCTCGCCGAAGCGTACGGAATAGGTGCGTGAAACCAGGTCACCTCACCGTCAATAGCCCTGAATTACTCTGCTCAAATGCCTCTTTGCTTACATGCTTCAACAAATACAATGGCAACTATCGATCAAAATAGATGTACATACAAATCTATACAAATAAATAAAATTGGAGTGTCCGTTTGTAATATCAAAATAAGACCTTTTCACTAAATGCATATTAAAGTACATACGACACCTATAGCAAAATCGCGATTTAAACATTTTTTGTCTGTCTGTCTGTCTGTCTGTCTGTCTGTCTGTGTGTTTGTTCCGGGTAATCTCCGAAACGGCTGGACCGATTTTGACGGGACTTTCACTGGCAGATAGCTGATGTTATAGGGAGTAACTAAGGCTACCTTAATTTTAGCAAAAACAATTAGGGTTCCGCGTAAAAAATAAAAACACATGAAATCAAAGAGTATCTCCGAAAAGGGTGGACCGATTTTGACAGGACTTTCACTGGTAGATAGCTGATGTTATAAGCAGTAACTTAAGATACTTTTATTTTAGAAAAACAAAATTAAAAAAATTGGTTCCGTCGCGCGGGCTCAGTACGCGGGAGCGGGCTTTTTTGTTAAGTTAAATTCCACGCGGACGAAGTCGCGGGCTCAGCTAGTCTCTTATATAAATAAGTCGGAAATTGCCTCCCCTCGATGCGAGGGGGTTCAAGTGATTCTTAATCATTTAAACATCTATCTTACCTTTTCTGTATAAGAAGAACACTCTAGCTCACTCAGTACACAGATTTTAAACTTGTTTTACTTTAGACACGGACTTCACAAGCCGATTTTAATATTAAAATTTTATTAGCCGCGCGCTCAACTCCGTTTGACAGCAGTTTGCTAACAAGATAGAGGGTAGAAAGATTTTATTTCTACCTCCTTTGAGAGTTTTGTTCATTCCTGAGTGGCGAGATCGATCAAAGTCCACAGATTAATAAAAGTAGTCGATGTTCAAATCGTTAATAAGTTTATATCCACAAGTTCGACATTTAAATGTCAAATACGAAAATATATGGTGCCTAAAATGTTTTATTACCTTTTATTATTAAAGTTTAAAATCAAGTGGCACAAGGAATTTAGTTATGGCACATCTACATGTTGGACAAACAAAGCCAACGCGACCATTTTTTTTTTTCGTTGGAAAACCCTTTATGGGTCCCCTCACGCCTCGGGGGAGACGAGAGGGGTATGTGGAAGTCCCTGCGCCTGAAGGGCGCAGTATACCCACTGAAAACCAACGGTGTACCACCCTCCGCCATTCAGAGGGGCGCCCCGGGTCCATGGGAAATGCTCCGAGACGCCCCGGCGGTAGCCAACGCGACCTCAGACGACCTATCCACATGTATTGTTAGAATTTTTAGGCTTGGGTGACCCACTATGTGGATTTAGGCTTGCAAAGGTAAATAAAAAAAATGTACTGATTCATAATAATAATATCGCCAGACGAACACACCAACTGTATGGTCCCAAACTAAGCAATGCTTGTACTATGGGTACCGTACAATGGACTGGGGGCGATCCCAGTGACACCCAGACCAGGGAAAATTACGAAACGGCCATTTCCGAAATTTACCCTGACGGGAATCGAACCCGCAACCACTCGATGCAGTGACCCGAGCGGCCTACGCTCGAACCACTGCGCCAACCGTATTGTAAGTACTGATTGTATTTTTTTTATTTTGATAGTGATCTCGCAGGTCGTAATAGAACAATGTAGCTAAAAACCCTGTACCCGACAGAGCGTAAAGTTACACATAGGCCTATTAACTAAAACACTAACTATGAAACATTCGCCAACGAAATATGAGCAAACGAACCAAACTTTTCGCTTTATTTGCTAAACTCTAGTTTGCAACTAGTTGCGGCGCTAGTTACGCTTTGCGGTTTTGCTGTAGGTACCTACGCATGGTTAACAGTATTTTAATTGCCATGTTGTAAAAGGTAGTTATACGTATTTTTTTATAATAAGTATTAATAATTAAGTTTTGCGTAAATTTATTATGTTAACATATTGTTTTCTTATATTTACGCGAATACTACACATTGAAATAAAACTATTTTACGGTTTTTCGCTTAATATGAGGGTACCCAGTTATTAACTATGACATCAGGACGTCTAACACCTCAGTTCCCCCGTGACCATGGTTGCTGTATAGCAGCCGAAACGTCGGGAACATAACAAACTAAATAAACGCGATAAAATCCGTAAAATAGTTTTTTTAAAATTATTCTGTCAAGTTTCGTGTTTTTTGTTTCTCTATTAAATTGTTGGAAGGTACCTATTAGAAATTCTTATCACATACCTAGATACTAGTATGAGATCTGATGCGCGGCAAGGCATTAAGTTGGTCACCAAGACGATGCTGCCGGTATTCGAGTACTTGCAGCTTGGCAAATGATCTCATCTTAATCCAATCGGTCGGTATCTTATGAAATCTCTTTACAACCCTTAGAAACATACAATGCAAGCTTTAAAGCTTCAACTTTCCATTCACGCCGAAAACACGAATATCACGGTCCATTAGCCGAGCCGATCTTTTTAATACATCTTTACTAAAAAGCGGCTAAGGTTATCAGATCAAAGCGCGGGTCGTCTCAATGTTAGTCTAAGCCTTTAAACTCCTTTTCTTTTCTACGAAATCAAAAGATTTTCTTTTGGACTAGTACGGTTGAGTTATTGAGATGATAAATCATCGTTTTTATGGACTATGCAAGTGTTAAAAATGTTTAATACACGCGCAATGAAGATAGTACCAAATTGTTTAAATAACTTTTATAAATGTGACGTCCCAACGGCCGTTTCACGTGGACCCATCAACTGAAGGAGTTATATCCTTTGATAAGGAAAGAAGTGGTATCCCACATACAATAATTTCAAATGGCTTTCTACAGTTGATAGTTTGATTTTGGATTCAGATGCAGTGCACCCAGGAACTTTTACTTTCAGGCCACGGATTTGGCATCCACCAATGAAACCAAATGGTGCGACACAGTGAAAATCGTTCAGGCGGGTTACTGTTGCGGCAAAACTTTGCTTGAAGTTTAGGCACTCATGATCATGATTCATGAGATAAAGAAATACTAAACATAGAGTAAGTTCTTGCATGGCAAAGGATTTTCAACTTCGTAAAAAGTAAGTACGTTTTGTTTCCTATATTGTTACCAAAAGTAGACTTGGACACTCTTTGTGTTGTTTATAGGTACATCTTTCTAGGTGATTTATATAAAAAATATGTGTCTAGTTTCCCAGATATTTCTTTTCGGACTGTTTAATCTTTATAGTATTATGGAAAAAACATACATACAGCCCATACCCTCCTCCTTTTTAGAAGTCGATCAAACTATATATTACCACTGTCTATTTAACTGACTGTGATATTATGACCTTATCCAAATACAGCATAATATGGCAAACTTGAAAAAATATTTATAAGTGCCCCCTGAAATGAACGTGGTTTGCATTACACATAAACATAAAGCTGCATACAAATTTGCTAGTAAAAACAACTGGGGCCAGTTGTATTCTCTTTCTTTTGCAGACATATTAACCGATATTGAACCTCAAATATAAAGATATAGAATTTCGTTTTTATATGCTCGTATTCTTATCTCTACGTTAGGCAAAGTGGTCGCTCGCCGATGCATACTCTCATCATCTCTTTCATTAAAATACTGCTTCATAAAATGAAGTTTTATTTACAAAATTCATGGTAATGTAAGCACCCACTTTTACTTTAAATTTTGTGGCTTTTAAGATAATGTATCAACTCAAAAGCTTAGGTAAGTACTTGAGTGAGTTCGTTAAGTAATGAAGACCAATATCAGTCGCGACGTCTATCCTAGTTACTTCGCACTCCAACTCCTGCAAAAAAAATCCAAGCCCACAGCTTAACTTAGTCCATCGTTACTCACGAACTGTCCAAAATTGGGCAATAAAAATGAATTAACGGTTTACAAATACGCTAATAAGGATCCAGGCGGGCGATAAAATTAAAATAATCACCCATTTTGAAAGAAACTGACCTAAAGCTTGGAAGATTGATGAGTTGGCGGCTACAAAAGAACACGGGAGGAGATACAGAGGGAGGTTGTAGGATAGATGAAACGAGATGTTTCGCTATTATAATTAATGGCATTAATTACTTAATGGTATTTAAGAGTTTATGTAGACATTCACATGCAAAAAGTTATTTGAATGAAAACAGTTTTTTGCTGTAGAAACATCTTATAATCAATTTATACTGACAATACCGGGTTGAGTAGTTGTGAGAGGGGTACATGAGACCCCTATGACCCCCATCCGCAATGGGCAATAAAAACACTTAAGTTCTGAAAAATATGCTTGAAAGTAATTACAAATACAATAATAATTTCGCCCTTTGAAGTCCTACTGGAGGCCCGTGCCCTCACTACGAGGGGGATTCAGGCCGTAATCTACGATGCTTGCTAAAACTGGTTAGATTTTCTAAGACATGCAGGTTTCCTCACGATGTATTCCTTCACCGTAACAAATATAATATATATGTCGCCGCCAAATAGCTTAATTCGCCGTTCAATTAACAGCCTAGGCATTTAACTAAACAGCGCCGTTCAACTAACGGCCTGAATGATATTCAGCCATTTGATCAAACAGCTAGGCAAATGACTTGGATCGATGACGTTTAACTACTTGCCTAGCCGTTTAATTACCTGCCTAGCCTGTTCATTTCAATTTAGTTCTACTTTCTGCCACCTAGCGCCGATACTTACCAAACTGTCAATATCTCTATATTCCATATTCTCTTTGGTCAATATGGCGTCGGAAAAAAACAACTTTGATGGTATAATTTTATTAGGTACTTAGGTTTTTTAAGATTTTTTTTAGATCCACCGAATCTATTTGCCGGGTGGGGTTTCTGTGGGGTCATAAAAAAAATAACCCTAACCTAAACCCATCCATGTCGTTCTGCTTGGGTAGTATTTTGAAAAAGTTTTGTAGTACTTAAATGTCAACCAGTTGCCTTAAGCATTAGCCAGCCAGTTTATTAAATGTTGTAATAGACGATACGGCTGAATATCATTCAGGCCGTTAGTTGAACGGCGCCGTTTAGTTAAGTGCCTAGGCTGTTAATTGAACGGCGAATTAAGCTATTTGGTGGCGACATATACATATATATTGATGTGGGTATTGTATCGATGCTTGATTCAGTAAGTAGCAAATAAAAAAAGGTAGTGAAGTGCTTCCGCTTGCGGAGCGTTTCTAGGATATTGATTTTTAACCATAGAGGCTAATAAAAGACCGCACACCCTACGCACTAAATTTGAAAGGGTTGGCGATGGTGCAAGCGATAGGTTCTTTCCCATTTTATTATCGAGTCCACAATTGACACTGATTTTGATGCCTAAGATAGACGAATTTTTCATACAAACAATTACACAATTGTAAGGCAATACGTAATTCAAAACCCCGGCTAGGTGTGTCTTGTAAATGTAAATAATTATAGTTTTTATAGCTGGATAAGCTGGATAATAATCTACCACTACTTTCAATCATTATTCACTTTATATTGAGAGATAATAATCAAAATTAACAAACCTACAAAACCAGAGCAAGTGAGAAAATAGTGATGATGGTGCAAAGTAGTGGATCTCCTTAAAAGGCAACACACTGGAGCTATTATATTATTTATATTAATATCTACTACCCTTTGTAATTATTGATTATAAGCAACTGGCGATAAAAAAATACATGTAAAAAGACAAGCCCGCTGAGTTTCTTGCCGGATCTTCTCAGTCGAGGCCGCGTTCCGATCCGGTTGTAGATATACGAAAAAAAATATGTAAAATTGACAATTTGTAAGTGCCCCCGTAGGCCTAAACAAAATAAACGATTTGAATTTTAATTTGAAATTACAATATTTAGTTTTATAACTCCAACCACACATTTATGACAGTAAATCGTATTCTCTAGCCAGCTATCTGTTGCAGCATTCATTGCCCGTAAAATCTTTTTATTATCCGCCTTCACCAGCGCTGGGCCCCGATGGAATTCGATATGTCTCTCCGAATCGTATAAAGTTTTCAACAAGCTGGCATTTTCTATGATACTGTGTTCGCCAGTAAAAAATATAGAAAGCGTGTAAATCTTAGTGCGAGAGACACAAAGTATTAGTTAACCGCACCCTACCTGAATACATTATCACGAACAAAGACCTTAAAATAATTTCGCTTCGATCACGATTGCAATTTGGGTTGGTGAGAAATATTCCAAAAGTTAAAAGCGATTTCAATTTTAATTTTCTCTGTAATTAAAAGGAACGTCGTTGCCCCCTATGATTGGATTGCACCCATAGGTTCGTAATATTTGGTTAACTTCTATTTTATCTTTCGATGCAGTTTCCTGGTCAATGCAGCTTGATATTCGACTCAGCTTCATCTTGTCGTGTTGACTCGCTGATGGTGAAACCTCGATGTCTTCATTAGACATAATTGTAAATCCTGACTTATAGGAAAACAGTGGTGGGAGTGAGTGGTGAGCCAAGATTAAAACGTTATGAGGCCACCGCGCTGTTTCCTTCTGTTTCATTATATCTTGACGCTTATCATATTTTCGCCTCAACATAGTACTTATCTAGATAAAGTTAAGACAAATAATTCTAATTGTTCTACACAACGTATGTATAATTCACCGTACGCAGTAGATCCATGTTGGCCACAAAGGCAATTAATCGGGCCTACCGAGGCCACAGTCCAGTGGCCGGACGAAGCGCCAGATTTGTCTAACTAATCTGCACTGTTGGATATTAATCTTTGGTTCTACACTACATTGTTATGGAAACTAGGTAACGCTAGGTATTTAAGTTATCGTTCACGTGTCTTATCAAACTTTATCTACTAGAATAAATATTGCTCCGAAATTTTTTGATATAACTATTTTACTTAAAAAGGGTTCGGTACTTAGTATTATACCTATTCAATTTCCATGTATATTTTATTTGTAAATAAAAAGCGCTTATAAAATTAATATGTGTACCAGTAGTACCTATTAATCTAAGGACTCTAGTCAATAATTATACTACCATAAACAATAGCTAGATTAGACCTAAACATAGATAATTATATCCTAAGTGAGGTTATATACCTAATCATATTAATGGACTTATAACGGTAACTTTTGTCTAGAGCTGCCTGAACGATATTCCATTATCACTCTTTAAACTAAAGAAAGAATCTACAGTTTGAATTCATAGCGTAGAACCTAATGGCCTGATTCAGCTGCAATAATTCAAATTTAATATCACGGAAGAACTGCCTAGTAATGCCTAGAAAAATGACCTAGATCTTTGTTCCTTACACAAAGGACTGGAATACGCTCCAACTGATTTCATATTATATTTATTTCTGCGTATTTAAGTGAGAATACATTTTGAACAAATAATGTTGCAATTTGTATTTGGAGTTTTGGGGCAATCTCAACCTTGCCTCCTTTTGGTAATAATACTTAAGTAATTGAAGAAAATACAAGAATACCAAGAAATTAATGCGTTAAATTATTTTTTTTTCATAACCCGTCAAATTCGGAATACTTAAAATACTTTTGTTGTACCTACTTACTATCATAGAAATAAATTATATCTCATTGGAAAGAAAAAAAGCATGAGAATAATAAAAAAAACAACCTTATTCTGGACCACTTGAGTAAAAATAGCAGCAAATGGATTCGTAGATAGCAAAAAGAACACGTTAATAAATACGGATAATAGCAGACAACAGATGGTAACCGACACGGGAAACCACTTTAGCTGCTTTTAAGAAATCAATTGTTGCAAAATTAATGGGAGAAAGAGAATGAAGAATTCCTTTTCCTTAATAAAAATTATATCCTATCATTCATGACGTAAACTAAGAATTGTTTGTGTAATATCTACCTATTGTGTGACGGAAGGCATAATATTTTTTAAATGTTTTACTACATATAATAACTTGAATCTTCTCTAAAACTCTGCCGCTGTTTACAATTAAACATAGCTGTTCGTATTGTGTGCACATTTAAAATATTAATCGCACCGGTTCTTGCTCGCGTTCCAGTCCAGAGTTAGGCACACTCATTTTGTTAAGTAAGTAGCATTTTACATACTTTTTACACTTACAAAATAATTTGCATAACTCCACCTTTAACACACCTTTTAACATGCTTTTCCTTTAAAAATTAACATCACACTTCAAACTCGGGATTAAAATTAAATCCAAGCGTTTGAAGTTAATAAATCCAAAGCAGAATTTAATTAGGCAGGCCGAATGTTAAATCCAGGCCGCATTGTAAATATGATTCACGGTTACACCGCCATGTTGACTGCTGAATTAAAATTATTTCACTTGGAACTTCAGTGCACTATGAAATCGAAATGTATTTACTTTTGTTTAATTATGATGGAACGATGGGTTTGGTACGAAGGAATTAACTAATTTAGTTAGTCTGAAATTATGATGGATTTCCATATTCTACATAATATCTTAGGTTTCGTTCTCATGTAAAAAGTTAAACAATGCAGGATTTTCCTTTGATATTCAACTTGTAAAAGTTAGTTTAGTTAATTACTACATATAGGATAGGTATATCTAATAAAACCTAATCATTTATTTACATTTATTTTCTAAGTAAGAAATGTATAGAAGCACCATTTCTGTAGATTTGATTTCAATTCTATAAATAATGAGGTAAATGACGTAGTTTTACATTTAATATTATAATTTTGAACAGTAATTATTCCGTAAGGTGCCTTTTAGAAATTTTCGCTTCCCTTCCTTAATCTATGGTATAGGTAGGAATAAAATACTTTATTTAGGCAGTTTTACTTATTCTATTACAAATATTCTTAAATCAAAAATAAAAAAATCACACAATTAAATAGTTTACATATTTTAAATAACCTAATGAGGGTTCATAAACATTTTAAATATTATTCATTTTTAAAATACGCGACATGTCACGAATATAATAATCTCAGTTAGCAACGGGCGGAGCGAGTCTGGGGTTTATTTTGTTATGTGACGGGTAAACAGGGCTGGATTGGGATCAATATTTTTCTTGAAAGGAGAAAATTATGGAATTCCATGCTGTGGCGTTAGCTATTTGGTATATTTAAATGACAATCGCCCGAAATTGTGGCGTATAGAAAAATTGAACTACCCATCAGTTGAACAATTAAAATAAAAAAAACACCATATTGCAATAATGGAATGTGTGGTGTTGGTTAAAACATAAACACTCTACATGTTGTATAGTCTCTCGTATATTATTAATAAGTCCTCTTTACATTGCTTACCCCTACTCCTTATATACTAGAATAATACATTTACTTATCAACTAATACGTGTTCAATATCTCATCTACATACCATCACGTAGTACATACAAGTCGTTTATAACACGTTCTTTTGGACGTGTTTATCCCTATACTACAATATAATGTATCCATTACACCTTACACGACCATTTTTCTTTGCAAACTTTATAAGATTTGTAGGTGAATAATCTTATACAAACACATTTTTTTAATGAATGTATATCACAATTATTATTTGGAATATTGTGTTTTCACAGACCGATTACTTAACTATAAATTATTGAAATATTATATCAGGCAACTATAAATATACTGAACACTAGCGTATGCTGCCTTGTCTCATTACTGTGTAACGATGTTACGGATTCCCCCTTTGTGGGCTTAATGCACCGTCATGAAGTGTAATTTGGTTTAGTTTGAGGGCTGTGAGTTACAATAATGTTATAATTTGTACCTCTCCGCCGTTATCTTGTTACGTTTCAATCACACGATTGAATAGCATGAGTCGTTGTAAACATACATTACAGTTCGAGAATCGTAAATCATTTATCACAATTAATAAGCTTCAATAAACCATGGCTTAAAGGATTCACAGCCACGAGGTAGCGTATTTTACTCATGTATTTGCATACCTTAACACAGATATAGTAATGGCTTACTGAAGATTTTGCGGGGAATATTTAAACAATGAAATATGAACCCTATTGGAATGAAATTAACAACCTGCTAAGTGCGTATCGGACCACACACAATGTAGGGTCCCGTGGCAATTTCAAAACGTGAAACACATTGACATGAAATAAAAAAAAATTGGAGGTTTATTACGGTATTTTTATTTCCACTATGTAATTTATTCAGAAACCACGGAAAATCAACTTTATTGATTTGGTCGGATCTTGTGATTAAGTAAATCCATAACTTTATCGTGCTAGTGTATATGCCAGTTGGCATGGTGAATGCTCCATATCCATATCCTACCAAAGGCTATGCGGAGTCAGCGTAAATATAAGTAGTATTTACAAGAGTCTTTGTATCCCATGCCGTAAACATTTTCCCTATACTTCACAGAAATGGCAAGTGAATGTAAATAGGAAAGAGAGAACGTGACAGAAAGATAAATGAACGAAGCCTGCCGTTACTCATGCTCGCAGCTTTAGAATTGATGGGGTAGAGACAGTATAGGGGGTGCGACAAATGATGAATTAGTGGGAAAATTGCACCTTGATATATACCTATATATATTTCAGTGTTAAGTTTTAATGAACTTTTGTTAATGAATATAATAAGGTAGTTGAAGTTCTATTAACGATGTGATCGTCCGATTTTTTTGAAAATGGAGCCTACTCTAATGACTCTGAAAACTTGGCATATTTGGAGAATTTAAGTTACTGTTGTTTCTACAAGCCATTCAGATTTATTCGGGTGCTCAGAGAAATGTTACGTTAATGAATATTATTTCACAGCACCCTGCAAATCCATGCAAAACTTTTAAAACCATCAAAGTTTAAAAAAATATTTACAAATACTTCCCTGCCGTAATTAAATTAAGATGAAAATCAAAAAACAAGGTTGCCGCGCACCGGGCACCGCATTCCCATGTACGTGTCTGCTCTACATCATCATATCACCCGTCTGCCAGCCCTGGGCTATCTCAACCCTAACCTGACATTATGAATTTAAAATTAATTTAATGTTTTAGTAATTTAATTAATTAGACTATCAAAGCTTTGCGATATTAAACCCATTGTAATAATATCTATTACAAATAAATAAAATTGGAGTGTCTGTTTGTAATATCAAAATAACACCTTTTCACTAAATGCATATGAAAGTACATAAGACAACTATAACAAAAACGCGATTAAAAAATTTTATGTCTGGCTGTCTGTCTGTGTGTTTGTTCCGGGTAATCTCCGAAACCGCTGAACCGATTTTGACGGGACTTTCACTGGCAGATAGCTGATGTTTTAAGGAGTAACTAAGGCTACTTTATTTTTAGAAAAATAATTAGGGTTCCGCGTAAAAAAATAAAAACACATGAAATCAAAGAGTATCTCCGAAACGGCTGGACCAATTTTGACGGGATTTTCACTGGTAGATAGCTGTTGTTATGAGCAGTAACTTAGGCTACTTTTATTTTGGAAAAATAAATAAAAAAATCGGTCCTGTCGCGCGGGCTTAGAACGCGGGAGCGGGCTTTTTTGTTAAGTTAAATTCCACGCGGACGAAGTCGCGGGCTCAGCTAGTATTATAATATACGGTGAAGGAAAACATCGTGAGGAAACCTGCATGTTACCAATTTTCGAAAGACATGTGAAATCCGCCAACCCGCACTGGGCCAGCGTGGTGGATTATGGCCTGAATCCCCCTCGTGTTGAGGGGCGGCCTGTGCCCAGGAGTGGGATGTCAAAAGGGCTTTATTATTATTAATTAATTAATAATATTATAATGAAAATATTGTTTTCATTCAGTTTATATAAAATACGGGTAATATTGGTTGTATTTTCTTCTGATTGTACACATCGCAATCGCGGGACCAGTGGGGCTGCTCAATTCGACAAAAAATACCTAAATAAAAAATATGTAGAGGGAATATTTAAAGACAGCCTAATAAGTGTAGGCCCCTGAATTCAAAGGAGACTCATAATGAATTCTTTGTTGGGGTCCGAAACTTATTAGAAAAGTTTTTCTGAACGTGACGCGAAGATAACTTGGATTTAATAGATTATTTGTTACGAAATGGTTCTTCGTTTTTTCCTAAAGGTACACATTTCACTGTTACCAACTTTTGACACAGGACTCGCAGATAATCAATAGAAGAGACTGAGAATGAGCTTTAGGTTAGGTTAGTATAGGTTTAGACACTGTTTAGGGGTAATATAACGGAATTGCTACATTATTTGTTATTTACAATCAGATTTATAGGTCATCCAACTACCCTTCGCTTAATCATACCTATTTAGTTTATTTTTATCAATACAAGTCAAGGTATTCAATTTCTTATGCAAACATGGATACTGTCATTACCGTTCTATTTTACGTCAAATGTACAGCATCGCCGTCTAGAGAATTTGCATTTCATAATAAATGACTGTTTACAAACCAAACGCTGGAGTAACTTGATGGAGACACCATCGCGGTGATGTATTGCTCTTCCTGTTACTGCTACCTTGGTACTTGTGATATTAATATTTACCAGGTAAGATTGTTACGACTTTATAATTAGGAACAACAGTTTTGGCACTGGAGTTGTGTGATTTATATTAGGGTGTCTGTTTGTTTAACCTGAACGCAATGCTTGGATCTTACGGACCATTTCTATATTTGCCCCTATACTATTTACAGAACGTATTTGTAATGCAATATGTACTTAATAGGTATGAATATTGTTTATACCACAAGAAGTAAGTAATAGTAGATATCACCATTTAAGCACTGATGCATTAATATAGCATAACTTCCTAGTAGAAATAAGTTTATGATATGGCAATATTCTGGGCCTATTACTTCTTTATTTGTGATGCCTTATGTGTTAACCTACATTGTCCTCATATCTCTAAATACCTACTGTAAATAATCAAACATAATTTAAAAAAGAGAAAAGAAAAAATGTATCCATGGAGTTTCTTGCATGTTCTTCTCCATAGGATTTTGTTTTGGAACATGCACCTAGTTCTTGACTTTTCAAAAGTGCCAGTTAATCTGGCATATTTGAAATAAAAATATTTGAATTGAATTGAGTTAAAAGAGAGTACTCCTTATTGTACACCAAAACTAGGTATCGATACATTCAACATGTACATTGTAGCGGTAACTAACATAATTACATGCAACATATATGTACGAGTATGCGGCCATTCACACGGAACATTTCTATACCGGCCATTATCTGTCAAAAATGAATAGATAGAACGAGAACGGTATTGGCTTCTTCGTGTGAATAACCGTTGTACATTTGCCGAATTGGAAATCATTTTGACCTAAATATTGAGATTTACGCATAGTATAATTCCAAATTCAAATCGCTATCGATCATCAAGCATACCGCACGTTCTCACCCTGATTTCTTTTTTTTTATTATCAGTATACTTATTACCGACTCGTACGATGTATTTAACTACAAAATAACGTATACAGCATCTCAGCAAGATACATTCAGTAGTTTCTGTATACATAATACATAAAGATAAATTTATAAAAGCCGCATGCATGGCTTGGCCATCTAAAATGACGCGGAACCCTCGATAGTGAGCCAAGTATTTTCGCGGTTCACTTGGTAAGATACTTAGAGACACCGATACTTAGAGATAAACGGCTTTTCCTTTTGTTACTGTGAATACGTGTATAATACGTTTTGCTCTGTTTTCGTATATTGTATATTTATATTATTTAACTTTCATTTTTGCGGGCTTATTATGGCAATTGATATATTAACCAATAGCGATATGATTGAAATATTTAATAGACAAGTACCTCAACTATAACCTCGTGCGAAGTGACGTCAATATAAGACCCAACCGTTCTCCGTCCGTCTCTCATTATTTATTTATTTTCACTCTGTATGGCTTACAGGCTTACTCCAAAATACCAATACGACAAAAAAAAAAACTTGAGAGTGTCAAGGTACACCCGGATGGAACGAAGTTGCAATATCCGGAACTTGTGCAGAAACACTGTCAGGATTTATTATTATCATTATTTTTTATTTTTTATTATGTTCAAAAAACCTGTATACACTCAACAAAAATAATCGTCACGATACGTTATACGTTCAATGCGAAATAGAAAGACGAAACGAAAATAACTGGCTTGCTTTCTATAAGAGAGAGAGAGAGAGACAGACAGACAGAGAAACACGCGCACGCCGCACGGCTTACAACTATAGCAAAATGTGTCGTTACAACTTTTGGTCTTAATTTTTTCCGTCTAGCCCCCTTTCGCAACGCGCGATAAGGAGCTTCGTTCCAAAATTGTATTAGATATGAATATTTAAATTTAAATAGAAAAGTATACAAGACTCATAAAGGCCCCTAAATTATCAGCAAATATATTGTGTAGGTCTAGGCAATGAAACACCAAACACAATAATAACTTAGAGTATTAAATCAAAAATTGTTTAGTCTAAGAATAAATCTTTTAACCCAAACACAAAAATACTTCTCTATAACTGTCTTGTGCATAGTATTGTTGAGTATTGTGTGATTGTTTGGCGTCCTCACTATGCAACACATTGTTTGAGACTTGAACGTCTTCAAAAACGTTTTATGAGGCATTTGGCTTATTCTACAGGTACAGCCAAGAGTCAATCAAGTTACTCAAAACAACTCAAAACATTTAAACTGGCTACACTTGAATCACGCAGAGATCACCTTGACTTAAAATACCTTGTCAAAATTCTGCGCAGTAACATTGATTGTCCCCAATTGCTGAAACTATTTAATTTTAATACCCCAAACAAATACCCCCGACACCATATCAGGTTGTTAAGTCCTCCTTTCCGTAAAACTATAATTTATATTTCCCCATGCTTTAAACAGAAACCGCACGAACTAAAGCCTATTCGTATCCTTTTCTTCATTGTAATGTTGATACTACTAGATTTAAAGCAGTCATCGCAACTTTGTAAATTGTATTGAGAGATATACCTCGGCTACATAAGCCTTTCAACACTACCCGATTCTTCACCGAACACACTATGGGAGGCTGAGCGAGCAGGCAGGAGATAAATGTGCTGACCTGCCGACCTTTTCGCGCTTTGTCCGCGATGATTAATAGCCGCCCCAACTTTTCCACTTCGTGTCGTACCAATTTTTTCTTTCGGCCTGTATGTGATACTATGGTTTGTTACAGGGTTTGTTTGGTTATTATTTGATTTTTAGCCAGCTAAAGGTGGTAGATAGGTCAATGAATTAGCTTCACAGTTGTCTACTATTTCGTGGTACAGTAAAATTGTCGAATTATTTTGAATGAAGTTCCCATGGAAAACTTTACGGGACAGGAAGTTAACATTGTGCAAGTTTGTAAACTGTGCGTTTTTTTAATTATAATGAAAGAGATTGGGTTGTAATGTGAACTTGTATTATATGTAGCATGCGTTGCCACTTATAATATTTTTTTGTAAAATTGTATTTAGTAACAGACAGATAGTTATTTTCACAATAAACCACACAAGAAATAAAGCATTATATAGGCGTACCTCCTACTATTATTTCTTTATGACACGGCCGGCTAGTTGTTTCAGACGTTGATTTATATCAAGTACGTGATTAGAATCAAAATGGACAGCGGGGAACTATTTGAATTGAATTTGCCCTCGCAAGGTATTTTATTACGAGGAGTCAGCAGAATTTTTTTGGAGGCATGGTTTGGTAAGTTACCTACTAAGTTGGAATGGTCATCGGATAAAAGAATTCATGACTGGTACCTAGCAAGCAAAACGATGACGATCGATGCCGGTCTCGCGGTAGATCCAAGTTAGAGTCAATTGAATACACTTCATATATTCACTTGTTACTATTACTTTAATGTTATTACTGTTAATACTGCTTAATGTTAAGTTACTGTTACTGTTAACTTTACGGCATAATCTTCTGTGAGAGGGTGTTCCTTCTCACAGAAGATTATGACGTAAAGTTATGACAAGCATCTATAGGCTACGATAACATCGTAGGCCTGCTTGCCGACTTTGTTATACTAATAAGATCATTGTCATTAACTTTTGTGACACTTCAGGGAGTAGTGCTAATCCATCATCAAAAAATTAACTGGACCGAAATTTTGCCCTAAAATTATCATGATATCACTCAAACCCATTTTGAAAATAACTCGAAACGCAAAATAAAGCAAGGGGTACGAATTAGCAGAACGACTGAGGCACGCGTTTCTCCCGAGATGTGATTAGGGCTATCTCCTATTATCGCCTGGTGAAATCCCTGAATCACCAAGAACGAAGGGTCTTCATTATACAACCGATCAAATTACAAGAATAAAGCGATTGTAATTTGATAAATTAAAACAAAAATTTAGGACAGTTGGATTCAAAACATAATATGTTCAAATGTATTTTTTTATTTATTTATTTCACTCAGGCAACGCAGGCCCATAGATATATACCTTATAAACCAACATACGGGTTTATATTTTAACATTAACACTTCTCTAAAACATGGTAATGGTTCAAATTTACAAGAACTTCGTATGCTCATACTGAAAGAGGTTATAAGGGGAATAAAGCAAATGTATCAACCTACTTTTATATAAGAATATCTTGTCAGCCTTATTCTCATAACTTGCACCACTCGTCGTTCTCTCCTTGCAAATTACAATAGAACATTTTCTTGGTTGACTTGCATTTTTGTATTTCAATGGCTTTTAATCTGTTTTTATGTTGCTGCAGCGTTATCAGAGCCTTTGCCCGCAGGACCGTTCTTACAAAGGAGTCTGTAATCTAGGTCTTGATTATGAATGACCTACAATTACTACGGTTATAGGCGCTGGATTAAGAGACCAAGACTTAATTTCAATTAGCTTTGGCATGAAGTCTTTGCCTAGAACGAAATTTTATTTAGCATTTGCAAAATTTATTATGCCTTATGCCAAATTTTTTGTTAATTAGCTGGACACAATTACAACACATTAAATTAATCTGTTCTCTGAATTAAGTAAACGATCATCACATTTAGGAAAACTTTTCATAATATTTGTTGCAAACATTTCTAGTATTCATCTTCCTTAATTAAATCAATTCAAACCATCGTTCTTTCATCTCATTTATAAAGCTACGCCTTTATATACTTACTATGTGCATATTATAGAGTGGCCTTCGCCACTGGCCCCTAAGATTTCCCATCGGGCGTGCCTCCAATTACATGTTATTTTTACCATGGTGGGCCTCGTTTTGTCGAGTTCCGATCCGTCCTTAATTAACTTACCGTGTACCGGAAGCTGACGGTTTCGTTTGACTTGATTGATTAAGGAATGAGATTGTACCTACTGTCATTATACATCATAATTGTATTTTGTTTTGTGTAAAGGTATTGTACATCTAAATATATATAACTCAAAGGTGACTCACTGACTGACTGACTGACATAGTGATCTATCAACGCACAGCCCAAACCACCGGACGGATCGGGCTGAAATTTGGCATGCAGGTAGATGTTATGACGTAGGCATCCGCTAAGAAAGGATTAATTCTACCCCCAAGGGGATAAACTAGGGGATGAATAATCCCGAAATTTTTGTTAAGTTAAATTACACGCGGACGAAGTCGCGGGCACAGCTAGTAACAACATAAAAGTCCATTTATTTTGGCGTTTTGTTTAAGAAGCACGAAATAATATAAGAAATTACCTAAACGTTGTACCCAATCAATATGACAATTAAATAATTCCAGTACATCTATACTTTCAAATTATCGCAAAGCTTTAGAAAGAAACATCAATCTATTCTTATTTTTATTGCTAGGTTTTCAATTTCACAAAATTTTTAATCAAACCCAAGTCATTGCCCTCCACATTACAGGCTTAAATTTAATTTAAGCATTCGCGAAGCCAACGAAGCTAACCGCTTTAATTTCGCTTCGAACATGTAAAAATACCTGCAACCACCAAAACCCAATTTATAAAGCTGAAAGATTTTTTGCAAGCGAAAATTTCACTCGTAAAATTAGTCGTGCAAAATTTGCTAGAGGTACACCGCACAGAGCCCCTCTAGTTCACCCGAGTTCGTGGAGGGTCCACTAGGGCGGCGAAATTCAGAGAGAGCTTGAAATTCGGCTCAAGTATTATCTTGTGTATGATACTTCAGTTTATCACGCATCGCTGGCATAAAGAGTAATAAGGTTATTGCACTTTTTAGGATTCCGAACATTGAAGAGTCTAGCTATCCCTATAACTAATAATGATATAGTCAGCTTGAGAATTTATAATGTAGGTAGGTTATCCATGATGCTTCTAATTCACTCAACACTCCATAGAAAAAGTAAAAATGTTTACACGAATTATATTCAGAACTAAAAGAAAGGAAAAAATGGCGTAATAGAGGCCTTTGATTTGCTTTAAAGCAGTGGGACATAACATATGCACCAAAAAAAAAATTCAGAACTGCCAATAGTAGTAGTATATGTTTGTCGTTTGGTACATTTTTAATTTTACTTTATTTATATTTGCTAACTCTGTTTTTTTTTTCTTTTATTATACATTACATTCGATACACCTGCGAAAACAATATTTTAGGGGCCCTCACTATTTTGGATGTAACCTCCGTCAGATTGATTTTTTTGTATAAAACTCCTGTATTACCCTGACAATAATTAAAAATCGTTTGTTACTTTATTTATCGGCTGATGGGTAGCTTGACGTTACGGTGGAACAAAAAATGCAAGATACAAACATATACTGCTAAAACGTAATCCATTTATTTTTGGCTTTGCCGTAGTCGGGTAAAACTTAAGAACAATCAATACTCTTACTGCGTTAAATTACTTTTGTTTATATTCGCTGCGACTGACCCTGTTACCGAAAACACACATTTATTCCAGCCACGAATTCGATTTGGATTTAAATAATATCGATTTTGTATCGGTTCTTTTCGAATACAAATCGGGGCCGGTGATTAACCCGGGGATTAGACCGCATAGCTGCAACACGAGCCTCTGATAACCTGCCGCAGCTGCTGTTATTATGCTAATGAAGGAAATTGCGGAACTACGAAAGGTTGCCGAGTAAAACCGTTGTAAGTTGTAGCGAATTATTGGATTAAGTTTTGATCGGTAGCTTTGTTTTGTGTTGGTCTAGCTAGAGGATGTTGTAAGTAACAAAAGCATAAAGCACTCATTAGTTGTCAATAGAAGATCGTGACACTGTAAATAAAATTTTGTTACCAAAGAAATATGTACCTAGGAGACTTTCGGTCTCATAGTATCAACATTGCTACGGAAACGGTAATGGTTAATTTTTTTCACTGTACCTACTCAAGTGCATAATAAACTGCAAAATTATTTGGTTATTTTTTAAAACTTTCACGTGCCTATAGAAATGCCATTTGCGTAGCCCATATTATTATTCTCGATAAAAAATAATATCATCGCCCTAATATTTAATCCAGATAAAAGGCGACACTGAATTACACCGAAAAGCTTTTCCAAATATAATCAAGTAATCCGAGCTGGTATTGACCTTGATCGTAAATACGCCGTCACCAGTCTAGACACGCCCACTGGCCCTACCGAGATAGGCGATGTCTTAGATGCTGCAGTTATTAAAAAAAAACTTTATCGATTTTTTTTTAATTTTTTTTAATTTCCCTTTCGTGGATTGCGGTAGGAGTTATATGACCGAAATCGTCATGCTTGAAAGCATTATTTATATAACTTTGTAACGTCCACTGTAAAAAGTTATCTAAATTTCAGCTAGATGGCGTGAAGTGAGTCATTCAAGTGTCTGGATAGTGCGAAATAAAAAAAACTAAGGGTTCCCCCCCGACTGCACTTTTGTCAGTTTTATATTATTTTCATTCAAGTAATGTGCACATAATGTACACACATATCTAGACACTACGCTAATAAACGTGAAATGAGCTTTATTTACAGTTTTTTTCTGGTAGGTCCTTATAATTATTTTTATCCTGTATTGCTATTCATCTTGACGTAATTAATTAAAAGTCTAGACGGCCACTCAGCTAATTGCATTTTATTAGTATAATGGAAGTGCCGTAAACTTACCTAGTAATTTCCAAGATAAACTTGTTTCGTAAATCACAGTGACACACACGACGTAGCGGATGGCGTAATGTAATAAGAGTGCGAGTTTATTGGTCGTAAAAATAAAAATTTACCCCAAATCGTCGAGTTACGGTTCTTGGTGATTGCATCGCTGGATTGGAGATTACTGCCTCAAGCCTTCAGTCTGTTGACTTTTCGAAGATGAAGGCATTAAATAATATTAAGTTTTAATGGTTTATTTTGTTTGTGCAAGAAAAATAAACTAACATTAGTCTGATAAAGCAAATATTTTAGCACACCGTATTTATCAACTTTCCATGAAGATCTGCCTATTAGTAACAGCTTAATAATTCCCACACAGTGCATTTGAATAGAAATTTCAGCATTTGTGGTAATATCTCAGAGCACTGAACTGAGTATTATCTGCGCAAGGCATACTTGCTGTAACCACAATTTAGCAAAATCAACATTACTGCTTCAAGTAATTTATAATACCGACTGCGTATTGTGTATCAAAAGCTTTAAGTTTCATATACTCACATAGCAGATTTGTTAATTTAGACGAAATATCTACATAGTTACATACTACTCACTCTCACTCACTCCAATTTTAGAGCTTAAATTTTAATATTAATTGTTAACTTATTCATAATAATAATAATTTAGCCCTTTTAACGTCCCACTCCTGGGCACGGGCCTCCCCTCAACACGAGTTGGATTCAGGCCATAATCCACCACGCTGGCCCAGTGCGGGTTGGCGGATTTCACATGTCTTTCGAAAATTGGTTAGATCTTCTAAGACATGCAGGTTTCCTCACGATGTTTTCCTTCACCGTAAGCAAGTGATAATCATGTAGAAATTATGATACGCACATAGATTTCGAAAAATCCAGAGGTGCGAGCCGGGATTTGAACCCAAGACCTGGTGCCCGCAAGGCGCGTGCTTTTACCAATCGGCTATCACTGCTTATTCATAAAACGTATATTTTATACAAGAATTCAACTAAATTCTAAAAACCCCACCCTATTTTTGACAAAAGATTTATCGTTTTACGATTATTTTTATTTTAAAGAAAGAAATATGTCATTTCAGAATTCATAAAGGTTATAGGTACAAAATTACTCTCAAAATAGAATGTTAGAGGTATAATAATAAACGGCTACACATCTTCGTAGCTCGACATTGTTCACAATAGTAGGTAATACGATATTACATACCGCGGGGTTAAATAAATTCTATGCAGTTAAAATATATCATGTGGAGCGGCCATTAGCGTAGCATTTATTTTGGCAAATAGGCAGTAAATTACTGAAATTGCTTTTATTTAGTGCTAACGGTTCCGGTCAAATTCGTGATTTGTGTATGCAGGTGGCAACCCTGTTAGCGGATGCATTTAACGTGCATATTTATAGGGCTCTCACTAAAATAATGAGAGTTGTGAACCGTAACGACCTGCGCCCTTACCACGTTAGCTACTTAAAACGCAATAGAAAAGCTAACTCGCGTATGAAAGCTAATTTGCGTTTGAACGCCCGCGTTTTCCTCTATTGCATTTTAAGTAGCTAACGGGGTAAGGACCCTGGAGGAGGGGTTGAAAAAATAAACATTCCTCAGGCGAAAAAAAATAAAAATATTTTTACGTCTAAGTAGAAATGTAATTACAGGTTATTACTATATAATAAAACCCTTATATTTATATTAACTTTAACTATAACTAGCTACTCACTGCGGTTCCGCCCGCGTAATACTTTGATAAGATATAATAAGCCTAAGTTACTCCATATAATTTCAGCTATCTGGCAGTAAAAGACCCATGAAAATCGGTCGAGGAATTTCGAAGTTTAGCACAACAAATAAACAAACAGTCAGACAGACAATTATTTTTAAAATTTAAAGTAGGTTCCGTATAGGTATACTTTTTTAATAAATAAGCATTTAGTTAAAATCTATTATTTTAACATGACAAACAGACACTTTAATTTATTTATTTATATAGATTTAAATTCAACTAAGAAACTTAAGACATACTGAAACATTTCAGGCAATCTGCCAACGTACGAGATTACAGGCTTAACGAGCTTACCGTGCCTCGGTGGAATAGCGCTTATCGACATAGACACATCTTCTGTGAGCGCGGCGAGTGGTGGCTTGAATCACTTGCATCCGTAGTTTCCATAAGATGAGTTATATTCTAGAACAATTGACTACACATACTGTATGGGAAATAATTTCGTATCAATTAAGATGTTCGCCGGATATAATACGACTATCTTATAGATCTCAGGAAATGCGTCCATGGATACCAATTTAATAACACAGAATAATTACCGCTCGTTCATCTGGATCAGCTAGGCATTGGTTTGAAATTACCTAGCTCACAGAAAGGTATAAGAGATTTGGGAGTATAAGAAGAGGTATGGGTTTTAAATTTCAAAAGGTATACGGTAGGGCTATTTATTCTCCTTCAAGAGTATATATAGTCTATAGCGACCTTTTAGGGGTACATGTGATATTCGTTCAAAATTATTTACAAACGCCTTTTTAAAATATATAGCCACCTACCTACAATACATTCATAAGTATCAAACTAAAATTAAATAATAAATAAAATAAATATCGCCAGACTGACACACCAACAGTATGGTCCCAAACTAAGCAACGCTTGTACTATGGGTACCGTACAGTGTTCTGAGGGCGTACGAGCCCAGTGATACCCAGACCAGGGCAAATTACGATAAGGCGATTTAAATTTGCCCCGGCGGGTATCGAACCCGCAACCACCATGTGCAGTGACCCGAGCGGCCTACGCTCGAACCACTGCGGTTCAAAGGGTCCTCAATTTACATATATATTTCAAAATTTCTAATAAGTTACTCGAGGAATACAGCAAATACAATGAAATCCACACAAATATTACGTGGTAATTGTAATTGTAACGTAAGTATAGTGTACAGTCAGCACAATAAATTAATACAACAGCTGATAACAAAGCGCCTGTCGCCGCATTGTTGCCGCGCAATATTATCTACAGCGCTGTAATTATCACGGGCGGGCCAAGAGAATGCAGGGAAACGATATAGCGGATGTACTGTGCCTTGCCTATGTAGGAAAACGGCTTCGTGTATTCACTTTGGGGACCCTTTTCGTTTTCTCAGCATTTTCAGGAACTTTTTCGGCAAACCTAAAAGTATTGATGTGGTTGATAAATAGTACATTGTTACATGAGTGGTGAAAGTTACTTATTTTGTCCCGAGACGGGGTTTGGCGCCCGAGCGTAGCGAGGGCGCTAATAGTTCGAGGGACTAAATAAGTCTTTCACCCGAGGTAAACACTGTGCTTTTCATTACGAATACAAGGAAAATAAAAATAAAAACAGGAATTGGCTAAAGAAATAATACAAGGAAGTATAAACAATACCCTACAACTCGAAAAAAAAAATCGGATTGCCGCCTATTTTGTTTTTTTTTTTCGTTGGCCGGCCAACTTCATTATTTAGCCATTATTTTTCATTTTCATCTTTAAATATTTTGCCCAAATCTATGTTATTTTAAAGAAATTGTTGAAACTAAATTATAATTAAGTCATTTAAAAAAATATATTCTTGAATTAATACTTAACTTTATGTTATTTCAATTTTACATCGTGCTATAATTGAGTGACTGTAGAAAAAGTTTGAACATGGTTCCATAGAAATGTGAAAATGGAACTAGTTTTTTTTTTAATAATTTGACAGCTGTCAGTTGAAAGCGAATCTCCCGGGCCTGAAAAGTATTACTTTCAACCCGCTTCTCAGGCAATTTCAGACCTACTTTCAGAGTATGAGTAATGAAAAATATATTGTAACACGTTGAGCAATAAGTGTTGACTTCGGAACTAAAATCTAAATTACTCCGCCGCGTTTAAAGCCTTTAAGAAACACTGGCAAGGCATATTTGAAAATAAGAGCCAAGCGCCCGCAATAAATGTAACAATATGAATATGTAAAAAACGGTCAAGTGCGAGTGGAACTCGCGCCCTGAGGGTTCCGTACAATATTTTATTATGATTTTAGATAGTTTTTTCCATTCCTGGATTCCAATATCGATACCGGCAAGATATTTTAATAATAAATAGTTCCAAAAAATGCTTAAACAAATTCGGGAACCGAATACAAACTGCAACCAAACTGAATAAAAACTACAATACAAACCCTTATTTTACACACTTAGGGGTGGAATTTTACAAAACGCTGAAATAAAGATTTTTTATTTGTAATAAGTAGCCTCAATACTTATTTTCATGTCTCTAGGTTCATTTAATTTTTTTACCCCATAAAAACTTACACCCCCTATTTTATGCACTTAGGGGTGGAATTTTCCAAAATCCTTTCTTAGTGGATACTTGCGGTATATAAGGTACTTACTGTCAAAATTTCATTATTATAACGCCAGCGGTTTGGGCTGTGCGTTGATTCCTTTGTATTGATAAGTGAATTTGCGAAAAGTATCAAAATATGTGACATAAATCACCGTATCTTTTGATTGCGTTGACTTAGAAGCCTAAGTTTTTTACACCCACAAGAGACCATAGCATTTGATATTTGGTATTAATTTCAACTTGATAACTCTACCTGTTTCTGAGAAAAAAGGTCTTGACAGACAGACAGACAGACAGACAGACGGACAACAAAGTGATCCTATAAGGGTTCCGGTTTTTCCTTGTAAGGTCCGGAACCCTAAAAATAATATTAACATTAAGAACGACCTTTATAGTAAACCTTATTAGCTTTCCTATCTCACCTCTACTGGTGATAGTCACCGGGTCAATGAAATTCCGGCTAACTTACTATTGTCTATGTTGTCGTCTATACCCACTAGATACAAATATTATTTGTCAATAAAATTAAGTACCAAAATAATAATGCATTTGAGTAACGTGGCAGGCAGTAACAAGTCTATCGCCGCATACTTATTGTTTGCTATTAATACCTGCAGACAGACTAACTATATTAACTCGGCCTCATAGGTAAGGTTAAAAATTAAAGAGGCTATCAAATCAAGGGATAAGTTTTTTATCTAGTGACAGTGGCCGGTAGAAGATATACTACGGTAACATTTACAGAATAAATCGTTTATACAATTCTAATTCAAATTCAAAGCGATTATTTTGTTTAGGCCTACGGGGGCACTTACAAATTGTCAATTTTACATATTTTTTTTCTTATATATACAACCGGATCGGAACGCGACCTCAACTGAGAAGATCCGGCAAGAAACTCAGCGGGCTTGTCTTTTTAAATGTCATTTTTTTTTATCGCCAGTTGCTTATATTGACACATATCATACCATCTACGTTGCTATAACCAAAATGCTTTGAGATGAAAATAAAAACAATAAATACGATGGATCACGATAGAGTCAGTTCGCAGTGAAATCTGTTACAAATTTTACTATATAAAACGAATATAGTAAAATTTGTAACTCTATCGAAGATCTAACACCATTACTTCTGAATATTACAAGCTCATTAATCAATTTAAGATAGGACACTCTTCTAGACTTCAGACTAGTGTCCTGATTTCAATTTCAGATTAGAAATTTAGAATTTTGGAATTGATATTAAAATTTGCAGTTTATCTCCATCTTGCATCCGAAGCAAGGTTTAAACTAAAACGACCTTAGAATTCATTAAAACATCTGTCTTCAATGAGAGAGTCACGTAGTAAACTAAGATATAAATCATTTGCATTTTTATCGAAATGAAATTTCATGGCAATATGTTTTAGGTTTAAATTAAATTCATAATTCAGCAGAGATAGCTAGCAAAGCGAAGTTGGCAGAAGATTCTCCCAAAGCGTATAGGTTGATATTATGGCTCGTACCTCTGGGATTTTTACATTTCTAGTGAGAATCACACCATCATTTCTTTATTCGCTATAGGGGAATGCGATTATTATTTTTAATTATGATTTTCTCATGTGAACACTGGTTAAGCTCGTAAAAATGTACGAATGTTTTGTTTAATTTGTAACACATTTGTAACACATTAACATCTTGAAATTACGTAAAAGCCATGAGAATTTCTAAAAGGTCTTTGGCTAAAACATTATTTTGACAATGATCCAACTGATGATTGAATGGAAATGTTAATATAAGTAAGAATTTGTATAAAATTAATTGAAAAATAATAACCCAGTGGTTTATTACTGTAATCAGCTCAATATGAAATACTGGTTTAATACAATTTACTGGAAAACGAACAGCAACTTTATCAGTAAATCAACTCGTTTCAATAGAAAATCTCAAATTTATTTCTCAATGGATTAGTAACAAATTGGAAGGTTAATTCTTAGTAATGTATCAGAACTAATAACGGTTGCTTGACCTCATTGGATGCTCGAGACGATCGACCTTCATCGCTCGATGGCTCGGCTCGGGACAGTGTCGGGTGGTGCTTAAGCACGATCTGGCAATCACTTGACAGTGGAGCGCTAGAAGACGGTATATTTTATTTTTTGTTGACATTGAGATCGTTACTTAAGCGGTTATCCGTCTTGAGAGATTTGGAGCAGTTGAAGAATGAAAAAGAGTGAACGAATACTTGAGGTAAGCCACTTTATGTTTGGAGTGGGTCTTATCTTGGAAATGTGTTAGTTTTATCTATATCAGAAAGTAGATCTGTAGTTCAACCTTGAGTGCATTTTCATTCGATTCGAATATTGAATACAGGCTTACTGGTAATTTCACATTTTCCTTGCGGGGTGTGATAGAGGAACTGTAAGTTATGCAAATTTTCGTAGTTTTCAAATGATTTCCATTTTTGTACATTTTAAATCACTAAGTACCCACATGAATTGCATTGTTGCTCCTCTATCAAAACCTGCATGAAATACGTCAAATTTTCATTTAAAGTCATAAAGTTTCCTACAGGGAAACAATACAACCTCAGGTAATTTCAGAACAAATTCACGAGTTACTTCAGAAGCAGCCAGTCGGTTCCTTCCTTTGTATAAGTTCACAGCCCTGAACTTGTTATCTCCATTCGATAACCGCCCGATAAGTCGCCGTCTTATAGCTATCGTCAGCGCGATCCCGTCGGAGGCTCTAGAGAATCGAGTCTGTCGGCCATTCTCAAGTGCGGCGCTGCTGTATATAACGTCGCATGTAGCTTGTGGGATCAAGTGTCACGTGGACTGACCAAAAGTATGTAAACTAAAGGGTAAACTATTATTTGAAGGGGCTGGCAGAGGTATAATGAAGTGCACTTACATTTCACTGATGGCCTTTAACTAGAATGTGATTGAGATTATAAGTATGACACCGAGACTTAAATAACATCGCATAAAATTACCTACGAACGAATATGTATACAGAATGTTGAAAAAATCCGCAATCAGGTATAATTTCAGTACATATAAAGCCTTATTTTAAAATTAGAAGATATTTTGCATGCCACCTTACAAAATAATAAGTATGAGGAACCGACCATAAAAAACTGAATATTTAAATAAATATTTTCCATAATTTTTACTATCCTTTCTATTACCTAATTGTAATTATTTAAACTTATTTATGAATAGCCAATTATATTTAAGATTTAAAAAAATGCAGTACTTATATGAGATACCTCTTAAACTGTTTTTTATTGAGGGCAAGAGATAAAAAGTTCAAATTTCGGATAAAATGTTTATACCTTTCAATTATATTCACGATATTCATCCAACCCCCAAGTATTTTGTCAAATATTTTAAACACCCTTTATTTGTATTTTTAGTTGTTTCACTTGAACAAACTACTTACTGCCAAATATAAGTACACTACTGACTCAATAGAAAGAGACCATTAATAGAAAAAAAGTACACTAAATTTGTGTGAATTGAACAACCTACACCGGTACTAATGACTATTCATAAGTGCTTTGTTGGCTTACATGAATAAACATAATTAGATTTGATTTAATTTGAGTGAATATCCCACAGATATAGTGTAAATCTATATCTGTGGAATATCCAAACAGATAATGAGAACTTCTGGGTCATTGGGCAAACGGGACAGTCAGGACTACAATGAATAAAGTGTGAGAGAGATAGAGTCAGGGCATGGACAGGGCCTAAGGCGTGAATGAATTACTAGGCTAAAGCTATTGGACCCTGAAATTTCTGGACTTTGACAATAATCGTAAAGTTTGTGCTACGAGAACAATTTGATAATAGTTAATGTGTACAACGAAGGTGGTTTGAATGTTATTCTCGCACATTGGGTACTGTGACAACTGGGTTTTAATTAATAAATCTTATTGCCTAGTAATATTAGGTTTATTATAATAATAATCAAGAACACAACTTTATACATCGATCGGTATCCCGGTTGTCACAGCCAGCGCACCAAAGAGAATACAATCAGCGCACCACAGTTTTATCAATTTCAAAACAATTATCTTTTCTTAAATTTATTATTTTCTCATCAGCCAGGAACGTCTATCGCTAGTGGCCAGTGCGCCGACATGGACCTTACAGAACTATGAATTTTTATGATGACTCCCTTCCCCGCGCTTTGTTCCACTCCCTTTCAGGTGGCAACATGCGAGCAATGCCTTTGTTATTGCAAGCATCTATAAGCTACGGTAATTACTTAAAATCAGGCTGGTCGTTCGCGTGTTTGATAAATAAGTAAAAGGTAAAGCATTTTTAGGCTGTAACATTTTTGCACTTTCTAGCGCAATGTTTGTGTCCTAATTTATTTCAAACTATAAGGTAACTTGAACATAACTGGGTATATCTTGGGACCCATTATACATAAAACAAAAGGAAGTTAAATCAATAAGATGTGGCGTCTCATGATTTGTATTCAAGTATTACCTACTTGGACAACATCAAGGGATGTTCTTAACTATTATTTCCAGAAGTATATATAGTAGCCGATTCTCAGACCTACTGAATATGCATATAAAATTTCATAAAAATCTGTCAAGCCGTTCCGGAGGAGTATGGTAACTAACATTGTTACACGAGAATTTTATAAATAAGATTAACTTTTTAGCAAATATGATAAATAAATATAATAAATAAATAAATATCGCCAGACAGACACACCAACTGTACGGTCCCAAACTAAGCAAAGCTTGTATTATGGGTACCGTACAATGGACTGGGGGCGATCCCAGTGACACCCAGACCAGGGTAAATTACGAAAAGGCCATTTCCGAAATTTGCCCCGGCGGGAATCGAACCCGCGACCATCATGTGCAGTGAGCCGAGCGGCCTATGCTCGAACCACTGCGCCAAGCGGTCGTCAAATAATTCCATTGATTTAATATTTTATCAATAAATCGCATCTTATCAGAACCAAGACCAGTATTGTAGCCATTCTTGATGCGCCCTCAATTTTCCTCCATATCCATTGAAACCAGATGCTCTCACTGATTTCTAGCATCACCCACTTCTGGCGAGTGTTTGAACTGAATTGAAAATGAACTCCATCCGCCTTCGCATTTTAGTTATAATGCAAGCGTCTCAAGTAGCTGCTCTCCAAACTGTTATTGAGTTCGGTATGCCAGTCTAGGGTCGAACAATCGTTGGCCGTGGATTATTTTCTCAACCAATTAAGTCCTAAATTGGCTTAATAAAACATGAACCTAACAAAAAAAAATGATGTCAAACGTTAAGAAATACCAATATACCTTGCGCATAATAATGCGTAACACATAATAAGTACTTCACCCAAAATTCTAAGTCATATTGGAAAAGTATTATTTTTGGGAAAGGTAACATTTTGGGAAAGTTGCCCTTTTGGATCTGAAAGGTCTATGTGTCTGATTTTGTTTGAAAGGGGCAAGTAGAAGATACCGAAAACTCGACTCAAAAATAATGGAAACAAGACTTAAAGAAAAAAGATTTACGGGATAAGCATAATATCATAACAGTCCTAAGACAACATCCCTTCCGGCAGGCATGAAAGACTTCCCTCGAAGAACTCCCTGTAGCCTGATATCGTAAGGAAGCGGACGGGAAATGTATTCAGAGCCGAATTTTCAATTTTATTTACCTGCGACTTTCCACCTTTGTTGTTTTCAACATTTATGTGTAGCAAACATATCTCGAGCTACCTTTGCGAAGTTTGAGATACAATTTACGAAAACTAAAACAGAAGGAAATTTAATATTTCGCATGCGACAAGAGCTCTACGAGTGGCACTTTCTTGGATCGACTTATGGCAATATATCATGCGGTAGCTATAATATACTTAATACATTTATATTATTTATGAGTAACTAGCTGTACCCGGCGCGCGTTGCTACGCTGTCAAAGATTGGTCGTACCAACTCGGAAACCTTTGCGGGTTCATGCAAACACTTTGCAAAGGACATACAGACAAACATTCATTTTTATATATTTAGATACTAGTTTTTGCCCGCGACTTCGTCCGCGTAGACTTAAGTCAAGTATTCTATGTGTTAGTTTAGGTTATAAACTATCTGTGTTCCAAATTTTATCCAAGTCCGTTCAGTAGTTTTTGCGTGAAAGAGTAACAAAAATACATCCCCACACACAAACTTTCGCATTTATAATATTAGTAGGATAAAGAGTATATGTATATAGATACTGATAGTTATTGCAACTTTATGTATATCTCATCATATTATCGTCAAGAAAATTTTAGGGAAATTTTTGAAATATTGTGTTCTTTCTCTGCATTAGTAGCATTATACCGTTAGGGGCCATATATATATTGTGTAAACTTTCAGTTTTCAGCCTGCAATTTTAGGAAGGCCTAATATTCAAATCCAAATGCCGATTGATGGAATGAGGTATTTCTAATCGGGCAATGGAATACCAGAATGTTATTAATGGACCGTATTCGGCCGTAATAGAAATTATTTCTCTACATTTTCAGACTGCTCGCATTTGATATTGACTCTATCAATATATTTTTTATAAATTTGTTTGTATAAGTTTCAAACGTAATTCAACTTAGCTTTATTTGTGATGTTTCTGTCGAGAATAAAGAAGTATGTTGTAACTTTCAGTAACATTATAGGCTAGTGAAGTTTGCTTGCAATAAAAAGATAGGTAGGAACCTGTTTAAATGTATTCGAGCTATATAATATCACGTATTTAGTGTTAAAAGCTTTATTCTGAAGTATCTATCTCTAAAAATATTGTCTACATTTCTGTATACAGGATGACCTAAAAGCTTATTTATAAGTACTTTGAGAGAGTATACGGTGTAACTAAAGTTAGATCATAGGTGGAGCCGAGTCATAAACTTCTTTGAATAATCGAAAAGTCGGTGAACTGTAAATCAAAATAAAATATAAGACCAAAATCGCTACTTTCTATAAAACCCTCGCCGAACTATAGTGTGGTTTCACTTCCGTTTGACTCATCTGTGTACTGTTATTACTATATTTTGCTGCAGATAAAACGAAATTCAAAATAAACTTAAACCTTAAATCCCAGAGGTAAAGTTGTGTAAGTGAGAATAATTATGTAAAGCGTATGATGGTATGGCATAATGGTATTTCGAAAATTTAAGTTGTCATCTGAACTTTTCTTTGTTGCATCGGAATGGGAAAAGGGTTTTCTACTACATAATTGATTAAGTAATTTTAATGTAATGCTTTTATTTTGTAGACCGTATTTTCCATTTTGACCCCATAGTAAATTAGCTTTAAGTATTTAATTATGGAATATATATTTAATTGCCTCGTAAAATATAATTGAGTAGACAAAAATCAAAGTGAATCATTTCGGCTACACATAACTACATAATGGGGGATCCTGTAGGCGCCATTGTGGGTTATCCAATATATTCATAGCTTAAGATGGATTTTCTCTGACATAAAATTGTCCATTGTAAGTCAGTTCGAGGTTTGCGAGTCATGGGTATAAAATGCACAATCAATTTTCGCATATCCACGCTCTCGCCGTCCGAAGCGCTGAAAAGTATATCATTTTAAACCTCAGCCATTTTTAAAATACATGACTTTTATTGGAATTGTGTTTTTTTGTAGCATGAGGAATGGATTTAACGAATTAAAATGTTACGAACGCTTTTGAATTTTAAAGGCAATGTCTACTAACAAGTTATTAATTATAATTAATTTATAACAAAGTAGTTGAACAAGCCTATAATTATAATGTTTCGTTCAATAATCGAGTAGCTTCGGATGTTATTGAAAACTGATTATTACGGGAAATAATCGCTAATTAAATTGTTATGTTCGATATTTAACTAACGAAATGTATTTTGATCATTTGAGTGCTAACATTTTCGTCTACGATAACAAGCATTGGAATCAGTATATTTGTTAACATGCAGTGTTTTTGTAATTGAAAATTAATATTATTGTGCAAAGATTATGTATAACTCTAAGAAGCGCTCTACCATAAGTTTGAAGCTCGTTAGCCTGTGCGGAAAATATTCGTTTGGTAAATCTTTAGGCATTTTTGATTTCTCAGGAGCTTACACTTAGCTATACAAGGTGAAACAAAAAGGGTATACTAATTATTTTGCAACTTTACTTTGTAAATCTAAAACTATGGGCTTTGTGGGACAGTTGATGTACTAAAGGATTTGTAGACTTGTGAAGTTTGTCAATAGCTATATTCTTATAACATCTTTTGTTTTTCAAGTTTCCTTCAAAGCTGATAGTTTTAGAATTACAAAGTTAAGTTTTGAAAAAAATAGTATACCCTTTTTGTTTCACCTAGTAAATAGTTTACATAGACGCTAGCGGTCAATGAACTTACGGTAGAGCTAGAAGAAGACACTGATCGTTGTGTATTTGTACAATACGTGTTCTGTGACAATCCCTGGCATGTACCATCTCTCAGTTTTACCACAAACAATTTTGTCGATATGCGAATATAAAAAAAATCTATTTGCACTGAAATTCAAAGCTAGCATATCCCGAATCGAATTTCACAATGCATTTCTGCCGTAATACATTGAGCGGGATGCGACCAGGAATATATAAAATGCTTATTACTCAAATATGCACTCTACACAGATATGTTTAGAGTTGTAATACGGTTGGGGTTCGTTTAGTTTATGCTACTAGTCAGTTTCCTTTTCAAAGTTGGTCCTTGAAATATCCATTTGAATTTGTTAAATCGTGTTATCGAGGACAATTGTGGTTAAAAATAATGAATTCTTTGATAGTGTTTTGATTGACCTTAAATGTTGTTTTCATTATTATAATGTAAAATAGATTATTTTCTCAAATAGATATCTCAATTAATTAAAATGTCTCGCTTTATTTGACTAAACGCCTTTTTATTGAAACAAAGTAGTTCATTGCATACATATTTGAGTCTATTTATAAGTAGTTAAATTATACATAACATAGTCTGAAATTTCCGTTTTATCTAAAGGGCCGATTTTAATTATCGCATAGCCTTTATTTAGACTCCCCATTGGATGATAAATGCTATATCACGCCGCCATTATTATTTACACATGAATATAAATGAATGGAATGTCCAGTCACATGCTAAATAAATGGATATCAGAAAACATTTCGTAATCATCTACCTACCGTCGCACGAATAGAATTCAACAGATTCGATCGAACCTCGATCTGTCATCCCGCAAAATCCGGAAACATAAATTACTAACATACCAAAAACCCGTACATTTTATCAAAAGAACTACGAAACAATTTGCACAACGCACGTTGCCTGCCGTGCGTTTTATTTCCTTTTTCACTAAAGTTATTTGAAACACGTTACCTCTACCAAAATATCTCTTATTGCCTTTCCATAAGGTTCATGTTGTTTATAAAAGCAAGTCTAGAAAGGCGTGTGATCGGCTATCCGTGAATCACATTTCAATTTAGCACTTGACATTTCATTTAAGGTTAAAACACAAATGTAACACGATTTCATTTATTTTTTTGTGGTAAAAATGTATAATTCAATTTGGTAAAAGTAGGTATGTTTCTCGATAAAGGTATATTTTTATCTGAATGTAGCAGACCTAGTTTTGTACTATAACTATGTTACAGTAACATAGTTATAGTTTCAAACTATATAGCTACTTATGTAACAGTTTCCAAAAAAAAAATATTCGTATGGCATTCTTACAATTGTTCACAATAAATTAAAATTAAAATTATAAAATTATTCTATCTTTTAATTACTGAATCCATGGCGTCGTGAATGCTGGATAGCGTCGTTTTAGAGAGAGAACAGGTCTGTTGGGCAGCCGTGGTACCTTGTGAGTGGGCAGTCTCTAGCTATATGCTCAACATCCTGGACAGCAGTTCCACACTCACACTCCGGTGATTCCCTCCACCCGCACATGGACATGAAGGCATTGCTTCGCCCGCATCCAGTTCGTACCCTATTCAGTTGGTACCATTCCCTTCTTGGGAGCGCAAAACCAGCAGGTTTAAGTGTAGGGTTGATGGTAACTCCCATGCTATCAGGGGGTTTTGCGTTCCATTCCTGCAACCACTCAGCAGAGGTGTTAAATCCGCCGGACACGAGTTCACATGCGGTCTGGTATGGTGGATGACGCGATTTCAGACGGTGGGGTGGCGGATCAGTAAACTCCGCGTGAGCTGGCAGGTTGGGATTTCCGTAGATCTTCTGGGCCTCCAGTGCAAAACCCTAAAATCCACATTAAAACTTATATACGAGTATGTAGGGCTGAAGCCAATTGCTAGGATTTTGAATCACATGCTTGTAATCCGCAACCACCTAGTGCAGAGAGCCGAGCGGCCGAAGTTTAAACCACCAGACCATGGTTGTCACCCAGGCAATTAACATAATATATATCTGCTTATTGCCGCCTTACACTCTCAAACACGCATCTCAAAAAGAAAAAAGCTTTCAATATATAGTAGTATTTTATTTAACATTAATGAGTATGGCGGTAATGTGATGTATCAATTTGAGTGTAAAAAAGCATAATAATATAATGTATTACCGAATACTATTTAATGGATTACATTATTTGTAGAACTTTGAACTGAACTCTATACCGCGTCAACTAAAATTTTATTTCCTAAATACATTTGTTCTGGTCAACAACTTTCTACATCACCCCAAGTAATAGCGGCTTCGCGTTCCCGAAGTTATAACAACAGAATTACAGTGTTATTTACCAATGTGACCAGGAAATAGACCATAAAGATGTATGACCCGTGATTGCTGATAAGCCCTTCCATTAGATTTGATCTAATAAACCTTCATTTTTATAGAACAAGTAAAAGTTTGGGGAAAATGATTACTAATCAAAACATTTTCAGTAACACAGCTGTAATGACGACCGGTTGGCGAAGTGGTTTGAGTGCAGGTCGCTCTGCTGACTGCTCCGGGAAGTGGGAGGTTGGGAAAAAACGGAAATAAATTCCTATTCGTAATTTGCCCTGGTCTGGGTGTGACTGAGATGCCCTCAGTCTATTATACAGTAGCTATAGTACAAGCATTAGCAAGCTGAAGTGGCAGTGGGCTGGCTATATCTCGCGAAGAACCGACAACCGCTGGGGTAAACGTGTTCTTGAGTGGAGACCTCGACTCGGCAAGCGTAGTCTAGGACGCCCTTCGACCAGGTGGGATGACGATCTGCGAAAGACTGCAGGCAGATGCTGGATGCGGCAAGCTAAAGACAGGGCGCTATGGCGCTCATTAGGGGAGGCCTAAGTCCAGCAGTGGACAAGCATAGGCTGATGATGATGATGATGATGATAGTACAAGCAATGCTTATTTTGGGAAGATACAGTTGGTATGTTAGTCTGGCGATATTTATTTAGTATATTTATGTACTATTTTGATAATTTTTCAAATTACGTGGTAATTACATTATAAAACACCCCAAAAAGTGCCCATTCCTGTAGCGAGATTTCCATCAAAGACCTGTGAATCATGTTATTGTTATTAATAATTATTATTTTATTTTTAATTGTTTGATAACTTAAATTAAATAGTCGACAACTGTGTCAGTACCCTCTCACTAGCATCGCTACTGCGGCATGTTTGTCGCAGCAATGCCGAATGAAAGGACAATCCAGTCTGTCAGGTATCATTCCGGAATGATATAAGAATTTCCCTGCACTCTGATGCTGACAAAGATTGCGGCTCGCTTGCGCGTGGTCGCGTGGAAGCAGGCGGTGCGCGCCTCCGCGGACATGCCTGAGGCGCTGCACAAACAGGGTAGCCCCAATATCACCCTGAACGCATTATTGTGCAGGAAATAAGTACTGAAATCGTTCCCAACACTATTGACCTTGAAGAGAACAACTAAATTGTATTAATATCCAAGTTCGCTTTGAGATATCTACTTATAAGTACCAGAGGTGTTTTAAACTCTCAGGACTGATACAAAGCAATAGTAGGTTAACTGCTACGTATATTCTGTTTAATATTCCATTCCACATGATAAGCTTTAGTCAAAGCACTCTATGAAATGGTGTGTTCACAGCTTTAACGAAGTGTTGCCGAGGCATTATGTGCTCATTGTGCCCCTTAAAAGGCGCGATAACAGGAGCGGGATTGATGCAATAGAGCTCCCTTTGTTAGAATATGCATTGATTGCTGTAGACTTTTTAGCATTATAAAGTGGTTGGATATAACAATCCATAAATCCATAAATCAAATATCTGAAAATTGGTAGTATTGAAGTTGCATTATTTAATGTAAGTTAAATAATAAGTACCAATTTTTACAAATAAAACCAATATATGTGGTATGGCTCTGAACAATGTGTATCACAATAAGCACACCGTGCTGTGTGTTTAATTTCATGAAATCTCAAAGTTTCATGGAATTAAAATCATCCCTGTCATATTGTTAAGTCGAACACATCAATATGTCTTACCAACGCGTAGCGCGTGTGCTACGCGCTACGGCTACGGCGTAGTCGTAACATCTCGTAGGCTTCAAATAACTGTCTATAACGCACGCAATAATAATATTGTAGGGCGGGAATTTATACGTACTTTACAGGAAAAGTCATGACCTCGTACCAGACCAGCAGCATTGGAGATATGATAAATATTATATTAACATTACTGCAATTAGCATTCAATATGTATAGTGTGGTGAAAAATCGACCTTTCCAAATATTTTCTAAAGTATTATGAAGGAAGCTTTTTATTCCGTTTTGAATGTTTGAACACATATACTAAAAGTGTTTATGACTGTATCATTTAATCAAGCCGAAATTAACAAAACTTGTTATTAAAACTATTAATTCACTATCAAATAATAGCTCGAAACCAACGTAACTACATAACCAAACCATAAATTTATTAAATACGTAATTAAGATCATATTAACATAATAAACGCGTTAATTCAGAGAGAAATACGCGCCTTCCCCGCGTATTAATTATTTTAGCCAGCGATAGCTAACTCGTGTAAAATTAATATCTAATTTACAGCAAGTTCCTTATTGCTCTGAAATATGTTACAATTCACACCGATATTAATTAAGTATTCTTCAAAATTTGTAATATTTATCCATATGTATCGCCTTACTTAAACTATACATGGCAAATTCAAATAATACAGGGTTAACTAATTTAAAAAATGCTGTTAAATTAACCTTTTGACACTTTGAAATAAAACTATTTTTACGGATTATATCGCGTTTATTTTTACTTTTTATGTTCCCGACGTTTCGGTTGCTTTACAGCAACCATGGTCACGGGGGGACTGAGGTGTTAGACGTCCTGATGTCAATAGGGAAGATGGCTGGGTGCTACCACCAACTTGGGATCCAGTAATTAATATAATTAAATCCAAAACCAAGCGTACCATTGCAAGACCTCGAGACACAGTGAGCACTTTCTGCGTGGATCGGACCGCAAATACCAACTAAATTTTGAGGGTACCCAGTTTTTAACTATGACATCAGGACGTCTAACACCTCAGTCCCCCCGTGACCATGGTTGCTGTAAAGCAACCGAAACGTCGGGAACATAAAAAGTAAAAATAAACGCGATATAATCCGTAAAAATAGTTTTATTTCAATGTGTAGTATTCGCGTAAATATAAGAAATCACTTTTGACACTTATAAAAAATACCATACGAGTACATTACTGATAAAATCTACTAAAACAATGCTCTGAAAATAGTCGGGCATCAAAAGTTTCCAAGTTTTAGCCGTCTTTTAATTGCTATAAAAAAGCTTGCAGTTCAAAATTTTTAACTAAACTTCTGTAAAGTAAGTAAGAATGAAAAATTAGTCCAAAACAGTGCTCCGAAAAAAAGGACTCGAGGTTCGAAACTCAGCAAGCTCAGTCCGAGACGCGCCGCCGTCGGGAGTGCACGGCGTCATGAAATGATGCGGACGATAATATTAATATACATCGCGACGCTAGTGCAGTGCTATAGGAGTGAAGTGAGGAGTGTGCGGCACGGTGGCAGGAGTCTGATAAGACATGGAAGGTCCAGGGTTCATTTCACGAGGATGCACGGGAGAGCGCGCGACCTGGTCGCGCAAGTCATCGAGGCTGAAAGGAGCAGTGAGCTAGGTTTGTTTATTTTAGTTTAGTTTAGTACGACGGTACTAAATTAAACATAGGATCAAATTATTTACACTGAAACTTCTTATAAAGTTTATTATAATTCAACTTTAAAATAAATACCAAAACTGGAAATACTAAATTTAATTAATAAAAAATTAACGTTCGCAAAGTCAAATTGTAATAATTAATTAAATTCATTTGTAAATTAGCGACCATTATTTTAATGTTTAGGTACACAAAATATGAAGATTAACTAAGCGTTCAGGAAATTGGATATTATTTTATCAGACACTACTTTTTGAACATGCGTTTCATAAATAACATATTTCAATATAAACTGTGCTTTATAAAACAAATCGACATACAACTTGATGACATAGAAACCCGTTTTGCAACAAAAAAAAATGTTTTATCCTTTTCATTAGTTTATTAAAACAATAAATCATACAAAAGCGTATTATTACCAGAATATAAAAAAGTTACTTGAAGTAGCAACAACAAAATACATTTTCAGACTACAAATCCCATTTTTCATACGCTTTATCAAATCTAACATCACCTCAATAATAACTATTTTATTCAAATGTAGCCTTCTAGATTATAACTAATACACGACCAACAAAATAATGGTGTTATTATACAAATGTACAATTTATTATTAACAGCCACTGGCGGATACCTTTTATTATCTCATTATTACCTATAGGTAACACTTATTCCCGAATCTCGAGATACATTGGATACGAATTAAGTACCAACTACTACTGAGTATTCTTAGAATATAGAATCAAGAGAAAATCAGAGGAAATTACGTACCTAATCTTTAAGCTTTTCAATTTATAAGTGGTATAGTGATGATATTTAATTAAACATCGATATCAAAATACAAACTCAATTTGCAATAAAAAAATAATTATAAATTAATTAATTCTAAATCTCGAAACATCTTACGTCTTTTGCGATATGATACCGACTTCTTCTCAATTTATTTACAATAAGTACAAAACCACGTTCAACGAGAAGCGATACGAAAATGCATATTTATTATATTAAACTATTTAATTTGCTTTCATTTATTTTAAATAATATTACTGTTAGTGACATAGAAGGAACCATGAATTTATAAAATTACCGTCCGAATATTGGCGAGCTCGGCGGTGACCGTCTTCAACTCAGATATATTTCCGAAACTACTTTTGAGAAAAAGCAAACACATGAAATTATGGCAAATTCTTTTCCAATATAAATTAAAGTATCTTCACTCGTATTTTATACCCAACAATAACGGGAATTGTTCACTTGACAATAACAATGTTATCACTTACGTAAAATTGTTTTCACCTCAACCTCAAATTAACTGTTAGCAAACCAAATTACCCTATTTCCAATGGAAATGTCATTTTCATTTACTTAACTTTGTTAGCTAGGTGTCAAAACAGTTTGCGAATTTAAACTATGACGGGCACGGAAATATCAGCACTATTGCCAATATTTTTCTAATATTCCTGAAAACGGCACATCACTTAGGTATATTGATATTCGAATACGCTCCAATATCAATTTTACCTATTCATAAAGACTTATCCGTTCCTTCGAGTAGGTATATTTTTACGAATTCGTGAAAAATAATAATGCACATACTTGGAATTTGTGCGATGAACAAAACGTTCCGTCAAGCTTAAAATACTTATTCGTTTGGCTATGGTGAAGTATCTTGTTCTAAATGAAAATTAAGCTAAGTAAATTATATTAATAAGACATATTTAACAAACTTTCTAGTTCCAAATACCGAGCTTTATTTTATTGTATAGCTATGAATATAATTTTAATTAAGTCTCAAGAGATGTTGCTATCAAATTGGATTACTTATCAAAAATAAAATACTGTCTTCTTTATCGGTAGCTTACTGTACAAAAGTCTGAATTTATTTCATTAAAAAAGTTAACTAATACATGTTTGCTGGTCTCTTTTCCCCTACTATATAACTCACTTTTTGTTTTACTTAAGGACATACAATAATATTGAGTCCACCCAAATACACAGAAATTCTTCAACACTACTTTTAACCTTGAACAGTATAGGATGTGATTTACGCATATGGATCTATGAAATGATAAGTGTTATATTTTACTACGTAATCATGAAGCTCTGTGCCAAAGAAACCATACAATATTATGTTAGACCCAGAAAAACCCGACCAAGTTCAGAGATCGCGATAATACTCTAAGTACCCAATATGTTAGATCGCCCACGAACAACGCCCGAACCCTTTTCCCTTACTTTACGAGGCAGAGACGATAAGAAGCTGACATATTCGTGATTTGCCTTTATTTTAGATACCTTAATTACAAAACGAAATTTAATATGTGGTTGGTTCTTACCTTTCACAGATTATGCTCATGTCTATTTATCCAGAAAATCCGGTATAAGTTGTTTTTCTAATAAATTATTAATAATTATATTATTTCGATGAATGAATCGGTAATGATCCATGGTTCTTATTATATCCCAAGAAAGGCAAAACTAGTGATAGGCTGAATATAGAGAACGGCTATTAAAAGATACAGAGAACAAGTAATAAAAACATCGAAAATTCAACAATAGAGTATAAGCTTATATCAAATCCAAACCAAATCGTTAAAATACTTCAAACATTAGAAAAATGAACATTGAAATTTCATATTTTTAATGGAATGGAATACTGGTTTATCCTAGTTATTTTGCCTGCGTCATACCAGTATCAGAACGCTGTTCTAATCCAATCGTCTATCAGGGTCTTTAACAGAAATAGAGTCACAGAACATCCTGTATTTAAACAAACAAATCGAGCGCAAACAGCAACGATCCTCGAATAATTTTATTCAAATTCGTAACAAGACAGTACCGGCAATGGATATCCCTATGATAGCCGGCCCACTTCCAACACAGATATATTCTGCGAAATAGAAACGCTTTGAGTTTATTTATAAACACAATTTTCTCTTTATAACATAAACTACACTACAGTTTAGGGAGTTTATACAATTTTGGGGCAAATGTGTAGCTTGGAAGGGGGAAGAAATGTTATTGACCTATAGGGGTAAAGAAAACGGTTATTTTTACGTGAGAGAAGTTTATACGTGTTCGCTAAATCATTATACTTTAGCAACGACTATTATTGGCACCAATTATAAGCAGCTCACAAGCTGAGGTCCAATTAGTTAAATTACCATCCGTAGTTCATTACAGCTGGTATTCAACCAGCTGTCAAAGTCTTGCTTCTGTGGCAATTAATGTGGTATTTCTGTCTCCCACTTTTCAGTGGCGGGTATTCGATAATTTTCGTCCAATACCTCCAATTCTTTCTTTCGATTAGATCCGTGCGGGTTCCCAGACAATTTCGCTTTTCCCCGAGGCTCGTCAAGGGTCTAACCGCAGCGTCATCATTTGCCAGCATACAGGAGTAACAGTTAAACTAGGGATTTATTGAATGCGTTTGCGTCAAAATCTTAAGCGTCCATTCCATTATAATTTTAATTCACCGTGAAGTGAAGTTCATCTATGTAACAACTATGCTCTATTTAACTTACTTGATCATCACTTGACTACAATAGTTAGATTACCACGTCATGCCCTTGTATTTTGTTGACACTTTGTATTTTTAATATATTACTACTTACAAATAAAAGGCTGTTGCCATTTAAATCTCCATCTCACAGTCGACAAGGCAATTGAATATTACAACCTAGACAGAAAGGCCAGACGGCTCTGAGTTCACTTGAAAATTGCCAAACTTTCTCTATTTATGTTAATTGAGAGTTTCCAAGACAATATTTAGAGAAGTTTCCTGGCGTATAAAAGACTAGCACTTTCCTGTGAGTTGTTGTTATTCAAGAAATTTATTACTAACTTTGGAACTCATTTGACATTTTGAATGCTTGAGATTAAAATAAATTAGGAGAAAATGTTTATTATAGTTCCGAGCAGATTTATCTTATCAAATTAAATTTCAAAAACCTTATAATTTATTTTCAAAGTCCACTATTGCTGGTTTATGCTTCCCCGTAGAGATTTACCAATGGTGCACTGTAGTATCTCATATTTTGCTATCACTATTTGGTCTTAATGTAAATAGGGGCGAAGCTATTGCCAACATTCAGGCGAAAGTCACCACGATGGTCCATAATTATGTTTTCATTCTACAATGGAAACAGCAGATCCTTTTATGCAATATAGCAATTTCTCATTTGTCTAATATTTAAGATTCATTTTATGTAGACACGAAACAATAGCTTTTCAGAAATAACTTTTCTGTAGTATATTAAAATTTCAAGATTCTTAAATCTTTAAATGTACACGATGATTTAAAATACTTTTACTTCGAAGTCAGTCAAACGAGACGAGAGCAAAGAAAAATACAAAAGAGCTAAGGGCCGGGCGGCGTGTTTGTGCCGCGGTGGAATTGCTAAAGTTGGCCTATTTGAGCCAACAACGAGGAACTTCATGGGTAATGTTTATAGTTCCTCACTTAGGAGATTACTGTGGTATGTGACGCTATGCACAGCTGGTGACTTGTTCATGATTTTAGTCCCCGGATAAAATGGAACAAAGAGTAAGGGCGAACAACAAAAGTAGAAAAAATGTTACATAAAAAATAGATAATTGTTGTCGCTTTCAAATGGTTTTCTGATTTTATACATTTTTTTTCGTTTTAGGGTTTAATTCCAGTCTACTTAGATCTGGCTGATATTTGATACTCACATGAATGAATGCTATGCGCCCAGCAAGAGTGATTAAGTATGACGATTTTTTTTTTATGAACGCTTTTTCAGGATTTGGACCGCCCATAACAACTGAATAAAACCATTTTTTTTTTGTTTAACCAAGACAACGTACAAGACTATGATTTTATATCAATTCACAAGAGATGGCTAGGTATATGATACAAAATATAGAAGGTACTTATATAAAAACATTATTTACAATAAAACAATCTCCAATACATATCAATATCCATTGATGATTTAAAAAAATAGATAGAGGATTACCCTATAATGTCTGCAGACGAAAATAACTATTTCGTGATAAACTTTATTACTAAAGGATAAAAGAGATACATGAGGAAGATAAATATATTTCCCAGATTTACGGGCTGAAACCTGGTAATCATTTACGGTTGGAACATAAAAGACAGGCAAGACTTACGGTATAAACCTGACGTGTTTAATATAATTGGTATTATTATTAAATTTATTCAATCACCGAAATATAATAAATATTAATTAATTTATTTATAAAGTATGTTATTATATTTTTATAGCTTATTTATCTCTCCGTCCCTCATGTTTGAAGTCTACTGCTATCCGCACACTGGAGCTATTTCTATTAAAAAACTTAATATTTTTTATCTATAAAATATAAGCAACCGGTGATTTAAAAAATAGTAATATGTGTGGAATGTAAAAAAGACAAACTTGCTGAATTTATTTCCAGAACTTTTCAGTCAAGGTTGCTTTTCAATCCGGCTGTAAACGTTAAGAAAATTTCAAAAATATGATTATAAACGTTTATGATTTAACTACAGCAAGTCAACACGTGAACGTTTGTTAAATATTTTTATAATTATATTCATTTTCCACCAATAAAGAAGTGCTGCTGAAAAGTGAAGTGTATTCCGCGATAATTTGATTCGTGTGCCGCTTTCATACAACGGTCGAGTCTTTGAACTTGCAAAATCGAAAATATCGAGGGTTCAAACTCCTGAATGCTATCAAAACTTCAAAGGGAAAATAATTGTTTTTGGGCCAGGAAATTATTCTGTCAATACAAGTTTGTTGGATTATTATTTCTGGTATTAAGACTTTGAAGTAAGACGTAATTAGAGATGAGAATTGAAAAAAGTTTTGAGATACAATATCATACGTTCACAGTAGGAAAAAACTATTGAAGGTGTTTGTAATTGCATTCTGGTGAACCAAACCTGAAGCCACTGAAATCTACCTTGATGATAAATAAAATTGTCGTCTCCTATCCATTGGCAGGCCTTGTCAAAAATTTAATGTGCTAGCACCTGTCCTTCTTCGGATTATAATCACCTGATAATTATATATTAATTCGTATATATTTTTTTAACCATATGAGATATCGAACGTAAATACATAATATAAATTCAAATTCCATAAATATATCTCAAAATTTAGTGTAACTAGTCACAGTCTCATTATTAATGTCTCTCGTGGGGGCTTCCCAAGATTTATTGTCTCAGCTTCGTTAGATCAGAAGTCGATGGAGACCCATTATTATCTTGCTAGTGATCTTCTCGACTGCCCCTACTGATATGGTTCACTACTATACTAAACTTCACCAAACTCAATGGATTGTCATAATCTCGTGGTTGTAACATTATATATGAGCAAGGCACGAATATTGTATATGGTGTCAAGTTTGAATATTCGTGATTTGATAACAACAGATGTTACGATCTTTTAAGCAACTAATCCATGAATTTGTTTGGCTAAGCTGAGTGTAAATACAAATTGAATTTAAGTAAACTAAATTAAAAACAGCCACTGGCACGAACGGAAAATTCGTGATAATAAATCTTAGTATCTTACAGCAAATGTAAAAAAATGTGCACTTTTTACTAAAAAAAAACGCACCATGTCCAACATACTACCGCACAAAGGCCGCAAATCCGCAGGGTTTCTGTCAAGGATTGCTATTATTCTTCATGTATATAATAATTATTTCACATAAACTAACTGCCAAACATGAATTATTATTATCCGCAACATTGCGCTAAGTGCGGATAATTGGTGCGAAATTACCACTGTTGGTACTTAATCTTTCAAATTATGGATTGAGTTACTGACCTTAATGATCTTGATTTACGAGAACTCATGACCGTCTTTTTCCTTTCCGAAATTTCATAATATCTTTTGAAATGTATTATTTAAAGACAATTGAAACGCTAAGCACTCAGATAAGTAATGCACCTCGTGGGTATAAACCGCGATTTATCACGGAGAATACAGTGGATCAGGAGTCAGCGGGGACCTCCCCAGACCGTTAGCTTGGATCTTCTGGTCCATCGCCCACTAATTTCGAGTCGTATTTTATGTTCAAGGATTTTTGTTATAGGGACCACTTTTCTTTTTGTATAAATATATAAAATACTATACGGGAAATAAATCAAATTGTATACCATTCTGTCAGCACAGGTTCTGTCCTATTTAGCTCCCACATACGATTTTTTTACACATTGTATCTAATTACATGTACTGTTGCTAATTATATCCGGTACGTACGTACACATACTAAACTTAACTAAACTAAGTATATTTTTTTCTTCCAACTCCTCCTATTATTTCTTTCGATTCAATTCGTGCGGGTTCCAAGACAATTTAACTTTTTCCCGGGACTCGTCGAGGGTCAAACCTCAACGTCATTATTGGTCACCATTGTCGATCCTGGCTTACAGGAGTTACAGTGGTGGGAGTGTGTGGCGGGACTGAAACTAAGTATTTGTCGCTGACACTTTCACGGCCTTAATGTATGAGCAATTCAAAAATATTTTAACTTGTGTCGAAATTATAGTAATGACCCACCCAGCAAGGACTTTTAAAACAAATTTCAATGATTCCAACCTAAAGCAGAAAGTTAGTTAATTGCTAACAAAGATGAAAAAGAAAATTTTCGTGACTGTTTTTTCCATTTGTTGTTTACAATTACTTCGCCGGATGTTGCGCAAAAGTTTTTCAAGAAGACCCTGCCAAGTCCGTAGCAAGTTACATTCAATAACATTGTTCGTTAAATGGATTATAAAAAAAATCTGGTGATCTTCAAAAATGCCGTGAAGTGGAGAGAATGGTGTTATTTGAAATGATTGAACAGAGAACAATAATTATGATTTAGAGGGGATTTTCTATGAACACGACAACTACATTAGGTGGCTAGAGGTAGTCAATCACATATTCCGACATAGATTGATTGCCTTGGTTACTGGGTATTGTTCGACAACGACCTTCGGCGGCGATGGAACATCATTTTTATTATAACTGGAATCCTCTTTCATTTTTTCTTTTTTTTTTTTTAGATTTCTGTTAGTTGTATCAAAGGACGGCATGTATAAAATGTATAGTACCATGATGGAAAACATAGCGAGTGTTTTGCATATACTTTTTTGAAAATAAATTATTTTTAAATTAATAATACTTTGTGTGAGCTAATAATTTCCAGTATTATTAAGTTTAATGCTGTATCAGATTTTTAGCTTCAGCACGATCCAGAAGTGAACATTCTGTGTCTATTCGATATCCTACGGAATTCAATTTCAATTTGCCCCGAATAATGTGAGCTTGTGAATAATTAAAATTATCCCCTCTGGAATCACAATGGCGAGCTGTACAAACGTTCTCATTACAATACTGTTGATTCAGGATATAGGCATTGAGCGTCATTAAGTACTGACAGCACGGCGAGATAATTAACACATTTTTTTTAGGTAGTTACAGGGATAACAAAGTAATAATACCCTTGTAATCAAGATATAATATTATACTTACTACTAGAGCACTAACTATTTAGAGTAAAACCTAAGAGGTCTGAAAATATGTACATCAATTTTGCGTACAGCTCACGCACAAACGGACATAAACAAAGACGATACTATCATATTATGGTTAAATGTCGTAAAAGGGAGCTTTTTTATGAGTAAAATTTTATGTGGCTTACGTTACCTATGCTTCTCATGTAACGCAGGTACAGTTAGCATTGGTACATGCTATGTAAAAATTTTGGAGACAACTTTAATTCATATATTGTTATTTAAGTAGGTACCTACAAACGATTATTTTTTAATAAATAATTACCTATATTATATTATTAGTTTATACTGAACCCATTAATAAAATTAAACACTGGAGTATCTTTTAATCAGGCAGACATGGCCTAGCTTTGTGATTGAAATAACTTGAAACAAACCGATAATCCGCACATTACCTAGGTATAAATGGTACATAGTTTTGTAGGTGTTATGTAAAAAAAAACTACTTTGCAGCTTTGTGCAGAAGTATGAAAGTAAATACGTCATAAGAGTTAATAAGTATATAATTATAAATAGGAATTGAAGAATTTATATAGGTATATTTTGGATAGAAACTTCGTTTACGAAACCCAGCCAAGCAATTATTTTTATTCTTACAAAAGGAGCTTTATTTTCGCCCAAACCCAGTAAACAAAAACCTTCATTAGGAAAGATTATCTCCGTTATTATTTGTCCGAGAAAACCTTAATAAAAGATCTCTGTATTTCCTTTATGCTGCCGACGGTACCTAGGCAAGGATTTGGAGCAACTCTGTGCCATCTTAGGCTCTACATCAGATCTCATTTCCGAGTCTCGTAAAATGTGTAGAACGATCTTTATGGCTATTCCAAAATGTATTAATATTAAGTAATGAGAAGCTTTTGGACAGGACTTGATTCTTAATAAGTTGAGAGGTTAGCTTCGTAATATATTAATATATTTTTGAGGTCACTGCATATTCCTACTTTTTATTGTGACCAGATTACCTAACGTAGGTTACACTATCATTATAATACATTTCAGACATGCTTAAAAACATTTTAGTTGTGTTTTAGGTTTTCCCAGACCAGTTCGGGTTAACAAAATAATAACGTTTGAATAATATTAGTTTCACTTCTCCCGAATATTTGAGATTAATATTTATGATTTAAAAATAAATTTTCAGCAGCTAGCCAGTTCTAACCTGAAAACATGTTGAGGCGAAGTGAGTACAGTAGTTTATTGGCGCAAACTGACTGAGGAATGTTCAAACCAACCCTTATCATGAAGTTATCCCACTTTACATACAACAGCAGAGGCTCTGTGAGCTCATGATTCGCGAAATAAAAGTCAAATTGAATAGCAACTTTTATCGTGAAACAAATTGTCGCTATGCCCTCCTTAACCGACACGCAAGCGCAAAAAGCTAGCTCCGCGATAAAATAGCAGGCCTCGGTGCGTGGAAAACGAAATAAAAATGGTGCCTACATGTTCCATTCGTATATTGAATACAAAAATATTACGGATAGGCGTTGTGTGCTGCAGTATTTTTAATATTTTGAGCGTTCAATCAAAAAACATACCTACTGTTTGTTATCCCTTGAACTAATATTAATCATAAAATTCAGGATTTATGTTGAAACACAACATAAACAATAAATTTTGTTCTTAACTCATCTATCTTCTTTTGTAATATGAACTATCTATTGAAGATAGCATAAGCAATAATAAATAAATATCGCCAGACTAATACTGGTACTATGGGTACCGTACAATGGACTGGGGCGATGCGAGTGACACCCAGAATCAGGCAAATAATGTAAGAGCTATTTCATAAATTTACCCAGGCGGGAATCAAACCCGCAACCTCTCGGCGCAGGAAGCTCAGCGGCCCACATTCGAACCATTACGCGTAGCGTTTGTCAATTACGTCCTGTTTTTTTTTCGTGTTATCAGTGTGAGGTTATTTTGCTGAGTTTCAAAGGATTTCCCCATGTCACTACAAAATGTATATATTCAGGAATTTCAAACATATATTCAATTTTATACTTTTCTATAATTATGTAAGAAAAACCAATTTTTTCCTGATTTTATCTACTATCCCTACACAATTAAACATACCTATTTACATAAAAAAAGATGATAAGTACTCGTATGTTACTAAAAAGCAACTTATAAGTATTTTCTACCTTACAATCATAAAACTTATGAAAATAAATATCAACATCATCGTTATCATATGTATTTTCCATATCGAGAAAATAATAACATTGTAACATTTGTCATTCGTATGACAAAACTATTTTGAATTACGAACGATTCCGAATTTATTCCCTACAGATACGCCATAAGGCATGTTATTGTGTGTGGAAGCGCAAAGCTTTTATATCAAGCTCCTTTACGACTGGCGACTGTTTTCCTAATTCTTTCTTACCTTTGGAAAACTTGGTCAATTGACGTTGAACGCATGGCAGAACCGGTGCTGATGAAATTGAGTCCCAAGGAAGTTTTCCCTGTAGCTTATCCACTCTGTACTAGTTGTACGAAGTTATCGGGACGCTGAACAGATTTTTCCCCGGCAACTTGTAAAGTTGCGTTCCGGTGAACGATTTTCCTTGCATTGAGAGTGCTCAGATGTAAATCGACTTTGGATTTTTAAATCGGTTAACATATAAGTTTGATGGGGGAGTTTACCACAATTTTTGAATATATTTTTCCCACCAATAAAGATAAAATATCATATATTTTTTTTTATAAATACTTGCTGGTCTTTTACGCTGTTTTCTAGGGAATTTTATGTGTTCGTAACTCTAAAGTTGTAGCTAATATTTAAAATCCCGCAATTCCGGATATATGATAATTAGGTTCGCATTATTCTGGCTTTATTAGGCATCTTCATACTATCTGTCTGTCAAAACTGAACCTTAGATTGTTTTTAATGTGCCTTACATAATATCCGAAATCAGAAAATAATTTTGTGTATACATTAATAATTTTGTATGGCTTAAAATTTCCATAGAAGGTCTGGATTGTGTCATCCAAGTTAATTTTATAAATAACTTTTTAAAATAATTTAGGTAGAAACTTTCGTCTCAAACCAAGTTTAGGGCCTGTCAAATTAATTTTGTTTTGACTGAAATTTGCGACTTCAATAATCAAATTAACATGGACGATTTCAGCGCTTATCTAGATAAAATACTATTTAAGACTTTGACTGACCAGAAAAATGTTGTTTTGCAAACTATATACGAATCAATGTTATTCATTGCAAACACTAAACTAACCAATCTCAATTATCCCATAGAAATCCTGCATTGCAGTGGCTTTTTAAATTAAAATAATTGCCGAGGGAGAGTGTTATCGGTATACTTATTAAAATAGGTTCCAGTTTGCGGACTGACAAATGAGGCCTCGGCCTGGATGGGACAGATGGATTGCGGTACAGACCCGCACACTCACCTTTATAGATTCAGACCTCATTTGTCACTCAACCCTATCCCTGGTAATAACTCGAGGTCGTGGCCCGCGAGTTTCTGATTAATACTTAAGTAGGTACTTCTTTTTCTTTTTTTATTTAGAGATTTTTATTACATTCAAATTTATGTAACGCCCAACAAAGTATTTTGGTAGATATGAAAAGTCAGAATTTACCACCGGTTCCGGAAAGAGCCGGAAATAAACTCAATGATTGCTTTTTCTGATATAAAAAAGTTAAAATTTATAAAAATAAAAAATATTCGATGTACGTGTAAAATAAGTTATAATTCCGGTGCATTGACCTATTGATACAAATCAAATTGATGTCAAATGTCAACGTGGCCAATGACCAATTGCGTAAGCGGAGCAAACAGATTATCCTATTGGACTCAATACTTTAAAGTACACGGCAGTTACAGCATCCGGAGAACAATTATTGACAAGAATAAATCTTTTTTCTTAGATTTATACAGGACGTTTATTTTTAAAATGTATGACGTACCTGCCTAAATGGTTCTCGAAACTCATCATTGTTAATCAAAATAATTGTTTCAATAACTGAAATGTAGCAACCTAGATAAACTCTATTCACACATTTTGCGCTACCCGAAAGTGCTAGTGACATTTCAACACGCAGAAGTGGAACGTGCCCAGTCCACTCACCAAGCCGTGTGAGTGAATAAAAGGTTCACTTTGGCTGGCTGGCACTAACCAAATTATGAAGGTCTGCCTACTTCATTAGTGCGCAGAGACAGGAGTCCCAATCACTTCATCGCATTAATGTTCGCGAGTTATTTTAAGTACGCACAGTTTATAATTAAAGATTAAATTTAAAAAATATATAATAGCACGGATATCACAGTATTTTATAAAATTGGGTAAAAATATATTACCTTAAAAAATATATGAATTTTGTTGATTACGCGATGAAGTGACTTATGGATGGACCCATGATCATATCAGTTGCATTTTCTAACGAGAAAAATAACCTTGTTATTTTCTTCACTTGCCAATTTTACTTCCGATATGACTATTTTATTTGCACAAATCAGTTTTATGAAAACATCAATTGACTCACACAAGCATATTTTGGCACCCCATTTCCCAAATACAGCGTTGCCTAAAGCAATAAATATGAAAATAACCACCTTTTGTTTGTGGCGTAATCAAATATTCGCCAAAATAAATGAAATGTGGACAATGGGCGGATTAGCAGATAAATGGACGGCCAACATTTTTCATAGATATAGCTTATTTTTTTTTCATAATGAAGTTTTTTTTATTTTCTCATCACCTGTTCAATTCAATTTGAAAAACAATGTAAAACCATATTTTTCATACTGTTCTTTGTTTTTTTGTTTTTATCTAGAAAAATAAAGCAAAAGTCTCTAATGGCCACGTCATCATAACCACTCGTATATCACACCGCACACGGAGTTCACAACGTACCGAAAAAATCGTCCTTTTGTGATTCGCTCACTAAATACATAGAATAATCGTATCACAATCATCTTCAACAAGTTTTTTATTCACAAACCATTCACTAAAAAATATCGGTTCAATTAACGAACCTAATAATAATCTCACCTCCCCTATCTCCGTTAGACCTGCGTGCCCAAATACATATTATAGTTTTATAAGGAGCGAGTCATAACGCCACACTAATAACAATAATCTTCACAAAACAAATAGCCAATAAACTCGATCCATTAACAAAATCAGCATGTAATAAAAGAGTAGGCACGAATTTTAGCGCCACCACATCTCACATAGAGCTATGCCGTGTTACATTAATGGCGTTCTCTGATTTAATGACACCGCATAAATCCAACCCTGTGTTAGTGCGTTCACATGGGCAAGTTCGTTAGGCCGAGCACTTGGCGAAGTTTTAGTGGCAATTTGAATAACTAGATGGGTTGGACGACGGCATTATCATTGTGACATGCGGGGAATGCACTGCTTTATGGGGTTTCCTGGCATCAGTTGTTATATGATGGCGTATTTTGCTGCCAATATTGGGAAAGCAAATTTTCTATTGCGACTTATAAGCAAATTTTACGCAAGAAGAACATCTTAAATAATAATATAAATATCGTCAGACTGAAACACCAACTGTATGGTCCCAAACTAAGCAACGCTGTACTGTGGGTACCGGGAGTGATCCTAGTGACATCCAGACCAGGGCAAATTACGAAGAGGAAATTTCTGAAATTTCCCCCGGCGTGTATCGAACCTGCAACCACCCGATGCAGTGAGCATAGCGGTCTACGCGCAAACCACTGCGCTAAGCGGTCGCCGGAACATTTTGCACAGCATCTTGTTCAAAAACTCAATCAATCAATCGTTGGTAGTAGTTATTCACATTCCAATAACACTATGATCACTAAACGGTCCACAACGTGGAATGACGTAGGCTCGCGTCGCCAACTCGAATTTATGTAATTGTCGCGACGAAAGCGCGATATTAATGAGTTTAGCTGCGTCCTCGCCACAGCTTGGCTTTTAGCAGTTATAGCGGTAAAGAGCGCAAACATTTCTAAAGTTTTAAACATCAATGCATACCTATTTTACAATAAAAAACAAAGTGTGCACACAAAAAAAGGTTCGTGAAAGACAGACAGACAACAAAGTGATTCTATTCTATATTTTTTCCTTTTGAGGTCCGGAACCCTAAAACTACTAAGATCATGCAAGATTTCAAATACTAGATACCTAGAATTATTGTACATTGAAATTTTCATTTTGTCATCATAATTAAAGTTTATGAATTCTTAGGAGCGAAACTTACAAAGTATGTATATAGGTTTTCACCGACTCCCAAAGGGAATTTGTACTCCACAAAACATTTCCAAGCCAATAGTTGAGTTGAACAACCAACCATCCATCACAATAATCAGAAAATCCCAGGATGAGCTGATCGCAGAACTATTACCACTAGCAAGAAACAAACAAGTGTAGATTCAAACTCAAGGGAAAACACCTAAAGAAAATATTCATTTATGTAAATAAAATCCTTTTTCGTCCAGACGCGATGAAAGGGGAGTTCAAAATCAATTTTCGGGATTGCGAAAGCCAATTTATAATTCCAATATAGAAAATTTGAATGTATCGGACTGTTCCGTGTTATTTTTCATGTTAAATCAGAAGTTCTGTTTTACCAAAAGTAATTAATTATGAATATAATAAGAACTGACTTCTCCGACTTGATTAGTAGACGTTATTATGAAAGTTTGATTGATGGTTGTTTATTAGGTAGGTATACTTTCATCTTATTGTATTTCACACAGGTGGTTATTTCGTAAAAGAGCGGCAACCCAAATTTATTTAAATATAGTTTTTGTATTTATTTAATACTCGTACTTCGTCCGTGTGGAATAGTATTTGTAATGACTCCGTAAATGTTACATCAGAATAGCTATAATATTTTGTCTCTTGTCGCATACTTATAAAACATTCACATAATCCTTACATATTTCCATACAAACTTTCATCACCTATTTATTCCCTATTGTTATTTTACACCCTCGAGGGTAAAACTTTTACAAACTTTGAATGTCATATATTTATTTATATCATGTTTATTTATATCGAATAAAATCCCAGAACATTAGTTTCAGCTTCTAGCTCTAAAACGACGATAATTCCATACAACTTTTCATCATCCTCTTTCAACCCCTACAACCGTTTTTTGCATTAAAAAGTAGCCTATTTGTTTTCTCAGGCTCTAGACTATCTATTAATTTAAATCGATTCAGTAGTTTTGGCGTGAAAGCGCGACAAACAGACAGGCAGAGTTACTTTCGCATTTATATATTAGTAAGGATAACAAAATCGGCATACAAGCGTGCGACCCGACGTTATCGTAGGCTATGTATGCTTGTAATACTACAGGCATTACTCGCACGTCGTTGACCTATTAACTATAGTAAATACTATAGTCAAGTTATAGAGCTTAACTATATTTAAGCTCTATAACCATAAACATTTTATAGATTTAAATTTTGTAAAGATTTAAATATGTTCAGAGAAGCTATTAATATTGTGTGAAGTATATAGAAGCGACCGCTAGCTAACCTCCCATAATTTAATCAGCCCAACTTCTTGTTGTGTCTGTGCAATACATACTTTCAGATACAAAATCGGCAACCATTTCGGATTCATTTATCAATAAATACTAACAAATGGTTTTATTCCTGTTTATTTAGGGGATTCCCTATAAGTACTATATCGATTTTAATTAATATATATATTAAATATACTTTACTGCATTCATCCCTGGACCATTATTTTCATTCAACTTTCCCGCTTCCTCCCTCAGGAGGAAGTCGCGGCTCTAACGATCTTGACAAATGCAACACGACACTGCGATCTCGTTTTCGAAGTATTTTTATAATTGAGCCGCGTTCAGACTAATGGCTGGTCTCACAAACTAAATTCTTGGGAGAAAATGGTACTGCGGGGAGGTTTTGATAATGGATTTTACCATGATAGATATGGTATGTAGGTTTTATTTAATTAAAATATGCCGTTCAAATTAAGTAAGTATCTTTTTTTTAGCAAAACATAGATACAATATTAATAAGTAATCGATTACACAATTAAACGGATCCCAATGTCTAGCCTTTTTGAGAGAATAGAATAACAATATTAATTCGGTGGTTCTCGAAAAGTTACTTGAGGTATTATTCCCACAAAGCTATTTTTCGAAGTAATGAAATTCAAAACGGTGGAATTGAGTAATGAGAACATTAAATTATAATTTACTCGGTGAGCGGTTGTTGTTTGTGTGTGTCAACATCTTGGAACCTCATTTTCATTTCAAATGTTTATGACAAAACTAACAAACGAAGATTACGTACCTACTTACGCTAATGAAACAGTTTAAAGACTTTGTTCAGTGTGTTTGTTGTTTATTAACTTACGGCCAGTTTTTTAATGAACAACTAAAGTAAAGCAACAGCTAAAATTCTTAGGAAAACAAGCCAATTTCTTCGTATGTTTTACATTAAGTGACTGCTTGAAGGAAAATAAATATTTATCAAACATCCAATTACAAACACATCCCCAAGCAACTATCTAGCTACGATATTTCCGAACATCAATAAAAAGGGTTCTATAGCATCAATTTCGGTTATGATATAATCCAGTGGAGCGTTTAACGTAAAATATCGAAGGTGGATTAGTCAGAAGGCCTGAAAAGGCCGGCTTTGGGAGCAAGCGAGGTGCGAACAGCCCATCTTGTACTTGCAACCTGTTATAACAAAATCCCTGGCTATTGGAGGCATCCGTAGGTGTTTATAAAATGTGAGATGATCTATACTGTAACATCAAGCGACGTATACCAAAGCTGGTACAAACGAAAATCTAGGTTAAAACAAATAGTTGATGATAATTTACTTGGGTGTAAGGTTTATAAACGTGCCGTAGTATATTAATGAAAAATTATCCTCTGTCTCACTCCCCTTTACATCGGCAACATGTGTGAAATGTCTTTGGCCTTCCAAGCATACCTAAGCATCTATACAGACTATGGTATTGTAAGGTCCATGTCGGCGCACTGGCCACTAGCGATAGACGTTCCTGGCTGATGAGAAAATAATAAATGTAAGAAAAGATAATTGTTTTGAAACTGAAAGAACTGCGGTGCGCTGGCAGTGACAACCGGGATACCGATGTACAAACATGTATTTTTAAATATTATTATAATAAATGTTGTATTACAAAGTAATAAGATTTTATTATTGAAAACCGGATGTCACAGTATATAACTGCTTAACATTCGCAGTAAAGAAAATTAAGAAAGTAAGTGGCCAAAACAGGAATAGAACTTAACTAAAATAAAACTTAAAATCGCAACGAAAATTAGCATTTTACTTAAAAAACTGCATAACATCAGGTGGGTGGGCTGCAGGTTTAGGTGCCGACTTTTCTAAATAAAAAAATCTGTGTGAATGACAGTCAGAAATCCTAATTCAAATCGAAATCCTACCAGATTCGTAGCGCAATACTGCTTTTACTACGAAAAACTAAACAAATTTTGGAATTGTGAACAAGACTAAAGAAACATTTCCCAGTATAAACTGTAGACCATTAAAAGGGTGATAAGCGCCATAAATTATTGAAATATTATTATAACCACCTATTTCTGGGCTTTACTTAGGTAAAAATCTGACGTAGGTAAGTAATATCACATGAATAAGACAATAACCAGGCAGCTATAACACGACTCTAATGGGTTTGTTTAGACCTAAAACACGATGGAATTGAATATTATTTCGATAAATAATCTTATTAATATAGCAAAAAGGTTTCATAGGTTGTTCAACCAAAATAATTAGCTTTTCTACCTTTTTTACTGCAGTAAGAAAAAAATTGCGAGCTAAGTAATTTCGCTACCATGATTGTATTACTAGGCGCATAAATATTTAATTTTAAAGACCATAATGTATATGTTATCAGTTAATTGTTTTAGGACATGCTTTGTACGAGTGTGGCGAGAATTGCAGTTTAGACCATGTTTATTAAAAACGAACGCAACTATTGCAGTGTCTTTGAAGTTTACAACTGTGTGCATCAGCCCAACGAAATTGGTGTTTGAAACAATAAAATAAAAGCCACGAAGGATTCTTTATCAGCAATAATTCGCAGACCAATTTACATCAAACATTCGCAACACAGCGTCCAATATCCCTAAAACATTTCAATCGTCTGGCGCTCCACAGATATTTGATAAGCGTCGCCATAAAATTTCGTCGCAGTAATTTCAGTGAGGGTAGTTGTAACAGACTGCGCCCATAAACGTAGATAGAGATCGAACAGTAAATTTTTCGATAAAAAACAGATCTGAAAGAGAAACTGAAAGTGGGGGCTAAGTTCGCGCCGCTCATAAAATTATATGGATTTTGATTTATTGTCGACTTTGAGGTTATCGGACACTTCGGGTTTAATACTTTTTAAATTACAAGTTTTATGTAAGCAGTAGGTCAATGTTACCTAATATAATTTGTGGTTTCTTTATTTAAAATAATATAATAAAAACCACTTCATGATGTACCTTTTTTATGGTGATAGTTTTTATTTGTTCCTATAACGAATATTATCTCTATAACCTTGTTATTTGTTCTTCACACACAGTATCATGTCATACATGTCACAATACTACAAAGTCGTAGGTTACTCGGCTAGTAGACTTGCTTCATCAGGGAGCTGTCCCCAGCAAGTTTCGATCGCCAACCGAGATATAAACCCAATTTAGTTTGTCAGATTGCTAGCTAACGTACGAGGGATTGTACGTTTGTTCTGACCTCTAAATTGTATGGCAATGATAAGACTCCAACAAGTTTTTTTTTTCAAGAAAGCTCAATAAATTTAAAATACAAATGATTTCCAGAATCAGTGCTGCTTACGTACATGTTTAAAGGCTGAATCAGTGAAGTGAGTGTACATCACCTCTGCCTATCTAGTCAAAGGACTTTAGCATGAAAATCTGAAATACTGTCATCATTTATTTATTAGTACGGTTTAAAAGATCAACGCTTGACAGTTAATTATTATACTTGTTATTATTTAGACTTCATGTAAAACCTAAAGGCTAAATAAAAGTCTGCTTTAACAAGATACTAGCAATACTGCTTATTGCCCTGGCCCATATGACACACTGGACCATAGTTTTACAGATACACACAAATACAGAAACAAAAGCGATCTGCTCATACAATTTCAATTGTTTCTGTGTCGATCGGGACTTTCGTTTGAGAGCTGAAATTAAATTAAGAAAATTTTATTGTCTCCATGACCTGACGGAAATAAAACACTTTGAATCACTGAGAAATTCGTTCGACCCTTGACCGGTAGCAATCCTCGTTTACTTCCTCTAACACGCGTCGTATTTCTCGGATCCCTAAAGTATTTAAGTGCTAAAGTTTGAGATAAATACGGAAGCTAGGGCTGTTTCTAGCTTATCTGGAAACTCCTTGTAGGAATATAATAATAATACTATTAACTGGAATAAGGTTTTCTTCGCTACATACTTCTCAGCTATAGGTGCTACTATTCCTCAAAGCAAAAGGTAGGTATTTGATGTAGGTATAAAATATACTCAGTTCCGCCTACATCCAATCTTCAATTTAAAAAATAATGAAAATGCGGATACTTATTGTACATAATCTAAAGTACAATGAAAAAAATATTCGTTTTCAATTAATATAACTACCGTGTCACGTTTCTGGCTGATTCCAGCACAGTACTGAACCAATTATTCGAGAAATGCGAGCATCAAAAATAGCAACAACGGTAAATCAGTCCAAAAAACTGCCCGGGGATGAATGGGGCGCGGTAATTAAATTTAAAACGGGACCGCTCGCGTTGAATTAAACGGACTTCAAGGGCGAGAAAGATGGACTCGACTGAGACTGTTCTCAAGGATTTTCTGTGGGCTTTGTACAATATTTCACTCAAAAGGTAAGTTGTTTCTGGTTAGGCAACGATGGGAGAATTTGGGGACCGATTTTTTATCGGAATTTTTCTGTAAAACGGTTTAGTCAAGATTTTTATATTTTATTATCCGGGCCCCAACCCGGCTCCGCAGCGTTTTACATTTTCAGAAATACAATACAAATTTTGTAATTACAGCCAATCATTTATGCATTCTCGCATTGCCTTGATCATTACTTAGCTACAAAACACTTCAAAAACTTCAAACATATTTTGCAGCGAGAATAGATTGTAGTAATTGTAAATATAGATAGATATGCGGCTTCGTAATATTTGGTGACAAACTTATAAAACGTGTAAAACGCACATTAGCTTACGTCAAAACCCACTCGTGTAGGACATAAATAGAATATATTATACACGAAAACGATAAACTATCGTATACGCCGTAAATCACGACGACATGACAGTATTACGCTATGATTGAATTATTACAGGCGTAGCCGCGCGCGTGTCGTGTTAGCGAACCTAGAGTTCGTAAAATCGTATTTCAGAATCACGCCTCACCAGAAATTTATACTTCAGACTTGAAGCAAGCTCTTCAAAAACTAAACCAAACTAAATTTATGACTGTACTTCTTACAATCCTAATGCATCATCGAAACAGATATATTTATTATTTAGTGAAATTTAGTTAAGTCGTAATTTATAGCCAATACAATAACCAACAATGTGTCCCCGGCTCGCACTCAAATGTAAGATTGGGGTCGGGTTAGCCCTTTTTCAGCACAATCCAGGACTTAATTAGCTCGACACGTACAAAGGCACAAAAGGAATGCTTGCGTGTGCCACATCTGCTCATTGTAATTAATCTTTAACTAAAGTAGGTAGATGTAAAACTTGCAATATTTCTACCTTTACACTTTTCAAATAGGTAATGTGGACACCTACAGAGCGAGAGGAATACACTAGATAAAATAGATGAATTGAATTAAGATATAACATTTCCAGCTTTTGCTGTTTTAGGGAAGTTTGTTGAGCCTATAAATTCGTGACACTGGTCATAGTTGTCGCAGTTTGAAACCGCACTGTCACCAACAGACACTGGACTCAACATGATATCAACGCTAATTCTCGTTCGGCGCTAGTTTGTGATTTGTAACAATGTATACGGTTGTTTGGCTTATTGGCAGTTGCATTCGCTAAATAACTATCTGACTAGTCTACAATAAGAAATCGTTTTAAAAGCATGAATATTTTTTCTCTGCATTGCTACGTAAGGACTTAAATTTTCTTAAGTATAGAATATTCTAACTCTGACTGAATAAATATATTAAGGACATAAAAAAACCACTATTTTTTGTGCTCTAGATTGACAAACACCGAACAGAGCATAGGTACTTACTAGAAAAGAGGGTATGAAATGTGATAATATTTTTCATATAGGTAGCTGTCCTCTCCACAAACAATTTTAGGGTAACAATATCAGGTAAGTATCGCGCGTTTGGACAATAGTCTACAAATATTGATATCTGTGAAGAATTTCTTATCATTTGTAAATCTCTCTTGCCATTACCAAGATGGTGAGGACAAATGGCTGATCATCTATAAGATTGCTATCTAGCTATTATTGCAATGCCATTTTATAGTAATAATAGATAGATTGTTTATATGTAGGCCCACGTCGAATTTTCATTTTCAGTGTTACCTGACCACACCATCACAACTATTGCAACATTAGAAATATAATCTTTCTCTTTCTTTTTAATATTTCCACTGTTGCAATCTGTTGCATGTAACCGACTTCCAAAAAAGAGTAGTATCTATGTTCGTCTGTATGTATGCTTTTTATACCATTAATATTTTTATAGTGTATAATCATGGTATCAAATTTCAGTGTGTGTGTATTCGTAATTCTTCTACTTCTAAACTGCTTTATCGATTTTGAAGTTATTTTTGGTACTTTTGGGGTTACCTGAATGATGTTTAACTATATATGGGCCCAGTAAGGAGCGCTGGTATTACATCACAAGAATACCCTGGTGAAAATGGAGGCAAAGCTAACAGTAATAAAAAAAAAATAATGATATATCGTCAAACTATTACGGAACCTAATATATTTAGATCCAGGCTTCAGAGCGAATGATAAATGTATTCCATGTATAAGTATATAGACATATTAGTATAGAGAATATAATGTGAGCTACATTATTTTATATTCATAGGCGGTCTGACACCTCCGTGTTACCCAAATTCTGAACCTATAAGTTTACTGTTAAGGGTATCCGATAGGAATTTCTATCGAAAGGTCGTTTTCATTATTTGTTAATACCTACCTAAGTTTTTATTCCAACTTTTGTTATTATTAGGAGAGCTCAGTTTATTCAGTTTTGTTATTCCTTACCAAATTATATTCTGTAGCTTACAAGTTCTTTGCCAGGATGTGATTAGGTGGTTTATCAATGCTAATATCTAGTATTAATGGCAAAAACCTAATTGAAATAGAGACATTCATCTGCTTTTGATATGAATATAGGCTTGCACTTTCAATGCTAGTATCTTCATATACTTAGCAGACTTCCCAAACTCTCAAAATGAGCTAGAGGGTGTCTTAAAACAGAAAAAAGCGATCCGTGCTTTAAAATTTCAATCACTTTTCTATGTGCTTCACACAAAGGCACACTTCTACACAGCAAAAATGAGGTTCACCAAGTTTCAGCGTAAAATTGCTTTCAATAAATAATGAAAGCTATCAATTCGCGCCTCCGCCTTATAATGAAAGACGCGATTTGTAGTCCCCATAAACAAAATCCTCCTTTATTGGGGATATTGCTGGAGTTTTACAAGGCTGTTCGTTCGGAGCACAAATCCCCTTTAGTAGGGTAACGTCTTCGAACATGTTGTGTTGCTGCAGTAAATTATTTGTGATGTTTTAATAAGCTGTTGGATTTTGTTTGTTTTATTCTAATTTGAGGTTTTGTGTACCTTGTATTCAGGTATATTTCCTTGCAATACCTCTCCTGACTGGATGGGTCTACTGAACGGAGAAGCAGGTTCCTTTCCAAATATCCTTGGTTTAGTTTCCACTTTTCTGATCCAGCTCAAATACCGCCGACTCACTCACTCATAACAGAAAACCTACGAACTTAAACCTAGCCATAAGTTCCCAATGCAAATGAGCTAAGATGATCAACATCGATGTAAAAATGGAAATATTACCTATATTGTATTGAATCTCATCACTCCAATCGCTGGCATCAGCTAGTCCTTATGGAGAAGTCCATTGAAGTTAGATTCATTTAGAGGTACTTCTTGAATAAGGTTGAACGATTAGGAATTTCCGCCGTCGAAATGAACAGTTAATAATTACCTTATTTCAATAAAACTACTAAAAGTTTATGCGTCCCATCACGGGGATTCGTTAATATTGTCTTATTTTATTGACAGGCTCAATCGCTGAGGGCTTAACTCATTGGGCTTACAGTTTAATTACAGCTATATCCCTCTTTGATGGTTATGACGTAACGATTCGGGAATATTCCGACGACAGAATATGCTAGACTTCAATTACACAGGAGATTACTTCTTTTAGCAACCTAACTTAAAAAAAAAAATCATATTTCATATTATTATAATAAGATGAGAATTAATTAAAAAATAATATATAACATTAGTATTACATAAAAATAGAGATGTAGGTTGCGTACAAAAAACATATTAAATGGGATGTAAAGTTACAGGATCAATTGAGACTAACCAATTATTTTACTTTTGATGGAGTAAATAAATGCATTGAATGTATAGAGGGCATTTCGAAGGGCGTACAAGCCATCGTAGCTTTTATATAGTGGGGTGCCAAGTGACGTCAGTTTTGAACCTGGTATTGAAGTTCTTGTATCTGGTATCAGTATACCGGCTAGATTAACACATCATATACTACTCATAATAATTATCTCAAGGTTATAATTATCTAAATTTACCTGAAGTTACAGTAAAACTGTGTAAATCGTAGCTCAGTATAATAGTATAGGTACCCATGATAAGAAACATCTACTTGTAATTATTACCAGAAATTAATGAAGGAAGAAGGGTCGAGAAAATTATGTTAATAATTCAGGACCTTTCCTCAACGCAATTTTGGACAGACGCCTACGATCCGTTATAAATAATTACTTTTAAGTGATTAGAAAATGTTTATTAATTGCTCTATATATCATATTTTGTATCGAACTTGATCAAATTGACACAACGAATTGTAAACAATTATATTTAGCAATAGTGCATTTCCAGTAGGTGTAAACCAATCTACAAATCATTTAAAATAGCATTACACACCAAGCGTTATTCAAAATAAGTGTTTTATATTGCTCTTGTAAAAGTATAAAAAATGCTACAAATTCAGGGGTTAAAACTGCTTATTAAGCCCCCCATCTATCAACGGCCGTCACTTACTAGTCCACAAGTGAACCTAGCCTAATGTCCAATATTATACCGAATTTTCACCCCTCCCTGAGATATTAAAAGGCCCGACAGGAATAATTTAACGGTACATCCGAACAAAATGTTAAATCTGACCCACGCCCACCTCCTACCATTACTTACTTTTCTATCATCGTGAAACGGGGTCTTATCAGATTTCCGCCTACCGTATTTATTGTACTCTTTATAGAACACTCAAGATGCTCCCTGGATCCCTCTAATCTATGTAAAGAGATGCCCTTGTCTCCGAATGTCGGTGGAGCGTTTTGTCAAAAGGATTCAAGTGTATTGACTCAGCCGTACCCGCACCAAATAGCAAATAAATTATACAAAAAGTTTTGGCAATCGGAACTCTTTATTTGCCTCTTTTACGTTTGTTTGTTTGATGTTAGTTCTGTGTAAGGAGTTTGAGTATAAGGACTGTATGTACCTTTTACAGGGAACTCTGGTTTATTTATATTATTGGATCAACCTAATATTTCAGATTATTATGCTACAGTTTCTTTCTGCATCTTCTCAGTGGAAGCAGCATTCCGAACCGGTGGTAGATTCTGACTATTCAAAAATGTTTAAAATATGCAAAATATTTGTGTAGTGATACATAGGTAATACCAATTATACTAATTACGCAGTATTCAAATTTCGACTAATCTTAAAAACACCTAAAATATTAATGTCCTGCTCTTAAGTTACGACTTTCACTTTAGATCAGTTTAGGTTTTGTAGAATCAGCACCAATATAAGTAGTATTTACGATACGACACAACAATGCTTGATTACTCCTCAAACATGCTTAGGTTGTAGACTACTGGCTGATGGTGCGCAGAGGACTCTTACCGATTGTTTTCAAATGGATTTCCGTTACGTAACCCCAAATTCTATCAATTAATCATAGACCTGTTTAACTATATAGCGCAGAGGTCACCACAACAAACGTCAAGCTTTGATCTCGGCATCCCTTGCCCCCTTCTAATCAGCCAACCCCAACAGTAATTGTCTTCATTATTAAGCAGCTGGGTTATAATCATTCAATTAAATGCGCCTTGTCATTAAAATTAATTGAGTAATGCGGCTACTAGATTCCTAATTAATTCATATTTTAGTCACATTTGTGTATCTGGATTTTGGAGTAAGTAGGCAGGTACATAATGTAACAAATACCTATTATTTCGACGTTTCATATTACGAATAATAAGATCATCGGATTACACGTAAGTAAGTAACAGTTGCGAGATAAATTACCGACTTAATCATATCAACATAATATTGCTTGGGTGGTAGTACAGTCGACAAAACTTAACGTAAAATGTGAACGAAAATGTCTCTGTAAATGAAATCAGCTGGTATGAAAATATATAATAGCTATATATTCGAGCTTATGACATCAAAATTGTAACACAATATAATCTTTATGGTGACTACTGGAGTACAGTCAACAAAATGGAATTTATTTAATATTTTTTTCCAAGAGTGTTACTCTTGCCCCCCAAGAGTGTTGCCCTTGCCTCTTACGACTCACTCTGCTTATAAAATATTTCGCGTAGCATATTACAAGGGATGCCCAACAATATGGCCTTTTCCCATAACTATCTGCATAATACCGCTATCATATACCGCGTCTGAGGGCAAAAAAATTCAATAACCCAGGTAGTCCCTCAAGAGGGGTTGTGGAGTAAAATGCGTACGAAGAACTTTATTTTTATCTAAAGGGGTAGAACGACCCAAATGATGGCAAGTGTGCATACCATAAGTATGGAACCTGGGCCAAATGCCAAAGAAATAAAAAGCTAGGAGTTGAACGAAGTAAAGTTATATTATAGTGCTTACTGCACAAACAATACTTGTCTAAGTGATGTGCGTTCGTGCGCACTAGGAGAACTCATAGTAATGAAATGGTCAGAATATAGTATATCCTATAGGTATTAATTATCCCATTTATTCATTGATGCGTCCGAATTTTAATGGTTGGAGAGGCTGCCCTAGTAACTGAACGTTCCCGGGTTCGATCCCTATCGTAACCATTTAATTATTACCACTCCTAGTGCAAGAATTTTTTTAGTTAGAGATGCTAGTGGGAGTCCTGGAAATAACATATTCTTAAGGTCCTAATATTATTTTAAAAAATAAGTACAAACAGACAGTTTCAAGAAGGACGGTGTATAAAACGAGGATAAAACAGATCGCTGCTAGCTCGTAGTCGAAAAGAGAGTTGCTAGTTTAAAATGAATGCATGTTCTTTGATGTCGGGTTGAGAAATTCACTTTGAGAACATTTGATTTTATAGTTGTGGACAATGTTTTTCCTGAAAGAATTTTATGTTTTTTGAGCTTCCTTTTTGTTCAAAATAAATCATTTTCTTGTCTACTACTGAATTTTATTAAAGATTGGAAAAAATCTGATAGTATTTTGCCTAATCAAAACAATTAATTAAAATTTAATAAAGTCAGGTATCAATTTGCACAGTATGTATCTGTATTTTGTTTTGCGAAAGGCAAATAGAAAATCAACAGTTTAATTATTATATTCCCTTGGCTCAAGGTCCTCTCAGCTATCTAGAAGGAAACTAATAGATGTCTTTGTTTGTTGCAGAAAGTATCGACAAGGCCGGTGAAGATACGGTAGTTGCAGCCTTAAGGCCACACGGCGCTCCAGACGACGAGGACGGCACCAAAGACAATGTAGACACATTCCAAAAACTATTCGATAACACATCAATAATTAACGCACCTGACGTCACTCACGAAGTGAGCACAGATGAAATCTCATTAGTAGATCATTTCATGAACGTTGAGCGTAGCTGTAATGATACTGAAACGACACCGGAAAACGTGACAGTAGTTAGACCGGTCCACGATGACGTAGTCACAAAATTCCTAAGATTGATTGAAACGCAACACTTGATGGGAGAAAATTGTACAGCTGGGACTCATTTGAATTTGGGTGAAGGAGTTGTAGACAGATACGCGCAGGAGAGGTTTAGAATAGAAGCAGACGTAGCTGTAAATAGAGCTAATATGTTAACTAGGTTATGGAAGTATGCGGGTGCTGTGGTGATGCATAATGAGTACTTGCTCCACGCGAGCGTGATTTCTATGGTCGAGTTCGACGACGACATATTCGCAGCTGGGAATTGCTACGACCAGTTCAAGTATAAAGATTACCAGCTGTTCTGCCCGTTCGCGTACAGGCAGCCTGAGGGCACGATACTAGCCAAGGACTTGGCTGTTGAGTACAAATATTTGAGCAACACGTCGGAGTGGTTCTACATCGCCCGCAAGAATGCCGAGCGCGTGATCAGGAACCACAATCAGTTCAGGAAAGGTGAGTTACACGATACAGACTTATAGCGATTGAACAGCCATGTTTTACAATGTAGGTGAAGATGTATATTTGATTTAGTGTATAAATGCACTAGCATTAAAATGCTTGCTCAATGTTTTGAGTACCAAATTATAAAATTCTCGTTTGTAAGTTCCATTAAGTACTGCGCAATATATTATCAGAAGATTTATAGCACAGTTTTAATACTATTTTGAGTGCTGGCTGTAACCGTCAGAAAACTTATTATTGAAAAAATCAATACATTATTATTATTTTTCAAACCAATTGGAGATAGATATTAAAACTAAAAAGGTAAGAAAGTTCATTCGAACATCAATTAAATTAAAATCCCATCATGTAGATAAGTACCTACTGTTTCTTCGTACCTCAAAAGAGTACTAACACATAAGTAAGTACTATTGGGTGCGGTATGTCTCGTTTTTAAACACTTGGCACCCAATTCAACGCGTCGCTTCCATATTTCACTATAAATGTGGCAACTGGCGCCATCTATCGCTCTTGCAGAGCACACGGTTTATTATATTAAAGTACGTGCTTGAGAGAGTCTATGTTACAATACTCAATTTAATATAATGCGGTCATACACCATACTATTTAAGTAATCGTATGGCGAACAATAAGCCGCACGTGGTGAAACCGGTAATCATAGTTATCATAAATCATTAAAACATGTTTGGTTCTATAAAAAAAGTCAATTTCCTCATCCATTATTTAAAAGGTCACGCTATAACTGCCATAATCTTTTGTCTGATAAACAAAGCATGAAATCAATGCCCCAGAGGCCAGGGAAGCAGGAGGTACAATCCATTTTGTAATTGCTTCGAAAGAAACAATGTAACAGCTTGGATTGTAGTCTTTGTAGAGTGACGTATTGTTTTGTAATCCTATCACCAAATCGTTGTCTTAGAATTTCTTGGTGTTCTAATTTAGGATTAAAATATTATGGGACGGATAGAAATACCATCACAGATTTAATTATGTTCACAGGCCAATATTAAGTTCTGTAAAAACGAAGAATTTAGGCGTTTAAGTCTGGATTCATAAAATCCAAAGATCTATTGTATAATGATAGCTGATGTTTTAGCGACTGACATATGACTAGTTCATGAGAGGATCTTGATAATTTGAGATTGTTTTGACCTAACTTCATCTCACAATTCTTAAAAGTTATGACCAATTGATTTGCTGCTCCTTATAATTTCATTTTTGTTTTGTTTGAGCTAGTGACATACTTAAGTCAATGTTAGGCAGTGCCCATCACTTACACCATGTTGTTTAGGGAACTTGTTAGTTTCTTAGAGAAGAACAATAGAGGTGTGTGTAAACGAGACGATTTATTGCAGATTTGCTTATGTCAATGACACAAAATTTTCGTAAATAGATCTTGTTTTGAAACTATCTAACATGTGCATGCCTATACTGGCACCATATTGGCACAAATTTGATCGCACACAGTTAAGACCCACCAGCTAAGTATATTTTTAACATTACCTAACAACCGCTAACAGAATTTATGTTATTGTCATAAAAACATGGTCAAATTTAGTATGTGTACCAAAAGAGTCCGAAGCTCTGTTTTCAAATGAAAATATACCTATTCTTGACCTTCGATTCTCAAATCTATACAAATAAATAAAATTGGAGTGTCTGCTTGTAATATCAAAATAACACCTTTTCACTAAATGCATATGAAAGTACATACGACACCTGTAGCAAAAACGCGATTTGTTTTTTTTTGTCCGTCTGTATGTCTGTATGTTTTTTCCGGGTAATCTCTGAAACCGCTGGACCGATTTTAAAGGGACTTTTACTGGCAGATAGCTGATGTTATAAGGGATAACTTAGGCTACTTTAATTTTAGAAAAAAAAATGGGTCCTGTCGCGCGGGTTCAGAACGCGGGATCAGCTAGTATAGTATAATTCTATAAAACATCCAAAGAATTAAAAAACTGCCCGCATTCTCAGACAAAACTATTGCGTTACAAACTCCGCCTTAGAACGTGCGGCTCGCGCCCAATTATCGCGGTTGCCTCAAACATGAACAAAGAATAAGGTTTGCGAAGATACCTCCTGTTTATTATCAAATTTAGCAAAAACTTCCTCTTCTAACCACTTGCAAGGGATAATTATTTTCCTTTTGGGGTTGTTTTGGGGTAGCGAGATTAATAATAAAGTTTTTAGAGCTTATTAATAGTGGTAATATTGTGCGGTAACATGGATAGTACGAGGATTCTTTGCCCAATATTAAAACGTACCAAGACAGTATAGTGAACACTAAACGTTTTTAATTAAAATACTTTGAAAGATTTTACTCTGACCGTACTCAGTACCTATAAAATAGTTGTTACACTGTCAGTCTTTGAACACAGTACTTGTGTTGTGTTTGGGAGCGCAAAGATTAATGTTATGTCAGGAAACTGTAGGCTCCAACCAAAGAATTTGTAATACACTATTATTACAAATTCTTTGGTTCCAACTGAAATGTTTGATATCCGACTACAAGATTTTGGAGAATTTAAGGCTAAAGCCCCCTCTAGCCCGCGAAGTTCAAATTTTTTGAGGTTTTTTAGAAATTTTTCAAAATCTGACAATAATAAAAGGCACATTTTGTAATTCGCGACAAAGACCGTGTGCAGTGCATTTATTAATATATCCAACTTACTCTAGCTATCCAGATAATCTGGCAATTTTTGTATATTTAGTGATTTACTAGTATCATATCCACCGTGAAACTATTTAGAGTAAAATAAATGTATTAATAAACGCACTGCAAACTGTGTTTGTCGCAAATCACAAAATGTTGTCTTAAATGTTTTCAGATTTTGGATAAACTATAAAAATACTCGAAAATTTTGAATTTCGCGGGCTAGACAGGCGCCTTCACCTTATACAAAATAAATAGATTTAATTCATAGGTAATACTTAAATGTAGATATTGATTTTATTTTGGGAAGATGAGTAGGAAATGAAACAGATAACTCATAATGAATCTTGGGTTCCGATCTCAGGTAGTACCTATGTATTGGAGTTTTCTGTCCATAAATTCTAAGTAGCAACCTAGTCCGCGAATGCACTCTGTAAAGTTACTCAGTCCCATATTTTATTGGGTGCAAATGCCATCGGTGAAATAAAGGTGTACAGTGAACATCCCCTGGTCTTCCCTTATAGAAAATCAGTCGTTATGCTATTTATTTTGTTGGGGTGCATGAAAGAGAAACAATATCGCTCTCATCTCATCAATAAGGTCCGAAAACTAATTGACCTTATTGTAAATCCGGTCAATATAGTAATTGCACAATCAGTGTCCCGTTCATTTATTAAAGGGCCAATACAATTGCAATCCCATTTGTATGGGAACCAAATAATAATACAATACTAAGGACAATCCCGATTTTGCATTTGCAATTGCACTTATAAAATCGAAAAAAAAAATTAGCACCAGTTTTACGAGAGATTCCAAAACCGATTTTGGTCGAATTAGTGAAAATAACAACCGGATAAAATATTCCTGCATATTTTTATGTTTGTCTAGCCTTTTCTTTTGTTTGTTTTATTCTGGCTGATCACTGGAAACTTAACTTACCTGACATTTAATTGTATACCACTAAAAACTAATCTGCTATTTCGCAATCCTCATTCATTTTGAATACGATAATGGTTGTTTATCTGCCTACTCCTAAAACGCCAATCTTTCACGAATTACCCTCGCACCCTCTTTTACTACTTTTGCGTTGGTAAAGTTCATTCTGAATACATACAATAGGTCCAAATGAAAAATTGCTCCACTGTATAATCTGTATTTATTTTCTTGGTGGGCAATGTGCTAGGCAATACATACAATACATATATTTTCTCATTGTTTATTTATTGAACTTATCAAAATATTTTGTACATTTTTTATTCGCTCTGATTGCTACCAATCTTTGCTGCTCTCATGATGTTGATTTTTGGAAAATAAGTTTTTGAAGGACCCTTTTTAATGAACGTAAACAAATTGTTTATTTATGTCTGTCTGGCAGTTTGAATTTTAACGTTTCCTGTTCAGTATAAATTATGGAGTTAGTATTGTATACACAATAGGTAGCAATCATTGTACTCTTCCAATCTCGCCCACTTCTGTGGAATAATTAATTTCCTTTATTGATAAGCTTTCTTTTATATGTAAGCGTAACGATATAACACCCAATTACTGTGAAATACTTCCTGTTTCCTTCTTGATTCTTTTCTGTTTTTGATATTACATGGATATTGAATTATTTATGTTGTGTGTCTGAAACAATGTAGTATTCTTCTCATCCTTTCTGAATGCTTTTTCCTTATTGATTGAGCGTCATCTATCGAGGCGACTACTCTCTACTACGAATCTTAACAGTTATAACTCGCTACAAATTAAGGTAATGGTTAAGTTTTCATTGAGCTTCACACAAGAACGGTTAAAGGGATTTATATAAAACTGAGTGCCGAGAATGGTATACTTGAATACTTTCAAATAGCAGATAGGCTACTATTCTTTTGAGTATAAATACTCAAAGTCACGTCACATCTTGCGGAGTATGCAATAGATCTAACATTGGTAGAGGCATGGTAGAGGCAAGCTATAGGCGCTGTAGCTCATATTCACAGGAGATCTGCGTAAAAAAGATATTATAGCTACGTTTTAAAATGAGTTCAACCCCCAATCCCTTACTCCCCTCTGTGCTACTCCCTGTCAGGGCGGCAATGGTCTAGCAATGCCATTGGTATATCAAGCTTCTATAGGCTACGGTAATATGCTTAGCATCAGACGATCCATATCCTTACATGTCGGCTGTGTTTAATAGAAATGGACTAGGACCGCTCGACCGTAGCAAAGTTCTACGAGTACCTCTATTACTCCTGTAAGCCAGGATCAACCAGTGGTGTCCATCAAAGTCCCTGTAAAAAGGTTCTTACTGGGTACTTCGGCTAAAGCTAAGACCTCATTTTATTTCTTCTATTATAACTGTTTCTTTGTTCCAGCCTACAACACATACACGTATAACGATACAGCACACACCGCCAGGGAGCCCGACGAGATCCTCTCCGTCACGTACGAAGACGGCAAGTGGTCCAAGCCCTACTACGACTGCGGAGGCGGCAACATCTGGATGCTGACGTATACTGTGCCGTTCTTTGGGTTTAACGAGAACAATGGGACGTATTTCTTCAAGTAAGCACCTTTATTACTTTGTCGAGTACGCCACATGGAGGAGAACCGATTTTACTTTTCCAAGTTCCATCACTTCAAGTGTCTTCCAGCGCTACTTGGTAGACGCTGGTAGGAATTTTAGGATTAATTGGCAGACTCAGGCGCTTGACGCTTGACGTCTGGGCGTGGTACGGAAAGTCTTTGCTAAAATAGTTCTAAATTATGCAGAAAAATTGAAGGATGAGACCTCAAGGCCTCATCGTCTTCGATGCGCCCATGGATTCAAATCGCTGCGGGGTAGCTTACTTAGACTTATTTTAACTAACACCTATGCCTTCTCTAAGACATGATCTCTCACTCATGGTATGTAAATGTAGATTTATTTAATATTCTGTATACTAAAAGGTCCAACTGGTTAGCTAAGTAACTGACTGACTGCGATCTATCAATGTATATATAGCATAAACCGCTAGGGTTAGACACATACAATTTCGATGGTAAAGACACTGAGGACTGTATAAATAAATCTCATCAATCTCAAGTCTGAAAGCGATCTTGAGTATGCTCTTGACATGCCATTTTGTACTGGTAATACATGAAAGTTTGAATGCATATTCCGTTAAAAAAAAAGAAACACATTAGCGATATCTCTAGATAAGAAACTGGCTAGAAAAGGATGGTTACGAAAATAGTAGTTATCAGTTCCATTTGAAGTCGTTTGAGCAATAACACAGATCGGGTCAGCGATACTGCGGCCGTTTGTCCCAGGGAATGGTTTATTCATATGTGCCCCAGTGTAAAAACTTTGCTACTAACGATATGTGGCACTGGACATTGAAGGAAAACAAATTGAGGAAAAAAACTGCATGTGCCTCAAATGGTAAATTTAAATTTAAGCAAAACTCTTTGAATACGGAAATCATACTGAGGACTACATTTCAATGTAAATTAGGGTAAAAAGATAAACTAAGGTGTAAATTAAATAAATAAATGTAAATTAGGATAAACTAAGGAAATCGTCACGCTTGAAAAGCGTTATTCGTAACTTGTAACGTCTGCTGTGAATAAGTTATCTAAAAATCAACAAGATGGCGCAAGTGAGTTTTTCAGGTGACTGGATATTGCGACATAGATAAACTAAAAATGTGCACGCAGAGACCTTCATTCCTGACGGGGGTTTCCCTCGACCGCACAATTATTTTTTTTAATTCATTATTCATCGTGAATGCGCGTTCAGCGTGAATGCGCTCGATGAAACAAGATTGATGAACGCTTTAAATAAATGTGAGTACAAATTATTTACGTACTTCCAGATCGGATATGAAATATCTGATCGGCTCGCTTCTAGCCTGGAGGTTATAAATCAGATATTATAAAACACTGCACGAATATTACAAGATTAATGGCCTCATGACTCGAAAGTAAGAACGTAGTTCGTGGCCGTTCACACTACCGTCATGCATATTATTTCAAAAATGTTGCTTGAATTATTTAAGGTAAAGATGGGGGCAATTTTATGATAAAATTAAAATGCACAGATTCAAATTGATTCAATGTTCCATTTGCACTGACTGAAGCGATAATTTAATATAGGCATAATAAATGCATCAAACATGAAAGGTAAGAGAACTCGAAATTTTTACTCATTATGCAAGTAAGAGAATAAAAGTAGGTAAGTACTTACCGCCTCTGATCGTCCCAGCTACACCTCACTGCACACACATTTATCGCATAGTTATTATTCAATTGATTTCTGTTGGGAAAATAATTATTTCTAATCCCTACTTCGGCGTGGTCACATTAAAGTAGATCTTCTATTGTTTTCTTTTTCTTCCCATTGACAATCCTACTAATATTATAAATGTGAAAGTTTGTGATGTATGTATGTATGTATGTATGTATGTATGTATGTTTGTTACTCCTTCACGCAAAAACTACTGAACGGATTTGGATGAAATTTAGAACACAGATAGTTTATAACCGGGATTAACATATAGGATACTTTTTATCCCGATAATCCCGAAATTTTTGTTATGTTATACTACGCGGACGAAGTTGGGGGGCACAGCTAGTAGTTTTATAAGGCAAACGGTCGTGATCTGTCATTGTGATGCTGACATTGTGTTAATAAGTTATGAATAATTTTTTAAATTTCAATAAAATTGTACTTAGATATTACACTTATTTTAATTTATTTTCTTTTCAGCAATACGAAATATAATCTAAAAATAAAGATCGGTAAAAAAACTTTTAAGTTAAACGGTTTTATTTTATGTGCACTGAAAACTACAAAATAAATAAATAGTTACTTACCTATCAACCTACGTAGGTGATCTCGGTCATTAATATCTCTGATGGTAGTGGTTGTCATAACATGAACCATGTCAGCGGCCGAAAGGCAGTTCATGAAAGAACACTAACACCAGGGTTTGCTTGGTAGGTAAACTAAGCAGCCCACACTATAACAAGTAGGTATTTTGACCTTCTAGTTCAGAAATATTTTAGTACTAGGCAGAATAGCTTTTAGGCATATTAGACTAAAATAAAAACGTGGGGCCCATTAACTATTTCTGTATTACTTTCTACTATACTAATTGTGGATTGCATCGACTTATTATAATCGTCATCATCATCATCCTAGCGGTTTATCCTGGTCGCATCCGAAACCTCATAGCTCCGGAGTCCAGGGTCCGCTGAATCGACTTACTATAATCGTAACTGTAGGTTTTGACCATCAATAACCAGCCGTTACGGCTTCACCAGCGAACGCCGAGCTCATGATCTACCAAAGTATAAGATATGCTCTGCCATAGTTATGATTTCAGAGGGGCCCCACGTTTTTATTTTAGTCTAATATGCCTAAAAGCTATTCTGCGTAGTACTAAAATATTTCTGAACTAGAAGGTCAAAATACCTACTTGTTATAGTGTGGGCTGCTTAGTTTACCTACCAAGCAAACCCTGGTGTTAGTGTTCTTTCATGAACTGCCTTTCGGCCGCTAACATGGTTCATGTTATGACAACCACTACCATCAGAGATATTAATGACCGAGATCACCTACGTAGGTTGATAGGTAAGTAACAATTTATTTATTTTGTAGTTTTCAGTGCACATAAAATAAAACCGTTTAACTTAAAAGTTTTTTTACCGATCTTTATTTTCTTGTTTTTAGTATTTAGTGAAATTGTCTACCGAATATTCCTCATTCTATTTAATTCATTCAGTGCATCATTATTACATGGTTTCTTACCTGATAATTTAGTAAAATCTAATTCCTCAATACATAGCCCTTCCAGAGACTTGACTCGACTTAGAGCCACGTATGCTTGTCCTTCCTCAAACAATTTTGAGCCCAAATATACTACTTCATGGTCGACGGTGCTGCCCTGCATTTTATGGACGGTGGATGCCCATGACAAAACTAAGGGCAACATCCTTCTTTCAGCCGTACTATAATTGAATTTTGCTGGAAACTGTATGGCTTTAGGGTAAATAACGTTCATGCCGTCTCTGCCAAAGTCAATTTGAACTGATGGTATATCTGTTTCGTACATTTGGGTTCGACGGAACTGAGGCCAAACAATTTCTGTAATGTGGCCTATAGCGCCATTTACCAATCCTTTAGTAACGTCAATGTTGGACCGCAACATTACTTTTGCACCTACAAATATTTCAAGTACTGATGGTAAGCCTCCAGTCTTATTTATATCTGTTGGTATTATATTTGCTAAATTTAGATTATCTGTACTTCGTTTGGCGTCAATTATTTGATCCTGTGCTTTTATTGTATAAATTCGAGATCCCTTGCTTCGGAACAGATTTAAAACCGCAGCGTTGTGATTGTTTACTTGCTGATTAGTGGGGTATACCTTTAACGCTTTGTCTGTTGCAAACTCATCACTTGGGTTTTGAATAACTCTTTGCATCAAAATACTAAAATGTTTAGCGGTTAGCTCACCTATTCTCAAAGCATTTAATATGTCAATAAAAGTATGGTCCCCTTGCTGACGCATATTCTCCGTCAGCTCACAGAGCGTGAACAAACGCCATAGATGCGTGGCTGGTTGGAGATGGTCGGGTTGTTTGAAAACAGGAGCTCCGTTGCGTTTGATTGGAGGCAGTTGTAACAGATCTCCAAAAAGTAAAACGTTTATGCCTCCAAAGAACTCGTCTTCATGATTCTTAACTTGTCTTAATCGGGCGTCAATCATACATAGCATTTGATAGGATACCATTGAAATTTTTTCGATAATGAGAAACTCAGTCTGCCTCCACTGCTGTCTCATTATTCGCAAATAGTTTCCGGACAAGGGTGACATAGCAGTTATTCGTCCATCCTTCTGTACTGGCAACTTTAAGGTACTATGTATAGTAGCTCCATTTATCAACCGTGCTGCAACTCCCGTCAGTGCGCATACTTTTACCGCGTCCTTCGCATAGCACCTGTTAATTTGGTCTCGTAATAAATTTAGTAGAAACGTCTTTCCGACACCAGCACCACTATTTGATTTTGTATGGACTGAGTTACCATCGTTTAAATTTCTTTCTGTCCAGCATTCATAGACTGCTTCGTTAGTCTGAATTGGTTATCGTTCATTGGCAGATATGGAACATCTTCTTCACAGTCTAGTTCCATCGGCTCTTCCTGCTCCAATATCTAAAACGCGTGTACTTGATTGAACGCGTTTAAAACGCATTCGCAAGATGAAACCTGTCGCTCTTTCAGTATGCGCATGCATATTTTAAAAAGCTTACGTGAAACATCTGATTCTTCGGTCATTGTGTAGCCTTAGGGGCGCTATGACTTAGGTTAGGTTAGGTTTAGGTTATGTTAGGTTAGAACAGTGATCAAAACGAAAAAACAAAATTTCTCGAAAATTCGTCTAAGTCCTGGTGGATCCATAGCCCCCCTAACTGGGAACTAACATAACCTAATGACACATACGGATTCTCCAACCGATTCTTCTCTCCTAATTTGCTGGATAGCTCTAGTGACTTCACCATCCAGATTCGTAGGCTCCGATTTTGACACGTATTTTGCTATGTAATACGCAATGGACTCATTAGTGCCACACAGTGTCCATATTGGCTTTCCACATTTTCAGCAAAGCAGGGCTATAATTATTTACCCAACAATCTTCGCTTTTTCTTTTGAGAACGTAAATGCGACCACCATTATATATAAATTCGTTCGATGACTGATCAATAATATGAGTTTCTGTCCATTCCGAGCGAGGAAAGTTGAACCGACATAGTGTATTTGTATTGTTATTGATTGTCCATCTTGAGTTTGAAATTTTGACATAATGACAGTATTCTGCTAGTGTAGTCCTATTATTTGATACCCATATTGTGGTGGTTGTGGAAAAATATGTACCTAGTCCGCCATATTGGAACGGCGTCCATCTTGAATTTTAAATTTTGACATAATCATCGTGTTTTACTAGTGTAGCCCTTTCATTTGATACCCATATTGAGGGGGTTAAGGAAAAATATGTAATCCGCCATTTTGTATCGGCGGCCATCTTAGATTTATAATGTTATTGATTTTATTATATTGTATTGTCATCTAAATTAAATGTGTGTACCAAATTTCAGATCAATCTGACAACGGGAAGGTGCTTAAATTTCAATTTCTAATTTTGACCCAAATAAATAAACAAATAAATTCCGTACGGGTCGAGCTAAATAAAACCGTTTAATAAAAATAGATTTATGTTTTTGCAACTCACAGCTTTTCGTCTTTTGTTTTTTTTAGTGTTCGAAATTTGAATGTCTCTTTGTAGCCTTCCACTACGGGCTTGTTCGATGAAAGCATAAAAAATCAAAGAAAGCAGGTTAGACATTTAAATAAAACTATTTTTCGGATTTTATCTTATTAATTTTATGTTCCCGACGTTTCGGTTGCTTTACAGCAGCCATGGTCACGGGGGGACTGATTTGACACCAAAGAAGATCAGTCAGTTCTTACCACCTGTCAAGTGTCACATTCCTCTACAAGATGCAGGGGTATACAAACTCGATTGTGAATGTGGACTCTCCTACATAGGGCAAACTAAAAGATCAGTAAAAACCCGCGTAAAAGAACATATAGCTGACGTGAAACACCGGCGCTCCACGAAGTCTGCAATCTGTGAACATGTACAGGACCGCACCCGCCATTATATCAGATTTGATAAACCACAGATCCTCGCAAAAGAACACTGATTCCGACCAAGGATGATACGTGAGACCATTGAAATTAAAAAACATCCTAATTTCAATAGGGAATATGGCTGGGTGCTACCACCAACTTGGGATCCAGTAATTAATATAATTAAATCCAAAACCAAGTGTACCATTGCAAGACCTCGAGACACTGTGAGCACTTTCTGCGTGGATCGGACCGCAAACAACAACTAAATATGAGGGTACCCAGTTAACTACACTTAACTAACTATGACATCAGGACGTCTAACACCTCAGTCCCCCCGTGACCATGGCTGCTGTAAAGCAACCGAAACGTCGGGAACATTTATTTATTCACAAACTACTTAAACTATCATTACAGGTGGGTACCTAATGCAACATAAAGTTAATAAACGCGATAAAATCCGAAAAATAGTTTTATTTCAATGTGTAGTATTCGCGTAAATATAAGAAAACAATAAAGCAGGTTAGACCTGAAATAGAAGCACAAGCCGGAAATGATTACTATTGTCCATAGCTTACTAAATAAGTATGTTAATGTAATTTAACTCTAAATAATAATCATGAGATTCTCTTCAACCAAATTAGTTTGGAAAGAAGCAAGTAATTTCATCAAAATAATAAAGAAATTGAATCCAGTTTATATAGGTAACTAATCAAATTCCCCAAATTGAATATCTTTTACGTATTTCTAAAATAATTAGATTTAAAAAGAAATCGTGTTACCTTTGTTGAATTCAATTTCAAATTACCAATTACAATTGCTTTCGCAAAGACTTATATTACCAGAATATAGACAACTAATTTGCGCTTTTATTTATATTACAATAAAACTTGTATTGATACAACGATCTCAAGTCTGAGAGCGATCTTGAGCACGCTTTTCACATATAATTTTGTACTAGGTAGTATCCCCCTCGTAGTGTGGGGAGGCCCGCGCCCAGGAGTGGGACGTCAAAAGGGGTAAATTATTACTAGGCAGTATGATATGAGAATGACATTTCCAAGATTGCTCTCAGACATCAGACTTGAGATTGATTTATGAATACCGGTCTAAGTCTTAAGTTGGTGGACGCACGTCGTAAACTAGTTGATAAAACACATCAATAGATCATCATTGTTAAACCACTATCGTCTAGATCGGACCTCGGATGGATGACCGAATTATTGCATCGGACTTTCGTGCTTCAGTGGGCACATTATAATAGTAATTCCAGTTATTATTCAAACATCTTTAAGCTGTCAGATTGTATGACTCAGATCTATAATTAACATCAGCCGACCATTAATTAACAAGAAATTAACAGCAATTTTATCGCCAACATCTGAAGTCAGAAATGGGAAGCCCGGCCGAGCCGCGCGGTTTATAAATCAGTATGAAAATATTGCTTTAGCCAAATGAAATTTGTTCAGGAGCGTGGATGGGTACGTCTTATTGGTAGCGAATAGCGATTTAATGAGCGTGTGAACATAGATGGCAAATCTTTAGGACACATCCCAAAATGGCTATTACCTTAACATATTTCTAAAAATATTCAAATTTCTTAAAAGTATACGTAGGCATATTTGTGCGCGGTATTCATTGTATTGTATGATTTAAATATAAATTGTCGCGGATTTGAAATGAACCACTGCCTTAACATTGAACTATGCTTTGCCTGACTATCAGTACCGCGAGTATCATGTATATCGCGATTAGTATTACAGCAGAATTGACGGTATAACAATAAAAAAAACCGGACAAGTGCGAGTAGAACTCGCGCCCTGAGGGTTCCGTACAATATTTTATTATAATTTTAGATAGTTTTTCCATTCGTGGATTCCAATATCGATACCGGCAAGATATTTATATAATAAATAGTTCTCAAAGATGCTTAAACAAATTCGGGAACCCAATACAAACTGCAACCAAACTGAATACAAACTACAATACAAACCCTTATTTTATACACTTAGGGGTGGAATTTTACAAAACACTGAAATTAATATTTTTTATTTGTAATAAGTAGCCTCAATACTTATTTTCATGTCTCTAGGTTCATTAATTTTTTTTACCCCATACAAACTTTCACCCCCCATTTTATGCACTTAGGGGTGGAATTTTCCAAAATCCTTTCTTAGTGGATACTTGCGGTATATAAAATACTTACTGCCAAAGTTTCATGATTCTAACACCAGCGGTTTTGGCTATGCGTTGATTCTTTTGTATTGATAAGTGAATTTGCGAAAGTATAAAAATATGTGACATAAATCACCGTATCTTTTGATTGCGTTGACTTAGAAGACTAATTTTACACCTACAAGGGACCATAGCATTTGATATTTGGTATTAATTTCAACTTCATAACTCTACCCGTTTCTGAGAAAAAAGGTCTTGACAGGCAGACAGACAGACAGACAGACGGACAAAAAAGTGATCCTATAAGGGTTCCGGTTTTTCCTTGTAAGGTCCGGAACCCTAAAAAACTTACAAAAACCAAGTTGAATTAAAAATATAGAAATAACTAGGGACATTGCAATTTCTTTAATTTGGAGACAGTGCCAATGAAAGTAGGGGTACCAACCTAAAAAGTAGTCTTAACGTATTGTAAAGATTGTGGTAAGAATTTTCTTAAGGGGTCCACAACTGACAGAGTAATCGGTGAACATACCAAAAAAAACATGCAGACGAACATAACCTCCTCCATTTTTGGCAGTCCGTTAAAAATAATATGTACCGCGATAAAATCGCGATTGATAGTGCGGCATGGCACAATACACTCTTTGTGCCACGTGATGTGATTAATTCGCATTCTCGCGTTCTATAGAACCACCACCAATCACAGTCATCTGATGGAAGTGTTGAACTTTTTATTTATTTATTTGGAGTGGTTAAATAAAATCGTGCGTGCCGCAATTTTGTTTCATGCGGAATGTAATTGGTGTAAAGAATGAATAATTGAATGAGTGCTTTAGTTCATGCTGTAAATTTGCTCTAAATTTGCCGTGTTTTCGAACGAATGATTTTAACGTTGAAATAATTTAAATGTTTGAAAGGTATTTTTTCTGAATGTATTTATTGTAGAAGTTAGTATGCAGGCAATGTTATTCTAATAGTTTATACAGTTGGTTGCTTTAACATTGTATAAAACCTCAATTGCTATGTGGAGTGGAAACCAAACATATCTAAGCAGAGCGGATTTGTCTAAACATCAAAAACCGTCTAGTACTGTCGCTCGCATCGTGATAGGATAAGAAATGACGAGCCTCTAAGGCACCCTATTGGTCCAATTTAGCCAAGCTTTATATGGATATTCGGGTAAATACCTCCTTTCTTGTACACTAATTGTTTTAATAAAGACACTCTCTCCGTAAAGCTAGGGATCACGTGGCACAAACCGCATTAACTTTAACACATAATAGTTAACCTCAACTTCATGCAAATTGAACTAAACCTTCCTATTTACATATAAATGGTACATAAGACCTAAAGACTTCTTAAGTAGTTGGAAAAGGACTGTGTGTGATAATCTTACCGGCACAATTCTGAGATGGAAGTAAACGGATATCATAAAAAGAGGACCACATAGGTATTTTTTTAATGTTACAAAGGTTATTATCCAATGTAACCTTCATTTAATTCTCAAATAGCAAATGTTTTTGATATGGAAATAAATTCGACTTTTATTCATTATTTAGATACATTTACATTTCAAGAAGCCTTGTACAGCCGGCTTAGAGACATCTTTTTTTCGCCTGTTCTTGTCTTGTTCTAAAAGTTTATCAGGTATACCAACAGCTGTATACGGATCGACCAAGCCGCGTCTCCCTCCGGAGGCAGGCTGATATGCCTCGCTCAATCAGGAAGTGCCTCGCCCGGCCGCTGTCATTTATCATTTGGCTTGCAATCAAGCCGGTTGTCATTATATAACACGTGAACTTACCTGGAATAAAAGCCGCAGGCGCTTCATTCCACCTGCCTCGTGGCTTTTAAGAGTAATAAACTAAAGTTTAATCTACCTACCCCTCGTCACTTATCCAAACATCAAGTTCATCACGTCTAAGCACACCCGGTAACCGCGGTATTTTGGAAATAACCCCGGTGTGACTTACTATCCATTGTGGGGACGCATTTCCATAATCTGCCAGAGAAATGTACGGCACGCATACATCACCGTGAGCCGGGCATGTGATGGTCCAACGTACCAGCGGTTACGATATTTTAGAAAAGTATTTTTCATTACTCATACTCGGAAAGTAGATACTGAAGTTGCCTGAGGAGCGGGTTGAAAGTAATACTTTTCAGCCCTAGGGAAAATCACAGTCAACTGACAGCTGTTAAATTATTAAAAATAAATTTGTTCTATTTTGACATTTCTATTGAACCAGGCCAAGAAGCTTAGAATGACACAAAGTTCTTGAACCAGGCCAACGAAAAAAAAAACAAAATAGGCGGCAAATGGCAATCCGACCTTTTTCGTTTTTTCGAGTTGTAGAGTATTGTTCATCCTTCATTGTATTATTTCTTTAGCTATTTTCTGTTTTTATTTTTACTTTCCTTGTATTCGTAATGAAAAGCACGGGTGAATGACTTCTTTTGTCCCTCGAACTATTGGCGCCCTCGCTACGCTCGCGCTCCAAATCCCCTCTCGGGACAAAATAAGTTACCTTCACCCCTTGTGCAACAATGAACTACAATAGAGCAAAGTCAGTAACCAATCGTTCAACCTGACCTGAAATTACCGTAGCCAATAGATGCCGTCAATACTAAAGGCATAACTCCCATGTTGCACATCTGAAGGGGAGGAGAAAGAGGGAGGGCAAGAGCGGTTCGGTGAAAGGTTGAACAAGGACAAAAGCCGGACAAGAGCACGTCAGAACATGCACAATGAAGGCTAGGCATTTCAATAGCGAAGATTTATCGTATCTATAACCAAAGTAGTGAAACAAAAGAAACAAAGTTATATTTGCGGTTGAGTTCGGAATCTCAGTATTAAGTTTATTTAGAATTAACGGGGAGTTAACTTAGCTTTAACTTGGCCGGCTGTAGCTCGAGTGAACCTATTTTACCTGTTATGATTTTAATTGCAATGTCGTATCATGTGCCAGTGTTGTCAATTTTTCAGTATCTAAATCTAAATTTAAATTCAGATCGTATATCGCGCTACATTAAAATGATAACTGGGATTACTTGCATAAATTATCCCCCTGCTTAGATTACAGATATAAGTATCTCTTATATTTATAGTTATTACTCATGTAATATTTCTGTCAAATTATTTTTGCCCGGCAAATAGGTACCTAGTTCGCTTTCCGCTCATCCCTCAAACCACTTTTCATAATCTTATCACTGAGATACTCCAAACCAAGGTATTACGATACCAAGCACAGGCAGGCGTATCCGTGATTCCTACAATATTATTTGAAAGGCAGCCAACTCGCGCCTCCGCCCCACTGATAACACGAGATTAGGGTCTATCTCAATTTTAGTCAAAATTTTAATTAAGTTTTGTAGTATTATTGTTTCATGCAGCTAACTGCATGTCTAAACATAGGTACCTACTGAGTTATTGATGGTTGGGATAGTTATCTGAACATAGATTTGATTACTTTTAGGTTTTTGTTCGGAACGCTGGATCGTATACTGACTCGGATTACTCAGTGATGATATCAATTTTTAAATGGTACCTTTAACATAATCGGATATTACTTTTGATTTCCTCAAAAAATCCTTCACTTCGTACTGTGACATAAAATATCCCCAATAGCCTAGTGGTTAGAGGGGCCATCGTAGCTGAGAGGTTCCGGGATCGATCCCCATCCTGGCCATTAAACTATTGACGTAAGCCCACTCCTAACTCAAGCATTAGCTTAGCTGGAGGGGCTAACGCGAATGCTAGTAAATGATAAACTCACATTGCTATAAATCTTTAAAAAAAACATCCTGTTGTACTCCATTTGTAGCAAAAAACCTGAGGAAATAAGTACATTGCTAACTAGCCTTTTTATTTTAGAGGCACAAGTGGCATCGACATCGACCTTCGAAGAGTGGACATCGACCAGTGTCCACTGAAGCCCGGCTCCACGCAGCTGAACATCTTTGCTGGCACCGACAAATGCAAGAAAACTACCACAGAAGTAAGTGACCGTAGACTTGTATACCATTTTTGGACTGAAGTCATTTTTTACTAATTTGTGGATAAATAGGATCTACGTCATGTCTTCGAATAAATAAAGTGAATAAGTATCGATTTGCCCGAAAACTCTGAAAATAGAGTTGGCCTCTAGTTTATACGATAACAAGACTAAGATGTCTAATTTAAAACGTTAGTCAAAGGCCAAGCGACTGTTTTAACCATGACTGTTTTAACACCGAACGAAAGAAGAACGCTTGAGCTAGGCATATACCTAACCTACCTCTTCCAACGCTTTCTTGTAAATTAGAAAATGTTTTGATTAAACTCTCATTTTAACTATTCACAAAGGCTATCTACATAAAGTAAAGCTTGGGCGAGACAATGAAAATACCTCTTACTAAGAATTCCTTTGAAAACTATAAAACGTTTTTAATAACTAAATTGTAGTAAAAATTGTGTTGTAAATTAAAATAGTACCTACATAGGACCGTTTAGGTAGTGAACAAAGACCTTTTAAAAAAAATCGCTTCATGGTCGTGATTCAATGGCATTTCGCAAAAAGTGGTCAGAAACATTTAAAAAAATAACCTTGGAACATACATGTTTTGACTATAATTCGATAGAGAAGAAGCGCAAAGGCTAAATAAAATTTGACTCTTCGGCAACATTTAATGTTACCTCTCTCATTCTGGCCTCATAAGCACTCCATATAGACTTAAAATTTTATATCGAACTCACACAAGTTTATTTTCACATCAGCGCCAAGACTCAAAGGCCAAAGTGTAAAATTACCCCATGTAGGTCGATTCACACAACTTGTGGGTCAAACACTTCGATGAATGGGTAACTCAGAAAGTTTTGGAGAAAATCTCTTAGGTCTTAATTGTTTTGTTTGGTTTTCGTGAAGTCCTGAGTAAAGAAAGTAGATTCGTTAGAAAGAGTTTGATCTATAAATTACCCAAAACAGAATTAGGACAAAACTTTGTTTTCTACAAGAATAGGGGATATGTACCTATATCCCCTATTCTTGATTATAATTGCGTATCGTACGATGAGTGAGAGTGCCAGTCCCGATCCGGTACCGTGTGGGCAATGCCATGAGTATTGAACGCATCTTGTACGAATGTTTTCCGACATTATTAACAAAAAATTAACTTGTAATTACTAGACCAATATAATTAACTTTTTCTATGATGAACCATAACATTACTTTGGATTACAATATTCAAACTGTCAAAGTTTTGAGGTGAACAAAATTTCAGTTATTGTTATAACATCCACGTCTTAAGTACAGCACTAAGAATTTCCAACACACATGGTGTATACAAACGAAATATTCTCTTAGATAGGTGCTCGTGTCAAATACGAGCGAATAAATATTATAGAACAAGAAACAAAAGGAGAACACGTTATGACCACCTGTCCGGCCCTTATAAAACAACCAATTTCTTACTCCAAATAATATCAGCACACTTTCTGTGCTTCCAAAGATAACTCAAATATATTTACCCTTGGGTCTGTATCTTGTTAGCGGGAATGGGCCACGAAACTAGCGCGATGAATAAAAAACTCTATATGCATTCCAGAAAATATTTTACTCAAAAAGATATGCTGGTTTATTAAAATTTCTGATAGAGATACTAACCGCGGTAAGCAATTTCATTTTTGCGTTGGCGTGTATTGCAATGAAGATAAACGTGTACCTAATTCAAATACTTCGACATTTATATTTTTTGGCTCATGTCGAACTATGCTACAATCGCGTTAAATGACTAAATAATCTGACGTTGTCAAACTTTAAACACTTTTAGTAAACTGACGCAGTCGAAAGCAGAGTGATCTAGGGACCAACAGTATGTTTCTGAGAAAACTATGGTGTGTTTATTATTATTTCTTACTTATATGAGATTCTGATGAGTTTGGCTCATTATTGGTAAATATGACACTTAGATCACTCTGGTTCCAACGTCGTCAACTGTACAATTTTATTGTCACGCAATTTCGATGTTGCGTCCTTCCTTTGTTTACCACTACTCTTGCAACAAAGGCTTCAAATATTGAATTTTATTCCAGTATCCCGATACGTCCGCCGTAACTCTGAACGCAAACATACTCGCTTATGCATATAATGCATACAGCACGTCTACCAATGCTTGCATAGGAATAGGCAAGCGCAATGCCAGTTGTTTCTGCTTGTTTGTATAGAGCGAACCCATAGAAACTAGAGTGAAATATGTAGCACTAACAATTTTATTGAAATGGCTATATATTTATGGAAAAGGTAGCTAAAATTAGAAGTAAATACGAAGGATTGATCCAACTTCATTGATTAGAACAAGCGGTGCTTTTGTACGAAAATGTCACGAACAGTTTTGTAAAGAGCGAGTTTTGTATGAAGTGACTGTTAGTTGGAGAGGCTCCTGAGAATATTAGCACAGTTAGTTATGTGATAAACTCAAATTCCTACTAACATTATATTATCTTTGTACAGATATTCGCATCTAAACTAATAACCCGCTAGCCCAATGGCCACAATAAAGGTCGCCGCCAATCGGCTTGCGTAAATCCCCGTAGGGATCTGGCAAGGCGTCACGAGGTTCAAATCCTCTTTATTTGTTACACTCAACCTATACAGCCTAACTATATCAGTTAAGAGCGTTGTTCCCGCCTTATCTGGTTCATATGGGCTTTTTGGGATCATACTTATGAGGGAACAAATTAAGAACTAAAAAGAAATGTTATAATATCGATTCTGGTTGAAATCATAAGCATTTGTGATTTCAACCAGAATCGACAGGGATATTTTATTAGGTTTCATATCAATGTTTAATATTATAACTCGTCAGTCTGCAGCACCATAACCTGTTCAAGCATGAGAAAAATATATCAGTTTAGACTATTCAGGCATCTCTAGAATAATAATGATTTTGAGCACGCAGAACAGGAGTAAATTAAGGAAATGCTGACTTTATAAATCGTCTGGGTGGCACTGGGCCGCCCCTAGTCCAATATACGGCACCCATCATAATACAAGCGTTGCTTGCTAAGTATTGAACTCTGTATTTTTGGCGATATTTATTTATTTCGTGTTCTTATCTAGCAAAAGATCAGCTTAAGAATGATGTGATATAAAAACCATATATTTTTATCCACCTGCTGTGGCTTTAGCAACTCAAAGTGCTCTACAACAAGTATTACTTCGAATCCCACACGTTAGGTTTAATCCCTCACACGTGTTGATCGCGAAGGTCGCGGCCATATTGTACAAGTGACTTAGTATTTTTGGTAGGTACGTGAAAGCGGTGTATGAACGTACTTTTGATTTCACAAAATAAATTTAATCATACCGTGATAAGTTTACTTTTCATAGATATTGCTGTGCGATTACATAGATATTGCGAGTGTTCTTACATCATCTGAAGCAGCTCTCCACACATGCACAGCACATCTCGACTTCGACTGAGATACTTAGCTGTATAATTACTTTTCGCAATTCAAACTTGTACTTATCTCTCGCGAGGAAAGTAACACTACAAATAATTTCAATATGTAACCGATGCATTACTTATGATAAATTGAAGACTGTAATAAACCAAAGGTAGCTGGGTCAAACATAACAAGAATCGTAAAGGCACATACGCCTCAGCATTTACACACAAACACTAAGGAAAGCCGTCTACAAACGTTCCCTCCAATACAAGTGAATTTCACATAGGTACTGTACACAGCATTATCGCAGAGCCCGAGCTTCTGTGGTTTATAGAGGCGCATTTTTCTTTTGTAGACCCGACTTTTGTTTTTTACTGTTTCTGAGATGGTCCGTTAGTTTAATGGACTCAACAGGTATTTGGCTTGACCTAGTAAAGTTTGGGCGGTTCAGCGGTGGTAAGAAAAACAGATTTCTGTTGATATTTAGTGTTGTAAAAGTTGGTAAAATAAAAATGTTTCCTTGCATAGGAGTCAAATTTTTATAAGTATGTTTTGTGGACTAGTGACAGAAAATTGAGGGGAACCTGCACAATAATACCACAAATATAGCGTGTAACGCGATTCAAAGATAGCGATCCTTATCGCAGCAGTAATCATGGTGTCACAGAACAAGTCAGCACGTGTGCAACAGCACTCCAAGCAATAAATAGTGAATCTTTGTAATACTTACTTGAATATTAATGGAAAACATTAAATTGGGATGGATATTCCACAATATGGCAAAAATCTTAGATATAAGTCGTAATTATTGATATGACACGTGAGCTTACTCACAATCTCCAATATCATAGCCAGACTAATCCACCCTCTCCTTTGTTTTTACCATCCCCGCCACGCCTCATAAACCTAAACCATCATAAAAGTAAACTTAATATATCCCATAGTGCCGAGATACTTCAACTTCGTAATAAAAAGGAGAAAAAAAATATCTCAACAAATAGATGCCGTATTTTCCTCACCATCGCGGTTTACGATACCGTCAAGAGTTGAACAGTTTATTTTATTTGCTCGTGACGTGACCGGATTTTTGAAGACACTTATTTATGGTGTGGCAACATATTTCCGGTTAAGTATTTTGAACAGTTCGCAAGGTTTGTTAGGTACACAAATACAAATCTTACAACCATTTCAAAGTTTGGAACAGGGCTCCTCGCATTTAGTTTAAAAGTTATAAATTAGTTTAGATTAACTCTATCACAGCTCGATCTGAACTTTTACAGCAGCATTACAAATCTGAGCGCTTCAGAAGGCGTGTTCGTATCCATGGTAGTCGCTACAGGCAAAATTAACAATTACGTCAATAAGGGATACCAATAAGCCAACCCAACTAGTCCAAATGGATAACCGACAGCATGTAGTGACCTTCATAATAGCAGGATAAAAAGAATCAGAATTCCAAAACGGCCATCAAGGCAATAATCATAGCCATCCTCCATTAAGAATGGGATCCTAAAACAAAGTCGCCTCAAGGATAGTAGAACGCCCAGCAATGTTATTTATCCTCCTACATTGTCGCTGGATTGAGAAAAGGCCAAAATCGTTGCCTCACATTTATTCCATGTCGCGACAGTTTTTTTCTAAATTAGGCATTTAACGATATTACCAGCGCTTTATGTAATTGTATGTATATGTTTTTGTTTACCGTAAATACAATGTATATTTGTTTATGCATGAAAGTATGTAACAAACAATAACATTCTGGATTCGCTGACTTGGATGGATGGTAGTAAAATACGGGTAATGCCAAAAAAAAGTAATTGAATCAAGTGCACGTAAAACAGACATGCAAACATTGAATACGCCTGTTAGAATTTATCAGCCATTTGTATTTTTATAAATACATTTTTTTTATTGCTTCCGCAAAAGTGCGACAGTTTGAAAATTGCCCCAGTAGCAATACAAAGAATAAAAAAACTCGCGCTTCGCTACGCGATGGATGCATGATCGATTTTCATTAAAAAATCCTTCCAAACTTCGAATGAGGGATTCGCTTCTGAAAAAACGAAACACAACGCGGGAACGAACCGTTTACTCATACAACGAGTTTTTTTAAATAAGCATAATACATGTAAGTAGTGTACTCAGAATGTTTCTAGAATCCCATATTTTTTGTATGAAACACTGGCCAGATATAAATATATCATAAAAGTACAATTATTTATAAGTAACAATACAAACATTCCAATAAAAAATTTCCCTCCATATTTTAATACGAGCTCATTTGCGAAATCGCGTCTCTATGAAAAATGGAACCTCACCGAGAACATTTTCGCGCAATAATTTTCTATGATTTTAAATGTTGCCTAAAATCGTAGAAATATTTCAATAGACTGCTTATGGCTATTTCGGATAAAGGCCCTTCAAAAGCAACCGTTTACTACTGGTATAGTGAATTTAAGCGTGGTCGGCTATCATTGACTGACGAAAAAAGAGGGGGTCGCCGAAGACGGGGCTCCGCGGGCTACTGCTCCATCATGACAACGCACCCGCGCACTCGGCGCTCAAAATTAGGGACTTCCTGGGTAGCACACCGGTTAAACTGTTAGGTCATCCGCCTTACAGTCCTGACTTGGCGTCGTGTAACTAATTTTTGTTCCCCAAAAAAAAAAAAACAACTGAAAGGAACACAGTTTTCTTCGCCAGAAGATGCACTAGTGGTGTTCGAGCGAGCTGAAGAAGAGGTGACTGAAGACGACTAGAAAAAATGCTTTCAGAATTGGTTCAGACGCATGAAACTTTGTATAGACGCTGGAGGAGAGTACTTTGAAAAGATTTAATAAAAAAAATGCATCCTATAGAACTTGTTTTTTTAGTTTCTAGAAATATTCTGAGTGCCCCACGTATGATATATGGTCGTTTTGGTCAAAATTTAGTATAATAAATGTAAAATAATACCTTTTTACAAAATACTCAGTTATTTTTTTTATTGCAACAACGCATCACTTGGCAGCAAGTATAAGACTCGTGTTTTGGGCAATTAGCTAATCCACAAAATAAATATTATTTAAAAGTGTTATGTAAGTATCAGAATTCTAAAAACTAATGCTAAATAATGGAACGTTAGAAAAATAAAATAAAAAGTAGTTTCAAACATAGTCTGACTTCTCCATTGCATCGCAACAAATATGTAATTTCTTATTCCTTTTGGGTCCGAATGATGGCAAGTTCGACTTATACGAATGGCGGGTCTATCCCGCTATTTACTTTATATCTAAAACTTTTCCTAATACGGAAACATATATTCACCCAATCTATCTTAACAAACTACATAAGATAAAATAGAGAAAAGCCTTAGCTACGTGTATAAATGCCATGGAGAATCTTTACTGTAAATTTCTTTTCGATAGACGTGATTCGTGAAGTTGGACTTTTATAGCGGTTGCACGTGCTAGTATGCCAAATATTTTGTACAAACGACTTTTCAGGGATTTCTAAGAAAATGCTTTAGAGTTCAGTCACCGAGCAAATACCTCTTGAGCTCTTCACCGAATCTCTTCAATAGCACCGACATGATTTTATTATGAGCGCGTCGATTGAAATGTCTGATACTTTCAACAGTAGAATGAGAGCGATTTTAACATTCTGCCTTATTCTGTTATGCTTCCAACATGCGTTGTTAAAAGTTTTATTTAGCAAAATAGTACATTAAATCTTTAGTTATCTGGTGGTAATAGACTGGTAATAGATTCTGCATGCATACACCATTTGTACCTAAGTATATCAAAACGCCATGCTTAGTTGTAATAGGCTGATGAACAGACAAAAATATGATTATCGATTAAAATGAAGAAGGTACAATTAAAAATTATAGTCAAACTTGAATTTCGATTAAAAACGTTTATACATTAACGTTATCTTTTAATTTCTTTTTAATTTTTAAATAAGAGTGAAATCTCATTATGCTGATTCGAAATGGAATCGATTCTGTTGCTTATTTTAATTTCAAATGAGGCAGATACGGCACTGACTACCTTTGTTATGTGATCTACATAATTTGACGCATCGACTTTCACGCGAATTCGCGTAGTATGTAAAGTGATACTCGTTGTGTTACGATGTGGATAATGGAATTATTTGTATTTGGGAAATGGATACACACATGTCAAGGATCTGATAGCACATGTCCTCACATGCTAGAAAGAGATTTCAATGCTTACACCTGCTCTACATGGCATAATCTGACGGATAACGTAGATACACTGAGCTATGAGAATATTAAGTAAGATGGAAATATTTATAATTCTGCGGATAGATTTTCACCGCCGTCACCGACGTGTATCTAATCTCTGTCGGGCGTCAGATCAACCCCTGTGGAGCAGGTGTTATACGACTATTATCAAGGCCATCAGATTTTATTTTAGAATCACAATTTATTTTTTTACTCTCACGTTAGAATTCTAATATATTTTAAATCTACTATCTCATCTTCCCTGCAAGTTAAAAGCTCTTTCAGCTCACACATAAATATTATATATTTTTTTGTCAATTTTATTATATGTATTATAATTAGGTTGAACTGTTCTTACAGATTTTCTATTTGTTCCAGTGCGTCCCAGTCCCTGGGTTAGGGTTCCGCCGGGGTTCCTACAGGTGCGTGTGCCGGCGAGGGTTCTACTTCCCCAACACGACCGTCGACAGTCGGTTCTACAATGGCATCGACATTGAAGAGGAATATGAAAAGCATTTATTGGTGAGCATTCTTTCCAGCAATATATTGACCGAATATCAGATAGAGATATAGATATTCATAACTCTTGAAACTTAATGCTCCATGTTCAGAAAGGACATCTCGTAAATAATTACCCCATCTAGAGAGTAATATTATGTTGGGATCTCAATCACATTGGACGACCACTTCATCCATTAGTTCAAGCATAAGCCGCTCGGCTTATTTCACTGGGCGGGTGCAAGTTCGTTTTCTGTCGCTGCAAATATCGGAACCAAACATCATGTTTGTAATTTTCCTTGATCTTGGTCTCACTGGGATCTCCCCCAGTCCATTGTATAATCATACAAGCGTTGCTTAGTTCAGGACCATACGTTTATCTAAAATAAATAATATATAAATATCGCCAGACTGACACACCAACTGTATGGTCCCAAACTAAGCAACGCTTGTACTCTGGGTACCTACCGTACAATGGACTAGGGGCGATCCCGGTGAACCGAGCGGCCTATGCTCGAACCACTGCGCTAAGCGGTCGTCATTGTGTTAGGCGATATCATTATGTAAGTTAATTGATGTCCTTATCGTCTCCACCAGCTCCAACGCAGTCTGTACTCCATCCTGGATGCGTACGAGTGCCTGCCCTGCGCCGAGGGCTGCGAGGCGTGCGTCGACGGCTCGCCGTGCGTGGCAGCCCTCAACTGGGTCGTCAGGAACACCATCTTCGTACTGGCGTGTCTGGTTATATCGTGCCAGCCGTTTATTGTGTACTTCACTATCAAGTATGGACATGTTCGGGTGAGTGTCGTTTTGAGACCTAGCATGCAGGGCAATCTAATCTTATTTTTGTTTGATATCGGTTCTACTTTTTGACGATATTCAGATATATTAACAAATATCACTATAATCCCACGCGTTCCACAAACTTAGCAAACCATGCAGAGCATTTTAATTTTTTTTGTGAAAAACGTTTTAAATCCTAAATTCAAGACCCTTCGGCCATCTAAGTAATCAGAGTCTCGTAGCTAGTTATGTTGTTTTTTTATCGTACAGATATATAAGTTGGATTCTGGTTTATTACTAACTAGTTTATTATTTTACCAAACTAATTACATCAGATAAAAACGGGACGACTCAAAATGATAGATAACCCGGTGTTATAATACTATGATGGATATACTTCCTGTTTCTTTGAGCGTCGCTTCAGAACTAAACCGCGGAGTTATTTGTCATGCTCTGAATGCATGACAGATATATAAATGGTTGTGGAACTTATGGGTGTATAGTGGTTGGATTTATGGGTATTTTATTCCTATTGTGGCATGAATATATTCGAATTCAGTGGAAAGGTATAAGTAGTTTCGCCAAAGAAAATACATAACTACTTTTGGCTTGTACTATGGCTTTACACATAGATTTTATCTGTCTTCGGAATTTGCTTTAATGTTGATAATTTGATATACTGTAATTATGCAGTACAAAAAAATACAAGAAAAGTTTAATTGATTTATAACCCTTACAACTTGCCAAAAAGCGGATCAGATATATGATCCTTTAGGTTATAAATATAAACTATAATATGATAATTTTGAAAGCAGCCTGCAATTTTAGAAACGGGGACTTGGTTTTATTCGTGGATCTACATTTTCTTAAATCTTCAGATAATTGCGACAATTCACAATTTTGAATACTCAATTGAGCAATAAAAATAATTTACTTATTTTATTTAACCCGAACACAATCTCAAACCGAAATGGAAACTTCACTGATCTTGTTCGATATCTTGCCAGTTTACTTTTGCATTTCGATGCTGCTGCAAATCCCGCGGGAATTCAGCAAATTGTTCCCACCGTCCACTTTATGGGCCACTGCAATCGTGTCTAAGGATGTGTTTCCGTCGGAGCAAGGACTTGAAAATTGGAGACAATTGGACTGTGGCGAATACGACAGGTGGATTATTTTCGAACCCTTAGGTATAGTGAAGATTATGTATTTGATCGCGTAGTCAGGAATGGAAAACTACTCCAACCACCACACAAAAACCTTAAAGTTTATTTATCTAATAAAAATATTGGCTAGGTTTTTTAAAGACATATACGAAAAAAATTATGTACTCAGCAAGGATTTCGGAATGTTCCTCTTTAAAGGCCGGAAATAAATGGCTCTTTAACTTAGAGCTTAAGCCCAAAACGAAAATCAAAGTATTCAAAGTTAGTAAGTTATTATTTACGTGTTTAGGTACTAGATTTTTTCGATGTAAGGTTTTACTACCAAAATACGTTTGCTCTTTACGCCTTGTGTTAGCCAAATTGCGGTAAGAAAGTCAAGGCTCTAGCAGTTAGGCAAGGCTAAGAGGTGCGCCCCACCAATTAGATATGAAAATCTAGTTCGTATGTGTCGCGGGAATAGTTCTGCGTCCTGATTAGGTAGGTCAGCATAGCCGTCTATGCTGGCCTAATCCAATAAGGGAAATATAAGGGGGGAGGCAGAACTATAAGGGTCAATGTCACGCGTGTACATTACCGGCACGATGGAGGCGGGTTTCCTCGGGTAGTATGGCTGGATCCTCAGGACCTTAAGCACAGGCATAACACTAGAGGGCTCCCAATGGTTTTAGAGTTCACACAACACAAATACACAGAACATTTGGTAGATTTTACACGATTAAGAATTTTTGGCACAGTAGCTCGCGCGAGTACATCTATGCCACACGGAAGTCAAGTACAGTGTTATGAAGGGGGAAATAGGACGACAGCACAAAATATCTCATTAATCGGGGGTAGGCAGATGACGGTAGACGAGACACCTTTTAACTAGCTACCTACATACAAAATTCTAAAGTAGACCATATCTTATTTTCCTTAGGTGGTGAGAGCAGCAAGCCCAGCGCTCCTCAGAGTGATAGTCCTGGGAGCTCTCCTCATATACTGCACAACCCTGGTCATGTACGGCAGACCCACTGTCTTTACGTGCACCGCGAGGGTTTGGCTCCGCGAGGTCGGGTTCTGCTTGACTTATGGAGCGCTGATGCTGAAGACTTGGAGGTGAGACTTAGCTACAAAGACGTTTTCTCGGAAATGTAACATTGAAAAGCTGCATTTCGTAGGATGCTTTGGTGTGATGGAAGGCATTACACCAAAGCAATTATCTTATTATCCACCTCTGTTTTATTAATTGTTGTTTTGGTTCGTAAACATTTAATTTGATGTAAGTATGAGTAGGTATGACCACCACACTAAAGTAGCTTTCTCATTTTATTTACATACATCTGAGTGAGATTTGATGATTATTTACTATTAGTTATTTAGTGATAATGGTGTTGCCTGCTCATATTATTATTTTATGCTGTTCCTGAGAATGTACACCATCTGTAATTCATTGAAAAGTTCTCAGTGGAAGCAGCATTCCGAACCGGTGGTAGATTCTGACTATTCATAAATGCGCTGTTTGGCGCCCGAGCGTAGCGAGGGCGCTAAAATAGTTCGAGGGACAAAATAAGTATTTCACCCGAGGTAAACACTGTGCTTTTCATTACGAATACGACAAGGAAAGTAAAAATAAAAACAGGAATTGGCTAAAGAAATAATACAAAGAAGTATGAACAATACTCTACAACTCGAAAAAAAAAGATCGGATTGCCGCCTATATTGTTTTTTTTTCGTTGACCGGCCAGCTTCATTATTTAGCCATTATTTTTCATTATCATCTTTAAATATTTTGCCAAAATCTATGTTATTTTAAAGAAATTGTTGAAACTAAATTATAATTAAGTCATTTAAAAATATATATTCTTGTATTAATACTTAACTTTATGTTATTTAAATTATACATCGTGCTGTAATTGAGTGACTGTAGAAAAATTTTGAACATGGTTCCATAGAAATGTGAAAATGGAACTAGTTTTTTTTTTATAATTTGACAGCTGTCAGTTGAAAGCGTTTCTCCCGGGCCGGGAAAGTATTACTTTCAACCCACTCCTCAGCCAACTTCAGACCTACTTTCAGAGTATGAGTAATGAAAAAAATATACTTATTTACTTTTTGAAAAACAATTTCGTTTTATGGACCTATATTTCAATCATATTGTTTATTGTTACGCTGTAAAAGTGAGGATGGCATAAAATGTAAGAATAACTTCACCGAAATAGTAAAATGAATTAAATTGAATAAAAACCACCAGGTCTTGGGTTCAAACCCCGGCTCGCACCTATGGATATTTCAAAATTATCACTCGCTTACGGTGAAGGAAAACATCGTAAGGAAACCTGCATGTCTTAGAAGATCTAACCAATTTTCGAAAGACATGTGAAATCTGCCAACCTGTACTGGGCCAGCGTGGTGGATTATGGCCTCATGTTGAGGGGAGGCCCGTGCCCGGGAGTGGGACGTCAAAAGGGCTATATTATTATATAAAAACCTAATGATTGTGAAATATTATTTGTAGGTATAGTATACGATGATTTCATGCTTTCTTTTAACTCGCATTCGAGCAATATTGTTTGTTATTTCAAGTTCAAACAATAACGAGATGGAAGCCATACGAGCAATTACGTGAAACGGAAACGGATCTCGGAGGGCTCATTACCAATTTCCGTTTCGTATGAAAATTTATTTCGAATAGAATCGCTATTACGAGGGATGCCTTTTAAGTTTTGTCGTTTGAAGAAAAAAACACAACTAGAACCTTATAGTACTTTTTATTGTTTTTCAAAGTATTCACCACGTAGCTTAATACACTTTTCCATTCGCTCAAACCAGTTATTATAACATTTATACCACTCTAAAGTGGGGGTGTTCAAAATGGCTGACTTGAAAGCGTCGACTGCTTTTTCACCGGACTGGAACCTTTGACCACGAAGACTTTTCTTAATTTTAGGAAATGTAAATAAATCGTTAGGGCTTAGGTCAGGACTGTATGGAGGATGATCAAGAATTTCTACTTTTTCCTGCTTCAAATACTCAATCGTTTGACGAGCGCTGTGTGAGATTGCGTTGTCGTGGTGCAGGATGATGCGTCGCTTTGAGTTAGATTTTCGAAGTTGGCGATGACTTGTGGTAAACAAACTGTGGTATACCACTCTCCATTAACCGTTCTACGATCTTCAAGTGCAATAGTCGCAATATGGCCGGTTTTTCCAATGAACGTGGCCACCTCCTTCTTTGAAGTGCTTCGAGAACGAACTACTTTAGTCGGTTTTGGCTTGTCTTGAAAGACCCAGATTGTAGATTGTTGTTTGGAATCAGGATCGTAGGCATAGATCCAAGATTCGTCACCACTGATGATGTCGTAGACGTGATTTGACTCTCCTTGGTTGAACCTTTGCAGAGTTTTCTTACACCATCTGACGCGGGCCGCCTTGTGATCGTCGGAAAGCCGATGCGGTATCCAACGGCAATCTAGCTTTCTTACACCAAGCGCTTCATGCAAGATTTTCTGAATGGTTGTCCCTGAGATGCCTAATAGAGCCTCTATCTCTCGATACGTCACATGACGATCTTAGAGAATTTGTTGTCTCACAGTAATTATGTTATCTTCAGTGAAGGCGGATTTTGGGCGTCCTTCGCGAGATTTGTCACTAAGACTAGTATGTCTACGCTGGAATTATAAATACCAGCGTTCGACAGTCCGCAGACATGGGGCTTCATCACTGAACACAGATGTTAGCTCTTCAAAACACTGAAGCCGTGTCAGGCCTCTTCTAAAGTTGTAGAAAATTATTGCACGAACATTTTCCTTAGAAAGATTCATTTTCGTACGTAACCTGACAGATTCTAATCGACGCTGTGACTAAACAATAGCATTAATCCTAAAACTTTCAATTGTTTTGAGATTCGAAATTTAAACATATTCGAATATAGAACAGTTCCAAATTCAAAATTGCCGGGAAATATGGAAACGACAGAACTTAAAAGGCATGCCTGGTACTTAATAATTGTTGTTTCCCTTCTAAAATAATATTCAGTAAACAAGTTACTTGTTTGATGGTACAAATAAAAGTACAGTCAAACTGACGGACACGAAAAAGATAATAATACTTTTACTTTTCGTGTCCCTTGAATATTTCGGATACACATTGAATTTACCTAGATTATACGCTGATGGATATAATGTTTAAATTAGACCTTTGTTACATGTTCCTAAGATCATCAAAATTTTAAAGTTGGTAGATGCTTGAACACATAATATTTAATACCCTAAAAGCGTTATCACTGAATTCTAATCCCCATAGTAACAGCCATCAAATTTACAAATTAAACTGTTACACACAAAATTTAATCTTCCATGCAAATATTAGGTAGGTACTGATACAAACACCAACCGGACCGTTATTAAGCCTCAGAATCGAGTCGCATTTAATAAATCCGTAACCCTTCATAAAATATAATTTTGATTCAAAATTTAATTTCGTTTTTCCTTGAATTCGAAGGAGTGAAGTTATTAACTCGTTATGTTAAAATTGAAATTAGTTTCAGGAATCAATATAATATTAAAGTCTCTGATGTTTGGAAACTAAATGAGAACTTATTTCAAAAATAAAAATAAATTAGCTTTAGATACTTAGTTATATTTTAAAATTTTGCCATTGAAACGTGAGAAGACTATCTTTATCTTATGAAAATGAATAAGTTCTTAGTTGAAAAGTTTTCAATACTGGGCCAGCAGAGAAATATACACTTTTAGGATTAGAAAATGCTAATATTATTCGTGGAAATAAAAATTGAAATGCCTTCTTAAAGGTACTTATTTGCCGTCTTACGATAACATTTCTACTGTCCTATATAAATCGTCCATAATGTTTCACTCTAACGACTTTTTTAATTGCCAATTTTGCAAGTAGATAATTGGCGATGAACTTTTTAGAGATCACGTTGCTTTTAATTAGAAAGCGCCGAGCGAGATTGTTCCTGCCGGACAAGGAGATGTTTTAAATTTAAATAGCTCTTACGATTAAATAAGAAGTTGAGCCGTTGGCGTAATCAACAATTGTAGGAAAGAAAATTCGTGAACTATATTGAGATTTTTAAGATTCTGTATCGGTAGGTATCTCAAAAAGAATACACTAAGCGTATGTCTGTAGCATAAAATGAAGTTACTTAATTCTTTAAAATCATATTTCCAGGCTTTGTCAAACCATCATATATTTTTAAATTTATGCCTGAATTCTGGACATTGGACGAGCTGGTACGGGTAAAAATGCTCCTGACCCAAGGAATGGACTAATGTGATTCTTTCACTGAACTTCACTTATATCCCCATCTTCTTGATATTTTTATTTATCCATTATCCCAAAATAGCAGTGATAGCCAACTGGTTAAGCACACGTCTTGTTGGCACCAGGTCCTGGGTGCAAACCCCGGCTTGCACATCTGGGTTTTTCGAAATTAATGTGGGATTCATAATTTCCATATCATTATCACTTGCTTAAGGTGAAGGAAAACATCTTACGTGTCTTTAGAAAATCTAACCAATTTTCTAAAGACGTGTGAAATCCGCCAACCCGGACTGAGCCAGCGTGGTAGATTGCGGCCCGAATCCACCTCGTAGTGAGGGGAGGCCCGTGCCCTGGAGTGGGACATTAGAAAAGCTAAATTATTATTATTATATTATTATCCCCAACAGGATATCGGTAATATTCCAAGTGCGATCCGCTAAGGCGGTGAAGATCTCTGACATGTACCTCCTCCGGCGGATCGGCGTGATCGTGGGCGTCGCGTGCGTTCTGCTCGCCATCCGCACGCTGGTGGCGCCGCCTGCCGTCATCGTCGGCCGCACGAAGGACGACTTGAAGGCTTACCTGTGCAACACTGATTGGTGGGACCATTCGTTCACTACACGTGAGTATACGCTGCGTAAACTTGCGTTGAGGACAGTGCCAAGTTTAAGCCCACACACAGGGGAGTCACATGAGGTTAAGAAGCCATTAGCGGATTTGGCTTGGTTAGCACGCGGGCGCCCGGGCGGAGTCAGGACAGGTGGAGTTGATATTTTATTATAAATGTAAGAACAGAAAAACTTAAAAAAATAAAAATACATTAAAATAAATCAAGTTCCGCCAAGCTGGCCTAAGTTGGTGGTCATTCAGATGTACCCATTGTGGTAAACAAAGTTTGAATTGAAACAAGTAATATCAAAAAGAGCCATCAGGTGTGAGCTCTCTGTGTCGTCATCATTGAGCGTTTGAAAACTAAATTACATGCTTTAGTTGATAAACAGTAGGTAACTGGTCACTCATAAAAGAAAATCAATATTATGTGATAATTCCCTATATGAGATTTTTATTTAAATAATCCACGAAATTTTGCATCGTAGCGTCTTGGTAAATTTTAAAGCAAGATATCGTAAAGTCTTAAATAATATCTGAACTGCAAACAAATCCTTAAGTGTTTCTAAAGCTTTCAGTTTAGCATGCTCAAGTTCCCAGACCATCTAATTAAGACAACAGTCAAAATGTCCGTCCAAACAAAGCTAACCAGTCTTGTAGCAGTTAGCGGTTAATATCAGATCCAACAAGCCGACTACAAACAAGTAACTTGTAGTTCTTAATTAATTTACTCGGCGCCAACAAAGCTGCATTTTGTCAGTTTAGCGTGATCAAATATCTGTAAAGCAGCTCTGTGGTATAAGCGGTGCGGGTAGCGGTTATAGTGGCATTTTCGTATCGCGGATTCATCTCGGCGTCATAACCACATTTCATCCATCAGAGAAGACTTATATATTACCGCATACCGGTATACCTCACGGACGAAAGGCTAATTTCAGAAGGCAATGTATATAATAATAATAATAATTCAGCCCGTTTCACGTCCCACTCCTGGGCTCGGGAGGCACTACGAGGGGGATTCAGGCCATAATCCACCACGCTGGCCCAGTGCGGGATGGCAGATAACACACGTCTTTCGAAAATAGGTTAGATTTTCTAATACATGCAGGTTTCCTCACTATATTTTCCTTCATCGTAACCAAGTGATAATCATTTTGAAATTATGATTCGCACATAGATTTCGAAAAACCCAGAGGTGCGAACCGGGGTTTAAACCCGAGGACTTGTACACGCAAGACTTGTGCTTAACCAATCGGCTATCACTGCTATATATACTAGGTGAAACAAACATTGAATCCTTTTATTGTTGCAACTTTACGTTATAAATCTAACACTATCGGCTTTGTAGAACAGTTGAAGTACTAAAGGTTGTGTAGACTTGTAAAATCTGTGAACAGCTGTATTCCTATAACACCTTTTGTTTTTCAAGTTTCCTCCAAAGCTGATAGTTTTAGAATTACAAAGTTAAGTTTTGAAAAAAATAGTATACCCTTTCTGTTTCAACCTGTATAATAAAACAATAAAATTGTGAAAATAGCTAGCATTTTGTCATTCTGTTCACGCGATATAACTCCCTCAGGAACGCCTCGCTACCTCAGAAGTGTGGCTTTACATTATACCCTGGAGGTGATCGAGCTATTGGCACACGGTACGGTAGAGCCAACTCACTGGCTAAGCGTATCGAATCCCCTAATGTTGAAGTTAGTTTATATTGAGGATGTAAGTTTAACGTACCCTAGAATGTTATAGTACTTGCTAAAACATAAGTTGATAGGAAATGTTATTGAGAACAATACTAAAGGTTTCTAGGGAACCATTATGTATTAATAATTGTAATCATCTCCATTAAATTTAAATTGAGTAGCATAATTATGCCACTACTCTGGTTCCCAAGATACAAGCATTTGCTTAGTTTGGGATCCACAGTAATACGTCCACGTAATTGTGATTTTGTTACTAGCAATATACCTCTTGTACCTACTATTTAAAATTTTGTAAGTGTAACTAAGTAATGTCTTTTATAATAAATTTATTCTTATTCCTTATTCTCATTAAACTAATTCAAATATAAATCACAGTGTTCCCCCGTTGCGTGTTTCATGAACGACTCAAGTGAAAGCAAAAAAGTCAAATTTAACCGTTACTTTCATTTTGGCTGTTACTTGCAATGAAGAAATTGGCTGTTAGACGAAATAGGGCCCAGAGATTGATTTAAACCAATAAATCATGCAACAGCTTAAAATAGGCTACGCTTTAGGTGATTTGGGCGCAGCATCAATACAATCCCCATTTTTTCATGGCAATAGCATCTGTCGTAGACTATAGTTCAAGCCACCAGAAACAATTACTATAGACAAAGATAGAAACAGTGATAGCCGATTGATTAAGCATGCGTCTTGCGGGCACCAAGTCCTGGATTCACAACTCTGTATTTTTCAAAATCTATGTGCTAATCGTTATTTCTATATAATTATCATTTGTTTACGGTGAAGGCAAACATCGTGAGGAAGATCTTAACCAATTTCGAAAGGTATGTGAAATCCGCCAACCCGCACTGGGCTAGCGAGGTGGATTATGATCTGAATCCCCCTCGTGATGAGGGGAGGCCCGTGCCCGGGAGTGGGACGTCAAAAGGGCTATATTATTATTATTAATTATTATATAGACACGGGCAATAAGTCAGGAATATTGATGAATAGCCATTATGCACCATTTGAGATAAGAAATATGAAGATACAAGTACTTTCTTGCAGTGGAGGTGATATTCCTGATGTGGGGCATCAGACTGTGCATCATGGTGCGGAAGGCACCCTCCGAGTTCAACGAGAGCCGGTTCATCTCCATGGCGATATACAATGAGTTCCTCCTCTCTGTCTTTCTCAACATATCCATGTAAGTTCCTTCCCAGCATATATAATTTATATTATATAATCTTTCTAGCATAAATTGAACACTGTATTCTTATAGAATAACGCTGCGTCACAACCATGAAACTTCTAAGAGTTTAGCCCTGAATTTCATAATCGTGAAAAAATAATTATAATTTTTGCTCCAGTAACATGTATTCTTCTTGTTGCGTTCCTAATTACATGCGTAAGTCTACCTATATATACTAATTAGGGTACAAACTAAAGGAGCAAAATTTGCATGTAAAATCGGAAATAAGGAACTCATTCAACTATTGTAGCACGTAGCACAAGCAATTAGCTGAGCTCGCGAGGCTAACTAGCTAACTATTACGGCGAAACTAATTAGATTGCTTTTCAAAACAATAGTAAAATAAACATTCAAGATTTTTTTGTATGCAGTTGTTTGTTAGGAATTTGAGCATGAAAAGGTTTGCGTGTTTAAAAGCTTAATTACCTTTGTATAATTAAATAAATATACACTTATATTCTAGTACACTTAATTTAATTGTTACAACAGGACCGATTCTATTATGGGTTCAAATATAGATACCCAACATAGTCTCTAACAACTAGTATGGAATATCCCGTCCTACTCTTCATACAATTCTCTCTCGGATGTCCTTGATCTGAAATATCTACAATTAGGGGTTGGTCGATACATATCGTATATCGTTTCAATAGCTATATTCCAATATCAGAAGTCTGATACAGCGGAAACTAAATTATATTCGTCGACTGGATATCATAGTATTAGAAAATGTACATTATTATCAAAACCCGATATTAACAGAGGGTTAAAGCCTCGCCCTAATTTAGGTAATTGGCGAATTGCTATGAATTTACTATGTAATATTTTTTTCCGAGATTTTGATTATCTAATAATATTAGTATCTACCAGCTAACATTGAAATTGACCTAGACGTTAGTAATGGAAGCCATAAATATTCCGATTCGAATTTAAAGAAAAGGGGGAATAATAATAGAATTGATAGCGATCACGGCACAAACGTATCATGAGACAAGGCTAGCGAAATAATAGACTTACAAACAAGCCAGTTGACCCAGTTGGCAAATTTTTCGATTCGTTACTTTAAAGGAAACTGGTTATTTTCAAAATGTACCTACTCGACAGAACGCTCTATGGAAAATATTCTTATAGTATTACCATATTATAGTATTGTATTGTATTCAATATATTTTATTTATAATTTTGAATTTGGGTTCCTAATTTCTAAATAAATGTCATAACAGCAAGGTAGCATAGTTCGAAATTAGAATTTAGGATTCTTAATTACAAAATTTACTTTAATATACCTAAATGATTTCAGTTCCACCTTATATAATGGCATTTAACAACCTGAAGATTAAACAGTGATTTAACAGTGTCGTGGGAGAGTGTGGCGGGACCAGTTCCATAAAAAAACAGTATGTTAGTTGAACTTCTTAAGTCAAAGAGGTCAATATTGTTCTTCGCAAGGGTCGCATTAATCTGGATTGCATGCAGTGATCCGATTAATGCTTCATCACTTCTAAGCGCTTTGACACGTTCCCTTCACGTAATCCCCGATGTAGCCATAAAGGTTATTGTATCATTTATTCAAATGAACCTATGTCGATTTGATTTCTGACATTACAAAACGTTGTTTGATTGACTGGCATCGTTTAATATTCTGTATAATATGTTACAAATATTATGGTTAAGACCCCTCAAGAACTCATATTTTTTAGACCTGAAACCTGAGTGTGCCTATAAAAGTGCAAGCAAAATGTCATAAGAGTTCACGAGAATATTTTTCATGTTCTCCAAATGGACATCAAACTCTTAAATTCGATATTTTATATGTATGTAGTCCTTGTATACATTTTTTTTATCCTGGCCTCTATGGCCCGGCCGCGTTCATCCTCTGATGTGGGGGGTCAGAGACCTTTATTACACGATATAAAATAAATGTACATGAAATTTTTATTTCAGTAAAAAATCAGTATTTAAAATTGACATATTCTCGAAAACGAGTAAAATATAACAATATACAAATTTATCAAATATATACAAATATATACAAATATATTGGACAATGGAATAAATAACAATAGTTATAAACGTGATATAAAATAAACAGGATTCCCTACTATTCTATTGCACGAATAATGAATAATGTCAGCCAGCGTGATTAATAGCGCAGTGTGTATATGTATACATTCATATTTAACAAATCGAACATTACATATACCTGACATAATATAATTTCGAGGAAATAACAAGGTCATGCTTTAGGTATATTTCGTAATACTTAGGGCCGTATAAATAAATCGATCTCAAGTCTGAGACTGATCTTGGAAATGTCATTGTAATATCGTACCAGTACAAAACGACATGTCATTGTCAAAAGCGTACTTAAGATCGGTGTGTGAAAGTAGGAAAATATACTAGAAGCCAAACCTAGGCATGTTTTATGTTTCTTATTTAGACGCTCTAAAACATTTTCCATTCAAAGTTGTAATTGGCATTGCTCCAGCGCCTATTTCAAAGAAATATTACGCCGACTGCATTTTTCCAGTTATTACATAGTTCCTCTTCTAGAACTAGTAGATATTATCAGTCAAGATCTGTTGTACTCGTATAAACTACGTTATTATCGTATCACAACATACTTGAAAAATAAAATTTTATAGATAACTTAACGTAATTTAACTTGTACTTTAAAATAAACCTGACAAGAACCCTCTCTTTCAGGCTGTTCCTGCAGTCGCCAGCGAACCCAGATCTCCTGTACATTATATTCTTCTGCCACACACAGCTCACCGTAACACTGCTGCTGTGCTTCATCTTTGGGAGCAAGGTAGGCACGGTAAGGTTACGAATGTAAGGGCTGTGTTATTACAATTATGCAGAGCTGAGACCTATCAGGCATAATAACTATAGCAATCATGTATTCAAAGTTTGTTTATCAGACAAGTAGCGTGTTTGTTGTTTTGTGTTGTTTATAATGGTCTCTATTTCTGTTTGTATAAATAATGAATTAATTATGTAGTTGAAAGTCTTTTCAAATAAACTTTTTTTGTTTCGATGTTTTCGTAAATGACAGTTGATATAATTTTTTACATTCTCTGAACCCAGTATGCCTCAGAAATTGTTTGCTTCCTGAGTGTTCCTCCCTAGACTTTGTTTGATTTGCTTATGAAGTATATGATAAAAATGTTCTTGAAAATAAATCACAAAATAAATCTGTGCTTGCAATTTAAATGAAAAACTAATTTCCTGTGCTGAAACTCATAAATAGCTTGCTTAACAACGTGGGACCAAGAATCTGTACAGTGAGGGTATGTTAATCAAGAAAAACAAAGGGCAACCGGAAACAAACAATAAAAGCGTAATTAAGTATTCCGCGAAACGTGTAATTATTTGAACGGTGAAAACGTTAGAGCTGAATCGGTGGATTTATTAGCGGACGCATTTCAGCGGCCCGGGGTCGCTGAACTTTGCTGTTATATTAGTACATTATTTATTATGCTGAGCGCTGCCGGAATGTGTAACATAATGTCTATCTTAGTATATATCTAATGGAATGAGGGCAAAAAATACAAATAATTATGAACATGATTAGAATCACTATTCCAAATGTATAGCCAAAGTTGATATATAATTTTTGACAGACAACAGATTCTACTTCAATCTTAGAATTATTGTGTATACTTAAAGAGTCCTCTGCATCATCTTAGCTCCCTAGATCATTGTTGAATGTTAATAACTTTGAATTAAGCTGAAAAACATACAAATAACCTTTTAAATGGAGCGTATTTGGGTCAAAGCATTTACAAAAATATGAAAGCTTGCATTTTAAATGCATCATATTTTTCAATAATCCTTGTAATCCAATTCCATGTAACTGAATACGTTCAGTTTTCGTATAAAAATGTACCGCATTTTATATTTTATGAAAAGCGTTTATTTAAAATTTTAAATAAAAACTTTTCCATGCTACTCTCGAAATGACTTCCTCGGAGGCGATAAAAACTCACGTCGTTGGAACTCCAACAGTATCTTCTTTATAAATATTGTCCATGAGCGGCGGATTCACGAGCGAAGATGGTTCCGCACCTTAATTCAATTTAACTTGACCTTGGAATATTTTTAGAATAAAAACAAATTACCCAAACCGTTAACCAGAACAAGCCACTTTTATTAAATGTTACTTTTGTAAAGCATAATCCAGAATAATTGGGCCATTGGGCCGAAACACTCATCGATCAACATTGACCCATAAAATCACCTGTTTGCCGATAAGCGCTCTTAAAAGGCTTGTAAGTAGGCTATTGTAAATTTTAAATTACTTCAGTAAAGTCGCAGGAGCTCTCTTCAAGTGAAGTTGTAACAAAGTCATGTATTCTTACAACTTTAGTTGGACAGAGCTTCTGCGGAACCTTAAAAGCTGCAAACTTTATATTGAATCATGGTGGGGGGTGAAGTTTTATCCGGTTGGATGAAGTTTGCAGCGAAATTAGCTTGCTCCAGAATTTCAATTGGCAGGTAAATTGTTAAGTGTCGAGCTTGGTTTATCAAATCCCCATTTTGTTTCGCTTCACACGATGCAGGAACGGAAGAGATTATAAAAGACTGTTCATGCTTCTGAAGTCGTGAATCGAAAGTAACTTTATATATGTGTTTTAATCAAATGGCTTTTACTTCAGTGGTTCTACCTGACCAAATAATTTACGATATTTCTAAGTTATTAACAATTTATCACCAGGCGTACATGGTGTACAAGGGGCACGGGAAGGACGACCGTGAGAAGACCGGGAAGTTCAGGTCCAGGCCTGCCGAGTCCACGTACACAATGACCACCAACCGCACCGCCAGGTTCTGTGACAACATGACTGAGAGGGAGCTGGAGGTAAATATTACCCACTGTCATTAAAAATACTACCCAATTAAAAGTGTTCATGGCGTTTTTAAAGCTATGGTATACTAGCTATCACGCTTGGAGCCAAATAAAAACTAATCTTATGAATTTATTTCTATCATCTAACCTTTTCAATTACTTACTGCCAATTAACAGTACTAATGAAGCTATAGATAAGTTTCATACCATCAGATTTATTTTGTGGTCGGTACAATATCATCTATATATTAAAATGAGACCTTATATAATAACTTGTTAAAGTTTTAATTTCCTATAAATATTAAATAAAATATTGTCCATCCAAAAAAATAACGTATTTTAATAAATCAGTGTCCGGCACCGTTGACCATTCACATAAATAACCCACCCACAGAGTCCATTGTATGGCCATGAATTATGAAGCAATATTTTTGCCCTTTTCACGCTACCATCATAAAACTTTCTCTTCAAAAGGAGGAGTTCAGAAAGATATGCAACCAGTTGGAAAAACTTCGGGAACGATGTGGGAACGGAGCGGTTATCTCTCGGAGGATAACTGCTATGCAAGATGCTGCAACGGTATATGACAGGAAACCTGTGACCGCTGACTCAGCTCCTTTAAAACTCAATACAGTTTTTAGTGCCGTGGCTGACCGCTTGATGTGCACCGTCACACCCGCTGAGGAGTCCAGTAGTAGCGGGCGAGACCTGCCCTTCGAGGCGCCTCCAGCTTACAGGCACAAAACATTCAGCCCAACAAAAAGCGCTGAAAACAGCAACGCTGAACAGAGCCAAACTGACGTCACTACGGACTCTCCCAAGAAACGCACGGAGTTGAACGAGGAAACGAAAGAAGATAAACAGAATGGGGTCTTCAAAATCTCCGGTGAACCGAACTGTAGTGACATAAGACCGCCCGAAGTTAGCAATAATGATTATAATAACAAAAGTGAAAAATCCAGTGAGTTGAAATCAAGTCCCAGTAGTACGGAGACGATTAAAGGTGTTAGATCAGGCCATGCAAGGACTCATGCTATCGTTATCAATTTAGATGATAAGACTCGCTTCACTGAAGAGGTTACTGTCTAAATTAAGACTGTACCTACGTATTTTTATTAGGGAACAAGAATGTGAATGTACCAGAAATATTAAATTCTACACTGTGAAACAATAACAGGCGACTTTGTTATAGAATGTTACAAACTACCATCGTTTTGTCTAAAACAATTTCGGAATAACACAATAGAAGCAAATAGCGCTTAATTAGTACATTACTCCGTCGAAAACCACCCAACATAATATGTTAAGTCCAGATGAATTAAGACTGTTTTTCGTAACCGATTTTGCCACGACATGGGTTGCTATCGATTCAAGCAATGTTAGGGCAACATTCGCGTGATTTTTTCGCCTACACGTAAAATCCTGGGTCTCTGATTAACGCTTTTCCTTGTAACTTAATTTGAGGAGACAATTTCATTTATTTCTTAGTTTCTTTTTACTTCGTAGGTCTTCATTGCAAGTTTTTGTACCTAATTAAACAAAAACTTTGCTGTTGAAATATAGAATATGTTTCTTTAATTTGATAAGTATATATACCAACGCTTATTATTTTGAAAATTGATAACTAACTTGTCATTTGAAAGGTACAAGACATATTTTGGATGGAGTGACGAGTATTTTTGTTTGTAAGATTGCCTTATGTATTTTTCATGAATTCATGTTTGAATCAAAATATTTGGTGCATCCACATTTCAACGTAAACATAATAAAAGCTAGTCTATACTGTGATTCTTAGTAATATACGTTTATGTTATTAGTTTTGATGATGCATATCAATACTTACCGTAGTATGAATGTTATTGTAAATAGATTTTAAATTATACGTAGAAAGATAATGTTAGTTTCGCTCTCTTTATATTGAATTCATTCTCCCTCTAATTTTATCAACAATACATTTGACATTCCTTTAATAATAATAAAAAATAGAACAAAATTAAGATTTTATTTGCCAATATTTTCAGAAAAGTAACCAGGTGTAATACATTTACAGATCTGAGCAGCAACTGAAGTGCCCTACTGGCCAGTTTTGCTTCGTGCCAACATTTCATGTTATATGAGAAACTTAATTCCATTCCGTAAAGTTGCAGTTTGCGCAAATTGTGCACCTTCGTTTTACTGCAGACAGTTATTTATCATCGCTGATACGAGATAAAAGATTCTGGAGATTATCACTAATGGACCGCCGCACGCGATGCATAAATAAAACTGAAATCAACTGTCAAGATAAATGTTTATTAGCACGAGAAGATTAGAGTGTCATAAAAGCTTTATAAATACGCAGGTAAGTACCTAAGAATTTGATTTCATACAATCAGCTGCAAAATATTGGAGAACGGTGCTAATTATGTTGGCACATAAGTAAACCTGGCTAAGGTATAGTCGTAATATGTGAGCAAGACAGAAATACGTTCAGTTCAATAAAATTTAGTTATGTCGTGACTTGACGACCACAAAGTTAGCATTGTTATTTGATATTCATAAAATTGTCCCTTCAATGGTGACTCTAGATTTCTTCTATAATTCATTAAGATTCAAAGCATAAAAACAAACTTGTTGTATGTAAATATGTATGTGTTATACATATATTACTTATTACCTATATCCTTCATTTGCTATTAATTAGCGCTCAAAGAAACGCTTTAAAATAGTTGTATAGGGTATCGCGTAATATGCCATTATTAACTAAAAGTTAAGAATTAAATAGCATAAGTGGCAGAGTCTTTCGTTGTTCGCCATCTGGTAAAACACTAAAGTAATCAATTGTTTTTAAAATTCTGACTCTTGCTGCTAAAATCTAAATTGTATATAAGGAGACATGATGAAAGACAACTAGTGAATGTATTATTTGTATATAAATAAGCATTTATAGTTTTTATGTATTGTGCTAAATGTAAATAATAATAATAATCATAATTATGTGCAATTTTTTTTGGTAAAGGTAAATTAATAACATTCGGTTGGACATGTTCGGATTAACCGGGCAGTGTAGGAAACTTTAACGGCAAGTTTGTCTAACATCTAACACATTCTTAGTTTACACGATAATAATCTTTGTGACTATCCAAATAAGGTTTGTATGCTAAAAGCAAATATTGAAATAGTACATTTAAAGTTTAATGTTCTTAATACTTGAAATTCATTCAACAAAGTTAAAGATAACATTCATTATAATACTGAAGAGTCTCTTTCAGCTTACAGTTCGCACAGGATTTTGAAATTTAACACAATACAAAGTTTGTAAAACATATGCACTCATATTATAAAACTTTTAACAATAGATAATCCATTTAAAATCTTAATCACACATTTACCAGTCGCTTCGTATATAAACCAGCTATTTCACAAAATAAAAATTCAGTAATGTTTTTAACGCTGTTATTCGCTGTATTAATAAAAAATAGAAACCATAAGCATGCCATTTCACTATAAATGTTATGTATAATGTGTGTACATATTGTAAATACTAGGCCATAATGCTTCAATCAAATTGAAACGATGAGCCATTTCAACCAGTCTTATAGAAATACTGTTTGCGAAACCAACTATATTTTTAACCAATACTAACATCAGGTGAAATAAGAAAATAATCTTGAAAAGTTATTTACTGCAAGTTATAGGCGCTCTCAGCGGCGAGGACATTATTGACAGATTGAGATAGGACAGCCAACGAAGATAGACGACCGAGATTCAGCCCGAGAGATACGTAGATTTATTATTTTTACATAAGAAAAATCGAGGATCAATGTGATTTTGATAAATTATTATTTATTTATGAAGGCCGTAGATTCTAGAACACTACTATACTACTACTACCTACTATAACACTACTATAGACAGCGGCTTGCCAATCGTCTTCAAAATTTTCAGTCGGAACATCCTATTAAGCTAAATTGTGTTCTCAAAGCACGTTGAAGTCTGTTCAACTTAACGGAATATTCTAACGCTTCTTCCATAATTTTTGACTGATTTTGACCGGCAGTAACATTTTTTTCACACATCCATCTAAATACGAATGACTTTTCATACATGGAGTGGTATTCCTTGGTATTTCAGAGGACATAGGTATTTCTTAGAAGACAAACATGACAGGCAATGTAGGTACTAATAACCTAATTACAATTACATCTCATGTTTGACATGCGTAAGATCTCCGTGGCTGGTTAAAATGGTGTCTACAGTACGTTGTAATAATATTAAGTGATTGTGATTGGTTAATTGCGTAAATTATTATAAGATATTATATAAAACTATGTCGTCGGTGATAGAATGAAGTATGTTGATTATCTCAATAAACAAGTTGACTTAATTATTTCTACTTTTTTATTACCTAGTCCATCTTTGAAACTTTTTATGGTAGCCATCAACAGTCGATAACTTATTTTTATGGTTTTAATTATTGATTTAATTAATAATTATTTCATTTTTAAAACCATCTCAGTAATGAAACGAATCAGCCTGAACTATCTGCATTTTAGGAAAAACCTTTTATTCTATAAAACCTAATTCGTTTTACAAGATCTCAAAATAAAATAAAAAAAATCCAAATCAAATGGGATTGTCTGACGCGGTGTCTCGCTTAGAATCCTTTCCAACGTGTACAATAAGGCATTCTTTGCCTCATTGTAAATACCAGGAAGACGTCTGAAAAGCATCTTTGTTATGAGGTAAGAATATAAGCGCTATTCCTTAGGGAGCAGACTTTTTTGACAGTGAGACATTTACATAAATCCGAGATAAAAGGAATCGAGTGGAGTTACAATGCGACATAGTCCGGATCTGCGTTGGGCTTGTATGAATAAAATGCTTGTTGGATGTGTAGGTAACCACACGAAACAAAGATATAAGTAAATGATACAATTTCTATGTTGTATGAATGATGAAAAGGCCTCTTACGGCCTTTTCATTTTAATTTTACCTTCACTAACTGTAGGTACGGTAGCTATTCTATAAGTTAGTGTTATTTGTTATCAAAATAGATCAAATGTGACTCTTGCGATTGCACTGCTCGCTGCAGTTACCGAAGGCGGACGAATATAAATGAAGGAAAAAAATCAAATACCAAGGTTTTCTTAGATGACCGCCGGCGCATTTTAAATCTACCCGCACCTAATCGACCAAATAACGCTAGGTACTCGCCACCTATGTTTGAGACCTCATCGGCGTCGGAGTGTTTTAAAATGGAAACCGTTTTTAATTGTGTCTGTGTCATCAACTGCTTACTTCATAATCACCGCCGAGGCTTGCTGTCTACTGTGGCTACCAGGTGGGCCTGCTTAGGATTGAGTTAGCTGACAGGTAAGTGGTATTATTTGCAGCTATAATAGGTATAAACTTTTATTTTCCAAATCGGATCTTAAATTTATCGACCAATAACGGTGGTCCGAACTTCTCATCACCCTATCGACTACAGTTTTCATGGTTACAGATCCCGAATATTGTTGGGTACGGCACATCCGTACTGAATATCCAATTGTTATTATTATGATTGTTACTTAAACATATTATGAATTTTGTTGGATAGAAAAATCATATTGTACGTAGAGAACCAACAAATAAATAATTTTATATTCATGAAGCAAACTCGTCTCTCATTCAGACAGCCGTGTGACAACTGAAATGACGTCATCTGACATGGCGGGCGTTCGTTTCAAAGCGAAAATACATAAAGAGAAAATATTCATAAGACATATAATCTTACATAAAATGTTTACCATCATGCCCTAATAAATAGTCGAAGCCCAATGGCTATGCCTGCATTATCTGTCTCCATACTAATCACAGCTAGAACTCAATTCTTTGTCCTAACACTGACTAAAAAGGCCCTTAAGTTATTAATGTAAGTCTTTAATATCTACAAAATAAAAATATAATGAATATTGAATGTACATACACAAATATTTTGAACCACATGTAACTTCTTAAAAGCTCTAAGCAGTAGTCTTATGATTACGAAATAATTTACTTACCTACTAAAAAATATTTTTGAAGTTGGACGTTCTATTAAGACGCCAGAAAAATGATGCTCAAGTAAATATCCATTTCGTCTAATTATCTCCGGCGGAGGCGCTTGCTCCTTGTTACGGAGTCCACTGGGGTTGCCAACCAACTACATTTTTTCAGGATACTTTTTTCGTACAACAGTCCTCATATTGATGTATAACCATAATTGAATTAATCATTTAGCGTAAGTTATCTGGGCGAAATAATAGTTACCTAGCTATTTTCATACTTATAAGGAGACATTCAGACTCTAAGAAGAATTCTAAGATTAAAACACATAGGTAATCGTTGTTGGTACCTAATAAAAAACTGACGGGTAGCTACACAAAAAAAAACATAGATAATTGTTCCAAATACGAGTAGGTACTTCAAAATAATGGGTAATAAAAAAATCCTGTAAAACATAATTAAAGTTGGCAAACCCACTCGAAACATTATGGCTTATTAACACAACTTCAAAGGAACACCGGCTGATAATTTGCTGCTGTTTTTTATCTAAACATAGGTGGTTTGTAAATTAAATTTGTTCTTTAATTTAGTGTGATTTTATTATTATTATTTCGGTTTTAGAAGTTAAGGCTATTTAGGTTTCCCGACCGGAATAAACGGTCTATACGAGCACTTAAGATGTTCTGAGTACAGTTCTTGAAATACTGATATACCAGCTGTATGGTCCCAAACTAAGCAATGCATGTACTATAGTTCCGTACAATGGACTGGGGGTGATCCCAGTGACAGTCAGACCTGGGCACTTTACGAAAAGGCCATTTCCAAAATTTGCCCCGGCAGGAATTGAACCCGCATCCACCCGATGCAGTGACAGCCTACGCTCAAAACACTGCGCCAAGCGGTCGTCAAGCTCGTGTTTTGAATGTAAAATAAATTGAAAATATTTAACGTCACTTCTGGAAACAGAATCATGGATCTAAACTGGAACTATTGTTAAATAATGCCAGGTAAGTACAATGTTTTTTTCTTTCAAATAAAAACAAATACTCAACGAGGCTTTCCACCTGTTCTTATATTAACCGTACAGATAAAAGTAATTAATAATTGACTCATAATCATTTTAACAAATGATTAATAACCAATTGCTATCCAAATCAAACTTTTGGTCGCTATTAGAAGATCATCAGAAACAAAAAACTGTTGAGCGACATTAGGCAAACCAAAAGCACTATTACCATAATAGGATACCAACATTGCAACCACGAAATAGAGTTCAAATTTGGTTGTGAAGTAAAAATAAAATTGTCAGGCATTTTATAAGGGTACGGAAATTAAAACCGGTAAATTAATAGTAGAGAAGGAAATATGATGCTGACGTCACAGTAAGAGGACCTTTATGAAATTAATGTTCCGAGTACCCGAGAGGGGATTATGAGGGAGAGAAACTGAGCCATGAAAAGAAAAGCTTCCGTGTTTGAGGGTTTACATGATTTAATCTCGTGATAATGGCGATGTAGATTTGAAAGGGGAACGTTTAAAAAACAAGATTTGTCGACTCCAGAAGGATATTTAAAGATTAATTTTTACGGTATACATTCTGGTGGTTTCAGTGAGACTTTCACTTAATAACGTATTGGTTTAGAAATTTTAACGGTTGATTTTGCTTGAAGACTATTTGGAAACTTGTTTCTAAATGGTACGCCGACTAGAAAAGGCTACGAAGTTTAGGACACAGCTACGAAATCTACAAAGGCTACGAAACCTTGTCCTCCCTACCCAACTACGGCAAAGAAAAAAGGAAGGGTTATTGGAAGGAAAAGGTTAGGGACCACTGTTTTTATGAAACGAGTGGCGAGGCAATCGTCACAGAAGTCCTATTTATCATAACGTCATGAAATCCATTCTAAGTATGCAAAGCGGTCCCCGTAAATAGTACTACCTTATTTAGTAAGTGTATTTATTTTATAATGCAACAAATCAAAATCCTTAAAAATCCTAAAAAAGATTTTCGTAGTTTAAAAATAAAACATGAGAATACATCCTACGTTCCGGCGTCCACTTATATTTATTTTTAAAGGTTTCTCACCACTTCAAACAGGCAGGTTAAAGGCGTGAGAGGCTCAAGCAAGCAAAAGGCATGCTCAGAACGTTTTCAATTGAAAATAAAGTTTGCGTGGGGAGCTCTATTTAGTACAAATGTAGAATTAACACGAGATTTATTTCTGCACACCGAAGTGCCGCGAGCAATGGTGATCAATGATGACCATTGTCTATGGCTTAGTGGTTAGGGGGTCCGTTCTCGTAAACTAGAGATTCTGGATTCGATCCATTCATTATCTATTAATCTATTAGAGTGGAACTCGAAGAATATCCTTTAGTTTACTTAGAAGGGCCAGCGAACACTTGGAAACCTTTTATAAATAACTCTAAATTTAAAATTTAAAAACCCCCGATGCGATGACCTGTTCATCAAATGTATAATTTACGTAGTTCTTCCAAATAATGATGTTAGCGCGATTTGCGTAGCTCCCGTAGCTCAGTATCCATAGCTCATCTCGCAAATTCATCTGGTACAACTAGTTTCGATGCCAGATTATGAAAGTGCCATTAAATCATTTGTTTTGGCTTCCTCATTTATATTCTAAGATGTACAATAATCAACAGAAAATCTGTGTAAAAGTATGAGACATTATTTTGTTATGACAGTATAATAATTGACATTAGAATAGACAACGAATCTAAATATTGATGCCACAGAGGTTTAATTCGTAGTAAAATATTATCAATTATGATTCAATTTCATGTAATAACTCTGGTTGAGGTGGACGGGAGCAGCCCAGGGAAAGAATTTTCAATAACGCTAAAATTATTTTAAATTTGATTTGTTTTTTATATATTTTCTCAATGGCGGAGCAGCGCCCTCTAGAATTATTATAACGTAATATTCCATGACCATTAACAAAACAAACAAAATTTACGCATGCGCGTATCCATCATTTGACACGTGACTGATGGAACGTCTTTAGTTCATACACAAATCTCTTATAAAAATTGATAAAATATAAATTTTTTCCAGAATCAGGGAAACTTTTCACATTTATAATATTGTAAAAAGCCAGTTCAGACTATTACGATCATTTAAAAATAGAATAAATCTAAATCCAATAATCTCAAATTTCGATCGGATTCGAGCCGTGGAAGTTGGTTTTGCCCGTGAATGTGGCTTTTTAACCTACAAAATAGCTGATGATCTTCAAACGGCTGAACCGATTTTCATGAAACATAGCTAAGAACACTCTCGATCAGAATACCTATCTAACAAAAGAAACACAATTGAAATCGGTTCATCGGCTTGGGCGCTACGTTGCCACAGACAGACACACAGATACACAGATACACAGATACACATGTTAAACTTATAACACCCCTCGTTTTTCGTCGGGGGTTAAAAATAGCAATTGTCAGCACATAGCCGAGGTAATACTTGTATGTGACTACTCTGTTACTCTGGCTCTCTTTCCCTTTCTTCCTCACTTAAATCCAAGGAAAGAAGGAGACACATAAGATATAAGTTATATCTTGTCTTCCTCATCGATATATGTCTCAAATGCAATAATGAATAGCAAATTAAATTTAAACTATGTGTTTAATGATGTGCTGATGCTACCCCAAACATATAACAAAAAATAGGCAGACAGCATTTAAACATCTAATTGAAGACATTTGAGACTCTAGTCCAAAAATCTAAGGGGTGAAATTTGGGGTTTAGGACATCCGAATAAAATGTACAGTTCCAAAATACCGCTTCTTATGTGTTGACCATCCATAGAATCATTTACCTAGGTACATAAACAGTTGATTGGAACCTTAGCAAAATCAAAACCCGTGATGTTGTTAAATTAACTCCAACCGGTGGCCTTGTTTATTATGGATACTACGCAATGGCCTCTTTCCTAAAGTTAAAACCGACATTATTTACTTCAACATTAGGCTCATTTCCAAACAACGCATGATTTTTCAACGCGCAGCAATGTATGTGCAGATTTTTGTATCAATATTTTCGCGTATTATACGCGGCAATATGTTAAGTGCGTATTATACGCGCACATTTTATGCACTGGTCCTTTGGAGTTAAGTCTTAATCAATTGAACAGTTTCTTGGAATTTGTAATAGCTACCCTCACATTTCAAAGTAGAATCTACATAAAATCCTTTGTTATACAAAAGACTTCATGGCGTTCACACTAAAATGTTTTGTCACTGAAACTCAAGTCACAAATGAAAGCGATAAAAGGGCATAATGAGATTTTTCTAAAGCTTCAATAGAACGAGTACAATAGGCACTCAAGTGATGTTCATATACTTGGAGCAATAAGCGTTGTATACAACATGAGGAGCGGTTCCCTTGAGACTCATTATATAGGGCTTATTGGTATTCGGCCGCTGCATAGAATACAGGATATTGCGATATTACTTTTTTTATTCCTTTTTCAAATTGAAATTCTGTTGTATAATAAAGAGTTTCCTATTTCTATCTATACAAATAAATAAAATTGGAGTGTCTGTTTGTAATATCAAAATAACACCTATTCACTAAGTGCAATGAAAGTACATACAGTACTTATAACGAAACCGCGTTTTTTTTGTCTGTCTTACCGTCTTTGTGTTTTTTTCGGGTAATCTCTAAAACGGCTGGACCGATTTGGACAGGATTTTCACTGGCAGATAGCTAATATTGTAAGCAGTAACTTACGCTACTATTATTTTAGAAAAAAAATATATATCACATATCCTGCCTGTCGCGCGGGCTCAGAACGCTCGAGCGGGCTTAGGCGATAGGTATATAAAACACGAAATATTGACTCGCAAAAAAGAAAAATGATGAATATGTTTTGTTAATTATTTTTTTAAGTTAAATTCCACGCGGACACAGCTAGTTATATATATATATTTTTTAAATATTATTTTCGCCAGGCAATTATACCAAACTATAATAATATGGTCTCACACTAAGCAACGCTGTATGGGAACTATTCAGTGGACTGTGGGTGAATCCAGTAATACTCAGACCAAAGCAATTTACGAAAATACCATTTCCTAAAACCTTGACGGAAATCGAACCTGTGGCTATAAAGGTGCAGTTAGCTGAGCGCAAACCACTGAAAGTTAAGCAAGCATTTACCATTTGTAATTTTTTACATTAAAAAAAATATCTACAACCGGATTTGAACACAAGACGAGAAATTCAGTTAACTACATCGAACTGTGTTTTAATGGCGGAATTGTTTCATTATTTTAAAAGCTGTTCAAGTTTTTAGCGACCGTTTTTGTATCTTCATAAAATTTTAATTTAAGTACCTACTTACTCGTGTGCTACCAATGTATAAATTCAAGGGTCCAATAATTACCGAGGTTTGACCCTCGTCGAGTCCCAGAGAAAAGCTAAATTGTCACGGAACCCCCACGAATCAATAGATATTTAAAATGCTGTGATCTTAAAACTTAGACCGAGAGAGTTCATTGGTCCTCATCTGATTAAATAATTATGGTAGTAACTAGTATTTGCTCACTTTAATGTCCTTGCTTGCGGTGGCTTTGTGGAGCGGGTCACCCTCTTCCCTCTATTATGGTTGAGGAGAGTGATGCCGCTTTTCAAGTCATGCTCGTGCGCGGGCGCTGCTTGCGGGGATTGGGCCACTCACTTGCCTCTTAACAACATTGTCGTTAAATACTATTCATTTACTTAGCATGGAAGGCATCACACCAAAGCAATTATATTATTATGCACCTGTTTTATTAATTGTTATTTTGGTTCGTAAACATTTAATTTGATGTAAGTATGAGTAGGTATGACCACCACACTAAACTAGCTTTCTCATTTTATCTACATACCTAAATCTCAGGGAGATTTGATTATTATTTACTATTAGTTATTTAGTGATAATGGTGTTACCTGCTCATATTATTATTTTATGCTGTTCCTGAGAATGTACACCATCTGTAATTCATTGAAAAGAGTAACCATTGAGTTTCTTGCCCGATCTTCTCAGTGGAAGCAGCATTCCGAACCGGTGGTAGATTCTGACTATTCATAAATGCTTTGTTGGCTTACATGAATAAAAACAATTTTGAGTTTGAGTTTTTTGAGTTTGAGTTTAGAGGTACATACATAATTATCGTATTTATAATATAATATGTAAAAACCCTCTGCAACAAACCATAACAAAACTTTAAGATTTACAGAGGCTAGACTTTGTAGACACATTAAATAGCATTAAGTAATGACTTGTAGTCATTAAGAGAGCCATAAACAAGGTTTATTACAGTTGTTTCCAGTCTTATCAAAGCCGTTAATAGATACAAAAGATATAAATAAACAATATTTTGGACGGAAACCCAGCCATTTAGGTACCTAATGGCGATGACAGATATAAGCCTTGCTATATATATTCAAAGAATTTCATAATATTCAGATGTTTATCGCCACTTTTCGAGATGTCTGTCACCGCTTATAAAAAAATCGAAAGACATTACTTTAGTTTTTTACGAAGCTGCTTATAGCAAACATATAAATTCAGACCTACAAGACTTCTAAGTTATAACTGTTTTTCTGGAGTCCAACTACGTAAATTGAGCCAGCAGGTATTCAATGAAAATTCTACATGTACTCGTATGGCCCGCATTAAAAAATGATAAAGGCGGTCCTCCGCAATGCCATGAATAAAGAATTAGGTTACATTAGCATACCCCTAATACACATTACCCACAAAATGTTAACTACTTAGCATACCGCAGACTGCGGCTCCCCTTGCTTGGATTTCGGGGATTTGGGTCACACACAATAGGAAGATGAAAGTTTTTCTTTGACCTCTACTAACACTAACGTAAAGCCTTACACCGCGATCAGTTGACCCACCCAACAGAAAAACTCATAGCTATAGGGAGGAAAGAGATAATTTCCTTGCGTCATTTTTTTTCGTATATCCACCATCTCTCTCTGTTGAGCAAATTCAAATTTCAAATTCAGTTCGTTTATTTTGGTTTGTTTAGGCCTACTGGGGCACTTACAAATTGACAATTTTACATTTAAGAAGTGATAACTTTTTATGGGAAGGTAAACCGCTTCGTAACGTAACGCGTTACAGCGCCAATCTGCCAGTTTAAGTTATCACTATGTCGATCGTCCCGAGGCGCACACGAGTTATTTTTCTTATATCTACAACCGGATCGGAGCTGTTTATCTGGCCGTGTTGGCCTTAACAATTTTTACAGTAGTTAGTAGTCATATCAAGTATCATGAATCTTGATACTAAAATATCACAAAACCATTCCGAATACATGTATAACTTATCTTATCCGAAATAGTGACAATTTAGGTATTTAAGTAACTTATTTTTGTCCTTATTACTTTAGCGATCTGAAACGTCTTATACTCGTAAGTATATTTTTGGTACAAACAAATTGTTTTCTTTTTTATTTTTATTTTGCTTCAAAATATAAACACAAACAGCCTGAACTAATTTTTATCCTCTCCTACTGAGGGTCCAGGTACTTTGCTTAATATACACAAGCACTTAAATGTTCGTGTGTTTAGTGGGTCCAAGAGACCCCTATTAAGTTATATTGCTTGACCAGGATAAATTGGCCTGATGTACTTAGGTAAATGTTGCTTGTAGAGTTTATTATATAGCCGACAGGGCTTGTAGAGAAGAAAGTAGTTACCTACCTAAAAACCCGGCAAGACCCGTAACCATTGTAATAATAAAAGCTTATGTTTGGCTAGGTACATATTTCCAAATAAATAACCCTAAATAAAACTATTGAAATTGTTTCGCCAGGCTAGGATTTATAGGTGGTAAAATATAACCATGGATATTTAGGAAATAAATTAAGTAGCAAAAAACCTTTGTATTTTTCAGTTCTTATCAATAAATAAACAGATAAAGGCTTTTAGGCTGTCTTATTAGCTCCTGCTTTGTATACCCATTAATTAATGTGTTAGATTAATCTCATAAACCATCACGAAATTCTTGATTGAATAATATTTTATCCATACCGAACTCAATAAGGAAAGTCTATTATCTTTGCTACCTTGGTGTCAACAATAAGTATATATCAAATAACTTGAGATGCCGCCCATCTTTCCTGCCGTAACCTATCAGCGGCAAATGTGACGTTTGACAAAGGACCCCAGCAGGGTGTCCGGTCGGGAGTCTACCGGCGCAAACCAACCATCAACATACTTTGCGGATAGTTTATTGTGAAAACTATTTTCTCGCAACATACATTTATTTAATCCCGTGCTTAATATGTGAAACTTTATGACGGATATTGGTGTTGAATCTGTTGATACATATACAAAAAATAAGAAACTTAAACCATTTATTTTGTATTTATTTACTAAGCACTTGCAAATATATAATTAATGAATTTTTTTCGTTGTCTACAACGGTATCGGAATGCGATCTCAACTGAGAAGATCCGACAACAAACTCAGCAGACTGGACTTTTATACATATTAATATTATTATTTTTATAAATCGACAGTTGCTTAAGAGCAGGCATTTTTACTAAGTTAAATTGCGATTTGACGTCAAAACCTGATAGATCTCGATGAAAGATGATTAATAGTAGCAGATAGCACTGTCTTATCCCTGAAAGCAATCTTTTTTCAGACAACTGAATTGGGTGGAAATCGATAGAAAGAACGATAATGCTAACATTAAAACTACTGAATAACTTAGAACTGACAATAGTTGTAAGATAATGTATGGTAGGAGGTACCTACTAAATAGATGTATTGCTGTTAATACCTCCTTTAAGTCCGCCTTCCCTAGGTAGATACATTTCAGTTAGTTACCGCATATACCTAAAAAAATATTTCAGACTTGTGTTATCATTTTTAAAAATCTTATATATAAAATTCTCATGTCACAATGTTAGTAACCATACTCCTCCGAAACGGCTTCGCTGATTTTTATGAAATTTTATATGCATATTCTGTAGGTCCGAAAATCGGCTACTATCTATTTTTAATACCCTACTTATATAGAAATATTTTTTATGGCAGAACAATTTTTGCCGGGACAGCAGGTAGTAATAACAACACAGAAGCAGTAGTAACTTTATAAAATAGAGGAATGGAACCTTAAACGTAGTTACTTATAAGATTCACTTTATTACTAACCTAACTAAGTAGTTTATCCCTAAAAGTTATTTCTTACACAACACGTGCACATAACCGTCTCGGTCAACCACTGACAGTAATAAAAAATGTCTGAAAACTCCGAGTAATAGCCATAAATTCAGTCTAGACAATATACTAAATTCGTACACCACATTGACAACGAGTTCACTAGATATGTGGGTAAATACAGGAATGACCTTCAGGTTCCAATATCGAGCGAACAGTTTATATCTTGGTTGTTATCGAAGACGTAGACTTAAAATGTGTACACAATGTCTGTTTTTTATATAACGAATTTGGCTAATAGAAGTTTACGACCCGCCTGATGTGAAGCAGTTATCGTAGCCTACAGATACCAAAGGCATTGCTCACGCGTTGCCGACCTAAAGAGGAGTGTGACAATAGGGATGTCGGGCTTCCGTCTCTCTCACTCATCGTGTAATACCTAATTAAGGTGAAGGCGCCTGTCTAGCCCGCGAAATTCAAAATTTTCGAGTATTTTTATAGTTTATCCAAAATCTGAAAACATTTATGACAAAATTTTGTGATTGGCGACAAACACAGTATGCAGTGCGTGTATTAATACATTTATTTCACACTAAATATTATCACAGTGGATATGATACTAGTAAATCACTAAATATACAAAAAAAGCCAGTTTTTCTAGTTATCTGTCATTCTTGAAATGTTTTAGAGTATTTGTAAAATTTCTAAAATACTTCAAAAAAAATATTTTCGCGGGCTAGCTTTGATGATAATGATAACCAATAATTTGTATATAAAATAAAGCTATAAACTTAATTATAATCGGAGCCAAACAGTGCTTTATCTATACGGAAATGAAACAACGCATTACCACGCACGTCTCGCACCGAGTAATTATGGAACTTGTCTATTTACTTAGGACTCTACGACGGTTATATTTTACACTTAGTTTCAACTTAACCAGTTGCGGTGTAGCGAGTTACAACGTCGGAACTTCCTCACGCTTTGATACTTGTTGTTTAAGTCGTTTAAGACTAGTGCTAGACTTAATTTAGTGTCAAGAAACTATTTATAGAGTTTAACGGTGATCGACTCATGGCTAACGTAGACCCGAATTCGCTGATGCGTTTAAAAATGGGACCCTTTTTTAGTGGGACTATTAAGGATATTTACCAAAGTATAAACTATTTGTGTATTATTAGTAAAAATAAATCAATCTCATTTATAAATGTTTTTGTTGATATAACAAATAATTTCAGGGCCAGCCGCCTTAAGGGAGGCCAGTCCCACCAGCTGGTCTAAGTTGGTGATCATTTAGATGTGCTCATTGTGGTTAACAAAGTAATGGTTGAATTGAAATAAGTAATAACAAATTATTAAAAAGACGCTAAAAACAAGTTATTTGGGCCCAAATCACGTCAATTATTTATCTCCTAGATTATGTTATACCATAAAATAGTGTAAAATATTTTAATAATGCATACACGTAGAATTCAACCATACAATTGAACCCGGAACCACTAAATTAATGAGGCGGTGACCTATTGTATTGAATCATTCTCGATAAATCCTACTAATATTATAAATGCGAAAGTTTATGAGTGTGTGTTTGTTACTCTTTCACGCAAAAACTACAGAACGGATTTAGATAAAATTTGGAACCCAGATAGTTAATAACCGGGATTGACATATAGGATACTTTTTCCCGATAATCCCGAAATTTTTGTTACGTTAAATACTACGCGGACGAAGTCGGGGCATAAACTAGTTCTCGGTAAAATAATACCAAGAACTGAAAGAAGTGCATCTCTTTTATTATCTGTGTAACTTTGCTACCGAGGATATGACGTAATAGGTACATTCCGTACGACTAACAACTGCTCCTCGGTAATATGACCAGCTGTTCTCGTAATTGGGGAAGTAATGAGCCGCCCTTACTACTGTATTCACGTTTAATATGAACGTTTCTAGAGACTTGTTACTTCCAGGCAGATAATAAAAAAACATAAGTGTAGTAAACGGGTCTATGTGTAAGTTCACTCAGTATTTGTTTGATGGATAATGTGTATGTGTCCTACTGGGCGAAGACGTCTCCTTTACAAGTCTAAAGGACTCTGTTTTGGACTTATGTGGCCATTTTTAGTCGCAAGGATGCCAATAACTCAGATTAACGAATAGGCAGATGACGCGCCTAGAACAAAGCCTACAAAACGAATACAATCTCGCGTCAGTACTGAACTTCGCGTCACAGCGCTTAGACGTCAAAGCTGGTTAGTTGTTTTATTTTGAAAATGCCGTCTTGCGTAATTAAAAAGTGTGAAAGTTGTTCACAAAAACAAAAAAAAGCAGATGGCCACAGGTAACTATTGTTTATTTTATAGTTTTGTAATTTATTTACCCACAATTTGATATCGCTCACTCGGAACACAAAATTTTGACAGTAATTGGTTGGTGTTGCCAATTTACATCGAAATAAGTTTCCTTGAATTAGGGAAATGAGCATGGGGTGTAGAAAAATGATTAATTTATACATTTATATATGGAAATAATTTATGTATATTTATAATATTATATCTTTATTTAAAACTCTAGTTATTTATTCAACAATTAACCAATCAGAGGTATATTTTGCTATTTTGCGATTTTGCAATGGCCGCTTAATCTTGAAACTATATTGGTCGGTGCTACGTTCGATGGCTCGTGTCTGGACGCAGAGTCATCAACCTATCAGATCTGAATATTTTTTGTTTCACTTATGTATTTTATTACAATTTATAGATTGAGTAATTCATTTGAATTATTTTTAGTATAATACCTCAATCCTTTTATAAATATATATAAAAATAGGTCTATGCTACTTAAAAAATTACTACTACTTAAGTACCTAAATTGCGAAAGACCATTTCCAATTTGTAACATTAGTACTACTGAGAACAATCAGAAAAATTATGGGAGTTCGTTCCCCAATATCTGGCAACTTTACACGCACACAGATGTACGTGTCCCTACAGTGCCGCTCCTAGTTGTCACGCACACATTTAATGCTATGCGGCTTCACATCGTTTGTTGCGTTTACTCCATCTGCGTTAATCTGAGGCCAATAACCACACATTATTATGGGCGAAAGTAAATTATGTGAGTATTCGTACAATAGACGGATGGCAGGGGTAAGGAGATTCACTTCTCATAATATTTTTCAACCCAGAGTATAAATTGGTATAGACGAGAAAGAGTACCTACTCATAATTTCATTCCTAACCGACGTGATTTATTAAAATTAGGTAATTTAATTTGTAACAATTTCATATTTCATATAAAAAAAACATTCGTTTCATTTTCTTTATTAGTTTATTCCTTACCCAACAGCGCTACAGAATTTTCTAAAAACACAAAGTATAGGTAGTAGGCTTACCAACTCGAAACACTTTCGTCGCGTATTTCAATTTAAAATGAAACAAAAGCAAAACTTTTCACAGCTCATAAAATATTGGGTTCTGTGCCATTTCGGCGGCAGTTTCTTGCTCGCGCTTCGGTTAATTCATCAAAACTTTTTTAATTGACCCCCTTCAAAAGTTCCTTATGGAACATTAAGATGACAAATAGGGGCATGTGGAAGCTGGCGCCCAGGATAATCAATAGTAAAAAGGAAATTTGCGAACTACATTTTAAATCAGAATTAAGATAATAACTGATTTATAAATAAGTTACAGTATACTGGCTAGTATGTACTCAAAACAAAGTCCCTTTACTTTCTAACGAGTATCTTTAAGGTAAGTTCATACCTATAGAAAGCCTCCCCCTTTCTGTTTTTTTTTTTTTAAGTCTTTGTTTGATCACAGGTCTTTATTTATATTGCTGAGTGATGTGATCTAAATCTTCTTTGGTAAGTACATCAAAGATCACTCATCGTAAATTCACTTTCACCCTGTAAAGTTTATAATGATGGCACAAGTCAAGAATCTAATTTTCGTTTCATATATGACTAGTAAGACGAGATAGAAAGCTAGATACGCATTGTATTGTATGTTTTCGCCACACCCCAGTTACACGAACCCAGGACATAAAAGGCGAAATCTATTTTTCCTCAAATTAAGCACAGGTCACATAGCACTTTGATACATGAAAGGCAGGCACTATATCTTGAGAGCGTGTCGTCGAGTCCTTGGAGCGTTACTTCACGCCTCGTAAACACGGCGAGCTTAAGCTTCATGGCTTAAGTGACGTCGTTAATAATTTATCGTTCAAATTATGAGATAAACAGAAGTCCAGAGTCTAGAATGAAATCCTCCAAGCAAATGTTCTTGATACTTTTATAATAATAATATCGCCAGACTGACACACCAACTGTATGGTCCCAAAGTAAGCAAAGCTTGTAATATGGGTACCGTACAATGGACTGGGGGCGAACCCAGTGACACCCAGACCAGGGCAAATTACGAAAAGGCCATTTCCGCAATTTACCCCAGCGGGAATCGAACCCTCAACCACCATGTGCAGTGAGCCGAGCGGCCTACGTTCGAACCATTGCGCCAAGCGGTCGTCAAGCGTTTTGAAGGTTTGATTTCATTTCTGTAATTTTAAAAACTCACCAAAGACTCATTACTGAGTCACACCTCATTAACAAGAAAAGTTAACATCGGAACCAATTTAAGTCGAGTCTAAGTCTAAAATTTTCTCTCCATTACTAAAATGACTTTGTCTGCGAGTACGTAGGAACAAAGGTACCTAATCAAAACAAATGAGTCATCGTAACACAGTTTTAAATTTGTCTTTGTTGTTCTCAAATATCTTCATTAAGGCAGCTAGCACTTATTATCGGGCATCGTTTGAAGAAAGGTCGAATAATATTCGTCTTTTCAACCTATTGAACCTTTTCATAGATAATACATTTTATGTTTCGTAGATATCTATGGTAGATCCTAACTATTTATGAGAGCTTTGTTGGCTTCACAGAGTTGTAACATATTTTGAAGTCTGTGGTTGGCTAAAATATAAAAAAAAATTATTTAGTTATTCCTATTATTATGGCGTCTCTCCAGACATTATAAAATATTGAATGATGTTATAATTCTGATACCTATAAATTTGATGTATTTTTGTAAACTACACATTTTACTCTTATCACAAGACACGTGAGATAAATCCCCAATCATTTAAAGGTTAATTACAGGTAAGTACTTGGGAATGGGATTGATATGATTCCAGAAACAAAACATCATCAACATCGTACTGAATAACAGTTACCGAAAATGACTTTATTAATATCACATACTCCAACAATTTTGCAGGAAAATCTAAATATTCCCGTCACATCCCCTAATGATGTTGTATTAGTATTCTATCCTCGCTTCGTGCAAGTATTTTAAAAAGGGAGACCGCAAAAAAGAAATCATTCCCGAGATTATGATCCGCAAAATGTCACCGGAATGTAAAATGAGACGTTGGTCCTAAGTTATCAATTACATTTCGTAGAAACATCCTCAAAATTTGGCATGAATGTACGTAGGCACAATTCTATACATACCTAATTATATATCAATATCTCACAGGACGAACAGACACGGCCGTTCATTTTTAACCCCCGACGAAAAACGAGGGGTGTTATAAGTTTAACATGTGTATCTGTGTATCTGTGTATCTGTGTATCTGTGTATCTGTGTATCTGTGTATCTGTGGATCTGTGTGTCTGTCTGTGGCAACGTAGCGCCCAAGCTGATGAACCGATTTCAATTTTGTTTCTTTTGTTAGATAGGTATTCTGATCGAGAGTGTTCTTAGCTATGTTTCATGAAAATCGGTTCAGCCGTTTGAAGATCATCAGCTCTTTTGTAGGTTAAAAAAGCCACATTCACGGCCAAAACCAATTCCCTCGGCTCGAATCCAGTCGAAATTTGAGATGATTGGATTTAGATTTATTATATTTTTAAATGATCGTAATAGTCTGAACTGGCTTTTTACAATATTATAAATTTTAAAAGTTTCCCTGATTCTGAAAAAAATGAATATTTTATCAATTTTATTGAGATTTGTGTATGAACTAAAGACGTTCCATAAGTCACGTTTCAAATGATGGATACGCGCATGCGTTACATTTTGTTTGGTTTGTTAATGGTCATGGAATATTACGCTATAATAATTCTAGAGGGCGTTGCTCCGCCATTGACAAAGAATATAAAAAACTAATCTAGTTTAAAATCATTTTAGCGTTATTGAAAATTCTTCCCCTAGGCTGCTCCCGTCTACCTCAACCAGAGTTATTACATCAAATTGAATCATAATTGATAATATTTTACTAGGAATAAAACCTACGTGACATCAATATTTAGATTCGTTGTCTATTCTAATGTCAATTATTATAATGTCATAACAAAATAATGTCTCATACTTTTACACAGATTTTCTGTTGATTATTGTACATCTTAGATTATAAATGAGGAAGCCACAACAAATGATTTAATGGTGCTTTCATAATCTGGCATCGAAACTAGTTGTACCAGATGAATTTGCGAGATGAGCTATGGATACTCCCGTAGCTCGAGCTACGCAAATCGCGCTAACATCATTATTTGGAAGAACTAGGTAAATTATACATTTCATGAACAGGTCATCGCATCGGGGGTTTTTAAATTTTCAATTTAGAGTTATATTATTTACAAGCTGTGCCCGCGAATTTAACTAAACAAAAATTTTATTTAACAAAATAAAATCGTTCGAGGTTACGAAAAGTTAATAAAGAAACACCTATGCTAAGTTTAATCTCATTTTTATTTGTTGCGAAACAAGGTTCACAGCTCGCGCGACGAAGGCAGCATTTGATATATTTTTTTGTGTTTCTAAATTAAAAGTAGCCTGAGTTACTGTTTATAACATCAGCTATCTGCGAGTGTAGCTTAACTGTGAAGCTGAGGAAATTAATTGATTCTATTTGTCAGAGCGCGCGGGCCCGCTTCGTAGCAAAGCCAAGTGGACGGTCACCCTAACGCTCGTTAATTAAATCAACAACGAAGGTATAACCGGATGTGCAATAAAAAACCTGCAACGATTATAGGCCGCGCTCGACGAGCAACTTTGTTCCCAAACTCCCTGGCGGCACTTCCCGCCTCGCGTTTTTCGCGAACATTCTGAGTCTCGAGCGGCAAGCTCGCAACGCATTAACGCCCGCTCCATAAAACAGTTGCGAGTTTTTGGTAATGGAAACTTTTGCGTGATACTCTGCAGCGGCGCCACCATGATAAAAAGTGACCAATCATAGTGGGAAAAAATTTACGATTAACGTATATAATGTACGTATATCGTATTTTAATGTACCTTTACAAAACTTAGACTCCTTTTAATTTAGAAAATCAAAATTTTAAAAATGGGTCCTGTCGCGCGGGCTCAGAACGCGGGAGCGGTTAAGTTAATTTCCACGCGGACGAAGTCGCGGGCTCAGCTAGTCGTAAATAAAAAATTAGCTATATTTTTGTTAGTCCCACTCCTGGGCACGGGCCTCCGCTTACGACGAGAGGGAGTCAGGCCGTAATCCACCACGCTGGCCCAGTGTGGGTTGGCGGATTACATATGTGTTTCGAAAACTGTTTAGATTTTTTAAGACATGTAGGTTTTCTCGCGATGTTATCCTTCACCATAAGCGAGTGATAATCATATTGTAATTATGATTCACACATAGATTTAGAAAAACCCAGAGGTTCAAGTCGGGGCTTGAACCTATAGATAGTGTAGATAACATTTTTTTACATTCAATACAAACTTGTAATGCTATGCAGTGTTCTCTGTTTATCAGACCAGAGGTCTGTGGACTTTTTATTATCTTTTTTAAAATAACTATTTTTATAAATTACTGCATTCATGACATATTTAAGTTACAAATTTTAAACTACATCCATTATTTACATTACAGGTAAAATACCTAATAGACAAATATTGTCGAGTTATTTATTTGTTTGCTGGGGATAATTATTTGAAAATGTATTAATAAACCACAAACACTCAGTCAGTAATGCAAATGTTACATGAAAGTTCCGCCGCAGACTAGTTCCACCGACCTCAAATATTCACGGGCCATTTAATTTTAATCACAACTCTAAATTGAAAATTTAAAACCCCCGATGCGACGACCTTTTCATTAAATGTATACTTTACCTAGTTCTTCCAAAGAATTAAGTTAGTGAGATTTGCGTAGCTCCCGTAGCTGAGTATTCATAGCTCATCTCGCAAATTCATCGGGTACAAATAGTTTCGATGCCAGATTATGAAAGTGCCATTTACATCATTCGTTTTGGATTCCTCATTTATAATCTAAGATAACCAATGCAATGTAGAGTAATCAACATAAAATCTGTGTAAAAGTATGAGACATTATCTTGTTATGACATTATAATCCTTGACATTAGAAGGGACAATGAATCTAAATATTGATGCCACGGAGGTTTAATTCCTAGTAAAAGATTATCAATTATGATTCAATTTGATGTAAGTAACGACTCTGGTTCAGGTGGACGGAAGCAGCCCAGGGGAAGAATTTTCAATAACACTAAACTTATTTTAAATTATATTTGTTTTTCTGTATTTTTTCTCAATAGCGGAGCAGCGCCCTCTATAATTAGTATTGCGTAATATTCTATGACCATTAATACAACAAACAAAATTTAACGCATGCGCGTATCCATAATTTAACACGTCACTTATGGAACGTCTTTAGTTCATACACAAATCTCATATAAAAATAGATAAAATATATTTTTTTCCAGATCCGGGAAACTTTTCAAATTTATAATATCGTAAAAAGCCAGTTCAGACTATTACGATCATTTAAAAATATAATAAAGCGAAATCGTTTCAGCTGTTCTCAAGTGATGCAAAGATATTATTCCAATGAACCCAAATTTCCAACAGATTCAAGCTGTGGAAGTTGGTTTTGGCCGTGAATGTGGCTTTTTTAACCTACAAAAAAGCTGATGATCTTCAAACGGCTGAACCCATTTTCATGAAACATAGCTAAGAACACTCTCGATCAGAATACCTGTCTAACAAAAGAAACAAAATTGAAATCGGTTTATCAGTTTGGGCGCTACGTTGCCACAGATACACAGATACATATGTTAAACTTATAACCTCTCTTTTTTCGTCGGGGGTTAAAAAGCGTTATTATCTTCTTTAGTTACACAATATTTCTATTTCCATTGTGAATTACGACCGCTTGGCGCAGTGGTTCGAGCGTAGGCCGCTCGGCTTACTGCATATAGTGGTTGTGGTTTCGATTCTCGCCGCGAAAAAATTCAGAAATGGCCTTTTCCTAATTTAAACAGATCTGGGTGTCAGTGGGATCGCGCCAGTCTATTGAACGGTACCCATAGTATAAGCGTTGCTTAGTTTAGGACCATACAGTTGGTGTATCAGTCTAACGATATTTATTTAAAGTACTGAAATTGAAAACGCAAAATTCAAGCGTCACACAAACATAATATCCTACTATCCTACTAATATTATAAATGTGAAAGTTTGTGAGTGTGGATGTATGTATGTTTGTTTATATAACGCTACGATGACGCTAGGCTTACAATGCGGAAGTTTCGTAGCATTCGACCCTACGTCAAACGGAGGGGCTCTCTACATTACTTTCTCATTATCAACATAGACATCAAAGAAAAGTTATTGGGGCATGTGGTTAACCGACGATAAGTTGAATTAACTAGGTCGGACATGTTCTGTTTGTCATAAAGAATGTCTGGTTCAGACATGTCTGGATAAACGTGGAACCAAGCCTATGATGGTACTGATCATTATTCAATTTATCTCAGTGTACGGGCACATAAATATCTAAGTACTTATGTGAAATATGTTGTCACGCAATTTTTTCATTTCGACGGCGAACTAGTCAAACTGCCCGATTTTATGGTATGGTAAGTAATTAATGTATCTGGAATTATTTACCGGTCTCTGTCAGAAACGCTCCCTCCTTACACATTTTCAAAGACCAGGTTCCCAAATTCTTTCTTTCTCCATAATTACTGCTTCTTATTTATTTGTTTATTATTTATTTTGTCTGTGTCTAAACTGTTGCGTGCTATTATCTTCATTTAGCCATTATGTAGTAGGTATAAGTATATGCCATATAATTTTCTTGTTTATTTAATGTAATGTATATGTTTATATGTTAATTTTATGTAAGTACACCCCCGTAATATTTTTCTTTAGATCCTCTCCATCCTAAGGTTGCCTGGTAGAGATCACTTTTAGTGATAAAGCCGCCCATTTTCCACTATCTGTGTAAATTATTTAATAATTTGAATTTGTTTTGTCTTCTAGTGGTGGACTAATAAAGAGTTATCTAATCTAATCTAATCTAATGTAGCCAGCCCGTGTACGAGAAGCTGTAGTCAAGTCGCTACAGCTCGGCTTCAACAGCGTAAAATGGAGCGATTAAATATCGCCAGACGAACACACCAACTGTATTATGGTCCCAAACTAAGCAACGCTTGTACTATGGCTCAGGGAAAATTACGAAAAGTCCTTTTCCGAAATTTTTCTGACGGGAATCGAACCCGCTACCACCCGATGCAGTACGCCGAGCGGCCTACGATCGAACCACTGCGCCAAGCGGTCGTCAAAAATAAAGAACATTTTTACCAATCTGTTCAAAAACGCTGGAGATATGCGGTAAACTACGCGTTAATTGAAGAGCCTCATTTATATTCTGTTAAAATCTAATATTTAGTTAGTATTGTGCAGAATTTTATTTTCGATAACCGATCTGAAAAGCCACAAGCCAGCGAACTATACAAAAACCATGTGTCACGTCCCCACGTTCGCTCTATATAACCTCAACCATTTAAGGAGCAGGGACCGGGCATATGGGAAGGGGCACTCGCACCGGCCATTATTTCACTATAGCCATTAGCCATGTCGATAATACCTGTGCATTTTATTGTCCTATTGTTTTGTTTTTATGGGCCTTCCTCCAGAATTGGTAGAAAAATACGGTATTTGACTTATATATCTTAATAGCACAAATATAACGATTACCAACGGGGACAAAATTTTCAATATAACTCCAAAATTATCACAATACATTCTACATTCTTAAAACTTTACTAGCTATTAAAGTATGATGTCATAACTTGGTAGTTTTAGCAAACTTTCATAGCAAATATCTTTGCAATCTATCATTTAATATATTTTAAATATAAAATATACTCAACTCGATATTAGTCAAACACCTAATTGTAAATAGCAGCCCTACAAGCATTAAGACCCTGGAGACGGCGGGATAAGTCGGACTTCGTTCTGACGGACTGCTCCACAATAAAATAGGAGGGATTAAGGAAAGAAAGGGAGGCCTTTGCCCAGTACTGTGATGACGCATGCTTAAGGAAAAAAACTAAATAAAATCACACATAACATATACCTTCTCGCCTGTAATTTCCATACGGGTGAACTGAGGTGCACTTGGTGTACCTAATTTCGTCGATAGTATTCTGGTCCCAATGTGGACGATCAGCCTATTGTCATCCCACATAACTTTACTTCGCAAATTCTACATGCACACACATGACAATCATATTTGTAAGCATATTATTTATATTATATTTTTAAACGCTGATAAGAAGCGTCTTATAAACAGCATTATCGACACTCCACCGCTCAGTTCCAAACGAATATTCATTGTAAAATGTACCGTATCTTTGTATTGAGTCTTCTCCTCGGCATTTGCACGCCGGCACCGGATCGCTTTGGAAGTTACGGGAACGCACCGGGTTATAATCGATTCGGGAGCTATCAACCCGCGTCAGAACAAGTGTCTTGTCTCCCAGTAACTAGTATACAACAAGACTACACCGCCTATTTCAACATTGCGAATCTCTTTGGATTTGTAGAAGCGAAACTGAGAGAAACCTGCTCACATTTCCTAAACATACGAGTCAGAGATATCTATACCGCAGATAAGTTCGTATTTGAGGCGAACCTGGCCGAGTTTAGAAGCTACAATGACTTCGATGTTCGAATAAAACATAGAACTATGTGCATTGTCGGTCATATACCTAGAAATCACCCTCAATGTGACCTCTCCTATGTGAGTATCACGGTGCTGCCGGAGTTCTTGAACTTTCACGAGGCAACCTGGACCTTCAATTACAACAGATTAATTGTTTCCATCCCATATAAATATAAAATATCAGAGGAGGTGAATCAGCCATGTTTCGATGATATTGACGAAACTTTGATCTACGTACGAAGGAGTTCTGACTATGGCAATTATTAAGGTATTATAATCTATATTGTGTGTATAGCAACTAGACTAACATTGGTATTCTAGTAAGTACCTAATGGTTTTTTCTGTACGGAAAAAAATGTTTGCTGCGGTCGTGACATCAATATTACTTAAACATCTTGTGTTATTGCCTTATTATCACTTAATTATTATTATTTTTACGTATAAATTAAAAAAAACACTGTGTTTAAAGTTTTTTCATAATATTCAATAAATAAGTCTATTATTTCTGTTTCAATGTATTTTAAGTGCAGTTACAACAGTTCATTAGTTGCCATGCTAATAGAAATAAGTTATTGTATTTGGCGTACGATAAAAAGGTCAATGTCAACTTTAGTCATAAGTATGTTTTTGTAATGTTTGTTCTATCCATTTAATTATCTGCGGGATTTATTATTTATCCATATTTTATTTATTCCAAGTTGGAATTGAAAAGAACAGTAATATTAATGGTAATTTAATTAGTATTAAGTTATATACTAAAATAAATAATGTGCAAAAATCTGTTTTCGTTATTCATTACTAATCTATACTAGTCACATCACTATGATAGACCCAGCTGATTTTGTGAAGATTCTTATTGGGAATTTAGTTTTTGAGTTGCGGCACTCGGCTTGCCAGTGTGAAACGCCGCCTCTGGTTGCATCAAGTAGGTATTTTCTACACAGTTTAGGTTCACAATCCAACAAAACTGGAAACGGCCGAATGTTGACCACAAGTGGAATTCGTAGGCAAACTGTGTTAGCTATGCGTAATTGATACCTTTCTTAGTGCGAAATACACAAACAATAGGTATGTATCTACGTGTCTAAATAAGGGCTACTCTATAGTAAGTTCTCATAACAATGTTTATGTTAAGGAAGACTTGATAGCAATGTTTATGATTATTGGCGTTAGTTGTTTTGCTGTCTATGCCGAGCACTGTTCGCATAGTCTGGTGAACTGGACGCAGGCTGATCGCCTCTGTATGTCCAGTGTGTGATATTTAAACACATTTTTAAATTGGTAGTTTTTTATTTTTTATTCATTAAATTCTGTAACTTGGCAATCTGTGTTTACACAATAAGCCATTCAGATGGGGTATCTCGAACTATGTCTTGTAAGCAGAAGGAGATCCTATAAATTCCTTTCATCTCATGTCACCAAATCTCACAGTAAGTGTAGGGACACTATGCCGACTCCTAAGGGGCCCAGCCATTTCCCTCGCTGGGTGCTGAGTCGGTTAGATCCGGAAATGGCGAAAGAAGCGGCCATTGTCCAGCGTTGGGTCTATGGTAGAGCCGGTCAGGATGACAGCGTCGACGAGCTGGCCAACCGTATGCGCAGAGCCTTAACTAGGGTCTGCGACGCGGCCATGCCGAGGGCTCGGCGCCAGACTGGTCGTCACAGGCTCTATTGGTGGTCCGCCGAAATCGCGGGGCTCAGAGCGGCTTGCAACTCTGCACGTAGAGAGTACGTGCGGTGTCGAAGGCATGATGGTCGCGATCCAGCGTTGGAGGCCCGGCTGAAGGACGCCCTTGATCAGGCTAAAGAGGCGCTCAATGTGGCCATCTGTCGAGCCAAGGAGCAGGCGGATGAGGAGATTCTAGCTGACCTTGACCGAAACCCCTGGGGGCGGCCCTTTCGTGCAGCTCGGAAGAAGCTCAAAGGCAGTGCCGCCCCAGCGACGGAGACTCTTCCTCCGGATCTCCTTGGGAGGATTATGGGGGGTTTGTTCCCGAGAGCGGTGGAGAACTTCACCCCCCCTAGGATGGCGCCTCCTCGCCAAGTGACTGCAGAAGACGGTCTGGTGGTTGCCCCTCCTGTTCGGGATGAGGAGATGGATGGAATCCTGGAACGACTTCGGACAAGGCGGAGGGCGCCAGGGCCGGACGGCGTGCCGGGTCGAATTATTGTGGTGGCCTCCGAGTTCCTAGGAAGTCGGCTGCGGGAACTGTTCGACGAGTGTCTCCGCGCTGGACAGTTCCCAAAGTTGTGGAAAGAAGGCAGGGTTTGCCTTCTCCCGAAGGAGGGGCGTCCTCCGGATCAGCCGTCGGCCTATAGGCCTATTGTGCTCCTGGATGAGGTGGGGAAACTCTTTGAGAGAATTTTCGTTTCCCGCCTTATCCGGCACCTCGAAGTAGTTGGGCCTGGGCTATCGGAAACTCAGTGGGGGTTCAGGGCTGGACGCTCGACAATAGATGCTCTGAGCCAGTTGAGGAGCCTCTCCAGGGAGGCAGTTGAGGAAGGGGAGGTTGTCCTGGCGGTTTCTTTAGATGTGCGGAACGCCTTCAACAGCCTCCCGTTTGAAACTATAGGGGAAGCACTTCGTTATCACAGAGTGCCCTTCTACCTCCAGAGGCTGTTGATGGCATACCTGCAGGGCCGGCAGGTGGTATGGGAGGGGAGTGCCGGGGAGCTTTGCCGGCAACGGGTCGAGCGAGGTGTTCCACAGGGGTCAGTGTTAGGACCTACGCTGTGGAACATCGGGTTTGATTGGCCCCTTCGAGGGCCACTCCTGCCCGGGATGAGGGTGTTGTGTTACGCGGATGACACCCTCGTCACAATAAGGGGGAGGAACTGGGAGGAGGTGGCTCGTAGGGCGACAGTCGGGACCACGCTAGTGGTGGACCGCATTTGTCAGCTGGGTCTCGAAGTCGCTCTGGAGAAAACGGAGGTTCTCCTATTTCATGGGCCGCGGCGAGGGCCCCCACGGGGCGCTCAAATTATCATCCGCGGGACAGCCATAAAAGTGGGGGCCCAAATGCAATATTTGGGCCTTACATTGGATGGACGCTGGGGGTTCGGGGCCCACTTTGCCCGGCTTGCCCCGAAGCTCGTATCCAACACTGCTGCGCTGGGGAGGCTGTTGCCCAATGTGGGGGGGCCCAAGTCCACGTGCAGGCGCCTATACTCCGGAATAATACGAAGTATGGCACTATACGGGGCCCCCATCTGGGCGGAGGCTCTAACCGCCTCAAATAAGATCCTCTTACGGAGACCGCAAAGGATCATAGCGGTGAGAGCAATTAGGGGCTACCGAACGGTCTCTTGGGCGGCGGCCACGCTCCTGGCGGGTGATCCTCCCTGGGAGCTCCAGGCTGAGGTGCTAGCAGTAGTCTACGCCTTCCGAGATACTGAGCGGGTGAGGGGCGCCGTACCGGACTGGGATGTGGTAAGGCGCATAAGAAGTCGGGCTCAGCAAGAGGTAGAGCGGAGGTGGGGAGAACAATTAGCGTCCTCACAATACGGTCGGGCGACAGTGGAGGCAGTCCGTCCCCATCTGGCGGCCTGGCTTAAAAACCGTGGGCCGCTTACATACAGGCTGGTGCAGGTGCTCTCCGGACACGGGTGCTTTGGTGAGTATCTGCACAGGATAGCACAGGATAGCCAGGCGGGAGGTGACTCCTATCTGTCACGCGTGTGGCGCACCCGTGGACACAGTGCGTCACACGTTGGAGGATTGGGGGCGGCAGAGGCACGACCTCATGAGTGTCGTTGGAGGGGATCTCTCGTTGCCGAGCGTAATCGAGGCCATGCTCGGCAACAAGAGGTGCTGGGAGGCAATGGTCTCCTTCTGCGAAACAGTAATGTCGCAGAAGGAGGCCGCGGAGAGGGTCAGAGAGGAAGATGCCTCTGCTGACCCGATCCGGAGAGCACGGCGGGGCAGAAGGAGGAGGCGCATAGCGCACCTCCTGCCTCCGCCGTAGTGGAGGGACGGGATGTTGGGTTGGGGGTCGGGGGACCCTCTGCCTAAATATTCCTTCGACGGGGGAGCTCTATCCCGTCTTGATGTCTGCGGCCTGGCAATGCCAGGCCTGCCGCCGGGGCGTCACAGTGCATGTCCGATCCTGTGGCGCTCCATGGTAACGGCGGCGAGGGCAGACCGCTGGGTTTTAGTGGGTAGTCTGGACCAACGTCCAGGAGCCCCACATAACCATCCGAGACCCCCCGGTCTCGGATGGTATGCGTAAATGCATTTCCCAGCGCAAACAAAAAAAAAAAAAAAAAAAGGGACACTATGCCGCTTCAATCGGGAATATGTAATACTTCCTGTGCCTTCTAGTTTGGATGCCAGTTCATTGACGTGATTAGATATTCTCGTCTGATAGCTTTCACTATATCAAGCGATCTCTTGTTTGACGGTAGTGATCTTTACGTCGTCGTAAATATATTTGTTTCTCACATAGTAGGGTATATCTAGCATGGGTCTCAGTGTCTTGATTTGGAATCTTTCAAGAATATATATGTTGCTATTGCTAGCAGTACCCCACAGCCGGATTCCGTAGGTCCAGATTGGTTTAAGGATGGTCTTGTAAATAGCTATGTCGCTTTTTTAATTGGTAGTCACATAAAATTTAAAATAAATATCGCCACACTGTCGACACACCAACTGTATGGTCCCAAATTAAGCAACACTTGTACTATGGGTACCGTAAAATTGATTGCGAGCGAACCCAGGGCAAATTAAGAAAATACCATTTCCGAAACTTGCCCAGAAGAAATTCGAACCCACAACCTATATTTTATACAATGTAATTGCACCTATATTCTGTATATGAGTCGTGTATACTGAACATGTTCCTATGTTTTCACAGAAATGTAAAACAACCTTTTAAAACGAGTCACATTAGAGTTTCTAACCCATCACATAATAATGAATCCTTTTAATATCCCACTCACGGGCCTTCCTTTATTCCGATGGTGATGCAGGCCATAACCCACCACGCTGGCCCAGTGCGGTTAAGCGAATTTCACATGTCTTTGGAAAATTGGTTAGGATTTTTAAGACATGCAGATGGTACAGGTTATTTTAAACATAATTTTGGTACTTTGGACGTCTTGAAAAGTACTTACTGAATTCAAAGTACAAACGGCCACACTCTTAAGTATACACATCACGTGATCAAAAATATTGTAAGAAAGAGAGTTAATTCATGACGTCACATACATGATATTTAGATGTGTGAATAAAGTAACAAAGTTTTGATCAAGTTTAAAAAAAAAAAACCTAATGAGTTCGTTCATCAGTAAGTCGATATTGTATATTGAACATAATCACAAATTATGTCAATCATTCGTCCCAGTTATCAAATTTTACCTATTGTCAATCACCTATTGTTACATACGCTTCGATATGGTGGACTGGATGATGTTAGATAAAAAATGCAGATATCTAGTAATATTATAATTTTATGTATAAAAAACACGTTACAAGTATGGCCGGTGGTCGCGGTTGAATGCGAATCGGTTTTAGTGTCGGGTGTCTTCGTGGCGCGAGCCCTCTCCCTCGGGGACCCGAACGGTACGGTGAAGACGAAGACGTAACACCTATCATTGGATAAAATAAATTTAATATTATTTTGGATAAAATGAGTAGCTGTATCAGTTAATTTTCAAAAATGCCTGCACGTTTAACAACTACTAGGTGAAACAAAAAGGGTTTACATTTTTTTTCAAAACCTAACTTTATAATTCTAAAACTATCAGCTTTGGAGAAAACTTGAAAAACAAAAGGTGTTATAGGAATACAGCTGTTGACATATTTCACAAGTCCACAAAACCTTTAGTACTTTAACTGTCCCACAAAGCCCATCGTTTTAGATTAACAAAGTAAAGTTGCAAAAAAATTTGTATACCCATTTGTTTCACCTTGTATAGAGCGAATGAGAATCGTGGCTCATCATCAAGCAGAAATTTCCCGGCAGTTGGGTGTAACAGGCGGATATACCGTTTCGGAGGTACTCTTTAATTTCATGTGTTTTTATTTTTTTACGCGGAACCCTAATTGTTTTTCTAAAATTAAAGTAGCCTAAGTTACTCCCTATAATGTCAGCTATCTGTCAGTGAAAGTCCCGTCAAAATCGGTCCAGCCGTTTCGGAGATTACCCGGAACAAACACACAGACAGACAGAGAGACAGACACAGACAAAAAAAAATTTAATCGCGTTTTTGCTATTTGTGTCGTATGTACTTTCATATGCATTTAGTGAAAAGGTGTTATTTTGATATTACAAACAGACACTCCAATTTTATTTATTTGTATAGATTTGTGGTGAAGACGAATCCAACAAACCAATTATTATTAAAATCGGTCCACCCGACGTCCACTGGAGGGTTTTTTTTATAAATAGAGCAATGGTTAAAGACTACGAAATACTGTTTATTGTTTTTCATTTTATTTTAATACTAGCTGAGCCCGCGACTTCGTCCGCGTGGAATTTAACTTAACAAAAACGCCCGCTCCCGCGTTTGAGCCCGCGCGGCAGGACCCTTTATTTAAATTTTGTTTTTCTAAAATAAAAGTAGTCTAAGTTACCTACCAGTATATATAATCCTATAATCTACCAGTGAAGGTCCCGTCAAAATCGGTCGAGCCGTTTCGGAGATACTCTTTGATTTCATGTGTTTTTATTTTTGTACGCGGAACGCTAATTGTTTTTCTAAAATTAAAGTAGCCTAAGTTACTCCTTATAACATCAGCTACATACCAGTGAAAGTCCCGTCAAAATCGGTCCAGCCGTTTCGGAGATTACCCGGAACAAACACACAGACAGGCAGAGAGACAGACAGACAGACAGACAAAAAAAAAATCGCGTTTTTGCTATGGGTGTCGTATGTACTTTCATATACATTTAGTAAAAGGATTTTATTTTGATATTACAAACAGACACTCCAATTTTATTTATTTGTATAGATTACCTAAATTGGTATTGTATTAATAAACGCACTGCATACTGTGTTTGTCGCCAATCACAAAATTTTGTCTCAAATGTTTTCAGATTTTAGATAAACTATAAAAAACTCAAAAATTTGAATTTCGCGGGCTAGACAAGCGCTATCACCTTCAACACAAATGTGTAATTTATATTATTTACAGTACAAAACGACAATGCGTAGCGCCGTTGCCGCATCGTTATTCCCGCATCTCTCATCTCATTCTTTTTTTGGAGGAATGGCAACATCTAAGGATACACACACAATGACATTTTGACATAATAAAACTTTATTTTGATAATAAGTTGTCATGTCAGACAATAAACATCCTTTTCTAGCACTACAATTTTCTCTCTGTTGGGTCTAGAATGGTCAGTTAAGTTTGTTGCTGTTTGTACATCAACCTTTCTTATTTTAAACACTGTCAATCACACTATATATATCAAGTAAGTACGTGACAAATAAGATATTAATTCATATTAATGTGAACCTTCCTTGACAACAAATTTTAATATCGGTTGTTTATTATTACATGGACAGTTTTGCTTATGATCAACCAGTCTAGATTATTGACTATAATGAGTTGCAACTTTCAGTACGTATGACAGTTATTTGCGAACTATGATCCCGTATACCAAGAACTCGATAAAAAAAGTTGAAAATCCCGAGATAAACATGTTTATTTCGAGACATGATAACCTAGGGTAAACGCTTTTATATTTTTAATTTAAACTACATTATACTTACAGGATGTTTATAAAGTCCGAAATCATAATTCTGGTGTGCATATGCTAGCTGATATATGAATGCCCAGTGAAGACAAACTACACGTAGCTATCAAGTTTACTGAGTTACGGGCATTTGAATATTAGACACCACAACTTTTATGTTGCAGCGTAAGATGGATGGTTGATTAATGTTCCCAAAATAATCTGAATAATATGTAGAGTCATACTTTAAAATCTTGCCAACGCTTTCGGTGGCACCCTGTATATGCTGAGTGGTGATAGCTTTTAACCTAAGATACAATTTGACAGATTGTATTGCGACAGCTATTGGTATTCCCGTGTGCTTTAATTTATCTCCTCGCTCGGAACGGATCTTCAATTGTTTTATTATAATTATGATATCATGAGGTACTCACTAATACCTATAGCGGTAAGAAACTACGTAGGCACAAATTATTAGGTACTTGCGTTATTCAGTCAATCTTAACCCTTCGACAAAGGCCTGAAGACCGTTTGGGGAATGGTCCAAGCGATGGCTTCTCGGTTCACGGTACAGAGTGGTTACCTGTCAGCCTGCTGTTGGGGAAAATTTCAAATAAGACTGTATTTGATTTGTATAACAAATACTACCGTTTGTTTACATAAGTAATATTATTAAGGCTTCCAGTTGGTGAAATCTGTCTACTTATAAAATTACAGGTTACAGAATTTTAGTTAACTACATTTTTGTCCGCATCGTAATAACAACCTGTATTGTTAACAATCGTTACTAAGTTATGCCTCTTATACCGGATTCTACTCAATAGGTACGGTGATAGTCCGTAATACGAATGACAATAAAACATTGAGTTACGTAAAACAGTGGACCCCCGGTAATAAGTAAATTTAATATTTTATTTTTTTGTAAATCTTCGCTAATGTACTTAGATAATGCATGATTGAACAGGCTACAACTTGTACACGCCACCACTATGGTACTCGACGCGTAGGTATTGTTTTGATTCTGATTGCTTACATATTGTTTTCTTATATTTACGCAAATACAATACACATTGAAATAAATTATTTTTACAGAAGAAGAATAGGGAAGATGGCTGGGTGCTACCACCAACTTGGGATCCAGTAATTAATATAATTAAATCCAAAACCAAGCGTACCATTGCAAGACCTCGAGACACAGTGAGCACTTTCTGCGTGGATCGGACCGAAAACACCAACTAAATTTTGAGGGGACCCAGTTTTTAACTATGACATCAGGACGTCTAAAACCTCAGTCCCCCCGTGACCACGGTTGCTGTAAAGCAACCGAAACGTCGGGAACATAAAAAAGTAAATAAACGCGATATAATCCGTACAAATAGTTTTATTTCAATCTGATTGCTTAGTTTCAAAAAACCGACATACATAATGAAGTATCTTATTGGATTATAAGGTACTCTTTTGTAAAAAAAAATCCGGACTATAGGGGGGTCCTTAGGCAATACTCTATAATCCGACAAATTCGATAGTCCGACACTGCCCTGTAAAACGTTTGTCGGATTACCGCGGGTCTACTGTATTTTTATATGTACCGATACAGATTTAACTCTATGACTTTATTCTCTTCTTCATGCAATCTACACACACACTAAGCGCTTCGCAGATACTTATCACACACACACGTAAAGAAGATAAACTTATTTATAAATGGCGGAATATCAACAGACGGATCCAGTCGTCTTGTATTCGCGATCATGCATCGAATAATAATTATTATTTCCATCATCGCGATTGGTGAATGCTGCCAATGTCACTGGAGCGATCGAGCGCCCATCGACAAGTACTTCATAGACGTAGCAAACAAAGTCATAACAGCTGATAGACAGGCGAAAATATCGTGTGCCACGCGCCCAACCAGGACCATAGAAGTGTACGGCGAGAGGGCTTACAAGTACGTCGTGAAGCTGCCCCAAGGCACCGAACCAAATTTCGTGGTCAAGGCCAGGAATAGAGTGCTGCTCATCCAAGGGAACGGGTCCTGTAAGAGCCTGTCGCAGATAAAAATCCTTCCCGACTTACTGGATTTCCGTGCCGCAACCTGGCAGTTCGAAGACAACGAGCTGGTCGTCACGGTCCCGTATGCTGGCGACAACGATGCCGCCAAGATATGTGCGGTGCCAGATATAGCGGAAAGAATATTGCCTAATACTTGTAAGACAGAAGTATGGTGAGAGCAAGCGTATTCACCAGATATTGAAATCAAGTTCCGCATCGTAGAGTCTCCTATAATAATTCTGATTGTTTTTGACTCGATTGAAATGTCAATGTTTTTCTATACTGTATAAGTGTTTAGGTTATCGCTAAAACTGTTTTGCTTAAAACATAGATTAAATAAATGACTAAGTTATGTTATGTTTTTAATTGGTTGAAATTGCTATCTGTATATTTTATAAAAACAATAAATTAAAAACTACAATACGGATAAGTATTATTTTTACTTTATGATTATTTTATATTATAATAAATGAATGGAATAATGGATCTGCGTAATTATTATTTTTGTTCATTCTCCTCTCCTAATCAAGTTACGTTATTTGAATCTTTTTGTTTGAACCTATTTATCGTAGCGCTCGTTTCCATTGGTTAGGGTTCTTGCATATACAAAAACAGAGCACTCAAACTTAACTAACTGAAATGTTGGTTTACACTGATCCGGACAGAATTAATTAATTTCCACACTTTCAAAAAACATATTAATAATAATTTAGCCCTTTTGTCGTCCCACTCTTGGGCACGGGCCTCCTCTCAACACGAGGGGGATTCAGGCAATAATCCACCACGCTGGCCCAGTGCGGGTTGGCGGATTTCACATGTCTTTCGAAAATTGGTTAAATCTTCTAAGACATGCAGGTTTCCTCACGATGTTTTCCTTCACCGTAAGGTAGTGATAATCATAAATATAAATTATGATCAAAATAACAAACTAAAGCAAATATTTTTTGGCTGCTTTCTTTATTAATTAAAAACTCAGTGTCCTGTTTCTGTTGTAGGTACTGTTTATACACTAAAGACTGTGATCTAATGATATAAAGTGACTTGTTATCAATTAGTGCTAAATGATTCGTTTATTTTCCAACTTCCACTTTCGATGGAAAAAATATTGTCACTAGTTGTCGCCCGCGGTCGAAATTCGACCATAATTAATTAAACCCACAAACCTTCTTGATTGATACCGGTACGCTGAATGCACTATGGATGTCCCGCCCTCAGATATTAAGAAAAAAAACTGTCACCGTTTGTCAGTGAGACAGTTAGTCAGTTACACATGTGTGAGGTTACACATGTGTGTATAAATAGAGCATTCTGCTCTATATAAACTATAAGTGTGGGAAATTTCATACTCCTCCGTCCACACAATTTCCGTAAAAAGTCATACAAAGGTTTTGCTTCACGTATTAATATAATGATAACTTTAAAATGTTTCTACAGCCATACTTACCTAGGAGTAAAAATGTATCAAAAGAGTAGACCTAAGTATTGTTGGGCTATTTTTCAGCTGTGTCCTATACAGTATCTAATAAAATAAAAAACGTAATAATCAAGATTTTTGTCTTATATTTTGCATGTTTAGTGGTTTATTTCTTATCCTCTAAAGAGATAAGAAATAAACCACCAAAAATGATCCCATATCTGTGCCTCAAAGTCAGTAATTGCTCAAAACGGCTCACCTCACCTTAACCTCGAGCGTGCGTCTGTGCAGCCACGCGTATTAAGGGTCGCTGGGGCTCCGGAATTCCGTATCAGCGTTTGATACGGAATCAGTATTCCGTCCCCGTATTTTCGGCTGATATGTTTAATTTTTTCCCCCTCGCTCTCATGATATTTTCATTATCCGGCGCTCGGGCCGTGATAAAATTTGTCGTCATTTTCGAAGGGAATGTACGTGTCAATTGCGGGTCCTATCAAATTGATTATTTATTTAAAAGTCGTTCACGAAAATTACATGACATTTTCATAAAAATCTGTCTGTCGAGAACTTGGTTTAAACTTAACAATATCTTGTTATAACATATTTTTAAAGTTAATTTAAAGTTAAGTTTATTATTATAGTTATTCATCATTTTAAGCTCTATTCACAGTAACTAACGACTTCTAAGTACAAATACAGCTCAATTGACTCGAGTCACGTTTACGGAACGTAATTCTCTGGAGACGGGAATCCGTAAAGTTTTAGCGGTCGTTTAACCAGCTAATGCTGATGCATTATGCAATTTTCTAGTCGGTTGGGTGACCGGTTTATGGCATATTACCTTCCCCGTTCCCGGGGTACCATTATAGTGGTCCCATAGTTGATGTAATTGAGAGATAGAGCGCATAGTCTTGCTTCTAGGCTTTACATTTAGTTAACAATCTCGTATCTGTATAGTATTGGTTCAGCGTTGTCGTCACATCTTGATAAACCAACCTTACTTAACAATAATAATAATAGAATACGCTTTGATAAATGAATTTCCGATAACGATACGTAGAACCTATTATTAATAATTGGGCCTCGCCTCAATGTGAGGCGGATTCATGCCATAATCCACCCTCTGGACCAGTACTAGTTTGCGAATTTCATGTCTTTCAACATATGATTATTAGAAATTGCACAGCTTTTCTAAGACCCTGCATAGGTTTTCCGACGATGTTTTCCTTCACCGTAACAAAAAATAATCATATTTAAATTTTAAGTAAGTATTTTTCTTTATTGAAATTGAGAGAGCCAGCCCTTTTATGGGCTACAGCTCGGCACTATCAATAATATATTAGGTAGCAGAGTCTCTATACGGTTATAATTTGTTTTCAAAGTATTGTTCCTGAAATATAGATATAAAATTAATAATTCCGGGTTATCGAAGTAAACCATCTGCCACGTTTTATCTATATTTGTATTATTTAAAGTAGGTATGTACATACGTGCACACTATACGTTTTCCGAATCCAGATTCCCAGATTTTTTTCCGCGCTCGTGCTAATTTTGGAATGATCTTCCTCCTGAAGTCTTTTCTTTGCACTACAACATGGAGTACTTAGGTTACGGGTCCCTTAAAAGAAGCCGGCACAGAATTAGCTCCTCTTAAGTTGCAGACATTCTTGGCGACGGTAACCACTTACAGATGGACCATCTGCCAATGTTCTAGGCACTAAAAAGTGTTACATAATTCTCCTAGCCACCTAACCGAACCAAGTGAAAAAGTATAAAACAGCGCAGCGCGCAAAACAACGAGAGACGCACTCTGCGCTTGGCTTTCGGACACGACCGACGTATTGGTTATGATAGGAATGGTTCCTTATATTATTATTATTAGGAGCCTGTAGTGTCCCCCTGCTGGGCAAAGGCCTCCCCTCCCTTCTTCCACTTCTGGTCTGGTCTCAGTCTGCTGCGGTCTGAGACCAATGTGCTTCATATGAGTCAAGCTCATCCCGCCATCGTCTTTTGGGTCTGCCGCGTGGTCTGGTGCTGTGTGGGACCCGCACTGTGGTCACTTACTTTCGCCCATAGGTTGTCGGGTATGTGGCAGAGGTGTCCCGCCCAGTTCCACTTTAATTTGGCAGCTGAGTGGCCAACGTCTACAATTTTCGTTTTGGAGCGCAGGATCGAGTTTCTCACTCTATCTGTGAGCTTTACTCCTAGTATACTGCGCTCCATTGCTCGCTGGCATACCCAAGGGCGGACTTTTGACGATTAGTTAATGACCAAGTCTGCGCTCCGTAGGTGAGGATGGGGAGAATGCACATGTGCATAAGTTTTCGTTATAGTGAAAGGGGTAAAGACCCTTTCATTAGGTCTTTCATCGACCAATAACTCCTCCAGGCGTTATCTGTGCGTCTGGTAATTTCCTTATCCTGTCTGGCCTGGAAGGAGACTATTTGGCCAATGGTTCCTTATAGTTATTGTCAAAGTTAATTTAAACGCTGTCAGTTAAATTGTTCAAGTAAAGCTCACTGTTAGAATTCAATTATAGTAAGGTTGATAGTTGTCATATATTTTTTTTTATAAATTACGCTAGAAGTTTATAAAAAAACGTATTTATAAAATGCACTATGTAGGTATCAATGAAGTACACTAAAGTAATAACATAGGCTATGTAGTGAAGCCTGCATTGCGCTAGTATTAGATATGTCCGAATACAAATTGAACATTTTATTCGCTGTTACTTTTAGCACTTTACCGTCAACACTTTACTGTTTCCAGTAAAACTTTTACCGTCGACTTGTATCCTTAATTTCAAAATCTCAATGTGTTGTCTTATATTCAGTGATCGATATAACCGAGTCATCGCAAGGGGACCTTAACGCCGTCGCTTTATAATCGCAATTGTTATGAATAGCCCGGTGAAACGAACACCGATAGGAAGACAAATTCATCGAGAAGTATTTTAGGTAAATAAAGAAACCCATTGCTAAACAAGTATTGCCCGGTATATGGAGTACCTTTTTACGATAACATCACTAATCACTCAACCAACGAATAAATGAATAAAAACCCTTGTATCACGGGTACTGTATATTGAAATGGGTGCGATGCAAATACCCAGACTAGGTCAAATCACAAGAAGACTATTGCCTAATATCTCATAATCAAATATTTATTTTCAAACAATAACCAATTTTGTCATAGGTCGGTGTTTTCAGATAAAACTATGAATAGCTAACGAGCGGAAATAACTAAAAGCGATGTCCGCCGACGATTTCAATCGCCTTTCAATCTACAATGATCCGGATTGCAAGTTTGATACGTCTTTATGTTAGACTAGTGATTTGTAGACAAACACCATTTGGATTTAACAATAAAATCCTAAAATGTTTAAAGACCTAACCATTTTGTTTAAAAAAACAAACACCTTCCGCAAGGTCGCTAAAAGAAATTAAATGGACATCCTACCAAATGTTCCTAACACAAATGAAGGGTTCATATAAGAATAGATTGGTATACCTGAATCTGGTACGACATCCCACGATACAATATGGTTGTCTATCCGACGACACAAGCAGTCACAAGCATAAAATATAATGAACACTGGACGCCAGCCCTAACGACATCAAGTTTAAAGCAACAATCTAACCGGTTTACGAGCATATTTAATGCTTCATTTTATACCTTATCCCGCGGTAATGATATTGTAAACTATATATTCCTAAGCTACATCAAGTTTAGCGAAGAAAATCCAATTTTAAAATATTTTAAAATTCTTTCAATTATTTTTTATTGCAGGTACTTAGGAAGTAAAATGCATTAATTGTAGCAGCCTTAGTTTAGAAGTTGTTAAATGGCAATAAGCTCTTGCTTATTTTAATTTTAGACAACAATATACCTTATTCGTACTTTTTCAGGGTCTAAGATGTGTGAGTTGTTTTCAAACCAGTCTTGATAACTCTTCCTACCAATTATTATCGCATGACCGCGGTGCTATGCCAACCAACATAAAATTCGTATGGTAACAATAAGGTCACGTCTGATTTCCCAGGTGATCTAGAACTGAATTACAGTGAAACAGGTGAAAGCAACAGATGTAAAGAAAAAGTGCGCCATCAAAAACACATCCCGAGTTTCGTGCCGCACCATGTGTCATCATCGCACCGTATATTCCACACAATGGTTGTCGCGTCAGAATAATTTATTTATTTATTTACTAGCTGTGCCCCCCGACTTCGTCCGCGTGGTATTTAACGTAACAAAAATTATGGTATTATCGGGATAAAAAGTATCCAATATGTTAATCCCGGTTATAAACTATCTTTGTCCAAATTTCATCCAAATCCGTTCAGTAGTTTTTGCGTGAAGGAGTAACAAACATACACTCACAAACTTTCACATTTATAATATTAGTAGGATTTATTGATAGGAATACCAATAGCTAGAAATATCAATTATAGATCCAAGCAAAAAGTCATAAAGCTAATTATAGGTCTTCACGCATAGCAGTTGAAGATGTAATTATAACAATCTAAGCTCTGCAGGAAAAAATCACATTAGTTGTTAGGTTATTATCTAATAGGTAGGCAATATTGTATTCAGGGTAAAATATCGCTTAGAATTCAACCCACGAATATGTACCGATAAGTAGAGTACAAAGTACAACCCAATCATTCTAATTAGTAGATCGGACTAGTAGCGTCAATTAGTAACTAGGCCAAATTAGGCTACTAATTCTTATGACAGCCATTGCTGTTAACACACAAAATATGTCACATAATAGCGCGGTCGCTTTACAAATGGTATACCATCGGGCATATCTATAGGAACGATTTGTGTAGAAATCGCTGTGGCTCTTTTTATTAGGCAGGAAATCTTTCAGAAGAGGAAAAAGGATGTATCTATAAATAAAGTCCAATCTTTTGGGATTGCCGAAAATCAACAAAGCGTTAGCTCTACCATGAGTCCGTTTTGTAGGCGACTCTAGTTGATAGAGTTTCCGACAAATAATGTATAGGAAATTGTCAGTTCCTCGGGTGGTCGATAGGTGCCTCTACGTTTTACTACAAAAATATTGTACGTAGATGCTAGTGACTAGCGAGTGTAAAACTCTTGTCAAACATAGCACAGCTACACGTTCTAACAAAAACTATTTTTGGACCGTACAATTTTTTCCTCCTTAAACAATCTATATCTCTAGTTTCCTCCTAACACATCCCTCGGGAGCACAATTTAAGTTTGCGTTTTGTGTTCACTATTGGTTCTCCATAACGTCTCCAGCCTGGTTTATGTCTTATGACGACAGAGTAAGGCGATAACAGACCTAAGCCAATACAGGAGCAAGATGACGAATTTTAATTAAACTTCTTGAATCTTCTGAATTTTCATTATCAGTTCGTAGTTCTCTTGGCTCATGTTTATGAAATTATTAGCAATATTTTAAACTTGAACTCTATCTAAATATCATTTCAACTACTTTACGTTCATATTATAACAGTACAATGCTTTGAGAGAACCTGTATCCACTTCAGCTGTATCAAAATACCTTGGTATTTTTGTGATTTTGTTTTGGATTTTTTGTTGTGAAGCGTTTTCATAACTCATATCTTGTTTTCTATTGCTATTATTAGTCGGAAATAAAAAGAAAATTCATCCTAACCCCTTTTGTACGACCGTAATAACCCTACAAAATCAGGTAACAAATGTTGTACAAAAAACGTCTAAACCTTTCCTAGGAACAGACCCTCGTCAACCGTCATCTGGATCTGACGGGAACGTACGCTACAATTGGAATGGAAAAACTGTATCACTCTGATAGTATTGAAGAAATTACTGCCGTATGGTTAATTTGTTATGATGATTCTGAACATTATTTACTTATAGGTACTTACAGTGAAAACCAACAAAATTAAACTCTGACATAAAACTTAAGAGCGCTCTTGAGAAATCAGGGGGCTTAGTACAAGCATCAAATACCAATAGAACGATCGAATCTTTCCATACATCTCACAGCAGCGCCCCTAGCGGTACCGTTCAGCTTTACTGGTATTTTTATATAGCAACCCAGAAAATAGACTTAGAAAAGTCATTCCAGTACAAAATACATCTTAAAAGAGAACACACCTTTGCTTTCAAATTGATCTATTTATATCAGCCTTGAATTAAGCAATGACGTTAGGCATGTGATTCTAGTAGGTCCGTTGTTAATAAAATACGCAATATCTCCTGAAGGCTGGCAGCCCTGCCGTGAATTCCCAGTTTACTGCCGTGCGTTATGACCAGCGGATTGTAAAGGTGTCTATGACGGCCGGTGCGGCGGAATTAAATTCTGCGGCAGTTTATACGACAGTTTGGCTGCTGTGAGAATTTGACAAGTAGACGAGTGACTGCGTGAATCATGATATATTTTGTTTAGTGTGATCGTATGCTGACAAGCAGAGGGACGCAGGGGGACACAGGGGGGCACGGGGGACGCAGTTCACGCAGCGCAGGGCAGAGCATACTTGTAACATCTAAAGCAGAGACATGTCTTTGCCCTGCTCTGCGGCTCGTTGTAGTGAAGGCACAGACAAGGCACGGGTTACTGCGTGGCGCGTGCACGTGGAGACAAGTTTTAATAAAAAGTGACACTGCCATTTCTCTAGTTGAGAAGATTAGTTTTTATCTGTGTCGTTTAGCTGCGTCACAGAGATCGTAACATACGCTCGGCCAGTGTAGTACTAGCTAAGCTGCGTCGCCTGCGTATTAAAATATACTTAGCCTTAATGTTAGTTTACATACAAGTCACAAGCACAGAGCACCCTCTGCACTCCGTACTAGGAATAATTTGTATCAAATTAATTATGAAGGCGAAAACGCGAGGCTAATGACGTTTGGAACCATTAAAAGACGGACATCTAAATAATCATAAGTATAATATAACTTGTTACACAGTCAAAACTTGCATTTTTTTACATTTCCTTGTTTGTTTTTTATTCCAATCATAGTAACGTCTTACGGCCTAATATTCTCGGCCATTTTCAACAGTATGCTCCTCAGTAAATTTGCGAGCAGCGGGTAGTTTTGTCCTAATAATGGTTCCCGTAGCTGAGGTACGCACACCTGGGGAAATTATTGGAATATTCAAACCCACAACAATTAATTATTGCGAGAACAATCAGAAAATGAAGCCCTACGTTTAAATATACATACAATATACACATTCAGTTATTCTTCTTTATGTCCACTACTGCACAAATGCCTTAAATGAGGACTTCCACACATCCCCAATTCTAATATCCAATACGCGAGTGATGTGTTCGGCCCACTTTAGTAATATTCCTGTTTCTTGTTAAATTATCTAACATTTCTTACCACGGCTAAAACGACGACCAGCAGGGGACAGACGAGGCTTATAAGCAACGACAGTACCGCCCGCACCAGCCACCATAGTCCAACCACAACGAGGACACTGGCTAGCATCACCTGCAACAAAGAAGCCTTTAACATTAGAGAAACACAGCATAATACTCCCATAATAAGATCATTAAATGTAATTAACATGTGATCTTAGCTATGTTTTTCTTTTGTTTTCTCTGTATCTATTTCTCTCACTGTACCTTCAAACTGTAGTGGTGCAATTTAGTAAACTCACTTGACCTATATACACGCGGAAACCGCACTCAATTAAGTAAATTGAGTTTACCGAATAGGTAGGTTTAACGTAAATGTGTTATATCTCTTTCTTGAGTACGTTTAATTATTTTGTTTGCATAGTTGTCTTCCGGAAAACATGTTTAATTAATTTATTTCTTATTAATACCTGTGCCTCCTCATGGGTTCGAAGCCATGATCTTGCAACGCTCACGATGGTGCTGCCTTCGCCTTGAACCTGGCATGGCGGCCGGGATAAACTGAACTAAAAAAGAAATGATGAAATAAACATGATTGCAGATGAATTAATGCGAGTTAAGCGATATTGCAGACATAAGCTGAATTGCTGCTTTAATTGTGTTGTCGTAAAATAATTTAATAATGGATTTAATAAATAATCTTTACATACTGTATGGCCTAAAACAGCGCTCCGCCACTGGTATTCATCTGAGTACATTTTAGATGCAATGTCGTCAATAAGATGGGCGGAGCATACCAACGATGTATACAAGCTCCTGCCTAGAGGGCGTCGTTCTGTAAACAAAGTTTTACCTTGTAAGTAACTTTGCAGAGTTCAAGAATACTCTGCAATATCGCTTAACTTTGTATTTATATGTGGTGAATGTCTATATAGGATCTTTGGAACCAACGTTTTTTTTATTCAGTTAATACAAAATAATATACCACACTAACATTCTAACTTTCCACGAGCAGGCTACCATCAAAGCTATATTAACTTACATGACTTAATATCTCATCCGTTTATACGAATAAAAAATATAACATTAATTCAACCCACCTTCCTCGCTTTCCCGGAAAAATACCTCATTTAACTCCTCTCATACAATTTCCTCAAAAGCTTATTACGTCACATACCACATAATTTAGACCCTTAAAACGGGGCAAAACCCTCATCATTGTGTGAACATTTTAAACAGAGACAATAAGTTATTGAACCAAAAAATATATTAATGAAACATGTAGGCTATGATTTTAAAAAAGTGTGTCAAACTTGTTTCTAACATAGTTATCCTGCCTGCCTGCAATTTGATACAAGAGCGATAGTGAAAATGCGGGAACCAAGGAAGTAATAATTATAACAGGAAGTAACATTACTTCCTGTTATAATTATTACTTCTTTGGTATGTATCTATATAAGCCTCTGCGTGCTAAAGTGCATTTTGTGAGTGTATATAAACTCACCAATCCTTGAATCAATGGGCAGCATTTTTGATAGCACTTATCACCCATTTTCATAAAAAAGTACTTCATTTATAATAATTTCATAAAACTGTTTTTACACGGACATATTTATAAAAATGCAAGTTTATTGCATTTTTGCGCTCGCTCTAAAATTTTGACGTTTGACGTGTGTTTTGACCGCTTTGTTTTTCTATTTTTAAACTTATTTCATAGAAGTTCGGGCTATCGCAAAAAAGTGTTGTTTGTCTCTGTCTAAAAGCGTATCAAAACTTTTTTGGTGTTTGTTTTTTCTGTGGTTTTCTTTCACTCATACTTCGCTCAATTATTTCATAATAAGTTGCGCAATAACTTCAGGACATAATATCATAGAATTTAATGTTAATAAGAAATCGATGATTTTCATCATACTGACAAAGTTTATATTGTTAGGCTATGAAAATAAAATATCCTCGTAACTGCGTCGCTTTATTTCCAATCCGCCGGTGCCCACAATCAACTTTACTTTTACAACCTCTCATTAATCCTACAAATTATCCTGATACTAACTTAATTATAACATGATCAAAGTCCATAATACTTTTAACGGGGCTGTTCTTAACTCATCTTGATAACCCACAAACCAATCAGCAGTCGAAATAGCTTTGTAAAATACATTACAAGTTGAACCATTTCCTTAAACTTACTTTGTTGATAATAAAGTTACGATATCTAATATTCAACGTTATTGCTTATTACAATGTTACTTTAACTGCCGCGTTAACTCGTAGAACCTAAACCTATCAAGTAGGTACCTATACCGTACATTTTAGCACGTAGGGTCAACATAGCAAGTTAAGTTGCCATCAAAATTTGAAGGTAAGTGCACCAACAAGATAGGCAAATAGAATATTGTCGGGAGCAGCATATAGAAGACGGGATCACATTAATTTATATTACATTTTGGGAATATATTTTGTTTATATATAAAAACATTGGTATAAAAGCGTACGATCCGCCTGATTTTAAGCAGTCACTTGACTTCACTTTTTTTAAAAATATAGTTTTCATCTTTAGGTTGTCGATGAATTTTAAGCAGTCATCGTAGCAAATATAGGTTCTTGCCACCAAAGGCTTTGCTCGCACGTTGCCAAACTTAAAGGAAGCAACAGAGTGAAGGGAATGGGCGGAGGATTAGGCTTTCGGCTGTCACTCACCGTATGAAGCGCAGCTATAACAGCTACTTGACGCTATTCTTCAGTGTGAGTGTGGCACTACCCAGCCCGTTGAGCTATAGTGAATTGGCTTGGCTATAGGCAACTTGTCTCTACCATCGCCAACACAGACATAAATTACAGTCAACCCCCGAGCCGAGAGGAATTTAGAGCGCTGTTCAAAAATAATAAACTTAGGGACTGAGCACACAGCAATAACATCTATACAAATAAATAAAATTGGAGTGTCTGTTTGTAATATCAAAATAACACCTTTTCACTAAATGCATATGAAAGTACATAGGACACCTATAGCAAACACGCCATTTGAAAAAAAATTGTCTGTCTGTGTGTGTGTTTGTTCCGGGTAATCACCGAAACGGCTGGTCCGATTTTGACGGGACTTTCACTGGCAGATAGCTGATGTTATAAGGAGTAAATGAGGCTACTTTAATTTTAGAAAAACAATTAGGGTTCTGCGTTAAAATAAAAAAACACATGAAATCAAAGAGTATCTCCGAAACGGCTGGACCAATTTTGACGGGACTTTCACTGGTAGCTAGCTGATGTTATAAGCAGTAACTTAGACTACTTTTATTTTAGAAAACAAAATTTTAAAAAAAGGTTCCTACCGCGCGGGCTCAGAACGCGGGAGCGGGCGTTTTTGTTATGTTAAATTCCACGCGGACGAAGTCGCGGGCTTAGCTAGTAATATAATAAATTTAAAAAAGGAAAATATTATTTTCATTAATATCAAATCAACAGGGCCAGGGTTTGCACTTAATTTTGTCACAATATTATGTTCTGACACAATGTAGAGCAAGGTAGGGTGACTCTGCTGTAAAGTTCTTATTTTTTTTTACTATAGCGCTCCAAATGAATGATTACCGTCTCATTTTACTGAGACGTTTCAAACTGTTAAATATGTCTTCACCTATTAGTATCTCAATATATTTACACCAAAACCGGTCTCCGGATTTCGACATAAGTAACTATTTCATATTGCTATCACGTTCCCTATCTGAGTAGAAGGACTTCTGTGTTTATTTTTATTAAAAAATACAATGAATAGTTATTATTTTCATGATTCATGGTTGTCCTACTCTAAGCGTAGTGATAAATTAAAGCTTAGCGTGGTCGTGACATCTGTTGCGGCCGCTATATTTTTATTTAGACTCCTATTACTGCTGCTTCGCTCGCTTCCGGATGCTTGAGCCAGTACTTAACTTTTCTATATTAAGAGACCTAGCAGAAAATAAAGAGATTTCAGGAATATTAGATACACGTGGAAGTATTTAATAGTTATTTTGAAAGTAGGTACCTCAGTACCTCAGTAGTTTAATAAACCAGTTGCTAGCTTCAGGTTCGATTCCTTGTATCGTTATGTGTTGGTAATCAGTGAGTTGACAAACTGATATTTTCCAAGCGTCTGCAGAATTTAGAACTATTGTATTTAATGATTTATTAAGTTAGTGATAACGATAAGAAGAAACTTCTGAATATTGAAGTTTATTTTAAGTTCCTAGACTGAACATTGTGTTAGATTTTAAATGCAAACATAGTGTGGGAGACTTGTTCGAACGGATTTCGTGTCACTATTGTGTGTTGTCAAAGTAACTTGAAATAAAACAAGGTTTTCTAGATAAAAGTACTACGAATATATAAATAATTCCAGATATAGAAATACTTTAATCGATGATAAAATAATTTTATAAAAAAAAATTCTAAATAATTATCATTACAGTGGATTGCGTACTACTTTTCAACCCACTTCATTAAGATTATCAATTCGTGTGTATGTTTTTAGGTATATTTGCAAGAAACATTACACAAATGAACGCACTTGTCTCGTGAACATTATGAAGAAAAAACACTGGGGCACATCAAGCGCGTTGCTTATCTGTCTGGGACTTCTGTACTGTTTTGCCATGTATCCCAACCATGGATAAATTTCTCTAAATATGTAATATTTTTTTTACTAAAAGTGGGAAAAGTAAATCAAGGCATCAAGGTTTAATTTCAATGAAAAGAACATATTTCTTTATTTATATTTAAAATTTTCTTAATTGTCCTCACGCGGATACTTCAGTGGCTGTGTGTAAATAAAATATATGCCTAAATATTGTTTTAAAAACTTTAATAATTTTCTTTTAGTTATTTTTTTAAACTTACAACATTGCATCATGACACAAATGGTTGGGCCTTTTCCCGGGATTAATATTTTTAAACTTGTCACAAATTGCGCCAAACTTTTTGTGTTGCGATTACAGAACTTTTTTCACTGTCGCGAGTTTTTGTAGGTAAACGAGAGGAAAATTAACTCGGTTGAATTTCGTCCAGTTGATTTACGGGTGCGCTAAACACACTGTGTGGGGAGACCATTGTGAGAATTATGATGTTAAGCACCCATGTAGGCGTGTGTTTTGTGTTATTTATGTAATAATGTTTTTATTTGTGTGTAAACGGTGGTAGTCGGGAGATTTGTGTGAACACAGAATGTCGGGAAATGGTATAATGTATTTTATTAAAGATGTTTTAATGGCCGGTATAGAAGTTTAGATCAAACGTGTGGTATTCTTTCCAGTAAAAATTATCTCTAAAACGTGCTCTACTAAGGCATTATATTATTTTACAGAAAGTAAATATGCGGACTCTGTACTTCAACATAATGAAAGCCTTACTACCTACCTAAAGACTTACCAAACTCGTCCTGTCAGTCAGGAAAGTGCCAAACTTAACGTATGTAATGTACCTATGTACCCAGCTTTGATCTGAGATGTTCTCAAGGTATTTAAGCAGGGTCGCAACTCGCCAAGTAATTTCAGAGCATGTCTATACTGCATCGTAGCGGTACTGATAGAAAATACATGTTATTAGAATCAGAAATTTCTCCAGACATGTAAATTACAGTATTTACTAATCTTTATTTAGTTATCATGTAAAAATACCTAAACGTGTTATATGGGTGGTTACTGTGAATTTAGTTAATAACCACTATTTATTACTATTATAAATATATTAATACTATTCCCTAAGCACATAGGGCGAGCTCACAATTCAAGCAACCTAGTCTTTATAATGTTACAGAAACTACTTGAGTATCTTAAATAAGAGTAATGTTTTATTGCTTCAATGTGTTTGAGTATCTCGGCGGAGCATCGCACGCATTACTACAACATTCGTTTGAACTTTTCCCAACCTTTTAATAGGTTTGGTTCATCGCTAGTTTGAAACAATGTACTGTTTAAATGCGCTGAACGTCTAAATGGTAGAGCGTAATGATCAAAAAACGTATAATGTTGTTGGCAGTTCTTCGAAAACCTCTCTTAATTATTATGTAATAGAAAATATTCTACATGAATACCTTTTTTAAGTTGAAGTTCCTACATATACCGACCAAATTTTTCTGGTTGGTATGCAGGTTAGATAGCACGCAAAGTATCGTGCACTATTAAAATAAGTTGTTAAAGACATGATTAGAAGAAAGTAACACCCGAATAAATATTTACATCAATCCATGAATTATGTTCATAAATTCGGAAGACACGTGTCAGAAAATACACGCTCGATACTCAAACCAGCACGTGTCAAAATGAGACCCGTGACACATACAAAATTGGAAGCCGCCTCCATGTTTTGTGATATAAATGCCGATTGATTGAGGAAAACTCGGAAGGTGATGATTTTCCCGCCTGCGAGAAAGAAACTTCGTTGTAACTTATTAGCGAAACAATTCTAGACTTTACAATAGATAGGTTACATTTTGTCATGAACTCTAATTTATTCCTCTACGTTTACTGGAAAATCATACTATTACAGAACTTTCTGGGTCCATTCATTTTTATTTGAAATCTTAAAATAAGTGACCTAAGCATTTCAAGATACATTAACATTAACATTTAAGCACTCTCGCCGAACTGAAATCCCTAAAACCACTCCGCATCAAAGTATCTACTTAATATCACTCAACGAAGCAAACTAAAAGAAATATAACAATAACAGTAACAGTAAATACCTACCACTATTAGCGACTAAAAGCCCTCGAATCAGGGCTGGGCGCGGCACGCCGAGGGCAGACCTGCCGATAATCTTGTAATATAAGTGGAGGAGTCAGCCCGCCTGAGAAAATCCACAATATTGTCGCTATAATGTGATCACCGCAAAGTTTGGATGGGACACACAGCGGCGAAAAATGTCAGACTTGTTCGCTTAGTTAGGATTTTTTTGATGGATGACCTTAGTCATCTTGATTCCGCCTTTCAGCACGTATACCAACGATACAAATTAGCATATATACTGTGTATTTATATATAAAATCATAATCAACATAATAATTAATGTCAATACAGCGGTTTGTGCCAAATAATATATTATGTACCTACTCATATATTATCTATGTCTATTATATATAATAAATGTAACACAAACTATAATCAATAATAATAATAAAAAAACTTCATAACGCCAATGCCACCAAATTATATCGACAATATATTTACTAACAAACAGCTACGCTTTTAGCAGAAACAAATAGGACTATCTCTGTGAACCATAATTAGAATACTTCCGCATGATTCTTAAACTTCATGACCATTGAAACCATCAACCTATGAAAATTTATTAATAATATTTGTAATCATCTCCATTAAATTTAAATTGAGTAGCATAATTATGCCACTACTCTGGTTCCCAAGATACAAGCATTTGCTTAGTTTGGGATCCACAGTAATACGTCCACGTAATTGTGATTTTGTTACTAGCAATATACCTCTTGTACCTACTATTTAAAATTTTGTACGTGTAACTAATGTTTTTTATAATAAATTTATTCTTATTCTTATTCTTATTGTGACCAAAATGTTTGTCTCAAACATCTCTGCCTACCCATTCAAAGTATGCCGTCGCGATGTTAATATTAAAGGGGATATAGGGCTCATATCACTTTTCGATTTCTTACACAGTTATCGAATATGTAAGTTTGATATATTTTTCGTCTGTGTGTCCGCCGCTAACCCCAGAGGCGGTCGTTAAATTTTATTAAAGTTTCAAACTTGTTATAAGACGTGTTAAACCGGGCGCGTGGTGTGCACTAAACAGTTACGTTTATAACTCCAGTTATTTTCCATTTCCCGACCACAGCGGCTAACTGCATCCCCCTAAAAGTTCAGAGTTCTGAACTGAAATAATCATCAGTTAAATCTTTTGTAAAAATCTTTTTATGTTCAGCTGTATTGTGAAAATTAGCTCGACTTTGCTAGTAATAGAAATAAAGTTGTTTCAAATGCTCTATTAAATTCAGATTTTCATGAGTGTGCGGAGTGTTTGTTTCGTAATCGTCATGAGAAAGTAATCTTATTTTATTGAGAAAATTATTGATTTACCTTGTTGTGATACAGAAGTTTATTTTATATGAAAATTCCTACTTATGTAGAGTTAAAGCCATAATTCGTTATTATAACAACATTCGGAATTGAAGACGTGAATATAATATACCTATATATAACTTTTACATAAAGTAAACAAACTTCTAAAATCATAAAGATAAAACACAATAATTTTGGACACTCACTTTACCCTAAACACATTACGAAAAAAATATGGACAGTCTGTTGTCACATAAACTGTACGAAACAGAGCTATTACATCCCCATTTCAGTAATGGGGGTAGCCCACGTCCGCAGCCCACGTCCGGACTGTCCCGACAGCACCCCTACCCCCTCCACTGTCCAGCGTCCGGCTAATGACACCATTTGTTATAATTTCGAAGTTACTTTACTTTATGTTGTGAGCTTCTAGATTTTTTTCGCTTTCAAAATAACTAAATTATAATAAACGTCTCCAAAACAACCCAGGGCATGGCTAGAAATAATTAATGAATTTCTAATTTATTTTGGAGTCAACTATACATATATACTACAACTCGGTGGACAAACCTTATTAAATCCGTGACACACTCAACCGTGAACGATTGCTCTCACTTGAGCCTAACATAGGCCCACATGGCGACATATCGTACGAGCAGCGGTGGCACAAGAACCGACCGAAACATGACCACGACCGCTCTGACAAGAGTGCTACGACTTAGAAGAAGAATACATACTGTATCCCGCGAGAATGTTCCGGGACTACAGATAATATCCATAATGCTGTGTGAAATATCAGTCCAGGTGTTCCCACTTCCACCACACAGACTACAGGCACTCTAATAAATCAGCTCCGTCCAAATATTCAAACTTTTTTCCTTCCCAAACTCTTTGTCTGACAGAATTCCGCGTACATTTTTTCCAACAGTATAAAAGTGCCATAAAATTTTGTGAACTCACTCTCCCTTGGGTGTGATATAGGTGTAAGCAGAACAGTTATGGGACTCATTACACAAGTTTTTAGTGTGATATTACCCAGTTGCCGGGGCGAGTATCATTTCACCCCAAAGACATTAGCCAATTTTAGAAACTGAACTTGGGTTTTAAAATTATTTTATTATGGACATTGTAACAAATATAACAGCAATATATTTAATTTTAAGGAGCTAGAAGAATTCATCCTACTAATATTATAAATGTGAAAGTTTGTGAGTGTGGATGTATGTATGTATGTATGTATGTTTGTTACTCCTTCACGCAAAAACTACTGAACGGATTTGAATGAAATTTGGAACACAGATAGTTTATAACCGGGATTAACATGTAAGATACTTTTTATCCCGATAATCCCGAAATTTTTGTTACGTTAAATACTACGCGGACGAAGTCCGTGGGCACAGCTAGTATTTGATATTTTTATGGGAATATGTTTGTGAACGGGCATTCGTGTCACGCCTAGTTATCCCATAGTCGGGTAAAGATAAACTATGTAGTGTATGTACGCTGTGGATAGAGTAATATGCAAGATTAGCGCTCCGCCAGACATACGTGCGACCGGCCCGGCGAAAAACCGTGAACAAATTCGAAAAACCACTGGCTAATTATCTAATGTGCCCTAGTTTTATAATTTTATTGTGTAGGAGTTGAGTTGTACTAAAAGGGGAGAGGGCTGTAACTAATTTGGAAGCTAATTCAGTTTGGACTTCTCTTTGGAGAAATGGAGATTAGATTAGAGTGGTTTAATTACATTTTAGTGATGAAGGCTACAAAATGTGAAATTTTTTAATATAATTTATATTAAACTAGCTTTTTCCCACAGCTTCGCTAGCATATTTTTTTGTGGATTTTGACCACAGTACCACAGCTAAGGTAAACAGGTAAATTTTAGACCAGTCATGGTTCAAATTGGGTTCAAATTTAAATGCTCCAACTAGTATTTTATTTAAACAATGAATTAACACGAATACTAAACTTGATTTAATATGGCCGACTTTGTTATTGCCGTAATATATAAGAAGACGGAAATTTTTTTCTTGTCTCCAATTGACGATAACGAAATTGGCATCAAAGTGCGCATAGTATTACTTTATCCGCAATCATTTCTTAATCATTCTGATAACTATCCTAAACTAACTGTGATGCACCATGGCTTAAGTGCCCCAAGGGAACTAAGCACTTAAGCGGTTTCAAGTTCCGCAGTCAAAGTTTGCACCCCGTGAATTAGAGGCCAGCGACACGGGCTAATGCGGGCTCGTCTTAAATCTTATCTGGTGGTCCGCGGAGGCTGATTATGCGGCACCCTTGTCAAGAGATCATTGTGTCGTCTCGGGTTAAATGCTGATGCGAGAGATAACTGGATTTTTCGTTTGAGTGAAAATCTCTTCCAAATCCTTGATAAAAACATGTGAGAGTTATGTGTCGTAAAGTGCAAATTTCTATATACATACTTAATTGTTTGTATAAAAGATAAATAAGCTTAGAAACAGGCGATTATATTTGAATCTAGAATGGAAGAGTTATCACCAGGAATTGAGACAATGTTTAGAGTATTTTCAACAGATGCTAAAAAAAATGTACTTAATAAAAGTATGATTAATTTAACTTACTATAGATTACGAATATTTGTAGTTTCCCAGATAATTAAGCGGTACACATTTAGCTTAACTACAATCTAACAAGGGTTCCCATTAATATCCCACTATCCCATACGGCAAAAACAATATATTATTATAGGAACTAACACAATATATAACGGTTGTATTGTAGACGCTGCAATAACTGAAACATTGTATACAGTCAGCCATTTTGTAGCACAACATTGGGGAGATCTAGGGACAGTTATTATATTTTTCATTACTCATACTCGGAAAGTAGGTCTGTAGTTCCCTGAGGAGCGGGTTGAAAGTAATACTTTTTACCATCTTCACATTTCTATGGAACCATGTTCTAACTTTTTCTACAGTCACTCAATTACAGCGCGATGTAAAATTGAAATAACATAAACTTTAGTATTAATTAAATAATAAATATTTTTAAATGACTTAATTATAATTTAGTTTCAACAATTTCTTTAAAATAACATAGAGATGGGCAAAATATTTAAAGATGAAATTGAAAAATAATGGCTAAATAATGAAGTTGGCCGGCCAACAAAAACAAAACAAATTAGGCGGCAATCCGATCTTCATTTGCTTCTTCGAGTTGTAGAGTATTGTTCATACTTCCTTGTATTATTTCTTTAATCAATTCCTGCTTTTATTTTTACTTTCCTTGTATTCATAATGAAAAGCACAGTGTTTACCTCGGGTGAAAGACTTATTTTGTCCCTCGAATTATTGGCGTCCTCGCTACGCTCAGGCGCCAAACCACGTCTCGGGCCGAAATAAGTTACATTCACCCCTTGTGTAACAATGTACTATTACCAGAGTATTTTACTGATGACATCGTTTAAAAATACTATTAATTAGTCAACACATACTTCTATGATCATACGATCGCTATGAGACGAGCCTATGCAGAATATTTATATGGCAATTGTTACCGATAGACGATAGGGGCACATTTTGCCATACAATCTTACGTAGGCGCTAGCTACGAGCGAACGTAAAGCTCGTGTGAAACTCGTGGTGACTGTCTATCTCGTACTACCTCCTATATCTATATTTGCTGTAAGCCGGATGATCTAAATATGTATATAAGTAGTATGCTTTCAGAAACGGCACATAGGTATATTACAAAAGAAGACATGTACCGTCTCGAATATCGTTTGTATTTTATACGCGTTGCGACATTTCCCACCCCCGCTCGAGCACTTAACAGTTATCTGCTAGTGTACTCGACTAAACAAAAGTTACATTGTGTCTTATGTGTTTAAATGCCTCGATTTTTTACATCCGATTCGGCTTCACATTTGGAAATATATATTGAGAATTAATGAATAATTAGAATGTATACATGTCGGTACTTAAATTGTTTTTTGAAATTCTTTAATGTATTAGAAAGTACAAAAACCTTCCTTAAAAAAATCTACATGATAGTGAACATCTCATAAAATTCTGTTGAATTGTTTAGAAGACCTAAGCGTACAAACAGACAGACGGACACGGATAGCGACATTGTATAATACTATTTAGAGATATTTGGGATTTCGAACAATACATTTAATCTAGCCGTGATCTAGATAATATAGGATACGCTTGGCTGGACTGATATAGTTGTGTATGAAAATGTAGATTTTTTTGGTGGCATACGACTTTTAGCTAATATTTATTTTTTGAATAGGTTTATATAATCAAATCGGACACTCTAAATTTCTCTTTCTCGAAGTTTCTACTCCGTAACGTCTTGGTAAGTCAATATACTGGAGACAGTTAGCGTGTAACAGTTCATAAATGCTTATTATCTTCAAACGCTGGCACTCTAAGGTTGCACAGAAACAATGGGACAAATCTGCTGACTCCTGTACAAAAATGTACTATGAGGTAACTTTAAATACTTATCCATTTTCTGTGGAGAATTTCATTGCGGAATTTATCTCCAATCCACCTATCTACCGTTCAATCAATCAGAAGTCAATCAAGTAGTGTGTCACTACAAAGTACAAAGAAAAGTCCACCTTACTGCTACAAACCTCAAAGAATATTTTGCAATACCACACGATTTTAAATCCCTTTGAAACGAGCTCCAGTACCAATAAAAACCACTCCACACAAAATACCTGAAAATTGAACTCGAAACCCACCATCAATTCGATGCTTAGTTGCTATGTCTTGCATATATGACATCTAAATATATATAACTCAAATGTGACTGACTGACTGACATAGTGATCTATCAACGCACAGCCCAAACCACTGGACGGATCGAGCTGAAATTTCGCATCCGCATCCGCTAAGAAAGGATTTTGATTAATTCTACCCCCAAGGGGATAAAATAGGGGATGAATAATCCCGAAATTTTTGTTAAGTTAAATTACACGCTAACGAAGTCGCGGGCACAGCTAGTTCTTTATAAACTTTAAAGATTGTGAAAGGGTTGGCAAGTTAATCGTAAGCTTACAATTTATTTCATAAATTTTAACTTTGCCAACTTCGAAAGAAGTAGACAGTACAGTATTTATGTCTTAGGACTTTCTCCCACAGATATATTCACGGACCGGTCCTTACACGACGCTAACCAAATTAAAGTATATTCGACTCTATTCCCAGTAGCAGTAGCATATCCCAGAGTAGCATATCAATTGATTTGTGAATATCTGCGCGTCAGGAACGCCTTTCAATAACGATAATTGTAGTTACTATTGGAGTTAAACTTGACATAACCCGTGTTTAACATTTTTAAAGAATACAGAAAGTGTTAAAGATCACTCAGCTATCAATGTCGCTGCAAAATTTATTTTCATCTGGCGAAATGTGAGGTCGCTACATTAGTACAAATAAAATGCTCTGCTCATTGATCAGATAAGGTGTAACCGCCGTAATATTTCCTAACTGCGGGGTTCTTACAAGACGTTTACGCGCGTAATGACGCGGTTTGCGTAAAATATCGCACTTTTCTGTTGTAACGCACGACTGAGGAATGATACTTAATGTGCGTAATTTAATCACAAAAAAATCTCAAAGCACTATAAAGCTTCGCAATTAGTGATAAGATCGCTAAATGTGTACTTACGTTTTTTATATTTTCGTTTTGTTTTACTTATTTGATGTTGTTGTTGTTTGATTTTGAAAAATGAACCCACACTTTTGTATAAAAAACAGAATGTGGAAAATATTATCATTCACAATAGGTGAAATATGTGACATATATATTGAATATAATTTCTTTTGTTTCTGGGAAAATATCCACAATGTAATATTATAATGCTCGCTTGTATCACTACTAAAAATATCGGAATATTCCCGTACAACCCTAATCGCTATTGGAGTTTACACGTGCGGATATCGAATAGCAATAAGCTTCTGCCGGCATGTGTATTTTACTGCACCCTGTACATATGAGGAGTGCGAAGGTACCTACCTACTTACTTGTTTTATATGAATTCTAGGCACAATTGTGAACCTTCATCTTCTGAACGGACACGTATTCAGTAAGACGGTCACTAAGTAAACAATTATTTGGGATTGCAACGACTGCGGTTACCTAGGCGGCTCACTACCCTCACTGGGATCATTGGCATTGTTACTATTTTTTATTTATTTTTCTCGTTGGTTTGTAATGTTACTCTGGCACATGTTAAGTTATTTAGAAGTTAGTTCTTTAGTTATGTGGATACTTGACTATTAGGCGTGTCTACAACTGTATACCTATTACGTGGAGACTTGTTATTGGCAATTTTGTAATCCATTTTTGTTTTTGTTATATAATTTTGTATTAGTCCGTAAGTCTTATGCAAGAATAAATAAATAAATAAATAATGTGTTTTCATTTGAGTTATAAAATTATTAATATTTAGGGTTAGGGTGTTTAATCTCTTCTAAATACGTAAATATAAATATTACCAGAGTGATACTCCTACCATATTTCATTAGAGTTCAACATACGAGTATAAGTAACAGCAACAAATATTTCATGATGGAGACCCCAGTTCTGTTTAAGTCACACGTCGGGCGCCACTGAAAAAATAAAACACACTGCACATTTTAGAATTCGATAATAACATAATACAATTACCATAGTATTGCCATACAATAACATAAATTATAATTGCGTATCTATTTGTGGACCTAATTAATCATATATGTATAATCTAGGTCCATAAATCAAATAAAAAAATGTTAAATTTACAATTTTACATCAGTCTATTCTTGTAACAATAGGGCCTGAACATAACCCATAAATTCTAGCCACAAATATCCCAATCTCACATATCGTCACAAAAAAACCTCAATTTTTACGAGTATCAATCCCATAAAACAGGCCACTAACCCACCGTAAATTCACCGTCGATTGCCCGCTGATAGCCGAATTCGTCGACGCAGACCCTATCGTAGCTAGAATATGATTGGGGTAACGCACTAGAAAGAACCCATGACGAATCAATTGGAATATCTTATGGGTTCACAATGGGTTCATGATTTAAATAATGGGTTTCTCTAGGATTTTCTCTATTACCGCTCATTATTCTATCAGACAGGGCAGGCGAATTTCAAATTTGAACTGGCTACATAATTTGATATATGATATGTAGCCGATTGGTTAAGCACGCGTCTTGCGGGCTACCAGGTCTCGGGTTCAAACCCCAGCTCGAACCGCTGGATTTTTCGAAATCTATGTCCGAATCATAATTTCTATATGATTATCACTTGCTTACGGTGAAGGAAAACATCGTGATGAAACCTGTATGTCTTAGAAGATTTAACCAACTTTCGAAAGACATGTGAAATCCGCCAACCCGCACTGGGCCAGCGTGGTGGATTATGGCCTGAATCCTCCTCGTGTTGAGGGGAGGCCCGTGCCCAGGAGTGGGACGTCAAAAGGGCTAAAATTATTATTTTTATTATTATTATTATGTCTAATACTTAGGTAGGTAAGTATACTTTGCTGTTCAAATTCAATATTCACCATAGATTTTAATTATTTTACTCTTGACAGCTTTTGTTTTCATAAACGAAGGTATATAATACTGAGTATGCTTATTTTCTTACAGAAGTAACTAAGTTCTTAAATTGTTTTTTGGAGTATGGGGAACACTTTGCACTGTAGTAGTAAAAACTTGTAATATCAAGTCACTAAACAGTGTATGTGTGTGTGTAATAATGTGAACAGCGTTTAGAGAAAAGATAATTAGATTTTCAGTAACACTTTGAAGTGAGAAGTGTTACTCGTGGATAGTGTTTCCATTGCTACACGATTTTGAAAGACTCCTTTACAACATACGAAGGAGTAATATTCGAACTATTCACCAGCACTACTGGTAACATTGCCGTAATTTTCAATGTTGGTTGCGTCCGCTGCGTAGGGAGCCAAACGCGCGTTTGAGCCGCGCGGCTACCTATTTCATAGATGGGTGTGCAGCCGTACTTTGGTGCCCCATCCCTCACCGCCTTGCCCGCTGCGAAAAAGGAGGGTTTTTATAAGTTTAATGTCTGTCTGTGGCATCGTAGCGCCCAACCAACCGGATGAACCAATTTTTATTTTGTTATTGTTTTAGAAAGTTATTCTGATCGTGAGTTCTCATGAAATTCGGTTCAGCCATTTGAAAATTATCAGCTAAATTATCTTTTGTACTTAAAAAGTCGTCGCATCGGTTTTTTTTTAATTTAGAGTTACTCTATTAGTAATTGCTTAGATTGATATTTTTAAATTCGTTATATTTTTTAAATGGAATATCCGATTTAAATAGTCATCTACAAAAGTAATCTAGTTCAAAAAGTCATCTATAGTTATTAAAATAGTCTCAAATACGAAATAATTTATTTGGATAAGGATTAATACTAAGGTATGGATAACATGATTTGGTTTTGGTCGGCATTTCTATCAACTTTTAAAATATAAAAAGTACTTATAGTAACGTACTAACAATAGTTGGACATATGTTTTGTAGATATTGATATGTTGTGTACTATTTTTTCTTAAATTTTTGTTTTGTTCTATCATCAATCATTTCTTAAGCGCATGCGATGAAATACATTTTATGGCTAGTTCTTTTACACCTTGGGTTACATTACTGAAGTTTTAGTAGGGATACCAACTTTTTTCTAGTGATTAATATAACCTATGTTACTCAGGGATAATGTAGCATTCTGATGGTGAAAGGATTTTGGAAATCGGTCCCGTAGTTTTTGAGTTTAATGGTAAACAAACATACAAAAATACAAATATTTTCTCTTTATGATATTAGTGTAGATGTAGATTAAATAAGTAGCACATAATACTAATGGCACTGTCAATTGATTATTACTTTAAGTGTATCATTTTTATTTTTTTGGAGTAAGTTAGGTATGGTAATGGAACTTGTAAAATGAAACATTTGAACATTACCTTGATTCAAATGAAATTCTTCAAACAATATAAATCATTACTTCGCCATCTTTTGATTTATTAAACTTTTATAACTAAATTACTTGCCAGTTCCCACAACAAACGCTGAGTTTTCTTCAAACAGCTTCAAATAAAAAATATTGTGAGGTTTCCAACTTCTCACCGCGCGTCCACCCGACGCGCCGGTCTTGAGTGCTCGACTTCGTTTTTCTCCAGTTATAATAAATTGAAACACTTTGAAAAACTACTCAAAAATATTGCCAATATTTTATATTTAAAACACGATGCTTGGTCTGTTTTTTAATATATATATTTTTCGTTCTTTTTCATTTTGTTTTCGAACATTAATTCCGCTTTGACTATTTTGTTTGAGTTGCTCAAATGTTTTAGGGCTGTGGTCTGAAGTGATTTGTTATTTACAATTATGTTAAACTTAAAATTTATAATAATAAATACTCTAAAAATATTCACTATTATGAGAAGTGTGTGAAAGTTTGACATGTTCCACGCAAAACGGCAGAACGAATTTTAATTAAATTTGGTGTGTTTTACCTACACGGGTTTGGTACTCGTATGTTATCTTCTAGGTTATCTGCTAGAGTATAGGCTACTTATTACTCTCGAAGAGGCGGGTAATACAAGTTTTTAATAAAATGTATATAGTTCATTGACACGCATTTACCAACACCTATGTAACCATTTAATGTACAAAATATTACCGGAATTCAGCCGGCACTCTGAATTTGAATAAATCTTGAAATTCACAGCTATAACCGCAAACCATTTGTGGCCGCAGCCGGACAACGCGGCGCGCTTTGCGCCGTGCCGCCCAGCGATCTAAAATTGCCCCGCGATGCGGATTGCTGTTTGAATCCGCCGAGTTTGGGCGGCAAGTTGCGGTATTTACGGCCGGGTGGGATTAAGGTGCATTTTATACTATTTTAACCGACTTAAAAAAGGAGGATCAATTCGGTTGTATTTGGTTTTAAATATACTAGCTGACCCGACAGACGTTGTTCTGTCTTTTAGGGGTATGAAAAATAGATAGTAGCTGATTCTCAAACCTACTGAATATGCATATAAAATTTCATAAAAATCGGTCAAGCCGTTTCGGAGGAGTATGGTTACTAACATTGTGACACGAACATTTTATAGGTATATAAGATAACTAGTAGTAATTATTTTTTTTTTGGAAAAATACACTCTATTGACACACATTCAGCTGAATGCTTAAAAATAATTCAGAAACTATATGCTATACAATAAATTCACCTTGGTCTGAGTATCACACAGATCACCCGAATATAAGTTAATTCTTCGGTAGGTACCTATAGTACAACCATTTGGGACCGTTTGGGACCATACAATCAATATTAATTATTAATAACTTTATATTCTTGCAAGAAAATTATCGATGTCATTATATATAAGAGCGAGCAATGGATACAGTCATGACTCTTTGTGCTTGTTAACAATATTCAAAAGGTTTAATTTCTCCGGCGCAGATGTGCCTAACACTCAGACACTCTTATTTTATTTAAAGCAATCCTACCGAGTACGCTCTGTAGCATAGTGCCTGTTCAAGTACATTTCAGAGATGGAACTTATATTTGATGTGGAGAAAATAATTAGAAAGCAAGTTCCCAAATAGCGGAAAACTGTTAAGCGGAAATCACGAAAAGAGATAACAGGATGAGCTACATCCCTTTTTTGATTGTATCTATACTTGGGACCGTTGCGTATAGAGAGGAGCATGTGGAAAAGGATGGGCATTAGTTCTCATAAAATGAAATTAAAAAAAGAAGAATAGATAAACCCTAATAAAAATTTGCTAATTAAGGTTCATAATAATTATATTTTTTTTTCGGTGAAGCTTGCCTTAATTGCGTTCACATAGCGCACGGGATCGATAAAACAATATGCAGCAATCCGAGATTTGTTTTAATCTTGGTTACATTATAAATAATGTTATAAAATTAGTTGCAAGGCTGCAGAAATAAAATGACTTCTCTTCATCACTTAACTAAAGGCTTAAATAAAAGCAGCTAGTACATTATGTGGTTATAAAAGACCAGCTAGTACCTGGTGCGCGGACGTGGCGAATAAAACCAGTCCACTTGGGAAAATAGTATCTGTTTAAAGTTTATAAGCTTAAGATAGTGCCTGTTTATGTTAGTATCTCTCTTGTGAGTCGGCTAGGAAAGGTTATTTGTCCTTAAGGTGAAGGCGCCTGTCTAGCCCGCGAAATTCAAAATTTTCGAGTATTTTTATAGTTTATCCAAAATCTGAAAACATTAAAGACAACATTTTGTGATTTGCGACAAACAAAGTAAGCAGTGCGTTTATAATTACATTTATTTTACTCTAAATAGTATCACGGTGGATATGATACTAGTAAATCACTAAATATACAACAATTACCAGTTTTTCGGGTTATCTGTCGTTCTTGAAATGTTTTAGAGTAAGTTGGATATATTAATAAATGCATTGCATACGGTCTTTGTCGCAAATCACAAAATGTTGTCTTAAATGTTTTCATATTTTGGATAAACTATAAAAATACTCGAAAATTTTGAATTTCGCGGGCTCGACAGGCGCCTTCACCTTAAGAAATAAACTGGAGTGTATCGCAAAATAATTCCGAATGAAACTGAACCTTTTCAAAGGAAATAAGTGTGCTGCGTTAGAATTCGTTGTGTTCTACAAGATAATAAACTTGTCTGTGTTTTACTGGAATGATTTTATTAACAATAAATATATATATCCAGTGATTACTGTCACGCAAATTTGAAAAATGCAGCTTACCCAGTTTTCTAGACCATTAAATGTGGTTTAAAGCCGCAACACGTATTAAGAACCAAATATTCACAGGTCTGTGTCTCAGAACTGATATTATGTAGGCATCTACATAATATCAGTTATCGTATAATGCACCTGAAATATTATTTTGTACTTTTGAAACAGCCTGTAGGTACTTACATCGATGCTTTTTTAGGATATCAGGTAGCACCGTGGGATTATCACAAAAAGCAATTCGGAAGCGTCACTAACTTATAGGTTCGATGTACGGTGTTTCCTGGCAACACTCTATAAGACGTAGACTACACGAATATCCCAAATTGGCACCAAGATAATGTCTCTAAGTCCATTTATCCACCAGGACGTAACGAATTCCCCCAATTCGCAGTGCCATTTCGCTCTCCCTGGGGTCTGTTCTATTTTTACTCGCCCCCCCTCAACCTTGAACCCGTAACCGTGGCAAAATGACTCTGATGTAACTTCGCCAAGGTGGTGTGATATTAGCATTTGAAAGTCAAGGACGGCGTTTTAATGAGAAAGAACAGAACAGTTTGGAAAAGTGGTTTATGTTACGGCAGTCGAAACTTGTCTGGTGGTATAATAATCTAAACTTGTCATGCAGATTGATACGGTAATGTTTACTTTGTCAAATTGGATGGTAAACTTGAACGTGGGTGTGTAATTTGTAGCGTGCATAGCAGTATCACAAACATTACTATGAGGTCTCACAGTGCGCGCAAATGTTCAGCGCTTTGAGAAATGTCAAATTTGCTATAGTATTGGTCTCTAGCTTTAAAACAAGTATTATTTATGAATGCGGCCGTAAATGTAAGAAATTCAAACAATCTTGACAAGCTATAGCCACCCCACTGTATTTGTCAGGCTTATTTACTACACACAGCACCGGACATAAATAACTCAACAAACTGATATACGAAGACAAATTAAATAAACGGACTTACGAAACAAGGTAAAAGGTATCATTATTACCTACATTAGATATGTTGACTTCATATGAAACGTTTTTAACCGAAATTTTACCCGAACGTATAAACGACTAAACAAACAATCTACTATCAAGCTACGTACATAGTAATAAGTTGTCAGTATATGTACGCAATAACGAAGCCTTGAGGTTTATTTTACATAATATGTTTTTTCATGTTCATGCCTAATAAAGTAGGTACAATTCTACAATCAGTGGGTACACACGTCTCAGAGGCTCCAAAGTCGAAGCAATCAATTCTCCGTGAAATCAAATGATTGCTTGCGATTGTTACTGAATTCGTTTTGAATAAGAATACCTTTGATATTCTCAGGACGTGTAGTATATTTGGGGCTTTGAGAATAGCGATGAATTCCTATTTTTATAAAGGTGTAAGCATATATAGAGGCAAGCTATAATTAGAGGATAGACTTCAGGATAATTCTGAACCCGAACATATTTCTTTTATAATAATAGATCTAAAGAATATTCGAAGATAAAGTTTTCTGCTTGAGTCAAAAAGTGTTCAGAAGAATCTTGTTTTCCCCGAGAGACGTTGGAGCAGTAGCCGGGAACGCGACCTCATTGCCCCGTCGTGTGCAAGGTGCAGAATATCATCAAAGTTGTAGTCACAAACGTGTAATTTTCAGAGATTGAACTTTGCATGAAGCTGCCACGATTCTTGTTAATTATATTCAGCAAATTGTGTAATATTAGTAGGTAAGTTGAGCAAATTGCATAACAGACACCAAGCGGAAGCGGAAACTTTCATAATTTCCACGAGAATCGCACCATGGGATGGATTCATAATTTTGGTTGTAAACCCAAGCTGTATGGAGCTGTCAGACAGATCCTAATTCTACCGTGACATGAATCTATATATTAGCTATAAATTAGGCATTATGTTTTTTGATTATATTGGAATTGGAAAAACGACGGAAGAAACAAATAAGTTACTAACTTGTTTGTCAAATTTTGGATTTCACGTAGTTTTAAATTTAAACAAAAGATTCAGGTCAACAACTTGGAAATATTTCATCGTTAAGCTATGTTTGTTTACCTTTCACGTTATATCAAACTTATTTCCAACACGTTGTCGAAGTTTCTTAACATTAATTTAGTCAACAAAACTTGAAAATATCCCGAAATTTCCACGCATAACGAACTCATCAACTCTCGAAGACGTCTAAAGATTAACTTTTTTCCCAATATTTGACGCGCTCTCAACTTTGATGATATCCGGGTAGTCTGCCGACGCAAATATATTGGAAATTATATCAGGGGAGGTTTTTCACGCTTATGTTTTGATTTTATACTAACGAGATTGTGATAAGTTATTTGAGGCGTAACACATAGGAAAGAGCGTCCTATCTTATTCAAGATATAGATACACCAGTACCAAAATCTTGCATCCAAGACAATTTATTATTGCTTGCCGTCAAACGTTGCGTCCTACTTTACAAATAACAGCGGTAGAGGAGGCTTTCTTTGAAATTTATGAACGGATGAAACGGTTTTTATGAAAATAGATAGTTTTCTGTGCTGTCGCTTTTGGAATACGCCGACGATACCAACAAAGCGAATATATATGTATATAATTATAACATGCTACTAGCATTGTTACAGGTTCTACAGTGTTATATCTGTTAACAATGTGAGCAGGTTTGCTTTCATTGTCTACACATACAACTCGACAAGTAATTAAGTTAAATTTATTTTACTAATATTTAAGGTTGTTAATATCACTTTTTTGGATAGTTTAATTGAATAAGACAAGTAATGAGTTATTAGGTGTAGATGCCATAGTAGTTTTTTTTCATGCACAAGATGCATTTCGTGTATGCGACTTCATTGTAAACTATATTAAGTATAGTATCCGGTTCGGTTCACATCTCACAAGGAGGTCTCGCGAGTCGTCCATCGCCGAGCTAACGGCTCGAGCTGTGCGGAACCCACCCAATGACGCGGAAACACCACCGAACATACTGCCGAGTTTACGAGGCTGTGGCCCGTGAGACTCGCCTACTGTAAGGAGTTAATGTCACAGAATAGATAATACAAAGCAAGAACAAAGACAGACTCAACCTATCGTAAGGTTTCAAAACAGACTTATAAATACGTAAGGGTATTAGGGTAAGGTATTTAAACCTTTTTGATGAACCAGCATTACCACAGAGTTTGTGAGCATTACACACTTACAATAATATAGAAAAAAAGATTTTTTTTTAATGTCTAAATATCTGAAATCTAATTATCTATGAATATGCCAAATATCAGACACATAGAATGCATAATATCAAGTAGAAAACTTCTTGATGCATATTCTCGGAACAAAATGTCTGGGACAAGGTTTCTTATTTTAAAGACGAAATTCTATAAAGTTAAATCAATGCATTTTAAATTACCTAGTTATTTTTCTTTTACTTTTGGTTGGTTTCTCTTTAGTGTAATTTTTTTTTAAATACAATAGAAAAATTCTCTAACAAACACGGCATGCGTTACAGCTGGCGAATATTCCACCAATAAGGAACGTGCCTTTTATCTTCAAAGTCTCCCTGTATTTAGATAAATTATAGACAATACGAGAAATGCCTCAATTCGTGCTCAATTCAAACTTCGCCCTGCGAAATGTTCGAGAATTTTTTAAAGTTCTCGCATTGTTTCTTAAATTCCGTCCATCGTAAAGCGAGAATAATTGAAGGCGTTAATGGCACAACGAGGCGAGCAACCCGACCTTCAAATAAAGTACTGCTTCCGCTCCGAGGGCACTGAGTTTGAAGTTTATTTGCAAATGGGATGGAAAGGGCTGGAAAACGACCTTAGGTTTAAGGTCTAACTGCTGAAAAGTTCGGAGTTCGCATCGTAAGCCGTACAGTTTACTGCGCAAATAAAGAATGTTCGCCTAAAAAAATAACAAACATAAACAAAAATTCAAAATTAGAGCACAATTTTCACAATCCTTTGGGAACACTTTGGGAAAACAAAATGCCTAATTCTAGCTCGTCCTATGCGAAACTTTCAAACTCTGTCTGTTTTACTGATATTTTTAGAAATAACCCTTAACTCAGAAACCAAGATAGATTTACCTACCATCTGTCTACTTTGAATAATATGTATTTTAAACATAGCACTCAAATTGGCACTTGATTACAATTTTACATTTAAAAAATATACAAAATACGCTGATGACGTTACTCATAAAATCGGAGGGGACAAAACACAAAAAGCCATTGACAAAAGTTTCACGTACGTAGTACTCCGAGGGTTGAGTAAATAGCAATAAGAGTGATAGGCGAAAACAAGCCACGGGAAACTAGGGATGGGCGAGCCCGGGAACCCATCCGGGAAGTTATTCACTTAGAAATAAAGTGATTTACGCAGTTTTTAGTTGAATGTAGATTGTTGATTGTATACGTCAGGGAATGGATGCAAATTGTTCGCTATAAGTATGATGGTTTGTGATCATAAATGTACCCCATCAGGCACCGACCTCGCCGGCGAAGTCGACATACCCCCGCTTTCGCTAGAAGGTGCGTCTACGTACCTAGACGCACCTTGGCACCCGACAATGCCGCTGAGTTTCTTTCCGGATCTTCTCAGTCGAGGTCGCTGTCCGATCCGGTGGTAGATTTACCCTCGCCACCTCTCCTGGCAGCGGCCGAAGCCGAGGTCGTGTCCCTTGTGGCGCCCTTGAGCTAGCTGCCCCCCTGCCCCTCTGGCTGGAGCGCACTTGCGCTCGCCCCCTGTCCGGGTGAAGTTTTTATGGCCACTCTGGCCATCAACATTTAGTACTATTAAAAAAAAAACATAAATGAATTATCAGGCTTAAGAAACTATTTATTTCCGAATTAATTTGATTGCTTGGGACTAAGTCTGCTCCAATTTATTTATTGGTGGTAGAAGCAATATGTTGTTAATTGGCTACACCTTATATACGGGGCGAGTAGACCGGGGTAGTGCCTCCCTCTCACAGAAGATTAAGGGTCGAGTTATATTAGAAATATACTGCAATTTACCCACAAGACCCCATCCCTAAGCCACACGTAATAAGGTAAAAGTATCAAATGAGAAGCGAAAAAGCTTGTACGTAGAACCAAATGAACACGATCGCCCTACTGAGAAACAAGCCTTTCGAATTCCCTCGAAATGCCGGGTATAAGAGCTCTTACCCTACTTATATCGACAACTGAATCAGTACCTTATTAAGGCGGTTTTAACGGTGATTTTTGTATTGAGGACTTTAGAACGACGTCAAAAGAAGCAGTTGGTTGTAGTTATTCGGAAATTTTGATCGGTTTTGCTAATTTTTACTACTATCTTATAGAAAAGGACTTGACTCGGTCACAAACTTTACGTTATGCAGTTTCAGTTTAAGCTCAAATAATAGATACATTTCATGAATAATATCGAAAGTGACAACATGATTTCTCGCTGATGGTGATTATGTACTATGAGACTAATGCTATGTATGATAGGTAGAATTAATTAATTGTTACTTACTGCTGAATTAATAATGGCAGCTGTGTTTAATTACTCGGGTGAAGTGGATATGGTTATTGTTTGTGCCGTCACGTGTCCGAAGTTGGTACGCGAGGTTACTACTGCAAGATATCACAACAAGAATATCCCATTCTCATCATTATTTAACGCACTATCGACCAGGTACGGTTGACTTAACTGAATCGTATTCTGTGTGTTAGAACCAAAGACACATGTACATTATCCAGAAAATTTTCATCTTATAATATCATCATATCAGAATAAGAATTTTAGTGGGTTAGAGATTTTTTCAAATGTTTTTGTAGGTATACTTTTGCGCAATACCTACGATGAGTAGGATGCGTGTATGCTCACTAATTAAATACCTTATGAATTGGTAATAAGATTGAGTAACGCTAATTATACTCGAGCCTCGTCCTCAAGATTAGTAGTATTAGTATTATATAACACAATTGTAGTAACGCCTAGTGACTACCATATCCAGCACTTAGTTTAGATATTAAGATTTTTTTTTTTTTTTTTTGTTCTACCCACATCTTGTGGTTCTACCTTGCTCTCTGTACTTCAATACGTGCACTGTCGCTCGCGCTTCATTCGCAATTTAGTGCTCCGCCAGTCCAGTACTACCTACCTCGCTTCATGTTGAAACGCGATAAGAATAATAGTTTCGAGTTTATAGAAATAAATAAAATGTTAAGTTTTTACACTATATTCATTGTGATCGCGGCGATCATCAAGTTCGTGTTCACGTCGACCAAGATCCCCTCATCAACACCAGCTGAAAATTCGTGTAAGTACATACCTATAACAATAATAAAGTGGAAAAGCATGCTTGCCTAAATATTTCTTTCTCTGATATAATTATACACATCAAGTACGTAATAATGAACCAGAAAAGACTTTGGAACTACTCCACCGCCCTGTACAAAGAAATCAGACTAGTCTTCGGGACTGGCTCGCTGCATTATTTAAAGGCAATCGGGCTAGTCGTTGGGACTTCTCCACCGCCTTGTACGAACACATCAGAATAGTCTTCGGGACCGGTTCGCTGCATTGTCTAAAGGCAACCGGGCTAGTCGTTGGGACTACTCCACCGCCTTGTACATGGACATCAGAATAGTCGTCGGGACCGGTCGCAGCATTGTCTAAAGGCAACCGGGCTAGTCGTTGAGGACTACTCCACCGCCTTGTACAAAAATGTACAAAGACATCAGAATAGTCTTCGGGACCGATTCGCAGCATTGTCTAAAGGCAACCGGGCTAGTCGTTGAGGACTACTCCACCGCCTTGTACAAAATGTACAAAGACATCAGAATAGTCTTCGGGACAGACTCGCTGTATTGTCTAAAGGCAACCGGGCTAGTCGTTGGGACTACTCCACCGCCTTGTACATAGACATCAGAACAGCCTTCAGGACTGGTTCAACGCATCGTCTGAAGGCAACCGGGATAGTCTGTGGGACTACTCCACCGCCTCGAACAAAGAAATCAGAATAGTCTTCGGGACAGGTTCGCTGCAGTGTCTATAGGCAACCAGGATAGTCGTTGGGACTACTCCACCGCCTTGTACATAGACATCAGAACAGCCTTCAGGACTGGTTCAACGCATTTTGGAATGCCCCAATACACCAGTCTTTTGGACTAGGTACTCCGCCGCCTTGTACGAAGATATCAGAATAGTCTTCGGGAATGATTACCGCATTGTCGGAAGGCACCAGGACAGTATTTTGCACTACTCCGCCGCCTTATATTAAGCCAACAAAATTGTCTTCGAAAAATTTTTTCTGCGTAACACAAAAGTAACTACAAGTCTTGACCGACTTTTATGGACCTTCCACATCGGGAAAGTCGCACAGAACCACCTGCACAGGCAATCGAAATAGATCCACAGCAAAGTGTATAGTACCCGCAAATTACAAGCAAATTATTAATCCTGTACTAAACGCCGAAATCAGGGCCGCCTTCACTGAGCAAGTGGTAAAAAGACAAGGCTATCGAAATTCTACAGAAACAGATTGCAGCCGCCATTTCATGTCTGGGCAGTATTCTTACTTACCTGCTCGTGAAAAATACAACGAACGTCTTAAGCGTCATGGACGCTAGTCGAATCATTTGTGACTCTCAAAATTCGAAGTCTGTGACTAGACTATACTCAGTCAGGGTGATTTTAATGAAAATTTGTCTACAACTTTTACAACTTAAATACACAAGTTTTTCTCCAGGGAAGGCTTAGCGGAAACGCTTAAATCAGCCTAACTGCTACCAAAGGGCTCAGACTAAAAGTGAACAATCACATAAAGAACTCGGTGAATCCACTCGCCACCGCCGTTCCCAGTAGGTACTTACGTTAAGTACGTCCAAGAATTTAAACTAGAAGGCAGGCCCGCCCCGCCACCAGCAACCTGCTGCGCGGACCGCGTCACTGCGAGGCACATCGTTGCGCAATTAAAGGCAACATTCAGACCGCACTATCGCCGATAGACTCGGTACCTACGCTATGCGGGTAGACTAGCTTATTTTTTTAAGCAATGATCTTTAATTAAAATATCTCACGACCATTATTTAGAACTTTGATAATTAGTTATCAAATAAAATTCGGTCTTCGATTTATCAATCATGTTTGCCAACACCGAACATGTTTACAGACTAAAAAAGTTCAAGTTGAACATACTATCCATCGCAGCAATTTCTGCTTGCGAACCTTGTCATGATAATTTTTGTGTCACACGTATTTTTTGTACCAAAGCCAAACGGCATTTACCTAAAATAGATAAACAAATGCACGAATTTAAAGTACAAATTGCCAATAGGTATTTGCACACGTCATTATAATTTCACAAAATTTTTAACCTGTCATTAAATTACTCCGTATTTCGTCACGTATCTTCTATACATTATTTTATGGTAATATCAGAGATTGAATATTAAAAAACTTAAACGCCATAAAATGAGAATGTTTTCTCAGATCATTGGCTTATTAGTGTCTACCTGTTGGGTCAGGATTAATGCTTGCAAGATCATTGTCATTACGTAAACTAACCTTTTTATCACTGTTGTTTCACCTGTGTTTTTTCAGTCAATGTGTTTATTCACAGTGCATTTTCACTGTGACATTAGAGTGTCACATCCTATGAAGAATCATCCTAGGATCTATCCTATGAGGTCACTTATCGATGATTTGTCATGAGGATCTCGACAGTGCTGAATCCGATTTAGTGGCAATTGTTATTTAACAGTCTGCCTATGTCCGTGGAAGGTGCTACGTATGAAAACTTCTGTTTTACACGCTGCTATCTGAAAAATGTTTCATCACTACTGTCGGACCATAGAAAATGGTTAGCTGCACACTAAAGAACTAGAACGATGCACGTTCCTTACCTTATGGTGTAATGGTAACTATGAAAATACTTATAAAACTTTACTTTCTTCAACAACTCCTGATTTGGACTGTTGGTCAAATGTAATTATGCGTTCCGTACGCAGAATGAGGGACGGTAATTATGCGTTAAAATATTTTCTGACGCCTCAACAACGGTATGGAGCGCAGGTATGAAGAGATTCTACTGTACAAAAGTTACCTAGAGCTCACAGCAGTTTTTTTTCTCCACTGCCTCAAGCTATGTAAATCGCGCGGGAGGAATAATCATCCCCATATCACACTCCAAGATGCAAAATATATATGGCAATGGTGTGAGATGCTATAGTTTATTATAGTGGCCTATATATAATCGTCAGATTTAATAATTTCATTCAAGGAATCCAGACGGCCACTACCAGATACCGAGTGGGAACATACAAAAAACTGTTACCTAACGTTAAAAAGTCTTATTGTTCCTGATGTCGAATGTTTGCCACTCGTACCATTACAAAATGTCGGAGATATGCCTCATGGCACAGAGATTCCGAGGCCGACGCATACGCCGTCGATGCCTCTCCCTTAGAATGGTTCAAGCAATTAGTCTTATGTTTTTTTTCGCCTGTAACAATGATACCTAAAGCCTTAAGGAAAATAATATTAGATAATGTAAAAGGCATTATTGTAGTGCCCGACTGGCCTACACAGCCACCGTCAGCCACGGTACCCCAATTATTGGTATTTACAAATTTATCTGTTTTTTGACTTAGTAAAAACCGACCATAACAAGGTTGTAATAGCTTTTTTCAGCAATCCCAACATCCAAGCTCTCATTACCCTGGTCGACAAAGTATAGTCCTGACGGCCGTGGCGCTCCTGAAACGCTGAGTTTCACCTTCCACCGCGGACATCATGCTGTCATCACTATTGGACAACACCATTCAGCGAAACGTGTGTCTCAAACAGTGGTATGTTATTTGGAACCAAAACAATTACAGGTTCGGTCTATTCATCCCAACCATTTTAGAATTTCTCACATAGATTTACAACAATAACGGCCTATTGGCACAATTAATAGCCACATAGCTGCTCTGGCCCTCATTTCTGGACGGATATCAGATGAGGATCGTATAGCAGGGTTCTGTAGCGGTGGTTATAAACTAAAGCCACCACCTATACGATACGGTATAAAGTTGCCTGGAATGCAACCAGTCTAAAAATTAAATAGCAACTCCTTTCCCAAACGGAAAACTATGTAACGGCACATAGAAGACAAACAATACCTGTCTAAAATTAATGTACAACACATATTTTATTATTAAAATAACGGAGCTTATTAAAACGTCTAAGTTAAGCTGCTAACAACCGACTCTTTATTTAGGTACCATTATTTAATGAGAAAAGAATGAGCAAAGAAATATGGTCCATAGTGCAAATTTACTCGCCAACCGAACAATCCTCGATATTAGAAATTGAATCATTTTATTCATCCCTTAAAACTGCCATAAAAAAACACGCAAAGAAAAACTACATTGTTATGGGTGATTTTAATGCAAAAGTTGGAGTACCAAGAAACGGAGAAGAAATAGTCCTGGGGCCATACAGCAGCGGGGAAAGGACAAGAAACGGACAAAAACTAATAGAATTGGCGTTTGAAAACAATATGAAAATACTAAATAGTCAATTCAAGAAGAGAGCTTCTTATAGATGGACATGGATATCGCCAGATGGTCGGTATAGAAATGAGATAGACTACATCTTAACGAACAGACCCAAATTATTTGACAACTGTGGCACCATCGCAAATCTCAACTTTAATAGCAACCATAGAATGCTTAGAACATGTCTGAACACATCATCTGCTCTAAAACCAAGCAGGCCTTTCAAAGTAAAAACAACAATACCACATAACAACGTAAGAATAGCCACCATAAAAGAGAATCTAAACTCAGTGACAGAATCATCTCTCGAGCATTTAAGCACCCAACAGAAATACAACACAATACACGAAATATTAATAGCAAGACCCAAAAACGACATTGAAAGCTATTCAAACAATATGCGACACATATCAGAAAAGTCCAGCGAACTCCTAGAAAAAAGATCGAAATTAATTGGCATAACAAATAAAACAAAACATATCAGACAAGAAATAGGAAAATTGAGCAAAGAAATAAAATTACAAATAAGGAAGGATAGAGAACACCTTAGACTCAACACCTTTGAAAAGTTCATCAACAAGACCGGTGGTATAAAAAAGGCCCTTAAAATTCTATCAGACAAAACCAACTGGATAGCTAACATGAAAGACCGACATCGCATGACAACAACCAAAAGATTAGACATTCTATCAATAGCTACGAATTTTTACAAAAAACTGTACTCAAGCAAGAATCAAATTGAAATTACTGAACTAAGCAACGACGATAATGTTCCACCCATACTAGAAGATGAAATACATAAGGCAATAAAAACACAGAAGAACGATAAAGCCCCTGGTCCAGACCAAATCAACAATGAACTACTTCTAAGCTGCAGAAACTACATTGCACCACTACTAACATGTATCTTCAATGATATATTGAATACCGAAATTATACCTTCACAGTGGACCGCATCAACCATCATCCTGCTCCACAAAAAGGGCGACAAGACCGAAATAAATAACTATAGACCCATTAGTCTAATGTCAAATATTTATAAAATCTTTGCCAAAATAATTTTAGCTCGAATAACAAGAACTCTAGACGAAAACCAGCCTAGGGAACAGGCCGGCTTTAGGGCAAGCTACTCGACATTAGACCATATACATACAGTGAGACAAATTATCGAGAAGAACAAGGAGTTTAATGTGCCATTCTATTGCTGTTTTATCGACTACAATAAGGCGTTTGACTCAATTGAGCATGAAAATATCTGGTATTGTCTAAAGAACCAAGGAGTCGAACAAAAGTACATCAGAATAATAAAAAACGTATATACTAACAGTACCGCCAAAATCAAGTTAGAAAAAGAAGGGAAGGAAATAAAAATAAACAGAGGTGTAAGACAAGGGGACCCGTTATCGCCTAAATTATTCACAGCAGTCTTAGAAGAAATCTTCCGGAAAATAAATTGGGATCATTATGGGCTAAACATAAACGGGGAAAGGCTATCCCACTTACGGTTCGCTGACGACATTATATTATTCGCCGAAACAAAGGAGCACCTACAAAACATGCTTATAGACCTAGAAAGAGAAAGCCGCAAGGTAGGCCTAACGATGAACGCCACCAAAACTAAAGCACTTACAAATGCGTCCGAAGACCCCATCATCATAAACGGAGCACCAATCGAGTATGTTAAAGAGTACACATACTTAGGCCAACAAATTTCGACGACCGATATAATGTCAAAGGAAATAGACACCAGAATTGGGAATGCATGGAAGTGCTACTGGCGGCTAAAAGAGATTATGAAGAACAAAGAAATCAAGATGTCTGTCAAATCAAAACTGTACAACACCTGCGTGCTACCAGTTCTAACTTATGGCTGCCAAACCTGGGCTCTCACCAAAGCACAAAGCAAAAAATTAGAAACTTGCCAGACAGCAATGGAGAGAAGCATGCTGAATTTAAGAAAATTAGATAGAGTACGAAACAAAACAATTAGAAATCGCACTAAAATACAAAACGTTACAACCAGAATACGGAAACTTAAATGGCAATGGACGGGACATGTAATAAGAGGCACTGAAAAGTGGAACAGAAGCATACTGTTTTGGCACCCAAGAAATAGGAAAAGGAAACGAGGCAGACAGACTCGAAGGTGGGAAGACGAGATAAAGGCGATAGCAGGAAAACTATGGACACGGAAAGCTCTAAACCGAGCAGAGTGGAAAGAAATGGAGGAGGCCTTTGCCAAAGTTGGGCAAACAGACGAAGTTGTCGATGTCATCGACTCAGCAGAGCCGTAAACTTAATACTGTTATTTAAAATTATCCTTTTGTGTCTGAATAAAGGCTATTATTATTATTATTATTATTATTATTTAATGAGAAACCTGACAAATACAGGACACATATTACATTTTTTGATAAAACTAAAGACTTAAGGAAACAGGGCCATGGTTTTTGCTAGCAATCGCAAACCTTATAAGCTATAATTGTGTGCCCTTACGAATATTTAGTAGACGGTTTAAAATGGTTATGAAAGTTAGTGTAATTGACTCATGTCTTTTCCTTCCACTGTACTCGCCATGCCGCAACTTCCATGGCACACAATCTGAGGGTTAGCCTCGATGAATACAACCAGCTTCAAAAATAAATAATATACCAGCTTTATCAATTCCAAATATAAGATGGAGTTGGCGAGAACTTTATGTTCTCTTGATAATGTATGATCAAATACTCCTATATCTAGTGATATCTTTGCTTTATCATTCCAATGCCATTGTAAAATGGAACGAGACATGCAAATAAATCGTGTCATAATAGTTAATAACACATTTTATCTTGGATATTACCTGCACTGACTCTCAACATCTACAATTGTGTTATATAATACTAATACCTCTAATCTTGAGGACGAGGCTCGAGTATAATTAATGATCAAACGAACTTACCTTACGTGAAGTTCGATCATAATTATACGAAGAGCCTCGTCCGAAAAGATTAGTAGATAAAACCCACCCACCCTGGACAACCCAGGTAGTTCCGGTAATATCCAATACCTATAGGAATTATATTCCCACGGAAATTTATTATAAATAGAGACTTAAATCATAAGGATACTCTAAACCAAATGAAGCGCGAGCGACAGTGCACGTATTGAAGTACAGAGAGCAAGGTAGAACCACAAGATGTGGGTAGAACAAAAAAAAAAAAAAAATCTTAATATCTAAACTAAGTGCTGGATATGGTAGTCACTAGGCGTTACTACAATTGTGTTATATAATACTAATACTACTAATCTTTTCGGACGAGGCTCTTCGTATAATTATGATCGAACTTCACGTAAGGTAAGTTCGTTTGATCATTAATCATGGAACGTATTTAAATTCCATGATTAGAGTTATTCATCCTTTCACGCAATAAGATTTTCTTTGGAAATGATCAATGTATTGCTCAGTCTGTTTGAAGACAAAGCTTGTCAACACAATAAACATATTAAGGTTTAACTATAGCTCTACTGTATAAAGATAGATCACACAATACCTATTCAGTACTTTTATTCAATTTCAAACTCGTTCGTGGTACAGTTTACGAAGTACAAGCGGCTTAAAGCAGCTAAATAATAGATCAAAAACATATTTGTATCCTAATTGAAAGTCAATATTCGCCACCCCTAAACTCGCTGGGCTAATGACTGTCTAAATAAATGGGAAAATAATTTTAACATATTTTTTAACTAGCATTCACCTGCGACTCCGCCTGCGTGGAATTTAAAGATAAAATTTGCAGTTATTTCAGGGTTTAAATTACTTTTGTACAAAATTGCATGCAAATCCATACATCCGTTTTTGCTTAATGCTCAGTCAAACTTGTAAACAAGCAGTGGAATTATAACGACCACATCTCATAAACTTGTTATCTTGTTGGGAATCTTCAGATAATCCTATAATCTCAATCACGAGCATCTTTCTGGCGGAGTGTTTGTAGATGACAGTTTACGATATCTTACCAATGTTTTTTTTTTGGTAAAAGAAATACAATATTTGTAAGTATAATTTCTGTTGGGTTCCATACGTTGTTTGCAGGCCGTACTTGTAACATTAACGCTACTTAAGCCCATGGCGCCGGCATGGACCAACCACGCTTTCGCACCAGGAGTAACTTAAATAAAAATCAGGAACTTCGTTCCAATAATTCCGAAAAAAAGAAAAAAGGGTCGGGTCCGGAGGCTACATATTGTAATTGCTCTATAGAAGATTAAAAATGATTAAATTTATCACTATTAATACTTAAGTAGGGACATCGACCTCATGGTTACTACGACCGCTCTATAATTTCCGATAGTATCAAATATTTTGATTCCACTAGAAATCAATTGGTTATTAATATTATTTTCGTGCGCTTTTACTCTTTGCACGGAACCCTATATACGCGATGACCAAACACGATACTTTGTTCAAAGGAACTTATTCCGATAACTGTGCGGAACAAGATTTGTGCTAATCTGTTTCGTGTTTGTTCCGGATAAACAAAATAATTTTCCCGTTTTTTGCACAAAAGTATACCTATGTTCCGTGTTCGTTTTCATCGTGGTTTTCCTTAACCGTGCGGCGGAACTCCTGTCAAACACAACTGTGAAACTTGTGGATACTTTTGTTATTGTGCCTGATTGTTTTTTTGTGATTGACCCAAAGTGTGAACCCATGCTGACACGCAAGCGACGTACTTCACGCAGCGCAGGGCAGAGCAGATCTTGTAACGTATGAACAAGCAAATAGCTACGTACGGTCAGCGACGTAGTAACGTGACACGCAGACATATGTTTGCCCTGCTCTGCGACTCGCTTCAGTATTGTTACTATTGAGTGCTAATACTACCTATCGACAGTATCGCTATTATAGCGAGTTTTATTTAAATCATTGTGTATCGTCGATAGGTAGATTTTAGTAGAATTCAAAGAGCATACAAACTACATATCCCTTCCCTTCCCTTAATTTCCCTTCATTATATCTGTAACAAAAACGTAATTGAACGCTGAAGCCTTCGGCTCGGATTTGCCATCTGGGTGCTTTGTTGTCCTGAATAAAGCATAGGTACTTATTGTCCGTTTCTAAGGATTTTATTAGAGGACCTCTGTAAAGTTTTGACTTTTTTGGACTTTTTATAAAGTCTGCTAGTTTTAGAAAAAAGCAATAGCGAAATCTATAATATATTCTTATAAAGTCACAGTATTTATAACCAACGTTTTCATTTACTTCTCCATCTTCAACTTGTATGACTAGACTCAGTTGGAGACTTTGTACTGAGAAAACCCTCGGACCCAGCAAATCATTTACCATCTAATTTGATAACACACGCCTCGATAGTCTTGGATTATTTGCGAAGATCGCGAAAAATACATTGAAATATAAAACGATTTCGAATCTGGAATTCCTTCTAGTGATCATGACAAATAGCCACCCTACTCAAGTCCCCCGGCCATTCTCAATTTACTTTAGCACCGCGAATGCACCCTATTTTTCCACTGCACAACGTCGTGATTTGTGGCGACCGTGTCCGCCTGCGAGCGCTATTTTATGGCCACCCTGTGCGATGGGACCAATGAAAAAAATCTATTAAAATTAAGGTCACACTTAATTTGTCAACCGATTAGTCTATAAATTTGAATCTTGGTCAACTCGGGTCCACTGCACTGAGTGGTTACCAATTTCATTCCATTTTTTAAGTAATTTGCTCTTGCTTTGCTCTGGTCCTGGTACTTCAATAAGGTACTTGAATCGCCACCAGTCCATGCTGCCATTGTTTTGTTTAAGGTAATACAGTTCGACTGCAGTCGTCAGATATAACATCTGTCATATTTATCATCTCGAAATAAAATTGCAATGAAAAATATTAATTCTCATCACTATTTTCATTTAACAAAATAAACGGAGATAAAAATGAAAAGATCTCATACTTATCTGTAATATTTAACGAGCGCTGCTAAATTCACGCAGACAAAAGTGAAATTAACCAAATTTCTTTATTCTTTTCACTTTGCGTTCTAATGGCGAGGCCCTGTCGATGGACGCCTAAAGAAATTGATGTCAGGTTGGAAAAAAGAAACATTTTTAGGGGTAGGTACTACCGATACTAAATCGAAGCGATACTCCATTTGTGGTTATTATGAGTATCTTTATTCGAGAATCTTTATTAAAGCTTCGAAACAGATCAAACGCTATACCAATATCAATAGTAATATGCCTGACTTAGTTTGGTGACCGTACCCAATCTATAAAACTGTCTTTTTCACATTTTAACCCTTTAACCAGATCGGAATGCGATCTCGGCAAGAAACTCTGCAGGCTTTTTATTTCACATACTAGCGACCCGCCCCGGCTTCGCACGGATGCAATAAATTATCAGTGTTTCTCAACTATAGTATGCATGTATTATACATATAAACCTTCCTCTTTAATCACTCTATCTATTAAAAAAACCGCATCAAAATCCGTTGCGTAGTTTTAAAGATCTAAGCATACGGCTACAGACAGACAGCGGGAAGCGACTTCGTTTTATACTATGTTGTGATTAGCATTTCTTTATCCCTTGTTGCTTATATTCAATAGCAACAAAGAATAGGCATTTTAGTAAATATACTCTGAATTGAAAATTAAAAAATACACTTTGATCAAATTTATACTTTATACTTATCACCAGTAGACACGCTATGATTGACAGTTTATCAATTATTCCAATGAGCCCAAACACGATACCTCTGCTGTATGTTAGTGAGGAGTAAGGTATCTGGCAGATTCCAGTTGACGCTGCAGCATGTCCTTGCAATATCAGTGATGAAACCGGGTACCGAATTTCGAACTGATCAAACCCGTGAAAGTTGTTCATCACCTTTCATATACCACAAAAGAGATGATAAATCTACAAACGGCGGAATAGATTTTCTTGGAATATAGCTAAGAACACTCTCGATCAACATATCTTTATAAAAAAAAAACAAAATTAAAATCTGTTCTTCCGCTTTGCCGCTACGATGCCACAGACACACAGATCCCAAGTTAAACATATAACACCCCTCTTTTTTCGTCGGGGGTTAAACATTGTTCTAGTGTTTTGACTTGCATTTGGGCTAATCCGCACTGTAGAATCCCTTAGCCTTAGTCAGTTTCATGCTTGGCCCCCTTACCCTTGAATAATTGTACTTGAAAGAACTAAATAAAACAATGAACAGAGATAAATCGTCTGAAATACACAATTATGAAAATGCGGGGCGGATTTTAATTTCGATTTTTTGCATGAACGAACACTTTGCAACATGAATTGCTGGGTTTTATATTTTGCAAATTACGAATATATGGTAAAATTAAATAATATAGCTCTAAACTAAGGCCTGGATCCACCTCTTTGAGGGGGAGTGTACATTTGTGCAATAGGCTCGCCCCAATAACATTGAAACCAAAACACAATTGACAAAATGTGCAGGTGCATTGAAGTAATTTTTCCTAAATCGAACCAAATATGATATGCAGTAAACGTCCCATATTCTTCGAACATCAGAAAGATAAAATGCCACCTCCTCCCCGCTTCGTAGGAAGAGGCAAATCCGGCAAATCCTTTATATGCAATGACATCGCAGATGAAACTGAAGATTGGACAAACATTTCCGAAAATCGACACACGGTGATCCACTGTTCCACATGGATTGAAGCGAGAGAGATAATGTAGAGCGCTTTAGTTAAAAAAAAAGAAATATTTGAATGTAAACTTCAATTTGACGCGCCTTAGTAGTGTTTCGGTGTTCAGCCGTTGTAAGATTAACTATAGGTGACTTTCATAGCAACCAATAACCCAGACGTATTAGTACCACGTTAGCTTTACCAGCCTTTTATGTCTAGAGCTATCCAGTATAGCCAAGTATAGTATAGTAAGTCCAGACTTACGTTAATCCACATTCATTTTGTATTGCATCATTCATTATATACAAAAACACGAGGTCGAGTTAATACAAAGATGACAATTTTCAGTTTTATCGCTTTTAATCGCCGTCGCATCGCGCAAGTCGTGGGACATCTCAGATCGGCCTCGCTGACGGAAGCGAATATCGCGGAAATTGTGTATTCAATGTTAAAAAAGCTACGAGGCTCCGAAAGCTCATTCCCTCCAATGAGCAGTCGATAGAGATAAAGATCTCTTTCGGATTTACAAATCGATCCAAATATCTCGACTGCTCGCTATCAATGTTGTCTTTAGCAGCTGCTATTGAAGTAGGTATTACAAACCACTTACAAAATAACACTGTTATAAGTTCTAGTAGTCTTCAGTAGTTCTATCATGATTAATATTTGATAAGTTTTATTCACCATGTAAATTTTGAGGGCAGATTCAGAAGAAGTTCTATATTTAAACTGATGCCCGATTTTCATATTTTTTCCCAGGGCTACAAGTTTTTGCGTCGAGATTTACCTGCTACTTTAGAGATTAGACGGACAGGTGGAAATGACGAAAATTCTTAGAGTTAATAAGTTCCTTAATCTCACTACAGAATCCTAAATAATAATAATCTATTCGAATTCTTGGAAAGCTGTTCTGAGCGGCCGTAACTTTACCATTTACTACATATAAGGTGCACCGTCTTAAAATGTGCCTACTTAGGCAACAAACAAAATTTACAAGCGAGATTTAGTAGGCATAACCTACTTGAAGCAAAGATGTAAACAAAGACATTATAATGCTATCTAGAACGGGTCAAACATCATGAACTGTGGGAGATTGCACTCTCGTCAATATTTATAATTATGATAGGTATGATAGGTACTAAGTACTATGTATTGTAACCGCTCACAATATCCCGCCCAACTAGCAGAAATCCCTTGTGGGCTATCAATAGAATATGCCCTTGCTTACTCTAAATGATAGTATGCAAAAATGAACTTTTATTTCAAAATTACACTTTAAGCACAAATAAGCGGAGTGGACGCGGAGAAAGAAATCTATCTATATGATCATCCCATTCTTATTTCATTCCCATACCACGTGTACATTTTGACTTCTTAATAGGGAAAATGAGTTTTGTATTATGCCTGTCGGCGTCAACATTCGCGTCTGTGGTAACTTTTATATCAACACTAAATGTATACATTATATTGTATACTCGCTTTCTTCATAATATTATATAATACTTATTTTACGAGTTTTTACAATAAAAAAACTTTACCAATGCTCACTCTCCACTCCATTGGCTTACATTTTACTCAGTAGAAGCAAAAGTAATTCTAGGCACAATAATTTCATTATTACTGAAGTAGTAATAGCATCCGTAACGGGCGAATTCGATCCCCTCAGTGAGATCCTTCTTCCCCGGTATCAAGACGGTCAGGGTGCCGAATTCGAAGCTCCACACGGCCCGGCTGGTGTCCACATACTCTGGCAAAGTCGTCACTGTGTAGTAGGTGAGGTCGCACTGTTTGAATTGCCGCTCGTGACCTAGGATCAGCATAGACCGGTACTTGATTGACACGTTGAAGTTTCCGCTGAATTCCGGTAGTGACACCTCGTACCTGTAATATAAATATCATTTTCTTCCAGCCAATGTCTGCTCAAATTGGAATGCATTTCAGACATTGGTCAGAAGACGCATTCGAAAAGGCACCCAATCGATTTCCTTTGTCGCAGGAGGGGTAGGCTTAAAGGCTGTAAATTTTCAGGTATTTGTTGTGTTATTAGTTCTACACTAAGGGGGGAAACGCACCGGTAAGGCGGTTGCGATAGGACAGCGTTGCCACAAAAACAAACCCCTGTAAACATAAGTTCACCGCATCACGTAAGCGAAAATTCGTTTCTAAATCGTGATTGCTTCGCAATTGCCTTACCGGTACGGCAGCGCCGGCCTTAGGGTCCTTTTTATGTGTTACATTACAAACTATTACAGTCTATTTCATATAAAAAGTCCCGCGGATAAATACGGTACTAAATTGTACTCAGCGTAAATTATATTGTCGACACTTGACTAGCAGTAGATTTTTCCCTATTCGTGTTCTAGCTTAAAATTATCGATGACTGGGAAAAGTACTAAAGTATTTTCAACCCAATTTCACTGAGTAAAGTACATTAAGCCTCACTGGTATTTGGCGTTTATTCGTATTATGTTCTATGTAGTAAGATATTGTACCTGTAACTGCCCCCAGTAAAGTCTTCTTTAACTAGGCGGCTTGTATACTGATCGCAGGCATCAAATTGTGTGTTGATGGAGTCCACCAAGAAGTTCATCTTAGAAGTGTACACGTGGAAGTCGTCCAGGAATTGCCAGTTCCTGTCTAAGCACAAGAAACTGACGATCACAGAAGAGGCAAGTAAACCGTACATGATCACAGTGTTTCGCGTCAACTACTGCCTTGGTCTTTGTGATAAGACTATTTATAATAAAGTGATAATATGTTTCAAGATGGCGGTAAGGGGATTGCCACGTATAATCGAATGTGTTTGGCCAAATAACAAAGGGTTAGATGTTCATTACATTGGAAAGACCAAAGACCAAATTTTAGTCAGGTATTCGGATTGTACGACTGATCCGGTGATTTTTGGATGGTACTCTAGAAAAATCCAAAGTAAAGAATGTACAACAGTAACGAGATGACGCGAAATATGTTTGAGCTTGATACACTTTCCAACTACTCTCTGTTAAAAAAAAATACAACAACATGACTCTCGTAGGAGTTTCACGCATAATATCTGTATCACTATCACATATTGCAGTCCTCGCGTCTCCCGAGCAACTAGCAATTTGCCATGCAAATATGTACGTTGACGCTAGAGCCGCTGGTAGAGCCACTGGTGGCACAACTCAAATAGTAGAGCAAATACTTACTACGATTAAATTGCAAAATAACAGACATAGACATTTCGATCCCAATCCAGGGTAAAGGCAACTAAGACAAAAACAGTAAGAGCTGGCAGCTGGTATTTTTTTTATACATTAGAGCCGTCAAAACAAACTTATAACCCGCTTGATGTTAACCAGTTACTGTAACCCATTGATTCTTGCAATACCATATTACTTGCACGTTGCTGACCGAAATTGAAGTCAGAGGGAGAGGAGGGGAGAGGGCTAGGGGGTGCGGCTCTCTCACTCATCGTACGAAACGTCTTTACGCCGATCTTTTGTGAGATGATGGTACTACCCCAGCCCGTATATGACCCGTATAGTTAACTAGCTGTGCCCACGACTTCGTCCGCGTAGTATTTAACTTAAGAAAAATTTCGGGATTATCGGGATAAAAAGTATCCTATGTATTAATCCCGGTTATAAACTATATGTGTTCCAAATTTCATCCAAATCCGTTCAGTAGTTTTTGCGTGAAAGGATAACAAACATACATCCACACTCACAAACTTTCGCATTTATAATATTAGTAGGATTGGCTGTAGCCAATCCTACTGCTATTATGCAATTCTTTAGTACATGGTCTACTAAAGAAAATGTTACTAAGGACAATAATACAACAGTTTGTACATACATTTATTGTCTAGCGTTATTTGCAGATTTTAATGAATGACCCAATATTATTCGTTCTAATACTGGCGACTTTGATAGTGACTGCAGATGAATCATAATAAACACGAAAGACCTAATTTTCTTCACCGTTACAAACAACTTCACACTTTCGTTTCGTCAATATGGATAAGTAAATCTTTTTCATTACTTCTGCCCGTCGCTTCTATGGTAGCAGAAAAATATTCCTTCGTGAACGGGCACTTCTTGTAGCCGGCGTCGGTGCGCGAAAACGGTACAGTCACGACAATCGTGTTGTTCTGATGCTTCCAGGAGAGTTTGCTGAAGTCCACGTATGGAGGCAGTATCTTCATGTGGGAGAGGCTCGAGCAACCCGTGCCAGAACCTCGGATGAACAGCACTGTGTGGCGCCGCGACACATTGTACGGCCCAGAATTCTCTGGGGTGGCCACATACAATTTGTAGGAATCACTGTGCACCTGCATTTCGTTCTCACCGAACAGATAACAGAATGTGTTAGACATTCTGTCGAACTGATACAAGAAATCGGCGTTTTCTTCGAAATAATATCGAGCTTCGGCCTCGAATTGATTAGGTGTACCTTCGGACCAATGACAGGGCGCTTTGGGAAACTTTGGGAAGCAACATTCTCCGAAAATTAAAATTGAAGTGAATAGTAATAGTCGATACATGTGTGCGGCTCGTCGGACTGTGAGCGACTGATTTCTACAATTAAGATAGAGGGGTCATGTTTATCTGGTTCGTAGTCATTTATTTATAACTTGCCTATAAAACGCAGTAACATTTACTTTTGCTTTTGCCCACGGCTTTTACCATTATGACGTGATTATAACCTGAGAAGAATGACTCGCTATAGTGTAAAAGCGAGCCATTCTTCTGAGATTATAGCAGGAAGTTACTAATTTAGTAGATATACTATCTTCGATGACATTATAAGCTGATGACTACTTGTATTGGTCATAAATAATGCATGCAACGTTGTAAGTAAATATTTGTCACATACCGAGTAGGTACCTATAAGAATGAGTATTATTATACGAGTACTAAATAAAAATGATAGTTTAAAAATAACACCTATCTTTGAATTTGAATGCAAACCACATGCTAGGTAGATGCACCTCTAGACCAAAGATTCCATCCACCGATGAACTAATCTAACAAAATGTTATAAACAGGTAGAGCGACATCTTTGAAGAGCACTTAGTAACTTGTAAGTCATGATATGCTCTAACTGAACATAGCTTTGAACCCTTGAACCTCAACATTCATTAAAAAGTTTAAATGTTTAATAAAAGATGTCAGAAGTTTAAAAAATAACTAAAAAATAGGTGGCCTATTTTAAACACAATTAATAAAATGTCTAAACACTAAACAAGCAGTGAGGTACACATAAAATAGGATCACAGCAACAAAATTGCTACAAAAATCTTAATCGTGTTATTCTGAGATTTATTTTTAGGACATAATATAAATCTGATTCACTTTATTGATTAATTCCTGCCAAAAATTATCAGTAGCAAATCAGTTACCAATGGTTGCCAAAGATATCAAAGATGCCGTGTATGCCTCAGACCAAAGGGAAGAATCAGTGAGATTTATCTACATTATACACAAGTAAGAGATAGTCTCTTGAATTTAATAACACAATAACAGTGCTACAACTACTAAATATTCATGCGAGACAAGTTAAGTATGAAGCATAGACCTTATAGAACAGTTCGCTTTGTTCATCTACGGTTTGAAGAATAAACTTGACTGCTAACCGTATTGAAATTCCGTTCATGGTTTTAACGTATGAAGAAGACGGAAATACGTTTAAATGTGTCAAATTTAGTTTAAGAAATTATTAATGTTTCTTGAATGCAAACATGACGTTTGGGTGGTTTATCAATGTGTTTATGTAGGTATTCGTCGGGACTTCTTATCGATAGCGCTAAATAATTATTGAGACTACAAAACAGCGGGTTTTTCAGCCTTTAATTATACGAGGGATGCCTTTTAAGTTTTGTCGTTTGAAGAAAAAAACACAACTAGAACCTTATAGTACTTTTTATTGTTTGTCAAAGTATTCACCACGTAGCTTAATACACTTTTCCATTCGCTCAAACCAGTTATTATAACATTTATTCCACTCTAAAGTGGGGGTGTTCAAAATGGCTGACTTGAAAGCGTCGACTGCTTCTTCACTGGACTGGAACCTTTGACCACGAAGACTTTTCTTAATTTTAGGAAATGTAAAAAATTCGTTAGGGCTTAGGTCAGGACTGTATGGAGGATGGTCAAGAATTTCTACTTTTTCCTGCTTCAAATACTCAATCGTTTGACGAGCGCTGTGTGAACTTGCATTGTCGTGGTGCAGGATGATGCGTCGCTTTGAGTTAGATTTTCGAAGTTCGGCGATGACTTGTGGTAAACAAACTGTGGTATACCACTCTGCGTTAACCGTTCTACGATCATCAAGTGCAATAGTCGCAACATGGCCGGTTTTTCTAACGAACGTGGCCACCATCTTCTTTGAAGTGCTTCGAGAACGAACAACTTTAGTCGGCTTTGGCTCGTCTTGAAAGACCCAGATTGTAGATTGTTGTTTGGAATCAGGATCGTAGGCATAGATCCAAGATTCGTCACCACTGATGATGTCGTAGACGTGATTTGACTCTCCTCGGTTGAACCTTTGCAGAGTTTTCTTACACCATCTGACGCGGGCCGCCTTGTGATCGTCGGAAAGCAGATGCGGTATCTAACGGCAAACTAGCTTTCTTACACCAAGCGCTTTATGCAAGATCTTCTGAATGGTTGTCCCTGAGATGCCTAATAGAGCCTCTATCTCTCGATACGTCACATGACGATCTTCGAGAATTAGTTGTCTCACTCCAATGATGTTATCTTCAGTGAATGCAGATTTTGGGCGACCTTCGCGAGATTTGTCACTAACACTAGTATGTCCACGCTGGAATTCTAAATACCAGCGTTCGACAGTCCGCAGACATGGGGCTTCATCCCTGAACACAGATATTAGCTCTTCAAAACACTGAAGCCGTGTCAGGCCTCTTCTAAAGTTGTAGAAAATTATTGCATGAACATTTTTTCTTAGAAAGATTCATTTTCGTACGTAACCTGACAGATTCTAATCGACGCTGTGACTAAACAATAACATTAATCCTAATACATTCAACTGTTTTGAGATTCGAAATTTAAACACATTCGAATATAGAACAGTTCCAAATTCAAAATTGCCGGGAATTATGGAAACGACAGAACTTAAAAGGCATGCCTCGTACCAGGTCAGATTTATACCACGTTTACGATAAAGTCTAAAATAATTACTGTATTTGGATTTGACACATACAATGGTTTTATGCACGCTTCGTCCGTGTAAACTAAGTGCTACACATGAATTAAAGAAAGAATAGGTACTATGGAGATTACATATTTAGAGACTGCAAGCGAGGTAACTCTTGTACTCCTACCATACAATGGACAGAGGGTGATCCTAGTGATACCCAAACCTGGTTGCCAAGTCTGTTAACCGTTCCAATATCGCTCCACTTACACCCAACTCGCAATACATTGATTTAGACATTTAAGAACGACGCAAAAATGTCTGCTATCGAAGGACTGCTTCTCTTGAGTCTAGTCGAGAATCGGTCCGCACGGGTGGGCGAGTGGTTAGTGGACTACGCAAAACTGACAAAACTGACGATATTGCGAGTCAAGTGCAAGGCGAGCGTTTTTGGAACGGTTTACAGAGTTAGCCCCCAGGAAAAATTACGAAAAGCCATTTCCAAAACTTTCCCAACTTGATCCGAGCGGCCTACGTTCAAACTATTAGACTTAAAGTCCGTCTCACGAAAGGAGTCCCGCAGGCGCGGCGCCACAGTCATGCGACGGAATGTTGTTAACCTCAATTGTTTTAGACTCCCAAAAACTCAATGTTTTATCACTGTATGATGAATGCAATTTTATTATTACAGTAATTATTGAAATTAATATAAATCACAACAGAAAAATATAATAGATTGACTTATTAGTTATTATTAGTTCCACTTATTGCCGTGGCTCTTCTTTCGTGAGACAGACTTTAGGTAGTGGTCATCATTGACAGCGATACTAGTCCTGGGGGCTTAGTATCTATAACCAGATAATTCCAGTGTATGTGTCGAGTTAAACAAATGTTAACCACTAGAAATTTGAAAAAGAAACACAAGCGCGGGCTATTTTTAATTACGAATACCACTTGCTAGGTATGTACGTAAAGTAGTTCTGTTATTAAAATAAAACAACTTAAGTATTAGATAATCACAATTCCGGTTTATTGAAACAGAGCACAAAACTACGTGAACGAAACCCAAAATATAAGATAGGGACATTTGATTGTCCTATTTCATTGAATCTTCGAACTACTAGTACCTCACAGGAACAAACTCAATTTCATCCTTCAAATCCACAGCGTACGTAGTCGCTTCGACGCTGTTTTTCGAGATCTCATTGGTCATAAGCTCCCTATCATTGGTCCTCACGCTATCATCCAGGTCTCCTCTGTTCTTGAGTCCCACGTCAGCGTCCTGGTTGCTGTCATCGACCGTCGTCTCCATTTCCTCCCTGCTTTGAGGGTTACTCGTCACAACCACTGTTTCTGTCGTCAGCTCAGGCTGTGCAGCATCTTTTAATGGAAAGATGATTTTCAGAACACCCCTCTCGAAGATCCAGTTACCAGTTACGTTCACATTATCCGGTAAGGTTCTGACATCTAAATAGTTCCTCTCGCTGCCTTGATCGTACTTGTGTACCGCTTGCACCATCAATAAACCTTCGCGAGCCTTGACGGCAATGTCTTTCTCTTCAAAACCAGACAATGGGATAGTGATCTTGTACTCGTTGCCTTCGACACCCGCTTGAGAGACGCTGGTCGGGAACCGTCTTCCGAAGTCCGCCAGCATATCATCCAAATCTTTGAGCTCCCGGGATAAGTCCGCCCAGAATCTGCTTGTGTCGAATAAGTTTTCCTCTAAGTAGGGCCGTGGTTGGTAGATTCTCGGTCTGTGGTCAGGGAAGTATGGCGGCAGGGCCAAAGCTCCCAGGAATAGGGTGCAGAATACTAGAGACAACATCTTCGCTTCACGGTTCGTTAATCACTGATACGTGCGAAGAGTGCAGCGCGCTTTATAGCCCGGGACGGAGGTTCATAGGTTATCACGTTATCGGCACATTCTGGACTGTGCAAACTGTTGTCTGCGATGAAGACGTCGTGAATATATTCACAAGTAATTTTTCATTACTCATACTCTGAAAGTAGGTCTGAAGTTGCCTGAGAAGCGGGTTGAAAGTAATACTTTTCAGGCCCGGGAGTTTCGCTTTCAACTGACAGCTGTCAAATTATAAAAAAAAAACTAGTTTCATTTTCACATTTCTATGGAACCATGTTCAAACTTTTTCTACAGTCACTCAATTACAGCACGATGTAAAATTGAAATAACAAAGTTAAGTATTAATTCAAGAATATATATTTTTAAATGACTTAATTATAATTTAGTTTCAACAATTTCTTTAAAATAACATAGATTTGGGTAAAATATTTAAAGATGAAAATGAAAAAAATGGCTAAATAATGAAGTTGGCCAACCAAAAAAAAAAAACAATTTAGGCGGCAATCCGATTTTTTTTTTCGATTTGTAGAGTATTGTTTATACTTCCTTGTATTATTTCTTTAGCCAATTCCTGTTTTTATTTTTATTTTCCTTGTATTCGTAATGAAAAGCACAGTGTTTACCTCGGGTGAAAGGCTTATTTTGTCCCTCGAATTATTAGCGCCCTCGCTACGCTCGGGCGCCAAACCCCGTCTCGGGACAAAATAAGTAACTTTCACCACTCATGTAACAATGTACTATTGTTCATTATGTAGAGGGGAGTAAAATATGATTTTGATTGACCTACCTAAGTGTGGAGAGTTGGGTATTTTATTCGGGTGTGCCCCGTTTCATTACCTACTTAAGTTTATGAATAAGAAGCCAGTATTGATACCAATTATTGTTTTGTTATTTTGATAAGTTATTTACGCATTGTTAAAATATGTTTTGTGTAAATACTAGCTGTCCCGGCAAACGTTGTTCTGCCATATAAATGATTTCTAGGTATGAGAAATAGATAGTACCCGATTCTCAGACCTACTGAATATGCATATAAAATTTCATAAAAATCGGTCAAGCCGTTTCAGAAGAGTATGGTAACTAACATTGTGACACGAGAATTTTATATTTATAACTACTGCTGACTAGCTGATCCCGCGACTTCGTCCGCGTGAAATTAAACTTAACTCCCGCTCCCGCGTTTGAACCCGCGCCACAGGACCCATATGTGTTTTTTTTGGTTTTCTTAAATCGCTACGGTACTGTAAGGAGGTCCATGTCGGCGCACTAGCCACTGGCGATAAGCGTTCCTGGCCGACAAGAATATTTAAATTTAAGAAAACCGGATTTATATTAATAACTCAGGTTGCTTGGTAATATAAAATTTATTATAATATTTATTTTTAGTACATTTATTTAAATAATTATTTTTATATTCAATTACACTTCCTATCTTAATGGTCCCCCGGTTGTCACTGCCAGCGCACCGCAGAGCTTTCAATTTTAAAATTCATCTTTTTCTTAAATTTAAATATTCTTGTCGGCCAGGAACGCTTATCGCCAGTGGTTAGTGCGCCGACATGGACCTCCTTACAGTACGATACCACAGACATACACGAGGGGGACGATAAAAGGACCAAATAAATTATTATTATTATAAGTATTTATAACTAGCTGAGCACGCGACTTCGTTCGCGTGGAATTTAACTTAACCGATCCCGCTCCCGCGTTCTTGTTTTTCTTAAATCAAAGTAGCCTAACTCCTTATAACATTAGCTATCTGCCAGTGAAATTCCCGTCAAAATCGATCCAGCCGATTACGGAGATTACCCGGAACAAACATACAGACATTTTTTTTTTATAGCGTTTTTCCTATAGGTATAGCAGTGATAGCCGATTGGTTAAGCACGCGTCTTGCGGGCTACCAGGTCTCGGGTTCAAACCCCGGCTTGAACCTCTGGATTTTTCTAAATCTATGTGCGAATCATAATTTCTATATGATTATCACTTGCTTACGGTGAAGGAAAACATCGTGATGAAACCTGCATGTCTTGATGTCAAGATTAAACCAATTTTCGAAAGACATGTGAAATCCGCCAACCCGCACTGGGCCAGCGTGGTGGATTATGGCCTGAATCCCCCTCGTGTTGAGGGGAGGCCCGTGCCCAGGAGTGGGACGTCAAAAAGGGCTAAAATTATTATTATTAATTTTAATTGCTATAGGTGTCGTATGTACTTTCATATGCATTTAGAGAAAAGGTGTTATTTTGATATTACAAACAGACACTCCAGTTTTATTTATTTGTATACCTAGATAAGATATTGTTTGGCTCAGTAATCAAGTAATGAAATTTAAGTACCTATGTTACTTATTTTGTTCTAATGACAGACAATACAAAGCAATCTTCTTATTTTTTTTTATTTTTTTTCAATTTATTGGGGTAAAATAAACAGTATCACAATAGGGTGCTTAATATCTAACATTGACCATAACTATCAGTGTTAATTGTGATACCAACACCGTTTACCACAAGTTATGTTAACTAGAATATGGTTTGTTGAGAGTACAAGAATAATGGTAATAAAAAGAAAACAGGAAGAAACAAGAGTTTTACATACTGAAAACTGTAACTGGAACTTAAATACAAAAAGTGTTAGCGTACGATACTCGCATCCTTTAACTTAGTTAATATTAGTTTTATTCTTGGTCTTCTCTAAAGAACTTTTACACCACACCGGCACAGCATGCGGGCAAACTTTTAACTAAAGAAGGCCAGATGAGATGCACTGACATCTTACTGTATTTACGCCATCTCTTTAAATTGGGCATTAGATTTATCCGTGTGAAGCGGATATAAATAAGTACTAATACCCATGCCCCGATAGGAAGGTATAATTGAGCCATACAAGTACATTATTCATTAAGTAAAACTAAAACATCTGTTGCCTGTCTGAGTGAATCATTATAAACAATTGAACACAGAATGCCTGTTTATCTATTCGCAGAAAGCATTATGTGGCTCGGTGGCAAAGATGATTAAGTAACTGGAATTACTTTATTTTTAAACCGACTTCAAAAATAATAAAGACCTTAATTTGGTGTATATGTAAGAAAGAAGGTACTTATGACACACTGATAAAAATACATAACTTAACGTAGTCTTCGCAGGTTTCTTAACAAAATGTAACCGAGTCCAAATGAAAGAAATTATAAGGTCCCAAATTTTTATTTTCACAATTTTTTGTAGTAACCCAACTAAATTAATGAACCTAATTAATGAATTGCTTGTAACCGTAAATAGTTTACTTCTCTCAAGGTACTGAACTATAATTTATACAATTTCTATGGGACCCTTTTCAAGCAAAGAGTAGGTAGGTACCAATCCCTTTCAAACCAATGCAAAAAACAAACAAAAATAAAAATACTATTATTTGTCCTGTGACTATCATGGTCACACATAAGTACTACTTATACCTATATATGTCACTTATAGACATAATGCATCTCATGACAATTCCAATAACTAAACCCAAACACGGCCAGTGATGAAGCCGGAAGGTCGCAATTTCGTTTACTTGAATGACGTATTTTTCCAGCTATTGTGATTTAAATGCCAAACTTCTTAACAGATTTTGAAGTTTTTTTATGGGAAGATTTTTAATTGATAACCTCCTACTTTTTAAATTTGTTCCAAAAACATACATACACAGACGAATATTATACTAACCTTCTCTTTTTTTTGGAAGTCGGTTAAAAATGTACAGCAATCACGAATAACAACACGATTTGCTAGGAAATTTTGTGCAGGCGCCTAATTTTACTTGAACCATCACTACGCGCAGTCATTCCCACTGCTAATTATTATTGGCTCTAGTAATATTCACAGCCTTTCGATAGGCAATCGATAATTAGGAAGGCAACACCAGATTAGTATATAGAAATGTTTTCAACCGACTTCAAAAAGGAGGTTATCAATTCGTGTGTATGTTTTTTTTTTAGTGTTTGTTACCTCATAACTCCGTCATTTATAAACCGATCCGAAAAATTATTTTTGCATTTGAAAGGATGTACGTGCAGATTGGTCCCATAAAAAAATTATCAAAATCGGTTCAGTAGTTTGGCATTAAAATCAAAATAACTGAAAAAATACATCATCATCCAAGTAAACGAAATTACGTGATTTGCTTTCCTGTGACTTTTCAGTGGTGATTGCGGTCACTAAAATAGTCTCAGTAAACTGCCTACCTTCCGGTTTCATCATCAGATGATGAAGAAACTGGAAGGTAGGGGCCGGAACTCCGTAATAACAATATAACCTAGTCTTGTTTGGGCTTAGTGGAATTGTCATGAGATGCATTCTGGCTATAAGTGCCATATATTGGTATATGTTGTATACTATGTGTGGCCTTTATTGTCAGGATCCCTTGGTGATACCATAGAAATTTCATAAAAATAGGTTCAGTAGTTTGAGAGATATCCCCTCAGACGTAACGCCTCTGTTGCGCCACTACGCGCATATGTAACAGTGCGCCCGGCCGAAAGCGCGCGATTTCTCCGCGTTCACTAAAACTACGATATCTGAGAAATTACGCATTGTAGCTCTATAAACCCTATGTTACTGAAATTGTTATGAAATTAGCTATTTGATTATACAGGGTTTAGTACAGTTTTAACCTTTTAATATATTGTTAATTCGAAGTTGAAAGTAGGGTGAGCGACTTTTTCCAATGTTCGTACAAAGGTCGTCATATTTATTAAATAAAAGCATGTTTCCAAAAGTTATTATTGTATTTACATAAAACACAATACTTTGCAATAAATTAATAAAAAGAGGAGACATCTCCATACATTTTTTTCATAAAACAAGCTTTATTAAACTCGCGTGCGGTAGCAAGCCTTTTTTTTTTTTTTTTGAATGCTACGTTCCGTGACAAATTATTGTTAGATGTTTAAAATGAAATGTTATATGCCTTTCCTGTTCTTTTCCCTACACTCTGTGGTAGTTAGAGCAAGAAAGGTATATTGTACTGTGACTAAAAGTCGCATTAAACCCGACCAGGCTCACGTCGACTCAATGACTATCTTGAGTACCTATCTATACTAAATAGTTAAATTGTACCTACCTATCTCAATAGTTAAATAATACCTATCGATATTAGGACAATTTTCGAAGTCAGGATAGTATTGCAAATTGCAATAGTAAGCATCACTACCTTAGACCATTTAAACATATTTAAAATTTAAAAAAATAAATAAAACCGACCTCAAAAAACCTGGGTGCACTAAAAAACTAGAAATAACAAGGGACCTTATAATTTATTTCATATGGAGTCGGTGCCAATTCAAGCAAGTAGGGGTAGGTGCCTAAGAAGTTGTCCTATATCGTTGTGTAAAGATAGTGGCACCGACTCCAAATGAAAGAAATTATGAGGTCCCTGGTTATTCTAGCTTTTTAGTGCACCCAGGTTTTTCGAAGTCGGTTTTATATTTTTATTAAAATTTTAAATATGTTTAAATGGTCTAAGGTAGTGATGCTTACTATTGCAATTTGCAATACTATGCTGACTTCGCAAATTGTCCTAAGTAATATCGATAGGTATTATTTAACTATTGAGATAGGTAGGTACAATTTAACTATTTAGTATAGATAGGTTCTCAAGATAGTATCGATACTATTGCTCGTCATAAATACCTTTTGTTTGATTTATTGATTATGATTTACTTACAACAACAGTAGGTACCTACAACCTACCTACTTTAGAACATTGAAAAAGGTACCCTAGATATCAGCCTGGCTAATCTTTTGAATAGGTATTTACTTGCTAAGTAAAATAAAACAACTAAAATTTGTCGACTAGAACAGTAATTTTTTATGTCAGTCTCACTCACATATAGCCAAATAGACAACACAAGTTAAAGTAATTATGGAATGATAAATTTACATACTCTTAAAACTAAAATAATTATTATCATACTATCCCTGTTCCTCCTTGCCTTCCTCCTGCTTCCTCACAGGTCCTGTCTGAACGATAGGCACGACTCTTTCGTCAGAAGCTTTCGGGGCGGGCTTCAACGGAGCACTGACTGTCAAAACTCCGTCAGAAGACAATTTCGAAGAGACTGAGTCAGGGTCAATGCCATCTGGTAGAGCATACCTCCTCGTGAAGCTTCTGGAGATGAATCCATGTTCATCTTGGCGCTCCTCATGTTTCGCCTCTACAACCAAGAAGCCGTCGGCAGTTTTGACCGATATTTCTTCGGGTGCGAAGTGCTGGACATCTAAATTAACTTGAAACTTGTCTTTATCTTCTTTTATCGTTGAGCCAGTGTCCTGTGCGGCAGCTTGGAGGTTTCTCCAGGGTCTGTAGTAGTCTCTTCTCGTTTGGGGCACGGCGACGATCGTCAAATAGTCTTGAGGTGTTAATCCAAGGCCGAAGTGCTGGTCAAGTAATCGGCGCTGCTGTGGACGCTCGTATTCGAAGAAGAATGGATATAGTGACATGTTTAGTGAATAAACAAGTTTCCTGCGACAAATTCACGTTTACTGAAATAAATTCCGTCCGAGTTATTTCTCGAAACTGTTTGGTCTGGCTGCTAATTCAGTGTCTGAATGCCGTATCAACGAAATAAAACTGAATTTATACGGCATGAGGCGACATCTAGTAGCGAAAAGAATGTTCTGGAAATACGCTCTAGAAAACACAGGCTTATTTGCGCATGCGTCATTCATTATCTGCCTGTGTTCGCAACATTTTGTATAAAATAATAATTGAACGTGTTCGATTCTGCTAAATAAATTATTGTTAAAAGTGTATAAAAAATAATTATAAATAAGTAAGAACGTTAGTAATTAATTTACACAAATATTCATTTTAAAAAAAACAGAATTTACTATATTGCAACACAGTCACAATTGCATTTTTTTAAATTCTAAGGAAATAATGGCAAAATGTTCCCATTGCGTTGATGTGTCTGTGTCTGATTTATGTCAGGATTCTAACTAACGTACTCTTAATAACATTTGGTAAACTACTGTTATAATTTATTTTTTTCATTAAAACTATCTTAAAGTTACTTAGGTACTTATGGGAAGGATAGAGTTCATGGTTGAAATAACAATATTGTTAAAAAGTAAGTAAATACGTAACTGTAGAACAATATTTACCATTTTAGTCACCTACTGATATCAATTTATTATATTTTTGTATAAAATGTACCCAAATGTTGAGAATACCTGGTAACTATCGCCATCTAGTGTGCAATAGCAAGTTCATATTTAAGAATTTTCTGGAATGTTCCAATTATTACTGATTTGTCTAACATTCAACCTTGCAACGCATATTACAGTATACTTATCTATTTAATAAATACCTAACGAGAGTATTCTTTGTTTTACCACATTTTTATTTTTATTTATTCTTGACAAATGCTTTAACCTTCTTGACAATAGATGGCGCTTCCGTCAATGTTTTAAAGGACAACGTCTCTAAAATGAAATTTAGCATTAACATAAGGACTTGGGTATGCGAATACAACGATACATGTTAATAAATTTACACTATATAAGCATCCTTACGTCAAAGACTTCCAAGTATAGCATTGTTATTCGAAAACGTATAGGAAGCTATTTCACAGAAATTTAACAATTTTACTATACCTAGGAACCTACAAGTACTTATAACATTTAATAAAACACTGTAATCATTCTATTCGTTATTATTTAATACTCAGGCAGAAATTTAACCCGGACGGCATAAAGCGCTAGCTATTCTTCTCTTTCAAACCAACGCAAATTTATGTCCATCTATCTCATTCCATCCACGCGTACACACGACGCGTCTCCATCAGTCATTCGCCTTTCATTAAATACGTCAGTTGTGTTTCTTTTGTTTACAAAAGTTATTTTTTAACCATGCCACCGGCATCCAAGTTAGGTCGTGGAAAGCCGATAAAGAACCAAACTAAAGAAGTATTACAGAAAATTTATAGATACTTCGAGTCAGAAATTGACAGGGATCCTAATTCAACAGTGACAGCTGCACAGCTGGTGGCACACGCGACTGGCATATCTAGGTCTGCTTTGAAACGTGCGTTATCGGAGGATAAAGCAGCCACAGCAAAATACGAATATAAACCGACCAGGGGCAGATGTAAAAAGAATATCGCATCGGACGGATACGATTCGCAAGCTATAAGAAGGATAATACACAATTTTTACATAAAAGACGAGGAATTTCCTATCATGAAAGATTTACACTTAATCCTAAAAGCTGACATAGATTACCAGGGATCGTTGAGAACTTTGAGAAGACATGTTGCGAAATTGGGCTTCAAATGGGTTGAAAAAGCGGATAATAATACAATATTGCTTGAAAAACATGAATTCAGATATTGTAGAATTCAATACATGACTAAGATAGAAGGTTATCGTGGCCAAGGTCGCAACATTGTTTACACCGGCGAGGTGACGATAGAGAGCAGTCGAATCGCAACCAAACCCAAACCAGATGGGACATCCACAATGCTGAAACAACCTGCGAAATCTAGATTAGTTGTTCTCCTTGCAGGGGATGAACAGAACATCATAAAGAACAGTCTTTTTATTTACGATGGCAACAAAAAAGATTTGAAAGAAGAAAACGATTGTAAAAGGGAGAATTTCGAACAATACGACAAATGGTTTAAATATCAATTGATTCCGTTACTAAAATTAAACAGCATTGTAGTTGTGGATAGTGGGCTGGCATTTCACAATAGAATTACAAACCCGACACCTCATTCAAATTCTCGGAGAAAAGACTTAATGGATTACTTGACTGTAAGGAACGTGCCTTATTCAGTAGATATGTATAAACCGCAACTGTATCAGCTGGTGTTATTAAACAAAGACAAACACAACGATTACAAAACTGATATGTTATTGAGAGAGCATGGACACACGGTGCTTCGATTACCAGCGCACCATGTAGATTTAAATCCAGTGAAAACTATTCTATCGTCTGTGATTGACTATGTTGGAAAAAACACTTCTCTAAACACAGACAGTATAACTAAAATTGTTAAAGAAAAAGTATATTCTATAACATCAGAAGATTGGAGGGATGCATGCAAGACAGCCGAAGCAGAAGCAAATAGTTTAAAAGCTATAGATAAAGTGATAGATGAGTTATCTGAGAGGACATTTAGAAGCTTTAATTATGAGTCAAATGAAAGTGAAGGAGATGATGATAACTTTTCAGAACAAGACTCTATGGAAAGCGAGTAGATTTTTATATATAATAGGGATATACAATATGAATTTATTGACGAATGGTTCCTTGTTCAACTGTATTATATAAATCATGATATTTGTTTACCAATTTTATACTTTAAATAATGATAATTAAATCCTATTTTAGTGTCAAAGTACAATTATTTACTTCAATTGGCGTTTGAAGAAGTTGCCTGAGAGAATTGTGACAAATATACCAACTAACAAAGCATAGTATGTTGGCATTTTGCATGTAATCTTATATCTGTATGGGTACATCCATAATAATAATATGAATACGAGATAAGAAGATAAGAAGGTAATGAAACCATTAGTAAATGCCTATTTATTCAATGCATCATCATCCCGAGTACATAAACATGCATCTTTAGCGTCTCGACAAACTTGATATTGTTATCGACATTCGTTATTCGAGTTGGAATCTGTACCGTACGTACTTTATTAAATATTATTTATACTAATAAACAAATAGAATAATCTAAGCGGAATTGTGAATATAACATTACATTTTTTATCTAACCAATGGGAGATTTACGCTTTGTCGAATTAAGTTTGATTGAATCAGTAAGCAAATGCATTCCTATAAATAGAATCGCGAGGTAACTACATCGTATAGCGGCATCTATCTACAGTACCTGGTACCTGTGAGTAATTTCAGGCTAGGAAATATAAGGTACTAATTTTATACCACCATAATTTGTTTGACTGTAAACACAAATATTTCATGATGCATGTGCATAATTATATTATGTAGGTACCTAGAGTAAAGCCTAGAGTTTATTTATGTCACTATATCTATAATCTACAAATTTAAATGTGGCTAACTCCTGACAATCCAATTATTGTGGAAACTAAACAATTTAATGCATTTAGTTAGATTTAATAATAAGCTTTATGTTTTAAAATAATCAGAATTTAAATAATAGTCAAGTAATACCTATGAAAGTAATTTATTAAATCTTAAAAGTAAAATACCTATAATAGTGATAAAATTGGGTTGTCATAAGATTAAATAATATCAAAAATACGAAAGAAAACAAGCGTTTATTATATATATACATATGTACCAAAACTTTCACAGATACAAATCAGTCTTAAAAAAAAATACTTAATCACATTATTTCCAAGGAATCTCACTTCATCTCTTCTACGCTATTGTCTGGAGATCCGATTTGCTTTTTAATCGGTCCAGTGTGTGTGATTGGAACGATGCGTTCTCCCGTAGACGGCATAGCCAAGACCTTGGGTGCTGTCACGGTCAACACGCCATCAGACGACAGCTTGGACTCCACAGTGTCAGGTAGACAGCCTTGAGGGAGTGCGTACCGCCTCACAAACTGCCGCGATACGTAGCCGTGCTCATCTCGCTTCTCTTCATGTTTCCCTTCAACCACCACATGTCTGTCCAGCACTTTGACGTTTATCTCTTCTGGAGAAAAATGTTGCACGTCTACATTCACTTGGAATTTCTCGTTGTCGGTAGTAATTAGTCCCACTTCTTTCATTGCAAGCCGGTTCATCGTGGAAGACAATTGCTCTATTGGCTCGACGATGTTCTTCCGTGGTTTGTAGAAGGAAGCACCGAAAAACTCTCGAGGCACAAGCTGATTGAACGGTGAATAACCGAGAAACTGGTCAGGCCTGAAGAACTCTTGCTCCATCATCCGGAATGGTCTCTCGAAGTCGTAAAGGTACGGTATCATTGCCATTTTGGTTTTCTGTTAGCTTTGTTCGCGACTTGTTTTCAACTGCGCACTTTCGCAATACACAACTGCCGGCTTCAGCTCTAAGCGTCTATTTATAGGATCGCGACGACAGCGCCACCTGTTATCGCATTATCTACATTTTACGGGTGCATTCGAGAAAGTGTTGCAGTTTTGTTAACGATCTGGTCATGTATTTGAAAAAGCGCCATCTCTTGTTAAGTAGCTGTACTAAGGCAAAAACCTTTGGCAATTGTGATTCACACAAATTACCCAAAGCATACATGCATTTATAACTAAAAATTGCCATTATTCTTCATGAAAATACCACGCTTTGATCTTCACGATAGGGGTGGATCAATAATGTGTATGTAAGTAGATAAGTACCTAGGTAGCTACGTACCTAAAATTGAAACAGTTGTTGGCATTATAGTGGGTAGTGGGTAGGTAACAGTAGGTACTGATAATGGTCATAACACAGGATGTTTACCACATATATTTGTATAAGTGAAATAGGTACTTACTTACTTACTGAGAAATGGAAAGTCAACATGGAACTAAAATAAAATAATTAAACAAATATATACTTATAGTCAACATTTGTTTGTTGTGTTCTATCAAATAGGTAGGTAGTGTACCAGCGACCCACCTGGCCGAACGATTTCTGAATTTGTTTCCCTGTGGACATGGAGACGATTACTTAACTATAAATTGAAAATTAAAGAAACCGCCGATGCGACGACTTAAACGACAAAAGAGCTGATCATTTTCATTAGCGGCTGAACCGATTTTTATGAAACATAGCTAAGAACACTCTGGAAAAGAATAAATTTCTAACAAAAAAATAATATCAGTTCATCCGCTTGGGCGCTACGATACCTCAGACAGACACAGATACGCGGAGACACAGATACACCATGTTAAAATGATAACACCCCTCTTTCTTCGTCAGGGGTTAAAAACTAAGTTAAAGTATGTAAGAAGTAGGTATACAAGGTACCTGACATATTGCCTTAGGCCAATACTTTTTGTCAATGTGAGTGCACCCTAGTACTTAGCTATTGAGAGAGACAGAGTTATCCTATGGAGGTTTGATTAAAGCAGATAATTAAGTACTTAATTATTCTTACCTACGTGATCTGACAGTGGAACAAAATATAAAATACTAGCTGTGCCCACGGACTTCGTACGCGTAGTATTTAACGTAACAAAAATTTCGGGATTATCGGGATAAAAAGTATCCTATAATGTTAATCCCGGTTATAAACTATCTGTGTTCCAAATTTCATCCAAATCCGTTCAGTAGTTTTTGCGTGAAGGAGTAACAAACATACATACATACATCCACACTCACAAACTGTCACATTTATCTATACAAATAAATAAAATTGGAGTGTCTGTTTGTAATATCAAAATAACAGCTTTTCACTAAATGCATATGAAAGTACATACGATACCTATAGCAAAAACGCGAATTAAAAAATTTTTGTCTGTCTGTCTGTCTGTCTGTCTGTCTGTCTGTCTGTCTGTCTGTGTGTTTGTTCCGGGTAATCTCCGAAACGGCTGGACCGATTTCGACGGGACTTTCACTGGCAGATAGCTGATCTTATAGCGGGTAACTTAGGCTACTTTAATTTAAGAAAACAATTAGGGTTCCGCGTAAAAAAATAAAAACACTTGAAATCGAAGAGTATCTCCGAAACGGCTCGACCGATTTTGACGGGACTTTCACTGTTAGATAGCTGATGTTATAAGCAGTAACTGAGGCTACTTTTATTTTAGAAATACAAATTTAAAAAAATGGGTCTTGTGGCGCGGGCTCAGAACGCGGGAGCGGGCTTTATTGTTAAGTTAAATTCCACGCGGGCGAAGTCGCGGGCTCAGCTAGTAATATTAATATATACCTAAGTAGGATTACTTACCCCAAAAAATATATTTGGATTTGTGTTGCTTAGCTTTCGCATTAGGTAAACCTGTAAGAATAGTTTTAAGTTTGATAAATAAATAAATAAATAAATATTTCATTAATTTAAAAAATATATCTTTACAACATTTTTTAACAAGACTGCCTTGTAACGTAAACCTACCTACCTACCCGTTGCTAACAATAAGCAAACGTATGGTTATTGACGGACACAATAAAAATAGCAATAGGTACTTATTTCTAAGAAGAAAACCATCTAAAACAGACTTCAAAAAAAGAGGTTCTCAAATCTACTTGGTGTTTTATGTAAGTACTTACCAAGCATCCTGTTGTTGTCATTTCAATGTCGGCGGGCTATCGTCCGCCGCCGTACAGTAGTGTGGCGGCCGGCAAGCGGACACGCTGATAAAATGGCCGGGATAATACATTTACAAAGTGTTATAATAATATGTTTTGCTGTTTTATATCGGTGAGTACCTACGTATATAACTTAGTAAACTGAAAATAAATAAGCAGCTACCTACATCCCTATTCTTCTTAAATTTATATCAAATTTGATTTATGAGAGACTCCGGCAAGCTGGAGCGTCACAGTCGACGAAGATCCTGTGGCGCTTCGTATTTCCGCGGCGAGGTCAGACCGCTGGGTTTTAGTGGGTAGGCTGGACAGTCATCCAGGAGTCCCACATATCCGTCTGGGTTCCCCCGAGTCCAGACGGAATGCGTAACCGCATTTCCCAGCGAAAACAAAAAAAAGGGTAGGCCGCTCTGCTCACTGCACTGCATGTCGGAATTCCGCCTATTTCGTAATTGCCTGTGGTCTGGGTGTTACTGGGATCACCCCCAGTCTATTGTACGGCACTCGTAGCACAAGCGTTGCTTAGTTTGGGATCATACAGTTGTTGTTAGACTGGCGATATTAATTACTATTGTTATGTAGCGGTTGCCATAATTCGATAAAATAAAAGTAGCCTAGTTACTCCTTAGATAACATCAGCTATCTTTCAGTAAGTAATAGTAGGTACTGTCAAAAGCAGTCCAGCCGTTTCGAAGAGGAAATCAACCCGTATTGTTATTTTTAATACCTCTAACTACCCGCAAACAAAAAATAGCTCTTAATCGTTTAAAGTTTAAACGTCGCTCGCCGTCACCGATTAGGTAGATACTTCCATCTCTTATTTAACATCTTCGGGGGTGAAATTTAACAAAACCCTGAAATACTTACATCTTTGTAATTTATGATCCGTAGTTTCTTTACTTACTGATTTTCATAATATTTTATAGCTTCAGTAGATTCGGCTCTGCGTTAATGAATCAGTCATTCAAACTCAACCTCTAAATTCAAAATTGTTTTTATTCACGTAAGCCAACAAAGCATTTATGAATAGTCAGAATCTACCACCGGTTCGGAATGCCGCTTCTACTAAGAAGATCCGGCAATAAACTCAATGGTTACTCTTTCCAATTAATAAAAGATGTTGTAGATTCTCAGGAACAGCAACAGAATATGAGCAGGCAAGGCCATTGTCACTAAATAAGTAATAGTAAATAATAAATAATCAAATCTCACTCAGATTTATGTGTTTAAATGAAATGAGAACTTACATCAAATTAAACGTTTACGAACCAAAATAATAATTAATAAAACAGAGGTGGATATAAATATAATTGCTTTGGTGTGATGCCTTCCATGCTAAGTAAATGAATAGGATTTAACGACAATGCGCAATGTTGTTAAGAGGAAAGTGAGCGGACCAATCCCCGCAAGCAGCGCCCGCGCACGAGCATGACTTGAAAAGCAGCATCAGTCTCCTTAACCATAACAGAGGGAAGAGGGTGACCCGCTCCACAAACCCACCGCAATCAAGGACATTAAAGTGAGCATGAGTCAGTAAATCATGATTTCCCTCTTTTTATGGATAGGCTTATACCTATTATTATTTACACTAATTTATCTTACTACATACACAGTAAACAGCATTATATATCATCAAACCTCATTTCCACGAAATAATAATCGTAAGTAAGTACCTACTGTGTTGTATTATATTTTGAGATAAGAGTTCAAATAAGTAAAAGAAATTGTAATTATACGAAATTTTACAATGCGTACAATGTCTTTGAAATAGATAGGTTTCACATTCATTAATGTAACCAGGGTGACACACTAACTGTTTGGTCGCAAAGTATAAGCAACGCTGGTACTATGGGTACCGTAAAATTCCTGAGGGCGATCCTAGTGACACCCAGACCAAGGGTATTACGAAAAGGCCATTTACGAAATTTGCCCCGACGGGAATCGAACCCGCAATCACCCGGTGCAGTAAGCCGAGCGGCCTACTCTCAAACTACTGCACCAAGTGGTCGTTATCTATACAAATAAATAAAATTGGAGTGTCTGTTTGTAATATCAATATAACACCTTTTCACTAAATGCATATGAAAGTACATACGACACCTAGAGCAAAAACCCGATTTAAAAAATGTTTGTCTGTCTGTCTGTATGTTTGTTCCGAGTAATCTGCGAAACGGCTGGACCGATTTTGACAGGACTTCCACTGGCAGATAGCTGATGTTATAAGCAGTAACTTAGGCTACTTTTATTTTAGAACAACACAAACAAAAACATGGGTCCTGTCGCGCGGGCTCAGAACGCGGGAGCGGGCCTTTATGTTAAGTTAAATTCCACGCGGACGAAGTCGCGGTCTCAGCTAGTACATATCATATACTAGGTGAAACAGAAAGGGTTTAAGTACTAATTTTTTTTGCAACTTTAGTTTTTAAATTTAAAACTATCGGATTTTGGGACAGTTGAAGTACTAAAGCTTTTGTGAAATCTGTCAACAGCTGTATCCCTGTAACACCTTTAGGTTTTCAAGTTTCCTACAAAGATAGTTTTAGAAAAAAAAGTACTTATACCCTTTCTGTTTCAACCTGTATGTATATCACATTATTATGCTCGCGATATATAATATCTGCCTATAATATTTATAATTGTGAAGCTCTCATTGTTATTGTAGAGTCAACTGTAGAGCCGAAACGAAGCTGTGCTTCCCTGATCAGTTTACCTTCGGCGTGGCGACCGCCGCTTACCAGATAGAAGGGGCCTGGAATGTTTCAGGTTTGTATGTTTTCAGTTTCCTTCAATATCTAGTGTTGTATTTTAGGCATGAAGCTTTATTCTAAACTAGCTGTGCCCGCGACTTCGTCCGTTCATCCCCTATGTTATACCCTTGAGGGTAGAATTAATCAAAATCCTTTCTTAGCGGATGCCTATGTCATAACATCTACCTGCATGCCAAATTTCAGCCCAATCCGTCCAGTGGTTTGGGCTGTGCGTTGATAGATCACTATGTCACTCAGTCAACTTAGATAGAGGGGTATCACGTGTTGCGAATAAATCTCCCGGAGAGACTGCTGGTGGGACTGTTTCCCTTTCTAGGGTGTCCACCAGGGGCGGTAGGACCATTTAGGCATGACCATTACGGGTGAAAGGGACATCCACCAAGGAATATCCCAATCGCCTGTTTTTTTCTATTTACCCACATAACTTTTAAAGTAAAACTCTAACTAATATACTTTTACTTAATTAGTAGACTTTAACTCAAGGTAAGTGGGTATTTGTCTGGAAATTGCGACTAAACTAACTTTAACACATCTAAAAGTATTGCCGTCTCACTAGTACGTATAAGATAATGCCAAGGACGACAATACATTAAGTTTAGTCATGTTTTGTAGTGTACCAACAGAATTTTAAATACAGAATAGGTATTAGTGAGTTTTGTGAACACAAATGATGGCATCAAAACCTTTAAGAATTTATAATTTACTAGCTGAGCCCGCGACTTCGTCCGCGTGGAATTTAAATTAACAAAAAAGCCCGCTCCCGCGTTCTGGGCCCGCGCGACAGGACCCATTTTTTTTATTTTGTTTTTCTAAAATAAAAGTAGCCTAAGTTACTGCTTATAACAAAAGCTACCTAACAGTGAAAGTCCTGTCAAAATCGGTCCAGCCGTTTCGGAGATTACCCGGAACAAACACACAGACAGACAGACAGACAGACAGACAAAAAAAATTTAAATCGCGTTTTTGTTTTAGGTGTCGTATGTACTTTCATATGCATTTAGTGAAAAGGTGTTATTTGGATATTACAAACAGACACTCCAATTTTATTTATTTGTATACTTAGATTTTATTTTATTTGACGACCGCTTGACGCAGTGGTTCGAGCGTAGGCCGCTCGGTTCGCTGGGATCGCCCCCAGTCCATTGTACGGTACCCATAGTACAAGGGTTGCTAAGTTTGGGACCATACAGTTGGTGTGTCAGTCTGGCGATATTTATTATTATTATTGATTATAAGATTTAAGTGCTTGCTATCCAGACAAAGGTGAGAGCATCTGGGACCGGTACACCCATGAGCACCCGGAGCGCGTGTTCGACCATCACAACGGGGACGTCGCCGACGACTCGTACCACAGGATGAAGGAGGACGTGCGGCTCATGAAGCAGCTCGGCGTCGGCTTCTACCGGTTCTCCATGTCCTGGCCGAGGGTGCTGCCGAGCGGCCTCAACAAGTGAGTTCACACGACGACTTGCTAGCCACGACATTGAATCTTGTCATGCAAGTGCTTGAAATATTATAATATTAATGCTTTCTTCTTCTTTCTTTAAAAATATGGCCCACCCAAGTTAATAGGTATTTCGCCAGTGTCAAGTAACAAATAGAAATAACAAACAATTAATAACAATACAATACAAAAATGAGCCGGTCCACTTTGGAAAACCAAAATGGACGCCATATTAATGCTGTGTTTGGAACAGCAGTAGGTACGAGACACGTAAATATAAATACCAATCAATTTAAACCTTTCATAATACATTATCAAAGTTATATGAGCCCAACGCGAAACCATAATTAAAAACTTTATAGTAGGTACCTATATCAAATATTTAGTAGATAACGATTTATATAACACTATACCTACCATACCATTGTACGGGATACAGATATTGTATTCCAGCACGTGTAAAGTAAGTGCACTGTTAGCTTTTTAATTAAATCAATTATCATACCCAAATAAATACCTACCTTCATTGCGTTCCGATCCGGTAGATAGGTACTTATACCCTCGCAGTCTGACTTGACAGCAGCCCAAGCCAAGACCGTGCCCTATGTGGCACCCTTGAGCTAACTGCCCCCCTTGCCCCTTTGGAAGAAGCGCACTTTGCGTTCGCCCTCTCTCCGGGTGAAGTTTATGGCAACTTTGACGACCGCTTGGCGCATTGGTTCGAGCGTAGGCCGCTCGGCTCACTGCTCTTGGCGGTTGTGGATTCGATTCCCACCGGGGCAAATTTCGGAAACAGTATTTTCGTAATTTGCTCAGGTCTGGTGCCACTGGGATCGCCCCCAATCCATTGTACGGTACTCATAGTACAAATGTTGCTTAGTTTGGGACCACACAATTGGCGTGTCATTCTGGTGATATTTTAAAAAAAAACCTTTATTGCATATGGGTATTAGGTAGGTACATTATAATCGTAAAGCGAGCACTAATAATCATAATGTATGATGTAACGTGCGTATTGAATTATTTCACTACAAATGTCCTTCCTCAGTTACGTGAACAGGGACGGCATCAGATACTACAAGGAGCTGCTGGCGGAGCTGGCCCGCAACAAGATCCAGCCGGTGGTGACCATGTACCACTGGGACCTGCCGCAGAGCCTGCAGGACCTGGGCGGGTGGACCAACCCCATCGTCGCGGACTACTTCGTCGATTACGCGAGGGTACCTACACATAATTGGATATACAGGTTGAAACATAAAGGGTATACTTTGTTTTCAAAACTTAACTTTGTAATTCTAAAACCATCAGATTCGGAGGAAACTTGAAAAACAAAACGTGTTACCTATAGGAAAACAGCTGTTGACAGACTTCACAAGTCTACAAAACCTTTAGTACTTCAACTGTCCCACAAACCTGATAGTTATAGATTTACAAAGTAAAGTTGCAATAAAATTTAGTAAGTATACCTTTTTTGTTGTCACCCAGGAGATATGCAGAATGGTTCCAACCACCAATACTTCTGCAAACTGAAACCAACCTACAATCACTTCGGCTGGGGTTGATTTTAGTCTGCAGTTGTAAGTGTGGGTTGGTTCCTTTTTGCAAATCCTTGTCCAATCTATACTACATACAAATAAATAAAATTGGAGTGTTTGTAATATCAAAATAACACCTTTTTACTAAGTGCATATCAAAGTACACACGACACCTATAGCAAAAACGCGATTTATTTTTATTTTTTTTGTCTGACTGTCTTTCTGTCTGTCTGTCTGTGTGTTTGTTCCGGGTAATCTCCGAAACGGCTGGACCAATTTTGACGGGACTTTCACTGGCAGATAGCTGATGTTATAAGGAGTAGCTGAGGCTACTTTAATTTTAGAAAAACCATTAGGGTTCCGCGTAAAATTATAAAAATACATGAAATCAAAGAGTATCTCCGAAACGGGTGGACCGATTTTGACGGGACTTTCACTGGTAGATAGCCGATGTTATAATCAGTAACTTATGCTACTTTTATTTTAGACAAACAAAATTTTAGAAAATGGGTCCTGTCGCGCAGGCTGAGAACGCGGGAGCAGCTTTTTTGTTAAGTTAAATTCCACGCGGACGAAGTCGCGGGCTCAGCTAGTTTATAAATATGTCGCCTGACTCAACGCACCAACTGTATCTTTTTAGTGCAACAAACTTACGTCTGATGTTAAGCAGTTACCGTAACCTATATAGATTGCATTGCATTGCTCGCTCGTTACACCTTAAAGGGACTGGGATAGCGGGAGAAGAAGGGAGGGGGCTTCCGGCTCTCGCACTCACCGTACGAACCGCGGCACTAATAGCTAGTTCAAGCTAATCTTCTGTGAGCGGGTGGTACTACGCCCTTCTCGCCAGCCTGTTCATGAGCTGTAGTCAGCTGGCTATAGCGTGGCTACAACCGTGCGGAACAAAAGTTGTTGTCTATGGTTGTTGGCAGTTGTTTTACCAATAACCCTTTATTTACTTGAACATAAATCAGCTTGGGACTGAGCAGCTCAAATCTCGACAGTCAATAATATCAAAGCGTAGCGTGTCTTGCCCTACTAGTCCGAATTATTTATGTACCTAATTCTTGGTAATATCAATAGGCTATTATATTTAATATTAATATCTACTACCCTTTGTAATTACTGATTATAAGCAACTGGCGATAAAAAAAATGACAAATGTAAAAAGACAAGCCCGCTGAGTTTCTTGCCGGATCTTCTCAGTCGAGGTTGCGTTCCGATCCCGTTGTAAATATAAGAAAAAATATGTAAAAATGACAAATAAACGATTTGAATTTTAATTTGAATATATTAAATTCGCAGGTACTCTTAGACCACTTCGCGTTCTCGGTAAAGATCTGGTTCACGTTCAACGAGCCGCTGTCGTTCTGCCACGGCGGGTACGGCGGCGAGGAAGCCCCGGGCGGTAGGTCTAGCGGGTTCGAGGACTACATGTGCGGACACAACGTCCTGCGGGCGCACGGGATGGTCTACAGGATGTTCGAGAAGGAGTACCAGAGGCGCACGTCAGGTAACGCTGCAGCTTTGACCCAATCACTAGGTACATAGTATAAAACAAAGTCACTTCCCGCTGTCTGTCTGTCCCTATGTATGCTTACATCTTTAAAACTACGCAATGGAGTTTGATGCGGTTTTAATAGACAGAGTATTTCAAGAGGAAGGTTTATATGTGTAATACATGCATAATATAGTAGAGAAACACTGATAAAAAATACCCGTGCGAAGCCGGGGTGGGTCGCTAGTAAATTATAATGGGATGTTGTGAACTAAGGGTTTTGTTTGAATATTATGTGGTACCTAGGTAAGTACTTATTAACATAAATGGAAAAAAACTTTATTTACTTTTCTTCTATGTTAGTAGTGCGATGACCGCTAATAGAGGTAAAATCCTCCTTCAGTTCCTTCAACTCCTCTCTCCTCCCTTTAGCTGTTATGGACCATAATTTTCCCACCACGCTTGTTACATCGCATCTTATCCTTTACACGGTCTTACCTCGTTGGTTCTTTGTGGTATTAACCTAACCATAAAACTGATTAATAGTGATAATTTATTGATGTAGTTGCTATGTAGAATGAAACACTGTAAGTTTTCCGAATAAAATAAAATAAAATAAATATTATATTCTAGGGTTCATGGGTATCACTCTGGACATGGCTTGGATGGAGCCAGCCACCACTTCCAAGGAGGACCAGGTTGCCGCTGAAATTGCCAGGCAGTTCACTGTAAATATTCTATTCGTATTTCCAGCACACTTATCACCATAGAGGAATTACCTAAATTATCTCCTGGAAGTGGTATTTTCTAACACTGTTACTACAAGGAGTGGGGCGTAACAAACAAAATACATGACCTCGTTATCAGCAGATTCAAGTCGCCTACACTTCCATGTCTTCGTTTGTAATAATTAATTGGGGCTATTATCTTATCTTGAGTTCGGTATTAATGCGAAATTTGTTTTCGTCAAATCTCGACTAAAATTTGACGTAGGTATTTATAATGCTTGTCTTCCTTATACGTTACGACCCCAGGCAGCATCCCTATTGCACAATATAGAACCGAGTGAGAGGCTCCCGGGAACGTGTTCCTTTCTACCAGGATGTCCGCGGGGGACGGTAGGGGCGCGGACAGCAGGGGTATTTATAGGCATGATCACTAGGAGGGAAATGGACATAATCCCAAAAGAGACTAGGCTCGTTTTCTGTCTACAAAAGTACCTATAGGTAAATAAAGTGCAATTTCAACTGACCAAGTAACAAGCTCGCAATCTAGTTACATACAGAAATCAAATTCAAGCTACGTTACCTTAATACTTACTTAAATTTACTTAATTTCCAGTTCGGCTGGTTCGCCCACCCGATTCTCTCCAAAACCGGAGATTACCCGCCCATGATGAGGGAGCGCATCGACGTCCACTCCAGGACCCAGGGCTTCCATCGCTCCCGGCTGCCCACCTTCACGGCCGAGGAGATTGACACCATACGCGACTCCTACGACTTCTTGGGCCTGAACCATTACACTACTAATATGGTTAAGCTGAGACCTTCGAGGGGCGGCCTGAAGCCATCGTTCGAAGATGACATGAATGTGGATATCTTTCAGAAGGCAGAGTGGCCCAAATCGAATTCTACTTGGTTGAGGGTATGTCCCTTGTTTTGGTTGGTATGCTGAGCGCTCCGGTTGTTATTCTAACATCTTTGATAAGTAAGGGTTACAGATTACTTCATGGAGAGTCTTCTTTATAGTCCTTTCAATTATCTTTTAATTTTAATAATAAATAAATATCGCCACACGAACACTCCAACTGTATGGTCCCAAACTAAGCAACGCTTGTACTATGGGTACCTTACGATGGACTGGGGGCGATCTCAGTGACACCCACGGCTGGGCAAATTACGAAAAGGCCATTTTCGAAATTTGCCTCGGCGGGAATCGAACCCGCATCCACCACGTGCAGTGAGCCGAGCGGCCTACGCTCGAACCACTGAGTCGTGTCGCTGGTTTTGTATTTAGGTTCGTCTTCAACACGGACCACAAACTAATAGCCTCTACACTAGGAATACCTAACATGTACCAAAATAATTCTGAACAAAAAATGCGGGGCGGAAGCGGTGGCAACGCCCTGTGATTAGCTCATCGTAAATCTTATACACTTTAAACCGTATGTTTCGGTATTTTTTGCCTAGAGTGCTGAATTCCAAAGAGTGTTTAGTCCGTAGCTTTCATAGTAAAGTAAATTAAAAGACAAAATAAAGCGGGGATACTAATGACAAAATAAAATCAAAAAGCCTAGAAATAAGACCCTCAGATAACATGTAATTGCTAATATCGTAAGAGCTTACCCGTGCTAACCCCTCCATCTGTCCCTAGCGGGCGAGCGTTGCCTTTAACTTTTTAGTATGCATAAAAAAAAGTTATAGTTACAATCAAAAGACTTTCGCCTATCGACGCCCTTCCTAAAACTTACAGGTGGTGCCATGGGGCTTCAGGAAGACCCTGAACTGGGTAAAGAATACCTACAACAACCCGACGATCATTGTGACGGAGAACGGCATATCCACAGCGGCGGGACTCCATGACACCAAACGCGTCAATTACTTAGACGGGTACCTGCGGGCGCTGCTCACGGCCATCGTGAAGGATAAGTGTAGAGTCATCGCATACACCTACTGGAGTTTGATCGATAACTTTGAATGGATGAGAGGCTTTTCGTAAGTACATAACAGGTTTTTAATTAATGTTGAGTAAGGGCTGATGAATTAGCAAGCTGAAGTGGCAGTGGGCTGGCCATATCACACGAAGAACCGACAACCGCTGGGGTAAACGTGATCTTGAATGGAGACCTCGACTAGGCAAGCGTAGTGTAGGACGCCCTCCGACCAGGTGGGATGACGATCTGCGAAAGACTGCAGGCCAGGCAGATGCTGGATGCGGCAAACTGAAGACAGTGCGCTATGGCGCTCATTAGGGGAGGCCTATGTCCAGCAGTGGACACGCATAGGCTGATGATGAAGGGCTGATTTCACTAATACATTAACGGAGCGTTAGAGCAGTAATCTATCATACTAATATTATAAAGAGGAAAACTTTGTTTGTTTGATTGTAATGAATAGGCTCCGAAACTACTGAACCGATTTGAAAAATTATTTCACTGTTGGGAAGCTACACTATCCCCGGGTGACATAGGATATTTTCAAAAAATTAGGGATCCTTAATAAAACTCGAATAATGTGACCGCAATGTACCCGTGCGAGACGGGGCGGGCCGCTAGTATATATATAACTCAAAGGTGACTGACTGACTGACTGGCTGACTGACATAGTGATCTATCAACGCACAGCCCAAACCACTGGAAGGATCGGGCTGATATTTGGCATGCAGGTAGATGTTATGACGTAGGCATCCTCGAAGAAAGGAGTTTGATTAATTCTACCCCCAAGGGGATAAAATAGGGGATGAAAGTTTGTATGAAACCTTGTAAATTAAATTCCACGCGGACGAAGTCGCGGGCACAGCTAGTCGATTGATAAACTGCTCGTAACAATCGGTTCTGCTCTAGCAGTCCGTTAATGTGTTGCTGAACTCAGCCCTAAGATAATATATTTGGTTGGTAAAATAATAAGATCAAAGTTCGTCGGTCAACGCCCAGCCATTTTATGATTCATTGCGTGGTTAATTCTGTGTCGGAAACTGTAATGTTGATTCAACATAAATAAGTCGAATTAATAAAATACGCTCTACGGCCCGTATTAATCAATCGATCTCAAATCTGAGAACGATCTTGGATATGACACTTATATGTCATACCATTACAAAATGACGTGTCAAACGAGTAATCGAGATCACTCACAGACTTCAGATCGATTTAGTAATCTGGGTCGTAGAGCAGTAAGAATAGTGAGGCGTTTGCCACTGTTCCAGGGAGCGTTTCGGCCTCTACGAAGTGGACTACTCATCTCCGAACCGCACGCGCACGCCGCGCCTCTCCGCCGCCTATTACTCCACGGTGGCCAGGACGCGCTGCATTCCGCCTGATTACGTCGAGTATAAATATGATACAGACTAACTCTACTTTAAAAATGTATTTTTAATCTATATGTACAAATAAATAGTATAAATTTCAGTGTATGTTTGTAATGCCAAATAACAGTTTTTAACAAATGGATAATGTTATTAAAATATATAGGGTACTCATTACAAATAATAGTACATTGTTACATGAGTGGTGAAAGTTACTTATTTTGTCCCGAGACGGGGTTTGGCGCCCGAGCGTAGCGAGGGCGCTAATAGTTCGAGGGACAAAATAAATCTTTCACCCGAGGTAAACACTGTGCTTTTCATTACGAATACAAGGAAAATAAAAATAAAAACAGGAATTGGCTAAAGAAATAATACAAGGAAGTATAAACAATACTTTACAACTCGAAAAAAAAAAATCGGATTGCCGCCTATTTTGTTTTTTTTTCGTTGGCCGGCCAACTTCATTATTTAGCCATTATTTATATATTTTAAAGAAATTGTTGAAACTAAATTATAATTAAGTCATTTAAAAAAAATATTCTTGAATTAATACTTAACTTTATGTTATTTCAATTTTACATCGTGCTGTAATTGAGTGACTGTAGAAAAAGTTTGAACATGGTTCCATAGAAATGTGAAAATGGAACTAGTTTTTTTTTAATAATTTGACAGCTGTCAGTTGAAAGCGAAACTCCCGGGCCTGAAAAGTATTACTTTCAACCCGCTTCTCAGGCAACTTCAGACCTACTTTCAGAGTATGAGTAATGAAAACGTATTTTTCATTACTCATACTCTGAAAGTAGGTCTAAAGTTGCCTGAGGAGCAGGTTGAAAATAATACTTTTCCGGCCCGGGATAATCGCTTTCAACTGAAAGCTGTCAAATTATAAAATAAAAAAACTAGTTCCATTTTCACTTTTCTATGGAACCATGTTCAAACTTTTTCTACAGTCACTCAATTACAGCACGATGTAAAATTTAAATAACTTAAAGTTAAGTATTAATTAAATAATATATATTTTAAAATGACTTAATTATAATTTAGTTTCAACAATTTCTTTAAAATAACATAGATTTGGGCAAAATATTTAAAGATGAAAATGAAAAATAATGGCTAAATAATGAAGTTGGCCGGCCAACGAAAAAAAACAAAATAGGCGGCAATCCGATCTCTTTTTTTTCGAGTTGTAGAGTATTGTTCATACTTCCTTGTATTATTTCTTTAGCCAATTCCTGTTTTTATTTTTACTTTCCTTGTATTCGTAATGAAAAGCACAGTGTTTACCTCGGGTGAAAGACTTATTTTGTCCCTCGAACTATTAGCCCCCTCGCTACGCTCGGGCGCCAAACCCCGTCTCGGGAAAAATAAGTCACTTTCACCACTCGTGTAACAATGTACTATTTACTGTCTGTCTCCGTTTGTTTAGGTTAATCTCCGAAACGGCTGGGCCGATTTTGACGGGACCTTCAATTGCAGATAGTTGATATTATACGGAGTAACTAAGGCTACTTTTATTTAAGGATATAACACGCGGGTGTAGCAGCGGCAACAGCTATCTATACAAATAAATAAAATTTTCATTACTCATACTCTGAAAGTAGGTCTGAACTTGCCTGAGAAGCGGGTTGAAAGTAATACTTTTCAGGCCCGGGAGTTTCGCTTTCAACTGGCAGCTGTCAAATTATAAAAAAAAACTAGTTCCATTTTCACATTTCTATGGAACCATGTTCAAACTTTTTCTACAGTCACTCAAATACAGCACAATGTAAAGTTGAAATAACATAAAGTTAAGTATTAATTCAAGAATATTTTTTTTTAAATGACTTAATTATATATTAGTTTCAACAATTTCTTTAAAATAACATAGATTTGGGCAAAATATTTAAAGATGAAAATGAAAAATAATGGCTAAATAATGAAGTTGGCCGGCCAACGAAAAAAAAAACAAAATAGGCGGCAATCCGTTTTTTTTTTTCGAGTTGTAGAGTATTGTTTATACTTCCTTGTATTATTTCTTTAGCCAACTCCTGTTTTTATTTTTATTTTCCTTGTATTCGTAATGAAAAGCACAGTGTTTACCTCGGGTGAAAGACTTATTTTGTCCCTCGAACTATTAGCGCCCTCGCTACGCTCGGGCGCCAAACCCCGTCTCGGGACAACATAAGTAACTTTCACCACTCATGTAACAATGTACTATTCAGTGTCTGTTTGTAATATCAAAATAACACCTTTTCACTAAATGAATATGAAAGTACATACGACACCTATAACAAAAACACGATTTAAAAAAAAATCTCTGTCTGTGTGTTTGTTCCGGGTAATCTCCGGCTGGACCGATTTTGACGGGACTTTCACTGGCAGATAGGTGATGTTTTAGGGAGTAACTTAGGCTACTTTTATTTTTGAAATCAAAATTTAAAAAAATGGGTCCTGTTACGCGGGCTCAGAACACGGGAGCGGGATTTTTCGCTAAGTTAAATTCCATGCGGGCGAAGTCGCGGGCTCAGCTAGTCATTTATAAAATGTTTTCTCAAGAATGTTTCCCATTTCACTAAGTTTCCAGTCTACTTTGATTTTGTAGATTATCGATATTGGCGTCTTGCTCTCTAGACACAATAGTGGACGTATCGATGCATATTATTATTATTATTAGGTTTTGTGCCCTAAGCCGCTCGGACGGCATCTTGCTACTTCGACCATTGCTGATCTTTTGTAGCCAGCACTGAAGTGTTAAAGTTCACTGCCTAGTCCTGAGGCCTTCAGGAACTTCCAAATGCTTTGAGCAGTGAGTGTTTGTATCTCCTCCGGATGCATGATGTGCCGCCCTAGGAAGATACTTCTGCAACGCATTAGTGAGCCGCACGAGCAGAGGATGTGCATTCTTTCCTCTGCTTCTTGGCAGAATCTGCACATTGTGCTGTCGCTCATCTTTAGGTTGAACAAATGTTTGTTTAGTTTGCAGTGCCCGGTGAGGATTCGAGTTACTGCGCATGTTTTATCGATGCATAAGGACAATCCTGTATTTTTTTGTTTATAAAAAATATAGATATGATATTTTGAAGTAGTCCTAAAAACATGCAATCGAGAATAGGTGGCGCCTAGTGAAAATAAATATTTGTATGATTCAGTAAAATTGAAAGAAATAACCATGTTTTGAAAAATATTTTTATTTTTAACGCACGTATTGCCATTAACAAGTACATAACTATTATTCATTAATTTAATATTTAAATATTATTTACATAAAAAGATACAAGCTATAGTGGCGCCATTGTCAGTGGCGGTTTTCGTAAACAACATTTAGCCTCCTAGATATTATTCAGATATAATTGTATCAAATACATACCAATACCATATAACGTACATAATAATATTAAATATACACTGATAGATTATTATTTTTTCTATGAACACATAGATCAATTGGCATTTAAATTCTCGTCGGTTATTAAGCCATTCTAATACGCAGCACGAATTAATGGCGTATTTGACGCATTAATTAATTTAACAGGTAATTTAAAGTTCATCAAGTCTTTCGATTTTCATTATTCTGAATAATTAATAAGCATTTCATGTGTCTAATCAGCCATTATTTCGCGTCCGTTGTATAGTTTTAGGAATATATTTTATATATATATTTTGTATAAATTCGGATTACATCCACGTATATGTGTAAATATGTAAACATGATTTACTATAAGAACCAAGCTCCTGTTCCCACTTTGCCGTCGGAACAACAAACCGGCGAGAAAAGTATGTAATAGAGAATCTTGTGTCTAAATTTATTCTCAGCAATCGGACGAGTTCAAAAATCAATAATACATAAACGCCGCACAGCCGGGCACTTTATTTCTCTTATCGGTCCATTCACGGCTCGACCTTAATCGGATCGAACAAAATTCACCGTCATCCCCGATGTCCTGCCCACTTTTAACGATTGAATTCTCATACAGAATTGGACATACGCGGTGTCTTGACTTATTGATCTGTGGACGAGCGCTCACTAATCGCTATCATTTACGTAAAATATGTTTATTGCAAACTAGCCGCGTGCCCGATTGGATTTCTGTACAAACTTCCATTCCCTATTTAATCCCCTTAGGGAAAATCCTTTCTTCGTGCTCACATAATTATGTTACATAAGGTCTGTCGGTTGAAATACCAATGTACCATCGAGAATTATGTTAAATGTGTATCAGAAATATTTTACACAAAAAAGCTAGCGACCAACATCTTTAGGGACGGATAACACGGCAGAGCTTGGTTCTGTTTCTTATAATACTTTCACACGTTTTGGTTTTAAGCCTCTATATTTTAGGCTACCGGCTAACTCCATATTTTTATAATTTGAAGCCTACATACGATCCAGCGTGAGTATACGCGATAGCCATATAACACGTAATACAAGGCTAATTTATTGTCATTTTATATTCATGTTACAAAACATGGCCGAACGGGGGCAAAGGCCCATCAATAACAATAAAAAATAATATCGCCAGCTCGAGCTTCTAGCTCTAAACATCTAAATGATCCTTAACAAGGTGGATTATTTCTAACTAACATAATAAATACTGTCGCGCAACCTCGTGTGCGCTTACTCTTAATATTAACTATGTATGGAACTTTCAATGTTTAGGTACATTATTGATTTATTTGGAAATTATACTAGTGGCTGATTGCGGAGTTATATTATTATAATTTCAAAACTGCTCCGAAATAGATACTGCCTTACTCTGTACAAACAAGTACAATAATTGTTTATAAATAGCGGGCGGAAGTTTACCAATTGGTAACTTTTAAGAATTGTAATTAACAGGATTATGGAATTGCCAAAATTATAGCGTGGTCCCAAAATATACTATTTTCTTTCGGAACTTAAAAGGTCGGTCTCAGCCGCCGACCGACTTGGAACCTTACTCCTCAGCTATAGGGACTACAATAGATCACGCCTGCGGCATCTTGCACTGGCTGCAGTCCTCCATGCCGTCGCTGAACTCCTCGATCTGGAGCGTCATCTCGAAGAAGTTGTACTTGTCGTGCACGGCGCGCGTCGCCTCCTCCAGCACCTTCTGCGGACTCACGCCGGCGCCTGCGCAGCACACGAACACGTCTCACCACCATATATCATACTAGTTTATGCCCGACTTCATCCGCGTAGACTTAAAGTAAAGTCTTCTATGTGTTAACCCAGGTTATAAACTATCTGTGTTCCAAATTTCATCCGAATCCGTTCAGTAGTTTTTGCGTGAAAGAGTAACAAAAATACATCCACACTCACAAACTTTCGCATTTATAATATGATAGTAGGATCTGACTGCAGTCAGCTGATTTCACGATAACGCGTGAATGATGGCAAATTGTACCCTATGCCAGTGTCGTAAGAGTCACAGCACGCTTTTTATGTAAAATGAAAAAACTATACTTGTCACGGGACGATCCCAATGACACCCAGACTATGTTAAAAGGCCATCTACACCAACCGGTGAAGTGAGTCGAGCGGAGCGACCTGCGCTCGAACCAAAGCGCCGAGCGGTCGTTAATAACGTCGATAACTCATGCCTACTGGCAAGTATTATTTGATAGTGTTGCTAGAGGGGAGTGTCGCAGGTAGAAGGGGTCACTCACGGATGGCGAGGTGCGCGGAGAGCGCGGTCTTGTCGAGCGAGAGCGCCCACATGCGCAGGTTGTGCACGCGCTGCACGCCGCCCAGCGACAGGAACGTGTTGGCCACCTCCTGCGCACGCCACACACTGCACTTTAATATCAACCTTAACTACCTTGACATACGGTAGGTATGAGCAGTCGCGCGTATGCTCTTGTAGTACGGCGCTCCGAGCACCGCGTGCGAATTAATTCAAACACCTCCTGCACACGCACGCTCACGCCACACACTGCACTTTAATATCACCCTTAACCACCTTGACATACGGTAGGTATGAGCAGTCGCGCGTATGCTCTTGTAGTACGGCGCTCCGAGCACCGCGTGCGAATTAATTCAAACACCTCCTGCACACGCACGCTCACGCCACACACTGCACTTTAATATCAACCTTAACAACCTTGACATACGGTAGGTATGAGCAGTCGCGCGTATGCTCTTGTAGTACGGCGCTCCGAGCACCGCGTGCGAATTAATTCAACCGACCGTATGTCGAGGTAGTTAAGGTTTATATTCAATTGTTGTCTTCTATTGTTCTCCGCCGCGCTATCAGCGGTGTACGCTGGGCCATAGACACAGCTATTATACGGGCTGATTCGATCAGGGTAGCACCACCCTCTCACAGAAGATCGGTTTAAAGTTTCGTACGATGCATGAGAGAGACGGAAGCCCTGCCACCTCTCTTCTCCTCCCTCTATGCCATATGTATTATTGTTTTGCTTTTCAACGACAGACTTGCTATGTCTGCTGATCTGACAATGAAGAACGTCAACGAGTCTTTGCAACACCGAGGTTATAATGACTAGAAAGACATGCGTTTTTGATTCATCCAATTTGATGAAACTTTTTTTACCTGACAGACAGATATGGCTGATAGAGTTCGACCATGTTGGTCTCTTTATTAATTAAATAAATAAATATCGCCAGACGAACACACCAACTGGTATGGTCCCAAACTAAGCAGAGCTTGTACTATAGGTACACAATGGATTGGGGGCGATTCCAGACACGCCCAGACCGGGGAAAATTACGTAAAGGCCATACCCGAAATTTGCCTTGACGGGAATCGAACCCACATCCACCCGGTGCAGTGTTCCGAGCGGTGTACGCTCGAACCGCTGCCCCGAGCGGTCGTCAAATATATTATCGATCATTTTACAATGTATTTTCGCTACGTGACTCCCGAGTCCACGGATGATCAGACCTGGAAGTCGACGCCTCTGGGCGAGCCCTCCATGAGCACGAGCAGCGTGTCTTTGATGATGTTGAAGGTGGTCAGCAGCACCAGCACCGAGAACAGGAACGTGCAGATCGGGTCCACCAGGTTCCAGCCGGGCTGTGGAGGTTGATATATAATTAACATTGTTAATATAGCTGACTAGCTATGCCCGCAACTTCATCCGCGGGGAATTGAATGTCATATTTATTTATATCGAATCAACATCCTAAAAAACAAGTTTCAACCTTCTAGGGCTAAAAATGACGATACTTCCATACAACTTTTCATCCCCCCTTTCAACCCATTTTCGCATTAAAAAGTAACCTATGTTCTTTCTCAGGCCCTTGACTATCTGTGTACCAAATTTCATTTAAATCGGTTCTGTAGTTTTGGCGTGAACGCGCGACAGACAGACAGACAGACGGACAGACAGATAGAGTTACTTTCGCATTTATAATATTAAGTAAGGAAGTAAGGATATTAGTAAGGATTAATAACTGGATTCATTGGGACTTCACTCAACACCTGACATTAGTATGAGTGTTCAACATAATTGACGCCTTGACAAAAAAGCACTGTCGTACTTACATTGCTTTATAAACCCATTGTAATGTCTGTTAATTTGAAGGATAACGTTCCCAGTCGATATAAAAGTACCAGGCGTGCATAAGTACCTTGAAGTATATGACGATGGCGGCGACGAGCACGCCGAAGCTCTGCAGGAAGTCGCCGACCACGTGGATGAAGGCGGCCCTGACGTTGATGTTCTCGGTGTGATGCTCGTGGGAGTGCGACGTAGAGCTCTCCACGTCAGAGTCCGAGCGCTCCTTCTGTACACACCACATTGGTTGACATCCGTCAGTATTAATATATCGATATCAGTCTGAGAGCGATCTTGGAAATGACATTCTTATGTCATAACAGTTCGTAATGACATGACAAATGCGTACTTAATACCGTTCTGGGACTTCTGATTGATTTATTAATACGAGGCTTACAGATACAGTTTCTTATATATTCTCTCTATATGTGGAAGCTTGTAATTGGCATTTGCTTATATATATATATAATCTTATTCACTCTGTAAAATTAGCAGTAAACTCCGCAAACATAATAAAATATAATATTTTTTTTATTTATTTTTGGAGAGCACGATGACAATTCCCAATGCGTGTTGCCCGCTCGACGGTACAAAACGTAATGTGCTCTCCGCCAATCACAGCTAACGCATATTAAGTTAGTCTAACGCCTGCAGATGGCGCTGTCTTCCCATTTCGATCGATTCAATACTTTTAAATGGTTTATTTCGACATCTCCAACTTAATATTAAAATCGTACGACCCGTCTCATGTTAAGCAGTTACCGCAGCCTATATATGCTCGCAGTGCCGACGGCATTGCTCACAAGTCGCCGACCAGGGCCCTAACCACGCTAGCTACTCAAATCGTAATAGAAAAGCAAACGTTTGAAACGTAATCGCGAGACGTTTCAAACGCTCCGCTTTTGAAGTTTTGCTGACACGAGCTTCACGATTTCTACTGACATTGATATGGTATGGTGTCGACAAAACGTCAAAACCGGAGCGTTTGCTTTTCTATTACGATTTGAGTAGCTAGCGTGGTTAGGTCCCAGGAATGGGGAAAGGGAGTGAGGGATTGGGCCGGCTCTCTCACATATCGGACGAAAAGCAGCAATAATAGGTAATATAAATCGATCTTCGAATCTGTGAGTGGGTGATAATACCTCATGCGAGCCGGCCCGTATAAGAGCTGTAGTATGCCTGCTACAGCTTGGTTCTTCCTTAAAAAGGAAAGTCTCATTTATTTAACTGTACCGTTAACGTTATGTTTTAGGATTAGTTTAGGTTAGGAACGCTGCTCGCGTTTGCAACAACAATTTACACCAATCGGGGCTGTCTCCATTTAGTGTTGTCAAAATATAGAGTCACCATAACTCGTCTCAGCTAAAATTGCGCGCTGAATGTGATTTTGTGAATATATGAGAGCAAATACTTATTGCAACACTTTACTTGTGCGCATGCGGCGATGACACTGAAACTTGGATTTTTCTGTTCACTTAATGGTCGAGTTTTGACTGAATTTGAGCATAATTAATGAAAATATAGACGGAAAATCCCAACTCTGGGGGGTCCAGAATCATGAGTTGAATCCATGGTATCAGTTTTCAATACCATGCCCCTTACACCCTGTATGTAAACTTTTTGCTATCTACGTGATATCAGATTACAATAGCAATACTGCTAGACACAGTTCTCATCGTGTATCTGATGATTCCGATCTTATGTGGATAGTAATAGAGTTGTAAATACCTTGTTGTTGAGCGGCGGGTTGGCGCCGCCGTGGCTGTGGCCGTGTCCGCCGCCGCCGTGGCTGTGTCCGTGCTGGTGCAGCGTCAGGCCCATGCTGTACACACCAGAATCATTTCATTACATGATTGTGACCACCATTTGTCTAATAGAGTCTAGTGGTTAAGTGAACTCGGCTCACTAACGGATGGTTGCGGATTCCATTTCGGCAAGGACTTTCAGTAATAGTACATTGTTACATGAGTGGCTAATAGTTCGAGGGACAAAATAAGTCTTTCACCCGAGGTAAACACTGTGCTTTTCATTACGAATACAAGGAAAGTAAAAATAAAAACAGGAATTGGCTAAAGAAATAATAGAAGGCAGTATGAACAATACTCTACAACTCAAAAAAAAAAATCGGATTGCTGCCTATTTTGTTTTTTTTTTTCGTTGGCCGGCCAACTTCATTATTTAGCCATTATTTTTCATTTTCATCTTTAAATATTTTGCCCAAATCTATGTTATTTTAAAGAAATTGTTGAAACTAAATTATAATTAAGTCATTTTATTTCAATTTTACATCGTGCTGTAATTGAGTGACTGTAGAAAAAGTTTGAACATGGTTCCATAGAAATGTGAAAATGGAACTTGTTTTTTTTTAATAATTTGACAGCTTCAGTTGAAAGCGAAACTCCCGGGCCTGAAAAGTATTACTTTCAACCCGCTTCTCAGGCAACTTCAGACCTACTTTCAGAGTGTGAGTAATGAAAAATATATTTGTTATTTAACGGCGTCAATAGCCTAGTGGTAAGAGGGGCCGCCCTCGTAGCAGAGGGGTTCCGAGTTCGATCCCAGCGTGGCCATTAAACTATTGACGTGGACCCACTCCTAACCACAATCATTAGCCTAGCTGGAGGGACTAACAGGAGTACTAAGTAGTAATGTGATAAACTCACATTGCTAGTAATATTAAAAAAAAAATGTCTAGGCCAAGTGCCTCTAGACTCGCTACTGAACTACTACTGTTTCTGAATCCTCTTCACATGGAGGGGAAGCCCGTGCCCAGTGGGGGTGGGAGTTTAAATCTATACGTGAAGGAAAAACTTTCAAACGCTTAATACGAAAATTGTGCAGATGCTATTTGGCACACTTATAGTTTGTATAGAGAAGGAGTGCAGAATGCTAATATTTTTATATTATAATACTTAGAAATACATTGAAATCAATAAATGAAACATTACACACACTACCATGAATTGTTACACACATTTGTAACCTCCACACCGACTGACTGTCTGACTGACAAACGGTGACAGTTTTTGGAGGGCGGGACTTCCATAATGCATTCTGCGTCCCAGTATCAAATAGTCTATGACAATAAAACCTTAATGACGTTTAAAATTAAAATGTTAAAATGAATTATGATCGAATTTCGACCATTACAACGGGGATACTAGTAATGATGATTGGTGAACTGACACGAGGTTGACGGCGACGCCCACGGCGGAGGTGATGAGCATGACGGTGGCGTCGATCTCGAACTCCTGGTAGATGACGCGCTGCACCGCCATGTACACCAGGATGCCCGTCACCACCCAGATCAGCAGCACCGACGTCAGCGCGCCGATCACCTCCGCGCGGTACCAGCCGAACGACATCCTGGAAACACAATATCACACATTCACATTCATTTCGCTACAATGACGCTGTTTAACCTTCTTCTTCTTTATTTCATTAAAAATATGGCCCACCCAAGTTAATAGGTATTTCGCCAGTGTCAAGTAACACATAGCAATAATAAACACAAATAGTAACAGTACAATACAAAAATGTGACCCTTTGAAACCCAAAATGGAGCCCCCGCCGTTTATTTAATCTATAAAAATAAATAAATATTACGTGCGCGTTCAAATTTTAAAAGTAACAAGCTTTTATCAAATGTACATGAAAGTATATAGGAGCGGTACTTATAACAAAATGTCTGTCGTTCTGTCTATTTGTTCCTATTCTCCAAAACAGCTGGAGCGATTCTGACGGGACTTTCACTGGCCAATATTTAGTTGATGTTGTAAGGAGTAACTTGGGCTACTTTTATTTTATTCAATTACCACGTGGACGTAGCCGCGGGCCTTAGATATTTACTATAAAGAGGCGTTTATGTTTCATGCCATTTGGTCCAGTAGTTTTGAAGATACATGCATAAACATCCGACATTTTTTAATGTTCACTGAATCAGCACTTACTGATAGTGGGTACATTTACTTTCACATAGTACAATTTTTTTTTTTTTTTGAAATATGATGTCCTGTGCAAGGTACATACCGCCTGGTGGCCGGCCTGCCCGCCACCCACAGCGAGAACAGCGAGATCATGAAGCTGGCGAAGTCCGTGAGGAGGTGGGCGGCGTCCGTCGCTATCGCCAGGCTGTTCGACATGTAGCCACCTGGAGGAGAGCGGCCATTAAGAATTACAAGCCTATTAAAAGCACTCTTAATTAATAGCATGTGTATCTATCTGATTATTTCATTAATCTTGCAATGCGGCGAAGGTGGTTTGGTACATCCTGTACCAATCCGTAATAATTACCAACTAAGCTGATTAACCTAATATTAATAGTGATATAACAGCAGTAAACCACACTGGGTACTTCTTCAAGCGACATGATACTGATCAAACCCGAATCGACCGTCTTATGTGAAAAAGATTGTGGGAAAAAAACTTATCAGCGATTATTTTGTTTAGGCCTACGGGGGCACTTACCAATTGTATTTTTTTCTTATACTACAACCGGATCGAAACGCGACCTCGAATGAGAACATCCGGCAAGAAACTGGTGAGGTTCGCTCGATGTCTCAGTAAGTCTACATTTCAGTGCTTAATTTCACTCACCCACAATTTCAGCGATCATGAATATGACACACAGTATGCTGGCGATGATCAGTTTCCGCCGCGCGCGCTTGTCTATCTCCTCGTTCCTCGATCTGTGACAATGCCCTGGAACAAATACATTCAGTATATTAAGGGTTTAACAAGTCCAGTTCAACAAGGCGTTTCACATTTAAGTACATCAAGAGTTAAGACATTTTATGGGAGTTGTTCCGCCAAATTCTCCCACCACTTCACTGTTACTCCTGTAATCTAGGATCGACATTGGTGTCCAATTATGACGCCGAGGTTTGAGCCTCGATGAGTCCTGGGGAAAAGCTAAACTATCTTGAAACTAGCACAAATTTAATCAAAACAAAGCATAGGATTATTGGAAGATCATTTTCCACTACCCTCTTTTGCAAAGCGGGAGTCAAAACTAACGGTAATAATAATAATGAATCCTATAGAAGCAAAACTGTTACAGCTAATTGAAGTTATCCACGGAGGCAAAAGACTGAAATACGTGAGCTGGTTATACTTGATTCCAATAATAGGTATGATAAACATAGATAGATAAGGACTAAACACAATTTACTTCCAGGCCTAGTCCCGCCACACACTCCAACCACTGTGTGGGAGTTACAGTTAACTCCTGTAAGCCAGGATCGACAATGGTGGCCAATAATGACGTCGAGGTTTGATCCTCGACGAATCCCGGGGAAAAGTTAAATTGTCTTGGAACCCGCACGAATTTAATCGAAAGAGATAATAGGAGGAGGTGGATGAAAAAAATACTTCCAGGCCTATAGAAATGCAATCAAAGACCTAATAGTCATTAGAAACAATACGTCACAAACGCAGTACGTCAGACGGTAGCCTTCAAGGCAATAACCGTTGAGTGTTAACACCATATTATGATAGAAGCGGCCGGCGTAGCGAAGCGGAAAATACGTTTCTCAGTTCAAATCTTTATTTGTTTAGTTACATGTTTGGTTTAATATTAACACCTATCGGATTAGGAAATAAAATTTGTTCATGGATGTGTTTTGTCGAAGTTAAAGAGGACGAAGAGTAAGTAAGAGAAAATCCACATCTATGAACTTAACTAGTAACTAAGTTATAGGATGCATGAAAAGCAAAACAAGAGAGAAGTATATTTTTCTGTCGACCTATAGCAATCAAACATCGCTACGACTTTACGGACACATCCTATCATCCTATTTTTTTATAAACTCAATTCAAATTCAAATTCAAAGCGTTCATTTTGTTTAGGCCTACGGGGGCACTTACAAATTGTCAATTTTAAATTTTTTTTTTCTTATATCTACAACCGGATATATTGGTAGCGTGATACAACATAACTTTCGCCGAATGTTCGTCGATGGTAACATCTAAGCATCTTCGTTCTATTGTAGATCTAGGCTTTAGGGGCGGTAGGTTCGAGTGTGAAGTCAACCGCTTTACTGAAGTCTTCTTAAACACGCCTGTTCCCAGGAGCACGTACACGGTAATAATGTATTAGTAAGCTTTTCAGCATACTTTGCTATTATACCGCCCAGACTCCACTTCAATGCGAGGAAGATTCACCAGTCGCAGTATCGGTTGGTGAACCTCCCACGTATTTCGTATGACGTCACCAAACTCACTTTCCATCTCTGAAATGCTCCCGTTCCTTCCATCAGGGTGGTCCGTGTCGGTGTTGGTCTCGATGACCGCGCAGCAGCCGGTGGAGGGGTTGCCGTGCACGCAGAATATGACGCGTCGGCCCCGCCCCGGGCTGTCCGTGCCGTATGACGCCTTGCCATCTTTGAACCTGGAAGAGAAGGTTACTATTAGAAGACACTGTTATTCAAAAGTCCGCCTAGTCCTACAACCACAAGGTATGGCCGTAAAGTGCTATTTTTGGCACGGACACAACATTCGCTCCCTGTCGATAGAAGGTAGAAAGCACAGGTATAGATATTTTTAATAGAAAGGCATGTGTGGTCGTTATGAAAATGACAAAAAATAATGCAAGTAAATAACATAACTGTTTAGAAAACAATAAATCTAGCGTCTATTGTCTAGTTAACAGTTTACAATCCTATGGTCCATTGTATCAGTACACCCTCAGCGATGTTAATGGGCCGACCCTGGATTGTTACCTTCTATTTGTGATACAAACGTACAAGGTTAAGTGCTTATAATCATATCCAAGATTCATGCAAATCACTGCATGATGGGCATTTATTATCTTCGACAGTAGTATAACCTTCTATGACATTTATTATATTTTCAAACTTTATCGCTTCACTTATAACAATAGTCATAGGTATTTATAGTTTGTCTGCCAATGGAACATATATAATGTGGTAATTGTACAAATAAACTAAGTCTCGTGGTGGTACAGCCGTAAAATGTCGTGTGATGTAATCGAGCCAAGTCCAACTAATGTCGTATAAATACAAAATTTTATAAATATCGCCAAACTGGGGGTCGATCGCGCTAATTTTAAACGACATTACCAAAGCAAAACCACAACCAAAAACGTTATGTTATGCACATTTCGTATCGCGCTATTATTTAAACGGAAACGAATTAGCTTTATTTTGGAAGATACGTTTGTCAACGTATTGCTTTAATTTTTGACAGCGTTTAGAACCAAAAGCGTTACGTTGGAATCGGCTATTCCGCTGTCAAACGAACGTTTTTGAATTAGTTCGTGACGAGCAACTTTTCAAGTTATGTTTGGTGGATTATTGTAACTAAAATTTAAATTGATGTGTTTGTGTAATATATAAAAGCTTAAAATGCTCGAGATACATCTTATCAAGCTACAAAGTGCTTATGAGGTGGACGTAGCTGAAGGTAAAGCATCGGCCCGCAGGCAGAATGGCTCAATTAGACGGTCATTGATTTCTAAATCGGAGTCAAAGCTTAGAAAGCGATATCGTCTTACAACGGAGCTGTTTGCCGGGTTGGCGGAAGGATGAACTCTTATACCTACCTGCCTCTCGTTCTGATGGTCTGGATGAGGATACGAAGGTAAGCATTTTTGAAATGTACCTACAACCTATATTAGGTAGGTAATCATAACATTTTGTTGTTGTTTGGAAATGCCAGGGGTTCAGGGTTGTATAGATGGCACCCATATCGCTATCACAACTCCAGCAGAACATTAAGGGGTATCATTCTCAGAATGTTTTAATAGATATTCACAAATCACACATCATAATGTGTAATTATTATTTATTTTGTGACTATAATGATAATAAATTATAATGATTAGTGACTACAATGAAAATAAATATAGGTTATGTTTTAATTGTATAATTTTATTTTGTAGATTTGCACACGAAGATTCGTTGACCGCACCGGGGTGATATAACCTGCGTCGGCCGCGGCCGGGGTGGCGACTCACTGACGACGTCCTCCGTCCATGTTTTCTATAAAACCATAATAAAAAACTATAAAACACAATCACCACATTGTTTTTATCAACTTCAACTCTTACTTAATAGGTTCTGTGGAAGCATGATCACAATTTTCTACAATGTCATTTAGATCATCAGACACTGGACTTTCACTCGGAGATTAGAATTTTGGCCTATGGATTGGCTCAAAAACACAAAATAACAATAATTATTTATGCACTCACCTTATAACTATTAATTATTTTACTTATTCTTCTTCTCCAATAGGTATTTCGCCAGTGGCATTTAACATAACAAACAAATTTAGTACTTGTAAAGCAATTTTTTGGGTATCATAAAACGAAAACGGCTTATATTGTTTACATTTGACTGCATTTGTACCACAGATTAGAGATATTTGTACCATAGATTAGTGCTGCCCACTTTACGAAATGCATAATCGATAAATTACATATCCATAAATTACAGAAGTAACGCCTAGTATGTACCTAATACACGGGTAAGCTCTAAACGTTTCACGTTTGGTTGTGGTTTGGTTTTACTTTGGTAACGTCAGCGATTTAAACGTTCAGAAAAATAGCGCGATACCATTTTTGACAGCGGCCAAACCAAATCTAAACCAAAACCAAATACGTTCCGTTCGAACGGTTAAACCTTTCAAAATTAGCGCGATTGGCCCCCTGACACACCAACTGTATGGTCCCAAACTAAGCAACCGGGTACCGTACAATGGACTGGGGCAATCCCAGTTACACCCAGAACTGTGCAAATTTTTATTTTTATTTATTTCCGAATTTATCCCCAATGAGAGTCGGGACTACGCTCAAACCACTGCGCCAAGCGGTAGTCAAAACTGGAAACCAGCTGTATTCATAGCGATTTCTGATATTATAGTATTCTTCGTTGTTACTATATTCATATTTTTACAAGTACAGTTTATAATGAGGGGTTTTACAAGTAGTTATAGCGTTGGAATATGAAATACAGGCTTACGGAAAAAGGAAATAAAATAATATCTATGACACACTTTAAATCTCACCTTGGATGTTTAAGCACTAGAAGTTAACCGAAGTAAACTGGTACTTAATATCTAGTATTTTGTTTAGATACCTACCTTAAAAATTCTGTACAGATTAAAATACCTACATAGTATAAATGCAAAACACGATGTTATCGTTATAACATTATATTTGTACAATTAACACATGTCTTTATCGTCGTTGACAACATTTATCTGATCCAAAACTTCCAATGTGCCAAGATTCTTGGTATTCGACTATGTTAGTGCCCATGGATACGTGTACATGATATTGAACAACTACAAATTGATCCAATCTCATTCAGTAGGTAGTCTAAAAGCGCAGTAGTATCGTTTGAGTGTTAATTTGAACCCAGATTTTAATTTCACTAACCTCGGAAAGGAGTTCCGTATCTAAGTCAAAGGGAAAATCATGCATTCCATCCGGTACTATTTATTTTGTTAAAAAGAGGAATTTCAACCGTACGCAATATAACATAGTAGGGTTTTATGCCACTTAAGAACAATTTGAGACGCACATCATCGAATAGGTTAAAATAACATAACAAAAATACAAACATACTCGCTTATCGATAAATCGTACAGCAATCATGAACCACTAATCCCTTTATTACAACTTGTACTCGAAGCGGTTGCATATCATTTTTATCGACAGTTATCAACTAGCCTCAAATGTCGATAAATATCGTAGGTATTAAAAAATAATATCTGGGAGTGTTGCAAAGGTTTATTGACCCAGTTACGACCTTGTTGGGGCGCATTGGTTCGGAAATGTTTCCTTCGCGCGATTGATAAAGGTTGGAGCGCATAGCAACTACCGTCTACGATCGTGGCAAGTTACACTTCCCAGTTGTCACACAGCATCTGAATGTTTGATGTGCATGTAACTGGAGGATTCGAGACCGACAACGCATAAAAGAGGAGTACAGCCACCACACGCGAGGCATCACATGGTGACATACGCCGACACGCTGACGAACCAATCGTGTAAATAAGTGTTCCTCTACGCAAGAAACATGTCTATAAATATATGGGCATGTGTGCAAATGGAACCTGTGTCGGAATTCCTGCCTATATCTGTTTTCATTATTCTTATGTCCCAGGTCAGGCTATTAAACGCTGGTATAATGACCTCTTACTAGTCCTTGTCAAAACTAGACGTTGAATATACGCTAGTGCTAGCAAAGGAAAGACATAGAATCACTTGTGCATTGTTTAAAATTTGGACAAAAAAATTGTTATTGTAGTGTAATGTTGTGTTGCCTTATGTGTTATGTAAGGGAATTGAATAATTACAATTATGTCTGTGTATCGTGAGTATTATTAGCGCGAACTTTAGTTGGTAAAAGTATTAATTATACAGTTCATTGAGTGTAAAAACGATAATCTCGTGCAAAAACTATGTATCAATCTACGCATACTTAGGAAACAGCCATATAGGTAGGTACCTATTAACAACGCTTATGGCTTCAGCCGAGGCGCAACCACCAATGAAAGCTAAGTCAAGTATAATATGGCCGAGTACATAAAGCGTAAGCAGTCCTTACCTTTGGGTACCCATATACATAAATTATATTATCTGGGTTCGCCAAATTTTTCTTTAAGAACTCTAACCTAATGCTCTAAATTCTATAAAATGAAGCCACATAATCGATTTACAGACAGATAATTACCATCAACTAATTAGTTGATAAGGTTTTAACATGTAGATAAGTATTTAATAGATAACTAAAGGATGCCTCAGACAATACTCATAACCACTTTGCCTGAACCACAGAATATCTCATAGTACCTACTCCTTAACTAAGCCACGTGAACCAGATCTACTTATGAGGTCTCAAAACGAGTCGCCACGTGTTAAAAAGCCGCTTAAAAATTTACCGGTAAATGGAGGGAAAAGACAATGGGAGAGAAAAATATTCACGTACACTCGGGAATGCCTACAAACACATAGAACACTATAATCCGCACGGTTATTAAGGGCGGTGGTTTATTGCCTAATAACACTTAGATTTGGTACTCATTAATTTCCATAGGTAATGAAAGTGTTTAACTTACTGCAACAGCGGCTTTTTGTCAGTCATAATTCCAAATATATAAAACACGGACGGACTATGCAACTGTGGACGTAACGTGGCGTGGCGAGGACTAATTTGAATCTAATAACTTATCGGCCCGTTATCTGAAGGAGGATCGACACATCCCACTACTCGTAGGTAGTCGATAAGTAATAATGACAAACATTCAACCGATAAATCGTATCGTAATGTCAGTTTGTAAATAAATAGGGTAGACGTATAAAGTGATGGGGCACGAAGGCGATGGGAAAGAACCGGTAAATCAATTTGAATTCTTCACAAGGAATTACGTAAGTGCGATATTTCCGTCAACGCGAAATACACAGTTTCGTATACTTTAAGCTTTTTTTCATAACTTCTAAATTAACATAATTCCCAAAAATATCTAACCGAATAACAAAAATAGTACATTGTTACATGAGTGGTGAAAGTGACTTATTTTGTCCTGAGACGGGGTTTGGCGCCCGAGCGTAGCGAGGGCGCTAATAGTTCGAGGGACAAAATAAGTCTTTCACCCGAGGTAAACACTGTGCTTTTCATTACGAATACAAGGAAAATAAAAATAAAAACATGAATTGGCTAAAGAAATAATACAAGGAAGTATAAACAATACTCTACAACTCGAGAAAAAAAAAAATCGGATTGCCGCCTATTTTGTTTTTTTTTCGTTGGCCCGCCAACTTCATTATTTAGCCATTATTTTTCATTTTCATCTTTAAATATTTTGCCCAAATCTATGTTATTTTAAAGAAATTGTTGAAAATAAATTATAATTAAGTCATTTAAAAAATATATATTCTTGAATTAATACTTAACTTTATGTTATTTCAATTTTACATCGCGCTGTAATTGAGTGACTGTAGAAAAAGTTTGAACATGGTTCCATAGAAATGTGAAAATGGAACTAGTTTTTTTTTTATAATTTGACAGCTGTCAGTTGAAAGCGAAACTCCCGGGCCGGAAAAGTATTACTTTCAACCCGCTTCTCACCCAATTCCCCAAACTAATCTTGAAAAGTACTTATAATTCCCTCCCCGGAAAAATTCGTCCCCATAATTCCAGTTAATAAACCATAATACCGTGGTGCCTGTAATTTTCAAAATAATGATGTTTTTTATTCTAAAGAACGTAGTTGACGATTATTTCATTCCAATAATGCTAAATTAGATTTTAAAACAAATGTATAAATTTATCAACCTAGATAGACGGTTACGGTTACGTCCGGCCTTAGAGCAGACATCGATTGTGTGTTACTCGGACGGTGTCTATAAACGAGAAAATGCGTCTAGACTTCGTGGCGGGATGTACACAAACTATCAAATAACACACGTTACGGTCAGTTAAGACTAAAAAAAGTTAAAAGTGAACAAACCCACCGGTAGTCCTACTAGTCAAATCAAAAGCCTGGGAGGAAATAGGTATACTAAATTTAAAATTATTAGGAATTATGGCTTCATATTGAGGAGAGCCCAGGAGCCCATGCCCAGGAGTGGGAAGTTAAAAGGGTTAAATAATTATTTTATTATTGTGGTTACTGACTTGCAACAGCTAGGACTGTATTAATAAATCGATCTGAAGTCTGAGAACGGTCTTGAGTACGCTTTTGATGTCATTTTGTACTGAAACGACATAAAGATGTCATTTCCAAGATCGCTCTCAGACTTGGGATCGATTTATTAATTCAAATTCAAATTCAAAGCGTTTATTTTGTTTTGGCCTACGGGGGCACTTACAAATTGTCAATTTTACATTTTTTTTTTCTTATATCTACAACCGGATCGGAACGCGACCTCGACTGAGAAGATCCGGCAAGAAACTCAGCGGGCTTGTCTTTTACATGTCATATTTTTTTTAATCGCCAGTTACTTATATTCAATAATTACAAAGGGTAGTAGATATTAACATAAATATTATAATAGCTAATATACCTAGTCCTTCAATTTTCAATTCCTTTGGGTAGCGCCCGTCTCCAACTGGGGCTTGGCAATCATTAGCCATATTTCTATTATAGAAATTGCAACTTGGAATATTATTTATGGTTTGGTAAATGATGGTTTTCAAAGCAAGTAGTATTGAGGTTTCAAATCATATTTGCGACCAGCGTCATTCTGCGACGAGTTGATTTTCAAATCAGTGCTCAGTTTCAAAATTAATATGGTTGAATTTGCAATGAAGTACTAAGCAAACAACGCCACGTACCGGAACATATACTATGTACAAATATTACCGTTATCTTATCAGCTCAGAGGTGTAATAGGTACGGATTAAACAAATAACTACTGATTATTCAGCCGTATGGTTTGCCGCAGGTTACGATTACGGAGGGGATCGGACAAGGTGTCTTGGAATTTATTATAAAATGTTGAAGAATACTGTAGTCGTGTACACAAATCAATTTGGCTATGTAAAACATCGAAAATATTGGTTGTTCTAAAATAAACTATGGAAATAATGATCAATGTGTGTGAGATTGTGAGATTGAAACCTACTGAAAAGTCGCAACGCAAGGCAACTGATGTAATAGCTGAAGGAAATTGTAATGACTGCCTATTTATTTGTTTATTTATTGATATATAGGGATAACAAACAGTTTCACAGTACTCTGATACAAACAGTAAGAAATTGTAGATATGAGTAAAAGTGTAACCCACTACGTTATCCTCATGTTACTAAAATCGAGTTATAGACAGGTGGTAACTGTTAGCAGAGACTTGCTTCATTATAATTTAGTAGTAAATAACATCACAAAATAAAATAATAGAAAAAGAATATTCCTGATTCCCAAACGATGGCGCTGTGCTATATGAGCTAGATCTTTTCCTTATTCATGTTATCTAGATCCTAGAAGTCCTGCAAATCTCATTAAAAAATTAAAAGTCAATCCGATGTGCTGTGTGTATTTTGTGGGCATCGCCACATTCCAATGTGAATAGTTCTACTAACCAATCCAACCGTTTGCGTCGAATATAAAAATATAGAAATAACCGCTATTCCAACCAATGAGGCGTGAATATGAGGGGGAAATAATTAAATCGTATTAATGAATTATCATTGAACATTACACCAACGTTTCACTGATCCATCCAGCCACCCATAAGGCGGACGTGGTCCACTGCTGGACATGGCCTCCTCCAATGACCTCCATACAGGGCGGTCGCCACTCCCATCCACATCCTGAGACGCAGGTTACACTGATAGTTGATAGCAAGTAGTAGTACGAGGGCGAGTCTTTTCCCATTTACCGAATAGACGTCCCGAATACATCTATCTAAATATATATAACTAAAAGGTGACTAACTGACTGACTGACTGACTGAGTGACTGACTGAGTGACTGACTGAGTGACTGACTGACTGACATAGTGATCTATCAACGCACAGCCCAAACCACTGGACGGATCGGGCTGAAATTTGGCATGCAGGTAGATGTTATGACGTAAGCATCCGCTAAGAAAGGATTTTGATTAATTCTACCCCCAAGGGGGATAAAACAGGGCATGAAAGTTTGTATGAAACTTTGTCAATTAAATTCCACGCGGACGAAGTCGCGGGCACAGCTAGTCTCATATATACTTAAAAATTTCGAAAATGAGCTACCTTCTTAGTACTATTAATTACACACCTAATGCATTTACCGACCTCAAAATCGTTCAAGTATAGGTAGGTAAAATTTTTATGAAACCCCTTCTGCATCAACACTAAAACATCATTGTAGATATTATGTATATAGGTTATTAAATCAATCAACTCCATTATCATAAATGGCCGCGTAGTATTAGTAATGCCCTCATTTAAACCACACAGTGCCCATCACGATAGTGAAGTATTTAATTAACCTGCTTGTTAGGACATTCGCTTTGATAATTATGCATGTGAGGAACGAGTCCCACCTCGTTGAGGTTACTCACTAGGTACATCAAAATAATACACTTCAATGCATTGATCAGAAAAAATACAAATACGAAGTACTTACAAAACTTTGGAGGCAATAAGTACGTACAAAATATTTAAGTACGTACTTTAGAAACTTTTGACATTGCCGACGGCACGCAATAATTTTGTGTAAATAAAGTTTATTATTATTATTATAAAGTCCCATCAATTTCAGACTACTTGTTTCGAAAATTAACTGGAACAAACCAACAGGGCCCTAACCACGCTAGCTACTCAAATCGTAATAGAAAAGCAAACGCTCGCGATTACGTTTCAAACGCTCCGCTTTTGTCGTTTTGCTGATACCATACCACTCAGATTAACGAATAGCCATACCATATCAATGACAGTAGAAATCGTGAAGCTCGTGTCAGCAAAACGTCAAAAGCAGAGCGTTTCAAAGGTAATCGCGAGCGTTTGCTTTTCTATAACGATTTGAGTAGCTAGCGTGGTTAGGGCCCAGATAGACAGCCAAAAACGTTATTACATTTTTTTTTTGTTTTTATAGAGTACCTTCCGTATATACCTACCTATCTACTTTAATTATACATTTAGCAAATATGTTATTTTGACATTACAAACTAACAATTCAAATGTGTAAGTTCTTTGTCTAACTCTGTGTGTCTTGCTAAGTACACCTAACAAAATTGAGAGAGTATTGAGTAGGTGCCTACTTGTGGTTTAATGCAAAACAACATAAGTGCATGCTACACTAGGTACTTATGATAATAGGTCTGTCAACAATGAACAAATCAAGTAGGGTAATAGTGGTGACAAACATTAGACCACAAACAAAATAACATAAAAAAATTGTATGTACGGATTTTGTCGATTAATCAGTACTTATATTTTTTTGGTTCGTCTACTGTCTGCATCCACTATGATATTCTAAATATAAATTTTATCAGCAAAATATTTCAGCCATTTCCCGATGAATGTTTTTATTAAAAGTTAAGGTTCTTTAAAAATATTGCAGCAAAAAAATATAGAGGTGGTGAATTTTGTAAATAATGTCGAACCCACCATCAATAAATTACATAAAGTCCTTATCAACATACTTACCAGTGACACATAATAGGTACCAACCAACTGTGCAAAGCAATGGAACAGCCAAGGCCTAGCCAGAGGTCACCTTAGCACCAATAAAACCACTTGTATTGTACGTACTTACCTAATTGATAACAAATACAATTATTATTTAATATTGATCTTAGCCATGTACATAATTGAATTTAAATCAATCAATTGATAAGTAAAGGTTACTCCAGGGCAAGTATAGGTATGATTCATAGATACATTTACAGGGTCATCATCATGAGAGACTTACATCTCATCATCTAAACAAATAAATAAAATTGATACCTATGTATGTTTAGGTTTGTAATGTCAAAATAACAGATTTTGACTAAATGCATACTTATGAAAGTATATTATGAGACCTTCTTATAATATTAAAAAATATGTTTTTTTTCTCTGTCTCCCTGTCTGGCTCTGTCTTTCTCTCTGTTGGACTGATTTTAACGGGGCTTTTTGTGGCAGATAGCTGATGTTATAAGGAGTAACTTAGGCAACATTTATTTTTTCGAAGTACCATGCGGGCTGAGGACAACAGCGAGTTATAAGTCAATGAAACTGTATACTTACCTACATAATCTAGTCCATATTTATGTAGAAGCACATTCAAGCATTCTCAATAGGTGTCTAAGATTGAATATGAATGTGTTGTAAGTTAGGTACTTTAAAATAAAAAATAAACAAATTTACATACCATGGGCTGTTTAAGCTACAAACCATTGGTTTACTAGTACTACTAACACCCTCTCAGCTAGGTTTCATTCAATACATACCTACAAACATTTTTATAAAATTATCAGTCAGAAGGTATATTTTATTATCATGAATGAACCTTGATACAACATCTTCCACATGCATTATCTATCTACCAATAGTATCAACAGACTCAGATATCAGTCACCAAATGATTCAATTGTTTTAGGAACCTACCTATTTACCTACTTACATTAACATGATTCAATGTCATTTGTCTATACATACTACCTATGCATGTAGTACATGATATGAAATCCAAAACTGGGTTAAATAAACTAAGTAGGCTACTTAAATACTTTTTATCTATAATGCATGCTAAGAATAAAACACAGTGTCTTATGGGTCCCTCAGTAAGTGGGACATTAATGCTAATTAGCACTAAATAAAGCCAATATAGTGAACAGTAAAAAAATGTACAATATTATTTACATACAGAAAGATTGCTTATAAAGTTTGCACAGGATTTTTATAAAGTATTAAAATTATTCAACAAATTTAGTAAGCACATTGGATTACTCAACAGTTTCTGTACAAAGCGAAGTTAAAAGTTCTAAAAGGTCTTTGTTCTGTACCCAATTCAATAAGAATCTAACTTATAATTACATTTCCCGAGTTATAACTATAAAAAATAGCATGAACGCGTCATAATATTGCCAAGAAGGTCATAAGGTAATATGATAAAGGATCTAAGTTTTGCAACTATTTTTTTATGAAAACTAATACTCACCCATTCAGCGAGGGATGGGCTCCCTGCTCCATAATCCTACTGCCCACTAGGCACCCTGGGGTTTCTGACTTCTCCGTAACATGATGATCTTCGACGTCTTCCAATATCGCTGCTCTATCAGCGTTCGTTTTGTTCAACTTATCACTAGACAAACTTTTCGACCTGTACCTGCCATTTATTGGCGCCAAATTTTTATCATTAAATGCACTAAAACTGTTGATTTTCGTATCATTTGGGTATTTATCGCTAATTATATTAGTTGACATTTCGTAAGCAAACAAATCGCGCGCACGTCACACAAAAGTTGTCAATCTCAGTCAGCTGCGCGACGCAACTGACGTTCCGCGAACTAAATCAAACGTTTTGCCACCGATCGTATGCCGGACAAAACAATAGCATGCGACCCACTTCGAGAGTCTATTGCTCCCTATTGTATTTTGAACTTTAACTAGAATATAAAATTCGGTCGAATAATATCGCGACAAATCGGCTATATTGAAAAAAACGTTTTGTTTCAATTAGGCATGGAAATGATTGCTACTTTAAATTCATTTTCATATGATGATATTATTATTTTTTTCACACTGTTCATACCTGTGAATTTTCATAACAAATGATTTTAGGCCACAATGAATTTTCCCTTCTATTATTGGTAGATGAACGAGTTTACGGAATAGAAATATTCATATAGTTGATAATTTTGCTGAATAAAATTAAGTTGAAATGACCTAGTGGTTGAAGACGACTGTATGGTACGGATTCCGCAGGTTCGAATCCCTACTTAAACAGAATTTTATTTCGTGTTTCTTTATGAAATAGTATATTAAAATAAATAAATAATATATGAAATAATAATAAATAGTATATGGAATATTATAGTATATTTTAGCTTTATTTATTGAGTATTGTTCATGTGCGTTAATGTTTTTACGAAATGGCGCTGGGGAGGCAGCAGTTTCTGTATATTTATTCTTTCCGCAAACTTTAGGTGCCTATATTATTCTAATTAATACCTACCATTTTATGTAATTTTATGTCATTGTAAATACTTGATAAAAGTAATTATAAATAATTCCTTTTCACTACTTTTTGAAATAATACGAAAATTGAAAGCAAACAGGTGTCTTTCGCGAGATTAGAACGACAAGTGAAATAGGAATTAGGAAATAATAATAAATATTGCATAATTTTGTAGCAAGCAACGTCAACAAACAAGACATCAAGGGAATTAAAGCGTTATGCCCTTACATTAAGGTTTAGTTTGAATTGCACTTCTATATGCTAACCAAGGACAAAGGTCAGTTTTAGCGTTTGTTCCCATTGTACCCAAAATGTCCTGTTCTCTTAACAAAAATAAATTTCCATTAATCGATTATCTATTACCAAATATTTATTCAAATATCTACCAAACATAGAATCCGACTAAAAAGTGGCGCACGCATGATCATTAGTTTTAGTTAATATGTAAATAAATAGTAGATAGTATTAGTACTTAAATAAGCTGATAATAAAATAACTGAGTTAGGTATGATAGGCTTTACCTATTTCTTTTAAAACATCGTATGTAAATAAATGATGAATTAAATAGCTAATCTAAATACCTTCTACAAAATATGGGTGCATTGCAGAGTAGACCTCTGCCAGTCCCTTGGGGAAAAAAAAGAGTCGTGGTGTATTTTATTTATACCTACTTAAAACTTCCTTTATTTTATTATATCCCAATAAATAATAATAGGAAATTAATTTAGGTCAAATGGAAACAGACTCAACAGGGCCTTTATTTATTATTATGCAAGTACACGCGGCGAACTATTTCACTCAGTCAAAATAAAGCACGACGCATCGGAAATGCATTTATCTTTTTCACGCACGTGCTATTAAGTTAGATTATTATACTCATTCGTTACTATACTACTCTAACAGCCCGCGGCCCGTAGCCGCCACCCCGTGACGCGCCTGCGCGCAAGGGAGAACGTAGGCAAGCTACTTCATCGTCGTGTGACGTCGACTCGACACGGCGATCTGTATGAAATTTCATTCTGCCGGCCGGCACGACGCGGTGCGGCCGTGACTCGTGATGAGGCGTGAAAATTTTATGATTTCATTGAAATCATTTTTCACTGTTACTACATCTGTTAGTAGCATTTGTGAAGAATGAAAACCAAATTCATATGAATTTTAACAAGCTACCAATGAAATGTGCCATGCCTAGTTTCAATGTCGGAATCGGAACGCAAGCAGGGTTGAAGGTGAATCGCGCTATTGTATAGCATAGGATTTTCTAACACTAAACAATACGTTATACTAAGTAGGAAGCGAACTTTTTTCGAGTGAAAAGAAACAGGGAAGACAATTTCCTTGTATAATTGGCTATTTTAGAGTAAGTAACATCGACAGGTAATATTGTCACCTCAGTCGCCTCCCTCGATGACCTGCTATAAGGGAACCAAAACGAAACTTAAAATGGTGTCATACAGGGCCGTATTTGAGTTATATTTATTAAGCGTTGTGCAACCTCTTACCACCTGCTATAGCACTGCTACTACCAGGTACTAAGTCCTTCCGTGGATATCGTAAAGGCGACTATAGGAATCAACACCATGGAATATTTTCTTGAATCCAATGTGCTTAACAGCTACTTATACCACGAGTTATAGGGTTCTCTAAATTTTACTTTAGGTGTAAGGTAACTGGTAGGTCATTTTCAAAAACGTTGATATAAAAAAAATATTTATGGGTACCTGACTAGCATTAAGCGACACGACATGTCCGAATCGAAATGCCGTAACACGTTATTTCCGAGGCTGCTGGACATTCGACCTCTACAGTTGGTACGTGCGCAGCTTTCAAATTCACTGAGATCACAAATATAGGCCTATTTTGATGTAACCACATACAGGGCAGGTGTCCGATGTAGGAAGATAGGTACTTACATGTCCGTTTCAGGTGTTGTTCAATAAGGCTAATAAGTATTACAGGAATGTGTAGGTAAAGGTAGGCACTTAGGTACCGATAAAATTAAATACCTAACATAAACCCTATTACCAACTCATTAATTAAATAATGGGTACCTCATAGGGTTTGATTTAAAAATAAGTCGTAGGGTCGCAGTATCTAAATGATACCTAATTATTATCTAGAAATACCTTGATACCCACACAATATCGCACACGCTGTGCACAATTTTTTCTATAAACATCACCATATAAATTTTTACTAAGACTGTTTAATATCAAGACGAACGCTCACTAAAACTGCAGTTAAACTAGCTAATCTTTAATAACTAAATTACGCTATGGAAAGAAAAATATAATTTGATAACACTTATAATTAACAATGAAATATTTTATTTGCTTGTTTGTTGTTGCAATGTCTCAATATTAGTAAAACACTTAACAAATGCCATTTACCAAATGAAATACCACTGGCATGAACTTATTTCAGTAAACACCTTTTAAAGTACCTGCGATTTGCGTTTTGATGTAACGTACTTTATAGTGACGTATAGGTAGGTATACGACATTATACGACATAGAAAATAAGTTAAAACCATAAGGTAGGAAGCTAGTAAAATAAATGTACTTGTACGTATCTGCGTAATAAACCCATTTCATTCATAATTTGTCACGGCAATCAATTAAACTTAGTATTAATCTCTGTTCTGTTGGGAACCTACACTCCCAATTCACATAAGTAGGTACAGTTTTAAGCATCTATAGGTTAAAGTTAAACACAATTCTACAAAATAAGATACCGATTTGTTTAAAATAAGTAAATGTATTTCAGTGTCTTCACGAAACTTCGATAACTACCTATTTTCGAGTATGATGCTATTCATAATAGTCGTTACCTTACGCTGATTTGGTTCTAAATATAATGGATATTTCAACTTTTGTTTCATCTAGCGTGGTTATATAACTTGCAATCACAATAATTGTACAATAATTGCTCGTTTCTCAATTAACGAAAATCTGAATACTTTTTCAAACGCTATCGAACCGCAACGTGTTGTGATTTGGTCTAGATTTAATGAATTTCATAATGCATTTAGTTACGAGACGTAACTAGGTCTAGGTACACAATGCAGTTAAAATACGAAATCCACCATGAATGTGAAATCACGTTCAGCATAACACTCAAAAATATTATTTACAGCTATTTTTACATAAGTACTAGGTATTTAAGGAGGTAGATATCCTACCTAGTGAGTCGCAAAACCAAACTCGGTCCAATCCGACCCTGGAATTATGAACCATTTGCGAAATCGTGTTCTATTTCTCAAATGGTGAACATAATCATTAATTAAAAATTCCCAATGCAAACTCGAATGCATTAAAGCATAACCAACCAGTTACAACCTAATTCCGTTAACGAGATCTAATTTACGCAATACCTGCTCATCCGATTAGTCGCTTTATTTTTGCCCTCCCATCGTTAGACAAATTGTTTTAGTAAAAACCATGGTCGGGGCGGCAAGGCGACCTTTTTAGATAAGACTGTAGTTTTTGTACTGTTTAGATGCCTGTTTAATTTAGACTAAGATTTCCGATCTGAATTGTTTTTATTAAACTTCCCGTACTTTGTTAGACAATTAAAAAGACAAACAATTGAAGGTGGTCTTACCTATTTACAACGTGTACCTAAGTACCTAGGTACTTACCAAAAGTAATAACTGCCATTCTTATAGATAACACTAAGGAACCTTCCTGTCTTTGAAGTCGGTTAGAAATGTTTTAGAAAAGGCAAGTGGTCGATCGTTCGTTCTGTAATCAAGGTGCAGGTTCAAACCCTGGCTCGCACCTCTGAGATTTTCGAATTTCATGTGCGAATCTCATTCCCAATAAGATTATCTCTTGCTGAAAAGTGAAGGAAAATACACGTTTTTCGGAAAACGTGTGAAACTTGCCAACCCGACGCACTGAGCCCACTATCCTAGGCCTGCCCTTTTGGAATACAGACGCAGATAATAATTTGATGGCATATCGCTTACAATTTTTCACAACGTCGACAAACAAGAGTAGAAGCGACCTGCTTAACGCTAAGCAGTGGCCGTAGCCTATAGATACTTGTAATACCAAAGGGCATAATTGCTCGTACCTTGTGGACCTATAAACAGGACTGGGAAAATCCTCAATGAACGTCTTAATTTCGACCTTACACATGCCTCACTTCTCCTTGAACCCAACTCGGTACAACTCATCATTTTCCTTGTACTCTGGTCTCGTGTCCGGCCCCAGGGTGACCATAGAACTTCCTTATAGACTAAATAGAGACAAGGACTTTTCAGTCCACTAATATGGCTACCTACTAGTGATGTAACGAATATTCGCATTCGCATTCGCATTCGCGAATATTCGCATATTTTTTGACATTCGCATTCGCATTCGCAAGAATCTATGCGAATGTTTTGAGAATGTTTTTTTAAAAATAAAAAGGAAGTTATGTATAAATGGATATGGAATTTAATACAACTAATAAGAATTATATATTTTTTCAACAAACTTGCTCGAAGGGTAGCACTTATTGCACCGTTTTTAGGTTCATAAAGCAGATTATTACGCACTAGTGCTATTGTAATTACATTTAAAAAAAATCTTAGTAGAGAGTTATCCTAAAAATAGTACGCATTTTTATAAAATAAATAAACATTTTTTTTTTAAATATTATAAATAAATTTATTTATTAATATTATTTATATAAACATTCGATTTATGAAGAAATTAAGTTTATAAAGTTTTAAAATAGTTTCAATAACGAAGGTGTATTTTAGAAAACTATATTAAAGAAAATTAAGTTATTAATAAATGATTACAACCTTACTAATTATTCGATTTATTATATTTCAAATAGTATAATCATTGTTAGGGGCCTTGCCAGACCCATAGATAAATATAACTAGCCAAATGCATGTCAGACTACGCATACTATAGGGTTTCGTAGACATCCCGCCACGATTCGATAATATGGAACCTTAAAAATAAAGTTATGTCTTTTTATTGATATGAAACATCTCAACGGATTAATTTCTGCGAAATAAAAAAAAACTATTGGCTACCGTATGAATAAAATAGTAAGAAATTCTGTTACTAAATTTATTAAACTGGCACTCATAGACATCTTATCTTAATCTTAAGCAAAGTGACATAAACCTTTATTTTCTTTTTGGACTGAGGAAAAGTTCTTATAAGGAGCTGTAATTCAAATAATTAAGTTGTGATTAGACTGGGTGCACAATCAGTAGCGCGTGGGTTTGAGACTCAGTCTAAACTTTAGTTTTTTTCAAAATTGATTAAATTTATATTTAAAAGTAAAGAACGATTTCTTTCCTATGATAAACCATTAATAATATGGTCCTAATTTAAAGGATGAATCCGCTGTTCACGTAAAAAAGGCCACTTTGTATCTCAGTATTTCGTAAATGGGAATTAATATTGAAAAACTGACAAAGAATCCTATAATTATTTTAAAATACTGAACAATACATAATGATACACCCGAGAGGGTGAGTAAACATTTTTTCACTGCCGTTTCTTAAGTATGGGAGTTACAATAGAATAACTTTGCAATAATAGTCTCTGAATAAAATTATTGTGATGTCAGAGGGACGGGAGATGGACAGACGGACGTGGCGAAACTATAAGGGTTCCAAGTTTGACTACGGAACCCTAGAAACTTACGGCGCGCCATCTCGTTTTATTTTTCATTCATCCTGCAATTCTCTAGGTCTTAAACAAATTCGAGAATTGTGATTTTTTTTCAATTAAGATTGCAATATACTCGAAGTGTGTTGTAAAATGTCGTATGAAACGCGTGAGCATTGTTCATTAAACCTTTAGCTCCATCACAACCCTCGCGTTAGTCTCGGCCTGCAAACCAGCTTCGATCGTAATGTAATTATTAACTTAGCTCACTTGTACATAATGCACTTTTAACTTACAATTGAATATTTTTTTTTTTAACAAACTCAATAAAATTTGAATTTCAATTACAATTATTTGATTTATGCATTAATACTAAGCTACCCTGAAATCAAAACATATCTCTTCGTATTTACTTCATGTGACTAACTTCGTTCTTTCAGCCTGTGTATCTGTGTGTCTGTGTTTGGTAACGTAACACCCAAGCGGATGATCCGATTTTAAATTTGTTTTTTTTGTTACAAAGGTATTCTGATCGAGAGTGTTCTTAGCTATGTTTCATGAAAATCCGTTTAGCCGTTTGAAAATTATCAGCTCTTTTGTAGTTTAAAAAGTACAACTTTATTTTTTTAAGTTTTAAATTCTTCTCTTTAAATTTTGTATTTGAAAGTAAAAACATTCGCATTCGCATTCGCATTCGCGAATGTTGGAGCCAAATATTCGCATTCGCATTCGCGAATGTCAAAAATTCAACATTCGTTACATCACTACTACCTACTGACGACCGCTTGGCGTAGTGGTTTGAGCGTAGGCCGCTCGGCTCACTGCACCGGGTGGTTGCGGGTTCGATTCCCGCCGGGACAAGTTTCGGAAATGGCCTTTTTGTAATTTGCCCAGGTCTGGGTGTCACTGGGATCGCTCCCAGTCCATTGTACGGTACCCGTAGTACAACCTTTGCTTAGTTTGGGACTATACAGTTGGTGTGTCAGTCAGGCGATATTTATTTATTACTAACACGTACTTAGCCTTTTTATAATTATGTTTTTGTCAGTATTACGGACAGAAAGCGTTTATTGCTGGACAAAGGCGTTCCTTAAAACTAACTTAGTTTAACTTAACCCCTCTCGACACTGTTCATCGCCATTCTGAGGTCTTCAGTTCATCCTATAATCTGGGGATGTGTTGAATAAAGAACTGATAAGAACTACTTATGGCAATGACAGTCAAGAGTCGACCAAAAGCAAAACCACGATTTTTCCCTAAAAATACATCTGGAAATCAGATCTCTATAAAATAAGTCTCTAAGTAATTGTTCCTAATTGAATAAATACATTCTTTGGACGCCTCACCATAATCACAATACCGCCTATGTGACTTGCACGCGTAATTCGAGTGATAATAGAGTTTTTTTAACAAAGGCAGATGATTATTCAATGCCTCCCCATTGTCAGCGGTAATTACAGACGAGTGTAGTGTATATTTTAGCGCAATGTGAGTGCACTTTGATCGAATGACATGTGAAAATATTTGCACGCGCTGGTGGAAAAGAAATTTAAATCATACGTTGTTATATTTCAGAGTCCAAAATAAGAAATACCTACTTGCATTGAATAGCTCCACAGTGTGCAAAGATTGCCTGCTTGGATTTCATGACCATACGGTCTTTGAAACGATCTGCTTATAGAAGCATATCTAACATCGTTCCAATAGAAATGTCGCCGCCAAATAGCTTAATTCGCCGTTCAATTAACAGCCTAGGCACTTAACTAAACGGCGCCGTTCAACTAACGGCCTGAATGATATTCAGCCATTTGATCAAACAGCTAGGCAAATGACTTGGATTGATGACGTTTAACTACTTGCCTAGCCGTTTAATTACCTGCCTAGCCTGTTCATTTCAATTTAGTCCTACTTTCTGCCACCTAGCGCCGAAACTCACCAAACTGTCAATATCTCTATATTCTATATTCTCTTTGGTCAATATGGCGTCGGAAAAAAACAACTTTGATGGAATAATTTTATTAGGTACTTAGGTTTCTTACGTTTTTTTTTAGATCCACCGAATCTATTTGCCGGGTGGGGTTTCTGTGGGGTCATAAAAAAAATAACCCTAACCTAAACCCATCCAGGTCGTTCTGCTTGGGTAGTATTTTGAAAAAGTTTTGTAGTACTTAAATGTCAACCAGTTGCCTAAGCATTAGCCAGCCAGTTTATTAAATGTTGTAATAGACGATACGGCTGAATATCATTCAGGCCGTTAGTTGAACGGCGCTGTTTAGTTAAGTGCCTAGGCTGTTAATTGAACGGCGAATTAAGCTATTTGGCGGCGACAGAAACATCTTATTCTGTTATGAGTAATATTCAACTCTACTACAGGAACCACGATGATATACCTCTATGCTTCAGGGGTACTACTTATCTTAGCAACGATAATAGATATATCGTGACGTTCGTTTTGTCGAATCCTACTCTAAATTCCATATGTTGTTAGCGTCGTATCGATTACTGAACGAACAATACAAAATTATCGTTCATTCAGACGATGTACGACCGCAAAAAATATGGAATTTGGAGGAGGATTTGAAAATACGAATGTCACGTTATATCGATTATCGTTGCTAAGAGTAGCACCCCCGTGCCTACAGATTTATTAAAAAGTCCGAAATAATATCTTCGGGTTTTTGGGTGTTACGAAATCTATGTGCGAATCATACTTTCAATATGATTATGAAGTACTTACTTGCTTACGGTCCAGGAAAATATCGTGAGGAAACCTGCATGTCTTATGTTAGAAAATCTAACCAATTTTCGAAAGATTAGTGTAATCCGCCAACTCGCACTGGGTCAGCGTGGTGGATTTATGGCTTGAATAACCTTCGTATTGAGAGGAAGCCCGTGTCCAGTTGTGGGACTTCAAAAGGGCTACATTATTTGGTTTTTATTATTAACTAGCTGTCCCGGCAAACTTTGTTTCGCCATTGAGGTTATAAATGTGGTGATTTAAAAAATGATTAATTAAATATTCATTTTAAAATACAAAGATATATAAAGATTATTTATTGGCCATCTAATGTATTCAAATAAAACTATTATACAGATTTTATCGCGTTTATTTCCTTTTTTATTTTCCCGAAGTTTCGGTGGCTTTACAGCAGCCATGGTCACTGGGGACTGAGGTGTTAGACTTCCTGATGTCAAAGTTATTAACTTGGTACCCTCATATTCAGTTGTTGGTTGCGGTCCTATCCACGCAGAAATTGCTCACAGTGTCTGACAACTATTTGCTTGACATGATGTATTTCGTCAGCCAGGTGTTGCTGATCTCAGATCCCTTGTGCTCTCTGAAACAAAGATATACCCACTGTAGCTGTGTGCTACCACCATCCATGTTAGATTTACCGTTTAAGTATATTCAGCATATTCCTCTGGCATGTTGTTCTCCTCTAGCTTCTTTGATACTATTGTGATGCAGTCTGTTACAGGTAGACAGGTAAACAAAGACTGAACATCAAAACTGACCATGGTTTAATTGTTAGCATGATGTATATGTTTAATCTCACTTATAAAATGTTATGAATCCTTTGTATATGCTCTTGTGTGTCCTCTTAGTAGTGAGAGCACCTTCGCTACGTGCTGGGCCAGACTGTATGTTGGTGTGTCAATCTGGCTTACAATGGGACGCAGCGGGTCCTCGGGTTTGTGTATTTTAGGTAACAGTATCTTTGCCATGTATTTCGGTGCTTCGTTTGCACTCTTCATTGAAGCACCTTGTGATATACTACATTTTTCGTTTTATTATCAGGCGCAAGAACAAATAACGCTGATGGTCTTCCGACGCGTGAACATGCCACAATCATTACTTGATAAATTTCTTCTTGTGCGTCGTTAGTTATCTAGTTCTTGATCTCCGAGGTTTGATCGACGATTCCTCATTGCCAACCGAGCCGTTTCACTGGCTGCCTCTCTTTGCTCTTATGATTGAGAAGCACGAATTCGAGCCATACTACCGCGGCGCTCTTCACTTCCAATTCTTGTTTTTCTTCAGTTCTTTCATGCGCAATGTTTCGAATCCTAGTTGCATTACGGCTTTGTAGCGAAAGATCAGATTGTCTTGGACGCGGCATCGTATTGCTAATGATAATATCCGTACAATAAGCTAATAGAAATTCGAAACTGACATATCAACTGTCAACTTCAAAATTTCAAATTATCAAATATTCAACCATATTTAACTATAGACGACATTTTAGCTGTTGGTTCTCCTTTTTTATACCATTTGTAAATAATCAACGTCTAGACTTTTTTCATTCATATTTTTTTTGCTGTCATTGGCTGTCATTTTCATTAATAACACGTTTTCACGTTTTATGTCAATTTCCACTGGAACGGGATAAAAAGTATCCTATAACCTTCTCCTGGTTCTAAGCTACCGCCCCACCAATTTTCAGTCAAATCCGTTCAGCCGTTCTCGAGTTATAAATGGTGTAACTAACACGACTTTCTTTTATATATATAGATAGTTACTTTCGGGCTTGGATCAGTATCGGGCATATAATAAAGTCGTATAAAAATATAATTAAAATTCCAGTGGGTACCTACTATGAAAAATCTTTATAAACTTTGTCTTGAATATTTCTATCGGCTACCTACACATAAATGCAGTCTACACCACATCTAAACTGTTTTTTACGCCATAGAATATGCTTTACATACAGCTACGTATTATGCACCTTTCGGACTTTTGGAACAGTCTGTGTAACTAACTATTCTCCTCATATAACAGACCCTTGCCTCTCCGAATGTGTATCAATGATATAAGTAACATGCACGTATCCTTTGTGTGTGATTTCAGGAAAAGCGCGCCGGCAGTAGCGCGGGCGCAGATCACAACAATAGCAAACAAACGCGACTAACTGTCAACAATATCGTGGAATGATAACAACACCGCCGGGTAACGCGTCACACGCCGCTATTAACTAAATAGGTACTATTTGACATGTCACTATAAAATACTAACAAAAGGTCTACTAGGTACTTAAGCTGAAATGTATAAAGTCGATAGAGAAGAAGAAGTCAATCGTCTGAAATCATTCCTTAAGGTATGCAGAATAGTTTGGGCCCTAGTGATAAGATGAAACGTATCTCGTGAATAATGTTCTGCACCATACTTTGAATGAGTTTATCCCATTCTTCTCCTTAGGAATCGCTACAGACCAATCACCACTTCACACTAGGAATAACTTGCTGCAACATAATTCCAAAAAACAGTTGCTGATCGAGAGCAGAGGCAAACCATTGTGTTGTTGTGTTTGGTCGATCGTACGTCCTATACAGTTATACACGTTATTATGCGTTTGTGTTTTGGGAACTTTTTTCCTAGCGTGCAAAGTCGAAAGGGTGTTTGGGTCAATGGGAAGTGTTTTCAATAAGTGTAATCTTATCATTACATCATTACTATAAGTACTTATATGTTTTGAGGGTACCAACACATTAATAAAAACATTCGGATTCTGAATATTATTTTTATATTAGTTAACCAATACTATAATATATAATTGACCACTAAGTATAACACACTAACGGCTGTTAAAGCTGTAAAATATTGTTGGTTACTGCTCCGGGCCGTAAGTGTACTTAGATACTTTATCATCTATTACCTAGTCTATTACCTAGTCTATTACTTACCAATGTCAACCAATTATTATGTGGGCCTTATTTATAATAGTTATACAATATAATGTATTTGGCGTGGTGCCGAATGGAAAGTGCTTGCGCAAGCACCGCGCGGTGTCAGCGTTGATAATTATCATTCGTCAGTTGTACCATTGCGTGCTTGATACAGACACACAACATCACGTTACTGTTTTATATTACGTTGTACTGTGTAATGTTAGTAATGTCACCGTTTTTGAAACACTGCCTGCAGATCAGTCTATATTTTGTTGTAGGTCAAAATATGTTCAACGCGTATCCTTGAAGAGGCAAGTCCAGAAAGACAGTGACTTTGTTATCTTTGACAGTTGATACCTATATGAGTTGCTGAAACAGAATATCTCTTGGACTGTGGGTTAGACTGCATTTACTTTTTCCGACAATAATTTCAGAATTCGGTCGTATGCCAATACTGAGCAGGCTTTAAGTACTTGAAATACCACATAATTGTTTTATAATCGCATTTCGGTTAAGATGTTAAGCGAAACATGATTTCACTGTTACATTACTTTAGAGTCGAGGTCTGGAGACCTCGACTCGGCAAGCGTAGTGTAGGACGCCCTCCGACCAGGTGGGATGACGATCTGCGAAAGACTGCAGGCAGATGCTGGATGCGGCAAGCTGAAGACAGGGCGCTATGGCGCTCATTAGAGGAGGCCTATGTCCAGCAGTGGACAAGCATAGGCTGATGATGATGATGATGATGATTACTTTAGAAGTTCTAAGGTCAGACCTATGTTGTAACCGCTACACAGTAAAAGAGTGGAGTGCCAAAAAGCCGCTTTCTGTCCATATCAACCCACTTTTGGGCAGACTTCATAATATTAATGCCCTATATATTACTGTGAGTCTCAGTATGGGTTGTCTTCTCCACTCAACTGTTAGAGCTAAATGAATAATCTAAAATTCAAGACATTTTATGTCACCTTTGTTTCGTACTAAAAACTTAAATTATATCATAAAAATAAAATTGAATGTTTTTGTAAGTTTTTCAGAAAATACTACTGATTTTTACGTAGTAAATCTACAGTTTTTTTTAAATCAGACCTGGCTACACCGTGATTGATCCTGCCTATAGAATCCAAATACAGGGTACTTTGTCTGACTGAGGTCCGGCTATCTTAGCTATTTAATGGAAGTTTAAATAAATAGAAGCAAGTTTTTTCAAATAGGAACTTGCATTTTAAGTACTCGTCATCACATTTAGCGCTTGCTGAAGCGGAATAAACAGAAACAAAACTGTTCCTCTTCCTGTCGGTCACTTTATTAACTTTTTTTATAACTCCGGAAATACTTCCGCTGTTTAGAGGTTGAATAGTAGGGTAAGTATAGTCAGTTTAACAAAAACCATGGTATTGTGATTTTGATTTTCCTTAAAATTTCTTTAAAATGCAACTATCAATGACAATCACATAATAATGTAAAGTAGATATCCCTTTAAAATAGCGGCATACAAAGTAATATACCACCTAACCTACTAATTTTGTTTTTCAAATGTTCAATATTCTACCAAAATACCTACTTAAAAATACTTAAACGAAATCTTCTACACAATATCTTTTACTAAAATATTCGCCATTGAACGAAAATATATAAAGCAAGACTACTCTTTTGTCTAGGACATTCACGGTGAAGCTAACATAAATATGCTTACGACTTTTGATAATTGGACTAAATTCTATCGTATTTGGCTATTTTTTTAGAACGCCTGTTAAAATTATTACGGCAATAAAACATTATTAGCGATTGCGTTCAAAACTGTTTGAGGCGCTTAGTGCCGCCACAACACCAAATCCTCTCGTTCTTAGGCTTATTATCAGATAATTTAATACAATCATTCAGTAACTGATGCTCGTGTCGCCATCCCAAGGTCTTTCTCACGATATGAGATATTTCTGACGGTATAATAGATGTAGTAAATGGAGATACATTTAAATAATCTACATCCTGTTCGAGAATATACTCTTCAAGGCACGAAAGGATCAATTTATTTCTGAGTCATGGTATATCGAACTTGACCCAAATATATTGTCTTGTCCTTGTCGGCAGCACCGACCCGTGAGGCCGATCGAGTATGTGCAGACCCTAATATAGGCCACTACGATGCGGTTTGAATACGTCCTTATTGCCCATACCGATAGAATTAAGCTGATTGATTTTCGAATCAATTATTAGGTTGAAATGAATGTTGAATCTTGCACTAATCTTGACTTTTAGAACGTATTATTTAATGACCCAGACAAACTTTTAACCAACTTGCATTGAAATATTCGTTAACTCAGGGGCATTATAACATGATCAATGTGTATCACGTATTTTTCTCGCGAAATTATCAATATTTCTGCCATATACAGGTTATACAGGTAATAATACAGGTTAAAACATAAAGGGTATACTTTTTTTTCAAAACTTAACTTTGTAATTCTTAAACTATCAGCTTTGGAGGAAACTTGAAAAACAAATGGTGTTACAGAAATACAGCTGTTGACACATTTCACAAGTCTACAAAACCTTTAGTACTTCAACTGTCCCACGAAGCCGCTATCGGCTTCGTGGGACAGTTTTAGATTTACAAAGTTAAATTGCAAAAAAAATGGTATACCCTTTTTGTTTCACCTAGTATATACTGTTCTATGTCCCACTACAGTAAAATAATCAATTACTTATTATAGAGAAACATTACTATGGGTTCTCACACTGTACGCACGAACAGACAGCATATTGAGAAATGACAAACTTTCTATAGTGGTGGTCTCCTACTTAAGACTGATATTGTTTATGAATACATCCGTAAAAACCAGACAAAAAAGTTTCGAAAATCCTATAAGCACAAACTATATCTAAGCGCTACCTATAAACCTGTCGTAACAGTTTTTGCCGCGGTCTATACGGAATAAACTGTTTTTTGGACTTGTAACTGGATCTACAATCCATTGTTACTGAAACGTTTCCTTCTCTGAAGAACTTATTCAAAACATCTTTTTGCTACAATTTACAGTTAGCTTATATACCTGATAGACTTAAGTGAAGAGCGCAGTCTATCAAACTGCAAATAGATGGTAACTTCTGGTCTGTATTTATGAAAAGTGCTATAACAAGGCCTAAACTGTACTTTCTTCATTCTAAAAATACTTTATACCACCTTTTATAAACAAAGTAGTTATACACATTAACTCTTTATTTCCAAAAAACCTTTAAAAGTATATGAAACTATAAAACATATTGATACAACATCATTATTTCTTTACATATGAGCGCAGTAATTTCACACTTAAACACAGAATAGCTGTGTACATAGTCCAGCGCAAGCCGGACATCAGGTTGATTCTAGCTACCCACCCGCTGAACGGGTATTCACTTAAAAATTTTGGCCATTCGACTGTGCATAAGTCCTCGTAGGTCTGAGCCTGTGGGCGGAGGCAGCTCATTAAGTGAAGATACGCAGTGTGCCCAGCCTCTAATGCCGCCGCCACGTCTCCATCAGCAAATATATCCAGAGCTCCCCACTCCAAAAATTTCGGCTCACCTTGTACAGTCAATCTTCTCAAACCGACGTAGTCTCCACAGCGTGGCACGAACACATCCATAACGCTTACCTCCTTATAGCTGACAGGAGTAGCCGCTTCCTCGCCGAAAAGTTTAACTAACTGCTCTAGTACAGCATTTTTAGAGTCCCTATTACCGGTCTCCACCACCATCAAATAACCCATCAGAGTCGTGTACTTTTCTACGCTGCCCGTCGTCGACAATTTCGGGCGTTCCATCGCCCATATTATAGGGCCACGGATGCTCAAAATGTCCCCGCTATATCCACGCTTTCTCCAGAAATTTTCGTTGTATTGCACAACGAATTTCTTCGCTATTCCCGGGGTCATCGCGCTGGTGATGGCCGCTAGATGCTCCGGCAACAGCTGGTCCTCTACTTGGATGTGACGGAGTTGATCGGGTTTCAGAGCCATCGCGAGTAAATGGCAAATGTAATTTTTCTCTCCCTTCATCGTCTCCAAGATGACCTCTTCGTCGGAATACGTGCGAATCTCTTTTATTGACTTTGCCGGTAATGTGATGTCAGCGATGCTCTGGTACAATTTGTGGGCGAGCTGTTTTCTACAATAACCTAAGACTTTTTCCCGAAGCCTCGTGTTATCTCCGTCTACATGGTTTTTTGAGCTGCTCGTTCTATAGCATTGATGGAGATAGAAAAGGACGGATACACTGTTCGCTGGAGCGCCGCATACTAATCCTACTATCGTCCTCATGATCTCCCTCGATGTGGAGAAGAGTAGGGCTTCACAAATATGTTTCTCCATCGTAGTTTGATCGTAGTATAGCAGCGTGCTTCTGTCGGACGTAAAGTCGACCTTGCGAGTATGAAACAGATCACTCATGCTTCTGTCCAGAAGCGCTTGATACTGGTTGATCTCAAACTTTTCGAATAAATTCAAGTAGTCAAAGTCGTGAAAGTCTTTCGTACAGTGTACGGTGTTGCCGTTACTGTGTTGGAATAGTTTATTCAGCGGTGTTCTTACTTTGGTTGGGTGGAGAATAGCTTCGGGCAGAGGTATATTGAAGTCTCCCGCGTATTTAGTCAGATAAAATCTAGCTACGTTGTCCAGGAGTTGCTTTGCAGTTTGGTCATATTCATATTCAATACTAGAGGAATCTTCTTCGTTGATGTCTTGGAAAGCGACATTGCATTTGGACATAGATCTAGAAGTGCCAGCGAGGTCGAGAACGACAATATCCACGGTGTCTCCGAACTTCCTCTTGAGCTTGTGGGCTGTCACAATGCCGGGGAGGGTGCATCCTAAAATGATGACATCAGCTTTGATGCTGTTCGCATGAATGGGGGTTTGATATGTGGAGCTGAATTTTCTGACCATAGTTGAATTTTGTACGATGATATAAGAAAACAATAAAATAATGTATATTTTTGTATGGGGCTGGTAGGTTTGACACTATATAAAAATATGACATGTGGCCACAGACTCTATGCATGTGACAATAGGTAGCCAATTCTTTTTGGTACATGACTCTAATAATGAAATAAAAAAGTGTTTAAGATTTAATTTATATTTATTTTTTCTTAATTAATAAATTAACTTGATTCTTTTGAGAATGGTGACTTATTGGTCTTCATAATCTGTGTAATTCGTAGTGTGCGGTTCATTACTTTTAATCCCCGGCAGAAAAAGAGGGTTTGTGCGGGTTTGGGAGGCGTGTCCATCGTAGCGTGTCTGCAAGGTATAAGTACCTATATGAAGAATAATAAAAAGGATTAAATAAAACTTAAATTAAAAATATAAATAAACCCTGAGACAAAATACCTGTAAAAAGTTTTAAAAAATATATCCTATGAATCGGTCCTTTCAGTTTCATATGAATAGAACACTTTATTAATATTAAAATATTAATATTAATTTATTATTTTAATTTAATATTTTTTATCAAATCGTTGACGCTTACACTGTGGATATGTCGCCGCCAAATAGCTTAATTCGCCGTTCAATTAACAGCCTAGGCACTTAACTAAACGGCGCCGTTCAACTAACGGCCTGAATGATATTCAGCCGTATCGTCTATTACAACATTTAATAAACTGGCTGGCTAATGCTTAGGCAACTGGTTGACATTTAAGTACTACAAAACTTTTTCAAAATACTATCCAAGTAGAACGACCTGGATGGGTTTAGGTTAGGGTTATTTTTTTTATGACCCCACAGAAACCCCACCCGGCAAATAGATTCGATGGATCTAATAAAAATCGTAAAAGACCTAAGTACCTAATAAATTCCATCAAAGTTGTTTTTTTCCGACGCCATATTGACCAAAGAGAATATAGAATATAGAGATATTGACAGTTTGGTGAGTTTCGGCGCTAGGTGGCAGAAAGTAGAACTAAATTGAAATGAACAGGCTAGGCAGGTAATTAAACGGCTAGGCAAGTAGTTAAACGTTATCGATCCAAGTCATTTGCCTAGCTGTTTGATCAAATGGCTGAATATCATTCAGGCCACTAGTTGAACGGCGCCGTTTAGTTAAGTGCCTAGGCTGTTAATTGAACGGCGAATTAAGCTAGTTGGCGGCGACAGATATACTATGTCGTAAGTATACTGTGGATTATTATAATTATTGTTACTGATAGATTACAACTCAAATATTGTAATAATGAAATGTTATGTTGGGTATGAAGGCTGTATTATTATTATAAGTATACTGTGGATAGTGTGGATGCTCTTCAAGAATCCATGGAAGTGTAAGTAGAATCCTCGTAGGTAGACATGTTAATTGGCGCCTTGCGATCAGTGTCAGCGTCTAATTGGTGCTAATGATGATATGTTGTGACCAGACCGGCAGATCGCGTTATGAGCTAATGAGCACACCATTCTACATGGTGTCACAAAGGTCTGAAATAATAATTTAAGTACATACGGTAGCTGATATTTGGATGCCTATTGAAGACGAACTATACCTACGTAACAATAATATTTTTGTAATTACGGTCTTTCAAATATTGGTCACTACTTTCGTGTTGCAGCCTTAAACCGCATTCAATGGAGTAGAAAACAGTGTAATCAGCACTTTTGATCGATTAGACCAGCCACTCATATTAACAAAAAAAATTTAAAACATTTTGCGCATATTCATCATCATCAGCCGGAAGACGTCCACTGCTGGACATAGGCCTACCCCATAGAACGCCACAATGGACGGTTGAATATTTGAAACAGCAGTATGTCAAGAAAGTCGTGAAAAGGATGTTCGAGGAACTAACTTTTATTTTGTCTGGCAACTGAAATTTCTGAGAGTCAAATATAACTTGTTTCACTAACGGAGTCGACTCTTGCGTTTATTGGTCACACCGCTGCCTCCTTTTAACGTTCCCCGAATGTTGTCAGGATGGTGTATCTACCTGCCCTGTATCACGCCTGTGTCCCTGACGGGGTAGACAGGGGTGCACTGCAGCGTACCCACAGTTCGTCAATAGTATTTTAGTATCATTAAATAGGGAGCTACATTATAATCTAATAAGCTCTTCCTTTAAGCGAATCTTATATATACTTTTGTCGAGCGCTTGGCGCTGTGGTTCGAGCGTAGGCCGCTCGGCTCACTGTTCATGGTGGTTGCTGGTTCGATTCCCGCCGTGGGAAATTTCGGAATTGTCATGTTCGTAATTTGCCTTGGCTTGTGTCAGCAACATAGATTACCGTACGTGGTATGGTACCAAAGAATTTGTAATAATAAATTCTTTGTATGGTACCCACAGTACAAGCGTTGCTTAGTTTGGGACCATACAGTTGGTGTGTCAGTGTAGTGATGCAAATTATATTGCCGTCAAATGAGGACTAAACTAAATTTGACTCATCTAAAGGTTCGAATAATTTTTATAGTATATGAATAATAAGTTTTAATTATTTGTAATAATTATTAAAAAATTGTAACAATCTTTTTCTAAATGTATTGCCGTGTTGCTCCTACATTACGACCATGAGAAAGATGAAAATAAAGTTAGTTAGACAACTTTAGTTGTGTGCCAACAAAATCGCCACCAGTGTCACATTAAAACAGATTAAACTAATGTAACTAGTGATCATCGGAAATGAGATTGAAGCTACAGCCTCCGTACCATGCGCGTACCATGCATTCACTTCTCCAATCTCCAGTTTTTAACCTGTAAAAACAAATCGTAAAAAGTAATTTAAACAAGTTGATGAATGGAAATCTTTTTCTCAATCTCTCATTACATAGTAAGTTTACACTTACCTACTTGATTTAATTACAAATGTTATTGCAACAAAATAATTTTAAATAATTTATAAATTATTTGATTTGCAACTTGTGCAATTGAATCACTTGAAATATTTTCATATTTATAGTTTTACCAATAACTGTTACACCAAATTACAATATAGGTAGATTTCATGTCGCTAAATTTATTAATCTTTACCTATGTAAAAATTTTGATGGTAACACATCAAAACAATAAAAGAACTTAATAATAATTATCTAGTAATAAAAACAAGAAAAGTTGCGTATAAACAAATAAAAACCCAAACTATAATTATACATATGATATAGTTTAGTTCTATAGGTTTTGGTTTTTGTGCTTGCGAAATGATGTGTGAAATACATCGATTTCGTTATCCATTTCGTTTAAAAGTTTACAGAGCCTTAATACGGGTGAATTGGAACCAATAACGGAAAGGAGGGCTTCACAATCTGATACGATATCGAGATTATTCGAGGTATTTGTATGGAGTATTAAGATCAAGATTAAATTTAATGACTCCTTGAAAAATATTGCAGTAAACTGCAATATGGCCTATTCTAAATTCACAAATACATGTTACAAATTTAATTATTTTAAACGTAGGTTCGTACTTTGTACATGCATTTTTCGAACACATTATACTATCTATCTAATGAAGACTATTTTTTTTTACTTTGTGTAACCGGTTTTTCAACATTCTATAAAGTTGACATCAGCAATCATATTATTTTTTATTTAAACATAATAATCAATTTTTTTACTGCCAATTGTACCCAAATCGTAACAAATGTAAATCCGTCGATTTATCTGAAGATTTATTGGCCGACTTGTAATGTTTGTATCTGCTCATAATATAATACCGAATCATTTTGTCCCTGACTTTGCAGAGTTCGTTAGCTTCGTATAACAAGACTACATAACTTTAATCGCTTCGCCACTTAATCCAAGAACCTTGATTTTTTATTTTCCTTCGTCTAGTTAATTAATAAGTAGTTTTCAGCATGGATGTATTAAAGCATAGGAATATTAAGCGTTCTCACTCATGTACAACCTGAGTGATTTGCATTCAGCTGGCTTATGGTAGGCGAGCCGAAGATATATTTGACTGGTGTTTATGACACTTAGCATTATTCATATCAAAGCCATGCTCCTTTTATACGCCAATAGGTTCACGCCGTGAAATTAAAGCGTTGCTGATAGAGAATATCAGGCTCTATGACAAATACATATTTATCTATAAATTATTAGATTAGATTTTAGAAAATAAATTATTTTAATTTAGTTTTTCTTTTTCTAATTTGGCATAATATTTTTATTACTAATAAGTAAAATAAAATACATTCAAAGGCAAGGGTTGAATTTGTAAATCTTAAAAATATTTGTTTTTCTACAGGTATTTATTAATTAAATACTTACAAGAAAAAAACAAAGTGCCTTTTAATTAGTAGGAATTTCGACATGAATGATTCAGTCCTGCTTCTGATGGGCTGACCTAATTAGTATTTTTTTTAATGAATAACATTATATAATGAATTAATTCATCACGTCAAATTAATTATCGTCTTAGTTCCAGTGTAGTGACCAATTCACATCGGTCGAGTAATACCGAGTGCTGGCTCTGTCGCTAGGCGAATGATACAGCCGGCTTCTTTTAACTATATTATCCGACATTTTAATGTTAAGGCACTGTTGTTCTTTATAAGGAATTATTAATATTTATAAAAAACATAGTATGTAAGTTATTGTTTAGTGTTTTTGTTAAAGAAGTTGTATGTAGGTAGGAAAATATTTTGGCGAATCACAAAAGTAAGCATGTGATTTCAAATTGGTAAAGTCCTGTTACGGGTACTTACCAAAGTACCTACTAACGCCCAAATCCAATAATTGATCCATATCCAATTTTACCAATCTTAAAAAAACGCTTCAGCGCCGAAAAAACGCTTTCTTTGTCATTGAAGAGAACAATTGCTTAACAATCTCGTGAAAGCTACTGAGATCGAAGACTGCATTATAGTTACTGAAAAAATCATTGAAAATATTCAATTAGTTTTTTTATTTATATAACAAATAGCACATAACAAAGTCAGCCAAAAAACGTACAACCCGCCTGATGTATATTAGTTACAGTAGCGTATATATTAAATACCAAAGACATTCCCCGCACGATACCGACAAGTTAACATTGATGACCGATTAGTTAACATTGGTCGTAAATAATCTCATATTCTAAAGTTTAAATTCAAAGTTATCGTCTGTGAAACAGAGCCGACAACAGTGGTGGTGGACTGCGGTTTCTAGGAATGCCGCCGCAACTTGTAGTTCCTTTTTGTCTTACCGCGTTAAGGGTCTGTTACATATACCTAGTTCCAAGGTCCAGATTATGATTATTGAGATTAACAAATTTTATTTTCACAGTGTCGTAGTGTTAGAGTACTTACACTGTGAAATAAACGAAGATTCACTTTTAAACTACGAAGAACATTCTTAAATTACGTAAATGTTTGTACAAATGCTGTACACTCAAATAAGAACATGCAACCTTTTATTACTAAGTAGATGTCATAAAGCGATCCTCGCTTTCCGAAGCATAAGTAAGAGGATCAAGTACTTGTCCCCCACACGTTGTGAAAGCTGCTTGAGCTACGAATGGGATAGATAAGTGCATTCAAAAGGTATAAGTAGTTGAACTCCGACGTGATTAATTTACATAATGTAACAGGACTTTGTTACGCATCTTAAAGTATTACTATCTTCTATTATTAGAAACAGATTTAAACATTATTTATGTATTTTCCTCTTTTGAACGTTCGGTACTGGAGACTGGAGATTCTGATTAATATGTTTAACCTAAATATCGACTCATATAGTTGTTACATTGTTCCCATCCAAACAAATCAATCACACACATAATTCAATCAACTTGAATCAACATCCGATCTCAGACTCCAAACAAATTAAACAATTGAACTCGGATAACGTAATTATCAAAACATAAATAATTGACTGCCTATTACTGCTGATAACCCTTATCTGTGTAAGGTTGAAATCAAGTTTGAAATGATGCGGTTAATTGGCAGTAGATAGCGGCGCCTTAAACTCCAGCCGGGAATAGGAGACGGCGCTACGGCGAGCGAGACGTGCGCCGGCGCACGTACGCCACCCTCGGTGTGCGTGTCCAATGGATCAGACGATACATGACATTTTAGACGTAACGAAATGAAATTAAAAAATATATATATATTATTCAAACACTAATTACAGAAAAAATAAGTTAAGCAATCGTAAATTCAACATGTAAGATAATCAAGGATTCGTTCAGAGTAGAGATGGTGGGCGATGACTTTATTGCTGGCCAGTCGATCACTTTCTTCATTTTACTGACAAAATACCCACATGCCCTAATCTCGCATAGGTTTTCACATGATTTTCTTTAGAAAAACCTGGTCAAATATGAACGTAATCCATGCAATCACTATCCTTTCCTCTTACATTGTGTAAGCTTCGATTTTGCTAAACATAATTTTGCAAAATCACTTATTAATAAAATATTATCATAGACTATCTGATTACACGATCTATGATAACGGAGACTCAACGCAAATTTCTTAATTATAACCATTAACTCCGTCAGATTAACGTATTGCCAGTGTATAATGGAAAAGTACTTTTATCTCGTATACAGCGCGAAATGAGCGCGTTCTCATTCTAGCCAGCCCGGACGACTTGATTAGTCGGCGATTCGCAATATAATTTGCGATTATAACAACCATTCCGATGATATGGATGCTTTTTGCATATCCTTCAGCAACAACGTAATAGCACAGCAAATGTAGAGTTGCTCACACGCGTCTTGGAAAAGACTTCAACGCGCTACGTTTTATGTTTTATAAAAAGTAGATCCACTTTGGATCTACAGTTAACTATGTTTTGAATTCGCTTCGTAAAATCGTAAATAGGGTCAAACCAAGAAAATATGTACAAAATAACATATATTTTTCCGCTGAATGTCGGAAAAATAATACACTACCCTCAGGTAGATACACTTTATAGAAAGAAAAAAATGACATTGAATACTCACTATTATTCTTTGTTAATGTCTATTGGCTACCATTTATCAGCCTAGTCCGTATAAGGAATGGGAATATGAGTGAAAGTATTGATATTTCCAACGACATAGCTCGCCAAACAAGGCCGTATCGCCGCTGAAACACTATTGTGCTCGGTGAAAGGTGAGAAAGGGGCGTTAAGAAGTATACACGCTCAACACGAACTGTACAGCATTATTACAATATTACTATTTTAGATATCGGTCTACTCGGAAGCTGAGTATTTCACACAGCCCCATGATCGGCCAAGTCTGTCTATGAAGACTTGGCCGATCATGGGGCTGTGACTTCGCAAGTATTTCCGAAAAAGCCACAAGACAGCGAGATAATACCTGCCTTTTGGCTGATTAATACAATAATTATTATTTTTTGAGTATTTCTTATGCAATTAATAATGTAACGCTATACTTTGAATCAAAATAAACATGCCCGTAACTTGCATAATCAAATAAAACCCTTTCAAACTAGTTGCACAATATGTTGCAAGCTAAACACTTACAGTCAACCCTTATATTTGCGTAGATTTACGTTGTTTACTTTTTAATAGACTTGTTTACGTATAAGGTTCGATCGCGGTGTGATAACGATCACCTTATCATTTCTCATTCTAAAAACAAATGCTATAACCGATGGCAAATAACCGTGACATCGTAATAACCACATCGATTAACGATAACCTATCAACCGGTAACAACATATTGCGGAAAATTTAACTATACACATTCAGATTTAAAGTCTAAATTAGAATACAATATTAGAACTAGTTAACTGGTTTTTGTATTCGTTTAATAGAGCCCCAGGGCACGGAAGATAAACTAAACGGTTTTTCTGGTTAGGAATATATTTCCATAGTTCAATTAAACACCGTTTAACTTATCAATCTAAATCATCTTCTTTAATAACAAGGTGACAATTTCACGCCTATTAAAGCATTTTAAAGGATGTAGGGTGAAGTACCCTGATGTCGGATTTGCGAATATAATTTTTTTGAATAACTTCTGAGCGGTCATTGTCCCTAATTTATTGAAGAAAACTATATGTTTGATGATATCCAGAAAAGGGTGGACTTTGGGTTTTGACTACGAATTCATATAAGCTTTGTTATTAAGATGCTATGATTTGTATATCATTCATTGATGGTCTATTGTCTCTTGAGTTCTTAAAACAGTGTTGTGGGTATTTGGAAATTGTCGTACGTAGTGGAATATAACTTGAACTAATAAGCAAAGGGAAATAAACATAAGTTGTTAATTTTATTACGTTACCTATATATTCTACACCTGCGCCCTTTTAAGCGGAAACATTAATAGCTGTAGGTATATTTTTAAAATTCTTACAATTTGCATACGTTTAAAATATGCGCCGCTCTAAATATTTAATACCTATATGTATTTTAATTAAACACAACTAATGTTCGTCTATTAACACGACGACCTTTATTAGTTCGTATACCACGGTCTTTAAATTCTTATCGCAAATGATTATTATCAAACGATGTATACGTCGTTAAATTTAATTAGGCCCATATGTTCTCTTAATGAATACCAAGTTCAGTGTCAAAGCTATTATCATATTTACGACAAACAACGCAATGGGAATGCGAATTATGTTATATTTTAATGATTTATTAATGTTCGCCGTTTTCTACTTTTAATTTATGAATTTGTTTGACATCACTAATTTAAAACGTAATTTAATATTGTTTTACATTGTCAAAATTCTTTTACAGTTACGCTGATAACTAACGCATTCACCCTACGTTTTATTCCGTTATCCTATTACCTTAGCCACTCGGAACGCGCGAGTTTTAAACCACGGCATTTGAATAATTGGTGTTTTCTTATCATTTGTCGATCAATACGAAAGCACCAGTAAGTTATGTTTATATTAGATATACTTAAATATTATGTGATTGCATTACGAGCACTTTGAAATTGTATATGAAACTAGACCAGACACCATAGTACCATACAGTTGGTGTGTCAATCTGGCGATATGTTACTTATTTATACATTACTTCCATGAAAAGGATAGTAATATAGTTATTTTAGTTGGAACAAGTGAGGCCACTGAGGTATGATTTTATTTTAATAATGCATGATCTTTTAAAAATAACTATGAAAATGAATATGATGGGTGTATTTCTAACAGCTGACTTTCTCCCATCCTGTACCAACCTGCAGATATGATGTATCTATACCATCAGATGTTTTTGCATCATCTTAGCAATAACTAAGACGCTACGTAACATATCGTGAATTATCAAAATAAACCTTATATATGAGGTAACTGACAGCGAATGTTGCTAAGCATGCAGCTACTTAATCACACTCGCATTCAAATGTTTGCAGATGTAATAAGAGCGATCAGTATGTGCATTTCCTATCAGGCGCATGCGCAACGCTTTGTTTACTGTACCAACAATGGCTCAATTGTTGGTACATCGCGCGGTTTATCGGTTAAATAATTATGTTTACTTTGAAATCAATATAAAGTGTAGCAAAAACGCCAAGTTTAAAACCCCATATATGTGTAACCGAATCATCCGATTTCCATCAAACTACACAACGTAGCTCTCAAACAATACTTGCCTAAGTACTGGACCCAGTTTTTAGACAGTTTTCTTGACACTTCTCAATGGGCTTTGCGTTAGATGCGTAGTTATTCAAATGAATTTAAGGTAAAGGTCTGTTGAGGATCACCCTTTAGTTAAGTGGTTATTCGTATGTCATTGGTAACTAGGCAAAGAAAGTATTAATAGATATAAAACTTGGATATCTCAAGCGGCCTCATTGGTAGCACCGATTTAATAGAACCGTCTCCTCCTAATATATTGTGCTAACTTATAATCAAAAACATTGACAGATAGCTGCAACAAGTCGTGATAACGTCGTCTGTACTACAATCAATGGACTGATAACAGGCATTGTGACGTCAAATCAAACTGCTGTCAGACGCTATGACAAAGTAATCAGCATTTCACGATGTGTTATATATGTTGCTACTTAACGATTCGGATGAGAGTGGTTGGAAAACTATTAGAATGTGACTGTTTTAGGCTACCGGCATAGATATCTTTGTACAATAATGTTAACTTCACTAAAACGAAGATTTTTGTATATATTTAAAGTTTAAACACCAATAAGACCCCTACCACAAATCCCTTGTTATAACGCCATCTTTTATTGAACTACATGCGCTTGAAATTCCTAAACGGAAAAACTACTTGTATCGTCACGGTGACTATGACCGAATCTGTAGTCATCTTTCAGAAACTGATTGGTCGCTTTTATTAAATTCGGATTCGTTTGATCATGCTATTCAATACTTTTATGACAGTATCTATCAACTAAGGGATAAATTCGTACCAATGCGTACCACGCCTACGCATCGATATCCACCTTGGTATTCCGCCTTCTTCAATAAAAATAATTAAAGAAAAGTTTAAATTTTTTAACAAATTTAAAACCTATGCCAATCTGTCTGATGACTACAGTTTTCGGTTGCTTCGTGATAGGGTCAAGAAAGTCGAATGCAAGTGCTACAAAGAGTACATGCAATCTATAGAAAGTTCTATTACTCAAAACCCCAAGGCATTTTGGACATATATTAAGAACAAGAGAGGTTGCAGCTCTTATCCGTCAACCATGACCTACTCGTCCACCACAAAAAATTCGAGTAAAGGTATCAGCCAATTATTTTCCTCATATTTTAGTTCGACTTTCTTAGACGGGGGAACTGCATCGTCCTTGGTACATCAACAAATTGGAACAGCTCATCCTGTCTGTGATCTGTCAGTTATTGAAGTATGTAGTGAGAGAGTGCACAAATTGCTATTAAGGCTCGACCTTAATAAATCCGCGGGTCCCGATACTCTTCCAGCATTATTCCTGGTCAAATGTGCCAAGGAGTTATCAGTCCCAGTCTCTATTCTTTTTCGGCGCTGACTAATGGAAGGAATAATGCCTAAAATATGGAAATCAGCCTTCATAACGCCGATTCATAAAAAGGGGCCTAAGAACGACATTGTAAACAATAGACCTATATCCAAACTTTGCCTTTTAGCTACCAGGCATGCCTTTTAAGTTCTGTCGTTTCCATATTTCCCGGCAATTTTGAATTTGGAACTGTTCTATATTCGAATGTGTTTAAATTTCGAATCTCAAAACAATTGAAAGTTTTAGGATTAATGCTATTGTTTAGTCACAGCGTCGATTAGAATCTGTCAGGTTACGTACGAAAATGAATCTTCCTAAGGAAAATGTTCGTGCAATAATTTTCTACAACTTTAGAAGAGGCCTGACACGGCGTCAGTGTTTTGAAGAGCTAACATCTGTGTTCAGTGATGAAGCCCCATGTCTGCGGACTGTCGAACGCTGGTATTTATAATTCCAGCGTAAACATACTATTCTTAGTGACAAATCTCGCGAAGGACGGCCAAAATCCGCCTTCACTGAAGATAACATCATTGCTGTGAGACAACAAATTCTCGAAGATCGTCATGTGACGTATCAAGAGATAGAGGTTCTATTAGGCATCTCAGGGACAACCATTCAGAAAATCTTGCATGAAGCGCTTGGTGTAAGAAAGCTAGTTTGCCGTTGGATACCGCATCTGCTTTCCGACGATCACAAGGCGGCCCGCGTCAGATGGTGTAAGAAAACTCTGCAAAGGTTCAACCAAGGAGAGTCAAATCACGTCTACAACATCATCAGTGGTGACGAATCTTGGATCTATGCCTACGATCCTGATTCCAAACAACAATCTACAATCTGGGTCTTTCAAGACAAGCCAAAACCGACTAAAGTTGTTCGTTCTCGAAGCACTTCAAAGAAGGTGGTGGCCACGTTCATTGGAAAAACCGGCCATATTGCGACTATTGCACTTGAAGATCGTAGAACGGTTAATGGAGAGTGGTATACCACAGTTTGTTTACCACAAGTCATCGCCAACTTCGAAAATCTAACTCAAAGCGACGCATCATCCTGCACCACGACAACGCAATCTCACACAGCGCTCGTCAAACGATTGAGTATTTGAAGCAGGAAAAAGTAGAAATTCTTGACCATCCTCCATACAGTCCTGACCTAAGCCCTAACGATTTATTTACATTTCCTAAAATTAAGAAAAGTCTTCGTGGTTAAAGGTTCCAGTCCGGTGAAAAAGCAGTCGACGCTTTCAAGTCAGCCATTTTGAACACCCCCACTTTAGAGTGGTATAAATGTTATAATAACTGGTTTGAGCGAATGGAAAAGTGTATTAAGCTACGTGGTGAATACTTTGAAAAACAATAAAAAGTACTATAAGGTTCTAGTTGTGTTTTTTTCTTCAAACGACAAAACTTAAAAGGCATCCCTCGTAAAATCTTAGAGCGTTTAGTCTTTGATCAAACCTATGAATGTCTCAAAAGTTTTATAATTCCTCAGCAACACGGGTTCGTAAGAGCTAGATCAACTACATCTAATCTAGCGGTTTTCAATGAATATATAACAGATAACATGGACAATGGCAATCAAATTGATGCAGTATACACAGACTACAGCAAAGCCTTCGATAGAATAGATCACAAAATATTATTAAATAAAATTCTAGCCCTAGGAATACGTGGTGTCCTTTACAAATGGTTCGTATCCTATGTCACATACAGGACTCAAGCAGTTGTTTTAAACGGGCATTCTTCGGACTGGGCAAACATCCCGTCAGGAGTCCCTCAGGGTTCATTGTTGGGCCCTCTCCTATTTGTCATCTTTATCAACGATATTGGGTCCTGTTTTCTAAATTCTAAATTTCTATTGTATGCGGATGATATGAAAATCTATCGTGTTGTAAACAATATTGCTGATGCATTACTTCTTCAAGAAGACTTGGTCAGACTAGACTTATACTGTGTAGATAATAAATTAGATTTAAATGTTTCCAAATGTTCTTCAATCACTTTCACCAGAAAACGTATTTCTTTCTGTCACAAATATAAATTAAAGGGATCTAATCTTCAAGCTACCACTGTTATTAGGGACCTTGGTGTATTACATGATAGTAAATTGCTTTTTGATCAACACATAGAGCACATTATTGACAAGGCATATAAAGTACTCGGTTTTGTTTTACGGTCCTCTAGAGCTTTTAAAAATATGAAAACTATAAAAGTACTTTATTGTGCCTACGTCCGTAGCCACCTCGAGTATGCATGCCAAATTTGGAATCCTTGCTATAATATATACATAAACAATATAGAGAAAATCCAAAAACGTTTTGTCAGGTATCTAGGATTCAAATTCAAACTACCACATCTGGACTACGAACGGCAATGCAGTAAGCTCCATCTTTTACCTCTCTATCATCGCAGAAAGATATCTGATATTTGTCTTCTTTCTAATATAGCTCGGAATAAATTAGATTGTCCGGAACTCCTTGGCAATATTGGACTCAACATTCCCACTAGAAGATTACGTTCAAGCAATCTACTTCACGTTTCACTCTGCCACAACAATTATCGGGTTCATAGCTACTTGCCCAGAGTATTACGTTTATTTAACAAACTCAACCATAACGCACAATTAGACCTATTTTGTAGTAGCACTCAAAATATAAAAAATATGTTTTGTAAGCAAAAAATATTATTGTTATAACGTTATTGTCATTGACCACAATTTAAATTTATTATTAATTCTGCTTTATTGTTATATATAGTTATGTTTTTCTTCTATATGTGGAAGCTTGTAATTGGCATTTGCTTAAACATAATCTTATTCACTCTGTAAAATTAGCCGTAAGCTCCCCAAACAAAATAAAATAAAAACAAAATAAATAAAGTATGATGTATTGATCTATTGAAGGGCCGCTAGCTACTCCAATCGTAATAGAAAAGCAAACGCTGGCGATTACGTTTCAAACGCTCCGCTTTTGACGTTTTACGGACACGAGCTTCACGATTTCTACTGACATTGATATGGTATGGTGTCAGAGGCCCTGGGCAATTACGAAAAGGCCATTTTCGAAATTAGCCCTGGCGGTAATCAAACCCGCAACACCATATTGTGCAGTGAGCCTAGCGGCCTACGCACGGACCACTGCGCGAAGCGGTCGTCAAATTGACGTATACGTTCAAATAAAACTGACCACTGATCCCGGCTAGTAACCCCGACCGTTGGCTCTGAGATAGGCATGATCGAATGACATACGGCACGGGAACGATCCGGGAAGAGGCCAATTACAAGAATGCGAAACTCTACTCTGACCAAAACATCTTATATCCAGAACAATATCAATCAAATCACAACCGTTACAGTTACCGAATAGAGTTGATTTGAGACTGCAGCGTGTGAGGCGTGGGGGTATTGTTTCGATATTTGCAATAGGTGCACCGACCTTTTGCAGATCACGTACGCACATCACACGTAAATGATTCATGCGACTTTTCTGTCTGCTTTCCAAGAATGAAAAACAAATTCATGTCCTGTTTTTGGAGCGTGGGAAAATTGCATCAGCATGCAGACTATGGAATCAATTAATCCAATCCATAATATAATATCATCTGTGCTTTGGCAGTTTATATATGATAGGTATATGGTTTTATTATTATTAGGTATATGGTAGGTAAGGTACATGTCCTCCATTCTCAATGTCACACCTGGGACCAGGGCTCTCCCCGGTCACAGATCGTCGACACGCATACACAATTAAGTTTTATAATGGTGTGGTGATTCGCTTTCGACCGTTAAGATAATGTGGGAGGATGATTGGTCATTGGAACCTTTCAAGAATCTAAATATCTCATGCACCTTGAGCACAATAAAATAAATTAAGTTAAAGTATGTTAAAACTACAGTTGGAAATCGGGCCAGTAGATTCCAATTCGCGATAGTACTAGACTCCACCCTGGTAGATCTAAGAATGAGTTTGCCTATGAAAATTTGCTCAAATTCACGAACAATCCACATTACTCAACATTAATTGGGTGATAGCGGCGTTAGTCAAATGAAAAGATGTGATTAACCCACAAGTAATAAACCAAACTACTATGATACAGCTCTCTGCCGTGTAGGTACTTAATAAATAGGCACCTATTCAAACTCTATTACTGTACCCTTGTACGCTCATCTAGACCTCATCAACTCAACTCAGCTGTCATTGACCTCACCAAACCAATCGTCTTCTATTATATGTTCTTGAGATGCTTGCAATATCGAAGGTATTGCTCGCAGGTTGCTCACCTGAAGGGGAGTGTAAAAGATAGGGTAGTTGGACTAGAGGGGTAGCTCTCTCACATATCGTACGAAATACTGCTATGATACTTTAAGTCGATATTTTGTCCGATTCATGTTTTACCATCTTTTATCTTATTCATAAGTTTAAATGACAATTCCACTTCGTTTAATCACTCAGAAATTATAATCAAGATAATATCATTTTAAAAAACAACACCAGACAGGAACAAAATACTAATGAGCACCATTATTTTATTACTCGTATTTATAAGTATGTCTATTACTTTTAAATATGTATCTGACCGCAAATTTCCAGATGCAAATGTTTTATTCAGAAATCAATAATGTCATTAAGTGCCGGGGACTCCTGGGCCCCACAAAAATGTATTTAGTTTCCTTCTACTAGCCTTCTCTCCTATCCAAACATGCACGTATGCCTCTCACGGTCTCATGAATCAGAATTTAACCGAAATGTTTGTTTACTAAGTGTATTTTCGATAATGATTCTTCGTACTTAGATGACTGCACCGTGCAGGAAAACAATGTCAGGTACGCAGTTTAAAAATAGCGAAGCGTTTATGTCTAATATTTCCGCATTGCTAGGATGGAGTGACTTACAGTTGATAGCGGGAGGTATGAAGATAGTCTTCTTAGGCGTGTTTACATATCATATAAGTTACATCATCATTGGTTTGATTTGTTACAAAAGAGGATTCATAAGTATAGACCTCGATTTATTACATAAATAATATAACAATTTCAACGCTGTTATTTAAAATATTTCTGCGGTATATTTTAGTTATAAATTTACCGATTATCATTTATTAAATATTTTAATAGGTCATGTAAGAAATAACTAATAAAATACATAATTTGTTTGAATTCGTTATTATTGTATATGTGTTTCGTTATTTCGATATTATCCAGAATGTTTTGGCCAAAAAAGATGGAAGAGCATATATGCCACCGATTGTACCTACTAGAATATATTCAAACAGACAATTTCTCATTTCTTCGTCTTTTAGACCCACTTATCTATCTGTAGCTAATGATATGAATATTAAAAAACACGTTCATTATTACATCACTATAACAGTAACATCTCCAAGAGAAGTTTATTTCCATTGTCAGGGAGTACCTCGTGACGGGTCACATGACCGACGCGCGTGCCGGTCGCACGGACCGACAGTTTATATATAGACACAATTATAAATGATACACGTGGAGAAAGTTTTCATATTTATAGTAATGTAATGTAATAGAGAAAATACGGTGTAAGTTTTCTGTTTCTCAGATCTTTTCAGAATGCGAACATTCCAAACTGACTGTATGTACCTACATAAATAATAATATGTACTAATAATTAGCCCTTTTATTCTCTCCTCCACGCAAGGGGAATCAGGCCACTACGCTGGCCCAGTGCTGGTTAGCAGATTGTACATGGCTTTATAAAATTAGTTAGATTTTTTAAGATATGCAGGTTTCCTCACAACGTTTTCCTTCACCAAAAGCAAGTGATAATAATAATGAAATTATGATGATCGTTCATATATATTTCAAAAACTATGACTGCTGTAATATACTGGGGATGACTCAATGACCCAAACCACATAACTCACACATAAATTCTCCTCTTTCTTTGTCCAGGCGATCTTCCTTTGGAACGCGCTCCCTCTGAATATCAGGACGGCAAAAAGTCGGTTGTATTTTAAGGTGAAGGCACGAGAGCACATTCGCAAGAAGTTGGTAGAATCGTCACAGCGGTAATTCGTTGGACTTTATTTTTTCTTAACAATTTTGTTTTATATGTATGTATGTATCTATGTATTTATCAATATATGTATAAATATCGGTATAAATTCCTCTATTTATCTCGTTTTAGTTGCACCCGTCATGTTGTTTCTGCACCACCCTAAGGTCGACTGGTAGATAATGCCTTGTGTTTTTACTTGTGCATAAAGTTTAAATAAATAAATAATATGTACCTACTGCCTCATATTTCCATAAAGTAGTAGATTCGACTCAGAAAAAATGCTTCCTTATTGATAACATTTATCACAACAATAGATATTAGTGTAAATATTATTACAATAGACGCTTCAGTCAACAGGGAAGTATATTCAGATCTAATCATAGCACAGATGTGCTATCATAGATTTAAGGATTTATGTGACTTTATCTAATTCCTTTGACAGTAGGTTTCTAGTAAGTTCAAACCCGTTTTTATATACTAGTATGTCATACATATAGCTTGCAGAATCAATTACCGTTGTGTCAGGAAGGATCCAAAATGGCGACCACTAGCCGGAAGATCAAGCGCGAGACGGCCACAAGGTGGGCCATGAACATCACATGCGTCCCAGGAAGCCGTTGGATGCCATTAGCGGAAATGGATACATCAAGTATAGTCTTATGTCCATCAATGAATCCCTTCCGGCTGATGGATGGATATCACAGCAGGGTTCTTCTCGACGCTAATTTGAAAGAAGCGCCTATACATTGAATGTTATTATTCTGTGACATAAATATGTCTATTTCACAGCATTGTAAGACTTGTAACGCACGTCATGAGACGTAAAAATGTCTGACGTATTTGTCTGTGTGTTATGCGCTTTCTTTTTATTGAATGGGCTTCCCATGACATATGTAAGGATTATGCCCATAATGAATGGATTATGCGGTAAATAATGTTTCAGTAATAGACGTCATTGCTATCTACTTTTAGTTTTCAACGAATACTACGATAGCCTTATAATCATCTCTTCTTTCTGGGCTCGTCTCCCATTTATTATCATACTCTACCCTGGTTTAGCTGTTTACACAGAGTTAGGGTTAGCAAAGGTGAGTTAAGACTATTTTTGATTAATTTCTTCAGGCTTCTGATTGCTGGTTATGCCTGTGAAAGATGTTCAACCGAACCGGCTTACCATCTATCCACGATTTCCTTAATAACGTCACCAGAAAGTGGCATTCCTGCATGACTTCTAATGAAACAATACGGTGTTCTCATTTGAATCGTAAACCGCAAGGCGCCACGCGTTTTAGAGAAGGTCATTAATACTATAATTAAATTGAAATGATTTTCCTGTTGTTATATTTATTTAAATAAACTGTATACAAATCCATAATAGGGAATTTTGTTATGGCTTGTATGTAATCTAATTTAAACCATACGATTACTGTATAATGACTGTAAAATGTCTATTTTCGATCTGGAAAGTTAGTTTGTTTGTAAAATGACGTGTTTGTAACGTATATGTTACTCTGGCGATGGGTATAATTATTTTTTTCTATCTCGCTTTCAAGACTAATTACTCTATCGTCGAGACTGGTAAATAAATACTTAGATAAATTGTGAAACCAAAGGACATTAGTGTTAATATTTAAAGTATTTCACGTGTACGTGCTTGAGAGAGTGTATTATGTACTGCTGTTGAAATTTTGAACACATACCCGTTTATTTATTTGTAAACGATACGTGCGCAATTTGATTGCAACTCTGAAGCTAAATTTCTGCGAAATCTCTTAAACTTTAGAGTGGCCGAATTTTAAATATAAATTAAATCTCTATGATCGACTACATTCGTATGATGCTTCTAAAAACTCAATTCAAAGGGAATAAATAAAATTTCAAATAAATAGTATGGAGGCTTTGGCAAGTTTATGAATGTCAATAGTTTTGTTTTTGTTTATTTTTGTGGAATTGAATAATTGATACTGACAACAGTCACAATTCTTGGAAATATTTTTAACCCTGACTAATAACCCAGATTATTCCGTAACCCAAATTCGATATTGATAAACCTTCCCAGAAAATCAACGTAAACACTTCAAAATACACCAAAACATAATGTTTTGTTATGTTTCACTCAGGAACGAATGTAAACATTATTAGCCTATTTTCTGTTGCAAAATTCTCGCGAATTATATGACACCAGTTTAGCATATTGAGAAGAACCGTATGCGACTTTGACATGTATGGATGCGTTTATTTATGCCTAATAAACTGTTTATTTTGACATATACGACTTGGTTTATGTGTACCTGCACATTTTCACAATTGCATTCCAATACCGATGAATACACTCAAATACTACTAGACCTAGTGGCCGTCTGCTCAGCTGACTTATCTGGCGGTTGCGGGTTCGATTACCGTCTGGACAAATTTCGGAAATAACCTTTTCGTTATTTGTCCTCAGTCCGGTGTCCCCGAACCTCAGTGGGTACTGTGCAGAAATATTATAAATGGAATATGGTGTTTGCGATGTGGGAACGGAACACACTAAACTCGCGTATTAGAAATGAGAGCTCAGCGTAATAGTCTTAGTAATAAATCGTTGTAATTGAAAAGGATTCGAAATTAGTTAAGTTGCGGCAAGTAAACCTCGTAAAAGAGGTCATACGCGCGCAACAACAGATCCAATATTCTCCCCGAAGATTTACCGCGAAGTCGTAAAGATGAAACAATGTGTCTCAATCTATAAACAGCGTCCTGACTGTAATATTCCTACGGAAATGAGGTATGGTGGACACGTTGTGGTAACCGAAAGTTTATGTCAGTCTGTGTAGTTTAACTTTTGAACCACAGATTAAGAGTGAGGAAATAATCGATCAAAGTATGTGGTCTTATTTTAATAATGCGCGACATTTTGATCACACCTTAGTAAAAGATAATGATGATGTTGATACTTACCACAAAAATAATAATCCGATGGGTTTCTTTCTAACACCTAACCTTTGATTTAATGTCTCGCTACTAAATAAATTTACCAATGAAAAGATAAGATTTATACCACCTGTTTGTTTTGGTTGTGGTACAATGTACATCATCTTTAGCATTTACTAAGGCCCTATGCAAAATATTGTGCATTATTAAAATAAGACTTATATTTTATATAGAGAGAAATTTATTACTATCATAAATCGCATACAGCTCGAACAACACTCTGATGCTAGAGTTGTGAAATTATAAGCAACTTATTTTATGAAGAGTAATCTCTCATTTATACCATGATACCAAAAGCAACTCTTGTATAATGGGTTACTTACAATGGGCTGGGGTCGATCCCAGTAGCACCCAGACCTGTCCAAATTACGAAAAGATATCGTCCGGTGATGCAGTAAGCCACACACTAAACCACAGTGGGCCACACTCAAACCACACCTGGCAGTTGTCGAAAATAGGTTCGATGCTAATATATTTATGCGAATCTAAGTACAGTGGTTGAGACAGTATCAAAAAGTATAAATAAAAAATAATAATTTTAGCCCTTTTGACGTCCCACTCCTGGGCACGAGGCTCCCTTCAAACACAAGGGGGATGCAGGCCATAATCCACCACGCTGGCCCAGTGCATGTTGGCAGATTTCACATGTCTTGTTAGATTTTCTAAGACATGCAGGTTTCCTCAAGGCAAACATCATGATGTTTGCCTTCACCGTAAGCAAGTGATAATCATAAAGAAATTATGATTCGTACATAGATTTAGAAAAAACCAGAGGTGCGAGCCGGGGTTTGAACCTGGTGCCCGCAAGACGCGTGCTTAACCAATCGGCTATCACTGCAAAAAGTATAAATGAAAGAAATTAAGAATGAAGAAAAAATCACACTAAACATGTACATAGCTGTACCAACTAAGTTCGTTAAAAACTACGTCTTGAGTGTGTATTAAGGTAGCCACTTTCTAATGACGGGTTGGGGCGCAGGCGCAGGCTGCAAACGACCCCGTGCCAGTTCAGTGCAAACGTACTGTACGAACGTAGAACCTATAAAACAAGCGTTTGACCCGCCAGATGTTAAGCAGTTACCATAGGCTATACATAGATGCTGGTAATATCAATGGCATTGCTCGATGGGATAAAGGGAAGGCAAGTCAGGGCGCGGGAGGATGGGAGGGGGTCGGTTGTGTTGACTCTCTCTCACATCCTATGAAACAGAACTATAAAAGCTACTTTATCCGATCTTCTGTGAGAGGGTCGTCTACCCCGGTAGAGGCAGCCCGTTTATGATCTACGCTTACAGCAGCTACGAGCAGAGTTATGAGTTACTATGCATACCGAACATCAATGTGATCCCGCTCCGTATGTTTAGACACATAACTATGTAAGTAGATACGTGTGTGTTTTGTAAGCTACGTACAGCCTTCGTTAGACTTGGCTTGGCCATATGTAGCAAGGCGTTCTGGTGACCCTATTTACTGTGTCACATCTTATTCATTTCGCGAAGAACGTGGTGGTAGCCACGTTTTACTCTACGGTGTCTGACCAGACCTGACTATTACGGGATCGATTGTATATTCTTTGTACAAAATGATAGCAGTTTTGTAACGGTCAAAATATATTAATAAACATGCTGTGCTTTTCCGTAGGAATGAAGCCGTATAATGATGGTAGCCACCGATAAAGACCTTGAGATTAAAGTTTTAAAGGAGCATCGATAAGCTTTAAGCTTGACCCATTTATAAGTGACAGCCGACTCCGGCGCAAGGCATTAACAAAACTTAAAGATAAAGCCATTACTAACCAATATAGTGGTGGCCTCTACAGTGGTGTTAGCCAGGATTAGGATTACAAAGATAATGATACGAGTACCCGTTGAATAAGGGGCTTTACTTTACAGTCTCATCATTATTATTTTGGTAAAATGTTAATACTAAGCATTAAAACTGGTTTCACTTGACTTAACGAAACTTCCTGACGGCAGCACTGCGTCGAGGAGTATTTTAATGTGTTCGTATCGTCATCGAGAAAACATGCTGTCTCTGACATTCTCATTTACGTAATCAGTTATCTAAGCAAGGGAGAGCACATGAGTACATTAACGTACCGCTACGTAAATAGATCTTGACCACAGGAGGTATACCATGAATTTTACGCCCCATTTTACTATCTCTATTCGTTAGCGTCTTCTTAAAACATTTCACCGCCCGATGAATTAACAATTTGCCTTACGAATCTTATACGTAGACGTAGTCACTGATGTGTTATATTTTGCATAAGAAGCGGAAGATATCCAAGACATATACTTACACCGCACACTCTTAATGTGATCAATTTTTTTAATATCGTTAATTCTTCTAAAACGATGCCACAGTAATTAACTACTTCAACATTTTAATAGTGCACCACTCATAATTATGTTTTGATTTCAAACTGATAAGTTACCTATTAAGGTATTTTGGGGAGTGGGAGGAAAGTACCGTTTATCTATTACCTTGGTTTAGTGAAAAATACCCAATGTTTGCCTTGATTAATTTAAGTGATAGGTGACGATTTGCGCCGCAACACCTACTGGGGGTTTACCTGGCTATCTTATAGAAAACGGTATTTTATGATCGGATTTTCGGTAGATAAAATTAAAGGACGGATTTTGAAAAAGAAACAAACTTAATATTGATCCAATTAATAATACCTACTAGCATTCTTAGAGCACAAACCCCCAACGGTAGTTAATTATTGTTGTTGATAAATGTGATTTTGTCATATTTATGTAATACCTCGTATCCATAAAGTATTAGGTGCATTTTAAATACATATATTTAAAGGGATACTAGGGATTATGCAAATCATTTCTGCTAGTTAGATTTTTTTCCAGTGCACTAGGTACTAGGTACGCATATTGATATAGAAGGTGCCCCACTGCACTCCTAGTTTGCAGACCATACTTTATATGTAGGTATACCTACAACAATTTAAGAAAGCTTAGTGTAGCTATTCTTCCCCAGACAGAAGATATTACACATTTTCCTTCCCTTCCAAGAATGTCCCGTGGCTAAAAATACAATGTTCTTTAATAATACTATGACTTTATCTCCAAAAACAAATTAAAAACACGAAACACAATGCGCACCGGGTGACGTATACCTCGGGCGGGATTTTCTTTTTATTATTCACATTGTTTTTTAAAAAACTTCTATATCCTTGATTATTCTTTCTTTACTCAATATAAATTCAATTATTTATTCATTCGTAATAGGTACTATTTTCCTAGATTTTAAGATTAAAATCTCAACAGATGTACCAAGCACGAGCGTGACGTGTCTCTGGTTCTCTCTATATCTTGATTTCTGAGAAAGAATTAGACTACTGTGGCTACAGCCTCTAGATCAGATAAAACGCTCACTAAAGCCTTGGGAAAGTACCGAAGTAAAATAAAACTGGATGGTACCGAACGGTGAACGTCAGTGAATGACGCAAATTGATCTTATGTTCTTATCTTAGTACACTGAATAGAATAAAGTCACCATCATTCGAGTAAGCTTTTAAGAAATCTGGAATTGAATAGGCTGAAGCCCCGCTAAACAAGAGGAAAGTCTCTAAAAATCATGACCGTAAAATATATGGCAGTGGACAAAATTTCGGAAGAGATTTGCGTTGTTATGGATGCTTCTAGGATGTTTCTCCATAATACGCAAGCTTTATTTAGTTTGTGACCATACAGCTGACGAGCTGGTCTAGCGATTATTTAGTCCATTTCGTATTGTTAAATCGAAAAGTCCATTCGAATTCCAAAGCGGAATTTTCAGAACCGATAATTACCTATGATGGAATTATTGACAACTATGGCTATTGCCATGGTGACCCTACAAAATGTAGTGACCTGTTTGTAAAACCACACACCTCGGGTTTAAATGGGAAATCTCTATACAAAAATATATCAAAATGGGTTTAGTAGTTTAGGCGTGAAAACGTAACAGTTAGTAAGATTATTATGTGCGCTCTGTAAGGATATATAGCCGTGATATTATTTCGTATGTTACTTCAGGCTTACAGGTGCCGAAAGTGGTGGAATATAGGACAAGCGTGGTAACATGTCACAAGTTCCCAGAACATGTGTGGTCAATACATTTCTATTGGAATCTTGTTGGCAAAGCAAATATTTGTGTAATTCTTGTTAACATCAAAAGGCAACACACTGGAGCTATTATAATATTGATGTTAATATGTACTACCCTTTGTAATTATTGAATATAAGCAACTGGCGATAAAAAAAAAATATGACATGTAAAAAGACAAGCCCGCCGAATTTCTTGCCGGATCTTCTCAGTCGAGGTCGCGTTCCGAACCGGTTGTAGATATAAGAAAAAAAATAATGTAAAATTGACAATTTGTAAGTGCCCCCGTAGGCCTAAACAAAATAAACGATTTGAATTGAATTGAATACGAGCTCAGCAAGTCAAGTTCAAACATTAAAGCCGTTAAAATTGTATTTGAGAAATTTAAATCATTAACTAGAAAACTTATACTATCGATGCTTAAATTGAAAAAAAAAGATGATCGTAATCAATGAGAAATCACTAAAAGTTGATTTAAAAACAAAAAACTTTAAATAAATGAATTTTCATCTTTCTTAAAATAAAGGAAATCCTGTTCGTATCAGCTTCATAATCACACCATGCCGCATCAACAATATTAGCTACTTATGAAGACGACTTTAAATGTTAGAAAGATTTGTGCTTCTGTCGTTGTGTGTCGTGAACACGGAAAACAATCTGCGGCTCTTGTGGGGCTATAAATAGCAGCCCTCCTCCCTGAATATATAAAGTGATAAAATCGCAGTTTAAAGACATGAATCGACAATAATAAAGATTTAATTTGTATCACATATTACTTAACTTCACAATGAGATGATCTACTTGATGCTCCGAAAACTACATTAATACAAGGACGCCAACATTTTGCCTTACAGTTTGTATATAAATAATGTTATAAAGACAACACACCAATGCCTACCTTTTTGAGCCTATCTGTCTACCTGTTACTGACGAAAACACTTAGCTCACTACTTTACGAGTCCATCAAAGGTATATTTGATGGACTCGTAAAGTGAGATTTATACTAAGTTAATGTAAAGTAGGTACTAAAGATAATAAACGTATAATTATAATTACGTTTAGTACTTACATTATGGGGCAAAGGAAATCGAGTGACAACGGACTCTATTTAGAGCATATCTCTTAGCTCTACTCTTCTTCATTTCATTAATCGATCCAACTCAGTGAAACTGAGTCAACAGAATAATTATGTGTAAATGAAGGTATCATATTCATAAGTTATGCGTATAACAAATAAACAATAGGACCTTTAAAAATAGTGCGCTACCCTTTGCCATTCACGGATAAGTAGAGTAACTATTGAACATGTAGAGCAATAAACGCACTTTACTTTGTTTGGACAATACACGTGTTATAAAAGCTTTTACGACTCTATATTAAAATAATTAACTTTTTGTATCGTAGAGACTTATTGCAGATGGTACAATATAAGACGAACGTGAGTCTTTTCAGCTTTTAACATGTCTGCCGTCGTAACCAACTACTCTTTGTCTTGCAACATTATTGTTATTAAGTCGTCTAAAAATAGACCAAGATCTTTCCGAACATAAGACCTAGGTAGGTAATCTACCATGGTATTTCTAGTATGTAGTAATACTCTAGTTCACTTGTTGATTAGGTATTATTCTAAAACATGTCAAAGTTTTCTATAAGCTAAAACTATTTTTTGATTAATTATGGTAAAAATAAACAACCAGTAATACCTCATTTAATTAATATTTCATTTAATAAAGCTGTACATAGAGAACCTGGTCCAAGAAATTGCACACATCAGGGTGCACCGCCACTTGCGCAAACAGTACTAATTACTTAGTACTACTGTAGTAATTGGCAGGCCTTCCTGCCATAACAGTGTATATAGGTATTGTACATAACACCTAGACGTCATATTTAACACAGCACAGATGGCTCGTGTAACGCATGCTATCGTTACGTCAGAGATCACGCTTTTCGTCATTCAGGCACACTAAAGCATCTTGTAGCTAAGGCGATTTGATCCTGCTACATAGCTAAATTAATAGATGTTGCGAGACTAACACACCGAATGTATGGTCCCAAACTAAGTAACGCTTGTGCCATGATTACCGTACAGTGGTCTAGAGGCGAACCCATTGATATCCAAACCAGGGCCATTTACGAAAAGGGCTATTCTGATGTTGACGGGATCATAAGAAGTTGGAATTCCTAATTTTAACCAATAGTATATTTAATGTTTGAATGATACTACAGCTATTATTGGCATAACATTATACAGTTAGGCACATCATTTATTGTGATAATAGTTGTTTGTGTTTCACAGACTCCAAAATAGACCCTTTAATACAGAATTAAGTTCAATGGAATTGTACCTGGTAACTTGTCTTTCAGAAATATCAACTGTTTTAGTTACATGATATGGATAAACCGAAAGATATAAATTGTAGAAGTAAACTTTCTTGTCAGTTAGATATAGTACCAATTAGTGTACAATTTGTTTAAATTGTACAATGATCATATACTACAATCAATCCATACAAATATATCTGATAGAACCTAATAATAAATCCCATAATCGTTTATGACTAAGTACTCCACCAAAAATTATATGTTCAATCACGATTTTCCGCCGATAACCGCAGTACTTTTTCCATATCACCAATTTCCCCTGTAATCCGTAAAACTGGGTCTTCAATCAACAATCAAAACCACCTATTTCCTATGAATTAATCGATAATATATCCCCGTTATCACCGGCGCCGTGCGCACACGCCTCCTTGCGTGTCACGGTGGTGGGAGGTGTGGAGGGGGTACGATTTTCTCGAGTTATATATGCGATCGCGGCGGCGCGGAGGCCAAACGACCACTGTGCGCGATCGAGGTGACAGTTTGAAAAAAATGTGTAACATGTGCACTCGTGATGTGACCGTCGAAGCCCCGCCGCCGCCGCCGCCGGCGAAGACCTCTCGCACCCTGGAGCGCATGAAGAAGAAACACAACATCGTCACGGACCCCTCAAACCTGGATAAACAGAAGGAGGTGGAGTACCAGCCGGACCTTCTGGCGGTGTCCACGAAATTCTCGAAGATCGCATATGATTTGTTCAAGCAGGGTTTGGTGCGGCTGCAAGAGTCGAAAGCATACGTGTGAGTAGTAACTTTCTTTTTATTTGCTCCAAAAGAGGTTATAATTTTCTTTTTTAAAACTGCAGTCCTGTATACATTATGATTGCGTTCGAATTTTAAAAATTGCATTTGAAATACCGTTTGAAAATTATGACGTGGGAGGTTTGTAACTTACGTAGTATTGTATTCTCTTTGGTTTGTAATTGAAAATTGTGATTACGTGTAAAATCCGGCCGACGCGTGACGGCTGCGTCCAATAGCGCCTGAACAGCGATTGTCGATAGAATTTTCCGTCCGTGAAAACTACATTTTCCATGGTTATGATTTAGATTAAGTAACCAAATCTTGTTGATGCAGGTGTAACAAATTTCTATATGTACTGAATGGTTTATGTCTCAATAATTACAAGACACACAACAATACTGTTGATTTTCTTATTAGAATGTAATAAAACCTTAACTAACCTTACCTAACTTGAACTTCCAACTCATAACTGAATAAAACACAATGTATATTTAAACAAGAACTTAGTTTTTGCGAACCTTTCAAAGTCGTTTACTCTGTCAAAATAAACGTCAAGCGTAAGACGAAATTAATAGAATCGGCCCCGCTCTACACATTGATCGCCAAACTTATTGAATCCTACCTTAGTCAATGCATTTTAACTAAACAACACTACTGTCATAATAATACATTATGTCTAAAAGACGCGCATTGCCAATTTTTAAAAACATACGCGGTAAAGTTATAAATAAATTTTGCTAAGTGTTATAGTTTAAAAATATTAGGTAATTAAATTAATAGAAATTTTCAAATGAATGAACAGGATAGTCCACTTTGTGAGTACGATAAAGTACAAAATCCGTATTTCTTAATTCTTATCAATATGACGTCGGCGAATACATTGATTGATGCTTGCACTCGCGCAGATAGTAGCTACCTACGGCACTTTACTACTTTCTTTGTGTAGACGTTATCGACGCTACTGTCAACGTATCCTATAGACACACAAATAGGCCGTGAAAATCATTTGACATAAACGACAACAATATTCGAGGTGTTTCGAATTTATTCGTTGCCAAGTACCTTATTAGCTTTGCGCAATTTTGATGAGCGATCCTGTATCTTACCGCGGTCATATAAGAACCTGTTTCATCCCAGCAGATGTTTGTAGACAGGTTCTAAAATGATAATTCTTTTAAATATTATCTGAAACATACTTTTAAAGTCCTTTAAAGACACGGCATCTCAATTTATACCACTCAACTTGATTTCATTGTAAAACCTTACAGGGAACCCTAAAAATGTATAAGTAGGGCCTATTCATTTTTAGAGATCCTAATCGAAATCTTTTTCTTGCAAGATAAATTCGAGGAACCCTTGGGGAACTCCGAAATAAATAATTAGTTCCGAATATAGAACGGATCTAGATAGTCGAGCGAGGTCAGCCGTCCGTTCGTGTGTCTCGGGTCTTACTGTCACATCTAGGGTTGAAACCTTCAACTTTCGTATACTTTCTATTGGGTATTAAACTTGATATCGACACTATTTTATGGGAATTGAATCGGTCTGACCTATGGGTGAAACTTAGGGGATATAAGTACCATGGTATATTATAATTGAGTATTATAATTTTATATAATTAGTGGAAGTATATAAGTACCTATCATAAGACAAACTTACGAATTTTATGTGATTTCCAGATGCAATAACGGCATCGTGGTCATTATGTAGAGTTTACTTATTATCATAATTACAAAAGTTTCTAAGAAAATAACTCAAGAGCTTTTGACAAAAAAATATGTTATACTTACTTACCAAACGTCTATTAGCGACTATTGGACTAGCATTTTTCTTTTGGTATTATTTGAATTTGCAACGAATTGCTGTGAAAATTGCGACAAGTTTAGACTCTTCAAATTAAGAGCAGTGATGGTACGGGTACAATAATTATAATTACAACATCCAGTTCCGGTATAAATTAAAATAGAATATTAATTAACTTGAGTTAATTTTGCAATTAGCTTCAACTACTCTACCACCACCGTTACACGTGTAAGCCGCACCTTCTTTTATCGACAAGTGCCTAAACACAGAAAGTTACAATCGATTTACAATAGCATGACGACGCACTTCTGTCCTTAAAATACTTTCTTAAGCCATGTTAATAGATTAAAATATATTTATTTACGCCATCCTTTAAAGCGCTTCTAACACAACAATAGCTCAATAAGACCTCGATCATATTACTAAAAATAACCTCAAACTTAATACTAATAAAAACCTCTTTCACCCTACCTACAGTATGTCCACTCAGTTCAGAGTCAATTAAACAAGAATGCAAGCCCGTATTAACCGTGATGCAACCATTCGTTCGTCAATTACGGCCCTGAATAGGCCGCAATAGGCTATAATAGGCTTGACAGAGGCTCATTAAAAACAATTTATTGAAATAAGTGTTCGAATATTTTAAAACGTTTTATATGTAACTAGCTGAGCCCGCGACTTCGTCCGCGTGGATTTTAACTTAACAAAAAAGCCCGCTCCCGCGTTCTGAGCCCGCGCGACAGGACCCATTTTTTTTTAATTTTGTTTTTCTAAAATAAAGGTAGCATAAGTTACTGCTTATAACAACAGCTATTTACCATTGAAAGTCCCGTGAAAATCGGTCCAGCCGTTTCCGAGATACTCTTTGATTTTATGTGTTTTTATTTTTTTACGCGGAACCCTAATTGAAACGTTACTAATCTTATATAACCTGCTTCTCAAAATCCTTTCTTAGGGTATGCCTACGTCATAGTAGCTTTATGCATGCAAAGTCTCAGCCCGATCGGTTTAAAATTGACAAAGTTTCATACAAACTTTCATCCCCTATTTTATCCCCTTGGGGGTAGAATTAATCAAAATCCTTTCTTAGCGGATGCCTACGTCATAACATCTACCTGCATGCCAAATTTCAGCCCGATCCGTCCAGTGGTTTGGGCTGTGCGTTGATAGATCACTATGTCAGTCAGTCAGTCAGTCAGTCAGTCACCTTTAAGTTATATATATATATAGACTAACGGTAGCGGAATAAAATACTTCGCATTATGCTTGGCATGGTTTAACGAATGCGGTAACTCTAGAATGTCTTCAATTTCATAGAAAAACAATGAGGAATTAAAATGTACGTCGCAATATCTACTCTTAATTTAACTCAATACCTGTTGCGACCGATATAAGTGACGTTTTTATTACCTTTGTAAGGCAAGATGTTAAATGCCCTAATTCCTTAAGTATTACTGTCAATAAAAGTATTACTCAAAGTAACGACTATACAAGCAGTACTGCCCAAGAAAAAGTGTCACTAAGCGCTTTTGCAAAAACAAACGCGTGTGTGTGGTGGACCTGAATAAATGGTGGAATGGAACCGAATCCTCATCATCTTGCAGGGGGACTTTAGCAGGGAAATCTTGAGTACACTTTTATCATGTCATTTTGTACTGGTATGGCATTTGGTCATGACATAAGAATAGCATCTCCAAGATCGCTCTCAGAGTTGAGATCTATTTATTAATACCGGCCTAAGACTGCAGGGTTACACACTGACCTAGATCAGATCGTTGGTACCCAAATGCCACCCGATCTTACAGCGTACGTGCACTGAAAACGTGTTGGCAGGCACGTAACCCATACCTCCGTGATCATGTTATTGCAATTTGCAGATTTCCATAAGCTACATTGCAGACAAAAGTCGCCTCTATAGCCACGATATTAGTTTGATATCGAACGCATTGTTCAACAAGCACCAAACGATGAATAGAGGCTCGTGCCTCCAGTTCTCACGGTGTATGAAACAATAGGAAGTTATATATTTCAGCCGTGTAAGCTGGTGCGTTCAAAAATCTGAGATGTTGAAAAATATTGTGAATCATGAGAAATATCAGTTGCATTTATGTAATTGTCATAGGATTTGAATTGTAAAAAAAATGTTAGAGCGTTAATGTATTCTTTATAATATTTAATTTATTATTTAATATATTATTTATATTTAATTCTCATAAACTCGTACATCAATTAAATAATCAGTACGAATGAATTACTTGCTTATAATCAATTAGATGTGTAACATCACCTGATCATTCAAAGAACATTCACAATATTATGACATTGATAAATTACTAGATAAGCGGCTCAAATCAGACAATATTGAATTTTATAAGCCTTAACAGGATTAGATAATTTGATTTTTTCCATGGTAGCGCTCCAGCCGTGGTGTTGTAGAGTTAAAGCGGGGTTGTAGAGTTCGTTGGCCTACTAAATTGATTAAGATAGATTATTGGGAAATGTTTTAGTTGGCATTCATGCTAAGTTTCGAAAGGGGATCTCTCTTTGAATGTTAATAATTTATATGTCTCAACAGGTCAATCAATTTGGTAGAGTCGCATTAAATCATAAAAATTGGTATATATTTACAAATATTTAATTGATAGAAAATATTATTAATGAATCTATAATGTTACTTTGATTAATATTATTCATTTAAACATTTTCGTTTTAGCAATAAAAAGTAAATGTCAGTAATATTCATATTTTGTTAGTATAATAAATTGCTATGAAATCATTAAAGCTTGGCACAATTCATAACTGCCAATATTTCCACTACATATATCTTACTATATCTTACACTATATCTTATTTAAATATCGTCAAAAACCCCAAAAAATCGTATGTTCTATTAATAAAGATTTCGCAATAGCATCATGCGTAGTCGCGAAATCAATCATTTTATGCGTCTTATCGCGAAATGCGCCTTATGTCCGATATAAAAAAACAACTTAGGTACGTGACGTGAAAACGCCTAAATATATCTGAATTAATCGTGTTACAAATGATCTATTCTATTTTACCAAACTTCGAAAGTAGAAGACCATACTTATGATTGACTGACAACCTCCACGATAGATGCGAAAATATGAAACCTATGGACTGGAATTTTATGAATTAGGCATGTTCCTTTCCACAACTTATCATACTCTAGAGTCGTAAGTAGAACTAATATATATTCCTGGATCCACGAACCACCGATGAACTGCATTGATAAGGTTATCAAAGGACAGACAAACCCATGTAATCAATACTTTTATTGGATTGGTTTAATCAATGTTGTGATTAAAGGCACATGTTTGATAACGCGCGATTCATGTGTTAAAGTTCCCACGAGTGTGCACCAACAGCTAAATAACCAAACGCTGATTCTTCTTCAGTTTCTAATACCTATGATGTATAATAATATATAAAACGTTATAATCAATTTACTCTGGCATAACAAAGACTTTTGTTCTGTTCATAAATATTGTAAATCCACTATGAATTTATTAATATTTATAAGAATTGTGGGTCCAAATTTACTGCAGATTCCAAAATGGAATTAGCCCACTTTCGGTATAGTAACATTACAAGAAGAAAATTAACCTCCTACTATCTATAATAGTCTAAAATTGTCTGTGTATTTGCCATTTAAAATATTTTTTACAACGATTATCTACGGCCGTTGCTTTGCCAACGTTTTCTCAGATGGATTATCGGATGGCCGTGAGTGATCATGGAGAGCTACCTCAAACTCGTCTCTCAAAGTCAACGGAAGGTTGAATAGAGTTATACATCGATATTCATGTACCTATTGTATTTTACACATTACTATAAATTACTAAAGATTTTATAATCTTCATTGAAATTTGTCTGCCTCTCTATCCTTGATAATTTACCTAACAATGTATGTTAGTCTGAACTCTGTACTATTGTTAGTATGACTGTACGTTGGTGTTACCTAAATTGGATTCAACGTGGGGTTGTATGTAAGTAGTATGGTGTAGTAAGTGGGAATTTAACAGAAATATCTACAATTATGTATTTTGAATAGGTACTATCAAAGAAGTAATATGTAATAGTTTTATTAATTTTATAAGGTAAGTACTATTTTTTACCTTTATTTAGAAGAAAAGAGTTTATTTAAAGTAGGAAGTAGGTATTATTGATATAGTGAATGAATATCAATGTTTCGTTACGTAGATACCTATATCTGCGTTAGTATCAGTGAACGACTGATTTATCTTCTGGCAAATCCTTAGTCCGAAGGTTACTCGACTTGACGACAATCGTTTCTAAAACAATGTATTATTACACAATGAAATGTGTATAGTCTATTGGTATCAGGTAGTATAGTAATATCAATCAATCAGGGTTCACGGGAGGTAATAATTTACTCGGCAATATAACATGTACCAAGACGCGTTCTGTGACTCTTATCACACTGGATTATTAGCCAATTTGCAATATTTATAATATATGCATAATATAAATGAACTGAGTATATAAATGTTTGCAATATTTATGTCAAGAATTAAATCGCATTTTCTATAGATTTCCATAACTTATTTGTTTTTGGTTTGGTAGTAAGCTAACAATATTTAATATGCCAAGGTTTAGAATTTTAAATATTGATCAAACGCTACTGTTACTAGAGTCAGTAGAGTAGAACGGCCGCACTTACTTTTTGTCCTTTTTAATTATTATAAATTGAGAGAAACTTCGCAAGTTCCTAACAGTATGTCTTTGAATTTGACTTCATGATATAAGAATATCAAATACGCTGTAACCGTTGACAACTTCGAGATTTAATGAGTACTCTAAAAATTGTTTGAAATTAGCCGTGAATATTTACTAGGATTAATTGAAAGGGAATTTATAATTTTGTATAATAAGTATGACACAATAAAATGTGTTAAATACAGGTATACTTACACCTATTCTAGAAAAAATCAGTGAAAGCATATTGATTTCAAACTGTAAAGTAACTCATCTAAATTCGGTATTACTCGTATCATGTCATTCTGCTGTGCTGATAAACAACTTATCTTCATCCATTGATCTCAACAAATAACACGTCGGACCATTTGAAAAGGACAATTGCTAAAGAAAAAAACACTTTTAGGTTCTTAGAATCTTTCGAAGGTGTATCTTTTGGTTTATATTTCGATGTCTAGGCAGCAAGACTAGATAGAGATACGGCTGGATCTTAATTGAATGCTGTTTATAAAGAACTAGCTGAGCCCGCGGCTTCGTCCGCGTGGAATTTAACTTAACAAAAACGCCCGCTCCCGCGTTCTGAGCCCGCGCGGCAGGACCCATATAATTATTTTTTGTTTTTGTAAAATTAAAGTAGCCTAAGTTACTCCTTATAACATCAGCTATCTGCCAGTAAAAGTCTCGTCAAAATAGGTCCAGCTGTTTCGGAGATTACCCGGAACAAACACACAGACAGACAACAATTTTAAAAATCGCGTTTTTGCTGTAGGTGTCGTATGTACTTTCATATGCATTTAGTGAAAAGGTGTTATTTTGATATTACAAACAGACACTCTAATTTTATTTATTTGTATAGATTTTGATGCCTCAGCGGCGCGATATTTTTGTCATAGACCCTATATCTGTATAAAATTATTTTATACTGAAATCAGACATCACTAATAAAAGAATCAAGCAGGTCTTAAAATTAAAATTTCATGTTATATCACGCAATTGAGTAATAATTTTTGATAAAGTAGGCCAAGTCCAAATTATCTCTTGGTGTTAATCACGAGAGATTTAAGATAACGATGTACGAATTTTGCGTCTGATAAGCAGCTCGTTAGTAACTGATAATAATCACACGCCTTTATCACTTTTCAGTTCACTGCACTTTGTTTCGACTATTTTAAATTTGCAAGCAAGACTTTAAAAATAGTAGATTACTTATTATCTTTAGTCGTTCTATCTTTTATCTAGTTAAAATTTTAGTTTGTGTTATGGATTGGATACATAACTTTCAATCGTTAACTGATTGTGCCAATAATAAAATTGAGATTTTCTACCTTTTCGGAGTATTTTATCTTTTTCTTCAGATTTCATGGCACTTCTTGACCATTCATAGAAGGATAAACACAGACTTATCAAATAGCTTAAAACTGCCAAAGGCCCAAAACCAAAGATTCCAGATTGCCTCACAAAAGTGTATAAATATGTTATACCATCCGGCGAAAAGTGCAAGAATTGGCAAGTTCAGTCACTCGCATCGCATCTGCCACTGTCAAGATTCCGTTTTTATCTGACTTGTGCATCTAAAAATAAACTCTTAAAATACATGTTCTCTGTTTTGTCGCCAAGTCCACACTATAATTTATGTTATTGCCTACTCTTATTTATAAATTTAGGACTTCTTATCAACGATTAACATATATTTATAACTGTTTATATTATTATTAGTCATTGTGTTTTGAACGAAATTATGATTGATTTTTATGAGTCATAATGAATATCAAGATTATTTGATATCTGATGAAGAACATTTACGTAGGTACGATGTGAGATGTGACTACCGATTTTCATGGTGACAAAGATTTTTATAAAAGTTTTATTTGTACACAATGTTCAGAAGCTGCTATTATTTCCGGATAACTTGGTAAATGCACTACGACTTTCGTTAATGAAAATATAAACCAATATAGCCAGTATCGGCGAGATTACGACCTACACATACTAAATAATTGGCGGACGTTCCACGCGTACATGTAGTGCATAGAGTACCGTTTATGTGCAATTGTGTATGTAGGGCTGTGCTATATTTTTTGGGAATAAAAAATATAAGTATATAAATTTATACTGCAATAAAAATAAACAAGCAACCCGTCCTTAGTATGTAGCCATTTGGAACCAGAGGCTAGTGAAATTTCTGTGGCTAAGGTTCATATTAAAATTACTTAGAATTTCATTACGGGTAGGTATTTTGATGTGTTCGCGACTCGCGCCTTCTGGAGGGCGTTAAGCTCTAAGTTCTTCAGGGCTTGACGGATGTCAAAAACTGACATTATTTATCATGTCACAAGGATTAATTTCAAAACCATACGTCTTGACGGGGCCTCCATTTTGTTTTTCCAAAGTCGACGGTCATATTTTTGTTTCGTATTGTTATTGAATGTGTTTGTTATTGCAATGTGTTACTTGACACTGACTAAATACCTATTAAACTGGGTGGGCTATATGTTTCAAAGAAAGAAGAATACTTACTGAGAGGTATTATGTGCACACTAATTAATTTTCTTAGACATCCACAAGTCGGTTGTCTGACAATCATGTTGCCTTTATCGTCACCATTGTTACATTGTCAGTGCTTCCTATCTTCTTCAATAATTTTACTTTACTTACCTTATTGACGTCACCACAGTACAATGTTCGGCAGATGCCAAGGTTATTACTGATATCACACGATCATTGCCTATCAGACTGCTGTGAAAGCAGGTTTGGATCGACGTGCTAAGTCACGTTGAGGGATGCGTGTCTCCGCTTTTATAGCCTAAACGATAAGGACGATAATGGCATTGCCCGCAAACCCTCGAGGTTTTATCTTCCTAATTAGCGAATGTCATAAATGGGCAGATTGATTCATTTCTCTATTCTCGTTATTGATAGCCTAATAAATTGCTGCCCATTTCTAGCAAATATTAAAAATACACCCTTATTTGACGTTCATGTGTCATAGCTAGTACCTATAAATATGTAACTACTAACCTTATTATGAACTAAGTAGGTAGATACCTATTATTATAAAATAATAAAAAAACATTCACGGTAAAATTTTCATTACTCCAATAAAGCACGAACGACGTTGTGTTGTATTTTTCACAACCATTTTCTTTATTTAAACCTGGATTTAGCAACACATTCGAACCCACTTCCTCATTTAAAATAGAACATTTATTAAAATTGACACCCCTATTGCTTCACTATGAAATGAGGTCGCCGCGATGAATTGTAGAAAATTCGAGAGATCTCCGCTTTAAAGACTTTATTTTAAAAACAATTTACTATCACCACAGACAGACAGACGTACTGAGATACCTACATCATTTTCACGTGATTGCACGATGTTATTTTTAGTGCAAGACCAAGTCCGATTTTCAAAAAGAGACTATTTGTCTGATGATTATTTTATTTTATCATTAATTATCATTTCTTGCATACAACGGTAACCATGTATGTAACAATATTTTAGGAACTTAGCTCAACATCGTGAATTTTTTTAAAGATAATCAAGTTTTACGCAACCATACCACCTTTTGTCCTCTTACAAGGGTCATTAGCCCTCATTCCACAGTGCATAAAGGGCTTAAGTTGTGGACGGGCACATAATAAAACATTTAAAAAATATCCCATTCAACACACACTCCATTGATCATTGATATTTTATTTCCGAATATCCGCCGAATGCTTGCGCAGAAAAAGCAATTAAATTCGTATTACGTAACATTTGCAAAAAGTCGGTTCAATGCGATCACTTATTTGTATCGGGAACGCATTTTCTCCGATATGCAAGAACTTGTATTCTCAGATGTCGATGTTCGACAATACTGAATACGTATTTCGAAAACGTTTCACAACCTTGCGGACAAAATACCAATTGAAACTTTTTATTGCTCATTTTATTATCTTTACATTTAAAAACAAACTCCACAGATTAGCTACAAAATGAAACAGCAATAATTCGATAATTTTTGTTCGTGCTTATAAAATGGTGCGGAAGTGATGAAAAAAGAACGTTTTGTAAATTACATTTCGCAGTGATTTAAAACATGAATCAGTTGTCTCATACTAAGTGAGTTATTAGCAGTAATTACTAGCTGTTAGTCGTTAATATGAATTCAATCGAGTGGATCGCCTCCGTACACTTTACTGCAAGTGGGTTTCGATAATCGCGGGCCGCGACGACCTAGATTTTATATCGATGATTCCTGCAGCCTTAAATAGCAATCGAGAATCCGATTTCTGAATCGTCATCCTTTTCAATAATTATGGCCCACGTGAGGTCTTTAACACCGCGAATACATATAGTAAATATTATGCTACTTGACTTAAGAGCTAAAATGGAATAAAGAATTCACGTAATAAATAACTGCAATTGTCAGTTCAGTAGCGCCATGTGAGGCATGCCATGCGTCCTCGTAAATAAAATTCCCGTCATAAACGGTCATGCATAAATAAAAAGTTACATGTTAACGATAAGCATTTAAATCATTTGCAATACCTTGCTTTTATTTTAATTACTGTACCCACCATTATTTACTTTCGATATTAAGCTGGTATTCTCTTAACCTAACTATATTTATAAAGTTAGTACTTATAAATATTTAGTCCAATAGTCAAACGACAATTGGCAGAATATGGATTGTGGGCGTTTTTGATTCTTTTATCTGTGTCATTATTTGACTATTTGTCAATGGAGTAGCGACGGCATCACAATAACTGTAAGTAGATAACCCATTTCCCTACTGCATATTAGACGAATTGGTAACCGTATTATGACTTCATGTTATTCATTAAACTGATAGATAACGGTGCAATTAGAATTAAATCCGTCAAAAAAAACAGATTAGTATCTTAAATAACACAATTTAAATAACCGGCTGTAGGAAACCGGAAGAGGTACTATACCTATTAGTTAGCGGTGAAAATTTGTTAAATCTATTTGAGTACACTTTTTGTTTTTTTTTTTATACATTGCACACTTCCTATTTGTTAGGTACGGCTACGTTGCCAAGATTTTTTACTTGTTAAAGTGGGACGGGTCATGAGACAGACTGCCACCTAATAGTGATGTAATTTCACACTAACAATATACCTAGTTGCAATGTTGTAAATAAACAATGTTAGTTAGGTACGTATAATTCAACCATACTCGTACTAACAAAACTAGAAATAGAATTGCACTGGTTACTGCTGAAGAATTAGATGAAGATTAAATTGTAAATATGTAATTATAAAAACTTTAAAAATAAAAATTTGCATTGCGTGTTCCCCGAATTGTGTCCGGCTGATGTGACCTTTATAATCCGTTCACGGCATCACGGACCAGTTGAAGGCGTGACGTCAAGTCACGTCACAGCGAGCGTGTCGCTCTAACAAGGTCAGGTGGCGCAAACGCGTCGGTTAATTGACCCGCGATGGGCCTTGTTGGCAATTACCATGAATTAGATTTGTTTGAATAGATGACGTAGCTTCGTGAATGAGTAAGGACTAGTAAGTCGTATGCTAAAGAATGAGTGACAAGCGCCCAGCTGAAACATTTTTAACTTATACAAAGCTTATGCTTCAGTGACCCTCTCTAAATTGTCTGTTCAATTATTTCATCATCAACATAACACAGTAGTTAGTCAATACAAAACTTAACTATTTAATTAATATTGGGAAACTTATTTGATTATTTTAGTGTGGGACACGTTAATCGGTTGGCTATTGTTGGGGAATATAGAAATAAAAAATCTTACAACAGTATAACACTTAAGTATGTATTAAGTGCAATAAAAACAAAAAGAAGACAATAATATACATAATAAAATGAAGAAAACACTCAGCTTTCTGAGCGGCCGTTTATTAGAAAAAAGGGATGACGCAAGAGCAGAAATTCGCGGCTAAACGATAATTTGCGCCCATAACTTACGTGTTTCTACAACGGGCAAAATTTTGTGTCTTATTTTGGAACTGGTTTATTTTCAACTTAATGACACGATAACGCACTTAGACGTCAATGCGTAGAGTGAGTTAGTGATTTTATAAATACTTAGCTACAATCATTGCTTAATACTTAAATTAAAATAATGCCTAGGCACCTGTCTACTTATTGATTATTAGTATATTACTACTGTTATTATTATGTAGGAACAACTTACTCATACCTACGTTTGCCAATGTGTTACAGAGACAAAAAGTGGATGAGCATAGACACTTAAATATCGCAAATCGCAATAATTTATTCTTCTTCTTTCTTTAAAAATATGGCCCACCCAAGTTAATAGGTATTTCGCCAGTGTCAAGTAACAAATAGCAATCACAAACAATTAATAACAACACAATACACAAATGTGACCGTCCACTTTGGAAAACCAAAATGGAGGCCCTCGCAATAATTTGTGAAGTGACAGACTCACGTCTCCTCATCGAGTCAAGTGACATCCAGTGAGCTGAAAATGTTTGCCCTCATCAATTCACTTGGTAGTTTATGTCCAATAATTTGTCAATTTTAATATTTTATTTCAATATTCACATAATATTTACAGTGTAACAACTACTTATAAACTAACTTACGGGAAATTTTAATAGAAAATAAATTAAAATAAAATCAGCCGGGTCATTGTCTTTTCCCGTCTTGTATGCCCAAGTGCCATACAAAATTGTATGATCATACGTTTTAATGGGCGTGTTCGGACACCGTTAGGAAATAAAAATTTAATTGTGAGAGAGCCGTCAAATATCGATAGTATGAATCGTAAAATTAAATGTGTCTGTGGGCTATGGCTTTGCTAAAATTAAGTTTTTATAATTAGACATTAACACTAAGATAGTAGTGTACCACTTAGACACCACCTACAATAAACAACAAAATGATTGATAAACATTAGTTGGCTACTGATTCAATTTTCATGATTATTGTTTGGGTAGGTATTCCATAAAATGCATTACGATCGATCTCATAGGTTAATTCGCATTATGTGAGACTACTGACAACAATATATCTGTCGCCATAGAGCCAACTACCTTAATTCGCCGTAAAATTAACAGCCTAGGCACTTTATCAAACAGCGCCGTTCAACTAGCGGCCTAAATGATATTCAGCCGTATCGTCTGTTACAACATTTAATAAACTGGCTGGCTAATGCTTAGGCAACTGGTTGACATTTAAGTACAATTTTTTTTTTTCAAAATACTACCCAAGCAGTGCGACCAGGGTTATTTTTTATGACCCCACAGAAATCCCACCCGGTAAGTAGATTCGGTGGATCTAAACAATTTCGTAAAATACCTAATAAAATTATATTATTGTTATTATTATTTTTTTTATATCTGTACATAGTGTATAATATTTTTGTTAGTTTTTATTATGCTTTAATTAAATAAAAATATTCCATCAAAGTTGTTTTTTGCCGACGCCATATTGACCAAAGAGAATATAATAGAGATATTGACAGTTTGGTGAGTCTCGGCGCTAGATGGCAGAAAGTAGAACTAAATTGAAATGAACAGGCTAGGCTAGTAATTAAACGGCTAGCCAAGTAATTAAACGTCATCGATCCATGTCATTTGCCTAGCTGTTTGATCAAATGGCTGAATATCATTCAGGCCACTAGTTGAACGGCGCTGTTTATTAAAGTGCCTAGGCTGTTAATTGAACGGCGAATTGAGCTAGTTGGCTGCGGCATATCCATCCCTTTTATTAAATAGACAAAATCATGTGACTTCATGTAAAAATAAAATTGTCATGAATGAATAAGAAAATTAAATTAAATTGGATGTTGAGTTTCAAGAATGTATATTACGTTCCTTACGTCAAAATAAGCAACAGATCAAAAATTAAATCAACCGCTTCTACTCAGGCCGGTTTTATTAATTTATGCCTTCCGGTCCATTCCGGTCCGGCTATCGGATTCACCAGTTCAAGTTCAAAATTGCATTGCAAATCGTTTTCTGCCGAAATAAACACAATTCCATACAAAAAGCCAACACAATGGCGGCGAGAGTGGTTTCTTATTTATTTGCTTGGCTCTTTTATGTTGTGCACGTAAAATAGGGATGCGACTTTCGAACAATTAAGCATGGAGGGTAGGTATAACTGTGTTATGTGGCGTGCGAATACAATTCGATTTTCATAGTGGCTATTCATAATCGTATCGGTGGCTATTCATAGTCGAAGTTACAATGGCGTTGATAAACTTAACTAATTCATGACCCTTTTGTCATCACAATTACTTAACTTCAATATGTTTTTTTTTTAGAATTTAAACCACAATAGTAGTTACCTAGGTACTCACGTATTGTATTATCTAATGATAATAATATTATTATGCTGATGTCGGTCATGATGCTTTATTTAAAGGCCTACCTGTTTAGCTTCTAACAAAATTGAGTTATCACGTATAACGCGATAACACTATTAATAATTCCATACACTTTTCGCTCACTTAGAGAAAGTGTTATAGTCAGAATATTAATAGGTCTAAAACGAATAAGTACTTTTTACACATATTAGGTATTTACAGCATCATAATTTGATGATGAAATTGACTAACGACAAATTTAGTTATTCGTAATTATTGGCTAATCTAGTTAGTGCTTCTTGTGTCAACAACATAAATCGGTCAAACTCAACGACTTGTTCCAGCTAATTAAAGAACTTGGAAATTCTTAAAAATAGTAGGTAAGTACCTACCTACTTATAATACTTTATCTGCTTCCAACCTAAGAGATCAAAGATATTTTTTTTAATAATTTTATGACTTCCTTATGGGAAGCCGTTTGTCCAATAAACATGATCACAGGCCAAGGAATCGTAGTTTGTTGTCCTACTGGGAACATCCTACTTCGCGTGCCATAGATAATATTATTATTTTCAAAGCTTAGGAAATATTATAAAACAAATAAAGGCATTCAAATTAAAAAAATATTTTTTTTATCATTAATTCAATTTTGTTATTCCAATAATAAATAATGATCACCTCGCATAAATGCGGCACCTGCCGTACAAAGTGTGTAACCTCAAATCCCAAAAAATATTCCACCTAATCCAACTTTAATCATTTGTTGGATTGGAGTGGAAAGCACCAAATGTGGCCGTCTAATTCGTGCTGCGAATTGCGATACGCACGTGTGCCGAGGCACGTCGGCAATGTTATTCCTACATTATCGATAAGAGATATTAGCAATAAACGTCATATTTGATAAAAAGTATTGTGTAAGATTTATTGTCATCTTGTAATATTGAATCTATGGTTGAACAAGACGTGAACAAGACGTGAGGATTTTTCAAATGATAAGTACAACAGGATAGACAATAATGTAGAGATCACTACAAATCTACTTCAATACTGCTCTGATCGCTTCTATCGTGTAACGAACATACTTCCTTCAATAACCAGAATAAAAAATAAGGATATTATTTTATGCCTTTTTTTTTTTTTGTTTTTTTTTGTTTGCGCTGGGAAATGCATTTACGCATACCATCCGAGACCGGGGGGTCTCGGATGGTTATGTGGGGCTCCTGGACGTTGGTCCAGACTACCCACTAAAACCCAGCGGTCTGCCCTCGCCGCCGTTACCATGGAGCGCCACAGGATCGGACATGCACTGTGACGCCCCGGCGGCAGGCCTGGCATTGCCAGGCCGCAGACATCAAGACGGGATAGAGCTCCCCCGTCAAAGGAATATTTGTGCAGGGGGTCCCCCGACCCCCAACCCAACATCCCGTCCCTCCGCTACGGCGGAGGCAGGAGGTGCGCATAGCGCCTCCTCCTTCTGCCCCGCCGTGCTCTCCGGATCGGGTCAGCAGAGGCATCTTCCTCTCTGACCCTCTCCGCGGCCTCCTTCTGCGACATTACTGTTTCGCAGAAGGAGACCATTGCCTCCCAGCACCTCTTGTTGCCGAGCATGGCCTTGACTACGCTCGGCAACGAGAGATCCCCTCCAACGACACTCATGAGGTCATGCCTCTGCCGCCCCCAAGCCGGGCAATCCTCCAACGTGTGATGCACTGTGTCCACGGGTGCGCCACACGCGTGACAGATGGGAGTTGCCTCCCGCCTGGCTATCCTGTGCAGATACTCACCAAAGCACCCGTGTCCGGAGAGCACCTGCACCAGCCTGTATGTAAGCGGCCCACGGTTTTTAAGCCAGACCGCCAGATGGGGACGGACTGCCTCCACTGTCGCCCGACCGTATTGTGAGGACGCCAATTGTTCCCCCCACCTCCGCTCTACCTCTTGCTGAGCCCGACTTCTTATGCGCCGTACCACATCCCAGTCCGGTACGGCGCCCCTCACCCGCTCAGTATCTCGGAAGGCGTAGACTACTGCTAGCACCTCAGCCTGGAGCTCCCAGGGAGGATCACCCGCCAGGAGCGTAGCCGCCGCCCAAGAGACCGTTCGGTAGCCCCTAATTGCTCTCACCGCTATGATCCTTTGCGGTCTCCGTAAGATGATCGTATTTGAGGCGGTGAGAGCCTCCGCCCAGATGGGGGCCCCGTATAGTGCCATACTTCGGATTATTCCGGAGTATAGGCGCCTGCACGTGGACTTGGGCCCCCCCACATTGGGCAACAGCCTCCCCAGCGCAGCAGCGTTGGATACGAGATATTATTTTATGCCTGCGGCAACCCTAATAAAATGGTTAATACGGTTACGACTCGTAAAGTCAAATACAAAACGAAAATACAGCTCCATCGCTTTCTGGCGTCTTCAAGTAAAAATAGACTATCGTTAACGCCTCGTGACGTGGCGACAAGCCAACATTACGACTTGTACATAGCATTTTGCGTGTTTATTGCAAAAAACATATTTGTTTTGAAACATTTTCAATGAGTATGTTTATCTAATCTTCAATGAAAATCATAAGTCGGTACATCTATTAAAAGGGAAAAAACTATTTTTGTTTTGTCGCTTAAGTAGGATTTTCTCTTACTTATATGTATCAGGCTGATATTTGTGTTCAGAATCTTACCGCTTTCAATTTTGGCTTTGGCCTAAAAATGTTAAAATATCTTATGTCCACGTCAGAATTAATTACGCTTCATAAAATTAATGATCGCTGTTATTAAGTTCAGCAGTATTTATTCCTTTATCTGTTTATACCTTGGAAACCACTTTTGATTTAAAATAAGGTACCTATATAGAAATATTTTAATAATAGGTAGGTATACAAAAAATCAAGGTCCAAACACTACTTTTAAAACATATAACATTAAATACATGTTTTTATTTTCAATATAAATCAAGACAAGAAATATGAACTGATGACCTATCAGTCTTAAACCGGTCATTTCACTGTATTAACGCCGTTGTTCTAGATAAATTACAAATCTTGTTTACATGTATGACTTACAGGACCACTTAAAATAATTTCTTAAATATAGACTTCCAGTTCATTTAGCTGAACCATTGAGAGCTTCGCTAGTGTTTACATAAGGCTGTCGAAATATGACATTTGTCTTATGACAATTTTAGTTTGTCTTTTGGCCAGAGGGCCAGATAAGATTGTGGCTGTGTAATAATGAGTAGGTATAAAGACGTCAATCTAACATAAAGTAAAGTATACGAAGTGCATGTGAGCTTGACAGGGCTATTAATTAGATTATTTAATGTATTTATTAATATTTTTAAGATTTTTAACTTTGATGAATGTATTTATAAGACCAATATAAGCATAATGTGTTTGCGGGCGTCTCGTGGTTTTCCAATAATAATACTCTTCACACTTCGCTCTCTGAATTCATTATCACATTTATCATTTAAGTCAATTCACAGGCTTGCAAAGTAAACATCGTTTACACGAAGTACAAAACAGGTGGTCCCGCTTATTTAAACATATTATTATTGAGATTATGTTAAACATAATTTACATAAATTGAAATGCATATAGAATTAAATAACAATATTAATATTCATTAGGTTCCTATTTCCTTTGTAGTAAAGTGCTTTTTGTCAAGTTGCGACATTTTGCCTACCTGGCGCTAAATTTTACTTTGTGTCTATAAAATTGACATTGTAGGAGGTATTTGATTGTCAAGGTAGCAAATAATATTTTAGCCGTAATAAATACAATATATATGCTCTAATTTTGCACATAAGTTGGTAACTAGTTGGTAGCGTAAACTTATAACCTTCATACTAGCAGACATTGCATACTGAAAGTCAATTAGTTTAGAACTCAAAAATAGGTATTTAAAACACACCTATAACAGTACCTCTATACTTCCAGAACAAAAATGACGATAAACAAAACATAATTAAGATTAAACTGACAGAATTTAAATGTGAAAGGTGTACCTTTTGATGGTACCTAAATGATCGATTTACCTACATCACGGAAAGGTCAATCGTCTACCAATATTATATTGTGATGTTTGTTTGATAGTATTTATATCTCAAATATCATGTCTATCAAGTAATAGTGATTATTTTTCTTACCCAACTTCCTAATCGACCATTCCTGATTGAACAATTAAATTGTAGTGTAATGATCATTTACCGCGCTATCCAATAGTGACCTTGTGCTTGTTACGAAACTTTCCGATAAATTTAGATTGCAGTTTATTGCACATTGCATGCGATGCCCTTAAAACAACATTTCATCCCTGATAGGCCCAAATCTTCGTTTAGAATAAAATAGAATTGAATAAATCTTTATTGCACACAAATATTACACAAACCTAAATCGCATTCAAAGGAAACATTTAATCTAGATTTCAAGACTATAAAATATTTATTTTCAAAAGTAATTATTAGCGTTTTAAAAAAATACCAATGTAGTATAATTAGAATAAGTACTATCTTGTTTACTTAATAACATTTCTATACTTACAAATTCGGCACGCAACCGTACGAACCATTGATTAAACATTACCGTAGACATTACCGCGAGCAATACCGTAGACATTTCTCGCACGATGCCGACCTGAAGCGGACTGGGACAGAGGGAGAATAACTGTTGGGTTGGCTTCCGGCTCTCCCACTTATCATACAAAACGCAGCTATGCTTAATAGCTACTTAGGCCGTTATTCTGAAAGAGAGTGGCGCTACCAGGTCGAACCAGCCCGTGGGTAGGAGCTGTAGTCAACTGGCTACAGCTTGTCTCTACCAACGTACAGTCGCTTACGTCTACATAAAATATGGTAATGGCAAATTGTACCTGAAGAGTCTAATATTTTTGATATAGCGTACTTAGTATCTAGTTAATTAAGTTCGACCGCTTGGCGTGTGGTTGTTCGAGCATAGGCCGCTTATTACACTTAATGGGACCACGCTCAGTGTTTTATTCTGACGGTATTAATTTTAATTTAATTTTACGAAGACCCTAGCTAGCAGATCTAAGCGGACGTATGAGCTCGTACCGTATCGAATTGTGGCACGAGTAGGTACAAGTGTAAATTGCACAGGTGTTTATTGTAGCCGTGACGTCGATCCCCTGGCAAAGTATTGACAAGACATTTTGTTTGTCCGCAGTATCGCTACCAGAACTTCCCAGCCTTTCCACGTGGCCCTCGCAGTGATAGTACTCGTGGCGTGGCTCAGCAGGCCAGGCTCCAGCAGCAACCTCAGAGGATGGAGGGCGCTGTATGTAGGCGCCGTCGCTACACATCTAGGAGCTCAAGTCTGGATGACGCTGGTTTCAGGTTTGTTTTACTTTACGAACAATAGGGATGTCATAAAATGGTTTGTTCACTAAGATTATAAAATACCTACAATAACTCTAAATTGAAAATTTAAAAACCCCCGATGCGACGACCTTTTCATCAAATGTATACGTATTATTGTATTTATTCTCTTTGATGAATACAATAATCAACAGAAAATCTGTGTAAAAGTATGAGACATTGTTATGACATTATAATAATTGACATAAGAGTAGACAACGAATCTAAATATTGATGCCACGGAGGTTTTATTCCTAGTAAAATATTTTCAATTATGATTAAATTGTATGTAATAACTCTGGTTGAGGTGGACGGGAGCAGCCCAGGTAAAGAATTTTCAATAACGCTAAAATTATTATAAATTAGATTTGTTTTTTTATATTTTTTCTCAATGGCGGAGCAGCGCCCTCTAGAATTATTATTATAACGTAATATTCCATGACCATTAACAAAACAAACAAAATTTAACGCATGCGCGTATCCATCATTTGACACGTGACTTATGGAACGTCTTTAGTTCATACACAAATCTCATATAAAAATTGATAAAATATTTTTTTTTCCAGAATCAGGGAAACTTTTCATATTTATAATATTGTAAAAAGCCAGTTCAGACTATTACGATCATTTAAAAATATAATATATCTAAATCCAATAATCTCGAATTTCGATTGGATTCGAGCCGTGGAAGTTGGTTTTGGCCGTAAATGTGGCTTTTTAACCTACAAAAGAGCTAATGATCTTCAAACGGCTGAACGGATTTTCATGAAACATAGCTAAGAACACTCTCGATAAGAATACCTTTCTAACAAAAGAAACACAATTGAAATCGGTTCATCAGCTTGGGCGCTATGTTGCCACAGACAGACACACAGATACACAGATACACAGATACACAGACACACAGATACACAGATACACATGTTAACCTTATAACACCCCTCTTTTTTAATCGGTTTGTCTATGTCAATGTATGTTTTGAAGGTTAGGAAAAATGTTATATTTTATTTATCTAAAATTGTAGTTTTTTGCAAGTTAGTTAGGTTAAAAAATGTTACACATCAATTCTAAGCATCAAACCATTATTATAAAAAAATGTATTCCACAAAAACCAGATACCTAATACTTTTTGGTACTTAGTACCATAATTACTGGAGCGATTTTATTTTCGTGACTCTAAAATCGAAAATTCGAAACACAGGGGTATCGCCCTTATTCCCAGAATCGGTGCGATGCATGCCGCCGGCATTACATTACGTTACGTATTTTTACGTGGAAGTATGAAGTCGTGCTTAAAATGCTGTTACTGCCTCGTTGGGAAACGTCAGTTCTTATAAGTAAAGTATTTAAGAAAGGCGGAAGAGGTTTTGTTCAGTACTTTACTTACTCTTATTTATATTATTTTTTTATTGTACCTGTCTACTTTGTGGATTTTTTAGTTGACTCCAAAGCGTACATGGGTAACCTTTAGGAATATAAACTTTATTCCTGGATTATTATATCTGTAGTTCCTCTTAAATCAAACCCGATAAATAAAATGCAAAAGTCTTGAGAAGTACCCAAATAATATAATGTTGGTAAATCTCATTGTGCATTTCTTTTATTGGAATGAATCCTTAATTTAATTTTTTTACTTCATCAATCAAACAGATTACTTGAAGTATTAAATTGATTAAAGCAATCAGTGTCGAGAAGTTATTTTGCAAGAAAAAGGAAGACCTCCATTAGCTATGCAATTTGAAGTGTTGTTGTGCGAATGGTAATAATTTGATATTTTTTGCTTCACTCAGACAAAAGCTAGATACAGCCTTCTATAACCTTGTTTTAAAGGATTTTTTCGAAGTATTTGTTTAGTTACTTTAGTTTTACAAGAAGATAGAAGACAATCACTTCACACTCATACTTACTACGTAGGTACCTTACCATGTAGATAAATAGTTACGGCACTTAATGAGATTAGAAATTAGAATAATATATTTCAGTTAGCTGCTATTGTCACTACCGATTACCTATAACGGATACCTACTTCCACTGCAGAACTGTAAAATATACTAATAAGTAGGTATGAGCAAATTTTATTAGTTTTGCGCTAACTGACTGGTTATTCACAATAAGGAGAGTCGAGAAGATACTCAGGATGGTTTATTTACTATACTAAATAATCATAACAAGAACCCTGCTTACGATATTTTAGGCTCTTTACATTATGAGCTGAATAAACCAATGTAATTATGAATATTTTTCCGATGTTAGGTCACTTTTTGGTCAGAACTAACTGTCAGTAGTTACCTATAATATTTTAAATTAGAAGTCATATTTATTTAAAATTAATAAAACGACCCAATGAATTAGTTAAACGCAATGAAATATTAATTCATCTTCTGCCTTGTTAACATCACTATACGGTTCTAATTGGTGTAAAACACATTAATTTAGTTTTTGGAGTTGAAACATGCCACGAATTACATGATTGGTTAATTGGGTGATGAGACATAATGGCAATGTACGGGATCACATGATTGGAATGCCTTGATTTAAAACAGGTCGACTTAAGATTTTAGTACTTTTCTCAGTTCCAATACCTATAAAAAGCTACTTTTACATTATTTCATTAAGCACTTACTAGAAAGGTAGGCTACAAAATTTAGACTTTACCGTGAAAGATATACCTACTACTAACTTACTTACCTACATTCATATTTTTTGCTTATTTTCAAACCCCAATCTAGCAATTTGGTCTTGACACCCATTGAGTGCTAAGAAGGTACCGCACAAGGTTTTAAAAAGTTGGCCCATAAACATTTCATTTTATTTCTTGAAACATTCTCATTGCAAGCTCTTTTAAATAAGTGAAAAGGAGACTGATTGGAATGTTTGAACTTTCATTAAGTAACATTACCTACCACTTTTCCCAATAAATAACGTAAGTACAATATTTTTGAATGGTACTAATAAGTCGGTCGTAAATTATCTTGGATTATTGTGGAATAATTTTGGCAGTTAAATAATATCGAAGTTATGCTAAGAAGCTTAATTATTGGTCCAAGAAGACCCGACATCTTTACTATTTAACAGCTAACAATACCTACGATAAGCATTACCACAACCTCAAACAAACAAAACGGGAACAATACGAGCTGAGAACACAACCTACATTATTATCTCATCTCATCAGACCTTAGTAGTAGATCGCAAGTAACAAAATTAATTTGCTTGCCCCAAATAACTTAAACTCGACAACAAAACGTTTTACCAACACAAACAAATAGAACTAAACGTAATATCCTTTCGGTAGTTAATGGAGGCAATTCAGCCGATTCGCGACACTTACCGGGACAATTTGGTGACGTCATCGCCTTCCGGGTCGCATTGATATGACCTCTACGATCTGACATGTAATGAAACGCTCCTGTAGGGTGGGGACGTAATGTTATAGGTAGTTAGAAACCTGTGTTATAGGAGACTTTTGTGCTCGAGTAAAACATTCTCATTGGGTCTTTTGTCTTCCACAGGCATAGTGCTGTACTTCTCCCTGCCTCGACACGAGTTCGGGCGCGTGCAGACCGTCCTGTTCCCGGTGTACTACGCGTTCAACTCCGTGATCAGCCTACTGGCGCTGCTGGCTTACTTCAGGACGCAGTGCCTCACACGGTTCGAGAACACCTCATGGATACAGGTCAGGATGCTGATTTGAACTTTGTGTACAATGTGCTTGTGCGTAGGATTATTAGCGATGAGTCCCTGCGCTCCCTGGTCTCGATAAGGTGACTTGAAAATTACTTCTTCAAGACTTACGCCGTGTTTAGTAAAAATCCTTTGGTTATTTGTTAGGATACCACAAGGAGATGCTGTGATTAACCAAAATCTGCTTGGCGCAAGGCCTATTATGGGGACACTGCCCATTTAATACTAATATACCATTTATGCAAATAAATAAATCATTTATTAATTATCAAACGACCAAAGAAGTTAGACGCCAGTCGCCATGCATGGACCATCTAAGAGGAAATGCTTGTTTGCAGCGGAAATGGATGAGTGGAAGCAGAAAGCAAACATGGACTTTAGGTACCTTCTGCATAGCCTCTGTGGAAATAACTATGGGAAACTTAAGTTTATGTAAACTTTATAATTTTTACTTTATAACTTTAAAATTGTAAGTTTTATAATTATCAGCATTTTAACGATTATGATCTTTGCACAAACATTAAGTAGGTTAAAGGTTGCAAATAAAGTAACTGAAGGCATTAACGCTGTAGGCAAATAGGCAGGCATCAAATGGCGCCAAGCGGTCACTGCGCGTGCGCAATAATAATGCACTCTTGCTCATGTCATTGACATTAATTAAGTAATTTACAATTCTCTACTGTAATAACCTTCATAATTATATCGTGCTTAATTTCAACATTAAGTAATTGAGAAATAGTGTAAATTTTATTTTCCACCATTATCATCTCTTGTTTAATCTCGGTCTTGGTAGCTCACGTACCTATTACCTGGCTAGTACCTTTGTTTTTAAATAGGGATCCCATCTATACTTAGAAAGTCGAATTTTAAAATCTTTCACGACCACTTGTTAATGTAAACCAACATTCCTTAAGTAACCTACAAACATTTCGTTAAAAGAGCGTAGTTGGATTCCATTTGCCATCGTCATCAGCTAGAAATAAATCGCTGAACTCAACATGGTGGTCCGTAATGGCATTATGGCAAATAAAATGTTAAGTACCCTACCGCCCCACAAACTTATCTGGCCCGCGGGGAGCGTAGCTATAGTGCCAATACAAGCAAGACTGTTAAAATATGACATATTCTCTCTATTTTAGTTCTAGAAAAGTTTGTGACACTATCCCTATTTCCCGCTTATATTCTTGTCAGTCATGTCAATTAAATAATTAAAGGCAATGTGCGAATCATATTACTTTAATGTAAATTGAGGTTTTAATCTATGGTTAATAGTCACATTATAGCTAGACTTTATTAAAACTTGGATTTCATAAATGTAAGTGCTAATAGGCAATACAATATAATAATGTTCGTTAAGTTATTGCTAAAATGAATGCCGCGTTTCTAATCTAAAGATTAACGCAATGTAATACATCGTATTATTTTAATTGGCATATAAAGTGCTAAGAATAGACGCCATTAGCTTCGAAGGCTATTGAAAAAAGGCATCGCAATGTCTTTGGATTAAAGGTATTTTAAGTAAGTACTTATACGGTAAACCCATATTTGTCCAAACATTTGTTAATCATGAATGACGTCCTGGCATTAACACGAATTTGCAATAATTATTGAATGCGAACATGCAGCTTATAATAAAGTCTTCAAAAAGAAACGATGAATTTGCACTTCAGATGTTTGGCAATGGTGCCATTGAATCGAGAAAAAATCATTAGTCTTTGGCTCACGGTGAATTCCTTTTAAAATTAGTGATGTAGCAGATGCTACTTCATAAAATATTTATGCATTTAAATTTGGCAATCCATGATTCAGTGTTCGACAGTTTGTAATTATCCCATATTTTTTACATTCATTGCTCACAATATATAATACCTATTTATCAATATTAAGTAAACGCAAGGTTGTTTTCAAAGGTCAACGGATTTAAGTACTTGATCTGGATAATGTTAATAAAATGTTATTATGATATGTTAACCGGATGTAAGAAATTAAATGTAGACTTAATAAAAGATTCAACTTTTAACTCAATAAGTTTAACTTAGCTAAATAAATTATTTGAATTTAATGCTAGATGTCAATCATTAAGGGCCCTTATAAACGACCTAACTACAATGCCAACTCAAAATTATATTCAAGTGTTATTTATTGTAGTCAAGTATGCAAGTTAGGCAAGTTAGGAATGCTATTTTTTTCTTTGCAGACTGTTCGCAAAATATACCTACGGATAAAACACGCAAACGCGCTCCTACAAGATTTTCAATAATTGAATTGACCTTACGATGCACTCTTATTTAAATATTAAAGATAATTTGTATTACTCAATGGTTTAAAGGTGCCATTGCTATTATATCCGTGGCATTATTAAGTAGGTATTACTTTTTATACCTAACAATATAATAATAATAAATCATTTAGTTCTTTTGACGTCCCATTCCTATGCACGGGGCCCTGCCCTCATGAGGGGGATTCAAGGTTGGCGGATTTCGCATGTCTTTCGAAAATTGGTAAGATCTTCTAAGACATCCAGGTTTCCTCACGATGTTTTCCTTCACCGTAAGCAATGCTAATCATATATAAATTTTGACTCGAGAGGTGCGAGCCGGGGTTTGCACCCAAGACCTGGTGCCCGCAAGACGCGTGCTTAACCAATCGGCTATCACTGCAAATACTCCATCGAGGCCCTGGAGGACTGACGTGCAGAAGGGTTTCGCGTGAACAGTACTTGCTCGCAAGTCAGCCGATCCTAAGCTCCAGGAGACCTTTTATACCTAACGATTAATTTTGTTTGTTACAGTTAGCGTTGTTGCTAGCCGTGTTCAGCATAGAGGCGTACGTGCGCTTGCGGCTGGTGCGGCCGATGCTGCGCGCCAAGCACGTCAAGACGCAGATGGAGGAGGCGGCCGGAGGTGGCCAGGAAGTGAGTATCTACTACCATCTTGTCCCATTATGGTTTCTTATACTCGTATTATGTGTAACTGTCGCTACCAGCCCAAGGCGATTTTGTATCAGGATTCCTTACTCAGAATTTGGTGTCAGTCATTACTTCCTTCAAACGGTTGACTTACAAAAAGTTAGGGAACACATGAGTCACATCATCGTTGACACTCGGTATTAGTTTAATGAATCCTTACAAACGGTACAAAAATAACTCTAAATTGAAAATTTAAAAACCCCCGATGCGACGACCTTTTCATCAAATGTATACAATAATCAACAGGAAATCTGTGTAAAAGTATGAGACATTATTTTGTTATGACATTATAATAATTGACATTAGAATAAACAACGAATCTTAATATTGATGCCACGGAGGTTTCATTCCTAGTAAAATATTATCAATTATGATTCAATTTGATGTAATAACTCTGGTTGAGGTGGACGGGAGCAGCCCAACGCTAAATTTATTTTAAATTATATTTGTTCTTTTATATTTTTTCGCAATGGCGGAACAGCGCCCTCTAGAATTATTATAGCGTAATATTCCATGACCATTAACAAAATTTAACGCATGCGCGTATCCATCATTTGAAACGTGACTTATGGAACGTCTTTAGTTCATACACAAATCTCATTATAAAAATTGATAAAATATACTTTTTTCCAGAAATAGGGAATCTTTTCAAATTTATAATATTGTAAAAAGCCAGTTCAGACTATTACGATCATTTAAAAATATAATAAATCTAAATCCAATCATCTCAAATTTTGAATGGATTCGAGCCGTGGAAGTTGGTTTTGGCCTAGAATGTGGCTTTTTTACCTACAAAAGAGCTGATGATCTTCAAACGGCTGAACCGATTTTTATGAAACATAGCTAAGAACACTCTCGATCAGAATACCTATCTAACAAATTAAACTAAATTGAAATCGGTTCATCAGCTTGGGCGCTACGTTGCCACAGACAGACACACAGATACACAGATACACAGACACACAGATACACATGTTAAACTTATAACACCCCTCGTTTTTCGTCGGGGGTTAAAAATAAGTCCCAATTCAGAAAAAATTGTCAACCATAGTGTAAAAGTATGGGTTTTTAATTTTATTATGTTCTTCTTGTTCTAGGTCGGTCGCCTAGTCCTGGGCGAGCTTGCTCACTGTCCCCGCTATCTCCGCGTGCTGAAGACCTTCCGAACCTACCACTCCAGCATAGCCATGGGCACTATGATAGCCCTCGGCTGCTCAATATACTCAACTATGATCATAGTCGATTCCATGTGTCATTAGTCGAGTACAAGCTGGAACTACGGGAGAGAGGATCATGTTAACATGCTGTGTAAATTAATTACTTAAAACTACGCTAATTTAGTATCGAATAACAAATACAGATTGTAAATCGTGAAAGTTTACGGAAAAGATTAATCCAAGATTCTTGGGTTAATCAATAATAATTATTTTTCATCACAAGTTCGCTAGGACTGTTAGTTTATACACTTGTGGCATGCTAAGCAGAAAAAAACAGTATGGCGTTGAAATATGGGTTTAAAGAAATACAAGGGGTTCATTACGTATACGCCACTGCAAGTGAATTGCTATCAAATGGAGGCCTACTTCCAGTAACCTGTAACAGTGCATATAAATCTGCAGTCCTAAATGAATTCCTAGCATAATTATCGATTATTATCATTTTTTTAATTTTTTTTTGTGAGTTTACATAGCATGGTACCACCGATAAACTTACCGAAGGATCGAATTCATAATGCATTATTTTCCTAGTTCCAATTCAGGCTGTGAAAGTCTGTTTTCATAGTGTACGCTTTTAATTATTAATTACTAATGAAATTTTATAAGTAGTATTAATTCTCGAAGATGACTCGACGGTGTTGTTAGACAGTGGGGCGCTGGTCGCACGAATCGTTCCCGAGAGGAACCATGTGAAAGAATCGTTTAAGGTCCTTATTAATAAATCGATCTTAAGTCTGAGAGCGGTCTTGAGTTCACTTTTGACAATTTGTCTTTTTGTGCTGGTATGACATAAGAATGACGTTTCCCAGATCGCTCTCGAGACTTGAGTTTGTGCCTTGATTTATTCATACGGGCCTAGGATAGGAACTTTATTCGAGAGTTACTTTGCCTGATAGTGAGTAACATGGCCTAAATAAGAAATGTTGATCTATCAGATTTCAAACATAATATAGACTAGTTTTTGTGTCTTAATTTTCATGATGTATGATAAAGTTACTTGTTATAGGCAGAGTTACTGTCAAGTATCAATTGGTATTATATTTAAATGGCGACGGTCTAATTGATGCGACTGTGCAGAAATGAATATTGAGTTATAGTTAGCACAAAATATTATTCGGAAGTTTAAAAAATGACTTATTCGGAGAATATCTGGAGAAACATTAATTAGGTAATAAGTAGGTGTGTAATCAATTGTGTATTGCCAGCAGGGAAAATAAAAAATAAAACTTCGCTTCTTGTAAGAATTCAGGAACATTGTACCTTGTTCGTGTAGCGTTGTTATTTTACTTTTCTAGTCTGTGAGTAGGTAGTTCAATAGTCTTGCCAAGATAATAAAAACGTCGCTCCGTTAGCCGTCTGACGCAGCAAGCCCACCTGTAAGCTGCTTGATTGTAATGAAACTCATGTTGTCTGCTCTCTAATTTCCTGCAATACTGCCATAGTAATAGCGCTAAGTGTAATATTAAGTACTTTCAGACTCTCGCCAACGCATTTCGTCAGAAGTATAATCGTTAAAAACGCTCCTTGAACGCAGGAAGTTACGAGGCACGCAACTTTTTATGACGTATTGGCGTTCAACCAATTAATTTCACGATTGTAGTCGCAAGCTACGTTCTGAGAATATTTGATGTGGTTTAAAACTTGCCATCAACGACTTGATGTTCGCTTGAGTTTAATCTTTCGTTGTGACTCGATTGTCTAGTCAGCGACACGAACGCCGCGATTGTAAAATCGCGTTTTTTTGTATTGCGATTTTAATGAAACCTGCAGTGTTATTAAGAATTGTGATTGCAATTGTATAGCATTTATGTTATTTTAGAGCAATACAATAGCAATCGCCTTTACCTAATAATCCTGCTGAGCTTTAGTTTTCATTTGAACAAGTTTATTATTTTCAAAACATGTTGAAATGACGACTTTAGCCATCAAGCAGCTTATTGCCATAGGGCAGAGGGTTTCTTTAATTAAATTTAATAAAAAAATGTTTTGTAATAACTGCGTCGTAGTTATTAGTGAATAACTTTATTTAATCAAATATTGTGAATACGTGTTAGTGATTATTATTTACTTATTATTCGTAAACGATCTGAGTGTTAATGGAAAAATTATTTATTTGAGACGTGAGAAAGTGATGAAAGTATTAAAATTACAGAATATATAACTGTGTAGTACGATATGCTGTGTTATTTATTTACAACACCACAACTAGATACAAAATATTTAAGATCGACCAAAGTACCTACCCACTATACTTGAACTTTACCCATAGGTACCTTTTTTCTATTAATGGCCTCTTTCCATTGATACCTTAACAATAGTACATTGTTATACAAGGGGTGAATGTAACTTATTTTGGCCCGAGACGTGGTTAATAGTTCGAGGGACAAAATAAGTCTTTCACCCGAGGTAAACACTGTGCTTTTCATTACGAATACAAGAAAAGTAAAAATAAAAACAGGAATTGGCTAAAGAAATAATACACGAAAGTATGAACGATACTCTACAAAACTCGAAAAACAAATGAAGAGCGGATTGCCGCCTATTTTGTTTTTTTTTTTCGTTGGCGGGCCAACTTTATTATTTAGCCATTATTTTTCATTTTCATCTTTTAAATATTTTTCCCAAATCTATGTTATTTTAAAGAAATTCTTAATACAAAATATAATTAAGTCATTTACAAATATATCTTCTTTAATTTAATTAATACTTAACTTTATGTTATTTCAATTTTACATCGCGCTGTAATTGTGTGACCGCAGAAAAATTTGGAACATAAAAATGTAAAAAAAGAACTAGTTTTTTTTAATAATTTGACAGCTGTCAGTTGAAAGCGATTCTCCCTAGGGCGGAAAAGTATTACTTTCAACCCGCTCCTCAGGCAACTTCAGACCTACTTTCCGAGTATGAGTAATGAAAAGTATATTTAAATTTAACGCTCTAACTTAACGTCCGCCCACATCGCAAAAGTGCCGTTTTGTAGAGTTTTTAGATAAAACAACGAAATCTTTAAAAAAATGATAAATGTACTTTGTTTTGTATTATTTTGTGTGGTCAGTGTTTGAGTTTGGGTAGGTAGCCTATTATATACGCTCGATGTATAAATATAAATAAAAAAAAATCAAAAAATAATTTACTTGCTTAATGCGAGAAGCGAGCCAAGCTTAAAAATACAATGACATAGAACCAAGAAGTAGAACTAACTGCAACCAAGAATTTAGTAGTTTTATATGTATTTATTATACTTTTTTGACTTATTATCAAGGAATAAGGAAAACTATGTTATTGTTCTTACTTATCACTTATAATTATAAACTTTTTTGTACCTTATTGCGATGCCATAATAAACCATTATAAATACTACTTTTGTGCACAGATTATGTGTCACCATCTTTTGGGCTATAGACCAACAAAAAAGAAGAAAAGGAAGACCAACTGGCATAGTTGACATAACGTCAAACGTCAAAAATGGTTATTAAACGTCGGTTGGTTATTCGTACGTGGTTTTTTGTTATTAGAGTTTAGAAATATTATTCGTATGTATGATGCCACCTAAATCATTACTAGTGACTAACCCCGTGATTTTATCGCTAAATATATGCAGCAGTGATCGACGTAACCATGTTGTTTATAGGTAATAAAAAAGAAACAGAAGTCATGAAGTGCAGTTGTAAATGGAAATTTAACACAAAAATGATCGCAGACAAATGTAAAACTGTGCTAATATTGTCAAGCGTAGTGTGTACGCTCGCTGTTGTGATATCGTTGCACAAATTGTTAAATTCAGATGCTAAATTTGCGAAACCGTTTCTACCTATACCAGATGGTTTATACGGTAATTATTTAGAGCCTGTTTCGGAACAACACCCTAGTATTTTGCCCGTACAATCTCAAGATAAGACAAGAGATGCCGAAGCGGTCGTATCTTTGAATGCTGCATTGGAAATGAAGAAGAATGGTAAAGCAGACAAAGCGTTAAAATTGTTTCAACATGCATTTGCACTCTCTCCAAAGCATGCCGACATATTGAACCACTATGGAGAGTTTTTAGAAGATACCAAGAAGGATGTAGTGAAAGCTGATCAGTTATACACATTGGCATTATCAAACTATCCTCAACACAGTGGAGCACTTATGAACAGACAACGAACAGCAAGTATTGTAGAAAACTTGGATAGAGAAATGTTAAGAAAAATTGATGAAAAACGAGATGCACTCTCATCTATCCCGGATAGTAATTCAGCATTACGTAGAGCGAAGAAAGAGGCTTATTTTCAACATATATACCACACAGTAGGTATTGAGGGTAATACCATGACATTACAGCAGACAAGGAGTATACTAGAGACCAGGGTAGCTGTATCTGGGAAGAGTATAGATGAACATAATGAGATTTTAGGTTTAGATGCAGCAATGAAGTATATCAACTCTACGTTACTCTACCGATTACGAGATATCACAATGGGTGACATTCTAGAGATACATAAAAGGGTATTGGGTCATGTAGACCCTGTTGAAGGGGGGCACTTCAGAAGGACCCAGGTGTATGTTGGTGGTCACATACCACCAGGGCCATCAGAGATACTGAAGCTGATGACTCAGTTTTTGGATTGGCTGAATTCTGAAGATGCAATGGAATTGCATCCTGTTAGGTAAGTGTTACCCTTTCCTTATTTTAATTGAAGAAATATTTTTCAAGAAAACCATGGCTTAGGTCTAAAAAAAAGGAGAATAGTATCCACCTTAAAATCAAACAAGAAAACCTCTCTTTATTGCAGAGTGTGTTTAGGTCCAAAATAGCCACTTTCTCTATGAAAATATCACACAATTGATGGAGTTTATTAAAAACTAAGTTATCAATTACCATACTGACTTCATTAAAATAGACCATGTAATGAGGGCACCCTTACGCCCTGACAGAGACAAACACGTCCCTCAGTGGAGGGACGATTACATATAAATTAGAAGAAAATAACGTCAAGTTGATTAACCGAGACAACCTGTGTTTTATTTTGTGTAGAACAGTAGTAAAACACGTCACCCAGCCGCTACAACCATAACTTTAAATTTTAATAAAATGTAGTATTAGTGTAGATTTCAAATCTCTTATAACTTAGGTCATCCCTGGTCTAGTCTCTTGGGTTATCTTTAAAATATGTATGACTTTATCATGTATCTTACCTTTGTCCTGGCATCCCCAGATACGCAGCCCTGGCCCACTACAAGTTGGTGCACATCCACCCGTTCGTGGACGGCAACGGGCGCACGTCGCGGCTGCTGATGAACCTGCTGCTGATGCAGGCCGGCTACCCGCCCGTCATCATCGCCAAGCAGCACCGCCACCTCTACTACCAGCACCTGCAGACAGCTAATGAGGGGGACGTTAGACCTTTTGTTAGGTGAGCTTATGATAATACAATACTAGGTGAAACAATAAGGGTATACTATTTATTTTGCAACATTACTTTGTAAATCTAAAACTATCGGATTTGTGGGACAATTGAAGTACTAAAGGTTTCGTAGACTTGTGAAATCTGTGTACAGCTGTATCCCTATAACACCTTTTGATTTTAAAGTTTCCTACAAAGCTGATAGTTTTAGAAATACAAAGTTAAGATGTCAAAAAAACAGTATACCCTTTACGTTTCAAGCTGTATAAGTAAGGTGGTAGAAATAAGCTGTATTCAAACAAAGTTGTGATTACAACCGCAATTTGTATGATGAATGAGCGAGTCGCAAGCCCAACTTCCAATTCCCCACCCTTTGTCCCACGGCTCTTCAGGTTAGTAACATACAAGCAATGCCTTTGGTATTGCAAGCTCTACATCTATAGACTATGATAACTACTTAACATCAGACCAATCATAATGTGCTTGTGTGCCAAGTTTGTTATAAAAAAAACGGTATATTCTGATTAATTCCATTTCATCTTTAGTATTATTATAATCAATAGCTACAACTATTAACAACACATTTTTTTTTTTAATTGACATGATTCATGAATGTCTTATGACAATTTTTTATTTATAATCTACATGAAAAGCCAAGAACATGAGATAAACTAGTACCTATTTCTAATATTTTCAGATTCATAGCACAATGTACAGAACGCACATTAAACCTGTACCTGTGGGCCACCAGCGAGTACTCCCACATGGTGCCCGCCATCGGTCAGCCGCACATCCTCACCGGCGACGGCTTCGACGACGACGACATGCTATGACCCTCCGTCTGGTCAAAGGTTCCAAGACATTTACACCTTTAGAAAGGTTCCACCTTCAATTTGATAAGGGAATGTTAAGTTACGCCACATCCAAGTTCTCATCGAATGGAAATTTCAGATTAAATGTAATGTGTAAATATTCCCTATTTCCGAGAAGCGAAGGAACTCTATACAAATCTATTGATTTTCTTTCTAAATTCAGTCTTATTTATGCTCTGAAGATTTGTATTTCGCTATTATGATGTTATGTCTGAGGACTTTTGACTTCGAAAACGGCTTGAGTCGGATGGGAAACCCTTATTGCCGAATTTTATTAACGAAGTTGCGGCGCCAGGACCCTGCCGAGGCGTTAAGTTAAGGCTCTTCTTCAATTGTGAAAATTATAGCTTAGGAACGAAATCGGGACTCAAGTAGCGTTCAGGGGTTTGTTTCTATGTGATAGGGAAGTTCCTATATTTAATTCTTGTCACGCTTGAGTTGAGTGAATGTCTTAACGAGATGCTGTATCCATCATTGTTGGTGTATTCTGCACTCTGAAGTATCTCTACTCGGGTTTTAGACGTAATTTTGCTGTACGTAAGTTTCCAAAGTAATAGTAATCATGTAAATAAAATCACGTGGTGCATTTGAAAATATGTAAATATAATTAATATTTATTGATTTTAGTTTCTTCGATGCCTGCTGGCAGGCGTCTACAAGGGTATTTGTACCCGCCACCTTATTGTCGTTAGAACAACTAACTAAGCATTATTTCCTTTGTGAGAATGTTATTTTTTTACGAAACTACTTAATTTTAAGTAGGTATGCATATGTCGCCGCCAACTAGCTTAATTCGCCGTTCAATTAACAGCCTAGGCACTTAACTAAACGGCGCCGTTCAACTAGTTGCCTGAATGATATTCAGCCATTTGATCAAACAGCTAGGCAAATGACTTGGATCGATGACGTTTAACTACTTGCCTAGCCGTTTAATTACCTGCCTAGCCTGTTCATTTCAATTTAGTTCTACTTTCTGCCACCTAGCGCCGAAACTCACGAGATATTCTATATTCTCTTTGGTCAAAAACAACTTTGATGGAATAATTTTATTAGGTACTTAGGTTTTTTACGATTTTTTTTAGATCCACCGAATCTATTTGCCGGGTGGGGATTCTGTGGGGTCATAAAAAAAATAACCCTAACCTAAACCCATCCAGGTCGTTCTGCTTGGGTAGTATTTTGAAAAAGTTTTGTAGTACTTAAATGTCAACCAGTTGCCTAAGCATTAGCCAGCCAGTTTATTAAATGTTGTAATTGACGATACGGCTGAATATCATTCAGGCCGTTAGTTGAACGGCGCCGTTTAGTTAAGTGCCTAGGCTGTTAATTGAACGGCGAATTAAGCTATTTGGCGGCGACACATACATGCATAACTGTTCTTTAAAGATTCCCAGTTCATTCTCAAGTAATGTTGCCTGTTATATAATGGCATAAATTGGGATCCACAATTATAAATATTTATAATTGATAATAATACTATCACGTAATAAAAACGCTCAAATAACAAGGGCCATGACATCATCTATTCTGTTTAGATAATTTTATTAATGTTTGACTAAAAGCCAAAGAGATTGATTTGTGTATATTATTTATAGCGTTCTTAGTAACGATATCCTTTGTTAAAACAGGCGTTATAGTTAAGATTTCACTTCATGCCTTATCAAGTCATTTTAAGATTGCTTTTTCTCATGAAATTAATTAGTAGGACGTTCCACGCTGAGAATCTTAACTTGGCGTTTGGAGGCCACTCGGACAAGTAGAAAGGCTAATGTTACTGCTAGTACGCAACAACCGATAATTATTATCGGTTTTACACAGATGTACGTCGGCGCTTTTTTTTCTAGCACAAATCCGATCACCTGATAAGTGGTATAAATGTTTTATCATAAAATTGATGCTCTGAATTTATTTCTCTGAGCATGTGTATACTTATCTCCTGATGCTAATGTCTTTCTACTTTTGCAGTCGGTCGGTTGATATGATACATTTCTTCACGTATTTATTTCGAGACGTCTTCATTAGAAAAGTTCTGTGATATTCGATAAATTTAATTTATTATTTTATGTAAAAAAATATACGATTTTAATGATGTATAAATTGTTGAAACATTTTTTAGATTATGTACATAGTAATCGGTTTTAAGATGCGTTAATTCCGGTTATTTTTGAAAAACATCACAAAAATGTATTGTTGCGAGATTAATCCGTCTCAACTGTTAGCATTAAAATGCTAGATTAATGAATAGTTGTCTTCCAGTATTAAATTACATGTGCGAATAGTTCGTGTGCATTTCCATGATACCCAGTACAAACTCGCGCTAAATAAACCTATATTATAACTGCAATGCTTTGGAAGTTTTATTTAAGTACTTAGACATAATTTCTAGTGTTATGGATTGGGAAGTAAATAATAAAACATCAAAAACCAATTTTGATTAATTTATTATAATGTGCGATGTTAAAATAATGTTTATAATAAAGCATTTAACTAGACAACTAGAGCGCCAACGCTCGCGGCACCTCGCATCCGACACTTTTCCATTTAACTCAAACGCTTCTATACAAAACTAATTCATTCAACGCGAACGATCGGACTTACATTCACGATATTACAATTATATATTTAAAAACTCATAATAATATGCTAATAGAGATTTTGTTCAGTACGGTCAAACATCGGCGCCAGCAGTCACTCTGATACAGAGTACCGATTCGTATTTTTGATTTTTTTAGTTATTTAATTATTAATAAGCGCTATCTAATAACGTTTTAAGCTAAAGTATACATATTTACCTCGGATTGGGTCGATACAGCGGCTGAATGGAAACGTGGGCGTATTCTTTCAAACACTCGGACATATCCAAGAACTAAAATAAAACAACAGCTTTGTGTTTTTTATCTTAGCTAGTCCTGGTTTGTAACATTTGCAGGCCGCCCAGGTTTAAGAAAATATATTAATGCTATCGATGCTCTCCAAATTAGGAAAATATTCGAGTGCTTGCAATTACAGTACTACATGCAATTACATTAAACACAGCCCACTTTTCTTTCCATCCATGATTTAAGCGTAAATGATCAAAACTAAAGTTTATTTCTTATAAACAAAATCATAGATTCGTTGTAAGCCTTCAGACCCAAAGACTCCAAAGTCTAGAAGCAAGATCTAGGCCTAGCACCAGACGAGTAGATTTACATAAACCACAAAAATTTTCATGATACATTTATTTATTATGTCGTAAACATTATAATTATTGTGGTTACTCAAGTTACAAACGAAAATTTAACGCGTTTACGGAGAGTGACTTGCATTTCATGTTTATTCTCAAAATCCTTTTCAAACTGTTTACCTGTGTCGAAGAAATCTTTCATTGATTTTATTTAGGATCAAACACGGAATGGAAGTCTCGCGTCTCCGGGCTTAAGCTGAGAGTAGGCACGTCACGCTCGTCGCTAGCGTGAGCTCTGCGTCACAAGGAACAAAAACAATAATATTGTATGCATTTACATAATAAATAAGTTCAAGTACAAAATAAAGTGAAAAAGTATTAAATTTATTGACTTGAAAAACTTACAGTTACATAGTCTTTTAAGTAGTTTTACTATTTTTATTATTAATAATAAAAAAATTAGTTTTACGATTTTTACGAGATATAATATAATTCTTCTGAAATAAATTACAGTTACGATATAGTGTTGGAGCATCTGCGGATAGAAATTTATCTCACAATGTCACGTCGTCGTTCGTCATGTCACCGCGGTCAACGCGAGTGTAGCCCCGCCGGTACCCGTCGGTTACTTCCGGTACAGTGCCAGCCAATCATAACTGCCGCTTTGAAGCTGGTATCAAGGGTGTCACAATACACTATTTTAGTAAGAAACGCGTATTGCGACGCCTCTTGAACCAGCTTCGGAGCGGCCATTCCGATAGCACTGCACATAACATCACACGTTTAACTAGCGTGAGAGGGGCACTCATATTAATAAGTACAGAAGAGAGCTCGGCTCTCGACCGCCGTATTCCCATAATCACAGCACACGCCGTTTCTCAATAGCGTAAAGAGAAATCAATTCTCTTCCGCGTATTATTAGGTCGTTCGTTACTATTAAACAAATCAATCGATGTTTACATTCTATCATCATGAATACCATTTCTAAACTGGTTTACCGATGCGAAATCAAATGATACCGCGCGTTATTTGAAGCACCAATCCCAAAAAGATGTCGCATATTATGTAATAAATATAATATTTTAAATCATTCTCAGAGATTAACAGTTTTGAAGTGGGTCGAATTTGTCAAATTACCTGAGACGTGTTATGATTTAATTAGTTCAACAAGTTCTGTCACGCCAATGTTTGAAGCTCAAAACGTAACAAAATGATCACAAACTCCGGCTTGGTTTAAATGTTTAGAATGAAGACACTTGTACTGTTAGCCATTATTTTTTGTAAAAACCACCTAATAATCGCACAATTCCTATGAAATAAATGTTATCTGTACCGGTTGCTAATCTCAATAAATGGAATGCTTAATTTATATTTATTCCGAATGAACTGTTAAATGCGCAATCGAAACTTGCCAATTTCCAGCCAAACTATAAAATAAATCTTTACGAAGTTATATAAAATTACATTTAACTCGCGTTTTACCGCAGGAAGTAGGTACTCGATTTGAAGTAACATTGGTTTTCATGCAAAAATATTATATTTTCCCGCGGCAAGCACCGTCGTCAGTCCGAGTCCATAATATTGTACAACAATTAAATATCGATGTAGGCAGATTAATAATACTTCAATCACAACTATATATAGCAATAACAAGCGGTTTAATAGTAATGCAAAAGATATGCCTCAATCACAATATCATTATTATTAAACATATTTTATACAATCAATAGCTTTATTTGTATACCACGGCCACCGAGGAGGTATTAAAAAAATGAACAGATTATTTTTTAAATTAGTTTTAATGTTTTAGGTATTAATGTTTCGCCTTCACTCATTTTTAATTAACATTGCGGTGACCGACATGAATTCGAACATTACATTATAACTTCTCGAAGGCCGCGATACAAGTATTTAGTTCGAAGAGAAGTTGTCTTTGACTTGCGAGGAAAGTATTTCGGCAGATGGCCGATGATGAAGAAATCACATTTTGTTATAAAACTACAAGTTGGACGGGCTTAGATTAGATAAAACCAAGAAACGAGAAAGATACATGCATTTCACGCAAAATCAAATTCAATCTCTCTCCGATGCGATAAATATGTAACATGTATTTTATACTCAAAACATTTAATTAAAAACAACTATTCTCACAACATTCCCGAGTACATAAATGCCGAATATGGTACAAGATATAGTCATGGCAAAATGTTATCCATCGAAATCTTAGCCCTGTTCAGATAGTTCAAATCATTCACAACTGTATCGGAAACGGATTCGGAAACTTTAATAGGTTGTTTTTTCCAATTTAAATTTCATTTTGAAAAATATTTTACTATTATAATCGACTTTTTTACGATTAATAGCAGTGAAATAGTTTTATAACTGACCAAACTAAAGACCATTAAGGTTTTTGAATCCGTTTCCGATATCGATTCGAATTAATTGAAATACCACAGGTCGCACTTCACCGCGGGACCAACTCTCGGCCGAGCTTGGCCTGGTCGATTCTGATAAATACATTGTTATAAATTTTTTTGGTATACAGACCAAACTAAATGAGATGGCGTCCTTCTCGTGATCAAAAACTATGAGCAGGACAAAAACATTTTTATTTGAGTCAAATTTAATTTGGTCGTGTAGCCCACAGAACTAGCAGCAACATGTCATGTGATATTGGCGTCGTACCATCCTCAACAATCCAGGGACCGAGGGCACTGCGTTTTTGTACTACCAAAATCCTAGCGATTTTTATATAAAAAATATCTACAATTCATTATAGGCCATCAGCAGAAGTTAAATGCATTCAGGAAATTAAGTCACTTATGTGAGTAGTGTCGACGGGTACATCTCGCACCATATGAATTTACATTACACACGTATAAGGTATGTACAGACAGATATCTGCCGATTGCTAACATCACTCGAGTATAGCTTTAGTACGAGCGTGGGTAAGAGACTGATTCAAATTACGAATTCAATTTGTTTTACATATTACATATCACTTTGTCGCCAATTCTGCGGTCAAATCAGTAATAAACTTAATTTTACACAACTTAGTGTCTCTCTTGCAAATACCTATGTTTAATGTGTGTAACAATAGAACTAGAACCGTTGTTACACAAATTGTCGATGTCTTTAAATTTATATTTTATTTCCACTGTCAACCGTTTCAGGTGCACCCGCTAAAGCTTTTCGCTTAGTTGGAGATGCAACGGGACTACTAATAACGCGAAAATTAATATAGTTTAAGGTGACTTCATGTCAGGCACTTTTAAATAGACAGTTGGAATAAAGCAGACTCTTACCCATGCATTTTAGTTCTGTACTTTTATTCTTACTGTGACTAAAGCTACATTCGACTATAGTTACTCGTAATTTTTTAATAGCACTTTTTGTCTCCTCAAGCCGTTTCGCACACACGGAAACCTTATAGCACATCAAATGCCAAATGCACAAGCCATTTTAGACGTTATTAAGTTAATAATACGCATCAAAATGGCCTTTTGGCATACAGAAGTGACCGTTGCCGAGTGCACGTCAATGTCACGATTGTGCTCCAAACACTACTATCAACAGTCTCTCGGTTCCATACGACGCGACGTCACGCCACATCGGCGTCATTGCATACAAAGCTTCACATAACATACGAATAAACCCGAACGGTCACAACTCGCTCGGATCGCGAGCGAATCATACAATTGTTAAGCGATTATACAGTAGGCCAGCTACACATCTGTCGTCAAACATTGAATTTTGATTTCAATACTGATTTTATTATTTATACACACTGTAATTTGATCGGGCGGCGCTCGGCTCGCGGCGCCGGCGCCGACACGCTATCGAAGCTTTAAACTCGATCCTCTCACTACCCGAGCACGGAGATTCACGTTTCGGTACAAAGAACCACACAAAACAGACACAACCGTCGGAGCCGCTGAGTTAGTAGGCGGTTAGAACTTGTTACTGTAGTACGAAACGGTCCTGGCATCCCTAGCAACAGCAACAGGAATATGTTTGTGTAGGCGGCGCGCGGCGGCTGCTGGCGGCTAGTGGTGGCGCGGCTGGATGCGGCGCGAGATGTGCTCCTCCTGCTGCATCTTGGAGCGGAACTCCGCCACCAGGTCGCGCGACTGCGCCAGCACCGCCAGCTGCTCGTTCAGCAGCTCCTCCCACTGCGTCGCGTACGCTGCGGACCGGACGTACACATTCATTATCACAGATATACAATTACATAGATAACGCAAATGCATGTATAAATTAATTCATTGAAAAGAGTAACCATTGAGTTTCTTGCCGGATCTTCTCAGTGGAAGCAGCATTCCGAACCGGTGGTAGATTCTGACTATTCATAAATGCTTTGTTGGCTTACATGAATAAAAACAATTTTGAGTTTGAGTTTTGAGTTTTTACTTCGCGTGTACGAAACCCCGACCAAGCGTCAAGGTTGGTCGCCGCTAAATTACAGTCCACGCGACTACACATATAAAAATATAAGTATGAGCGAGATAATCACTCGAGAGAATCGTAGCGGGCGGAGAGGCATCGGCGGCATCGGTGTCTTTGAATCGGTTTGGATTTCCCGTCACTAAATTTCGGCTGTGACGTCACAGTAGGTATTAAAAATTTGCCACGCTTGGTTTCAATACAAATCGTAATACTTGCGTTATCTATGTAAATCTATATCTGTGTTAATTATACTCTTCCAAACCTTTAAGGCAGATGTATATTGACCTTTGACCGTTGCTCTTTGAGTTCACGTGTCAACTCGAACCCGTCAATATACATCCCTCGCATTAAGCGTTTTAGTGAGCTTGAAATTAAAAATGTGAAAGCTGTTAAACAATTACATGGACGTATCTTTGTATCTCTAATCATTTAATCTATGCTATATATTATTTCTGTTAGATTTTTTAAAAAATAACTTTATCTCTATGCATTATGCATTGTTCATTTCCTATTACTTAGTTTATAAGAACATGCAAGAACTTTGTATGTAAACTTTTGTACAGGTTTTTTATTTTTTTTTACTCTTTAAAAAGTACAAATTGAGTTATGTTTTAATTACTGGCAACTTAATACGAGTCCTTTAATAAATACAATATAATAATTACTTTTAAGCTACAAGGCGGAAATTTAATAAAATATTTTCCAGGAAATTTTCAGGTCTCAGTAAGTTTTACGAGTACGATCAATAATTTGCATTAAATGTCGCAATGATATAACTAGTAACCCCATGAGCGTCAGCATTGGCAGTTCAGCGTTGTTACGAGTTGCGGTTACGATGGTGATGCGTTCGCGGCGGCGCGCGGACGCAGACGTAACCAGACAATAACATTAGATGCTTCTGCATTCCTTGTTGTTGTAACAACAACTCATTACAGTGTGATTCAGATAAGTCAAGTTAAAAAGAACAGATATCATAGAACAAGGCGTTCCTTTTTAATATGTGATCGTTTTAACGCGGCATCCTTATTCACGAATAAATAGGAAGGCTTGGTGGACACATCGCAGTACTTTTAAATATGATATATCGGAAATATCCTACTTATATTATAAATGCGAAAGTTTGCGAGTGCGGATGTATGTTTGTTACTCCTTCACGCAAAAACTACTGAACGGATTTGGATGAAATTTGGAACACGGATAGTTTATAACCTGGATTAACACAATGAATACTTTATTTAAGACTACGTGGACGAAGTCGTGGGCAGCAACTAGTATTTAAATATTTAATGAACAAGCCTAGAGTAGTTAGTGTCTGGTTGCGAGCACGCGCGCGACGTGTTCAAACCTAAGATGCGGCGCTTTCTGCGCGGGGCGAGCCTGCCAACGCCGGCGCTCGACAGGAAGCGCACGCGCTTCGTGCGAGTGTGCGACAACCCTGCAACACGCACACGCTACACACACACACACACACACACTCTACAGCGGGACGGCACACAAGCCACAGAAGGTGCAAGATATAATATATTGGCCGAAACCGTTTCATTGTAACTCCCTATCTCCCTCTGAGAGCCGTGTTTAAAAACACATTGACGGCCCTGTGTCGGTCATTTGTGTTTACTGATGTAACTGTCTATTAGTATGTCGTTGAACTCGGCCCTTCTACTTTTATCAGTTATTCCGAATGGATTGGCTCTCTGTAAAAGTGCTACTACTGGTCATTTCAAATTTATCAGTAGGACCGAAATCGAGACCACATACAAATCAAATTCATTAACTAACACAATTATTACCAAAACTGAATATTTGCACGAGAACCAAGTCGGTATCCACTCCGTTGTATTTATACCATAATTCAATCATAACAATCTGAGATTAAATTCAAATACCGATCGAGTGATCTCTGTACACTGGTAAAGCTGCCGGCTTCCGCTAGGGGCGCTGGCGCTGCTATAAAATCTATGGAAATATTCGATCCCTCGCTCGGTATTTAATACTGTTAAGAAAAGAAAATCAATAATATGGTGTATAAAAATGAGTCGTCAAACTCTCCGATTGACAAGCTACTAAGAACTTGTCACGATATATGATGCAGTTCACAATCCAGCGTATAAATAAAGCGGTGCGGTGCGGTGCGGAGACTGACCGTCCTGGTCGTAGTCGACGTCGGCGGTGATGGCGAGCAGCTGCGCGCAGCGCTGCAGCGCGTGCTGCAGGTAGTCGGAGATGGCCTTGTGGTTGTCCAGCACCTCCTCCTCGGCGCGCTGCATCTCGTCGATCGCCTCGTGGAACGTGTACATCTCCGCGGACATGTCGCCCTCCTACCGCGAACCAACACCTCATTGTTACAACTTACATTACATACCAATATTTATTATCTAGTAAAATACTGTCGTCGTCAAATCACTACCGTTTTGATCTATGTTTATCTCAGCACTACCTGAACCGACAGACGTTGCCCTGTCTTAACTTTGAACATTGAATTCTAATTATTCCGCTCGACTTTTATTTTTTTCTTTCATATAAGAACCTTCTCCTGAATTTTCACGAGAAGATGAATAAACACGCCTAAACAGCGCCGTGCAACTAGTGGCCTGAATGATATTCAGCCGTAGAGTCTGTTACAACATTTAATAAACTGGCCGGCTAATACTTAGACCACTGCACTGGTGTATGTTGACATTTAAGTACTACACAACTTTTTCAAAATACTACTCAAGCAGAGCGATCCGGATGGGTTTAGGTTAAGGTAATTTTTTTTTTGACCCCACAGAAATACGGACAACAAACAGATTGTTTGTTGTGGAAAATTTGGAAGAGGCCAGTGTCCAGCAGTGGACGCCTTTCGGCTGTAAGGATGATGATGAATATAGCGATAGGAGTGCGTCGCTTACATTGAGCGAGCGCAGCTGCGCCAGGTCGTCGCGCTTGGGCTCCATGTCGACGTCGCGGTCGGCGAGCTCGGCCAGGTCGGCGAGCGCGGCCAGCGCGCCGTCCGCGTCGGCGCGGCGCGACGGGTCCACCGTGCCCAGCTCCTTCACGCGGTCGGCGTAGCGCAGCGTGTTGAGCGAGTGCTCGCACGACGACATGGCGGGCGAGATCATGGCGATCATGCAGGTGCGCGACTTGTCGCCGATGAAGCTGTCGCGCAGCACCTGCGTCAGCTTGGACACGCGGAACGGCAGGTGGTTGTTGCCCTTCATGCCGAGCGCGCGGATGCACTCCTTCAGGGCCAGCAGGGACTTGTTGATCTCCGCGCTCTCCATTCCTGCGTAAGTCCGGATCGGAATGATCATTTATTAATATGAAAAAAAAGAACGATGTATATAATTTTGAGTAACACGACATGATCGTCAAATAAAATCGGACATAATAGTACATTGTTACATAAGTGGTGAAAGTTACGTTAGTCTTTCACCCGAGGTAAACACTGTGCTTTTCATTACGAATACAAGGAAAATAAAAATAAAAACAGGAATTGGCTAAAGAAATAATACAAGGAAGTATAAACAATACTCTACAACTCGAAAAAGAAAATCGGATTTCCGCCTATTTTGTTTTTTTTTTCGTCGGCCGGCCAACTTCATCATTTAGCCATTATTTTTCATTTTCATCTTTAAATATTTTGCCCAAATCTATGTTATTTTAAAGAAATTGTTGAAACTAAATTATAATTAAGTAATTAAAAAAAAAAAACCTGAATTAATACTTAACTTTATGTTATTTCAATTTTACATCGTGCTGTAATTGAGTGACTGTAGAAAAAGTTTGAACATGGTTCCATAGAAATTTGAAAATGGAACTAGTTTTTTTTTTATAATTTGACAGCTGTCAGTTGAAAGCGAAACTCCCGGGCCTGAAAAGTATTACTTTCAACCCGCTTCTCAGGCAACTTCAGACCTACTTTCAGAGTATGAGTAATGAAAAATATATTTTTTATATAATGTAAATCATGGGTCATCATTAGTCACGTGGTCAATATTTCTTAGGAAAATCTCGCGATTTTTCAAGCTATTTAAGACCGTATTTATGAATGACTCCGCGAAAACTAGAGGGGAGGGTGAGGCGTGTGTTTCTTGGCATATACTACGGATGGTCACAAGGGGCGGGTAAAAAATTGTAAAAAACGGTATCTTTGTATGGGCAAGTGCGGTGTACTGACTCGTCTGCCGGTTGGCGGAGGAGGTGTCGGCGCCGCGCTCGTTGCCCGCCAGGTCGATGAGCGAGAACTTGCCGTGCACGCGGTGCATGCCGGGGCAGCGCACCACGATCTGGAACACGGCGTGCGACCGCGACGAGTTCGAGTTCGCAGACGTCTGCCGCGCGCACACACAACAACCACTTATAATATCGTCCAACAAATACATCTAAATAATAATATATTCGAATAACAACGTTATTGTGCCATCACATCACAATGTTTTAGTAACAGTGTCTTGGCTTCTCCTACTTTCAGAGAAGCCAAGATACTGTACAGGATGGGCTAATTTGGCATCAAAACCCATTGTTGATTCAAATTTAATTACACAAAACATTTGTTACATTACATTTGTTTTCACAAAATTGTGATTTACCTCATGTGAGTGACAAGTTCTCATGAACAAACTCTCTTTCAATAAAAAAAAATGTTTTAGTATCACACGGATCAACACTATTTCGAAATTACACATATTTTATAATCAAAAACAATTATCAAAATAAACGTAAACCTTATTAATAAACGTGGATTAGCGGTGGTGTAGTTACACCATTCTTCGTCTTCATCTTGCGAATGTCAAATTACTGATGTCAGAAAGACATATCTCGGTGTGTAACTATTCGCCCGCTGATCCACGTTTGACGATGACAAAGTTAAGTTTTGAAAAAAAAAGTATACCCTTTATGTTTCAACCTGTATGTGTGGCTTGGTTATTTAGCTGCAATACTATATGCAATGGCTAGTGTGGGCGGCGGCACGCACCTGGCCGGAGGTCCTGGCGGCGTTCCCGTGCTGGATGAGCTTGAGCACCTCGTCCACGTTGTCCACCACCTTCTCCGTGAGCCCCACGATCTGCACCTGCTGCTTGCCGTCCTCCAGCACGCGCAGCTTCGCCTTGTCCGCCAGCAGGTCGAACACCTCGACACACACACGCACTTTATTAAACAAAGTCAACTGGTCACACACCACCAATACGAAAATGCCGAGGTTGGTTCCTTGGCATGTTCAGTATAAAAGTCATCGCGTAATTAAAGGAACTATACAAGAAACTGGAAGCGAGTTATTCATATAATACGCGCGATATTCAAACCTTATATACTTTTTTTAAAATCCCAATGTGTGTCAAAACCACACAAAATAAAGAATCATAGTCTCAATCAGAGATTGGCTAAAGTGTTGCAAGCGAGCTACTGATTCGCTCCATTCAATAAATAGAACAAGTTTTGCAATCGCTGATCAATGTGCCATTTTCACTAACAGGGTGAATGTCAGAAATTATCTTTACGCCATATTTGTCATCCATGCTTTCCTAATTTATCTTCGTCTGGATGTTATTAGGAACGCCCGTCCATTGAATAGTATGGTAACCATATAATAAAAGTTTTGCTTAGTTTACTTTGACATCAAACAATTGATGTTTTTATGGCGTCATAAAAGGGTCTCAAGTGCAATAGGAGTATATTTACCTTCCCGGAATATATTTCGAAAAAGGACGCGGACACGATGAGGTTGAGCGGCTTGTACTTGGCTGACTTCAGGTACGCGAACACGTCGCGCGCCGCCATCGCGTAGATGCCCTTCTTGCAGTCTTGCGTTTTACCCTGGATACAAATAGAGCCGATAAATATATACTGCTATAAGGATCTAACGACTCTCTATAGCTATTATGTATTAAGCGCTATGAGTAAAAACTTTAGTGTAGGTATTTTTTTTATTATCAGAAATATTTTAATGCCTTGTCAATTAGGTATTAGTCTCATCTATAAACGTGGTCATGCCCGTCAGTTAGTCTAGCATCTGATCAGAGACAAATATAAAGGCACTAATTGTTCAGAGAATCTGCTAAATAGCGACAAGCTTAAGATGCTAGAATACCTTAGATCACTGGGAAAAGAAGAGGCCAAAATATAAAACCCAGACTAGGTTTTCTATTACAGAAAAAAATGATTAAAAGTGACCTGGAAGTCGCCGCCCATGGTGTGCGTCTTGCCGGAGCCGGTCTGTCCGTACGCGAAGCACGTCGCCATGCCGCCCTCGAATATCGTCTGCACGAGTGGTTTCGCCGTGTATCTGCAATCATAGCACAAATGCTTTACCTCATTATGTACTACACTCAACGACATTAGAATTATCCTGGACAGGTTTTATTCATAATAAATGACGTTCAAAATGTGGTCGTCTAAAGACCTTTTAACGATGAAAAACTACTCGAAGAGGTGGCAATAGATTTGAGTTCAGTCAAGTTTAAATTGCGTACCAATTAATTGAGCGCCCGCGCCATCGTAATCATTTTACAAACACAGTCTAGGTTTGTTTTTGATAATTTGGATATTTGAATCCCTAATTTGTCATATAACAGCCACCTCTTTGAGTAGCATGTGTCAATTGGATCGGATATTTGATAGATCACTAGCACACCGCGTTTGAGTCACGACCATAAATCGACACCCCATATTCCATATACCCACCATATATCTAATTTAACTTTTCCCCGGAACTCGCAGAGGGTCAAACCTCGACGTCATTATTGGTCACCATTGTCGATCCTAGCTTACAGGAGTTACAGTGGTGGGAGTGTGTGGCGGGGCTAGTCAATCCATATACTCACATAATAGTAACAGGGCAGTGGTACTAACTTGTAAACGACCTCGTTGGTGCAGGAGTCGTCGAACGCGTAGTCGAAGCGGAACTTCTGGTTCTCGAGGTACTTGGTAAGGTCCACCTTGTTCTTAGGCTCGTGCACTATCATCTGGTCCTTCGTGGGCACGCTTATCACGTCCACCTGGAGAGGATAACATGTGATTTTGGTAATACAGCGAAATAAGGGCAGGAAGAATTAGTCAATGGATTTCAAGGCTCGTTCAAACTGACGCGAGCAAGCAAGGATTCGCGTCCGAGTCTTTCCGAGTATTTCTATGGAAGGATACATGCGCGAGTGAACTGTCGCTTAGTAACGCCGGCGCCGACGCAAGTAAACGCTCGCGAAAACTGAGTATTTAATATCTACATTCTAATGTATTGTATTTGAACTAGGAAACTCTTTTAATTATAGTTAAACGGTCATATATATCTCGAAATTCACCTTTTCACGTGAAACAAAAAGTACTTTACAAAACTATACTCTTGATTTGAGATGTTACAAAATCACCTGAATTTTCCCATGTACCCACAGTGGTAGTCATAAGTCCAGCAGCAATCTCATACAATACTGTGCCTTATGATCATAGCAATACAATCTTTATCATGATACCGCACTTATTAAAGCACTTATTTACCTCTTTCTTGTTGAGCTCCTTCTTGTTGAGCGGCCTCTTCCTGACGCAGACGGTGATCTGGTGGTCCTCCACGGCCTCGGTGCCGGTGAGCGGCCGGAAGTCGATGCTGTTCTGGTACTCGCGGATCATGGCCAGGAACTCCCAGTTCGGGTTGCCGGGGTCCATGTTCATCAGCGCTTCCTGGATAACCACCGGCGTCCAGGGTTAACAATGGAACATTATTTTTGACGGATTGGCCTCAGTTGTTCATTATAATACATAAATGAACTATAACAGTACTCATTCAGGCTGAACACGTAAGTTACAAAACGAGTTGGGAGTTGCAGTATGCAACGGATTTTTCTTCGTTATAATAATATAACATCAGTTAATTAAAATGATTAAATTATCAGTTTAGGTTTGTATTATAAATGAGTATGTCTCGCAGCGGCAGTTTACAACGTGTTAATGATCATGACAGAAAATTATGAAATTTGGTCACACCGACAATTTTTGTCGAGAATTCTTGGTAGGCGTATAGCGAGACAGCTGAGCGTGCCTACCTTCTCCTCCTTGAGCTCGGCCTGTCGCTGGCGGCGCTTCTCGCGGTTCTCCTTGAGCCGCTCCACCTCCTTCACCACGTTGGAGCGGCGCACGGCGCCCGACGCCACGGCGTGCGGCACCGACGCCGTGGACGACACGCCGGCCGCGCGCGCCCCGCCCCCGCCGCCCCCGCCCAGCGCCCCGCCCCCGCCGCCCCCGCCCAGCGCGCCGCCCGCCCCGCCCACGCCGCCCGCACTAAACTGCACCAGGAACAGGTCTTTGGTTAACAACTAGTGGTCAAACTTTACGTTGTGATAAAAAGGTTTCTGTCCGAATCTGATGGACGATCGGCTTATTGGTTGTCCGATGCTGATAGGGACATAGGGATCCTTTGGTCGACTCTATAAACCGATCTTTATCAAAGAAACCGAGATGTGTGTGACTACTCAACGAATAATTGAACATTATGTAGATGTTGTTCTCACAGACGTGTTCTGTCACAGCATCAGCTGTCAAACTCACAGCTGTAATGGCTTGAAACCCTTAAGACTAGAGCTGAAGAGATCATTATGGTCATTTCCACTGAAATCTACAAGATACTATAACGAACCTAATGATAATGGAATAAGATACAGAATAGGGAATAAACGTGGGATACGGGATGATAAGGAACCTCTTTGACGTTAACGTTGTGTACCCTCCGCTGCATGTGGGTCGTGTAAGGTGAGGATTGGAGCCCCTGCGGCACGGACACCGCGCTCGGCGTGCTGCCGGCGCGCGACCGCCCGCCCGAGGTCGGCGGCTGCAGGACAGGGACGGGATGGCAGGTCGGAAGGAAGAAGGATTAACTAGGCCGGGTACGCTTCAGTGCATTAGCATTTGTTTCTGTGAAATCATCTTGAGAATACGGAGGATTTGCGTTGATTGGTCGCTAGTTCTCATTTGTCAAAAAATACTTTATGAAACTTTTGCAAAGAATCATCGCTTGCGTGAGTTACAAAGATCTCTTAGCATTGATGATAGCGCCATCTATTGATTATGCACGAAAATTTAGGTGAAATTGATCGACTAGATAAGATGCATACTTCGCAAAACTTGGAAGGAGAAGGGTCGATATGTTTCGTGATTTTTTGGATCCCTGTAGAGCATCTGATTTCCCACCTGTTGTGTGATTCTAGTGTTGGTGGGCAACGGCTGCGGCGCGGGCTGCGGCGGCGGCACGTTCTCGGCGCCGCGGCGGCCCGTCGTGTCGCCGCCGTGCCCGTTCGTGTACGCGCCGGCGCCGCCCGCGTTCGACACCCGCATCTGGTTGTTGCGCGTCACGCGAGATGGCGCTGCAAACAACGGTCCATATTACAGAGATGCGTGATCACACTAGATAGCAGTAATACTTAGTCAGAACTCTGGCTGGAAACGAGAAACTTAAAAAAAAACAAAAATCGATTATCTTATAATTCTTGTAATTTATTCTCGAGAACTGTACAATTTGGTGATGATCGTAGGCGATAGGTCAACGAGTTCATGATAGATACTTTTTCTTGAAGTTTATTTAAGGCTAAAAATATTGCGTTAGCGGTCTTATCGCCCACATGATCAATAATAATATTACCTCACATTATTACGTACGATCTACATTTTAAACTATTATTTTAAAGAAAATACCTACATCCTCATGCAAATAACAAACTTTTAGGTCCATGAATCATACTGAGACCTGACGTAATGCCTAAATCTAGGCGGCCACAGAGCGAAAGAAAAAACTTCAATAGACATGTGCAAATTCAGACTTGTGCAAAAAGCGTTACGAAACGACAACTATCAACGCAAACGAGGTGCGATAATAACAGCTGAGTCTTACGTGGCGCGGGCTTTCGATCCTCCATCGCCTCCACACTGGGCGGTGCAGTTCTCTGAAACGCTTCCATCGGCGCTTCGGACTCGGTCAAGTCGGCCACACGCCGGCGACATCTCAACCATGAACAACACATCTTTTCGGAAATGTATTCAGTCTCTTATCAACCGTCAGCGTCCCATTCGTTTTACATTATTGCTCATGACATGCGCTCTTCTCATAGACTGATTGTTCAGAATGGGTTCAGTGAGCGTTGGCGCAAGGCAATCTTGCGCCTGCGCCGACCGCCATATTAGGATCTCTTTCCGTACTCAAGGCAATGAACCGTGACGCATGCGCGCCGAGCGCGGTCGCATACGAAGGTGAAATTACATATCCACCTTATTGGTTTACGAAATAGTTGACATACTATATTATTTACATCAAATTTGCATAAAACATTACCGAAAAATGGCCCAACACAGGCGTGTTAAGGGCCTATTGACACATTTACAATCATGCGTATCGATCGGGTGAGTATCAATATGGATACATCGAACGAATCGCTTTGATGACATTTGGCTCACTCAATGCCGCCAATAATCGAGAAATGAACAAACAAAATAACTGTTAAGTAAACAAAAGTAGGTAGTGGAAGATTAAATTGAAATTACTGTGCCAAAGTAAAACATCAAGATATTGAAATTCACAAAATTAACATTGAAAACATCAACAAACTGAACTTAATCAAAACAAGGCAACACAAACACAAGCTACACTAGATTCGGAACAAAAACAAATTATGTACTCATTACAAAGTCTGGATGCGTCTTTAAACTGAAAGCAATACCTGAAATAACCAGTTTACTTGGACCTCCTAAATCTAAGCGAGCAGGCAACGTAAGCACGACTGACGTGAAAAATAACCGGCGGCGACGCGCTCATTCCAAGCATCGCTTGAACAATCAACTGAAATTGGAAAATAATGGACGTCCATTTAGTGGTATGCCTTTTGTCCCACGTACTAATGAAAAATGTACTACACAGTGACGTCACGAGCTTCACTAGCTGATCGATAGTCGTGACAGTTCACTTGTGTGAACTTGTGTGAACTTGACAATGGAATGTGGGAGGAAATGTACAGAAAATTAGCAGTCGAGTGCGAAGAATGTAATGCATTTTAAATTTATATTGCTTTAATAGATCTCCCATTTTGTGCGAAATTCACATTTCGAAATATAATTATATCCAACATGGTTTAAAGATATGGTCAAGTAATAAGATTTAAGTTCATAATATAAAACTAAGAATACAAATTTTAACAACTTTTAGACATAACCATTACCATCATTACTTAATTGCAGTTTTTTAAACAATATGAATTTTATTATTCCACATTCAATATCTAGAGTATACTTCTAATTTTCTCAATTTTATGCACGTGAACAGTTTCTTATATTGGAGCAGTTTCTCAATTTGTAACTTTTATCAACTGCATAAGATTTTTGCGACAATCTACAATCTTCTATTTATTATCTATTCTTGAATCAACGTCAACAACATCCATATGTACGGCACATACGAACATTCAAACCCCACCAGTAAATCATACTTCCATATTCGCCGTCGAAACAATACAATCTATTCCATAATCAGTCACCAGTTCAAACATGGTGTCAGTCGTCACAAAACCCAAATTTCGCAAAACACAGCTGTTTACTACTTCGGAGCTGTCCCCAGGCCACGCGAGGTGACGTCAACTGATACAACATGACCATACACGAGGGGTGGAGTGGAAAATGAAGATTGGCGAAACTGGTGCATGACAACGGTTCTCTTGACAACGGTTGGTGAGAGAATCGATCAATAGGGGCTCTCATTCATGAAATGGAACGTTTATGCAATAACATAATGCTGCAAAGTTGATAATCAGAGAAAGCGAATCCATACTAATTCCGATACAAAATTTGGAAAAGAAATATGAAAGAAGGAATGAATGTGAAAAAATCTGGAGAGGTGTCAAGGGACACCCGGATGGAACGAAGTTGCAATATCCGGAACTTGTGCAGAAACACTGTCAGGATTAATTATTGTAATAATTTTTTATTATTTATTCGCGACACCACACTGTTCAATGTGAAATAGAAAGACGAAACGAAAATAGCTGGCGTGCTTTCTATAAGAGAGAGAGAGAGAGAGAGAGAGAGAGAGAGAGAGAGAGAGAGGGAGAGAGAGAGAGAGAGAGGGAGAGAGAGAGGGAGAGAGAGAGGGAGAGAGAGAGGGAGACAGAGAGGAGACAGAGAAACACGCGCACGCCGCACGGTTTACAACTATAGCAAAAAGTGTCGTTACAACTTTTGGTCTTAACTTTTTCCGTCTAGCCCCCTTTCGCAACGCGCGATAAGGAACTTCGTTCCAATAATGTACATACTTAAAACTTTATTTTTACTCATAAACACATAAACATAAACAGCTTTCTATTAAGTTCTAACATTGAATACTTTTCATTATTTTCGTTCAGACAGTGAAAAAATATCAACAAAAAGTTGCAAACAAATATCTATTACGACAACGTCTAACACCCGGAGCAAAACGTCTCAGGTAAAAAACCGTCTTCGCAAACAGACATTCGTTTCAGGTTTTCAAAATTACCGTGACATTACATGTTTACAAATCTAAAATTCAAAATAGTGAATTTAGGGCGCAAGGATACAAATATAATATTGTGTACTTAGTTTTATTTTTCGTAATTCGAGTGAGTTTACCTGCATAACATGTAGCCGAAAGGACGTAACACTTTACATAGATGACTCTTTATAGTCCGAGAGTCTGGAGTCAAGAAGGCTTCTGTCGAAACCACTGCAATATTAACTTCATATCCTACTCCACTTAATGTAAGTCACATGCATCTATCAACTTATGCTACACGTAACTCGTAATGTTGGCTTTCCTGTGAGCAGTCGGGAATGCCTGGTCCACAGGCCGCTCGTTAGCGCTATCAGATGGGATTTATCGCTGATGCAGTTGATACTACGGGGTCGATACGCCATGAAATGTAAAAAATCTCTAAAAAGTTATTGTTTCAATCCAACCACGATACTCCTGTACGCTTTGAACAATATTCCCCAACAAAGACCTGAACTTAGTGAGACCCACGGCAATACCCAGTGAAAAACTAAATTGTTTTGAAAACGGTAACTATTCAGTCAACAGCAAAATAGGGAGCTACAATAATTTTGCTTGATGAGGATAAAAATACACTACCCAATAATACAACTAAAACTAACTATCACACTGCTACCACTAATCTAACAACACATCATTAATCTAATACTTCTACTACCTGGTAACGTCACTCACATACTAACGTGAGCATATTTTAACTCTCACTAATTACTGCTTGCCTAGAAAACAAAACTATGAAATAAATACATGAAAAAATACACTAAACACAGGCGCTTGATCTCCAAGGAGGAACTCAATTTAATGGTTATAAAGATGGACATGAACGAATCGTTCACGATTGAGCATGCAAAATTGCAATTAACTTGATGACAGTCCCACGACCTTTTTGCCCTTACCAAGATGCTTGTTTCCTTTGTGTAGCAAGATGCAATGCGTACGTGCGAAATGCGGAAGACCTCTGATATAAAGGATGTTTCAAAATCCCAAATAATACTGGACATTAGGACGAGTATCGGACAACGAATTACCTTATATATTATTTTAAATAAAATGCCTTTTAAAATTTTTATGTTTCTTAAATATTAGTGGTTGCTACTCGTAAATGCTGTTTACACTGTTTTATAGGCCATTGGTTGTGTTCTAAGGCCACATCAAGGAGTGACAAATATTCAAAGACCCGTAATTCTGAAAATATTATAGTTGCGTATAGTATGTCTTTCCTAGGCATCTATATATCAGCTATCGTATATGTACCATAATTACATTAACGGACTTTTGAAACACATAGTATACATCTGTACAACATCCTGTATAGTATACACTGTATACCGAAAAACGACTTTAACAATACAATACGGTCAATGGTAATGTACTACCACGTTTGGAGTTAGTAAACACTTTAAACTTAAGTCTACCGCACTGCGTCCCGACGCTTTGTCTACATCAACCCCATGCATGCGGACCACGAACTTTAAACGAACCGCGAAAGCAAGTTAGAAAATTCCCGTCAAGTAGAAAAGGTGTTGCGTTCCGTCAGCAGTGGGAAACGTCTGTGGCCCGCCAAAAATAGCTGAACAGTTCGTTTGGCCCTACTGTTAAAAAAGTTGAGCAGCCTTAGTCTATATCAATATGATCTAGGCTGACTTATATTTAGACCACACTATAAGAACGAACAATGAGGTCGAATACTATACCTACTGTCATTTTAAATTGATCGGTTTCAGCGTTTTCATGAGGCGTAAAATATAAGCGAGCAAAATTTTGAAAATTAACGGAAACAAATTGCTGTCAGTTAGCTTGAACGAAAGCAATTTGTCATAATTAATATTTCAACTTTCACATAAATCTTTGTCCTGCATTCATATTTCTGCCACGTCAAGTCTCGACTTTCATTTGGTATCTTTATGAGTTTTGCAAGTAACTTACCATTTTTGAGAAAGGATTATAAGAACGACTCAAACAAATGGTCCTGAAAGTGAGCAAGGTATGATTCTCGGGCGTCATAAAAGACGTACGCCAACAAATAGGGTACACTTATACGGATATTAAGGACAAAACCAATAAATAGAAGACACGTGGTAGGGGTCGCATGTCTCGCAGGTCGTCAGCCAGCGCCCACACAGCGCTTGAATCACCGCGCGTTATCCCCGGACGCTTTATAACATCATAAACAAAAAGCGTCGCGTTTTTGTTGAGAGATCACGGTGCATGTGGGCCGGACGGGATTGGACAATAAATCCTGTGATCAATGAACTTGATACCAAATAAAGCTATATAGGGCAGGATGGGAGAAAATAACTAACTTTACAATTAACTGACGTCACACACCACGCTGAATGGAATTTAGTAAGTTTTAGCCAAAACGAGTGAAAAATAATAGTAATACTAATGCTATAAGATGTTTTTAAAGACAACGGAAAACCTAAACTGCATAATTAAAAGTAAAAGTACTATATTAGGAAGTAAATAAAAGTTATAAGTCTGAATGATTGATTGAGTTTTGATTAACTTAAACAGTTAGACTTGAAATCGATGAAGCCATACAATTTATTTATACCTCAGCCTTTATCATCAAGAAGGTCGTTCGCCAACCCAACTTGGTAATGTCAACAACTTCTACAATTAACATAATAATACCTTGATTGCAACTTTCCGAAAAGGGAAAAGTTTCCCGTCTATGCCATCAGTATGCAACACTTCAGACTTGAAATCAATTCCAGGGACACCCCTCGCAGAACACCTCGAAAATGAACTATAACACGTAACGTTAGGAATTCAACTTGTACAACACCATCACAGACAGACAAGGGGGTTGAACTTACGGCCTACAGTCGCCCGCCGCGCCTGCAGATTTGGTTGAACGCATCGCACTGACAACACTGGCATTTTGGCGAAAAAAATGAATAAAAATAATCGAATTTACAACTCAAGGTCAGGTTAACAGCACTATTGTGTGTAATCCATTTGTCTGATTGGATAAGTTTGAATTTGGAACACCGGTGCCAGCCAGTGTTGTGGTACACGGCCGGCCGCGCACTGTCCGCGCGCCGCAACTCCGGCCCGCACTTATAGCGATGGAACTAACGGAGCCACGTTGGTTGACCGCCCCATGTAAAATTCATACAACCCCAAAATAAGCCGCTGAAACGGCACACGCCACCGGCATGACTTTGTTATCTATACAAATAAATAAAATTGGAGTGTCTGTTTGTAATATCAAAATAACATCTTTTCACTAAATGCATATGAAAGTACATAAGATACCTATAGCAAAAACGCGATAAAAAAAATTTTTGTCTGTCTGTCTGTCTGTCTGTCTGTCTGTCTGTCTGTGTGTTTGTTCCGGGTAATCTCCGAAACGGCTGGACCGATTTCGACGGGACTTTCACTGGCAGATAGCTGATCTTATAGCGGGTAACTTAGGCTACTTTAATTTTAGAAAAACAATCAGGGTTCCGCGTAAAAAAATAAAAACACTTGAAATCAAAGAGTATCTCCGAAACGGCTGGACCGATTTTGACGGGACTTTCACTGTTAGATAGCTGATGTTATAAGCAGTAACTGAGGCTACTTTTGTTTTAGAAAAACAAAATAAAAACCGCGGGCGAAGTCGCGGGCTCAGCTAGTAACCATTATAAATGTATCATTATTTTGAAATTATAGCGGTTTCAGGAAGGCTGCTCGTTATGCTGGAAGACACGGTGTATCCGTTTAATTAGTGAAGGAATGGTATTTGTTATTCTATAGAGGCATGATGGGAAAGGTCAGTTTAAGTTTAGAAACAGTTTATGGCACTGTATCTGAGTGGCCTATCACACAATAATCCTTTGTTTTAGGTGATAAGTATCTTTCTCTAAACATATTGCAAAAGCTCTTCTATACAAATAAATAAAATTGGAGTGTCTGTTTGTAATATCAAAATAACACCTTTTCACTAAATGCATATGAAAGTACATACGATACCTATAGCAAAAACGCGAATTAAAAAATTTTTGTCTGTCTGTCTGTCTGTCTGTGTGTTTGTTCCGGGTAATCTCCGAAACGGCTGGACCGATTTCGACGGGACTTTCACTGGCAGATAGCTGATCTTATAGCGGGTAACTTAGGCTACTTTGATTTTAGAAAAACAATTAGGGTTCCGCGTAAAAAAATAAAAACACTTGAAATCAAAGAGTATCTCCGAAACGGCTGGACCGATTTTGACGGGACTTTCACTGTTAGATAGCTGATATTATAAGCAGTAACTGTGGCTACTTTTATTTTAGAAAAACAAAATTAAAAAAATGGGTCCTGTGGCGCGGGCTCAGAACGCGGGACCGGGCTTTATTGTTAAGTTAAATTCCACGCGGGCGAAGTCGCGGGCTCAGCTAGTTCGTCAATATAAAAGGGTTTACTCAAGTCTGAAGACGTGCTTTAAATTTCAACCGACAGTTTCTTAATACGCTCGGATTGATTTGCTTTCTTATTTTAAAAATATTCTGGTGAAAATAAATTGAGACTAAAGAAATATCTGGTAGAGAAAGTACACTATGCGCTATTATAATATGGTTGAGATTACCCTACTGCCAAAATTTTTATTTTTAACCCGGGCTTAAATATAGAATATTGCAGTGTACCGAATGAACATTACTTATCACAAAAAGCCTCTGGAGCACAGTACTAGGCAGTGTTCGCGATTCCCATGAAAGGTGGAAACAATAAATATATTAAGACGCCAGCTCTAATTGTGGGAGAGCGGCCACTGGTTCCGTGGTATAACTGCATAACCGACACTGGCATGCTATTGTTATCAATTCATTCCAATTATGAAATTAATTAATTTTTTGATTTCTTTGCGGTTTATATTCGACTGTTTAATGTGATGTAATGTCTTCAGTTCAGTATGCGAGCTTAATTAAGAGTAAGAAGATTAAGGTAGAACAAGACCAAACTATCAGAAGACTGAGCAAGGACTACACAATAAATAGCGGTAACAAATTGTCGAATTTTGGAAATTGATCGTCGTCAACCATTATCATCATCACCAGTCTGGTAGAGGATTTTAGTTAAGGTATTTGTGAATACTGTTTTACAATTTGGTCCACTTAAAAGGGGTTATCAATTCGACTCGTATGTTATTTAAGGATATATTATGATGATATACAACGACTTTACTGAATATCTAGCCTTTGAACGATTAAAATCTGAAATACGAATACACAGCTTCCAGCTATTCAAATTGTCAACACTACATTACATAGCGACCTTAGCTGGTGTGCAATGTCAAGTCCGACGACATTTTGCCAGTGACCCTAACATTGAAAAGTCGCAGTTCATTATTTAATTAACGAATGCATTTGATGAATTTTTAATAACTTATTTATTTACAATTAAGAAAATAATTAGGTAGAGGTGGTCGTGGGGAATTTGGTGGACCTGTGGGTTCACCAATTTTCCTTTTCGCAGCAACTTGCAGACAATATTAAGTGTATCAACCAATGCGAATAAGTAAAACAAGAACAATAAGAATTTCTTACAAATATAATTACTAGAAAATACCAGGAAGAGGCCAATTTAAAGTATCTTCCAATTGAAAACGACAACGGACATAGTATGTAACAGTGCACTAATGAAAATACATTGCTCGCAAATCCGCGTCCGCTAAGTGGGGCAGGCAATGAGGACGTGTTACCGGCAGAGAACTCAATCGCTGCCAAATTAAAGTTACGCAAGTGCTTTTCACTGATGTAACAGACCGTTTGGGTATGCGAGCCGGCACGCAATTAGGGTGACCATTGCTGTCTCATGAATGAGTTTTGAACTTGACTTTGGTTAAAATCAAGTTATACAGCCTATTAAATTGCCCTTGACATAAACATAGACATCGTTTCTAAGATTCTGGGACATACACGGACATGTTCCGCTCAATTCAGGACACTGGCTTCATCTGCATAATTGAAGTATATGATTATATTATGATAGGATGAATGTAGGGACGTGAGTCAACCAAGTAATTAATAAGTGATAGGGATTTTTGATTGATTGCCAAAAAATATGGTGAGCCCAAGTTCCTTCACGGGCCAAAATATTTTATGTATGGAAGTATTTACTCAGCAAAGGACAATGCCTTTTACGAACATAATATCATTACTCCAGACACAGTTCTCAACTCAATAAAACTACGGAAAAAAGAAAGAGTGCGAGTTTATTATAGTATCCTGAGGGAGTGAGGGTGCACTCAATGTCCTTAGGGAAGCAGAAGGCATGTTAACTCGGACAGGGGGAGGGGAATTCGTTCGGGGGTTTCAATTCGAGACTTGAATACAAACGTCTGTTTCGATATACATTATGTTATAGGTAAGCACCCTCGCATGTAAGCCACGATCATAACAAACAACCCACAATTACTTTACATTTGTATTTCAGTAAGCTTAGTCGGGCTGAAATTGAGTGGTAGATGCTCAATTTCATGATTTAAATTCGTGTTAAGAAAGTTAAATAATTTCCTGAAACCACAGATTTTGAAAATAGAATACATAAGTCTATAGAGGAAACAATCCATAGGGATGTGAATCATCTATAAAATAATATTAACAAGGTTCGTGTTTATATGACAACAACAAAATACAGAAACTAGTGAAAACTATCTTAGAGAAACATAGATCTTCCGATTAACAACAATAAGTTCTTACATCGCAGTAATAAACGGTCTACGGCATCAGTAAAGCATCGCTAACAAACACCATTATGAATGTTTAATTAGTGCGCCCGCGCAGCAGGTGACACGATTATGAGCAGCGCGATTACACGCACTTCACTAACCGGAACGATGACCTATGGGTCGCCAACGTTTTAATAGACATGAGAGGTTCACACTCACAGCATTATACGTTTTATAGACAGTTATCAAATTTGCTAATTATATAGGGCATGGCCGCAGTAAATCAGTATTTAGGTGGAAAGTTATTTGGAATTTCTTCATTCTAAAACCGTGATTATTATATACATAGGTAATTATAATCACGGGATATTTACCATGTAAATTTACTACCTATATTTTTTGTTTAATCCTAATTTTAAAACTGATTACCTACTTCATATTGCACAATTAAATAAATGCGTCATTTTAATTTGCTGAACAGTTGTTCATTTGTACACTTATCGATAAAGATTACTGGCAGCAAAGACTCTTTGTGACGCGTTATTTCTTGATAGCGTTATCACATACGTAAACACATTGTACTTGATTGTTGTCCTCCTAGTTTTAATCTTGTCATGCACGCTTTCCAAACCAAATACACGAAATTCCGTAAGATTTTTTTTTCATAAGTTAGTAATTAATATAGACGACATAGGGGATCCCGATAAATTTATACTCGTTTTTGTATTTCCCACCTGTGCGACCGGCAAATGACCCGCGACCGTTGAACCGCGGCAATCAGACATTACGACGCTACCTATAGCTCTATCTCTTTCTGATTAGTAAACCTATGATGAGCGAAACACATCTGTGGTGCATGCGACAGACTCTACCTCACTGATAACACATTATATTCTTCTTTGGGAGCCTTCAGAATCCAGATTAAAACTTTTACACATACTTTATTTAAACAACTTCAACTATTGTACCGTGCAAATACTAAATACTGGTATACAGCCTTTCCATCGACAAAACGAAGGCATCTCTCACTGGGCCAACGTAATACGGGCATGGTGAATCATCGCGTGATGGGAACTGACGAAGTTCCGCCCTCGATTTCAAGCGTTTACCAATATAAAGAAGTTTTAAAGAATAACAGATCATTTACTTTAATGTTTATCTGTGTCAGATAGACGTAATGAGTGATACAAGTCGATTTGATGCATCAAATGAGCGGTGGTGATAAAAGACCATAATTAGTAGTTAGTAAAATACTGTCATGACATAGTACAATATTTTCAACTATCTTGCTTTGCGTGTGTGGTGAGGAATGTAACCAAATTCAGTTGAAATTATAATCTAGGTCTGCAATGGCAACCCAAGAACAACAGAACAGAGTGTCTTTAAAACATCTAATTTCCGAGTCTACAAAGAAAGCAAACTATAAAAGAACAAGTCATCATACTAAAATTTTATAAAAAGCAGAGACACACGTCATGCGTCAGGCGAGCAAAGATCGCCATTAAGATTGCGTCGTCAAGACCGTTAGGGTATGAACGGTGGCTCATTAGGGGATCGCGACTCGGCTTTGCGGACACGTTTATTTGTGGGTTCAAGACGGTTGTAGAGATTTAAAGGCATTTAATTGCGTAAGCAATGACGTCATGAGCTGAGCATTATTACTATTAATGGAATAGTACTAAAATAAGCTTCGTGGTAAGAAAGGTTCACGTAACAGTGCCCAGCTATAGAACCTCAAAATACTTGACATAAGAGATATACATATATATGCGTATTCAATAAGTGATACTTTGAAATTTGCATTATATTGGCCGCGGTTGATGACGTCACCGTCTATAAAATGCAATAAAGTGCAAGCAATATACGCGGAACACAACAAAATTTCTTATAGCTTTGCACGCATAAGGAAATAATATCTAGCACAAAATAGATAGCCCCAGTACGATCATTCTCACGGACACAATTAGAATGATACATTATTGTACATACAGTAATATATAACCCTAATATGCTCGGAAATTTAAATTATGTTATTCGCGTATTATGGTCATGAATAATCTTCAATGTTCGAAAGCTCTTCAAATCAGACAATAGCTGAAAAGCGACTTTGTGAAACAAAAGAAATAAAAATATTGTCCCATAAAGCTTCTGCTACCGCTGCTAACTGCGACATTCAATCCTACATTTCTAAAATAGTGCGTTTTTAGGTAACGCACGTGCTCTATATTTAACGCATGAGACACAGGATAATATCCACACACAATTCAGCATGATTCATGGACTTCAAACGGTTAGCTGACTAAATATAACGATATTTGTTCCTTGTTTCATTGTTCAGCGTTTCCATCGAATGTTATTCGGAAGAATTTATAAATTTAAATTTAACTTAATGTAATAGTCATTTAGTGTAAAACTCTTAACTTGAATTATTGAAAATTAAAACTCACCTTTTGTCGCCACAGGTATGGATTGCCGCGTCATATCCTAAAACAGAAAACATAATTAAATCATCCAGGTTGAATAAACGTTTTCGCAAAATAACATGACAAAAGCTTGGAACTGGGTAGAAAATAAAATTGCAGCATATTTACAAAGAATAGATATCAAACACCCATAATAAAACAAAGATTATAATTAATATTATAAAGAAATATTTAATAATTCCATAAAAAAGTACAAATATATCCTAATTACGATAAAAGAAAATAGTTATTTAATTGATTACTTAATTAACCATGACGAATAATAAGCTGAAACGTAATGAAAAACATGCTTATATTTCCTAACTTCGCCTCTTTCATTATGATAGAAAGCGATGTTGTTTTTACTTTCTAACGCATTCAACAAAAACTTCTATTACAAAAACAGTGTACAGTAGAGGCAGTAATTTACTTTTGAAGTAAAATTATTTCTATACCCGCATAAAAATTATTAGGTAATACAGCTTTCCAAACAGCCTGCGTAATTTTATCATGTACGCTTATTTATGGGGGCACTGTGCTGATATTTGTTACTTTATCTTTCTTTTTCACTCCCTTTTTGTTGTGACAGATCGTAATGATAAATCTTTATAACTCTAAATTGAAAATTTAAAAACCCCCGATGCGACGACATTTTCATCAAATGTATACTTTACCTAGTTCTTCCAAATAATTAAGTTAGCGAGATTTGCGTAGCTACCGTACCTCAGTATTCATTGCTCATCTCGCAAATTCATCTGGTACAACTAGTTTCGATGCCAGATTATGAAAGCGCCATTTACCTACATAATTATTTTTGGCTTCCTCATAATCTAAGATGCCATTCCATTCGATTCCAATGCAATGTACAATATCCAACATAAAATCTGTGTAAAAGTATGAGACATTATCTTGTTATGACATTATAATCATTGACATTAGAATAGACAACGAATCTAAATATTGATGCCGGAGGTTTAAATCCTAGTAAAAGATTATCAATTATGATTAAATTTGATGTAATAACTCTGGTTGAGGTGGACGAACGCAACCCAGGGGAAGAATTTTAAATAACGCTAAAATTATTTGAAATTATATTTGTTTTTCTGTACTTTTTCTCAATGGCGGAGCAGCGCCCTCTAGAATTATTATTGCGTAATATTCCATGACCATTAACAAAATAAATAAAATATAACGCATGCGCGTATCCATCATTTGGCACGTGACTTATGGAACGTCTTTAGTTCATACAGAAATCTCATATAAAAATTGATAAATATTCAATTTTTTCCAGAATCCGGGAAACTTTTCACATTCGAGCCGTGGAAGTTGGTTTTGGCCTTAAATGTGGCTTTTTTAACCTATAAAAGAGCTGATGATCTTCAAACGGCTGAACCGATTTTCATGAAACATTCGAGAACACTCTCGATCAGAATACCTTTCTAACAAAAGAAACAAAATTTAAATCGGTTCATCAGCTTGGGCGCTACGTTGCCACAGACAGACACACAGATACACAGATACACAGATACACAGACACACAGATACACATGTTAAACTTATAACACCCCTCTTTTTTCGTCGGGGGTTAAAAATTGTTTTTATTTTAATCTTACATGGGGTTGCTACCCAACTTTGCAGCTTTAAAGATGCCAGTTTGTTAATCGTTTTACGACTTTCCTGTGTAAGGTAAATATTGAAACTGAAACTTTCCAAATGTTACTATGTTTTCTTTAATGATACCTAATCGAAAGAACTGCAGAACATAACTTGTGTGGAATCTCCAACTGAATGTATGTAGGTCAATCTTAGGTCAATACTAATAAATTAAACTTAACTTTGAAAGCGAACTTGAATATGCTGTCGAATGTCTTTTGTGCTAGAATAAACATAAGTACTTACGTAATTTCCAAGTTTCCTCTCAGAGTTCAATTCAATTTAATAATACAAATTTATATACCGGTTTTTATAACAGTTAGTTCACAACATCAGTCAGGGTTTGGTAAAAACTGTAGCTGGAACTTGAATCATAAAACCTATCCGTGTTTACAGTCAGAATTCAACTTTATTCCTAGAGTTAATAAGGACAGCAACTCTGATTAATGCAAATCCATGTATTAGTAACCGAAATTGTACCTACTCCGGCAGTAACCCCATGTTATGACCTGCCAGCTTAACTCCATGGCTAGATTAATATCTTAGAACACTGGATACGTGTACCTACATTGGTATACGCTATGCCAAGAAATATTTGCAACTAAACGTTCCTTCCCCATTCAGTGAATTTCTCGCGGTACATCTCATGTGATAGCTGAAGATCATCAAAGCCACGGACCATCCACCCTTTGGACTCCACAATCTATATCATACTTTCCGATACATATAGCGACTCAATAAGATGTATAAAATTTACGATTGACCAATGACAATCCATAATTATTTTCAATGCGCCCCACAATATTTTTCGGAATTATTTTGATGCATGTTATTCATAGTGAGTCCTGAGGCTGGTTGGTCCGCAACCAAAGGGTAACCGAAGCTTACTTTCATTGCGACTTGGCCCACTCCAACTACAAAACACACTGTCATCACTGTAGCTTCCGTAAGGCAAGACACAGTTAGGTTACACGTTACAATGGTTACCAATGATGAAAACGTGGTTGGACCCTTAGAAAGTCCCCAGGAAAAGCTAAATTGTATGAAGTTTAGGCATATTCGTAGGTAATTCCAATAGGACTACCTAATCTAGATACGAAACGAGGCCAATAGGTGCGATGCACCCTGCAATGCAATCCACTTCCTTATTCCACCTGAGGTTTATTTCCTCCGCGGAATGTAGTATAAATCAACGCTTTGATGGCGTGCTTCCTGTCTATCTAGTTGTGTACTGCAGATTCGTATCTTTATTCGCAGTTATTGCCTTATTCCCTTATGAGTCAGTTAGATAAATTATATTACGGAGGCAGCGATAAATAAGGAGAGCTGGCCTGACAGTACAAAACTGTGGCAATTTTTCTGTTCGTGTGTGCTGTTGTTTATGTACCGCTTTCACAATCACACCATGTTCTTTATATTTTACATTAAATTAATCAAGAAGTAATGTAAATTGTAATAATTAACTATTAAGCTTAGCTCCATTACAAATTCGTAGATAATAAAGCGGCGCATTTATTAAGGACCTACAAGACAATTAGTAGAAGGCTATTTATCACAGCCCAATGGCAATGAATGGGCGACAGGACTCGTAATCTCTTCCACTAGATTAGCGTCGGAAACGATGATTACCTAGACGACGAAAGAAACTCCACTAAATCCTCATAATTTTAGTACCGCAAAATATAGCTTTGGGATTAAAAGTTAGAAATGTTAAAACCGAGAAGAAATATTTCATGGGTGACTATATACGTCACAATTGAATAAAACAGTACAGGTTATGTATATGTTTTATCTTTAAAAAATCTACCATATTATCTAAGAAGAGCGCATTATTTAAGTGAGCTGAAGTCCCAAATAGCCAATTTATTATTTGAAGATATAGACATAGTATGAAAAATGTACAATAATAAAAAGGTCTGCGACATCCACTGTTCATATCCAGAAAGATGGCACCAGTAAACGCGATCAATGGTCACTTGGTCAGTTGCCAACAGTGCTCCTCAAATACATGATAATAAAATAATTTCCGCGCCATCTCTTCAAGAGAATACAGCCAATAGTTTAGTGAGGAATTAACGATTGGCAATGAAGTTGGAAGATAAAGAGAATATTTTGATACCTCCTCTGGTGGCTTCGGCAGTAGGACGGAATAGTAACAAGCAGAAGTTAATAGGAAGTATAATAAAATATTTAAAATAACTGTTGAGAGAATTGATGATAATACCAACACGAACCTTTCAAATTAATTTTACTCCCATTCTACTATTTTATATTGAAATTTTATTACCTACAGTTTTACAACGGTTCAAGTTGATCCGCCCAGACATTTGTTTATTGCCTAATAAACTGTAAACAAATAAAGATTGGAATTCAGAGAGTTGTTTACTCAAACCACGTGGTAACTTTACAATACCACTAGCATTATTGGTTATGGGAATCTGGCATCGCGAATGCTATTATGCAGTCGGTCGGTAATTCAAATCGCTGAACAAATTTCCTTATGTGTCCCCAACATACCAGAGCCACACTACTTTAACATATTATCAGCTGAACAAACATGTGACCAATATCCACTTCCTGGTTACATTTGTCAACTATCTCTAAAACGATAAGTTGACGTGTAAAATTAACCAATCGATTTAGCAAAAAATCGCCATTAGCTCGACCAATAGCATGAATGCGCGCGGAAGCAAGCTCATTAGCTGCGACGGCGGCAATGTATTCCAATGTTCGGTGTGAATAACTGTGGCTTTGTTGTCGCGTCTGATTCACTGTGTGAACTAGATACCGTATCGATACGTTAGCGATGAGTACCGGCAACCAACAATCAGGTAGGTATTGGTTGTGGTTATAGATCGGATTCACTTAGTGTAACCATGTTTACTGTATGTAAATTTGGAGTGTTTATGATAACGAAAGACTGACAATGATTGACGCATGATGTACAGGTTTAGCTTTTTGATCTAATAATTAGATAGTGTTTGGCTACTTATTGTGTAGGTGCCTATTCGTTCTAACTCTAAAAATATTAGTACTCCACTTGAAGGAATGCAATGAGAATGTTCTCTTAACATACATTTTCAGTTATTAGCCTTTCAGGCATAATAAGATGAATATAGAATAAAACCTATAGACTGCCTGATGACTCTGACACCAGACAGCCACAAACTCAAACGAGCGGAAGCTCATTAGATTCACACAAACGTTAGAGGCTAATTATTAAGGTATTCTTTTGCAACAATCAATTATCTGTATTTAACTAGTTGGCTCAGAGAATTGTCTTAATCGTTAGTCATTTCCTCCTAATATTGCCGAACAAAGGAAAATGCTTAACAGTTAATTTACAGATAGTGGTTAATGTTTTTACAGTGTCATTAGGTAGGGGGTAAATCCCTATTAACATTACTCTTGGTGAACCGTTTCCCAAAGTGCACTGTCAGAGAGAAATGTCATGCTATTGTTTATAATTTACAAAAGTGTATATAATAATTTCTGGTCTATCCAAATTAGAAATGCCCTTATGCATGCTCAGTATAAAGTGCTACTGGTAAAGATATTTCATATTTTGTAAGTACTTAGCTGAGGTAAATACTTAAATAAGCAAATTTGCTAAAATATTATGCAATTATACAAATCAATTCAAACAATTAAATAAAATCATAAAGGTATTAAAAAGGATTAAGAGAAGCAATATAATCCCAAAGGTGGGTTACAATCACAACTATTTAAAACATAGTATGTATGAAAATTTCCTTCGGTAGCCGATAAGGCAGCTCATAGCGGCGTGGGAAGATGAATCACCCGCTGATGTCACTGATCATGACAAAATTAGTCTTATTGTAAACAGGTGATAAATAAACGATAAACCCCGTTTTCGATTTTTTGCAGCCTTGATCAAAATCATATTAGCGATTCAGCAATAACTTTAGCCATATTTAGATCATCGAGCGAGTGCAGTGAATATATAGTAATATACGAACTACAACATTTACATGTTCCGACTGAGTTTTTGTCACTTAGAAGCTACCGCGCAAACCGAATCATCGTTGGGCAAGTAGTAAGAAGCGTAACAAAAGCACAATCCGTTTAGAATCAAACAAAACACCATAAATAAACAAGCTGTTCGTGTGCAAATCATAGATCGTGAAGCAACGTAACCGATAAGTGTGAAAATAAAAGTAACGGAGCGACGGGACGCAAGTGCGTACGGGTCAACATCCGACGTGCAAATGCGTTTAGTTGTGCGAGCACTGTACCGATCGTGAGTTGCGCACGGGCAGCGTGTGGCCGGTGTCGGCGGCGCCCTCGCCCTCGCCGCTGTCTCGCAGGAAGCCGCCGTCGTCCGACGACGAGCCGGAGGGATCCTTCGCGGCCATGTCAAACAATCACGTGCCAATGATACATGACAAAACACGGTGCAACACTTACTGAACGCTCCGGCGCAACGTCTTCACTCCCTGTCCTTTTTAGGAAAAAAATATGCAAATAATGTGCGTCCCTAATGGACCGGTACAAGTTGAAAGTGAAACTGAAATGCTTGCACAGCTGTGTGTAGAAAATCGATGCGACCGTTGTCCGGCATGCGTCAAACGTACCCATACAAGTTGGAAGGTCGTCTTATCGTCAATTGTCGTAGGACTGTCCGTCCATCCGTGCGTAAACATCGATATTGTCTGAGAATATGTCGATATCGACTACAATTTCTGTGTTTACCTACGTCTAAAAGGTGTTCAGGCTTGTGTACGTCGACTACACAGCGGCGTGCTTAAACAGATGCTGTCGCCTCGGCAACGGTGCAGTTTAGAATACAATGATTTCGTCAAGCGATGATCGCTACTTTGCTACCTTGAGCTGCAAATAGTCACCTGCAAACTGATGATGTATGGGAACATTTCTACATATTCCCCGGCGAGTGTGCGACTGCTACGACACAGATACAATGTGTTCCGAGCATCGATACTTTATATTTCAACACACCACACGAAACCTTCTCACTGCAGTTGTTTTTGCTAAATGAGCGAGTCTGGGGAGATCATTATGGATAGTCTAGTTTTGGCAGGCGGCAGGTTGAGTGTCGTCATGGGCGCACACATTCGCCTTACGCGGATATGTCAGCACTACTGTGGCGTGGCGTCGATTAGCAACTGCTCTTCACAACCCAAACAATAGGAGTGATCGCGGCTTGGTACACGATTTGGCTGGCCTTTTTAATCGATAAAGCTATCTAAAGCTTTCGTACGGCTTTATCGGAAATGTTAACAAACGATTACAGTTGGCAAACTGTAAGCGAAAGCAAGCAAATTGCGACTGCAGGCTTTCTGCAGAAATTGGGTCGATTTAGCCTTTACTATAACCATGAGCGAACGATTTAAGGTTCGTTCACATCACCTAGTTATTTTCTATGAAATTATATAATATTCACACAAACCAGTCTAACTCATTGTTAGTAAAATATGTCATCTCTATTCGATCAATAATTCATTAAAAGAACAGACAGTAAATTTAATAATTTTCGGGAATCTTACGATCTTATGCGTTGGCATTCCACAGAAAACTCACTTGAAACTGGTGCTAAATAATGTAAGCAGACCTTAACAACCGCAAAAATTTATTGCACTGAACTTCATGGAGCTAACGCTGATAAAATAAATTATACTTGAAATGAAAGCAAGGCTGCCCTCGAGGTACCTACCAACGACTGCATTACCCACATGTTTATTCATGAAACAATTAGTTATAATTTCAAAACATTAGTGATGCAATGCTTTTGAATACATTACATGTTAGTACGTATTGTTATTAGCTCATGGGCTTGATGAAATCATTCCCATTTTGTTATAATAATTGCCGCATATAAATCAATTCCCAGTATAATTTATTATATGCATGCATGCATGCACACAATAGATTTTTAGAACCAGCTATATTGCTGACTCGATATATCTTTCACTAGCGTTCTATAACAAAATTCTTATATGTTACTAATACGATCACGCTTGACGAATTTGAACGAAAAAAAAAAAAACTAACACGGCACTAAAGTACCAGGCACCCATAAGTTCCGAAGTGATTGACTCGAGACACTCACCCTCGCTAGTTTGTTGGGCATGGGCTGTAGGTGTGGCGTGTGATGACGCGGCCCGACGGCCAGCTCGGGGTTGAGGGCCAGGATGGCGTCGATCTCCACCTCCTTGCCCTTCGTCTCGCCGCGCTCGTACCATTCCACCGTGACCGACCTCGTCTCCCAGTTGACACCGGAGATGATCGCAGAATGGATCCGGCCTGGAATTAGTGAAATATAAACCTTTCAATAAATGTGTTAATATGATAACCATTAGACGCACGTTTACAGCTAATTTTAATCAATACATAATTGTATGTATTTAGTATAATCTGGTGTTTATAATTTTGATTCTTCCGGCACTAAAAGTTTTAGTAGTAATACTAGTAAGTTAAAGGTAGAGCAGGAAAATTTTAAATATAAAAGAAAAGAAAATATGGTGAAAAGATTTATGTGCAAACAAGTGCATGCGAGCAGTGTCATTGGTTGTTTGAACAGTTGCTGTTAGTAAACCTTGGGTATTATCTGTACAATTTAACAAATAACAGAATCTCGCTTAAACGTCACAAAATACCATAGTGTTCCGTATTTATTTAGCATAAAATAAGATGCCGTAAAGATAGAACCAGCTATCGCCAGCATAGATCTCACTCTAGATTTTATAAACATGCTACACGGAACGATCTACTGCTGGATTGCGACCTCCCATGCATGCGAGGGGGATTTAGACAGATTACATTATAAAAATCATAGGGAAGTCATAAATGGGAATAAAAAGTGCGATAATATTTCCTAAACATTCGTTTCTAATTCCATAAATTTAAATCTAACCCGATCGTTTTACATAGCGCCCACGGAACAAGGTCTCTGATAACAGCTAGGTCACAGTTTAATTAAATACACACACTGCTATTTATACGCTGGAATAATGGGGAGTCGTCTGGGATGAAAATAAAGGGGAGTGACTAGACACATTAAATGAGCCATGTGGGGTTAGGAAAATAAATAAAGTTTTGTTGATAATATAACAAAAAGACTGTATTTACCACGTAAATTGAAACCGTTCTCAAATTGTATCCATATTATATGCGGGATCCGTTAAATTAACCTTTAATAAGATTTTTAAAACATGTTTAGTTATGTGTATGCTACTAACCGTCTCATTAATTTAATTAATGTAATGTCTCTTTAGACCAAACTTCAAAGACATCTAGTGCATCTGGTAATAAGTAGTCTTCATGGTAAATCGTCTAGGGACAAGCATCCTCTTTGATGTGCATAGGAGCAAATTAAAGCTTCATAGAAAAGACTCTCATTGGGATGACAGTCAAACATCAAACTAGACGAACTAATTATAGAAGCGGTGGAAAGTCACTGACCTTCCCTAGTCCCCTGCCATGTCTCAAACTGTTCCCCTTTATAAACGTGAGCCTGAACCGACGAAACAACCTAAATGTTAAAAATCTCTAAAACAATGCATGCGAAAGGCAATGCATCTATGAATATTTACATTTTATTTTGTACTTAGGTTCGGCGGATTATGAAGAGTTAAGATTATGGGACTTAATACAGAAATTACTAACTATGTATATAATAAATAACGCCGATGAGATTGGGACAAAGAATCCATTTAAGCTTATTTGTATATTATTTTGATAGTTATACATAGGATTATATGGATATAGATTATTTTGATAGTTTATGCAAAAATAAATATAATACCAGTTGATAAACAAACATCATGGTTTCCTGTTAATCATTGTCCATTTGGAGCAAGATTGTTGTAGATACGTGTTCCTATATGGTAATTGTATCGTTATAATCAAGTCATCGCCATATTCGGAACACTCGACTCATCATCATACTATAATGACGATGCTCAATTGATAAATTGAAAAAGAGAGTCAAGTGCAACGAGCAATTTAGATGACATCCAAAATAATATCGTAATCTGTGAAACTAAATTATTGAAAAGGACATTAAGATTGACTTTATCTAGCAGTACATATATCGGATTAGGCACTAATAGGAATAATAATAATGAACAAAAAAACGGCATAAAAAGGGTCAAGGCCGCTGACCTGGGTCAACAACAAATAAATAACATAGTAAACAGCCCCTTCCATCTGCTTTGTATATAACTACCCATACCTTTTAAATGTATGATTCCCGAGGGAAATGATCTACAATAACATGCAGACAAGGGTAGGAATTTATTTGTCAACATTTAAGAAAATAATGAATATCAACCAACATAAAAATAATTTGAAAACAGCAATATTCTTATTCGTTAACCAAACAAGAGCCGCGTACGAAGCTCAGATTAAGCGTACATTGTGACGGCAGGAGGTATTCTGATAGCACGCATCAACGAACCGGCAATCAATTATCCTAGCAGAATACATAGACACGAATGTACGGAGTCATCGCGGTAATTTGCGCTTTCACAGCTATGGCGTGACAAGTCCAAGTCCCTAACAGAAAGCTTTTTTCGCAGTGATACTAGAACTCCTGCTTTCTAGAGTTATATAACAAAATGTAGGGATGCATAAAATATGGGACGACGATAGAAATAGTTTTGGAAAGGGGTACTATCACTTGACGCTAACGCAACAGCACGGTCTGTACGGTATACTGGTGGTTGGCGTGAGCTAATGGATGATGGATGTAAAATAGAATAGCACCCATACTGTGAATACTGTAAACACATGTTATATAACTATCTGTGTAATAAATTATAAAAAAATAAGCTCAAACGACACTAAACACAGTGCAAATGAGATAATACACGTTATGATATACTGAAAGTCACTTGATATTGTCAATGAACCCTGCAAGCTTGCATAATAAAACAATCTGTAGGTACGCTAAATCGCCAGTAAAAGAGACAGATATTGAACACACTCCCGTAACCATGGTTACGCTCGACAACCTCAAAGAAAGTGGAACGAAGCGCCAAAATACAACAGGCAAAAAGCACCGTTATTGGAAATATGTTTTGTGATACGACGACTAGTTACGTCTACGAACGACAATGGTTAGAACTGCCAAGCATAAAAGCGCATATACCTATTGTTACAGGTGATACAGCTGCGGTGTCCACGTTCCATAAAAACGTAGCAAAAAAATTGTCATCAAAGGCAAGGACGTTTGTAGCTTGCAATAACATTCGATTTGAGCAATATTTGAATCATAATTTCAGTGGTAAATCTCTTTATAAGATAGCGAGTTGATTACATCAAAATATAGCAATCGATGACCCGTAGGCGAAATATTATGGTCCTTTCATATATTAGCCAACCCAATCATATAAGCACAATAAGGTTGCGTTACAAAATAACTAAACAATTTTGGGAGGCTTGCGTAAATTCGGCTCGAATAATCTTTAGACTGCCCCGGTAGGCACAATATAATTAACTTAAGGGTCTACGTAAAATCAAAGGTAGAGAACAGTGAAGACAAAATAAAATGCTTTGGTATGAATACGAGTGATTACAAATGACAAAACTGAACCTAAATGGTTTTGAGAATTGTAAATGTAGAGCAGGTCAAATATTCCAAATCTCAGCGCCACGAGTTTTGACAAACGATAGCAATTAAAGTTAGTTACAACTCATCAACTTCAGCTAATTACGAACATCCAGGTAACGCCATCTGTACATACTGATACTGATAACATTATCATTGGCATTGACATGTCATCAATGGAAGGTAAAAGAAATTAAAACCAGAACAATGACACAGTCTAGTTACAACCCGGTGCAATAACAACTTTCAAATTACGAAGATTAATGCGACTGATTGGGAATGTAAGCCAATAAAAAACACCATTGGATTATTTTGCACATTCTATTGATTGAGACGATGAAAATGATCATCATTACCTTACTGCTATCCACTGCCGGACATAATAAATTAGAGGAATTACAACAACGAAAAATACTTGTCACACGACACTTGTAACACAGAAAGATAAGAATTGATAACTTGAATGAATTGATAAGATAAAATACAAATCAAACTAAATTTAATACACAATTCCTATTTGCATAAATATACATTATAACAGACTGAACGTCGAGAGGAAGGCTCATCAGATTAACTTATTAAAAGGTGGAAACAAAGATATCTCGGCATAATCGTGATAATTAATCATTGTACAACCATAATACATATATGATAATCAAAGAGTTTTGCAAGTGTTTGTGAGCTAAATTATGCTATCGGAAACTGGATCGAAGGCCATCGATCGATCCTTAAATAAATCCTAGAAATGACCAGCTGAACCATAGAGTATGTGGCTAGCTGCCAAAATTTGTACCTGAGACACCAGCTTATGGAGACCTAAAGCTGTATGCATTTTCTTTCGGATATGAGATCAAACTTGAGTGGATCTGTGACCAAGCGACTATTTGGTTTGCCAACGGACCGAGTGTGTCATTGACCCGTTAACACATCGCTTTTAAGCTAATTATAAAGCGAGTGCGTTTCCTTATGTGAGCTGGACTGTATTTTGTTGCTAGTTTTCAAGTTAACTGTACCTTGTTTTTACGAGAAATTTATTTCGAATTTGTGGGATTACTGTAAAAATTACAGTGGTAAACAAAGCATAATATATTACCAAATTAAGCTATGAAGAAAAATAAAAAATAAAAATAACTAAAGACTGGCTGCTATTTGAAGCATGGTAAATAAACATAGATTACACCTTAAAATCTCCACACATAAAGGCTCAAATTAAAAATGGTGCGTTCATGATTCCATCCTATAATTGCTCAAGACGTAAAAGTAGAAAAGAAACTAGCTCGAAGTACGTACGCTTCCCACTTCCCACGGTCAAGTTCGGAACAAGGGAAAGAACGAGAGGCAAAGTGGCGTGCAATTACTAGCGAGAATCGTGAATGTAAGTAATCTACACGTATCATTAAAAATAATTATTATAGGATTACTTTACGGACACCACACTATAGCAGAACACCAGCTTTAAATAAAAAGCCAATTCTAAAACCACTGAGACAATTGTAAACCAATTGTATGTGCTATTAATTTGCAATTACATACCTGAATGTCATCTTCTATACAAATAAATAAAATTGGAGTGTCTGTTTGTAATATCAAAATAACACCGTTTTCACCAAGTGCATATGAAAGTACATACGACAACTATACCAAAAACGCGATTTAAAAAAAAATTGTCTGTCTGTATGTTTGTTCCGGGTAATCTCCGAAACGGCTGAACCGATTGTGACGGGACTTTCACTGGCAGATAGCTGATGTTATAAGGCGTAACTTAGGCTACTTTAATTTTAGAAAAACAAAATTAAAAAAATGGGTCCTGTCGCGTGGGCTCAGAACGCAGGAGCGGGCTTTTTTGTTAAATTCCACGTGGACGAAGTCGCGGGCTCAGCTAGTTGTGAAAATATAAAACTTGTACGTAGTAAATGAAACACATTTTACATTTAGTTGTAGCAAGATTTAAAAATACAAGAAATAATTAAATCATTGTCGAATGACAGCTAATAACAAAAACACACATTGCATTAGAGCAAAACAAACACAAGAGCGTAAGGTCAAAGATCCCAGAAACAGTCTGCGATGTTTCCCGCTGCGGGTTAAGCCCTGTCTCGTGGAAAGGCTTCTAAGGTCAACACCGGCTTTCGCCACAAAGCGGGAGTAAAAGCTTCTATTAATGAACATGCTCCTTTAAAAACTGAACGCAGATTTACATTTTGCACAAGAAATATAACTATTTGTAAGCAAAAGAAAATAGTGCAATTTTAGCGCAAGAGTAGCAAATTGTACTGAAGATAAAATATATAATAACTTTATATTTAATATGAAAAAAAACAGGATATTTGATATTAATTAAAACCCATAAATGGCAACATCATGATTCCAATACCAAATTGGTGTGAATAGCTTTCTCACTTCTCACGTTACGCATCATGATAATAACGTGATTTAACTGAGAAAATTTACGGACAAAGTTACGATATTGACTTAATAAAATATGTGAAAGAGTAAAAGTACGATTACGATTCTTAAACTCAGAACGGTATTGAGCTACCTACTTCGCGTTGTAATTTCGCGAGTCTCGGCCGTGGCCCACATTCTAGAAATTGTTGAAGTAATTAAATAAAGCATCATTTTCAAGATGTGGCATCTGAGTTGTTTGATTTCGTCTTTGTATGGTTTAGTCTCGGCTTCTTACCTTTCCAGACTGTCTACCATAATTTCAAGTGACAATTTTCAATTTATTCCTCTTTAAAGATCAAAATTCATCTATCCTGCATGTGAATTTCTATAACTATTAAGATAACTATGATAATTACCAATAATTACAATTACAATAAGATAACTAACTTGATCTTACGTAAAACAGTAATCTTGATTCTACGGACACAACGTGATCAATCTGTAAACATTGATATTCTTGCAGTTTTTCAAGGTAACAAAAGCACTTTAGACCACAAAAACTCTATTTTAACCAATTATAGAACTACAGTTATGTTTAACTGAAACCGAGACTTAGCCGCGTAAGGTAATAACTTTCTGCGGATTTAATTCCCTGACGAACCTCTGGAGGTTCAAAAACCTTGTAGCTCGTCCGACCGCTATATGAGCCGACGACAGGGCACCACCGTACCAGGAAGATCCATATTACAGAGTATGAAATGAAAGGCACCTATGTAGCTAGTGAAGGGAGTACTTCATTAAACAGAAATTAATAATGGGAGAGATTAAAATAATGACATTATAACTGTTGCAGCGCTAGTTAATATTCCGATTTAGTCTATTTTGATCGCTCTAATCCTATATTACAAGATACCTCACACACGAACCAATGCATACATAAAAAAATCTGACGTCAACCAGCAAACCGTGACACTGGTGTATTATACCCGATATAATGAAGACCTGTCGTGATCAATAGCACATATTTGTGTAATTAAAGTGCAGTAAAGCCGACGCGTGGAAGGTTACTTCAGCACGACGCGGACGCGGTGACTCAGCGATCCGGTAGCAACCGGCTAGACGAACGGCGCCCGCGCAACCCGCACCAAATGCAGTCGAGATTATGAAATTATATGAAAATTACGAGTAATGACAGGGAGTGCAGCCATTTAACATAAAACTCATGTATTTCCGTCGTCAGTATAGTCTCTACAATAATCTTAAATTATCGTTATTTTTTACAGCAGTAAATATAAACGACCTTATTGCTTTAGATATTTCTGGGAATCCGACAGGTCAGTGCCCTGTGTTTGCAAATAGGTGGTAAGTAAACCAAAATAATATTTATTTAAACACGTGAATATTATCGCACATTCATAAATATCTAGGCATTATTTACTTCTTCATTCATGCCGCTGTTAGTGCAACTTTTATGTTCGTAATACTGTTTGATAATTCCAACAATGATCCAACCTGGAATATATTGAAAATTGAATCCTAAATTTTATATCGGTATTTATTTTTAGAAATCCTGCTGCAAATTCTGGTCTGTGCATCTGCTTGTTACGTTTTCTTTCACGCCTAAACTGCTGAACCAATATCGACGAATTCGGGTAAAGCGATAGATTGGACCTTGGAGAAGGACTTAGGCAACATATAGTCGTGAAAATAAAACTTGAAATCCTCGCGGGCGAAGTCGCGGGCAACAGCTAGTACTCTATAAACTGTCAATACCTGTTCCTTATACATATACATACTATAACATAGTACGTACATATTTGGTAATCAACGAATATACAGGCAAGATAGGCGAAACTGAAAATCGTAAGGTTTTACACATGAAGCGGACGAGTATCTGGGTCAGCATGCGATTGGCGGACAGATAACAGACATAAATATGTATAATAGGTGTTAAACAAAGAGAAGATAATATTTGATAGACAGTGATTTCAATCTAGAGCAAGTTCAATGGTAGATGAAAAGCTCGGAAACAAAAATAATAAGCAGCGATAGCTAGAAAAATGGCGCTAGAATTTTTTGACATAAGTAGAAACTTAAATAATCAAGAAAACCAGGTAAACTCTATGAAAAGATAAATTATATGTGACATTAAAAGAGTCTTTGGTATTACTGTGCAAAGCCCATTTTTTCAAAACGAGCTGCATAGTAGGCACCAAAGTAAAATATTATACACTAATATATTTACAATTTACTTCGTCAGATTTAGCACTTGAAAATACATCGTCACAAATTATAATGTTATTTGTAAGCTGTGGCTCAAGGTCGAATATGACTGGTGACTGGCCTAACAGCAGTACATAACATTGTAGGTTGATATTAACATTTTATTGCTGTAAAACTCATCCGATTGAACCTTATAAAGTTTGATAGGGCCCCACTGGAATTACACTATTGATAGCTATGCAAAAATATAGAATAAATATGAACCATGAATGTGAATGTTTGGTAAATCTACAAATGATATAATATGAAACCTTTCAGAAAGTAATAAAACCAATATTCTACCATTACTGAACAGTTTGACAGTACAGTACTGTACAGTTGAAGTTACAGCTGATCAGAATAGAAGCAAGTAACAATGGAGTAGAATCCATGGTCTCTATCAATTATTAATGGTTTTGTGAACACTACATGTCGCGAATTCAAACTATGTCAATGATGTAAATGAAAACCGTGCATGGTAATTCAGTTGCGTTTCTCTATACTATATAGTACAATATTTTTTTTAATATGCTGCAATTGTTTTTATTCGAATATGTGAAAACAAATCGTCTGCAACCGGGCGTCAGAGGTCAAGTCAAGGAGGTCAAACCTGCGTCTTTCGAGACGCTTGTCTATCAGCTGGTCCCTCTCGTCTACAGTTCTTCAATTACATTATTAACGCTTTCTTCTCTACACTAATCAACCTGCATAGAGTCGTTATTATAGCGACAAGGAATTTGTTGTGCTCTCAGTACAGAATCCGAAGAAAAAGAAAGCTGTGGTCTCACTGCAGAGCGAACTTATTATTGCAAAGGTAAGGTATTATTACTTACTTTGTTGTATCCTGCAGCATTGGAAGCTTATTTCAAAGTTGTACGAGAATCTATTGGACCGACTCCAAAACCACTTCAATCGCGAGAAACTTTATTACTCTCCAGGTTGTGCTGATATTACATAATATTCCAGTCAATCTATTACATATTGCACAATGAGCTTGAGTAAAAATATTGTTACAATCGTTTGAAATTGCATAACAAAGGAAAGTATTGTCTGAAATATTACTTCAGCGTTGAATAGGAGCACGCGAGGGATGTGTGCAAAACTTTTGTTGCATCACGATTTCGATAAGACATTTGATATAATGTTAAATTGTAAAACCTCTAGAATCTCGTTCTCTCGTTACACGAGTTATGGGCATCAGGTCCAGGCAAACAGTCGGAGGCCGCTGAGTCGATGACATCAGTAGACGGAACCACTCGGGCGCCCACGTTCCACCCACGGCGCGAGAGCCTTGCAAAACCCTCGACTCGAATAGGGGACATGGTACGCAGAATGGCGTGAGCGATAGCTTTTTGAGACGAATCATTCGCAATATTACTTTTCATGAAGAGCCAGTCATGTAAAGTTGACATTGATAGATGGCCAAACGTAGCCAGAGTGCCTTAAATATACCAATAAAATAAAAAGCATACCTAGTGCATAAGCAGTGTCAATATAAAACATTTCATTCTTAAATCAGGACTCTATGTTATACAATAGTAAAATGAGATGAACCTTCTCTTTATCGCTGATTTTGTATTACATGTCGACTGCCTTACAAGTAGGTACTATAGCTGATACAAAAGCGTGGCTACTAGAAGCGGCACACAATTTGATTCATTAACATACATAACCAATATGTATTGGACTATGATATATTTTACTGCAAGGGTATTTGAAAGCAAAACCTTTCGTCAATAAGTAAGCTGATAATCCTGAATCTTGAACACAAGACAATAAACATTACATTGATCAATAGAATGTGCGCTGTAATTGTACAGAAGTACCCTAACACGTTGATGACTGATACAGAATTCAAAAAGCAATAGACATAACAAAATTCTTAGACCCAGGAATTCGCGGTGACAATTATGAATCGCGGTGACAAAATCCATTGGTAGCAGCGACAGATTTCTTTAGAGTTGAATAAATCTCTTTAGCAAGACTAATAATGATGATTCAACACCAATAAATGGAACGACAAAACTGTGCATGACGATAATTGGTCCTGCAAACGGCTTCAGTCAATTGGGGATAACGACTTGAGTCGATGAACTGAACTCTAGAGACGTCACACAGATGCTGAGAATGAATACCTAATATTAGACTATGATTGAAACACGCTTCCTTTCTCTAACCACCCGCACCGTTTAGTACAGAGAATGATAATGAGTTGGTCAGAACAATTTAAACAAACGACTGATTTGCTATTAAAAGGTGTGGTAAAATCAACTTCAAATTAATAAATGCCATTAAGATGTAGTCATACCAAATCATCGGTCTTCATTGACCTTGTAGGTCAGTTACGATAATTTGCACGCTCTAACCAAACCAGTACAAATTTTTGTTTATTACCAAGAAAGATAAATTCAAATTAAAAAGAAACGTCTATGTGTATTAATAAACTTTCTCACCAAGTTTCCATAGAATTAGGAGAAACGTCTGGAATATTCCAAAATCTAGAACCATTCTACCAACAGATAGTGAAACACTGTGGTCTTCAATGATCCTCTGATATCAAACGTACAGTTGAAGTGGGCGTTGAAGGCCGACAATCGACCACATCTGCTTTAAAATTGAGCAAAGAAAAGCAAATACGTAGAATTTAAGTCAAATGTACTCGTAATGAAAATGTTATATACATAACTTACGATGGCTGAAAGAAAAAGCAATATTCACAATAAGCTTATGACTACGGCAGAAGCTCTAAACAGAGTTATTACCGCAAAACCGCTTTACGAGACGGTTTTAGTAATGCAATCGTCGAGATGATGGAAAAAAATAATGATTGCTTGGATGACTTAGGGAAGTTTGAGAATATTAATGTATTTGCTTGCAATGTAGATGAAATGCAGTTACCGTAGCCTATAGAAGCGTGCTAAGAATACTAAGAGCATTGCATTTTGGGTTAGACATGGAGGGGGCTCCAGACAAATTATTTTTTTACTTTTGAACCACTTAAAAACGTGAATGACCACACCATTTTGAAAAGAAGTATAGTCACACCAATCGTTCGTAGAAATTTGGTGCCTAGCTTAAATGTCAAACGTTCAATGATCCAGATTCAAGGGAATTAGAGCTCCATTTCAAAAGTGACAGTCTTTCCAACTCGCCTATTCGCCTATTGACCTAAAATAGACTCGACCTGAATTATCCACCCACTATAGGCTATCGATTAAAAGGAAAAGTAGGCCCGTTGGGCTACTTTTGGCAAAGGAAAGGCCTTTTCTATCTGCGGATAACGAATTCATTATGTAACGACGTAGCTTTCTTTATTAAAAGTTAATTAGTGTATTCTATTTAGTAGATTTTCAAGTCAAATCAAGAATTTTCCTTTAGCATTTTGCCATCTATTTTAACCAAATCAAAAGCGTTATAAGTACGCGGCTCTTATTAGCATCTAAGTATTGTGCATTCGGTGCCTAAGACCAAATCTTATAAAGAATCTACCGCTCATTACAAGACGCACCGTCAATAATAACAACTCCTACACGAGCATCAGATGATATCAGACGCAAAATCGAAAGTGATTTTTATTTGTTCACTGAATACATAACGAGACGCGATGTTACTTTATAGGCACTTTGAGTTATTAGATCATATTACCTTTTGACAAAAATATTTCATGTGGCAAAGCACAAAAAGAAAAGACAAATATTCGTTAAACAGTTTCCCTATCATGTTCAATCGAATTTAGTTCCACCATGTAAATATTAGCGGTAGATTTATGTATTAAATCTATCAAAACAGCAATCGTAATCGATTTTTAGCAAAATGACTCGTGGTTAGGACACTTGTACTGCCCACGTGGCATTCACGCAACTAATTTAAGGTTCTAGAATAACCAGTTCGACTTCTTGTTTATTCGACGCGTTAACTACACGCAATCAATTAAAGCCTTTGATGAAGACACAACCAGCGTATACTAGACTATTGGAACGATACAAAGAAATATTTTCTAATGGAAAAAGTGTAGTAAATATCATGCGGGTAAAATATAGATGAGATACGTTTGACAAGAACTACGATAATGGTAGATAGTAGCGTCAGTTCATAAATATGACAAAGGAGATGGTGAATCCTTTCTCAGTATCAATTATAGCGGCAATAGGGAAGTGCCACTATGAGTATTCCAATTAATAAATGATTATCTAACAGAAAAGGTTCAAATTATACTTAAAGGAATAAAGCTAATAATGGAACACTGCAAAGAATTAGATTTTTAAGACCATCAACAGTTAATTTATAAGTTTATCATATCAATCACTATCATTACAAAGAAAAACATTAATTTTACGGCGGTACTGTTATATAGAGTCCAAATCGTGTGTTGTATGTTATATGTCGGTCAATCGCGTCAAGCCCGAGCGAGGGAAGCCGCTCTACGATGACTCACAACTTGTTCGCCAACAGTGCCACGCGTTCCATGTTCTGGGACCTTGGCAGTTTATTTTGCTCTATCTGTGTATTATTCGTATTAAGTATAAGAAATACATTTTTATGTAAGCTTACGTAATCTCTTGTAAACCAGTAGTCTACAGATTATCGAATCTTAAACACGCACTCCTTAACACTCGTGTTTGTTCATGTTGCCTTAGGAAAAAGCAAAAGAAGCAGAAATCTTGTAAGCAAACTGAAACCTGATGATTTCTATTGTACTTTTTAAGGAGGATTTCGTAGAGAAAACGTTCAGTTTCCTGATGTATGTTATAAATGTTATGTACGCCTAAACACAAATTACTTTTAAAACATAACTAATACAAAGCAAGGCCCTTTCGCGCACAAGATTGAAGTCCCGAACCGTCTTAGAATGTTAATTAACTCTGACAAAACTTTCTCCCTCTACCATCATGCTTACAAATAAGCTAGCAATCAAAGAAATTAACATCCAAACGTGACGATGTAGTTTCTGTGGCTCTGCGGGCGCCCACATTCACTGGGGCCCTGAGATCGATGGCTCGCTCAGCCTTGGCGGGCAGGCTAATGGGTGAAGCTGCCCGCGATCAGGAAATATCTCGTGACACGAACGTATATAAAATATCTCACGAACCGGTAAATTTTAATTGTAACAAGTTGATTGTTTCCGCAAATATCGACTGCTGAAATATTGTAATCGATTTGTACGGCTGGAATAGATAAATCGTACCTGAAACTCAAATGTCGTAATCTAGAACTGAAAGTTCCGGTGATCCACATCTTTCTTGCGGACAATTTACAGTAAAAGATTTACATCTTTTTGCAAGTGTTTAAAAGGTGACATGTAAGTAACACATTTATTTTCCAGAGAGGAATACCTAAAAGCTATGAGAATTAAGGAAAGGTGCCAAATGTGGATCTAATCGAAATTCCCACTGAACTATTTGGTCGTGTGTTAACCTTGTCTATTTATTGCCATGCGTGGCGCACTGGCCGTATTGATGGCTTCCTGTGGTGCAGGCTAACCGCGTTACTAATTCGGACAAGCAAACAGTATGGCTAAACATTTAGACGTGAATTAACTAGTTATTATTAGTTTCAACACTTTAGTGGGTACTTACCTATTCGTAGCCTCCAAATCATAAAACGATAAGGGATTTACGGTTTGGCGTTAAAATAAATTAATTTCGTAAACCTGAACTTATAATCTTATCTATCAATAACTTCACCTAACATGTGTCATAATACCCCTTATATTTACGTAACGAGTTTATAAACTCACTGATTAAAATATAAAGGGGTTGAGTTTTTTAACTTTTCAATGCCTTATATATTCTTTGGCCTCACAGACTTGCGCGTAGTTTACAGGACTACCTACTATGTTCCTATGGAAAATGTTAGATATTTGATATTTCTATAAGTACCTACCAGCTTGCAATATTCTCGGTGGACTAAATAGGTTCGCACTCATGCCATTAATGTAGACCCTCATAAAATTTAAGGTAATTCTAGCGGCGCCTGCGCCTACTCTTACACACAATAGATGCAGTAAATACCTAAGCTTCATAAGTAAATTACGAAACTCAATCCTTTCAGACCTACAAACTTACTTAAATGACCTCCCCCAAATTGTAATCAAAATGTCTGTAATAAACAATTAGCTTTTACATTGAGTTGCCAGGTCTCGTTGGGCGGGCGTCGCGTCGGCGCGTGCGGCGGTCGCCACGCGTGCCGTATATGGCTGTGGCGGTACGCAACGCAAGGCCGCACTGTCGCGTTGTGACTACCCCTGAACTAGACATTATTGTATTTAAAACAGTAGCCCCTAAGATGATACTCCTGGCTTCTGCGAGATTGAGGAAGATGATTGGGAAAGTAACTGTTACAAGTAGAATGTGTTTTTATTTCAAAAATTTGGTATCTGCCTATGAAATTTACATTGAAAATATTAAAATACATACCAAATTTATTTTTCATTGCTGGCTAATCAAACTTTTCATGCACCTATACTCTTTCAAAATTAAGAAATATCACTGTGACTCGCAAATTAAATTGGTTTGTTGTACAGAAAATATAATTTCCACATTGCAATAAATTCTACAAATCCTGTAAGGAATAAAACCAATACAGTTTATAAACTGGAATTCTGCTTATCTTACTTCAGGGATGAAATTGTAGTCTATGTGCAGCTAGCTTGGTAAATTTCTCATGCCTAGTTCCTCGCAATAAGTTTTCAGAATGCTTGAAATCACAGCAGAATGCACATACATACATTTTAACTGATATTCTACAGACGGATCCGAATTTGGGGGACCCATTGACCAACAAACAATCAACAAAATGTGGGAGAACTGCAGTGCACATCTGACCGGGTTAGTTCAGGTAATACAGGCAGATGAAGATTATATTATCATCTGATGAAAGTAGGTACATCAAAGTATTTTACACCAATACAAGATAGGAAATTCAAATACTGGTACGCACATCGTTGGTAAAACTGATAATCTGCTCATGGCAGAAATGTGGGAAATAAATTAGTTTTACCCTACCACTAGTTGGTCCACACATTGAAATGCAAATAGGAAAACATTATTACCAATTTAAATAACAGATAGGTATTGGATCTTATAAGAATTTTTACCTAAGACGTCTGAGAGTTAAATAAAACTTTCTGTTGACAGCTGAGCAAAAATTAGCGTTCACTTTCTTGAGAAAATACCTTTTGTAGTCTGCGATTGGCCGTGGGCAATAACACTGCATCAATTCTGGGCAATAACACTTACATAGGTAAAAGCAAGTCAGGGGAACTCGAGGTGAATCATACGGACCCTCATGATAGCGACCGCCGCACACTGTGCCGACGGCTCCATCGCCGCAAGTGAAGAAACAAGCGAGGATACAGAACAAGCAGATATTCATGCACGATTACTTACCATCTGTTCTTTTTATGTTGATGTTACTACCAGATTGAATCTTCAGTGTACCGTCATCCATTTTTGCACAGATTTATGCACCACATACACCATAGAACATTATTTATCTAGGAACCTTTGTTCAAAAATAGTCTAACACATTGGGAAATTACACATGAGAACCGGTGAAAATTACAAAATAAATTTCTACACCCAGATTGACAGTTATATCGAGCTAGCTACACACTTCAGACTGGAACGTTTGAAATTTGTTTCCCTACAAGAGTCAAATCAATCCCTTCAATAATATTTTTTATAACGACGCGATTGATTTGAAATTTGTAAAAGTTAATAATAAATAAGAACAGAGATAAACCAGAAATGTTTAAATTATTTCGGTTAAAAACACGAAATTCTAAAATAATTCTGCCTATGCGTAGAAACGAAAGTTTTTTAGTTGCTAGCTTGAAAAATATTTATTACCTATGAATATTTTCATGTGGTAACAACTGTACGTATATTTGCTTTCTGTAAATAATAATAAAATTATCTGTGAAGATTTATTTCGTATTGATCTGTACTGAATTGTACTCATTTATTAGCTGTTTCTAATGTATTTCTGATTTATAATGATAAGTAGCACATATGAATCAATCAATCATATTCGTATCGATACATCACTAAAAGCGACGGCCAACAAATGGGTTCTAAAAAAGTTGAGAACTGTCTGTCAATTGGTCTGTCAAGCCAGCATCATGAAGGTTGTCATGAGACTCTCTGTCAATCCAAAGAGAATATAATAGAGAAGAGACGGGAGTCCGAATATTGTTTTTTTTTAATTTCATCTGACGTTAGTTCCCCTTTATTGCCATACTCAAGAAAATAATTAAAATATCTGTCAACGTTAGGGATGCGCAAATACTTGTCGATATTATCGATGTTTAGCGCCATGACTAGTGATGTACTTATCGATAATTGGTACAATGACCCCTCCAAGCATTTATTTTCTTTTACATTTGAATCATAAGTCGTTAATGAGTGAAATATTTTATTAAAATTATTACTAAGTTTAATATACCTCATAGTTTCAACTACAGTGTACATAGATAACTCTTAATAATTGTAATTATTGAACGTAAGTACGAACATAAATCTTAATCAATTTTTAGCCTGCCCCTATATAAAAATATCCAAAGCCCAGCGTTTGATACGTAATCCATAGTTACATTTCATATTATGTACTTCAAGTGTTCTGTAATATGAATTTATACATGAATAAAAATAGTCACATTCTAATATTTATGCACAACAAATAATTTCCGTGACAAAGGGAACAATTCAAGGCTTGTAATGGTACTTGTAGGACCTATTCTAGGCTTTAGAGTCTGGATTAGCTATAATATAAACAGTTGGTAGTCATATTTTACGAAAATATAATATTGCTGCTCCAGAGTAGCACCCTTTTTCTTGATTGTTCAACCGTGGCATATGGTCAATTGAGGTAATAGGTTTTTGTTGCTAAATAGATTTGCAGCGATGATAATATAGATTCCAACATGAAGCTCTGTTTTCAATGGTAGAAAGAACTTCAATAACTTCTACCCGGGCGATCATGGCAGGGTTGGGACATAGAGAATCACCATCTAAAGGAAAATTCATAAATGACTTAATACAATTGACACAATACATTATTATTTTCAATATTCCTAGCCGGGACCAGGTCTCCGTTCGCATAGCTTTAATGTTCCAAATGTTGATTACCATGCCGAATTTAATTAAGATTGTAATCTGTTAAATAAATAAATATCGCCTGACTAACACACCAACTGAAAGGTCCCAAACAAAGCATTGCTTGTACTATGGGCACCATACAATAGACTGAGTGCGATCCCAGTGACACCCAGACCAGGGCAAATTACGAAAAGGCCATTTCTGAAAATTTCACCAGCGGGAATCGAACCCGCAACCACCATGTGCAGTAAGCAGAGTGGCCTACGCTCGAGCCACTGCGCCAAGCGGTCGTCAAGTTTATGTTATTGAATAACTTACGAAATTTACCAGTGACTTCTGAATCTTGACTTCGGGAGGAAGCTCTCTTGTCAACGGTGGGAAGCCCTGGCAAAGCGAAGATCTTCTACCCAGGCGGTGTTTGGCGGGGCGGGCGGATGCAGAATTACGATCTGAGGAAAATTCTTAAACTTAATAAAATATTTTCTCACTCCCGTACTTAAAAAGGAAAGTTTAAACGAGCTTGAAATTACTTATTTTTTCTTATATCAATTTATTATCATTTCAGTGTAAAAATGGATAGAATGAATATTTGTTACGTACATTTGTTAATTCTTACACTCGAATTGATACCTATAATTTAAAGTAAAAAAAACTAATTAAAATAATTTTCACGATCTTGTGAAACCTCTCTTTTTGAGATACAAGGGTGAACAAGTATAACGACTATGAATGTCCGAAACAAATGCGGTTCAAACATTCACAGTGACATAAATACAGGCGAATTTAAAAGCATTGGCAATATTTTAAGTGACTCATTCACTTTAGATTATCCTACTTCCTACTAATATTATAAATGTGAAAGTTTGTGAGTGTGGATGTATGTATGTATGTATGTTTGTTACTCCTTCACGCAAAAACTACTGAACGGATTTGGATGAAATTTGGAACAAAGATAGTTTATAACCGGGATTAACATATAGGATACTTTTTATCCCGATTATCCCGAAATTTTTGTTACGTTAAATACTACGCGGACGAAGTCCGGGGGCACAGCTAGTACGCACATAACATTCAGATTATTTTAGGAAAAACATTTCATGAATCAAAAATATCATTAATAATAGTATGCAGACGCTTATCAATACTTATCTGAGTCTCATTCTGTACCTAAAATAATCTGAATATTATTTAACCGTAAAATTTTAAATTTGCCAATGTATTCAAATTAACATTTGATTCCGGCAGAAAGCTGTGGGACGTCCTGGCAATGCGATGATCTTCTACTCGGGCGATAGGCCAGTGAATGCAGAATAGCCATCTGAAGAAAAAACATAAATTTCATTAATATAACACTGACCACGCCACAGTCTTAAAAATAACAGGACTCCGCGGTACTCACATAAAACGTGAAGCACTCATGAAGATAAAGTTAGTGTACATAATTGATTACTATGCCGGATTTCATTATGATCCCAATCTACGGATTTTATTGAAAAACTTTTGAAATTTACCAGTGAATGATAATGTTGATTTCGACAGGAAGCTCCGTTGTCCTTCTCATTCTTCTGTCTTCATCTCCAGCGCTTTAGCTAATAACAAAAATATATAAGTGAATACCTACATTAAACTTCATGAAGAATTGATTCATATAATATCATAGTTATTTCATGTTCTATATCGATAATCTACCAGGGGGTTTTGGCAGAGCCGGCGAAAGCAGACTCGCCAACTTACAAAAAATCATAATTTCCATTAATTAAATTAATATTACATCCCACATATTATTATTAATAGGCCCCTCGCAGCTCCACTCGTATAGTTTTAGTTAGTCACCCACTTGCTCACTGCACCGAGTAGTTGAGGGTTTGATTCCCGCCGGGGCAAATTTCGGAAATGGCCTTTTCGTAATTTGCCCAGGTCTGGGTATCACTGGGATCGCCCCCAGGCTATTGTTCGGTACCCATAGTACAATTGTTGCTTAGTGCGAGACCGTACAGTTTGTGTGTCAGTCTGACGATATTATTATTATAACTAGCTGTGTCCGCGACTTCGTCCGCGTGGAATTTAACTTCCCAAATATGTAATTTAACATTTGCGAGGCGATGTTTTATACAAGGTGACACATAATGGGTATATTTTTTTTTTCAAAACTTAACTTTGTAATTCTAAAACCATCAGCTTTGGAGGCAACTTGAAAAACAAAAGGTGTTATAGGAATACAGTTGTTGACCGATTTCACAAGTCTACAAAACCTTTAGTACTTCAACTGTCCCACAAAGCCGATAGTTTGAGATTTACAAAGTTAAGTTGCAAAAAAAATAGTATACCCTCATTAGTATACTATCGCAAAAGCCCGCTCGCGCGTTCTGAGCCCGCGCGACAGGCAGCACTTGATATTATTTTTATTGTTTTTTTCCAAATAAGGCAGCCTATTTTACTGCTTATAATATCAGCTATCTGCCAGTGAAAGTCCCGTCAAAATCGGTCCAGCCGTTTCGGAGATTACCCGGAACAAACACACAGACAGACAGACAGACAATTTTTTTTGAAATCGCGTTTTTGCTATAGGTGTCGTATGTACTGTGATATGCATTTAGTGAAAAGGTATTATATTGATATTACAAACAGACACTCCAATTTTATTTATTTGTATAGATGCGCTTTGTCCGTTAATAACATAATATTTTTATTTTTGGTGGTATAACTAGGACGTTATGTTTGTGGTCATGTCCCTGTATGCTAGGGTTTATTTAATATAAGTAGGATTGTAATTTTAATAGTTAAGATAACCTAACACCAGAATACATGTGATGACCCCTATCAACTGAGCAACATTGTACTTTTACTTTGTTATACTACAATAAACCTATGACCATTTAATCATATATATTGTATTCTTTATTCACAACCAATTACCTTCCAGCTGTATCCTATAGGTAGGGTACGGCTGGGTTCAATTATTCTAAGGCAGCGTTCCCACTACGCCGGACCGGCAAATCTGCCGGAAACCGGATACCGGACAGAGTGTTCACATTACATCGGATCCCGGAAGAAATTCAGACAGTCAAGTACTTTAAGTTTTTGTCTTTATAGACGTCTTCGGTCTTATCGAAAGAATTTGTAATAATGTCTTATTATTACAAATTCTTTGGTCTTATCCCACAGAACAGGTCTCTCTTGGACAACCGTAATTAAAGTTTCTGCTTCAATATCCATGCTAAACGTCTACTTTTACCAGAAAATGCGAACCGAATGACGTGAGTGGAACACGGGCGGGGCGAGGGGAGCACGAGCGGGGCGAGCGGGGAACAGATACCGGCACAAACTCGTTCACATTACTCCGGGCCCGGTCGTTCTGCCGGCAATTCGTAGTGACAAAACGCTCGGTAAAATAATCGGATAATGTGAATAGCTTCATATAAATTGTACAGCCACTAGCCCTTCCGGCAGATTTACCGGCACGGCAGATCTGCCGGTCCGGCGTAGTGGGAACGCTGCCTAAGGGTTGGAAAGGGGGAGTGAAAAAATAAATGTTTACTTTATCCCTCGAATGGGGTACCTATGTTATACATATGTATCGTTGACTAGGTATTTTAAAATCCTATACAAAATTAATTCCCGTTTACGAAATATTGAGCTCCAAGGTTGCCTTTTCTTAAGTGAGTTGTTTATGATAACCGAGAAAACCTAGCAAGCCAAAAATATAATTCTGTCATAGGAACCTTACACGCTTTACTACTATGCAGGGCACGACACAAATACGTATTATTTTCATTTCAGAAACACCTGTGTTAAACTAAAATGTAATATCAGTAGGAGAACTTACCGCTCTTACTTTTTATCTTCTTAACAACTCTTTTAACGCCTCTTGTATCTTTATTTATTACAAAACCATGCTTGTTTAACACCCACCTATACAAAATTATGTTATGTTAGTATAAATATTAATAGTAATAATATTAATAGCAGTGATAGCCGATTGGTTAAGCACGCGTCTTGCGGGCTACCAGGTCTCGGGTTCAAACCCCGGCTCGAACCTCTGGATTTTTCGAAATCTATGTGCGAATCATAATTTCTATATGATTATCACTTGCTTACGGTGAAGGAAAACATCGTGATGAAACCTGCATGTCTAAGAAGATTTAACCAATTTTCGAAAGACATGTGAAATCTGCCAACCCGCACTGGGCCAGCGTGGTGGATTATGGCCTGAATCCCCCTCGTGTTAAGGGGAGGCACGGGTCTGGGCACGGGCCCAGGAGTGGGACGTCAAAAGGGCTAAAATTATTTTAATTTTATTATAATAATATTATGCATGTTTAGTAATTTATTGATTACTTACCAGAGTCACATGTTAAGATTTCAACAGTATTTTCAACAGGTAGAATTTCATCCTCATAATATACTTTTTCAACAGAAATCATAGAGGAAGAGCATACAATATCTGTAAATTAATATATTTTTTAGTTATTGTTAAATACAAGTATTAATACAAATTGATATGCGCAAGGGTTTTTGATTTGAACTTTGATGAAGATTGATGAATTGAATTACAGGAGAGGGGTATCAACTTAATCTTTGAAATAGGTTAAGTTAGGCAGTTCTTTTCAGAATTACTTTCAAATTCACTCCGAATGTTCGCCCGTGCAAAGCCAGGACGAGCCACTAGTATTATATAAGAAAACTAATATTGTTTATCGTAACTAGGTATGTGCAGTGTTCAAAGTTAGTGTAGGTATCTATCTGAATGTGTAATTAAAATTAGTAGTTTCACCCCGCACCAGGGATGCCTCAAAGATGTATTATTATAACTATGGTATAGGTACCCATTATTGTAAAATATCTCGGCAAATAGCAACAGAACTTACTGACCGGTTTTCATCCAACGGAAACTTCGCAAATAAAGGAAAACAATCGAAATTTAACAAATTCTAGCAAAACGAGGGCAGAGAAATAAAGAAACAAAATTAAATTAGCGAAAAATCCGTTAACGTTCCTCAGTGTAAAAACGTCAAAAGTCAAGAGGCAGACATTTTGCATTAGTGCTTCCACTTAAAAATATATTAAAATTGGTTTATTATTTTTATTAATGGCTATTCCAGGTACAGGATTACCAACCTGCCAAAAGGGGATCTGAGGCCATACATTTTATTTTTCTTCAATGTTGCAGCCCCCTGTGTCAATCAATTTTATTAAAACAACGCTGTGAGAATTTAATCAATTTAGACTTTTAGTTTTATCACCTAATTATTTGCGTACAGTGGATTAGTGATAATGGACAGTGAGTACAAACTGTCACACAAAGCTAAAAAGCGTATCAAAGAAGTTAAAAGGAAAGCTAGACCCGGTGAGTGAATGGTACCCAACCAAACCAACCTCTTCTGTTAATTGACACACTTTAGAAAAAGGCTGAAATTTCCGTTTAAAACATTGTTAATTGCTAAACTTTGTTCTATATAGGTAGCTATAACATTGATTAGAACTTGGCGTAGTGATACCAAGTTTTGGGTGGTTATTTGTTTTTCTAGAACGATCTTCGGACGCGTGGCCTTCAGCTACCGTGACGGCCTCGAAGCCTCAAAGTAAAAAACCTTGATCCTCAACCTTATGGCTAACTATGGTTTTTGTCAAATACTCTTGTGATGAAAAATTACAAATAACAGTTTTAATAGGATAGCAGTGATAGCCGATTAGTTAAGCACGCGTCTTACGGGCTATCAGGTCTCGGGTTCAAACCCCGGCTCGAACCTCTGGATTTTTCTAAATCTATGTGCGAATCATAATTTCTATATGATATATGATTATCACTTGCTTACGGTGAAGGAAAACATTGTGATGAAACCTGCATGTCTTAGAAGATTTAACCAATTTTCGAAAGACATGTGAAATCCGCCAACCAGCACTGGGCCAGCGTGGTGGATTATGGCCTGAATCCCCCTCGTGTTGAGGGGAGGCCCGTGCCCAGGAGTGGGACGTCAAAAAGTGCTGAAATAATTATTTTTATTTATTTAACAGTTTTAAGTCAAATAATAGTATGAATGCCTTAATGGTTAGTGCTTACCTGCCAACTATTCTAAATTAGTGATTAAGATATTATAACAGATAACTTTCTTTGTAATATGCTATTACAGATACTACCTGGTATCTGTAATAGCATATTACACTTAGCACACTTAGTTGTATGACCATACTACACTTAGCACATGCCAATATATGATATAAAAGAATAGCTGCTGCTGTTAAGAATTTTGCTGTGGGGCAGCCCACATACTCAAATAAAACACCATCTATTATATATTGCTTTGTGAGTATTGGCATTATGAATCACGTAGGTAATTACCACATTTTGTTTTTCATTGTAGAATTAGCTGATAAATATCAATGGACAGCCTTAAAATATGCCTCACATTTTGATGAATACCTGAAATGTAATGACAATGTAGAGAGAATAAGTGAAAATGAAGTGTCACCTGAAGAATTTATAGAGAAATATGAAAAAATATACAAACCTGTAGTTATTACAAATGTACAGACAAATTGGAAGGCCAATCAGAAGTGGACGCTTGAGAGACTTGCCAAAAAGTATAGAAACCAAAAATTTAAATGTGGTGAAGATAATGAGGGTTATAGTGTAAAGATGAAGATGAAGTATTATGTAGAGTACATAAGGACAACGACTGATGATAGTCCACTTTATATTTTTGATAGTAGTTTTGGAGAGCATCCAAGGCGGAAGAAAATCCTTGAAGACTATGAAGCACCCAAGTATTTTAGAGATGATTTGTTCAAGTATTGTGGCGAAGAGAGAAGGCCACCATACCGATGGTTTGTTATGGGGCCTCGGCGCTCAGGCACAGGGATCCATATAGATCCGCTTGGTACAAGTGCCTGGAATGCTTTAGTGAACGGTCACAAAAGATGGTGTTTGTTCCCAACACAAACACCAAGAGAGCTTATCAAAGTGACTGGAGCAATGGGTGGGAAACAGAGAGACGAAGCTATTACATGGTTTAAACTTATTTATCCAAAGACCCAGTTAGAGACCTGGCCTAAGGAATATAAACCGGTGTGTACACTAGATGCTATTGAATTATTTTATATTTTACTTCTATCCTGACATATAATAAAATAATTATACTACATGCATTGACTCAAGTCAAATGAGAATTTGCTACATAGCATATTAACCCCTTTTTTGCACTGACAATAAATACGGAAAACAGTATAAATTAGTGAAAATTTGTTGGAGAGCTTACGCACAGGTAACTCTTAAGTTACATATTAGGATGTGTTCATTTCAATTAACATGAATATTATAAAGAGAAAAGATTTGTATTTTTGTATGTTTGTAATGAGTAAACTCAAAAACTACTGGACCGATTTCATAAATTCTTTCACCACTGGAATGCTACGTTATCCCTGAGTAACATAGGATATATTTGGACATAGGAGAAAAAATTAGGCAACCCTACTAAGACTCAACCCATGCAAAGCCGGGACAGGCCCCTAGTGTTAAATTTAATTGTCACTTATATATTATGTTTAAATACACGGTATTGCATCCCATTACTAGAATAATGATAAAAAAAGTGATTTTGAAATTTTCACAGGTTGAGATCCTTCAGAAGCCAGGTGAAACCGTATTTGTGCCAGGCGGGTGGTGGCATGTTGTGCTCAACCTGGATGACACTGTCGCCGTTACGCAGAACTTCTGCAGCCGCACCAACTTCCCTGTCGTCTGGCACAAAACTGTGCGCGGCCGCCCGAAACTCTCCAAAAAATGGATCAAAGTGTTAGAGACCAAAGAACCTGATTTATACAAGATTGCCAGTAGTATGGACTTAAATCAAAGCACAGGGGTAGCATCTGACAGCTCATCCAACAGTAGTTCCTCTAGTAGCGATAGTGACAGCAGCTCTACAGACAGCTCAGAGGAAGACAGTGGTCAGGAGAGTATCACCGCTCACAAGAAAAAGCGAAGAAGAAAAATGTGAAAAGTCCAAAGCGCCTTATATCTAGCATTGAGTACCAAGTTTCACAAAATTAAATATGTATTATCTTATCATATAGCAAATTTATATCAATAAGTGTAAGCCTATTTTGTATTACTAGACTAATGACTAATTTGATTTTTACTCAATGTTTTCATAGTAATCTTTTGTTCAACTGACAGTGGTTCTTTATGAATAAAGTGTTTTATCATTATACAATTAATTGTTTTCCTGAATCTTCTTAAGTAGAGAGCATATAGAGAGAACTATGGATAGTAGGTACCCAGTATGCAAGTTCAGTAGTGTAGCAGTGCAGAAAGTTATCGCTTTGAAATCGGGAGATTGGTACCTTTGGAAGAATGATACAACATGGTATTATATAGCTCAGGCACAGGAGTATATAGGCTATGAGAGAAAAGAAAATGGGTCTAAAATGAATTTATTTTACTATTTGTCTTCATTCCTGGTATAAAAAATATATATTTGATCTAGAAAAAGCTATCACCATGCCAAAATTCATTAAAGTTCTTATCCAGGCAGTGGAATAACTTATTATCATACATACAGACTAAAAGAAAGCTTTTATTTCGTTGATTAAAGTTGATTTTATAAGCTTCGTGGTCTGAACGTTAACACCGCTAAATCGCTAGTTTATCTGTGGCCCGAACTTAGCCCATAGACACAAACTTATATCGATATCAATCAGTGAGCATCACTTCGAACGTCATTCGCAACCACTGGCAAGTTTTTTACTCTATGGTTTCGAGCAGCCATTTGTTATCCTTGCCAAAGTTCTCGTGAAACGTCTGATCAAAATGCTGAAATCAGCTTCTGGTGCACTGGCCAATGCCCTAAAGAGATCCCTGGTGCCTTCTGTGAGGGTCAGCGCAGTGGTCGCGGTGAGGAGGGCGCACGGCGGCCCGGTCGAGTCCGATGAAGAATTCGACTGCAGGTTAGCTTTACTTGTCGCCAAATTTGACGTTATGTAACTGAAAATGGTGATAATCTAGTCTGCCTTTTCCAGTATCCAGTAGGTAATGCGTCGATCAGTAATACCATATATTCGAATTGAAGTAATTTTCACTCTTTTTAAAGTCTACTTAGAGTCAAGGGCGTACAATGAACAGCATGTATCTCTTTAAGAAATATCAACCTTTCTGTTATTATAGTTCTGTTTTCCTTATAACTGTTTTCCTTGCTATCTATATTATTGGTAGGTTACACATATTTAGACCAAATTCCATTTATAGTATGAGCTAATTGGGTAGGTATTACAAAGTAGTGGAAATGTGGTAAGTACCTAACAGTTATTGATTTTTACCTTTGAAAGTGGTTATAATTTTTTAAATGTTAATACGTAGTACCTACGCCTACGTACTGAATCAGTTCATGTATAATTGAGATTAATTATTTTAGGTTTCTCTCTATATGACCTAGTTATATGGTGATAAGATTTTAAGTTATGTACTTACAATAAATGTTGTCTTTGTTAAAAAAATTAAGTATAAAATGACTCAATCTTATGAAAACTACTCAAGAACTTGGATAACACTAGAAAATCTTAAGAATGTGGTATCCCTTGTTTGCACTACTGATGAAACATTTACACCAATTTGTTATGTTGTCTCTATTATGTTCTTCTTCTAAGTCGTAGCACTCTTGTCAGAGCGGTCGTGGTCATGTTTCGGTCGGTTCTTGTGCCACCGCTGCTCGTACGATATGTCGCCATGTGGGTCTATGTTTGGCTAAGTGAGAGCAGTCGTTCACGGTTGAGTGTGTCATGGTGTTTAATGAGGTCTGTCCACCGTGTTGGATAGCGCCCACATGGTCTCCTGCCTTCAACTTTCCCTTGCACCACCAATCGTTCCATTGAGTTTTTGTTGCGGGTAATGTGCCCAAAAAACTTGAGGATTCGTATTTGCACAGTCGACGATAATCTCTCTTTGATGTTGAGTTTTTTTAGGATTGAAACGTTAGTTCGGTACGCGGTCCATGGGATTCGGAGCATGCGCCTCCAACACCACATTTCCAGGGCGTCAATCTTATTTATTTATTATGTACTGTTGTTAAATAGATATAACTTAAATTGTTATATATGTTTGACCAGTGTAAATTCTCAGTTACAAAACATGTATTGTTTTGTTGTCACAATGCAAATATATAGTGAGTAACTTTATGAAACCCATGAAATGTATTTTGTTACAATAATGTTTATTTGTTGCAGATATGAGGCATTCTTCAACAGGAAAGACATTGATGGCTGGGAAATCCGCAAGGGCATGAACGATCTCTCTGGCATGGACTTGGTCCCGGACCCTAAGATCATTAAAGCGGCCCTACATGCCTGCAGAAGGGTCAATGACTATGCACTAGCAGTTAGGTTCATTGAGGCCTGCAAAGACAAATGCGGCAACAAAGTGAATGAAATCTACCCGTACATCATCCAGGAAATCAAACCAACGCTAACTGAGCTCGGTATTGAAACACCCGAGGAACTTGGCTACGACAAACCAGAACTAGCTTTACAGAATGTTTACGACATTTAAGGTCATGTTTAATTTATCTAATTAAGCTGTAGAAAATTTATATAATAGTTTTGCTGTCAACTTTTTATTTACATATAATTGTGTGAAGAGCTGTCTTCAACTAGATGTATTCTTGAGCCACCAACAATCGACACGCTAATGTCAATGTATAAAACTTGGAAGATTATGTTTGTTGTTTCATTTTCTAAGCTTTTCTGTCACCTATTTTATATGATTTCTTGTTAGTTGGAAGTATTGTATTATCAATAAACCATTGTTGCATTATACATAACTTTATTTTAAAATATGAAATAATGTACTTTGAGTAATTTCTTCTTGTAAGTTACCATAAGTAAAGGTAATTATTACTTTTTTTTTTAAATCAATACTGAATAAGTATACGCCGTAACATAAATGGCGATAAAAAAAACATTCCGACATTATCTTCGCCCTCTGGTAAAAAAGAAACTATAAAAGTTTGTATTGATTCTACTAAAGATAAATAGTTACAAGTACTTACCTACCAGTATCGATGTATCCCCACTATGAATCATAAGCATATAGATTTAATAGAACCAATTAGTTATTCGAGGATCAAAACAACAAACACCCATGTAATAAAGAGAATACAATACTACGTACATGTAATACTACAAACGTTTTTTTCTGGATTTAAGGTAGGCAGTGGGAAAAATAAGTTTCGCTTCTTACATTTTTTAGTGACAATAAAAGTAAAAAATGTACGTAAATACTTTAATGATTGCCATATTCACACAGTCATACCACTATTTACAATCACAAATTATTGTACTGAACAACAAAATTGTGCTTTTATCATGCTATGGCAGTTAATAAATACAAACACCTTTGGTAAAATAATAAACAAAAAAATAATAATGAACGAAGTTTCTTGTCTTTTTATAAACCAAACAATGTTTAATTCTTCGCTTTTGTACTTTTCTATGATGTCTACCTTATTGACTAGTCTCCACTATAAATCTTACAAGTTTAGTTAACACGATTTATCGGAAAACTAATAATGAAAACAAAGTATGCCATCTTAACACTGAAAAATATTTACTATGAAACCGACTACATACTCTCAATGTTAATACAGACATTACATTTCGAAATAATTATACATGTAGTTACAAGATTTTAAACATCGATAAATAAATACTAAGTGTGATTGTAGTGACCCTGCGCAGGAATTATAATATTTATCTTTCAACGAATTTACATCACTATGGACTAGTTACGTTTAATTTACAAAACTTACACATAGAAAAGTTTTGGTAAAATTCTTAAACATACGTCACTCGGAACTCATAAACCGTAAGACTAGAATAAGTTGCTTTTGACTGGGTTTAGACTAGAATAAATTAATATACCATGTGTAACAAACGTAATATGAAATAAATAAAAACATAAACAACAAATTGTTGACAACAAACTCGCTTAAATAAAATTAAAGGAATGTATATGAATATAGATTTTTGGAAATCCCTTGTACTCGACTCGAACACTCCGCAATACAAGAAATCTCTGCTACAAAATAAACGCATCTGGCTGTATATTGCACAAATCTGTTCCTAACTAAACATAGATTTGGTTCTAAAATAAATTAAGTCTTATATTTTCATTTCAATAAATTATTCATAAGTTATCCAAACAATTTAAATTAAGTCCCATTTAATGGCATTTATTTAGCCTATATTAATGGTAATTTTATACCTACATTCTGATTAAAATCACAAATCACTGGACATCATAATTAATTGTTATACGTTTGATAGCGTCTTTTCGGCAATGCCCTTAGTAACAACGAGTTTCAGACAATGTTGGCTCGTATTTATGTTCAGCATCGGCATGCCACATGCGCCACGGGTGGCGAGTGTCTGATATTTTGTCCATATTTTCAACCACAATCAATTCATTAACTCATCATTTTGAATCCACTATTATCACATACAAATATTTCCTAAGTAGTGTGCAACACGGTTCGTAACACTTGTGTGTTCTAAACTGCTTGCAACATTTAATTGCTACCACGAACGCGATCAAATTTGTAATAATTCCTTGTATTCGAAATTTTGAATTATGCTAATCGTGCGGGTTCAGTGAGTACTGGACTCGGCGGCTGCTGCGATTGCGGCGCGAGCGCTATGTGCGCTCAACGAGCAGCTCGGGGCAGTCGGGGGACGCCTCCGATGACGGCGACGCCGCCACCAGAGTTAGCAGCTAGGAGTCAGCCACCACGGCGTCGCGCTCCGCTTTCACTTGCTGTTCATATACAGATAACATAAGTACCTATCACAATTTAGCTTATTGAGGACGATAACGATAGGAATGTTATCTATTAGTTAATACGATGCGATAAATAATATGCGTATATTCGATATATTGATCAACAAGGTAAGGTGGATATCAAATTTGATTTAGTATTGAACGCAACATTAAAATATGGAGAGTGTAAGCTCAGAATACTAAATAGTAGGTACAGTGAATAGATATGGCCACATATCCGTCGCGAGTAGCCCTGAGCTGCACTTCATTGATTCGGGCCAACTATCTCGTACAATGCTCAAACTTACATGTTTGAAGTCCTAGGAGCCCGGTATAAGTTAAAAAGGTATAGGAGCAAGTGCGTGGTGGTGTCGTACCATGGCCTTGGTGAGCACGGTGGCGTCCTTGAGGCTGAGCACCTGCAGCACCTGCGCTTCGCCGCCGCCCTGCAGCATCACCTGCGCCACGCCGCCGCCCATCGAGATCGCCTCCAGCGTCTCGCCGTTCTGCTCCACCTGCCACGTCAGCCCCGTCTAATATCGTACCTCAAAGTATATAAGTATTATAGACGGACATGTATCAAAACAGATTTTTCTTTAGAATTACGGTTGTATGCTTATAACTCAACTACAATGTCAAGTGTTGATTTAATTACGGCTAAAACAACTAACTTAGTCTTGGAAATTCAACCTAAATCTGACATAATTAGTGATCACATTTCAAGCAAAATCTAACAGCGAAACAAAAAAATACATAACAAAATACACACCTTACATGCAGACACACAGTGTAGAGAAGCTGTAATTAGTGCAATCTACGAATGAAACAACAAAACAATACACAATCACATGTTTATTCCTGGCGCCACGCACTCGACATTCAATAGATATTTTGTACTAGAAATTTAGCGCATATATTATAGGTAGGCCGAAAGCTTTACTATAAAAATAACCACGACCTATTATAATCCTTTAAACTGATGTTGATTGGAGCTCCTGTTTATAATTTCAAAGCCCCTCTGGCGTCTGTTCCATAAGCATAATTTTAACACTTTATGGAATTCCTTTATATGCTATACTATATATGGACTAAATTCCTAGAGTAACAAATCTACAACAAAAAAACAAAACATAATTCAAATAAAAAATAAACTCTGCAAATTAAATAAAATAGTGTCTACGTAATGTAATATGTAAATGAAATAAAAATTGTATTAAGCTATGTATGTAAGGCATGTTGTATATTTCGAGAATATTTCTCATTGGGAAAAGGTACGGGTATTATGGCATGTTATAATGTACGCTAGTACTCGAACTTGGTAATACTTCTTCACTTCGTCGGCGGTAATATTTGCAGTTGTATCTATCTAAATAATTTTAAATCGTAAACTTTTAACACGACATGCATAACATACAAAAATATTTATCTCTTACTATTATAAAAAGTAAAACTATGATGCATAAGAACATATTCCTACTATGTTTTACCCACTGTATGAGTGTCAGAAACTATTATTTTGATTAAAGAAATACCTGGATAGTAATTATATTACTGTTAAATTTTTTCTTAATCGAAATTCAGTATTAGCAATATGCCGAGAGAAATAATATTATTTGGATCGAGAGTTTGTTAATGTTTCTGACGATCGAAATCATGAGCCATAATTAATATTCCACCCGGAAACACATTTAATAGGAATATGTTCTTAAACAGAACAGTCACACACTACATATCAACTAACAAATACATTGCACAATAAAGTCAAATATTTCCGTAAAATTAAATACACCATAAAGGCAACCAAACTAACATGAAGGTAAAACAAGCACTATGTGCGGTAAATTATTAATACTAAGATTTGCCACTACATAAACTTCGTTATATAATAGTATTGTACTTGCAAAGTAACCCAGAGTGGTAGCAAAACATCCAATATTTTGGAACCCGATTTTTAAGGTCTAAACTTTTGCTTTAATTAATCATTACCAGTCAAGACGAGAGCATGTATTAGCTGTAAACATTATTTATTTCGGGCGGATGCGGCCCCATTCCAATGTTATTATATTTCGAAGCTTCTGTAGCAACACAATAAAATACAATAGGCAAAACCATGCATACTTTGGCAGTAACTAGCTCACTAAGCATTATTTTGGTAACTAGTGTCTTGGACAGCGCTTAGAGTGTACTTATAACTTGCACATTTAGGAACTATAAAATAATATAGAGTAAAATACTGTATTGTTATAACATTCCTCGTAAAGGTAATACACATATAATTAGAACAAAAAAAACATAATAAGGGTATTTTATGTGTAAATTTTATATCTTGTCTCATTATAATCCTGGGGCTCTTAGACTACACTGGAACATTTGGACATGTGTTATGATATGATAATGACACCTATCTAATGCAATAGAAAGCTAAAAGAAATAAATACTAAAATAAAAATCTATATCAGACATATTAATCACGTAAGCCACAGCTTTGACGCGCATATAAGTTAAAAATTATTGACTTTATAAGCACTTACTCTCAGAGATCTCGTATAACAACGAATTATATACAAAAAATATCACATTTGTCTCACTGTTACCATATTATTGACTAATGAAAACAGTAATGGCACGAACATCAACTAGCCTCGACGAGATACGTCAATGCTATAACTAAATCTACATAACATCTTTAGGTAGAAATAATTGCTTACAGCAAGTCTTGAATTTGTAAATAGTTGGTAAGACACTACATACGGACGTGAAATTAATACTATTCAATTTGTAAAAATAAAATAAAATTGTATCATGATGATAATGGGTACCAGCATCAAAAAAGGCATAATTCGCCAGCGTCGTTGATCCTCCGTATCCCCCTCGCATAGAAGGGCCTAAGCTAGGACCCTGTCTATAGGACGTTTAAAGCCCAACTTAATTTAAACTCAAATGAACAGTCGAATAAAGCAGTATGGAGGATTTTCAGGACATCCCAAAAAGGTTCCCATGCCTCGCATACTGCGTCCTAGCAACTAGAACTCAACCTTTATGCCGGCCGATCACAGCGACGCACAAGACACGAGCACCCTGCTGCATTAACGCTTCATGACGCAAGTAATAATAAAACTTGACGCGTTTCGTGTACTCCAGGTACATCGCAGCGGGATGCCGGCGCCAAACTGCCTTCTACAATAGCCTAAGCTTGTCCGGGCAGGTCGAGCGGCTCGCGCTTGATCTCGACGGTCCGTAGAGTGCGCACCTGCACGAGCGGCGCCATGCACACGCCGCCGTCCTGCTGCTGCATGGACGCCACCATGGACTGGTACACCGACGCCGACACCGGCACCGTGATCACGCCCGACACCGACACCGGGTAGCCTGCACACGTACACGACATGACGTGTTATACACGCGAGAAACATTACGTTTAGTCAATACAATTTTGCCGTATTAGAGGGTAGAGTACGAACGTCAATGTATAAAAAAAAATTGTCTGCTGTCACAATGAAGCCTTAGTTAACGACAACGTTAATGTAACTCTATAATATATGGCCATTAACACCCTGACGACCGTTTGATTTAGTTGTTCGAGCGTAGTAGGCCGCTCGGCTCACTGCACCAAGTGGTTGCAGATTCGATTCCAATCCCATCGAAGGTCTTTTCGTATTTTGCCCTGGACTGGATGTAACTAGGATCGCCCTCAGTTAAATTATTGTTGTGTTCGTTTGTCTGGCACGTTATTATAGACAATGAGATATGCATGTTTGATGACCGCTTGGCGCAGTGGTTCGAGCGAAGGCCGCTCGGCTCACATGGTGGTTGCGGGTTCGATTCCTGCTGGGGTAAATTTCGGAAATGGCCTTTTCGTTATTTGCCCTGGTCTGGTCCATTGTACGGTACTCATTGTACAAGCGTTGCTTAGTTTGGGACCATACAGTTGGTGTGACAGTCTGGCGAATTATGTCGTTGATGAGACACTCGGTCGTGTACACACCGTGTCCGTCCTCGCCGGTGAGTATGATCTGCCCGTCGTGGTTGAGCGTGGCCTCGGCCACGGCGTTGAGGTCCACGGTGACGGCGCCGTCGCCGTCCAGCGTCTGCACCACGCTGCCGCCGCCCTCGCTGCTGTGGATCTGCGACATAACCACTTTCTATAGATGTCTCCTAATAATAGGGCACGGGCGTCCCCTATACGCGAAACGACACTTGTCCACCGATTAGATTTAGCTTCATAAACTAGCATATTAATTCGTTTGCAATGTGGATCTCATCTCAGTCGCATGGCTTGTGAATATCTCGGTGGGAGCAAGGCCTAAGAGCGATATCCACCCGCTTTTGAAAAATATTAGAATTAACAATTCCAGTATGGCTATTACAAATTCTATTAATTTATGTTTCAGTTTTAAGTGAAATAACATGATATTGAATATTCCAACTCAAAAGTCTCGAAACAAGGTGCAGTATAATGTCGACAAAATCAGGTTAATAGTGTACTATGTCAAGACGGTAATTATAGTGATGTGACCTCCCGTCTGCAACGTGAAATGGTGTTGTACTGACCACCTGCGCGGTGGTGCCATCTGGCAGCGTGATGATGGGGTTGTTGGGATCCACCTGGATCAGCGACACCGTGCCGTCCGGGTTCGTGATGGTCTGCAGCATCGCCGGCGCGTACTGCGACATCTGTGCCACACACAACCGTACACATTGTTTTATATTCCAACAGAATACACATTTGGAGGTTTGGAATAATTTTTGAAACAATGCCCGCGAGTAGTATTGTGAACATGCGTGCGTACGTCGACGTCAGCGAGCGTCATCTGGTCGATGCAGACTTGCTGCGCGGACAGCACGGCCTGCTGCTGCTGCGAGCCGCGCGCCGCGCCGCTCGACGAGCCGCTCGACGTGTTCGAGCTCGCGTTGGGCATGCACGCCGATATCTACCGGTTACCAAGGCGCCGCGCCGAGGGACGTTGACGGTATAAAGGAAATTTGTTACCGATTCCGTGCAGCATTCCGTATGTGATGGCGTTAATGAACAAGAAATTAAATTTAGATTGTGATCTTGGCAGTGTCTGAAATACGAAAAAAATGCAGTACTTTACCCATAACTGAAGCATTGATGTAACGGTTCCCAAAGAAATAATATATGCAATCAATTCTGTGGTGCCTTAAATTGCTTTTCAGAAGATTGACAAAGTGTCAATGTCTAATGGTTATGATAACTAACTGTATGGGTATGATAACTTCACATTGCTAGTGATCTTTTAAAAATACTAGAGTGCATAGGTAAAGTCCGGTCGCGGAACACGAAGATTTTCGTACATTAACCTGTTATTACCTGTCTCTGTCACTCCCGCGTAAATCTAATACGTCTCGCTCACACAGTTGCCGTGAACGCCGTCCTCGGGGATTGTAAACCTTTTACCCGAGTGCTAGCTATAAGCTAGTATATTTTTTACCACATAAACATATTTCATATAAACCCCACTTGATGCAAAAATGTTTGTGACCACTAATATCAGTAAGCAAAGAGGTCATTGTACGAAATTCTTCCTGCTCCGCGACCGGACTTTAGTGCCACAGAAGCGGCGAATGGTAATAGTGTCGTAGTACTGACGGGTAGCGTGGGCGGTCCCTTCTCGTCCTCCTCAGTGAACGCGGGCAGCAAGTCCTCCCGCCCGTGGTACTTGTAGCAGTTGACCACTATCTGACGCAGCGCGTGTGTCCATGACATCTGACAGACAACAGCCGGTATACAAATCACTGGGGTTTTGGAAATATATGTTCGCTATGGAACGTATTAATGTGGGAAATTGAAGGTTAAATAAAGGCTGTCAATAGATTCCAGTGCTGGACTTAGTATCTGTATAATTAAGGCGATACCACATACAATCAAAGAGCAAGACGTGTTGCCATAATACTAAAGAATGGTATTCTTTAACATAAGAATTGACATTTATTGTAACAATGATAATTCCTACATTAATGTTATTCAGTTTTACAATAACGTTCATCAAATTGGATCAGTACAAAACTATTGAAATTTGTTCTGTATTCTTTCTTATTTTACTAGCATTCCAAATTATCCTAAATAAGAGAAGACTTGTGCTGAAAAATAAACAGTCCGAAATAAAGGACTTACTGTTTAATTATATTGTCTTAAAAATGATTAAACACTTTTAAGTTGACTCTGTCGCCTAAGGGGCGTGCTTACCTTCTGCTTCTCGTCCTCGGTGCGCGCGTCCATCCGCACGTTGGCCCAGGGCAGGTCCTTGGGCCACCACGGCGGCCGCGTCGACTCCCGCCCCCACCCGGGCTTACCGCGCACTTAACACATTATTACATTTTATATATTTATTTACGGTGAAGGAAAACGTCGTGAGGAAACCTGCATGACTTAGAAAATCTAACCAATTTTCGAAGGACATGTGAAATTCGCCAACCCGCACTGGGCCAGCGTGGTGGATTATGGCCTGAATCCCCCTCGTGTTGAGGGGAGGCCCGTGCCCAGGAGTGGTATGTTAAAAAGGATAAATAATTCCTTGCTTGAAGATATTTATCATAGTGGGGCACAAAAAGAAAAGTAAGTTATATTACTGACCCATGGAGTACTTGAGCATGAGCGGTATGAATGCCCTGAGCTGAGCCTGGGTCATCTTCTCGACGGGCGTGGGGATGCCGTCGATGATGAGCGGCGGCAGCTCGAACAGCGAGGGGTCGTCCTGCGGCGGCGGCGGCGCCTGCGGGCAGCCGCCCAGCCCGAACTGACGCTCGTTATATAGCTCGCATACACCAAGCACGTCACCAACACAGACGACTCTCGTGGAATCAGCCATCATGTGCCGTTCCCGTCATAATCATAATTTCATACTTTCCCGGGAGTTGCACATCAGGACAGATGACACGAAAGTCGTCATAGTTTTGTACTATAAATATCATTACTCTCTGCATAGGATAGTTTACGAAATTTTCGATTAAACTGTGTAAGGCGCGCAGGGCAAGCACGCATGCCAAGTTTTTATTAAACTGCGCCTAGAATCGCTTATTTTTCATAGTTTTTGTTATTTTCGACCACGAGCCGGAACTCTTCCTCTCCCTCTGTCCCAATCCCCTTCAGGTCGACAACAATGATGCAAACATCTATAGACTACAATAACTGCTCAAATTCAGGCAGATCGTAGGCATGTTTCCCTACTTAGTTATACTATATAAAAGAAATTAAAAAGTACCTGCTCAGCGAGCGCGTTCTCGAGCTCCTCCATGATCATGCAGCGCAGGTTGCGCACCACGTCCTCCAGCGGCTTGGCGCCGAACACGCGGTACGACGTGTTGGGCTTGCCCGGCGTCGCCACCAGCACCACCGCCTGCTGGCCCACGCGAGTCGCGAACTCCTCTATGGTTTGCTAAACACGAAATATGTATACACTTTATCATCTAGAAATTGTACCTGGCATATTTGCGGTTCTCTTTAACGGTACTTTGCAGAATCCTTTCTATAGCTGTAGGGTGCTACTCCAAAATCATTCAGTGAAAAGCTAGTATTATTCATGATATAAAAATGGCACTAAGCAATAAACAACCGGAGGCTTGACAACAATAGACAATTGAGTGTCTCAAAGCGGATACCCAAGGGATATGTAACAGTAACAGACCCACTATAATAATGTATGGTCCCAAACTAATCAAGGATAGTACTATGGGTACTTTACCTGAGGGCGATTCCAGTGTCGCCCAGACCAGGAGAAATTAAATAAAGCGGCCAATTGTCGACTACATATTTATAATGTACTCACTCTCAATTTCCTCAGCAATCTGTTCTGATGCCGCTTCCTGACTGAAGGGTTTGTCTCAAATGAATGCGGCCGCTTGCGTTTCTTGGAAGACGCGATCGCGGCTGCTGCGGCCATTCCCACAGGACCTAGACACCATCGCATTGTTTGTAACATTCACTTTATTTTAAACATTACCATCCCATATTAAGTTATCTCATTACTATCCTTTGAGCCACTCGAAATAAGCTTAAGTGTTTGTGCAAAGAGTGGGCTCAATAATTTATTGGCCACAATGGGGGATTGAACCTGGAACCACTTGGTTACAAAGGCGGCAGCCCCTCTAACTACAAACCTATTGTCACTTTAATCGTCAAAGAACTGTCATTGCTCAGTCTGTTATTAATAATTGTAACTCTGAAGCACCTATTCCTTGTTATCTCTATTCTTACACTTCCTGCAGCAAGGCCAACCTCTACACATGTCAGAGATTTATGGAAGTCTTTCTGTCGGTTTTTTACGTAGGATAAGATGATACGAAATATGTAGATATTTATCACAAAAAATGCTGATCTAGAATTAGATTGAGATTGTTTCAGTTTTTTCTGTAAGAATATGTTATTAGAAATGGAGTCGCTCACCAGCGGCGGCGAGCTGTTTGGTGACCTCATCGCTCATGGCTTTCTTAATGATGTCGGCACTGTCGTCGTAGTTGGAGCCGGCCGGCGAGGACGCGCACTCGTCGTCCTCGTCCGAAGCACCGCTCAGCCCGCATCCGTCCACTTGGGACATGTCCTGGGAGGAACTCTGCCATTATCACACCATCACTTAGTGACTCTTTGGAGTACAATGTTTAGTTTAAAACTAGGTAAAAGTTAGACTAAGCTTTTTCGTAGTTTTCAGGTTCTGTTCTGCCCCATGGTTTGTTTTCAACATCAGTTTGTGACAAAAATGGCTGTTACTGGCAGACAAAAACACTCAAGTTTTTATCTTTTTTGAAAGTGAGGAGCCCCAATATAAGGTTTAAAATAAAACCTCTTTCACTGTTGTGCACTTGTCTCCTACTAATACTTGAATCTATAAGTACCTGCTCTGAGATAGCCAAGTCTCACAGAGAAAGCTAATCTTATGGCTAGCATACCTCCTCTCCCATATCCATAGATTCTGTGCTCACAGCTGAGTTCATGTTGAAGTCAGGGTCACCGCCGTCGTCTTGCCCGCTCAACTCAAGTACCATTTGATTGTCCAGCTTGGATTAGTGTTGCCACACTCGGCCCTCCGCTGCACTAACAGATTTATGACCTAAGACAAGATGGGAGCATTTTTAGATAAAAACTTTTAATGTAAAAACAACTAGCATACTGTTACATATTAAAGAGCAAAGATCAACAAGATAGTAACAGATGGTTAGAGCAGTAATAATATGTTATTGCTCTAACCGTCCATTAGAGTGTTAGTGAACTCAGCACTTATGTTTCAGAGTGGCCAAGTAGAGGTGCTGTGAATTTTGAAAAATAAGTACCTATTAATCCTATCATTCAGATTTGTAAGGACTGGTGTTATGACCTGACTGCATCCATGGAAGCTTCATATTGATGTATTGTCCCACCCTAGATCATTGCAAGTCTGTGCCTTACCCTTGTAATAATAATTGTTTCAATAAATACAGGTGTACCCTCTGTTGGTGTACCTAGTTCATTTTCATACAGGGGTTGTGACATGTTTGTGAATTATAAGTACCTATAATGTCATGAATTTATTGGATTCAAGTAATTTAATTGTGGCTAAAATCCCTTACATACCAACTACTGTTTCTCTATATGAAGAATAAGTAAGCACTTCACATATTTGTGTAGGTTGCCTACTAACTTGTGACACACCATACAACCAGAGATTGAGATCTACATGATTTATTGTCTAAAGACACCTGCCTGACCTACTAGGGGACCATAAAATCAGGGTCCATCAATATCATTTGCCATCTTCATGTCTTCTATGAAATATGAATGAATGACTGATTGTACTACATATGACTTACAAACCATGTAGATTTTTAACAACTAATGACATATAGGTATATGATTATATAATTTTCTACCTATATGTATAAAAATATTTGTAGATATTGTGTATTAGGTATGTGTATTCTTTAACCTGTTTCTCTGCAATCAATAAATGATATGGTGACCTAATTAGAGCTAAGACATTGTGGAAAATAATATATAACTTCATAATTGAGTTTATAAAACCATTACAGTTCAATTATAATTTCCTTGAGAGCTTTAGAGGATCAGCCATTTTATAGATTAGAGTCCATGTTCAATCAATGCAAAAATAGATGATATTTCTGTATCAAATCCTAAATTTCAGTCTTTGAGGGATATTTATATTTGCAATAAATCATTGTATCATTATATTGGCGACACTTAGCCTGGTGTAGAAAGTATCAATGCAGTACATATCAATTGCTTGACTATTCTATTGTGTGGGTAGCTAGCTAGGAAAAATCAATACTCGAGCTTTCTCACGAACTATCTATCTAGCCGAAATAGCACACACCCCAGGATAAATTAGAACTGATGATAGGGTCTAATTCAACGATATTATGACACATCCCAATCTAAGCTGCTTGTATTACAGCCAGATGCAGATAGTTTCACTTGCGCTTCGAACGCAAATAAATTCTTAGTCCAATGCACCATGACGCATTTTGTTTGGATGTTTTGTTTATGCGGTGCATGGTGGCCCGCGACGGGTCAGTTTCGAAGACGCATGACGCAAGCTCTTTGCGGCGGCGTAAAGGATAAGCTCAAATGAATGGCCATCATGAAGGGGAGTCGCGCGTTCGAGCAGGCCCAGACAGAATCGGAAGACTACGGCTGCGTACGCACCTGCGTGATTTGAAACACATTTTGCAATCCAATTAGATGTCCCCCGAAGCCGCTGTGATGTAACCCGTTCAAAATAACACTTTTTATAACATTTGCACTCGTCTGGACACTGATTTCACAAAATTTGCGGAGTGCACAAGAGACCCCGAAAAAAACGAATCCTCCATTAGTATCGATCGGTAAACTCGGTATGTGGACCACACAGACTTCATAACTAGGGGTCGCCATTTTGTACGAGTCTGCGCGGTGTGATTTTTGCATGGAAAGGGAAATCGCCCCTCTGCCTGAGGGGGGACCGGAATTCTACTTCTGTGAGTAAATAGAGGCTTAATTTGAAAAATACTTACCAGAATTGAGCGACAAATATTTATATTGATTTAATTGCACAGTCTGTAGTGCTAGATCTTCAGGGAAAAGCCCAAGTTTATTTTCGAAATTGATCTTTTCACGTCACTCTGTAGTGCCATCTAGTGGAATTTTCAGTTACTGATTTGACATTTCATTAGTAAACAAACTTCCGCTCGTATTTCGCTCGAGTTTATATTTGCCAATTTGTATTGCAAGTTTCGTGTTGTTTGTTAACGTGAGATATTGACGATTGCGTAATAAATAAATAAATACGAAAATAAAAAGGTGAGTTTATGCTATAATTATTCTAAAGTTATAGCAAGGACTACTCATGTTGAGGTTATGAATCATATTTTCCGTGATAAATAAGTTTCCCTTTCTCATGAGGGAATCTAATCCTAAAAAACTTTGAAGAAGATACCAACAATATACAAGGGTAGATAGATATTAAAATAATTTTACTGCTATAAAGGTACCTACATATAATTCGAACACAGCTGTTTTGAGAACTTAGTTGTAAAGTTGCTTTTACTTTGGGAACCTAGTTCCATTGGTGTAAGGTCATACTGTATGCAACCAAAGGTTTGTTTGGGCAGTCATTCATATGTCAATATCTCAGCTCTTGCCACTTCTTGCTATAGGTGGCTATGGAGGGCCATACTAGACCAAAATGCCTGATGAACCAGGTTGTCCCACGGTTATTTAGCGAATCCAACAGTGTCTTGCATGTGGGATCCATTATTTTGCTTTGAAATATAGCAAATATGGACCTATATGGGTAATGTAATAAAATAACATTTATATAATAATCTCTATTATTTCATATTGCATAGTCCTAAATCTAATGACATAAACTAAATGGCGCAGAGCTTAACATCTAAATGACTAATTTATTAATATTACAAAGTATAAAAATTTAGGGGTAAAATTTAAGAAATCACATTAAGTAATTGTGTCAATAAGAATATCTTTATTGTATCATCGGGGCCTCTTGTATTCACCGGATTCCTCAGATGATCCTGCAAATATCACCAAACATTAAAATTCCAAAATGTATTATGTATTGAGTTAACATGAATAGTTTAATGGTCAAGTTTTGAACCTGGAACCTGGCAGCTAGGAGGGGGCATTAACCACTAGGCCATTGACAACTAGGGGGGCACTTCTCTCTTATAGCCAAACTGGAATGTTGACAATTTGTATGTGCACCCGTAGGCCTGAACAGAATAAACACTTTGAATTTGAATTTGGAATTGTTTTTAATAGGTATCTATTATTTATACCAAATCAAAATCACCAACAATAACAAAACAACTATACAAGATTTGTCGTTTGTCGCTCTGGTGAGTCAGTTACCCGAAGAGCGATGGCAGAACCGGCCCCGCCAGCCAGGCTCGCAGGCGCACGCGCCGCCCACGCACTTGCCGTGCCGGCACGCGCGCGCGCACTCGCCCGCGCGCCGCCCCACCTCGCAGTGGTTGCCGCCCAGCCCCGCGGGGCACCGGCACTTGTTCACGCCCTTGCAGCGCCCGCCGTTCAAGCATGGGATCACGCATTTCGCTGAAAATATTGTCTTTTTAGAGATGTCAACGCGAACCCACATTTGGTCGCGACGCATGCGCCGAATTATGAGAAGCATTTAGCAAAATGTGTCTGCGCGCGGGTCAAACGTATATGCGCTTGTATACCAGCTTAAATATCCAACAAATTACATTTTTGAACTCACAAAATTCACACCGCAAGCCGTAGTAACCTTTAGGACATTCACACGTGTCTTTCTGTATGCATTTGCCGCCATTCAAACACTTCTGCGAACATATGCCTGCAACAAACAGAATAGAATCAAACGGTTTTAATTTTTTTGTTACAGAAGTGAACATGTTGCGCCAACCGTTACTGCAGCAGGTTCGAAGAACACACAGTAACAGGCCTTATTGGAAAAAGAATCCACATGTAAGTTTCTTAAACATATCGGTAATCTATTCGAAGTGGTTGACCCGATTCTATGGGACGAGATTAAGAATAAATTAGGGAGTATATTGTAGTCTGATTGTCAAGGTCTGTACGTGATATATTTCCCAACAGCTAGACCAGATAATCCGTGTGGACCATGCCGGCGAGCTCGGCGCTGACCGCATCTATGCGGGCCAGATGGCGGTCCTCGGCAGGACGGCCGAGGGGCCGCTGATCCAGCACATGTGGGACCAGGAGAAGCAGCACCGCGCCAAGTTCGAGGAGCTGATCAACGAGTACAGGGTCAGGCCCACGGTGCTCACGCCGATATGGAATATAGCTGGGTTCATGCTGGGAGCTGGTTAGTTAAGAATTTTCATATTCTAGTTTGTGTCTGCGGAGATATTGACTTTTGTTTTAACGGTATCTCACACTATTTTAACCAAATCTAAATATATATAACTCAAAGGTGACTGACTGACTGACTGACTGACATAGTGATCTATCAACGCACAGCCCAAACCACTGGACGGATCGGGCTGAAATTTGGCAAACAGGTAGATGTTATGACGTAGGCATCCGCTAAGAAAGGATTTTGATTAATTCTACCCCCAAGGGCATAAAATGGGATGAATAATCCCGAAATTTTTGTTAAGTTAAATTACACGCGGACAAAGTCGCGGGCACAGCTAGTAATGAATAAATACGAAGCTAATATTGTTTGTGTATCCTTCCACGGTTTCTGGTTCTATCTTGATTATGTCTATTGTAAATTGTAATATACCTATTCTTGTCAAAAAATATAAATATGCAAGAACTAAAATTGTTATTTTACGCGATCAAAATGTGAAGCAACAAAGCTAAGTAACTTTCTTTATTAAAAAGTACTTTATGATATCTTAGTGATCGCATATTTGGAAGCGGCGTATTTTAGATTATTTGGTAATACCCCCTCACGTGCTGTGGTGCACCACAGTGCACCCACATTTCCTTGATAGTATTTTAGTTCCAATGCAATATCTAAATATATATTTAACTCAAAGGTGACTGACTGACATAGTGATCTATCAACGCACAGCCCAAACCACTGGACGGATCGGGCTGAAATTTGGCATGCAGATTGATGTTATCACGTAGGCACCCGCTTAGAAAGGATTTTGAATAATTCTACCTCCAAGGGGATAAAACAGGGGATGAAAGTTTGTTAAGTTAAACTCCACGCGGACTAAGTCGCGGGCTCAGCTAGTGTAATAAAAATGTGTAGACAAATATGTCATCAGTGTGATTAAATTGAGTAAGGCGCATCACTATTCCCAAAAAACTAATTCCAGGCACAGCACTACTAGGCAAAGAGGCAGCAATGGCGTGCACAGTCGCCGTCGAGACCGTGATAGTGGACCACTACAACGACCAGCTCCGCACCCTGATGCAGGACCCCAACGTCGACAAGGCCATCCTGGAGACCATCACCAAGTTTCGTGACGAGGAGCAGGAGCACCACGACACGGGCATCGACCACGGAGCCGAGCAGGCGCCGTTTTACAAAGCACTCACAGAAGTAATAAAGGTCGGATGCAAGGCGGCCATTGCTATATCAAAGAAGGTTTAAAAAGTGGGTATTTGAAAATGGAATTGACGACTGAAATATCTATATTATTTATGTTGAAGTAAAGGCTGCTACACACATGCCGCCGGCTTTTGCCGCTTTCATTTAGTTATTTTGTTCGAAACGAAGTGCCGTCAAAGTGTATAGTAGCCATACTACTAATGCCTATGGATGTTAATACTAACTAATGTCATTTGAATTTAGACTTTACTGTTACGCTATTGATATTCTTTTGCAAAGATACGTATAGGTTGACGAGTTCAGTAATTAGTTTCGCAGTTTTATGAAGACAAACTAAACACATCACATGCCTACCGCTAAGTGCAATAAATAGTGAAAAATAAGTGTCTGCGTTTAAAAAGTCAACCAGGGTAGTGAGATTTTGAATAGTATTTTATGTATATTACGGGTATAGTGTCTTGTAATGTTATAATTGTGTAATGAGTCATATTTTTGCTGCCGATTGAGTACCTAATAAAATTTTACTATCGTGTAAGTACAAAGTAACGGTATTTTTACCAAATATATGTGACGAATCACGCTCTGAAATATCCAAGATGTGACCAATAATTACCATGATGTTTGTTTAATAAAATATGTGATAATTATGTTGGTTTCATTCGAATTCATTAGGAACTATAAGTATCTACCTAAAACGCAAATATGCAAAATGTTCATACTACTTGTCGACTCAAGAAGTTTATTTGGCTGTGCGAGAAGATTTTATTGCACTACATGAAATCACAGACCTCGAAAAATTCTCGCTGAATAAATCTAAGCATAAAATTGTAAATACATTTTAACCGACTTCAAAAAGGAGGAGGCTATCAGTTGTATTTTTTATGCTAAAATCTGAAATTATATTTTTTTAGATAACTCTCAATTAAAGCCGACCTGTCTACACGTTATTTGTATATTAATGGCCTCTTACAATTGGGTCAAGCCCAATATGATTCTGCCAATGTCGAGTAACGAATAGCAATAACAAACACAATTAATAACAATACAATACAAAAATGTGACCGTCCATTTTGGAAAACCTAAATTTAGTCCAGAAAAAATTATGGTGTTGATCACGGAATAAATAATCCTACACGTACTTATGTTCTTATGTTGCCGTACGTCGTCATTGTCGGATGGTTTACAGGAGTACTGGAGTAACTGTAGTAAGAGTTCGGGGGATGGTGGCGGGCGTATTCACATTGGGTTACTTACTAGACCGGGTCCGCGGAAAAAAACTCATCAAGTGTTTTTTTTTATTACTGAGTCCGTGTTGAACATATCTGCATCTCAGGGGCCGTTGAAAAGGGTTGTGAAAAGCTGTCCTAAACAGTGAAACCCACCTCCTTCACAATTCCGGCCCTGGTAGCCTTGCGGGCAGGAGCACACGCCGGGCGCGGTGCAGTTCCCGCCGTTCATGCACTGCGGGTAGCAGAGTGCCGTGCGGCAGTCCTGCCCCATGTACCCGTCCGGGCACTGGCATATCTTCTCGTGGTTGCACCAGCCCTGGTTGGCGCACTTTTTGTCACACTCCGGATCCGGGCCTGGAAATTAAAAGTTAGTACAAAACGGTTTTATATTGCACTAGCGACCCGCCCCGGCTTCAAACGGATATTTTTATAAGTGTTTCCCTACTATATTGTGCATGTATTATACTTATAAACTTTTCTCTTGAATCACACTTATCTATAAAAAAACTATAAATAAACCGCATCCAAAACCGGTGCGTAGTTTTAAAGATCTAAGCATACATAGGGACAGACAGACAGCGGGAAGCGACTTTGTTTTATATTTACTATGAATGCATGGAAGAGCCCAGTGTTTCTTAAAATAGTGTAATTTAGATATTTTTTCTTCTACGGACCCACACAGATTTCCATAGACCTAAGTATCCACACGACTATTCCTTATCTTTGGCAAAATTGGCTCCAACCCCATGTCGATTTGATATCCTGCATTAAAAATTTGTCCCCCCAATGATACCCCGTCAGTAATTTCAACCAGGCTCGTACCTACGTGGGTCCATTTCATTATCGGTAAGTATAGGTACATTTAAATATAAAATGAATAGTTAGCAGTGAGAATTAAACTTATTTGAATGATTATCGTCTTTACGGACTCCAAAAATATAACTTATTTCAGTGAAATGGTTTGGTACAGTTTACTATGTATGATAGGCTGATGATTAGATGAAAATGATTAATTTCATTAGAGTATAGTAATGAAAGCAAGCGTAATGGTACAAACCTAAAAACGCAAATGCTGTGAGCAGAGGCACCGTGAAATCAGCCATTCAGCATACTCGGCGATATAACCCGGAAAATAACGCATTCATGTTAATATGGCCCGGCGCACATCGCAGGCTTGCCACACGGAATATACAGAGATTGAAACAAATAGTTAATGAAGAAAGGGTTAACAATACAGTTATTGACACAGTAATGGGTAAGGTATGTCGATTTCCGTATTATTAAAACATAGGGCGAAAGCTCCAGTAATCGGTCGAGCAGTTGAGAGTAGGTACCTATATTTAGACTATCGATTTTGTATTTATAAATATAATTGTTCTGAAAAAAACAGGTTATGGTTAACACGCAATAAATTGAATTCTCGATTGTTTCATCGTCAAAATAAGAATAATTCATCGTAAAGTCGAAAACAAAACGCTAATAAAATGTCAATCGCTGTATTGTTCGTTCCGAACACAAACACTGTGACGTGTTATACCGTGGAACTGTAAAAGGCGCTGGTAACAGCGTTCGCTCATACCAACTACCCATAAATGTATTATTAGTACCATAAGCATAACAATATGAACTCGAAATAGATGAAATGCAATGTTGAGTGTTTCTGTTTGGTAACCCGAGTTTTCACTACGGTTTTACTTGTTTTTATCACCAGTTGTAAGCATGAAATATCAAATTAATAAGCTTAATGGGACTCTGCAAAGTAGATCAAATAGCATCTATAGAAAGAAGTCAACAGTTACTTCAATAATTTATAAGAAAAAGCGTTACGCCCGTGTCTTTGGTGTTGCTTTGTTTCTTTTAAATGCATTTTATGCTTGTAATTACAGTACCAATTTAGTTACTACAAGGAATTAAAAGATTTAACATGCGAGGATTAAACAACTACAAAAACACAGGCATGAAAGTGTTAAAAATGCGTTGGCGATACAATACCTGTCCTTTCTAAATACACACCTCTCTGTGCGCATTCCTTCTTTAGGTGCAACCTTAATGGGGTGCCTTTCAAGGGTAGTCCTCTGCCATTTTTTAGCACAAGCCCTATTTCAAATGTGGCCACTCCGCTATTGTTACCGACACATGGCAAAAATATACTGAATTCTGCGAACAAACTCGGTATTAATATTTAATCAGTCGCTATTTATCCACGTCTCAAAGCGCAGATTTATAATTAAATAAACAAAAATATAAAATAATATTTCATAGTTTTCACTAAATCACCTTTTGCAGTTTTAGGCACTCTGCCATGGGTTTTTATAGATAACACTGGCGCTTTCAATATTTTTAAATCGGATGACGTTAATACGTCAAAATTATAGTAATACCGCTTCTTAGATCTCCATGTGAAGTTTACGTAACCAACTTCTGATGGTATGATCGGTAATTTGTTGGAGAAATGAGGATCGAGCACGTAGGGAGATATGTGTCCATTTATAATAGCAAATACTTGCATTGATATGCCTGTAACAGAAATTAAAACTTTTAGAAATGGTTCGGTTTTTATCAGTACCTACGAATGCATATCATTAATCTGAAACAACAATATTATGTACATTGGAAAGGACTTATTAAATCAAGAATATGACCACATCCACTTTGCTTAAAACTGAAAAAGTAAATATCAAAGCGAACAGACCACTGAACATTCGCACTTGTCGTTCATCAATCCACAACGAGATGTCTGAGTGTTGTCTCATCTCTGGGTCCTTGTACTCGCGGCGACCAGCGCCGATCGCCAGCGACATCGCTAACGCCATGCCGGCGCACAGCCGCGCGCCCGTAGAAGCAGATCGCCACATTCTAAAATAATCATTTATGCAGCAATAATAAAATATATTTTTTTAAGGTAAATTTCAATTTAACGTAATTATACAAATCAACTTATAACTTAATCTCTGACCTAGGTGAACATTTTATTGCATTTCTCGTCCTAAATAATATTTATGAAAAAAACATTCCTCTCTATATGGATTGAATCCCGGTTTCATAAAGTTTAATAAAGCTAGGATCGTTCCCAGGATCTAATTAAGAGTTCAAACCATACTAGCACCAAAAATATGTCATAATTTCACTAAAACGTTTCAACGCGGTCCAATAATAAGCGTGTAACTGGCGTATAATTTGTTTGTCGACCATAGAAAATCTCTCCATGTCCCAGTAAAAAAATAAAAGAAAAACAAAATTATCACAGTTAACATAATTGATTGGGACTGTTTGGGACGTGCTTCCACAATGGTATTATCGTGAGAAACGACCGACGAACGTAAAAAACTTACAACTTCATTAAATATCCCCTGTCAAAAAGTAATGTCTACTAGTTTTTTTACTCGCTCCCGATGTCAAATTATACGTACAAAAGGTGTTAACAAAAAAGAAGACTCTCCAATGGATCTATGCTTAGGGGTCCGCAACAATTTTATCTATGTTTTAAAAGACTGAGAAATATTATTTTATGAATTACTAGCGGCCCGCCCCGGCTTCGCACGGGTACATTGCGGTTACATTATTCGAGTTTTAGTAAGGATCCCTAATTTTTTTGAAAATATATTATAGCCTATGTCACCCGGGGATAGTGTAGCTTCCCAACAGTGAAAGAATTTTTCAAATCGGTTCAGTAGTTTCGGAGCCTATTCATTACAATCAAACAAACAAAGTTTTCCTCTTTATAATATTAGTATGATTATGATGTTGGTTAAATTAATATTTTATAGATAACTTGAACAAAAACAAAATTTACTGTCATTATAGGACACATAGCATACGGTCGTAAGAAGCTTAGGTAACGCCAGCCGTTTAACAGACTCGATCTCTACTATAGGCACAGAAAAGTATCATTTGTCACTAGGTATCCTTTAGTTTGGTGTTAATTGAATTTGTGATGAATGAATGGAGCTTAAGAACTTGTTTCATCACTGCTATATTTATAAGTAATATGCCAGTTATTAACTTAGATAGTGTCATGAAAAAAACTTCACAGAAGTAGAACAACTTTATCGAAAAGGTCATACAGTGTTTATTATTATATGACGCTCAAAATATGATTGTCAAATTCCGGGCGCCATTTATCTTTGTGTTGTTTTGTAATTAAACGATATTACATTATTTATTTATGAGATAGTTACGAGATAACCTCAAATTAGCAGTATATCGATTGCTTAAATAAATCATAATAATAATTCATATCGAAGTAGTCTACCTACTTCATGTTTTATGTATGTGAAATATTTAGTGTGTATGATATAAAAAAACACTTTTAGTATTTTAAATTAAAAGACACACACACGAGACGATTAGTTATTGGAATGGAAATACCTATGTAATTAGAATATATATTTATCCATTAGGAATTCAGATTCACGAGATTTCAATAACCAAAAAACTTGATTTTGAAACGCATAAATTAGTAATATTACTCATTAATATTCGAAAACTAACGCAGCTAAAAGGATTATTTTACTTAGGTATAATCTAAAAGGTACACTATTGTATAGATTAGAACCAAATAAGTGTTGCCTGAATACAAGAATATCTATCTGTCAACTATAAATTAGGAGCATGGACACCAAGTGGAGCACTCGCCCTAAATTTAAAACTCTGACCACGGAATATGAAATGAAGCACCATTTTACTTATGAATATGTCACTAAGTAGGTAGGTAAGTATGCATCTATTATATGTAATCTGTTATTCCTACATAGTGCGTATTGCCATTCGCAAACAATCTCTCCGCTATGAGGTCAAATCGCGGCAAACACTCAACGTTTAGTTACAAGTATTTAAGTAGTTGCTTTATGGATAACACGCCTGGTTTTACCAGTACCAAATACCGCAAAAAGGTAAATAAACCTTTTGCGGTGGAGCATAATCACGTTATGAAGCAATGGGACGGTATTAGCGTAGGGTGCGCATGATTGTTAAATGTTATATTGAGTACATAGCGTAGAACTACTTAACCGCAAGTACCAACACAGCCTAAACACGACATTTTATAACTTTTGTAGTTAAGTACCTAACTACTTACCGAGGAACTTAATGGGTTGCAGAGTTATAGCATCTGTCTCTCATTTGTGTAAAAGGAATGTATTACTGTCCGAAGAATAAATAAACTTTGAGAAAGGGAGCTTAAGCTTTTTCAATATAACACTAGACTACTGGTGATACGTACACTTGTGTCTCAGGGCAGAAGCCATAAATGGCACAGCACGGTTATCGAACGATTCTAATACAACTTAGGAAACTCAGTAAAGGCGAGGAGGAAGTCGGAGTTCCCGTGGGATTGGAAGATGACGGTTCGTCATAACCTATTCTCGGTCTCATGACTCACGAACCAGCGTAAAAGTAAAAAAAATATTTCCGGACATAGTTTTTTTTTGCAAAGAGCAGCGGATGCATCCTGCGATAACGCCCGTGCGAATGACCGCGAAACACCCAAACGTTGTCCATGCCAAATTATTTACCAATTCATTGACTTCCACTGGTTTTGGAGCACTCAAGTTTCAACGTATAAATATACTTATAATTAATATATTTCGAAGGCCGTTACTGAATGAGATAACAGGTCAGAGAGACTAAGGGTGTTCTGTTTTAGGATAAAATCAGCTGCAGCTGGCATTACATGAGGTCTAAAGAAATATACATTACAATGTGCAGCTACGAAAAACCACTTCTGAATCGGCAGTCTAAAAAGTTTCTAATTATGTTGATAATAACTTGTCCCAAGTTGCGTTACCCCTGGCCGGCGCACTTGTTAAGCTAACCAGCGGGCCAGTGGATACGATACCCGTTCAGGAACAGGTAACTGTGTAAAAAGTAAAAAAAAAAACAAGAGTCCGGCTGACGGGCCGCGCCCGCGCCGGCCGCTATAAGGCGACCTGCTCACGCCGCGACTTAATTAATTTTATGCCCGTTTACATATAAACCGACGTATAATTGTAAATCAGTATATGCTACATGCTCTAGGCATTGAATCCATACACGTTTCCAGCGCACCCACAGGTTAAATATGGGTGCACAGTAGCATGCATCATACCTCATACCCCTGTGACCTAAACCATAATTATCCAGATGATTAAAAAATGTGTTGAGCGCCAGTGCAACTTTTGCTTTATCTTAGCCCCTGAACTAGAAGGCAATGTTGCACAATGCTTACAGAGTGCAAATCCGTTTCCAAATATATTTACCTAGATACTAATTTAAAAAGCATTAAGTACCTATATACCTTATAGTCGTTAACATGTCGCAATGAAATATGAAATGATGTTAATAAACCTGGTTACCCACATATTATTATACGTTATCGCTAAACTGTCTTCAATCAAATTATAAATAGAATAGTTAATTGGTGGATTTGCATCTCCAGACTTCATATCCGAGCAGTATAAAATGCATATGAGTTAATCATAAAACACCCCTATTAATATATCGTTAAGCAATTATAAAAACGTAAAATTAAAATCGTGTAGCGAAGTGGACGGAAGATTAAAGGACTGCAAGGAAATATCCGTTGTATTCAACGCTTACAATGTTGTAATATATAAAAGCCTGTTCTATAATAGCACCCTTCGCGTAATCGAACCCGCGGACTAGTAGCGAGTTAATAGCTTGCCTTATTCTGAACTTGCACCGTGCGCACTGTGCTTTTAACATATGATCCCATAATTAGGCCTCTATTAATAACTCCTTCATGTTTACATTTGCCAGATAGTAATTGTTTACTTTTTCATGCTTTAATCTTCCAAGATTTTTCAAAGCTCTCTTTCTTGTGTTTTATGTTTTTTATTTTAGTTTTTTCTAGTAAAATCTATATTTCACGCTTAAATGTAATTAAAATGAGTCAAATCATACGCCCGGTAACTATCAATCAATTAAGTACCTATGTAGGTAATTAAAACCGCGAACGACACTCGGGAGTCGGTATGGATTACTAATTAAGTTTTAAGTGGGATCAACGATCTTTTATTTACCGTCCGCCTGACAAACTGATTTCGCAATGCAAGATTAAATAGTTAACAATCATAGCTTACCTGTAGTTATTCGTTATTTCCTTTTAAACAGCTATTATCACAGCCACAACACTCGCGATCATAATTTAAAATCTCACTTCACAACTCGCGAACTCGGACTACTGTTTGACGACAAGCAAAAAACGTGTGTCCCGCCCTCGTGACGGTCGAACACAGACTGCCTATATTCTGTCTGCCTTTACTCACCAAACAACTTCGTGCAACTGAACAAGTACAAAACAAACAATTATGAACTTTATCACCTACAGTATAGAGGATCGGTGAGTGGGCGCCCGCGCCGGTGTTCGTGGCCGGTCCCGTCGGTATAAATTTACGATGGACATTTTGCATGTATCCAATGATAGCAAATCATCCGGGAGACGTGGGATGCATTACAATCGGCTTACACAGTGGGTTGTGATCGGTCAAATTATGACATACGCCGCGCGCCGTTTAGATTTCGATTGTAAAGGCAACAATTAATTTCATACCTTCTGCCTACCCCAATAGGAATAAAAGTTGATTTGCGTTCGTTGCTAAAACGTAATTTTGATAATAGGTATTGTAATTGCGCATACTTATAACTTACATAAATGAAACGAATTAAAATAATTTCTTAATATTTATTTTCTATGCAACATAAAAAAATATTCATCATAGTTACAATAAATTACAGTTACTTAATGCGAACTAAATGTAAATTATTATAATTCATGAACAGAATGTCATCGTACGTGGTCGGATCGGGGAAATTTCACAAAACAATACGTCTTCAACTACACTTTGTCATGATTTTAAATGTCTGTTATACATTATAAATGCAACCTATTATCTAATCAAAATTTCAAAATATACTGTCCTAACGTTTGACAAAAAAGCTTGCTCAGCAAATATATTCAAAGAGATTCAGATGATTTAATTTTTCCACTTATGAGCATCGATAGATGGCGCCCGCTACTATTTTACACCTCGCAAGCGTTGTCTTCGCAAGGGAAGAGTGTAAAAATTAAACATCTAAATTACGACAGATAACACTGAATGTACCTACCTCACAACAAATTACCAGTTTAATGATATACATAATATCCATTGCTATTGTAAGTAGAATGGCGGTATGCTATAACAAACAGGGAACTACCCCAGATGCAATTCCGCAAAGGTTTTTGGGTAGCTTAGCTTAAAACGTTATCGTTTTAACTTGCATTGATTACAGACTTGCATAATGTCATTCAACAAAATGAGCGCCAAATTCGATACAATTCACGGCCAGTACAGTTTAGTACACTTATAAAAAGTACAATACATTTAAAAACTAACATGAAACATTAGCACTGCTCAGCGATGTGTTGTTGTTCGAACATCTAGTCATATTGTGACTCTGAATAAATGCACACATTGCGCTGGTAAACTGGGATTTGGGTTTATGAAAATCACATTTTCAATTATGATTATTTGAATTTTATTTTATTTAATAAGGCAAGTATAGTTTACTAGGTATATATTAAAATAAATGAACACAGAGGAGAGTTTTGTTGGAAAGGCAGTGACAATGGTTCACCGACGCAGCGGCGACTAACAATCTAATATCAAAATTGTCAATGTAACAAGATTCAATTTCAAATGTTTAACGGGTATAAAAAGCGACAAAACAGATGCGAATCGAACAAGGCTCCTACTATTAATTAATATTAATATATATTAAATTCTTACTAGACAATAGACATGATAAAGACTCCTTAACAAACAACTTAAAGGGGTTACAATAACAGTGCGATCAAATATAAATATAATGCAATGTATAAGGTACCGATAGTTACAGGGTAAGCTCTAAATGAGAACGATCAAATGTTAGCATTAAACACGTCGCAATTGTGGAACGATACTAAACTACGGAAATAAATATGCATGCGGTTTAATTAGACAATCAATAAATAATTTCGATATTTTCCCTTATGGTCAATCTAAAGTTTTATAAACATTGTTCAGATTACATCTGACTGACGCATTATAGAGGACAGACACGTTAAATAAAGATATTTAAAAATCAACATGGTTATACCGTGTGGAATGTATTCAATCAAGACCCCGACACCTTTCAGGCGGAGAAATAAGTATACACATATAAATAAATAGTAATGGATCACCGACGGATCAGGGTGCCGGCGGCGCTCGAGCATGCGCCGGGAGATGCGCGCAGACAGGGCCAACAATAAATATACACGTACTGATGCGGTAAGCGAACGCGTTAGTTGCTTAACATTAGTTAACACAAATCCCTAGCCTTAGTCTAAACACGATACAATATTGTTCCGCACGCGGCCGAGACGGTTGACGGCGTCGATCATTCAATTTTATATAGCATAATACAACTGGGTATTTAAAGCTCGTCTCGAACCCGTCTCGGACCCGCACTCGTCCGAAAAATCCGTAACATCAACTTTGACATTTAAATTCAATGTGATCAGTGCGAAATTCCAATAAACGCCAAATATAATGTAATTTATTTACGAAAAAAGCCTATAGATAGGACTTAACACTAAGCAAGAGAGACACTTTACCGACGGGTCGCCCCGTTTTTAAATTCATACGTGATTTACCTGATTACTGATGGTCACAGACCATTGATATAGCTGCGATGAAACGCCCCCAACTAAACGACATTACGATGTGGATTAAAATCGATCGCTGATAAAGTTAATCGAAGTGATTAGGGGCAAACTAAACTTTCTACAGTAAATCTAATCGAGATTCATTCGAATATCATTACGCCTTATATAACTCGTTCAGAAATGTCAGCACATCAAACAACACGCACACATCATCTTTTATAAAAGTGTCATGTACGAGACGATACTTCTCGTAACTAACTCTTTAATATCAAAAGAGTGATCGATTAAACGTTAAATGGCGATATGTACACAACTTTGCCATAGATAATAGATAGCCGTTTTGAAAACTTTAAAGCAAAAGCCATAATTTTTAAGAATAAATGAGAACGCTGAAAACTCGTTACCAAGTGATCCATTTCGTGTTGCGAATGTTGTTGTGTGGACTGACATTAAAGGTGGGATAATCGTGGTAAAGGACAGCAATATCGACGTCTCCTTCCTACACTAGTCGTACGATCACAACACCGAACACCGCGCCTCTCTCGTTAACTCTGCAAAGCACCAAACGAACGCTCCGGTGGTCAAACCGCTTGTGTACAAAAATATGTCACTTTATTCAAAATATATACAAGTTTATATACAATTTGCTGTATCGATTACTATCGTTCGTATCTCTTCCATATCAAATATATATATTTTTTCTTTTTTTATTGAACATAGGTGAGGCAACACTTAAAATGTTAAGAATGTCAGTATAAATATTTATTCCTCAATACGATTGAACAGTAACTATATTTGTTTCCTAAAATTAAATATAGTGTGTGGTCGATAGTGGGTTTTAGTACAAAGATATGCATTCGATATATAGAAAAATAAATTAGCGATAGATCAATTTTGCCTTGCGAACAAATAGACTAGGGATTTTCAGACGGTATTTTTCCCCGCACTGAAATTTATTCAAGTGTGTCTTTGGACAAACGAATTTTTTTATTGTTTATGGTGACAATATAGCATAATCAGGGCATTTCCACCAGTCTAATAAATTCGCAAGATTCTGCGAATCTGACCACCGGAGTCCAGAGCTAATACCTTATTTTCTGTGACAAAAATAGCTTTTCTTAATTTCCTCTTTTTCAATTCTTCACCAGCTACCGTAACATTAATTACACGTAAATTCACGTAATTGATATCGAGCCGCAACACCGCCTACTTCTACCCGCATGCCGCATGTTAACGGACAGTTTTTGAAATACTGCTCAAGTATTATTTATGAGATTCAAAGGCATACGTCATAAAGCCAAGGGCTTAATTTGAATGATGTTTGATGTCGAACTAATACTAGGTCAAAAGTCAAGCCTGAAGTGAAAATTGGATTTTCTACATCAACAATCTATGATCAGTTACCAAAAACTGAATGCTAGACTATTTTCACATTACTTAAAATCAGTCTCATAAACAAATATCCTTCAACAGACTCAGAGACGACTGTCAATACGATCACTTAGGACGAATACATGTGTGGATACAAGATTCTATTGCATACATCGCTATTGAGGCTGACCCTGTTGACAGTGCCACGAACCTAGTCATAGTGACGCTACTGCCGACGGAGAGCTGTCAAAGTGACGTTGTCTTATTAGCGTCGTTAGTCATTATTTTGGTCACTGGAAAGATAAGTTTCACAGGAAGATTGAGAGCACGCACTGAATATTATTTAAATTCAATCGCTATATCGTATGACGTCGTAAGAGATAAATAGTCATAGAGAGGCCTCCAAAACGCTATTAGAGTGTGCTTTCTACCTTCATCTTTATGGTTTGTGGCACTTACCTGATTTGATAAGTCATATGCGTGTTTAGTCTTACCAAATTCAAGTCTAGTTCAACAGATTCGTAGCCATTGACTATAAATAGTGTCGACAGAACCGTAGGCGTCGCTAACAGCTTAAACTAACTCCCTTAAATACTAATAAATTTCAACTAAATACATAGACTGCCGATTTTAAGATGTCAGTGCTATGCTGATATTATAGAAATGATAAAGCTTTTTTTGCCCTGTAAAGCAAGCGGACGAGAGCGAACGACTGCTAGAAGAAGATGCGAACATGCGAACGTACACCAGGTTCCTTTATCTTACTGTCCGCACATCGTCATTCGCGAACATTATGTCAATTGGTGTTCCTCCCATTCGTAACTGAATCTACCACTGTAACTTTTCATCATTTACCCCATATATGTTTTACAACGTAAGACAGATTTAGAATATCAAATATGTATGCTATTGCTGAAGATTGGTGTATTTCGTAGTTGTAGGCATAACATGCCACCCGTCTGGTTCACCCCCGTTCGCTTGTTCTTTAAGAACAATTTAGATTTTGAATATAGATTTCTCATTAAGTCGTCCACAGGATTTTTGGTGTTGAGTAAAGGCACCGATGTTTTTTTCATTATAGACCTTAATTGACCATTCGATAAATAAATATTCCTGTGGTATTATATTCTGTAAAGCTGCAGCTAATGACAGTACTTGTTTTGATAAAGCATTCTCGAGTACTGTGAGGCTAGAATCAAGCTGTGATGTAAATGGAGTAGAGTTTTTTATCGATTAAATATCGATATCGTGTTTGTCGATGTTACATTCATCAATATTAGCGCAATTAAAATACTGACAAAATAATTCCGAAGATCGGACATACGCACATACATTTTGTTCACACGCGTGTGGATACACAAATACCTCTACAAGTTTCGGTGAAACCGCTGCTATGCAATAATGTGTCTAGTGTATCGGTGACGTCGCGCGATAGAATAGCGTCAACCGCGTAATTCACCTAAAATAAAACTAAACTTAATTAACCATGAGTTAGAGTAGAAATTACGGGCATAGTATTGCATAACCTCGGTGAATAATAGCATAGGTGGTACCAGCACAGCATCATTCTCGCCACATTCGGTGCTCGTGCGGCGCCGCCTACACGTAGGTGGGCGGCGGGCCTGCCGCCGCGGGTGGGGCGGGCGGCGCGGGCGGGGCGGGCGGCGCGGGCTGGGCGGGCGGCGGCCCCGGGGCGGGCGGCAGCACGCGCGCGCCCGGCACGTACTGACCGATGAACGAGCCGTCCTCCGTGAAACGACCTGCGGTAGTTGCAGGAATTAGTATCCGACTATTGGATATAGTTTGATTAACCTTCCGGAGTCTCTTCCGGAGACAAAAATCAAACTTCGTAAACTGACGTAGTTCGTTTTAGTTTCGTATTATAATGTGCACTATGGTATTAAACAAATACAATAAAATAATAGCAACAAATATAGCACACAAACGAACAAAAATAAATCCAATCATAGCATAAAACAGAAAAAAAATCATACCTTGCAATAACCAAACAAAACAGTTGCTCGTGCATAGGCAAACGTATGAGGGAAGGAAAGGGACGGAAACAAGGATAACTCAACGTCGTATAAGTGCATAATATAACAGGCACGCAAACAAACAACAATTAAGTAGGAAAAAAAACACTCTTGTATATAATATCAATTCTTTACAACCTAATTTTACTTAGATTACGAAATTATTCTGTACTTATAACCTAACCTAAGCTGCAGAGATTCAGTGCGAAGAGAAACATATTATTTTAAACATACACACGTGATTAAAACTTTAATTGAAACTATTTTTGAAATAGTACAATAAAGCCCACTAGAAGAACAAAATAATGTACTTTTTGAAAAGCAATAAAAATAGCGGCTGTATCAGATATGTTTTTAGCTGCTCTTTTATTTCGTTCAGCTGCGTATTTTTTGCGGGCGGGGTCACTATCAATATAAACCAATCGGATCTAAGTTCAATAGACACGCAGAGATTTATATTTGCGTCTATTGCAATTTTAAAAAGAATTCAGGCCACGTGACAATGGCACTACGTATAAATTTTCTAGCGTACACGAACGTAGCTACACTTTCCGGAAGATGTCGGCTAACTGTCGGATAAACAAACGGACGACACAATCAATTTTATAAGAGAACTGTGGACAGAAGCCATAATACTGGGAAAAGGTGCAAAAGGAAGAGTGGGTCCGAGGGAGTTGAGGGTGTTTAGACGAGCGTCGCGAAGGCCTGCGACGCGGAGTCGGGCTGGGCGGCGCCGGCGGGCGGCGGGCGCCGCTTGCGGCCGTACTGCCCGATGAACGAGCCGTCCTCGTTCATGCCCGCTGCAAGCAAGCGAGCGTACAGCCCGGCGGACACCACGACACCACGAGCGCGACTTTCACGCGTTTACGTGTCAACGTAAACGTACCCAAACTACGTGACCCGTTCAGGGGGGAGGGATGTCTTCAAAATACCACGCTTGGTCACAGGGACGGTTAGGTTTTTGTCATATAGTGAATATCCTCTAAGGAAATCTAGCGCTTTTTCGAGATATATTCAAATATGGCGCGCAACGTTAGCAAAAAAATCTTGAAAACGTAAAGTATTTATGAGTTACTAAGTGAAAACTAGAGGGAGAAAGGGGTAAAAAAATTAAAAATGGGTCACGTAGTATGGGTACGCTCCCCAACCGCGTATGTCAACCAACACAGTACATACATAGTGATTCCCTAACCCGCCGATGTACAAGTCACCCGTACAAACTTCGCGAAAAACGCGGTCACTTTAGAACGCGCACAAAGGATACCGTGCATTTTCTAGCGTTTTGTAAAACCCGTCTCTTTCGAACGATGCTCTACTAAAACTAATCGTACACTTACGAAAGCTAACGATAGCTTACAAGTGAGAACGACAGCATCGTTGTATCTGAAAATAGGGCCCTCGTACCGGAGAAGTTCCTGCTGTAAGCCCACTCTCGGCAAAAACATTAAGCTTGGTCGGAAGGGCTAACGGGACAACTAAAGCAGGGTCGCTGTGAACTGCGTTTGACCGGCAACTGTGTGAGCGAGACGTATTAGATTTACGCGGGAGTGACAGAGACAGGTAATAACAGGTCATTGTACGAAATTCTTCGTGCTCAGCGACCCTGCGTTAGTAATATTTTAAGATTATAGCAATATAGGTTTCTACATAATATGCGCAATACACTGACATTTAACTGACAGTAACATGCTTCACGTTACAAAATAAAAATAATGAAATCTTAAAATAACAAAATAACGTGCTTTCGACTATTTACATGCTGCATGATCTCATGTATGCTTGCATCACGAAACGTTTCCTTATAGTAAGCCTTCCTAAGGAAACTACCCATTATAGCAGCTCAAAATAACATAGTAATAGCTTAGGCCGGCGTCACTCTAGCCTAGAAGCCTCTTAAAATGTTCATTAAACATAAAAGAATTTTTTTTTTTAAATTCTAGCATTCAATTATTTATGCTTTGAAATCACACACAACAAACGCAGATTAGCTGGGGTAGTTAAACTTACCAGTCTCGCCCTCGCCGTATTCTGCCATAGAGTCGGTGTCGCTCTCGGGGCCGGGCTTCGTGCCGCTGCTCATTGAATGCCGGGACTTGTTGTCCAGACTGTACACAATCATTATAAATTAATATCCCTAAACAACCAAAGTTTATTGTTTTTGGGAATCACATAATTAATAGGATAAATTTCAGTATCATAGAAGTATAATACCCCGTTTTACTAGCTTGATCCAAAGAGAATATAACACATTAAGATCGTTATGACGCGATCAAATCAAAGTCAAATCAAGTGGTTTTCACTATTTATTGATATAAATAATATATTCAATTTAACGATGCTAGGGAGTTCCAGTACCAACGAGGATTTCTCGGGAACTCCAACTTTTAACTACTAGTTATAACCGATTTACTATAGCGTAAAAAGCACATTTGCTCTAAGACTAGTAGTCATTTAAAATGATTTAATATATGTAAGAAAATTGGAAGTAAATATTGCGACAGCGGAAAGGCTTAAGACACCGACGCCATTGCAAATAAAAAACGCCATCATAGACGACCGCTTGGAGCAGTAGTTCGAGCGTAGGCCGCTCGGCTCACTGCACCGAGGCGGTTGCGGGTTCGATTCCCGTCAGGGTAAATTTCGGAAATGGCCTTTTCGTAATTTGCTCTGGTCTCGCTTTCTCTGGGATCGCCTTCAGTTCATTGTACGGTACCCATAGTACAAGCGTACAAGCTTAGTTTGGGACCATACTGCTGGTGTCTTAGTCTGGCAATATTTATTATTATTATAAGACAAGGTACAACCTCGACGTCAGGGGTGCTACTCTTGAAAACGATAATCGATATATCGTGACATTTGTCGTGTCGAATCCTACTCTAAGTTCCATCGTTTTTAGAGTCGTGTCGATGTCGGAACGAACGATTCATAATCCGATATATCGAGCTTAACCCTACTCTTAGGTTTAAATGTCGGACACGAATATTCGAATTTGACAACGACCAACACGTAATTTTTGCGATAATCTCAACGACACCTCTTAGGACGTCGTCGGCATTATCGTTTGGTTAATTTTATAGCAATTCGGTATAAAATGACATTTAAATTCGTGATAAACAAATAATAAACGAATAAAACAGTTGCATGATGAGATGTTTGAGATGTTATGTTGATGTTTTTATCAGTGTAGCCATGAGCTCCTCTGCTGACTTCTGTAAAAGTTTTTGATTACAATGTCAAGATTTTTCCCTTTGAACCCATCAGGAAAGTAAATATTGCCCATAGAAGGAGGAGGCAGCAAATACGGGAACTTTTCAATAATATATAAGTATTCCCGATGATTAATTTGTCAAGAAGCTATAAAATAAAAATAAAAGCAAGTTTTGTTTAGGTTTATGACCATAGATTAACTCAATGCGCTTGTGACCATACATAAAAAGTCTATAGATAATACAATGGATAAAGTGAAACAGCGCTATACAAAAAAACAGCGAGCGTGATAGAGCTAGCGAGTCTTATGTATAAATATTAGTTTCTTTATCTATTTTTGTGTCTCTGCCCCACAGATAAAACAAATGCGGCCATAGAGAATATTCAGGTTCTCAACAAACTTTGCATTTATTATTCGTATCATTCACTCCGAACATAGTCTATGGATACGATACACGACAAGGAATTCGAACATTTGTTAGAGTAGGGTAAGGTCGATATATTCGAAGTAATGTCGTATCGTTTCGAATGTATCGTTGTCGATTTGCAGAGTAGCAGCCCAGTATTGGTCACCATTGTCGATACGGTTTACAGGAGTAACAGTGGTGGGAGTGTATGGCGGGACCAGTCCAAACAAATAAAATGGCACAGCCTAAAGCTGGGTCGCTTCCGTATCGCTCCCCGCCGGGCGTGGTATGTGAAGTATGTGACGCATGTGACAGTATGTACGTACGGGTGCGTGTACTCGTGGAAGCCGCCCTCGGCGTAGTCGCGGCGGCCGTGCGCCAGCTCGCGGTCGTGCACGTCGTACTTGCCGCCGCGGTTGCGGCGCGCCACGCACACCAGCACCAGCACCAGCAGCAGGAAGGCCAGCGCCAGCATCACGCCGATGAACCAGCCCGCCGTCGCCGCCGCCCCCGCGTCCGACGTCACTATCGGCCCGTCTGCCCACCACCCCGTGTTATTATATGTGCCTAAAAGGCTAATACGCAATTTCATACTTTATCTGTGGTTCAACTCTATTTTGTTTATTTACTCTCCATAAATTTTACCTGCCGTTCGCGTGCGTTTTATTTCAATACGACCACTAAGCGGCTTTATATTTATAACGAACGACCCGCCCCGGCTTCGCACGGATATTTTTGATCAGTGTTTGTCTACTATATCATGCATGTATTATAGATATAAACCTTCCTCTTGAATCACTCTATGTATTAAAAAAACCGGATCAAAATCGGGCGCGTAGTTTTAAAGATCTAAGCATACATAGGGACAGACAGCAGGAAGCGACTTTGTTTTATACTATGTAGTGATTGTAATCTATATTAACCCCTAGTGTCGCAAGCACCTACGTAGGTGTATAAGATTTGAATGCTCCAAGTGTCAAGTTCCCCTACGGGTGGTTGTAAGATGCGAGCGGCCATTGGTTGTTTATTTGCTACTTTTAGTAACACTTCAACGATAATAGGGTTCAATAGATCGATTTCGTAGAAGTCTATCAAGACATCGAAGGCAAATTCACGCAAAGAGCAAAAGCCAACTTGGGCCAGCTGAGACTAACTATGTGACCACATGTTGGCTGGCCCGACATGTAGATTACAGATGCTGATTTTACATACAACACCAGGAATTATTCGTCGATGCTAAAAACGTGTAAACCCTAGAATACTAGAGAAATCTTACAATTCCCCCCTAAAGACGCGAACGTCATAACTGTTACAGGATAAAACAGATGCACATCACTCACCAGTAGTAGTGTCAACGTCCCGCAGTTCACTGGTGCTAAAGTATTCCCCGTCATGCGCCGTCAATTTGACCTCGTACACCTGCCCCGTCTGCAGCCCGGTCAGGATCACGTAATCATCGTCCGTGATCTCGTTGGTCTTCTGCCAATCGGGGTGGCCCTTCAGCCGGTACCACGCCACGAAGTGCGTGCCCGCGTGGCCATCTAACGACGGAAGCCATCGCACTAGTATATGCGCCGTCCCCTCCTTAGCGGGCAGAGTTTCCGTACTGAACACTGGGATTTCGGGTACAGCGGTCACTACACTCTGCGTCGACTGTTCCACGTAGTACTTATCGCCCTCCCCGGCCTTCGTCTTCGCTCTGATCTCGATCCTGTACTTTGTGTTCGGTTCGAGACCGGCCAACTTCGCCCGGTCGAACTTAGGATCGATCTCCTTCTTCCTCTCCTGAAGGGGTCCGAGCGCCGTTCCGGTGACTTTCTGGTAGTAGATCTTGTATCCGGTCAGTATTCCGTTTTCATCGACCGGTTTGTCCCACTTGAGCAGCATGGCCGACGAGCCGATCGGGTACACCTCGAAGGACTTGACGGTGCCGGGCACGCCCTCGGGGGTGTGGAAGCTGAGGGTCTCGCTGGGCGGGCCGTTGAAGCGGCCGTTGTACACCAGGATCCTGGCGTTGTTCTTTTTGAACGGCTTGAACTTGCTGACGAGAGCGCTGGCCGCGTCGGACTTGAAGAGGATCTCCTTGAGGCGGTCCTCCTCGCCGTCGGTCCAGGTCTGGATCTTGTAGCCCTTGAAGTGTCCGCGCACGGAGGCGGCGGGCACGGGCTGCCAGGCCAGCAGCGCCGTGGTGCCGGACATCACCTGCACCAGCGAGAAGTTCGCCACGGCCTGCGCCGGCGTGTCCTCGCCCGACCAGCCGATCACTTCCACCGGGGTCACGTTCGACGTGCCCTTGAAGTTCACCGCGGTCACCTGTTGGGGCAATTCGACGGTTTATATGTCGCTCGCTTAATTATAATGATTAATGAACAGAACAGAAATAAAGTGAGAGTGTATAGTGTACCTTGATCCTGTAGGGCTGGTAGGTGGGCGTGTTGAGCACCACGTGCTCGGTCTGTTGCCAGTCGCGCTGCTCGAAGTCCTCCCACGCGTGGCCGGTGATGTTGCGGCGCCACGACACGTGGTAGTAGAACCCGGGCCCGTTGTGCTCGATTTGCGGCATTTTCTATTTAAATAACATGACAATCGCTACATGGCAAAAATGACCATCCCGGAGTATATATCCATTTCGTTTTGGGGCAACCTACTAATGTGTAGGATATTTCATAGTGACCAATAATGAAAGTGCGTTACTCGAAAATACAGTTTCTTATATTACGAAAACACAAATAATAGTAGGCACATTTATAAAAAGACGAAATCATTTTATTACCAAGCAGATGAATTCCACAATGAAAAAGGTCAATGGCATGTGACCAACAGATACTGACCGACCAGGAGATGACCATGTTGGTGGGGTCGCTGCCCTCGCCCTTGACGCCGTCGGGGTTCTTGTAGGGCACGTCGGGCTGCGTCGTGCACACCTCCGAGTGCGCGGACGGCGTCGACGGACCGATCTTGTTCCACGCGTTCACCCTGCAACAACAGTTTATAAGGACATTGTTGGGAATACTTCATTTTATTAAGATGTTACAAAAATATTACCAGGTCTTACTAATTATCTATACAAATAAATAAAATTGGAGTGCCTGTTTGTAATATCAAAATAACGCCTTTTCATAAAATATTTATGAAAGTACACGGTACTTATAACGAAAACGCGATTTATTTATTTTTTGTCGGTCTGTCTGTCTTTGTCTGTATGTTTGTTCCGGGTATGTGAAAGTATCTCCGAAACGGCTAGACCGATTTGGACGGGATTTGCACTGGCAGATAGCTGATGTTATAAGCAGTAACTTAGGCTACCTTATTTTAGAAAACAAATAGAAATCGATCACAAGTGCTGCCTGTCGTGCGGGCTCAAAACGCGCGAGCAGGTTTTTGCGATAGTAGGTATATAAAAGACGAAACATAGACTCGCAAATGTTAAATAATTTTTTTGCTAAGTTAAATTCCACGCGAATGAAGTCGCGGGCACAGCTAGTACGTAATATTCGGCGACCTTAAATCGCCAGTCCATATTGAATGGCAATAGTGTTAGTCTGGCGATCTTTTTAACATTCGCCATGGCATTCCGACTTCTGATCCACTTGTAGAGTAAAAGTTACTTTACGAAATGCAAGAAAACCCTGTGTGAGGCAATACTGGAGGAAAGGGGGGACGGGGGATAACATAAGAAGGTAACAATGCTATCACCTGAAGGTGTAGTTCGCCCAGGGGCTGAGCTGCACCGTCCAGGAGGTGTCGATGGCGGGCACGTTGTCGCTGGCCACGTCCCAGGAGTCGGGCGCGAACGACGTGTTGTACTGCAGCGAGAAGCGCAGGATGGGCGCGCGGTTGTCGCCCATGGAGTGCCAGCGCAGCGTCGCGGTGCGCTCGCGGCACTCGATGCCGTCCAGCGCGGGCGGGTTGGGCTTGTCTGCTCACACCACAAGGTATATCTCCATTTTAATGACGCAATTACCTTTAGATATCGTGTTCGGTATCGAGATCAATACTTAGGCACCGATATTTTGACGACCGCTTGGTGCAGTGGGTTTGAGCGTAGGTTCAATTCCGCCCGGGGAAAATTTCGAAAATGTCCTTTTCATTACTCATACTCTGAAAGTAGGTCTGAAGTTGCCTGAGAAGCGGGTTGAAAGTAATACTTTTCAGGCCCGGGAGTTTCACTTTCAACTGACAGCTGTCAAATTATTAAAAAAAAACTAGTCCCATTTTCACATTTCTATGGAACCATGTTCAAACTTTTTCTACAGTCACTCAATTACAGCATGATGTAAAATTGAAATTACATAAAGTTAAGTATTAATTCAAGAATATATATTTTTTTAATGACTTAATTATAATTTAGTTTCAACAATTTCTTTAAAATAACATAGATTTGGGCAAAATATTTAAAGATGAAAATGAAAAATAATGGCTAAATAATGAAGTTGGCCGGCCAACGAAAAAAAAAACAAAATAGGCGGCAATCCGATTTTTTGTTTCGAGTTGTAGAGTATTGTTTATACTTCCTTGTATTATTTCTTTAGCCAATTCCTGTTTTTATTTTTATTTTCCTTGTATTCGTAATGAAAAGCACAGTTTACCTCGGGTGAAAGATTTATTTTGTCCCTCGAACTATTAGCCAAACCCCGTCTCGGGGCAAAATAAGTAACTTTCACCACTCATGTAACAATGTACTATTTCGTAATTTGCTCTGGTCTGAGATCGCGCCCAGTCCATTATACGGTGCCCATAGTACAAGCATTGCTTTGTTTGGGACCTTACAGTTGGTGTATCAGTGTGGCGATATTATTATTATTTATTCATATGGATTAACCCTATGTTGGTATTACACGACATCGAGTAGTTTTCCTACATATTGGCAGTGTAAATCGATGTGATAGTTGCCTGAAGTCATCCTAGAATTTAAAAAAAATTATCGCCCATTTGAGCAAACTATGTCGAGGGAAGCCCCTATAAGTCTCTGCCATTTAGCTGCATTGCAGCATACGCTTGTTGGCTGTCTGCGTCAACATGGCTGTCCTGCCTATTCTCTACTATGCTGTCCCTGAATACGTTTAATCCCATATTTCTTTAGAATATATCGTCGATTTAGTACTACATTTCACTCAATATTTCTGGCGAACCAAATGTATGAAAAATACGGTTAAGTGCGAATCCCACTAGATATACTCCTGACCTTGCACAGTGAGCGTGGCCTGCGCCCTCGCTTCATCGATGGCCGTCTTCGCAATGCACGTGTACTCTCCCGAGTCCAACTCGGTGGTGTCGGATATGAGCAATGAGTGGTCATTGGTCATTCTGAACCGGGGTTGGTTTTCAAAGTCGATCAGCTGTCCGTCGTTGAGCCACATGATCTCGAGCTTGAGGAGGTCGTCGACGATGGCATTGCAGCGGAAGGTGGCTGACGAGCCGGCTGCCACTTCGTAGTGCTCCGGCTTGTCCGTGATTACCGTGCGCTCTGAGGAATTCATGAACCATTACAGCTTAAGCATTAAGCGTCTAGAGCCTACTTGCTGTTGAACTAAGTAAGTCTATTACTAGTACACAACTTTGGCTTAGTCGGAGTTCATGCGACTGTAAAGGTGTAAAGGGAGTAATTAACAGCTTAAAGAATTTAGATCCAAATTCCAATTCAGTTTAGTTCCAAGTCTAAAGTAATCATGCTAGACCTAAACTTCATCGACAGTTGTTTTGCTGCAACAACTCACTCTTAACATCCAAGGAGCCGAAGGCGGTCTTCTCTCCGAACTGGTTCTTGGCGTAGCACTGGTATTTCCCCACGTCCGTGTAAGACACGTCGCGGATCACTAGATCGCCGTCATTGGTGATGTTGTACCTGGGGGGAACGCAACGAGTTATAAGGAGCACATAGGTAATAAATACCTACATAAGTAGTATACAGTTCTACCAATTTACTTTGACGCCCGCGTGCACTATTGTGCAACACCTTCTGAAACCAGTGGGCCAACTCTGTTAACGACTAGCGCTAGATTCGACTCGCAATATATCAAAACTAACGTATCGCCTATCTGAATAAGTCACTTTTGACAGTCTTCCTGTATAAAAACTGTCAAAATTGACGTATTACGCATTTATAAATCATTTTCGCCGTCAGCAAGTTTTGAATGTATACAATAAGAATCACTATGTCACAGGCCTTAACAAACAAGTATCTATTGTATCTAACCACTCTCGCACAACTTATCAAACTACCCTACCTATCTTTTCTTACTAATATACAATTACCCGCTATGTTTTAACAAAGTTTAAACTAGATTTATTTAAATTAAAATTAAGTTAGCCTAATTTACTCATCTGTTGTATTTTCTCTGTAAGTGTTTTTTTGTAATCTTTTGAGAAATAAATGTCTTTAACCGTAAGTTGCACTAGCAAAGAACTCGGAAGCAAAAATAATCTTACGTGCCAAAAAGTGAGATGTCAGAGTGAGATTTTTTATCTCTCGTATATTTTGTAACATCCCTTTGTTTACGGTATTGATTGATGATGTATCAGACACGGGCCGTTGAACTGTGACGGAATCGGTTTTCGTCCGGTAGCAAGTGAAACAGGCGGTGGAAATCCGATAATGTTTTGCTTCGTAAGTGAGGCACGTCTCCGAGGGGCGCAACTCGAACCCCGAGAACATTAATCTGACGGATACTGTGTACACTCTGTGAGAACTCGTGCAATGGGTCCTACGTTTGTTAGACTAATTCCCTCGCATTTTGCAGACAATAAATGAGATATATTTTTTATGGGATTCTTTCATTGAAAATACTGACTAAGGTTTATTCATAGGTTCAATTAACTGGCGATAAGATTGGTATATTACAAATAAAGGTTGATTTACATTAGTAGAACTATTGAACAAATATTAAATTTAAAAATATGAAAAGATAAACATGAAAGGGATATTGAAAGTATTTTTATAGTTCAAGTTGCAATATTAAGTATCAGTAATGGTGTTATGTTGAAAAATATTTGCTATAGAATTTCTTTTTAATCTGCTGTACTTTATTGTTCTTTTATTATTTTCTCTCTACAATACGCTTTCTATGTGTGTGTGTGTGATATTTGCCTCGTTATTATACGAACAGTATCAATTTATAAATGCCTGTGACCATACTGTTATTTAAAAGAAATCTCCTTCTACTCACTTTCCGCCGGTAACGTCGATATTGTCCTTCATCCACTTGACAATGGGCTTCGGTGCTCCGAACACTCTGCACGTGAGCACAGCCTCGGAACCTTCCACCTTGGTCAGGTTCACCGGACCCTCCTTGATTTCAGGAGGAATCGCTGTAAAGGAATTAAACTGTTGATAAACTTGTACCATCGAAGCGTACCTTTTCAAGGAAGTGACAAGAAAGCTTCAGGGGGGTCATGACACATTTTGAAAACATCGTTACCGAGAGATCGAATCTTTGTCCCGCTTTACATCCATAATTGTGGTCCCTAATCAAGATCTCCTCATCAACAGTTGCGAATATGGAATGTACCTAGGTCGCCCGAGCCTTTAATTAAAACTACACTGCACGTAGGCAACTTAGCAAACACATGAATATCGCAATGGCATGGCTTAAAACAGCAAAACACATCCATAAATCACAATAGTGTAATATACAGAGGCACTAAATACATAATATCCTCAGGTACATTTCGCGCGGATGGTGTGGGGGCGTGTGAATGTGTGCCACGAGTATGAGGATGTGGCCAATAGACGCACCGGCACGGGTGTCTTCTAGACAATGAAATGATGCCTTGTTTCATTTCGTTTTTAGATTTTGGTAACGCGGAAACAGTGCTACAGATATTCTGTACTTTTAGTTACCGTTCATTTTTACCTCATAATTCTCCGCCTTAACATCTTCACCGATCGGGACTTTACTGCGGCTATATTGAGGGGAAGTTTAGACTGTAGTTCACAAAGACTCCTCGCATGTATAAGCGAAATGCAGAAATTTGGCCCGTGGCGGGTTCCATAGAGGTACACTTAAGAGGATTTTATATTTAAGTTCTCATATTAATCCTCATAAAAATAATTTGGTTTTGATGAAGAAAGATGAAATCAAATCAAACGACGAGGTTACCATCGATACTGTGAGATTTACCGTCAACATTCCATTCGTTAATATAATCAATGTGTCTAAATTGGTGTGTTTATGTTTTCAAAACGTAATTAGGGCAAGAATCAACATGAATGACGTGCTGTTGGATGTACTTAACACGGGATGTTTCGAGATTTTATTGTTGGATAACTGCTGCGGGGAAATCATCATTTTAGTAGAATTACAAGATCACTTATTCTTTGATAGCCTTATATACCTTCATAAAAAGTATTTTCGCAATAAATTGATTAAGAACAGCCTGATTCTAATTGTACCACTTAGTTTTTATAAGCTATCTCCTGTGAGGACAATTCTAAAATATTGAAAAACTCGTTAACGTTAAGAATATTAAACGTTAATGCGTCATAACTATTGGCGGACCAGTTAAGGCTAATGTTGGCCAATTGCATCGAGTATATAGAGTACAGTAGTGACATGACCGATCCGTAACCTTAGTATTTCCCCGTACTCCGAAACGACGATCGTCGAGTGCTTTATCATCCTTTTCTCTGAAACGCAACACGCTCCATTTGGAATAACTGAATAGTCTTAACTAAATATCAGTTCAGTCGTAAAGATATCTAGGTTTATGTCTAACATTTGCGTTATTTGTTGTACGAAGAACATACAGTGACTGATCGAGTATCAAGTGTCAGATGAGAGTCGAAATGTTATATTCTTTTGAATTTCATCTCCTGGACTCAACTTGATCGTTATTAAAATGAACCAAATGCTGCGGCTCTCGCGTAGACTTGCGGTCACATAGAATTGGGGAATTACAATAGCGGTGCACGTCTGAATGGTGGCCGGAGTACGGAGTAATAGGTATTTCCGTTCCGTCACGAACCCCTGCGACGTTCCAGACAATATTGTAGATTTTCGGGATGACTCACAATAGGTTATCGAACCCGAGCTAGAGGCAAAAAATCCGGATATCATTCGCACCCCTCGGTCGCACCCATTGCCCTGCGCCAGGGGTTAAATTGTAATCGTTCGCAGGTAGATAAGCGAGAATGCTACTGTTTCGCTACCGACCGTAAAAATCGAGTTTGGGTTTCGATTTGAAAGTATAACAAGGACGAAATTAGTCTTGTACACATGATTCCTTTTGTGAGATTATTTGTTCTTCTAGTTCTGACACAATACTGACGATTCACAACTACGAATGTACTGATAATAAAATATTAATTCTAATAATAATAAATATGTATCTTTATACAAGTTGTATATATAGCAAGCGTAATATATATTTATGACTAGCTGCATTATCACAGAATACAGGATCCGATAGGTATTGAACAAATATCCTCTAGATAAATGTTAATCACAGCAAACAAAGCTAGAATCACAGAGTGTGACAAACAGATTAAACCAACGCCATTATACATAAATTAAAAGTAAAACAAACTTAAGCCGTTTTTCCGGTGCGTTTGTGCTATCATGCAGTTTGCAGCCCTAGCGGAATGAGTGACGTCACACTATCACGCTATAACACAGTTACGGGGGTGCAGCTGTTCTATTTAGCGATTATATTTACAAATCTGATGCATATTTGGAGACTTGTGTGCATATGGAATTACGGATGTAAGGTCGTACGTGACTTTTGTACGATTTCTTGGTTATTTGTCATCGTCGCAATCTGCGCGGCCGTATGTTTTATTAATTGAAGAGTAAGATAACAGCACTGAATGCGGGAAACTATGTTTTCGCAATAGGGTCCATGTCCTCAGCGTGCCCTGTCTCTTTGCGAGCTAATAAGTTTCATGATCAAATGATTTTATACTCAGTGGCTTTGCATCGTTGGCGATATTTATCTTGGATTTATAGTTTTTCATGGCCAATTAATGTTATGTCCCGTCTGGATGAAAAGTTAATTGGATTAGATTCCAGTTCAACTCGTTATGTGATACAGTTGGCAGGTCTGCCGGGCCGCCGCCGCCCCGGCCGCGCCGGGTCGTCCAGCCCGTATCTAGGTCACGGCTAGGTCCCGCAGTTATCCCGGCCAACGTATAATAACGGCTTTCTGCGTATGCAGTTTGCTTTATTAGAATTGATTCATTGAATGAGATAATAGTGTGTGATAATTGTTTGTTCTAATCAAATCTTGGCAATGACACTGATTGATTAATTTATATAATATCTAAACAAGATAAGGTCTGAATTAGGTCGGTCACTTTCTTCTGTGTGACAGAAGAAAGTGACCGACCTCTTATTATTATTATTCCCCATATAGTTTTAAATGATATCAAAATTCCGAGATTTTACTGCTCTATAAATATTAAATTATCAAGTTCCAATGAATTAAGTACATCCCAAGAAAAGACTAATTTTCGACATTCCTAGTACTCCCAATTGTTGTGCGTCGCTTTTGGTTAAGAGCAGAGCAGTCGAAGCGTTGTTATTCCTGTATTATTCAATCGACCTTACATACAATCATAAAAATAATAACCTTTATGTGACAATACAATGGTCCCTTCGCGTTGCATTTCAACCGGGTCAGGGTTATTATACTCAGCTTTTGATGCGATCATCGGCCGAATCGGGATTTTATTAGCTTTTACAGAACACTTGGGCGACCTAGCCAACCGCAGATATAGCACGTCTGAGGGCTAACGAGCTCTGACTGGAGACAGTACTCTGATAAGGGGGTAATAAACATTGCTAAACATTGCTAGGTTAGTTTGATTTCAGTCTATCTGCATGTCAGACGTAGTTTTGGCAGTATTCGTTTTCCTGATCATACTGTTACGCTTTGCATAACTTTCTGCATCTATTCTATCAATTCATATTGACGATGGAATCCCCCAATAGATACTGCACTTTTATTTATTTCCTGATCAATATGGATGAATAGGGAAAACGGTCCCTCAAGTAATCATCATATTCCGAACGTTAAGTTGGTACTTTCCAATAAATTAAGTTGTTCTACACAATTGAAGTTGGGGTGGAAATGCTATAGAATAAGTCCATTCCATATTTATAACGCATTAATTCTACAAAAGCCCGCAGTTTTCTTTTCTGTGTAACTATGACGGTATTGGAGCCATTTTCTTCATAACAAGATTTATTTTCTGTATTTATGAGTTCATCTTCAAGTGACTGGGGCAAATGCCAAGTTGGCGACGACATACACCAGTTATTTTGAACTTTATTCTTTCATTTATATAGTTCAATTTCTGTTGCTTGGTGACGTCGGTGTGCTTAACATTAGGGTCATAATTAACTATGAGTGACAGTTTATGGTGACCGGAGCTTTGTAGTTTCCTTATAAAAATCAGTGGTCGGGTGGGAACGCTGGAATTTGTAACCAAAGGAAACGTGGCATAATATAAATTGTGTTGTTTATTGTTTGAATTAAGCAAAGACATTTATTTAAGGGCAGCTTATGACTGTGACTATGGTTCATAGTCCACAATTTCATCTTATTGCCTTACTTCAAAACTACAATAAAAACAGAAATTTATATCCGAGGATAACAATCTCCATAACTGGGTGTCTTGGATATGATTAGAATAATAGTGGGTAATGTGGGACTGCGGGCGCCGCCGCGCGCCGGCCGCAAGAGGAACAACACCCATTTAAAATATCTCTCGTGTCTCTCTCGTTTGTTTTCTACTTCCTGGAGAAGTAGGACATGAAACTAGGGAATACATTAACTCCTAAAGTGGCCTAGTCTTATTTTAGTAAACGGATGGAACAGTGTTAGGTACCGTTCAAGAGTTTATTTTGTAATTTTAATGATAAATACTTGGATAATAAAAAAGTTCAGGGATACTAAATTTTCATGTATGAATCAGCGGACTTCTGTGTTTTTGTTACCTGAAGTGACGTCAGATGATGCGTTGCGCCGCAGTTCGGCATTATCATCTTTTGTAGTTACTTTACTTAGTTAACAATATAAAATTAAATCCCGGAAACGTTTACGTGACTAAGCTTCCATATACGTAACGGACTACAGAATAATCCCTATGAACTTTTATCCAATGTACAGTAATTGAACTGTACTGAACTCATCAGAGTTATAGTCTTAAACCGCATTCAGATGAAGGTACAATTTCCAAGCTAACGAGGTGCCAAACAATGTAGTTTCTCAACCCATTAGGCACGGACACGGGCGACGAGACGCCAAGGCGTATTCTCATCTATTACGAAATTAACGCCCACTGGTGCGGAACTCCTCATAAGCGATACTATTTACAGAGAGAATTAACTATTTTATTCCTACTCTAGTATAATGAGCTTTAATGAATGAGTTTAGAGCTTCAATCGTTGGGCTATTTACCCAGAAAGAAATACCAATTGGATAATCAAAGAAACCTAAAATATGTTTGTTAGACTTTTCAAACATCTTTTACCACAGAACCGCCTTTAGTTACCACCTGTTCGAGGAATATGTTCTATTAATTTTATTTATTTTTTGGTTTTTAACTTAATAAGCGGGGCACGCGACAGAACCTAACTTACCTTTAAAGCTTAAAGTGAAAAGTTATCTTTCATGAACACCTAAAATCGGTGCTAATATTCATTGATACATCCCCATCCTATAGGTAAAATAAGATTTTAAAAAAGAACTACTCACATAACACGTTGACATATACATCCTTGTACACATATCCGATGGAGCTAGTAGCGTTGCACCCGTAGTTGCCTGTATCCTTCTTGGTGAGGTCGGTGATGACTATCGAGTTGGCGGTGACCTGGCGGCGCGGGTTCGGCTCCGCCTGCTCTATCGGCTTGCCGTTGTGGATCCAGGTGATCTTGGGCACCGGAGTACCGCCCGCCACGCAGTTGATGGTGGCAGTCTCGCCGTCCGAGGCGATCACTATTTCCGGCTCCACTTCAAAGAACGGGGCGGCTGAAAAACAGTTTTAAATTAGAATTTGGGATTTAAATTGTCGTCCTAATATCGTAAAGAAATAGCCCAGAATTTGCATTGAATCATTACGTTATTGTAATGTTATGATGACGTCAGAGTTCAATGTTTGAACCTGATCTCACGCGATCGATTCAAAATTCAAGTAGATTAATCAATATTCCATTATATATATATATATTCGTGCCCATATCCCAAAACACCCATGGTGTATTTCGATATTAACGGTGCCGGGGCTGTAACCAAAATTGTGGAATGATGATTTTATATCGGACAACATTTAACGGCTGCTTGTACGCTTCAAAGCTTATTTATAACCTGCAATCCGGACCGCGGCTATAAGCTCATGTTCGAGGTTCATCACGCCGCCTGGATCGTAAAGGGCCAGGCCCATATTACCGCGGGAACGGGGCTATCGAGGTATTTGCGTGACAAGTGAAATGACGTCACGCTGGACATGCGGGCATGTGCGTCAAATTATAATTATACAAAACGCGCGTAATTAATGTTATTCCGTACTGTGTGGTGCGACATCCTTCCTATTTTTGCGGCTTTAATATAAACTGAATTAAAAATGACAATATAATGCTATAAAACTGTGGTAAGATTTACTATAAATGTAAAATAATTGATAACCTTATTAAAAATAACTTTTGTGACTAAGTAACCACCTACATTTTTACAATCTAGCTAGTGCTACCATGTGAATGAGTAAATATACTAGGACATTGTAAGTTGAAAGTTGTAATTAGCACATCTCAAAGTTACAAGCTTATCGCTAACAAACAACTAACGTGTTTCCTGCACTTACAGACTACAGTTGACTCAGACGTCCCGCTCAGAAAGGTGGTAATCTTGTTAACCGCTGGACAATTTGTTACCAACTATTCTTCAACATACTACTGTAAATAAATATGTCATAAATATCGCCAGAGTTACACGCGAACTGAATGATCCCAAACTAAGGAAGAAATGCTTGTGCTATGGGCACTGTACAATAGACTGGGGGCGATCCCGGATGCAACCAAACCAGTGTAAATTACGAAAGAAACTATTATTAAAATATAATAGAAACCGCAACCGCCCGTAAAAGTACGCGATCTTCGCTCAAACACACCGATCAACGACCCTTTGGACTCCGCAATAGGAAAACTTGAATCAAAATGATTCCGAAAAAGATGCGGGGTGGGAGCGGAGCCAACGTATTCTGAATCAAATAGTTGTGATTGATCGATCGTAAATCTTATACACCATAATAAGCGTATGTGTTTCGGAAACTTTTGTGCTGCGTCCAAAGGGTGGTTGGTCCGTGCTCCATCTAGCTAGACCAAGCGGTTGGTAATAAACATTTATACTACAGTACTATAGTATGTATTGTCTCAATGTACTCTATATGAAAGTTTGCTTTACAAAAGAATCGAATACCGAAAATATTCGCCATGGCCACGTGCATGCCACATGACGTCCTACGCGAGTGACAGCGGTGATGTCATTGTTCAATATAAAGGTCGTAAACTATTCGCGGGATCAAGCGGGTGAACACTTTTAAATGCGATAACAACTGCATTCTAAACAAATGAAGCGAGATAAAGATATTCGTATGGCACGTCAAAATAGAGTACCTCTCAAATTTAAGTTTTGTTAAAGTGTTCTGCGTAACAACTAATCCGTTAATGTATTCTGTGACGAAGGACGTTCGTTAGCCCCGGTCCCCGCGTGGGACAAGAAAACCTTTGAAACTGCGATACTTTTAAACACTTTCTATATTAAAACTTTGTCAATAGATTACGGATTGAAGAATAACTGCTGAATGTAAAAAGTTGACGTTACCATCCCTGAAAGTAATATCTCCCTCAACTTTGTACGGACAAAAGACGACTGCCTCACATAACTAAAGCTATAGATAAATTTATAACTAACTAGCTGTGCCCGCGACTGCGTCCGCGTGGAATTTAACTTAACAAAAATTTAATTTAACATTTGCGAGTCGATGTTTCCTATTTGATATACCTACTATCACAAAAGCCCGCTCGCGCGTTTTGACCCGCGCGACAGGCAACATTAGAGATTTTTTTTAGTTTTTTCTAAAATAAGGTAGCATAAGCTACTGCGTATAACATCAGGTATCTGCCAGTGAAAATCCCGTCAAAATCCATCCAGCCGTTCCGGAGATTACCCGGAACAAACATACAGACAGACATAAATTACGACACTAGGTCCCGTTTTTTATACGTACTTTTCTTTTTTTCATCTCTTACTCTTGAGAGCTTAAAACGATCATTATTACTTAATACGAAAAGTAATTCCAATAGGAGCTGACACCAATGACACAATTAACGTGCCATCATGAAGGCGCCACGAGCCCTTGTACAGCACATTATCATTACAATCACTATCCAGGAAATACGCATGGAACAGCCCTGTACGCAGGGACGGCTGTATTCGGCACAATGTTACCGCCATTGTTCGGTTCGGTACGCGCTCGGAATGCGGTATGTCGGCAACGTTGTAGGCCCTTTTTTATCTGACTAACTAAGCCCGTGTTCATAATTGATCTGAGAGCGGTCTCCAGTACGCTTTTAAACAGTATAATATTACTGGTATGACATTTCCAAGATCTAGATTTGAAATCGATTGATTAATAGGGCCTAAGCTTGTGGTCGCAAAGAGTGTGTGTGTTATAGTTATGTGCTAAGATGATTCTTATTATAGATATCCATTTGGTAGTTTTTTTTTGGATAAATAAATAATACCATCATAATTTACTTCGTAACCATTAAAGCGCTTTTAACTTTCTTATGATCATGTATTTTAAGTATTTTATTTTACACGTAAGTCCAGGAAGCTATTACCCCGTGATGTTTTAATACCCCGATTTATTTTAAGTTCTTTTTACTATTCCAAACTCGGTCGATTAGCCAACGTGCATAAAACCGACCATATGCACAGCGTAATGTGCGGGCGTTCGTTATTTTTGAAGTTTATTGATTCTGCTGATGTAATACGCGATAAGCGTAGCTTCTTAAGAAATTGATGCTCTTACACACTAGCTAAGCGTAGGGTACGTGGTGTACTACAATATCCACTTTAAAACCGTAACCTTACTCTTTACTCTAACTTGAAAACGAAAACAGAACTGATACTAGTATAATTTAAATGCAGTTGGAAAGAGTTAGCCACTCACGGTTATTAATTTATTAAAATGTTGTGTTACGAATGTGCTGTTGGCAGTACATACATTTAGAATACATAAAACGCCTGCTGCCGCCCGAGTCTCGGAAAGAGTAAATAATGTTCGCTTATTGCATGAAGCGATCCATGACGATTTTTGCGGAGCGATGAATTGTGTCTGAATGGAAAGCTTTTAGAGTAAACTTTGCCTGCCTGCAGTCTGGGACGGTATTAAAAATGAAACTACTATGAATGACAATCGTATGCATGAGATCCGCTGAATATGAAATCCGTAGATGCCGGCGCTTAAATAAAGAAATACGTATTTCAAGCTGCATTGTGATGTGCTCCGGCCATAATGGAACATCGATTAAGCTAACAACAGATTCAGCAGTTACACTAATGGCTTGCGGCCCTACTCACACCCTACGTTAATAAATCTTTATCTTAACCGATGCCCTAGAGATCTTATTGGAATCGGAGACCGTACGTAGTGACAGCGCGAAATTAGTCTTTATGTCACGTGAATCAGCAGTTGTACGGAATCGCAATTGGCGATTTAAAAAAAAAGTAAACAGAGGCAGAACCGGTGAGTTTCTTGCTGGATCTCATCATCCTAGATTTCATTCCGATCCGGTTGTGGATTTAAGAAATTAATGTAAAATTGACTATCTGTGGAGCACTTACAAACAGTGTTGTGTTAACAAAAGAAACTATTTGAATGTTGAATCATAATGTCTCATTGAGAGTTTAGCCGTTGGAATCTAGTCACAACGCTAGTTTCAAGGCGTTAGTGGTTAAGGTCCCCATGGACAGGATGTCAACTTTCATGCAGGAAGACTACTGGCGCTTTCGGAGGAGATGGCCGCCGTGCCCACACCCATAGTTTAGTTTCTTATTTCTATAATTAACTAGCTGTGCCCCGCGACTCCGTCCGCGTGGAATGCGCTTATCTGTTAAAAAATTTCCTGAATTTTCTTTGCTATAAACCTCACGGAGCCCGAGACCTTTCCAACGAATGCAAAACCATGGAAATCGGTTCGTGCATTCTGGAGTTATAGCGTCAGGAAGGAAAACCCGACTTATTTTTATTTCTATAATTAATATGTGTTAGTTTGTAAGGTATACATCTAAGGGCCTGCGATGTCTGAACATCCTACTAATATTATAAATGTGAAAGTTTGTGAGTGTGGATGTATGTTTGTTACTCCTTCACGCAAAAACGACTGAACGGATTTGGATGAAATTTCATTTGGAACACAGATAGTTTATAACCGGGGTTAACATATAGGATACTTTTTATCGCGATAATCCCGAAATTTTTGTTACGTTAAATACTACGCGGACGAAGTCGGGGGGCACAGCTAGTACATAAATAAATCTCACCTTCAATGTTGAGCAGTATGGAGTAGGAGAGGGCGGAGCCGACGCCGTTGCTGACCTCGCACGTGTAGGTGCCCTGGTCCTCGTTCTTGGGGTGCTTGATGACCAGCGTCTTGCCGTAGTTGTCCTGCGTGATGTCCGCTGACGAGGAGATCATTTGGCCGTTCTTCTTCCATATGATTTGTGGGAGGGGCCTGGTGTTTGTAATTACAAGCTTAGGGAGCATCCAAACCGATATTAGATATTTAATATTTCCGTACTTGAGGAGCGACCATAAGCAGAAACAATAAATACTGTATTGTTCGATATAAACCCGGATGTATAAACAACCCGTCACAGGTTAAGCGCACCGCCTTTGTAGCTAAAAAATAGCTATAAATTCTGGTAGACTTGTGTGGGTGGATAACTGATTTATTGTACCTATATGTAGTAGTATTTTTCAATAAAATGCGTAAAAATAAAATGCTTATTTATTTGCTTATCTTCTCTACCATATTGGATGAGTCGTTGATTGATAATTCCGTAGCAAAACAACTATTTTGAATGCTCTATATTTAAAATATCAATAATAATATCGAATCATATGCATGTAACTTGATATTATGGAGAAAATTCCGGTCGCGGTCACTCATGCGTGAGGCAAACCTAGTTATTGAGAAGGTACTTAGGTTCGACTGCAGAACCGGTCTGACGGGCGCAATCCTTAAAATAAGCTAAGAACATGAAGTTGCTACAAGTAGATATTTAATAAGTGTCAATGCATGCAATATACTTACGTGCCACCATAAATGCAGTACAATTCGACCTTCTTTCCCTTCAAACCTTTCTCCACTTTCCTGGTAGTATACTGCCGCACCGGCTCGTGCTTGTTCAGCATCGGCGCGATGCCGTTCTGCGTCACTTCCAAATATATCTTGTTGCCGAACTTGTATTCGTTCCTGAAGATCGAGTTCGCAGTACAAATGTACGCGAAGCCCGCGCTCGCGTCGTTGCGCGTGACGTTCGAGAACCAAAGGTTACCCTCGGGATCTAAGGTCATACGGGAGTTGTTTATGGTCTTCAGCTGTCCTTGATCGCCCTGCAACATCCAGTAGACCTTCGGTTTGGGGTGTCCGTCGGGCGGTTCGCATGTCAGCTTGAAGGGTTTCCCTTCCTCGGCATTGAGGACTTGTTGGCTGTCGGTTTCCTTGAAGTTGTTGAGTTCGGCTCTGCGCACGAACACCGAGTTGGAGGCGGCCGTGCCCCACTCGTTGTACGCGAAGCACTGGTACTGGCCGAGATCCTCATCCTTCGGCTGGCTCACTACGAGGGTGCCACGACCGGTTTGCTGTGAGATTCGATTGTCGTAGCTGGTGTATTCGAATGGTTTTCCGTTTTTAATCCATCTGTATCTGTTTTGGACAAAAGATGTTAATGTTTACAATACAATAATAAAACCCTTTCTTGCATAGTTTTAAGCATTACAATCTACATCTAAATAATTTATTTAATTGGGATCGAGGTCTAGAACTAGAATCACTGGTACGCATCTTTTGTAATTTTTACTCCACTTATCCTGATCATTATTCCATTGCACGGTACCTATAATACAACAGTTTATTATACCATAGGAATTGTGTTTGACTAGCTATATTTGTAGTTACGACTTCCTAAAAACGTAAGTTACCCAAATAAGTGAATCACGTGAGCATTTTATGAGCACATAATGTTAATTAATTTTATTATCCGCTCTATTCTATTACTCATATTAATTTATATTAATATACATTAAGGTTAATAAGCGACGTTGCAGGAGTAAGAATAAGTAATTAATAAATCAAACATAACTATTTGAGGTTTCCGCGTCCGCGGGGACAAGATAATAATAATGTGATTTGTTCCACAACCAGGATAATGATTTCCTGGGGGATTATAAGGATTTCCTATTCAATATCCTTCGTTGGTACGTCAATGAAATTATATTGTAAATACTTTTATAATGTATTTTAGAATCAAGAATTCAAAATTTATTATGCTGACTACATAAAATTGGGATAGAAATGTCACCCGCCACCCGTGTTTTGACGGTGTTAAGTCATATCATGAGGAAGTCTATTGCAATTTATCGGTCGTGGTATTGAACTGTGGGCGCTTACTTGTATTTTCTTAACGCAAACGCACCGCAAACCAAGTGAGTGCTTACATACTACAACGAGACAGACAGACCACAGCTACTCCCAACGGCAAACCGTTATATTTCGATAATGATAAAATAGTCTATGACGGTCCAAATAGCTCTCTACTTTTAACAAATTACAGAGTTGTTACCGAGCTTTTAAAGTTTAACGGCTCACGGAAACGGACGCCTCCGTCACAGAACCGGTCCCACTGCCAAATAAATTGGAATAACAAAAAGCAGACTCTCACATACGGACTTCGGAACTTGTATTAAACATCGGAATCGGGCTTAGACTTGAGGACTCGCGGATACTTGCGACTCGTTCCGTGGGAAGTTGGAACTCAACTTATTTTTGGACATCAACACGAATATATACCCCAAAAAAAGTGTGCTGTGACTCGTATGAGTCTGGCATATGGGTTCATTTGCAATAATTCACGCGTATTTGTGAAGTGAACTGACTATATTTTGGTTACGATTTCAGGAATCGATCTAATGGCCATTAAACCAGGCATATTGAGAACTCCCTCTTCAATGCGATGGAGATTCGGACCATAGTCCACCACGCTGGCCCAAAACGTGTTGGGCAACATCACACGTCTCTCGAAAGAGGTACAGAAATTCTCTCGATGTTTTCGTTATTTCTGAACTTGAGTATTAATAGATAAAGAAGTTCATTGCGCGGTAATTCATATCGCCACCTTGTTCCTGACCCTTGTTTAATTTTATCCAATAAAATGACATAGGTTCCTACTCTCAGTTGTCGTATGACATAATGTTTCTGATTTCCAAGGCACAGGCGCCTCAAGAGATGACTGCATCGGACAAACTCATTCAAGGTTGACTCACGACATGAATAATTCAACATTAAACATTTTATTTACTATGAATTTGTCTATCTGTGTTTATTATTATTGAAAATTAGTCATTTAATGGTAGTTATAATTGTTCTCCTAACTCCATAATACCATTATTATTATTTCATCGATTCATACAGCAAACGCAAAAAATCACAGTCTCACAAACCAACCCGGCATATTGAGCGCTTTTGTTACGGAAAGTACAACATGATTAGTTCAACGGTAGCTTGGCGTAGTGGCTTGAGCGTAGGCCGTTTGGCTCGCTGCACCGAGTGGATACGGGTTCGATGCCCACCTGGGTAAATTTCGGAAATGGCCTTCGCGTAATTTGTGCGGATGTCACTGGAATCGCCACCAATCTATTGTACGGTACCATAGTACAAGCATTGCTTAGTTTGGGACCATACAGATGGTGTTACATACAGTTAGACCATACAGTTAGTCTGGCGATAATAATGTATTTATATTTACTTTGTTCCAGAATGCGAGCACAATTTACGCACAGGGAGGTACATACCTTTTGTTTCTACATTTTCAATTAAGAAACGCATATTTGTCACACAGTCGAGACGACTACTTACTATACTATTCAGTTTCAAATATGGTTACGACTAACGAAAATCCTATAATAACTAAAATTCGAACCATACATGACTATTCACATAATTTTGTGTGATTACTATCATTACTGCTAAGCCCGTTACTTTTGGCGGGTCATTGGTTTGTATAAAATCTATTAAAATCGATTGTAAGTAGGAACGATTGAATCATGTATCACTGGTCGAAGATACAGTAAAGAAGAAGTTATCAAGACGACACGCGATGCATATAAAGGCTTTCTAAAAGGGTGTCAGGCCTTAGCCGCCGGTCAGGAGGGGAAGACAGGAAAGTGATTTAAGCCTCGCAGTGCTTAAAAGGATTATGTACCTTGAGTCTAGGTCTCCATTTCCATTTAAGGACGTGCTCTATGGAAGCCTGGTCGTGCATATTTGATGCGAAATCAATATCCTAATGACTGTATATTTTTTGCCTGACTTATAAAATAGTATAACATAAAACGCATGTTTTAAGTCATACTAATAGCTTATAGCTTAAAAGCAGGAAGTATGGTCATATTAGGTATAACATAATATCTTCGTAATTTAATTTAGATAACAATCTAATCACTCCATGATCTGAGCAATAAGCATAATAATCTTGTAGAAAGTAGATTGGGGCTCATGTTATTTATTTAGTTATTATACTTTAAAGCATTGGTTTAACTAATAACTCTGTTTATTCCTGTAAGCCAGGATTTATATGCAAAACATCGAGATATGAACATGTTTTCTAGTCATAGACACACTGTCTCTTTAATTCCATACCCCTATGAAGTCACGGTGTTGACCTCAGTAAAACAAGTTTTCACTGATAAACGATGACCATGTATTGATTACTAATAAGAAAATATAACGGTGACGTACCTGGGTGCCGGTTCGCCTTCAGCCTCGCACTCGATGATGAACGGCTTGTCCACCTCGCCAACCTGCGCCACTTGAAACAGAATCTCCTCTTGCGTCGGCTGCTTGACGATCTTCGGGGGTGACGTCACTGCGACAGCGAGAAATGAGATCAGTGGATGATGACATTTGGTTGTATTAATTATTATGGTGAGTAAGGGCCTATGCACATGATGACTTTTTAACCGCGCCGCCCGTCGACACGCGTTACATTGAACACCCGCTACCAGCGCCGATAAACTTGAAAAAGGTATACAGATTGGGATAGAATAGCGCTTGCAGAGCGTTGTATTCGCGTCGACAGGGCGTGAGAAAGTCGTCGTGTGCCCAGCCCCAAAGATTATTAAGTACCTATTCGTTATTAATTAAGTGGCATTCAATGGCAATATCTAACAAGTTTTCTAGGAACTTAAATATTTCACAACTACAATTATCTGATTAAGATTTCGTACATTAAGCAGTTATACAGATCTAATCAGGAGTCTGGTAAAACTCAAAATAGGTACATAGTATATGTAGACACAGTTTTAAATACAGGTTTATTTATAAAGATGCAATTATTATTGGAAACAATATAATTATTTATAATTATTCATGTTGCCATTCATGAAATCTAAATGTCAAGGATTTTATATGTAGCTCTGAGACAAGTCACTTAGTTTGCCCTAAATATCTTTTCCAACTGCAACCTTAGGTAGGTTTCTACCATATTTCTGTAGTTCTGCATAACATAATTATAATAGGTCTCATATTGTTTTCTTATATTTACGCGAATACTACACATTGAAATAAAACTATTTTTACAGATTATATCTCCATTATATCAGATTTGATAAACCACAGATCCTCGCAAAAGAACACCGATTCCGACCAAGGATGATACGTGAGGCCATTGAAATTAAAAAACATCCTAATTTCAATAGGGAAGATGGCTGGGTGCTACTACCAACTTGGGATCCAGTAATTAATATAATTAAATCCAAAACCAAGGGTACCATTGCAAGACCTCGAGACACAGTGAGCACTTTCTGCGTGGATCGGACCGCAAACACCAACCAAATTTTGAGGGTACCCAGTTTTTAACTATGACATCAGGACGTCTAACACCTCAGTCCCCCCGTGACCATTGTTGCTGTAAAGTGTAAAGCAACCGAAACATCGGGAACATAAAAAGTAAATAAACGTGATATAATCCGTAAAAATAGTTTTATTTCAATGTATAATAGGTCTATAATAATAGCAAGAAATTATACTACTGTAAGTAAGCAGCATTTCTTTAAAAATAATTATGAAGGGTTTTCAAAATTTAATCTTTGAGTTTTTGTTTTTTCTGACCCAAATTGGTTTATGATCACAGCATGGCTGATGTTTATGTTTGCTTCACAACTTGCTCAGAAAATTTATTTCTTCAAGGTTTGTTAGCAAATAATATTGCCATTAGAAGTAGACTTTTTAGAAAATTGAATAACTGTGTCTTGTATAGATACAAGCAAATCTAGTACCAAAGCAAAACAAACTCTATGGGTCAAACTAATAGAATAAAAGTGGACATTATTTTTGTAATTTTTATATTCCTGAATGTGCATCAAATGGAGATAAATTTATAAATATAAATTAAAATTCCCACGATAAGAGCTTCTTTCTATAACATGCTTATTGTGGGGAGTCTAAGGAATGTGGTATAGTAAAAAAACTCAAATATCCACCGGTCAAAATAAAAGCCACCATAATTAATATGGGCTCATTTCATCATTTATATACATATATATTATAAATCCTATATTATTTCTAATCCTATAATTATTTCATGAAAACACAGCACACAGGCGCATCACAGCTAAATTAAATTTATGACATCAAAATCTCAATCAAGCCAAGGAGCAAGGACAAAACAATGTCTTCAATTACAAATCTGGCTTGCACAATACTATGTATATTAGGATATGATACTGAACCTGGGATGACTCATATTACAAGAAATACCTATAATATTGTATGTGCAAGATTTTAAGTTTACTTTTTTTATATTAATGGCCTCTTTCCATTGAGCCAGGCCTAATGTGATTCTGCCAATGTCGACATAGTAGAGGAGACATGATAGAGATTAATTGAACATGTGTTTATTCCAAAGTGGACATTTTTGTTGACATTGGCCGGTTAATGCTTACAGGTATGTAATAGGCTTATTTTTGTCTTCCAATTCTAAGCGAAAATGGGGGATATAGCTTGTTTAAATATTTCATTGACAACAGTAAAATTTGCATTTAAATTTGGACACTAAGAATTTATGACCTACAGCCTAAATTATAAACTTCTCATTACATAGTTAATTCAAGTAGGTACAAATTTAGACAATCAAAGCTGCATTCACAACAACCCTGTCAAATTTATCAATTAAATGAACAGTAAAATACCTACCTACCTATACTTATAAAAAAGTTGACCAAACTACAATTTGATATAATTATACTTCTACCAAACAACAAAGCTTAAAATAATAAATAATGAAGTAAATAATACTCACATAACGCCGACGAACACGATATCAACGCGACGAAACATAGAATACTAGCTGTACCCATTTTAGCGGATCTCTTACTTTGTAGAACTCGTATATCTAACAAGAAATGAAGTAAACCACTTTAGAACATAATAAAACACATTTCTCCGGCACACATGTCCCACACCGCACTTGATGACCTAATCCGAATAAAGCTTGGACCACAATGACAACACCCACTAAAAATAGCAACATCAAATACACTAAATTGCCGCCCTCATACGATGTAAACTGTGGTTACGCAAACTAAATTAGTACCGCAAATCCCTAAGCCCTTTTTGTTACCCCGTTTCACTCCAAGCTAACGCTAGAAAACTGCACAATCTCACTATTGTTGCCGTACACGGCAAATCAATAATTTCATTTCATTTATGTTTTAACGCTTATAAATTGAAATAAAGTAGATTTGTACTTTTAGATAACCGTTGTATATTACCTATGCGCCTTTTTATATTATTAACATCGCGAAATCCAACTAAAATAATAAAATAGTAGATTTATAGGCGGGGCCTTCGAGTTTCGCTGGCTCGTTCGTTCGTTCAGCAATTGACTTGAAGACGTTGACGGTTGACGGCTTGGTACACAGATTAGAGATATGTATGGCTTGGTATGACTGACTTAACGTAGGTCAACAAGTTTTGATAGTCTATGGCTGAATGATAATAACCTATCTCTTTTATACATTCTGATATCGTATATTTGCATCTCGTTTTTAAGAATAGGCAAGTGGTGGTTCGTTCGGAAAGGGCGAAAGGACAAGGGAGATGTATAAAACCACAGTGGTCGAAATAATACTATCAGCTTAGAACATATCAGCTATATTTCCACTTTTCTAATGAATATTTTAGTTCCAATTTTGGGCACTTGCCCAAGAATTTAACATTTAGTTAGCCATAGACAAGTCTCTGCATAGTCATAATATTTAGTGACCATTCTTTCTTACACTGTCACGCGCGAATTTTAAAAAACATATTTACCTTTACCTTGGCTTGATACCTACAACTACCATGGTATTCAATTTAATTAATTTTCGCGTGAATTATTTCAAATTAACCCATAAGACAGTGCTGTTACATGCTGTTATATGTATATATTACATGCTCTTTGCCAGTGACATAAGAGTCATAGCAAGCGTCTTCGTGAAACTGCGTGAAATAAACAAACTATATACCTACTTATTAATTTGATGGAGGATAAAACCACCTCGATAACCATCAAGGTGGTTTTATCCTCCACTAGCTGTGCCCACGGACTTCGTCCGCGTAGTATTTAACGTAACAAAAATGCGGGATTATCGGGATAAAAAGTATCCTATATGTTAATCCCGGTTATAAACTATCTGTGTTCCAAATTTCATTCAAATCCGTTCAGTAGTTTTTGCGTGAAGGAGTAATAAACATACATACATACATACATACATACACACATCCACACACACAAACTTTCACATTTATAATATTAGTAGGATATTATATTAATTACTTTTTACAAGCTAGCAAAAAGTTTTGAATGCACGCAGTTCATATTCATATTTGTTTTTCATTCTTTATTTTATTTCTACTTAAATTTGACGTAATGTATTGCTGAATATTTGTCTTCATAATTTATAATATAGGTACTTAATAAAATTATAATCTTATCCTATGTGAATACTTTATGTAAGTGGGTATCCTTCCATAAAAAGTAAAATATACTTAGATCATTTCCTTAAATCATAGAAAGTAGGTATCACCGTGAGTTTGTACTGAAGAATTACCTGAAGCGAACTGAAAATTTCTTAAAGGTCTTTAAATCTATATTAAGTACTAATGTTGTCTCTATTATTTGGCGGCACATAAATCGTCGTATGTTTCATCAGTGCAAACCAGGGGTCACTTTCTTCATATCCCGGGATAAAGGCCCATACAACTAGCTTATCATGCCCAGACTATACCTACCTATTCCCTCCGAACACGATTATGTAATGTACTTATATGTATAAGTTTTATTTTAAATTTATATCTAAGTTTGACAGATATTATTATTCACTGCATCGGCGAAAACGTTTCGTTTTCAGGCACTGATTGCATAAAGACTCGTTTATTTCTCCGCGTCCATTACCCAATTGCTTTTTTTTCAGACTTAAATACATATATGGTTTAATTCCTAATTGCAGACCTGTAACATATTTTCATTTCAGATTTGTATAAGTATTTTTGAAAAGCAGTATGATGATGCGTAAGTATATTTTGAGTGGTGTTTACAGTTTACTACTACTCTTCAAACTACCTACCTATAAGTAGTTAATTGTCATCTTAACTTTGTATTTTAGAAGCGAGCGACCAGGATCAAAATTTGAGAACTCGTCACAGCTTTTATTCGACACAAGCACTTAGAGATGTAGCTGCACTCCATGAAAACTATTGTAAATCAGATGCAAGTCTGACTAAAAAACATGAGTTCACCGATGCGACTAAGTCGATTCGTAAACGTGAAAATAACACGCGCAACTCAAACACGGTCTTTGGAGAATACTATAAAAAACATGGACAGGACGAGGTACCCGTTAAAGATTGTAACTATAATGATTTTAAAGCGGAAGGAGATAGAGAAGAGATACCGTCTATAACTAACTCTGAGTTGGACAAACTAGAAATAAAAGTATTCAACGAAGTATCGCAAAACTTTCAGAAGGACAATAGTTCAATGAGCAGCTTAGAATCGAACATAAAATTCTTCAAAACAACTGTTCAAGAAATCTTTGACAACTTTTATGCCAGCATGCAAGATTTTGAACTCTATAAAAAACGATTTCACGATATTCTCGCTAAAAATCGTGAGGATGCCTTAGTCGATATGGAAGATTTCATAAAAGATATGATACAGCACATAATGTCTTCGGAGACCAGCTTGTCACGCCATAGCAGGGACTCCAATGAACAGTCAAACTTGGAAGTGCAAGACAAACAAACTCACGTCAGCAACGTTACGGATGAATCGAGTATTGAGAGGAATACTAGCACTGAGACTAGCACTACGGCCGGTGAGAATTTAGACGCGCTACTTCAAACTTATAAAAACGACAATTATCTCACTGATTCCACTTTAGAGGAAAACGCATCTAAAGATAAACGTTACGTGGGAAAGGATGAAATATTCAATATTTTTTTTCTAAGTGGAAGTCCCTGTGTGCAGTTAAAAATTAACGAACGCAATCTTTTATCCGAAATCAACATAAAATCACTGAGCGCGTCCGAAGCAGAAAGTAATCAAGTAGCATCCGCAGACAACTTAAAAAAATTGGCAGCTAAGAAGTTTGAATTAGAGAAATACGCGAAGGAGCAACAAAACTACAACGAACAAAACTGCAATATGCCCGACAGAGAAATACCGGTCAAAATATCCAATGCAAAGAAAAACATACACATGAATGAAGAGTTCTCTCACGACCGCGAAACTGATAAATCTTTTATGTCTAAAATATGTAGCTTCCTATGCAAAAAACTCCGCAAGATCCAGTGAACTGTAAATGTAGAATTTATTTTACAATAAACGAATCCAATTCAACAAATACTTTATTGTGGACTAGACAAAGAAACAGACTACAGAACTAAATCACGATTCTACATTATCTTCAAAATTATTCGTATACCACCTTATCATAGCGATGTGTTTGCTCAGTTGCAAGGCAAACTCTTTCTTCATGTGTAAAAATTCCCTTATAACAGGCAGATCCAACATAACGAACACTTGGCCGTCTATTTCCTCCTGTTTTATTTTCTCGGCTATTAGTTTACAGTCTTCCGTGCTACTCAGATACGCATACACATCTTCGACAGACCAGTCCAACGGGTTTGGCGACAGTTTCAGTTTCCCTTTCATCCAAGACATGGCTATATCTTTTTCGAACATTTTGTTATCAGACGGCTGCGGGTCATACGTGTTGAACTTGAGCTTTTTCAATTCAGGCTCCTCAGAATCTGACACGTCCGAAATATTCTTTGCATCTCTGGAATTTGAGCTGCTTTCGTTTGTTTCGTTCTCCGTGTCGCTATCCGGAGAGTTTGGTTTCTTGGCGCACGTGTTGTTGTATATTGTTTCGACGTCTTTTTTATTCCAGTGGGCTTCTTTCATTTGCAGTGCGAAGTTAGGGAGTTTGGCTCCTCGAGTTTTCATCTCCAATTTAGGGTAGTTACTCTTGGGTTCTCGTTTCCTCCGTTGGCTTCGCTTGTACTCCGCGCCGCTGTCGGGCGAGTTGGGCCTGGTGCCGGGCTCGGAGGGCGGCGTGGACCCGGCACTGTGTTCGCTCTCCACCGACTCACCGTCTTTATTGCTTTCCGTCTCCTGTGATGGCTGTTGTTCTTTCTCTTTCTTTTCCGGAACAGTCTTTTTCTTTTTTCGTCTACCATTCAGACTGCCTTTCGGTCTACCACGACGCTCTGTACCATTGTCTGAAAGAAAAAAAATAGTATTTTATCTATAGGGCACTACTAAAGTTAGATGACCGCTTGGCGCAGTGGTTCGAAGCGTAGGCCGCTCGACTCACTGCTCATGGTGGTTGCGGGTTCGATTCCCGCTGGGGCAAATTTGGGAAATGGCCTTTTCGTAATTTGCCTTAGTCTGGGTGTCACTGGGATCGCTCCCAGTCTATTGTACGTTACCCATAGTACAAGCGTTGCTTAGTTTGGGACCATACTACATAATAAAAAAACAGTACATGTAATATACTCACGGAATGTAGACTTGTCTACATGTTGGCAGGTATTAGGGCATTGGTCCGGGAACTCGAGGGGCCCGAGCAGGCAGGGGCAGGCCTGCAGCTTGACGCACACGTCGCGGCAGAACGACGCCACTTGAGCAGAGGTCGTCGCTATCGGCACGTACGCGTGGTATGTACTAGTCTTCAGCCTGAACACAAAACGATAGCTTCAAATCCCAAGTTTTTAATATATTAACAAAATATATGAATAGAGTTTGTATGTATATAGTCAAATGTATTTTAAATCGATTGAACAGTCTGGACAGGAGGTTGTAAATTTTAAACGGCAATCTCATAGTCATGCTCACTTTAATGTTCTTGTTTGCGATGTTTTTGCAGAGCGGGTCACCCTCTACCCTCTCATAGTTGCGGAGAATGTCAATTTTGAGTTTGAGTTTATTACCAAAACATAATACTCACTTTGCTCTCAACATTTCTAGCCTCATCCCATCCTCCGGTGGTCCCTCAGTTTCCCAGTCTTTAAGCAATTTGGCCGGCTTATACGATGCCGATATTATCTTATTCAGCACCTCCTTCAGCACCAGCGACAGCGGCCCCGGGCCCACGTGCTTCGGTAACTGCGACAACTTGTTCCGACTTATCGAAGGGCCCGAATAACATTTGTAATTAAAGAATATTCTATCGCACCACTCTTCTGAACACTTCTTGTTATCTTCCTTCACCGGTCTCACTTCTACCGGCTTCGGCGGTTCCTTCTCTGCATTCGTGTCGGGAATGTGTAAAGCGTAGTCGTTGCTGTCACACCAACCGACCGGAAATAACAAGTCGCTATCTTGCGCATACCAATATTTCTCGCGTATAGGTAACAGTTCTACGCATAACATGTGTTCTACTATAGAGTCAACGTTCGCTACGTGGATTTCTTCATGATTCTGTGGATTGACTGCCTCCAACTTCATATTGACTTCGATTCCTTTCAACGGAACTTTGTTCCCGAAGCAGTAATCTGGAGCGGGGACCGATGACGTCATGGTAAGGTACTCGTCCCAATCGAAGGGTCCCTCTTTCCAGATCTTTGGGTTTTTAAAGTCGATTCCGTTGTTCTGCGCCCATCCTATTGGGTATATGTATGGATGCATGCAGTCACAGAGCCAGGCCATTTTGGAGTCTTCGTAGTCGTCGATGTGATCGTCGAGGACTATTAGAAAATGGAAATTGTTGAAAACTTTTATCACTGTAGCCGGACCGATGGATTTCATGTCTTGCGGATTTAAAGCTTCGAGTTTCATGCCAGTTACGAAGTTGTGGGCGTCCAAATTTTGGTTCGACTGTAATTAAACAAAAATAATATGTTAAGGTGAAGACGCCTGTCCAGCCCGCGAAATTCAAAATGTTCGAGTATTTTTATAGTTTATCCAAAATCTGAAAACATTTAAGACAACATTTTGTGACAAACACAGTATGCAGTGCGTTTATTAATACATTTATTTTACTCTAAATATTATCACGGTGGATACTAGTTAATCACTAAATATACAAAAAATGCCAGATTATCTGGATAGCTGTCGTTCTTGAAATGTTTTAGAGTAAGTTGGATATATTAATAAATGCACTGCACACGGTCTTTGTCACGAATTACAAAATGTGCCTTTTATTATAGTCAGATTTTAAAAAAAAACGAAAAAACCTCAAAAAATTTGAACTTCGCGGGCTAGATGGGCGCTTTAGCCTTAAGGATTGTATTTTTATGTTCAGTATACATATTTTTTCATATAATATATACCTCTAAAATGTATAGAATGGCAGATGTGAAGTAGGTACCTGGAACAGGTCTGCCGGCGTGGGCTCCTTGATGGACTCCTCGGCGCTCTGGCGCAGCTGTGTGCTCAGCTTGTTCTTGCACGAGAACTTGTTCACCTTGCCCGGGTACTTGAACTGCCACGGCGAACCCTGCAACCAGACCACCGCAATCAAACACCGACTCTAAATGAAAGAAATTTATATAAGATCCCTAAATATTTCTAGGTTGCCTGTGCGGGCCAGGCACGTACACTTTGAGGAGTCGGCAGTTAACGCGACCATTAATATTTAGCGTTCAGTTCGCAAATCAGAATCAAGCTAATCGGTCGCGTGCTCAGACTATCATCCATTATTTAGCTATTTTTGTCTCACAACAGCTCCTAGTCCAGTCCTAGCCCCAGTGGATTTTTTTCTTCCAACTGCTCCTTTAATTTATTTCGATTAAATTCGTGCGGGTTCCAAGACAATTTAACTTTTCCCCGGGACTCTTCGAGGGTCAAACCTCGACGTCATTATTGGTCACCATTGTCGATCCTGGCTTACAGGAGTTAGTGGTGGGAATGTGTGGCGGGACTAGTCCCTTTTTTATATCATCCATCATTTAATCTAATTACCATCATATTTTGCACTAGCTGTGCCCGCGACTTCGTCCGCGTGGAATTTAATTGACAAAGTTTCATACAAACTTTCATCCCTATTTTATCCCCTTGGGGGTAGAATTAATCAAAATCCTTTCTTAGCGGATGCCTACGTCATAAAATCTACCTGCATGCCAAATTTCAGCCCGATCCGTCCAGTGGTTTGGGCTGTGCGTTGATAGATCACTATGTCAGTCAGTCAGTCAGTTATAATTAAAAATTCAAAGTTTTTTAGGGAGCTCTAGAGAGTAATTAATTATCAAAGTGGGCGGTAAACGAAATAAGCTTGAGAATCTGTGGCCTATACGAATCTTGCCATTACGACTGTATTCCGCACAGGGGAGACAGAGATAGGTACTAAACTATAATAAATACGTGACGTGACCATCTACTACCGAATGCCTACGACACGACCCAACGAATGGTTATTATTATACATACCTACAAGAAATATTGAGGTAAATAAAAATCACAATCGAAGCTCAGACAAGGGATTTACGGTTTTTATATCTGGCTAAATAGCGAAAAAGGGTTATCCTTGAATATGCATATGTCGCAACCAAATAGCTTAATTCGCCGTTCAATTAACAGCCTAGGCACTTAACTAAACAGCGACACATACATAGCTATGGTAAAGGAAAACTTTATGAGGTAGTCATCAATTTTTCCTTTACCATAAACAATGTTAGTCGCCGTACAATATTACTAAATACTAAAGATAATTATACTATTAGCGATCGCGAAAAACCCTACTGTTTTAGACGTTGCATCGACGTTAAACTAATGTTAGGGCTGCAGGTAAAGAAAACTAAGGCTTACACTAAGACCTAATAAATCCTTCCACTCACCTTATTAGTGACGTAACCAAAACTGCTCAGCCGCGGGTTGGCGAAGAATATCCAGATCTGCATCAGGTCGTCATCAGCACCGTCGTATCGGAGAAGCAGCCGACCGCCAACGTTCTCGCGCACCTACAAAGAAACATGATACAGCCTTTTTAACCGACTTCAAATATGGAGTCACAAAGGAAGAGGTTCTCAAGTCGGACCGTGTTTTATGTTTTTCTATAAATGTTACCGCATATCTCGGGCATTTGTGAACATCATTTTAAAATACATTTTTTCCTGTTTGAGTATAACGTACGTACGGTACGTAAGTATAACGAACTTAGTGTTTATTTTACCCCGTATAAAATTAAAAACTTGTGTTTTAGGGTTTTTGAAATATCTCCCCTAAAGCAGTTTCACACCTTTGGTAAGGTGACATTTGAAGCATGCCGAGTCTTATGTACCTGTACATGTTATGTCTTATGTAATAAAAGAAGATAGCGACACGATCCCATCACCCTACCATCACACCTATAATACCAGAAGGGGTAGGCCGAGGAGTAGATAGAATATGAAAATTATGTCTGGCTAATTTTTTTTTTCTTTCGCAGGCAACTAGGCAATTAAAAAAACAAAGGGTAACGGGTGGCGAATTTACAAAGGCTATACCATTAGAGTGAAAGTGCAAACTGAACTGGCTTAGCTTTTGTTTGACAAAAACTTGACGAAACCCTAATCTATTCTAGTACAGAAACTGACCGAAATCGCGTAGACTTAGTAAGATAAATTCATTCTAACATTGCAGCAACAAATGCTATTCAATTTGATACCGATATGCAAATTGTATCTGTATTTGATTGACAAAAAAAAGGGTCATTGTGTAGCCTTAGGGGCGCTATGACTTAGGTTAGGTTAGGTTTAGGTTTAGGTTGGGTTAGAACAGTGATCAAAACGAAAAATATTTTGTCTCCAAAATTCGTCTAAGTCTGGCTCCATAGCCCCCCTAACTGGGAACTAACATAACCTAATGTCACATTCGGATTCTGGCGCTTCGCCGGCCGCTGCCGCGGCACGCTCGCTTCGCTCGCTCGGCTCGCGCGTTTTGGTCACTGTTCTAACCTAACCTAACCTAAACCTAAACCTAATTCATAGCGCCCCTAAGGCTATACTCCAACCAACTAAAATATTTTTCCTGCGTAGGTACCTTTAATGTAAAATACAAAACGCAGATAATTATTTTTATCAAATTTAAACGTAGTAACAATCAGTCTTATTTAAGTCTGGCACATAAGATAACACAACACAACAAAACACAAAATAAGAAACATACTATACTCGTAAGTAAACGCATTGCTTATGGTGGAAAAAGAGCCTTATAATGGAGTAACACAAGTAGACACTTTTATCAAATTTATAGGTCCGTATTCGACTAGGTTTTGTTCGTACGTAATGTTTGAAAATATCTCGATAAAAGCATATCTATTTGAGTGAATATATATAATACAGTACTAGGTTTTGTCCGTGCATTTTCTTTGAAAATATCAAGGCAAAAAGCTAATCCATTTGAGTCAATTTTTTTATTGAGATAGATTAGGTATTGTCGATTAATATGCATAAACAAAAGCTCATCTATTAGAGTCTGACTCGTGATTCAAATAGTATAGCCTTTGTAAATTCGCTAACGGGTGACGTAGGTATGTCTAGAAGGTAAACCCTAAAATGGTACCTACATTCCGAACGTCTCTATTTTACATACTTAATAAGTATTTGGACAAGAGGTTTCGACTTACCGTAGCGATCCAAAATCTATAAGGATCGATTATATTCTGCACTTCAACTTTCATCCCCATTTTGATTCTATCTATAGGCGACAATCCTTTATTGTTCAGGGCTTCGATCGACACCGACTGGCCGTCCAGGAGGGCTTTCTTCATGATTTCAATGATTGTGTCTCCATATTTCTCGTTGATATCATCTGGTGGTTCGATGAGTTCGTCGTACTTCCCGCACCAACCTAGAGGGTGAACTTTGGTGTTTGATATGTCACACCAGAAGTCGTTCTCGGCGCCTACGAACTTGATCCGGAGGAGGTGGCTGCAGACCATTGTAATCTCCGCTATCCAATAAATATCGGGGTTGTTTTTGTGACACACTTCGAGTAGCATACCCTGTTTGATCCCATTGTAAAGGCTGGTTTCCACCTATGGAGAATTAATAGTTTATTCGTATTAGATACCTAGTGGGTATTTAGAGAGTTGTCAGATAGGATGGATAACCAGGGTATCAGAAAGTAATTACACTTTGTAGATATATTTATTAGGCGTAGTTACGGCAGACCAAAGAATTTGTCATAATAAGACATTATTAAAATTGTTTGGGGCAGACTGTGGGGAGATGATTGGGACAAATTTCAGCACGGTAACATAGGTATCTACACACTTTGAAAATAAACTATAAGTAGGTACACCTTTAAAACGAACCCTATGCTCTAGTTTGATGTTGCTTCCCAGAATTTGTTCGTAAAACCATACTAGGTATAAGCTGGTGCAATAATACTGATCTTCTATATTTACACTATCATCCAGATCGATGCCCGACGCGGGTTAGGTATTTTACAAGTTACCTATGTCTCAGAAACCTAATGATGCTTTGATGATTCTCTGACTATTGGTTTTTACCAAAACGGCTCTGAACTCCTTTGAACATTGTTAACTTTTTCCCTGTAGGTAGTTTTGGATATCGTCATCCACTCACCTTTGATTAATTCATCCTACAAGTACGCATACCTACCTACAAACTTACTAAACATTTGTAAACAAATAATACCTATTAAACTGAGGAAAAACTCCTTGATATGTCAAAAATTCTACTAATAAAAATAATTAATAATAATAATTTTAGCCCTTTTTGACGTCCCACTCCTGGGCACGGGCCTCCCCTCAACACGAGGGGGACTCAGGCCATAATCCACCACGCTGGCCCAGTGCGGGTTGGCGGATATCACATGTCTTTCGAAAATTGGTTAAATCTTCTAAGACATGCAGGTTTCCTCACGATGTTTTCCTTCACCGTAAGCAAGTGATAATCATATAGAAATTATGATTCGCACATAGATTTCGAAAAATCCAGAGGTTCGAGCCGGGGTACTAATAGGTAAGTATTATAAATTCGAAAGTTTGTGAGTGTAGATGTATGTTTGTTACTCTTTGACGCATAAACTACTGAACGGATCTGGATGATATTTGGAACACAGATAGTGTATAACCGGATTAACACATAGAATAATTTACTTAAGTCTACACGGACGAAGCCGCAGGCAGCAACTAGTATTTACATAAGATTATCACTGAATTTAGAAAGAATTTACTTGCCTACATTTTCTGCAATAAATAAGGCCAGAAAATTGATGAAAATATAAGTTTTTATTATAATTGAACTCATCCGCCATTGAATGACACATCCAAATACAGACTACAAGGAAAATTTAAACTTCTAAAATTAAATGGGAAGTGTTTAATGTATTATTATTTAGAGCAACGCATAGATAGATTTACCACAATGCATTGCAAATTGAACTATTAACATTATGATATTACTTAAGTAGATATTTTTTATATATTATTATCAAGCCAGATAATATATCAATGGATTCGATCTGATAGTAATCTTCTCATCTTAGGCTAAAAAAAATCTATTTAATTAAATTTATTTTTAAGACTTGATGTTCTAGCGGCTGGTAAGACTCCATAGTCTTCCCAGCGGCTTCACCTTCCCATGAACATATGTGTATTGGGTCACTAATGTTCAGAGGAACATAATATTATAATTGTTCACCAGAAGAAGTTCCCATATAATAAGCAACAATATGCCAGATCATGACAACCAGGAAATATAAACTTTTTAGGGTACAATAAATATGTTGGGTTAATATTCAGTTTAAAATATTCAAGAGTTTATCCTGTATACTTTAATAGAGTAATCTTGGGGTATCTACATAAGCAAGTATGGGTAAAATAAATTTTTAAAGTACCTTGTACCTGTGTACCTTTTAAAGAGCTCCTACCTATATTTTAAACTAGCTGTTACCCACTGCTCGGCCTGCATGTTCCTTTGATTAAACTTACTCCTTATAACAACAGATAGGTATCAGTACAGCTGTGTCAGAGATTAGCCAGGGCAAACAGATAGACAAACTAAAGTTTAAAAAAATGTTTTTTTTTTATAAGTACAATATATACTTTAATATGCATTTACTAAAAATATTTTATTTTAACATTAAAGACAAAAACTTCAATTTTATTTATTTGTATAGACCTGCCTTAGTGAAGTGGATAATATGTAATAAAATATACTAAGTTTTAGAAAAAAATACCTAGCTATGTACTTGATATATATTTACATAAGTATCCACCTTATATTACTTACATAATTTTGAATTAGAACATGATGAAGTTCATGGCCATATGGTTCTATATTCATATAATTCATACATAATATAAAGATATTGATAAATAATAAATACCTCTATATTTATTTACCGAACCATACAATTATTTTGAAAATATAATAAATAAATACATGGGAAGATAGGTAGATAAGTTGGTATTAGTAGGTACCTACTCCAGTGATTGTCCAAATTAATAATTTGTTGTAGGTAAGAAAACTCTGCTCCAGATTTTAAATAATCATTACTTAACACACAACAAAATCAAGGTACTTATTTCCAACAACTAAATAATCAACATAAACACACAATATTAGAAATAAAAAATATATAAAAAAATAATAGGATAGGGAAAAAACTTACATGTGAGAATAATTCTTCAGGAATAGCAAGAGATTTATTCACTTCCAGATAATTATTCCAATCAAACTCTACCATATTTTAGTGGATGATGTTAAAGTTTGATAATAAAATAGATTTATTCAAATAATTAAGACAAAACGAGTTAGATTAATCCCTAGAACTCAGAAGTACGAAACGCAACGACACGAAAGATACGAAAACGAATCGAATTTACATTTCATTCTTTCTATCGCCGGAGGAGGAGCGGAGGACATCTATCCGTCTCACTTTCGTTTATAGCAAAAGTTTATAGAAATATGTTCATATTATCTCTTTCGTATACAGCTAGGCAATGTAATCAAAGCTACAAATAACAAGTTAGAATTGTCGCATGAATAAAAAAAAATTGCTAATTTTTATTTTATATGTTACCATGTATAACGGAAACGTTAAAAATCTTAAGTATAAGTACAAAATTTAATTTTAAAACGTTTGGCAGATTCACATTGAGCCTGACTTGGGCCGGACCAAGAAGATGATTTCTTCTTGGGTCAGATCAAGAAACTTGTATGTATTAAGTTCTTGGCTCAGACTCAATAGCAGCAGGAGGTTATTTATAAAAAAAGTAAATTTTGACGTAACCCATATATCTAGTGTTTAACTTTTTTGTAACAACCTTATATACCAAGAGCCAGCGATAGCCAGACGTTCCATATTTTATAAAGGCTGTCAATTTCTCAGAGCATGCCCCCAACACAGGTAAGAACGATCATCGAGTATGGAGTTGGGATTGTGGTTACTTCGGCAGTTAACAGGTAGTAAAGGTGTATAAAATAGTACCTCAAATTCGTTATAGTATAAAGCTTAATTTTTATATATTTCCTTCGGAATAATATTAGAAATCACGCCATCCATTGACGGACACTTAGTGCGGTTTCAACCCCCTGCCAGACACCCCTAAACTTTAATAATTTATGAGTATACTTTCGTCATAGTATAAAAGCTGGGTTTTACATATGTTACTTGGGAACCCATAAAAAAATATTACTTCAACAGCCGGACAGTTTTAATGGTTTTAACATCTTGCCAGACACATTTAAATAGTTATTTAATCATCCAAGTATGAACGCAATAAAACTATTTTTCATTGGGTTTCTTGAACAACTTCGATACACTAAACTCCCTATCTTACTTACTGATAAGTCAATTTGCAAAATATCACCATAATATCTGACATAAATGGCCGTATCTTTTGATTGCGTTGAATAGAAGCCTATTTTTTTACATCTCCAAGGGATCATAGCATTTGATAATTGATATTAATTTTTACTTGATAACTTTATCCGTTTCCGAGAAAAAGGGTCTTGATAAACAGACAGACGGGCAACAATGTGATCTTATAAGGGTTCCGTGTTTTCCTTTTGAGGTGTGGAACCCTAAAACTATATCCTGTACTGCAACTACATCTTTTGGGAATGCAGTCGCTGGCACAACGAACGGACTACTATGCTAAATAGCCTGTATTTCCTTCGGAATAACATTAGAAATCACGGCATCCATTGCCGGACACTTAGTGCGGTTTCAAACCCCTGTCAGACACCCCTAACTTTAATAAATTATAAGTATACTTTCGTCATAGTATAAAAGCTGGGTTTTACATATGTTACTTGGGGACCTCTAAAAAAATATTACTTCGTCAGCCGGATAGTTTTATGGCTTTTACATCTTGCCAGACACATTTAAAGTCTGTCTGTGAATAATAATAAAATAAATATATATTATAAAAATACATTTTTTTAATATATTATAATATAATATACCATTTTATTATATTGTATTATTATAACATATTATTTATTATATTCCATTTATTTATATTTAGTAAAATGTATTATAATTTTATGAGCATGCGCCTAATAGCCAAATGCAATAATCCAAATTACCAAGCCTTCGATCGCAATTCAGTCGCTAGTGGAATACCAAACAATTGCCCAAGCGTTTGAAAGCTAATTAGCGTTCTATCGCTTGCATTTGCTTTTTTATTTCAATTGAAGTAGCTAACGTAATAAGGGCCCAGTTGTAAGGCACCACGGATCGTAATATGACTAATTGGACCTAACCTCCTGAGCTGATTATACTTGATTCCAATAATAGGTATGGCTAAAGCGCTTGAACGCACGGAAATTGTCCCTGGTTTCTACAAGGTCTGTGTAATAAACTGCTCCAGATGTCACTTGCAGGCTATTTAGCATAGTAGTCCGTTCGTTGTGCCAGCGACTGCACTCCCAAAGGATGTAGTTACAGTACAGGATATAGTTTTAGGGTTCTACACCTCAAAATGAAAACACGGAACCCTTATAAGATCACTTTGTTGTCCGTCTGTCTGTTTATCAATACCCTTTTTCTCGGAAACGGATAAAGTTATCAAGTAAAAATTAATATCAATTATCAAATGCTATGATCCCTTGGAGATGTAAAAAATAGGCTTCTATTCAACGCAATCAAAAGATACGGCTATTTATGTCAGATATTATGGTGATATTTTGCAAATTGACTTATCAGTAAGTAAGATAGGGAGTTTAGTGTATCGAAGTTGTTCAAGAAACCCAATGAAAAATAGTTTTAGCGTTCATACTTGGATGATTAAATAACTATTTAAATGTGTCTGGCAAGATGTTAAAACCATTAAAACTGTCCGGCTGTTGAAGTAATATTTTTTTATGGGTTCCCAAGTAACATATGTAAAACCCAGCTTTTATACTATGACGAAAGTATACTCATAAATTATTAAAGTTTAGGGGTGTCTGGCAGGGGGTTGAAACCGCACTAAGTGTCCGTCAATGGATGGCGTGATTTCTAATATTATTCCGAAGGAAATATATAAAAATTAAGCTTTATACTATAACGAATTTGAGGTACTATTTTATACACCTTTACTACCTGTTAACTGCCGAAGTAACCACAATCCCAACTCCATACTCGATGATCGTTCTTACCTGTGTTGGGGGCATGCTCTGAGAAATTGACAGCCTTTATAAAATATGGAACGTCTGGCTATCGTTGGCTCTCCCTCTATTAGAAAAATAATTCTATAGGAGTAGTTATGCGCCACAGACTTATAAATACTACGTACAAGAAATAATAATCGAATATCAACCTTTAATTAGATTTACCCCTATAATTTAGATATACCCTTTAATCTTTGGAGACACCCTGCTTTGTTAATAACTATTCAAATAATCTGCCACAACCGCTAAAAATTGATTTATTTTGGTGGTGGCTTTCAACAGTGAAAGGTGCTCTATGCATCCCATGCACTCTAATGCATAGGTATATTCTTGTATCTCGTTTCCACAGCAGACAAAAAGTCCAATTTGCCAACATCGTGTAAAAACAACAATAAGAATTACAAAAATCCTGCAAGTCGGGTAAGGTTTGACTCACGTTTGACTATAGTTAACTCTGTGGGTAAGTTATGTAAATAACTAAAGAACCACAGACTTATAAGTAATAAGTATATAATAATACGTACTATCTCTGCTATAAATAATTACAATCCGGATGTTTAAACTTCTTGGCTATGAGCTATGACAGTCTTGCAAAGAAGCCTTCAATGTCGTCATTTGAATTTTGACGTTTGGTTCTCATCCGGGGCTGCCAGACCTCGTAATTGCATACAAAATCTGTGTAATTTTGGTAGCCTTAAGTAGGAATCCTCTTGTAGTATATGACCTTAAGTTCCGCGATAATAGTGTCAAAAAATATAATAATAATTTATATTTTATTTGAACCTTACAAAATTGTATAAAATGTTAGTACGAACTTATGGACGTAGCTACTGGAAAATCATTTACGCATCCACATTTTTAATACAATTCAATTGCATGTTCCAAAATATATTACTGAATGTAAAATGAGTATTACCTTCTGATTTTCGCCAATTCTAGGGTGTATGCAGAAGATTTAAGGTCATGTATGTTTCTCTTAAATAAGAAACTCTATTGGAACAAGGATTGGAATGTTTACCATAAAATCCATCTTGCAGTGCTGATTACGAAAGTATATAAATAGCTCAATACTGGAAAAAATATGTAAAGGCATAATATTATGATAATTAACAATCAGATATTTTTTGTGGAGGTACCTATACATGATTTAAAGCATTTTATTAGGTACATGCTAAAAAAACTAAAAATATATCTAACATATAGCATGGTGGTTTAGTAGGTATCTCTCGAGCAAAATAAATAGACCTTTAAATAAAACCGCATAATTTTTAAGCTGAGGAAAGTACAAATTATTTAGGGCCAATTTCTGCCAGATATGAATAACACCCTTATTATTAATTTACATAGAATGGTTCACGATAAAATTTTCACTCAGTAAAAGATTTTTCTGATTTGGTATACAATACACCGATTTAGTGTATAAATCTACCGATGCAACTGTACCGATTTCGCTTTTCACAGTTGGTGAACACTATTTTTGTGACCGACCGTCCATCATAGCCCGACTGACAACAATAGATTGAAAATATTTTCCAGATGGAGTATAAATCTGGGGCCACTAGTGTACACAAATAAGGTTTTCGTGAAATACGAGTGCGTTTTGTAAGATTGTGACTCCCATTATGTGAATACTTTCTCTTTTATCGCTCGACTGACTGTGTTGCGACATCGAAAATGTTTCAATCCCTAAGTGCAAACTTTTCAAGTGGAACCAACAATGAAAGCTGTATGTTGGTGAATACGACACAAAATATTATAATAACTGGGGTTTATAACGGCATACCACAGACGTTGATTCTCAACCTAATATCGTGGTCATGTCTGATCATTTTGTTCACTGTATTGCGGCGGACTGCGTGGAACTATGGCCGAATGGCGCTTGTGCAGAGGACGAAGAGTCGGTGGACCAATTTGTTCTATAGGAGTGGAGACGGTGACGCCCTAGTCGACCGCAGACGCAGCGCCGACGAGTCCATGAACATTGATGAAGGATTTTTCACTTGGCTGCCAGCGGTGTTCCGCCTGACGCGCGAGCAAGTTCTCGCCAAGTGTGGGCCTGATGCCGTCCATTACCTCTCTTTCCAGCGACATGCCATGACTCTAATGTTTATAGTGACACTGGTATCTATTTGTGTAATTTTGCCAATAAACTACCATGGAACCAACTTGGATACAGACTCCAATGCCTTTGGGCTCACCACAATGTCAAATCTTTATGCGCGATCTGAATGGCTATGGGTTCATACACTGTTTAGCATCCTATTTCTGCCACTATCTATATTGTTAATGCGAAGATGCACTGGCCGGAAACCTGTCCCGACATCCATGACAGGTACCATTATGATCACAAATATTTCTAAAGCTGACAGAAATGAGTCTACAATAAGGGCGTATTTTGCTCACAATTTCCCACATATTCAGATCGTAGACTTGCGCATCGCATTCAACATTAACAAACTGAATGAAGTTCAGGAGCAGAAAGACATGGTAACTGAAGCTCTTATTTATACAGACACCTACTTCAAAAAAACTGGGAAACGAATCACTGTGCGGCCCCAGTTGTGGGGCCCAGAAGTGGATGCACTGGAGTACTACAACAATGAAGAGAAAAGGTTGAAGGATGAAATACAGAGATGCCGCGCTATGGTACTCAACGACCCCCTAGGTATTGCATTCCTGACTCTGCCATCATACCAGCTTGCTGAACATGTAATCAATAATTTTAGCTTGCACCGCGGTTGGGTTTTGGAGCATGCAACAAATCCGTCTGACATTATTTGGGAGAATTTGAGTGTGCAACCTGGCATTTGGTATGTGAAAGCTATTATAGTTAACTTCTTCCTGTTTCTTGTTTTGTTCTTTTTGACAACACCTGCAATTGTTGTGAATCTTTTCAATACAATGATAGCGAAACCTGATACGGCAAACAGGATTAGTACTATAATCTTTGAATTCCTTCCGACTTTGCTTCTTTGGACCATGGCTGCTGTCATGCCAGCTATAGTGTCCTTCTCAGACAGATTTCTTTCTCATTGGACTAAATCTCAACAGAACTACTCCATTATGACAAAAACTGTATCTTTCTTGTTGTTAATGACTCTCATTTTGCCTTCCTTGGGACTTGCCAGTGCACAAGCCTTTCTCATGTGGACTATACACCACGAGAACGATACAATACGATGGGACTGCGTTTTCCTACCAGACAAGGGCGCGTTCTTCGTCAATTATGTCATAACCTCAGGTTTCATTGGTACATCCTTGGAGTTAATCCGTTTTCCGGAGCTATTTCTCTATGTATGGTACTTACTGCAATCCAAATCGAAAGCTGAAAAGAGTTACGTGAAGAAGGCAATACTTTACGAATTTCCCTTTGGAGTACATTACGCATGGAGTATCGCGATTATTTCTATTACGATAGTGTACAGCATGGCGTGTCCCCTGATCACACCGTTCGGTTTGATCTACTTGATGTTCAAACATGTTGGCGATAAACACAATCTATTCTTCGCCTATGGGCCCTGTGATATGAGCGGCGTTGGTGGAGGGAGGATACACGCGACCGCAGTGAGATTAATTCGCGTTTCGGTGTTACTGTTGCTCGTTAATATGGCTGCATGGGCTGGCTTGAGGTCGACATTTGAAGCTAGAACGATAATATTGATAATGGCGTCGATAGTTGCCTTTGGAACATTTTTGTTACTTAGTCCGTTTCCGAGCTGCACGCCGCCAGCTCCACTGCAAGCGGAGTCGAGCATTAGGTTCCCGGAATATGTAGCGCCAGTGCTGACGAAGCCGTTAGACTCTCCGCCTAGCACCACGCCTACCACGCCGGATTACGGCGCATCGTCACCTGTCATGACTCAGTCGTACAGCCCCGATCCGATAAATATTTAATTAGCTCTCCTCCATTTATCGACTAATTGCCTTTATTCGCGCCCCTTCTATCTCGCAATCATGGAAAATTATGATCGGATAAGGCTTTTGAACGGAACGGTGACAAGAGTCCTATATCATTGTAAATAATATTAAATCCAATATTTTTACATTAAAGTACTCATAGTCGACTGAAATCTTATGTTTCAGGAAGTGTTCGCGTTTAACAACGCCTAGTGTACTGTGTGGCTAGTCATTACACAACTAGTTATTTAACACGTAGCAAATAGAAACGTACAAAAATGTTCATTTCTTCATGTAAGCTTTGTGGCTCCAAAACTGTACTTTCATTTGCAGAAAATACCTACTTACTTGCCTAAAATATATTTTTAAGCCACCACAAGATAAGCTCTAACTAAATGCTGATTGATTGCTTGCAATAATAGATTAATAATCACGCAATCCAAAGCCTAGATTCAAAGAAAACTTCCAAGGCATAAGATGTCAGCTCCTTTTATTGGTTTGTATGGCTATTATTTTTTAATCTTACCCTATAAATATTTATGAGAAATTAATTATAACTACTTACGCTTTTTATTTTGTATGTAAATAACGTTTAATGAGATCTTTTGTGTTTGTAACTATATATGTGAAGAATTATATAGGGTATAATATAGGTAATATAAATAAGAACGTCGTTTTCCTTTAACCCGCAAATTACATATTTTGGGTCAACCAAAGTATCCCTAACAAATACAAAAATACCTATATCTATACATCTATTCTATACATTCTATACAAATAAATAAAATTGGAGTGTCTGTTTGTAATATCAAAATAACACCTTTTCACTAAATGCATATGAAAGTACATACGATACCTATAGCAAAACGCGAATTAAAAAATTTTTGTCTGTCTGTCTGTCTGTCTGTGTGTTTGTTCCGGGTAATCTCCGAAACGGCTGGACCGATTTCGACGGGACTTTCACTGGCAGATAGCTGATCTTATAGCGGGTAACTTAGGCTACTTTGATTTTAGAAAAACAATTAGGGTTCCGCGTAAAAAAATAAAAACACTTGAAATCAAAGAGTACCTCCGAAACGGCTGGACTGATTTTGACGGGACTTTCACTGTTAGATAGCTGATGTTATAAGCAGTAACTGAGGCTACTTTTATTTTAGAAAAACAAAATAGTAAATTTCAATTTTCACATAATATGTAACGTGATAATTGTAAATTAGATTGGCTTGAAAAGGTAGGATAGTAAATAAATAGTTGGCATTATTGATAAATGGTCATTCAAAATGAAAAAATAAAAGAGAATCCTAAAAAAATTCAATGATACTCCGGTTAACAAGGTAGGTAATTAGTCAACTTTCATTTTGTTTTTTTTTATAGTGACGACGGCTGGCTGTCGCCATATAATATAATTTTGATTACTTTCATTCATGTCTTTAGTGAAACTCGCAAGATTATGACAAATCGATGGACATAAGAATCATCAAAACCGGCCCACGCGTTTAGTCTCTAGAACGCCATAAACGAACAAACACATAGGTCCTCTTATTTGCGTCGCGCAGTCGGGTAAAGTACCGTACATTTTAATTTTGCCTCTGTATTGGTTGAATTGAAAGTAGAATCCTCATACTGTATGTATTTACGTTAAGAAGCGCAAACAGAAGTGTATATTATTATGAAATCAGTTTATTATTGCGCGTTTGTGACCTGGATTCATTTTGTTAGTTTCACACAACACAGAAAAGCGATTATTACCTACTTATAAATGCTATTTTGCAAGCAGTCAAAACTTCAGTTGGACTATCTGATTTATAGGAAATTGAAATTAATTTTACAAATTCTAATCGTGTATGATTTCATTCAGATTATTTGAAAGTCACGTGTTAGGAACGTGCTATACCTACTTAATCGGTTTTTATTGGCGAAGCCTTGAAACTGACGCTAAATGGTATCTTGATAACGTTCATGGTGGTATGTTAGATGATACGAATTGTTTAGTGCTTGGCTATTCTTCCTAAAATAATAATAATAATTAAACCGAGTTAAAAAAACCTGAGTGCACTAGAAGCTAGAAATAACTAGGGACCCTGTAATGTATTTCATTAGGAGTCGGTGCCAGCCAATGCTAGCTAGTAAGAAGAGATAGATACCTAAGAAGTTGTCCTAACTTAGCGTAAAGATCTGGCAAAATCTGTCGACAATTGACGGAGATCGGTGAACATTTACATAAATCCTACTATTATAAATGTGAAAGTTTGTGAGTGTGGATGTATGTATGTATGTTTGTTACTCCTTCACGCAAAAACTACTGAACGGATTTGGATGAAATTTGGAACACAGATAGTTTATAACCGGGATTAACATATAGGATACTTTTTATCCCGAAAATCCCGAAATTTTTGTTACGTTATATACTACGCGGACGAAGTCCGTGGGCACAGCTAGTTAATAAATAAATATAGCTACAGACGGATATAGCACCTCCTCCTTTTATGGAAGTCGGTTACAAAGGAAAACGTTACACCTAAAACACACAATCGGTTGATTTTAATTGCTATCTATACATTTATCAAAAACCTGTTTTTAGAATTGATATCATAAGTATTTACATATTTTATCGAAACTATGTGGCAGATTAATGAAAAACGTGTATGCATGTGGTATGTACTTGCGATGGAATTAGCATACAGTTGTGTAAACGTACATTTTGAGGCAATTGGCTAGAGAGAACTCTGACGGTTGTGTTCGTGTTAGTTCGCTTCAAATGATCGTAATCGCCTTTTGTTTACAGTCAGTATACTTTGCCTAATCAGACAGCGACCGCGGGCGACCTTACCCAGCTATAACCACGTGATTCATCGAAGGCGTACTTTCATATTTCCTTAGGTTTTTAAAGCAATGATTAATAGGTCAAGTAGGGGGCGTTATGGGAAACAGTTCATTATATTAGCATTGACGAGATGCAAGATAAGACATCTTCAGTCATAGTAGTGTAATTTTATGCAGCTCGGAATAATATATAATATCAAATGACCATGGAATAATTAATTACTATTGACTCATTCTTTGCCATGTTGTACCCTACCGTTATGGACTTGTGTCCAACTCGACATAATCTGTATAGATCTGTATAGATTATTTCTGTTTGTCGATCGATTTGGCTGGTTGGGTCTCAATCAACGTTTCCTCAGGGTGTTTGACCGTCCTTGAAGACTTTGTGTTACACTTTACATGACGTAGCAAATCTAGCAATAGGAAGTGAACTAACTTGTATTCTATTTTTAAAAGTGGTGATTATTTTATTGTAAAAATGTCGCTTGGTAGGTACTTTATTGAACAGCGCCCCTAGCGGACGATATCGGACTCTTGAAATCACTCATGGTGTGGTGAGCATGTAGGTTTCGCTTTGAAAACAGGACAGGTAAACAAGCACGACGCAATTACATACTTAAATAAGTAATTAATTAAATGCATAATATGTTGCAAGTATATAATATTCCTAATGATAACATAATAATATAGCAACGGTGTGGTCCTATACGAAGTATTGGCATCCGCCCCTATTAGGTGATTGTAATGAAATTGTGTTAGAACATGGTTAGAACACTTCTTTATGTAGATGTTAATTAAGTTGTTTATATTTATAACTACGTTTTATGGTTTTTAGGTACCTATAGATAGTTCAATCCACAAAGTCGTGTCCCACTAATTTTATCGAGAAGGGACGCCGCGGTGTGAGAGGAGTTGTAATGTAATGTTGATTTTAATCTAAGTGTGCGTGTGACCACATCGCTAATAAGTGCGTAGAGTGATAGAACTAGCACATTAGTAGTACCTAGTACCTACCTTGCACGCATGCACATGGCGCATGGCGGGGCCGCGGCCGTGGGGTGGTCTGCGGGGATTGAACTATCTATAATTAGATATTTTGTTGATTTTATAGAGATTCTATTTTGTTATAGCTTGCTTGTTTCTGTGGAATATTGTAGATTATTTCTAATCAACAACAGGTACCTACCTATGTACATACGGTGTTTATAATAGAAATGGAGCGATTCTGTGAGGATGTAAGTATTCTGTATACCTATTCACCAATGAAAGTGAATTATATTGGTGATTAGACAATGCAGAGCATACACGATATGCGCTACTTTACGCGCGTAAGAAGTAACACTGACTAAGTTCTATGTACTATAGGTAAGCAACTCACAAATAACTGTATAAGCAGCATTCTAACTTGATCCACCTGGTTTATGTTAGGAGGTATTAATATTATTGGATCGTATATCTGTTTAACTACTTACTCTGTGATCTTATTATTTGTTTGTAATAATTATTGATTAGATCGTAATTAATTAAACATGGATTAAGTAACTTACCCACAATCTGCCTTGCACGGCTAACTTGATGTAGGTAGGTATGCTTCGCATATTGCTCGAAATTCAACCCTACATTGACGCTGTCGCTGCGAAATTTCGCATTGAGGTGCTCCTCGATTTTTTGTTAACTCTTTCACACCACCACCGTGACTCGCGTCGCGACTCGTGAATGTAGAGGCAGCTTTTTTATTCTTACATCTTAACCTGACCAGACATTTATCATAATTTACGAGAACAAACAGGAAAAAAATGTTCAATAGAAGCATTGGCAGTAAAAGCGAAAGAAGGTAGTCAGAAAATTCTTATTACCAATTTGAAATAAAACAGGATATCTTGTCAAAAATATGCATAGTAGGCCCAATATTTTCTTCTTCATATCAAAATTCTGTTAAATGAATTGCAGGGAAAAGAATAATAAACGTTTAAATAGCTATAAATAAATTAACTATCACTCTTTGTCGCACCTTGATCATAAAGAATACCAGAATTGTATTAGTATTGTAAAGCTTTTCAATAAATTGTTTTATACGAATTACTGATTATCATTTTATCCCGGGTTATAAAGGGCGTTATTATACCAATCGATCGATCATAATCTGTCGAACGATATTCTGGGTAGACACTGTCGATCGATGTCGACTCATCTCGTCGGTAGGTCGCTTGGTGTAATAACACTCGGAAATAAAAATAACCCGAATTAATGCAGTTAAGAAACCTACAGATCAGAATATTTCTGTTTGATTGTGACATACCTATGTCTAGGAACTATTAGTTTGGGATCGGAGTGTATCATAAATAATGCGAAAAACTAAATTTTGTAAAAAGATTTTTAATATTGTTCATATAAATTATTATTAACAAATTAAAGATGCTTATGAACGAAACTAATGATGATGAGGTAAGTCACTGCTAATGCGCCAGCATACATTTTTCGGATTATTTTTTTAATAAAAAATACCCAATTGTGTTTCCAAATACCAACTTACCAAGTTACCTGCAAGTTCCTGATGATTAATCTTATATCAAGTCGACACATGGTTCTTGGCAACCAGTGGGTGCCGACTATTAATAAAAATGTTACTTATTTATTACCTTTCAGCATAGTTCATCAGTTAGACCGAAAATTGTATGCTGGGTAAAGTTTCAATTGCATCAGATTGGAGTGATTTACATTGCTGTCAAGATACCACATTGCCAGTGACCTAGGTTATTAATGACTTAAAACTAATGAGCCTTCTTGGGCTTTGTTAGTTTCTCATATTTACTCTTTGAGGAGTACCACAGTGCGAAGGGGATGGCCAGGGAGGGTAGGGTCATGACAGCGAATGCAGCCCAGTCGAGGATGTGCGACGAGAACTTGCGGTCGTAGTCTTTGAACGCGACGATGGCGCCCTCGCCTGGAGAACTGCTGAATGAGTATTGAACCTGGAATATAAGATTATCGTTTTATAAAAGTATATTCAGATCACATTGGGTTTCCTTTAAAATATATGTTACTTAGAAGAATTTGATCATTAAGATAGAGTCTTTCAATAGTATATGACCAATTCGAGTTATCTATAAATATAGAAATTAGTCTCTATTTCCTTGGTCTTCGCAACATGTGAGAATGGATGGAACAATTTTGCTACTTATTTTTAGTTGTGTTTATTATTGACAGGAGAAGGTTCTTATGAATGAAAAAAATTAGAAAGTTGAGCGATACATATTGTTTTCTTATATTTACGCGAATACTACACATTGAAATAAAACGTTTTTTCGGAAACAACAACAACTTAATATGAGGGTACCCAGTTTTCGGAAACAACAACAACTTAATATGAGGGTACCCAGTTACTAACTATGACATCAGGACGTCTAACACCTCAGTCCCCCCATGACCATGGCTGCTGTAAAGCAGCCGAAACGTCGGGAACATAAATTAAATAAACGCGATAAAATCCGAAAAATAGTTTTATTTCAATTGAGCGATACAATTAAAATTCAATATACAAAGTTAAGACAGGACAGCGTCTGTCTGTTCAGGTAGTTACATACTAAATATAACTACTAGTAATACTAAAACAAATGAAAGTTTTAGTCATATTTGCTACCATCAATATTTAGGGTACTTTCACTCCATCCACAGCCTTATTTATTTAGTATACCTATATATTTATCACCTTTCTTTCAAGAATGACGTCGGCAGCCATAAACGAGAATACAATCACTATAATAAAAAAAGTAAACACACACATTAGAAAATGAATGGAGACTTACCTCAGTGGCATCTTCACTGGCTTTGTATGTGACCTCAGCAGATGAAAAGTTGAAGTAGCCGTATCTGTTTGATCTAACGGTCACGACGTGAGACACGTTGGTCTGCGGTGGAATCCTGTCGATCTCCGCCGACAGCTGCCCGCCAGCCAGCGTGAACACATCAGGGTGGAAACCGTTATCCACAAGCTTCACATCCACGGCGGGCGCCGTGCCAACATTGTACAGCGTATATTTAACCAGTATATCCATATTCTCCACTAAATATTTGTTCAGGACTTGCTTCGACACCAGTAACCTCGCAACCGTCGCTTCTTCGTCCGCCGTCACTGCGGCGGCGATCAAGACGATCAGGGATAGCAATTTCGCGGACATGATGTCTGTAATTATAAATTAAATGGTTAAAATCTGTAAAATACCGAAATCCATAAATAGGTTACAGATGTGGGGTACTCTTACAGGAAAATATTGAATGAAAAGATCTTGTTCCAAGGATATTTTAAAGAGAAAGGGATAGAAAGTGAATTATTATTAATTTTAATACACACTTACCTTATTATTGTCTTATTATTAAACAACTAAATGAGAAAATTAAAGTTGGGTCGCAGCCGCTCGCTGACAGATGTTTGTACGTGGCTGACGTTTCACTCCACGCATTCAATATTATTGCCAGTAAAAAAAAGTCTTAAAAGAACGGCTTCACGCATTTATTATTTTTGTAGTTTCCACCGAACCAGACGATTTCCAGTGACAGCGAACCCCATTACATCGCGCCGCGAATTGTATTCTCTTTGCCGCGAGCCGTGGCGTGAGTTGAAGGTACGGAAGAGTTAAGGCACGCTTGGACTTAAGTACCACCACGTAGCGGTTAAAATGTATATACTCTTTGCCACGTAGAGTCACGCACGAAGCACGTAGGTACGCAACACAACAACTTTCATACCCGCAGAGTCAGTTATATATATTATATTATTATCAGGAAATTAAAACTATAAATTAAGTTCATGATAATATGCACATGAAAGTAATATACTATACTAGGTAACTTTATAACAGAACTATTATACCATAGTTTTTTTAATACTAAAGCCGGGTACACATGTTAGGTTTTTGCGTCGGTGATGCGGTTTTCAATCAGAATGGACTCCTAAAGACAATCATTCCATAAGTACGCAATCGTGCACCGCAAACGCTGCACGATTCTATACGAAAGGTTATAAACTTCACATACGGTAAGAGTGCCGTCGGGCCGTATGTCTTCGTCCTTAGGTCGTTAGGTCAAAGCAAACGGCCCATACCGAATCGGGTATTATACAAGACGCGCTCGCTTGCTATACATTTACAATGCAGCGTTGGTATTAGTCATGGCACCTCTTCTATACAAATAAATAAAATTGGAGTGTCTGTTTGTAATATCAAAATAACAGCTTTTCACTAAATGCATATGAAAGTACATACGACACCCAAGCAAAAACGCGATTAAAAAATAAATTGTCCGTCTGTCTGTCTGTCTGTCTGTATGTTTGTTCCGGGTAATCTCCGAAACGCCTGGACCGATTTTGACGGGACTTTTACTGACAGATAGCTCATGTTATAAAGAGTAACTTCAGCTACTGTAATTTTAGAAAAAAAAATTGGGTTCCGCGTAAAAAACAAAAACACATGAAATCAAAGAGTATCTCCGAAACGGCTGGACTGATTTTGACGGGACTTTTACTGGCAGATAGCTCATGTTATAAAGAGTAACTTAAGCTACTGTAATTTTAGAAAAACAATAAGGTTCCGCGTAAAAAAACAAAAACACATGAAATCAAAGAGTATCTCCGAAACGGCTGGACCGATTTTGACGGGACTTTCACTGGTAGATAGCTAATGTTATAAGCAGTAACCTAGGCTACTTATATTTTAGAGAAAAGGGTCCTGTCGCGCGGGCCCAGAACGCGTGAGCGGGCTTTTTTCTTAAATTAAATTTTTGTTAAGTTAAATTCCACGCGGACGATGTCGCGGGCTCAGCTAGTTATGACTAATTAATGCAGAGCTCAGTGGGATGAATATTAAATATAATTAATTTAGGTATAAATTTATTTGACATATAAATCCAGAAAAAAACAAAAATGATATTAAATTAAAACATTATTTTATTTCTAACAGTCGGCCACAATTGAGAGTATAATTACAGCAACCGAATGCAATCTATTGCTTGTTTGTATCGATCGGGTAAGCACTTGACATGTGTGCCCAGCCTAAACTTTATAAGTACTGTCAAAGTGTCAAATCAGTCAAACTGTCATAAAAAAAATACGTGCGTGCTGTTTGCCTTCTCGTAGGCTGAGAAATTCCGAAAAATGGATTTTTGCAGAAGTCCTTAATCATATAAGGATTTTAATATTTACTATAGTGTAGCGGTATAAAATAATTTAGCTGTAGTATAAACTATGACCGAAAAAGAAGATGTTACCAAAAAACAAGATAAAGAGCCAATAGATGACGAAGCTTTAGAAAAGTATGTTATAAATTAATATACGTACGTAGATTGTAATAGATTACTTTCTATTTATACAAATAATAAACCATAATTGCAGACTCGCTGTAGAGGAGCTAATGCGAGAAGCGGTTCAAGGCGCCGCAAGAGCCGAGTTAGTGGGCCCCTCCGGCTGGATCAAAGCTCCGCAACAAAAGACTAACAAGCGCTTTCTGGTGAATACGCTGCGTAATGCTGTGACTTCTAATAAGTACCATTCGCGCAACCGGAACTCACCATACCATGACAGGTTCCCAGAACCAACCATCAAAAAAGACAGAACCAAAAGAAAACATTAAAATGGATGAACATATTAACATTGATGATGTTTTGGACAATATATTTGATAGCAAGGATTCGAATTGGAAACCATCAGACAAAATTCCTTTGATAACAAAGGAAGTAGAGAATTTAAAAAATGATTTGAAAATATATCTTAATGGTACTGAATATGATATGGCAGCTATTTTAAAGGAGAGTGGGGAATTGCTAGAGGAGACCAAATGTTTAGCGACAGATATGGAGAAATGCAGTTTGGAAATAGAACAAGAAACTATGGCCGAAATACTCAGCTCCATAGAGAACAGAGACCGAATAACCAAAGATCTGGAGATAGTAAACTTCGCTATAAACATAATTTATGATGTTGTACAGTGTGGTAAATATGTGAAGGAGTATGGTGACGGCCGAGAGTCTCAGAGCTACCACAGGGCTGTTGAAGCAGTGCATGATTTGCTTCAAGTCATAGAGATGCCCGCTGAAGGATTTGAACGTTTAGATATCTTCAGCAACATAAAGCAGACAGCCCAGTTAATTATGGACAATTTACTTAATGACTTGAATGGGGAGTGGAGCCGTATGGTCACCTGGACCTCGAAACCTGACACGCGTAAGACCATCATTACAATCAAACTAAGCATAGAAGATACCATCCCAGTAGTTGACGTAATAAACGCACTTGATAAATGTAAAATACTCAACGGGAAGGTTTCGGAATTCGCTCAGTTTCTATTAAAAGATGTTCTTGTAGCCATTATTAATAATGATTGCACCGTATTTGATGAGACAGCAGAACTAATGACAATTACAGTAACCCATAAACAAAATTATAAGCCTCCATATGATGCTGTCATAGCAAATTTGAGACTACTATTCCATTACCTCAGTAATAAGCTCAACATTGAATTTAAAAAGCACACTACAATAATGAACATGATTGGGCGTGAGATCAGTCAGGATTTCAGTGATTTACTAGTGAAGGATTGTCTGATAGATACGATACCAAATAATATTAATGAATTGCAGAGCTATGGTAAAATAACTTCTGAAATAGAAGATTTTCAGAACTTTCTTGTAGTAGTCAAAATATTCACCTACAAATTCTCCATCCTGGGATATGTGGACAATATTGATGTTTTGTTTGCTAGTAAATCCAGTAAGTACTTCTTGGAGACAGCTAGGGGTATTATGTTGAAAGATCTAAGTGTCACAATGTCTATTGGTGTTGAAACTATACCAGAAACAACAAATGCAACTACAAGCTCACTGAATGAGCATTCTGAGGCTTTGAATATTCTCGACAAGACTATACCAAATAGCTTGTTCTACTTCCCAAGATGTATGATTTCAAAGACTGCTCAAGAACTGCTGGATCTGGTGTATGCGATGATGGAGCAGGCTGTGCAGTGCTCGGATGTGGTGTGCAAGAAGCTGTACAACACCACTCGGTTGGTGTTCGAGCTTTATGATGCCGTTGTTCCTTATTACCATGAAAACTATTTGCAAACCATTCCTCAGTATGTTGGTAAGAAAAAAATAATTCCCATGTATTGCTTAAGTACCTGGTCTCCAGGCAACATCATTTGGCTAACAATTGGAACGGAACCCTACCAATTGTTACCCAAATCATTAATTCTCGGAACTACTTTAGCCATATTAAGATATGAAAAGACTGGCTACTTGTTTAAGCTTAAATCCTGTCAGCGTGCATGCAGATCAGGTAAATAAATGTCGTGTTATAAAAGAGATTGGTACAATAAAGCACTCTTTCCAGCCCTCTTCCACAACAACTGCATGTACCTCGCGCACAACCTGCAGACGTTCGGCGACAAGTGGCTGACGCTCATGGAGGGCCGCGAGCTGGACTACCCCATCAGCTTCGTGGACCTGGTGCAGAAGTTGCGCGACCTCGGCTACAAGTACCTCACCATACACATGCAACAGCAGAGGAAGCAGATACTCGATAATATACGATCCTCAGGTGTCCTCATTCACTAGTAAAATGTTATTGATAGAATATGTAACACACCAACTGTATTGGTCCCAAACTAAGCAACGCTTGTACTAAGGGGACTGTACAATGGACTGGGGGCGATCCCAGTGACACCCAGACCGTGGAAAATTACGAAAAGGCCATTTCCGAAACTTGCCCCGGTGGGAATCGAACCCGCAAACACCATGTGCAGTGAGCCGAACGTGTACGTGGTCGTCAAAGTAGATTGAGGAATTGTTTTTTTTACGTATTGTATGGATTGATAGGTTAAGTTCCTAATAAAAAGATGCTGAGGCTGTGACTGTGGACATCCTGCTATGGATACAACCCCGTGCAATTAACCAAATGCACATTACATCTACAGCTCAGTGGCGTGCACTCCATAGAGGCATAAAGGCACTGCCTACCCTGAGATTTTATGACAAAATAATAATAAATAATAAAATCAAACAGAAAAAATACTCGAAAATAAATAATCATTTTGATTAAATATTTGAAAAAGCGCGCGCAGAATGCTGTCCTTTGGAGTCTAGTGCTCCCCCCGCGGCCCCCGCTCCTTTCGCGCCGGCTGCGCCGCTGCTTTCGCGGTGGCAAAAGCATGCACTAAATATGCCTCTAAACTTGTACTAAAAACGCACACATACACACCACTTTAGAACATTTCTATGAATGAAAATGTTCGGGATTTAGGCTCTGCCTTCTTTGGTAAACCGACTAGTCTAGAAGTTTGAATCGCAATGTAATTTGTTGGTTTAAAGTTTACAATGCGTTTTTGTTACCTTATAGGTATATAGTATTGAATATTATTGTGGAGTTTTTTGGACGCCATTATTGCTAGTTGTTTTGTTTTTACATGCGTGCTAAATAATTTGAATAATTATAAAATCCTCGTTGTTATGGATAAATTATTTGTGACGTATGTGTTAATGAGATAGGTAACTACATAAATTAAAAGGTGTTTTCTCAATTGTCTTATGCTGTAGAAAAAGTGAATACATATTATATTTTAAACGGTGGATGCGTAAAAAACTTGGATTCGTCGCAGATGAAAGGTAATAAATATAACGACACAATTATAATGCTAAATTTAACGATTCATTTTCTTGGTTGACGGGATACCGAGATCTTTTTATCGCTAAAGCGTATAAGTAGGTAAGTACCTAAAAATGTAGGTAGTTAATTACGAAATACGCCATGCCGCGTTGTCTAAAATTTCGATTAGAAAATAACTATGTAGATTTAAGTAAATTATAAATAAATAAGTTTGAGAATTTTATTTAGGTTGGGTAGGTAACTAACAGTTTGACTGCTTTCGGTTACACTTGCGGTAAGTACCTACTTACTTAGGTAGGTAAGTACTTTTATTAGTGTACCTAGGTATCTGTACTTGTGAATATCTGCATGAATAGGTAAGTACCTACTTCAGCTAATAAAACGTATTTTTAAAGGCCTCTTCGCATAGGTACCTATATCAATATCTATGTAGGTACTTACTAACGACAAAATTTGTCCCATTTCGTTCAATAGGTACGATAGCCTAACACATTAATCCTGGACTAAGCTAGCAAGCAATAGTTCCAAATACCTACACAGGTACCTATACCTAATTTAAATTATTTTTATCTACTTACACTGCCTACCGTGTTTCAAAACCCTATGCACGCCACTGCTACAGCTATATCTGTCGCAATAGATTAGAGTAATACTCTCGCCACGAAGTTTCGCCTAAGGGTGGCAATATTTCAATAAATGCAGGTGTGTGAGGACATTATCGTCATGCGTAACTGACCCTTCACACCTGTTCCTATCACCACGAAGCTTCGCCTATGGTAGCTCTAAACGTAAGATGTCGGAGGTCGCTTAATTACGCGCATTTTTTTTTTAATTAGTCTTATTTAACTAGCGGATTTAATATAGCTAGGCTGGTGGTTTATAAACACACATCAAAGGATTTAAGGCGATCGCTAATTTCGAGGAACCTGTCACATATGCGCGGTTTATAAAAAAACTATTGTTAGAGACTGACGATGTACGTGTTCCATGCTTATGATTTTTTGTCGCAAAAGTCCTTTGATGGGCGTTGAAATACCGCCAGAATCTTGGTGTGTTAGCGCCATGCAGCCCGATAATTCGTAACGAATGTCGATAGGGACCTCACAAGTCTGCGTTTATCGCGATCGTAAGCGAAGCTTCGTAGCGATAGGCGCATGTATGGGGGTAACAACAAAAGAATATCATCAAATACCACTAATATTGACTTTTAAATGACCATAAAGGTAATTGTTAAACAGTGGTATCGTTGATCGAAAGAAGTAATGGTTGTCGAAACCATTTATGTCTACATTTTGTATAAAATGTTCAACAAGTTTGTTGTTTCAGATTTAAACTGCATTGTTGTGAAAGATGTATTGAGTGAAAACGCCGAAGCGGCTGTCAGGCAATGTCTGCGGCAGTTGCACTTGTTGAAGAATGTATGGATTGGCGTTTTTCCCGTTAATGTCTTTACAAGGTGAGGTGACATGTATTTATGTCTTAATCTATATTGTTATAGTTTTCATATTACGCCACCTGTTGATGGCCCGTGCAGGCTAATTTGGTGGTGAATCTTTGGTCTGCTGCGTCGCCATATGATGTGTGGAAAATATTTACCCTAACTTATTTTTGTCAGGTTAATGGCAACATTGGTGAACATGTTCGTCGACGAGTTGATCCACCGAGTATGCACGGTCGAGGACATCTCGATGGAGATGGCCACTCAGCTGACTGAAATGTATACGATTGTCGTGCAGAAAGCTCTACATCTATTCCAGGTAAAATATAGACCACATTCATACAAAGCATGTGTTGTTTGTTGTAGAATCAAATATTTGTCCTCTATTCTAGGCTCCGTCAGACGTCGAAACATTCGTAAAATCTTGGATTAAGCTCCAAGAACTGATATTCATCCTGGGTGGTTCCCTTAAGGATATAGAAAACCACTGGAAGGACGGCACCGGCCCCCTGGCGATCCATTTCAGAACTGAAGAACTGCGAAGTCTCATCAAAGCTCTGTTCCAAAACACGCAGATGCGCGCTAATTTGCTATCGAAAATAAAATAATGTATTTCTGTTTTATCTTAGTCGGTGTCTCTATAATATATTATTATTATGGTGTTGAATGGCTATGTGTATGTTGTATGTATTATTTAATTTTAATTAGTGCCGGAATTGTAAATAGCCATTGTAGAACCAAAATTGGAGATGTAGGGAGCCGAGAGGGGACGGGTGGCGATGTAGGATGGAATATCCATCCACTTAAGGTGAAAGCGCCTGTCTAGCCCGCGAAATTCAACATTTTCGAGTATTTTTATAGTTTATCCAAAATCTGAAAACATTTAAGACAACATTTTGTGATTTGCGACAAACACAGTATGCAGTGCGTTTATTAATACATTTATTTTACTCTAAATATTATCACGGTGGATATGATACTAGTTAATCACAAAATATACAAAAATTGCCAGATTATCTGGATAGCTGTCGTTCTTGAAATGTTTTAGAGTAAGTTGGATATATTAATAAATGCACTGCACACGGTCTTTGTCGCGAATTACAAAATGTGCCTTTTATTATTGTCAGATTTTGAAAATTTTCTAAAAAACCTCTCAAAAAATTTGAACTTCGCGGGCTAGATGGGCGCTTTAGCCGCGAGGTCGACAGAGCGCGCCGAAAGAGGTGCCGATTGCCGAACCAAAAGAGTACAATTATGTAATATGCTGCGGTGAGGCTTGACTGGAGTTAAATAAAGATCGGACCAATGGTTGCCATACGTTGTACCTTTTCTCTATATCATACTAATATTATAAAGAGGAAAACTTTGTTTGTTTGATTGTAATGAATAGGCTCCAAAACTACTGAACCGATTTGAAAAAATCTTTCACTGTTGGGAAGCTACGCTATCCCCGGGTGACATAGGCTATAATATAATTTCAAAAAAATTTGGGATTCTTACTAAAACTCCAATAATGTAACCGCAATGTACCCGTGCGAAGCCGGGGCGGGCCGCTAGTGTTTTATATTTTAGTACCTACATACTGTATTATCGTTGATCTAATTAGCTATTCTTGCCATATGATAAATACAGTGAATACCTGGCAACCCAAAATTTCACCAAGTTAGGCTCAAAAGGGCTTGTACCCAGGGCCGTTAAACTAACTTTAAAAAAAAAAAAACTTTTTACAAGTTTGTGTTTTGACACTGACATTGACATGTCGTTTGTCGGTCGATCGGTCATTGTCCCCGCTCGCCCTGAATTTACTTTTCTATAGAAATATTAAACGTATAAACGGTGTATAAATTTCGTATGTATATTGTATAAAAATATTATTATCTACATGTTAATAGAAACTTCAAAATGAATCAAACAATAAACGTCGAGCAGCTGAACTCCGCTCTTAACTCTGTGCGAACGCTTCGGTCTAGCGTCAGTCATGTTTTTGAGACTCTTTCCAATGGTTTACGCGCCGACCACGGCGACGACGGCAAGGACAAGTTCCTTTTAGAGCTCCAGGAACTCCTGAACAACGTAAATGTAAACCTGCGGGACTTGGAACAGACTACAAATGGTTTACCAATCCCAACAGCCCCATTCAACCTTGGAACTACGACTTATCTCAGTCATGAAACCACGCAGGACAGACAAGCTTTGTACACTCAACTAGTCAACAGTTACAAATGGACAGACAAGATACACGAGTACAGTTCCTTTGCCCATACACTGTTGAGTCAAAATTCTTTGAAGAGATCCTACATAAACTCTGGCAGCACGAAACGTCGTGGTAAATTGCAGAGCAACCACAACGTCGCGCCTTTACAAGTCGATAATGTAATCAACAATATTGACAGATCATACAATGACATGAAAATAACAATATCTAGGCCGTTTGCAAGTAATGCAGTTGTTCAGATCAATTTGAGTCATGTGTTGAAAGGTGTGGTCGCTTTTAAGGGTTTGTTAATGGAGTGGGTGATGGTTAAAGGATATAATGAGAATTTGGACTTGTGGACGGAGTCCAGGCATCATGTGTTCAGGAAAGTAACGGAGAATGCTCATGCTGCTATGTTGCATTTCTATTCTCCTACATTACCGGAGCTGGCTGTGCGGTCTTTCATGACCTGGCTGCATAGTTATGTGAACCTGTTCAGTGAGCCTTGCAAGAGGTGTGGCACGCACCTCCACCATACCACGCTACTGCCTCCCGCGTGGCGTGACTTCCGTACCCTTGAACCGTTTCATGATGAATGCAAGCAATAGTTAATGTGGTATTGAATGAGAAAGCTGACCGATTTCATTTATATTGGTGCTTTCTCATTCAATAAAAAGTAAGTGAAAATTAACTGACTATGCCAGTAATAAGAAAATAAGGGAGTCAAAGTGTAAAGTGACTGATTAGTGAAATGCTGGGAAATAGATAATGTGTGTGTAATATCATTTTGCAGGACACAATTGTGCAAACTATGCAGTTGACCAATTTTTCCTATGTAAATAAATAACTTACTTCCATAAGGGTCATATTGCCTGTATTCCCTTGAATGATATCAATTGTGTTAATGGTATTTAGAAATGTACACATACAACCACATTTTACAATGATTATTATGTCTGTATGTATATCATGTTATGATCATGGGAGTATCTAGCTTTTGGTTTGAGGGGGGAAGGGCAAATCCGGATTTTTCTGAAGGGTGGACTGTAGGGCTCAAATACCAGTTCTTAATGAAAGGGGGCACCTTCCCCCTGCCTCTACACTCTCGGTACGCCCATGGTTATGTGTTGTATCTTATTCTATGTATCCAGTTGGTATTTAGAAGTAGTTTAAGTCATTACTTATAATGTTTCAGTACTATACCATTGTGTCATCTTTTATTGTTAATCTTAATCCATTCGCTAAACAGTTATTGATGTTACATCCATCATCATAATAAATCTATCATGATAAGAAATAAAAACAAAATGGAACTACATAAATTATTTTAATAACAATCTTAAATTAAGTGAATGGCCTGCAAATTGCAATAGAATGGTCAACACTGCACGCGACATTCAAAACATGCGCCCCAATAGGTACTTTTAGCGGAAAATGTTGATCCTTAGTGTCTCCTAGCCCCAAGCAGCCCTGTCTGTTTCTGCCCCACATGTATAAATCTCCATTATTAGTAATGGCAGCCAGATGTCCTATACCACATGCTACTTTGTCCACGGTGCACTCAGGATTAAATTCGTTGCGGCCAAATAGTGGCGCTGGTATCTGCTTTGGGTTAGGTACATGGTGTACATTAGGCCCTAGGCCAAGTAGTCCATAGCCCCACGCGAAAGCGTCACCGTGTTCTGAAATAATTAAAATGACAATTAATTGTTATAACATTAAAATATTATCAAGCCTAGGAAGGCTGCATTTTCCATTCACTTCCTATATCCCATTCATCAGCTCGCCGATATTCGAGCGGCCATTTTATATATTCCTGTTTATTTTGTATTGGTAACCGTAATTTGCATCAAAAACAAATCAAAGGCAAATTGTTAAAAACCACTTATTTAATAAAATAATAATATTAGTGTTTGTATCACTTCTTGTTGGCCATAGTATAGAAGAATTGTTGACTACTCTAAGATTTACTATGCTTTACTACAGCATACTAACCATTAACAATCAAACAAAACGAGCCTCCTGCAGCTATGTCCTTGATTTTGCCCAAACCTTTGGTAAAGTTAACTAACGCGTAGGACATGTTCACTTGCTGGTGGTTAGTCGCCATTGGTATTTGGCCGTACTCCGAGTTGCCCCAGCCAAATAGCTCACCATTATCTGAAAAAAAGTTAAAAACAAATTATTCTTCATTTATGGCAATGTTTGACTTTAGGTCTAGGTGCTTGAGCCAACAGCCTATCAATAGCGACAATGAACTCGACTTAATGTTACCATCTCATAACATTTGGTTGGAGCATAGGATGTTTATGTTGTTGGCAGTACTGTGTCAGGTTGACTGCCGATACTGACGCAATCTCACCATTCAAAGCCAGCACACAGTCGCCAGTGGAAGCGACCTTCACAATCTTCTCAGTGGTGATGTCCCCCTTCACGGCGGCGGGTATGGCTTGGTTCTCATAGTTGCCAAGAGCCGTCTGACCGTCCGCGCCCCATCCGCACGAATACACTTTGCCGGACTCTGTTATAAATAAACTGAAAAAAGAAATATTAGGTTGATAAAAAAGGTTGATTTTGTTTACAGTCTATTTCACATACGAAGTCCCGCAGACACGGCGCTGTAGTCGCGGCAATATAATTTAAGTAAAGTAAAGTACATACGAACACTATAGCAAAAACGCGATTTAAAAAAAAAATTGTCTGTCTGTATGTTTGTTCCGGGTAATCTCCGAAACGGCTGGACCGGAACTTTCACTGTCAGATAGCTGATGTTATAAGGAGTAACTTAGGCTACTTTAATTTTAGAAAAACGATTAGGGTTCCGCGAAAACAATAAAAACACATGACATCAAAGAGTATCTCCGTAAGGGCTGGATCGATTTTGACGGGACTTTCACTAGCAGATAGCTGATGTTATAAGCAGTAACTTATGCAACTTTTATTTTAGAAAAACAAATGGGTCCTGTCGCGTGTGTTCAGAATGCGGGAGCGGGAGCGGTTAAGTTAAATTCCACGCGGACGAAGTCGCGGGCTCAGCTAGTAAAAAATATAAATGAACGCCCCTGCTTAAGGGGCACACGGCAGGCAGGGGTCTACGCGTCGCGCAGGGTCACACCCAGCTGCCAAAATAATTTAAGCCTCGGATCTTTGAGAGCACAGCATTTATGTGGGCAAACCTTTAAGAGACAACATTAAGACATCACTAAAATAAATAAATACTTACGTGTGATCTTGTCCGCAACAGATATCCACAATGTTCTCTTTGCCCAACCTCCTAATGTTGTGTGTGACCATGCTGCCTCTGTACTCTTCCGTAGGGTTGATTTTCCGCCCGCACTGACCATACGCGTTGTTTCCCAGAGTGTAGACACCTTCATTGTCTGTTAGAATTGCTGTGTGCGCACGACCCGCAGCAAGGGCTTTTATCTTAGGAGAAATTGTACTATGGTAGCATTATTAGCAGGTAGATGAAAGCAATTTTTTTTGTCAGATTTGGAAGTTCAAGCTGTAAACATCACTGCCATGCTAAATAGATATTATAGGTGTCCAGGCCATAATAAATTCAAATAAAATTCTAATTGTTTATGTTATTAAGGCGGACACCAACAAATTTATTTTTCTTTAATTCTTCAGTTGATCCAGAACACAATTTTGACTGAGAAGATCGGCAAAAAACTTATCAAGCTTGACTTTTATTTGTGACATTACTACACCTACCTTAGTCTCTAATGATTTATATGGCAGATATATAGGTGCTTGGCTGAGAAGCAACTCCAGTGGGTGGCCCCTGCGTGGAGCGTGGTATCCAATCTGAGAGTCTGTGTTGATTCCGGTACCAAACACTTTGTGCTGCTCATCAGTTTTGATTGAAGCCACTGTAAAACCGTAGCCAGCTGCGACGTTGGTCACCTAAAAAAACAGTTTATAGTTTCTAATATATACATGAATACAAGGACATAAAATGTATTGAAAATATATTATAGGTATTATGGTGATCATTGTCACAGGATATGAGTCTTGTTCTTGATCATTGGTAGGTTATAAGCACATAAAACAATGTTATCACAATTATTCTGGAAAATGCTTTGAAAAGCTATTACAATAAATGGTTTAAAGTTATTACAATAAATTTGGGGGTAAGTGTGAACTGGGAACTCACATCAAATCTCTCAGCGAAAGTGGATCTCATGGGATGCCAGGCCAACGAGAAGTTGTTTATGTACTGCTTCCTGCCCTTCTTGCCGCGGGGTATGTGCACACCAAGGGCGCCCGTTTCAGCTAAGCCCCACACGTATACGCGCCGGTCCGTGCTCTTGCTTACCGGGTACTGAAATACTAAAACCATTGACTTATAATAATTAGGAATAAAAAATATTTTAAATAGACAAAATCTTTAAGTAAGTCAGCACGTTGGTAAGTCATATACATGTATTATACTTTTATTTTTATCGGTGTATGACTTGTTGGTTGTCTAAATAAATAAATCTATAATATCCTATGTACTATCATAAAAACACGTCTCTGGGTTTTGTTGCAGCGTGCTCACGGGCAGGGCACTAATTCGTAATATTGACTTTATTTTGTGATGCCTAAAAATTTTGACGCAACAACACAAGTCGGTGTACATGTTTCATCAGTTCAAACTCACGGGAAATGTTTCCAGTCCAAGCATTGCAACAAGAAATACCAAGAAAACAACTAATACGAGCTTTTATTGAATTTCTATTACTTATATGTAAGCGATAATCAAACAAACTTGAATAAACCATTAATTTTAATTAAAATATCTGTAAGGTTTTTACTTGGTAACTGCTCTTCTTCATTGGGGTCCGGTATTTTCTTCTTTGCTGTAGCATAAGACCGATTTACACATACAAAGGCACATCTATGGTGCAAAAGCTTTCTAATTGAATTCATTTTTGTGAATTTAATACATAACAAATATACTTTTGGAGGTTACAATTACAAAAACAATAAACACAATTGAATTGACAACTGACATTGACGTCAGACCATAGTCTTCTTCTTCTTCTTTTTTCAGTTTTGGCAAGACCATAGTCTTCACATCACTAACTTTGCCTTAGTGTTACCTGACTATCGATTGCCAATCGACAGGTTGTCAATACTATCGTGACCTTGAAAAATACTCAGAATATCGATAGCCCTATCGATACTATTGAAATTTTACAATACTATCGATACTATCGATAGTATCTATCCGAGAAATTGAGCAATACTATTGATAAAGGGCAATACTATATATTGGGTATAGATACTCTCGATAGTTTTACTACATCGAGATTTACCCAAAGTTCAATAGTATTGCATCGGAATTTTAGTTCATTAGTATATTGAAAATAGTTGTATTATGTAGTAACCTCCCGTTATTGTATACTGTAGATTTAAAAATAAGTACCAACTCACAATTTATGCTACTGCGATTAGTTTGACCAGGAGTGCAGAGTAATTCCTAAGGATTGAATCCAACACGATACTATTGAATTTTGCTAAAACATCGATGTAGTAAAACTATCGATAGTATCGACAGTGATTGCAGTAAAATTCGCCATAATATTGACAGTATCGATAGTATCTATACCCAATATATAGTATTGCACTTTATCAATAGTATTGCTCAATTTCTTGGATACATACTATCGATAGTATCGATAGGGCTATCGATATTGTGACTATTATTCGAGGTCAACTATCGATACATCAACTATCGATAGTTAGGCAACGCTACTTTGACTGTACTCTTTGCTACTCTATTCACTAGGCACTTGACATTTTCATTGTTGGAAATCTTATGACAGTAGGTCATAATGTAACCAACCCTGAGTTCGCATTGGACGGAACATATACACACGAAACATGTTGTTGACTCATTTTTTGTTGTCATAAAATAGAGACAAGAATACTCTTTTTGTTCCGCAACCTCCCACGTTCGCAGCCCTTGGTAAAAATATGTGAATTCGACAATAGATGGCATCTGAGTAGAGTATTCAAACGGGCCACTACTGGAGGCTCTAAAAGAATTTTAAATTATAGGCACGTATTTTCAGGTAAATAACTAGAGGGCTCCATTCATACATGGATATATAAGTATTGAGATAATTTAAGGCTTCTGTGCTAGGTGCTGGGTGGAGATATAAATGGCTCTTCAGTTACGATATAGAAGTGAAAGAACGGAATAATAGGTGTCACCAGTTACCTCTACCGGTTTGTACCTTGGAACTAGTTGGAACCAATAAAGTTCTTGCTTGGAACGAATATTTTTTACAAACTATCTACCTACTTCGTTTTCAGACGGGCATGAAGTATCTTCTGCGTACCTATCTATCAGTAGCTATAGGACTTTACATTAATGAGTAAGAACCTACGAGAGAAAGGTGTTAAGTGAAATAAATAGGTAAGTGGATAAATACTTTACAGGTTTCGCTTTCGATTACAAAAATTTGTCTGAGATTCCACCCCCCTATTTTCATGATGCCCCTTCCATTAGGTAGATAAGTAGGCACCTACTGCGCAATTAAACTTCGATTTTTATATGCAAATGTTGAACGTTTCCGCGAGAACCATCTTCACGAATTAGCGTTAAGCTTCCGGCCAAAATGGCTATATTTATTCAAAAGTTTTACTGTGCCGGCAGCTATTATACTGGGTACTTTCAACAAAATAAACGTAAAAATCACGCCACCTAGGTATCATCACTTAACCGTCAGTTGGGTAGGTGTGTGCCATGCATTATACCTACGTAGGTAGTATTTAACTATCTGTATACTGTTACATTATTCAAGCTAGCCACTAAGGATTGTACCTGACTACATTATAAAGCTATCTGCTTACCTATAAAATGTACTATCATAATTTGTACTTATCTTGAACGACCTAGGGATCGATTTTTTTCACTTTAGGAGCAATCATTAGGTACGAACAACTTAATTTCCATTGTGAAAGTAACAGGGCCTTTCCATGGGTCTTGTTAAGCGTAATGTCACGTGTCGCCTTGCCTGAAAGTTTATGTTCGGGTTTGATTTGATTCGTAACTTTGGACACAACCCGGGGTCCGTGTCCGGCGGTCGTTTTGACAATTCATATTTCATGTCGGTAGACCTATATTCACCATAGGGAATTTTGGACTGGTTTTATGAGGAATTTTCCTACTTTTATTTTGTCTTAACAGGGAAAAGTGTGGAGCTGAGTACCTAGAAATACTTATAAGAAGAGACGATATATGGCAATATACAAACGATAAAAATTGTGAACATGTTTCGCCAGTGCAAACTCACGTCAAGAGTACTTACCTCAGTTTACTATAGCTGAGTAGGTATATCTAGAATTTTAGTATTTTATTGCGAACCTATAAGGAATCGAAGGAGACTATCTCAGTTCTTTTGAGCGTATCTCCACAGTCACAGATGTGTGCGTAGTTGTTCGGTAGATTTTCGTACGTAAACATTTTGCATTATTACTGGAAACTACTTACCTCTAACCAATTTCTAACATTTTCATAACCCGTAAATGTGAATCCATCAGGGCCGGCGGGCCATAATGTTATTTTCCCCGTCGTCGTCCCTGGGCGATCGACTATTAAAGGCCGGATAAAATGCATGACTGAAGTTTTAAACTTTGAATAATGTAGTCGAAATTAACATTTTATTCGGGATTTAAGATTAAATGCAGCCAAAAGATATCGTAGTCTTATTGCTACGAATGTTGTAGCCATTGTAGCCATAGAACGCCGGCGTAGCAAATGTGTGTCGTCAACCTTTGTACTACAGTACGTTAGGTTATAAATGAGGTAAATTAGGTACATACCTACCTACTACAAGATACAAATTATAATCATATTATCATCGGCAACGGAATGTTCATTGCTATTTGCTACGAATCGAAACGTAGTTAAATTGCTACGACACAACTACTACGACGACGTAGTCTTCCTTCTCATAATTATTTTTTATTAAACGGTTATCCATAAAGTACCCGTCTAGTCTGCGGCAAAAAATGCCATTGTGTTGCCCCTCCCGGTGCTCACACTTGAGTTTTATCAAAAGGTCGCGCGGCCAATACCCTGTGTTTGAGCATTCGATTTATTTGCGAATAGAAAAAAAACAATTTGTTTGCGTAAAATACAAATATCTTAGCATATTTAAAGGAAACTTGATTGGCCAGATTTCTACATTGAATTTGAATTTTATAGAGTATCTATGTATTTTTAATATAGATTCATTGCAATAACAAGACCATATACCTACTCGTCCAGCGATGGCCAGACGTTCGTTATTTTATAAAGCTGACAATTTCTCAGAGCATGTCCTCAACACAGGTAAGAACGATCAGCGAGTATGGAGTTGGGATTGTGGTTACTTGGGCAGTTAACAGGTAGTAAAGGTGTATAAAATAGTACCTCATATTCGGTAAACCATAAAGCTTAATTTTTATATATTTCCTTCTGAATAACATTAGAAGTCACGTCATCCATTGCCGGACACTTAGTACGGTTTCAACCCCCTGCCAGACACCCCTAAACTTCAATAAATTATGATCATACTTTCGTCATAGTATGAAAGCTGGGTTTTACATATTTTACGTGGGGGGACCTATAAAAAAATGTTACTTCAATTGCCGGACAGTTTCAATGGTTTTTACCTACCTACCTACTACGTATAGATTTACTAAATAACATTACATTGTCTATGTTCTAGTCCGCGGAAAATTGTTGTAAGTACCTAAATCGAGAAAGAACGCAGTATAAAATTTAATCCTGCTGAGAGATGTTGGAAAAAGACGATTTTTATCAATTTTCATCGGCATTTTAGTAATATTTATGTGTCCCGCTCTCATCGGTGAAAAACGAGCAATCTCTTGCGTGAATATTAAGCAGGTGGTAACTGGCGTGTAGGAACGTGTTTTTTTATATTTTATTAATTTTATGTTTTAAACTCAAACCTTAAAAATCCCGAATAAATTTCTTGATTTTGGTCAAAAGATTTCATAGCCTACCTAAGAAAATGATCAAGCGAAGGTAAATTTCTTCTTTGTCGTAGGAACGAAGGAAGTCAACATAAACATCCATTTGTGTTAAAGTTACGAAGGGTGTTCTCAAAAGGTTAATCCCAGTGAAGGCTCGTGTGAAGTCGATTTTTATCAATTTCCATCGTCAATCCGGCTCGTATTTATGAGCGAGCCCGTCATGAGAAATGAGCATTCGCTTTGGGAATATTAAGTAGGTGCCAACGTGTGCTCAGAGAATGTGTTTCCTTGAAATTTGAAGCATTTCACGTAAACAAAGGCGTTTGATGAAGGTTTTTGTACTATCAAGTGGACTGGATTTTTTGAGGAAGTTAGTAGGTAGCTTATCTATTTTTTGTAAAGTATCCCAGTAGTTTCCCAGGGAGGAAAAAGTCAGGAGAAAATTGTAACAGTTCGTCCCGACTTTATGCTCAGTTGTTTTTCTTGCATTTCATAAGTGATACTCGTATTGTTGGTAAATCTGAGGAAATTTTGGTTATTTTCTTTTTATTTTCCTGTGAAATTTCTTAGATAGATGTATTGTATGAATGTAGTCAACCATAGGTATGCCTATCAAAATTTGATAAAATTTGCCGAATTGTAAATGAATAGTGTATCTTGCGGGCGTACCCAGCTTCCTTTAATATTTTATTGGCGCGCAGGGACGCGGGTCGCGCGCTCCAAGGGCGCATAATGATCGTACCCACCGGAGCGCACGGCGCGGCCCCGGCCTGCAGCGACCTTGGCAACCCTGGCCCGGTTCGCCGCCCTATACGAGCTCAGCATTCGGGCTGCGTCGTTCGCCGTCACTCTAGATTGTCACTATCGGGTGATTATTCAAGATGATAATAGAGCCTTTTTCATGGGGCCCAGGTCGGGGAGAGGTGCCGCGCGCACCTGTCCCGGCGCGCAGCCGCCGGGCGGGGTGGGGGCCGGGTGCGGGCGGGGCGGGGCGGCAGCGGGCCCGGGGGCGGGCGCGGCCAGTCCCGCGCCAAGCGCCGCTGGGGCCGGCCGCACGTGAGTTTGAGACCGCATGAGCGCGTCGAAGTGCTAGCGCAGCGTGCGCGGGTGTGGTATGCCCGCGCGCCACCGCTATGGCCCCTTTCTTGGTGGCCCTGGCGCTGCTTGCTTTGCTACCCGGTGAGTGGCTCTGCGTCGGGGCGCAACAGGCGGCCGCCGCGCCCCCGCGTTTTGTTTACCCCCGTGGGGATCGATTGGCGTGATGGTGAGAGCCGAGGTGTTGTGTGTGAATCCCCCATCGCTAGAAGATGACATGCTCTATCCAGGTGGTAACGCGTAAGGATGACGACAATGCAATGTTTGTCGAAATGTCGGACAGGTAAACGGTAACCTAGATTTGAGAAGAAATCGAATTTGGAAAATGGTTTTATGCGATTTTTTCTCTCCATACATGTTTTAAAGTTGTATACAGCACGTGTTTTTGCCAAGTTTCCGTCTCGGGTCCGTATACGAGGCAATAAAACGGGAAAATTCAGGTTTTACGAGTGAATCTGTACGTAGTTACTGTGACGGTAATGATTTGGTTACCGCAGCACGTAAAACGAGGTGGCAATTTTATGGATTTTCTTTGAGAATTTGGGTTCTTCGCCTTTTAAGGCTTCGTACTCCAGGCATTGTCGGTTTCAGGTAGCGGAAAATATATTTACAACGTATTTTTTGTGTTGAAACTCTTGTTTGTAGGTATCATATTTTTTCTGCCCCACAAATTTTCGTTGGATCAACAATATCGTATTATATAACAATTTTAATTTAATTTAAGTAACATATAGCCTATAACATTTTAACTACTTTATCATCTTTCACAAACGTCTTCTTTAAAGTACATAAGGTAATTAGTTAACTAATTAACATAATTAATTTGATTACTTATCTAGATCACACATAAAATGTGATCTACTCTTATCTGCCAGCAAAGCTAATTAAGTTCTAAAAGGCTGGCCAGGCTCGAGCGTCCCCCAATGAATACATTCATGAGCCTGCCGCCGTCCCCGGGGCTCCTGTTGACTCGCCAACAGGTTACAATCTTATGAGAACGCCCACCTTTCATTCCTACGCTTCTAACATTTCAAGGTAGTGTTTTAGGCGATTAATTTCGGATATTTTGCTAAAACAAAAAGGTTTTCTGGGGATAAGTGTGAGCAGTATGTTATTAGGTATACCTGTATAGTTTTTTATGTTTAATGTTTTTGTTGAATAATATATTATGCATAACATGACGTCACGAACCGGCACCAACGATAGACCAGCGCTGTTTGTCTGACAGCCAGCACATGCTGAGTTGGTGCCATTTTGTGGCAATAGATTGAACAGGCTCTGTCCATACTGTGGGTACTATGCATTGTCAAAGGTACTGTCACAAATAAACGTGTTTTCTTTATTTCTTTCAGTATTAAACTAACTTTGAACTGCTAACAATGGTTCATTGATTATAGCCCCTGTAGGCTAGCACATATCATTCTTCGAATTGTATGGCAATCCGTCATCAGGTCGCAATGATAACTCAAACTCAAACTCAAAATTGTTTTTATTCATGTAAGCCAACAAAGCATTTATGAATAGTCAGAATCTACCACCGGTTCGGAATGCTGCTTCCACTGAGTAGATCAAGAAGATACTCTGGTAAGTACCGGATTAAGCAAGCGCGGGGCCCGTAGCAAATTATTTCAAAGAGCCCTTGATCTACTATGGGTTCTTAAGTATAAAGTGGTAAAAAAACAAAACAATAGTCTATACGTTTATTTGCCATCTATAGGTTACAATTTTGTGGGCATTTAGTAAATTACTATAGGCGCTGTTAGTCTTCTTTCGCGCGGGGCCCGTAGCAATTGCTACTCTTGCTCTAGCTTCTATACCTTCAGGTATAGACGCGTCAAGATCTAGTCGGTCACGCTTCTAGCGATGGCCACCGTTAGGAGCCGTTACATACTGAGCTTAGAATGAAATGTTACATTTCTGGTCTCTTCAGTTTTCCATGTTATCAGCCCAACATCTTACTATAGTAGCCACTTACTTTTAAAGTTACTCGTCAGTAGGTATACAATTCAATTCAATATCTTCATATTTTTAAAGTAAGACTAAAACAAATAGATCAACGATATCCCATTTATCGCGGAAATTTCTTAGACAAAAGTGTTTGTAAAACAACTTACACATATTTTAATTAAAACAAACAATAAACTCAATTTCATGAAAATAATTGCTCGCTGAAACTCGGGCATAGACGCGGTACCTAATTGCTTATGGCAGGCTTTTAAGTAGGTAGGTTAGTAACTTTTTTCTCAACTTGGAATTGCCGTTACAGCCATTATGAGTGACTAACTTTTCAAGTTTAATTTGTTTTGTCTTAACTGTGGTTAATCGATGTAATTATTTCTTGCGATTCTGTGATCACGACCACGAGCTCTTTCGGTAACTGATGGAGGGTGAAATGAATCCTTAATTTAACAAATGGAATTTCAGAAGTCTTCATGGCGACTTACTATTAATGAATTTGCTTACGTGAAAATTTACGACGATAGGCGTTACTGAACTACACTCTGGCCAACGAGAAGCGATACGAAGATATTGTTTATCGTGTCGCCTTCATGTATATTTAATTACATTACGGATTCCGACACATATGAATCACTAATTTCTGTAATGGCCGCCCTAAATTTGTCGAGCCCGGCAGTGACCAAATTGAACTTTAACATTGTAACAATTTCGTATCGCTTCTCGTTGGCCGTGGTGTACATGATGTTTTAATACCTACACAGTACAAAGAGATGCCTTTTACCAATTACTTAGTAATATTATATTGCCACATAAGTGAATTTAATCTATTAATTAGGCAACCTCTTGAGGCTTCGTAGCGACGTGCCGACACTGTAATTTGTGTCAATTACTTTAATTAGTAACTGCAATTGCATGCTGTAAAGCGAACACTGCAATGTAATATGTCATTATGATCCAAAGGGCAATTTTGGTTTATATTTGTATAGGTTCACTCACACGGTTCACTATGCTTCTTCGAAACACATTTCACTTATTGCACCTACATCGGAGTTTGAATTTGAAATTATGTATAACGTCTCATCATATTAAACTTTATACTTTATGATTTTAATTAGGGGCTTGGTCAACGATCCCACTTTTACCACTACTGTTTCTCCGGTAAGGCAAGACAGTGGTCTCAGAAAAATATGATATTTGGGAACATGGTCATTCTTTGTTTACTAAACACAGGTACTGGTTATGCTTGATCATTGAAAGCTAATCTTTTGATATAATCTTCACTAAGTCATCAAATACCCTGTGTATATTAAAATTCTGCCTGTACGTATACAATTTCACATATTTGCAAACAATGCAGCATACAATTTCAAAACGGTAAGCTAAGCGGATTGCGATGTTTAAATATTTTAATGTTATTTCGCTTTGTTATAGTCTGAACTTTGTCCGCGTTTGGCCTGTGTCAGACACTAAGTATTATACTTACGTATGTATCATATCATTATTCAACTATTTAATTAACTCTGTGGTATAATGCAGTATTTGTTTTTCTTGCGGATACCGTCGCGCTTGTATTTCTCGAGAATACCAAAGTATACTTACTTTATAGAAGTCTGTTATTACAAGGGGGCGTGACCCTATTGTTGTCTACTCGGTAACTTTCCAAACTCGAAACTGCTTATATTCATATTATGAAGTGCGATTACTGAAACCTTGAATGTGTATATTGCTTTAAACTTGCACTAGTTCTCCCAGCGCAGTTCTCAGCATCAATTTATCATTTTCGTATCGTTACCGTTGCGCCAGCGAGACCGCTTACTGGCGCGTTCGCCTTAACGTGTTGTTGATATCTTTTCACACAAAATGATGGTTGTGAACGGTGCCTATTTCGTCTAATATTCTGAGCGTGTTTCTCAAAGCGCAAATAAACTCATAAAGAATTCAAAAGAGTAAGAACTCTTGAGAATTCTTTATGATTTTTTATTCTTATTAATTTTCGGAAATGTGTACTATTTAGAATAATAAATGAGTGACGGTGATAAGAGGTAGAGTAATAGTAAGTGAAGTCTTTGTGATAAGCGTTCATTAGGTCGACTCCATAACGATATTGCATGCGGAGAAAGAGAAGCAAATATATGACAGAAAGAGAACAGGAGTTGTTATGGTGTAATTAATTTACTGACTGATCGGCGCCTCGCTGTTACAGATTTACGAGAAATTCAATTAATCATGAATATATTAATTGAACTGCTGGTAAATTTGCGATATATAATAATCAGAATCTACTGGAATCCGTCGATATTAAACAATATACTTAGGTACACGGTGATTCCATGCATAATCAAATGTTCATTTCGTATACCATTTATATCTTCCTTTAAATAGTTTAGACTAGACTAGTTAATACGAGTAAGAACCAGAAACATGAAAATCGAAAACAATTATCATTACATAGTTCCGCAATATGTAAAATGTTATTATCAATATAACCTAGTCCATTAAAATTAAACCAATCATTCAGAACGGGGACCTTTATTTCCAGTTACGGCTCTCCCGTTCCGTTTCACGCACTAGAGTGGTTTGTAGAATGGCTACACCGCAGGCACCGCAAATTAACAGCGCTAATAAATTATGATTTCATCTCACCGACCGATTACGATTGTCACAGTTGTTACGGGTAGGTACTTTTCATGGATACGATGCGGAGAAACCAATTTAATTTCGTATTGAAATATACTCTAGTTATTGATTACGAGATGTAGAAAGCACTGAGTTGCTATTCCTTGGACTTGAACATAAAATCACTTCAAAATCTGATTACCGTATTGGATAGCCTGTACATTTTTGCCCTTGTTTTTTCTTAGGAAAATAAATTAATAAGAGTATATTCTCCAATGTTTTTAGCTACATGTAGCAAGAGTTCCGCTTCGGTTCGTGAGAGTTCGGTTGGTAAAGTTCATAGGTACTTATCGCTTTTGTTGTGAATAGGCTGATATAAAATTGATTTCATTGTTTTTAGGGTTCCGGACCTTACAAGGAAAAACCGGAACCCTTATAGGATCACTTTGTTGTCCGTCTGTCTGTATGTCTGTCTGTCTGTCAAGACCTTTTTTTCTCAGAAACGGGTAGAGTTATCGAGTTGAAATTAATACCAAATATCAAATGCTATGGTCCCTTGTAGGTGTGAAAAAATTAGGCTTCTAAGTCAACGCAATTAAAAGATACGGTGATTTATATCACATATTTTGATACTTTTCGCAAATTCACTTATCAATACAAAGGAATCAACGCACAGCCCAAACCGCTGGTGTTACAATCATGAAATTTTGACAGTAAGTACTTTATATACCGCAAGTATCCACTAAGAAATAATTTTGGAAAATTCCACCCCTAAGTACATAAACTAGGGGGTGAAAGTTTGTATGGGGTAAAAAAATTAAATGAACCTAGAGACATGAACATAAGTATTGAGGCTACTTATTACAAATAAATAATATTAATTACAGCGTTTTGTAAAATTCCACCCCTAAGTGTGTAAAATAAGGGTTTGTATTGCAGTTTGTATTCGGTTCCCGAATTTGTTTAAGCATTTTTGAGAACTATTTATTATTAAAATATCTTGCTGGTATCGATATTGAAAATCCAGGAATGGAAAAAACTATCTAAAATCATAATAAAATATTGTACGGAACCCTCAGGGCGCGAGTTCCACTCGCACTTAACCGATTTTTTTTTTAGTATGCCCAGTGAAGTTGCCTAAATGATCATAGACAATAAATAACTTACCTACCAATGCAATTATTTTTAATGTTTTGTTACCTTCGGTGTTGGACGTGGTTTGGCATGCAATAAATAAGTACCTACTGGGGTTTGGTACAGGCGTTTGACCAACTAGGACCGCACAAACCACAAAATTAACTCCATTAACCATTTTACAATACTTAATAACATTTCGAGTCGCGTTGATTTATTCCCAAAGTGTTTTTGCGTCCGGGCTGCGGCCAAAAGTTAATTGGTATTGACACAGATTTATGTTTTCTGTTTTATTAAGCGTTTTTTGTTGCCGTATCTACTCCAATGTGGCCCAGGTGTCGGCGTGAGCCGGATTCACCGAATATTATACCGTCGATTTCTGTATAAATATCTGTTAAATTTCGTATTTACGAGCAACGCGTGGATTGTGCATTTTTGCAGACAGGGTTGCTCATTGAATTTTTGTTTTCGCGTTGGCAAATATGGAATATTTTGTTCTATTTGTGAGATCAACGGAAGTACACTAACGATTTTCGTTATGTACATCGTAAAAGTTTTGGTAATAGTAGTTAGTTTTCGAGGTGACATTGTATAGGCATATAGGGTAAATACCTACTTAATTCTTCCATTACTTATTTTCTCTACTCTACATTGCCCATTCTTGAATAGTATCGGTAAGTTAGGCTGCTTCTAGTCGTTTAATGGAACTAATTACTGTTAGAGAAGTAACGAAATACTGACTAAGCGAAGCGTGAGAGACAGCAACTTGATACTACCTATTAACAATGAACAATAGCATCTGTGAGTAGCAACTCCTAATTAGTAAACCGGGTTAGCAATACGCGATGCAAAGTTTTAATCAACAGTTTAGTTAAGGTTATGAAGTTGTGTCTATTGTTGCTCTATCGGGTCCCTCGGGAGGCGGGCTCTAGTGGCTTTGTTGCGGATTAGGCACGTAGTTTCCGATTTAGTTCGTCATTATGTGATGCTAGTGAATAAGTTAGTAGCCATTATAATAGATCTAGAGATCTGACAAGTTTGTTTGCCTAGTGTAAATTGCGTTCATCAATCGTTTTCCAAAGCTTTGGTTTGACAAGACGTTTTGTTGCGTTATAAGGTGACTGTATTTTGACGTAAAGACAAATCTCATAGATGATAACAACTACATCTAAATATATATAACTTAAAGGTGACTGACTGACTGACATAGTGATCTATTAACGCACAGCCCAAACCACTGAACGGATCGGGCTGAAGTTTGGCATGCAGGTAGATGCTATGACGTAAGCATCCGCTAATAAGGATTTTGAATAATTCTATTAAGTTTGTATGAAACTTTGTCAATTTTAAACCGATCGGGCTGAGACTTTGCATGCATAAAGCTACTATGACGTAGACATCCCCTAAGAAAGGATCAAAATTCCACGCGGACGAAGTCGCGGGCTCAGCTAGTTAAATCTATATAATACACAATGCCCAACATATTTTACTCTCCTCATAAATAATCTCATTTTGTCGTGGCCAATTGCTAACGAAGTCATATTATAGACTTTAAAAAAAAAACAGATTTTGATTTTGGAATGACTAATACTAAATACTAAGGACTAAATTCACAGTTGACAAACAAAACGGCACGAATCCATTTCCTCATCATTTGAAAATTAGCTTAAAACCAATTCATTCCTCAGAAATTAAATACAAAGGGGAGTATTGAAATAAAACTATTTTTACGGATTATATCGCGTTTATTTTTACTTTTAATGTTCCCGACGTTTTGATAAACCACAGATTTGATAAACCACAGATCCTCGCAAAAGAACACCGATTCCGACCAAGGATGATACGTGAGGCCATTGAAATTAAAAAACATCCAAATTTCAATAGGGAAGATGGCTGGGTGCTACCACCAACTTGGGATCCAGTAATTAATATAATTAAATCCAAAACCAAGTGTACCATTGCAAGACCTCGAGACACTGTGAGCACTTTCTGCGTGGATCGGACCGCAAACAACAACTTAATATGAGGGTACCCAGTTACTAACTATGACATCAGGACGTCTAACACCTCAGTCCCCCCGTGACCATGGCTGCTGTAAAGCAGCCGAAACGTCGGGAACATTAAAAGTAAAAATAAACGCGATATAATCCGTAAAAATAGTTTTATTTCAATGTGTAGTATTCGCGTAAATATAAGAAATCAATACAAAGGGGAGTAAATAACCTTTCGCACATGTAGGTACTCTAGCCCGGAGGATGCTAATATATTTGAATAAATGCTGAAATGGAATGATTAATAATAATGTCAGGTACCTACATTTCAATTAGGGATTGAAATAATAAAAAATAGAATAAGATTTATACGACTATCCCCCAGCTTTTTTACTACTATTAGCCTCATTAGTATACCTAATAGGTATTAGGCGTTAGGGCAGCTACATACCATGATGGTTTTTAATCGATTGTCAGTTTAAGCAACTTCATTTCAGTTTCATTTAATAAAATTAAGCTGCCATGTTGAATGTGTTTGCAAATGGCTTCAACATACCACTTCGAGAAATACATTGCGTGCTTTAGTTATTTTTGAATTACAACATTGTCTTTTCCTCCTCTCTAGTGAGGCAGGTCTCTGCTAAAGAGGTGCCGGTAGTGAATGAGATTTGAAGAGTTCATTCAGTGCTGATGGAATGGAAAGCAGCGCTCGGAACATGTTGAGTCGAGAGCGGGACCGCTACCAAGTATACCTCGGCGAGATTGTAGTTTCGAGCAATTGGTTTTTATCGATAACAGTAGATTTTTAGGATTCAGTTTTCTAGTAACAAGCTAGGAATTTGAAGTTTGTGGTTTTGATGTTACTTGTATAATATTCTCTTCATATAATGGCAATCGCGATGGAACTTAAGTAAACATACGATATACTTACCTATTATTAATTCAATGGTTACCTAAAATATTACCGTATTCATCCTACTTATACAAGGTGAAACAAAAAGGGTATACTATTTTTTTTGCAACTTTGTAAATCTAAAACTATGGGCTTTGTGGGACAGTTGAAGTACTAAAGGTTTTGTAGACTTGTGAAATATGTCAATAGCTGTATTTCTATAACACCTTTTGTTTTTCAAGTTTCCTCCAAAGCTGATAGTTTTAGAATTACAAAGTCAAGTTTTGAAAAAAATAGTATACCTTTTTGTTTCACCTAGTATTATAATATTATAAATGTGAAAGTTTGTGAGTGTGGATGTATGTATGTTACTCTTTCACGCAAAAACTACTGAACGTATTTGGATGAAATTTGGAGCACAGACAGTTTATAACCGAGATTAACATATAGGATACTTTTTATCCCGATAATCCCGACATTTTTGTTAAGTTAAATACTACCCGGACGAAGTCGGTGGGCACAGCTAGTATTTTCATATTTATGTAATCACCAAAATACGTATATTCGTGTCAGATTAAATTGTCGATTTAGTGGGATCCAACTCTAACACTCCTTCTCCAATATTGGCACCATTCACTTGAAGCAAAGTCAGGCCTACGATATCAGTACTTTGCGTGAAATGGAAAATCTCTGAGACTTTTAAAACATTTTTGGTCCGTTTTTTTTTATGTAAGCTGCATCGAATGCAGAATTTAGACGTTAAAACAACGATGTTCCAAATACGTTCATGGTTCCAATTTAAAATGTTTTTTTTATGTTTTTACTAGCTGAGCCCGCGACTTCGCCCGCGTGGAATTTAACTTAACAATAAAGCCCGGTCCCGCGTTCTGAGCCCGCGCGACAGGACCCATTTTTTTAATTTTGTTTTTGTTTTAATAAAAGTAGCCTCAGTTACTGCTTATAACATCAGCTATCTAACAGTGAAAGTCCCGTCAAAATCGGTCCAGCCGTTTCGGAGATACTCTTTGATTTCAAGTGTTTTTTTTTTACGCGGAACCCTAATTGTTTTTCTAAAATTAAAGTAGCCTAAGTTACCCGCTATAAGATCAGCTATCTGCCAGTGAAAGTCCCATCGAAATCGGTCCAGCCGTTTCGGAGATTACCCGGAACAAACACACAGACAGACAGACAGACAGACAGACAGACAAAATTTTTTTAATTCGCGTTTTTGCTATAGGTATCGTGTGTACTTTCATATGCATTTAGTGAAAAGGTGTTATTTTGATATTACAAACAGACACTCCAATTTTATTTATTTGTATAGAGTATGTATAGACTAGCTGAGCCCGCGACTTCGCCCGCGTGGAATTTAACTTAACAATAAAGCCCGGTCCCGCGTTCTGAGCCCGCGCGACAGGACCCATTTTTTTAATTTTGTTTTTGTTTTAATAAAAGTAGCCTCAGTTACTGCTTATAACATCAGCTATCTAACAGTGAAAGTCCCGTCAAAATCGGTCCAGCCGTTTCGGAGATACTCTTTGATTTCAAGTGTTTTTATTTTTTTACGCGGAACCGTAATTGTTTTTCTAAAATTAAAGTAGCCTAAGTTACCCGCTATAAGATCAGCTATCTGCCAGTGAAAGTCCCGTCGAAATCGGTCCAGCCGTTTCGGAGATTACCCGGAACAAACACACAGACAGACAGACAGACAAAATTTTTTTAATTCGCGTTTTTGCTATAGGTATCGTGTGTACTTTCATATGCATTTAGTGAAAAGGTGTTATTTTGATATTACAAACAGACACTCCAATTTTATTTATTTGTATAGACTAGCTGAGCCCGCGACTTCGCCCGCGTGGAATCTTCTATACATCTATACTACATACTACATACTACAAATAAATAAAATTGGAGTGTCTGTTTGTAATATCAAAATAACACCTTTTCACTAAATGCATATGAAAGTACACACGATACCTATAGCAAAAACGCGAATTAAAAATTTTTTGTCTGTCTGTCTGTCTGTCTGTCTGTCTGTCTGTCTGTGTGTTTGTTCCGGGTAATCTCCGAAACGGCTGGACCGATTTCGACGGGACTTTCACTGGCAGATAGCTGATCTTATAGCGGGTAACTTAGGCTACTTTAATTTTAGAATAACAATTAGGGTTCCGCGTAAAAAAATAAAAACACTTGAAATCAAAGAGTATCTCCGAAACGGCTGGACCGATTTTGACGGGACTTTCACTGTTAGATAGCTGATGTTATAAGCAGTAACTGAGGCTACTTTTATTAAAACAAAAACAAAATTAAAAAAATGGGTCCTGTCGCGCGGGCTCAGAACGCGGGACCGGGCTTTATTGTTAAGTTAAATTCCACGCGGGCGAAGTCGCGGGGAATTTAACTTAACAATAAAGCCCGGTCCCGCGTTCTGAGCCCGCGCGACAGGACCCATTTTTTTTATTTTGTTTTTCTAAAATAAAAGTAGCCTCACTTACTACGTATAACATCAGCTATCTAACAGTGAAAGTCCCGTCAAGATCGGTCCAGCCGTTTCGGAGATACTCTTTGATTTCAAGTGTTTTTATTTTTTTACGCGGAACCCTAATTGTTTTTCTAAAATTAAAGTAGCCTAAGTTACCCGCTATAAGATCAGCTATCTGCCAGTGAAAGTCCCGTCGAAATCGGTCCAGCCGTTTCGGAGATTACCCGGAACAAACACACAGACAGACAGACAAATTTTTTTTAATTCGCGTTTTTGCTAAAGGTATCGTGTGTACTTTCATATGCATTTAGTGAAAAGGTGTTATTTTGATATTACAAACAGACACTCCAATTTTATTTATTTGTATAGATTGTAACTGGGTGCAAAATCTCGTTATACAGTACTTTACGATGATTATGTTTTTATAATACTTACTCGAAACTCATGTTTAAAAAATATTAAAATAGAGACTGGGAGGTTAAAGTATATATGATGTTAGGTTTAAAATTATATAGCAGGTTGAATAAATCTATCGAAACAAAAAATAAGTATACCCATATATATTTCATTTGGAACCCTCAGTAAAATACGGATAAATTACATAGCTTTATGACTTCTAACTAACCATTGTTTGTAACAAACAGAACAATAAATCAGAGAGTCAACAGTGTCGTACACAAATACGGGTCAACAGATTCCAATTAGTAAATTTAGTTTTAGAATTTCGTTTTTCCTTTACAAGCCGGATTTTGGCTTTAGATATGTGGCCTTTGGCACGGCCTCGGGCTTCGTGGTGTGAGTGTTTCAATTAGTGAGGATTCACTTTTCACCGAGATCCGAGCCAAAATACGGGATTTGCAGTAAATATTCCTGAATAATTTAAGCCTGGTCAGTAGCGTCACTAGTTTTTAACTCCATACAGAAGTACAAAGAAAATTGACTTAATCATGCAGTAGTATAGGTACCTAAATGAAAGGGGTAATATGGTGCGATGGTTACTTATCCACATTTGCGGGTGAAGTGACGAATGTGATCCTGTGAAAGTTATGTTGAATGACTCTATTAGAACTAACTAACTAGTAGTTTGAACTATCTTTTGGGGTAGTTGGTAGAAACGATTATTGTGTTATTACAAAAAAAGTTAAACACGTGATAAACCCGAGTTATAAACGAAATTTTAAATCATTTAATCAGGTGTTTTTATTCCGTAATTCTTCTTTATAAATAGGTTAGTTTAAAAACTAAAGCATTTAGCAAACTCTACATAGTTACTTCTAACATAAACTTGTACATCGTCTGCTTAGCATTTAAGACGTGTATTGTTAGTTCCTACACGTTCCCTAGTATTTGTATCTTTGTCTCAAGTTGGTGCGACAAATGCGTTCCTTTGCCTTATCTCAGTTGGACTGTGTTGTAGCAAATTGTTGTTTAATGAGTTGATTGTTTAGTCTTACTACTTACTAGCTTTACTAGGTGTTTTTCTGTTACAACAAAAAACAAAACCTATCTTCATTTTATAAAAAAAGGAACATATTAACCATGGAGTTTGATTTTCCTTTGTAAATGTGGTTGTAATAATTTAATAGAGGTTATCGGTTTATTAGTATCAAATACGTCCCCTATTTAATATGTTCTTTTAAAAGACACAACTTGAATAAAAAGTCTTCACGTATTTTGAGTTCCTATCTAAAGTAAAATTCTATGTAGGTCGAGATTGCAGTGTGAAAAATAGGCAGACTGTATAGTAAATAATATAGTTATTCCCTACTTCCCGGGGTAGGTCACTCCACTTCTCAGCGGGAGATTGTGTCAGCTAGACTGTGAACAAATTAGTACATCTTGTGAAGTGCAGCTTAATGGACTCATGTCGGGACTGGGTCAAGAGTGCCTCCTAATTCAGCTTTTAGGATGTTATGAGTCTCCTTGGTGATACATCAATTTGTCTATGGTTTGGTCTAATATAATGTAATTAAAAAAAGTTATTTAAAAATAATCATGAAATGGTTATGATACACTATCCTGATAGATGTGTCTATGGTTTGATCTAATATAATATAATTCTTAAAAAAGTTATTTTAAAATATTCATGAAATGGTTGTGATACTATCCTTAAGAATAACAATTAAAAGTTGAATATAGTGGTTATATTCTCTTTGATTAAAGGTTCTAAGGTTTTCTTACATAACACAAACATGTTAAAAACGCAATGAGCAGCGATAAAAAGATCTCAATAATAAACCGATAAGTATGCGCTTATCGTCTAAAGTCGACAAATAAAAAAAAATATACCTAATCCCACGAAAGTGTTAAAAATCGTAGAGCCTGTGCCAAATTGAGACAAACGATGTTCACCGAGAATTTCTTATTACAACGCGCGTGTTATCGATGTATTAGGGTTTCATGATAATAGCTTGCTCGTTTGCTGGAACTGAAATAGAATATTGCTTAACATAAATCACTATTGAGCGGATGGTTAAACACTTGCGGTGTTATTTTTATTTTGTTGTAATAATGTAATGTAACAACGTTTTAAGGAGTTGTATTTTAAGAAATCACAATTTAATTAGATTACATAACAGTCGCTACTTAAAGATGGCTCTTTAAGATTAGGTAATTTGTTAAGCAAAACTTTTTGCATAGCAAATTACCTAATTTCCTGAGTAATATTTATAGAAAATATTTAAGATAGGCTTGAACATCTCATAATTTGTCTCTCGGCTTGACATACCCTGATAATATATATACTTAATGTCATACAATCTAGGCTTTCAACTTTAATCATAAATTTAAATCTAATGATTTAAATTAAATATTAATTTGACAATAGCCTTTTTACATAATTTATTTCACCTTGGTAGGTAATCTTATAACTGCGAACAATAGCGTTGTTTGCTTCTAACAAAGTAAGTAAAAAATACATAGTGTAAGAGAGAAGCTTGTTTGTGTGAATATTTCAGACTCCCAGAGGCACCTGTAGATGCTTGTATTAAGCCCACTACCAATTTATTTACTTTTTACAGTAAATATGACCTGTATAGTTAGCGGGTTTTTTACGCCACACAAATTATTGTTACTGACTTGATTTTACTTTTACATAATATTATCTAGTGTCCTAATTTATTATTTTTCTAAATGCTTGATTTGGCTGACTCTTGCAGACAAGATATTATTATAGTACATAATCAGCAGATCCCAAATCAGTATAAATAAATAAAGAAGTCATACAGATCTAGATTAATGCCACCCAACATCCATAAAAATCAAATGACTCATTAGTTCGACGTGATTAGTTCTGAACAAAAGAGTTCAGAACACGCATTTCTGTTCACGCAACGTACGGCTCCCATTGTTTGGAAGAATATCTCCCGCTAATGACAGATGAACTGCTGATAATTAGCCTTTACTAGGTATCCGAGAATTTGAACTGGCAGAATTTATGAAGAAAATGTTCAGAAAACCGAAAAATATAAGTAAAAAATGTACTTGTGCCATGAAATTAAAAATTAATAAGTATAAGTATTCTGTAAATTAATAAGTATTCTGGGTACCTATTTAATGTGTTGAATGCAAATGTGTGTAACTATTCGCCCGCTAATCCACGGTTATTAATATGGGGGTATGTGATTGGTATATAATATAACTTATAGACAAGCCGGTGGCCATTAAAGTGGCAATTAAAACATGGAGGATTTTGGAGTTGAAATAGAAATAAAAAAGATTCAAAGTCTTTATACAGCCATTTTGCGCATGTGTAATTGTGTTCCATAAAATCAAAATATATTATAATATAATAAATAATTATATTTTTGGTCCATTACATCCTGATTGATACAAACGAGAATATGCCAAAAGCAACTACCAACCTGTAAGCACAATGCTTGCCCGATCACTCACTACGGTTCCGCACAAGAAATATATCGCCACATTCATTACGCTATTGTGGTTTTTGTCGGACGCAATCCCCTGTGTCGTGGGGGAGGGTTCAGGCCCACCTTCGTGTTAGCACAGCGATAAATCTATGATTTGTTGGGCTGTTTGGTTGAGTGCGAAAAGAAAACGTAGTTTCTATGGTAATTTTATATTCGTGATTTATTTTGGAATATGAATATAAACGGTTATTGCATATTTCCTTTATTTATTTGTACGTGAGGCTATTCTTTTTTTCTAAACCAACCTTTTTGAAGTTATAAGATCTCTCAATCTATCTAGTATACACTTATTTTCGTTCGTAGGTGCTACTACAAGTTTTTAACGGTTTTAGATAAAAAAATCCGTATGTACCTTTGATAGATTTAGATTTTCAACACTTTGGTGTTTACAACCAACTAAATAATATCTAGTATAGATAGTAGATGATAGACATGCTTCATTCGAAATCCGCAAAATACCATACTGCATTTGAAGGAGCATAGGTGAGAACGTAGCTGTCGGGTGGCAGCTGAGAGGCACCGAGCCTCCTGCAAATTAATTATACGGAATCGGCGAGTGAGGCCTGCATGAGCGTAGGTGTTACGTATGTGGGACAGTTTAGGGAGGGAAATCACACATTACATAATGTACAGTGAGAATGAAGAGAGGGGATGTGGTGTTATGTAGCCTACAGCTACATTAACTCTACAACACTGAAAAAAAAGATACTAAAGATTTTTGTAGTTGCCAGTATCTCTTTTAATTTTTTTTTACTAAATGTTTTCTAATTACACCAAATAATTTATGAATACGATTTATTACAACGAAGAATTTATTATTGCAAATTCTTTGCATCACATAAATCTTTGCTGTAATTACAAAACTTTAATTAAAAATATTTTAAGTGTGAGTATTAAGAATATTAGTAACTAAAATGATGGCATATTTTTTCTCAGTGCATGAGTTTAGACTTCGTTAGAGTCGTGGGTCGCATACGTCTACGTGTTTCTTATGGAAAATTGTTAGTTCTTCGTCTGATTTGCCATGAAAATATTTTACGTGATTGGCACGTAAAAATCATGGTAAAGCTCCTGAGCGTCGTTGCCTTAAAAACTTAGATCATTTTACTAGAGTTGGCTAGAAACAGAGGCTTTAAAACTATTGTTATTTTTTATCGCACTATAAATTATTGTTACTAATTTCTAAAACATAATTATGTTATTTTTAATAAGTTCGTGGCATCCAGATAACGCCTTTAAGTATTGTCCTCATTTTGTGGCATATTATAATTTACTTAAGTGTACACAAGTTACTCCTCAAATGAATGGGGATGTAAAAATATTATTGTTTTTTAATACCTTTTCGCCTATCAATTTGCTATCGCAAAGTGCATTTTCGTGTTCAGAACGTATAGAGTCTAAAGTGGCGTACGTCGCTGGTCTTGCGTTGTCGAGAGGTCACGCGGCGTGGCCGCGACTCTCCTGAAAATTAATTACATGGGAATTAGTGGCGGTTGACCGTCCTCTATGTGCTCAGGTACTCGAAGTAGATGTGCGGTATAGTGTTGGATGTGTACATATATATATACGGTTGATATGATGTTCTTCCGGGGTAAATAAATTGGCTAACTACATAAACGCATAAAAAACAGTGCCGTCTAGAGACGCCCGAAAGAAGCGAAGCTTTATAGTATAAAGCGTAGGGCGCCGCAGCGGCCACTCTGCATACCTATATATATATATATCTTGTAACGCTACTGGCGTCATAGTGTAACGCTGCTGACGCTGAGAACGGATAGAGTTTCTACGTGAGGGAGGGAAGTGTAAGAGCCAAGCTGAAGCGAATTACCTACAGAGCATCTACGGGGTAGGACCGAGGTAGGCTGGGGTAGGACCACCCTCTCACAGAAGATCAGTGTATAGTAGTTATTATAGCTGCTTTTCATATGAGGAAGGAGAGAGCGTGAGGCCCAGGCTCCTCCTCCTTCTATCCCACTCGCGTGCCTTTGGTATTGCATGCATTTATCGAGATCTATCGTCTCTAGTTGAACGCTGGTTTACCGACTTTGTTATATAAAAAATAGTTAAGTTGTAATGCCCTGTATGCTTTTAAAGTAAAGGTGAACGTTATCTTAAGTTTTCCCGAAAACTTTTTCACCAAGGTTTGATTAATTTTATGTTTCAGTGTGATTATCTTTATTTCAGGTTTAGTTTACATAAATAACATATACATAGATGTATTCTAGTGGAGAATATTGAGGTTAAAATCTATGTAATGAGACCTTTTTGTTCGTTTATAGTTATGCGAATGGATCAGCCTCTAGTTATACGAAACGAGGGATTAGTTAAACCGCTATAGTTTAATATTCCGTCGGCGCGGGTCGTCGGTTCCTTTTCATGCTTTTGTTCCACAAAGCCTTGCGTTTGGTGGAAAATTGTACGGTGGTTTCATTCTCTTTCGAGGTGTTTCGATTAAAAATTGTAGAAACTCGTTTATATGTGGACTGCAGACGAAAATGAAAACCTTTTCAGGTGTTTTTGTTTACCTGGGTTCAGAATCACTTGGTTTACTGTTTTCCTCTAGATTAAAAATAATTTATAAGTACGCGCTTAGTAGCGCGCACTAGTGGCACTGTAATTGGGTTCTAGGTAGGGCAAGACAGCGTCTGCCGGGTCCTCTAATCTAGCGATTTAAATCATATTTACAAAACACTCTAGATGTGACGATCAACATTGTTTTCGTACAAACTTGTACATAACCCTAGAATGCCGACCGACACCACTATTATTTAACCCTTACACCGCAACCACATGCGGCGGGTAGGTATATGTAGGGCCGCAGGGCCCCCGGGCACGTCACAGGACCGTCAGCCGGGAACACGGCAGACAGATTAATTAAGGGAAACGTAAGGAGTAGTACTTAGTGAGGAGATAAATTGTCTTAATGGGGCCAGTGCGTGGCTTGCACATTTTGGATAAATAATAATTGTATGGGTACTATCGTTGTTTGCCTGAAAAAAAAGCCAATATACCAAGACGTTCAAGTCGGTCATCGCTAGGCTAACTGACATTAAGGAAACCGTAATGTTAATTAAATACAAATGAGGGCGAAACATTAAAAACAACTAATTTATTAAATAATGTTCTATTCATTTTGGTTTTGCTTCTCGTTGGCCGTGGTATAGGCTACTTTCGTATTGACTATTACGGTTTCTACAACTTAGCTTCTTTAGTTGTTTTTTCTACAACAACCTTATTGATTTTTCTCAAATACGAGACAGTCAATGAACGTTTAACTCCATCGCGTATCTATTATAGCAACGACAAATATTTGTTTTAATAGTTTACACGAAAAAACAATTCAGTATCTGAGCTGAAACAGCAACTTGTTATTTTGCAACGTATTATGAAACATGTTCCTGTATATTTTCCCTTTTTTGTGCTTTCTATCACTACATCCAATAAAGCGTTGTTTATGTTTAAATATAAAGGGTATCAAGCCTGCTTTGCGCCGCTATTACTCAAGCCTTATACCGTATAATGCATGTACCACACCACGAGAGGCACGTCACACAAGATGTCTGCCGGAAGACGCGACGGACAGATTAATTAAGGGAAACACCAACTGGAATTACTTAGCAACGAATATAGCTAAAGGTAAAGACATTTTATTATCTGTATGGCCGGGTTCTGACCAGGGCTTTATTTAATTAAAAGAATGAGACATGGGTCGGTGATGTGGGCTAGCCAATATGGTATTAGTTACAAATTTGTATTCCAGGAATATTCGACCAAAACAACCAAATAATATAACAATTTACAAATGAACACTTAAAGATGCTTCATTGCAAATAAATGTTTCAAAAAATGGGCCAAAAAAAAATTTCTAAACCAACAAGCACATTTAAAATCCTAATAACAATTTGCCGTTATCTTAATTAAAAAATATAATGCACACTGTCTGTGAGAAATAAGGCTGCCACTCAGGTTAATGCCTATAATTTTTCTTTCTTTGTTATCAAACATGTTTGATTTGGAAAATAAAAAGCGTCATTATTTTTTGAATCTGTACTGAGGTAACCGATGGTATACTAGATAGCAAATGAACAAAACTACTTTCGCAGTATATATAATGCAGGTATCGTTATGCTGATGATATTTTTCAAAATATGCCACATTTCCAAGCATGGCCAACAATTATACTTTCAACTTTCGTAGGCATTCGATCCGCAGGACACAACATTGCTTTGAAGTTGGTCGCTTAAATAGAATACTAAATGTATTCGTTGTATAATATTGAGTGTTTTATGCAAATTCCCGAGTAGGGCTGACAGTTCGGATGAGATGGGTTTTCTAAAGATCTCCACGGGCTCTAATAAGTATGCTCACCAATGCCGTCGGTTTATGCAAAAATGTGAAAATACTCGCCAGTTTCTCTTGCGTTCGTAGTAACAATTTTTCAGAACAGCAAATGCTGTCGATAAATATTCTCCAAAATACTTCATAAGTATTCGAAAAGAAATACCTGTTTTAGAAAATAAAGATCTTTTTGAAATGCAAAAAAAATAAATGTTTTAAGTTAATCACCTTGTTACTTAATTTGTTCATTGGTACATCGTGTATTCAGCATCATATTATTTCATAGTTGGAAATATTTATACATTTACATATACATTTTTATTTATACAGATATGTATACATTCATGTGTTTCTCCTATATAATATTAATTAATGTTTGCGTAATATTAAAATTAATTTAAATTATGTTCTATTTTACACCGCGGGCTCATATTTGTCGGATAATTAATCTTGTAAATTAAGTATTTGCTCGCTGAGTCGGCTTGTGTGTTGTATTACCATAATTGTGTATAACTTGTCTATTTTCGCCTCTATTTATCGGTTGGTAGAGATAATAACCGTGTCGGGCATGTTATTACAGAACCCTGGCTATGTATATGTAAATTTTGTGTTTACACTAATGTATAAACTGAGACAAAACTATAGTTTTGGTACTTTACCTACTGGTTTTCTCTCGTTCATGTTTGTACAGTATGTATTCTAATGATAATTGACTAAAACTTTCGGTTCCCTTTAGAAAGCTCATCTGTTTTTTACGTACAAAAAATTGAAACCATGGTATATAAATCGCGCGTTACTCGTTACCGAGTAGCTTTCGAAAATTACCTACATACTTATTTTGTTACGTGTTATACTGTCGTCTGATTGGTTGGAACTGGTTAATTGTCTGTTGATTCAAATCTATTAGTAGAAGCAAACTTCTGGGTACCTAGTATAGCAATAGGTATATATTATAAAATAAACAACAAACTCATTACTAGAGAACCAGCTCTTTTAATCATTAAATCCGTCTCTGTGCTTGGTAAACGTCTTACAATCCCGAGTTTTCACATTTGCTCGAAGATATCCGACTTCTTGTCTCAATATTGGTCGTTTGGGATTCCCTTTTATAGGTACTGACGATTGTTACAACTGGCGTACTTTTTGTTGGGCCATTTGTCTTGCGTATGGGGAGCGTTTTAACCCAACTGAGAAAAGCAATTCGAAGTTTTATGTCTTATGAGTTTTAGACTTGCTATATTCTTTTCCATAGAAGCGATAGTATTCAATAGCTATTCGAACGGTCGCTTTGAAAGTGCATTGTATTTAGAGTATTATGATTATTTTTGGATTTGCTTAGGTACTGCAAGCTTCCTCCAAATATATTTCATCATCAAAATATTCAAATGAATTCAGAAAAATCCAGACATGCGCTAGTAGTGAACAAAGGAAATTGGTTGCCGAGCTCATATCCTGTTGAGTATTACATTCTCCAACCTGAATATTAGGTAATACATACACTTATCTGAAACTCTATTTAACTTGAAGTTGCTAAAGGAACATTCATTTATATATATCGCATGTATTACTATGGAGAAATGGCAAGGCAAATACTAAGGAAATTGCACCATTTTCAATTGAATTCTCTATTTAATGTTTTATGTTTTAGAATTTAGGCGTAATAATATCAGAGATACGTAATTGGCCTTTTTAATGTACTGCTACTGGGCACGGGCTACCCCTTAACACTATGAAATAGTATAGGTGGTTAAACTTTACCAACCATGAACGCTTGGACCATTGAGAAAATTGAGAAACTTAACGCTAAACTTCAAATATGTTTTGAACTCGAAATAGTATCCCATCTCTACGCAATAATATACCTACTTACAAACAGCAATATTCTTTTATAGTTATTATTCTTTGTCTACAAATTTCAGAGTCGTGACCGTAGCGAAAAGGTTCCCATATTTATTTAGTGGATCCAGGACGGACGCGCATAAAATCTACTTTATGATAAGTTCGGGGTCCCGCACCTGCACGAGCTCGTTATGTGCCGGACCTTTGAAAAACTGTCCCTGACATTATTTTTTATAGTCGAGGTTAGGGGTGTGCGTCTATTCCCTGCTAATCGTGTGTGCTATTATTGAACATTATGCACTTGTTTAGCCATGTTTACCACAAAATTAAATTAATGGCCTAGTTCTGCATGCTGTGATGCTATACATCATGCTATTTTGTTGTTTTATGAATGGATTCAAGGATACCCAGAGCGCGCGTTCCAAAAGTAGTTTTATTTGATCAATTATACGGTTTTTTTTATAGTTTTTTCGTTTTTGGTCTAAAAAAGGTGGTTGTATATAATACTTATTATGGATCAATCTGGCGTTATTTATTGAAATCAATTTTAGTTCGGTTCAGATTGTTGTGTTATAATTTAATAAATTATTAATTTAGCTAAACACTGCTATTTTGAAAGCCCTTATTGTAAAAGCAATTTGTAGAATTGTAAAGTAAAGGGGCAGTTAATGGGTTGGAGAGATATTGTTCCACGCGAAGAAATTTCTCATCAGTCATCAGACGAAAATTGTTGATAATAATAAATAACATAATCATAATAGTGACAGCTATTGTGTGGTCCGGGATCCCGGGACTAGTGTATGCGGGATTTAAAATATAAGGAATGGAATATTATTTTTATATTTTAGATCTTTTATGTAGATTAATAACTTTTGCACAATTTAATTTATTTGAAAAGTATGAAACCTCTCTGCCTTGTATAATTACTAAATTAATTAAGAAAAGTTTAGACTATGGTGGCGGTCTTACTTTCTAATCGTTTCTATAATAACTTAATTGTATTTTTTATTATTTTATTATAAATATGTGATTTGTGCATTTAATAATGTGGTTAAATCACTGAACTGACTATATAGTCAGTTCAGTGTTTTAACCATGTTATATATGTTGACATGTTATATATATAACATCGATAGTTTGTGTTGGAGAATAACAAAATCAATCACTACTATGTATCCCCATTGTCAAAACACTCACAGCTATTCCGTAACTCCCGGGCTCAATTTAATAATATCCCCGCACTAATCCCGGGACTCAAGACTACCAATCGCTAATAGCTCCAAGAGCTCTTCACAGCGCTTTACGGGGACACGAGAACACTTTATTACTGTCGTGCGAGGGCAGATAGCCTTAAATAGACTTTTTCTGCGGCAATTAAACTTTATAGAACCTATTAAATCCTAATGATACACGCATAAAGTATCCATGCACGGGTGGATTATCTCGAAAATGTTTTCATGAATACCTAATGTGGTGTTTCAATTTTATGTAGCGTTAACGATTTGTTTAAGTGGCAGAAACGAGTTGTAATCATACTTTGTGGCAATTTAAATAACCATAAAAGAAGTTGTATCTTTATCATGCTTGGCTGTGCCGTTTTGTAAGTGAACATTACCTACTATTCCCTTAGCATTGCGAGCACCGATTTATTTGAATTTTTGCCCCGACCATTCGCATCGTAAGTCGTAACGGACGTGGCGACATGTAGGATAGCGCAATATTACACCGCAAGTCGACATATTCCCTTTAGGAAGGTGTTTATGAAGGCACGTGCTAATGCTCCGTGCTCGTAACTGGCGCTCCTACCTTAAACTAGTGTTGCCAGGTAATGAAAAGAGTGCGTTAAGGTATCGGCGTAAAGAAACTGTTTAAAAATCTAACGACCATTCCCTACCCACAACTCAACCCATTTATGCATATAGCTAAGTCTCTTTAATGTCTTGGTATATCTTAAGACAATTGTTGTGATGATACTGAGATCTGATCTAGTTTAAATGAAATTTCAATCGGTAATGATCTATGATATACCATGATTAGGACACCGATTCCTACTAAATTGCACGCAACTGATGACTTAGGAACAAGTCTGGTATTTCTGATAGTTATGTATATCTCCACGAAAGCATTATACCTGGCATTGGTTTCGATGGCAATAAGAACCGAGATGACACAATTGTGCCACAAAATTATATTTATTGTGGTATACAGGATTTCCTTATTGTTTATTTGATGACGAAAGTTTGCTGTTTGAATAACAATGGCGGCCAGAATGAGATTAAATGAAATTATGGCTTTGGGATGAGAAATTGTTTGTGTCAGAACTTTTACATGGGAACTGGTATTACACAGATATTACTAAGTATATTTACAATTGGATGCAAGTTAGGCTAAAATCCCGGACAATATACAGTTACCAAGAGCTTGTAGTGTAATATGCAAGGCCACAATTATACTATAAGAAGTGATTTTGTGAAACGTCTGTAATTTATTTATTTATCTGAAATATCTTCGAACTATTTAACATAGACGTTTGAAACTTTCAACTCACTCCGAGATATTGAATTTGCGTTCAATTTTAGAAAACAAACGCAAAGCTGTCAAATCGTATACAACACCCATCTCTACATAATATACTTTGCTGTATATATATGTTAGTGAACACGCTGTTTTAGTACTCGCCAAAATATTCCCGGGTTTTGTTTGGATCCCGGGCGCCGAACGCAGATATACAAATGAATTTCGGGAACTTCAACTTTTTATTGTGGAGTTAAACATTTGAATTGAATTTAGTTGAAGTTGAGAGATGTAGATTGATAGGTTTGTTTGAATCTAGATAGTTTTATTGCAATTTGTTCTTGCAATTATATAAGTACCTACTTAGATATTAGATATAACATAACACCTTTCTTCATCTAAACTTGAGTCTAGTAATACAGGTCCGGAGAGTAGGTCTAAAGGGTGCAAGGTAACTCGACACGAGAAAGGGCGAGTGTCACGTCCTCAGCTCATCAGGGGTTGGCTTGTCTTAGTTCCTACACCATGACGTCATAGAATACAGGACGACATTATTTACGGCTATAATTTTAACTAGCTTTTACTTTTACTAGATTTGTTTACTATGTTTTTTTTAACAATTTTTAGATATTATTAATGAGGTTCTGCACCGATGATGAGCATATAAAAAGCGAGATAATATTTAAACATGCGTTATTTTCAGAGCCCGTGAAAAATGTATGTATCATTGTGCTCTAATAAAAATAATTAATCAATATAACGTTTATTATACAACACGTCTCATTCTAATAATTTTGTCTCCGAACAATTCAGATCTCAAAATCACTCAGTCTTTATTTCCCAGACACCATTGTCTTAGTATAAATAACCTCCAGAACAACTATTTTCAATTTAAAAACATTGTAAACGTCCCTCCCTCCCGGTCCTCGGGGGATGAAGTGGGGCGACTCTACAATCGATCGGGTGACACAATGGCTCTTAAAATTGTGGGCCTTTAGAGGTTTTTTGTTGGAAACCATCGAGTGCCTGATGCAAGTGGAGATCGGGAGCCAATATGGGGTTAGGTACTTGAGATTGTAATATCATTCAGAAATTGTGAGGAAATGTTTGTAACTTTATTTAAGATGATTACCAAACTACTGCAGTATGCATGCCCTCAGGGACGCAATTAGTTAACTTATGACAGTGAATCGGTTTACAATATTAAAAATACTGGATGGGAGTCCAATTCAGAGTAATTTGTACCTATTTATGGTATTTTTTGGCGTGGAATACTTCCAAGTGACATATCTACATTTTAGAAAGAGATGAAACAATCCCGCCTTCGAACCTGCGGCAGTGGGCAGTGTTCCAACGCAGTGACACCGCTAAATAAATAATCCCACAAACACACCTCAAGAATTGCAGTCACAGCCACAGTCGCCATCTATACATTATTCATAGGAATGCAGGAAGCCGGGCATGCATCTTGCATGTCCCGGGCCTGGCCCGGTTTGTTTATTTATCCGGTTCTGGTTGCGGGGACTTATTTATAAACGGTAATTGTGAAAGCATGTTTTGAAAGCTACTCGTATTGTAAGAGTTGGCAAGAGATATTGTTACTATCGTATCTATGTTTTAAAACTAGCGATGTTGAATAAGTGATTTCTCTTCTATAGCATGCATCGCTGTGTTTCGTACGGTGAGTGAGCCAGAAGCCCAACCCTCTCCCTCGGTTCCATTCCTTATTAGGTCGGTAACGTGCGGGCAATGCCTTTGGTATTATAAGCATCTACTAGGTGAAACAAAAAGGGTATACTATTTTTTCTGCAACTTAACTTCGTATATCTAAAATTATCGGCTTTGTGGGACAGTTGAAGTACTAAAGGTTTTGTGGACTTGTGAAATCTGTCAACAGCAGTTGTCCTATAACACCTTTCGTTTTTAAATTTCCTCCAAAGCTGATAGTTTTAAAATTACAAACTTAAGTTTTGAAAAAAATGTATACCCTTTATGTTTCAACCCGTATAGGCTACGGTAACTGCTTTATATCAGGCGTAGGTACGCTTGTTTGCCGATTTTACTACCCAAAAAAGGGTTTTGCGTGCGATGACTATTCTCAAATTTTAGTTCAGTATGTCCTTGGTTCCAATTGCTCAGTCTAGTATGTAGTACATAGACGTCGTTACATTCGGTATAGCTTATCAGTTAGCTAAATGTGTCCAAAGAACATCCGCCCAGCAGATCGTCTTTTTCCGTCGCATCTCACGCTTTTTTCTTTCCCTCTAATATAGGTTCTGTATCTGGACCTATATCTCCTGTTCTATTTCCCATTATATCGTTCACGGGCGCTTCGCCTTATCTCAGGCATAAACAAAATAAATGAGACGTAACACGATGCAGGAACCTTTGTCCTTCCGCAGTCTATCCTAGCAAATATACCGCTCAGAACATTTCGCGCACAGGTGTGAGGGTAGTTTCATAAATTAGGCGTGTAATGGCCCGAAACCGCAAGTAATCGTGACTAATCGACTCGGTTAGATGTTCCCTACTCTGATTCTACGAAGGTTTTAAAATTGCGTTGGGTTATTCAAATTATTTATAATAATTTCGTAAACGGAATTTGGGTTTTTCTAATGGCAAGCAAAAATTTTATAATAACAATAGAATATGGAATGGCAAAATAAAAGATATTGAAATGTTTTTTATCGATGAAAGTTAGGGCCAAAGGTTGATACTTCGTAAGCTGTGAATGAAAGTAGACCCCCGGCGTTGGCTCGCGTCGCATAACGATGACTTTGGTGTAAAATACTTTATAGATATTAAAATACTTTATATATAACAGTTGTAGATATTCGTGAAAGTTGACGGCAGTTGATTTTTGTCGAGAAGAGTTCTAATGGAGATTAATGGAGCTGGTTCGACAGTTTTTGTGCTTTATCATTTATGATATGATCTTTTTGATCTCATGAATCTTTCGGACTTAATTAGGTATTGTTTATATAAAAGGGTTTAGTCACTAACATTATAAAAGCATTATATTCAGATAAATTAAGTTACAAACTTTAAAAAAAATATAGGTAAACATGTTGAATAACGTGAAATTACTCGGTCTTACATCCTGTAAAATTCAAAACACAACTCTTTTTCACTTTAATTCCTTGCGGAGTAAAACACCATAAATCACGAAAAGTTTTCCCAAAACATTCAGATAACGCATCAGAAATTGTATTCCGTCCGTACCTTCGTGCCGAGCTCTTCATAAAGGCGACTGACATTCAGTACGTCGACAATAGCGTACAGAGCGCCACGGATAACAGGATGCAAGAGGGTTGAATTTTCCGCCGTACCGTGGAAAACAAAATAAAATAGAATGGCATTCGACAAAATCTTATTCCAAAAAGTCACACAGATTATCATTATATTTGTAGATACTTCATTGTGTACGCAATTAAAGGCGATTAGATGATTGTAAGATTTCTTAGTTCTTTTCACGCAGCTACGGTATTTTTAATATGGCAGCGATGAAGCGTTATTTTTTACGCATATTTTTTTATTTTTTTTTAAGTATACGTCAGGCCGCAGCGTGAGCGGCTACGCGTGAGCGGTTTTACGTGTTATTTCCACCACCCTCCTTTATTCTGTGGCTGGTATCACGGCACGTCGGTACAGAGTATCAGCCCTGAGAGACGCCCTTTGAGTCGTATCATGACAAGTGATCTGAGTTAGGCGTCGGCGTCGGGCCGGTATGATGAGCATTAGCGATTACGTCTGTAGCGCCTCTTGAACTAACACCTGTTAGAGATCTGGACAGGTGTTGCTTGAGACAGGGCGGAATTAATTCATGGCTGTTGAGCTCTAAATTGGAGTTAATTTTAGTCCAAAGCTAATAAGAATTTGGTACCATCGAAGTATCAGCTTCACAAGTTTTAATGTACATAGCTGAATGAGATCTATATATAATAATAATATGCACTTTAGTATAGCGTTTGTGAAACTAAAATATTTATTTTATACTATTCTAATAGTTACTTATAACTTTTTATTACTCAGGTAATAGTAGTTAGTGGTCATGGTACTGTTTCAATGACCTAGTATCTAGGACTTAGACGAACAAAGCTCATAAGTAATATTTCAGAAGTTCATAAGTATATTTTAGGCCTGCACGGCGCCCAAAAGCTTTGAACATGGCGGTTACCGTCGGACTGTCTATATCCAAACCGCTGCCAGGAGACTGCGTTGTTATTATACTATATATAATAAATCAACAAACTTTTCTGTATAAACCGAACATCTTGAAAGAAATAGAATGAAGTTGTTACAGTTTAAAACTCTTAAAGCAATGAATAAGTACAGTAGCAAACTTGAACTCAACAAATTCAATCCAAACACTCGCATTCACTGCAAAGGCCTGAGCTTTTACTTCAAAAGTCGTCTGCGCATTTACCAGATATTTGTACAATGGTGTGTTAACCGGCTTTGTCCGCCGCCCGCCGGAATATCGACTCAGTTGCCCTCTCCTTATTTTCAGTCTACATTCTCCTAGCGAGCATCTCTTCGTGTTGTTATCATGGTGTGTTTCAAAATGTCCGATTTAATTATCGTTTTTTTAGATTTGATCTAGGTGGTGTATTTCTTTTGAATTATAAACAGCATTATTAATAAAAATCACCTATAAGTAAATCATTATCAACGAGAGAATACAAAACGCCTGTTAATTATTAAAAGTGATTACATATTTCCATTTCGTAAGCTCAAATTACATAAATATTCCCGCTACAGACTAAAAGCAACCAAGGAAAATGGTGAAATATTACTTTTCCATAGTTGATGATACATACAAGGTCGGGTAGAGTGAAAAAACACTTAGCAACAACTGACACGGAGCCGCTGAAGTGGGGTTAAGTACAAATATAATACTGGCCTCGACGCCAGAAAACTTGGGCGCAACATAAATAAATACTTTGGCGAACTTACATCGCGGACAAGTGTCGCCGATTCCTCGAAGACAACACAATAAATTCCGGGAGCCACTTCAACTCGCAAATTCCCGCCGAAAATATTTTCTCCCCGTCCGCCATATTGTCAGTTATTGGCCATAAAATGGCCGCGTTGGCGGCGGTACGTGGAACGGTGGAACTAGATAAAAGCCCTCATGGACTATGTGTTTCTAATGTGGTAATTTTGTTGTATTATGTGCATTATATAATGCCAATATAACGTAAATGAGAGATTTATGTAATTGATATTTAGGTGAACCCGCGGCTGGTAACCTAGTCACAATTAAAATTGGTCACATTGAATTTTTGACAACAGATGGTCAAATATTCAAGGTAACCCCTAAATTTTCAAGGTAGCGCGAAATTATATAACGGCTAATAGAAATACGAGGAAGATCAACAAAGCAATTAGAGCGATTGCCCTAATCCGAAGACGAGCCACAATAACGGCGGGATTTTGGGATTTAACAGCGTTGCTGTTCTTAAATATAATATTCATATTTTTCACAACATATTTTCCTTTGTTGGAAAGATTTATACTACTTCTTTGATAAATTTGATTCTTTGATGAAAAAATTACAAAAGTATTATCATTCTTTCATAAGTATTTATTAAGACTATTAGGTGCTCATAGTTACAGTTTACAGGTATAGGTAGGTTTACATTTTTTATCCCAATTTAAAGAGAAGAATTTGAAGATAGCCGCTGGTATTATATCTTTTCAACTAATCCCTAGTACGAAATAGCGGGGTCTCTCTAAGGTTCAATTTTAATAACCCGACCTAATTATAAAAACATTTCCTTATATATGCAATCGTAAAATTTGTTCGTAGTCGTACTCTACCCAACATTAGTGGCTCTTAGGATATTGCCAATAATTAATGTCGCAGAGTGAAGTATGGGGTGAGGTCCATACAATCATGATTTATGAAATTGAATTCTTGGAAAGCCGCAGATATTTTGCTAAATATATATTTTTAAAATTTCAGTTTAAGAGAGCTTCAATATTCGGATTATATACAAGGTGACACATAATGGGTATACTATTTTTTTTGCAACTTAACTTTGTAAATCTCAAACTATCGCCTTTGTAGGACAGTTGAAGTACTAAAGGTTTTGTACACTTGTGAAATCGGTCAACAGCTGTATTCCTGTAACACCTTTTGTTTTTCAAGTTCCCTCCAAAGCTGATGGTTTTAGAATTACAAAGTTAAGTTTTGAAAAAAAAGTATACCCATTATGTGTCACCTTGTATAAGTCTTGTTTTGTGGTTAAAGTATTTTTGATGCCTGTAGGTATTTATTAATAATTACTTGTATTACCTATGTCAATTGTAGAAGCTTTTAAACTATGTATTTGTCTACACTGTTCTGGAGTATACGAATATGACCAAACTGTGTTTATGTGGTATATACCATGCTTTTTCTTTTCATGTTTAGATATTGACCGAGCGTACCTACTACTTAGACAATTATGAACTGTAATAACGGAAGTTGTAACACTGTAGGTATTCGTTGCTTGGCCTGTCAGCAGACAGATACAGAAACAATGAGGGCATTTAAGTTATTCAGTGCTTATCTGAAAGCGCAGGCCGCGCTAAGGAATGCGGCGGAATACGTTCCTGGCAGATGAAATGAAAAGCATTTATTCAACACAGACACAAAGAGACTACAGTAATATTTTATACGTTAATTAATATAGTTTATTATAATTATAGTTGAGTTATGTCTTTAATTAATAAGTGAACTATGATGGCTTCATTACAATAGACTACGTATCTCGAAAATCCTTTCATGATGTTTTAAGTCCCCATTCAATGTATAGGCATCATCATAGACACGCCGTCATCGCTCAAATCTAATCTGACCATCGGCCCTTTGGGTAAAAAGTCTCAAGCAATGTTTAAAAGAGGTCTGACACTTATAGAGGGAGAGCCAGCGATAGCCAGACGTTCCATATTTTATAAAGGCTGTCAATTTCTCAGAGCATGCCCCCAACACAGGTAAGAACGATCATCGAGTATGGAGTTGGGATTGTGGTTACTTCGCCAGTTAACAGGTAGTAAAGGTGTATAAAATAGTACCTCAAATTCGTTATAGTATAAAGCTTAATTTTTATATATTTCCTTCGGAATAATATTAGAAATCACGCCATCCATTGACGGACACTTAGTGCGGTTTCAACCCCCTGCCAGACACCCCTAAACTTTAATAATTTATGAGTATACTTTCGTCATAGTATAAAAGCTGGGTTTTACATATGTTACTTGGGAACCCATAAAAAAATATTACTTCAACAGCCGGACAGTTTTAATGGTTTTAACATCTTGCCAGACACATTTAAATAGTTATTTAATCATCCAAGTATGAACGCAATAAAACTATTTTTCATTGGGTTTCTTGAACAACTTCGATACACTAAACTCCCTATCTTACTTACTGATAAGTCAATTTGCAAAATATCACCATAATATCTGACATAAATGGCCGTATCTTTTGATTGCGTTGAATAGAAGCCTATTTTTTTACATCTCCAAGGGATCATAGCATTTGATAATTGATATTAATTTTTACTTGATAACTTTATCCGTTTCCGAGAAAAAGGGTCTTGATAAACAGACAGACGGGCAACAATGTGATCTTATAAGGGTTCCGTGTTTTCCTTTTGAGGTGTGGAACCCTAAAACTATATCCTGTACTGCAACTACATCTTTTGGGAGTGCAGTCGCTGGCACAACGAACGGACTATGCTAAATAGCCTGTATTTCCTTCGGAATAACATTAGAAATCACGGCATTCATTGCCGGACACTTAGTGCGGTTTCAAACCCCTGTCAGACACCCCTAACTTTAATAAATTATAAGTATACTTTCGTCATAGTATAAAAGCTGGGTTTTACATATGTTACTTGGGGACCTCTAAAAAAATATTACTTCGTCAGCCGGATAGTTTTATGGCTTTTACATCTTGCCAGACACATTTAAAGTCTGTCTGTTAATAATAATAAAATAAATATATATTATAAAAATACATTTTTTTTAATATATTATAATATAATATACTATTTTATTATATTGTATTATTATAACATATTATTTATTATTATTATATTCCATTTATTTATATTTAGTAAAATGTATTATAATTTTATGAGCATGCGCCTAATAGCCAAATGCAATAATCCAAATTACCAAGCCTTCGATCGCAATTCAGTCGCTAGTGGAATACCAAACATTTGCCCAAGCGTTTGAAAGCTAATTAGCGTTCAATCGCTTGCATTTGCTTTTTTATTGCAATTGAAGTAGCTAACGTAATAAGGGCCCAGTTGTAAGGCACCACGGATCGTAATATGACTAATTGGACCTAACCTCCTGAGCTGATTATACTTGATTCCAATAATAGGTATGGCTAAAGCGCTTGAACGCACGGAAATTGTCCCTGGTTTCTACAAGGTCTGTGTAATAAACTGCTCCAGATGTCACTTGCAGGCTATTTAGCATAGTAGTCCGTTCGTTGTGCCAGCGACTGCACTCCCAAAGGATGTAGTTACAGTACAGGATATAGTTTTAGGGTTCTACACCTCAAAATGAAAACACGGAACCCTTATAAGATCACTTTGTTGCCCGTCTGTCTGTTTATCAATACCCTTTTTCTCGGAAACGGATAAAGTTATCAAGTAAAAATTAATATCAATTATCAAATGCTATGATCCCTTGGAGATGTAAAAAAATAGGCTTCTATTCAACGCAATCAAAAGATACGGCCATTTATGTCAGATATTATGGTGATATTTTGCAAATTGACTTATCAGTAAGTAAGATAGGGAGTTTAGTGTATCGAAGTTGTTCAAGAAACCCAATGAAAAATAGTTTTATTGCGTTCATACTTGGATGATTAAATAACTATTTAAATGTGTCTGGCAAGATGTTAAAACCATTAAAACTGTCCGGCTGTTGAAGTAATATTTTTTTATGGGTTCCCAAGTAACATATGTAAAACCCAGCTTTTATACTATGACGAAAGTATACTCATAAATTATTAAAGTTTAGGGGTGTCTGGCAGGGGGTTGAAACCGCACTAAGTGTCCGTCAATGGATGGCGTGATTTCTAATATTATTCCGAAGGAAATATATAAAAATTAAGCTTTATACTATAACGAATTTGAGGTACTATTTTATACACCTTTACTACCTGTTAACTGCCGAAGTAACCACAATCCCAACTCCATACTCGATGATCGTTCTTACCTGTGTTGGGGGCATGCTCTGAGAAATTGACAGCCTTTATAAAATATGGAACGTCTGGCTATCGCTGGCTCTTGGTATATTACCCAATAACTCGAGCTATTGAGCCAACTGGCACATCGCAAGCAGCTTTGACTCGAGCACGCCGGCAGATAACTTTCAATCAAGCTTTTATGACTTCCAATATTAATTCCGGCCGGCTTTATTGCCTGTAAAATATTCAAATTTTTACTTCATCACTATTGGCTGGGTATTGATTTCAGATACTTGAAAAAGAAAATATTTTATCAAGTCCTTTATTCCATTTTATTGAGTGCTTGTATGGGTTCTATTACATTTAAAAGGTCGAGCTCTTAATGAGAAATGTGGGCGCTGTAATGTTTATAGATTTAATGAACAGGATGAAAGGAAACCTTAAAAAACATTTTAATTTCTTTACTCTTTGTAAGTAAGTCTTCTACTTCACTAATTGGTGCAAAAAGCGTCAAGTAGGTGATTTTATACAGGATTAGTTACACAATTCATGCTTAAAAGTAAAAAATACATAAAATAAAACTAAAATACTGATCAATCACAGACCTCACAAGGTCTAAGCCTCACATAAATAAAAGTGTTTCTGTCAGCTTTGTTGTCATAGACGAAAGATCTTTAGTATGATCCGTTTTAGTTCTGAAAAGGAGTGGTACAGAGAGAGGAAATGGGAGGGGGTGTTGCATTTCCGGTTCTCCTACTCTATTCTTTAAATCTATGACTTAAGAGACGCAAAGATAGATATTTTTTAATAATAAGTTCGCTATTGGATAATTAGGTTAAATATTTAGAACGAGAATCGAATAATGAAAACTCTTCCTGAATACGTCCATTCTTTACCCTAACACCCTGAATATGGAATTGTTTTATAACCGATCCCGCTATGGGTAGAATATAGGTATAACGTCTTTATTATTTTCAATGAGGTTTTTTGATAAATGTTCTAATCTCAATGCATAATGTTTCATTAAAGTCACATATTATTAAAGTCTATTTCACAAAGGAAGTCCCGCGGAGAATACGGAACTAAATTGTACACAGTGTACATTATATTGCTGACACGCGACTACAGTACTGGGCCTGCAGGACTTCGTATGTGAAATAGACCTTAGTCTTGTAGTTAATAACATCACCATTTTTAGCTTATTGGAATTCCATGAAAACTGTCATCGTCCCGGGATCGAGCCTCATCCTTTACAATTACAAACGCCATGGATAGTTATCAACAAGATGGATCGTTGCATTAATCTTGGTTAGTTGGATGATTGTAAAAATACCCGCTCGTCCGCCGCAGACTACATACTGATGCCTATTAAGTATATTATGATATGACCAGGCTTTGCATGCGGCTGTTTTTACACGTAAAGTTCTTTGTGTTGATCAAATACAAATTAGTGTAGTATTTTGTGTAAAAACATCCGCAAAGTGTATTGCTTTAAAGGTTTTATTAAGTATATGTCTATCCAAAATATAATTAATAAATATGGAGCAGGCACATATTCAATACATTATGAACATCGGTTATTTAAAGTTACGAACTTATACTAAAGGTTAAGAAAGAAAAACTTTCAGATTTAAAATATTAGGGCTATCTCTGAACGTCCCATTGTTTCATTTTTCATTGTACCCTGTAACAGATTGTTGTAATGGCGCTATCTAGAGCCGAGGAAATATTGCTTTTCTTAGAGATGTGACCTGAGGGTTACAACTTGAGTTTCGCGGCGCCTATCATTTTGAAAAATGACTATAAGTTGTGAGATGTTTGATAAAATCATATCGAACAAATGATTCATAACGTATCGTATATTTATTAACACCATATACTAGGTGAAACAGAAAGGGTAGGTATACTGTTTGCTTTGCAACTTTACTTTGTAAATATAAAACTATCGGCTTGGTGGGACAGTTGAAGTGCTAACTAGGTTTTGTAGATTTATGAAATCTGTCAACAGCTGTATCCCTATAACACCTTTTGTTTTCTCTAAAGCTGCTAGTTTTAGAATTACACAGTTAAGTCTTGAAAAAAAGTATACTTTCTGTTTCACCTAGTAGAACATATTATTAATTTGAATCAACATTGCAACCTCCAAAATACCTTGTGTTTCCCATCTACTATTCGAAATAGCCGTGCGCAGTCTCATAAGTTCGTTATAACAGTATTGCTAAACGAAATACTCATTGTCCAATTGTTTCTCCGATAATTGGAACCTACAATTAAGTGATCCGTGAAAACAAGACCGTGAACACACCGCTGCTGACGTGTTGACGGGCTGAACACATCCCGTCCGTCACGTCACGCCACAACACGTGTGACGTGTAACATGCCGATAACATATCGCTTTTTTGTGACGACAATTAATATTGTTTTGGCGCGATTACGTGGTAGTAGACACAGTGCGTTAACAGTTGCCCTTTCATTTGGCACAGTGGATGATAATGTTGTTTTATTCGTCGTTGCCGTAGTCTGTCAGCGTGCTATTAATCACAACCCAATTAAGTGCAGTTAGCACAGCAAAGATAACGGGGTTTTTTAATAGCCTATATCGCGAACAAAAACAAACAGTAGCTGTGTGGCTCGTGGGGTCATTGTTTTTTACCTTACCTACAGTGCAAAGTTAATCTACAGTCTATACAAATAAAAACCGCCACACCAAGGCCAATTATCGCTGGTACCTATACAGTGTTGCTCGAAGCAGGAAATAATGTATACTTTAACTGCTACAGTAAAATCTAATGAGGTTACAGGACCGTGGTTGTTTCTCGAATGCAGCGCTCGGAATCGTGAATAGCTACAATTGTCATATTCGTGGTGGTATGATAGTTGTAGGCTAAGAGCTCGTTGTAAATATTATAATCCCATGGAGTGTGAACCAGGGTCTCCGCAAGGATTTTGCTTGTGAACGATTTCAAAATCAAGCCTTTTTAAGTATACGTTAACCGGTTCAACGAACCCATTTTGAGAAGTTTCCTATGTGACTTTTGCTTTAGACTGGGTGGATTATTATGCAAACCCGTTAATATTATTTACTAGCTGTGCCCGCGACTTCGTCCGCGTGGAATTTAATTGTCAAAGTTTCATACAAACTTTCATCCCCTATTTTATCGCCGTGGGGGTAGAATTAATCAAAATCCTTTCTTAGCGGATGCCTACGCCGTAACATCTACCTGCATGCCAAATTTCAGCCCGATCCGTCCAGTGGTTTGGGCTGTGCGTTGATATATCACTATGTCAGTCAGTCAGTCAGTCAGTCACCTTTGAGTTATATATATAGATGAAAACCCGGCTTCGCTCGGGTGAAATGTGACTCATAATACACAATCTTTTACAAAACTTAGGTAGATATTTTTGTAGTTATCGGTTTTCAAGGAATATTAGGCAAGGCATAGATTCGTATAGAATTGTCCATTGAAATGAATACGAAAAAAGTCGCCAAGTGCCATGTCGAGCTATGCACAATGAAGGGTTCCGATTCATTGAAGGTAATCTGTTTAAAATTTCACCCCAGGTTGAAATAGATACTAAAGTTGTATACATACTGCTACCGACATCTATCGACACCATTAAATACTAAGAAATAGACTAATGAACATAAAACATACATTTATTGCTGTTATTTAATTGGAATTTATTAACAATTTATCCAATTTCGTCAGCATAATCTTATTCATATTTTTGCAACATAAAAATGTAAGAAGTGTCGATAATCTTACCCACTGTTGTTTATAGACTACTACCGACATCTATCCACGTGCATGAACACTTCAGAAATACACGTATTAACACACAATATAAATTTATTGCTGTTATTTCATTGAAATTGGTGAACAATGTATCCATTTTCGACTGCATAATCTTATTAATGTTCTTGCAATAGAAAAATGTAAGAAGTGTCGGAATTCATTACGGAATTTTGATTTAATCTTTAAAAGTTAAAAATCTCGCAAACGGAATTTTTGATGATAAAATGTTGTATGAAAACATCATTTTATTTGAAAAGACCTTTTCAACGTCACCCCACATGATTGGGTAACTAAAAAAAAAATTGCCCCTTTTTCGATGTTCGGGGAGGTACCTCAAAAAAAGTAATTTTGCTACATTTTATATTTTTGAAAGTGAGATCTACTCTTAAAGTATTTTTGTACCAAATTACATCAACATCCGTCAGAAACTGTAGAAGTTATGACCCTGTGACGGGTCGGGACAGACAGACGGACGGACGGACGGACAGATGGACTGGATGATCTTATAAGGGTTCCTCGTAGGGACTACGGAACCCTAAAAACATGAAGACTGAATTTGTTTGTTCTGAAAGCTCAATCTTCTTCCTCTTTCATAAAAATATGGCCCACCCAGTTTAATAGATATTTCGAATAAAGACTCATTTACACATTGAGAACACTGACACTAACTGACAGGGATTCGTTCATAGAAAATATAGCGGTACTGTGCCAAACTTGACGGAACTGCCAATATGGCGAAATATTGTCTTTTGCACCGTTAGAATTTAATAAAATACTCGACAATCCGAATTTTGCCGATATATGTTGTCGACTCGAAATCATTATTTTTTTATGTTTTATTATTCTGGTAAGGTTTCAATCGAGTCTACCGTACCCCTGAACGGAATTATTAATATATAAGTCATCAACAGCCTGACAAATAAGTTTCAAGCTTCTAGCTCTAAAATGAGATACTCCCATACAACTTTTCATCCCCCCTTTCAACCCCTTAAAACTCTTTTTTCGCATTAAAAAGTAGCCTATGTCCTTTCTCAGGCTCTAGACTATCTGTGTATAAAATTTCATTGAAATCGGTTCAGTAGTTTTGGCGTGAAAGAGCGACAGACAGACAGACAGACAGACAGACAGACAGACAGACAGAGTTACTTTCGCATTTATAATATTAGTAAGGATTAGTACATAAGTAAAATATGGGGGTTGTAAAATAATAAGGGCAAAATAATATTTTACTACTGCAAACGTAGTCTATCCATTGAATTGATTGTATTTAGTAATAGAGTTATAATATTTTTGTTTCATTTTCTCATTTTACTGTCTGCGATCCGATTTTATGCAGCGAAGCGCCTACAATATCGATTATGTGCAGAGAGCAGAGAATGACAATGGAACTATGTGCCTTGATGTCAATTAAAAAGTTTGCGATGCTAAGGTTTTATAGTGATGATTTACGTTCTGTAAGCATAATGTTTGCTGTAACGCAGAAACAATACGAGATCGAGACCTAAGCTCTAACTATATATATGCAATAAACCATGCAATGTGATTAAAGCATAGAGTTATAAGTGGAAGTCTGTGGGCAAAATAACCGTAAATCAGTTTCTATGTAAAAGGTAGATGAAGTAAATCACTATCTGCACTCCCTATAAGAAATTTTTAAACGCCTGTCAAATAATATACATTTTGTATATATTCTTATAAGTAACAATGATAGCACTCGGAATAAAAATACTTTGATTAAAGGATCGGTATTGTCTTAAGTGGCCTCTAAATCCGCCGGGACTTGCTCGACATAAAACAGAGCCGTTCTGTTACGAAATGAAAAGGGCGTTTACATTAATGATAGCTGGAGTGGTAATAGTGTTTGACCTCAAGTTATTTGCCGCCTAATTGGGTATAAACGTTGGCGAGCGAGAGCAAAGTTTGAATTTGAGCTGAAGTGCGGGTAAATACTGTTGAGTGTTGAATACCGAGTTTTTTTGAATGGTTCCGAGTTCATAGAAATGGATTACTCCAATTTACCATGCGGTATTCCAATTTAATATTCATGCGTTGATTTACTTCACATGTTAAATATGCTTTCATTGACTCTTAGTATTAAATAAAACTGGTTTTTCATTGATAAACAATAATGTATAATGTGTGCTTGTATTTAAGATCATTGGTATATTTGATCCGGTTTAAATCGTATACTTACCGCAAATATTTTTAATTCCTTGTATTATTTAATTTTAAAATGTGACTTAAAGTATTTATTTCTTAATTATATTTTTTAACTCGAGTAAATAAACATTTTCCACACTCGCATACTCACCACTATTTGATCTACCACTATATGACTAATTTATTTCTAAAATTAACCATTTACTCACATGTTACAGCAGTTCAATCAAGCATCGCCTATCATCGTCGCAATACGATTTGCGTAACCTCTCGCTGTGCCTCTATTTAAGTAACAAGTGCACGGCAGAAAGGCAACGCTCGAATTGCTGCCTCGTGCCGTTACATGCCGGTGCATCTACGTCAGGTTCTATCTATGCCATGTTGTGTTGTATCTATGCAGTGATGTGTGCGCTACTCCAACTACTGTGCATTATGTACCACGTGCGAAAATATTAAATACGTGTTGTTTAGCAAACATTTGTATATCTTTTAGTAATTGTCTTCGAATATTGGTAACAGTACATTACTGTTACCAATATTTAAGTAATAGTACATTGTTACACGAGTGGTGAAAGTGACTTATTTTTCCCGAGACGGGGTTTGGCGCCCGAGCGTAGCGAGGGCGCTAATAGTTCGAGGGACAAAATAAGTCTTTCACCCGAGGTAAACACTGTGCTTTTCATTACGAATACAAGGAAAGTAAAAATTCAAACAGGAATTGGCTAATGAAATAATACAAGGAAGTATGAACAATACTCTACAGCTCGAAAAAAAAAGATCGGATTGACGCCTATTTTGTTTTTTTTTCTTCATTATTTACTTCTAACTTCTAACTTCATTATTTAGCCATTATTTTTCATTTTCATGTTTAAATATTTTGCCCAAATCTATGTTATTTTAAAGAAATTGTTGAAACCAAATTATAATTAAGTCATTTAAAAATATATATTCTTTAATTAATACTTAACTTTACGTTATTTCAATTTTACATCGTGCTGTAATTGAGTGACTGTAGAAAAAGTTTGAACATGGTTCCATAGAAATGTGAAAATGGAACTAATTTTTTTTATTGTAATTTGACAGCTGTCAGTTGAAAGCGGTTCTCCCGGGCCTGAAAAGTATTACTTTCAACCCGCTCCTCAGGCAACTTCAGACCTACTTTCAGAGTATGAGTAATGAAAAAACATTTTATGCCACTGTTATGAAGATTTTTTTCCGATAGATTTCATTGATCGAGTGTTGATTGAGTGTTCAGCTATTTAGGACAAATATTCTTCTCCTTCTATTCACGACTTTAGCTCAATGATATTTTTTTCAAGTTACATTAAACACATAGTAAATCACGCCCTTATTATTTTCTATATCAGGTCTAAGGTGACAAACAAACACATAAAGCTGTTATTTTTCTATATTTTACGGCGTAAATCTTGCGAAAACCCGCTGCATCTTCTAGTAAACAAATACATTATTTTGAAACGGCCAGACTGGTACTCCCGAGTAGATTTTTATTGATAGTTATCATTTATCCAATGGGTAAGCTTTTATTTAAAACTTTTACACTTTATTAAAACAATGAAAATATTAACGACCTAGCAAATATAAGATAAAAGTAAGGAGTTGGCTATCTGTATAAGGTTTCGATTCTTCTTACTTGCCGTTCCATACTCGTATCAATGAAATTCTATATTTGAAAATCTAACGAAAATACTGTTCCTCTTGTGTTTAGTACACAGGCAGACCATCGGTTTAAATCTAGTCCATGTTGCAAAGATACCCCGCCACCCGGTCTAGCAAATAGGTCACTGCAAAAAAGCAATACTGAAGCATAAATTGCTACGGCGTAGTCATAACTACGGCGTAGCGTTTAACGCTACGTAATAACGAAGTCAGGTATACAGGGCACATCGACTGATTAACAAGGAGATAATGATTTGACAAGTCAATCCGGTTATGTTATGACATGTTCAGAGATGTGGCTATATTGACGGTCCTGTGGCTATCCAAAATGAAAATATATAAATTACACCGATATATTGTATGTCTTAATTTTTCACCGCCGGGTAGGTCTGTCACTGGCGTTTGTTAGCTTTCATTGTTGATTAGTTTGGCGAATTCACCAACAACTGACGTGTACAAAAACTGTAGTTCCACGGCTTTTTGTTAATGTAACTTGTTGTAGGCGCGATATGGAATCGTATGATTTCGTACTTTTTTATATTGTTGATACAGATCTCGGTAAATAAGTGTATGTTACTTTATACAGCTGTATATAATTATATATAGGTACAGTACATAGATGCACGCTTGACATTATAGAGCTACTAAAATTGCTATTTAATACGATTGAGATTTTATTGTTTTATAAACCATTCACGTCAGAGTTAATAAATAAAACTAAAAACGATTTCCATTGTACACAATTAATACACCAACACGCTCAAATGGATACAAAGTTATTTCGCATGTAATAAAAAATCTAAACGCTTTACGCACTTTTTTTCTTTTAAATCTAATCACGATACAAGATGAGTGAGCGACTAGTTGTAAAAATAATTAATTAAACCTACCCCTTCCCCCCTCCAGGCCGCGGCCCGCCCCCCTCAGCCTCGTTAGCCCTTTACAGCGAGCACAAACACAGATGTTCAGTTTAATCTAGATGGATCCTTGACGTTTAATGTCGTAATGAAAGTCCGGAACCGCGAGTGGCAACAGTTGCTTCGGTTTAACTTGTGGTGTAATTTGACAGTTTTAGAGTTGTAAAGATGGCCAAACTCGCCAGTCGCTTATAATTACTAATTACAAAGGATAGATGATAATGTAAATATAATAGCTCCAGTGTGTTGCCTTTTGAGATTATCAAGAATAGCATAAAGTATTTCAGGCTACTACGCTTTGGCATTATTATTGACTGTAGATATTTGAGCTGCTCAGTCCCAAGCTGATTTATTATACAATTTATAAGTATTAACTTATTTATGTACACATTATAGGATTTGCTATAATATGATAAGTACTAACCTTCGCACGTACGTACTCCTACGCCCAAATTAGGCCCAAATTCTGCTCCAAATACTCTCCTAATACCAGCCAGGAGCTGTACTTTTCACCCCTTTCCGTAGAGAATTACATTTATCTGTGTACTACCTACGCAGAGAAATGTAATTCTCAAGGCGCTTGCTACGACGTAGTTGTGCTACGACGTAGTCGCACGCTACGAAGAGTAGTGTTTGATAGCGCTACGAGCATTCCTGGTTGATGAGGTCGTACTGAAAATGCTACAGCATTAATTTAAGAGTTTCATTAGTACTGATCTATTATAAAGATAACAAGAGTTTATGCCATGTCAATATTCATAATTTGTTATTTTTCGGAATTAGTTTAGATTTGGAGGACCAAATCAGTTTAATAAAAAAAATATAATGTTATTTTCCAACCAAATACCTTTTAGACATTTTCGCTTCCTTCCCACAATATATCTCATTTCAATAGTAACCATATCAACCGGCACTGCTAACATTAGCGCCTACTAACCCAAAACTAAGGGACCATGCAACTAAGTTTAACAATATCATCTCAACACTAACCGCATTAACGTTCGCACCGAATTCTGATAATTAAATTTTATCTTTGGTACTTTACGATTATATGGAACATTAATACCGTAGATTGCGGGGCGTGTCGTTCAGAATGTAAGTTTGGAATGCATTGAGGCGGCAATGGAGCGCGAAACGGCGCTGTGATCGTGGGAACGACATGTTAATGCACATTGTACGAGTTGAAACGTGGAAGGGATTAGGGTTGGTTCAGATATAAGCGGAATTCGCTTTCGCATAGTTATTCCGAGCTTTCAGATGCGTATCTGTCAATATTGCAAAGTTCCTAAAGATTTAAAAAATCTACTAATAGAAGCACTTTCATAGACCGACATATGTTCATTACGTCATAATTAAGCATACCTATAGACGGAAGTTTAATCTCTACCACTCTGCTTCCTTGCTCAGTTATTGAAGTAGTTATAATACCTACTGTACAGGTTGGCAAGAATGATAATAATAAAATAATCAGTTATTGAAGAATAGTATGTGTGTTTTCAGCCGGTCCTGTCAAGGCCACTAAAGACAAACAATCATGGTGTAAACGGCATAGCAGCGACGTGGCGTTGTAATTTACCTAACCCAAATATGGTTAGCAGATAATCACTTATATCTGAACTGAGCTCAGTACTTACTGAAGTAGGATCGCCATTCCCTTGAACGTTAGATGCTGTGGGGATTTGTCCCGGATTCGAGCGAAGCTCAGATTACCTGGATAGTAACGTTGATTGTCACCACGTGTCGTTTGGTAATTTGGTAGTTCTTTGGAGGTAAGGACGTCCATACAGGGTTCCTGGTCATTCCAGGTATTTCTTCTAAGGTGGGAAAGAAGTGCTACAACGCAACAAATCTGAGCCCTCTCTGTATTTTTTAAGAGATTTAGTAGTTTTCTAAATATTAAATTGTTATAAAAGTGGTATTTTTAATAAAATGTGCAATTTTACGTAGCAGTTTAAGGTTATCACTTTTGGATCACAAATCTGACATAATTTGAAAAATAAAAATTTAATAAAAATCTGCAAGGAATACGTCGAATTAAAAAGTAACCCTGTATAAGTAGCTGGGATCATCTTGTTTGGATCCGGTGTTAATTTATGTTGAAGTTCGTTTCTCAAGATCTCTCTGCTATAGGTACATATTATACAAGGCACAAATGTTAATAAGTCGGTAACCATAAGTTAACCTTAATATTTACGTATGATCCAAAAACACTTCGATTTACCGATATAGTTCAGTTTCAGTATACATATCTTTATAAAATTCATTGTTAATGTATTTATGAAATTGACAATCGCGTACTAAACACTTTTGGTGAGTAAAATCTATCGCCAAAACCCAAAAAAGATCAAAAGAGTGGCACAGGCAATAATGTCCTTCACGGGTAGGCTTGTTTCAGAATCGCCGGTCCGCCAGTAACTAGGGCAAAAATTGAGGTGGCTCGCCCGAGCGGTCGCCATGGCAACCCTCCCCGCCCCGCGGCCCTCACTCACTCCACCCTTCCCCGCACAGAGGCTGTTGCTTCACTGGTAGATTCACTGTTAACTCAACTGTAGATAGATACGTACACTTGTAAAGGTTTTTTGGGGCCGTCTGATGACAGTTCGGCATTGTGTCTCATTGTTTTAGGAAATATCTGTTTTCGAAACCAGATTGATGTGATTGACAGTTACACTTACTCTCTTTGTTATTAGTCTGGTTCAATTCTTTTTGGGTGCCAAGGCAATTGAGCATTTCCCGGGACTTGCTAAGAGCCAAAACTGCCTCCTTACTGCTCCATCCCTTTTCTATTTATAATTGAGTAGGTATTTTATTTTTCTCTATTTATACCATGTAGAAATAATAAATAAGGTTTCTAGTGTATTCATTATCTTTTTGAAAGTTAACAGTCTTTCATCCTACCTCGTTTTAATAAATATAGCCTGATCATCCATTATTTTTATACTTATTCTAATAGCATTTGATATTGTTCAGACCATTTGAACCTTTTGAACTGGTTATTAAATTATGAAACACAAACTAATATTCCCTCTACTGAGTAGATACAAGGATTTGCATATTATGTTAATGGTGCTTGTCGTCTATGTTTACACTTGTTATTTATTGGGTGTAGACAGAATTTATGGCTAAATTAAATCAGTCATTGATTCCTGTAGTCCTAAGCTAACATTGATCTAAAGCCTTAGGGCGGAGTATGTTTTAATTAGGTACTTACTGATGTATGCTACAGAAATTTGTATATTGATTGATCCTCATCTATCAATTTTAAAGCTATCATTGAATTTATAGAGTACTCACTCTATAAATTAAATGATAGCTTTAAAAAGAAGATTCAGAATTATAATATTGGTGCCCTTTTTAAATCACATAATTTACTTCATATATTTCAATTCCCTATCCAATATTGACTAAAGATTATTTACTTAAAGTATTTTCGTTGTTTGTGATTTAATATAGTTCATTGTATAGGATGTTGTATTTATGATTACCATAACAGCACATGTTGTATGACATAGTAAGACAATAACGTTTATTCTGTAATTAATAAAAAAAAACCATTTTATTCAGTGTGTTTCGAGAATGTAAACTACATTTTTATTTTACACATTCTAATACAATAACAACATAATAATACTCTTAATAATATAAAGGCAGTGTCCAACACGAGCGACCAGACATGAAAACCATAGCGTGCACATGGCGCCCACCCATTCATACCGAGACGCACCCCACCCCGCACTCTGCTCCTAACACTACCGCACAGATGTCTCCACTTCCCATAACGCGGGTATAAATTATACAAAGTTTTTAAACTGGTGCTACTGGGATCGCCTCCAGTCTAGAGTATGGTGTGTTTAATACGAACCTAGCTTATTTTTGCACAATGCGACTGCTGTATGTCTGGTATATTTATTTTATTCATTAGAATGTTAACTGTTTGTTATAATTTATACATTGTTACTAAAAACCTTGTGTTACAACAATAATCTTTTCCAATGTATGATTCGATAAGCTGATTATATCTAGATCTCTTTCTGTACGATAGTTTCATCAAATTCGCAAAGCCTGGAGACACTGGTTTGCCTCCCCTCAGCCCTCCCTCTGGTTGTGTACCCGACGCCCACAATTCCAACTCGGCACCCCGCTGGGCTGTGTGGTCGAGATGCCCACGCGTATTTTAGAATTAAAAAGTATACCAAGTTTAAACGGCGTGTTATAAGTTAGTAACTTTTATTAGATATTTGTGTGAATTTTGATATATAATATACGATATACCACAAATATAGATTTACATAGATAACGCAAGTATCACGATTTATATTGAAACCAAGCGTGCCGAATTTTAACACCTACTGTGACGTCATTAGTGTCGGGAAATCCAAACCGCTTCAAAGACACCGATGCCGCCGATGTCCCTCCGCCCGCTACGATTCCCTCGAGTGATTATCACGCTCATACTCATATTTTTATATCTGTAGTCGCGAGGACTGTAAGTTATCGGCGACCAACCTCGACGCTTGGTCGGGGTTTTCGGACACGCTAAGTACATACATTTGCGTTAGCTATGTAAATCTATATCTGTGATATATACTATAGGTATGATCATTCTAAAATGCCAGTTTGTGTGTTACGGACTGAACATGATTCTAATCTTATGTTTTACTGAATTAGTGGTTTAGTAGTAATCATAAATATTGCTGGTTTTATAATAATGGGAACAAATCATGAAGGTTTGAAGTAAGGAATGTAGCTTCTCCGTAAGGCTGCTCAAAAAAAATACTAAGCAACTCGTATTTTATAAATTATATCAAACCTTTCAACATTGAATCATTATCTATAGATATGTTAGTGAAAACCACAGTATCAAACATCGCAAATCCCGATGGAGGAATACAAATGTAACAATACTAACTAATCTGAAAACTATTAACAGGAGTCTGTGCCACAGATGCGCTGCACACGGACAACTCGATATTGTAAATAGTTATTTGACAACCGCGAATAGACAGGCACGGATTGGTAACTTTTAGTGTCATTTTATTAGACGTATTATACACACATTTTAGTTTAAATTGCCAATCCTATTGTTGTCAAATTTGACTCATTTATAATTTTGTTTAACTTCAATTACTTAATGCCAACAAAATAAATTTACAATAAAACTAAATTATTCAACTTAAAGACACTATATATATATCACACTTGCATGTTAATAAAAAAAATACTAACAAAAACTATACACACACAAGTCACATTTAAACCTAAAACACATCGTTATTGCACCAGGCGTAAAGATAATATAGAACTCCCAATGATCAGAACCTTAAATTACGGTAGGAAAAGCATACAATACGAGGGAGCTCAACTGTATAATAAGTTGCCTAAAAATATAAAGGAGTCTACGTCGATTTATACATTTAAAAAGAGATTGAAGATGTACTTATTAGATAAACCTGATTTATAGCATGTATGTACCTCCGACAGATGTTATTTGCTAACTTTAGGCTAATGTATTGTTTAAGTTATATTTAAGTGAACTTTGTATGTTCTTTTTGAGAAATATATATTCTTTAAACCGAAAAGTATTCCTGTCTTACTTGCATGTACGTATTGGTGTAGTATGATTGATACCTACGGTTAGTTCAGTCACGTTTGTGCACAAAATAGACACCAATTATTGGTATTTTTTTCATATATTTGGCATCTTGATTGATGATCAATGATTTCATTATCATTTCGATAATATAATATAGAACTAACACAGTTATTCGTTTTTAAAGTGATGGGTGAATAGATTCTACAGCATACTAAAAAGTAGGCGTAGGACTCCAATATTGCTGATTCAAATGATTTCGTAAACTATATAGTATATGATTAAATTTGTACACAGTAAATAAAGCTAAGCGCGCTTGTGTTTAATTTATACGCTTCAATTAGAAGTGTTATTAGTTCAGTCAATGGCGGATGCTTAATTAATCCTTTCTTGTCTGACTTGAATTGGTTTTGTAATAAAATCTCCGGTCTTGTGTCTTGATACCGTACTGAAGAGATATTTTAAATTAAATTGAACACTTTGAACATTTTATAAACTATTACGTTTGTGCAAATCGATCGAATACAGCTATAGAGTTTGATATATTCTGATTTTTTTTGCAAGAAATTATTAATAAATGCTTAAATAAATCATGCCAATTAAATTAAATATGTATTTATAAAAACAAAACACTGTGAAAACCATTTATATAAGTAAATGTATTTTTTAAAAAAAAACCTGTTTTGTCGTTACATCAGCTCAGATATCTATTGGTTAAGAGTACTCTATCATTTTCTAAGGACTTCGGTCCTTTGAAATTCGATTACACAACAGAATAGCCCACCTTTTACTAGGTATTTAATCCGTCCCCGCACCCCCTTGCTCCAGTTACTGTTAACAGTTTAGAAAGCGGACGTTTTAATTAACCCTTTCTGTGAGCTGTGTGCTGGACCGGTCGCATCGACCGCGGCGCGGGTTGTTTTGTTCCCAACTAATGCTTGTGTAGTGTCTACTATGTGTATTTACTAAGCGGCAGAACCAGGGTTAACTGAGTGACGTATTGTAATGGAGTAAGGAATCATGTTTTAGGTTTGTGCAGTGTTAGATCCGCTGATGCTGAAGGTACACAAACGAATGTAACCTTATCTATTGCTATTTCTCTCATACTTGTAATGTATGAGCAAGACGCCAATATCTTTAGATGTGTCAAAATTCAGCTGAGTCGATGTGTAACAATAAAAAAGCATTATTTTTGGAACATAATAATCTTATAAATAAACATAATAATCTTTTTCATAAAATATTAATGTATTGATTTGCAGTTTAGATAATATTGTCATTAAATTGATATTAGCTGAGTACATAGTTTACTTGATAATACTTTAACACGTTGATATGCGCGAATCTCTTTCTCACTTGACCTATTTTTTCCAGTATGCCTCTCGAACGAGCATTATCGACGGCAATATAATTGAAAGATAAACCAATTTAATCTATCAATTCGACTCTCGTCTGATGCGAGATTACCGTTTCAGCTCGATGCAATCAACTATATACCTGTTAATTGATGCTCTTTATATTTCACACTAGGTATTTACATTACAGTAGACGTGTATAGACACTGAATGTACCTATTTTTCATGCAGGAACATTAAATTTACTTAGTCCTTTCACCTGAATATTATAGAAGAAACCTATAAAGATAAAAGTAAATTACGTGTAAAGTAAATCCATGAAAACACTTAAAAACGATCCACAATAAAGTGTGCACTTTTACAGCCAAAAATATCTTAAACGTTGATGTTTTATTTGAAATTTGAAAGCGGGTAGCCTCTTCACAATAAGGCACAGCTTACGCCAGCAATGCTTACATTAGGGTCGCAATATAGTTGCATCAGGCAGCTAATCTAGCGCTGCGGCTTCCAGCTATATTACCGCCTGGAGTGTTGAATTTGCATTTTATTTTTAGCTATTGTCCGTAACAATTTGAACTCCAGCATTAATAAAATTCTCGTTAATATTGAAACCTTTAGAAAGTTTAGAACGATTACTACGAATTTGTGTTTATCACATTACTAGTATTCCCTTTAGCCCCTCCAACTAAGCTAATGCTTGTGTTAGGAATGGGCTCACGTCAATAGTGTTTTGGCTAGGATGGGGATCGAACCCGGAACCTCTCAGCTACGAAGACGGCACCTCTAACCATCAGGCTAACGCTTGACTGTCTGCTATAACACTGGTAATCAACATTACTTTAATTAAAATAATCTGGAAACCAAAGTTTTAATCACTTAACTTTATCAATTGTCTTATTAAGTCTTAGTGAAATGTCTCGTTAATTTCAAGAGTCGGCGGTGTGAACGAATTGCGTGGGCCCCTCCTTTGTGCCTGGGATTGGATTACGATGATTGCAAAGGTGTCTAGTTGCCGGCCCCGTTGTTAACTAGGGTGGCTCTATTTAGGAAAATCTTGGAATCGAGGTCTCGTACAAAGTAGTTTTTACGACGGAGGCTAACTTGAAAAACTTTTTTTAGTTTAGATATCCCGACCAAAATCAAAATAGAATTATCCCTATGTTTAATTTGTTATTTATTAATTAGGTACACTTAAATTCTAAATGTAATGAGTATATACGTTAAAAACTTAGGCTTTGATCGAATTATAATATCAAAATTAAACTTTACAAAACCCAAATCGTTAAGCTCAATCGTTGATTCTAACTATTCATTCAACATCGTGGAGGTAAACCACATTCCGCGAGACGTAAGGGCGGGGGATGGTGGGGGTGGTTCATCCCTCAATGGATTAGGCGGGTCGCCCGCCTAACCACGAAAACTGCTGATAGTGAGGTTTAGGCCTGAATATTTTGGTAGGGCTAAAGATTTTTGTGGGATAGGTAGGTATCTAAAGCTTTGGCATTTCACAAGAAGAGTGCAACCATAATGTCGTGTTAAGAGAAAGAATCAGTGATTACAGAACCTGTATATATAGCATGAACATTTTTTTTTTTTTTAAAGATTACTAGCAATGTGTTTTTATCACATTACTAGTATTCTCTTTAGCCCCTCCAACTAAGCTAATGCTTGTGCTAGGAGTGGGCTCGCGTCAATGGTTTAATGGCCAGGGTGAGGATCGAATCCAGAACCTCTCAGCTACGAGGACGGCCCCTCTAACCACTAGGCTATTGAATTTATGTCTAATAACTGATTCTAAAGTCAATATTTGTATTGATTAGAAAATATAAAACTAGTACTTATAAGGATAGAGGTTTCCATAATTTGCATAGTTCAAATCGGAGTATACATACTTACAGACTATTTCACAATTGGGCCGAGTGGCGATATGAAATGTTGAGTGCGCGTGCACTAAGCAAACCGTTAGTGATGGGATTACACCGAGCGCCGGGCTTATTCGGTTAGCCAAGTTGTATGTGCACTAAATAATACACCAACACAAGCTATGTACTCATTTGTAGCGTTATTGAGTTATAACTAGAGGTCCACAAGTCTATATAAAGCCGTTGAGATATTAAAGAGTGTATGAAATCAACTATCGTAACTTGATTTGAAGGGTCAAATGCTGCCTAGAGAGTGAAGCTTTGCTAAAGACTAAGTAAATGTAAAAATAAATTCTAAATTATATACCTAACTAAAAGCATTGTATACATACGAGAATCAAAAGCGTGTTAACTAAGAACAAATAAGATATATTGACCAAAAAAACTATTAGACCAAAGTGAAATCCTCGCGAGAGCAGCAGATCCCGACGAAAATAAATTATCTGATCTCGTGCGCAACCCAGCATATACTTTTGTCCTTTTCTAACGCACTAATCCCAGTGTACGACTATGTTATACCTCTCGCATTCTAACCTTCATACATCACGTGCATAAAGAGCTTTGTAAGCCCCTAAAATGAGTGTTTATTGCCGATCCTTCGAGTTGGACTCTTGTGAATTTCGTATTGGTGCAATTTTGAGCTCTAATGCAGTGAACTAAGAGCTACGGTAGCTTTGGGGCTTTCTAGTGGTTCAGGTGCGTATCCAGGCTTATCCACCCGTTATTCTTGCGGCAGATGTACGTAATTCTCGGACAGTGAACTAAAGGGATTTGTCCAATTTGTAAAGCAAAATTATGGTCTATTTTGTCCCTCATTCTTTCGTCTTGTAAATAATTTGGAGCTTTTATATCGTTTGTCAGTTGATTCGTTTTCTTCTAGTTTCCCAAAGCTTGAAAACACTTTTCCTGTTTCGATTCATGTCGTCGAAGCTTTATTTCAAGGTTTGTTTATTATTTTTTCTGTTTTCTAACCGAACATTTAATACCATCGTTGTTATTTACCTTGTATTGCGGCACACAAAAATAATTTCTTTGTCACGTTCCTGAATATTACGAAAACGATAGCTTGCATACGAATTCGATCAACACTTTTTCATAAATCACGTCATAAAAGGACGGTTTGGTTACCAAGCGATGGGAACACACACCTCAGGCTCGCCATTTTAAGGGTGACCGTCCACTTGGGTGTGCTATGAAGCGAGCCCGCCAGCTTCAACCAATGTCATCGCTTCATTCGGCTAAGCTTAAGTTGACAGAAAATGACGCGATACTATTGGTCGGAGCGGGTGGGCCCACAGCATAGCACATCCAATTGGACGGTTACCCTAAAACCCCTCCAATCTCATCGCTCCTTTTCCTTGTAGTATCGGAGCAAGGTCCCCACGAGAAGCGTCTCCTGAACGCCCTGTTGGCGTCGTACAACACGCTGGAGCGGCCTGTGGCCAACGAGAGTGACCCCCTCGAGGTCCGGTTTGGCCTGACGCTGCAACAAATCATTGACGTGGTGAGTGGAATTAGATTTTTTGGAATAACCTTCTGTTGTGTTGAGGATGAAGTTAGATACGGGATGGTTTTGATATTGAATTAACGAAAAAAAAACGATGGAATTAGGTTTCTTTGACATAGTAGGTATAGTGTGATGGTGAGAGCTGTCATTTAGTAGACTTTCACCCGCTTCTTAAAACTTTTAAGAGGTAAAAATATGGGTACACCTGTATACATATTACCTCTACAGGAGCTTAGCTCAAAATAGAGCATTCGAGGACCTAACTGTTTTCTATACAAATATTAAACGCTACCAGTGACTCTAGCAAGCGTATTAGTTTATGGTAGAGTTACAGGAAATGTGATTGCCCATACTAAATTTATTTATATTTCATGTATTTTTGCAAATAGTAAATACTAAATAGGTTTTTATAAAGTGCATTTTGTAATGTCGTCAGTTAAAACGAAATACATACTTTCAATATCCCGAGCACAAGTTAAACAAAGTTATAATAGAATCCACTTTGTCAAGAGAGTAATTTACTTTCAAGGAAAAGGAAATTCATTTGCGCTGTATTGATCTCATTAATTTAGAAGGGTGTTCGATATCTGCGAAGATAAAGAAGTCGTTTGGACGCAACCAAGGAGACTGGCTTGGAACGAGAGTCGTAACAGCTTTTCAAATCGATATTGGGTTGATTTAACACAAGTATGCGCAAATGGTGTAACATTTCGTAACACCATTCACATTAGATAATCATTGAGGAGCGTCCTCTATATTTCAATAAATTTCACGCGTGGCCACCACTATAGCGCAAATAGTAGGGTGACCGTCCACTTGGCTGCATTATAAAGAGGGCCCGTCCGCTTAGACCAATCAAAGTCAAATCGTTTATTTTGTTTAGGCCTACAGGGGCACTTGCAAAATGGCATTTTAAAAAAAAAATCTTATATCTAAAACTGGATCGGAACGCGACTTCAACTGAGAAGATCCGGCATGAAACTCAACGGGCTTGTCTTTTTACATTTTGTAATACATATTATTATTTCTGAAAATCGCCAGTTGCTTATATAATTATATCGCTTAATTTCTTTTCAACTTGAGCTAAGCTGTGTGAATCTGAGCAAATAAAGCGATCCTAGTAGGCCCTAACCACGCTAGCTACTCAAATCGTAATAGAAACGTCAAAAGCGGAGCGTTTGAAACGTAATCGCGAGCGTTTGCTTTTCTATTACGATTTGACTAGCTAGCGTGGTTAGGGCCCTGGTCGAAGCGGGCGTGCCTGTTTCATCACACGGCCAAGTAGTATCACCCTTATTCTCTCAGCATTCTTTATCGAACGGCATGTAAAGTAAAATTAGACTTTTTTTTTTCGACAGACGAACACCCCAACTGTATGGTACCAAACTAAGCAACGCTTGTACTATGGGTGCCGTACAATGGACTGGGGGTGATCCCAGTGACACCCAGACTAAGGAAAATTACGAAAAGGCCCTTTCCGAAATTTACCCTAGCGGGAATCGAACCCGCAACCAGGATGTGCAGTGAGCCGAGCGGCCTACGCTCGAACCACTGCGCCAAGCGGTCGTCTAACTTGATATTTAACATTCCTCGCCCCCAAACTGCCCATTGAATACTGGGTTTATTGAACAGCTGTTGGATTAAGTTTGTCAAAGGGATGTGGAGATCGGGATGATGGGCGGCGACGGCTTGCGGTTACAGCCCGCGTTTTAGAGGTCTACGCGACCTCTATCAATTGCTAAACTAGATATAGACTGCTCGTAATCCACGGGACTATTTGCCGAAGTGTTCTTACTTTCAGGAGTATTTTTTTGTGTGTTTAGGTTGTACGTACTAAGGGTCTACTTAGTAAATTGGGTGGTTCAGGGGTCGACTTAGAAGTATCTTAATATATTTACGTAGTACTAATAAGTCGTTGAAGGTCTCGTAATTGGTTGTAAAATACTGAACGCGCATATTTGTATTAAATAAATCTCCATTAAAAAATAACTGTGAAGATTGTAGTGAGTAGAGAAAAACCTCAACACAACAGGAGCATTTTAGTAATGAATTCTCAATGTGGATTTATATTAGTTAAAACATAAAAGATAGCTGTTTGTTGTCATTAACTAAAGAGTTCAAGTTATTATCATATAGTTGACATCTTTAATGTATTAACGATTATAATTCCGACTAATTACGATTTTATGGTTACCAAAGGCTGGTATGGATGTTATAGAATTTCATTATCTACCAGCGAATAACAAGGGGCCTGGCATTGCTTGTGTTATTTAGAATAAACATTCGAATGTTTATTCATGTAGATTACAAAGTATTCGGTTGTATAAATTTAAACTATTCAGTGAAAATATTCTAATACTGATAAGTTGAAAATTGAGGTTAGAATTTAAATAAATAAACAAAAAATAGGAATAGGCATTATTAAATACATAATTTAATATCCGTCAACTAGCGTCTGACAAGTTTTTGGCGGACATCTTTGTAACTTTCGAGATACTTGCTAAACGTAATATGAAACCTAACTATTTTATTACCTCGGCCTTTATAAGCTAAGAAGCTTGATACGTTAGAAACTATAGTTATGTTCTGTGATGCTCTAGTAATGTTCATCTAACGACCTATTAGCGTAGAGACAAACATCCTATAATTGGTTACTTGTTTGTGTCCAATTTGTCGCGGCAGGTATGTAACAGCTGGCTGGTACACACATTGCTGCTTGGACGAATGAGTACAGCAATTACTCCGCGCGTATGAATTTAATGAGCCACTGTTGTGGTTGAAGTTTATGGATGTGTGAGTGAAATGGTGTCTTTTAATTAACGTTGTCATGATTATTTTAAGATAAATTGCATCTGATTCTAGTTATTTCATATAACGTTATTATGTTTCTGTTAGGTATAATGTGTACTACAGAACGTCGCGAAGAAAATTTCAAGATTTTTAAAGTTAAGTTAAATTAAAGTTTAGTTTAACTCCAAAGCAAAATAATGTTTAGGCATTCGTAACCAGACATGAATTGACGGATGATGAATTACAGAACGGGGATAGATAGCATAACAAAATACACAATACAAACACAAATCTCAATTTCACGCAAATAATTCGGTAGGCCATTGTGAATCGGGTCACGTGCGACCGCCGACAGCCGACACCGGTGTCGGCCGCGACGTGTCGGCAAAACACGCGCGCACATTGCGCAGTCGGAAATTGAAATGTCGACGATAAAAAATCCTGGAAGTCCTTTGTGGTGGTCGGGAATGAATCGAAATATAGTGCGAATGTAAGTGCACTTAATCCGCGAAAGACGAACAAATAGAACTAAATGTGTTACTAATTTTAAATTTTCCTGAGCCAATTGAGTCTGGCCTTTGTGCAACCATTTGTGCAACTAATAAATAAAGCCAATAAAATACCGCACAGTAACAAATTAATACCAAAACACTTTCGTTATTGAAAAAACTGATGTATGTTTTGATTCAATAGCTAAATATACTTCGTGATGCTTTAAAGAATTCAATTTAAATCGAGTCCTCGACACATCCCCTCTAGACAATCATGGTTTCAACTCTTCCAACTCTACAAAACAAAGTAAAAATCTCGAACGGTCGTCAGGAACAAAGCGGGAGCCCCGAGGCGGTGCAACTTCGCTCCTACACTAGCCGCTTCTTCTAACTGTGTTCCCTCGTTGAGTTGGGAGCTGTATTCAATAATTCCATATCTAGTTCTTGAGTTCATTGTGGTTCAGTGGAGTGTGAGAGTCCGATTACATTGGTATGAAATGAACAATATTTGCACATAAATACATAGATCCTCAAGAATTACACAAGTTAATACATTATAATGTGTCTATATAATTATATAGACACCCACATGATATAGATAATATGCTTCTACGTAGTAATTTGGGACCATGTATAAGTCCTGATTAACATGTTGGACTGATGATCTAGTTACTATATTTTTGTCTTGGTCTACATTGGAGGTTTAATATTAGTTTTTGGTCAGAAGATTGTCTACCATAAATTCTTGTGTGGTTCCAGAGTCTATTTCTGTGGTGTTAAATGATACTTCATAGCTATGACTACGCCGTAGATGACTACGCCGTAGATGGCATTGCCGTAGATGGCTACGCCGTAGATGGCTACGCCATAGATGACTACGCCGTACAAATTTGAGCATCAGTATACCTTTTTAGCACTTAGCTTTTTGGTTGTGCGTTGTGGAGCTTACTTCAAGTGAAATGGCTTATGATAAGTAGGTACCAAAATACGAGATAATCCCCTTCGCTCAATAGGGTCGTTTGGGTCGAAATGCATCACTATTGAACCGGCTAACCGACTTATTATTTTATGCTATTATCGTATCAACATTTTATTAATTCAAAAAATATTGCAGACACGATGTTATCTCGTAGGCTATCATCTCCATGCTGTATCCATAAATCCAGCTTCAGTAAATACGCTGTGCAGAACCTGAGCTATGATAATATTTACTGGAATATTTATCATCCGCAAGATATGCGACGCGTCTGGGGAGTGTTTCAACAACTCTTAGACTGCCATGTCGCATGCGGTTGTAAAATACGAGGGATGTTGCTACATACATATGTATGCCTTTTTCGCGTCTCAAAGTAAATTGGTATACACGGGTGAGAACTATGTGAGCAAAGGACATGAGTATAGAGATATCTAGATTATTATGGTTAACAATCATGTCTTAGTTAACAATTTAAACATTCAATCAGTATAGTTCACAAAAGTAATGTTACACAAACAAGGTTGGCTACAAAGAAATTGTTTATTTCATCCGCTTCTATCCGCGATAACTGAATAATATAGACACAATTCACGTATTGAAAAATATCTACTATTTTCCATACGCCGCCCGCCACGATATCTCCGCTACCCATAAACAAAAACAGTCCTCGTATAATCAATCAATCGTAAAGTGTCCCTCACGGTGCGTAAATCTTTCTACGTCATAAACTTTTATCAAGAGCTGTTTCAGGAACTTTATTGTTACCGCCAAGGCAGAATACTTGTACTGTTGACGAAGTTGCCCGCTTTTGTCTGGAATCTATAAACTTAATAAAAAAATGCATATATTACGATTAACTATCTTAAGACATTTTTAATAATGAAAATAGTTTGCCACAGGAATTTGGCCACTTTATAAAAGGGACATCTATCCTACTGATTTATTATCATTTCACGTTATTCCGAAATCAAAAAGTACTTACCTAATCGTCTTGTGGTGTGTAGTACACGGGTGTTAATAGCTCGTGAAGGACTGTGTTTCATGTTTAACGATGTAAATACGGGTGTATTTCACCATAAGCATAATAAAAAGCCGTCATACTTTACAAATGGCCGCATGAAACAACCGAGCCGGGTGTAATCGTAAAACGCATTAGTCATCGCCGCCGCCCTGTTATTCGCTGGTATGTATTTAATTGCTTCGTCTTAACGACTATCCGTTGTAAAATATATCATTCCCCACTTGGACGATCGGGGGCACCGGATTATAACGACATTGTGATTCATTTTTGTTTTGAATGTAATTAGCCGACTTCAACAAGAATTTAAAACATCATTTGTATTTTTTAAGAAACGTGTGAGTAGTTTGCACTTATTGTACGTTGTTGGACAAGTTCGGACAGTTTCAAAACATTTTCAAGTACAGGTGAGTACACGAGCTGTGGGCAGAAACGGCTTGTTTAAAATATTACGAGGGCGTCGGTAACTGCACTTAAGCTGAGAGTTGTTTCACTTTTAAGTAGTTCCAAGATTGTTTGAAGTCGGTTAATTTTAAATGTGAAGGTAAACCGAGTTCAGTCCATGCTTCGTACTGATGTTCACAATATTTTTTCGTTCCTTTCTTGCGTCGGCGTGCGTTCCTTTTACAAAATAAGGATGAGAAAAATCAAATCCTGACCACAAACGTCTGGCTCAATTTGGTAAGTTGTAGGAGCCGGGCCTGGCGCCTTCGCGCACCCGCCCCCCGCAATCCCAACACCGCCGGTACCACGAGCCGCGACCTCCGGTAGATGCGGTCTCACACCATACAGCACTCTTTTTGACCGCACCTCAATCACTATTTTAATGCACTTTTCGAAGGTAACGGTTACAGGAGGCGGGCGCGGCCAGAGGGCGCTGCCTTCGCGGCAGATCTGTCGCATGGACTCAGTGTTAAATTGTTGTAAACTACGCATATATCTATTTAGATTGTGTGTCCGGCAGCGTGCGAAAATAGCTTTTAATGAACGCATGACAAGATACATTTTCGCCCGCCGCCCCAGCCCCTGAGTATCGTGTCCGGAGGTGTGGAACAGTTTGTTCAGATCATCATACTGACTGCGCCCTTTCTGTTTTTGTTGACATCGTCTAACCCAATAGGACGAGAAGAATCAACTACTTATTACCAATATATGGCTGTCGTTGGTAAGTGTGATTAAAAGACAAACCTAAAATTAACACTAAAATTTCTAATCATTATTTACGTTTCTACTCTATTTTCTTTACCTTTTTGTTTCGTATTTTACCTTCGTTCTGTCTATCTGTTTGAGTTGTTCTTCTAATCTATGACTGTTATGAAAATTGCATAGCATTGTGGAATATGCGGCAGTCTTTTTTACCTGTTTATATGATATTGTATGAGAGTTGCTTAGTGGTCATGTCCTGAGTTCCTCGTCATCGCTGCCCCTCGGCTCGGTAGACTAGTCTGTAGCCCCTGTCATGCATCCCTCCATACCGACTGTCACAAGTTAGCTTAGCATCTTTCAGCTCTACATAGTAGGTAGAGATTGTTGAGTGCGTGTGTAGGAACTATGTAAGTATAGCGACGAAGTATGTGGACATTTGTGTATATCCTCAACTGCCGCGTAGGCCGCAATGCATATAACAATATGTACTAATGGTTGACGATAAGAATCATATTATAATACACTAATAATTAAACATAAATTTTCCGAGTAACATTTTTAAGCCGTATTATAAACGATGTTATAAAGTGGGTTCGCATAGGTCAGTCAATTGGAAGTGACATATTGGTGAAGATTGGTTATTGATATGCACAAATATTATTATTGAAATGAAATGTATTCTGTGTACACTGTAAATTGACTATGCACATCCTGGGTACCCGCTGTTCATTTTATGTTTGTTTTCGCTACAAGAAATTGTAATACTTTTCATACTATGCATGGCCATGGAATGTTTTACTATGGGAGGTCTTTGTAAAGTTGGGTAAAGTGGTTACCATGGTTTGCTATATTCTAGTTTGCCTGCAGATCAAAACCTCATTGGGCCGGTACATTCGATTTTTAAAACCATATTTTCTAAATTAATATTTATTACGTTATTTTTCTAATTCTAGAAAATATTTTGATGTGAATGTTTTCAACAGTATTTAAATGGTTACAACGTGTACATAATCTTATTGACATTCAATGTACACACTTCCTCCGTAAGTTTATACACGATTTATTATACATTTTTTACTTTAAATAAAATAGATTTTATTTGGCTTGAGTTCCCCATTTTATGAAAAACAAAATTATTTTTATTTACTTTTAATAAAAAAGATTAAATAAAAATGCTTGATGCACATACTTTTAATGTTGGCTGTTGACGAATTTAGTATAATCGTAATTTAGCAGGATTAATTTTAAATGGATGTATTTTTTCCAATATTATTTTCCAGCAATGAAGGTATGATATTAAGCAGTTAAATCTAATTATTTTAGCATTTACCAATACGGCAGCTTAGTTACCAAAAATGTAGTGATCCCAAATCCTTTTGTCTTGTTATATTAAAAAGAAGTGAAGAGACTTTTCTGCCCGAGAAAGTTTTAATAGAAAAAAAGCTTTTAGTATGTAGGTAAGAACAACAATGTGATGTGTACAACATTACAATAATTATTTGATCTATGCATGTTGTTTAAATAGCATGTGAGCTTTTTTACTTGTGTGGTGTTTCTAGTATATTCTTAGAGGTACTAACCTACTTTTGTAGGCATTTAATTTAGCTATTGTTGTTAGTTGCTAAGTGTTGTGTTTACAATTTCAAGTTTCAGGACTGTTTTCAAAGATATACGGATATCATTGCTCCTATGGATAGTAGTGGCTTATCTGAAAATTATACTTCAATAAACAGAACAAAAATGATTTCTAAATAACTAAAATCGCAGGTTGTTATTTTTTGATGGGTCACTATTGGTGCTAACTCTGTTGGTACACAAATTAACTAAACTAAAACTAAATAATTCGTCGTCGTAATTCATGAGCAAGACACCAATGTTTTAGTGTGTCCAAATTTATATTTGTCGTAATTTGTAGTCAACAGAATAAGCACCATTATCTATATTTTTCCACTATGGCGACTTTTAATTTACAAAACTCTTTAATATTTCTAACGTAGTTAATTGTTGTACGTTACTTAAGTAAGCGTTACTTAAGAACAAACTAGGTTCAATTTCGAAGTTCTAACATTTAAGTACAATCAATTTAGTAAGTTACTGAAGTTATCTTTCACCAATTTAAAGTTCGTTTTCTCTTGAAAGTGTTCATGAAAACAAAGTCAAATGTTATTTTCTTTATAATGAGACGATCGGGTACTATTTTTGAATATTTTTATTTTATTTTATTCGGAACGGGAGGAAAACTATAACAATAGCAAAACGTAACAGTGTAAAAAATAATAACATTCTCAGTAAGTCAGTAAATATAAGCTTTCAGATGAAACAATGGTTTATATATTTCAGTGTCACCAGGTTTACTATAAAGCCCTGAATAAAGATTAATTAAAGCCTGAAGGAAATGCTTATCTAGCGTAAACACATCCCTTTGTGTTCAAAACAATATTTTAGTTCTATCACTTATCCCACCCTAAACCTTTACGACTTTGTCGAGTTCACATTATACCCTGTGTTTGGAAACAATACAGCTGTTAAACTATCTAATTGACACATAAACCTTTCAAGAGGAAACACGTGAACATACACCCGTCTCACTCCCACACCGTGAAAGATCGTCAAATTTTATGACCCAAAATGTATCGAAATTAAGTGATTTTTCTCAGTGACTATACACATAAAAAATATAATTTCAAGTGTATACAGTTCTTGTGTCACAAATATTGGTGCAGTATTTGCAACGTTACGGTCGTATTTTGCGGACGGTATCCGCGGCCGAGCGAGAATCTAATATCATACTATACAAATAATGTACAGACAGATATTGCGACTAACTTGTGGGTCTAACTTTCGTAATATTAGTGGAGAGGGTGAAGTTTGAAGGGCCCGCTTTGTTGCCCCGGTATCTAAATGGGGTAGTTGTTATCGGCTGGAGATGTTATTGTTAGCGGTGTGGTGGTGAAGGCTTTCGAACCTATTGGAAATTGTTGTGTGTGAGGCTCTTTTGTTTCTTTTTTTTCTTTTGCTTTCAAACATTTTAACATTGGAATGACTTTTGTATAAGAACTAACATATGGGTTATTTTCTCATACACGTTGTAAACTGTAGTCTTCACACACGATTTTCAATATCAGTATATTTATCACATTTGTTACATTCATTGAATTATAGTATCTGAGAGTTTTAGGGCCGATTTCTCGAATTAATACAAAATAAACACGCAAACCCTTCTTGATGCAGTTAATTCTATCTATTAAAACTTAGTTCTTATACATTATGTTCAATAAGTTGTACCTACTGAAATTGTGTTTCAAATAATATTGTTAAGAAATACATAGGTATGTTTAAATAGCTATGTAATGAACTGATCAATATAGCCGAATACAAACATTTATCTTGGTAGAAATACAATAACAATAATTGATACTAAGACCGGACACAGCAGTTTAATTTCTTTCTAAAACCACCGGTAAGGCAAAGCAACTCAAACGGCTGCGATCCTAGTTTAGAGAAGTACTTATTTGAATAGTAACACCAACTTTATCAGGATACAAACTTAATATTGGTTTTACATTCACAGCTACATCCTTCATATATATAATAAAAAGAGAAAATAAATATAAAATTGAAGAAAAAAGTCCTGATATTGAAAAATCAGCGGCCACCCTTTTGTCCGTAGCAGGAAGGGTGCTGCGTGCGACACAATACAAAATTATGACAAAGGAAATCTTTACACGCTCGAAATCGGCCGTAAAACGACATTGTCCCAAATACACTGGCGAGCAAAATAACTGGAATACTTTTGTTACATACCTAAGTATATTTATGCAATGATGTTTGAGAAATTCTGTTCTTTCACGGAAATTATGTATCAGGAAATGTTTAATATTATATAATATATTTGTACAACTGTAAAAGTAAGCGTAATAATAATCTGAAATATAAATTAAATGTCTGTGTAGTACCTAGTTTATATAACGTTAAGTTTTTAAGACGTAACTTATTCAGTATTGAGTTATTTCTAGAAATATTTGATTCGTTTTCTCAGATGTCATCAAAATATTTATTTACACGAAATCATACACAGCTGCACGGCACTAGCTTCCAGTACTTATTTACTTCACTTGCTTCTGGCTATCAAAGTGAACGCCACTTAAGCGCTGACTTACTTATTTTTACTAAAATGTTTATTTTCGTATTTTACGAAAATAAAATAAATATGATGACAATTTCGAATATTTCGGATTTCGAATGTATTGCACAATTTTTTTTAAAAATGTATCCAGTACTTTTGCTCGCAAGTGCAACTAGTTACAAACCCATTGATTAATAGTATATTTGCGTGTCCAGGAATGGAATGACTACAACCTGAGGTGGAACGACAGCGAGTATGGTGGCGTCAAGGACCTCAGGATCACGCCCAACAAGTTGTGGAAGCCGGACGTGCTCATGTACAATAGGTGAGATTGGGACCAAGTCGGAAACGGGAGGGTTGGGATTCATGGAATAAAGTGGTAACAAACTAAGTAATAAACCACTCCTGAATAAGACAATATCAGTGGTAGAAGAAAAGGGTGAATATGTTAAATATGGTTTAAATTTTATAAAAATATGTAAGAGACATCGTGTTGGGTATAATCCCCTTCACCTTAATATTTCACTATATTAGCTCAATCTTGGGAAATCATAGCTAATAACTCATGAGATAGCCATCCTTGCAGCTATGCCTTTGTTCTAGTTGTGTATAATTTTATCATCTTGCTTGATTGTCCAGAATTAAGATAAAGATAACAGTTTATGCTCTTTTTTATCACCAGCCAGTAAAAACAGTTAAACGGAAAGGTTTTACTTTTAATCAAATTATTTTTCAAAACATTTAAAGGCACGGATATTATTTAATTAGTCCAATTTCTCCGTCGTGAATTGAGGTTATTATGGAGAAATGAAGGGGTTGACAAACAAAGAATGGCTCTCTTTTATTCGAGAATGAGACAAAGGGATAATTCTATTGCCTTTATATTTCAGAGTTAATTTTCGCTTTAACGTTTAATTGAATTCTCAATAACCCTCCACGCGGGGCGAGGGAGAAAAGAAAAAGTAAAAGAAAATATGGTATAAAAATATTTTAGCATAATCTACATCAGCAGACTAATTTAATTTAGTACGAACTAAGTTAACTCAAAGTCTGGAAAAATAAATAAATAATATTAGTATTAGCAATTTAGGAAATTATATTGCTTCTGGTCCAATTATTGTTGTCAACATGTTATCAATTAGCGTCTCTTGATTGTAGTGCCTCAGTACACGGCACATACCGTGCGGTTCCCAGACGCAACCTAGAAATGTTATCGCGTAATTTGTTCCTAAATTGAGATGCAGTTGCCTCGCTCAAACGTCATTAACGTTCAACAAATTTTCGGAACGAACAGACCCCTGGCACGAAGTGTCGCCATCTGGCTTCGCGCCAAACACTTTTATTCATTACACCAGAGAAAACAAACAGGGAGATTCAGGATTCTTTATTTATAACTTTTATCAGGTTTGAATTATGTACGACTCATGAATTCTGTTCTGGTTCATAATATAATCGACGGCCGTCTGACTGAAGTTGTGAACAAAATTGTGTTTTTGTTCGTCACATCCCTCCGTCGTCTTCTGTAAGTTAGCATCTATAGAGGATTCCAAAACTTTGTACATTATGTATAAGAATTAGAGCAGTCCTAGGTATCACGGTTTAATGTGAAGCGTATAGTGTTTATCGGCACTTACCTGGCTTTCAGCCAGGCGTAATAGTCGCATATCTTCGGCGATAACTTTTACGAACATTTATGGATAAGCAGTTATGGCTCCAACACTAGTGTAGTTTAACGACGCGCCATCTTAGAATATACGATGTAACAGTAGAGATAGAAGATTTACTGCTTGAAACTTTTCCTACACTTACTATCAACTAAAAAGCGCATTCGTAAAGCAAAAAAATATATTTACGTAGCTTTAGTGGGTAGTATTTTTAAAAAGATAATATCACTTCAAATTTTACAGTTTCTACCTACCTAGTAAAGTTTCCACTCCAAATGATGTTTTTTCAAAGCATGAGTATAACAGCGCACTGTTCAAAATGAAAGTAAACCGCAACTGCACCGTTGCGGACTCAGCCCGTGTAATTAGGGCCTAAGTTACGGTTTCATCGTGGTACTGGCCACATTTCAAGTATTTTAACTTTCAACTAAACGGTGGAACAGATTTAAACGTTGGAAAGAGTTGAAAACTAACAGGTTGGACATTTGCCAGCGCCTGAACTGTCCCTTGGTACAATAAAAGTTAAAGTTTATGCTTTGAGTTTATACCGTGATTTATTGTCACGTGTGCTTGACTACGGTTTTAGTCATTTCTAATTTTTTTGATATAAATTTTAATTTCGTTTTATTTTTTGGCTCTTTCGGTGAAGCACACTTATTTTGGATTCGTGGGATGAAATTTTGTTATATAGTAATTTTATTCTACTATCCTATATAAATTATGTCAGACATATATAGAGATGAAGATGGCCCTAATTATTCAGTTGGTAGTGGTCTAGTTTGCTAGGTGTAATTTTATAGTTATTTACAGGTTTCAACAAAGGTCAAGAGTCAAGACAGAGGCTCTAGGTAAAAAGGCTAACGGCAAGGAAGGACCAAAATTGAAAATATTATACATACTTTTCTTATTTCCTTTTCTCTCAATTACACTCTCTTACTCAACAAATGTATCCACATTCTAGCTATAATTATGCCAGAAATATCAAGGCAGCTTAATGAATACGTTACCCGGAGTACATTTCGTGAATAGGAACATGTGGAAAAAATAACACTGAGGAAAAGGGAAGCGTTTGCGGGTAGTTCAACATACTCGTGTAATTGGATTTTCTTTTCCTTACTAATTAAAGTTTTGTTATGATTCGCAGGTATCATTACTATCACACTATTGACATCTCTGATCTGGTCGATTTAATTTGTTTCTCGTTGGGCATAGTAAATAGAATATAGACTTTAAAAAATTACTCTGCGCTTGTTATATCTAAAATATAGACTATAGACACTCTCAATACATCACTGGAGTTCCTTCATTTAGACGTCAGGCGCGTTCTGACTCGAAGCATCTCTTCCGGGTATAAAATGACAACAAACTTATCCTGCAACTAAATCACGAATGTTCCGTAAAAAATATAAGCATAGGTACCTATCTTTAGACGGCTTATGGTACTTCTTTGCATATCAGGATATCCGATCTGAGTTATAGACCTTAGCTTGATAAATGGCCTCGGAGCGATAAGATAGATGGAACGAGTCCTCCTCGATTTATTTACTCCAAAAAACTCGAACGAAACTTATGTGTCACGGAAAAAATGTTTCAAAAAAGAGTTATATTGGAAGCCATTACAAAGTCGCTGGCAGAAAATATTGCCAATTAGAAATTGGCGTAGACTCGAGACATAATACGCCATCAATTTATGTTAGTGCGAGTAGCTGATGAATTAAAATAATTTAAAAATTGATTTATGATAAGTAAGTATAGAAACGTGACTGAAAAACTCGCTGTGGGCATTAAGTTAGTTTATAGGAATATTTTTGCTTTATCAAAATTATTATAAAAAATAGCCTTAATTTATAAAGATATTATGAAAATAGATTTGAAAATGTTTACATCCATTTACGATATTGCCAATTCGTCCGAACATTGGCGCCAGTGTTTGGCTCACTGCCAACTCGTCGTTGAACAGCATTCGATTACGAAGCTTCTAAATCACTTAAGACAGTGCAAAGGCGATACCTTTCTGTCTATGTATTGAAAACCTAGAGATTGAGGATTGGAAAGGTATGGGATATACAGAATAATAATAATTAAAAGTCAAGGCTTACAGATGTCCTGAGCGACGGACCACTTACCATCAAGCATATGTCTACCAGTACGTCTTCCTATATGAAATAAAAAAAATACTTTCGTTAATGAATTAATTGATTAAATTTGCACGATTTTATACGAAACTTGGTACATATTTACAAACTGATATCATGTATTTAAAAAATTGTTGGTATAATCTTTTGAGCTTGGCTGATGGGATAAGTACCTATATGTTATCTGTGATATATATAGTGTATTATCTCGAAAAATTAAGGGTATTTCAATAAGGAGAAGTTGCAAATTATCCTTTATTTACATTTTGTGTAATTAATACAATACGTAGTAAATCTAAATTGCTTATCTTTTATTTTTCTAATCGTCCACCCAGAAGAAACCAACTTACACTGTACCAACAAAATACGATGATCACTAGATCCGCTGGGACGTTGTAAACAGCCTGGAATTGGGTGCGAATATCACGTGTACTACAAAGAGCCGACGGGGCAAGTCGGTGAGACAGAGCCGTCGGGGCAGTCGGTGGGATGGAGCCGACACGGGGCAGTCAGTGGGACGGAGTTGATGGGGCAGATGGGTCCGGGGCCCGTTAATACGGATTTGTTGGCGGGCCGCCAGTGCGGAGTGGTTACACTGTGACACGTGCGCGTTCATGAATACTACATGAATAGCACACGACCACCGCGGCTATGTACACCGAGATTTGGATCTTTCAACGTCGTCAGATACTCATATTTTTGTTATTCTTCATTTGGGGGAAATTTACGTGTTTAGGCGACAGATAAGGATATATATCTACAGATATATTTTTTACGTATCATCTCATTTTACGATATATAATAATTTGTTTGCGTATGTACCTACTTGTTGCTGCGATAGTATTTTCTTCTGTGATTTTTTAATATTTTTTGAAATGATAACAGGGGAAATTGGTTTACTAAATCACGAGCTACAGCCGACCAAATTAAAGGAAAGTTGATTCCTAGTCGTTTCTAAATAAACTGAATACTGAGAGTCGTAAATCAACCGCAAATACAACTTTGTTTCTTGTATTTAACTACTTTGGTTATAGAAACGATAAATGTTCGCTATTAAAATGGTTAAGGAAGCCTTCATTGTGCATGGCCTGTCGTGCACTTCTCCGGTTTTTTAAACCATAAACAGTCGAACAAAAACAACTGCACGTAAGACTCCATTTTGTTTTTAAATAGCTTAAAACAATACCTACACCATTGACACAAGTGAACTACAATCCTGTAAAGGTGTGTGTACACAGTGCGACACGTATGCCGCCTCTGAATACTACATAACGGCGGCTTTATCACACTGAAAACGCAGCACGGATTTAGATCTGTCACTTATCTTGTTTTTCCCTTTTCTTTGTTGCTGTTTTATGGAATTGTTTAGACGTTTTGTCACGGTAAAAGATGTAATTCACATGTTTATTATTGTACGATTATACGAGGCTATAGAAGAAGCGTCGTTATGGCGGTTTTCGGGTATTCGGGGTTTTCAAACACGTGTTATTCGAAACCTTTAGACATTTCGAATCGGAAATAATATAATGTTATTCTACAGTCTTTTGTCTAGAGAGTTTATTATTTGTTTATACGATTTCTTTTAAATTTCATACCCTGGTCTAAAAATCTTACTTTCAAACATTACATCTTTCATCTCATCTCATCTTTCAGACATTTTATGATGTGATGAAATTTAATCAAAATAAGTTCAAGTGATGAGCTAGACGAGTTTCGGTTATAATTTCGTCTTTTAAGAATCCATTCCTACTACCATTAAAAAAAATGTATTCACAATAACGCTCGCGCCGTGCCCGCCGCACCGCTCTTAGTCCCAAGTAATACGGGTGATATTGGCTATTATTTTCCTAATCTTACTGAAAATAACAATGAGCAAACCAATAAGATGTTAAAGATAATTTGATATTTGATTGAAATTTGATAGACCGTTCTAAGGTCAATATCCAGTTGTTTATTACATAAGGTTACAAGAATAGCAGAAATTGGTTATGACTTGTGTAATCCAGTATCTACATTACATCGCGTTGTCGTCCTCAATTCCCGTTTGTGTTTTACTTAGTTGTGCGCTACGGGAGTAATTAGGTTTGGTTAAATCTAATTCAAAAAAGTTTAGTTTTCTTTTTTTTAGTATGACTATATTTTTTAAAATTGTTTTTCTGATTATATATAATTATATTTTTTTATGAAATAAACAGTTTTCAAAGTAACAGTAGTTAACATAAATGATTGTAGTACTAATCACAGAGTTATAAATCAGTCATTATTTATAATTCTGTGACTAAAATAGATCTGGAGAATACGCGATTATGTAAATATGTATTTATTTAAATTTATATTTTAATGCGAATAACTTATTTTTTATTTCGCACACCTTTCAATGCCGTTCATTTAAAATTTATCGTTTCATTTTATAATACGAGTATATAATCAATTTAATGATTTCCAGAATAGTGACAATACAGTAGGAGATTGGCCCGAAAGTGACGATTGGTACTTGCTTATTTCTTATTTTATTTTTTATTTATAAAGTAACGGTCGTCCGCGTGGAAGCGTCTCCTACTCCGTATTGCCATAAATAAAAAAATAAATAAACGTACATGGCACGCTAGTCGCTGATTTGGACACCACTGTCATCGTCTCGCTGATCAGATTATATTTTAAATTTGGAAACATTTCGTTTCGTTCTTTTATTTTAGTTTAATAAACGGACGAATGCCACGTCTGGTGAAGCGAGAGGATGATTATTGTGCTGCCAATGATAAATTAACATTTTAAATTGCTTTTATCAATGACAGCACATTAATAGCGTCCCAGACGAATCCGAAGCACTGATAAATTATAAAGTTGAAAAATTAAACGCTTAATTATGAAGCTTTCGACGTAGCTTTAATTAACGCTAGTTAACTTTTTGACATTTAAATAAATTGTTTACTTTAAAATTAAATGCGAAGAATCGATAAACACGTTTCTTTTTTTAAACTAATGCGTTTTGATTTCATGCGACTTCACTATCGCTTTTTTATTTCATAAAACCTAATTAAATCAGTACCTGCTCACATAGTTTAAGATTTTTAATTTACTATAGTGTACGAGTACATATGAGATTTCTGATATGAGTTGTTTAAATGAAATTATAATCAAATTACAAAGGCTGATCAAAGAATACTCTTAGGTGGCCAACTGGTTTGTTTGTCACTGTGGGGCATGATGAGGGTCAGTCGGTTCATATAATTTATTCCTGTAAAATTTCCCGTAGATATAATTCATTCATTACTGTGTACCTACATTTATTATCTTTGAATGAGCGGACTCACTGACCCGAAGAACAATAGAGTGTGAACTCTTGAAATTTCTTTCACACTGACACTAGGAAAATATTTTATGACAACTCATACCATTGTTTTCATAAAAATCTTGATATTATATTTTTCTTGCATCTATTAAAAATGCAAGAACATGAAAGATTCCAAAGTACGTATTTGAAAAATAGAATTGATGTCGTAATTTGTATTGGTACATAGTGCTGACGAGGGTTTTGACGGGACGTACCAGACCAACGTGGTGGTCAGAAACAACGGCAGTTGCCTGTACGTGCCGCCTGGCATTTTCAAGAGCACATGCAAGATAGACATCACTTGGTTTCCCTTCGACGACCAACACTGTGACATGAAGTTTGGTAGCTGGACTTACGACGGCAACCAGGTATAGCGCACACTTGATAGACATTATTTTAATCTACTTGCTGCTGATTACCACAATCTAACTTCCTTATAATAAACAAAAGTATGTACTCTATCCGATAAATTATAGAAAATATTTTGTTTTCCGATTTTTATAAAACGGGTCGCATTGTCACCTGAAATTTAAAGAGTAACATTGAGACAGAGTTAAAAATGTATAGGTAGTACATAATGATAAGTAATCCTGTATGAAATATTGAGTATTTATTCAGACTTAATTTATTTTCAAAGATGATTTTATAATATGCACACAACATAAAAATTCAAGGACTATAAATTACATAATAACTTATTATATAAAAAAATATCCAAAAAGTACAAAGAGTATTGTAAATTAGTCAAGTCCTGTCCTGAATTTGATTACAGTTACAATGTTAATTTATTGTGTTGGTTACGTCAATAATTAAATATGCGTTATTACAATATTTGCAAAAGTTTTACATTGACGCAAAAATTACACCAATTAATACACTTAACAGGTGATTTTGTGGCTTAAAACGCGAAAACCAATTACCAATTAAATAGGTAGATAATGCCAGCATAATTTATAAAATAAAGCTTTTAATTAATAATTTTGCAGATAGTATCGAACATTAATTATAATTTATAACAGCAATTAAGATACTTAGGTAATTTAATTTTAAATTGAAAATAAACAGCAGCTACAGTTTCATAAAAATAGTGTATCAACTAATTATCTAACTTGGTTATAAAAGCTAGGTATTAGGTGTTACATAAGGGAACCATGTGAGAAACCGAGGATATTTGAAATATCCGAAGTTCTTTATGTACTATTTTGCATGGGGCGCTCATGAAGCACTATGTCACGAAAAGCACACAATGTTTGAACCGCCATACGGAGAAGCCACCTACAATAATATTGTAGCTTATATGTTATTTGCATTTGTAAGTATATTTACATAATATTATCTGTAATGGTAGTACTAGATTCCATTTTTATTAGTGAATGTCATAATTATCATTACCAGAAATGAATTAATGCATGATGTTGGAATTTACTTGTTTTTCTGAATATCGAATTACACTTGTATATATAATTATTAAAAGAATTGGCACTTAGGTGACGCTTTTATTACGTACTATGCACACCGTACAAAGGCAATCTAAAATTTAAATAATAGAAGTGTAATAAGTGTATTGCTTAAACATATTATTATAACCTCGTCGCTTTTTGGAAGTCGGTTAAAAAGGTCAAAGAAGGTGTTCTCTAGGCGGTACCTATCTTTATCGCTTTATTGAAGGATGGTTCACCTAAAAGTAACTTTTATTAAATATTTCAATGTAAGTACCCATCTTTGAGACACTTATGGCCTTTGTAAAAAACAAAGTGGGGTTTGATATTTTACTTTGTGTTTTTGTAGTCGCATGACTACGAAAGACGAATGTAATTTATGATAATGCTTTATGTACTAAATAGCTGTAGTGATTCAGTATTTTCAACCATATTATAAGTTCACTTTATTTAATATAGCTGTCATATGCATGCACACTCTACGATTTATTATAATTAAACAAAGGAATCTGGTAAGGTAACTGAACATAGATTTGTTTTAAATCTGCACTATAATTGAAGAGTACCTATATTTTTACATTTCTTCTTTGGGTTTTCATATTAATACTAAAGGGGTAGCAAGCATTTATTTGGACCAACTGAGATTATTATTATTTAATCTAATTTTCTATTCGAATATTAACAAAGGGGCTTTGCTCACACGCTCTAGACTCAAGGCGGTGGCGTCAAGGCGCAGGCACCCAAGCGGCGTGCCGCTTCTAGGGGTCTTTTGTAGTATACAGCGAGGCGCTACCATGGCGACTTTAATTTAACACACAGGTAGGGCTAGTGGTCAATAATCATAATAGTAATAAAAAAAAGAAAAGCTCGTAAATAGAAAAAATAAAATTTTCGAACAAAATAGATAATAAATAAAGTAATCAAATTGGCATCACCCTTGAAATCCGATTCATTCAGCTACTCTTACCTACTACTCGGAGCGGGGCGAGCGACCGCGTCGCGTTGGCAACGTCGCACCGCGCGTGCGCTAGAGTTATTTAAGTACATGCTGCTCCAAAATGGTATTTTGGAAAATGTTGAATTATTTTATAAATAATAATGTTGAATAAAATTTAAATATCTCGAAATTCAGACAATGCGAAGCCTAATACGTGTGTTAATTTAAAGTGGCCATGGTAGCGCCATGCTGTATGATTGTGCGCTCAGCTTCTAAAGTCGAGCCGGCGTCGCGGCGCGGTTGAGGCGGAGTCCGAAATGTGTACTCGACGTCATTATTTTGTCATATCGTTTCGTGCGTTGCGTTGCAGCTGGAATGAAACAAGGCATACCTTTGACTCTACTATTTGTACCCGAAGCCTGACTACGTCCCTGACACGACGCCGCCGTGAGCGAGGCGCCTAACATAAAATATATGGCTTCGGTCACACCTTTGTAAAATCTCATCTAAGTTCTTAATTTAATTTGAAAAAAGTAAAATGTATTTTCTTAAAATCTGTTGCATATTAAGGTGAGCAAGTTTGTCGGTACAAATATCAGGTACATAGCCAGTGATAACTTGTTGAATAATTTCGTAGTTGTCCGCGGCTCGCGGCGGCTCCGACCTCATTACACTAGTTAGTTGACGGCACGTGTTCGTTATGAAGCTAATCTAACTTTGCCTTTGTCCTGGTGGCGTGGTTTATACATCTCGTTATAATTTGAGGTTTCCTATGTCGATGTTTCTGATTAAATGGGTTCAGATGCGATCAAAGTTCCTGTTCTACAAGCAGGTATGAAAAGGTGTAAAATTTCAATTGTTAAAGGTTTTTGGTATCGGCAATGTCTCAAGCAATGGACACAAAATTTAAAAATTTTGGAAATTCATACCTAAAACAATTACAAGCTTAATTCGCATTTGAATAAACTTATTTAATTGCCCCGCTAATTAAATTCATTAACAAAATAAGCATGCATTTATTTCCTATCCTATGATGTTATGTAACAGTAATAACTTGGGCCGGTATTAACAAATCGATCTCAAGTCTGGGAGTGATCTTGAGTAGGCGTTTAACATGTCATTTTGCACTGGTATGACAAAAGAATGACATTTCCAAGATCGCTCTCAGTTTTGAGATCGATTTATCAATAGGGGCTTAAGTTACCAATTATGTGTACGTGCATTACTGTTCGGCTTTCCTCCGTATGGCGGTAAATCTACAGCATGACCCAGCATGCCACTCCTACTGTCTTGCATTTAGAGGTTCTCACATTTCCCTTCATGTGTGTTAGTTCCCCTTATTTGTGTGGTTGTATATGTGGGGTGCCTGTAAACTGTCAAGATTGGTGGACCAAATATGATATGTTAAGATAAAAAGGATTCTTCTAATGTTGAGGTTTGTAAAAAAGTAAGTGTAGCATTACTTATTTGGTCCGGCCATGTTCACGGTGAAACACTGCATGGTGGTGGGGTATTAGTGGTAGTATGTGTCAACTACACCGTGTCTCCCTGGCAGCTGGACCTGGTGCTCAAGGATGAGGCAGGCGGCGACTTGTCCGACTTCATCACGAATGGGGAGTGGTACTTAATAGGTAAGTTAACTTTGCTCATTTAATTAAATAAAGGCAAAGTTGCTTGCATCGAAATAAACTATTCAGTTAAATTGGTTAAAACATCGTGGCTTTGTAAGGTCGAGTGGACATTGTTAAATAGATGCAATTGCAGGTGTGATTGTTTAAGAGTCAATTTCCTATATACATACCTACGTAAAATGCGCAGAGAATATTTCCTTTATTTGATGCATTTCTTGGACCCTTGCATTAATTTCATAATGTTTAATGGGGCTCAATCTGAAAAGGCTTTTAGTTGCAACTGATTTTAAATATCCCAAGATATGAACTCTGGTCATAGCCTATGCTAAAAAAGTCCAATTCTCCAGGCATGCCAGGCAAAAAGAACACGATAACGTACGCGTGCTGCCCTGAGCCGTACGTGGACGTGACTTTCACCATCATGATCCGGCGGCGGACGCTGTATTACTTCTTCAACCTGATCGTGCCGTGCGTGCTCATCTCCTCCATGGCGCTGCTGGGGTTCACGCTGCCGCCGGATTCGGGGGAGAAACTCACGCTCGGTCAGTAACGTTCCTTACTCCTTATCCATCCAATTTTCGTTGGGATCAATATGCTTAATTATCGATATTTTTATAAACGGTCTTCCATTCGAAACTCAAATAGTGTAATGGTAATGGTCTGGATTACTTTAACTTTGACGTATAACAGTCTTCGATTGGTGGAGGTATAGAACATTTACCTTTTAACATATTTTCAGTGTAGTTTAATTATTAGACAGATTACGTTTTTCAATTTTGCTCAAAGGCGCAATGGGGTTTAATGTAGATGAAATCTATTTGCAATATAATTTAATAATTTCATTTTTAATGTGAGTATTGACGCAATCCTGAAGGAATTATTAATGCCAGATAAAAACGCAACGGACCGTATCATGAATGATAATAAGGAAAAACAAGAGCATCACGTTAACTCTCACAATTTGTAACTAAAGATCATTCATGGTCTAGAAACGACAGTTTTACAATTTAATTATAAACGATGAGGCTGGAGTATTTAAAAGCAGCTCCGCTGGAACTAAGGACGTGCTTAAATTTAATAGGGCTGACGAAGGCGTCGGAATTATTATTGCGCAGACTAGAAAATTGGCTCACTCCAGCTCCGAGATTCGAGGCATCGTTCACACTTGAGATGTTTCGAAATATTCCAGGAATCGTGCTAGCTTTTGAAACAATTAATAAAGACATTGCTAGCTATTTTGAGGCTTATTTGTTGGACATTATTCATTCCCATCAATACTTTGTGAAGTTGGTTTTTGTTAACAAAAAAAAAGTTTAATTGTGAACCTTCCTGCAAGATCAAAGTTATTGGCTGGTGTCGGCAGGTGTGACGATATTGTTGTCGTTGACCGTGTTTCTGAACCTGGTGGCTGAAATGATGCCTTCCACTTCGGACGCAGTGCCACTAATAGGTATCACACTGTAGACGATCGTTCACGAGACGCGTTGATGCACGATGTTTCTGTTGAGGTTTTAATTATAAGGTTTTAACTTAAAGTCGAAGTTACACAAATAATATTATAACAGTTCTTAATAATGATGCATGAAGTGATAAACTTGAAATTACTTTAACAAGCAAACCCATGAAGGCAACCCTAAATATTTAACACAAAATTGTAAAGAAATAGTGGTAGTCTGAGTAATGCACTTAAGTATTTAGTAAAAGCCAAATATTCATGCCAGTACAGCTTGTTGATCGTATCAGAGGAATAATAAAAGGTTTAAGGCCCGTTCGGAAGCACCGTGCACCGAAATTAATATTAGATTGTCTAGAGTGTGGCTGACTGTTTATGTTTTGGTGTTAGTTCCCCTTCCAGTCGAACGAACGCGCGAACCGGTAAGTATTTATTGGTGTAGATATCATTCGATTTCGGCACTGTCATCATCCATTATCGTACCGTCTCAGGGAACAAATATACATTAAGATGATTGAAGTGTTGCAATCATGTGGGAAGAATTGAACGCGGTAGTAGGGGTGTTAACCATGTGTTTGATTGCAGGAGTCACTATTCTTCTATCGCTGACGGTGTTCCTCAACCTGGTAGCAGAGACCCTGCCACAGGTCTCCGACGCTATCCCCCTGTTAGGTACACTGTCCACACCTAACCCACACCGTTCGTCCATCCCGCTTGTCTCCCATGTTTCTTTATTCTTCACATTCATTATCTCCTGGTACTTTGATTTCATATTTCATACTATCTTTATTTTAGTTAAGCTCTCATTTATTTTAATTAAAAATGTAAACAATAATTAGTTATTTTAAAACATTACAAGGAGTAAATTATGTACGGTTTAAATTCATTAAAACAGCTTTGAACGTTGCTATCGAGTGGTTTTGAGCTTTCATTTCACTGTCTGTCGATACAATAAGTCGTTTGTTTACACAGACATTGTTAAAATGCTTTCGCTTCGAGATCGTTGATTGTAAATTTGTGAAATTGGAATAACACATTTCAATGAATGTTTATTGGAACACAAAGTAGGTATTTTTGTTTTTTTAACTATTTTCGATTAAAATATCTTGGAATCGATTCCGTGATTCTCTATTTAAGCTTTGTCACTTGATTAACCTACTGATTATTTTATTTATTAATTTGATACATTATTTTAGTCAAAACTAATTTTAGGTACAATTTAAGTAGCATGGCATGTGGGTTTGAACTATTGACAAGAGCTTTTAAATATTGCGGATGGAAAGGTAAGTTGCGATATTTTTAATTATAAATGTTACACTATCGTATTTTACTATTTTCAATAATTTGGATGGATTCACTCACTGTATATACGTAATCGATTCCATGGTGTACGACTTTGTGTTTGAATGTTTTTTTAATGTAGTCATTTTTCAAATTAAACAATTTTTGTATCCATAGCCGTTTAAGCTATGGTTTCTGGATACTTGGAGGGTGGTGTAACTGTCGTTGCGATTGCGATAAAACCCTTCTCCTCATAAAAATTGATAGATCTAATAACAACAATAAAAGCCGGTAATAAAACCCTCTGTAATAGTGTTTGCATGACTATCCTTATGTTTCGTTTATGATTTCACTTGAGCCCCTGATACCGACTCAGCACACAAACAGGACGAGGTCATAGCGACGACGATTAGTCTGGATGGTACTGTAGGTTTAACAACTGTAAATAGAAAGTTATGATTTTCTTTTCATAGTTAATGATTGATCTTTGCAGGTGTTACAATCCTCCTGTCGCAAACTGTTTTCTCTCTATTGGTGGGGCACGTCATCACAAAAACTTCTGAGGCGATCCCCCTAATAGGTGAGAGAGTCCCACGCGTTTGTTTATCCCTTTTAAAGCAGATAAAATATGAAATAAAATTATCAATAGTGTCTTCCTAAACGAGGACGCGGCCCGGGGGATCTTTTTCAATGTTCGATTTAAAATATCCCCTTGCGCGTCCCTGAAACACCAAACTAACAAAGATCTAAATAGATTTGTTTGCTTGAATTTTTAAGGAGAGCGTATAGTTTCTTACTTTTCTGTTTACAACTTGCATTTTAGAATCACGCCGTCTCTGGAGACTGATCTATGCTTTTACAGCGCTCTTGCGGCTCTCTCGACACTTGAAATAGAGTTGTTGCACTTTACATTCGAGCTGTTGAAATATGTAGCTACGTACAGACTTTCTGAAGGTAATTTTCTCGATTTACTGGCATCCGACCTTCTTGTAATGTATTAAGATAATCTACTTACACAACTTTCGCCCACTTATCGTGATTTATTTCCGAACCTATTTTAATTTCTTCATTTAATTTTCGATTGGCCTCACTGTACCTAGATATTCGACACGAGACCACAGACGTCGGCTTCGAAGCATGATTATAATCAATATTTGTTTAATTATAAAAGTGAAGCTATCCCACAACTCTCCTTAACTAAATGAGCTTTTAAATATTTAATTGCTTGTAGTTTAAATGCAGGATCTAAAGTTAAACAACATTTTAAAGCAACAAAGTGGATGCGGGTAGTGACGTCCAGCCTCCAAGTATCTCGCTAACTTCGGGCCACAACTTTGTCGGGTCTGTTACCATGTCTGTAATTGACAAAATGATAAACTTGCGGCAACATTTGACAAAGGAATTTCCGAGATAATACTTTGCCTAACCCATTCATTTACAATTATATTGCGCCCCCGGCTATTTGTCTCAAAGTTGTTTTGGGTGAAATTATATTAAATACTGTTAAATTTACGTGTAGTTCTACCCTCCGGCTGATAACGTTGACTGCAAAAGTGATAAATTTCTTTGTCAAAGTTCGTCTGCTTCGATACTGAAATATTAATTATGAATAATGTACCTAACAAAATAATATTTTAAAAAGGAAAGGGTATGTGTTTGCATTTGATTACAAAATTATTCATAAAACAACATCATGTACTTTCCTCGTATTGAAATGAGTTTAAAGGACAAAAATACAAACGGAGTGTTGGGTTGATAATGTAGACAGATTAAACGTACCTGACCATAATTTATGTTCATTAAAGTAGTTAGTTTGAAGCATAACCTAAAGTCATATTAATTTAGATTAAATGTAACATTGCATGTGAGTTTAAAATGCATGACTGTGGCTTTCTGTGTCATTGTTAATTAGTAAGGGACAGATCGCAACAAACCACGTAATACAGCCATTAAACATTCAATATAAACAATATTCTAATAATTAACATCACTGAAGAACTTAATTTTCTCCTTGCTATTATTTATTGGTTTTATATTTGTTTTTCACCAAATAGATTTTAAGATGCTGTAATAAAAAGACAGGTTTGCTAAAACTCCATATTAGTGAGGTGATTGCAACTATTATTGTTTGTAATTGACCGTGTTACAATTTGAATATTGGACGCAGTAGGTACAAGTAGTACCTATTCAGATGCACTGAGCCAAAACCAATGTTATTAAACTACCATACATTTATATTGTTACAATTAGCGACTAGGGAGCGAGTATCTTTTGGTAGAGCTACATATAATTGTTTTCTCCTATCACCTATAAGAAACAAATCGTTATACACATAAAAGTAGGTACGGCGATCAGAATCCAAATTTTCTGACAACGTGTAAAGCCTCGTATTCTGTGTTCAGGGACGTACTTCAATTGCATCATGTTCATGGTAGCGTCGTCTGTGGTACTGACAGTGGTCGTGCTGAATTACCATCACCGTACCGCCGACATTCACGAGATGCCGCAGTGGGTAAGTTCACAATGACACACATCGTCTCTCGAAATAGACCGAAAACGTCTCAAGCCAGAAAGCATAACCTGTGTCAAGGAGATAAGGGTTTACAAAATCGCCAAGTTCTCGAAAAATTACGACTAAGAATCGTTGATGAATTGCTAAGACAATTTAACCGCACAGTAATGCTTTTAGTTTAGTAATGTTTAGTTTAGTTATGGTTATTTATGAACCAATAGAATCAGCACCGAACGTCGGCCAACCCAATTCCGACCGGGCGTGAGCGGTTTTAGTGGTCATCAATGTAAAACCATCATGAAAGTTTATAAACCGTCATGCTAGAATGACTGCGACAAGTTTATTATTTAGTAGTTACATAGTTATGGAATTAAAAATCCTAAATGAATAGTACAATATTTGTAACATAAAATAAGTTTTAAGATATTCTTTTGAAACAGATAAAAACGGTATTCCTGCAATGGTTGCCGTGGATCCTGCGCATGTCCAGGCCAGGCAAGAAGATAACGAGGAAGACGATCATGATGAACACCAGGATGCGAGAGCTGGAGCTCAAGGAGCGCTCCTCCAAGTCGCTGCTGGCCAACGTCCTGGACATAGACGACGACTTCAGGCACGTGCCTCCGCCGCCCAACAGTACTGCGTCCACAGGGAACCTGGGCCCGGGGTAAGGACATTCCGTTTATTGATTCATAGGTGCACAGATCCCAATGGACTTCGTTCAGTTATTTGTGAGTACAGTTATATCTTATATATAAAATTCTCGTGTCACAATGTTAGTTACCAAACTCCACCGAAACAGCTTGACCGATTTTCATGAAATTTTGTGTACACATCGGGTAAGTCTGAGAATCGACTACTATCTATTTTTCATACCACCCCTAAGTGTTGTCCATAAGGGTTATACACATTCCATGCGGACGGAGTCGCTAGGCACAGCTAGTCTTATATATAAACTTCTCGTGTCACAATGTTAGTTACCATACTCCTCCGAATCGGCTCGTCCGATTTTCATGAAATTTTATATGCGTATTCAGCAGGTTTGAGAATCGGCTACTATCTATTTTTGATACCCCTAAAAGATAGTCGGGTCAGCTAATATATGTATTATTTTAATTAGGTACCTATTTATATCACTTACATTTTTATAATATACTCATATTTCATAATCTCTAAAGCCATAAGCAGTTGACATGATATTAGATTTGACGACCGCTTGTCGCAGCGGTTCGAGCACAGGCCGCTCGGCTCACTACACATGGTGGATGCGAGTTCGATTCCTGCCGGGGCTTATTTAGAAAAAGAGCCATTTCGTAATTTTCCCTGTTCTGGGGTCACTGGGATCGCCCCCATTCCATTGTACGGTACTATGGTACAAGTATTGCTTAGTTTGGGACCATACAGTTGGTGTGTCAGTTTGGCGATATTTATTATTATTTATTTAGATAAATAAATTACCAGTCCGCAGTGTACTCTAAACATAAATTCTCAATTTTTACGTGTACCTACTGTTATTGTATTACAATTTAGTATCACTTGTGCAGCATTGCCTTACATATTGTTTTGTTCTACACATTACATCCTTAGTGATCACCATTTTCAACCCAGTTGCTCAATATTTCGTACGGACTTCCGGCGGTCGTTCGTCCGGCCCTCCACCATGGAGGACGTGGGGGGAGGGCTGGGCGGCCACCACCGGGAGTTGCACCTCATCCTGAGGGAGCTACAGTTCATCACAGCCAGGATGAAGAAGGCGGATGAAGAGGCGGAGCTGATCAGCGATTGGAAGTTCGCTGCGATGGTTGTTGACAGGTAATGATAGAAACATATTTATAAGTGACGTTTAGTGTCGCTAACTTATCTATTCATGTGTCCAACCCTTGGAACTAGGGAACCTTTGTTTAGTTTTGTAAAGGCAGTAGCGACGGTATCACCTGATGCCCAGAGCCCTAACCACGCTAGCTACTCAAATCGTAAAAGATAAGCACACGCTCGCGATTACGTTTCAAAAGCTCCGCTTTTGACGTTTTTGCTGACACCATACCATATCAATGTCAGTAGAAATCGTGAAGCTTGTTAGGGCCCAGATATAGGTATTTAAGTTGTTGGCAAAATGTGATAGCCACTGTAAGTCAATTATGTTAAATATAATTAGTCTAATTTAAAATACGTTACAAGCTATATTTCAAAACCCTCAAGTCAAGTAGGCTCATTAACAAACCAACGAATATAACATAAAAGTATTTAATATAAATATTGTGAAGTCTATTAGCTTATAACTATAAATGTGCAAGTACCTAATTAATGTTGCAGACATTGTCTTTCTAATTATATTAATGGAGGGGTAAACACGTGTAATAGAACTGTTCAATCTCCATGAATCTCCATAGAAAGCATAACCTCGACAGCGCACACAATTTAATTAAAAGAAAAAGAGGTGCGGCTCGCATGTAGGGGTTTATGGCTCGTAAATTCGCTCCACCGGCATTGCACGTCGATCTGGCATCGAAAGGACATAAACAGAATAGGATATTAGTTTTATAGACGTGTTTTTGTTATATTTTTTCGCATAAACATATTATGTAGAGTCAAAATGGCATATACATCAAAATACATTGAAATAAACGCTGTTTTGCTGGTATAATAAACATTTAGCATGGTATTTCTCATTATTACAAAACACATAGTACATAAACTTCATAAAACAATATACTAATAAACATTAATTCCACATTATCTATAAAGATGCTAATTGGACTCCGAAAGGGCTAATAGATGATGGATCATGTAAAGATCGCTGCAAAATACTGCTAACGTTATTTCAAACATTGCAAATACTGACATTGGAAATGAAAAAAAAATGGCTAGAGCTGTTAGAACGAGGTCAGCTATTCGCCGGCTATGCCTCCTGGCATCAATACCTGTAATGCAGATTTGTTTGACGCTGCCCTTTTCACTTCCGCTGCTGAGCTCGTAAATTTTACGTATCATTTGCAAATGGGATTGGTAAACGGAAACGTAGCCCCGAATTGTGATTCGGATTTGTTAAATTCTGCTGATGAGTAGAATTGGAATTGAAAGATATCAGTTGATAAATGTTACAGTATAACAAAAGGTTATAAAAATAATGGTTTGTTCTGGAGGGTTGTTTTACAATGGTATGGGAAAAACAACTGTAGCCACAAGATTGGTCAATATTTATTTATTATTAGGTTCCGAATGTTACTGAAATGTGGTGGGGTTTATTGATTTTCCAAGCTCCCTTGAGACACACGACCATACCTAGTGCATTAGCCGTGTACTAACTGGGCGGGTGGCCTCGCGAGACTGCCTCAGGGACATGCGACGTGCCTCAGTTTGGAAATGATTACAGCCAAAATGTGAAATAATATGATAGCGCTGCCAGGCAGCGCGTTTGGGTCAGGTGAGGCATGAATGGCTGGGCTACGCGAGGCTGCTCGGTCAGTCGGTACATGGCTTTTCATATATAAAATTTCATTGACAACATGTTCCCGCCCCCAGGTTTTGCCTGTTTGTGTTCACGCTGTTCACAATCATCGCGACCGTGGCGGTCCTGCTGTCAGCTCCGCACATCATCGTTCAATGAGCATAAGCGCCCACCAGTGGGCAAGTGACCGGCTAAGCCGGCACATAAGAGAGAACTAATTATTAGAACGCCGAACGGTGTAATATAATTATTAACGTAATTAATATATTTAAAATCGTGGTTGAAACGCACACGGATTCATAACAAAGTCTTAAGACATTAAATTATAAAGTTACATACGGTAGTTGAGTGTTCGGTGTTGGGAATTGCGATTGGTGTAATTATTTTTGTTATAATGCCGTCTAATTTTAATTTCAATGAAATGTGATTGATATATTTATGAATGTGGAAATTTCAAGGTTATTAATTATTATATTTTTCGTATGTCTTCTGAATGTGATTTTAAAGGACTTTACACTATTTCGGAATTGCTTTTACCAATGGAGATTTCCAATTGCGATAAATAAAAATGTGATGTTGACTAGGATGTTATACAGAATAAATGTTATCAATAATAATTTGTTAAAAACATAAATTGTAATAACTAAATTGTACGAGTAAAAGTGTTTAAATGTGAAAGCGTTGCTCAGACAGGACTGTGGTAAATATATACGAAGTGGAATCAAAAATGACAGAATGGAGGACTTGCTTCTAAAATTGATAAGAGCGAATTCGCATAATTATCTCGAGTGGAATCGTATCCTTTATTGTTGAATGAGGGATCACTGATGACAAACCTTAGCGTCTTTAGAAATTGTACATATTGGATGGAATATCGGTAGTGTCAAGTTAAATAGTAACTTATCGGTTAGGGATAATCCATTCGATTAGATAGTGTGCGATGTATCGATATTGATATATGTAAATGTAGAACAATTGTGTATGAATATCGATAAGTCGACACATTAGGTAAGAATAGGGAACTTTTGAAAAAATATTGAAAATAATGTTCGAGAATTAAAATCAGGAATTGTTAACCAGAAGTGGAATTGATAAGGAAATCAACAATTAAAACGGAACCAAAGATAGAATAGGTGTAGTGACAGATACATTGATTAAAATTTTAAGAACTGTTACGATTAATGGTAAATAACGAGTACTAAATGGAAAATAATAGAGGTTTTAGTTAATACGATGTCATTATCGATAAAACAATATAATGTAACCGAAGTTAGCTCTCTTATAGATAGATGCTCACATTTAATGTCGACAATGTTAAATCATATTTGATGTAATAGTGGATCGATATGAGTGTAACTATGTACCTATTTGGCACCGGAAACAATATAATTATTCAGAATTCGGTTTACGTTATATTAGAGTGTTATGCTTAACGGAACATTCCAATATTGTTAACGTCACTAATCATCGCGTAATCTGTAACGATAAATAAGTTGTAAATAAAGATTATTGCTATATGTATTTGTATATAATATTTAGAAGAAAAAACGGAAAAAAGACTAAAATATCGAATCCTTCACATTAGGTAATTAATGTAACAGCCAGTTTTATTGGGCAGAGGTGACGAACATTTAGACACGTTGAAACTGTATACCGATATTTCGAATGAAGAAACTTTAATTAGTTGGTAATCATTCTCATAAATATACTTCAATTCTTCGGCCCAATAAGACGCGATTATGTCACTTTGACGAATATTCGATTAAAAACTTTTTCAATCATAATCGAAGCAACGGTTATTTGATATTATCGATATTGATAGTCAAGTGACATCACTCTTTTAGAAATACCTTTTAGCACATACTGTAGCGTCTATAATAATAGTTGTATTATTTAAAAAATAAACAATTTAAAAATCTTTATCTATGTCCGTTCCTCAATTTCGCTCTTATAGATGTTGTGATAGCCTAGTAGGTAAATGTCGTGTCCCTTGATCTAAGCTACGATGATAAAGGAATTAATAATAAGGAAGCTCATTAAAAATATATTTAAATACATACATTTTATGTGTGTTCTTTCCGAGTTTTACATGTTTTTTTACATTTATGTCTATTATGAAAATTGTAGTGTATAAAAAAATTTTGTAAGTTGTACCTTTTTCTTGTGATGGGAAAATAAACGTTGAATTCTTGGACTATAGTCTAAGCTTGAATGTTCTGGGTTCTTGTGAATGTATAACGGGAAAGGGTACAGCGTGTTCATTATGTGTACTTTAAGAATTATATTATTAGAATTGAAGTTATTTTATTCTGAGATTATAATTGTTGTCATTTGCTGAATTTATTTTAAACAGTGTTGTGCTGAAGATAATATCACGTAGTTAACTGATGTTTTGATTTTTAAATGCAGATATATTGAAATGTTAATTGTTGTTTTATGTTTAAAAAAACCCTATTTAATTATTGTACATTTCATTTCGAAAGTAATCATAATAAAATTGAGAATTGTAAAATTGATTGATATATTTAATTAGATTTGTTAGTGCCAAAATAGGGTTTATAAATATTGAAGCTAAGTTGGATTTTAGGTGTAAACGAAAAAGTCGAGAATTTTATTGTAAAGAAAAATTAAAACGAATTAGGGTGTTTGTTAACGTGTAATTTAACGGGTTAACGTTTGTATTGCGCCGCGTCTACGGGTTAATCAGCCAATTTAAAACTTATTTTATGAGAAAATAAATAAATGAGAGGTTGTGAAATCGATTGTAATGCCCGTGGTAGCGGTTCAATAGTAAAAATATTATAAAAATAAAAATTATAAAACGAGTAGAGAATGATCTACGTTTAATAAAATGGGAATAATAAAACGCCTGCATGGGACCGGGTAGAATTAAACGTACAAAATTAAGTGATTACTCCATGCGACGCATACGTTCAATAATTCACTTTTGATGATAACAAAAGGTTTTATGATACTTTTCATGCCATTAATATTTTTTGTGAGATAAGCTGAGGTCTTGGTGGAACTGTTATGAGATATTTCACAATGGACAATGGATAAGCCATAGGTACTCATTTTTGTACTGTATTTGAAGACACGATTGTAGTACAAAACGACAATTGAATTGTGGAAGAGATTAACAGTTTCACCGTTCAGCTCCTTGCAATTAATAAAACATTTTCAAATTTCACTTCACATGTAGGAAACATTTTTACACTACCCTATAGGTACCTAATGTTTACACTATACATGTATATTTATGTATAATTTTGATGTTTGTGTGGCATGTTGTATAATCTGTATATTTTATCAAAGTTTTGTATTTTTTAATACTTGACTACAGATTTAGTATTTATAAAATCATGGTTTTCATTCGATACGTTTTATATAATTATACTGAAAATATAGTGAATCACAATTTAACAATCTTAACCGATTTCGTGGATTTGACAAGTTTTGTGTAAATTGAGTAGCAATGTTTTTTTCTCTTATGAGATTTTCAGTTATGTTCGTCGGTATGCTATAAGTTTTATAATGATTGTGGTTTTTTAAATCATCTTTATGTGTCATACAAACAGCTCAGCACACTGCACAACAGAAACTTAATGCTTTAATCGTGAAACAGGTATTTTGGAATTTCATGTACTTCGTATATTTCTATTTCTGAACGCTCTAATCTAAGGTTTTAACACTTTTTCACACCTACTCTCGTGTTTTATTAGTTCTAGCTGTAAGAACGTCACTGCGACTTTGCGGGTTAAATTCTCATTTTAAAGCTATTTATCACCACCGAGGAATATACTTAACAATGTAATAATTGTATATTATATGTTATAATATATATACATGTACCTATCTAATATATATAGGTAATTTACAGATTTTTATGAAATTACTCCAAAAAATATTAAAAATATTTGCGTTGATTATTATTTTGTTTACATTTAACGATTTGTAGGAATTGTCTTTTACAGATGATATTATAGTATTTTATAAATTTTACATTATAATTTTTTGGCATCTTAATACAGGAGTTATATGTTATACTCCTATATATATAAAAAAATATCGGGATCAGTTATTTCAAAGTCTATCACGTTAGATAATACCTGATATTCCTCGGTTGACAAATGGTTAATATAATGACATATATGTAGATAACTACCAACATCTCTCGAGCTAATTACATTACGCCTGTTGTGTACTAGCTTACATTATAAATACACTCATGTCTCACACACCTATGCTGCAATTTATTTAGCCTTGTATCATCTATTTCCTCTTGGATTTAGCATTCCAGTTTTCTCATTTATTATTATAGCTTTATTTTAATAATAACAATTTGACAGCCTGCTCTTTTTACCAAAAGGAAAAGCATACCTAACGCGAAGTTAATAACGATTTATCCACCTGTAACTGAACGCAAGTCTATCAAGTTACATGATGGGTCATTTTAAAGAAAACAATATTTGGTGTTGTCACAAATTATTATTTGGAATTGTTGTTAATAAAGTAATACTATCAGGCGATACCCATCAAACTTCAATACGTCACAATACCATCGACATTACTTTCAAAAATCGAGCTTCTCGCATATCTAATATTTTCTTGCATCACATACTCCACATTGTGTTCCTGTGGCTTAACCATACTTGAAATAAATAATAAAAATAAAAATATATACGACTGCAGTAAATTGAATAATAAAGCCGAGTGTAATGTAAGTTTATAATGAAAAGCCCCTATGGAGGTTTTTTATAATAGATGAAAAAAATAATAATTAAAAAGTAAAATACAAAGGTAAATTTGTAAAATAAACACAACGGGTAAAATGTTTATTCGTTAAATTGACTATCGTAAGTAGTATTCGATTTGTATAAAACTAAAATAAATTAAAGCAATCTGATTTATAATAGTTTTGTTGTTTCATTTTGACATCCTTTATTATAATGTGATTGTTCTTACAGTGGCACCGATGTAAGTACGAGTTTTTATTAGGTATAGCATATTAGGCTTAATAACCTAATATACTATATTATACTATACTATACTATACTATACTATACTATACTATACTATACTATACTATACTATACTATACTATACTATACTATACTATACTATACTATACTATACTATACTATACTATACTATACTATACTATACTATACTATACTATACTATACTATACTATACTATGTTTATAAACTAATGTTAAATAACCGATAGGTAATTTACAAATTTTTTAAGTTACGTAGGTAATTTAATGTACTTATTGAAATAATTAAATGGTTATTGGGTATTTCAAAGTATCTGAAAACAGATTATGAAAAGCAATCGGTTTACGTACTGCCGACACACGATTGTCAGTTTATAAATTGTGGCACGAAGGTAGGCATAGGGTTAGGCAATTTTATGGGATTCCATTTTGGTTTTCAAAAGTGGATGGTCACATTTTTGTATTGTTTTGTTATTAAATGTGTTTGCTATTGCTATCAATTATTTGACACTGGCGAAATACCTATTAACTTAGGTGGGCCATATTTTAAAAGAAAGCAGTTAAGGCAAGTATAACAAAGGAAGAGGTGGTGTTAAATTTTGAATATGATTAACGAAAGCAAGTCTCGTGTCAGACGTTTGTGAGACCTCAGAGGTTTCATTGTTATGGTAATAAGTACACGTCTTTAATTCTTATTGTTTGGCTAGATACCATATCACGTGTGCTGCACTTCAGGAATATTAAAATGGCCAAACGTCGCATAGGTTTATTCAAAACGAATAAAATATACTTTCCAAAGACTCAAATCACGAGAAAAGTAACAAATCACACGAAGCTGTCTCCTTCGCTCAATTTTATCATTCCGAATGAACTTATGACGCGACAGGCGGCAGGTGCGAAGATATTGCTTATCTGACAGCCAGCGGGGTCCGGGGGCTAGGGGAGCCGGGGGCCCCGGAGATGACATCGATCCTAGGGGAACCAAATGACACTACGAAAGAATAATTATTTCGAATCGTATTTAAGAATGCCTAAATTTTAAGCATAGGTGTATCGATGAAAATTAGTTTAGATATTTGGAAGTCCATTTGAAGTGTAGGTCTTTATCTAATACACTGATCCCTAAATTCTTATAAATAAGATATAGCAGTCTTCAACATGTTGCAGCAAAAAGTCGTTTATTAGAATTATTCATGGCATCTGAAACACTCAAATAAGGCAAATGATACTAGTTGTAGATAGTACCTCTATAACCATCCCGAAGGTGCAGGCTGGGGCGCACTTTACCTCATTTATCTGATGTGGGGCGAACTTAGGCCCTCGTTATTTGGTCCAGTGGAGTTGTAAAGGACATATATTGCAAGAAGCACTCTACAAATCGAAATAAATACAGTTTTGTAGGGGTCAATGTTCGTAACTCCGAAAACGTCAGCGGTCATTCACACGAAGAAGCCGAAACCGTTTTGTATTTCACATCCAGATATGTTACTGTAAAGTGATGGAAATGATCGGTGTTTGTGAGTGACAACTCACGCGTCCTAACTTCATCAATGCACAATAAAATTAATATTATAGGTACATGGATGTTTAAAAGCTTATTCCACAAACATTGCAGTGATTTCCTTCACGAATTAAGCTTTCAAACTGTCAATTTGGCCGGCAACTCGCAAGGCAAACTCGGTTTTTGCCCAACGCTCGAATTATGCAAATCTGACGTTGGCTGCGATCGCGCTGCAAAAAGCACACCCTGAGTATTAGCCGTAAGCGGATTATGACTTTAATACTGGCGAATGTCGCCGGCTTTACTTTCTCGCAGTTTTGATGGGCTATGAAAAAACATGCTTAGGTGTAAATATGCAATCCTTTCTATATATTTTGTTGGGAAAGTCCTTTTACTTACATATACCTACTCTTGGCAGTTTGGCAGGCTCATTGGCACTTTAAAGGAGTGCTGGAGTCAACATTTAGTCGAACGGATTACACAGTTTTATTATTTGAAACAAAAATAAAATACTGTAAACAAGTATCTCAGACCTGAGACGATTTAAAAAGTTTGCGTTCTAATCATGGAACTAGGTTTGAACGAAATCGTGTTTTCAATCAAATAATTGATGATCAACGTTTAGTTTCATATACCTAGATCGACATATAAATTTAAAGAATGCGCTTTGTTTGATTATGTTGGCTAATAGGTACAGTTTTCGTCACAACGTTTTAAAAAAAGTCCCCCTCTAATTTCCATTCCCGGGTGAAGCAGTAACGGGATCTTTGCCGTCCCCGTTCCACCAGATTTTTCCAGTGCGACCCTCTACACGCTCTAATTGCGGTCTCAAAGCCGACAACACTTACTAACCGGGTTACTTAAAATGGCGTGCAGTACCTCGCGGCGGCACCTGTGCACACATAGGTACGAATAGGTACTTTTCTCGACCATTTCTGGGTCCAAACGGTGAACACATTATGCTTTAGGAAAACGGGAAACACGTTAAGTGTTAGATATAAAAAACTTAACATGCAGCTCAGCTAATTTGGAATTAAGTTTGGGAAGTATCTTGTTCTTCTATGAAAATGTTTGTAAAGAGAACTTATAGCCCCCCTAGCCGAAATGATAAATGACGATAAATAAATAACGTGACTAATGTAAGCACGCAAGCGTCGATTGCAAGGGGAAGGGAGGGGGGGGGGGGTCCGGTACAAATCTTATTAAATCGTACCACTCTGTACAAATATCTCAACTTATAATCCACAAAGCATCTAAATATGTAGTGCTATCCTTCAGCGGTGCAGTTTTCGAATAATTCATCATTGAGACTTTCGCCCACAATGTTCGCGAGTCGCCAGTTAGCTTTGTGGCGTACTAACCTTTATCAAAGTTTCTTTCTCACGACACATTAGTTTCGTTTGAACTGCACTTGTTTATTTAGTGTTAAGTACATGTGGAATATTTATGAGAACTAAAACGTTACTTATGTCATCTTTACTGAGACGTACTTACAGAAAACCTATCACTCGAAAAGAGAATTTAGATAACTAACAAATCTAAATATATATAACTCAAAGGTGACTGACTGACTGACTGCCTGACTGACATAGTGATCTATCAACGCACAACCAAAACCACTGGACGGATCGGGCTGAAATTTGGCATGCAGATAGATGTTATGACGTAGGCATCCGCTAAGAAAGGATTTTGATTAATTCTACCCCCAAGGGGATGAAATAGGGGATGAAAGTTTGTATGAAACTTTGTCAATTAAATTCCACGCGGACGAAGTCGCGGGCTCAGCTAGTGAACTATATAACTGAGGATCAGTGAACCAAAGGAGCATCCAGACCAGGGCTAATACGAAGGAAAATGATCTTACTCCGGTAGGCTTATGTCGGATGTTACCTACTATGGCCTTTTTACCTATAAAAGTTAAGTCTGAACAATTCTCAGAACGTCGAACCCTTAGGCAGGCCCAATAGTTGGGCTTTGTGATGTAGAAGGCAGTCGTAACGGCAATATATTTGGGTGCGCTATTTCACCCGCGTAACTTAAATAAGTAAAAACAATAAGAAAACATTTTTGGCACTTGCAAAGCGGCGAGTGTCGGAAAACTTTTTCACTTAGTTGCCGAGAGTTTAATGACTACAGGGAAAGCAGAACAGGCTTTTATCTCGCTCGGGATGTTTCAGTCTCTGATTTATAAAACAGGCTTTTTGGGTGTGTGACAAATGTATGTGTCTAAAGGTCACATACTGAAACTCTTCCCAAATGTTCTCAAGTTCCTCTTAGCCGTTTGAGACGTCATTGTCTGTAAATTAAGATGTTTTGGATTAAATCGGGGGTAAACTAAATCGGACGCTTTCTTAACATGTGAGATAACTATAATGGCGATATTTATAAAGAAATAATTTTATAAAATTGAATAAATTATTCATTTTGGTATCACTTCTCGTTGGCCGTGGTACCGACCTATATTTTTTTTCACTAAAACATATAAGTTTTATTATTGAAGGAGAATTACATACATCACAAGTGTTATCCCATCATAATCATTGCATTCAAATAATTTATTTGTTGATATGGATAGGTAGGTAGCTTAGAATCATAATTGTTAAGATTTTAAAAATACAAGTATTTTTTTTATATTCACTCTCGTCTGTCTCCAGTACCTACATCAATTAATCTGTCACGCAAACAATGTTGGACCCGATCTGATCACGCCGTGATTTATTTAATTGGGTATCACCAGAAATTTGAACGAACAATATATAAAAATGTTCTGTTTCTATTCAGCCAGCTTGAAAAAGGTTCAAACAAAAATACCAACATCACGTCGCCAATAAACAAATGCAAGTGCTGTCGGGTCCTTTTTACTAAGAACATTATTGCAAAGATCCATACATCAGTACACTCTCCCCTGCAGCATTGAATCATAAAAGTTTCGAGACGAGCCAGCGGCTCATAACTCAGCTGAGCGAAATGGAAACTTGTAATTTTTCAGCGCGACACGCCACTCCGAGAGGTATTAGTTCTCAGTAACGTATCGAGACTGATCGCTTTGAACGTGTTGGAGGAAATGTTTAAGAGGCGAATATCGTTGCATGTGGAGGTGTTATTATTTTTGGTACAAATAAATACAAATATACAAATATCGCCAGACTGACACACCAACTAAGCAACGCTTGTACTATGGGTACCTTACAATGGACTGGGGGCGATCCCAGTAACACCCATACCAGAGCAAATTACGTAAAAGCCATTTCCGAAATTTACCCCGGTGGAAATGGAACTCGCAACCACCATGTGCAGTGAGCCGAGCGGCCTACGCTCGAACCACTGCGCCAAGCGGTCGTGGTATGAATTAATAAAGATAGTATTATCTATTATTCCAATGCCTCTAGAACCTTGTAATACATCTAGTTTCTCATCCCAAGTCCTATTGGAAGCAATGACCCTCATCTGGCCGGGCTCGTAACTCGAGCACCGCGGCAATCGACTCGCCGCAGGATTGGTTACACTAATAAATAGCGTCTTAGTGTCGCTGGAATTCTATTAGGTTTTACCACTTAAGGCTGCGGATCGATTAACAGTATATTAACCAATGTATGATAAATAAATATAAATAAATGTTTTAATGACCCCACATTGTTCTTTAACGGGAGAAGCGTAGGCAATCAACATGCCATCAACGATTTTATAAGATTCAGCGTCGAAGTTTGAATGACTGAGAAATGATTTCATACTAAATAGTTATTATACCGGCCACCTACTGAGTCCAACTATAGCTAAAACCCATCCAGGTGACTAAATAAGTATTTTTTTTATCCAAATGGGTCAAGCTGTTTAGAAGGAAAAGAATTACAAATTTTATATATAAAGAAGAAGAAGATTATGACAGAATAATATTTATTTTATATAATTTAGTTTACATGGATGTTTGTCAGAACTTCAAGCTTCCGAAGTAGATATTGCCAGCACAATGATTTTGTTGTTGTAGGTATGATAAAACAATGCTGGTTTGTGCTTCATAAGTGCGATGTTGCATTAAATTGCTGTTGGTTCTTATGTCGCCGGTCGCGATAACAAACTGCCACTGATGCAGCGAGTCCAAGTTGCAAGTGTCTGAATTATGTATGACGTCGTCGGGTGGAGTTACATCTTGTGAATTGGTCCCGGGGCCAAGAAATCTGAGTGCTTTATGAATAAACATCATTAGTCAGAAGACTTAGTTTCACAATAAATTTCACACGTCGCGGTCCTTTTGCTCCTCACATCTGATTTCTGCGGTGCGTGTCATGAGTTTTGTTACGCATAGATACATCAGAATTACTTATTTCGTTGTTTAATATTGCATGGGTGTATAGATGATCTTCCTCTTTTAATAGAACAGTAAATACATGAAAAGTTGAAATCTAGAAATAATTGTATAAGTAGTTTAAAAAATATAGTTCTTGTAGGATTCCCTCTTTCGAGAACAAGCAATGCAGTATATTTGAATGCTAGAATAATAGGTTTAAGTTCGGAGCTGTCAGCAGTATCAAAGTAAACGCGCCATACCGCGCACTGTTGGCTTAGCCTCGACTTATATTAAGCCAGGATCTAATAAAAAAACCACCAAATCACGACTAGCTCAAATACCGCTGGCATCTGGCATTATGCAACTGGATTCCAAATGTAGGTATTTACGCTGAGACCATAGACAATGTTGTAGACAAAAAAAGTAAGTATTTTTAAAAATAGAACTACATAGTAGAACATTTAATTACTAAAGCGAAATAAGAAATATTTTGTTATCTGGAAATAATAATAATTATAGATTTATTTATTAAACCCTGATATCCAAGTTGTAGCATACATTTATTAACGTGAAGAACAAAAATATAAATATATTTCCAGCGCTTATAAAAATATACTTTTCATTACTCATACTCTGAAAGTAGGTCTGAAGTTGCCTGAGAAGCGGGTTGAAAGTAATACTTTTCAGGCCCGGGAGTTTCGCTTTCAACTGACAGCTGTCAAATTATAAAAAAAAAAAACTAGTTCCATTTTCACATTTCTATGGAACCATGTTCAAACTTTTTCTACAGTCACTCAATTACAGCACGATGTAAAATTGAAATAACATAAAGTTAAGTATTAATTCAAGAATATATTTTTTAAAATGACTTAATAATAATTTAGTTTCAACAATTTATTTAAAATAACATAGATTTGGGCAAAATATTTAAAGATGAAAATGAAAAATAATGGCTAAATAATGAAGTTGCCAACGAAAAAAAAAACAAAATAGGCGGCAATCCGATTTTTTTTTTCGAGTTGTAGAGTATTGTTTATACTTCCTTGTATTATTTCTTTAGCCAATTCCTGTTTTTATTTTCCTTGTATTCGTAATGAAAAGCACAGTGTTTACCTCGGGTGAAAGATTTATTTTGTCCCTCGAACTATTAGCGCCCTCGCTACGCTCGGGCGCCAAACCCCGTCTCGGGACAAAATAAGTAACTTTCACCACTCATGTAACAATGTACTATTTCATTACTCATACTCTGAAAGTAGGTCTGAAGTTGCCTGAGAAGCGGGTTGAAAGTAATACTTTTCAGGCCCGGGAGTTTCGCTTTCAACTGACAGCTGTCAAATTATAAAAAAAAAAAACTAGTTCCATTTTCACATTTCTATGGAACCATGTTCAAACTTTTTCTACAGTCACTCAATTACAGCACGATGTAAAATTGAAATAACATAAAGTTAAGTATTAATTCAAGAATATATTTTTTAAAATGACTTAATAATAATTTAGTTTCAACAATTTATTTAAAATAACATAGATTTGGGCAAAATATTTAAAGATGAAAATGAAAAATAATGGCTAAATAATGAAGTTGCCAACGAAAAAAAAAACAAAATAGGCGGCAATCCGATTTTTTTTTTCGAGTTGTAGAGTATTGTTTATACTTCCTTGTATTATTTCTTTAGCCAATTCCTGTTTTTATTTTCCTTGTATTCGTAATGAAAAGCACAGTGTTTACCTCGGGTGAAAGATTTATTTTGTCCCTCGAACTATTAGCGCCCTCGCTACGCTCGGGCGCCAAACCCCGTCTCGGGACAAAATAAGTAACTTTCACCACTCATGTAACAATGTACTATTAAAATAATAGGTTAAATATTGCACTTTGCGGATTTGTCGTGTACTTTACACCCGGCAACGGGCGGCGCGGCGCGGCGACAACCGGGTCGAGTGCGCGAACTACCGTCACTCCGTAAAATATTAAATTTAATGACCTGTTTTTGTCACCATCCCGAGTTATTGCGCACGGCCCGGGTTTTACTTTTAATAATTAAAACGCTAATTTCGCGACGGCTCACTCGCGACCTCCAAAATCTTTGGGCTCGACAATCTTTTGTTGACCTCAACAAAGTTCTGTGTCAATTAATCTGTCGGTTTGCATAATAAGGGCGCTTGAATAACAAGACTATGCGCCGAGTTAAATGTATTTCACTGCGGGTACGAAAATGTTAGGCAAACAAAACGACTGCTCTGCACATTTGTAGCGGGGCTGTGTCAATTATAGTCTGGAGCTGTGTTCCATGTTTTTGTGTAAATTGTGATATAATTAAAATGTGTGAGTGAAGTGTGACGCCGTAACAGTGAATCAAGACATGAAAGTATGCAGATCACGCCATACAGCAGGTGAGTGGCTTCAGCACTAAAATACACACACATACACAAATACTTAAACAACATCAAGGGCCTCAAACACGATGCGATCCGTCGCTTTGATGCGTCGTTTCAAACTGATCAAAACAGCGAATCAAGCTTAATCAAAGACGACATCGGAGATCGCAGCAAACCCATGCAAACTTGAACATTATAACGATAAATCGACATTGAATGGCTTTTTACGATCCACGATTTGTTTTTGTCTCAAGTCTGAATACGAGGGCATGAGATCATTTGGGTTTTATGATGCGACGTCTTATTATCGTTCCGTCATTATTGCTTTTTTTTTCTATATATTGGGAAAAAACAAACAGTGACAAAATAAAGTATTATAAAACTAGTTAAATACAATAGTAGAAGTAAATTGGCCACCAACATCGTTTACCACAGATTAAAAGTAGATAAGTGGCCGTGCATGCAAAACGACACAAGTTCGCTTACAACAAACATAGTTACAATATAGAAATAAATAAATACATAAATAGGTAGGTACTGACTTAATGTTCTTAAATGAGTGAGGTCCGAAGAACCTCAAGCACTTTATTTTTAAAAGATTTTGGGCGCTCTGCTGTAATGTCAATTGCATTGAATGATTCATTGTATGATTTGCCTAAACGATACAATGGAGAGCGTTTACCAGCTTTTCGGCAAAACTGAAGCGATCGATCATTAATATTTTCTGCATATCTATCGAAACGACAGTCGCACCGTATATGGGGCCCTTTAGCCAGCATTCGGCGGCAACCAAGAACAATAGGTAAATTAATCCGCATTCTTTAGAATAAATTGTCCACAATATGAAATCATGATTCAATTAAATAGTTAGGCCTTAACTTTGGCATTCAGTTTGAGTCTGAAACGTCTGTTGGCAGTGACAAAGGGCGAACCCTGCGGATGTGAATAAATTGAAAGAAATTTAATTATTTTCAGTTAATTTGACTTGATAATTTGAATTAGATATAATTATGGTTTTATAGGTTTCGAAAATAAGGAGGTCATTAGGATGGTAGGTACGTAAACGTGTTTAGTTATAAATCCTCCAATTTATGGGTAAAGTAAACTTCCTATTATAAATGCCTTTGTTTGTAAGTTTGACTGAGCAACACGCAAAAACGACTGAACAGATTTTAATGAAATGTGGCTCACAGGTAAGCTATAGAAATGCTATATATAGCTATATATGAATGCGTCTTGTATTATATCGTAGTCTTACAGATAGTATAATAGATACATAAATAAATATCCCCAGTCTGACACACCAACTGTATGGTTCCAAACTAATCAACGCTTGTACAATGGATAGGTAGGTATCTCTATTCTATACCCTCTCTAAAATGACTCTTTTTTACCCATTAATCCTTAATATTTTATTCAATAACGAACGAACTTAATATTCAACGTAAGCGTAAGAAAAACTGGAAATTGTTGTCATTAGAAAGTTTAATATTGCAGGGAATGAATTATAAAACAGGTAATCCTTTATAGGGGTAATTTACCATACGTACCACAACATCTATTCTTCTATTATGAAATAGACGATGGATAATAAGTAGGTCAATGTTTGGCACGTCAAACGGATCACCTCTGTATAAAAATACGCCGATATAGCTGTTTTAAGCTATAGTAATTGCTTTACACCAAAATTTGATTTTTATTTTGTGCTTATACAATTGCACTGAAAGGCATTTTATACAACATTAAATGACCTTTTTATGTGACTTATAACCTAATCAATTATAACATCCTTACAGATCAGTCTATGTCTGCGTGAGGTAAGTGATTTATTTTTACACTAGTTTTTGCCCGCGACTTCATCCGCGTAGACTTAAGTAAAGTATTCTATGTATTAACCCAAGTTATAAACTATCTGTGTTCAAAATTTCATCCGAATCCGTTCAGTAGTTTTTGCGTGAAAGAGTAACAAACATACATCCACACTCACAAACTTTCGCATTTATAATATTAGTAGGAAGTTCCTATGTAGAATTTGAAATAAAATATTTTACGTTCACGCTAGCGACTGGCGTAAAACTCATGGTAGAGCTACATATGATACAAACTATGAAGCGTAAGCAGCCCAAGTAGATACTCTACTATATTAAGCATTAAGTTAATTGGCTCTCGTCAGCTAGCGTCGATATTTTCATGTAATTTCTATTGATAATGCAGGGATCGCCTCTTTATTGCTTATTTTGTATGGGATATTATATCGATTTTGGCTTATTATGAAATGATATTCGTGTACCAGCCATTACAGGAGTAGTTTTCAAAAAAAAGTATTCACTGAATTGAAAATATTGAGTGATTGTGTTTTTAATGAAGTGTATTATTTTATGTAATTATTCGTCTGGGTTTTTCTTCAGTCAGTCACGCTCAATCTCTATGTCTCAAGGACTCTTGGAAATGTTATTTTAATGTTATTCTAGTACAAATGAAATTTTAATATAGCGATAGCGTGCTCTAGTTTGCTATGAGAGTATTGAGATAGAGTTAAATACCGGCTTGAGAAGAATTTTCTTGTGTCATGTTGTCTGAGTAACATCTCCTCTTTTATTACGTATCGTATCTCTTTAATATTCCCTTTTCAGTAAGTACATCCTCATTCATATTTAGAGTAGAAACTATGATATTTAAATATTAATATTGCGCGTTCTGATGGACAAGCAGTCTAATTTTTGACAAAAAAATTCAAAGCCTAGGAATATTATGTATAATTTTAGACTCTCATCTCTCAAACTGAGAGGGTAGTTATATATTTATCCGAATATAATGTTTTGTCAATATTTTTCGTCATGTGTGAGAAGTTCAACGTACCTACACTTTCTTTGTTCTCGGCACCATAATCGCAAGCCACCCATCCCCGGGGAGCGCCCTCCGTACCTACTTAGCGGACTTACTTCCGGAGGATTTGGCTTAGGTGTGGCTTAATGTTCATGTGTTACTGAGTTCTTCATGTTGGTCCAAATTGATATTGTTTCTGGTTTTACGAGTACTACTAAAATGAGTTCAAATTGTAAATAATTAAAACATAAAGATCACTTTTGTGACACAAAATTAATTAAATTAATAATTATGAAAAACGATTTGTCAAAGAACCTATCATTGGAACGAGTTGTTTTTAAAAATATTTCTAGCAATGTGAGGTTATATACTACATTAAACAGTTACACACTACACAATTTTTGTATAGTGATCGTCTACTTAAAAGACTTTCTGATATCATACGAGATACTATTATTACGTGTTCTTCGATATGATTCGTTTTGACATTTGAACGTCAAAATTTTAATTAAAATCTGGGGATCAAACCGAAAACCTTTCAGTTACAAGGCCGGCTCTTCTAACTGCAAATCACTAAAGGATCACTAAAGGATACCATGGACCATATAACAGAAACTGCAGCACCAGTTACGAGTGTAGTTTTTCTTATTTTAGTGAAAAGTTTGCCTAAGGTAGTGATGTAGGTGTACTGTCGATATAAATTTCACTTTTACTGAACTATCAACAGAAGATTTCTCTTTTTTACAATACCGAAAACCCACTCGCAAATATAACAAAAGTACAACTTCAAATTTTCCCAAGATATGAAATTTTTATACGTCGGCGTAAGAACAAGTGGAATTAAAGAGGGCGCTTCACATACAATACTTGCAAATATGTAGAGAACATTTACATTTATTTGGCGAATACATAATACGAGCAGAGCGAGGGTACTATAACCTTACTGGATATGGTTGTCTGTTTGTGAGCGGTTAAATAATCAGTTTACCTGTAATTATTTATTATTAACTAGCTGACCCGACCGCCGTTGTCCTGTCTTAACTTTGAATACAGTTTAATTCGAATTGTTCCCCTCAACTTTCTAATCTTTTCTTTTATAAGAACTGACAATAATAAACACAACAAAAAAAGAATTAGCGAAATAGTTCCATCCGTTCACGCGTGATGCGATGATTAAGGTAATAGAGATTAATTTATATATATTTATTATATAGATTTACAGTCGATTTGATGGCATGGAACTACAGCATAATGATTTTTCTAGTTCCTAGTAATCCTGGTTATTATTTTTTACTAAACGTTTTGTAATTACAGCAATTATTTATGTAATGCCTAGTGTTCAAACATACTAAAATTAATAATTGAAACTACAAAAAATATTTGTTGTTGTAATGTTTTACCTCTATTGCCGCCCTGAAAGTGATACATAGCCAGCAAGTTTCCATGATGGTAATGGCGAACTAAACTTCAGCATATCGTAGTATCTACACTCTGTAAAGTTAGGCAATTCACACCGCGGCGTTCTGCACTTTGGCCTGTGTTGCTTGACTCGTCATAAAGCATGATCCTGTAGCTGTACCATAAGTTTATATATCTCCAGCCTCACCAGTTGCTAGTGCCTACGTACATTGTTAGTTCATCGAGTGATACATAATAGGTTGTCCCATTTTCCATATCATTATTTAACGTAGAGCGAACGTAAATCTCATGGTAGAGTTACTTTTGCACTTATTACGCCTTCAGGGGTTGACTGCCGCCTAAAGTCTATGGGATTAAAATTAAACACAAACGAACCAGAGGTTTTCAACTAGTTCAGGACAAAACGTAGACAAAGGAATATACTTTTGTATTACACATACCGACCTGCTGTATTTTCTTAATAACGCCTCAAGATCTCCGAACTGCTTCAGTTCCCGCAAGCAAATTTTGATCTTGGCATTTCACAATTCGGGTTCACTTTCGTGTGCCAACCTTTTTTTAACTAAGTACACTCTTAACATTTACATTTTCTCCGCAAGAATATACTTAAGTTATGATTGAGTTTTTTGTGTAACATTGTCGTGGAAATGACGCCCAATATGTTTGATTGTGACATTATGTGATCGTAAAATGCCACTTATTGCGTTTTATTTTAGGGTGTTTTTGGGTAGTGTTCTAGAAAAAAGTGGGTTATGTCTTTACTAATCCAGATTATCCGTTTATCCAGATTTTCCTTTTCCTTAAATCGATCTCAAAGTCTAAGAGCCAACTTGACGACATTATTCTAATGTCATACCAGAACAATATCAAAGATTTATCAAGATCAGATCGGATCTATTTATTCATACTAGCCTACATTAATCATTTTTATTTATAAATCGCTTATTTTTGTTTTTGGTCTTACTGGAGTTCTACTCCATACATAATTTGAATTAAATTACATTTCGTTCCCAACATTCCAGTTATCGATAAATTGAGTGAACCTCGATTGGATTGACATTTTAATTCATATCAACCGGTAGAGAATGAATGAAATCAGTGTCAACGTGCCAATCGCGAGCGTGTTCCGCCATTAAACTGTCGCGTTCAATTGTTCGGTTATTATTCACCGCATACAACCACTACACACGGAAATTACGGTAACATTTTTGTTTCGTTTACAAAGTAGAAATGCAATTACCACTAGGCGATAATAGCGTGATACTCTGCAGCGGCGCCACCATGATAAAAAGTGACAAATCATAGTGGGAAAAAATGTACGATTAACGTATATAATGTACGTATATCGTATTTTAATGTACCTTTCCCAGGTACCGAGATAATTGACATTTTTAGTGGCGCCGCTGGGGAGTATGCTCTCCAGCGGCGCCACCTGGTTCTCATACTTATGAATGATATTGGCTGCTAAATTTTATTGGAAATAAATGTACCTATGCAGTCTACTATGTACATGTCAAAAAACATCAATATTATACAGTAGTTTAATTTATTTTGATCATTTATATTACCCTAAAAACGCCCGAACAGCTCAGGTTCACATACCTAGCACCGACAAAGCTAATGGTATTAGCAACTATATTCTATTGGAAATAAATGTTTGGACGCTAAATAAGAAGTACATGTTAAAAGATATAATTATTAGACGGTAGTTTATTCTTTTTCATTTATTTAAAGTTACCCTAAAAATGGCCGTTTACAGTTGATATTCACATGCCTGCTGCTTACAAAGTATTATGGTTTAGCAACTATATTCTATTGAATATATATATACGAATCCTGTATATTATTTATAAGTTACAAATTATCATTATAAGACGATTGTTTAATTTATTTCAATTAATTAATTTTACCTTAAAACTCCCGTATACGGGTGAGGTTCACATACCTAGCACCGACAAAGCTAATCGTATTAGTAACTATATTCTATTGGAAATCAATGTTTGAACGCTATATGAGAAGTACATGTTAAAACATATAATTATAAGACAGCAGTTTATTTTATTTTATTAAATTTAAAGCTACTTTGAAAACGCCCGTTTATAGCTGAGGTGCGCCGCGCCGCCGTTCGTCCTGGGACTCTGGCGAAGATTTTAAGAAAATATTATGAAATTTATTATTTAAAATTAAAAGACAGCTTTTACATTATGACGATGTGAACAACGCACTCGCTAAAGTTGTAGATTGGTTCAATGTAAATAATCTTCTACTTAATGAGAATAAAACGAAATGTATAAAGTTATCAACGCCAAATGTGAGACAAGTAGGAACCAATATACGACTAAATGGAGCAGAATTGGACCTTCTGGAGGAAACTGTCTTTCTAGGGATCAAAAAATTGTCGGGTAAACTCAGCAGTGCGGCATATGCTGTTAAAAAAATCAGGCACTTAACCGACGTTGAAACAGCTAGAATTGTTTATTTTAGTTATTTCCATAGCGTTATGTCATATGGCATACTGCTCTGGGAATGCTCTGCTGACTTAAACTCCATTTTTGTTCTGCAGAAAAGAGCTATACGAGCTATTTACAATCTAGCGCCAAGAATCTCCCTCAGATAAAAATTTAAAGAAATAAATATTCTAACTGTTGTGTCACAATTTATCTATGAAAATCTCATGTACGTTAAAAAAAATGCAAATAATTTTGAGAAAAGGAGCGACGCTCATTCTATTAATACAAGGAATAAGCACAAGCTATCCGTACTTGTAACTCGTCTCCACAGAATAAGTCATTCTTTTATGGGACAATGTATACGTTTTTACAATAAGCTTCCCAATGAAATCCGAGATTTACCTATCAATAAGTTTAAAACCCTAATTAAAACTAAACTCAGTGCAAAGGGTTATTACAAAATCTCGGATTATTTGGATGATAAATCAGCTTGGGAGTAAGCAGCTCAAATCTCGACAGTCAATAATAATGTCAAAGCGTAGCGTGTATTGCCCTACTAGTCCGAATTATTTGTGTAATTCTTGTTAACATCAAAAGGCAACAAACTGGAGCTATTATAATATTTATGTTAATATCTACTACCCTTTGTAATTATTGAATATAAGCAACTGGCGATTTAAAAAAAAATATGACATGTAAAAAGACAAGCCCGCTGAGTTTCTTGCCGGATCTTCTCAGTCGAGGTCGTGTTCCGATCGGGTTGTAGATATAAGAAAAAAAAATATGTTATATTATACGAGCGCTTACTGGTCCGGCTGTCTAGATAAAGTTGCATCAAAATTTAATGTAATTATGTAATTAGGTCTTGACGATCAGATATACCCACTTTCTGCTTGTATGTATTTACTCTGTCTACCTAAATTGTTTCCTTCTAATTCTTGTACCGCCCTAATTATGTAATAGAATCAATCTGTGTACAACGGGGTTGGTTGCATTTGAAGTACACTGTATTTATCATATTGTTTTTTCTACCACTTTATAAATGTAGCTGTTTGTTGTACCTTTTAAAAAAAAAAATAAAAAAAAAAAAAAAAATATGTAAAATTGACAATTTGTAAGTGCCCCCGTAGGCCTCAACAAAATAAACGATTTGAATTGAATAATGATAATTTGTAACTTATAAATAACATACAGGATTCGTATATATATATTCAATAGAATATAGTTGCTAAACCATAATACTTTGTTCGTACCAGGCATGTGAACCTCAGCTGTATACGACCATTTTTAGGGGAACATTAAATTAATGAAAAAAAATAAACTGCTGTCTTATAATTATATATTTTAACATTTACTTCTCATATAGCGTTCAAACATGGATTTCCAATAGAATATAGTTACTAATACGATTAGCTTTGTCGGTGCTAGGTATGTGAACCTCACCCGTATACGGGAGTTTTAAGGTAAAATTAATTAATTGAAATAAATTAAACAATCGTCTTATAATGATAATTTGTAACTTATAAATAATATACAGGATTCGTATATATATATTCAATAGAATATAGTTGCTAAACCATAATACTTTGTAAGTAGCAGGCATGTGAATATCAACTGTAAACGGCCATTTTTAGGGTAACTTTAAATAAATGAAAAAGAATAAACTACCGTCTAATAATTATATCTTTTAACATGTACTTCTTATTTAGCGTCCAAACATTTATTTCCAATAGAATATAGTTGCTAATACCATTAGCTTTGTCGGTGCTAGGTATGTGAACCTGAGCTGTTCGGGCGTTTTTAGGGTAATATAAATGATCAAAATAAATTAAACTACTGTATAATATTGATGTTTTTTGACATGTACATAGTAGACTGCATAGGTACATTTATTTCCAATAAAATTTAGCAGCCAATATCATTCATAAGTATGAGAACCAGGTGGCGCCGCTGGAGAGCATACTCCCCAGCGGCGCCACTAAAAATGTAAATTATCTCGGTACCTGGGAAAGGTACATTAAAATACGATATACGTACATTATATACGTTAATCGTACATTTTTACCCACTATGATTTGTCACTTTTTATCATGGTGGCGCCGCTGCAGAGTATCACGCCGATAATAGTCTAGGTTATTTGGTACGACAATTTTTTCAAGTACTTGTTCAGATTTTGGTTCCCAATTCAACGTTGTGAATAATATTATATTTAGTAACTATGAAAAATTATGATTTGTGTCTAGCAACTGCTTATTAATATTACACTGATATCTGTGGAATCATATTATTTAAATACACAACCCTACAAAGAGGCTGGATCCGCGTAAATTATTCTGAATATCGAGAGGGCGCGACTCGAATAAATAATCGATTCAAATCGATACTAGTCCATAGGTACTCCATAAAGAGTTAGCGGAGTTCGTGACGGGGAAAGTTAAATGGTCAAGTTAAAAGGAATTAGGACTTGATGTTAACATTTGAAACGATGAAGTCAAGGTACTAGTTTAGTAGTTTTGCACTTTTGTGTGCGTAAAATACTAGCGTAGGTACCTAGGTAGTTCAGGATTGAGGACAACACGTACGCTGAATACTTTAGATAGTGCATTTTTTTAGTTAAAAACCTATTTTCTATACAAAAACCAAAATAATCTAAGTACCTACCTATTTCATATTTAAGAAAATAAAAAGAAAACCATATTGAATAAACAAAATTGTTGATTGTTGTGAGCGAATGTTTCGGCGGCTCTCTTGTTATATAGAATGTTGTTTATCGCGACAATGTTGAACTTTTAATCAGCAGAGTGATTGGAATTTTTGAAGGCATTTTTTTTTTACAAATGGGTTTTGTTTTTGTACTATTGTATATAATACAATTATTTTAGAGTTCGTGTTTGTTTATTTTGAAAGTGCAATACGGTGTTGCATCGCCAGCGATACTATTTACTGCAAACTGGAAATTCCATCTCATCTCATAATATAGAATATCGGTGACGGCAGGTATCTACCTGAAGCTGCGTTGCCACAGGTAGAGTCGACTTGACCTCACTTTAGGCATTCTTGAGTTTCGATTTATATGTAAAAAATTGCTTCTATGGTCTTCTTATGGCATATTAATTGTGTACCATAGTTTTTAATTAGGTAAGATAGAGGTATAGGCTAACAAATTATGTATTGATAGTTTGTCGTTTACCTAATATGAAAATATGATAATATACTTGCCTCTGCCACTTGAACGATTAAAAAGTCCAAACACTTCACTCGCTTGCTCATTCCTACAGCTCAAACGTACTTTACATAAAACGTTATAATTATCATCGCTATATCGCTAATACGGTTATTACGGTTATTGCACGAAGGCAGGAGCTACTTAACGCTAACACTAAGTACTTGCCCCACGCCCGGTGCAAACAGTCCTTACCCTACCTACACTACGCGATTTACATCGGTGTATCGGCGCCGGCGGGCGAGCTATGTGCTCCATTTACACGTCGCCTCGCCTTTTTGCTTAGTGGGACGCAGTATGAACGCAATTTGTTTGCTTACCTTTTACCTTTTGAAACATTTTAATTTTAATAATTATTTACGTTTTAATTAATTATCGCAGAAAATAATAATATAGGAATATATGAATTTTCATGGGTTCATTCAAATTCCTTTAAAGTGAAGACATTATGTATGAGTTATTCTTTGTAACAAAGTCGGCAACAAGCGTACGTCCCGTCTGATGTTAAGCAGTTCCTGTAGCCCATAGATGCTTGCAATACCAAAGGGATTGCTCGTCCTTTGCCACTTGAAGGAGAGTGCGATAAACGGAGCGGAAGGTGGTTGGATTTAGGATTCCGGCTCTCTCACTCATATTACGAAATGCAGCTATAATATCTAATTCACGTCAATCTTCTGTGAGAGGGTGGTACCGCCCCGGTCGGACCAGCAGCCAGCGCGTATATGAGCTGCCAATTGGTTATAGCCACCATACTAGTTTACAGGGCCCTAACCACGCTAGCTACTCAAATCGTAATAGAAAAGCAAACGCTCGCGATTACGTTTCAAACGCTCCGCTTTTGACGTTTTGCTGACACCATACCATATCAATGTCAGTAGAAATCGTGAAGCTCGTGTCAGCAAAACGTCAATAGCGGAGCGTTTGAAACGTAGTCGCGAGCGTTTGCTTTTCTATTACGATTTGAGTAGCTAGCGTGGTTAGCGCCCAGGTCCTTTTGGTCTTCCATAACTGCATACTTAATAAATATTTCAATTGTGCATAAACGTGTACAAATATTTTTGTATCAGTTCATAGTAAAAATAATAATTAGAGTCTTTAAGTTGATTCACAAGAGTATTGACCATATTTACAATTATCTACTAACAAGACAAATATATTTTTATGTTACGCGTGTCAGTTATATCAATATAAAGTTAATCTACGTAAGAAAATATTCAATCAAAATATCTTATTACATCAGTTGTCTAACTTATGCGCCGGCTACGATAGTAGTTCATACTTATCAAGTTCCAAACTTCGGTAAGAAGACCTGTTAACACAAAGTGCAAGAAACTTATAGTTGCAGGTAATTTAAAACTGAACCTTTTCCCTCCTCGCCTCAGGGGCCGGGTAATATAAACTGTCGATTCCAGGTAACGTGAGGATGGCATGTCCGTATAAAGTTGGAACAGAGGGTGGAAACTGAGTGATTATTTCCAGTGTTATTGTTTTCAGAGAGAAGGTTCTGTGCACTGACAAAAAAACGACAACAGATTATATTCGTAGTTTCTAGGATCCCGTTTTAGGGGTCCGTACGTTAAAAGAAAAAACGGAACTGTTATAGGATCACTTTGTTGACCGTCTGTCTGTCTGTCTGTCTGTCAAGACCCTTTGTATAATAATATGTATGTTCACCAATTACTTACTCCGTCATTGTGGACCGATTTTATAAAATTCTGTTTTTGTTGGAAAGGGTATACTGGAGGTGGTTCCATAGAAATTTATCAAAATCGTTGCAGTGGTTTGAGTGATATGGACGAATGACGGTCACCAGGATTTCAATACGTACGTGGTTTATCACTGAAAATCATGAAAAAAATATATTTACACTGCGCTAGGACTACTTGTTAGGTAGGTACCCGCCTATCACAACTTGATACGGCACCGACACCAAATGAAATAACTTACAAGTTTCCTTTTTATTTATTTTTAGAGTCTTTAAAGTAGGTTTAATTATTTTTTTTACTAAACGTTTTAAAATCACCATTGTTGCTCGGTGGCATCACTATAATCGTCCGCAACGATAATGTTACCCCCGAATATAACTATGTAGATACGACCCTGTTATTAGTTCGGTAAGTCATATTATGGTAATGAATGTGAGCAACGTCAAGTAACCGGAACAGGGTAACTGCTGTTACATAGTTGCGATCATGATGCGCTGGAAGGTCGTTAAAAGCGGATCAATTAACAATTACAAACAATGTCTTTTAATGTTCCCATTGAGGTGGATTTTGTGGTCATACATATTAATTATCGACATAACTGAAATAATTAGCAACTGAAGTGGCAGTGGGCTGGCCATATCTCGCAAAGAACGGACAACCGCTGGGGTAAACGTGTTCTTGAGTGGAGACCTCGACTAGGCAAGCGTAGTGTAGGACGCCCTCCGACCAGGTGGGATGACGATCTGCGAAAGACTGCAGGCAGATGCTGGATGTTGCAAGCTGAAGACAGGGCGCTCATTAGGGGAGGCCTATGCCCAGCATTGGATTAATATAGGCTGATGATGATGACGATGATGATATTAATTAAATTATTGTCATACATAAAGCGGTCTTGAGTAGGTACGCTTATGACGTATAATTTTGTACTGGAAAACATAAGACTGACATTGCCAAGAAGGCCTTAATGTTTCCAGACTAACACTAACTGTATAGTCCCTCTCACAGCAATGCTTGACTATGGACCAGGTCAATCAATAGAATGGACCTGACGTGAAGTGGATGTGACACTTCGTCACGGCAAATTACGAAACTTGTTTTGACGAGAATCGAATCCAACCACCGAGCGCAGTGAGCTGAGACGTCTACTCTCAACCCACTAGATTATAAGGTCATCAATTTGCAGGATCGCCCTATTTTCTGCATGACAATATCCATCCCTAGCGGTAAAAAGTAATAAAACACGTTGTAGTAACAATATCGCGTATTAATACGTGTCGTAACGTTTCAATTTGCCGCCGCGTTTCCGAAATATTCCGAGAGCGACGTGAATTTATATTAAACAAAGTAGTGTTAGGAACGACGCTCATACGAGCTATTTCACGTTTTATATCACGTTTTGTAAGTAGGCCGGTGGCAGGCTACTTACTGACGCTGACTTAACTTCGTGTATTTGTGTCGGCTAAGCTAATTTAATTGGTAGGTATCCACGTAGTAAAAAATATTAAAAAAAAAACACTGTTAAAGGATGTGCACCAAAGGGAGAATTATTTTTGAATACTTTATATTTGCTCTAAAGCAGAAATAGAGTCACTAGTCATTTATCCGAGTATCCGAGTAATCTATCTAATATTTATTGAAATAAAATAGGAAGATTACATGAAATATAAAAATAACTTCGCATTAAGATAGGTATTATTATTAAGATAGGTATTTTAGTGAGCATCTATGTTTTCAGCATTTATTTTTCCGATCCCTGTACGCGTTTACCCTTAGAGACTCCCCCATGCCGCGTGCCTCAACAGCTGTTCCTGAACGATTTTATATTAGCATTTCATGTTATAATGGCGATATGTTACGAGCGAAATGGTGTAGGACTGTTTTGCGAAGGTAATTCTATAGATGGGTACAATGACAAAATCGAGTATGCTTGACGAGAAGTTGTTGCATTTTTAACAACTATGGGCTATGATATACGTTACTAGAAGGCGGAAGCTAAAAAGATAATACAAATAAACAATGGTTTAACTTTGGTTACCGGTAGTGGTCGAGGCGTAGCGAACAGACAGGCAATGGGCAGTCACTCTGTGTAATTAATCACTAATCAGCCAAATCAGAGCGAAGTTGAGGGCAAGTCATGTGCTAATTAGAAAAAAAATTAGAAGTGTGGAGATCCTGCTCAGCAGGTAGACGCAATTTGATCTTTATCTCGACATTACAGGAGTTTAAAACAAATAATATAAATAATGAGATACCATCAATTCGCACGGAACACTAAAAGAAAATGTACCTAAAATAATGACACCTTATACTTTACTAAACGTTTTCGAATTACGTAACTATTTATCTCTGTATTTATAAAGTATTTGCTGAAATTTCATTGCATTTAGTGAAAATTTCAAAACTGATTTAAAAATATATTTGTTGTCATTATTTTTGTCCATATTTTCCCTCAGTGATTTCAAAGATAAATATAACCACCACAACACGGGATCTATAACTGATAAACCGTTCAGCAAAGCGTGTCCGGTCCATATTGTACAAAGAATACTTTCTTCATTTCTGAAAACAGTTAAACTAAACCATTAACCATGGCGAGGCAGACGGAAATACTTCAGATCTTTGACACTAGCATACAAAGTGTACTAGTTTTAAGACAGCTCTCTGCGTATTAAAAGCTTGGTGTTTGTGCGACAAAGGACGTCGCGTTGCGCTGAAGGCGCCTCGCAAGGATTTTATAGTGACGTAAAGTTGGTACTAAACATGATAGTAGGTACAGTCAACAGCAAAAGTAGCTTGGTATCAGAAGTGTCCAAAAGGATCTTCATATAATAGCATTAGTATATGATATCATAATATTTCGAATTGCGATGACATTGGACACCTTCTGGGGCCCATATATATTAACGACTTGAAATGAATACGATAGTTTTGATAGTTTTTGTATTGGACAACTGTCAAGTGACGTTTTCAGATACACAATACGTATTTAGTGATGTAATGTGCGTCGAATCGAACGACAGTTGTTAACAGAGTTGAACCTCAGGTGTCATTCTATTATGTATGACGTGTTAAACAATGTGATTGTTTTAGTCACTTCAGATATATAGGTACCAAGCTGGTGTTGATGTCGACTGTACAAGTGCTAGTGTTTTATAATTGAAGGTTTACGGCTAATTGATTCCGTACCTTTTAAGTTCAGTAGTCCAGAGTTGTTAGACAAATGTTTTCGTGGAACGAGAAATCGTTACATACAATCATGGAATTCTTAAGTTCTGATAACAATAGCCATAGCATCCGAAATTCGATCACTTATAATCAAGCAACAAGTAGCAATCACCCATTTTCGCGTTACTAACGTTTCCTAGAAGTAAAGATCCTAGATGCAAATGTCCTTTCTCCGTGGTGTAGCTGGTTTGTACGCTGATACATAGGTATGCGCCCCTGTGGTAGCCTTTACTTATGAATACAGGAAAAAATTGTCTCCAATAAACTATCTACTATATTTGTTTAGCTTTAGAGGTCACAAGCCAATGCTAATCTGACCCTTAACATTATACAAATTTTGAACTCGTACCTATGGTGAATAATCTTTTTATTTCACACTTTGTATTTATTTCTCGTATACAAACGACTGATTAATGAAGGTGCGGGAATGGATAACCGCAGTGAACCGCAGCGGTGGACTTATCTCGCCTTGATGCATAGGATCGCCGCACGCGACGCTCGCGCCTGCCATCTATCAACCGCTCGTGCTAACTGAACACACGCAATAAGATGTTAACCATGATTTATTGCAACGTTCTAGTTTAAACTCTAATAAGTAGAAACTGAGGTTCTATTTGCGGTAGAAATATCTCAGTATTTATATCGTTATTGTATAATGAAGGCTTAGAGATTAGCCTACATGTTTTAGGAAGTTTATTGCACTGGCAAATTATGTTCCTCAATGGATTTATTGGTTTCGCTAGTAAAATTTCTATTCAAAATCCACGAAAGTTAACCCGCGAAATCTAACTAGTGCGACTATAAACTTCTCTTAGTTTACGACCCACTTTATAATGACTCGGAACTTAGAGCGAAATTAACTTGATCACTGGTTATTATATGGCTGGGAGTCGTAAAGATGGCATTATGCAAGCAGCGGTTATGGTGGTGAGCGGCGATAAACCGGGAACGACCCTGGGAGCAGCCGCGCTCATAAATATGGTCGGGAATGACGTATGCTACAAGATTAACTCCACTGTCATCTGTCACAGACTCATTCGGATGTCAGAGAACATTAAACGATAAGTTATTCCACATGTTTGATGATAAGTTGCCCAACTTTCAGTGATATCAACACTGCAAGGCAACAAAGCAACAGCTCAATCTTCCCTTAATATCCTACTAATATTATAAATGGGAAAGTTTGTGAGTGTGGATGTATGTTTGTTACTCTTTCACGCAAAAACTACTGAACGGATTTGGATGAAATTTGGAACACAGATAGTTTATAACCGGGATTAACATATATGATAAAAGCTGATCATTTCTATTGGCTGTCTTTTCCTGCATAATTCTAATACCACCCACTGGATGGAGTTATTATATATTAATTTGATTTAAAAAGCACTTAAAATTTAAAGTTCTACTCTCAAAGAGCTTGTGAGTATTTGCTCGGCAAACAGTGTTTTAGTTTTAAAGCTGTGGGTATCTGTCTGCGCGGGGTAAGTCTGCAACTCGAGACTTCGTTTACGTTAATAGTCGCATGTGGGCGGGCGGTCACGTAGGATAACGTGTAGTGTTGTCTTCGATGTGATTATCACAACAGCTGGTGGTTCCGGTTGATATTTTACAACTATACTACTTACTACTTGTGATACTAAAATACAAATATATAATTCATACTAAAGTAAATATAATAGTTTCTATTATATTAATTTTAGTATCTACTTTATAATTATTAATTATCATATAAGCAACTGGCAATAAAAAAAAGAAATGTAAAAAGACAAGCCCGCTGAGTTTCTTGCCGGATCTTCTCAGTCGAGGTCGCGTTCCGATCCGGTTGTAGATATAAGATTTAAAATTGCCAATTTGTAAGTGGCCCCTGAGGCCTAAACAAAATAAACGATTTGAATATGAATATAAATTAACCTCATGGGCTGTAGAAGCTCTAAAAATTTTAACAAGTTATGATAAGTTACCGGGAAACATATTTACTTACGTGTTTCAGATAAATATGGACATGTTTATAATAGGTGTTGCACTAACTGAAAACATTCGTGTGGACATGTTTGAAAAACTGGTGAATCAAATAATATGAAACATTGTTCCGCTAGTGAAGCTTCATAAAAATTATACAGTGTGTCCTCATAGCTCACATCCCACCTCATTGTAGTTACTCTCAAGTTACATATCAGCTGGAATTTCGATTAACGAACGAGCCCAACTTTGTAGCATAAAGTTGGAATTTTGCATAAATTATAACAGCAATTTAGTATTTTTGTTCAGTACTAAAAATGCGCGTGCTCAAATTTTGATTAAGTAGATATGTTTTACAAAAGAACCTGTGTGTGTATCTAAAATGAAAACAACTACCACCAGTCACCAATACACTGATCAGATTTTATTATATTTTACATGTATACGAATATATATCTTGCCTCAGAATCTAATGCGCTTCTGTGAAAATGTCGAATTTTGTATCAGAATCATTCAAAACAACCCTACTGTTTTAGTTCCATTATTAAGACACTGGTTAACATAGCTTTTATATGTTTATTTCATGACTACATAGGTACATAATGAATCAAAAACATTTACGATTATTTGTGTTGTCTCTACATTCACATCTCTCACGTACAATTTTGATAAAAAGCTCCTGTTACCTTCTCATCTTTTGTTCTTTACGGTATAATATTCAACGTGCTCAACTCTTCTGGGGCCACGCGTACGTCTGCACGGTCTGCAAGTGCACCATCTTCTGCAGATGTCACAGACGTTGCAACTTCGACAGAATTTACATGAGCAGAAGGTCTTCCGGCAACAAGCTCTCAGACAATTCCTAAATTTCTTGCAAAATATTTTACACCTTCCCATTATTTATAGTTCACTTCTGGATATATCATTATTTTTGATTTTACGGTCTTTAATAATTTTGAATTTTTATCACTGACAATTTGTCTGGATTTGACGACTGGTGATCTTACTTGTCAAAAGTCATATAAGAACCACGAGTTATAAAAGTCTGTGTATAAGAAAAGAAGTTCCTAAGTACCTTACCTTACGTGCTCTTTGGTCAGAAGATGATACAGGGTTACTTGTACCTTGCAGGGTGAGATAGAAGAGCTCAAATGAAACAAATTCTGTTTCTTGAATAAAACAAACAAAAAATAGCTATTCATCTATTCATGCTCGATGGAATTAGTTATTTTTGTGACATTTCAAATCAATAATGAAACCTTGTAGTTTTCCTTTTGCGATGAGAATACAGAATACTACATATTTATATATTATATGGCATGAGGGCAATGGATGAAAATGTCTAACAGTACCTTGCTCAATAGTTTGATATTTGTATTATCCTCATCATCTGCAGACAAAAAATACCCGTGTCACAGTACTAACACCGGTAACGAATGATCCTATTATCGAATAATATTCCTTAATAATATTCCTTTTCTGGTACGGAGTTCGTTATTTGCAGTGCGCATATAGTTATTCTGAATACAAAGTGTGGTAAAACCTCAGAAGAAGGACTCTGAGGGTAAAACAAACACAATTTTGATTATTTATTGGTTGACGGCACATTACTTTTATACGTCAATATAACGAGACGACACGTAAACACAACAAAACAATACAATTATAAATAAATTTTATTTGTGACATAAATATCGAGAATGTAATCATAGTTCTTGAAATAATGTACACAATAAAGAAAAAAAAACATCTTCAACACGTAAGCAAAAAAGGTTGCATATTAAATTAACTTAGAATTTTGTGAAGTCTAAAATTGTTGAGCAATAAATGCTTCAAGCCGACCAATATCAATCAGACGTTTCATCATCACAGAGTTCATTGAACTCCAGGAGATCGGTCTCTGGTCTCGCGAAGCTGAAGTAGAGGTAGTTCCTGGACACCCTGAAGGACAGCAACCTCAGGGTAGGCGTGAGGCGGAGTATTGCGAGCTTGATCGTGTCTTGGGTGGGGTAGGCTCTTATGGGAGCATAGGATAGGTTCTGACATTTCTTGTGACTGAATTGATTGCCTCTGAAGCTAGAAATGAGTGAGAGAAAGATTTATTTAGTAGACTTGTTAGAAAGAGCTTGTCTTGTGTGTAACTTGTTAAACTGATTAGTAACTCATAAAGGTCAGAATGGCTTGTAGTTAATAGTCTCAAGAATATAATCCTACTAATATTATAAATGTGAAAGTTTGTGAGTGTGGATGTATGTATGTATGTTTGTTACTCCTTCACGCAAAAACTACTGAACGGATTTGGATGAAATTTGGAACACAGATATTTTATAACCGGGATTAATATATAGGATACTTTTTATCCCGATAATCCCGAATTTTTTGTTACGTTAAATACTACGCGGACGAAGTCCGTGGGCACAGCTAGTCATTTTATAAGAAAGACACAAGAAGTACCTACAGTATAGTAACACCAGTAGATTTACCTTTATTATTTCTTATATCATTGAGCCCTACCATTAGTTTAAGAGTTTGCAAGGTGTCTTCAGTGGCCGACAAATTAATATTTATGACAAATTATGAGTCCCACGAGGGGCTAATATCTGGACGCTAGATATTACTAAGCGTCAAGTTCGTAGTAGAACTTATACTGATGTGATCTTTTGTGATTTCGATATAATTCCAAAATGTTGGCAAAGGGTAGAAGATAATGTCGCATGATGGTACAGACGTTTGGATAGCTTGTATAATTATGTTCTTAAATATATAAATTATATAATGCTTACCGAACAGCACAAATTCTTTTTAAAACACCGAAAATTTTGGTATCCATTGCTTAGATTCAACTAAATTTAAATTCAATATAATGAACTGTCAGAAAACTGTCATTTTCATTACCAGGTATTGTCTATGGATATTTTCAATGAGCATAGTGCTTATTAAACGATAAGTTAGATATATGGATTTCCAACAACAGTAGGTATACTGTTAAAACAACAAAAAAAGATACATATGAAATACGCCTTAAGCTACGTCTTCAAATTGGAAGGTTTTGTTTTTCTGGACATTATTGCATAATTTGTCGTCGGAAATGAAAAAGTATAAAGTATTCTTACCTTATCTCTCAAAGAGAAAAATACGACACTAACTAGGTAACTTAAAACTTTCCTGAGGGGCATCAAAATACCCGGAAAAATGTTTTTACAAGCACATCAAACTTCATATAACCGCTGTCTCCAAAAATCCTCTTAAGCGTCCCCAGTATAAAGAGACCCGGACTTCGTTACCTGGCCTTCTTTTTCTAATGAAGTTTTCAAGGTGGCCGAGGCCTTGTTAAATTAGTCGCTGTATAAAGAATTCATAACTACGATCTTAGTCGACTTATTTACGGATTTGAAAAAAAATCTTGGGGAACTTCTAAGTGCGTCGACTTAAAAAGTTGTACGTGGGGAACACACAGATTTCCGCAGCCCTGTCTCGTCCTACCCTCTGAGGGAAGCTGTTCAAAGTCCTTTAATGCAGTTTTATTGCTGGGATTCAGTTCTTTATATTCGTATACAGTTCTTTATACAAGTTTAAAATTTACGCCTATTATTAAAGGGTATAATCAATTAATTGATTTGCAATGGCATTACAAAGCACTTTTGTTATAAGTACATATAATCGTTTTGTAAAGTCATTGTAAAATACTTTATAAAAATGAAAAAATATTTTATTGGGGTTATTATTTGTTGTTTAGATGAGCGAATAACGAAAAGACATAATTGTAAAGAAAGCATTCCTTTCCGTTACTGACACATTCAAAGAGGTCTCCCTAAATAGAGTAAAAGGCACATATAATGTTTAGTACGAGAGAGTAGGGGTGGAGCACGTGCCTATTAGTTATTATATGATTTAAGTATCGATTTGTAAATCAACCTTAATATACCAAGACTTTAAGCATCAAATTTCAATAGCAGCGATTATACCAGTATAATAACTTGATTTCAAAGAGATACAGAAACTGTAACAACTTTGCCAACTAATTTCTTAGGCGAAGTTGATAATAATCGTTCGTTAAAACGCGAATTTACTCCGTGGCGTCAGAGAGATTTAGGTAAGTTGATACAATTTAACTTGGCACAATCCTTTGGTTCACTTCTCTAGAGCGAAATTATCTTTGGAAGATATGAAGGAAGTCACAATAGTTTAAAATCATCACAAAACTTGAGACATCGAAGTTTCAGTTTCTGTTTCAATTTACGCCGCAGCGAACTTCCTTAATAGTAATTCCTGCTCGGATTTATTTTGGTAGAACCTGCTTTTCGTTTAATTTAAGCTAACTCAAGATGTTAAAAAAAGGCTGAAGGAATCATAGACTAAATACTTAGTTTCTCTTTTTTTCACACTTCTTAATTCGGTAGGAATGGCTTTTGCTACTGAAACCGGAATTTAATCGGAGCTCCCATTTGGGCCCTAAACCGAAATCTTAGTCGGATCTTGATTTCATCGAAGATCAGCAAAACAGCTCACGCAAATCAAGTAATGACAGTTTTTTTGGTATTATATTAATATGTACTTTTATTTCTAGTAAATAGGTACTCGAGGCACATTATAATGATTTCAAAGTCTACTCACAGCTAATGAATGTTAGTTGAGAGCTTTCTAATCGTGCGATCGCCTGCCGGCTGCCAGTAATCGACCTAACGTAATCTCGGGAGCGTTTAACTCTAGGTATCTTGAGGCTGAGACTATGATAGAGTAGAGTTCCTTAGTAGATTTGATTGGGAAGATTATAAAGGACAGTTTAGTCTACTTATGTAATCGTGACGGAATTCAAGATAATTTGGCGTTTATTCATTATACATGGAGGTCAGTCATTTTTCTGTTACAGACCTGATATTACTGCATACTTATTGATATTTTATTTATCTATTATATTTTTTTCAATACAGATTCCAATATTTTTAAGCTGTTATCAGTTGAATTATTTGGAGAAGGTTTGTTACTTTTTCTCAAAATGCCTCCACAGTCCATTGGCTGTAAAATATTCAGCTCAGGTGAGTTCATTTTCAATGGGCCGCAGGTCTTGTTCGCGGACGGATAGGTAACAGAGGCCTCATCTAAATAAGTTACCCAAGTGGAAATTGTGTCGTGAGCTTTGGCCGCGGCAAGACAATGCCAACTATTGTTGGCGTAACTTAGTAACGTCGAAATAAATGTATTATACTTACTACTTTATGGTAACATATATTTATATCCTACTAATATTATAAATGTGAAAGTTTGTGAGTGTGGATGTATGTATGTATGTATGTATGTATGTTTGTTACTCCTTCACGCAAAAACTACTGAACGGATTTGGATGAAATTAGGAACACAGATAGTTTATAACCGGGATTAACATATAGGATACTTTTTATCCCGATAATCCCGAAATTTTTGTTACGTTAAATACTACGCGGACGAAGTCGGGGGGCACAGCTAGTATTATATATAATTTAGCCCTTTTTGACACCTCACTCCTGAGCACGGGCCTCCCCTCAACACGAGGGGGTTTCAGTTCGTCACATGTCTTTCGAAAATATCTAACCAATCTAACCAATTTTCGAAAGACATGCAGGTTTCCTCGCGATGTTTTTCTTCACCGTGTCATAACATATACCTGTAACAAAATGTTATTGAAGGTCTTATTTTAATAAAGTACGATAATACTTACTTATACAAAATAAAACATCTAATGGATGTGATGGATAATTTTTTTCTGATGGTTGGTAGCGAGTAATTTAATCAGACGTTAACTGTTAGTAAGAAACCCATCAGATTTATATTTTGTGGTAGGTAAGGACATCTTTATAATTTTTTTCAGCGACATGCAAATATCGTGGACTATTAAAATAATACCGTATATAACCAGAATATGGGTGCCATATGTGGCAAGTGAAATTCCTCCACAAACTTTATATCACGCAGTAATTAAAGGTCCTTTAACATTAAAGCATACCTTGTAATCGGTAATTAGCTTAACTATTCAGAACTGCGTGGGAACGCTTCGGTGCTTAGTATAATTATTACGTCATTTTCCTATCTACGAAAATAAACAAGTACATATTATACCTGGAAAAGCAAATCTGAACGTTATCACAATACGCAAAATGAATAGGTACTTAATTAAACTTTTGGTACTTAGTCGGTACTAAGATTATTACGAAATCATGTTGAGCGTGACTACACTGAGAAATAATTGCGACTGCAAATGATTTGTGTAATTTTTAATATTCTTTTTAGTGTTATGTTAGTAAATGTTTTGTAATTACACATATTTATGTAATGCTTTGTATCATTAATTATTTTCGTATCATTTATTTTGCAGGAATTACATAGCGTTTACTAAAAATACCAAAAGAGACACTAGGGCGTTAGAAAAATCATTTGCGGTCGTTGTTTTAATTCAATTTTAGTTTCTATATCGACACGATCAGCGCTAATATCAACGAAATTTAAATCTCTGTAGTAGCATCACAAATCTCATGTCGATTTCAACGCTTACTTTACATAAATTCTACATAAATCCTCTAAGTTTAGTTAGAGTGGTAATGCTCACAGGAGTACGCCATGTTCTATGGCATGGTACGCCGTACTGTTGGCCTCTTTCGCACCTCAGACACGTACCTCGAGTCTGGTTTATGGTATTACAGCCCCGCGCGCGTATGTAAGGTACGCTTTGAATAAATTAAAAGCTTTAAGCTTTGACTAAATTGCGATCTTATGAAAATAATTTCCTTGCCAAATGTTTTTTTGAGTTTTGTCTTGCAATTTCCCGTGTTACCCTTGTCTCGAGGGGACGTCGTGATGATTTTCTTGCTGTTATGTTCTTGAAGTGCTTCGTAATTAGGGTTAATTTCTTAAGTTTAATTTTACGATGTTTACTAGTCTAATGCCTCATTGCTGAACAATGGCATTATTTCCGTCTCCACAGTTTTGAGCTTGTTGTACCCAAATGTTACTTACAAAAGTATTCAAGTAAGGTATATAATCCGGAATCACACATACATTTTGTTCCCGTCGTATTTCTTATTTCTTCCATATTCAGTCGTACCTTATTTACATGCGAACAAAGCTACAGTAATTCCCACATTAGTTATCTTCCTACATTTGTGTTGCGTGAGTACACTACTCACGCAACACAATTGTAGTACCTATTGAGCCCGCTGTAGGGTGGGCTCTGTTCTAAATTTGTGTAAATCAATGAATTGGGACCTCGTACTGGGGCCGTATTTGGGTCACGTCCGTCAATGGTTATTTATTCATATATTTTATTGGGTTTTATTAGCAAATTCAAGGCATACTTCTTACCTTGAATACATTTTCGTTAATGCGTTGTACATAGCCTGTACGGTCAACATCGAAAGTAAATCAAATAATAAGCTACTGTGGCCAAAATAACTGGACTAACATTTCTTCTAGTTCCCATCCTCAATTTCAGGGGTAGGACCTAACCTACCTCAGATACGTACCTTCCTAAGTACTTCCTAAAGTATCACCTTCAGTAGGGTTTTATTCAAGCGAATACCTACTCCTTTGCTTCGCTGTTACTATCAAAAGAAATTAAGTACTCTACCCAGAGAAAAATATAGTGAAGCAAGGGGAAAGGTCCTACTCACGCTTTATAAGTCATCAATAGTATTTGAAAGACAAAAATAAGTGAAACACCTGTAAATAAGACATAGTAACCATTTATTTCTACTCAGTCCGTCCCTGTCATGTGCCGGAGCTCAGCACACGCCCGGGGCTCTATCGCCCTACCTATCGGATTGCATTCCACTGCGAACAGCGATATTAATTTGCGGTATTAATATAATCCCGTCAATTTCGTCTTTACGATTGTTTGCTATCGCCCTATTATCGCAACGGTTCATTTCCGATCGGATTGCGGAGTTGGTGCAGAATTTTTAAGTATGCAATATTTGGAATGGTTCTGAACATTGCTGGAAGAATACACTATGGTAACAGGATTAGGAAAACTCTGGATGAGATGGAACACTACTTAATTTCTAATAAGGCAACAGTTCTTGTAATTCATATTTTGTCCTTTCCATTTTATGAACCTGACTCAGATGTAAAATAAGAAATAACTTGCTTGCGTTTTACTAAAATTCTAATAAGAAAACGATATATTTTTGGTATTTAACCTACGCTAGCTAACATCTCTACTATACTATTAATCTATATATATTGAAAAAAGTCTTATTTATAAAAAAAATCCCTATACGAGATATCTTACAAAACAAAACCTTCCTAAAAGCTTATTAAAAATATCTATTGAGGCGAACATTTCCTTTGTGAAAAAATGTAACCCTTCTTCGACTTTACCAAGCATTTCGTAAGCGCCTATTAAGAGGGTCCCATTACGGTAGATAGCCGTAGAGTCCGGGTTTTTACTCTATTCAACGTATCCTCCTTTTGTGATGACCCTCGTAAAAATGTCATGTGAGTTTTTTTATTGATAGTAGATAGTAAAGATGCTATCAGATGACCCATAACAATGTACTTTATGTTGTCTATCTTAAATATTTCAAGGCTTAACTGCAATTTGAGGAATTCAAAGTTGGGAGTAACTTTATAAGATTGTTATTTGGTGTTTACAATTTACAAAGTAATCGCTATACTTCATTAGGATTTATTCATATGTGAGTGAACTCTATTACGTCACTTACATTATATATCATTGGGCAAATTTCTCATTTTGCAAAAAAAACAAGTATTTTCACAGAAAAATGTTTGTGTTTCAAAACAAATAAACGGGTCTCCCACAAAATCAAATAATTCAGTACCCAAACCCGAGCGCGAAAAGCAACACATCAGTGAGAAATGTTTTACCGCCCAAACCTAAAGTATGAAGCCAAAGACAATGCGCATGTATTTTTTATTCAAAGCCACACAACGTCAGGCAAAGGAACCATTCAATTCAGCCGAGGGTTGGGATAAATAAAATATTCAGGGGACCAACCTCACTGAATCAATCCGTACCAGGGAAGGTTCCAGATTAAGTGCGACCGCAATATATTCTTTAATTGGACTACCCTCTGACAGTACGGGACGCACTAAAGTTGGTGCCGTTAAGTTGGTAGCGAGAATCCATTACAAATTACAGCGAAACAGTGAAACCATTTTTAATAAATTAAATCTTATGACATAAATTAAACAGACCTGGTATAAATTAAAATAAAAACAATTACTTTAAAAAGATTGATTATCTCTGATGTTACAAAATCTGACTCACAATCTGAATAAAGCCACAATATGTGACAATGAAAAGGAATCATCAATTAACAAGTATCCGGACGTCACGGAAATTTGTAAACATTTTCGCTGTCATTTTTGTGACATTGATATGATGTGACATAGACAAGGCGGAGCACTTTAAGGTAAAGTACGTACCTGTAAAATTTTGTGATGATCATTATTTTCTGTCATATTTGCATATTTGTAAATTGTCAAGTAATAATTTAAAAATAACCTTACATTTTGTTGTTATTTACATGTTGATATTTTTTACTATAGTACCAGACACTTTTATCGAAAAGACGACGAGATGGTAGGTAGTTTTTAACCACGTAACGTTAATAAGCCCCATTATCTTTTTGTGCGTTTAATATTTAAGCTTTTCAAACAACTCTACATTGTTTTAAATATGCCCCACTTTTGGCTCACAAATGTTATGGTAAACAAAGATTGCTATTGAATATTATTTCTTTTGATCAAAAAATGTAAACGGATTCGGTTCGCTACAACGCATCAAAGAATATTTTAATTAAGGAAATTCACTCGATTTTGTGTTTATTTCAATGCTTTTGTCCTGTTCTTGGTGGAAAATATTTTCTATAGCATTAAATAATATTTTAACGAAAAAGCTACTTTTAAGGAGCCTCAAGACATTGTTAAATATATTGAAATAATTCAACTAGTCATTGGAGAAGAAACCGAGTCCCGTCCAATGTTTTTATGAGAAGCCTTCGACTAACCTGAACTTGAACGTAAAGATAACAAGGAAACTTGTGAAGGGTCAAACAGGTTATTTTATTAGTTTGTTCCTACACTTCCTACGAAGACATTTGCTCGAGGCAAATAGAGGTTTCACCATGTCTTGTCCCCCATGGAATGAGGCGCCCCGGGCCTGGCGCGATGGCGCCCTGGTAATGCAATTAGGGATGTCTTTATTTGATTCGTACCTAATGATGTCGTATCTGTAGCACCGTTATACTTATGTCGCAGATGGATTGTATAATTAGCTGTTTAACAAAACAGCTCCGTTATGCAAAACAGTATGTTTAGTAGTTGGTACGCACTACCCGCACCGGGTGTTTGCGGGTTTGATTCCCTTCAGGGCAAATATATGTGCACACGACAACCGCTTGGCGCAGTGGTTCGAGCGTAGGCCGCTCGGCACACTGCACATGGTGTTTGCTGGTTCTATTCCCGCAGGGGCAAATTACGGAAATGGCGTTTTCGTAAATTGCTCTGGTCTGGATGTCACTGGGATCGCCCCCGGTCTAATGTTCGGTACCCATAGTACAAACATTGCCTAGTTTGGGACCATACAGTTAGTGGGTCAGTCTGGCGATATTTATTATTATTATTACATATTTCTAGAAAAAAAAATCTGCGACTGTTTTCATTTCATTATATTTAATTTCCCTTTATTCGCCTTTATTTTCAATGTATTCATATTTCACATTGGAATCGCTAATATCGCAAGCGAGGCGTTCATTATCTCGTCCGGGTGGAAACGGGAATATTCTGATTTTTAATGGGAAAACTTTCCCTGTTTGCGTCTCTGCGCTCGTCGCGAGAAATCTTTTTTGATACAGAAAAAAATGTTAATTCTATATTTTGAAAAAAAATACCTCGCAAATCATACGAGTTTTCACGCATCTTCCTACTATGAGTTCACTTAATCCGGTTTACACGTTAGCAATGTCCACAAATAAAGGAATTGTATCCTTAAGTAGGTATCTCTATAATTTGTGCCAAATCTACGGTCGTTAAATAGTTTAATAGCCACATTATTATTATAATTGTAAAGATGGTTTGATGTGTACCTCTTCAATAAAGTCATGCGAAATTTATAGCGGCACAACAAAATCATAAAAATTATCTCTAGTTCCAGTATTTCTCGTTTTGCCCACGAATACCGGGCCGCCATAATTGTATACTTCAATAAAACCTTAATAATATTCGTGGAAATAGCAGCTGGGCTGGCATAAATCGCGTGTTTGCCTAGATAAGCAGAAAAATAGATTTTCCACTCGGTCGCCGTTTTTTATACCAGCCGGGTAGGCAGGCGCAGATGCTCGGCTATCGCTGTTTATTGCGATTGTGCGCCGCATGAGAAGGTCTCGAGCTAGATATCGTTTTGAAACTCGTTCTATTTCATCTTGGTGGGCTTTTTGGAAATCTTCATCTCTAGTCAGTTACATGCTGGAAATATGTGATAGCTAAAAATTTCATTTTTTAGTCGACTACATAGAGTTTGAAATAACTTTTTAAAATTTTCTATTCGATACCTATAAAATAACCTCTACTCAACTACCAATGTGTTTATACGAGTAGATTCATTAACAACGAAACGCAATCTTAAAATTCTGTATATGTTTCGCGAACGTTTCTCGATATCATATGCACGACATTAGTTCCAAACTTGGCAAAATAAAGTTGCAAAATTAAGACGGCATTACCGAAAGTACGGGGAGGTGGGACTCTAGTTTAATTAACGAGCCTGCAAACAAAACAATCTAATAAGGAAAGTTGAGTGCAAAGTCGTATGCCTGACACATGTGGGGTGTCGCGCAGGGCGGGGGATGAAGCGGGCAGGGTTTATTTGAATGTATTTTTATTTTATTTTTTAAAGTATTTCTGTTGCTATAGTACAAGCGTTGCTTAGTTTGGGACCATACAGTTGGTGTGTTCGTCTGGCTATATTTATTTATTATGTCATCCGGTGTTAATTGAAAAAAATTACGCTTTTCACCTGTTATTAACAAATGTAAAATATTTTGAGCTCCAGACGAATTCAACTTGTATTCAACTCCAACGAAATTGTTTTAATAATTATTACAACATTTTTTTTAATCTTTGTAGACTAATGCTGAAAGATATGGGTTAAGAGTTAACAGCTCTTAAAAGTATCAAGCTTCCAAGCGTACATGATATCTTCTGACTTGCTCCACACATATCCAGTAAACCGATTTCTGTCGCTCGGGACTGCGGTACAAACTTAGTTAGCACATGTTAGATGTTAGCCGTGAGCCGGCAACTAAACTGAGCGCCACACGACTGGTCTCTATCTCTCTACACACACCATTATTAATGTGCTCTGACTATGAAAACAAGCATGTTTCAAAGACAGTTCATGGAATTGCTGCTGTGCTCTACATTCGTTAATTGCTCAATGATCTACTTTTTTTTAGAACTCTACGGTGGTAGAGCCGCATATACGGGCTCTACCGGGGCTCTACCACCCTCTCACAGAAGATCAGCGTAAAGTAGCGATTACAGCAGCGTTTCGTACGATGAGTGAGAGAGTTGAAAGTCCAACCCTTCCCCCTCTATTTCCTTCCCTCTATCCCAATCCGCTTCAGCTTGGTATCGTGCGAGCATTGTCTTTGGTATTGGAAGCTGCCGTAACTGTCAAACATTTTAATGTCTGCATTGGTATGTGACAAAAATACAAATCTATTCTCTTTATAATATACTAGCTGTGCCCACGGACTTCGTCCGCGTAGTATTTAACGTAACAAAAATTTCGGGATTATCGGGATAAAAAGTATCCTATATGTTAATCCCGGTTATAAACTATCTGTGTTCCAAATTTCATTCAAATCTGTTCAGTAGTTTTTGCGTGAAGGAGTAACAAACATACATACATACATCCACACTCACAAACTTTCACATTTATAATATTAGTAGGATGTGTAGATGAATAGGTATATGTATAAACAATTATGCTTGGTACCGAAGAAACGTACCTACCTATTATTACAATTTATTAGCCTAATTATCTTCCAAATCCCCATGTAGGTGTCGACTAAGTAAGTACTATTACGGATTTTTGAAATAATCCATCGGAGGACTGCAGCTTTATGTCAAAAACAGGTGGTACATTCTTCGGCGTGCGCGAGCTCGCTCCCATCAAGTTGGTATTGTGTCTCGACTCGAGAAGAACCGTCGCGTGATTAGTATTTCTGAAAAAATAACTCGGTTAGGAGACTGCGCAATGCTGTTTGAAATATCTAAATCAGTATATTCAATTTGTTTGTGAATAAAACATTAAAGTGTAGTTAACAAAATAAACTTAATTAAATATGCCCCGCCACAATACCGCGACGAAGAAAATTCACGAAAACTTCAAGTCTCTAGTCTTACCAGGAACATGTTCTCAGTAATTGCGTGGAACACCGACTAGTTGGAACAAGCTGACATGACATGACATCGTCTTAACTGCTCTATATTCTGTTTCGTTCTATTTTAAACTGGTGTTTTTACCCTTTTAGTTATTTTATTTTTTATTATGTAACCCTGCTTATGGTGTACGAATAATTATATATACCAGTTATTCTAGTTCATCAGAGTCTTAGAATATTTATTTATTTATTTTGTCAATACATACAAACATCTTTACAGGCTAGACCCAATGCGATATTGTTGCAAACTTAAAAATTAAAAATAATATAACTGTTTATAGTAATATATTTAAGTCATAAAATAATAGTCTACCAAGGTTACCTTTGTGAAATAATTAATATTGTTATCGCTTAATCATACTTTTATCTTTTTATAGCAGTCTCTAAAATGCTATAAACTGATGCATGAGGAGTCCATAATTTTAGCACACTGTAATAGCGAAAAATATTTGCAATCATTTCGTATATATACATAACTAAATAAATATAAATAAAACATCATACGTAATTTTCTCTGCCAAAAACAAAAATATTTCAAACTTTCCTCCACTAACGATAGACTCCCAAAAGTTAAAAAGAACAAACCAAGAGAAATATCTGGGCCTGGTCTTAGATAGTAGATTGACTTTTAGAGCACATATCGAATACGTAAGATCAAAGCTAATTCCACTATCTGGAGCTTTACGTAATATTGCCAAATGTGTACCCTTTAAATTGCGTTATACTATATACAACACGCTGGCTAAGCCGCACCTTGAGTACTTGATTCAAATTTGGGGCCAAGCTGCAAAAACCAATTTACAAGACCTACAAAGAACACAAAACAAAGTGATTAAAACACTATTTAACTTCAATTACTTAACGCCAACAAAAGAAATTTACAATAAAACGAAATTATTCAACTTAAAAACACTATATATATATCACACTTGCATGTTAATAAAAAAGATACTAACAAAAACTATACACACACAAGTCACATTTAAACCTAAAACACATCGTTATTGCACCAGGCGTAAAGATAATATAGAACTCCCAATGATCAGAACCTTAAATTACGGTAGGAAAAGCATACAATACGAGGGAGCTCAACTGTATAATAAGTTGCCTAAAAATATAAAGGAGTCTACGTCGATTTATACATTTAAAAAGAGATTGAGGATGTACTTATTAGATAAACCTGATTTATAGCATGTATGTACCTCCGACAGATGTTATTTGCTAACTTTAGGCTTATGTATTGTTTAAGTTTCTCATATTTAAGTGAACTTTGTATGTTCTTTTTGAGAAATATATATTCTTTAAACCGAACTAGTTGCTGCCCGCGACTTCGTCCGCGTAGACTTAAGTAAAGTATTCTATGTATTAATCCAGGTTATAAGCTATCTGTGTTCCAAATTTCATCCAAATGAATGCGTTCAGTAGTTTTTGCGTGAAAGAGTAACAAACATACATCCACACTCGCAAACTTTCGCATTTATAATATTAGTAGGATATAATATATAATCTAGCCTTTTTGACGTCTTACTCTTGGGCACGGGCCTCCCCTCAATACGAGGGGGATTCAGGCCAAAATGCACTAAGACGATAATTTCACATGTCTTTCGAAAATTGGTTAGATTATCTAAGACATGCAGGTTTCGTCACGATGGTTTCTTTCACGGTAAGTTTTCAATCATTTAATATTTTTTTTTTAAAACATGACTAATTATTTTATTTGAATTAAGAATCGGTACCTATGGGTTAATATAAGAATTAGACTAAATTAAATATTATACAAACAGCTAATTAATTAAACATCTTGAAGCCATCTGACGCACGAGTACAAGGCAAAAGCATTGACAACTAGGTACATGTTTACGAGCAATAAAGCGACCCTTTAGCTTTTTACAGCATTCGCTACACGTGATTACATACATAGTGTGCCAGAGCGCACTTTAACGCGCTTTTTACTGCTTTAAAAAATACCGAAGTGAGGAAGCACTTGGCTCCGGCTTTCTGAGTCAAGTTTTATCTTGTATGCATTGAAATCATAGGTGTACTACGTATGCTTGTATGTAAATTAGAACGGTTTTAAGGAAAAAAACCATTCCGCTATTTTTATGTGGCGTCTAACCTGGGTTCAGTTAGTTAATTTAGTTTTCTTTGCTCAGGTAAGAACCGAGTTATACAGGATGAAAATTAATTAATTGGCCACACTCCAATCAAAGTTCCCTCATTTACCAACAGATATTTATAACACAGCCCTGAGAAAAATAACTAAATAATAATTTATTAAGCCCGTGTCATTACTATAACAACCAAACAAAAATATCAAGTAAATTATTCCACTTGTTATTTCCCTCTTATTATTTAATGTTTGAATTAGAAAAGGACATTAAATAAGTGAAAGGATAATTAGTGGACAATAAAACGACAGGCATGGTTTCAAGCGATAAAGCCAGTATAATTATTATAACTATTTTTTTTTTAGTTGCAATTACTCAATCTCTAAATTGGGTCTTTTAATAAAATTTCACCCGGTATAGTTTAAATACAGTTTAATAGCTTAGGTGCTTCCGGTAACGAAGGTAGCCCCTTTAACTACTAGTAGTTAAAGGGGCTAGCCGACGTCATTAGCCTAGGCTGAATGACGTTGGCTGTTTACGTGAACTATTTCACTTCCTAGAGCCTAGTTGCCGTGTGAAGTCAGATGTCACGGTGCCCTGATATTCAATTCACGAGGCGTTCGTCACGGGAGCGGTACCAATCGGTACCTCCGGCACGTCGGCAGTGACAAGGCTGCGGCACGTGTCCTCGCGACGCCTGGAATTTGTTGTGTAATTCCGATAATAATGATGTCATGTTGGAAACACAAAATGGCGTGACGTTACATGTGATTGCAAGTTTATGGCTTTTGAAATAAGACTTCTGTGCGCTGAACTCATTACTAGTCCCTCCAACCAAGCTCATTGCTTGCACTAGGAGTAGGCTGACATCAATATTTGTATAGCTCTGTCCTTCTCATTTAAAATAAATGCATAGGGGGTGCGAACAGTCGCGCCATAAATTCCTTACCAAGCTACTTTTCAGTTTCACGATCTTTCCTACGGACAGGCGTGATTTAATTAAAAATATCTATCAATATAAAATGCTATCATAATAATGCTGCCCTCCGACCAGGTGGGATGACGATCTACGAAAGACTGCAGGCAGATGCTGGATGCGGCAAGCTGAAGACAGGGCGCTATGGCGCTCATTAGGGGAGGCCTATGTCCAGCAGTGGACAAGTATAGGCTGATGATGATAAAATGCTATGTTCTGGTGTGCGTGTGTGTGTTTGTAATTCATCTCGTCCTCAACGGCTTGACCGATTTTGTTGATTATTCTTTGATACTCATATGGTCACATGGATGGTCCTTAGCTGTAGTTGGACCCGAAAGTAAATACGCTAGCAAAGTTGCGAGCAAAAGCTTAGTTATATATATAAATACGCGCAACTAGCTTGCTCGTATCAGATTCACCAATCCTCTTAAAATACCATGCCTAGATTCCAGCTCGATGTCCACTTCACACAATGTGTTCATACAATGTGCGACCGTAATTCGATACATGTATCCAAGCGAACGCCTCGGCGGGTTGCCTATTGTGAAAGGTAAGCTCTTTGTTCAAACGCGTTGGAAAACTTAATAAAGTCGGATTAATGACTCTACAATGCTTATAAGGTTGAATGTGTTACCCATTCAATGATATTGTCTATATAAACAATCGTACTGTTCGTAATTAAGCAATGAATTTTCTGAAGTTACGATATCTTACAGTGTACAAAAAAGGTATAACATATTTGGGACTCCTCCTCCATGCTTTATGTTAAGATTTAAAAACCCAAAAATTAACCCAAAAAATATGCCAAGAAACTTCAAATTACCCTACGGTATAATTTTAGTTTAAATCTAATAGGGTACAATACCGTAATGCCGCAATGCCAATTCTACCCAATCTATCTAAACATCCTCATTGAAGGAAACTTTGCAGTTCCCAGCATCTACCTGAATCTTTTATTTTAAATATAATTTAATATTATCAAGCAATTCCCACAAGTCCTGATTTGCATATCAAAAGAAAATATGAATAGGATATCATATAAAATATAATCTACTACCAGTTATGCAGATAATTTAAGGGTGCGTACCCCAAATGTTAAATTAACCAAGCGGCACCCAAACCGCCGAACATTTTTCACCCAATAACCATTCTGGTGGATTTATAAGCAATTGAGGCGGCTCTTATCAATGGGTGCCGTAAATTTATGAGGTTTAAAGGTGATTTTATTCTATTAGACTCTTAGGTTTGAAGGGCGTTAATCCGGTCTGTTTTTTGTTGGGTTAAATATTTTTTTGGAGCAGACAGTGAGTGATAATGTATCTATCTATACAGTGTCAAGTAATGCTGTCTAAGAAAGCATGGGACAATCATTTTGTGTTGTTTCTTAAGAAATCCAATCTTGTTTTACTTGATTTGCCTCTGAATATACTCGCCTTGATTTATGGGGACAGCGATCGACTATCTGTAAAGTAAGTTTGTTAATTTTAATTAACACAAATAACAAACACAAACTAGTGGTTATCAGTTGTTTGCACGACGCGGCGCGACATCAACGGTACTGTTGTATGCACGTTCCAACTTTGACGCGACACACGGGGCGACGCGACGCGACGTGTCGCGCAATAAAATTAACGATACTTCCTCGTTACGTTGTTGAAGTTAACGTGTGTATTACGCAGGGTTGTACGGTGTGCATATTTCATGGATAAATATAAGAACTGAAAATTAAGTCCAAGTTTATTAATGTTGAAGGTAATAAAATTGAAACTTCGCATTTGAGTAAAAGTCTTATATATAACTATGTGGTATAAATAGGTCATTGCAATGTACTATAATTGGACTACCTACTAAAGTACGTAAAAGAAAAGCCGCACAGTAAAATAAAATAAGTTAATGTTTAGTATGAATGTATAAAAAACAACACCATACGAGTTACAACCATAGCAGTATGCCTCCAAATTCTAGTTGGAAGGTGTCTGCAGTTTGTGAAATTTGATCATGTTTTGTGCTATATTTTGATGAAAATTCATTGCACGTGATGACAAGCTTGTTCGTATCTCAATAGTACATTGTTACACGAGTGGTGAAAGTGACTTATTTTTCCCGAGACAGGGTTTGGCGCTAATAGTTCGAGGGACGAAATAAGTCTTTCACCCGAGGTAAACACTGTGCTTTTCATTACGAATACAAGGAAAGTAAAAATAAAAACAGGAATTGGCTAAAAAAATAATACAAGGAAGTATGAACAATACTCTACAACTCGAAAAAAAAGACCGGATTGCCGCCTATTTTGTTTTTTTTTCGTTTGCCAGCCAACTTCATTATTTAGCCATTATTTTTCATTTTCATCTTTAAATATTTTGCCCAAATCTATGATATTTTAAAGAAATTGTTGAAACTAAATTATAATTAAGTCATTTAAAAATATATAATCTTTAATTAATCCTTAACTTTATGTTATTTCAATTTTACATCGTACTGTAATTGAGTGACTGTAGAAAAAGTTTGAACATGGTTCCATAGAAATGTGAAAATTGAACTAGTTTTTTTTTATAATCTGACAGCTGTCAGTTGAAAGCGATTCTCCTTGGCCAGTATTACTTTCAACCTGCTCCTCAGGCAACTTCAGACCTACTTTCAGAGTATGAGTAATGAAAAAGGATTTTTTACTGAATTTTCTGTCCATGCATATATTTATATTTTTTTTGTTTTGTTATAGGAAATGTCCTTTTTGGGTTTTTAAACGTTAAAATGTATTCTTCAATGGCTTTAATACTATTCCATTAGGAAACTAATCACAAACGTGTGTTGATACTCTTGCTCTCATTGCGAACTCTCAAACAACAAGCGAGCGGGGCAAAGTTGCACAATCGAGCGTCTGCTCAAAACGAACGTAAACACTTGAATTTATGTGTTTTGCGCTCAACTTTGCTCGCGTGCAAATTGAAAATTTGTTTGCTTCATAACACTCTCAGTTTACAATAGCAGGTCTTAGGTCTCTTCAATTTTATGTCCTGAGAAAAGATCAATACATGAAATTGATAATAGGAAGTAAATAATAGGCTTAGGTACACCTTCGGCCCATAAAGTATAACATGCTTATTATACGACTTATTTGAGAGGACCTCTTCGATTGAATCAATGTCCTACTACCTTCTGGATTTTGTGGTTACAAGATACGTATGTGAGCTTTCAAAGTTGGCTGTTTTTATATTCATAAGTAAGAAAGCTCAAACAGTCTCGCGGATCCTGAAAACTTGGGAACGAGCTGTCGTAACAGCGATATAACGACGGACCGACGGGAACGTAAACACTTGAATTTATGTGTCTACCGCTCGAGTTGACTTGCGTCGGAGAACATCGAACCGTTCTACTTCAGGGGTTTTAAATGTTTTGAAATTACAGTTTATTGCAGAAAAGTACCACACTAAAGTACCAAAGTAAAGTACCACACAAGTTAGAGTAAAATCATTATTAGATTAATAAATGTATACGCTCGTACATATTTTATAAAATAAAAAAAGTTGAAAATAATTTAATAAGTAAATGGTAAAAAAAAATAACTACGGAATAGCGACCATCGTCCGCAAACCAAACAATCCTACGTCACGGTAAAATATGATTTGGAGAACTGACGGCGGCGAGGAGTGACCATCCTTTTACCTTTGATCTGGAGGGCCCCCGCGAACCCTTTTATTTATCAAATCGATTTATCTGAACCCTTAGAAAGGATCAAGGATGGCAAATTATAAAAAAAACTGTAATATTTATTTGAATTACCTACTATATTTTTTATATAGTGTGGAACTTTCGTGAGATATTAACATTTAGTGAGGGATGGAGTGAGTCCATTGGTAGTTGAACATATTATTATCTTAACTTTTTTATGTTTAAATCGTTTTATTTTAAAACGTGTTCCGATCCGGTTGTAGAGTTTTTTGTAAGTGTCCCCATAATTTTCAAACAAATTATTTTAAACATATTCTTGTTTTATTGTAATCCTTATTTAAACATAGAGGTGGTTTAGTACCTGAGAGAAGGCTTACAAAATTAGTTACATTACCTTTAAAACTACATTGAATGTTGATAACCCTGTAAGCCATCACAGTACTTTTCCGCAGCATTTCTCATTTTCCTATCTCTGAGATTTTATTATCAAAGAATAAAACTATTCTATCTGAAAGCAATTACTTACTGTAATGTTATCTCATCACAAACAAAATGGGTTGGTATAACGCCAAAGCTTTCAATAGAATTAATGAATAAAATAAAAATATGTTTTCTTTGAACACTACAACTACTTTTCTAAAGCAAAAGATCACAAACTTTCACAGTCGCAGCACATAAAGCAAAGTGAATTACATACTTAAGTGGACGTTTCATTTTTCCATCACTACAACTTAGAAAATAGAAAATTTATCGCTATTTGTGATGCAAAACTGCAAACAAAGAGCTCGGCTCTTGCGAATACAGAAGGAGAATGCGTGCAGACAGACTGAAATTAAATTTTATTTTTAAATCAAACTCTTACACCAGAAAATAACAATATTTTCAATAGTCTAGAATGAGGTCGGATAAATCCAAAGGGTTTGTAGTTTTCTACCATGGATACCAACCAACCTACCAAGTTTACTTCCCTGCGGCGTATACTTCACTGTAAAAGACTGCTAACTGTGTTTTGTGATTAATTTATACCGGGGCTCATTTGTAAATTGTAATTTTATTGTGTACACCTATCAGTGGATACGACAGTACGCCAAGTAAAACGTTGACATTCCGTACACTTGCCCATAAGCCCATCGATACAAACGCCCCCTACATTGTTTAATTAAAAACTAAAGCGGCTCGAGGTTTGCGCGTAACGCATTCAAATGAGGGCAAACAAAATGCGACGCAATTAGGAAGCCAAATGAACTGCCGACGAGCGAAATGCAAATGCGTATTGAAACTCGTTACACGTCCATGTAGGCTGTTGTCTGCCACGCAAATATGTTTTGTAATGTATACGGCAGTAGGTACGTCTGGTAATCGATTACGACGAATAAATAAATTAAGTCGCCAATTATGTTATTTCAAAAAACGAACAGGCGAACATACAACCTCCTTTTTTTGGAAGTCGGGTAATTAAAGTATTTACAGACAAAAACACCGATCATATGGTAGTCTAAGGCCCGTATTAATAAATCGATCTCAAGTCTGAGAGCGGTCTTGAGTACGCTTTTGACATGTCATTTTGTACTTGTGTGACATAAGAATGACATTTCCAAGTTCGCTCTCAGAATTGAGATATACAAGTCGCAGGAGGCCATCCTTCAGGGCTCGGTAGGCACGCGTTTTCATCGGTTTCTGACATAATGGGTAGTCTCGAGCAAAATAACACTTTAGATCGTAGGTAGATTCTCCGACATACATATTACTTGAGATTACTTAAGATTTAATATGTGTGTATACATAGTATGTTTCTCTTGAAAAGGTTTTTTTTAACAAAACGCTTTGTATGACTTCCGCTTATTATGACGTGTTTGTCAATTCCTTTCGATGTCATAATAAACTGATTCTACTTTATTTATTAATACGGGCTTAACCAACGTTACCAGGGAACCATACACGGACTGGAGGCAATCTGACACAAATACTAAGTACAACTCTTCCTCAAGCCTGTATTCCCTGCCGGGGTAGGCAGAGCTTTGAATGCAGTACGCTTCGCCGCAAACATCGATATTGAGTTATATCAGGATTTTCATCGCAGCACGACACAAGCAATTAAATTAAGTCATTATTGGAGTGTGGTTGCCGGATGATTATCGGAATATTTAAACGAGAGATATTACTTAATTGAGTACTTACTACAGAGCATTCGCTATCATGCTGGGGCAGTGCCAGATGTATTTTAACATCTAAAAGTGATACGTAGATTAAAAGCTTTATAGAGAAAACGTTTGATTAGCATGCCTACTTTACGAGCACTTAAATAATGCATCGCTTAATTTTATAAAATACACTGTCCAAAATAAACTGTAAAAAATACAGTGTCTTTGGGTTTGCATTTTTAATTATTTCGGATAATTATTTTACAAATAAGACACATACATATAAATACTTTGCAGTGTTTCACTGCAAATAAGCTATATTTCCATACAAACTTTCATCCCTTATTCCCTATTGTCATTCTACATAGTTAAGGGTAAAATTTTTACAAACTTTGACTGTCATATTTATTTATATCGAATCAACAGTTTCTAAAATAATAGTTTCAAGCTTCTAGCTCTAAAAATGACGATACTTCCATACAACTTTTCATCCCCCCTTTCAACCCTTTTTATTACCCATTAAAAAGCCTATGTCCTTTCTCAGGCTCTAGCCTATCTGTGTACCAAATTTCATTTAAATCGGTTCAGTAGTGTTGGCGTGAAAGCGCGATAGACAGGCAGACAGAGTTACTTTCTTGTAATATTAGTAAGGATTTTTATTCTTCTTTGACTGGAATTTTATGTATAGGTCCTTAAGCTATTGTTTACTTAGTTGACTCAAAGAACGTAAATACAAAACTTTTAGTCGTTATGGCTTCAGTTCCTGAAGCTAACTACCGCGATAAAATAAAGCAACACGGAATGGGGTTTCTTGTGAAAGCGATTGTGTTCGATATGTGAACAAACTGTGCATCCCATAATAATGTTATGTTCTCCTTTATGGTGAATGGAGATTCGTGGTTATTTTTTACATAATAAATACCTACTAACATGTGTATTTCACTATAACTACTGTAATGCCTATTGCATAAAGTTGAAACTTGTTAAACCATTCCATTGAAAATCATAAGATATAGCTTCAATTAATACACAAAAAAATATACAAATGTTAATCAAATTTGAAAATGTAAGCTCAAATTTCAAACTGTACTGATTGAATTCCCGACGGTCACAGAAATTAAAAACAAATTCGGATTCAGTTGCGCGTTCAGAGCGTATTCAACATACCAAACACACTCTCGCTCCCAAAAAGTTCGCTTATTTCATTTACAACAAACGGCAACGCATTCAACCGGAAAATGGTCCCAAATTCAAACTAGATGTGAATACTTGTCAACGCGGCCCCTGAGGCTATCGGATGTGACGTCACGATGCATTACGGCCCGATACCCAATACGTGTAATGGCCGGAAATTGAAAATGCTTCAGCATGGGGTGGACTAATGTGGGATTTTTTCCACAATCCCAGGATCGGTTGGGGTTTGTTAACACATCCCAGATTTCGGGATCGGTTCCAGGAAATACATATCTGCATAATAAAAATAAATTTAAAAGATAGATAGTAAATTCTAATGATATAGGACATCTGTTTATCTTGGCGCATATACTGAATATACGCAGCGGCTATAAGACAGGAGGGCTTTGATTGATTAACTTTAATATTATACGTAATACACAAATGTTAAGACTTAAGATCAGTTCTAATTAAAAGTTACGACACCTGATTGGAGATCAGATACCCCTAACTTTGATCTCCAAAGTTTATTCAGACTTAATTAGGTATGCGTCCACAACAAGTTTGGGATAATTAACTTGGAAAAGGATATAAATGATCTCTATTGTTTGTATGATGTGCGTTCGGCTCGGGTCTAAAAGTAAATACTTCACATCTAGTAAATCATACAGTGAGTTTACTTATATCCTCTTTTGGTGATTTAAGGGGGGGATTTTCGGGTGCCGAAAATAGTCAAAAGGTCGTCGTTCTTGTCTTGCCGTGCCTTTTCTGATCCATTATCGGGCAGACGTATTATCCATTTCTTCTAACAACTAAGTAGTCTTCTATAAAATACTAGTCTTTCGTTTATGGGTCCAGGTCGTCCCGAGATGTTCGCCCAGGATTGCTGCGTCTTGTGTTGAGTGGAACCTGTTTTTCATTTGGTAATTACTTATTTATTTATTAGTTATTAAATCTTCCAATGATAACCATTATTACACCAACCATATTAAAACTTCCAATGTTTTTTTTCCGTGCTGATCAGTAACTTTTTTAACAATAATCGATACTTAAAACAGATAGTCTTAGACATAATCGATCTATAAAACCCTATTATCGTTGAGGTGTTACTAAACGTAGCAAGTAAACAACCAATGGCCGCTCGCGTCTTATACCCACCCGTTGGGGAACTTGACACTTGGTGCATTAAAATCTTACACACCGACGACGTAGGTGCTCGTGACACTAAGGGTTAATGGTTTCTACCCACTGCAATGTATCATACGATGACCACAATAGAAACGTGACATGTCTAGCAAAACAACATGAGAATATAAAATATTAAAAAGTATGAGACTATCCCCAATAGACCGTTTTGCCACCGACCAACACCATCGCGCACGATGCACAGAACATCAACAATAGTCGGAAATAATATTTTGCGGTTATCGAGACTCTATAATTCAAGGCACGACCGCTTGGCGCAGTGGTTCAAGCGTAAGCCGCTCGGATCACTGCACGTGGTGGTTGCGGGTTCGATACCTGCCGGGTCAAATTTCAGAAATGGCCTTTTCGTAATGTGCCGAGGTGTCACTGGGATCGCCCCCAGTCAATTCTACGGCACACATAGTACAAGCTTTGCTTAGTGTGGGACCAAGGAGTTGGTGAGTCAGTCTGGCGATATTTGTTATTATTATCATAATATGATCTAGTCCTTTAACTCTATTTTCCACCATACAGTTGTACCGTATCTTTACGCTAATAAACGTACAGATATAACTCATTCGCAGGTGCATGTAGCCGCAAGGTCGCGGGACGCGGGGCGAGGGGCAAACAATATTTTACGTGACTGCGCCCATTCGTTACGCGAAATTGCGTTTTCATTTGCTTTTTAGGTATTTGAGCCCTGTGGGATATCTTCATGGGCTTTGCGGGAGAATGTGTGTATATTGTGACTGTTATTATAGCCCTCGCAACTTCATAAAGCCTTAACGCTACTTCACACGATGGACTGTTTTGTGTATACATTTTTGATGGATAATGCAACTATTTTGACACCTTGTACAGGACGTTATCGTTGCCGGATTAACTGTGTGAATGACCGGAGTTAATAGTAAAAAATCACCGATTAATATTGTGACGTAATATTGTGCCTTCTATTTTTGTAAACACAAACTAGAGACAATTGGTAAAAGAAGGTAAACAGGTATTTTCTTTAAATGAAACTCTCGCTAGCTTTGTAAGTCACCATCTTCTACTATCATCATCTACTCCATTATCCTAACCTAAGCCTTAGCTCCAGCTTTAGCCCTTACAAACTTTACAACACCGACGGTATAGTTGTAACGAAATATTAACTATCATGTTGACATTTTAAATTTGTCAGGTATATCATCCCTTGCGTCGTCAATATGCATACCATCGGCGCGGCGGCATCGGTGTCCTTGAATCGGTTTGGATTTCCCGTCATCTGTGACGTCACAGTAGGTGTTAAAAATTCGGCACGCTTGGTTTCAATATAAATCGTGATACTTGCGTTATCTATGTAAATCTATATCTGTGATACCATGCATACTTATTAACAGAATATTGCAGTATTTCTTCCTTGACGTCCTTATTAAGCGACTAAAATGAAAACTCATCTTCTGTCATCAAATTTATAAACATGGCTGCGTGCCCAGGGGTGCTCCGGCGGCAGTCGCTATCGTCGTATAATCAAACACCTAATTTGCTCGGCTCGCCTCATTGTTTGCCAATTCTTGCCAATTTTTATGTAGGTACAGGATATTGCCTTCTTAATTTATTTTTTCCTTCTTTTTATATTCGAAGGGAGTTTTTACTGTTGAGGTTTGACGGCGATACTTCCTCAATGCTCGACTACTTGCTTCTTTATGATATTCGGTAAATGAAAAATCTACTTTTAATATTCCAAACACGTGTTGTAAATCATCGAAATCCTGAAGACTGTGCAGTATAACATGGGGATCTTCCAGGGGCAAGTCTCAAAGGTTGACGGCGCGTCTGCTTCACTTAAGTTGCAGATGTCACGGGCGACAGTTACGTTACCAATCACCATCAGGTGGGACAACTTCAATAAAAAAAATTTAATTTATTTCATATAGATTTGGTTTAATCACACCTCAGTAAGATTCAACAGTAATTATAATCGTCAGATTCCCACATAGCTGTTATTCAAGCATTAATTTTCCGGTCCAATTTCACTGGATCTCGCGAGCCTCTCTGGTATTGATAAGAGATATTTATCACTGTTGGTAACTGGAGCAGACATATATATCTGAAAATATGTTTTTGAAATATATTTCATACGAATATGATCACCTGCTTGAAGGAGAACGTGGTGAAGAAACCAGGTAGGTAGGTTAAGATCAATTTGTTTTCGGATTATTTAATGCGTAATTATACTCCAGCCTATCCGGGTATAACATAGTACGATCCGGTTGTAGACTAAAGGAAAAAAATATAATTTGTAAGTATGTAGTTTATTGTTTTAGTTCAGGTCTCACGGTTAACTGTAATTATGTGCCATTCAGTAATAGTCCGTAAACTGACTAAAATTATGCCAAAACGTTAATTTATTGGTCACGTTATTCGTATGTTCATTTTTCTTGCAAACTGTCGTCAAATTCTTGTTAAGTGTGTAGCTATACCACTCCAACCCACAAAGGGTTTATGAGAAGAGCCCTCATCCCTTGAGATGATCCCTTTATGAACATGGTGATTAAGGTCGCCACACACATACAGTACCGAACAATATCACCTAACTGGAGAAGACTGCGACATGACGCTGATGACGTTGCAACAAGTCTCTTGACATCACGAGCAGATTTAGGCCGGTATTTATGAATTGATCTTAAGTCTGAAAGCGGGCTTGAGTACGCTTTTGACATGTCATTTTGTACTGGTATAGTATAAAGATGAAATTTCCAAGGTCGCTCAAACTTAAGATCGATCTAGCTTTTATATTATGAGTTTGCAATGAGGACGGATGTTTTTTTAGGAGTAGAGGAATTGAGTGATTGCAGTAAAGTATATATATTATATTATAGAGATGCTATAAAACTATACTATTAATAATATTAGCAGCATAGATAGCGGTGATAGGCGATTGGCACGCGTCTTGCAGGGACCAGGTCCTGGGTTCAAACCCTGGCTCGCACCTCTGGGTTTTTTGAAATCTATGTGCGAATCATAATTTCTATATGATTATTATGAGTTGCTTACGGTGAAGGAAAACATCGTGAGGAAACCTATGTCTGAGAAAATCTTACCAATTTTCGAAAGATATGTGCAGTCCGCCAACCCAAGCTGGGCCAGCTTGGTGGATTACGGCCTGAATCCCCCTTGTAGTGAGGGGAGGCCCGTTCCCAGCAGTGGGACGTAAAAAAGGGCTAAATTATTATTTTTGTTATTATTATATTATTAACAAGCTGAACCCGCGACTTTGTCCCCGTGGAGTTTAACTTAACAAACTTTCATTCCCTATATTATCCCCTTGGGGGTAGAATGAATCAAAATCCTTTCTTAGCGGATGCCTACGTCATAACATCTACCTGCATACCAAATTTCAGCCCGATCCGTTCAGTGGTTTGGGCTGTGCGTTGATAGATCACTATGTCAGTCAGTCACCTTTGAGTTATATATGTCGCAGCCAAATAGCTTAATTCGCCGTTCAATTAACAGCCTAGGCACTTTACTAAACAGCGCCGTTCAACTAACGGCCTAAATGATATTCAGCCGTGTCGTCTGTTACAACATTTAATAAACTGGCTGGCTAATGCTTAGGCAACTGGTTGACATTTAAGTACTACACAACTTTTTCAAAATACTACCCAAGGAGAACGACCTGGATGGGTTTAGGTTAGGGTTATTTTTTTATGACCCCACAGAAACCCCACCCGGCAAATAGATTCGGTGGATCTAAAAAAAATCGTAAATAACCTAAGTACCTAATAAAATTATTCCATCAAAGTTGTTTTTTTCCGACGCCATATTGACCAAAGAGAATATAGAATATAGAATATAGAATATAGAGATATTGACAGTTTGGTGAGTTTCGGCGCTATGTGGCAGAAAGTAGAACTAAATTGAAATGAACAGGCTAGGCAGGTAATTAAACTGCTAGGCAAGTAGTTAAACGTCATCGATCCAAGTCATTTGCCTAGCTGTTTAATCAAATGGCCGAATATCATTCAGGCCACTAGTTGAACGGCGCCGTTTAGTTAAGTGCCTAGGCTGTCAATTGAACGGCGAATTAAGCTAGTTGGCGGCGACATATATATTTAGATAATATTAAGTAATAAACTGTTACAAGAAAGGTACTGTTAAACCTAAGCGCGTTTTAAAATTAGAAGAGCCAAGCTGTAGCTAATTTTCTACAGCTTAATATACGGGCTGGCTCGACCGGAGTAGTACCCCCCTCTGACAGAAGATCGGCGTTAAATAGCTATTATAGCTGCGTTTCGAACGATGAGAGAGAGAACCGGAACCCAACCCCTCCCTTAATCCCACTTACCTTTAGCTAGGCAACGTGCGAGCAATGCCAATTGCATGCAAGTATTGCAAGCATCTATAGACTGGGATAACAGCTTAACATCAGGCGGATCGTACGCTTGTTTTCAGACATTGTTATTTAAAAAATCCTGCTGAAACACAAAAAAAAACTATTATGAAAAAAAAATGGGACACATTCTAGTTGTAAAATTCAAAGGAAAAAGTTGGTTTTAAATATTTTCTAACTTTATGACTTTTATCGCTTTTGCATATAACATGAAACAGAAACTGAGAAAGCTGTGTCGGGCGACTAGTTCAAATAGATATCCAAACTGTGCTGTGCAAACAGTTTATCATTTGCATAAACTATAAAGGTTGTTTCAGTAATCTGAAAATTTGTTTTCTGACTGCGGATACGTCTTGCTTGACATGTTAACCCCTATAAAACGACCGGATAGTTAATACCCCTAACATTGGATGTAGTTCATTCGAAATTTGATGGCATATTTCTGTGAATGGGGGTTTATGTGGGTCATTCCGAGTGTACGTGTAGGCACTGACCAGCGCAACCGGTCGCTTTATGGGTTATTTATGACCATTTTCCTTTTGTGCGATACTATTTACGATCTTGATATATACCTATATTGAATCAAATTTGTCAGTTTTCACTGGTGTTATAGATTTTTGTCCCTCTGTGTAAAGTTACAACAAAATTGAGACATGATATAAAATTGCTTATTTATTAACATAATATTATTTATTTATTCCAATCATATTATACATGATTACAAGCATCGCCCTGTTTTGTATTCATATTGACAGCTCGAGGAAGCTACTCGCAGTTTCCTGTGCGGATGTAATCAGTAATGAGGATGTCCGAACGAGAAATTGAAGGCAGATATTTAACAGCTGAGGCGGCTCAACATTCACATTTGCATTCATTCTGAAGATGGAGCTTTGACTCTGAGTCAGAAGGCACGATACGCGGTATACATTTTCAATACACTATGACTTGTAAATTTCCTTGTATAACTTTTAAGATAATTTTTAAAGCCTTAATTTTTTTCCATGCCGTTTTGTACGTCGTTATAGCCAAGCTATAGCCAGTTGGCTATAGCTCACATACGTCCCCGTATGTGAGCTATAGCCAATAGGCTTGAATAGGTGCAATGTAGCTGCGTTTCGCACGATCAGTGTGCGAGTTAGAACCAACACTCCCCTTCCTTTTCCTCTGTCCCAATTTCCCACTCCCCTGCGGGTGCGACGTGCGATCAAGAATTGTTCACTGATTGTTATTTTAAAATACGTAATCATTATAATTTTGTGTGTACGGAAGCTAACTGTATTGTGATTTTTTTAACGACCGCTTGGCGCAGTGATTCGTGCGTAGGCCGCTCGGCTCACTGCAGCGGATGGTTGCGTGTTCGATTCCTGTCAGGGCAAATTTCGGAAATGGCCATTTACTTATTTTCCCCGGTCCGGGTGTCACTGGGATCGGCCCCAGTCCAATGTATAGTACCCATAGTACAAGTGTTGCTTAGCTTGGGACCATATAGTTAGTGTGTTGGGTCTTAAATCATGACAAACACAGCTAAATTTTTCGAAGTGTGATATCTGTTTTTTTTATATTAACACCAACAGAATTACCATCATTGTAACTAGTTATTCTGTGTTTATAAATAATAATATTTTATCATGTAGAGTCGTCTGCTATACCGCGAGTTTTTCAATTGCAGTCCTTAGTGTCTATGTAATAATATATAGCAGTACCATTGGCCACACGAAGAATTAATCATTTACCAAACAAATATATTACGTACTAGTTGTGCCCACGGACTTCGTCCGCGTAGTATTTAACGTAACAAAAATTTCGGGATTATCGGGATAAAAAGTATCCTATATGTTAATCCCGGTTATAAACTATCTGTGTTCCAAATTTCATTCAAATCCGTTCAGTAGTTTTTACGTGAAGGAGTAACAAACATACATCCACATTCACAAACTTTCGCATTTATAATATTAGTAGGATATGCTAGCGATCAACGGCCCTTAAAATATAAACTGATAATAGAGTAAGTTAAAGCAACAGTAAGATTTCACTTGAAAGTTTGTAATGGTCAACACTTACTCAATCTGTCTCTACCGGCCGCGTTTAAAATAATTTTATCAGTAAATGGCCTTTCCATTAAATATTTTCGATCCAGTGCACTATTTTAATAATCATTGTATTCAGTCTTGCTCCGTTCCTGTGTTCCAATTAAAATTTCAGCACCCATATAAAAGTAGTGAAGCGCCTCGTGACAATTCCGGAATGAATTTCAACATTTTATTAACTTTAAAACTCGTTATAAACCTTTTTATATTTAATTTGGATTCATTGAGCTGGCAACACTGTCATACTAATGCTCCCCAATAAATACGACGGTAAATTCAGGGTGACCATTCGTTGGGAATTTTCCGGGACATCAATTTTTTTGTTTTATTTTAAAAGATCTTCGCGAATTCAATAACAACCGGTGGGCGCGTAAGATATTAATTTGTTTTTTGGTAGGTAGTGTTTAGTTATTCATTAATCGGAATGAATTGGTCTCATTTACATTAGGGGAATTTTATAGAATAGAGGAAGAAAAAATTAAAACCCATTTAGAAATTATTCGACCTAAATATACTTACAAAACAAGTACATATAGGTACCTAATTATTAAAACCTAAACGCTACATTTTATCTGGGGGCACGGCAGTGCCCCCCCAAGTCGAGCACGGCACGTCGAGCGCGGCACGGCCGTACCATCTTTTCTCGAAGCACTTCGGGCCATTTTCGACCCCCTATAACTTCGTTGTGGATAAAACTAGAACCCTGAATTTTCAGTAACCAAGCAGGCATTGTATAAACACGGTATATTTCAAATTTCATTCAAATTGAACCAGTAGTTTAAGAATTATAACTAGTCAAAATTCTTAATTTTGTCACTCACTGACTGCCTGACTGACCGATCATCAAAACTCTAAGGCACTTCTAGCAGACATAGAGGTTTCAAATTTAGAATACAGTTAGTGTTTAGTGTATAAATCAAGGGAAAACTAAAATATTTTATAATTTCGGTCCAGTTTTCTACTTACACCAACTGCATAAATAACTTTGTAATTCTATATAAATATATAGGATAACAAATTTACATATGCAGTTATTGTATCGGTGTACCTGTACATATTATGTGCCTTTATTATAATAATGCAATGCAATAATAGGTACCTAGATATAATTATGTTGAAAAGTAACTAGTAAAATGGTCAACGGAATGAAAAAGCAAGAATGGGACATGTCTTACTTATGATATGAATTGTACCAAAATCCCTCAATAAAGTATTAAGTAGACTAAATTGCCCGAAATTTATATGAAAGAAAGAACAATATCTACAAAAAGAAATGAGATCCCATCAAAAACAAAACATGTAAAAAAACCAAGTCTCGCAACTCTGTTCTTCTACCGTAAAAAGTTGTGAGATCTATGTAATACCAAGTCAGTTACTATATTAAGTCCCCAATAAAGGGACCTTCTGTCTTAAGTTATTTTAAGTAGGTAATTAGCTTACCTAACAACATCTTATAGTGACAATATCAATATTAAAAATATTGTATGTCTTAAATTAAATAGATTGACTTGGCAATCGCACTATTAAACTAAACTAAATACATTGTGTTTTCATGCGATGGCCAAGCCAATCTATTTAATTTAAAACATAAAATATTTTTAATATTGATATTGTCACTATAAGATGTTGTTAGGTAAGCTAATTACCTACTTAAAATAACTTAAGACAGAAGGTCCCTTTATTGGGGACTTAATATAGTAACTGACTTGGTATTACATAGATCTCACAACTTTTTACGGTAGAAGAACAGAGTTGCGAGACTTGGTTTTTTTACAAGTTTTGTTTTTGATGGGATTACATATACAAGGAGAAACAAAAAGGGTAACCTACTTTTTCAAAACTTAACTTTGTAATTCTAAAACTATCAGCTTTGGAGGAAACTTGAAAAACAAAAGGTGTTATAGGAATACAGCTGACATATTTCACAAGTCTACAAAACCTTTAGTACGTCAACTGTCCCACAAAGCCCATAGTTTTAGATTTACAAAGTAAAGTTGCAAAAAATTTAGTATACCCTTTTTGTTTCACCTTGTATTTTAAATAAACTGCTTACTAAATTCCTCATAAAAAATATCGTAAACGTCAACTAAGCGAGAATATCCCATCTCTTCATTGGTTTTTGGCCCTCCTAAGTAGAGAAATATCGAAAAACGCGGTGGAATATTAATCTTTTATCGCTCAGTGACTTCCACAATTTATGTGTTGTGCTCGATTGTTCGTATACTCTTCGCAATTAGGTTGTAAGTCGCACCAGACGATAACACGAATGAGGTCAAAGTCTGGCTCCAAAAAGTTGTACTTCTTTATTCGGAAAGCTGCAATAATAACAATTACACAACTTTTTTCCAGGAAACCCTTTGCTTACGCGTATCTCCTTTTATGAATTACGTAACTTTTGCAATGCTTTATAACTTTTTATTATATCCCTAAATTAGTCCCAAAGCCTGAGCCTTCTGACCTCAAAAACCTTTTTACCCTTACTTAACATGCTTATTTACCCAATTTATTCTGTGTACATATAAAATCCGCGAAAAAGCTTTAGCTAACAAACATTAATTCAATGCCTTACATCGCCTAGGGATCTCTTTAGGTTCTAAAATGCTAATGACTGAAGGATTTGTTAACTTTTTATATAATTTTACAATTTGACCGGAATGACTTTTAGGCTAATGTTCATTAATTGATCTCAAGTTAATCTACTACACAATTACATCTCAAAAGCTGCTATAGACGGTCGTACCGGACGTAGAACGATGACCTATTTCACATGTACATAAGGGGGGCAGGGGAAATTGATCAGTAAAAGACGACTTCCGGTTATGTGGATGCATGGCCTTGTTCTATCGTTCTGCGGTCTTTCCGAACACTTCAATTACCTAATTTTCAAGTATTAACGTATTCACAGACATAGCCCGCTGTCCACGGTGCCATAACGGATTCAACTCAGAATTTATGAGATATGACGTCATCCGTCACTGACAATTTCGACCGCCTTAGCTTACAACGTGAATAATATTTAGGAACAGCATCCGTGGGGTTGAGACGGGCTTGATACTATCCCGGACGCTTCGTGGTAACTTTCGGGAGGCGAATTAATATTATAAAGGGCTTTGGTGAGGAGATAATAACGAAAGATATTGAGGTATATTTATGTAAATTATTTACTTAAGGCTAAAGCGCCCATCTAGCCCGCGATGTTCAAATTTTTTGAGGTATATAGAAATTTTTCAAAATCTGACAATAACAAAAGGCACATTTTGTAATTCGCGACAAAAACCGTGTGCAGTGCATTTATTAATATATCCAACTTACTCTAAAACATTTCAAGCACGACAGCTATCCAGATAATCTGGCAATTTTTGTATATTTAGTGATTAACTAGTATCATATCCACCGTGATAATATTTAGAGTAAAATAAATGTATTAATAAACGCACTGCATACTGTGTTTGTCACAAATCAGAAAATGTTGTCTTAAATGTTTTCAGATTTTGGATAAACTATAAAAATACTCGAAAATTTTGAATTTCGCGGGCTAGACAGGCGCCTTCACCTTAACTTATAACGTTTTCTTGGAATATTGGTGTTGCCACTCGTAAATTCTGATTAGATACAGTATTTTCTGAGCCATTTGGTGTGTTCTAATATCAACAGGAACGTTTTGACAAATATTCAGAGCCCGTAACTCTGAAAACATTTTAGGATAGTTGCGAATAGTCCGTCTTCACTGCCTACATATCAGCTACCATATATGTACCTTCATCCCCCTTATAGTGAAGGGAGGCCCATGCCCAGGAGTGGGTCGTCAAAAGGGCTGATTATTATATTACATCTAAAATATTAAGTATTTCGGCTATTTACCATTTAGAAATCTGAAATACGAGAGAAATACCAACAAAATAGGTACCTCATGCAGAAACTTCATTGGCTGGGTTTTGTAAGAAAGCTTTGGAAAGGTGAAACACACGTGAGAATATGTGACTTTACTTTTAGTAAAGTGGACAGTAGTTATCTTCTGGCATGGTATTGCCTGCTCATATTATTATTTTATGCAGTTCCTGAGAATGGACACCATCTTTAATTAATTGAAAAGAGTAACCATTGAGTTTCTTGCCGGATCTTATCAGTGGAAGCAGCATTCCGACCCGGTGGTACATTCTGACTATTCATAAATGCTTTGTTGGCTTACGTGAATAAAAACAATTTTGAGTGTGAGTTTGAGTTCTTACCTTTTAAAATTACATGTTACATACTGGGTATTTAACTAATCAAACATTTACCTTAACATTTAGAATAAAGTATTTTAGAGTAATGTGAAGAATATACTGAACATTGAAAACACTGCTTTTTAATTTAGTCAAGAACTTCATTTATCCCCTCAGCCGTAACACAACTCATTGAGTCGACGTAAAAAAATCGCACATACGTAAGTCGACTCATTGAGTCGACGTGAGCCTGATCGGGTATAATGCGACTTTTAGTCAGTGTACAATATACTTTTCCTGCTCTGACTAACACAGAGTGTAGGGAAAAGAGCAGGCAAGGCATATAACATTTCATTTTAAATATCGTTCCAAATTCCCAATGCACTGCCCAACCTAGTCCTAAACGCATATAAAACAATAATTCAACCTCACACCAAAAGTCCAATTTTCCGCGGTTTTGTCATCGCAATATCTATTCATGAGCTTTGGTGTCATGTATATACCCGCCAGTTTAAATAGACAATCCGCCTCGACTGTAATGCAATACGTATAAGGTTCATTTTGTTGAAATCGAAGTGTAAAGGGATTCTGCCGGATTTCCATATGAGTAGGGTAACCATGTTAGCGCGTCACGGTGAGTTACGAGTTCGGAAGTGTCTGTGTGTGATAGGATGTGATGTAGGTGCTGGATACAATTTAGTTTTTGTTAAAATATTGTATTAAACATAATCTTCTGAGTAAACCTGGCAATGATTTTTACGACGAGGATAGTAGGTACCTACCTCATGTTGGGACTACGTAGATTCAAGTTATTATTATTTTATTATTCTATTGGTGAGAGAACTGATTTTTAACAAAAATAAAGCTGCTAATGTCATCGCTATTTATGAATTAATAATTGTTTTCGTATGAGATGTTTTATGTTACACTTCTAAGAATAAATATCAAAGATTGGGCTGTATTCTAATCTGTTGTTGAAATTTTTTTCTGTCAATTAATAGTGATTTATTTTTCTGGAAAATGTCCTCAAGAATCATGTTTCGCGTGGCGACCCTACAAAAAGAGCAGTTTTTTATGTGACAAATCCCGTCAGGCCGCATCACGAGGCATGCCCCGCAGTTATGAACTTACAACATTCACCGCTCTATGACTACCAAGTAGTTGTAAATCAAACAGACATAACTACTTAAAATAATAATAATATTACTATTTTAGTAGTGCGATAAAGTGAAAATTTTAATACGAGATAAATACTTACGAGTATTGTCAAATTTCACAAGTCAAATTTAACTTAAGGCTAAAGCGCCCATCTAGCCCGCGAAGTTCAAATTTTTTGAGGATTTTTAGAAATTTTTCAAAATCTGACAATAATAAAATGCACATTTTGTAATTCACGACAAAGACTGTGCGCAGTGCATTTATTAATATATCCAACTTACTCTAAACATTTTAAGAACGACAGCTATCCAGATAATCTGGCAATTTTTGTATATTTAGTGATTAACTAGTATCATATCCACCGTGATAATATTTAGAGTAAAATAAATGTATTAATGAACGCACTGCTTACTGTGTTTGTCGCAAATCACAAAATGTTGTCAGATTTTGGATAAACTATAAAAATACTCGAAAATTTTGAATTTCGCGGGCTAGACAGGCGCCTTCACCTTAAATGAAAAAACAAATTAACCTATCTATTTCTTATGTTGGTATGGATACCTACCCTAATAAAGTCAGGTTCAAAATCTTGTAAACACGAAACATTTATATACCACCAAAAGGTAATTTGGGGCAATATGACGATGTGACATGAACCTGAAACTGCCGCGGGAACTATTAACGACGCCTGAAGTGCCAAGGAGTGGCGGGGCGGACATCTTCACGCGCTCCCCGGGAGGGGCGGGTAGAGTGGCTCACGTATCGCTGTTTGGACGGTGTAAACTTACGGAAGGTGTGTTTTGGTCACATAAGTACCCTACGCGCGGTAGATTTGTCACCTGAATAAGAGAGACTACTTACGGGGTAAAATTGTCTTGGAACCCGCACGCACTTAATTGAAGGAAACACTAGGAGATTACGAGGATCATTGGAAATCATTGTCGATACTGACTTACAGGAATAATAGTGATGGGAGTGAATGCGGGATTAGCCTCTTAGAAAATCTATAGGGCTGATTGATGCGTTTTATTATTTTTTATTTTTATCTCCAGGTATTTCTTAGCATAGTTCTGTCCCTCTCATATAAAATCACCTCAAAAATAGGTACTTAATAGGTAGTAATAAATAGGTAAATATGCTTATTTGAAATAACATAACATACATAAGTAAAATAAATTTTGATAAATTGGGTGGTAATCCTGAGTAACTGTAAGAGAGACCATTCACTTGGCTGTGTGAGGAAGTGGGTACGCCTACTTCGACCAATGGGATTACTTCATTTCCTGATAACTTGAGCTAAACTGGGTGAAGCTGAGCAAATTAAGCGTTCCTATTGGTCGAAGCGGACGGGCCCGATCCTCGCACAGCCAAGTGGAAGGTGGCCCTTAATATTAATAAAATAAACGTGCTCACTAATAAAATAAAATTAACTGGCACCCCAAACCCGCGGTATTTTTCACCAAAGTGTTTACAGTCACCCCGAAAGCCTCCTTATTTCGTAACCCGTTTAACGTGGGTACAAGTTACCCCTTATAATATATCTTAACATAATCCGGCTGAGGAATTTAATTTGGAGGGTCTATTATGGGCCGATAACGAAAGGGTTGTCGCAGTGCCCTGTTAGTGCCAATTTAAAGCTTCCTTAATATTAAACGACCTCCACATGTTTTATGATTCTGAACAATAAAATTATTATTAGTTACAACTCTTCTTAACGGCTTAGTCTAGATCTGGATATAAGTTCTTAAAGTTTTGTTTTAGGGAGTCTGTACGCTATAAACAGCAGCTAAGGATGTACTTTGATCATAAACCATTCAGGTAGTAAGTTAATACATATTGTATATTGATTAAGTCCTCGCGTTATGCAAGTACTGAGCTAAGCGAAGACAGTAGCCAAATCTATGTTATAAAATAAATTAGTGCATTCAAGTCAAAAACACAGAACAAAGTCTGTGTCCAAAAATGGAAATGCCATGCAAAATATGGCGCATTATTAAAATTAAAACAGACAAAAACAATAAACAACAAACTAGGCGAAACTAATTTCCGTACTTTTTGGCAAAAAGCAACGGCACATAAATAAATAGCTTAGCGACGGAGACTTGCGAGAACAAACACAGGCAACTTGGCTTACATTACCGAGCGTTTATTTATTTCTTAATTGATTAAACTTCGACCTTGGAGCACTGCCTTTATTTTACCCTGTTCCCGCCTGATAGGATTCCCGAGACTTTCTGGATTTAGTTTGAGGCCAGAAAATAGACGAACAGAAATCTGTTAAATGCATATTGCAATAGCTATCTGCCTTCTTCTTTGGCTTGTTACCGGATTTTTAGAGTACCTTGGTTTGTTTCGTATTGGCGGCCTTGACTTAGGTAGTTATCGATATTTACCTACGCCCTTAATCTAATGAATGTAAGGAAACTGCATTTTTATCTAAACACTTATCGGAGATAAATAATTAAAATATAACCGCAAGTAATAAATCTACGAACAAACATTTGCTGTAATAACCAGATAAACAGAAGGCGTTGTAAAATCAATTTTTAAGATAAGCAAAAAGGTGTTAATCCATAAATTAATAGGTAACACAGGAGTAGTTTCACTTTACATAAAAATATAATTTTATAATGTTTCCGCAGTCAGTTCGCCGCTTCTTTAGCGGCTCGACATTCCCTCACTATGCCCTCACTCCAATTAGGAGGGGTCCGATTTGTGAAATTGACTGAATACTTGAGCGCGGACGCTCATTACTCTTAAATCAGTTTTGCGCTGACTCCGTGCTACAGAAAAAAGGTGAACTGGACGAAAATAGAAAAAAAAAGTGGTCACTTAGCAAAACCTATTTGAAATGGTAAATTGGAACTTGCTACATTTTTAAAAATTGTAAGCATCTAGCCTGCGATAATTCAGTTAGTAGGGAACAAAAAGGTTTTTCGTGTGAGTACTAGGGCTGAAGGGGAAATTAGGAGAGTTTCCATGGTAATTATTTGTATGTATTGGTTTAAAAACATAAACTAACTTTAGCTTTAAATAGTATTATTATTAGCTATGCATTTTTGTTGTAGTAGTAAAGGCATAGAGATTAAGGGACGTCGAAACAAAATATTCCTGCATATTTTCGTTGGTAACAAAGTAAGTAAGAACATGAATCACTCATCGACTCTACATTTGTATAAAATTTCCTTTTCCAGCAATTTTACTGTAATGATACCACATGATTTGGGAACATAGTGGGGTTCCAAACTCATCCCATCCCGTGTGTATCGCCCCGGTGCGGGAACAAATCGCGATCGGGGCCCTGTAATGTGCCATAACCCGCCCTAATGTGTCCGCTTAGGAGAAAAAATACGGAACAAACTCGACGCGACGATAACCGTTACGACCTGGGGTCTAAGATTTTTAACTTAGCTGCGGATGATTTATCAGAAGTAGTGTGACCCTAGTGGTAACTATTTACAGATTATTTTTGAGATATAAAAATGTGTATAACCCTACATTCGCACTGGATGAAACAAGGAACATGTTGTTGTCTCTGTTTTATGACAACTACAAATTGAGACAACAAAATGTTCCGTGAACATCTTTCGTCCAGTGCGAACGTAGGGTTATTGTCATAATATAATTTTTATTAATATAGTTACCTTACTGAGTAATGGCCGGTTGCTTGCAAGCAACTCTTACCCAAATAGATTTACCTACCCATAAATATCTTTACCTTTACTATTTATAGGTGATGCAATCCATTTTCTTGAGGGTAAAAATGAAAATTCCATCTACTAGAAGGTTTGTAAAGTACAATATTTTCTTGCTTTCCACATTGTTCGCTATTTGATCTGCGAATGGAAGGAAAATATAAAACTAGTAAGCTGCTTATTTACCCCGTACAAGTTCCACTAGCTCTTATCGTCTTAGTTCTAGGTTGCATTATGAAGCAGTGCATTGTGAAAATCTTTAGAAACTCAATTCCATGCGAATGTTAATTAAAAAAGCTGTTTGTAAAAAAAAATTGAGGGTGATTCATGACGTAAAAAAACTAGTTATAAAGAATACGGATAGATGAGATAAAAAATATATAGGCTTCGATTTCGGAGGATAATCAAAATAAAAAACTGTTAAAAAAATCAACAAACCAAACAAAAGACTATGTTGGAATGTCTTTTTTTGGGATTAGTCAATTGCTATTTCACTTAGCTAATGTTTTTATTTAGGTATATTGGATCTGTGGTTTTTGATCTAAGTCACCAAAACCAGGGCCCTAACCAAGCTAGCTACTCAAATCGTAATAGAAAAGCAAACGCTCGCGATTACATTTTAAACGCTCCGCTTTTGACGTTTTGCTGACACGAGCTTCACGATTTCTACTGACATTGATCAGGTATGGTGTCAGCAAAACGTCAAAAGCGGAGCGTTTGAAACTTAATCGCGAGCGTTTGCTTTTCTATTACGATTTGAGTAGTTAGCGTGGTTAGGGCCCAGGTCAAAAGTTCAATTGCAAGCGACCTCCAAAGCCCGCTAAGCCAATCAACGTTTTCAAGAACTTCTAGTACAAAGTTTCGGATAAAAATCCGCCGACTTTCCACTAATTAACCTGTTCCCGACTTGTTGCGCGACCTCGCCCCGTCGGGGGTAAACAAAATGTCAAATTAAAAGTTTCTAATCGTCGCGTTTGTTGTGTAAGTCAAGACTTTGAGTGCGTTTCATTTAGTTATTCATTTATTATTGTGTATTTGTAATTAGTGACATAATTACTTATGTAATTGAAGAACCGATAGATAACTTCTTATAAAATTGTTCATCGCTTTCAGGTACAATGCATGTTTTCTTAATCTTAAGAACGAAATAGAATCATATTTTTCATTTTTTTTTATAATTTTAGCCCTTTTTGACTTCCCTCTCCTGGGCACGGGCCTCCCCTCAAGTCAAGGGGGATTCAGGCCATAATCCACCATGCTGGCCCAGTGCGGGTTGGCGGATTTCACATGTCTTTCGAAAATTGGTTAAATCTTCTAAGACATGCAGGTTTCATCACGATGTTTTCCTTCACCGTAAGCAAGTGATAATCATATAGAAAGTATGATTCGCACATAGATTTCGAAAATTTCAGAGGTTCGAGTCGGGGTTTGATCCCGAGACCTGGTAGCCCGCAAGACGCGTGCTCAACCAATCGGCTTTCACTGACTTATATTTTATTAAATGTTAGACAAAGACGTATGTTTGTGGTGATAAAGCCAAACCGTAGCCTATAAGCCATGCTGTCAATACTTTTTTTTTATGCTGTCAATACTTTTTTTTATGCTGTCAATACTTTTTTTTATGCTGTCAATACTTTTTTTTTATGCTGTCAATACTTTTTTTTATGCTGTCAATACTTTTTTTTTAAGCTGTCAATACTTTTTTTTATGCTGTCAATACTACAGCTCATATACGGGCTGGCTAGATCAGAGTAGTACCACCCTCTCACAGAAGATCGGCGTTAAGTAGCTGTTATAGGCGCGTTTCGTACAATAAGTGAGACAGCCGGAAGCCCAACTGTGCCCCCTTTAATTTCCTGTCCGTCGAAAACTAGCGAGCAATGCCTTTAGTATTGCAAGCATTTTTAGGCTAGTTTAGGTCCAATTAGTCATATATTACGATCCGTGGTGCCTTACAACTGGTCTTCAATCAGCTGTAACAGTCTTGTTTCTATGGCAATCAGCCCATACCAGCTATTTTTGTCTCCCGCTTTGCACCGTAGGGAAGTGGATTTTTTTTCTTCCAACTCCTCCTATTATTTCTTTCGATTAAATTCGTGCGGGTTCAAAGACAATTTAACTTTCCCCGGGACTCGTCGAGGATCAAACCTCGACGTCATTATTGGTCACCATTGTCGATCCTGGCTTACAGGAGTTACAGTGGTGGGAGTGTGTGGCGGGACTAGTCCCATTAAAAAGCATTTTAGGCTACGGCAACAGCTTAGCATCAGGCGTATCGTACGTATTTAATAATGGCTTTACTACAGCTATAAGTAGCTGTTGAAGAATGAAGGTCAAAGACACAACTTGCTTGTACCACGACCATGTTATTTTAAGTAGAGGCTTGCAAACCTAAATTAAATCCAAATACGTGCCTAATATAATCAAGCCTCGCTGTGCGTCGTTACAGTAGTTAAATTAAGATAAATTAGCATCTATTACGCAGCCATCCATTGTTTTCCCGACAGTTTGCCTATTAAATACCCCCGCTTGCTTTTATCTAAAAGAGCGACCGTATATTAGCTTAAATTAAGACGATTTTGCAGTGAGACCCTGTCAGCGTTGAAGATTATTCTTCAAATCTTAACGTCTGCTATGAGTCGCTAGTCTCTACGAAAAGGATTTATGGCACATTGCTAGTTCCTCGGGGTAGTCGGTATACCATAGATATTGTATGTAGATGCTACCGGCTAGCGATTCCTGTAAACGTGAAACTAATGGTACCTAAATAAAATCTGATGATTTGTTTTATGGAAATCGTGTTGTTTGAATGTTTTTTATTATATCATCTGCAGATGTACTGCCTGTTTGTGTTTTTTTCTGAACAACCGTAGTTAAATTGATGGTTTATTATTACAATCTGTTACTGTACCATAAGTTTTGTCTAAGCAAAATATTAGTTTGATAAATTGTGTAGCCGTCACTCAAGAAACTAGCAATCGGCCATGCAAATATTTGTACGTATAGATGATATAAGTAGTGTCTTTGTTATTTTGATGATATAAGTATGTCTTTAGTCTTCATTATTTTTTGGTACAATATTTATATTGACAATAGTATGCATTATTTAAATAATTAATTAATCAAACATTTATTTGCTACCTTATAATACTCATGGTAGAGCTGGTTGTGCGTATTGCTCGTATCAAGCTATTTTCAACTAGTCAAATACCTGTTGTCCATCCGAAGTTTCCTTAACATCAAAGGCGCTCGATTTGATTTTAGCATGTTTAAAGGGCAAAAGTAACATAAGTTAACTTGTTGGAATGTTCACTATCAGTCTTATTAAACAAAGTAATAATGCTAGTCAATACATTTTCGTAACCTTATAAGAAATTCAATGAAAGCAAGTGTTATTTTCTAATCATATAAATAACGAACCTCTCATGCGCGACAACAAAAATAACTGTTGGTCTGAATATCACGCGATCATTTGCTACTCAGAAAATCCAAGTTATTGATCTAGCCTTCTGGAGATTTGATAAGTATGTGTATGTACAACAATATGGCGTCCCTTTGTGCGTCGTCGGTGCGAATCGTCAACAATAGAACCTGTCGGGTCCCGGCTCAAGATCGCGGCACGATAATAGAGAGAGCTGCGATCTGTTTACTCTACGTTCATCTATCGTATAGTTTATAGGTTCGCTAGGAGTCGCTAGCTTCCTAAATTTTCCAGGTACAAATATTTTACCTAGGTGCTAACTCCTAGCGAGCGTAAACCCTTTGTAAGACCCATGTCTGTTAGTGTAAAGCAACAAAAGATTTTCTGGCTAAACTATGTAGGTACTTATATTAACTAAACATAAACATTAAAACCATAGAGGAGAGCAGCTTGAACTTACTACGAAAACCATATATTTTTTTCGGTAAAATGTAAAAGTATATTCTTATACATACGCTCCATCATGCATTCGGTATTTATCCTCGTATCGTATCCACACAAGCGTGGAACATTTTAATTGAAAGGGAAATGAATTCAATGCTACGGTAACGAAGTCACATGAATAATGAAAATTCCTAAGAGATGTATCAGGGGAGGTGGGAAAGGGAAGAGGGTGTTACGTCATACGAAATACGTGAGGTATGAATGAAATTGTGGGTTACGAATTTTTCATTGTGCCAAAATGGATAGCTACTCTGTCACTCTCTTGCAGCAGTAAATTAGGTATTTTCTCTCTCTTACGCTGAAGCGTGTAGTCTTCTGGGCCATTGATAAGCTCGCATTATGTAAGATTGTGATACAAAGAGCTGCAAGTAAAAAATACTTTCAAAAGCACTCCCAAAAAGTTTCCTCAAGTGTTTTACCACTTGGCAGTTCCCTCGTCAAAACAAAGGCTGAAGTTGCAAATTAAAATCAAATCTTATCACATTTTTGAAGTATTTTCCTGGACCCTTGTAACGTGTCAAAAAATATTTCTTCGTAAATATTGAGAGGTCGTCAAAACTGGATAAAGTTGAACGGATCTTATTATTTAGTAAACCCATCTATCTTTCTTTATTTAATCTTGCGTTCAAAACTGCCCATTCTCTTGCTAAATATTTCCACCGATGGACTAAAGCCGGATGCGAAATTAGCCCTGAGATCTTCTTTCTGCGCAACTATGCAACATATTTTCCATGCTAGGCTGATTTCAAATAACTTTTTTTAAACAATTATTTGTGTAACAAAGTACTTACGTTTCGTTTTCATCTAGATATTCGGAAGCTGCTTTGATAAAGGAGGGTAGCTGTCACAAACAAGGGGACAATCGGTCGGTCGCCGTTGCCATGGCGACGGACGGGCGCGAGAGCCCGCCGCCGCCGTGCCGCCCCGCGACCTCACCAAGGTCGATCTAGTGGATCGCCCCCCTTATCAGATGCAAACGCGCCCTTACACGTGCTGGGCGTTTGTATATTGAGGTGCTGGGAAATAAAGATCTTTATTCATTCAAATTGATAGCAGCAAGGGGATTGTTTTTTGCTTCTTCAACGAGAATCTATGAATGAAATGTTTTCTAGATTAATTATTCATATTATAATTATTTAAAGAAAGTTATAATGGATTAAAATTGGCACTGCGAAACACTTTTGTTTAAAATAATGATGGTAATTATTTTTTCTATAGGTATTCAGAAATAAGTAATTAGGTGCTTTATTGTTTTCTTATATTTACGCGAATACTACACATTGAAATAAAACTAACGAAACGTCGGGAACATAAATTAAATAAACGCGATAAAATCCGAAAAATAGTTTTATTTCAATTAGGTGCTCTGTTGCACTGGTAACTACGATTACTCAAAAAATATATAAAGACGCATGGCAAAGTTTTGATAAGTCCGATCACTAGGATTATTAAACTGTTAGGATTTGTGAATTTATTCACAGATTTCCAGCCTCATGCCCTGCATCAGACTCAGACTTTTCGGCTTACATATCAATATAAACGTCTTGGATTCGCGCAGTCTAGTCTCATTGTCCCGGCGACCTTCCCGGCCAAGTTCACTGGATAGTGCGTTGCCCCTAAATCGCTTTCTATCGACGTTATTTAGGTACTTGTACTTGGTGTAAATAATCATTCTGATAAACATTATTTTGTCTCACATTAATTTATTTCTGTGGTAAGTAATTATTTCCTAATAATAGATATAACCTTTAGCCTTTTAGTATTATATTACATAAGAGTTGTTTTCTTATTTATTACACGTACCTTCTTTCTAATAAGTGACACATTGATTTTGCAAGAGGTTTAAACGTACCTATCATAACAGGTTCAGGATCATATCAGATGAGCGAACCTTATGTCCGAGAAGTTAGCATAGCCATTTTGATTTTTTATAAAACTAAGCTTTGTGCTGACTTGTGCTAGGCTTGTGCTACGTTGTGCCGCAAATTGCGACTCCCGATCTCAAAAAACAAAGCGGCTATCGAATAAAAACCATTTTTGCACCAGCATAGCCATTTTGTTTTTTCGAAAATCTGAAGGTTGTGCTGGAATGTGCTAGACTTGTGCTGCAATGTGCTGCAAATCGTTTTTGATTATCTCAAAAAACAAGTCGGCAATCAAATAAAATACATTTTGCACCAGCATAGCCATTTTGTTTTTTCAAAAATCTAAAGGTTGTGCTGGAATGTGCTAGACTTGTGCTGCAATGTGCTGCAAACCGTTTTTGATTATCTCAAAAAACAAGTCGGCAATCAAACAAAATACGTTTTGCACCAGCATAGCCATTTTGTTTTTTCAAAAATCTAAAGGTTGTGCTAGACTTGTGCTGCAATGTGCTGCAAACCGTTTTTGATTATCTCAAAAAACAAGTCGGCAATAAAATAAAATAAATTTTGCACAAGCATAGCTATGTTGTTTTTTTTCAAAAATCTAAAGGTTGTGCTGGAATGTGCTAGACTTGTGCTGCAATGAGCTACAAACCGTTTTTGATTATCTCAAAAAACAAGGCGGCAATTAAATAAAAAGTATTTTTGAACCAGCATAGCCATTTTGTTTTTTCAAAAATCTAAAGGTTGTGCTGGAATGAGCTAGACTTGTGCTGCAATGTGCTGCAAACCGTTTTTAATTATCTCAAAAAACAAGTCGGCAATCAAATAAAATACATTTTGCACAAGCAAAGCTATTTTGTTTTTTTTTTCAAAAATCTAAATGTTGTGCTGGAATGTGCTTGACTTGTGCTGCAATGTGCTGCAATCCGCTTTTAATTATCTCAAAAAACAAGGCGGCAATTAAATAAAAAGTATTTTTGAACCAGCATAGCCATTTTGTTCTTTCAAAAATCTAAAGGTTGTGCTGGAATGAGCTAGACTTGTGCTGCAATGTGCTGCAAACCGTTTTTGATTATCTCAAAAAACAAGTCGGCAATCAAATAATAGTACATTGTTACATGAGTGGTGAAAGTTACTTATTTCGTCCCGAGACGGGGTTTGGCGCCCGAGCGTAGCGAGGGCGCTAATAGTTCGAGGGACAAAATAAGTCTTTCACCCGAGGTAAACACTGTGCTTTTCATTACGAATACAAGGAAAATAAAAATAAAAACAGGAATTAGCTAAAGAAATAATACAAGGAAGTATAAACAATACTCTACAACTCGAAAAAAAAAAATCGGATTGCCGCCTATTTTGTTTTTTTTTTTCGTTGGCCGGCCAACTTCATTATTTAGCCATAATTTTTAGTTTTCATCTTTAAATATTTTGCCTAAATCTATTTTATTTTAAAGAAATGGTTGAAACTAAATTATAATTAAGTCATTAAAAAAAATATTCTTGAATTAATACTTAACTTTATGTTATTTCAATTTTACATCAAAAAAAAAGTTTGAACATGGTTCCATAGAAATGTGAAAATGGAACTAGTTTTTTTTTTTATAATTTGACAGCTGTCAGTTGAAAGCGAAACTCCCGGGCCTGAAAAGTATTACTTTCAACCCGCTTCTCAGGCAACTTCAGACCTACTTTCAGAGTATGAGTAATGAAAAATATATTTTGCACCAGCATGGCCATTTTGTATTTTCGAAAAACTGAAAATTGTGCTTGAATGTGCTAGTCTTGTGCTGCAATGTGCCGCAAACCGTTTTTGATTATCTCAATAAACAGATAAAAAAAATTATTACTCATACTCTGAAAGTAGGTCTGAAGTTGCCCGAGGAGCGGGTTGAAAGTAATACTTTTCTGGCACGGGAGAATCGATTTCAACTGACAGCTGTCAAATTAAAAAAAAAAACTAGTTCCATTTTCACATTTCTATGGAACCATGTTCAAAATTTTTATACAGTCACTCAATTACAGCAAAAGGTAAAATTGAAATTACATAAAATAAGTATTAATTAAAGAATATATATTTTTAAATGGCTTAATTATAATAAAAATAACATATATTTGGGCAAAATATTTAAAGATGAAAATGAAAAATAATGGCTAAATAATGAAGTTGGCCTGCCAACGAAAAAAAAAACAAAATAGGCGGCAATCCGAACCTTATTTTTTTTTCAAGTTGTAGAGTATTGTTCATACTTCCTTGTATTATTTCTTTAGCCAATTACTGTTTTTATTTTTACATTCCTTGTTTCCGTAATGAAAAGCACAGTGTTTACCTCGGGTGAAAGACTTATTTTGTCCCTCGAACTGCTTTACGCTCTACTACGCTCGGGCGCCAAACCCCATCTTGGGACTAAATAAGTCACTTTCACCACTCGTGTAACAATGTACTATTGCACAAGCATGGCCATTTTGTTTTTTTCAAAAATCTGAAGGTTGTGCTGGAATGTGCTAGACTTGTGCTGCAATGTGCCGCAAACCGTTTTTGATTAAATCAATAAACAAGGCGGCAATCAGATAAAACTCATTTCATATACATTTTCATCCCCCTATCTCGGAAAGAGTATTTTTGCTCTTCGATATCTGAGTGCAAAAGCCGTTTTTATCCGCTAGAGGATAAAGTGAAATTGAATTTAGAACGTCGTGTGCACTAAGTTTGTGAATCATTAAACCTATTTACTTCCACCTCCATGGTGCCGAATTTTACATACATTTTTTAATTTGTTAAAAACTCAGACTCGGAACCTTCTTTGTGTTCTTATTTTTTATTTGCTGTGCGCGCGCCATTTTCTTTTCACTTTTTTTTTTATTTAGTCATTTTTTTTTATTTATTTAGACATCATAAAACGGTTTGCGGCACATTGCAGCACAAGACTAGCACATTCAAGCACAATTTTCAGATTTTTGAAAATACAAAATGGCCATGCTGGTGCGAAATATTATTATCTGTTTATTGAGATAATCAAAAAAGGGTTTGCGGCACATTGCAGCACAAGACTAGCACATTCCAGAACAATTTTCAGTGTTTCGAAAATACAAAATGGCTATGCTGGTCTAGAAAATGGTTTTTATATGATTGCCGACTTGTTTTTTGAGATAATCAAAAACGGTTTGCAGCTCATTGCAGCACAAGTCTAGCACATTCCAGCACAACCTTTAGATTTTTGAAAAAAAACAACATAGCTATGCTTGTGCAAAATTTATTTTATTTGATTGCCCACTTGTTTTTTGAGATAATCAAAAACGGTTTGCAGCACATTGCAGCACAAGTCTAGCACATTCCAGCACAACATTTAGATTTTTGAAAAAAACAACACAGCTATGCTTGTGCAAAATGTATTTTATTTGATTGCCGACTTGTTTTTTGAGATAATCAAAAACGGTTTGCAACACATTGCAGCACAAGTCTAGCACATTCCAGCACAACATTTAGATTTTTGAAAAAAAAACAACATAGCTATGCTTGTGCAAAATGTATTTTATTTGATTGCCGACTTGTTTTTTGAGATAATCAAAAACGGTTTACAGCTCATTGCAGCACAAGTCTAGCACATTCCAGCACAACCTTTAGATTTTTGAAAAAAACAAAATGGCTATGCTGGTGCAAAATGTATTTTGTTTGATTGCCGACTTGTTTTTTGAGATAATCAAAAACGGTTTGCAGCTCATTGCAGCACAAGTCTAGCACATTCCAGCACAAGCTTTAGATTTTTGAAAAAAAACAACATAGGCTTGTGCAAAATTTATTTTATGTGATTGCCGACTTGTTTTTTGAGATAATCAAAAACGGTTTGCAGCACATTGCAGCACAAGTCTAGCACATTCCAGCACAATCTTTAGATTTTTGAAAAAACAAAATGGCTATGCTGGTGCAAAATGTATTTTATTTGATTGCCGACTTGTTTTTTGAGATAATCACAAACGGTTTGCAGCACATTGCAGTACAAGCCTAGCACATTCCAGCACAACCTTTAGAATTTTGAAAAAGAACCACATAGCTATGCTTGTGCAAAATGTATTTTATTTGATTGCCGACTTGTTTTTTGAGATAATCAAAAACGGTTTGCAGCTCATTGCAGCACAAGTCTAGCACATTCCAGCACAACCTTTAGATTTTTGAAAAAAAAACAACATAGGTATGCTTGTGCAAAATGTATTTTATTTGATTGCCGACTTGTTTTTTGAGATAATCAAAAACGGTTTGCAGCTCATTGCAGCACAAGTCTAGCACATTCCAGCACAACCTTTAGATTTTTGAAAAAAAACAACATAGCTATGCTTGTGCAAAATTTATTTTATTTGATTGCCGACTTGTTTTTGAGATAATCAAAAACGGTTTGCAGCACATTGCAGCACAAGTCTAGCACATTCCAGCACAACCTTTAGATTTTTGAAAAAACAAAATGGCTATGCTGGTGCAAAATGTATTTTGTTTGATTGCCGACTTGTTTTTTGAGATAATCAAAAACGGTTTGCAGCACATTGCAGCACAAGTCTAGCACATTCCAGCACAACCTTTAGATTTTTGAAAAAACAAAATGGCTATGCTGGTGCAAAATGTATTTTATTTGATTGCCGACTTGTTTTTTGAGATAATCAAAAACGGTTTGCAGCACATTGCAGCACAAGTCTAGCACATTCCAGCACAACATTTAAATTTTTGAAAAAACAAAATGGCTATGCTGGTGCAAAATGTATTTTATTTGATTGCCGACTTGTTTTTTGAGATAATCAAAAACGGTTTGCAGCACATTGCAGCACAAGTCTAGCACATTCCAGCACAACCTTCAGATTTTCGAAAAAACAAAATGGCTATGCTGGTGCAAAAATGGTTTTTATTCGATAGCCTCTTTGTTTTTTGAGATCGGGAGTCGCAATTTGCGGCACAACGTAGCACAAGCCTAGCACAAGTCAGCACAAAGCTTAGTTTTATAAAAAATCAAAATGGCTATGCTAACTTCTCGGACATGCGAACCTTGCTCTAACAAGCAGAATAAGATTTGTAGACCTCTTTATCTTAAAACAAAGTACACAGATGGTTCAGACAAACATTCTAATTATGTGCTGTCCTTGTCACGACCGATAGACATGAGCAAGACAGCTATTATTTTAGTTGTCTTCAGTCTTTATCGCCCAGTAGCTAAAATTAACCGATTGATTTAAAACACAAATTGACAATTACCTGGCTCAAAATAACCATAAGCTAACAATAGATAATTCTATTGTTCTATGAAAACCGCGATGTACAGAACATGTACCATGGGTTATAAAACTATTTAACATATTAATAGAGGTCTCAGGATAGGCTGCTGCCTATTTACGCGTATCAAAGATACTCTACGTACGTAACTGTGTAAATAAGTGTGTAGTAGGGTCATTCCGTAGTTTCGCACCAAAAGCAATTCCAGGCTAATTTACCCATGAAAAAAAATACTTAATTTAAAATATTATTTGCGTAATAGGTTAAAACCAAATAATTCTAAAAGGAGTATTTCTAATATAACAGCTTAATTGGTTAATTTTCAAAATAAATAAATAAAACTGCCTGAAAAATCATTCCTCTCTGCGTCCAGCGGGGTACCACGGTTGGTTTTTTAATGTTAATTTCCTTAAACTTAAATTGCTGGCTGTAATTAATACGTAATATTAAAGCCTATATCATCAGGTATTGATTGCGGATTTTCAATAATTTTTTAACACAATTATAATTACAGAAAAAAATATTTTTCTTTTTGTCACGATAAAAACTTCATTACCATCCGTACTCAGAAATTCGATAATTTTAAATTAAATTTATACGTGCCCGACTATAGTTCAGGTCACAATCTGTTTATACTTATTAGCTTGGCATGGCAACGGGGAGAGGTGGATGTTATATCAATCCCTGTTAAAATTATTTACGATCTTCGGATTGTTTTTAGTGTTTCGTCCATAAATCGTCTCATTGCATTCCTTCGATTTTACAAGCTACTGTAATAAATAAAAAATATTTTTATCAAAAAATGTTTCCCATTTTAATTTACTTAGAAAGTGTTTTCTTAAATATTTGCTAATATGTGCGATTATGTAGTTATCAAGGAAAAAGTTAAATTTTCTCATTCATCGCTCCTTCATTACCATCCTTCCCATCCATTTTTTTACGGGAAGGTAATGAACTGTTTTGGAGAGAAATGAATTTTTATTTCATTTAAAACGATTTCGTTATAGTCTATATAATATTTTAAAATGTATTATTAATATTTTATGAGATTTATAGTTTTGGGTGGACTAAATATGTAGAAATAAGTAGTGTTTAGTTAATATTTTAATGAATTTGTATATATTTTTATCAGTAGGTATTCAAATGGCGAAAAGACGTAACATTTTCGTAACAAAAGAAGAAACATTGGTAAAAGATTGGCTACGTAAATCTAGAGCATTGTAAACCAGATCCCTTAATGCTTGCTTAAACAGGTCGAGATCCAAGCAATCAAATGTATGTATACGATTACCTTAGTCCAATGTAATAAAAATAAAAAAGTTAACGGAGTATTGAAGATATACGAGCATAAAATAAAATAAAAGAAAAAGTAAAAATCTGCTGCTGTTTAGCGTAACTATTTCGTTATGGGACTAGTCCCACAACACACTCCCCACTAGTCATAGTCTAGCTAGATTCTAGCTTGCAGGAGTCATCCTGCAAGCTAGAATCAGCAATGGTGTCAAATGACGTCGAGGTTCGGGCCCTCGACGAGTCCAGGGGGAAAATAAAATTGTCTTAGAACCTGCACCAATTGTATTAAAAGAAATAACTTTAAATTAAAAAAAAACCCCAAAGCAACGACTTTTTAAATTAAAAAAGAGCAGATCATTTTAAAACAGCTGAATCGATCTTCATGAAACATAGCTAAGAACACTCAATCAGAATAACTTTCTAACAAAAAAAAAACAAATAAAAATCGGTTCATCCGCTTGGGCGCTACGATGCCACAGACAGACACACAGATACGCATGTTAAACTTAGAGGACCCCTCTTTTTTCGCTGGGGTTAAAATAGGAGGAATTGAAAGCAAATATCAATTTCACATATGGACAGAAATAACTTTATGGGCTGATTGCCACAGAAGCGAGACTGTAACAGTTGATTGATGACCGAAGACCAGTTGTAATTGGACCTGAGCTGATTATACTTGATCCAATAATAGTGTTTCCACAAGGTCTGTGTAATAAATAATAATTAATAAATAAATAATGCGACCTAATTTAAATATGGCACAAGTACCCTCTATATTTAATTTTCATAGCCTTATAATAGTATTTTTTTTTATAATCCGCCTTCCAGTCTTATCAAAATAAAAATCTGATCAATAAATAAATAAAATAAATGATTAATTATAATTCCTAGCTATTTCATAACTTGTTTGGTGTATTAATCCCGTCCTAAATCATTACAATCCATTACACTTTTCATCACCATCCATACGTAAAATACGTAAAATTTCAAGTGCAAATATCTCAGTAATTAAATAACTTACAAAAGTGCCTCCCAGTTTTTATGACTCAGGTGACGAATTAAATTCTATTATGAGCAAAAAAAACATGAAAACTACAATTTTTTTTTATTCCGCGGAACGGTTCGAATTTGCGCGAAACGGCGGAACGACCCAGTAGCATATTGTACACTAATGCCGACTTTCAACTGTGTAGCTTCTTTTTGTAGCGCTCACGAACTAGAAATTCGTTTTCAGGCGGATAGTTCATTTTTAATATAGGAAAGTGTGCACTAAATAACTCTTTTCCCCATTCATTGGCAAAAATATGTCAAACAAGTTCACACTTCACGTATATCTCTCAGATAGGTAGACTCCTGACGAATTATATATTATTGGAGATCACATCCCTACGGACATACGAAGCCTATAAGAGGCGCGACACACCAGTCATCGCTCTCTTTTCGCCGCCAGCCGCCGCCGAGACAACATCGTCTAGCCTCAATACGTTTGTCGCTCAAATCATTTTTGTCTTTATACCCACTCTTATTTGATTAATTTAATTTTTATGTTTGTGATAATTTTTAATATTAAAATAGCAGATTTTGTTTTAAGAACAATTTTGTGTTATTTGCTAATATCAGAAGTGGGATCTAATCCTTGTAATCCTATCTTTTGTTTGATTTCATAACGATAATGTCAGACCGCGAGCATCGTCACACCCAACGGCGTAATAGTTCGGCTCATCGATCGAGTAGACATCGTGACCGCATGCCTGATGGTACATTCAGGCAAATGATGGAGGCAATGATGAACAGGCTTTCAGCGTTAGAAGAACGTTCTACAGCACGAGCTTCAAGGTCGCGTGAACGACACGAGTCGCGCATGAAAATGCGCGTCAACTGTCGCCGCCACCGCGCCGCCAGTCTAGGCATACCCCGTCACCGCGGCGCCACACCTCGTCGCGCATGCACGCGCATGATTGTGTACCGACGCTGCCACAAAACAGGCCTGTGACGTCACCATCACCAACACAGCCCGAGCGACCAAAGTGACGACAGATCGGATCGTAATTCGAACGATAGACATTGTACTTTGCGAGATGGCTTACGTGTCCGGGATCGACGTGATTTTCACAGTTCCGAGTCTGCAGTTATGCAGTGGCAGGCGCCGGGCGTTGGAGTTGCTGCGCGTGTGCGGTGGCATGTGAGCTATGTCGGTCACTACATACGCTTCGAGCGAGCGTCGCGCGATTCGGGATCGACGGTGTGATCGTCGAATCCGGATGACAATGACGGTCACAAGTATACGTGAAGCAGGATCGGGTGAGTCGAACCATGTTTATGTGGTGCCTCAGATTCTATAAAGATAAGTTACACGCGGTACGTGTTACAGCATTTAAAGTGTAAATGCAGGTGTGCGTGATATTTTTATTCCGATTGGAGGGTGGATAATACTTATTGTCGTCTGCTATCTGTGTTGTGTATTGCGGATATTATTTTACGGTTGTGCCGACATGATTTTCTGGACTGTGTCTTAAAATTGCCCACTGTCATTTTACAATTGATTTAAGAAAAAAAAAAAAAAGTTTGACTTGATTAGAGGAATTTCGGACCGGGCAGGCCATCGTAGCCGCCACGGTAGCCGAGATCAGTGTGCTCATAGATAACAAGATCGTTCTCCAGATGATGCGTTGTGGAGCACAATGGAGGCGATCTTGGTTTGACTTTCAGCGTTGGAGGAGCGATCTTCAACTCGGTCGCTAGAACGGCTGGAACATCTCAAATCATCATCGCCAAAGCACCAAGTCGGCACCAGGCATGTTCGCTGACTGCGCTGACGCGAGCGGTCGCCATCACCGACGCGGTTGGCATCACCTGTTGTTCCGGTGCAAAACACACCGCAGGCGCTTTGTGCGTCATTGGTCTTCACGGCGACCCGGGCAGATCACGTGCTACCTACACAGCATGCGCCTCTGTGACCAACTTTGAAGAGGGAGGTCAGCGAAGCGCTTTCAACGTCCTTGCTGTCAACAGGCGCAGAATGCATCGTGGAGGCGATTCACTCAGGGAGATTGGCTTCAGGGGTAAGCGGTTTGCTTTGAGAGTTCAGAGAGACTGGCTTCAAAGGCAAGCGGTCTGCTCTAAGAGTTTAGAGAGACTGGCTGATAAGGTCTGAAAATAAGTGGTCTGCTCTGAGATTTCAGAGAGACTGGAGAGAGTAAAATACATGTCATAGTGACATGACCAGGTCTGGTTGCTTAGAGAAACCAACGTCAAGTGATAATAACTATGGTAGATTTTGCTCTTTTGTTTAACGAAGTATTGGGGGCGACTGATGGATATGGTCAGGTACGGCCGAGTTCGGGAGAAATTAATGCTCTGTTTAAATTACCAAACTCACCAATGCAAGAGAGGTTCGCCAGCTACTAGGACTTGCAGGGTACTTTCGCCGGTACATTGCAGGGTACGTTTTTAAAACCGCCTGCATCGCAAAATTACTGAGGAAAGGTAAATCTTTCTTATAGGGCACTGTACTGGACAATGCTCATGATTATGTCATACATAGCTTAACCAACGATAGCTTAACCAACTCTTAGCTATTTTTGACCCACTGGACTTCACACTGACTTTATCGGACCTTTGCTGGAAACCAACGGCTATAAATACCTCTTCAGTCATAGGTGCGTTGTCTAAGTACTATACACCATGCTGCTGTACACCATGTACAGGCAGGATGCCAAGGACTTGAAACGTGTATTGTTTAGCTGTGTTTTGTTTGGTACACCTGCCACAATAGTATATGACCGAGGCAGGATGTTCAAAGTTCTATGTTCCAGGAAGGCATGCGTGGTCCCTACAGGGTCGTATGCGTACTCCCATATCATTGCTACTAGCTGGACTCTTGCATACGGGGACCCTACCGCGTGGTAAAGATACTGCGTCATGGGCGGTATGAACTGCAACTCATGGCTGGCTCTTATGGGAAGACGACTCAGGCAGCAGCGGAGTACATTGTTCCCTGGCATGGCGAGTGGACTCCCAAACTATGTGCTGCTTACTTTGGTGGTGAGTTGCTGGCAGCTAGTGACTGTCTGAGAGGTTAAGAGTACGCTTCACGTCGTGCCTCTTCTCTTAACCACCGATCCAAGTTACTTGCCTCACGCCGTGCCTCTGACTTGAATCAGCTGTGTATTAAGCTATGCTTCACGTCGTGCCTCTAGCTTGACAGATTGTTTTGGTGTTTATTGTCTAAGCTATGCTTCACGTCGTGCCTCTAGCTTGACAGATTGTTTTGGTGTTTATTGTCTAAGCTATGCTTCACGTCGTGCCTCTAGCTTGACAGATTGTTTTGGTGTTTATTGTCTAAGCTATGCTTCACGTCGTGCCTCTAGCTTGACATATTGTTTTGGTGTTTATTGTCTAAGCTATGCTTCACGTCGTGCCTCTAGCTTGACAGATTGTTTTGGTGTTTATTGTCTAAGCTATGCTTCACGTCGTGCCTCTAGCTTGACAGATTGTTTTGGTGTTTATTGTCTAAGCTATGCTTCACGTCGTGCCTCTAGCTTGACAGATTGTTTTGGTGTTTAGTGTCTAAGCTATGCTTCACGTCGTGCCTCTAGCTTGACAAATTGTTCTGGTGTTTATTGTATTAAGCTATTCTTCACGTCGTGCCTCTAGCTTGACAAATTGTTCTGGTGTTTATTGTATTAAGCTATTCTTCACGTCGTGCCTCTAGCTTGACAAATTGTTCTGGTGTTTATTGTATTAAGCTATGCTTCATGTTGTGACTCTAGCTTGACAGATTGTTCTGGTGTACGCTACTACGCAACAGAGCTGTGAACCCTACTGTGGGGTCATCGACTAGCGTCGCACCTGAGCCACAAGAAGACCAACCAGGAGCTGGAGCCACTACTATTGAGGATGAAGGTTATCATAGCCAAGGACGGGAGCATTCTGGGTCGACGAGAAGTCTACCGCTATTGGAAACTGATTTGGAGAGTTAAAGGAGCCCGAGGACGGACTCGTGTCAGGAGAGGCCGTATTGGAGATCACATCCCTACGGACATACGAAGCCTATAAGAGGCGCGACACACCAGTCATCGCTCTCTTTTCGCCGCCAGCCGCCGCCGAGACAACATCGTCTAGCCTCAATACGTTTGTCGCTCAAATCATTTTTGTCTTTATACCCACTCTTATTTGATTAATTTAATTTTTATGTTTGTGATAATTTTTAATATTAAAATAGCAGATTTTGTTTTAAGAACAATTTTGTGTTATTCGCTAATAATATATAAAGTAAACATAATTTATAAAATAATAAAAATATTGTATTTATTATTTAAGCCATTAATTCATACATTATTTATTACAGTTATTGAGAATATCTATAAAAACATGAATAATAGCAAAGAATGCAGAAAATATTTTTGTTACAGTGCAATCCTCATCACAGGTAATTCATTTCGGCTAATGAAAAGAAATTTCATAATATATCATCTTAAACTTTCTTCAGTTAAAACATAACGGCCCTTTCTAAGTGCGATAACAGTAAATAAATCACAATAAATAGACAGTAAAACCTTTTTAGAAGCCGTAATCTTGTTTTCGTATGATAAATTATCATAAAGCGATATGTTAAGCACCAATTCGAAATGTTCGCAAAGTAGATATAGCTTCTATTTATTATTTGTAAAGTGTAAGAGTGGCTTGCAATGTTGTCCAGTCAAACAAATCGGCATCGAGCGAGAACTTCAAAAACTTTTAAAATACATTCTTTTTTGCTAAATTCAATTTCATTAGAGCGCGTAGTTATGGTGAACCTATTATTATTGCAATGGTATATATTTCCAATGGTGTCTTCTTATGCTTGCTAGAAAGGAGCCACGGGTATTAATTTAATCACCGTGAAATAGACTTGTCTCAAACATTTCAAGGTGACAAATGGCTGAACAAAAACGATCTCGTATCTCAGGAGTACACTCACCCGCATATTTATATGACACTTAAATTCTCATTTCGAAGCTTTGGCCCATAAACGCGCCGATTCGCCCCGCCCCCGGTGCGCGGCCGCCGATGGCGCCGCGTGAATATTTCATGCGGTTATGGCCGCGCGTCGCTTCCGCTGTCGTTTAGTGTCATGTTCTAGTGATTTAGATAAGTGATTATTATTTGGATTCGTATTTATTTCAATTGAGATGTTAGATGAATGGATGGCGGAAATAGGAACTTCAGGATTAGTGTAAACCAGTGTCAGTCTATCAGGGTGCCCGCCCGTCCACTTGAGCTGCTAGCCCGGCTCATATGGACGAGCACCCCTAAGGTGTCGAAATTAACCCGTATCTCTCTCGTCTACGTTATCAAAGAGGTAGTTATACTTTTAATGTTATTTAATTTCGACATCTTTAAACTTATTTATACCACCTTGGATCCGTGCGGATTGGCAAACATCACAACGACTTTTTAAAAGACACGGTCTCTTCCCGCTGTAGCAATATTTAGATAACTAAGTAGATATTTTGCTCACCTTATTACGCCAGTAGAAGCTGACGAACCACTTAAATTAAGCTTTTTAATTCACAAAATGTCTGGGGAAATTTATGTACGGCGGAAAGTCAAATAAAGTCGCGACGGTTTTAGGGACGATAAAATGACGCACCCTAATCATACAGCTACATATTGTACTACATATCAGGGTTGTTATTATTGTTGCTATTTGACAGTAACTGTGAGTCAATGTATAAGTATTCACGAAAACATAAGTTTTAACAAACCAAACTAAACTAAACTTTCGCTCAACTGGATAAGCAGCTCTACAAGCTACTGACAAGGTGAATTTCTAACTTTCTAGGTAGGTACTTGTTGTATTCCAAAGATTCCATTATATTACAGGTTTACCGGTCGCTGTTGATTTTCCATTAGTCAAAACTCACGAACTCACAAATTGTCATTTTTCTTATATCTACAACCGGATCGGAACGCGATCTCGACTGAGAAGATCCGGAAAGAAATTCAGCGGGCTTTTTTTACTTTTTTAATATATTTATTTTTGGATCGCCAGTTGCCAGTGTATCCACGTGAATGTACCTTTTATCATATCGTATAAAAATACTTTTTATACAAATAAAACATACTCGTGATTGTGTTTCTAACACAAACAGATACCTTGAGCAACATTTTAGCCGCCCGTATTCGCACAGTCGTTATGTAGGATGGCCACGTGATTTATGAGAAGCGGGACACATCTCGGTGTTTCGCTTATACGCCGCGCCACGGCAACCGGGTACGGTAGCCGTGCGTGCGGGAAATACGGGATAAGGTTTTCCTACTGTGTTTTAGATTTTTGTGTAGTTAAAAAAAATATATTGGTAAAAAAGTAAAAAAGGTATTGGTAGTTATTTTTGCAAGGAATACATACTAGTTACTATATTTATCTGAGCTAGTCGTTTTAAAATTTTTGAGAATTTTATTTTTTTATGATATTGATTCAAGCTTGTTGCATATTACTATAAGGTGGCTTTTATTCAAATTTATCTAGTGGTGTGCACGTGTTGAGTGAATGGAAAAACAGCTGTCACGTACCTAGGCAAAATTTGTATTTCCGAAAAACTTATTGTTTTATCACAAATTGTTTATTTTTTTGTCAATAATAACTGTTAGTGTTATGTCAATTGTTAAAATTTTAACATACTATTAAAATGAAAATCGAATTCTCTAAATATTGTATGACGTAATATTAGCGTATTTTATTCCATTTACTTACATAAATCTAGTCCAAATAACTACATTTATGAATTTTGATTTACAAAACTATTCTATAGAATATTTGAAATCGATCAGGCATCATGGCCACACTACAAATAGTCCCCTGCACCGTAGATCGAATATTTAGATATTTAGTTACGTTTACGGCGAGAACATTACGTGTCGTTGTATTTTATTCTCAGCAAATGGAAATTTCGCTTCGAATACAATACTGAGATGTTTTATTGCGGTGCCATTTTGATTCTACAGAACTAGATCTATAGTTTTAGTACCTATGTAATAATAAATACCTAGTTGTGTCTGTAAACTCGGCAGTTATTGACAGCGATTAGCTATACTTTTGAGATCGACGAATTATTAAAAAAATGACCTGAATTCATTTAAAAAAAATATTTAAAAAAGTCACATATTTTATAAAATACCTAAAATGATGTGTCGTTTTGAGTTAAAGTTACAGTTACATTCAAATGCTTTTAAACGTTTTCGTTTTTGTATACAGAATTAAACGGCTATATAATATAATTTTTTCATTAAATTGTAACCAGTAACCCAAGTTATGAAACAGATAATTTCTAAAAAAAAATACAAAATACCATGCCTTTTCCACCGTCTTTTTCATATTACCCATAAATAAATACAAACTTTTCTGTTACATTCGAACGCTATTAAAATACAAGAAAAAATAAGTCTTTTCTTGGCTGGCAAATGGCCGCCAGATTATTTTTTCATAAAATTGCGACCAGTTACATTTTATTTTATATGAAGGACTTTCACTCGAATTTTATCACATATTTTTTTATTATTACCTTCATTTAATAATTTCATTATTTTTTAGTGTAACTTACCCTCATTCCTACCATGTACCTATAACTTACGTAGCTATAACAGAGCGCGAAATATTTTATTATGTTAAAGCACCATTGTTAAAAATTTGATCGAAATATATTTTACTAGCGGCCCGCCCCGACTTCGCACGGGTACATTGCGGTTACATTATTCGAGTTTTAGTAAGGATCCCTAATTTTTTTGAAAATATATTATAGCCGATGTCACCCGGGGATAGTGTAGCTTCCCAACAGTGAAATAATTTTTCAAATCGGTTCAGTAGTTTCGGAGCCTATTCATTACAATCAAACAAACAAAGTTTTCCTCTTTATAATATAAGTATGATTATTATAGTATGACAAACACGATAGGCTCGTAGTTCACTTCACCATACGAAATTCGGTTTGAATGGTATAAAATTTAACTTTTAAAGTTACGTTTATACTCGGCGAGCTAGCCCCGGCTGCTAGTTATAGTTTGAGGGATCGGTTGCGATGCAAATTTATGAAGAATTTGCATGTAGCACGCTCCATTATAATTCGGAATCGAGAGTAAGCAATACAGCAAGTGATAGAGCCCAACTTTTGATAAGAGGTATAATAGGATTCAAAAAACGTTCTCTGCTGGCCAAGGGATACTATGACTTACCATCTCCAATAACTTAGGGCCCTATTTACGACCAATACTTGGCTAAGTGAAGGATCAACACTTTAAACAGTTTAACTGTGCGTTTGCGCACCCTGTGAGACCACATTATTTTTTGTGATCAGAACTTAACAGGTATAATCATGTAAATGGCCGTAGAGTCTCCTAACGTTGGGAGGTACCTGATAACGTAAAATGAGAACGTACAGCGGTTTATCTGTGCCTACACCAAATAGGAATTGAGACGTCATATTTGGTATCGTTACCAGTATTTGTACACACTTCTAGTTTATCGTTAATCTAAGCCTGATCCTTTCTACTCACCGACGAGCTTTGTTAAATCCTAATTTTTCATGAACTTTCCTATCGATCGCAACTGCGCAAGGCATAACCTGCAGACGCTAGCTTGCAGGATCAAAATTACGTTCTTGGAGTATATTTTATGGTGCCTTATCTTTTGCTACCAATTTTTAGTTTCATTTGACGTCAATCTCATGTTCATAAAGTCTTTCTTATTCTAAGATAATATCTATAAAGTTCTACTTCTTCGGGAAATAAAGAACATAAGTCTCAAATTATACTACTAGCTTTTGCCTGTCAGTCAGGCCGAAAATACCATTCGTGCCATGGCAAATGGGAAGCGATATGACATGATAATAATGTTCGAGTTCATGTCGGTCACTGCCTGGCTAGTCATGATTCGGCCGGTCATTTTATAAATTATTATAGTGGTTCTATCTGAGCTAGATACTTTTGTTTAACAATAAATAAAGGCGAACGTTAAAAACAGTTAATTCAATTTCGAATCGCTTCTCGTTGGCTGTGGTATAGGACATAAACATGATGTATTATATTATACATAAACACTTAGTTGCTTGAAGATAATTTATAAATTTCAACTCTAAAGATTATGAAATATTTCGATCCAAATATCTGTTAGTGAATTTCTTTAATTATTAGAAACCATTCAAAGATAATGTACCAATAAGTGACTTGCCTAACTTAGATAAAACTGTAGTAAAAGCCCGCTAGTCTCGACAGGTAAACAAAACAATATCATAATGTATTTAACCCGTCTGGCGGGCTGCCACACCGACACTCGCCGAAGCACAAACAACTCGATTACAGTAACATATCGCGCATACTAAAGGATATGACTATGATTTCTGACCTATTGACCCACAAGCGGTTCTACGCCTTCGTTTATCCCACATAACTACTAGTACATCCTCGAGAAGTTAGCGGGCTTTCACACGGTTATCCCGGCACCGACAATTTATTTACTGACGAAATAGACAGAACGGTGACTGCTTCGTGTGAATGACCGCTTAGTTGAATGTATTTCAAAATAGTTTAACAGATTAAGAAAATGGTTATTTAAAAAATCAAATTAAATCCATGTATGAGACAGATGGGGCCGATAGAAACATCGTAAACTTACTCTTTTCCTCTAGATAAAAGATGTTAATTCCTTCTATCGACTTTGACGAGCTCCACAAGACTCATACTAAAATTGTCGACGCAAATTACCGCCTCCCATTACAAGTTAATTTACGAAACTATTCGTTGAGTTGTAAAACTACACTCTTTATTGGTGCAGAACAACTGGGATCAAAGAGCTTATCCGGTGGACCCAAACTCGGTCGTATTAACTGTTGTTTTGTTATACACTTCTGAAGCGGATCCCGCTCATATTATGGGATAAAACAAACGCTGTAAAAGATTTCAACAGAGATTTATTTTTGTTATACCTGCATTCCTATTTGGCGCTTTCTGAAAATTTACAGACCGCTCCATGAAAATCGACCCGGTTTTATAGCGATAAAAGCAGGGTGTTATTGGAAACAAAAACAGATTTTGAACTTAAAATATAATCTTTATTGAATCGTAGTTAATTTAAGTTTTACGATTTTGTTTGTTTTCAGTTGAGTACGTAGTACCTAAATAGACTCATAAATAAATGTATTATCCTTTATTTGGTATTTAAGTATCGAAATAAAATACTCACACAAAACCAAGATATTTGTTCCATTTTAACGACGATACGATCAATAGTTCAATACAATTTTGAATAAAAATAAATCGTCATCTCTACTACTAAGGGACACACAAAAACGTGTTTATTGAAATCAGATCAGCTACACGTGTAGCCTCGCAGCGTCGCCCGTAGTCGCGGCACGTGCCACATTGAACTTATTCCGACAGGTGTAGTAGACATATTCCTTTAAATATTAACAGACAAATTAGTTCCCAGACTATTGATCGGTTGTCCTAGGGGTTATACCGGGATGAAGCCATAACATTTTCAGTTATTTTTCGTTATTTTATGCGTAGTTCGGCCAATGTCTGTCTCTGCTGTAAAAGTTCACTTACTTAGTAAGTACCTACGCAAATTGAAAAATGTAACGTGGAAATAAAAGATAATAAAAAAACTAAGTAAAATATCGTAATTCTGTCATTGTATTTAGTTTGAATTAAGAATCAAGACGCTAGTGATTGACAGGTCGCTTTACCGAGGAGCAACGCTCCGCATACAGTTTTGGGTATTACACCAACCAGTGGTTATTACTTATGACGTCATTGATCGATGTTCCATATTCAAAATGTGACACATAATTAATGCCATGCACACACAAAATTTATTCATAGGTAAATTTTTAGCAAAATTCCCGAGCTTTGTTTGCACTGCTTGTTTATTCTTCATCAATATTTATATAGGAATGTAGCAGAATAGGGGTTCGATATAAAGTAATAACTAGGTTAGGAATAGGAATCGAAGTAGCCTGGTTCACACAACGACGTGATTTTTACCGCGCACTCGGGCTGGGCACATCCCTGTGCAGAATATTGATACTGAATACAATATGCACTCAGTAGATTCCAATACATTTTAAGTATCAAAAGAAGCAACCTATTTATAAAATAAAATGTAAGTAGGTATACGTATATGCTAGTTCTATAATTTATATTTACGTACTCGTAGTTCCTCTAAAATTACATAAGAACTTTTTATAAAACTTATATATAAACATGAATGGAACAGGTCATAACCATGACGCAGAACCCCAAAAAAAACACAGCATAACTGCCATATTAAAAAAACAGAATATTATACAAAACAATATCAACTAGTCATTACATTTGTTATAATAAAAATATATTGTTTTCTTAGAAGCAAGACCTCGAGACACAGTGAGCACTTTCTGCGTGGATCGGACCGCAAACACCAACTAAATTTGAGGGTACCCAGTTTTGAACTATGACATCAGGACGTCTAACACCTCAGTCCCCCCGTGACCACGGTTGCTGTAAAGCAACCAAAACGTCGAGAACATAAAAAAGAAAATAAACGCGATATAATCCGTACAAGTAGTTTTATTTAAATAATAAAAATAAATAAAAAAACAGCTACTTTTCCATATAGTTTGTATCTGAAATTTTCACTGCGCACCTAAGTTTAATTTCGGTCTAATTAATCTGACGTGGATGACTTTGTGATTTTATTGGCCGGACTGTTGACAGATTCGATACGTTAACAACAAAATACAGTGTTGATGCCATTTCGATTGAAAAATTACTCACGCTTTTTGGGTTCATGTAAAAAAGTATAACTCAGTGAAAATTCTTTATTTTTGTAGGTACCATTGAACAATAGATTGCAATTTTACTTCTATCTATTCGCGCACTTGTACTGTCTGGCAGAGAGTCTCTACTTAACTCCTTACAATTTCAAAGTGCAGCGGCGGCGGAATGCTCGAACATTCCTGCTGGGTATTGTTTACGCAACTGTCTTTGAACGCCACAAATGCTAATGGAAGTGCCTGGTAGAGCCTTCTACTGCTATTGTAGTACCCACAGACATATTAACTCGTTAATAAATTAATGAAACCTGTGCACCTAGAATATGCGGGCACATGACTTAAATAAAATTCTATTTAGAAAAATAAAATTAATGTGCCTAGTAGCACTCTACAAAATAGTGTTCAATTTATCTACGTTGTAAGTCACCAGTTTGCAATTTTCCACATCATTTATTAAAAATAGACTTTCAAACTGTGTCGGCTTATTCAATATTTTATATTCACGAAAAGCTTCCTCGCGAACCTTATAAATAGTCAAGTGATTCATTTGAATAGTTTCCTTTCCCCAAACATTATCCTGGCTAACCTCAATTCTACAATTCGTGGCTCACTTTGTCGCATAACAAAACTTTGCCGGATACGGTTCACAAATTATTACACGATAAATTATATTCTATTTACGATTTTGAATTTCGTTTGGTTAGCAAATATTAATGTTTTAGTGCCTTCCTTTTGAAGGAAAAGACGACAAATTATAACATTTATTGAGATAGGTAAATGGAATAATAACGTAAATATATTTGAAATATACCGAATAATATACTAAACCAATAACTGTATTATTTAATATTCAATACCGTGGTATTGGTAACCACTTCAAGCTTAAGCACTCACGATTTCTTTTTCGAAGACACTTTCAAAGTGACACATCAAACGGCAAATATGAAAGTAAGCGTTATTAGCATAGCAGTTAAGCTTTATTTTAACTTCAAATTGTGCTACTTCATCTCGGTAAAAACGAAATTTCCTCAATATGATATCAAAACCGCTATCCTCACCGCGATCGCTGCAAGTACTCAGAAACCAGTTGTAAATTTAAACATGTTTTAACGCCGCTCTAACATAACTGCAACTAATTAATTTCTTAATTAAATGAAGACACTTGAGGTAATGTCGTCTTGGCTGTGGTCTAGCGTCAGAAGGAAATGTTAAGTGTCACTTGATAATAAAATAGGACAGTGAAAAGTTGAGTTTAAAGGTATAGAATCTACAGTCTGTACTACCGGCTGGTTCTTTAAGAAATTTATAAAGAAAAACTGTACTTGTAATAAATTTTAATTTTGGGTGTATATTGATCCATAGATTATCTATTGTGTCCGTGTACAGTCACTAGTTAGGTTTTATGGACACAGACAATACGTCAGAAGCTCTAGAAGAACATACCTAGGCCACTTTTTATTCTTAAAGTCTGCGGACGGGGTCATGGGTAAGTGTGATAGATAGTGTAAACGTGATAGCGTGACGTGATTTTTCATTTGAATCTTTCCCGGTGATAAAATTACATACAAATTAAATCAATATTTTACATTGGTAGCATAAAATGGAAATCCGCGTAAAGTTATAATTTCCACACAGCCCGGCTCCCGGCGCGGCTTGCTGTAAACTGTCGCGATATACGACGACGTACGGCGACGTACTTAAATTTTACGGATATCGTTACAGCTATCAAATAAAAATTGAATTTTTACAACCACGCTTTTCTTTGGTATTCGCCGTTTTATGAGTAACTGTAAAAGTATATTGTGTGAAATCTGTGATTAGTGAGTACAATTATAAGTCTTACTGCCCGATCACATGGCAGCTGTATTCATGTTTTGTGGCAAATCATCATCAACTCAAAATTGTATTTATATTCACGTAAGCCAATAAAGCATTTCTTCTTCTTCTCTCTTCTTCCTCTCAGGGCGGTGTCCACAAATCGACGTCAGTTGCGCCTGTATTGTGTGTTGGAGGGTAAGCAAGTTATTCCAGCCATCCAAGTTCTGCCAGGAGGTTCCCCAACTTCTTGATGTCGGTGAAGACTTCCTGGAGGCTGCCTGGTGAAACCAGGTAGCTTGCTCGGTAGGTGGACACTCTGTTGCATTCCAGCAGGACGTGAGCAGCTATTTCTGAGTGGCACAAAGCATTTATGAGTTTTCAGGATCTATCTACCATCGGTGCGGAATGCTGCTTCCACTAAGAAATCATTGCCTGCAACCTGCTTAGACAGTCCTCTTTAAAATATACCGCAGCTGACTATTAGTACACTATATGCCGGCACCTAGTACATCTTTAATATTACTCTTATTATAGTTTAAACTATAACTCTTAACTTGCATTTGATTCATTTTGCTTACTACATAAGTTAGTATACATGGCATGAGATCCAGTACAGGTGATTTCCTCAATATCCCCGAACAGCCAATACTTCAGTATCATCTGTCAGCGGGTGACGCGCGGACGTCTCCGCCCATAAATCTGACCGGAGCAAACAAACTCTTGGATGACGCCCAACTGGGAATTGCTTCCATTCGAAATGATCGGTGATGAATGTTTGATTAGAGATATTGTTTGTCTTTCTTCTTTGTCATTTGACTTAGATTTTGCCAACTTTTAAAATAAGTAAAAACTCAAGAAACCCTCACTAAATAGCCCTATTTCTAATCTAGAGGTGAATTCAGATTATAGTTCAAAGAGGTTATTTTGTAGGGCAAACTGAATTATTGTTGAAGACTTATAACTTATAATCACAAATAATTTGTATCCAAGAAAACTAAGGGACTTACAATGCAGTCAATACAATCTGGGAGTTCGATTGGTTAAACAATTCATTGAGTATTTCAAATACCAAGAAACAGACATCCATCTAAACGCTAATTTGTCTAGTCGCTAACCCGGTACTTCAGCAATGAAGACTTATGTCCCATTCACGCAGAATACCTGGCTAATATGACAAATGGCGGAGCACGAGTGAGAAGTAAGGATGTGCGTCCACTGGAGCCGGGCGGGTCGGCTGGTTACCTAACTAGATCGCTCGATCAATAAATAAATAAATAAATATCGCCAGACTGACACACCAACTGTATGGTCCCAAACTAAGCAACGCTTGTACTATGGGTGCCGTACAATGTAATGGGGGTGGTCCCAGTGACACCCAGACTTGGGAAAATTACGAAAAGGCAATTTCCGAAATGTGCCCGGGCTGGGTTCGAACACGCGACCACCATGTACAGTGAGCCGAGCGGCCTAGGCTCGAACCACTGCGCCAAGGGGTCGGGCCAATTTTAATGAGCGGCGGAAAATGAAGCAATCCTATTGGTCAAAGCGAGCGGGCTACCTAGCCCAACCAGCCCACCCGAACCAAGTTGACGCACACCCTAATGCGCAAAAATGTACCAAGGATATACCGATATGGAGACATGAAGGTGAACAATTATTTAGACGGTGAAGTCTTAAAGATGGGGTCCGTTCTTAGCTGCGACAATGGGAAAAGGTATGGTCCTTGAGAGCGCAACTCAAATTTGCTGCGATATACATAAAAAATACAGACATAACATCTCAAACGCAGCTGTGTGGAACTTTTGTGCCACAAGCATTCAGCTAGCTTAACATTGTGTGCGAACAAGGCTCTACACCCCATTTGATAATTTGTACTTATCTCAGTATAAAGTAAGTAGAACCCTTGCTGATTAACCAACGGATAAGCTTTGCTAAGAATAATGGTGTCATATCCATTACAAAAACAACGGACTTTGTCAGCGCTGATAAAATTGTGGTAGAATTTATCCCTTTATGATTTCGCGGTGCATTTAAATGCACAATGAAATGGCATACATCTAGGAAAATGATAGAAGATATGTATTTATCATTCGAAAATAAAATAGAGTTCTTAGGTCATGTCACGATGCGCGATGGTGCGCGCTGTGACTCTTATACCACTGGTATATGGGTGATTTTTCATTGATTAACCTGTCATTGTGACTTCAATTTACATCAAAGATCTAGTTCATCCCGAAAATTTAGCTGTGACTTAAGTGTGTTAATTCAGTAAAGTAAATCTTATAAAGTAGTATGTTAGGTTAGTGTTAAGCCACTTTGAACTCTACAGTACATAATTTTGGTCACAAGAGGTTACATACAGAAGTTGTAGCTGATATGTTCTTGCGTTAGCTCGGTGTTAAGTGTCGACTAATGTGCGGACACTCTAAGAGGCTTGCGTCACGGAGACACATGCCTGCGTTTACCGAGTGCTGATATAACTATTAGAAATCTGAGTCATGTTCCGCAATAAATTACAACGTAAACTGGACTGCTTATCTGTAAAACAAATGATATACAATTAAAATTCATACCAAAGTAATAATTTTCCGTAGGTTTAATATTTAAGGAGACTACCTGATGTTCTATAACACTTCTTTAATCCATTTTTAGTTCGTTTAGATTGGTGTGTAAATACTTACACCAATTTAAACGAACGTTATAATCAATCGATGGATTCATAACTCATAACAAAATTAGGTAATCGTCACTCTAGTCGGGCGTCAGAAATTAAAACCAACAAAAAACGGCGCCTGCCCCGATACACTCAGTGGAGCTTAAAATGAATTTCCAAAAGTGCATTGTGCGATAAAATTCTCTTCGATCGCCCGGAGTGCATCGCTCTGACGATTTTCGTGTACAAAATACCTCTGTGCATTAAGTGGAAGGATCTGGCTTTTGCGAATATGTGGTTACGGAATATTCAAGTGGACTTTATTTCGGATCGACCAATTTCATAAGCGCTATTGTTTTGATTATACATTTTAAGAGTTGCAGCATAGGTACTAAAACTTTTTCAAAATATAACCTTAAGGTTCATAATACAAACTTAACTTTTATTTATTTTATGTGAACGTTACCTTTTGTTCGCACCGACGACATTTACACCGATGTATGCTGATGCATGATGTTGGGCTGTCAAAAAAACAGACAATAACATTAATCGGTGTAAGTATAGCGCCAGTCAAAACAGATAACAGGAGTGAAATAGTTTTCGCACTTAAACTCCTTCAAGAGCGTTAGTTTACTTCAAGTAAGTATCTCCTGTTAATTTTCACAGCTGTTTACGTCCGCCTGCTCGGTTTAACATCCAGTTGAAGCCAAGATAAAGTACCGACAGACCTTGACAAATACTCGTTACACACGACGCAAAACTTGAGTCATTAGTCTTTGCCGGCAACTGGGAGGCTCACCCTGTTCTAATGGACGCGGCACATTTAAGATTTAACGTCGATGTCATTAATTTAAGAGCTTTTAGTTTTAAGATGGCCGTTAAAAAACAACAATTTCTGGTACACAGAAAGAGTGTAGTACTATCATCCTCAGGGAACTCAGCAATACTATTTTAGTTAAGCCTTATCACAGATGTGAACTCTTCTATAAAACAGCAGTACATTGCTCAGACCGTGCTGTCTTAGATATGAGTTGGTATTTACATCTGCGACAGATAAATACACTCTTCAATCAGAGCGTCTAAACTTAACTTGTCAATATAAAGAGGCAGAGGAAACGGATATAGCTCAATATAAGCGTCTCCAGTCCAGGAAATCGCCGGCCCGATCGCCTGCTGACAAGTAAAAATGATCATTGTAATGCCGGCTATTAGATGACGGAGTCGAGCCCACGAGAAAAAGAAGCGAAGAAAATTTCCGCGTATTTTTTATCACTGGACCCTTCAAATTCGAAAGCTTAATGCATTGTTGTAGGTACTTTGTGTTGTCCGATTTCTTCTATGTTTGTATGCTTTTCGTTATTTTCGTGTTCGTATGTTTTGCCCTTGTTTTGTAATTTGAGGTTTTGCCAATATCGGGTTTGCCACGTCAGCAAGAAAAATATATCCCTAGGTTAGAATTGTATTGTTGTAGTTGCTTCATTATGATATGATCTTGTCGAGGTGCTTTTATGTTTTACTGGTTTTTTTATTTGCTTATAATTTTATATTCTACACCATTTTTTATTCACATTATTTTGTAGGTTAGTTTTGGTTTCACGAGCAATTCACGAGGTGTCTTGTCGCACCATAGATTTTATAGTTGTATGCACAGATTAGAGATATGTTGTATGCAAGAAGCTCCAAGAAGCATATAGTGCCACACCATTATACAATTCTTGGTTTTTTAATTATTTTTTTATTATTATTAGTTCTTTTATATAGTTTTGGGTACGAGCCCTTTAGTCCTAATTTAGTTATTTATTTATTGTTTTTTGTGGTTTGCGCCCGTGAATTCGCCAATCGGGCCCAATGGAAGACCAGCGCTGGCTCTTGTCAACCAGCAAATGCTGAATTGGGTCCGTTTGTGACGAGCAGAACTTTTTATTATTGTTATTTCCTTTTTTTTTTATATATATTATTTTACTCAATCTGCTAGTCATAATAAAGTTTTTCTTTCTTTCTTTCTAATGCGGTAGAGAAGATTTAATTAAAAAATAAATGTTTGAATAGCTTCGTTATCATTTTCGCCAAAAACTCACGATTTTCGTTATTTTCATGTTCTTTTCTGCACCGTCGTAGATAGCTGGGTACATTTGGAACCCTATTCATATGAAATTAAAACCTCTCTACCATTTTATTTTTATCAATTTATCTCTCTACGATGGACTTAGGGTGCTCCCCTAAGTCCACTGTACGCTTCCCACAGTACAAGCGTTCCATAGTTTGTGACTATACAGTTAAGCCGATGGCACCTCCATATTTATGCTGTCCTAGTAGTTGTTTCATTTTAAATACTCCATACACCTGTAACATCTGCGCGCCTAGTTCTTTACACTCTTCAGTGGACTATACAGCTCGCTTTTCTCAGCTACAAGCCTGTGCTACAAAGTTCTGGACTATTTTCTCTGATTGCACGTAAGTTTTGCACTCTGGCAAGAACACTTTGAACTCAGTTCCTAACATTAACTGTGAACAGTTTTGCAGTCTTTCGAATTACTAGAAATGTTACAGTTCCCTGAACTAACTGAATGTATAATTTAACTGCGTGGTAACCGGCGCCTTATCATCGATTATTGAAGCCAGTCACAATGTTTTTGATGACGCTTGGCGCTGTGGTTTGAACGTAGGCCGCTCGGTTCATTGTACATGGTGGTTGCGGGTTCGATTCCCGCCGGGGCACATTTCGGAAATGGCCTTTTCGTAATTGGCCCAGGTTCAAGTGACACTGGGTTCGCCCCAAAGAATTTGTAATAATTATTATTACAAATTCTTTGGTTCGCCCCCAGTCTATTGTACGTTACCCATAGTACAAGCTTTGCCTTAATACGAGGGTAAATTTGGCACAACTTATTTATAAAGTGATTGCTCTACCCAAGATCTAATAAGTAATTGTTCGATCTGATAAATAAATGTCCCAAGTTGGACCTCAATCTGATCTCAACCTTTATGACGCGCGGAGACAGAAGGAAAATTCTATCCAATCACACACGACTTATTGAAGCGAAGCTTCTTTACGGACGTTCGGGGCGCTCGCTACCCGGGGACTAAAACGGTGAAAAGCGTAACGCGTGATGCGTGACGCGTGACGAGTGATGCGTGACGCGTGATGCGTGACGCGTGATGCGTGATGCGTGACGCGTGACGCTTTACGCGTTAATATAATGTATCTAATATCTACTGCAAAGCTTCGCTTCTTTCGGGCGTCCCTAGACGGCCCGGTTTTTTTTTCATTAAGCTTAGTAATTAACGAACACAAATCAATTCGCTCGACACGTACCAAGATAATTCAGCCCGACTGGAGATATTGAATGCCAGGATGATCGGCGTTGAAAGGCAAACGGACTGAATGTTGTTCCCCCCCTCTGATGAATCGTTCAGATTTTTAAACCACGATTAATGTGGTCACGGAGAGCATTAAATCTTTTGTGTGGGACTCGGGTTGTGGTGCAGGCTTGAAGATGAGAGAAAGCGGATTCAGCCGCTGAAAATTCAGCGTGTCTGGTACGTAAGTATGTCAATTTTTTAAAATTAAATTTAGTGAGTGGTTTAGGCTATTTGATTTCCACCACACGGTTAAGAAATAAAAATACTTTAATCTGTCATGCTTTACAGCTATTAAATATAAGTACTTAACTGGCAATTTAAGAAAATGACGTTCTTCCGAGTTTCGCCAGATTTTCTCCATTGAGTTTGCATTCCGACCCAGTTGTAGACCTAATTTGTAAGTGCCTTTGTAGGCCTAAACAAAATAAACGATTTGCGTATAGGTACCTACAATATGTATTTCGTCATTATTCTATGAAACTTAAACACTAATAACTTCCCTATTAACCGCTATCATCACCAGCTTAGCCGCGGTGCTACCTTCATTACTGTTTTTACGCGGCGCATAGATCGGAACGACAGCTCTGAATAATGTTGCCCGCACCACAACCTTAATCGTCCGTTATACTATTTGTTAAGGTGAAGGCGCCTGTCTAGCACGCGAAATACAAAATTTTCGAGTATTTTTATAGTTTATCCGAAATCTGAAAAACATTTAAGATACCATTTTGTGATTTGCGACAAACACAGTATGTAGTGCGTTTATTAATACATTTTTTTACTCTAAATATTATCACGGTGGGTGATACTAGTAAATCACTAAATATACAAAAATTGCCAGTTTTTCTGGTTATCTATCGTTCTTGAAATGTTTATAGTAACTTGGATATATTAGTAAATGCATTGCATAGGTCTTTGTCGCCAATTACAAAATGGTGTCTTAAATGTTTTCAGATTTCGGATAAACTATAAAAATACTCGAAAATTTTGAATTTCGCGGGCTAGATGGGCTCTTTAGCCTTAACGCTTTCACTTCCTTGGGTTTGGCGGAAATTGGTGCAGCGACTCTATAAGAAAATTGCCTGTATCTTTTACTAAAGATACAGGCTTTCTTTATATATAAGCTTTTTTCAATAGAGCCGCTTATCTAAAAAAATATTATATAAGCATTTTCCTGTCAATGAAAATGCATCAAGTTGCTACGAACTCAGTTTTATCGTAAGGAAGCTGGTGTAATTTGATTCCGCTCGCGTTAGCGAGTCTATTGAACGTAAGCCTTACAATGAACCTTAACACATTGGATTACAGTTTAAAACAGGTTTTGTAGTAGTTAGTAGAGGTTATTATCGCTCATAGCGGTACATAATCATTATTTTTAATTGCCTATCCTGGAAAGCTTAAGGATCATTACGGGTCGGCCGATAAACCTGACATTATTAAAATTTGTATTATTTACTGGAGGTATGTAAGGAACCGCTTTAAGTGTCTATGTTGGGCTACTTGAATTAAACGTGTTAAACGACCAACTATTAGAAGACAGTGAATAATCTGTATCAAGGGTAAGTATCTTGAATGATCTCTAAATTGAAAATTTAAAAAACCCCGATGTGACGACTTTTTGAACTACAAAAGAGTTGATAATTTTTAAACGGCTAAACCGATTTTCATGAAAGATAGTTAGAATACTCTCAATCAGAATACCTTTCTACCAAAAAAAGACAAATAAAAATGGGTTCATCCACTTGGGCGCTACGATGCCACAGACAGACACACAGATACACGGATACACATGTTAAACTTATAACACCCCTCTTTTATCGTCAGGGGTTAAAAATTATGGAATAGATAGACAGCTAAATAGCACTAACGCTTGTATTAATAAATCAATCTCAAGTCTAGAGAGTGATCGTGGAAATATAATTCTTATGGCATACCATCACATAGTGACATGTCGAAAGCTTTTTTAAGATCGCTCGCAGACTTGAGATTTATTTTTTTACTAGCTGAGCCCGCGACTTCGTCCGCGTGGAATTTTGATCCTTTCTTAGGGGATGTCTACGTCATAGTTGCTTTATGCATGCAAAGTCTCAGCCCGATCGGTTTAAAATTGACAAAGTTTCATATAAACTTTCATCCCCTATTTTATCCCCTTGGGGGTAGAATTAATCAAAATCGTTTCTTAGCGGATGCCTACGTCATAACATCTACCTGCATGCCAAATTTCAGCCCGATCCGTCCAGTGGTTTGGGCTGTGCGTTGATAGATCACTATGTCAGTAATCAGTCACCTTTGAGCTATATATATTTAGATAGATACGGCCCTTAGGTTGGCCGGTGCCTATATAAACTATATTTTTTTGTGTTTTAGCTCTCGGTTTTATATTGAGCCAGTATCCTTTTATCCTTTTGCAGCGAAGGAAACTGTCAAGTCTCTGGTCTAGTCAGACTCCATTCCCAAACTACGGCCCTATCAAAAAATCCCCATCCTCAACTTCGAACTATAGTGTGTGAAATTATCATTTGGTATACAGGACGAACACGTGTGGCATGATGAAAAAGATTAATATCACTGTTATCAGGTACCAGCAACTTTAACCGCAATTTAAATGACCGTTTATTTGCGTCTTTTAATATGAAACATTGCTACTTTTGGGTTGAAAAAACAACGTTACAATAATTACAGAACGGTGTTGTTTTATTTAACTGGCGTTGTTTTTTTATTCCCTTCACCCCTCAACCCCGCCCCGGAGCCTGTGTTACCGACGGGACGCTGACAAATCCGTTTAATTTCTCTCATCACTCACCACCGTTTTAAGATTTAATATATTTCATAATCAATCATTTTAAAACATTCTACTGTTCTGTTATTTTTAAGACAAAATATAAAATTCAATTTTCGTTGTCAATGTCATAACGAGCACTCGGAAGGCTGAAGGATTCTGCCAACTGCCTGGTAACTCGAATCCTCACCGGGCACTGCAAACTAAACAAACATTTGTTCAACCTAAAGATGAGCGCCAGCACAATGTGCAGATTCTGCCAAGAAGCAGAGGAAAGTGCAATGCACATCCTCTGCTCGTGCGGCTCACTAATGCGTTGCAGAAGTATCTTCCTAGGGTGGCACATCATGCATCCGGAGGAGATACAAACACTCACTGCTCAAGGCATTTGGAAGTTCTTGAAGGCCTCGGGACTAGGCAGTGAACTATAACACTTCAGTGCTAGCTACAAAAGATCAGAAATGGTCGAAGCAGCAAGATGCCGCCCGAGCGGCATAGGGCACAAAACTTAATAATAATAATAATAACTGCCTGGTCTGCAATTTATTTATTTATTTGTTTTTAAGCTGTATGTGGCTTACCGCCTTACACCAATACTTACGATAAAAAAATGATATATACCTATACATTTTAATTTAAATACGTATTAAAAAGTCTGACGAAGGTGGCTCAATTTCAATATCGCCTTAAAAGAGCAAGTCGCCGAGCAAAATTTGTTACCAGTAGTCTTACTAATTGGGTCCCGAAACGTAGACGGTAATCGCTTTGTATAAAATAAATATCGGATGACGGCAAAACCTGGAAACTTAGGAACCTGGGAACTTTATGACAGTCGCTTGCACGATCACCAATTATATATACCAACTGTGGGTCCCAAATTAAACAACGCTCGAATTACGAGTACCGTATCACCCAGGCTATGTTACGATAATACCTAATATTGCCAAAATCAACCCCGGCGTAATCAAATCCGCAACGACCAGGTGAAAAGAGCTATCCGGCTTAAGCTCAAACCACTAACTACACCGAACTAAAATGCATTATAAAATTATTAGAAAATTTCTGGGATATTAAATTCTTAGTAAACAATTTGAGAGATTTCAGGCAAATTACATGTATGTACGTGTTATTGTGTAATTAAACGCTGAAAATTATAATTGGTTCAGTCAATATGCCGCACTGTACCGTGCCGCACCGCGCCGAGCTGCATTCTAAACAGTTCCATTCGCATAGAGACAGCATTTGAACGTAATTCAAATTGTTCATCTAGCTATATTTGCGTTAGAATAAAATTACAGAGAAATTTGAATATTTTTTATGGAATCTGATTACTTAAGAAGATTACATTATCTGAAATGAATGGAAATTTAAATTAATATAATATTCTGATTAAATTGTTACATTAGCTACTGAAAAATCTTCTAGAGTGTTGATTTTGTGGGTACAAAAACTAAACTTAACTAAACTAAGTTTACATATTGCAGTTTTGGTCGGAATGAACATGCAAATCGTACATGTTTATTATAATGGTGTTGAAGGAGATGGCTAAAAATCCATGGACAAAATCGACCCCAGGATCGACAAGTTTATGGTCACCATAGACAATTGACGTCACCAAAGGGACAACGCAATAACAAAACTATGTAAGTACTGCACATACTTCATTTAAAAAATACTGACCCCGAAAACCAATTAAATAAATGTAGCAGTTTTAGAGGTAAACAACGAAAATAGTTTTTTTTTATTTATAAAGATTTACGACATTTTTATGTATACTTAAGCCATTTCAAACTGCACATAGGCTGTTTATGGCCAACACCTTTATTTTAGACTGAAATTGTATCCAATAGGAACCATTTGATAAGTGTTTCGTGGAGTTCTTATAAAGCTGATCTGGATGACTCCGCAACTCCGCCCACTCTATAGGAAAATTATGTTACTTTGAAATACTTTTTAATAAAATGAAAGGACCTTATACTCCGCCTACATCTTTATTATACATAAAGAAGTATTTACATAAAAAAGCTCTTAATCCGTCCTATATTTCTTAATGCAATAACGACGTTACCCCGTAACCTGAAGACACCTTTTTAAGCGATTAAATATTTAACAATTCACTTGAACCTAAAGAGATTTCGCTGTATGTGTTTTTGCTTTTATTTTGGATCTGATACAAGATTAAACGTAATTTATTGAATGATTTTTATACTTGTGGAGGATCGATCGATGGTTATTATCCTCTTGTAGTAGGTACCTACTAGGTGCTTTTTATTGTCTTTCGCTGTTCTAACGTTTATGTACTCGTAATTACACGGTTTGAATTTCAGGTGTGTATTGAAAATATAGTTTGAAACATATTGCTTCAGAATTTTTCATCTTTTTAATTTCGGGGCTCTGTTTGTTTAATTAAACATGTAGCCAAAAATATAAAAAATACAAAGGGCACTTTATTAATGTACCTACATATATTTAGAACAGGACTAATAGTCTTCATATTATGTTTAATTTCTAGCTTATGTTTTTAAAATAAACAGATTAGACTGTTAAATATTGTGGAGTAAACTAATAAAATAGAGAGAAAACAAAGTAGATAAGCTACAAAATAAATGAATATCATAATTCCACACCGAAACCCTCTAATTTCATTCACAAAAACCCAAATTAACACCATCAAATATGATTAAAAACGTAACAATTTTATTCACTTGAATATTAAAAATGTTCTGTATGTTTTTGGTAGCTAAATGAGATAAAAACGAGGTTGTCAGTGGCCGGCCCTCCGGTCGCCATGATTGATCGAATCCCGCCATGATTGCAGCTTCCAACAAAAAGGATGGTTGTATTCCAAAATTCAGGGATTACGAACTTTTATTAGACTGGTCTGATGGAGGTAATTAGCGGGGTTTTTTTACAAAGCCTTGTGGAATTATAAACACCGATTTTTATAGCTGTAAAACATCACCTGGGAGCTGTTATGGCATCAGAATTGCTACGCCAACTTAGCAGTATGGTGGGTACCAAGGTTAAAATTTGTTGAATGTACGTAGGTAAGCCTATAACCTATCTACTAAACTGTGGATCCGACGTGGATAGATACAGCTTCTCGTATTATTAGGCCAGTGTGATTTTTATCTCCCACGTAAACTTTGTTATATAAATTTTGGAACAAATAAAAATGACTGGTCTATTATCAATACGGGTGGTAGATAAAAGCTTCACAAGCCTGCCCCCGAGTCGGTGGGCTGGGATATTAAAATAGGCGATATATCGCCCCTCAATATTGGATTAATGTCACTTGTTGGCGGTATCACGTACAGTTTTAATGCGATGAACGTGTAGTATGAAATGGCAGACATTCCGATTCCGATAATTTATAGGATGATGTTAAAACACATTTAGGGATTTAAATGTTTTTATTATTAAATCTACCTCCGCTTCACATATTTGACGACCGCCTGGCGCAGTAGTTCGAGCGAAGGCCGCTCGGCTCACTGCACATGGTGGTTGCCGGTTCGATTCCCGGCGTGGCAAATTTCGGAAATGGCCTTTTCGTGATTTGCCATGGTCTGGGTGTTACTGGGATCGCCTGGTATAGTACAAGCGTTGCTTAGTTTGGTACAATAGGTCCAGTTGGTGTAGCAGTCTGGCGATATTTATTTATTTTACATATACTCATGTGACGTTGAAAGAGATTACAAGCAACTTAATTTCCATAGACTATCGTTGGTTTAATGCTATAAGTACAGTGGCCCTACCATGAGTCTGGACATTCACTACAGTCGCTAACGTCTATGAAAACGTTTTACGGCGATTGTTAATGTTTAATCTCTCAAGTATTCAATAGAGGCGCTTTACAGTTTGTGTTAAAAATGATTTAAATAGACGCGATTCTAGGTAGAGGTTATCTCTCTCTGTTCATCGCCATTATCATTATCTGGACCATAATCTCAGTCAAAAACTTTCTAAACTAAAACAGATTCGTAACATCTCGTCTAACCTTACCTATTATCTAAATCTTGAACTTGACTGAGAGGGTAAAGGAGTAACGACTCATTTATGAAGCGGCTAAGTTCAAGGTTGGTCTGATTTATGAGTTTATTTTCGCTAAGCTGCAAAAAATCTAATGCTCAATAATACGCCGCCAGATGTCGCCAGTGACTTTGTGAGATTTATTACCAAGTTTATTTAAGGACTGAGCTATATAATAACTTACGAAAAATAAGAATATAATTAACATGGATATAGCGTCATGTGTATATCGGACTACATCTTCGGGAAACACATGCGTGGTGGATGATTTACATACACACCTACCTATGTATGTATATCATCCACCACGCATATGTACAGCTACATTTCACATATATATGTTATGTTTTTTCTTTTATATGTGGAAGCTTGTAATTGGCATGTGCTTATATATAATCTTATTCACTCTGTAAAATTAAGCTCCGTAAGCTCCCCAAACAAAATAAATAAAATAAAATAAAAATAATGTTTATCATACTTACCTGAGTACATGCAAAAGCTTTTGCCCGTAAAATTATTATTAATTAAAATGAATGTACCTATAAGTATTAACATGTATTCAAGATAACAACATAGTATATAACACGACGGAATAAGTGAACAAAGATTACCCTAATTAATAAGATAACCAATAACAAGATTATTCGCCATGAATGCGGAAAAACATAATCCGGGACAAGGTACACCAAATGAATCCCTTTATTGCTCCGCTTCCTGTTGCTGAGCGGGAATATGGCAATAATATCCTTATGGAAATTTAATAAAAATTGGACAGACCGACATCTTGGGAGGCAGTCGTGGGTTATATACAGAAATTAAACACAATAAAGAGTCACAATGTGCGCTATGGAAATGTCGTATTGTAGGTGTATTGGAATCAAAGACCTGTTATAATTTTTTGCTCCTTCATCTATGATTGGAATAATTAGGATGATATTTCCGAATTAACTCTCGAGGGTTGAGATCGTGTATTGACTACACGACAGCACTGTAGTCCAACCATAGATTTCGACATGAATTTGGACTTTATTAATCTACATTAATATCTATTTTACTATGACACTTGTGGATCAAAAACCAGCCAAGTGAAATGGTCTTTGATGGGACTGTCTCCTAACTGGCTAGTTGCCATGCCTTAATACCCCTATCATGTTGTGTGGACACCCTAGTAGGTAGGGATAAAGTCCTATTAGGAGCCTCTCACTCAGTTCGTTTTTTGTGCAACAGTAATCTCTCTTGTTAGAATAAATAAAGCGTCATGTAACCAAACCAATAAATCGGCGGTAACGTTAAAAATACTCATTTTTCAAGCTCCAAAGGCGATCTATTAAATTTAGGACTGAGTGGGGGTTCATTAGGTGACGTCACGGGCGGCACGTGACTCGAATACCCCCAGTTATTGGGGATCGGGGGATATTCCGCTGGACATAGTGGCGTGCACGACGCTCGGAATTCAGATGCATTTGATCATAAAGAAAGAGATGAAATGGGTTTTTATGAAATATTTTCAGCTTACTGGGAAAGCCAGTCTGTACCTAAGCTTGTGACCTTTTGAACTTATTATACCTTTTCTTGATGTGAAACATCTATAAGTACCTATTAGCGCACTTTGGCAGTAGAATCGACCAGTTAGCCGTAACGGCAAACGGTATGACGCACTCCCATGTCATCATGTCCCATCTACGCCCATTTCTTCGAGAAATAGTTGAAAATTTGGGAAAATTATTAAATAGTCGTTATAATGATTGCTTGCCTGAATATAACCCCCTATGCTAAATAATTAATAGTAGGGACCACCCTACTATTACGTACGTACCCACCCTAATGTACCAACGTTGGGCGCCTTTGTCTATCTGTGTTTGTCGTCGTAGTGTCAAAAACAACAAGAACCCATTGCTAATCGCAATATTTTGTTTGGTTTTCAATTTCCTTGTACAATTTTCTCGGTACAAAAATACTGTGACGATAACTTGTACTGGTTTTAATATAAAACAAATCGAGCCGACTTCTCAGCGGAACTAGCTCTTTGATAAATGAAATCCGCATTCGAGAGTGAAATGTTTCTGACGTGATATCGGTCAGCCAGTTCGGGATGTAATTTAGTCCCCCAGAAGTTTGTTCCGCTCGGGATCTGATGTGACATGTTTCATTATTTACACCGGGATTCGATTTTGAATCAATGTTCGGGGTTTGTGTTGATTGAAAAACTATTATTTGTAAAAAAAATGTCTGATGGATTGTTCAAATACTGGTTTTTAACTGCTCGTCATGGACGTTGATTAAAAACTATATACAGAACGCATTTTACGGGATAAAAATGGACTTTTCATTACTCATTCTCGGAAAGGAATAGAAAGAAAAATATAACTAGTTTTTTAATAATTTGACAGCTGTCAGTTGAAAGGGATTTTCCCTAAGGCGGAAAAGTATTACTTTCAACCCGCTCCTCAGGCAACTTCAGACCTACTTTCTGAGTATGAGTAATGAAAAGTATATATATACTTATATCCAAATAAAATAGTTTAATCCTTTCATTCCGTGTAGAATATATTGTACTGAAACAATTCTCGACCATATTGAATAAATTCTAATAATTATTCTATCCAAACATTTTGTTCCTCACTATGATTTACAACCCTCCTACCATCTCTCTCTTTCCCACTGTATTTCATGTTTCCGTCTCTTTCTGCTACGCAGTTTCAAAGACATTACAAGCGTAATCCCAGCCATTCAATATTAAAATTAAGTATGATAAAATACAGTAGGTAAGGCTTAATATCCCGTGGCAGCGCACCTGGCCATTAATAACGCTGCAAAAGACCGATATTACTTTAAACCGTCCACTTCGAAGCACTTTTAATATCGCCACCGGTTGTTGAGATTTTTAAGTTTTTTTAAATGACTTATTATAAATTCAACAAAAAAATACTTATGTAAAAATGACAATTTGTGAGTGCCCCCGTAGGCCTAAACACAATGAACGATTTGACTTTGACTTTGTCTTCGAACAGGTTTTGTTGAAGAAAACTCCTTTCTTTTTCATAATTAACTCAGTTATGTGAAAAAAATGCCTGTCAACTCCTGGGCACCTCACCACCTTGTCACCAGAATTTTGGGGTGACGCAGTTTTATGCGCAATGGTTTTGTAGGTACTAATCCAGAACAGCTCATCAAAACTAAAGCACCAGCATTAGCTTGAACGGCGCCCATAAAAGCTACACAGCGCAATTGTGGGAGTGTTTAAGGGCCGTTCGAAGCCCGGACGTTATTCAGTTACTTGTTGCTGCGCTGGACCACTGCCAGCTGTAAATCTGTTCGTGGGTTAACGCCATCCATTGGGTCTGTACGGGAAGGTGATATGTTGCCTTTATTTTACTCACAATAGATTTTATCCTTCAGCTACGTGAATTTTAACCGCCGTAGAGGGATTCTAAAGTTTGAATCTTCTGGTCTTCCATTTGGAGCATATTATAATGTGGCAACATTATGATATGCTCCAAATAGAAGAATGGTTTTTGGATACAGGTTTTGGGTGTACGAACGCAGATATTCTTATTTGAGGAGGTCAGGAACAAAAGGTGACATTTACACATTCGGCTTAATAGTTTTTTTTTAATCGAGCTCAAAACCATCATTTTTATCAATTTCCGAGCACCTTTGGTTCAATTGGTGACTAATTTAAAAGAAAACAGCATAATAAAAGCAGTATTCTGTTCAAAAGGTAACATTTCCATTAGTTTAAAATAGTCGTTGAGAGTTTTCAACCAAAACATGTCATTTTTGTAGATAAAATGTACAATGACGTCCTAATTAAATCAAATAAAGTACATTTTGTGTAAAAAAAATTTAAAACGAATGATCGATTCACAATTATTGGAAATATTGCTAGGATATCCAGTACGTGGCCACAGCTTTTTGCCTGCTGACCGGGTGTACGGCCGTATTGAAAAGCACCTTCAAAAAATCACAGTCATTACAACCAAATAACATTATAAAGAAATCATATCCAGTTATGGCAAGCTGCACTTTTTTTGCGGCTTTCGGTCTAGATACAAATATTGTAACAAGACCAGGAATCCAAATGTCTATTTAATTTGTTTTGGGACAAATAAAACTAATTGCTAAATGACGAACTTTATTATCTGGTTAAGATTTTTTGTACATGAACAATAATGGGCAATATACACATACAATATTCAATTAAATATTAGCTTCGATTACTAATATTTCATTGAATATTATAAAAGTATGAAATATTTTTCACAGATATTAAATTAATAAAGTGACATTCCCAACGTTTGCACAATCACGTTCAATAAGTACGTAGACTTTTTATCCGAAAGGATTTGTCAACCCCATAAATGTTTAAAGCAACCGATTTAAAAACTAAGAACTACAAACTTAAGGAGATTCGAATTGCTGTTGGAAATCTTCCTTTTTGCTAAACAATGTTAGGAAAAGTGATGTTACAAGCAACACAGGTGTGAGGCAAACTAGAGCGCATTCGAGTGCAGTTCCCAACTTACAAGATACTACTTGAAATACCTTCTTGAGTACGTGCATTCTGTGTACTGACTACTACGATTTGAAGTAAGATTGCGGGAGTTACAAACGTCTGAACTACTTAGTTCACGCATGTGTATATAATCATGTTCTATTGTGTGTTAGGCAAACTGGTCGAGTTTACTGCTTATCTGCGCCAATACATATTTAACAAGAAAAAAACAATGCCTGGCGATCGTCGCATGTTTTTGCGAGCCATTGAGAATGGGGAATATCGAACCGTATTGTTATAATTTGTTATGTCGGGTGCAAATTATGAGCACATCCTTTTTACGAATGGATATGTATTGTTGCCAAACCAGGCAATAAAATCAGGTACTCAGTCAGACGGCCCATCTGATGGGTAAACGCAGTAACCGTCGCCCAAGACATTTGCAAATTAAGCGGAGCTGAGAGAGCGCCGGGCTTTAAGGGACTTGTTAACTTGTCTTTTGAAGACCACCATTTTGTTATGCAATGGAAAGAGTTCAGGAAGGGATAATTCCACAACATACACGTTCGCGGAGGAGTGGTTAGCGATGCACTATCTACATTAGTACATTGGTAGAGTACCAGGCATCCAAGTGGTATGGATTATAATTTGCGGGATTGAGGCGATGGGTTCGCCTCCTCAACAAATGCAGTTCTCTCAGATAGTAAATAATCTAAATCCCTTAAACTACTTGAAATGTTGTAACCCATTAAGTGATGGTAATGATATGTAACTTCCTATTGAATCCTATTTTCTTGAGATAAAAGTTTATTCGTCTTTTACTATAGGAAAATTTGAATTATAACCCAAATACCGTTAAAAGAGAAGCCTACTCTCTCTTACCTATTAATTAGTAACCCGATCTCACTGTGCCTTCAAATTAAACCCACACAATACTTTTCAGTTCTTAGCTTTGCCGTAGTCAGTGTTCCCAACATTGTGCCAGGACAAAGGCGGCTAATTAATATTTCGAAGGCGAGTTCCGTCCGGTTATTAGTGCCTTTAGCTGCTATCGGTGGCGCCATCTATAGATTTATAAAGACAACTACAGCGGTAGAGGTAGTGGTGGACTAAAGATATTAGTTTGAATGGGTTGCAGTTTTGGAAGAAACCGTTTTTTGTTATAGAAAACTAGTTTTTCGGAGTCTTTGCCTGGGCAATTGCGTGTAGGAGAGATGACAATTGAGACGAATTATTGAGGGGTATAGAAGTATTGGCTGTCCAACAGCAGAAAATTCTAAAAGGGCAGTACCCGGAAAGTGGTTGTTTTGGGGTTAAAACCGGAGTTAAATATTCGAGGGTTAAATTTTGGTGTAGATCCGGTGTGGGTAGCTAGTTTATGATAAAAGGCGCGCTGCACAGCGAATACAGCGTAGCGATAACTCTAGATTGGGAGAAATTTCATATTGGTAGAGTCATAACGTCGTACCATAATAGATATTGTTAAATGTTTAAGCCAGTTTATAAGGCCAGTAAGTATTAATAAATTTGTTCTAACTGTTCATGCAATCGTAGAAATGAAATTCCATCATCATACTTCGATATATTATTTTGATGAAAGTTAGCAAAAATCAAGATCGTAAAGATATGCCTAAAAATTCTAAGTATGTCTGGAACTCGTTTATGAAATAATTATCATTAATAAGCAAATATGGACACTCTTTCTTCTAATACCAAATAGTAACCAAAAGCACACTTAAGTTTGTTCTATTATCAATCAGCCTAAACTTTACTTCCGTCAAACCTTATTTCTCATAAAGTGTTTATAAAATCACTCACAACAGAAAGAATAGCTTCACGTAGCATTATTCGGTGAGGCAGTTCCTGAAACGTTAGCAGAAGTTTTAAAACACAGGATACGCGTTTCAAGCCGAAGTTAAAGGGGAAGTTTTTGCAAGCTGACGTCTGAAACGAGCGAGTTCTGCCTGTGACGCGTTTCATTCTGCGCGTATTATTATACTGAGATACGCCGGCTCTGTTTCACGCACCTCCTTGGAGGCAGACTAACGAACGAATTTTGAAAAAGTAGTCAAATGCTCAAACTCAAAATTGTATTTATTCAAGTAAGCCGTCAGAATCTACCACCGGTTCGGAATGCTGCTTCCACTAAGAAGATCCGGTAATAAACTCAATGGTTGCTCTTTTCAATTAACAAATCGATTCTACGTAGCTGTTAGAGACGTCCTTATCTATGGTTCATTACACGCGTTAAACTTTTTTACGGTGGTGGAGCCGAGCTGTAACTAATTGATTACAGCTCTTATAAGAAGAACAGCGTAAAAAAAGCTAAAATAGGTACGTTTCGTTCGAGGATTGAGAGAGCCAGAATAAGCCAGAGCCAGAAGTATTCCCAGACTAAATTGTAACTACTTCAGTATATCCACATTCACCTATGGTATTAGAACCCGAATATGGGACGAGACAATCCTACTAATATTATAAATGCGAAAGTTTGTTACTCTTTCAGGAAAAAACTACTGAACGGATTTGGATGAAATTTAAAAAAAACAGATAGTTTATAACCGGGATTAACACATAGGATATTTTATATCCCGATACTCCCAATTTCTTTTTTTTATGTTAAATACTATGCGGATGAAGTCGCGGGCACAGGCTAGTTACCTATATATCGACCACACTCGCACTCAATGCGAGGGGGTTGACGTCCACCACGCTGGTCCGGTGCAGATTAACGAACTTCATACACCACTTGTAAGACTTCAAATAAAAAGAAAACGCTAAGAAACTCCTCATTATACCACTTATATTCCATGAAAGAGTAGGCAGGACTGTTTTAAAGAGAGATGAAGCTTGTAGAAAGATACTTGAATAAAGTCGCTGATGAAATCTAGACTTATAATAGTGCAAAAGTAACATAAAATTTAACTAAATGCGCCAGACGAAAAGTTTTCACGTGTACTTCAAAGAGAGTATAAGATAGCATTGACAACAGGTTTGAACTGAGGACCTTGGCAGAGCATCATTAATGCGAACATTCTTTATCTTAACAAAACCATCTAGTTAAGCCCAAAGATATTTTAAGAAATAGTAAGGTTGAATACACACGGTCAGGCTCAAAATATTAATAAACTATTTTTAAATAAATAACTACATTTTAAAATAGAAGTATTTATCTACACTTTGTTGTATACATTTTAACTGTATCTATATACTCAAATATAGAAATTCAATTATCCGAAACCTATAACAGCGTCGATGGATACAGTTTTCGACGTAACGCTTAAGAAAAATATTTCCACAATTTTTTGCTTTCAACCTCAACATCCTCACGAGAAACTCGATTATGTCAGAAAAATGAAATTACCCTTTTATAAAAAGGAAATACAAGGATATTCCGATGTGTTATTAAATTTTATGGCGACAGTGCTCGGTAGTCCATTATGTTACTTCACGCTTCATGACATTTACTGGATAAACAGAATTCGCGTTCAAAATGAAATAGGAAATTGTTTGTGGTTTACAATCAATTTTCTTTTTTGTAACTTTACCAATTTACCTATATTAAAAATAATAACTAGCAATGTGAGGTCACATCACTTATGATATTTCCAACTGGGAGCCAAATACCTACTACATATATTAGAAGAAAGTGGTGGGATTTATACCCACGACATTCTCTTGATTGAAACCCTTTGATCATTAGGCTATTGTTAGCATTTTAAACTAAATGATTAGTAATCGCAGCAAAAAAGTGTGTCATGCCCAATTTGGTCATGCCTTATATTCGTAAATTAGTTGCTGTACATAATACATATTACAAAATGTTTAGTAAATAATACTAAAAGAGATACTACGACCTACGAAAATAATTTACTGACGTTATTTTCGTTTCTCAGTGTCTTGTGATATAATGTCCAATTTACAAAATAAGGGTATAATAATAACTGGGAGCCCTCGTGCCATGTTTTTTGTCATCCTATGACTTTCTGTGCATGTTCCAATGTAACAAAACAATCGCATGTAAGAATGCAGACAGGTAATTTCTGAAATTCAATGTCTCTCGTGAAACTGTTTTATTTTAATTCTGCGCGCGAACGTTAAGTGTAGACGGGGACTTAAATTGTCGGATTTCAATTTGTAATTCACGCTCGGAATGTTAAATTTGAATCTAGTTTTGAAGTAATGGGAACAAAAATAAGAAAACATAATAATGTATAAAATAAATAAAAAGGTTATAAATATAAAATATGCTTCATTTAATTAGTAACATGTCTCTTTGAGACTATTTTCGGAACAAAATATGTAGATATGAAATAATTTAGAGTATGATAAATATCAAAAATATTTTTAACATTTGTCATCCGACTCCACAAAAACGTCACAATGACAGTTTAAATTCTTAAGTTTTTACTACCTACTGTAAACAAAAAAAACGCCTGTATATTTCACAGTTTTAAGAATTATTCGAAGGAACAGAGCGCGAAGTATTCCCTCGCTTGAGCCCATAAGAAATGGGTGCGCTGAAAAAATGTTAATTATTTTTAAGCTCAGTTGTAAGGTGTTGCCGCAGAATTTCATTTAAGCTTCAACTGAAAGTGTGGTTTTTGCACTGAAATATATAAATTGCTCTCCATCTATGTAAGTATTTAGAGTTGTGGGCGGGTACAAGACCAGAATATGTTTTTTTAAATTACGTCGACCTGTCAGTTTATAAGGTAGTACACGCGAAATTTTGGTAATAATGGGGCTAGGCGGAATTGCACTTAATGAATATATATTGAAGATGGTATTAATTTAATATTTTTATTTTTTTTCCAACCTGCGGTTTTGCAAGCATAAAATATTAAGTGAAACGTCTCTTGTACATGTAAGTATATAATGTGCAATTGTAATTACCCTGATTATCTCTTTAACAGTCGGGATTCGTTAAAAATCTAGACCGGCTCAAATCTTCCCAATAAAGGGTCCTGACTCTTAAACAGATATTACTTAAACAGAATTCTAAACTACATGACCGTGTATTTTTTTTCCTTGCTTTATTTGGTTACATAACGGTTTCAAGGCTTCTTTTATTACAATCTGTTCAGCAGTGAGTAAATAGGTAGTTAGGTACAGGCTAGTTAGATAGGCTAGTTAGGTACAGGGAATTAGTTAACGAACTAATTTACATATTAATAGAGCTCCTATAAAAGTTAGCGAGGTATGTGCGAGACGCGCGAATCGCCGCAAAAGTTTAACATTCTCTTCATATTTTTTAAATACTTTCCTATTCGATCAGTAAAGCATTGTCTACGGGGTGTTCAATAGTCTGAAATAATATTTTACATTTGGGTTAGTATCGAACAAATAATTTTATTATAAACTAGCTGAGCCCGCGACTTCGTCCGCGTGGAATTTAACCTAACAAAAAAGCCCGCTCCCGCGTTCTGAACCCGCGCGACGGCACACATTTTTTAAAATTTTGTTTATCTAAAATAAAAGTAGCCTTAGTTACTCCCTATAACATCAGCTATCTGCCAGTGAAAGTCCCGTCAAAATCGGTCCAGCCGTTTCGGAGATTACCCGGAACAAACACACAGACAGACAGACAGACAGACAAAAAAAATTAAATCGCGTTTTTGCTATAGGTGTCGTATGTACTTTGATATGCACTTAGTGAAAGGGTGCTATTTTGATATTACAAACAGACACTCCAATTTTATTTATTTGTATAGATTGCATATTATTTTTTATCGAAATTCGAACACAATGATTGATTTCACGCCAATCTTAAAAATATAATAACTTTTGTATAAACATTTGGCTCTCTCACTCATCGTGCAAAGCAAAACTGTTAAAGCTTTTTTACGCCGATCTTCTGTGAGAGGATGGTACTTCCCTAGTCGAGCCAGTCCGTATATGAGTTGTAGTCAGTTGCCTATAACTCAAAATTCAAAAGCTCAAAATTGTTTTTATTCACCTAAGCCAACAAAGCATTTATGAATAGTCAGAATCTACCACCGGTTCGGAATGCTGCTTCCACTGAGAAGATCCGGCAAGAAACTCAATGGTTACTCTTTTCAATTAATTACAGATGGTGTAAATCTCAGGAACAGCATAAAATAATAATATGAGCAGGCAACACCATTATCACTAAATAACGAATAGTAAATAATAATCAAATCTCACTCAGATTTAGGTATGTAAATAAAATGAGAAAGCTAGTTTAGTGAGGTGGTCATACCTACTGATACTTACATCAAATTAAATGTTTACGAACCAAAATAACAATTAATAAAACTGGTGGATAATAAGATAATTGCTTTGGTGTGATGTCTTCCATGCTATGTAAATGAATAGTATTTAACGACAATGTTGTTAAGAGGCAAGTGAGTGGCCCAATCCCCGCAAGCAGCGCCCGCGCACGAGCATGACTTGAAAAGCGGCATCACTCTCCTCAACCATAATAGAGGGAAGAGGGTGACCCGCTCCACAAAGCCACCGCAAGCAAGGACATTAAAGTGATCATGACCATATAGCTTGGCTCTTCCATCGTAACTAAATAATCAAAGACACTTCAAAATAGTCCCAGTATTTTCATGTCCAAATTACCATAAGGTCATGATTATATTCTAGCTCAGTAAACTTGTATCAATTATCGGAATTAAACAGATGAATAACGATATTGAACAAATGTTTACTTGACGTTCACTCAGCTGCGTCTTGAAATCTTGAGGTTGTCATAACATCTACAAGTTTGCCTGACAACTTGGTGTACCTACTAGATTTGAATTGATCGTGATAGATTTAATAATATCATGAATACTTTTTTTTAGATTATCACAGTACTCCTAATTTTCCTGTTAGCCCCTCCAGCTAAGCTTATGCTTATGTTTGGGTGGGCCCACGTCAATATATTAATGGTCAGGATGGGCATCGAACCCGGAACCTCTTGGCTACGACGGCGGCCCGTCTAACCACTAGTCAATGGTAAAACTCCCCAACCAATGGTTCTAAATCATCACCTACATAGGTTTGTATTACCTGCTTTTAAATACTCATAGGTAAGAATGGTGGTGGACCCAAGCTGTACAAAACAGTTCCTACACGGGCTGACTCGATCAGGGTGGTATCATTGCTGCGTTTCGTACGCAAAGTGCGAGAACCGGAAGCCTTACCCCCTCTCTTCCCCTTTCTCTATTCCACTCCCCTTCAGGTAAACAATGTGCTAGTTATGCCAGTGGGTTTGCAAGCATCTATAGGCTACGGTAGCTGCTTAATAGCAGGCGGGTCTAACGCTTCTTTGCCGACATGGTTACATTATAAAATGGAAAGTAGGTACGAAAACCGCAACAGGAACGAAGTGGCAAGCATCCTCTACATCATTTACCTATGTAGGTATCTCACGAACTTTTCTCCCTCGAAAATTGCCACTTGCAATGCCGTCGCAAATGCAAAAGCCATGTTTCCACCAACTTAATGAACTTTTACAAAGGGCTTACGCCGTTATGACGTAAACAGTGAACTAATAACTCTGGCGGGGAAGACGATGTTTCCTTTTAATGGGTCGAAACAAAAGAAATAAGCTCCAGCGATAAATCTATATAATACTCAATATTTGGAGCTCACTGAGGCTTTTGCTCGTAAGCGGCCCGAACAAGACGATTACACAATTATAATATACGTATAGCCTCCATAAATCGTTAAAATAAGTCGAAAGTTTCATGATACAGGGGAATTTCACACAATAAAAGGAATAACAGATTAATTGAGATAACTTGACCTGATAACGACGACCGTGGTTCGAAAGTGGTTCGTGCGTAGGCCGCTCTGATCACTGCACATGGTGGTTGCGGGTTCGATTCCACCTGGGGCAATTTTCGGAAATAGCCTTTTCGTTATTTGCCCTGGTCCGGGTGTCACTGGGATCGTCCCCAGTCCATTGTACGGTACCCATAGTACAAGCGTCGTTTAGTTTGGGACCATACAGTTGGTATGTCAGTACCACATAGACATTAAATTTAGACATTAGACATTTAACTAACCTGCCTAGAAACAGTCCACTGAATATAACGCTACATACCAAAATACGGCTCATAGGCTGAACAATCTCAATTAATAAATTGATCCTAAGTCTGATAACGACCTTGGAAATGTCATTCTAACGTCATACCTGTACAAAATGACATTTCAAAAGCGTACTCAAAATCGCTCTTAGAATTGAGATATATTTATTAATACCGGCCATAATCGCAAGTGTAACATTGTAAACGCTTAATTTGATGTAAGTATGAGTAGGTATACACACCCCACTAAACTAGCTTTCTCATTTCATTTATATACCTAAATGCAACGACGTGCAACGACGTCATCGTACCGATAAGGATTAAGGATGAGTCTACAAAGGACACCACCTGGCGGAAATATCACAAGCGGCAGCGGGACCGGTTCCATTCCTGATTTACGCATTTTAACATCCGAGGACAATTTTGTTTCTCAACGACAAAAAAGGAAATTACCCGATCCAGAAAAAGAAATCAGACAAGATATCGCAGACTTTCGATTGGAAATTATGAAATTCTTGCGGGAATTTACTGAGAGGCAGGACGAACAATCACAAAAGTTATCCCAAGAAATAACTGAAGTTAAGTGTGATATAAAAAACATTAAATACGCATCTGAAACTTTGGTATCAGAACAAAATAAAATAAAATATGAACTGGAGAATCTGAAGACCCAAACCTCTGTATTTCAAGATAGGATTAACACCATTGAAGGCGACTTGAATACCCTCAAAGAAGAACGTCCTACGTTTAAAAATCCGCCCCATCTCGAATGTGAGGTCATGGCCCTAGAAATCCAGGAGCGCGCACAACGACAGTACAACATTGTTATTGTCGGAATACCCGAACTTAGTAACAAAAACTCGGAAATGCGGCGTGAATACGACAACAAACAAGTAACTTCAATAATTAAGTCTATTTATAAAGAATGTCCTGCCCCTATTAAATGCATGCGACTGGGTAAATACTGTGAGAATAAAAACAGACACCTTAAAGTATGTTTTGAACAAAAAGGTACAGTTCTACAAATATTACGTACTAAATCTAACCTGGCTACCGATAGTGTGCGAATATTTGCTGACCAAACACCTTTACAACTTAAACACTTGAAGGAACTCCGAGCCGAGTTATTAACACGCAAAGACAATGGCGAATTAGATCTGATGATTAAGTACGTTAAGGGTATACCGAAAATAATTACAAAGGTTACATCAAAAAACTACAGTCAGTGAATAATACTCAGGCAGTCGTTAACAACATCTCAACACTAGAAAACATAAGTTACCAGCATGTAGATAACTACCAAAGTATAAACACAACTTCCTCGTCGCTAAGATTATTTTATGCCAATGTTCGTAGCTTAACTAAAACTGGTAAACTCGACGAGTTGAAATGTATACTGGCATCTTTCAAACAACCAATACACGTTATCCTACTAACTGAAACGTGGATCAAATCGAAAAAGGAAGCTGAATTTCTCGAAATACCGAACTATTCACACGTCTATAGTATTCGAAAGGATGGTTTGGGGGGCGGTGTATCTATGTATATTCACAAAAATATAACGTTTAACGTGAAAGAGGAACGATACGTCCAAGGTAATAACTTCTTGCTTATAGAATTAATAAAACATTCCTTATCCATTGGGGTAGTTTATAAACCTCCCCATACAAACCTGAAGGATTTTATTAGCACATACTCTGTACTATTGGAAAAAACTAAACAAAAGGCAATCATACTTGGAGATTTCAACATAGATTTGCTGCGTAATGAACGGAAAACTACGGACTACGTGGGATCGATTCAAGAATCAGGCTACCACATAATAAATAATACGGATGAAAAATATGCTACCCGCCAAACCCAACATACAAAAAGTATTATAGATCATGTTTGTACAAATTTAAACGAAGCAAAGATACGAATAGCTTTAATTGAATCAGTACTATCTGACCATAAGCAAATATATGTGGAAATTAAGAAGTATAAGCAATCACTACAACACAAAGTAAAATATGAAGCAATAGACTATAAAAAGCTTTACAATAATACTCAAAAATGCAATTTAAAAAATGAAGAAAGTGACTATAACTACCTGGACACTTTTATAAGACAGCAAATAACGGATTCTAAAATATCAAAATTTAAGATTCTTAATTTACCCAAAAAGGACTGGATTAACAAGACAATAATCAATTATATCAATGAAAGAAACCAACTCTGGCACCTTCATCTAAGGGATCCCAGTAATGAATACCTTAAATCAAGATTTACTGCTGCGAAAGAGAGAGTGAACAAAACTATTGACACTGACAAGAAGAAATATTACTATGAGGAATTTAATAAATGTAACAGAAATTCAAAGAAGATGTGGAAATTAATTAATACGCTGGTAAAAAATAAACTTGATTACGGTTGTGCTCCCCCAGTACTAATCATTGATAATAAAACTATACTTGACGGTACAGAGATTTGCAATCACTTTAATACTTACTTTGCAACTATTGGATTTATATTAGCACAACAAATACAACCAAATAACCTTTATGGACAAAACACAACGCAAACTCACAATAACGAAAAATATAACTGCACATTATCAGATTTACAGCCCTGTACTGAGGCCGAGATAATCAAAATTATCGACAGCTTAGATAATAATACCAGTTGCGGTATAGATGGCATTACTACTAAAGCCATTAAATGTATAAAAAACCTGATAGCAAATAATTTGAAAGATTGTATTAATAAATGTCTTGATATTGGCGTTTTCCCAGACAGTCTTAAGATTGCTAAGGTGACACCCATTTACAAATCTGGATCGAAAACTGATCCCGGCAACTACCGCCCTATTTCAGTTTTGCCTGTAATATCTAAAATTTTCGAGAGGATATTATATAACCGACTATCTCAACACTTAACCAAAATAGATTTCCTTTATAAAAATCAATATGGGTTCCGCCCCCACTCCAACACACTTTCAGCGACAACCGACTTAATAGTTAAAATTAAAAACAATATCGATAGAAAACAAATAGCTTTAGGAGTTTTTATAGACTTAAAAAAAGCTTTCGATACAGTGAGTCATAGTATACTTTTGGAAAAGCTTAAAAGTATTGGTATCACTGCTAAAGCCTATGAAATTTTTAAATGTTATCTTACAAGAAGACAGCAGGTTGTAAAAATCAAAAATTATGAAAGTAAGCGTGCTGAAATAGTGTGCGGAGTACCACAGGGATCAGTTTTGGGACCATTGCTTTTCTTAGTATATATCAACGACATAAGCAAGGTTGGACTGATAGGACATATAACACTTTACGCAGACGATACGTGTCTCTTCTATTTCGGAAATTCAATAAATCAAATCATCGCTGAATCTCAACAAGACCTCAATGTTTTAAATTCATGGCTAAAGTTTAACCTATTAACAATAAATATAAATAAAACATCATACGTAATTTTCTCTGCCAAAAACAAAAATATTTCAAACTTTCCTCCACTAACGATAGACTCCCAAAAGTTAAAAAGAACAAACCAAGAGAAATATCTGGGCCTGGTCTTAGATAGTAGATTGACTTTTAGAGCACATATCGAATACGTAAGATCAAAGCTAATTCCACTATCTGGAGCTTTACGTAATATTGCCAAATGTGTACCCTTTAAATTGCGTTATACTATATACAACACGCTGGCTAAGCCGCACCTTGAGTACTTGATTCAAATTTGGGGCCAAGCTGCAAAAACCAATTTACAAGACCTACAAAGAACACAAAACAAATTGATTAAAACACTATTTAACTTCAATTACTTAACGCCAACAAAAGAAATTTACAATAAAACTAAATTATTCAACTTAAAAACACTATATATATATCACACTTGCATGTTAATAAAAAAGATACTAACAAAAACTATACACACACAAGTCACATTTAAACCTAAAACACATCGTTATTGCACCAGGCGTAAAGATAATATAGAACTCCCAATGATCAGAACCTTAAATTACGGTAGGAAAAGCATACAATACGAGGGAGCTCAACTGTATAATAAGTTGCCTAAAAATATAAAGGAGTCTACGTCGATTTATACATTTAAAAAGAGATTGAAGATGTACTTATTAGATAAACCTGATTTATAGCATGTATGTACCTCCGACAGATGTTATTTGCTAACTTTAGGCTTATGTATTGTTTAAGTTTCTCATATTTAAGTGAACTTTGTATGTTCTTTTTGAGAAATATATTCTTTAAACCGAAATCTGAGAGAGATTTGATTATTACTATTACTTTTCTATTACTCATTTAGTGACAATGGTGTTGCCTGCACATATTTATTATGCTGTTCCTGAGAATGTACACCATCTTTAATCCATTGAAAAGAGTAACCATTGAGTTTCTTGCCGGATCTTCTCAGTGGAAGCAGCATTCCGAACCGGTGGTAGATTCCGACTATTCATAAATGCCTTGTTGGCTTACGTGAATAAAAATAATTTAGAGTTGAGTTGAGTTTGAATCACAGATTTTATGATTTGTGAGAAACTCTAGCGATAAACACTCTATCGATAGAAAGTTGTCGAAACACATCATCTGTACGTATAGTTCCGAACTAAACTTTTGTATGGATAACGTACAATGAACAGTGGGCCCATTAATACTCAGACTGATTAAATTATGGAAATACCATATCCAAATTTTGCCCCAACGGAATTCGAGTCCACGACGTACCACTCGCAAATCATTAACTAAGCAGTCGTCGATTATATGTGCCTAGCTTAAGTAAGTAATATTAATATTTAATATTCTTACCAGGGCCCAAACCACGCTAGCTACTCAAATCGTAATAGAAAAGCAAATGCTCGCGATTATATTTCAAACGCTCCGCTTTTGACGTTTTGCTGACACTGAGCTTCACGATTTCTACTGACATTGATATGGTATGGTGTCAGCAAAACGTCAAAAGCGGAGCGTTTGAAACGTAATCGCGAGCGTTTGCTTTTCTGTTACGATTTGAGTAGCTAGCGTGGTTAGGGCCTGGTAGTGAACTTTCTCAAATAACGAGATTGATGTTCATATAAAAATACACCCAAAAAAAGTAATTTCCTAAAATACTTCAATATAGCACACTGAAAATAAATCTAGCAATCTTATAACCGTCTTTAGGCCCGACGTTTTGAAAAAGGTTAAGAAGGTGAGGCTGATCGGGTTTGGATTGTGATTTACTTCGGGCCTGAAATCAGGATAGAGCTCGAGATTGTTTCCATCATTTGAGTACATAAATTCGCTTTAGATTGAGACTCCGTGGGATTGGCCGAATCCATTGATTGAAGACTTGGTTTGATGTGATATTTTCTTCAAAATGCCTTTTTAGACGAGGCAACGAATGGTAGCTAGTATAATATTGGTGCTAATTATATAAGTGTTTGCTAATTATAAAATACGCAATTTGGTTTTACAGATGAAATAAATAAATTTATATAAGTACGTAGGTAAACTCGAATAAATTTTAAATAGATAAGTATCATTATTTTTCAATATAAATTGAAACATAATATATTTATATGTTCTCATACATTCAATAAATTCAATACCTCTTACCTACATATAATCTATCCATTATTCAGTAAAGTCAAAGTTACATTAATTAAAACTCTTTCACTAGCGTTTTTATAAAGAAAGCAGACAATAACATTTATCTACCGTCTAACTAAAGTAAAGATGTTTTCAATGCGCAAAAACCGTTGGAATGTCCAGAATAATGGTGGGTCTTCGAAGTCACCCTGAGACCGCACTTATATTCGGTTTTATGAATTAAATTGAGATACCTTTTTTTTTCTTTATTTTGATGTAATAAATTAAGGTGATGGCGCCTGTCTAGCCCGCGAAATTCAAAATTTTCGAGTATTTATATAGTTTATCCAAAATCTGAAAACATTTAAGACCACATTTTGTGATTTGCGACAAACACAGTATGCAGTGCGTTTATTAATACATTTATTTTACTCTAAATATTATCACGGTGGATATGATACTTGTTAATCACTGAATATACAAAAATGGCTAAATATTAAATATACAAGATTATCTGGATATCTGTCGTTCTTGAAATGTTTTAGAGTAAGTTGGATTTATTAATAAATGTACTGCACACGGTCTTTGTCGCGAATTACAAAATGTGCCTTTTATTATTGTCAGATTTTGCAAAATTTCTACAAAACCTCAAAAAATTTGAACTTCGCGGGCTAGATGGGCGCTTTAGCCTTAAACGACCTTGACAAAAGATTGCAGCCATTGCAAGAATAACAGCTACTGATTAATAGCTCTTTCATCCATTAAGAAAAAAAATTGCGGACCGTGAAAATTCAATACATTTTCTTTAATCCTTATCAATGGTCTTTTAAATCGACTTCAGTTTTTTCTACCAACTTTGCGATAACGCTTTATAAACCACAACAGATTAACACAAAAACTTCCCTTTATTTCTTACGCGGCTTACGCACAAACAAAGTTGTATAAAGTTTTTACTTTATCCCGGAATAAAGTGACTTATTCATAGGGAAGATTTATAGAGGCCGGGATTTCTGTACTGCGCCTTTGTTTGATGCTAAATGACTTTATTTAGGCACTTAAGTCGCCCTCATTTCGTTCGCAGACACTGTTTTATTTCGAGCAAAAGTAAGCTAGATATTGGTGGATATTATGGGAATGGGGGAAGCGTCGTGAGTTGGCATATTTGAGGTAATTCAGGTCAACAGAATGGATTAAAATTAATACCATGGAAGGAGAGGAGAACATCTATACAGAAAATGATCAATGTCCCAACTCAGAAGGGTATCGAGCCCAATTTCTGAAAGAAAAATATAATAGGCACATACAAAAGAATGAGACTCAAGACAAAAAATAAGTAAGCGGTAAAAGATAATGTTATTACAAATAGCGTACCTATTTGAAATAACGAAATTCAGGCATTGGAGTTGTAGAAATAAATTCCCCTTGAGTTTGATAGGCCGTAAGGTCGAGCAATTTAACTTTCATACCCCGGTGAAATAAAGAGCCGGCAGCGTTTAAGAAGTGGAAAGAAATCGGCGAAATTTTTCACAACTTCCAATGTAATAACTCAAAGATGGCGGCCAAAGACAGATAAAACAATTTCTAAGCTCATTTTAGATTCAAATCATGGGGATTGTGAAAGCATGTTAAAAAGTTGTTTTTCTCTTTCCTCGTACCTGAGGAGGTGGGTTATTATTTTATGTATTTTACCTGAACAACAGTTTCAAATGCGAAATAATGAGATTTTGGAATAAGCAGACTGGTTCATTTATTGCCAGCATAATATCCCACAATTATTTTCACATACGTAAATCAATCACTATTTCTTCCAAAGTATTTAGTACATTACAGTCCGCTGTATATAATTACTAATTATTGTACTGGACTCCAAACTACCTACTCGCGTAATTTATTCAAAAAAAAGACCACAATCAACCTAACTAAAATGTAATTCTAACAATGATCTTTACTTTACAATTTAATTTAAAATAATAATGTTTGATAATTAACCTACCCGGACCGAGTGGAAGAGTATAAAACAGCGCGTAAAACAACAAGCAAGTCACTCTGCACTTGGCTTTCGGACACGGTGGACGTGTTTGCTGTGATAGGAATGTTTTCTTATAGTTATTGTCAAAGTTAATTTAAACGCTGTCAGTTAATAAGTAAATTACAGCGTGTGACCGGTTTACACAAATCAACCATCTTTTGGACACCACCGTCTAGGATAAGGGTTTCCGAAACACATGCGCTTAATAAGGTGTATAAGATTTACAATAGACTATTAATCACACTCCATTGTTATTTTCAATAGCCCAATTTACAATGCTTTGCCTTCAGTCCCGCTCCGCAACTAAGTATTATTGGAATAATTTTGATGCAAAATCGTTACCGCAAAAGGTCAAATTTTGTTCAATCAGCTTACACAAATACCTTGAAGGTAGGTAATGCGGATGTCGGAGATAAAGAAAATTAGGGATTTTCCAACCATGAAAACATGTTCATCCCCAAGTACCTATAACCATAACTACTTAGAATTGGACATTTATTGCATGAAACGAGAAAAGAGAATGCTGATCGCAGATAACTCGGAACCAATAAAAGATAAGCTCAAATTAAATTGCGAGTTTAAAGGATTAACAGGACAGCGCGAATTCGAAAAACATCTTGAAATATTATTTAAACTTTGTTTTTCCAGTTGACCTTATTGTGTTTTGCTATAGGTCATATTAATGTAGGCCCACAAAACACTTATGATTGCCAGACTCTATCACCGGTTAGACATCTACGTCTACTGCGCAGATCCGGAAAAAAAATAATGATTACTCTTCCTAATAGAATAAAAAGTTGGTGTACATTCTTATTTCGTCTGAAGGAAACAACAATGTCACTATAAAGTACTACAAAAGAATACACTTGAATATTTTTAAAATATAATTTGAACACATGCTAGTGCATAATCAGATAGGTAAAATTACATTTCATTTCATAATAAACTATCTTGTTCCCGCGGATTCGCTTGCGTTTTTTTGGACGTCGACAACAGCGCCAGCTACCGTGTCCAGTTAGACGGTTTCGCTTTCGACGATTACCGCTAAGAACCGTAAAAGTCATCCTATAAGTACAAAAAAATATCTAAATCAGTCAAGCCGTTAAGGAGGACAAAATTACATTAGGATTACAGGATTCCCCTTAACAGTGTTGCGTATATAAACAAAGCTTTAACTAAACGATTTAAAAATATAATTGGAATTAAACAAACAACAATGATAACGTAATTAGACCGTACCTCGATCCGCCGATGGCAATGTTTATGTTTTGTCTAACGAAAACCGAAACGAGGGATTTTTGCGCTATTTGTGTATTTAGTTTTCAAAACATAATGTTTGATTAAAGATAAATGGGTTCACTATATTGTATTATCCTAAAACACCGAATTAGACAATATAATTAAACTAGGTATAAAATAATAAATAAATATCGTAAGACAAATCTATACCAATTCCAAGGTCGCAAATAAGCAACGTTTGTAATATGGGTATTGTGAAAAGGATTGGGAGCGATCCCAGTGACACCCAGACCAGAGCAAATTACGAAAAGATCATTTCCTAAATTTACCCCGACCAAAATCGAACCCGCCACCACACCCGTTAAGGTGATCGTTAAAGATTAGACTATAGAGATTTAATAAAAACAATAATAGATATAATAAACTCTCGGCACAGCATAGCCACTAATCCGGTCACAAACTTCAAAACAACATAAAACAAATTTAAAATCGCGCAATCAACATCAAACTACTTGATCCGCGAAATATGCGCGGATCAATTAGCTCGCAAAAAAAAATTCCTGCGGCGTCGAGTGATTTCATCTGACGTGCAGTATTGGCGTTTAACCGGGCAATCTCGGCTATTGTTTTGCCCCCGAATAGCCATCGATTGGACATTAATCAAAGGAATACAAGCGGGACATTCCGGTAGAAATATTTGGTGATATGTTTTGGCGGTTTTACAATTAAATAAAAAGAAAATTGTCATGTTGTTGTATGTCCACTTTAGCTTCATTTTCGTTGATCGGTACATGAAAACAAATACTAATATAACGATGGAAGACATACATACAAGAGTCACATGTTTGAATTACTTGCTTTTATGCTTCTACAGCATAAAAAGGCAATCCATGATGCTCTTTTGATTAATTTTAATAATTTCGTATCGATGTAAAAAATAAAAATCTAGCAAAAGAGCACTTATAGGATTAGTGTAGTAGACAGTCGAAATGACTATGTTTAACGCTGTCAATAACGATTTACTTCGCCGGTTCTATTGTGACTGGGAATTGAAAAGATTTCGATCAGAATTTTCACTATAAAAAAATATAGGAATATGTAAAATCAATAAAAGTTTCTATAGCTTACAAATCTGGTTAAACAAAGGCATCAGAGTCCCTGGGTACCAGGATACCAGGTGCATACAGGTCGCACTAGACTAACAATGTGTCATCAAACAGAGATGCTCGTATTGATTCGTGCCTGCACAGAGGAGCATAATGCACGATCGAGCCGGCTCCGGCACTAATTATCAGTACGGTACCGTACTGACTGATTTCGTGGTAGGGGAATGATTGTTTTCGAATAATGGGTCTGTATTGAGCGTGTGTTCCTGAAATAATTACAAGGCCCCGCACGGATATTGTAGAACCAATGATTCTGCGCGTCTTCATTTTACGCTATAACTTCTGAGCCGTTAGATCTTTAAATTGTTTGTTTTAAATACTAACAGTAATTACGGTCAGGGTACAGACGAATTATATGTCAGATATATGTTATGTTTTAATAATACACCGGTAACGCATTATACCTTCAAGCAATCACCAGCCCTATTCGCCACCATTGCAAATAGCACAAAGACTGCTATACCTGGTTTACTTTAAAGAAACCCTCGAAAAGGGTAAGGGCACTATTTTACTAAGGTCACGATCACAAAGTATGCACAGTAAAAATCGTACGCTACGCATAAATTGGCACCGGTACAACTATACAATTCGCACTTCGATATAAAGTTAAGTCCCCACCGATAAAGGGTCAATACGGGGTCGTTTGACCCTCCGCACGGGGAACCGGGGGTCAGTCACGATCGCACTCGCTCGGGATTGGTTCCGAATGTACTTCCAATTGGGAGGATAAACAGTTGAATGTTACGGTACTCGTTCAATGTTGTATACTGCCGTAGAATATTGAATGGTGCGTGGATCCTGTAGGGAACCAGCTTTACTTGAGGAAAATGGTGACACCCGTACCTAGCTAGAGTATTCAAAACTTTAACATGTGCTGCACTGCGATTAACTCAATAATGAGTTGTGAAATTTACAAAGACTGGCATATTGTTATTTTAGGGACACGTTTGTTTGGTACAAACTTTTTAATTATGTATTTTTGCATCTATTAAGTATATTATCTACTGGCGATACTCTTACGACTATGAAATGATTGCTTGGTATCGGATAAAAAGCAAGCCAACCACCTAAAAGCATGATAGACGGAAGATAACAATATCCGACAGAGTTCATTAACTGTTGAGAACACAAAATTCTAAATATGGACGCCACCAAAAATGAGAAGTAATTGAATATTAAAGAGAGAAGAAAGTTTTAATTGAAAATAAAATGCAGCAACGATAAATGGACGGAATAAAAGTACAGCTAACGACTCGAACCCCGACCCGTTCGATCAATCTCACTGCAGCGCTGGCGGCGCTTTATTGCGGAGCATTTCCATCGCAACGCATGCGATAACGAGTTTAGTAGCAACGGCGGAAATACAACTGCAATAGTGCCATGCCTTACTACGTAAACCGACGCGAGTTTTGGAGTACGTATTGGTTTGTTGGCGCTTCACCGCACTGGCCGTGTCGAGGCGAGTGTCGCTCGTCTCGATACACCCAATCTTGAATTACAAAAAGTCATTCCAGGTTGGACGGAACCATGAGTAAATCCCAAATCTATACAAATAAATAAACTTGCAGTAACTGTTCGTAATATCAACATAACACCGTTTCACTAAATGCATTTGAGAGTACATACGACACCTATAACAAAAACGCGATTTAATTTTTTTCTGTCTGTCTATCTGTCTGTCTGTCTGTCTGTCTGTGTGTTTGTTCCGGGTAATCTCCGAAACGGCTGGACCGATTTTGACGGGACTTTCACTGGCAGATAGTTGATGTTATAAGGAGTAACTTAGGCTACTTTAATTTTAGAGAAACGATTAGGATTCTGCGTAAAAAAATTAAAACACATGAATTCAAAGAGTATCTCCGAATCAGCTGGACCGATTTTGCCGGGACTTTCACTGGTAGATAGCTGTTGTTATAAGCAGTAACTTAGGCTTCTATTATTTTAGCAAAACAAAATTTAAAAAATGGGTCCTGTCGCGCGGCTTTTTTGTTAAGTTAAATTCCACGCAGATGAAGTCGCGGGCTCAGCTAGTATACATATAAGAAAGAAACTGTATCTGATCCGCAGATAATATCCGAAATTTGCCCGTAGGGGAATCAACAGAGGTCGGGAATACCTCATAGTCTTCTATTTCCTAAATAAAATATGATTATAATATCATGTTATTTAATTTTTCAGGCTTTCGCGTGATATTTTACGTTCTATAGATCCCAGGCGAGGCGGTTCAACGGCCGCTGCCGCCGCCCGCCCACCGGCCGCTAATACTTTCACCGGGCCACTCGGCCCGTACGTTTACTGCCGGTAGCACACTGAATAAAACTTAAATGGGTATGTTACCCTATCTACACCCTTGAGACATTTTAGGGACATTTTGTTGTATGTTTCTGTAATCGACGATGGTCTAAACTTTAAATTGAACTCATGGTTTTTTAAACACTTAACCACTTTGACAAATTACTGAGATGCTGTATTATTTATGACAACCTATACATAGGAACCCATCTCGTATATGCGCTCTAGTGGCTCTCACTTGCAGCAATTTATTGCAGTTAAGTAATATTATATATTGTAAAATGTTAATGTAAAGAATTGTGAGCCTTATATCAATAGAGATAATATATTTCAAAAATAAATTTTAATGTTGGATTAAAGGAAATAAATATAACGCCAATATTTCATTCAACTCGTTGACCTGCGCGTATTTTAACGTTCCATAAATTCAACTGTTAAACTTTTAATGGCTACTAACAGAAATAACTAGTAAAGTAAGAAAACGAGCACTCCGGTATAAGTATAACGTTTAAATTTACACTTTTTTTCTCTAACTATAACGTTTTCACAACTAACCGTGTTAGGTAAATGATTTAATCACATCTCTATTCCGTAACTTGAAATGTATAAACGGTAACCGGCAACATCGGCTATACAACGTGTTAATGAAATTGCGCAAATCTTGAAATTAGAATAATCCACGAAAATTTAATTTAACAATTGGTATATTTTTTTGATTATAAAAATAATTTGAGGTGTCTGAGGTTTTGCGCTACTTCAGTAACACGTTGTATACACGACCCTGTATCGAAACAACTGTTGTTCCCTTGACTGTACTTACCTGTTAAAAAGAGTAAGGGGATCAGACCGGAGTGACAAAGTTTATAGTTGATCAGACAGGAATTAAAACATAATAATAACCAGCAGGGGATCAGATCAGGGGATCAGACTGGAATAACTGAAAATAACAACAAAATGGGTGCCCCATTTTGTTTTATCTACTCTTGATCGTGCTTTCCTATAACACTTTCGTAATAAAATGGGTTAGGTATTCAACCGGCCTAACCCAATTATGAGTACCTACCTCGGGTACATTAACCCGGTGCGGTTAATGGCTTAATTGTATCGGGCCGGCTCACGTGTTCTTGTTATCTACCTCATGTTATGGGGTGCCTCTCTACGTTATAGTGCATCATTATGGGCAAGGGATACCTTTGGGAATCACATTGCGTTCAGTTTTTGGGTTCCCTTATCTCGATGGCCTTTGATGATAGCAGGCCAACATGACAACAAGAATCTAGTCCAACAAGATGATATGAAAGAAAGAAAGAAAGAAATATATTTTATTGCTACCATGGCAGAGCTATACAAAACTAACTAACTATACATACACAGCTTAGGAATATAAATGGACATATCTAGCTAGTTATGTACTATCATACCAGGCCAAAGAGTCAACAGCTCAGCATATGCCAGGGTGCATGCGTGATGCATACCACCTGACGCTGGTTTTCAGCTGTAACCCCAAAACGATACACACACAGCCACGGTAAGCACTACATAACTAAGTGATGTAAAAAAACAAAATAAAATTTACAAAATAATAAGGAATCAAGAACTGTAGCAACTCAACCAAATGAGTAGGAAAATTTACATATATTTAATTTTGGCTTTTGATTTGATAATTATAGTACCTATTTCAATAATAAAGGTATATTCACGGTGCTAGAGCCGAGCTAGCTTGACCGGGCTAGGAAGACCACCCTCCCACAGAAAAAGTAAAAAAAGTAAAGTAAAGTTGGATGCGATTCGTGCGATGTCTTAGACTTTAGAGAACTGGAATGCCAAGCCCCTTTCCTCTACTCCCTCCATCTCTCTTCCCTTCAGCCCCTCTAGCCAAGTGGCTTCGTCTACTTTCGTTTCTACAAATCGCTACGCTTCATGTATGGAAATGACATAAGTCACGTGATCTACTTATCGACTTGTAATGTCATTTCCATACATTTAAGCGTAGCGTTTTGTGGAAACGCTTGTAGACGAAGGCACTTGGCTAGGGGAGCAGGACGGATACTTGCGAGCAACCGCCATTGGTATTGCAAACATCTATAGGCTACCGTAACTGCTTAACAGCGGGCGGGTCCTACGCTTATTTGACTCATTTCTTATTATAAAAAATTTTACTCCTATATCTATACAAATAAATAAATTTGGAGTGTCTGTTTGTAATATCAAAATAACACCTATTCACTAAATGCATATGAAAGTACATACGACACCTATAGCAAAACGCGATTTTTTTTTGTCTGTCTGTCTGGCTGTCTGTCTGTTTGTCTGTATGTCTGTCTGTCTGTCTGTCTGTCTGCCTGTCTGTATGTTTGATCCGGGTAATCTCCAAAACGGCTAGACCGATTTTGACGGGACTCTCACTGGTAGATAGCTGATGTTATAACCAATAACTTAGAATACTTTTATTTAAGAAAAACAAAAAAATGGGTCCTGTCGCGCGGGCTCAGAACGCTTTTTTGCTATCTTAAATTCCACGCGGACGAAGTTGCGGGCTCCGCTAGTTTAAAATAAATTGTTGTAATTATAAAACCTACCTATTTACTTTAGGACTTGGCGTTTCCCATACGCCCAAAATGGAGTGTCGGCACCATAGAAATTGTAATAATTAGAGTTACTTAGGATTTTTGTGGTCGGCACATTTTGATGACGTCATGTCCACAAAGGAGTTAATAATAATCGACCTACTTCTCAAAACCGTAAGCCTCAGTTCCAACGTGACTATCCATCGGATACCATACAAAAGGGCGAAAAAATATTTAGAGCAAGTCTTTATTATTAGATTCCGCACCGCCATGGCTCGTTAGGCTGATATCGGCCGACGGAGCCAACGAGCCGTGTAAATTGAGATATTTGTTTAATCTATATTTAATAACTAACGTTTATTTTAATAACTGACTTTGTTGTGTAATATAAAAAATAAATAATAAAATATATATACATATATAAAATATATATATATATAATAAAAATAAATAAATATATAATCTTAAGTTTCTAATGCAAAAAAAAATGGAAAAGTCACTTCCATTGCTTTGATTAATTAACGGTTACAGCCGTTTAATATGTAATGAGCCTTTTCAGTAAAATTATAACTCCTAGAGGCTTGTGTTTAACCCTGTCTGTAATGCGAGAGCAGAGCAAAAATTAAGCGAAAATCTCAAAGTGAGCTTTGACGTAGATTGGCAAAATGGAACCAGTGATTTGATTTGATTTGGACCAACACACACATCTGCAAACTGAAAGCCACCTAGAACCACTAACACTAGGTTGGTTTTGATCTACAGCACTGCATTTGGGTTAATTCCGTTCTGCAAAACGATATCCATTTACACTTTTGACCGGCACAGAGTAGTTTTGCGTCCCTTTGACTAGTCAGCAGTCGTAGGATTCTTAGTCAGTTGTTCGAGCGTAGGCGGCTCGGCTCACTTCACTCATTCCCGTCAGGGTAAATTTTTCCCTGATCTGGGTGTCACTGGGAGCGTCCCCAGTCCTTATACGTTACATATAGTTAAAGTGTTGCTTAGTTTGGGACCATACAGTTGCTGTGTTCGTCTGGCGATTTTCTTTTTCTTTCTTCTGTTCTTATTCGACTGATGGGTGACAGATTGTAAATTACGGAAATTCCAGGATCAAGTGAAATATTAATATAATTATTTATCAAGAATACTTGAGAGTTATGCGGCATCATAATATCTACGTACCTACTGCGTATTCTTAGGTTAATTTCCTACACAGGGTACCTATGTGAATCAAGTATGTTGAAAGGTAGCATGTTCTTCATCCATTTAATACTTCCGTTCATATTGAACCCAAAGGCGTCCGACACGGCTTAACGAGTGAATATGAAAATGTTTATAATATCAGCCAGAACAACCGGGTAGCATACAATATAGGCGCGACAGGACCCCGTGCCGTCCCGCGGGGAGTGAAGCGTGCTCTTCGCGCTCCATAAGCTGCGTACAAAGTGACCCAACGTGACGCGCGTGATGCAGGGACGCGTTGGGTTTATATTTTTCATAAAAAAAACAGATTTAAATCCGGGTTATTAAACCTAGTATCGTGAAATTTATATATGTTTTACTGCAATGTTGGAAAAATAAGGTAGAACAGCTTTAAGGAATACGAGTAGACCACTTAAACTATCTTCACTTCGCAGGAACATGAAAAGTGCCCAAAACAGGAATAACACTTAATATAAAACTAAAAATCGCAAATAAACTTAGCATTTTACTTAAAATTAACGGTCTTCACTTAAACATACATTACTTACGTACATTTTGACGACCGCTGGGCGCAGTAGTTTGAGCGTAGGCCGCTCGACTCACTGCACCGAGTGGATGTGGGTTCGATTCCCGGCGTAGCATTTTCCGTAAATAGCCTTTCCGTAATTTGCCCCGGTCTGGGTGTCACTGAGATCGCCCCCAGTCCATTGTACGGCCCCATAGTACAAGCGTTGCTTAGTTTAGGACCATACAGTTGGTGTGTCAGTCTGGCGATATTTATTTATTTATATATACCAATTTAATGTACCTATAAAAATTACTATGACAACGACTACGCATATGCTTGTACTACCTTATATTTGTATTATCAAGTACTTGGTCGGAACATTGGAAAGTGTAACAGAACTAAATAGGCTAGAGCCTCGATCTTTGTCTTGCTTTATGTGCATGCAAGAAAAATAACGCATTTATCGAGCGGCCGCCAGTGATTTCCCAATGGGCACCACTATTCATTGCCCGCTTCAGGTAGCCATTTTCATTTCATTGTTGACGTGAACGAGACGCCGAATTACCTATTTCTTATTAAACTGCGTGCAAGGATGCCAGAAAATTGTTTAGTGATATTCTAATTTCTTGTTTCATTTTTGTTATCTGATCTTTTAAAATAAGTGGCTCCACTCTAGCACGTCAACTATAACATTGAATATTTCAATAACGTTATCACAAATGGTTACTCGATAACTCTCTTTATCGATACGCGAAACGAGATCAAAATATATTTTCATTTTTCCGTGTCCTGAGTAACATCCCTGTTTGTTAAACAGGTTGGTATAAGGTTGAAAATAGCACATATAAGCTCTAGCATGAAAACCCAGATGGATTAGTTACCAGCACAATTTCAACATGATTGCGTCGCCTGCGCCATTGAATGGAGTATTTCTTTGCTGATTTCCCATGGGAGTGGTTAGCCATCGGAAGCCGCCACTCCGATGGAATTGAAGAAACCTATGTTATTATGTAGAGGAGTAACAGCAGCATACTCGACTTTGATATTGGAGGAATGGAGAATTATATGTCCCAAAGTACCTAAGCAGTGATAGCCGATTGGTTAAGCACGAGTCCTGTGGGGAGAGCAGGCACCAGGTCCTGTGGGTTTTTCAAAATCTATGTGCGAATCACAATTTCTATATGATTATCACTCGATTACGGTGACGGAAAAGATCGCGAGGAAACCTGCGTGTCTTAGAAAATCTAAAGACATGTGAAATCCGCCAACCCGCACTGGGCCAGTGTGGTTGATTATGGCCTGAATCCCCCTCTTAGTGAGGGGAGGCCCGTGCCCAGCAATGAGACGTCAAGAGCGCTAAATTATTTATTTAAAGTACCTCAGGGCCCCGGTTCATGGAATGATCATCTTGGTCACGAAATCGACCTTTGTAATAAATCATTGGTACTATTTAAAGACGCAAGATTTTATATGGCCCTGCCTAATGTCTTATTTTTAAATGACTAAGTTGGCAAACAAGGGTACCACCTTATGTCAGCAGTTACCGTTGCTTTTTTGATGCTTGCAATATCAAATGCATTGCTCACATGTCCGCAAACCAAAATATCGTTATACAACACTATGGTCCGCAGCATACTTGAATATGCTTCCACTGTTTGGCGTCCACATTATGCAACACACATTTTGAGAATTGAACGAATCCAAAAGCGTTTCCTTTGGCACCTAGTAAATTCTTCCAAATTGCACAAGAAGTTGCCCTACTTACAAAGGTTGGATCACTTTAAAATGTCATCTCTAGAGAAGCGTAGAACAATTATTGATTTAAGTTTTCTATACAAAATTTTACACAACTACATTGACTGCCCAAGGTTACTAACGGGTTTGAACTTTAGGGTCCCTAGAAGGAGTCCCCGATACCCCGAGACATTACTAGTCCCCCCATTTCGAACAACTCTCCTGGGCAGCAACTCACCTATCCCGAGATTGTCTAGACTATTAAATAAGTACACTGTTTCAATGGACGTCTTAGCGACAAATATCAGCGGTTTCCGCAGGCACTTGATCGAGAATGTTCCAGACTAATCCTTAGTATTATTACTTTTTACTGCACTTTTCTATTGTAAGGCCCTACTCGTATTATTAGTTATCCCTTTACTTGTAAGACTCATCGCTATTGCTATTATATAGTATTACTATTACGCATCTCACTGTATCAAAAGATTAATTTTAATTTTATATACTTACCAATTTACATTCATTGTTTTGATTTTTCATTTCTTCAGTGTTATTATTGTATTGTAACGGAATGTACCCAAACTATTTAGTTGTTAGTTATAGTTGTTAGCGATTTAAAAAATTGCAAGCGGTGTTTACCTTTAATTGGCTGTGCAGTTGGCAAGATATTTTATGTACACTTAGCTTGTAAGTTTTACTGTAACAGTCGTTGGTAGACCTAAATAAATAAATAAATAAAAAATAAAATAAACATGTTGCCGACCTGGGCCCTAACCACGCTAGCTACTCAAATCGTAATAGAAAAGCAAACGCTCGCGATTACGTTTCAAACGCTCCGCTTTTGACGTTTTGCTGACAGCATACCATATCGATCTCAGTAGAAATCGTGAAGCTCGTGTCTGTGTGAGCGAGACGTATTAGATTTACGCGGGATGAGATGTTCATGTCCAAATTACCATAAGGTCACGATTAAATTCTAGCTCAGTAAACTTGTATCAATTATTGGAATTAAACAGCTGATTAACGATATTGGGCAAATTATTACTTTACTCAGCTGGATCCTAAAATCTTGAAGTTTTCATAATAAGTTTAACGGTGTCTTCGGGATTGGCTACCAATTTATTTTGATTTGACTGATAACCAAAAACTTATTTTACGTATGTATTACTTAATTCCCAAATTTTACATGGATCAACTGCCTTTGCTTTTCCAGATTATCCAATTAGGCACATTCCTATAGTCAGTTCAATACATGAAGTCGCGTGAATTACTGCAAATTGACCCATATGTCAGTGTCATAAGAGTCACAGCACGGGTCTTCGTAAAATGAACTGACTATAACTAACCGGGATATACATGTTGTTAGAGTATTTCAGTACCAAACAGCCAGTGTGTGTGTTCTACACAAAGGAATTGTCATAACTTTTGTCTTTAGATTTCAAAACGAAAACCCTTTCATCATGTCATGACTTAAACCAAGTCTACAATAAACAGAGTCATATTCTGTTATTATATTTTTTAAAGCGCAAAAGGAAACAAAGGGCCGCGAAACGAGCCGTATCTTATTTGAATAAGTCGCTGTATGAAAGGCAGAGCGCGCTCTATGATTCTGGTAACCGGGGTACAGTGGTAGAGTACGCAGTATATTCAACCTTATTTATACTCTTTCAGAGTTGATTATAATACAGCAGAAGGTATGTACAGTACTCACAGTAAGATCATTTTAGTAAAAAAATAAGAAACAAATGTTTTTTGTAATTTATTTTAGTTTTGTTTACTAAACGTCTTATGACAGCGATTTATTTACTTAAAATAATGAAATAAATTATAAAAAACATTTACTGTCATTGTTTTTGTAAAAAGAAAATCTCAGTGCTGGGGTCATCAAAATCACGACTTAACTGAATAGAACTCATCAAAACGTATGTAAGTTACGTTACCTTGGATGGAATTTCAACGCCAAAGGATGCCAGCAATAACGCCGAAAGAACACTGCGGCACTGATATCTTTCAAATATAACCTATAAATATGTACTTAAACTATTTACATACAATTCCAGTGCCTCAACAGACTTGATTTAATTACTATAACATTTGCATACTATGTTCATGAACAGACATTACTCATATTATGAATTTCATTGTCCACTGACCGGTTCGCGCATCCGTCGCCTTTGGCCGCTTTACCCGAAGAGAATATAAACGCCTTTGCCCGACTGCGGCAAAGCGTAATAACAGTTTACAGAGCTCAGAGAAGGAAACTGTCAAGTCTCTAGTTTTCACACAGACCGATACACCGCGTCAAATTATTATTACAATTTCTTTGCACCGCATCGTCAGGCATCTCGGACAAAAAGCGAGTGCCGTCGCGTAGATTTGATGGCGATAGTTTTTGTAAATGCATTTTTTGTGTTTAATCATGGGGTGAGGATCTTTCTAGGTTCTTTTGAAAAACTATATCAATGCTGTTTTCTCCTCAATAAACAATGTCGGTGTCATTACAAAGTACAACACGCGATTACCTACAAGTTTAGTTAGGATAGGTTATTATCTGTTTTGTAATTACATGATGTATGTTTTTCTTGAGAATTTGAATCAATTTGTCCATTTCCGCTGCATAATATAGGAGACCTCCTAATCTGATATGCAATTTTTTCAGTTTTGTTACTTTATAAATAAGGAGAACAATATGTAATACATGCTAACCTGTCTAAAGACAAAACTTTTTGGTCCATAATGTTGGTAACCCTTCTAAAAAAGCTTTACATAACTTCCCAACATTTTAATGTAGGTATAAACGTCCTACTAATACCTCACGTTAATTGTTTCCCGCGGCCACAAACCAATTATTTACATGAAAACGTTCAAAATTTTAAATTAAAATGTAGTGGTAGGAAAGCGCTTTACCGCGCAAAGTTTAGTTTAGGCTCGGACTTAAACCGGTTATTTATGGGCCCCAGTGTACGGTTTTCACGACAAAGTACAGAATTAGCATAATAATTTGCTTTGGCGATATATAAATTGGTGTTTTAAAAGCTGCTTTTGAACTTTTTACTCACAACGCCTAAAAATGTATGAATAAATTTTCTATACCATGTTATGTACTTTGGTTGTGAAGAGCTTTAGTAATTTGTTTATGTAACTGATACATTAAGAGCTTAGCAATTTAGGAACGCATGCATGTATTTATTTTCTATTCAGCTACTGTAAAAAAAAACTCTATGTCATACAAAACTGAGATAATACGAGTATATGGTAGACTAGCCTGTGCCCGCGACTTCGTCCGCGTAGAATTTAACTTAATAAAAATTTCGGGGTTATCGGGATAAAAAGCAGCCTATGTGTTAATCCCGGTTATGAACTATCTGTTTTCCAAATTTCATCCATATCCGTTCAGTACTTTTTGCCTCAAAGAGTAACGAACATCCACACTCACAAACTTTCGCATTTATAATATTAGTAGGATGGAGGTCGACATCTATACAAATAAATAAAATTGGAGTGTCTCTTTGTAATATCAAAATAACACTTTTTCACTAAATGCATATGAAAGTACATACGACACCTATAACAAAAACGCGATTTAAAAAATTTTGTTTGTCTGTCTGTCTGTGTGTTTGTTCCAGGTAATCTCCGAAACGGCTGGACCGATTTTGACAGGACTTTCACTGGCAGATAACTGATGTTATAAGCAGTAACTTAGGCTAATTTTATTTTAGAAAAACAAAATATTAAAAATGGGGCCTGCCGCGCGGGCTCAGAACGCGGGAGCGGGCTTTTTTGTTAAGTTAAATCCCACGCGGACGAAGTCGCGGGCGCAGCTAGTAAGGTAATGTAAGGAGGTCCATGTCGGCGCACTGGCCACTGGCGATAAGCGTTCCTGGCCGATAAGAATATATTTAAGAAAAAGATTAGTTTTGAAATTGAAAGCTCTGCGGTGCGCTGGCAGTGACAACCGAGGGACCGTTAAGATAGGAAGTGTATTTGAATATAAAAATAACTATACAATTAAATATATATAAACAAATAATATAATAAATTTAATATTACCAAGCAACCTGATTTGTTAATTGAAACCCCGTCGTTACAGTAATATACGGATAGAAGGTGAATAATGATAGAGATAAGGTGGTAGAGCTAAGTTGTAGCCAGTCGTCTACCGCTCATATGCGGGCTGGTTCGATCGGGTAGTACCGACCTCTCACAGAAGATCGGCGTAAAGTTTATTTTTATTTTGTATTGTTTGGGGAGCTTACGGCTAATCTTACAGAGTGAATAAGATTATATTATTATTTAAGCAAATGCCAATTACAAGCTTCATACATAATAGAAGAAAAACATAACTATATATTCTACTAATATTATAAATGTGAAAGTTTGTGAGTGTGGATGTATGTATGTTTGTTACTCCTTCACGCAAAAACTACTGAACGGATTTGGATGAAATTTGGAACACAGATAGTTTATAACCGGGATTAACATATAGGATACTTTTTATCCCGATAATCCCTAAATTTTTGTTACGTTAAATACTACGCGGACGAAGTCGGGGGGCACAGCTAGTATTATAATACAAGCAAATGCCAATTACAAGCTTCCACGTATAGAAGAAAAACATAACTAACTATATAGAACAATAAAGCAGAATTAATAATAAATTTGAATTGTGGTCAATGACAATAACGTTATAACAATAATATTTTGTTGTTTACAAAACATATTTTTTATATTTTGAGTGCTACTACAAAATAGGTCTAATTGAGCGTTGTGCTTGAGTTTGTTAAATAAGCGTGTTTCAACACTCTGGGTGTGTAACTATTAAGGTGAAATTCAAAATTTTGGAGTATTTTTATATTTTATCCAAAATCTGAAAACATTTTGTGATTTGCGACAAACACAGTATGCAGTGCGTTTATTAATACATTTATTTTACTCTAAATATTATCACGGTGGATATGATACTAGTTAATCACTAAATATACAAAAATTGCCAGATTATCAGGATAGCTGTCGTTCTTGAAATGTTTTAGAGTAAGTTGGATATATTGATAAATCACACGGTCTTTGTAGCGAATTACAAAATGTGCCTTTTATTATTGTCAGTAAGAGTCAGTAAGTCCTTTTATTAGTGTCAGTAAAAAACCTCAAAATATTTGAACTTCGCGGGCTAAATGGGCGCTTTAGCCTTAACCCGATAATTGTTGTGGCAGAGTGAAACGTGAAGTAGATTGCTAATGTAGCTATTAAAGCTGCATTACGTAAGAAAAGTGAGAGAGTCGAAAGCCTAACCCCCAAATCCCTCTTTGTCGCACTCCTATGTTATTGTCACCATAGCTAACTAATATAACTGATTAACATCACGCGGATGGTAAGGTTATTCACCGACTTTGTTACATACAAAAAACTGCGGTTATGTTTTAAGCATAAACTGTTACTGCATGTATGTATGTTTCTTAACACATTTTTTATTATCTGTAAGTTATACAAAAATAGGCCAAATATTCTACATCTCATGTCGTTTAAACATGATCTCTAGTAACAGATCATAAATTTCCTTTCGATTCTTGATAAAAATGCGTCTTTCCTTCCTTTGATATCTACCGGCCATATTCCACGGTACCGGTTATATTTTCGTGTTTATCAAGCCTTTGTCTCGTGGTTTAAGAATTGGGGATTTGTGGGAACAAAGGCTGATCGCTGTATTGTCTCGCAGGGACCTCATTAAGACGATTTGTTATGTATCTGAATGCTGACTTGGAATTGGGGATTCTGTCTTGTTCTTTATCCTCGATTTTGTGTCAATTTTTAACGAATTACAGATAATAAATAATACTTCATAATAATAATAAAAATAAATATCGTCAGACTGACACATCAACTGTATGGTCGCAGACTAAGCAATGCTCAAACTATGTGTACCGTACAATGGACTGGGGCGATCCCATTAACACCCAGACCAGGGCAAATTATGAAAAGGTCGTTTCCGAAATTTGCCATGAATAATAAATAAATATTGCCAAATAAAAACGCCAAATTGTATTTTTCCTAACAAACTTGTCCTATGAGTTTTACGGTACTGATTGATGGACTGGGATGACACCAGTATCACTCAGATTAAGGCAAATTACGAAAATGCCATTCATGAAATTCACCCAGAACGAAATTAAGCCAGCACCTACTCAATGAGGCAGGCGTGCTAACTACTAAATTGCTGTTTTATCAATATCTTATCTTAAATAATAATCGATCATTATTCATTAAACCCTATTTAATTATGCTTCCAACCAACAAATACCCAAAATTCTTAATCAAACTTTATCAGAATAATTTCTACGTATTGAAACCAAGTTATTTATTTTAAATGAGTACCGCAGCCATGTTCCCGAGTGGTTGTTGAGCAAATATTATGGTTGGCAAGTTTGCTCAAGTTCGAGTTTGGTTGCTGCCCGAACCGATCGCTCGGTGGTTTGTCTTAACAATTCATCGACAACCTTAGTTTTAGGGTTATCACTGGTAAAATTAGGCAAATTAAATTATTTACGATAAGTATTTTCTTATTTCTCAAATATTCAGAAATCATCATTCATCGGCAAAGTAAAAGGATGTTAGTTCAAAAACTGTCGGTACTTCTGCTCACTGCTTAATTATGAATTCTGTATATCTTTCCATGAAGTAAGTAGTAGGTCGCTAACTTCTGGGATTGAACGCGGAGTTGTTTTAAATTAATATAAAAATAAGTCTCACAGCGTTCGTTACTAAGATAAATCATCCTGATTATCGGCTCCAAAACACAAAGGAAATCTTTGTCAGTACGTTAAAAAAAGATTACAATTATAAAAAAATAATGAGCTTGCGTTCACCCCTAACACATTATTATCTCCAGGGATGACGCAAAACGATATCATAAAATAATTTATAGCCACCGATTCACAATTGAGTTTCCAATGAATGCGAGATATCATCAATGTAATATAATGCCAGATGAGTAACAATAGGCTAAATGGTATTGAGATAAATCAAATCACTTTAACACGGCTCTCGGTTTGATACGATTTTATTACTTTTGTTAGACTGATCTTTTAGCCATTAATTTGATTTGTATAAGGAATGCATAAATGATCAAAAAATCCTCGGAAGTAAATAGCATTATGGACACATTATATAAACACGGGTTAACTATGACACTTTGAGACACGTTTCACTACATTTATCTGTAACGATCTATCGTTTATTTATTTAAGCATGTATAAAATTAAGTAAGCACAATAATATATATTTACTTAATATTTCATTCTTAAAATGTATGGTATTTGATTGGTATTAAAATGCTATGGTATCTTTAATTCAGTAATAGGTAATGAGTTCGACAGTAGAATTTGATAATAAAATTATCAATTTTATCATCCAGATACTTAACCGATGTTATTCCTACAATTTAATATACAAAGGTTCAATAAATGATCTACAGAGAGCGCATTTCTAATTCAACCCTGTGTAGGTATATGTGTGTTTAATTAATGTTCAATGTATTAACTCCAGCGATTATTATTGAATACACCACAAAACTAACTGTATAGCCGTCTCTCCCCTGAATCCCCTGATCGTAGTTCATAGGCAAGACAGCAATGTGTTGTGCACAGAAATAGCAACAATACCTATCATTCGTTAAGCTACAAATCAACTCAATACAAATTCTCTCAGACTTACAACAAAAAGAAATCGCAACCCGTAATTCACTTCATTCAAGTCTTAGAAGCGTAGCTCTCCATTGTCTCATTAACCGGCACTCAGGTAGGTAGGCTCGCACGAATACAAAACAGGCCCCCGAACAAATACAATTATCTTGACCCCACCATCGAATGTTATTTGGCAACATACTCAAACTAATCGCGAACATTCCTTTTCGTTCCCAGTTTCATTATCAGCGTCTTTACTTTGATGGGAAGACGTATAAACTTGACCGGAGGAGGGTGAATAATTGAGGGATCTGTTGAAATTAGAGTGTAGGTATGTGTTTCTATTTAGTTATTAATAAAAAAAATTACTCTGCAATGATTTGGGGGTTTTACTCCATAGACTTTTGAGTATTTCTATTGAATTTAGTATTGAAATCACATTGTGCAATTATTGATTAGTAGATCCCACTAAAAATGGATTTACCATGGATAATTATAATAGTAATAATTTTGGCCCTTTTGATGTCCCACTCCTGGGCACGGGCCTCCCCTCAACACGAGGGGGATTCAGGCCATAATCCACCACGCTGGCCCAGTGCGGGTTGGCGGATTTCACATGTCTTTCGAAAATTGGTTAAATCTTCTAAGACATGCAGGTTTCCTCACGATGTTTTCCTTCACCGTAAGCAAGTGATAATCATATAGAAATTATGATTAGCACATAGATTTCCAATCGGCTATCACTGCTACCTTAACCAATCGGCTATCACTGCTACTACCATGGATAAAAAGTAATTATTTGTTTCCCGTTTTGACCACTTCCTCGTTTGCAGGCTTCAGATTGGAATAAAGATGCGGGCGAAGCTGCGCGTATATCTAAAATCAGACATAAAGATAGATTAGTAACAGTAAAAAGAGTCATAAAAACTGTAGTAATCAACAAAATAGCCCTTTGTCCGATAAATCTTATTCTTTTAACGTCAATCAATAAATGTATAGACATTTTGAATATGACTTTGTATAATCTCTTACATGTGGACGAACTGAGCTTAGTGTACAATAGGCAAACATATCGCTGACCTGGTTCGAGTTACTGTTTATTTTTGTATTCGACAGCCCTGTAGGCTTAACGCGGTAGGGTTAGCATTTAGACAAAAATAAAATGTACATGGGATGGATGCAATGTTTTCTATCAATTTTGACAACAACATAGATAAAGTCTGGCACACGAAAGTTGAGCCTGAAAAAGCGCGGCATATTTAAAAAATCTGCGTGTGGTATCACTAGGTATATGAGAAATAAATGGTCTTGATACTTTACAAAAAAAAATAGTTTAGGTTCGATTTTCCTAAATAAAATGCGCAAGTAAATGAGGTAAAATGTTACTTAATCTTGCTATTATATTCTATTATTAGTTTTATGTATAATGCTTTTAATCCATATTACTCTGGAAACTTGAGAGCAAAGAATAGTAAGATGCCGCAGAATGATTCTAATTAAATTGAATTCTAGATAATAAAATGTTATTGTAGATATAAATAACATAAAATGTTAATTATTTAACTATCGTTTTAATTTAGGAGTCTTAAATTAAAATCAGAAACTAAAAAATCAATTTCTAGTGGTCTATCCGTATCACTGCTATCGTCAGATACATTTATGATGAACCGCAAAATAGATTTTATTGAAGTATCAAGACAAGTTCTAGTAACTATTTATGCCGGGTGACATTTATAAAAAGTTGCCATGTAAAAAAATTTAATAAATCTCAGGTTCAACATTCGTGTGCCAGACGCTAATGAATTATTTTGTGTCATAATTAGGAACGAGTTAAATGGACAAAAGTATCTAACATTATCACTTGGGGGTTTAGGATTACGATAAATTGGAATTATCTTTATCCGTGGGTACTAAGCTATATATAGGTATATACCTGAATAATATAATAAATACCTATTGTTATGAGGTGAAACTCCATTAAAATATCGCTCTTAAAATTCAGTATCGAAATAAGTGCTACTCTTAGGAACGATCAATTTGTATCGTTCGTTCTCTAATTGATACGACGGCAAAAAAGATGGAATTGAGATTAGGATTCGACAATACCAATGTCACGATAGGTATATCGATTATCGTTGCTAAAAGCAGCACCCCTGAATAACCGTGGCTCTACTACAGGGTTGATCGGCTTTTGGCGTGAACTCTCTCAATTTTCGACGGAAAGTTTTTTTTATACCTGTTTTCCTGTGTATTTTTTTCTATCCGGCCGAGCGCTTCAGTGGTGTCAGCTACTTTTATAGTTTAATAGTGTATCGACTTATTGGCAACACGTTGTGCCAACAGGGTCGGTAATAATATATCAATACCAGCCTCTATTTACATTCAACAACTAAAAGCTATTATAAAAACTTGATCTAATTCAATCACGAAACCAGTTACCTCTTTACACAAATGGAAAGTTTAATTAAACTAGTTATCGGGTATAAATTATAAAACATTTTTGAACGCACGCCCTCTGCTATGTAAATGCACCTGGTGGGCTATTGGAATTGGATTTAGAAATGGGAATCGAATGGCGAACATCGTTCGACGCTGCGAATAATAGACACGCCCCTGTTGAGATATTCTATCGACATTCTAGTACAGGAGCTTATTCAGAGAATAATACGTAAGGGTTGTTAAGAAATCAGGAATACCATTTTTCTAGCCTACTAGTAATCTTCTAGTGCCAATAACTGTTTTGTAAATGAGACAAATAGAAAATTTTATATTCCATAGAGTACCATGATTATTTTAAATGTCGTTCTTACTGAACAAGTAGGTTGAACTGTACCACATTTTCGAAGAACTAAAAATAATAAAAATTCATGGTTATTATTGTCCGGGATCACCTCCTGTCCTATTTCGGACCGTATCGCCACGTAGAGCCATCAGAGAGCAGATAGGCCCCAGCGAACCACCTAGAGTATTAACCCGATGCATAACTCCTTAACTGCCCCGATTGAAATCAGAGAGCTTACATACCTTGAATTTCAATAGATACCAAATAGAACAGTAATTTTTCACGTTATTTTTCAAGAGTGTGTAATTACGTCCAAATTAAATACTTTTTATAGGAAAAAACAACATACAACGCCTTTCTTAAAAGAGCGGGCAGCCTGGAAGTGAAAAAAATATGAAATACTGTTATTTTTACGACCCGCCAATCTGTTAAATTATTATAGAAGGACGACATTCAAACAAATAAGTAGCACACACTATCACGCGATCATTGGCTGGCTAGAAAATTGAGTCACTTTTAACTTTTATGTGCTTCTGTAACGAATAATTAAATGAAACCTAAAGTAGAAATAACTGTTCCGTAGATATAAATTAAAGATCCGTTCATATAAATAATATCTATATAGTGTTGCATTTCTCTACCGCCAATTAGTGGCGACTCTCGGCACATTCCGTGGCGTTCCGATACAGTGGTACGCGGACACCTGCCCAACAATTTCGGTATATGTTGAACTATGTTGGACATACTTGCGTGCATGTTGCATCGCGCCCGGAAAGCCGCAAGCCGACTTGAAGCCTGAGTTTACTCTGATAAATAGACCGTAGAGGAAGGTAGTGACTGAAATTTATTTATGTATGTACAGAAGTCGTTTCTGCCTGGACATACTCTGATCATTTTTGCATTGCTATACTTAGATCTTGATCTATGGCATTTCATACCCAAGTATCTGCATCGTTCAAAGAATAATGTACCTAAATTAATTCGCACCAATTTCGCACCAACTGTGTGGTCCCAAACTAAGCAATGCTTCTACTATGGGTACCGAACAACGAACTGGGGGCGATCCCAGTGACACCCAGACTAGGGCAAATTACGAAAAGACCTTTTCCGAAATTTACCCCATCGAACCCCCAACCATCATGTGCAGTGAGCCGAGCGGCCTACGCTCGAACAACTGCGCCAAACGGTCGTCAATTTATTAATCTATTAATTGTTTTTAAACTACTAAATTGGAAACCAAAACTGTAAGCCTCAACGTTTAATAATAAAAACTAAAATATAATAAAGACATTTCTATCTTCCTTTTTCTTTACCAAACCATCAATGTACGCAAGGGATAGCAATACCACAAAGGGTCAAGTCCGGCCATCGTGCATCGGGGCAGAGCAACCATGTGTCGGTGCGGAGCACACGCTATTATCTGCGATTACAGAGGTTCTTGTGCTGGCCTCGGCTCAAAGAGGGGTTGGTGCAAGTCACTAGTAGTCGACAGTAGAGTCAGCTTAATAAATTATTCTCTTTCATCTCCTATTTAAACCCCTTAGAAGACTAATGCAACTATGCAAAATCTTTTCTTAGTGCTCACGCACGTTATAATAAGGAACTACTGTGCAAAATTTTATGCTTGTAGACCTTCCGGTTCATACTGTGCGTTGTCTGTCAGTCAGTCATTGATAGAGTTGTTAAAGTAAGAAGATATACAGGTAAGAATCAACTTAGAAATTGAAGACGAAACAGTAGAGTTAGTGAGTGTATTATTAATAACTAGCTGTGCCCACGGACTTCGTCCGCGTAGTATTTAACGTAACAAAAATTTCGGGATTATCGGGATAAAATTATCCTATATGTTAATCCCGGTTATAAACTATCTGTGTTCCAAATTTCATCCAAATCCGTTCAGTAGTTTTTGCGTGAAGGAGTAACAAACATACATACATACATCCACACTCACAAACTTTCACATTTATAAAAGCAGTGATAGCCGATTGGTTAAAGCACGCGCCTTGCGGGCACCAGGTCTTGGGTTCAAATCCCGGCTCGCACCTCTGGATTTTTCGAAATCTATGTGCGTATCATAATTTCTATATGATTATCACTTGCTTACGATGAAGGAAAACATCGTGAGGAAACCTGCATGTCTTAGAAGATCTAACCAATTTTCGAAAGACATGTGAAATCCGCCAACCCGCACTGGGCCAGCGTGGTGGATTATGGCCTGAATCCCCCTCGTGTTGAGGGGAGGCCCGTGCCCAGGAGTGGGACGTTAAAAGGGTTAAATTATTATTATTCTTATTATTATAGTAGGATCTTGTCTGGCTGCTGCTGCTAAAACCGTAAGAAAACCAATAAAACTATTCATCATCATCATCATCTGCCTTACCTTTCCCATTATCTGGGGTCGGCGCAGTATGTCTTTTCCTTCTATTCATCGCGCTTTCCCGTCATACTCACATCCACTCCAACCTCGTTCATATCACTCTTGATACAATCCATCCTTCTTACCAATAAAACTATTTTTAGGTGCAAAAAAGTTAATCTTGGTCTTCTTCAAGAGTTCCAGAACACTAAAACCATCACTAACTTCAATATATTTATAACCATAAATATATTATAATATGTAATGAATTAGCCCTTTCAATGTCCCACTCCTCGGCATGGGCCTCCCTTCAACACATTTTATATTTATTTAATAAAATACCCTTTCATACACCTTGCACCACACAACAGGACAATAAGGAAACCGCAGGGCGTGTGTTTAATCAACACCCTGTGGATATTGTCCAAGCAATAAAACATGGTGTGAGCTCTGCAAAAACTGGAACAACGCTGCAATGATTTTTCATAGTGATTAAATGTTTAGTAAACAAAATGCTAGAGCAAAAGCAATCGTAAATAACAGAATTACTACATCAGATTCTTATATTATATTTTGGACTACAACAATATAAATATAATTTATATCTTATAAATAAACCTTGCAAATAGTTAAGGAGCTAAAGCCTGAAAATCTCGATCATACATCAATGTATTTTGGTTTGTCGTGAGAAATAAATTATTTATTATTATTACCTATTGCACTGTTATTGAACGATATTGTTTTTCCAATGCCAACATTCAGTTTTGCTAAAAAATCTCTTTTTTCTTTGCTTTCACTAGGCCATTTAAATCTTGCTCATTTAATCATACATAAACCTATCTGTGGTGTAGGCCATACCTTTTGATTAACACATAACCGAGACGAAGTTACCGAGGTTTGTACTTAATATTAACAAAACCTAGCTTAAAGAAGATACGTATACACTTTTGACCCGATACTACTTATCTTTCCCATTACAACGCTTGAAGTGCAAATTATAAGTGTTCACTAAAGCAAGAGTCTTGGGAAGGTACCGAGGAACAGTATCACTTAATACAAGCATTAAAAGAAAACGCAGTTTTATTTTCATGTTAAATAACCTTTATTTTATTTTTAAATTCATTGCATATATATGTATAAATGAAAGAAAAAGTTACCAAATGGATGGTGGCAAATTGCTTTTGCAGCTTCATTGAATAAGTTTTTTCACGTCCGCTCGCTTCGTTTGGTAGGCTTGAAGGCTCGATAGCCTTGAGCAATGTTCTAATAGTTGCTCTTATATCCCCCAATTAACGTAGTAAGCCTGGCAATAAATATCTTGGTCGTAATGGACATTAAGCCCTTGCTGCCTCCGTAGACTACGATTCATAAATTGTTGGTTATAAATATATCAATTTTATGAAACTCTTTGGTTTCTATACAGATGTTTAGATACAAAAACCTTACCTTACCTTACATTAAAAAACTAAACTTAAAAATTTACCTTAAAAAGGTAGGTTAGGATAGGTTTTAGCTATCACTGATGTTGCGATCTTTTGGCCCTCCACCAGAAGGTGGGCGGCGGTCCGCCGTGGTGTTTTGGCCGGTAAGAGACCGGCATAACTTGCTCCTCTTCTACATCCGGGCAGTATGGTATCCATGAGGTTTTCCCCACGTAAAACTAGGTTTTCACAGGGAAAAAAAGGCTTTTTTTTCTGTACCCGTTTTACCTCCGATTGAAGAGTAGCTATCTAAATATATATAACTCAAAGGTGACTGACTGACTGACTGACTGACTGACATAGTGATTTTATCTAAGGGAATAAAATAGGGGATGAATAATCCCGAAATTTTTGTTAAGTTAAATTACACGCGGACGAAGTCGCGGGCTCAGCTAGTATATTATAACGTTTAAACCTTATTTTTTTTATAGTTCCGGACCATAAATGGAAAAAACGGAACCCTTGTACCCTTTTTATCTGAAACAGATAGTTATCAAGTTGAAATTAATATCAAATATCAAAAGCTTGGTGGTGAAAAAAAAAATTGGCTGCTAATAAAAATATGATTTCCAGAGTTTTGTAAAATACCACACCTCAATGTGAGAAATAAGGGAAAACAGTTTGTATTGGGGTACCGAATTTGTTTAAGCTGAAAACGTGGCTTTAGACATGACCGGACATAGCAATTACAATTTTAACAGGAGTAATGGGTTCACTAAATTACGAGCTACAGCCGACCAAGTTAAATCTAAGTTAATTCCCCGTCGTTTCTAAATAAACTTAATACTGAGATTCAAAAATCAACCGCAAATACAACTTTGATTCTCGTTTTTCACTACTTTGGTTATAGATACGATAAATCTTCGCTATTGATATTGATCCGGAAGCCTTCATTGTGCACGTCCTGACGTGCACTAGTCCGGTTTTTTAATTCATGCATGATATTATCACAGATTAAGGATAAAGGAGGATTATGAGGAAGGATGTGGATTAAGAGGTTGGTAAGATCTGAACATTACTCATGTATGATATGCGTATCGATCGATAACTTAAGACTTAAGTGTTCCGTGACTGGATTAAATAATTTAATCTATAAACGTTTTGACAAGGTTATCTATACTATCTATATCAGACAGGATTTGATCGCAGCAGTGGTTAATAAATCCGCTAGTAATGCAAATTATTGTACGACATACTAGTTTTATGAATTGATTCTGATTGTTGTAATCAAAACATTACAGGTGTCGTTTTCTATTAGCACGTTTCAATGTGTGTTGTGAAAGGGATATGTATGTGGGATATGTATAGAATTAAAAATACAATATTAAAAGTACCGACTGTTATTGTTATTTCATTACAGGTGCGTAAACAGGTGTTATATTTACAGATGTTACATTTTGACTACCACCGGCACGTCACTCCTTAGTTCAGGGACTCGGGGAGGACGACAGCGGGGGAGGGGATGATGGGGTTGCCGATGATGACGGGGGCGGGGGCGATGGGGGTGGGCAGGGAGGGGTTGCCGATGACGACGGGAGAGGGGACGATAGGAGTGGGGAGAATGGGGTTACCGATCACGACGGGCGAGGGGACGATCTCCTCAACGATGGCGGGGCCAACGGAGATGGACTCAGGGGCCTGCTCGACCACCTGGACGGGGGCATGGTCGACCACCTGGACGGGGGTGGCGACGATCTCAGGGACGGCGACGATCTCAGGGACGGCGACGGGAGAGGCCCCGTTACTCTGGATGTTCAGGATGATCTGAACGAGGGGAGTGCCAGTGGGGATGACGGTGGGCTCGGGGACGACGATGCCCTCAACGATGGCGGGTCCGACGGAGATGGTCTCATACTCGGGGAGAGAGTCGACGATAGCGGGTCCCACGGAGATGGGGGCAGAGTCGACGATGGCGGGTCCAACGGAGATGGGGGAAGAGTCGACGATGGCGGGTCCGACAGCGATGGGCTGGAAGTCCAGGATGGCGGGGCCCACGGCGATGGGGGAAAACTCAGGGGCAGGGGCAGGGCCGGCGCCACCGGGGGTGACGAGTCCGCGCTGGACGGGGCTGGCGAGGGCCAGGGCGACGACGGAGGCGATGATCAACAGGGAATTCATATTTGCTGAAATATAAACAAGACCGTTAGCTTAAATAATTTGTTGGTAATACAAAGGATGATCTAAATTGTGATAGCTTCAAATTCCAATTAGGTAGGTACAATTAATTCACACCTTTTTTTTCTAAATTATGTTCACAAGTTTTTAAAGGAAAATAATAATTAATTGTTGATAGAACACTTTTTAAAATGTAATTAAATTAATATTATTATTTTTTATTATTTCTCACCTGTTTATTTGCTTCTTTAAACCAAATATGATATACCCACCAAAGATTTGGGTTTTTATATAAAACAGTATCGGTTTTTGGCGGCTATGATTAGTACATCCGATAAGGGTTTATTGCCTTAATCCCGTTGTTAAGATACAAACTGCCAAAAAATGCCACGGATTAAGAAATTGATTGATCATTTATTACGTACAGAGTTCGCCAAAATTGATATCTTCACACAAATTAATACCTGGAAGATATTAGAATAGGCGTGTGTGTAACTTTAAAGTGGTTAGTAAGTACCTATATCATCAATTTATCTATGTATGGTAATTTATTGTTGAAGGAAAAATAACTTTCCTACTAGGTAATACAGTTTCTCAGAAATTCTTGAGTAAAACTTTAATTTAGTGTGAAAGTATTTAATGTACGTACTCGTAGGTACATGTTGCCTTATGAAAGTGACGTTAATTACACTTTTAGGTAAATACAAACTGAGATGACAGAAATAATTGACGCTTTTGTTAATTTAAATAAATAATATTTATTAAATTTATAACTATGTTTATTATTAGTATGATGTAGATTGTAGAATAAAATATGAAATAAACATCGACCTGTATACTTAAACAACACCAACATACATCATTCATTATCGATCTATTCATTTTAATGTTGCATGATTTTTATTGCAATTTCATAAAAAATGTCGTTTCCCTCTCGACAGCTATTATTTTATTGTGATATCGTAAACTAAGAAAATCTCATAACAGCTAGTAGGTATAGTATATATATTTATCACGTATATATACGTATGTAGGGGAGTCCCTTAGTTTGGTATGTTTCTCTTCGAGCCATTACAATGCACCTTGATTCCAAGGTAATTGTCACCGTGACGACATCCTGGTCATTGTACACTTGATAACTAAATATTTGCGCGTACCTACCCATTATTAACAAATACACGTGATTAGCATTTACCAGTTTATTACTTGATATGTTTTATGGCGTGAGATTAGTATTGTATCGCAAACTGTCACGATGGAATCGCAAAATAGGTAATATTTATGATCCTGATAGGCTTCCGTATTGTTTTTACATAGCGTTCATTTTATGTAAACGAACTTGAGAAATCTTATAAATCGTTATGTAAGCATGCACTGTAGTTTTATTATGTTAAACAAGCAACATTATTCGGGCATTTTCCACAAAGTGGCCCCTGAAAAATATCACAATATGATCTAAGCCAATCCGATTTTCTCGCGGGCGGCGTTGCCCACTCAGTAACAGTAATCGACTGATATGAATGCCGGTGACAGCTAAAAAATGATTACCGTAAATAATCCCCCCATTCCGGAACCGTTGTCGTGGAAATAGGCACATTTTTCGGGTTGCCACGCGATATACTTATTTTCTTGTGTGGATAAAAACAAATGCAAGAAATTGTGGAATTAAGTTGGTAAGAATGAGGGATGAAGAAAAGTCAGAGGTTAGCAGTGTTATTTTGGGAATCATTAGGGTTTACGTGTGCTCTTTTAGTATTCACTCTTAGTTACCTATCCCATACTTACCAAAGAATACATATTAAGGACTTATATTTAATTAAATAGGAAGGTACTAATATGTCCAAACATTCTCATGACAACGACATGTCGTTGTCATGAGAATGTTCATGAAACCGTAAAGCTGATTGGTTAAGCACGCGTCGTACATGCACAAGTTCCTGGGTTCTAACCCCGGCCCGCATCCCTGGATTGTTTAAAATCTATGTTTGATACTTAATTTCCATATGATTATCACTGTTTTACGGTGAAGGAGAATAAATGTTAGGAAACGTGCATGTCTTAGAAAATGAAACCAATTTTAGAAAGACATATGAAAGCCCCCAAGCCGAACTAGGCCAGGGTGGTGGATCCCCTCACATTGAAAGGAGGCCCGTTCCCTAGGGTGGGATTTTAATAAGCTGATTATTATTAATATTTGATGTCACACAATAAAACAAATAATCTAACAGTAATCAGTACCTATTTGGTAAGTAATCAACAGAACGTGATGAAAGGTTTATAATATTCAAGATTATACAAATTCTTCAATTCACTTTCCATGTGCCGTGACTTACATAATACACCAATTCGTATGAATCAAAACGCGTTGCGTAAATTATTCGCGCTACTTATAAACAGGCGGCAACACATTTCAACTTTTGACAGATGTAGAGATGTAGACGTAACATTGCGCGCCAAATAACGTAGCGGGGAAAACACACGGTAGCGTATTTGAAATTGAGACGTAAGCGATTTGTATTTTACTCTATGCTAGGCATGGATAGTTATAATAATAAAATATCGCCAGACTGACACACCAAGTGCATGGTTCCGAAATAAGCAACGCTTGTACTATGAGTACCGAACAATGGACTGGGGGCGATCGCAGTGACAACCAGACTAGGGCTAATTACAAAAAGTCCATTTCCGAAATATGCCCCGGCGAGAATCGAACCCGCAACCACCATGTACAGTGAGCCGAGTGGTCTATTCTCTAACCACTGCGCCAAGTGGCCGTCGAAATTGCAAATATATTTTCTGTTTGGTTTGAATGTTGCTGATTTACAGTGCGATATTTACATGACAATATATTATACTAGCTGTGCCCACGGACTTCGTCCACGTAGTATTTAACTTAGCAAAAATTTCTGGATTATCGGGATAAAAAGTATCCTATGTGTTAATCCCGGTTATAAACTATCTGTGTTCCAAATTTCATCCAAATCCGTTCAGTAGTTTTTGCGTGAAGGAGTAACAAACATACATCCACACTCACAAACTTTCGCATTTATAATATTAGTAGGATTGTCATAACCTGAACTACAGAACAGCTGTAACAGAAAACTAATTCTCATAATAAATATGTTTTAGTTCAATACGTAAGGTCTTTCGGAGGCACTTATTTTTATTTAGGTAATTGAACAGAGCCGCTAGTGTAAGATTACGCTTTTACACTACAACGTTTGTTGAGTAAACGATAAATAAATGCATGCAAAATGATTCACTAATGGAGTTTCCATACGACTGTTTTTTGAACTACTCGGGAATAGAGATATATATCATAAAACCTCGAAATATCTTAGTAAACAAGGTTTTGTGATATTTTTTATTGTTAAGTTACGCTGCTATTACTCGCAGCCGAAATGCGCATAATATGCCCTCGTATATTCTAAATTCGAAGAAAATTAGTTCCAGGCAAATGAAATAGGCTCGCGACGAGCGTTTTATGAATTCATAACGTCCAGATGAAATTTTTATTTCGTTCATTACTCCGCGAACTCCTGTTCATTATTCCTTTAACGCAGATTGAGTAACGCTTTCATATAAAACTAATTATCCGTATTTATTATTATTTTTTGCGTATAGAATTGATTTAGATTCTTCATAAGCTACAAAGGAGTAGGTACATTTCTTCTGTAGGCAATTTAGACTCGTGGCTGGAGAAGTTGGTTCTGCAGGAGTTTTATCTAGACCGAATTGGTTAGGTGAGCCATTAGGCTAACGTATAACCAATTAGGCCTCGACAATCCTGTAACACATTAATGTTAGGTAATCGCGCAAGCAATGTGTGAAAAATAATTCCTTAAAAACGAAAAAGAACAGTCACACATAGTTATCATCACAGTAAAGAAAAGGGTTTCAAGTCTAGTACCCAAAGCTCTACGAAACTTACACTTTCTTCTTGTAATTCAAGAACAGTACCACCCTCAATATTTTCAACACAGACTTGGGGCTAAAAGGCTTGTACCCTGACTCCGAGAGCTCTACAATAATAGAGATAGATGGCGCTGGCCTTGCCTGGAGCCCTTTGTCGGCTTAGTATTGAGTTATAGGGTTTAATGGTAGCAAGAATAAATGTCCATTTTAATACTTCGAATGTGTTTCAATATTTTTAGGAGTTTGGTCTTTATCTCTACCTATACCTTACAAATTAACTTTATTACTCGCACAGACAGAAGCCTCCTCCAAATACAGAGAGATTCAGGACATGATCCACCTTGCTGGTCGATTGAAGGCTGGCACATCTTTTGAAAACTGTATAGGTTCTCTAAATAAACGTGTTACGCGAGCTTCTTCACAATGTTTGCCTTCACAATTTACTTATCAATTAAACATTTATCGATTCAACTCCTCCTCAAGGTTTCTTCTAAACTACCAGACCAGTATATGGTGGTTTGGCCCACTTGTATACAAATATATCTTTACTAGTATAGATATGTCACTGCAATAAAATTTCCCAGTCTGGAATAAAAGCAACGTTTTAACTCTGAATCCAGCCATTTGTATCGGGCCGTGTACAGCGGTGCTGATGACTTACAAACAGACGGCCAGCCTGCAAACAGTTATTACCTGTCGTGAAACGGGGTCAGGTTGGCCTGACATCAGCGGTCAAGTGTTGACTCGTGACGTTACTGGGTTCCGTAATAGTTTAATTAACTCGACTAATTCCTTTGCCGCCTTTGCGATCTCATCGGACCGGGATCACATCTTGAGCTAATAGCTAGTAGCTACAGCTATAGCTACTTGGTAGGTCTAGGTACATAACAATACGTAGAATATGTCAGATCGTTGCCTAACTATTGACGATAAAAAACTTAACTGGACCGGATCGGGCTGAAATTTGGCATGCTGGTAGATGTTATGTCGTAGGCATCCGCTAAGAAAGGATTTTGATTAATTCTACCCCCAAGGGGATAAAATAGGGGATTGTTTAATATTTTTTTTTTGACAACTTAGCAACATTGAAGATATTTGAAAAATGTTGGCAAAAAAAATATGACAACAAATGATTTTTGTTTTTATTCTTCATATTTGTTACTAAACATTTTAGTAAAGATTCATATAATGCCCCGTATTCATTAATTATTTGCTTTTAGTAAATAGTATTAAAAAGGATACTCGGAAATGCAAAAACAATTAGTTATCGTATATTTTTTGCTGGGTGTAAATAGCGTTATAGTTTAATGTTTATTTCATACCCAGGAACCCTAAATTGGAAACTATCCGATCAAAGGCCGCAGAGTGAGCGCGGTAGGGATGGCTAGTGAAATCAATAAGTGCCCCGGTGCAGATTAAACAACTGGGGATTGGAGCGCTGTTTATACAATGTTGTTTTTTTACCGCCCTTTGAATTGACCTGATTGAAATTATATAGCAAATCGAAGTACTACTATTTGTTATTAACTGTACTATGTTGAGCAGAGATATAACTCCTGGGGTGTTCTTTCCTTGTCAGTCTTATGCACCTAGAGCGAGCTCTTAACTGCGCCTTTGAAAAAAATAAAACTTGATCGTGGGAGGTATTCACAATTGATGGAAAGTAGACAGCTTTCATTCTTCTTCTAATTCCCATGAAAAAGAAGGGTGAAAGCTGTCGTATCTTGTTACGGCACTGAATCCTTCCTCGGTCTTCGTGCAATACCCCTTCAATATTGTGGTTGGCTATCAGCTCTACATATTCCTCGCTTGAAACAAAAAGACTATATTTTTCTTCTATCCATGGTACTCTTAATTAACAGGCAAAGTTCACATAGCTGCATTATGTACTGGGAGTAACTTAGTTCAAAGGATCTTTGATCGCTTTAACTACAAACTGTTTCATGTATTTATCATAACGTCATAACTCAGCTGCAAAAGGTTAGTAATTGAGTTTCTTCAAGTTTCTTGTACCGTTACTTCTATCCCATTATGCGAAAGTACATCCACTAATAATAATTGGCGATACTTATATGAACATTAAAAAAACTGTATTTTTGAGCTACTGCACAATCGTATCACCTTCTTTGTTATAGTTTTAACAATGACTCTACCATAAGTTATCCCTAGGAAATCCCTACGTAAAAAATGTTGTATGATAAATTGTACATCTCATTCCGCTAGTGGAGGAAGTAACAATTAAACATTCAAATATTTTAAGTAAACATTTTTGACTTGCAACAAAAAGAAAATAAATAACGACGATAAATTTTACTTTAGTAGTTCCTAGTACTTACGCCTTCTAATATTTTGACTAAACGTTTTGTAAGAAGCATTGTATTTAAATCTTTGCTTTAAGGTGAAGGCGCCTGTCTAGCCCGCGAAATTAAAAATTTTCGAGTATTTTTATAGTTTATCCAAAATCTGAAAACATTTAAGACAACATTTTGTGATTTGCGACAAACACAGTATGCAGTGCGTTTATTAATACATTTATTTTACTATAAATATTATCACGGTGGATATATGATACTCGTAAATCAGTAAATATACAAAAATTGCCAGATTATCTGAATAGCTGTCGTTCTTGAAATGTATTAGAGTAAGTTGGATATATTAATAAATGCACTGCACACGGTATTTGTCGCGAATTACAAAATGTGCCTTTTATTATTGCCAGATTTTGAAAAAATTCTAAAATACCTCAAAAAATTTGAACTTCGCGGGCTCGATGGGCGCTTTAGCCTTAATGATAAAATGTTTCGTACGAAATTCTAAAAGAATATTATGATTAGGTACATTAAAATCAGTCGTAGTAACTGGGACCATAGGTACCAGTGCACCACAGGCGCAGTTATCTGAAGCTACAAATCAAATCTTAAAGGTGGACGTAAATACGCTAACCAAACACTTAAATTCAAATTCCAATTCAAAGCATTTATTTTGTTTAGGCCTACGGGGGCACTTACAAATTGTCAATTTAACTTTTTTTTTCTTATATCTACGACCGGATCGGAACGCGACCTCGACTGAGAAGATCCGGCAAGAAACTCAGCGGGCTTGTCTTTTTACAAGGCATTTTACAGCGATGCTATCGCCTCGACCAGGGGTAGCTGCGCTTGGCGCTATCGTACCACACTTTTGCAAACATTATGGTCGAAAGAAACTAGGTAATTTTATGTTTCAAATAGGTAAATATACCTTCCTACACAGACGCAAGGCGCGCCTTAGAATATGCATAGCACTAAAGGCGCTATCCTATTAGGTACTTACAATTTGCAAAAATATGGAGGTGGATGAAAACTACTTTTGAGGATTAAGTAGGTAAGTATAGTTATGAATTTTCTTATTGGGTAATTGTTCGAAATTAACACACGTGAGGCGTGATGGTGTGTTAGAACACTACTCCCTACCACTATTACTAGTAGTACTAGTTGTAGCCATAGTAGATTGTAGTAGTAGTGATTATGCCTAATAAGCACTGCAACTTATAACCTTTAGCAGTGAAGACACGCCCCTTCTGCTACTTTTATGTATAGTACTTTAGGCATAAATTTGGAATATAATTTTTCATAACATTTTTTCAGAAAATTAAAGCACTGACGATCGCCAAACACCGATATAATTTGGTTATTTTATCGAGTCATCGCGCGAGCTAATTGGCGTGGACGGGATGGAAGTGGCGTCACGTAGAGCAAGGTTCCATGGAACAGAAATTATTATTAAACTAATATCCCCACTCAGTGCAGTATGTAGTAATTTAAATACACTTTAAATAAGTATACAAAACTTTACCAGTAGTCAACTTGCATCAGATTATCTCTACCACCGTTAATTAAAAATATTTATAAACTAAATTCTAACTTCCTCGGATGGCCCATTCTGCGGTGTACATCTTACTTCATACTAATATTATAAAGAGGAAAACTTTGTTTGTTTGATTGTAATGAATAGGCTCCGAAACTACTGAACCGATTTGAAAAATTCTTTCACTGTTGGGAAGCTACACTATCCCCAGGGGACATAGGCTATAATATATTTTCAAAAAAATTAGGGATCTTTACTAAAACTCGAATAATGTAACGGCAATGTACCCGTGCGAAGCCGGGGCGGGCCGCTAGTTTACTATAAGTATGTAAATGTTGTACGTAGCAAGCGTAAAACGTGAAGTCAAATTCATGGCACGAGTAATCTACAGAGCCAAGTCACTTCCAGTGGTAACGCATAACTCTGTGAAATTCACTAATGGAGCTGTAATAGCTGTCGTAAGCTTCCGGTCCAATATTTACACCACTTCGGCAAGTCCACCATCAGATAACACCTACCGCTTATATGATTCGGAGTCATTGGAGTCATTTTATAAGTAGTTTATTTTTTGTTTTATAGTAGCTATTGCTATTTTGGGTGGGAAATAGGCATTAGTACAAATAGTAGGTAGTCAGTAGCAGACAGGGGAAGAGGGTTCATCGAAATGCAGCTAAATAACCACATTAGGCTGAGTTTATTTGAGAGCGAAATTAAAATGGGAAGAATAAAAATCTGAAAGAAATACAATACCCACCTTAATTCATTCGACAATGTCGTTTCCACCGATTGTTCTGAAACAATCGTCTTCCTTACAATCCTATCCTATTTTCATTTTAATCCCTTCGGGAGATCCCTTTGGGAGTTTTCCCTTGTATAACTTTTTGTCGCGAGTGCATTGTACGGAATACTAACCATCAGAATATCCTATTGAGATGTAGGTATATTAGTAGTCTTGGTGTGAAAAGTTAAAGGGGTGGACCTACTTTTCGTAACAAGTGTCCAAGAGAGAATCTGTTCATGTAATACCTGCTTATAATAATTTTCTAGGAAAGTATTAAATTTAAGCAACGAATAAGAAACAAACACCTCTCCTGTTTCAGTTTTATGAAACTCTCAAAAAGTTTGAAGCGAGGCTGTTATCATAACAGAAACTTCCGTACATTCCGACATACAGACGGGCCCTCAGAGGGAGGACACTTGAACAATAACTTGACAGATTAACAGAGACTCCTCGGAACTTGGAGATTACCCACTCCGAACTAAAGGCTTAATTTTGTTATAAACAAGGGCCCTTCAAATTTTGAGATTGCAAAATTGGAGTCCTGTTTACGGGTGAAATTATTTGTTTGTTTCGTAGGTATATTTAGATGGGACATCTATGGAACATATTTGTTGCAAGGATATTCTAACAATACTTAGCACTTTACACACAGGCTTTCAGTACCTACTAACAATTTTTTTTTTCGTTATAGGCAATTATTTGACCACAATCTCACCTGATGGTAAGTGACGATGTGGTCTACGGTGGTGCATACTTGCCTAGAAGGAACCTGTTCACTCTCGACTTGGAAACATCCATAATAATTCAAATCATCGAAAATACGTACTTACCTACTACCTACTTCATAAATAGGTATGCTCACTTGGGTTTTACCTTAAAACTTTTTAATCATAACTTTTAAGTAAATGTTTAATAAACCTAACCTTTAAAACAACTTAATTATGCGACTAGCTAGACTATGATAATGTAATACAGAATTGTTTTTTTTTATAAGATTAGGTACGTAAAATTAATTTATAACACATGACAATCATTTAATTGTGAAGATGGATGGTCTACGTATGAATACATTTTTGCATTTCAAACTCGTATGCCGCGAGCTTAAAAATATTATATATAAATAAGCAAAACGCGAAATACTCAGAGGCCAGTACGAAAGGTGAATAATTTTCAAAGAGAAAGCCCTTTCCCGCGTCGACGGGCGCTCTACTCAAGAAAATACTAATTTCGCAAATGCACACACAGCGATCTCGGGGAAATATTCAAAAAGGGCGGAAGAATGGCTTCATCAGATATTATCCGACTACGCTTTTCTTCGCTGACGTTGACTGTCTTTAACTCTGTAACCGACATGTTTGGGACAGAACATCAATTTGGGATCACGAATGAAAATCCAAGCCACTGGATTAAAATAGTTTACCGATAAAAGTAACGACGGTGTACTAATTATCACTTAAATCGAATAAAATGATATGATTGTGTAGAACCACCACTTGGTGCAGTCCTTCGGAGTTAGAGGTTTTTCTTCTTATTAAATAAAATACTGTTTCTGGTGCTTGATGAATTTAATGAATAAATTTATCCAGTTATATATATCCAAACCACACGAAAACAATGCTTGCAACGTTGTACAGATTGAATGAATTGAAATAATCGATTTAATTTGAATTCTATGAACTTCTAAAAAAACAAAAAAAACTAAGTATGACGAAAACTGAATTTCTGTACATGCTCTTCACAATGTAGGTAACATTAACCGCTTAAGCATGAAATGATGAAATAATAAAGTAAAATGAATAATAATATAATGTGAGGATTTAAGAACGCGTTCAGAAAAATTCTGCTAGGGATTTGGTAGTTAAGGAGGTATCTTTTTGAACTTTTTTCTGCTGAATTACGATGAACCTATAAAATTAATTTCTAGTTATGAAAATTAGATACTTACCTCTAATATATAATTTCTCCTGTATCAAATTATATGGGCCAGTGCATGAGTATAAATAAGTTCCTTGGGAACAGTATCATTTTCAATTCTAAGGATAATTTTGATAACGATGCCTATTTTGTGACTCAATTTTACGTGTCTCGAAGATTTCTTCCCCGACTTTTAAAGCACCCATTGGTGTCCAAAAGCCGTTGAATTATCAATGTGCCGGGTGCAGCGGAGCCAGAGATGGCGCATTAGGAATGTAAGCTATCTGGGTCGTGCGGCTGCGGCGTGCCCGAGACAGATTGCGATCGAACATTGTATTGCTGGAATTGATTGGAGCTACGAAACTATCTTGCGTGATGGAGAAGTAGATAATAAACATAATATATTATATATTTCTTATAAGTATACTTATAGAAAATCATTGTGTAAATCCGGGTTGATCCTCTGTGATATTATAATTAATCAAGTCTTCAGTCTCAACTCACCAGCTCTTCAAACACGTGCTCATTCCGCCAACCCGCACTACGTGAATCCCCCTCACAATGAAGGGGACGCCGGTACTAAGTAGTGGGATAATTAAAGGAATAACTACTTAGGTACACTGAAAAGAAAACGGCATCAAAATTTATATTTGTAGTTCCTATCACCCCTTTTAGAATTTTTTACTTGACCTTTTGTAATTACAACAAATTTGTTTTAAATACGAGGTACTTTTTACACAAATGTTTGCTGTAAATAATTGCAAAACGTTTAGTAAATAACTACAATATCATTTCTTGTTGTGAATTTGTTTACCTCAGTATAAGTAATGGACTTTGCATTTGACTTTGCAATGACCAGAATTATCACACCAGTGTTGTGCTATAAGCAAATGCCTTATCAAATGATTCGTGTTCGTCGCCTATAATGAATGTATAATGCTCCCGCATGGCCTGAGGCAGCGACCGGTGTTCTGTTGATATGACTCGGGGCACCTATCCCCTGTTCTGTTTGCGATAGGCAATGATAGGCGCCCGTGTAAGGGCTGAGCTATCGGTGCCTACGTTTATGTAGGCAAGATTGTTTTGTTTACTCTCATAGAGGCCAGATTTATTGATCACGCGTAGTTCTCCTTTATTTAATAGCTTTATTTGTCAAGTATCATTATCCTTTATATTATGAACTAGCTGAGCCCGCGACTTTGTCCGCGTGGAAATAACTTAACAAAAAAGCCCGTTCCCGCGTTCTGAGCCCGCGCGACAGGACCCGTTTTTGAAATTTTGTTTTACTAAAATTAAAGTAGCCTTAATTGCTACTTATAACATCAGCTATCTGCCAGTGAAAGTCCCGTCGAAATCGGTCCAGCCGTTTCGGAGATTACCCGGAACAAACACACAGACAGACAGACAGACAAAAAAAAATTAATTCGCGTTTTTGCTATTGGTATCGTATGTACTTTTATATGCATTTACTGAAAAGGTTTTATTTTGATATTACAAACAGACACTCCAATTTTATTTATTTGTATCGATAATATATGATCTGTATCATGTTTGGCATTAATTAAGAGGGACTACCTAGGTACCTATACATGTAGGACCCTAGTCAAATTAAGTCAAACTAAGATTTATTACTGTACAATACTGTACAATCTTTATGATGTGGATTTTATCATATATTTTAATTTTTTCAAGCTCTTAATACACTCTGTCAACCTAACAATAGTAGGTACTTACATGTAGGTATCAGAAGAATTTATAAGTTAAGTAGGTACCTATTTCCATGGCATTACGTGGCAAAATGGTGAATGATTGATGTTCTAACCATATGAGAATTCATACTGATAATTAACGCTGTCGTTTGATACACTCGCCGCTAAGAAATTCACTTAATTACTTTATAAAAGCTTTCTAAGGACGGAAGATCCACTAAATCCAGATCTCCTGAAGCATTAGCTTGCCATGGCTTAAAAGCTCAGCCTATTATGGACGTTGAACCAACATAAATGTCAAACAAATAACTCTTTGAGATTATTTTGCCCTGTATGTTATTATAGCGGACCCCAAGAAGTTTTAAAGGTAATTACTTAAGTAAAGTTGTTTTATGTTGGCTTACCTACTTATTTTGTAATTTTGCCACAGCGGGTAGGTACAGACAGATTTCATTATCAGCTTTCAGGAGAGACATATTTGTATCTACGGTGTTATTTTTCACGTCCTGAGTTTCCTATCAATTTTGTCGTACAGAATAGGATATTGAAATAAAACTATTTTACGGATTTTATCTCGTTTGAATACGTTAAAATCCGTAAAATAGTTTTATTTCAATGTGTAGTATTCGCGTAAATATAAGAAAACAGAATAGGATAGTGACAAATAGATCCTTTTCTGAAGGTAGCAACACAACAGCTTTTAATACTTACGTAAGTAGGTAACTACTTACAACGCTGAATGTACCTAACAATATTCAAACCATAATAACTTCAATCCTAGCTAGATAGGTAAGTACTTACTTACTTAAATCACAAGCAGACGGAATACATAATGGGTGAGGCATCCTATGATTACTGCGAGGGAAAAGTGTTAAAAATTGATCAAGCGTCAACTTTGTTGATGGTACATCTAAATAAAAGTTAAATAGTTGTTTTACTTCATTCGCCTAGCCCCCCATTTAACATTTTTTCAGGATTATTTAGTGCAACATTCTTCATTTTAAATATCTACCCTGAGGCGTCCTACGATTATTAGATAAACTACGCGAATCGATTATATCCTCGTGGATTATTCCAATCACTTGGGAGTAATTAGGATACCTAATATACAGCGTTCCTCCGTGTGGGCAGTAAACATGCTTGTGCCTTTGTCCGCTTTTACATAAAACGGGAGGTAGGTTGGTAGGCACCTCCAACTTAAATCTACCACCTGCGTCTATTACTACTTATACTTAGGTATCAGTTTTAAAATATGTAGTAGTTAGGTACTTACATACCTACTTACCATCCCTACTTACTTTAAATAAAAATTCTGTTCACCAACATTCAACAAATAAAATCAATAAATTAAATAGGTTGAGAGGTATATACCTACGTACTTAACTTAGGTACATGAATATTATACGCACCAAAATTATAGTTACTTAGTTACGTACTTTTTTCTTACTATATCCTTAGGCATCATCTTTGTTGAACCCCTTGTAAGGGAAATGCAAATAACTTAAATTGGGTCAGGCAAATAGCCGCATAATAGGCGAGTAAGCTCTTTTTGTATTATTTTAGAAGTGGTAGGTGCCTACCTTATCAAGCTCTAGAGGAAGCAGTGCACCTTATTTATTCCATTTTAAAATCTATCTAGTCTACCCTACCCAAGTTCATAAAAGTGTAAGGAAAAATGTAGTGCGGCTATTGGTTGGGTGGTAAAAACACCAAGGATTTGACTGAAATGTAAGTATGTACATTTGTTTTAGATATTCACATTCTTATATTTACGTAAGTATAGTTTTGGCCCTTAAAATTGATTTAATGTATGTATCAATAATTAGTACTTAATTACGTTCCTACTGGTCCAGTCTCGGCTTACGTTAATACCGGCTTAGGCTTGGCCTCAGATTAAAGAATACGCCGATGGAGCAAACGCAACAAACGATGTGAAGCCGCATAGCATTAAATGTGTGCGTGACAACTAGGAGCGGCACTGTAGGGACACGTACATCTGTGTGCGTGTAAAGTTGCCAGATATTGGGGAACGAACTCCCATAATTTTTCCGATTGTTCTCAGTAGTACTAATGTTACAAATTGGAAATGGTCTTTCGCAATTTAAGTACTTAAGTAGTAGGTATTTGAACAGAATAATGCTAATAAAATAAAATAAACTTAGTTAGTATTTTTTTTGCAAATATATATTTGAAGATCTCTGCATTATCACTCAAGAACATTATAACATTAAAGATTTTTGGATGTCTTTATAAGCATAATTAGGTACATTAAATTGAAAAATGTTATTAATTTAAAATATTTATTACCAATTAAAAGTTACACACATAACATAATTATTAGTTCTATTCTTTTTTCTAACTAGAAGAGGTAGTTACATATACGAGGCACTTATTATTTCTTGATAAGGTTTGCAGTTAAGGACGTGCGCAACTTGCCTGCGTATTCCCGAAAAATACGAAGGTATTTCATATCGGTTTCATGGGACAAATTTATTTTCATTTCCGTTTATAGGTATAACTTGTACTTCGGTTGATTCGGTGGCCTAAACTGTCTATGGAAATGTTAAAAATTTGGGACGTAGGATAACTAGAGTCTTAAATAAAGATATAATATTATATATATACATAAATGCTATAATAAAGTTGATTGCACTGAAATTATTAACAATTTATATTATATTATTCCCAGAACTGTACATCAACGTAAAGCAAGGGCGCGCAGGCTATTCGCTATTGGAACCTGTAGGACCAATGCGGGCGTGCGCGCTCCTCTGCGTAGACTCGTTGAAAATTATAATAACCGATTCGAGGAAATTGATATATTTGTTCTGTCTGCATATAAATTTAAAAAGAGAGTTATTGAGTTGCTCAGTGGTGAGGAAGATGAAGCCAACTGAGCGGCTCACTCGCTCACTTATTCCTTTATTATTATATTATTAGTATTACTCTGTTTTCCTCTTTTGTATGTTTTCATTATGCACTATTTATTTTTATTACCTATTGTTTTGCTTTCCCAATTCTGACGTGCGCTTGACTATCTATTTGTTTTAAATATAACTTTAAACTACCTAACGCAACTGTCTACCCTATTTAACACAGTGTGTGCTACCTGAGGAAAATGTAGTTGATTGTGCATTTCTGTATCCTGTACTTAACTAAAACTGTGTTTCAACTGCCATAATGTACAATTGTTTGTTTTCCCAAATAAATAAAATAAATTAGTTCCATATATAAATGTATAAATTAATTATCTTTCTACACCCCATGCACATTTCCCTAATTCAAGGAAACTTATTTCGATGTAAATTGGCAACACCAACCAATTACTATCAAAATTTTGTGTTCCGAGTGAGCGATATCAAATTGTGGGTAAATAAATTACAAAACTATAAAATAAACAATAGTTACCTGTGGAAAGATATGCCATCTGTTTTTTTTTGTTTTTGTGAATAACTTTTACACTTTTTAATTACGCAAGACGGCATTTTCAAAATAAAACAACTAACCACCTTTGACGTGTAAGCGCTGTGACGCGAAGTTCAGTACTGACGCGAGATTGTATTCGCTTTGTAATTTGTATTTGCTTTGGTGGACACACTTTTGTGTTCTAGGCGCGTCATCTGCGTATTCTTTAATCTGAGGGCTTGGCCAGTACCTATATAATTTCGGTAAAATTTGATGCACTTATTATTGTTGCTCGTTAATTTTTTCTAGGCGCTATTTCGACTAGAGTAAAGTAGTATTTACCTAAATAATTTTCTTGCTTGTCATGCATTGATGATTATAATAAAGATGCTGAAGATGAAAAAGATACACCCGACAAGATCTGCTGCAATATTTTATGTTTATAATGTATTATGATGCAGTCATGCACGTGCAATTTATTTTATAGTTCTAGAAGTGGGTGTATTCTATTCTATGCATGTATTGGAAAAACGTATGTTTTTTTAAATAAAAACTAGATTCTGAAGTGTTGTATATCAGCTTCTTGTTCTGAACCAAGTTCTGAACGCAGCGTTGTAGTGTTTTGTATCCGTCACCTTGCTGTCACCCACAGAGTACCTTGTATATACTAGAACTGTCACCGCAACTGATATTCTCATATCGTGTACGTAGCTCAGATTTTAAAATTTAATTTATTAAATGTGTGTTTTCTATCTGATTGCTGGCTTCAAAATATACATTCAGTAAACGTGCCCAAGTCTACTCAAGTCTATTATTTTGTTTAGGCATGTTTTTTTTTACAACCTTCGTCAGTATCCGGCACTCAGTCAGTGAAGCTAATGAGAATACCATCTGCCAAGCCAAGTCAGTTGAATAATAACGCAACGAAAGTTGTTGAAATAAACAAACTACAATCAATGGGCGTTGCCGTATACGCTCCGAGATTGATAATTCCCTGATTACGAGTAGATAAGCCCTCGTGTGTTCTCATGGCATTGTACTAGATAAAAATTAGGGCTCTCGATAAAAATCTGATACAAGCTTTTTGTGTGACACAGTTATGTAGGTACTTATGTTTTCATAAATTGCATACAAATTATAACACTAACGACTTAATAACAATAAATAAAGACAATTAACAACTTAGTTTGAGTGTGTTTTAATTCATAAAAGTCTAGTAAATACTCGCCTATGTTGTGATAAACAGTGAACAATTCTTGGAAGATGAATCACCCGGAAATTCTATCCTCATCGAATCTATAGTGATTATTGTGTTGTGAAAATGTTTACAACCTTATTATTAACTTTCTGCGTGTGTGCTAGTGTAAATTGCCAATCAAATAAAGATCTGTACAATGGACAAGTGAACAATGAGTTTTACAATACAGGCCAGGACAGTGCGCGCGTGACAAGGCTCCCCAGCCCTGGGGATAGTGACTACAGAACTTATGTGTACAATAACAGGAGATATGGCACAGACCCAACGAGATATAACCCATACAATCCAAATATAAACCAGCCAGGAGGGTTTCCATACAATCCAATAAATACTAATCCTTTAGATGACCAATTCAAGTATAATATTGTAAGTACACTTCTTGGTCCCTATTCCAATTAGGTTAACTTCAAAGACATATTGCTTTTTTAGGACTTGCATGTGAGAAATAACTCTAAGGTTTCACATAACATTATTTGGTTACCTACTGCAACACAGATCCTCCGCTTATTTATTGCAAGGAACAATCAAGATTAACCAGAAGATCCTCATGGGTATACTGAAACTCAGAACACATACAAAATACGTAGATATGTAGTACCAAAATAAATTAGAAAACACTGCCATCTAGGAACGCCCTACAGAAGCGTATAATAGCTTTTTAGTACAAAGCATAGGCAGCTGCCACTCTGTATACCCTATATATATAACTAGTTTATGCCCGCGACTTCGTCCGCGTAGTATTTAACTTAACAAAAATTATCGGGATAAAAAGTATCCTATGTGTTAATCCCGGTTATAAACTATCTGTGTTCCAAATTTCATCCAAATCCGTTCAGTAGTTTTTGCCTGAAACAGTGACAAACATACGTCCACTCACAAACATTCGCATTTATAATATTAGTAGGATGTAACACTACTGACTCCATCGTGTAATCCTAATGGTGCTTAGCATGGATAGAGTGGCCGCGTGGCGAGCTCCCAACCATCCATATAGAAGCTTCACTTCAAAACATTGATGTCATTGAGTTTAGTGTTACAATACCCACAGTGTATTTCTTATTGTAATTTGAATTAATAGATTAGTAAATTCCATATAAACTCATAACAATGCTTGTTATTGTAGAATCGTAACCCAAACAACCCTGATGCACTCTTCCCTGGTGTGCTCGGAGGATGGAGGGAAGATCTGCAGGGTCGGGAGAGGAGGGACTCCAGGCAGCTGAAAAGGGACGTGTTTGTCACCACCAACTATGGACAGGTCCAGGGGTTTAAGGTGAGGAGGATATTTTAACCCATAATACTACTTTAAAGCTCAAATCAATAGAATGTTTGTCAACAAACAATTGGGCTTTTGATTGATTTTCAACTAATATTATAATAATTTTCATTTCCTAGATATATGTTTGAAATTTCACATATTCAGCATTTTCTAGAAACAAACATTAACCACCAAACATATTTACGTATTTACTAAGAAATACCTATAAACAAAACAAGGTTTGTTGACAAACATTATATGGATATTGAGTTTGGCTTTATAATATAGTGTTTTATATTCTATGATCTTTATAATCTAGTGTTCTACTAAAATCGTCTTTTGTCAAATTACTTTGTCACAGTCCCATACATATAGAATAGAATAAAATAACTCTTATTGTACCTGCACCAGAGTTCGATTTTGACATTAAGTAATGTAATAATACAGTAGTGCACATTTGGTGGTCTTATCGCGATCTCTTCCAGATAACCTTAGGATAGAGATATATTACGTATGTTACACTCGGTGAAACAGAAAAGTATTCTTTTTTTTTCAACTTTACTATGTAAATCTAAAACTATTGGCTTTGTGGAACAGTTGAAGTACTAAAGGTTTTGTAGATTTATGAAATCTGTTAACAGCTGTATCCCTATAACACCTTATGTAAGCATGACATGAATAATTCAACAGGTATACTTATATGATAACCCTGACCCTGACTCCGGCTACCGCCCGTGGTTGTCACCAGTCGAGAGGATACAAGGGGAAGTGTCCGCCTTCCTGGGAATACCATACGCCAGACCACCGGTATTGGAAGGAAGATTCAAGGTGAGACAATGTTATACTACTCTCTTACCCCCCTTATTAATAAATGTGGATGAGCGGTTGTATAGTTACACCATGCTTTATCTTCTTCTTTCGAATGTCAAATTATTACTGATGACTGAATGAGATAATTCGGGTATAACTATACCTGCGTCAAATCGTTTTTTTGTTTAGGCTTACAGGGGCACTTACAAATTATCGTTTTCACATATTTTTCTTATAACTACAATGAGATTGGAACACAACCTTGACTGAGAAAATCTGGCAAAAAACTCAGCCAGCTTGACTTTAACATTTTGTTACATTATTATTATTTTAATCGCCAGTTGCTTTTATAATTAAGTACATATAAGAGGGTTATAGCAAAATATCACAAAAAGTTGGAAAATATCAAACATTTACTTGCATGCAGTTTGAACTTTGAAGTAATGTTTGTTGTTGTTGTTGTTAGCAAAACGATTTCTAAAATCTCAATCTTGGGTTTATAACTGACACTTTTGTTACTTATGTGTTAACCTTGTTCTGTCCTGTCCTAGCCGCCACGGCAGCACCCCGGCTGGCAGTTGATGCAGGCAGTGGACTGGGGACCGGCCTGCCCGCAGCCCGTCAGATTTACAGGCGCGACGAAGGGCATACGAGATATGGACGAAGACTGCCTGTATTTGAACATCTTCTCTCCTAATGTATGTTTTCTACAAAATTTCTAAGATTCTTGTTAGTTTATACTGTTGTTCAAATGAAGCATCCGTTAGGATTATTAATCTATTAATAACTAGCTGAGCCCGCGACTTCGCCCGCATGGAATTTAACTTAACAAAAAAGCCCGCTCCCGCGTTCTGAGCCCGCGTGACAGGATCCATTTTTTTTTTCTAAAATAAAAGTAGCCTACATTACTGCTTATAACATTAGCTATCTGCCCGTGAAAGTCAGAGATATTGTCGGAGATTACCCGGAACAAACATACAGACAGACAGACAGACATTTTTTTTAAAATCGCGTTTTTGCTGTAGGTGTCGTCTGTACTTTCATATGCATTTAGTGAAAAGGTGTTATTTTGATATTACAAACAGACACTCTAATTTTATTTATTTGTATACATAGTTGTACTTGTATCATGAATTAGTTTCTCCCTAGCATTCATTAATTAGATTGTCTGTCTATGCCGTTGACAAGTGCTGAATGATTGATCCAAAACATTTGTTTCGTCTCTCGTGAATACTAGATCTAGTTCGGCCGATAATGAACACAATTGCAATAATACATTCCATTGTTCATAGCGCCATATGTGTGTGATTAATTAAAAGCGTTGTTTAGTGAAATAGATGGTAGATTTCGGTATATTTAATTCTCTCTGCTGTTGCACTAACAAATTTTACTATACCCAATGTATTGCTGACTACCTAATACCTATCTCATGACCGCACGGCAAAATGATGTAAAAGGTGTCAAAATAAACTTAGTTGTAATTTGTTGACACCAACCAGAGTTGGTGATAACGCAGACGAAAATAATAACTTAGATGCAGCAAGAAGAACCAGCATCAATCCAGTATTCTTTGTATGATTTTTTATGTATTTTTACAGTTTTTGCAACGCAAAACGGCTTAAATACAATAAGGAGTATTTTATGTGATAAAATAATTAATCCTTTATCAAAGTTAGACGCACGTTTGCGATCGCGGGTCGTTAACAGCAATCCGAAAATCTCTAAAATTATCTGTTTTATTTAACTGGCTTCACTTACTAATTGAGGTCTTTAAACGTTTATCTACTAAACTTATTGTAATTTCATTCATTCTGTTGCTTTTGGATTAACTGACTTTACATTTTGAAGAATGTTTCCCTGCTCTTCCCTTTACTGTCATTGTTCTAATATTGAGAACACGGGAGGTGTAAACTCTTTACTTTATACGCGCCGTTAGGGTAACATCCAACAAATTTCGCCTCCGCATTAGCCCCTCTCCGTCGGCGTCATCATACCATTTAGGCTGCAATTACCAGATGGATAGGCTCACAGATGCCGCCGTACATAATTGATTAACTGCGATGTCGCTTCATTATATCCACTTAATGCTTGCATAATGTACTCCGTGATTCACTGTTCATAAATGTGGAATGTCGAAGTAGATATTGAGTGATTTCAAGTATGTTAATCTCTAATATACATTAAATACTTGTTAGATTTATGTTAGGTGGTAGGTATACGACGATTTATGCTGAGAAACTGATACAGTGGTCTAAATCGGGTTTATATATTCAAATAAGTATTGTTTTTTTTACTGACCAGTCATCATATCACCTGTCGCTCCTGTAAGACAGGATATACAGTAGCGTCCAACTAAGGCAATGAGATTTGATCCTTGGCGAGTCCCGGAGAAGGGCTTAATGTGTAGGAACGTTTTTTAATAAATATCGCCAGACTAATAGACTAACTCTCTTATTTATAAACGCAGATTAGCCGTTGGGTAGTTACACCATACTTTTGTCTTCTTCTTTCGAATTTCAAATTACTGATGATGGAAAGAGATAGTTCGGAGTGTAACTATTCGCCCGCTTATCCACGTTTATTAATAAGGGAGTAACTGTATGGTCCCAAACTAAGCAATGCTTGTTCTATAGGTAATGTGTAATGGACTGGGGGCGAACCCAGTGAAACCTGACCAGGGAAAAATTTATAATAATAATAATAAAGCCATTTATTCCAAATCTCACTTCCGATTTATATTACAATGTTTGTTAGTAAGTTGTTGCTTAAATTTAAGAAGGTTACTCATAATTACTTGTTAGTATTATTTAGGAGATTTGGACCCCTGTTTGGGTAAAGGCCTCCTCCATCCTTTTCCATGACTCCCTGTCCTTGGCTGACTTTATCCAGTCGTTACCTGCGACGTGTGTTATGTCAGGGAAAAATTACGAAAAGACAATTAAAAAATAAAATAAAGATACTATCTATGTGAGTATCACATTACCTACTAGTATTCCCGTTAGCCCCTCCACCTAAGCTAATGCTTGTGTTAAGAGTGGGCTCACGTCAATAGTTTATTGGCCAGTATGGGGATCGAACTCGGAACCTCTCGGCTACGAGTGCGGTCCTTCTAACCACTAGGATATTGACGCCTTAAAGTAATAGTAAAATGGACTTTATAGCTGTTGCAATAGTATCGAAAGTTGTCGGATGACGGTTAAATGTTGTTCCAACAGACGGAGGCCGGCGCCACCGCCCAGCGCTACCCCGTGATGCTGTACATCCACGGCGGGCACTTCACCTCCGGCGCGTCCAACCTGTTCCCGGGGCACATGCTGGCGGCCTTCTACAAGGTGGTCGTCGTGTCCATCAACTATCGGCTTGGAGCTCTCGGTCAGTACAGTATCTGAGTAGTTCCGTAGAGGTTTTTCTTTGAAACATGGCAATGCAATGTATCGCCTATGGATCGTTTGATTGGCCTATTGATGGGACTGTATATCGTTTTTGAACGACTGCCTAAAAAAGGAATGCGATGTAATCAGGTTTCATGAGTGTATGTACGTTTGTGAGTTTGTTTCTTACTTTGTAACTTTTGAAGACCTTAAATAATTTAGATATCCAATGGTATCGTTACCCTACATCTTACCTTAATTCTGACATAACCTCGAGTAACAAAGGTTACTTTTAAAGCAGACAGCACTCTATGAAAATTTTTGACTAAAAGGTATAAACAAATGTTAACTGGGATTGCCCCCAGTCCATTGTGCGGCACCCATAGTACAAGCGTTGCTTAGTTTGGGACCATACAGTTAGTGTGTCAATCTTGCGATATTTATTATTATTATAAAAACACGACTGCCTGTATACAAATCATAAAGTACCACGTGTCGGAGTTACTTACAGCAGTAACAGTGGTGGGGGCTTGAGATGGGTCAAGTCCCATTGAAAGACTACTACTGTACGGTATGTTCGACCAACAATGTGTATTGTCCAGGGTTCCTGTCCACCGGCGACGAGAACTCGCCCGGCAACTACGGCATCCTGGACCAGGCCATGGCGCTGCGCTGGGTGTCCGACAACATCGCGGCGTTCAACGGCGACAGCGCGTCCATCACGCTGTTCGGGCCCGGCGCCGGCGCCGCGTCCGCCGGCCTGCTGGCCGTGGCGCCAAGCACGCGCGACATGGTCGCCAGGGTCATCGCACAGGTCACTGCACGCCGTCTCAACATAATAATCATAACATAATAATAAACATAATAACAGTACATCCTACTAATATTAGTAGGATGTGAAAGTTTGTGAATGTGGATGTATGTATGTATGTTTGTTACTCCTTCACGCAAAAACTACTGAACGGATTTGGATGAAATTTGGAACACAGATAGTTTATAACCGGGATTAACATATAGGTTACTTTTTATCCCGATAATCCCGAAATTTTTGGTACGTTAAATACTACGCGGACGAAGTCCGTGGGCACAGCTAGTTAAATATATTTTTTTTAACGGATAAATGCTTAAGTTCATCACTTTAAAAATACTGAGAATATTTTTTACTAATGCGTATGTTGTGAATTTACTTTGTTTGAAAAATAATGGACAAGGCTTCTAAACTTGAGTGCGGAATCGCGCGATCTATTAGGACACCTGTTGGACCATTGTACGATCATTTTTATCGCGCGTCGAAATCGCAATCTATCTATACAAATAAATAAAATTGGAGTGTCTGTTTGTAATATCAAAATAACACCTTTTCACTAAGTGCATATTATGAAAGTACATACGACACCTATAGCAAAAACGCGATTTAAAAAAAAATTGTTTGTCTGTCTGTCTGTGTGTTTGTTCCGGGTAATCTCCGAAACGGCTGTACCGTTTGTGACGGGACTTTCACTGGCAGATAGCTGATGTTATAAGGAGTAACTTAGGCTACTTTTATTTTAGAAAAACAACATTTTAAAAAATGGGCCCTGTTGCGTGGGCTCAGAACGCGGGAGCGGGCTTTTTTGTTAAGTTAAATTCCACGCGGATGAAGTCGCGGCCTCAGCTAGTTGAATAATAAAATCTTACCTCTTTCATGTATTGGACGTTAAGGCAGTGGTCCCGGTTATAATTCTAATATCTATGGCAAAACTAATTAGCGATCAAGTCTGAAGAGTCCGGACAAATTGACAAAATCTCTGGATCAAACTGTTACCATTTTTTTACAGAGTGGGTCAGCGCTGGCGGACTGGGCGCTTATACAGGACAAGTTCAGGGTCCAGAACACTTCGCTGGTGTACGGGCGGCTGCTGGGCTGCCCCATCGACTCCTCGTGGAAGCTCGTCAACTGCCTCCGACAAGGACGGAGCTTCTACGAGCTGGGGAATGCTGAGTTCCAGGTAATTTGAAACTATTTTGATAGAAATTCGAAGCGACCATTGTCTAGATATGCACCTGGTAAATGACAAAGTATATGCTGGTAACCGTATTTTTTTCTGTTTTAAATGGGTTTTTAGTTTGAGATTTGTTCATAGCTGATAGAGCATTGGGCCTTTCATCAGCAAAATATGACTGTAAAGTGTAAGACGAAAATAATAATAAAGATGTTATCTGCTGGTCCACCTGATAAAGAGGAAATTTGTCGACCGCTTGGCGAAGTGGTTCGAGCGGAGGCTGTTCAGATTAGGGATATCCCTTCGGTACTTAATTTATTTCTAACTAGCTGTGCCCCCCGACTTCGTCCGCGTAGTATTTAACGTAACAAAAAATTCGGGATTATCGGGATAAAAAGTATCCTATATGTTAATCCCGGTTATAAACTATCTGTGTTCCAAATTTCATCCAAATCCGTTCAGTAGTTTTTGCGTGAAGGAGTAACAAACATACATCATACATACATACATCCACACTCACAAACTTTCACATCCTACTATCCTACTTCCTACTAATATTATAAATGTGAAAGTTTGTGAGTGTGGATGTATGTATGTATGTATGTATGTTTGTTACTCCTTCACGTAAAAACTACTGAACGGATTAGGATGAAATTTGGAACACATATAGTTTATAACCGGGATGAACATATAGGATACTTTTTATCCCGATAATCCCGAAATTTTTGTTACGTTAAATACTACGCGGACGAAATCCGTGGGCACAGCTAGTTTATAATATTAGTAAGATTGTGCGTTGTATTGTTTCTCAGCCGCAAGTGGGGTTCATGCCGTGGGGCCCGGTGCTGGAGAACAACTTCACGTTCCCCGGCGACGAGTGGTACGACGGGTGGCGCGAGCGCGACTGGCGCTTCCTGGACACGCCGCCCGACGAGCTGCTGCGGCGGCGCCGCTTCAACCCGGCGCTGCGGTACATGGCCGGCGTCACCACGCAGGAGGCCGCTTATGTCTTATGTCAGTACACCAGTGCAGCCAATCATATCAGCCTATATGCATATCAGCAGCCAATCGCAATTCAGTCGCTTGTAGAATACCAATTATTTGCCCAAGCGTTTGAAAGCCAATTACCTTTCAAACGCTCGCGTTTGATTTCCAATTGCAATTTAAGTTGCTAGCGTAATTGGGCCCCAGTAACCTAACACTGATATTCCCGTTTATTAACCCTTCCAATGATACCCACCTGTGCCCCGAGTGTCGCAATATTTCGGAAGAAAGTAATTATTTTGTTTTTCTGCAAGAACCAATACTAAAAACAGATAGGCTTTGACTAAATCGATCTATGAACACCTATTTTCGTTGTTGTGTTACTAAACGTAGCTAATATACAACCAATGGCCGCGGACGTCGTATACCCACCCGTAAGGAACGCGATACTTGGAGCATTCAAATCTTATACACCGACGACGTAGGTAGCCGTGACGCTCTACCCCGTGACCCCGCTTCTCATTCCTTTAAACACCATTTCAATATCACCTACTTGCCTAGTATATTTTAGGATTTCGAATTCTAAATTATTTAAACAGATACGAACGACTCGCTAGCCCCGAACTACGAGATCTCAGAGCAGTGGTTCAACCAGAAGGTGTCCGAGCTGGTGCTGCGGTACAACTACACGCTGAACCCGCGCGGCGTGTACGAGGCCATCCGCTACATGTACACCTACCACCCCGAGCCGCACAACACTAGTGCCATCAGAGACCAATACGTACACGTGAGTATGAGCCCTCATACGGTGTAATCCGTTGTTTCAAACTGATCGAAACGACGAATTGATAACGATTGTTAACGATTTACTTAATCGAAGATCGCAACAAACCCATGCAATCTTGAACATCGTAACGATAAATCAACAGCGATCGACGATTAGATTTTTGTTTCAGTCTGACTACGATGGTATGCTATTATTTGGGTTGTGTAAAGGGTAATCTGCTTGTAAAATTCGCTTTCAGCTGAATTTAAATAATAAATAAATATCGCCAGAAAAACTGTATGGGTACCGTACAATGGACTGGGCTGGAGGCCATGTGCAGTGAGCCGAGCGGCCTGCGCTCGAACCACTACGCCAAGCTGTCGTATTTGTATCATATGTTCCGAGACGAACCAACAACATCACTCAAAAGTTAACTCTTGCTACTGGTTGTTCACCCGCACGCACGCAAGGAACCAACAAAATTTAATACTTGACCACTAGTATTTAATAGTACATTGTTACATGAGTGGTGAAAGTTACCTCGAACTACTAGCGCCCTCGCTACGCTCGGGCGCCAAACCCCGTCTCGGGACAAAATAAGTCTTTCACCCGAGGTAAACACTGTGCTTTTCATTACGAATACAAGGAAAGTAAAAATAAAAACAGGAATTGGCTAAATAAATAATACAAGGTAGTATAAACAATACTCTACAACTCAAAAAAAAAATCGGATTGCCGCCTATTTTGTTTTTTTTTTCGTTGGCCGGCCAACTTCATTATTTAGCCATTATTTTTCATTTTCATCTTTAAATATTTTGCCCAAATCTATGTTATTTTAAAGAAATTTTAGAAACTAAATTATAATTACGTCATTTAAAAAAAAATATTCTTGAATTAATACTTAACTTTATGTTATTTAAATTTTACATCGTGCTGTAATTGAGTGACTGTAGAAAAAGTTTGAACATGGTTCCATAGAAATGTGAAAATGGAAATAGTATTTTTTTTATAATTTGACAGCTGTCAGTTGAAAGCGATTCTCCCGGGCCGGAAAAGTATTACTTTCAACCCGCTCCTCAGGCATCTTCAGACCTACTTTCAGAGTATGAGTAATGAAAAACATATTTTCCAGCTGCTCTCGGACTTCCTGTACCGAGCGCCCACAGACAAGATGGTGAAGTTGCTGCTGGAGCAGAACGTGCCGGTGTACATGTACGTGCTGAACACGACGGTGGAGGCCTTCCGCTGGGCGGAGTGGCGCCGCTACGCGCACGACACGGAGCACTACTTCCTCAGCGGCGCGCCCTTCCTGGACCAGGAGCTCTTCCCCGCCCGGCAGCGGCTGGCGCGGGAGCTGTGGACCAACAACGACAGGAACATGAGCCACTTCTTTATGAAGGCCTATGCGGACTTCGCGACGTTCGGGTGAGTTGATTTATTATAGATATTTTTGTAATATGTCTGTTAATGTTGTTGAATCAGTGGCCCTTTTACCGCAAAGCTTTTGTATTTAATAATTAAAATAGATGTCGCCAGACTATACTATAATAAACTATATATATTTTCTATTAGAGTCTATATTTAGTGTATACCTACATCGCAGTAGAAGGGAGTCTAGTGATAATTTGGAGCCTGCATTGTAAAAAAAACTGATGCGGCTATGCGACTTGCGGGCTGTTGAGAATAGCGCGAATATATTACACGCTGCCCTTAGTTAGGCCAGTTAGGCCTTTTCGGTCATCTCTAATAGTATTCTCTATACCATTAGAGATGACCGAAAAGTAGCCCGTATTAATATATCCATCTCAATCTTGGGTATGCTTTTGACGTGTCATTTTGTACTAGTATTACCTAAGAAAAATATTTCCAAGATCAGACTCAGACTTGAGACCGATTTAGGAATATGGGCCTTAGACATAGATAATATATGATTTTCGTCCTGAACATGTTCTCCATTTGTTCGGCAGCAACCCGACCCGGTCCCGCATCCTCGGGCTGCACTTCGAGGAGGCCAAGGCCGGGCAGCTGCGCTACCTGAACCTGAACACCACCTTCAACTCCACCATCCAGCTCAACTACCGCCAGACCGAGCTCGCCTTCTGGACCGTGTACCTGCCCACTGTCATCGGCAGATTAGTGCCTACATACCCACCTATTACCGAGGTAAAATATAACCCGACTGTCTGTTTGTTGCGGCTAATCTCCGAAACGGCTGGACCGATTTTGATGGGACTTTCACTGACATCTGCCAGTATATCAGCTATCTAGCTGGTGTTATAAGGAGTAACTTGGGCTACTTTTATATTATCGAAGAATGTGAGCAAGAGCTATAACCCTATCCCCTCTTATTAATAAATGTGGATTAACGGTTGTGTAGGGACACCATACTTTGTCTTTTTCTTGCGAATGTCAAATTAATGACGACAGAAAGAGATAGTTCGGTGTGTAACTATTTGCCCGCTGGTCCACGTTTTTTAATAAGGGGGTATAAGAAGAGAGTTGGACATAGTTTTGCAAAAAGGAACCAACCCACAATTCGTCCTGCAGACTAAAATCAACCCCAGTTGAAGTGATTGTAGGTTGATTTCAGTTTGCAGAAGTATTGGTGGTTGGATCCATTCTGCATATCTATATCCAGTTGTTTCTAATGCACAGTACTGGTGGGAGCCGAAGCAGCCGCTACAGATAGCGTTCTGGTCGGTATCCACGACGTGTTTGATTCTCATCGTGCTGCTGGTGGTGTGCTGCATGCTGTGGCGGAACGCTAAGAGGTCAGCACTTTTTTATTTTCAAAAACTGTTCAGTTAGTTCATTACACGTAGACGCGTGGCATATTCAACATTTACCCATATGTCAGTGTCATAATAGTGACAGCACACGTCGTCGTGAAATGAACGAACTAAATATGTTACAACAAAACAGTTCCAAGACCCCCTATGGACTTTTTAAAGTGATCTAGTTTATGCTATTATATTTTTTAACATGAAATAATACCTGCATGTCGCACTTAAACATTACTTATGTCGCAACTCTTAGCATGAGCCGACAGGAAGATAACGTTTCCTTCTACCGTGATAAGCTTTGTTTACCAAAGAATAATCTGTAGCGAAAATCGATATAGCGAAATATCGATATTGCGTTGTTGTTTGTTATTTCGATCGATACATCGTTTATCGGGGTGCGTGCTGAGGCCTGTAGACTTAGCGCGCTGTGACGTCATCTGTGCCACTAATCTGACAATTGGACGCGATAAAACCTATGTCGTCATAGCCATGCTCCCCCTGCTTCTAATAATTTTATCCACAATACTAATTAGGCCGGTTCCCAACCTAGTTTATTAAATTTGTAGAAGCAAACCTAGGTTACCTTGTCTAGGTGTGCTGTTTTTCGTCGCCACAGAACGAATAAATAACGGAACCGGTCTATCTATGGGTGTTTTATTAACATGCTTGTATGTACTAACAACGTGTGAAATCCTCTCCGACAGGGCTATACCGCCGAAATGGAAAATGGTGCCGGTGATGTAGGTGAAACTAACATTTTGTTTAACGCCTGCTTTGTAACGCTTGCGTTTTAATATTAAAGTTATTATTTATTTATTTGTGAACAGCTTACGAATTAAACTTGGTGCGAGTTGAAATATAGAAAATGATTATAATATTAAAAAACAATTTAATTAAAACATTATTTAATTTTGCTTCTCTGATTAGTAGAGCGAAAATTATTATTGCCATAATAATGTTACTTATGGGCCTGCTTTTTGGTTGTCCCTTATGTCATTTTTTGCATTGTGGTCCTTGTTTGTACTGTAATAAAGTCGAAAATGAAGTTATCGATGTTATTTTTACACGTAAGTTTGTTATTTTACAGAGAAACGGACCGATATTACGAGGGTGATATATTCATGGTGCCCGAAGTGGAGGAGGCCGGCATAGACAACACGAATCGATCCAGAGACAACATTTATGAGTACCGAGACGTGCCGATCAAGAAAGTGCAGACCCCGCAACCTATTAGTAGATCTGTGAGTTGGTCACATTTAAGGCGTATTTTCATATTGGGTACCTAATGCGATAGAATAAGATAAAATTATCATATAAACACTAATTAAACAATACATCAATCAATAAAACATACATCACACAAAATATACAATCTACATTATATAACGCACAACTATATATATACAAAAATACAGGTAACCAAACATATAAATAAACTAAACTTTATTATGACATAAAAAGTATAGTAGACCTTTAGCGAATTCACCAAAATGACATGTGAATATATCCGTGTTGGCATGAAGTTCGTTAATAGTACGAATTGCTCGGGTCAGTGGTGTTTTGGCGAGAAGGTTGGTCCTAGCAGTCGGCACGGCCAGCAGCGGCGGGCGCCGCCGCTTCCACACGTAGCGGTCCGGCACACATAAACTCAGGCGCTGCAGCACTCCTGGGTTATGATCAAGGCGACGCAGCAATCTAACCAAATCGACGGCCCCTACGTATAAAGCGACATGTCTGAAAACATTTGTTTCGACATGGCGCTTTCTACGTAGGAGTCGTCGAAATACGTGACAAGTGTAAATTCCCGTCTTACTCTCAACTGATTGTACCCGACCATCCCCAGTACAAATAGGGTAGGGTACATCAACGGGTAAAACGGATATACCCCATACAGTTTATTGTACAAGTGTCGCGTAAACTTGTTCTGTACACGCTCCAACATTACCGAGTACTTAGCCTCATGCGGAGCCCATATGACAGCAATGTTCCAGATGACTCCTGACTAGTGCGTCATACAGGACCCTGACTGATGCAATATTGGTGAAGTGCCTCGTCTGCCTCAGTACGAATCCCAAATTTCTGAACGCTTTTTTCCAAATTTTAGCTATATGAGCGCGAAAAGACAGTTCAGAAGTTACAGTAACCCCCAAATCCCGCACCTGTGTGACTCGTTGCATAGGCGCTGCATCTACCACGTACTCGTGAAGTAAAGGAGCACGTGCGCGCGTAAAACTCATCACCGAGCATTTTGACCCGTTAAAGTAGAGTTTGTTTCTGTAACTCCACTCCACTATTCTATTTATGTCTTCCTGCAAGCGTTCACAGTCCGACTCACTTTTAACCTCGAGTAGCAATTTAAGGTCATCTGCAAATAGTAAACATGAGCCATGTCTGACGACCTCCGGTAAATCGTTAGGAAATATATTTTGTAACTCTTGAATATAAGAAACAACCCTAACCTAATAAGTTTTTTCATTCAATAGGCAATAGGGTGCACGAAAGGCTTAAAAGTTATATTATTAGATAAGGTCCAGATTTACAAAATTGTTAATGCTTATCAAGACTGGGCTCTGACTAGATGTCGCGAATATTTCTGATATACTTTATTCAGGCAAAATACAAAATAAATACGCCCAATAACGATATAGATCGTGATGTCAGTGCACCTTGTTGAAATGCACATCGCTATAAGCGAGTTTACATTCCATTTCGATGCGCTAAGTGATAAAATATATTGTATTTATATCCAGCTAAGTCAGGCGCCGACCCTGCAGTCGCGGCCGGCGTCGCAGGCGTCCACCGGCTCCGCGCTGTCCCTGAAGGAAGGCGCCGTGTCGCGCGGGCCGGAGCCGCTGCCACGGACCAGGTCGCGCACGCAGATGGTGCACGGCGTGCCACAGACTACAGTGTGACAGGAACCACCGAAAGATCCACGCTATTACGACCAACACATAAACAGTTTTCGTGGCCCCATTAATGTTAGAGACCAGAACGGTACCTACTATCTATTAGGAAAAAAAAACTAAGCGTGATTGTATACTAGGTGAAACAGAAAGGGTAGAGCATTTTTTTGCAACTTTCCTTTTTAAATCTAAAACTATCGGCTTTGTGGGACATGTGAAGTACTAAAGGTTTTGTAGATTTGTGAAATGTGTCAACAGCTGTGTTCCTGTAAAACCTTTTGGTTTACAAGTTTCCTCCAAAGCTGATAGTTTTAGATTTACAAAGTTAAGTTTTGAAAAAAAAAAAGGAAACCCTTTCTGTTTCAAACTGTACGCAATACAGGCTTAATATCCCCGTTCACATGACACTGAACAAAATATAACTTTAAAATGACTTATCGTATCGTTAGAAGTAACTTAAAGTAAAAAAAACAGCTAATTTAATATATGCATGAAGCCGAGTATGGACATTATGCCACTTATTTATCGTCCGATAAATGTGGGTATACTTATATCCATTCCAGAGTACAATCGGGATAGTTGTTAGTTAAGGATTATTCTAATGGTAAATTAAATTTATCCTAAAATATTTTAATTACTCTTTGTAAGTATGTGTGAAGATCTCTTGAGCCTGGCCTATCCATTTTAGATTGATGAATTGATGCAGCTATAAAATTATACAATAATAAGTTGGGATCGTGATTCAAAGACAGATAATAGATCCAGTATAGATACTGGAAGTGTGTAGTCTTAAAAATATAAGGAATAAAAAGACAGCTCTTATACGCAATGATGCCATCTTTTGAACTAGACTGAGTATTTTAGTGAAGAAATGTGTCGAATTAGTCAATATGTTCAGTAGGATTGAAGCCCATTCAAAAATGTGTTCTACGTACGTTTTAAAAGGTTTCCATTTCTATAAATCAAATGATCACATTGAATGCCTAGATTTTTAAAAAAATATTTTTATACTTGAGTAAATAAACCCGTTACTTTTATAACAAGCTTTTAAAAAATTTTGTTACCTCAAAGGTATTTAAATAAGTTATGATTATTAATTAATTACTATAATTTAGTTTATAATCTTTTTTAATGCACATAAGTTAGTTACAAAGGTTAATGATAAGTGAGTATTACTATAAACGAAAACGACGTAACAACCTCACGTACCTAAGAGTATTGTAATACCTTGCAATATTTATATATTTTATCCTCTATTAGAAATAGAAGTCAATTATTTTAAAAAATTAAGCTGAGTTTAGGAAATCAAAGTATTTTTGTTCATGAGCAACGACCGCTTATGCGACAGTCATAGTGAAGGCGCTCAAGCGACAATATGGCCAAAAGTTCTACAGCGGATTTTAGCCATTGCGTTCTTTTAAGTAACCAATAACAAATCGTTTATCGCTTCAGATATAATCGGTGATTAGCCTCAAATAACGTGCGGTTGTTCAACACAAGCTATTAATTAGTATAGTTAGTGGTAAGTATAAATGTTTGTGATCGTTTTGTCCGTCCATTTTCAGTGCAATGTGTCTTACGATGTGCCTCCCTAAGGGTGTTTATACCAGATGTATTTATTAAAAATGTTTTATCACGAATTAAACGAATATTTCTGTGCATAGATTGAATAAAATTATTTCTAAAATGGTAAACATGTTTAATTTCACATTGAAAGGTCTAACATCTCTCATTCCAGTGGGCTGGATACAGCAACAACATCGATAACTATTCTAAGTCGATTTTTACATTTTACCTGTAGCGTCCCTAGTCGAAACCTGGGGTGTTAGGTACTGTTAGCAACGAGTACATTTGTATTGTCGAATCCTACTCTAAATTCCATATTTTTTCCGTCGCATGTCGTGTGAACGAACGATAATTTTGTATCGTTGGCTCAGAATCTATAAGACGGTCACATACAAATATCACGATATATTGATTATCGTTGCTAAGAATAGCACCTCTGGAGATTCGATATCGATCATATGGGGTCATCACAGGTGACCTTTCAAAAGAAAACGACGACTTTGCGCCAACTAGATTCCAATGTTTGCAGTTGTATACTAAGTAATTGATGGTGTTGCTCTTCAATTATTATTCCCACACCTGCATATGTCGGGCAAGTCCCGCGCCGTGTAGGGCGGCGCGCAGGCCGGCCCGCACAGCCGCCGCGCCTCCTTGCCGCCGCGCAGCAGCAGGCGCCCCGGCTTTATTACCAAGTCTACTACGTAATTAGCCCGGAGAAGGCCTGCTGGGTAGTTCTCCACTTGTTCCAGTTGTTCCATCTGGGAATGTTAGTGAACTGTTAAAGGTCTCCTTTCAATCCTTACTAATATTATAAATGCGAGAGTAACTCTGTCTGTCTGTCGCTCTTTCACGCCAAAACTACAGAACCGATTTCAACGAATTTTGATACACAGATAGTCTAGAGCCTGAGAAAGGACATATACTACTTTTTAATGCGAAAAAAGAGTTGTAAGGGGTTGAAAGGGAGGATGAAAAGTTGTATGGAAATATTGTCATTTTTAGAGCTAGAAAGCTTGAAAGTTATTTTAGGCTGTTGATTCGATATAAATAGATATGAATATGACATTCAAAGTTTGTAAAAGTTTTACCCTCAAGGGTGTAAAATAACAATAGTGAATAGGGGATGAAAGTTTGTATGGAAATATAGCTCTTTGCAGTGAAACACTGCAAATAGCTCATTAAAGTATTTATACGTATGTGTCTTATTTGTAAAATAATTAGCCTAAATAATTAAAAATGCTACCTAAACACCCTATTCCATGCGGACGAAGTCGCGGGCACAGCTAGTAAGTACATATGCTTTTTTTTGTTTACTTCTCTTTTAATTTTAATGTTTACATTTCTTTAGTTTTTACACATTTTACGACTTATATTTGTATAGAATTTCCTTGTTTTTTATTATTATTATTATTACTTTGCACTGTACAACGCCTTAGATTGATATCTGTAAAGTTGTTCAGGTACGTATAAATAAATAAATAAATATGTAGCGACAATAACATGGCATCTTCATAGAGTGCATCGTACTAGAGGGGAAACTCCTTCCAGAGCTCACGGAACGATCCCTGTACCAGTAAAATGGCAGGGAGAAATTTGTCCAAGCGCCACATTGTCACCACTGTCTTGTGAATGTAACGACTAAGAACATGGCAACAATGCAGTACCTACTACATCGCTTCTCTGGCATCTGGATGGTGTTTTTGTACTTTATAGGCGAGTAATGTATCACGTGTTTCAACTCGTTGGTAAATCGGAGAAGACTCACGGGATCTACGTCGGGCACGGCGACCTCGCACCAGGCGTGCGCGCTGGCGGCGCGGCGCAGCGCGCACGGCAGGCCGATGCGGTCCGCCAGCACCTTGTACAGCAGCGCGCGCTCCAGCGCGCCGCCGCACCGCACCCAGCCCAGACCCACCACCGGGGACCCTAGTTCGGCCTGACAGGACAATTTCCTTTCAACACTTCTAAGGTTTATAAAGATATTTTTGGATTATTTTTAGCATGAGATCGCCAAAATGTTGATCTATGAATGTGAGTACTTGTTTAATTGAATCATCTAGCTTTATAAACTTAGATGGTGTTTCAATAACATTATATTTTATTTTGTTGTTTAGGTACTTATAGGCTGCACGACTTTTCCAGACGGTGGTCATATTCAAAGCTCGAAACCGCTGGATGTAAGCTTATATCGGCACATACTTATGTAGTGGAAATAAAGTGCTCCACTCACCATCAGATCTGCCAGGTGCAAGTTGACACTGGGCATCGAGCAATCCCTCTCCTGAGACAGTCCACACATCTGCTCCGCTACGAACTCTCCTAACAGCTGCGCCCGATGCTTCAGAGACGAGGATACTTCGTCGCATTTCTCACGGTATCTAACCATTTGCATGGCAATGATTATTACGTGTAAAGAAATCTTGACAGCACATAAGTCTAATCTTCGCTATTGGATATATGCGTCCCCCAATTATGGCCGTCAAGTAATGCTAAGGGATTTTAAATCTTCAGACACAGGTACATACCTCACTTCATAATGTGCATCCTCTATCTCGATGTAATGTAGAGACTTCGACCTGTAAATGAATAATCGTTGAGATATAGTTACGCGAATTAGATGTTGTCGGTCGCTGTTAGCTTTAAAGTTGATCACTAACGGTTCTCCGAACCACCGCTTCAGCTTGAGCAAGTACGTGCGAATATTGATGTCGTCAGGCACCTTAGGAAAGCGGAACCTCGATGACGTTTCCGCCTTCAAATCTGATTGCCGATCTGTTGAGAACAATTGGAGGTCTAGTATACATATACAAGCTTCTAAAAATTGTGTTATGTTTCGAATTATATCGCGCGAACATATCTACATATACAAATCAATACAATTGAAGTATCTTCTTTTGTAATGTCAAAATAAAAGCTTTTTACAAAATGCTTAAGAAAGTATTACGGTACCTAACTACTTATAAAAAAATAGTTTTGTTCAAAATTGTCGTTTGTTCCGGGTAATCTCCGAAACGGCTGCACAAATTTGGACGGGACTTTCACTGACAAATAGCTGATGTTAAAAGTAACATGGGCTGCTTTTACTTTATCGAAGTAGGTACCACGCAGGCGGAGCTAGGTGGTCGCGTCTACGCTTTGAGTGATTGAAACTTCTTTACACAGTAATACGAGGGATGCCTTTTAAGTTTTGTCGTTTGAAGAAAAAAACACAACTAGAACCTTATAGTAATTTTTATTGTTTTTCAAAGTATTCACCACGTAGCTTAATACACTTTTCCATTCGCTCAAACCAGTTATTATAACATTTATTCCACTCTAAAGTGGGGGTGTTCAAAATGGCTGACTTGAAAGCGTCGACTGCTTCTTCACTGGACTGGAACCTTTGACCACGAAGACTTTTCTTAATTTTAGGAAATGTAAAAAAATCGTTAGGGCTTAGGTCAGGACTGTATGGAGGATGAGGCTCTCAACGCCTCAAACAAGATCCTCTTGCGGAGACCGCAGAGGATCATAGCGTTGAGAGCCATAAGAGGGTACCGGACGGTGTCTTGGACGGCAGCCACGCTCTTGGCGGGTGATCCTCCTTGGGAGCTCGAGGCGGAAGTACTTGCGGCGGTCTACGCCTTTCGAGAGAATGAGCGGTTGATGGGCGCCGTACCGGACTGGGACGCGGCACGGCGCATAAGAAGGCGGGCACAGGAGGCGGTTGTGCAGAGGTGGGGGGAGCTGTTGGAGTCCCCCCAATATGGTCGGGCCACAGTGGAGGCGGTCCGACCTCATTTAGCGGCCTGGCTCAAAAAGCGAGGGCCGCTAACATACAGGCTGGTGCAGGTACTCACCGGGCACGGGTGCTTCGGTGAGTACCTGCACCGGATAGCGAGGAGGGAGGCGACCCCTGTCTGCCACGCGTGTGAGGCACCGTCGGACACAGTACGCCACACAGTGGAGGAGTGCCCGGCGTGGGGCGTTCAGAGGCACGCATTAATGAGCGTGGTGGGAGTAGACCTCTCGCTCCGAAGCATAGTCGAGGCCATGCTTGGGAGCAGAGGTTGTTGGGAGGCAATGGTCTCCTTCTGTGAAGCAGTGCTTGCAGAGAAGGAGGCCGCGGAGAGGGTCAGAGAGGAGGATGCCCTCGCTGACCCGATCCGTAGAGTCCGGCGGGGCAGACGCCAGAGGCGCTATGCGCATCTTCTGCCGCCGCCGTAGTGGAGGGAGGGGCTTGGGCTAAGGGGTCGGGGGGCCCCATGGTCAAGCCAAGTCCCTGGACAGACGGGGGTGTCTCACCCGTCCTGAAGTCTGCGGCCTGGTGCTCACTGCCAGGCCAGCCGCTGGGGCGTCACAGTTGACGAAGATCCTGTGGCGCTTCGTATTTCAGCGGCGAGGTCAGACCGCTGGGTTTTAGTGGGTAGGCTGGACAGTCGTCCAGGAGTCCCACATATCCGTCTGGGTTCCCCCGAGTCCAGACGGAATGCGTAACAGCATTTCCCAGCGAAAACAAAAAAAAAAAAAAAAGGACTGTATGGAGGATGGTCAAGAATTTCTACTTTTTCCTGCTTCAAATACTCAATCGTTTGACGAGCGCTGTGTGGACTTGCATTGTCGTGGTGCAGGATGATGCGTCGCTTTGAGTTAGATTTTCGAAGTTCGGCGATGACTTGTGGTAAACAAACTGTGGTATACCACTCTGCGTTAACCGTTCTACGATCATCAAGTGCAATAGTCGCAACATGGCCGGTTTTTCTAACGAACGTGGCCACCATCTTCTTTGAAGTGCTTCGAGAACGAACAACTTTAGTCGGCTTTGGCTCGTCTTGAAAGACCCAGATTGTAGATTGTTGTTTGGAATCAGGATCGTAGGCATAGATCCAAGATTCGTCACCACTGATGATGTCGTAGACGTGATTTGACTCTCCTCGGTTGAACCTTTGCAGAGTTTTCTTACACCATCTGACGCGGGCCGCCTTGTGATCGTCGGAAAGCAGATGCGGTATCCAACGGCAAACTAGCTTTCTTACACCAAGCGCTTCATGCAAGATCTTCTGAATGGTTGTCCCTGAGATGCCTAATAGAGCCTCTATCTCTCGATACGTCACATGACGATCTTCGAGAATTAGTTGTCTCACTCCAATGATGTTATCTTCAGTGAATGCAGATTTTGGGCGACCTTCGCGAGATTTGTCACTAACACTAGTATGTCCACGCTGGAATTCTAAATACCAGCGTTCGACAGTCCGCAGACATGGGGCTTCATCCCTGAACACAGATATTAGCTCTTCAAAACACTGAAGCCGTGTCAGGCCTCTTCTAAAGTTGTAGAAAATTATTGCACGAACATTTTCCTTAGAAAGATTCATTTTCGTACGTAACCTGACAGATTCTAATCGACGCTGTGACTAAACAATAACATTAATCCTAATACATTCAACTGTTTTGAGATTCGAAATTTAAACACATTCGAATATAGAACAGTTCCAAATTCAAAATTGCCGGGAATTATGGAAACGACAGAACTTAAAAGGCATGCCTCGTAGTTTATCTATTCTTTTATGGTATCACAGGTGCTTCAATAGGTATAATGATGATGGTGTTACGTGGTGTTCTAATGTCGAGTCCGGAGGCGGCGTCGCTGTGCGGCTGGTGGAACATGCAGATGAACACAGCCTCGAGATACGGCGGCTCCTGCGTCATCACCTCCGCTATCGTGGGGAACGGGCTCTTTAGCCGCTTCTGGCAGTAGAAACCTTCCTGCAGGTATTTTTATTTATTAAGATTTTATTTCCAATTAGAACCATATTTTATGTACAGTACATTCTTCATTTACAAACCAACTCACGTCACTTACAATAATACATTTATACGCATTCGCGTTCAGCGTATCAAGATGGGATCCCGTCTTTATTTTAAATGACTTAATTGGAACTAAGTAATAATAATAATAATAATAATTTAGCCCTTTTGACGTCCCACTCCTGGGCACAGGTCTCCCCTCAACTCGAGAGGGATTCAGGCCGTAATCCACCACGCTGGCCCAGTGCGGGTTGGCGGATTTCACATGTCTTTCGAAAATGATGAAGGTTTCCTCACGATGTTTTCCTTCACCGTAAGCAAGTGATAATCATATGGAAATTATAATTCACACATAGATTTCGAAAAATCCAGAGGTGCGAGCCGCAAGACGCATGCTTAACCAATCGGCTATCACTGCTGCATAATAATATTACCGTCGTGTAATCATTAATCTCAAGGCGGCCAGTATACGCGAGCTTGGCAGATGGATGACGCCTGAAGATCGCTTCCAGAGCAGGCTCCCACGCGCCCACCACGTATCTGGCTTCTTTGTTCTCAACCATGCTGTTTTTGCCACAAACAATAATTCTATTTTTAACAACTTATAGTCGACGAACGAGGCAGAACTTTTACGCGTTCCCAGCATCGAAGCATCAATCAAGATAAAATGTATGTTTGATTTTTCTACAAAGAGTTTTCCGCGAAAAACGTCGCGTATTTTTCGTGTGCACATAGACATACCTATTCTATGATATAATTGTGACAAATATAATATTATCGACAAATATTTGATGGACGACCGCTTAGCGCAGTGGTTCAAGCGTAGGCCGATCGGCTCACTGCACATGGTGATTGCGGGCTCAATTCCCGCCAGGGCAAATTTCGGAAATGGCTTTTTCGTAATTTGCCCAGGTCTGGGTGTCACTGGAATCGCCCCCAGTCCATTGTACGGTACCCATAGATAGTACAAGTGTTGCTTAGTTTGCGACCATATAGTTGTAGTATTTTTTATGTATTACATACTAATGTATAGTGCCAAGATCTAAGTACACGTCAGCGCCGTCGTCAGTGACGCTGGCCGCGATGACCGTGCACAGGGCTGTGCGCAGGCCTATGTGCTCTACCCTCAAGTTCACAGACACCACCTATAACAATTCAGCTTTGAGTGACAAACACCTGTTTTATCTTACTTGCAAACAGGTACATGTTATGACTGTCAAATACATGACAAGTTTCACCCTAACCCTATTCAAAACATAGGATTTATCTGGCATCAATTTAAAAAATAAACCAAATTCATCTGCGTAAAAATGTCTCACGGTTCGTAATTTTGGAACAATTCGGGAAGTGTTGCCGTCCATGTGATGTATCAACATCTTATTGTGCCACTGTCTCCCGCGAAGATAAAAATAGGTACGTTTATTCGGCGTATTAAACAGGATGACGAACGTATTAAGCGTTAAAAAATGACATGTCTCAACTTGCAGGGACTGTCGTTAAATGGCGTATTATGACAGATATCGTACTAAGCGTGATCGTATTAAGCGAGTTCTACCTATATATTTTTCATCCAGAATTACACTTTTGCATGTCCACAGACACGCTGGGATCTCTATCGACTCGCGCTCCTATAGAAAATCTGTCAAATCTTACGTATTCGGATACGCGAGTCGAATCAACAACAGAGTTGGGCCCAGGGGCGGTGCAACGTGTCCTAAGTAGGTTTACATAGTTCGCAATTATAATTAATTTTAGCAGTCACTCCAACACCATATTATTTTCATCTTCATGCAGTCCATCCAGTCTTCCCTTCAGTTTTTTTCAACCTCTGTTGTCTGTACACATTCAGTCTATATCCATAAGGAAGTCCTTATACCGTGGCATTCATCCTACCTCTTCTCCTTTCCGGGTAGTGAACAAATCTCTGGCAACGTCCTCTGCCATCAATCCCGTCAGCGTGGTGCACGTCATTATCTTCAGAGTGATGTCGATTCGCTGCAGAATTAGGTTAATAATAATTTAGCCCTTTTGACGTCCCACTCCTGCCTGCCCTCACCACGAGGAGGATTCAGGCCATAATCCAGGTTGGCGGATTTCACATGTCTTTCGAAAATTGGTTAGATGATCTAATCGTGAGGTTTCCTAACGATGTTTTCCTTCACTGTAAGCGAGTTATAATCATATAGAAATTATGATTATGTGATTGAGAATTAGGTTATATTACAATTATTTATATGGCATTGAAATCTCAATCGTATATTCAATAAGTTACCTGCAGTATGTTGATCAGTTCCTGCATGAAATCGCCAGTAAGCATGGCCTTGGTGCTAACGTGGTAATTTTGTAGGTTGATATAGCACTGCACGGCCAACCTTTGAGCTTCTATCGGATTGTCCTTGACTGCAACAAACATGGTACAATAGCACATCCAACTAGCTCCCTTTATACCAGGTGAAGAGAATCTAGCGCCGAACATAATTAGCCAAAATTTTTCTCCTGCTGCTTCAATATTGTTGCCTCTTCCCTAAACACTTTCTTCTAGAAACACCATGGAACTCCTAACTTTTTGATTAATTCTGAAAATACGTACATTTCTTATTAATGTTTCTCAGTGCAGCGAAGGTTTTCGGTTCGACCACGCTGTAGGCCGCCTTTGGTATGATTCGACAAAGTTCAGCCAACGCTCGCAAAGCATTCATTCTAATGTAGAACCAGACTGCTCCATCATCGCCTAAGATAGCTGCAAAGACCGCACAATACTAATAAGAAAGAAGATACCCAGAGATTTGCGTAACTATATCCAAAATACTGACTTACCACACAGCGCTTCAATTATATTGGTGTCAGACATTCGCACAGCAGAGGGTAACAGTTTGGTCATGTTGGCAACACCCATCGCTGCGTCAGCTAGCAACTCCACGTTGGAGCTGAGCAGTTGCTGACAGAACACCAGGTCGGTTCCTGTCTCGTATAACGCCTGCAGATTATCAAAACCTTGATTGTTTAGTTGCCTCTCTTTCCGTTGTATTTCAAAAGACCTTTCAGCTAGCTATCTTTGTATCTCAATAATCAACCTTATTCCTTCTGGTAATGTGCGCGTCGTGATACGCATGAAAATCTTCGCAAACACCAAGGTTGTCTGTCATTTATACACCATGATAGTGGCACTAAACTTACATCTCTTCCATTGGAGGTAAAAGACATCTTGGTAAGCACGGCCAAGCAGTGCGGCTTCATAGCAGGCAGAGCCATCTCCAGATACGCAAGCAGTCGCAGTATGCAACCCGATTGGTACAGATGAGACGCGTTCTCATCTGTTTCCACATAATTTCGGAGGACGCCCAGGACAACAGTGTGAACATCACGGAACTCATAAGACTGGAAAATTTACAAAGCCGTAAGTACAAAGTTCAGTTAGTGTTTGGTAATCTTTTGTAGTAGCTTTGTAAGGAAAATCTAATCTCTTGATGTGCGTCGAAGAGCATAGATAGTCGTCCCCGGTTGATGACTTTAGGCGATATACCTAATACCGTTCGGAGAGCGATATTTCATCATCTAGACTTAAGGAACAGAAAGTTAGATCAAAGATACCTTTTAACTTACCTCCAATATATCACAGAGATCCAGCACCCCAGTCGACGCTCGAAAAGTCTTCTGGACAACCTGATCCTTATATCTACAGATCAATTGATCAACTGTACGAAGCGCCGCGTTTTGAATAGCGAGATATTTGCTTTGCATCAAAGCAAGGAGGGACGGCCAGCTGAACTGCTGGTTCTTGGTCACTTCAGAGGCGCAGACTGGGTCATCAAGGAGGTTACTAAGGGTCTAATGTGACAGAATGAATTAGTATACTTTCTGAATAATTAATAGTTACATTGTTTAACTTACTTATCTGTCTTGAAATCCTTCCTATTAAATGCCAGTAAGTATGGCCATCTATTTATTATTTTAGATTATAAGGATGACGCTGGGCGGAGTCTATAACCGCAATCTTCTATATATAAAATTCTCGTGTCGAGGTGTTTGTTGCCAAACTCCTCCGAAATGGCTCGACCGATTTTCATGAAATTTTGTGTGCATACCGGGTAGGTCTGAGGATCGGTCAACATCTATTTTTCATACACCTTAATGTTAAGGGTGGTCCACTCCTTAATATTTTTTATATGGCAAAACCACGTTTGCCCGGTCAGCTAGGTAGTATGACTATAGAACTCCTACACATTTCTCGAATCGTGAATTTCACCTGTAAACAATTTTTCTGGACATCAGGATCCAAACTGTTTTTCATCCTTGAGAACAGACTGCTCAATATATTTGCCGACACCAATTGCTCGCAACCGAGTGGTTCCCTTGTCAACTCTGCTAGTACTAAAGACGCGAACTCTAGTACAAATACATCTTCATTCTGTAAACGAAAATAATCTGGAAATCATAGACTTTTCGCACATGGGCACTTTAATAACCAGGTGTAATTACCTAGAAAAGCTAAGGCATTGTGAGCATATATTTAGGTACCTTAGCGAGCAAGAAAGAAACCTTCCTCAAATTCTGTGAGATCACCAGCACCTGCTCGGGTCCTCTCGGCAATTGGCACAGTTGCGCAAGTGCCTTCAGTGCGAACCGACGTATATTCAACTCAGGGTGCTCTATATGTGGCAATACGTATTTTATTGCGTCCAAATTGAACAACACGTAGCGGTTTTGAATGTCTTGTGCCGCGAACTTTGTAATCGCTCGTAGAGTCTACCAAATATAAGAAATTATGTGACGAAATATGAAGAATTCTATTGCTTTTAGGCCTGCTGAAGCAGTATATCGAACAGTGGCGAAGTGGTACCATGCATAATATTTCAGGTTCAGTTGACTCCAAAAGCAAGATCGAAGTATGAGCGGTCTCTGGTGATATACCGTATGGATGGAAAGACAGGTCTTTTTTATCCGCTGATCTGTTCTCTCTTTCTTTTTGAAGCGGTTTCGCCATAACGGAATTTTTAGCTTGAAACACCTATAAATTATAGTATTTTATCATGGAACTTCTAAGATCTAATTATTAAAATAATCTATCGTGCATTGACTTATAAAGTTATGACGACATTGACATAAAAGAGAATACTTCATTGACTACTGTGTTTTAATGCAGGCCACTAAGAAACTCTGATTTCAAATAAAACTGCCAAATCGACATTTCAATCTTACGTAACTATCATTACTGACATGCTGTATTTTTAGGTATATTTATATTTATGCCATATTTATGCATAGGAAAAACATATTTGTGCGTATCGTAGGTAGTTTGGCTAGGAAGTTCAGGGTATTTCAGGAAGTATGGATATTGCCGTGGTGGGGAAGCGGGGGGCTGGCGGCGGTTCCACTCTGGACTTTGGACACGATAGTCCTGATTGTCAAATTGTGTTCGACGTGTACTATGGCTATGGTAAGGGTTCTCATCCCGCCGGCCATGAAGAGCTTGCATGGGGAAACTGTTCTGGTTAGTTGTCAATAATTTTAGTATACTTTGCATTTTACTATCGAATGATATACGCAAAAGACAGCCAATCTATACGACATAGTATTCCGCAGATTACTGGAACGGCCAACGGTATCGGACGCGAGCTAGCCATCCAGTTCGCGGAGCTGGGCGCCACAGTGATCTGTTGGGACAACGACGCGCGACGCAACAACGCTGTTGTCGATGAGATACGTAACAAAGACGGAGAGGTATAAACTCCTGTATTATTATTACATTATGTAGGTCCGCCAAAAAGGTTGGTATGAAGATAATATGACATAGATCGTATACTAACTGACACAAGTCTCTTATCGTAAACTAACTCAAACTCAAATTTGTTTTTATCCATGAAAGCCAACAAAGCATTTATGAATACTCAGAATCTACCACCGGTTCGGAATGCTGCTTCCACTGAGAAGATCCGGCAAGAAACTAAATGGTTACTCTTTTCAATGAATAAAAGATCGTGTACATTCTCAGGAACTCCTACTATCTCTTCGCTTGGCTATAGTCTGGTAAAGTTATTTTGCGTTCTGCCTAGTGCTTCGGTTACACAATAGACGTGACGGCAAGAGAGCAAGTGGCCGCATTATCCCTGCGCATGCGGCGACAAATGACAGACGTCTCGATGGTGGTCAGCAACGCAGGAGCGCTGACGTCCGCGCCGATCAGTCATCTCCGCCAGGAAACCGTCGCGAGACACGTCGAGGTCAATTTGTTGGCACATTTCTGGGTAAATTCGTTTTGGAGCTTTATTAACGCCGGTATACGGTAGCGAGTTACTCATAGAAAAGACTCGGCAGAACCTGTGAAGGTCCAGTGTCTGTATCATCTGTACAGGTTGAAACAGAATGGGTATACTTTTTTTTCATAACTTAACATTGTAATTCTAAAACTATCAGCTTTGGAGGAAACTTGGAAAACAAAAGGTGTTATAGGGATACTGCTAGGGAGCTGTTGACAGATTTCATAAGTCTACAAAACCTTCGGTACTTCAACTATCCTACAAAGCCGATAGTTTTGGATTTACAAAGTTAAGTTGGAAAAAAATAGTATACACTTTCTGTTTCTTTACTGGTATTATATGTGGACATATAATACCAGTAAAGATAATTCAAGATCGCAGAGCCCGAAGATATACAGAGCCCGAAAACTGAAAGCCATGTGATAATTGTCACTTTTCAGATTATTCAAGCCTTTCTACCGAGCATGATCGAAAGGCGGCACGGGCACATCGTAGCTATCAACTCAGCCGCAGGTCTGATGCCCTGCGCTGACATGATACCGTATTGCGCTGCGAAATTTGGCTTAAAAGGTATTCCTGCTTTTTATAATTTAGTTACTTTGAAGTTCTTATATATTTAGTTGCTTTTATTTTCGCTCAGGGTTAATGGATTCCTTAAATGAAGAGCTAAGACTTGATACGTGGACAAAAAACATCCATACGACGTCAGTCTATCTAGCTACAGTATCTACTGGGCTTTATCCGCCGCCTTCTCATCGATTTACGTCGTGGTACAACGAGATCACAGCTCAGGATGCAGCCAAGATTATTATTGAAGGTAGGTGTATGATTGAGCAAATTGTTACTAATATGAAGTCTAGTCCAAGTACCTACTTACTTGAAAGTTTGTAATCTCAGAATTGTCCAACTTCCTACAAAATGGGTAGATAGTTTGAACTCGACTCAGGGCTTTCAGATAACGTGCATAATAACACTCTAGGAGTTACCATGAATTGCATGATTTTCCTCTTACAGGGGTCCGCAAGAATCACAAGGACATCAGCATACCCTCATTCATGAAGTTCCTGATCAACCTCAACAACCTTCTCCCTTACAGAATAAGAGTCATTTTCAGAGATTTCTTCAATTTCCGACATAGAGGCTGGTTTTGTTTTTGCTGAGAGAAATCCACAGGAGAACATTTAATTGATATATTCATGGTCCATGGCTGGCAGAGGCAAAATAATGACACTTTGAATATGGCTTATGGAACTCAATAACAATTTAGCTTTGCGAATTTGAGGTGATAAATTCTAGTAAGGAATTTGTTACTTGTTATTTATTTAGCTGTAGATATTGTAGATGGAGACTGTCTTGTAAAGATTTTACAATGCTTTGTATAAGTGAGTTTAGGTATTATTTGATTAAATCATGTAACTTTACTTTTTGTTTTACCTAATAAGCAAAACTGCTAGTGATAAAAAATAGTGTCAGATTTGAATTTCTTATATTTAAAAATCACAGTATAAAATTTGTTCCCACTGATAAATGTCCCTAACAACCTGTTACTTAAGTAGCAAATCACACACAAGAATGCTTATCTAACTTATAACTATTAACACTTTGACCACACCTTTCACACATCACAATCTGTATGTGTTCCACAATATGTTCGTTCAATGCTTTTCCATCTGTGAATGTCCTCTCACAGATATTACACTTGGTTCTGCTGGTTGTCTCGTGTTGCCGCGAATGACGTAATAAAGTTGTGTGAGTCGCGAAGCTCCGCCCACATGACTCACACAGATGGCGCGTCGGCTCGGGTGTTGTGGTGTGGTTTTTAACATGAACGTACATCTCTTTGCGGTCAGATGACGTAGTGTTGCAGATTTTACATCTGTAACAAGTGACTGCTGTTGATGACTGTCCAAGTCTTTGGTGAATCTGTTGTACCTACCTTACATACCTAAATAAACTGATGATTAATGCAAAATAAAAGATGCTTGAAAATGAAATGAAATGAAAAATATTTATTCAGTACAGGGAACACATAAGGAAATATCAGCACATAATTATAAAATTAGTGAAATATATACACCTAAGGACAGTAAGCTGCATTTCCTGCAGTGTGAGCTGTACCGAAAGGCATTTGGCTCAGCATGTGCTGGAGGGGAACTAAATCTCCTCCAACGCTGATTTTCAGCCAAAGCCTCCTCATACCTTGTCTTGCATACCTACACCATTTGCTACCCAAATCACTAAGCTATTACAACAATATAAGTACTTATACGTAATAATAAATATAATACATATTTCAATATTTAAATGAAAAGCAAGGGAATGTAGTGTGTAGCTTTAGTTTAGCTCTAGTACATATTCTAGGGCTAGCCTATCAAGAGATACGAGTTGTTAAAATAATATGGCTGGGTTACTACACCCCTTTTTCACTTACCTGTACAAAATATTTTCTGGTTTCTCATGTTCTTCCTTTCTGTGCTTCATCAAAGCCTTGCTACCCACAAATGTATGGCCACAAATATCACAGATCCTCTGTTCAGCTTTCAAAATATGCTCTTTAGCATGTCTGTACAACTGCACCCTTTCTTTAAATGTGTCCCCACACTCTTTACAACGGTACACACAGCCTACAACCGCTCCATAGTCCGTGTGACACGTTTTGTGATGTTTTATCAGTTGCTCTTTTGTGGGGAACTGTTCTCCACAGTTGCAAGATAAAGGAAGCGATGTATTGTGTGTCAGTGAGTGTTGTTGCATTTGCTGCTTTGAATCAAATAATATGTTGCAGTGCATGCATGTACGGCAAGCAGTATCGCAGACACTCATGTGCTGAAGTAGTTTCTGCACACTATCATAATTGATCTTGCATCCATAGCAAACAAAAGAGTTTTTTTCACCTTTTATTGGCAGTTTTTTTGTTTCAGAATCTTTTTTAATTAGCTCTTTCACCATTTTAAAATCTGTGTGTAACACATCTATTTCCATTTTCAATTTCTTGGATGAGTCCTTTTTCTTGGGGCTTGGTACTTTAATACATTTATTTGTCTTTGCCATTTCCATGGAATGTTCGTTTTTATCTAACATATTAACAATACAAGGTATATCTTCCTTACCCAGGTTAATTAAATACTCTTCAATGTTGGCAGTATTGTTCAGAAACTCCAACAGGGAATCTGAGTTGTATTCGCAATCAGGTAAAGGCTGCAGAGGCATTTTTAATTCCAAACTCTTTTTCATTTTTTCCTGGACCGAGGATTCCAGCCAGTCTTGGGAACAGCGAGCATTTAGTTGGAAATTGTAAAATTGGTTTAATGAAGACACGCAGGACACGCAAATGGTTTTAGGCAGGTGATCCGTTGATGAGACCGTGACTGATAGACACGATTTCAGATGTAGGCTGATTGTAGGGTCTCCGAGTATTGAGACATGGTGGGATTCTACGTCCAGACATATTCTACAGCACTTTTGAATATCGTCGCACATTCTAGTAATAACATATAAGGTACATACGCATAGTTTTAGATAGCAAAGTTTTATTTTCAAAATAAGTAAATTGACAGTTACTCTGCCTGAATGAAAACTGAAAGAAATGTAAGTCAGAATGACAGTTTGACGTTGACTTGTGCTGGCTTTAGGGTTCGGTCGGTAGTCACTACGAGGAACCCTCGTTTGTTATAGTCCAGTCCGTCCCGTTTGTCTGCTTAGGGCGGATTCGACCAAACTTACCCTGATAATAAAACCATTAATTACTCTAGAGCAGGGCCCGGAAACAGATAGTTTTAAAGGGTTTTTATAACTAACACTTTCCTATAACTGGATTTCTAAGCTGCTCTATTTTAGTAAAATACAATACAAATATAGGTATAACTATAATAGATAAAACTACGTTTTATTAAAATGGTTAGTCGTTTAAACATCTTTTCAAACCCCTTGCAAAACTATCCGCTTCCGAACCCTGCTCTGAGTTAGGGCTATATTAATCAATTGATCTCAAGTCTGAAACCGATTTTGGATTTACTGGCCTTAGATAACTTTTCATTATACCAAATTTTAATACTTACAGGAATAACTGTCTATTAGAGAGGAAATCGCTATACCACCAATGTTCAAACTCAAAGAGTTAAGTAGGTTCTTAAACTATGGTTGATAACGTATTTTAAACACCAGATTTGTTCTTATTTAGATTGACTTGTTTTTATCCTTTCCATAACAACCAAATTCGACTATATTTATATTGATTGTGCATCAATAACAACCTTATTATGCCCGATTGACATCAAATTAATTTAAACATTACTTATCACGACCGCTTGGCGCAGTGGTTTGAGCGTGGGCCTCTCGGCTCACTGGACATCGTGGTCGCGGGTTCGATTTCCGCTGGGGCAAATTTCGAAAATGGCCTTTTCGTAATTTACCCTGGTCTGGGTGTCACTGGGATCACCCCCAGTCCATTGTACGGTACCCATAGTACAAGCTTTGCTTAGTTTAGGACCGTACAGTTGGTGTGTCTGTCTGGCGATATTTATTATATTTATACTAAAATTTAAATACACAACATAAATCGAAAGACAAAGACAGCACATATTTTTTTTAAGTTTAAAATTGTTCAAAACTTCTACTGAACCCTACCTATACTATTTCAGATGAGATTAGCAACGCACTTCGTCAGTGTTCCTTTCTCTCTGATGGATAATGTCATATTATCCGCCAAACGTTGAACTGTCAATGTCATGTCATTGTAAATAAATACAAGAAAAAGCTCAAGCCCATACGCTTTTTCTCAAAGAATTCTAAAGCAAGAGTATCGCATAAATGCGAAAATCTTTGCGTAGGCTGGTTAGATTTCTTCAATCAATTTTGAATACGAAATCGAACTATACACTAATTTAACAAAGGGTACCGGGAGTGAATAATTCGTTTTGTAGTAGGTACCTACCGACTTACGAATGCCAAGAATAGAGTGAATATTGAACAATGTCGAAGGATACTAGGACTGTAGGGTCTGAGGTGCAGGAATCGTTGCTCTACTCGGCAAGACATGGAGAGCTGGCGCTCGTTGAAGCACTTCTTGATGCGAGGGAGGAGGGGAAACTTACCTTGGATATTAATTGCAAAGGTAAGCCAGACAGAGTGTAAACCAAGAATCTCGGAAAAAAGTTATTCAAGTACCTACCTAGCCAATAGCTCTGATGTGTAAATAATCATGCTCAAAGTAGAACTTACTATTACTTATTACAGTACAGGTACTGCAGAGGACCTGTACTCTAAGTGTCAACCACCACAGCCAGGTTCTTGCAAGTCGTTTCAGGAGTTAGTGAAAACAAATGTAAAAACTTGTATATAATGATTATGGAACCACATTATAAATCAGTGGCCTAGTTATCACAGCTATTATTAAGACAGATGAGTCATTGCAAACAATATTTAATATGTTAATCAAGGCCATTGTTTTATAAACAATGGAGTCTCCATTAACAAAAATAATAGGTACACTTGTTATACAATATAAGTAGCTAGGTAAGTACTAAGTCTAAGTTATTCTATATTTTACACTGCAAGTATGTGACATCAGCAAAACGATGTCGAGAAAAAATCCATTACAAATACCTACTTAGAATGGGACTAGGCTATATGAATTTTTATTGAACTAGGAATACAATCCTCTATCCGATGAATACAAAGATAAAAAAATAATAGTGCACATATTATAAGAAAAAATAACTATCCATCTGTTGGTTTATGAATAAAACATAATAATAAACATTGGTTAGCAGTTGTTGAGTTACAACATACTCTATCTTCTGCTTTCATATGTCAAATTACTGATGTCCGAAAGAGATAATTGGGTGTATAACTATTCAGCTGCTATACCATGTATATTAATAAGGGGGAAAAGGTTAAAACAGCTACCAATGCTTGGTGCATGTGGCCTGTTACATTAATAAAAGATTTTTTGCCAATTTAACAGGCAGGAGCAAAAGCAACATGGGTTGGACCCCACTCCACTTAGCAACATACTTTGGCCATGTCGAGGTGGTGAAGGCGTTGTTGGCAGCCGGTGCCTATGTGGACGAGGTCAATGACACGGGGGATACCGCTTTACATAAAGCATCCTTTATTGGAAATGAGGTGAGGTTTTAATATAATAATAATAATATAATAATTTTAGCCCTTTTTGACGTCCCACTCCTGGGCACGGGCCTCCCCTCAACATGAGGGGGATTCAGGCCATAATCCACCACGCTGGCCCAGTGCGGGTTGGCGGATTTCACATGTCTTTCAAAAATTGGTTAAATCTTCTGAGATCTTTCATCACGATGTTTTCCTTCACCGTAAGCAAGTGATAATCATATATCATATAGAAATTATGATTCGCACATAGATTTAGAAAAATCCAGAGGTTCGAGCCGGGGTTTGAACCCGAGACCTGGTAGCCCGCAAGACGCGTGCTTAACCAATCGGCTTTAATAATCCAGGCAGGTTTTAATACATCCAGCAAAATTACATGCAATGCAAGAAAGCAATTTACTCCTGTGAGTGATAAAAATCCCGGTCATTGATTTTTGTATCTACCTCAAAAATCTTTTAGTAAAGTTTTGGATTACACCCTCAGCCAAGGTCAAGAATACTCAGAATGTTGATATTAATTTACTTCCAGGTTTTACATTGAGCAATGCACAGCTATACCAACACCTTTCTAACCATATCTAGAGTGACAAATCAAAATCAGATTCCTTTATCCACCTATGCTTCTTGATCTGTACACATGATAAGTCGTTGAACATAGAGGATGTAAAAGGTAATGTTATGGAATGTAGAATTAATTTTAAACTAGCGACCCACCCCAGCTTCGCATGGATCTGAAATTATCAGTGTTTCTCTACTATATGATGCGTGTATTTTACATATAAACCTTTCTCTTGAATCCGCAAAAAACCGCATCAAAATCCGTTGCGTAGTTTTACAGATCTAAGCATAGGGACAGTGAGAAGTGACTTTGTTATATACTATGTAGTGATGTTCCTCGAACCCAGATGTTTTTATGAACATCCCATGTTCCTCAGGAGCTAGTGATCCTGCTTCTCCAGTACAATGCAGATGTGAACATAATGAACGGCGAGGGCCGGACGCCCTGCGACATGTCCAAGACGCGCGATGTGCAGCGGCTGCTCGAAGCGGCCGAGCGCTCCGAGCGGCAGGAACTCGAGCGGACACTCCTCAGTGCCGCCAAAGAAGGGCGAATTGATGAGATACAGGAACTGGTGAGACTTGATAACGATAAAGGTTATTTTATTTTCGCCCACAGCTTTAATAGAACTCTATGCTGTGTTCCATCTTTGGCTCCATCATGGAGTTTTTAAAGAAAAACTTGGATAAAATCAATTCCGAAAAGCGTTACAGGGTGGGAGCGGAGGCAACGCCGCGCCGTTGTGATTGGTCGGCAGCAGAGTCAACACATTATGATTTGCCTATCTCCAATTATAATGTATTGTGAATGGTCGACCTTAAATCTTATACATGCCGAAATACATTCGTTTGAACTGTATGTCCTACATATTCGAAATGTATGTCCTAGAATGTGGAGTTTAAAGGGTAGTTGTTTTATTGCAGAAACTTATTACTGAACGACACTATGTAATGTAATCGTCTGTTAGAAAATTGTGTGGTCCATGCCCATCTCTCGTGTCGGGCATGGATCATGTTGGTAGTATTGTAAATTTTGTTGTATTAATAAGTATGTGTTGTCATCACAGCTGAGCAGTCCGAACCCGCCGAACATCAACTGCGTGGACGCGCAGGGCAACACGTGCCTGCACTGCGCGGCGTACCGCGGCCACGCGCGGCTCGCCGTGCTGCTGCTGCAGAACGGCGTCGACACCACCTTGAGGAATAACAGTGGTCAGTCACAAACATATCCACGGAACATCTTACACTATTCAACATTAAATCTCCTCGAGTACTTCTCAAACAAGTATGATTAAAAGCAATCTTTGAAGTCCTAATAATGTCGACCCTCAAGAACCTGCAAGAACATTGTCGGCGGCACGAAATCAGCAACTTCTTTTCGCAGAAAGAGTCTACACACTAAATTGTCGACACAGCCCGTCTGGTTGGTGTCAGCGGCATTATTAAGAATCATTTTTTTCAACTTGTACTAGATGTAAAGCCACCGTCCAAACCGCCGACAGCAAAGTCTATGTCCGCGACTTTGGTTTTTATACTCCCTTAGATTATAAATTAAAAAGTTACGTTGGGCTAGAGTCGGGTCGCTTAATCCCGGCACAATCCCGGCAGGTCGGCTGGCGATCGAGCTGGCGCGCGACAACGAGATGCGCGAGGTGCTGAGCGTGCGGCCCGTGCAGCGGCTGCAGCGCACCGCCGCGCGCTTCGAAGGGCCGCTGCTCAAGCGCTCGCGCTTCCTGGGCTGGCGCCCCGTCTGGGTCAGCACCTTTACATTCACTCTGACGCGTGGTCGATGAAGGCAAACTATTTCCAGCGCACCAGATGCCGCTTGATTTGATTGGGTGACGTGACCACAGATATAGATTTACATAGATAAATGTATGTACTTCGCGTGTACGAAACCCCGACCAAGCGTCAAGGCTGGTCGCCGTTAACTTGCAGTCCACGTGACTACAGATATAAAAAATATGAGTATGAGCGAGAGAATCGTAGCGGGCGGAGGGACATCGGCATCGGTGTCTTTGAAGCGGTTTGGATTTCCCGTCACTAATGACGTCACAGTAGGTGTTAAAATTCGGCACGCTTGGTTTCAATACAAATCGTGATACTTGCGTTATCTATGTAAATCTATATCTGTGGTTACTACAAATACAAATGATCGCGACACCCACCCTCATATGAAAACTTTATTGTCTATTTTCGCTCACTCAAACTCACTCTGCGGTCCGTCGATCGATCGTCATCGATCTTAAGTCTGAGTACGATTTTGGAAATGTAATTCTTATGTCATACCAGTAAAAAAATACATGTCAAAAGCGTACTCAAGATCGCTCTCAGACTTGAGATAGATTTATTAATACGGGTCTGCGACCATTCACAACAATCTCCGCGCGCATGAAGTAATGATTACTCGATTAATGAGAAGACTCAGTCAATACATAATAATTATGGCTGTAAGTAAATTATCCAATAAGAAGGCGTCAGTAAAAAAATGCCCAATGGTTAGAGGGCCTACCATTAAACCTCCTGGCCATTAAACTATCGACGTGAGCCCACACGCAACATAAGCATTAGCTCAGTTGGAGGGGCTAACGGAAATACTTTTGGTAGTTTTTTTTTTATAACGGGGCCCCTTGGTGCCCCTGTAGGCGGTGCTGCAGCGCGGCGTGCTGCTGTACTACGGGTCGCGCGCGGAGGCCGCTAGGGACGGCCCGCACCGGCGCGGCCGCAAGTACCTGGACGCGGCGACGATCTCGGCGTCGGACACGGACCCGGCGCTCATAGTGCTGCACTACAGCGACGGCGACACGCACCGGCTCGCCGTGCCGCAGGGCGACAGCGTGCAGGCCTGCCGACAGGTACCATTCCATTGGCTCCGACGGAAAAGTGTACAACCAAGCATGTGAATACGTAATTTTTTTAACCAGGGAATTTTTAGAAGAGTAGTCCAGCATGTGGATGCCTGGTTCACTCAAAAGGCAACACACGGGAGCTATTATATTTACACTAATATCTACTACCCTTTGTAATTGACAATATAAGCAACTGGCGATAAAAAAAAAAAAACAAAATGTAAAAAGATAAGCCCGCTAAGTTTCTTGCCGGATCTTCTCAGTCGAGGTCGCGTTCCGATCCGGTTGTTGAAGATATAAGAAAAAAAATAAAATAGACAATTTGTAAGTGCCCCCGTAGGCCTAAACAAAATAAACGATTTGAATTTAGTTAAACAGCCGAGTAATCAAAGGGACTTTTAGAGCGTGGAGACAACTCCTTATTTAAAGATGATTTTGTTCTAGTCGTGGGTGACCGCTCTGAATGAACACATCGCGTACTCTGGACACTACTTATGGGCGGGCGCTTCGCCGGACTCCGCAAGAGAAGCCACCGAGGACTTGGAAGACGAGTGTAAGCCGTTAGGTAAGCAACCACCTTTAATAAATAAATATCTTCTTAATTACAAATTGAAAAAAATGCTTATGATGGGTATTATGCAATAGACTACGCCCGGCAGGAGTTAGAAATTCGTGTATTCAAAATTTGTGTGGTGACGCACCCAATCCCAGGTAGGGTGATAAAGTCATATACAGCATAGTAGGTAGTTGTTTCTTTAATTCTTTCTTTTATTGCTTTCGATAAAATTCGTGCTGATTCCAAGACAATTTAACCTTTCCCCGGGACAGTGGAAACAGTGGTGGGAGTGAGTGGCGGGACCAGTCCCAAACAAAGTATAGTAGTTTGTATACAGTTGGGCTTACCTTTCTCTCATCGTAGTTAATATACTCCGATCTTCTGTGACAGGGTGTCACTATCCCGGTGGGGCCCGTATATAAGCGGTTGCTAGTTGGCTATAGCTCGAGTATAGTATATAGTATAGGTGGGTAGTTGGGTAGTGAGTAGCGTGTGCGTTGCGCGGGCGCAGGTTCGATGCAGGACGCGCTGACGGCGGCCACCAACAGCCTGGCGCTGCTGGACTCGCAGCTGCGCGAGTGCGGCGCCATCGTCGCCGCGCTCGACAAGAGCGTCAACGTCGGCAACTCGCTGCACCACTCCGCCTACATGGTGAGTAGTGGAGTGGGTACTGTAGGGTAGTTGATTGAATTTATCATTTACACTTTTATATCTATATCCTACTAATATTATAAATGTGAAAGTTTGTGAGTGTGGATGTATGTATGTATGTATGTATGTTTGTTACTCCTTCACGCAAAAACTACTGAACGGATTTGGATGAAATTTGGAACACAGATAGTTTATAACCGGGATTAACATATAGGATACTTTTTTTCCCGATAATCCCGAAATTTTTGTTACGTTAAATACTACGCGGACGAAGTCCGTGGACACAGCTAGTATTATATATATAAAACTCAAAGGTGACTGACTGACTGACATAGTGATCTATCAACGCACAGCCCAAACCACTGGACGGATCGGGCTGAAATTTGGCATGCAGGTAGATGTTATGACGTAAGCATCCGCTAAGAAAGGATTTGATTAATTCTACCCCCAAGGGGATAAAATAGGGGATGAAAGTTTGTATGAAACTTTGCCAATTAAATTCCACGCGGACGAAGTCGCGGGCACAGCTAGTCTTATATACAATATATACACATTTTACATTTGTAATCTTATTCTACTAAGAAAATTACAAATGTACAAAATTCTAACTATATCTAGTCATTTTTATTCATTCATTTTAAATTAAATTATTACAGGGAGGGCGCGACTTCCATAGTGCATTCTGCGTGCCAGTATCAAATAGTCTTTGAGATTAAAACCATAATGACGTTTAAAATTAAAATTGAAATGAATTATGGTCGAATGTCGACCATTATAACGGGAATACTAGTCTTATGAAATCCTTAGGGGTGTCAAGTAATGTTGTGTGGTGAAGCAACGTGACCAGGTGTTGTGTGTGGTGCGCAGCGCTTCCAGCACGCGTGCGGCTCGGGCGGCGCGGCGCTGGCGGCGCTGCGGCACTGCGCGGCGCTGGTGGCGCAGGCACGGGACGCAGACGCCGCAAGGCTCGCCAGGGAGGTCGGTACTCGACTCCAACTTCATTTTATTCTGTTGTCTCCACAGATATAGATTTACATAGATAACGCAATTATCACGATTTGTATTGAAACCAATCGTGCCGAATTTTAACACCTACTTGGACGTCACAGATGGCGGGAAATCCAAACCGATTTAAAGACCGATGCCGCCGATGCCTCTCCGCCCGCTACGATTCTCTCGAGTGATTATCTCGCTCATACTCATATTTTTATATCTGTAGTCGCGAGGACTGTAAGTTATCGGCGACCAACCTTGACGCTTGGTCGGGGTTTTCGGACAGGCTAAGTACATACATTTGCGTTATCTATGTAAATCTATATCTGTGGTTGTCTCCCTTTCACTGATACGTGGTGCGCCGCCGGTGCTTGCAGGGACCGGTCCACCCACTTTGCTCTTGACAACATTATTCTTAAACTCTGTTCATTTGTTTAGCACGGAAGGCATCACACCAAAGCAGTTATTGTAGCATCACGATATAGTAAGCGTCAAGCCGCTCACGACACATATTTTTTGAGTATGATGAATGAGACAACACCGTCTCGCGATGATGTCGCGAAATAATTCATAATCTATATATTAATACGTGAAGCATAAACTTTGTACAACTTTCTACGAAAATTCCGCGGATGGAGCAGTATGAAATTTGGTGCATTTATAGTTTATATAGAGAAGGAGTGCAGAATGCTAATATTTTATTAAAATTGTGCATAGAAATTTATTAAATCAATAAATAAATGATTTAATAAATTTCTATGCATCATGCATTTCTAATTAGCATTGCCATTCAACGTGGCAATGCTGCCAGTCTTCTGGGCACATTGCCAAGCGACGGCGGTCTGGCACAAGTATATTTTTTATGAATTTGTAAATTAATAGACCTAAGCTTTTTTTTTTCATATCTGTCCATAGGGTTATTTGTTAGTTTTTAATTAAAAAAATATATATAATTTTAGCCCTTTTTGACGTCCCACTCCTGGGCACGGGCCCCCTCTCAACACGAGGGGGATTCAGGCCATAATCCACCACGCTGGCCCAGTGCGGGTTGGCGGATTTCGCATGTCTTTCAAAAATTAGTTAAATCTTCTAAGACATACAGGTTTCATCACGATGTTTTCCTTCACCGTAAGCAAGTGATAATCATACAGAAATTATGATTCGCACATAGAGTTCGAAAAATCCAGAGGTTCGAGCCGGGGTTTGAACCCTAGACCTGGTAGCCCGCAAGACGCGTGCTTAACCAATCGGCTATCACTGCTATTAGTTTTAGCTATAGCCTTTTATCATGCTTTAATTAAATAAACATAAATTCATATTTCATAATATTATTATATAAATAAAACATTGCACACACTACCATGCGCTTGACACACACACATTTGTAACTTCCACTTGGTAACTTACTGTCTGACTGACAAACGGTGACAGTTTTCTTTTATTTTCGAAGGTGGGACTTCCATAGTGCATTCTACGTGCCAGTATCAAATAGTGTTTAGCAATAAAACCTTAATGATGTATAACATCTAAATGAATTATGGTCGAATTTCGACCACGGCGACCAGTAGTTACAATAAATTATTCCACAAGCGTGCAGCCGAAGCGGTATCGTATAGTGACTAAAATTGACTACAGATAAGATAATGTCTTCACCAGATCGAACGTAACAGAGTGCTGGAAGAGGCGCTCGCCGCCCTGGCGCGGACACACCACGCGCTGGAGATGTCAGTCGCAGAGGAACTCACGAAGGTATCATTTTATACCACTTACGATACAGCGTTTGCTTGGCCTTTAAAATCTGTGAAACTGAAGAACGAAACATAAGATGCGTATTTTCGTTCCAGGGCAAAAGAAAGAAAAAGTCAACTTCAACCCTGAACGAGTCCAATGAAAACTTCTTTGACGTCTTCGATGGTACGTATTCATATTTCAAACTTATAAATCATATTGACCAGATATTATTTTTGTAAGGATTGCAATTTTTTTGAAAAAAAGTCGGTAAACAAGCGTACGATTCTCCTGATGTTAAGCAGTTATCGTAGCCTATAAACGATTTCAATACTAAAGGCATTGGCTGAAGGTGACTTGGACAGACGGAGGGGAATGGACGGGGAGTTGGGCTTCTGGCTCTTTGCCCATCGTACGAAACGTATAATAGTTACTTTCCTCTCTTCGATTGTCAGCGCTGACCGGTCACCGCTACTTGCAATACCGGAACGCTTCATTGTAATATATAGCCCGTATTAAAAAAAAAACAGCGCCATCTGTCGCGGCCTTTGGGTTCAAACAAACAATATTATAGCTAAGTAGGTAACTAGTTGCACCAATACACCGCCATGGAAATCATGCGCTTTTACATTTCTATTAATTCTTTATCTTTACAACTAAGTACCACTTCTTTTAGGAGCCGTACTCTATTACGGTACAGGGAATGTCGGCCCTGTTTTGTTTCTCCTCTTATTCCTGAGCACCCCAGCGGGACCCTTCGGTCCCTATGATGAGCCTCCACACACACCCCTACAGCTCTTCCCTTCCACCAGAATTCTAGGTGCCCAGGACTCTTGATGCGTGCCCCTCTCGTAACCGCGTTACGAGTGCCGGCCTTCACATCACTACAGTGTCTTAGTTAAACTATATCTCAATAACTTGAATCGCATGATCGCCATGATGGTGAATCAGTGTTCACTCTCTTCAGCACACTTGGTTGGTAATAGCTAAGGACTTACCCCGGTACAGCCCAGTAGTCATGGCTTCACCAACACTACTCACTTATCGCTTATAACACTCACCATACAGGTCTTAGCAAGGCTCATTTTTACACTTACAAACCACCATCCTGTGCCGCCATTCTCGCCGTCCCGTCCTACCCCTCTTCCCCTCTCCCTCCCTTTCTCCGACATATTCAACTTGATTGACATCTAAATGTCACTCAAAGTCATTCGTAAACGTTAAAGGATAATATTATTTTATTCACAGAGCTAGCCAACAGATGGCGTTCAATTCAACTTTAAACTTTGATAATATTATGTAAATCGCGATGAAATCCGCGACACCATCTATGGACGCCCGAAAGAAGCGAAGCTTTATAGTATAAAGCGTAGTATAAAGTTTTGGAAAAAATGTATACCCTTTCTGTTTCAACCTGAATAATAATCGTGTAACGCTACAGACGTCTGACGCTTAGCACGGATAGAGTGGCCGCACGGCGAGCTCATCAAACGTCCGTATGAAAGCGTCGCTTATACAAGGTGACACATAATGGGTATACTTTTTTTTTTAAACTTAACTTTGTAATTCTAAACCATCAGCTTTGGAGGGAACTTGAAAAACAAAAGGTGTTACAGGAATACAGCTGTTGACCGATTTCACAAGTCTACAAAACCTTTAGTACTTCACTCCTACAAAGCCGATAGTTTGAGATTTACAAAGTTAAGTTGTAAGAAAAAAAGTATACCCATTATGTGTTATATACAAGTATATGAGTAAGTAAGTAACAAAACGTGCGTGATGGCATGCGGTGCAGACCCTGGCGACGAGGAGGAGGATGAAGACGGCACGCTGGTGTCGGCGGGGCTGGCGAGCCCGCTGGGCGCGCTCAGCGCCTGGGGCAGCAGCCCCGACCTGTCGCGCCGCTCGCCGCTGCTTAGCCTCGATGGTACGTCGACACTTTAGCGCATATACATCTACATTACAAAATTCTCTCCATCCAAAGGTTGTCTGGAAGAGATCGCAATCTGCGATAAGACCGCCCAATGTATGTACACTATTGTTTTTTTATGTTATTTGATATATTCCGAAGTTTTGTGTGCAATAAAGAGTTATTCTATTCTACACAAATTAATTAAATTTAACTGTCTGTATTAAAATCGAATCTGTATTGAAGTGTCTGTTTGTAATAAAATAATAATAGCTTTTTAGTAAATCCATAATGAAAGCACATACATAAATTATACTTAAACATTCACGACAAACATTTACTTGAATATGTATATGTTCAAGTAAATGTTGACCCTATACAGGGCGTAAGGGCGTCTTAACGAATACTGATACCATGGATTCAACTCATAATTAAGTATAAATTTTTCGTCGATATTTTCATGAATATTTTTTTGCGTTTTAAAATAGATTTCAGCATGTAATCATTATACACATCGATTTTAACGTGATTTTACAGAAATACATCAATGATTGTATATTTACATTGCTGTAATTTTAGACATAAAACTGCAATGTTAATTAACACTCAGTGCGCGCTCAAGCATATTGAAGTTTAATTTTCATTGCAGTCAGTACAATCATTTACAGTGCAGTGAAAATATCAACTGAAAATTCTAACTCTGTGGGGGTCCAGAATCATAAGTCGAATCCATGGTATCAGTTGCCCCTTACCTATTTTATTACCGAAATGACGGATCAAAGTTAGATTCACACCTAAGGTTCGGATTCGGTTTCGGCTGAAGATCCCGTTTCGGTCGGACACTAATTTAGGTTACATATAGGTGATAAGACGCCTACAAACGAAGATCTACCGGAACGCATCTGGCGGCGGTTAGGCTCGTCCGGCTCGCCCGTGTCGCTGCACACGCCGGCCAGCCCGCACGGGACGCACAGCTCGCACGGCACGCACAGCCCGCACAGCCAGTACAGCCCGCACAGCCATTACAGCGCGGCCAGCTCGCGCGGGACGCTCGTATCGCAGGGCGGCCATGTCTACCGGAACGCGAGGCCATACCGCAAGTCCACGCATCCAAGGTACGTACAAAAAACGAAGAAATATATCCGGAATATATACTGATTCTGTCTGAAATGTTACTGATTCGTACGAAATACTTACTGAATGTGTCCGGAATGTTAACTAAATCTGTCCGGAATATTTACTTTATGAGTCCGGCATTTCCCGGTTCGAATCTTCCGTCACTGCACACAGCATATAGTATAGCAGACCTCCTGCTCTCTTGAAGACTCAAACGTGTAGATACTGCCTCTAGTGTAAATGGTTCTATGAAATTCCTTTAACAAGAGGAAATAATGAAATGTGTTCAGATTGTTTTCGGATCTAACATGACGTATATTAAAATGTATGTTTAGTTGTATTTTGTTGTTTAATTTTATTTTTTGTTTCAGTTCAAAATGGTCTCTATAATATAACGCGGTCAGTAAAAGCTCAATCGAATCCCTCCATTATATCACGTAGCCAATCATATATTTATGGCTAATAATCCAAATAGCTTAGAATAGTTCGTTAGGACTTAACACGATTAGAAAATAATCGCACAATTATGACAAATTGCACAAACATGCAATGTGAACGCATTAATTTTTACCGTACAAAAGGTAGGCAATGTCAAGTCAAGTCGTTTATTTTGTGTAGGACTACGGGGTCACTTAGAAATTGACACTTTTACATATTTTTGAAGTATGCACCTGGATGGGAATGCAAACTCGACTGAGAAGTAGAAAAGAAACAACAAAAAATATGACAAATATATTTTTTCATCTTATTTTATAGACATGAATAAATCATAATTATAATTACATTCCGTGCCATTTAATAATGAAAAACTCTTATTATTTCTGTAATTATTGTACCTTGTTTTAATCTGTTTTATATACGCTGGAATAACATAATTTACGAATTTTATATTATTATTATAACGACCAAAAATAATGCTTATAAATGTATTTTTTGATATTCATTTTATGTTGGTAATATAATTTTATTCGTATTAATAAAAATAAATTATCATGATTTATTACAAATGTACCTGACGGGAGTGAATATCTTATGCGTAGTTGTGATGGTATTCTTTGTTATATTTTACATTAAAATAAGTTCAATTATGTGACTCATTTTAATATTAAATGTGTATTAATTTTTTTCACTATTCATTTTTTATTTATTTCAAGACAGCGACAAAAAATTCTCGGTAGGTACCAATGGAAACTTGAAATGGCGTCAGCAAGCCATGAAATGTCAGGTGATACTGGTTTTGGAACAAATTCAATTCGAATCTATTGTTTATTTTATTTACTGCGGTATAACCTGGCTGTTATTCACGGACCAAACACCCTTTGAACCAGGGCTCGGAAATTAATCGGAAGTTAATTTTCCAAACCGGTTTCGGTCATTGACCCCGGACCGGAATGGATTTCGGTTTAGGTTTCGGTTACCGATTATTAACCGGTTAATCTGAGATACCGGTTTATTACATATTGCGGTTCCGGTGAGCGAAATTAACCGGTTAATTTCAGATTCGGCGGTATTAGCAGACACTGTTCGCGCCATCAGTTTTATACCTACCTACACCGAATAAAAGCCGCTCTTACACGAATACACGTGAAGTTAAGAGATTGAATAGGTAGATAGGAAGTTAGGAACCTACTTCAAGTGTAATATTGGTATTTCTGTGAAGTGTTATATTTTACTGTTTATATATTATCGACTGTATTTCGTTAGGGTAAAGGTTTAGTAGGTTTGTACCTAATAAACTTATTAGGTACCACACATGATAATCCTGTTTTTTTGCATAGATGTTATAGGTACCTATGCATAAAAAAAATATAAAGCTAAGTTTGACAGGGTACCTACTACTATTTAGCGCCACCAGAATGGACGCTAAGAGTAATTTTTTATATTTAACAAAGTTAAAATAGGAAGTACGAGGAGTTTATCAAGATGGCATATACCTATGTAGGTACCTATGGTATATTATTAAAACAGCATAATAGAATAGGTATTCACTTATGATAGTCTACATAGGCTTCTCAAGAAATGCACCGAATTTCACCGTCATGTAGGTAGTTTAGGCAGGTACAACCTAGGTACTTATGTAGTAAATGTGCATTTTGAAGCGAAAGTTTTGTTTGGATTTAAATCGTATGTCTAGTGATATAACGAATAATTCAATTTTTCACATTCGCGAATGCGAATATTGGCCTCTAACATTCGCGAATGCGAATGTTCACTTCCAAATGAAAGACACGCAAAATGTTAGACAGGTTAGACATATGTTTAAACCAAACATAGCCGAGCCTATAAAAATTGATATTAAAATACGACGAAAATAATAGTGTTATCTATATTTACACTAATATTATAAAAGGAGAAGATTTGTAATTTTGTATGTTTGTAACGAATAAACACAAAAACTTCTGGAACGATTTAAAAAAATATTTCACCATTAGAATGCTACATTATTCCTGAGTAACATAGGCTATATTTGTTACTAGAAAAATTGGGGATCCCTACTAAAACTTCAATAACTACGAGAGAGGGGTGTGCTCATCTATAAAATAGGCTAAGTTAGGCAGTTCTTTTCAGAACTACTTAGAAATTTACTCTGAATGTCCACCCGTGCAAAGCCGGGGCGGGGCTCTAGTGATGTTATGGAGTGAACTTAGTTGGTAACTACTTTTATTACACACAAGGATAGTTTGCAGCCCGAGACAAACGCGAGGCCTGTGAGGGACTCAAGATGTGCAATGAACAACGCTTACGCATTTCATAAGACATGTTACAAAACAATTGCGCGTAAAACATATTATATAAAATATTAAAATCTTAATTGACAATAAAATCACAATTCATTAATTTGCTTAAGACACACATAGCTTGAGAATTGCAGGATGAATGAAAAATATAATAAGCTGGCGCACCGTATGCTTATTGATTTCTTATATTTACGCGAATACTATACATTGAAATACAACTATTTTTACGGATTATATCGCGTTTATTTTTACTTTTTATGTTCCCGACGTTTCGGCTGCTTTACAGCAACCGTGGTCACGGGGGGACTGAGGTGTTAGACGTCCTGATGTCATAGTTAAAAACTGGGACCCTCAAAATTTAGTTGGTATTTGCGGTCCGATCCACGCAGAAAGTGCTCACTGTGTCTCGAGGTCTTGCAATGGTACGCTTGGTTTTGGATTTAATTATATTAATTACTGGATCCCAAGTTGGTGGTAGCACCCAGCCATCTTCCCTATTGAAATTAGGATGTTTTTTAATTTCAATGGCCTCACGTATTATCCTTGGTCGGAATCGGTGTTCTTTTGCGAGGATCTGTGGTTTATCAAATCTGATATAATGGCGGGTGCGGTCCTGTACATGTTCACAGATTGCAGACTTCGTGGAGCGCCGGTGTTTCACGTCAGCTATGTGTTCTTTTACGCGGGTTTTTACTGATCTTTTAGTTTGCCCTATGTAGGAGAGCCCACATTCACAATCGAGTTTGTATACCCCTGCATCTTGTAGAGGAATGTGACACTTGACAGGTGGTAAGAACTGACTAATCTTCTTAGGTGGCTTGAAGTAAGTTTTGATTGAAGCCCGTTTCAAGATGTAGCCAATCTTGTCTGTGACACCTCTTATGTATGGTAGTACAGCAGGTAGACGCTCGACTGTGGCTGGTTTCACTCGGTCACTGTGATGGCGGCGCGGGATCCGAAGCTTGTTGTCATGCGTCGGGAACGTCGGGAACATAAAAAGTAAAAATAAACGCGATATGATCCGTAAAAATAGTTTTATTTAGGGTTTCATAATCAAACTCGGAACCCTTATAGTTTCACCGCGTCCATCTGTCCGTCTGCCCGTCCGTCCAACGTCTTATTAAATTTACTCGAAAATCCTCCATGAACATTTAGCGGTCAGGAAGCTTTGTGCCCGGTGGATACCTCATAATTTGACAGAGGCCCAAAAACTCCGTCGTATAGATTGGTGTCGTGAAATGGTTCAAAGATTCAAAGGAGGTGTCTCAAATGCTGTGTTCGATATACTACTCTGTCAAGAAAGTACCGGGAAAAGATCAATAATACTCAAAATGTTTGTATTCATCCAAAATTATTTTATCACCTTCAAAGTATGCTCCTTCAGAAACAATAGACATACGCCAACGAATAATACAATCATCAAAAAAATTTTCAAACGCTGTTTCCGGAATTGAGTTCAGTTTTCGCCGCGAATTCTCCTTTATGTGTTCTACCGATTGAAAACGGGTGCCACGAAGTGGTAATTTGAGTTTAGGAAAAAGAAAGAAGTCGGCTGGAGCCATATCTGGTAAATATGGACAAAAATTCGTTCACAATGATGGCCTTGTGCAAAGGCGCACTTCGTGGTGCAAAATCCAAGAATTTTCTTTCCAGAAATCTTGCCTTTTTCGGCGAATTTGCTGTCTTAAACGCCGCATAACGCTTAAATAATATTCTTTATTTACCGTTTGACCTTCCGGCAAGAATTCCGAGTGCACAACATCGCGATAGTCAAAGAAAACAGTCAACATGACTTTGACTTTTGATCGACTTTGGCGTGGTTTTTTCGCGTTCGGTTCAGTTGGAAGGCGCCAATCCGAAGCTTGTTGACTATTTTGCGTGTCAAACTCGTAAACCCACGTCTCGTCACCAGTAACAATGCGTTTCATTAATGTTGGGTCGGAATTGACTCGTTCTAGCATGTCCTCAGCGACTCTCATGCGATTGAGTTTTTGGAGAAAATTCAGGTCTTTTGGGACTAGCCGAGCGGAAACATGTTTCATACCCAAGTGATTATTTAAAATGGTACGGATCGACTCGTGAGACACAGAAAGTTCGGCGGCTATCTCTCTCAATGTTGAATGAGGATTTTCAGTCACTATTTCCTTCACTTTTGCAATGTTAACTTCAGTTGCAGACGTTGATGGCCCACCAGAGCGAGACAAATCTTCTATCACATCTCGACCGCTTTTAAACGCCTTGTACCACTCATAAGCACGTGTGTTTGATAAAGTCGATTCACCGTAAGCCTACTATAACATTTTCAGTGACTCCGAACACGAAATTCCATTGGCGATGCAAAATTTAAGACAAAATCTTTGTTCGATGTTTTTGTCCATTATGAAATTCGCAATACACACTAGATATGATATAACTAAAAACAGCACTGTATTTAATATAAATAACAGATGCAACTCAAACTCCGCACCAAAATAGAAAACAGTTGTGCCAATCTAACAACAACAAAAAAACAAAAATTTGAATTTAGAAACATATATAAATCATCCATTCCCGATACTTTCATGACTGAATGTACTTACGGGTGAAGAAAGCTGGATTTATTGTTATGATTCTGAAACTAAGAGACAGTCGGATATCTGGGTGTTTCTTTCCGAGGAGTTGCCAACTAAAGTGAAGAAAGGTCGAAGTGCGGGAAAAAAGATGGTGGCTTCGGAAGGACAGGTCATTACGCAACAATTGTTTTAGAGAATCGAAAAACAGTTACTGCAGAGTGGTACACTAACAATTGTTTGCCATTTGTCTTGGAAGAAGTTCGGGAGAAACGACCTCGCAGTAGGATCCTTCTTCACTACCACAACTGGGTCACCCGCCCTATAGCCCCGACCTCGCACCTTACGATTTTTATTTATTTCCGAAAATAAAAGAAAAACATCGAGGAAAACGTTTTATGGACGCTGAGGAAGCAGTGGCTTCGTTTCAAAAAGCCGTCGAAGACACCCCTAAGGACGAGTGGGAAAAGTGCTTTTCTTAGTGGTTCCATCGGATGCAGTGATGTATTGATGTAAATGGACAATATTTTGAAAATATATAATAAAACGAATAACTTGCTAATTTGTTCAGTTTTTGATTTTCTAAGTACTATCAGTATCACCCTCGTAATAAGGTGCTTTATTCACCTAAAAGCGATGCAATAAGAGCAACATTAAGAACAAGTGTGTTGAAAAAATATATCATTCTTACGAGTTGTATTAACATTCTATATCCAAATATATATATGTCGAATATAAACCAGGAGACTACATAAAAAAAAATCCAGAACCGCTAACTATATTCTAGTTATCGGTTCTGCTATTCGTGAATTTACATAAGAACACCTTTCAATAGATTTTGTATTAAAATCATAAAGCAATTTTAAGCTATCTGATCACTTTTAAGCCAAAGGAATGCACCACAAGGAAATAACTTTAAAGTAATTATTATTTTTATTACGTAAACCAACAAAACATTTATGAATAGTCAGAATCTACCACCGGTTCGGAATGCTGCTTCCACTGAGAAGATCCGGCAAGAAACTCAATGGTTACTCTTTTCAATAAATAAACGAACTCAAACTTAACTTCTAACGTTTTCTCTCCAAAATCCACAGCGAAACTCTGCTCCGCGCTCAAGTCACGCCTGTTTTATCAAATCGTTCGCCCCGCCATAGGCGAACGTCAATCACACAACTCTTTAACATTACAATTAACAAATGAAGTTACAATCACTGGATTTAAACAATTTTAGGCATTACTATTTACAAAACAATGTTCGTTAAACAATAATGATTTAAGCAAGCTACTTTTAACATAGTCAATACTTATTCTTATTAACAGTTATTAAATTGGAGTCAAAATCATTACTAATTAAACCAGAGTTACTTATACAGAGGCATTAAACTTCTCTAAATATTGGCAATGATTTAACAAACTTATATTGAGATCTAGGGTAATTATTTTATGGTTACTAAATTATAATAAAATCAACATAATTAAAGGTCGAATAAATCTTCGCGGCGACACGGCCATACTGATGTGCGATGCGTGCTCTGCGTCGCTCCTGGTTTTTCTTTATTTTATTCTGTAATAACTAAGTAGTAGTCCTGTAGTAACTATTGAAGACTAGGTACTTCCACAGTACACACAAGTCTGTCTGTAATGGTTATACCACAAGCATACACTACTGTTCACACAGCGTGATTACAGATAAATCAATCATTATTACACTGGCATAATAAGCACTACTTATTACATATGAAAATATAAAGTTCAGCTGTCTACAGCAGATTTAGTTATCATTATTTACAGTTTTACTGATCATATTCATGATAACAGTAACATATGTTTGTATAAGGGAAGGATAGGTGGATGAAAAGTCGATGCTGTTTAGAACAGAGGCTCTTAAGGATGATGGGATAGGTTGATGCTGTGCTCTGGGCGGTCTCTTACGCCGTGGTACACAGAGGACTATATTTTTTTCTAGGATAGGTTTATTAATGGCTTATTCGACGGCTCCACACGCCAATAGCATCTTTTAATAATTTTTTTTTTTTTTTTTTTTTTTTTTTTCATTTTACAGTTTTACTGATCATTATTCATGATAACAGTAACATATGTTTGTATAAGGGAAGGATTGGTGGATGAAAGGTCGATGCTGTTTAGAACAGAGGCTCTTAAGGATGATGGGATAGGTTGATGCTGTGCTCTGGGCGGTCTCGTACGCCGTGGTACACAGGGGACTATAATTCTTTCTAGGATAGGTTTATTAATGGCTTATTGGACGGCTCCACACGCCAATAGCATCTTTCTTTAATATTTTGGCTTATTGGACGGCTCCACGCGCCAATACCATCTTTTCATTTTTATGTTGGCTTATTGGACGGCTCCACGCGCCAATAGCATCTTTTACCAACAACAAACACAATAACAAACAGACAACAATCAAAGCAGCTTATTAAAAACATTTTAGAAGGTTCTCACCATTTGTGGCACTATGGTTGTGGGGCTACCACGGTGCGAGAAGGCCCGGCCTGTTGATAGTCTTCGTGTGCGGGCTGCGACGCATTTAGTGGGATCAGCGGTTGCGAGGCTGCCACAGCGCTATAAGGCTCGGTTGATGTTGATCGTCTGGAGGCGACACGGCCGCCTGGATATTTCCCCCGGGTTGTGGGGCGCGTCGCAGTTGATGATGTGCGACCTTGCGAGGTTTTCTATGGTATCCCACTAACTTTGACGAGATAGTGGTAGTTTTCAAGAACCCTGTGAACTTCGCAAGGTACGCTTAAAACTCGCGACCGCCTTTGACGATTACTTGCCTAGGGGCTTCAAAAAGGTGGATGACTTGCTTCAGAGTCGCCAGAGTGCTGTGTTGGCTTTTGTAATTAGTGTAGTGCAGTAAGACATTTAGTGAAGGCATCTATAGTAACCACAGCGTACTCTTGCTCATTGGGAGTTCCTAATTTGCCCGTGATGTCCATGAGTATTACTTCAAATGGAACTACTGGTTTTGGCAATAGAACATAATTATACCTGCGTAGCTCCCGATGCTTGTTTTGATGTTTTACGTACAATACAGTTGTCAACAAAGACACGGACGGTGGTGCTCATTTTGTCACAAAAATAGGTTTCCCTTATTTAGTGCAGGGTCTTTTCCCAGCCTGGATGTTTGAGGGCACTATGGAAAGTATTAATGAGGCTCCACTGGACAGACTGGTACAACAATGAGTTTTTGTAAACCTAAACCTTCGATTTTAAAGACACTGTCTTTAAGGTGCGGCGTGTCTTCACCATTATTCAAAGTATCTATATGGTCGCAATTGGTTATCGCGTCTTTTTTTCAATGTCGTAATTGGTTACCCAGGCCAGGTTATTGGTCAAGACGTTGCCAGTCAAGGATCCGGATTTCTGCTAGGTAGTCCGCATGCTGCCTCCGCTCGCCCGTCCTGCATTCGATCTTAAATAAATAAATAAACATCGCCAGACAGACACACCAACTGTACGGTATTCAGTTATTTTTGTGGTTAGAGGCTTTGAGTGCGTTGCAGTCAGTATCTTAAACAAGCATCCATAGAGGAAGCCGGAATTATTTGATAGCACGGAAAGTTGGTAGGAATGGTACCTATTTTCTATGTCTGTTGTACGCATACTGAAGTAAGCCGCTACGTGCTGCCATCCGCTAATAATCGGATCCAGTATTGCTCCGAAGCAGAGGCTACTAGCATCGGATAACAGATTAATGGTTTGTCCTTGAAAAATTGTTAGGATCTGTGTAGAAGTTAGGTGACGAAAAATCTTCCGACATGTGTTTTCATGAATATGAGTCCATAGTAACATAAGTGGCAACTTAGAGCCTTGTTTAGTTAATCCGTATAGGGGGGCCATAGTTCGTAATCAGGTATAAAAAGACGGAAATATCCTGCAAGACTTAAATTGACGAACTTGCTTGACATTAGTTGGTACTGGAGCCTTCAGTAGGACCTAGATTTGACTAGGACGTACTTCACCGTTTTCTATCACGTTGTCAAGATATTAGATTGAACGTTTGCAAAACACACATCGATGTCAGCTGAAAATACTGATTCGCTTATTGCTATAAAGATTATTTCTAGATATCCGAGACCAGGTGAAAAATCATGACAATTACTGATGACGTCATCAATATAGACCTGGGTTTTACCTGTAGGGTCTCTTTTCTACAAACTTGTCTGGTTTTTATAGAATCTCTAATTGACCTGTATAGACACGAGGTTGGGAACACAAAGTTGCGCTATTTTAGGTTAAGATTACAGATAATCCTGTTTCGCTTAAAAGATTCGCACCTATCAAAAAATCTGATGTCATTTCGTAGTTGGGCAAGACATAAAATTCAATCTACATTTATATTGTCAATAACGCATACTGTTGTTAGCATGTTTATGGAAACAACAGGGAACGGACCTATTCCACGTAAATAATTAACTAATTGTAGATTCCCTGCTTGTTTATTTTCAATAGTCTCGCATATAATCAGAGCACTCCGCGCCACTCATACCCGATCAAATACTGTATCGATAATGATATCACCTACCCGCATACGCAAATCTGTTTTTCTCGACGGAAACAATTTTTAATCGTATGATCAGGGGTGTTACTCTGCAAATCGACAACGATACATTCGAAACGATACGACATTACTTCGAATATATTGACCTTACCCTACTCTAACAAATGTTCGAATTCCTTGTCGTGTATCGTATCCATAGACTATATTCGGAGTGAATGATACGAATAATAAATGCAAAATTCGTTGAAAACCTGAATATTCTCTATGGCCTCACTTGTTTTATCTATGGGGCAGAGACACGAAAATAGATAAAGAAACTAATATGTATAAATAAGACTCGGTAGCTCTTTCACGCTCGCTGTTTTTTTTTTTGTATAACGCGGTTTCACTTTATCCATCGTCTTATCTATAGACTTTTCTATGTACGGTCACAAGCGTATTGAGTTAATCTGTGGTCATAAATCCTAAACAAAACGTGATTTTATTTTTATTTTATTGCTTCTTGACAAATTAATCATCGGGAATGGATCGGGAATAATATTGAAATGTTCCTGCATTTGCTGCCTCCTCCTTCTACGGGCAATATTTTCTTCCCTGATGGCTTCCAAGGACAGGAAAAATCATGACATTATAATTGAAAACTTTTACATAAGTCAGCAGAGGAACTCATGACTACACTGATAAAAACATCAATGCAACATCTCAAACATCTCATCATGCAACTGTTTTATTAATTTATTATTTATTTCTCACGAATTTAAACGACATTTTAGACAGAATTGCTATAAAATGAACCAAACGATAATGCCGACGACGTCCTGAGATTATCGCAAAAATCACGTGTTGGTCGTTGTCAAATTGGAATATTCGTGACTGACATTTATACCTAAGAGAAGGGTTAAGCTCGATATATCGGACCATGTATCGTTCGTTCAGCCATCGATACGACATTAAAAACGATGGAACTTAGAGTAGGATTCGACACGACAAATGTCACGATATATCGATTATCGCTTTCAAGAGCAGCACCCCAGGTTTTGAGCAAAACAAACAGATCCTATTGTCATTATTTTTAAGAAACAATGTCGCTGGGGCGCTACAGTTTCTCTCAGTAGGCCTGTTTTCCTATAACTATGGGCTAATTTTTATTACGACAATCACGAGAAGTATGCCTAGACTTCCTACAAACACTATAATAAGAAACGTTCCGATTATACAGGGCGTATTTTAGGTGTTTGGAGGGTGGTTCGTTGAAATATGATTACACCAATCTCTAACGCTAACGTTGCCATCCGGGTCATATGAAGGCAAAAATACGTCGTAAAAACATTCACGTTATTTTGACAGACTTTCACTCAACTTTTTCATCATTTGTCATCAATATGCAAGTAAAATTCAAGAGGTACGTTACTGCCCTGTTGCGGCGGCGCCTCAGTGGTCGGTGTAGTTTGAACGATGACCGCCAGCGACTGCTCCGGCCGCGGAGCACGATGGTACGTTCGGTGCTGTTGATCCAGCCTGGTTTTATTTATCCATCGTGGCACGCGATATATTTTGTTCAGTATAGATAGAAGAAATCTGAAAATTAAAAATAAAACGGACAGAAAGCGGTAGATTGGAATCCCACTTCTGATGTCGAATATAAACCAGGAGACTACATAAAAAAAAATCCAGAACCGCTAACTATATTCTAGTTATCGGTTCTGCTATTCGTGAATTTACATAAGAACACCTTTCAATAGATTTTGTATTAAAATCATAAAGCAATTTTAAGCTATCTGATCACTTTTAAGCCAAAGGAATGCACCACAAGGAAATAACTTTAAAGTAATTATTATTTTTATTACGTAAACCAACAAAACATTTATGAATAGTCAGAATCTACCACCGGTTCGGAATGCTGCTTCCACTGAGAAGATCCGGCAAGAAACTCAATGGTTACTCTTTTCAATAAATAAACGAACTCAAACTTAACTTCTAACGTTTTCTCTCCAAAATCCACAGCGAAACTCTGCTCCGCGCTCAAGTCACGCCTGTTTTATCAAATCGTTCGCCCCGCCATAGGCGAACGTCAATCACACAACTCTTTAACATTACAATTAACAAATGAAGTTACAATCACTGGATTTAAACAATTTTAGGCATTACTATTTACAAAACAATGTTCGTTAAACAATAATGATTTAAGCAAGCTACTTTTAACATAGTCAATACTTATTCTTATTAACAGTTATTAAATTGGAGTCAAAATCATTACTAATTAAACCAGAGTTACTTATACAGAGGCATTAAACTTCTCTAAATATTGGCAATGATTTAACAAACTTATATTGAGATCTAGGGTAATTATTTTATGGTTACTAAATTATAATAAAATCAACATAATTAAAGGTCGAATAAATCTTCGCGGCGACATATAGTTTCCTTTTTATTTGTCGAAAACATTCGCCAAACATTCGCATAGTTTCTTGCGAATGCGAATGTCAAAAAATATGCAAATATTTGCGAATGCGAATATTCGTTACATCACTAGTACATACCTATTTTCGCACCTGGCTATCATCAACTGATAATGGTGATGATCATATTCATCATAATGTTCAATAATTTAACTGCGATCAATAATTTTATTCCGGCAAACTACGTGACACTATTCAATATGTACCTACCGAGCGTAGAACTAAAATCATAAAAAGTCGGTTAAAAATAAAAAAGGTACCTATTAAAAAATATAATTAATTTATCATAATTATCATCACCATTATCATTATCATCGTCATCATCATAACCGTCGACATAATTAGTGACATCGTCATCATCATCGTCATCATCGTCATCATCATCATCATCAGCGTCGTCGTCATCATCTTAACCAACATTATCATAAACGTTATTATCCTCATAAAGATAAACGTGATCGGAAACTCAGAAAAGTGAACATCATTAATCATTATGCGCCACACACAAATTAATCGACTTCATATAAATCAGTGTGCGGCGCCTGGCCAGAAAACATAGTGGATGAAAATGATGTATCCCACATTAAAACGTTTTTTTTCAAAAATATATCTTAATTCCATTATAAAGACAAAGCTTTGTCCCAACTCATGAGTACCGACTGACTGAAAATTAAGTATTATCATTATTGTTAAAATATACGACTGTCACGGTACGTTAATGTGTATGCAAGACGCAACTCAATCCCCTTTGCAGCGAAAATGAAAGAAACCACAAGTATCCGCGTGAATGAGACAAACGAACTAAAGGCAGCGCATGCTGGAAAGAGAGCGCATGTATGACTCAGCGCTTGGCCTTGGAATGATTACTACGCGGCGCGGGCGGCGTGCTTCTGAGCAAAACCGGTTTATTCGAGTCTCAATACCGGTTAGCGGATGTTATGAAATTCCGTTCTCGGTAATCGAGCGCGCGTATCACTTTTGAGAAAAACCTTTATTTTCAGGTTTCAATACCGGTTTAATTGATTAACCTAAATGTTTTCGGTTTCGCTCAATACCGCTCCCTCCATTAACCGGTTACTCAAAGAACTAAATTTTAACCGCTTCATGAACGAAATTAACCGGTATTTCAAAACCGGTATCAAGCCCTGCTTTGAACCACAGATATAGATTTACATAGATAACGCAAATGCATGTACTTCGCGTGTACCAAACCCCGACCAAGCGTCCAGGTTGGTCGCCGTTAACTTGCAGACCACGCGACTACAGATATAAAAAATATGAGTATGAGCTTGATAGTCACTCGAGAGAATCGTAGCGGGCGGAGGGACATCGGCGGCATCGGTGTCTTTGAAGCGGTTTGGATTTCCCGTCCCTAATGACGTCACAGTAGGTGTTAAAAATTCGGCACGATTTGGTTTCAATACAAATCGTGATACTTGCGTTATCTATGTAAATCTATATCTGTGCTTTGAACTCTGCACACCGCGACCTTGAGTACGCTCTTGACGTGTCAATTTAAACTGGAATTTCCAAGATAGCCTTCAGACTTGAGATATTTTTATTAAAATGGGCCAAAGTCTAATCTCGTGAATGGTGGAAGACGCCGCGCACTCCTAATCCGCACTTGACCTCAAACTTGTCCTAACGAGTATCGATACATTGAATGCCAATGTACTGACCTCTGGCAGAATTATATTGAACGGACCAATCACGCGTTGGTCGTAATATATTTAATTACAAACAACAATATACCATTACACATGTATTCTCCGGGGGGATAGGCAGAGATTCTCTGCAGAGCACTCACATCTTGCCGATGGTGTTTTTCGACATGGGAATCGGATTTAATCCGACGTGCTTATACATAATGAAAGCATAATACAAAACAAAATATTTACCAGTATGCTGTATTCATTGGAAAATTAACACCCCTTATTTACCGATATTTTGTGTAAAGAGGCTGTGGTTATATCCAAAATAATAAATTCAAATCAAGTTTAACAGTACCTAAACATTGCTCGTTTAAAACATTTCCTTCTCCCTATTCAATTTATCCAGCGAACCGCAAAGATAATATTCAACATGGAAACAAGACTTAATTAATTCGTAAATGTCGAAGTTCGCAACGTTTCTATTTAAATATTAATGTACGCTGAAGTCACAAACACGAGTAACCGCAACAGTGCTCGGGAGTCCCACGTTGGGCGCCAACTTAGCTTTGCGGCGGCGCGGGGGGACTGTGGCGGGGCTGGGGAGGTGAGTCCCAGTCTCACTTCACCCGCAATCGCCAGTTGCGCCGCAGCGTTTGCCCCGCGCACACGTCTGCGTAGCGCCCGCGTTCGTGTACACTCGCCCACACATGACCTAGACGACGGTTTCATCGTGGTATACGGTTATATATTTTTTCATATACCACTGTCGCTAGTAACAGATTTTTTATATCTGCGGGGTCAAAGGCAGGAGGTATTGCATGAGACTTGCATCGATTGATGTGTCACATCGAATTGCACTCTTTTCTACGAAATTTAATGTTTTACTGTATCAAAATTTGTATCCAATCTATACTTACCAACTGTTATTTTCAAAAATACATAATATGCATATCCTAAAAAAGTATGGTACCTACGTACCTGTGATGTTCAAATGCTTATTAGACTGCATGTGGCGATGAGTCTTTTATCTTAAATATCTAGATGAAAATTTATGAAAAAAAAACATATATTCAAACTACGGGGGCACAAATTGACATTTTACTACCGCTGCTGGTTTACGGTTTTCCGACGGCTTCGGATAATCTAATCTAAATAATTATAATTTGATTGCCAAAAACTACGGCACGACTATAGTATGCAACAGCCCAGTATAAGCACATCACCATCTTAATGCAGGTCTTAATTAATCTTCTAGATACAAACGGCAAAGAAGGAATTTTCTGTAGGCAAGGCAAAAGGGAAAAAGAACCCAAAGCGCAAGGTAAGTAGGACTGATATAAACTGGTACGTCCATAGCATCCCCATTTCAGCTTTCTTATACAGAGATATATGTCTTAATAGCTAAAACGACAATAGAGTGATTAGTAGCTTCATAGATTAAATAAAAAAAAACACTGGTTACATAATCATGTTCAAACTTCGACTCTGTCATTCGCGTTTGGTTTAAAATGTTTGAATATGGAATCTGTCGTTAGTGTTAGTATATAATCGATTCCCATCAATATTGACGATCATATATCGATAAACTGTTGAAGCGCCAACGACTTTTATGTGCCGCTTATAACGACCGTCAATGTACACGATTCGTTGAGGGGACACTGAAGGGACCGGTGATAAAAATGTGATTCATTTTATAAGTTCAGTCTAGGTTACGATAATACGATTGCTCTAGATTTTATATTTCAATGTCCTTAGGTACTTTGGGTTATGTTAGACTGTAACCGTTAGATAGAAAGCCACATTCTACTGAAAATTCCGTTAAAAGTGGCTGATTAAAATTAAGGTTCAATTAAGGACTAACCCCCCTTATCAGAGGTCGTCGCGGGCTGGAATTAAAAATAAAACCTGATCACGCAGATAGTAAGTAGATACGACTGCTTGCTGGCATCACCAGTGTGTTAAGGAGAAAATCTTTTTGTTACTTCTTAATTAACATCGACCTCGATGTTTAAAATGAAGAATAGGAAACAAGATGGATGATCCCATCAAAGATCGTCCTTATAAAAACTTCAATTGTGTACGCTCAGCAATTCAGTTAAAAGGTTGCCTTTTAATAAGAACAATAGGTAGAATAAGATGTTTTTTTTGCGAGTAAGTAGTTACTTACATTATGATTTTATAGGTACTTATGTACATTTCCACGTTCCGCCTTTAGAAAGGCATGAACTTAACCAATTAAATTAAAACGGAGAGAGGAAAGTTAATACGCTACCAACCTATGCCATGGCCAACAAGAGGCAGTACCTACGAGATAGAATAGATTTAATTCAATTGGTTTTTTCTTACGTTTAATTAACTACGGTTTCCGACGAAGAATGAACCACGAATTTATAAAAAGGCCGCTAGAAGTAGGCGAGCCCGGCGGTGACTAACATGAACTCGAACATTTTTACTATTTTGTACATTTTTGTTCACAATTGAATAATAAAATCAAATAATAAAATAGTCAGCCAGTAGATAAAATACAAGTGTTAGTTCAGCGGCGCCGTAACGTCGCGTCGTCGACGCAAACAGACTTAAGTTCAACTAGGTTTACATAACTTCAAAGTTCATTGTTCATGTCACTCGGTAACCGACTTACGTGGGATCGAAATACGATTCAATATAACTTTTCCGATAAAATTGTTCTTCGCGCGCGACTGAATATGGAGCTTATTCGTTTTCCTTACCTACTTTATTTCAATGATGATTATTTTCTAGGCGCCTTCATAGGTATTATTCGCGGTAGTCTTCACGGCAAAATCACCTGCGTATACTTATGTACCTAGTAGATCGATATTATTTAGTCGGGGAGGAAGGACTTCTTTTTAATGTTGGCATTATAATAGTATTTGATCATTGGATTAAATTTCCACGTTCCTACACCATACACTAATATCTAAATATACATAACTCAAAGGTGACTGACGGACATAGTGATCTATCAACGCACAGCCCAAACCACTGGACGGATCGGGCTGAAATTTGGCATGCAGGTAGATGTTATGACGTAGGCGTCCGCTAAGAAAGGATTTTGATTAATGTACCCCCAACGGGATAAAATAGGAGATGAAAGTTTGTATGAAACTTTGTCAATTAAATTCCACGCGGACGAAGTCGCGGGCACGGCTAGTACACTAATAAAGTACACTGGGAGTCGTATTAATATCGACCAAATGCACCCTAAACTATGAGTCATTCTTACGCTTTGTGCTGGCAATTTCCCCACCATTATGATCCTTACAAATGTATTATACCTATACTAGCTGTGCCCACGTACTTCGTCCGCGTAGTATTTAAAGTGCCAAAAATTTAGGGATTATCGGGATAAAAAGTATCCTATATGTTAATCCCGGTTATAAACTATCTGTGTTCCAAATTTCATCCAAATCCGTTCAGTAGTTTTTGCGTGATGGAGTAACAAACATACATACATACATACATACATCCACACTCACAAACTTTCACATTTATAATATTAGTAGGATGGACCGGATTGACGTCCGCTTGGCGCAGTGGTTCGAGCGTGGGCCGGACGTCACTGCACCGAGTGTTTGCGGATTCGATTCCCGCCCGAGCAAATAACTGAAATTTCCTTTTCTTTATTTGCCCAGTAGGTCTGGGCGTCACTGGGATCGCCCCTAGTCCATTACAATGCATGCCTACTACACGCGTTGCTCAGTTTTGGACGATATTCTAATGGTGTGTTAGTCGGCGATATTTATTGGAACGATGTTCCTTATCACGCGTTGCGAAAGGGGGCTAGACGGAAAAAAAATATGTGTGTAACGACACGTTTTGTGTGACACGACACTTTTTTCGCTTTATGTGTCTTATTCGTCTTTCTATTTCTCATTGAACAGTGTGGTGTCGCGACTTACTTTTACTTTTACTACCATCGACGATTGACGACCGCTTGGCGCAGTGGTTCGAGCGTAGGCCGCTCGGCTCACTGTACCGGATGGTTGCGGGTTTAATTCCCACCGGGGCAAATTTCGAAAATGGCCTTACTGACCTTGAGCATAGTGAGTATCTTCTGCGAGAGCTCGTAGTCGAAGATGGTGTACTTGGAGTCTGTCATGTCGTAGATAAACACGAGGACGGATAATAACAATAATGAATCCTGACAGTGTTTCTGCACAACTTCCGGATATTGCAACTTCGTTCCATCCGGGTGTCCCTTGACACCTCTCATGTTTTTTATTTATGGGAAAGTATTATGTGTACCTATATAGAACCTGCGTTGAAGGTCAAGTGCCAAGGGCTCGACCATTACCTAAATGTACGACTGATTTATTGCATCTGATAAATCACTCGAGCGTGTTTGGCCCGGCGAATATTTCGAGAAGTTATTTTCCAGCCTCTGTGATCGATTGGCTTCTGGGTGATCGATGTCTCTTTACAGTAGCACTTTTGTTGGGTCAATAAGTGATATTCGTTTTTTTTTTTTTTTTTTTGAATTGACTATATGTTGTTGGCCAGAGTGGCCATAACAACTTCACCCGGACAGAGGGCGAGCGCAAGTGCGCTCCAGCCATAGGGGCAGGGGGGCAGCTAGCTCAAGGGCGTCACTAGGGACACGACCTCGGCTTGGGCCGCTGCCAGGAGAGGTGGCGAGGGTAAATCTACCACCGGATCGGAACGCGACCTCGACTGAGAAGATCCGGCAAGAAACTCAGCGGGCTTGTCGGGTGCCAAGGTGCGTCTAGGTAAGTAGACGCACCTTCTAGCGGAAGCGGGGGTTCGTCGACCTCGCCGGCGAGGTCGGTGTCTGGCGGGGAGTGTGCGTGTGTCGTTCTCCTCGACATCTGAGTCTAGGAGAGCGGTGAGTGGGTCGGGGGGGTCCAGCACCACATGCCGCGGCCTGCGGCGGCATGTATCTGGCTCGGATATTCGTTTATTATAGGAAAGTAAGAAAGAGTTGTGGGAGGGAGTAAAGTGTACAGAAAAAATAATAGGTAGGTAGGTTACCCATATGATGTGATGAGATGTCACATATTAGACAGTGACTAGGATCGGAGAGATGAAATTAGTAAAAATACTGACGCTTAAAATTCACACAAATATTTTCTTCAGTCTGTTTGTCAATTGCCTTATAAAAATAAAAACTTGGGAAGCTTTTAGCGTTATATTGAGTTCAACTTATTAGACTCGATAACAAATAGGTAGTACCTAACTCACAAGAAGCTCTTAAGAAAACGAAGTTATAATTCAACATTCACGGTACCGCAATCAGTACCTAGGTATTTACAAATTTTAGAGAATATATTTATTTGCGTGACTATACCTACCACTTGAAAGGTTTGTATAACACGATCTGAGTTATAATTCAGTTCATATTTATGAAAAAGGTAATATTTTACCTATAAATGTTCAAGTGGCTATTATATTGGAGACCCCACATACTTACCAGATGTAATATCTTTGAGAACCGCTAACCCTCCATTAAGTTTTATATTTAATATGATTATTTCTTGAAATGTAACACTGCACATAAAGACAAAACAATTTAGTACATACAGAACTCTTGATTCCAAAGGCGTAGTCCGTAGCCATAGTGCTACGCCGTAGCGTGTAGCACCGTGCAATTCCGACGGCTACGTGAGCTCTTTTCGGACAATACTCGAATGATAATATAATTTTCTGCGAATCAAGAGACCTATGGATATTTATTAATTCCTTCTATCAAACTTCGTGTGTTTAGTCTTTTAGCTCCAGAATATATCTTATAATTTGCAGTATTTATTTCTACGAAAAAGTAAGCTGATTTTGTAGTTTTATTCAAAGTAATTTTGCATATATTGTACTACTATTGTTCTGGTCAATTATAATTTTCAAGTGTGCCTCAGGCTCTCAAGTCAAAGTTAAACGATTCTTAACGAGGGTAAACGTAGGTACCTAATAGACTCGACTAATAATTTTATAGCTCTCCTAACTTCGTCTACTAACGAACCGCAGGTACTTCGCTAGTTAGTTTGAGCTGAGATTTCGAAGTATAATTACGTCCCTTAGTTGAATTAGTGTAAGGATTAATGTCAAAGTGTATGTATGTGTATTTAGGTAAATAAATAAATAAAAAATAAATATCGCAAAACGAACACACCAACTGTATGGTCCCAAACCAAGCAATGCTTGTACTATGGGTACCGTACCATGGACTGGGGGCAATCCCAGTGACACCCAGACCAAAATTACGAAAATGCCATTTCTGAAATTTACCCTGACGGGAATCGAACCCGCAACCACCCGATATAGTGACCCGAGCGGGCTACGCTCGAACCAATGCGCCAAGCGGTCGTAGGTAATTTGAGAAGATAATCCCAAGTCTCTACCATTCGCGTTTCAGTTTGTACAGCGCATTGTCATCTCTATGATGTAGCGTAGCGTATAAAGATGAGCATTTATTCGGTCACTACAGTAAGCTCTGTGAGTTTGACTGAGGATCACGCAAAAGCTACCGAACTAATTGACGACCGCTTTGTTTAGTCCATACATTACTGAAAGTACAAGCGTTGCTTAGTTTGGGATCATTATATGGTGTGTAAATCTCGTATGATGTTTCGTACATTGAGAAAGCCCAACCATGACGTAGAGCATAATACACTAGATTAATTTTGGGGTAATTTTTATCCTCCTCCGACAGCGAATTCGGTTGAAGACTATCTAATCTACGAGGCTTGTTAAATCCTCTACGTGCGCCTCATTTTCCTAAAATTTGCGAGACCTTTTTAGTATGCTAGGCAAGTCCTTTTCTAAGAAATGAGGTTGTTATTTCCTTATGGACTTTACGAAATTGGATAAGGCCTTACAAATAGGGAGGCTCACGGGGTAGTGGTAGGTAGATAAAAGATAATGTTAACTTTAGGTAAATGTAAGGTGGAAATATGAAGGTAGATAATGTGGAAATATGAAGTTAAGAAGGTAGATAATGCTTACGTAGGTGCAATGGTAGTAACTAGTGATAACATCCAATGCTTGTTTGGTGTTAGCAGTTATTTTAATAAATACGTTTTGTATAGGTATTCTCGATTTCTTGGTACGAACAGCGATATCAAATATCACAAAGATGCTATCCCATACCATCCCATTTATAAATGGTTTGGAATACTGTTTCATGGTTTGACACCTTATTGGAATATAACAATGGTTTCGTTCAAATATTAATACCTCCTCAACAATTAGTATGCTGTGTCTGTAAGTCATAACACGTTTGTGCGTAAGGTTAAGGTACTAATAAACGCAGAGCACGGTACAAGCATGAAATTGGGGCATAGCAAACAGGGTGAAAACGCCCACTGTCGGGCATGCCAGCCAGACCAGACGGTCACCCGTCTCCGCGCGGCGTCGGTCGTATCGACCCGCCGACCTGGCAGACAGCCAGGCGTACACCTAGCGTTTACAGTCAGCTGATTACGTTTTATTGCTGAAAATTCAGGATATGAAATAGTGTGTAGTGAGCATTATAATATCGCTACAAAGAAACTTTGGCTTATTCTTATACTGAGTTTTAGAACACTGTAAGAGAACGCCGCTTGTCAATTTCTATGTCAACAAAAAATCTGGATATGTATAACTTGCGCTATATTTTTCTGTTCCGATGTAGATAATAACAATATACAAAATAACATATTCTTACAAAGTAGTCTTTATACGATTAGTCAACAAAACAACAAATAAACAAAAAAACTCGATATGTATAACTTGCGCTATATTTTTCTGTTCCGATGCAGATAATAACAATTTAAAAATTAATATATTCTTACAAAGTAGTATTCATACGATTAGACATTAGTAGGTGAGAACAGAATAGAGCAACTCTTTATTATTCCTGCACCAGAGTTCGAAATTGGCATGATCTTCTATACAAATAAATAAAATTGGAGTGTCTGTTTGTAATATCAAACTAACACCTTTCCACTAAGTACATATCAAAGTACATAAGACACCTATAGCAAAAACGCGATTTTAGAAAAACAATTGGGTTCCGCGTAAAAAAAATTAAAACACATGAAATCAAAGAGTATCTCCGAAACGGGTGGACCGATTTTGACGGGACTTTCACTGGTAGATAGTTGATGTTATAAGCAGTAACTTAGGCTACTTTTATTTTAGAAAAACAAAATTTAAAAAAATGAGTCCCGTCGCTCGGCCTCAGAACGCGGGAGCGGGCTTTTTTGTTAGGTTAAATTCCACGCGGACGAAGTCGCGGGCTCAGCTAGCAACATAATAAAACAGTAGTGCACATTTGGCAGTCTTATCGCAGGCTGAGATCTCTTCCATGCAAGTTAGCTACAATGTTTAGGGACATTTTATTTCTCCACACTCGTATAGTCTCGGTGCGTACAGCTGTGCGCACCCCTTCAGGGCTCGTTTAAATTGCCATCAACCCTCCGGCTGCCGAGACAGGAATAGAATAATGTTATTACTACGAGCTACCTTGGCTATGTTTTCCCTGTGATGTGCTGGTACTACTTATAAAAACATTTTTAAACAGCATTCGATGGTAGAGTTTATGTAGACAGATTCGTTATTAGGAGATCAGTATTAAGCAAAAAGGCGAGTCTTATTTTGTTTAAAATGTTTTTTTGTTTTAAATTACTTACAGAGACTTAAACATACACGAACCTAGCGTTAGAGTATCTATCGACTATAAGGTATATAATAAATAAATATCGCCAGACAAACACATCAACTGTATGGGCCCAAACTAAGCAACGCTTTTACTATGGGTACCATACAATGGACTGGGGGCGATCTCAGTGACACCCAGATCGGTAAAAATTACGAAAAGGCCATTTCTGAAGTTTACCCTGACGGGAATCGTACCCGCAACCACCCGGTGCAGTGAGCCGCGGCCTACGCTCGAACCACTGCGCCAAACGGTCATCTATCTCTTGCTAATTCGGTTTTAATACACTCTAGTTAGATATTATATTTTTCAGTTCATTCCCCGGTCCCCCAACTGAGCAATTTCATTTGTCACAAAAAGTTGCTAGATTATGTTGTTTGTTGGTTTTCGCACGCGACAGGAGAGCGTAACCAATTTCCCTTTGCCAACACCTGCCACACTCCTCCTTTTATTAACACATCAAAAACACGTCGTGTTCGTGTAAAATGTATGATTTAGCGCGAGCTTGGATAAGAGGTCCCCGGGTGGACCTCACTTTGTTCAGTAGGGTGTGAGTTAGGTACGGGTACGGCCTCCGATTGGTACTTTAGACTTTGTACGGATTTTATGGGTCGAAATATTGCATGAATTTACCTTAAATTTATATTAAACTTATATAAGAAGGAACACAAAAGTTGTGACAAATATTCAAAAGTGCGAATTATGTCTGTGAGCTTGGGATTGACTTACTTATATATTGATGGGTGGTTATAAATTAAACCAAAGCTACGTAAGTTTTATAAGTACCTACGCCTATTATTCGTATTTTTGAGAACATAGAACATCTATAGAAATACTCGAAAATGTTGAATTTCGCGGGCTAGACAGGCGCCTTCACCTTAAATGTTAACATTATGAGTATTATACGTGAGAAATAAAAGTACAAGAACGTTGAAGTCTACAACGTTACAACTTTCATATGCATTTACTTTTCCCTAAACTTACTCCGACCTTCATTAAAGTTCTTAGCTTTGTAGATGCTTAGACAGTAGATGTCTACTAATGAAACAAACATAACAACATTTTATTGTTTGTTCCCGAGAGTTTTATCTTTATTATGTTGTTTCGGTCAACTTGGATTGTTGACATTGCCTCTACGCCACACTTTCGTGGCTCAATATTCGTGTGATATAACGGGGTAGCAGGTATTGTATTGTATCTTTACCACATATATTAGGTCTGTATAAATAGATGAGTAAAATTGCGTACGTAGTTTTAGACCTTGTTGAAGACCACTATAACTTATGACTTACATGAGCGACTGTACTAGAAGCCAATCACTCTAGGCTAGAAACCGTTAAATCCATTAAAACTTTGATTTATGTGGTTGGAGGATATAGTCACTCTCTTCTCAGATGATTATGGATTACGTAGAACTGGTAAAAATTAGTACATAGGAGATCTTATAGTAATATGCAATTTTTTGTTTTCCACTCCAATAGACTCAGAAGCAAGGCAATGCTTCTCCTACTGACATCATTGGTTTTGGTGTTTGAAACACCTAGCTTTATATAGGTTTAAATAAAAGCTTATTTTAGTAAATCCTTCAATTGGCAAACTAACTAGGTAAAATTACTTACTTACTAATGTAATTAAAAGCTACAGTAACCGATAACAGTCGTTTACTGCTTTAAAGGTCCGTTGGTGTATTGGTGAACTCTACTCTAATGAATGTACCCGTAACCATTCAGTAGATTAAAAATAATATTTTTATATTTAATTAACAGATTTTCTTGCATAAACTTTATAAAACTTCTGCAGTACACGAAATACAACAATGGAAATAAAATAGTGAGTAAAGACAATTATTATAATTCAAGTTATAGTGACATTGAAAGTTCCGAGTAGTGTCAGTGTTCGGTTGTGTTCGGGAAAAGTCGGCAGAGTTCGGGCGAGCCGGAGTAAGGCGAGTGGAGCGGAGTTGTAAGATGGAAGATAATGCTGACAAGCTGTATAAATATAGGTGAGTCTCAAGCCCAACATGCTTTTAGTAGCACACAATACCAGCCAACATTGGAAGATAAAGATATAAGAATAAACAGACAGCTTTTGCGTCTTACTCTTTCTTATAACTTTGTATTTTGGTGTCAATCAAATTGGAGTACTTGTTTGTAATGGATCCCAGGCCATATAGCTCTTGTTCAACAACTTCCAACTTCCAACAAAATTCCACTTCATTTTAAAAACAATTATTATTTTAATAAAGACCATAAACTAAGTAAATAAGCATGCGCGAAATGGCTTTTCTCTTATTACTCGTAAATCATATCGGGATTATTCACCTGTAATGATTCAGAATATTCACTTTCGCGCTTATTCGTGTGGAATAAAGTGATCCCTAAGGCCAGTGTTGTGTTAGGCTTGGTACACTTATGAATAAGGGATTAGACCCTTCTATTTTAGCTTAGGTTTCAGTTGGACGATAATTTAGAGCGGTTGCTTAGATAGTACTTAGATAGATACACAAGAGAAGGGTTTAAAGCATAATCTCTGATTTTGTTAAATTATGGAGTGATTTTGGTCAAGCAGATTTTAATTGCTTGGTGAGTATGAAATAAACTCAATTTTTTAAATTATCTTACCTGATATAGTGTTTTCGCACTAAGGTTATAAAATGTTGTATAACGTAATATAACAAAGTGGGAGCCCCGTTTGGTAGAACATAATAATATACTTTCCTGAACTCCCAGTAGGTGAATAAGTGGTTAATTTTTCTTCTGAGAGCCTGGTTCCCAAGGTCGGCTGGTCGTATTGATCTGTTGGGCCCTTCGTAGGGTGCGGGGTGCGGGGACGGGGCGGGGAGAGGTTCCTTTCAATGGATATCGCGTTAACAAAACCATTAGTATACCGTATTATATTTATGGAAATAAGATTTCGGGACAGCGTTGGCTTGAACTTGACAGTGTAGTCGCGTCTATAGAACGAAATCTACATCCATTAGCGTACCTATATACATAGTGACTCTGTAACTATGTAAGCAGGTATACTTTGCAATGGAAGGAAGTGGATTAGGTTATGCCTATATTGTCTTTCGAATAGATATATAGGACTTTGCCGGTGACTTTCGAGGGCCACAGTCGTGGAGGTCGACTGTACAGTGGTTCATAAAAAAAAACATTAAACACAGTTTATACTATCAAGAACCAAGATGCTAAATAGGTACTCTTCTCAAGTAATATCCACTGAACGGCATTATGCGAGATGCATCTATGAATAATGATATAAAGAATGAATTATTCAGGATATGCGCGCTCTACAATGCATGTTCTCTTCGCGAGTGATATCAAACTTACGTACCACTCATTTTAGGACCTAAATGCATGCAAAAAGTCATATAAAAATAATGAAGAGGGTGTTGTGCTTATTAGTTTCAGCTTTAAGGTAAGATTTTATATGATATTTATAATACACAGCAGCAAGATCCTGGACGCCCTCCTAAATAAAATTCAGATGAGAGTAACGAATATTCACCCCATCTGGATTTCCTCTATCAACTAGTGGTCTATCCCAACGTTTGCACGAACGAAATATTCACACATAGGTTATGTACCTACATAATGTTTTGTCAGTGCAAACCACTAAGGGATAACATAAATAATTCTAAATGTTCTATTAGGTATATGTGCATCCAAAGAAATCGTAATAATCTACTACCTACATAATTTAATATTAAAATTAGGCCGGCTCCCAAATTGTCACTGGAGCTTCGTTCTTTACAGGCAAGATAGGTACCTAATAAACAGGATTTTTATTCCAAGATACAAAAAAGAATAGATAACATTAAATTTAATTTATTTAAAATATCCATAGTAGGTACTACTTATTCTGTTTTATCAACAAAAATAACGATTCGAATGAGATATAGAAAATAAGTCATAACCATTATAATAAATGTAACTTTCAAGCAAGCTTACCGCTGTTATGAAACTGGTTATACCTATGCCTACCAGCAAACCGTTCATCGGGCGGCCGCCCGTGACCTCGAGGCCGAGGCGGCGAGGCGTGAGGAAATTAAATTTCAGACCCTCTGCCAATCAGAGTCGCTGTAATTGGTTTGCGACAAGCTACTGCGCTTACCGAGAAAATATTCAACGTTTATTTATGATGAAATGACAGTTTAAATCTTCAATTTATATTTAACTCGAAATAACTTCGACCATTTGGTACTTCCTGAACTATCATAGTGAACTGGAAACAGTGGATATACCCACTTCAATTTATACCTCACTTATCACCTTTGAGTACTTTCATAATACGTATCATAGATAGTTCACACAGTACGTCTACCAACAGATGAGAAATTAACGCTTTTGAGTTTTTTGAACCCACCATTTCATATACATTAGGTGCTATTCTTTTAATTTTCTACAAAGCTGTGATGTGAAAAGCGGCTTCATCTGTTGCTTCCTGGCCTCGCGAAGGCAACGAGGAAATTAATCTCAAGCTTAAGTAAGTACTACGCCAAATTGAATTAAGAAAATAATTTGTTTAGGTGTAGGTGAGTACCTACGAACCATTAAGTAAAGATATTCGCTTCTTGAGTACCTACCCCCAGCAGAATAAATAAAAACAAAAATTTTCGACTAAAAAATAAACCGGAATGAATTTCATAATTTAATTAGTAAAAGATATTTCAATTCGCGGTCTATGATTACAAGAGCTAATTCCGGGACAGAGTGCCTTCGGTATCCGGGTGGTACCCGCGGACTGAGCTCTCAAGCTCAACCCTCGTCACCGCAGCCTTTGTTTCGGTAATTTACGGATATCCTACATAAAATAGTAGGTATAGTGGCCGCGTGATATGACCGCGGCTCATGTGGTTTTAGATATTTTCTTAAAATTCGTTCCAAAAAATCTCAAAATAGGTATCTACTTATAATTATGAATAAGCGATTACGGATTAAGAATGTATATCACCGAAATATTTTATCTAGGTAACTTACCTAAAGACTGGCACATTACTAATTTATTCGCTGATATTTAGGTTCCAGTTAACAAAGATATCAAAAACCAATCACGCGAAATATAGGTAGGTACCAAAGATATCAAAAACCAATCACGCGAAATATAGGTAGGTACCTACTCCATTAAATTCATCAGGTATACTCTGTTCCCACGAACAGCTGTGTGGAGCAGAATTGATCGGGTCCCGCACGACCTTGAAAATGGGACACCCTACCGGTTACTTAAAGTGGGGACAACTTTTATCCCTGGCTTCTAAACTTTCCGAGTTTTAGAGCTCAAGCGTTATTCATTCCTTATTACGGTATCTGTCGCCGTCCGGCAATCCCTTTTTATTCTATTTATTACTTGAGTAAGTATATAAAAAACCTAACTATGTTCTGGATCTTAAGGCAAATTTTATATAAGAATTAAGTACCTAATGATAAAACTTTTACTTTCTCTTTGTTATATTTGCTTGTTTCATAGGTATACCCTTTATTTACTTACCCGTTTGTAAGTACAAACCGCAGCGAAGAGTTTTGTGGTACATAATGTAGGGGATCGCGCAACAAATGGCTGGATTGTTCAGCGTTCAGGCCGAGGCCTTGGCCCCAATTCGCGGGTCGATAGTCTACGGATTTGATACTGTGTTAGATTGGTATTCTTGCAGTTTTTATTATTTATTTATTAAATAAATTAATGGGCAAAGCTAATGTTTAAAGTTTGCCATTTCAATGTACCTCTCACGGGATAAGGAATTAGGTATACACGAAAACCAAGGTAATTATGAATTATAATAGGTCTTATTTTGGTATATACAAGCAACCGTGCTGACAATTCTTCAGGAAACTTTTAATACTTTTTGTTCCAATAGCGTTACGCATTTGGAATTATAATAAAGCATGGGTCTGGCTAAAACAAAATTAAAATTGATGGAAGCATATTCAGGTAATTAATATTTTTATGTTACGGCACAAATAATTACTAATTTTGTGGATACCTATTATATGTAAACTAAAATTGACTTGAGTAACCAACTGTATAGCCGTTTTACTCATATATCTTATCGTATACGGGCGAGACAAAATACATGTAGATGCGTCAACTAGAGGCCGTATTAATACATCGATCTTAAATCTGAGTGCGATCTTAAATACGCGTTTTTTATGTATATTTTTGTACTGGTATGATATTTCCAAGATCGCTATCTTACTTGATATCGAGATATTGTAGCGAGAACGACATTGAGGCACTGCATCGATTGGTTCAAAAATGTCTTCCACCTTGGCCCTCAGATCTTCCCTCCCAGTGGCTCAATTCAGCCGCGGCGACTTCTCCCTGTGGTCAGTGCTGAAGAACTGCGTTGGCAAGGAGCTGTCCAAGATCACGATGCCGGTGGTGTTCAACGAGCCGCTGTCCTTCCTGCAGCGAATGCTGGAGTACTTGGAGTACGCGCACCTGCTGCGCATGGCCTCCGAGCAGACGGACCCGGTGGCTCGAATGGAGTACATAGCCGGTGGGTGGTATTGCTTTCTTGGGAATGGCTGGCTTAAAGAATGTTCGCGTTACTGGTCACCGTCACGCTAGCTCGCATAAGGTTGACCGCACAGATATAGATTTACATGTACCTAAATCTATATCTGTGTTTGAACGAATGCTGAGACGCAGGTGATAGAGCACAGAATAGTACCTTAAGAATTGGCAGGGTAGGCATGCTGACAAAGACAAAGGTCACGGGCGTACGCATTATGATTATACTCTGACCTAAAATCGCGTCCCTTCGTAACTAAATAACAGCTTGAAAATAGAATTTACCCGTAAATGGACTCCATTGTTAGGTTCGTGTTTTGTTACCAAAATAGTTGTGTATAAGCCAGCAGGTTTGGAAAGAGGCTCCATTAAGAGATAAACGAGATTATTCAGTCTCAGATGGCCTGTGACAGCTCGCCGTAAACAGAATTCAATTACGAAGGCTTTTATATTCAATGGATTAAAAGTTGAGAAATATTTGATGTGTCGTAAAATAAATGAGGTAATAGGTTTATACCACCTTATTCAAAATCATAGTAGGAAGTTAGATAACTAGTGTAGCTGGCTTCTAGCCGTATACGGGGGTAACCTACTTAGTGGGTTTTTTTTGTTATTCCTACAGATGAAAGGTCAGTGTTTACTCTAAAATGAAAAATCTCTAAAATAAAAGTGTCTTCGTGTCTTCCTTCCCGCATAACATAGGGATGTTGATGTGAAGACACGAAGAAACTTTTGAATTAGCTACCTTAGTATGCATCAGAAAAACCTTGCAGCGTTCGCCGTGAGTGCGTTGGCATCGAACTGGGAGCGACTCGGCAAACCGTTCAACCCTCTGCTCGGGGAAACCTATGAGTTGGAGCGGCCAGAGTTTAGAGCCGTCTGTGAGCAGGTCAGTATTGAACAAATACGGATTTTACACGTTCCCAATATTTCTATCCACGCGGATAACTACAGAAGATAAGAATCTTCGTGGGCGTGCCCAGCTTTTGGCTTACAAGGGGAGCAAATGATCCAAGTAGGTAAGGCCAAGGTAAGTAGGACTCAAATATGAGTTCAGAAATTATTAAAACATTTGAAGTACCTACAGTCCCCGCTCTCCTCGTCCTTACTTCATAGCGATCACGAGGTGTCACTGGATCTATGCCATAAAAGTGAAGATCGTCTTAACTAGAATATAAGGTGAGCTCAGGTAAAATCGGACATGGATGAAGACCGGATGAAATGAATTCCCGGCGAATTTGGTCATGTTTTATAATGTTGTCAACATTTTACAAGACGCCATTTTATCATGCCGCGACCAGTAGTTCCTGCTAGTCGCTCCGACAAGTTGGACGTGTGCTACGCGCTAAAAAGCAAAAAAAGGGAATTTTTGATATTTTTCGGTCTTCCGATCTCCCCCCTTTGACTTTTGATTGCATATTTTGGCGAGAATAAAGCTCGCTTTATTACTATTTTCTCTGAATACTGTGTTTTATGGACTAATAGCTAGATAGAACTGATCCAAACAGTCCGAGGGTCACTGTAGGCAAAGATCCGGTGTTCACCCGGGCAGGACAAGATCGGATAAATGCCATTCAAATTAAATATTTTTGTTCACATTGCATATATATATAAACTATTAAGGTTACATAGTAAAACATAGTTTTTTTCATATCTAGGTTATACCTTTTTGACACATTACAATTTTGAGGATCACAAAATCACAAAAAATTTGCATCACGGGCAAGATCGGATGCCAATAACCAATAATTCGGATAATCGATCAGAACATGTGTGTTTGTTGAAATAAAAGGTTTTATTTTAAATATGTTTTAGAAGGAATAGGTAGGAAGGAAAGGAAAATTTTGGATATAATCCTTTATGGACATTGTTCTCCAAGTACTAGAAGCAACTTTAAATTGCTGTCCGGTCTTGCCCTTTGACGGAAAATTTTTCATCATGCCCAAGAAAAATGTCTCGTCTTTGCTCACGTATAAGTCGGAAACCAATGAGTTTACAAACACAAAAAAATCAAGGCTACACTACGTATATTCGTTAACAATTCGCACCGTGTTTGAATAATCTGAAGTATATAGAAGTTGAGAAAAATAATAATCTAGTCAGGTTCCCTCAAATTCTCAAATGTTAGTCCGATCTTCCCTGAGCGCACCTTAATAGAATAACTCTTCATTGCACCCTAAAGTTCGGAATATATCTAATAACATAACAAAAAACAATATATTGGGCGATCTTATCGCAGACTGCGATCTCTTCCAGACAACCTTTGGATGGAGAGAATTATGTCATTAACTAGATACGTAATCAAATCAAAGGATCTAAACAAAGGTTTTCATATGGCTGTTCTCAACGCTAGTGGTATTCTCCCACCAGGTGTCACACCACCCACCGGTGTCCGCCTTCCACGCGGACAGCCCACACTTCGTGTTCCATGGCTCTGTGCACCCCAAGCTCAAGTTCTGCGGGAAGAGCGTCGAGATACAACCGAAGGGTCACGTCACTGTTGAGTTACCCAGGTGAGAAAGAGGAAGAGAGCCTGATCTGGCCCGTCTGATCAATAATGGGCATTTTATTTGCCTTACAAGTTTCTATATCACCGATTTTGATGAAGCTGAAGATATTAGCTAAAGTAAGTTATCAAGCATTAGCTGCTCCCTGCAGTTTCACCCGCTAGGAAATTTAAAACAGCCTATGTCACTCAAGGATAGTATCTGAAAACATTTTCAGAATCAGACCAGAGGAGGTATCACTATTGCCGGAAAATTCCGGATAACGACAGCTTTCATCCTTATTTTACAAATAAATTTGAATAAGGATCGAAGTTGTCGTTTCGGACATCGGAAACTTCTCGTCAATTGTGAATACAGTGGCTGTAGATTGAAATATACTTTATGATATTAGTAAGTAAGTTTATATTGACATGAAATTTACGGATTTTGACGCATATATATTGTTTTATTATACGTTCCTTACTTTTCGCTAGACGGTGACTTGGAGTTAGACATTCCTAAGTACGACGTCATACGTTATTCTGGGGCATTTTCAAATCTGCCAGCACCCAAGACCTATCGTTTCCACAAAATAAGACGTTAGACCGTCTTATTTTTATGGAACCCCTTATCTTCCGCGTTCAGATGGGGCGAAGCATACACCTGGAGCAACGTGAACTGCTGCGTTCACAACGTGATAGTGGGCAAGCTGTGGATCGAGCAGTTCGGCGCCATGGAGGTGACCTGCCACGGCGGCGCCGGCCTCAAGGCCAACCTGGTGTTCAAGCCGGCCGGGTTCAACAACCGCGACCTGCACAGGGTCGATGGGTTCATTACGGATGCTAAGTAAGTGTCTATCTTGAACCATTTTAAATTAACATGGCGACCATGATTTTTGTTGTTCCTATATTATCTATACATACAAATAAATAAAATTGGAGTGTCTGTTTGTAATATCAAAATAACACTTTTTCACTAAGTGCATATGAAAGTACAAGCGACACCAATAGCAAAAACGCGATTAAAAATTATTTTTGTCTGTCTGTCTGTCTGTATTTTGTTCCGGGTAATCTCCGAAACGGCTGGACCGATTTTGACGGGACTTTCACTGGCAGATAGCTGATGTTATAAGCAGTAACTTTAATTTTAGAAAAACAAAATTTAAAATAATGGGTCTTGTCGCGCGGGTTTAGAACGCGGGAGCGGGCTTTTTTGTTAAGATAAATTCCACGCGGACGAAGTCGCGGGCTCAGCTAGTCCCTTATATAAGTCTTAACTAAACGATTATAATTACGAGATTACGACACATTACACTTTCCTGTAATTAAAAAGTACTATGACTTACAACAATCACTTGCTACCCTATTTTTTTCTCAATGTGGTGTGCTAACGGACTTGCAAGTCGCAATGGCATACATTGTTGCAAGTCCATTAGCACAAGTCGATACCGCTCTCAGACTTGAGATCGATTAATGAAGACGGGCTTAAGGCCGCTGCCTTACAATAGTGATTGTGACTTGACAGCAAGAAGCGCGTGAAGTTCCTGTACGGCAAGTGGACGGAGTGCATCCGGTGCTGCAGCGCGGCGGCGCACGAGCGCTGGGCGCGCGAGCGCGGCGACGAGGCGGCCGCGCCGCCGCCCTCCAACACGCCCAAGAAGATGCTCGCCAAGCTCAACAGCTTCAAGGTCGGCGCGCTGCGCTCTATGTCCATACAAGATGTGAGTACCGTGCCATTTACGCGACAATTTCAGTGTAAAAAAATATAATATTATGGCCGCCCTTGCAACCGAGAGGAGTTTACTACTTGTGTTTAGCTCATTTATTTTATCTCGCAGCATCATAAAAAAGTTAAGATAAAAAAGATATTTCTTTCTACTAATTGGAACAAAATTAGAACCTTTAACTAAGAGCGGAACAACATTATTTAGGCCTCATTCGCACGGAAGCTTTTTAACGTCCGTTAAAAAAGCGTTAATATAGAACAAATGTATTTTTAAAGCCTTAACGCCCAACGCCTAGCGCTGAAAATGCAACACTGTTCGATAAAACAGCGTCGCGTTTTAAAAGCGCTGACGTATGAACATAATTACTTAAAAATGCATTTGTTCTATTTGAACGCTTTTTTAACGGATGTTAAAAAAGCTCCCGTGCGAATGAGGCCTAAATAATGGTGTTCCGCTCTTAGTTAAAGGATCTAATTTTGTTCCAATTAAAATCCAGGGATTATATAGATTAACATAGGCAGCTGTACTAGTATAGGCTGTGTTACAACTGTCAATGTACTCCAGACAGCTTCTAGGACATGGTTGTTATACAGCTCTAACGTGAGTTTTACGCTCGACAGTCGCTAGCGACAACGCAAAATGTTTGTATGGCAGATTGAACATTGTACAAACACTTCCGGTCGGTCGACGCTAAAAGTTACTTTGTGATATAAATATTTTAGCTGACAACTATATATTTGTTATGTTGTTAGTCAAATCGTTTATTTTGTTAAGGCCTACGGGGGCACCTAAAAGTTGTCATTTTATATGTTCTTGCCTATTATCTTTTTTATTGTTATAACAATAAACAAGGAGAGCTCTGAGGAGAGCGCTATAGCGCTCACCTCAGAGCTCTCAAAAGACGGATGTAGTCCTATTGTTAAAAGCCAATGTTTGTGCATCTGTTTAAGTTATAACACTGGTCCTTGAAACATGAAAAATAATGAGGATTCACCTAATGAGGTTTCGTATCGTTCCAGTCGGACGACGCGGAGAACTCTGAGGAAGTGCCCAAGTCGGACGACACGTACAACATCGATATACCCGACTCCGTCACGCTGTGGGAGGCGCGGCCCAGACCACGCAATAGCGCACAGGTAACATCTATCTTTTCTTTATAGGTATGTATACCATAGTAGGTACCTATATAAAATGTCGGTGTACATATTGTGTTCGTAATTCTTATCCTCCTAAATGGCTCGACCGATTTTGATGTTGTTTTTAACCCTCATCCAAAAAAGAGGGGTTTAACATGTGTATTTGTGTATATGTGTCTGTCTGTGGCATCGTAGCGCCCAAGCGGATGAACCGATTTCAATTTTGTTTTTTTTTGTTAGATAGGTATTCTGATCGAGAGTGTTCTTAGCTATGTTTCATCGGTTCAGCTGTTTGAAAATTATCAGCTCTTTTCTAGTTTAAAAAGACGTCGCATTGGGGGTTTTCTAAATAAGGTACCTGGGTCGAATATGGCCAGGCGGAAAATATGGCCACATACCATTATTCCAAACACGAAAATTTGTAATAACCTGAACGCGACCATAAATTGTCGCTAGTGTCACATGTATCCGAACGGCGTAACTGTCACCTTTCCTGCGCGCCCGCTAGTCGCCCAGCGTCCATTAAAGTGAAACATGCTGTGAAGGTTATAAAAACATTAAGTAAGTATTCTCCTGTATTTTGTTATTTTCCAATTAAGAATCTTTGCTAATCACACTACAACGTTATGTGACGATTGTTATTTGATATTTCTTTGTTTAATTATCAAAGTAATAGTGTGTTTTTTATTCATGAATATGAAAACAAAAAAAATGGATGACTGTAAATATGGCCACTGTTTGGCCATATTTACGGTAGTAAATTAACGAAACTTTTTTTTTTTGTTATAGAACATGCCACGCTATAAAAATAAAGGACTTCGAGGTAATTGGTCAGAAGCATCAATAAAATTAGCTATAACTGCAGTCAAAAGCGGCAGGATGAAAGTATATACGGCTGCAAAGCATTATAATGTGCCAAGACGCACTCTAAGGCGTTATTTAGAGGAGAAAAAGGAGAGTAAATCTACTTTGGGCCGGAAACCACTTCTTAACCCTGAACAAGAGAAGATTTTGGCATCCCGTGTTATTCGCCTGTGCAATGTGGGATACCCATTGACACAGCGTGTACTACGTAGATGCGTAAAGACATTCTGTGATCGAAATAACATTTCAGCGTCAGGTGGAGACTTGATGGTGGGACGAGATTGGCTGAGAGGATTTATGAAACGTCATAGGAATATCAGCAGACGAAAGGCACAAAACCTAAATCCCGCAAGGGCGCAAAAGTTAAATAAAATAGTTGTTTCTGATTATTTTGAAAAATTAAGGAAAATCTTGGAAGATAATGACATTATGAACAAACCAGAACGCATTTTCAATATTGACGAAAAGGGTTGCCAGCTTAATTTGCACAAAGCACCAGAAGTTTTGGCTGAACGGGGATCCAAGAGAGTACATTTAGTAGCACCAGAACACGGCGAGAATGTCACAATAGTTTCCTGTGGCAATGCCTTGAGCCATGCGATTCCGCCCATGATTCTCTTTAAAGGCAAACGCATGAAGCCAGAATGGGTAGATTCCTTACCAACCAGCTCAATAGCCCAAATGACACCCAAAGGGAGTATGAACTCTGAAACATTTGTGAACTGGATTCACCATTTTTCGAAATTTAAATTGCCAGGACCTTGTTTACTTATCTTCGATGGAGCCAAATGCCACTTGGACTATTCGATTGTTGAAGCAGCAGAAAAATTCGACATCAAACTTTTCTGCCTCCCTAGTAACACCACACATGAATTACAGCCGATGGACAAATCGGTATTTCGATCCTTTGAATATTACTGGGACGAGGAAGTCTTAAAGTACTGGTCAGTACACGAGGACAGGAAAATAACGAAACAAAGGTTTGGGAAATTATTTTCCAATGCGTGGGACAAAGCTGCGACACCTGCTAATATCAAATCTGGATTTGAAGCGACCGGAATTTTCCCATTTAACCCAACAAGGATACCAGAAGAGGCATACGCTCCCAGCATACCTACCTTTAATTCCAAAATATCTGGACCTTCTGAAAATCAAGAAAATAATGACCCCAATGACAGCGACGCTACTAATGCTAGCGAAAATCTGTTAGTTCCTCCTCAGGGAAATGAAGATCTCATTGATAGTGACGATGCTAGCGAAAATATGCTCAATCCTCCTCAAGAAAATGAAGATCCCAATGACAGCGCCGCTATTGATGCCAGTGGAAATCAGGTTATTCTTCCTCATCTTTTTCCAAATAATGACGAACATAATTCAACTCCACCTACGCAGTCTCTTGCTCGAACTGATACATCTGTTGAAAATCCGCTGCCTATACTGCATCCAGATCAAAAAGATTCCCAGACAAGTGAACATCTATTGCCAAATACTGCAAATCGTTGTTCTGCCATTCTAGACGATCCAACTCAAGTAGAAAGATCGAACTTTATAGAACCCCAGCCAAGTGTCTATGACAATTTCGATAGTAACGACGAGGTTCCTTTATCCAAACTAAATCAGCACAAGAATAATAGAGACTCGAAAACTGAATCAAAAGACTGCTGCACAACACTTAATGGGTCATATTCCTCTTTTTGTGAAATTTTAAGAACCCCGGAGAAAACGTCAAGCCCAAAAACTACACCTAGAGCAAAAGCTATTAATAGTCTGGCACAGGAGCTAACAAAATCAATGTTTACAGAGAAAAATGATAAGCCAGGACCATCCAATGCTTGTAAACAAAAAATTAAAAATATGCCAGGTGCATCTAGAGTTTCTTCCCAAAAAAGGAAACAATATTCTGCTAAAATGAACAAGACCGAAGCAGTAACTTCTAAGGTTTCTAAACAAAAAGGCAAAAAACATTCTACAAAATCTAAAAATAGTTGGTATTGTTACGTTTGCGATGAAGATATAATAGCAGACATGAGACCATGTTTTTTATGTAAAACGTACGTCCATGAAGAATGTGTTGGGTTAACAAAAGAAGACACTGATAAATTTGTTTGTACTCGGTGCAGTCCGGACTAATTAAATTCATTAAGCTTACCTACTTTTTTCTACTTTGTATTTGAAAGATCTCAAAAGTTACGTTTTCTTTTTGATAATTTTGTTGATTTTCTTTAAGTATAACAGTGTAGGATTTTAAGTTGTAATTAAGAAAAACTTTTTGAATCTCATTGTTGATTTTGAAATCTTTAAATTTATATTACCTACTTCTAAAGATAATTCTTTATTTGTACTAATTGTCGCCCAAAGAATACCTTTTAAATAAATGCTCTATTAAAACATAATAACCATTTTTATTTCAGTTTATTCAGAAGTTTTTTAATCTAATTAATTCATACAGTAAATATGGCCACATATATGGGCATATTTACCCCCTCCGTCGGAAATATGGCCAATTTCTATATTTTTTTTAACTGTTGAAAATACTATTAATCGTTTAATGTCTTTGTATTTTTTTACCTTTGTTGTAAAGATAAATAGCCACTCTTCATGAATAAGTGCTAAAACTTATTCGTTTTAGCTTTATTATTATTAAAAAAGAATAACAAACCTTAAGGTGGCCTTATTCGACCCAGGTACCTTATTCAATTTTAGTTATGTACTCATATGGTCACCTGGATGCTTAACTATAGTTGAACCCAGTAGATGGCGCTGTTGTTGACATCCAGATAATAAATATGCAAGCGAAGCTAGAGGCAATAGCAGGTTTCAAATAAAATATAGAACACAAAATAAGAGCGTACCTTATAAAATATATGAAATATTTCACTAATTGCTGCGACGAACCCACCAAATATGATTATAACTTTGGTTTAAGGTGAAGGCGCCTGGCTAGCGCGCGAAATTCAAAATTTTCGAGTATTTTTATAGTTTATCCAAAATCTGAAAACATTTAAGACAATATTTTATGATTTGCGACAAACACAGTATGCAGTGCGTTTATTAATACATTTATTTTACTCTAAATATTATCACGGTGGATATGATACTAGTTAATTACTAAATATACAAAAATTGTCAGATTATCTGGATAGCTGTCGTTCTTGAAATGTTTTAGAGTAAGTTGGATATATTAATAAATGCACTGCACACGGTCTTTGTCGCGAATTACAAAATGTGCCTTTTATTACTGTCAGATTTAGAAAAATTTATAAAAAACCTCAAAAAATTTGAACTTCGCGGGCTAGATCGGCGCTTTAGCCTTAAAAGTGTAAATTTAATGATTAAAATGCATTCGCACAGTATTCATGTTGCTAACCAACCCTTCTTGGGTTACATTCGAAGCACACACGCGTTCACCCAGATTTTAAAATATGTCTCTACCCCCAGTACTATCAGTTCACGGATTTCGCAATGTCCCTGAACGAGTTGGAGCGGGACATGAAGGGCCAGCTGTGTCCCACGGACAGCCGGCTGCGGCCCGACATCCGGCTGCTGGAGCAGGGTGACATCGACGCAGCTGCTGCCGAGAAGACCAGGCTCGAGGAGAAGCAGAGGACTGCCAGGAAGGCGCTGAAGAAAGCCCCAGAACCCTGGCAGCCCAGGTACCGAACTTTATATTTTATTTATATATCTTTTGATACTAAATATACAGGGGTTTTTATAAAAAAAATATAGCCAGACAGACACGCCAACTGTATGGTCCCAAACTAAGCAACGCTTGTACTATGGGTACCGTACAATGAACACGCAGACCTGGGCAAATTACGAAAAGGCCATTTCCGAAGTTTGCCCCGGTGGGCATTGAACCAGCAACCACTCGGTGCTGTGAGCCAAGCGGTCGACGCTAGAACCACTGTACCAAGCGGTCGTCACAATATACATACTTATTCGGTAATCAAGCTCAAATTGTGCCTGATGCTAAGCAGTTATTTTAGCCTACAGATGCTGGCAATACCAAAAGCATTGCTCGCATGTTTCCGTGCAATGCCATTGGTGTAGCAAGCATCTGGCTGCGGTTACTGCGTAACATCTGACGGGCCATGGTATGCCGACTTTGTTACATAAAAAAGCGTGTGAAAACAAAAGTTTCATGCCGTGCAACAGATAACGGAGCAACTGAAAAAACTAAGGTGTTTTTCGTGCAACGTTGCAGGTGGTTCAGTCAGGGCACAAACCCCTACACCAAGCAAGAGGACTGGCTGTACAACGGCGGCTACTGGGACCGCAACTACCAACATTTGAAAGACGTCGACATATTCTAAACCCACTCTGCTTTGAACGTACACAAATAATGAGGTGGTTGATACGGGGGAGACTAAAGCTGGCAATTTTTTTTTATCTATGGATAAAAAAATAATTGTTAATAAAAGTTTGACTATCTCGTGCCAAATTTATTTTCACTCTAGCTTCTTTTTGGTGAAATTTGATATAATTTAACTACTTTGATTTTATTTATACTTAGAAGTATACATAATATTATATAATTATGTTGGAACCTATGAAATAATATACGGTAGCGGTGGAATAGGTAATTAATTAAAATAACTTTACACAAGAAAAATGACAGAATATAATAACAAATTAAATAAAGCTCAGGTTATTAATTTTGCTGTAGATAAGGATAGGAAGTAGGCTGGATCAGAAGGTAAATTTGATTTATATATTAGACCTATACAATTCTGTAATTTAAAATTTAAAATAGATATATAAATTGCATTAAAAACATCTGTTAATATTATTACAACAAAATAAATTACGAATGTAAATTTATTTCTTATTTAAAGGAGTGCTTTACCTGTTTTCTGAGTGAAATCCTCGAAAATATTTAAATCTAACTGAAATAAAACTGTAAAATAAATTGCAAATAAATACTTAAAGTGAATAATTAACAAGTACCTATATACAGGTAGGTACTTATTAGTATGAGATTGTCACATTTCCCGTGACAATTTGACAGAAATAAGGGAATACAATGCATGAGCTACAGTAGGAAGGTAGTCTAGAGTGGATGTCTAGAGTAAAGTTCGTGACCGGGAATCATTGGTGACTTATTCGATGACATAATTCGTTTTGTTATAAACATAAATAAATATATTTTATAATGAACATGGTAATGGTACTTGTATCAACGCTATGTCGCTTCATATTTGTTAAAGTAGGTCATTTCCATTTGGTTAATAGTAAAATAAATACTTATTTCTCAAAATTATTGGTAGAAAAATCTAGTATTGAAAAATTAAAGGTACTTCGGTAGGTATTGAATATTCTCAGTTAATTAACAACAATATAATATTCATTTGCTTATCCAACTATGGTTTCAATTTTAAAATATTTTATTAAGTAGATGCGATTTTAAAAGTAATTGATTTGAAATTCCTTAAAACAAAATGAAGTCAATTATTAGTTAGAATTTCTGATAACTTATTAAGCTTTAATAATGTATCAGATTTTAAACTGTTTGTAAGTATGTTTTGAGCCATCAAATATTCTATCAGCTCATCACCTAATCCGACTTTTCTATGGGGTGACAGCAGACTTGACTCGCACTCGACTCTCAATACGTCAATTCCGACAGATTTTCTATAGGACAACTGTCACACCTGACGTATTCAGATACGCGATAAGTACATCAGTTGGTAAGTACGTATTGTGAGTCGATCGAGATGCCAGTGGTTAACAAAGTTGGGCCCCAGGTTGTCTAAACACATAGTAGTAATGACCTTAATTATTAGGGTCACGACCTAATAGGTTTGCATTATACCTAATGCAAGTAATATTATACGCAAATTGTTTCAAAATAAATTGACAAACGGTACCTCCGTTTACCTCTGACACAATATTGGAGCCTCGTAGTGGTAGACCTTGTAATATTAGTAGAATAGAATGCTTGTGTGTTGATATTGCAAATTTGGAAACTACGATCGGTGACTTGTTCCATGGTTGGGAAATTATCATCTACATTTATGACGAAAACTTTATGAAAATATATCCTCCAATAATATGTGCGGGGTATATTTTTAAATAGGAATTTTAAAGTTGATCATATTAGCTTATATGTACCTAGGTGGATTTATACTTACTAAAAATGTTAAAAAGGCAAACAGTTTAATTTTGTTTTAAAATTATTGAACGAGTTGAAGTAGATAGCCAGGTATTATACCTATATCTACCAATGTGTAGCGATAAATGTACTTACGTATAACAATTAGTACTTAGTTATAATATAATTAGCTTAATTATAAATTGATTCATACAAAGCATGAGTAACATTATAAGCACAGCTAAATAATAACAGTCTTATAATAATTTATCTCTCTAATTATTATGATTAGACATTTGGTATTGTTTTGTTCCTTATAAAATGTGTGTATAATATAAAGGTGCTTTATCATGAAATTCAGATTCCATATAATTTTGTGAATTAACGTTATTTGAATTTGTAGACGAAGTAGCGAATTGGAATGTACCAAAAATTGTTTTGTGAGATAAAACTCTAATTATAGTATTTATTGTGTATATGATGTAATTATTTTAGGTAAATATACTTATACTACTTATGTCTAGTTATAAAAGTAGTTGGTGTATAGCGTTACTTAATACAATGTCATTGTACCTATTAATATTTAAGTATTTATCAAAAAATCTTACTCTATGGTTTGGTTAGGTAAATGGAGGAATAACCTGAATAATACGCTTGAATAATACGTTTTATTATGATAAAATAATGAAAACGAGACTCTCACATTTCTATTATCACCTGCTTGCGTTCCTATCTTCAGCTTCCAGCACACCTCTGACTTCCGCCAATTAATTAATTCGCTTAGCTACCGATAGGTAGCTTGTATACATTTTTACCATAAAGTACCTAAGTAATAATTTCCATAATTTATTGCTGTATACTATAATTTTATAAACAAAATATATAAGAAAGTTATTTAAAGTGAGTATAGTGATGATTGCAGTCTCTAGGACTTGTGTTCGTAGATTGTATATTTTAAATGCAATGTGAAATAAATAGATTGAGAATAATGGCATGCGCATTTTAATATTACTTACCTATAATAATAAGGTATGGTAAAATAAAATCCTACCTTCTTTAATTAGAATCTATGAATTCGTACTCGAACAACGAATAAAACCAAAATAATAATTTTAACGATTTATTATACAGGAAGATCACTCTGACATCACATAGGTACCTAATTCTTGACTGGCATCACAACAATTTAACCTATGTACTTACAAACATTATAACAATATCATGAAGATGTTGCAGCCTCGCCGCTTGCAAATAATTAAATGGATTGCCGAATCTGACCTTCGGACCTCGGAGGGGTGACCCTGGTTGTTAGAGATGCTGTTCAAACATCTATGATAGTAAGATGGCTCACAAATCTGGATCATCTAGCCAAGATGGCTCGATATGGGTATGCGTTTCTACAATTCGTTACATTTTTGTATGGGAATGACAGCACGATCACAGATACATTAGAGGGGGGGCGTTTTGTAGATTATCCATTGCAGTGTAGGTAACTGCTCAGAGACGCCGCAACGCATAAGGGTCCCGTGCTTCGAGGAAAACGCATATTTTCCTTTAACTATTCAACTTTTCTAAATGAATAGGGTTATACAATACCTTCGTAATATAGTAAAAAATAGTTTATCTAATTATGAATAAAATTGCTATGTAGTAGTAACTTAAAGAAGTTAGAAAGGGGTAAAGAGGCCCCCAAATATTGCCTCAGGGCCCCGACTTGGTTAATCCGGCTCTGCCTATTAGGAGAGCAGAGAGCAGTCCTATTGTAACAATAAAATAGTATTTATATCAGGAACCAGCTAAATCAGATTTATAAATAAAAATAATAAAATATCTCCAGACCAATACAGCAACTGTATGGTCCCGAACTAAGCAGCGCTTGTACTACGGTTGGGTACCTTACAATGGACTGGAGGTAATCCCAGTGAGACCCCAGACCGTAAGCCGCAACTGCTCGGTGCAGCGAGCGGAGCGGCCTACGCTGGTACCACTATGCCAAGCGATAGACAAATAGAAAAAAATAATTGCGAAAATTTAGGACGAAAAGGAAACATGAAAATAAAATATATGTTTGTAGAAATCGGTGTTTTTTTTAGAAAACTACTGATATGTGTAGAAAATGCTTCAAAATAACAGTTTTTTTTATAATGGCACTTCGGTGTTTCAACGGATATACTCCTGAAAATATAGTCGCCTCTACGTACCTACATGTATACATAATATATATGGTAGGTAGGCAAGTATAATTTTAATATATAATACAAATTGACATGACTTAGTTATATCTAATTATATAACATTATATCTTTTTGTAAATAATAGATACATAAATAACTCATATGAAAATGATTACTTTTCACGTTATTGTATTCTAATAAAGAGAACAGATAGTTGTTTTATGTGTAAAGGCAAGAATAATAATTCACAAATTACTTAATAACTACACACAAAATGAATTCTTACAAAATAACATTTAGGCACAATTATTTGACGTATGGAGTAGTATATTTATACTCCATTTGTTATAGCATTAGACAGAAGTTAAAAAAGGTTAGTTTTAGTGTCCACTTTGTAATAAAAGTACAATTAACGAGTTACAGTTACGATTGACGTCGAATTTATTATAACCTATACCAGCTTGTCACACCTAACTGTAATAATATTAATTATTAATCTTATTAAATATATTGCCTTTCGTTTAAATAATTATTATTTCATTACAATTTAAAATTAGTGTCGATGCTAAAAACCTAAAAGAAGCAGGGGTGAACATACCGGGAACGTTTTTCGTTTCACTATAACCCTACCAAATCTAAAATGTTACCCAAACCCTTCAGAGGTTATGACAGCAGGGTATTTCTAATTTCGTTGGACTATGTTATCTATGAAATTGACGTAAATAATGTGCTGTCAGTGTTTGTCATTGAGTCATTCGCCTGCACTCTAAGTTCCTGTGAATACCTTGTTTGTTATTGTTGTCGAATTTTCGTGATTTAATTGTTACTTGTTACTGTTTTCCTATCAAAAGTAATGTTCAAACAATTTTAATGTAATGACTCTAAATAAAAGTTGTTATGACTTGGAAATAAAATGTTTTGCATCCCTGCTTCTGCGAGCCTCTTATGTCTAATGTTATAATAAATGGAGTATAGTGTTTTATATTATACTACCTGAGCCCGCGACTTTGTCCGCGTGGAATTTAACTTAACAAAAAAAGCCCACTCCTGCGTTCTAAGCCCGCGCGACAGGACCCATTTTTTTACATTTGGTTTTTCTAAAATAAAAGTAGCCTAAGTTACTCCTTATAACCTCGGCTATCTGCCAGTGAAAGTCCCGTTATAATCGGTCCAGCCGTTTGGAGATTACCCGGAACAAACACACACACAGACAGGCAGACAGACAAAAAAAAATTAAATCGCGTTTTTGCTATAGGTGTCGTATGTACTTTCATATGCACTTAGTGAAAAAGTGTTATTTTGATATTACAAACAGACACTCCAATTTTATTTATTTGTATGTATAGATGATATTTTACGTCTTATTAATTTTTCTATATATTTTTTAATTATCTTTTCTTAGGCATTTTTTCCTAAAATATTTTATAGTTATTTTCTTAAATATCTTCCAAATTCAATATCGAGACATGGTTGTCACATGATTTCTTTAAATAAACACAAATTTTCCAGATGTAACCATTTCTCTTGATTGTGACATTAACGTAATAAGTACGTAATTATTAATTATTTACTTAATTACTTATAAGTACAATATAATTATGTAATCATTCCTGGGCTTCCAGTCCCGAGTCTAGGAAATCTTTCAGATATAACGGCACTGACCTTGGAAAGACCCTGCAAATCTGAAAAATAAGATTAAAATTCAATACCAAATAAACTTATTTTTGAATTAGGGTTTTAAATAAATACATTTTTGAGTAATTTTAAGTATCTACTTCAATTGTTTTCGGAACCCAAGGCCAATAAAACGAAATCGGGGCGCAATGTAGGTAACCTACCTACTTATAATTTAGCAATTCTTCAAGGATTGTTCTAAGAAAATATACAAGTATATCATTATAGTAATTGTATCATTAGCATAGTAATTCGCAGACAGTACCCATACACGTCTTGTGAGCAGCTCGAATCAGGTTTAGTAACGTGTCGTATGCGGACCTTGACCAAGTTCCAGTCTAGCCAGATTTCATTGTACAGGGTATTATGGACTTGTTTGAGCTCATAATGGAGCGACTATAAAACAACATTAAACTAAGAGCTAGTCATTTCAAGATGCGAAATTTGAACAGATCCCAATTTACTATTACTAGAGATCTTCTACTTACCACTACTTTACTATTTCTAGCTAGCCCAAAGAAAGTATTAGGTAAACTAACGAACAGTCAGCCCTTGTATTTTACTCCCTATTTTTAGGGGATAAATATTTGAATCTGCTAAATTTTATCGTTAAACTTTAATTGATATTTTTAATATTGATTTTCAATTTTTTTTGCATCAAAAACGTCGGTTTCCCTATAATGATTTCATCCCCAATTTATAACATTGGGGGTTGATTATCCAAAAATCGGGATTTACCTATAGTTTTGGCACAGATAGATTTCGCACAGATTTTCTCCACGATGTTTAAATTTAATAAGCATGAATACATTATTGTTTTTATCCTTCGGGAAGAAATTATCTGAATGGTACCTATTGGAAATCCGTTGCGTAGTTTAATGAACCAAGCAGACAACTAGACAGACATGGATAGTGACTATTTTAAAAAAAGGACCTTTTAGAAAGATACCTTTAAAGAATACCTCTGTAGCGAAACATTACAAAATATGAATGTACCTGGTTAATGTAGTAAAGCGAGCTCGGGATCGTGATCTCGTAGTAGTTCCTCCGGACGGCGTCGACGATACTGTCGGCCGCCTGCTGCGGCGTCAGGATCTTCATCAGCGAGGGGAACTTGATCTTGGGGTTCTTGCAGAGGCCTGTGTCCACTATGTACGGGCAGATCACTGTCAGCTTTATCTGGAGGTCATAGAGCAATAATCAGGTACCTAAGTCGTACGGTGCGGTATTCGTAGTTGTAACAAAAACCTTTCTAACAAAAAAGAAAGAATTAAAATCGGTTCATCCGCTTAGGCGCTACGACGCCACAGACAGACACACAGATACACTTTTGTGTGTCACGTTGTGTGTGGCCTAGTGTCGGGCGTCATGAAGAAAATAGGAATCGAAATTGGTCGGGCCTTTGAATTACCTAAGATAAGAGCGTGTGCGATTTCAAGGATTCGAAGGTCCAATTACCCTACGAAACGGTAAATACCGTCCTTCTGACAACCTTTTGGGGTATTACAATTGGGTTTAGGCTCATAAGGGCTTGTACACAGGGATGTAAAACTACTATAAAAAAAAAAAAAGGTTTCGGCTGGGCTCCGCTCATGTGACTCCTGTGTAATGCTTACACCGCTATAGTCCTTCGCCTTGTCCTCGCGCAGCTCCTCGTGCAGCGCCTCCATGAGGCCGCGCACCGCGAACTTGGTGGCGCAGTACGGCACCAGGTTGCGCAGCCCCACCACGCCCGCCATGGACGACATGGCCACGATGTGCCCGTGGTTGTGCTCCATCATCGAGGGCAGGAACGCTTGGATTAGCTGCAATTTTAATTACGCAGTTGGTGTAGGTGGGTGTAGTTTTGTTGTTGTAAATTAGGGCGATTTGTTTTAATTAAAATATACCTACAATTAGATTATACCTATAATACCTATACCTATAAATATTATCATACATTTCGGACTAGCGCCTCTAGCGCACACGTGTAGCTTTACATATGGAAACATTTTATTACTCGATCGGTTTTAATACATTCAAAACACATACTAACCCCCCTGATGCATTAAATTTCTGCCTGCAAAAGTTTTGGTGCAGTCCTACCTTGAGTGTTCTTCTAGGATGATCTTGCTGCTTATTTATTTTTGAAAGAAATGTGCTTAGTATTATTGTTTGAAGAGTATAAATTCGAAACAGCAAAGTGTCACCCAAGGTCGGTAATTATGATAAACAAATCGGTAGATATCTATGTAACTTAAAATATCATCCTCACTTTCCATATACGGAGAGGTACCTCAAAAAAGTATTTTTGTGACAGTTTATATACTTCTTTAAAACTAGCTGAGCCCGCGACTTCGTCCGCGTGGAATTTAATTTAACAAAAAAGCCCGGTCCCGCGTTCTGAGCCCGCGCGATCGGACCCATTATTTAAATTTTGTTTTCTATACAAATAAATAAAATTGGAGTGTTTGTTTGTAATATCAAAATAACACCTTTTCAATAAATGCACATGGAAGTACAAACGACACCTATAGCAATTTTTTTTGTCTGTCTGTTTGTATGTTTGTTCCGGGTAAACTCCGAAACGGCTGGAACGATTTTGACGGGAATTTCACTGGCAGATAGCTGATGTTATAAGGAGTAACTAAGGCTACTTTTATTTTAGAAAAACAAAAAATGGGTCCTGTCACGCGGGCTCAGAACGCGGGAACGGGCTTTTTTGCTAAGTTAAACTCCACGTGGACGAAGTCGCGGGCTCAGCTATTCTAAAATAAAAGCCTAAGCCTAAGTTACTGCTTATACCATCAGCTATCTACCAGTGAAAGCCCCGTCAAAATCGATCCAGCCGTTTTGGAGATACTCTTTGATTTCATGTGTTTTTATTTTTTTACGCGGAACCCTAATTGTTTTTCTAAAATTAAAGTAGCCTAAATTACTCCCTATAACATCAGCTATCTGCCAGTGAAAGTCCCGTCAAAATCGGTCCGTTTCGGAGATTACCCGGAACAAACATACAGACAGACAGACACTCCAATTTTATTTTTTTTGTATAGATTGGGATCTACTATAAAACTAAACTGTAAAAGTTGTGCAACCGTGACAGACTGAGATTGGATGATCTTTAAAGGTCACATTTTTGTTTTGTTTTTTAATGTGTTTGTTATTGCTATCTGTTACTTGACACTGGCGCAATACTTATAAAACTGCGTGGGCCTTATTTTTTTTAAAACGATAGGTTCCTCGTACGGACCACGGAACCCTAACAATCACGTCTCAAACAGGATGTTAGCCTTTCAGTATTCGGCCGCAAGGTACACTCACCCAGAGATGAGCAATAATGTTGACTTCGAAAGACGCCCGGATCTCCTTCTCGGAGGTGGCCATCAGCGGCTTGCAGGGCATGATCCCGGCGTTGTTGACCAGCATCGTCACCTCGCCCACCTCGCGCCGCACCCTTTCCGCCAGCGCGTTCACAGCTTCCCGGTCCGTGACGTCACACCTGTGACGATACGCCAATTAAATATTAATATTATGGATATAATATCAGAGGTAGCCTGGGAGAGGTCTTGAGTACGCGTTTGACATTTCATTTTGTACTGGGTTGACATTTCCAAGATCGCTCTGAGATTTGAGAACGACTTATTAATACAGGCCGTGGGTCTAGTAGATACAAGTTTTCACAGCATCAAATGCCGATCAGGTCTTTCCATATATTTCACCAGCGCCCTAGTGGACACATGTAGCTTTACTAGTTATAGGGATACTTTTTATTACTCATCATCATCATCATCATCAGCCTATGCTTGTCCACTGCTGGACATAGGCCTCCTCTAATGAGCGCCATAGCGCCCTGTCTTCAGATTGCCGCACCCAGCATCTGCCTGCAGTCTTTCGCAGATCGTCATCCCACCTTGTCGGAGGGCGTCCTACACTACGCTTGCCGAGTCGAGGTCTCCACTCAAGAACACGTTTACCCCAGCGGTTGTCGGTTCTTCGTGAGATATGGCCAGCCCACTGCCACTTCAGCTTGCTAATTCTTTGAGCTATGTCGATAACTTTGGTTCTCTGTCGGATGTATTCATTACGAATCCTATCCTTCAGAGAAACTCCGAGCATAGCTCTCTCTATAGCTCGCTGAGCGACCTTAAACTGGTGGACCAGCCCTACCGTGAGTGTCCATGTCTCGGCTCCGTAGGTCATGACGGGGAGGACGCACTGATTGAAAACTTCCGTTTTCAAGCATTGCGGTATGGATGACGAGAAGGCTTTTATTACTCGATCGGTTTTAAATACATACAAAAAACATACTAAATCCGTTACTTTCTGCCCGCAAAAGTTTACGTTACGTACGTTTAAGCTACGTAGTGTCATACGACAATGATCTTAAGCACCAGGTAATTAGGTGTTCTAAGTTTACGGTACACGTGTACTCCTTACTCGTATCGATGCGCCTTCCCCTTCTGCTCCTTGATGAGGTCGACGGTCTCCTGGTTGCCGGTGGGGTTGATGTCCACGCAGACCATCACCCCGCCCAGCCGGCCGAAGCGAGTCGCCGTCTCACGACCCATGCCGTGACCAGCGCCTGTGATCTGGTGGCATAAAGGTAAAATTTTAGTGGAATACACATAATAATAAATGGGGATACAATTTGAAGGAAAAGAAAGATGGAATATAGGTCAATAGTTTGATTGATCTCTGAAACTCTTACGGAGGAATCAAGTATTCGATCCAAACTTCTTCATGCTACCAGGTCAGCCCCTCTAATTGCTAGGCCATGTACACCTACTTGCAGTTATTGAGAGTAATCTAAGCTGACTCCATGGATTTAAATTTTCAAATAGGATATTACCAATGCGTGACAATCTTGTAGGCCTGACAGGATCTATAGATCTACGAAATCACCACGATTTGAACCGAAGCGAACCCTGGAAAGAAGCTTAATAACATTGGAATTTAACAATGTTACAACTTAGCTACCCAAATTATTTTAGGATCTAAAATATAATGCAGTGGCATTTCAGAGTTTCCCGTTGGGTGAACAGGAAATGTCACGCCATCATTAACATTTCCTTCCGTAGTATCGATTCAGTGGACGGAAAAGAAACAATGTTTAAGTACTCCTTGTGACAAAAACAACACAGAACTCTGCAGCTTTTATACTTAGTTATGTTTATTCTTATACTTACTCCAGCTTGAGATAATCTGGGTATAGTGCAAGATTTACTTTTTTAAAGAAAGTCGGCAAACACACCGTACCCACCTGATGTTAAGCAGTTACCGTACCCTATAGATGCTCGCAATACTAATAGTAATACTCGCACATTGCGGACCAGAAGAAGAGTGGTATAGAGGGAGGGTGGGTTCTTCCTTCTCTTCCGGCTCTCACTCTTCGTATGAAACAGCTATATTCTGTGAGACGGTGGTTAGTACTATCCTAGCCGAGCCAGGCCCTATATGAGCCGAAGTCAATCGGCTACAGTTTGGCTCTACCATAACTCATCTCTTACAAGTATAATCTCCCCTTTCACGCTCTTAGGTTCCGGCGGCACGAAGAACTGGTAGATACAATGCAGCCAGGTGGCGGTCATCTTCACGTACAGCACGAGGATCTCCAGCGCCATGGCGACGCCGTTGTACACCTTCATCGCGATGCCCTGCTCGTCGGTCCTGGAGAGTAAGAGTTAGGTCTTTAAGGATCTGGGAATTATGGACGAGTCCGAAATCTTCCATAATACTCAATTCCACCATGGTTTGGAAGGAATTAATGATAGCATAGCTGCCATTTCGCCTGTGTCTGCTATTTTGTAGGACTACGCAGTGTGCATTTTCAGAAAACTCGTTTACAGATTGTCACGTTTTGTTTTTTTAATCCCCATACCCATACAATTTACTTTAATTATTACATATTGAAGTTACCATATGTATATTATAAATAGGTAATACCTACTCTTAAAAATACTTTACTGTCACAACATTAAAAACAGCAAGACAGCCCGTGCGCCTTGTGGAACATGTATTTCCGTGCGCAAAAACTTTTCCAATGACGTCGGCTTCACGCATTCACAGTGAGCGGTGGTAATGTAAACATTATTATTTTTTCTGTATGATATAAGTAAAATATTTTATATAATTATTTACGTTATTCATCACCAAATATAAACATAGGCTGGAGCAACTCGACTGGCTGATCAAGAGCTGAGTACGGGTTGGATAAAAACTTATTTTTCGTCTAGACAGTGGACATACATCTAATATATAAAACTCTCGTGTCCCGGTGTTTGTTGCCAAACTCCTCCGAAATGCTCGACCGATCTTCATGAAATTTTGTGTGCATATCGGGTATATTTAAAACCTACTTATATATAAATATTTTTATGGCACAACAACGTTTGTTGGGTCAGCTAGTGTTACCTACTTATATATAATCAAGACCAAAATCCGCAAGGTCCATACAAGGCTGGCTTTGCGTCACTTTGGTTCAAGTTATGAACGATGTCAATTAGGAATCATTGTCAATACAAATACTTTACGACGTTCTAATTTGCAATGTCACTTTAAACACCGATTCAGGAAATTGGTAATTTGCTAATACGTAGCAACTTTTTAAAAAACCATGAAACCGCAAAAAGATTATCGTGGACTTGGAATACAAATTAATAGTCATTATTAACAAGTTAAATTAACGCCTAGAAACAGGTTTAATGTGTGTTTTGTAATCGCTGGATACGAAGAACATTTCATACGAGGCTGTTTGCCTCGGTGATTAGAAGTATTTTTTGTATTTGTATTTTTTTTTCTTTAAATAAGAAGAAGTATGATCGAATATCCTTGTATGCTGTGGCTTTGTAGACCGGGTCACCCTCTTCCCACTATAATGGTTCAGGAGAGTGATGCCGCTTTTCAAGGCATGCAGATTTAAGACAATTATGATTCGCACATAGATTTAAAAACCCAGAGGTGCGTGCCGAGGTTTGTGCCCAAAATATACGTGCTTAACCAATCCGCTATCACTGCTTTTATTGTATTCAGATGCATATTGCAGTGAAGGAAAATATCGTGAGGAAATCTGCATGTCTTAAAAGATCCATCCAATTTTTAAAAAACATGTAAAATCCGCCAACCCGAACTGGGCCAGCATGGTGGATTATGGCCTGAATCCCTCTCGTGTTGAGGGGAGGCCCATGCCCAAGAGTTGGACGTCAAACGGGCAAAATTATTTACCAACCTTTTATTTTTCTGTGACATCTTCATTAACTACCCACCTTTTGACCTACCTACCTATTTATCTGACACTTATAATTAAGAATTAATGAGGACGCTCGTTTTGTTGTTATTTGTTGTGTTGCATTGTCTGTGATATCCATCTGTTTGAAGGCCACCAACATAATATACCGACCTTGCATTACAAGAGCAGGTATTTGGATATAGCTATTTACCAGCTTTTATTAGTAGTCAAGAACGTTATTTCTCTTATTTTTCATTCCATAAACTCCATAATTAGGAAATATTGTGCGGTGGTTTCCCACTAAGAGAAATAACGTTCTTGACAACCGGCTTCTGCGATGTTTGAAATCGCAGTAAATGGAAAAAACTCCACCGACAAGAGCATCGCTCTTAAGTTAATGATGATGATGATTAGTGGTACGTACCATGGGTAGGTATGTGGTTATAATAAAATATATAAATACTTCTTATGTTTATTTTATTTATGTTTCCAGTTTTTCTTATCCGCAGACGCCATACAACATTAAATACCTCAAATTATGTTAAAATATTAAATGTCTAGGCATGGAAACAAACATAATACCTTCATACACACATACACTCGAACAACTGAACTCCGATGTTTAGGAAGACATATTTTTGTCTGATTACGTGATTAGTGAATTACGATGTTACGTTACGATAACAACAATCTCAAACATTTGCGATCGAGTGACATTGAGCACAGCGACCAACCATTTTGTAACATTGCCTCGTCTTTCGCAGCGCGGTTGGGCAAGGCGAATCATTGCCCTAACTAGTTTGACGATTATGCAAATCGGTACAACGCCTCTTGTTTTAGAAGAATGCCATTCAATAGTACTCATTCTGTTTATGGATAATCTTCTAAATATATATAACTCAAAGGTGACTGACAGACTGACATAGTGATCTATCAACGCACAGCCCAAACCACTGGACGGATCGGGCTGAAATTTGGCATGCAGGTAGATGTTATGACGTAGGCATCCGCTAAGAAAGGATTTCGATTCATTCTACCCCCCAGGGGATAAAATAGGGTATGAAAGTTTGTTAAGTTAAACTCCACGCGGACAAAGTCGCGGTCTCAGCTAGTAATAAATATTTCTAAAATGAAGGCTTACTACTCTACCTCAGTTACTAAACGGAAGCTGCGTTTTTGGTGTTAGGTTACCTGCAGCTATTGATGTTGTGAATTGTAGATCGGTAGGTATGTACCTCTACCTATGTGTGTATGCTTTTGATTTGCTAGTGCGAATTGAGCAAAACCAGAATAAATCGCGCAAAAACTTAATAGGTACCTATATACCTACCTACCCGTTACATAGGTAATATTTCATAGTTCAAATATTTTTTGTGAAATATTATAATTAACCTTCTAACATTGAGAAAAAATAACTTTTTGCAGGTTTCCATCACTATGAAGTGTACATCTGCGCGTTACCATGTTTTATTTCAGTGACGTAGGTACGACTTATTTAGACGGTACCTACAAAATCATACGACATTTTTGTACAACATTTTATAGGTAAGTACCTATCAGCTTAATCGAATCATAATAACTGTACTTTTACGCCTTCAAGTTTATTTGCATTTTATTTACATTATCTTGTACGGCCGAAAAATTATGTAAATTAGATACCTACCTGTATAATAATATAACAATGTCTGGCATTGTAAACGTTGCTGCAAACTTTGTTTGGACATAGGTAGGTACATACCCAAAAATCTAACATGCATTCCTTTTTTGATATTCAGTAATAAAGATCACATTAATAGAATTATAAAATTTATAGCAACTACTTACTTGTGGACTATGGGAAGCTTAGACAATCTATCACATCTCTCTGATGGGAAGCCCATCACCGGCCGCGCCGGCCGGCAAGACACCTATCTGGATTGTCTCTGTTTATTTATTCCCTAGAGGACTACGATCCAGATATACCTATTATGTAAGTATTGATGTAAACGGACGGATTATTTTTATGTAGGTAGTATACCTATAGTTAGGTACATAATATTACAAGACGGTGAATTGCGTTGATGTAGCCACTTTGAATAATCCTTGATCTGTAGGTTAGTTGTAAAATATTAACAAGGAAAATATTATACTAAAATATAATATTTTAATAGGGCCTAATAAGGCTATGTTGAGAATATGAAATACGAAGATTGCATGCTGATTGTACTGTACCGATGTTTTGCGTGGTAAATAAATATTTTTCATTACTCATACTCTGAAAGTAGGTCTGAAGTTGCCTGAAGAGCGGGTTGAAAGTAATACTTTTCCGGCCCGGGAGAATCGCTTTCAACTGACAGCTGTCAAATTATAAAAAAAAAACTAGTTCCATTTTCACATTTCTATGGAACCACTTTGTTCAAACTTTTTCTACAGTCAATTACAGCACGATGTAAAATTGAAATAACATAAAGTTAAGTATTAATTAATGAATATATATTTTTAAATGACTTAATTATAATTTAGTTTCAACAATTTCTTTAAAATAACATAGAGGTGGGCAAAATATTTAAAGATGGAAATGAAAAATAATGGCTAAATAATGAAGTTGGCCGGCCAACGAAAAAAAAACAAAATGGGCGGCAATCCGATCTTTTTTTTTTCGAGTTGTAGAGTATTGTTCATACTTCCTTGTATTATTTCTTTAGCCAATTCCTGTTTTTATTTTTACTTTCCTTGTATTCGTAATGAAAAGCACAGTGTTTACCTCGGGTGAAAGACTTCTTTTGTCCCTCGAACTATTAGCGAATATAACCCCGTCTCGGGACAAAATAAGTCACTTTCACCGCTCGTGTAACAATGTACTATTATATCTATGGTATAAATAAAGTAAGTATACCTATAGCTTCTGTGTACGACAGACAATCCTGCATTCAATCATCATAATATTATTGTCATCAAATTGGACGTTTGACCGTCGCCAGTAAATTGGCAATGTGCCACTAACGAACCTACCTAAGTAGGTACTGTGTTGAAAAAGAACCGACAAAAACGACGCTAATATCCGGAAAACCATTAACACATCGATATTTTTTTGAGGAGTTGAATAAAAACCTATAAGTATCTACTTACTTACATGTCCTTGTCTTAAGCCCGTAATAATAAATCAATCTCAAGTCTGCCAGCGATCTTGAGCACGCTTTGGACATGTGATTTTGTACTGGGATGTCGTTAGGATGAGATTTGCAAAATCGCTAGGCTTGAAATCGATTCATACGGGCCTTAAATTTCCAATTATTTATTTTTATTAGAGCATTTAAGTAGGCACGATAATTATTGTACTTACCTACTTAAAAGCTGGATTACATTGTATTTATTGATTGTATTGTATGTTAGTTTATAAGGTAGGTATATATATATAGGCATGCATTGCCTGAATACAAATAAATAAAAAAATACAATTCAAACTTTTTCATATTTCATGATTTTATCGTCTCTTCTTACCCATTCGTTTCGGGATTTACTGAGGTGTTAATGTTGGTGTCAAAAAAGGAAACAAACAGGTGACTCAAAAGTCCGAAATAATAGTTTAGGTGCATATGGTAGGCAGCTGATATGTAGATACCTAGTGAAATACTTTTCACAACTTTCGTGTTACGACCTTACCCGTCGTTTGCACTGACGTAACATTTACACCGATATGAAGCTGACTCAATTTTTAGCAGCACTAGAACCTATACAACACCTCAAATCGGTGCAGATGGTTCGTCATTGCAAACTCGCGGCCAGAACACATCCAATGGCCTAGAAATCAGAGTAAGTTTACATTTAGAAGTAGCAGCTACTAATATTTAGGAAAGCTTATATTTTTTGCTCAGTACCTACCTACTTATGTACTTACTGACATTATTTTATGTTATATTGGCGGTATCATTTTAAAAGTTCTTATTTAGGTAAGTATATAAAAATTTTAGACCTTTTAATTATTTCGGACTTTTGAGATATACCTACTGTTTAATGTTTACCCAATATTTTAACTACCGCGTGTACCGGCAGTTACGCGGTACAGTGCGTTGTATTCAAGTGCGAGGTCAAACGGCGCTTGTGACACGGTCACTGAGTGTATCTACCATTTACCGCCTCGTATCTGAACGGATACCATGCACGAGGCCGCGAGGACGTGGGAACTACTTGTGGTTATTTGTAAGGGTTGTGGTGGTATGTGGTTTGTATTGAGGAGTCGCACTTGCTTCATAGCCTCGTTGGTCAGAAGATTTTTTTGTTATAAGTACTGGATGTTATATTGATGTCTATAAGGTCCTTACCACGACACCACAGTAAATTATCAAGATGATAGACGTACAAACAAATTAACCTGGTGCGTTTCTTAATTTTGATTAAATCACTCGCTTCCAACCAGCTGCACCAGAAACCAGTAACAATTATACATAAATACTTACAAACAGTTTGAGATAGGTTCTTTATGTTAAGCATTCACTAAGGCGCCGTTCATAATATCGTGCATTATTAAAATAAGACCTTTATAATCTAATTAAGCAATATGGTGTTATCTCCGCGTCATTTCACAGTGCGGCGTTACAAAACTGCGCTTTGGGCAACGTTTGCGACAGGTGGTTGCGAGCGCGACTTGACATGGTTGCGAGATCCCCACATTCGCAGACCAAGTGGGAAGCAATATTTTGTATTATTTATTTGTATATTACATATCCATCCACGACTATCCATCAATGTCCAGAGAGCGATTTCAGAATCGTAGGCAATATTTGAAACGATAACGACGTATACATTTATTATAAACTAGCGACCCGCCCCGGCTTCGTACGGCTCTAAAATTATCGGTGTTTATCTACTATATTATGCATGTATTATACATATAAACCTTCCTCTTGAATCACTCTATCTACAAAGAAACCGCATTAAAATGCGTTGCGTAGTTTTAAAGATCTAAGCATACATAGGGACATAAAGACAGCGGGAAGCGACTTTGTTTTATACTATGTAGTGATAAATATCGAACACACCAACTGTATGGTCCCAAACTAAGCAACGCTTGTACTATGGGTATCGTACAATGGACTGGGGGCGATCCCAGTGACACCCAGACCAGGGAAAATTACGAAAAGGCAATTTTCGAGATTTAGCCTGACGGGAATAGAACCCGCAACCACCCGATGCAGTGAGCCGAGCGACCTACGCTCGAACCACTGTGCCAAGCGTTGGTCAAAATTATTAAGATATTGAAATAAAACTATTTTTACGGATTATATCGCGTTTATTTTTACTTTTTATGTTTACGTACGAAACGTCGGGAACATAAAAAGTAAAAATAAACGCGATATAATCCGTAAAAATAGTTTTATTTCAATGTGTAGTATTCGCGTAAATATAAGAAATCAATATTATTAAGATATCATACTAATATTATAAAGAGGAAAACTTTGTTTGTTTGATTGTAATGAATAGGCTCCGAAACTACAGAACCGATTTGAAAAATTATATCACTGTTGGGAAGCTACACTATCCCCGGGTGACATAGGCTATAATATATTTTCAAAAAAATTAGGGACCTTACTAAAACTCGAATAATGTAACCGCAATGTACACGTGCGAAGCCGGGGCGGGCCGCTAGTATACTATATATATATAGATTGTCTCTTAATAACGGTAAGGGAAGGTTAACGGTAAAGGTAAACATGATTAAACAAATCTAAAATACGTCATAAGAGCATATAAATTTTCCCAATTTTTCTCGGACTGTTTCCCCTTATCCCTTGGGTCTGAATGTATACAGGTTGAAACAGAAAGGGTATACTTTCTTCAAAACTTAACTTTGTAATTCTAAAACTATCAGCTTTGGAGGAAACTTGAAAAGCAAAAGGTGTTACAGGGATACAGCTATTGACAGATTGCACAAGTCTACAAAACCTTAAGTACTTGCAACTGTCCCACAAAGTAGATCGTTTTAGATTTACAAAGTTAAGTTGCAAAAAATTAGTATACCCTTTTTGTTACACGTTGTAAGTAACCTTAGTCTAATAGTACCTACCTATACACAATAGGTGTAGTTTTATTAAGTCCTCTGCCTACTCGTTATGGGGCAAAAGGTATTAGTATCTATTACTATTATAACGTGACGAACTATTATATACGCGTTAATTATTGATCCTCACTTTTCCGTTTCGGAAATGATAAATCATATTAATCGGCAAGAAATCTGCGGGACCTTCAGTTGTGTATTAAAATGGCGGTTGCCTTAAACCAATTAATGTAATGACTACAGCCGAGATGTAAGTAGTCAATAAGGTCTTGGCTTATGTCAAGTTTGTACAGTACTATACTTACGCAGTAGGTAAGTGTGTTTCTATGAAATATATAACACATTTTATGTTTATAGGTACAATAATTATTGACCTCCTATAAATATTATGTAGTGTTACTTACAAACAACTTTACCTTCCTGTTTATATCATAACTATTAGTTATAATTCTTTTTTTTTCATTAGAATACCTAGTGTAATTTTCCTTAGGACTCAGATTTAGTTAATAATCTTAGCTGTAATTTGTCTTTCCAAATTATTTAAAAGACGTTCTATTAATATAAGTATGAACATCATTTAACCTAATATTAATTAGGAAACTAGTCATTTTATATTAGACACAGACATTAGATAATAAACAGATTTTATAAAGACATACCAAGATTGATTACTAAACTGCATCCTAAAGAAAAGTACACTACAGATACGGATAGACTATCAAAAAGTCCTACTGTTTTCAGATCAAAAACATCAACGTTTTTCTGTATATTTTGAATGTATTCAGAATTACTGACTATTAACTTATTAATTATTTTCCTCTTTAAAAGTGAATATAGGATTGGTAATTATTTTAACGAGCGTACTGATATCAGACGTCATCAGACCTCCACAAAAACAGAGATTTCCTGCTAGGTATATAAGTGAGTTAAGTAATTAAATTGTACTTAAGTATTTTATTTTTTATTGAAATCAGCTCACAAACGACAATGGATCTGTTGAAACTTGAAACTATGGAAATATTTAAAAAAGTTGGGAGAAAATAAGGCTTTTATGTTTTGTTTTGCGAAAAGGGCACTTATGTGGTCGGTATTTAAAAAGATCCCACCTTCTTCCAATTTTGGGATTATCCTTTAAAAGTACTAGGTACGTACTAGTGAATACGTTTCGATATGCATTCCCATCATAATCTAGACTCACTCGAAAGACAGAAGATTCTGCTTCCCGCTCTTCCCGACCAACGAAACGTCGCACCACATTGTTACACAAATAAAAAAATATACTAAGTACCACTAGAGTCCGATCATAGATAACACTTAAACCCAAAGTGAAATGAAGGACGATCGTTTATTACTTAGCGGTTAGACGCGGCGCGCTCAGGAGTTGACTTTCACTACTAATGCACGAACAGTTGCTTCGTTCTGATACGAAATAATCGAAGGAAGTTTCGCAAATGGGCATAATACGGTATGAGTGCGCGCGTCCCGCGAGCATCCTGCGGTTGGTCATGCAACAGGTGTTACTTTGAATCGTTCCAATGTTGGAAGCATTAGGTAAACCTGACTTATAGGCCATAACCAACCACTAGGTAACTTACTTAGTACAGTGGCTACCTGAAAACGTATCGTCTCTTGTGAATCGAAGTGATGAAAATAACATTGCCAAAACTTAGTACATCAAAACAGGGTAAAGTTGGTAGGTTTGATTTTGATGATGAGCTCTGATACTATTGATTAAATGATGTAGTACCTAGTACAAACATTTAATATTGTAATGCAATGTAAAATAAACTTATTTCATTGCTTTGAGTTTGTATTTACTATCATTTGCGTTGTTGTCTCTTTGTTGTCCCTTTGAAGAAACAGCTTTAAATGCGTAGTTAGTTTGTAGCAAAAAAATGCTACAATTCCGGAAATAAGATGTCAATTATCAAAGTAGGTACCCACATAAGGTCACTTGCAAGAACCGTCCGACGAGTATTTTTCCTTTGTGCCGTGTAAATAAAATAAAAATAATAATAGGTACGTCGGTAAGTATTCTTTGTTTCAGTTGGTGCAACCGTTTTTTGGAAGATAATGAATTTACCCTTGAAAATAATCAGTAATATGCGAATTTTGCGGCGATATGGAATTAACAGGGTGGATATACTGGCTTAATTAGTAAACGGCTAATGAGCAATAAGGAAACAACGTTATAATTGTATAAAATTAATTATTTTAATGTAAAGGATAACAAGAGGAAAATTTATTATCAGGAGGAAAATGACGAAGACAAAGATGGAAAATTACGAATGCGTTTTAAAGTTGTCTAAACGTAGGCTGACCCGCTGTTCATTGTGTGTTCGTCATAGGTAAAATCAATAATACGGTAAAAATGCATGGTGGGCAATGGTCCTTTCCTTATTTGACTAACGGATGTATTTAAAATCATTCGAATAGACATTGGACACGGATTCGGTAAATTTATTCTTGCCAATTTTGAATTTGTTCTGATAAATATTTTACCATTAGCAATCAATGTACTAACCGTGGAACTAGTTTCAGTACGTATAACTTTAAAATTGGCTGAAATACATATTCGTTTATAGTTTCCGAATTCGTTTTCGATTGATCCCCCCCCCCCATCTCGTTATTGCAGCTTATATCTAGACTAGGAATAATACGCGTGTCGCGTGCGAGGTTTATTATTAACAGAGTTTATTATTGTCATGATACCTAGTTTGAAAATCTAGAAATTCAGAGGTAAGTACTAGATATTAACCGTAATCCAACATTTCTGATACATTTTAACAAATCTGCTTGGATATTGATTGAGGGATCTAAACAACGAAATAAAAAAAAAAGTTTGGCCTTGAAAATCGAATAGAAAAAGTCAATGTCACTCACGGCGATCACGTATAAAGGTCAATAGTCTGCGCGTGCTCGAGATGCGCCCGCGCTCTTGTGTAACCGCGCATGCGCCGGGAAACAAATAGCCGTAACTAGACGAGCGATAGGCACCGAACTGAAGGTTTCCTACCTTTGAGATATGTACGAGGGTAAGATACCTACTTGGTTTAAGTTGTGCAAACTGCACTATGAACTTAAATAAGCATTTTGTATTGTATACCAGGGGAAATCAATGACAGCTCCCCCAGAGTAATAGTACATTGTTACACAAGGGGTGAATGTAACTTATTCTGGCCCGAGACGTGGTTTGGCGCCTGAGCCTAGCGAGGGCGCCAATAGTTCGAGGGACAAAATAAGTCTTTCACCCGAGGTAAACACTGTGCTTTTCATTACGAATACAAGGAAAGTAAAAATAAAAACAGGAATTGGCTATAGAAATAATACAAGGAAGTATGAACAATACTCCACAACCCGAAAAAACAAATGAAGATCGGATTGCCGCCTAGATTGTTTTTTTTTCGTTGGCCGGCCAACTTTATTATTTAGCCATTATTTTTCATTTTCATCTTTAAATATTTTGCCTAAATCTATGTTATTTTAAGGAAATTATTGAAACTTAATTATAATAAAGTCATTTAAAAATATATATTCCTTAATTAATACTTAACTTTATGTTATTAAAATTTTACATCGCGCTGTAATTGAGTGGCTGAAGAAAAAGTTGGAACATGGTTCCATAGAAATGTGAAAATGGAACTAGTTTTTTTAAAATAATTTGACAGCTGTCAGTTAAAAGCGATTCTCCCTAGGGCGGAAAAGTATTACTTTCAACCCGCTCCTCAGGCAACTTCAGACCTACTTTCCGAGTATGAGTAGTGAAAAAATATTTGTAAACCCAATAGACATGACTGTCCGGCTAAAACTGATCCTAGAATACACAGTATTAGTAACCCAAGATTATAGCATAGGACGTTCTTATTCATCTTGGGCCAGGAAGGCAGACGCACCCGAGGAAAGGCATCAATAATGAGACCCTGTCTATTGACGGAAGTACCTAAATAATCAGTTTAAAATAAAAGTCAATAGTCCAACGTCCAATTATATTATTATTGGTATTATCTGTATAGGATTAATACAATAGCCTAATTTTACTTAATCGCAGTCATGTGGGCTCATTGTGTATGTTTAAGGCTAAGTTTAATAAAGTAAGAGCGTTTTCAGATTAGCGTTTTTTCGGCGCATGAGTACTTATAAGCTCGTTTTTGGAAGCGCGTGTAGGCGCGTAAAATCGCGCCTTTTGCCACCTGCGCAAGCCGCGAGAGGCGCCTCCCACACCGGTTCGAGTGAATACACCGGAATAAGCGCGTGTTTTTGAAGCACAAAATGCGACGCACATGTAAGCACGAAAGCCGATAATTAAGTATTCCTACATAATTAGTTTTCTAAGAATCTACGCTAAAAACAATGACTTTAACTTTATCTTTGTAAATTTCAAGCATTGTTATTCTGAAAATGCTTGGTAACGCCCTTAGTTGTAATTTAAATAAATTCGAGGCCAGATATACAAATAAGTCTTATGTAGTTATCAGGTTTTTCACTAAGAAGATTTATGAACTATGGTTTCTGGACTCACCACGGTGCTTTTTCCACTATATTCTGTGCAGCCCCGTTCTTCGTTTCTACCGCTGACGCCATTTTCTTCTGTAACAAGTTTTATTTTGTAGTTATACTACATTCCACATTGAATACGAGTGGACTAAACATATTTCACATTTTGGAGATCAACAACCTTGCTGGGAGGTAGCAGATGTTGTGGTGTTTGCCAGTACCGGATTAAGCAAGCACGGGGCCCGTAGCAAATTATTTCAAAGAGCCCTTGATCTACTATGGGTTCTTAATTATAAAGTGGTAAAAAAACAAATCAATATCGGCTCAGCAGCTGGCCAAGCTGCTGCGCTAGCTCGCAAGCAACCCAGCCTGCTATTAAACATAAGCAATATCAAAGTAAGTAGTATGCGCGCAGGCATATAAATAAAAAAAAACTCTCTCATACCATAAACAAAATGAGTGGGCGCCACAGATATAGATTTACATAGATAACGCAAATGTATGTACTTAGCGTGTCCGAAAACCCCGACCAAGCGTCGAGGTTGGTCACCGATAACTTACAGTCCTCGCGACTACAGATATAAAAATATGAGTATGAGCGCGATAATCACTCGAGGGAATCGTAGCGGGCGGAGGGGCATCGGCGGCATCGGTGTCTTTGAAGCGGTTTGGATTTCCCGTCACTAATGACGTCACAGTAGGTGTTAAAAATTCGGCACGCTTGGTTTCAATACAAATCGTGATACTTGCGTTATCTATGTAAATCTAAAACTGTGGTGGGCGCAATTGAGTAACTATGCCTCTTCTTGGATAAATTCAGAGTAAATCATTATAAATTTTATTTTGTAGTTATACTGTACTATACCTACTGTATTATAATGAACATTAAATTGCAGTATCATTTCTAAGAGCATTTATCGTTTTAAAAAACTTTTCCACTTGAGCTGAACTGGGTGGAGCAGAGACAATGAGGCGGTCCTATTTGGTCGAAGCGGGCTTGCCAACTTCATAACACAACTAAGTGGAAGCCTTATATTCTAAGGTGGAAGCGCAGTCTTAAGGTTGAATTTCGTAAAATCATGGTAAAATGTATGTAAGTACTTTCCTACCTATATTTCTGGTTATTTAATTAGAGCAACGTCTGATATTATAAAAATGTAAGCTTCCATGATTTTTAGTAAGTATTTAGATAGGTAAGTAGATACATTTGAATTCGCGCATAAAAGCCAATACTCCATAGACCTTCCTACGTTTTTTAATGATATAGCATATTAGCACTCGAATAAGTATTTACGTACATACCTACTACGTGTATCTATTCTGTGACGCAAGTAATTACCTACCTCATTAACCTTTTACCTACTTGTATATTTCAGAATGACCTATAGGTTTGACTAATTATAAATAGAAATACCTAATTAGGTACTACCTATTTATCTGCTTTGAAAACAGAAGAGACACACTTTAATATGCTTCTTAGATTTTCTTAACCGTTTGTTATTATTAACTCTAAAACATAACAAAACTATGTTTATGTAAGTAAGCACCTACCTGCCTTTAATCGATGATTCTACCAAAAATGGAGTTGGAAATGAAACTTTCGGAAATATTAAAAACAACACAAAAATGTAACGAAATCATTAAACTTAAATATTTGTAAGTAAAAACAGCCTTGTAAGTATTACGAAAACCTTTCACATTTTTATAATTTTAATGGTATGAATAGGTTTTATAATAACCTATCTACCTTGTACACTTTGAAGTACCTAAGTGTTATTTCTGAGTTCTGACACATTTATTGGTCACTTTAGTGACAGCTTAATTAACACAAAAATTGGCGTTATTTTAAAGTTTGGTTACAACTTCTTAATTTAGATAGGTAATTAGGAAAGTGTTGATCAATAAATGTGGTTATATTTTAGGATGAGATAGGTATCATATCATGTTGGTATTTGGACCTAATTGCAACAACCAACTAAAAATGAACTTTATGTCATGGTAAACAGTCACTATTTAATTTATTCACGATATCGATGAGTAAGTATGTACCTGCTTCTCTTATCGGGTTATTAATGCCACATAGGTAATTTGAAATATTAACCACTTACCTATTGCACCACACCGACGTAATATTTTTCAGGATATTGTAGGTATGTACTTACTTATGATCAATATACATATCTATCATCGATCAAACACACCTGTACGGTCCCATTGTTTATTGAGTATCGTCGATAGGTATAGATTGTTATCTTCTTTTTATGTTTTCCTGAATATCATTTTGGATAATACATTCACATGTTTAGGGTTCCGTAGTCCCTACGTGGACCCACTAAGATCATCCTGTCTGCCACAGTACCATTAGAATATTTATTGATGACGTTTGGTAGGCAATTAAATTGTATATAAATAATGTAAATTATTCTGAATACTAATTAATCGAAAGTAGAATTCTAATTAATCAGTTGACGTTAAATTTATATCTACAGTCGATAGGATTTTTTACTTAGCAAAGTTGGACTTGATTTAATGCCAATTAAAATAAAATTTAGGTTTATAGTAGGTATGTGGGATAGTAATATTATATAAGGAGTAGGTAAGTACCTACCTATAATAGATAATTACAATTGCATTACCACCCTGAAAGAGTTGTCTTGCCCCTGACCCTTTGAATTATAAAACTACTAAGTAACATACCCCCAATAAAAATAACAATATAATTAGTAGTAATATAATACTTTGTATAATTATTAATAAGTATATTATTGTATAAAAAAAGAAATTAATCAATGAGTTGCTACTTACTTTTTAAATAATTAAAAAAAAATCCGTTTACACAATTTGACAGTAAAATTGGCGGGAAATATACGTAATATGCAGCGCCCGCGTCCGGCCGTGCTCGGATGTCGCGAATGACTAGAGGACGATAGGCGGCCAACACGTTCCAACACATGCAGACGAAGGCAGAGTCTACATGTTTTTCCACGGGCTTTTGATGGTTCCGTAGTCCCGTGGGAGTTTAAGAGGTTCCTGCAATGATCTTTCTGATCTGTTTCAGTTGTGGTACAGCCTCTACAGTTATAATAGTAAAATTTTAATTATTTGTATTTTATGTATAGTCTTAGTATGACTATGCCTGTCGGCCTTAAATTAGATCTCAATTTGAATTATAATAAGCCATTTAACTTATTCAATCGGCAAGTGGCGCTTTTGAAAATGATTGAAAATTTAACCTTGATCTGACCTGAAACTGGTAAAAAATATTACGCTTTTCGACATTTCGTCATATAAACCAACCTTGCAGTCCACGATGCGTTCGCTAAATTAGGTCGCTCGGCTTATCGCTAATTGAGAACGCTGCTCTACTGGTAGGGTTGCCAATGAATTTACACAAAAATGAAATTAAATAACCCACCATATACCTACGCAAGTATAAAGGACCTTAACATTTTATATTACAAAGGAATTACTTAGATTCTCAGCGAAATAGGTATACATAAACAGTTCCTTCGTGACAGGTTCGAGGAGTACCTACACGTTAATAATAATTAAGTATACCTACAACAGGTACTTAAGTTTAGGTAGTGTTATTAGGTATCTATACTGTGGCCCTGCCCTGTGATCAGTGAACAGTGAAACTAAAGGTCAGTGGGCACCTACCTACTTACCAACCCAAACAAATTTATTTTCGTGTCAATGTTACCAATGCTATTTCGATTTATTCGCTAGTAAGGTGACAACCCTAACTCTTGTGTCAATGACCTCGAATGCATTGTGTTGCAATCTTGCAATTTGTAATTTTGCCAAATCGTCCTTACACTTCCGAAACATCAGGCCGAAAGCAACTGATAATTTAAGCACCGCACGTCTTTAGGTACCAAGAGGATTTTTTTTAAAGTTGAGGCTGTTTTTAAATTCCAGACTAGGTATTTACCACATTACAATAACACTCGCATCGAGCACAAGATTATAAACACTGGAATGACGTTTTTTTATACAGTATGTAGGTAGGTAGGTATACTATATTTTTTTTTTCCTCCCACTGCACTGTTATAATAACAAGTTGGTCATCATTTGCGCGTGCCGTCAGCTAACTTCGAGATAATAAGGGCTTTCTAACATGATTATGTGCTTGTAATCATCGATACCTATAAGAAGCGCTGCGAAAATTTTTAAGGTCTTTGTATGTATGTACCTAATGCTATGTACTTAAGTAGGTACTTTATTTACACGGTGATCTGACACAGGACTTGTAACTCGTAATTCAAATATAAACAAAATGAAATGCCAAAATCCTACTCAAAAACGCTCTCAGACTTGAGATAGATCTTATAAGATAGATTTATTAATACGTGGCTAGGTGGATACAGTGGTAATAGTAAAATATAGGTACTAAAGCAGGGTCGCTGAGCACGAAGAATTTCGTACAATGACCTGTTATTACCTGTCTCTGTCACTCCCGCGTAAATATAATACGTCTCGCTCACACAGTTGCCGTGAACTGCGTGTGTCCGGCAACTGTGTGCTCAGCGATCCTGCTTTAGCTTGATATCAACCCTATTACCGCCTGCACGCTGCCGTGTGTAAGTAATTAATTCCTTTGTTTTGTGGATATGTTTAATTAACTGCTGTTATCCAGGATTATTAGGTACCTACTTAACGAGCGCATATCTACTTATTCGAACTATGAACCTATTAGTTTAGTAGGAGGGTAAGTATATTTATTTAACATGGTTTACTTTAGTCTTCGATTAACGCCCTATAAGCAAGTACTTACCAATATTTAGATAATCACTGGCTGCGCCTGCGACTCCGGGTGCGTCGATATATTTTCTTATTTCCATTGAAACCAATTTTCAAGGATAAACTGCCCGACCCAGTCATAAGCAAGAAGGCTAAAGCGCCCATCTAGCCCACGAAGTTCAAATTTTTTGAGGTTTTTTAGAAATTTTTCAAAATCTTACAATAATAAAAGGCACATTTTGTAATTCGCGACAAAGACCGTGTGCAATGCATTTATTAATATATCCAACTTACTCTAAGACATTTCAAGAACGACAGCTATACAGATAATCTGGCAATTTTTGTATATTTAGTGATTAACTAGTATCATATCCACCGTGATAATATTTAGAGTAAAATAAATGTATTAATAAACGCACTGCATACTGTGTTTGTCGCAAATCACAAAATGTTGTCTTAAATATTTTCAGATTTTGGATAAACTATAAAAATACTCGAAAATTTTGAATTTTGCGGGCTAGGCAGGCGCCTTCATTGCATATACAAACCGCAATAATTAAGTAAATACTTTCGTTTTTTTTACTCAGCGTTTTACTGGCCGTTCGTCTCGTCTTTGTTTGTTGTACAAATATTTTACGTAGACGCTAGCGACTGTGAACCTAAAACTCATGGTATCTGCCTATACATAGTGATTGTGCTAGTAGGTAGGTATCAACATAAGGATGTTATCGGTATGAATCTAGATAATGGCGCCCCGTTTTAAATTAAATCAGGTTATAACCGCTCAAGCCTTCCAGTATCGTATGATATAATGGTCCAGGAAGATTGATGAGACAAGTACAGAAAGGTATCTAGCATGAAGTGCACCATTGTTGTACTAATTGTTGAGCAATTTCTATCATAATGGACTAATAGGTATATCTTCTGCAGTTTGCGACAATATAACATTGATATGACCTTGACTGTTGTAGCATCGTGTGCGTAGAGATAAACTAGCTGTTCCCTACGGCTCTGCCCGCGCGGTACCTACTTCGATAAAATAAAAGTATCCTAAGATACTTCTTCTAAAACCGACTCTCTGACAGTGAAAGTCTCGTCGAAATCGGTCAAGCCATTTCGGAGATTGGCCTGAACAAACAGACAGACAAAACGATTAAAATAGTTTTTTGTTCAGCCGATTTCAAAAAGAAGGAGGTTGTCTATTCGTGTGTATTTTTTTATGTTTGTTATTATGATTAGGTACCTACCACATACTTCTATATGCATTTAGTAAAAACGCTTTTAATGATTGTTATACTAACCTATCAAAAGATAGAATTTGGTATTGATACTTATATTGAAATATTATATATCGATGTATCGGATTTAAAATATCGATAAGTATGCATAGGGATTTACAACAACCTAGCGTACAATGTGAGTTGTCGGAGTTGGGTCGGTAATTAATAGATACTTATTAGACATTGGACTAAATATTTACGATAGTTTACAGACGGCACGATAAGTCCGACCTGAATGACGTTCGCAGCACAATTCCATTCACATTTTACATGTTTTTAAAACAATAACGCTCAGTACACACTTGTGCTATAAATGGTATCTAAAGGCCACCATAATATGTAGTTGTGCAAGAGAGTTGCAGCAAACTCGCTCAAATTTTTCCACCGCTCGCTAGCTACACAAGTATAGCGATACTTGCCATAAAACCGGCAACTCCATGCCCGTTCAATGTGACGATATAATGTGACCTTTGCGGAGAATGTGCGCAATTGCCTAAAAGCATGTGTGAAACTTAGGGCTTGTTTATAATGTTGACCGCCAACAAATGCGTACAAATCTATCGGGCAATTCCTACCCGATTTGTGCTGGTCTTTTCCCGATCTCTGGTAGTCCTTGCCTGTTCAATTAACACTTAATTTAATCTGTACATTAAACTATTATATTGCTTACAAACAAAACAGGCGGTGTTAAGACAGAAGCAAAAAAATTGTTATTTCATTAAAAATAAATAAGCTTGATACAAAGTAAATTATAGCATTACGTCCATAACAAGTGTGGTCGATGGCGATGATGTAGACGTGGCGAGACTGGCGAGCAATCCGGTTCGGTGCTGTACCACAGCCAACGAGAAGCGACGCGAAATTGGAAATATTATTTTATGAAATTCGTTGTTTTAACGTTCGCCTTCGTTCATTTTAATAACATTACGGTTTCTGCAACAGAATGTACTACGACTTTATAGAATAGTCGCCCGAATGTTATCAAATATCATCGAGCCCGGCGGTGACCGACTTGAACTGGACCATTATTACCATTTCGTATTGCTTCTCGTTCACCATGGATTTCTCTATAAGTGAGGTGTAGATTGTTATGATAATAATATGGTATTGTTTATGGTATGGCTTACTTATGGTTATTACTTGAAAAATAAATGAATAAAGTTTGACACGTATTTTATTTGAAGAGAATAAGAAATGTAGGAAATATTAATAAAACATAGATTAACAATAGTAGGTTAGTATAGGTCATTGTGCTATCTTCTACTTCGGAGAATTTAAGCGTACCCAATGGTATTTCTGTTTAACATAAAATAATATACATAGGTAGTTTTATGTAATAATTATATTCTTCTAATTAAATTTAGTTTGACCATGTGCACTAAGCTTTACGCTCTGAAACATAATATAAATTGTATGCGCGCTTTCGAGTCCAAGGTCGGTTAATATTTGTTCATAATAATAGTAGCTCCGGCGAAAATTGATCATTGGTAATTTTTATTAAGATATATTATCATCGTCATGTATGTAATTGGTATTGTATAAGTCAGGACATGTATTTAAATTAAGTTCGTCAGTTGATAGGTTTTTACAGCCTAGTGCCTAATACCTACCTAATTACGTTACTTTGTTGTTTTCAAAACAAGTTTATTTGATGTCGCAATGGTTTGTTTAATATAAATATTATGTAAGTATAATTAAGTTATTTTTTATCACTGCACTTCTTGTTGTAAACGTTGAATAAAATTATGTACACCGATGCCAATTCGCTTCGGACCCACTATAAAACCGATAGAGCTACTTTCACAAGAATGCAGTGCAATGACGGGCGATGATCTGTTGTTGGCAAACTAGGTAGTTTTAACATTTGCGTCACTCCCAGAGCCGCCCAAGGGCGGAAATAGGACGCCATGTATGTAGCTACTACAGGACCTCCTGTAGTAGCTAAATTACCATACCACCATACCTATGGTGCACTCCGAATTTTAGGTACCTACGCACGAAAAGAGACATTGAATGTACACCTAATAATTTTACGCATGCAGCGCTGTGCAAGTTGAATTGCACTTAATTGCGTCGCTGCTAGAGTCGCTATTTATATTTAATTGTCCTTGCAAAGGGAGTCATCTCTTTGAAGAACTAATATTACTTACTAGTTGCTGCCCGCGACTTCGTCCGCGTAGACTTAAGTAAAGTATTATATGTGTTAATCCAAGTTATAAACTATCTGTGTTCCAAATTTCATCCAAATCCATTCAGTAGTTTTTGCGTGAAAGAGTAACAAACATACATCCACACTCACAAACATTCGCATTTATAATATTAGTAGGATAGTAAGATGTATTATCTTTGTCTACAGGTACAATCGCTGACAATGTTTTGAATGTGACTGTACATAATATGGTTTTGATTATTTTTGAAATATTCTGTCTGTCTGTTTGTTCCGGCTAATCATCGACATGGCTGAAGCGATTTTGACAATATTCCAGTGGCATTTGTTGATATAACAAGCAGTAACTACTACTATATAGTACTAGCTTCTTTATTTTATCTTACTACCACCCTGATGGAGCCACAGACAACGGCTAGTATTATAGATAAAAAACATTCAATAAATGCGCGCGCGCATGGCCCAATGCGCATATTTAGATCGTCACTGGGCCAAGGTGACCCGGTGCCCGGTCCGGACCCAGGTTTCTACATTAAGGGACGCATTTTTGAATCGATCCCAGTCTAAGAGCAGTCTTGAGTACGCTTTTGATGTATCATTTTGCATTTGTATGATATACTTAAAATTACAGATTTTTGCTTTTTTCTTATAGGAAGATTTATTGTTTTTTCTTATCGTTGAGTAAGTATATAGAAAGTAGGTTCCTTCTGACCTCTTGTCAACCTCCAAAGAGTTAAGTAAGTTCCTGCATATCTGTACCAAAGTACGTCATACTTGTTTTAAAGGTTCCGTAATTTTAATTACATTTATATGAACCTATCTACCTACAAGGTACGTATTACGCAGGCAGGAAGTAGGCTTTGGAAAAAAATACAGATATTTTTTTCTTGATAAATATCTTTGTGGTTTGTAAATTACGATACGATATTTATTGATTTTCTCTTCTCCTGCCCATCTCTATTCTCTAGTAGTACTTATGTACTTAAAACCACGATGGGAATTACCGCTCGGTCAAAGTCAAAGTCAGTCAGTACGCTCTATCAAAACTGAGTCAGTTAGAGCTAGAAATAAGAATCAGATCCAGAGTGAAACCTCAAGGTATCCCGATCTGATATTGTAAATGAATGGCTCATAATATAAAATAATAAGACTAAAGAAACGCCTACAGTAATTTTATTAGCATAGATACTTAAATTAAACAAACTATGACATCTTTATTTTAGCAGGAGTCCGATAACAACAAAAATTTCATAGTACGAAGTCTACAAACAAAAGTGATTTATACTTCTACTAGATAGGAACTTGAAGAGTACTCGTAGTAGTTTATCATCTATTTTAAGGTCAAGCGTGAGAAAAAAAAAATTCTTATCTCATTGACCTAATGTTATCTTTTGAGATGCGTGTACTTAAGGCGTGGTTTAAACACTTGGACAGACGATGCTGAGATATACTAACATTAGCTATAAGCCTTTACGTACTAAAAGTGAACAATTTGAGTAGATTTTCAATAAAACACCAAGACCCTTTTACCTCCTTAGTAATTAAAAATAACCTGCAGCCCTGCAGCACCTAATTTAATTAGTTCCACACGTCGTCTACTAATCGAATTGAGACTGATTTTGGTAATGAGGCTTCAACACCCGCAAACATTAGACGCATTTGACGACCGCTTGGCGCAGTGGTTCGAGCGTAGGCTGCTCGGCTCACTGCACATGGTGGTTTCGGGTTCGATTCCCGCCGGGGCAAATTTCGGAAATGGCCTTTTCGTAATTTGCCCAGGTCTGGGTATCACTGGGATTGCCCCCAGTCCATTGTACGGTACCCATAGTACAAGCGTTGCTTAGTTTGGGACTATACAGTTGGTGTGTTCGTCTGGCAATATTTATTTATTTATTTTATTTATTTATTCAACGTTAAATCATCTTAGAATTTAGTAATGCAACAACAAACCACCACATGTGTGATCAAGTGTTAAAACGATAAACTCTTATCTCGTTAATTAAAGACACAGACACCACACAATAAGTACTCTTCAGTTCGTTACTACTCTTCATTGAAGTAACATCGCACTAGTGTCGGGTTTAGGTACTAGATATTGTAGCTACTAGTTGCTGTCGTTCTTAATTAGCCTATTTACCACGTAGACCTTGTTTGTGTTAAACCGACTTGTAAAGTTTTCGTTATTTTTTTAAAGTGCTGTGAGTGACCTTATTTCTGTTGATAAACAAACTGATTTGACTAAATTAAATGTATTTCCGTTCCTTCTAGCATGATCAAATCGTACCTAAGCACTAGGCAACGATATCTTTTCTTAAATCTAAACTGATCTGTAATTTGTAAAAACACACCAGTACCTCATATTAAATTGGTGAATCACATCAGTATTTAAACGAATATCTCCAATATTATCCCCACAAGTCAATGCATTATCATACTTAGTATTATAAAGAGGAAAACTTTGTTTGTTTGATTGTAATGAATAGGCTCCGAAACTACTGAACCGACTTGAAAAAATCTTTCACTGTTGGGAAGCTACACTATCCCCGGGTGACATAGGCTATAATATATTTAAAAAAAATTAGGGATCCTTACTAAAACTCGAATAATGTAACCGCAATGTACCCGTGCGAAGCCGGGGCGGGCCGCTAGTCTCTTATAAGATGCTTCTAAGACACTCTACATTTTGCATGATATAGGTATTGCAAACTTTGAGCATTGACCAAATGTTAATACCGAGATGAAAAAATGTATCTATGATTGTTCCAGAGCCATATTATGTATACTCGTACCTAAATGCGTATTTTTGAGTTTGTTTTACGAGTTTGTAAGGAACAAGGAGTTGAGTCACGCGTGTGTTAAAAAGCAACTGTCAAATAATTTTCAAGGATTATTTGTAGTGTTGCCATGTCCGTTAGCATTTATCAAGGGGCATGGCAACACGATAATCCGATGAGAGCATTTGCTATGCAGTCTATTACACAAGGAGTCCACAAAATGTGGAACTTATTCGTAATTACACATTGTAAAATGTCGTCCGACATCTACAGCGCCAGCGCCGCGTCTACGGGACTTTGTAATGTGATAGAAGATTGCGAATCTATTAACCACAGGCGTTGTAGGTGATTGCGATATTATGACTCAGTTCTGCTCACGGATACGTGATTTATTGATAAAAGCTGAGACATACTGTTTATCGGCGGTTATCTTCGTACAAGTCGTAAAATAAATTCTAGAGCGAAGTTACTTATTTGCAATCAGTAGGTAGGTATCCTTAAGTTTACAATTGTTGGATAACGTTTTGCAAAACGGAATCAACCCACAAGCACTGCTGTAGACCAAAACCAACCTTGTGTTAGTGGTTCTAGGTTGGTTTCAGTTTGCAAAAGTGTGTGTGGGTTGGTTCCATTTTGAATAGAACGTCCAATTATTGTAGTAATTTCTAGCTTTTAGTGCACCTAATTTTTAAGATTTTGATTGCTAAACTACGTATTGAATTGCTAGTAACCGTAGGCAAATAGTCCATATCTCTGAAACTACCGAACAGATTATGATGTTACTTCTATGGGACCACCTGGAGAGTAGGTAGGTATAACCAATAAAACAAAAAAATAAGTGTAGGTACAATTGGCGGAGAAATCGGTGAAAATACATAAAAAATATATTATACATTCGAACACAAAACCTCCTCCTTTTTGTAAGTCGGTTAACAATGACAATGTTTAAGTGCCACCGTAGGCCTTAACAAAATAAACGATATGAATTTGACTTTGACGTTTTGGCCCAACGCGGGTCCCATAAAAGACACACAGAGTAATTAACGAGATAAGCTTTACGAGTCGGTTGAATCCATAGCCAAAGGTCGTAGCTCGTATCGTTGTCTCATAATCTACATTACACTAATCTGTAACATTGAACTTTATCAGGGTCTTATCTGCGGACGTAATATCAAATTGTGCTTAGTGTTTACAAGGATATCAAGGTAGCAACATGTAAGTTTTATATTTATTTTATTGAATACTATTTTTGCAATTCATATCCTCAACGATTCCATAAGAACCTACTATGGTCTATTTCACATAGGAAGCCCCGCGGAAAAATACGGAAGTAAATTGTACACGGTGTAAATTACAGCCAGTCACCAGTCGCGACTACAGCGCCGCATCTAGGGTACTTCATATGTGAAATAGTATAAACGTGTCGCCAGACGAACACACCAACTGTATGGTCCCAAGCAAACTAAGCAACGCTTGTACTATGGGTACCGTACAATGGATTGGGGGCGATTACGGTGATACCCAGACCGGGGTAAATGACGAAAATACCATTTCTCAAATTTACCCCGACGGGAATCGAACCCGCAACCACTCGGTGTAGTGAGCCGAGTGGCCTATGCTCGAACCAAGCGGTCGCCCAAGTATAACCAATGGAATTACCTATTTGCAAAATGTTCATTCATCTATCGTGTCGGTGCGCACGCATGACGGACGTGGAACGGATTTTGCTTTGTATAGTTTCTCACAACTGGGTCGATGATCATCAAGTCAGTAACGCACGCGCCGATCGTCAGTTGTTTAGAGCAAAGAATAAAAATAAACATGCAGGTCTAATTTAGTACATCCTTCTTTTATGAAGTCCGTTGCATCAGACTAAAATCTCGCCAAAAAAGCATTTGAGAAAAGTCTCAATGAAACTAACAACGATAATACTTACACCAAATAATATATGTTTGATTTAATTATTTTTTGTGTATCTATACCTATATATAAAACTCAAAGGTGACTGACTGATCTATCAACGCACAGCGCAAACCACTAGACGGATCGGGCTGAAATTTGGCATGCAGGTAGATGTTATGACGTAGGCATCCGCTAAGAAAGGATTTTGATTAATTCCACCCCCAAGGGGATAAAATAGGGTATGAAATATTGTATGAAACTTTGCCTATTAAATTCCACGCGAACGAAGTCGCGGGCACAGCTAGTATATTTATAAATGACGACCGCTTAGCGCAGTGGTTTGAGGGTAGGCCGCTCGGCTCACTGCTCATGGTGGTTGCGGGTTCGATTCCCGCCGGGGCAAATTACGGAAAGGGCATTTTCGTAATTTGCCCAGGTCTGGGTGTCACTGGGATTGCCCCCAGTCCATTGTACGGCACCCATATAGTACAAGCATTGCTTACTTTGGGACCGTACAGTTGGTGCGTCTGTCTGGCAATATTTATATTTATTTATTTTATATTTATTTTTATTATTATAAGGATTAGGTGTTCAATTACATAATTTGGCTCTGAACTTGTACTGACCCGCGATATACAATTACTTTGTTGTACTATGTTTCAAGTATATCAAGGATTCCTGACGTCATGCCACCGCCAAAGGCGCGTTCATGTGATAATGCAATAACAAAATGTATATTAAGCCTGATACAAACTTACCAGATCATCATGGGTATGCACCGCCAGCCATATAATGAAGAGACTTCGTTATCAATTAATCTTATGATAAAAATTAAATTAATTGATTGTATGAAGTCTGCACTGTTTGTTCTGGCGCTCCAATTCTTTTTGCCAGAGTTTCATCGCTTATATTCCTAAGCTTCTTTATATTGAGCTATGTTTTTGCCGAAGATCCACCAATGTAGCGCTTAGCAGTCCTTCAACCAAAGAAGCCGACAACTACTTAATTAAACTTTTTCACATTTGGATACTGCAAAATGTATATATATTACCGGTACCGGGTTAACCGTATGAATAGCCTAATATCTTAAAAAACATACTTAGTCATATCTTCATACCGACTATAATAAACAACCAAGACAGTAAAGCAAATGCTTATAGAAAAGCCAGAGTCCAAAGGGCTGGCAAAACTATGATATAGCATTTTATTTTATCAAAGGGTAGCACATAATCTTCCGGATAAAATAAAAGTAATAATTATATCTGCTCACGTAGATATTTATAATTATGATTTGTTTTTTGATAAATTTTATCGATTATGAGTTATGTTAATTATATTTATCTAGGTTCCTATTGATAATAAACGAGTGTCAATTTATAAAGCGATCAAAACTAGAAAAGAACCATATTAAACTACAATATCTCAATACTAATGAAAAATGAAGGTACATTTAGCAATATTATTTATTATGAAATCAGTAGAACAAAATGCGGTAAATTTTGAACTCAAATTATGGTAAAACACGCAAAGCAATAGCAAAAACATAGTCACACACTAAAAGTTATTGAAAATGTATGTCGGTAATTTTGTAATTAAATACCACTGTACCACGGTTTTTTGTGATCGCAACTTTACTTGTAACATTAGAATTATTTGAGGTTTGACTTCACATTCTCATCCCAATTACTATAATGAATGCCTTGATCATAATCGTATCCTTATAAACGCCCCCTAACATTAATAAGAGCCGAAACAGTATTATTTTGTACTCGCCGGAGTTGGCCGTGTTCCAATTACCTGATTCATAAAGTCAAAAGTGCTAAACTCGACATGTACTTCTCCAGGGCGGAGGAGCCACAGGTGATATACGTCGTGAGACTCATCTTCGAAGTACTATGGATGCTGGTGAAGCTCAACTATGAAATATTCAAGGCTCTGTTCAAATTGGTGCTACCAAAAGAAGCTAAGGATGTGTCTGAAGATATTGTTCTGGTAAGTTTTTTCACAATATCCAAATACTTTGCAAGCCATGGTTTTTCATGAATGTTAATTTCCCTGTTTTTATGTAAGTACTTGGGTCCTATAAATAACACAATGATGGCTAGGTAACTTTTAACAAATTAATTACACATATCAGATTTAATTAGATATAATTGAATGAATTACAAATTCTTATTTCTTTATGCGGTATAAGGCATGATAAATTATTTTTGATTGGATAATATTATAATAGTAGAGTGACGTCATTTTTTTACCCAGATTACTGGTGCCGGTCACGGCATGGGTCGCGAGGTGGCCCTTCGCTTCGGCAAGTTGGGCGCCAAAATAGTGTGCGTCGACATCAACGCCGCTGGCAATGAGGAGACCGCCAAAATGATCAAGGAGGAGAAGGGCTCCGCTTTCGCTTATCAGTGAGTAGACTCCCTTCATCTTTAACCAGATCAGAAGGTGAAAAGTACACCCAGACCAAGGCAATTTACGAAAATACCATTTTCGAAATTTGCCCCGGCGGGAATCGAACCCGCAACCACCATGTGCAGTGAGCCGAGCGGCCTACCCTCGAACGACATATACAGCTGTTTATGATGTTGTCTGTATTTTGTGCACTAAAAAATAAAGACCAATATAAATTGTTGTAAATATTTCACCACTGCAAGCTCACGGTTTGCGAGGCCTTATCCGAGCAGGGTCTTTAAATACGGTCAAGATTAAGTTTATATCATATTTTAAAATTCTTGTAGGTACTAGAGACCACAGCTAGATACACATCGATATTAACTTAGTGTAGGGGTTTATGGTCAGTATCATAGTATAAAATTGAATTCCCTTTTAAAGTAAAACTAATACAAAACACGAAGGTTTAAACAAGTTTCTCCAGCGAATTAATCTCGACAATAATAAAGCGACCAATCTTAATCGACGCTCGACATTAACTCCAAGCTTTTTGTGTCAATGTCATCCGTAGGGCCAATGCTTAAGATACAATTTCGTGGCGGACCGTAAGTCGTAACGGATTGACGCACACTGAGTACGTACACACATCATTAAAAGCTTGTATTATCTTTCAAGTAGTATATTCCAGTAAATCATGAATTGATAAACTTTTTGTGTTACTTGTACAATTGTCGTTTAAGGGCGGATCTTTTATGGTTTTTTTTTCACTTGCGTATCTACAATATACAAACGTGCGTTCGATCATTTTTATAAGAGCAAGGAAAAGACCTCGGTGGATTTTCGGTTATTAGGGTTCCGGACCTTGCAAGGAAAAACCGGAACCCTTATAGGATCACTTTGTTGTCCGTCTGTCTGTCTGTCTGTCAAGACCTTTTTTCTCAGAAACGGGTAGAGTTATCAAGTTGAAATTAATACCAAATATCAAATGCTATGGTCACTTGTGGGTGTAAAAAAAATAGGCTTCTAAGTCAACGCAATCAAAAGATACGGTGATTTATGTCACATATTATAAAATAAATAAATAAATACTTTTCGCAAATTCACTTATCAATACAAAGGAATCAACGCACAGCCCAAACCGCTGGTGTTAGAATCATGAAATTTTGACAGTAAGTACCTTATATACCGCAAGTATCCACTAAGAAAGGATTTTGGAAAATTCCACCCCTAAGTGCATAAAATAGGGGGTGAAAGTTTTTATGGAGTAAAAAAATTAAATGAACCTAGTGACATGAAAATAAGTATTGAGGCTTCTTATTACAAATATAAAATATTAATTTCAGCGTTTTGTAAAATTCCACCCCTAAGTGTGTAAAAAAAGGGTTTGTATTGTAGTTTGGTTGCAGTTTGTATTCGGTTCCCGAATTTGAACAAGCATTTTTTGAAACTATTTATTATTAAAATATCTTGCCGGTATCGATATTGGAATCCAGGAATGGAAAAAACTATCTAAAATCATAATAAAATATTTTACGGAACCCTCAGGGCGCGAGTTCCACTCGCACTTGACCGGTTTTTTTCTATTGCATCATCATAGGTGAGATGTTGTGTAAAATAAGGTCATAAGGTGGGTCCTAACACGGCTGTGCCTATGTTGGGTATTGTACACTACTGATATAAAATTTTGCCATGAGCTGGACTCCAAGATAATTGGTTCCGTAATAAATTCCGATGCACAACTACAGAAGGACATAATGCACAAACATAGGCGATTTATCTGTATTTTTACAGGTGTGACGTCACGGATCGTGCGGCTGTAATGCAGCTTGCCGAGAAGGTGTCGAAGCAAGTTGGCGACGTCACAATACTGATCAACAACGCCGGGATAATGCCTTGCAAGTCGGTCTTGAGGCACAACGAGAAGGAAATAAGGACACTTATGGACATTAATGTTAATGGGATCCTTTGGGTGAGTTATTATTATTTAGTGAAACTCAAATCCTTTGATGTTTAATAACATATAATAAATAACCTTGGCAAAGAAACTGCAGTACAGCTAGAGGCAAGTACTTTTTAGTACGCTCTGGCGGTTTGCGAGCTGTTTGCGAGCGGTTTTCGTGCAAGGTATGAGTCCCAGTGAGACGCGAAGATCTCGCCGCCAACTTGCGCGTTAATTGAGAAACCCACTCGAAAAACGCCGGTGTCATAAAACCCCAGAGACTGAACCTAAGTGATTCGAGATTGATTTATGAATACCGGCCTAGTCTTATTTCTTTACCATATCCAGATGATCCAAGCCTTCCTCCCCGTGATGCTGGAGCGAAACTACGGGCACCTCGTCGCGATGTCCTCTATGGCCGGCAAGATGGGCCTCCGCAACCTGGTCCCGTACTGCGGCAGCAAGTACGCCGTCAGGGGCATCATGGAGTCGCTCGCAGTGGAGCTGCATGAAGACCCAAGGGACACTAATGGAGTATGTCCGACTTATCTTTTTCAAATTTCTTTAAATCTTTGAAGCGTTAACGACTTTTAATGGTATTCTCTTTCTTTAATAGGCGGAGGAAGAAAGATAGGCTTTATGCTCTATCTTCTATACTAATGACGACGTGATGTTCCAAAATTGGGTGTAGAGTTTACACTGTAGGTAGACCAAACGAGCGAATGCTCATTTTATCTCCACTCCAATGAATTTATATGGTGCCCACACTATCATTATTTTTGTGTAAAGAGGGACAAAGCAGTCTTTCGTTGTTCTGATTTGTTCGCGGAGATAAAAAGTGAAAGAAAACTGATTCTATTTTTAATCTAAAATTCACAACTCACGACCCTGCAAAAATATTTTTAAAAGTCAATGGTACCGCTCCACAGTATGAAGTTGTACGATCTCAACTGGATTTCTTAATACCATATATCACCTTATTACCTATCTGGATTTTAAAACATTATAACGAATTTTCGGAGCCAATGACTACAAATCAATTCCCACTGTTTGTTATGTAGCTAAAATTGACATCGCAAAGAATAAACTAAAGAAAATGGTTTCTATTTACAGATTAAATTCACGACAGTGTGTCCTTACATCGTGAACACGGGTCTGTGCCACAACCCTCGCATCCGGTTCCAGAGCTTGATGAAGACAGTGGACCCGGGAGACGCGGCCGACCAGATCGTGGATGCTGTCAGGCGGGAGTACCACGAGATCACCATCCCCAATGACTTGTATTACAAGAATAAGGTATGCTGTCTACTTGCTACCAGTCTTCGCCCGCGCGCTTTCTTGACTAAATAATAATGGCTGTCGATGTTTGATGCGGGACGTGGTACATAGGAGAAGCTCTGAAGCACTGTGCGTGCGCCTATTTTACGAAGACACCACTGGACGCGCGGCGGAGAGCAATTGAAGATAACAGTTTAATATAAATCTTAACTACCTTGCCTATAAGCATAAATTCGCATGCGGTGCTCGGAGCGTGGGTTAAGGTTTATATTAAATTGTTGTTTTCAATTGCTCTCCGCCGCGCCTTCAGCGGTGTGCGCTGGGCCCAAGCCTTTACTTTAGAAGACGACAAGTAGCTGACACTGTATAAAATAACATAAAAGATCCTAGTATTATTTTGAGTATTGGTTCATTATTGATAAAAGAAGACACCACCAGTGGTGACCTACCTGTCATGTAAAGATATGTAGACACTCGTAGATTTACTTATATATACATAGATGATACCGGATTTATTGTACCATGCACAGACCTGCTTTTTTTCCTTAGTTTTGTTTTTATTTGTTTAACAGATCTTCAACCTACTGCCTCCGGCCGCCGGCAGAGTGATGACGGATTTCGTCGACACTGGCCTAGACCCCCACGACTGATTCTATTTCAATGTTGTTGTTAAAAATCATTACGCATGTTGAGTGGTTGTTATTATAATAAATTATTAAGGCATAAGGTACATTGACCTTAGATTAATTCCAAAAAGGACTTCTTAATTCATAAGATGAAATCGATTCATCTCACACTTTTGTCTTGCCACAGCAGACTCTGTTAGGCCTACAGTTTTATAAATTACAGCTGCGTGTTTCGCTTAGTTGCCTTTTGATATTGAAATGATTGAAAACATTATTTCACCAGGGTATTTCACCAGGCCCTTTTTACCCGACTGCGCGACGCGAGGAGGATTAAAAATCTAGACCGGCTCTGATCTTCCCAATAATGGTTCCCGACTGTTAAACAGATATTTAATACTCAACAGAATTCTGGATTACTGGACTTGTTTTTTCTTTTCAGTTCAAGCAGTCGAGTGTTTAGATTTTTTTAATTTACTTTTTTATTTTATACTTAATTTTTATTGGTGTTAAAGCTAGAATAAAGTTATCACAATTATTGGAGATGCCTAATTAAGACATAAGAAATCAAGTCGGAAAAATTTGTACTTACCTTCGTAGTCCAGTCTAACCTAAATTCGTTCTTATATGGTCTTCAGATCAAGACACATCGAAGAACCATTTTTCCCTGGTCCAAGTGCTACTCTCAATGTTGATACTTATAAATAAAAGTGTCAAACACTCGAATGCCACTTACATTTGAGGACTGCAAAATTTTAACGCCTTCTACAAAAGATATGCCATAAGAAAACATAATTTTTGTAGCAATTGAGTTTTCTACCATAAGCAGCGGTGTCATTTCTTGCTGTTACATCTATAATACAATTGACTGTATCATTTGTTGGGTAACTATGAAAGGCTTTAGATATAATGTCTGAAATAAAATATGAAATAATGTATACCTAAATACGGTGTAATTGTTTTTATTTCTGTAACAATGTAACTATCCTTTGTAGCAACATTGATACGCCCTATCTAAGTTATGGCATACAGTTATGAGAATTTAAGTAAGAATACCTTAAAATGTATTCCCTAATTAATTTGGACGTAGGTATAGTACAAACATCTCAAATGTTACACAAAAGTTTGTAAATAAACCCATCATGGCAGAATAGGTTCGGTAAATTTGTATTTTATTGTTACTGATGGAGTTCTAGTGTATGGTAAGGCTTAGCGCTCGCTAGAGCTATGTATTACCATGAGGAAATCACCATAAAAGTGTATTTCGATAGCAGTTACCTACCTAGTATTTTCATCATACAGTACATTCAACAGTATCTATATTATTTAATATTATACTTGAGTACATGATTCATATCTTAGACTATACGCTTAAATAAATTTTTTTTGTCTTTGTTGTCTAACACTTAATTTAACTTAATACCTATTTTAAGTCTTAGTAATGAGAGTCTTAAAGAACGTGGTGGCGTGCCGCTTCGAAGGCAGACATTGTCCAAACGCTTCTAGTAATAACGGCTCTTGCTCTACCGCTTGCCTAGAAATTAACAATTTACCATTAGCTTGATGCTGGTACTAATTGGGTCAAATAGTGTGTGGTGTTTCCGAGCAAACTATGCTACCACAGTGCGTTAGGGCCGAGAGCGAACTTGGAAATAACATTATAAAATATATATAACTCAAAGGTGACTGACTGACATAGTGATCTATCAACGCACAGCGCAAACCACTGGACGGATCGGGCTGAAATTTGGCATGCAGGTAGATGTTATGACGTAGGCATCCGCTAAGAAAGGATTTTGATAAATTTTAGCCCCCAGGGAATAAAATAGGTGAAGAAAGTTTGTATGAAACTTTGTCAATTAAATTACACGCGGACGAAGTCGCGGGCACAGCTAGTACCGATATAAAATGACATGTCAAAAGCGCACTCAAGATCGCTCTCAGACTCGAGATATATTTGTTAATACGGGCTCTAGTGTCCCCGCTTCCTCAGTGCACACACATATAAAAATCATCTGAGTTAAGGGTCTATGATGTCGGACCTACCTATAATCTTCGAGGGAGACTTTTCCATCTTTATCAACGTCCAGTTTCCTCAGCACTAGCTCAACCAGATCCCTCACCCCCTCATCAGGATCTTCATCTCCAGGCTGTTTCAGCAATGCGTTCCTAAAAATCGTGAATTCTTGAATGAGCTCAAATTTGGCAGGCACCTTCTAACAAAACAGTTGGAAAGGAATTTATCCGAAAAAAAAGTTGAGAGTCTCACCTAAGGAGCAAAAACATTTCATCCCTAGTTATATACCCATCATTGTTCAGATCGTAGACCTTGAAGCAGTGGGTCCTTCTCTCTTCATTGTTCCCTCTCAGCAGTACGCTGAGCCCTCGGACCCAGGACTCGAACCGGAGGGAGCCCTCCCCGCCCGCCGCGCCCCGCTCCCACGTCATCCACATCCGCTCCAATATCTGCTCTTCGGTCACTAGGTCGAATGTGTTGTGCATCACGTCCCTGAAGGTACTTTGATCGATACCCTGGAGAAGATACTGAAGCTTATCCTCAATTTATAGATAATGCTTTGCGAAGCATAATCCAGAACAAAATGCTTTGTAATGGCAGACGACACAGAAGAAATCTAGCACAAATAATTTTACATTTCAATTTATTCGTTGGAGTATGACAGTTTTTTGTACACTTAAAATTTGCTACTATTGAGTTAACTGTACAGAATGCCAATTATGTTAATTCTAGGGGCAATACATTATCCTTTGAAGACTTTAAAAAGCATTACAATATTTTATTTTGGTTTTAGGTTGAATTTATTTCCTACAAGTACTTTTTAAATCAGTGCACTGCAGCTTTAAGCAATAAAAATCCAAAAGTCTTTTTTTATATAAAAGCGATGGGTCGTTTGTTTTATGGTTTATTAGTGATTGCGCCACGGCAGTGTTGTTGGGTGTACGGCACAGAAAGTAATCTATCATCCAACAATGTTCCATGAATTGCGTGAGTCCACATGTAAGGATAGCACAGGGCTGGAATGAGGACATTATTCATAAATATTCACTAGTTAATGCTACGTACTAATATTACAGGTATGTGTAATTTAAAGGAAATTATGACTACGATGGGACTGACATGTGTTTTATACAAAAGTCCCCAAATTAAATAAAGAGAAAAAAAAAAAAGGAAATTATGACATTTCAATTTATAAATTTAAAGTATTTGGGTAAAGTAAAGTGCAAGAAGAACCTTTGTATTTGTAACTAAACATAAAATAAATTAGTACTATTAAAATTAACTTCAGCTGTTCGACTATCTTCTAAAGTTTTATGTAAAAAGTCTCATAGAAAATGTCGGAGTTAAATAAGTACATCATTACCCTTACTCAATTACATTAAGAGTTCGGGACTGTTTTCGTGAAACGGACTCAGTAATATTTTGAGTTCAATCGATAAAAGTTAAATATTATTTCAAGTCCGTTCCTGACCGTCTAGTTTGTAACACACTTTCGCGGTTTTGCCCGAAGAACTTTTTTCAAACACGAAATAGGTGTTTTAAGTACATATATGAGCTGTCTAGTCCGTTCGTAGTTTACAAAGTAGGACAATAAAAAGCAAACTGGCTTTAACGGACTCCGGACTAATTTATGACGTGTTTTGTTATAACTTAACGCGTGTTCTAAGTGGTTATTTAGTGTCGTGTCCTACACAGGGTGAGTCAAAAGTCCGATAGTTATAGTACTTTGAATTTTTGTGATAAGTCATACATCATACATATTATAAGTCCTATAACTTCACTGGCCTATAACCTTTGTCTTCACTGTACATAACAAGGCATAGTTAGGTTTGGAAAGTTTATCAGAAACCTGTTTATGGTAATAATAAGTTCACAGATACTTATTACTATTACGTGCTTACATCAATCTTGGGCGGGTGTCCCATAGCGGTGGTGGGGGCGGCAGCCTGGGCGGCGGTCACCAACCGCCGGTACATGGTATACAGAGCTTCCAGTTCCGCCCTGTCAAGTTTTCGTACTATTCAAGTATAGCCATATCAAAGAATCGACATATATATTATAAGAATCGCAGAAAACATAACAGAACGAGCCGGCCGTAATATGCAGTGAGATCCGTAACGAAATACTTTGTAGTGTATCACATGATTAGATACAGATGTAGAGTAGGCACATGATTGAAGAAAATAACCTACAATTTTTACTACGTTCTAAATAGATCAAAATTGTTTGTTGTTTAAGTTTAGGTAAAGGTCTACGAAAGTATTCAAAGTTAATGAAAGAGATCTAAATTATAGTTCTCAAAGATTTTATTCTTTTCATTTGAGAAACTATGTATAACAAAAATATTACCTCATTTGAAGTAAAGGATACCTACAAAACTTACGAATTTAGTACTTACTTACTTATCTTGGAGTAATTTTACCGAAGTCCGATAAACAGAATTTATTTAATAATAATTTAATATTTATAACACTGTCTACTAACTCAAGGACTCACTTTGAGAAATGTGTAAGCCTATACAAAGCGTCGAGATGTTTCTCCTTGAGTTTCCGCTGCGGCATGGCGGACGACCGCCGCGGGCTGCGGCTACGATCTACTGCTACGGGCTACGAGCTACGATGCGTAGCCACGGGATGTTTGCCATACAACACCCCTAACTTCGACGTTCGATCGGTTATGGGGTCGTTCCATCAATGATTTTATTAAGGAGTCGCAAGTCGCTCGCATTTCGTGTAGACAGAAGCAGTATATACTTTAGGCCATAAAGAAAAGATTTTAGTATCTACGTATAGGTACCGAAGACTATTTTTATTATCTATATGGTAGGTAGGAAGGTATAGTTATTTTGTGGTGTACCATGATGGTTTGCTAGGTATTTTAACAATTCATTTCTTGGCCACTGAAACTCACATGTTTGAAATGTTCTCCAAATAATAACATAAGTTTGCCAGTGTAGTAGCCCTATTAATAATTGGGAAAACACTAACTTATTAAACTTTGTTGTCTTCAAAAGCGTATCGAACACCTTCTGCGGTGGCCGACTCCCAATTACCACAGGCTTCGGTTTGGGTTTCGGCCTGGGCGGCGCGGGGGGCGGCGGGGGCGGAGGGCGCTCCGCCGCCGCCCTACCAGCAGTGAGGAACAAGCGGACCCCGCGGAGAGCGATGGCGCTTGCCACCATGCTGATCTGCTTGCCCTCGGGGCCCATCGCCTGGAAGCAAATGGTGAGAAAAATGGTGGAAGTAATTGGTGAGAAGCATTAACGCTTATATACAGCCGTAACTTCGATAAATCGTTAAAAGGTTCGAATTTTAACTTCCTAAGCCCGGACCGTATTTATAAATCGATCTCAAGTCTGAAAGCGATCTTGGATATGTCATTCTTATGTCACTTCATTACAAAATAACATGTCAAAAGCGTACTCAAGATCGCTCGCAGACATTGAAATCCATTTATTAATACAGGCCTTACTTTTTTATCAAAACTTAGAAGTACTTAGAGGTAAACTGTACCCTACACCTGGATTGCTTCTATACATATCTCAAAAACGGCTATTATCTGTCAAATTTGTAGAGGCAGAACGGTATCAGAGAATGGTTCCTTCGTGTGAATTACCGCCACGTCACTCAATCGTTTGTTCAATCCCCCATACAACATGTGGTCGGTTACTTCCTAAACTTAGCTTTCCCAGTAATCCTCATTGTAAACTTTTCCGATCCATTAAAGCGCACACGTGTACCTACATGTGTCTATTACGCGGTAACCCAGTTGAAATAGTTGGTGCCTCGCACTGCCTCGCCGCGATTAGCGGGCTGATAATTCACACGGCTTAATTACGGAGTTCCATTATGTGTAGGTGTAGAGCAGGCTTCACAATACACCTTGCACAATCCGTTTCAAATTTGAAGTTGAAGAATTTGAAGGAAAACTGTTGCAATAGTATATGTAACACAGGATGCAAAAGTATCCTTCGTCAACTTCACACGTCTTGCGAAACATGTGCAGGGTTCCTCATGATGTTTTCACCGTTGAGCAAAAAACAAAGGCTCCGATGGAATCAAGCCTGGGCGAAGAAGAAAGAAATGAGTATGTGTTACCTTGATCTTCCCTTGTTGTTCAGATTTCCCCTTCTCCATATTGAACTTGCAACAAAAAATTGTGGAAAATGTTAAAGACTATGTAAAAAAGACATTTAAGATAATTAGTAGGTACTTACAGGTATTTATGTATAGTCTCTATTCTATAGTCTCTATTTAAATGTTACCTACAATTTTTTTCATTCGTTTCTTGCATCTATATTTCATAGAAAGCTTTCAATCTATCGACATTATTCCATAATTATTACGGTGGGGCTGACATCGTCTGTGATGCTGGTTATCATACCTACTACCTACATAATAAATATATTTCATCGTCGATACGGATATATTGCGATTTATTTCAGTAGATACTCACCTATCTACCTAACGCAAATCGTAATGTAGCTATCTAATCTATGTAAAACATTCTAGAGTTTCTAAAGAGTTGGGCCAAGAAATAGTTATATTCAATATTTCTATAAAATAGGTAAGTAAGTACCTACCTATTATAATGGTTATAGTTACTTATTATAACCATAGAAGAAAACATTTTAGGTACTCGTAAGTTACTTCTATTAGGTATAAATTTTGGGTTTCAAGCCTGACTGGCTTGTTGTCGCCGTAGGCAGTAGTCGCCGTGGTCGTGAAGATAAGATCCTAGTTTTGATTCATGTGTCGTGCTTTGCATGTAGCTGGGAATTTATTGACTTCAGTACCCCATATCACGTAGAAAGAACCTGTATGTTTTAGGATGTTCTTTCAACCGAATAGCTAAAGTATAGTTTATCATGCAGCACTTTATCGGGTAGATCAACGTCGGTAATAATTTTAGGGTACAGTCGATTTTCAGAAACCACAAGCCACCGTAACGTAAAAGTTTGTATATTTGATCGCAAAAGATAATCGATAAAGAAATCTTGATTTTTTTCTATGAACTTATGACTACGTATAGTATAAAACAAAGTTGGTTCCCGCTGTCTGTCCCTACGTATGCTTAGATCTTTAAAACTACGCAACGGATTTTGATGCGGTTTTTTTAACAGATAGGTCTCTACCTATCTTACTCTTGATTCAAGAGCAAGGTTTATATGTGTAAAACATGCATAATATAGTAGAGAAACCCTGATAATTTTAGAGCCGTGCGAAGCCAGGCGGGTCGCTAGTTAAAAATCCCAACAAGCCCAAACCCTTTCAGGTTCTTGCAATACTTACTACGTACTTAGCTTTTTTGAAATGTAAGTATGTACTATAAGGCTTTACGTTTGTGAAAGTTATAACATCTTATCAGAAATTTGCTAGATGATTATCTTTTGCCATACAGGGAATGCATATGGTAAGCATTGAATCCAAATGAGTTACTATAGGCACGCGAACACAGATACGACGGAATAAAAAAAATACCCAACTAGAGGTTGGTCTAATATTATTGAGCTAGGTACCTAAGTATCTCTATTTTAACGTTTCTAGATAGTTTTATGTCGGTCGTGGGAGTAATGTTGCTTCTTTGCCGTAAAAGTATTTGTTAGATTGATTCATTATTCTTTTATCCCCATGATAAGATTTTTTTTCTTTTAGAATTGGCCAAACCCATAAACATTATTTTTGTTTATAAAAGCCTAGTTACATTGAATGGAGTTAATATTTTTTTCAGCCAACTCAGTGGCTTATTCTTTATTAATCCGTTACACCAAAAAAAAATACTCTGTCATTAAGTACCTACACCTTGAAATAAAACTATTTTTCGGATTTTATCGCGTTTATTTAATTTATGTTCCCGACGTTTCGGCTGCTTTACAGTAGCCATGGTCACGGGGGGACTGAGGTGTTAGACGTCCTGATGTCATAGTTAGTAACTGGGTACCCTCATATTAAGTTGTTATTTGCGGTCCGATCCACGCAGAAAGTGCTCACAGTGTCTCGAGGTCTTGCAATGGTACACTTGGTTTTGGATTTAATTATATTAATTACTGGATCCCAAGTTGGTGGTAGCACCCAGCCATCTTCCCTATTGAAATTAGGATGTTTTTTAATTTCAATGGCCTCACGTATCATCCTACCTCAGTATACCTACACCTATTCAGAAGATTATTCATAAATCTTTTAACGAGAATCAAATCTCCTATAGTTAAGTCTAACCAGTTTGTCTACCCTAAAGACATTAAAAAAAAATCGATTACGGTCTTTTGGAAAAGTAAGCCTAGTAGGTAAGTACTTACTTACAAATTATCATTGCAAGTGGCATTTCAAAAAGCAGACCATTCTAAACACTGGTGTTTAGTACTTATAGTGAGGTGGAGCAAGTAAAATCACTCATCTATGTATAAAGTAGCAAGTTCGACAAACTACCTCGGTACCGTTAAATTTTCAACCATTCGCATAACAAATGATCAAGCAATAATAATTTATTATAATGTACAAAATGACAAATAGATTCGGCCTCAATTCTATTTCTTTACCCGATGCGCATTAGAAAATTGTCAACCGTTGCCTAACCTCACCGAAACCGCATTTAAATCGACCGATCGCACATCAAGCATTAGTACTGCAACATAACTACTATGTAGGTATATACACTGACCTTCCGATTTATGGCTTTATATCTCCCCTGACAACACAGCACATACGTACAAGTATAACATGTGATTTATCGTACTTTTTGGTGCGTAACCCGTCGCTATATCGACTTGGTAGATAGGTACGTTTGTCTGTTGCCTGGTTACAACATTCGGGTACCTATTGAACTTTTTTAGGCAGCGACGTGATTGATTTTTTTTCGGGGCGCGTTCAAAGGGTTGTATTTTATTTATAAGTGTATGATGAATAATATTATTTACCTAGGTATCGAGTCTGGCTTTAATATAGACAAATAGGTAAGTTAATAAGGTACTTATGAAGTTTAGTTTGGAAATCCACTTAGGTATGGTCAGATGATCCAAAACGTTTTTCATTTATTTGACTAGATTATGTCTGGTGGATTTATGAAGTAGGCATCGTCTTACGTATCTATCGATTATTATTTGTCTAGCTCATCCTTTCCCAAAGTGGGCGATAACGCCCCCTTGAGGGCGCTGCAGGCCTAAAGGGGGGCGCTAAGAGACCCAGAAAAAAATGGGGTCGTTGTGTAGCTCACAATAATTAATTAATTTAATTTTACGTTATACCTAAGTAGTGGTTTTTAAATAGGTGAAAAAATGGGGGCGCTAAAAAATTATTTATTCTCAAAGTGGCCAGTAAGTATACAAATGGGAACCACTGGTCTAGCTAGATGATACCTAATTATCTTTTAGGCCAGACCTTAGGTCACTGAGTAAGTAGGTACCTACCTATCTGTATCTAAAGTAAGTGAATACTTAAGATAAGTAGGTACTTAATCTAGCTATCTACAGCAACATGACTACCTAACTACCTATTACAATGCTAATACAATCTTAAAAAATAAAATATACATAAGTGCCTACTCATATCCGGACCATTAGTAAAACGCCAGTCCATTGATTTAGCGCGAATGATTGGCAAGATACTTTGCTACAGGGGGGGAAACAAAGTTTCATGTTTAACTTCCTTGAAACATAGAGTACCTAAGGAAGTTCTTATTTAGTTCATGCTTGAAATAAGTAAAAGGCATTTAAAACAGGGTGCCGGCAGATCGGTACCTTTAACTACGAAGAGTAGTTGGTCCTACAGTATACCTAGTTACATGTGTTAACAGTAAATAAATGTAAGTTAGAGCTAACGTTGGATTAGTTGGATGACATGTTTATTTATACACAATATAATATAATAAAAACGGTTGATGAGTGCTGCCACCTGGGAGACAATGTGAATAGCAGTCAAGAAAAGTACGGCGACATCTATGTATCGAAATTTGAGGTAGTGAATAGTGGTATGAATTTAGCTATAGAAGGAAAATAACGTTTAGTTATCGTACTACATTCCAAAAAAAGAATATTTGCGTGTACCTAATAAAATGTTTTTCAAGAAAGTACACATTATCGAATTCTTATTTTATTTTAGTGTAAGTATCGTATTATTCTAACCTAGATAAACAATCGCCATTCCAATATTTTCACAATTTATGGAAGATTAAGAAACAAGACGTAAATCTGCTTTACCGACATAAACCGCATTGTGAAGTTAAACGCGCACCGTGGGCGAATGCAAAGTCAAGTTGACAAATGTCAAATCAACAAAAAACAATGTTGTTTGGTGATGCGTGAGTGCATTCGTTTCTTTGTTGTGCTTCTATTTATTATTAGGATCTTGAATGAAATGGACTAAATATTGAACAATTATTGAAGTACGTGTGTTTCGTGTAATCATTAGTGTGGATTTTTTGATATTCCTGTAATCCTGTAATTTGTTGCAGAGAAAGGGCTGCATTTATAGGTAGGTACAGCTTAATTTTTAATTTGTATTTTCATTCTGCGCTGAGCTGATGTTGGTTTTTTTCTATATATGCGTTGTTTTTGTGTAGTTTGAGGAATATAATGAGATTGAAAACCGGCTATATTACAATCCAGTTGATACACATGAATTTATTTTTATTTATGTTTCTTACAATACATGACATTCTACTTGTTATCCTACACTTTTGTCAATCATCACTCATAGACACGTGTTGTGCAGTTGCAATATTTAGAAAATGAAATAGTGCTCATCACCTAATTTAAATAATTTATTTTGAAGCACCTACATGGTTAATCATAACACTTTATTCAAATTAAGTATTTCATTTAACTGGTTTTATGATTCCCTACAGGGACCCAAGCTAAGTCTCCAAGATGATATAATTTTAGTTTTATCCTAGAATGTAGGTACCTAACCTATAGTAATATCGCCATAAAATCATCAAGCATTATAAAAAATGAATTTCCCCAATAAATAATAACTAAGTGTTCATACTTTAGCTCTGGTTGTCACAATAAGCGGCAAGGAAGATTATAAATGATTATACCTACTCATGGTTACCTACATATAAATTGATATTGGTAATAAGATAAGCAATTCATAATTGATACACTATTTCTTTATCATCTAATTTAGATAATTACTCTATTAATTACCAATAATTGAATAAAACATGTCGTAACATTATCAGTTAGTTAGTACCTATTAAAATATAGGCAATGAAAAATTATTATTAGTGGTATGTTTATATATTACTTACACCATATTAACATATTGTTACCTACTTATCTATTTAGAAGTGGATAAGGGCATATCTAGCTAAACCTGGTTAAGGCTAAAGCGCCCATCTAGCCCGTGAAATTCAATTTTTTATGGTTTTTTAGAAAATTTTCAAAATCTGACAATAATAAAAGGCACATTTAGTAATTCGCGACAAAGACTGTGTGCCGTGCATTTATTAATATATCCAACTTACTTTATAATGTTGTCTTAAATGTTTTCAGATTTTGGATAAATGATAAAAATACTCCAAAATTTTGAATTTCGCGGGCTAGACAGGCGCCTTCACCAGTATTTCCTAAAAATCTTTATTTTTGATGTCAGGTGGATTGTAATAGATGATCTTCTCAGTGGAAGCACTGGATCCTGACTATTCATAAATGCTTTGTTAAAAATACCTACTTAGTAGTCCTATGAATGTAAGTAAGTACGTATCTAGATATGTAGCGTACCTAATATTTAATTTACACAGTTAGGGGATAAGTTCACGTGTGCCTCCTCATTTGCGGCTCACCACAATTACTTCAAGTACCCATGAGTTTTGCAAAGAGTAGGTAATAATGTCATCCAAGAAGGCTGCAGTAAAAGTAGGTACCTATGTTAGTAGAGGGAGGTAACAACTTACCTACCTATCCTTGTAAATTTTCGAAAACATGCAACATTCAGGTTTAAATAATTATTGTACTTACCTACCTATAATTCATTGTTTTTCTTTGTCTCCAACACGGAACATTTTTACAAAGGCTATTTTAAGGACATAATGACTTCCTTAATTGTATGCTGTTTTATGCAAATTTATTCATACATGTTGTATTATCGTCACCGCGTCGAAATAACGTAACGGTAAAGACCCGGTCCTTACAGTTTCTCGAAAAACACTATAATAAATTATGTACCTACCTACAAAAATAGTGTACTTACCTATGTTTGTTCAAACAACTTCATGACTTTGGAATCAAATCCATGATCCCAAGAAAAGTAGGCACCGCATCTATTTTGGTTTACTTATCTATATTATTCGAGCCGAATCGAAATAACAAAAGGTGGCCATTTTGTTATTTATGACATGACCCTTTGCATCGTTTTCTTAAACACAAATCGAATTTGGTACGAAATTTTCAGTAAGTTGCACCATCGGTTGAGACAACAATCCAACATCAGCTGTTCACCACAAAAAAACATAATTGCATATCCAACACATAAAGGACAATTAAGACCTAAGTTGCTGACTGTTCTAAACGTGGACGATTCACGTTATCCACCAACATCTGGCGATCCTAAGTGCCGGCAGCTGTAGGTACTTTTTGCCAGTACTGCATAGGCCTTAGTTGCACTGGATAAACTGGTATGGGGCCACTTACGGTCCTTGAACCCCGTACATAGATCGCCATCGCCATAGCCCGCTCTCGGGGCAAATTATTAGCGCACGAGTTTCTAGTGAATAGCCATTTTAGCTGCTTCGTGTTCCCATATTGTATATCTGCTCCTTTAGATTGAGGAGAACAAGTTTTTATTGCGTTAGACGCTTTGCGTGTTGGACGGTATGCGACGGAACGTCTACTTACAGCTGGCAGTGTGATCTTGATCAGGAGAAGTTCCCACAATAGTCTTATATTATATTCTCAAAAATATTTGAAAAAGCTGTTAGATTTACATTTACGAACGACTTATTTTTTGCTCTTAAGGTGAAGGCGCCCATCTAGCCCGCAAAGTTCAAATTTTTTGAGGTTTTTTAGAAATTTTTCAAAATCTGACAATAATAAAATGCACATTTTGTAATTCGCGACAAAGACCGTGTGCAGTGCATTTATTAATATATCCAACTTACTCTAAAACATTTCAAGAACGACAGCTTTCCAGATAATCTGGCAATTTTTGTATATTTAATGATTAACTAGTATCATATCCACCGTGGTATTAATAAACGCACTGCATACTGTGTTTGTCGCAAATCACAAAATGTTGTCTTAAATGTTTTCAGATTTTGGATAAACTATAAAAATACTCGAAAATTTTGAATTTCGTGGGCTAGTCAGGCGCCTTCATCTTAAGTTACAGTCATTGAGACCCATTATGTAATTGAGCATGTTTTATTATACTTAACCATAAAGTTCAATATCGCTATAGCAACATTTTTTTTCAATTCCGTTACGCTGATTGGCGTTAAAACTATACGCGCGTAACACCAACCGCACCTGAACACCTAATTACTTTCTACACATTTCGGTTTTCAATTCGACTGACGCAACTTTAACCGCAACAAGCACCTATCTACTACACTGAAATGTTGTGCGTGATTGTGGAAACCCACTTACTCCGGCAAGCTAAGTGTCTCACAAACAGACGCGAAGGCAGTGGCGGACAATTTGTAGGTGTATAAAGAAAATAATATAAATACTAGTTAGCGCCGCGCCGCGCCGCCACCGCCACTGCGTCTGTCTGAGTGGCGCCTTGTAAGTTGACATTTTGTGAATAACCTCCCTGATGTCCGGAGCTCGTAATTGGAAGCTGCCTACACAAATGTCTAAATGCACTTAAGATCTAGTCAGATCGGTCTGAATAAACCGAACAGTACCATTAGTTATACAATTATCTTATGTAGGACACTTGCCAAGGATAGTTAAGTTCGTTAAGAAGGAGGAGTTAAGAGGACACAACTGATTAAATAACGAAGCAGTTGGAATAGTTCTCTTTATATTAATTAGCACGAATCATTCAGTACCTTGCAAATGACGTCAATCAGTAGATAATCGCTACCATCGATACAATCATATTCACTGCACGTCAGTACAGAAATATGTTCCAAAATATGCATTCGATACGAAACAACCGACTGCAGAGTAGGTTCCTTAATACCCAGTCCTGACTTAATTATTCAAATTTACACGGTTTTTATGATGATACTGCTGTGCTGTGCCAATTTTATACTACGAATTAGTAAATTTAGTTTGAAATTTATAGTCCACTTCATACAGCTGATATTCCTGCAAAATATTACAACAATTATTTTTTTCGGAATTTTATAATGAATTAGTAGCACCCAGATGGGCTGGATTTAATTGTTACATTTCTGGCGGTTTATGGCGTTCATATCTCTTCAGGCAGTAATTTAAAACACCAGTGCCATGAATATTTTTGTGGTTAGAATGAAATATAATTTTTCTCATTTTACACCAAAATATCTTTGAGCGAAATATAATTTAATATCATCATTATTGATAAACCTTAGATTTTTTGATAAATTGTTATCCATAATCGATGTGGGTGAACGAAGGTGGATGACGTCATCTAAGTATATCCATCTTATAAACCACAATATATTAAACTTTTTACCACAGCTCCTCATCAATGAACACCTTATTGATCAATCAACTAAGTATGCGAAAGCAGTTAAACCAGTAAACCTGGATAGAAACACTAAAATAAAGTTTCATCGCACTGATCTCAATCTGAACACGGCACAGCTTCAGCAATCTGCGAAATGAATCAATATTAATATTATTATCCCAAATTGGCTTCGTTAGCGTTCGTCTTTAGTTTATTACACCTGTGTTTGGCGCACACTCAGTCCCACAGGTTTCTTACAAACGTAGATGCATTAGTGAACCAAGTTTGACCTAGTTTGCTTGCAACCGGTCAAGGATTTGTAGTAATGCAGAATTTAAGTTATTAAGTACCTTTAGGTATGCGAATGCAGACATTATAACTGTCCAATAACTGTTTTGCCTTACTGTAGAAGAAACTGGGTAGCATATTTCACTTAATCTTTTAATTAATTGATCTCCGTCTTGACTTGGGAGCCTACCACCATCGGTAAACCAAAATATACCAAAATCATTTTACATCAACTTCAAAATTCTGTTAATTGTCCCAATTTCCGAAGATCATTATCGAATTCCGTCCCGAAATCATTGTTATCTTATTGATCTGCGATCAGGATATTAATAACAAGAGGCATTATCCGGTGCAATCATTTCCACATCATTCATTTCTTTGTCAAATGTATCACAAAGTGTATCCTGTGAGAAACAAGTCTACCAATTACTGCATCCGGAGTTAAGACACTGATTTATCTTCTGTCGTTTTCATACTTTAAATGTCTGTATATGTTTGTCTCTATCGTTACCGGCGTATTGCAGACAAGTTAAGGCTGTTGCTTTAGCCCGTTCCGGTAGGCAAACATCCATATTGTTAGCTTGGGAAGTCTTTGAAGTAAATCCATCTCAGTGCGCACTAGCGCCCATGGAATTCCGTTTCATTTTGCAATTGGTATACTTAAAACCATTAAAAAACAGTAGTCTATCTATGGGTAGACCCATAGATAGACTATCGTTTTTTAATGGTAGTATTGACTCTACTCCTATGGGTCTTTCAATGATGTATTTCACCGTTTCGCTTTTGAACGAATATATGCCAAACCTATGTGATTATTTCAATTTTCATGATATAAAGCCATTATTTCTTCATGACTTTATTAAGGTTTCATGACATATTATTAGCAACGTGATATCCTTACATGCGCGTAGGCGATAATTTATTCGAAAGTTGACTTCAAACCTCCATGATATGTACGTCTCATGAACGTGGGAAACACACGTTAAATTTAACAAAGTTCAGCTTTCAATTACCCCTGTATAACTACAGAATTTTCCGTGGGCGAGACATAACAAGTATCATAATTATATGACCCAATGTCAAGCGAAGGAGATTGACTCCTCAATAGCAGTCACAGACTACCTGTAGCATTCGCGTAACTCCGTAGACAATAGCTCATTATGAGGCATTACGAAAATAGGTGTAATTTGAATAAAAAAATACAAAAGAACGAGTACACAAATGACGTCCCGCCTTAGTTTCATAATGGCAGCTAAATTTGGCTACAAATTGGTATGTTCTGCGTAAGTCAAGGCAGACTGAAAAAATTTTAAATCGTCATTTTGTCCGGCCGTGTTTTTTTTGAAAATAAAGTACTTTGTAATTGACATTAGCCATAACTTACTGAAGTATTTCGCCACGCGACACAGTTCTGCTGCAAATGCGTCTTGACCCTGTCTTGTAAAGTGGTAATTATGAGGATTTCAAGATTTCTCACTACAAAAAGATTTGGTAAACTTACATTCTTAAGTTAATTTATATTCTCCCAAAATAAAACCAATCATAAATTTATATTCCCAACTCTCTTTATTATATACTTAGACTTGTTAATGACCAACATAATTATGTTTTGTTTTAACTAAGATTTACGAAGCTACTTGAGGAATATGTTTGGCCTTTATGGTTCTAGATAACATAAAAACCGGCTATCTTACATGAAACCAAAGCATCGCAATTCGCGTAACACCTCGATGATGGATGTTATAAAATTGGTTAGCAACGTGTATGTATAGACGCTGTTTCCTAGTTTTTCTTTAATATCTTACGTGAGCCTGTTGGTGGTATATATTATACAAAAATGCTATGTAAGCGTTATGCGTTTGCGAGCCGAATCCTTTACACAGTGAGAACGTCGGTACGGACGTTACTACTCAGTATTTTCAACATTCTGTGTCCTCCTTCCAATATCTTGTTGTGCTTAATCACAATGAATATTATTTCAGAAGTCACCCCAATCAATATTATTTTAGGAAACTCTGAATAAGTCTAACAACTTGTCCCTTGTCTGGAATACATTTCCCGGGACAACAAATAGTACAGAGACCCGAACAAATACTAATATTTATTTTGCTATTCCAGTTGTCATACTATTGCTAGAGGCGACAACGTAGTTGATTTAGGTGCCTACACACATACATAGATATAAATGCGGGCAGCTCGAAATTACAAACCTGCTCTTGGTTATTTTCGCACACATGATTCTAGAGAGTTTTAAATATCAGCTCGCGTCTGAAGGAATGCAAGACGCGGTTCAATCTATTATAATGCTAGCTGAGCCCGCAACTTCATCCGCGTGGAATTTAACTTAACAAAAAATTTATTTATCAAAAAAAAATTCGTTCTCTATGCTATGTTTAATCTCATTTTTCTTTATTTACCTATCGCAAAAGCCCGCTCCCGCGTTCCGCGCCCGCGCGACAGGTCCCATTTGTTTTTTTATTTTTCTAAAATAAAAGTAGCCTATGTTAATGCTTATAACATCAATTATCTACCAGTGAAAGTCCCGTCAAAATCGGTCCAGCCATTTCGGAGATCTCCTTTAGAACATAGTTCAGTTCTTGATCTTTTAGGAAAATTATTAATGTGTTTTGGTAAAATCAAACACCACCACCACAAAAAACTAGTTTAAAAAAATATGGAATATATTTAACGAAACAAGTTACTCATTCTCTGTTTTCCTTTGCGATTGAAAATTTAATGGCTATTTACATCTGGAGACCTCGGCACTGTAATTTATTCATCGCCACGGACTCGTCATCTCGCTTTTACCGGGAATTTTCCTTCGATGAAGGCCAATACGTCTGTCTGGTGATGGATTAAATTTTATTGTTGTTGTCATCTTAGTTAATAATATCTTTGAATATGAATTCTACTAATATAATATTATAAATGTGAAAGTTTGTGAGTGTGGATGTATGTATGTATGTATGTTTGTTACTCCTTCACGCAAAAACTACTGAACGGATTTGGATGAAATTTGGAACACAGATAGTTTAAAACCGGGATTAACATATAGGATACTTTTTATCCCGATAATCCCGAATTTATTGTCACGTTCAATACTACGCGGACGAAGTCGGGGGCACAGCTAGTAACTCATAAAATAAAAATAACATTTGTTAAGTAAAATTACTTGGCCTTAAGGCAGTGATAGGTACTAGCATGAACGCGAGATTCATTCTGCCGCCTGTCAATCGAACATAACATTTACTTCAAATGGATGTCCTTATATTCCTTTGGCATCCAATATGATAGACATCGTATACGCTTCGGATTTTTAGCTACTTTTACTTAATAATATAATAATAATAATAATAATCTTTATTGCCAAACACAAGAATTATTCTTAATCCTAGGATATGGTGCCACCCAAACTAGGCAAATGCCTGTATCTTGGGTGTCAAGTTGAATTTATAGATATGTTTAAAATTAACATTTTTGATGTAGGCAAACTAAAGTAATACAAAAATTGAAAGAAAAAGGGACAATCCAGTTATATAAATCAACGTTAAAATATAAAGTACTTATTTTAGAACAAAGAAAATATTTAAATCTCATTAAAATGTTGTAACAAGAGTACTACAATTCAAGAAAAACTAAAAAATAAAGATAAATTCTACAAATAAGAAAGACGAAATAAAATAAGATTTGAATGTTTGTATGACAGTGTATGTGTGCAGGGTGTATTTTGTGAATGTGCGTGTGTGTGTGTGTGTAAGGGGTGTGTTTGTGTGATTTTGTGCTAATATAAAAGTTAATAATGTTACTGATGTGATGGAACTATATTAAGCTTTCTGTGTCGTTGTATGATAGATCATAGAGCCAGTTTTTAACTAATTTTGAGCAGATGAAATTGTTACAATTCTTTATCTGTATTCGTTTGATTACTTGATTATAAATATGTGATAGAGAGAAAAATGGACTTCGGCGGGCGATTTCAGATATTGTTCTGGGAAGAGGAATATTAAAGGATCTCTTAGCTATAAGCTCTTCGTAGTCTGACCGCAATTTTACCTGCCTGTGCGTTTTGACAGTTGCATTTAGAATGAATAATTGACGGACACGAAGAACCTTAAATTCTTTGTACAGGTCGTCAGTGGGAAATCTGAAAGGTTTTCTTAGTGTGACTTTTAATAGGGCACGTTGGGCTCTTTCAATTTGCATGAAATAACTTTTTCCCGCACTACCCCACACCGTAATACAATATTGTATTATGGATTGGCACAGAGAGATGTAGACAAGCCTTAGGATTTCAACAGGGGTGCAGTCGCGAAGCTTTTTCATCACATATATGAGTTTTCTTACTCTTGCCGACAAGTCAATGATATGTTGTTTATAGTTTAAATTTGCGTCAATTGTTACACCTAAGTATTTTATTGTCTGAGAATGTTGTATTAGATCGCAGTTGCAGACAGAAATGTTATTAATGCCTAGTGTGCAGCAGTGGAATTTGATGTTCATGTTAGAAGGCGGATTGGAAGCAGCAGTCTTTGTGAAGGTGATAAATTTTGATTTCTTGATGTTAAGAGTTAAAAGGTTTTTGTGTAGTGCTTCACCGATCAATGATAGTCCTGCCTCAGCGTGGGCTCTTGCTTCATCCCAGTTTGTACCATAAAACAAAACTGCCGTATCATCGGCATAAGCTATAGTATCAGAGTTTTGTAGAGGAAGTTTAATAATATCGTTGAGGTACAGTATGAACAACGTTGGGCCTAGCACACTGCCTTGAGGCACCCCAAATTCAATTGGGAGTTCAGAACTAAGGTGGTTGTCAATTTTTATGCGCTGTTTTCGGTTAGTGAGGTAACTTTGAAACCATTCCAGTGAAATGCCTCTGATGCCGAAAGAATTTAGCTTCCTTAAGAGCAAGCCCACCGAGATAGTATCGAATGCCTTTGCCAAATCGAGAAAGGTACCAATACATCGCTCTCCATTTTCAGTATGGCTGGAAACGAGATTGGCAAGGAGCGAAACTGCATCTTCGGTCGACTTACCCCGTCTAAAGCCAAATTGATTGGCTGAGACAAGGCTATTTTTTTCTATAAAAGAAACTAAACGGTAGTTTACTATTTTTTCGAGTGCTTTGGCTAGTATACTGAGTAGAGCAATAGGTCTATAATTATCAGGGGATTTTTAAGGCCACTTTTGAATATTGGTAAATGGAATAATATTACTTACTCAATATGCTTACTTTTTACCTACTCAATATGTATAAAATTAATTTATACATATTGAGTAGGTAGGTACCGGGACCTACGTCTAGAATTTCGAAATTCAATTCATTAGACACACATCCATTTAAAGTGTTAATGTAGCTGAAATGTACAGGTGCACATGACAACCACACTATAATGAAAACACCACACCTAAAATGTTAATTAATTAGATAAACTGTGTAACTACGACTGTCATTACATGCCAGGAAAAATAAAACAATAAAGTTCCCAGTACGGAACCGTAATCTTAAGCCATCAGGTGATCCAACCAATAGGGTGCTGATAAAATGAACTCACACGCCGATATCCGTGCGAAATCGGACAGAGCGGATGGAGTTAACAAGGAAACAATTTGACTCAACTAGGAATGCGATATCATTGTTTAATGTTGTGGTAGCAAATAATCGATTTGTTAAATCAATGTTATACCACCTTGATAAAGGAAATATACCACGCACTGAAAGTGTTTCAGATAAATTCATCTTAAGATCTCAAGTTATATATAGTCCTTCTGCACCTAATAGGTAGTATTATTTTCCTTCCAAAAGCTGTGGCCAGAAAACTTCCTGAATACACTAAATGATGAAGCTTCATACAGTTGTAAACACATTATTGAGCAATAAATTCAGAACATTCTAATAACTAAGTACTTATTCAATGAACAAGTTGTAATTTCCCTGTAAAATAGTTTTAGTTTTTGCTGACATAACATGATTGCCTTGTTTATTGAATCGAACAGTATTGCTTACATGGTTGTAATTTAATCCACATTATGTAAGTGGAATCTTTCTAATATTCTGTATTTATGTCAGTTTATTTGGAGCATTGTTATCTCCACTAACTCTAAAATCCAAAATCTAAAAAACACACAGTTCATTTGCAGCCCAACTATCCTGAGTGGTAGGTCCTTCACCCAAATTATTTTTGACTAGCGGCCCGCCCCAGCTTCGCACGGGTACATTGCGGTTACATTATTCGAGTTTTAGTAAGGATCCCAAATTTTTTTGAAAATATATTATAGCCTATGTCACCCGAGGATAGTGTAGCTTCCCAACAGTGAAAGAATTTTTCAAATCGGTTCAGTAGTTTCGAAGCCTATTCATTACAATCAAACAAACAAAGTTTTCCTCTTTATAATATTAGTTAGATGAAACACTGATGGACGCACATCTCGTAAGCATTCACGCGTTTAACGGTGTAAGTTTGTGGCCTACAATACGGGGTCCACGTCAATTCACAGAATTCGGTGTCATAAAACCTACGGGAAGGAAGCACACGGCACGCGACTGGCCGCGACATACAGTGATAATTGCTATGCATCGCATTAATATTAACATGCAACAATGCTGTAACGACAAGCTATGTGTTTCTGGTAATTTCAACTTTATCATAAAACTTTAGAGTATCATGTCCTGTGCTGTGTGATATACGCTTATTGCATTTATGATTCAATGCGTACGTGACGGTCACAGAGGCGAGGCGACGACACCAAAAGCTGAGTGGACTCGGGAGGAACCTTTTTGTAAGGAGCGTGTTGCAATTTGTCATGGAGTGCTAGTTTGAATGTTAATGAAGATTTTAATGGGATTTTTTTATGTCTTCATGTATAAATACCCCTTAGGTCATCGGTCTTATTGTAGCGCTCCCATTTATGCAGTTTTTTTTCTTGGTCCTAAGTGATGCCTGCGTTAATTTTTTGCCGGTCAACGCTATTTTACCTACATTTAGAGTTGTTCCTCCTTCTTGATCTAGTACATACATATATATGCTATTTGAAATTTAACGTCTTACATTACCTGTATCGGACTTTTTAAAACAACTTTATATATTTTAATTAACCACGATGACCAATGTGTGATCCGCCTGAACCAGACCCCTAGCTTCGGCTTCTATTACTTTCCGAAGCACGTAGGTATTAATTCTAATTAGCATTTGAAAGTATCAACTATCCAAGATTAAAATGATCCGCGTTTCTACTACTGGGGCGGTATCAACCAACCTGATAGTGAGGCACTATCGCTCACGCCTAACCTACCAATAATGGTTAATTATTCATAGCTGTGTTATAGTTACGCAATAATTAGTGGGTCGTGCGGTTTATGGCAGTGTCTACTTTTTGCCGCACGAGTTCCGCTGGAATTAGCAATGATATTGTTGACAAGAAAAAAAGGCTAAGGTACATGATGTCGTGGATAGAGATTCGTATATAAAGCTTATTTAATAGTTTTGAGTGGGATAAAACTAATAGATATCCATGTCAGATCCAGCGATACTAACTTCATATTGGTACGAAACACTTCAACCGATTTTGCTGGGTATCTTGTAGATGGTACCTGGGATAAGATCAGTCAGATTTCCTATTGTCATTTCTGTTATTCTAATTCTCCTAGCTTAAATGACACGCATCATTTCCATTCCGTGGTCTCAGCTGCCATCTGATGTTGTAACTAGACAACAGTCAACTCTCCTATTTTTGTAATAAGTATTACGCAATAATTATAAAGGTCGTAAGTCCATTGACCAGCATGGTTGATTATCCTAAGAATCACCTTTGATGAAAGGCCATTACCCAACAGTGCCCTATCAAAAAGGGCTGAATACGAAAGCGGCAAGCAGAAATTGGTTTCAGACTCATAAACTTTATGGATAGCCTTTCCTCTCAACCACCTCTTTTAAACCATGTAAATACCAATGTACCCTGAAACTCCATCAATTCAAACCCACAACTCGTTAACCAAAAAATACCACTATTTAGTTATTTATAACGTCCCGCCCGCCGCTGTAATACACAATAACCCGCCAAACCCTAGGGAATACAATTATGCAGCCCTCCAGAACCAATTACGGGTGACAAATTTGCGCGGCCAACATTGAATATCAATATTTGAGCAGTCCCTTTGCGCTTTAGGCTGACGCTTGAAGGGTCCCCTGCGCAGTTATGTCATCATAGTCACGAAGATTTGACATTCGAGAAAACACGAAGGAGCTTATCGAGTATTTAAAAAAAAAAGACGTGTGGCACTCGGCGACTGACGTGGTAAAGCTATTGCATAGCATTTTTTATCGACTTATGCAATTATAATTATTTATTCATTTTATTTATGCAGTATTTTTTTCCTTTGTTTTTTTTTTCTTTGATATTAATTCAAGTTACACTTTTTGAGCGTGGTGACCGATAAGAAAACAATTTTTCAGTACTCATACTCCGAAAGTAGGTCTGAAGTTGCCTGAGGAGCGGGTTGAAAGTAATACTTTTCCGGCCCGGGAGAATCGCTTTCAATTGACAGCTGTCAAATTATAATAATAAACTAGTTCTATTTTGACTAAAATATCGCGGCAATCCTAGCATTTTAAATTTCGACTTCGACTTCGACTTCGCCTTCGCCTTCGCCTTCGCCTTCGCCTTCGCCTTCGACTTCGACTACGACTTCGACGTCGACTACGACTACGACTTCGACTTTTTTCGTTCATCGATAGATGGCAAAACTAAAAAGTATCACCGCTATGTCGGTCGGAGTGGGGGGTGTTATGTTAGGTTATTTTCGTTATGGAATTTCTGGATTCGGTCTCCACGCTCAAGGCCCGCGATAGAAGCTATACAATAGCTTAAAAATTATAGATAATGTATCATATGGCAAATGGAGGAGTATAAATAAAAAAACAAGCTAAAAACTAGTTTTAAATAGTCAACATAAAACGCGCTGATATTAAAGATTTTAGATTTAATTCTTGATTACACATAACCACATAAACATCAAACCAACAAATTGGTTTGGTTTCTTATAGACGCAGAAGTCACTGTTAATGATACAATTATTAAAAGCGGTAAGTATGGATAAGATAATCTATAATTGCGATAATGATATACTTTAGGTGTATACCTAATATTGATTGTATCACTGAATTATTATTTTTATCAGGTAATCTGTTTCTTAGTCTGGTAGTATAAAAACATGCCTAATTCCGCCGTCATTGAAGTCTAGTTTGCTAAGAATATTTGAGCTGATTTCGCTTACCTACAGATTATAAGGCCTTGAAAATATTTAAAAATATAAGTTATATTAGCAGTCATTCTTTAAAAAAAAAATATTCGACTCATTGATCACTTTTAGGTACAACTTAAACCTGTCTAGTATATCTTGACCAATCTACGGATTATAAATTCTGAGTAAGGACATCGCTCCCTTTAGAAATCACCAAAGTACCTAGTAGCTAAAACCCTGAATGGTTTTTACGTAAGTTTACTCAACAATTTTAACTGGAACGAATTGGTGTTCGCGGTAACGGCTTAATCCGCGGTTTCGACACAATACCATGAAGGCTATGGTACGCCTCCGCCGCGCCGTTGAGATAAAATGATAATATCAAGATTGTTTGCATGATTTTATTGTAAAAGATTCAAATTAGGTGACTTTTTTTGATACCAACGAATAAATAGATAAATAAATCCCTGACAAATATATCCCTTGCAAGTAATAATACGCCAATGAACGCCACTCTTTGCTTAATGTTTTAAAATATGGTATTCGATCTCCTGTCTTGAATCTTGAATTTCTTGAAAAGGGCTAAAGTTCACAAGAACAATATTGATTTAGAAGCTCCTATTTGGGCAAAGTAAGAACTTTAATCTGCAATTTTTACATGCAGGCATCACGAATGATCTCTCTATCAGTTTATCGGAAGATGGATCGTAAAAGACACAGACCCATAATATTTTAATGATGTTTTGAAAAGATTGATGAAACATCACAAGTATTTCAACACAATCATGAACCCACTATACTGAGAGCATGGTACATGTGTATAAGATAAATTATTGAGCCAACATAGTTTACCATATTGCGCAAGAATGACTTGTGAAGCCCTAAGATACAATCATTTTTTTCGTCGTAGGTAGTAAAAAATAGGTCAAAGAGCTGAGATTGAACATATATATTATTATTATGTTTCCTACTTTTTGTTTAAAGTTCCAAGAACGTATACTTGCTTACTAGGTTGTATAGGAACCATTATCCCGTCCTAACTTTACTCAGTCAATTGTTTTCGGGTAGCTTCAACAGGGAACAGACTGCACCTATTGTTCAAAACTCTGGTGTCTAGTGAATCGGAAACATCATTTGTCTACGTAGACAAAGTTACATGCTTAAACTTTAAGAGGATACGAGGCATGCCTTTTAAGTTCTGTCGTTTCCATAATTCCCGGCAATTTTGAATTTGGAACTGTTCTATATTCGAATGTGTTTAAATTTCGAATCTCAAAACAGTTGAATGTATTAGGATTAATGTTATTGTTTAGTCACAGCGTCGATTAGAATCTGTCAGGCTACGTGCGAAAATGAATCTTTCTAAGGAAAATGTTCGTGCAATAATTTTCTACAACTTTAGAAGAGGCCTGACACGGCTTCAGTGTTTTGAAGAGCTAATATCTGTGTTCAGGGATGTAGCCCCATGTCTGCGGACTGTCGAACGCTGGTATTTAGAATTCCAGCGTGGACATACTAGTGTTAGTGACAAACATCGCGAAGGTCGCCCAAAATCTGCATTCACTGAAGATAACATCATTGGAGTGAGACAACTAATTCTCGAAGATCGTCATGTGACGTATCGAGAGATAGAGGCTCTATTAGGCATCTCAGGGACAACCATTCAGAAGATCTTGCATGAAGCGCTTGGTGTAAGAAAGCTAGTTTGCCGTTGGATACCGCATCTGCTTTCCGACGATCACAAGGCGGCCCGCGTCAGATGGTGTAAGAAAACTCTGCAAAGGTTCAACCGAGGAGAGTCAAATCACGTCTACGACATCATCAGTGGTGACGAATCTTGGATCTATGCCTACGATCCTGATTCCAAACAACAATCTACAATCTGGGTCTTTCAAGACGAGCCAAAGCCGACTAAAGTTGTTCGTTCTCGAAGCACTTCAAAGAAGATGGTGGCCACGTTCGTTAGAAAAACCGGCCATGTTGCGACTATTGCACTTGATGATCGTAGAACGGTTAACGCAGAGTGGTATACAACAGTTTGTTTACCATAAGTCATCGCCGAACTTCGAAAATCTAACTCAAAGCGACGCATCATCCTGCACCACGACAATGCAAGTTCACATAGCGCTCGTCAAACGATTGAGTATTTGAAGCAGAAAAAAGTAGAAATTCTTGACCATCCTCCATACAGTCCTGACCTAAGCCCTAACGATTTTTTTACATTTCCTAAAATTAAGAAAAGTCTTCGTGGTCAAAGGTTCCAGTCCAGTGAAGAAGCAGTCGACGCTTTCAAGTCAGCCATTTTGAACACCCCCACTTTAGAGTGGAATAAATGTTATAATAACTGGTTTGAGCGAATGGAAATAGTACATTGTTACATGAGTGGTGAAAGTTAATTATTTTGTCCCGAGACGGGGTTTGGCGCCCGAGCGTAGCGAGGGCGCTAATAGTTCGAGGGACAAAATAAATCTTTCACCCGAGGTAAACACTGTGCTTTTCATTACGAATACAAGGAAAATAAAAATAAAAACAGGAATTGGCTAAATAAATAATACAAGGAAGTATAAACAATACTCTACAACTCGAAAAAAAAGATCGGATTGCCGCCTATTTTGTTTTTTTTTCGTTGGCCGGCCAACTTCATTATTAAGCCATTATTTTTCATTTTCATCTTTAATTATTTTGCCCAAATCTATGTTATTTTAAATTCAATTCAAAAAAATATATTCTTGAATTAATACTTAACTTTATGTTATTTCAATTTTACATCGTGCTGTAATTGAGTGACTGTAGAAAAAGTTTGAACATGGTTCCATAGAAATGTGAAAATGGAACTAGTTTTTTTTTAATAATTTGGCAGCTGTCAGTTGAAAGCGAAACTCCCGGGCCTGAAAAGTATTACTTTCAACCCGCTTCTCAGGCAACTTCAGACCTACTTTCAGAGTATGAGTAATGAAAAGTGTATTAAGCTACGTGGTGAATACTTTGAAAAACAATAAAAAGTACTATAAGGGTCTAGTTGTGTTTTTTTCTTCAAACGACAAAACTTAAAAGGCATCCCTCGTACTTGCTAGAAGGCGGACTCAATCAGGAACTTGGATTTAAAATAATTGACGGGGGTTGCCAAATAAAAATTGCAAGATTTGTCTTGAAAATTTGGTTTTAACCCCACGCTCATATAGAAACTGCTTACAGCCCTTCCACCTCACACTATCTCACTTTCCATTCGGTTGGCAACGTGCGAGCAATGCCTTTGGTACAACAAGCATTGTACGCAACTCGTACGCTTGTTTGACTACTTTGAAATTTTGAAGGTTCAAAAACTTTGAAAAGTCAATGTTTTATTAGACTTAGTGATGACAAACAACCAAACTAATGCCGATTATATTGTTTCTTTATATTTTATAATCATACTAGTTCCTGCCCGCGACTTTGTCCGCGTAGACTTAAGTGAAGTATTCTATGTGTTATTCCAGGTTATAAACTATCTGTGTTCTAAATTTCATCCAAATCCGTTCAGTAGTTTTTGCGTGAAAGAGTAACAACCATACATCCACACTCACAAACTTTCGCATTTATAATATTAGTAGGATTGGGATCATCGATCTATCTACTACATAGTCATCAATCATAACTAGACCTCACGACGCTTACGTCACAGTTGCAAACTTTTAAAGCTTTGAGTCATGCACACTTGCTTCAATCAGTCTTAACCGGATTACGCATTGCTTTGTCGATGCATTGGTACATGTCGTACCAAATTAAGCAATATGTTTAATGTTTATATTGTTTTAACACGGTAACTGGCAAATAATATACGAGATAATCAAGATACAGTTCTTGGTGTAATAAAAATAACCCATGCAATCAAATCAAATCAGATACGTAATGCTACATCCCCTAAAATAATGCAAAAGTTAAAGGATATAACCTGATTAGATGCCAATGCAATCCTTATAAAACCTCAAATTTTCAACTTGGAAAAACCTTGTTATGCTTTAAAATTGTAAAAAGTATCCAGGTAATAATACTACAAATAACCTTAGAAAACGAATAAGGGGGGATGATCTAAATACATTTATTTTGGTTATATTAGGCTTTAAGGTTTATTCATCGTAGTCTACATCGACATGCATTATTCTTAAAAATAAAACTCTTGAAGTTATTAGATTCCAGATACCTAACTATGCAGAGGCGAATCTGTACGTCCGCCTCCACGCATGCCCTTGGCTGGGTAATCGTTGAGCCGTGATCGGAAGAAACTCGCCACTTGATTGCTAATTAACCACCATTAGTCATGGATTACAACATTCTAAGAGTTTTTACAAGATTTATAATTGCTAAGTTTGGGAGGGACAAAAATGCCGGTGGAAGCGTGGTGGTTTTTTTATATGCATAGGTCGAAGGATGATAGCAGAGTAAATGACACCAGAATGATATGCTGAATACTTCAATTGATAAGTAAAAAACCAAAAATACTGCCGCATATTCTGTAATATCTATATTGTATGTCATATTCTATGGTCTGGTCAATTCTTGCCACTCCAATGCGCACAAATTCGTTTTCGATAATGCAATTAAATACGACTGTACGAATTCCGTTGACGCAATTTGTACACGATATGGTTTTTTAAGAACCACAATAAAACATGTATAACCTCTCAAAAAGTGGCATAATGGTATCAATTGTTATTACAATTGCTTGTGACGGAACTGGACTACCAAATTGCAGTACCTAATGTAGGCGTATCAAATTTTAGACATACTGAACACTTTGTCTGAACTAAACTATGAAATGAGATTCGAGTTCGCACTATATAATTCAAATATAATTGTTATTCTATCAGCAATAATCGAATTTCTAAAATGGTCACCCGAATGTTGGGCAACCAGGCGGTGGTGATCAACTTAAATTGGCACATAATTATCATTTTGTATCGCTTCTATTTGGTCGTGGTATAAAGAGAGTATTGAGAGTCACACACAAGTCTGCCTTTAAACTGCATATTCTTTCAACTATGTTTGCTTGAAAAACGATAGCATTAATATGTATGCAAACAACACCACCTTAGACTGATCATTGTATAACATTTCAACTATCCAACCGCTTCAGTTGTTTCAGCTTGTTCAAGTTTATTTAGAAATACATTAAACGCCACGACTACACCACGATACAGTAATGTGTCTCTAGCTTTAATCACACCTGAAAATAATTGTAAACAAGGCGAGGCAATATATTTCAGGCGAACTAATCCATTTAACTCCCTCAGTACTTTCCACAGAATTACGAACCGAAGCGGTGGGAACCGCTCGTTGCCTTGACATTGGCTGCATCGACCAGCTTAAAAAGACCTCCTATTGCGTAGTTAAGTGTTGTTATAGGGTTCACCACTATTGTACTAGTAGGGTTGAGTTAAATGACTAAAAGTACATATCTGTTTCATCCGTCACTTTGTTGACTTCCCTACTTAGCGCGTCCGGACTGGGCATGAAGCCGTCGACTGACCTGTGGCGAGGGATATTAATGTTGGTATAAGATTGATTGAGGTAGGCTTTTTGTTGACATCTTTGTAGATTCTTGATGATATGTTTGATACGGGTCGAAAAAAATAAGTAACATTAAATTCTCATTTCCAATCATATTTCCGCAGTTTATTGAATGAATATTTAAAACCGTTTCATTAGAATAATATCACGAACGAGACTCTAGTATTTATTGAATAAATAACTTGGTACTTATAAAAAAAGTATAAGTAAACATACACAATTATTTACGAACTTTTTCAATCTCACGAATACTTGGTTTCTTATGAAAGAAGTTGAACAAAAGCAAGCAAGTATTACGCAATTTTTTTCAATTTTCTAAAGGTTTTTACTTGAACATCATCACGACGACCGCTGCCTCTATAAAACGTGATTTTAAAAAGGTCGTGTAGTCGTGATTTGATCAGCAGCATCTATGGACGAGCCTCTTGAGTTATTGCTTCACTGTAGGTTCACGATTTGTTTCCTAACTATTCCTTTCAGGTGTATTCTTTAGTTCACGATCAAGACTTCTTAAATCAATGTTTTTTATTTTAAAAATCTTAGTCCTGTTGCTTACACATACCGAATTAACAAGTTCTTTCTAGTAGAAATGGTTTCAACATGTATCAGCTTGAGTGATTTATAAGCCCTCTTTTGCGTATCAACGTCGTCCATTGCTCACAAATTGAATTTGAAAAGGATACGAGCGCCCTCGACGTCCTCGTTCTTATACGATAAATGAATTGGCCATGTTATAAATACCATCCAATCTCTTTCAACATTATTCATGAAAAGATTAGTCAGCGCTCAAGATACGTTCGGTATCCCCTACAAAAGATTTTATTTACTTATTTAGCGAAGTTTTATTGAGAAATCCTACAGCCGCTCCTACTGCCACACCTTTATTGTAAATGTAATAGTAACTAGAATAGTTTTTGATAACGTAAAGAAGTGAATACAAATTATACTAACGCAGACGTTAGTTCTCAAAGTACCGATAGATGTCGCTGTACCGCGATTAAATTGCACCGTACTGCCGCTGAATCGCGGTGTTAAGACCGTAAGCAGAAACATGAGTACTCCCGAGCGCGTTTGCCAAAGCATACTTACCTGGCGTAGGGGACACCGTGATCAAGAAGGCGGTTCCCCCAGGGCGAGGCCTTTCCATTGCACTGCGGTTAGGTTGACCCTTGCGATTATCCCTAATGTGGATAACTCGGACGCGTAATTTTTGGTAGTGAGGGACTGCGTGCGCGCTGTCCCTCTTCATAAAACAATGAAATAAGCATTTTGCAACATGCAGTTAAATAAACGACTCTGTATTTTATTTTGTAAGTAAATTAATTTGATGATTAATGATTTTTAATTTGAATAAACTAGCAAGTTAACGGTTGGTTAGTTTCCAACCAAGTGTAATATCTAAGCATAATACTTACTCATGTGCATTTCAAAAACAATTATGTTTATTAGCAAAATATAATTAATTTAATGACAACCGTCCGCTTACGGCGCCCACTCATTAGCAAATTTTAGAGCTTTAGATCTCATTTAATTAATCAGTACTTAGTTACGTAGACTTACAGTAAAAGTTGTCTTGCAATAAGATCTAGACATACAAGGACTGTAAATTCAGGCTTATTTGAAAGGTGAATGTTATTCTAAACTTTAAAACCGGTCAGTTAGCTCACATTACGCATGTTACTGCACACTTGTAATTTGACTCTTGATTTTGCGCACGCTCTCTAACAGATTCATGTCATCATGCTTGCAATGCACGAAAGATATATTGCAAGGATTTTATACGGAAGTGATCCTTTTATGATAATCCTGTCCATTCGGTGATGTAACGCAATATGATTTCTATCTACGTCCATTATTATGACTTGAATGAATATTATGGATTTTCAATTTATGCGAATTGTAATTCATATCAGTTGAGGGTGAATTGTTCAAATAGCCGGATGGCTAATTGAAAAATTCACCCTCCACCCATGGCTATTTGATTATGGAGAATAGCTAAAAATACTCTTGCCCTTTTCAGTACTACAAAACCACGAATGAAATGATAATAGCTACACACACCACATCTTGTTGTCTACTGCCAGACAATCGTATATTTCAACGACTGTGTATCCTGACATAAGTACTTATTGACAGAACTAATACAGTGGTAGGAATATGCAGTTGTCCAAGAGTCTTCAAGAATCTTGATGTGGAATTAAAAAGGCCGAATGTAAAATTAACAGCTTTAGAAGGCAAATTAACCGCTGCGCGCATGTGATGAAAGTGATAAAGTATCGAAGTGAAGTGACTTACTCTTACCTGACTCGTTGGAAGTAATTAACCTAGTTTTATGGTACTTAAGTACGTGCGACGAAAAGTGGATTTTCTGATGGTTGGTTGTCTAAAAATAAAAGATTTTCAAATGAAGATGAGTCTTTGTTATGGCTGGTGGCTGATTTTGAAGGTCCGAATGTCAGTCAAACAGCGTTTGGCATTATAAATAAAACATATTATGTTTACAACCTGGATTTGGAATCATTTTACTGTTCTTGAGATGCCACATCAAACACAGAAAGGCCCTACCGATCTAACTTGTGTCGATTTTGTAATATTATTTTTATATTCTATAAAACATCTGTCGAACAATTCCAATAGGTATTTCAAAAATCATTGTTATCCCAGACTCTCAGTGTTCTACATCAGTAAAGTCGGTCGCACAGCTACAGCTGCTAGCTAACGGTTTCGAATTCGGCAAATATTATGCAAAACGGAAATGTACACAGTGTAACAACACAACACGAGTTGGAAAAAAAGCATATTCAATACAAAACGGTACAAGGTTGCGTAATGCGACGGTTTGAAGCTGAAAACAACTGGCATAGCCAAAATAACAATAATATCATCTAAAGCTTATACTATCATCCTGATTCTGAGGCCTTCTGCGGTCTTTCTTATGGATTCAATTGGAAAAGCAATATCAATTAAGTAAGATCAGTGGGAAAAAACTAAGACTTAAAGAAAAAAATAATATAAATATTACTTATCTTACACTAACGACGCGACCTGTTAACATCGACCGTATTAACATATCAATACATACATTGTCTACATTTCAGCAGTAACAGTTACTTTCGGTAACAGTTACGAATGGACAAGTTGACAGGTTATGCTGTGTGCTAGTTCGCTGCGAATTAGCGTTCGTTATCGAGCCACAGTGCTGCTTAGCGTTGATAAGTGTCGTAATGAACGGTTGACGGATAAACTCTTGGAATTGTTACTTTATTCGTTGAAATAGAATTATTAAGGTCACCATTATTATTTTATGTAAGTATAATATTGTATACCTACTTGTAACCCTAGTCTGTAGTGTTTAGTACGTCTTTGATTAGTGCAGCTGTGTAATCAGCACTTTAATATCTTATATGTAAGATCCAAATGCATCCTAAAAACATCCTCCAGATTCCAGCAGTAGATCACTACTTAGTCCATAGATATACTTATTAAGATTGTTTTGTTTGCTCAGAGTCACCAAAACCAGTTAAACCCAGCAAGGTTTAGCTGGTTTTGGTGACTGAGGAAACTAAGCGTAGGAGGCTACTCGGTCTTAAAGATAAACGAATCATTTCGGCGAATGTTCAGCAGTTGACGTAGGTAATGTGTAGCAGTTAAAGTTATCATTGCTTTTACTTCCTATATACTTACACTTCTTACACCCTCAGCAAGACAAAACAAGCTCAGGTTTTAATGAAATTGGTATCATACAACTTGCCGTTGTTTTGAATATCTGATGTGGTACACGCGGGCACAAGAGTATGCATCCGTCTAATTATGCTCACATGCGCACATGCTGGCGTGTGCCGTTGCTACAGCACAAAAAAAAACTTTACAGTAAAGTAACCTATTAACACTCGAGTACTCCGACATTCCTTCAAGTGACCGACAACACGACATTCAATAACAAACACAGATCTGGTAGGGAGGGTCGCGAAAATATTTGTTCGTTAAGGTACTATTAATAATAGGTACTGCTTAAAGTGGCTAATCTACGCTAGCTATTAGTGGGCACATTATAGTAATTTGTCTTATAGAACAAAGTCGAAAAATAAGTTTACGACATGCCTGATATGAAGCAGTTACCGTAACCTATGTCTATAGGTTTGCAATACCAAAGGCATTGCCCACACGTTGCTGACTTGAAGTTGACTTGAAGTGGAGTAGGAAAGCGGGATAGAAAGGGAGTGTGAGTTGTCTCCTGTCTCTCTCATTCATCGTATGAAACGCAGGTATAATAACTTATTTATGTACCCTAGAAACTTCCACCCTAGCTTAACAAACTAAAGCAAGTAAACCGAAGCCTTTTGGACCTTTCTTACCTCCTCAGGCGATCCTCTGGTCGATTCACCCCCAAACAACCTAAATGAGTTTTAACTTTTTACTCCACATGTGAAGAATAGATGAGTGAACCATACAAATGTGTGCTACTGTTACATTTGCACCATGGCACGGCACGGCAACCACAGCAGTTTAACAACGTTTACAAACTGCTCTGATTGTTTCGTGCTGTTGTTGCCGTGCGTTTGTTCGTCTTTCACTTTAATGTCCGATTTATTTCCAATTGTGACGATTGTGCCAGAACGTGTTCAGAATTAAAGGAAACTGTCAGTGGACGATAGACATTTTTTGGTCGCTTTTAACAACCTTTCTGTTTTATCCTAAACCAAACAAATTTTAAAACTAATTTACAACGCAATATGAAGTAATAAGAATCACATTTTTTATTATTACTTTACTGAAAAAAAACATCGATAACGATTAATGGAAAATCAAGCAATCTGAAAAACATAGTCGCTTCCATTGCAAACAATCAACAATTACCTCACTTTCAACTGCATAAATAAGTTAATTATAAATGTATTTTGTATTTTCTTAATTTTTCATCTTTTATTTTAACGCTACGCACATTGATGTTTATTGTTTATTAGATGTGTGCACGAATCTAACGTTATTGTACAAACACGTGATAATCGAGTCTGTTAACGACTTATAGATCGATTTCTTTACTCGCTTTAGAGACACTTGAACGATTAACAGGATATATTTTATGTAAGCGCTTCCACTACAATGATGTTTATTATTCATGATACTGTGAGGTGATTTTGACGCCTTCAAGATTGGTAGGAACAAATAAGTTGTATGATAGTTAAAACTGGGCCATTTCCTGCTAACTGTCGCATCGTGCTGAACTGTGTCAGGGTTCTTACCTGGCGGGGGAGTTGTAAGGCCTTTGCATATTTAACGAGGATATTTCATTGGTATCAACTAAAGTGATGTGCCATTTAATAAGTGGAAAAAGGATAATAGATACTGCATGTTGCTTAAATGTGGTGCCTATGTTAGAAACCTGAAATTAGGAGAATGACTAACCAAATTATTGCATTTCTTGTGCTTGTGTTTCGCAACGAGAAAAGCAACATAGGAAGTACTACATGGTTTTAAATAAGTCTAGAATTAGACAATATAAGACTTATTTGTTACTGATGGGTAGTCATTAAAAATCTTCTCGACGAGCATCAGATTAGTAAATAACAACTGGGAACTGCTCTGTGAGCCTCAACACCAACCAACCTGCTCCTGAAGCTGAAGTAGATAAACTGTGATTTGAAATCAACCAGCATTTCAATGCGCCGTGCATTATTCATGTATGCTGAACCACAGAAATACGATTTATACGATCCGCTGGATATAATGGTTTCAGTTTCTTTCCATCGTAAACATTGATGGACAGTCTGTGAGAGAAGTCGTAGTTTACGATATTATCAACTCACGGACTCTCCATGCAGGATATTCTTAATGAGAAAGCCTCTCTTGTTAGGCTAGTCAACCTACATTTATTCATTTTGTGAACAGCCTAAATATATGTTAGTATAGGTGTTTAATATCATTGTATCTAACAATAGTATGATGACATTTTACATGACCATAATAAGTTTTTTTTGCAAGAGCGCGTTTGCTGATAGGTACGGTCCACGTGTTCACGAGTACCAGGAAGGCATAAAAACGAAAGGAGCTTGACTTTCCCTCGGCCCGGCATACAAACGGTTTCAGGAGCCGTTGGAGCGTTCGCCGAATGGTTAATTAATCGAAGTGGAAGCCGCCCATCTATGTGGATCACTTCGACTGGAACGACGATAAGCGGTTATAAATGTGTATTTGTAGGTGTAAAGCGTAACAGCAATGTGCATATTTGAAGCGTTCTGGTTAAAGTCTGATAAAGTGACAAACTTTTTAAATTCAATTCAATTTAAGATCTCATTTCAATTTGATTGTGTTAATTCACTCATATGTGAAGTCAACGTCATAATTTAAAGCTAATTAATTGCACTGAGCGCAAAAACGCTTGGCAAAGTATTTTCCCGCGCTATAGCGTCAAGTTTCCAGCTCATAAAACCACGGAACACTGTGGATTGAAGTTGTCGGCACGACTTTGTAACTTTCAGGGAATTTCGCAATTACAGTGCACAAGTTTCGCGGCAATTTTAACAAGTTCGTTTTTAAATTATGTAAAAGCGTCTCGGGGTTCATATGAAAGGAGTTTTGCTTTGGAATATTTAATGACGTGAAATCCAATACCTACGCCTACATACAGTTGACTTCGTTTTGTAAAACATGTATTTTTCCAATCATTTAAATTGGTATCAAATCAATAACTTTTAATTTATGTTCAGTCAGTCATAAGTAGAAAGCAATGACTTGGACTTAGTTCACTCTCATTACAAAACCAATCCTACTAATATGATAAATGTGAAAGTTTGTGAGTGTGGATGTATGTATGTATGTATGTTTGTTACTACTTCACGCAAAAACTACTGAACCTGGATTAACATATAGGATACTTTTTATCCCGATAATCCCGAAATTTTTGTTACGTTAAATACTACGCGGACGAAGTCGGTGGGCACAGCTAGTAACGTCATAAACCTTTTGCTTTGCATATGTAATGTATTCTCTAATAATTTCACCATTTCTGTATTCTTTATTCATACAGTCATTCGGTTTCCGCATAACCAAGTACTAGGCTCGCATGAGACACCGAAGGCTATAACCGGGTCAGGGACACTGCATAGTGTTAGCGCCAACAAACACTTACGCCGACAATACACCGACGTACCGGAATAGCAACGCGATTTCGTTTCCATAGACTATGCAATATGCTTTACAATAGATACAGGTTTCTGGATGATCTTGAATTAGATTTCGAACAATCTGAATAAGTAGGTATATATTCTAATATCATAGCATCAGATTAGTTGAGTTAACATTTTCTAAACAGTTGTATCGGTTATCTGTATTATGATACCACCCAGGTTTTCAATGAAATCCCAAATTGGAACCTAGGTACACAGTAAAGTCCCTCGAATGGAATTCATTTCATATAACATTTTTCCAAGCAATTTATTTGCCACATAATCCTAATTATTACGCTATTGTTTACGAAACAAACAGGCTCGCCTATTGTTTTCCTGAAATTATTATGTAATGTACACAAAAAATATATAAAGCCCTGTGAAACTCACGCTTCCTATTCATTAAAATGCGTAGGTTAATTAAAATTTCGCTTTCTATAGTCCATTATTGCAATTATAAATTCTATTCCATCACCCTATTTCTTAGATACCTAAGTCATTTTCGGCGTTGTAAGCCAGCATTGTATGTTAGTCATGTAAAACTTGTCGTCTTTACTAATCCTTTGGTGAGGGTTCAGTATCGGCTGACCTGTCGCGAAACTCACGAATAGAAGCTGCTGCTGGCAGTCGCGGTTTGGCGCGTAAACCATACGGACGTGTGTTTAGTGCCGTTCTGTTTCACACGCTATACGATATGGATTGAGCTCTTGTGTTGTGTGAATGATTATTTAGTGAATTGGATTTGACTGAATTGCGTGTTTACGCCGTATAATTGAGTTTTAACGTATAATTTGAAAGGTAATTTTTACTTTTATTACCTAGTTGATTGTTTATGTTATGTGAGAAAGATGAGAAATTGTTGTAATGCGTGAAACGCGTGTTTGCTCTGAAATGGGTTCTAATAACGACGGCGGCGTAAATAATTTTGTGTTATGTGATAGTACCTAAGCTCTAAGCAGTTCTATTGGTATCTAAGTAGGATCTAATACTCACTGCTCACTGACTTCTACTCATGTCATAAATTCGTGTTTCGAGTAAAAAAACGTCAAGAGTAGATGAATATTAAAACCCTTTGAGCTAAAGGTCAACGTTCTTCCCTACATGCCTCCCAATAAATTTCTAGAAGGAGAGTAATACAAATAATCACTCGTTCATCGACCCTTCACCAAGGGATGGTGTTTCGTAGCAGTTCGCCCTTCTCGTAGGTAAAATGTAAATAACGCACTGGTAGGAACCCTTCACCGATTAAGGGCATGCAACCTTGCGTCGTGTTTGTGAATGTAGCCCTTATTTATTGCAGGTGCAATGGTGGTTTTAATATAACTTGAACGTTTATACGTTACGATTTATTTGCGCAAACGATTGCATGGCCGCCGGCTATGAAGAAGGTTCATAAAGATTATTTATTAGGTCTGAAATTCATAATATCTGATGATCATTATAGCTGTTAAGTGATTCGTTCGTGCAAATAATCGTATTGATATGTGCTTTACTTCTGTTTTGTTAGAGTATTTTTACCACACCCTACATTATAAAAGATTTTTTAATCATAAAGCAATCATAAAGCATTTATTGTCACTTTTCTGCCATCACACCATTCGACCCTGGGAGATATGTTTTATCTACCTACTAGCTGTGCCCCCCGACTTGTCCGCGTAGTATTTAACGTAACAAAAATTTCGGGATTATCGGGATAAAAAGTATCCTATATGTTAATCCCGGTTATAAACTATCTGTGTACCAAATTTCATCCAAATCCGTTCAGTAGTTTTTGCGTGAAGGAGTAACAAACATACATACATACATACATCCACACTCACAAACTTTCACATTTATAATATTAGTAGGATTAAATTCAGTGTTTTCTCAATCCTTTATAATCAACCACGCTTTTTTCTCTTCCGATTTTCCATTCTAACATTATGATAAAATCGCTTTTCAAACTATAACAATACGCACCAAAATCCTTTGTATTCAAAATGCGTAGGCGGTGACAAAACTTTATAGAAACACCCAACACGCAATGTTACGGATTTTCACCAGGAATGAAAGACCTCAGAGTGACAGAAATTTAATGTGATGGGGGACCATTATGTATTAGTCATTGGGACCGTAAAGCGAACAAATATGGTCGTGTATGCGTCTAGCGTTCTTAGAAGTAGAAATACGAGTTCTATTTGTCAATTTAAGGATCCAGAAGCCGTTGGTGTTCTTCAAATATGTCACATAGGATGACTATGGGGTATATCTCTATACTATTGGCTGTATGTATATGTGCAAAGATTTTTGCCAACGTTACCGCCGGTACAAAATTTATTACACCTACATGATTTCAGTACAGATTATAATGATTAACTGCCCATATATCTGAGTAATAACCACTAGATCGGATGCGAGACGTTAACAAGGTAATATTTCACTATCAATATTTAATGCCTGCGGCTACGTTCGCCTCGAGAATTGATTATCACTTTCTGCATTCCCGTGGGAATTTCTTTGAGTTACAATTTTGATGTCAACGAGTCTTTTATTTTTCTTATTTATGGGTCATTATAAGTTAAGAGGTACTTTCCATGGCAAGCACAAAAAAATACTTTTTTCTTATACTAACTTCCTAATTAACCTATTCATTACTTAAAACTAAATGTTATCTTCATGCTCACTTAAATTTATTACAGAAATGTACGTAGTTTAGTCACAATAAGTTTTAATATAAGAAAAAAGTATCTCCCCTGGCCTGTCCCCAAACCGACTTTATTTGTAAACCAGTTATTATGAATGTATTAAAATTCAATAATTACTTTGTCACCGTTAATTTTATAAAGAACAATAACTTAGTCACAGGATCTTATAAGTAAAATTACTTATATTTAAATTTTTCATAAATAATATCAACGCCGAAATTTGTCCTCCGTGTTCCGAGTCTCGTCCTCTGGCCTTTTGTTTTCGTTTAAAAATCAGTTTTGTTTTGATAGTTTGTGGAAGTTGTGACATTAAGTGCATAGGATGTAACATGAAGATACCAGCAAGCGGCGCTTAAGCCGACTGTGCAGCCCTTTTAACGGCCATTTCAGTCTCGCCGCTCGCTGGGTGTAGAATTGTTGAGTGAATGCAGTCTTTCCTCTGGTAAGTTTTATTTAGCAATTATTTGTTAAAATACTAATATAGACTTAAATATTCACTATGAATAGTTTATACATTATTACGTTTGATTGTGAATTGCGTACGAGAAACACTTTTACGGCTATTTTAGATATCAATCAAAAATGTATCTCCCCGGGCGTATTTCCCCTGGCTCTTTTGACGACAGGGGAGATACTCAATGTCCAGAGGAGATACATTTGTATGCTTTTTCATGAATACTCTTACATTTTTCTCTGAACCTTTACTTGGCATTATGTATATCTTAGCTTTACAATTTAATATGAATTTTTTACAGAAAAAATGGCGCTTATAACAAAAATGACGCGCGAAACGGCTCGAAAACATAAGGATAGCAGAACGATTGAGATACAAAAGAATTAAAAATGACAAAGTTAAGTACGCTCAACAAAAAATCAAGGAAAGGGAAAAAATATGAAAAGAAAGAAAAAGAAGTTATTAAGACAGTTCAGCAAATCACTTCCAGAGAGCAGCGGAAAGTTAGAAAAGTATGGAGAGAAAAAGCAAAATTTCGTAGACGTCCTTTAGCACTCCAACATAATATAAGCAATGCTCCTGAAACACCACCATGTTCGGATAATGAAGACCCACAGCACCCTCAAAATATAAACAGGCGAGCGCAGGCAGCACAGCAAAAGTCAATTCAAGCAAGAAACCTGATAATAAGAAAACAAGAGAAAGAGAATCTATAAAGAAGAAACTGCTTTCCAGTGAAATTATTACTCAAGAACTTAATGTTTTTTTTTTCAAATCGCAGCACTGTCCGAGAAAAAAGAGTCTTCGGGAGAGTGTTAAGCGGGAAAATAGACAAAAAATATAATATGGAGTGGGTGCTACTTGCAAGGGAACTGCAGATAGATTAGTTGCAGTGGCACCGATATTTCATCAATAGATGACTTAGCTCACTTAGATACAGTGCGAGAGGAAGGCCCAAGAAAAGATGGATGGATTGTATTAAGAATGATATGAACGAGGTTGGAGTGGATGTGGATATGACAGGAAAGCGCGATGTATGGAAGGAAAATACATAACTGCGCCGATACCAGATAATGGGAAAAGGTAAGGCAGATGATGATGATTAGATGACTTAGCTAAAGCCCTTGAGAAAAGCTGCCAAATTAGGTTCTACTGAAGATACAAACACTTTTTCAGGCACACTCAAGGTTCACCAAGTTACCGGTTGCGTATTTATACCTAATGGAAACATTGTAAAGTTTGAGCTGCTTCTGTGCCTCAGAGCTATGTCGTCATTTTCAATTGGGTACTTTGGATTATCCACAAACTCATCGTAAATTTAATGTACGTGTTGATGATATATACGGAGCTAGCGATTCAGAAGATAAACCACTAATCAATTTCACATCTCAAGAACAGAGGAAGAAGCCTCAAGAAACACTACAGCATTTTGTACCTACCAGTATTAAAACCAAACTGCACAAAGATGATTCAAAGCTTAACATCTGGAAAGAAAACATTCTGCAACGGGGACTTTGTGCTGGTTAAACTTCAAGATACAAAAACAGAATATCGTTATGTTGAAATGTGCACAGGTGTTGAAGAAGATGATGAACTTCAAGTTATATTTTATAAAATCTGTGGTGAAACTGGAAAAAAGTTCAGAATTAATGATGACGATAATTCTTTCATGACCTGGGATCAGGTTTAAAAAAGACTACCCTCCTCTAACTTAGAATGAGAGGGCAGCGTATGTTTTATGCATTTAATGAATCTAATGATGTCTTTGAACGCGGGTTATAGAAAAATATTTTTTTTAGTTACCTTTTAATTAAAATGTTTTTAGAGTTTAAGTACAAGATTAAAATATTACTGTTACTCAGAGAAGTTTTTGTTTCTTTTTATTTCATTATTGACTATTGATAGTAATGTTATAGATATTTTTGTTTTGATAAAAAGTAAAAGTAAGAACCTTTTTATGTTTTGTACGCTTAAGAAACATTTAATTTTATAAACAAAGACTACTAAGAAATGACAAGTCTGATTATAAATAATTCATAATAAAAATAAAAATACATAAATGAAGTTGATTCTTAAAAAAATCCTGTTTTTAATACGCATATTTCTCTTCCCTGTCCATAAAGTATCCTCCCCTGTGCATGTTGTCTCTACCCTGTACTGAGTATCTACCCTGGTCACTTATAAAACGAGATAAAACCAACAAATTGACTGGCCACTTTGTAAACGTTTTCAACTTAAAGGTTTCCATAAAAAAAGATGTATAGTTAAGTAAAAAAACAAAAAAATTGCCATGCCGTCACTTCATACAACATATTACCTCTTAACTTAGAATGACCCTTATACTCTATGAACCACCCCAATTCAGCTCTCTTTCACAATTGCTAAAATAAGTATTCCAAGGATATCATTCTTAATGGTTTTGTCCCATAATAATAAATAAAAACTTAAACGGGAGGCGTAAAACTAGTGAGTTAAGTCAACAAAAATAAAATCAAATAAGTAGTATCAATCCACATTCTTTCTTAAGATGCGCTGATCGCTTACGCCGCGCCGTGAATGCCGTGATGCGTGCCTGGTACAAAATAATAATAGAAACATAAGCAAATCTTAAAAAAAAAACTGTATTGGTACTACTTCATATTCCGTTTGCTGGCTTCACTCAATAGTTCTACGCGCTCCGTCTAAGTTATTCTTTACGTTTGAGGGGCAGTAGTGGACGTCTCATTGCTGATAAATGGGTTATTTTTTTTAAAGTATGCGTGATAAATGTTAGATCCGATTTCCAAAAAATATGGATCAGATATATCTTTCCGATATCAACTACGAAAAACAAGCTAAAATCGGTTAATGCGTTCCGGAACAATGAAGCCACATAAAAGCTTCTACCTGCGGGACAATTCAAATCCGTCGCATCATAGGTCATGGTCAATGGGTGTTGATCAACAACGTATTGAATCCGGTTTCTTTATGATTCACTATAAGTATATAAAAGTATAAAGATGGATGTACCCTTTTTATTATACCTTGTGATCGCCCTCTAAATACGGAGAGATTATGTAATCTATCCGTAGAAATCCAAGCTTTTAAAGCTTGTAGATTCTAGAAAAGTGCCTCTATTGTTCCAACATTCTTGTAGAAAGTAGCTGTAAAAAGTTATGTTGTGGGTTCACAGGACTCTATGTTGCGATGGAATATTCATGATGTCATGTCAACAATAGGCCATGGACAACTTGAAAATCTTAAGTCCCGTCAAAAATTTGGCATGTGGCTACCTCGCCCGTGTTTTAATCTGATTAGCAATATGAGTTTCTCGTGAACAACCTGATTCGTTTACCGGTGGCTGTGCTTACATTAATGGCAATGTCATTGACACCGCGAAATGTGAATGAGAAGTGCATTGAACTCGCTCGATGCGTAGGAGTCGATTTCGTAAACTGTTGTCTACACCGTTGGTATGTATTTCCAGACAAAACTAATTATGTCGCGTCGTCTGTTTTTAGAAATTATCAAATTAACTGTTTAAATTACTTCAAATTGGAAAACGTTAACATAGAGTAGGCAGCTGTTATAACTGAAAAGGCTGTCATAAAAACAGTTTCTGAAATTGTCCTTAGACCGTTGTGCTCGCGACAAGACGTTAAACAAATTGACGAATCAGCAATGTTAACCGCAGAATAAAAGCTGACGCATAACCAGAATTAAATAACGCCGCGTCCTTTGTGCTTTTAACCGCCACATATTATACAATTGTGTTGACGAATAATACAAATTTCAAGGGTGAGACAAACTAGAGTTTCCGTCGATAGGCTGTCGACGCCTTCCTCGCTCAATGTCAACCATTGTTATCTGGTCCAGTAAAAGTTGACTCACCTTGGACTTCTTAGTTTTTTTTTTTGTAAAACCCATTTGGGTGTTGTGCTAACTTTTTTCAACTTCAATATAGCAATTGATAACTCTTGCAGGTAATAGATTTCTGACACAAAGTGATGTTCAATTTCGATTTGATAATGCAACCGACAAATACGCGTTTCAAATTACTGGCATCACAATCGTTCAGAGTTTCAGTAACTATAAATTATGACTTATCAAAATACTACAGGTAGATTTAGTATGCAAATGTTTTGTGAATCCGTTTTTGTAAATGATGTCATTAAGTCCAGTCGTAGGTAGAGCTAAAAATGCGTGATTAATGAGGCTAGCCGCGCTCCCTATATGGAGAATGTGAAAACATTTATTAAAGTGTCTATTCACAGCTTAGCCATTTTTGAATTGGATAATTGAGTATTACTCATCCTGGTCAACAACGTTACTTTGTGATCAAAGCTTTGGTTCGCTTTGAGGCATTTTGTTGCCTATACTTATTTGTGCTAGGAAAATACTTAACAACACATTTTTTTTTACAAAACCTAGTGTCATTATAAAAAAATGTGTATGATTTATTTTTGGTAAGACACAAAGCGAAACGGTATTATAGGTACTAGGTTTATGTGAATATGGTCGCGTGCTCACAATTCGTAGCTTATTTCTGTCGCGTGCAACGACACATACGGCCGACGGCACCGGACACTATCGCGCCCATCGCTGACGCAGTGAGCACGACTTCTAAAATAAACTTGTTCTAAACAAGCATAGTACTATGAAATAAAAGTTGTAAGCTCATGACTCATGTGTCTGCAAATAAGCTACGATTTACTTTAAAGCACGCTCGCACTTATATACACTCATTTAAAGCCTATTGCGAAAACGCAATTGCGTTCAATCAAACAGTAGACGCTTTAACGACGCTTGTACACATCCCTAAAGATCCTGGAAAATGTAAAGTTGTTGCTAAAATAATTATTATTCCTATTCTCACTACTAAACACAGGTGTCTTCTAAATGCAGAGCTATTTATGGCATATTTTACTAAAATCGTCCAGTATTGGTTGGCGGCTTTCACATGTCTTCATCGAGTCTTACAATGGTGCTGATTAACCTGAGTACGAGTACAACATGTAAAATGAAGTCTTAATTTTCAAAAATCTAACGATTTTGCCGTGATCTTCAATAAAAAGCAAATTAACCTTATATCATATTTGCACGGAAAATATCCATCAAGTTTTTCATCACCACAGATTGTCAAAGTAGGAGAGTAATTACCTTTTTCCCGGTATCTTCCATTAATTAAACTTGGTGTCCCGCCCACGAGTCTTTACCAAGGTCGGAGTTGCTCACCCAATTTTGTAAACGGTAGGCACCTATAATAGCCGACTTATATCTCTCAAAATATTGTTTATAACGTTAATTGAGGCTTGGATTTGAATTAGGTTGGTTTTATTTATTGTTAGGTAATATGAAAATTACTTCGTGACCTAGTTACATTCTTGTGTAATAAATTACTCTCATAAAAACTTGATGTAAAAAAATATTTTGTAATATTCTGCCATCCAAATTGAAACTTGACCGTTTATTCAAATATAATTAAATTAATATAACTAAACATTTTAATAGGAAGATTATCCAATAATCTTGTTCATTAAATAAAAATACAGGCCTTCGCACTTCACCCCTGGTAGACGCAGCAGCTGCTATCTATCGAAACAACGACGTGTCCATAGCAGTTAATCTGTGACTGAACGAACCTGTACAAATCTATATCCTTGCACGTCGTAAACTTGCAGTAATGTGCTCATATTTAATTTGCGATGCTAATCTGCTCTCAAGGAGCGCCATAATGTCGTCATTATGCGAATGTCGTATGCATGTGGTAATGCGACATTAGTGTGTGAATTGGTAACATCTGATCGCTTATATTGGTGTTAGAATCAAGCGTGAAGGTTGTTTGTTTATCTGCGGATTTTTCAGTAAATTGTTGTAAAAATCTGAGAGAGATTTGATTATTATTTACTATTACTTATTTAGTGATAATGGTGTTGCCTGCTCATATTTTTTTATGCTGTTCCAGAGAATATACACCATCTTTAATCCATTGAAAAGAGTAAACATTGAGTTTCTTGCCGGATCTTCTCAGTGGAAGCAGCATTCCGAACCGGTGGTAGATTCTGACTATTCATAAATGCTTTGTTGGCTTACGGGAATAAAAATAATTTTGAGTTTGAGTTTGTACAAAAATACGGCTATTGAGTTCCAGCAAGAATATAGCGCGTGCCTTCGGTCCAAGTACCCAACCGCGTTTTTAGTTCTAAAACCTTTGAGGCTATTGGTTGTTTGAAATATCATTATAATGAGCAAGTTACCGATCTTCTGCCTTTTAAAAACAATAAGAAAGTGCCCGACCGCTTATAGCATGTGAATTATTTTATTAGTATCTCTTAATTTGATGCTTCAACTTGATTAGCTGAACTATTGCAGTATATTTATCAAACGATGGAAAAGTGTACTATATATCCTTATTATTCAGAGTCCATATAACCTATAAATATTTTCATTGTCTGCAACATTCAAAACCAGGTAAACAGACTCAATACCTATCTGTGGCTCGGTTGTATGCGTCACTTGTGGTGTCACACACGCTTTGAATGCTTAGAGCTCCCAGGTAGCGCGCTGTTTGACCACTACAAATGTGATATGCTAATCGATTCACTATTATCAACGAATGTAAACGAGTAACGGAATTACTTGCGAGGATTGCTTACGATGTAGCGCACGACTTTCAAATGTTAAATGTCTGTTTTATGCCAACAGCAACTACTTCAATACCCGCAGACTTGGGCAAATCACATCCAGATACAAATAGTTACTGCCGCATTAAATTCCACAAATTCTCTACTTCACATAGATCTTGAACCCGATCATCCGATCATCCGCTCTCGGGAGAGCCATTTTTATCGCGCTAAACTACTTATAAATCAATAACGTGAACATTTTAAGAATTCAATAGATAGTTTTGAATTAATTAATTCAGCCTGCGTATTTTGGGATCATAGGTACCATTAACCTTTGACGCCATTGGATATTATTATGACCGTTAAGTATTTCAATTCCATATTACAATCATGATTTATTTTGTCGGAAAAAACTCGAAACACAATCAAGTCTTTCGAAAGATTCCGTAAACAGCCGTGTTTATCTACAATATTGGTTGGACTTAGTATATTATTTTGTTTGTATCACACAATATAATCTTGTCAAACTAACTAGTCAATATGTCTAACACAAAATACTCTTCAGTAGTCTATATTCATCCTACATCAATGGTAAACTGATTCTGGCAAACCTCAGCTTACCATCAGTTGAGTTTAGTCACATCCTTAAATCTATTTGTTATAGAGGTCAGTTGGGAAGAATTTTTATTTTATAAGATCTTTATGACGTTGGTTGTTCACGTTAAGGTGGTGCGTTGTGGTTGCTCCGTCATGCGATATGGGTGCAATATAATCGACTTGTTTCTACGACAATATTGTCAAAAGTTTGGACAGTTTTCTCCGTCTACGAAAAAATCATGACAAAAGACGCCTGGAGCGCAACTTTACACACTTTTGAATTAGTTTTTTCAGAGTTTATTTAGGGCCCGATTATTAACATTCTGCTCAATGCACACTATGTGGCCACGCATTATGGGCCACACAGCTATCGGTTACAATGTAAGGCAATAAAATGTTTCTTTTATAAGATCGCTTGAGTTACTGTATCGAGGGCAGTGGGTTGAGAACGAAGGGCCGTGCACCGTGAATAAATAGACCATCTGTATTTATAGCGTGTATGTAATAATCATTACATTAGTCATATTGAAACCGTGTGAAGAGTGCTTTAAAAACACCCATCACTTTGTAACTATCAAATTAAAACGGAAATAGTTAGTACTTATTTATATGAAGTCTGTCCAGCCGGATGCAATCATAGGTATTGTAGTCTAGATTCAGATTTCCTTAATCCTCAAACAGAAATCTTTATACACATTCAAGAAGGAAATAACTATTATGGTAAGATATTCTAAACAAATTCTTGTTGCTGGCACGTTGAAAAAATAAACAAAGAGAAGGTAGCCGTTACTGTGCACCTCATTTTTATACCTCTGTCTCGATGCTTCCACGATGGCTTTGGAACACGAAATATCTTCAATATCCAATCTTTCTGTCATAATCCCCAAATCTCAAACCATAGAAACAGGATCACCAACTACATGCACGCACATATAGTAGACTTTTCAACTTACATACTCTATTACCAAAATTCGGAACAAAGGCACCCGGATCCTATCACCAGAGATTCGATTACGTCGGTATAGTCATTGCCGCGCCGGAACCCCATTACCGCAGTGGGAGGCCCTTTGTTGTTAGAATAAAAGAAATCCTAAAGGGCGAAAGGCGAGAATATTGCGATTAAGCGCAGAGAATGTACGGTCAGTAGGTCAGGTGGGTATTGTTGAAGATACTACCTCTATATTTTAACTAGATCTACACTGAGGAAAAGGTACTGACAGCTAATTAATTTTGTAGCCTCGAATTCATAATTAATTTGTTATCCTAATTTTAACCTCGAAATATTTTTAAAATTTTAAATCTTATGAATGTATGCTCAAATCAAACAACATGTCAAAGAATTGCAACACGTATTATTTATTTAAATTTAATTATTTTTGCGGATTTTGCGGTTTTCTCTTTGGATTGGACGTAATTAGTGTCTAAATTACTCCATGTAGCCGGGAAAGAAATTAGAAAAGCAGGATTTTAAACCTTCTTTATCTGGCCTATGTATTACAAAAGCGGACGGCAAACCTTAGATTTTGTTAAATTAACTATTATCTGTGGTAGTTGTACAGTAATACAACCGTGATTTTAATGTCGTCTCGAAGTATTATTTATATCATAATTATTAACTCGAGAAAGTTATATCGTGCTATAACGTGCTTTTGCGTAATTGTGGCTTTACATTCAATTTAACCGTTAGCTAAGTTTGTGACACAATTTTGCAGCACATGGTTAGAAATTAAACTTTGCGTAAGTATAATTATACTTGCACCTTAAATATTTAATTGGACTACTGATTGTCCTTTCTGTGACAAATCACTGGTTTGGAAAATGTGTATAACAAGATAAGAAGTAAGTACCTTAAGGCTGTGTACATAAACCAAGGACGCTGTTTATCTCACGAGTATATTATGGAAAACTCTTCTAAAGTAAAGCTTCTGGAATGATTTTACGAAATGAGCTCGATCATAGCGTGTGTCTTTTTCATCATCCGTCAACGCAATCGTTCTAAGGTCGATATGCAATATACCTAAAAAACTGTTGATTATCATATATGTGATCTAAGAAACGCTGACATCACTCTTCTGTGAGTAATCAAAGACGGGCTCGTGCTGGAAATCCGCTGACGTCGACTGCGGAGAGAGAGCGATACCAAATGTTGCTGTTCCGTCTGTTGTTTGAGTCATTCGAATTCCTTTTTAAAATTTAGATTTCGAGCCCAAAAAGTATTTTAGACTAGCAAAGTAGTAAAAAAAACTCTCAATAACTTTTCTGAGTTCTCATCAGAAATCAAAGAAATATCCAAGATGCTTCTTTTCCAATATTTTTGAAACGGTAAAAAATACTGCAGTAAGTAGGTCTTCTGTTGAAAGTAAAATATGTTGTAAAGTATGCAAGTAGGTACATTTCATTTCATAACATATTGATTATACTCAGTAACCCAGCTTGGCGCCAGAACACACCCTATGTGGTACCTTATCCCATTTTATCGAATCTTCCGGGTGTAAAATTGGATGACATAAAAAGAAATTACAATTCCTTCTTTTTTCGGATTTCTGTCATTTTATGTAACAACATGACAGATGTAAGTAAACATGTGTGGCGGGGTCGGAGTGACTCATCCTGTCATCTGACTCACATACAAACAAACTTGTGTCCTGCGAAAATTTATTACCAATAACAACACAAATGTAAAAATTCCAAGTTCGGAAAATAGAGTCCCAAAAGAAATAGCGTTTTAAACATGCATGTCTGGCATAGGAGACGTCTTGTCGTCAGCCCTCTTTTTAATAACCTAGCCCACCCATTTCTGTGTGCCTACCCATAATCGTTCAGACTGAATTGTTCAGTTACTATTATCATTTCAGTAAACGGTTTTTTTCATCTTCGGTTGATAGAGCAGTTGATGAAAGAATTGAGAATGTGCTTCATCCATGATTTGCATCTATCCTTTGCATGGGCGACGGCAATCCCAAATGAACATGAAATACGGTGACCTTAACCCGGTGTGTTTAACCATGTAATTGGATATGTATTTGCACTGGCCAAATAGACCCTCTATTGTCGACTGTTGGCGGCCAATGTGACCGAAGGTGAACCAATATTTGGTTTAGGACGCCTGCGCGGTTAAATCATGTTGGTTGAAAAGTTATTTTTTGTTTTTATATATGTTTGGTAAGATTATAATACATTTGCCTAGATGTTGTGTACAAAATATAGCAGTATGCTCCTCAATATGATCATCAATGGGTACCTTCCTTCCTGTTCTTACCCAAAATAGTTCAATGACACCGAATTAATGCACTAAAGCAATAATGTTTTTTCCATATTAATCTGATCGAATTCGACACCACGTATCTCAATCAACCAGTTACAAGCACAACTCCCATTAGTGGCATCTATAAGCATAAAATAACTTATTAACTTTGGCCCTGTTATTGGATTAGTAATTATTTTCAATGGTACGAGTAGTTGGCACACATTATGGCAGGCAACCAACACCTTTGCAGAAAAGTTAATTTCGAACATTGGATATATTGGGCCAATGTTTCTCTAGCTGATGCCAATATAATATAAGTCGAACGTTGGTCCCATGTGTCCGTTTCCTAATATTTGGCTTAGAACGGCTCGCTGGTGGTTAAACAACACTGTTTGAAGAACTGTTGCATTGTTATGTTTAACACGATAAATTTATCTACATTTATATTTATTGTTTAAATATATTACAAATTCTTAGAGAATAATAGGGAGAACTCGATTATATTTCACTTCAATTCCAAAACACTAGGTCATATAACATAAAATATCACCAGGATTTAACAATTAAAGAATCTGTGTTCGAGATTCTTAATTCAACGACCCCATAAAATCCACAAAGTATTCGGACGATTTCAACAACCCATTGCAGTTCATAATTGAATTTGTCAGATATGCCCAAGGACGAGACCTGGATGCTCAATCAGGGGTGAAGCGAGGCTGATGAAGCTTAGCAATAATTTGGAGTGGATTGATGGCCGGCACGGCGGGTTTCGAAATTCAAAATTGTGAAACTATCGCGTTTTTGTTTGAAAGTGGACAGCACAGGTATTATTCACGAAGGATTATGTACATTATATAATCTCGGCATTCGGCATTATGAAAGATTTTCTTTTTCTTGGTTTATCTTTTTATATTTTTTTATTAACTCTAACTCCAACTGTATCAACAAAATCTTTATAAGATTTTATGCCTAGGTTAAATTATCTTAAGTGAAATTGCAATTTCTTTTGAGTAATGTAAGTACTGCGCCTGTGTTAAAACAATAGCAGACGTTTTATATCAGTGTACCTACTAAAATAGGTATTTCATGTCTTTCCAGGTAGAATTACATGGCGTTACTACCTAAAAATTCCCCTCCATGTATGCCACATAAAAGAATAGATATCACTTGAATGTAATACCTACCGTCAGTCTTATGTATTGTTGTTATAAAGGTTGTTTGTTTGTTCGCAGGTGATCCACTAAGCATAAATGATTGTACGGTGAAGAAATTGGACGATCTTAATAGGTAAGTCTTGAATATTTTCTTCTATCTAACAATATAGAAACCATTTATCATACTCAAGGCAGAGAAAACACATATATAGGTACTTCTAAGTAGGTACCCTCTAAGACCAACATGTAATAGGTTTTCCTCGCTTCCAAGAAACATTTATCACAGATACAAATAAACTGGAATATACCTTTCAGGCCAGTCACCCTTGGCCCTCGCCCAACTTAGATTGAATTTAGTTCATAATAGACGCTCATATGGGATTAATTATAATAGTAATTAGGATGGTGCGGACACTGCGGACCCTTTAGGAGATACGACCTCGAGTTAAGAGGATTAACGACCTCTATATGGTGTCAATGTGAATGAATGCAAGTAAAGTGATCTCACATTGTCTGTTTAGATACACTAGTAGTGAAGAGCAGCAATACTTATTTCTACCTTCTCTGATCTATCGACTCTATTTATAATATTTTTACTGTAAGTATGTATTTCAATGAAATAATTCCCATTACCGAAGCGTTACATAGTCATATAACCAGAGACATATGGACTAAGAAAAAATCACATGGTAGAAAAGTTTATTATAAATTTCCCAACGAAATATTTAGCTATGTACATCTCCTTATTTGCTTGCAAGTCGCTTAACAGAAACAGTACAGCTCTCGTCAACTAGATAAATATAACATCCATTTACTACTCAAACTAAGGACCTCATGTGACGCCGTCTTCAAAGCCGCCTGAATATCACAACTGTGAGCGCACAGAAACTACCTACTTGAACCAACAAAACACCCTCTACTAATTGTAGAACTCGACACATTGTCACTCTAATTCGGGATAAGCCATTCTTCGTCACCTTATAGCTATTTCATTGGATTCGTCTGTATTTTGCCCTAAGTTATCTTCCATTGATATTGTCAACCGCAAAAGTCACTTTCTTTTGGGATTTGTCGATTATCATGACATTTATAAATTCCGCTCGCAATTAATCCAGCATCCTCTAGGAAAAAAAATATCAGCAATTCTTAAAAACATTTTGTAAACGAATAGATAGGTAGTTTTAAAACAATGACAAATGGTAGTAGAAACACTTTTATTCCGAGGTTCATGCACTCACGGGCGCCTCAAAGACACAAGATTGTGGGCTCGCAAGCTCACTGCTACTGTATTTACCTTGCCATAGTTATACGCTGTGGCTTTCTATTTCTGTACCTTTTCAGTTCTTTCTTTGATTACTCTTTTATTTAGTTTTACTATCGAGAGAGCAATCGAAATCTTAACTCTACTTATTATAATGGGTATGCCACAAGGGTCACCCCTAGGTCCGAAATTACAATTGCGTCCTAACATTAATAGATACAATGCATTTAGAGCAAGCATGGTGAACGGGTTAGGCAGGTCGCTTTCGTCTAAGTAAAGCACCAGGTCATGTGTATCGAGGCGGATCGTGCACACCCAAAAAGCATAATGGCTTCACGGTCCTGTAAACTACAGATGGCAACAATGAACAAAATGAGGACTGGAAACATTATGGCATCTACTTCGGTATTTAATTGTCTGTGACTGTTTTAAGATGTTTTTGAGTGATCAAAGGAAATTGTATTACTTTTTTAATACTGTTGTCTGGTTTTGTTAATTGTTTCCTACTTGGAGAAAGTCTTGTGTTTTCAATTTAGATTTTAATTAAACTTTTGTTGGAGTACCTCGTTTTGGGGTATCCTTAGAAACGCCTTATCTTTATTTATAGGCAGAAAATTGTCTGAATAATCTTACTGTATGCTTCTAGAAATGTGAAATATGTAATACTAGCTGTGCCCCCCGACTTCGTCCGCGTAGTATTTAACGTAACACAAATTTCGGGATTATCGGGATAAAAAGTATCCTATATGTTAATCCCGGTTATAAACTATCTGTGTTCCAAATTTCATCCAAATCCGTTCAGTAGTTTTTGCGTGAAGGAGTAACAAACATACATACATACATACATACATCCACACTCACAAACTTTCACATTTATAATATTAGTAGGATATAAACATCGTTTTACTTGTAAGTGACCAAGCTATGTATTGTGTCTTCGAAAGGTATAATTGGTCTCCAATTAACCGTTCTATCTTCAAGATTTCCCACATCAGCCCACCGCTCACATGATCCTTTTGTACGTACTCGCAAACCCAACGGTTTATAAAAGATGAATCACGATCATCCGATTCGAATTCGTGATTTAAATTTTCCGGAGCCTTTATATTCGTTCGGCGAGTAGTGGAATGTATTCATGTGAATTGCACGGGTGTGTCTTGGACAGACTATCCGGTACTGCGCGATCTAGCGTGAAATGTTCCTTATTGCTTCCCTTTTATACCTTTAACTGAATCCTTATTGGCTATAAATTGAATAGTATGGGTCTATGTTCTAAAACACCCTGAGTTTCATAGTTCACACTTGCACTTAGCACCTAGCCGCATAAATAAAATGAGTATATTAAACGAGATTTGAATTAAACCTTAGTTGGCGTTTGAGTCTACCAATAATATACTATATACAACATGATAGCTGTATGTAATAGACTAGCACTGGCATTTTGTTGGAATGAAATCCATTTACAGCCAAAGGTACCCAACGTGGGAGAGGTACCAATGAATACACAATAGGTACCTATATTTTTTATTTCCATTACCCTCTTTCCTGTTTCCGTCTGATTAAATTCGTTATGCTCCGCCTAAGAGTTGGATCGCCTAAAATAGTCTACTTACATGGATGAAAAAAGTTTGTCACCTGTTCCTATTTTCCCTTTTGTGCCTGTGTATTATTTTGTTGTTAGTAACTGGAACATTACCTTATTTTTATTAATAATCATAAAATGAAACCGCTGGACCGATTTCAACGGGACCTTCACTGGCAGATAGCTGATTTCATAAGTAGTAACTAAGGCTACTTTTATTTTTAACCCCCGACGAAAAAGAGGGGTGTTATAAGTTTAACATGTGTATCTGTGTGTCTGTATGTGGCATCGTAGCGCTCAAGCGGATGATCCGATAATAATTTAGATTTTCTTGTTAGAAAGGTATTTTGATCGAGAGTGTTCTTAACTAGGTTTAATGAAAATCGGTTCAGCCGTTTGAAAATTATTAGCTCTTTTTAGTTTAACAAGTGTCGCATCGGGGGTTATTTAAATTTTCAATTCAGGGTTATATCCCAAGTACCTTGCGGGCGGAGCCGCGGGAAACAACTAGTTCACAATAGATATAAACATATAAACTCTTGGCAGTTAATTGTGGTTGCCCGCAAAACTTTTTATTGGCGGGCGAGGAAATAAACTTTATTGGAACGAAATAACGCTCTTTTAAGAGCGCCTTTAGGAGTGCCTTTGAAGCGCCTTGTTTTCTGCGGAATAAGATTGTGTGGTAGTGTAAAAGGTTTTTATTATTTTTTAATCCAAATTCTTTTTTTAGTCATTTCCAAACTCTACCTAATTTGCAAAAATTTAATTATTTTTTGAATGGAGTCATTTTACTGTTGGTTACTTAGCCCTAAATCACTCAATATCCTGCACAAAACATTGGTATCCATAATCTATTCATCATTGGTACCTTTAAGTAGTCCTTAGTATCCTAGTTAAGTCCTTTAGAGCTTTAATCTTGCATTATCTTAGTCCTACGTCTTAAGACGATCTATAGCGCCTCATAAGCGCGTTTAAACGAGCATCAAGCGTGCAATGTCGCAACAGGATCACCTCGTAACTCGTTAGGCGTGCTCAAAGGGGCGCTCTGTCTGTAATTTTCCGCTGTTTTCCCTCAAATTAGCGCGAGACGGATTCACGAGCTGATGGTGGCAGACGAGCGTGTAACGAGTGTCTTGGCGTGATGCGAAGAGTATTCCACTAGTTGTAAATGACACTCCGTCACGAATCACGATAGATGCGTTGATATTCACGTACCTAGTTAAAATGTGAACGCCTCAAGACATCAATTTCCAAATGGATCTATTGCCATGTTCTTCTCTAATAATAGGTATACACCTATAGGGTTGGTCATTAGTTGCAATAAATACAGTAAGTTATTAAGACACCGGACACAATATAGCTAAAATCAAACCTGATGGCGGCGGTTCATAAATAAAATGTAATATTTTCATAATTAATTAACTACGTAGGTACTTGATTCCAAAACAAAGTTCAATTAAGTTCACGTTTCAAAGTCAAGTAAGCCCAGGGAAATATTTTGTTCTAATTTATGAAATTCACAATTCAACTCGGGTAAAATATTAATTTCTGTCTACTGCGAAAACCCCTTTCGTTAAAACAAAGACTCAAGTCAATACAGCGAGAGATAGGTCATATGTACATGGCGGCTAGCGAATCAAAATAATGTTATGCACAGGAAATGACCGGGGAAAGGCAAAACAAATATGCGGACAAACATTACAACAATTCTAATGTGTTCTAAAATACAAAATTTAATGTCAAAACATTTGTGGTGTATTGCAAGCTCGGGATTATCGCGTGTTTAACTTTTCACAAGGTTTAGCTACAATCACTAGGATGCTATAGTGTAGTATTCTCTATTCGTCCATTCTCCCTTGTCTTCAAAACATATTATCGCTTGAGCATTTAACTTGGCACCTCGCGCACTGTCCCAAATGAGACAGTAATTATACCATCTCAACAGGAGGAATTTTGTTTATATCTTTCGATGTTCCTCTCACGTCGTACTATATACCCTCCTCCCAGGAGCTTTTAAGCATATTTATCTGTCAGATATTTTGTGAAATTCTGGCCTTTTAGTAACACTAGATAATTTCGAGGAACAGCAGTATATTTGCTATGATAAATTTAAGGTTATAAAATCACTCTCTAGTGAATCGGATTCTAGTACGAATACTGAAAGGAACTTATTTATATTGTGACACAAGTTTTACAAATACTATATTCTGTACAAGTTAGCTTGATATTTTTGACAGACGGAAAACTGACATTTATAGGGTCAGGATATAAAAAAATTGTCGATAGAAATTATTGAGGTTTCATGCTATCATCGATGCTAAAACCGAATATTTTAATATAAAATGACATTTATTCTCTTAAAGGAGTACACCCCAAATCCATATCTGGATCAGTTTCTGAATCGCTAGAACAATCTTATAAATTTATTATAAACTCTTGTTCGCAAATATTATCAAATCGGACGTCCCGTTCCCGAAATTGGATTTTATTTACCCACTATTATTTTAGATCAAGTATGTAAATAATGTTATGATATTAAAATAAACAATAAAATTAAAATATAAATTAAGCTTTATTTAAAATATCGTCTGTGGTCACGATGATTCATCGCCCATCACTAATTAGGTCGGCATGCCCATAAACTGTAACATTGACAGCTACTGTCTGTACTATTATATAATTCAGGACTTCATAGGCGTGATTTTACTGACAGCTGTCCCAGAGATCAAGTTATCTTGTACAGATAATAGTGACATGACTCTCACATGTGTTCCCTTCATGTAAGGAAATGTGTATATAATTTTGTTTTTTTTTTGGTCTCCGCAGATCGGCGGTGTCAGCGAATTAGTTCAAGCTGTCATCATGACGCTACACTGGTGGATGCATTGGTTTTGGGTGACGACGCTGCTAACAATATACGGTGAGCTCTTAGTTAGCTTCATTGAAATACATGTTTCCAAACACTTCATAGTAAACCCCAAAGAGACAATACCAACTACGTAAATAAAACTGACGACTAGTTATGTCAAAAGTAAATCATACTATTGAAGGGTCGAAAAGACAGAGCACTCTGAACGGGTGTATTATTATACGATAAAGTAAGACAAAAGTAATAAAGTTTTTACGCAAATAAAGTAAACATTAATAAAAATTAGAATATCGATCGACCATACTTTCAGTTTCATTATTATCAACAAGATAGTGTTTCAAATTCAATAGAAACTGACCCAGTGAGAGTTTTTAGCACAACGGCGCTGTTATGAAGACTTTATTACCAATGAAATGGTTTTCAACAGTAAAGTGATTAAGATGTGAAAGTAATTGTTCTGTCTCACGATACTTCTTGAATAGAAACCGAAAGTTTCCTCTTTTCAAAACATTGAATAGATTTCAAAACGAAATTATTTAAAGGCAAATTACGTTAGTGAATGAAGCAACGTATTAAAGTGAGATATTGGCCTACTTACGGTATATTACGTAGTTATATTAATTTGTAATTTTTTTCGTGGTCCTAGTTTTTGTTACAAAAATTAATCAAATTTCATTTAAAGAAATAAATATTTTACAGGTACCAGATATAGCGCAACTCCTAAAATTGGTTTTAATGTATAAGGGAAAGAAAAAATAGTAGTGTGTGGCTGGGTGCCAATTAAGTATCGTCTTGGAAGACAAGTAGCGTCACTTCTTAAAGTTGTTCAGTTTGGTTTACATCAGCAAAAACCGATAACAGCCCTTAAAACCCTTTAGAAAGCTGGAGGTTTCCATTGGCACACACTCAGCCATCACTACTATCGCCCAGTCATCATTTCTGATCTCTCGAACCTATATTCACTGAGAAGAAGGCAATTCATCACTCCTTGAGCAATTAGGTCATGGTTGGCTTTCTCAAGTTATAAAGGCTATGTAAGATGGAATTATCTTGAGGGTTTACCGCGTTTACGCACATTACGGAACACAACAAATATTTTATGGTGTTGTTATGCACGATTCCATTGATGCCAAAATACATATAACTTTGAAATGTACACTAAATCTGTATATAATGGACCTCAGATTACGATCTCTACTTTCCGGCAATAGTGTAACTAACACACTGTTTGTGACTTTGGAGGAGAATATCAGAATAACGATGACACTCATTTGAATGAAATCCTAGTGTAGATTTTTTGTACATTTTCACACACCAGTTGCTTTCGAGTATCCAGCAATTGTTAGGTATTGTGGCGAAATAGCTTACCATCAATGTACCTAAAAAAAGTAAAGTTGGCACTTTAGTATCATCAGATAGGGTATTGTAGTCAGTAACGTGATCGATGTCGTCTCAAAGTTCATGGCTTTCAATCCACTTATACACGTTCACTTAGCCGCCTTCAATATTGCATACTCATCATTTTAATCCTCGTCTTTATCCATAGACTTAGGCCGCCCATTCAGGGGTATCCACCGCGGACAAATAAAATACGCCTTTTCAGGAGGTTACTTGCTCTGGCTTTGAATGGCCTGAATCCCACTGTGATTGAGGGGAGGGCCATGCTAAGGAGTGGGCCGTTAAAAGGGCTATATTATTATTATTATATTATACTTGCTCTTACACTATATGATTATCGGTAGAGTTTCTTCCAGTGTCGGCCCCCTCTCCTTGATTCCCTGAAACGACACGATATGATGTTTCTCATGGAACTTTGATTTAAACTGCTTAGGGCCACATTGACCAATGTCTACCATACAAAAAGACTAGTTCTACAATTTCTCAAGTCTCAAACGGTCAAGTATCGTAAAATTACTATTCTCCATCCTCCAATATCCATAATGGCCATAATAACTTTAATAAGTTAGTAGTTATATAAACGTGAGATTTATCTGAAACTAAAACCATTTCGCCTAATCCATGATTAGTATAATATTCCAATTTATAATTCAGTTTATACTTATAATAACCGAAATACCACTATTTGTTTGCCACTTCAGTTTGTTCAGTTGGCACTGGCTTCAGCACTCGCACCAGGCAAGCCTTCATTATCCAATTATAACAAGGTCTCGTTCCAGTAACAACATGGATTATTCACGCATTTGTTCGAACAATGAGGAAAAATACGGGTAAATATAAGCTTGCTGTTAATTTTAGACGGATGTAAACTGTTTTAATTTACCTATGATTCAATTAGTTACTGTCTGCCAGGACCAGGTGCGCAACGAATTCAGAAAACTATTTTAGCTAGCATCTAAAGGAGCTAGGAAAAAAACTAACTTGCGTGTCAAATATCAAGTTATGGGTTTTGAGATGACGTGATGAGTTAAACAGTGAGTGTGGTGTAAGATTTTATAGGTAAGTAATAGTAGGGCTCGTTTAATTTAATTTCTCATAGTAGTTTTATAAAATAATACGTGGTTTTATAAAATAACACAAGCTTTCTTGTCTCTACAGTTATATTATTTTATTGTGTTTGCAAAATAGAGAGTCATTCACAGTCAGTTATTATCCAACCAACAGATATTGAAAGTGTCCACCGAAGCCAATCCTTTTCCAAATTAAAAATATGGAGCAATTTTGAAACGGGATCATCGAATTACCCATGCCACTTAACTTCGCCTTTTGTTACCCAAACACGAGAGGATGACGCCCATTGTTCTGTATTCCCTGAGGGGGCTTTAATACCCACTTTGAGATACTCTCTTCGATGCCAAGTACTTCGTCGTGTTTAAACTAAACGAACGAACGCGAATGATGTTAGAAAATCTTCTGTCGTTCAAAGATTGTATTGTAGCATTTTACCTAACAATTTACGCATTCAATCTAGTATCGTGGTGGCGAAAGTATAATCGAAGTATAGGGTATACCGTTTGGTTAATTACTGAATTACTGACAGGTGATATTTGGCGCCATTTGTCAGCAATTTTTCGCCTAGTCTGTGGACAGCTTTAGATGTCAACCGCAGATTTCGCTTTTTGCGACCTTCATAAAATGGTCTCTCTTGTATTCCTGAATAATAAATAGCGGTATACATCTATAGGGTGACGCTACGTTATTTCTTTCGAGTATTTTTCGCTTTTAAATTCCGCACCTAATGTGTATAATGGACGTGTCCTTTATAAATAACATCTGAAATATCCACGGCTCCACCATTATTATAATTTTCTTGTTTGTTTTATCATATTTCTATTTAATTCAATTCTGTTGGGACTTGTATTTATAATTTATATTTATCGGATAGGTCCCGGCATTTAATTTAATTACAATGTGTCCTTGCATCGATCTAATGTGATCGGTGTATACCGCGTCACAAAACCTAGTGTAGATTTAATTGGAATATTATTCATGACTGCAGTTAGCTACAAACCTCTTTCATACAATATAAATAAGACCATCTAAGTATAGATACCAATTAATATAATAACAGAAAACGCTACAGATGCGACAGTCGTGCCACCGCAGTTGCTAGGACAGTTGATACTTTGCCTGTATTAACACTAACAATTACTGGTTATAGTTTACACGGATACTCATTTTTCAATTTCCCGCCGTGATCCGCTTGCTTGCGTGAAAATTTATAAATCTTGACGTATTCATTAAATATATATGATATCTCTTACATACGTGATGTGGTTACAAAACTATTTTATTCCTTCTATATCCTATTTTGCGTACGATGAATTTAATACTTAACACGTGTAATATTTGCTGCACATCATACATAGGTATTGTGTATAAGATGTCGCATTCAACTCTAGCGCCGGGTTGAGTCATCAAACATGCAAACGAGAGCTCTCCAGGCGGCTTCAAACAACGCATTTGCATATCTGTTCTTACACCAAACTGTGTAGAAACCGCCCTAATACCCGCTGCTTGGTTTACTTAAACCTAGTTCAAATAGATACACTTCAAACAATGCAAGATTATGGCAAGTTGTACACCCTGTCTGTACATTAAATGGTGATAAATCATTTAGATTTGTATGAAAACAGCTCCTTCACTGATAACGTTTTATATCCACACCTTGGCAGCACCATCTTGATTATCTGAAGTGTTATTTGACTACCAACTCTACAAAGTGAATATAGACAAAGCAGCCAATATGTATTTAACTAAGAATATCATTATAATCATTGCTTCTTCACTTTCTGTTTTTTGAGTTCATTCCTTCTGATGATAATAAGGTCCATGACAGGTTGATCATATTCTATTAACAGACAATATAAACTATCATTAACGACTTGCCGGGAGCCCACACTTTTTATCGAAATTCATTTTCACTATTACCTATAAGTATATTTTGATTCATACGGCGTCCGTAAATAATTTTAGCACGCGATCCAGCTGGGCGATATGTTATATATAAAGTAGAACCTAATAAATCAGCCACCACTCGGTTTTGCCCACCAGTGTTCGACCTTGACATATTATTAGAAGCATCCACCAGCTGAACCGAAGCACGTGACGCGACCTGATAATAGATTACCGTAATATGTTTCGTGTACACTTAATAAATGTAATAGACACTTACATAATTTTACTAAATTGACAGTATTTTAATTTCAAATCCATTACTAAGGCTTAAGAATACTTTACCGTCTAGCAAATGAAATAAGGATCAACCCTTATTAATTTCCTGTGAAGCGAAAAATCTGATTTAGGCATTTTGAAATAAATATAATGTTGATGTCAGTCAGTCTTCTAAATAAATATGTTCTATTAATAAACACACACCACCACACATCACACTCAATCCGTTTGTCCTGATAACAATAGAAATGTTAACTAATTAATTTTGCTTTTGTTCTCTGAAAAGCTTCAAACACAAAATCAGACTAAACCATGGCATCGATGACTTAGCTCAAAGAACAGCACACTACGCCAGTAAACTTGACATATTTTACTTGACAAAGTATCTACCTGTATAATACAACACGTGTCTGGGACTAATAACAGATTAATATGGAAGGCTTCGGCTCGGGCCGCTCATAATGGCTCGTTCACAATGTGAGTCGGGTACAAAGGCGGGATTAATCATAGTATGTCTTCTAGCCTAGTATTTGGACTCAGTGACATATCTCAGAGTTATACTGGGAAAATTAGATGTCCATGACATTTTGGGAGAGCGATCATTTGTGGAAAGTGAACATTTCGGACCTAAAGGCTATTTATTATCGTCCGTATAAATAGTATAGGTACTTGAATTTATTAGATTGTCCAAGGATAACCTTTATTAATACAAATAGTGCCTATGTTGGACTTCATTGAAAATTATACACGAGTAACAGTGGTGGAAGTGTGTGGCCTGACTCATTACTAATCCAGACTAATCAAGACACCAGTTCACCAGTTTATTTTCTTTTTATGTGTCTGGATTAGTCTGGCCTATATTGGAAAAAAACGATTTGCGGTGCAAGCTTCATAGTGGGCCCTCAATTATTTTGTTACTAATGACTTTAACCCTTCATCCTCTGTAGAAATAAACGGTGTAAGTGGGATACTCAGAACACCCCTATATTTATTATGGCTTCACTGCTATTCCATCGCTAAGTTTACGTATAACGTAATTTTAATTGCCAATCAATTCTCTATAGAATCAATCTCCCCGTAGACTGTTGGCCTCGTTACCCGACCAACCGTCCCTGTAAACCCGCATCATATTTCATCTTAACATGTTACCGATGGGCCAACCCTATGTAACAGACACCTGACCACTACTCTATACTATCTTACGTAGTATTTTTAAGTCTGTGATACTATCAGCCTACGTATGAACATAGACAGGTCTTCTATTATAAAACAGCGCTTTTGTTTTAAAAAGGACGAAATTTCATTTAAAACAAATTGGGCTATTTACAGAATAACTCCCACTTGAGACATATATATTGACTAAAATATTACATGTAGTTTGTACTACCTACAGAATCTGTATGACTGTACATTGTCCAGTGTGGAACGTAGCTAAATTATGATAATGTCACATTACTCCCGTAATAAACAACTAATGACGTCATATTATGCGATCGTATCGATATTAATATGTACTGTTTCAGATACGGGGGTGTCTGATTACGATATTCATTTTACTAACGTGTAAAATGTGCCAACATTTAAGAACCTTGTCGTGCGGGCACTTGTACAGTTAACATCAAAGTAGCTTTGAATTTGAAATTTCCGAAACACGTCATCATAGAATAACATTAAGAGTCTCATACCCCTTATTGATAAACGTGGTTTAGCGGGCGAAGAGTTACACACCGAACTATCTTTTTCTCTGTCTTTTTTTCTGTCATCAGTAATTTGAAATTGGAAGAAGACAAAGTTTAATTTAACTACACAGCCACCAATCCAAGTTTATTAATATAAGGTAGAAAAAGGTAAAAGTATAAGGTCTCTGTAAAAAATATTGTGTGATAGTTTACTTTTACCGACTCTTTGGTGTCATCATTATTATAAAGACGTGTTTACCAATGCGAATCGTTTGGAACTATCAGATACTAAGCTACTTTTTATGTTGACTGTACCTACTTAAACAGTACCTTTCACCAAAACCAAAATACCTCGATGAAATGCCGATTGTATTGCACTTCAATGCACCAGTGCCTACCTTTCACTACAGGTGCATGTGCAGTTAGAGCTATCATTTATATATTTTCATCTAATTAGGTATGACCAGGATATAAATACGTATTTTTAGACGTATTAAATTTGTTTTAATTGTGATTTGACGACAGGACTGGCACAGTAGCTGCCGCCCTGTACCCAACTATTTCAATGTGACTATACCGATAATAACCTATGAAATACAATACTTTGCATTTTAAATTGAAAATAGCGCTTCATCGTATCTGTACATATCAGTACACAAGTGTTACCCCGGTTCGTGTGGCACATGATAATTCTTGTAAAAATTAGACGTGATCATACATAGCTTGGGAACGGTAAATTCACGAGATCTTAGGCCCGTGTTAATAAATCGATCTCAAGTCTGAGAGCTGTCTTAAGTACGCTTTTGACATGTCATTTTGTACTAGTATGACATAAGAAGGACTCCAAGATCGTTTTCAGACTTGATATGGATTTTAATACGGGCCATCGTGTGCCAAATTTAGATCTATTTGTGGCGATCTCTGAAAGTTATTGTCTCTACCGTGATTTGGTCTGCTCAGAACTTTATGTAAATTGTTTTTCAACCTTCATCTACGTGACATTTAGCTTTCAGACCATTAGACCCGGCGATTAGCCAATCCCCACGCTACCCTGAACCGTAATGAGACCCGGGATTGGCCCGCGCGGTCCTACCTCCATTAATGATACCTATTTACCTCGAATGCCTCGAATATACTGTTGTCTAACTAATGAAGATTTGCTCAGAGGAGATAAGATGGATTGAATAAAAAAAACAACCACAATTTTGCTATTTACGTGGCTTCCATTATGCCCCAGTCAGTTGATATTTTCTGCTGTTCGTAGTAAAAGGCATATAGGACTTATACTGTTATTTATTTTAAAAAACCCGGATTTATCCATCTATAGACCAATGAGTCAGACATAGATTGATTTTGTTGAAACGGGTAAGGTCCCAGCAGTAATCGGCTAACCGAATAGGTAATACGTTTTATGAAATATTGATGGGTATTATAGAAAATAAATATGTTTGTGTTTATTTGTTACTAGCGTTCCCGAATCTTCGCTAACGTACATTTGATTTTATGGATGTCGCCAACAACGCCACCTACTGGTCCAACTATAGCTAAGAAAATAACTATCCATAAGGGCAAAAACCCATCAAAATCGGTCAAGATGTTTAGTAGGAAGAGAATTACGAACACGCACACCCTTATTCCATATTGTTATATGTATAGGTAGTTTTGTTTTTATTTGTCATGTAACTCTGCAGTATAATAGAGTGATGTATCTTCAGTCAATTGTATAATGATTGGACTTATTGTTATCTATTCTTTTGTGATTATGTAATGTTATTGTTTTTCTTAAACAATTATTGTTATTTTTATATAATTCCTGAATAATATTTCGAGCTCCGAACATTTCGGTAATCACACTAACCGCCTCAGCTCGGTTAAATTTGCTAATCACCAGTAATTATATTTCATACAAAAATATTTACAATTACTACATACTGTTCAAGTTTATCCATCCAATAAACAAATATCCATGTCGATTGCATTTCAAACGGCAATGGGAATGGACCAAGTTTAAACCGAAATTAACCGCCCGCATGTAACTGCCCGATTTGAACTAGGCGTTAACCATTCAATGTGACAAAGTGACGCGCTATAAAATCTTCGATGTTGCTTACGGCCCAAAAATACAATTAGGCGTTATTGTATTATACAGTCGGCAGCAATAGTTACTAATTTCCGATTTTAATTCCCCATATAGTCTAATATTACTACACAAATATATGAAATATTTCAATTAATTGATGGTAATATTCTGTTTTTTCTTTAAATCTTCACAAGTATCCTCCACGCCGCAACTTGCCTCTTATGGCCAGACCTGAACCACGAATAGAACAACGTGAATTAGTGCTTTTTTTACCCGTCTCATCCGCCGGGGCAAATTAGGAAATTGCCTTTTTGTAATTTTCCCAGGTCCGGGTGTCATTGGGATCGCCCCCAGTCCATTGTCCGGTACCTATAGTACAAGCGTTCCTTAGTTTGGGACCATACAGTTTGTGTTCGTCTGACGATTTTCAGTATACAGCCTCATACTCACTGATCGCATCCTAATACGAAACGGCATAAATGCGGGGCATGACAATATGCAACAGAAAGTGAAAGCGACACATTTATGTACGGATGTGTAATATTTTATGGTATCATTTTACACATAAGCATTATTATGTGAATCTTCAATTGTAATATGATGTAAATTGATGATATTAACCTACCTGTTACATATAATTACAAGTGAATCGAGATCTGTATTATGCAACTCATAAGTCCGTGTAATATCTTCCTCATGTTCCTATTACAGACGAATAATTTAATTTTTAAATTGTAGTGTGTGGTTAATTTTGGGTTTAATACAGTTCTTGTTCTAAAATATTAGCTGTATCACGCCTGAGTGAACACGATAACTGATGTTTTTATCCTGCATGGTGTAATCGTGGTGCAAATGATGATAATGCTGTAAATGTGTTGTTATGTTTGCAACGCTCGCGTGATGCATTATGTTGATGCCAAACAAACGGAGGTCTAATTGACATCTAATTATGTGGTTATTTGCTGTATTAACATGTCCTGTCGCGTCATGGCATGCGCCGCTAGAATATTGCAATTTTCTATAGTATACTTACCAATATATATTTTTTAAACATAAGTTTCTCAGTCTATTCTTTCTTTCATGCTTATCATAGCGATGATGATGAAATGTTATTATAGCGGAGACCCTACTGGGTAGGTCTATGTGAACTAAAAGTAATTTATTTTACTTTGATCATGATTACGTCCTTGCCTAAATAACTCTTACTCCCTATTTAGGCATAACCAACGATTACCATAGATATAACCTTAATATCAAATCACTAATAAGTAGTAATTACAATTAAAGCCAAACACTTCCTGCTAATACCTCACAGAATCTCCATTACTATTAAGCCTTTCGGTTTTAAATAGATTCAATTGACTTAGACGGAGTTTTTGTTACCCTCAAAAGGGATAGGCGAAGATTGAATGAGAGCCTCGGAGATCAGTTAGTCTATTTGTATTAATGCCTCCATCTGACCCACTTCCAAACACTCTCTTTCTTTGGAAGGACTGATACTTCAGTAGCTAAATGTTTATGTGAGTGTAAGCCAGCCAGACATTGCAATCTTGTTAGCGATCTAGTTCTTGAAGCACATTGGAGCAAAAAGATCACGCAGGCGACGTTTTTAAAAACGACCAGGTATTCAATAGATTTGTGGGGTAGCGATTGGTACTGAAATAAGTATTTTTATAGAATACGTAGTTAGACGTATTTAATTATGTCGTAGTTTAATTTTGCGGAACATTATCCGACGGCAACAGACCAGTTTCATCAATTTCTGTTTGGATATTTAAAATATTGCTTCTTTAACATACCTAGTGAATTAACGGAACGACCAGCATAACCATGTGGGATTAGTATGGTCGTCATGCCAAGAAGAAAAAAGTTAAATATGCCATATTGATTGATTCAGGCGTTATTTTGAGAAAAACCATTGGAAAATTATTAGGGAAGGAGGGACTTAACACTCACCCTAGATTTGTCAACCTCCAATATTATAAATCATATTATAATGATGAGCGATAAAATTGAAGAAGCCACAACAAGACCGAAATCCACAGATATAGATTTACATAGATAACGCAAGTATCACGATTTGTATTGAAACCAAGCGAGCCGAATTTTTAACACCTACTGTGACGTCATTAGTGACGGGAAATCCAAACCGCTTCAAAGACACCGATGCCGCCGATGCCCCTCCGCCCGCTACGATTCCCTCGAGTGATAATCACGCCCATACTCATATTTTTATATCCGTAGTCGCGAGGACTAAGTTATGGGCGACGAACCTCGACGCTTTGTCGGGGTTTTCGGACACGCTAAGTACATGTATTTGCGTTATCTATGTAAATCTATATCTCTAAATCTATAGCTGTGCCGAAATCCGTTAGGTAGTCGAGAGTCTGCCTGTCTTTTGTTTTATACACCTATCTTAATGGGGTATTAATGAATATAGACTTTTTACCTCTCCATTTTTGTATCCACAGCTACACACTAGATATTGTAAACCAAATAAAAGTATAGAAGTGTTTTAGTTTTTAACTAGCAAGCCAAATAAGTAGAGCGCTTTCTTTAAAAATAAAATACAACAAACTTTTTAGGTTTCTGGTACAAATTCAGAAATAAAAATAGATTTAGCATACACACTTACATAAATAGACCACGAACATACCAAATACTTGGTGATGATGATGACGAGAAAGTTTTTCAACATTTATTCGTACTTTTAAAGAAATCTTATGATCAATGGGATTTCTCAGTCCCTAAACATTATTTGACATTAGTGACCTAAAGTACCCACTTATCTTGAATTCGCAGTAATTAAAATTCGGTAGGCCTTCAGTAGGCATTTTACCCAAAACTTTGTGCTACACCTGGAACAGTTAACAGTTAAATTAATTAAAAACATTCGCTGTACACTACACCGTGTTACGAACCAACCCTAAATACGTGCGGTCAAACGAGGTGAAGCATGGAATACATTTTGTAACAGACTTCTGTATCCTGATAAGTTTCTGTTACCAACTAGGTAGTATTCCCTCAAGATAAACGGGATTCAGGCCACAGGCAGGCTACGAAGTAAGGGCTGGGTAAAGATCAGATTAAACATCTTCTCTTCGTTATGTCTGACTAAAACCGTAAAAAGGTAAGTACCTTCCATCCTCCTAAATACCATCTGTTCATATCTCTACTTAGTCCACGTCTCAAATAATAGTTATCCCAACTTTGCATCTACTTTTATTCAAAGCTTTGCTATAAATTTTTCATGTGCCTAATCAAACATTACGGTATATCTAATCACGTGTTAGATAAATACTATTCCTAGTTAGTTGGCGGTCCTAAGCAAACGTGATCCCTTACCAAGGCTCCGTGCAAATTGAAGGCCACGGCTCGAGTTGTGTTGTGATTCAATTAGAGGCGGGCGGATTTGTTTGAGACGCATTTCAATGTTATGCTCAATGGACTGATTTTAATATACCTACCAGGTAGAAGGCAAAAAGGCAAATGACTCGAGAACTGACAGTTATGGATGAGATGAAAGGCCTTTTCTCAACAGTAGTGGGACCTGTGGGACACCTAACCGACTACAAGGCTACAATAAAATAACTACTATTAGTCGTTTCCCACCAAGCGTTTACAGGCTTTGGATAATTTATTACCAACAATGATTGTAGTACCCAATAAATAAACCGACTGTTATCATATGATCGGAATTCGTTGTTTACCATGGACAAGAAACTAAGAAATAATACGAATGCCTGAAAACATCCCTCTCTCGTAAATCCAACTTAAAATAACTTTTTATCACGGCCGAACGGACACAACAACTGACAACATTAAGTTACTTTACCCTCCTGAGTCTTATAAATAAACAAATAAACAGCCGTGTAGACCGTTCCTCTTTTTACGACGCGAAATAAAACAAAGCGAATCGGTCTATGGAACGGAATTGAGTAAAAACTTTTTTTTTATTTATCTTTTTCCGTCCTCGACCTGACGCCGACCCGGCAGCCTCGTGAATTAAAATAAAGCGGTGGCCTCTCCCAGTTCCACGGTGATTATTGTATGATATCAAAAGGCGCCTGCCATATTTTTCTCCGATTCAGAAATGGCTCCCATTGTTGTAGGGACTTGGAATCGGTATCGTCTCCTTTTTATGCTTATACCTTCTCATTTTTGAGTTCATATAGCGGTTCGTTGCTTTGCAGCGTCAAAAAGGTTTACAGACATTTTAAGAAACGCGACTGCTCTTCGGATGTATGTAATGTCCGACCTACTATGTTAACTTAGGTCAAAGTAAGCATGTCGATATAGAAAGAGCATATCATGTATAAAAGGAAGATAACTACAATATGTAACGCAAGAGCTGCCTTGCCTATTCTTGACATTTTCCATTCAATACTTAAATGGCAAACTTGTAAAGGTCATTTGGTTCTCTTGCCATTATATATTACTGCGTCCCTCACGTCTCTTGCAGGTGTTACAATTCATTAATTTGGTTAGTATAAACAATGGTTATCAAAGTAGCAGTTGAGTGGTAAAGATACAAAAAAAGTGTCGATCTACAAGCAGACTGTAATCAATAATACTACTATCAAAGAATTTTCTCGACATTTTCTCGATACACCACGTTCCCTACGTCGTTGTCATTTCAATTTCCGTTTGTCTGCTACGGAACTTTCGCCAGACAATCTGATTCAACCCGTTATGTGACTTGCACCCTTACGAAAAGAGCTGTAAATAATGAAGATGTCGCAAATACACACATAGATAAGTAACGTATATGGAGGGTGATGGGATGAAGCTGGGATTTTTTTGTTGTAAAAGCATTATCTTATTCAAAACCAGAATACATGCGTTACCTACCAAGTGGCAGGTAGGTAACGCATGTGCATCACCCTCTGTTGTCATAACTCAACATAACATTGCAAAAATCAAAAGTATTGCCTAGAAATAAGGTTTTATTAGAAAACATTACAGTATTTATTGCTCAGTATTATAATCGTTTTTAATCAGAGCTGTTATTATGAACTCAATTATTCAAACCAATTATTCACGCAGTAACCTTGATGGAACTGTCTGCCCAATATCTCATTGTTCTTTGCGGATGGCAAGTAGAGTCGATAATCTAGAAGCGTGTCTAGATGTCTAGCCTAAACCCTATTAACACGTATCTACATTTCATTCGTGTCCAATTACGTAACCCTTGATTGATCTAAATGATGAACAACGAACAATGATGGAACTGTTTCTGCTTTCCTTGCTGATCTCCCCACCCACCGTTGTTAAGCCATGATAATTGCGTCTACGTTTATGTTCATTTATGAATTTGGAGTGTTTCTTATTTGTGCCGAATCATTAAACAATTTTTTGTCATAAAAGTCGTGTCTCGTTGAGTCAATGTTCGTTCTACTTGACGGGTCACACGAAATGAGAATATCGTTTTGTTCCTTTTTGGTTTGTCTGAATTGTATTGTATGCCTATTGTATCTATGTTTACCTACAATTGTTTATGACTCAGAAAATCCTAGTTGCTTCACTCTTTGCCTACTAAACCCAGGGGGCTAATGAATGTGATTTGGATGAGCGTGTGTTATTTGTATCGTGAAAAAGGTTAGATTTGAGATCTGCACCTTCATTTCACGTCGTCATCACATGAATCATTGCATCGCGTCGAAGTCGTGGCACGAGTGTCGATACAGGTTCCTTTCCTTTACCACAAGAATAAACATGCCTTCTAAAAATGACTCACGAATAAAACTCATAATGAATAAAACAAGGATGCATTACCTTATCGACAGATTTAATTAACACTAACAATATTGCGAATCTCGTGTAGTACTCAGCAAATAGTACTCGAACCACTTAATAAATTTGATTTATCTTATCTTTCCAGCGAGCGGCGGACCGACGTTAGCCGCGCCACAGTCTGAAGAACTCCAACACATAACTGACACAGAAGTAGAACATAAGCAATCAGATAGGCAGGGTCGGGCTATGTACTACACGAAAACTACACTAGTGACCACACCCACCCCTGCAGAGGATCAGACAGAGAGACAAGAAGTAAACACAACAGCGAATGCGACAATAGAAATTGTGCACCCGTCTTTACAATGGACAGCAGTTGACGTCACAGATGTGGCTGTAAACAAAAACGCATCAGTGCAAGAGGTGAGCGTGAACGCGACAGTTATAGACGCCAATTTGACTGAAACACAGAACGCGACGTTTGCCGCAAAGAAGATAAATTTGACTCGACCTGATTTCATGAAAGACGGTAGTGCGAACGTTGCCGAGAGTCATATAGTGACGGGCAAACCATTGTCTTTAGAGACGCCGATTCTGCAGACCCGGATCCCGAACATAGAATCGTTTAAAAGGGTGATCGATCAGACTGAGGGGAGGATGGATACAGGGGCGATAGCGGGGATATCGTTCGCGGTGCTGGTGCTGGCTGCGCTGGCCGGGAGCACCGCGTTCGTGCTATATAGGAGAAGGTACCTGAACAAGCCACAGACGTTGAACGATAAATGTTCGAATCCGGACTCGAGTGGATATCTTGATGACAGCACTGTAAGGGTAAGCTATCCATTTATATTCAACCTCTTCTTCAGCCGATAACTATGTGAGTTCTTCCATTTCGCACATCTGCCTTGACAAAAGCACAAAACAGATAATAATAAGCAATACTTATTATTAGGTACAGTCAATATCAAAAGTAGCTTGGTATTTGATTTGTGTTGAAATCAACAACATATTAATGGTGAGTCATTAAAATTAATCTACTTACTATACACGTTTCAGGATAATTCCGAGGAGATGTACAGCCTGGACAACGACTCGTTCCTCAACTCGCTGGAGGCGATGACCATACAGAACTACTGGACGGACACCGTCAAACACACCAAGTTGTGAACAAGGATACTTGCTACGGAAATACATTAGAACTTATGGCGAGACTGTAGCAAGTGTGAACAGGCAAGTAACGGCATTAGATGATCTAGAATTTTGAGTGGAAGATACAACATCCGGTCTTATTATCTTATATGTTATAGAGACAATCCTGCAGTAATTGTTACCAAATGGTGTTGTTTTATGCGCCAAAGAAAATTAAGTATGATTTTGCGACAAATCTAAGTGACAAAATTCTTATCCGAATTGATTGTAATTTGTAAACGTTGATAAACGATAACTTAAATGTGACATCGGATTGTAGCATGTGACAGCAAGCTTCGTGGACTCTAAAAATGTGGACCCACAAAAATTGTAATGATGACTTACGAATTGAGACCGTAGTAGGTAAGAAATAATGCCTAAAATTTAAAAAAGAAACATGGAATAAGAGATAACCCCCATTTTATGATAGGACTAAAAGTATAAAATTATAAGGAAGATGGATTTAAATTTAGTCCTGTCAAATTAATTTTAGGCCAAATACTTACTGCTTACTTAAATAATGTGCTGATAGGTATTACATCACTATTTCACAGTGTTGCAAGTGTGACAAAAATAAATATCTTTACTTAAGTATAATGTTAATATCAAAACATTTTTAATCTTGTTTAAAATTATCATAGTTATATTTTAATGAACATGTAATTATTAATTTATATTAGATTTACTATATCGTTTTCTTTATAAATATTATTAGAATTGTAAATACATAATAACTGTTGTGATAATTTCTAATAGATTTATAATGTAGGCATACCTGATCTAAGGTATTATGTGCTTATTGCTTGTAATTAAATTGATTACGTACTTGAAACAAATTAAAGTCGAACGAAGCGTTTATGAAATTTAAGTTTCCTTCCAATTTGAATCGACTGTAGTACCAATGACGTACCGGTTAATAATAGCGTTTATTGTAATTATAACGAGAGTAGCGGTATTTCAATAATACACAACATATCTCGGTGGATATAATTAATATATCGCATCGTGGTATGATAACAATGTATTTAAATTAAATGTCTTGTCCCAGTAGATAGTAGATACGTGAGATTTCATATTTTTGTATATTCCCTTTGTGAACATAACTGTATCGGATTTAGATAATACTTGCTATGTAGGGCTGTAAGGAAATTGATTTAATTATTAAATTTCAATTTTGGATCACTCGATACAAGTAAATCATTCAATACAGTTTTGGGAAGATTAAAGTAGGTTTATTATTATTGTAAGTATTTTTCTTTTTTTTACAATTTAATACCTACCAACATTAATATTTTTTTTTAATACACGCTGAGGCCCATACAAACATAATTTTAATATAAATCGGTATAATGGAATATACTATGAGCGAATGTTGCATATAAAAATATCATCATTTTTTATGGGCCTATACGAGTAGTCTTAGCGTGAATGGGCAACTTTAGAGGTAAGGATGTGATCTCAATATTTCATTTTATCGTTAGCAAGGATGAGAAGTTTTTAAGTATGTGTGTTATAGCTTTAAAAATCTCTCAACAATTTTTATCCATAAAATATTATAAACATCTGTTGCATACAAATTATGACTATACTAAATTTGTCGACTAAAAGTACTGCTGTCTTGCTCATTTATTGTGTCCATGAGAAGGATCGCTATACGCTTAGGCTGGTAATGTATTATTATAATAATAAAATTATTATTATAACAAATTGGACTTGAGTTTGAGAGTAATTGTTGAGTACGCTTTTGACATGCCATTTTCCACTGATATTGGAATGACATTTCCCAGATCGCTCTCAAACTTGAGATCGATTTATTATTACTGGCCTGAGTTAATCAAGCTAATTTAAATCTACTTTCTTATGTACTAAAATAATAATAACAATGCATAATACAAGGCGTAATATTTTGTTTATGTACTTTATTGACGTCTTTTCTTGCCATGTCGGTGAACTCAATAATCAGTATTATGTATTAATCTACAGATTATAAATAAATAGACCAACACATCATCTGTATGCTCCCAAACATTTTGTCTATGGCCACTTTATTATTCCTTATCATATTTAGTAAAGAATTTCGGTATGATGTTTAATGTAATTTGTCATTTAAAATTATGAACTAACATATTATATTATTTTAACCTAATTACGAGTGGGAAACTAGTAATTATAATATGTTTAACAGCTAAAAATACATTAGAATGGCATGCCAAGATTGATTACTAAATTGGAAAGATGGTAAATAATGATCAATGAAGTGTTGTTGTACGATATATCTACTACTAGGGCCTATCTCGGTTGTTGGTGTATGCTTAGCAGGAACTCCTAACTCATCATAAAAGCATGCTGTCCTTGCCATTCTAATTTATGAAATCTGTCGTGTGAGCGGGACGGCACACGCATACGTTAGCGTAACTATATAGTAAATATTTTATTTTGCTCGGGCTCTACTCTTCGTGGTTTTAAATGTTATGTTAACATTTTAAATGTTCTGTTCCTGTGATTACTTTAATTTCATTGTGATTTCTGCATCCGTCCATGGGTTGAGTTATTATGTCATGATTTATAATGAATTTTGAATTTTTGTTAGCACACTTACGTTCTCATTGATCATATCATAATAGTGTTAGGTTTGTAAATATTTAAAATAAATGTTGTAATACATGGCTACTCCAAATTAATGCTGGCAACTTTTATTCCTGTAATTTCGAATATTGTAGCTTTATATCAAATCATAGGCATAAAGGTTTCCAGAACGTATTACTAACTATTATAAGTATGTACTTCTAAATCAATGTACTTTATTAATTTTAAATACTAACTAATGTGTTGTGAGAAACATACTTTAATAGTTTGTGAAACTACCAATAGATTTGTGTACTTTTAAAATAGTTGCCATACAAGAAAATGTTTATTCAAAAATAAAGATCCCAGTACAAAGTGCTAGGGTAATGTATTATGTGTCCGTAGACCGAAATGTGAAACCCCTACGCGCAGATCACAGTGTGTTATTGGATTTTGAACCAAAACATTGTAAGAATTAGTATAATTAAAACTATTTTTACTTGAAACTGACTTTTTAATGTATCTGTGGAACCTTCGTATTTTTATGAAACACTAGCTAAACATTTAATTCTTAAATTATACACCTTGATACTTAACTTCTTAATTCTCTGACTACCCAGTAGATGTCGCATTAATTACATAGCATCAAATAATAATTATCAATGATAAGACATTCCTCACTCGACTCGTAGGAGATTAACGTGTTTCGCTCAATTATTGAATACAGTACTAAAACTAACAAGTAAATATGGTGAAAGCTTGGTACATTGACGACAACAGCGAGCAGCGCTCTGAACTTTTGACATTGGACAATTTGTACATGAAAACAGGAGTAGAATATTTCAAAGTGAGTATTTGCCTGCATTATATTTTCAAAACTTAACTTAAATTATTTAAATATAGTACCCATATATCCCTGGTACTTGCGGTATCGGACATAAATATATCTACAGATACAGTTGTACAGTTATACCTACGAATTTAGAACAACGAAACAAAGAATTCTTTATCAAAACCTATACCAATAAAGGCCTACCTAAACCAATTAAGAATGTCATCGTAATCATTATCAAATAAATTTAAATATTTGTTTTATCATGTATATTTAACCAGCAGCGCCCCTAGCGAAAACTGGCAGCATTACTGCTACTTGTAAATGTACGCAATTTTCTATTTCTATACGCTGGTCGCTGAGTATTAGAAAAAAATAAGATATAAAAAGATTGATTAGAAATACTAGATAAGTACCTACCTATAATGGAGTTCGGAAACTGTCAAAAGCTATCAAAAGTTAAATTAGTCCTAAATACACCGCAAGGACGAATCATAGGCTCATCAAGAGTATGCTACTTGTGTCATGATCATCGGAGGTTTGCCGTTCTGAATTGCACTTTATTGCGTTGAAACAGGCGTTTATTTAATTGTCTTTGCTGAGTGAAGTAGGTATCTGGTTCATGTGCATAAAATGTAGTCTGAGCTGGTTCCAGCTCAACGTGGACACCTATGCTACCGATGGTGTATTGGACAATCTGAAGAAAGAGCGAGGGTACAACTATGAGGATGAGATGGTATGCTCCAAGCAGGGCCTGGCCAGCGACGAGGAGAAGATGAAGGCGTTTTGGTCGGAACACCTTCACGCAGATGAAGAGATTCGGTAACACCAATTCTTATAAAATAAATAAATAAATGTCGCCAAACAACCACACCGACATCGACGAGTAGCTATGTCCAGAACTAGCCTCGGATGTACGGGTGTTATGGTTACCCTACCGACGCCATAAAATCATGAATATAATTTAACAAAATAATAATTGGTTCCTACCTATTACCCTCAACTGTCCATTGTTTCATTCAAGTTCCAAGGAATATTTATTGACGTTATTAGGTATGTAATAAAGTAAATCTCATTTTCAGGTTCTTTCTAGAGGGCTCTGGGTATTTTGACGTGCGTGATGCCAATGACCACTGGATCCGGATTGAAGTGTGTCCCGGTGATATGATCATCGTACCGAGTGGTATCTACCACAGATTCATGATCAACTCCGATGTTAGTATTTAAATTATCTAAACGTACCTAACTTTATTAGAATTTCTTATTAGTAGGAAGTTTATTTGTAATGGTACTTATTTACAGAACGTAAAAGTGAAGCGGATCTTCACGGAAGTACCTGTCTGGCGCGCCTATAACCGTCCTGCTGACGACTTGGAGGCTCGCATGGAATACGTGGAGAAGTTACAGAAAGGATATTTTGTCGTTCAAACCTGCTAAATTTTGTTCGATTAAAGATAAATAAACTTTAATAGTATGGAATTTTATCAACTTATTTAATTTGATTGAATCGAAAGGGTTTTATTTTATTGGCATAATGTTCAAATCAACAAACCACAAATGTCAATGTCATAAATTCATTAATCAATCAATGTCAAATTATTGACAAATCGAAACGAAAACAATAGATTTGTTTTGCGCGTTATCACGCGTTATTTTCAATTCATTCAAGTAAAATAATAAAATTATACTTGCAAACATGGTGCAAGCATGGTTCATGGATAACGAAACAAGCGACCAACGATTGGAACACCACAGAAACCCGCCAGAATACGTAACATTGGATGAATTGTTTAAGATGACTGGTGTAGAATACTTCAAAGTAAGTTTTGCGACCTTCTAGAACTTGAATACTTTGTTATCAATAGTTATTTTTATTACACAATATTATCTAACCCTTGTCTCGTTTAATAGCCGATATGTGGTTTGTTTACTTACTCATCTCTTCATGTGCAACTAAGCCAAATATCCTTAGGTAGGACTCGACGGAATAAGCCTATGTGTAGCAGAAAAAAACATACCTAGGTACATACCTATCACGATAAGATATTCATTATTCTTATCACCATTTACAGCTGGTCATTCACCAAATCAAATCAAATTATTTTTATTCATGTAAGCTAACAAATCACTCATGAACAGTCAGAATTTACCACCAGTTTGGGATACTGCTTACACTTAAAAGATCCAGCAAGAAACTTAATGGTTAGTCTTTTTAATGAATAAAAGATTGTGTACATTTTCAGGAACAGTAACACAATGTGAGCACTAAAAAGTAATAAAGAGTACCTCTGTGGAGAGTACCTACCTTCTAATGGATATAAGCCTACTTACATTAACATCAACCAGCTCTATCCCATGTTAACTATACCCAAATCTACCATTATTTTTGTATTCTCATCCCATCATGCTGCTGGTAACATCATAACATAACTATTCCATTCCAGCTGAGTGTAGATACATACACCACTGATGGTGTCCTGGACAAGCTGAAGAAGGAGCGAGGGTACACATACGAGGATGAGATGGTTTGCTCCAAGGAGTGCCTCGCCAACTACGAAGAGAAAATCAAATCCTTCTACACTGAGCATCTGCATACCGATGAGGAGATCAGGTGAATATTACTGAAATTAACATAATAATATCATGAGGTTCATCCCATCCACTGCTAAACTTATATTAGGATTATGTGATTAACAACCTGGGAACTGGTCATAGATCTTATTATTATGTAGGTAATATCCATTTAAATACTTTATTCTGGTGTTAGCGGTGTTACTGGTGTCCGGTGTGTACTGTAACTCATATCAGGTTGTCCATGCTAGTAATTTTATTAATGTTACTTGAAACTTAATGTCATAATGGTAAGCTATTTCTTATCAACTTCTGATAAACTTATAACCTTTAGTCATACATAAATGTTAAATTGGTTTTTAAAATAATTTGTGGTGCTTCATTTCTTCATCTATTGAACATAATAATTTGCTCATGTTCTAGGTTTGTTCTCGACGGTTCCGGGTACTTCGATGTCCGAGACGGCGCCGACCATTGGATCCGCATCGCCGTGTCGGCGGGCGACATGATCGTCATCCCTAGTGGCATATACCACAGGTTCACACTGGACACTAAGGTATAGCTTTTCTTGAACATAAATCCGTGGAAACCTCTAATTGGCTTCATGTAATCTACTGTCATTGTCTATGTATTTAAAAAAGCTGTAGGTTTTCCTTAATATTAAATAATAATAAAAATATCTGTAATCTGTTCCATAAAAGCTAGCCCGAGAGATTTGTCCCTTTAATCTTAGAGTAGATTATCTTTGGCGTATAAAAGTAATGTATATGCTTCGTATGTTAAGTGTTCATGCAGTATTATTAAAAAGTGTGTTAGCACACAGTTATTTTAAGAAAGCTATAAGTCAAGGCTACAAGTATGAAGCACAATGTACAAGGGTAGTATATATTGTCAGCAAAATTCTCGAAGATGCGTGTATATTTCAAATTGCCCCATACACCAGTATCATTAGAGTTACAGCATGCTTCTTCTTTAAATTAACTATACAGGGTTGACCCTATACTTATATCATAAATAATTTATGAATAAACTTAAATAATTTATAAAAACAATTCCACATTTTTGGTCTTCTATTTGCATCCCAAAATCATAGACAGGTCACAATACTTTATCACTTGTTAAAAGCTGTTGTTTTACACAGTTTTGCAGTGTTCTTATCTCTTCACAATTTTCATTTGTCCCTCTTCAACATTCTAGTTGGGTATTAGTGTCAATAAAGTCTTGTAATAAAATTTCCAGAACTACATAAAAGCGAAACGCTTCTTCATCGGCGAGCCGGTGTGGCAGCCCTACAACCGGCCCGCGGAGGACATGCCCGCGCGCCGGCAGTACGTCGAGAAACTGCACCAAGGCTTCGTGGCGCAACCATGCTAAATTATTTCTACGACAATTAGTACTAACACATGAAAACGGTGATCATTATTTTTCTCATCATCACCATAAACTTAAGAGCGATGCTCTTGTCGGTGGAGTTTTTTCCATTCATTGCGATTGCCTTCCAGTTCCTTTACCATTTGATACGACACGACCTTCACTTTTTCCTTCACTTGGTCGAAATAGCTTCTCCTAGGTCTTCCTCTTCCCCTCTTGCCTTCCATATTCCCTTCTATGATTGTTTTCATGAAAACGTCATGTCGTGTAAAATGTCCGATCACCTTTCTCTTCTATGTTCAATGCTGGTCAATAGGCTTCTCCTTTCATCTACTCTTTCTAGTACTTTTTACTCCAAGTTATTTGTACTCCCGATCCACGAGAAGCGAGTGTTTACTTGTTGTCTTTGTCATACACTAAGACGATGAAAACGACAGTAATATACTCAGTCTTTACGATGTAATCCTTAAATTCCGTTAGTATATACATTTTTAGTAAACTATATGTATTGTCATACCTACTTTTTAGGGTCGCAATGTATAAGCAAAATACTTTGCCATATATCTAGTAGTATCATGTAGTAGATTTAATTTCGTCGCAATTTATAAACTTTAGTTAGTTATGTATGATGTGATATTAATATACTGTATATGTATTTGATTTCACGTAAAATATATAATTATGGAAATGTATTCATAAATAAAAAATACACACCATTCAAGAAATGTAGTTTGCTCAATAGGACTGGAGTCAAATTTATTTTAAATCATACACGTTTTTAAATACCAGCTTTATCTTTAATTGTTTTTATTTAAAAATACTTATTTAGTACACATATTCATTATTAAAGTTACCTAGAATTTATATACATGTGATATATTTAGTAGGTACTTTTTCTACTTACACTGTGGTTGTTATATTCATGTTGAAATAAAACGATATATTCTGAAATGTTTATCTATTCCATTCACGAACATGTGCTCCTATCCCAATGCAGGCGATCGCTTAAAATGTATAATGTGTATATACTGTATACATGACCGTATAGATTTGTTATACTTATATACTTCACTCAACAAAACAACAATAATTTAGAAATTTACTCTTTGTAAGTATGTACCTACTTATTCTATTTACTACCATTAGCGCCCGTTTAAACTATTATGATAAATTGTGACGAGGGACGGCCATTGTAATTATACCAATTTCTATTCTATATTTATGCGGTTTTGTGTCTTGAAATAATTTGAGTAGGTAGGCAGGCGCCCAATATAATCAAAATAACTCACGAGATTTCTGCCACAAGATAAATCTGTAACTAACTTATAACTCTGTGGTAAGACTGGTAAGTAATCATTCTGTTTGTTTTTCTATTAGAAACTATTCAGTATAATATCCAGAACTATTTCTCAAGTTCTCGTCCTGACAAAAACGTTGTGATTATATTCTCTTTGCCGTCACAAGCACGTCTTTTATTCTCTTTGCCGTCACAAGTGAATTGTCATATTCGTAACGAATTGTGTCATAATCTTTCAACGTTTTAGTAAAATAAATAAATAAAAAAAATGCAAAATCTATAGTCACGATGTCGCTCTGTTATAAATATACAACGCATACTTTAATATATTATCCTGTGAGTATTAATGGAAAAGTGCACAGCGTAGACTTGTGAAACGTAGGCTCACTGCGATGTACCTCTGCCTACCCTACGGAGGCATTCAGGTGTGATGACTTATGTATAGGTTAAGGCCGAGGCCGCACCGGTAATGCGAATGCAATGCGATAGCGGTTTCGTTAAAACAAACCTCCGTAAACATGTGGCTGTGGCCGCATCACATGAAAGTTTATAAATCGCCTTTGCATCGCAATGTCATTACCAATGCGGCCCAGGCCTACGAGTTCTTGCTTCCCTAGGGTTTATTTGGAATGAAACACCCATAAAATCCATTAGAATTGCTTTATCATTTTACATAGATATAGACACAGATAGGTACTGAACAGAACTAAATACCAAATCCCCAAACACAGAAACGCCTAATGTAACATTGCTATTTGATACTTACCAGGCGCTGCAACATTTGGAATAACTTTCGTAGATATCGGGTGTTAAATTATTTACCATCTACATCCTAACATTAAATATAGTTAGAAATTCAGCCCTAAGTCCGTGAAAAAATAGCAGTGCCGTCTAGGGACGTCCGAAATAAGCGCATCTTTATAATTATTTTCATAAAGCAAAGAGGATACAATACTACGTACGTAAGGTATAAAGCGTAGGAACTAAACTTTGAAACAGTTGCGGTGCCCATTCAATTTGAATTTTCTACCCAAATTTTTTTGAGACAACGTGGCCTGGATTAGAATTGATTATGGCCCGAATTCTCCTCGCATAGAAGGGTCCCGTGTCCAGAACAATCGGAATCGCAGAACATGGTTTATGGTGTACTAGCTGTGCCCACGGACTTCGTCCGCGTAGTATTTAACGTAGCAAAAATTTCGGGATTATCGGGATAAAAAGTATCCTATATGTTAATCCCGGTTATAAACTATCTGTGTTCCAAATTTCATTCAAATCCGTTCAGTAGTTTTTGCGTGAAGGAGTAACAAACATACATACATACATCCACACTCACAAACTTTCACATTTATAATATTAAAATATATATAGTAGGATAAATCACACTGATGATGAAGTCGTTTTGAACCTTAGTATTTATAGAGCTCCCATTGTATTTTTCCCCCAGGGACCCTTAGTTACGTAGGGATAATGTTAGTAACCCATAGCGTATGTTGCAGCTGTAGCCACACACCACCATGGTGGAAACATCTGGCATCGTCGTGTTCGCGCTATGGTACATCGCGATCGCTTACAACTACTACATGTGAGTACCCGCCGTGAACTACCATCATGATCATCAACTTAAGAGCGATGCTCTTGTCGGTGGAGTTTTTTCCATTTACTGCGATTTTCTCCCAGTTCTTTGATCATTTGATACGACACGACTGCCATTTGAACTACCATCGCATTTAAATTACCTTATTTGTTAAGGTATCTCCACTGCATTGAAATATCTATGTATGAGCAGTGACAGAGCATTAAAATAATATAACTATAACTAATATTGAAAATTTTTAAAACCCCCGATGCGACGACTTTTTAAACAACAAAAGAGCTGATAATTTTCAAACGGCTGAACCGATTTTCATGAAACATAGCTAAGAACACTCTCGATCAGAATACCTATCTTACAAAAATAACAAAATTGAAATCGGTTCATTCCCTTGGGCGCTACAATGCCACAGACATACACACAGATACACAAATACACATGTTAAACTTATAACACCCCTCTTTTTTGTCGGGGGTTAATAAGTATCGCCAGACTGATACACTAACTGTATGGTCGCAAACTAAGCCATTTTTATTTTGTTGTTCCTTTCTGTGATCGCGGAGTTCAAAATAAAAAGGCCGAAAGGAAAACAACGATTTTGATTCTAGCTCTAGCTCCTTTCCCGAGGTCCAAAAAATGCTATCCCAAACAAGTGGAAGCTTTATTTCAAATAAAATGGGTGTAACTAATAAGAAAATACAATTATTTACTAGCTCCATGATAAGATAAATCAAGATTTTGTGATTGTGAATAAGTAGCTTACTTCCTGGCTGTGGTCAATATACTCGCATGTACTCTAGTAGGCGATATCCCATATATCTTTAGGGTATGTAGAAAGGTAAAAACTTAACATTATTTTCCATTTCGAATCGGGCTGTCTCTCGACTTCAAATGAAAGCTGACGAGTTTCTTGGCGCTCATTCATTTCCATATAGGTCGTTTAGGCGGTTACGTCATGCCTAGGGGGGCGCCCGCCCCCTCCCCCGCTGTAGGCGACCTTTAGAATCTGGTTCATGAGAGTAGTAAAGTGGGAAGACTGATTTTGAATTTGAAATCATTTTAAATACTTATATTATCACGTTTGTTCTCCGAAACGGTAGGATACCATCAGCTCGCGCGCCCACATCAAGTTCTTGTCTCCCTGGTGCTCTAGTAATTATGCCTGAGGGTTGCCATACAATCGATTGACTGTTAATCAATGGTAGAAGGAGGTGAGTGGACGTTGATCGAATGTTTATACCCTTGAGGGTAAAACTTTTACAAACTTTGAATGTCATAAGTTTCAAGCGTCTAGCTCTAAAAATTACGATACTTCCATACAACTTTTCATCCCCTATTTGAACCCCTCACAACCCTTTTCGCATTAAAAAGTAGCTTATATCCTTTCTCAGGCTCTAGACTATCTGTGTACCAAATTTCGTTTAAATCGGTTCAGTAGTTTTGGCGTGAAAACGCGACGGACAGACAGACAGAGTTACTTGCGCATTTATAATATTAGTAAGGATGATATATTGTTATCGGATCCTCAACCGGCAGCTTCGGAGCTCGCGGTGCTCGGTTATGCAACGGCGCCGTGAATCGATATCCACCGACCTCCCGACTGCGACTATACTACCGCGCTACTGTAGACCTACTTCATCGTCATCGGTATAAGCCAACCAATCCGTTGTTCTTAAGGCAAAGGTTCAGGACAGATTCTAGCTGGCTTTATCTACAGAAATCATAGACAAAACATATTTTTAATGAAAGTACAGTTATGAATTAGTTGACAAATGATACTTACTTAAATCTGTATTTGTTACTAGCATCAATTTAATAAAGACAGTTGGTGCCACTGAGATGAAACGGTAAGAAACTCGTGATTACACAAATACTCGTTTCCAGCGTGTCTACTTCGTTTGGAGTTGACCTCCAGACCGAGCTTCTTTTACTAAGTATTCTGTGTATAAAGGCTATCCTGATTAAGTTGATTGCATATATTTTACAAGGAAACCGCACAACTAGAACAACAGATACCGAATCTGAGAGTTGGACTAGCGGGGGTATTTTGAATCAATCGTAAGACAAATTCGGTTAGTATGTTCAAATATTTTTCAGAATTAATTTTTAAATTACTATAATATAGACGTTTAAAGTTTCCGAATCCGTTTCCAATATCGATTCTTTACTTGGTAACAGACGGCGCGCTGCCTGACAGGAAAATAATTATTCATTGCTCACGAATTAAAACCTAGGAAATTTGTTTCCAAAAGCCTACGATCTATCTTTCACGGCGTAAGGAGAAATCAGGTGCTCTTCCCGAATAATTTAGCGTGCGCTCGGGGGTGGTTACACAACCCGCGCCGATCGATCCCAAGCGACCTTGCACAGTCTATACTTACTATGCTGTATTCGCTGCCTCGAGCTCAGACCTACTTCCTGACTCAATAGGTCTCGGGAAATGGCAGTTATGTAAGAGATTTTTATTTTGCTGGGAAATATTTTGGGAGTCTCCTACTACAGTCTTCCTGCTTCATCCCATCTCTTATTACGCGAAGCAATTTGGTTATTTTTACTACGAATAGTGTTAATAAACTGTTACGAGAAAAACAATCACGCAATCTTGTAGCTACTGAGTACCGACACCGAATCAGTAGTAATGAGCTTCTAACTAATGATAAAGGCAGATGCACAATAGTCAGTCGCACTAACCAATACTTCAATTAATATTTTTATCTAATTGAATCGCAGTAACCTTGCAATTATAACTTTTGACCGGCCTTGAAATTAATGCTCCAAAAATAGCAAAAGCAATACAGGTTGAAACAGAAGGGTATGCTTTTTTAAAAAAACTTAACTTTGTAATTCTAAAACTAATACTCATAAGTCTACACAACTTTTAGTACTTCCACTCTCCCGCAAAGCCGATAGTTTTAGATTTACAAAGTAAAATTGCAAAAAAATAGTATACCCTTTCTGGTTCACCTCGTATAAGATCTTCATACCAATTCATACGCCAGACCTGTTGTTAGAAACTGATGAATAGAAATTATGAGTTTTGCATAGCGTTATTCGCTAAATTCTTATTAGCACTCGCGCGAACAGCCGTGCATCCGCAAATGTCAAGAAATTACCTAGCATTCATCAAAATCAGAGCGGCTAAGCGCATTTACAGGTAAAACAAAAACCGTCTTCAGGTAAATTGGAACCTGTCAATAATTCCTTTCTCCTTGGCTGCCTACCTCATGGTTATAATTATAAAAGTAGATTTATTTTGAAACTAGTTTTTTAAAGTCTTTTTGCTCATTTTTGAGCATTTTCACTCGCACGGGTGCTCAGATATCTACCCAGCTTTATATCTGCGTTGGTCTTGGGAGTATAATTTGGTTGGCGTGGCTCCAGGCCAGACGTCTCGCAGCGTTCCTCGGCCAATGTTTACGATTACTGCTCACAGTGCGATCTAGAATGCGCGAGCGCACAATTTATTGGCATTCACGTATGGTATAAGTAATTTAAATAGGCGAATTACCTATGTCTAGGTTTTACTATGTTTGTATTCCGTTTATCTATTCCATAAAATCCACCTTAAGGCTAAAGCGCCCATCTAGCGAAGTTCAAATTTTTTGAGGTTTTTTAGAAATTTTTCAAAATCTGACAATAATAAAAGGCACATTTTGTAATTCGCGACAAAGACCGTGTGCAGTGCATTTATTAATATATCCAACTTACTCTAAAACATTTCAAGAACGACAGCTATCCAGATAATCTGGCATTTTTTGTATATTTAGTGATTTACTAGTATCACATCCACCGTGATAATATTTAGAGTAAAATAAATGTATTAATAAACGCACTGCATACTGTGTTTGTCGCAAATCACAAAATTTTGTCTTAAATGTTTTCAGATTTTGGATAAACTATAAAAATACTCGAAAATTTTGAATTTCGCGGGCTAGACAGGCGCCTTCACCTTAAGGTGGATACGTGGAAACGTATAGCCGCGATTCCACGTAAGCCGAGGTAATCATTCAAAAAGCCGTTGCCAAAATTATTAATGAATATTGCGGTAAATTTATGGTTTGTGTTAATATAATTATTATTATGCTAAATTACTCATTGCCAAAGTAGCAATGATTGCGTTGGCATTCGATTGCTAATTCTGCATTTGTGCCGGAGCTTCAGCGTTATCGCTTTCCTCTTATAACTTAACCTACGAACAATCCTAATGGCCCCACCATAGAACGATGTCGGTAATTGGCTGATAAATAGATAGAGCTGTATACAATGCTTTATACTTTAAATTTAACATCGGTAGTTACTCGTGAAACATGCAGTTTTTCACACATAAACACTTAGATTAACTGATTGCATATAAATTTATGAAATCATATTTTAAGCTAGTAATTTGGAAAATAGCGGCAGTGGAAGTATTAATACCAGGGGCGTGTTAATATTACATTCCTACAAAGAACCTCCCTTGGAAACTGTTTCTCCCTGTCTTTTAATGTATATTTTTGTTTTTCAATTTAGGACCATTTTTGCAACGTAAGCCGAGCCCAATAAAGCAAAAGCCTATGAAACTGATGTAATACTTTGTAACTTGAAAAAACCGTTAAACCCATGAAATATGTTCAAATATTGTATTAGTATCTTCAATTTCAATTAAATTTTAAAGAAATAATACCGATGTGCATGAAAACGTTTGTCATTGTGGCCCGATACGCTGCATTGGATAGTTAATTATTCGGTTCTTACCTTCCCATTGTTTTTATCACCCATTCAAGTACCGTGAAGGTGCAGTTCCAAGAAAATAAAAAATACCATTAGGTCGAAACCAAACGTCCATTAATTACGTGAGGCATTTTTGAGAATTTTCGACCTCCCCTCCCCCCTTGGTGAGATATCGTAAGATTTTCTTCAACTGCCTCCCCCCTCCCCTAACCTCACGCGAGATTTTTCAAAATTTCTGTTTTGGCTGTAAACGTGTTGAATTATTGAGAAAAAAAATTTGGAGAACGGTTGACCCTGAAGGCCATCCTTGCAACTTTCCACTAATTCGCTGCTCTGCGGGGTTCGGACGAACACGACAAACACTATTGTCTCAGATTTGGGCATATTTTATCCTAGAAAAAAAATTACACGCAATTTTACATCGTTTTCTGATAGAAAAATAATTACGTGATATATGCCAAGACCCCTCTCCCCTGAGTGAGATTTGGAAAGATTTAGCGTGATCCCCTCCCCCCCTAGAACACCTCACGCAATTAATGGACGCCCCCTAGTTACGTATCCATAAGGTAATAAGGAACTCTTCGCTTTCTTTAGCCATCGTCTTCACCTGTAAAGTTGATAGAACTATCAGTCAGCGTAGCAATTATATCAAAGATCCCCGAGACTACCCTGGTTAGGTCGCGTTGACCTTTAACACTGGCGAACAGATTATAAAGACAACATATGCCGCTGCCAAACCGCACGGATGTTGTTTTATTGTTGCAAACGTTTCCAATAACAGACGGGAGTTGAGTGTGGATAAAAAATGATTGTAAGTAGGTACCTACTTACATTATTTTTCTGGTCTATGGCCAACCCAACTAGGACTACTTAACGTCATGATTAAACTGAAGATGCATGTAAGGATTTTAGGCTCTTGTTTTGTTGTTTCCATCTTCTTGAATCATATTTATTTTGGATCTTATTATTGCGGTTATTTTATTGAATTGTTTGCACAGGACTCCCGTCATAGTCTAAGAGACTTTAGAATTTCGAAAATGATTTTAAATGAATCAGGCTTATTAGTATTTTTCACTTATTCCCTAAGTCCAGTAATGGAGAGTTGCCAATAATTGCAAAAAATGTTGGCATCTCTATTTAATTAATTTGTAACAGTTACATTAAATATTTCAGGACGTAGTCTTTTCACCAGACACTCGCGGACCCTCAATTTTACTTGGCAAAGCTCTCTATGAACTTTCGTCATAGTTAATTATATTATGTTTGAATGTAATGTCTGAAAGTCCAATGGACACAGAAGCTACTTCATTCACGATGGGTAGAAGTTTGGACGGTATGCCGTCCACTCAACACAGATGTACTCGTATTCCCGACCTCAGATCTGAACTCCGCAGAAACATAGTACGGTTTACAATAAAATATTACAGCGAATAACGTGCCACGTCTGAACTGATTACTGTGTATACTTACAACATTTTTAATGTTCTATCTCCACACTTTAATAGTTGGCCACGTTAAAAAATCGAGAAACCATATTATTATTTTTTTATATCGACTGTATTTACTGTAAATTAGGAGTAGGTATGCACACCACACTAAGCTAGCTTTCGAATTTAAACGCTAAAATCTGTAGTCACAGATTTAAGCATTTAAATTGGAAAGCTGTAAGTAAATCTCCTTACCACAGTAATATTGTATTATTTAGTACTAGTACTAGTGCCTGCTCGCTTGTGTGTGTTGTTCCTGAGAATGTACACCATCTTACAGTCTATTGAAAATAGTACCTAACGATTGTTTTTCTTGTCGGATGTTTTCAGTGGAGGCAGCATTCCGAACCTGTGGTAGATTCTGACTATTCACAAGCCCTTTCTTGGCCCGCATGAATAAATAAAAAAATACAGGCTGTTTCCGCACTAAGACCCTTCGATCTTCCTCTCTTCTTTTGGCATGTACCATCTCACAACTAGGTAATAGACCAGTCTAGTCCACCATTGATCCATCCTCTATAATCAACAATTATTTTTACACGTTTCAAGCGTTATTAACAACATCCGATATCTTTTTTCTTTTCACAAATATTTATACAGTGCAAATAACTTGAACCATCACTCTCGAACACATCAAAATATTTACCTGAAATGTTTGAAGCGATAAGTTTTGCTACGTAAATATGTCGTAACGTATTGATGTGTGTGTTTTAATCTTCTAAATGTACAGTAATACTTACTTATCTATTTATTGAAAATGTAAGAATGTCCTTTTTGCAAACAGGAGAGAGGAGAGGCCTGAGGTACTTATATAATAAAGTTCTAATTTTATTTGAAATCTGTAAGAAAGTAAATGATAGGATTACCTATTACATGCAGTGGACATACAATAATGCAAGTACTCTCCAATCAGGAATCATGAAACCAAATTGATGATATCCGGTGTCACAAATTGTTGTATTTTTCTGCTTGGCTTCAATCAGTAACCAGTTTCAAGTGTTCTGTCATCTTGATAGGAACAGCTTACATTCCTGCAAATGACTAAAGCACTCCAAAGTACGTATGTGTGAGGTGATTGGGCGGATGCATCCATTATGACGGCACATTCCAGAGCGGACAGGCCATTTGGCTGTAACCATTCATATTGTTGTCACTAGTTTTTGCAGCTGACATAGGTATGCCAAAACTTTCTTGGAAACTAACCTTTATTATCTACAAATAAGTACCCTGGCTAGAATAATTTCATTATCTAAATTTATGTCTGTGTATAGATAGATTGAATTGATGTTCGCCTATCCTATATTTTGCTTGAGATAAAGGGGAGGCGATGCCTTATGGGAATCTGAAGTCGTGCCAATGCATAAACAGATTTCATTCTGTAGGTACCTTGTTTTATTCATGTAGAACTTTGTTTAAATAATTTGTTGAAATCTCAAATAGTACAATTACGCAAAGCATCGCAAAGGAAATCCCCGAGTGCAATTAAGCATTTTTGAATTATTAATTACATTGATTGTTACATTCAGCTGCTGTGTAGGATCGTCTGTCGTCATTATTCAAGTTTTAGTTTTGAGTCTCGTTCTTTTCAATAATATTGATGTAAAAACCAAAATATTATCGACTTCATTCATCTCTTTCGCAATTAATGCCAGGCATCCAAGTGCGGCGGTATCACGCAGGCATCTGCGACGTCGTCTCGTCGTCTAGATTGGACATGCCTCGCGTCCGGTGCCTCTGTCTGACTCATGCCAATCGCTCGCATAACTTCCGGAGTGCCTCATCCGCCTAGCTAATTTGTCTCGAGATTAAATTATTATTAAGGGGCCTTTATACTTCAATCATAGTCTGTGAATATAACGCAGTCCAAACGCAGCGAACACGAAAACTTACGGCTGAATTTAATAGACTAATGAACCCCTCGTCTACATGTAACGGCAACAATAAAACAAATAAAAGAATATGGTCCCACAATCGCATGCAACAAAAGAGATGTAAATAACAGTAAATATATCTTTCGAACTTGGTTCCCATAGCACCGATAGATGTCGCTGTTCCGCCATCAAATTACGCCCTACTGCCGCTGAATCGCGGTGTTAAGACCGTAAGCAGAATCATCAGTACTCCCGAGCGCGTTTGCCAAAGCATACTTACCTGGCGTAGGGGACACCGTGATCAAGAAGGCGGTTCCCCCAGGGCGAGGCCTTTCCATTGCACTGCGGTTAGGTTGACCCTTGCGATTATCCCTAATGTGGATAACTCGGACGCGTAATTTTTGGTAGTGAGGGACTGCGTGCGCGCTGTCCCTCTTCATTAATTCAAGTATCTTTAAAGTCATGTTAAAGCATGATTAATAATTAAATTAGATCTGTTTATAACAGGCAACTATGCGACATGTTAATCATTTAAGGCGCCCATCTAGGTCGCGAAATTCATTTTATTTTGAAGTTTTTTAGAATGTAATTGGCGACAAAGAGCGTATGCAATGCATATATTAATATATCCAACTTACTATAGAACATTTCAAGAACGACAGATAACCAGAAAATCTGGCAATTTTTGTATATTTAGTGATTTACTAGTATCATATCCACCGTGATAATATTTAGAGTAAAATAAATGTATAAATACACGCACTGCATACTGTGTTTGTCGCAAATCACAAACTGTTTTCAGATTTTGGATAAAGAATAAAAATACTCGAAAATTTTGAATTTCGCGGGCTATACAGGCGCCAACACCTTAACATTGCTTTGACTATATGGGTTTTTTAACATTTTTATACCACTCCGCAAAACACATGAATTACCATTTGCCTCGTCTTTCGGAATGTATGTTTGCAGGCAGTAATTTATAGGAAAGAGAACATTATAAACCCGGTTCACTACATGAGACCACTCTATGTAAATATGATATGCACTAGTACTGTGTTCACCTTGAACCGAATTATTATTTAGTGACGCATTGTCATCTCTCGTCACAATGGAAACATTGTGCATCCATTTGTAACGTTCATCATACCTACGTAGGTAGGTACCGAATGGTCTATTATGGCTGTAGATACACGCGCGCGCTAGAAAAATCAATCATCAATTGCACAGAAAACTAGAACATTTTGAAATCATTTCAAATTGCCAATTCTTTAATGTATTAGACATTTTTTATTTTGAAACTTTTTGTAATAATAAAAATAATCAAAGTGACTTGAGTGAGTGCGTCTTTGAGACGCTGTAAATTTACACACTTTCGTAAACCACAAATTAAAGTTTTATACGAAGAATTCGTACAATCTCCAGTTGTTAGCAATGTCAATTAATTAAAGTAATTAGCTGTACAATAAGCCGCGGTAAGGTCGGGACGGGCTTCGGTCAACAGTTCTACGGGCTAATTGTCTGAATCAAACAATTAGATTAATATTTGATTGTGGAGAAACGACGTTAGAAGCGGGACGGCGGGGGAAAGGAATTGTCACTCAATTTATCGTTTATAGCTATCTTTTGACCTTTAACACATTATGCCTTTTATTCGCTTTATTCTTCCTATAGTTTATTAACGTTACGAATCTCTTAAAGCCTAGTTCTAACATAAATTGATTCTATGATACAGTGTCTTTAGTCGGTTAAATATCCATCCTTTCTGCGGTTGCCAGATTACGTTACTTTGATATTCATTAAGTTTATTCCGAACAATATTTGATACTTTTTCACAATAAACAATCCTTGACAGGATCAATAAACTTGTGACCAAATTTAACCATATTAGCGTCCTTGAAGGTATAAGTACATCATTTGTATAGTTTATTCCCTATGTCTGTCCCCCAATATATCGTTTAGTAACAAGTTCAATGCCGAAGCATTGTGACAACGCGCCTTCATTTGGTAGAATTAGGGCTGTCGGGCCAACAGACGGTTGAATTTATGTATGTGTTGAAATATTTATTTGGTAAATTTAAGCAATTAATATCTAACATCACCTTATCGTCATAATGTCAGAATAAGAATCTACCCTTTGGTAGAGCGTTATAACCAGATGCCTGTTTATCGAAATCGAAACAAGCGTCATCTTTGAGCCAAAACCTTTGATTACATTTAATTTCTTTCTTTGAGCCTTTGAACGAAAACATGGGTAGTTAGAGTCTAGGTGTATGTCTCTAAACGCTTACACCATTAATTATTTTAATTTAATCGTCAAAAATAAACTAAAAGTTACAGTTCAACATTCCTTATCATACGATAACCCTATCCAATAACCTATAGAAGTCCTTGAGCGCGTGGGAAATTGCGGCAACGGGGTCTATCGGCCATGGAAACCTTTGAATACCACACCGGCACCAGCTACCCATCAATCAAACCATTGTGCCTGCCTACTGCTGAAGGAAATTACAAACTCTGACGTCAAATCGACTCGTGTAGCAAAGTTCAAAGTATCGATTTCTAGTATCGCGTGACCAAAAGTTCCGAATAACTGGCATGAATGATATTCAAGGAAAGGAATTTTGATTGAAGTTATTTTATGACTTATTTTATGACTTCATAGTTTGTATAGGGATAAAATAAAAATACCTATTTATATTACTACTGAACTGATTAAGGAATCTGACGTTATTTTTAAATCCTGATGCGAAAATTGGATGAAGTCACTGGTCAATATGGTCTGACTTATCTTTGTCATATTTGCGTTAAGTACTGCAGTAATATATCCACTTCATCTTAACAAATATTTACGACCATATTTCCATAGGCCGTGTAGCAGATACTGTATCAGTTTATTCCCAGCGCTTAGTGTAATCTTATTTTGATAAACTGCTTATTTTGATTGCTATCATCTTGGAGAAGCTCTTTGTTGAGGGTCATGTGGAAGGAAAGCGGAGTAGAGGAAGATATCCAACCAGATGGACTGGCGTTGTCAAAAACATTAAGGCAAATATTATAATAACTGCCATGAGGCAAACCAAGTGCCGCAGTATCTGGAGAAACCTAGTCCAGGAGGCCATTCATGATGGTCACGACCCTTAGTCATTATGAACCTATGAAGAAGAAGATTTGTATTGCATACCCTAATGCACCACTACCTACTAATGCTATAGTGTTCCTCTCATTCTATCTTTAGAAAATCCTTGTCAACTATTAATTATTCACTGTAATTATTACGCGCCCTTGTTTCAAAGTATCATCATTGTATGCTACTATTTTTACTGGCCAATGGGAAGCCGCCACGTGGTGGTGTCGCGGGACCCGCACCATGTGTGGCAGCTATTTCCGCTAATAATCGACGTACCCTTGACTTGGGTATTGATTTTTACAACAATGCACATGGTATTCAAATCTTGTTAAATTCAACTTAATTCAACTTTGTCATCTCAATATAAAATTAATACCTATGTTAAGCTACCTATGTTTAAGCTTAGTCGTATACATTTTGATACTGAACGTAATCCTTTTTGTTTATACGTATAAAGCTTAACATAGCCTGTAGCAGGTTGTATCCTATATGAATTATAATGTAGGTTGGTTAATTTCTGTACATATTTTTACACTGACAGATTTTAAATGAGTTTTATGCCCCCATGTGTATATGCGCCGGTGCATGGCAACAGCGCGCTCGCTATGCAGATAATTTTACGGCGCGAGTCGGCGGGATTGTTCTAAAAGCGTGCGCGCATCCCAGCCGCACCGCCCCGTGCGGTGGCCATGTTTCTAACTTTATTTGTATTAGACGTACTGCAACAGGGCTGAAACTTAGAGACGGTAATTTAAATTATAGTTGAAGTAGCATATCAACATTTTTGGGTTAAAAACGGTATAAAAGCTAACTGATTCGAGAAATAACAGATATCTGTTACTTTTCCTATTAATCTGTTTGTTGTTCTCGTTGGATCTCTCTCAATTGCTCATATCATCTGCGTTACCACTCAATGGAATTTACTCAAGTGATAATCCACCAGCCCATAATATCTGTGTATGTTGTACTGAACTTCATGTCTCTCTTGAGATTTAACGATAATTATGATGCTCGCGATTACGTTCCCTCAGTGCGAACCCTATAAGGATGCAACTATTCCGGGGCACGTCGTCGTCGGTCCCCGGGCCGCTCCTTAAATGGTCACACTCAATATAGAGTTATCTTTGTATACCCCCGACCGGTTTAATTTTACATAACAGCACCCTAACATTTCAGAACTATACGAAATAAAATATTTTGCTGTCATAAATATTATCTTATATTTGATAGTCGATTCGGGTTTTCCACACCCTCGAAATTTATGCTAATTTGTTAGATGTATCGATGATATTGATGTGGTAATACTAAATGATAAACTCCATAGACAAGAAAATGATACCGTATCAATATGAATTGTTCAATGTATGAGCAACAATCCACACAGAAACTAGCAGCTTGACGAGTAACTCTTGACGATGTGTTGTCTCGTGACACATGACGTCATTGGCCACAGCAACAGCTCTCGCACGAACATCCATTCGTCAAGCTGTCTGTCACACATGAATGCAAGCGCCAAATTACCTTTTTTCCATCGTTTCACGGTGTGGGCTAACATTCGAAAATATTTTTTCTGCGTCACTAGTATTTTGTTTGCTTGAGAAATTGCTGGACTTTGGTATTGTATTATACAATTTAAAAAATATTCGTTCTAATTACTTCTAAAGCTAAACAATCTAGAACTGATAATCTAGTTTCAATGGGCTAAGTCTACTTAGCACAATATGTGTCCTGCAATATGTCCTATACTTTGAGTAGTAGACCAAATGATTATATAAATAAGTGGATAATCCTCGCTTCGGTGGTTTAAATAATATCCAATAAGTCTTTCATATCAGAGTATGACAGACTCCTTAAGCTCCGCAATATAATCCCACATCCCGAAACAGGAGGCGGCATTAATCTTGTATCCAGACACGGATTTTCCTGCTCACTTCCCGGATTAAACTGGGCTATTCTTGAAGGAGTCTGTTTTATGTGGCTAAGTCCCAAGTTTTTTTTTTTTTAATCATTACAGTATTTGGAGTAAATTAAAATCTACTTACTTTTCTTCTTGATCAACAGTCTATGTTCTAGCATACGAAGAACCAAGAACAGAAATAGCTTTTTAGTACTAGCATTTTTTTTTTATAATCTCGTTTCGTTTCAGAGAACCCTTATTGATGACTATAAAACTGATGATTGACTATAAAACGCATCTTCGCATCAGTTAAGTCTGAACGGAATATACTGTAAACGTTGAGATTTTCAATGCTTCTTTTGTTCGGTACACTGCGTTATCTAATTTCCTGCGCAGGAGACGAGAGGCAGGGCGAGCCCCCGCCCGCGGCACGACAAATTCGTCACTTCCCGGCCAACTTCATTATTTCTTGCAGATACAATACGGCGTGGACTATTCTCGATTTTGCCGTAATATTGAATTATTTATTGTTTACGCTTACAAATTATAAAATATTTTGATTAAATATTGTCATACTTTCTTTACTATGGTATTTCAATTTTCGATTGCTGTATTTGGTTACATTTTTCCTTCTAGTGTAGAAGTTATTTGCTTACTTACACACGTGCAGTGCTGTTAATAATTCAAAGTCATCGGATTTTAGGTTCCCTATCTTATTTTCGTCTTATTTATTTTCTTTCAGATTATTGGTCCAAGTAATTATGAACGCTTGTGTATTGAAAAGTAGTTTATTCTTCATTAGTTTTTCAACATCTTGCAGAATAGCACCCTCTCGAAGCGCCTGTGGGCGGATATCGTTACAAATGTACATAATGTATTCGTTAGCGGTCGTCCGTCCACAATGCTGATTTACTAAGAGAATGCTGCGCAGGAGTGGGCGACGCATTCGATACCCTGTCCCGTCGTTTAGCCTATTATGCGGGGATTCCGGCGCAATCTGAGTGGGCAGTGGATTGATTTCATTCTTCTAATGCAAGACAATTGCAGAGTTATTTAAACATATTCCACCATATCAGTTTTACCTACTTAAGGCCTTTATTGTTACTGTTTTATTCAGATGAAAAAGGGATATCAAATGTTTCCAGCAAGAAACTCGGATGACTTTTTACAACTGTCCAATTTTGTAACTGAATCAAAGAAAATTAAAAAGTATTTTAAATATATCCTCCTGGTGGTGACTCTGTGTTCGGAGAACATAACTATTTGTCTCGCTCCAAATAGCAATCCGGAACATATTTAAAGACGTGACGAAAATAAACAACGTCTGTGTATCGATAGTCTATTAAAATCCAGCCATGGGGTGCGTGAAGCGGATAGTGCACTTGTAGTGGGCGCGTCGTGTCATGGATGCGGGGTTGACGCACTGCGGTCGCACGGAAATAGACCGAATAGATGCACTGGCGGCAATAAAATCATTGGTGTTTTATCGCCATTAAATGCATTCGCCGTATAGACAGAAGCCGTAAATCTGATTCCTTTTAGTAGACTATACTCTTTTTGTTGCGTTCAGGATCTAAATCGGTGTTTATAAATTCAAGTGTATTTGTTTGTTTGGTTCTAGTTAGGTTACACTGCATAATCGTTTTCATTAAATTACTTGAGAATAATTTATTTCGCAATATTGAAATTTATTAATTAAGACGTAATTTTCTGTAATGTTATTGCCTGCGTCCATTAAAGTTATTTTGTTAATAATTTCGTCTAAAATATAGGTAGTAAGTAAGTAGGTATCTTGTAGATTATTATGGGTAAACATGAATCTACACATACTTACATTAAAATGTTTTTAGTATACCTATTACAGATTATTTGTGCCCCCCGACTTCGTCCGCGTAGTATTAAACGTAACAAAAATGTCGGGATTATCGGGATAAAAAGTATCCTATATGTTAATCCCGGTTATAAACTATCTGTGTTCCATATTTCATCCAAATCCGTTCAGTAGTTTTTTCGTGAAGGAGTAACAAACATACAGACATACATATATACATCCACACTCACAAACTTTCACATTTATAATATTAGTAGGATAACGCAGATGCAACAACAAAACGCTATCGTCGCTAGCGATACTCGATACTAAAATAGCATTTAACGAGCCACCAGCCAGGATTAAATCAGGAAATATGAAAGGGAGATAGGATTACAGCTCCTGGAATTATTTAAGTAGCAACTATAAAGGGATCATAAGTTTAAATCACCTTCATGCTACACAAAGCCGGTCTTATATTAAATTGCATTGTTCTGTAGTAGTATATGAGATTGCCCTTTTTAATATTAGTGATAAATTGAAGAGGATTAACTAGAAGAAATACTTGTATTCAATCGTCAAAATTCATTGACAAAATCGGATTACTCAACAATTAAAAAAAAACAAACAAAAATGCAATTTATTTGTAAGATTTACGGTCTCCACATCACTATGATTTTAAATCGAAATTTCTTGAGAAATATTCCAAGACCTCATTGCTACACCACCGAGCGACTATTATTAAAGCTACATCTAAGTTATTCTTTCCAATATTGGTATCTACAACATTATATTTCTAATATTCTCATTCTTCTCATTTTGTTACTGGAAATCAGCAAAAAACCTTCAAATGTTTTGATAAACAAAGCAATTCGTTTGGATAACTGTTACGAAACCAATAAAGTAGTTGAAAATATAACACTCCCCGGTAGTATCTGCGGCAGTGAATATAGCTCTGACATCAAAGCTGTTGTTCAGCTAGCAGCACTGGCCTGCCGCCAATACTAACTGCGAGCAGTAACAAGAGTTAATGCGTATTGTCTATGCCACTTCCCTTTTTTAAGAAACATAGGAATATATTTGTTTCGATTTTATTGGTTGCTTTACCTAGATGACTTAACCGCTTACGTGCGCTTGATGCTTTCGATCGACGATCGATTGAACGTTGCTCTGTGTAGGAACTCTCAATCAACGTCGACACATCTCATACATTGATTGTCGGTCAATACATTGATCGAATGGATCGATCGACTGTCGGTGGTAACACTCTTATACAATAGAATTGAAAATAACACGGTATTTGATTTGTAAATGCAAATATTTTCCTTCATTCTAAATTCTCTTTTTCGTTTTAAACGTACTTTTTCAAGCACTGTTCCTCCGTGTACACGCATAAATATATCAGTTGGCACGGTGATAATTTCAGACGCAGGGCGAAGCTGATCGCGAGCATCGACATCCGGTCCCGACTCCCATATGGATGTCCTCCGGTCCCTTAGTACCAACTTTATGAGCGTATAACTCATTTTAGATCTTACATTGTATTACACCGCAATAATTTTCCAACGTGCTATTGTACATTTGACTTATTATTATGGTATTCAAGTATCTGCTGAGGTAGTTTAATAAAGGCAACTCGTAATATTCATTTTAAATTCCCTCGAAACAGCGAAACTGCATGAGCTTTGTAGACAATTATATAAAAGGGAATTGCTTTTAAAGATTCGTGATATAGAGAATCCGTCTCAATAGTCAAGTTTTCCAAACTACTCGTAAGTCTATATAATCAAAAATATCTCCAACTCCTAAAACAAGGCGCCGCCGCCTCCTTACAATGTACCTGAGTACAAATCTAGATGATATCTGTGGTATCCTGAGCGCGTGGGCCGCCGCGCTGGCGCTCACTGACATCGCCTCAGCAATCTGCATGTACTGCCCTGAGGGCACGTACCCAGGGAGGTTAATTTGTGCGTATCGGCTAAGTGTCTGATGACGAAATAAAAAATTATTTATTCAGAATTGATATACGGCAATTTTCCAAGAATTTAAAATTTGTTCTGTTTCTTCCCCAATTTCTTTGAGATATTTTGTGCTACATTACCATCGTTATGAAATCATCATTTTTTTTTTATTGTTTTCTTAACACGTATTTTTTCACTATTCCATCCACGCGTAGCCATTATTAAAATAGTACTAGATTGTAAATAATTTCACAAATATTTGGATACTCTCCAAGGCTATCATCCAAACATTCAAATCAGCTGATTGTTGCTAAGCGAGCACCGCACCGGCGGCGACGACAGTGGTCACTCCAATGCCAATACTAATGCCGTTTGGCATCACAAAAATACACCTACCTCTATACCATTTCACGGTATAAACAAGATATTTTTATCACCCTCAATGCTATCGAATGTTAATTGGTTCCTTAGATTATCGCGGCATGTCTAGATCGGATTTTTTTAAAGGTATGTTATTTTTTTTTTATATTCGTAGTGTTAAATAGTAGTACACAACCAATGGCGACATTTGAGAAAATACCATTACCTACTGCTAATATATCCAAATACAAAATATACAATAATTACCTTCCTTCATAACCCACAAGTTTTGTAAAAGGAATTGCCAGCGCCGGTTCAAATTTAATTCAGTATCTCCTTTCACAGGCAAAATTACTTCCGAGTGGGCATGAAAGCTCGCAAATGTAGGTGTCTGATGGATGTACCGTCTCCCACCACTCCGTGTTCCTGCTCCGAATTATCCACCCTCCGAGGATCTTGCAACAACACCCAATTGAAAGGTTCAATCAAATCTGGTGCTTCTGGCAGAGACCCGATAGATATTTTAGCTGAAGCGGTCGGGGTTGTAGATGATGTTTTGGATGAAGAGCTTCCGCCTGTAGAGGACAATGCTGGGGGTGACGCAGAAGAAATTCAAGATGAGCAAGAACCTCTAGATGAACAAGAACCTCATGATGAACAAGCACCTCAAGATGAACAAGAACCTCATGATGAACAAGAACGTTATGGTGAAGTCGTTGAAGAGGCGGCTGATGAGGAATAATATCCTGTGATTTTATGAAGACATTTTTTAATAATACTCTTACTCGTTGAACCTAAATTGAATTGCAACGAGATTTTAATAAGTTGTGGCAACTATTGTGAATTTCAGTTTTTAGAGTTTTATTTTTAAAGTGTTTGACATTAGATGACATAGCTAGAAGTGCGCTGAGTTTATTATATAACATACTTTGATTGATATAATTTAACTGTAAAGAGATATATAATGGTTTTATAACTAATAACTTTACCTTAATAACTTTTATAATCTACATAATAAGGTCATTTTAGATGTGTCACTTTATATTTACAATTGTTTCTTATCTCCTCCACCAACAACACACAGTGAAAATTTACTTGTTCCATTGTTGCATTTTATTACTGACCTACATCAAGTTCTGCAGTTGTTGCATTATGCCTGATAACAAGCATGGAAAACTCAATGACGTGTGTACACATAATTACTGATAATGCATTTACATACTCGACTAAAGCAATTTCAACTGTACCATCTGCACTCAAGGTATTTTATAATAAGTCCGCTATATTACCTTATTGATCTTGTATATTACTTCGAAAACAAATTTCAGGCATATGATAATAATCGACTTCAAAATTTAAATGGTACAGTTTAAATTCACATTCAATTCCTCACTGTCCACCTATTGCATGTTACACATACCCGTCTACACGTCTGTTAGCACCGCCGCGGCCCACCGAAGGGTGTTAATTCACTTATGCATACACTGTGATGTGTTATAACGACATAAATGCCCTACTAAGAAAGCCAAGTTTGAGACAAATGTATGTACTTTAAGTCTGTTTTCCTGGACATACCTTTAACCTTCATTGTGAGATACATATCTCACTTGGTAACATAATGTTTTAGTAATGTTTAAAAGTTTTTAAATATTTTTGTTTGCTGAACTGCAATTTTATCAAATCAAATAATTAGTTTCGCCCTTACATCATAGGTACGTGACTGATTTTCGTAGGCGTAAGTTCCCAGTAAATACAAAAGTAATTAAATTATTTGTTGTATCAATAAAGTGGTGAGGCAAAGGTCTAATTGTGCCTCACATATTATAGTAGCTACCTACTGAATGATATTAAAAAGATACCTAAGAAATTGTAATTCATCTTTAATGGAAATTATTATTTACTTCTCTGGTGTAAAACCATACTTCAGATGCAGTTAAATCTAATAAAACAGATCATCCGGTGCAAAACAAAACCTATAACTGAACGAAAAATTCCAATCCTTTATTGGCTTCGGATGACTCATAGGAAAAGACGGACAAATCTGATAGTGCAGTCAAGTTCAATGCCAAGGATCTAGTTACATTGAAACGTATCTGCTATGCTACAGACTGGCAAAAAGTACGTCTAATTAAGGTTTGTACAAATTTGTGAGCGAAATTTTTGAATTGAATTTACACGAGCGTATCCTTACACCCTTTTTCAGAAGTGTCTTCACTGAAAGATTGCCCAAACACGAAGGAGGAAATTTTGTATAACAACCTTACCTTTTTGCAGATTTTCTTACAATTTATTTCCCTATTTTGTTTATTGTCCTCATTTCGTTATGGTGCTGCCTTATAATGCATCTTCCTGGAATTATGGAAATGTCAGTGATGGTCCTGTATATAAGTAACTTACTTGATGTATGCAGACCCCAGTAAAATATATGAATACCGAACACATTTTCGGATTCACATTTCTGAAACACCACCTGTTTGTAAAATAATTCCACGTAATATTTTTCTATCTTGTTGGGCAAAATACATTTTTATTAAAAATGTTTCTTTGCATCCAAAAATGTACACAAGCGGATAATCAGTTGAATAAACATGTATTGCAATTCCCAAGGGCAGTGCTGCTGCAATATTTACACAAAATGCATTTATAGTCACATACACATTGTGAGAAACTTTATTTATACAAATTTCCTGTAAGAGTCAAGGAAAATGCTGTAGTATAATAGGTAGATAGGGTTGTATACAACTTGAAGTTTCTTCTTATGGAGTTACTTACTGGTACCGACTACAGCTATCTAATCCTTGACAGTTTTCCCCGGAACAAAAACCTTTTGCGCATGATATCCCTGTTTCAATAGAATTTACTGTAAGTTTACTCTAGCGGTTGTGTAGCTACACCATACTATACTTTGTCTTCTTTTTTCGAGTGTCAAATTACTGATCACAGAAAGAGACAATTCGTTGTGGAACTATACGCGCGCTATACCACGTTTATTAATATGAGGGTACAAATGCCGATCTGGTTTATTTTTAAATCGCGTTACGGCATTTGACTGTTATTGATTATTTCACCGATTGAATTACTTTGTTGTGGTTCCACTGCTGTTACTGCGACTGCCAATACGTATTTTTAGAAAGCTGTAGAAAGCTGATATCTATAGAAGCTGATCGCTCTATACTGTAATTTGAATTGCAGTTAGCTCACGACTTGCCCATGCCCCGGCTCTCTTTACATTATCAGCCAACAAAAGCAATGACCTTATGTGTGGACTCCGTTTAATGTACACCAGATAAACTTAAAAAAACGGAGTGATCACTACATAGTATAAAACAAAGTCACTTCCCGCTGTCTGTCTGTCCCTATGTATGCGTAGATCTTTAAAACTACGCAACGGATTTTGATGCGGTATTTTTTAATAGATCGAGTGATTCAAGAGGAAGTTTTATATGTATAATAGATGCATAATATAGTAGAGAAATACTGATAAAAACTACCCGTGCGAAGCCGGGGAGGGTCGCTAGTTACACATGAATAGAGTTTTGTTTTTATTTTTTTTGTTTTTTACCACATCAGTGGACGCCTGCCCAGCACTGAACTCGCCCAGGCGAACGCGCAGGCGGCCGCCGCCGCCGCTGCCGGCGCCACCTCGCTGTCGCCCTCGCCGATCCCTTCAACGCCGGGCCCTAACGCCAACGCTACAATACACCCAGGGCAAGGGCAATAGGTAATTTGCTTCCGCTAGAAGGTGCGTCTACGTACCTAGACACCTAGTACCTTGGCACCCGACAAGCCCGCTGAGTTTCTTGCCGGATCTTCTCAGTCGAGGTCGCGTTCCGACCCGGTGGTAGATTTACCCTCGCCACCTCTCCTGGCAGCGGCCCAAGCCGAGGTCGTGTCCCTTGTGGCGCCCTTGAGCTAGCTGCCCCCAGCACCTCTGGCTGGAGCGCACTTGCGCTCGCCCTCTGTCCGGGTGAACTTGTTATGGTCACTCTGGCCAACAATATTTGGTCACGATCAAAAAAAAATTAAGGGTAATATATTTTTTTATTGAGGCATATTATCTAAATAATTGTTACAAAGATAAGTAGCGTACGGGATCAAGGTTAAGAGTACGAAAGATCTAAAGGTAAATAAAGGTGACTGGAGGTGGATTTAAAGGTTTATTGACTAATCAAATGACAATAGAATACATAGATATAATTTTTTCCTGAATATAGATCAACTGAACAAGGGAGAAAAAGCCCAACACTGACATGTTCCAGTCACGGCAATATCCTGAAATAAAGATACTGTCTTCTTGCAGGTCGTCTACAAAGGTACGTTATAAGAAAGATTAACTCGAGTAAACAAAGTCAGGGTTTAAATTAACTATTTGTAAATTTAAAATATACACATCATTGAACTTCCCTGACACAAGAAGACTCCATCATCGCCCACTATCGTTTTCTAAAGCAGTCTTCTATCCTTTATCAATCAAAGAGCGTTCTCTACTTGATTTGTTGATCGTTTGAACCATTAACAACGTCTATCACTTAGCCACAACACCCTTCTGCAATTGACCCTTCCATCCTGTTCTGCATTGACAAACAAATTGCAGTAGTTATTTGGCACCACAAATTCCATAACCACATTATTCTATTGTCTTCTTCTCTTTCGTCTTTAAGATTTTTTAGAGTCTACCACCAGACCACTTAAGTCGATAGGAATATTTTTTATAACTTCACAACAACTCTTATCATCCAACTACGAGGTGAGTAAACTCACATTTATTACATATAAATATTTATCCTGTTTATTAATTATGCAGGCTGGGATTTCGCAATCATTACATTGTGACTAATACACACAATAGTGTAATTAACACAGTATTCATCATATATCTTATTGAAGGTACTTCCATTTTCATGAATGAGTTCGTTAAATCATCGATCTCAATCCTGCGAGCGGTCTTGAGTATGTTAAGATGCCATTTTGTATTTGACATTAGAATAACATTTCTAAGTTCACTCTCCAAAATTTAGAAAGGTATCTCCAGTTGATGACTTAGAAGGTATATTCCAAAATGTTTGTCAACTTTGAACTATAGTAAAAATACTTAAATCTGTATATACACAGATGTAATTAGTAGTTAAGTGCCGGGAGGTAACCCTTTTGCCGTAAATATGCAGTTTTAGTTAGATAATCCTTTAGTAGAATACGGCGTGAAGCCAAACTCTGTGCTACACCGGAGGGACTTTCTTAAGACGTCCAATAAAATGTATGAACCTATCTCCCCATTATAATGTCGTTGAAAGGTATCAACAACATCAAAGCTCCACACAACAGTGTATAACAGGCGCGTGAGCATCTCTGGTGCGACCGTTGACGCACACGCTTCGAGCTAGCAGCCAATAGGGGCGCGGCAGGGAACGCGTAAACATGCTGATGAATGATGTATTACAGCACCAATTCCCGCAATATTGCCCAAGTTGTTTTGTAACAATTTTTAATCACCTGTACCTAAGATTGGAAGGATAGGAAGGTAAAATAAATTATAGCATTCGCGATATAAAAAATATTTGTAAAGTATTTTATTGATAAGCATTCAACATAACAAATATTTTTGTAGGCCGATGTATGGAAGATCTTAATAGATGTCACTGGAATTGTTCAGCAATCATCTTTATTGAAGGTTTTATCAATAATCATCCAGTGAAATACTTACATCAGGGCTAGTAGATATTTTAGGTAATAATCAGATAGTGAAAGTTTTCATCATAATGGTTGACTAGGTTTTGAGGTTGAATATGAATACAATAGACTTTCTCAGTGCGAGCTTCAAAAGATTGACTTGCGCTGTTTTCACTACCAGGCAACATAAAATAGATTCACTAGTACATAAACATTTATAAATTATAAACAGACACAATTCAGTCTGAATATGGTGGAAGGTATTTATCATGAAGCTGTCTCCTGTGACAATCATATCGCTGTAATATCTTAAACCATCATTGTCTTGTCAAACGTGATTGCATTCAGACGAGATAAGTATTTTCTAAGATATCTTATTACATTTGGCAAACAGAGCAATAGACTGAAAATAGCTCCATAATAACTAGCGCTGCTGTGCGATGTATGGAAAGTTTAGATCACTTGATCGGTATTTGAAGCTGTCAAAACCTCTACTTCATTTTTTTTTCTTGCGGAAATCCTCATTAATATCCGCACGCCCCGTGCGGGTTATGCCGCACTCTTACTGGGTATCACCTCACAGTGGACGTACTCCTGGCTTGCGTCAGGGCCACAGGCAAACCCTCACACATATCCGTGGCCCTATCGGCGGTTGCCCGGGGTTGCCTGACTGAAACGCAGGGTCCCCGCTCTTTATGTCCACAACCCCAAAGGTCACGCCAGATGGTATGACGAAGGGAACTTCTACTTAACTAACCCAACTGTCCAGGAATATCACGTGCCGTTGCCGTCGTCGGCACTTTTGAGCATACCAAGTTCGTGAAATGCGTAAGCGTTCCCTGCGTGCGTATAGTTTGTTCATTTCACGAATACGCGTGCTGTGAATCTTATGACACTAGCTTACGGTTCAATTTGGAATAATTCATGCGGTTACGTTAAATGACTATAGCGACCGACGTTTACCATTAGCGAGCAGACAATGCAACGGGCTCTGTCAACAAAAAAGCACATTCGAGACACCAGCCCGTTACTTTAGTCCCAACGTATATTTAAAAGTGCCTCGGAAATAACTCGAGCAGAGTAGGTAGGTAATAGACAACGAGTTGACTTTTTGTCATACCATCGCGTCTATTACAAATGGTATCATTTTTATTAGAAAGCGCTCTTTGTCGAGAGTATAAAATATCCGTTCAACTTGTTACTGTTAAATCGTGCTTTTGTCGCGAATATCAGACCGTGACCGGTTGTGGGACGTTGCATTTGTTTTTTAGTGAATTCCGAATTATTTTGATGACATATAAGTAGTGTTTCTGAAGATAGACGATCTTGAAAAAGTTATACACAAGATACATAGAGTTGCGCTGAATATTTGGCTTTAATTGATTTTGTGCAACTTTCGGGGTTCTGATTGCGGTTTCAAATTATGTGAATGAATATAACGGGAATTGTATACATAAATATCAATTATGTAAATTCGTGGCAAATACGCAATTAAAATAACAATTTCTTTCACATTACACTCGCAACAGTGTTGCTACGTTCTATTAATATTCACAACAGTGTTGCCTACACAATATTGAACTTCAATTCATCTAGATAATATCACCCGCGCCAATGGACCGCGAGGTTTTTCGTGACCGGCGATAATGGAAACCGCATGAAAAGCGCCCGCCGCGCCTAGTGTTCGCGAAAGCCGCACTTTCGCCGCAGCGGCCGCGCTCAATGCAACTTCATTTTGAAGAATTCGGAGTGCGGCTCCGTTGCACTTAGTTACAGAAATTTAATTTAATTTAAAATTTAATTTTAGCTAGTGTTTAAGGCGATTTGTTCACTACGCTGCATGGTCAAAGATACTGTTCAATTCACGTCTGGAAAAATTTCGGAAATTACCTTTTCGTAATTTGCTCTATCTAGGTGTCACTGGGATCGCCCCAGTCAATATGGTACAAGCATTTCTTAGTTTGGGACCATACAGTTCGTGTGTTAGTCTGACAATATTACTTACCTATTTATTTACTATGAGAGCCGAGATGTGGAAGCTATGTAATCGTGAATTTTGAACCTTCCCCAATAGATATACAATCGTTAATGAATTATAATAATAGCTATAGGTAGGTCTTTAGTGTAACTATGACATGTTACGATAACCGTGATCACTTACGATGTTCATAAAATAAGGGTTCCTAGTCTTAATGCGCTGTTCTTGGAGTCCTCAGCTTTTCAATAGAGCTTAATTACACAGTGACCCATATCTACGCCATCATGCCTCTATAATGCGTTTACAACCAATGCAAACTTTTCCCAATTGCGTGGGAATCAAGCTGCAGTTACTCATATGGGTTTTTTATTCCTATCACGTGTCAATACCATTTTGATCGATGCTACTTAACATTCCACGCATGGATCGAAGCAAAAAAGCACAATGATAATGTACTAACTATTTGAATCACGTCAGACACTCATCCTATACAGAAATGTATCATTGGCCCTGCTTCACAGTAAAATGTAGACTCATTCGTTTATTTTCCATGGTCTAATGTCAGTTAAGCTGGAGTTAACGCCAAGCCACAATAACCCGTATGTGAATTTTACAAAACAGGTTCGGGTAAATCCTTTCGGTGTTGACCTTGATCTGAACCAAAAGTTTATGCCTTTATTAACTTTATTAATCAGTCTGTTTTAAGAGTATGTAATCCTTTTTGGTGATTATCTATTCTTGAACCCACGACGAATTTACGACATATAGGTTTTTCGTGGGTGCGATTCCCGCCGGTACGAATTCCTAATTTGACCCGGTCTGGGTGACTCTGGGATCGCCCCTATACGAGCATTACTTAGTTAAAGACCATAGAGTTGGCGTTATAGTCCGGCGATAATTATATTTAGCTAAAACTTGGACGCCTTTCTGTTTACCTATGGTATCGCTCTGTAAACTCAAACCACATGGAAGGGTGAATCCGTTTATTTATAAGTAGCTGGTTTTGGCGAGATCATTCGGCTTTGATGGATTTCTGCTGTTCTCAATACTCTTTTTCTGTAATCATTATACCAGGAATGAGAGGTTATTATACTACTATAGTAGCCCCGTCAGCATCTTCAACTAAGCTCAATTCTTGGGCTAGGAGCGCACTCACATCAATAGTTTAATAGTAAGGATGGATATTTAATCCAGACCAAACCTATCGGTTAGGAGAGATCGTCTAACCAATACGGCTAATGGCGCTGAGGTTATTTTCATTTAGAAGTTTTCTATGCCTTAACATTTTTCTCCTATAGTCCATTCAGTCCCGTGCTGTTGCCAGCATATGATCCCAATGTTCGTCGTCCATTGGACACTTGCGGAGTGCACCGGGGTCGTTGACCGCACGAGGCTGACTCACGCCTCCTATTACGGGTGCACCGCTCACGTGACGTGCCTCGCCGACGAACCGGTATGCTAATGACGATAGCACTCGGAAAGAGTAAGGATTATGGTCTCAGCTAATTGAGAATCGGAAGGTTTTTAAGGAAAGATTTGGCGTGAACTGCGTAAAGTTAATTTCATGAAAGATAACATCTGATAATAATGTCCCTCTCATCCTAACTGTCCTAATATGCAAAGGAGCATTCCATCCGGCGAATCAAATTTGGAACATTCTTACGTACATTTAGGTCTTCTTCTTCTTAGTCGGGCACTCTTGTCAGAGTGGTCGTGGTTGCGCTGACGAGGTATATGGTGGAAGGTTTGCCTTAGCATTTCCGAGGGTGGCTCTCCAGGCGATGTGCTTCCATTTCTGACGATTATATGCGTCGCGAGTACACTGGACCATGGTGGACTCGGTAGCCTTTGTCATGACATCTATCCAGCGGGTTGGTACTCGACCGCGTGCTCTCTTGCCTTTACATTTAGGTAGCGAGTTCTATTAGTAGTCTTTGGTGTTCATTCCTTTTGTCGCCTCTTACGATTGCCACAAATTTCTTGCCCAGCACCGTACATACAAATCAATCGAGTGTTAGCATTTGTGTCTGCGAGTCGAAACAACCTCACCTCCCCCCATTCGTAATCCGCACGCCGGCGGCGCCCGCGCTCAGGTTATTGCAAAACCGAAGTAGACGTTACTATATGAAAATATGTTTCTACTTCTTGTATTACATGTCTGCGGTTGTCTACAATGTCAGTGAATTGATGATTCAACCGATCTGTGGGTATTTGTTTCATTTATACACTAGCTGTGCCCGTGACTGCGTCCGCGTAGGTTTTTGCTTGTGAATCTATGAGAAGCCTATCATTTCCTGAATTAAAAAATGTCTGTTATGCCAATGACATGGGCCCGTAATCACAGACGTTACTATGAGGTCGCACAGCGCATTGAGAAATGCCAAATTTCTTATAGTGTAGACAAGTATTGTATGTGGATACGACGGTTAGTCTATTGCCCATCCAAGTTTTAATTAAATCCAGCTTGTGATATCCTTGCTTGGGCACAAATAAAGTCACAGGCACAAGTAGTATTGTTATTAAGACGATGCGATGGGCTATTTGATAAATAGCTTAACATAATTATAACTTAGATACAAAGCGTTAAACAAGCAATTGGACCATGTCATGTTAAAAGCAAGCTCTTATAATAAAGTGGCTTCATTATGTTCATAACGGTCTCTATTTTGTTCCAGGAACGGAAAGAATAAGGCCTTTGATCTTGCTATCGACGGAAGTCGCGGACATCTGCTCAACAAAGCTCCACAGATTATCAATTATGATGTAATTAATATGAAATAAATGCATAATTTAGTCCATAAACAACTGGATTGTCTATAAACATAAAGGAAAATACTTTCAGCCGTTATAATTTGATTGAATTACTGTGATTATGTTGGAAACCCATTTTTAAACCCTTGACTTAGAATTTAAAACGTTCCAAAAAGTTTTTAACGATATGGTAGGTAACTAAACTCACGTAGGTGCACTAGCATATTATGTAGTAGATTAAATTAAATTGTAAAAATAATGAATCATTAAGTTTCATGCAAGTTAAGGAACCAAGAAACGGTATAGGTACCAGCCACTTCAATTAGTCATTTGCACATTATAAATTTGTAATTTAAAAATTCCTTTTTTAGGAATGCGTAGTATGATGTTAGAAGAAGTGGTAGTAGCAATGTTGCAATAAACTCCATCTATTGTAATGCTAATCAGAATCCCGCTGCAGATCCCGCGGGATCTATTCGCCCGCACAAATTGGAACGAGCGTACCTATTAGCTTGCATGTTTTGCGCAGATTTATGCTACTGTAAAATAATAAAAATTGACAAAATCAATTCTGTACGGGCGGAATTCAGTATTAAAAAATAAATTAAGCCTATCCGCAATCAAATTATAAGATTATTAAATTACCAGATTATTCAACTGACTCAGAACTTTATGAATCACTTTTCTACTACACTTTTATGAAATGTTTTTATGGGAATGCCCAACTAGTAGTTGTAGTGTCAGTTTTATTAACGAGGTCAACTACGAGTGTAGTTACCTACATCTTTAGGTACTACCATTCTAATAACTCTGCATGGTTCCCACAAATATCGGATTGCTTAACGAGAATACAATGAAGCCACAGTAAACAGCCCGCGAAGCCTCTGCTACACACAACGTGACCCTTCCAGGTACGTTTCCTTTACTGGTAAACTGTTACAAAAGTCCGGGCTATCTAAGAGTACTAAGAATAATGCTGATCAGGGATGAATGCGATGAATGCTGAAGGCCAATACGTGAACGGTTACTCTGTGTAAACATTTAAGCTTGGTATTTTGTCATGAAGTCTGATTTCTGGTCATGCCGGTAGCATGGATAGCTACCGACGAGGAGGCGGGCGAGGCCGGATATTGGTCGTTCTCCTTAATGCCGTCGCGCCTGCACCCACCGGCGATACATTGTGCTCTGCTGTGACGTTATCTCATGTTTACCATTTAAGCGGACGACCACTTGGACCTTCCATTATCCTGTGTAATCAATCTTGCTGTTCCCAATAGTCTTACCGAATAGTTATACCTGGTGTAGGTATTACAAAAAAAGCCTTCCTAATAAGACTTACTGATACGAAACCTTCACTGGGCTATCTTTATCATAGGTTTGTGATTTTTAAAGAGCAGTTTTCGTGTTTTAAGGACTTGTACACACTAAAAGCTCCCATACCACTGTTTCTAAGACATATTAATATGATCCTCGGTGAAATCCAGGACAATCTCAATTGACTTAAAACCCGCTTCGAATTATTTTTATATATTCATAATCTATATGATTATATAAAAATGAATCTTGCGAGAAATTAAACGCGGGAACGGACGGAACGATTTCGCTAATTATTTTTTATTGTATTTATTATTGTCAGGAGAAGGTTCTTATGAAAGAAAAAATATGAAAGTTGAGCGGAACAATTCGAATTCAATATTCAAAGTTAAGATGGACAACGTCTGTCGGGATATAATTATCTACATTCGAAATCTATAGCTATAATATAATGTGATTTAACACTATACGTAACTATTCGGAACATAAGAACTGAATATAATTTAGAACTCATTCAAAGCTGATGTTGCAACTAATAGTACCTAAAAGCGGGTAGTTGTAAGATGAATTTATCTTAACATCGACACAAGATAGCTTTAGATAAACTAATCGCATTGGAAATCTCTTGACTATATTGACATATCCAGAGATGATTCTGTATCTGATATCGCATCATTCTCACGCGTATCTACTGATTAATTTTGGAAAATCACCAATATTCAGCATGTAGGTAGGTAAGCAAACTGCCATTTAGTTGGCAGTCTCATGACTTAAGAACACTCATAATTCCTAACAGGTGTTTGGGCATATTAGCACGGTAAAAAGAAAGCATTATAAAACTTATAAAATAGCAATGCTTTCACTTATAATGCCTACACTTCGTTTCATTGAACATTACACTATCAAGTATCATCTAGTAGGTAGTACTAAAACAGGTGTAATGAAGTGGTGTTAACACCTACTTAATATTCAGAAAGTTCTATGTCCAGCAGTGGACATCTTCCGGCAGATGGATGGTTGGAACTTGGAACACTTGATATGGGCCATGCTATCTGCCACGTAGTGTGCCGAACCATCAACTCGATAACTTTAAAAAACCCGCAACTACACTCGACGACATCGATATCGTGATCCACAAAATTCGATACACTATCAGATAAGGACAACCGGCTTATCAACTTCGTGAAAGTTCCAAGCCCACGATGATCGTCGCACTTCTGTGGAAAATCTTGACTAGAAGGTGGATTAGAATCTACTTGGCTCTCTGGTTATTCCTACTGATCGGTGTATATCTTCGCGTGGAAAATTTCAGGTGAGTCAGTCTCGTATCTTTTTTGCAAGGTGACGGTGACTCATACTGAGTAAAAGCATTGATACTGATCTGATTTTATGAATAAGTTTATATTATTATAGTAGGTATTAAACAACACAGTGTCTATATACATACATGTATGGAGGAACTCTTAACACTGTTGAATAAATCAATTCAAAATCAATGATAGAGAAGAATATAATTTAAAATAGATTTTTAACCAAATAATAAGGTTGACATGTACGTACGGTTGGGTGTGTTTATCTAACAGGTGATGGAAAATTTACAGCCATTCATTGGCAATTGAGATTATTAACAGAATATACGTAGGTATATTGCATCAGAAATACTACCTATCTAAAGTAGATTGTGATCTTATCTTTGGACTTCTTTTTATCATAGGTGTCGTCATATTGCTGCTAATGTTCAAGATTTCAGATCATGTTTTCACGATTCTTATTAGGTACTAGCTGAGCCCGCGACTTCGTCCGCGTGGAATTTAACTTAACAAAAACGCCCGCTCCCGCGTTCTGAGCCCGCGCAGCAGGACCCATTTTTAATATTTTGTTTTTCTAAAATAAAATTAGTCCAAGTTACTGCTTATGACATCAGCTATCTACCAGTGAAAGTCCCGTCAAAATCGGTCCAGCTGTTTCGGAGATACTCTTTGATTTCATGTGTTTTTATTTTTTTACGCGGAACCCTAATTGTTTTTCAAAAATTAAAGTAGCCTAAGTTACTCCCTATAACATCAGCTATCTGCCAGTGAAAGTCCCGTCAAAATCGGTCCAGCCGTTTCGGAGATTACCCGGAACAAACACACAGACAGACAGACAAAATTTTTTTAAATCGCGTTTTTGCTGTAGGTGTCGTATGTAATGAAATGAAATGAAATGAAATGAAATGAAATGAAATGAAATGAAATGAAATGAAATGAAAATGAAATGACACTCCAATTTTATTTATTTGTATAGATATATTTTTGCTGTAGACTCGATAAATGTCACATAATCAGTCGGTGTGTAAGTAAATTATTTTTCAATCAAGCGTTTACTTACTGTGTATCTAATCTACCCGCAGTTATCTATGAAATCATTAAGCAACCGATAAGCGTCGCTAAGCGTGGAATGATCGGCGTCAAGTCAATGATATGTTATAAAGCACTTGACGGGTGTGATCTTGGTGTGATCCACCGTCACCTGCGATTTGTGTGCGACTATCACGTCTGGCATTGTTTGCGAGGCATTACTTAAATTATGAGTATTGAATTTGTACAATAAATAATAAGCTGATTTACTGACATTCCTACGACGAAATCTCTGAACCTTGACATGAAATTTAACATGCGTATTCCTCTCAGCCTCTAAGTACCTACCTCGTCTAAGAATCTGTCCTGTTCTCTGAAGTAAGCAAGCTAAGGAACGTTTTTTTTCTCGCGGGTAACAATAAGCATTTGAAGGTATATTTGAACAAATAAATTTCCGCGTTCGAAGCACATCGTAAACACCGTTTGTAGTAAATAGCCCGATTAACGTTAACAAATTTTCTCGTTATTGCTAATTACGTAGTCGTAAAATGGCGTCAGTTAATTATTCTATCGGCTATACGCTCTGTATTTAACCGTAATGTACTGTAAAGAGAACATGGCTCAACTATTTAAAATTGGTTGGAGTGATATAAAAAATTGCTTAAAGAATTAAACACTCAAGAATAAAATATTGGACTATCAGGCTCCAGAATGCTCCGGAACATTGATTAACCAATCGACAATACTCGATGAACCCGCGAACAGAATATGGTCATGTACTTAAAAAAATTCAAACTGCGGTCCAGCAGTTAAATCTGTCATGAAATAAATACATTTTAGAAAGAGGTCAACCTGTTCATGAACATATAAAAACGCTATAAGCAGAAAATGCCAGCTAAATTCATATCATACATACACCATCTTCCTCTTAGAATCGACCTCTAAAAGACTTACACTCCACTAAGCCAGATAGACGCACTAGACTTTGCATAATAAAGTTGTTTGGCGATAGCATGCATCATCGTGTCAAACTAAGTTAACATTGAACTTGTTAGAACAATTGTAAATACATTTTAGAGGGGATAGGGTAGGTATTATGATTGTTATTTCAATAGTTACTCAATTTGAATAGTTGGGTTGGCACTCAAGATCAATAATAATAATCAAATGCCAAAAAGTAGGAACCCATACCTTTAAAAGAAACAAAAATCTACCCACGTTTCGCAATAATATCGGCCATTTCATTATCTAGCACTCAGTTTTTTAACTTCTGGATCTTTCTAACTACTATGAAACATCGAAGGACGTGGCTCATTAGACTCCATGTTTCGCGACAGTAAAAATTCTTATCACACATCCTCTAACTCTGTTACATCACCGTCGCGAAACTGCGAACACCGCTAAACATCTGGAATTAGCGTGTAAACATAACATAACACACGGTGCTGACGTCAGTCCTGCAAAAAATGCCAGCCATGAACAAGTCCTCGCCCAAGGTTCCATCGACACTGACATTGGCCGGGCGACCGTGACGGAAATAGGGCAAGGCCGGCAGAGCTTTTCGACAATGTTACGTAACGGGCCGAGAGAAAGCAAAAATCGAATATCGAACGGAGTAAATTAACAAATCAACTTAAACTTCGCGTGAGGAATTGTATTTGTGTCTAACTGTGCGTGGGGCTCGGCTACCCGTTCGAGCTTTCTAAAAATGAAGGAATTTGGTACTGGTAATAATTAGTAATATGTCAATAACCTACCGATTGCGTGGTTGCTATTTGGTACTTTCGCTGGCTCTGTTCATTCATGTTATTATTTTCGTATAAGATGTAGACGCACTCTTAACATAAACTTCACTTATGCCAAACGCGACTACTTACTGGTAATATACTAGTCTCACATTACTAGTATAATGTTTAGAAAATCAAAAACCAAATTTTCTTGTATTACGTTGCAAGTATTCACCTAAAACAATAGACCATAGCAGCCGTGGCAAAAAGTAAGAAACCCATCGCCTACCTAACTTAGGCGCGTATTAACAAGTTATGCAACCATTTAATTTTCAGAGTCATGTGTTGCTAACGACACATACGTGAGCGAGCGCACGTGGGACCTATTCAAAACATATGACTAGCACATTTGCAAATCTGTATTAGGTAGCCCCCGCCAGCTACCTATTTACCGTATGCAAATAATCAACTGAATAATGAGGTCTTGGTCTGGATCATAGTTGAGATGCATTCTGTTTTCTTCAACCCCTGACGATATCTTGTACAGCAACATATAGGCATATAACCACAAGCAAACCAACAAATTGTGTCCAAAAATCGTACGTACCAATAACAGGACAAAAGAAAATCTTGTCTAATTACCTTTACCCTTGTCTTAGACCGCATAATTATAAAATGTCTCAGTACAGCAACAACTACAACCGCTATAAATGCACTCAAGTTTTCCGGGATCGTATTAGATTCGAATGCACCTAATAGATAGCGGGAGTATTGCCATATAGGTACAGAGAGAACTGAACGCGTCAAATCTCTATTAAATAAAAATTACATGATACTAATAAACAAACATTTAGGTAATGTTCTCTACTCAACATCTGCCCTCGACACGAGACGAAGCCTCCCAGCCTTGAGTTAGTTGCCCTCTCGTAGACGACAAGAGGCCGAGCCACTCAAACTGTCCCCTTTACTGCAGTGTGAAGGATAGATGTTGTGCCTTTACTAAAGCTTCTTGCTTCTACCCTTTTTTCAATTATTTTTCTCATACGTTTTGTTGGTAGGTATTCAAAATTGTTTAATATTTGCCTTGTTTTTGCATTTAGGTTGTTTATACTTTTGCTTCCATACTAAATAAGTACATACGCATATTATATTATGTGTCATGCTCTGAGCTGCAATATACCTACATACATACCTAAAACATCGACAGAAAATCCCATTCATAGCTTGCTCATACATCAATCACCATAATGAATAACACATAGCAATTATACAAACAAACAACTTCAGGATTTCTTGTTCATTTTCCAAGGCTTACCAGATATAATGTCATGCCCACAATATATCAAGAATGCCCCAATGTATATTAATTCCTTGATTGTTGTTGGTACTATTGGAATAATTGTTCGCGATATCTCGCGGTGACGCTTTTCAGACGATTTTATTTTCATTCGAACAGTTCGCACAAGGCCGCCCGTTGCTGCCATTGCCAAGGCCTTCTGGAAACTTCTCACTCAACAAATTCTCATTGTTGAATGGCAATTAGCTGTTGTATAGTTGCGAGACGGTTTGTGAATGATTTGTTCATGATGATTTTTGGAAGTCTACTAATATACGATGGAAAAGCGGTTTGCCAAAACTATAATGTTGGTAAATATTATAATTTATATATCTACCTGTATGTAATTACGAAGCAATGTAATAAGTCAGTTATGTTGCTTAATAACTTGCTTAGCTTGAAATTATGACACATAATTCATTGAATTGATAATACAAAATTATAAGTACCTATCTATATCTGAAAGCCCGGCACGGGAATCAAACCCGCGACAAAGTAAGTAAGTAATAAGAGTTAGGTACCTACCTATTTGTAAGAACTGTCTTAAAAAGGCGTCTAATATAGAAGAGTTGAAAATAGAAAGTACTTAATGACAGGAAATCAGATCATTAATGGAATGACGAAAGGATAAAATTCATCTGTATCTGTAAGTATGCGACATTTCCCTTTCACAATCTTGGGGGTGGAAGTAGCAGACCGCATTTGCGGAAGCTAGTAATAATCTTAATGAGCGAAATACAAGAGAAGGAAGTTCACTGTCACAGGCCTGGACTGTAATTAAATGAGTAAATAATACTTACAGACAAAGAATTTAATTAAAGATAAATTCCCCACATATTGATCTATCAGCCGAGGACCTTGTTCAGACAGAGGTCGTTATACCGGTATAAGCCCCTAGTTAGAGCGAGCAAGGGGTGCTTTTATGGTTTCGGATCAGGCGACCGGCAATAGCCCGGAGTTCCAACTTTAGGTCAAGGACTCAATAGTACGCGTTCAAGGTCAAATTTTAATGTCGAGACTATATCCCTGACCACAAAACAATTTTTATAGCATTTTTCTTGTTGGAAATGCATAGTGCGTCGTGTTCGACGCATGTTTATTAAATTTGCATTGATAATATGTTATAGGAACCTACCTACCTACAACGTGATTTTTATTGATCTAGACTCGATGAGTTGAAAATCATTAAGCTGGAGGTACCTATCATTGATTTATAACAATCCTACCCTTTTATGTTGGTATTGGTATCCATGTTAAGTACCTACTTTTTAAAGGTAGATAACAACAACAAATAAGCTATCATCGCTTATAGGCTATTAGGTAAATAAGTATATAAGTACCTAAGTATCTAGGTACTTAACTAAAGTTTGTAATTCACAATAAGCTAAAAGGTTACAAAAGTTATAAAACTTTTTAAACCTTTAAAATAGCTATTACTTACTTACCTACCTACCTACCTACTGTAGGTACCTGTGACTATCTAGGTACTTACTACCTACCTGCTTATCAAAATAATCCTATCATACTTAATAGGTATGTAGACATAGATTAAAAAATAAGTCTATGACTGTAGGCTCAGGCTCAGTCAAATTACCTGAAAACCATGGTTATGCAATGAACGAAAGTGAAAAATAACAAACTTGACATTGGCATCATCGCGATACAGTGTTGGAGCCCATCCAGGCACGAAAAAGTACCAGCAGCATTCTAAATTTAAATTCTCATTTTATCGTTGATAACGAATATGCGTGCGTAATAAGTGATGAGACTATCACATGCAGTATAATCGATCGATTATGATTAATCTGAGTATTGTTTTTTTATATGCTACCTACTGATACATAGATTTTTTTTACTTAAAAAAAACAAATTATGCATCTGACTAAATTGACAGGTACCTACTATCTACTTACTCGTTGCAGATAATTAATGATTAAGTTTTCCACTGGAGTTTCAAGTCTACTTATTGTAAAGGAAATGCACAGGTAAAAAGATAATGCTGGCAATGAGCTTTATAAAATATAGATTAAATACCTAGGTACCTATACGAAGAAGACTTGCATCCAAATAGCAAATTAATACATACCTATGCGTTTGCCAGGTAGGTAATAAGTTAAATAAATGGGCCAGTAATTATCCTTGAATTGGGATGAGATGGAGTACGTGTCATTAATGTCATTATCATAGGTATTAAGATGAACCTAAAGCTATACTGGCGCGCAATGTACCGGCCAGGCTAGCATCACAGCAAGGCCAAGGTTGTCAGGGTAGGGGGGCGCGGGACGTCGCGGGCTTAACGCTCGTCGCGGGCCCGCTCCGACCATTCTGCACCTCGCAGTCGACTCTGACGGTTGTACAAGTGCCAGGTAAGCGGTGGTCATTTAAGTATTCGTTTTCCGTTGTAATGTATTCACCTAGACCGCATCGACGTGCTGCACCACCGCCGCCACTGAACATCTCAACCGTATCTAGTCTATTGTGTGATAACTTAAACCAATTTGAGATGTGCTTTGATAACATTGAGTGTACTATTCCGCCGATAAGATGATATCGTACGTCAAGAAGTTGGAACTGCATTCAAATATCGCCCACGAAGGTAAACGGTGGCGCAAGCCGAGGGAACTTTCCCTCCAAAAAGTTTTGAAGCGGTTCCCGAAGGGCGGGAAGCGTGAGGCCGCGTGCGTGCGTGCTGAGTGTCGCGCATCGATCGGGCCACCCCTCGCCCTCGCCACTCCCGGCTCCGATACATTCATTTGGACAAAATATCATTCCATCATTGCATTTAGTATTCCTCCGTTCCTTTTATTTCTTTGCTGTAGTTTTTTTGTGATTTAAGTAGTGCATGTTTTAGCAGCTAGTTAATATTTGATATTTGTGAAAATGGGTGGCTGTGCAACGAAAGAAAACAAGGAAAACAAACCGGCAGAAGATGCCGATGGGTGCGTATTTCTCCAACCGGTATTTATCTCCAGTGCCCGGTGCTAAATTGTTGCTCGAATGCGTAACTTGACTATGTTTTACTAATTATTACCCTCATTTACAAATAATTTCCGGTCATTGAAGTCTTAAACGTGTTTTAAATGTACCTACTATTAATAATATTACACCCTCTGGCATAGATATGAAATAAAATAGGATTCCGGGTTTTTCCACCATTTGCAGATGGTACAAGTGGACTTGCCAAAATTTAAACCGCTAAAGTGAAAAGTGCAATTTATTGCATACCTATTAATTCCTATATAGTTGGAGGTAAGTAGTAGGTACCTAGTAGTTACAAAAAAAAATATTTTGCATTTGTTTCACCCATAAATTTATAACGTGTAAGGGTATTGGGTTCGGGTTTAAATTAATCAACCGGCCATACCTACCTACTTTCAATCATATCCAATATCATGATCGATATGATTCACGGAACGATAAGCGGATTCCGTAATCTGACGATGTTTAATTATTGCGTTACCTTCTCGAATAGGAATGAATGCAAAGTAATAAGAAACCCGCGATAACACGTTCGTGCGCTGGTCGCGAGTGGGAGGGACGGCTGCGCGCAGCGAAGAAGCACCGGTGCGCAGTGAGCTGACACATCCGTTCGACTTGCGCGTGTCGGTCAAGGCGACCTCTGGCAAAATTACGTAATTCCACCACAAAACCAAGTGATTCCCTGGGTGTGTTCGGCTCGAAAACAATCCCAACCCCGTCAGTCCGCGTAACGTTTCCCTTAGCTGTAGTTCTTACACTCATTTACGCTCACGTTGTAGTGGCTCGGCTTTAGTTAAATTCTGTCAGCATGAATTATAAACTGAAAGTCACACTCCCTGTGGTGGTTTGCGGTGGCGCCGTTCTCGCGTATTACCTCATCAGGCGGTTTGTAGATTTTATCGAAAATAATGTTAAGTTTTGTTCGTTACCTACATTTTTATTAATGTTTATAAGTAATCATTACTATAGAATGCTTACTTAATAAAAATATCCCTTATAATTTTTTTTATTTTCAAATCATGTCAATTGTTTTTGTCACAAAATAGATTAAATCTGCCACCGCTCGATTCAAAAGACCGTCATGGGTACGTCACTAATTTTATTTCAAATAAAAAATAACGTGCGTCGTTATTGACTGACTTTAGTTGGTCACGATCCTTTTTGCAAGGGTTTTTTAAAATTACTACCGTTAATACAAATAATTATCAAAAATGTGTACAAGAGCAACGTGTGCTGCATTAAAAGCGTTAGAATCGTAACTGTTCCTGTGTATAATGATGTGGGTGAGTGACGGGGAAATTATTGTAATTATATTGTTGTTTTTACAGGAAAGCCGCAGCAATGGTGGACGCCGCAACCCTCGAGAAGTTGGAGGCTGGTTTCAGCAAGCTCGCTGCCTCCGACTCCAAGTCGCTGTTGAAGAAGTACCTCACCAGGGAGGTGTTTGACGCCCTCAAGAACAAGAAGACCTCCTTCGGTTCTACTCTTCTGGATTGCATCCAGTCTGGTTAGTAGACTTTACCCTGTCGGCTTATGTTACGATAGGTGTTGTTTCAAGATAAAGCGGCCAATGAATACCTACCTACTTATACCGACTTATAGCATCATTATCTGATTAAACTTAAGTGGTTGATAAAAATGCAATAAACAACAACCAGTGTTAATGTAATGCGTGAATATACCTGCCGTAATATTAAGTTTCAATAAACCTCCGATTAACTCAAACTAGCGTGATAGTAACGAGTTACGTAATATCTTTCTAGGTGTTGAGAACTTGGACTCTGGTGTCGGAATCTACGCTCCGGACGCGGAAGCGTACACAGTGTTCGCTGACCTCTTCGACCCCATCATCGAGGACTACCACAATGGCTTCAAGAAGACAGACAAACACCCCGCCAAGAACTGGGGCGACGTAGAAACCCTGGGCAACCTGGACCCCGCCGGCGAGTTCGTTGTCTCCACCCGCGTGCGCTGCGGCCGCTCCATGGAGGGCTACCCCTTCAACCCCTGCCTCACCGAGGCTCAGTACAAGGAGATGGAGGACAAGGTCTCCAGCACCCTGTCCGGCCTCGAGGGCGAGCTCAAGGGCACCTTCTACCCGCTCACCGGCATGTCCAAGGAGACCCAGCAGCAGCTCATCGATGACCACTTCCTGTTCAAGGAGGGCGACCGCTTCCTGCAGGCCGCTAACGCGTGCCGCTTCTGGCCCTCCGGCCGCGGCATCTACCACAACGAGAACAAGACCTTCCTCGTGTGGTGCAACGAGGAGGACCACCTCCGCCTTATCTCCATGCAGATGGGCGGTGACCTGAAGCAGGTGTACAAGAGGCTGGTGAACGCCGTCAACGACATCGAGAAGAGGGTGCCCTTCTCACACGACGACAGGCTCGGCTTCCTGACCTTCTGCCCCACCAACCTGGGCACGACCGTCCGCGCGTCCGTGCACATCAAGCTGCCCAAGCTGGCCGCCGACAAGGCCAAGCTGGAGGAGATCGCGTCCAAGTACCACCTGCAGGTGCGCGGCACGCGCGGCGAGCACACCGAGGCCGAGGGCGGCGTCTACGACATCTCCAACAAGCGCCGCATGGGGCTCACCGAGTACGACGCGGTCAAGGAGATGTACGACGGCATCGCTGAACTCATCAAGATCGAGAAGTCTCTGTAAGGTGCACGATCTCGCGCTATCAGTATTTTTTGTATTATTTATCGTTTTCATGTAAGTATCGATTGGATGTCGGATTGGATGGGCCGGCGGACGGCTCTAGTCAGCGCCCCGCGCGGGTGGCCGGCCACGCGAGCGGCCCTATATACCTACCTACTGTTTCGTAAAAGTATTTTCTATAAGGAAATGGAAAATAAAGACAGCTAGACGTTAAGTACTAATATTGACTATTTATTTCCAACCCCTTAAATTTTGCCGATCTTAATAACATTATTCTGTATTACCTACATAGGTACCTATCAACTCCTGGAAATTAGAAAGGCACTTGAATCATAATTGTTCTGCATTGAAAAACTGAAGTTAGGTACTTAATTGCCTCCATTGTAATAAGAATATATGTATTTTTAAATTCTCTTTGGACTTAAGTATAAGGTACCTACGTACCACATGTACTTTTGGTACGTACAAATCACTTGATTCTCACTACTTTTATTACACGCTCCATAATTCGTATGAATGTAAAAGTAGAAACTCAATTAACGAACAATACAACTATTTACCAGCTCATTTGATCCTATCGTCAAACAAAACCCACCTCTTCCATTGCCGTAGTCGTCAATTTACTCGGATTAAAGTAAAAAAATTGTGTTGCTCTTTATTAGAATACAAACAGTCATAAATTACTATCAATTACTATCTTTGATGGTACTCAAGTTGATTGCCTATACTTTTATAGAACTTCCGCCACATAGACTCCTTCTAGTGAAGACGCTGAGATTCGAACCTCGGCCCCAGAGTTACCTATATCCTACGGTTTATTTAATACCTATGTACCTAACTAAATAGATATACGCCCCAAGAAAATTCGATCATCCTTAGGAATAATTATTTAAATTTAATTCCATTTGCCTGCTATCGATCAATAGATGGTGTCTGGCTGGTGTGGTGTATGATTCCACGTACCTAACTAACGATCCATGAAAAGCTCTTGTACGTAATCAATACTACTGTGTCCGTTCCTACATTACATGATCCTCCCATTTCTAGTATATACAAGGTACTCTGTGCCTCCCATATCGTGATACCACCCGGGCATCCATCCATCCTACCAGCAAAATTAGGTATTTATAAGTCACATCACACTCACAGATTATCGGTCACCACCGCCATCTATCAACCCACACCCGCATTTTTTCGCGTGGATCCAACAGTGAACTAAACGTATATTTTTCCTTAGCGGCTTTTTAGGCATTAACGATTTTTATATATGCATTTACATTTCAGTTATTTATATCTTAATATGTTACTATTTACGTTAAAAAAAAGTAAAATAGGAAATAATGGAAATGAATATTTAATTATATACACAAACTGCACTAACTAAACGCTGTACGTATACCATAGAGAAATATTGTTTATGTTCTAAGGTTTGAAGCCTTAGAACCATAGATTAACGAACCAAAAGGTCTAAGCTTAGAACATAAGTTTGAAGCACAGGTTTCCAGTTGCAATAATGTTGAAATGTATTTTCGAACCTTCATTTTCACTCTTATTTTCTTCTTTTAATTCTTTATTCACATATATTTTTGAACTCGTCGTCTTCCTTCTGTACCATAAATATTAATAAATATTTTTAAATTTTACATTATGGCATCTCTAGTGCTGTCTGTCAGACCAGCTGTCAGTTCTGACAATTCTGTCTGACAATAAACAAAAGCCGTACCGGTTCAGTGGCGCTTTTTTGTTTGATAAATTATTAGAATATATTCGTTTCTATTACGATGGCTACTCCCAAAAGCGAAAGGGATTTCCAGTTACCTTTATCCCGAGTGAAAACTATTATGAAAAGTTCCCCTGATGTCGAAGCAGTTGGTGCAGAACCCTTATATTTAGTTACTAAAGTTACAGTAAGTAAAGTACCTATTTTTTGGCGCTATTGACATTTTTACAGTTTCTTTTCTATATCCTGGAATATTTTTAATGTTTTAAACTTTAATTACAATGATTAAAACCAAATCACCAACAGTTGTGATATGATTAACGACCCCATGTTATTAACATGTGTTTCAGGAGTTATTTGTCACAGACTTGGCTAAAACAGCATTTGAGAACAGTAAGACCAGCTTGCTTGAGTACAAACACATCGCGGAAGTCGTTCAAGAAGATGATACGTTAGATTTTTTACGTGAAATCATGCCAAGAAAGATAACTGTCAGGCAGTTTAAAGAAATTATGGCTAAAAAAGCTTCAAAAGGCGGGAAATCTGATGAATCAAGTGAAGAGTCTAGTGAGGAGGAGAGTAGCGAAGAAAGTTCCAGCAACCATGAACAAGACTGATAATATGAGTTTTTTTTAATCAAATTGAATCTAGCGGATGCAGTGTGACAAGAAGGACAATACATAACATATTCTAAAGGGTTCTAAAGTGACCAGTCTCATTTGTTTGTAATGTCCTGTGTTTTAAACTTACAATGCAAGTGTTTAAATGATAAACAAAACTTATTGCTACACAAGCTAATTTATATAGATTTTAATAGCAAGCTCAGAACAGTGCCAGTTTAATTATTATTTATGGGTCTGTTGACAAAACTACCACAAAATGTGTAATTTTATCCAACATTGTAGGTATTCAACATTGTCAATCAGCTTTCATTTAAATTTAAGTTCTCATGGATTCCATTAAACACTGTTATTATTGATAATAATTAATATTTTAAAGGATTTTTAATAATCCATTTTCATATTTTCATTACGGAGTACATTAAACCAGAAGCATAAAATGTTGAAATGTTATTTTTATAGCGCCCTCTAGGGTTTATTAATGGCACTACTGCCATATTCTAGTAAGGTGTGTGTGAAAACTGGGTATAGTTTTATTTTAGTTGTCAATAAGGACCAATAGATTGCAGCACTGGTTCATTAGGCTGGTTCAGTATTGAAAACATCATGACTTATTTCATCCACTTCTATCAGTCCTTTTTGGTCAAATCCCTCTGGATAGTGGCAAGATCGTGGTGCGATTACTTCCCAGGACTACCGCGGCAACGTGTTCACACACTCGTTTGGTATTTTTTCCCATCTCTCTGTGTCCACTAAGCTGTTTACATATACATACCCATCAACACTTGAGACCAGCAGCGGTCAAGATCACCATATTCAAAATAGTATCTTACTTATGAGGTAGGTATGTTGTTATTTTGAAATACCTAGTACTTCTTTCTGTATCTTTGAACCGGACTGCCTAGATACTCACTGGCTTATTTTGTAGGGTAACTAACCTACCGTGAACAAAAACATATTATCACATGAATCAAGTACCTTAGATAGCTATTTAAGGCTTTTGTTATCCGAAACGAAGCACGCGGTTAACCGCACGACCTCGGAAATGTCACCTTCGTGTAAAGGCCTACAGTACAGTGTTTGTTATTACACTTGTCACTGGAGTGCAAACTCGGGCGGATTTCGTAAGTTCAGTGACCTTGCTAGAGCTGCTGTAATTTGAACATAATTGAAATTACGAATATGTTTAAAATAACTTCGCAAAAAATTTACTATACGAGTACCTACCTACTCAAAAATAATGTTATTTAATGCAGCTAATGTTATTTAATGGTTATAGCGTGCTAATACCTATGTACCCATTCTTCTAAGTTTAACCATAAGTTATCTATCGAATAGCCAAAATCACGATGAAATTGAATGGTCCGTTTCCCCGTGATATTCGAAAATACAGACTGACAAGATTTCCAAAAACACTTCTTTAGACTTGGGGACTTTCAAATATTTAGTTAAGTCCGACTTCTACAGTAATTCTGAACTGGAAAAGGTTGCCGAATTACATTTTGATCTACGGCGGGCCCAGATTTCAATTACGGCTTACGTCTTTGACAATTTCGGGCAGTCAGTCTGAATTTAATATTTTTTACGAAATTAACCAGATCACACACAAGTCAATTAAATAAAATTAAAAACTTAATGTTTATTTTACGCTCTGATGTAAGATTTGATATACATTTTATAAAAACCTCAACCGTAAGAAGTCCTACCTGAGATATCCATCTCACTTAAAATTGTTTAAAGCTAAGTAAAAAAGTTATTCTTCACCTTGTCCTGTCCCAGTTGCGTCGTCGTCATTATCACGTTAATCGTGACGTGATGCCGTTGTTGGCGAGTCCTCGCTAATTTGTACATAATTACCGACTTGGCGACATTACGACGTTGCATCGCTGCTTATTTCTTTATGCACTAGTTGCGATAAAGTAAGGTACTTAATGGCTTAATCACATACAATCAAATTGTAGATTCTGGTAAAAGTATCGTACTCTGAGAGAAATCTTTCTCGGTAATCGCTGTGAATAAGTAAGTACCTACCTACTTCATAGTTTGGTTTTATTTGATCTCAATATGTCCCTACAGCAATTATTTTTGTGTATTAAATAATACAATTTTAAGTATTTAGATGCATGTTGATTATGATAATATTTTGAGTAGGTATTTACTGTCTGGAATAACGCAATCGTTTATACTTGATCATCCCATAATATAGTATCATGATACCTACTTACCTACTCAATAGGTAGGTGTGATCATATTTTTGGAGAACCACATATAATATCATAACCAAACCAAAAAGCATTATACAATCGAGACGAAAACATACATTCGTACCTAAAAAACAAAATTAAGTAATAACCCTTTGACTAAGGTCAAAGGGCCCCAAAAATATAACCATTGTTCTTATTGTTACACAATACAGGAAATCGTTTCACAAGTCTATCATAATTATCTGTTATTTTTGAGCGTAAAGTTTTATAGACTTATAATAATGTAGTAGACAGCTGAGACCTTGATGAGGCTATACTTTCGTTTTTGATATATTTAATTCTGTTATTACATATATTGACAATGACTGTCGCGGTGTGATACGTGGAGTTCGCGATACATTCCAACGCACACGGGGCTGGAAATGGACCATAATGACCTCAGCCTCGTGTTCTTACTAAGAAATACTTAGGTAAGTAACCTACTATGACTCAGCCGTTCCGTATATTCAGTTTATCACTAGTTTTGCCTTACTTGGGATATCCTTACTATATTATATAATATAGTTATATTAATATTATAAATGCGAAAGTAACTCTACCTGTCTGTCTGTCGCGCTTTCACGTCAAAACTAATGAACCTATTTAAATGTTACACATATAGTCTAGTCTAAGGCCTGTGAAAGGACTTAAGCTACTTTTTAATGTGATAAAGGGTTTTAAGGGTTGAAAGAGGGGAATGAAAAGTTGTATGGAAGTATCGTCATTTTTAGAGCTAGAAGCTTGAAACTTATTTTTTAGGCTGTTGATTCGATATAAATAAATATGACATTAAAACTTTGTAAAAGTTTTACCCTCAAGGGTGTAAAATAACAACAGGGAATAGGGGATGAATGTTTGTATGGAAATATAGCTCTTTGCAGCGATACACTGCAAATAGCTCATTAAAGTATTTACACGTATGTGTCTTATTTGCAAAAATAATTGGCCTAAATAATTAAAAATGCTACCCAAAGACACTATTCCACGCGTACGAAGTCGCGGGCACAGCTAGTTATGTAATATAGCAAACTCGGAACAGTGCTAGTTGAATTATTATTTATGGGTTTGTAGACAAATATTTACCTCCAAAATCTGTAATTTGACTATATATTGTATTTACATTCATTAGGTACTTCTTAGGTAAATATTCGCGTGTATACTAATAGTGTATCTTATGTAACCACCATACAAACTTCCATCCTTTATCTAGCTCCTTATGGGATTTATTCAAAAAATATTTCCTAGTGCTCACCTGTAAACAACTCCCGCTAGGCTAGTAGATCCTTTTATATATGGACTCAACCTCTTTCATAATACGCCTGTCTACGTACCTTATATTTATAAATAATTGCTTAATTCTTTAAACAAATCATGAGTTAACAGTAATCTTGACCCCAATTAGTACAAGAACTGACGGGTAAATATAATAAAATACAAGAATGGATGTTGTTCTGCATTTAGTTCTTATGTAAGCATGTGTTGAGTATCCGTAGTTACCAAACTGTCGCTTTCTTTCAAATACCTTGATAAAAAATCCACATGAAAGGCTGTTTATTCGTAAAAATATTAGGAATCCGTAACCGATACGATTATACCTGATATGATAGGCTATTTAGCTTTGCTCGCAATTTTGCTAGCATAGATTTTATTCTAGATTTAGATTTTATTTCTGTACGTCGACTATAGCGCCACCTACCGGGTCCAAAAACAGTTAAGAAGCCACCACGAGATCCAACGAGTAGAAAAAAAAAATCAAAATTTTTCAAGCACTTTAGGAGAAGCATTTCGTACACGCACACAGGAATTTTATAGTGGGTACTTTTTTTATTAGCCTGTAATTGTAATGCTGTCCCACTCCTGGGCAAAGGCCTCCCCTTTTACCTTCCACGCTGCTCTGTCCAGGGCAATTTCTAGCCACGTCTTTCCCGCAAAGGTGTCTAAGTTATCTTAATGGGTACTTATTAAGATAAATCTATGGGGCTGTGTAACAATCATGTCGTAATCCTCGGATAAAGTTCATGACGTTTTCACGAGGCTTAAGAGTTTGACAATGTTTTCTTTAAGGTAACATGTATTAGAAAATTAGTCTCCAAATGGGCAAGATAGCGTTTTATGTTTTGCGTTCTTTGTGATGTAATGAATGAGTTTAATCGCAACAGCAACGGAAACAGCAGTTAGTCAGCAACCCGTAGTATTGACAACTTATTTAGGGCACATCTAGAAATCTTATAAGCTTAGAACCATACAAATTTAGTAGGTAGTAGGAAGATCTGGAACAAATACGCAAATAAAAAGAGGTAGAGGCGATAAGAACATTAGAAACAGTTGTGAAGTTTAGGTAATATTAAAAAGGTTATACCTACATATACTTGGTGAAACAAAAAGGGTATGCCTACTACTTTTTGAAAAACTGAACTTTGTAATTCCAAAACTATCAGCTTTGGAGGAAACTTGAAAAACAAAAGGTGTTATACGACTGTTGACATATTTCACAAGTCTACATAACCTTTAGTACTTCAACTGTCCCACACAGCCCATAGTGTTAGATTTACAAAGTTAAGTTGCAAAAAAAATTGTATACCCTTTTTTATTTCACCTTGTATAGATGTAGAGAACATCATCCTTTGGGTCCGAAAATGCGAAGGACCGGATCATGACAGACAAACGTCATGCTTTTGTTTGTTTGTTTTGTTTCACCATCCGTACCGTACCTTAATGTGCCTACTGTAGTGGATTCTAGTTGGAATGTTTACCGATTAATATGGACCTTAATAACCTGTCGAAGAATATTTACGTCGCAAATATAGAGGTAATTGTATGGCTCGCAGTTGCGCAATGACTTCATGCAGGATATTGTAATACCGTGATTGATGACACGCACTCTAACCGCAGGATTATACGTTATAACTATATGGAAGTAATACTGAAATATAAAATAGGAATTCTTGTACTTGCGTAGGTGGCTTGTACTTCCAGACTATGATTATTTTCTACATGGTTCTAGGTAGTTTTTTAAAAGATTCATGCCAATCGTACAGCTTCATATGCAAATAAATAATCAAGTATGTATATCAATACTTATGGAGCAATTTTCTCCTGCGCACTGATTTGCATATAATCTATATTTATAGCAATAACCTATTTATATTTATCACAAAATAGCCCTATGCTACCACCTATGCTACATATGCCAGGTATTATACCTATAAGCTTTGCTCGTTTCATACTCCGTAGGTACCTACTTGGTCAGTGACATTTCGTAGCGCAAAAATAAACAGTAAGTAAGTAGGTAAGTAATTTAGTTATTTTTAACAAAACTGGCACTAGTTGTGTAATAGTACATTGTTACATGAGTGGTGAAAGTTACTTATTTTGTCCCGAGACGGGGTTTGGCGCCCGAGCGTAGCGAGGGCGCTAATAGTTCGAGGGACAAAATAAGTCTTTCACCCGAGGTAAACACTGTGCTTTTCATTACGAATACAAGGAAAATAAAAATAAAAACAGGAATTGGCTAAAGAAATAATACAAGGAAGTATAAACAATACTCTACAACTCGAAAAAAAAAAATCGGCTTGCCGCCTATTTTGTTTTTTTTTTCGTTGGCCGGCCAACTTCATTATTTAGCCATTATTTTTCATTTTCATCTTTAAATATTTTGCCCAAATCTATGTTATTTTAAAGAAATTGTTGAAACTAAATTATAATTAAGTCATTTAAAAAAATATATTCTTGAATTAATACTTAACTTTATGTTATTTCAATTTTACATCGTGCTGTAATTGAGTGACTGTAGAAAAAGTTTGAACATGGTTCCATAGAAATGTGAAAATGGAACTAGTTTTTTTTTATAATTTGATAGCTGTCAGTTGAAAGCGAAACTCCCGGGCCTGAAAAGTATTACTTTCAACCCGCTTCTCAGGCAACTTCAGACCTACTTTCAGAGTATGAGTAATGAAAAGTAAGGTTATATTCTGCGACCAAAGTGAAAATAATTCGTAGAGTTAGTACATAATTGCGCGAAACTATTTGAAATCAACGTTGTTTACCGACTTAGTACATTTTTCGTAATGTTTAAGAAAATTCGTGAATAAATATTAGGACATTACAAGCGTTACTGAACATAGTTTAGGTACTTACTTATGTTTATCGGAGACTTATATAATATACCTTATATGAGTATATTTTTGGGGGATATACCTATGCGCTCTACCGGCTCGCGCCTTTTATTTGTATAGTTAGGTACTTGACAATATGAGTTTCTTATAAATGTAATAATGTATATGTGACTGCTATTTCATAGTCCGTATTAAAAAAACCCTACTTATCTTAGTTTTATTTACTGTTGAGGATTCACCGGGGTCCAACAATCATGTTATACTTAAGTATCACTAATGATCCGCCACTGTATAAATGGCGTTTCTTTTGTGTAGTATTTTTAATGATTAAAAGATTTTATATATTGCTTTAATTTATGGGGCAGTAAACCTATGCTGGCGCCAAATGCCACTGGTATGTGCTGCAAAGCGCATCAAGTATATCACAGGTAGGTAATGTTGGTATATCATAGATAGTTGCAACAAGGCCACTGAGTTAGCAATAAAATCAGCAATTAAAGCCTGCAGTTTGGCATGCTACGCCAAATTGTTAGCTCGACGTGCATCCAGACGTGACATTAATTGGACACTTTACAACGCCGTCAATTATCAGATTACAATCAGAAATCTTTGTTCGTACTACTATTGATGTTATGATACTTCTTGTACACGGTGTTTCAAAGTGACGTGCTGAACTCTAAATTTCAATCAAAATTGATAGAACAATACAAAAAGCAATCAATATCGTCATCTCTGCGATGCATATGCCAAACGCAAGGTAAGTTTCCGTTGATGTGCAAGCCGCGGCGGGTGCGTGCCGTGTGTCGCAATCGGAACGCAACGCTGCACCACTTTCATTCATAGACATTACGGATCTCTAACTATGTAGCTGCAAGTAATTATAATGTGCCATTGGTATCTTATAGGAAACTTAATATTTTATGGCCGGTGTACCTATTCTGAAACGGGCAATCGGAATAGCACCGGTGAGAGAATAGGTAGAGTTTGGACACAGGAATCAGGCTTTTCTGCTCATTAGAGCATTTTATACATTTACGAAAGCACAGTGGATCTACGTAAAAATAGACTTACCTACTGAATATACTTAAGATCTTACCTACCTGCATTTATCTCTACATACCATCATGCCTGTACCGCAAAGAGGTAGTTAGAGCTACTCTGCATTGTGCCTACATTTCGCCGACAATGTGTTAGTCGTAATATAATACAGGGCGAGCCAAATGCATTAGGTATACCGGGCGCACTCCCCTTATCGCGAGGGGGATACGGGATAGTCAACGAGTTGACACGTTTTTCAAAACCATGAAAATTTAAGATTCTTCCTGAGGTAATGCTATCGGTCGAATTTGGCTGATTTCAAATGATTGTTCTATTGTAGAAGATTCCAGCGTTTGCGATTTGCGTTATCTATGTAAATCTATATCTGTGAGGAACACTGTAATAGTGGACACTATTACAGACTCATTTATAATCAGCTCTACCTGGTTTCTTTATAATACTACTGTAGTATTACGTTAAAAGCCATAACATACCTAGCTGTGTTGAGAACTGGTAGCTTCTAAAGTTGGTATTACGTGTAATCGAAACAAGAATTACCTAGGTACTATTACGATGCTTGACGTAATTTAGAACGACGTATTGAGAAAGCGAGAGTGGGTTTATTTACAAATAATTATTTTCCTTTTAAGATTTACTTAACTAAGATGTTGAAAATACCCGCCGTAATCTGATACGGAATATAAGTAAGCCTAGGTACCTATAGTTTTCTTAGGCGTAGGCAGGAGTAAATAAAGTGTGTTTTTCCTTAGTATAGGATGCGGATTTAGTAGCATGCCTTTTTAATGTTTGATTTTTAAATATCTGTTTATTATATACATGTATAGAATTACCAGTTCGGATTTCTGAGGAATCGACGTCTTTGTACCGACTCTTAATTCCGGTTACATACTGGAATGTTTATTTAAATACAGCATAATTTTTGAGACCAACCAAAGCTGTAGGTCTGGAGAAAATAATTATGATCTATTAGTTTTATATATTAAGTAGGAATAGTCGAAATTCAACCACATTCAGCTCTGCCCTACGTCCTTAACATCGCGTGCCGCAGTAGAGGATGGTGGTTTCCGCTGCTATCGGTGACGATTCGTGTGTCCGTTATTGCTAATACCTATACTAAGTAGAAGATAATAATATTATGGTTGTAAACAAGTCATTTTTACCTTCCAGATTAATGTATAAACGTAACGTTCTAACAATAAGACCTAACAACCATATTTTTATTTGAAGGTCTAAATAAATAAAGTAGTGCGTTTACCTTCATAAATTAAAACTTTACCTGCTTAGGTAGGTAGCTGTACATCTTAAGCCTGATCTCATTAAACCACCAGGCAGTCTACATGTACCTACCAAAACACAACTCACTAGAAAAATTATGTGCAAAATTCTTATGCCTTTTCATTTGAAGTAAGTTTTTCATCAACACCCAATAGATCCTTCTACGGTTATGTCCACCTAAAATGATTGTGCAAATAAAACCTGTATATATTTCCGTAGACTTAATGAATCCGCGATTTGGAAAATCAAGGTGAGGCGGCATGGCTCGCCGCTCGACGACTACGTGGAAAATGCGCGTGCATTGGTGGAGCGAACGCGAAACAGAACGCACCCGTCGACAAAGACACGCCATTTTGAAAATTCAAAAATCGAATCTGTTTTAAATATTGTTCTAAATTTGTGAATGGACGCAATAGTGTTGTGAAATAAATCGTTTTAATTGAAAATGACCATTTACGGAAAAATAGTTCAGATTATTTTAGTCAGTGTGTGATGAGTTTCGGAAAGGATATCAGTATTGAAGGTTTGTTTGCTTATTGACGATCGTCAAATGTCTTCGGTATTTGAATGTACTTATGAGACACGATAATGAAAAGGATAAATTGGTTTTGAGGTGTTAACTAGCCATCAGCAATACATTACTTAAGTTATATGCGTTGCTAGACCATTTATAGATAGACACCACTTTATACCTACCTTACCTGCCTGGTTACCTAACATAACGTAATGGTATAAGAATAATAACTTGAATTCGCTAGAAGTATTAAGCGTGGTTCACCTCGACATGTGATAAAAAACTAGTGACATCTTTCTGTAAAAACTATATCACGCTAAGCATAGACTAAAATATATAATAACTACTTACGCTAACATCAGAAAAACAACCATAATAACTTGTCGTCAATCCGAATCCAAAATTTATTTTAGCACATGTGATTTTTACATTACATAGAATTGAAGATGTACGGAATTGAATGAAGCCGCTCCTAAATTCTTCTTTCTTCCAAAATATGGCCTACCCAGTTTAATATGTTTAATAGGTATTTCGCAGTGTCAAGTAACAAATAGCAATAACTAACACATTTAATACAAAACAAAAACGAGACTGTCCACTTTGGAAAACTAGAATGGAGGCCCTATTCCAAATTATTTTCCGTTAACGATAACGGTCAAATGCCTTCGGCAAATAACTATCTAGCAAAACGTCCTTATTGAAATTAGATTGACGTCATCTGCAAATTCCATTTCCAGCAGTTATAACTGGTTATCAATCCACACGCACTGCTCTAGAGCAAAACCAACCTTGTTTTAGTGGTTCTAGGTTTGTTTATGTTTGCAAAAGTGTGTGTGGGTTGGTTTCATTTTACAAAAGTACGTCTAACTGTGATCGAACATTCACATCACGGCTCGCACCGAGTCGCACCCCTAGGTTTTACGGATTTCATGTCCAAATCTCTTTCCCACTTGCTGGACGGTGAAATAAAATATCGTAAGGAAACCTGCCCCTGTTTTGAGAGACGTGCGAAGTTCACCGACTTCCACTAAATCAGCGCGATGGATTACTGCCTGAAACCCCCTCGCATTGAGAAAGAATGTGCCAGATATAACATTGAAACCACCATTGTCGCAATGAGCATACATAGCATCCGTAGGGCATCGCTGCTGAACCCTTCGGAGACTACAAGCGTAATAATGATGGTCAGATAGATTGTTCTAGAGCTATGAAATGATCTTATACTTTTTATGATCATAAAAAAACCTACCTACGAGACTTGTCTAGAAATATTACCTTCTTTTTTTATTCTTGGGTTTTTACGTTTCCATTGCACATGAAACCTGCAGAATTAAATGCTCATCATCATAGGTCATCGGTTGTATGCTTGCGTCATTTATCTATGTACCTACCCGGCCATAAGTAGGTACACAAAAAATAATGTTATTCATAGTTAAAACACATTCACCTTGCGTCAGACGCGGACGTATGGCGGTAATGACCTCTGTATTTTTAGATGTTATGTTATGATTAGATGCCCCTTCGTTAATGTGACTGATAGTTTTGAACATACCTTTGTTTGTTCCTAGTTACTCCTACCTACCTACTGGGACTTTTAACAGATCAGCATCATCAACTGGTCTTCATCACCAGCCTATGCTCGTCCACTGCTGGACATAGGCCTCCCCTAATGAGCGCCATAGCGCCCTGTCTTCAGCTTGCCGCATCCAGCATCTGCCTGCAGTCTTTCGCAGATCGTCATCCCACCTGGTCGGAGGGCTACACTACACTACACTATGCTTGCCGAGTCGAGGTCTCCACTCAAGAACACGTCTTCAATCAGATGTAACAGTCCTGTTTCTATGGCAATCATCCTATACCAGCTATTTATGCCTCCCACTTTGCACCGGAGGGAAGTGGAAATATTTTCTTCCAACTTTCTCCTATTATTTCTTTCGATTAAATTCGTGCGGGTTCCAAGACAATTTAACTTTTCCCCGGGACTCGTCGAGGGTCAAACCTCGACGTCATTATTGGTCACCATTGTCGATCCTGGCTTACAGCGGTTACAGTGCTGGGAGTATGTGGCGGGACTAGTCCCATTAAAAACAAAAAAAGATCATCATCGTCAATTGATGATATACATATTGCTGTTGATTCGAAGAACACTGCAGAGTTAAAGTTAAGTTTAAAAAAAAACATAAATTTATTTAATATTCGTAAGTATTCCACGAAATAAATATCTGTCCTTCCTATTCATAATTGATTGGAACATTTGCATTATTATCGTTTCAGCTAGCCTTCAAAGTACGCAGGTAGGTTCATATCTAGTCCCTACTGTAAATGAAAAACAGTTTTTAAGTTTCTTACTAAGTAATTACGAGTAGGTATATTATAAAACTAGCTGAGCCCGCGACTTCGTCCGCGTGGAATTTAACTTAACAAAAAAGCCCGCTTCAGCGTTCTGAGCCCGCGCGACAGGACCCATTTTTTAATTTTGTTTTTCTAAAATAAAAGTAGTCTAAGTTACTGCTTATAACATCAGCTATCTACCAGTGAAAGTCCCGTCAAAATCTGTCCAGCCGTTTCGGAGATACTCTTTGATTTCATGTGATTTTATTTTTTTACGCGGAACCCTAATTGTCTTTCTAAAATTAAAGTAGCCTAAGTTACTCCCTATAACATCAGCTATCTGTTTTTGCTATAGGTGTCGTATGTACTTTCATATGCATTTAGTGAAAAGGTCTTATTTTGATATTACAAACAGACACTCCAATTTTATTTATTTGTATAGATAATTGTCAAAGCTAGCGTAGCTAACAAACCAAACATTATTGTAACCGTTGCCCTTTCGTAAACGAGTCTTCCGTGTTTCACTTGTTCCGAAACTGGTCCAACCACTTGTCCTTACGGGCGAGGTATATTATTATTGTGATACTTGTTCACGTACTCTCGCAATATCATTGATATCGCCAATAATTACAGTATCTATTCTAACTTTTCATTAACTTTTACAGATAGTGATTAAATAAAACCATATCTAAGCAGTTTGTCGGGTGACACTATATAGAGTTAGCTATATTTATTATAGCTGCTTTCGGCATTTGCTAATTCCTTTAAATTATAAGGTGCTCATATTGATTTCTTATATTTACGCGAATACTACACATTGAAATAAAACTATTTTTAACAATAGTTCTACAAGCAAGTAGATGGTGTAGCGATGGGCTCCCCTGTTTCTCCTGTTGTCGCCGATATATTCATGGAAGACTTCGAGGAGACAGCCCTTCGCACTTCACCTGTGACCCCAAGATTCTACAAGCGGTACGTAGACGATACTTTCACAATATTACCATTTGACAAAATAACAGCATTTCTCGACCATCTTAACTCCATACACTCTAAAATCAAATTTACAATGGAGTTAGAGGCCAACAACACTCTAGCATTCTTAGATGTTTTAGTAATCCGTAATCCTGATAACACCTTAGGCCACACCGTGTATAGGAAAAAGACCCATACTGATAGGTACTTAAACGGTGAATCTCACCACCGTCCAACACAGTTAGCTACCGTGGGTAAATCTTTGTTTCAGAGAGCACAAGGGATCTGTGATGAGCAACACCTGGCTGCCGAGATCCGTCACGTCAAGCAAGTATTGCATGACAACAAGCTTCGGATCCCGCGCCTCCATCACAGTGACCGAGTGAAACCAGCCACAGTCGAGCGTCTACCTGCTGTACTACCATTTATAAGAGGTGCCACAGACAAGATTGGCTACATCTTGAAACGTGCTTCAATCAAAACTTATTTCAAGCCACCAAAGAAGATTAGTCAGTTCTTACCACCTGTCAAGTGTCACATTCCTCTACAAGATGCAGGGGTATACAAACTCGACTGTGAATGTGGGCTCTCCTACATAGGGAGAACTAAAAGATCAGTAAAAACCCGCTTAAAAGAACATATAGCTGACGTGAAACACCGGCGCTCCACAAAGTCTGCAATCTGTGATCATGTACAGGACCGCACCCGCCATTATATCAGATTTGATAAACCACAGATCCTCGCAAAAGAACACCGATTCCGACCAAGGATGATACGTGAGGCCATTGAAATTAAAAAAACATCCTAATTTCAATAGGGAAGATGGCTGGGTGCTACCACCAACTTGGGATCCAGTAATTAATATAATTAAATCCAAAACCAAGTGTACCATTGCAAGACCTCGTGACACTGTGAGCACTTTCTGCGTGGATCGGACCGCAAATAACAACTTAATATGAGGGTACCCAGTTACTAACTATGACATCAGGACCTGTAACACCTCAGTCCCCCCGTGACCATGGCTGCTGTAAAGCAGCCGAAACGTCGGGAACATAAAAAGTAAAAAAAAAAACGCGATATAATCCGTAAAAATAGTTTTATTTCAATTATAAGGTGCTGTAAGTCAAGCTCCATACAGTTTAATATTATCGTTGGAGACATACAATCCTAGTTTAGTTAGTTACTTAAATAAATAAATCTTGAAGGGAAAGAAACCGGAACTTGCAATTAACATTTAGTTATAAGCGAATTTAAGCAAACCCGTTGACCTTATTAGAACCTACAGCGGCTCTCACTGCTCAAGGCGAAGGGTTCGTTCACCCAAGGAGTAGGTATATGGCTCTACACTATATTGTCCTCAACGTTTCATTTATATAACGTTCCGTTATTGGAATATCGGAGGCAAGCCACTTGGCGGTCTATACTCACAAACAGTTTAGAAACCGTTTCTTATCTCTCCTAACTTGGAATGTGATGGATGCTCGTTATCACGTGTTTATGACTGTATTCTTCGCAGAGGCAGGCATATAGGGTACTAGCGTCCCGCCCTGGCTTCGCACGGCTCTAAAATTATCAGTGTTTCTCTACTATACAATGCATGTATTATACATATAAACCTTCCTCTTGAATCACTCTATCTATTGAAAGAAACCGCATCAAAATCCGTTGCGTATTTTAAAGATCTAAGCATAGGTACATTGGGACAGACAGCGGGAAGCGACTTTGTTTTATACGATGTAGTGATATCCAGATTTATGAATACTCCTAATATTATAAGAATTGCCACTGAGAAAAATTACGACAGCAAAATTATTTTTGTCGTGTCTCTAGTAGGTATTATTTCTAGAATCTTTTACTGGAAGTTTTTTAATTACAGCAAAGATTAATGTTGTGCGTCGTACTTTTACATTATTTGCTCTAATTTTATTTGTCTCATAAGAACAGAGTCACTTAAATCAAATCTAATTGTTTTTATTCATGTAAGCTTAAGCACTTATAAATAGTCAGAATGTACTACCCGTTCGGAATGCTGCTTCCACTGTGAACATCCGGCAAACCGACTTAATGGCTGGCTAGAGAGATTATAACTAAACAATATGTTTAATTAAGGAACTTATTAAATTGCTAGTGCCCGTTTACCAGACGTGTTATTATCGGCCAGCAATTACAATAAGTTTTTTTTTTTTTCGATATAGGCACGTATTTGACCACAATCTCAGGTAAGTGACGATGTGGTCTACGGTGGTGCATACTTGCCTAGAAGGTACCTGTTTACTCTCGACTTGAAAACATCCAGGTTATAGTCAACCGGGAACAAAGACGCCGGCTAGGTGTTCCATTCCTTGGCAGTTCGCACAATAAAAGTGGAAGCGAAACGCTTGGTACGAACTGAAGGAATGTCCAAGTTCCGTTAAAAATACTGATAGGGATATTACGTGGGGAAATAAAAAACCTCGTTAAATAAACACGAATCAAAATTTGATATATGTATAATTAATTCTAACTGACCTCTAATTTTCTAGTGATGTATGTAGGAAGCTGTGACCAACATAATGCCTGACATAATTTGGTCAACAGTAGGCTTCCTGGTTTAAAACTAATATCCGGTCTGAAAAATATACCTATTCAGTATCAAATCGATGTGTTTAACAGTCTCAATTTACTCTGTGACGAATGTTACCATCTATACCGAAATAGAACCGATAGTACATAAGCAGGTTCTGTTGAATCTATTATTTAATAAATCACAAAAGTCGCTGCATCACTCCATATTAATGATTTTAGTTTCCTGTTCTATAATCATCCGTCTGATGATTACTTTTTACGCAGTTGTAAATGTCATGCCTACATGAAAACAGGTAATAGTCTTGGTATCACATAAAATGAAACCATATTTTTTAATGATCTGGACTGTGATAGCCGCCACATATTTTACCGAATATACTCAGGTTATCAGGTTATTAGTTAATCTCTTAAGATATACCTATTATATGTATAACTAGCTGAGACCGCGACGTCGTCCGCGTGGAATTTAACTTAACAAAAAAGCCCGCTCCCGCGTTCTGAGCCCACGCGACAGAACCCATTTTTTTAAATTTTGTTTTTCTAAAATAAAAGTAGCATAAGTTACTGCTTATAACCTCAGTTATCTACCACTGAAAGTCCCGTCCAAATCGGTCCACCCGTTTCGGAAATACTCTTTGATTTCAGGTTTTTTTATTGTTTTACCCGGAACCCTAATGATTTTTCTAAAATGAAAGTAGCCTAAGTTACTCCTTATAACATCAGCTATCTGCCAGTGAAAGTCCCGTCAAAATCGGTCCAGCCGTTTCGCAGATTACCCGGAACAAACACACAGACAGACAGACAGACAGACAGACAGACAGACAGATAGACAGACAAACAGACAAAAAATATTTTAATCGCGTTTTCGTTATAAGTATCGTATGTACTTTCATATGCATTTACTGAAAAGGTGTTACTTTGATATTACAAACAGACACTCCAATTTTATTTATTTGTATGTATGTATAGATGTATAGATTGTTTGTTTATAAGTGTAGTTAATACTCGTATGGAATCAGTTCAGATTTAGCTAAAAACATAATTAAACAAATAATTAATAATGAACATAATTATTTTTTCAAGAACAGGCTTTTGAGTTGCCTTTTATGTATGTGATTAACGCAATTACGACCTCCAGCTTAATCATACATCAACAAAAAATATACTGACACAGGAAATTACACTAACCTAACCTCAAGGTTCACCTTCAGATGATGTATCAGCTTCCTATATATATTATTATATTTATAGTTGTTATTAAATCCACCTATATTTTAAATTGTATGAAAAATTGTATGTTTTGAATGAAACTTATTAAGATGTGGTATATTGTATTTAGTTGATGTCACAATAACGTTAAAACCATACAACATTTCCTACTAAGATAATCCATGTCAGGCACTCGGTAACCGACTACGGGCCCCGCGCTTTGCTACGGGCCCCGCGCTTGCTTAATCCGGCACTGCATTTAATAAAACAATTCCATAATCTCATACAGTCACCATTAAGTAAAGCACCACAAAAACAATAACGGTCCGCTGGGCTCAATGATACTTAAAATCCTTCAAATATTATAAATGTGAAAGGTTGTGAGTGTGGATGTATATATATGTTTGTTACTCCTTCACGCAAAAACTACTATACGGATTTGGATGAGATTTGGAACACAGATAGTTTATAACCGGGATTAACATATAGGATACTTTGAATCCCGATAATCCCGAAATTTTTGTTACGTAGCATCCTATTAATATTATAAATGTGAAAGTTTGTGAGTGTGGATGTATGTATGTACGTATGTATGTTTGTTACTCCTTCACGCAAAAACTACTGAACGGATTTGAATGAAATTTGGAACACAGATTGTTTATAACCGGGATTAACATATAGGATACTTTTTATCCCGATAATCCCGAAATTTTTGTTACGTTAAATACTACGCGGACGAAGTCCGTGGGCACAGCTAGTATAGCATATAGCTAACTCCCAGTACCAGGTAGTTGCATACAATAGTATATGTCACATGGACATTTATGTACCATTTTGGTGTATACCTCTATTACAATTAATCCAGAGGTAGGGGAACGCTCCAATTGGTAATTTAAGCTATTCTATCAAATGTATCTTCAGAGCGGGTTCATTGAGGAAGACTGTATTGTATTACAAGAGATCAAATTACCTACTTATATGTTTATTTCATCACACATTAGTACACAATATAATTGCTACTACGTTTTTACTTTTAACAGCACCACGCAATCTGTTTAGGGTTGTTTTTTTTATTTCCTTCGCTTATAACAGCGGAGCGTGAGGCAACGCCATCGTCGTGAGCCGGTGTTAATTTAACTCTGTTTCGTCATATCTTTCGTTTGTAGAGCCTAACTTGGAAAAAAAACAGTGCAATCACATCTTTTTGTATTGCCTGTCAAAAGATTCAGTTCCGATACGAATTTAAATTGACTAGACAGAATGCAACTGTACTGTAAATTGTATTGTAAATTCAATTAGAGTTTGTTAACCTTTCAAAGATTGCAAGGCAAGGAGCCTCTAGTTCCGTATTAGGGGGCACAACAGTAGCTAATCTATCACAGACCTACATTAAATTGAAGCATATTTCCTTTAAAAACGCATAGATATTATGTATATTTAAGTGTGAAAGAATTTAGTTTAACACAAATCTGGTTTTTTTCTTAACTTAAAAACTCCGGTCTCGTACATAATATCACGAAACTTGAATAACAACATACGCCATGGCCTCAGTTTAAAGAAGCACGTATCATTCTTTATTACATTATTGTAGTACAAAACGTTGATTTCATTTTATTATTAAGTAGGTAACTAACCGAATTTAAAAAAGGCTCTCAATTCTCACGTCGCCAAAATAAACATAAATATCATAAATAAATAAAAAAACAACACTGCCTTTTGGCTTTTCCGTAGCCGGACAAAAAAAAAACACATATTGAAATAAAACTATTTTTCGGATTTTATCGCGTTTATTTAATTTATGTTCCCGACGTTTCGGCTGCTTTACAGCAGCCATGGTCACGGGGGGACTGAGGTGTTAGACGTCCTGATGTCATAGTTAGTAACTGGGTACCCTCATATTAAGTTGTTGTTTGCGGTCCGATCCACGCAGAAAGTGCTCACTTTAAAATCTCACGACTCTCACGATAAAATCCGAAAAATAGTTTTATTTCAATGTGTAGTATTCGCGTAAATATAAGAAAACAATATGAAAACACATATTAGCAAGCATATTTTTTCGAACCCGTTGATGTCTTTTGTATTGAACTCAACATCGAAGTTAAACAAAGTCTAGATAGAATATTACTTTACATAGATATGTATTAATATATATTACGATTTCCCATTATTATAATAATGACATTTGGAATAAATACCTTCTTCCATTTTCCAAAAAAAAAAACGTACAATAGAAATTTAAGTCAATCCCATCTATAATAGTAATCATCATCAGAGGTAATAATACACCCAAAACATATCAGTAGTGGTTAAAAAAATTAAATGGTTTTACCAGTTTGTTACTCTTAGAGATAATAACAGCGCAGCTTAAATAAGGTGGCCATAGCAACGTTTATTGTATATCTCTCCTGAAGGTTTTGGATTGCATTACAACATGGTATTTTTTCAAAGGCAAATTTACAGATCCCTTATATGGCGGCATCGCGTCTGTTTCCCTTACTTTTAAATCTCCTGGGCAACGGTTACCGCCTACCATCGTGTTTATACCAGTGAGCCTAGAAAAAAAAACTCTACTAATAGTACCTCGGTATATCCACTTAAAACATCGTAGGTATGTTGATAACTATGATGTGAATGACCTTGTCGGGGTCACGACGCAGTAAATAGACGCAACTTAACAACTATACAAGTAATCACCAGTGTGCATAGTTGTAAGTACTATTAAATAGTTGAATTTTAAGCGGATTGCTTTTTCTTACTACGACATCAGTGTTGTTACAAGAAAAAGCGAAAGAGCTCGACTAAATACCTATAAGACTATTATTATTCAAATCTACATGCGTTTTAGCTCGGAATTCGATCGTAGTATTTCAACTTCACTTAATTTGGAATAATTCGATCCTACTAATATTATAAATGCGAAAGTTTGTGAGTGTGGATGTATGTTTGTTACTCTTTCACGCAAAAACTTCTGAACGGATTTGGATGAAATTTGGAACCCAGATAGTTTATAACCGGGATTAACATATAGGATACTTTTTATCCCGATAATCCCGTATTTTTTGTTAAGTTAAATACTATGCGGACGAAGTCGCGGGCATAAACTAGTAATAACATAATGACAGAGTTCTCGCATCATAGTTAGGCTAGGACGCACGGACGAGGTCTGTCCAGCGTGGGCGCAGGAGCGCAGCGAACTTACCGCAATAGTGGGGGGGGACTTGTCCTTGCCGACTGTTGCTGGAGTCATGGTTGGGAGTGAAAGAGCGTGGGAGGCAATGATCGCCTTCAGCGAGCAAGTAATGTCGAGGAAGGAGTCGCTGGAGAGGGCCAGGGAGAGTGATCCCCTGGCGCATCCGAATCGGCGCAGGAGGTCTGGACGGAGGAGACGGGTGGCAGCCAATTTAATGCCACCATAAAATGGGCGTGCGGGTGACAGGATAGGGTGGCTGTCGCCTGCGCACATCAACGCCCTCAAGAAGGAGTTAATTGCAGTAGCCAATGCTACGCACGAAGCAATTCCCTTGTCACACCATCTTGCGGGGGACCTTTGGGGTTGTGGACACAAAGAGCGGGGGCCCTGCGTGTCAGTCAAACAACCCCGAGGAGGACGGCGGCGGTGGACCACGCCACCGTGAGGAGGAGGTGTCCGTTCGCGTGGGCAACCGCTGGTAGGGTCACAGATGTGTGCGAAAGCTTGCCTGTGGCCCTATCGCAAGGCTTTAGCCGGTAGGAGTCCGGCATAACCCGCACGTCTCCCCCGGGGCGTGCGGGTATCCATGAGGATTTCCCCACGATAAAAAAAAAGGACGCACGGACGCAGTCGGCCGAGCGATCATAATCGGCCAAGCTGTTGGTGAACCAGTTGACTTACTCATCCATGAAATAGTTACGATGAAATAAAACTATTAATTAAAATAAAAGGAATTACGTAATGGGGCTAATTCTGTTGCAAAGTAAGTTTGATCCAAATAACGTGTGGTAGGCGCATAAGTTTATTGCCGCCTTGTCATGGTCATAATGAATGAGCAATTATTTCATTTTTAGTAGACCTAAATTTACTCACTTACAAATTTACGAAATAGTTTTTTTTCATTTACTGAATGAATTCTAACGATCAGAAGCGTTACTACTTATTAAAATCAATTTGAAGCGACAAAGGGTAAATTGTACATTACAAATTCAAGACAAAAATCAAGTAATTTCATAATAGTATTACCTACTTGTAACAGATATTTTGTTAATCATCACGTGTTGTTCTTCTCAATGCTAAAATAAGTAATACCAGACTACTTGAAAGACTTATGATCAATTTATTATTCATATTTTAGGGCGCATGCACGCTCAACAGTGTGCATCTAGCTTTATTGACTATTTCTCAGAAGATCTAAACCAGTTTTACAAGTGGCTTACTTATGCATCCTGTTTTAGATTTTAATAGTTTAATACGTAATATGTACCCAGAGCCCGTAGCGGTTATCAGCTTTAGTCGACATCATTACTGGATTCCCTAACTTTTTAGTAAAGTTCGTAGACATATAAGGGGTAGTCTTCATAATAATGATGGGTTTTTCAGAGAGCATGTCGGAGGCAGTGGAGGGTGGCGCGGGGCTCGCATGGCGGCTGCTGGCCACTCTTGAGGGGGGTTCCCTGCTGCTCGCCACCTCGGCCCTTCTCGCCTACACCGTCCGGAACAAGATAGTTGGCAGGAATCGGGGTAGAAGGGGAATAAGTAGCGTTTTGGTAAGTGTGTGACCTTTTTATTTATTAGTAGATAGAGCATCTGTACTCTCCAGCTTGCCTACTAGCACAGGCGTTTGTGGAAATACAATATCGAGGAAAAATCGATTTTGTTCTCTCCTATATGAATTAAGAAAGAGATAATGGCGAAGTGTCACATTATCTGTGATAAAAGTCTCGGCTCGTAGGAAGTCGCATGCTAGCAGTGCAAATGAGACGTCTAAGTGTTCCATTCATTGACACGTTGTTAAATTGATCAGTTTTTATAAAAAAGGTTGTCAGCCGTGTTGTATTTGGCTGGTAGCAAAAGGCTACCCGATTATCTACTACCTTTTAAATAAATACCATCCATCGAATACTCATAATTCCTCTTTTTGTAGACCGCATGTTTACGATCAAATAAAGATAATTACAGGTAACAAACACGACTAACTTATTAGGAAGAGAATTGAAAAGGCGGCTGGAGGTGCAAGGCTGCGTCGTGAGCGACGCGACGAGCGGAGCGGGTGACGAAGCGAGCCAGAAGGTCGACGCGCTTGTAGTTGTCGGTGCGGAACCTAAGGAAGATGGCTTAAATGGTGTGGCCGGGCTCGTTACCGAAGATGTGTATGCTAATTTAAAGGTAACAAATATTCATCCCTACATAATATACCAACTGTAGGGCTTTATTAACGTCCCAAAATAACGTAAACTACTGCGTAATGTAGGCAGTTTTAAATAATCTATCTGAGGAGTCAATTGCCAAATTGTTATTGAAATCGATGTAAAATTCACATCCATTTAAGTATTAAGTAGTGTCCGTTTCAATCATTCTTATTTCCAATCCCGATTCTTTACGATTTTTTCTACCTCTCCAGTTATTAGAATCGCTGTCTGGACGGGTGAGGCGCGGCGGGTGCATAGCATGGGCATGCGCGGGCGCGGAGGCGGGCGCGTTCAGCGGAACCAGCGCCGCCTTCGACACGGTACTGCAGGCCAGCCTGCAACACGTTGCTAAAGTGTACGTTTTTAAACATGTTCATCTTCTTCTTTTCAAGTCTTTCGACTACTTACGAGAGAATATATTTAACAATATTAACAATAGGTATTCCTAAATACCATAGTAACGGTGCTTATTATCACCGAGACTGAGGACATTTGAAGGAAAGGGAAAACGAAAGGGTTGTGCATTATATTGTCCCTCTACCGATCTATTGTGTGTTTATTTGTAGTATGTACCTACAATTCCTTGTACAAAAAGCTAAAGGGACTACGGCTGTTTTTGATAAATCAATCTCAACTCTAGAAGCGGACGTGGATATGTTAACCTAATGTCATAGCAAAACAAATTACATTTCAAAAGCGCACTCAACATGGACCTTCTCTGTATCTACGGTATTCAAATACGATCTCTAAATTTGAAATTGAAATGATACAGCTCTTATTATTTTTAACATTACCCATTTCGGCTACCAACATATTGACGCTACCTTAATGAAAACATTTAATTGGTTTCAGCTTTCACTGCGAACCTATCTGGGTAGGTCGGTGTGAGGGAACGGAGCGGGCGGCGGAGCGCGTTGTCGCTGCGCTTATGTCTAGTGCCAACGCTCACAATGCGTCTAGATTTTCCGTCAGGTATAATCTTCTTCTTACAAAAGTAGTTCTTAATGGCATTTAAACAATGTATAGTAAATATTAATTTTAATTTCAGGAACGCTGCACTTAATGTGGGTCATTACGTATGCAGGTGGCTGAAAATAGTTACGTGACATTTCTACCTCTACTCCTCTACTATAATTTAATGGTGCTTCTACTAGTTACGAAGCCATCTAGGGTGGCTGAATTTCAATATAATGATCACATTGAGCATACCATATTAAAAAAACTTTTACGAAGGTACTTTTTGGAGAAAATAGTGAAAATAATGGCTTCCTAAAAAATAATTCGGGGACCATTTTTAAATTTACTAACTTCTATTCTATATAAGTTGATAAAAACTTATTTCTACATAGGTATGTTAAAAATGTCCATTGTCAGAATTCCATGGAATAAAAATAATGCCACTTTGGAAAATTGTTTTATTGTTATGTACTAAGCACTTTAATTAAGGCTTTGTAACTAGGAAGCACCAATACTTAGTTTGGTGGCTGGCTTTTATATTGTTAAATGGCTCGTTTTAACACTTCAAACGGATAGAATGCGATCTTCGTTACGTTCTTTAGCCTTATTCTTATTTATACCTCATCGTACATTTATATTGGGTTCTGCTTTCAGATCCAAACCGTTATAATTATAATAATCCAAGCATATCTATTGGACTTAGATAATATAATGTGATATTTGTAATAATAAAATGTATGTTACCAACATCCAAATGCTTGTTTTATTACTAAAAAGGTACCTAAGTATATAATTACCGTAAGTTACAGTATAAGTAGGTACCTACTTATTAGCCTAAGGTACCTACTTAACCATTAAATTATTAAACTCTTTTGTTTTCGTGGGGAAATCCTCATGGATACCGCATTTATGCCGGACAGCGGACTCCTACCGGCTTACGTAGACTTACTCCCGCCTTGCGACAGGGCCAGGCAAGCTTTCGTAGACATCCGTGACCATTCAATTATTACCCTCTGGATCAACCTCAATAGCATCAATTCACCAGACTACTTTAAACGCAAATTAAAATTCAAGCGAATTTCCGAAATTTGTTTGAATTCTTTATTTGAAATTATTTTCACTGGTAATATTTTCCTTTAGTCGATTAATCAACTGCTAATAAATAGAAGGAACATCACCATATACTTGTGTCTTGCCATATCATAAAATATTAATATAGTTCACAGATATAGTTTCAGTTTTGGTATTTTCTGATAAGTTAATTCAATTATAATATATTTTTTGCAACAATAGAACGGCTATGAAATGTAATGTGGTATCCCTTACAATCGAATTTTATAGCGAGCGAATGTAATTTAGTAATATGGCAGCCCAAATTTAAAATGTCACTTTTCGCAATGGAGTGTTGGACGTGTCCGTAATAACAAAAATCCCTTTTTATTTACTTGTAATGCTACCAGCACTTTAACAGTTATTCCAAAACCATTTACGATTATGTTAAGTTCGTGTGAGGTTTTGTTTGGTTCAAATTCGCTGCCGAAACATGGAAGAGGTGAGTTGTTAGGTTACCAATGTTACCATATTTATGTTGTGTCACAATACCAGGCGTTATTGTGTGGTTATTTTGCAATCGTCTGCCTTTTTAGGAACTTAACGAGCATGATTTGGAGGAGAGGTTGTATGCTATGCTACATCATGTGGACGAGACGGCGGAAAAAGTAACAACAAATCAGGATAATGGCTTGTATATTGTTGAAAACGCGCCGAGGAGTACTGTGCGTCGTTACTGGCGCACCAGCGAGCCCACCACGCCGTACTACAAGTCCAACACGCCAAAAGACTCCACTCCATTAGCAACCAACAAGCAAACTGATGTCAACCAAACAAACCAATCAACTAAACCCAAAGAAGAAAAACGTGACTCGCCTGCGGCACCTGTGTCTCTCGATCTGTCTATTTTCCAATCAGCAGTGCCGCAGAACATAAAAAAAACTATAGAAATCATAGAGCATGATCCTGTAACCGAGGTTTTACTTGAATCAAGCGATGAGGATGAAGTTATTGAGATCGCACTACCACCAAAGCCGACAATAACAATTGAAAGCTCTGATGAAGATGAACTACAGATTGTCAATCTAGACTTTCCTGCTAAAGACCAGCCACAAGTTAGCACTGAGAACAAAGCACCTGCAAATAGAGATAGAGGTGTCTCGGCTAGTCCGGTACCATCTGTAGTGTCTTCAGTATCTGATGAGTTCATTAGAGGTGATTGCATTGCTCTGAATATATCCTCGAGGCGGCCTGCCAACCCTAGTTTTGATTTCAGTCTCCACGGTTCTGATCTTCTTGTTCAAAACAATCCATCGAAAAAAAAGAAAAAGAAGAAGACTAAAGAGGCCATAACATCCACACCAGTTGCTGCGGCAACACCTGAGAAACCTAATGATGAATGTTTTGCCACACCAAAAAGTAAAGCAAGGAATAAGAAACAAAGAAATAGATTATACACAGTCACAGAGAAAAGCTTACCAAACGCAGACGTATATGATTCTGACAGCAACCAATCAACAGATACAAATAAAAACATGAACTATAAAGTCACCAATACAAGTCTACCTAATGCAGATGTCTACGAATCTGATTCAAACCTTTCTGAAATAAGAGAAACCCCGAAGCAGAGTCAGAATATTGACGTAGACAGTTCAGACAGCAGTCTATCTCCTGTCAAGCCAAATGAAAAAACAGACATATTAAATAAGAATAACTCCACCAGTTCGGATAATACGCTTCAGACAATTTCATTTGTTGATTTGACTGAAAATGAAAAGTTTATAACTTTAGACAAAGCGGGTGACTCGACTATTGAGGAGAGTATTGTCATAGGAAATGTGACAGGATTCTCAGAAATTGATGATTATGGAGATGAAAATATATTTGAGAATGACACTACTCAGTTTGGCTCGACAAAAATACCTGCAATATTGAATGAGGACCTTGATTTTGACTATTTAAAAGGTAAAGACAAGGCTTGCAAACGACGGAAATACTCTCTGACAACTCTTAGGGCTGAGATGGAGAAGTTCTACAATGAGAGCTGGGGCGGAGAGAATTTCAATCACCGGGAGATTCAGAAAAGCATGTCACGTGAGTTTATTGCACTGTTATTTATGGTCCATACTTCTAATGACAAATTACTGGGCTACCATTCTAAAGGATAATTCCTCATTAGCACCAAAGTATGGTGTAATGAAATAAATTGCAATAATATCTCTAAAAGAAGCATTCAAAATTTACAAACTTAATAGCTTCAAGAGGATAATCAGTTATTTTAATAACCTATTATTTTGTAATCTGATTAACAATTAAAGCCAATTTATAACTAGTTAGTTAATGATCTCAAGTAGTAAGCAATTCATTAAATTTCCATTGTATTTTATTGTAGGTGATAAGAACTTATGGGTGATAGATCCAAAGGACAGGATGCCGTCACTCAGTAGAAAGAAACTCACGTAAGTATTCTACTAACATTAGATTTTACATAATAATAACCTACTTAACATAAGCTACACACAGCCTGGCTATACCACTTTAGCGGTGAAGGGAAGATCTTCCAGCCAGGCGGGTGTTATGCCTGGCGGGGCGGCCGCTATGCCCCGCTGGTTAATCTCGGGGTCTTGTATCTTGTAGTCACGATGCTTGCGATTCTTAATATCGTGATTCTGTTTTTCTATGAAGAATCCGTACATTGTATTGAGGCGCTGCATTTAGCGCCATCTGTCCATTTCTGTCGGCGACGTGAATGTGAGGTCGCCACACCACCATTACAATTGTTGCACCAATGTTGCAGGTGCAACTACTGCAACCGCGCGGGGCACCGCGACGACACGTGTCGGCTGAAGCCGGCCGTCTGCTACATGTGCGGCGCCACAGGACACGTCGAGCCGCGCTGCCCACGGAAGATCTGCGTCAATGTTAGTACTAACAATACCTTGTTCCTACGGCAGGTGGAGAAAAGGTCAATGACACTGTGTATTATGTTAGCGTCACATATTAAGATACGTATCGCTGTCAATACACTTCTCGCGCGTAGCAGCACGCATAGCCAAAAGGTTGGAAGTCATTGACCTTTTTTCAGTTTGTTAAACAGGCTAGTAAAAATCTTGGCTTCAAATATGGTCTCACCTTAGAGTAGGGGTAATCTTAGAGTGGTTTAAATGTTGATAATGCGAAACAAATTTTACATCGAAAAGAAATGCGTAACACTAGCCGAGCAGTTATAGTCAAAGCGTATATTTGGTTTAGGCCTAAGGGGGCACCGACAAATCTTCATTTTTTAATTTATTCTTATATCTACAACCAGACCGGTGCTAATAGTAATAATCGATAAGCACGCGTCTTGCGGGCACAAGATCCCGAGACATCGATCATGTTCTTATATTAAGGTGAAGGCGCCTGTCTAGCCCGCGAAATTCAAAATTTTCGAGCATTTTTATAGTTTATCCAAAATCTGAAAACATTTAAGACAACATTTTGTGATTTACGACAAACACATTGAACTTCGCGGGCTAGATGGGCGCTTTAGCCTTAATTGCTTATTTTTGTGACGTCAAAGATTAAAATATTGTTTCAACTATAGCGAATTCGCCCTGTATATTTATAGTCTCATGTGTGGTGTTCCAGTGCGGGTCGCCGAACCAGATGTACTCGACGATGTGCCGCAACTGCTGCGGCTGGGGCGGCGTGTCGTGCGGCGAGTGCGGCCAGCGCGGCCACCCCGCCTCGCACTGCCCCGACCTCTGGCGCCGCTACCACAACACGGTACACCTCACTAGCCACTATTATTTATACATACCCACACGGTACACCCCACTATTATTTTTACATAATTTACATACCCTGTCCTAACCACTTATTCCACTTTTTAAGAGATTTTTTTTTAATATTTCGATTTGTTTACTTTCATGCATTAAAATGACAGTGACACTATGATTCCGCGATGACGATACCTTACCTTAGAACTATGATTCCATTATCTATAAATAGTATCCTAAATTATGATACGGGTCTATGATTCGTGCTGAGTTTAATTTAAAACCGTCCAGTAGTTCCCAAGCGATGCATATCCAACATCACAACAAATCCAATGAAAAGAAAACGTCTAAAATGCTGGTTATAATGCGATTACATGTATTAAAAATCTTTCCGCAGATCGACAACAACAGCACACAGCTGGAGAGATGCAATCCGACGAAGAAACACTACCAGCTGTTCTGCAGCGGCTGCACCCGCCGCGGCCACCTCGTGCACACCTGCCGCATCACGCTGCCCTTCTCCGGGCTGCCCATCAACTCGCCCTATGTCTACTTCTACCGGCCCGTGTACCCCCTCGCCGCGCACGATAACCCTGGAGGTCCAACAAAACAGAAGCAAATTCTTAACAAAACCTTCCCCCAAGACTTCACTTCCGCCGACGGGCCCCTCAGGCACGACCGCAACAAACGCCAATCCAAGTCGCCGACCGTTCATGAAACGCATATCAACAAGAAAAGAAACGTTTCTACTAGCGAAGTTGGCGATATGCGACGCAACACGAAAAGTCCCGTCAATACGCCGCAAAGAAAAACGCCTGTCAGCAAAGATAACGCTGAGGAGAAAAAGGAACAGAACAAAAATGTTAGCGTAAATAAATCTCAGGGCAATGCTGCAGACAAAGCTCCCAATTTCATTCCAATCTGCTCAACCAACCATGACGATAAAGGCAATATGATTCAAGACAACGAAGTCTCAGACACTACCGACGTTGTGACCTCTGCAAGGATTTACGTCACCAATGATATTATAGAGAAATTAAAAACTGAAGAGGGTGACCAATGGCTGAAGGAAACTACTGAAGGACATGATGTTATCGTAGAAACAGCTGAGATTAATTCATTCTTGAGTATTAAGGGCAAGTTCGGAGATCAAGAGGCTTTCCAAGCGAAGCTCAGGGACTGGGTGAACGCAAAAACAAATGAAGAAAGTCTACAATCGAATAATGACACGTTCACACCGGAGGAATCCGGTAACAACAGTTTTGGCGTCATATCAAAGAAAAGAAATAATCTACTGCGCCAACTCGGCAAAGCTCTAGAATCGTTAAAAGAAGACTTGGGAGATCCCAGCGCGCTGTATAAAGAATTGACGTACCTCCAAAACCGTCACCAGAAACTGCTGACCCAAAAAGTGATTAGCCCCCAACAGCTGTCCAATAACAGAAACCGCATCAACCAGATGCTGAAGAAACTCAACATGGTGTTGCTCGGGCAGGCCGGCCTCGCCGACGGCTCGCAACATGTCAGCGAACTGTACTCTTTCCAGGAGAAACTGATGAATTCGCGACAGAAAAAAATATCTCCCGAATTACAAAAGGAAATCGGACAGCATTACGTCAGCATATTTAGTCCGGCCCAAAGAGATGACTATTTAGATTTACTCAAACTGTATCATAATATCTCGAAACAGGCCTCGTCGCCATTGAAGAAGAAAAAGAAGAAGGCGTTGAAACTGAATCCCAAAATAAACAGATTGAGGAAGGCGGCAAGCGGCATTCCAACACAGCAGGCGCAGAATGGCAACGCTGAGAATAATACGAAGAGGGAGGAAATAGTCGCCACCAATAATAATCCCCAGATGATGACGAAGAATTTAGTATTCTACCATAAGCGATTACTGAACGCGCGGCCGACGGGCCCCGTTCTGAAGAAGACACGCATGGAACTGGTGAGGAAACTGCACTCGTTCATCGCGTCGTCGTTCAGGAAAGATAAAATGACTTCGAAAGCTATGAAGAAGATGAAAAAGGCCCAGGAGCAGGCACAGCTGTTCCTGGCTAATGTATAAAATATAATTAGGATATAAACATTTTACGTTGCCGCCAATCTAAGGCGCGCGCAGGCGGAGAGGCGATCGCAGCGGCGCCGGCCGCGCGTGGCTCCCATCGCGGGATCGGATGGGAACCATTTTATGTTCGTCTCGCTCGACGGTTTGCTGTAATGGCACCTAATCGTGCGTGTGAATTATTAAACTTCTTAGTGTAAAGCACTGATATGTTTATTTTAAATAATTTTACCACCCACTCAACAGCTCCTAAGTATATGATAGTACTTAAAAAATATATACTCCTACCCTATTGTCCCCCTTGGCAACCCCAGTAGAAAGGGACTCGGTCCCACCAAGGGCACTACTCGTTTTTTGTGCAGTACTAGTGATCCTTACTCTTAGAATATAGCTTCATGAACAGGAAGGAATTTATTTGCATGTTTTGTTCAAAAATATAAAATAATCTATACAATTAAATATAATTGGAGTGTCTGTTTGTAATATCAAAATAACACCTTTTCACTAAATGTATATGAAAGTACATACGACACCTATAGCAAAAACGAGATTAAAAATGTTTTTTGTCTGTCTGTATCTTTGTTCCGGGTAATCTGCGAAACGGCTGGACTGATTTTGACGAGAATTTCACAGGCAGATAGCTGATGTTATAAGGAGTAACTTAATTTTTATTTTAGAAAAGTCCCGTCGCGCGGATTGATAACGCGGGAGTGGGCTTTTTTGTTAAGTTAAATTCCACGCGGACGAAGTCTCGGGCTCAGCTAGTTTTAAATAAATATAAAAGGAAGTCGAAGCGGTGTAAGTCGCTCGCTGAACTAGTTTGGGTCATGAATCATGATTTAATGAACCCATAACTTCTTTGGTCTGGGTATAGATGGTAGTCAGTTCATTTCACGAAGACGCTGAATTACTGCAAATTTACCCATATTATGCAAAACATCACGCTTCTTGAAATGATTGATACTATACACATCATCAAAGCCGATCATAAAGTTTGATTTCGAAAACTGGCCGCATATCTTATTCGCCGTAAGGCCGTAAAATTAACTTAAGAAAAATATATACGTCAATTTACTTACGTACGTCATTCGTGTTCGTGATAGAGGTGTTATATTAGGATCATATATTCGTATTCCTATTATCGAATATAACGCTTAGCCAATATTGTGTTATTTAACCTATTACTGGGTAATACTCAAATAATAGTGATAGTGAGAACTACGCGCGCGCGCAATGATAATATACACACGACTAAACGAATATTTCAAATAATAGTATGTAATAGGCAGCGTAAAAATAATAGGTAATTACTAAACCATAAAATTGCATAATTTTTAATAATCTATCGATATCCATTGCTTGGTCTCATTCTGATTATCCACTAAGCTCCGATACAAAACGCGCCATGTATTACAACACATGTAATAACTTCACCGAACGCCTCCGCGCGCAAGGACCGAGCCGCGAAGATGCATTGCAAATTGGAATGTCGGATACGCATTCTCTCGCGACGAATGAGAGTGAGATGGCAAGTCACTGGCAACTGTAAGGAAGAATAGCGTCACTCGGTCGCCGTCACGTCGCTCACTATTATTTGACTATGAATAAATAACCTATTACGGCAAAATTCATATTACCTAATATTAAACTTCTGTTTTGACATATACATATACCTAATACGAATACATTAATCACACCTCTAGACTTCGTGATAACCAACCGAGGTACTTGTTGATTTTGATAAAAAATCATTTGATCAATACCAAAACAAAATCCACTCAAGTGGTAGCTGCAAAGGGTAGCTAGGATCTTTAAAATGAAACAATGTTGGTTCAATATTATACCTATTTGCGAGTTATTCTTATTACTGTGTGTTATAAACTCAATATGGGGTCGAACGGTAAGTATATCACAACAAATTCTTTCGTTGTGATGGAATGGAATCGCTTGTTGCTTTAAAATGTTTGTTATAAATTACTGCAGTTCGGTGAGGAGAGTTTTTATCCAGAGGGCTATTATGACAACCAACAAACTGGCTACAAAATGGACCTTGCGCTATCAAAATTGGAACACGGTCGGTATTTTGTATTTTAATTTCATATCTCCTTGCTTATGTTATGTGCTAATCAATACGTATCACATTTGCATGCATAAAGCAAATTTTTTAAGCGCCTGTGATAGCTCAAATGTGACTATATATTATGTTTTGTGATGATATTGGTGAGTGAAGGAAACATCGTGAGGAAACCTGTATGTCTTAGAAAATCGTACCTATTTTCGAAAGACACGGGAATTCCGCCAACCGGCACTAAGCCAGCATGGTGAATCCCCCTCATAGTGAGGGGAGGCCCGTGCCCAGGAGGGGGATGTTAAAAGGGCTAAATTATTATTATTTACTTTAAAAACAAAAATATGTATATGTCTTAAAAATCGTATGACCAAATGAAACTGTAAAAGGGTAGGTATGTGATTGGTTTTTTGTTCTGTAACAGCACCACAATGGATAAGCGACTGGCCAGACACATCCACAGTGAAACTGGGCCAGGTGTCCGCTGTGGCCCTGGACAATGCCGGCCGGGTGTTGGTGTTCCACCGAGCCAATAATGTGTGGGACGCCAGCACATTCTATGACAGCAATGTGTACCAGGGTATTGGCCAGCCTCCCATACCGGACCCCACAATACTGGTGTACAATGATACGGGCGAGCTTGTCGAAATGTGGGGACAGAATCTGTAAGTGAAAGTGCACACTGAGATGTGTTTTTATAAAAAGTGACACTAACATTTGGTTAGTTGAGAAAATCAAGTCATATTGTAGCATGCGGAATTCCGTACTTGCTGCTGTGTGATTTAAGACTGTATTGATACATGTATGAGAGCAATCTTGAGTACGCTTTTGACACGTCATTTTGTACTGAGAAGATGTGAGGGCCTGTAAACGGCGCGCTTTTATCCTACGAAAGTCTAAAGTCTACAAGCTGTGTCAGTCTCACGTGCGTATTGAGTCTGTATCGCTACAAACGCGCGTCGACGGCGCGTTTAAAGACGTTGAGTGCATAAGCCCTTAAGATGACATTTCTATCATCGCTCTCATACTTTAGATCTCATATTAATAGGGGCTTTGCGAATTCTGTACTGTGTTATGCTGCGTCGCTTGCGTCTTAGCATTCGCCTAAGCTTAAGGTTCCGTGCAGGTTTTACATGCCGCACGGCATCACGGTCGACGCGGCGGGCAACGTGTGGACAACGGACGTGGCGCGCCACCAGGTCCTCAAGTTCAACGTCACGCACCGACACGAGCCGGAGCTCGTGCTCGGGGAAAAGTCAGTACCAACTTAGATATTACCAGACATGTACATAACCTTTTGCCCAACTTGTACCCAACGAATAGTACTTTTGGTAACCTTACTTGTTGTTGAGGGTCAAACCTCGAATTAATTATTGGTCACCATTGTCGATCCTGGTTTACAGGAGTAACAGTGGTGTATGTGTGGCGGGACCAGTCCAACCTTACTTACAGATTTATGACTGGTCATAACAACTCTCAAATTTATGTTGGAAAGACGACAGGCGCGCATTATAGGTTTCCGTTCAAGAGTGGGCAATTTTTATGTGATTTCACTTATCTCTATTCCAAAATCATTTTTTTTGTTCAATTTTGTTCAATTGTCCTATTAAAGTATCTATGTTGAAAAGTGTTATTATTTAAAGCAGAAAAATCTATACTATTATTATAAAGAGGAGAGTTTTGATTGTTTGTTTGTTTGCATTGAATAGGCTCCAAAACTACTGAACAGATAAGAAACATTTATTCACTGTTATATTTTCTAAACAATTAGGGATCCTTACTAAAACTCCAATAATGTAATCGTAATGAACGCGTGCGAAGCCGGGGCGGGCCGCTAGTCTAATAATATTGTGCATCTGTTAGGTTCGTGCCCGGCGAGGACAACGAGCACTTCTGCAAGCCCAGCGCGGTGGCGGTGCTGGCGAGCGGCGAGTTCTTCGTGGCGGACGGGTACTGCAACCACAGGATCCTCAAGTTCACGCCCGACGGCACCGTCACGCTGCAGTGGGGCAGGAGTGAGTACCCTGGAACTGGCTCAACACGATACGAGTTCTTAAACTAGAATCATTATTTTTGTTAAGGCTTACTAGGGCACTTGCAAATGGTTATAATTTTTTTTTCTTATGTCTCCAACCGGATCCCAACGCCTTTTAGACTTTCGACATCGACTTCAACTAAATGTATTTTATTCTTTTTTGAAAATCACCTATTGATTTATAAATTCTAAATAGCAGGTACTTTGCTAAATAAGATACCTCCAGTGTGTTGTATTTCGCTAGATAACCAAAAAAAAAAGTATTCGGACTAGTACAAAAAAATATGCATTAGCACATTTTGTTACAAGGATAGTCCTTGTGTAAACGGTGTGTAATCGGACGTATTTTTGCAAACTGAAACCAAACTAACAGAAGGTTGGTTTTGGTCTATAACAGTGCATGGTTGATTCCATAGATATAGATTTACATAGATAACGCAAATGTTTGTACTTAGCGTGTCCGAAAACCCCGACCAAGCGTCGAGGTTGGTTCAGTCCTCGCGACTACAGATATAAAAATATGAGTATGAGCGTGATAATCACTCGAGAGAATCGTAGCGGGCGGAAGGGCATCGGCGGAATCGGTGTCTTTGAAGCGGTTTGGATTTCCCGTCACAGTAGGTGTTAAAAATTCGGCACGCATGGTTTCAATACAACTCGTGATACTTGCGTTATCTATGTAAAATATATCTGTGGTTGATTCCTTTCTGCAAAACCATATCCAATTGTGTGTGGCAGGCCACGGCGACTCCCCGTACGCGTTGAACGTTCCGCACGCGCTGACGCTGGCGGCAGACCGCGGGCTGGTGTGCGCGGCGGACCGCGAGCGCGGCCGCGTGGCCTGCTTCCGCGCAGACAACGGCACCTTCGTCTCCAGCTACAGCAGCTGGCTCATCGGCACCCGCCTCTTCAGCGTCGCCTACTCGCCGGTACATGGTCAGTCGAACAACACTTGAACGTAGCATATATAATACTAGCTGTGCCCGCGACTTCGTCCGCGCGAAATTTAACTTAACAAAAATTTAACTAAACAAAACCTGTTTGTTCAGTAAAATAATGTAGTTGATAAAGAAACACCTATGACAAGTTTTTTTTTTTCTTTATATACCAATCGCAAAAGCTCACTCCCGCCGCGTTCTGAGCCGCTCGACAGGACCCAGTTCTTTCCCTAAGTTACTCCTTATAACGTCAGCTATCTGCCAATGAAAGTCCCGTCAAAATCGGTCCAGCCGTTGCGGAGATTACCCCGAACGAACGTACATACAGACAAAAAATTGTTAATCGCGTTTTTGTTATAGGTGCCGTATGCACTTTCATGCATTTAGTGAAAAGGTGTTGTTTTGATATTACAAACAGACAATTTTATTTATTTGTATAGATAAGGGGCATCGTAAAGAAAACTGATAGCATGGATTAACTCATGATTCTTAAACCCCCCAGTTGGATTTTCTATCGATATTTTCGTGAATTCGTGAATTTTAGCATGAAATTATTATACAAATGTTTCTCAAGTGATTTTTGAAGCGAAGCTTACGTAAGCCATATGGACGTTCGGGGCGCTCGCCGCCTGGCAACTCAATCCGTGCAAATCGTCAGATGACATAGAGTTACACGATGAGGTCAGAACTGCGGCGCCCTGCGATTTATATGTACTATTAATTTGGCCAGAAGGTTAGAAAATAGCCTTCTTCTTATGCCTTCCCACACCACTTCCTTCTATGATGGTTCCTTCACTGTCGAAGCTGTCCGCCTCTGGAATTCTTTACCGGTCTCTATCAGAAACGCTCCCTCCTTACACATTTTCAATGACCAGGTAAAGAAATTCTTTCTTTCTCCATGATTACTGCTTCTTATTTATTTGTTTATTATTTATTTCGCCTGTGTCTAAACTGTTGCGTGCTATTATCTTCATTTAGCCATTATGTAGTAGGTATAAGTATATGTCATATTATTTTCTTGTTTATTTAATGTAATGTATATGTTTATAAGTTAATTTTATGTAAGTAAGTCTTTAGTTCCTCTCCATCCTAAGGTTGCCTGGTAGAGATCACTTTTAGTGATAAGGCCGCCCATTTTCCACTTTCTGTGTAAATTATTTAATAATTTGTAATTTTTTGTCTTCTAGTGGTGGACTAATAAAGAGTTATCTAATCTAATCTAAAATAGGTCAGGAATTTATTTTTTTCTAAAAATGAAGATTACTTAACACAATTTTGCGTGTCATCACGCGGTCTCACCCATATAAGTACTGACCGCACTCGTCGTGGTTTTCATTAATAAATCAATAATTACTATTTTAGACATAAACTCCGATGTATATTAACACTCAATACGCTCGAATGCGCATTTCATGATAAAACAACGAAACAACGAAAAATGCTCACTAAAATGCAATATATATTGGGCTAATCGCCATCGCTGACGTAACTTTAGCTTACTTCCGTTACATTAAGACTGTTCTGTTTTATTTTCGTCTTATCTCCGTGTGTTTGTGCCGAATAAATGTTTTGCATGCCCCACTTTAATGACGGATGCACATTATTAGACTTTATCAGACGTGCAGACGACCTTATGCATACCACATAAGGCACACAAATTACACTGGATTACAGAAATTTGAATATTTGTATCAACTTGTACGGGGATGCCCGTACTAATTTGTCTGATAAGGTTTGGGCTGATAGAAACACTGTTAGAGCTGATAAATGTGGTTATATTATAAAACTGATATTAAACGTAAGTAATGAGAGTGAATTTAATGAGGGGTGAGAACGTGCGGTTTGCTTGATGACCGATGACGAACTGATTTTGGTTGCAATATAATTTGCGTAAATGACCATTTGGGTCAAAGCGTGATTGCTGCTTCAGCAAATGTACGTGCATACTCGTACACAACTTATTATATGTAACTTGCAACCCGCCCCGGCTTCGCACGGGTATTTTTTATCAGTGTTTCTCTACTATATTATGCATGTATTATACATATAAACCTTCATCTTGAATCACTCAATCTATTAAAAAACCGCATCAAAATCCGTTGCGTAGTTTTAAAGATCTGAGCATACATAGGGACAGACAGACAGCGGGAAGCGACTTTGTTTTAAACCATGTGATGTTGCCTTCGAAAACATCCAAAAAACATCTAAATGTAAACTCTAGCGTGGCCGAATTAATAGTACATTGTTACACAAGGGGTGAAAGTGACTTATTTAGTCGCGAGACGGGTACGCTCGGGCGCCAATAGTTCGAGGGACAAAATAAGTCATTCACCCGAGGTAAACACTGTGCTTTTCATTTCGGATACAAGGAAAGTAAAAATAAAAACAGAAATTAGCTAAATAAATAATACAAGGAAGTATGAACAATACTCTACAACTCGAAACAAATGAAGATCAGATTGCCGCATATTTTGCCGTCCATTGTACGGTACCCATAAAGCGTCGCTTAGTTTGGGTTTGGGCTGTAAAAAGTAACCATCATATTTTTAACCGACTTGACCGACCGACCGACCGGAAGTGGAAGTGGGAGTGGGAGTAGAAGTAGAAATTTAATATGCTCGGATTGCCGCCTATTTATTTATTTTTTGTCAAAATAGAACTAGTTTATTTTTAATAATTTGACAGCTGTCAGTTGAAAGCGAAACTCCCGGGCCTGAAAAGTATTACTTTCAACCAGCTTCTCAGGCAACTTCAGACCTACTTTCAGAGTATGAGTAATGAAAATAACTTTTTCACAGCTGTCAAATTATAAAAAAAAAACTAGTTCCATTTTCACATTTCTATGGAACCATGTTCAAACTTTTTCTACAGTCACTAAACATAAAGTTAAGTATTAATTCAAGAATATATTTTTTTAAATGACTTAATTATAATTTAGTTTCAACAATTTCTTTAAAATAACATAGATTTGAGCAAAATATTTAAAGATGAAAATGAAAAATAATGGCTAAATAATGAAGTTGGCCGGCCAACGAAAAAAAAAACAAAATAGGCGGCAATCCGATTATTTTTTTCGAGTTGTAGAGTATTGTTTATACTTCCTTGTATTATTTATTTAGCCAATTCCTGTTTTTATTTTTATTTTCCTTGTATTCGTAATGAAAAGCACAGTGTTTACCTCGGGTGAAAGACTTATTTTGTCCCTCGAACTATTAGCGCCCTCGCTACGCTCGGGCGCCAAACCCCGTCTCGGGACAAAATAAGTAACTTTCACCACTCATGTAACAATGTACTATTTCATCTGTTCCCAGGTGGTCGTTTCTACATAGTAAACGGTCCGAACGGCTTCGTCCGCGTCCGTGGGTACGTCATCGACTACACGTCGGGCCGGCTCGTGCAGACGTTCGCGCCGGGCGGCGACCTGCATAACCCGCACGACATCGCCGTCTCCCCCGACGGCTCCACGGTGTACGTCGCAGAGATCAGCCCTTACAAAGTGCACAAGTTTGTGGACGAAGCGTTGCGCAACGAGAGCTTGTCGGGAGGGAACGTCACCTTCCACGTGAAGCCGACAGCCACGGTCGGTAAGTAGGTTTGTGTTTTTTTTTTTCTTTTGATGGGTCTGGTAGGGGTTCTAACCTTTTCTTTTTCGTGTGGAAATCCTCATGAATACCTGCCGGGGGATGGGGGTCTAACCTAACCTAACAAGCTTTCGGAAGGCTCATAACTGCCAACCCGCACTGGATTGATGGATTATGTTTCAACATTTTACGACACTCTTATTTGGATTGGTTCTAGCACCAGACTCCATTGAGAAGTATTTTCGGAATACGTAACGCCTATATCACTAACAGTGTCATCTATATTTTATAAGCCACGCCTATCGTAAGCCGTGAGTTTTTAAATTATTAGATTAATATTCAATTTACTTATGGAAAACAATAGGTAATTATGAGCTTAGGAACAACAATAATTCGTTTTGATATTGATCGTATATAACATCTATGACACAGTTAAAGATATTAGGTATTTTTTTGGTTATAATAGTGGGTCTGGGTAAACCGTTAATTAACATATTCAATCTGAAATCTTTATTGCAGTTATTTCAATCGTTTTACAAATGGATTGACGACCGCTTGGCGCAGTGGTTCGAGCTTAGACCGTTCGGCACACTGCACCGGGTTGCGGGTTCGATTCCCGTCAGGGTAAATTTCGGAAATGGCCTTTTCGTAATTTTCCCCGGTCCGGTCCGGACACCCATGTCACTGGGATCGCCCCCTATTTAACCAGACAAAAAACCTTGGGGTGAAATTCATTCCATTCTACTATAGGTACAGTTCCCAGTCCATTGTACGGCACCGATAGTACAAGCGTTGCTTAGTTTGGGACCATACAGTTAGTGTGTTCGTCTGGCGATATTTATTTATTATTTTATTTATTTAACTTTCAACCGGCTCCAATTCTGTCTAATTGATGCATGTATTGATGCGTGTATTGATGCATGTATTGATGCATGTATTGATGCGTGTATTGATGCGTGCAGAGGAGACGGCGAACGAGTCAATGAGCGCGAGCGAGGGCGGGGGCGCGGGCGCGGGCGGCGGCGGCGCGTGGGCGTGGTGGGGCGGCGCGGCGGGCGGCGCGGGCGGCGCGGCGGGCGCGGCGCTGCTGGCGCTGGCCGCGCTGGCGCTGCTGCGCGCGCGCAACACCGGTAAGACGCACGAGGCCGAGCCGCTCGTCTCATGAACACACCGCGCACACCACATTCACACCACTTGATACTTCTCTATATTAATACATTCCATGTCTGAATCGACATATTTTACAATAGAGTTGAAAACAATTGTTGATGCTCATACTAATCGAGGAAAGTTCCTTGTGCATAGACTGAATATACAGAATGGCCGTAAGCAAAAAAATATTGGCAGTTACCTGTACGTCATTCTTCGTAAACAATCTCTGTACTACGCACAGGTATTACGTAGTGTAATTATGAGAAATTACAAATGATCAAGGTTATTGGTCGAAATATCGAATCAGTAAAAGCTTAAAAATATATTGCTCAACACATTCAACCCGTCCAGTGCGATAAGTCGAATCGAATGAAAAAGATCTTAATTTATCAAAAGTATTCACAAATTATGTATTAGTTTGTAAGTAATCCAATTATTATGTAAGTATTTAATTTATTTTTACTTGTTGTGAGTTGTGACAGCACATACATGAAGTGCAATAAAACTTTGATAAGAAAGTTCAACAACGAATCTGACCGCATTTTTATGCATAATCAATAGTTTAGATCTGAAATTTTCACAATGTTTTTGCATTTATTTGTATTTTATAAAAGGCTATTTGCCGTAAGTTGTTTATTGTTGTTTTAAAATTTGTCTTATTTATTTAAGCTTTTTAGTTTTGCATATTTATGTTCTGGATCTGTACACATTTATACGTCATTTTGAATTCGTATTTTATTTTCTAATTCAATTGAAATCTGCTTGTGTTGTTAATTCATTCAAGATTTTTTCAGTTTCATTTAAAGCGCCTAAACGCTACTGTGACTGACAAATTATAAAATTGAATAACTACTGTATATATATAGATTTTAATTTTAAAACGAATCTTTACAGTAGATCCTATTTTATGTTATGTAGGTAAAGTCCGGTCGCGGGGCAGGAAGAATTTCGTACAATGACCTCTTTACCTACTGACAGTGGTCACAAACATTTTTCCATCAAGTGCGGTTTATATGAAATATTTCAAGTGGAAAATAAAACCATATGCATACCTTCCGCAAGGTTTTCAAGGTTTACAATCCCCGAGGGCGGCGGTCACGCAACTGTGTGAGCGAGAAGTATTAGATTTATACGGGAGTGACAGAGACAGGTAATAACAGCTAATGTACGAAATTCTTCGTGTTCCGCGACCGGACTTTACATATAACAGAAATTTAAATCGAATCGTTATTTATTTTAAACTCAAATTATTTTTTGCTGCGCTTTAACAGTGTGCACCGTGTGATTTGTTAGTATTTATAAAGTTGAAATATATTTATTTAAGGCAAGTTTTTTGTATTTTTATTTAAAGCACAACTGCATGACATCCTTGTTTTCTAATTACTAACAAATAAATGTGTAAAGTGAAATAAAATGCAATAAACTCCCGTTAAAAACTCTACAGTTTTACAGGTTATGACAGTGTGACAAAATTCGACGAACAGACTGAATGATTTTAAAGGGTTCTTCGTTTCGTAGGGACTAGTTGACTACGGAACCTTAAAAGCTTCAGAGTCTACTTACTAGATAAAACTTACATAAGTAGTACAACATTTGTTATTTTTATATAACTAATATAATATTATAGATTTACAGAATAAATTATCGCATCTCTTTTGCGATACACAAATTTCTGAAAATCTGGCAATGACTAGTTTCATTATGAACATATCCGATGGTATCAAAAAAAAGTTAACAAAAATGTCGGGAGTGATTCACCCCAATGAGATTCATATACTTGTCTCAAGTTTCAGATCCACTCATTGGATGAAATAAATTGCCACTTTGTAATTATTATTGTCTGCATATTCAAAAAAAGAAACTGTAGTTTTTCTAGCTAGTTGCCAGTGCTGTTAGACAGGGAGTGTAGTAGATGCTGGTAATGCTGGTATGGACTAAACAATCTTGCGACAAAAGATTTCGGTCGAGACGTCTCTCGATACCTCTTGAGACACTAGAACATTTGTTCACAAGTGAATACACGGCCTAACTGTACCGAGTAAGAGCGGTTTCGCATTACGTCCGATCCGAACCCGTGAAGATATGGTCCGTAGTAGCCGTAGAACTATTTCTATGGTAATTCGGTCCGAGTTTTCTAGATCCATATTTTCACGAGTTCGGGTCGGACGTAGTGCGAAACCGCTCTTTTGGCATCGGACAACGGTAGGCCGCAAGGGCGTGACGCGGCGGCGCTGGGAGTACGGGCACGGCGAGTTCAAGCTGCGGCGGCTGCTGGAGCGGCGCCGCTTCACACGGGTGCACTCCGACGACTCGGACGACGAGCCAGCGCCCATGCTGCCGCAGCCGCACCTGCCCGCCACCGCGTGATGCAGCACACGCCTCGCGCCCATCTACCGGACATCCATATGCCCGAATTACCCATTTTAAATGGACGTACCGTCTAGTGTCCGTTTTATTCGTATGGCAAGACACGGAGACTGTGCCACTAACATTGAGTGTTGGAGCCGACGAAGAGTAAGTATCGCGCTTTCACTCTCCTAGGTACCTCCGGCTTGAGCTATCTATGCCATGGTAAGGAAAAATGTTCTAATTCTTTACTTAGCTACAAAGAAAAAAATCGAAGATTAACTTCTAATTTATGGACTACGATTTTTTTCATGTCAAAATAATTGAGGCACATACCTTTGATAAAGTTTTATGCTTTGTAAATGGCTATATGAAATTTGCGAACAATTTTGAATGCTCATATACAATTATTTACTCTGAGTATCATTTGATACTCAAAGAATTTACTATATTAGTACCTATTTGCCAGTAAATTCCTTATATAATTCCATACAATATTACAATTCATTCAGACAACATCAAAAGTCCCTATCACTAGTCAAGCTATGTCACTTTTATTTTTTAAGTGTTAATGATTGTCGTTTTTTATTTGTGTAATATAATGTTATTTACTACGATTATATAATATTAAAAATATCCTTAATAATAATTTCATGTAAGCAGTAATACTAATGTCTATGTACATGTAGATTAAAAGTTCAAATCCCTGTAAATTATTTATTTGCCATATAATATCATATGTAAATCGTAAATTAATCATCTTCTAGCTATTATAATATGGTTTCGAGGCGACAACTTTGGATCAAAGACTGGATGTATTTCGCATGATAAACCTGGAATAGAAATGAGTAAGTCAATATTAATTCATAAGTCACGCACGCCCCACAGTTTATGAAGTAAAACACGATTTCTTAAATAAATACTTTTGAGATAAACGGCACAAAAATATGCACTGCAATGAAATACCTACTATATAACAGTGAATAATTAATGGCCTAAAATGTATAAATATTTATTTTTTGAGTGCCAAAGAGTTTAAGGTCATTCCATTTGTTAGCTGTAAGTAAATGTTATCGCTTAGGTAAATTATATCGGATCGTCAGTGTATTTGAAGCAATGCCTGTAAATAATTATATGAAGTGTAAAATACGTGTAATAAATGTCAAAAGTGTGATTCATTTTTCTCAAAAAATAAATGTCATTAAAATGCAGTTTGTTTTTCTATCTGATACTGCAAATGAAGGGTAACTATTTAAGTAGTTAGTATGCATCAGTCTATACGAGGCTTCACCTACAAACATATTATACTCACACCTATATGCCATGAGGGTAGGCAGAAACCACTGATTGCTTCACACTATGATCAAGAAATCTATTTTGCTTTATTCACATTCATACATCTCACATACTTCCCTCAATTCAGTGCTATGTACTTAACCTTTATGAAATACAACTATTTAATAATGGCTGTAGTAGATAGTGAATATGGATGATATTACCTTGTTCCACAACATAGAGTATTCTGTCCAACAGTACAACAGTTTCCACAAGAGGTGCGAGCGCCAGTCGCAGCGTGTACACCATGACCACCTGCCGCCAGCGCAGCAAGTCCGCGCGGCCGCGCGACCACGCCGCCGGGGAGCCGGGCAGGGGCACGTTCAGACGCTCCACGGCTAGAGAGCAATATCTGAAAATAATCATCCATCATGCCTGATGTGAACCCACATCTCTTTGATGGTGCTATTAGCACAATCGACGATCGTTTAGTGTGGCTTCGGTTTCGATTCCAGCCAGGGGAAAATTCCGGAACTGGTATTTTCGTAATCTGCAGGCTAGTTGTCGATGGGATAGCTTAGTTTGGGACCATATAATGGGTGTAACACACCCATCATCATCATCAGGCATTAGAGTCAAGAATTATCATGACAGATTATAGAAATAATTTGCGCAGGATTCAAACCCTGGCCTCATTGTTGGCTAGCCACACAAGTGAGTACCTAAAAGTCTTACTTTTCAAAGGTCATGTTATCAGAATGTTTGATGCTCCTAACTCCTGCGTGTCGCAGTTTTGGGTCATGCTCTATAAGGATCCTTTCAAGAGCTGCTCTAAATGCATGCACCTGGAACATGAGAAATTATCAATCTATAGGAACATGAAATACACAATCTAAACATGACTATGTTAATCACTCTGCCATCACTGTTATAGTCTTAGGTATAAGAATACTCTTAGGTATATAAAATATTAATACTCCAGCTGATAGCCAGGGAAAATACACGCAAATTATCCATTCTCAAACCATTTCATTAAAACTGCATTCAGCATTTTAGGTAGTAGTTCGAAGCCATTGTTTTATTTCGAAGCATTAAATTTAATGGACCTTGTTACACGCAACTCACCTTCAAATCTTCATAATTCCCTTTTCTTAGCCTTTCACGGTACACCTCTATAGCATGACAAGCTATCTCTCTGCTAACAAATGAGAGCTTGCTGTTCAAGCTACTCACAAATTCACTCAGTGGATACCCCCTGTCGCCACCACTGCATGTTAACTTCATGTAGCAACAGCCCACAACACAAATAAACTTGACATGGTCATATTGAACAAAATGCTTTAACAGTAATGGGCCTAAGTCTCCGCATGGATGTAGGCCTATTAAACCATAGGCTTGCATAGTGGCTGGCAGAGGGAGCTCCAGTAATTGACTGTGGGAGGACAAGGTGACATTAAAATGGATAGGACGGTGTAATTTCAATGTTGCTGCATCTGATAGATGTTTTTTGACTGTGTATTCAAGTTCCAAGTCCAGTTTCCTGAAAATAGAAATGGTTATTATATTTATCCATAGTATTGTCAATAAATCTTGTTCAATAAGAAGTAAAATGATATTTAATGCCTCAACTAATTTCGTGAATATTACAATCTCTCAATTTGTTACCAACCATTAAAATTTATGGTCTTTGATGGATAGGATTTTTTTATACATACCAACAGTACAGACCTAGCCTCCTCTGCCAGCTGTGTTTGGCACTCAATACCCGCTGTATACAAGTTGTCTCTGTAAGCTAGCATCCTCACCAAATGCCCCAAACCGGAGCCAAAATCAATCACCGAGGCACAAGCACTCTGTGCTGCTATGGCTGTTACTACATCAGCCATCAGGCTTATTTCATGCCTCTTCTTTAATTTCACATGTTTTAGAAACAGATTTTTTAATTTGGGATGATTTTTGCATGTGTCTAAATTTGTTACATCATTAATCATTTTATTTTTTTCAATACCTTCTCTGGGTATGCTCAATACTTCGACAGATTTTATTAATGCTAATAAAGACAGTGGCAGCATATGGCATGTCTGTATTTTAGACAGAATCTCTCCTAAATGTTGAGGATCCATATTTTCTAAGCTTTCACGCCATGTTGCGGGTAGTTTATGCCAGTGGTCGTCCACAAAAAAATCCTAGAATAAAGGAAATACCAGTCAAGTTGGCATTACAATCGGCTTTAGAGTTAAAATAAACCTGAAATAAATCCGGATTATCTAAGGAGAGTGTCTCTGTATTCATAGGTTATACTTACCAACACATATAAATCCAGAAGCCAATCAAACATTCGCAAAACTTGAATAGACATTTGTAGGTGACTTTTTAATGCTTCTTTTTGTAGATTCATTTTTAGTATTTATTTTAGTACTGGTACCTACAATAGAAACAAACATCACAGATTAGAGATATGTCAAACATACATTCATTTGTTTGTTTGACTTTGACACACAGATTAAAGATGCTTTGACATTTTAATTGGATGGCACTGGTGATGCGACGCAATAATTATTTTATGTATTTATAATCGACTAAATACGAATCCAAATATTATTCGGCACATTTTTGTGGGCAAGTGTACGTCGTCGTTCGTGAGTTGTGCGTAGGTACGTTGTAGTACTCTAAAACATCGAAATAATAAGTTCTACGTACTTACTATAATACGTCCATGCTATTAGTAATCTGTGGAACTAAGTAATCTCTATTACATTCTCTTTGGAACTAAGCACAGAAACACATCCGTTACTGTAAGATAGGCGCCAAAATATAATCAATAAAACTGAAATTAAGACAATATAGGTTCCGGAAAGAATGTAAAGGTTAAAAGAAATAAATTAAATAATTCACCAGATATTCGCGAACAGATCTTTTATTCAAGCAAGCATTCAATCTGAGATTCATAGGTACTTTTTTGCAAATCACACTGTGCATAAAACATCTATATACAATTAAATAAAATTAGAGTGTCTGTTTGTAATATCAAAATAACACCTTTTCACTAAATGCATATGAAAGTACATACGACACCTATAACAAAAACGCTATTAAATTTTTTTTTATTTATTTATTTATTTATTTATTTATTTATTTATTCACAACACTCCTTAACCTATCATTACAGGTGGGTACCTAATGCGATAGAAGGGTCATAAAATTATCATATAAACACTAATTAAACAATACATCAATCAATAAAACATACATCACACAAAATATACAATCTACATTATATAACACACAACTATATATATACAAGAATACAGGTAACCAAACATATAAATAAACTAAACATTATTATAACATAAAAAGTATAGTAGACCTTTAGCGAATTCACCAAAATGACATGTGAATATATCCGTGTTGGCATGAAGTTCGTTAATAGTACGAATTGCTCGGGTCAGTGGTGTTTTGGCGAGAAGGTTGGTCCTAGCAGTCGGCACGGCTAGCAGCAGCGGGCGCCGCCGCTTCCATACGTAGCGGTCCGGCACACATAAACTCAGGCGCTGCAGCACTCCTGGGTTATGATCAAGGCCACGCAGCAATCTAACCAAATACGTGACAAGTGTAAATTCCCGTCTTACTCTCAACTGATTGTACCCGACCATCCCCAGTACAAATAGGGTAGGGTACATCAACGGGTAAAACGGATATACCCCATACAGTTTATTGTACAAGTGTCGCGTAAACTTGTTCTGTACACGCTCCAACATTACCGAGTACTTAGCCTCATGCGGAGCCCATATGACAGCACTATGTTCCAGATGACTCCTGACTAGTGCGTCATACAGGACCCTGACTGATGCAATATTGGTGAAGTGCCTCGTCTGCCTCAGTACGAATCCCAAATTCCTGAACGCTCTTTTACAAATTTTAGCTATATGAGCGCGAAAAGACAGTTCAGAAGTTACAGTAACCCCCAAATCCCGCACCTGTGTGACTCGTTGCATAGGCGCTGCATCTACCACGTACTCGTGAAGTAAAGGAGCACGTGCGCGCGTAAAACTCATCACCGAGCACTTTGACCCGTTAAAGTAGAGTTTGTTTCTGTAACTCCACTCCACTATTCTATTTATGTCTTCCTGCAAGCGTTCACAGTCCGACTCACTTTTAACCTCGAGTAGCAATTTAAGGTCATCTGCAAATAGTAAACATGAGCCATGTCTGACGACCTCCGGTAAATCGTTTACCATTATTATGAATTCGAGTGGCCCTAAATTGCTACCCTGACTAACCCCGGACCAGGTGTAATATGGGTCAGATTCACATCCCTTGTAGTCCACGTACTGCCGCCTATTTTGCATGTAACTGGCGAAAAACTGCAATAGATGTGGTGTACAGCCGACTTCTGCGAGCTTTTTTAATAAGATGTCATTGTCAACTGTGTCGAACGCTTTTTTAAAATCAAAATAAGCCGTGTCAACCTGTACACCAGCATCTACCGCCGGTACCACTTGGGCCATAAAGTTAAGCAAATTGGTGGCAGTGCTGCGCGCCGGCCGGAACCCGTGCTTTTTTTTTTTTTTTTTTTTTTTTTTTTTTTTTTTTGAATTGACTATATGTTGTTGGCCAGAGTGGCCATAACAACTTCACCCGGACAGAGGGCGAGCGCAAGTGCGCTCCAGCCATAGGGGCAGGGGGGCAGCTAGCTCAAGGGCGTCACTAGGGACACGACCTCGGCTTGGGCCGCTGCCAGGAGAGGTGGCGAGGGTAAATCTACCACCGGATCGGAACGCGACCTCGACTGAGAAGATCCGGCAAGAAACTCAGCGGGCTTGTCGGGTGCCAAGGTGCGTCTAGGTAAGTAGACGCACCTTCTAGCGGAAGCGGGGGTTCGTCGACCTCGCCGGCGAGGTCGGTGTCTGGCGGGGAGTGTGCGTGTGTCGTTCTCCTCGACATCTGAGTCTAGGAGAGCGGTGAGTGGGTCGGGGGGGTCCAGCACCACATGCCGCGGCCTGCGGCGGCATGTATCTGGCTCGCGTGCTGCGCATCCGATAACTGTTCGCTTACCTGCTCCTGCATGCAGCGCTGGATAGCGGACTCAAACACCTTAGCCGGCGTCGACAACACTGCCACCGGTCTATATCCAACGATGTCTGATCCCGCCTTACCTTTCGGTACTGGAATCACTCGCGTGGTCTTCCATTGGGTCGGGAATGTTGCCAAATGCAGACTAATATTAAAAATATAAAGAAGCGGTTCAGCTAGTACCCTACTGCAGTCCCTAAACAAAAATGCTGGTATCCCATCCGGACCTGATGAACGCTTCGGTTTCAGGCGCTCGAGTGCACCTCTGACGTCCTTAAGACTCAGCGAGTCAACTTGTACCCTAGCACTGCTCCCCGCTCCCGCCGCCGACGCCACTTGTGCGTCTAGACTCGGCTGTCGACTGCTGTATACAGATTCAAAAAACATCGCGAATTGTTTAGCACATTCGTCGTCTGATAAATGCTTACCATCCTTTATAATAGTTTGACAGCTTACTGCGCTTTTTTTCGATCGTATATATTGCCAGAATGACTTCGGATCTTTGGCAAACTGACACTGTATTTTATTTTGATGTTGTTTGTGAGCAATTTCTATCGATTTTTTAATATGTGCCCTATATTGGGAAAATTCGTGATAATCACGAGTATTACCAGTAGTTTTATACCTCCTGTGAAGTTTAGCTTTCATTCTTAAACCCTTTATTATTTCACTCGTGTACCATTCCGGATAAATGAACCGCGATTTTACACTAGGTATTTTCCTGGGAACACATTCATCCAAAATATTATTTAAAATACCGTAAAATAAATCCAAAATTGAATCCAAATCGCTCATCTCATACATACTGCTCCAGTCGACAGAAACTAACCTAGAATAAAGTAATTGGTAATCTGCCTTATAAAAGTTCCATTGTGGTCTGATATTACGTGGACCTGTATCGGGCGCGCGCGAGTCATCGGCGACGACGGGGTCGGGGCGGGGGGAGGAGGCAGCGGGGGCAGACACAGGGACGCTCACTGCAAGCGGCGGGTGATGCGCGTCGACGGGCACAAGCGGCTCGTCCGCCGCTACTACCCACACCTCTCCGCCGAAACCTGAACTTAATACTAAATCTAGCTGCCGATTTAAGCAATTTGGTACGTTATTATTTTGAGTAAATTCGCAAAAGGTCAACAAATATTCATAGTAATTACTCACATTTAAAGGACACGAATGTAAATGTAAATTTGTCTGTCTGCCTGTGTGTTTGTTCCGGGTAATCTCCGAAACGGCTGGACCGATTTTGACGGCACTTTCACTGGCAGATAGCTGATGTTTTAAGGAGTAACTTAGGCTACTTTTATTTTAGAAAAACAAAATTTGGGTCCCGTCGCGCGGGCTCAGAACGCGGGAGCGGGCTTTTTTGTTAAGTTCAATTCAACGCGGACAAAGTAGCAGGCTCAGCTAGTAGTACATAAGTACCTATTCAATTATAGTAGAAGGTACCTACATCATAACACAGAATATAGTTAACCCAAATTAAAACAACCTTTACTCGAGGCCTCTCCTTATCATTTACATTATGTTATAAGGTGGTTCACCAAAGCAGCTTCATCAAATTTATAAAACTTTAAAGCCATGATAATTAGGTACACGATTTTCATTACATTTAAACTGATTAACAAACATGAAAATACTAAAAAAAAAAAAATATAAAGTACCAAGGTGCTACTAGGTAATAGAGTCAAAAATACATTAAGTATATAATATACAGAAAAAGTTAAAATTATTGCTAATTGAAAAAATCAAGAGGACCTAGGTATAAATTCACTATAAAAATTGCAACACACTGATTAACGACGACGTTTGCAATATAATGCATAAACTTAGGTACTTACAGTTAAATCATTGAAATACGTAGTAGATACGTTTTTAAACGAATTTTCCTTGAGCAATTATAATGTAAATAAAAGAAGATGAAATAGGAAATTAAAAAAAAATTATAATAATGTAATGACGTGGTAATAACAAGTAAGTTCAGACTAAAATAGGTTCAAGGGTAATAATAATAGTAAAACCATCTGTCACTAGACGGTACACATGATTTTTTAGTCTTAAATTAAGTAATAGTTAATTAATTAAATCCTATACTTTGCCACCGGTCTAACCCTATAAATCTTGAAACAAAACCTTTTTAAAAAACATGAGATTCTTTCTATCATACCAAGATCCACAGCATGAGATTCATTCTTACGGAAAACATTACTTTCAAAACAGAATTGGTCGTGGATAGTTGGAAATTTCGGAAATGCTTCCGTGCAAAAATGAGGGTAGTACGAATATTCTTCCCTTAAATCAAAATAACTGTATTTTCGGGCTGCAACGCGGATTTCCTGGTCTAATGAACAGGGAGACGCCACGTAGAACCTGTACTGCTTCTTATATTCATGCAACATCATTTCTGCATTAGTCAGAACATCATCGACTTTAACAAACAAATCATTGGTTGGTAGAGAGCCATACTTATGAATAAATGTTGATGGCGCCAATCTATATTTATGCCCGGTCTTTTTATCCTTCCACACTCTGCTAGTACTTTCCAATTGAAGCAAAAACGTGGGTATACTGTAACTATGTGTGGTTATAACATGCGTGTGAACACCGTAATTGTTTTTAATTTCGTAAAAGAGACTGTTTGCGAAGGGATAAATACCGCCTTGGTGGATATAGCCAAAGAATAACGTTAGTAGGGCATTCAATGTATACCAAGTATAACGTAACATGGTTTTGACTCTTTTAATTTTCGGCCCATCACTCTCGTTGGGATGGAGATGGTTACCGTAGAGGTATATTAGGGGTACAAGTATAGGTATAATGAAGCGTGCTTCCTGATGGGGGAAGAGGGACAGTATGGCTACCGGTATGACTAGCGAAAACAGCATCAAGCCTGTGATGCTTTGAATCCTTGGTAATTTACTGTAATGGCCGCGGATAAATCTGCAAAAAAATATAAAACCAGATTAGGTACAGAGCCTACTTTGCATATGTGAATAAGCACAGTGTAACAAGAGAAAATAATAATACTCACAAATGTAACACAAAGGCTTTTGTTGTCTTTAAGAATAACAGACTGAATGGTAATGTACACGCACGGTGATAAATAGAAAAGTTAAAATGCTTTGTTTTGAAATAACTAACAACAGACACTTATTATTTTTTGAATTAATTGAAGTTAATTTGGTAAAGATTTGCATTTGATTATGTACCATACACAAACCTTTTTAAGAGATTTGTTTGTATATTTTACTAAAAGCAAATAAATAAATAAGTCTTACCTATATATGTTTGCAGACAAAGTGATGATGGCCAAGATCCCCAATACATTAAACAGGAGTGGTATATTGACTGCTAGATGGAGCCACCGTGGATGGAGACCGTGCTGAGTAAGGTTTCTCATGTCAGAATTATATCTCAGGAAATTGAGAGGTGTCACCACCCAGTTGTCCCATGAGATCTTTAAAGTTTCTATATCTGCCAACGTTATATATCCATAATACCCCGAATCTATTAATATAAGGATTAAAGTAAAGGGCAGACAACAGAAAATGAAAAGAAAAATTCTATAATGGAAATCCTTGAAACCTACAACTTTTGAACCCAAACCTCTGTGAAGCCAGAAGAAGATTGGTGGAAATGCAAAACCGACAAATGTAGGACGATTGAAAACCCCAATAACAACTACAGTAGCTAAAATTATAACTCGGTTAAACGAATGTCCTGGCAAATGGGTTGCCAATTTGTAAATTTTCACTTTCTCCACTGCAGAGATTGCCTGCTCATACTTCTCTTTAAGAAATTCTTTGTGATATATAATCTTGTCAGACTTCAACATGCATTCGGCTACCAAAAGCAAGAGCATAGAGAAAAATATCATTTCAAATGTATTTGAAAAACTTCTGCAGCAGTAAGTGAACACTACATACGAACTGGCAAATATTTTTAATCTATTCCTAAAGTTTTGCCCGTATAAGACACAAATTTTGTATAAACAATAATCATTTATGAGTGAGAGTAGACAAATGAATAGTCTTGGAATTACAATCAAATAATATGGAGTTCTCAGATCTATGTTCAGGTAGGCTTTTGAAAATGGATTCAAAATGCGAATAAAAAGTAATGGTGGCCCCAATATAACTTTTGGGATGAAAATATTTCTGATGGGGAATTTAGGATTAAACTCCCATGTTCTGGAGATGTCGATGGTGAGGATATCGCCTGGAACAAGATATAATGAAACTTATTGTAAACTAACATAATAATAAATTAGTATGTAAGTAAACCTACCCATTTACATTTTTGTCACATTAAGGAAGATTGTTTTCCTTATATTAATAGTTTATTTTTCCTTCTCTGATAATGTTTTTTTTTTGGCTTTGCTCCACTGAGCGGAAAACTAGTCGACATTATTTTTAGGACTAACTGGATTGGAAGTGCTTTTACTAAAAAGACGCGAAAGATCGCAAATTAGAACAAAATTGACCCACCTGCGATGACCTCAACATTCTGAAAGAACTCATCAGGATGTATGTATCCGCGTTGCGGCAAAATTGTAAACGCAAATCTGAGAAACACTAACACCCAGTACGAAAGTGGTAATTTCACTGGATTCCTAAATGAAATCGCTTTAAGTATATCATTATTTAAAAACATATTATCTTCGCGCCCATGTAAGGTAATTGATAATGATAATGCTGTTGAAATTTGATAAAGCGATAGTAAAATAAAAACTACTATCACTGGAACAGCCGTCGACCGGCGGGCATGCTCCTTAGTATTTTTATTCTGTGCTGTGTTTGATCGACGGAATGACTGAACTGACATTGACAGTTGAAAGTGTTTGATAAAAAAATAATAATAAAAAAAATTGGTTTTTACCAAGAATATTATATATAAATATCATCTTCTATCTTCTTGGTTTTTACCCAAGATGATTACCCTTTGATATTTTTTCATTCCTTTCCTTTATCCCACAGACTTCAAAATTACTCTGTGCCTTTATCAAAGGTTTGTACGTAAAAAAATCTGATGAGACACAAGAGTTGTAAGGTGATGAGAATATTTTCTTGTTTTCTAGTCGGGTTTGAGATTTGAACTTAGAACATAAGTTTTGAACTATTTTTTTGACATATTGGATTATTTTTTGTCAATTGACACGTGTTAATATTTTGACAGCTGCGGAAACGAGATTTACGCATATGCCTTTGTATTCTTTGATAAAGGAAGTTGTATTAGGGTGAATGGGATGCATAGAACAGTTTTTGTCTTGCTCAGCGTATAGGTTTTATTTCACCATCAACCACATCAAAATTACCTTTAGTGGTTGTAGCACTTGTAGCAGACCATTTTCATAATAATAACTAGTGAGGTGTGTGATTATAGATATGTGCAGTAAAAGTTAGTACAAAATGGTTGGCTCTGCATTTATTGATATTTCTGTGTACTGCTGCTGTCCGTCACTGCACTGCTATTAGCATTATTTTTCTTTATTCTAAGGCATCTACCCCATCTACCCTACCGGGTGGCCTCATGCTCTATGGGCGGTCTATTGTAATGTAAGCGTTATCACAGATTTCTAAAACATATAATAGGGGTGTCCACTTCAAAAAAACATCGATGTTTTTTTCGATGCGATATATCGGAAGTGTGTATCGATGTCTTTCGATGTATCGGTTACAAACATCGATGTTTACTGAAAATCGAGTACTTTTTCTAACATTACATCACACCACAAAGCCCTCACCTAGTCAGCCTTCTGACACTCCACGCAAGCGTCAAGTTATAATTATTATACTACTCCTACACCAGCACTGTCCATGTCTGCACATTTATTGTGTGTGTTCAAGGATGCTGAATGTTGAAGAAATCTATATAACTAAGAAAAAACTACTTTTCATGGTGTACGACCATACACGTACATTTGCCGAAGCAGCAATCACACTTTGACCCAAATGTTCACATTAACGCAAATTGTATTGTAACCAAAATCTGTTCGTCATCGGTCATCAAGCAAACCGCACGTTCTCACCCCTCATTCAATTCACTCCCATTACTTACGTTTAATGTCAGTTTTATAATATAACAACTTTTATCAGCTATACCAGTATTTCTATCAGCCCTACCCAACCCCTATCAGACAAATTAGTACGGGCATCCATGTACACATGGAAACCATCACTGATTCAAATATTGTTTATAAAAAATTAAAACCATGAATGAGAATGATTTAGAGATCAAACTGAGTTTTCATTAAATTCACTTGTATTCGATATTTTATAAAAATACATCGATACATCGAGTGAATCAACAGTTTGTCAAAACATCGGATCGATTCGATGTATCGTATTAAAAACATCGAGTGATTCGAAAAATCGATGTTTATTGAATATCCCTAACATATAACTCTCGTGTTGGAATTTAAACGAGGCGTCGCACTGTGGTTCGTCCCCATACAAACGGTTGGACATAGGCGACTTAAAAATTCAAAGTCCTAATTTCACAAAACTGAACACACCATTCGATTGCTATATCAATGGACAACAAATAAGTATGAGACGGCTTTTGCGATTGGACTTATAGTTTAGGAGTAAATCACGAAAAACCGTTTTTAATGTATGGAAAGCTACCTATAAATATGCATATCTCGTCATTTTCGTCCATTTTCGTCCTGAAAATTTTATGACAGTATCTTGTCATCATAAGCCACATTTTCTCTAAAGACACATGGTGCTCATCTAGTGCACTTATTGAGATAAAAAACAACAATTTCAGGGGTTTTTTTGATAGACGCTATCTTATTACAATAGATATATTGCTTTAAAAGTCCAAAAAAAATAAAAATAAACTAATTCAAATAAAATTGTATTTAATAAAAAACAAATAAAAGGTGAAAATAGTAATAGAAAGAAGTATGGAGACATCAATAAATTCTATTTCATGCTCATCAGACACGAGCAAATCTCGAACTTCGCTAAATAAAATCTTTTTTTTTTATTTTTTATTCATCTTCCGACGAATACTATTTAGCAACCATTGTATCATATGCCACATTATCTCCAAAGATGAGCACCAATTGGCTCATCTTGTGCACTTTTTGAGACATAATGCAAAACATAAAAAACATTAAAAAAGCAAATGTTCAAGTAAATATTTGTGGATGTGTGATATTTGTGGTGTATTAGACATCAACTAAAAACGAATCATATATTATAATAAACAAAAAATATTGGGTAAAACAATACGAACCTCAAATTGTTATCTTTATTAACACAGTAATTAAACACGTGAACGTACTTTTATTACCTACTCACTCGATGAACAATACCTTGGAAGGGTTGTTTGTGACACCTGCAATGATAAGCTCGGTAGGTACAGGTAATAATAGTGATTAGGTAATAATCTTCCTCTAATATAACAATAAAGGCCGTTTATTTTTACCGAAATACATATAATAATTTGTTTGTACTGCAGCTGCAATTCCTGAACATGAATGGTAGGGGTTAACTACCCCTAATTAGCTAGTCTTCCTTTTATCCTATCAAAATAATGTACGTAACTTTGATTAGCCAGTATTATCTGAGTCCATTTAAGAAGTGGTACGAAGTAATTATGTCTTTCCGTGGTTTCGTAACTAATTTAGATCTCTATGTTGCTCTTCGCCAGCATAGTGATCTTCATGATTATGAGTATTTATTCGGTATTCTGAAGTCTAGTAGTCTAGTTCAACTTTGTGAAAGTACCGAAGAAGAACTTAAAAATTGGTGTCGTCAATTTTGTTACCGTGTTAACATTAGATGGATCAAATCCAAAAGAGGTGCTGACAAATTCAGGCAGAAGAATGCAAAATGGCTTAGCTCTGAAGTACATTGGCCAGAGTGCTTCAAAGAAAACAGAGTTCCCTTGACTGAAGAACAAGTTCAAGACTCTATAGAAGTGGTGAGCCCGTCAAAATCAGACGCATCCACTTCAACAGAGGTGTCTCCAAGAAAATCTTTTGAAGATTTATCGAATCAACAGAAAAGAAGACGCACTGAAGAAATTCGCGCAAGTACTTATAACAGTGCGCTATTGTTTTCGACAGAATGTGCTTTAAAGTCCGCTGGAAAAGAAGATGTGGCAAATGTCATGAAATATTTGCTTGAAAATCCTCAAGAAGTAGCAAAAGTAGTGACTTTTATTGGTGGCCAAACAAAACAAAATGAAGAAATCTCTACTCAGAAAGCTCTAGCTTTGTTCATCACCTTGCGCTTATCAAAATGGCGCTATATAACATTAAGGGACTTCAGTTCAAAAGAAGGTAACACAAAGTACCCAAGCTACTACAAGTTGTTAAAAGAAAAAACCGAGTGTTATCCAAAAAAAGAGGACATGAGTATAACAAGTAACGCAGCTAAGATTAAATTACAGTCACTCTTAGATTTGACGGTGAAGAGACTTATACAATCATTGGATTGTAGTATCGACTCGTTAGACCAACTGGTGCTGTACAGCAAGTGGGGATTCGATGGAGCTTCAAGCCAAAGTGTTTACCATCAACGGACTTCAGTTAGTAGTGAAGATTTGTCTACGGTATTTATGGCAAGTCTCGTACCCCTAAAACTGACTGATCAGACTGGAAACATTTTGTGGCAAAATGACCGACCCTCCTCAACTATTTACTGCCGTCCAATATCGTTTCAATTTATGAAAGAAACAGAAGCCAATGTCAAATCAGAGCTAGCAGCCTTTGAGTCTGAGATCTCAAACCTCACTCCAACTGAACTTGGGAATACTATGGTGACACATAACCTCGTGTTAACCATGATAGATGGAAAAGTACATTCCTATATTTCTAAAACTTCAGCAGCATTGTGTGACCTGTGTAAAGCTCGTCCCACTGAAATGAATAACTTGGAAGAAGTGAGAGCTAAAGTAGTGGACCAAGACCTATACAAATATGGATTGAGTTCTTTGCATGCTTGGATTCGGTCAATGGAGTGTTTGTTGCACATTTCTTATAAAATGGAAATAAAAACATGGCGAGCAACAGGAGTGGATATGAAGCAACAAGTTAAATCTAGAAAAGAAGCCATACAAGCAGCTTTTCGTAGAGAAACTGGCTTACTACTAGATGTGGTCAAGCAAGGTAGTGGCAACACTAATACTGGCAATGCTGCTAGGAGATTTTTTGCCGATACGGAAACAACGGCTCGTATTACAGGTCTAGACGTTAGACTGATTAGAAGTATTGCTGTTATATTGCAATGTATCTCTTCAGGACAGCAAATCGTCATAAACAAGTTTAGGGAGTACTGCCATGCGACAGCAAACCTATACGTAGAGTTGTATCCGTGGTACTATATGCCTTCAAGCCTCCACAAGGTACTCATTCATGGACCTGAAGTAGTAGAACATTTTTCTATACTTCCAATCGGATTTTTATCTCAAGAAGCATCAGAGGCCAGGAATAAAGACTTCAGAAAATTTAGGTCGGAACACACACGAAAGTGCAGTAATACTGCAACAAATGAAGATATTTTACATAATTTTCTTTTGTCTTCGGATCCATTGCTAAGTAGTATTCGTCGGAAGATGTATAAAAAAGAAAAAAAGATTTTATTTAGCGAAGTCCGAGATTTACTCGTATCTGATGAGCATGAAATAGAATTTATTGATGTCTCCATACCCGAAGAAGATTCTGACTCTGATCATGACGAATCAGACGAATTCGACGAGACTGAAAATTAACACATTTATCTATATTAACATTAATTTCTTATATTTACGCGAATACTACACATTGAAATAAAACTATTTTTACGGATTATATCGCGTTTATTTTTACTGTTAATGTTCCCGACGTTTCGGCTGCTCTACAAGATGCAGGGGTATACAAACTCGATTGTGAATGTGGGCTCTCCTACATAGGGCAAACTAAAAGATCAGTAAAAACCCGCGTAAAAGAACACATAGCTGACGTGAAACACCGGCGCTCCACGAAGTCTGCAATCTGTGAACATGTACAGGACCGCACCCGCCATTATATCAGATTTGATAAACCACAGATCCTCGCAAAAGAACACCGATTCCGACCAAGGATGATACGTGAGGCCATTGAAATTAAAAAACATCCAAATTTCAATAGGGAAGATGGCTGGGTGCTACCACCAACTTGGGATCCAGTAATTAATATAATTAAATCCAAAACCAAGTGTACCATTGCAAGACCTCGAGACACTGTGAGCACTTTCTGCGTGGATCGGACCGCAAACAACAACTTAATATGAGGGTACCCAGTTACTAACTATGACATCAGGACGTCTAACACCTCAGTCCCCCCGTGACCATGGCTGCTGTAAAGCAGCCGAAACGTCGGGAACATTAAAAGTAAAAATAAACGCGATATAATCCGTAAAAATAGTTTTATTTCAATATATTAACATTGTAACATTTTATTATATTTTGCTTTCATTATACATAATTTGTATTATTTCCTTATTTTAATAATATTTTCACTTTATATTTGTTTTTTATTAAATATAATTTTATTTGAATTCGTTTTTATTTTTATTTTTTAGGATTTTTAAAGCAATAAATCTATTGTTTTAATATCTATTAAAAAAAAAACCCTAAAATAGTTTTTTTTTTATCTCAAAAAGTGCACTAGATGAGCACCATGTGTCTTTGGAGAAAATGTGGCTTATGATGACAAGATACTGTCATACATTTTTCAGAACGAAAATGGACGAAAATGACGAGATATGCATATTTATAGGTAGCTTCCCATACATTAAAAACGGTTTTTCGTGATTTACTCCTAAACTATAAGTCCAATCGCAAAAGCCGTCTCATACTTATTTGTTGTCCATTGATATAGCAATCGAATGGTGTATTCAGTTTTGTGAAATTGGAACTTTGAATTTTTAAGTCGCCTATGTCCAACCGTTTGTATTGGGACGAACTACTGTGCGTCGTGCGTAGGACCGCTTAAATGACTTGATTGGCAGTATCCCCTCTGCTGTAAGTGGTAATATAAACCTAAATTAGGAACACCATTTGCAACAACATGCCAACTCTGTCTGTACCTCTTAAAATATAATTTGAAGTCGCAATCAGTGTGCCTGTACGTGAAGTTTTTGTCATACGATTTTGAACTTTATTCGCACTATGTAGATAATTTGCAGACGATTGTTTCCCGTCGAGTAGTCTGGAACTGATACCGTTCATAAAAAAACAGGAATTTTAGGTACATATTAGAAATTATATGATTTTATTACTGTGTCGTTAAATACATATTCAACTTGGTTAAAATGATGGGCAATTAATTGGCACATTTAACTGCCGAGTATGCGAAAGCCTCTAAATGTTAGTTGTTTACTAAACATTAATGCTTTTACAATTATACTAGTATTAGTAGGTAGTAATTAACGTTCCATATAGAACTTAAATTTTAAAGAAACAAATCTAAATTAATAACAAAATGCTTTTAAGGCCGCTTCACACGTACTGCTCTGACACCGCATTAATCATGTGAAGAAAAGAGACAACTGTATATTCCTATAGCTCTGCCTCTCGTAATAGCGCGTCAGATCAGGCGTGTGGAGCAGGGGTAAAATCGAAAAGTTTTAGTAAATAAAAGAATGTAATAAACAATAATATGGTTTAGTTTCAAGAAGTAAATAATAAATATCGTCAGACTATGTAAATGTTATGTAAATTGGAAAAATTTGTCCTGAGCAATCAATCAGGTTACCATCATTCACTATCATCGAATAATTTAAAAGGCTTATAAATAAAAATAACTGACCATTGAGTACATTTTACAAAACAAGTAAAAAATATTAAATAACATAATTATTTACATGAATATACAAGGGATTTTATCACACACAGATGGCTGATAAGTTGAACTACATCGTGTCAGGTAAATTCCCTGGGAATAGGGCAACTGAATAGGAATCCTATTAGGATAATAATACAACTCATATTACAAGATGTAAAATGGTCATTTAGCGGACGATTCATAGGACAACTTGTGTATAATTCATGTTTGTCAGATCTTGGGCAATGCCTCTAATCTAATACCCAGATGTGGTATCAAGCTGCCGAATAAAAATGGTACTAGTATTTTATAACTAACAACAAATTATCAGGACTTTTAAAAACTGGCCCTCAATTATTTTGTTTAGCAATTTAAATTCATAAAACAATTTTATATAACATATTCGAATTATAACATACATATTTGTTTTATTATTTAGGCACTGGAATGTTCAAGGGGGTTTATTAATTTAAATCTAAAACTACATTGATATTATTTATTACTATATACATTAGTAAAGTTAATATCGATTAAATGAACAAGTTTTCTAGATTCTTACAATATACTTAGTAAGAAATGTCATGCCAAGGCAATATTCATTCACAGATTTACATTTGAATTTGGAACTTGCCAGTTTACAATTAACATGTATTTTTTCCTTTGTCATCCCACTGAGTTCTTACCTACTATTCCATATGTATAGTATCAGTCTTGTAACACCACGGCATGTCTTCGCCAAACTTGCATCTGTGGGCGTTGTTTTTGGCGTCGTACAAGAGCGCGTTGTCGACGTACGCGTCGCACGCGTTGCACCACACGGACAGGTCGGTGAGCGACAGCACGAGCGCGTGGCCGCTGCGCGCGCGGTGCGCCTGCATGTGGCCGCGCACGTTCCGCGCGCACGCCGTCTGCGCCACGGAATAAAGGGCACAGTTATACAAGTTTATCAATTGGATATCGTTTTGCAGAACGGAATCAACCCACATGCACTGCTGCCGACCAAAAACAACTTTGTGTTAATGGTTCTAGGTTGGTTATAGTTTGCAAAATGGAACCACACACTTTTGGTTCCATTTTACAAATCTACGTCCAATTTACAATGGCTTTACAAAGAATGTTTCAGAACAAAAGTGCGTTGTAAGTTGATTATTTCCGTAAATATTGGTGTGTTTGTGAAGATGACACCATTATGTATTAATAATTTCTATTAAGAAAATTAAAAATACTATAGAACATACTTCTACAAAGCATATTAACATAGACCACCATAGACAGACAAATTAATTATACTTATTTCTCATTGCGATGCACCAATTGTAAAAGGAGAACGAGTAGGTAGAATGTTTTGTACTTTGATATAAATCAAAGTATCACTCTTATAAATTCAACTTTTCACGGAATAGATAACCTTGGAAAAAAGGTTTTAAGACTGATACTATAAGCTCCAAAATCCAAAATTGTGGGCCTTCACAAGGTTAGAGCTAAACCATAGGCAATGTCATAGACAGTCTTATTATGTGAGAGGTTGTAAATACTTACAATATAACAATGCAAGCAGACCCAGTTCTCCTCAGTGTGATCACAGTCCACACACTTCACTCCCTGCTCAAACTTCACATCACTAGGTATCGCGTACAACGACTCCAAATGCGGACACCATTGCAACGGGATCACCGCAAACATCTCGCCGTCGACTATCGCTTGCATGTTCTCCGCTAAATAATCGACTAGTTTTGCCTTCTCAGATTCTTTAGGAGTTTCTTGAATGGAACTTCCTTGCTCACTAACTTTTTTCTCAGGTTCCTTTTTCGAATTTCCACCATCTTTAGACGAATGAGCTTCTTCTTCGTCATCCGTGCCGCAGTGGATACCGTCCGAACATTTTTTATCTATACTCAAATTAGCCATATTCGCTTCAAGCGATGACTCCAACTGGCTATTGCTTTTAGAGTCGATTGATTTATTCGATTCGTCCAGAGTGCTCGATAACGATACTTCGGCTTCTTGATCAAGCATCAGCCCTCTGGACGGTAGCGGTGGTTCTAAAACGTCTTCGGATGGCAAGGCAAGGCGGAATTTGAGCGATTTCCAGTACTTTTTGTGGGTTTTGATGACGTTGTGTATGGATTCGACGGCGGACCAGTGGGTCGTCCTTTTCGGGTCGTAGTGATGTTCAATGGGGTCGCCGAGCAGGGCTTTGGTGCACATGGTCATGGAGTACGCGATGCTGGTGATGTTGTAGCCTCCCTCGAGGCAGAGTATGACGCGGCCGCCGGCGAGCGAGCGGAGCATTTGCGTCATCCGGCCGAAGCATTCGGGGGTTACTTTGCACCCTGAAACAATGGAATGAAATATGATAGATAGTTATGTAGATATCGCCAGACGAACACACCAACTGTATGGTCCCAAACTAAGCAACGCTTGTACTGTGTTTACCGTACAATGGACTGGGGGCGATCCAAGTGACACCCAGACCAGCGTAATTACGAAAAGGCCATTTCCGAAATCTACCCTGATGGGAATCGAACCCGCAACCACCCGGTGTCGTGAGCCGAGCGGCCTACGCTCGAACCACTGCGCCAAGCGGTCGAATGTCTATGAGGCATGCAAATGTATCAAGTGGTTTAAGGGTAGGAATCAAAATGTCTTACCTCCAAGAGGGTCTCCGACGCACGCATCGAATCCTGCCGACACGATCACCAGCTCCGGGTTGTACTCGTACGCGATGGGCAGTATTACCTGCGTGAACGCGGCCAGGTACTCCGCGTCACCCATGCCGCGCTGTGGGGATAACACCGTACACGCTATTATTGAAATCGATCGCTTAAATATTTACGATAACTAAAAAAACTATTGGAAATAAATTAGGACGACCGCTTGGCGCAGTGGTTCGAGCGTAGGCGGTTGCGGGTTCGATTCCCGTCAGGGTACATTTCGGTTAATGGACTTTCGTAATTTACCCTGGTTGTCACCGGGATCGCCCAGTCCGTTGCATGGTACCCATAGTACAAGCGTTGCTTAGTTTAGCACCATACAGTTTGTGTGTTCACATGACGATATTTATTATTTATTAACTCTAAAAGAGACAAAAATACAGAACTAGAGTTTCCAGTCAGAAAAAAATACGCACACTTTAAAAAGCTGTCACTCCGTGATCCATCAAATAGGGTAAACAAAAAATTTATTACATTCCAATATACAGTAGGAAAAGGTTAAAACAGCTGTAGGTCACACATTGAACTTATTACGAACGCCGACAGACATTGTAATATACATTGATGCGGATGGAATTGTAGCGTACGTAGGGTAATTTTTATGTAAAGTATCAGTATTGTTAATTAAATTAAGTACTCCTATATTTGGTGACCACCGCGTTTGGACATCAGGTATGGCGCAAAACAAGAATATTCCCGGTGGAAGTTCTAGTAACTTCGCGGCAGGTACACCCGGCGACACAAGTTTGGACGACAACGGTGGAGTTTTTAAGGTTGGTGTGAGAATTCCTCCTTTTTGGCCTGAAGAACCAGCACTATGGTTCGCGCAAATCGAAGGGCAGTTCGTGCTATCCGGTATTACGGCCGACAGTACGAAATTTTATTACGTGGCAGCCCAGCTCGAGCATCAGTACGCAGCTGAAGTAAAAGATATTATTACCGCACCGCCGGCCGAAGAAAAATACACAAAATTAAAAACTGAGCTTATTAAGCGCCTTTCGGCTTCTCAAGAAAAAAAGGTCAAGCAATTGCTAATGCATGAAGAATTAGGCGACCGCAAGCCATCGCAATTTCTACGGCACTTGCAAACTTTAGCAGGACCGGCGGTACCCGACAATTTTATTTGTGCGCTGTGGGCTAGTCGCTTACCTAATAATATTCAGACGGTGATAGCAACTCAAAAAGATATACCGTTAGATTCTGTTTCAGAATTAGCCGACAGGGTGTACGAAATCGCACCACCTGGGCCTACAGTGGCGAGTGCCGAGGCCAACAATGCGATGGGCGAGTTGACACGGATGGTGGCTGAACTATCCCGGCAAGTTTCGGCTCTGCAAGGTCAGGTACAAAGTAATTCATATAGACAGAGCGCACGCTCGGGGGACAGAAAACAAGCCTACAACCGCAAACGGAGTAGTTCACGCTCGAAGACACGTAATGCTGAGTACTGCTGGTATCACAACCGATTCGGTGACAAAGCCAGCAAATGCACCACGCCCTGCTCGTACCCGGGAAACGTAAGCGGCAGCCGGAAGTAGCGGCTAACGACTGCCTCATCAAACCCAGCCGCCTCTTTGTATTAGACCGTACCTCGAAGTTGCAATTTTTAGTAGACACGGGATCGGACCTGTGCGTCTACCCTCGCTCAGCAGTGCGGGAACAGCGCAGAAAAACAGACTACCAGTTATATGCTGCAAACGGTACTCCGATCAAGACGTACGGCTGGATTAATTTAAAATTAAATTTGGGGCTACGTCGTGATTATACCTGGAGATTCGTAATGGCTGATGTATCTAAGCCTATAATAGGGGCTGATTTTCTTATATTTTACAATCTGCTTGTAGATATGAAGAACCACCGCTTGATTGACGGCCTTACTCTGCTTTCTTCAGCTGCAATGCCGGCAACCAATTACAATGACACCAGAGATGCTGAAAGCTTTTCAGTCATGTAAAACCAGCTTATCCAATGCAGCGTTGCTAGCGCATCCCGAGCCGAGCGCTGAAATGGCGATCCACACTGATGCGTCAGACACATCCATTGGTGCAGTACTCCAGCAGAAGACAGGTGACTCCTGGCAACCGCTAGCTTTCTTTTCCCGGCAGCTGTCGACGGCACAAAGAAAATATAGCGCTTACGACAGAGAACTGCTGGCCATATACGACGCAATTAAACATTTTAGGTATATGATCGAAGGCAGACACTTCACCATATTCACTGATCATAGACCATTGACGTATGTTTTTGCGACCAACCGCGACAAATGTTCTCCTCGACAGTTCCGATATCTAGATTTTATTTCCCAATTTACGACCGACATTCAGTACGTGGCAGGGAAAGATAATGTCGTCGCAGATTGCCTGTCGAGAGTAGAGGAAGCATTCAAGCCTATGACAACCGACGATCTTGCACGTTCTCAAGCAACAGATCCTGAGCTGCAAGAACTTCTGCAAAAAGGCACATCACTCAAACTGGAAAAAGTGAAGCATGTTGATTCTGATGTAGAATTGTACTGTGACGTCTCCACCGCTAACCCTCGACCTTTTGTTACAGTACCCTTCAGAAAGCATATATTCGGTACTCTGCATGGGTTGAGCCATCCTGGAGCGAGGGCAACTGTCAAGTTGGTAACGGACAGATACGTTTGGCCAGGCGTACGCAAAGATTGCAGATACTGGACCAAGGAGTGCACAGAGTGTCAGAGGTGCAAGATAGCCCGGCACATATCTTCTCCCACCTCCCACTTTCCTGTTCCATCCCAACGTTTTTCCCATGTCCACATGGACATCGTAGGGCCTTTACCCGTTTCATCTGATTTCAGATACTGCCTCACAGTCATCGACCGGTTCACCCGTTGGCCTGAGGCGTACCCGCTGGTCGACATAACAGCCGAAGCATGCGCCCGCACCTTTATAGCTGGCTGGGTGGCTCGCTTTGGTTGTCCTCATCGCATCACGACAGACAGAGGGCGGCAATTTGAAAGCAAGATGTTCCACACCATGAGCGCTATGATCGGGGCTCAACACCGACCGACAACGGCTTATCATCCAGCGTGCAACGGCATGGTGGAACGTCTGCATCGTCAGCTGAAGGCCGCTATCAAATGCCACGTGAACAGCAACTGGACTGAAGTTCTACCTCTGGTGCTGCTCGGCATCCGTAGCGCGTGGAAAGAAGACATCAAGGCTTCGGCGGCAGAGCTTGTCTATGGGGAGCCATTGCGACTTCCGGGCGAATTCCTCGCGCCATCGCCTACTGACGTCATTGATGTTACTGACTTCGCAGCACGTCTCCGTTCTCACATGACAAAGCTGTCTCCAGAACCAGCAAGCAGACATGGACAGAGGCCATTCTACGTACCCCGCAGCTTGGCAACCGCAGAGTACGTCTTTCTTCGGCAAGATGCTGTGCGACGGCCACTCGACCCTCCATACTCAGGACCTTACAAGGTACTACGTCGAGGCGAGAAGACGTTGGTCATATCCGTTCGGGAACGAGAAGTTACCGTGTCCATTGATCGAGTTAAGCCAGCCTACGTAGCGAGAGAAGACAGCAACCTACCTACCAGTCTGCCATCTCAAGAAGATGTCAAGAAAACCAGTTCAGGGCGAGTAGTTCGTTATCCCGATTACTATCGACCGTAGCGTAGCACCGGTCTCAGCAAGGGGGTAGTGTAGCGTACGTAGGGTAATTTTTATGTAAAGTATCAGTATTGTTAATTAAATTAAATTAAGTACTCCTATAGAATAAAAATGCGTAGTTGTCAACCAACGTGTGCGTCAATGTATAAATGATTATCGTTTCCTTTGTAACCCGTTACCTTGTTCCAGGGCACGTTGACGTTGTACCCCTCGCCCTTGCCTTCTCCCACGGCGGTGTAGTCGGCGTCGGCCGAGTGCGGGAAGAAGGAGCCGTGGTCGTACCGATGTATCGACATGTACAGTATCTGGGGGGAAACAAAATAATATAATTATTCACTTTATAAATTTTATCACATTTTATATTTTTAAATCTAAATAAAATTATCTAATCTAAATAAATTTAAAAATATAAAACATTATAATAATAATAGATGGCACTGACGAAAAATGTGCACCGTTTTGTGATGACGCCTTTATATCTCGCCGACAAAAATAGAGACAACAATATTAATCGGTGTAAATGTTTCTTCAGTGCAAACTCAGGGTTAGATGGTGATGATGAAGTTAGCTTTCAGGCCCATATTAATTAATTAAAATAAATATTTAGCCCTTTTGATATCCTACTCCTGGGCACGGGCCTCCCCTCATCACGAGGGAGATTCAGGCCATAATCCTACACGCTGGCCCAGTGCGGGTTGGCGGATTTCACATGTCTTTCGAAAATTGGTTAATCTTCTAAGACATGCAGGTTTCCTCATGATGTTTTCCTTCACCATAAGCAAGTGATAATGATATAGAAATTATGATTAAGTATTAAATATCAAGTCTGGGGACCTATCTTGATAGTACGTCAAAAGCGTACTCAAGACCGTTCCCGGTCTCGAGGACAATTTATTAACCCGGGCGTTAGACTCTACATCGTTATACCCATGGTGGTATGGACCTTATTGTCGTTGTATGTGATACTCTGCGTGCCGTTCCCGTGGTGCACGTCCCAGTCGAGCAGCAGCACCCGGCGCAGCTGGTGCGCGCGGATGGCGTGCGCGGCGGCGGCGGCGGCGCTGTTGAGCAGGCAGAAGCCGCTGGGGACCTCCTCGTCCGCGTGGTGCCCCGGCGGCCGCACCACGCACACGCCCGCGCCGCACTGCCGCGACACCACCGCGTCCACCATCTGATCAATACCTCACTAATTAGATATCATGAACCGTGCACGTATCGATATATCGTAGCACCAGTATCGAGTCGGGACGGTATTTCTTTAGACCGGCCTATCGTCATGATCCATCCACAGTCCACACTACAGCAGTCTAGCGACATAGGAATCGACAATACGAATAAAACGTCCATCGAAATGTAAACGAGCCTCAGGATAAGGGTCGACGTAGACAGAGCGTAATATACACGAAAGCGATCTACTATGTCGCATTTTTTTATTAACCGTTAAATGTCCCACTCTTGATGTAGCATGCATGAAGTTTAAATTAATAATAACGTTTGATGGAACTGCGTTCATGCTATTTTGTACCGGAAAATGATTACTTAAATGCTATTTATTAAATATCATTGATATGTTCAACTCACTTGTAAAACACACCCAGTAGCGACCGCAGCACTTTCCAAGGAATCCGGGTGGAAGTACACGGAGTCGAATGCTTCTTTCTGATTGTTCAAATCTCTTAGTTTCGTTGTCGACAACTCTTTGAGTCTGCAAACGAAAATCTTGGTGATGAAGTTGACTGCCTCTTATAGTACATTACATGCCTATCGAGTTAGTTAAATATGCAACAATACCTAAATATATTTCCTTGATAACACCATCAGCCAAGTGTTAAGAAAATGGTGTCTGCTTAATTGGTGCAAACGGCACCAATTAAGCAGACACCATTTTCTTTAACATGAGCGATATGAAACTGTTACAAGATGTTATAAAATTGAAATTTTACAAGCATTCACAAGCAGCTCCCTCCCTCCCATGTGGACTTCCAGAGAAAAAAATAGTATATATAATGTTATCCCAGAGCGGAAGGGTCTCTCCACATTTATCGACTCGGAATTGGCGACGTTCAGGAATAGTTTCACGTCTCCGGCATAACAGTGTAAAAGACGTGAATGCGTCGCGTCGCGTCAACCGCGCTGAGTCAAACTTACAAACACACTTTCACTTTGTGAAGTGAAACATCTATGAGCTCACTTTGGCAGTAAAATCAACTAGTTTGACGACCGCTTGCACTGCGCCAAGTGGTCGTAGGCTGCTCAGCTCACTACATTGGGTGGTTGCGGGTTCGATTTCCGTCAGGGTAAATTATGGAAATGGTATTTTCGAAATTTTCCCTGGTCTGGGTATCACTGGGGTCGGCCCCACCCAGTCCATTGTACAAGCGTTGCTTAGTTTGTACATACAGTTGGTGTTTTCGTCTAGCAATATTAATTTATTTAATTTAGTTTGCCGTCACGGCTTATGGCATGACGCTCTCATGCCGTCATGCCCCCTCTACGCAATCGCTCTCGACTCCCTTGTGTGTGTGTGCGCGAACTCACTATACTCTACACATGTTTTTCATCTGTCGGGCGCCCCTTGACGGCTTGTTCCTTTTTTTAATATTAGTAAGGGTTTGAGCATCGTCGAGATTCCGGCAGTACCTGTCCAAGTGCTTGCGCGTGTGCACGGCGAGTATCTCCTCGTCGCTGGCGGCGCGCGGCGGCAGCTGCAGCAGGCGCGGCAGCAGCCCGAAGTCGCGGTGTCGCTCGTGGATGCGCAGGATGCGCTCCGGACACTCCACGTGGCCACTGACACACACAACAGGTATTGTTAAACTTGTATCCTCTTATTAATAAACTATAATTTAATAATAAAACCGTAGGTACACTCGAATTATAAGGTGTTAAAAAATTAGGTATCGATATTTTCACCTTTCAGTGCTAAAAACGAACCTATTGAAAAGTTTTTTTTATATGACGATTTTTTCATTACATAATCCGTTGGACTAGCAGTATACTTACGGCTCGCATAAATTCCTGTGCTTCAACATAGCCTGGTCATAAATGTAGCCTACATCGTGCTGCGGTATGCTTAAATCTGTCACTGTAACAATAAACAATATCGTAAGTATGATGCACAAATAATTTAAATCATTACCCTCTGGAGTTAAAGACCATTTTTGCACGGCAAAATTTAACTCTTTGGCTTCGGCTTGCCACATTTAGTACCTGTAGCATTCAAGCGAAAAACGTTTCTCTTATCATGAAAGCAGGGTGTTAATTCCCATGTACATACCCAATCTCAAATGATTCAGCCTCTCCTCAATTCTCCTCTTCGTTTCGTCATCTTGCACCGGATAGCAGTCCCTTGTATCGAACCTCTCCGGCCTAGTCTCATCTCCCTCCCACCTGACTGTTACAGTGTGCTTCTCTTTCTCGCCATCGCACACGTTAGGTGGGCCGGTAATCGAGTACGTCAGTTGGTAGTTGAAGCAATTCCAGTATCGTTTGTGTATGTATATGCAGTTGAGGATCGTGTCTCGTATTCTGTTGAAGAATCATATTTTAGAATTATTTCCAAACAACACAAAATTTCAAATGTTTTACCTATATTATCTAGACTAGTTATAAAACGTCAAAACAATTTTCAGGTAGTACCTCACCGTTCAACTTATCAATTTTTTTGTTAACTGGGTGTAAACTTAAGTTTTTCTCTGATTAGTCTGGTAATATTTGTGTAATGTACCATGACCAACGAGAAGCAAAACGAAATAGTAATAATGTTGGAGTTCAAGTCGGTCCCCGTCTGGCTCGCCAACCTTCGGGGTGCCCATGTCGCCGCCAAATAGCTTAATTCGCCGTTCAATTAACAGCCTAGGCACTTAACTAAACGGCGCCGTTCAACTAGTGGCCTGAATGACATTCAGCCATTTGATCAAACAGCTAGGCAAATGACTTGGATCGATGACGTTTAACTACTTGCCTAGTCGTTTAAATACCTGCCTAGCCTGTTCATTTCAATTCAGTCCTGCTTTCTGCCACCTAGCGCCGAAACTCACCAAACTGTCAATATCTCTATATTCTATATTCTCTTTGGTCAATATGGCGTCGGAAAAAAACAACTTTGATGGAATAATTTTATTAGGTACTTAGTTTTTTTTACTTATTTTTTTTAGATCCACCGAATCTATTTGCCGGGTGGGGTTTCTGTGGGGTCATAAAAAAAATTACCCTAACCTAAACCCATCCAGGTCGTTCTGCTTGGGTAGTATTTTGAAAAAGTTTTGTAGTACTTAAATGTCAACCAGTTGCCTAAGCATTAGCCAGCCAGTTGATTAAATGTTGTAATAGACGATACGGCTGAATATCATTCAGGCCGTTATTTGAACGGCGCTGTTTAGTTAAGTGCCTAGGCTGTTAATTGAACGGCGAATTAAGCTATTTGGCGGCGACACCCATATTTTGAATTCGTGATTAGTTTTATACTAGAAACCGATTACTAAATAAATTAATAAATATATAAATCTATAAAACTTAGTATCTTTTAGCGTTGGCCGTGGTAGCTGTTTTTCTAATGCGTGCTGAGTTGCCAAATGTTAAGACCGTAAGTCTTATAGTTTCGGTTTTATCATGACCAGAGATTTAACTTTTGCGCTCCTATATGTATAACTAGCGACCCGCCCCGGCTTCGCACGGGTGCAATGCTGATACTAACTATACTATAGCTATACATAATAAACCTACCTCTTGAATCACTCTATCTACTAAAAAAACCGCATTAAAATCCGTTGCTTAGTCCTAAAGATCTAAGCATACATAGGGACAGACAGATAGCGGGAAGCGACTTTGTACTATACTATGTAGTGACTCGCCAGCTGCGCCGTCAGGTGCGCGTAGCACGCCGGGCTCAGCTCCATACTATGTACTATGTAGTATGTAGTGATGTGTGGTAGACTCACTCGTCGCAGGGCTCGGAGCAGTGCGGCAGCGGCGGCGGGGGCTGGCCCAGCAGCGCGCGCAGCGTGAGCGCGGCGGCCTCGGCCAGCGCGGGCACGCAGTAGCCGCCCTCCAGCACCGCCGCCACGCGCCGGCACACGCTCGCCAGCTGCGCCGTCAGGTGCGCGTAGCACGCCGGGCTCAGCTCCATCTCGCCCTGGGGACCACCAGCGACTCATACATTTCTTTTTTACTAGTTTCTGCCCGCGACTTCGTCCGCGTAGACTTAAGTAAAGTATCCCATGTGTTAATCCAGGTTATGAACTAACTGTGTTACAAATTTCATCCAAATCCGTTCAGTAGTTTTTGCGTGAAAGAGTAGCAAACATACATCCACACTCACTAACTTTCGCATTTATAATATTAATATTAAATATTAATAATTCATGTTAATTAATTAATTTGATAATAAAGCTGAAATGACAAATGCCGGCTTCTCAAGTTCCATATTATAAATCACAAAACATGTTCTAAGTTCCAAACCTTCTCATCTCCTAACGCCGAGTCGAACCCGGCCGACACGAGAATGAGTTCGGGCGAGAACTGAAAGAGACAGAGATATACAAAATGTGTGTGATAGAAAGGGATGCAAGTACCTCAGGACAGCCGTAGGCTGCGTCGTAGCCGGCGGATATTATAATCAGCTCCGGTTGAAACTGGTGTAGAACAGAAATATATTTTGGTTAGATGGATAAATACATAGCGTTTTATAGAACCGTACGGCAAGACATTGGCCACTGTCATTATTTTTAAGAACCTACTCACAATTACAATGTATTTAATGACCTATAAACCGTGGCGGATTTACCAGCAGGCTGAGCAGGCTGGTAAATGGCCTAGGGCCGCAAATTAGGGGACCGAATTTTTTTTGCTACCTCATTGAAATCAAAAAGATTTCTGCATGACGATTTTCTGATGTTTTACAGTTTTTTTTTTTTTTTAATTGCAATCTGTTTTTTTTTTTTTAACAATCAGCAATCGTTATAGATGTTGTTTCTTGTCATGGAGGGCAGTTAGTCCAGTGACTTATCCCCTTTATTATAGGTGGTTTTTATAAAGTTTTGTCTTATTCAAGAGTTAAGAGATCCTTTGGTGATTTCCTTTTTAGTCGTTTGAAAGTATCGACATTCATCAAGCTCGTGGCTAGTATATTCGGATGATTGTCCAGTCTGGTCTTATAAGAACGCATTAGGTGTTTCGTCTCTTCTTTAACTGTTCTGATTCGAAGGTCGTGGTGTAATTGTTGGTTCGTAATGAACCAGGGACTATTAGTGATTATCCTAAGCATTTTTGGTTGGAAGCGCTGTAGGATTTCTATATTTGAGTTGGATGCGGTCCCCCAAAGTTGAATCCCGTAAGTCCAAACAGGTTTGAGTATACACTTGTATAGTAGTAACTTGTTTTCCAGAGACAGTTTTGATTTTCTCTTAAACAGCCAGTACATTTTCCTGAGCTGGATACCAAGGGCTTTTCGTTTTGTGAATATATGATTTCTCCAGGTAAGACGGCGATCTAAATAGACTCCAAGGTATCTGGCATCATTTGCTTGGGCTATTTGAACTCCATTAAGCGATACGGGAGGGCACGTTTCTCGTCTCGTGGTGAAGGTTACCTGTACCGATTTTGATTCGTTGGCCTTTATCCGCCAGGCACACAACCAATCTGTGATATGGTTAAGGCATCGTTGGAGTATCTTACTGGCTTCCGCCGGTTCATCATGGACTGTTAAGGCTGCTGTATCGTCCGCAAAGGTACCTATCAGAACTCCGTCGGTCATAGGTAGATCCGAAGTAAAAATAAGATATAGGGTTGGGCTGAGCACACTACCTTGGGGCACTCCAGCATAGATCCTATGGAGTTTTGTTGTGTCTTCTCCTAGCTTTACATAGAAATATCTCTCAGCAAGATATGATTTAAGAAATATGTAACTGCTGGTTGGTAGTAGTGTCTTTATTTTGTAAAGCAAGCCTTCGTGCCAAACTCGGTCAAACGCCTGTGAAATATCCAAAAACGCTGCACAGCAGTATTTGTTGTTTTCAAAGGCTTTATGAATTTCTTCTACTACTCTGTGGACCTGTTCTATAGTACCATGTTTTTTTCTAAATCCAAACTGATGGTCAGGTATTATATGATTTTCGGCTATGACTGCGTTCAATCGGTTAAGGAAGAGGATTTCCATTACCTTTGACAATATGGGCAGTAGGCTGATCGGCCGGTAGGATGATACGTCTTCAGGAGCTTTGCCAGGTTTGAGGATCATTTTGATTTGAGCTACCTTCCATTGAGGTGGAAAAATACCTCTGAGGAGTATAGCATTGAACAGGTGTGTCAAAAATGTGATAGCTACTTCTGGTATTTCATAGAGAAGTTTTGCGGTGATCAGATCATACCCAGGTGCTTTCTTTTTATTGAGATTTCTAATAATTTCAATTACTTCCTGTTTATTTATTTTTCTTAGCGGGGGATCGAGTTGAAAAGGCTCGTCCAGGCGCTTAAGGATATCTTCACTATGGGGACTTGGTATGTTATCCATTTTGTTTGGTGTGAAGACATTATCTAAATGAGCAGCAAAAGCTTTACAGATATAACTCTGCAACAAATTTTGCCGATGACTATTTTACGTGCAAATTCAACGAAATTTTTGGATTGTAAAAATAATCTAGGAAATGACGATTGTAGAGGCAAGGCAAAAACTTTACAGCCTATACCTTGGAAATTAGAAAAACCGCCACTGCCTCTAAACATACGAATAGTTTTTTACATGTCAAACACCGCAACATCGACTCTGTTAATCCTTTCGCTGGAGACTGAGCTCGGGTGATCCAAGCATTTTCTTTAAATGCTTCAAATACGGAGTCCATATCACTTGTCTACCATTTTTCATTATTTAATCTGAGTTTGCCTCCTATATATGCCCGTATTAATAAATCGAGATAGTCTAAGAGCGTTCCAGAAAGTGTCATTTCATAAGCGTACTCCTGATAAAATAAATAAATAAATATCGCCAGACGAACACACTAATTGTATGGTCCCAAACTTAGCAATGCTTGTACTATGGGTACCGTACAATGGATTGGGCGCGATCCCAGTGACACCCAGACCAGGAACAATTACGAAAAAGCCATTTCCGAAATTTACCCTGACGGGAATCGAACCCGCAACCACCCGGTGCAGGAGCCGAGCGGCCTACGCTCGGACCGCTCGGACCACGAAGACGGGAGTATATCAGCATGGTACCCACAGATATAGATTTACATAGATAACGCAAGTATCACGATTTGTATTGAAACCAAGCCTGCCGAACTTTTAACACCTACTGTGACCTCATTAGCGACGGTGAATCCAAACCGATTCAAAGACACCGATGCCGCCGATGCCCTCGAGTGATTATCTCGCTCATACTCATATTTTTTACATCTGTAGTCGCGCGGACTGTAAACTTAGCGGCGACCAACCTTGACGCTTGGTCGGGGTTATGTACACGCGAAGTACATGCATTTGCCTAATCTAATGTAAGTCAATATCTGTGATGATACCTCCAATGCCATGGGCAGCAGCAGCTGGTGCCACACGGCGAGGTAGTCCGCGTCCCGCATGGCGGTGCGGTTGAGCGGCACGTTGACGTTGCGGCCGCGGCCGGCGCCGGCGCCCGCGTACGTGAAGTCGGCCTGCCGCAGGCTCGGCCAGAACGCGCCGTGCTCGTACCGGTGCACGGAGAAGTACACCACCCTGCCGGGGATACGTACATTCTTTTTGTACTTGTGTTTTTTACTCTACGTGGTGAAAGAGAAGGGTATACTATTAAAAATTTTAAAAAGTATGCGCTTTCTCTTTTTAACCAGAATTATCAGCGATGGGGAAGTTCAAGAACAAATGATGTTCGTGGGACATAGTTGGCCAAAGGTTTCATATGTCTAAGTTTATTCCATAAGATAAGCCATTATTTAAAATTTGCGGCAAAAAATTGTATACCCTTTCTGTTTCACCTTGTATAGCTGCAATTGAGTGTTTTCAGTTATTTTTCATTACTCATTACTCATACTCGGACAGTAGGTCTGAAGTTGCCTGAGAAGCGGGTGGAAAGTAATACTTTTCCGCCCTAGGGAGAATCGCTTTCAACTTGTCATACTTCCTTGTATTATTTATTTAGCTAATTTCTGTTTTTATTTTTACTTTCCTTGTAATATTGTAATGAAAAGCACAGTGTTTACCTCGGGTGAAAGACTTATTTTGTCCCTCGAACTATTGGCGCCCTCGCCATGCTCGGGCGCTAAACCCCGTCTCGGAACTAAATAAGTCACTTTCACCCCTTGTGTAACAATGTACTATTTTACATTAAAGAAAAAATATGCTAATTTGTAGGACTTAAGCTCTTATACGGGCTGGCTCATCTAGGTTAGTGCCGCTATATCATAGAAGCTCGGCGTGAAGTAGCTATTACAGCTGCATTTGGTACGACGTGGGAGACAGCCGGAAACCAAAACTATCACGATGCTAAGTTTAGTATGATACACACCTGGGATCGTCATAGAACATTTGCTGTGTTGCTTGTCCATGGTGCACGTCCCAGTCGACTATTAATATCCTGAAAATAAAGAAACTGTTACAGTCAAGTGGAAAAACTTATTTTCAATACGGATTATCATTGGCTGTACAGTGAAGATAAAATCGGAAAAATTCTGCATAGCCGTTGCGTTATTATCACTCGTTTGCACTGGAGAAATATTTACATAAAATTTTGTTGGTCTTTACTTTTTGAGTACTGAAAATAGAGGCCACAACAAAATTGGGTGTAAAAGTTACGCCAGTGCAACCACGGAAGTCTATTTATACTCGTGTGGACTGTGGTACTTCGTGTCCGTGACAAAATAATTAAACATCGCCAGACGAACACACCAACTGTATGGTCCCAAACGAAGCAACACTTGTACTATGGGTACCGTACAATGGATTGGGGGCGATCCCAGTTTCACCCAGACCAGGGCAAATTACGAAAAGGCCATTTCCGAAATGTACCCCAGCGGGAATCGAACGCGCAACCACCATGTGCATCCCTGCCGAGCGGCCTGCGCTCGAACCACTGCACCAAGCGGTCGTCAATTAGACATTGTTTTGGAAAAAGGAACCAACCCACACTTACTCCTGCAGACTAGAATCAACCCAGTAGAAGAGGTTGTAAATTGTTTTCAGTTTGCAGAAGTATGGGTGGTTGGATCCATTCTGCATATCAACAGGTTGAAACAGAAGGGGTATACTTTTTTTTCAAAACTTAACTTTATAATTCTAAAACTATCAGCTTTGGACTTACAGGAAACTTGAAAAACAAAAGGATTTATAGGGATACAGCTGTTGACAGATTTCATAAGTCTACAAAACCTTTACTACTCCAACTGTCCCACAAAGCCGATAGATTTAGATTTACAAAGTTAAGCTGCAAAAACAATAGTATACCCTCTTTGTTTCACCTAGTATATGCAATCGTCGATTGATTGATTAATCGAAATAATTAAATTGAGTGACCTGTTGAGGCCGTGTTTGTCGAGCGCGTGCCGTGCGGCGAGCGCGACGTTGTTGTAGAAGCAGTAGCCGCAGGGCTCGGCCCGCATGGCGTGGTGGCCGGGCGGCCGCACGAAGGCCGCGCCGTTGTGCAGCGCGCCCGACGCCACGCCGTCCACCAGCGCGATGGTGCAGCCCGCCGCCAGCAGCGCCAGCTCGTGGGTGCTCTGCCGTGGGTCATCACATCATTTCATCTTTCAATCATCAAAGGCACTTTTAAAAATGTGGGTGCATCATGTAGCCATACATTTGAAAAGTGTGCCCGCGACTTCGTCCATGCGAAATAGTGTCACACCCTTGAGTGTAAAACTTTTACAAACTTTGAAAGTCATATTTATTATAATCGAATCAACAGCCTAAAACATAAGTTTCAAGTTTCTAGTTCTAAAAATTACGATTCTTCCATACAACTTCTCATCCCCCCTTTCAACCCCTTACAAACCTTATTTCGCATTAAAAAATTGCCTATGCCCTGTCCCAGGCTCTAGACTGTGTACCAGGCCTATAAGCTCGTAACACTAAACCTAGCTACATCATTCGAATCATTCGAAGGTCCTTGACCTACAGGATGTATGTATATCGCGTCGAACCGCGACGAGACCTCCTCCAGGTAGCTCGGGTCGGCGCTGCGGTGGGTGGTCTCCAGCAGCGCGTGCACGGCGGGCGAGTGCAGCGCCTCTACTTCCTCCCTGGTGGCCGCTCGCGGCGGGATCTCCACGCACTGCTCTATTAGATTGAGTTCATGGCACCTGGAATGGAATTTATTTCTGGTTAGATAGAACAGGTTTTTGTAAAGAAGATGTCGGGCATGTTGTAATCAGGGAGAGAGTTAGTGGATGGGCATTATGCTGCTGGGATTCATTTTAGTCAAACGTACTTATGAACATTAATAATATTTTATAACAGTTATTCGAAAAGAAAGGACGTATAAATAAAAGTGATGAAGTTTAATCATATGTGTTTCATTGAAGAAAGGATCTAACTAAACCCTAACCAAAACTACTGCCTAACCTGTGAGCGTGGTTATGTATGTCACAAGACCTTTTAGTATGCGTTGTTGAAACATATTTCGGTTTAGCTAGCAAAAAGACATTTGCTTGTACAAGCTTCCAAAATTAAATCACGCCTAGTATCCTTAAAATGCAGGCTAGGCTAGATTCTAGCTTGCATTCGTTTGGGCATCTTGTAAGTAGCATAAAAATTTCCTAGTGATATCGTCGTGGTACCTTTGTATAACACTAGTCAGTCTCTCAGGGCACTCGGGGTACTTGTCGTCCCACAGGCAGCGGTGCTCCGCCATGCGCGGCTCCGTCACGAACCCTGTCGGGCCCTTCACCCGCAGCTTCGACTCCATGGCCTGGAGACAGGCGAAACAGTGAAATTTAAAAACATAAAAAAACTGACTGAATGTGTGAATACTTGTGACCCATTAACTAGGCATAGCCAGTATCGTAAGGGTTTGGTATTAATATATTGCTAAAAAGTGCTAATCCTGTTGGTACAGAAACTAAAGTTTCTGGTCAGTTAAGTGGTGTTTTTGCTAAAGGAATTTAACAAACATTTTAAACTTCTAAACTGGGTACATTTTCGGAAAAAAATATCTAAAGAATGACCAACACTATGTTGCAGAAAGACCACAGTGTTTTGCCGGAGAAACTTATGTGTTATTTATACTAGGTGACACATAATGGGTATACTATTTTTTTTGCAACTTAACTTTGTAAATCTCAAACTATCGGCTTCGTAGGACAGTTGAAGTACTAAAGGTTTTGTAGACTTGTGAAATCGGTCAACAGCTGTATTCCTGTAGCACCTTTTGTTTTTCAAGTTCCCTCCAAAGCTGATGGTTTTAGAATTACAAAGTTAAGTTTTGAAAAAAAAAGTATACCCATTATGTGTCACCTTGTATATGGCACAGAGTATTGGTATTTTGATGATGTGTGGATAATTTGCGCGATATATCTGCGGCAGTGGTTTGAGGCTTAAACAGATATAAGTAACTAATTTAAAGATGAATCTTAGTAACTTACAATTTGATAAGGATCCCTGATCTCTGTATCTAAGACGTGTTTCTTCTTCTGCTGTGCTTTCCGTTTAGCGGCGACGACCAACGCAGATGGCTGGAACAAACATGCAATATAACTTTATTGTATTCTCAAATACAATAACTACAAAGCACATGATAAACTGATAAGAAATAATAGGTATGTATTAATTTTAATCTTAAACACACTCTAATTGACCTTGTAATGGATGGTTGGATTTTAATGTGTGTTTAGTTATGTTGGGTTTTGACGAGAACAGAATTGGTATCAATGTACACTCTATAGCAGAGGTGCTCAATCTTTTTTCATTTATCACCCGTTTTGTCAATCAATTATTTGTTAGTGCACCATATTTTTAATTTTAGCACATATAAAAAATAACAATTATAATCATGAATAACTTTAGTCAATGCAATAAAACTGACTTAAAATAATAATGTAATGTAGATAGGTAGGTTTTGATTTTAGTTTTTAATATTTTAATTAAAATATAGTAAAACGGCAATCAAGCTGTGATAGCTGATTGGTTAAAGTATGTGTCTTGCGGACAGCTCTTGGGTAAAAACCCCGGCTGGAACTTCTGGATTTTTTGAAATCAATGTGCAAATAATACTTTCTATATTATGATTATCAACTTGCTTACGGTGAAGGAAAACATCTTGAAAAAACCTGCATGCCAGAAGATCTAACCAATTTTTGAAAAACATTTAAAACCGCCAACCTGCACTGGGCCAGTGTGGTGGATTATGGCCTGAATCCCCCTCTTGTTAAGGGGAGGCCCGTGCCCAGGAGTATGATGACAAAAGGGCTAAATTATATTTTTTTTTTTAAAACACCAATCAGCCATCCCCTCCCAAAATCACTTGAATATCCCCTTAAATTTCCGTGCCCCCCTGTAGGCATCTAGTGCCCACAAGTTGGTGTTATCTTCCACTTTGAGAATGACTGCTCTATAGTCTATTATAATAAAGTACAACAGGTAACAAAAGTATAATGCATTCATACCCACTGATCATGATTGGGTATAATTTGCAAATTTTAGCATAAAATAGTATGAAATTAGCATAATAATTGCCAATTGTGCGTAGGTAGCAATTAATTATACATTAATTAGTATTAAATATTTATATAAATTTATTTATATATTCGCATTAAGTATTTATATAAATTTCATTGTTGTCTCTGTGAAAACAGATATTTTACTACACTGAATACATTATTAAGTACATGTTTGGTTGTCTTATATTACATCCAAGGAAACTTTTAAATCTTGATAGAAAATAAGAGGTCATGGTTCAATGAGTCAACACTTTAGCCGTTGGTTACCTTAGCACCGGCGGACATCGCTCGGGTTTGAATCTTGGCCTTGCGAGCACCATTTCTGGTCACAATGTTAGAAGGTGGCGCGGTTACTTTCTTGCCGTCTCCGGACGAGCAACGAGCCTGCGGCGGCGGTGGGGTAGACTAGAAACATCAAAATATTAATTTTCACAATACCCTACACTTACTAACACGAAAAACTAAGTATAAATAAACAAAACCTCACCATGATTTCATAGGCACTGTCACGTATTACAAATTTCGTCAGCACGATATTATGTCTTTTGCGTGGGCATCGTGCATCGCTAGTCGCTACAGTCACGGTTAGAAAATAGTCATTCCTTCAAATCACATTTCAGTGAGTATTTCGCGGTCGTATTTTTTTATAACATATTTCGGCGCGTTACCAATGATGACAACGAATAATTTTTTTGATATAAAAAAATCAAAATAGATTTATTCATGACCATAGATATAGATCACAGATTAGAGATATGTAGATCGTCTTTTGGATCGTCTACTTTTATGACAGGGTTGCCAGCAAAGCTCAACTTATTTTATACACGGGTCCCTGAAATTATACAAAATCAAATTTTATTGCACACATCTCGCATAAACAACCATTATTTTATTGTTACCATGGCTTATCACATAAAATCTTAGGCCCGTATTAAAAAATAGATCTCAAGAGCGATCTTGGAAATGTCATCCTAAATAACCATCACGGTTACAGATTCGTGCAGCATGAGTTTCTCTATGGAATGAGTAGTTCCAAGAAGCTTAGTTATGTATAAAGTTCTTGAGTAGTTCACTCACAGAGCTCTATTATATTCTCTTTGACACAGAGTACTTTTTAGGGTTCGGCATGTGAAAAATATATATCGATATTTATCGTATCAATATTTTTAAACAGTATCGATAATTATCGAGTGGAAAATATCGTTATATCGATATATCGTCAGTTTTCGCATGATTATTCAAACTTGGTAAAAAAGAATAGACGAAAATAGTATTTTTTATTAATTCTCGAGCCAAAACAATTATATACAATTTAATCAAACCAGTAGTCATCAGATATGGACATTAGGAGCACCCTCTGTTTGATGTGCACGCCTGTCAAACGCCTTCTATTGTCGGGTACTGTCAGATTCACGGCTGAAGCAACCCTTTCGGAAGACACCGAAGAAGCCTGGCAAATTAGGTATTTAAGGGCGACTTCTGAAAGAACCGGCGTGAAATGCTGGTAATTTATACAAAATTTGAATGGATCAGCTTTTCTCTCAAGGTGAGGTTGTTCGAGGTATTGTTTTAGCTCATTGGGCACAGAGCCAGAGCTCGGAACCTCGGGCACCTGTAATTGATTTGTTGAAAAAAAATAATCGGAAATGATACAAATTCGATACTCTAAAATAAATATCGAATATATCGTGATTCAAAATAATGACAAAATATATCGATAATTGTATGGAAAAATATCGATATTTTAATATATCGATATTTTTTGCCTATGCCTAGTACTTTTTATATTTGAGAGTAATTTTATTTTATTTCAGTTCTATGAATGAGGGTGTGAGGTTTAATATTATTTTATTTGCGCAGGAGATCAATATAAATCTTTCTGATCTTTCTTTTGTGACTTTTTGTGACTGTGAATTTCGGAAAAATAATATAACAAAGAATATTCACTACGTTGGATATCGTGTTCCCGATTCCGAATCGTTCATTCGTGGGAAGGGATCATTTTAGATATTTATTAGAGTTATTGACGGAAATAGTGCGTCTATGTAACATATTTGTTTGTATAGCAGAATATCGGTAAGATCTCATTCATTTACCTATCATTTTGTGTGCCCTTTCTTTTCTCGATAGTGGATTTACGACCTTGTCCTGAAGGTATATTTGCTTCCCATCGACTTTCACTGGTCCTATAGGCCAGTAGGGTTTTGGCTCCGATACATTTTTCCCATATCCCCATGATCCTATTTGAATTGAACGCATTGACTCTGCATAGATTGGAAATGTAAAATCAAACCTTACATCGTTTGATTATAATTCTTAATGGGATATGCCTACCTATGGTACTTGCGGTAAGGTATCAAAGGTGAGGTACTAAAGTTTGAAACATCAAATCCATATTTTTTTTGCCCAGGTTCTATTTCATGATGAAGTTATTAAAACCTTTGTGGGTATTACGTCATGGCCACAAGAAGAAGCTCGGCCGCAATGTCAGCACCTGGTCACCATTGGCTACGGCATTTAACACTAGACCTAACACAAGGCCTATTTTTGATTCCTTGAGAGAGCGAACAGTAAGTTTATTTGAATGAATATGCAAGTGTGTATTATTTTGAGCAACTTGTGCAAACGTTTTACGATTCCCGCCACACTTTTAGTAACAGCTCATAATATTAATTAGCTTGCGCTTGCTTTCTTGAACGTTTGCGCTTGCTTTCTTGAACAACTGGCACAATATTAAATGCCTTCTGCAATATGTTGAATGTTGTTGCTCAAAATTAGAAAAGCATGTTGACTTGCAATGCCTTCTGCCTGTGGCACCTTTTTGCACAAAATATGATCACAGCAAAATTATTTGCTAATAAAACTATACATTTTAGGGTCTCTTCAACAAACCGGAGCTGATTAGTTTTGAGGGTTTCTATACACTGAAAGAGCAAGCAATATCAGCAACTGACCGTCTCATTGAAGAGGCCACCTCGAGCCCTACTAGGCCAATGGTGGAGATTTTTGATGAGCTGTCAGACACGCTGTGTAAGGTTGCCGACTTGGCGGAGTTCGTGAGGATAGCACACCCACAGTCACACTTCGCTAGTGCAGCTGAGGAGGCGTGTATAAGTGTTAGCGGTGTTGTTGAAAAGTGAGTACAGGATAAATCAATAATATGTGCACACACAATTATACATGGTGCAGTGCGCATATATTTGCAGCTAAGTTGAGCATGTTTGTGTTGTTCAGATGTGGAAATAGATGCCTTGCGTGGTGCACAATTTAAATTGTAGATTTTCTTTTTTATTTTGTAATGTATTTGAAATTATTTATAAACCTTTAAAAAAACAATAGTTTCACAGACTTTAATATTTTATTATTTTACAGATTAAATACACACAAAGGTTTATACGAAGCTCTACGTGACTCAGTCAAAAATGGCACTTCCGGTGACCAGCACTTGGCGGAGCTTTTCCTATTCGATTTCGAACAGAGTGGCATTCAGCTGAAGGAGGACAAGAGAAGACAGGTTGTGGCGCTAAATGACGTCATCCTGCAGACCGGACAACGGTTCATGGCAGGAGCCGCAAAACCTAGAAGAGTACCAAGAAGCGCAGTACCTCAGAATGTTAGGCAGTTGTAAGTTGTATTCCAGATTCAGCATTAAGTAAATGTGTCTAGTCTTGAATAATTAAAAATATTGCATATACTTGTAAATTTTTTGCATTAGCAATAAGTCATTGGAACCAGTTTTTTTTTTAAGTCTGCAACACTAGACTCAATCAAGACGACCATACGTATTGATCGTGCAACATGAACTAGATGAAATATTTAATGACAGCTACTGCCTCCTTTATATTTGTGTTACTCCTCTAACAGTGGAGGGCCTTTTTAGTGTAAGATATCAACTCAACTTATACCAATTTGACACGCAGCTTCAGCAGCGAAGGTGACAACATAATAGTGAGCGGTGTGTACGCAGAGTGCGGGGAGGCGGCGGCGCGCGAGGCCGCCTACCGACTGTACCTGGCGCCCGACGCACACCAGGACCGCCTGCTCACCACCACGCTGGAGGCCAGGCACGACATGGCGTCCCTGTGCGGCTTCCAGTGCTACGCCGACAGGTGAGCCACGCACCGACTGTACCTGGCGCCCGACGCACACCAGGACCGCCTGCTCACCACCACGCTGGAGGCCAGGCACGACATGGCGTCCCTGTGCGGCTTCCAGTGCTACGCCGACAGGTGAGCCGCGCACCGACTGTACCTGGCGCCCGACGCACACCAGGACCGCCTGCTCACCACCACGCTGGAGGCCAGGCACGACATGGCGTCCCTGTGCGGCTTCCAGTGCTACGCCGACAGGTGAGCCGCGCACCGACTGTACCTGGCGCCCGACGCACACCAGGACCGCCTGCTCACCACCACGCTGGAGGCCAGGCACGACATGGCGTCCCTGTGCGGCTTCCAGTGCTACGCCGACAGGTGAGCCACGCACCGACTGTACCTGGCGCCCGACGCACACCAGGACCGCCTGCTCACCACCACGCTGGAGGCCAGGCACGACATGGCGTCCCTGTGCGGCTTCCAGTGCTACGCCGACAGGTGAGCCGCGCACCGACTGTACCTGGCGCCCGACGCACACCAGGACCGCCTGCTCACCACCACGCTGGAGGCCAGGCACGACATGGCGTCCCTGTGCGGCTTCCAGTGCTACGCCGACAGGTGAGCCGCGCACCGACTGTACCTGGCGCCCGACGCACACCAGGACCGCCTGCTCACCACCACGCTGGAGGCCAGGCACGACATGGCGTCCCTGTGCGGCTTCCAGTGCTACGCCGACAGGTGAGCCGCGCACCGACTGTACCTGGCGCCCGACGCACACCAGGACAAACCGCTGCTGAGTAGTACCCATGCTATATAAAGTTGGTACCCAACTTATTTTGTACTAACTAATCAACAACTATTGACTAACACGACATAACTTTCAAATCCCTACAGGGCGATAAAAGCGAGCACAATGGAAACGGCGTCGAACGTGCGTCAGTTCCTCGATATACTCTCCGATAATCTCTACGACCGAGCGAAGATGGACTTCGACGCGATGCTCAAGATGAAGAGGCAAGAGACGCCGTACCAGGACTCTCTCATGTGCTGGGACACGCCGTATTTCACGCATAAAGCGAAGACTCAGTTGCTGAACGTGGCGAACTCTGATTTTAGCCCCTACTTCTCGTTAGGCGGATGCATGGAAGGCCTGAACATGCTCTGTCAAGAATTATATGGAATCAGTTTGAATTCTGAAGAGATGTTGCCAGGTAAATTGTTTTTTCGGTTGTACAGTTAGCTCCACACATCCGTGCACATTTCCAGCATAAACTGAGCTCTCTTTAAGCGCTATACTCTATGCTTGAATATTTCCTAAGAGGTGCAGGCAACTATAATTTTTATTTCTGCATGTCAGCTTGTTTTATGTCATACTTAGTTGTGAGTCAGCGGGACAGTGTTTTGTTTCTGAATGCCTCTAGTAGGCTGCTGCCAGATCAATGCTTTCACGTCACCTGTGCATGCGCACCGTGACTGTACTTCTCCAATGAAGTGCTTCATTTAAGTGGTATGTCTTTAGTTTCATACTACATTCATATTTTTCACTCGCCTAGGTGAATCCTGGTCCCCGGACGTTTACAAGCTGGCCGTGGTTCACGAAACAGAGGGTTTGCTGGGGCACATCTACTGCGACCTGTACGAGCGGCCCGGCAAGCCGCACCAGGACTGCCACTTCACGATACAAGGCGGGAAGCAGCTACCGGATGGCTCTTATCAGGTATTGACTCTATCAGACCGAAAACTAAACTCCAGGGATATGAGTTTAAAAAAATTGCGGTATTGATTACCATACTTTTTCAAACTAACCCAATTCTAAATAAAGCTCTAAAACAGCAAGAGTTTAGTTCATACCAAAAATATAAGAAAAATAGCTGAAAAAAAAAAAACAATATTCACCACTATGTTGAATTTCAATTTTCTGCATAAAACTTTATTCCGATAAAATGCCCGTGAGAGGCAAGCAAGTACGCATGTGATCTAGCCTTTAAAGCAGGACTATACGACTGTGTATAATAATCTTTAAAAAAATATCTCGAAATCGATAGTCACTTCCGTGGTTGTTGTCCTGTGGGCGCAGAACCCGATAGTGGTGGTGATGCTGTCGCTGAGCGGCGGGCACCGCTCGGGCCCGGCGCTGCTGTCGGCGGGCGCGGTGGACAACCTGTTCCACGAGGCGGGCCACGCGCTGCACTCCATGCTGGGCCGCGCGCGCCACCAGCACGTGGCCGGCACGCGCTGCGCCACGGACCTGGCCGAGGTGCCCAGCGTGCTCATGGAGTACTTCGCCAGCAGCCCGCAGGTCATTACACCGGTTTCTGTACTTTTATTTTAGTTTTGCATTTTTTTTCCTAGATGTCGGTACCGTCGATTTAAATCGCGGTTACTAATTCGCGTTACATTTACATAAGTACTATTGTGAATATTGTATGTGTGGGTTTTAGTAAGGTTGATTATTGAATGAACCTTGATTTCTTTCAACCTGTATAATATATGTCTACAATTTGCTAAATACTGTATCAGGTTCTGCTTGATTCCCCCCCCCCCCAAAGGGCCACTATAATTTTTTTCATTACTCATACTCTAAAAGTAGGTCTGAAGTTGCCTGAGGAGTGGGTTGAAAGTAATACTTTTCCGGCCCGGGAGAATCGCTTTCAACTGACAGCTGTCAAATTATTAAAAAAAAAAACTAGTTCCATGTTCACATTTCTATGGAACCGTGTTCAAACTTTTTCTACAGGCACTCAATTACAGCACGATGATGTAAAATTGAAATAACATAAAGTTAAGTATTAATTAAATAATTTATATTTTTAAATGACTTAATTATAATTTAGTTTCAACAATTTCTTTAAAATAACATAGATTTGGGCAAAATATTTAAAGATAAAAATGAAAAATAATGGCTAAATAATGAAGTTGGCCGGCCAACGAAAAAAAAAACAAAATAGGCGGCAATCCGATCTTTATTTTTTTTTTTCGAGTTGTAGAGTATTGTTCATACTTCCTTGTATTATTTCTTTAGCCAATTCCTGTTTTTATTTTTACTTTCCTTGTATTCGTAATGAAAAGCACAGTGTTTACCTCGGGTGAAAGACTTATTTTGTCCCTAGAACTATTAGCGCCCTCGCTACGCTCGGGCGCCAATCCCCGTCTCGGGAACAAATAAGTCACTTTCACCACTCGTGTAACTATGTACTATTGTCGTTGTACAACAGCCACGCGCTTGCATGCAGCCCCGCAGAACCATGCTATGAAGAGAGAGCCATAGGCCTCCCCTTCATAGCATTCTGGATATAGGTCCAGAATGTCCCACAGTCTACATTATCCCACTTCTGGACATAGATCCAGATGTGGGACAGGGAAAAAAAGACTTAGTAGTTAGTTCAAAAGTCATTAAAAATAAATGTTAATAGTAGAAATACATGTTTATTATTGTTTATACCACAGGTGATACGGCGGTTCGCACGCCACTTCCAGACGCGCGAGCCGATGCCGGAGGACATGCTGCACAGGCTGTGCGCGTCCAAGTACTTGTTCGGCGCCAGTGAGATGCAACTGCAGGTACTAAATATTCACTATCAAGTATAACGCCATAAACCAAGAACATGACATTTATTAGCCGAAACTGCGTTAAGGCTAAAGCGCCTATCTAGCCCGCAAAGTTTAATTTTTTTGAAGTTTTTTAGAAAATTTTCATAATCTGACAATAATAAAAGGCACATTTTGTAATTCGCGACAAAGACCGTGGGCAGTGCACATCACAAAATGTTGTCTTAAAATGTTTTCAGATTTTGGATAAACTATAAAAATACTCGAAAATTTTGAATTTCGCGGGTTAGACAGGCGCCTTCACCTTAAGGGCTTTCCTTCTAAGAATTTATTATCGTTTGCAGGTGTTTTACTCGGCTCTAGATCAACACTACCACGGGCCGGGCGCGTCGTCTGGCGGACGCACCACCGATATCCTTCAACAGGTCCAGAAACAGTATTATGGACTGCCGTACGTGGAGAATACGGTGCGTTATCATTCGATAAAACATACGGCTTTAGTATCCACTCATGGTTCTAAATATCATAACTTTATACCTACTTTAACACGTGTGACGTCACTTCTAACTGTCGTTGCTCCAAACAGAACCGGTGTCTATTATGTCGCAGGTTAAGTTCAATAAGCTATTTATTGCCTGCTGCTGTCTTATTACTGCAGATTAACAGTTATTAAGTCACTACATAGTATAAAACAAAGTCGCTTCCCGCTGTCTGTCTGTCCTTATATATGCTTATATCTTTAAAACTACGCAACGGATTTTGATGCGATTTTTTACATCAATTGAGTGATTTAAGAGGGAGGTTTAAACGTATAACACTGGACGGATCGGGCTGAAATTTGGCATGCAGGTAGATGTTATGACGTAGGCATCCCGCTAAGAAAGGATTTTGATTAATTCTACCCCCAATGGGATAAAATAGGGGATGAATAATACCAAAATGTTTGTTAAGTTAAATTGCACGCGGACGAAGTCGCGGGCACAGCTAGTATAGTATAATTTGTCAGCTATTTATTAAATAAGTCTCAATGAGAATAGCTCACGTGCGAGCTGACGTGCGGTTTGTTCGCAGGCGTGGCAGCACCGCTTCAGCCACCTGATCGGGTACGGCGCCAAGTACTACTCGTACCTGATATCGCGCGGCATCGCGTGGAGCGTGTGGAACAAGCACTTCGAGCGCGAGCCGCTCGCGCGCGGCGCCGGCGAGCGACTGCGCCGCGACCTGCTCAGCCACGGGGGCGCCGTGCCGCCGCAGGTAACCTGCTTAACTTGTACCACGATCATTCAAAAAATTTAAGGTGGCAGCCGCACCGGAAAGCCGATTTCGATGCGACAGCGGTTTTATCAAAATAAACCCCTATAAACATAATTTGTGTATGGTCCTATCAATAATAAGCAAAAATTTGTATATAAATCGCGATCACCTTACCGGTGCGGCCCCGGATATGCGTATTCCTTTCGGGGCCTTCAGTTGCTCGCTAATAAAGGATTCTATCTTCACACCGTCGCAGTAGCTAGTTAATTATAATGTCCTGAATCCAGCGAATTTCCGCTGGAGTAAAATTGTTAAAAAACGCTTTGATTGCCTTGTTGCGATACAAAATGATTTGTGCGTAGCCATAGCAAGCTGAAAAAATTACTCCATTCAAAAAATCTGGTCGTTATATTGGCCGTGTTTCGCCAAATACTAGCGCCTGAACTCTTTTATATGGATATATCTTGTATACAATGTTTCGGTTTTTGTATAATTTTTTGTTATTGCATAAATATATATATTTTTTTAAATATTCAATTTGTTGGTATGATTTAGATGCAAGGGTAATTTGTTATTTAAGGTACTTCTGCGCGATTATCTGGACACAGAGATCACACCCAACACATTGGCGATGGCGTTGGCCGAGGAAATGGACTACCACAAGGACCATCTAGACACGGTCTTCAAAATACTAGACAAATGATCCTCGCGATAGTATAGGACTTCATACTGGGAAGAGCCCAAGGCAGGTGATGGCTGCCTCGTGTAAAGTCACTTCGCCTCGCATCGAGGCAAACTCGTGCCTCGCACTATGTTGATGAAAGTAAAGAGAATATTTCATTAATAGGATATCACTAAAAAATCTGTCATTATTTAACTCTTTGATTTGTCTGTAATAATAATATTTCATAAATTGTTAATTTTCGCCTCCAAGCTGGTTGGTTTTGGGTTTTTCGGTATCATGATTGGATTGTATTAGAAAACGAATAATTGCTGATATATAAGTCTTTTATAATTATTGCATAGGTATAGTAGATGGTGATCTGTTAAATTATATTGTTAAAATAAATAAATGCAATAATAATTCAGTATTATGCAGTGAAATTATTTTAATGTACATGATAACCAGTTTATTACTATTATCACAGATATAGATTTACATAGATAACGCAAGTATCACGATTTGTATTGAAACCAAGCGTGCCGAATTTTTAACACCTACTGTGACGTCATTAGTGACGGGAAATCCAAACCGCTTCAAAGACACCGATGCCCCTCCGCCCGCTACGATTCCCTCGAGTGATTATCACGCTCATACTCATATTTTTATATCTGTAGTCGTGAGGACTGTAAGTTATCGGCGACCAACCTCGACGCTTGGTCGGGGTTTTCAGTCACGCTAAGTACGTACATTTGCGTTATCTATATCTGTGACTATTATATACCTTCCAACTCCTGGACCATCTCGCTCTTTTGTAACATCTGTACTAGTTAGGCGCCTGTCTAGCCCGCGAAATTCAAAATTATCGAGTATTTTTATAGTTTATCCAAAATCTGAAAACATTTAAGACAAAATTTTGTGATTTGCGACAAACACAGTATGCAGTGCGTTTATTAATACATTTATTTTACTCTAAATATTATCACGGTGGATACGATACTAGTAAATCACTAAATATACAAAAAAAACAGATTATCTGGATAGCTATCGTACTTGAAATGTTTAGAGTAAGTTGGATATATTAATAAATGCACTGCACACGGTCTTTGTCGCGAATTACAAAATGTGCCTTTTATTATTGTCAGATTTTGAAAAAATCTAAAAAACCTCAAAAAATTTGAACTTCGCGGTCTAGAACGGCGCTTTAGCCTGAAATTAGATTTGGGGTGGAAATATTGTGTCAGTGTATCAGTCTGTCAAGACTTTTCAGTGACGCTGAAGGCCTGTGCACACCACGTTTTTAAACGCGCCGTCGTCGCGCGCACCCTGTAGACCTTTGTAGGATAAAAGCGCGCCGTTGACGCACGTTTCTAAAACGCGCGTCGACGGCGCGTTTAAAAAACATGGTGTGCACAAGCCTATCTACATACTATAGACTATCAACTATACATAAATAAATTAGGACGTGCGGTTGTTCGCCTTTGCGCTGTAGTTTAATAAATTTGTTTTTTTTATTTACTATTCTTTATTTATACAGAATAGGTTTAAAAAATAAAACACTGAAAGAAAATTATAAATAGTTTTAATTAGTTATCCCTCCTGAAACTGGCATGTTGAGAGAAACATTGAACACAACCGGGATGTCACAACAGTAATGAATTGAAAATAAACTAGCATCACTCGCATTGTGAAATGGCCTTTTTAACCCCCGACGAAAAACGAGGGGTGTTATAAGTTTAACATGTGTATCTGTGTATCTGTGTATCTGTGTATCTGTGGATCTGTGTGTCTGTCTGTGGCAACGTAGCGCCCAAGCTGATGAACCGATTTCAATTTTGTTTCTTTTGTTAGATAGGTATTCTGATCGAGAGTGTTCTTAGCTATGTTTCATGAAAATCGGTTCAGCCGTTTGAAGATCATCAGCTCTTTTGTAGGTTAAAAAATTCACATTCACGGCCAAAACCAATTCCCTCGGCTCGAATCCAGTCGAAATTTGAGATGATTGGATTTAGATTTATTATATTTTTAAATGATCGTAATAGTCTGAACTGGCTTTTTACAATATTATAAATTTGAAAAGTTTCCCTGATTCTGAAAAAAATGAATATTTTATCAATTTTATTGAGATTTGTGTATGAACTAAAGACGTTCCATAAGTCACGTTTCAAATGATGGATACGCGCATGCGTTAAATTTTGTTTGGTTTGTTAATGGTCATGGAATATTACGCTATAATAATTCTAGAGGGTGTTGCTCCGCCATTGACAAAGAATATAAAAAAACTAATCTAATTTAAAATAATTTTAGCGTTATTGAAAATTCTTCCCCTAGGCTGCTCCCGTCTACCTCAACCAGAGTTATTACATCAAATTGAATCATAATTGATAATATTTTACTAGGAATAAAACCTCCGTGACATCAATATTTAGATTCGTTGTCTATTCTAATGTCAATTATTATAATGTCATAACAAAATAATGTCTCATACTTTTACACAGATTTTCTGTTGATTATTGTACATCTTAGATTATAAATGAGGAAGCCAAAACAAATGATTTAATGGTGCTTTCATAATCTGGCATCGATACTAGTTGTACCAGATGAATTTGCGAGATGAGCTATGGATACTGAGCTACGGGAGCTACGCAAATCGCGCTATCATCATTATTTGGAAGAACTAGGTAAATTATACATTTGATGAACAGGTCATTGCATCGGGGGTTTTTAAATTTTCAATTTAGAGTTATCTAGTATAATTAAAAATCCCTGTTCCTCTTAGACGCACGATAAAATACTGATAACATTACATACATTAACAGAGAATAATAAGTCATTATGCCTACTTATAATAACTTTAAACCCAGTGTACCAGACTTCTGACAGATTTGTAACTATACGAAATGAACAAAATCGATATCTTTCTGAAAACAAAAATAAACATGAAAATAAATGTTAGTTTAGTACTTACTACATAAAAATACTTTTTTAACCGTATATTCCGTTTTCAGCCGGGATAGTTAATTTCATACGGAGGGTACTCATTTTCTAATATCACACTTTATATTTCTAAGGTGTAATTACTTATACTTAGATGATTATAGCGAGGGAATCGTGGTGCGGCCCACTCCTTTCGTCCAGTGGTATCAGAAAAAAGCCTGTCTACGTTCAAACTTCAAGCATCAATTCAGAATGACGGCTTATTCACAGTGAATATAAGTTCTATTACTATTTTTATCAAGACTTCTGTTCGTTCGTAACTCTTCTGAAGAAGTTGGCACGTCACATCTCGAAACAAACTAGTCACATACTCAAATCACTTGCAAGTCACCAATGAATAGCTAGAATTTCACAGTATTATTTCAAGGTCGGTCCGTACGAACGAGGTTGTGATAATTATATGTGTACCATCACTCTTTAAAACATTTGTAGGGTAGGATAAATCTGGCCTAGTGGTCGGCTTGCAACGAATCGGCTAGTTACCAGAATAAGCCGAATAAAGTTCGTCAACTTTAGCCGCAAAATATTCTCGAAATCAATAAGAAATAAATAAAACGATCAGAAAATATTTTTCATTAATAATATATTTTCACACCAACATAGTATTTGCTATTGGCCAAATCATTCGGCTGAATAGTGGTACTATTCGGTGTTCGGCTAACACTCGACGAATGGGCCGAATACCGAACGGTCGCCGGATATCGTTACAAGCCTACATTATTTACACAGACGCGGTCACGTCGCCATCTTCAACTTCCATACAAAACACGTGCAATTACGTAATTACTCGCTTCAAATCCTGTAATTATCCGTCCACCATCTCCAAAAACGCAGCTTAATTATGTCACGTGAACAAAAATAATAGCAACAAAGTACAGTGAGTTATAAAGCCGTTACTCACTTGCGAGCTGTAACCATAACTGATCCAAATATTGTAGTGTGTACGTGATTTTCGAACGGCCCGAGCTGCGCTTGGAACGAGCTGCATTTGTCGCTTTTTCTTCATACCAATGGTCATCTGTCAACGTCTACACACTACAATCTCGTTACAGTGTGTGTCGGTTACAGTTCGCATGTAAGTACTCGGCTTTAAATATATTAGTCGAGTGCAGCGCGTGTGTGGGGGTGGCGCGGGGCGTGCGATGCGCGGGGGGGGGGGGGGGGGGGCACATTACGCGACGTAGTTGTACTGGTTGGGGTTGTCCTTGTCGCGCTCCATGTAGTCGCGGTCGATCAGTGACTCGATACGCTTCTTCAGGTCCGCGGGCTGCCGGAATAACAGGGTATGAGGACATTTGGATATCATTTTGCAAAGTGGAATCAACCCACACATATAACTGAAACCAACCCTCAATCACTGGTACCAGGGTTGGTTTTTGTTTGCAGGAGTACGTGTGGGTTGCTTCCAGTTTGGAAAACATGTATACGTTTGGCAACCGCCTCCCATTGAGAGGGGAGCGGGAAAAACGCTCGCCCCTTTTAATGGCCCCAGAATACTATCGGTGTAGGTACCTTGACGGGGAACTTGAGCTGGTTGTAGAGCTCGGAGATGAGCAGGTTGTGCGAGAGCGCCTTGCGCATCTTCATGACGCGCACGACGGCCGCGTCGATCTGGTACTGCCGGTCCTGGAACACGCGCTCCTCCGTCGCCTTCTGCTCCTCGCTCTGCAACACAAGCATTAGAGGGGATTTAAAATATATCTAAAAAAAGGGAAGCCAAAATATTAGTAAAGAGATCTTCTCTATCGAGGACGCATTACGATCCGGGCATAATATATTCACGTAGAACACTACTAAAAATTAAGACTCTCATCCAAAAACTCTTGAATGTAACAACATTCAAGATTTTTTTTTGGATGAGAGTCTTTATTTTTTACAAGCTTTTATTAAACTTGCAATGTATGTTTGTCCGGATGGAATCTTGCAACTTTATTTTAAATCAGTTATCTTTATCCGATTCAGCTGAAATTTGTTATACACGCTTATTTTGGATGACAGTGCATGCTTAGCTAAGTGACGACATTCTAATTCCAATATGGCGGACTAGTTATTTTTTCTGCACTACCACAGTATGGGTATCACATGAAAGGACTTGTTGAGGAGAACACGAATACTTATACAACGTCACATGAAATAAAAAAAAAACGTTGTTATTAAAAAGTTTTTTTTTACCATTAATTTATTTGTGCTACGGACACAACTGTTAAGGCCACGAAAAGGTTGATCCGTTATAACCCATTCTATAATACCAAAGGCTGGTGCTATGCGGGTAGCTACACTTTCACCACTCGACTACGGTGTACTCACGGTCTCCTTCATCTGTATCTGGTTGATCTTGATGCGGAAGAGCTTGTTGGTGAAGTCGGGGTTGAAGGCGAAGTGGTCGGCGTCCTGCACTTCGCGGCCGCGCGGCGCCTTGCTCAGCACGCGCGCCTTGCCGCACGCCAGCGACTGCAGCGTGCGCCGCAGCTCGCCCTCCTGCACGTTACCTTACTTTACTATCGGATAATACCACGATCACACTATAATGTCTGAGAAACACCATCAGAGATGTATCTCTATGTACAGAGACGAGGACTTTGATAAAAATATACAACGGCACACTTAAACATTATAGAATTAACAAAATAGTATCCAATACATGAAAATGTTGTTTTATTGCAAGTTGCGACGTCTTTGTAAGTCGTCGTCGTTGTAAGTGAAAAGTTGTATTGAATGGGAACCATTATTTTGACCGCAGTTTTATCCTCAATACATCAAGAGACAGTCAATATATACACATCAAATTTTGCGGGCTATAGTAGTATAGGATTCGAGTATTATACCTCAATATTCGTTGCAGCCTTTATTTCTTCGAAAGAGAGATTGTCCCCGTCGTTGAACAGCATTAGCACCAGTGCTTGGAACAGCGACACTTGTAATTCTTTGTTACCCTGTAACGAAACACAACTGTTAGTGCACCTTTCACTACTTCACACATATATCTAGCTCGACGGTTTTACCCATGGACTAAAGACCTTTTGGACTCTGGAACTAGAAATAACTTTGATCACAATCATTGCAAAACTACTTTTCATTACTCATACTCTGAAAGTAGGTCTGAAGTTGCCTGAGAAGCGGGTTGAAAGTAATACTTTTCAGGCCCGGGAGTTTCGCTTTCAACTGACAGCTGTCAAATTATTAAAAAAAAACTAGTTCCATTTTCACATTTCTAAGGAACCATGTTCAAACTTTTTCTACAGTCACTCAATTACAGCACGATGTAAAATTGAAATAACATAAAGTTAAGTATTAATTCAAGAATATATTTTTTTAGATGACATAATTATAATTTAGTTTCAACAATTTCTTTAAAATAACATAGATTTGGGCAAAATATTTAAAGATGAAAATGAAAAATAATGGCTAAATAATCAAGTTGGCCGGCCAACGAAAAAAAAAACAAAATAGGCGGCAATCCGATTTTTTTTTGTCGAGTTGTAGAGTATTGTTTATACTTCCTTGTATTATTTCTTTAGCCAATTCCTGTTTTTAATTTTATTTTCCTTGTATTCGTAATGAAAAGCACAGTGTTTACCTCGGGTGAAAGACTTATTTTGTCCCTCGAACTATTAGCGCCCTCGCTACGCTCGGGCGCCAAACCCCGTCTCGGGACAAAATAAGTAACTTTCACCACTCATGTAACAATGTACTATTGTGCAGCAAGAGCCTAGGACGTTTCATTTCGTATCGACATTTCGGAAGGTTGCAACAGTTTTGTAATTATATAACAAACTCCGCGAACAAGTGTATGACCCTACCGATGTTAAGCAGTTATCGTAGCCTTAAGATGCTTGCAATACCAAATGCATCGCTCGCACGTTGCTGACTTAAAGAGAGTGGGACAAAGGGGAATCCTTCCGGCTCTCTCACTTATCTGACGAAATCTTCTGTGTAAGGGTGGTACAAAGTCGGCCCATATATGAGCTGTGCTGTCATATATATGCCATATATGAGTGGCCGAGCGTGGCCTGCCACTGCAGCTTGTTCCATAGCACGGGTGGTGCAGTGGAGCGGTACCTGTGTGAAGTGCGCCCGCAGCACGCAGTGGCCGAGCGTGGCCTGCCACTGCAGCTTGTTCCATAGCACGGGTGGTGCAGTGGAGCGGTACCTGTGTGAAGTGCGCCCGCAGCACGCAGTGGCCGAGCGTGGCCTGCCACTGCAGCTTGTTCCATAGCACGGGTGGTGCAGTGGAGCGGTACCTGTGTGAAGTGCGCCCGCAGCACGCAGTGGCCGAGCGTGGCCTGCCACTGCAGCTTGTTCCATAGCACGGGTGGTGCAGTGGAGCGGTACCTGTGTGAAGTGCGCCCGCAGCACGCAGTGGCCGAGCGTGGCCTGCCACTGCAGCTTGTTCCATAGCACGGGTGGTGCAGTGGAGCGGTACCTGTGTGAAGTGCGCCCGCAGCACGCAGTGGCCGAGCGTGGCCTGCCACTGCAGCTTGTTCCATAGCACGGGTGGTGCAGTGGAGCGGTACCTGTGTGAAGTGCGCCCGCAGCACGCAGTGGCCGAGCGTGGCCTGCCACTGCAGCTTGTTCCATAGCACGGGTGGTGCAGTGGAGCGGTACCTGTGTGAAGTGCGCCCGCAGCACGCAGTGGCCGAGCGTGGCCTGCCACTGCAGCTTGTTCCATAGCACGGGTGGTGCAGTGGAGCGGTACCTGTGTGAAGTGCGCCCGCAGCACGCAGTGGCCGAGCGTGGCCTGCCACTGCAGCTTGTTCCATAGCACGGGTGGTGCAGTGGAGCGGTACCTGTGTGAAGTGCGCCCGCAGCACGCAGTGGCCGAGCGTGGCCTGCCACTGCAGCTTGTTCCATAGCACGGGTGGTGCAGTGGAGCGGTACCTGTGTGAAGTGCGCCCGCAGCACGCAGTGGCCGAGCGTGGCCTGCCACTGCAGCTTGTTCCATAGCACGGGTGGTGCAGTGGAGCGGTACCTGTGTGAAGTGCGCCCGCAGCACGCAGTGGCCGAGCGTGGCCTGCCACTGCAGCTTGTTCCATAGCACGGGTGGTGCAGTGGAGCGGTACCTGTGTGAAGTGCGCCCGCAGCACGCAGTGGCCGAGCGTGGCCTGCCACTGCAGCTTGCGGCCGGAGTGCTTGGCGAGGTAGAACTTGGAGAAGTGGTCCTGGTGGCGCGTGAGCTCGGCGGGCAGCCGCACGTCCACGGGCGGGTAGGTGGGCCAGAAGCCCATCGTCAGGATGTACACGCTCAGCTCCAGCCCGCTGCTCTCCGCCGCCGCCGCCAGGTGCTGCAAGCCGGCACACACAAGCCTTATAGCGGTCACCAGTCACGGTAGCGGTGACACCTTAGTAGTCAAACGCACGCCTTGTAACATATCCCTATCACAGCTCGCACGTTCGCTCGATTTCATGTGTGAATATTCAATATCAAATATCTATAGAATATATATTTATTGCCTACTGATGGGTTATGTGTTAATCATTGATTGAGATAATATTTCCCTTTAAATTACTATCGCAAATAAATTTATTTTCAGAAAAGGTATTGTTACAGGTATGGATTATGATAATGATAACTATCAACCATGTATAGTATCAAACATTTGCACTAATACTGTGCGCCTAGTAGGAACTCCTAACGTATATCGAGAAAACATGCTGTCACTGCCATTCTAATTTATAAAATTGGACGGCACACGCTTATGTTAGTGTTACAGCTATGATCAATTTTTCGAGCTCGAGGCTTTGTTCGTTAAACCCGCAATAAAACCTGTCATCGATGACTTCATACTTTGCTATTGGCCGAATAATAGTGTCGGAAACACGACAAAATCAACGTACCTGCTTATAAGTAATATTAATATCTTTAGAGAGCTCCATGTCCTTGAACATGCCCTCCAGCTTGCAGGTGAAGCCGCCGCCGCACTCCTGCTTCAGCTTGCTGAGCATGGACTTCTCGGCGTCTACGGAGGCGGACTTGCCGACCAGCAGCCGCTTGGCGAGGTCCTTCTTGTAGAACGCCTCGAACACGTCCTTGCCGTGGATGAAGCGGAACAACACCATTATCTTGTCGAGGAGTCGTTCCAATTCCTCTTCCGTCGCTTCTTTGTTGCCGGCGCGGAGTTTCACGTCGACGAATTTTGCTGGAATAAATGACCAGGTTGATAAAATCAAATGGACATGGAGGTATGCTATTTCGATAGTGGATAGACAGTTACTTTTTAAAGACATTGGGTACATCTTGATCCCCGAAATGTTATTGAGACACTTGCTTTTCACAAACAATAATTGAACTTATTTTTGATTTTGAAAAAATTAATCCTACTAATATTATAAATGCGAAAGTTTGTGAGTGTGAATGTATGTTTGTTACTCTTTCACGCAAAAACTACAGAACGTATTTGGATGAAATTTGGAACACAGATGGCTGTCAGTATATATTGAAGGCTCACCAATAAGTTCTGCGGGCTTGTTCTGCCGCTGGTTGATGAAGTGCTCGAAGGCCTCGCGCATGGAGTAGAGGAACTTGTCGTTGCGCTGGAAGCAGGTGGTCACCACGTGGTCCAGCTGCTCCTTGAAGTCCAGCAGCTCCGAGACCATCGTCTTGTCGCGCTCCGGCTCTATCACTATCGTGCGGCCCTTTTTCTGTGGATCAGTAATAAATTAATATCGCCAGACTGATACGCCAACTGTATGGTCCCAAACTAAGCAACCCTTGTACTACTAGGTGAAACAAAAAGGGTATAATAGTTTTTTTGCAACTTTACTTTTTGTAAATCTAAAACTATCGGCTTTGTGGGACAGTTGAAGCTTTATGGTTTTGTAGACTTGTGAATTCTGTCAACAGCTGGATTCCTATAACACCTTTTGTTTTTCAAGTTTCCTCCAAAGCTGATAGTTTTAGAACGTTGTAAAACGTTGTGTTTTGAAAATAAGGTAAAAAAGGACTGGGGGCGATCCCAGTTACACCCGGACGAGGGAAAAATTACGAAAAGATCTTTTCCGAAATTTACCCCAGCGGGAATCGAACCCGCAACCACCATCTGCAGTGAGCAGAGCGGCCTACGCTCGAACCACTCCGCCAAGCGGCCGTCAAACGACCACGATTCATTAGTAGACTTACTACAGACCAACCACCGTTCGTTTTTGGACTCTGCACTAGAAATAACGTGAATTAAAATAATTCCAATGGACGAGTGGGTCCCTCACCTTGATGTAGGCATTGAAGTGGCTGCAGAGCTCGGTGAGCCCGTCCTTGACGCGGCTGAAGAGGCTGTAGAGCGTGGCCAGGTCGGGCAGCCGCGGCCCGTCCATCAGCGCCTCCAGCCCCTTGCCCAGGATGCCGGCCAGGTGCTCGCTCAGCAGCTGCCGCTCGATCGTGTGGATCAGCTGCCATCTGGACCACACGACAAAGATCAATTATATGTTTAAGATAACTCCACAAGACAGGCCAGGGCCCCTAGTATGCTAGTGAAGAATTATTAACAATCAGACAAACAGATTCTAATTACATTTGAATTACTATTTTAATTATTTAATTTTAAGGCGTCAATAGCCTAGTAGTTAAGAGGGGTTGCCCTCGTAGCTGAGAGGTTCCGGGTTCTACCCCCATCCTGGCCATTAAACTATTAACGTGAGCCGACTCCTAACACAAGCATTAGCTTAGCTGGAGGGGCTAACGGGAATACTAGTAATGTAATAAACTCACATTGCTAGTAATCATAAAAAAATCTATACAGGTATAATCCGGAATAACTCAAACTCAAAATTGTTTTTAACCCCCGACGAAAAACGAGGGGTGTTATAAGTTTAACATGTGTATCTGTGTATCTGTGTGTCTGTGTATCTGTGTATCTGTGTATCTGTGTGTCTGTCTGTGGCAACGTAGCGGCCAAGCTAATGAACCGATTTCAATTTTGTTTCTTTTGTTAGAAAGGTATTCTGATCGAGAGTGTTCTTAGCTATGTTTCATGAAAATCGGTTCAGCCGTTTGAAGATCATCAGCTCTTTTGTAGGTTAAAAAGCCACATTCACGGCCAAAACCAACTTCCACGGCTCGAATCCAATCGAAATTTGAGATTATTGGATTTAGATTCATTATATTTTTAAATGATCGTAATAGTCTGAACTGGCTTTTTACAATATTATAAATATGAAAAGTTTCCCTGATTCTGGAAAAAATGTATATTTTATCAATTTTTATATGAGATTTTTGTATGAACTAAAGACGTTCCATAAGTCACGTGTCAAATGATGGATCCGCGCATGCGTTAAATTTTGTTTGTTTGGTTAATGGTCATGGAATATTACGTTATTATAATTCTAGAGGGCGCTGCTCCGCCATTGAGAAAAAATATAAAAAATCAAATCTAATTTAAAATAATTTTTTTGTTATTGAAAATTCTTCCCCTGGGCTGTTCCCGTCCACCTCAACCAGAGTTATTACATGAAATTAAATCATAATTGATAATATTTTATACTAGGAATTAAACCTCTGTGGTTGTCTATTCTAATGTCAATTATTATAATGTCATAACAAAATAATGTCTCATACTTTTACACAGATTTTCTGTTGATAATTGTATACATAATTTGATGAAAAGATCGTCGCATCGGGGGTTTTTAAATTTTCAATTTAGAGTTATTATTCATGTAAGCCAACAAAGCATTTATGAAAAGTCAGAAGCTACCACCAGTTCGGAATGCTGCTTCCATTGAGGAGATCCAGCAAGAAACTCAATGGTCAACAAAAAGGTAAGTCTGCATATGCCAGTCCATTAAAATCTGCCTGACATTGGTTACTAAACAACGGGTTTATTATAGTATATGTATATTTAAACTAGCTGACCCGACATACGTTGTTCTGTCTTTTAGGGGTATGAAAAAGAGATAGTAGCCGATTCTCAGACCTACTGAATATGCATATAAAATTTCATCAAAATCGATCGAGCCGTTCCAGAGGAGTATGGTAACTAACGTTGTGACACGAGAATCTAATTATATATAACTCAAAGGTGACTGACTGACATATTGATCTATCAACGCACAGCCCAAACCACTGGACGGATCGGGCTGAAATTTGGCATGCAGGTAGATGTTATGACGTAGGCATCCGCTAAGTAAGGATTTTGATTAATTATACCCCCAAGGGGATAAAATAGGGGATGGGGAATTACACGCGGACGAAGTCGCGGGCACAGCTAGTTTTATATAAGATGATGTGAATGATGTGTCGTACTTGGTGGAAGGGTCGAGGTAGTGCAGCAGGCGCTCGTTCTCCTCGCGCAGGCGCTTCTCCACGTGCGCCAGGTACTGCGGCACGGCCAGCTCGCGCATCAGCCGCTGCCCCTCCGCCGCGTACAGCCGCTCCGTCGCTTGCAGGAATCTGGATACCGACACAAGGACTTTATTACAGCGCCCATTATATACAGGTTGAAACAGAAAGGGTATCATTTAGGCCGTTAGTTGAACGGCGCTGTTTAGTTAAGTGCCTAGGCTGTTAATTGAACGGCGAATTAAGCTATTTGGCTGCGACATATATATCCCTGAGCATTCTTTTCTACTAAATTGTGGCTAAATTATTACAGGTTTACATCGATCCAGTTAGTGAATTGCAGTGACTTAAATACTTAACATACGACACTAAACATACTTGTGTTCAAACGCGTCCTGGTATATCTGCAGGTCGGACAGCATCCTGAGCAGACTCTTGAGTAGCGAGATATCGACGGCGTCGCCGCCGCGCTCCCGCTCGATCAGCAGCAGCAGGCCGTCCACAGTCCTCGTCTGCACCAGTGTGTTCATCGCTATGTGGTGTCTGAAGAGGTCCAAGCCCATATCCCTGAAATACGCTATGTTATTACACATTGTGTACCATATTCAAACAAAGAAATGGACAAAATAAATTCTAAACAGAAACTAACTGTAATCAACTCCTTTGTTGAATACTGAAAGCAGCAACATAAAAATTTCAAAAATATTGCCGTGGTTTTCAGTTGTTTTGCTTCAGATGTGTATGTCGATGCGGGCCTCGTACACTGTCATTTAGACTATTATTTTTATGTCTTATTTCTCTAAATCCAGAATGATGTCATAAATATAACTCAAAATTTGTAGAATTACCATATAGAATGTATACTAGGGTTCTGTAGAACATATGTGCGGTCCAGGTACAGGAAGATGCTGCGGATCATGATCATCTGGCGGCAGTGGGCGCGCCAGCAGTCGTCCATCCGCTTGAGGAACACCTGGCGGTCCATGCTCTCGGACAGGAACTGCTCAATGTTTGCCTTCACATGGGCTTCCACTAGGTTTGTTAGGTTAACATATAGTTGGGACGCCATCTGGTGATACAGCAATAGTGTTAAAAAAATATATTATTTTGTAATTTATGGCCAGTGTTAATAAATAAATTTTAAGTCTGAGTACAGCCTGAGCCTGAGGCATGCCTTAGACGCGTTACTTTGTACTGGTATGACATAATAATGACATTACCAAGATCACTTTTGAGTGACAAAGACAAAGACTTGAGATTGATTTATTAATACCAGTCTAAAATAGGAATGTTTTTAATTCATTTATGGTCTAGGTGTCACTTCGATTGCACCAGGATTGCTTACTTTGGGACACTAGTAGTGTTGGTGTGTTATAGTTATTCATTTATAAATAATTTTAGCCCTTTTGACGTCCCACTCCTGGGCACGGGCCTCCCCTCAACACAAGAGGGATTCAGGCCATAATCCACCACGCTGGCCCAGTGCGGGTTGGCGGATTTCACATGTCTTTCGAAAATTGGTTAAATCTTCTAAGACATGCAGGTTTCCTCACGATGTTTTCCTTCACCGTAAGCAAGTGATAATCATATAGAAATTATGATTCGCACATAAATTTCGAAAAATCCAGAGGTTCAAGCCGGGGTTTGAACCTGAGACCTGGTAGCCCGCAAGACGCGTGCTTAACCAATCGGCTATCACTATTATTCATTTAAATAACTAAAATAATCTTTATAATGATAATTTCTGTGCCAATGTCCACTGAGTTGTACATTATTTTAGGAACTTAGGAAACTAAATTATTGGAAAACCTCATGTGAGAACAGATGTTCACACCAGTTTGTTTACCCTTAATAGTTTCCATACAATAAAAGCATTGGTTGTCGAAAGTAAATCTATAATTTCTGTTTATGTATACAATCCATGGTAGTGAATGCCATCTAAACAAGACTGCTCTCTTAAGTATTGCCAGGGGCAAGAGTCACATCGAATCATATAGCATAACTAGCTGTGCCCGCGATTTCGTCCGCGTGGCATTTAATTGACAAAGTTTCATACAAACTTTTATCCCCTTGGGGGTAAAATTAATCAAAATCCTTTCTTAGCGGATGCCTACGTCATAACATCTACCTGCATGCCAAATTTTAGCCCGATCCGTCCAGTGGTTAGGGCTGTGCGTTGATAGATCACTATATGAGTCAGTCAGTCAGTCAGTCAGCTTTGAGTTATATATATTTAGATATATTTTTATACCATTGAATATTGAATTCAAATCATAAAAGCACCGTTGCAATGATTTTATGTTGCACCCTTCAAGGTGCCCGTCAATAATAAAGAAATAGAATATGTCTATGTATGAACATAAATCTTTGTCAGTCAGTGCAAACAGGAAAATTATACTCTGGTAATAAAATTTTCTTAACTCATATAATGCACCGAATCGGAACACAACCAAATACCTACAAGAAGGACTTATTTTAAATTGAAAGACTCCAGTGCATTGCTTTTAGAAATAAGTAAGGAATATAGCATCAAGACTGGTATTAAATCTGCAATAGTTCATGATTCTGCAAGTATATGGTAAGTCATTTTGGAACTTTTATTGTCTGCTTGACATAGAGAAACGATAATGATAGAAAACAACGACAACCGCTTGGCGCAGTGGTTCAAGCATAGGCTGCTTGGGTCACTGCACCAGGTGGTTGAGGGCTGATTCCCGCCAGAGCAAATTCAGGAAATAGCCTTCTCATTATTTGCCTTAGTCTGGGTGTCACTGGGATCGCCCCCAGTCCATTGTATAGTACCCATAGTACAAGCTTTGCTTAGGTTTGAGATCATATATACTATTTGGTGTCAGTCTGACGATATTTTATTTATTATTTATTTAAAAATAAATTTGCATATTGAATGTTAAAATTCCGTATCCGTGTAACCTACAGAGCAAGTTTGGTTGTTGACTCTGATAATAGCAAGTGATAAGGTTTTTTTCGCACCTTGTGACTGCACATGTTTTCGACGGCCTGGTACAGCTCCTCCAGCGAGTAGGCGATCGCCTTTGACGTCTGGATAGCCACTACCGCCTCCCGCAACTTGCTCCATGTCGTCTCCTGGTAGTTTTCCGGAAGGTTCGGCTTACCTGCAAACGTTACCCGTCCGTTACCTTCGCAGATGTCAAATAGGTTATGAATATGACGATCATAGCGTAAACATACTTTTGAAGTTCTTTATAACCAGTTTCTTCGTCGTCGCCCCTGGCTTGTTCATCGACGACGACGTCATCTTGATAGCTCCATTGGAGGTTTGTGTAATCATGGAAAAGTTCGATTTCTTCTCATTGGCACTCATATCGTCAGATTTTGTTCTTTTATTATTGCACTGTTCGCTGGCGTGAAGAGAACGTTTTCTACACTGATTGTTACCGCCCTCCTCGGCTAAAACTGGCGTTTTAGCTACACCCGACATAAGAAAGCATGATATGGCCGCGGCCACAACACTAAATAACGATTAAACGGTAATTATTAGAAAATACAAATAAAAATAGAAGCGATAAGTATGTTCACTGTATCACCAGCCACCATTAAAATGAGTTTCCAAATTTTATTGACAGAGGGTGCTGTAGTAAGTTAACTGTCATGTAAACGTCAAAATTGAATAGACTTCTTGAGTTTGCTCTTGTCTATTATGCCAATAAGGTCCTTTCATAAAATGTAGTATAGAGATCGTCATTCGATCCTGGCATATCTTCAACGTTAATTTACATGTTTTCGCTAGGTAGTTATTGTTATGTTGCGTTTCGTTCGATGAGGGAGAGGGCTGGAAGTCGACTTCTTCCCCCAGCTTTCCTCTCCCTCTGTCGCACCCCTTCAGGCCGGCTCAGAGACTAGGGTCGGCTACACACACAATATACACTGAGTTCTACATATCTCTAATCTGTGACTGAGTTCCCTGTATTGATAGTACCTATACAAACCTATACAAACCCATGCAATCTTGCATATCGTAACGATAAATCGACCGTGGATGACTCTTTATGATCAACGGTTCCATTTTACACAGACTTCTGAAGCATTTTTGTCTCAGTCTTACTACATGACGCACGCACGTGCTGTTGTCTAACGCATTATAATCGCAATACGCAACATTAAATCGCTTTATAATATATGAACGGCAAAAATTAAGCGATCAATCGTTATAATGTTTTTGGAACGAAGCTCCTTATCGCGCGTTGCGAAAGGGGCTAGACGTGTAACGACACTTTTTGCTATAGTTGTGTTGTAAGCCGTGCGGCGTGCGTGTGTTTCTCTGTCTGTCTCTCTCTCTCTCTCTTATAGAAAGCAAGCCAGTTATTTTCGTTTCGTCTCTCTATTTCGCATTTAACAGTGTGGTGTCGCGAGGATTATTTTTTTTGAGTGTATACAGGTTTTTTGTACATAATAAATTATAAAAATAATGAATCCTGAATTTCTGCACAAGTTCAGGACGTACGGATCGTACTGCCATATACCGACCTACCTGCCTTTGATAAAAGTTATTCCGTTGGTTCTTATTATATATCGTCGAGCGTGGGTAGTAGTACACATTAGTTTGATCTATAAATGGAGATTTATTACAAATTGTATGACAATGGGTTTACGAGGTCGGAGGTGCTTGGTCGATCAAATTGTGTTGTGCCCTAACCAGACTCTTGATTGGATACTGACCTCATTTTTGACAAAACGCTCTCGTTCAGACTATTGTCTGGTATGAGGATTAGGTACAATGACTAAACCAAATTAAGATTTTTGACGATAATGATTTCTGTTTTATGTATAGTCATCATCAAAACGTACTTACTCCTCTAATGGCGCGGTAGTGCCTCTGCCGAAGTCTAGTCATACAAGTGGGTAGGTTCTACAGTTAAATAAACTGCTACAGCATCATTTTCTCGAAGCATTTCGGCCGTTCTTTTAACCCTCATAACTTCGGTCTGGGTAGTTACATAATTTCAAAACATTATGCTGACTTACTTTTTGCTTTTTTGTTCATCTATTAATTTATATATACTAACTACTTACTGACGTCGTAAGCGTAGTGTAGGATGCCCTCCGACCAGATGGGATGACGATCTGCGAAAGACTGCAGGCAGATGCTGGATGCGGCAAGCTGAAGACAGGGCGCTATGGCGCTCATTAGGGGAGGCCTATGTCCAGCAGCGGACAAGCATAGGCTGATGATGATGATGATGATGATGATGAACTACTTACTGTAGATTGCAGAGGTAATATGTGTACTTAACTAAAAAATACTAGGACTGATAAGGTCCTCGAGATTAATAACAAGAGATAACGTTGTGTCTGCAGATGCATTAAATAGATAATATTACGTGTACTAAAGTACTTTCAAATTTTAACAAATATTGCATATACGAATGCTTAATATTTTATATTCATTTTCCTGTATAATACATATAAATTACTTTGTTAGCTTTATGCAGTTTGCGATCTTCAGAGATATTACTTAGCTAGTCCCTAATACATTCTAGCGAAGTAATTTTCCACATTTGAGATACGCATTAATGCGTTCCATAGTTATCTCCTCGACTCTACTTTCGCTAACGACTAAAGGCGCTTTCGATGGAACGTAACATACTTTCAGAAATCACCCTATCTATCTCAATCTGTGTAGGACTATACAAGCAGTTTTTGATATACGTTAGGGTTTAATTTCGACTAAAAACATATTACAAATACAGTACCTTTACTGTGAATAGGTTACACATAATGTTCTTTAGTAGTCGCTACAAGTTCGCTACTCGCTAGACAGCAGCTAACACAGTTAAAAAACTGATTGCAATAATGTTCGTCTAATTAAAACCTATTGTGGAAGTGCAGTGCCAAGTTCCCGATTTGATTACACACTCCCTCGCTGAAACTGCACTCTGCAGGTCCCTGTCCCAGGGGCGGGGTGTAACAAGTGTCGAGCGCCGGGACATGTGCGGCGCCCCCGCTCGACGCTCATTCACCCGGTACCCGGCAGTCGGCACTCGCTCCATTCAGTCCCTCGCCGACACCGCGACGGTTGTCCGTCGCACCGCTCGCGGACCCGCCGGCTTATCCCGAACGCGATCGAAAACAATTCGCGCGGGATTTCGAAATGCATACTCTATAATAAATAATTTTAATTCCTTAAAATGGGAGAGCAAACGTTCAACATATCTGATGAGAATCTGGAACAGCACATTATTACTTTGTTCGAAAAATTGGAGTGTTTACGAAAGGATTCGAACTCGAACTGTGACGGGGGTCTGTCAGGTAGAGTTCCGGCCAGGTTGGAAGTGCGGACCCTGTCGTTGTGGAAGGCGGTGGTGGCGGAGTGTGCTGCCTCGTTTCTGTATGTGTTCATCGTGTGCGGAGCGGCGGGCGGCGCGGGCGTGGGCGCATCCGCCTCAGCGGTGCTGCTCTCCACCGCCCTCGCTTCCGGCTGTGCCATAGCCACATTGACTATGTGTTTTGCCAACATATCTGGTAAGTGATATGTTTACGTCTAGTTGGTTTACATGTTTACATTCTTACCTAACCTATTGTTTGTAGAACTCTAGTAACGAACAATATTACTCAAGAGGGCTCTACATTCTTAACATGAATGGCTGCGATCAAACTGAACAAACACAATAGAAAATTAGGCCACACAGCACGTTAGCGTTTTCGAAGAGAACGTATAAAATTTTGTAACGCTCCCTCGGTGGCCCGAAAAAGGTCTTAAGCTATAACAATCGAGTAGGTACTTAATTACTTACTACGAAAAACATGGAACAGGTAGTCCTAAAATAGCACTTGAGAATTCCAAGGAAAATAATAAGAAACTCAGGTGGGAACTTCAAGTCACTGGCTACCTATAAATGCGCAACCGTAATTTGCAATTAAATTGATATAATAAAGCCACGTGCTTTATTGTACTACGGTACTATAAGTAGAATCGGACTGACTGGAATATTCTGTCACTAAATGATTCTCGGAACAATATTTATGTAAGAGTCATTGTTAACTGTATCAAAATCACACTAACCGAAGTAGGGAAAAGGATTGGAAAAATATTCCGTTCTGATTCCCTTTTGTTCGAGTAGGTGGGTACTTATGCTTTCACAGGAATTCTTACTTAAAAATACAAATAACATGAATGTATTTTTTTGTTTAAAGGAACTATAAATAAGTGTCCTATTCCACACAACGTCATAGGTACGCGCGTTCAACACGCTGCTGTCTCTTCTTTTTTTTTTCTCCGTATAAAAAGTACTCTTATGTTTTTTACTCCCTTTTTTTCGCGATCTTAGGGCTGTCGGCAATCGGCCCACAAAGTTCCGATCATTGCAACTTTTGGTCGCCTTTTTTTCATTTTACGCTTGATCTAATCTGCGTTGAGCGAGCGACTATAATGGCTGGGATAATGAAACTTTATCGCTAATCTGAATATACCCGCTGGACGTTGTTATGACCATTTACTAAAGTAAATTCATACCTACACGTTAATCTAAATATATGATTAATAAAGATGTATAATAGTTATGCAAGTTATGCTAAAAGTAACCTTTGAGTTATTAAAAGTAGTTTAAACTCGATATTGCCTCGATCATAACGATTTTTAATCTAAGAAGAGTCGTTCATGTTTCTATTTCAATATAACCCCAGACACTGTATAAAATATTTTCCAATAACTTTTCGGTTTCGGCGTTACAAATCCTTTTCGGATATTGAATATTTCGTAACGGCAGCCAGTATGTATCCTTTTACGACTCATTTCGTCTGGGTATTTGGGATGGCGCATAAAGCGTGGAAGCATTTCGTTCCGGAGGGTTTCCTGTCAGGTGTTATTTTTTCGGGAATATCCCGCAGATGAGGAAAAGAAGGCACAATCGTGTCTAGATGGGGCAGAGAAGGGGCAATTAAATTTAGCCATCGTATTGTAATTTATACCCGTTTGATAGAGGTGGCCGCGCTCGCTCCGATGAGTTACTGCTCGTTTCGTGCAGATGTTCACAATTATTTTTTTATACTCAAGGGTAGGCGGCTGCGCGGCGAAAGTCGGTGTTATTTCAACTTGTCAAGTCGGTTTTTATATGTAAGCATTTATTATAGTTTCTTTTGTGTATAAGTGTTCTAGAAGTGTTATTTTGTAGGTCAGTTTTAGGAATTGCGGCTTATCTACTAATTACTCTACATTGTGTATATAAGGCACTATTATTACTTATTACTAGTATACTGTAAATATGGGTATATTTAGGACTAGCATATATTTACGGCTCACCACGCATGTACTTCGATGATAAAAAATGGGTACAGTCTATAATGTGTATCCCATATGCATAACTGACGTCAGTACCTATATGACACTGCATGATATCCGTTCAGCCATTTTAATCCGTTCATAAACAGCAGCATACCAATATTAACGAACTAGCTAGAATTCGTAATTGTAATAACTCTTTTTAAAGCTTAAAATAATTAACGCCCACAGCCAGCAGGTAATACAAAGGATCTTTCAAAGTCGAGTGGGCGCACCAGGAGCTTCAAAGATCGCACTTTACCATCTCTAACTTTCAAGTTGTAATCGCACCGGACCCGATAAGACTACATTAATAGACTTCCCCATCGCGCATTCAATCCCGATTATTATGACCTACACGTGCACCCTTCACCCTTTTGTCCCCTCGTTATAACTTTATAATAGCTATCACATGACGCCGGGACAATGACATTTTAAATTATGATCATAATAACAATAACTTCGCCGTCTCGCCCTTACACTCCCACAATCGAACTAATTCTCGAACCAACAATGTTCGCGAGTTAAGCCGTGATCAATTTTAGAATGCGCCCTGAAGCGACGCCCTAATTTTCACTAATGGCCGGACAGTGGACATCCCTATTTCGAGCGCGGACTATTGTGGACTCGATCGATGCATATTCAGTCAGTTCGTCTATTTGTGCTTTTATAGACATTACACCACGCTATCACTACATCACACCTGTATTCGGATGAAGGGGTAGAAAAGATAATAATTAAATCGTTTAAGTATAAGTACGTTGTGTAGAAATGGCTTGAATTAATTGTATGACATGAAAGTGTTTATAATTAGAAAGTATACTTACTTACACTCTGGCGAGAATAATGTTCTTTGTTCTAGGAGATCTATAATTGGAAATTGCGAACTCTACTTAGTTCGAGAGACAGGAAGGGAGGCCTTTATTATTTAAAACCGTAAAATGTATGTCAAATTGTCTTGTTTTATTTAGGTATATTACGAGATTCCTTTCAAGTTTACTTGAATTTTATGTGTATTCTTTTTATGTCGTCGCTCTGAGCGGTATTCATTTATCAATGCGTACTCAGGAAGCGGGGAATGTATAGAGCTCATGGAGGTGTATTGTCAAACCAGTGCCTTTTGTTGCTTGCCTAACGTTTTTATGCCATAATTCGTTTTTCTTGGTAGTTTTAGTAAAATACTAGCTGAGCCCGCGACTTCGTCCGCGTGGAATTTAACTTAACAAAAACGCCCGCTCCCGCGTTCTGAGCCCGCGCGGCAGGACCCATTTTTGAATATTTGGTTTTTCTAAAATAATAGTAGTCTAAGTTACTCCCTATAACATCAGCTATCTGCCTAAATCCTAAATCGGTCCAGCCGTTTCGGAGATTACCCGGAACAAACATACAGACAGACAGACAGATAGACAGACAGACACCAGCCAAAAACATTTTTAATCGCGTTTTTGCTATAGGTGCCGTATGTACTTTCATATGCATTTAGTGAAACGGTGTTATTTTGATATTACAAACAGACACTCCAATTTTATTTATTTGTATAGATGTGGAATTTAGGTACAGACTCAATTTTGTCAGTAACTGATTTGTGCCGGTTATGTTATTCGGAATTGTGCCTGTTGCTATAAGTTTGACCTCTTTAATAAAAGAAAATATTGACTATATCAGATTAAAGCGGCACCGTGCCTAGATAATATATCTATTGAAAACCTGTGCATATCATTATGTATAAGTAGGGTAGTCATACTGATGACTACCTACTTGAACGTATTCACGTGCCATACAAAAATTTAAACGTCTCAAACTGACATGGGATAAACATTTGAGTAGCGTTTTGGTTACCTTTTCATTAAATGGATAATCTCGGAGTAAATATGTTCTTCCCTTGATCGTAGTCTTCGTTCCTTTGATCTCTACAAGATAAGCCATAGTAATCATGTGGTTTAATTCTTAATTCCCGTCACGCGGTTATCCAATATCCGAGGGGAATACGAAGATGATCGTATTATTTCCATCGCTTGCTATTCCGAACGTAACCCAGTAAGCAACAGTCTCTTATGGAAGTATGTTTTAATCTGGGCCACAATAATCATGCGGGACTCTCGCGTGACAGCTGGCCGCGCTGCCGCCGGAGTCCGGGCCAGAGTGGGATAAATAATTCGTCTCTGGCCGGAATACGGTGTTCCGAATACGAAATAATGATGCCTCATTTATTTTTGCGCATTAAAATTTTATACGTTTCCCTGGACGTCCTATTTTTTACTTTTAAAGATTAAATCAAAATTTACGTCATGAATTCCGTAATTTCTTACATTTTTATGATATCCGACAAAACTAACACGCCAAAAAATAATGTCTTTATTGAAATAGCTACGGTATCCTACATGGTGCGCGGCACGACACGCACTTAGCCAGTCTCTCTTTCTCTCTTTTGAGTTGATCTTAATTTGATAGCTCATTAGTACCTATTAGGTCCACAATCTATATATATAAAACTCAAAGGTGACTGACATAGTGATCTATCAACGCACAGCCCAAACCACTGGACGCATCGGGCTGAAATTTGGCATGCAGGTAGATGTAATGACGTAGGCATCCGCTAAGAAAGGATTTTGATTAATTCTACCCCCAAGGGGATAAAATAGGGGATGTAAGTTTGTATGAAACTTTGTCAATTTTAAACCGAGCGGGCTGAGACTTTGCATGCATAAAGCTACTATGACCTAGACATCCCCTAAGAAAGGATTTTGATTAATTCCACCCCCAAAGGGATAAAATAGGGGATGAAAGTTAGTATGAAACTTTGTCAATTTTAAACCGAGCGGGCTGAGACTTTGCATGCATAAAGCTACTATGACGTAGACATCCCCTAAGAAAGGATCAAAATTCCACGTGGACGAAGTCGCGGGCTCAGCTAGTATTCTTATATTACGGTTATGGGGTGTGTGGACGATTGGGGTAGCAATTTTCTTAGCACCTGCTTAGACTCTACATCCTGGGTTGCTGATGAATCTATTTGTAGACTCTATGACATCTGTTTGTAGGTGCCCATGTGAACCCCGCGGTGTCCGCGGCGCTGTGCGTGCGCCGGCGCGTGTCGCCGCTGCGGGCTGCGCTCTACATCGCCGCGCAGTGCGGCGGCGCCATTGCTGGTGCGGCTGCTATATACGCGTGAGTACATAGATCATAAACATAAAGGTACACTAAACTCCTTTTAAATGATTGTTATACAGTACTTTATAACCATACATATGGTTACGATACCTATGTTTTATAACATTTATGCGTGAAAAGTAAATGATGTTACTTTTATGAATGTTTATTAATATTGTCACTTAAATATAGATGGTTTTATGCAATCTGTGGTAACCGCGAATTAATCCGCTGCAGGTGTAGCGACAAAGAATTTCATTATTCAACACTGCGGTAAAATGAATAAATTATAAGTAAACAAAATAATTGGATACAGAAAAATCGTCTGACTAATTGTTTTACAGCTTCTATACTCGTACATACACCACGATATATTGTAGAGTTGTGCACTGATCTTATTAATATGTATTGCCACAGTTTTACATTCATTTTGCTTTGATTCTGTATCTACGAAAGCTCTTGTTACTCCTGGTTTGAACCTGAACGAGACCCCGGGAAAAGCTAAACTATCTTGAAACCCGCACGAATTTTATCGAAAGAAACATTAGAAGGAGTTGTGCCATAATAACCCGAACCACCTTTGGTCGAAGCATCGAGGCTTATTTTTGTAGAATTAACAGATAGCCATGACTAACAAACAGCGCTGCTGCTGACTGTCATGACGTCCTATAAAAAATCTAACAGTTCGAGGCCTCGTGGTGCCATATTTTTTCAATTGAAACTGCATAAAAATATTATTTATGTTCCTTTTTTATCGCCCAAACATTTATTATCGTTTTTGTTTGTGCACATACAAAAAATGTAGATTAGAAGACGTGACGTGAAATGGATATTTCTTGAAATCCTTATACAAGATAACCCTATCGGGTGGTGTATCACCCTGACAGGGTCAAACTTGTCCAAATACAGTGACATGTTTGCTCTAAAGTGAGTGATATATTGGTACAGTTTTCGAACTGATACGTTGCTTTGGAGCTATTTGTTTGTTGAAAGTTAAATTGAGGATATCGTAGCTATACCTAGAATCTGGTGTGACATTGCATGTTTCTCCCTAGGATAGACATTGATCTGGTTCCCCAGGTCTAAAACATATCAAGCCGTATTTTAGTAGGACATTCAAAGTTTCTAGCTGACGTGAAAAATAGAAACTAAGTATATCGTCTAATTTTGAATCAGAAGGTGCAATTGGGTCAGGTTAGCAGTCTGAAATTTTTGCAACGTATTTGACCTAATAGCAGTTAGGATACCGACTTTAAAAACGGACTAACCAGAAAATATTACCTATTTCTGTCACCTCGAACATTTGTCCGCATTCCCAGTATGTCGTCATTGTCCCACACGCCTCTGATTTATAAGTGACGTGATGTAACAATAGATGTTTCATAATAAGCACACCGGTTACAAGCGTTTGAGGGCATTCCTTTATGCAGAGGAATTCTACCTGCCTGCAAACCGTTTGCGCGCAACATTTATTTTTCTCTAGAAAAAAATAGGGATGTGTCGATCCTTCAAAATTAGTATCAGTAAAATAATAATAATAATAAATGCGTATAAAATAGGTTTAGTGGGTGTTTAACTAAATAATATAACCTATAATAATAAAAGTACTATAATAATACTTATAGTAATATTTTGCAACACTTAGAAGTGTTGCAAAATATGTGTTAGCAAATAGTGTTGCAAAGCATGAATGAACCACGGTACCCCGAAATTCGGTTATCTGAATCACCTTTCGTCGAAACCCTGATATTACTCTAAATATGTAAACAACGATAATATATGCTTCTAAGACCGTAGGAATACGCCTTTAAGAATTTGTTATATTGTTTTTAGAACCACAATTTTAAATAAATAAAAACCAGGTGCTTATAATATGACGTAGAACTGGTTGAATGTTTTCGTTAATTAACTTACTTAATTATTTATTTCAGTTTTCAAGGCAAAGGAAGGCTTTAAATAAATACTATTCATTACCATTTATACTCCTCAAGTATTCAACTTTCGTTTGAGCGTCTCATTTACCAAACTTCCCATTATTACTTGTTTATTGCTCTCCCGTTTCGCATACCATTATTGTTGTCTAGTCAAACTCTCCCCATGGGTTGCAAACTTTACGAATAAAATCCAAGTACGCCAACATTTATTCGAGTACCGTTTTCCTTTGTCCAACTTGTCGCGGTAACTGGAATTGGTTTGTTTTCATCTCGACATTCATATTTCTTTCATACCTATTTTAGTTTTGAGATGATTTGATTATTATTCCTATAAAAATACTACTAAGTAAACTACGGCGTGACTAACAATTTCAATTAACTGCACTTCCCAACAGACGCGAGCTACAAATGATACAAAAAATCATATACAGACCTTAAAAGATCACGAGAAGCCTTCAGAGCGGTGCAGTGAACTTTACTGAGCAGATGTTGCGTATCCTGCACGTGCACCCGCCTCGCGAGCACGTGTAGGGACACCTTTCACAAAATTACCGATGCCGTCGAATAACTCTTGTACACCAGCAAATTATGCACAATTCCCGATACAATGGCTGCATCATTATGATGGTGTTTTTTTAAAGTACTGATGCCATCCAAAAACTGTTTTCTACGAACAAAGATTGAGCTTGTGCCGTTTTACCGTCTGCATTACTATGTTGGTAGTTTTGAAGGAGGCCTGTTGTCAACTATGTGGACGATTCAGGATGTATAGTTAATTAAAGAGATAAGTCGAACGTGTTTTTGCGGATAAAATATGCGTATGGTAAAATGTACTCTACTGAAACAAGGATAATGATGAAATTTTGAATTGAAACACTTATAATATACGATGAATTTTCATTTGTAATCCGTATATAATACGTTTTTTTTGCATTAACGTAATTTTTACGACACGTATGGAAAAGATTTTGTAGACAATGCTCGCCTATGTAGTTATTCACATAAGAATGTATTATCATATGCCTTATGGGGTAATGTATTGCGGATGATGGAAGGCCCGCGGCTTTGATTGATCACGGAATACACCGTTCAGACAATTTACATAGGATGTATTATCTTTGAATTTTATTTACTTATAGGTACCTACACGTGTTTGTTATGTTATGGTACAGTTAGGAAGTAATTTGCATAGGTATGTTACATAGTAAGCTTATTTAAATAACAAAAACAAAGTTATTGGACAAATGTAACTTGTCCAATGTGTGTTGTGTCGGTAACTCAAAAGCATGACTGTCGCGGACGTGTCTTGGGCTAAAGTGCGATAACTTATATTATCTCGTGCCCCTAGCGATCCCAGTTGCAGAAGTTTCCTACTTATTTATTATTAAATAACATTAAATTGATTAGAAAGTTCGCTGTTAAGGGTCTGTACCTACCACATAAATCATCATTTCAGTTGAAAGACGTCAAGTGCTCTTCGTAAGGCCACCCCCAAACTTTTCAACAACAACTACCTCATAAATTGAAATTGAATTCAAACCTGTCTTTTTTGTCATGTTTGGATCAACGATTAGATTATTTATCTTCATACTATGCAAAGTAAATAAGTACCTAGGCAATGAGGAAAATAAAATATTTAAGACGATAAAATTTTAGGTTTTCATTAGGTAGGCTTAGACCTATATTTTAAGTTTACTTATACATACAATTATATTCTATGCCAATGCTATTCACTGCTCCTCCTGTTCACAATAGGCAGTGTATTTTGAAGTAAGTATAGTCTTTTAATATTATTGCAAGAGTTAGATTCGCTTTGTAGAGAGATAGGTACTTGCGTAGCTCGTAGCGAGATAGAAATTAGCCTACGGCGTAGCTATAACTACGCTAGTGATTCTCACTTGTAACTGTGCTAATACGCTGTGTTCTCGTAGGCATTTCCCAAGCCGAAATAAAACCTAAATAGTCTTAATCGGTCTTAGTCGGCATTAAATAACAATGTTTATTTAACAACGAGACACGCGGCTCCTTAGTTTTTTCAATGCAAACTAGTTAAAACCAGGCGAAGCAGGAATATTGTGACGCAAAAAAAAATATATCTAGCTAAAGCGTCATTCACATGGCAAAGATAAATATATTTACGGTCAAATTTTATAAAAACGTATGGTAAAGCCTTTGCCGTGTGAATGTCACATAAGCCGCTCATTTACTTTGAGTCTGTTTGGGCATACAAATATAAAGACAAATGGAAAACACACATAACCTACCGCGTATTGTACCTAATGCAAGCAAGGCGAAGAGCTCACAATAATCTTAATCCGTGAAAGCATAGTACATGCGTACACATATAACAATGAGTAAAAACATTACTTTTGGAGCAGTTAGGTAAAAAGGGGCTGCGGCCATAAAATGATCTTAGGTTACATTCAAACCTACCAACATTTGGTGATGATGGCCATTAGCCATGTTTGTTGAATTTGGCAATAGCAGACAAAGAGGAAAAGGATTGTATTTAATTTCTTACAAGGTTTGATGTTGGATGGCAAACTGTGTGCCAAATTTACTCAGCGGTGGCGAGTACGGCCACGTTGTATGTTTGTCTTCATTCCTTGATTCCCTGAAGCCACGCGGCGGAGAATCATACATTTCGAATGTTTATGATGCAATTGTGCCTACACATTTACGTTTATATACATTTACGCTTGTTTAGGCCATAGCTATGCTCTAACAAATGTAATAACTATTAGCACTTGGAACTGACTATTGTGCCTGATTGAAAAAACAAAAGTAGGTACCTGATTGCAGGTAAATTTTAGAGAAATGTCATAAATATTTAAAATTATATGTAATTAATTATTTAAATAGATGAGACTTTCTTGGTAATGATCTCTTTGTTAAACGCTTGAATAGATCTTAAAATAAAGGTTCAACCGCTTTACAAATAAGAACGTCAAGGCCGCAAAAAATATTATCTATCTTTAGAAAGTTTTTACAAATGGTTCCTCGGAAACTTTTCACAATTCAGCTTTTGTCTGTTTTAATGCCTATTTTTACTTGAATCTGGATTCTGATTTTTATTATCTGGATACAATTTTAAATTGGTGGTACCTAAATACCCAGGGTGATAAATACCTACCAAGAATTGGTTAAATCAACCTACCCATTACATCAGGAAGGATCCTAAATACAGTAGGTAGGTCTGAGTTCACCAACATACCTATTACTTAACCAGCAGTATGGTGCAATCATAATTATGCTTCACTTAGATCTGCGTTTCAGCATACGATCGTTTAACAGACCGTTAGAACATTAAACAATTGTTACCACCGCTTACTGCTCTGACATGTGTGTTGGTGAAATCGGCCCTAAGTCTCAAAAACTATACAAATATTACCTGCTAACCAAGCTATTAGAATTAAGGAATAGTTTCGTTTCTACGAAACAACGACTGGAAAAATATTCCAATAAAACCGTTTTTTAGACATGGTAATACTGAGTAACAAGCCAAACATATTCCTATTCGTCATTCGCAAAACTCAATACATACCGTGAACCATGTTATTTTTGCTTAAACATGTTATCAATGCTCGGGTACCGTACTAAGTATAGCTTGGTCTCGAGTACCCACATTTAATGGTAATTGCGGCACTGGGCCAAATATGTGCAATCTGTGGGGCGGGGAGGGATGAGGGTGCGGGGCGGGGCGCGGTTCGACGGTATTTACAGGTGGTCGACTACGACCCCACTTGCACAGGTAATGAAACCTTGATCGGAGAATTCAATTGTGTGAAGGATGCAATTCGGTGACAATTTTTTTTTTTAATTGATAACTTTTAATTTTAAAGTTTGGATGCAGTTCGCGTGAATAGATTTTTTATTTTTAAACAACTATAACATGCAAGCTTTTTAATTAAAAATATCCCGTAACGAGAGCTTTGATAAAACGCTAACAAGTTTTTTATCTTTAGTGGTCAGCACGGTGCGAACCACAAATGGTGGAGCAAGCTCATCCACTCACACTGTAATGCACCGCACGTTTTTCCATGACCTTTGTCCATATTCGGGAGGCAATTACAGACGAAATGTATGGAAAGTAAAATATTTTGTCGTTTGAATGAGGTTGGCGTTTCAATTATAATGCCCTCTCAAAGTAAGCCAGTCAAGATAATTGCGAGACAAAAAGGTTTTGAAATCCAATTTTTCGTGACGATATTTTGCAGTTATACACACGTTGCAGGTGCCTGGGGCGGCGATCGATACAGCTCTATATGTTCGGGTCTGATTGAAATACTGTGGAACCTGTGGAGCCGAGCGCTGATTTATTAATTAACCGGAGTTATGGAAGCCGGCTAATGGCTTGCATTCCGGCACCTTTTGTTTGTGCGGTATACAATAGCGGGGGATAAATAATAGTTAATGGAAACGGATAAGAAATCTTGCAGTGCCACGTGCTCTTCTCCTGTAATACTAACTATTCCTAATCACTCACCTACTCCCCAACATTGGAATGATGACGACAACGTTTTCTCTATATAATTTTGTCAGATATTGGTCGAATTCGACACCCATATAAGGAAAAATTTATGGAAAAATCGTTGTAGTACTAACCGTGTCAATGACCGCTACCGTATTGCCGTCATTAGTACCCTAGGTAGTACAGTATGACGATGAGTAATACTAAAATATTTTAATAATAGTTCACTAGAACAAGCTGTCATCCAAACTGTTTTTGTAAACTGGAAACAGTTCCAGTAGGTATATTATATTGCACGAAGTGCGATGCTCCAGCGAAAGTTTACAGTTTGATCGAGGATGTTTTGACCGATTTTTCAGCGATTGTTCGATATGTTTACAATTCCGATTGATAAATCGTTTCGAGTGAAAACATGTTCAAAGGCTGATGAATCGATGCAGGCAGATCGAATAGCGTGAATTGAGCTATAGCATCAAAAACAGACGCCTTTACTTGATAACGGCAAAGCCAAAAGGAAGGCCTGTCTTTTAAGCAGTATGTATACGTACATATAGAGTCTTCTAGCAGTTTCACATCAATAACGTTATAATTCAAATTAAAAATTTCGTACGATGAGTGAAAGAGCCTGAAGCTCTACCTCTTCCCTCTCCCCCTATCTCACCCCCGTGCATGTTGACAACCTGTGAGCAAGTGCTGTTATTGCACGCATCTAAGGATACGGTAACTGCTTAACATCAACCGGGTTGTCGTTTATTGGTTGTAATAAAAAAAAAAAAAGTAATGCTAACAAAGTATTACAGTTTAGGCAAAATCCAGCCTTCAAACTGGAGAATTAATTGTTAAAATCGTTAAAACTTAATTCCTTTGCATTAACCGGACTTAGGTATTGCGTGGGTTAGTAGAAGCTTATTTGGATGAAACATTAGTACCTATACTTTGGTATATACATATTGTATGTACATTTTTAAGAGTAATGAATAAGTTTTTAACGAGCTTCTGCTCGGGGAGGGTTCAGCGTTCGTTGCTTGCGCTTTCATTTATCTCTATTTACGTAATAATAGCGCTGTAACGTTGCATTTTGCATATTTTCTGTATATAATGTATTAAATGTATGTACTTTCTAGTCAGCGTGTAATTAAACATTTTTAAACATAAGGCCTGTGGGTTTATACGATCGTTACATGTGCATTTAGTGGCATCCGTTAACATGTTGCACTAAAGAAGGAATAAATACTTTTTTAACCCCCGACGAAAAACGAGGGGTGTTATAAGTTTAACATGTGTATCTGTGTGTCTGTGTATCTGTGTATCTGTGTATCTGTGTATCTGTGTGTCTGTCTGTGGCAACGTAGCGCCCAAGCTGATGAACCGATTTCAATTTAGTTTAATTTGTTAGATAGGTATTCTGATCGAGAGTGTTCTTAGCTATGTTTCATAAAAATCGGTTCAGCCGTTTGAAGATCATCAGCTCTTTTGTAGGTAAAAAAGCCACATTCTAGGCCAAAACCAACTTCCACGGCTCGAATCCATTCAAAATTTGAGATGATTGGATTTAGATTTATTATATTTTTAAATGATCGTAATAGTCTGAACTGGCTTTTTACAATATTATAAATTTGAAAAGATTCCCTGTTTCTGGAAAAAAGTATATTTTATCAATTTTTATAATGAGATTTGTGTATGAACTAAAGACGTTCCATAAGTCACGTTTCAAATGATGGATACGCGCATGCGTTAAATTTTGTTAATGGTCATGGAATATTACGCTATAATAATTCTAGAGGGCGCTGTTCCGCCATTGCGAAAAAATATAAAAGAACAAATATAATTTAAAATAAATTTAGCGTTGGGCTGCTCCCGTCCACCTCAACCAGAGTTATTACATCAAATTGAATCATAATTGATAATATTTTACTAGGAATGAAACCTCCGTGGCATCAATATTAAGATTCGTTGTTTATTCTAATGTCAATTATTATAATGTCATAACAAAATAATGTCTCATACTTTTACACAGATTTCCTATTGATTATTGTATACATTTGATGAAAAGGTCGTCGCATCGGGGGTTTTTAAATTTTCAATTTAGAGTTATATAATAAAATAAGTGACAAATGGCAATAATCCTTGATCCTATCCTTCCTAAGTTACAAATACTTAACGGAGTAACAGTATACCAACCCCAACAAAATCATTATACTAAAGAGTAAGTACCTACCAACGCAACCCACTTAGTTTTATCAGCTCTACATCAGAGAAAAGAAAATACATACGTACATACTATGTATCACTCTAATTACACTACAAACAAGTTCATTCAATGTTATTAGTCATCTTTTCTGTACCAGCAGCCCGCAGTAGGCGGGGAGCTAATGGGTAAGTTTATTATTAACACTGCCTCTGATCTACATTGGCCTCGGATGAATGGAGTTCCGAGACCGCCGGGCGGTTGTTTTGCTCGACGGCGGTTCCAGGGAGCCGCGGCCCACGGGCGGCCGGCGCTCGGCTCCCCACGCGATTCCCACGTTTAGGTCAACACCGCCACTGCGCACTGTACACCGGATTGTGATTCCCACACAGACTTAGTGGAGTTTAAACATGTTATCGACTTACTCTGAGAGTTTTCTTATTTAGAAATAGCCTGCCGAACGAGGTGGTTACTTTTTTCGGTACACGTCATATAACGCGTCGTATTTGGTATCCTAGTATGTATCAAACTCTACACTATCTCTAGTTTAAAATAATATACTATAGAGGGGAAAAGTGAGGTAAAATAGGTAGCATCTAAAACTTAGTTAATATTCCTGTCGCGAATAAATTTTGAGTGAGTGTTAACCGGAGGTCCCCAGGCGGCAGGTCCATTATCGCCATGACGCTCTCTTCTTTCATCTCCCGATAGCTACGCTGAGTGATTTCACAATTTCATTCGTTTTGAGTCTTTAATCGGTATAAAAAATTGCTCCACCCGTCACCGACAGACCATGAGTGACGTTTAATCTATTTCCCACGACAAAACCTTAATTTCTTTACCCGCGCCGGTCGCAACGTCTACTTTGTACGGTACATTTTCCGACGACTGAAGATTTCTGATGATACTTGGCGAAAAATTTGCATGCTATCTACTGGGATTTCGGCGTGAAATTAGTCTTTCATCGATAGTGCTAAAAATTCGAGAAAAGGTGTCACCATTTTCCTCAAGGCTCATCAACAACTTTAATTCCTTGTGTACAGACAGAGATCGATGACTGTCTAAATATAGAACACTACTTGAGATCTAGGTTAATTATACATTTACAATTCCTATCTTAATTAAGTACATATTTGTTGCATAAGTGTACCTAAACTAATTGTCCTTATCTTATAACTTATATTAAATACGTAAGAAAACTCCAATAAATAAACATTTATCATCAAATACTCTGTTCATAGGAATCATAATTGATTTGTGAGCCCCGCGGTGGGTTCCCACGGTGTCGCATGCTCGCCAACTCGAACTGGGCATATAATAATAAACTTACCCATTAGCTCCCCGCCTACTGCGGGCTGCTGGTACAGAAAAGATGACTAATAACATTGAATGAACTTGTTTGTAGTGTAATTAGAGTGATACATAGTATGTACGTATGTATTTTCTTTTCTCTGATGTAGAGCTGATAAAACTAAGTGGGTTGCGTTGGTAGGTACTTACTCTTTAGTATAATGATTTTGTTGGGGTTGGTATACTGTTACTCCGTTAAGTATTTGTAACTTAGGAAGGATAGGATCAAGGATTATTGCCATTTGTCACTTATTTTATTATATAACTCTAAATTGAAAATTTAAAAACCCCCGATGCGACGACCTTTTCATCAAATGTATACAATAATCAATAGGAAATCTGTGTAAAAGTATGAGACATTATTTTGTTATGACATTATAATAATTGACATTAGAATAAACAACGAATCTTAATATTGATGCCACGGAGGTTTCATTCCTAGTAAAATATTATCAATTATGATTCAATTTGATGTAATAACTCTGGTTGAGGTGGACGGGAGCAGCCCAACGCTAAATTTATTTTAAATTATATTTGTTCTTTTATATTTTTTCGCAATGGCGGAACAGCGCCCTCTAGAATTATTATAGCGTAATATTCCATGACCATTAACAAAATTTAACGCATGCGCGTATCCATCATTTGAAACGTGACTTATGGAACGTCTTTAGTTCATACACAAATCTCATTATAAAAATTGATAAAATATACTTTTTTCCAGAAACAGGGAATCTTTTCAAATTTATAATATTGTAAAAAGCCAGTTCAGACTATTACGATCATTTAAAAATATAATAAATCTAAATCCAATCATCTCAAATTTTGAATGGATTCGAGCCGTGGAAGTTGGTTTTGGCCTAGAATGTGGCTTTTTTACCTACAAAAGAGCTGATGATCTTCAAACGGCTGAACCGATTTTTATGAAACATAGCTAAGAACACTCTCGATCAGAATACCTATCTAACAAATTAAACTAAATTGAAATCGGTTCATCAGCTTGGGCGCTACGTTGCCACAGACAGACACACAGATACACAGATACACAGATACACAGATACACAGATACACAGACACACAGATACACATGTTAAACTTATAACACCCCTCGTTTTTCGTCGGGGGTTAAAAAGAATCAAGTTTGCATTTATTCAGATTGTGAAAATGGTATTCCAGCGACAATGTCACTGAAATTTTAATAGCGATTTCTATATTCTTCTTGATTACAGTTTTGGGACGATATTCTCGTATTTTCGAGAGTCAGTAGACTCAGTCTAAGTCCCTTGATTACAGACAAGACGTGTAATGAACTGAATGTGGCTATACGACGTTCGGCTCCTAATGAAATTAAATTTACCAGCGATCCGCCGTCTTAATGAAGCCTTTTAATTGCATAGAATAATTTACATTCTAACGTCTAGGTGTGTTCTAATTACATTCATATTTAATTGAAATCTGATTCTATAGGATTTTGCGGGTTGAAGACGTATAGTTATAACTAAACTATTTACATCTTAGAGTCTGGATGTTTCTACTTATAGTTTCTTAGTGGGTCGATCAAATTAAAACCATGCGATTTTATTTACTTATTAAGTTTACATGGTTATGAATTAATTCATTATGGTCATAATATAGTTGGTTTAAACTACATTACCCCGATTCCGTAGATACTTCGGAAAACCTGCGGTAAATGGTCTTGCCCTGACGAATTCGGGCAAAAATGACCTCATTTATATAATAATAATTAGCCTTTTTAATGTCCCGCTCCTAGGCACAGACTTCCCCTCAAGGCCAGCGGCATTCAGGCCATAATCCATCTCATAATTCTCACCCATCTATCAGATATAAGGTCTTATTTTAATAATGCACTATAAAATAATTGGCTAGCCCCTTAGTAAAAGCCTAAGATAAAAATTAACAATCTTTTCACAGGTCTCGCGAGTTATTTAAAAGGTAGGTCAGTTGACCAGACCAGAGAAAGAGACCCATCAGATTATTTTTTTATTATTACGTCATCGTATTCGTTTCAACCCACCTTTACGCATACCAAATGCTTCAACTAATTACAGGCAGAACAGCTACATTGTGCGAGCTAGCAGAAACTTCAATAAGCTTTGTTTCCAGTACGATATTGACCCTTTTGTCACCAGTGTGTCCTCAGCCAGAAGGTGCTTTAATTTAAAATCCTTAATTTCTTTAACTAACTTGGATTGACTTATAATGAAGTATAAGACAGTGGATACTAGGTACTAGACAGTGTAATACTAGGTTAGCTACATAAGTATAAATAATGCCTTATGGCTCACCCGGATCTGTACTCCTCACAATCCTAAGTTTTATCCAGTCGCTATAAGTGAAGACTTGTAATTAGCTTTCCTATCGCTAAGTTATTTTTATTTATGTTTAGTTTACTTAGCTGTAAGTCTTCCATGTAGCAAATAAAATAAATAAATCATTAGCATTTGCTAAGGATCCGTGCAAAATATTGTGCATTATTAAACTAAGTTTGTAGGTTGGTTGTAATAAAATAATAATAATAATATGACTTCAATAATTTGAATAGCATGGCGTATAACAGCTTTTTGTTTACTCTGTATTTGTCATGGTATAGAGACGTATCTTTGCTGTCTTTAATTAGAGTAGAAGAGGTTTTTGTTCCAATTCAGTTTAATTTGCTCAACCAAAGGAAAAACTCTAATTAACAAGGAAAAAAGATATTTAATTAGATTGTGATTGAAGAAAACTGTCCTTTCAGGAGCTTTAGAAATGTAGAGGTCTTGATTTAGGTAAACTCCCGTTTTTAAATAAAACGTGGGTCTTTATTAACTGGGTTTATGTCAACATGCCGGTAGAGACTTGTCGACAGGTCTTACCTACGCATAAAGTATACTTAATAAAAAAGTGTTCTGGAAAGTTGCATATATAAATATATCTTCGACTTTAGGTAATACAATATAAATACAAGTATGTAGTATCTATTGTAGTTGCTGCTCGGCTTGCGGTTATACGCACGCAATGTCGCGAGAAATGCAACCAGCGCCAGGGCATTCCATTTCGTTCGACATAAGGGTGTTACTGCACTAGTCGTTGACCGTTGACCGACAATCGATCGAATGTTGCTCTATGTAGATTGTCGATCGACGAAGACTCATTATTTTACCATCGATCTATGGCTCGATCGATGGTTCACCTTAATGTTATGAAAATTCCTGGAGCCGTATTGTTTCTAACTGCACCAAATATTACAGACATTATGTTTCGGTCTTGTTTTAAGGAGAGCCTTCAGGATACCATGCATGACTGTCGGTTCCATAGTACGTCAGTCTCCTTGGTCTGACATCTCTCATATAGATGGCAAAGTATAACTCTATAGTCTATCTTCCAAATGATTAATTACAGAATTAGAAATAAACACTTACGTGCTTTTAATTGCGCTAGCATGTATTTAGGATAGCATTTTCCCGTTATACCGTAGATAGCTTTCCCGTGTGAATGAGGGTTCACTGTATCTGGACATGGCTATGCTGTTGATGTTGAATATTCTCACATAAATGGAATTTGCTTCAGTTAATTTCTGAAGCAAACATTTAATGAAGAGGCGGGTGTGGGCGACTATGCTTACACGTACTACCTACTGCATACTGTTTGAAGTAACGTACAGTAGTGGGATGATGTAGGTATTCGTCAACATATACTATGTGTTTATGTCTTGTGATTGTTCACCATATTTTTGACTACCAAATCTCCGAAACACCGAGCACATTTAATTGTAATTTATACTATCACGTCTATCCACTCAGACTATCAGTTCTATTCACTCTTATCAAGTACCGCCTGAGAACCTTTTGTTTTGAAAATGTGTAAGAACATATGAAGATTTCAATAGAAAAATCAAGATTTGTTTCCAAAGCACATGCATAAAATCGCGGACTCGATGTTGTGAAAGAGGATTTGGAAGCTAGCGATCGTACTTTACTTTACATAAGACTAGATGAGATTGGTTAGAGTGCTCGGATTCTAAAAGCGTTGTCCCGCTAACAATATGCTGAAAATATAATAAAAAAATAACCGATTTCCACCTAACTTTTGTAGTCTGTTCACGACCTTAACTAATTCAAATCATGTGCCAAATGCTACAATGAAATGGGTAAACAAGATAAGAGCTAGATAGTATCAATACGAGGGTGTTCGTACCTTCTAGACTTAATCAATAAATAACAATTTTTAAACAATATTAGACCAAAAGTAGCCAGAGCTAGTTTTAGAGCAATGTATTTTTGGGTAATCACAATTTTTATTGGGCGATAATAGTTTATAGCGTACATTTAATTTCTATTTAAGAAAATATTCAATGTACATTTCATTTTAAAACCCGCGAATTGAAGAAGATGGAATAAGTATTTTTTCCTTGGTCAATATTTATTGTTTTCATGACTCCGGAATTTCATGAGTTTCTTTGTAATGTAGTGAGCTGATATTATGATTACATTTACGTTGACCCGTGTAACTTTCAAGGCCTTATACCTCTCGTTGTATTATTCTGTATCCGGAAATATTATATAAGTACCCTTTACGAAGTACTCCATACAATAAACAGGTGTATTTCTTTATTCATAAGAGATAATGTTACGGGAAACAGAATATGAAATGTAAGTACCGAATATTTGTTAGACTATTCAAGCTAACAAACTACAAAATTTTAGTTATAACTTATTACTCTCCGCGAAGAATGTCTTTTATATAACGAACGTTTATTTAAACGTAGGGATACGCACAGGTAATTACTTGGTGCTATTAGTTAAATAAATCACCGCGTCAGGAAGTGACTCCGCCGTCCCTCGAGCGAGCTCCGACATACATATTTGATGCGCGCAGTGATGAGAGCCTAATTATTTATTTATCATACTTTTAAAAAGTTATGTGCCTGTTTAAATTCAGAGATTTTCTATTTGCTGGATTACTCGGTAGCGGGTCGTTACGCATTCGCTTTGAAACGTCTCGTGTAGGTTTGTTTTATCTGCGTACTGAAATATAATAGCATACGTTTTTAACAATAGTAATATACCTACTCATACCAATGTGGAGACAGTAAAGATCTTGATTGTATATATATTACCTCACTAGATGCTTCTATTTCATGGCAAATTGTGTACTGGACTAAATGCGTTGGACCCGAAAAAGCCACGTAAAATCAAGGTTATTTTCGAAAAAAATAGAATTATTAACATCAGTAGGAGCGCACGTAGAAATGATCAACAAAAGCTAATAAAAATGTTTTTCATAAAATCATGTAGAACTTCTACAGTAGAAGTGTATCATAATTCAACTTATCTTAATTAAGAAGTTTGGTGGTAAACCCCACATGTTAGGGCTCGTATATTACGGTCGTGATTCCACATTACGCGGCGTCATGTGCCCCGCATGTGTGTTCAACGTAAACCGTAAATTGAGGACTGACGCTCCTAGTGTTTGTTTTTATGTTTAATATGCTGTGAACAATAATAAACTTTGTGTTGAACACTTAATTTTGAGTGTAACACTTTTAAGCGATTGATTGAAACTTTTTCGTTGACCATTTCAATAGTCCTAGAACGCATCTGTCATTATTTTGAATCATTTTTGTATGTAGAAGGTAAATAATTAAACGATTAATAGATTCGTTTTTTTGCCCTTTGATTTAGGTTATTTTGTTAATATCTTCAAAATGCTTCTTATTTCGTTTCGTTTTAATGATTATTTTATATACCTATCCTCCTAGATAAATATTTGTTATAAGAATATGTTATTTAAGTTGATAATACATGTTTTCTTGTGATCACAACAAGTAGGGCTAGGATTTAATACAGGGCATTACGGGGAAACCCGTGGACCTAATAAAGGACGATACAAAACCCACTGAGCCGCAATCAAAATAAGCTCACGCATGATTAATCAACATGTACATTTTATGGCTCTTTTACACGATGGATAACAGTCGGTGGTTCAATTATTATAAGGTCGAATTTATATTGTAAAGTAAAATATTTCTCTATCTACGCTTTACACATTGCATGTAGTTTGTCTAGGTAAACACTGCGCTAGAAAAAAGTGCCGCACATAAAATACCCAGGTTATTCGATCCAATGGAACTGTAGTTATTTTCACCACCTTCGTTTGCATTGACGAAACATTTTGATCGTATTTGGGTTCCGCATGCAGCCAAAATGTGGGATACTTTGCCGTGTGACCTAAGTGACAATCTAGGGGAATGTTATAATATGTATTTGTCTATCTAATGAATTACTTGACAAAGCAACCTAATTAATTAGGTGGAAACTGATCAAAAGCGACTACACTCAGCTCGCCTATAGTTTTCAGATTTCTTGCTTCGAAATTGGTTTCTCCGTTCAGCTGAATACTTTTTCACTCATAGTAACAATGAAATCGGTGAACCGGGATTTTCTTTGTGAAACTGGTTATGAAAAAACATTGCAGGTTTTTAAATATTGGATATTGGCCGTATTTCATTAAATATATGTTATAAGTAGTTTATATTATTATAACTACGTTGTTTTTCTACATTGTATCTATATTAACTACGGTTCCATCTTATCTATCCCAAAATTTCTTCAGTACGTTTTGTCGATAGGATGTTGTACAAAACTATTTATTTATTAATATTTATCATATACACACGGTTGGAATTCATCAAAGTGATTGCACTAAGTTCCGTAAAATGAACAGAACCGCAACAGTGTGAGTATTCGCTGACGGCCTAGCGGCGTAGCGGCCGGGCGGGCGGCCCCGGGCGGGCCGGAGCTGCTAAATGATAGCCGAAACAAAGCGGTTATCTGCGTGACTGCGCTCGAAATTCTTACAGCTGCTGAATTCAATGCATTTTTTGTATTTTTCAGCCTAAACGGGATCGGATTCTGGCTTTGTACCGTTTTTGTACAATCCATAATTCTGGCATCCGTGTCGATTTCGTTTTTTACTACTAGTAGGTAATGTTGTCCCATTTTTTTTTCTCTATATCTCGACTGACGTGTCGACATAGTCGAGTGTCGCATAAACTACCAAATCCAGCTTAAATTATACTTTTACCTAACTAAATTGGGTATAGGTATCATGAGATGTGAATTACGAAAGTATTTCAGTTGTATAATTAGTACAGTTGAATTCCTTTGTAGCAACTCAGACCTCCTTATTCTTAGTATAAAGACATGAACGATGTGTGTGACCTAACGGAACATTACTCAAGCTGTGAGCACTCTCTTAACGAACTCCATGCGATGTTAGCCCTTGAGCGTGTGTCACACAATACAAGTCATTAACAGCAGTTTAATAAGGAAAGTGTGTCCGTACAATAAAAGCATCTGAACCAAAGAATTTGTAATAATAAGACATTATTACAAATTCTTTGATCTGAACTAATGTTATGTGTATTTGATATAATTTTCACCGTGCTCTTGAAATATATACTTACAAGTCTTTTATCTAAGTAGGTAGGTAGGTGTTTATTTCATTACCATACATAGAAATGATGGACATTTTCAATATACTTACTATTATAGGTGGTCATGATGTTATGTATGCAGGTGTTGCTTATGCTTTCGTACCTACAGGTCTCAGTATAACTACTGCCAAATTCCTATTCGACTGAGTTTGTTTCAAAGTTAATTAATGAATGCCAGTTGCACAGCTCGGCAATCAAGAGACGCATCGCATGTAACTACAGCGAACATCTGTCCCGCAAATACGATGTTAACTGACGCACAATTTGTTTTACTTATTAGTCCAATGGAGAATTGGTGAAGTATTTGCGATTAAAGTATTCTTTAATGTGTGAGCCTTTAACGTTTTAGATTTTCTTCTTATTCCATGTAAGTGCAGGCGGCGCAATATGGACAATCTCCGAGTAGCCAATTTATCGGCATTCATCATTGTTCTTTAACAAGGTACTTGTCATTGAACAATAAAAGCTTTTGTTTGCCTTATGAGTGATTAAAAATCTATATAATTTTTACCACATTATTGAAAATCCATAAATGAATAAAGAAAATAAACAAACTGAAGAATGTTGTTGCTAGAGCCATGTTTCTAAACTGTTCTGTTGAGATTCAGGATTCTAACTGAATCTTGTCGTCGGTCGCAGGGTGTCTGTTGTGAAAATATCAGTCTTCCAGCGGATCAACTCTCGCTGTCTCTTATATGGAGTTTCCGTGTAAGTGTGCCCATTTATCACTGCTCTCTATAGGTCGTGGGTGAAAACTAAAATGTGTGTTGGGTAAACACAATGAGTGTCGTCAATCATCGCCTATCTCCGTGGTTCGAAATAGTACAACAATTCCAATGTATTCTATTAGATTAAGATAGATTTCCACAATTATTATAGTATTTGTAATTTAGAACCTTGACAGGGTAGATACGGCAGGCTGGTGATCACCTCGGCGGGCGCCATGGCGATCCTGGCTTACAGGAGACATAGAGGTGGGGTGTTTGTCGGGCCATTTATCCCAATTCACAAAAAGCTACTGATGAAGTAATTAAACATATTCCTATTTTTATTCCTTTATGCTCGAGACCATAAGTTTTATGATGGCATCATCAACAAAGGACCTAAAGATCTCGCTGCTCTCTCGCTTTTTGTATAAATACAAAAAGTAAGACAGATTACTGGTAATAAAACTATAATATGAACAAATAAAAACCTAGAACAAAACTTTCCTCACCTGTCCGTAATTCGTACGTTTGTCTGTCTAAAACATTGTCGAATGTGAAAGAACAATCGTAGGTGTTCACAATGAAATGGGCCAAAGCAAATTGAACAAGAGCGACTGTGACCAACTTTTAATTAAATTAGAAATTGCTCTAATTAAGAATTTAAATGGGCCCTTTGAATGATCCAGTTTCAATGTTGGATCCAGAGAGCGGGAACGACTGCCGGTAGCTGGGATTTATTGACGTTGAAACTACAGTTTTCTTATATTTTCTTCCAGCAGAAATTACTTTTTTTATCAGCAGAACCCTCGTGTTAATGGCACAGTCGGTACCGATGTGATAAATTAACAATGTTCGAAGAGTTAACTCTTCGAACATTGTTAATTTATCAAATCGGTCATACTTAACCAACGTTAGGGAACATTGTGAAACCAAATAAAAATTAGCAACATATTAGTATAGGTAGTTAGATATAGAAAAATGGTTTATTAATAATTTATTTTATTCCAAACAAAAGTGTTGTGGCTGACCGACCTACCTGGATACTTTAACCGTCTATTTACCTAATAGCTACACTTATACATGTTGTACAGAAAGTACCTAACTTTTCCAGCAAGTTTTACGTGTGAAATATGTATTTCCTTTCGATAGGTGTTCGAATGGAAATGTTAAGTAACTTAGAGATTACGTCAACCCCAATCCGGGCAAGATTTCCTCCAAATCCTTATCATGAAAAACGCAAAAGTGCAGGACATACTTCCCAGGCGGGATTTATTCAAAGCATATAAATTATGGGTGATGAAGGGTGATGGCACCTATCGCATTTGGATCTCGAGGCGTGCGGTGCGGCCCCTGCTTAGTATGTATGTGGCTTCTCCTTTTATATACTTACTTACTCAGATTATGTAGATGGAACGGTTTACGAGATACGCCTAGCTTGGCAGTGCCGTAGACTAAGAGACGTCATAAGAAATCTTATTAACTTGACTTAATTTTACAGTTGTTGTTTTACAGTTTTACTACGCTACTATGTATACCTACTAATAGTGTGTAGTACGAGTATTTTTATTTCGTTTTAAGGTTTACCCGCAATGGGTGTTTATCACATTACTCGTATTCCCGTAAGCCCCTCCAGCTAACCTAATGCTCGTGTTAGGCACTCCTGGTCTTTAAAATATTGACGTAGGCCCACTGGCCTACGTCAATATTTTGAAGGCCAGGATGGGGATCGAACCCGGAACTTCTCAGCTACGAGGGCAGCCCCTCGCAACCACTAGGCTATTGACGCCCTGAATACTGTACTATAGTGTCACTAAATAAACTGTTTGTCATGACAAAATACTGGTTATGTAATAGTTATAACGATAGATAAAAGGGATTTATTTATACTTACGTTTACACCCTTATACCTACATTATATTTAAGTGTATAACGTTCATTTGAGAAAATTGCTAAATAAGTAGATACATACTTTGAAAGTTTTTGCTATTTCCTTAACAATGAAACAGTAACCTAATTAGTACACTGATGAAGGTACTTGGCCTTAAAGACGTCGCAACGGAATATTTTCTCCTAAATACATAACAAGTACAGCAAATAAACATAAAAAACTGCTCCAAATGAGTCTGTGTGAATAGGGAGTGGGACGTTCGCGCGCCGCAGCCACCCATCCCGAGCTTCCTCACGACTCATTACAAAACGGCAGGACTTTAAAAATGTAGTCCTCTTTTTACCGGATCCTTGCAATAAGCTGAGTGAGATGTTGAGTAGGGATTTAGAAACATACATTTATTACCGCATGAATTTGGTCTTTAACTTACCACTCACATAGGTCTTAGTCACTAAGATCTCTATTTTCCTGTTGGTGAAGTTTATCCATCGTTATACATACGGAATTTGGGCCCTTAGCAGGTGGGATACATATTTGATTCGAAAATCAAATCGGAAAAAGAGATATTTAAAACTCCCGAAATCCCGGCTTTATTTCGTATTCCCTTTAGTCAGCAGAAAGAATTGTACCAGCGTTAAATTCGGTCCCGTATAAAATGATTAATCTATGGAAAGTGGTCCCGCGGGATGGGGCGGGCGCGCACTAGCGCGCTGGCGATAACCCACTGGCCGCTATACTCTTGTCATGTGTTTTTATCATTCCTTGTGATTAGGGCAGAGCGATGTCACAACCATCCGAGTAGTTCGTCACGGGTCTGTAAGGAGGGACGGGTAAAGAACCTTTGTGAATCACTGATAAGTTGGTACGATAATTTTAGTACAGATGTGTGATAGGTAATTTAAGCTCTTTGAGATAAAAAATACTTGAATTTCACTCACTTGCCAAATGTTATTTAACTTGAAGCAAAGGATATTAGATCGGTTTTTGTCTAAACTGAAGCAAGTTCAACAACGTCAAAAATCTGTCAGAGAAACCGCTGGAGTCTTTGATAATTACTTCTTTTATCAAAGGCTGGAGTAGGTAGTTTTCGAATGAGTTTAGATGCGGTCATGAGGAATCTGAAAGGGTAGTTATTTATAATTAAAAGTCAATTTAAATTGTAAGAGCAGCTGCAGACAGAGACACAATTATCGATTTGTGACTTCGACGCCGACTAATTTAATAGATACATGTAAAGTGGTCCCTTGGGCGTCGCAGTCTGCACTCCGCACTATAAATAATATATTATACTAATATACTGAGCTCCTCACTGCGGTCTGAGCGTTTCGCTACTGGGCAGCAGTCACGGACCAACCACACTTTAAACTCCGCTCTCTGGGACAAATGTTTCCGAAACACTTAATAAGATGTACTATAAAAATGACAACCCAATATTTTGTTCGATATAGACGCAACTTAATTTGATATTTATGATAAAAATACCCGTCCTATAACGGTTTGTCGAAACCGTTAATATAAGTATGTACAATTGAATACTACCAAAAATATAACTGAACCTACCGAGATTCATATGTCACGTCCCTGGTGCGAATAATCGGGATAATATCGCTAGGTCTCGATAATAGCCGGCTCGCGGGCGCAGCTGCCGCACCCAATTGATCAAGACGGCCGAGGCTAGTCCTCTGCGCACAAAGAAATTACATCCACTTATCACGTTTCCTTAATCTGTTGAAATACCTCGCGGTAATAGGGAATATGCTTATGTTTTTTTTCTATGAAAACAAACAATACATTTTTTAATATTACGATATGTCCAATTATTTTCGAGATATATAATTTTTTACATGTCGACTCCACTTATGCAATGTGCTGCAACGTCATAGGCGTCATTTAATAGGCGAAGTCGGCGGTACGGCCGCCCCATACATTTTTCAAAAAATGTTTGCAAAGTTTTAGCGATTGGTTAGTTTCTGGAAGACTTCGATGACTTCGTATAAGATCGTAATATAAGAGTTGATAAGTTGGCATTACCGCTGCTTCCGCCCGTGAGCGTCCGCTTAAACGGCTTCACTTCCGGCCGTAGCAAATCCCGTGCTTCAATCAAGCGACATTACAGTTTTTTGGTCGCTTTCTAAATTTAGAGAAACATTGGAATGCCGAAAAAACACGTCGAAACGAGAAACAAAAAACGAATTACAAAAAACTCTAGGGGTGAGTTGTACCCAATTAGAGCGAATAAGGGTTAGAATTCGGGAAACATGATAATATCGGATATTACGTTGGTGCGTGATTACCTAATTGGGTTGAAATATTTGGAAGAATCGATGTGGATGAAGAAAATAACAACCACAATCTAACATCAACCGAAATCAGCATTAACCAAGTTAAAGAATGTGGATAGACATTAAGAAAATATATCATTGTTAAAGCTTATCATTACGAAGCAGGTGACGGTGTTTCCTTTGATCTTCACCTTGATAAATAGCAGGTGTTGAGTACGCCGAAAAAAAATTACTACACATGTTATGTAAGCATTGGCAGTTCTTGATAAATTTGAAATTTTATGTTTTAAAGTAACCTACCTACTAAAATGTTGAGAGTAATAGTAGAAGTAAATAACTAATTTAAATAATTTGAGTCAATCATAAAAGGTAATTTAATCGTTAAATTATAAAAAGAAGTGTATTTAAAGAGATTTAATCAGAGCCAACGAAATTTGCAACGGAGAGTCGGTCCGATTTCAATCCGATTCAATGAATAATAAGTGAATGAATAAACACAGCTGAACCAATAAGTAATAGAAGGTGAGCAATAGGTATTCAAGCCAGGTTTATTCAGTTTGGATAAAGTATTTCCATATTGATTGGATGCTTGAGGTAGTCGTACCTATAAATCTTAAACTTTTCTTTATTTTGAACTATATCGCTAGACTAGATGTCTACTTATTAAAAATTTATATAATTCCAGATGGTACCAATGCTTTTTAACCGACTTCAAAAAGGAGGAGGTCCTCCACGCGGTTGTGTTTCTTTTTTAGTATTATTTTCTAAGCATTTCTTCAGCAAACAGGTAATTTATGAGGCATTACATAAATCTCTGCTGTAATGACAAAACGTTTAGTAAAAAGAAAAATAAACTACTAAAACAACAAAAGCTATTATAAGCTATCGTATTATTTTTTATCAGACTACCGTCTTAGTTGTTATTTTTAACGCTAATTGGACATGTCGATCTGTCTTGAACAGCTGCCAGCCCTTGTATCAGCTGATGTAATCTATACCTAGTCTGCTTCGAAGATTTTTTAGTCCACAGGCTACACGGTAAATGCTTTACATGAGGCGGATCGAACGCTTGTTTGCCGACTTTATTAATTTTACATAAAAAAACACAAATAATTTTTTAGCGACTTCTGCGTTATAATGATTTGTGTATGATACCGGATTACTGAAATTGATACTGTAAATTACAATAATAATAAATATTGCCAGACGAAGACACAAACTGAATGGTCCCAAACCTAGCAGCGTTTGGACTATGGGCACCGTACAATGGACTGGGGGCGATCCCAGTGACACCCAGACCTGGGCAAATGACGAAAAGTCTATTTCCCAAATTTGCCCCGGCGGGAATCGAACCCGCAACCACCATGTGCAGTGAGCCGAGCGGCCTACGGACGAAACACTGCGCCAAAATGTATCCACCTTTTGAAAAACCCGTATATCTGATGATCAATACATTAGTCAGTCATATTCAGTGTGAAGTTCATAAGTTGACGATATATTGCGCTATCGCGCAAGCGGAGCTTAGCGTACCACTCCGTTTTATAGCGCTACGAACTTTTAAAGGCTATGCATATTTCAAGCAGGAGCACGACGACGTCTTTGTCCTCTAAAACTCCTTTTAGCGAGCTGACAAGCTACATTAGATGGCGGGCGTGCGTCGGAATCTTGCGAAATCACTTTACGAGTATAAAATGATGAAAGTTACATTTCATCTGGATTTGTATTTATAATGTTTAGTGTTTTCATCCCTATTACTTCAATCTAATACTGTACGGGACTTTTTCTTCCTAAATACGACCGTCATAGTGCAAAAAATAAACATCAGCAAATTCGTGCATATTGTAAATAGTAGTTTTTAACGTTTCGCCTTAACTTATTTTTAATTAACAACCATTAACCACCGCGGATATATAAAATGGCACTTCCGATTGTTGGCAAGTCCGGTGACCGGCACGAACATTATTTATAACCATTTCGTACCGCTTCTCGTTGGCCGTGGTATAAGGCTGAAGTATGCTGTAGATAGCTTATACCAATTAATTATGATACGTACACATGATATAATATAAAACTCCGCCATCTGTTGATGGCGGATGAACTTTGAATACAAATCTGCCTACTAAGTACCTACGTAGGCATAGGCAACAACTAATACAGTTTAAAGGCTGATTTGGCTCTCGCTGCCGTGTGCCAAACTATTTGAATTAATAATGCGCCGTATCTGAACAATAGCAATACGTGGGCGAAGTTGTGAACTTGTGATGCCTGCCATAATTGTATTAGCGAAGTCTGGCCCCAACTAATGTGGCCTCGATACATCGGTGTGAAAGCAACTGACGCCGAACTTAGGCTATAAAATTTAGAACGGAAGGCTGTGGATTAAGACCTAAACATTCGAATATTAATGGAAGAGTATGCTCTGAATCCAGCCTCGACCACGCTGCAACGACGCTGCAACTCTACTGCAACTCCGCTGCAACTCCACTGCGACTCAGCTGCGTCGACGTCGCGTCGGCTTTAGAGCGTATGCAGTCTCTGTCTATCTACAATTTTCATTGGTTCAACGATAGCAACGATACATTAGACATTTTCTAATTTCTGTGCAAATCAGACAGGTGCTGCATTTTAAAATACACTATGGGGATCCAAAAATGTGGTGATACGTATAGGCGTGTGTTACATACACACGGAACCCCTACGTATTTTTTTTACAAACACCATTGGGCACCCTCTTGAAATGCAGGTGTATACCTAATATGGAAAAAAAAATATTTTTACAACGAACCTCAAGCTTTTTTCAAGCTCAAGCAAATTCACAAAATCATTATTCATTCATTTTAGGGTATCCCCAGCTAATATTGTGTGTAAACATGCTGTTATAGTCGTTTGAATTTCAATTTCATGTTATTTTTTCACAAGACCTATGTACAGTTTTATTACACGCAGATTAAATGAGTCGAAAACAAGAAAAAAAGGGTGCTTAATAATGTGAAATTTCTTTAATAAAATAGTTCAGTGGATTAACATAATATTATCTTAATTTAGGATAAATACGAAGGTATCTCGCTAAGTCGGTTAAAGGTAGCGTAATTAACTCCAATTAAAACGAATAGTTCCCAAATATACATTAGGGATTCAAATGAAACTGCAGTCAACCGTTACGTTTGCCTGAACGCCCGGCGTATAACCGAATATTACCAGCTATAGTCGGCTGTGCGCGGTTATAACCGCATAAGCCAATCCGCCTCGGTTCCAAACCGGATTACTGCTGCTGCAAACGAAAATAATGGAGTTATCGCGACTCCAACTTTGACGTTAGGTTGCTAACGAACACGTGTGACGTGTGGTGTCAATTAAAACAAAACACTAACTGAAATTAACCAATTATTTTAACTTGAAAGTAAAAATACTCTTTTATTTTATGGTTAAATAGACGAAAATCTAAGAGGAGATTAGAGTTAAAGTGAAATGATTTACGATAAATATATACGTATACGGTGCTCATCCCAGATACCGGTGAGTGAGGGATGCAGATTAGACCAAGTCCAAAAGTTCCTACAAAAAATTAAGTTAAACTATACGTCCAAAAAAAACTATTGAAAGAAGTTGCAATTTGCTAACGTATTAAAATCTAGGACAAAACAATACTCGTAGATCTGGCACCTGTAATTATAGTATAGCTATGTTATGACTTTAACTCTCAATTCGCTAGCACCTACGTATAGCGTTTGTACTTTGTATGGCCGGTTGCTTGAGGGACTAACAATGTATCAGACATTTTTTACATATACTGTAGTGAATATCGACTCTGGCGAACATATAAGTTCATTGTAGAGCTACAGTAAGACCCTGAGAAACACTCAGACCGTCATCAATGTCCAACTGAAACCACAAACTTATCCTATAACAAAAGTGAATGGAAACTGCTAACAGAGAAAGGCTTTCATGCGATGTATCCGTTTTGAAAATGACGAAGTATTTGCCCTGAAACGGAGTGGAGAAGTAGAGCGGCTTCTACTAGGATAATGTGAAACTCAGATAATGGTTCGGAAACTTTTTATTCAGACGTAAATCAAGCTATACTACGATCTACGAGAAGCGATACGGAAATGAATAGATCATTTTATTGAAAAAGTTGTTTTTAACGTTTCGGATTAATTTATTTTAATTAACATTACGGATTCCGGACACAGAATGAACCACGAATTTCTAAAATGGTCCACCGAATCTTGGCATGCTTGGCGGTGACCGACTTGAGTTTGATCACATTATCATCACATTTATTTACTAATGTACCATGCAAAATAACTTGTATGTATTATTAAAATAATACCTACCTTATGAACAATAAACAGCTATCGTTGGATTTCCTAGATCGGATCACAGATACCATAAGAAGAGAAATCCAATATCGTTAGGGGCAATCGAACCGCAGTTACAAAGTAATTGTGAGCTGACTTGCTTTTGCTTGCTGACTTTGCTTTGCTCGAATAAATAAAATGACCCGAAAACAGAGCCCCAAAGTTAAAGACGTCAATATTGACTTTAAAATAAATGAAATACCCGATTTGTATGTATAATTAGGTTAACATCCAAACAGTGTTTGGTACACAGAGCTACTCCGGCTTCAATTAAGGCGAGTACCTTGAATTTTTAAAGTGAATTGTCTTAAAAAGCGAGAGGCGCACTTCGTCGGCGTCTTCAAGACAAATACGCAAAGTTAAGAACCGTGATATTTATTCAACGAGGCCCTGGTGCGGGAAACTCCTAAACTTTAGAATTTACAGGGAACAATTCTTTCATGTCTCATTTATAGTGCACGAGATAAGGAGGAACATTTATAAACTACTTACCTACCCGCGCAATGAGGTCGCGAGTCCGTGATCACGGTAGCTACTATGTATATGTATTTTCTCTGCGATTTCATTTTGTGGAATTAATTTAATTATTGGAATAGGAGATGGGTAGGTAATTACCAGAGGGGATCTGTGTGATACCCATGTACTGTGATACTTTGCGTCGTCGTAATCCGCTTATCCACGCGGCTTGAGTTCTGTCGCGGATAGGTAGATATGCCCCCGCTCACGTCATAGGTGTCTCATGTGTCTTTATACCTTACAGACCTATTGATTTTCTAATTTCTCCATAAATATTATTCTGATAATCATTTCAATACCTAGATATTTTTGACTCATCACGTTTTAAACGTCATCAATTTGAAGAAAGTAGTTGCATTAATGTATTCAAGTAGTCACGCGGTGTCAACTCAAAAAATCTGGTGAGACTAATAATGTTAAAACGGGAAAAAATTGTATAACATATTATTAAATGGTTCGCCCCCAGTTCATAGTACGACGTTACCTACCCATAGTGCAGGCATTGCTTTGCTTTCGACAATAATTATTTAAGTATTTATTAATTTTACCATTGTATAAATCAATAGCCGTCGGAAATATTCGATACGGATATCCGTAACCGTAGCGTACGTCGCCGATCTTATCGGTAACCGAGAGGAGACGGTTTCTGAATAAAAAGGTATAAAAGATTCGCGTGCCAATACGTGGCCTCATCTGATTTACGATCATTCCTTTAGTGCGGGAATCGTAGTCGATAAAATACATAGCTCTACATTAAATTAGATACCCATTATAATATAATGTAGAGCTTATTATATATTTTGATACAACCCCATGGGGGTATATATTAATACATGCCTACTTATTAATCCTGCCGAAGACTGAGACCACAGAATATAAATAAACGGAGAGTGAAACCAGGATATACATAAACTACTAAGGTTTTCGCCTGATAAAACTTCAAAATAATAGATACCTAAGAACCAGAGTAGAGGTACCTTCGCGTAATGTTATAGACAATCCAATCGTCTCAGCGGATGAGCCCATCAACGTCTACACTCAATCAACCTCCCATAAAAAGTTTATCAGAAGTTCCCCAATGTATTGTTTTGCAAAAGGAAACCTATCCCGTTTCAGTTAAGATCCAAATTAGGTTACCTCTTTGCGTGGCATAATCAACGATTCTAAATTAATATTCATCTGCGGATCGTCAATTTGAACAGGATATTTCAATTATGTCAATATTTCATTGTCGGGGTTCCCATGCGGGTGCCGCCAGTGCCGCCAGAGGAACGAGTCAGTGCTGCTGCCGCCACGGCTCAAATGGACCAGCATCTTGGTTTTGCTGTAAATTAATTTGGGGATCGCCTACGCTGGGAAACTGGAACTACTTAAATATATCATCATTTTTAGTTGAGTGGATAAATTTATTTAATAACGATTAGCGAATGTTACAAGTGCTTACCTAATAGCAATATGTTCAGCAATATTTGTATGTGTTAAGTGCCACGGAATACTTTATATGTATAATAGTACTACGTGGGTAGTTGTGTTTTCTTTGGCCAAGTTACCTCGCCGAAAGTTCTTCGTAAAATTATATCAACAAATAAGTACCTATTTCGAAGATATTCTACCGTGGCATAGATGACAACATTGGGAACCCTTAATACAGTTATATTGATATTTACTGAAAGGGTTGTCCCTCATCCGAGTCCCGCGGCAGACGATCGATCTGAGACTTTGGCATCCGTAAATTGATGTATCTGTTGATTATTTATGTATAAATATAACACGCATTATATTAATACTGTAAATGGTAGAGCGTCTGAGCATCAGACAACAACTGCTGATCAGATTATAATGAAATTTGAAGGAGAGATACGTACGTTTTGCCCTGGAATAAAGTATTTATTGAAAATATCGTTACCGATGTCTAATTAAATTTATGATAAAAGTAACAAAATCTAATATACATATTTTATAATTTAAACATCCCTGTAGCTCTACCAGGGGTTTTAATCGTGTTTGGTGTTAGCTAGTCGCTAGCGACTACGTACAATATTTGTATGGCAAATGCACAGTGCTATAGTCCACACGAGGAACTAACAATCTGCCATACAAATGTTTTACGTAGACGCTAGCAACTAGCGAAAACAACGTACGTAGACTCGTAGTGGAGCTACTGAACTCCTGCTTAATCCGAGTTACTCCCAGCGCCGAAGCCGGTCACCCAGACGTTGTAAGTACCACGTTGGCAGGTGTTATTAGATAATTTACGCTTGAATAAATCTTACCAGCATTATGTGCTGCTCGGGGACTGAATACAAAAGCATATTTTGTAAATGCTATTGTTTATTGTATGATCGATAAAATCTATATTTATGAGAACTGTTGTCGATTGGTTTGACTATCTACGCTTCACACAATTTTTTCTCAGTTTACGTACATAACCACCTAAGTCGGGTATTTATAAAGCCCTTATATCTTCAATGTATCATCGGAGAACCAATCTCCCTGATGGAGCCTAACAAATGGATTAACTTTGTGAGTAATATCTCTTGCCTCTCTTGGTAGCTCTCGGTATGTTCAACTGGTTGCTATTTTTACCTGGGCCATGAACAAAACATCAGATTCACGACACGCTAGCCTCTTAGGCCCATGATCTCAAGTCTGAGAGTGATCTTGGAAATGTCATTGATATGTCATTCCAGTACAAAATGACTTGTTTTTTTGGGTCTGGTCCCGCCACACACTCCTTCCCACCACCGATACTCCTTTAAACCAGGAACGACAATGGTGACCAATAATGAAGTTGAGGTTTGACCCTCGACGAGTCCCGGAAAAAGTTAAATTGTCTTAGAACCAGCACGAATTTAATCCAAAGAAATAATAGGAGTTGGAAGAAAAAAATGACATAAAGTGACATGTCAAAAGCTTACTCAATACCACTCTCAGACTTGAGATTGATTTATGAATATGGTCATTACCATAACAAGTAGGTACCAATATATCTATAATAGGTGTAATTAATAAATTGGGTGGTGTGGTGTATCAGCTGATTGACAAATTAAATTATGTAGGTACTACGTTTCACAAAATGGAATTTAAACTAAACATACATTCATTATAGTTGTTCCTTGTTCCTACGCGTTCGAAAACATTTCTTTAAATTAATAAAGTCTACATATTCTGCTAAGTAAATACTATACAATTAAATTTACGTAATTTAAGAAAATTTATATGCACAAATTATTACAACTTATATAACTATAATGTTCGCTATAAAAGAAGGTATATTCGAAAACAGTGGCAGTTTTAAATGTGAACTTGAATCTCTAATCTCATTTGGGTAAGTAGTTGTAAGGTCTTATTGTGGGCGGCCCTTATCAGCCGTGTCCGCACACTCCAACAATATCCTGGAGAGACCCTAATTAAATGTCGAAAGTTACGGATCCCAGGTGCTTATATTGCCTTCAACTCTTATCGTTAAGGCCCAGCTACATCCAACGACTTGCATGCGCGAGCAGTTTGTGCAAAAGTTTGGGCAAATGTGCAATGGTGCACTAAAGCGCGCACTGTCAAATTCGGCAAACAATATTTCGAGTCGCCTGATTTGTAGCAGTAAACGTAGCCTATACTGGGTGAAACATAAAGGGTATACTTTTTTTTTCAAAACTTAACTTTGTAATTCTAAAACTATCAGCTTTGGAGGAAATTTGAAAAACAAAAGGTGTTACAGGAATACAGCTGTTGACATATTTCACAAGTCTACAAAACCTTTAGTACTTCAACTGTCCCACAAAGCCGATAGTTTTAGATTTACAAAGTTAGGTTGCAAAAAAAGAGGTATACCCTTTATGTTTCACCTTGTAGATGCTTGCGAAACCAAAGGTATTATTCGCAAGTTGGCGGCCTGAAGGGGAGTGTGACAGAGGAAGGGGAAGGGGAAGGGGAAGGGAGTGGGTTTGGGTTTCCAGCTCTTTCAGCCATCGTCCGAGACGGACGTAACTATAATAGCAACTCTACGCCGATCTCCTGTGATAGGGTTGTACAATCTAGGTCAAACCAGCCTGTATTTGAGCTGTTGTCAATTGATTATAGCTTGGACCCGATTTGCGCGTTTTCTAGGCTTACTTGTGGAAATTGGGATCTGTGCATGTAGCTAGAACGTTTATGAAACAATGGTCGCGGATAAAAGCTATTACAATGATATAGCCTGTAAAATATTTTTATAATAACTGTACTTCAACGTAATAGCTCGTTCATTGTTACCATGTTGCCATGGCAGTGACAGACTTGAATGAAAGTACGAAATTAATTATAACTCTAAATTGAAAATTTAAAAACCCCCGATGCGACGACCTTTTCATCAAATTTATACTTTACCTAGTTCTTCCAAATAATTAAGTTAGCGAGATTTGCGTAGCTCCCGTAGCTCAGTATTCATAGCTCATCTCGCATATTCATCTGGTACAACTACTTTCGATGCCAGATTATGAAAGCGCCATTTACCTACATCATTCTTTTTGGCTTCCTCATAATCTAAGATGCCATTCCATTCGATTCCAATGTAATGTACAATATTCAACATAAAATCTGTGTAAAAGTATGAGACAGTATCTTGTTATGACATTATAATCATTGAAATTAGAATAGACAACGAATCTAAATATTGATGCCACGGAGGTTTAATTCATAGTAAAAGATTATCAATTATGATTCAATTTGATGTAATAACTCTGGTTGAGGTGGACGGAAGCAGCCCATGGGAAGAATTTTAAATAACGCTAAAATTATTTGAAATTATATTTGTTTTTCTGTATTTTTTCTCAATGGTGGAGCAGCGCCCTCTAGAATTATTATTGCGTAATATTCCATGACCATTAACAAAACCAAGAAGCTTAGAACAACACTATAAAGTTCTTGAACAAAACAAACAAAATATAACGCATGCGCGTATCCATCATTTGACACGTGACTTATGGAACGTCTTTAGTTCATACACAAATCTCATATAAAAATAGATAAAATATCAATTTTTTCCAGAATCCGGGAAACTTTTCACATTTATAATATTGTAAAAAGCCAGTTCAGACTATTACGATCATTTAAAAATATAATAAATCTAAATCCAATAATCTCAAATTTCGAATGGATTCGAGCCGTGGAAGTTGGTTTTAGCCTTGAATGTGGCTTTTAAACTTACAAAAGAGCTGATGATCTTCAAACGGCTGAACCGATTTTCATGAAACATAGCTAAGAACACTCTCGATCAGAATACATTTCTAACAAAAGAAACAAAATTGAAATCGGTTCATCAGCTTGGGCGCTACGTTGCCACAGACACACACAGATATACAGATACACAGACACACAGATACACAGACACACAGATACACATGTTAAACTTATAACACCCCTCTTTTTTCGTCGGGGGTTAAAAACACATAATAAAGATTTTTTAAATGCTAGTTGTTATACCTACTCATGTCTGTAACCGCCCGCGCCGTAGTATTTAGTCAGTAAATGTTCAAATAGATATCAGTGGGTGCACTAAATGCTCCGGAAAAATATGCCATCAATTATTATTGATGACCGCTTGGCGCAGTGGTTCGAGCTTAGGCCTCTTGGCTTACTGCACATGGTGGTTGCAGGTTCGATTCCCGCTGGGGTAAATTTCGGAAATGGCCTTTTCGTATTTACTTTGGTCTGGGTGTCACTGGGATCGCCCCCAGTCCATTGTACTGTACCCATAGTACAAGCGTTGCTTAGTTTGGGACCATACAGATGGTGTGTCAGTCTGGCGATATTTATTTATTAATTGAAGTACCTATATTACATATATATGTATAACATTTAAACGTTTCTATCGACACTATCAATGCAATTAAGTACTATTACCCCGCTTTCAATTTGCTACAATTGCTCTTGAATCTCCAGTCTGTTATTCTAAAGAACATTTTAGTTACTTTGAGAGAGATTGCTTTGAATCGAGTCCTGAAGATAAACGACATTGTTCTCGAGCAGAGACGAGATTCGAGGAAATAAAATCAGTTGTATTAAAGTAACATATGAAGAACGTAGAATATTCACAACAAAGCGCAAAGTCGCTGATATTAGCTCAGCCTCAGAGGATAGCGACATACGCGGCCCACATGTGGGCATCATCCGCCCAACAATCCCACTAATGCGCGCGCAGACATTCGCAATAAAAACCCCATTGCGAATACAATACGCAAAAAAATACACTCCACATATTTCACAGTTTTATGACAACAATTATTATCTCCCCCATAAACCTTACATCTACATAATAAGGGTGGATATTCTCTGGCAATTCTAACGCAACTTATCATGACTTCTATTGAGGGTCGCGACTCGCGGTTTCGCGGTGTGACGACATGTGCTCCAAAGGGTTAGTTAACTAAGGGTTAAAACGCTGTTGTTTTCTTTATGGTTTAACAAAACAAAGGGCAAAGGGTTACAATCTCGCGCCCGTCGCCCGCTGGGCCGACGTGACGATGCGCTTTTTGGTCAAAAAAGGGATTAACGTCGGAAAATGGTTTGATGTCTATATTTCGAGGATTCATATTGTGGGATGATATAAGAGGAATCCTAGGGGATTCGTGTAATAAAGTAATCTGCTAATGGCGGTGAATAGGTAATAATAATGACGACCGCTTGGCGAAGTGGTTCGAGCGTAGGCCGCTCGTTCACTGCAACGGGTGGTTGCGGGTTCGATTCCCGTCAGGGTAAATTTCGAAAATGGCCTTTTCGTAATTTTCCGTGGTCTGGGTGTAACTGGGATCACCCCCAGTCCATTGTATGGTACCCAAATTACAAGCGTTGCTTAGTTTGGGACCATACAGTTGGTGTGTTCGTCTGGCGATATTTATTTATTTATTTATTTAATAATAATAAACGCAACAATAGTCGTAACATTAGGTATTTCATAAAAACGAAAATATTATATATGGTCAATAAGTGCTTTGGAAAGCCATTTTACAGTTTAGGTACTTTTAATTTAAATTTGATTCGCAATGGCCTAGTACACAGTTGTGCAGTATTAAAACTAAAAACATAGTAGGAAGCTATTAAAAATATATCTATTGGCATATTTTTTGTAACAAACGACCGCATTCAGGATCTTCAACAGTAAATCAAACCGTCCCGTACATTCGAGAATTTAATGCTCTCTCCCATTTGTTTCCACGCATTCGACATTTATCAATTTACATACACAACCACAACAAAATTGATCCCTAAGATATGCTAGTAAGGCTCATAATGGCACGATAAGGTAGGCTATTCAATTGACCAGATTATACAGTGTGAGTGGCACTTCATGACAATTGAATTTTAGAAACAGTTCGCGATACCCACTCGAATGTATTTTTTAACAAATGTCGCGGTTGATTATCCCTGTTAGAAATGATAGTGGTAAATATCGGGGAGGGTCGGTGGGGCCATATTGGAACACTTTAAAAAACTCATCCGTAAATTAAATGTAATTGTTCGCTCGTTAACTACAGCGGAGGGGACGTTGCGTGAGCGTTTTTTAATTTTTATTTATTTCCTGTTTGATGCACAACTGATTTTAAGATTACATATTAATTTTGGTACCTACATATTTTGAAATGAAACTATTTTACGGATTCTATCGCGTTTATTTACTTTTTTATGTTCCCGACGTTTCGGCTGCTTCACAGCAACCATGGTCACAGGGGGACTGAAGTGTTAGTCGGGAACATAAAAAAGTAAATAAACGCGATAAAATCCGTAAAATAGTTTTATTTTAATGTGTAGTATTCGCGTAAATATAAGAAAACAATATGTGAACCTACATATTTGTTTAAACCCATTTTTTTCGTTACATATTGAAACCTATAGTCTAGTTAAAAACATTATGTTTGTTCAAAGTTCACAAAATAACTTTAGATCGCTAACTTCATCGCTACTTTTACAATAATTAATTTCATACTGTTAACATAATTATGAAAACATAACACTTTCGTTATTTCGACGTAACTTATCGTTTGTATAAGACGAGTTTTGTTATTGTTAACAGAAAATTAATACTTATAATAACATCGTTCCGACATCATATTATCATTTCAAGTGAAGTTCGATAAGTTAATTAAATCAGAACATTTTTTTTTATTATACCAATGTTACGAGGACATAAAAAGCGATCGTTCGTTACAGACGTTTTTACAACGCAACGGGAGAGCGTAAAAGAGATGCAGTTTTACAACCATTAACCAAGGAGTCGTAATTACGACCGCCTGATTACTGCGGTGAACCACGTACTGCCGCCGCTCGGCGTCCGCAAGATGTTTTCCTTATGATCCCGTCATTTATATTTTAAAATGAAATAATTACCATATTATTATTATAATGTGATGTATCTTATATTTTATGTTGTTTAATCAAATTTTATATTTCATTAGGGATATAATAAAATACGGATAATTTAAGTATAACAGTTTTAATCTTTTAATAAGCGAAGCATTGAATATGGCGAAGTTTTTATATTTCTTGACGGTATCTATTTCCGGAAGTGCTTACCTGCAAGTAACCATTTATCTAGATATAATGAATTTCAAAGTTTATTAAATCTCGTCACAACATAGCAAAAATATATAACGAACACAAAACAACAAGTCATCCAAATCTCACCCAGTAAAATTTATCAGAGACACTACACTACCCAAGCACTACGCAAGCTAACACGTTAATTGTCCTCCAATGATAAGCAAATACATCCTAATCTGACAATAGGACAGAATGTCCACCCGGTCACGCCATAAGGTGTGAATGTTCTCCAATTTACTGTCCATTCAATAACAAGTATAAAAAATGTGCCCGCGTGTTCCATTTGCGCCCACTTGACCCTAACTCGTGCGCATAAATTATGCATAATCATCTGCCGATATCGACCGCGCACTGAATTATGCGCGGGGATGTAATATGTCCCTGCCCTTGTGATATTATGTATGTATATACCGATTTTTTTTTAACAATAATATTTTATGAGATTCTCCGCAGAATACTAATTTAATTGATGTTTTATGTACTCGGTTATTGTGAGGAATTTCCTCGGCATAAATGGACATTTTGAAGGATTTTGTTCATTTATAAACACAAACAAACATATTTAACCCTAGGTACTAAAGGATAAATCTGTTTATCACCCAGGAAATCTCTCGTTTTGCCCCCAAAATACGTCGCTAAACCTTTTATAACTCATACTTATGTACACACGAATGCTAATGCCGCAAAAAACGGGATAAACATACAAGAGGCATTTAAGCCGCCATTAGAATTTATTTGATGATAACATCGAACACAGGTGCAGCGTTTTGCATACAAGCCCCTAAGTAGTTAGATATTGACCAAAATGTTTGTTAGAAAATGTTTGTTTGGGCAATGAGCTAAAATTAATCATGGTTAAAGAAGTCGTATAAAAAGATTTTTTGTGATTAAATTTGTCGACGATAATAGTTACGTAAGTACACGTTTTTTGTCTTTTATGGTGACTCACAAACGTCTAGAAAATCTGATTTCAGTCATAATTAGGTATACTAACTATTGTAGGTACAAATAATACTAATTTCCAAAGTTGCAGAAATTTAAAGTACTACTCCTCACAAAGAATTAGTTTTATTAAACTTTAAACATCGACACACAGTTCCACCGCAAAAAAAAAAGTTTGATGTCTAATTAAAAGTAATACGCGATACTTAACGCCGGGAAACATATTTATGAACATAAAAGCTCTAATATCCCCGGTTCGTTTATAAACAAGTCGCGGACGTCGGACGGAAGGCGCGACGGCGGGCGGCGCACTTTTCATTTTAATTAAAAACCGCTAAATTGTTCGCTGCCTCGGTTTCTTTCCATTGAACAATAATGAGTCAACGCCGTGGTATAATGAAGTATACATATCTTATCTACTGATAAATGCAGGAGCCTGAGGCTAGGAGATTGCGTGGCTGGGTGTGTGAAGCTATGAATCTTCTAAATTTAAAAATTTACTGATGCGAGATAAAAACAATAGTTTATACCTAACCAATTCCCTGTAAAATTTATTTCAATAACTTCATTAATATTAATTGTAATCAATGCATGATTTTTTGTATATTTAATTATTGTTTCTAAGATCGATAGCATTTTAAATCCGTGTCAACAGACACTGAGACGGCAAGAGGCACAGCGCGGCCACCACAATACACACGCTATATTTCTCGTGTCGACCAAGTTTGAAGTGGTTCAGCCGTTTAACAATAGCTATTGAGATCGCGATGCCAGCCTCAATGGAAACGTTGGGATGCGGGCCGCGGACGGGTTACTGTTTATTTAGTGGGAACGTAACCGATAATATTAATTGTATCATGTGTGGGACGCGTGCAATCCATTATCTGAATGCGCTGCAATCCAATTAAACGTCAGTTGAATCGATATTGAGTCCATCCAGTATCCAGCATTAGATTTGAACAGTGCAGCTGTCTATCCAGGTAACTGGAATCCAGTGCTCGATTCAATACCGTATCAATATACCTGATTAGTCACCTGCGCCCATAGTCATCGTAATGCTATCAGAAAGCATGCTGTTTCAGTCAAAAACATTCTTATTAAAATTTATGAAATGTGTTATTACACACCAATCGAGATCGTGCGATCAAGACGAGTCGATGTCAATCGATCTAAATAGAGCAATGTTCGATATACCATCGATTGACGGTCAACCGTTCTTGCAACGTCCTTGCAGTCATGTCATAGTTATTATAGAGGCCAGTTTGGCACAATATCCATCGCGTCTGGCGCTGCTGCTAAACAATTCTCCCGCGCTGACCGACGACCTCGTTGCACCGCGACGCGTCGCGCCGGCTGTCTAAATTATAATCATGTTTCTAACGCTTCAAGGTGTTACGGACTATGCAGTCCCTTGAAAGGCTTGCATTAGGGACACGGGTTCTACATGTAGACGACTTAAGTGAGAATCTTAATGCAACCTATAAGAATAATTTAATTATGTATCAAGTTTCCTACTGAAATGTGATATAAAACAAATGTATAAATAGCTTTGATATAAAAAGCTATAATACATAAAATAGCCTTTTAGCTACTTTATTTCAGGTTAAAGCGAAATTCCTACCTACTTTGGGCCAAAGGTCCTCAAAAACATATACTCAGCAACATGTCTCGAGTAGAATATAAATTCTATTTATAAGGCTCTTTTCTGTATTGTATTAACTAAATCCTCATAAGGAGGTAGGGAGAGTTGAGAGAAACCTTGCCTTAGGGGATGTTTATGCGCGGTGTCTGTAATAAAGGAGGGACGGACAATCCGCCGAGCCCTTTATTGGCATTTAACATTTAATTAAAAATTATTGCCCTTACTCTGTTACGTCACGTTAAACTTTTTTGTACTCGCTATTGCAATATTTACCCACTATTTTTTATTCAGTTTTGATACCTATAGGTACTCTTATACTCTTGTAGAAAATTGTATTTGTCTTTGTTTTCTTTTCGCGAAATTACTTATGTTCTGAGAACTAAAATGAAAGCCTTGATTAAGTACGTAGTTCTACTTGCTCTCAACAGAATGATTCAAAAGTGTGAAATATTAATTTAGGTACTTACATACGGTAGATGCATGTAGATGTCTGATGCGTTATGAGTAGCAGCTACCAATATTCAAGAAAGAGTTTGATACTTTGTTTATAAGTTTATAGCACCTTTCCTTATACTACAATAATAAGGCATCGCTTATAAAACCGCGTCTTTAACTAATTTTATTGTAAACAGTAGGTACGATTCCTTTACCCCGTGCAGTTTCTCGTCCGAAAATGTGGCTTACGGGAGTGTGCAAGTTGAATACGTAACGAAGGGATCCGTTGGGCGGCGTGCAGGCGTGCCGGCCGCCCCCGCGTGCTGTACCCCGGCTAATAATAACTAGAGGCCAAGAGGTTCGATCTTGATAAAAATATATTCTGATGTTTATTATAACAAAACAAAATACGATACCTTCATAGATATACTGAGTTTACCTCTCGGTTTATCTGCTCTATGTGAGGTTTATTACTCCTAAATAAGTGGGGTACCTTTAGCAGTGATTTTTGAGGCTTCAAACTCCGGCTCTAACCTCTGGATTAACTGTAATAACAAGGACTCTGATTCTGTCAGGGGAGACGCGACTGATTGTGCACACTAAGTGCACAGTCAATAATAAAATAAAAAAACGTCTGGGTTATCAAAATCTAAGTGCGCACTGGACCAGCTTGATGGATTACGGCCTAAAGCCCCCTCGCAATGAGTGGAGACCTGTTGTTATTTTTTGTGATCATATGTAATAGTCCCGTTGACCCCTGTAACGGAGTTTTTCTTAATTGCCTTCAGCTTGGTCTTGCTAGTAGCAAAGTACTGCCTGGTGCTCTTGAAATACTGTCTTCATAGCACTTCAGGTAATATCAATCCAGGTAATTTTCACGTGACAATGTGATTTAACGTTGAGATATGTAATTCCCATACATTTTTTTCGTTTTCTATTGTAAAAAGTAAACTTGGCTAAGTCCTCTGTCGTAGCATCTGTCTACCTTCTTGGAGAATAGAGACGTGATGTTCTTTATTTGGTTGTTACAGTGTGAGTGTGCCGGGCTACGCGGGCGGGCTGTCCGCGTCGCTGCCGGGCGGCGGCGCGGCGGCCTGGGAGCGGCTCGGCGCGGAGCTGGTGCTGTCGGGCATGGTGGCCGCCGCCTACTTCGCGGCCATGGAGCGCCGGTGGAGCGGCGGCGCGCCCGCGCTGCTGGGAGCCGCGTACTGTGCCGCTAGCTTTGTCTCTGTAAGTATACTTAAACATAATAGTTTCTGCCCGCGAATTCGTCCGCGTAGACTTAAGTAAAGTATAGTAAAAACTATCTGTGCTCCACATTTCATCCAAATCCGTTCAGTAGTTTTTGCGTGAAAGAGTAAAAAACATACATCCACACTCACAAACTTTAGCATTTATAATATTAGTAGGATGTGCCATATTTCGTTGAAGGACTTCACGCTCGCTTTTGTTGCCTTTTTCAACCCTCAAATACTTTTTATCCTCTACTTCGTTGTATGTAAAGGTAGCGAATTATGAGGATGTAACCACACTTATTATTTTTATTTTATGATTATTATTTTTTATTTAACCACACTGTACAATAACAAGTGGCAGAGTATATACATAATCTAATTGCATACATTTCCATTCTATCGGTAAACCACTGGTCATTAGTATATCATCGTGCCAAAAAATGGTAGTCTGTGAAATCCTTGGCGGTCGATATGTTTTCGGCCAGTGTACTTACAGATCGATTTTATATTTATTAAGTTGGTTGGCGACTGTATATCAAAACCGACCAAAGTAATAAAAAACAGTGGGTAAACTTTAACGCTATTTGATTCGGACACCTGGGTCCCTGACCTGTGAATAAAAAAATCGCTTTATAAATCTCGATTTTTAAATTTATGAGCGAGCGTTCAATCAGCCTTTGTTATATCTACTACAAGATTGCAAAATAAAAGTACAAGCGTAACATTCTGTCAGAAAAATCTTCTGAATCCAATAGTACACCATTCAATATGTACACAGCACCATTGTGGGTGTAGCGGCCATTATGTGTAATGTATTACGGAGCGCTACCTGTCCATTGTGCATCGCTCCTTAAGGACAGACAGCTGCCAGCCGCCGCTTTGTGCACATCTGTCTGGGCCCAGAACAAAACGCGTGGAGCTGAAAAAATAACTACCTACGCAATACAGACAGTCCCGATATCTATTGAAATATCTCTCCAAGGATAGGCATTGATTGCGTATTTTCTTTGAGACTAGTTGTAAACCAATGTGCAGGGTTTGATATTATATTGATTGACAATTTAAACACTCAAAAGGACAGTCTAGTGATACATATCGGATCGACCAACATTCATCTCAGGCATATGTTTTCACACGATTTGTTAGCACTAAGCGTGAAGCATCAGTATCAGGAGTTTCCGCAATATATAATTATAACAAGTTGTTAGTTCTTTATGTGGCTGATTAGGACCTAAAACATACACAAAACTCATGCTAGAAATACCAGTACAGACAAGACGAAATTTATTTAAACATCGTCAATATCTACAGATGCCATCCCTAAACCCGGCTCGCTCGCTCGGCCCGGCGTTCGTGTTGTCCCGGTGGGAGAGCCACTGGGTGTGCTGGGTGGGCGGCGTGGGCGGCGGGGTCGCCAGCGCGCTGCTCCACGAGTGGGGCTCGCGGCGGCCCCGCGCCGGTTCGTCCCGGGCTTCGTCGCCGCGGGACCTCGACGAGCTGGACAAGCCCGCGTTCCCGACGCACCACTACCGGCACGCGCCCACGTACTGCGCGGCCGCGCCGAGGCCCGACACCGCTGAGCCGCTGTATTCGGGCACCAAGTCTTTGTACTGCCGGTCACCGCCGCCGGCGAGACACACGCTGCACAGGTAAGGTTTCTTCTAACAAAACATGGCGGGTACGGATTCGGCGTACAACGTAAATCATGGCGTCCAAATAGTACAGATTTTTTACATTTCTTTTATTTTCACCCCGATTTGGCGGTAAGAGCCACTGTGATTTCCATAATATACTTACTTAGTTTTCGAAAATAAAAGATTTATTTTGTTTTATTGCAGATCACAGTCGGTATACAGCAAAGGTAGTACAGTGACAAGCGCCGCGGGGACGGGCGCGGGCGCGGGCACAGGCACGGGAGTAGCAGCGGGGGCGGGCGGGCCGCTAGTAACCGCGCAGTCGCTGGTGTTGCGGCCGCCCGCCCACCAGCACCAGCATCATGCGCTCGCGCACAACCAGAATGCGCACAACGCACAACGGGACCCACCGTACGGGACGGCGAATGGAGTCCGTCAGGGACCAGCTGGTTAGTCCATTTGATAGTGCTTACATAAAATAGTTATCACCATGCTCGATCACGCCTGGATACGATATGACTAAATTGAATGAACTACCTTCCGTAGTAAGTGACTCAGGTGGCAAACGTTTTGAATGGCTATAGTGCAACTCCGAATTCATTGGTAGGTGCAGCGGTAGTGGAGCGGCGGGACTCCGTGTACGGAGCGAGCGGCGGCAACTCGACGTGCAGCGCGGGCGGCGGCGGCGGGCGGCGCGCGGCGCTGGCGTCCGACGACTCCGCGTACGGCACGTACACGCGCGCGCCGCACCCGCAGCACGCGCACGCGTACCGCGCGCCGCACACGCCGCCGCACGCGCACGACCACTACTAGCGACGCGCCGAGCAGCACAACATCGCGCTGCTGTTCGACGTCTGAACTAAACGACGTACTCAAAGACTCGCATATCCCAAGGATCGTATCGATCCTAGTGTTTGGAAAATAATAAGACGTAAAGCCCTTTGGGGTGGTGTAGTAGGTGCCCATACATACTACTAGTGACACGGTGTCTCTACCAAAACACTGATAATAATGAAAAAGTATATTAGACACGTTTTACCTTCTCAAATATACCTACTAAAATGAAATCGCACAATATGATCACTAATATGTAATACTACTGCTACTACTAATCAATTTATGGAATTTACTTGCTGAAAGAGACCTTATATTAAAAGCCTACAGTTTAAACTTAAATTATGAAATAAAGGTGCAGACACCTTTTCAATGTAAAATAAATTCTATCATAGTTATCTTTGTAAGAATATTTTAACTGGATTATATTGTTGACATTGTTTGGTACGCCTGGACTGAAGGTATTTGATAGTAGAGGCGACCAGTTTATTCCATTAATTAATTCCAATTTAATGCTACTTTCGTATAATTATGAGATAGCATTGTATATTACTAATAAGTTATTCTATTATAAAGGCATAAGTCATAAATTGGCATGATTAACGAATATTAATTTATGTATGTACGAGTATAGTAAGAATATACCATCGATCTATCCCATCACCATCACCAATTTTAGATTTATGCTCTATTCACTCGAGTGAGAGTCTAGATTTCTATGCGATAAAATAAGCTCATTTGGCTAAGTGGACCAAATAACTGCCAAATATAAAATACTTGTAAATCTTGAGATAATATTTTAAGTAATTATAGTGCCATACGTTAAATTAACACATTATGTATTGGTATATCGGAATAATTATATTTAGATTCTGTTACAAGACTTGTTAGTTGTAGTATAGTAAAGCCTAAACGGATGTGTGGATTTATCTTTATTAGTAAAAGATCATGTGGTTCGGTAGTCTAATGCACTTTTAAAGATAGGTACAAAAGTTACCTACACATTCGTCTTGCCAAAAATGCACGAACTCGTAAATCAGGCGCAGCCTGACCAGGCTGTCTGTATATAATATATGCATATTAAGTATGTATAGGTAGGTAATTTTCTAATAATGTGCCAAAACGCAATAAGTTCAGCAGCTCTACCATTTGTTTTCCGATCGCTGGTCGCTAACGTCTACGTAAACTTTGCCCCCGGTAGCCCGAGGAACGAATAATTTGCTACACAAATATTTTTACGTATTCGCTACCAGCTAGTGCATTCAGCGAACATGTAAACTCGTGGTAGAGCCACTGAATTAACGATGAGGTCAATACTTTGTACGCTATAAAATCATATCTATAGGGTCTCACGGCTCTTACACACAAATAAAATTGAGGAGTCATCATTTTATAATTGTAAGTAATTCCATCACGTATTGACTCTTGTTTATCTTCAAATGAATTCGTAAATTAAATTATTGTAATAAAGTACATAGGTACTCTCTTCTCTTTCCATTGTAGTAAATCAAGATACTTAATGTATCCCGCTTTATCAATTTGTAAATATTTTGAAATAAATTTACTTAACAGTTTTAAATCCGCAGTTTCATAACCTTTACTTATAAATAAATTAAACAACAATTTCTTAAGATTTATGTATTTCGTATAAAAAATATTGATACAATTCACATACCTAATGGTAAAAAATATTAATCATGTGTTCCTAAAATTATGTCTACTATTACATTATGCTCTTAAATTATATTCATAACTAGCTGAGCCCGCGACTTCGCCCGCGTGGAATTTAACTTAACAATAAAGCCCGGTCCCGCGTTCTGAGCCCGCGCGACAGGACCCATTTTTTTTATTTTGTTTTTCTAAAATAAAAGTAGCCTCACTTACTACGTATAACATCAGCTATCTAACAGTGAAAGTCCCGTCAAAATCGGTCCAGCCGTTTCGGAGATACTCTTTGATTTCAAGTGTTTTTATTTTTTTACGCGGAACCCTAATTGTTTTTCTAAAATTAAAGTAGCCTAAGTTACCCGCTATAAGATCAGCTATCTGCCAGTGAAAGTCCCGTCGAAATCGGTCCAGCCGTTTCGGAGATTACCCGGAACAAACACACAGACAGACAGACAGACAGACAGACAGACAGACAGACAAAAATTTTTTAATTCGCGTTTTTGCTATAGGTATCGTATGTACTTTCATATGCATTTAGTGAAAAGGTGTTATTTTGATATTACAAACAGACACTCCAATTTTATTTATTTGTATAGATATCCTCACAGACATAAAATTATAAATGCTTTTGTAAAAAATATATTTGAGTGTAAATTAACAAGTATTAATAATTATAATAAAAATATATAAACATCATTAAAAACATATATGCCAACAGCACAAGCAAGGTCAAACTCGAATCTCGAGGCAAAGAGATCCAAATAGAAAGGGGAGTTAGACAGGGAGACCCTCTGTCACCTAAACTGTTTATAGCCGTTCTCGAAAACATATTTAGGAATTTAGACTGGAAAGAAAAAGGCATAAGCATTAACAATCGCTATTTAAGTCACCTCAGATTTGCAGACGACATTGTAGTGCTAACTGAAAAACCTGACGAACTGAAAGATATGTTAATGACATTAGACAAAGAAAGCTCAAAAGTGGGATTACAAATGAATGCTTCTAAAACTAAGATAATGACCAACAACTACAAAATACCTATATCCGTTAATGGAAAAAACATAGAATATGTAAACAACTACATTTATTTGGGTAAACAAGTATCATTTACCAATGATTACATCGGAGAAGAAGTGGAACGGAGATCAAACATAACCTGGAAAAAATTTTGGTCCCTAAAAGAGATAATGAAAGGAAACTACAGCTTAAACATGAAAAAAGTGGTATTTGACACCTGTCTCTTGCCTAGTCTACTATATGGATGCCAAACTTGGGTTTACACGAACAAAGTGAAACAAAAAATTATAACCACCCAGAGAGCAATGGAGAGGAGCATTCTCAGAATTGGAAAAATTCACAAAGTACATAACAACATAATTAGGCAGAAAACAAAACTGACAGACGCTCTTACACATGCCCTGAAACTGAAATGGCAATGGGCTGGCCATGTCGCAAGATTCACAGACAAGAGATGGACTATACAGACAACGCAATGGAAGGGACCAGAAGGAAAAAGAAAGGTCGGGAGACCATATAAACGGTGGACCGATGACATAGTCCAAATTGCTGGGAAAAAATGGATGATAGTAGGTGAAAATAGAGAAACATGGAAGAAAATGGAGGAGGCCTTTACCCAAATAGGGGTCCACTTCTCACATAAATAATGAATAACAAAATTAACACTAATATAATAAGAAAAAAAAAAACTAACTTTTACTAACCTTTATCTGTAATGTTTGTTGTTTTCGAGAATGGAATAAATTACAAGGCTTAAATAAATAAATAAAATAATAATTATAATTAATTATAATACATGCGTCAATGTTTCGATACAATAATTCCAAATCGGAATTATTAAAAACTGCATAAGGAACAGGGAAGACAATTGTCCAGAACGATTCATAAAAGCAATATCACAGAAAACATAAGCGAATACATGACAATGTTCTGCGTTTCTTAAAACTAATTGAGATGGTCATACTTAGTTATACTAAGTTAAATAGCATTTTGCTCTCAATGTTCAGGCATTATAAAACTAAAATAAGTCCACTGTACGCATTGTTCGCTTCAAAGTGGAAACTAGCCTTTTGCTAGTTGCAAACAAATGCTAACTTAGTTCGGCGTGGGCAGACCCAGCTCGCGGATGATAGCTTGTAGCGGGTGCTTGTAATTCTCGTACGCGTCGTCGATTTTCTGCGGACAGAGAACATAACCTTTGAGCATTACACATAATAATACCCTCAGAATAATTATGTTACTTCCAAGAGTATTGTCCATTTACGAATCAACTGTTGTTCTCCGATTTGTTAAAAGTGTAGTGAATTGTATTACGTTTTAAACTCTATGTATAAGAGAGCTACTCTACACATAAAAAGAAGTATCGAAAAATAGAAAGGGCACGGGAAGAATATAACTCATTGTGCAATGTGAAGGGCGCAATCGGCACTTACCCTCTTAAGTCTGTCGAGATATTCGTCGTCATCATAGCTGGGCCCGCGCCGTCTCCTGGAGAACTCGGCGAGCGCGTCGTTGCGGCCGCGCGAGTGGTGGTGCGGCAGCGCGACCAGCAGCTTGATGATGAAGGGCCCGATGAGGAGGGACGACAGCGAGGGCGCGCTGTGCCTGTCCATGCGCCGCGAGTACTCGCCGAACGCGGCCGTCACCGCCTGCCCGTTGTTGTACTCGTTGATCTGCTGGAGCTCGTTGAACCGGCTCTCCAGGGCCTAATGGGAAAATAACAGTAGGTATTTGTTCCTGGGTAAGTATGGCGAAATAATACCATATGACTTGGTGGTGCTTGTGATAGTAACTAAGATGCAGATTTGGAAATGGTTCTGGTATATCATAAGATATGGCACGTGACTAAATGAGTGGTAGGTATAAATGTAGCAAAAAGAAGATCCAAGAAAATATATGGATTGTATTTGGAGTGATTTGAAAAAGGTTGGAGTAACCGTGAGTTTTACAGAAGGCGAAGAAAAAACATGCAATGCTGACTCCAGAATTTTTATTGCTTAGGAAGGCACGGGCCACCTGATAGTAAATGGTAGCCGTCGTATAGGACATCTGTAACTTAAGAGGAAGAGATATGAGGCAGATGATGGTATTTTATGGAGTAAAAATGATAACGAGCTTTGTAATGAGAAGGTATTATCATATACCGCAACGAGTCTGTCCCTGTAGTCGTCGTTCTCGCTCTCGGCGCGGTTGGCCTGGAAGTCGACGAGCGCGACGCGCGCGGCGGCGGCGTGCAGCTCGCGCAGCGCGCGCGGGTGGAAGCAGCAGCCCTGCGGGCCCCACGCGGACGACACGTGGTTGTTGTACGCGTGCTCCGCCGCCTGCATCGCCATCCGATTGCTCGTCAAGTTCAGACGCTCGAACTCCATGTACTGCTCGGTGATATCCTGCCGATAAGAAACAACATTTCACCACCGCTATTTTGCCAAGGATGATTTTTGCTCTACCGCGCATGGCTCGAGCTGTACTATGGAGATATAGAAGTCAGTTTTAATTCGTACGCGGTCACGCTCGCATCTTACTTACTACTATTGTAATTTTGTCTAATAAATCTATATTATGTTGAGTCGCTAATTTTTTCTAAATAAAAATAATAAAAATATATTTATCACAAATGTGGTACTTACTCGATACGTAAAAAGCATGATTTTAGAACCATAAACAAACTCTAATACACTTAGCTCACCTCTAACAGTTTGTCCACGTATTCGTCTTCCGCCTGCTCCGTTGGGCGGCTGCGCCTGCTGTGGAACTTCTTCCTGGCGGCTTGTGTGGCGCGCTCGTGCTTGTCCACCAGCTGCTCGGTGCTGACGCCAGTCTGGTACGCCATATCGTTTCTCATCTGCGTGACGTATTCCTCGCGGGCCTCCACCACGGCCACGCTGTTGTTCTGCACGTTCACCGCGCACAGGTGCTCGTATTGCTCGGACAGTTGCTGCTCGAATAAGATACGAACCGAATTGATTACCCAAAGCTTGTCGAGTGCCGTCAGTAAAATTATTCTGTACTATGGAATCTCTACCATCATTCTAACCGAGATGACGGATTGAGCTGATGCCCGATTGATTGTATAATGGTAATATTTTTGAAAACTACAAATCAGATGGAAATGTTATTCAACCAAGATAATCAGAGATTAAAAGTTGATAAAAAATATTTATTTTTATTGTTTTCGCAGTGATAGTCCATTGGTTAAGCACGGGTCTTGCGGGCAACAGATCCTGGGTTCAAACCCTGCCTCGCACCACTGGGATTTTAGAAATCTATGTGCGAATCATAATTTCAAAATGATTATCACTCGCTTACGAAACCTGCATGTCTTAGAAAATGTAGCCAATTTTCGAAATACATGTGAAATCCGCCAACCCGCACTGGGCGAGCATGGTGGATTACGGCCTGCATCCCCCTCGTAGTGAGGGGAGGCCCGTGCCCAGGAGTGGGACGCCAAAGAGCTAACTTATTTTATTTCCTTGTTTCCGACAATATTGATTATTGACATACATTCAGCAAGGCGTCGCTCTCGGTGTCGTCCTCGCCGTCGGCCATGTTGCGAGTGGAGGCAAAGAGCGCGAGCGCGGCGGCGAGCTCGTCGCGGTGCAGCAGCTCGAGGTCGCGCGGGTGCAGGCACAGCTGCTGCTGCGGCTCGCACACGCGCGCGATCGCCTCGCCGTACGCGCGGCGCGCGCTCTCCACCGCCTCGCGCACCACCACCTCGTTGCGCCAGTTGTACAGCGGGAGGCGCGCCTCCAGCTCCTGCCGATCATTATACCGGGTTACTAGAGGTTACTACTATACTGAGTTATTGGTACATCCACAGATATAGATTTACATAGATAACGCAAGTATCACGATTTGTATTGAAACCACGGTTGCCGAATTTTTAACACCTGTGACGGGAAATCCAAACCGCTTCAAAGACACCGATGCTGCCGATGCCCCTCCGTCCGCTACGATTCTCTCGAATGATTATCTCGCCCATACTCATATTTTTTATATCTGTAGCCGCGTGGACTGCAAGTTAACGGCGACCAACCTTGACGCTTGGTCGGGGTTTTTTACACGCGAAGTACATGCATTTGCGTTATCTATGTAAATATATATCTGTGGGTACATCAAAGTATTCCTGGCAGGGTTATAGAGGAACTAAAATGCAATGCATGTTACACCAAGTACCGTGGTCCAATTGGGGCTTCAAGCCCCGACGGCTTACCTTGTTGCCTACATCACTACATAGTATAAAACAAAGTCGCTACCCGCTGTCTGTCCCTATGTTTGCTTAGATCTTTAAAACTACGCAACGGATTTTGATGCGGTTTTTTTTTATAGATAGAGTGATTCAAGAGAAAGGTTTATATGTATAATACATACTAATTAAATTTATAAATAGTAGATAAAAGCCGTAGGAAGCCGGGGGGGTTGCTAGGATGAAATAAAATAAAAATGTTCTTCACCTTGACCAGTTTGTCGAGGTGTTCTTCGGCGTCCTCCTTGGAGCCGAGCTTCCTCTTCCCGTTGAAGAGTTGCTTGGCGGCGTCGAGCGCGGCGTTGTGTCGCGCGGAGACGGCGGCGGGCGTGACGCTGCGCGCCTCGCTCGCGGCGCTCTCCATGGCCGCCTCGTACGCGTCGAGCGCGTCGCGTGCCGCCGCTAACAAACACGCCGTCGCTGTACCCTGCATGCACAAATACCGATAAGAAGCTTTAGCATGGATATCTATTAGTGTTGACTACTAGGTACTTTGACAACATGACTTAATAATTCTCTCCATCAAAAGGTTGTCTGAAAGAGATCGCAATCTGCAATAAGACCGACTATTGTTTTTTTTTATGTTATTTGATATATTCCGAACTTTAGTGTGCAATAAAGAGTTATTCTATCGTCAAAGTATCTTCATTGAGAAATTACGTTATATCAGTCCAAGTTACAAAATCTGTAGAGCAGGTCAGAACAAAGTTACGTTACTGTTTAAGACTTATCTCAGTGCCGTTTTACCTTTGATAAAGGAAGCGTTTTACATATTAAATTTATTTATCTGCGTCGTTCACACCGACATGCTTATTTGCACCTAACCAATTGGTAAAACTCCCGACTCCCGAGCGGGCTAAGCTGTGACGTCAGTCGTGGGTCGAAGAATCACGCCATCTTGCTCTGGCGCTCCTCTATACGCCGGGCGAAGAAAAAGGTTCTAGAACCTTTCCGATAACTATCGCGGCGCGGCGCGCGCACGCAAAAGAGTTGCTCCCGTAAAACCCTTTATATAACCCCATATAAACAAAATAAGTACTCTGCCGTGAAAAGTGTTGTAGATTAGTGTGGTGGACCTATCAATTACCTATTTCGAAGACTGAACATCAAAGTGCAGGTCACTGCCTGATCTAGTGACCAGTCGCCGCGCCAGGGAAGCCGCAGCCAGGAGGACGGGGTTAGCTTTACCGTGGCTTGGTGCTGATATTCTTTTGGTATGAACAGTCTCTAATAGATACATATATACATAACCCGCTAAACTGACCTGGTGATAGGGTAGGCGATCCACAATTCGTGGTGTTATTTGTTATATTTACGTGTCCTCGTCAAATAACGTTGGATACGTATTATTGTGGCTTGGTAGGGTACCTTCAGAATGCTGACGGCGGGCGGCATCTCCTCGCTGTTAAAGACGTCCGCGTAGTTTTTGAAGTAGAGTGGCAGGTCCCGCGCCTTGATGCGGCTGCCGCCGATCACTTTGGTGGTGAGGTTCTTCGCATCGAACAACGAGGGGACCAGCTCTAGCAGGGCCATTCGGAACTGCTCGCTGATGTCTGTGATTTTGAGAAGACCATTGTAGATTGAACCAATCTCTAACCTACCTATCAATAGGGTTTCAGTGAATTTGTTTATAAAATGACAACGTCTGCCTTCAACTATAATAGGAATAATTTTACGGACAATTTTATTGCATTCATCAGGTATTTAAAATTGCTTCTAAGTAGTAAATAGGGCTAAAGTTTACCGGATAAGCGTCCATTGAATTCCGCGTTCCCGACGACGAGTCCCGGGTGCGGCATCAGGAAGCAGTTGATCTTCTCGAAGCACGAGCGAATGTGTTGGCGCACCTCGCGCAGCTCTGGCTTCTGATCGTTTTTCATCTAACAAAAAATATTTTGTACATAAGCAGAATTAAAGAGAAATTAACAGTCTCCATGTGGAAAGGACTAGATTATATTTCAACCCGTTAAAAACTCGTTGGTAGCGCCTTCGTTTTAGAGGCCCTGGGGTGTCTCCTACCGTCCCCCTTATACCAACGTGGTGGTGAGGATTCGCGCCCGCTTCTGTAATTATCACGCTGTGCCAGACAAGGACACTTAATTCATCCCGGCTGGCTTGCTGGCGTACGCTGACCGTCGCTGACTATCGTCTATCTAAGCTAACGCCCTAAAGTAGATAGATATACAGCCAAGAAGTGGATTGACTTATATCGTGGATTAACCTACCTTTAGACGTTTATCCAAGAGTGCATCTCCACCCTTAGCTCCGTGCGGATACTCGTGGGCGTTAGTCCAATCTCGGACCAGGAACTGGAGCACCTGGAACGCCTTGTCACCGTCACCGCCGGCCGCCAGGCGCCCATAGTCAGTGAACAACTGAAACAAGGACATTTTGTTCAACCATTTGTACAAACTTCGTATTGGAGAGGCTGTAACTGTAATAATGAAACTGTACCTAATATCACCAACTGTGAATATATTTTATTCATGGAAAATTGAAAATTATTGCGGTAAGTACTTGAATCGGCAAAAAATATGCACATACCACTCTTTCGGACTGCCACTACTGTAGAGAGAAATGGATAAGAAAGTTACGGTTACACTTTGTATAGTAGATACTTTCAAGAGACATTACCTTCTATTTTCAGTCTAGGTTTTGGATCTAAGTAAGTAGTAATCATGAGGCTTTACCTAATCCTACATAGGCTGTGAGATTTTACCTATGTCTCCATACGTGTATGCTTGTTGCAGCGTAAGGTTAGAAATGAAAAAAACCCTAACCTATAAACCCAGGGTCCTATAAGTCTGCTAATTCAATAGCGCGTAATAGAATTCATACAAATTGGTTTTTGTTACTTTGGACAGTTTTGGTAATATACTTACTGCAAAGGAATGTTATGAAATTAACAGACTTGAAGGTAAATCGGTACGCTTTAGGTACCTAATGCTTAGGTGGCACTCACATGCAAATGTTGAAGATCGTCCTCTTGAATGTTCCTGAAGATGTTATAGATCTGTACGGAGGAAATGAGGGTTGACAGCGCGAAGATCGTGGAGCTGTCCTGCAGGGTGCTCTCCGTGTCGAAGGTGCCCTGCGTGTCCATCAGCAGCACCACCACCTGCACGACACGACTATTATATACCACGGCCAACGAGAAGCGATCCGAAATGGCAATAATGTTCGAGTTCCAGTCGGTTACCGCCAGTCTCGACAACTTCGGACGGCCTTTTTATAAATTCGTGTATGTCGTAATGTTAATAAAAAAAAAATTGGACGGAAAATTAAAAACAACGAATTCCATAAAATAGTGTAGGTATTTCATTTTCGTATCCCTTCTCGTTGGTAATGTGAGTCCACATATATGAGTGAAATATTGAAATACGGCACGACCGTAAAAAATCGGTAGGTACTTACCGAATAATAGCCAATCATCAGAACAAAATCAGAAATTAGACAAGAGCGCCATCTTGGTCGAGATGTATAGTGAAAACGGCGAATACATCTTGCATCATCGAGGTTTTCAAAAATAAGTATTTTAGAGAACAGTGCCTAACCACCATTTTATTCATCTACCGCATGGGTTCATCTCTATAATGAATAAGTTGCCAGAGTGATATGCAGATATTGAGGGAACCAATAACGGGGGATATTGAATTCGCAATCGTTAGTTGTGAATACTAGGCCTGACCTCCTCTCCGGATTCTGATTTGACGACCATAGGTTTCGACCACAGATGGATGCCGGTAGTCTCTCGCTCGCAGCCCGCGCGCCAGTTGAAGCCCCTCAAGGGCTCGTCCTCACGCCCCAACCACTGCCCGTTCTGCTGGTTCGTCCTCTGCCGGAGTCAGAATAAGATATGCAATCTATTATCATACTCAGACAAAATACTTTGTTTTGTTGAGGGTTACGGGGCACTTACAAATTGTTTTAGAACTTGATCTGAACGCGTCCTCAACTAAGAAGATCCGATAAAAAACTCAGAGGACTTGTATTTTTTTAAATCGCCAGTCGCTTATATTTAATACGTACAAAGAATAGATAACAACAAAAGCCAATCGAACTTTATTGACCGGTTTATTACAACAATTAGGTATAAAAGTTCTGAATTATAGCTAAGATCCGGAGCTCGTGGCAGACAAGGCTGTAAAACACTTAAACGACAGAGCTAATAGTATTAAAGTACCTTATCGTTACTGCCTTTTCATAAGGTCAACGATGGCAGCGTTTTATTTCACACGTCTACCACGCATTTTGTATATATAAAAAAGAAGATTAGCACACATACCGAAGCATTCAGGTATCTGAGGAAGAAGCCGAGCAGGAAGGACTTGCCGCCGCGGAAGGAGCCGGCGACGCTGACCACCACGACGGGCTTGTCGCGCACGTCGGCGCGCGCCAGCAGCTCGTTGAGCGCCGCCGCGTCCACCACGTACCGCTCCCCAGGGCCCTCCGACACCCGCACCACTTGCACCGCGTGCCCGCACTCCTCGCCGCTCATGGTCGACATCACTTCACGAACAGAAAGCTCAATTACCAAATCAATCTATTAAACCAATTTCCTGCTGCTGAAAATGTGCGCAAGTCATTCGCACTCAAAACACAGTGAATGAAACTGTATAATGTGCTATTTATTATGTGTTTAGCTTAGTAATCTGGCTTAAAATCTGCGGCATTGAGTTGCTGTGAGTTGGACATATTTGCGATCTTTTTTAAATTTTTGCAGTTGGTACATGGGAATAACATTTGTGATTACTTTAGCAAAAAGGCCAATGAGGATAATTCGCTCGAATCGCAGTCAGTTGCAGCGTTGCTGGCATAGGTAATAGCCGGATATCCAAGCGCAACAGACTAATCAGTCCTTAGCAGCGCGTGAGGTCATTGTCCGTGGATCCAAAGTACATTTTGCGAATTCGGCGCGTACGGTGTGAACAGCACAAATGTGCGTTTACCCTAATAAGAACCGATACGGCTTGCGATTATTTGTAGGCACTATAGAATAGAAGTACCTACTACTATCAACCATGAGGAATGTATTATTGTATAATACATTCCAATGACGACATAGTCGCTTCACTTGTAATAACAGCGGTTTACTTAAAGATTCGTGGGCACGGGCCTCCCCTCGTGTTGAGAGGAGGCCCGTGCCCAGGAGTGGGACGTCAAAAAGGGCTAAAATTATAATTTTATTCAATTATTAAAGATTTGAAATTTCCGCTTCGCTTGTTACCACATGTAAACAACAGAAGCGTTGTTTACATTGATCGAGTCAACGCATCGCGGCTACGTCAAAGCTCAACCGCCGGCCGCGCTGACTCACTTTCTAACAAAATAAAAGTACCTATAGGTACTAAAAAACTTTATTTATTGTATAGGTAATGTAATAATAGTGCTTTGTACCTTACCTGGGTACCTATACAAACGCCTACTATCCATAACATACGTAACTAATTTAGGCGCTACGCACCTACCAATGCAGGGTGCGAATTTCATTCAATGACAGCAGCGTATTGTTATGTTTCTCTTTCGACATTGTTAAAAAAAGGGAGAAAGGTAATAATAGTACATTGTTACACAAGGGGTGAATGTAACTTATTTTGGCCCGAGATGTGGTTTGGACAATAGTTCGAGGGACAAAATAAGCCTTTCACCCGAGGTAAACACTGTGCTTTCATAACGAATACAAGGAAAGTAAAAATAAAAACAGGAATTGGCTATAGCAATAGTACAAGGAAGTAGAGTCTGGCACACGAAAGTTGAACCTGAGATTTATTGAAACTTATTACATGACAACTTTTTATAAATGTCACCCGGCATAAATAGTTCCTAGAACTAGTCTTGATACTCAAATAATATCTATATAGCGATTCATCATAAATGTATGTGACGATAGCAGTGATTCCGATGCCTCACTAGAAATTGAATTTTTACATTCTGATTTTGCTTATGACGCCTAAAATAAAATGATATTTCAATAATTAACATTTTGTTTTATTTATATCTACAATAACATTTTTGTCGCGGATTTCATCGCGATTTACATAATATTATCAAGTTTAAAGATGAATTGAGCGCCATCTGTTGGCTAGCTCTGTGAATAAAATAATATTATCCTTTAATGTTTACGAATGACTTTGAGTGACATTTAGATGTCAATCAAGTTGAATATGTCGGAGTAAGAGAGGGAGAGGGGAGAAGTGTAAGACGGGACGGCGAGCATGGCGGCACAGAATGGTGGTTTGTAAGTGTAAAAATGAGTCTTGCTAAGACCTGTATGGTGAGTGTTATGAGCGATAAGTGAGTAGTGTTGGTGAAGCCATGACTACTGGGCTGTACCGGGGTAAGTCCTTTGCTATTACCGACCACCTGTGCTGAAGAGAGTGAACACTGATTCACCATCATGGCGATCATGCGATTCAAGTTATTGAGATATAGTTTAACTAAGACACTGTAGTGATGTGAAGGCCGGCACTCGTAACGCGGTTACGAGAGGGGCACGCATCAAGAGTCCTGGGCACCTAGAATTCTGGTGGAAGGGAAGAGCTGTAGGGGTGTGTGTGGAGGCTCATCATAGGGACCGAAGGGTCCCGCTGGGGTGCTCAGGAATAAGAGGAGAAACAAAACAGGGCCGACATTCCCTGTACCGTAATAGACTACGGCTCCTAAAAGAAGTGGTACTTAGTTGTAAAGATAAAGAATTAATAGAAAAGTAAAAGCGCATGATATCCATGGCGGTGTATTGGTGCAACTAGTTACCTACTTAGCTACAATATTGTTTGTTTGAACCCTAAGGCCGCGACATTATGGTGGAGGTGCTCGGTCTAAGCAAACTATAATGATGTGGCACAAGATGGCAAAACTGCCTAAGTAAAGTAAATGCATATTTGTAAAAAAAAATAAAAAATTAATTGAAAAAATAAATAAAATAATAATAGCTGAGTGGGTACAATAATTATTATTGTTTCCTTTTTATGTTCACTTTGCCTTTGTGTTTGGGAGAGTCTGTTATCTCAGGGTCCCTTCGATGACAGAGTGGTGGACAGTCTGGCCCCGATTCGTTCGGGGCGACTGGCTACTGCAAGTTAAAGCGGTCTGCTCTGAGAGTTCAGGGAGGCTGGCAAAAAAGGTCTGAGGACAAGCGGTCTGCCCTAATGAGTTCAGGGAGACTGGCTAAAGGTCCGAAGACGAGTGGTCTGCTCTGAGAGTTCAGGGAGGCTGGCAAAAAAGGTCTGAGGACAAGCGGTCTGCTCTGATGAGATCAGAGAGACTGGCTAAAAAGGTCCGAAGACGAGTGGTCTGCTCTGAGAGTTCAGAGAGGCTGGCAAAAAAGGTCTGAGGACAAGCGGTCTGCCCTAATGAGTTCAGGGAGACTGGCTAAAGGTCCGAAGGCGAGTGGTCTGCTCTGAGAGTTCAGAGAGGCTGGCAAAAAAGGTCTGAGGACAAGCGGTCTGCTCTGATGAGATCAGAGAGACTGGCTAATAAGGTCCGAAGACGAGTGGTCTGCTCTGAGAGTTCAGAGAGGCTGGAGAGACATGTCATAGTGTTGACATGGCTAGGTCTGGTTGCTAAGAGAAACCGAGGCCACAGTTAAGTGAGTTGGTATGGAGATACCTACTTATGCTCGAAGGGAGACGAGCTGAGGTGACTATATACTTCTCATAGACATGGCATGTAGAGATAAGTTTCAATAGTTTAAGATATGTTATTTTCTATATTGTGATAAATATAATCAATTCATAATACTGTGTTGTGGTTTTATTATGTTTGCATGTAATTAATTTATCATTGTGTGTATGAGAGAATATTGTGTTTTTTGCTTCGCCTGTGTGTTCCGATTTCTAATACATTATTATGTAATCATATTCATCTAGGTTTCCGAACGACCAGCCTAAAGAAAGGCGCTGGGCAGAGATGACTTCTTTCTCCACGGCACAACTGTCTCTTTCACACCCTTTGTTTTGTTTGTATCTCTGTTTCATTTATGAATATTAATAACATTTTGTCTATAGCCTGCAGCAAGAACTTATATATCAGCTTCTTGGTTTGCTGCGAAGTACTGAAAGATACGAGAGTAGCTGGAGTTATGTCTTTCTTCATCTACTGCAACCCAGAAGTTTAAATGGTTGTTATTTATTAATCTACAGATGACATTTTACAATGATAATTCTGTGAAGAAGTATTTTACAGAGTTACGAAATATTATAATGATTATGTTGAGATGTATAAATATTACTGCTTTCAAATTAAAATTAGTCACTGTATTTTACAGCAATGCTCTTATTTCAGGAACCTTGGTCAGAATACTATTGTCTATGTTGTAATCCCAGACATGGGAAATAAAGGACCCGTTTTGCATGACGCATTATAATATTATTTGTGGCTGATAGTTGTATTCCATTACCTATATTCGTGGTTCTACATATCTGATTGAGACAGAAATATGAAAAATTGTATTTCTCTTCTCTTTCGCAATGGAGGTAAGGAAGTAGTAATGGAACTTTCCCGGGTGGCGTATGGGGAATCGTGTTGTACAGGTTTTCATACGTGACGCATGCTGCCGCCCATGAACGGAGGCTATCTGAAGTAATTTTCGGTCAAATGCCTTCAGGGTTGTCCCGGTTTTGGTGACAGTTATCGACCAGTGACTATTTGCAAAATTATTGTGAAAATTCTCTGAATTAAATAGTTGACTGTAAAAAATCATGGGTGAAATTACAGTGAAGGAAAAACATAATTTCACGTAGTTAATATTAATTGAAGGTAGCAATAATTTTCATACTTACAAGGAAGTAACGAGTTATGTTTGAGTCTATGAATTACTTTGTCTAAGACTTTAACGCTCGTTGAGTTGGCAGTACTGTGCCCGGAAAAAACTTGACAAACTTGCGAAGTGTTTTCAGAAAATAAAGTTATAACGGTGTGGTGAAAAATAAAACTTTGTAATACTTTTCTGTGAAAGTTTGTAAAAGAATAAAGTGTGTGATAGGTTAGTGTGAAGAGTGAGGAAATCTTTATTCTACGCAGTTGTGAAGTACCACTAGCAGTAAAGCCGCGACTTGGATGAGGCTCTTATTCTCCGCATGTCGCTGTTGAAAACACGGCTTCATGAATTTATTATTCAAGCTACAGAAATATATGAGCGGTCGCAAACAAGTGGCATAACAGTGGAAGAAGTTAACCAGACTAAAACCCAATTGACCACCTTTACAAATAGCTTGCAAAAAGAAATACACATACATAGAGAAATGCACTAATATATCTCAAGATGTAAATAAAACATTAAAATGGCATGATTTCTGGGACCAGTTTCAAGCAAGTGTAGACAGCAAAGCCCTACCAGATGTTTATAAGCTATCCTACCTCATTACATCTCTGCAAGGTACTGCCTTAGAAGCTGTACAAGGATTAGCTACTACTACACAAAACTATAAGATCGCTGTAGACACTTTAAAAATACGTTTTGGGAATAAGCAAATTCTAATAGATTCTCACTATGAGGAACTCCATAAATTGCAGAGTAGGGAATCATCCGTCGAGAGCTACCGTAAAGTATTAAATAACATTGAGAAAAATTTTAGAATTCTACAATCTTTAGGAGAAGACATTGATAATAATCATCTAAGGTTCACTATTCTTAGTAAGTTTCCAGAAAAAATAATTTATGAGCTAAATTTGACCTTGAGAGGGAATGACTCTGTGAAATCCATTAGAGATCAGTTGGAAATAATAATAACAGCCATGGAACTCTCGCAGAAAACTGTTCCTAATCAAGGAGAAACATCTAGTATGACCAAAGAGATAATCACAACTGATGCCTTATTTGTTAGAGAAAGAAAAGGATTATTTTCCCCAAGGAACGACGTACCTTTAAATGATAACAAAAGAGGCATGAAACATACACTACCCACGCAGTTTAGAAAGGCAGAAACAAACTCTAAGCGTAGTAAAGGTAACTGCATATTTTGTAACGGGCAGCACTATAATGAATTGTGTGATAAATATTCATCTTTAAAAACAAGAAGAAACCAACTGGGAAACAGATGTCATTTATGTTTTCAGACAGGACACTATTTCAGAAACTGCTAACTAGAGAAAATTTGTTATCACTGTAAAGGCTCACATAACAGAGCTCTTTGCCCTCAAAAGTTTGCAGATAAAAAACTGCAATAGGAATAATAATAAGAACTGCAACAAAGAGTAACTGTTGGCTTCTTATAGATATATTCAAATTCAGATAGTTTATTTTGTTTAGCCCTATGGGGGCACTTACAAATTGTTAATTTAGTTACAAGTTTCATTATATCTAATCAATACAGAGTCTTGGATGGATTTTCAGTAAGAAAATTGGAGTCAAAACCGTTTAAAGGGATTGTTACAACTTGTAGACTAAAAGTACTATAAATCAATATGAATATACCTTAATGTAACAATACAGTAATGTATTAAAAATATATATATATATTACAGTCTAAATGAAGAGTTATAATAATCATTGATATGAAGTTTTATTTGCCCTCCTTGGTAAGGTATTGGTAAGGTAATTTTGTTTGATTGGTTAACAAAGAGAAATTATGATGTGAATAAATTCTTGTGGTTTAGAGGTCACTAATCTGGTCTCCATAGAAAATCAATTTTCAATCAAGTTAAGTTCTTACAAGATCTGAAGAAAGTTGGCTGTCCAGTAAGTACATAATAGTGATGTGACTTCACATTAGTAAAGACATGACTTTGTGTTTTGTTGAGGAGGATCAGGATTTCATGGGCAATCCTGACCAAGTACTTGCATAAAAAACATAAGAATTTGCATAAGAGATAGCGTTATAAAGAACTTGTTTGGAAATTTGGCAGATATTAAGACATTGTAACAGATTAAGTGTATTGTTTGAATAAGTGTCAAGCAAGGACACTGCATAAGATGTATACAGTACATGAATATACTGATCATGTTGGAGTTTAACATTAATGGTTGTTTTGGAGTTACAGTTTAATCTGGGAGATACACCTACAGTCCAGAGTAACAAACTCCAGAGTAACAAATTTGAGAGCTGCATGTCTTGAAGATATAGTAAAATAAAATAGTAACCTGAAGCCACAGGTACCAAATGGTAAGTTTGTAAGTAATATCATTGGATTACAAAAGCAATAAGTAAAATTAATGTTTATTGGTAAAAAACTAATGGTTTAGTATGTTGTGTTGCTAAAGATGTATGAGACATGATTTATTCATTCAGTTAGACATCTGTATCCCTTAGAGGGGGATGTAGAAGGATAGTTAAGATATGACTGTATGGTATTAGGCCATGAACATAATTAAGCAACTACGGAATTACTGAAATTAACTAATAATTTGAGCAGTCATTCCAGGATGTTATGTGGTTTGACGTGGGACTAAAATCTTAAAGTTCCTATGGAGGTGAAGCAGATAGATAAAGTACCACGCTCGCAATAGGGAGCATAACGAAAACCTGAGAAAATGCTACAGCCAGAAAGAAAATGGTTGAGGAATACGAAACCGTTTACCGGCACTGCAACCTTCGCTGTAGTCCGGGAGTGTCGCGGATTTCATCGCGATTTACATAATATTATCAAGTTTAAAGATGAATTGAGCGCCATCTGTTGGCTAGCTCTGTGAATAAAATAATATTATCCTTTAATGTTTACGAATGACTTTGAGTGACATTTAGATGTCAATCAAGTTGAATATGTCGGAGTAAGAGAGGGAGAGGGGAGAAGTGTAAGACGGGACGGCGAGCATGGCGGCACAGGATGGTGGTTTGTAAGTGTAAAAATGAGTCTTGCTAAGACCTGTATGGTGAGTGTTATGAGCGATAAGTGAGTAGTGTTGGTGAAGCCATGACTACTGGGCTGTACCGGGGTAAGTCCTTTGCTATTACCGACCACCTGTGCTGAAGAGAGTGAACACTGATTCACCATCATGGCGATCATGCGATTCAAGTTATTGAGATATAGTTTAACTAAGACACTGTAGTGATGTGAAGGCCGGCACTCGTAACGCGGTTACGAGAGGGGCACGCATCAAGAGTCCTGGGCACCTAGAATTCTGGTGGAAGGGAAGAGCTGTAGGGGTGTGTGTGGAGGCTCATCATAGGGACCGAAGGGTCCCGCTGGGGTGCTCAGGAATAAGAGGAGAAACAAAACAGGGCCGACATTCCCTGTACCGTAATAGACTACGGCTCCTAAAAGAAGTGGTACTTAGTTGTAAAGATAAAGAATTAATAGAAAAGTAAAAGCGCATGATATCCATGGCGGTGTATTGGTGCAACTAGTTACCTACTTAGCTACAATATTGTTTGTTTGAACCCTAAGGCCGCGACAATTTTATTATCAAGAATTTTCTGCATTCTGCGACATCTTATTATTCTTAGCTCTCAAGTTAAAATTCCAGAGTAATATGGATTAAAAGCATTATGCATAAAACTAATAATAGAATATAATAACAAGATTAGGTAAAATTTTACCTCATTTACATGCGTATTTTATTTAGGAAAATCAAACCTAAACTAGATATTTATTTATTTATTTGTAAAGTATCAAGACCATTTATTTCTCATATACCTAGTGATACCACACGCAGATTTTTTAAATTTACCACGCTTTTTCAGGCTCAACTTTCGTGTGCCAGACCCTATGAACAATACTCTACAACTCGATAAAACAAATGAAGATCGGATTGCCTGAAACTAAAGATAGATAGATAGATAATTCTTTATTAATCCACCACTAGAAACAAAACATTAAAAAACATTACATAATTTACACAGAAAGTGGAAGAAAGTAAATTATAATTAAGTCATTTAAAAATATACGATATTATTTAATTAATACTTAACTTTATGTTATTTTAATTTTACATCGCACTGTAATTCAGTTACTGTAGAAAAAGTTGGAACATGGTTCCATAGAAATGTGAAAATGGAACTAGTTTTTTTAAATAATTTGACAGCTGTCAGTTGAAAGCGATTCTCCCTAGGGCGGAAAAGTATTACTATCACCCCGCTCCTCAGGCAACTTTAGACCTACTTTCCGAGTATGAGTAATGAAAAATAATTTATTATGTTAACTGTTATAAGTAGGTACTTACTTATTTATTGTAAAATTATGTTCACTTTAATTATTTACTAACTTATTAGCGGTCTATTGGCAATTTTTTTATAGACATTTTTCTTTCACGGATATCGTAATGTACCTATCTATTGCACGATGCAAATCAGCGGGATTCCCCCTCGAGCGCCCAAGCGATATCCTTAATTACTTCTCATTTTGGTCATTCCTTTTGCCCAAAAAGATAATGTTAGCCCTAATTATTTTTTTTGTTCCGATGCAGATTCCCAAATCCTAGCCTGAGTAAATTATTATTTCGTAGGTACATTTAGAACTGCATGTAGGACATAGGTATATATACTAGACTAGGTAGCTGTAATTTTTTTGCCTTACTTGAACCACTTTTTAAGGGCATTTACGGCGCTTATCTAATCGTGTTCAACGCACATTCAAATAAACGAAGCAATAGTCTCTAATCTGTGAATAGTATTTATCATTTATTCTGATAATCGGAATCCGCACTCGATAATAAAATAAATACTTGGTTACAGATTAAATACATATATTTTTAGTACCTTCTTACTTCTCCACAGATTAGAGTTGTTAATTAATTGACGTGACGACCTATCTCAAAAATTAAAAGCACCAAACTGGGATATGGTTATGAACTAGGAGGGACATGTGCCTGTAGTGTAGATTAATACTACACTACAAAATTAAAATAAATGAGTCAGGTTGTTACTTACCTTCTATCACTTAACTTTCGTTTAATAATTTGCACTTAGCACTAACACACGCGTAGCTTACAAATAATTTGTAAATAATAGGGCTACAATTAATTGGCAAGGATAGGTATTTTAATATCAGTACACCTCTGTTCCTAGCACCTTCTTCGCTTTGACTGCCAGACGCACAGAGTACTTTGTATATATATGAAAGCCAGACGTTGCAAATATTTCGCCAAAGAAACATTCGGTTGCGAGTGGTTTTAGCTATATTTATTAATATGTATGTTTCTGAGATAAATAAATTTTCAGTATTTGATCGTAAACACATTATGGCCTGTAATGTATTTCCGACGCTATGTATTCACCGATAAAGTCTATGTTAACGTATCATACGTGTCCGTTATCACCGTTTCGTTTGTCTGCATTTTATTAATAGATGGACATGACGCATTTATGTTATGTTTGCGTATAAGTCTTACCCTACCAATACATTTTTAATATTTTGGTAGAATTTTACTGAAGTCTAAAACTCCCTAAAGTGTTTTATCATGTTCATTGAACACTTTTATAATATGTTTCACAAGTAGATATGATAGTATTGAATACCTAGTTTTAAAAGCTAAAGGTACCTAACTAATAATATTATTGTTAATTTTGTATAGTATTCTGTAATACAATGCCTAGAATAATCCGCTCTCGTAGAGAGGTTGGGGGTCGATACTATCAAGGGCCATTAAAGTTTAATTAATAAACTTTTGACGCCAGCCCACTCCTAACACTAGTAGGTATTAGCTTAGCGTGAGTACTAGTTATAATAACTAACAATTAAAAAAATACCCCAATGCGATGACCCTTTCATCAAAATACTATTTATATTGATCTTACAGGGCCTATATTTATATATTTTTTGCTTTTTGGATATGTCTTTGTGTAGGGGGTTTTTATTTTTAATTCAAATTTTATTTCTTTTTTTTATAAACTTTACATACTTACCTACTTATTTCTCGTAGACCTTATATAGTAGGCGCTAATTTATAATCGGATCATCCGTTTGAGCGCTACGATGCCACGTAGCGCTACATAACGCAATTATTATTATCATAAATAACGATGTCTTAAATAAATGACAAATTATACATACTTATGAATAATGATTTCAATGGTAGATTTTTTGTTCATATGGCAACACCAAGTTCCTTAACGGGGGCTCCCGTAGTTTTATAGATCTATCGCGCTAGTTTGTACGCTGTTGGCATTATGGCTTCGAATTGGTTGTTTTTTGGCTAAAATTTGGTAAATACCCGTGGTTTACGAATATATTAGAAACATCTTGGAGAAAATCAACCCTGAAAATGGTTACCCACCGTAAGGCATACGAAAAACCGGTTCCTCAAAAATAGACTAGCCAATTACGTGTCAAATGGGATTTATTTATTTATTATAAAATAAATAAATACATCTTAGATCTAAGAATTGGATATATTGTGCAATATAGTTCACACACAATGGTAGAGACGTGTTGTGAAATTTGTTGCACAACAATTTATTTTGATGTCTAATGTAGGGTTGAGGTTGCGAGACAAAGTAGTAAGTAATTGAAATAAAACTATTTTTACGGATTATATCGCGTTTATTTTTACTTTTAATGTTCCCGACGTTTCGGCTGCTTTACAGCAGCCATGGTCACGGGGGGACTGAGGTGTTAGACGTCCTGATGTCATAGTTAGTAACTGGGTACCCTCATATTAAGTTGTTGTTTGCGGTCCGATCCACGCAGAAAGTGCTCACAGTGTCTCGAGGTCTTGCAATGGTACACTTGGTTTTGGATTTAATTATATTAATTACTGGATCCCAAGTTGGTGGTAGCACCCAGCCATCTTCCCTATTGAAATTTGGATGTTTTTTTAATTTCAATGGCCTCACGTATCATCCTTGGTCGGAATCGGTGTTCTTTTGCGAGGATCTGTGGTTTATCAAATCTGATATAATGGCGGGTGCGGTCCTGTACATGTTCACAGATTGCAGACTTCGTGGAGCGCCGGTGTTTCACGTCAGCTATGTGTTCTTTTACGCGGGTTTTTACTGATCTTTTAGTTTGCCCTATGTAGGAGAGCCCACATTCACAATCGAGTTTGTATACCCCTGCATCTTGTAGAGGAATGTGACACTTGACAGGTGGTAAGAACTGACTAATCTTCTTAGGTGGCTTGAAGTAAGTTTTGATTGAAGCCCGTTTCAAGATGTAGCCAATCTTGTCTGTGACACCTCTTATGTATGGTAGTACAGCAGGTGGACGCTCGACTGTGGCTGGTTTCACTCGGTCACTGTGATGGCGGCGCGGGATCCGAAGCTTGTTGTCATGCAATACTTGCTTGACGTGACGGATCTCGGCAGCCAGGTGTTCCTCATCACAGATCCCTTGTGCTCTCTGAAACAAAGATTTACCCACGGTAGCTAACTGTGTTGGATGGTGGTGAGATTCACCGTTTAAGTACCTATCGGTATGGGTCTTTTTCCTATACACGGTGTGGCCTAAGGTGTTATCAGGATTACGGATCACTAAAACATCTAAGAATGCTAGAGAGTTGTTGGCCTCTAACTCCATTGTAAATTTGATTTTAGAGTGTATGGAGTTAAGATGGTCTAGAAATGCTGTTATTTTGTCAGATGGTAATATTGTGAAAGTATCGTCTACGTACCGCTTGTAGAATCTTGGGGTCACAGGTGAAGTGCGAAGGGCTGTCTCCTCAAAGTCTTCCATGAATATATCGGCGACAACGGGAGAAACAGGGGAGCCCATCGCTACACCATCTACTTGCTTGTAGAACTGTTCATTCCACAACAGATACCCAGATGTAAGGCAATGTCTTAAGAGTTCAGCATATTCCTCCGGCATGTTGTTCTCTGCTAGCTTCTTTGATACTATTGTGATGCAGTCTGCTACAGGAATACAGGTAAACAAAGACTGAACATCAAAACATTAAAAGTAAAAATAAACGCGATATAATCCGTAAAAATAGTTTTATTTCAATGTGTAGTATTCGCGTAAATATAAGAAATCAATATAGTAAGTAATTGTTTAATGTACCTACTTACATCACCCTGTATACTTGCCCTAATTGAGTAGGCAGAGATGCATTGAAGTACTTACATCTTACATCCACATTTCGCCGCTGGTACCTATTTTGAGCCCAATGTAGGTAATAGGGGCGAGCAATTGCCATTAGGTATATCAGGCGCACTCTCCCTTAGTGTGAGTGTGGCACAGGCCATAATCCGCCACGCTAACTAACAACTGTTAATTACATTGAATTTAGTAACTGTTACAAGACTAAAGTAAGTACGTATATTTGATTCATTAATTTTTTTGTAGCAACACACGTTCAGCGGGTGTTCCCGCGCATCAGTCGGCGGTTAGGAAAACAAACATTGTCTGTCAAAAGATAATAATATCATGAATATCTACCTATTTTTAATAAGGCCGGGGCCACGGGTACCTTAATAATAGCTTGTCGTAAAATATTACCGGTGAAAGGTATGACTTCATAATGACCTTGAAACCATTGAGTGGAACGATTGATTCCTCTACGATTGAATTTACAATTTGTCTCCTAAGTAGTTAACTTCCTAGTTTAGCAGTGGCGTAACAATAGGGTGGCAGAGCGGGCAAAACGCCACAGGCCCATGGCCTGAGGGCGGGCCTAGCTATGATGAGACACATTAATTAATTATTGTACAACATTCCACTAGAATAGCAAATCAGAACAATAATTGGTCTGTTTATCAAGCATCGTGATGAAAACAGTTGCAATCGAGACTAAACTTGTGATGCGCACGCGCATAACATTGCGCAATTAATGATACCAATAAGGACGTGACTCGCACAGTCAGTTATGATTAAATATTATTATTTAAGAGTATTCCCCGAAAGTGTAGGCAGAGCAGAGAGTGGTACATTTCGTCGTTGGATTTTAGTCCCAATGCAATAGACAGCGAACCTATTGCTATTATAAGTATCTACAATTAGGGGAATTCAGGATATCTTCCATCACGCCGGCCCAGTGTGGGTTTGTGAACTTTACTCGTCATTCTAAACACGTGCGCGCTTCTAAGCACGTCGGTTTATTCACCTTTGCCGTTCAGAAAGTGATGATATTATTAATATGAAATGAGATTCGCACATGAAATCCGAGTTGAACCCATATCATGCGTTCGACCACAAAGCTATTGTCGTACATTGCATAAAAAAAAACACGTAATTATTCTACAAAACTCGACTGATATAGATAGGTAGCCACGACATCAGAATTTGTTTGTTAAAAGGCAAATCATTTAGTGATGAAAAGGGTTGCAATAATGATGAAACGAATGATGCCCACGCGGCAAACGTTGCGCAACGATACAGCAAGCAAAGTGATTCGAACAGTTAGGCACGATCACACCTGTACACACTGAAGGGATAGCCAGAGGTGGACTGTCTGTAGGTAGTACATACACACACAAATTTCGCCGATGCGATGATGGTATTTTGGTTCCAAAGTAATAGGGGTGCGTAGAAAGGTCAGTTAGACTTGATTATTTTAGGCATGACTAATGTACAGCTTTTGCCCACAACTTCGCTAGGTAGCGTATTTTCTATATGTCGACAATAGCGCCACCTACTGGGTCTCACTATAAGTGCAAAAAACATCTTAATTGGTCAAGTCGTTTAGAAGAATTACAAGCACTCTTGAATTTTATATATACTATAGAAGATAACTTGAAATATTGATGGGTTCGCACGGAATTACTGAGGCGCGATAATAATAATATAATTAGGTACCTATAGAGGTGGCACAGATATAATACAGACGCATAATTACTTCCATTATCAGATATCATTTGCGATTTTAGGTATGGGTACGTTTCATCAATAATGGCACTAAAGAAAGGCAAAATAATATTATACGTGGCATTTTTAAAATGCTTTAAGTACCCTTACTAGTGTTAAGTTAGGTAAAAAGAAACAGCTAAGTATTGTAATCAAAACGCATTCATTATTTAGAACATCATGCTAATTTTAAGTTTTTTTTACAAAACAAAACGTTCTCTAAACGGCAACAAAGCATTATTTTATACCACATTGCGATATGAACTCTAATAAAAGTACAAAATGTATGTTTTATGTATGCGGCAGCTAAGCCAAAATACTTATGTAAAATAGTGTTAATATTGTGATAACTCCTTACTTATAATTTTTGGCAGATTTAATTGAGTTTTTATACAGACCTGTAGGTAGGTTACCTATGAATGGCAAGCAATCGCAGGCCATACCACTTTAGACATAAGTGCCATAATCCCAATGATTTAACATCGCTTGGCCATTTTATGACATACAAAATTTGCCCATATTCATGTACTACATAATTCCAGCGGTATCAGTCAAATTCGCTTCACATTGACCTTATGAAAAAAATGTATCACATAACTACGTATGCAGTCTGGCAATATTTATTTATCTATTATGTTATTGATCATCATAATTCATGATTACATTAATATACTAACAGATCTGAAACGAATACAACATTTATAAGTAAGGAGTCACCATTCAAATTTCCCAACACCCCGGCAATGTAAAAATTGAGCTTTAGTTACTGTTATTTATGTGTAAACCAGTTATTCACATCCTTAGATAAGTTATGTCAAGTCATAAGCATTACTTTTTTCGTAGAACATAAATATAATTATCAGCATTCGGCTTGCAAAGATAAGAAAGACATCTGTTACAGTAAAGTAAATTAATTAATTCACACTCAGACGAATGCTGACACGATTGAAGTGAATGCTTTTACAAAGAAATATAATTATACGGGGTTGCTGGTAATTCGAATTATTTCTTGCAGTGTCTGATAGAGATAAAAAATGGTTCAGTAGAAGTTGTTGCATTTAGCTCCTCTATCACATCCTGCGAAGCATACGTCGCACTACCAGTAACCCTTCACATAAAGTTATATGTTATTAGGAGATCGATGACTACTACAAAATTTCTATAGTTATTGACAAAGGTAGAGATTTGGGAATAGATACAAGTTTGAGACAGCCTTGTAGATATCACCCAACAAAGTACCCATTAAATTTTTAGGAATACTGAAAAAATCACTACTTTTACTTAAAAATACAACACAATAATAGAAAAGATCATTGGAATACTAAAGAAATACTAATAACGAATTAATGAAGGAATGATTAATTTATTTGCGAAATACAAAAGTAAAATTACACATTTAGCACCTTTTGTGTGTGTTATGCGATCTTGGCAGTGTTTTGTGTTTTACAGTTTATAATGATCTGATATAAAAACGCGATACTGCGAGAACGAGACGACCGACGCCGAAAATATTTTATTTATAGTTACATTTCAAAAATAAATATACGTAAATCTATATACATTAGAAATAAAGCTCGGGGCTCGACGCAATTCTCATAACGGCCAACATTTATTTAATAACATTATAAATAATACAACATTAGCTCGTGACACAACAGTCGCAACTTTTCACTCAAGAGGATTCCAGCCTTTTATGTATACGGAAATAATAAGTACATGCTTCCACAATGTGACTGAAAACCGAATCGTTATGAAAATGGCGTCCAGTCCAGCATACGTCGGGGCCCGAACATGAACTAAAGTTTGCGAAGCCCGCCGTATTTTCCGTCCTACATTGCTTCATTAACACAGATAGGTTCCCACCACGTGCCCCGTCCCAGACCGGCGAGCGGTATACCTTAACTAAGGGCCTTATTCAGAAATTGATGAACAGTCTCGAAGCGATCTTGGAAATGCCATTCGAATGTCAAAAGCGTACTCAAGACCGCTCGCAGACTTTACAAACATGACAATCTTCAAGCCTTCAGCCTTTCACCCTTAGGTACTCTCGAAGCTACTTCTAAATTGGAACCAGCGAGAACTGTCAAGTCTCTGATTGGAACTGCAGTTCCAAATAATACGCCATATTTAATTGTTACGCGACCAGTGTACAGTGGCTCTACGTTCCCTAGAGTCGGTAGTCACTAGGGACTACTGAAAATATTTGTATGCCAAATTGTTAGTTCCTCAGCGATTGATAAGGGCGTAAAATTTGCCATAGGTATAAATAGAGGCGTATAACATCTAGTAGAGCCAGCTGGCGAGTGTTGTTTATGGGTCTTTAGAGCTGAAATAACTACGTTAACTGTTCTATCGTTAAAAAGCTCAATTCCAATTTCAATAGATTCAAGAGTAGGTATTTTTAAGTGTAGTAAATATATTTATCTTTTCATTCAACCAAATAGGCAGATCAATTTACCAACATTATATTGATTTCGTTTTCACATTTATGGTTAATCTTTTGGTTGCAAATAAAACCTTGGATAAACGGAATAACCGTCATATTGCTTTGCTAACATTCTGAGCTCATTATACGTACACGTCCCTAACGAGCCCAATCCATCAAAATGTGTTTATCCACGGATCCTGAAACTTTTGATATCATCAGGAACGATTTCCAGAAGTTATATGTGACGCGCAACATTAACCAAATACGTTAGAGAAAACTATTTTGGCTACCAATATGAAATATAACATTTTTGCAATATTTCATTATCGCTCAGAAGCAATAGAGTCGCGAATCGAATGTGATTTTATTGAATCATTTATATTATTGCCAGTTCAACGTTGCGCGTTCCATGTAAAAAAAAGTCATGACGATCCATTTCAATTGCAGTAAGTAAATAAATTCCATCGAGCATGAAGCGCTTGGTATCGATACAATTCAATCGATTGCTTCTTAGATTCGGATATACCGATACGTTGTGCGTTGGAAGCGGTGCGGGGATAGCGGGGGTGAGTGGGGGATGTGCGCGGGAGGGGTGGGTGCGGGCAGCTCAGCACACGCATCCGCTCTCGTTCCCTTCCTGCTCGGAGCCCATCGGCGACTGCGTCTGGAGGTCCACCGCTGTTGACGGGCGAGTTAAGGACCAGTTATATAAAAAAAACACATTCGTTACATCAGTACAATATTTGTGTAAAATAAAACTGTACAGAAGGCTAAGAAATAAATACATTTCACGACAAATATATCTTACGATTTTTTGAACACGCGTCACCGCCTAAGTACCCATATTTACAGAGAGATCACAGGTCGACCAAAACCCGAATGTTTATTTGTTGAATTTATCGCCGATTTTACTTTGCGCTCCGGTAACCCCACTTTTGTATGAAATAATCCCCGTGGTCCCACAATGTATCCAGATTTATTAGCGTTATGTACCCAAAATCTGGGTGGCGAGTTAGGTAAGCAGCAATATTAAAAAAATAATAAAATTTTTTATGTAATATTTGAATATTTTATTTAAAAAATAAATCAGCGTGACACGGTTATTTACAAATAATAGATGCGATCGGCGCACACGCATCACTTCGACCATGTACTGCAATACAAACAATTATCAATGTATTAATTTGAGGGGATACCTATAGTTAATATATTTTCACTATGTGTGAACAAGATCTTGTCAATTTAAACTTTCATCAAATGAGGATTAAATTCAATTTCCCAGCAACAGCTGTTGGAACTATTCTCGCGGTACATGATAGAAGTGTTGTGTGAATCTAGCTTGTGTACAAATGGTAAAAACGTCCTTAGGTGGCGAAGGCAACAGGAATATTTTAAATAAACACATTGAAGCCCTGAATATTGTCTTTTGGGAAATATTGTCTTCGGATGATCTTTCTTGTTAGTCATATCTATACTCATTCCTGTTACCGGTTACGCCTTATTACATAACACCCATGTGATCACTAACCTATTAATAAACATGAATTAGCGGTTATGTAGGTACACAATACTTTGTCATCTTCTTACGAATGACAAATTACTGATGACAGAAGGAGATAGGTGTGTAACTATTTGCCTGCTAATCCGTTTATTAATAAGGGGGTAAGAGACAAACGCTGCGACACCTTACTAAAACAATACGTCCCATTCTTAGCAGGTATTCAACGCTACATTTGCTTCTAGCTAGTAAACACATGGCTTAAGAGTATAAATTTTATTGCGATTAAAATAATTCATAAAAAAATAATTTATATTCATAATCATTAATAATTAGCATTACATTCATCATGAGGCCGAACACTATTCAAATTGTTAATTTATTATTGCTAGAAATTATTTCATTAGACAGTTAACAAAGCAAATTGGAATGATACAATCGTATTATTATTTTTTCCGCCTATGGATTATGTACATAGACATGATGAAAGCTAGCTGTGAATCTCACTAACGACTTACTAGATACACGAATCATAAGTTGCACTTAAGCGCTACGGTAAATAAATAATACTAATGTACAGATGCCGCGGAACTTCAAGTTCGCTTACTCAAAAATTGAAAATTTCTCGTGACTCTCGGTGTTCCCCAGTATCTATCGACTGCCCAGACGGTCAAAATTGTTGGAAAAGAATGTGTTTCATATACAATTATACCTAGAATTGATGAACTTTGCGGAACAACCCAAATTTTGTTCCAATAAACCCCAATTTGATCAATTTTACTACCACACTAATAATGCATTTGAAACACTGCTAAGTATAAAAAAAATAGATTTTTGGGAACTAATATGAACCAAAATACCGTCGGCGATATGTGGGTCCAATACAGTGCATCTCTACCTATCCTTACGGGGAAACTAGGCGTGATGGAAGTAGATACCCTGAATAGGCTTATAAAGGGGCACATATTCGATTTTGAGTACACCTTGAAAGTCACAAACAAAAAAGACATAATAAACGTTAGGAACCGCAATATTAATAGATGAAGTCCCGCGGCGGCGTGCTATGTACAACATAATTAGAGCGGCTCTCGACTTGTTAACACAACTCCGTATATATTACAGTAATATTAAAATATACGACGCGCATTGGTCACGAATCGTCCGAAGATTCGTCAGTACCAAAATATTGTTATATTGTTCACTATAGCAAATGTGTAAATATAACAATTATATTGTTATATAATTAGTAAAATGTTCGCAATATAATCTGCATAGAAAATTAATACAATTGATAACAAAAAAATATTCCATAATTCACATTTACTCGAACATAATGATGAACAATTCGAGCGTAAGGGTATAGATTATATAATCATTAGCTGAGAACTCTTTGTAATAATTTTATTATGAGACGTATTTTTTAATATTACGTTTACTTCTTCACAATAAAACCTTAATTCTCTCTGAGTAACAATATGGCACGTGTTCACTAGGCGACAAGTATCATAATCGCTTGCAACGTTACGCGACATATTGCACGATATTTTATCGCATAGCTAACACGCAACACTCCTTGTCTGTTCGCTATATCGTATAAGAAATTCTGCGTACCACCCTAGTTAGACAAAGTATGTTGTAATGAGAATAGAGGGCTTCCATGCAGTTTCAGTCTCATACGAACTTAAATATAAAAGTTGCCTACGATATATTTATAATTTATATAATCAAGTGATAAAATAACGTGGGCGTTTATTTATCACTCTATGTATACATAGAAAATTATTAAATTTATAGCGCAACTACAGTAATTATACACTGATGTTACTGCGGTAAAGATGCAGTCTTAAACGTTTCGAGGCAAAAAGTGATAAATGAACACCGTCATAAGTACACGTTCAATAGTGCTCCGCATACATAGTGCTTTTGTGTAAATGCATTGTCAAAATAGCAAGTGACCATTTCAAATGGACCTTATTCCATTGACCGAAGGTATAGTGTTACACAGATTAATTCCGAGGATAGGCGTAAAGACTAATTTTAGCGAGAATTGCATAAAATACCAGATTTTAGTACTGCTACAACTTAGATTGGGTAAAAATAAAGTTGAAGAAAACAATATCAGCTTCTGGAATTCTTCGCAAGACATTTCTCTCAAATTTCCCTATAATGACAAAGTCTATCCAAAACAGTTGAATTCACTTGTAAATTAATATGCTTCAAAATTGAAATCTAATCGGATTTACATTAAGTCTAATATCACTTGGACACACACACACAAAAGCACGTAAGCATGTATCAGATCGGTTCGTCGCGGCGCGGACTTCGACCGAATGAACAATTAACCAACTGAGCACCGACTACTCCGATTCAATTATTGCTCTAGACGAGACTTAATACTTAACAAATTTTCAAAAAAGTTCTACCGATATGATTACCAAAATAATTAAAACAGAAAATCAATGGTACATTATCGTATAAATGTACAATAGACAATCAGTAAATCGGCTAATCGGCACTCGATAGAAACTTAGGATTATCAAGCTAGAGTCGATATGGAATGATTATCAACAAGTTTTTTATTGTTATTGTTATATTGTTGGTCTTTTTTGGTATAAATCGTAAATGCCTATTAAAATATTGCTAGCAGATTGTTAAAGTCTGCCTGTCACTGGTTACTAGGCAACGGTTTGTTATTAAACATTCCATACTGAGTTTGACGTTAGTATAATCGATATACCCTCATATCTGTAAGGTACAATATGACGTACACAGCAGTCCGGGCGCTCTATCGGCCGCAGTCCCTGCCGCCCGCCGCCTCCCGCCCGTGACGTCACCAGCCTCCCGCCCATGACGTCATCAGCCTCCCGCCCGTGACGTCACCAACCGCTAGTCCGTGACGTCACTAACACGCGCAGCCGCCGTCCGGCTCCTTGTTGTCCCCGGGTGCCTGCCTCAGAATCACCTCGTGCACTGTACAACCACATTAAGGAAAATAAAACAGATCAAAACTAGACAATTTTAATGTTAACTAAGTTTCTAATGATTGGAGACAGGAACTGTGTAAAACTTAATCTTGAAAAAGATAGTTTGTGGTACGGATTTGTAAAAATAATGGAAGACAGGCAGATAGAATATGGAGCCTCCACACTGAATAGTAGGTATCGTATGTACGTAACGTTATTTCGGTAAATTCGCGACTAGATAGTACTAAATTCGAGACTCAATCGATGGTCGGTTTAGATAAAGTATCCTAAAGGTCCTAACGATAGATAGCGTGCTTTTTATACAGTTCCTTCTTCAACTTCATTGATTTAAGTTATACAAAATTTCGACAACCCTGAGCACTGTTTATTTTATTATAATTTGTCCAAAACATCGTAAACAATTTAGTAAGTTTTTTATCAAGAAAATATTGAATATTTATGCTCAGAATAATCGATATATCAAATAGTTATTTTCAATAACACTTAGAAACAATGTTGCCATATCATTGTATAATTAGTACCCGAAGTAAATGTACATGAAACATTTGACAAAACGCGCCCAAAACCCACCTTTATAGCATGCATGTCGCAAACATGTTTCTCAGTGAACAAATGGGTGTACCACAAAGCGCAAATAATTAAAACAATCATAGCAATACTATCAAAATAATCATACCGTCATGCTGATAAAGAAAAAAAAAGTAATTATACAGTCAGCATCGTCTTGCTCATAGCGTTTTATATAACTACTTATAGTTTTTAAATTAAAATACAGAAACTGTTAGAATAAAAATCTTTAAAAATCATCAGCTAACCCGAAACCATTCATGTCTAGATAAAATAATTAATATTCTCTTTATGAAACTAAACCAACGCGATTTATATCAAGAGATAGAGTTTAGTTGATGTTAGATTTTTAACTCTTTAATAAGTCAAGCGACTTTGCATTCCTGAAAATAAAAAGACAGGAGGGAGTATTCAATTGTAATTGTCGGAAAGTTTCAGTTTCAGTGTCGAAAAAGACAACTTTCATGCTCTTCTAATTCATTTTTAAAAGAAGGATGGAAGCTGTCATTTGGCCTTTTTAGACTGAACTTGACCATGTTGAATGTACCAATATTCCAAGCACGCTTAAAAGGCGATGTTAGTATGACCAGAGCGGATGCGCACGAGCCATACATAATATACACATATACAATAATAGTTCAATAAATATATAATATTATAATGAACACAAATATTAGTAACATTATGTTTACTTACAACACTGACGTTAGACGTTAATTACCACCACCGTGACACAGACACGTCCGGGACACGTCACTAGTTCAACGCAATGTTCGAACGCACGTGTGTGGGATAAGCTACGGGTGTTTACACACCACTGAACGTCGTTACTATAAAATTAAATAACGATTTATTCATATTTTGTAGTAATATTTTAGCTACACTGATATTTTGCTTTATTTAAATAAAATAATGTTTGTTAAATGGAGTAGTGGGGTATTATAATAACTTTAGAATAATTTATGTATATTTTAGATATCACCGCAAGGAGCAAAACTTAACTATAAACAATCTAATGATGGTATATATTTTTATGCAAAACGCACATAGCGACGTAGCTGATTCCACACCAAAAAAATTAAGATTTGGTTAATGAATTCCAATCGCATTCCGCCAATATCCAACCGACTGTAAATCCAAACGCCAATAAACAACAATAATCTAGCCAATGGTTCGTGTAACACACTAAATTATAGATAAATTACTTAAATATCACATGTTATGCATATCGTGCGTGTATGAACGAGCGTGGAGTCATCCAGTGTGTGAGTTTAAAAACAAGTTAGTTTCTCTCTTCTGTGTCTGTAGCAAATGTTTGCTCAGACCGTGGTTTATAACGTAGCACGTTAAACGGCAAAAAGCTTAATATCTGAGTAACATAATTAGCATTTAATTACAAAATATGTATAAGCATTTTTGCAGCAAAACGTGATACGACAAAGGGACCACTCACACGCACAACACAGGACTGTTATGGAAAGCGTTCTACCAATGTACTCGACAAAGTTTCCCGACTTTTTTGTCTTCAGTCTCAAGAAATAAAAGTCTTGAGACTTAATCTTATAAAAATATAAAAACGTTTTGAAAGAAGTCGTTATGTTCCCAAAACAGTCCAATAATATGCGTGTTTCGACCATAATAAGATTTTCTTGTAAAGTAATAATGTTAAAGTATTGTGTTTTGGTAAAAGGATACTGTCTTCTGGCGGCTTGTTTTCGGCGGAGTCCATGCCGGGCAACGCGGCGGCGACTCGCCGGAACAACTGGAAAATATTACAACTTGGTCAGAAGCATGTTTTAAATTAAAAATCAAAATAATAAAAATAACAATAAGGAACATTGCAAAACGTTTAAAAAAACGACAACGACATCGGAGATACTGTCATTAATGATATTAAGAATTGCCGATAGATAGTGCTAGTAGGTAGTATTCATAAACACTGAAAATTATAGTATTAAATTGTTTCTCTGTCGCCTGGTATATTTTATATTGTACTATATTTGTATTTATTAACTCAGAATTTTCTCTTCGATCATTAGATTTCCCACTCGATAGACAGCCAAATAAAATCGAGGGACCTCAATTTTTTTTATGTCGCTAGTCATACCAATCCGTCATCACACCTCATTCATCAAATGAAAAATGTAGAAAATGTCATTCTAGTACTAAACGCCGTCTCAAAAGCGCACTCAAGTTCTGCCTCGGTGTGGAGATTTATTAACCTCAGCCTTATAATTCATTTGCTAAAGTATCAAATCACCTGTTTAACATTGTATCCGGCCTTCGCGCTGGTCTCGATGAACATCACGTTGAGCTCCTTCGCCTTCCTGTCGCCGTCCTCGGTGGAGACCTGCCGCTTGTCCGACAGGTCCGTCTTGTTGCCGACCAGCATGATGATGACGTCAGAGCCGCGCTCCGTGCGCACGTCATCGATCCACTTCGACGTCTGGTGGAATGAGTTTGCGTCTGAGGATGAAAATGATTGAGGTCAAATTGTACATCTAGTAATCCAATTAAATGTATGCAATGTCATTGGTATTGCAAGCAACCGTAACTGCTTAACATCAGGCGGGTCGAACGCTTGTTCCCGACATTGTTAAACCTACTTATTAAAAAAAGAAATGAAAACAGAAGACTAGATATCTTTTTTTTTTTTAATTGACTAAATGTTGTTGGCCAGAGTGGCCATAACAACTTCAGCCGGACAGAGGGCGAGCGCAAGTGCGCTCCAGCCAGAGGGGCAACTCGATATCAGGACTGGATGACCTGGACTATAGCAGGCAGCGCTTGCCGGCAGTGATTGGAAAAGTATTTATTTTATTTTATGATTTGTGCTTATTGCTTACGATTTGTATTATAATACCTACTTTACGCCGTCCTTCTGTGAGAGGGTAGTACAACCCGGTCGCGTCAACCCTTATATGAACTGTAGACAATTGATTACTTGGCTCTACCGCCATTTATATAACTACAACTAGCTGTGCCCGCGACTTCGTCCGCGTGTAATTTAACTTCACAAAAATTTCGGGATTATTCATCCCCTATTTTATCCCCTTGGGGGTAGAATTAATCAAAATCCTTTCTTAGCGGATGCCTACGTCATAACATCTACCTGCATGCCAAATTTCAACCCAATCCGTCCAGTGGTTTGGGCTGTGCGTTGATAGATCAGTCAGTCAGTCACCTTTGAGTTATATATATTTAGATATAACAGACGTTTATTGTAGGTACGCGAGACGCAATTTTTTCGTTCTTCATCCTGGCCCAGTAGCTTTACGAGCAATTAGCCGGCTTTATCGCGTAATCCACAGCCTCCCAGCAGCGCAGACTCGTTAAACCTCCTTGCAGAATAATCTGTTTACGTTTTTACGCGTTTTAATAGTCTTCAGTCGCTAGTCCGGGTAAAACCGGACTGGGGAATTAGCAAAATGTTCCCAAAAGATTCTTACGAAATAAGTGTCCGCCTTAATTTATTTTTAATGAAAACTAGCGACCCGCCCCGGCTTTGCACGGATATTTTATATCAGTGTCTCTCTCTATCTATTAAAAAACCGCATAATAATCCGTTGCTTAGTTTTAAAGATCTAAGCATACATAGGGACAGACAGACAGCGAGAAGCGCCTAAGGGGAACCAAGCATTAATAAAATGGCCGCGCGAATGTTGGCGGGCTCGGTGGTGACCGACTTGAGCTCGAACATTATCACCATTTCGTATGACTTCTCTTTTTTGGTCGTGGTAAAGTAGATGGAAAAACAGATTTACATTGTTTAGCTCAGGCACCTATAGGTATGTATATAGACATAAAGAGGGTCGACGTCCAAGGGCGGGCGGGCGCGGAGCAAATATTTGTCAAAGACAGCACGACTAGCCCCTCACAGCAAACACATCACCTCGGTTCATATAAATTAAGTCTATATTTGAGTGAACACATCTCGCGATTAATTGATTTAATTAAAGATTTGGAATTGATTATCAATTCGACGATTTCGGGGGTGCATTTGGAAACTTCAGTTACGTTCAAATATTCGGGGATTATTAGGCCAATTTACAATACCATAATCATCGGGATTTTATTTAAAAAAACTCGAGACCTCGAACGACCCTTGGAGAAATGCCATAGGAGAGAATTAAACTTCACCGAGCTAAGTAGGTACATGGACTTCTCAGTGAAAACGACAGATGTTATTTAATATTTGCCGCGAAACTTCAATAAAGTATTATAATAATATGTTGATGTTATTCGTTCAAAATTGTCAAAATCGATCAGTGTATCAGGCGTTAATAAAGTCGATATACGATCGCACATAAACCGGCAACCTTCGTGGCGGCGGCGCGGCGCGGGGCGGCCGCCGGGGCATTGGCACACTTTCAGCCGCGGCTGAAGAACGCTACGTGCATCAGAACACTGTAATAGCTTCTTTTCATTTCCACTTTGCACAATGTTTGTGAAACACGATAAAAAGAATCATCAGTTTTAATAGAGAAATATTAGGAAACTAGATTGTCTATTTCGAAGACTATTTATTGATCGTTTGGTATATTTTATTTGTTAGGAGAAAAATGTTTTCCAATATTGAACAAGGTACCTATAAGGCTTTGTGAATTTGCAAAGGAATCTTGTTTGAAAAGATGTAGAAGTTTAGGGGAATTCTTTATAGGTATAAAAACTCCCAGTAAACGTGACATTTTCATCCGCTTTAAACGCAAACGTTGAGTTGAATCTACAGCCAGACAAGGAAATTATAAGTCTGCTCCTAATAAGGACTAACATAGTCACAAAAAACATACTAAAATATTCATAAAATATTATTGCGGGCATATACGATATATCTTTACCTAGGGATTATTTTTGTTACAAATTTGGATAAAGGATATTCTATGTACTTAAACTTTGCAAAACAAATTACCATCCAGACTTTTTATTAGCAAGAAAAACAAAACGGTTAACTGTTCTAAAAGTTTGTGGAGACTGATACTTTGACCGGTCTCTGAATTAATTCAAGTTTGGGTGTTGCTTATAATTAAATTAAATCAAATCTCGTTCTTTATTTAAACGTTTTATTCCAAAAGCGACACAATATGTACATTTTGAGAAGCTTCTCTAACCGAATTATACTCATACACGAGGTATTGTATATTTGTCGATGAGACTAATTGGAATTAAATCTATATAAGCTAGGTAGAGTAGTCTGCCAATCCCCTCTGCGACCATGTCGGAGTAATGCGCTCGTAAAAAGAAACACTAACGGTCCCCCGCGGAATAATGATCTATCCCGGAGAAATAGTATCGCATCTTTACGCCCACATATCACAGGTCAACTAAGTTGCACATAAAAAGCTGAATCAGTTATCCTCGTTTTGTTTAATGAAGTCCTCAAATCAGTTCTTTTTTCTGGAGCTACCATGACATCCGAATTACGTTGCATTAGGGGTGATATTTTCAATTAACAAATAGGTAGGTACTTTCTTGGCATTACGCTTCCCAGATTATAATATCTTGTTTTGGTAATTGCGAAACAAGTGAGTCTCACTCAGCATAATCCCTATAAAATTCAAGCCGAGAGATAGGTCAAACAAAACATAAGCCAACTCGAAGTTTTAATGAAAGATACAGTGGGAAAGTGAATTATCATCATTATTTCGGCGTCTATCCCTATTATTACAACTTAGGGTTGACACGACAAGTTTTGTTCGTCCATTCAATAAAGGTTTAGTCAACTCACTGGTGATGTCGTAGACGACGACCGCGACGGTGGAGTCCCTGATGTAGGAAGGTATGAGCGAGCGGAACCGCTCCTGGCCGGCCGTGTCCCACAGCTGCAGCCGCACCGTGCGGTCCTCCAGGTACATCGTCTTCGACAGGAAGTCGATCCCGATCGTCGCCTGTTCAACACAAACTTTCTTATGGCATCCGACGCGTAAAGGCTAAACAGTGGCGTGCATGCGTTTGTGAATGGATACAATCGCGCCCGAAAGTACTTACCTATTGTTTTACATGTTTATAAAACCTAAGTATAATTAGGTGTATAAAACGTATTGTATATAAACAGCTAATTACGTGACGAACAATATACCAGGCATGCCTTTTAAGTTCTGTCGTTTCCATATTTCCCGGCAATGTTGAATTTGGAACTGTTCTATATTCGAATGTGTTTAAATTTCGAATCTCAAAACAATTGAAAGTTTTGGGATTAATGCTATTGTTTAGTCACAGCGTCGATTAGAATCTGTCAGGTTACGTACGAAAATGAATCTTTCTAAAGAAAATGTTCGTGCAATAATTTTCTACAACTTTAGAAGAGGCCTGACACGGCTTCAGTGTTTTGAAGAGCTAACATCTGTGTTCAGTGATGAAGCCCCATGTCTGCGGACTGTCGAACGCTGGTATTTATAATTCCAGCGTAGACATACTAGTCTTAGTGACAAATCTCGCGAAGGACGGCCAAAATCCGCCTTCACTGAAGATAACATCATTGCTGTGAGACAACAAATTCTCTAAGATCGTCATGTGACGTATCGAGAGATAGAGGCTCTATTAGGCATCTCAGGGACAACCATTCAGAAAATCTTGCATGAAGCGCTTGGTGTAAGAAAGCTAGTTTGCCGTTGGATACCGCATCTGCTTTCCGACGATCACAAGGCGGCCCGCGTCAGATGGTGTAAGAAAACTCTGCAAAGGTTCAACCAAGGAGAGTCAAATCAAGTCTACGACATCATCAGTGGTGACGAATCTTGGATCTATGCCTACGATCCTGATTCCAAACAACAATCTACAATCTGGGTCTTTCAAGACAAGCCAAAACCGACTAAAGTTGTTCGTTCTCGAAGCACTTCAAAGAAGGTGGTGGCCACGTTCATTGGAAAAACCGGCCATATTGCGACTATTGCACTTGAAGATCGTAGAACGGTTAATGGAGAGTGGTATACCACAGTTTGTTTACCACAAGTCACCGCCAACTTCGAAAATCTAACTCAAAGCGACGCATCATCCTGCACCACGACAACGCAATCTCACACAGCGCTCGTCAAACGATTGAGTATTTGAAGCAGGAAAAAGTAGAAATTCTTGACCATCCTCCATACAGTCCTGACCTAAGCCCTAACGATTTATTTACATTTCCTAAAATTAAGAAAAGTCTTCGTGGTCAAAGGTTCCAGTCCGGTGAAAAAGCAGTCGACGCTTTCAAGTCAGCCATTTTGAACACCCCCACTTTAGAGTGGTATAAATGTTATAATAACTGGTTTGAGCGAATGGAAAAGTGTATTAAGCTACGTGGTGAATACTTTGAAAAACAATAAAAAGTACTATAAGGTTCTAGTTGTGTTTTATTCTTCAAACGACAAAACTTAAAAGGCATCCCTCGTACCAGCTTGTTGTCATAACATCTAAAGGTTGGTTTAGAACAAACGAGCAAATGCTCATTTTATCCCCACTCTATCATATCTTCTTTCTATGTGTAAACAGACGCAGAAGATTATTTCGTCGTCTACCTTTTTATTTGCATAGATAAAAAGAAAATAGATGAAATTAACGCTCTTGTTCCAGCTCTAGATCTTTGTTCGTTTGGTCTAAACCCATCTTTACATAGTTAGCTCAGCTTATAAAATTGATTCTCCAATAAGTTCGGTACGCTAATAAACACCTTAAATAATGCCTTATAGAATATTCCTTTTAGAATATTATTATTATAGAATTTTCTTTAAATAATGCCTTTCGTCATAGATTTGGGTATTGATAATTATTGTACAATCACATCTCACTCGGAATGGGCCCGCCAATCGGAAAATACATGAAAATGTTTTGCTATAAGAATACTTATTCAAATGAGATCACTCTGATTTAAGAACAAATAACTATGTTGCCTTGAAATGTAAAAAAAAACGTGGGACGCAGTTATTGCGATGTTAAATCTATAATTTGGTGATTAACAAAGATAGTGATATGAAAACATTGTGGTCGGTGTTATTAATTACAATGAAGTTAAACACGGGATAAACAACGCGGGACATGTTTTAAGTCTATTGTTCATCATTAGTTACTTAGCTCATACTTCCGAGCACACTGACCCATAACGGACACTGCCTAATCGGTTTAATGGGTTATAGTAATTCTGGTCGCCATAACGCTTGAAGTAGCCTTTAATACATAGGAACTTTAAACGTTAAAAATAAGTAATAATACATTGTTACACGAGTGGTGAAAGTGACTTATGTAGTCCCGAGACGGGGTTTGGCGCCCGAGCGTAGCGAGGGTGCTAATAGTTCGAGGGACAAAATAAGTCTTTCACCCGAGGTAAACACTGTGCTTTTCATTACGAATACAAGGAAAGTAAAATAAAAACAGGAATTGGCTAAAGAAATAATACAAGGAAGTATGAACAATACTTCCAAGTATTCAAAACTAATAAGTAATTAATTGAATTTATTATATTTCTGTTTAGTGAAAATTTCGATGTTGTTGATTTAGCTAGTTCGCGATCCCTATTCGTTTTTCTATCGGTGTCAAAACTGCCAGGATACCTTTAAGTTTATGTTCACATGGCAAAACTTCACCCTAGACATGCAAACAAATATTAAATCTAGAACTACGATTCGGTCACTGTGCCGCACCTTGCAATGTAAGAAAAATATTGTCAAGTGGGCAGAGAATAGTCTCTGATAATACTTATAACCGTAAGTTAATGACTCATTTATTAAAGGTATGATGCTCTTTCTTTACGAACAACAGCCAAGGCAGTCTAGTTAAATAGTTCTTATTCCATTCACACACTTTAATTTTAACATGGACATACATAGATATAAATTAAATTAGAGAGAAGAGAAATATGTATAGTGACTGAAAATACTATAAACTTAGTAGTTTGTTTTGCGTCAATATTGCATATTAGCAATAGTGATTGATATTAAGCGCATGGTTGGCTCTAGACGACTTTTATTGAAAAAAACACAGACAAAAACAGCAATAAAGGAATTTCTGATGCGCCAATTGCTTTTTACATAATTCAATTTATAGTATTCATTCTTGTTTATCAAAAGTGGAGTGAGACTTAACTTACTTTCCCTGTTTGGCCAGCTATTGTCAAGGAATATTATCTTTTATTTTATGTATTGTATTTTTTATTGCTATAATCTATACTGCATATTTAATGCTCATGGATCATCTGTTTGGCCATTGAGGCTTCCAACAGAATGGTGCATTTATATCCAACTGGAAAATACAAGATGGCTTGTTTCAGTGATGCATTTTTCACTGATAGCACCAGGTGAAAAGAGAGTTTCTATTTAGTGTGTTTATAGGTTTTATATAAAATCCCCTCAAGAGCCAGAACTGCATGAAATATAACTATTCAATGTGGAGCAGTTTCAATCGGCATATACCATCTCAACAAACATTATTAACACTCAACATACACATTAACATACATTATTTTCAAGCATCTAGGATTAAAATATTTCTTATACTGTAGTAGAATTCACCTATATGGTCACAATAATCATGGTAATGCTCAATACAAACCATGTTTACCATCAAAATAGACTATTACTTAATTAAGTATATATATGTGTTAGTGATAACGATTTGACAGATAAATGCTATCATCACAATCAACATGCTTTACCAATACAGATAAAAAATGTTTTTAAATAACATGAATCTTATTTTCCTGGTTATTATCCTAAGCCAAATAGAAATTGTACCATAAAGATATCTGTCAGAACAATTTTCTGGGATTGAAATAAATCTATTTTTACGGATTATATCGCGTTTATTTTTACTTTTTATGTTCCCGACGTTATAATCCGTAAAAATAGTTTTATTTCAATGTGTAGTATTCGCGTAAATATAAGAAATCAATTTTCTGGGAGTTCTATCAGTTAACACATTCTTGTTTAATCTCTCCATACAAAAGTATTACTTTTAATTATCACACCTATTTTTATATAGGCCATAAAATAAAAAGATATAGCCTTCAATCTGATAGTGTAAATGATAGGTTTTTGCTTGTAAATAATATCAGATAATGCAGTCCACCACAATGAGGTGTTATATATCATGTGAAGATTGCATTAGCAAGGAATAATCATATTAAGTTTTCTATGCTAAGGCAGGTAAGGACATATAATTATGTCTGTTACATTCACAAAAGTATGCCAAATTATTGAGTAAGTAAATAATGTGTCAATTTTAATGAAACTCTGTAAAACATGTTTAAAAGCATTTCATGTATTTTCCAGAATTTATTTAAGGAATTTAGAGCAATCTATGGGCAGATAAAGAAAACAGTGTACTTATTATTGAAACCAAATATCACTTTGTAATGATTCATGAAAACATCCTTAACTTAGACCATCTATATCATCTATAAATCTATTCAATTAGATGTATTGATTTTATGTCTAGAATATAAAGATTACTTTCAGTTTTGAGTTCAGTCACTTTCATTGCATCTCATTCAGAGCAAAAATTATGACCATTATCTCATCAGATGTTATGCTGATACAAGACTGTTCTAACATACATATTCATGAGGTTAAATGACTAACCAGTGATGTTATTTGTAACTGTATACACCAGACACATCTCTTATAGGATTTCAGCAAGGGTTGTCTTAGTTTAGCACAAAGTAGCACCTGTCAGCAGGGATGACTCACCTGATACGTGTTGTCAAAGCTATCATACATGAACCTAGTGATGAGCGACGTCTTTCCCACTGAAAAAAACAATGGACCATGTCAATGAACCATCTTTTATACAGTTAATTTCTAATCAAACAGTGATTGATAACGGCAGATACGCGTGAGAACATACTACAAAGGCCGCTCGACGCTCACAATGTACTCGGAGAGTGTAACCTACATCTCATCTTCACGTAATTCGACACATATATACGCGGCAGACATCGGTACGGCTGCAGAGTAATGACACCCTAACCGCGCATAAAACCCGTAGCTTACGCCTCCCCGGGTCTATGTAGGTCAATAATTCGATAAAGTCTAGACGAATCTATACTTACGTACCGTAAATTCAATACTATAATATTAAAAATGTACGACAGAGGGGCGATAAATCGCCATCTACTTACCGCTCTGTTCCCCCAGGAAAACGAGCTTGAACTTGCGTAAGGGATTGCCGAATTCTCCCGAGGCGGACATCGTGATTGTATAAATTAATACGCTAAACTATAATTTCACAGTAAATCTTTATCACAGAAAACTACATGAACAATGACAGTTCGAGTTACTCCTGCGGCACACACACGAGCGCAGCGCCGCCACGTTATGGCAGACTGACAGCGCGACTCAAAAGCCAACTCAGCAAATATATTACGTGACCAATATATAATTATTATTATAAAATGGTGAAATACTAGTGATTACATGGAATAATCTTATGACCTGATAATAGTTTCTAAGTGTCTTATAATTATTTTGTTGCGTATATATATATCAATAAATCAATGATACATTTACATTTTGGTTTCTGAACGCAATTCAGTGTTGTAGAATAGAATAGAACGTCCTAGTGTACGTCAAGTGTTGTCTATGGTTATAAGAATTCTGCTGAAATCGACTAAATAAAATTATACCAAAAATCTTAGAACAAAGTCCCCAATGCGTGTGTGAATAATTGGGTAACAGATTTATATCAAACATAATCAGGACAAGGCACAGACATTACACCTCTGTAGGTCAGGGCGTTAGGCTGTAGCCGTACCAGGGAGGCTAGCTTACCTACATGTCTGTAAAAATGCGCATATAGCGGAACAGATACCCACTGGCAAGTGTTCAACACCCAGGGGCTCTGCACATGGTCCGTACTCTGTACAAGGACGTAATTTGGTTGCACCTTGACCGCCTGCTAGATGCAGACGTCAAGCTCAATCAAGAGGCATTACGTACTCATTCGCCGATTCAGGTGGTCAATCAATGAATCTTGGCCTGTTTCTAGATCTAGCGCTTAGAGGAATCTCCAGAGACCAGAGGATGTAATAATCATCAGACTTCTATATATTTCTTTTTCTTCTTTCTCTGTGATCTACTCACTGCTTCCCATCTTTGGTGGATGTCGGAAGCTCATTATTTTATGAAGACATAGGTACTTAAATAAAACAATTTCTTAGATTTTTACACAATTAAATTATGTGTGTACAATAAATAAACATAAAAATAAATACTTATCACAATTCCGTAACTCAGGATTTTTACATTTTCACAGTACTTAATTGTTTAGAAATAAAACATCAGCTTGGTCAGCAAAGCGTAACCAGTCATGCAAATTTATTTTTTAACACGTTTTTCGCCATGCTTTGCATAACTGCTATGCTATTTTTTTTTCTCTTAAATTCACAGGTACTAAATTCCCACTTACTTACTTGCCTACTTATATTGAAAAGATAAAATTGATAAAATTCTGGTACAGAGTCCTCAACACTCATGAGATTTTACAAAGTTTTTTTTAAATAGATAGTACAGTAGTAGTAGTAGTTTTTTAAATAGTAGTAAATAGATAGTAGACCTGCTTACCTAATACAAGAAGACATACTTAAAAATTACCTTAATAAAACGCCTGATTTACAACAAAAAATGATTAATGTTAAGAGGCTTTAACTCACGCAAACACAACCACTAAACATGTTCTTGGTCAATAACAGAAGCTTCTGGATGAAGATTGTCAATATTTTAAATGCTCGAAACACAATTTGATAATAAAATTTAGAAGTATTTCAGTATAGCATATAGGTATATTTGTCTTATGATTGATGACACAAGCCTTAGGCCCCATTCACCATGAAAGCGTGTGACTTTCAATGTGTTTGCACAGATCAGTACTAAATAGAAATATGTATTAGGTTTTGCCTCGCATGCTCCATATCCCAAGATTTCAATATGGGACCATTAGGCACAACAATAAAAATCTATATATTAATATTGTGTAATGCGCACACTTCATCCCAGATTCTTTGGTAAACCCAAGTACCTAAAATCGTGTCTAGACACAAATAGGAACAAACTAATGAAACTTGTAACACCAAAAATTTGATAACCATCTACTTCCTCAATTTCCGAACAAAGATCTCATATCTAAGAATTGGAATATACTTCATTTAAGGAGCATGTCGCCTCGGGGGGAACATATTTTCTTCGACCACTATAACGCCGCATAGCAAATCGTACCCCGTGCGGTTGTGTCGAAACACGAATAGAACGACGCACAAAGGGAATAATAGAGATATGAGGAAGTTTTTCATGAGAGATCGGACAAGGCCAACCATGAAAGAGAGTGGTCTGCCAGGGTATATCAGAACTGTTTCCTTTGGTCTCCCTTCGACAGGTATAACGGCAGACGCGGTGACAACGCGTAGACCGAGCAACGCCTTTCCGGGTGTTGCGCCACCCGTTCGCCCCACGCTTCCGGATAAACAGATAGCCTGCAAAATATACAATAGCAATTTAATCATACAATTAATATGATAATATTTAATACAATCGAATTTGCTTATTAGCACATTTAATAATGATCTGTGTGATGTGCCTTATTAGACAAAAAAAATCAACATGGTATAAATATTTAAATAATCACCTCAAATATGCAGACAAGCACTCTGTAAATAACTTCTAAGAAGAGTATTTCAGATGTCAATTCCATTGCATACTTGTAGTCATCATAGTGCTCACTGAATTTGTAGAAATCAAACTTATCCAAATCTCTGTAAACAATAGATCCCACCAAAACCATAAATGTGGAAAGGGGAGCCAAGTTTGGTCCAAAGGAGAAGAGGTAGAAGAGAAGCTTCTCCAACACAAGAATTGAAATTACTAGTGTGGTGTCAAGATGTGCCAAGTTCAAATCCATCTTTGGCTTCTCAAGTTTTATCAAACATGTATAAAAACACTCTTGTTATTAAGTAATTAAAACATGACAAGTCCAAGACCTAGACTTAAAAATAATTTTCAGTTTAATTCATTTCAAATCTTTTATTGGTGTAGCTTCTTCTTTGTACAAAACTTGGCCCTCTTTTCCCATTCATGTTTTTGGTGGGTTATTAATACTTTTATAAAATAACAATTCTAAATATGAAAAATATTGACTAATCTAGGTGATCAAAATTGATTGGTGGGAATCAAACCCAACACTTTTCATGTGACAGGATGATTCCCATGACAATGGAGCAAAAATATGACCCAGTGTAGATAAATTATAATTTTAAGACATGTAAGTGAAATAAAAAAAACCTGGGTACACTAAAAAGCCAGAAATAACAAGGGACCTTATAATTATTACTATGTTAGGACAAATTCTTAGGTTAATATTTTTTTAAATAATTAAATCCGCTTATAATGAACATGTTTCAAATATTATTGTGTTGTGTATAAGGCCGCTCAGCTTACTGCACCAAGCGTCGTCTGAATAAATCTATCTCAAGTCTGAGAGCTATCTTAAATACACTTTGACATGCCATTTAGTACTGGTATGACATAAGAATGATATTTGCAAGACCACTCTCGATTGATTCATTAGTACAACATATTTCATGTTTGTGTGTAATGTGTGTATAATATGGCAAAGCTCCTTGAATAAATAATAATCATGTTATGAGTAGGTAATACTAAGGACGATATTTATGAATGATATTAAATTGAACTTACATTATTTCAAACATGTCCACAGCCAAAAATGTTACCATCAGTTTTAGAATGAACAAGAGAATGAAGTCTATTAACTCGGCAGTCAACCTCTTGTACAGTGGCGGTATGAGGTACTCATATCCACCATGACGTGCAATCACTGAAATAATGGTGATACAATACAAACAATAATTATTAGTAATGATTAGAAAATATAACAATATTCAGTGTTGTCAAGTGAATAATAAATATTTTGTAACAAACATGCAACAAGGTTATATTCATTATGAAATCTTCAATTTTTCAATGATATCTAATATGATGCCAGTAATTTACATAGAGCTTTAGGTATAGAATGTGGGTTTAGACTTTAGATATGGCTCAAAATTCTTAAATAGCAGCTTTGTTTCTATTCTAAACATAAATTTAATTGGTTTAATTGAATGTTAATAAACATACTACTGCATGCATCAGGCCATTTCAATATAATTTTAACATGCAATTCCATAGTATAAAACATCATAATACCTTCAGCGGGAGCGGGAGCCTCTGCCTGTGGCTGATTGTCTGCTACATTGCGAGGTGCATTTGGCACTTGATAGGGAAACTGTTGGCCTTGGAACTGATAGTTATTGTTCAATAATAATGGGACATTCGTCGGATTGTTCTGAAGGCCCTGGAATGTCATCATGTAATACGGAAAGCATGTTGATAAACTCTGATACATTTGTGCTTGTTGTATCCACAGTCGTAAGGCTTGGAAATACGCTTCTCGTTCGGACACCACGGCATCGCCTTCTCCCCTTCTGTCCGTGTTCTCTGCGAAAGGACCACCATTCTCTATAAGTCTTTCAGATTCCGACATTCTTAATTTTTATCAAAGCAACTTCAATTAAGTGTTTTTCTTCATTTGTAAATAGCTAAATCTAATCTAAATAGCAAAGTACACGTCAGTTTGTTGACAGGTTTTGTTTTGACATTCATATTTTTTAAAGCTGCTATCCAAATACATTTAAAAATAGTCGATTTTTTCACGTCCGAAGACCGAAGCAGATAAATTATTAACATTTGTTGGACAGCACTACTTCTATAATGTTGCCAGTTTATTTTAAAGTTACTATGTAGGGGAAATAATTATTACTGTTTGGTAGATAGTAACAATTGTGTCTTCTGAATAACAAACGGGCAGATTGACTAACTACCTAAGAGATTGTACTCCCGTGACCGTGATATATTATAATACTATTATAATACTCTTTGCCCGTGACTGATGATGACTAATCCTCTATTTCAACTTGAGAGATTCTTTCCTCCCATCTATCATAATATAAGTGATATTGGCTCTGAGCGGCTTCCTCTTTGCATAATATAATTATGTTATTTGTCTTAAAATCATGGAACATAATCCATGCTCCCATGTAATTTAGGCTGACTCTTATTATTTCTATGTAGGTAATTAAATTATCGCAGATATGCGTAGTAAGTAGATATTTATTTAAAAAAATAAGGAAAGTTATGCTTTTTATGGCAACATTTGTTATGTCAACCGTAGAAGCGGAATGGCCGAACGCGAACGACTTGTGGTACTGCGTGCGCAAATAATGGTAATGTGAATTTGGGTGGAATAGTACTGTACAGTTAACGTTTATATTGCACTATATGTTTTAACTAGAACATATTTTATTACTGTGACGTTGTGACAAATTATAATGCAGTGTTGTGTAGTATTTATCGCTGAATAAACGTTTATACATAACTTCCGAGTCAGCTGTGGACTAATCTGTAATTTACTGTGCTGGAAACAATGCTGTGTTCCATGTTGAACTTGTGATAAATAAAGAAGCGCACGCACATTTTGGAGTGACTAGTAACACGTAAGTGCTATACTATAGAAATAGTAATTTTCATGATTATATTATCCGGGTACTTATCTTTCCTAGTTTTATGTATTCGGTGGTAATATCGTTAACCACAACTTTACAGTTTATCCAATTGCGATCGAAAGTATCTCAATTAATAAAATAACGGTTTACTTAAGTATTTATTTTATCCAGATGAGGCACCAATAGCTATAGTACTGCTTACCACAATAGTATGTACCTATATTCATGGAGGTACTGATTGCCATAATCTTAGGTAACTAACCATGTACAAACATACTTATCATGGGTGACCTATGTAATTTCCTTAATATTGAGTGTTATCAAAATGTGGGTTATCTTGTAAGGAAAAATACTGCAGCATTTTCCACAATTAATTGGCAATTATGAACCCAGAGTGGCTGCTGCTCACACTCTGAGACTGAAATAGGTACATACCCAGTTATGTAAAGATATAACTGACCACTAAGCCAGTTATACCTACTAAATTTTGGAACCATGACTGTTGGGCTCACCAACCTATCCATGTTCTTAGGACAAGAAATGAGCTCACTTTTATCAATAACTAGTTTATGCCCGCGACTTTGTCCACATAGCCTTAAGTAAAGTAACCTATGTGTTAATCCGGGTTATATACTATCTGTGTTCAAAATTTCATCCAAATCCGTTCAGTCGTTTTTGCGTAAAAGAGTAACAAACATACATGCACACTACAAACTTTCGCATTTATAATTAGTAGGATAATAATCATAGATATAGGTATCTGTATACATTAATATTTCATCTTACATAGAACTGTAAAATATACCTAATGTTTCAGTCTATCCCATAGTGGGTTGGCTTTTAGGTACCTAGTAATGTACCTATCATTCATAGTGAAAGTTTTTACATTAGATAACTAACACTGCTATTTTTATGACAAGGAGCAATGACACACCTTGTTTGCTGAAATAAGATAACATGCTTGCTTATCAATACAGATTTCATTGATAAATGGTTGACATTTGATGCACAGACCTATGTATTTATAATATGTATGTTGATACATAAATAAATATAATAATATATCATACCCTTTTCATAATGATTTGTGAATTATATAATATGTACCTACATACTACATCACTCTCATACTAGTATTCCCTTAAAAGATGTCAGATGTGCACTGCTCACAGTCGCCAATAGGTAATAGGTAGGTACAAAGGTCTCAATCAGTCTCAATATGTCTCAATATTAAAGTAGAAGAGTGGGCTCTAAGTCAACACACATTATTTTAAAAGGTATGTGAATGTGTAAATTGCTTTTATTGATTTCTTATAAATAGGTATAAACTCGACATAAAAACTCATTAAATAAACAATGATCTTTATTCTGTTAGTAGGTAGATTCCTACCTACAAAAAGTGAACTAAATGCCTGCCATGCCGTCTTTCCTATGTTTCTAGTATGTGATCAAGACAGGGATATTTTAGTTGGGTAATATTAAATTTAGTCCTAATTTGTACATCAAAAAATTTTCAATATAAGCCTCCCTATAACATCCATTTTACACAAATGTACCTCCTATAACCATATAAGGTTCTTATTCATGAGACGCCACGCGCGAATTTACAAAATGTAGATTTTTTGTAATAAGTTTAAACATTATCATAACTAACTTGGGTCTGCAGATATGAAGTGGCGTGTTAGATACCTGCCTACATACCTAATGTAAATTTGTTACGCTCTCTGGTTCCGCTCCGTGTATTTTTTATTTTATTTTGCACCCACAAGAAGAGCCGGCGCCGCCGGACTGTTATGAATTAATATTTACATCGCATACGACGGCGGGTGCATTAGGAACGAGGGGCTCCTCTCTGGGCCCGGCCGTGCCGCGCATTGTGATAATGACCGTAATGTACCGCGTGTAAGCTCATTCGTTGGCCGTGATTTCCGCAGGACGATGACGGTAGCGACGTATAGGTATGTTGCCCTTTGTGGTTGATCAGGGGCCCAACTCTGTTATCCACTGTTGCTGTACACGACTCACAATACGTCAAAACTGACGTATAGCGTACCTGAATACGTCACTTTTCACAGTTTTCCTGTAGAAAAACTATCAAAACTAACGTATTCATTTGCAGAACAGTGTTGAGCTCCAGGTTGATCGATCACACTAGCTGTCATCAGTTCAATCGATGACTTGGGATCATGATCCTAGGAATGTTCTTTATTACTCGTTTCAAACTAACGTTTATATTTTTGTAACATGGGACATTGTTATAATACATTGTAATCGAAAACATATTGGATCCTTTGGTCAAATAGCAAATTAAATTGAATAATACATATTTCCATTATTCACGTATATTAAGGATACAATATTCCGCTAACCACACGCAACAATGATTACATACAGAGATTTCATTAAGCTTACTTACCTATAGAGTAAGTAAATTATCTGAGGCCGTTGTTTGCGGTGTAAACAATTCTTGAAGGTAATTATACAGAAATCTCAATATCGCGTAAAACTAGGTCTCAGATACCTGCCGTATTATAATTTAAGGGCAAAATATACCGTTGTCGATTTAAGGACAGCATACAATTGGGGTTTCCGTTTGTACTAGTAGCCCCGACATGCAACAGTGGGTTTGTTAACATCCACGATCGGTTAATTGACTCGCCAAATGTCAGAAGATGATTTACCTGTACTACATGGTAACAAAATAGGTATTGCCCTTGTTACGTCATAAGTACAGCCGACACCGAAACAAAGCCATGTTATTACCCGTAGATTTCTATATATTGCTATATCTACAGTAATAAGTCACAAATCTACTTTTGTACAGAGGTGTAAAAGTAGATTTCAATCTGTTTTGTCTTGTATCGAAAATACAAAGGAGGTGATATAAGTCACGGAAATCTAAAGCCTATTGTAAAACCTAAAACAAACAAGATTAGAAATCAGTGATGACAGGGCAAGAGACTCGATATCTCAACCTATTACCACGTTAACCTGCATCTTGACACGAGTTAGATTCAGACTGCATGTTGCACGTCACTCATTTTGAAATTCTACTGAGTTGTGACAACGGAATTTCTTAGAAAACCACTCGCCACTCACTTAAGCACCATTAAAATACCACATAAACCCATGAATCAGAATCAGTTAGCTGCCCGTTCGGGCGGGTATCTGATCCGTGACTCATTGGGTCCTATTTGGTTTCCGAGCGAGATTTCATCGTTAAGTGATTAGTCATGGCTGTTCGGCACTTCACACGGGCCTAGGAATGCGTTTGAAATAGATAAAATAATAAACATTGTACGTAAGATACTTCATACCTTAGTAAAGTTAGATGCTGCAGATCGGGAGGCAAACGAGTTCCCCGCCTCGCAACTTTAATCCTTAAATAAGCCAAGAATTTAAATCATCCAGCTGCTCTTTGCTACGTCATCTCACATCGGCCGGTCATTTCCCACGGGCGATGCAAACTAATTTATCCCTTCGCTTCCAAGGATTAAGGATGTGATTGGTTTGTTATTGCTTCGCGGCATGCCTGTGACCATCGGGAGCAGGCTACTGCGATAATTTGTTCCGTGTTATTTGCTAGCATAATAATATATCAATCAACCTGCGTTATCGCATTTTGTAAACTATTAAACGTGGCCGGTGGTATGTCTACTGGCTCCTTCCTTAACCTTATTGTTGTAAAGTAGGTAAAACGATAATGCTGCTTTGAACGTTAAAACTGAAAAAAGCATGGAATTCCTTTCCAATTTGGTATCAAGATCGAAATTAACTTGGCATAGGTACATTTTTATACCTTGCTCTCCTACATAGACATATGTATCTACGTAGTTCCCACTTCCGTAATGTGAAGCAAAACGCTAGCTGGCACTTTTAATTTTACTTGCAAGAACGCAAACGTGTAAGGAAGTCCATTACGCACACACTTTAAAAGCATCAGTTTTTTATATTTACTCAGAGTGTTCAATACATAAATATATATTGACATAAAAATATACTAAATATAAGTAATTAAACAAATACAAATAAATATAAAACATTTAAATATAATTAATAATTGTAAGTTTTTAATATGCAAAGGTGGCAACATTTTAGTTTATACTTTTATATAATTTGTGTTAGCAACCCCAGTCTGTTCCTATAAGGCCAATTTGAATGTAACACAGTGTGACTTTTATTTTAATTAAATTAATATTTTATACAATTTTACGGTTTTACCTTATAGTAGTGGTCCTTCGATTATATTGTGAACCAGTGCGTCTATACGTCTGTTGTTTTAAAGCAGTCTTGCTACATCAAGGCAAATTGTATTACGATCGGCGCGGCGGCAGCGGCGTTGCATCATATTTTCTACGGTGAAATTGTGAATACTCGTGCTATGAGCGAGTTCCATAAGCGCATAATCATCGAAGATCAGCGAATATCTAAGCCAGTCTCGCTATATCAAGACAAATTGTCTTTCGAGCGTCTCGGCGGCGGCGTGGCGTCATATTTTCTACGGTGCTTTTGTGCTTACTCGTGCTATGTGCGAGTTCCATATGCGCAAAATCATCAATAATAAGCAAAAACCAGTTGAAATACTATGATTTCGATGTTGTAGATGCTAATAAGAAGTACATGAAAAGTTTGAAGACTCGAATCGTAATTGGAAAAAACGACTCCATTTTTGTTTGCGGTCGGGTTGGTACGCCTGATTTCGTCATCAATTGAGCGGCGTCGGCGGCCATATTTCCGGAAGGCAGGGCTGTCTGTCTGACATCTGTCAACTGTCATCAAAAGTAAAGAAGCAGTGTTTTCCGAAAATAGTGAAAAAGTCGTGAATTAAAGTGAATGGGCGATTTATCGCTATAATTAAGTGAAAAATAAATAGTGCGGTTTCGGTATAGTTAAAAATAGTGCGATACGTGTTTATCAACAATGGAAGCGGATCTAAAGCGTCTGCGTATCAAGCGAGGACAGCTCAAAGGTACGATGACTCGTATTGAGGGTTTTGTGAGCGATCCTGACGCCTTAGCCGCGGCTGGGGAGGACATGCTCCAGACTCGCATGGACAAACTTGTGAGTACATTTAAACTTTATGAGGAAGTGAACCTTGACATTCTATCGTTAGATGAATCTGACAGTGAAGATATTTCTGTGATTGAATCTAAGTATTTTTTAATTTTATCTAAGTTGAAAGAGTCTATGAAGGCAAAACATAATAGTGGAACTTCTGTTAATTATCATTCAAAATTGCCAAATATCGAAATATCGTCATTTGATGGGAAAGATTACACCCAGTTTAGACCATTCATGGACTTATTCACTGCTGTTATTGACAAAAATCAATCTTTGTCCAATGTTCAAAAGTTATTTTACCTCCGGAAATATTTATCAAATGCTGCTTTGTCTGTAATTATAAACTTACCATTAGTTAATGAATCATACCCAGAAGCAATAAAATTATTAAATAAAAGGTTTGACAACCAAGTAAGGATTGTATCAAATCACATTAATATTATCTTAGACTTGCCCAACATGGACAAGGGTACTGCGGCTTCTCTTAGGTCTTTTATATCTGATGTACGTCAGCAACTGTATGCATTAAAAAACTTGCAACAACCTGTGGAGGAGTGGGATATGCTATTGATATCCATATTATTAAGGAAATTAGATACCTATACTAATCGTGCCTTCCACTTGGATAGGAAATCAACAAATACATTACCAACTATGGAGGAATTTCTCTCATATTTGGAAAAACGAGCTATAGCTTTAGAGGACAGTTTACCTATTAAAAATACCTGCTATGAAGGTAATAATAATAACAAACAAAAAACGAATGTTAATAATAATAAGGTTGCCAATGTTGGAACCAAACCAAAGGCCAAACAAATTGTTTGTTCCTTTTGTGATAGTAATGATCACCCTATCTATTTATGCCCTAAATTTAAAATGGCTCCAATAGGGGATCGAATCAAGTTTGTTAGTGCAAACAAGTTGTGCACTACATGTCTAAGAAGTCACACTAATAAATGTAAATTTAATTTCAAATGTTATACTTGCAAGGAAGATCACAATACCCTTTTGCATGGTAATAAGGCAAGCGAAGAAAGCATTGTCACTTTATATTCTAATAATTGTCCCAGTTCAAGCATTCTATTACCAACTATGAAGGTGAGAATTGTAAATAACATGGGCCATGAAATTTATGTGAAAGCCTTGCTCGATAGCGGCAGCCAAGCATCTATTGTAAAACGCTCATTGGTTGAGCAATTAAATCTGACACCTATGTCTCAGAATACTAGTATAATTGGACTTGGCAACAAACCAAACAATGTTACTCAATGTGTTAATATATTATTAAAGTCATCAAAGTTTGATGTCAAATTCAAGGTCAAATGTCATATTGTGGAGTCTATCACTACTAAACTACCACAAAATTATATTGATATGACCAAATGTATAATTCCTAAAAATATCCATCTAGCAGATGAAGATTATAATATCCCTACTGAGGTGTCTATATTGCTAGGGGCACATTTTTATTTTCAAATTTTATTGGATGGAAACATAAAACTAAATAATGGTCTTATGTTACAAAATACCATGTTTGGCCATGTTGTTGCTGGCTCTACTAATAATGAATCTAAAAATGCTCAAAACTATGTTTCTAATGTCAATTTAGTATCTAATTTAGTAATTGATTGCAAACAAAATAATGAAAATGAGGATAATCTGGAAAATATTATGAAAAAATTTTGGTTATCTGAAAAGGTACCCGAAGGCCCGAAGGTGAAAACTCAAAATATTGAGTTTCAAAGGGCAGAAGAGTGTTTTAAAAGTTCTGTAAAGTTAGAAAACAACCGATTCTCTGTTGATATTCCATTGAATAGTCCTTTGGATGATTTAAGCCTTGGAGATTCCTTCTCACTTGCACTTCAAAGATTTTATACTTTGGAAAGAAAGTTCAAACATAATCCAGATTATTTTCAAAAATATAAGATGTTTATTGATGAATATGTTAGCCTGGGACATGCCAAAGAAGTTGATATTAGTCAATATGATATAAATAATGACCCAGTCTATTTCCTTGCACACCACGCGGTTGTGAACGAAAGTAGTAAAACAACAAAGTTGCGTGTAGTCTTTGCAGGTAATATGAAGTCCAAAAACGGCCTTTCAGTTAATGATGTTATGTTAAATGGACCCATAGTCCAAAATGATTTATTTAATATACTTATACTTTTTAGAACTTATCCCTACATACTTATATGTGATATTGAGAAGATGTTTCGAATGTGTTTAATTAATAAGGAATTTAGATCTCTTCAAAATATATTATGGAGGGATCATCCTAGTAAGCCCATCATCTGTTTGCAGCTACAGACTGTCACTTATGGTCTTAAGTCCTCCACCTTTTTAAGCACAAGGTGCCTAGTAGAACTAGCAAATTTACATCAGGAAAAATATCCTCTGGCTGCAGAAGCGTTAAAAGTAAATACATATGTTGACGATGTCACATGTGGGGCAGATAGTGTTGAGCAGCTTCAAGAGCTAAAATCTCAGCTTATAAATTTGATGAAGTTAGGTAGCTTCAATTTGCACAAGTGGTGCTCTAACTTACCGCATTTACTTGATGATATACCCGAAAAACTAAAGCATTCTGACGAAATTGATTTAGCTAAAGATAATATTATTAAAACATTAGGTCTGAAGTACAATGTACACACAGATGAGTTTCTGTTTTCATGTCCCATGACTGAAGAAAGTGATCTTCAAACAAAACGTAATGTCCTTAGTTTTATTGGAAAAATATTTGACCCTCTTGGTCTTATCGGTCCAATAGTAGTCCAAGCCAAGTTATTTATGCAAGAAGTATGGAAAATAAATATTGACTGGGACTCTAAATTGCCTTTTAACCAGTTACAGTACTGGAAGGCCTTTCTAAATAATTTAAAAGAGATGGGAACTATTAACATCTCTAGAGGTGTTACTAGCATTAGTATTAATGATACTACTTCAGTAGAGCTTGTAGGATTTTGTGATGCCTCTCTACAGGCAGTAGGTTGCTGTCTCTATCTTCGAATTTTGGATCATAATGGTTCAGTTACAATGAGCTTACTGTGCTCTAAGTCTCGAGTCGCGCCTCTTAATAAGAAACTTACCATTCCAAATTTAGAGCTGAATGGCGCACTTCTTCTTTCAGAACTTGCTTCCAAGGTTTATACCACCTTGCTTAAAAGATACCCAGCAATTAAGGTGTTTTTATATAGTGACTCACAGGTAGTGTTGGCTTGGTTAAATACCAAAAATCCAAAAGGTGTATATGTTTCAAACAGAGTTGGGGAAATAAATATTCTCACAAAAGATTTTAAGTGATCTTATATTAAAGGTGCTGAGAATCCTGCAGATCTCATGTCTAGGGGTATAGCTCCACATAAATTAAAGGACAACCAGCTATGGTGGTTTGGCCCGTCTGCTTTCTCTGATGCTAGTTATCAACATCCTAATGCCACTTCTATTCTTCAAACTCCTTATGTTAATGTTCAAGATAGTGAACCCATTGAACCATCTAGTATTTTGTGCAATGTACAAAATGTTGATGATACCAACAATATATTTGCTAGGTACTCTGATTATAATAAACTTCAAAGACAAATAGCTCTTATTTTACGGTTTGTTCACAACTGCTTAAAACCAAATGATAAGCATTTAGGTACTATAACACCTCATGAGCTTCATTATTCTAAACTACTTATAATAAAATATATTCAAAGTCAGAATTTTTACAAAGAAATTGAAACCTTAAGAAAAGGAGATCAAATTAAGTCTAATATTAGTAACCTTCATCCTTTTTTGGACAGTAATGGGATATTAAGAGTGGGTGGCCGTCTTCAAAATGCCCCCAACTTGTCTTATGACAAAAAGCACCCTGTTATACTGCCAAAAAGTAATTATATAACTCATATGATTATTAAAAAAGAGCATTTAAGACTTTTACATGCTGGTGCAAAATTAGTACTCAGTTCTTTGTCTCAACAATATTGGCTCCTAAATGGCATACGAGAGGTTAAAAAGGTGGTTCACAAGTGTATCAAATGTTTCCGAGTGAAGGCTGTAGCTGCTAAGCAGCTGATGGGCTCGTTACCATCTCAAAGAATAACCGCTTCAAGACCCTTTCAGATTACTGGAATTGATTTCTGTGGTCCATTTGACATTAAAGTTGCTCGAATTAGAAGACCTATAATTAAGAAAGCTTATATAGCACTCTTTGTCTGTTTTACTACTAAGGCTATCCATGTAGAATTAGTGAGTGATATGACAACTACAGCATTTTTGGCTTGTCTTCAGCGTTTTATAGCTAGGCGGGGATTACCTACCTACATTTATTGTGACAATGCACAGACGTTTAAAGGTGCTGATAATAAACTTAAAGAGCTTTATGAATTGCATTCATCTAAGTCTCATGTAAATTCAACTGAAAACTATTGTTCTAAAAATTGTATTCAATTTAAATATATACCAAGCTACTCACCAGAGTTTGGAGGCCTCTGGGAGGCTGGAGTTAAGAGTGTTAAACACCACTTAAAAAGGGTTGTAGGTAATGTAGCTCTAACATTTGAAGAATTGTACACGGTCATAACCCAAATAGAAGCAATTCTTAATTCAAGGCCATTGCTTCCAATGTCTAGGGATGTATCTGATTTAACTTACTTGACACCAGGACATTTTTTAATTGGTTGTCCATTAACCAGTTACCCTGAAATAGATCTCACTGATAAGAATATTAATAGACTCAAATTTTGGGACATTTGCTCAAAATTAAAACAAGACTTTTGGAAGCTATGGTCTCAGGAGTATTTGACTTCACTGCAAAATAGACCTAAATGGAAAAATGTACATGAGAACCTCAAAGAAGGGGATATGGTACTTGTAAAATCTAAAGATATGGCTCCGTTCAGATGGCCCATGGGGCGTATTGTTAAAACGTTTCCTGGACCAGACGGATATGTAAGAGTGGCTGAGGTAAGAATGGGACCTAAGAATAAGATTTTTCTTCGGTCTTATAATAAATTATGTCCTCTCCCATTAAAAGAAAATTAAAATTAAGTTTTTTGTTCTATTATTATTTGTTTTATAAGTCTCATTCTTGCTGCCTGGAGCTTATGTTCAATACATAAATATATATTGACATAAAAATATACTAAATATAAGTAATTAAACAAATACAAATAAATATAAAACATTTAAATATAATTAATAATTGTAAGTTTTTAATATGCAAAGGTGGCAACATTTTAGTTTATACTTTTATATAATTTGTGTTAGCAACCCCAGTCTGTTCCTATAAGACCATTTTGAATGTAACACAGTGTGACTTTTATTTTAATTAAATTAATATTTTATACAATTTTACTGTTTTACTTAACACAGAGCAACGACATTTTTTTACCTGATGACGACGAGTTAGATATTATGATAATCTAAATTACTCTATTTTATCAATAGGTAATTTGGCGACTTTGGCTAAGCCCTAGAATATTTCTGCCATAGTCTTGAAAATGTGTCAAAGTCATCTTATTCGGTCTTGTGCCTGTGTAAAACTGGCTCTCCAAAAATGAAAATGGTTCCACGCAATTAACATGTCCGGCTGGGCTATTCGTTATTTCAATAGCGTGTGAAATCTATTTACGATTAGGGAAACAATGAGCCGTGAACATGTAACTATGTAAGTGAAGTCAAGATTCCAAGTTCTAAGTAGTAGTACTAAAATGAATCCCGTGGCTAAATATAATAAATACCCTCAGTATGGGTAACTAGAACCATTTATTACTTTTATTAGGGAATGTTGTGTGACAATATGTGGGATTCCCATATGTTTTCCCAGCGATATAAATGTACTGTTATTTATACCTATGCTTTATCTTGTTTTTTTGTCTAAGAACCAAAAATACTCAAGTCAAAGGTGAGATAAATATGTTCCGTTTACTAAAGTCTACTAGTGCGTAGCAGCAGACTGATAATGAAAGATAATTATAGATAAATAATGAAAGATAGCAAAAGGATGCAACTCTTTGAATCATTTTCAAGTAAATGTGGGACTCATTATGGCACCTTTCGATATAGCATTATTACTTTGAGAAGAATATAACGAGTGATTTAACTGCTACAAAATTTAAGGACATACAAAGCTCACAAGAATTACCAGCACGAACCATCGTCGGCCCTCACATACTTCATTATTAAAAACTAAGGTGTCAAACTTTAAAGACGGCTTTATTTAACATATAGATGTGCTCAATTCCAATTCAGACTTTATTAAATCCGAAGCGATAAAAGAGCAAGCACCGCCGTAAAATAAGTACGACGCAATCTGGTAACATCTAAAGGGGTATTCCACTTGGGAAAAAGAAGAACGACGGAATGAAAATATCTGATTTAGCTAGATAAATTTATGATACCACATGTTCTGTCATTGAAATTGTATAGATTTTTTCCTTTTCCTGTTATTGCTCATCATTTCGGTTAGTTACATAGTCTGCACGCTTAAAAAAAGACAGTGTTCCTCCGATCAATCTATCGGTATTTATACATATGTGAGTGTATAGGTAAATAGTATTATTTGGAGCTTGTAACAATTGGTCCCTGGGTGAGGCATGAACCCCGAAGTGTGCCAGTCGGACTCGGAGGGGACAAGTGGAGCGTCAGCCACGGGTCATCAAGTATGCATGAGCGACGGCTTCCGTCACACCGTCGATCCGAGATGATAAAAATACCAACGCCTATTGTCTTTAGCAGTGAAGTAATCCTTTTATGGGGCATTGTTTTGACACTTTTTTTATGTCCCAATCCCAAATTCTGGATTGCAGAAGATTACTAACGGCCATAGAGTATATTTGTAAGAAAAAATATGTTAAATTGTCTTATCAAAATGCAGCACGTTTTGTTAGATTTCAGTGTGCTTTATGGAAATCAAAATAAAACAACATAGCTATTCTATTCGAGGCGGCCCTAAAGTGTTCTGCAACAGCCCGATGAGAAAGCATTCAGACTTTTATAAAACAGGGAGAGAAGTACTTGTTGTGAAGAATACGATACGAACCGAAAACAGATAAGCTGTGACCGGTGACATCAATCACTCACATGCTTACCATACTACTTGTTTAAGCTCCTTTCTGTTCCTCATGACTTGCATTCACTAATTGGGTTCGGCTTCCTTGATCTGGCCCCTTTTCTATCTGATCTCCAGAGGATTTATTATACTCGTTCACTTCAAAATCAACCTAGCCAATGCTTGTATGATTCCAAGAAATTATCACTATATTGAGGACTAGGTAAAATCGAATATAATGTCATCTGACAGAGCCATTCATAGTTCCCAGTTCACACAGCACAGTGAGCAGTATTCGTGACGTCCATTGTGAGGGTTGGCCCGTTCGCTAGACCTTTTTATTATTCGTCCGCCCCGTTTCAACGGTTCTGAACAACAACACGAACGTCGGTGAGGCACATACTCGCCCTTCCTGTCCTATAGACTACAAGGGTTACATTTCAATGCTTTTATGTGATGCCATTAAGAAGGCAATTATACTGTATAATAAGACTTTGTGTACGTACATACATCAAAATCTCTTAAAATTAAAGTGGAATTAAATCTATACATCAATAAAAATAAATAAAATTGAAGTGTCTGTTTGTAAGGCCAAAATATTATTTTTTTACTTGGTGCATATGAAACTATATACTTACGGTACTTATAACTCGTAAAACCATTTAAAAAAAGTCGGTTTGTTCCGGCTAATCTCCGAAACGGCTGGACCGATTTCGACGGTAATTTCACTTGCAGGTAGCTGAGATGTTATAAGGAGTAACTTAGGGTACTTTTATTTTATCGAAGTATCAAGCGGACGGAGCCGCGTGCAACAGCTTGTACTTCATAAGAACATGGGCGAGATAGAAGTCTGTGAGCGGGATGAATAATTGGTAATATGATAGCGATTTTTAAGCGTAGTAAGTCTGTTTTAGGATAATTCTGGAATGTCTGGATTCGATTATACCTTTGATAAAATGGATACGCGTATTTGTTTATGACTGCCAAGTAGCTCGGTAGTATCTTTGTTACTATGGTTGTATGTAATCATATCATCGTTGTATTGTATTTTGGACTTAGAAACCAAGTGGTTTAGTAGTTTTCTACTAAGCTAAGTCGAAAATATCAGTCAACCATCAACCTATCCTGTCCAACACCCTGCCGAAGACTAGATATTAGGACGAGGGTTTTATACCCTTGTGTGATTTGCAAATATTGATAGCACCCCTTTATATTAAATTTGCATATTGAAGTTGCGGGCAATGTGCGGTTGTTATCTTAGCGTATTACTCGAGGCGCGTGCGTCAGCTCGCATTGGAGTGTCACTCACGATTCGCGAAAAATAGAGTAACTAGATGGAAAGTTAGTTCCAAGGTTGTAGTTTATCATTTTTGTTATGCAGCAGCAATGTTATTGGCACTCGAAATAATGTTTTCGTATATAATAATTAATTCTTGTTTGTACATTTTGCCCTTGAGTTTATTTCTTTTATTCATTATTAAATTGTATAAACCCAAAATACTGCAGGTAATACAGATTTTTAGTATGTTGACTTGTTTTGCAACCAAATAGACGTGTAGCGTTTGTTATGTACGAGTATGTCCTATTTTTTATCGCATATTTGTGCTATTGTTTCTTTTAAGGCTGTGTTGGAATAAATCATTTCGTTTCTGTTAGTATAATTACATTGAAAAGTTTCTTGGACATCGTCATTATGATATTAATTATGATCTTTGTTTTAAAAATATAATGAGAACCTATATCTATAACTTAATCGCTTATCGAATTTCAACACTGGTATGTAGTAAGTACGTCTAGTCTAGTATCGATTGACAATATCGCGCTTTCAATGCGTCGTCGCTATGTGGATTTATTAATTTCAGATGAATCACTATTATTTACCGTACTCTTACTTACTTACTTTACGGTTTATCTTACCGTACTCTTGCATATAATAAAAAAAAATTGTATTCCTTTTATTTTTCTTCGAAATTGACTTGACTCCAGCTGGCACGGAACAGGCAGGCCACCCGAACTATAGCCTTATTATCTGTATAGAAGTGTTCTGTATATTACTACATTGTTTTATCTGGATAACTTCCTCTGATAATGGCCAGCTGCTTGCTACGCAACTAGCTACATTATTATGATAAGCTTTTATTTTTAATTGCCCTCTAAACTAATAACTACATAGTAACAACGACACGCCCCAGCTGTGTTGTGCTGTTTCAAATAGCCTAGTTCGTTAGTCTGTTAAATTGTTGGCTACTTAAGTAATTTTTTTAGGTGAGGTAATTTTTCTCGAGATCCGTTTAAATACATTAGTGTTGTGAGGTTTTTTTTTATATATGAGTGTACCGAAAGTGTTTCGTAACGCCTTCTTCGTTTTCTGGTCAAATATTTAAGTTTTATTAATTCACATTTAGTTTTTTCACCGTTTTTTGATTTTAATAATCTTGTCTGTATACTCAATTTCCTTCATTCAATTTTATTTTAATAAATTTAGAATGTTTTAGAATGTTTTTTAATTTTATCATAACATTTCCATTATTTTTCGTCGTTATCTATTTGTACATTCGGTTTACTTTAAATATATATGATGAATGTGTAATTTCGGTTAAATGGAAACTTTCATAAATTTTTAGTATCATACTTTAAATTTAATATGTATATAGTAAATAAATAAATTGAGCCAATCTGCACGAACCTACACGATGTTGGTGGACAATGGTCTAAACCCAAACCCTATTTAGATAAGGTTTGTGCTCAATAGATCCTTGCGGGACAATACAATGGCGAATCAGTACTTATGTATAACCTTTTCGATGGATATTTTTAGGAACATGCTTAAGCAACAAACGAAACCACGTCATAATAACTCTAAATTGAAAATTTAAAAACCCCCGATGCGATGAACTGTTCATCAAATGTATAATTTACCTAGTTCTTCCAAATAATGATGTTAGCGCGATTTGCGTAGCTCCCATAGTCAGTATCCATAGTTTACTTCATATATCCATTGTTTTGGCTTCCTCATTTATAATCTAAGATGTACAATAATCAACAGAAAATCTGTGTAAAAGTATGAGACATTATTTTGTTATGACATTAGAATAGACAACGAATCTAAATATTGATGTCACGGAGGTTTTATTCCTAGTAAAATATTATCAATTATGATTCAATTTGATGTAATAACTCTGGTTGAGGTAGACGGGAGCAGCCTAGGGGAAGAATTTTCAATAACGCTAAAATTATTTTAAATTAGATTTGTTTTTCTGTATTCTTTGTCAATGGCGGAGCAACGCCCTCTAGAATTATTATAGCGTAATATTCCATGACCATTAACAAACCAAACAAAATTTAACGCATGCGCGTATCCATCATTTGAAACGTGACTTATGGAACGTCTTTAGTTCATACACAAATCTCAATAAAATTGATAAAATATTCATTTTTTTCAGAATCAGGGAAACTTTTCAAATTTATAATATTGTAAAAAGCCAGTTTAGACTATTACGATCATTTAAAAATATAATAAATCTAAATCCAATCATCTCAAATTTCGACTGGATTCGAGCCGAGGGAATTGGTTTTGGCCGTGAATGTGGCTTTTTTAACCTACAAAAGAGCTGATGATCTTCAAACGGCTGAACCGATTTTCATGAAACATAGCTAAGAACACTCTCGATCAGAATACCTATCTAACAAAAGAAACAAAATTGAAATCGGTTCATCAGCTTGGGCGCTACGTTGCCACAGACAGACACACAGATCCACAGATACACAGATACACAGATACACAGATACACAGATACACAGATACACATGTTAAACTTATAACACCCCTCGTTTTTCGTCGGGGGTTAAAAAATAACCGATGATGAATTCAAACGCTTTTATCATTTGACAAATGTTATCTCTACAGATTGTAGCAAAAGACGTGCTCATAAGATTACCTTATATTATTAATTATAACGATCTCGCTGACCCTAATTTATTGGTCTAAAAATGTACTTCGCCCTTTATTAAAATTAACGTCACTCATCATCCGGCCATTTATCTTTTATGGATGCGAAGTTTCAGAGTAATATTTTCGGTCTTATTTTCTACCAGATAAGAAAAGTTAGAGCAATTTTATCTGTTTCAGTACATAATGTGTTATGGCATATTTGATCCCTGTAAATGGATTACTGGCTGAAGCCAATTTTGTTGTTTAGCCTTATTACTTATTATAATTTTGTGGGCGCTCTAAGCAAATGATTATGACTGTTCTTTGTCACGTAATTGTATTTTCTGGCCTGCAGTTTATATTTCCTAGAAATAAGCTTGATGTTACTTGAATTAGCAGCAATATTTCCACGACACCCCCAGCAAAGTTCAAGTAGTGGCTATTGCTACTCGGTTCAGTCAATCCAGCGTTCAATGTAACCGTGAGTTCGCACTGACGAAACATTCACTCAAAACATGTTTATTTTCGGTTATTTTTGACACTTATCGAATTGCGTTCGCACTGTCTAAGAACATGTTGCATTGAAATCTGTTCGACAACTCGTTGCATGAGATAAGTATACAAGTTGTGATACTACAAGTTGTGATACATTGTTGTTGAAATCATAGATGAAGGAGTGTAGCGAAAAGTTCTAAAGAGGTCTTTGCTTGAAATAGTTATTAGATTGCAAAAAGTCTTTAACTGAGTTTTTGTGGTCAAATTCGAAACGCTTAAGGCTAAAGTGCCCATCTAGCCCGCGAAGTTCAAATTTTTTGGGTTGTTTTACATTTTTTTCAAAATCTGACAATAATAAAAGGCACATTTTGTAATTTGCGACAAAGACCGTGTGCAGTGCATTTATTAATATATCCAACTTACTCTAAAACATTTCAAGAACGATAGCTATCCAGATAATCTAGCAATTTTTGTATATTTAGTAACTAGTATCATATCCATCGTGATAATATTTAGAGTAAAATAAATGTATTAATAAACGCACTGCATACTGTGTTTGTCGCAAATCACAAAATGTTGTCTTAAATGTTTTCAGATTTTGGATACACTATAAAAATACTCGAAAATTTTGAATTTCGCGGGCTAGATAGGCGCCTTCACCTTAAGGTAAAACAGCCTGGGTTGATGCTACCAACCTAGCAATTGGTCACTTTATTTATTAAAATTAACTACCACCAATATCAATATTTTTGTTGGATTTCAAAAAGTATTCTTTCGTATACGGGCAAATAACATTGCTTCGTCAATATCAAAAACTTTGAAGAGATTCTACCCAAAGTCTCGAAACATATTCAATGACATTTAATTTAAATCGTACAAAATCAAATTAAAGACGACATTTACCTCTACCTATTCCTATGAAGCCAATTTCGGGAGTGGAATTTTATGAAAAACGTCGGGACCCAATTTACAAGGAGATAAGCCTTCTTGGGCCAAATATTATGTGTACAATAAAATTGTATGTTAAATTTTTTAATCCTTATATTCTATCTTGTGGCTTCAAGCTCAGTCGTAATAGCAATATGAGCGGATTCCGAAATAAACGTTCAAATTACCATCGGAAAATTCGAGCACTAAACGAGAAACCTTTTATAACGACAGAAAGCCTCCAAAAGAAATAGAGATGCCTTAAAAAAGTACAAGTATCAGTAAGGTGACGGGCAATTTGCCACCGACCCGTTTCGGTTGAATGCGTAACAAGTGGATCCGCAGCGACGAGCGTATTGCGCAGTAGTTGTAGGGCTGGGTGATGTCTATACACGCTGACCGACTCTCTTTCAATCTGTTAGTCGGCTCTGTCATTATTTTTATTCACCGTGATTTCATGTCATTAGGGCTGGTCCTCGTCAGCGGTGGTATTCAAATATTTTTGAAGGAAAAAGCGGTCTGCGTTGTTAATTTTCTAAAAATACGGTACGTTAGTTGTGGCAACTGGTGGCAGTTTTTAATTACACGCGACTCTCTTAGTTATCAATAGTAAAACTGTTTATTGAATATGTAAGATGTAGTAGTAGCCTTCCCGTTTTATATAATAGGTCCTTATGCAACGTCTCATAATAATTGTGTTTTAGCCTATCCACGAATCCTATTTAAATTTATTCCAAAACGTGTTTATGGTGTCTAGAAATATCCTGATTAAGTCTAACCTTGACCATACAGATATGGACCTTGACACGTACGACGCATACGCACCTGCTAATGAGGCGCCATCTGTCTATATTGTTTATGTAAATATTATTTGTAGGCATCACAGCAAAAAAGTTGTATTTGACGTTCACAAGACCGCATAAATCAATTTAGCACGCGCTTGTGAACTAATTGTAAATAATAGGTTTGTAATTCACGATTTTTAATATCCATGTGTGTAGCTATGTATGTATGTTCCTGTTTCATAGTTCACGCTGAATTATATACTTAATTTATAAATACCATTTAATATCTATGCCCAGCTAACATCATAGACTTATCGAAACGCCTTACATAAGATTAACTCTACGCTACTATGTTCCATAGAATATTACCTTGAATACCTTGAGAGCGTAAAACAAATATCGCACGCGTCTCATCATGACGTACTTAATAGACAGTGGAAGACTGTGCCAAAAATATTACTCTTAGTATCAACTTCCCTATTAAAACCACGATATTTATATTTTAAACATGTTGTAGTACCCCACTCTTCTCGCTAGGTTTTCAAAAAGAATAAGTACTTATGCTTATAATAAGTTGGTGACTTCTGGTTTCATTTGACACACCACAGGGTAGATTATAACGGGATCGAGATTAAACTTGAAATTGAATGTAGTTAGAGCAAGTGTTATCTTTCCCATGTACCTTCAATCGTATGTAAAATGTTTCTAACCTTGTTAAATAATAATTCCGATGTTGCTACAGCAAATGAAGTATGAAATATTGAATCGCTATAAAAAGGGGAGTTTTCGGTTCCCGATAACGTTAATAGCGGTTCATACATTTCGTGCATACATATTGTTACCGATAATGTAGGTTGGATTACCACGCATCCATTTGGGGTATCCACGGATTATAAAGGTTTGCTGTTACCAACTAGATATACGCATGCGATGTCCAGTAGAAGTGAAGATGGAACAACCATATATCGAAATGGTAAGGTTAAGTGAACACCGTATAAAAGGAAGACCATTCATCTATTTTATATTTTAAAACTCGGATTTGGAGCTCTTAAGTAGAGTTAGTAATGCTGATGACAATGAAGTCATTGTAGTCCAACTCCATAAAGGTAAAATAACTTGTGTATTTTCTTATATCAGCTACCTAGTGTACGGAAATAACCGTGGTACGTACTTATATAAAAGTAACCGGGATTATAATACACGTGCCGGATGATAAACTCCAATGCTAATGTATCAAAATGTTTTCGATAGATAACACGTATTTGCTCTTTCTAGCGACGTTCGAGATTCAACACAAACGTACCAAAAACATTTATATCACAAAACTTGACGTTTGGTCTGTTTGATGCGGTTTAATTTTGGAATAAACCATTATTTGCCTTGCTTGAAACGCGAAGTAGGTACGAAACAGATTTTCTGTGGTTTGGAATTTTGGACGCTCGATCAAGCGTAGTAGTAATTAAATAGTTAATTAATGAGGGATTGGTTCAGAATTGGGATTATGTACGTTTCATAAAAGTTTGGAAGTACCAATTACCTATCTATTCAAGTTTTTTATTAATAACCAAGTAACTACCGCCACCGGCACTTCTTTAAATAGTTTCCTTACCATGTTTCCTACAGATTTTAATAACATTTCTAGCATAAATCAATAACGGGTTTCTGGGAGCTACAATTAGAATAGGCAAGTGACATTAATATTAATTAATCCAGATCTAATATGTGGGTTAGTCGGTCGAATTTATTTAAACGAAGAGGCCGTTCAGGGAATTCTCAATGTTCAGATGGTTAAATAAATTAGGTTGTTGAGTTTTCCTCACATTAGAAAATTTAAAATTGAATTTTCGGTCCAAATCTTTGACACTGATAAGCAGTATTTTTTTTCGGTGTTAGTTGTTTTCGGTACTTATGGACTTCCTTTGAAGTACCATTTGTTTCCAATACATATTCATAAAACTATAATTAATTATATTATTAGATAAATGTTAATAGAGGCGAATAACTCAGCCCCATAGAGTGGCAATACCAAACAGCGTCAGGTTTTGCATAAATGGCGCCGAATAAAAACATACCGCTATTGATCCAATTACGAGCAATTATAACACTTCCACTATCATAACGTTGTTGAAACAGCGCTGTATTGTTATCAGCGGACGGACAATATTATAGGTACATTAGTGATACCATTGTCACGATATACGTGAAGTAATTTGTCGTCAGCGAGGCGACTGATTACAAACCCGTTGATACATAATTCATGGAGCACCAGCCCGATTGACCGGCGACGGCTCGCCCTTTGAATACTTATTGTTGCTGAATATACATACAATAAAGATATTCTTTGGCTCTCGAACGTCTAATTAAAGACTCGCTAACCGATTCTTTAGCGTAGCGCGGCTCGTATCTGTCATTAATTTTAGATGCCGGGACCCATTTACGGAATTCATACTGCAGTTAAAAACCCATAATTGTGCTCACTCCATAAATGTATGTGCACCGGCTCTTGAGCATCTCCCCACACGGCCTGATCTGACAATCCATTAAAAGGAGGTAAAGGAAAATGTAAGTGAGATGACAGTACATCTCATTTATTTGCATAGCTTTATCGAGCGTCGGATGCGGCCGTGTGGAGCTGAGATTAGTTTGAAAAAGAAAACACCCGAAGTGTCCACATTTGTGTGCCACATTTTAATTGGGTTGGGCAGGTGCGACAAATAGCTCAGGAACAAATTCAAGATCATTGTCACTTGAAGAGTTGCGGGTGAGTGCCAGAGTGCGGTTGTCTCGGCGAGGTTACCTAACCTAAGTGTCGGCCCTGGGAGGAATTCAGCGGAAATTCAGTGACCGGTTTGTACCCGCGTTCGCGTTCTGAATGTCAAAATAATTACGTTATTCTATTTTATAGGCGTATATAACCATAGGTTATAGTTGATTAGGCTTTCATTTCTCTGTGTCATTCTATATTAATAATTATTTACAAATAGATATAAGTATCGACCGGAAAATCAGTAAGTATCACAATTTGGTAAAAAAGAAGTGCTATTCAAAATAATCATTCCATAACCGTTTTGTTAGCATGTAAGGTGCACAACACAACATTAAGCGGTGCGGGCGGCGGCGCCAGCCTTCGCTTTAATTCATTGTTCATATTGAATTAAGACCTCTGTTCACTGTTACTTGATGGGTTTTAACCCTATTTGGGATACTTGCCCTGTGGCAATTCGTTTCAGCTATTTACAATAGTGAATTTTATTACCGGAACTCTCAATAGAAAAATCGACATGTATTTAAGAAATATTTTGTATGGAATATAATTACAGCCGTTTAAAATGTACAGGAACATAGCTATTCAACTAAACCAGTTGATTTTCCAGATTTTTTCTGATATAAATTAAGTGTATTTTTTCCACACAAAAGTTGAAGCGTTTTGATGCAAATCAATTGTCAATAGTTACCTATTTTGAGAACGTATTGATCTACTACAGAATCAACCCTTCTAATCTGCCGCTCGGACGGTCAGGTGGAATGGATATAGGTTTTATACACTGCCTACTCGACGTGATTCATCAGCATTTACCCTATATTGGCCAAATTGACACGCACTTTGGATGGTGCCCTACGGATGTTGGGGGAGATTGACGGAAGATAAGCAGCAAGGTAATTTAATATCAATCGCGGCCAAGCCTCAATCCTTATGATGAGGATTTTTGGTTATCATTTCAGAAGTAATTTTGCTATCTTGAGTTTGTACTGCTTGTAATAATTTTACTATTTGTTGCTAGTGATCGTCTAAATCGTCTAAATCACAAATTTCTTCATAATATAAAAAAATATCTTTCATGTGAAACATTCCAAAAATAATTTTAAAATTAATATCGCTTGACGTTTGTTTGAACATTCCAAATTCTAAAATATCACGTTTTGGAATAATTAATCATCAGTGAAATGAACAAATTGTTGAGAAACTTCTCGTCTGGTATAGCTTAAATGTGTAGACAGGCGTGTAGGCACATATTTGCGTATATTATCGTCTCTACCTGCGGGCTTGGGCCGACCCCAGTTTGATAACGATCGCTGAGTAGATATTACTCATATTCATTTCTAAATCGTGTTCACACATTGTACGGAATTTAACAACGTAACATATTTTGGTCGATGATAAAAGGGGAGAGAATCTTTGTTCGCCACACAATACACCCACCATCCAGTGTTGCAACTTTCTAACGAATAAGGATTGCACAATTATTGTTCGCCCTTTCTCAGAGTCACGTCGCCGTCGAATGCAGTGTGCATGCACTTTAAACCATCTGCAAGCTGTTTGCGTCACTAGTGTTTATCCATCGAGGTCGCTCCCTTATCCATTTGCAGTGCGTGTATTGCGTTCAAAAGCGCCCGACCAATACGTGGGCGGTCGCACTTTTACACGACGTCGTAGCGTAGGTGCGAAAAACACCTTTTAGTGTAATATGTCCCAAGAGGGATATAAAAGTCTACACAATAAAATACATGAGCGGCCTCCCAGCGACAGGCCATTATTTATCGTCTTAATTCGTGACCTTCCAACCGGTTATACAAATTGCAATTCGACGTGTAATGACTGTGTGATACACACAATATTATAAATAAGTAGGGTAGTTACAGTTAGTCTCACTAGGCGATGCCATCTGAGTGGCCGCAATTGTACCAGCTTCCTATAATAAAATTACAGTGCAAGAAACAGTGTTTTAATGCGAACGTAACAATGGTCCTTCGATAACGTGCAAGGCCATTCGCGTTGTGGGACTCATTTTTTGCAAGTAGCGGCCTGCGCTGCGGCTGTGGAAGCTCGAATCGACAAGCAACGGGATTTGACCGGGAGTGCCACGTTGTGTGCGACTTGTCGTGTGCTTCAACTTGCAACAGGACTGTGTCTTCTATAAAGGACGTTACCGTGTTTATACATACTATCAGTGCCTTCTATAAAGGATTTGCCTTTGGCAAAATAAGTGAACTCCATAGTTCATTGTATTTAAACGGGAACATTGTTCACGGATAATTTTAACTGACTTCATGAATGAGTCGTTACACCCTTGTCATAATTAATTAATGAATTTTTCGTATCTATTAAATCAGCCGTGTTGTGAAAAAGTATACATAAAAAAATCAGTATTTTGTTTGTATTAGTCAAACAAAATAGTCAGGACATCATTGGCGTAACAACGGTGACTTCACTCCAGTGCAATATTCTACCTTATTTGCGCGGATTGATAAGTACGTGAGAGCGAGGGAGAAAGGTGCGGCGGACGGCAGTGACGTCAAGACGGCGCAGTGTCATTGGAGGCGCGCGGGATTATCTGGAGTGACGTTGCATTCAGACTCATCAACAAGCATAAACGGCATCATCCGTCTCCTTCAGCGACGAGCAAAATTTGTTGTCGTCCTTTTTTATAGGTTTTATTGTAATATTAAGAAAAATTACGAGAAAACTTGACCTCCATTTTGTGTCTATTTGTTGACGAAGGTCTTGTTTGAAGTTGTTTGTTTACAACGCGCATTTTATTAAGTGGTGAATATTGTATTTGCTGTTTTGTGTGTATTTACTCGGGGTTTTATAACGATGGCAGATCAGTTAAGACGATTGCAAAACAAAAGAGCGGGTTTTAAATCCTATTTAACCCGAATGGAATCGTACATTAGTAATTTACAAAAAAAAGGTGAGAGATTATTAAGGGATCCTGCTATGTTAGACAGAAAAAACAGGCTCAGTAAATCATACGAGGATTACCTCGAAGTTAATTGTGAAATTTCCTTTTTAGATCCCACAGACAAGGAAGATGTTGAGGATTTCGAGAAAAGATATTTTGAAGCGGTAGGGTTCTTCAATACGCATATTTCTTCGGTAACCATGGAACATGGTGAAGAGGTAATAGCTAAACAACACCCTTCGCGTTTGCCTAAGATAGAAGTGCCAAAGTTCAGTGGCTCATTAGGAGAATATAGGAACTTTATCTCACTCTTTAATAGCGTAATTGAAAAGAACGTTACATTGTCACAGTGTGACAAATTGTATTATTTAAAAACCCTCTTGGCAGGGGAAGCGCTTAATGTTATTAAACATTTGCCATTGATTTCGGACAATTATGCAGTGGCGATGACGCTGTTATCGGAAAGATATGATAATAAGGTACAGGTAATCAATCACCATGTATTCTCTCTCCTAGACATTCCCCCCATGCAAAAAAGCTCATCGTCTGCGATTAGGACGGTAGTGTCATTGACTAGACAACATTTAGGTGCTTTAAAGAACATGGAAGTGCCCACAGAGCACTGGGATCTTATGGTTGTGCCAATACTGCAGAGAAAGTTAGATCCGTATACTATACGGGCATACCATCTGGAAAGTACTCCCAAGGAACTGCCAACGTTAACTGAGTTTTTGAAATTTCTAGAGAACCGAGCAAGTGCGTTGGAAGCCTTGGAAGGTGGCTCCGTCGTCAAGCGCAGCAGTTTGGGCACGACAAATACTAACCTAATAAATAATAAACAAACTTCAAATACTAACAAACAAAGGCTACCATGTAAGTATTGTTTGGATAGTGGTCATATATTATATCAATGTCCTAAATTTAAATTAGTCTCCTGCCATGAGAGGAAGAATTTTGTTGTAGAAAACAAACTATGTACTATTTGTCTGAATCAGCACGAAAGTAGGAAGTGTGCCTATAATTTCAAGTGTTCTATATGTAAGAGTAAACATAATACACTCCTCCATGAGGATGTTCCTCAGAGGCACAATGTAGGCCAAGTGAGTTTATATACAAATTTAACAAACAATGTTTTGTTGCCCACAGTTAGGGTTAGATTAGTAGATAAAAATGGTAAGAGTATGTTTGTCCGTGCATTGTTGGACTCGGGCAGCCAGGTGTCATTTGTATTGGCTGAGTTAGCGTCTCAAATGAGTTGTACACTACAACAATCTAATTCTATTATAGCCGGCGTGTGTGAAGGTTTCTATAAATCAACACAACAAGCTGTAGTAGGAATTCATTCTACAATAAATAATTTTAGTTTGTCAGTTGCGTGTCATATTATCAATAATATAACATGTGATATGCCGCAGTTTGTGGTTCCAAAAGAAACTTTGGTTATACCACCGTATGTCAAATTAGCTGACAATAGTTTTGATAAATGTGGACAAGTAGGTATGTTACTGGGTTGTGATGTGTTCTTCCAGGTGTTACTGCGTGAACAAATTCCTGTTATACCTGGCGAGCTGTACTTACAGAACACCCATTTTGGATATGTGGTGGCAGGAAAGGTACCCACTGATGGAGTAACATCACATTTAGTATCTAAGTCTATATGTTGTGCACAAACATCAGATAATTTAAATACCAATAATTTAAATAGTAATTTAAACCACTTAGAGCGGACTATCTCTCAATTTTGGAGCAATGAAACAGTGCCTGAAATATATACTGAAGCAAGTTCTGAACAGGAATTAGCTGAAGATATATTCAAGAATACTGTAACATTAAAGCAAAATAAGTTTCAGGTTGCTTTGCCCCTCAAATTGCCTGTAGAATGTTTAGAATTAGGAGATTTTTTGTGTTGTGCGTTAAAAAGATTTAGAAATTTAGAGGTTAGGTTAGCAAAGGACAGCTCCTTGTATCAAAGATATAAAACATTCATAGAAGAATATGTTAAACTTGGTCATGCTAAGTATATAGATATATCAGAGTATAATAATGGTAAGCAGCCAGTATTTTTGGCTCATCACCCAGTCTTCAATGAAGAAAGTCTAACAACAAAGTTAAGGGTTGTATTTGATGGATCCATGCCGTCATTGTCAAAAATTTCATTAAATGATGTTCTATTAAATGGACCTGTTGTTCAGAACGACTTGTTTAGTATACTTTTGTTGTTTAGATTATTTAAATATGTCATAAATTGTGATATTCAGAAAATGTTTAGGAATATTAATATAATACCGGAGCATTGTCATTTACAAAATATATTATGGAGACCGGAACCTAATAGTGATATTAAAGTACTCCAACTTCAAACAGTAACTTATGGTCTAAAAAGTTCATCATTCATTGCAACACGCTGCCTAAAGGAATTAGTTAATAGATTTAAGGATAAGTATCCCCTAGCAGCTGATGTATTGTCTTATAATACATATGTCGATGACATTAATATATGTAGCAATGATGCTTCTGAGATAATATACGCTCGCAATCAGGTTATAGAAGTATTGCAGTTAGGAGGCTTTAGTTTACATAAGTGGTGCACCAACGACAATAAGTTGTTGCACGACATATCCCCGCAGCTACAATGTGTTCGTGAGGTTAAATTCTCTGAGAAGCAGGATAATTACAATGTAAAGACGTTAGGAATTAGGTGCGATTTGATCAATGACACACTTGAAATCGCCTTTCCAAAGCAGGAAATTCTTGTAAACTATACAAAGCGTAATGTTTTGACCTTTGTAAGCAAAATATTTGACCCATTGGGTTTAATAGGGCCAGTAGTGGTTCTTGCCAAGTTGTTGATGCAGCAAACATGGTTATGTAAAGTTGACTGGGATTCTTATTTGCCTCCCCAGCTTAATAAGGAATTTATTAATTTTGTTAAAGGTCTAGGGACTGTAAAGGACATTGTCATACACAGAAATATAAATACAGATGAGGCGAGCTCTATAAGCATCGTAGGATTTTGTGACGGTTCCATTCGGGCAATAGGTGCTTGTTTATACATAAAAGTAACTAAACACGATGGTACAATAGTATCTAATTTATTGTGTTCCAAATCACGTGTAAATTCCATGAAGTCATTAAGTACACCACGAGTAGAACTGAATAGCGCATTATTACTAGCTAAATTAGCATGTAAAGTATATAATACTATAAGTGTAAAGTTTAATGTTGATGTAATTCTATTTAGCGACTCACAAGTCGTGCTAGCCTGGTTAAATATGATCCCAGCAAAGCTTAATGCTTATGTAGCTAATAGAATAAAATGTATACAAGAAACAACGCGAAACTTTTCTTGGCATTATGTTCATACTTCTGAAAACCCTGCGGATTGTCTTTCAAGAGGATTAGACCCATGTCTAATACAGGATAAGAAGTTATGGTGGTACGGGCCACCGTTCGTAAAGGATGTAAACTGCGTTTATTTAGGGTCTGAACATTTGCCAACAGAAGTTCCTGAAGTAAGAACATGTCATGTTGCCAATGAGCAACATGACAGATTGTTAGTGCTGGACAAGTTCTCAAGTATCACTAAGCTAACTAGGATTGTAGCATACCTCTACAGGTTTATTAGTAACTGTAAATCTGCTGAAGAGAGTAGGCGCTACCAAAATTTATCTCCGGGTGAGTTAAGCCATGCTTTAAAAGTTATAATAAGATGTGAGCAATGTCAACACCTCAGTAGTGAGCGAAAGTCCATAGAGGCCACTCTTTCAATAAAGAGCAACCTCAAGAGCTTAGCCCCCTTTTTAGATAGCATGGGTTTGTTGCGTGTAGGCGGTAGACTACAGCATTCAAGCGTACCCTATGCTATGAAGCATCCCATTATTTTGCCTAAGGGTTCCAGAATAGTACATTGTATTATAGAAAATGAACATAAAGCATTGCTTCATGCTGGACCTAAACTTGTATTAACTAATTTGTGTCAAAAATATTACATTGTAAACGGAATTAGAGAGGTCAAACATGTCCTTTACAAATGTGTCATTTGTTTTCGGTTAAAGGCAAAAAACTCTCAACAGCTGATGGGTTCATTACCCTCTGGTAGGCTACTGCCTGGCCGAGCCTTTGAAAGAGTGGGCATCGATTATGGAGGTCCATTTAAAGTAAAAATGTATAGAGTAAGAAAACCTATTATTTATAAGGCTTACATTGTATTATTTGTATGCTTTCTTACTAAAGCTATACACATAGAATTAGTGTCAGATTTGACAACAGAATGTTTCTTAAACGCTCTAAAACGTTTTATTTCTCGTAGAAATAAACCGTTAGTTATTTTCTGTGATAATGCAAGCACATTTAAGGGTGCGCACAGTCAATTGGTAGAATTGTATAAGCTGCAGGCTTCCACTGACCACAGAAACGCTGTGATAGATTTCAGTGCCGAGGTAGGTATAACGTTTAAATTTATACCGAGTTATTCTCCGGTTTTCGGTGGTTTGTGGGAGGCTGGAATAAAAAGTGCCAAGCACCATTTGAAGCGAGTTGTCGGTGAAACTGTATTAACTTATGAAGAATTAAATACGGTGATCATTCAGATAGAAGGTATTTTGAACTCCCGACCTTTGACAGCCTTACCGACAACTGACTCCAATGAGTTGCCGTATCTGACGCCAGCTCATTTTCTAACGGGAGCACCGTTAACAAGTTACCCCGAAGGGGACTATACTAATATACCAATCAATCGGTTAAAGTTCTGGCAACAATGTACACAAATGGTACAAATGTTTTGGAAACAATGGCACAAACAATATCTTGTTCAGTTGCAAAGTAGGCCTAAGTGGCAAAATGTAAAACCTAATATAGAAATAGGTGCAGTAGTGATAGTTAGAGATGATAATGTAACTCCTTTAAAATGGCCAATGGCCAGGGTAGTTCAAGTCTTTCCTGGGGTAGATGGAAAAGTGAGAGCACTTTCCATTAAAACCAGTAAAGGTTCTATAATAAAAACTAGTATACATAAGGTTTGTGTATTACCTATCGAAGACAATTAATCTTCACTATCTAACTTTAAATTTGTATTTGATAGTTGTATTCTTATTAGACGTGTATACCATGTAATTGCATAAAAAAGTACATGTTTACATATGTTTGTTATTTAAGATTATCTTCTACTTTTTTCTTTATAATTATACTTCCTTACTTGTTGGTCGTACATATATACTCTGATGATAAGGTTATAAAAATTGTCCTATTATAGATGGTGTAGAGTAATTAATTGATTTGTCCTTTCTTAGCATTTGCTTTCTTCTTTGCCTGGCTTCAGAGTATGTGTGATACACACAATATTATAAATAAGTAGGGTAGTTATAGTTAGTCTCACTAGGCGATGCCATCTGAGTGGCCGCAATTGTACCAGCTTCCTATAATAAAATTACAGTGCAAGAAACAGTGTTTTAATGCGAACGTAACAATGACGTCAATGCATAGAGAAGAGTTTTCTGATGCTCGCGTCACTCGATAGCTCATAGGAAGGGGGGCTGACTCCAGATTCCAAATTCCAATACTGTACCGTTGATCCAGCTTCAAAGAATCAGTCCCAGGATTATCTTATCTCTAGGGAAAGCGAAATAAAACCCGCTATGACAAGATACAAGTAAAAGGTAACGTGATCGAGTCTTGAGCAGGGTTGCCGTCGTTCCCAGCGGACCGATGCGCTAATCTGTTTACGAAGTCCGTTATTCTGACTCGCTAACACAGATTTTCAGCACGGATACGTTTTGGCCGGAACATCGCATTAGAGACTTGTATGTTTAGTCCCCAATATAGGCTATTGGGTTTTGTTTAAATCGATATGCGTATTCAAATAATCTTCCACCGCTGAATTGCAGTGGAAGATTATTGGGGAAAACCGCATTTCTGAGAAGATAAATTAGTTACACAATCTAAAGCATGTATCCGATGCATTTTTATTTTTAATTACGTTACACCTACAGCTTTTTAGTAAAAATATTTTTAGTAAGTAAAGTATGTCTGCCCATGCCGATAAGAACTTCGCACATTACTTGTCGTAACATCATTGCTGTGCCATGCCGTTGGCCAATATAGCGACAGCCCTAACTAACCTAAGGAAAGGTCGGTTATTGGTTTTCCCCCGTAAAAGCCTCGCTCGGTATTGAGGTAACGGAAATCTAATAACAAACACCGGAGGTGACGTATGAGCGTGATATAACATAGCTATATTAGCTGGAGGCACGGCTGATGGTGCCAGCTCGAGAGGGTAGGAGTCGGCCATACCTGTGAAGTTTTAATTAAATATTTTTTTAACAGTCTCAAAAGTAATTATGCCTCGCGTAGGTTTATGGGTAATTCATTTTATAGAAAACATAAGTCTGTTTTTCAAGTATATTGCTTATGAATATTATTATCTTCTATTGAACTTCTATTACTATTGTCTATTGAATATTGAAAATCTATTATTATTTTTGCTGGGGTCATGACCATGTGTCAATGTTAAAGTTACTTTCTTTTTGTCATCAGGTGAATGCAGGACATACGAAAGAAGAGCCCGCGGGTAACCTGCGCCGCCTAGCCGCCAACTGATACGTAAGTAGCAATATCTATTAATTGCAATGCAATATAGACTTTTATTATAAGGACCGTGATTTCATGATGTCTGGTGAATTTAACACAATAGGCCAAACCAATTTTAAAAAATTGTGCGTATGTGATGTTAAACTAAGCATCGCATCTCGTGTTACAGCACGTTTGGTTCGGCCTTGCATAATGTGATTCGCGCCATATGGCCCATCCATCGATGCGACACCTATACAGAACACTGTGCAGTGTAAACAGTATTGAAACCTGCGGTACTCAAGATTTGCTTTGCTCTCGTTAGTACCAATAGTCTCATAGCGATAGAATAACGCTTATTATGTGCATAGGCCTCTGCTTGTAAAAATATACAGTAACCAATGAATGTCTTTGTATGAATCTTAGGCCCGTATTAAGAAATCAATGCTAAGTCTAAGAGCGCTCTTGGAAATATGATCCTTATGTCATCCCAGTACAAAATGACATGTCAAACGCGTACTCAAGATCACTCCCAGACTCGAGATAGATTTATTAATACAGGTCTTAGACTCAAATATGTAAGCATAAGTACCATTCATTTGCTAGCTATATTATTTAATGTTAACATACAATAACTGACAGATAACTATTAACCATTTCCAGAGGCCATTTCGCATATAACTAGGTATTAACAAACAACAGTTTAACATTAATCCAAATGGTATCAAAGACTATGTATATATGTTTCTAAATCACGTAATCGGGCACATTGCCAATCGCAACTGTTTTATTCGGAAGACAACCCCGATTTGATTTACTGAATATCACTCATTTACAGGCCGTCTATCACTACATAGTATAAAACAAAGTCGTTTCCCGCTGTCTGTCCCTATGTATACTTAGATCTTTTAAACTACGCAACGGATTCTGATGCGGTTTTTATTAATAGGTAGAGTGATTTAAGTGGAAGGTTTATATGCATAATACATCTATACAAATAAATAAAATTGGAGTGTCTGTTTGTAATATCAAAATAACACCTTTTCACTAAATGTATATGAAAGTACATACGACACCTATAAAAAAAACGCGATTTAAAAAAAATTGTCTGTCTGTCTGTCTGTGTGTTTATTCCGGGTAATCTCCGAAACGGCTGGACCGATTTTGATGGGACTTTCAGTGGTAGATAGCTGATGTTTTAAGGAGTAACTAAGGCTACATTAATTTTAGAAAAACAATTAGGGTTCCGCGTAAAAAAATAAAAACACATGAAATCAAAGAGTATCTCCAAAACGGCTGGACCGATATCGACGAGACTTTCACTGGTAGATAGCTGTTGTTATAAGCAGTAACTTAGGCACTTTTATTTTAGAAAATCAAAATTAAAAAATGGGTCCTGTCGCGCGGGCGCCGAACGCGGGTGCGGGCTTTTTTGTTAAGTTAAATTCCACGCGGACGAAGTCGCGGGCTCAGCTAGTTTATAATATAGTAGAGAAACACTGATAATTTTAGAGCCGTGCGAAGCCGGGGCGGGTCGGTAGTGAGCCGTTAACGTCTGTGTGCATGATATACTTTTACACCCGTTTTAGTATAGGATATGTTTACATTCCCGTGAAATCAATTTACGTAGTCCCGGTCCTGTATTATGTAAACTAACTAAATCAGATGCCAGGAGTTTCGTATTCGTAAATCATTTTTATTATCAATCAACAGAACACACCGATATTATTGTCCAATGTTATTTTTATATTTTGATTAATGCATTCTAAAGTTTTCAATTTGTCTGATACAAAACTTCCTTTATCGATGTATTTAAATAGTGCTATCTATCCTCACTGTTTGTTCAAAATTTATTGTATCTGTCATAATAACATTTATAACTTCTTTATATATTAAATGTGTGGCTATAATTGTGAATTAATGAGCTCTGTATGGCGCGAGAGTGATCGGTTTTAATTCGATTTTAACTGACATACCCAATTAGAGGCTATACACCAGCGACTGAATATTAAATTTTTGAATTATTCGTTCGTACATTTGTTTAATCAAATCCTGACTAAACACAGCATAGCTGAAAAGATTTCGTTTTGCTAATAATTAATACGAATTACATAGTCAGCATAACAAATTGCATCAGATTGCAAACGTATATAATTTAATAAAAAATGGTTATAGGGGACCATTGTTAGTTCTAATCATTATGAGAATTGTAAAGCATTGATTTTTGTATGTGTGTAGAAGGAGTATGTTTCATTGCAAATGTTTGCCACACTTGCATCATGCTGCTACTACGACAGAAAAAGGAATGTAGTTGTTAAAAGCTTAGTTCGTTAACAGGTATACCTTTGATTTATTTACACGCAGCCGCCACCTTTCACTCTAGTACGTAAGTCGTTTGTTTTTTAACAAAAATGAATAAAAAAACAGCCACGAGAGCCACCAGTGTGCGAATTAATTAATTCAAATTAATTGGGAGAGAGTGTTGTGAAGAATATAGGTTTTCATTTTCTCTCAATTTCAGGCATGGACTGGTTTACTTTAAGGTAGATATATTATTATTAAACTAACCCCGCGAGAATCTAAAACCGATTCGGCAATTGGACCGTTTCTAGGGATATTATGGGATAGTCCCCTAACTCGACCAATCTGCGGTGATGCTCCTTGTATTAAGAATCATTATTAGCATGTCTACTTTTATATTTTATTTTTTCTTATATAAGTATTGAGCAGTGGCGTGCATAGGGTTTTGAAACAGGGAAGGCAGAGTTTAGCATAAAAATAAATTAAAATTAGGGATAAGTACCTACCTAGGTAGGTAGGTAGCTTGAATTATTGCTCGTGAGCTTAGTCCAGGTTTGCATGTGTTAAACGTCTTTTGTTGTGAGTAAGTAGGTATTTAGCCGTATCAGATATCTAAGGTGATTGGTTGATGTTCATAGACATTGATATACTTAGGTACCTATATAGATTTTAAGACAAGTCAGTCCCTGAATGGGTCCTTCGCCGTTAGTTAAGTACCTAGATCTATTCATGCAGTTATTCACAAGGACAGATAAGTACATAGATAGACTAATAAAAGTACCTACCTAGGTACCCAAACTAAATATAATTATCAAACTTGTTTACTAATTTATAAATGAAATCTAACCGCATAAACCATTTTAAATAAGAATTGAATACCTATTTACGATATGGTAAAAGACCCCGTTCGTTTTAAATCCGTAAGTACCTAAGTTGTTTTTTTTTATCTAAATTTTAGACAACACGGCAAGGCGCTCGCGTTGTTGTCGTAAATATATATTTTACGTAGTCTACTTACCTATGTTGGTATACGCTTTAGCGCTGACAAATATCCCAGTATCCTGTCATCCATGGAAATGATTCATAAAATTTAGCATTAATTGTCTCGTGATATTACCTACCTTTGTTCTGGGACAAATCCAAGTTCTTTACGCATCGACAGTTTAAAATAAAGTTCACTTTTTCTGCATAGGGCAATGAGAAAACACTTTTATTTATAATTTAAGTTCCTGCTTATCACACACGTCACTAATTTCACAAGTAATATTTATCCATAACAACGAGGATTTAATAATTATTCAAATTATTTAGCACGCATGTAAACAAACCAAACAAACACAGAACATCAACATCAACTAATAATAATGGCGTTCAAAAAAAACCACAATCAAATTTAATACTAAATATTAAGTGACAAAAACGCATTGTAAACCTTAAACAAACAAATTACATTGCGATTCAACCTACTAGACTTCGTCGGATTACCAAACCAGGCAGTGCCTCTAGCCCGAACATTTTAATTCGTAGAAATGTAGTCAATTGTGCGTATTTCATTCAAGGAATGAACGTTTCTTACACGAAGAATGAGGCACATTTAGTACGTGCTTTTGCCACCGACACGGGGCGGCGCGAAAGGAGCGGGCGGTCAATGGTCTCCACATAACAGCATTATGCGCGCGCTTTTTCAAATATCTAATTAAAATGATTATTTACTTTTAAATATTTTTTCTGTTTGATTTTATTATTTATTATAATTTTACCATAAAATCTCAGGGTAGGCAGTGCCTTTATGCCTCTATGGAGTGCACGCCACTGGTATTGAGGTACCTACTGTCTAGGTAGCTTCGCACGCTGGCTACGCTTGCTGAGCTTAGAAGACAAAGCAAAAATCCGAACTCGCGGAAGTGCCCGCGGTTTCTTGCATCTTTGTGCTATATGCTAGTACATTATACGTACAGAGGCTCTCCACTGAAGTCGTAGAGGGAAATTTTAAAGTGTCTTTCTTTTTATATTATAAAGTTATTGCTGTGAATATATTATGTAAAGTGAAGCAGAAACCATCACTCATCTTTTAATAGTTTCGCCTCATTGTATTTTATCGAAAATCGATACAATACCTACTTATATTGTAAGAATGTTAATTTGTATCAAAACATCCAATATGTATATTAATAGACCGGCCTTTCGTTAAATTATTTCGGTCTCGCGTTCAGCGATTGTGACGAAGAGTATACTTATTTGCTGTGCGGCTTCACATCTTAAGTGTAATAAGTATCAGTAATAATTAATTCTAATGTTATAATTAAAAAATTATAATCGTGATTCCAAACGTCATCCGCCATTTTACAAGGTAGCGAACAAAACATGTTTGTTTACACAAAGTAAATACTTTTTGAAACTCAATATTCAATGTTACAGGGCGACATGTTAGTCCAAGATAAAACGTAAGTAATCATATTTTTTATGTTATTTTTTAAAGGCATCAACTAAAGAGCGTCGCGATTATGTAAATTAAGTAAATAGAATAAAAAGGGGGTGGTTGCGGGTAATTTTTAGACGTTCGTGCCACCAGGGAGGCTGGGGCGCTGAGTGATTATGAAGTATTAAAATAACTTCATAATCCCAGCCCCGCGGATAAGTGAGGTGGTCCCTACTAAGAAATTCTGGTGTTGAATTTAATTTAAGGGCAATATTACTTATCAAATACATCTAATCTCTCAGTACTTTAACCGTAAAGATAATTGAAACATGACTGAATGAATTCCATACTGTCAATACCGTTTCCAGTATTATTTAAACATTTTTCTAACTTGATCACCCTTCTTTGGCGCTTTTATTCATTTAAACACGAGTATAGTGCAGTGTGCTTTATGTTTCTGCCCATCTTCACATAAATTAAGTTTTAAATGTGATGTAAAAGCTTCCAAGGTTCAAAACGAATATAAACAATATCGGAACCGCCTCGATCGACTACGTGTCTACGCCGCCGCCGCCGTAGCGCTACGTAGCGTAATTATGTATGCTACAGAGCGTAGCCTCTGTATTACCAGCAGCGCGGTAAGGCAATTAGAATGGCAGTCCACTTAATAACTTATTATACCGTCTAGCCTCAATAGGAAAGGACTGTAACACAAATTTATATCGCTAGCGATTTTATTATATGTAGCAGGTATTGCTAATTTTACAGTATTTTTTTTTATTATTCGAGCCTTCTATCCTTTAATATTACTACTGAGTAAAATGCTTCCTGTGATCATCTCGATGAAAGCTTTATAAAAGGAGGCCAAGAGAGTCGTTATCTAGATTTAATGAGTCATAATTTTATCCAAATCCAATAATCTTTATGGCATTTCATTTCATGAAGGAACAACGTCGCTCGGCAATTACTTACTCAATATTGGATATTTCAGTTAAATTAAATGGCATATCTTAGTCATTGTTTGACGGTGCGCCACCCCAATTTCAATTTTCAATCGATATTCATTGTATATTGGCATTGGCAAGTTATTATAGAATAACCAGGATCGGATAAGTAATTTCACGTCTATGGCATTGGACCAATTTCGTGATTTACCACGCTATGGTATACGAATTATGCGAGGCGTTCGTATTTACGACGTTACGTTTGCGACATGACCTTTATGTGTACACCCCATGTAAAAGGTGTGTTATTATATTTATTCGGCCTATATATTTAAGTAAACCCTGTTCACTTTTCCGTAATCTGTACCGACGAATTTGAAAGAAGCCGCATGAACAATTTAGTAACAAAATTCTATACCGATCCGGCCACAGACCAAAAAGTTTTTCGCCGGCAAACAGTGGGCCGACACGTGACCTGTTATAGATACTACCGAGAGGTAGACTTGGTTATAAATACTCAGGTTTCAAAATCAAGATTGGATTATGTACGTGACCACTCCGACCACAGAGTTACCTTTTACAATATAATACCTGCAGTTGTTCATCATGAAAAACTAATGTATTTTTATCATAGTGGAGGCAAGGATTATAGATAAGAAAACCAAATGGATTGTCTCGCAATCTGTCTTCAAATAACGTGTTAGATGTTCTCTTTACTGTTAACTATTATTTTTCCACATTCTCATGTAATTCTCCTGGCGGCATTCGATCTGATTCTTAAAAATATGTCTTTAGTTCGTAGAAGTCATCATTCAAGTAATCCAACTCCATTCTGAAAGTCAACAAATGCAATATTGAAATTGTATGTCCTCTATTAGCATGAGGTAAACAAACTGAAGTGCTATAATCCTAACTGCCTAATACACGTGTCCGTATATCCACATTACACGCGTGTATGCTTACTCAAATGTACGTCATAGCTACAACGGCATTTGGCGCGATTTTAGATTGTATGAACATCCATTTAAGAGTTAAATTAGAATAAGCGTTAATCGTTTTACTGGGGTATTATTTCAGTAAATCGTTAATTGAGCCTCGCTATAATTAAGCTGAGCATTTTGCCGGCAATTTTTCCCGTTCTATGTGCTACCTAACATAGTTAAAAGCGAATGTTGAAGATGACTGAATTATTATAATAGCCGGGGAATTTGGTTTCTAATTACTTCTGGATTGATGTACAGGCAGTGGGTAGATAATACAATTATTCGCCAGGAAACGTTTAACATAAGGTGAAAGGTAAAAAAACCCAAGATGACATTTTGAAAATTTAGTAGACCTTGAAGAAAAATATATTTAGTAAGCAGTAAGTTGGTAAAGCTTTGCTTTATTAAATAATACTAATTTGCTAGATTATTCGAAAAATAACTTTAAATCATGTATCCTTTTATGCGCGTATGCCGATCATAGCTTCTCTTCACAAACAATAAGTGATCAAACTTTAGTGATAGCTACATACTGTTTAAGTTTCCCTTTTTGAATATTTTACCGAGAAAACATAGTATTTAAGTACCTACTTACTTAACAAAATATTCCAGATATAGCCATGTTTACGTGGACAGAAAATATCTTTGCGGAAACTTGAACTTTCTATTTTCATATAAAGTATCTTTGAATACCAGTGTTTTCAAGTACTATATAAATTAACCTAATGTGTAACGCCCAGCTTTTCATGTCAGTGATTTACCTACAGGTTGATTTCATTTCTATATTTTTAGTTCTGATTTAATTTCGCTCATAGCCCACTTAACAGCTTATAAAATAAATTTCGACCGGAATGTTTACATAAAAAATATGCGTAGGTAATTTCTATGGGCGTGATGACAGATGTCTGAACAGATGTAAGGAACCGAGGCAAGTGTGAAGAGTGTGGATGGTGTAAAAACTCACAACGACGTGCGTACATCGAGCTGATGGTGGGCCTGATGAAAGAGCTCGTTTGATTTGTTAGTCCGTCGGCGTTATGTGCCTCACTGAGATTTAAGGCTTCCTTCGTTCCGGTTGATTGATTTATGGTAACGATCCACAATGAATATTGATCGGGAAACCATTGAACACAAAGATCATTTTTGCATGCAAGTGACATTAACAAATGCTAAATATGATTATGGTAATCATTTGTAAGATATATAATATGTCGGATTTTTCAAGAAATATTGCCGTACAATAATTAAGGCAAAAAATATTAAGGCAACATACACAGTCAGGTGCTGGTTTGAGCATGACCCTAATTGCATTTTTTTAGATTTTTAGATAGCTAGGCTTAAGGTCCATCAGCTGATGTTGATTGAGGACAATTATTAAGTGAGCAATCTGCTTTTATTGAAATAGCCTGGCCTATATTACTTATAGATGTAACAGGTATTCATAATATTATATTTTCTTTATCAATTTCAAGTCAAAATGTTATTGATGTACGATTTATTCTAAATCAATTATCTTTGTATTTTATGTACCTACTTTAATAATATGACACAATGTAATTGATATGATCAATGTTTGTTTAAAAATATCTGTAGAGTACATACATAACATGTTAATTAATAAACATATAACGTCATCCATACTTGCCTATTCTATGTATTTTAAAGGGTAAACCAACTGCGTGGGCGGTATTGAATTGTGGCGCCACCTTTGACGTTGACCAGATCACGTCGGTTAACGGGTTAACCATTAATGATAATGACTCATGGTGCAAATGTGGTTTGCATTAATGATTTTACGCAAATCAGCTGTGTAGTACCTGCTCCAGTAGATCCAGTTCTTGCGAAGAGGAACAATGAACTAAGGAAAATGTGATGATGAGACCATAAATAAATATCGACAAAGCACAGAATAATTTAGTCTGTTAAAAATGTTATGCAATGTGATAGTATTTATATAATAACACTAAATTGAACATTTAAAAACCCACGATGCGACGACCTTTACATCAAATGTATACTTTACCTAGTTCTTCCAAATAATTAAGTTAGCGAGATTTGCGTAGCTCCCGTAGCTCAGTATTCATAGCTCATCTCGCAAATTCATCTGGTACAACTAGTTTCGATGCCAGATCATGAAAGCGCCATTTACCTACATCATTCTTTTTGGCTTCCTCATAATCTAAGATGCCATTCCATTCAATTCCAACGCAATGTACAATATTCAACATAAAATCTGTGTAAAAGTATGAGACATTATCTTGTTATGGCATTATTATCATTGACATTAGAATAGACAACGAATCTAAATATATATGCCACGGAGGTTTAATTCCTAGTAAAAGATTATCAATTTGATGCAATAACTCTGGTTGAGGTGGACGGAAGCAGCCCAGGGGAAGAATTTTAAATAACGCTAAAATTATTTGAAATTATATTTGTTTTTCTGTATTTTTTCTCAATTACGGAGCAGCGCCCTCTAGAATTATTATTGCGTAATATTCCATGACCATTAACAAAACAAACAAAATATAACGCATGCGCGTATCCATCATTTGACACGTGACTTATGGAACGTCTTTAGTTCATACACAAATCACATATAAAAATTGATAAAATATCCATTTTTTTCCAGAATCCGGGAAACTTTTCACATTTATAATATTGTAAAAAGCCAGTTCAGACTATTACGACCATTTAAAAATATAATAAAGCGAAATCGTTTCAGCCGTTCTCAAGTGATGCAAAGATATTATTCCAATGAGCCCAAATTTCGATCGGATTCGAGCCGTGGAAGTTGATTTTGGCCGTAAATGTGGCTTTTTTTAACCTATAAAAGAGCTGATGATCTTCAAACGGCTTAACCGATTTTCATGAAACATAGCTAAGAACACTCTCGATCAGAATAACTTTCTAACAAAAGAAACAAAATTTAAATTGGTTCATCAGCTTGGGCGCTACGTTGCCACAGACAGACACACAGATACACAGATACACATGTTAAACTTATAACACCCCTCTTTTTTCATCGGGGGTTAAAAATAAAATACAATTGCGGTTTAGCAAGCTCGTCCATTCAAAGGGTGACACCAAACGATATCTTCCTTTGAATCTTAAGTAAATTGACAATACATTTCTTTTGATTTGTACAGCGTTTATACCTTCGCGAACCTTCACCTGCGACCGTGTGGCGTTTACGCAAACCGTGGGAACACTCGTACAGTCGGAGCAAACAAACACCGTCTTTTATAAACTGACCTCGTTCTCTGTACTCTATGACGTATGGTGTACGGCACATGGCGCGCTACATCGTCTGGAACCGACAGTTAAACACCTCCTTACACGCGTCATTGTTGCAACAGAATAATACTGTAATATTACGACGTCCTTTGTAATCTGAGTGTTATTCCCTCAATTTGGTAGAGCACGGTTTTTAATGGGATCTAAGGTTTGATACAATTAAGTTAAGTTTAAAGCACTATGGAATAAGGCGAGCTGTCTAACTCATCGTTTTATTTAAATAACGATAAATACCAATCAACTGCTCCAGCCAACGTTTTCTTATCAAAGTGAAGACTGAGATTTTTATAGTCCTGTCCTCACTCGGATCTCATCAGCTGTCGGAACGGCCCATTGTGCCGGTTCCGGCCCGTGTCGGGTCCATGACAAATTCCCACGTCCGGTCTCCGGCACTGCCCTAGTTAATTTTCTCTTTGTTGAAAGATGCCTTCCTACGTAAATCGAAATGGAATGTGTGTATTATGCCTTGACAATTTATCGCCATGATTAACGCAGCTACCTAACGTACTATTCCTTTTGAGGAGGGCAAATAAACTAAGTAGTTCAATGCTATGGCTACAGGTCAATCTCATTTGCATCGTTTATAGATTTTACCCATGTAGGCCCATATTTGTGTACCGATGACTACAAATAAGAAACAATATATCTATTTCTGTACTCCAAAAATAAATATTTATTTAAGTTAGCTGAAACTTATCTTATCCCAGGTGATATACGGTTACTACCTTATATTTCAATGTTTTTAGGGTTCCGGACCTTAAAAGGAAAAACGGAACCCTTATAGGATCTATTTGTTGTCCGTCTGTCTGTCTGTCTGTCTGTCAAGTTTTTTTTTTCTCAGAATCGGATAGAGATATCAAGTTGAAATTGATATCAAATATCAAACGCTATGGTACCTTGTAGATAAAAACAAATTAGGCTTCTAAGACAACGCTATCAAAAGATACGGCCATTTATGTCGCATATTTTGGTACTTTTGGCAAATTCTGTAATCAAAACAAAGGAATCAACGCACAGCCGAAACCGTTGGAATCATGAAATTTGGGCGGTAGGTACCTTTCATAGCGTAAATATCCACTAAGGAAGGATTTTGTAAAACTCCACCCCCAAGTGTATAAAATAGGTGATGAAAGTTTGTATGGGTAAAAAAATAATCTCAACTTAGAGCCATGAAAATTAGTATTAAGGTTACTCATTCCAGATAAAAAATATAATTTTCAGCGTTTTATAAAACTCCACCCCTAAGTGTGTGAAATAAGGGTAAACAGTTTGTATTGGGGACCCGAATTTGTTTAAGCTGAAAACGTGGCTTTAGGTAGATCTTGCTGTAAAAACTTGAAACACTGTGCAGAAAATCTAAAAAAAATGAGGACACTAGCACATGACACTAAATGCCATTAAAATTATAACCGGAGCAATTAGTTCACTAAATCACGACCTACAGCCGACCAAGTTAAAGTGAAGTCAATTCCCCATCGTTTCTGATTAAACTCAATACTGAGATTCAAAAGACAACCGCAAATACAACTTTGTTTCTTGTGTTTCACTCTTTGGTTATACTAGGTGAAACAAAAACGGTATACTATTTATTTTGCAACTTAACTTTGTAAATCTCAAACTATCGGCTTTCTGGGACAGTTGAAGTACTAAAGGTTTTGTAGACTTGTGAATTCGGTCAACAGCTGTATTCCTATAACACCTTTTGCTTTTCAAGTTCCCTCCAAAGCCGATGGTTTTAGAATTACAAAGTTAAGTTTTGAAAAAAAAAGTATACCCATTATGTTTCACCTTGTAGATACGAGAAATCTTCGCAATTGAAATGGGTCCGGAAGCCTTCATTGTGCATGTCCTGATGTGCACTTGCCCGGTTTTTTTTTTCAAAAGTCCACTCACACGTCAAATATAGTCTAGTTGAATGAAATACACAATATAACGGCACAACACAATGCCATTATAATGATATTAGTACCCGAGTCTACGAACCACACCGCGGAGGAACCACCATTATATTAAATATTTTCTAAATTCAATCGCCTGTGTGACAGGAAGTTCCAACCACTCTTCTCGCTGCGCGCTACTGCTAACTTCCCGGAGAAGCCATTTTTACGCAATGGACAATAATTATTTGAGGACAGGTAATGAGTTTAGTTTTTAATGTATTCTTGTTCCCAGTGGTTAAAAATAATTTTAGAAGTATCTCGACTAATGAATTGGAAAAATTAGCGAATAAATTATGAATCAGGATTCAGTGACTTTGTGGGCGATTGGATTTATTTTTACGATCGTCTTATTTCAGCGGAATACGTTATGATTGGGAGAAATGACCGGCTGACCGTAGCTCTTAAATCTAATAATAACATAACATTCAGAAGCAGATGGCCGGCAGGAACCAGAACCGCACTTACGCGTGACTTTTTTATACTTTCACATTTTATCGCCACCTATAATGTTGTTATTACGTCACAGGGAATGGGATATTAAAGTGTGAGCGCCCCTACCTCTGTTATTGTCAAAGCTACTCGAATTATGCCTCCTGACGGATCGCCTGCCGAACATGCGGCGAGCCTGTAAGGGCAAGAGAATCCAATATGTTGCGCTTTTACAACGGATCTATCTTAACTTCGTAAATTCATAATATAGCATTATTAAAGCCAAGCTCGACCTCAATAAAGCAGCTCCAATATAAAAGGAAAAATGAGGTCCTGAAAATTACAATATACGTAGTTTCAAATTTTTCTAAGAGTTCTTGATTATTTTAAAGTTACTTCTTTCAAAGAACAACTGGTAGACTAATAAAAGTAAACTTGATGGCAAATATAACGTTTTGCATTCGACGTTTAATGTTTCCAGTTAAACGTCGTAATTTCTTCGTCGTAACATGTATTTCAAAGGTATTGCCTGTCGGTAGTGTCTGCGGACGTGTTGGCACAGCTCGTGACCTCTTGAGAGCAGCAAGCGTACCGTTCTGTCGCTCCTTCAAAACATTTAACTATGGTACTATTTCAGTGACTTTACCATAGATAGTCGGTTTCTTAGTCTTAGTCAGATCTTGGTATAAATTAACCAATAACAATGGATTCGTAATATTACGAACAGTTGTTTTCGTTGATACATCCTAATTTCTAGATATTGATGTGAAGTATAGTAGGCTGATACTTCATACCTTGATCTCATTATACCCATTACAAATCTGCTTAATTTTCATATTGAATACTAGCTGAGCCCGCGACTTCGTCCGCGTGTAATTTAACTAAACATAAATCCCGCTCCCGCGTTCTGAGTACGCGTGACGCAACCCATTTTTTTGTTTTTCTAAAATAAAAGTAACCTAAGTTACTGCTTATAACATTAGCTATCTACCAGTGAAAGTCCCGTCAAAATCGTTCCAGCCGTTTCGGAGATACTTTTTGATTTCATGTGTTTTTATTTTATGACGCGGAACCCTAATTGTTGTCCTAAAATTAAAGTAGCCTAAGTTACTCCTTATAACATCAGCTATCTGCCAGTGAAAGTCCCGTCAATATCGGTCCAGCCGTTTCTGAGATTACCCGGAACAAACACACAGACAGACAGACAAAAAAATTTTAACTCGCGTTTTTGTTATAGGTGTCTTATGTACTTTCATATGCATTTAGTGAAAAGGTGTTATTTTGATATTACAAACAGACACTCAAATTTTATTTATTTGTATAGACTATTTGGTAAAGTGTAACAAAAACAAGTGCAATACACCGAATAACACTAATACGGAACACGATTGTAGATTGTAGCAAAATAGTTCGTAAAACAGACTGGTCACTAACAGTGTTCAGAGAAGTATTTATTTGTTGCGAATTTTCCTCATTTATTTGAGCAGCCTTTGAAATACTACCGGAATTTTTTACGACGAGTTCTCATAGAATTGTGTTGAAGCCTGAAAACATTTGAATGGAGTTGCGTTTCGTCGGTGGAAGAGAGCACGTGTCTACGGAAACGTGTTTGTTGCGACACCGCTCTCGAGTGACCCACGGGCTTCAGCCCCGTTTCAGACACTTAGCTGACATCCGCCCTCTCACGTTTCAGTTATCCTACTAATATTATAAATGTGAAAGTTTGTGAGTGTGGATGTATGTATGTATGTATGTATGTATGTTTGTTACTCCTTCACGCAAAAACTACTGAACGGGTTTGGATGAAATTTGGAACACAGATAGTTTATTACCGGGATTAACATATAGGACACTTTTTATCCCGATAATCTCGAAATTTTTGTTACGTTAAATACTACGCGGACGAAGTCCGTGGGCACAGCTAGTACACCATAATGAGGAAGATAATGCTATCTACCGTTTGACTTGTCGAAAGACAATGTTCAAGGCCTTTAAGATAAGAATCTTGGCAGGCTGCCCTATAGGAAAATGTGAAATCGATATCGGGTGCCTATCGCTCGCCAGTCGATACACAGCTCCAGTGAATAATTAAGAGGTTTAATTGTTTGTTAATATGCTCGTTAAGTCGTAAATACGCCAACTGGTTGCATTGTAACAGCTGTCGGTTATTACGCCGTTATGTTGGAAATAGAAGTCGTAAACTTGCTTCATTATTAGTGTTATCTCGGGATCATTACGATCAAAATCTTCATCTTGTGTAGACGCCTCACATGTAGATTCTTCCTACTAATATTATAAATGTGAAAGGTTGTGAGTGTGGATGTATGTACGAAGTCGGGGGGCACAGCTAGTAATTATATATATTAACTAGCTGTGCCCCCCGACTTCGTCCGCGTAGTATTTAACGTAACAAAAATTTCGGGATTATCGGGATAAAAAGTATCCTATATGTTAATCCCGGTTATAAACTATCTGTGTTCCAAATTTCATCCAAATCCCTTCAGTAGTTTTTGCGTGAAGGAGTAACAAACATACATACATACATCCACACTCACAAACTTTCACATTTATAATATTAGTAGGATGTACAAAGATCTACAATGCATTAAATTTTTAGCATAAACTGTAAGTGGCATTACCGACTCTAAAATAACACTTTTACGTAAATAGATAAGTAGATACGTTGTACATGTATCATTCTGACCTTTAAATCAGTGCACAGGAGCGACGGCAGATCCCCGGACAATCTAGTACCTAATGAATTTTGAGCTCACTGTCCCCCTGTCATTGTTCATACATTATAAACAAGGTCCCTGGACCATCGGTGGCGTGAATTAACCCGTGGCAACAACTTTAAAAATGTACTCGTTTTACACCGAGGTATTGTAGCTTTTACATGTATTACTTTTTTAATAGCCGCTTAGTGTCCCTCGCCTGGGCCGGGCCACACCCTATCCATACCAGGTGGGGGACGTGGGTTTCTTGAAAATGTATTAATAATGAGTCGCTTACAACGAAATGGATGTTTCGAGCTCCTTCTCAAATATTTTTCCCGTAACGTTATTGGAGTCATGAGATATTCACGGCAGCGCAGTGATTCGTTCAGTAGCGAGTGAGGCCTCCTTATTACGAGTATAAACAATTTTTTTCTTGTTCAATTTTCACTGCCCGTAACATTATGATTCTTAGAATATTATGTACATAATACAAACACAATAATGCGTGTCCTAACAATACTTGACGTCGCGACCTCAGATTAACGCAGATGGAGTAAACGCAACAAACGATGTGAAGCCACATAGCATTAAATGTGTGCGTGACAACTAGGAGCGGCACTGTAGGGACACGTACATCTGTGTGCGTGTAAAGTTGCCAGATATTGGGAACGAACTCCCATAATTTTTCCGATTGTTCTCAGTAGTACTAATGTTACAAATTGGAAATGGTCTTTCGCAATTTGGGTACTTAAGTAGTAGTAATTTTGTGAGTAGCATAGACCTATTTTTATATATTTATAAAAGGATTGAGGTATTATACTAAAAATAATTCAAATCAATTACTCAATCTATAAATTGTAATAAAATACATAAGTGAAACAAAAAAGATTCAGATCTGATAGGTTGATGACTCTGCGTCCAGACACGAGCCATCGGTAGCCCCGACCAATATAGTTTCAAGATTTAGCGGCCATTGCAAAATCGCATAATAGCAAAATATACCTCTGATTGGTTTATTATTGAATAAATAACTAGAGTTTTAAATAAAGATATAATATTATATATATACATAAATTATTTCCATATATAAATGTATAAATTAATCATCTTTCTACACCCCATGCACATTTCCCTTATTCAAGGAAACTTATTTCGATGTAAATTGGCAACACCAACCAATTACTATCAAAATTTTGTGTTCCGAGTGAGCGATATCAAATTGTGGGTAAATAAATTACAAAACTATAAAATAAACAATAGTTACCTGTGGAAATATATGCCATCTCCTTTTTTTTGGTTTGTGAACAACTTTTACACTTTTTAATTACGCAAGACGGCATTTTCAAAATAAAACAACTAACCACCTTTGACGTCGAAGCGCTGTGACGCGAAGTTCAGTACTGACGCGAGATTGTATTCGCTTTGTAATTTGTATTTGCTTTGGTGGACACACTTTTGTGTTCTAGGCGCGTCATCTGCCTATTCGTTAATCTGAGGTCGCGACGTTCATATTCGTCCTCTCTGTAGTTTTATGCCTTACGCCTGTCTCTAATGTATTTGCGCATTAAACATCATTAATTTGTAGTTAGGTTTCACATTCTCAAAGACAAAACACGAGTTGATATTTAATGGAAATACTATTAATGAATAAATTAAAAATAAAAGGGCATGATTGACTAACGCAGTGTGCCTAATGACAAAGGCCTTGTCTAACTGATTTCATGTCGCCTGTTCTGAGCTAACTTCTTTCCTGACTTTCTTTCCTTAGTTTTCCGTGTCTTGTGTATGTACTAATTAGAATTTTTTGTTCTTCTCAAAATTAAAAGCAATTCAAAGCAATAATATTAAAAGTTTAATAATTCTGGAAAGTTTTGGGAGTAAACAAACACAACAAAAATGGATCAGGTGAAGGCGATTCTTCCTTTTAATATTTATTGCCTCATGATTCTTAATATAGTGAATTGACTATAAAACCAGGTAATTTTAATGTATGAATAAAATACACGACTCTGCTTTGATGACTGAATATTTGGATGGCAAATTGTATTTATTTGATGAACTACTTTGAGAAGAATTTTGCATTCCGAAAAGACGGGATTCTGATAACGTGTCGGTGCTAAGTGCTTAATAATTCACAATTTCCATTAAATTTGACGCCACGAATGATGAGAAATCATTGGATGAGTGGATGAGTAAATCGGGAAAACTCCAATCAAGTCGGGGTCGGTAGGGTGACATACAATCCGAGGGAAGGAGATATAAATGGAATCGTTGAAATTGATGTTCGCATTGATGTGTGAAAAAGTCATTTATGTCTATCTCAGCTGTCTTCTGATGTCTTAAAGAGTAAACTGACGCCATTATAAAGGGGTGCTAAACCAAAATAATTATATTAAACTGTTCTATCGTCCCAATAGCATTAAATGACATGTAAAAAGACAAGCCCGCTGAGTTTCTTGCCGGATCTTCTCAGTCGAGGTCGCGTTCCGATCCGGTTGTAGATATAAGGAAAAAAAAATGTAAATTGACAATTTGTAAGTGCCCCCGTAGGCCTAAACAAAATAAACGATTTGAATTGAATTGTGACCAAAATCTTCAAAATTATGAACTACATACAATAAGTGCCTTACCGATCATACTTGTATAACTAACTGTAGACGGGTGATTCCATAACCCATTTCGCTTATTATGCTTGAGAATAAACAACATTTCGATTAGGATCTTTAAAGCAATTTTCACAGAATTGATCTTTGGCGTTGTCTTTTGAGAATAAACAACATTTCGATTAGGATCTTTAAAGCAATTTCCACAGAATTGATGTTTGGCGTTGTCTTTTCCCAATTTAATCGAACTTATCTTTCAAGTTTGAGTGACTTGTTATCAAAGGAACAAGTCGTTCCTTATAATTCTAAATGTCGAACGCGTTCATTAAGAACTGCCATTCTCAGGTGCGCGCAGATTAAATTTAGTAAAGCCCGCATTCGACCAGAGACTCCAGGCAGGATGAATGGTTGCCAATCCGATTATATTATACGACCCCAGTCATCGCCTCGGTACCGAATGGAACCCGGATTTGGGTAATCATGGCGGCATCAATTCCTATCTATAACTTTTCACCCACACTGTCGGATGCTGATTCGACATGGCAGTTATGTTTTATAAGTAATGCGTATGAGCTTACATCTCTTGGGACTATTTCTTGCATTTAGCCCGCCACATATCGATTAAAAAGAATAAAGGAAAAAAACTGCGAACACATCTGATTAATGATGTATTTATTGGAATTTCAGAAATAAACGAATATTTGTAATCGGATTTTATTGGGTCAACATTATAGGTAATCTCATTGGGGGTATAAATTGAAATGTGTGCCAGACCCTTTACTTTGAAGTATTTTCATCAGCAGGAACACGAACCCTTTCTCTTGAGTACAAAAGGCCCTTACCCCGCCTTTATCACATTTATAATTAAAAATTCAAAGAAACTTAATTGACATTCGATCCTTTAATCCTCCGAACTTCAAAGACTCCCAAAGGACTTGGGATCAATATTAATGAAAAAGTTCATATTACCGAAGATCTTAGTGTACCTAGCGTGTTAGAGTTCTTATGTTACGTGGTTGACCTGCGGCTAGTTCTCAACTCGAAGTAGAACGATAGGCAGCCATTATATAACGTTACCACAAGACGTGCCTCGGGCGATTCTGAGAATCGTGGTAAACGATGAAATTTGTTTTATGATGGAAAATTTCCCAATAAAACCCTCTTTGAAGCCACTCTAGAGCAAATAAGACTTGTATGATCAAAAATTTATATATTTCGTCGGATATAAATAAAGTATGGCTTATTAATAAAAAAGATTATCACACACAAGTGTTCAGGATAAAAAATGTCTGTACAATCGGTTCTCTTCCAGAGTACTTCCAGACAGAATATTGTCCGAAAAATCTTGAACAAAATTGTTGTAGTAGAAGTCGCCTTGCTATTCTCATGTACATCTCTGTGGCCAAGGGCACAATATAACCTATGCTATGCGTGCGTCTGACTATATTTAGAACATATACCTATTACCTTAATTGGCACTAATTGACATCGTTATATCCACAGCGTCACAAATGTGGGTTATTAATATTATACTAGGTGAAACAAAAAGGGTATACTATTTTTTTTGCAACTTAACTTTGTAAATCTCAAACTATCGGCTTTGTGGGACAGTTGAAGTACTAAAGGTTTTGTAGACTTGTGAAATCGGTCAACAGCTGTATTCCTATAACACCTTTTGTTTTTCAAGTTCCCTCCAAAGCTGATGGTTTTAGAATTACAAAGTTAAGTTTAGGAAAAAAAAGTATACCCATTATGTGTCACCTTGTATAATTGTATTATAACCTAGTATATATAGTTGACAGCTTAAGTAAACTCTTAAACTCTTAGTTTAATACGTTCACTATTGTCTCGGGATACAATAGGCACTTGAAAACAAAGGGATGGTTGTCTGAAAGTTAGCGCCTGGTTACGTCGAAGTAACGAACACACGACGCCGTGTCGTGATTATTTATTAACGGGAAACAAACGTCAGGGTCTCGTCTGCAGCAGGGTTGCACGCCTCTGATGGTCTGACGGCCATTGTTGGGTTGTCATTACTTAGCGTAAGTATAGTCAGCTCTTGTCCTTGTATTTTGAATAATAATTAAAATATAGTTTTCAATGTAACCAAGTTCTGATAGTTTTACATACATACTAAGTACTACCTAACATACAGAAGTCATCAACTACCTGCCAACATCCTGCGTGATCGCGTTCAACGCAATAAACTAGGTATCTCTATAAGTCCCTATTACCAATTACTATACTATATCAGCAACCGCTACTTTGTCTTGCACCTTTATTTTCATATAACTCTTTCAAAGATTAGTCGAGAATCTGTAGTATAGTTTTTTTTAATTACTTTAAGAACTAAACCTACGAAAAGCGCACCCAATAATAATGCTGCTGTACATACACAAGTAGGCCACGGTTGGAGACGCAAGCAAAGAAATCGTATCTATCTAGGAAATCTAATCATGTTTGTAGGCACGTTACGCTTGCCTATCCCTGATACCTCAGCGTTGAATGTTCTGTTAAACGATGAGAAAACCAAATATTTTTATTTGTTAGAGGAATGCGACCCTGTATGAGTCGTAATGCCACTATTTTTGAGAAACAAGATATTTTAACTTATTCAATGGTCTTATTATTTGTTTTCTTTCAGGGCGGTGTGGCTGCGCAGCGCTAGTGTGTGGGGGGAGCGCGCACCCTGGAGCCGCACAGGGGTCGATGTAAGTATAGGTTCTTACGGCGGCTTTAACTTGCAAAAAAATTGCATGGATTCGATCTCTTAATTAAAAGAGATACAATAATCATCAAATGATTGAAGTATTTACTCATTTGAAAAGACATGAACGCGCGCGTCACACATTCATAAATTCTAACCCTGGTCCCTGTATATTAATAGACATGTCACATTGTCGATTTCTGGGTATATTTCATTTTTCGTTCGACTGAACCGAAATAAGCAATCCCAACATGTTTATAGTTTCATTGAAGCGAAAATTCACGACCATCAAACAGCTACCCTTCCTTTTTCATCTATGAAGTAAGCGATAAGGATGTTCATATGATAAAATCCTGAATGTATTTTTGTTTCCACAATGTTACTCGTATCTCAATGAGGAAAACATGCGTGATATCAAGAGTGTCACGCTCGGCATCCACCCCGCCTTGGTTGGCTGCTGTATAATAATACTGAGTACACTTAAATAAATTGTAACAGTAATGGAATAGGCCTCAAAATAGCTTTAGTTCCGAATTCTTTGCATACACCCACCGTAAATGTAACAGACATGTGTCATAGTTAATCTGACGTGAAAAATCATTGACCCCACTATTCCAAAACGTTACTCCCAAATTCTCAAGAGATTACATGGTGCGGATCAATCTCATAAACTTTATGTGTACCTTTAGATATTTATAACTGTAACGTAAATAAAACTTCCTCCTCTGAGGTCATTGATATCTTAATCTTAATTTTATTTATAGTATACAAAACATACAAAAAACTACATATTATATCCTAAAATCTAATCGTAGAAAAGTTAGATGACATTTTCCATAGAGATATAAAACTGATCCGCCATTTGTCTTAGCAAGTCGATGTCGAGAAGAGGCGGTGAGGTTAACTAAATAAATGATCTTTATTTAATTTAACGAAGTCTCCACGCCAAATCTCTGTTGAGATTTATCTCTGCCAAGTTATTTAGATTATTATTTTGTTAGCTTTCGCTTTTGATAAATAAGTTCTAAAAATATGGTTATTGTGATTGAAACGTTTTCAGGGCTTTTAATATTTCCGTTACATAGCTTACCCACTGACTAAATACTGTATGTGTATCTAGGGCCTGGCGTGTTGAACCCTTTTGCAAACATTTGCGCGCGTTGGCAAGATGTCAAATATTGGTTGCCAATAATGTTATTATTGAACGTTATTTTGTTGTGCAGTGTTGAGGAGGGCGCGGCGGCAGGATGGACGACACCGGCAGCAACAAGCAGCGGCAGGCCACGCGAGTCTTTAAGAAGAGCTCGCCAAATGGCAAGGTACCACTGAACAATTGTACACTCTTTAGAATAGATTTTTCCGTCACTTGTTGTACTGAATCCGGAACTGATCCCATCGAACTGAATTTAAAAATGTCTCTTATATATTCTATTATCAGTCATAAAAGTGGTAATAATTTTATACAGTTTTAAACATTGTTTTAATTATATGACTGTTGAAAACAATGTTGATTTCTCATAATATAATCCAATAACGTAGTCGTTTATTGTCTTTATCCGCGGTTAAAGCCGATGCGCGCTTTTTAATCCTTCAGCGCTTTTTAATCGGACTGTACTCGCGCCCCCGGCCTTATTTCAAACCCCCTAATGACAGTAAACACGAGTATAGAGCTTCAAGCGGCTTAGCGAAAGCCATTGTGATTATGGCGTAACTGGTTTTCATTATAACGAGACACGCGACCACTGTGTCCGATCGTTTATTATCACAATACAAGCTTATGCCTGCGTATGCCAAATCCCCCGCTGTGCCAAATCATGAATAATTTTCAAAATATTTATCTACCCAATCTCCTCAAGTGTGTCAAATTTACCACCAAGTTGGTTACAAAAATGTTGACAAATGGTGACCAAAATTGCGGCTTTGTTAGAATTATTATTTATTTATTTAAAAAACAACGATATGGTCCAATTAATGTAAATTAATTCATTAGGTAATTAACCGGATCGTTTTGTTTACAGATCACAGTATATTTGGGGAAGAGAGACTTCGTTGACCACATCACACATGTAGACCCGATTGGTGAGTACAAATTTAGCGTCAACATCTTGGACATAGAGAATCGTGTTTACAAATTATAACCGAAGGAAGTAAACCTGCTGATAGAGGGACTGGGTCTCATTTGGTTGTAGCAAAGTAGTACATGTTTGAACTAGTTTAGTTGTACATTGCAGCTCATCTAGAATTTATTGAACATTCTAAAGTAACCATTAATCGTTTTACTATAAAAAAAGTCCTTCGGAACAATACATTAGGTTGGACTTTAAAATGTGAACAATAATTAAAACAAAGTAGACGAATCATCTACTTACATACCAAGTATAAAAGCGAAAAAGTGAAATCCACTCATTACGATGACCTACAGACTTGAAATTAGCCATGCCCGTTGCCTTCGGCTTCTAGGCCCTTGTATTTCACTGTAAAATAGCTCACCACTGTAATACTGTAAAATACCTAGCTGTTCCCTGAGTCAGCGTACGCGTAGTGTAAATTTTTTACACTACGCGTACTCAGGGAACAGCTAGGTTCACGTAATCCATCGTTCCAGACGGCGTGGTACTAATCGACCCCGAGTATGTGAAGGACAGGAAGGTGTTCGGCCACGTGCTGGCCGCGTTCAGGTACGGGCGCGAGGACCTCGACGTGCTCGGCCTCACGTTCAGAAAGGACCTGTACCTGGCAGCCGAACAGGTAACCAAGAAAACGGTAACATATGGACACAATTTACATTTTAACGTAGAACATTTAGTTAAATTTAGAGTAGTTAAATAATCTCTCGTTTTCACTTTGTATTTTTGGAGACCAAAACTTCATTTCACAGATTCATGAATCATTTCGTTTTTGTCTGGCATTGATCCGTTACTTATCGTCTGCAAGATAAAGAGGATGTTACCAATAAAATCAAAGTTAATATCGCATTTGATGAATGACTTTACTTCCTTTGCTTACCTTGCTTAACTTTCTTATAGGACATTATCTCCATAATAGTTTCGTGCCATCCTTCAATCCTAAAGGCCTTATCGGATGGTCGCCCCCAGATATACCCAGCGACGAGCACCACAAAGCGTCCGCTGACGCGCCTGCAGGAGCGTCTCGTCCGGAAGCTGGGCGCCGCGGCCCATCCGTTCTACTTCGAGCTGCCGCCGCACTGCCCCGCGTCCGTGACGCTGCAGCCGGCGCCCGGGGAGACCGGCAAGCCGTGCGGCGTCGACTATGAACTGAAGGCGTTTGTCGCGGACTCACAGGATGACAAGCCGCACAAGAGGTAGTTACGATCACGATGGGGGCTGGTTTTTTTTTTAGTTTACTTTGAGCTTTCGTGTCAATGGCGTCCGTGATGCTGCTGCCGGCTTATTTTTCCTTTCGGACCCTCGTAACAGGATTAGAAGAAATGTGTAATGGCCCGCTGTCACGTCGCTTTGCGTCGTTATTGTTGGCTACGCGTATTATTCCCTCTGCATATATAATACTATCGCGTCTGGACCACAGTCGATCAGCCTATATGGACTTAACATCGGCATTTGTCATCTGCCTTATATTCTATTATTATAATCCTTTGTTGTTGGCTGAAGTTGTTGCTTTAACCTGGCTTTTACCAAATTATCCTTTTGACAGGGCATGCACGGGTTGTGTGTGTGAGTGTGACGCGAGCTTTGGTTTTATAGAAATCGCTTTAGAGAATGGGAATCGAAATGAATTCTATAAGAAGAAATAGGATTTATTGTAGTGTATTTTGAGTAAAATGGCAATTCCTTCATTGTTTAGAAAAGCATGTTATTATGAAATGTGATTTCCAAGTATCATCCACACATCATTTGGTCCCGGAGGCGACCCGACCAGCACCCGGGCCAGGACAAATTATAAAAATACCCTTTTACACGCAGCAGTGGGGCATGCGGCCGACGCTCATACCACAAAACCAAACGTTCTTCAATATCTTGTCCAACAGACGTACCATAGCACTATACGTATGCGTCTTATCGTTTTGGTCAATAATTAACCGCTGGATATTTTAGAAGGTGATTTCTTCAACTTGCGGTAAAGATGAATCGTCAGTTTCAACGTACATGTTGATTGTTACCTTGATATCTGCGCGAATCATTTTAGAATTGTCTTCTATAACAATGAGTAACAATTAATGAGAAATAAGTGGTGTCGTGGTGTCGACGGGTTATATTACATCTTTTTGAACAAGTAGTAGGCGTTTTACTGGCTTGCTCCCGCCCTTAAAGCTAGTAACAAGGCAAGGAAAAGTGGGACAGCTTACGACTTAAGTTCGATGGGAAATGTATTATTGTGCAATTACCTTCCATCGTTTCCAGTTTATCACCAGATATAGTTTTGACTTCTTTCAATAGATCAGCGACACCTGTATGTTGTTTTTGTTTACTTTGTGATTTATTTTGTCATCATTTTCTCCTGATGTACGTACATCTTCTATACAAATAAATAAAATTGGAGTGTCTGTTTGTAATATCAAAATAACACCTTTTCACTAAGTGCATATCAAAGTACATACGACACCTATAGCAAAAACGCGATTTAATTTTTTTTTGTCTGTCTGTCTGTGTGTTTGTTCCGGGTAATCTCCGAAACGGCTGGACCGATTTTGACGAGACTTTCACTGGCAGATAGCTGATGATAAAAGGAGTAACTTAGGCTACTTTAATTTTGGAAAAACAATTAGGGTTCCGCGTAAGAAAATAAAAACACATGAAATCAAAGAGTATCTCCGAAACGGGTGGACCGATTTAGACGGGACTTTCACTGGTAGATAGCTGATGTTATAAGCAGTAACTTATGCTACTTTTATTTCAGAAAAACAAAATTTAAAAAAATGAGTCCTGTCGCGCAGCCTCAGAACGCGGGAGCGGGCTTTTTTGTTAAGTTAAATTCCACGCGGACGAAGTCGCGGGCTCAGCTAGTCGATATTAAAACCCTAACACCAGTCTAAGCCTAATAATGGCATATAATTTATTTCTCTGAAGAGTTTCTTGTTATTTTTCCAATGTTTCGCTCTTCATATCTGTCCGGGCTATTCAGTTTATCCATCTTATAAGATGAGGATATCCAAATTATTTCTCAACGGAGTGGATCCTAAAGCATGTCAATCTTTGTTTTATTTTGTTTCGATGTCATAATTTTACTAACTGTATTCTCAGAATTTGCTCGAAATGTATGTCGTCTTATAATTCTATAGACTCAAAGATGACAAACATGTTATTTTTCTGGTTGCTAGGATGGAGCCCAAATTTTCCACAAAGGCGTTCTTTGAGGACACGCGGGCTGACAAGCTGCAAACGAGGTAGTTACAATGGTCCTGATTTTCTAAATGTTTGTACATAGGAGAATACCTTGAAACCTAGGCTGCAATGTTTATGTACATGACTTGCTACCATTTTCAGCTGTAGCGGACCTTGGTAGGATGGCCAGCTCTTTGATGGCTAGTGTAGCCAATTTTTGCGATGTTCGCCCTGCCCGCATTGAAAATTTATATTAATAAAACTGAAATCTTTTTTCAGGAATTCAGTTCGATTAGCGATCAGGAAGATAATGTACGCGCCGAGCAAGCAGGGGGAGCAGCCGTCCGTCGAGGTGTCCAAAGAGTTCATGATGAGCCCCAACAAATTGTATCTGGAGGCCTCCTTAGATAAGGTTAATACAATCACATTATTTACACCCAATTATCTTATATATTTGATAATTAGCTCATCAGCTGTTCAGTAGCTGTCATATTGTGATGTGTGGTGAAGAAATGTCGTATTTCAAATATCATGGTTTATTTCCTAAACCCGCTAAACAGAATAAAAAGTTAATTGCTGCGCAAGTGCCGGTTATACGCTAGTTCCAAGAGTCACAATCGTTTACGTAAAATATTTGACCTCAAACGCAAACGTACAAACGTACAACTCACGGTGGATTTATTCAATTTAATTTTGCTATCAAAACAGTTGGCAATTTTAAAGCCTAACCTTACATATAGGCTATAACATACCCAAAAAAAACAAAACTTAACAAGAATTGTTTATGCCGGAAACATTCCATTTATTTATTTATTAACGTTGTATAAGATAGAACAGTATCATATTATTATGAAGTTTGGCTGTAATATACTAAGTAAAATTGGACGTAGTTATGCAAACTAAAACCAACCTAGAACCACTAATACAAGGTTAGTTTTGGTCTACAGCAATGCATGTGGGTCGATTACATTCTGCAAAACTATTATCCCGCGCCCTGTGTTCCCAGGAGCTGTACCACCACGGCGAGAACATAGCGGTGAACGTGCACATAGCGAACAACTCGAACCGCTCCGTGAAGCGCATCAAGGTGTCCGTGCGCCAGTTCGCGGACATCTGCCTCTTCTCCACCGCGCAGTACAAGTGCACCGTCGCCGAGACCGAGAGCGAGTCAGTATATATATACACTCTATTTATATACACATAAAGTCTAATTCAATGGTCTTCTCAATACCATAGATAGAGTAGACATATTATTTTCCAATGATATTGATGCTCGCTTGCAAAATACTAAGGTTTGTTTTTCTCCGTGGAACGTAATTACTTTATATATCAAAATTTTATAATTATCTCTCATCCAGGAAACCAAAGTCGAAGTTGAAGAAACTATGTAGTATCCCATTTTTCGGATTATTTAATAAGAAATTACCGATGCAGTCCGCGTAAGTAGATTTGCGTGTGAGTGCATGATATACCCATACGCCTTCTATATAAATAAAATAAAGATAAGCGATACAAAGCAATTTTAAACTAGGGTTTTTAAAGAGTAGAAATACTGTTGAATATTATATTGTTTGATATCTAGCGATAGTGTTGGTGTTAATTCTGTTGGTACGCAAACAAAACTTGACTAAACAATCATTATTGTCGTCCTTTGCATGGTGGTTATATACGAGGGAGGCAGAAATACTTATAATTGTGAAAAACAGTTGACACGTCATTTATAGCGCACAGAATTAGCACCGTTAAGTGACTAACTTACAAATACAAATAAAAATGACTTTGAGACTTACTTACTAGTGTATAATGTGTGTCCAGGGAGGGTTGTCCCGTGGGGCCGGGGTTCACGCTGAGCAAGGTGTTCACGGTGACGCCGCTGCTCGCCAACAACAAGGACAAGTGGGGGCTCGCGCTCGACGGACAGCTCAAGCACGAGGACACCAACCTCGCCTCCAGCACGCTGTAAGACATTTACATCAATATCGGACACTTTAAACGTCTGTATTGAAGACATCTTTAAAATGATTTTGAAAATTATTGTACTGTTAGTAATCGTAACAAATATTCGATTACTAACATTCGCTTTTTTAAATAAATGTAAAAAAATACAACGTTACCGACGTTTTAAGATTCGATATCCGTTTCCGATATCGATTCGAATGGTTTAAAATGCTGTACCCCTCAGAGGTGGATTATGCATAGAGCCAGTTCGCATGTATCCGTCTAATTCGTATTGCTCGGGGCAAAACTGAGTGTAATGGACACGAGACTATTCAATAGTCAGTACACGGCAATTTTAGCCAATAAAGAAGTTTCCCTCATGCCATTACCCCTGTCGTAATAGCTGGTATTTACATCTTAGTCACAGTACTAATTACCACCTATTACTATACTGTTACTGATACTGTTAACTGGAGCGATAGTCTTGACTAAAATTGTGTGTTAATCGTTCCAGTATCGCGGATCCGTCGCAGCGCGAGAACCTGGGCATCATCGTGCAATACAAAGTGAAAGTGAAGCTGTGTCTCGGACCGCTCGGCGGGTGAGTGGCGCTCTATACCGACTCACTCAATAATGCATACCATTGCATGCGTATATGCACAAAATATTCGTCATTCCTTGTCTTCCCGTGTGCAAGCTAAAGTGTGTACCACACTCGACGTTCCATTCGCAAAGGGGACGCAGGTGTAAGCGCGACTTCTTCGAGTATAAGTTCGGTTCATAGTGAATATGGTCAAACGATTCAATACTAACAAATAGCGTCTGATCAAGCCGTCGACCGCAGGATAAAGCTCAATAACTATGCGGTCTACTTGCCATATAATTTGCAGTCGAACAGCCTTTCAGCCATATAGCCCTTTTAAATACGTAATTTCTGTTAGATGGTTATCGTGGTAAACTTTTAGTAGAATTTTTCGTCAAGAAAAGACTGGGTGTGAATACCCGAGGGACAGAATTGTTCGGTTCGAAGTAAAGTTAGGTCAAAAAAAATATTGTGTAACTAATGTGTTGTGTGCAGTGATAGCCGATTGGTTAAGCATGCGTCTTGCGGGCTACCAGGTCTCGGGTTCAAACCCCGGCTCGAACCTCTGGATTTTTCGAAATCTATGTGCGAATTATAATTTCTATATGATTATCACTTGCTTTCGGTGAAGCAAAACATCGTGAGGAAACCTGCATGTCTTAGAAGATTTAACCAATTTTCGAAAGACATGTGAAATCCGCCAACTCGCACTGGGCCAGCGTAGTGGATTATGGCCTGAATCCCCCTTGTCTTGAGGGGAGGCCCGTGCCCAGGACGTGGGACGTGGGACGTCAAAAAGGGCTTAAAAAAAATGTGTTGTGTTGTGTCGCAGCGACCTGAGCGCGGAGCTGCCGTTCATCCTGATGCACCCCAAGCCGGACGACGAGCCGCGGCCGCCGCCCGCGCCGCTCGCCGCCGACGCAGACCTCATCCAGCTGGAGCCGCGCCCGTCAGTACCGTCCCACCCCACCTGCTCCCCCTGCTCCCCCTGCTCCCCCTGCTCCCCCTGCTCCCCCTGCTCCCACGCGGACACCCCAGCTTAACAACCCTGCCACCGAATGACATTTCCGAGCCCGCTCACTCTGGCTCGGTATCCCCGACCGTTGATCATCTATTTTGTTAATATTTGCAAATAAAAAATAAATTATCCGAGTGATACCCAACCGAGACGTCCTTAATGGCGGGTGTGAGGCAGTAGCGTGCGGCATTACGTCGATATGAAACGACGAACGACCGTTCTGTTTTTGGGTACACTCGAAACTATATCTTTCCCTATCTCCCCCCAGAGACGAGAACGGCCAGGAGCAGGACGACGATATTATATTCGAGGACTTCGCGCGGCTGCGGCTGAAGGGCGCCGACGCGGACGCCTGAGCCGCGCCGCTACAGACACGTATTAATTATTTTACGATTCGTATTCACACAAGCCATGATGTATATTCGCTACGGACGTCTTCTATAAATATGGAATTGGTCTGCGTTGTAATAACCATGAAATTAAACACTTAATAGATGTGACACTCTATAAGTATGGTATTAACAATAGACGCCCGAAATCTAAGTACATTTTGAGTGGTTCGGTAGTTCCGGGGTCACATCTAGACGATTCGTTTAATCGTATGCTAATATTATGTTTCATCGGTCAGTCAGTACGCATTACACGTGAATAACGCATTAGGGCCTGTGCACGTTTTTTTAAACGCGCCGTCGACGCGCGTTTGCAGCGATACACACGCGATACGCACGCGAGTCAGACGCAGCCTGTAGACGCACGATTCTAAAACGCGCGCGTAGACGGCGCGTTTAAAAAACGTGGTGTGCAGAGGCCCTTAGCTAGCAAGTAGACGGCGGTTGCGTTGATGTGTGCGTATCCTGTTGTTCGGTGTATCGCGCACTCGATAGCGATTCTGAGACGCCCACTTGAAGCGTATACGCTAAATTATCCTTGTAATTTCATGAGCTCGTCCGGCACCGCGCGACGATGGATTTTTTTTATCTGAGCACCTTGTTTTTTATTTTGACTACTACATGAATCCAAAGTTGTTACAGAACACTATTATTTAAGCCGTGCGGTGGTGTCCGAACACGCAAATAACGAATGCAAACGTGAACACAAATCTGTCCATAGACATTCACGATCCCTGTACAGTGTATAATGTGTTGAGAGGATTTGACTATTCACAATATTAACGCGCGCGTCTGTAGGGTGTATCCGACGGAATCGGATTTCCCGCACTCCGCTCGCGCACCTCCTGACGGCGGCAGTCGTTTGTACCGCACAAGATTAATCGCGAGGAAATTGCTGTCACTTATACCCGACAGACAGGCGCGAGACGTTAGCGTACTATAAAGAATTTTATATTATATTCGATGTATATTGTATGTGAAAAAATATTTTAATAGTTGTCTATTGATCAAATAAGCGAGTACAAGTATGATTTCGTTTTGTAATTTCATCATTTTTGGACCGTTCGGTTGTTTAGAGTAGTACAATGTTGACGAAATGAATGCATTTAATAGTAAGTATAAAGTGTTTTGTACGTCTGTAATGTGGTTTTTACGTTTCGATGATAGCGTCGTAAGATGTTAGTCATGGAGGTAAAATACCACTCTGTAGCGATTGTGTTGGCTTCACTATTTGCTATTAAATCCCGCACCATCTGCAGACTTGTTGTCACTTCTTGTTCTAAAGTCAATACAACCGTTTGGTTATACAACAGTCAGATGCGAACGGGTAGTTACGATCATAGGCCTCAACCTAAGTTTTATTAACTCCTTCACATAGCATCCTACAGTCGCTTATGTTCAAGTAGGTAGTATGAAAAGAGCAGATTTCTGATCACACGGTACTCTCATGTCGGAGTGTATTCTATGTTATGCTGTTGCAAAATTTCTATGATGAGATTACATAATTTTGGCTTATAAACTACATATCTTCAACATTTAGATAATTGTTAAAAATATTTTTTAAAAGCTAATACATACTTAATGTAGGCCTGCAGGCAGTGGGAATCATGATAATTCCATTTTTATTTTGTATTTTTAAATGAATTACCAATGAAATGAAAAATCAGGAAATTATGATCATACTGAATTATGATTTACATTAAGGTCCAGTTTAGGCAGCACGGTATGATCCCACTATAAATGTTGTGTACGATAATATATGCTGTCGACAAACCGCGGCCTTGCGCGATACTGCCGGGTTGGTAATTATTGAAATGATCAATAAAATTAAAACAATTTCATAATAATTTTAATTATTTAAGAAATTAAACTTCACGTGTTGTTGATATTGGTGTTCCTAGATCGGCAGTCGCTCGGTATACGTTGTTTACACACACTGTCTATGATATTCGTTCTGTGACTATGTACATTAGTTTCACTGTGTACAGTATAATAGTTGTGTATATTTCGTGGCATGTTTTATGTATAATAAATTTATAAGCTTTATAATGCACAAGAGTATTTTATTCATAGGCGCGGCCGCAACGGTGAGCTGTCGTTGCGGTTTTCATGGACGGAATAGTTATATAAAATATGTAAAATTACGAACAATTATGTACCTATACCTGAGAAAGCTTGCACTTCAATCCATTGATAATTTTAATTGATGAGATCTATGGATCGTTGTGCATGTGAACCATAGATTACATATATTTGTATTTTAACTTTTACATTCATAATTAGTTTTTATTTTTACGACGTAGTTGAAAGTTTAATGGAATAAATTAATTGAATATTTCAGTTGCTATTAAAATTGTGTTATTTATGTATTTTAAAGTGTAAGTATTAAATGGAAATAAACGATTTGTTATATTGATAGTAGGAACAAAATAAAAAAGACGAAACAGTGTAATTTACAGCCAAATAGGTAATTATATCGTGGCCTATTAGGGCACAATACTCGTAAGTACAATTAGCCAATTTTATTATACAAACGATTGTAAGTCAGATCACTTTTTTACTTTTCCTGCACAAGCCATAACACATACTCCTAACATGAAATTAATTTTCTATCTTGCGACCACTTGGCTGTAAAGGCAACTCTGTATTATAAATCCTTAGCTAGTATTTATTTAATACCCTGAATCTTGTGATTACCTACCAGACCAAGAATAGCGTATTGTACCTGTAAGGTTGGAAATGCGCGACTCAAGTCTGGACTGGTAATGCATTACACAATGCTGTGCAAACTTCATTCACTAACGGCAAATTGCACACGTTCTTTTTTAATTTTACATCGAAATGTTTTTGATGTATACTTTTTCAATAAATACATGTAATCAATAACGTGTTTTATTGATAGTTTTATGTAGACTAATGTAATTTCATGAAATGCATCGATTCGAAAAGGCGGTACTTGAAGACGATCTAGTCTCTCAGAGACTGAAAAAACTGAAAAACTCAATTTGTACAATTATACCACCAAAGACTGTAATTTATGGGTATACTACAGTATACCGAATTCTTGAAAGTGGCTCCGTCTTTTATTCATCTCTTTTATTTTTAAGTATGTGATTCAACCCATATCATCTTTATTACTATCTCACTGACGCTCATAAAAGGTCTCCGAACTCCAGCAATTATTTTTATTGAATTTGATTGATTATTATTTTCATTTACTTTGGCGTTTTGAACATGCATTCCGCGTCAAATATAGATTTAAACCATAAATAAAAAATAGATATTTGACGCATGAATAAATCTATGTCATTCTCTGTCATTGTTTGACGCCTATAATCCATTCTTGATATATATCCATGTGGCAGCATTGGCACGTAAAAGTTATTAGCCAATTGAGAAGCAGCTAGAATCAGGGCAGCCAACATTGCGCCTTTTAATATAAAATAAAAACAATGCAAGGTTAGGTTATGTTGTTTTTATTTCATTGCAATTTGCTAATTAGTTTATAAAATTAATTGGGTATTCTGTTGCTGATTCAGTTCGTAATAAAATTGTATATCTTACAAGTTAATTAATTGATAAATGTGCGGTTGTTAATAAGATATGACGATTTTGTGAAAAGGATGTTTTAGCAGCATGAATATAAAAGATTTTATGTGTCTAAACAAGTAGTTACGGCTTCTATGAGTAATATGAGTTCTCGAGGGTTATCTAAGAAGGAGCTTGAAGAGCTCCGGAAGAAGGAAGAAGAAGAAGCTGCTGCCCACGTAAGTATTGCCATATATTTGTTTCTCATAGACAATATAACATAGTGACAATATGGACTACCTAGGTTTTACAAATAAACGAATCTTAAATTCGAATTCCAATGACTATGTTCATAATTGTCAAGGCCTGGTCCACTAACTAGATAAAGAAACCATCACCCAGAAATCCTATTGTTTTGGGTATTTTTTATAATAACGCTTTGGTGCATGGCAGTTTCATTCAGTAAGCAGACACAAGCCTCAAGCTTAGATATAATGAACCTGTTATTTCTTCATTAGGTGTTCAAAGAGTTTGTGGAGACATTCCAAGAGGTTCCAAGCAGCACTAGCAAAGTTTGGGTCAAAGCTGGCACTTATGATGCGGGAGCAAGAAGTAAGTATCTGTTGTGATGAGAAATTGAAGGGGATGTTATTGAATTATATGTATTGACTGTTGATTTATATGTATTGACTTGATTTATTTTATTTGTTGATTTCATTTGTTTTTTACAAAACTTTGTTTATGCCTGGGGAGCATCCTCTGGCTAAGACTTTTTTGGAGGGTCTGTTGGGGCTCTAGCCACCCTCTCCCTGCTAGTTCTAAGCCTTCTTAATATTATGTTCATGCCTTTTTTCAATACAAAAACAACTGTGGAGGAATGTTAATGCTTAATTCATTTGCTAGTGCTAGTGCATTTGCTAGCTATTACTTTTTTAACACTCAATACGTTTTTCACATTTTGTAGAGGAAGATACATCAGAGAAAGGCAAGTTATATAAACCGGTGTCCCGGTTGGATGAGAAGCGCTCTAACACTGAGGTGGATGTTGTCCGAAGTCTCATCCAGAGGCAGGAGCCTCCAGGCCGAATACACTCAAAGAAGAAAGGACAGGATAAGAAGAAAAGTAACCTTGAGCTTTTTAAGGAAGAATTAAGACAGTAAGTTTTTGATAGAAGCATATGAAAAACACTATAAATATTTAGTTTATCAATAGTTGTCTCTTAGGACATTCATTTATATCTGATAGTAGTGCATTTCAAAGTATTATATTTGAATAGAAACATTCATATCCTGTGATTGTCTCCAGTCCATTGTACAGTACCCAAAGTACAAGTGTGCTTAGTTTGCAACCATATAGTTGGTGTGCAAGACTATCAATATATATGATACTAGCTGATCCAACAGATGGTGTCCTATCTTAACTTTGAATATTGAAATCAAATTGTTCCACTCATCTTTCTTAATTTTTTCTTTCATAAGAACCTTCAATTGACAATAATAATCACAGCAAAAAGAGAATTAGCGAAATCTGTTTATCCATTTACGTGTGATACGAAGACCAAGGAAATAGAGATGAATTTTATAATATACTAGCTGTGCCCCGCGACTCCGTCCGCGTTCTGTTGAAATTTTTCCTGAATTTTCTTTGCTATAAACCTCACGCAGCCCGAGACCTTTCCAACGAATGCAAAACCGTGGAAATCGGTTCGTGCGTTCTGGAGTTATAGCGTCAGGAAGGAAAACCCGACTTATTTTTATATAGTAGATAGATATAAGTAGTCTGGCGTTAAAAATGTTAATGTCAACGGGCAAATCAAAACCAACAGGTAAATTGGCATTTATAATCAATGTGATATTTTTATTTCAGAATTCAAGAGGAGAGATCCGAACGCCACAAGTACAAGAATGTGCTGCGCGACCGCGGCGTGGTGGGCGCGGAGCCGGCCATCGACATCATACCGGACGTCGGCTCGTACGACACCGGCGACCCCAACACTACCAATTTGTATTTGGGGAACCTGAATCCCAAAGTAAGCCATAGTAAATATTTCCTAAATAACTAAGTTAGTACTTGCTATACATGAATAATGCTATAACGAGGTTGGAGTGGATGTGAGTATGACGGGAAAGCGCGATGTATGGAAGGAAAAGACATACTGCGCCGACCCCAGATAATGAGAAAAGGTAAGGCAGATGATGAAGTATTTCATCCTATCTCTAATTTATGCAATGCCCAAGATGGCTCATATAGGTTTCAATGAGGTGACATGGCAAAGGATTTTAGAAAAGAAGTATACCATTCGTTTTCGCAGATTCGTTTTGGATAAACGGAATAACTGGAATAACCTATACTTTGCAAATACAATAGAGTTAAAATTGCATTGATTTGAAATAAATGCATGTTGATCTCCGCTGTGCTATGCAACTTTATTACATTTAAATTAGGATATTATGTTATTGTTTGCCAAATTAAATCGAGTGTCGTTGTGTATAAATAAAAACTTGTAATGTCAGATAACGGAGCAGCAGCTGATGGAGATATTCGGGCGGTACGGGCCGCTGGCCAGCATCAAGATCATGTGGCCGCGCTCCGACGAGGAGAAGGCGCGCGGCCGCAACTGCGGCTTCGTCGCGTTCATGTCGCGCAAGGACGGCGAGCGCGCGCTGCGCTGCATCAATGGTATGTACTTATGTACATATATACATCTATAAAAATAAATAAAATAGAAGTGTATGTTTGTCATATCAAAATAATAGCTTTATACACATAGTACGGTTATATACAAGGTGAAACAAAAAGGGTATACTATTGTTTTTGCAACTTTAGTTTGTAAATCTAAAACTATCGGCTTTATGGGACAGCTGAAGTACTAAAGTTTTTGTAAACTTATGAAATCTGTCATCAGCTGTATTCCTATAACACTTTTTGAATTTCAAGTTTACTCCCTTTGGATATAAAAAAAAATCGCCTAACCTACTGTCGCTTCTGGGATAATGTCGTTTCTGGGATAGAAATTTGTCGGATCGGGTGAATGGGTTTACCAGACCATCGACAAGTAAATAGTTCGGGTAACTTATTGTTACCACTCAAGAAAAAACACATGGTCATATTTTACTTCATTTATTAGATATGAAAATTGACAGGATTCATAGCTGACATAGTTAAATGCACACAATAAGTTATACAAAAAAATCAGGAATATTCATAATACATGTTCTTAGAATTGGCGTTGGGTAAAAGAGGACTATTGAATCCCATCATAGCTCGCATGGTTGGATGACCTGAGTCAACATCTGGAGACCCCATGGCAGAACAAAGTTCACCAATACGTTGATGTTTGATGTTGATGCATCATTTGTATTTATTATTTTTTTACAACTAGGATAATAAGTCCACTTATTTTGTATACCATTCCAAAGTCTATTACGGGTTACATTCTCATAAGTGTCATTTATATTTGGAACAGCCCAAGACGCATAATTATTAGTAAAATAAGCACAAATATCAAAACTATCTTGAGAAAACAAAGGATCAATAACAATATTTATCAATATCAATAACAATATTAAAATTGTGTTTACTAAATTCAACCTTATCCTACTAATATTATAAATGCGAAAGTTTGTGAGTGTGGATGTTTGTTACTCTTTCAGGCAAAAACTACTGAACAGATATGGATGAAATTTCGAACACAGATAGTTTATGATCGGGATTATCACATACGATACTTTTTATCCTAATAATCCCGAAATTTTTGTTAAGTTAAATAATACGCGGACGTAGTCGCGGGCATAAACTAGTTAATTATAAACATACCATACATAGACTGAATATAGTTACGAATGGGATAAGAATGGAACGACGATAAGCTGATCGCTTCTTGCGACGTGGGCGGCGTTTCGATTTCCATCTCGGTACACACGTGCGTACCGCCTCCCAAAACGCCTGTGTGGCACTAACAAACATAAAACGGTTATGTAAAGCTTCATCCATAGCTTCATCTAATTCATTGGAAATAAAAATAATAGGACCACTAAAAACAATCAACTGATCACCATCACATTTCATAGGATAAGCATACTTACGATCTTCTAATAATCGCTTCAACATTGAAGGTATACAAAATTTATATGAAAATTCTTCGAATAAAATAACTTTATGAAAACCAGGACGAAATCCCTGCATGAAAAATTTACCCACACCAGGATAAAATACATATTTTAAAACATTACGGCCAATTATTTGTTCTTTAAAACTAGATTTACCAGTATTAGAAGGTCCGTACAAATATAACTGCTTACGTTTATAACCGGAAGAGGAAATAAAATGATTCCACCAAATAGCCACCTCCATATACCAATTCGGATAACAATACAATACAGGTGACAAAGAAATATAAACAATAGGATTACGTATATCCTCGTACGCACGTTGTAAAAAACGATAACATTGACGATTAGCCATTACAAATGGGTCGGCATAACGAAATTGAGGAGTCCGGAGTACCCAAAGCCAACTCGCAAGTTAAAATGTCATTCGGACTCTTTACAGTTATACACTGGAATCCTATCCTCCTTAGTAATATATGTGATACAAGACTTTCGCGATTTACACGCCTGAACATCAAAACGGGTTCCAGGGGATATGCCATCGATTAACGAACGTAAATTAGTAAACAATAAAGGTTCCGAAAATTCAAAAAACAATGAAGATGATAACTCTCTCTGGTACATGTCCGAGACTACTCAAGAGCAACAACGTATGTAGTAAGCCCCTCAAAGTTGCCAATAAAACTACTTATACAGTTGACATCAAAATTTACAATATCCTACGTAATACAAAATAATTTGCTATGACGCAAAGACGTCTGCTTCTTAGGAGCGACAATAACAGACTGACGAACAGATGTCGCAACAGATGGTACAATAGATGACGCGGATGACGTGGTAGCGGGACCCCCTGCAGAGTTCTCAGCGGACGGGTTGATAGGGTGTTCTAGATCAACCCGTATGTGCGATGACGTCATACCTATAAATAGAACATATAAATAAAATAGCGTGGAGTCGTTTATGCGATATTAAAAAAAATAACATAAGCTACTGTCGTTTCTGGGATATAAATTTGTCGGATCGCGTAAAGGGGTTTACCAGACCATCGACAAGTAAATAATTCGGGTAACTTATTGTTACCACTAAAAAAAAACACATGGTCATATTTAACTTCATTTATTAGATATGAAAATTGACTGGATTCATAGCTGACATAGTTAAATGCACACGATAAGTTATACAAAAAAATAAGGAATATATAGGAATCCTTACGACCTTGTAATAATCGCTTCAACATTGAAGGAATTCTACATTTATATGAAAATTCTTCGAATAAAATAACTTTATGAAAACCAAGACGCGGGTTCCAGGGGATATGCCATCGATTAACGAACGTAAATTAGTCAACAATAAAGGTTCCGAAAATTCAAAAAAACAATGAAGATGATAGACTCAGTCTGGTAGATGTCCGAAACTTCTCAGGAGCAACAACGTATGTAGTAAGCCCCTCAAAGTTGCCAATAAAACTACTTCTACAGTTGACATCAAAATTTACAATATCGTACGTAATAAAAAATAATTTGCCAGGATGCAAAGACGTCTGCTTCTTAGGAGCGACAATAACAGACTGACGAACAGATGTCGCAACAGATGGTACAATTGATGACGCGGATGACGTAGTAGCGGGACCCCCTGCAGAGTTCTCAGCGGACGGGTTGATAGGGTGTTCTAGATCAACCCGTATGGGCGATGACGTCATACCTATAAATAGAACATATAAATAAAATAGCGTGGAGTCGTTTATGCGATATTAAAAAAAAATAACATAACCTACTGTCGTTTCTGGGATATAAATTTGTCGGATCGCGTAAAGGGGTTTACCAGACCATCGACAAGTAAATAATTCGGGTAACTTATTGTTACCACAAAAAAAAAACACATGGTCATATTTAACTTCATTTATTAGATATGAAAATTGACTGGATTCATAGCTGACATAGTTAAATGCACACGATAAGTTATACAAAAAAATAAGGAATATATAGGAATCCTTACGACCTTGTAATAATCGCTTCAACATTGAAGGAATTCTACATTTATATGAAAATTCTTCGAATAAAATAACTTTATGAAAACCAAGACGCGGGTTCCAGGGGATATGCCATCGATTAACGAACGTAAATTAGTCAACAATAAAGGTTCCGAAAATTCAAAAAAACAATGAAGATGATAGACTCAGTCTGGTAGATGTCCGAAACTTCTCAAGAGCAACAACGTATGTAGTAAGCCCCTCAAAGTTGCCAATAAAACTACTTCTACAGTTGACATCAAAATTTACAATATCCTACGTAATACAAAATAATTTGCTATGACGCAAAGACGTCTGCTTCTTAGGAGCGACAATAACAGACTGACGAACAGATGTCGCAACAGATGGTACAATTGATGACGCGGATGACGTAGTAGCGGGACCCCCTGCAGAGTTCTCAGCGGACGGGTTGATAGGGTGTTCTAGATCAACCCGTATGGGCGATGACGTCATACCTATAAATAGAACATATAAAAAAAATAGCGTGGAGTCGTTTATGCGATATAAAAAAAAAATAACCTAACCTACTGTCGTTTCTGGGATAATGTCGTTTCTGGGATATAAATTTGTCGGATCGGGTAAAGGGGTTTACCAGACCATCGACAAGTAAATAATTCGGGTAACTTATTGTTACCACTCAAAAAAAAACACGTGGTCATATTTAACTTCATTTATTAGATATGAAAATTGACAGTATTCATAGCTGACATAGTTCAATGCACACGATAAGTTATACAAAAAAATAAGGAATATATAGGAATCCTTACGACCTTGTAATAATCGCTTCAACATTGAAGGAATTCTACATTTATATGAAAATTCTTCGAATAAAATAACTTTATGAAAACCAAGACGCGGGTTCCAGGGGATGTGCCATCGATTAACGAACGTAAATTAGTCAACAATAAAGGTTCCGAAAATTCAAAAAACAATGAAGATGATAACTCTCTCTGGTACATGTCCGAGACTACTCAAGAGCAACAACGTATGTAGTAAGCCCCTCAAAGTTGCCAATAAAACTACTTATACAGTTGACATCAAAATTTACAATATCCTACGTAATACAAAATAATTTGCTATGACGCAAAGACGTCTGCTTCTTAGGAGCGACAATAACAGACTGACGAACAGATGTCGCAACAGATGGTACAATAGATGACGCGGATGACGTGGTAGCGGGACCCCCTGCAGAGTTCTCAGCGGACGGGTTGATAGGGTGTTCTAGATCAACCCGTATGTGCGATGACGTCATACCTATAAATAGAACATATAAATAAAATAGCGTGGAGTCGTTTATGCGATATTAAAAAAAATAACATAAGCTACTGTCGTTTCTGGGATATAAATTTGTCGGATCGCGTAAAGGGGTTTACCAGACCATCGACAAGTAAATAATTCGGGTAACTTATTGTTACCACTCAAAAAAAACACGTGGTCATATTTAACTTCATTTATTAGATATGAAAATTGACAGTATTCATAGCTGACATAGTTCAATGCACACGATAAGTTATACAAAAAAATAAGGAATATATAGGAATCCTTACGACCTTGTAATAATCGCTTCAACATTGAAGGAATTCTACATTTATATGAAAATTCTTCGAATAAAATAACTTTATGAAAACCAAGACGCGGGTTCCAGGGGATGTGCCATCGATTAACGAACGTAAATTAGTCAACAATAAAGGTTCCGAAAATTCAAAAAACAATGAAGATGATAACTCTCTCTGGTACATGTCCGAGACTACTCAAGAGCAACAACGTATGTAGTAAGCCCCTCAAAGTTGCCAATAAAACTACTTATACAGTTGACATCAAAATTTACAATATCCTACGTAATACAAAATAATTTGCTATGACGCAAAGACGTCTGCTTCTTAGGAGCGACAATAACAGACTGACGAACAGATGTCGCAACAGATGGTACAATAGATGACGCGGATGACGTGGTAGCGGGACCCCCTGCAGAGTTCTCAGCGGACGGGTTGATAGGGTGTTCTAGATCAACCCGTATGTGCGATGACGTCATACCTATAAATAGAACATATAAATAAAATAGCGTGGAGTCGTTTATGCGATATTAAAAAAAAATTACATAAGCTACTGTCGTTTCTGGGATATAAATTTGTCGGATCGCGTAAAGGGGTTTACCAGACCATCGACAAGTAAATAATTCGGGTAACTTATTGTTACCACTAAAAAAAAAACACATGGTCATATTTAACTTCATTTATTAGATATGAAATTTGACTGGATTCATAGCTGACATAGTTAAATGCACACGATAAGTTATACAAAAAAATAAGGAATATATAGGAATCCTTACGACCTTGTAATAATCGCTTCAACATTGAAGGAATTCTACATTTATATGAAAATTCTTCGAATAAAATAACTTTATGAAAACCAAGACGCGGGTTCCAGGGGATATGCCATCGATTAATGAACGTAAATTAGTCAACAATAAAGGTTCCGAAAATTCAAAAAAACAATGAAGATGATAGACTCAGTCTGGTAGATGTCCGAAACTTCTCAAGAGCAACAACGTATGTAGTAAGCCCCTCAAAGTTGCCAATAAAACTACTTCTACAGTTGACATCAAAATTTACAATATCCTACGTAATACAAAATAATTTGCTATGACGCAAAGACGTCTGCTTCTTAGGAGCGACAATAACAGACTGACGAACAGATGTCGCAACAGATGGTACAATAGATGACGCGGATGACGTGGTAGCGGGACCCCCTGCAGAGTTCTCAGCGGACGGGTTGATAGGGTGTTCTAGATCAACCCGTATGGGCGATGACGTCATACCTATAAATAGAACATATAAAAAAATAGCGTGGAGTCGTTTATGCGATATAAAAAAAAATAACCTAACCTACTGTCGTTTCTGGGATAATGTCGTTTCTGGGATATAAATTTGTCGGATCGGGTAAAGGGGTTTACCAGACCATCGACAAGTAAATAATTCGGGTAACTTATTGTTACCACTCAAAAAAAAACACGTGGTCATATTTAACTTCATTTATTAGATATGAAAATTGACAGTATTCATAGCTGACATAGTTCAATGCACACGATAAGTTATACAAAAAATAAGGAATATATAGGAATCCTTATGACCTTGTAATAATCGCTTCAACATTGAAGGAATTCTACATTTATATGAAAATTCTTCGAATAAAATAACTTTATGAAACCAAGACGCGGGTTCCAGGGGATGTGCCATCGATTAACGAACGTAAATTAGTCAACAATAAAGGTTCCGAAAATTCAAAAAACAATGAAGATGATAACTCTCTCTGGTACATGTCCGAGACTACTCAAGAGCAACAACGTATGTAGTAAGCCCCTCAAAGTTGCCAATAAAACTACTTATACAGTTGACATCAAAATTTACAATATCCTACGTAATACAAAATAATTTGCTATGACGCAAAGACGTCTGCTTCTTAGGAGCGACAATAACAGACTGACGAACAGATGTCGCAACAGATGGTACAATAGATGACGCGGATGACGTGGTAGCGGGACCCCCTGCAGAGTTCTCAGCGGACGGGTTGATAGGGTGTTCTAGATCAACCCGTATGTGCGATGACGTCATACCTATAAATAGAACATATAAATAAAATAGCGTGGAGTCGTTTATGCGATATTAAAAAAAATAACATAAGCTACTGTCGTTTCTGGGATATAAATTTGTCGGATCGCGTAAAGGGGTTTACCAGACCATCGACAAGTAAATAATTCGGGTAACTTATTGTTACCACTAAAAAAAAAACACATGGTCATATTTAACTTCATTTATTAGATATGAAAATTGACTGGATTCATAGCTGACATAGTTCAATGCACACGATAAGTTATACAAAAAAATAAGGAATATATAGGAATCCTTACGACCTTGTAATAATCGCTTCAACATTGAAGGAATTCTACATTTATATGAAAATTCTTCGAATAAAATAACTTTATGAAAACCAAGACGCGGGTTCCAGGGGATGTGCCATCGATTAACGAACGTAAATTAGTCAACAATAAAGGTTCCGAAAATTCAAAAAACAATGAAGATGATAACTCTCTCTGGTACATGTCCGAGACTACTCAAGAGCAACAACGTATGTAGTAAGCCCCTCAAAGTTGCCAATAAAACTACTTATACAGTTGACATCAAAATTTACAATATCCTACGTAATACAAAATAATTTGCTATGACGCAAAGACGTCTGCTTCTTAGGAGCGACAATAACAGACTGACGAACAGATGTCGCAACAGATGGTACAATAGATGACGCGGATGACGTGGTAGCGGGACCCCCTGCAGAGTTCTCAGCGGACGGGTTGATAGGGTGTTCTAGATCAACCCGTATGTGCGATGACGTCATACCTATAAATAGAACATATAAATAAAATAGCGTGGAGTCGTTTATGCGATATTAAAAAAAAATTACATAAGCTACTGTCGTTTCTGGGATATAAATTTGTCGGATCGCGTAAAGGGGTTTACCAGACCATCGACAAGTAAATAATTCGGGTAACTTATTGTTACCACTAAAAAAAAAACACATGGTCATATTTAACTTCATTTATTAGATATGAAATTTGACTGGATTCATAGCTGACATAGTTAAATGCACACGATAAGTTATACAAAAAAATAAGGAATATATAGGAATCCTTACGACCTTGTAATAATCGCTTCAACATTGAAGGAATTCTACATTTATATGAAAATTCTTCGAATAAAATAACTTTATGAAAACCAAGACGCGGGTTCCAGGGGATATGCCATCGATTAATGAACGTAAATTAGTCAACAATAAAGGTTCCGAAAATTCAAAAAAACAATGAAGATGATAGACTCAGTCTGGTAGATGTCCGAAACTTCTCAAGAGCAACAACGTATGTAGTAAGCCCCTCAAAGTTGCCAATAAAACTACTTCTACAGTTGACATCAAAATTTACAATATCCTACGTAATACAAAATAATTTGCTATGACGCAAAGACGTCTGCTTCTTAGGAGCGACAATAACAGACTGACGAACAGATGTCGCAACAGATGGTACAATAGATGACGCGGATGACGTGGTAGCGGGACCCCCTGCAGAGTTCTCAGCGGACGGGTTGATAGGGTGTTCTAGATCAACCCGTATGGGCGATGACGTCATACCTATAAATAGAACATATAAAAAAAATAGCGTGGAGTCGTTTATGCGATATAAAAAAAAATAACCTAACCTACTGTCGTTTCTGGGATAATGTCGTTTCTGGGATATAAATTTGTCGGATCGGGTAAAGGGGTTTACCAGACCATCGACAAGTAAATAATTCGGGTAACTTATTGTTACCACTCAAAAAAAAACACGTGGTCATATTTAACTTCATTTATTAGATATGAAAATTGACAGTATTCATAGCTGACATAGTTCAATGCACACGATAAGTTATACAAAAAATAAGGAATATATAGGAATCCTTATGACCTTGTAATAATCGCTTCAACATTGAAGGAATTCTACATTTATATGAAAATTCTTCGAATAAAATAACTTTATGAAACCAAGACGCGGGTTCCAGGGGATGTGCCATCGATTAACGAACGTAAATTAGTCAACAATAAAGGTTCCGAAAATTCAAAAAACAATGAAGATGATAACTCTCTCTGGTACATGTCCGAGACTACTCAAGAGCAACAACGTATGTAGTAAGCCCCTCAAAGTTGCCAATAAAACTACTTATACAGTTGACATCAAAATTTACAATATCCTACGTAATACAAAATAATTTGCTATGACGCAAAGACGTCTGCTTCTTAGGAGCGACAATAACAGACTGACGAACAGATGTCGCAACAGATGGTACAATAGATGACGCGGATGACGTGGTAGCGGGACCCCCTGCAGAGTTCTCAGCGGACGGGTTGATAGGGTGTTCTAGATCAACCCGTATGTGCGATGACGTCATACCTATAAATAGAACATATAAATAAAATAGCGTGGAGTCGTTTATGCGATATTAAAAAAAATAACATAAGCTACTGTCGTTTCTGGGATATAAATTTGTCGGATCGCGTAAAGGGGTTTACCAGACCATCGACAAGTAAATAATTCGGGTAACTTATTGTTACCACTAAAAAAAAAAACACATGGTCATATTTAACTTCATTTATTAGATATGAAAATTGACTGGATTCATAGCTGACATAGTTAAATGCACACGATAAGTTATACAAAAAAATAAGGAATATATAGGAATCCTTACGACCTTGTAATAATCGCTTCAACATTGAAGGAATTCTACATTTATATGAAAATTCTTCGAATAAAATAACTTTATGAAAACCAAGACGCGGGTTCCAGGGGATGTGCCATCGATTAACGAACGTAAATTAGTCAACAATAAAGGTTCCGAAAATTCAAAAAACAATGAAGATGATAACTCTCTCTGGTACATGTCCGAGACTACTCAAGAGCAACAACGTATGTAGTAAGCCCCTCAAAGTTGCCAATAAAACTACTTATACAGTTGACATCAAAATTTACAATATCCTACGTAATACAAAATAATTTGCTATGACGCAAAGACGTCTGCTTCTTAGGAGCGACAATAACAGACTGACGAACAGATGTCGCAACAGATGGTACAATAGATGACGCGGATGACGTGGTAGCGGGACCCCCTGCAGAGTTCTCAGCGGACGGGTTGATAGGGTGTTCTAGATCAACCCGTATGTGCGATGACGTCATACCTATAAATAGAACATATAAATAAAATAGCGTGGAGTCGTTTATGCGATATTAAAAAAAATAACATAAGCTACTGTCGTTTCTGGGATATAAATTTGTCGGATCGCGTAAAGGGGTTTACCAGACCATCGACAAGTAAATAATTCGGGTAACTTATTGTTACCACTAAAAAAAAAACACATGGTCATATTTAACTTCATTTATTAGATATGAAAATTGACTGGATTCATAGCTGACATAGTTAAATGCACACGATAAGTTATACAAAAAAATAAGGAATATATAGGAATCCTTACGACCTTGTAATAATCGCTTCAACATTGAAGGAATTCTACATTTATATGAAAATTCTTCGAATAAAATAACTTTATGAAAACCAAGACGCGGGTTCCAGGGGATATGCCATCGATTAACGAACGTAAATTAGTCAACAATAAAGGTTCCGAAAATTCAAAAAAACAATGAAGATGATAGACTCAGTCTGGTAGATGTCCGAAACTTCTCAAGAGCAACAACGTATGTAGTAAGCCCCTCAAACTTGCCAATAAAACTACTTCTACAGTTGACATCAAAATTTACAATATCGTACGTAATAAAAAATAATTTGCCAGGATGCAAAGACGTCTGCTTCTTAGGAGCGACAATAACAGACTGACGAACAGATGTCGCAACAGATGGTACAATTGATGACGCGGATGACGTAGTAGCGGGACCCCCTGCAGAGTTCTCAGCGGACGGGTTGATAGGGTGTTCTAGATCAACCCGTATGGGCGATGACGTCATACCTATAAATAGAACATATAAATAAAATAGCGTGGAGTCGTTTATGCGATATTAAAAAAAAATTACATAAGCTACTGTCGTTTCTGGGATATAAATTTGTCGGATCGCGTAAAGGGGTTTACCAGACCATCGACAAGTAAATAATTCGGGTAACTTATTGTTACCACTAAAAAAAAAACACATGGTCATATTTAACTTCATTTATTAGATATGAAATTTGACTGGATTCATAGCTGACATAGTTAAATGCACACGATAAGTTATACAAAAAAATAAGGAATATATAGGAATCCTTACGACCTTGTAATAATCGCTTCAACATTGAAGGAATTCTACATTTATATGAAAATTCTTCGAATAAAATAACTTTATGAAAACCAAGACGCGGGTTCCAGGGGATATGCCATCGATTAATGAACGTAAATTAGTCAACAATAAAGGTTCCGAAAATTCAAAAAAACAATGAAGATGATAGACTCAGTCTGGTAGATGTCCGAAACTTCTCAAGAGCAACAACGTATGTAGTAAGCCCCTCAAAGTTGCCAATAAAACTACTTCTACAGTTGACATCAAAATTTACAATATCCTACGTAATACAAAATAATTTGCTATGACGCAAAGACGTCTGCTTCTTAGGAGCGACAATAACAGACTGACGAACAGATGTCGCAACAGATGGTACAATAGATGACGCGGATGACGTGGTAGCGGGACCCCCTGCAGAGTTCTCAGCGGACGGGTTGATAGGGTGTTCTAGATCAACCCGTATGGGCGATGACGTCATACCTATAAATAGAACATATAAATAAAATAGCGTGGAGTCGTTTATGCGATATTAAAAAAAAATTACATAAGCTACTGTCGTTTCTGGGATATAAATTTGTCGGATCGCGTAAAGGGGTTTACCAGACCATCGACAAGTAAATAATTCGGGTAACTTATTGTTACCACTAAAAAAAAAACACATGGTCATATTTAACTTCATTTATTAGATATGAAATTTGACTGGATTCATAGCTGACATAGTTAAATGCACACGATAAGTTATACAAAAAAATAAGGAATATATAGGAATCCTTACGACCTTGTAATAATCGCTTCAACATTGAAGGAATTCTACATTTATATGAAAATTCTTCGAATAAAATAACTTTATGAAAACCAAGACGCGGGTTCCAGGGGATATGCCATCGATTAATGAACGTAAATTAGTCAACAATAAAGGTTCCGAAAATTCAAAAAAACAATGAAGATGATAGACTCAGTCTGGTAGATGTCCGAAACTTCTCAAGAGCAACAACGTATGTAGTAAGCCCCTCAAAGTTGCCAATAAAACTACTTCTACAGTTGACATCAAAATTTACAATATCCTACGTAATACAAAATAATTTGCTATGACGCAAAGACGTCTGCTTCTTAGGAGCGACAATAACAGACTGACGAACAGATGTCGCAACAGATGGTACAATAGATGACGCGGATGACGTGGTAGCGGGACCCCCTGCAGAGTTCTCAGCGGACGGGTTGATAGGGTGTTCTAGATCAACCCGTATGGGCGATGACGTCATACCTATAAATAGAATATATAAAAAAAATAGCGTGGAGTCGTTTATGCGATATAAAAAAAAATAACCTAACCTACTGTCGTTTCTGGGATAATGTCGTTTCTGGGATATAAATTTGTCGGATCGGGTAAAGGGGTTTACCAGACCATCGACAAGTAAATAATTCGGGTAACTTATTGTTACCACTCAAAAAAAAACACGTGGTCATATTTAACTTCATTTATTAGATATGAAAATTGACAGTATTCATAGCTGACATAGTTCAATGCACACGATAAGTTATACAAAAAATAAGGAATATATAGGAATCCTTATGACCTTGTAATAATCGCTTCAACATTGAAGGAATTCTACATTTATATGAAAATTCTTCGAATAAAATAACTTTATGAAACCAAGACGCGGGTTCCAGGGGATGTGCCATCGATTAACGAACGTAAATTAGTCAACAATAAAGGTTCCGAAAATTCAAAAAACAATGAAGATGATAACTCTCTCTGGTACATGTCCGAGACTACTCAAGAGCAACAACGTATGTAGTAAGCCCCTCAAAGTTGCCAATAAAACTACTTATACAGTTGACATCAAAATTTACAATATCCTACGTAATACAAAATAATTTGCTATGACGCAAAGACGTCTGCTTCTTAGGAGCGACAATAACAGACTGACGAACAGATGTCGCAACAGATGGTACAATAGATGACGCGGATGACGTGGTAGCGGGACCCCCTGCAGAGTTCTCAGCGGACGGGTTGATAGGGTGTTCTAGATCAACCCGTATGTGCGATGACGTCATACCTATAAATAGAACATATAAATAAAATAGCGTGGAGTCGTTTATGCGATATTAAAAAAAATAACATAAGCTACTGTCGTTTCTGGGATATAAATTTGTCGGATCGCGTAAAGGGGTTTACCAGACCATCGACAAGTAAATAATTCGGGTAACTTATTGTTACCACTAAAAAAAAAACACATGGTCATATTTAACTTCATTTATTAGATATGAAAATTGACTGGATTCATAGCTGACATAGTTAAATGCACACGATAAGTTATACAAAAAAATAAGGAATATATAGGAATCCTTACGACCTTGTAATAATCGCTTCAACATTGAAGGAATTCTACATTTATATGAAAATTCTTCGAATAAAATAACTTTATGAAAACCAAGACGCGGGTTCCAGGGGATGTGCCATCGATTAACGAACGTAAATTAGTCAACAATAAAGGTTCCGAAAATTCAAAAAACAATGAAGATGATAACTCTCTCTGGTACATGTCCGAGACTACTCAAGAGCAACAACGTATGTAGTAAGCCCCTCAAAGTTGCCAATAAAACTACTTATACAGTTGACATCAAAATTTACAATATCCTACGTAATACAAAATAATTTGCTATGACGCAAAGACGTCTGCTTCTTAGGAGCGACAATAACAGACTGACGAACAGATGTCGCAACAGATGGTACAATAGATGACGCGGATGACGTGGTAGCGGGACCCCCTGCAGAGTTCTCAGCGGACGGGTTGATAGGGTGTTCTAGATCAACCCGTATGTGCGATGACGTCATACCTATAAATAGAACATATAAATAAAATAGCGTGGAGTCGTTTATGCGATATTAAAAAAAATAACATAAGCTACTGTCGTTTCTGGGATATAAATTTGTCGGATCGCGTAAAGGGGTTTACCAGACCATCGACAAGTAAATAATTCGGGTAACTTATTGTTACCACTAAAAAAAAAACACATGGTCATATTTAACTTCATTTATTAGATATGAAAATTGACTGGATTCATAGCTGACATAGTTAAATGCACACGATAAGTTATACAAAAAAATAAGGAATATATAGGAATCCTTACGACCTTGTAATAATCGCTTCAACATTGAAGGAATTCTACATTTATATGAAAATTCTTCGAATAAAATAACTTTATGAAAACCAAGACGCGGGTTCCAGGGGATATGCCATCGATTAACGAACGTAAATTAGTCAACAATAAAGGTTCCGAAAATTCAAAAAAACAATGAAGATGATAGACTCAGTCTGGTAGATGTCCGAAACTTCTCAAGAGCAACAACGTATGTAGTAAGCCCCTCAAACTTGCCAATAAAACTACTTCTACAGTTGACATCAAAATTTACAATATCGTACGTAATAAAAAATAATTTGCCAGGATGCAAAGACGTCTGCTTCTTAGGAGCGACAATAACAGACTGACGAACAGATGTCGCAACAGATGGTACAATTGATGACGCGGATGACGTAGTAGCGGGACCCCCTGCAGAGTTCTCAGCGGACGGGTTGATAGGGTGTTCTAGATCAACCCGTATGGGCGATGACGTCATACCTATAAATAGAACATATAAATAAAATAGCGTGGAGTCGTTTATGCGATATTAAAAAAAAATAACATAACCTACTGTCGTTTCTGGGATATAAATTTGTCGGATCGCGTAAAGGGGTTTACCAGACCATCGACAAGTAAATAATTCGGGTAACTTATTGTTACCACAAAAAAAAAAAACACATGGTCATATTTAACTTCATTTATTAGATATGAAAATTGACTGGATTCATAGCTGACATAGTTAAATGCACACGATAAGTTATACAAAAAAATAAGGAATATATAGGAATCCTTACGACCTTGTAATAATCGCTTCAACATTGAAGGAATTCTACATTTATATGAAAATTCTTCGAATAAAATAACTTTATGAAAACCAAGACGCGGGTTCCAGGGGATATGCCATCGATTAACGAACGTAAATTAGTCAACAATAAAGGTTCCGAAAATTCAAAAAAACAATGAAGATGATAGACTCAGTCTGGTAGATGTCCGAAACTTCTCAAGAGCAACAACGTATGTAGTAAGCCCCTCAAAGTTGCCAATAAAACTACTTCTACAGTTGACATCAAAATTTACAATATCCTACGTAATACAAAATAATTTGCTATGACGCAAAGACGTCTGCTTCTTAGGAGCGACAATAACAGACTGACGAACAGATGTCGCAACAGATGGTACAATTGATGACGCGGATGACGTAGTAGCGGGACCCCCTGCAGAGTTCTCAGCGGACGGGTTGATAGGGTGTTCTAGATCAACCCGTATGGGCGATGACGTCATACCTATAAATAGAACATATAAAAAAAATAGCGTGGAGTCGTTTATGCGATATAAAAAAAAAATAACCTAACCTACTGTCGTTTCTGGGATAATGTCGTTTCTGGGATATAAATTTGTCGGATCGGGTAAAGGGGTTTACCAGACCATCGACAAGTAAATAATTCGGGTAACTTATTGTTACCACTCAAAAAAAAACACGTGGTCATATTTAACTTCATTTATTAGATATGAAAATTGACAGTATTCATAGCTGACATAGTTCAATGCACACGATAAGTTATACAAAAAAATAAGGAATATATAGGAATCCTTACGACCTTGTAATAATCGCTTCAACATTGAAGGAATTCTACATTTATATGAAAATTCTTCGAATAAAATAACTTTATGAAAACCAAGACGCGGGTTCCAGGGGATGTGCCATCGATTAACGAACGTAAATTAGTCAACAATAAAGGTTCCGAAAATTCAAAAAACAATGAAGATGATAACTCTCTCTGGTACATGTCCGAGACTACTCAAGAGCAACAACGTATGTAGTAAGCCCCTCAAAGTTGCCAATAAAACTACTTATACAGTTGACATCAAAATTTACAATATCCTACGTAATACAAAATAATTTGCTATGACGCAAAGACGTCTGCTTCTTAGGAGCGACAATAACAGACTGACGAACAGATGTCGCAACAGATGGTACAATAGATGACGCGGATGACGTGGTAGCGGGACCCCCTGCAGAGTTCTCAGCGGACGGGTTGATAGGGTGTTCTAGATCAACCCGTATGTGCGATGACGTCATACCTATAAATAGAACATATAAATAAAATAGCGTGGAGTCGTTTATGCGATATTAAAAAAAATAACATAAGCTACTGTCGTTTCTGGGATATAAATTTGTCGGATCGCGTAAAGGGGTTTACCAGACCATCGACAAGTAAATAATTCGGGTAACTTATTGTTACCACTAAAAAAAAACACATGGTCATATTTAACTTCATTTATTAGATATGAAAATTGACTGGATTCATAGCTGACATAGTTAAATGCACACGATAAGTTATACAAAAAAATAAGGAATATATAGGAATCCTTACGACCTTGTAATAATCGCTTCAACATTGAAGGAATTCTACATTTATATGAAAATTCTTCGAATAAAATAACTTTATGAAAACCAAGACGCGGGTTCCAGGGGATATGCCATCGATTAACGAACGTAAATTAGTCAACAATAAAGGTTCCGAAAATTCAAAAAAACAATGAAGATGATAGACTCAGTCTGGTAGATGTCCGAAACTTCTCAGGAGCAACAACGTATGTAGTAAGCCCCTCAAAGTTGCCAATAAAACTACTTCTACAGTTGACATCAAAATTTACAATATCGTACGTAATAAAAAATAATTTGCCAGGATGCAAAGACGTCTGCTTCTTAGGAGCGACAATAACAGACTGACGAACAGATGTCGCAACAGATGGTACAATTGATGACGCGGATGACGTAGTAGCGGGACCCCCTGCAGAGTTCTCAGCGGACGGGTTGATAGGGTGTTCTAGATCAACCCGTATGGGCGATGACGTCATACCTATAAATAGAACATATAAATAAAATAGCGTGGAGTCGTTTATGCGATATTAAAAAAAAATAACATAACCTACTGTCGTTTCTGGGATATAAATTTGTCGGATCGCGTAAAGGGGTTTACCAGACCATCGACAAGTAAATAATTCGGGTAACTTATTGTTACCACAAAAAAAAAAACACATCATCATATTTAACTTCATTTATTAGATATGAAAATTGACTGGATTCATAGCTGACATAGTTAAATGCACACGATAAGTTATACAAAAAAATAAGGAATATATAGGAATCCTTACGACCTTGTAATAATCGCTTCAACATTGAAGGAATTCTACATTTATATGAAAATTCTTCGAATAAAATAACTTTATGAAAACCAAGACGCGGGTTCCAGGGGATATGCCATCGATTAATGAACGTAAATTAGTCAACAATAAAGGTTCCGAAAATTCAAAAAAACAATGAAGATGATAGACTCAGTCTGGTAGATGTCCGAAACTTCTCAAGAGCAACAACGTATGTAGTAAGCCCCTCAAAGTTGCCAATAAAACTACTTCTACAGTTGACATCAAAATTTACAATATCCTACGTAATACAAAATAATTTGCTATGACGCAAAGACGTCTGCTTCTTAGGAGCGACAATAACAGACTGACGAACAGATGTCGCAACAGATGGTACAATTGATGACGCGGATGACGTAGTAGCGGGACCCCCTGCAGAGTTCTCAGCGGACGGGTTGATAGGGTGTTCTAGATCAACCCGTATGGGCGATGACGTCATACCTATAAATAGAACATATAAAAAAAATAGCGTGGAGTCGTTTATGCGATATAAAAAAAAAATAACCTAACCTACTGTCGTTTCTGGGATAATGTCGTTTCTGGGATATAAATTTGTCGGATCGGGTAAAGGGGTTTACCAGACCATCGACAAGTAAATAATTCGGGTAACTTATTGTTACCACTCAAAAAAAAACACGTGGTCATATTTAACTTCATTTATTAGATATGAAAATTGACAGTATTCATAGCTGACATAGTTCAATGCACACGATAAGTTATACAAAAAAATAAGGAATATATAGGAATCCTTACGACCTTGTAATAATCGCTTCAACATTGAAGGAATTCTACATTTATATGAAAATTCTTCGAATAAAATAACTTTATGAAAACCAAGACGCGGGTTCCAGGGGATGTGCCATCTATTAACGAACGTAAATTAGTCAACAATAAAGGTTCCGAAAATTCAAAAAACAATGAAGATGATAACTCTCTCTGGTACATGTCCGAGACTACTCAAGAGCAACAACGTATGTAGTAAGCCCCTCAAAGTTGCCAATAAAACTACTTATACAGTTGACATCAAAATTTACAATATCCTACGTAATACAAAATAATTTGCTATGACGCAAAGACGTCTGCTTCTTAGGAGCGACAATAACAGACTGACGAACAGATGTCGCAACAGATGGTACAATAGATGACGCGGATGACGTGGTAGCGGGACCCCCTGCAGAGTTCTCAGCGGACGGGTTGATAGGGTGTTCTAGATCAACCCGTATGTGCGATGACGTCATACCTATAAATAGAACATATAAATAAAATAGCGTGGAGTCGTTTATGCGATATTAAAAAAAATAACATAAGCTACTGTCGTTTCTGGGATATAAATTTGTCGGATCGCGTAAAGGGGTTTACCAGACCATCGACAAGTAAATAATTCGGGTAACTTATTGTTACCACTCAAAAAAAACACGTGGTCATATTTAACTTCATTTATTAGATATGAAAATTGACAGTATTCATAGCTGACATAGTTCAATGCACACGATAAGTTATACAAAAAAATAAGGAATATATAGGAATCCTTACGACCTTGTAATAATCGCTTCAACATTGAAGGAATTCTACATTTATATGAAAATTCTTCGAATAAAATAACTTTATGAAAACCAAGACGCGGGTTCCAGGGGATGTGCCATCGATTAACGAACGTAAATTAGTCAACAATAAAGGTTCCGAAAATTCAAAAAACAATGAAGATGATAACTCTCTCTGGTACATGTCCGAGACTACTCAAGAGCAACAACGTATGTAGTAAGCCCCTCAAAGTTGCCAATAAAACTACTTATACAGTTGACATCAAAATTTACAATATCCTACGTAATACAAAATAATTTGCTATGACGCAAAGACGTCTGCTTCTTAGGAGCGACAATAACAGACTGACGAACAGATGTCGCAACAGATGGTACAATAGATGACGCGGATGACGTGGTAGCGGGACCCCCTGCAGAGTTCTCAGCGGACGGGTTGATAGGGTGTTCTAGATCAACCCGTATGTGCGATGACGTCATACCTATAAATAGAACATATAAATAAAATAGCGTGGAGTCGTTTATGCGATATTAAAAAAAAATTACATAAGCTACTGTCGTTTCTGGGATATAAATTTGTCGGATCGCGTAAAGGGGTTTACCAGACCATCGACAAGTAAATAATTCGGGTAACTTATTGTTACCACTAAAAAAAAAACACATGGTCATATTTAACTTCATTTATTAGATATGAAATTTGACTGGATTCATAGCTGACATAGTTAAATGCACACGATAAGTTATACAAAAAAATAAGGAATATATAGGAATCCTTACGACCTTGTAATAATCGCTTCAACATTGAAGGAATTCTACATTTATATGAAAATTCTTCGAATAAAATAACTTTATGAAAACCAAGACGCGGGTTCCAGGGGATATGCCATCGATTAATGAACGTAAATTAGTCAACAATAAAGGTTCCGAAAATTCAAAAAAACAATGAAGATGATAGACTCAGTCTGGTAGATGTCCGAAACTTCTCAAGAGCAACAACGTATGTAGTAAGCCCCTCAAAGTTGCCAATAAAACTACTTCTACAGTTGACATCAAAATTTACAATATCCTACGTAATACAAAATAATTTGCTATGACGCAAAGACGTCTGCTTCTTAGGAGCGACAATAACAGACTGACGAACAGATGTCGCAACAGATGGTACAATAGATGACGCGGATGACGTGGTAGCGGGACCCCCTGCAGAGTTCTCAGCGGACGGGTTGATAGGGTGTTCTAGATCAACCCGTATGGGCGATGACGTCATACCTATAAATAGAACATATAAAAAAAATAGCGTGGAGTCGTTTATGCGATATAAAAAAAAATAACCTAACCTACTGTCGTTTCTGGGATAATGTCGTTTCTGGGATATAAATTTGTCGGATCGGGTAAAGGGGTTTACCAGACCATCGACAAGTAAATAATTCGGGTAACTTATTGTTACCACTCAAAAAAAACACGTGGTCATATTTAACTTCATTTATTAGATATGAAAATTGACAGTATTCATAGCTGACATAGTTCAATGCACACGATAAGTTATACAAAAAATAAGGAATATATAGGAATCCTTATGACCTTGTAATAATCGCTTCAACATTGAAGGAATTCTACATTTATATGAAAGTTCTTCGAATAAAATAACTTTATGAAAACCAAGACGCGGGTTCCAGGGGATGTGCCATCGATTAACGAACGTAAATTAGTCAACAATAAAGGTTCCGAAAATTCAAAAAACAATGAAGATGATAACTCTCTCTGGTACATGTCCGAGACTACTCAAGAGCAACAACGTATGTAGTAAGCCCCTCAAAGTTGCCAATAAAACTACTTATACAGTTGACATCAAAATTTACAATATCCTACGTAATACAAAATAATTTGCTATGACGCAAAGACGTCTGCTTCTTAGGAGCGACAATAACAGACTGACGAACAGATGTCGCAACAGATGGTACAATTGATGACGCGGATGACGTAGTAGCGGGACCCCCTGCAGAGTTCTCAGCGGACGGGTTGATAGGGTGTTCTAGATCAACCCGTATGGGCGATGACGTCATACCTATAAATAGAACATATAAATAAAATAGCGTGGAGTCGTTTATGCGATATTAAAAAAAATAACATAACCTACTGTCGTTACTGGGATATAAATTTGTCGGATCGCGTAAAGGGGTTTACCAGACCATCGACAAGTAAATAATTCGGGTAACTTATTGTTACCACAAAAAAAAAACACATGGTCATATTTAACTTCATTTATTAGATATGAAAATTGACTGGATTCATAGCTGACATAGTTCAATGCACACGATAAGTTATACAAAAAAATAAGGAATATATAGGAATCCTTACGACCTTGTAATAATCGCTTCAACATTGAAGGAATTCTACATTTATATGAAAATTCTTCGAATAAAATAACTTTATGAAAACCAAGACGCGGGTTCCAGGGGATATGCCATCGATTAACGAACGTAAATTAGTCAACAATAAAGGTTCCGAAAATTCAAAAAAACAATGAAGATGATAGACTCAGTCTGGTAGATGTCCGAAACTTCTCAAGAGCAACAACGTATGTAGTAAGCCCCTCAAAGTTGCCAATAAAACTACTTCTACAGTTGACATCAAAATTTATAATATCGTACGTAATAAAAAATAATTTGCTAGGACGCAAAGACGTCTGCTTCTTAGGAGCGACAATAACAGACTGACGAACAGATGTCGCAACAGATGGTACAATAGATGACGCGGATGACGTAGTAGCGGGCCCCCTGCAGAGTTCTCAGCGGACGGGTTGATAGGGTGTTCTAGATCAACCCGTATGGGCGATGACGTCATACCTATAAATAGAACAGAAAAAAAATTAGCGTGGAGTCGGATGTCGTCTGGGATTTAAAAAAGAATGAACCTAACCTACTGTCGTTTCTGGGATAGAAATTTGTCGGATTGGGTAAAGGGGTTTACCAGACCATCGACAAGTAAAAAAATCGGGTAACTTATTGTTACCACTCAAAAAAAAAAACATGTTCATATTTTACTTCAGGTAAAAGAGGACTATTTAATCCCATCATAGCTCGCATTTGTACTTATTTTACTAATTATCCCATAATTATTCTCGTTGTAAAAGAAGAATAAATACAAATGTATTGTGTACGCATCAACGTATTGGTGAACTTTGTTCTGCCATGGGGTCTCCAGATGTGGACTCAGGTATGTAAATTGTACATATATACATCATTATTTACAAATAAATAAAATTGAAATGTGTGTTTGTAATATCAAAATAATAGCTTTATACACACGGTACGGTTATATACAAGGTGAAACAAAAACGGTATACTATTCTTTTGCAACTTTACTTTGTACATCTAAAACTATCGGCTTTGTGGGACAGCTGAAGTACAAAAGTTTTTGTAAACTTATGAAATCTGTCAACAGCTGCATTCCTATAACACGTTTTTGAATTTCAAGTTTCCTCCAAAGCTGATAGTTTTAGAATTACAAATTTAATTTTAGCAAAAAAAGTATACCCTTTCTGTTTCAACCTGTGTAGTAACTTTTTTGAAGTTTGTCTGTCTGGCCTTTTGTTCCGGCAAATCTCCGAAATGTCTAGACCGATTGTTTTGGGACTTTCACTGCTAGATAGTTAACACCTGCACTTCTATCGAACTGACGTGTGAGTCTTGCCATACGAAATTCATGTGGATAATCAAGTATGTGTGAAGAAAAGACTGACATGTGGAAATCAACCTTCCAGCAATGAATGTCTTTAAACGGAATGATGGATGAAAAGATACCATGTGATTGGTCCTATTCTCCAAATATATTCATTAATATATCAACAGGTAAAGAGATAATGAGTTACGAGATGAAGCTGGGGTGGGGCAAGGCGGTGGTGATCCCGCCCGTGCCGATCTACATCCCGCCCGCCCTGCAGCAGCCCAGTAAACCGCCGCCGCCCTCCGGACTGCCTTTTAATGCGCAGCCGCCGAAACACCTCGCTAATAAGGTACACTTCACTAGACCCCATGAAAACCTTCGTCCATCATCAATGCCTAACGCTACACTCACACGATGATGACGTCAACGTTTTTTTCCGTATTGTTTGACTGATAATGGCTGTATTCGGCATCCGTGTGTAGTAAAATGTATGGAAAAATCGTTTTCGCGTTAACCGTGTGAATAATAATAAAATCGCCAGACTGGCACACTAACTGTATGGTCCCAAACTAAGCAACGCTTGTACTATGGGTACTGTACAATAGACTGGGACGATCCAAAATCCGAAATTTCCCCCGACGGGGATCGAACCCGCAACCGCCCGGTGGAATGAGACGAGCGGCCTACGCTCAAACCACTGCGCCAAGCGGTCGTCAATGATCGCTAATTTGCCGGCTGTGGCAGTAATGTACTATTGTGTCATTTATTGCAGATACCTCGTATCCGCCCAGGGGAGTACTATCCGAGTGACCCGGAAGACAGACAGATTTATGAACAGGTACAAAATATAGTTAATCGTAATCGTTTTTATATACTACACCGGTTGCAGATATAAGAAAAAAATATGTAAAATTTACGATTTGTAAGTGCCCCCGTAGGCCTATACAAAATAAACGATTTGAATTTGAATTGAATTATGTACAGCCGGGTGTATATCGACCGAACAATAGATTATCTACCATTTGTTTATGGTTGGTTGTTTGGTAATTTTTGTAGTTATATTTAGTGTTTTGACTGCTCGTTCACATGTAATTGCTTCTGTTTATTTAAGAGTAATCAAGTTTTTTTTTTATATTTCAGATTCTGTCTCAATCGATAGTTAAAGTGGTCGTTCCTACAGAGAGGTACGTCATTTATCCTCAGAATTTACGTAATGTGTATGTTGAGTTGCAAACAAACCTGTGAGAAATATCTAGAAAATTGTGACCGCCCATACCTTATGAGCGCCCCAGGGTTGAGTGAAACTATCCGCTAAATTCCGCTCATAATTTTTATCTTCTTGTTATAATCATCGGTAAACAATGAAGTCAATTATATTCAGTAATTTATTCATCTTGTCTACAGAGCTATATTTTCTTTATTGGATGGAAGACAAGTTGGGTTCTATCTTTAAATTGTAGAAACATTCTGATGCTGATCCACCGCATGGTGGAGTTCGTGATCCGCGAGGGCCCCATGTTCGAGGCGATCATCATGAACAAGGAGATGAACAACCCGTTCTTCCGGTTCCTGTTCGAGAACCAGTCGCCCGCGCACGTGTACTACCGGTGGAAGCTGTTCTCGATGCTGCAGGGGGACTCCTCTAAGATGTGGTCGCTCGAAGACTTCCGGATGTTCAAAGGTGAGATGGAAAATGTTTAGCGCATGAATACAATGTTTCAGTCGTATACACTTATATGACTGCAATCACTGACCAATCGCCCTTTGGCCTTAGGAATAAATTGCATCAGAATAATTTCACACTTTCGTTATGTAAGGAATTCTTGTGCAAAATTTCATGCTTCTAGAGCCCATATTAATAAATCAATCTCATGTCCGAGAGCGAAGTATCATTCTTATGTCATTCCAATACAAAATGACAAATCAGAAGCGTACTCAAGGCTTAGGACCCACCGGTTTAGCCTGTGCATTGTCAGTCAGTGTTTTAGAATTTTTGTTAAGAAGAAAAAAATGATAAATTCTCCTGCCATGAAGCTTCTCTGTTGTAACGTGGGCTGTGTGCGCAGGCGGGTCCGTGTGGCGGCCGCCGATGATGAACCTGTACACGGCGGGCATGCCCGACGAGCTCGTCGAGGAGGAAGACGCCAAGGAGAACATACGCGGCACACTCTCCAACAAGTCAGTCGCATTTTGGCATTCTTACATTTTGTTCCTTATCGGTAGGTAATGCGTTCGATTTTTGTATGAGTTTTGCGGGTAGTTCTTACGAATAATTGACTGACTCGTGTGGATATCGTTCATTTGTCTAGATACAGATACCGGCACACACGAAACGCGTGATATAAGTCCAGGTTTCATCCGAATAGATTAATAGCGCTCGTGTGCTAGGCTATTATTTTCTAATGCTTAGTGTAGTGGCTAAAAATATTTTGTGGAATCCCGGCCACATGTTGCAGGTCGCTAAGTCCCGATGATTTATTGAATTAAAGATAGCCAGTGTTTATTTAGCTCTGGACCCGATCTCAAGTACATTTTTGAAGCGCCTTAAGGTAATTTCCAAGTCGGCTTCCTGAGTGAGATTTGATTACTATTAACTTATTAAGTGACAATGGGGTGTTGCCTGCTCACATTATTTTGCTGTTCATGAGAATGTACATCATCTTTTATTAATTGACAAGAGTAAACATTGAGTTTCTCGCTGGATTTTCTTAGTGGTAGCAGCATTCCGAACTGGTGGTAGAATCTGACTATTCATAAATGCTTTGTTGGCTTTTATTAATAAAAACATTTTGAGTTGAGTTTTTTATTATTTGCAATCGCTCGGTGCGGCGGCAAAAAATAATATGGGGACCGGTCACCTGTCGCAGATCGCCGAGATATCACTATTTATTTAATTATTTGCGGCCCGCCCCGGTTTCGCACGGGCACATTGCGGTTACATTATTCGAGTTTTAATAAGGATCCCTAATTTTTTTAAAAATATATTATAGCCTATGTCACCCGGGGATAGTGTAGCTTCCCAACAGTGAAAGAATTTTTCAAATCGGTTCAGTTTTTTCGGAGCCTATTCATTACAATCAAACAAACAAAATTTCCTCTTTATAATATTATATAGTATGACTAGCGGCCCGCCCGGCTTCGCACGGGTACATATTAGTATAGATTAAGGAGACTATTAGTATTCAAGTCCGAGTACAATACTTTGTAATGGCGCGAGTGTTGAGTGGCCTCCGCGGCTGTGCCCGCAGCCAGCGCGACCGGCTGGAGGAGCTGGTCCGCGCGCTGAGCCCGGCGCGCGGCAGCGTGGCGGCCGCCATGGCGTGGTGCCTGGAGCACGCGGAGGCGGCGGGCGAGGTGGCGGCGTGCCTGGCGCAGGCGCTGGCCGGCGCCGCCACGCCCGCGCCGCGCCGCGTGGCGCGCCTCTACCTGCTGTCCGACATCCTGCACAACGCCGGCGCCAAGCTCACCAACGCCAGCGCCTACCGATCCGCGTCTGTATTCCTTTTTTTAATCTACGTTTGCTACGTTCAACCTCTGATGAAATGGTCAGGGACCTTTATTGACACGTTAAATAAATGTATATATGATTTTTATTACCTGCGTCAGTATTCAGCCTCTTCCGCGAGGCTCACTGCCGTTACGAAACTTTTCTAACCTCTCGTTTACGCTGACGCGACGCTTGTATCGTAGAGAAAGGAAAAGAGTAAGGAGCCTCAGACACTGCGAACGTTTTAACTTACGGTTACAGAAAAGAGATGTGTTAGAATAAATGGAATGCACATGTCTCGCTTGGCGTACAGGTTTTTAGTTCAAGCAACACCAATTTTTTTCTTAGTTCTGCAAGTCGGATTTAATTAAAGTCCGTCCCATTTCCGTGGTGTGGGCAAGCTTATTTTTAACGTCACGATATTTTCCGAATAGCTTCCAACAGCGGCTGCCGGAAATAATGCGCCACTCGCACCTGGCGTGGACGCGCATGACGTCACGGCTGCAGCAGGAGGGCTTCCGCGCGCGCGTCACGCGCATCCTGCAGGCCTGGGCCGACTGGGCCGTCTACCCCACCGACTTCCTGCTGCACATCAACGACGTCTTCCTCGGACAGGATAAGGTACGTCTAAACAGAGTCGAGACTGTCACTTACAACAATGACGAAATATTAGGATACAGTAATGGCATGGAGAGGAAAATTTATTCTTCTGCCCGTATAATATATTTCATACTAGCTGTGCTCACCGACTTCGTCCACGTAGTATTTAACGTAACAAAAATTTCGGGATTATCGGGATAAAAAGTATCCTATATGTTAATCCCGGTTATAAACTATTTGTGTTCCAAATTTCGTCCAAATCCCTTCAGTAGTTTTTGCGTGAAGGAGTAAGAAAGATACATCCACGCTCACAAATTTTCACATTTATAATATTAGTAGGATGGTATTGTTCACGACACGCTCATAGGTAAGTGTAGGAATGAATGATGACTCTCCTACAAGCAATGATGATAAATGAAATTATTCGAAAGTTTTCTGTGAAACTTAAGGTACAAATAACTTTCGTCACAAATAACGAGTATTCCTGTCAATGCGTCAGCGGTATATTCTTGTGCGCAGGAGATGGAGGGCGGGGCGGAGGCCTCGGAGGAAGCGGGCGCGGGCGGGGAGGCGGGCGGGGGCGGGGGCGGCGCCGCCTCCCCCGCGCGCTCCTCCGCCTCGGAGGAGTCGTGGGAGGGGGGAGCGCGCGGCCCGCTCGACGGAGCCGCGCTGCGCCGCCTCGCCGCGCAGCGCGCGCAGCCCGCGCCCGACCGCGCGCCCGCGCCGCACGTCACGCACGCCACGCACGCGCCGCCCGCGGACGACGCGGACATCGACGGCATACCCGGTAACTGCTTACCACGATACCTTTCCATTGACTGGGTGGTTTACCGATATTGTGCTTGTGTTTATCCCTCTTGTGTTATGTATTGAAAACCGCGACGAAAATTAACGTTACATTGACGTTCCGAACTCGTTTCCGTAGTGCAACATTTTTTTTACTGTCAATTTGAGGGAGCTTATTGCCATCCTATTTTTTTCTCCTAATTTATTTTAAATAATTTTCGATCTTTTGAATCATCTGGCATACTTATCGCGCAATAAGGACGACCGAATATACTAAAGTGGACGCTCCGGGCAGTGGAGGAGGACATAGACGGCGTGCCGCTGGAGGCGGAGGGCGAGGGCGGCGCGGCGCGCGCGGCGGCCGGCAGCTTCGTGCCGTCGCGCTGGGAGAGCGTGGAGCCCGAGCCCGCGCCCGCGCCGCTCGCGCCGCCCGCGCCGCCCGCGCCGGCAGACGCGGACGGCGACAAGCCGCTCACGCCCGCCTCCGCGCAGCACCAGGACACGTGAGACATTCCTTCAAACTCGTCGACACTAGCATTCTCCGGGTGCTGTTATAACGAAACAGCCACATGCGTTCCGTGTCACATGCTGAGTGTTTTTTCCGTCAACCTTTCTTAAACATGTTTAATTTGAGAGCATATTTTTTCCGTACCAATTGCACAACACGATCAGTTGCTTAAACGCATTCGAGGGGTTTCTAAGATTTGGGCCGTATCGGTGAGGCGAGCCCCTATTGACATAGACGGTAGGTTCGCATTACACAAGCGAGAACTTGTATATAAACTCTCCTTGCCGGTGCGGCCCATATGCATATAATGCTCCAATGTTGGCCCCTCCCTGGCAGCGAGGAGATGTCGCTGTCGCGCGCGACGCTGCGCGACATCGAGGTGCGCGTGCTGAAGTACGCGGACGAGCTGGAGGCGGGGCTGCGCAGCCGCCGCGCCGGGCTCGCGCCGCCGCAGCAGCTGCAGCACTACCGACGCAAGCTCATCAAGAAGGTACATTTACATATTCTTCTACTAGCTGTGTGGAATAGTGTCTTGTTGGTTGCATTTTTAATTATTTAGGCTAATTATTTTACAAATAAGACAATTTATATCGAATCAACAGCCTAAAAAATAAGTTTCTAGCTCTAAAAATGACGATACTTCCGTACAATTTTTAATCGCCCCTTTCCACCCCTTACAACCCTTTTTCGCATTAAAACGTCTCAGACTCTAGACTATCTGTGTACCAAATTTCATTGAAATCGGTTCAGTAGTTTTGGTGTGAAAGCGCGACAGACACACAGACAGAGTTACTTTCGCATTTATAATATTAGTAAGGATTATATAAATCTACTAGCGTTGTCCTGCCCTACCTTGAACTCGATTGCAATCGCCTCCTACCGTGTCCAATTATGAATCAAAACCATCAAGGGACCCACTTAAACACACCAACAAAAAAAAATCGATCCAGCCATTTAGGAGTTTAGTGACAAACACGTACAGAAGATGAATACATTTTATACATTTATTATTCAAATAATATAAAAATTTTACCTAAAAATAAAATTGTATTATGTTTCCTGAGACGTCCGAGGTCCATTTATGAGAGAGGGCGTCGTCTTTTCCTCGCCTCGCCGTAAGATGTCGCCACTTTTCCGTCACGTGATCCGCCTTTAGCGCCTCCTGTGTCCAAATCTAGAACTGATCTTAGACACGAACTAAGCAAGCCGCCATTTTGCAGTCATTGTTCGGCTCATAATGATAATGATGGTGGTATGAGTATAAAACCAGGAAGACATTATTTGGACCTCGGACGTCTCAGGAAACATAATACAAATTTTATTTTTAGGTAAAATTTTTATATTATGTGTTCCGTTTGACGTCCGAGGTCCATTTATGAGAGACCTGTTTGTTATCTCCTGGTGGCTTGCAGAATAAAACGCAACAATGTGATTATATTCTTTATACCAAGAAGACGAAATTATATGAATAACTTCTAAAATATAGTATTAATCTGATTAAGCTTGATTATATTATAACGAGTTTATAATGATCTAACTCGGATACAGTAAGTCTAAGAAAAATAAAGAACATCAAAATATTAGATGTTTTTACAACTATGTGTTATGATAGGTATTAGTCCAAAATATATGGCTTTGAATAATAATATTAACATTATTTTGTGGCTGAAAAATATTTAGAAAGTGACTTCTCCGATTCATTGCTAAGGCCTCTATCATCAACATCTTTGTAGTAATATTTCCTAAAAGTATTTTCATGGCGCCAGTTAGCTTTAGCTAAAATATCGTTTATTGGGTACTTTTCTAAACAGTTTAAAGAAGAGACTGCCGACCTGAAACTACCAGGTGTAGCCTCTATTCCGGCGTCGGAAAGAGTTCGCCTAACCCAGCCACCTATTATAACAGCAGTTGCCGGTTTACAAGGCTTCCTAGTGGTGATAAACAAGTTTGTCAGAGAACCCCTAGTATTTTTGGACACATTAATTAAAGTTCTTAGCCAAAACAAGGGATTTGTATTTATATCTGGTGACGCTAGCAAAGTCCAACTTGATTGCTGGTACGATGCTGAGTCAGTTTTGGAACCAAATACAGGATGCAAGGTCATTGAATCTCCATTATCAACTAGATGTTTCGAGTCACAATGTAAAAGAGTCAAATCATGGACTCTACGGCCCGAGGCCAACAAAAGAATTGTGGCAGTACGTCTAGAAACATCATAAAGGCTGAGAATATTTGGACTTGTATTTTTTAAAAACTGAATTATAATCCTTGCATCCCATATAGGCAATTTTGGTGGAATTGGTCTAGCTAATGACACCGCTTTTAGCATATGCTTAACTAAATTATTCGAGGATATTTTAATATCGGATAGTGTTTCACAAACTGATGCTATTACTGATTTATGTACAAGAATAGTACGGTATGCAAGTTTATCAGTAAGAAAAAGTTTTGCTATATATCTAGCTACTTCTGTAGGTGCCGGCTGACGACAGTTCAAACTGTTTTGACTACACCACTGTGACCATTTATGCCATATGGGAGTGTAAGTTTTAAGTGTAGAAGCCCTCCAACACGTCGAAAGAAGCTGTTTTTCTTCAGAAGACCAGTGCTCTGTTAAAGTGTCCCAGCCAAAATGAGCCAAGCTTCCAGATGTAGGTTTTTCACCTGTGCTGGAGGGCGACCTGTCACTGTGTCCACCAGCGTTATATTCAGGTCCCTTATTTTCATTGGACGTGCTAGGGCGCGGCTCTTCAGATCTGGACGCCAAAAGGGTTTCTTCCACTTGGGTGTTATTATTATGAACTTGCCTTTCGCTGAGTTGAGATGGTGTAGTACACGTGGGAGCAGACTTGGCGGAGGAAAAATCCACGCAAGATCGTATATCCAACATCTGCTGAAGGCGTCGTGATAGTAAGCGTTCGAGTCTGCTAAGTCTAGCGATACATACTTCGACACGACGTGAGCGTCTTTTGAGGCGAACAGGTCTAGGCTTGGTGTTCCCCATAGCTCGAACACCTCTCTCGTCGCCTCGCTTAGTAGATGCCACTCGGAGCCGGCACGATTGCGTGAGAGGTGATCGGCTTCTGTGTTGTACAGTCCCGGCAGATGGTGAGGGAGAAGTACAACATTCAGGCTGTCTATCAGTTCCAGGAGTTGCTTGGTCAACTCTAAAAGATTTCGTGATCTTGTTCCGCCTTCGTTCTTTATGTACGACACAACCGTTTTGTTGTCGCTCTGTAAGATCACGGTTGAGTTCCTTAGAACTTTCGCTTGTGACGAGATGGCAGCTATCACTGCGTACATTTCTTTTAAATTGCAATGCCACCCCAATTGATGATGACTCCAACTGCCTTTCAGTGTGTTGTTGTTTATCAAAGCTCCCCATTGTACGTCTGAGGCGTCTGTGACAACGTAATTGACTGGTAGCTTCTCGGGGGTGAATTTGAGTTTTCTGATCGACATTGTCTAGCCACCATTCTAGCTCTTTTCGTACTTCTTCTTCGAACACACTGGGCCGGCGTGAGCTTTTCTGTAGAAGATTGCTGTGGCGCTGCAGCGTACGGCAATGCAACCTTCCCCGGAGGGTGATGAAGGTCGCGAAGTTTAGGTACCCTAAGAGGCGTTGCGCCTGCTTGAGGGTCCAACTGCCGGCTGTCACGCGGGTCATTAGGTACATGCGGATCTTTCTCACCTTGTCTGGTGGTAGACTCTTGATGTTGTTTTGCGTGTCCCAGAGGATTCCCAGGAACTCTATAGACCTTGTCGGGGTGACAACAGATTTTTCCCTGTTGATATTCCATCCTAGGCTGGTGAGGAACTCCAATGCCATGTGGACATGAGTTTTCAACGTCTCTCTGTGTTGATTTACTATGATATAATCGTCTAAATATACTACCAGGCGAAGGCCCTTCCTGCGTAACATTTCGGCAGTCCAATTTGTGACCGATGCAAACATTTTCGGTGCCGCTGCGAGACCAAATGGTAGACATGTCATCTGTAGCAACCTGCCTTCGTAACTGACCCGTAAAAAGCAACGATGACCTTGCCTTATTGGCAGATGATAATATGCTTGACTTAAATCGAGCTTCACCATCCAATCGCCTGTTTGTAAAAAATTTGGCATTCGATGATGATGAAACAGGTGAAAATGCTTTGGTTTCATATATCGATTTAATGCCTTCAAATTGAAGATCACACGATGTTTTCCGCTGTTCTTTGTTACTATAAAAAGTGGGGAAATGAAAGATGGGGTTGACGGCGCAGGTTCTAGAATACGATTTCGGATCATGGCTTGTATTTCTGAAGACATTATTACTGAACTCGGGGTTTGAAATTTTTTCATTATGTCCGATGTTGGAAAAATTAATGGAGGCGTCTGACTGAACGGTATCCGCGCAGCAGAAATTAATCTTAGGATTGTTTTGGGCGGATCTAATTTCGCCCACACTCTTCGATAGTGCATCAGACAGCCGCCCGAAAACCGTCTCGAGTCATTTGTGTCTATTTCTATTAAGCTGATCCTTTCGCCCCCCCTTTTTCTTTTTGTCGTGCTCGTCAAAATTTCGCTTTCTATTTTTTCCTTGCTTCGCTTTATTTTGTTGAAAACGAAAGGGCTTCTCCCGGGAAGTTGAAGCTACTGGTGATTTAGAACGCACCGGTGATTTCGAACGTACCGAGGACTTAGGCTGTGTTGCAATATCTTTGTCTAATTTATTAATACCCCCAATTTTTTGCAAGTAAGCAGCTAATCCTTGAGGGTTGTACATGTATTCTACAGAGGGGGGAATTTTATCAATATCTTCTCGTATATATTTTCCTTTTAATCCTTTAAGGAGCGCCTTACGCCTTAGTTCTAAAACTTCTGCACGCTTGCCACAAATTATTTGTAAGATATCATGAGAAACAGTTTTATAATCCGATTCATTTCCAAACAGATCTTTCAGCTTGTCGTATATTGAAGATGAAGTTAATTGAGCATCCGGTTTCGCAGACCATTCAATCAAATTACGCAACGCTAAATTAACAAACTCATTCTGCGCTAGAAAGGCATTTGACAAAGCTGCAAAACTACGTTCCATTTGAAACCACCTAAGCGGAGCATATGGATCCTCTAGATGTCTCAACTCTTCATTTACTTTTAGCTCAGTAAACGCTGGAAAGGCGGCATATTTCTTTTGAACCTCAGTGTACCGCACAGAGTTCCAATCTGGAGAGTCGAACCTTTGCATAGAAGCTAACTTAGTAACCCGGTCCGGGTTCGCTTTAGGTACTGCTGGTTCCTTAACAGAAACACCTAGCTCAGCAATATCATTTACCAAACCTGGCGGTTGTAAAAATGGATCTTCCAATAAATTATTCATCGCTCCAGGCGCAGACATAGTAGTAGAACACGATACATTGGGTTGCATGGCAGCGTAATTTGCACTCACAATATTATTAACGTGACTTACCAGCTGCTGGGACAGTAATTCAAACCTTCGATCCATTTCTCGCATTGAATCGCGTGATTGACTGCGGCTGTCACGTCGGCGCCGTCTCTTGGGCGGCGGCTCTGCATCCTCGTTCGAACTTGAACTCGAAGAACGAGACTCGCACGATGATGTGGACGCATTTTCTTGTAAACGCGTGGCATCGCGATCACTAATTACATCCGCGGGTAGTGCGGTAATTTTCTCCTCATTGTTCATTTTAACACAATTTTCACGTAACGGAATTAAATTATTGAAATATAATAACTTTCTACTTTAATCTCGAAAGTTAAAATAATGTAAGTAAAATCAAAACTAGAAAGGTTGATTTTAAATGACAATCTAACGACCATGCGTACGATTTGAAAAACGACGCAACAATGACTGCAAAATGGCGGCTTGCTTAGTTCGTGTCTAAGATCAGTTCTAGATTTGGACACAGGAGGCGCTAAAGGCGGATCACGTGACGGAAAAGTGGCGACATCTTACGGCGAGGCGAGGAAAAGACGACGCCCTCTCTCATAAATGGACCTCGGACGTCAAACGGAACACATAATAATGGAATCGTATCACTCAATACACTCATTCCTCGATGTTTAACACGTTTCATTGCTTAAATTGATTGCCTGGGTTAAAAAAGGTTCGTCACCATCATTTCAGGCGTTACGAGAAGCGAAAGAGGCCGAGGAGGCGCGAGAGTCGCCGGAACCGAAGCGGCGGTCGCCGGTCGAAGAGGACGCTTATTCTATGTACGTACGATACTAACGAATATTCTCATATAAAGTGTTGTTAGCACGTACATTTTATAGCATGTACGGGTGGTTCAAATTTCAACAAAAAAAAATCTCTGGCATTAAAAGGGTAGTCTATGCAGGGGTGCTACTCTTAGCAACGATAGTGGATATATCGTGACATTCCTACCGTCGAATCCTACTCTAAATTCCATCTTTTGTACAGTCATAACGATTGCTAAACGAACTATATAAAATTATCGTTCGTTCAGGCGATATACGAAGGCAAAATAGACGTAATTTAGGATTCGACAATACGGAAGTTACGATATATCGATTATCGTTGCTAGGAGTAGCACACCAGTATAAAGGCTTTTATGTTTTTTTCTATGTACTAGAAAAAAACATAAAAGCTACTCTCGCTACACGGCAATTAGGTGCCAAATCAACTGATTCGAACATTGGCATGATAGCGGGTGTCTTGTATTATTTCAGTTCATCAAAGAAATCAAAGAAGTCGCGAGAGCCATCATTGTCTCCGCCGCCCAAGCGATCTCGATATAGGTAACAATTTTTTTTTTTTGCACTTTTTATTGCATCTTTATAATAGATGCCTAGTATTTATATTACGTCATACCGTACGACACTGTTTGCAGCGAACGCAAGTCAAGGTCAAGATCAAGGTCGCGCGAACGAGATAGGGAACGTGAACGGTCCCGGGAGAGAGAGCGAGAAAGAGAACGGGAACGAGAACGCGACAGAGACAGGGAGAGGGAGCGGGACAGGCGGCGCCGCTCGCCGGCCACGCCCCCCGCGCACCACCACCGCAAGCACACCAAGCACGCCAAGTACAAGTACTGATGGTCAAGTGATATTGGTACACTAACTTGAATAAACTGTATTTCCATACTTGTCACGGTCGTAGCATATAAGCAAGACAGATATATATATTTAGATGTGTCAAGTTTAGTTTAGAAGTGATTTGAGGACAACAGAAGCATTATTGTATACCGCTCGCGTACCGTGGTTTGTAGTACGTCACAGATCTCGAACCTGGCCCTTCACAGCGACATATGGTTCGTAAGAAAACCTTCTATACTTTATTTTTCCGTAAATATTTCCATTTTATTAAACGATCTTTGTATGTATTTTTAATTTAATTCGTCATTCAAAGTTATTTTACAGTTGTATCGTGTAGATTTCTGACGTAACTAGTATAGGTACGCAATTTTGCGTATTTTTTATGAAATAAAGTAATCCAGCAACTGCATTTTTACTAGTATACAAACATGTGTAATAAGTACAGTGATCTGCACCTAGGTAGGTAGCGAATTATTTGTACATATAATTAATGTTACTGTATTTGTATGTCTACTTTATTTATTTGTAAGGAAAAGCTTACAAGTAAATACTAAATTCTCACATACGTCTTTTTTTCTTTTGTCTGGTTCTAAATTGTGCGTGACCCGACACGCACTGACTCTCGGGAGCATTGACATGGGCTACCCACTGCTTGGGGGAGAGTGAGTTACAGTTGTATTTATTGGGGAGGCGGGGTTTTCAGATTCGCAATTTAATCTACAGGAGTTTATATACACATCACACAGCGAGAGGTGAACACGTTTAATTGAATAGGTGCGAAACTAGATCGTATTTTTGTATACTTTTATTTAATAAACATTTTGATACTTAGATACCGAAATTAATTCATTGTAAAATTAGAATACATTGGTTATTATCATTAACAAAAAACAATACATAAAAAATTGAGAACACAAACATTAATTTAGTCTAATCTCATACATTTGATTATTCCTGATTTACAAAACAACATAAAATTGTCACAAAATTAAGTCAAGCATTTTCGATGTTTATACAGGTTACCATATTTGATCTTTGTAAACGAATCCTTTCACTACATCGATTAATTCTCTGTTTTATGAATCTTTGTCATCAGTTTTTACTTACGGAACCTGAAAAGGGGATGTATACAAAGATCATAATCCTACTAATATTATAAATGCGAAAGTTTGTGAGTGTGGATGTATGTATGTATGTATGTATGTATGTATGTTTGTTACTCCTTCACGCAAAAACTACTGAACGGATTTGGATGAAATTTGGAACACAGATAGTTTATAACCTGGATTAACATATAGGATACTTTTTATCCCGATAGTATGTTCCCGTGGGACAATTATCGATAATACTGAACGGATTTGGATGAAATTTGGAAACCAGATAGTTCAAAACCTGTATTAAAACATGGGATACTTTTTATCCCGAATACTTTATAACCCGATAGTATGTTCCCGTGGGACAATTATCGATCCTACTGAACGGATTTGGATGAAATTTGGAACACAGATAGTTCAAAACCTGTATTAAAACATGGGATACTTTTTATCCCGATAGTATGTTCCCGTGGGACAATTATCGATAATACTGAACGGATTTGGATGAAATTTGGAACACAGATAGTTCAAAACCTGCATTAAAACATGGGATACTTTATATCCCGATAGTATGTTCCCGTGGGACAATTATCGATCGTACTGAACGGATTTGGATGAAATTTGGAAACCAGATAGTTCAAAACCTGTATTAAAACATGGGATACTTTTTATCCCGAATACTTTATAACCCGATAGTATGTTCCCGTGGGACAATTATCGATCCTACTGAACGGATTTGGATGAAATTTGGAACACAGATAGTTCAAAACCTGTATTAAAACATGGGATACTTTTTATCCCGATAGTATGTTCCCGTGGGACAATTATCGATAATACTGAACGGATTTGGATGAAATTTGGAACACAGATAGTTCAAAACCTGTATTAAAACATGGGATACTTTTTATCCCGATAGTATGTTCCCGTGGGACAATTATCGATCCTACTGAACGGATTTGGATGAAATTTGGAACACAGATAGTTCAAAACCTGTATTAAAACATGGGATACTTTTTATCCCGATAGTATGTTCCCGTGGGACGATTATCGATAATACTGAACGGATTTGGATGAAATTTGGAAACCAGATAGTTCAAAACCTGTATTAAAACATGGGCTACTTTTTATCCCGATAGTATGTTCCCGTGGGACAATTATCGATAATACTGAACAGATTTAGATGAAATTTGGAAACCAGATAGTTCAAAACCTGTATTAAAACATGGGATACTTTTTATCCGGAATACTTTTTATCCCGATAGTATGTTCCCGTGGGACAATTATCGATCCTACTGAACGGATTTGGATGAAATTTGGAACTCAGATAGTTCAAAACCTGGATTAAAACATGGGATACTTTTTATCCCGATAGTATGTTCCCGTGGGACAATTATCGATAATACTGAACGGATTTGGATGAAATTTGGAAACCAGATAGTTCAAAACCTGTATTAAAACATGGGATACTTTTTATCCCGAATACTTTATAACCCGATAGTATGTTCCCGTGGGACAATTATCGATCCTACTGAACGGATTTGGATGAAATTTGGAACACAGATAGTTCAAAACCTGTATTAAAACATGGGATACTTTTTATCCCGATAGTATGTTCCCGTGGGACAATTATCGATAATACTGAACGGATTTGGATGAAATTTGGAACACAGATAGTTCAAAACCTGCATTAAAACATGGGATACTTTATATCCCGATAGTATGTTCCCGTGGGACAATTATCGATCGTACTGAACGGATTTGGATGAAATTTGGAAACCAGATAGTTCAAAACCTGTATTAAAACATGGGATACTTTTTATCCCGAATACTTTATAACCCGATAGTATGTTCCCGTGGGACAATTATCGATCCTACTGAACGGATTTGGATGAAATTTGGAACACAGATAGTTCAAAACCTGTATTAAAACATGGGATACTTTTTATCCCGATAGTATGTTCCCGTGGGACAATTATCGATAATACTGAACGGATTTGGATGAAATTTGGAACACAGATAGTTCAAAACCTGTATTAAAACATGGGATACTTTTTATCCCGATAGTATGTTCCCGTGGGACAATTATCGATCCTACTGAACGGATTTGGATGAAATTTGGAACACAGATAGTTCAAAACCTGTATTAAAACATGGGATACTTTTTATCCCGATAGTATGTTCCCGTGGGACGATTATCGATAATACTGAACGGATTTGGATGAAATTTGGAAACCAGATAGTTCAAAACCTGTATTAAAACATGGGCTACTTTTTATCCCGATAGTATGTTCCCGTGGGACAATTATCGATAATACTGAACAGATTTAGATGAAATTTGGAAACCAGATAGTTCAAAACCTGTATTAAAACATGGGATACTTTTTATCCGGAATACTTTTTATCCCGATAGTATGTTCCCGTGGGACAATTATCGATCCTACTGAACGGATTTGGATGAAATTTGGAACTCAGATAGTTCAAAACCTGGATTAAAACATGGGATACTTTTTATCCCGATAGTATGTTCCCGTGGGACAATTATCGATAATACTGAACGGATTTGGATGAAATTTGGAAACCAGATAGTTCAAAACCTGTATTAAAACATGGGATACTTTTTATCCCGAATACTTTATAACCCGATAGTATGTTCCCGTGGGACAATTATCGATCCTACTGAACGGATTTGGATGAAATTTGGAACACAGATAGTTCAAAACCTGTATTAAAACATGGGATACTTTTTATCCCGATAGTATGTTCCCGTGGGACAATTATCGATAATACTGAACGGATTTGGATGAAATTTGGAACACAGATAGTTCAAAACCTGCATTAAAACATGGGATACTTTATATCCCGATAGTATGTTCCCGTGGGACAATTATCGATCGTACTGAACGGATTTGGATGAAATTTGGAAACCAGATAGTTCAAAACCTGTATTAAAACATGGGATACTTTTTATCCCGAATACTTTATAACCCGATAGTATGTTCCCGTGGGACAATTATCGATCCTACTGAACGGATTTGGATGAAATTTGGAACACAGATAGTTCAAAACCTGTATTAAAACATGGGATACTTTTTATCCCGATAGTATGTTCCCGTGGGACAATTATCGATAATACTGAACGGATTTGGATGAAATTTGGAACACAGATAGTTCAAAACCTGTATTAAAACATGGGATACTTTTTATCCCGATAGTATGTTCCCGTGGGACAATTATCGATCCTACTGAACGGATTTGGATGAAATTTGGAACACAGATAGTTCAAAACCTGTATTAAAACATGGGATACTTTTTATCCCGATAGTATGTTCCCGTGGGACAATTATCGATAATACTGAACAGATTTAGATGAAATTTGGAAACCAGATAGTTCAAAACCTGTATTAAAACATGGGATACTTTTTATCCGGAATACTTTTTATCCCGATAGTATGTTCCCGTGGGACAATTATCGATCCTACTGAACGGATTTGGATGAAATTTGGAACTCAGATAGTTCAAAACCTGGATTAAAACATGGGATACTTTTTATCCCGATAGTATGTTCCCGTGGGACAATTATCGATAATACTGAACGGATTTGGATGAAATTTGGAAACCAGATAGTTCAAAACCTGTATTAAAACATGGGATACTTTTTATCCCGAATACTTTATAACCCGATAGTATGTTCCCGTGGGACAATTATCGATCCTACTGAACGGATTTGGATGAAATTTGGAACACAGATAGTTCAAAACCTGTATTAAAACATGGGATACTTTTTATCCCGATAGTATGTTCCCGTGGGACAATTATCGATAATACTGAACGGATTTGGATGAAATTTGGAACACAGATAGTTCAAAACCTGCATTAAAACATGGGATACTTTATATCCCGATAGTATGTTCCCGTGGGACAATTATCGATCGTACTGAACGGATTTGGATGAAATTTGGAAACCAGATAGTTCAAAACCTGTATTAAAACATGGGATACTTTTTATCCCGAATACTTTATAACCCGATAGTATGTTCCCGTGGGACAATTATCGATCTTACTGAACGGATTTGGATGAAATTTGGAACACAGATAGTTCAAAACCTGTATTAAAACATGGGATACTTTTTATCCCGATAGTATGTTCCCGTGGGACAATTATCGATAATACTGAACGGATTTGGATGAAATTTGGAACACAGATAGTTCAAAACCTGTATTAAAACATGGGATACTTTTTATCCCGATAGTATGTTCCCGTGGGACAATTATCGATCCTACTGAACGGATTTGGATGAAATTTGGAACACAGATAGTTCAAAACCTGTATTAAAACATGGGATACTTTTTATCCCGATAGTATGTTCCCGTGGGACGATTATCGATAATACTGAACGGATTTGGATGAAATTTGGAAACCAGATAGTTCAAAACCTGTATTAAAACATGGGCTACTTTTTATCCCGATAGTATGTTCCCGTGGGACAATTATCGATAATACTGAACAGATTTAGATGAAATTTGGAAACCAGATAGTTCAAAACCTGTATTAAAACATGGGATACTTTTTATCCGGAATACTTTTTATCCCGATAGTATGTTCCCGTGGGACAATTATCGATCCTACTGAACGGATTTGGATGAAATTTGGAACTCAGATAGTTCAAAACCTGGATTAAAACATGGGATACTTTTTATCCCGATAGTATGTTCCCGTGGGACAATTATCGATCCTACTGAACGGATTTGGATGAAATTTGGAAACCAGATAGTTCAAAACCTGGATTAAAACATGGGATACTTTTTATCCCGAATACTTTTTATCCCGATAGTATGTTCCCGTGGGACAATTATTGATCCTACTGAACGGATTTGGATGAAATTTGGAACACAGATAGTTCAAAACCTGGATTAAAACATGGGATACTTTTTATCCCGATAGTATGTTCCCGTGGGACAATTATCGATCCTACTATACGGATTTGGATGAAATTTAGAAACCAGATATTTCAAAACCTGTATTAAAACATGGGATACTTTTTATCCCGATAGTATGTTCCCGTGGGACAATTATCGATCCTACTATACGGATTTGGATGAAATTTAAAAACCAGATAGTTCAAAACCTGTATTAAAACATGGGATACTTTTTATCCCGATAGAATGTTCCCGTGGGACAATTATCGATCCTACTGAACGGATTTGGATGAAATTTGGAAACCAGATAGTTCAAAACCTGTATTAAAACATGGGATACTTTTTATCCCGAATACTTTTTATCCCGTATGGTCCGTGGAACAATTATCGATCCTGCTGAACGGATTTGGATGAAATTTGGAACACAGATAATTCTTAACCTATAGAATACTTTTCATCCCGATAGTATGTTCCAGTGGGGCAATTATCGAAAACCACGAGGGCGATGCTGTGAGATTTTCGTGTTTTTTCATGTGCAAGCCATTATCGCCAAAATAGTGAACCTCAAATACAATAAAAATTGATAATTTATTTCGAACTAACTGGTGGCCGAGTCTTATTACCTACTACCACTTACTATTAGGATGTACATTTAGTAGTAACAAATTAATCGTTAAATCAAAATAAATACTTTTATCACTTCTGGTATTTAAAGTACTGGCCGGACCGATTTTGACGGGACTTTTACTGGCAGCTAGCTTATGTTATAAGAAGTAACGTGAGCTACTTTTATTAAAAAAATACTTTCCGTAAACTCTGCGAACTAGACAAATATTTTTTGTTAAATAATTTTTTTGTTAATTTAAATTCAACGCGGACGAAGTCGCGGGCACAGCTAGTAACTAATATATATAAAAACTATCTCATTGCCACAGAGTAAACGCGCGATTAACACATGACTAGCTGCTAGCTTGCATTCAGTTGCTTCGGTAAAGCCATAAGTAGGTGTATATAAATCACATAAATAAAATTATACTTATTATTGAATGACATATCGATTTAAATTTCGGCAATTTCACAACGTTATGTTGTGTTTGTGTGTTGTTTACATCTCACTCGATCGATAAAAGTAATAGCTCTAAATATTTATTATAATAAAGTGCATTGATTATCATGGTTTTAAACTGTATTGGTTAAGGCATTACACAATATACTATACAATAATAACACAACAATATAATCTTTGTATTGTTAATAAAGCTCCTAGCATTACTCGTAGCCTCGCAAGCGTTATAAGTACCACTAATATTATACATGAGATATTAAGTTATTCATAAATCTTAAATTATAATTGGATTTATCAATTTGTGATCTAAAATAAAATTAACTTTTAATATTTGAGGCATTAATATACACTAAAAATTAAAAATAATACTGAAAAATAACGCACAGGAAAGGACATCACAATATAAATCGTTAAACATTGTAAATAAATCATAATTCGTTATAAATTCATAGCCTTCCATGTTCCCTAACCCTAAAACATTTGGACATCAGTACACAGGTAGGTATACCACTAAGTATATTATTTTATTTCTACATAATTTGACGGACACCTATAATACTAGTAACGAATATTGTGGTTAATGATCTTATTAATGATAATGACGTCACTAGTCTACCCGTAGTACAGGAATGTACAAAAATATAATTATTCGATTAATCACAGACTACCTTTACTAATTGATGTATAAATAGGCTACAGTGGAGTATTGTTTAGATAACTAATAGCGTCTTATTCGAAGTTATGCAATATTGAACTCAGGCTAACTTGTGTCTATACGATTTTCTGCAATAAGATGGTATATGGCCTCCAGAAACATAGGTTCAACGGGGTATATTCTTAAGTTTGGAACTGAATTATATTTTATAAAATATCGATCTACCACATTGAACCTTGATATTTCTCCCAAAAAACTCCAGGATATGTTTTGTAACTTTTAAGTTTAGGGGTCAGAAAAAAATTTACAACCACAACACTAGCCCGGTAGATTCCTTCAGGCGGACAATTTCAAATTATTATAGGGTCAAATGTGATCCTGTTAATTATGCTTATAATTTGGCGAAAGCGTTGGCCTCTATGACATTTGGATCATTCAAATTAAATCTACAACTACCAAGTAAACAATATTGGTACGTTTTTAAATTAATCACAGGAGTTATCCGCTAAGCTAAGGCTGCTAATGGTTATAGGTTTCATATAAACATGCTTAGGTATACATATAAAGTTATAATTGAAAGATAATTGTGTACGTAACGAAGGATGAATATAACATAACTGGTTTCGAAACCAACCGATTGTATGATAAGTAATTTATTGGATAAAATTAGATTGATGAAAAAGTAGATCCGAAACTAAACTTAAAACAAATCAAAAGAATGAAGGAATATGCCTGGTGTAATGGCAATTGGGTCGCCCCCTATAACGTTGGGACAAAAATACCTATCAGCGACGAAATTCGGTATACTTCAGTGCCCAACCACCTACCCCTTCGGCATGATGTTAGTATTTTTCTTAAGAGTAAGAGTAGACAAGATACATGTTTGAAATAAAATAACATCGGTTTTAATACTCACCATTCGTTGCTGTACACTATTGAATTAATTCGTTTATCTATAACTTATTATTTATCAGTAAAAGGCCTTGTTTTCACGCTAGCGTTACACAACGTTTGTCTTTTATTGGTCTAACAACGGCGCTAGTGTGCCCACAAATCACTTTTACATATTTAAATTAAGACTTCCACAGACGACCGACAAAAAAATCCGCTCCTACGAATAATAATATTATCAAAATAATATAATAATTATGATACTCGTAGGCCTTCTACGAAATTCAGAAAGAAACATCGATTGCTAAACAACGCAAGAATATATTATAAAGTTCGCCACTAAACCGTCTGCCGTCTGCGAAGGCCCTCAACTAACTACTCATGTGTGTAGCTTATAAAAAACAAAGTGACCTCTAGACACATTAGTGCCGTCGACACTTCAGTACGATACTTAAACTACATTTCGTGAATCTAAAACAACATATTATCATGCCTTTTGCTATTTATTTTAAACCTTAGTTTTATTAGTCTATTTCATAATATTGGAACTTATTTATAAACGTTTGTGATTTTAGGCATTTTTATATGTCATATCACCGATACCTAGCTTTTCTATAAACTTGCTACCAATAAACAATGGAGATATTCAATAATACTTAGATTGACGATTTTTTTTAAGTTGATTTATTATTTACTTACGCTTGACGCTATTGAAATACTAATTCAAATATTTATTTAAATATCGTGAGAATTTCCAACATTTTCATCGCACGTCTACTTTTATTGCTTTTAGGTTGGTTTATGTTCCATTTTATTATCAAATTCCCCCCTGATATAAGGATATCGGTGTATACTACTTAAGGTCCGCACCAAATAGTGGGGTAAAAAGTGTATCATGTAACTTTTATGCTGCCGTAATTAAAAACGTACAGATGATCTTAATCATTCCTAATGTCGCCTATTCTTTTGTTTACTTTGACAAATATATTGCCGTCTATCTCATGCATAACGAAAATAAGTAGGACGGCAATACATTTATTATATTTAAGGAATTTTTGGGCAAACATTATTAAGGCCAATATTAATTCTACTTACTGAATCTGACGTCAAACCATTGTGTAAAATTATTCTCACGACAAGGCATAAAAACGTATCAACCCTATCAACGCAGCCTGATCTGAATAGGGACAGAGCTATACGGAGAAATGAGACACACTGAGTTAACTATATTTCCATATAACTCTGTATTTTTAAAATCGGGCGTCAGATCAGGTTAAGTGGGTGTGGTGCTTCGTTCCTGTACCTCACCTCGCGAGGGTCCACAGCCTCGTGAGGTGACTCGGGTGCCAGTTGCGAGGTGATTGTGAGTTTGTGTAGCCTCGAGAGGCGACTCGGAGTGTATATAACCTCGAGAGGCGACTCGGAGTGTATATAACCTCGAGAGGCGACTCGGAGTGTATATAGCCTCGTGAGGTGAGTGGGGGTGTGCGTGACCTCGGCGTCACCTCCAGGCGCGGCGCGAGGTCCGCGGCGTGAGAGTCGCGAGCGGCGTGCTCGGGGCGGAGCACGCGCTAGGATGTCACCTCGTTTTGCGGATACGCCAACATCTTATGCGGCCGTCACTGGAACATACAAAAGTAAGTAAGCAGTGGTTTTATAATCATTTATAAAGTAACAACTTATCTGGTCAAGTGGTGGTCCAGGCTGGAACACGAGTTGTTATTTTGCGATGTGACAAAGAATCTTAAACAAATTTTCGCTGATGTGATGCGGCCACTGGCTTTTTTATAGGAGTTTAATTGCTGTCGTATCGCAATAGCCTTACCGGTGCGGACCCGGCCTTCATAGTTCTGTAGTTACCATAGCGACGCCTGCCAGTTGAAGAGATAAGTTGTTACGAGATAAAACAGAAGCTGTCCTAAGTAATTTATTAAAGAAATCTAAAAAAGAAATTTGCTTTAACAAAGCTGTTGGTGGATAGGTATGTTATTTACAATAAATATGTATATTAACTAAAACAACATTTATCAAGCTCGTTAACACGAGTTCTAGTTAAAACAACTCTGAACGATGGTTAGTAGCTACAATGAAAGCTATAAAACGATTAATGAATTAATTAAAAATAAAACATCGAGAATGAAAGAAATCAAGAAATGCTTATGATAACACGCATAGGAAAAACATGGATTTAGTTACAGAATACAACTATGAAGGACCAAGAGAATGCAGTTATTTAAGTAAACATTTAATAGGCTGACATACAAATATTAAAACTTATTTTCCAGCAAAACACCTTTGACACATTACGCAAGTAACAAGTAACTTTTTTATATAACAAAGTTGGAGAACAATCGTACGATCCATCTCTTGTTAAGACGTTACCGTAGCCTATAGATAGATGCTTGCGATACCAAAGAGTTGGTCTTCCGGCTCTCTCTCTTAAAGTTATAAATGCAGCTATAACAGCTACTAACATCTGTGAGATGACGGTACCACCCTGTTCCAGCTAACATGTATTAGATTTGTGTTATTCATAGTTAGTTAGTATGATTGGCGAGTGTCACAGGTGGCTTACATAAGTACTGATGTTATTATTGAAATGAGTATAACTTGTGTTATATAGCGAAGCGTAGTTCTGCCTGTGAGTGAGAGTGATCGGTGAAGCGGCGGCGACTCGTGCAAGCTCGGGCGCGAGCGCGGTGCGGTACTGTTTATACTCTCAAGTTATACAGGGTGTAGGGGGCATCGTAACGAAAACTGATAACATGGATTCAACTCATGATTCCGGACTTCCCCCAGAGTTGCTATTTTTGCGAGTTGAATTATGCTAAAATTACTCTTACACCCTGTATAGTGGTGGTAGGTGCCTTCTATTTTGAAACACCTGAATATGAAATTAACGAATGCGATGTAAAATAAATGTACAAATTGAATACATCATAAAACTACTGATGACGATGAGGATAGCATACCTATACTACTATTTACTTACTAAAAATACAGAAGAATAACAAAATTATATTATAAATTTAATTTAATAGCTCAGAAAGATTTATCGATGTTAGGGTACCTTGTTAATAGTAATTTAGCGACAAATAAAGCTACAAACTTAGATTAAATAAAAAGCTCGACACTGCGTTTAACGTGCCTGTATCCGATCATATCCTGTGTAGAATGTACACGTGTATAAAAATACTGTACGGGTGATTGTGTATCCGATCGCATACATGCTTAGTACGATCGCGTTAGTGCGTGACACGAGTGCGGACGATCGTAATTGTGCTTCAAACGTGCTTGTGATAAGGTTCATGTCTGCATGCCGCCGCGGCATATTAAAACCGCGTGGACATTCTCACTCATTCGAGTGAATGCGATCGGCTATAGACAATTCCCAGTCAGTCACTCGCGGCAGTGAGGCTGCGTAGGCAGACAACTACCTTATTTTAAACATATACAACTGTTTTTTTTTAGCAAGATCTAGCGAGGTTTGGGGTGATTTGTTAATAGGAATTTAGCGACAAATAAAGCTAGAAATTTAGTTGGAATTTAAGTAATAAGCTCGACACTGCGGTTTACGTGTGGCTCATTTCAATGTATCCGGCTTTGCCGATCCACGGAGTGGGCCTTTACCCCCCCATTAACACAGCGATGCGATACTACGCGAGGTTTATATTCACACAGAATATTCTGTGGGCTCTGTGCTCGATTTTTTAATCTGTGGAACTGTCAACGTCAGTTTTAATCTGCCAACCCTCTCAACATTGGTTGACGTGTATTGACACGATACGGTAAAAATACCGAATCGTATCCTGTGTGAAGCCAGCCAAACTTCACCATACTTCTTCAGCAGAGGTATTTTAAATCATTCGAATCGATATCGTAAACGAATTCGGACATTTTAAACGTGTATATTTTTTGCAAATTAAAGGTTATTTAGATTTTTTTTCTGTTTGCAATAGAATGTTATCTGACGGATTATCGGGATAAAAAGTATCCTATATGTTAATCCCGGTTATAAACTATCTGTGTTCCAAATTTCATCCAAATCCGTTTAGTAGTTTTTGCGTGAAGGAGTAACATACATACATACATACATCCATACATACAAACATACATCCACACTCACAAACTTTCACATTTATAATATTAGTAGGATAATAAAAAAATCAAAATAGTATTATAATTTGGCAAAAATAAGGATGTATACAGTTTCCGAATCCGTTTCCGATATCCATTCGAATGATTTAAAATACCACCGTAGGTACGGATTCGATTTCATCTGCTTAGAGCTTCCCAGATAAGTCCTCATTAAAAACGTATCGTTAAACGTCCCCATTACTGATCGCTGTGTAAATAGAGGGGGGTGGGGATGGATGGTGAACGCGCGGGGGGGTATGCACCTGAGAGGCCGCTCACTGCTCGACGGTGATGCGCCACGAACGCACTTCGCCGCCGCTGCAACACACTCCATACTTAATCTTACTTTACTAATAATAAGGATAAGTTTTTATTACATCGTCTACGTTTTACCAACCATTATTTTTGATACAAATTATGTTATGTATGTGCAAATGAATTGAATATATCAGAGGGCCTGATAGGACCAGCCATGATAAAAGGAAAGTGAAAATATCCGTTCATTCGTTCAATTTGCTCACTGCAGTAAAGAACAGTAAGTATTATTATAATGGCATAATTTTTCAGAGTTACAGTCATCAGTAATAATATGCTACTATTTTCTAAATTTTAAATCCACGTAGCACTACAATCCCACAGAAATATTCAGAACTAGCTGTGCCCACGGACTTCGTCCGCGTAGTATTTAACGTAACAAAAATTTCGGGATTATCGGGATAAAAAGTATCCTATATGTTATTCCCGGTTATAAACTATCTGTGTTCCAAATTTCATTCAAATCCGTTCAGTAGTTTTTGCGTGAAGGAGTAACAAACATACATACATACATACATACATCCACACTCACAAACTTTCACATTTATAATATTAGTACGATATGTAATTATTAGTTGTCACTATTTGATGATCACGTCGTTCTAAACTTTAATTTCCGAATATTTCTTAAGTACTAGTATGCTATGTGGTTTTAAAATCGAGAAGTAGCCTCATATTATCGCTGCTGCCTCCACTATCGACGAATCGCTGGACTCGAAACTCGAATCTGACGGACTCGGCGAATTAGAATGTGATATAACGAAGCGGGCGGAGTACTGACTTGCCGGCGGTGTAGAGCGTCCTGGCGAGGGGCTGCGGGTGCGCGCGCAGCGCGTGCGGCGGCTCGGGCAGCGCGGCGGCGGCGGCGGGGCGCAGCGCGCCGCTCCACACGCGCAGCGCGCCGTCGCGCCCGCAGCTGGCCACCAGCGCGTCGCCGCCCGCGCCCACCACGCACACGCCCGTCACCCACCCCTTGTGCGCGTTCATCACGCCCTGCCGACAACGATCCAATGCGCTACAGATGCGCTGTACACGACCGGTGCAGGTCAAAATCCTGGTCAGCACTAGGGTGCTGGATATATTCCTCCACACATAAAACAAAAACCTCAAGGGCTATATCAAATACCATGACCACCTTAACACCGCGGGCTATGTCGATATTAGCGACATCTATCGGTCGCCTTGACAAATGTATTATACATGCGCTCTGCGGCTACCGCATGCGATCGTCGGATCGTATAATTACGGCTTGACGCAGCGGCTCTCTTCCTTTCAGCCCTGCAGATCACGAAATCTTCAATATGACCCCTGACGCGACCGATAAGTGAATGAAATACTTAGTAAAATACTCACGGATATAAGTCTTAATAAAAAAACATAGTTTTCTTTACAAATAACCCTTTCCTTTAGTTCACCGTTTGACTATACTTCCCAAAATATATCACACTACTGTAAAGGTGTGATTTTTTTCAAAATCAATAGGACGGTTTCTGTATAAGTATTTTTTCATAAACGCTTCGACATTTTTATGAGCATTTTGCGCTACACCCTATAGTTGCGGATTTAGCCACCCACGGCCACTTGCATAACCCAACGTGTGTGTGTATGTGTACGTACGTGTGTGAGCGTGTGGTCGGCGAGGCTCCAGCGCTTGAGGCTGGTGTCGCGCGACGCGCTGTACAGCACGGTGTCGTCGTCGCCCAGCGCCAGCGCCTGCACGCCGTCGTAGTGCGGCGGCTCCAGCAACCACCTTTTGCTGGCCTCCCAGCCACCTGCGCACACGCATCATGTAAACGATGTTTATCTCTCTTTAACTATCTATATCAGCCTTTACAACGGTCTGCCATTGACAGTGAAATTAATGTCCAAAACACGCAATATTTTTTAACTGATTTAAGAACACAAGGGATTAAGCTCTCTCTTGGCATTGCTCCAGCCAATTGCCACCTCAGTTATAAAATGCGCGCGCGCGCGTGTGTGTGTGTGTGTGTGGTGTATGCGTGTGTGGGTGTGTGTGTGGTGGTGTGTGCGTCTGCGTGTGATGGTGTGTGCGTGTGTGTGTCGTATTCTGTGTGTATGTGTGGTGTGTGTGTCGTGGTGGTGTATGTGTGTGCGTGTGTCGCACCGGTGTCCTGCGGCTGCATGTCGAGCGTGCGCACGTAGTGGTCCTTGGAGCCGGTGGCCACCAGGTCGGCCCCGGGCGCGCGCCCCAGCGCCAGGCACATCACGGCCGCCGCGTGCCCCGTCCACAGCTTGCACACGCACTCCATCCTGCCGCACAACATAGATTATATACCTTATTCGTACCAATACAAACTAACAAGATCGCCTGACAAATTAATATGAGCGTTAGAGAGCTTAGATCGAGTAACCGATTTTTTGTAGTTGCTTTCTACCTCGTGGTATGTCTTTAATTTAATTCAACGTTTAGTTAAGATAAGATACTCATGAGTGACCATGTTGATTTGGTTACTAAAAACGGTTTTTAATGGGACCTCTCCCGCTTTCACTCCCACCACTGTTACTCCTGAAAACCAAAACGACAATGGTGACCAATAATAACGTTGAGGTTTAAAGGGCTTGGAACCCGCACGAATTTAATCTAAATAAATAATAGGAGGAGTTGGAAGCAAAATAATTCACTTCCCTCCGGTGCAAAGCGGGAGACGAAACTTGCTGGGCTTGGAAGGAAGGTTATGTTCAGTAGCGGTGGGTACGTACATGCGTAGGTCCCAGAGGCGCAGCTTGTCGCCGACGGCGGTGTACAGGCGGTGAGCGCCGGCCAGCGCCAGCGCCGTCACCGCCACCTCGCCGCCCGCGCCCCCCGCGCCGCGGCTCGCGGGGCACGGGCCCGACACGCCCGACGACCTGCGCCGAACAAACAGATACATCATTTCGTCAGTCTGAATAGGGAACGCAGCGGCCGGCCGAGACGAGCGACGTTATGAAACCCGCGAAGATATGTTGGTCAACTTGGAATCCAAAAACTCACGAACAATTGTATGGATACAATAATCGCTAATATTCGACCAACCATTACACATTACAATTTTTTTAAATACAAACTGCAACGAAAACAACTATCGCTTTTCTATTACTTAAGTTATCGGATAGTTAAAGTTGTCAGACGCTTTCGGAAGCTTTCCGGCGGCTCAAAAACTCCATCACCAGGGTTGACCTATAGCTCGTGTGAAACGAAAATTTCCTAAAAAATGGCTCAATAGCAGGTTTGTATGTGTAGTGTGTGAACAGTTTTCCGAAAAAATGCCACAATAGTATATCTTTATGTCTGTGTGTGAACAGTTCTCACCACAGCGTGGTGACCGGCGTCCGCGAGCGCGTGTCGAACAGGCGCACGGCGGCGCCGGCGGCGGCCAGCACCAGGCGCGCGTCTGCCGCCGCCGCCAGCGCGCCCACGCCGCCGCCGCACCAGCCGCGCCACGCCTCCGCGCCCGCCGCGAAGTCCCACCCGCGGACCGTGCGGTCTACACAACACGTCATTGATGGCTTGCAATTGTAAATATCGTCAGACTGACACGCCAATTGTATGGTCGCTAAATGATCAAATTCAAAGCGTTTATTTAGTTTAGGCCTGCGGGGGCACTTACTAATTGTCATTTATAATTTTTTTCCTTATATCTACATCCGGATCGAAACGCGACTCCGACTGAGAAGATCCGGCAAGAAACTCAGCGAACTTGTCTTTTAACATTTTTTATATTACTTTTTTATCTTTTTTATTTTGTTAATGAACGGGGGCCATAAGCCACCTAGTATAATATACAGGTTGAAACAGAAAGGGTATACTTTTTTTTTCAAAACTTAACTTTGTAATTCTAAAACTATCAGCTTTGGAGGAAGCTTGAAAAACAAAAGGTGTTATAGGAATACAGCTGTTGACAGATTTCATAAGTCTACAAAACCTTCAGTACTTCAACTGTCCCACAAAGCCGATAGATTTAGATTTACAAAGTTAAATTGCAAAATAAATAGTATACCCTTTCTGTGTCACCTAGTATACATATAATTGGACTCCGGTGAAATGTGCAGGTACTGGTAGAGCGGACTCACCGACCCCGCCGCTGTAGAGCAAGTGCGGCGTGGCGGCGAGCGCGAGCGCGGCGCCCGCGTGGCCCTCCGCCACGTGCGTGCACTGCAGCCACACGCCGCCGCCGCCGTTGCTGCTCGCGCGCTGCACGATACGACATCCTTGTCACAAGTATCAGTAGGTACGGCATTACCGTCCGCATTACATTGGGACCTAATACGAGTACTGTTGTTAAAAGTGGACGCACGGAGTTAAAGGAGCTGAACAATCATTTGTGGTCATTTTTGCTTCTTAAAGAGCCTATATTCTTATATCTGAAACTCTCAAGCTACCTATATTTTAACAACTTTGCAAGTCGTGTTCGTAGCTTCACCCACCATACACTTTACCACAGATATTCCTATATCAGGATTGACGCGTCAGTTGGAATCTCTAGTACTATATACCTTCAAGGCGATCTCCTTGACGGACCCCTGCGGCGTGTTGTCGTGGCCGGCGCCGGCGAGCCGCAGGAACACGTCGTCGTCGCGCGCGCGCCGCGTGGCGCCCGGCGACGCGGGCGGCGTCCCGCCCGCCGCCACCCCCGCCGCGCTCGCCTCCCTGCGTTCGCACAAGTGTCAGCGCAAGCGGGAACACACCAAGTACTTGCTGTTAATCTCCATTATGGTTGGTTACATGGCAGTACTTCAGAACGGAAGTGATTCTTATAAAAAAAATAACTTTGGAAAATGAACATTAGAAATTTTGAAACGACTTTAAGATCCTTGAGTTCGTATAACGACTCATTCATTGAAAAAATAGACGTCTACGTACGATTTTATTATACTAGTCACAAATTCAAAGATCGTGATGGGAGGAAGAAGATCGCTTTTCCCAATAGTGGGACCTAATGTTTTAAGTCACTTTCGTTCAAAAGATGTATAATGTACAGCTTTTGATTGACGTATGGTAATGTTCACACATGGTTTTGTTAACATTGATCAATAAAGCTTATCTGTATGGGATTGTTTACTGGGGTGTTGCGATTTAATTGTTACGTCTATTGATGTAGTTCAAAGGTGGTTTTAAGAAAGCTTAATTCAGTGGCAAACTTGATTATGATTGGAAGCTAATTCAGCAATACTGGGCAATTCATTATTAGGTATGAGATGCGACGATTATGGATCAATGTATGTATCAAAGACAGTAAATATTAATGCCTATGAAATGGAAATAAAAATCATTATTGTTGTCACACATGGTATGAACCAATGGGGCACAATGAGCACATGCCATTGGCATGAGATGGCGGCGGATGAGGGCATCGAACACAAAACTTGGAACAATACTTACACAACGCATCTCACGTAGCTTGGGAGAGGATTGGTACTAAGCTAATTACACACATAAAAATAAATTATCCCTTTATAGAAAGTTGTTATTGATTTACAAAGCAGATTTTGATCTGAAAAAGTTTAGCAAAGACATTGTAAATGGATTTAAATTACTATAAATGTTGGGGTTACTATTGTACCACATTTACTTACTGAGACACTGGTAAAATTAACACGTAAACTAAAAATAATTCAACAACTTAATTACTTAATTTTAATTTTATATAAAAGTGTTCTATAAAAATAATAATAACATTACTATTTTATTTAGTGTTGTGTCTGTGTAATTTCAAAACTGTGTGCATATTGTTTTAACTTATGTGCAAAAAAGATACTAAATACATTTTACAAGTTGAAGTGTTTGTTATAAGAAGCGAGAACTCTCAAATCTCTGGTTATAACAATGGCGCCGTAATAATACACTGACATCTACTTATATCTATGGGCATTGCTGACATTGTACCTAGGTTCACACCACCATTGCCTAAGTCAAGCTCACCTCAACTAGATAAGCATAATTGCATTTATTTATACATATAATATATTTTGTGCATCTACGACATCCATACATCACAGTGTATTGCTTTTAAAATAACGCAATACTATATTGTACTCCATAATATAGCATTTTTTGCGCAAAATAAAGCACCTTTTTATATAAGGTCATACTTTAATAATGCACGATGTTTGCTATGGCGCCTTAGTGGATTGCAATTTTTTTGTGGTATTTGTGGTTTGTGGTATGGTGGCATCGCGACGCTCACATAATTATAGTGACATCGTAACGCATGTATGTTATTATAGTGGCGTCACGACGCTCATATACTATTATAGTGACGTCGCGACGCTCATACGTGATTATTGTGGCATCGCGACGTTCGCATATTGATAGTGGCGTCGCGACACTTATATACTATTAGTGGCGTCGCGACGCTCATACGTTATTAAAGTGACATCGCGACTCCCATACGCTATTATAAAAACCACAAAAAATAAGTGTTACTTTGTAACAACTACATTTAATTAAATCACTTGTTAGGTACCAACCGGCTGTTACCAATTAATAGAAAATATTTATACCATCAGATAATTATTTATGGAAAGATCATCTTTAGCATTTATTAAGGCGGCAATCGTCATGCATAATATCGTGCAATATAGAAAATACGACGTTATATCATTTCATGCATTACATAGCAGGGGTGCGGCATGTATGCAAACAAACACAAGCTATATTCCAAATGTTTATTATCCCTACACATTCATTATATACATACAATTCATTAGCTGCAGTTAAAGCTTAGGTATAAATAACTCTGTACTTGTGACGTATCGCTTACATAATCTACCTTTATATAATATAGTAAAATTCAATATAAAAGCTAAACATTTTCTTTTGGATTAGTTATATTATTTGCCACATTTCTGCATAGAAAATAACATGAAAGATAATTTAATATCTGTTTATCATATTATGCAGACCAAGATATGAAGAAACTAGTATCTTTGGATTTTTTTGGTCTGTTACCGGTTTTTAGATTTTGTACTTACTTATAAATATGTTATTGATTCTACTCATAAACGTTTTACATATTAATAATGTTTAAAACTATTTTATTATTAGAGGTATCGATATAAAGATTCGAGCGTGATTATTTAAATGTAAAATGTGCGATAGTGCCGGCGCATCCGTGCACGTTCATACGAAATACGTTCGCGCACGTAAATTACTACCGGTGATCTACGCAGGTACTTTTAAACATTATTCTAATAACGTTTATTAGTAAAAATATTGTGTTAGGACGCATATGAAGCAATAAATAAGTACTAGGCATGCAGAAACGTGTAGGAGCGTGTTAAACACGGTACATTGGCTAGGCGTGTCGGCGCGGCGGCGCGGCGGGCGCGCGCGGCGGGCTCAGTCCTCGACTATGTTGAGCTTCGTCAGGAGGCTGCAAGCAACCAGCACGTCAGCCCCGGCCCGCACCCACGCTATACTACACTACACCGCACAACTTTGTGTATTTATATGTGCATGGTAAATAGCAGTGATAGTGACTCGGTTAAGGTTCTCAAAAAACCTATGTGCGAAACAACATTTTAATACGATGGTCAAATGTTGAAGGCAAAACATCGTGAGGAAACCTGCAAGTCTTAAAATACCCACACTATTTTCGAAAGACATGTCACAACAAACCAACCCCCAATGGGCGAGCGTGGTGGGTATTGGCCTTAATTCTCCTCGCATCGGGTGGAGGCCAGTGCCCAGGAGTGGGGCATTAAACAAAGGCTAATTAGTGGAGTGATCATGTCTTTCCTTTGTCACATTTTAGTGACTGACTATAGGCAACAAAACACAGAGACGACTAACGGGTCGAGCCTTACACTATCGGATCAACTGTCTAGTTTTCTATCAATTGCACATATAACTACACGGTAAAAGAAGTAAGTATGTAAAGTCTACAACATATAACCCATTCTTATATCTATGTCAAAAGATGCAGAAAATAAAATCATACGTGTTTACAAAAACACCTATAATTTTAACAGTACACCCTCTACCGTCTACGTGTAGCACATATAACCCAAGCAGATTCTACCATGCAGATAAGGATAGCAAGATTTCGGAGATACGGGAGTGAGAGAGACATATACTAACTACTAAAGCGATCATAATCCGATTGGTCAGGTAAAACCATAAATCAGAAATTGTCCTGAAGTATTCTTATAGCACATCTACTAAGAAAATAACACAAGAAACTGTTGGCACATTTGGTTTCAAAGAAAGTTCTGCGATAGGATTCAAAGAAATAGTCTGGTGTTTGGTAGACGATCGAATAATTAAACGAAAGTATTGACAGGTCGATCAGACTTTGAATGAGCGTAAATGCCGATCAGTTTTAATGGTAGAGCAATAAGCACTAGAACATTATCAAATAAGTTTTTTAATAGATAATCTGTCAGCACTCTCATATAACTAAACGGTAATGTTGTACGTACAAGGAGGCGGGCTTGGCGAGGCTGTGCTGGCGGCGCGGCGGGCGCGGGCTGTCGGGCGGCGCGCGCCGTGACGTCAGCGGCGACGCCAGCGGCGCCGGCGCCGGCTGCAGGCCCCTGCGCGCGCGCAATGCCCGTTAGTACATTCATACTTGCGCGTGTCGTGAGACTGTTTTAAGGGGCTTTATGTCTCCTACGTTTTTTGTCGTTAGAAATTTTTTAACAAAATTGATGATTAACCATAAAGCCAATTTCATTGCAGCCCGAGTGGCATTTAGAATGAAAATTCCATATAAATTGTATGACATTTGAGAGCGGCCACAATGTAAGTAAATCCATCTATGGCATCATCGTGGCCATAATGTAAGTAAATCCATCTAAATTTGGATTGCGAAACTGCAGAAAAGGTCTACTATAGTTACAATTCTACACCGTAAAGGTCTATTGGTCTTTCATCCAATTTAATCTGAAACTTATTCCTAATAAGAAGTAGCAATATTCAGCTAGCTGGCCTCCGCCTAAGACTTAACCAACTAAAGTTTATTTCCATGAAGCTCCTTACCGTAGACTGCCGGGTGCGCTGGGCACGCGGCAGAGCGGCGCGGGGCGCGGCGACTGCGGCTCGATGAGCGATTGCGTCATGACGTCACCGCCCCCGCCCCCGCCGCCGTCTCCGCCCCCGCCCTCCTCGCGCCCGTACACGCCCAGGTCGCGCAGCCGCACCGACCCGCGCCGACCGCTGACGTAACAATAGGACTTGTTATCGCAAATTATCATAACACATTATTTTTTTTGTTACAGCATCATAGAGTTTATTTCACCAGTGTCAAGTGTAACACATTTTCAAGTTGAATAGTTTGTCGAGACAACCGTTCGGTCAAGTCTGCTCAGTTTCCTGCACCAGCTGGTCGCGGGACCAGATACCCATCGCGGCGAATTTGGGAAATAGCTTTTAGCTCATTTGCCGTCAGTCAATTATACGGCAGGTACCTATAATAAAGAGATGCTTAGCGTGGAACCATACTGTTGGTTTATTATACCGGCGTTATTATTTTAATTTATTAACCGTTATGTGCAGATCTGCAGACTTTAGAAAAGATCCAGGTCCCGAAATTTGCGTCTTCCGGCTAACTGACTCTGTCAACTACTGAGCAACCGCCAACCACTTATATTATGTGGTGAAATTATCCAACTCAAAGGACCATGTACACGACCGGTGCAGGTCCCGAGATTTCCTACCTCTAGCCTTCACAATAAAACACAAGGGTACTGCATATGGTTCCACGAATAAAACAAAAAGCTCAACGGCTATTTGAAATGCCATAACCACCTTAACACCGCGCGCTATATCGATATTAGCGACATCTATCGGTGGCCTAGACAACAGTAATTATTCACGGAATAAAAACGTGAGCATAATATAACGCACGTGTTCCGTTGGAAGGGCGAGGGCGCGTTGTCGTCGGGCGGCGAGGCGGGCGCGGTGCTCGACTCACGGATCCCGTTCGGCGGCCGCGTGTCCAGCAATGCACTATACACAAATAACATAATTAGCTGTCCGAATAAACAATAGTGTGTTTATTTTTATTCGCTAGGCCGCATAGAAGTGCCATCCAAAATAAACCATAATAGGTTTGGTATTTATAAATCTATCTCAATTCTGAGAGCGATCTTGCTTGAGTACGCTTTTGGTATATAATTTTGTAGTCGTTTGATCTGATGACCAATAAGACCAGACCTCGCTTACGTCTACTATTGCATGAGAATGCAATCCGTCAAAAGTTATCGGGGAAGAGGGCGAATATTTATTGATTTGTAAGTAAATAAATTAGTGCCTGTGCGGCGGTACCTGTCGACGGGCGACACGGAGCGGGTGGAGGTGCCGGAGGACACGTGCGCCAGCAGCGCGGCCAGCGCGGGCGGCGCTCCCCACGGGTGCAGGTTCTGTTCTCCGGCCGCGCGCAATGCGCTGTTCGCGCGCTCCGTGCTCTCCTCCAACTAATAAGGCCCAAAATAAAACACCTCACCAAATGTCTTAAGTTTGAACAGAATCTAGGTAATAATAACAATCTAATGAGATTCGAATTAAATTAAAAGTCATCATAGAGAACCACTACTTTGAAAAAAAATCCCACGAAGGTATTGGAGTCGGCTTTTAGACTATTCTGATTTGTTTGAATACCGATCTTGCTCTTGACCAAACGAAGCTTAGGCTGAATATGCCGATCTATCGGGTGTGCCGGCGCCATCCCCAGGGCCCATCACTGTTAACGGAATACGTCACTTTTATAGCTTTCCTGTATAAAAACGATCCGTCAGTTTCGACGTATTGCGAGTCAAGTGTGAGTCGAGACGAGCGGCAGCGGTAGCGTCCCCAGGGCGACTGACCTCCTGGAGCTGCGCCCGGGTATCGTGCAGCAGCTGCAGGTGGCGCGCTGCGTCGTGGGCGTGCTGCAGCGTCAGCGCGGCCAGCCGCTGCAGCGCGTAGCGGCCCGCCGCCGCCGACTGCACGTGTTCCAGGACGCGCGGCAGCTCGTTCTCGTCGTTCTCCTCCTGCACCATAGGCGGCGCTGTAGTCGGCTCGGCCCAAAACACTCAAGTCGCTTCGGCGAGCCGAGACGAGACGAGATAATGTTGATTAATTCGGCCAACATTGTACGAGTGTTCCAAGAAAATGTTATCATATTCAACATGTTTGGTACGAAGCTTTGTAATGTGAGTACATATAAATTTTCAATTTTTCCAAATAGAGATATGAAATTATGCATAATTTTATCAGCAATAATTTACACCTTTTCTGCAAGCAGTACGCTTGCAGAAAAGGTGTAAATTATTTGATTGAAACATTGGTCTCAATCCAGTTTCGGACCGAATACTCTCATCGTATGAGAATCACTACTTCTGATGAACATTTCCAACCAAAGCTATGACTCGCATTACGCGCAAACCTCACTACTGAAGGGGGCAAGCGGTCCAGTGGTAAGCGCCAGGCCCCGGCCCCGGCGTGAGGGTGTGGGGGTGGGGTGTGGTGTGGGTGTGTGAGGCGGCGCGTACCTCGATCTGCATGATCTGCGCCTGCGTGTCGGCGATGGCGTCGCGCAGGTAGGCCAGCAGCGGCTGCGCGTCGGGCGCGCCGGGCGGCTGCAGGCGCTACTGTACGTGAGAGTGTGGTGTGGGTGTGTGAGGCGGCGCGTACCTCGATCTGCATGATCTGCGCCTGCGTGTCGGCGATGGCGTCGCGCAGGTAGGCCAGCAGCGGCTGCGCGTCGGGCGCGCCGGGCGGCTGCAGGCGCTACTGTACGTGAGAGTGTGGTGTGGGTGTGTGAGGCGGCGCGTACCTCGATCTGCATGATCTGCGCCTGCGTGTCGGCGATGGCGTCGCGCAGGTAGGCCAGCAGCGGCTGCGCGTCGGGCGCGCCGGGCGGCTGCAGGCGCTACTGTACGTGAGGGTGTGGTGTGGGTGTGTGAGGCGGCGCGTACCTCGATCTGCATGATCTGCGCCTGCGTGTCGGCGATGGCGTCGCGCAGGTAGGCCAGCAGCGGCTGCGCGTCGGGCGCGCCGGGCGGCTGCAGGCGCTACTGTACGTGAGAGTGTGGTGTGGGTGTGTGAGGCGGCGCGTACCTCGATCTGCATGATCTGCGCCTGCGTGTCGGCGATGGCGTCGCGCAGGTAGGCCAGCAGCGGCTGCGCGTCGGGCGCGCCGGGCGGCTGCAGGCGCTACTGTACGTGAGGGTGTGGTGTGGGTGTGTGAGGCGGCGCGTACCTCGATCTGCATGATCTGCGCCTGCGTGTCGGCGATGGCGTCGCGCAGGTAGGCCAGCAGCGGCTGCGCGTCGGGCGCGCCGGGCGGCTGCAGGCGCTACTGTACGTGAGGGTGTGGTGTGGGTGTGTGAGGCGGCGCGTACCTCGATCTGCATGATCTGCGCCTGCGTGTCGGCGATGGCGTCGCGCAGGTAGGCCAGCAGCGGCTGCGCGTCGGGCGCGCCGGGCGGCTGCAGGCGCTACTGTACGTGAGGGTGTGGTGTGGGTGTGTGAGGCGGCGCGTACCTCGATCTGCATGATCTGCGCCTGCGTGTCGGCGATGGCGTCGCGCAGGTAGGCCAGCAGCGGCTGCGCGTCGGGCGCGCCGGGCGGCTGCAGGCGCTACTGTACGTGAGAGTGTGGTGTGGGTGTGTGAGGCGGCGCGTACCTCGATCTGCATGATCTGCGCCTGCGTGTCGGCGATGGCGTCGCGCAGGTAGGCCAGCAGCGGCTGCGCGTCGGGCGCGCCGGGCGGCTGCAGGCGCTACTGTACGTGAGAGTGTGGTGTGGGTGTGTGAGGCGGCGCGTACCTCGATCTGCATGATCTGCGCCTGCGTGTCGGCGATGGCGTCGCGCAGGTAGGCCAGCAGCGGCTGCGCGTCGGGCGCGCCGGGCGGCTGCAGGCGCTACTGTACGTGAGAGTGTGGTGTGGGTGTGTGAGGCGGCGCGTACCTCGATCTGCATGATCTGCGCCTGCGTGTCGGCGATGGCGTCGCGCAGGTAGGCCAGCAGCGGCTGCGCGTCGGGCGCGCCGGGCGGCTGCAGGCGCTACTGTACGTGAGAGTGTGGTGTGGGTGTGTGAGGCGGCGCGTACCTCGATCTGCATGATCTGCGCCTGCGTGTCGGCGATGGCGTCGCGCAGGTAGGCCAGCAGCGGCTGCGCGTCGGGCGCGCCGGGCGGCTGCAGGCGCTACTGTACGTGAGGGTGTGGTGTGGGTGTGTGAGGCGGCGCGTACCTCGATCTGCATGATCTGCGCCTGCGTGTCGGCGATGGCGTCGCGCAGGTAGGCCAGCAGCGGCTGCGCGTCGGGCGCGCCGGGCGGCTGCAGGCGCTACTGTACGTGAGGGTGTGGTGTGGGTGTGTGAGGCGGCGCGTACCTCGATCTGCATGATCTGCGCCTGCGTGTCGGCGATGGCGTCGCGCAGGTAGGCCAGCAGCGGCTGCGCGTCGGGCGCGCCGGGCGGCTGCAGGCGCTACTGTACGTGAGGGTGTGGTGTGGGTGTGTGAGGCGGCGCGTACCTCGATCTGCATGATCTGCGCCTGCGTGTCGGCGATGGCGTCGCGCAGGTAGGCCAGCAGCGGCTGCGCGTCGGGCGCGCCGGGCGGCTGCAGGCGCTACTGTACGTGAGGGTGTGGTGTGGGTGTGTGAGGCGGCGCGTACCTCGATCTGCATGATCTGCGCCTGCGTGTCGGCGATGGCGTCGCGCAGGTAGGCCAGCAGCGGCTGCGCGTCGGGCGCGCCGGGCGGCTGCAGGCGCTACTGTACGTGAGGGTGTGGTGTGGGTGTGTGAGGCGGCGCGTACCTCGATCTGCATGATCTGCGCCTGCGTGTCGGCGATGGCGTCGCGCAGGTAGGCCAGCAGCGGCTGCGCGTCGGGCGCGCCGGGCGGCTGCAGGCGCTACTGTACGTGAGGGTGTGGTGTGGGTGTGTGAGGCGGCGCGTACCTCGATCTGCATGATCTGCGCCTGCGTGTCGGCGATGGCGTCGCGCAGGTAGGCCAGCAGCGGCTGCGCGTCGGGCGCGCCGGGCGGCTGCAGGCGCTACTGTACGTGAGGGTGTGGTGTGGGTGTGTGAGGCGGCGCGTACCTCGATCTGCATGATCTGCGCCTGCGTGTCGGCGATGGCGTCGCGCAGGTAGGCCAGCAGCGGCTGCGCGTCGGGCGCGCCGGGCGGCTGCAGGCGCTACTGTACGTGAGGGTGTGGTGTGGGTGTGTGAGGCGGCGCGTACCTCGATCTGCATGATTTGCGCCTGCGTGTCGGCGATGGCGTCGCGCAGGTAGGCCAGCAGCGGCTGCGCGTCGGGCGCGCCGGGCGGCTGCAGGCGCTACTGTACGTGAGGGTGTGGTGTGGGTGTGTGAGGCGGCGCGTACCTCGATCTGCATGATCTGCGCCTGCGTGTCGGCGATGGCGTCGCGCAGGTAGGCCAGCAGCGGCTGCGCGTCGGGCGCGCCGGGCGGCTGCAGGCGCTACTGTACGTGAGGGTGTGGTGTGGGTGTGTGAGGCGGCGCGTACCTCGATCTGCATGATCTGCGCCTGCGTGTCGGCGATGGCGTCGCGCAGGTAGGCCAGCAGCGGCTGCGCGTCGGGCGCGCCGGGCGGCTGCAGGCGCTACTGTACGTGAGGGTGTGGTGTGGGTGTGTGAGGCGGCGCGTACCTCGATCTGCATGATCTGCGCCTGCGTGTCGGCGATGGCGTCGCGCAGGTAGGCCAGCAGCGGCTGCGCGTCGGGCGCGCCGGGCGGCTGCAGGCGCTACTGTACGTGAGGGTGTGGTGTGGGTGTGTGAGGCGGCGCGTACCTCGATCTGCATGATCTGCGCCTGCGTGTCGGCGATGGCGTCGCGCAGGTAGGCCAGCAGCGGCTGCGCGTCGGGCGCGCCGGGCGGCTGCAGGCGCGCGCGCTCGCGCTGGCGCAGCAGCCGCTCCAGCGCCGCCTCCAGCTCGGCCAGCGTGCCGCGCGCCGCCGCCGCGCGCGACACCCAGCACTGCAGCCGCGCCCACGCCTCGCGCCCCGCGCCCGCTCGCCCGCCCGCTGCACCGTGCACGCACACAACGGATCATATACCATGTGGATGTATGTCCGACAAGTTAGCATGGGCATTTTGATTGTTTATAAAACTGAGTTTTGTGCTGACTGTGCTATGTTGTGCCGCAAAGCGCGACTTTCGATCTCGACTCGAAAAAATAAAGCGGAAATCAGATAAAATTCGTTTTAGCACCAGCATGGCCATTTTGCTTTTCCGAAAATCTGAAGTTTGTGCCAGAATGTGCCAGAACTGTGCTGCAATGTGCCGCAAACCGTGTTTGATTATCTCAAAAAACATAGCCCCAACAATGTCTCATGTTGTGCTGACTTGTGCTCACCCTGGAGCTAACCTACCCTCTTTTTTCGTTGGTAAACCCTTTATTTGTATGTGGAAGTCCCTGCACCAAACGAAGACGCAGTATAACCAATAAAAATCAATGGTGTACCACCCTCCGCCATGCAGCGGGGCGCCACGGGACAATTTGACATCACTTTCTCGCAGAAGGAAACCAAGCGTCGCGACGCCGCTATGGTAACATGGCGACGCCCCTATGGAAGCGTCACGACGCCACTATGGAAGCGTCACGATAACACTATGAAAGCGTCGCGACGCCACTATGAAAGCGTCACGACGTCACTATGGAAGCGTCGCGACGCCACTATGGAAGCGTCATGATGCCACTATGGGAGTGTCGCGACGCCACTATGTTAACAGTGCGACGCCACTATGGAAGCGTCACGAGGCCACTATGGAAGCGTCGCGACGCCACTATGGAAGCGTCACGATGCCACTATGGAAACGTCATGATGCCACTATGGAAGCGTCGCGGCCACTATGTTTACAGTGCGACGCCACTATGAAAGCGTCACGACGCCACTATGAAAGCGTCGCGACGCCACTGTACCAAAGTACGCAAAGTACCATTGCAGCACAAGTCTAGCACATTCCAGCACAATCATAAAATTTTCGTATATGCAAAGGCCGTTTTGCATTTACGCTGGTCTAGAAAATGGTTTTTTCATTACTCATACTCTGAAAGTAGGTCTGAAGTTGCCTGAGAAGCGGGTTGAAAGTAATACTTTTCAGGCCCGGGAGTTTCGCTTTCAACTGACAGCTGACAAATTATAAAAAAAACTAGTTCCATTTTCACATTTCTATGGAACCATGTTCAAACTTTTTCTACGATCACTCAATTACAGCACGATGTAAAAATGAAATAACATAAAGTTAAGTATTAATTCAAGAATATATTTTTTAAATGACTTAATTATAATTTAGTTTCAACAATTTCTTTAAAATAACATAGATTTGGGCAAAATATTTAAAGATGAAAATGAAAAATAATGGCTAAATAATGAAGTTGGCCGGCCAACGAAAAAAAAAAAAGGCGGCAATCCGATTATTTTTTTCGAGTTGTAGAGTATTGTTTATACTTCCTTGTATTATTTCTTTAGCCAATTCCTGTTTTTATTTTTATTTTCCTTGTATTCGTAATGAAAAGCACAGTGTTCACCTCGGGTGAAAGACTTATTTTGTGCCTCGAACTATTAGCACCCTCGCTACGCTCGGGCGCCAAACCCCGTCTCGGGACAAAATAAGTAACTTTCACCACTCATGTAACAATGTACTATTATCTGATAGCCGCTTTATTTTTTGAGATCGAGAGTCGATTTGCACCACAACGTAGCATAATCAGCACAAAGCTCAGTTTTATAAAAAAACAAAATGGCCATGCTAACTTCTCGGACATCGTGGATGTCCTTTATATTTACGAGGCATGCCTTTTAAGTTCTGTCGTTTCCATAATTCCCGGCAATTTTGAATTTGGAACTGTTCTATATTCGAATGTGTTTAAATTTCGAATCTCAAAACAGTTGAATGTATTAGGATTAATGTTATTGTTTAGTCACAGCGTCGATTAGAATCTGTCAGGTTACGTACGAAAATGAATCTTTCTAAGGAAAATGTTCGTGCAATAATTTTCTACAACTTTAGAAGAGGCCTGACACGGCTTCAGTGTTTTGAAGAGCTAATATCTGTGTTCAGGGATGAAGCCCCATGTCTGCGGACTGTCGAACGCTGGTATTTAGAATTCCAGCGTGGACATACTAGTGTTAGTGACAAATCTCGCGAAGGTCGCCCAAAATCTGCATTCACTGAAGATAACATCATTGGAGTGAGACAACTAATTCTCGAAGATCGTCATGTGACGTATCGAGAGATAGAGGCTCTATTAGGCATCTCAGGGACAACCATTCAGAAGATCTTGCATGAAGCGCTTGGTGTAAGAAAGCTAGTTTGCCGTTGGATACCGCATCTGCTTTCCGACGATCACAAGGCGGCCCGCGTCAGATGGTGTAAGAAAACTCTGCAAAGGTTCAACCGAGGAGAGTCAAATCACGTCTACGACATCATCAGTGGTGACGAATCTTGGATCTATGCCTACGATCCTGATTCCAAACAACAATCTACAATCTGGGTCTTTCAAGACGAGCCAAAGCCGACTAAAGTTGTTCGTTCTCGAAGCACTTCAAAGAAGATGGTGGCCACGTTCGTTAGAAAAACCGGCCATGTTGCGACTATTGCACTTGATGATCGTAGAACGGTTAACGCAGAGTGGTATACCACAGTTTGTTTACCACAAGTCATCGCCGAACTTCGAAAATCTAACTCAAAGCGACGCATCATCCTGCACCACGACAATGCAAGTTCACACAGCGCTCGTCAAACGATTGAGTATTTGAAGCAGGAAAAAGTAGAAATTCTTGACCATCCTCCATACAGTCCTGACCTAAGCCCTAACGATTTTTTTACATTTCCTAAAATTAAGAAAAGTCTTCGTGGTCAAAGGTTCCAGTCCAGTGAAGAAGCAGTCGACGCTTTCAAGTCAGCCATTTTGAACACCCCCACTTTAGAGTGGAATAAATGTTATAATAACTGGTTTGAGCGAATGGAAAAGTGTATTAAGCTACGTGGTGAATACTTTGAAAAACAATAAAAAGTACTATAAGGTTCTAGTTGTGTTTTTTTCTTCAAACGACAAAACTTAAAAGGCATCCCTCGTATTTCACCCAAAGTACTATTTTCAGCTGGTATTAATAAATTTATCTCGAGTGTGATACTTGTGGAAAGTGAGTTCGTTAATGTCAAAAATGCACGTAAGTTCGATCTCACTTAAGAGATGAGATTTATTTAGTTATTAATTTACTAATTTACCTAAATTAGAGTTAATTCACACTATAATGACAGCCGCAGCACAGCGACTAGCGCGGAATAAAGGTACCGCAAAGAATCCATACGCCAAATATTTTTTCTTAACTTTTACAAACTTGATAAAATGTTATACCTATATATATATAAATGAAGTTAAACGAACTATTTATTGATACCATTTCAGTAAAATTTGACTCTCAGTATAGCAGTCGACTGCCCCAACCTGCATCAACAATAAAAAACAAAGATAGTAAAGTAGCATACCGTGCAACCTGCCCGCAGCACGATTGCTAAGCTTATCCCGATGTCCTCTCCTCAACAACGAGACTTCCTCTTGTTTCCGTCGTAACACCTGGAATAAACCAAAATGTTAGACCTCTGTGTAGCAATACTATCTAATTTAACGAATTCATTGAACAGAAAAACAACTTACGGCTTCCTTCATTTTCGTTTCAGCCTCCAGCGATCTGATAATGTTAGCGTTCTTGCGAGATTCCTTGCGCAGTTGCGCCACCTACAAACAGTATGTCGTGAGTTAGGGCGGAAACAACAACATTAATGTTGTTATATCATAGTTAAGATCTAGCACTAATCTTACCTCTTTCGCCCTCGCCGCTTCGGCTTGCGCGTGTCGTTTGGCTTCCTCGCGCATTTTTTGTACTAGTTTTACCTGAGAATATTTTGGAAACATTACATTTTATACAGATACGTATAATAACCTCGCTTGACGTGAAATGGACCACACTATAGATTCCTCAACAAATAAAAAGCCGGTAGTTCCTAGTGGCGATAACTTGCTTCAAGAATTAAAATAATGTAGGTGTCCCTAGAGCAGTGATTTTCGAGGGGCGGCTTTCACGCCGCGAGCACTGCGCGGGCGCAGAGGGCCAGCAGTTGCTGCCGTGGGGCGGGGACGGGCCCCAATGTCGCCGCCCCCGACCTCTCAGACGTGCTGATGCTCAAGTGAAAATAGGAATTTTGTAATAAAAAAAATCCATGACATAAACTTACTGCCTGACTGCAACTCATTCCTCAGCAGCGCTGTGGCGCTGTATTTAGTGTGATGGCAGCGCACATGCAGTAGCACGTACCTTGTCGCGCTTCATGGCCTGCAGGTCGGTGCGCAGCGCGTTGATCTGCAGCGCGGTGTGCGCTTGCGAGCGCTGCAGGCGCAGTAGCACGTACCTTGTCGCGCTTCATGGCCTGCAGGTCGGTGCGCAGCGCGTTGATCTGCAGCGCGGTGTGCGCTTGCGAGCGCTGCAGGCGCAGTAGCACGTACCTTGTCGCGCTTCATGGCCTGCAGGTCGGTGCGCAGCGCGTTGATCTGCAGCGCGGTGTGCGCTTGCGAGCGCTGCAGGCGCAGTAGCACGTACCTTGTCGCGCTTCATGGCCTGCAGGTCGGTGCGCAGCGCGTTGATCTGCAGCGCGGTGTGCGCTTGCGAGCGCTGCAGGCGCAGTAGCACGTACCTTGTCGCGCTTCATGGCCTGCAGGTCGGTGCGCAGCGCGTTGATCTGCAGCGCGGTGTGCGCTTGCGAGCGCTGCAGGCGCGCGTGCTCGCGCTGCGCCGCCTGCAGCCGCTTCAGCTCGCGCGCCATGCCCGCCACGCGCCGCTCGTACTCCTCCTTCACGCGCTTCAGCTTCTCACGCGGCGGCGACGCTTGCGACGCTACGACATGGTCATTATCTATTAACACGACTCGCAACCCGACTGCTTTATTGCCTACTGTTTTGATCAGTCGATTTTACCGAATCTTTTTGCAATTCGAATGCAGCTCGTCTAAATAGTAATTCTTACTAATCAATCCCAAACCGAGCAACGTTTGTACATACTACAAGGATATTATACGGTGGACTGTGGGCGATGTCAGTGACATCCAAAACTGCAAATTACACGAAATTTATGTTAAATATTTAAATGTACGTACTCAGAAAAATATCATAGTTATGTATGTATGTCTGTCATCACTAGACATCAACTTATCAGCTATCGCACATGCACGTAAGTGACCTTGGAAACAAAGTGCGTGGGTTACCTAGTGAGGCCAACACCTTGTCGCGCTCGTCGTTGGTGGCCTTGATCTGGTGGTGCAGCGTGTGCAGGCGCTGCTCGTAGTGGTCGCGCAGCGCCGCCAGCCGCCGCTGCGACAGCTCCAGCTGCTCCACGAGCCGCGCCTTGGTGTCGATGTCCTCGCTCAGCGCCGCCAGCTGCGCCGCCAGCGCGCGCTGCCCTGCACCGCCGCCGCACAATATGTACCACACGACCGGTTTCATCAATAACAACCACTGAACAATGACAGTGCAAGTCTCAAGTGCAAACCAACTTTATGTCTAACACTGGTTTATTTAACAAGCGAACCAGTAAAAATTATACACGGAGATAAACTACCACACACGATAGCGCGATCTAATTTTATATATCGCCATCTAGTGATAATTTTCCTTATCACTAGATGGCGCACTGCATCATGCAACTTTACGCTGACGGGAATAATCACTTGCAAAACAAACATTTTTCAAAATAGCGAAAAACTACGTCAATTCATTTTTCAGATCACCGTATAATTAAGTCGAACACACAATTTAAAGACAAAATGTGTAAGTACAAACCACGGCTATCACTTCTGCCATTTTCGGATTTTATGTGAGAATCTACTTTTCCAATTAACATTATCACTTATAGCACGGTAAAAAAAATATAAATCTACTAGATGAAAACCCGGCTTCGCTCGGGTGAAATGTGACTCATAATACACAATCTTTTACAAAACTTAGGTAGATATTTTTGTAGTTATCGGTTTTCAAGGAATATTAGGCAAGGCATAGATTCGTATAGCATTGTCCATTGAAATAAATACCAAAAAAAAATTGCCAAGTGCCATGTCGAGCTATGCACAATGAAGGGTTCCGAGTCATTGAAGGTAATCTGTTTAAAATTTCACCCCAGGTTGAAATAGATACTAAAGTTGTATACATACTGCTACCGACATCTATCGACACCATTAAATACTAAGAAATAGACTAATGAACATAAAACATACATTTATTGCTGTTATTTAATTGGAATTTATTAACAATTTATCCAATTTCGTCAGCATAATCTTATTATTGTTCTTGCAATAGAAAATGTAAGAAGTGTCGGAATTCATTACGGAATTTTGATTTAATCTTTAAAAGTTAAAAATCTCGCAAACGGAATTTTTGATGATAAAATGTTGTATGAAAACATCATTTTATTTGAAAAGACCTTTTCAACGTCACCCCACATGATTGGGTAACTAAAAAAAAAATTGCCCCTTTTTCGATGTTCGGGGAGGTACCTCAAAAAAAGTAATTTTGCTACATTTTATATTTTTGAAAGTGAGATCTACTCTTAAAGTATTTTTGTACCAAATTACATCAACATCCGTCAGAAACTGTAGAAGTTATGACCCTGTGACGGGTCGGGACAGACAGACGGACGGACGGACGGACGGACGGACAGACGGATGGACTGGATGATCTTATAAGGGTTCCTCGTAGGGACTACGGAACCCTAAAAACATGAAGACTGAATTTGTTTGTTCTGAAAGCTCAATCTTCTTCTTCTTTCTTAAAAAATATGGCCCACCCAGTTTAATAGATATTTCGAATAAAGACTCATTTACACATTGAGAACACTGACACTAACTGACAGGGATTCGTTCATAGAAAATATAGCGGTACTGTGCCAAACTTGACGGAACTGCCATAGTCTTTTGCACCGTTACAATTTAACAAAATACTCGACAATCCGAATTTTGCCGATATATGTTGTCGACTCGAAATCATAATTTTTTTATGTTTTATTATTCTGGTAAGGTTTCAATCGAGTCTACCGTACCCCTGAACGGAATTATTAATATTGAAGTCGAATCAACAGCCTGACAAATAAGTTTCAAGCTTCTAGCTCTAAAATGAGATACTTCCATACAACTTTTCATCCCCTTAAAACTCTTTTTTCGCATTAAAAAGTAGCCTATGTCCTTTCTCAGGCTCTAGACTATCTGTGTATAAAATTTCATTGAAATCGGTTCAGTAGTTTTGGCGTGAAAGAGCGACAGACAGACAGACAGACAGAGTTACTTTCGCATTTATAATATTAGTAAGGATATGCTTTTCCCTAGAATACTGGCTTGAAACAAAATGCTACGCACCTTTAGCTTCAGAGTCCTCGTCCTCCGAGTCGCTAGCCTCTCCGTCCTGGTCGGAAGGCTCAGAATCGTCTGCACTCTCGCCTTCAGCGCGTTCCCGCTCGCCGATGAACCGGTCGATGTCGCCGGTCGCGCTCGTCATGCTCTCACTCATGTTCAGCTTGCGTTGGAACTCGAGCTCGCCCATACTGCGCGCTAGGAGCTCCTTTTCCTAGTGATGTATACATAAATGTTAAAGGAACCATGTTAGGGAAGAGGTTAGGGATCACTAACGTATGGATATATTCACAGATATAGATTTACATAGATAACGCAAGTATCATTTGTATTGAAACCAAGCGTGCCGAATTTTTAACACCTACTGTGACGTCACAGCCGAAATTTAGTCCAAACCCATTCAAAGACACCGATGTCGCCGATGCCCCTCCACCCGCTACGATTCTCTCGAGTGATCATTTCGCTCATACTCATACTTTTTTATATCTGTAGTCGCGCGGACTGTAAGTTAGCGGCGGCCAACCTTGACGCTTGGTCGGGGTTTCGGACACACGAAGTACATGCATTTGCGTTATCTACGTAAATCTATGGGTATAATCTTTTGCAGGTGTAAAAAACAAAGTACCTTGTACAATTCCCGTTTGGCGTCGTCTATAACCGCGGCCGGGTCGTGCACGGACTCGTGCCGTGTCCGCGCCGCGATTGCCTCGCGCTTTCGCGAGCCTTCGTACAACGCGTTAGCCTCTATAAGCTGCGCTCTCAGATCTTCTATTTCAGTCACGTAGCCCTGATTGATAGAGGAACACAATATACATTTCTGAAGAACCCAAATGGATATATAGATAAACAAAAGGGTTCCTCTTGGAACCCTTTTCCCAAAAACCCAAACTAAGCACAAGCTAGTATCTTTACGAGCTTTTGCTTAGTTTGGGATTCACAGTAAAATCTCATATAAGATATGATTTAGTTACTTGAACCTTTTGTACCAATTTTTATATGTTTCCATGTAGCTGCTGTTTTTTAAATAAATTAATTATTATAGTTACAAAAAACCGGTAATTGTTAGCATAAATAGTTTTTTAGTAAGTTGAAAAAATGTGATCCTATGGATTGTTTTTTTCTTTTGAGGTATAGAACCCCAAAGATGTATACTTCCGTACAACAATAGCCGCGTATTGACTGAGCGAACACCGTCACCGCTTCGGGTACATGACTTGCACGGCAGCCTTCGCTTACATACGCAGTAGATATACAGGTCGGCAGCGAGGCAATGAACCAATCGCATGACTCGGCTGCCTAGCGAGCGTATAGAGGGATGACGTCACAGCTTGTACCTGCACGAGCGCCGTGAGCGAGCAGTCGGCGGCGGCGGGCGCGGCGGCCGCGGCGCCGGGCTCCCAGGCGGCGAGCGCGCGCTGCGCCAGCAGCTCGGCGTTGCGTATAGAGGGATGACGTCACAGCTTGTACCTGCACGAGCGCCGTGAGCGAGCAGTCGGCGGCGGCGGGCGCGGCGGCCGCGGCGCCGGGCTCCCAGGCGGCGAGCGCGCGCTGCGCCAGCAGCTCGGCGTTGCGTATAGAGGGATGACGTCACAGCTTGTACCTGCACGAGCGCCGTGAGCGAGCAGTCGGCGGCGGCGGGCGCGGCGGCCGCGGCGCCGGGCTCCCAGGCGGCGAGCGCGCGCTGCGCCAGCAGCTCGGCGTTGCGTATAGAGGGATGACGTCACAGCTTGTACCTGCACGAGCGCCGTGAGCGAGCAGTCGGCGGCGGCGGGCGCGGCGGCCGCGGCGCCGGGCTCCCAGGCGGCGAGCGCGCGCTGCGCCAGCAGCTCGGCGTTGCGTATAGAGGGATGACGTCACAGCTTGTACCTGCACGAGCGCAGTGAGCGAGCAGTCGGCTGCGGCGGGCGCGGCGGCCGCGGCGCCGGGCTCCCAGGCGGCGAGCGCGCGCTGCGCCAGCAGCTCGGCGTTGCGTATAGAGGGATGACGTCACAGCTTGTACCTGCACGAGCGCCGTGAGCGAGCAGTCGGCGGCGGCGGGCGCGGCGGCCGCGGCGCCGGGCTCCCAGGCGGCGAGCGCGCGCTGCGCCAGCAGCTCGGCGTTGCGTATAGAGGGATGACGTCACAGCTTGTACCTGCACGAGCGCCGTGAGCGAGCAGTCGGCGGCGGCGGGCGCGGCGGCCGCGGCGCCGGGCTCCCAGGCGGCGAGCGCGCGCTGCGCCAGCAGCTCGGCGTTGCGTATAGAGGGATGACGTCACAGCTTGTACCTGCACGAGCGCCGTGAGCGAGCAGTCGGCGGCGGCGGGCGCGGCGGCCGCGGCGCCGGGCTCCCAGGCGGCGAGCGCGCGCTGCGCCAGCAGCTCGGCGTTGCGTATAGAGGGATGACGTCACAGCTTGTACCTGCACGAGCGCCGTGAGCGAGCAGTCGGCGGCGGCGGGCGCGGCGGCCGCGGCGCCGGGCTCCCAGGCGGCGAGCGCGCGCTGCGCCAGCAGCTCGGCGTTGCGTATAGAGGGATGACGTCACAGCTTGTACCTGCACGAGCGCAGTGAGCGAGCAGTCGGCTGCGGCGGGCGCGGCGGCCGCGGCGCCGGGCTCCCAGGCGGCGAGCGCGCGCTGCGCCAGCAGCTCGGCGTTGCGTATAGAGGGATGACGTCACAGCTTGTACCTGCACGAGCGCCGTGAGCGAGCAGTCGGCGGCGGCGGGCGCGGCGGCCGCGGCGCCGGGCTCCCAGGCGGCGAGCGCGCGCTGCGCCAGCAGCTCGGCGTTGCGTATAGAGGGATGACGTCACAGCTTGTACCTGCACGAGCGCCGTGAGCGAGCAGTCGGCGGCGGCGGGCGCGGCGGCCGCGGCGCCGGGCTCCCAGGCGGCGAGCGCGCGCTGCGCCAGCAGCTCGGCGTTGCGTATAGAGGGATGACGTCACAGCTTGTACCTGCACGAGCGCCGTGAGCGAGCAGTCGGCGGCGGCGGGCGCGGCGGCCGCGGCGCCGGGCTCCCAGGCGGCGAGCGCGCGCTGCGCCAGCAGCTCGGCGTTGCGTATAGAGGGATGACGTCACAGCTTGTACCTGCACGAGCGCCGTGAGCGAGCAGTCGGCGGCGGCGGGCGCGGCGGCCGCGGCGCCGGGCTCCCAGGCGGCGAGCGCGCGCTGCGCCAGCAGCTCGGCGTTGCGTATAGAGGGATGACGTCACAGCTTGTACCTGCACGAGCGCCGTGAGCGAGCAGTCGGCGACGGCGGGCGCGGCGGCCGCGGCGCCGGGCTCCCAGGCGGCGAGCGCGCGCTGCGCCAGCAGCTCGGCGTTGCGTATAGAGGGATGACGTCACAGCTTGTACCTGCACGAGCGCCGTGAGCGAGCAGTCGGCGGCGGCGGGCGCGGCGGCCGCGGCGCCGGGCTCCCAGGCGGCGAGCGCGCGCTGCGCCAGCAGCTCGGCGTTGCGTATAGAGGGATGACGTCACAGCTTGTACCTGCACGAGCGCCGTGAGCGAGCAGTCGGCGGCGGCGGGCGCGGCGGCCGCGGCGCCGGGCTCCCAGGCGGCGAGCGCGCGCTGCGCCAGCAGCTCGGCGTTGCGTATAGAGGGATGACGTCACAGCTTGTACCTGCACGAGCGCCGTGAGCGAGCAGTCGGCGGCGGCGGGCGCGGCGGCCGCGGCGCCGGGCTCCCAGGCGGCGAGCGCGCGCTGCGCCAGCAGCTCGGCGTTGCGTATAGAGGGATGACGTCACAGCTTGTACCTGCACGAGCGCCGTGAGCGAGCAGTCGGCGGCGGCGGGCGCGGCGGCCGCGGCGCCGGGCTCCCAGGCGGCGAGCGCGCGCTGCGCCAGCAGCTCGGCGTTGCGTATAGAGGGATGACGTCACAGCTTGTACCTGCACGAGCGCCGTGAGCGAGCAGTCGGCGGCGGCGGGCGCGGCGGCCGCGGCGCCGGGCTCCCAGGCGGCGAGCGCGCGCTGCGCCAGCAGCTCGGCGTTGCGTATAGAGGGATGACGTCACAGCTTGTACCTGCACGAGCGCCGTGAGCGAGCAGTCGGCGGCGGCGGGCGCGGCGGCCGCGGCGCCGGGCTCCCAGGCGGCGAGCGCGCGCTGCGCCAGCAGCTCGGCGTTGCGTATAGAGGGATGACGTCACAGCTTGTACCTGCACGAGCGCCGTGAGCGAGCAGTCGGCGGCGGCGGGCGCGGCGGCCGCGGCGCCGGGCTCCCAGGCGGCGAGCGCGCGCTGCGCCAGCAGCTCGGCGTTGCGTATAGAGGGATGACGTCACAGCTTGTACCTGCACGAGCGCCGTGAGCGAGCAGTCGGCGGCGGCGGGCGCGGCGGCCGCGGCGCCGGGCTCCCAGGCGGCGAGCGCGCGCTGCGCCAGCAGCTCGGCGTTGCGTATAGAGGGATGACGTCACAGCTTGTACCTGCACGAGCGCCGTGAGCGAGCAGTCGGCGGCGGCGGGCGCGGCGGCCGCGGCGCCGGGCTCCCAGGCGGCGAGCGCGCGCTGCGCCAGCAGCTCGGCGTTGCGCGCGGACAGCTGGTCGATGGTGCCCTGCATGGCCTTCACGCGCCGCCGCAGCGCCTCCGCCTCGCCCGTCAGGATCGCGTTCTCCTGCACCACGTCGCTCCACCCCTCCTCGCCGTTCTCGGAGATCACGCGCTTGCCCTGCTCGGACAGATCACACTCATTATGTATTAGACGACCGTTTGGCGCAGTGTTTCGAGCGTAGGCCGCTCGGCTCACTGCACATGGTGGTTACGGGTTCGATTCCCGCCGGGGCAAATTTCGGAAATGGCCTTTTCGTAATTTGCCCAGGTCTGGGTGCCACTGGGATCGCCCCCAGTCCATTGTACGGTACCCATAGTATAAGCTTTGCTTAGTTTGGGACCGTACAGTTGGTGTGTCTGTCTGACGATATTTATTTATTTATTTGTTAATTTAAGAAACTTGTCATGGATCGCGTCTGATATACATAAGGTAAGGTAACTCCCTTTTCTAGTTAAGTCCTTATAGTCCAAAATTATATGAAGTCTAATATAATTGTTGCTAACCAATTTTCTAAAGATCAAAAGGTCCTGCGTTGATTAACTAAAGGATTGATTAAAAAGGATATACATTTTGTAACTTCCCATACCTACTCCTTTTTGCAAAAATATTAAATAATTACAAATATACTTATTTGCTATTCAAATTACAAACGTTCGAAAGTAGATTTCGTTGTAAACAAAGTTTCGAACAGTATTAACTAGTGTAGTATGACGTCATTAAACATAGCTTTTGTAATTTTGCCAATTTTAAAGTTATTTTGAAAATTAATTCACTGGTAGCAGTCGTTAGACATACCTTCAATCAAAAACCATTACTAACATGCACATGCAGCATATAAATACCTGTTTATACTCGGCCAGCTCGAGCTGCAGCCTGGCCACCTCCTGGCGCAGCTGGTGGATGGTCCGCGAGGTCAGGTCCTGGTTCACGACGCATCTGTTCTTGATGTTGCGCGCTCGGTTCGCGTACTTCAGCGTGTTCAGGGTCTCCATGAAGTCGCGGTCGCTCGGCGATATGCACGCTATCATAACGGTGTTGCTGTTACCTGATGGGGAAGAGAAACGAGGTACATTGAAAAAAGAAATTTATTTTATATATTTTTCTGGATGTCAACAACAGCGCCACCTATCGTATCCAATTATAGTTAAAAACCGTACAAGTGACCTCATGAGTTTAAAATAAAAAAACATCAAAATCGGTCAAGCCGTTTCGAAGAAGATTTTTGAACACACGCACATAGGAATTTTATATTATTAAGATAAACATTTCACTAGCATTTATTACAGGCTAGATACGATACGGGGATATGATACGCCACCGATACAGGAAGTATGTGGAAAAAATAAAGGAGGCCTTTATCATTCAGTCCAAACTTTTGAGTGTTAGTCACTATCAATACCGCTTATCATCACGAACCAAAAAATAATTGCAATGTTTGTCAATTTGCGTTTTGACTGACCTAGTTGGTCATTACCGCGGTTATGGGTATGTCAGTAAATTTTACGAAGACACGCGAATTATTGAAAATTGACCCATATTCCAGTACCATAAGAGTACCAGCACGCGTCTTCTAGAAACGAACGAACTCTATCTTACCTCCAAGTGAATCCTGCAGTAACCTGGTGAGCTTGGAGTCCCGATACGGTACGTGCATCACTTTCCGCGACTTGTCTCCTAACGCTGATATCACGTTGCCCAACGCCAGGAGGCCGCAGTTTATCGATATCCCTTCGCGGGCGCGCTCGCCAGTCGCTCCTGTGGCCAATAACACATTATTTGTCTTTATTTTTTGACAGCATAAAATAAAGTAAATATTAATATGAATCGGTGTATAAATGTTTCATCAGTGCAGACCAGGGGTTAGTTACATATCCGACATCATTTTATTACTGACAACAACCTTTACAAAACATATCCTCACCTGTCCGTTTTAACCTCTCCGATCCAGCCAGGTCCACGAAATGGAATTTCGCAGTGAGCGTTTCATACTGCTCCGGGGTCTCTGACTCCGCTTCCCGCTCAGCTGCCTCCTGGTCCGCCGCCAGCCTCCTCTGGCGGAGCAGCAGGGTGAACACGGCGTGCGACCTGGACGACGAGGAGTTCATGTTGGTGGCGGCGGTGGTCCTGGCGAGGGCGCCGGCCCGGAGCGCGCTGAGGGCTTCCCCCGCGCCTCTGACGGCTCGCATGGACGCGCCCACGATGCGTACACCGCCGCAACCGTCTTCTGTTATCCTTAGAGCGCCCTAAGAAGAGATTTTTGGTTATGCAGCTTCAAACCAATAGTTCAAACGTACAGTTAGTTTTTAGGACATACAGTACAGCCCCCCTAGCCAAGTTGCTTCGTCTACAAGCGTTTCTACAAAACGCTACGCTTAAATGTATGGAAATGACATAAGTCACGTGATCTACTTATCGACTTGTAATGTCATTTCCATACATTTAAGCGTAGCGTTTTGTAGAAACGAATGCAGACGAAGCCACTTGGCTAGAGGGGCTGATGTTCAAAATTGTAGGAACAAGTGTTTATCGAAATTCGACAGCAGTATTCATTTTGTCAATGAAGCTTTCTTATTTACTGTTCTTTAAGATATTTCCCATTCAGTTCACCGCTGAATTTTAAGTTTGCTCATGCACTCTTGCTTGTTGGTATTCACACCAAAAAGTTTAGGAAAAAAAGAATGTCGCAATAATGCACAAGACAATTTATTGCATCACTATACCTATTAGCATAAAAACCATCAAATATTTGGACAGCTCAATGCTGTAGCGACAAACTAAACAAAGAGACAGTATTTGGGGCTTTTTGCAAACGATCAAACAACTTCCGCGACCAAGATGACGCGACAGCGTTGCAAGATGTGGGCTAGCCGTGACTTGCAACATGTTTGCGATTCGCACTTCGTGCAAATATACCTACTTATAAACTTCTTAGGTAACGAATAAACATCGTGCTAACAATAAAGTCCATTTTGGTCATTTTACGTGACATGATAAGGATAAAAGCCTAATTCTCAGTGGTTTAATGGATATGATGTCCGAGAACGAATCATTGTAATTATGAAATGTGTGTTCCGGTAACGTCCTCACGAGAATCTTGTCGAAACATATACAAACAAACCTTTCCAAACGGATCTTTAGCCGGATCGAGCAGGTCGACGATATCTTCATTGTACAATTCTATAAACTGCGCTTGGACGGAGAATTCAGGCGGCAGTTGTCCCTGCGCGCGCGCCGCCTCCGCGCGGATCTCGGCGCCCGCGAAGAGGTCGCGGATGGCGCGCGGGATGATCCCGCGCCGCTCCTCGTCGCCGTCACCCTCGCCCTCCCAGCCGCTGCCCATGGTGTAGGTCTTGCCGGAACCAGTCTGTTGATTAGAAAGTGATAACCAACTTTATAATAAATCAGGATATTTGCTTGATTGCGGGATCTTCAGACACTTTTAAGTATTATCTAATTAAAGTTTAAACGGACTATGACTATTTGACAAAATAAACGTGAAGCGTATTTCCTTCTGATGAAAACAGAATGTGAACAATGCGTCAATACCTACATGCGAAACAATGGTACACACTTAATATATAGATCATATTACTGTAGCTCTGAATTTGCGTGGAATCCAGTGGTCCATTCAAATAACTGTAGTTTAAAAGTAGCATAGTCAATTCTTATTATTTTACGGCAAGGAATTGCTTTCTATATGCTTCGGTGAATTTGATTGATGCACCTATTCAATTGTCATTAGTCAGGCAATCGAACCGGTAAATGCGCATTTTCTCATTGCCATTTGTAATGGTAATGTCTGCTACTCGACAACTGGCACACGACAATAAAGCGTACCGCATTTCCTTGTCTTGCATCGACAATTATTCCATAGCAAGATTTAATTGTGGCTTACATAAAGTACTAGCGACGTTTACCAAAATAGTGGATATTAAGTAATTTTACAATTTAGCCGGAACCATCTGTTTGTATGTAACTACACGGAAACGTTAATTACTTAATAAATTTAGGTATGGGCGTGACGATATCAAGTTCCCACGGTCACGGTGGGCAAGCACGAAATTCACTTTCTAAACTCGTGATTCTGAAGGACTGCTGTTCTTCAATTCACTCTCTCGCCTTGAACAACCAGTACACTTACCTACTCATCATTTATTCACCTCGAGTATCAGATGTACGGACTGACTGAGTGTATTAGTGTTTATAGAAAGAAATCGAAAGTATACACACCTAAGATTTCTTTTATTCATGTAAACCTAGACATAGCAAAAACGAGAAATCGATTTCCCATTTGATGTCAGCATTTATATTGTCACTTCATATTGCTTTTAATACTTTCTTCCTGTTAAATTACAATATAATTAAAACAAGTGCCTCATTTTAATCATAAACAACTCGTTATATGGAGGAAGCGATCCACCAAGCCGGAAATAATTTGCGATCAATGAACTAGGTACGGCGATGTTCTCAGATGGACCGATATCGATAACATACAATCGCATATAAGTATTGTAGTAATAGCTATTGCCGGCTATTGTCACACATTGTTCGCACATGTACCGGGCGTCTGTCCGTCTGCCATGGCAGAGAACGCGCGTGACACCAATACTGAACTGCCGTGCGACGCTTACAATTAAGACTATTGCTTTACAATTATATAATTTTGTCGCTAGAAAAGAATCTCCACACGGGACGGACAATAGTTAATTCGATCAGATAAGTTGAGGCGTAACAAAGAGAGAAAGTGTGGCGCAGTGATGCGTCACTAATCATATACATATGTTTTTAATTGTGAGATACAACGAGGAAAATGGACGACGTCAATTCAATTGGATGGTGCGGGTTTCTAAAGATATGTTAGGAAAACAGACATCCAATTAAAATAATAAGTATATTTTCTTAGCCAGAGTTTTAACAGCAATAAGAGTGCTGAAACTGTTTAAGCTTTTACAATGCGATTGAATTAAGAAGTTTAACAGGTAGTCAAAGTGATTAATGAGACAGAAGACAAGGTAAAAGCAAAAATGTTATGAAAGCTTATTTTGGCTATGTTCGAGCTTGACAATATGGAAAGAGACGAAAGAGTTGGATTGAATTATATTGTGCTATCGGCGCTGTTATTGTGCCATTGTTCGGTTTGTTCTTAGTAGGGAATAGGTCTTCAGCGAGATGCGTCATATCGCCGGGTTAGGAGTAGGACCGAGAATTGTGTGGGCTTGACGCAACCGCAAATAAATTAGGAGCTATTCCCATACTATAGACCATTGCAACCAGTCCATTTTAGAAGTCTATGTTATGATCTAAACAGAGCTAATAGTCTATTGCATTGAGAATTGTTTCTTGGACTCGGTGACCAAATTTTCGAACCTTGTCGTATTTTCTTATTTGTTTTCACGATTTGAAATTGTGTGTTCTCTGGCTCATAGTATAAATTAGTGCTTGCTAGTGTAGCGACAAATTACGCAACGAAACTCATAGTTCGCCATTCGAAATTAAATGGTACAACCAAATTAAGAACCTGCATTTTATTGCACCATAGATACCATCAAATTATCTTCTAGCATCCGCTAAAGTCATGTCATGTCTTACCCCTTAGAGTACTATACTACTACTAACATTAATACTAATTAGCAGTGTAAAATGGCTACAATTATGATATGACAAGACAATCTTTCAGTATTAGGGCAACGTCGTTTTTGCCAACATTTCGCAGCAGCGCAGAACGTCGGCTTTGATTATGTTACACGACGTTGGGTACGCACCCACCTACACTGTGCCAAGCTATAACTAATTGAGCAAACGAAGTCTGCGTGGAAGTTTACACGACAATTATCAATAGCTGGCGAATACACGCAAACAAACTTGTAGTACAAGGACGCCCAGCGAGATTGATATGTTGCCTAAAATATATACCTATCTTAGATCATGGAACGATCGTCGCTTGAAAGGAAAGGTGTGACAAGTGGGTGGTTGGTCAAATTTGGGACTACACACGTACTGGGGCCCAACTCTGTTGACGCTGGCAGCTCGATCTACACGCAATACGTCAAAACAGACGTATCGCTTTACTGTCGTATTCAGATACGCTATACGTCAGTTTTGACGTATTGCCAGTCGATCGAGATGCCAGCAGTTAACAAAGTTTAGCCCCTGTTCTTTTTAATAAGATTTTATAGACAATCGTCTATAAAATGGTTTAATCTAATATCGCCTAAACAAATTATTTTTAAACAAATGTAAAGTAGTACGCGTGTAGGTAGTCTTGTATTCATTTTTCATCCGGTCTCAAGGTGCGAATCGGCATTTTTAATAACCTGTTTCTAGCGATCAATCCCTTTTTAAGTCGTACTTACATAATTTAATCTATGGCGCAAGTTGTAAGCTCTGAATGGCAATTAATTTGCTTTTTATTATGCACGTGTAGGTGAAATCTAAATATAAGATAATAAAGTTCAAAATAACACAATATGTAAAAGGATTAATAAAACAATACATCGATATGAACATGCAATGCTATTGATATCGTTATCAAGTTTCTCGTAAATCAGATATGGTGGTGGGGTAACACCAGATAAGGATATTATGGATTTTACTAAAAATATCATAGAACCAACGCATAGAAATAAATCTGTAATCAATGTCAACTTTAACAAGACTAATTTTCAAAGTGTTTTTCATGTTCCCTCCTTCATTCATCATTCCTCAATGTGTTCCCTTTTTCATTCCTCCATTTGTAAAAGTATATTGTTTAGCAATTGGTCGCCGTTTATTTTGCACTTTTACAAGGAGCGCCCGTAGTGTATACTTACAATGTGAGTAAGTAAGTACAATGTCATGCTACATTGTACTTACGCATTGTATGATGTATCGCCATCTCTCGTGACTTATTTTAATGCCATTTAACGAAGGTGTAGCGCGCACGATCGTTTTGTTTATTCTGATGTCACTTGTGCGAAATGAGACGCCATTCCGCGGAAATTAACTTGAATTTATGTGCTAGAACACGTGCCTAAGTGCGTAATTATTCAATACACTCGATTATTGCAGGACAACACGATTACGTACTATGTATGTTATATTATATTTGCAAGAACGTCCTTCGCCATTGAATGTAATGTGTTTGTTAGACAGAAGTAAAAAATATTATGTAACGAACTGTTAATCGATTCTTCCTAAAACCGGCTTATACTTGACAAAAGGCCAGGGTCTTCCATATCTTGAATTTCCTCCATTATTTACATAAAGATTGGGTTTAGGTTTATCAGAGAGCAGAGAACGATGCCACTTTCATCTGTGCTGTAAAATACTCGCGGTAATTTGTTGGCGATTTCTTGCATAAACTACTTCAGACCTATGACGTAATAAAATTCGGTACCTAGTAATAATAGTACATTGTTACACGAGTGGTGAAAGTGACTTATTTAGTCCCGAGACGGGGTCTGCCGCCCGAGCGTAGCGAGGGCGCTAATAGTTCGAGGGACAAAATAAGTCTTTCACCCGAGGTCACTGTGCTTTTCATTACGAATACAAGGAAAGTAAAAATAAAAACAAGAATTGGCTGAAGACATAATACAAGGAAGTATGAACAATACTCGAAAAAGAAAAAAATCGGATTGCCGCCTATTTGTTTTTTTTTCGTTGGCCGGCCAACTTCATTATTTAGCCATTATTTTTCATTTTCATCTTTAAATATTTTGCTCAAATCTATGTTGTTTTAAATAAATTGTTGAAACTAAATTATAATTAAGTCATTTAAAAATATATATTCTTTAATTAATACTTTATGCTATTTCAATTTTACATCGTGCTGTGACTGTAGAAAAAGTTTGAACATGGTTCCATAGAAATGTGAAAATGGAACTAGTTTTTTTTTTATATAATTTGACAGCTGTCAGTTGAAAGCGATTCTCCCGGGCCGGAAAAGTATTACTTTCAACCCGCTCCTCAAGCAACTTCAGACCTACTTTCAGAGTATGAGTAATGAAAATTAATATTATAAATAAGGATGTGCAGAAGAACCCCAGCATGAACATCACGTTCCCATAAATAACGATATGCATTTTTAGCAATATTGTGTTGTAAGTTATACATAATTTTAATAATTTAAATAAGTATACGAGGGATGCCTTTTAAGTTTTGTCGTTTGAAGAAAAAAACACAACTAGAACCTTATAGTACTTTTTATTGTTTTTCAAAGTGCACCACGTAGCTTAATACACTTTTCCATTCGCTCAAACCAGTTATTATAACATTTATTCCACTCTAAAGTGGGGGTGTTCAAAATGGCTGACTTGAAAGCGTCGACTGCTTCTTCACTGGACTGGAACCTTTGACCACGAAGACTTTTCTTAATTTTAGGAAATGTAAAAAAATCGTTAGGGCTTAGGTCAGGACTGTATGGAGGATGGTCAAGAATTTCTACTTTTTCCTGCTTCAAATACTCAATCGTTTGACGAGCGTTGTGTGAACTTGCATTGTCGTGGTGCAGGATGATGCGTCGCTTTGAGTTAGATTTTCGAAGTTCGGCGATGACTTGTGGTAAACAAACTGTGGTATACCACTCTGCGTTAACCGTTCTACGATCATCAAGTGCAATAGTCGCAACATGGCCGGTTTTTCTAACGAACGTGGCCACCATCTTCTTTGAAGTGCTTCGAGAACGAACAACTTTAGTCGGCTTTGGCTCGTCTTGAAAGACCCAGATTGTAGATTGTTGTTTGGAATCAGGATCGTAGGCATAGATCCAAGATTCGTCACCACTGATGATGTCGTAGACGTGATTTGACTCTCCTCGGTTGAACCTTTGCAGAGTTTTCTTACACCATCTGACGCGGGCCGCCTTGTGATCGTCGGAAAGCAGATGCGGTATCCAACGGCAAACTAGCTTTCTTACACCAAGCGCTTCATGCAAGATCTTCTGAATGGTTGTCCCTGAGATGCCTAATAGAGCCTCTATCTCTCGATACGTCACATGACGATCTTCGAGAATTAGTTGTCTCACTCCAATGATGTTATCTTCAGTGAATGCAGATTTTGGGCGACCTTCGCGAGATTTGTCACTAACACTAGTATGTCCACGCTGGAATTCTAAATACCAGCGTTCGACAGTCCGCAGACATGGGGCTTCATCCCTGAACACAGATATTAGCTCTTCAAAACACTGAAGCCGTGTCAGGCCTCTTCTAAAGTTGTAGAAAATTATTGCACGAACATTTTCCTTAGAAAGATTCATTTTCGTACGTAACCTGACAGATTCTAATCGACGCTGTGACTAAACAATAACATTAATCCTAATACATTCAACTGTTTTGAGATTCGAAATTTAAACACATTCGAATATAGAACAGTTCCAAATTCAAAATTGCCGGGAATTATGGAAACGACAGAACTTAAAAGGCATGCCTCGTATAATAGATTAAGTACATCGTATAATGAAACTATGTAGATTTGTTATGTAGATACGATAAAAGCGTAGCGTATACTTCGGTAGCCGTAATCTAACTTTCTAAAAGATTTTATTGATAAGGAAATGTATGGAAGTAGAGCGCTATCAAAACGGTCAATGTCGTAATATCGTTTTAAAGAGATATTCAAAATAAGTGGAGCATTTATAATTTGAAATTATTTGCGTATTGTATTCATTGTTTCACAAAAAAATACATATTTTTTTACTCCATTTTTGTTTTCAGGTTCATAGCATGGTAGCGCATCATTGTATCAGTGTTAATTCAATGACGCCCTTACTGTGTAGTAATAGTGTCAATAAGTTAAATATACCACCGCTTGGCGTGGTGATTTGTGCGCAGGCCGCTCGGCTCACTGCACCGGATGGTTGCGGATTCGAATCCCGTCAGAGTCGATTTCGGAAATGGCCCATTCATAATTTGCTCTGGTTTGGCCGTGATTGGTATCGCGCCCAGTCCTTTGCACGGTACCCATGGAGAAGCCTTGCTTAGTTTGGGACCATACAGTTATTGTGTATGTCTGGCGATATTAAATTAAAAAGAAAATAATAATAACATTCTAATTTAATTTTCCTCAGGCATAAAGTAAGAAGACCTACATACACTATTTACATGATTTATCTATGTAAGTAGCGAAATATTTAAACACAAATCCGTCGCATTAGCTTATCTTAAATATCTATAATAATCAATACTTACCTATAGAATTTAATCGGTTAATCTATTCAATGTAAATGACTATTTTAGCACACCTCAATGACACCGTCAAGGTAAATACATTACTTCAAGTATTTGCGCAGGTGGAGTCTGTGCGACTTCGTGAGTTTCCCGTTAACATTCCATCAGTGACCGTGAAAATGTCCATCGTTTACTAAATATGTACTTTATTACGTTGTGCACAAGGTCGTTATCAGCCGGTTATCTGTTTACTTGCACTATTTATCTGGTAGGATTAAAAGCGGCTGTGACGAATTTTATGTTATCTATTTTCGGCGCCTAACAATGACTCAACGTCATTGCTATGATATAAGATTACCTGAGTATGTTTATAGTGGTCAAATATTTGGTAACATGCAATAAGTGGGTACTTCCTAATGGTATCCGCGGTTTAGCGAATTAGTCGATTTTAAGATATAGATTTTCAAATATTAAAAATATTGTAGCTGTCTTTTACTGCATGCTCTCTACATGCAACGGATTACACCCATTATCTGGGATAGCTGTTGATTGACGATAAAATCGATAATCGATTATTTCCAGACAGCAATACTTATTCAACTGCATACAGTATCTCTAATCGGCGCATACTACTTATCACTTAAATTCTATAAACTTTTATCGACAACAATAATTTATAATCGATAAAATAATACTATCCGATAAAACAGTCGAATATTTATTTAAATAAAAACATAATCGACTTATGCGGTGGGCGTTTCATACCACAATTGAGGTTAAAGATGTAAAGGTGAAGGCGCCTGTCTAGCCCGCGAAATTCAAAATTTTCGAGTATTTTTATAGTTTATCCAAAATCTGAAAACATTTAAGACAACATTTTGTGATTTGCGACAAACATAGTATGCAGTGCGTTTATTAATACATTTAGTTTACTATAAATATTATCACGGTGGATATGATACATTTTCTACCTATTACTTACATACATTAGTTGACAAAGTGTGTTGCTCTAAAAGGCATGAAATAGGAACACCGTCATTTACATATCAAGAGAATGAATCAACATAAACGGTAAGGTATACCACACGGTTCAAGTGATTTTGTAAATGTTGATTACACACCCAGTAAAAAACACGTTACAATATAAGTACATAGAAAGTGTTGGAACCAGGGATGGTGGTTATTTATAGAATCATAACAAAAGCAATATTTTCATAGTCCCACTTTTAAAACAGTGACTACTCGTCACGAGTTTACGATGTACGTAGCCGTCGAATCAAAAACAGTCACATTTCTATTTTTGCGAGCGTCCATGTAAATGATTTTTCATAGTTATTCACTCCCACTAGTGAGTGTCGCGTGTGATCGGCCTAGCGATGTGTAGGAAACGGCGCGGCATGCGCGGACGCAACAGATATAGATCACAGGCGCGCGCCGCCCGCCCATTTAAGGCGGGCGGGCGGTAATGTGGACACTGTTGCCCTTAAACGTAAATCTGCGCTTGATTCAATCGTTTTATATGCATTTCTGGTAAGAAACAACGAGAATTAAGTAGCTCTAGATCTTGTCTAGGCCCTAACAATGTATTTTCATCCCAAACGTTCCGTCAGTCAATTTTAACAAGTCAGTCTCAAAATTGAAACCAGAACAGTATTACGTCTCAATTTAACGATTATCTAATGGTTTTTACCTTAATTGTCGATATTAACCTACTTGCGCCATTTTTGTATTTTCGAAACACAGAACTTTGCCTTTAGAAAATCGTGTCATTCAATTAACAACTTTTTGTTTCGTTGCAATTTTTAGATTTCTTCGTACAGACAAAACAATTTAAATAACATCTAAGTATTGCCATATTGTCATCAAATTTCGAGTCAAGCTTGCCTGACGGCTTGCCGTAGGCGGGAAACCGCAGCCAGTGAGTTAAGGAAGTCGAAACTCATTCGCCAACCTGTTTACAGCAGCTTTTATAAGTTAACATAACGAGTGTCTATGAAAGTTCAGGGAACAGACTAAAGTTATTGAAATTCGTGTGAACTGGTTTGGGCAATATACGGCAATTCAAGGGCAAGTATCGACCTTGGAACAATATGTCTCAGAGGTCAATAGCACTTTACGTATGTGTGGTAGAAAAAAAAGACATCGGCAGTTACTAATGTATTAATAGATAAATATTTATAGAAAATAACGTCAAATTTATGAAAAAAATTGGAAATATCCACCATAAATAAAAACGTCATTCATTCAAGTAAATATAATATATTTTTTTGTTACAGACTAGTGTTAATTAATTACGTAGAAGTAACAAGTTTTGATATTACTTCATCCCTAAACATGAAACAGAATGGTTTGAATTAACATTAAGTGGTTAATAGACCCAACAATTAAAAATACCGAAGTAAACTATTTAAATATATTAAATAGTGAATACCTAAATTCTCTATGATTGTTCTAGCTTAAAAACTTATTACTATCTATCACTTTTGATAAAGGGCTCATCGGCGAAGTACCGGATTTCCTCCGATAACTCGTAGATAAATAAACAACGGATATTATATTGGAAATGGAACAATAACTAACCTCATTGCACAGTGTTCTAACAATGCCTGTCCTAACAATATCCACAATATTTGTTATCTAACTTAGCCACCACTAGTAATGGACCCGGAGAATTGATAAAGTAATTTTAAGATTAATCACAATGTACTACAATACAATACAAATCTTAATAAACAGAGCAAGAACAGCTATAACTATATATAACTTTAATTTTTATGATGATTAAAATAATTGCTGTAATCCCGCGGAAGTCCACCTCGTAACGGTATATCTATGTATTATCTGGTTTAAGAAACTCGTATTTTGAATTAATAAATCATATTGCTAAACGCTTTATAATAGCAATTACTGTGCTAATGGCTGTATAAGATAACCTAGTTACTAGGACAACATGACCAGGTTCACGAGCAAGGTCGACGCACTCCGCACTGGATGAGGCTAATCCTATAATTGACTCGAGTCTTGCGTTCTAGAGACCGGCAGCCTGACTCATGACTCCATGAGGATATGATAAGTGTCACGGATATTTCTGTATCGGCGCTGCAGCAAAATTTAGCTCAGGAAAATGTTAGTGCGGCTGTGAATTACTTCATTTCTATACTTAATTTGCCTAGATCTTATGATTATTTTTGTGTACAGCTTGAATCATTCGGTGAGTGTCTTATTCTCTATAGAAACTTTTCCAGGGTTCATTGTACTATAAATATAGAATAGAATAACTCTTTATTTTACCTACACCGGAGTTTGAATTTGATATCAAGTAACATAATAAAACAGTAGTGTACATTTGGCGGTCTTATTGCAGGCTGCGATCTCTTCCAGACAACCTTTGGATGGAGAGAATTTTGTCAATAGATATAAGTCAATTTTCCACTCTAGTCAGACGATTCTAGAGGAAACCTATGCTAGCTTATAACAATAAACCGTCGAGAGGTAAACAAGGGTGCTTGAGGACATAGACAACCGTCTGGGAAGTAGACAGAAGTATTGTCTTGCACTGTGCACGTATATAAATATTTGAGCCGGCATCGGGATCCGGAAGTCCATACGGAAAACGACTGAACTAATAACCCAAACACATCATAGCCAGCCAGTATTGGGCTCGTGTAAACAGATTAAAGATATTGGATTCCGATTATAGACTGTTTATTGGATTGGGTAAACGATTGCTTCATGTTTCGATAATTTCTAAGTGAGCAATGCCTTAATATTATAAATTGAGCAGAAACGAACATAAATCTCATCATAATGTGTTGCCATCATCATTATCCTAGCTTGTTCAATTTGTTTTAAAGGCTTTTTAAACGTGCTGTGTTTTTTTTAATCTTTAAACAATGCTTACGTATTGCATATCGAAACAGCCTTATAAAGTCAGGCATCATTATCTGGAACGATCTTGTCATGATCAAATTAAGTACTTAATATTTAATGTTTTTACTGCGGTGCATAATTAGCGTTGTGGCAGCCGCGGCGCAAGGAGGTCGCCACGTGGGCGGGCGGCAAGGACCGCCGCCGCCTGCGCGCCTCGAGTGCTCGGCCCGTTCAACTTTTATTGTTATGGCATCACATGCAAATCATAATCCGTTCTGTCATTGAGTTTTTGTAATGTAACATAATTAGTGATCGCGTGTGGGATGCCGTTTGGTATGCGAGTTATTGCGATTTGGTATGGTATTACTGCTTGACGTGTGATATAATAGATAGATGATAGATCGTCCATAACGTTGTTATTTTGCACGACCGTTACGTCATAAACTGGAGTTATTTAGAGCATTTTGTTGTAGCACCTGAATGAGGGCCATTTAATCGTCTTATATAGATCTCATTCTTTAGCTTTATGTATATTAACAGGTCCCGTTGTCAAAGTCTTTCAATTCCATCTTCTATGGCACAGAGTTTATGTACCGGATGTAAGTCATCTATTGCCACGAGGCTTTAAAAGCGTTGGCGGTATCACATTCCTAACTACATAATATGTCAGATATTGATAGACACCATTATTATTATTTACTTCAGGAAATCAGTTTAGCCAACTAGGCGATGTGAACAAAACGCCGTACTTTCCGTACTACCCCTGTGCAAACTTCCTGTCAATTTAAGCTTAATTTGAGTATATAATATGCGCATTCAGGGGGCAATTGTAATTTATTAGCCGGCTGGTGCGTGGGCGTTCGAACCAACGCTAGCATTAGCATTTGTGTCAATTCAACACTGGCCCTGTGTTCAGATGAAACGGGTCGGAGTGGCGACAAATTGCCCGTGATGCAGCAGCATTCAGCCGTTGCGAGTAATTCTCCAGGCAATTGATATGGCCTGTATTCTCCGACAAATGTGAGGTTTCGACCCTGAGGACGTCTAAAATGCTTTAGCGCTTGTGATATTTGAGCTCTACTGCGATTAGTTTGCCTGGGTAAAGATTACGTGTCTCTCAACGGCATCTTCTCATGTTCGGACATTCATACATCCATACTGACCTCTTCAATTCGCTCTGCTCTTCCTCTCCCTCGTATGCCACTAGCAAAATCTCCTGTATGTTGCCTGATCTAGTCAATTAAAATCCGGAATATCTAGTCTCATCCCGAGTTAGGTTAGGATAAGTTAGGTTAACCTCATTCCTAGTTCCATCACAAGGCACTCTACTATAGATACTCAGTCCATCTGTAACCGTAACGAGATGTTAGTTTCATGCCGATTGGTTTTACGATCAAGTGCTTTTGTACAGACGGATCTCCAAGCGAAGGCGTGAAATTCGCTCAATGTTGCTATGGGGATATCGCTCTATTGTAACGAATTAATACCGAATTCAGAGTTCAATCGCTGTAAAAATATACCTCGTTATATCAAGAGTCTATATTTAGAGTCATGTTGACTCTACAAAAGTGGAAAGTGGATAATGGCCCTTATAGTTGCAGTATACCCCATGAACAGTGTTAGGGGAAAATTCTTAGTTAAGTATATAACTAACATTATAACTTTACTCTTTGCGTAAATTACATAAAGCAAGAATAAACGCCAAAGTATTTATTGAAATGATTATATTGCTGCAACGTTATGACCTAAATAATGAACAACTGCCTGTAATTATGAAATATTAACGTGTTCCACCCACAGAACACAAACAATTTATAGGGAACATTCAGTCATAATTTACAGAGGTCTCGATAACCATGGGTTTACTACACTAATAAAATGTGTTCAACGCAAATTATGGGATAGGAAAGTTCCTATGTGTTCCTGTGTTTTTATGTTAAATGTAAGTACATTTAACATAAAAACATCGTCTTTAGGACTGATATAGAACTACAGGCAGTGTTTAATTACATACATATTAATTTAGACTGAAATAAAGCTTTCACATTAACTATTGACATTCTCACTTAGATATTTTATTGCGTGTATCATGTACATACTAGTATCACATAGATATACATGTATATTACCTGTGTAATTGGTGTCAGCTGTCTTGGCCTTCACGGTGTTTTAATAGAATTGTTCAAGTAACTCTATACCTGTACTACCATAAAGCACATTTGAAAAGTCTAGATTTATCAGCAACTAGCGTTACCGGCTTCTACACCCGCATATATTTCGAAAGTTACACGTAGCATTTGTTATGCCAGAATTTAAACTGCCTCTGTTACATATCCAAAATAACAGAGACAATTGGGGCGAACAAAATACAATGCGACCACCAACGTGATTGAAATTCTTTTGACGAAGGTTCCTTATCTGACTTGAATGAATATTGTGGAGTGATTTATGTACTGACATTAATATGCAGACCTAGATACATAATTCGCATTCCAAAAACGTCTTATTGCACCGATCGTAAGGAAGAAGATGCAACGTGCATACGGGGAATAATAATATCGTATAATAGCAAAGAAAAATAAATGTTATTTTATGTTATTGCTTAATTGTGTATCAGTGCGTCCTAATTGGGATTTAGCCGTCGTAGAAATTATAAAGGAAAACCTATACTTAGCGGACTAAATTGACTTAAAGATATCAAGCTAGCAGCAATTTCAAACGTCCATTTGATTACGTACTATTTTCTTCTGATATAACCACTTGAAAGGATCGGAACATGCAATTCAAATATACCGTAGTCTTTATTGGTAGAGTGCGTACAAAATTTAATGCATGCTTGCATGCAGTTAGTTTGCCAAAGCTTGCAGCGTATGATTCATGGGGTAAACCCATTGTTATTTCTTTGAACCGAGGGTACCTGCTTCACTGTTGTGTTGCCGTGTTTTAAAAGAGGGACGTTATTGGACAAGTTGCTATTAACGCTTGCGCAGCTCTAGCATTATCTTTACTATATCTATACAAATAAATAAAATTGGAGTGTCTGTTTGTAATATCAAAATAACACCTTTTCACTAAATGCATATGAAAGTACATACGATACCTATAGCAAAAACGCGAATTAAAAAATTTTTGTCTGTCTGTCTGTCTGTCTGTCTGTCTGTCTGTCTGTCTGTCTGTGTGTTTGTTCCGGGTAATCTCCGAAACGGCTGGACCGATTTCGACGGGACTTTCACTGGCAGATAGCTGATCTTATAGCGGGTAACTTAGGCTACTTTGATTTTAGAAAAACAATTAGGGTTCCGCGTAAAAAAATAAAAACACTTGAAATCAAAGAGTATCTCCGAAACGGCTGGACCGATTTTGACGGGACTTTCACTTTCACACTTAGATAGCTGATGTTATAAGCAGTAACTGAGGCTACTTTTATTTTAGAAAAACAAAATAAGAAAATGAGTCCTGTCGCGCGGGCTCAGAACGCGGGACCGGGCTTTATTGTTAAGTTAAATTCCACGCGGGCGAAGTCGCGGGCTCAGCTAGTAATATTGTAAACTTAATGCAAATTGGACTCGTGTATAACAAGTTACTGGATCCTGTACTGTGGATGGCGGTATTCGCTTTATTAGACCACTTCCATTGTTATTATTAAAGCAATTACATTAAATAGTGTAAGGCACAATCAAGTACTCGCCCTTGATCTTTCAAGAGCGGTGCAGGCGTCGGTCGACATCTCAACATAGTTCGCGGCGAGATGCAACAATTGCACTACACCATTCCGTGTTCATATTTTTAGCAACTGGGTCAGTTGTGAACCGCGACGGTTTCACGAGTGGAAGCACCACGACTGGAGCTTACAGTCATCGTAGACGTTCGCTGAAAGTTTGCATGCTAATATAATTAGCTAGACACGAAATAAAGTGCACGAATGCCTCCAACTTTCATTTTGTATGACTTCAGGTTGTTAGTCCAGATTTAGTGTGAGACGTGTCTTAAAGCGAAATAGTAATTGTTGCTTGTCATGTAACAAGCCATAAGCAAGTAAAAATAAGATGAGGGAAAACAGATTGAAGAAACTGCGATCGCATATCGAGGAAGTTAAGCATACATTTTGGTTCATATTAGAATCTAAATTTCGTGGTTCTGTGTTGCACTGACCTGTCCATACGCGAGTACAGTAGCATTGTACCCGTCGAGTGCGGACTCCACCAGCTTTCTGACGCAGGTGTCGTATACTTGTTGCTGGGACGTGGTCGGCTCGAACGCGAAGTCGAAGGTGAAGGCGCGCTCGGAGCCGAGAGCTACCCCGCCGTCGCCGGCCGCTCCACCGGCGCGTGCGCAGATGCCGCATCCTTCTAGATTCTCTCCTGGCGTTTGAGGACGTATCCTGCGCACAAAAATATACCTCAATCATAAAAGTAGTTATCATCTGACTGGATTCGAAAGACTCCTATACTGTTATAGTGCTGTTGATATGACGCTATTTATTGTTGTAGAAGTTGATCGATAAAATATCGCTATTTCGCACATTAAAAGTTAAAATAAATTATAAATACACGATAAAGCAGTCATCATTATAACACATTTAGAAATATAAAGTACGCTATAAATTTTCAAATTCTCCAAAATATCCTCCTATACAACTCGTATAAGGATAATATTTATATCTTCTACAGCTAGAGATATCTCGATGCTATTACGAGATTGAAATTGGTGATTTAGTAATCATAACATTCTTGATTCATTGATGTTTGTTTACGGCGTAACACGTGATGAAATAGAATTAGTTTCATTTTATAAAATAAAGTTTAAGTTTTATCTAGACCTATTAATAAAACGGCTTATTAACTTTTTTCGCAATTGAGATTTAAAGGCCTACAAAGTCCCATTATTTTACATCTGAAATACTCACTTTATAAGTTTACAGTAATTAACCAATATCACCATGTGATTGCTTCCTTTGTATACATATAATATCTATAAATACTTGATGAATATAATTTTCGCAAACTCCAAAAACAATAACGCAACGAAGTGGAACAGGGATTTTGAAGTGAACTACATATATCATTGATTTCAGTTAACTGATCATTGTCTATGTACCGTTGCCAGTGCCGCTGCACATCGCCATTATAACGCGTGTCTAGACCTCCACAATTCAATGAAGAACGGAAGCACCAATTATTAGTTGAAAAGGGAACATAACAGCGACCGACGACCGCTGACGAGCGCACGCGCATCGCAAATCAACAGTGCAACAGAAAAATATTTTTCATTACTCATACTCTGAAAGTAGGTCTGAAGTTGCCTGAGAAGCGGGTGGAAAGTAATACTTTTCAGGCCCGGGAGTTTCGCTTTCAACTGACAGCTGTCAAATTAAAAAAAAAACTAGTTCCATTTTCACATTTCTATGGAACCATGTTCAAACTTTTTCTACAGTCACTCAATTACAGCACGATGTAAAATTGAAATAACATAAAGTTAAGTATTAGTTAAAGAATATATATTTTTAAATGACTTAATTATAATTTAGTTTCAACAATTTCTTTTTAAATAACATAGATTTTGGCAAAATATTTAAAGATAAAAATGAAAAATACTGGCTAAATAATGAAGTTGGCCGGCCAACGAAAAAAAAACAATATAGGCGGCAATCCGATTTCTTTAGCCAATTCCTGTTTTTATTTTTACTTTCCTTGTATTCGTAATGAAAAGCAGTGTTTACCTCGGGTGAAAGACTTATTTTGTCCCTCGAACTATTAGCGCCCTCGCTGCGCTCGGGCGCCATACCCCGTCTCGGGAAAACATAAGTCACTTTCACCACTCGTGTAACAATGTACTATTGGAGGTGTTTATTGCACTCATTTCGTCGTGACGTTTGACTTCGAGTTTGGAAGACAGCTTCTAGTTGCCAAACCAAATGATCGTAGACTTCAATTGCCGCTTATTACGACAGTATGTTTAGATTTTCCCCGAAATTTCGTATAGTGAACACTGAAAGCTAATAAGTCATTCTTAACATCAGACTACTCTTATAAGACGCGGGAAATAACTAACATTGGGTATGTTGATGACCTCACATAACTCAAGTCGTCGGCCCATTTCGTGCACAAACGTCAGGTCATGGAATAGATTTTCACTCGGCGCTGTAGAGCGAAACCTAATCTTATTATGCGAAGTTTTCATGGCAGGCCAATTTCCTTCTTACTTTTATGTCTTTGTAAACTTGAGACGCTTGTTAGTAACTACTGCGGCTTCAAATGCAATACTTGCATATAACATTTATGTTTAATGTGTGTGCAGTGCAGGGGCTATTGTACGGCGCGTGTCACGTTACACAATGGTGGACACGCGAGCGTCCGTGTGGAAACACTAAACAACAGCCAGCAGCCGGCGCAGGGAGGAGAATCACTGAACATAGACGCCAGCGCCAAAAGCACTAAAGCAATTATTCACGCCAATTTTATCCCCTTACATTGACGTAATCTACCGTTTCCAACAAATAGAGGAAATGGCTTCTAAAAAGTCGCGTGGATGTTCAACGCTAATTGCTGCGCTTGCCGGTTCCAGCAATTGCGAGGTGACTGACCGAGTCTTTATGCATTTCATAAAGATTACGCGGATTTTCTAAAGTGGGACAAAGAAATCATTTCAAACCATTTAACGCGGTGAGAATGATTCAGTTATACTTCAATAAAACATGTGGTAGAACGTTAGGAAACTGTTATTTCGTTGTTGTATCGTCTACAGATTGAGACAAAAATTAATGCAAAGTAGGTACTTGCTTTACTAATAAGAAGAGTGATGACAGTTACATGATCATAGAAATTCTTACACCTCAAGGTAATAGACAAAAAGCATTCACACAGAGAGTGTCGCGCAATTTCCAACGCACACATAATAAGTACATACGCTGTTGTGAAGTCGGGTCAGTGTATCGAACCAGCCACAATGGCGCAAGGATGCCGAGGGAAATCACCACTCACTGCTATTAGTCGCACAACAGACTATTCCAAGTCTATAAAACGCCGGATATCACCTATATTGTATCGAACCTTTATATTCACCCAGCTTTTTGTATCACAATCTATCATTTGGTAATTCAGTTTTATGCGTGGCGTGACTCTTACAATTTTTTGTTACGTTGCACATTGACGAATGTGACAGCTTTTGGAAAACGGGAAATGAACTGAAATAAGACATTGTTTCCCACGACTTTGTTAAATCACTTTAAAGTTGGGCCTTGAAATAACAGCGACCCAAGTTCAACGCTTGCTTGCGACTTGCGAGATACAACCTGATTTTCGAGAGTATGTAATATCATAATAATAGTGATAAATTACTTAATTAATACTTAATTAATCCAAACCGGTGGAGAAATACATAATCTGATTATTTTAATGGGAATTTCATTTCGTGGTGCTAGGAACTCTAGTTTTAGGCATAGGTACAGAAGTTTGGACGTTTTTAAAATAGAAAAAGTTGCGATAGCATGGTTGGTTGGGCACACGCCTTAAATGCGTGGGGTAACGATGCGTGAACCTGATAGTCAGGATCGACTGACAAATTCTTGCACAGATTTGGAGACCAGATTGGTACGTCACCAAATTGGGCTATTAAGTGTCTTAGCTCATTGCTTGCAACGGGCCTATAAAATGTAATAAGTACAAGTACGGTAGGATGTTTTGTTTATGGAAACCTTACGAGTCCGTAAAGTTAAATATCAAATTACAACCTATTACTGCGGTCCTTACGGCCCCAACTAAGAGTGTATTAAGATAAAACAATTTCATATCTTTGCATATTTGTCCAGTGTATAAGGCAAAGTAGAACAGACGTGGGACGATAAGAGCCCAAATATTTTGCCACGCTCGCCCACCGCTCATTGCCACCAGAGCACCGTGGGCAGATAGAAAACTATAACCTTTGCATACATTAGTTCTTGTGAATGATATTTAAACGAATGAATGTGAAGGTGTAAATGCCATAGGAAAACCTTATGAGAATTCTCACTTCTTGTTTAATTTGATATATTTCTATCAATTTAATGAATATTTCAAAACCTAGCATTAAACTATGGTTAAGCAATTTACAATGAATCACAATTCACAATGTATTCTGTTAATCGAGCCCCAGGTTTGTTTACATTGTAAACGAGTTTACCGGACAAGCAATATAATCAGACTTTTACATGATGATAATACTTACTCGGATTTTAGGAGGCTACATGAAAGCCGTTATGAGACAAATCTGCGACCACCCGGTCGACCTTATTTCTATCGAAATTACATGAACAATTTCAAATGCAAAGGACATACTCTGGCCTCATACCGAAAATCGTAACAGGGAAATGTAGGTCATATCGCATTACAATATGGACTGCAGTCCATTCCTTAATGGACCATTTTAACGGTGTCTCAAATCATGACACGCACTGAATGCATAGTAAACCAAATAACATTTACCGCTACCAAAAAGAGCTATGTTCAATTTTCGATCGGCGTTTCGGTATCAGTTACGGGAGTTTTATTTCTCCGACCGCATCGTTACATTTGGTGGGATGCAGTTGGGAAAACAATAAACATGTCAATTTTATTGTTTGAGAAACACGCGATATGTTGAACAATAGACGGATATAACGACCGAAAGATTGCACGCGGCGCACACTAATGTCCAAATTATCGTGCATTCTGAAATTAAGTACTAATTTAAATATAAAAACTACACTATCCACGGGAGGTTGAGCAATCGGTACAATTTATTGTCTATTTGTTAAAAGATAAGTTACCCGCATGTAAGGAGGAATATGGTGAAATATGGTCCCAAGTTATGTCGCAACAAAGTGTTGGGTAAGGCGCAGCGCAAACGCAGACACTTTTTGTTGTCTACACGGAACACTTTCATAGAAAATCGAAGTTGCTGTATCTGGTGTCGGCTACAATTTTCTATGAAAGTACTCCGAGCCGACAGCAAAAAGTGTCTCGTTTGCGCAGAGCCTAAAAGAGATACGGTGATTAAACCACATACTTATAAATACACCGGTGGTTTAAACCTAAAAAAAAAACTTTTTAAACGTAGAAGGATGTTCCATTCAAAACCAACTATTGCTTAATGCTTGATATAATAACGAATTACTAACATCACATAAGTTTATATGGAATGACATCCTTACACGCCCAAAAACTATTAAGTAGTTGTAAAGCCAGACAACCAGAGTTATCATACAAACAATCTATAATCAATACGTAACACTTGTTCCAGTTGACATTCACGTCCCACGCTTTGCCGAACATAATGAAATATTCAAAATATCTGTATTTGTAAAGTTTGGTGTTGCCTTGACTGTTCGACTGACATCGATCGTATTTGTAAATAAGTAATGTCGACAATTTATGTTATATCATCACTCTCCAAAAACATAAGAGGTAATAAATATTAGGTGCCTGAACAATATTTTATTCAGATAACCGGTAGATATTGCAAAATATTTTCTTTTAGTATTCATTTCCCATATTTTATATGCAACATCTGCGAGTATTTGAGGTGGTATGGTAGGTAATGCAGACGTAGGTTTATTTTTTTATCAATTGCTTCTTATTTCAACTCTCTTTTCTCGTACACTTGCTTTGAGTTTTTGGTTGACGGTTAATTTATACTTGTAACTTACTTGTGCCTGCTTGAATAAATAATTCAGTAGGCTTTCTGTCAATTTGAATACATGAATATTCCGTTCGGTCGGAAGTCAACACCGACACAAGACTAATCACCGGAAGCCCAATTCCTCACGGCTCAGTGTAGCAATGCCCTTAAAATAGACATATTTTTATCCTGTGCTGTAACTACTGTTACATAAAGGCTCATCCATACAAGACGCCGGCTTTCGCCGTTTTCGTTTCTTTTGTACGAAACGCCCGCCCGGGTTTGTTAACCACCACAGGTATAGCGTGTAGAAGCCTTTTCATTATTATGGAAGCACGAATGTCTTTCCACTTATATAGCATATTTCTTTAACCCTTTTTACGTAGGCCTCTTTCAGCATCCACCACGTACTCTAAAAACTTACTTACTTTTCTACAACAAGTATTGAACTATGCCTTTCATACGCTGGTTTATTCGATTGCGTTTGCAAAGTAAGGTCAGCAAGGATTTCATTCATGCATTTAAGTGAATCATTCGGTCTGTTGTTAAACGCTTTCACACTTATAGTTATACACCTATACATCCAGTTCACGTAACTTATTGTACTTACACGATAACCTGATTCGATATCAACAGTGAGTCACCAAAAGTAATTGAACAACGCGGTGTAGGTAATTAATATTTGGCCAGCTGAGCGTGACTTCTTTTATCTCGTTGCGTATTGCGGTCACTGGCTGTGTCAGTAGCTATATCAAGTATCTAATAGTTGCAATGTCTGTACGCATTCTAAGAGTTTTTACTTAAGAGGTAAACTGGACCGAACGGGTTTGAATTTATAGTAGGTCCAGCCCAAAACATCAACGATCGATCTTTAAAAAATAATGTAGGGATTCAATCCGTCGGCTGGTTATATTGTCGTCGATCGAATATTTCCTGTAGTCATTTTCATAGGTATTCTGAAGACCCAATCCTATTAGAAGGTCCTTCTGAGGTTTTACAGGTACATACCACATGAATGGATACTGTTCGCGGAAGAGACTTTTTATCCAGAAATGGATGCGAAACCTACCAGCCAAACGACCTTCTTATAGGACAGAAACATTCACTGCTCATTAAGTAGATTCTAGGGTACGAACAAAAAATAAATTGGTTTGTCGGAGTGTGCGTCAAACATGGCAAGTGGTCCGCCAGATGATGGTGTTTACCGTATACCGCGGTTCCGTTACACGCCTTGTACAGGGACTTGGCTGGGAACTGTAACAGACGTCGCCGGACAATCATTATTGAATGTATTTTATTATTAAAATAACGGAATTAAGAATTAATCTTTCATTGTATAAGGCAGGAAGACACTCATGACGTAACGCATTGCCTAGTTTTGTACAGTTCATATCAATTTCAATCACTAAACATGAGTCAATTGTTTCCGACAGTTAATTTATGACTGACCATAAATTAATGCATTGAACCCGCAATCAGGCCTCTCCGCTATAAATTACTTTAAAAACAATAGTTAGGCGATAAACACTATTACAGCCAGCGGTCGTCGCATCGAGACGAGAACAATTTAATGACTGTCAACTGATTATCTGCGGCCGTCTGTTACACAGTTGCGTAAATATAACGACGGCAGAAAGTTCAACGCACTGAAAATTAAACAAATCATCGACATGCACAGAAAATCCTTATTCTGATTACATATGACTACTATGGGCTGGATTTAAACTTGACTATAATATCATAGAGCATCCGTGTATTGCGCCCGCGCTGGTCTTGGTTTTGGTTTAAGTTCGTACATTGGCTTATTTCCATTTTATTTATATTAGCCTATAGGACTGACCCACTCCTGGGCAAAGCACTCCCGTTTTCTCTTTCACACTGCTCTGTCCAAGGCAATATTAAGTTAGCAATCATAAATAACCATACAAATATTACACCCAAAATTCGTTAGACGACGATTTGAAGAGTGAAACGATACACTTAGTATCGGACAAAGAGCATGTGGGTTGTTCGAAGGGTGTTGTCCCTTGGCGAACTAAAATCGATGACCGGGAAACGCCTTTCCACCCTTACGGCAACCCTCACCCCTGCCGATGATTTAATTGCCTATAAACCAAGCACCGTGCAGTTAAAAATATAGTGCAGGATATACATTCGTTCATATTAAATAACGAAAGGGGGTTGAATGGAAATAAAAATCAATTAGCACTTTTGACGAAACAATTTTTTAAAATAAATGTAGAATGGCATTTTACTTAAACTTTTGTGCATGCAAAATTACTAAGAAATAATTAATTTCTTTCAAAGAAGAACAAGTCCAAACGTACAACAAACATACTCATGCCATAACTCAATGGTCTTGTAAATGCAGACAGGGCGCTTGCATATTTGTCATGTCTGGCATACATTGAAAATAATGGCAATACATTTGACATAAGCGCCATTGCGATACAACACGGTGTGACTGATATAACAAATTAAGCCGAGGATAGGTCGTGGCTTGTTATCAAAGGCGATTGTCGCGGATTTGACATGGCATAGTTCAAGGGGCCGCGTGCAGTTTTGCAATGTTTTTCTAGTTAGTTGCCTCACTGCGAAGAGTGTGCTGTATCGAGCGGTTGGTAGACAATGAGCGAATACGGGTTCTCAACAGTACAAATGATGTGTCTGTAGGTAGAGTACCTAACATTACAATTGCACATTGTATATGTAGAGATCGAGTGTTTCTTTGTTCATCTAGTCGAACTTTACTATTTTATTTGTAAGAAACACAAACGCGGAGATTACTTAGAGTAGAGATATAAACATTATAGAAATACAAATCTATAAAACTGAAATATAATAAAAATAATAGGTATTTACTTGTAGGTGATCAAAAATGTATGTAAAATTTAAATGTGTTATCCTCCCACGCATAATGCAAAAGTTAACTGAGTTGAAAGGTCACTGTGTCGATCGTGGGCGGAGGGCTATGTAATCCAATGCGAATCAAAATTACTTTGAAAAAAAAATGCATATAAGGTAGTATGTCTACCTATTATATATTTTAGTCTTCTTGGGACTTAAGACTTAGGTAACAAGATAGTACTTAATTGTTACTAATTAAGTGGAAGCAAAGACTGAGTGCACTTGAGAACGACGAGAAACCTTGGCGACTTAATTGAATTTTCGCAAGGCAGAAGATTATTATGAAGCACGTAGCGTAGAATGAGAGAAGTCAACAACATAAATTAAACATGCAATAACGAAGTACAAACAATTGGTGATTTCCAATAAAAGCACGGACTTTAAACACCTGTTTATTATATATTGTGTAAAAACTTATGATAGTAACAAAACACTCATCATCTATCATAGATTGAACAGGATGAGAACCGGTAATGTACACAAAAAGTATTACTTTGCGGTATTAGTTAAGACAGATTGATGCCGAGGACTTTAGAATCCATAAATACAAGGTTTCAGATAAATTATTATGTCATAACAACGAATAATTAATAGGCAGGCTACACACGGTTTTTTGTTTTAACGAAATGAAATAAAGAGAGAAGTAAAATTTGAAACCATTCGCCATTATTGTGCAAAAACATATTGGAATATTAAAATAGTTGATAATGGGATCTATTGCATGCAATTATAAATACTTACTACAGACAACGCTGTTAATAATAATACGAACAGAAGCTAACGATTACAAATGTAGAAACTTCATTGAGCCCACTCAGACCGTCTGTCTCCAAATGGCCACGAATTTTGAAGTTGTGGCTGCGCGAAGTATGGCGATGACGAAGATATTTTTAAATGCTAGTCAAGGCCGTGATGTCATGGTGCGAGAGGTGCCATAATAAAAACCACGTAAACGATGTAGAAAAAACTTCAAATAAAATACGTTTCAACGATCATTTTTTAAATCAATTAGCCCGTGTAACACTAAAAGTTTTAAGACTACTTTTATGGAATTTATGAAGTTCAGCGGGCTAACCCACTGGACTGGATTTTAAAATCACAAATATCTAGACAGAAATGGTTCGTTCCGTGAAAGTACATATTGAATATTTTTATTAATATTGTGTTGCAAAAAATTACTAAGTATCATTAAGGCAATGTAATTTTACAGCATCACGTCAATTCACTATGCTATATAATATTCTGAGATAGCAAGCCTATTAACGTACAGCGATTAAACAATCGTTAGTTCAAAATAATATTATAAAGGTTCTATGTAGGTCACAGGACGTACGGCAAACTTACAACATTTGTATTGACAAATTGATTCCATTCCAACGTTAGACATGAATAAGAATTGAACTTTTTTACGCTTGTTAGGTGAGAGTAATAAATCAAGTAGCGTATGTTTATGTATCCACTGTCGCCACGCGATATCGAAATAAAACGGCGCCCTGCGTGCAGACCTTACGTTATGAAAAACATTACCGAGGACCTCGAAATACCCATGATCAATTGAAATTAACACTATTGGATTCGACTGTAACGCCATGACGTATACTGGCGAAGTTTTTATTTAGGAACTTGCATAATTCAATACAACACCTATTGTGACACGATTCGATGTGACCGACCGCCTGGCATTGTCTGCTTGTTCGGTTCGACGTCTGAGGAGATAATCAAGAGATACATATAAAGTATAGGACATAGACGTGTGGAGATTTTGATAAACACATTTAATACAGGACGTGTAGAGATTTTGATAGAGCGATGTGGAATGATCGTTACGCAACGCCTAAAGAATTGTTGTACTTGAATGTACTTGAAGCTGTTCTTAATAACGTGTGCAGTTTGCTAAGTACGTGAGCAAGCATCTAAATATATATAACTCAAAGGTGACTGACTGACTGACTGTCATAGTGATCTATCAACGCACAGCCCAAACCACTGGACGGATCGGGCTGAAATTTGGCATGCAAGTAGATGTTATGACGTAGGCATCCGCTAAGAAAGGATTTTGATTAATTCTACCCCCAAGGGGATAAAATAGGGGATGAATAATCCAGAATTTTTTGTTAAGTTAAATTACACGCGGACAAAGTCGCGGGCACAGCTAGTCTTGTATAACATCGTCCAAGCCGTGCTCGGTGGGTGTGACGTGGTAAACGATGATAAAGCCATGGGCGAGCTCGTGTTACGATAGTGCCATCGTCAATTCATTAATGAATTTGTGAATGGTGAAGTTATTTTTCTGAATTCAAAAGCTACGCTCTCTTCTAGTTTTCCCACCATCCCTCTCATTGACCATCTACTAACTTCTTCTGCTTGTCTACAATTCCATTTTATTCTCGTCTTAATCAGTGTGTCTTGTCGCATCAATTATATACAATAACGACAAATATCTTTACTTAAAAAAAACCTATGAGAGAATAGAGATTTTAATACCTGAATTTACAGTCGATTTCAATTCATGCTATTGAATAATAACTACTTAATAGTTTGAATGCCTCTGTTACGTAATTAAAGTGTCCAAATAACACGATTGTCACACCTAACGTTTTGCAGTAGCAAGACATTGTGAATAAGCATACAATAGGAGAACAAACAAGATCCTACTATTGAGAGACAAGTGGATTTGTTCATACAGCTGGGTCTTCGGGTCAGGTGTTTACATAAATTACGTAGATATTCGGCCGAGTTCTGTTACTACATAGTAAGTGCAAATAACACGTGTATCGTGCAATATTGAACGTATACTATTTGCAATATTTGCGCAGTTGAATAAGACAGTGATGGTCGAATGCGTAATGGATAACAAGGAGATTTTACATGGTTTTTGAACGATTATTTAAAGTAAGTAAAGCAAGCAAGTGTATGTTTCGTTTCTAGCCTACAAAAATACATTATTCAACTATATTAATAAATCGATTTCAACTCTGAGAGTGCTCTTGAGTACTTACGCCATCTACATGTTATTTTGTACTGGAATTGCATAAGAATGACATTAACCTGAGATCGATTTATTAATACGGGTTTAAGTTTATGTTGGAACATCACGAAAAAACTAATGGACCAGTTTAAATGGAGTTTTTGATTATTATCATCACACTATAACCATTGGGGATTGAGCTGCAGGATTAAAAAATATTTAAAATAACATTTGTAATAAGAATAGATTAGAAAAACTCTGAAAAAATCTGTGCAGGCGATGTTGCGGGTAAAATAACTTTACTACCTTTTTAGAATTATGTAATGTAATTTTGAAGTAGAATTTCAGGTGTCTTACCTGACTGCGACCCGCACGCTGGACTCGTCGCCGGCCATGGCTGCGCACACGCACCTGCGCGAGTAATGCAACCATGCGTTAATAAACATGCTAACACGATTGAAAACCTGTTTTGTGTTCAATAAATAAATAAATTGTTTACCATAATCACTTTAAGTACGTCATTAGCAGAGAACAATTAGAAGACAAATAGTTATGCATAAGTACTTTGACAACCTATGTGTATGTAATTTAAACATTTAATTATAAAACATTATTAGATAGGTATATCATCAGAAAGGTCTAAATCAATAATTTTTAAATGTTATGAACCTATGAATGATGGACTAATACAATAATATAGAGATTATTTATTTAATAATCCTAACAGGTATATGTATAGTTAATTGAATAATCTGTGTTATTGATTAATGTTTGTAATATATTCGGATGTGATGGTCAATTGATTACATTTTAATTGTTTTGCGTATATTTATCAATTATTTTTTATGAGAGTCAATCTACATAAAATATTTATTATTGTTAGTGGGTGTTGTGAGTTCACGAAATAATCTACATTATGATTTAACCCGGCATTGGTAACTGGTATTTTAAGTTTATAAACACAAGGATGACATGAGATGATAATTATATTTCTCACAAACAAAACATTGCTATTTAAAATATGTTTGTTTGCTCCTAATAATTTTTTTACCCATAGTGAATATAAGATAGAAATCTTATTGCATAGATATGTACAATATTATTGGATATACTAACTTAATATACTAACTGTACTTAATGGAGAATTGGAGATTACATAGTACTACTCTGTTACTAGCTTCTTAGTTTACTACTCAAGTAGGTGCCTAATCTAATAATTATATGATCAATCTTTAATGTTGTCACAGTAATTATTTTTTACATTGTAATTTGCTATTATTACCTATGCACCAATTTTAACAGTTAGCATAAATACACATGGTTAAATTTTACTGAAATTGATTTACTTAAGAACCATGCTTATACAAATAACTTGAAACTTATTGTTGTTATTTTTAATACATACACAATTGCTGATATCCAATAGATATAACTGCAATATAATGTATTATAAGTTGCAGGTAGAGGTCAAAGAACTTATCAATTTGCATAATAATTACATTTGAGATCTATTATCAGATTGAGACAATATAGGATGTAGATATAAGAACTAATTGCTAACACAAATAATATCTACAACAAATAAATATAATAAAAATGTTTCAGTATAGCCTTATCAGTGAGGCATTATTATCATTATATACACATGCTGATCTCGAGAGCCATTGAACCAGTTAGATAAACAAATAGATTTCACAGATTTCCTGATTCTAAGCACAATTCCGAGACTTTGTTTTAATAACCTCAATGGTGTGTTTTAGACATCTTTAAATAATAATTATAATATTTGGGACCATCACACATTGCTTGTATTTATTTTACAATTGGATTAGGTAACATGTAATTAATATTTACAGCTAGGTTCAATAACTGTTCGTAAAACTCTGTGGCGAACTATGATAACGAACTGAGTTCGTTCAAGTTCTTGTTTTGGAGAATATGGAGAATAATAAATTCATGTGTCCTGCTGGATGTATGGCATACTTACTACGGGCAGAAAATCCTTAATTCAGCACCACTAGATCATAATTCACATAACAACTGCATCAGTACCACACGCTAGATCGACAACAGAAAATATTTATGTCCATCGTTCACCATTATCGTCACAAAATATCACAGTAAAATTTAGGAATCGATCTCACGTCTCATAGATCTAGATATTTTTTCAGATTAGATACTTGATTTCATTTATACGCGGACGCATTTACTAGTTGTGTTGAGTTATATCTGTAAATTAATTTATTACGGCAAATAACACGATGCCGCAAAACTCGCTATCATCCACAAAAATATGTTTGACAACTGACTGGCTGGATGGAAGTAACGTCGGCGTCAAAGACGTCATTGTGACAACTTGCTGACAGCTATTAACGGTGTTGCTCAGTAAGTAATTAAAATAAAAAAGTTATGCCAAAATATTTTGTGTGAGTGGGGATTTTATTATTATTGAAATATTGTTACTAGTAAGATAGCATTAATAATTATTATTCGACACATACTTTACTATAAATATTTTACTAGTAGTTTTCCTAGGAAAATGCAGCTTTTTCACCTCTTAATAATCAAATCAGATTTTTTTTTTAAATAATCAAATCTTTTTCTAAGAAGGATCTTGTATTTATTATGCACGACAAATTCTATTCATAAACAACACAATATTAGTTTGGTTATTGTTTTTTTTACTTTGCTGTATGAACTAAATTATGTTAGTAACCAATAAAGTTTTAAATGGTAGGGATTTCACTTAACTGGCAATACCATAATCCTTACTACTAGCGCCACTTCCAAGAATAAATTGTTTAACTATAAAAGGTAACTAATATCCAGTCACTTTACTATGTAGTGCAGTTAAGTATCAAAAGATGGCACTTTTACAAATAGTTCAAATTTGATTTAAAATCAAAGATGGCAGCACTTTAAGTTAAAATTTTGTATTAGGTATTGCACTACCAAGTCCAGCATTGCCACAACAGGAGTAAAAATGCCTCCTATGTCCATATCTCATAGTAAATTATTTCAGCTGCAGGCATTCGTTCGTGTATAAATAAATCAATTAGATGAAGGTATCTGTAAACCATGGACAGAGGGCTGCTTATATTTATTGCTTTAACTGCAGTTAACTATTTAATACTTTATTGACAAGAGTATAAACCAGGGCTCGGAAACCGGTTAATTTTCCAAACCGGTTTCGGTCATTGACCCCGGACCGGAATGGATTTCGGTTAAGGTTTCGGTTACCGGTTATTAACCGGTTAATCTGAGATACCGGTTTATTACATATTGCGGTTCCGGTGAGCGAAATTAACCGGTTAATTTCAGATGCGGCGGTATTAGCAGACACTGTTCGCGCCATCAGTTTTATACCTACACCGAATAAAAGCCGCTCTTACACGAATACACGTGAAGTTAAGAGATTGAATAGGTAGATAGGAAGTTAGGAACCTACTTCAAGTGTAATTGGTATTTCTGTGAAGTGTTATATTTTACTGTTTATAGATTATCGACTGTATTTCGTTAGGGTAAAGGTTTAGTAGGTTTGTACCTAATAAACCTATTAGGTACCACACACATGATAATCCTGTTTTTTTTTTGTATAGATGTTATAGGTACCTATGCATAAAAAAAGCTAAGTTTGACAGGGTACCTACTACTATTTAGCGCCACCAGAATGGACGCTAAGAGTTATTTTTTATATTTAACAAAATTAAAATAGGAAGTACGAGGAGTTTATCAAGATGGCATGTACCTATGTAGGTACCTATGGTATATTATTAAACAGCATAATAGGATAGGTATTTACTTATGATAGTCTACATAGGCTTCTCAAGAAATGCACCGAATTTCGCCGTCATGTAGGTAGTTACTAGGCAGGTACAACCTAGGTACTAATGTATTAAATGTGCATTTTTAAGCAAAAGTTTTGTTTGGATTTAAATCGTATATCTAGTGATATAACGAATTTTAAATTTTTCACATTCGCGAATGCGAATTTGATTGCGAATATTGGCCTCTAACATTCGCGAATCCGAATGTTCACTTCCCAATGAAAGACACGCAAAATGTTAGACAGGTTAGACATATGTTTAAACCAAACATAGCCGAGCCTATACAAATTGATATTAAAATACGACGAATATAATAGTGTTATCTATATTTACACTAATATTATAAAAGGAGAAGATTTGTAATTTTGTATGTTTGTAACGAGTAAACACAAAAACTAAAGGAACGATTTAAAAAAATATTTCACCATTAGAATGCTACATTATTCCTGAGTAACATAGGCTATATTTGTTACTACAAAATGGGGGTCCCTACTAAAACTTCAATAACTACGAGAGAGGGGTGTGCTCATCTATAAAATAGGCTAAGTTAGGCAGTTCTTTTCAGAACTACTTAGAAATTTACTCTGAATGTCCACCCGTGCAAAGCCGGGGCGGGGCTCTAGTGATGTTATGGAGTGGACTTAGTTGGTAACTACTTTTATTACACACAAGGATAGTTTGCAGCCCGAGACAAACGCGAGGGCTGTGAGGGACTCAAGATGTGCAATGAACAACGCTTACGCATTTCATAAGACATGTTACAAAACAATTGCGCGTAAAACATATTATATAAAATATTAAAATCTTAATTGACAATAAAATCACAATTCATTAATTTGCTTAAGACACACATAGCTAGAGAATTGCAGGATGAATGAAAAATATAATAAGCTGGCACACCGTATGCTTTTAGGGTTTCATAATCAAACTCGGAACCCTTATAGTTTCACCGCGTCCATCTGTCCGTCTGCCCGTCCAACGTCTTAGTAATATACTCGAAAATCCTCCATGAACATTTAGCGGTCAGGAAGCTTTGTGCCCGGTGGATACCTCATAATTTGACAGAGGCCCAAAAACTCCGTCGAATACATTGGTGTCGTGAAATGGTTCAAAGATTCAAAGGAGGTGTCTCAAATGCTGTGTTCGATATACTACTCTGTCAAGAAAGTACCGAGAAAAGATCAATAATACTCAAAATGTTTGTATTCATCCAAAATTATTTTATCACCTTCAAAGTATGCTCCTTCAGAAACAATAGACTTACGCCAACGAATAATACAATCATCAAAAAAATTTCAATTCCGGAATTGAGTTCAGTTTTCGCCGCGAATTCTCCTTTATGGGTTCTACCGATTGAAAACGGGTGCCACGAAGTGGTAATTTGAGTTTAGGAAAAAGAAAGAAGTCGGCTGGAGCCTTATCTGGTAAATATGGACAAAAATTCGTTCACAATGATGGCCTTGTGCGAAGGCGCACTTCGTGGTGCAAAATCCAAGAATGTTCTTTCCAGAAATCTTGCCTTTTTCGTCGAATTTGCTGCCTTAAACGCCGCATAACGCTTAAATAATATTCTTTATTTACCGTTTGACCTTCCGGCAAGAATTCCGAGTGCACAACATCGCGATAGTCAAAGAAAACAGTCAACATGACTTTGACTTTTGATCGACTTTGGCGTGGTTTTTTCGCTTTCGGTTCAGTTGGAAGGCGCCAATCCGAAGCTTGTTGACTAGTTTGCGTGTCAAACTCGTAAACCCACGTCTCGTCACCAGTAACAATGCGTTTCATTAATGTTGGGTCGGAATTGACTCGTTCTAGCATGTCCTCAGCGACTCTCATGCGATTGAGTTTTTGGAGAAAATTCAGGTCTTTTGGGACTAGCCGAGCGGAAACATGTTTCATACCCAAGTGATTATTTAAAATGGTACGGATCGACTCGTGAGACACAGAAAGTTCGGCGGCTATCTCTCTCAATGTAGAATGAGGATTTTCGGTCACTATTTCCTTCACTTTTGCAATGTTAACTTCAGTTGCAGACGTTGATGGCCCACCAGAGCGAGACAAATCTTCTATTACATCTCAACCGCTTTTGAACGCTTTGTACCACTCATAAGCACGTGTGTTTGATAAAGTCGATTCACCGTAAGCTTTCTATAACATTTTCAGTGACTCCAAACACGAAATTCCATTGGCGATGCAAAATTTAAGACAAAATCTTTGTTCGATGTTTTTGTCCATTATGAAATTCGCAATACACACTAGATATGATATAACTAAAAACAGCACTGTATATAATATAAATAACAGATGCAACTCAAACTCCGCACCAAAATAGAAAACAGTTGTGCCAATCGACAACAAAAAAAAACAAAATTTGAATTTAGAACCATAAATAAATCATCCATTCCCGATACTTTCATGACTGAATGTACTTACGGGTGAAGAAAGCTGGATTTATTGTTATGATTCTGAAACTAAGAGACAGTCGGATATCTGGGTGTTTCTTTCCGAGGAGTTGCCAACTAAAGTGAAGAAAGGTCGAAGTGCGGGAAAAAAGATGGTGGCTTCGGAAGGACAGGTCATTACGCAACAATTGTTTTAGAGAATCGAAAAACAGTTACTGCAGAGTGTACACTAACAATTGTTTGCCATTTGGCTTGGAAGAAGTTCGGGAGAAACGACCTCGCAGTAGGATCCTTCTTCACTACCACAACGCCTCGTTGCACACCGCCAAGCAAACAATCGACTACTTGGCGACGACAGACGTGGAATTACTGGGTCACCGACTACTTGGCGACGACAGACGTGGAATTACTGGGTCACCCGCCCTATAGCCCCGACCTCGCACCTTACGATTTTTATTTATTTCCGAAAATAAAAGAAAAACATCGAGGAAAACGTTTTATGGACGCTGAGGAAGCAGTGGCTTCGTTTCAAAAAGCCGTCGAAGACACCCCTAAGGACGAGTGGGAAAAGTGTTTTTCTCAGTGGTTCCATCGGATGCAGCGATGTATTGATGTAAATGGACAATATTTTGAAAATATATAATAAAAACGAATAACTTGCTAGTTTGTTCAGTTCACCTGCCTATCATCAACTGATAATGGTGATGATCATATTCATCATAATGTTCAATAACTGCGATCAATAATTGCATTCCGCCAAACTACGTGACACTATTCAATATGTACCTACCGAGCGTAGAACTAAAATCATAAAAAGTCGGTTAAAAATAAAAAAGGTACCTATTAAAAAATATACTTAATTTATCATAATTATCATCACCATTATCATTATCATCGTCATCATCATAACCATCGACATAATTAGTGACATAGTCATCATCATCGTCATCATCGTCATCATCATCATCATCATCGTCGTCGTCATCATCTTAACCAACATTATCATAAACGTTATTATCCTCATAAAGATAAACGTTATCGGAAACTCAGAAAAGTGAACATCATTAATCATTATGCGCCACACACATATTAATCGACTTCATATAAATCAGTGTGCGGCGCCTGGCCAGAAAACATAGTGGATTAAAATGATGTATCCCACATTAAAACGTTTTTTTTCAAAAATATATCTTGATTCCATTATAAAGACAAAGCTTTGTCCTAACTCATGAGTACCGACTGACTGAAAATTAAGTATTATCATCATTGTTAAAATAAACGACTGTCACGGTACGTTAATGTGTATGCAAGACGCAACTCAATCCCCTTAGCGGCGAAAATGAAAGAAACCACAAGTATCCGCGTGAATGAGACAAACGAATTAAAGGCAGCGCATGCTGGAAAGAGAACGCATGTATGACTCAGCGCTTGGCCTTGAATGATTACTAGCCAGCGCGGCGCGGGCGGCGTGCTTCTGAGCAAAACCGGTTTATTCGAGTCTCAATACCGGTTAGCGCATGTTATGAAATTCCGTTCTCGGTAATCGAGCGCGCGTGTCGTACTTTTGAGAAAAACCTTTATTTTCAGGTTTTAATACCGGTTTAATTGATTAACCTAAATGTTTTCGGTTTCGCTCAATACCGCTCCCTCCATTAACCGGTTACTCAAAGAACGAAATTTTAACCGCTTCATGAACGAAATTAACCGGTATTTCAAAACCGGTTTCAAGCCCTGGTATAAACACTTATATAAGTAATACCTAATTTTATTACCAATTATATTTATAGGCCTACCTATTCCTAAGCCTCTTAAAGCCACTCGCCAGAGAAATTGTAATACCTACACAATCCTTTCATTTCCATTTTCAACGGTATCTACCAATACTCTAGAAAATCGACAATTAACGTTTTCTAATAGTCATTTTAACTCCGCCGACTAACGGGCACACGGGATTACAGCTGCAAAGTTTCCTACCTATAATTTGTTCAAACTAGCTTTCGAAATGCGAGTCGAGACATACCTACCTAGGTTGTCGAGATGACTCACCACTAGGTACCCAGTTCTAATTATAATTTATAGGTAACCAAAGAGGTTCAGTTGTTTTTTGCAACATAAATATTAAATGACATAATTATCAAGTGATGCGAATTTAAACGTATTTTCTGGTACGTTATTAGCGTCGCACGTCGCACGCGATACAAAATAATAGTTGTTACCGTGCCACCGTGTTGGGTTAAAAGTGTGACTACCTATGACGTGACGTGACTCATTGATTTGAGGTGCTCGCGGCGATTTGTAATGAGGGCTTTGTCTGGGTTATTACAGTTTTAAAGCTTCAACTTCCTTATAATGAAATTAAATAGATCCACAAACACTTATATGAATGCGAAAACATCTTAAACATCTTGAATATCACGCATAGCAAAAGAACGAAACCCAAAGCTACACCCTGATATAATTTTTGATATTCATCCCTGAAAAAAAGCGCTCTCATCACCTTGTCTGTTGGCAATGGTGGCGCCGTACCTTCTTACTGACTTCATTCTACCACAATGGCATCATTCGTCATCAGTATAAATAAATAAATATCGACAGACTGATAGGAAAGCTGTATGGTCTCAAACTAAGCAAAGCAACTATGGGCCCTATATACAATTGAAGAAAGGTATCATGAATTCATGAGTATATGTTCACTAGAGGTGTCTACGTCAAATATCCTCTTTGTTATGGCAATATTGTTCTTGTTAGGTAGTTCTGTAATTACTTTAAGAACCGTAAAGCCGTCTTATAACATTTTACATAGACCTACCTAGCGAGCATAAAATTATAGGGCTAAATAATGGCAGTATGGATAATATCGATATGTTGCGACTATTCAAACTTAGCTCTAGACTCTAGTGAAGTCTTATCTAATAGAGCTTGTTGTATTTACTGTAGAATCATGGGAGAAAAAGCCAATAAAATTCACGGTGTTTATAACTATAAAATTCTGCGCCAAAGGCAAGTGATTATTATATTCTAATTGTAATTTCCGCGGCGTGTGTGTAAACACCGATCAGTGTAGATAAAATCTAACATAACTGTTTAGGTAACACTATTTATTTAATACTAGCTGAGCCCGCGACTTCGCCCGCGTGGAATTTAACTTAACAATAAGGCCCGGTCCCGCGTTCTGAGCCCGCGCGACAGGACCTATTTTTTTTAATTTTGTTTTTGTTTTAATAAAAGTAGCCTCAGTTACTGCTTATAACATCAGCTACCTAACAGTGAAAGTCCCGTCAAAATCGGTCCAGCCGTTTCGGAGATACTCTTTGATTTCAAGTGTTTTAATTTTTTTACGCGGAACCCTAATTGATTTTCTAAAATTAAAGTAGCCTAAGTTACCCGCTATAAGATCAGCTATCTGCCAGTGAAAGTCCCGTCGAAATCGGTCTAGCCGTTTCGGAGATTACCCGGAACAAACACACAGACAGACAGACAGACAGACAGACAGACAGACAAAAAATTTTTAATTCGCGTTTTTGCTATAGGTATCGTATGTACTTTCATATGCATTTAGTGAAAAGGTGTTATTTTGATATTACAAACAGACACTCCAATTTTATTTATTTGTATAGATCGATTTGATTTTTCAAATAAATAAACGATTAGAATTCTAAAAACCGTTCGAGAATTCGTTAGTTGCGTATTTAAAAAACACAGAGAGGTGCCGCGAGAATTTGCATATTTAAATGGATGAATTTTATATGGATTTTAAATATTTTTATGTGTCAGTCCACGAGTTATGATTAGCCATGCACTGGGCCAGTGCGCTGGTGTTTCGGCTGGAGTCCTTATTCCTACATCGTCATTCTGGATCCTTCTAGATCTCACCATTATGTGATCTTTGTTCTATCGTCGGTCAGAAAGTTTGTAAACATATATTACGATAAGCGTGGGATTATTATATTTTCCTTTGCCTCATATGCCGTACTTTTTTATTCTTACAAATATTTTAAGCTTATTCGCCGATAGTGTGTCTCTAAACCTGTCTGCTCATGTCTTTATTTGGTAAAAGGTAGGTATTTGTCACAGGACCTGTCCTGAGACAAACACACTAATCCTGATTAGTACTGCTCGAAGCTTTTCCAGGATATATTCTTGTTCAGAGCTGACAGATCACGAATTTTATTTAGGTCAGAGGAAAAACACCTGTGGAAAATATACACCAATAATTTTTGTACCTGTTGATTTATTTTTAGATCAAGTATCTAAGTACCTACTTGCCATTATTTTGTCTTATTACTCTGTAGGTATTTACTTGTTAGAAATACATAAGACCGATTCAAAGATGGAACAGCTATGGAATAAATCTTAGAACTTTAGTCTAAACTAGCTGAGCCCGCGACTTCGCCCGCGTGGAATTTAACTTAACAATAAAGCCCGGTCCCGCGTTCTAAGCCCGCGCGACAGGACCCATTTTTTTAATTTTGTTTTTCTAAAATAAAAGTAGCCTCAGTTTCTGCTTATAACATCAGCTATCTAACAGTGAAAGTCCCGTCAAAATCAGTCCAGCCGTTTCGGAGATACTCTTTGATTTCAAGTGTTTTTATTTTTTTACGCGGAACCCTAATTGTTTTTCTAAAATCAAAGTAGCCTAAGTTACCCGCTATAAGATCAGCTATCTGCCAGTGAAAGTCCCGTCGAAATCGGTCCAGCCGTTTCGGAGATTACCCGGAACAAACACACAGACAGACAGACAGACAGACAGACAGACAGACACAAAAATTTTTTAATTCGCGTTTTTGCTATAGGTATCGTGTGTACTTTCATATGCATTTAGTGAAAAGGTGTTATTTTGATATTACAAACAGACACTCCAATTTTATTTATTTGTATAGATATAGATAAGTGGCAACAAGTCTTTGTTTGATTTTTTCACATAATTAGTAGGTAGGTATTTCCTTCCCATACATTAAGCTTTACATAGTGCTTAGTAAAGTAACAATAGTCTTCAAATAATCTCGTTTAGTATTTGTCCAATTATCACCATTGTGATTCTAGTCTGTTTCGGTACATACCCAAAGAATTTGTAATAATAATGTCTTATTATTACAAATTCTTTGGTAGATACCTATTTGAATACGTACCTACCCGTTTATAATAATAATAATAAATTCAGAATTAGCAAACGGAAGGTCATGTAGGACTATGACCTACAGTCAAGCATTCATTAAAATAAAATAAAAACCATTATAATGAAGTCATTAGCATCCCACTCGTATGCTAATTGACCTTATTGATGACTATATGTCTCTTTTAAATAATTATAGAGATTACTATCTATTGAAGATCGAATTACATTGCGTTTTATAGCTTGTTGATTTTTATTCTCATTGGTGTGGAATAGGTAACTACTATATCCTGCAGAATTATTCAAAATGTAGGACCGTCCCAATATCCTGCTTTGATTTCCTCAAAATCTGCTAAACAAGGCTTGTACTCAACTTTTATTATTCATATTTAACTGGGAAGCATACTAAAGGAAAATGTACTTAATCGACTAGTTGCCTGTTTTTGAGGAATCATTGTGGGTATGTTATATCTTACGGTATATTTTATTAAAATATAAACGTGGTAACACATGGGCAATCATTAAGTACACGACGTAATTTGCATTTGCATTTTAAAATAATTTAAATTGCTCACCAAAAGGCTCGCGCCTTGCAAAAGAATCTGAGTGCTTAGTCGACTGTTTCAGGCAGAGATAACCTAATCCGAGCCAATATCTAAGCAAAGCCACTGCTTTGAGATGCAAAATGTTCACTCTCCCAAAATGACCACAGAACATGTTACAGATGTCACCCACTTAATCCCGATCGTTTCATAGTTTCTATTAACATTTTTTCTGCTGCCAAGTGGTAGCTGGTCGCTGGTCATCGGTCGTGGTGCTCGTCGGTCGCAGGTCGGTGGTCGCGGTTGCACGGCGGCGGGCAGAACGCGTGTCGGGGCCAACGCACTGGCGACAAACAATACAATATTTTATTGTTGCACATGTGACTGGCGCGGTCTAGTGTAGTGATATAGCTAAAGTAGATTAAGTAGCTTTTTTAAAATATACCTATATTCCTCCATCCAGTGAAAATGGCTCCTTTTGCTGTCTTCTAGATATAAGCTCTCGGCCACGTAATATTTCGCAGGAGAACCCATTATTAGGCACGAGAAAATGTAATATGATTCGGAATGCTGCTTCCACTGAGAAGATCCGGCAAGAAACTCAATGGTTACTCCTTTCAATTAACAAAAGATGGTGTACATTCTCATAACAGCAACAGAATATAAGCAGGCAACACCATTGTCACTAAATAAGTAAATATTAATCTAATCTCACTCAGATTTAGATATATATTTAAATAATATGAGAAAGCTAGTTTAGTGGGGTGTGCACACCTACTCAGACTTTACATCAATATTAACGTTTACAAACCAAAATAATAATTCATAAAACAAAGGTGGATAAGAAGATAATTGCTTTGGTGTGATGCCTTCCATCACACCAAAGCAATTATTTAGTATTCGTACTATTCTATCTTTATCCAAACGCCCATATCTTTCTGATCCTGCCGGGTCCAATGTAAACAGTAGCTCTATCATGAATTTTACGCGTGTTTGCACTCGCTAGCCGTTAGCGTCTCCATAAAATATTAAAAAAGAAGTGTCATATGCCCGCTATGGAACATCATGAAATTTGCCATACGAACATGTTTACGTACTTGGACGCAAGCGCCTGGCGAATCGGTAACTAGTTATAAATTTAGCTATGAATGATGGACCTGACTTACTGATCGACTTTTACACCACTCACTAAACTTGCGCGTTTAGTTGCCAAGTGTTATTGTTTCCCAGCATAATCTGCGCTTAGCCTCAGAGGCCCAGCTTTAACGGCCTGCCTCACCTCGACGAGGGCTCAGGCCGTAAAAACAGAAATAGGCAGGTGCACTGACACGGCCAGCTTGCCATTTCTATTTATTTTAACGATTTTACCACGACCGGCGAGAAATTAGTTACTGGATCTGTGCGTTTACCATCTAGATCATATTTTGCAAATGGAAGGTGCGTGATAATGATAAAAAAAAAGATTTCTGATACATTTCATCTATAAGTAGATAAAACACACTAATACCGATAAAAATAAAATAATAAGTTATAGCATAGCTGAAAACAATCATAAGAAACATAGTTTAGATTTGCTTACTTCTCAATATATAATAATAATAATAATAATTGTTTATTTATCACCACAGACAGATACAAAATTACAACAATTGGCTTAAATTAGTGTACACAGCAATATCTTCTAATCTCGACTGTCAAAGTACTAGACAAAGGTCTCCCCTAATAACGGGCCATCATACCTCTCTGGTTTTTGTCATCTCATACGAACCAATATCGAAGTGATACATATCACTTTACTCACTGCATATTTTCTCACCTAAACAGGTAATTTCTGCCAGTCAAGAAAAATCAGTTAAATAAGTAATTTCAAAGAAAATATAAATAAATCCCTCTAAAAGCACATAGACAATTAAATTCAGTGTATTTGAAAATATTTGAAACTTCAGCCAATATAGAAATGTTTACAATGGAACTCTCTATTCTGATTAAAGTCAGGACGCGAACTATTGATTGGGCGTCTGTGTTCTGTAATAACAGAACAATAGCATAGCTTAATGAAGTGGAATCTCGTTCAACTCCAAACAATTTAGTTTTCATTAACCCTCATTGAAGTTTCATGGCACGATCGCGACTCCGACTCTGTCTGGCTCGGCTGAATTAAAAATTATGTATTTTAGAAATAGTTTTTTGTGTCAACTAGTAACGATAAAGGATAGTGTTAGAGTTTTAAATTAAGAATAATGGTTTTCTAGGGAGAATTCGGAACGTGAATTGTGAATTCTTTAGTCTTCTTTCAGACGGCAAAGATGTTATATTTCATTATTACTACGTATTACTAAGTTAGAATTTATAAAAATATTACTTAAGTGACTTCCAACATACAATGAAAGGAATATTTAATAGATATAAAATATCATAAAAGGTATAGTAATAAAATACAATATTTTAGAACACATTTCACAGTCATCATTGAACTATACGGGGATACATATTTTAACAAGACAATTATTTTATATAAGTTTGTATATTATCATCACACCTATCAGTATTCCTTGAGCGTAGGCAGAGGTGTACTACCGCATAATTTCACAAATTTGGTATTATAAAAGACTCTTTTCAATGTCTATACCACCAGAAGGCAACAAGTAAGAGTGCCGCAAAAAAAAATTACAAGGCGGCATTAAAGAGTTATCTATCTCAAAAGTTTGAAAGTGCCACTTTGTAAATGTCGTATTTTTTTCTTTATTAAATCTGATCGCCCTGTGGAACTTTTTATGCTAAGGCAAAGTTTAAACTTTCATAACATTCATGATAAATTCACGAAACTTGTTCAAACGGAAAATCCACATGAAGATTTCGGGAATTTTACGAAAAATGTAGCTACCTTTTGTTTTACAATAAAATCCTGGTAAAATACCCGCATAAAACATTTATTTGTCTTATTAAGTAGTTAGGTTTGTACATTTAGTACTCCAGTGTAGGTAGTGTCTCCTAACATCGTGCAAGATGTCCTTTTTAACGAAATATTTTTACCAACCAATTTTTGGTTATATATCGCCCGTCCAAATACAGCAACTGCTCTTTTATAATGTAGGTGTAACATCAATTTTAACATTTCACTTAAGCTTAATTGTAATACTAACATTCTGTTATCTTCTTCCAAATTGTCTCAGTGCATAGCTTTCCATTGAGGCCCCGCATTGGAGCTAAATACGTCAGTGGTAAGGTTTCATGATACATACACGGGCGGCGCGGCAGTGCGGTCTCGTGGGCTCGCTGCATTGCGGTTGCCCACGGCCCACGCCCACGCGTGGTGCACAGCTGGACATGAACATAATATGCCCGCATAAACCTGGCATTATCATTGTGTAAGTATCAGTCGAAAAATATCGGTCTTGGGGTTGTGATTCTGTTAGCATTAACGTACAATTATTTAATCCAGAGGCTTTTATTTGGGATTAAGAGGACTGAAGTGAGAGGGTGATGAAAATTTAACTTAGAATAAGTAACAAATAGAACTATGAACTAAGTTATCCATAAAATAACTACACTTACCTAATAGGTGTTTAAAAGCTTAGCTGTCTGCTAGTGAGTCTATCAAAAACTTCTCCGCAATTGAAATAAGTCTTAATTGAATCCTAGGTACTAAGTATAAATCCCAAGTAACGCTGGTACTTTATTCAAGTAAAAAATTAACTAACTATCAATTCAATTTGACAATATACATTTAGGTACTTCCAAACGCGGCTATAAATTGTATTTTCATACCTTTATTAATTTGAGTCTATATAGTTTAACTTGCGGCTCTTAAAATTAATGACTTGGACGGAGTCAAACAACTTTGAGATTAATTTCTAGATAGCCAACATTAGATTTAGAATTTCATAGCGCATATTACAAACGTTGGTGATTATTTCAAAGCGATGCGCCATTAACATGTCGACTGGACTCCATGAATATCATGATTACGTTGATTTTGCTTCCGTTTTGCAGATAGCGGCACAGGTCTTCTTGGAAATTTTGCATTGCTTTCTTTAGAATTCAAATGATGGAATTATTGCACCAACCTGATTATGGTATTTTTACCCGACTACAGCAAAGCCAAAAGGAAGGGTTATTATTTACAGTCTATGTATGTATCATATTCGATCCACCGTAGCGCCTACACTAGCCACCCTTATTCGTCCAAAAATGAGGACGTTCCTGATTTTTCGCCGTCGTATTGCGTGGGATGTCTAATGAAAGAGAAATTACTGAGTTCATAAATATAAAATATAGTACTAAGTATATAAAATATACCATGCGACAGAAAACAATTTTATACTAAGTATATCTCAGCGCTTATAATTACTCTTAGCACTATCTAAGACATTCTGAATATAATTCGGGTAATTCCGTGGTTTTTAAACGTTTTTATGGATGTTTAATATTACTCAGCATTGTGAATAAAAATCGATAGGTAAGTAAGTAACTGCATGTACTGTGATAATAACTACTATGAACGAAGAAATAGCAGCCAAGACGGGAAGTTTTCCCGTACTTTTTGCCGGCGGTGGCACGTTAAGTAATCACACACATCGTTAATAGCGACTATTACTGTAGATAGGTGTGTAATCGCTCTGTTAAGCTTATTAAGGAAGCAATTAGTTGGATTGAGACGGCTGGATTATAAGGAATTACATTAACAGAGAGAAAAGACAAATCCGTACAACCTTTGACGACATCACCCACGCACACCGAACTGAATTATTAGTATAGGTACGTCTCTCCTAAAGGATTTTAATAATAAAACATTATTGTAATGTAATGTTTTATTATTAGAAATTATTTGGTCTCCCCTAAATGTTAATAAAGTAGTGTTATCCGATTTTCAGACCTATGACACTGTTGATTTTGAGTATCTAATAAATTGTGAGTTGTGACCAAATGCTCTAGATAATCTTTAATAAGCTGTAGCTTTTTTCCCTGAAACGTTTCTACTGCAGATTTGTGTACGATACATGCATCTCGCAGAGATGAAACTTTATATTGTAAAAGATCTCATTAGCGCTTTAACGTTTACCTGTGGCATCGTGACAAGTCACTTCGAATCGCGCGCGCTATGCCTGTATCTCTCTCGCGCCGTGTTTGCTTCGTCATGTCACTTCCGGTTTTCTTTTATGTCCGGGTGTGTAAGGTAAGTATTTTTAGATAATCGTACTAATGGTACGAATGTGAAAGTGGTCGATTATTTACTAAGTAGGTACTGACTTACTTACCAAAAATAATATAATATTAATTATATAATAATATTTAATGCGTGAATGCAAAAAATAACATTTATAAGTAGGTACACTATACAAGGAATAGAAGCGAATTCTAAGGTTTATTTTATATGAATACTTTAACGGACAACAAATTCTCTTATAAGTACTTTAGTATCTGCAGGGTGTAGTAAGTAGGTACCGCGTACAAACGAAGGTGGTCTTTGTTATTGAATCAGATGCGCTCGCGCTGTACAATATTGTGGTTGTGGCATCAGCTGTGTGCAGACAAAAGTGCAGGATGCATTCGGCTGCGGCTGCGGCTGCGGTGGTGACCGTAGCCGTAGAGCTGCTACGTCCATAATAAAATAAATATATCGTAGCGGTAAACGTTTTATAGGCCCGGGGGTGCGCGGGGCGCGGTGCTGCGCGCGGAGAGGGGGTGCGTTGACCTCGAGCCGGGTTTACGAGTGCATTTGCACAGTGACACCCCCCCCGCCACCTGCCCCAACCCGGCGGGGGCCGCGGCCGACCCGCCCCGCCACCACCATGCGTGCACGCACCACAGCGATTCACGAAATCGCAAAAAAAGGCCAATTTTGATTGATACACCCCAGATTCAGCGACGTTGCAAAGGTAAAAAAAAATCAGACCATTATCGCGTCTAGACTTGATAAAAATCGACTTTGCGAATGTTCGTTTTCGATATCGATTCGATGTTATCTGTTCGGGCGAGTTTTCCTTTGAATAGATGTCAGCCGGCACACCCTCGCGGCGCGCGGCGCGCTGGCCATTGTGCGCGCCGCGGATGGCGTGTTACTTCCTGATAGATACGGGCACACAATAACCGTGACATGACATAATGCATGTAACATACAATAAAGGCTTTTCAGCAGGCCTACAATCTATATTTTCAGAGAGCTTTTCGTGGAACTTCGGTCCTGATATTGATAGGTAGGTACTGTGAGAGGTATATTAAAAATATTTCAATGGGAACATGAAGGAATTCATTATATATGAAACGGAATGGATTAAAACGCTCATAAAAATCGTTTCTACTTAGGATTCAAGAGCTGGCGCTGATAGGTTAAATTTCACTCATTTCCGTACCTCGTTCAGGATTCACGGAAAAGGTATATAAACGCGAGTGGTGTTTCGCAAAGAAAGAATTAAGTAATTGACGTCGTTGTGATCGCAATTTCCTGTAAGACATAAACTAGTGATAGTGGTGTTGAATGCGCGACTCCAGTTTATATCCTCGTGCTTCCAAGTTATGGGTTCATGACGGTCAACCACCTCTAGTTGCAATGAGTCTTGTAATGGATGCATTTTCGCAAACAAATTAACCAATCTCTTTATTCTTCGTAAACAAAATTTATTACCAGAACAGATTTTAATCTATTCCTCGAAATATCCAAATCCAATATCGGTGTTCTCACATCACTGAAGGGTTGTGTACCACTAATGGAGTGGGTTTAAAAGCCCGTGGTACATTTGTACAGGCTGCCGGCCAGCAAGTGTGAAGTGAGGCCACACACAACGATGCGGGTATAGCTTGTTTGCGACAGAGATGACTTAGCCTGAATATACATGGGCGATAAATCTACCTTAATGCTGCCTTGAACATTTGATGTAATGTAGGGTTGACTTGAAACTCAAATTGTATGTAAGTAGTGTTTGGAGATAGTTGTCTGGAGTGTTAAATAAAAATATTTGTTAAACCAGATATGCATAGATAAATAAAACAATTGTTAACTCCGTCGCGATGACATTTCCAAGTCGACAATGTCTAGTTAGTGAGTCTAGTTTGCGGATTACCCATTTTAAGTCGTATCCGCAATTATTTGAAAACTTAATTTAGAGCTTTGTCTTGGTAATTTTGTAGTACAGTTCATAAATTACTGATAAATATCATGAATATGATGTATTCATTTAATAAACACTGTTGCTTGCAATGGACATCTCAAGGAAGTTGCAACTTTATAGCCCTGTAGTCGGTCATCATTTGCTTTCCGTCAGCAAAATTCCGTTTAATTTCGATATGTTTATTCAAATGTATTTATTACAAGTAGGTAACACAAATTGATGGAAGTGATTATCATCTGCGATGTGTGTGCCCTTCCCTCACCTAGAAATTGCAACTGCTCTATTTATTTGGAACTTGACTCAACGCTACACAGCTCGCTCTTACGTAAGAGATAGATACACCAGGATACGATCCTCAATTAGTTCCGGGGAAAAGCAGAATAAATCGTCTTAAGGTTAAGGCCAATTCAAAACTGGTAACGAAATTAATTGGAAAGGTACCAAATAAAATGAACCTTTAAGTAACTGCCATTTGATTAGGTAAGTACTATTTCAAGTACTAAAATGGTAGTCATGCTATCTTAGCAGTGCAAAAGATTTTTCATTACTCATACTCTGAAAGTAGGTCTGTAGTTGCCTGAGGAGCGGGTTGAAAGTAATACTTTTCCGGCCCGGGAGAATCGCTTTCAACTGACAGCTGTCAAATTATTAAAAAAATCTAGTTCCATTTTCACATTTCTATGGAACCATGTTCAAACTTTTTCTAAAGTCACTCAATTACAGCACGATGTAAAATTAAAATAACATAAAGTTAAGAATTAATTTAACAATATATATTTTTAAATGACTTAATTATATTGAAATAAAACTATTTTTACGGATTATATCGCGTTTATTTTTACTTTTTGTGTTCCCGACGTTTCGCTTGCTTTACAGCAACCGTGGTCACGGGGGGACTGAGGTGTTAGACGTCCTGATGTCATAGTTAAAAACTGGGTACCCTCAAAATTTAGTTGGTATTTGCGGTCCGATCCACGCAGAAAGTGCTCACTGTGTCTCGAGGTCTTGCAATGGTACGCTTGGTTTTGGATTTAATTATATTAATTACTGGATCCCAAGTTGGTGGTAGCACCCAGCCATCTTCCCTATTGAAATTAGGATGTTTTTTAATTTCAATGGCCTCGTGTACCACGTGACCACGGTTGCTGTAAAGCAACCGAAACGTCGGGAACACAAAAAGTAAAAATAAACGCGATATAATCCGTAAAAATAGTTTTATTTCAATGTGTAGTATTCGCGTAAATATAAGAAATCAATATGACTTAATTATAATTTAGTTTCAACAATTTCTTTAAAATAACATAGATTTGGGCAAAATATTTAAAGATGAAAATGAAAAATAATGGCTAAATAATGACGTTGGCCGGCCAACGAAAAAAAAACAAAATAGGCGGCAATCCGATCTTTTTTTTTTCGAGTTGTAGAGTATTGTTCATACTTCCTTGTATTATTTCTTTAGCCAATTCCTGTTTTTATTTTTACTTTCCTTGTATTCGTAATGAAAAGCACAGTGTTTACCTCGGGTGAAAGACACTTTCACCACTCGTGTAACAATGTACTATTTCAGGAAAAAAATAATTCGGCAGAAGTAGGGTTTCAGTGTAATTTTTTCAAGATTATCTGCTTTTTCACTCGTGTATCTCAGGGCCAAGCCTCACAGATAGGAAAAAAACGTTAAGTAGTGTATGCAACAGCTTCTATACTCCATTTGTTATAGCATTAGACAGAAGTTAAAAAAGGTTATTTTTAGTGTCCACTTTGTAATAAAAGTAAATTTAACGAGTTACAGTTACGATTGACGTCGAATTTATTATAATCTATTTATATACCAGCTTGTCACACCTAACTGTAATAATATTAATTATTTATCTTATTAAATATATTGCCTTTCATTTAAATAATTATTATTTCATTACAATTTAAAATTAATGTCGATGCTAAAAACCTAAAAGAAGCAGGGGTGAACATACCGGGAACGTTTTTCGTTTCACTATAATCCTACCAAATCTAAAATGTTACCTAATCCCTTCAGAGGTTATGACAGCAGGGTATTTCTAATTTTGTTGGACTATGTTATCTATGAAATTGACGTAAATAATGTGCTGTCAGTGTTTGTCATTGAGTCATTCGCCTGCACTCAAAGTTCCTGTGAATACCTTGTTTGTTATTGTTGTCGAATTTTCGTGATTTAATTGTTACTTGAAACTGTTTTCCTATCAAAATTTATGTTAAAATAATTTTAATGTAATGACTCTAAATACAAGTTGTTTTGACTTGGAAATAAAATGTTTTGCATCTCTGCTTCTGCGAGCCTCTTATGTCTAATGTTATAATAAATGGAGTATAGTTGGTGGTGTTTGAGCGGGCGGTGTCGGTGCGCGGGCGCGGGCGGCGCGGCGCGCAAACACGAGCGCGCCGCGCCGTGACGCCGTGTCGCGACCTCCGGACTGGGAGCCATTGTTGTCTCCCTGCGCCCGCGCACAGAGCAGCGCACATAGTGCCCGCGGGAGGCGGGACCGAGAGAATATTTCGCCGAGTATTGCAGATTCCAGATACAACCATTCTTTTTATGACCTTATTGGGATGTAAAAAGGCCAAAATTTACGTACCAAAGGCTCGAATAGCTAACGTATCTAATAAATAATATGATAATAACAATGTGAACTGTCAGTTCGTCCCGCTGTCTTTGGCACTGTGCTCGCAGCTCGTCATGCAGTCATCCACCGCACTTGTCATACAGTGCATAATAAAACATCTTTATGTGGCACGTAGCCCGCTCAGCGGCGATTGTTCTTCGTTCTGCTTCATTTCAATTAGACGGGGGTTTTGAAGTACTTTGTCATTACACAACCACCCCGCGCTGTCGCTATGAGAAATAGAATTAGCAGTTACTAACTCAAGTAATAACTCCCATTTTAATGTCACAGATCATAATGATTTGAAAACCAAGCTTTACAGTGGTCGGGACCACTGATTATCGGCGAGTCCCGGAGTCTCGGCGAGTCTTAGATATTGTATGTTTAGATCGATATAGATAAATATTGATTGTGGAATTTCTATAAGCATATAGGCTACCTATGATAAGGGTTAATACGAATGAGTCACTTGTCAGCTTCATGGATAGGTATACTGATGTTTGGCGTGCACGGAAACCTGAATTCAACACGTAAGTGGGTTATATATTTTCGTATTCATTATCATGTCTACCATAAAAACCAGCAAACTTGACATAAAACTTATCTTATATATTATAGGAATTTATCGAAGTATTTATATTAATACTACTGAATTGACAAACTTACAAGCTTACACAAATTATGTAGCAATACTAACTTACTTAGTTACGAATGTGTAGGTACCTCTAAAAGCTGTAAACTCTTCATTTAAACCGTCTTACTTGAGCGGGTGGATTACATTAAGTAATCCACGTGTAAGATGTCGGGACAGGCTCCCGAGGACCGCTGTCACGTTGAATTGATAAAAATGTGAAAAGTAAAGGTTGGGGCAGGAACGCGACGCCGACGCGAGGGTTGGTCGACTCACTCTGTAAATAAACTTGCACTGGGCTATTCTCTTTTAAAAAGGGTAATACTACCGGGTTTCTTTATTCGTTTGAAATAAGAACTCTTAAAAACTTTCTAAACAAAGTTATTGCCTCGGAAGTTTAAAGGGTTGCGGAATCGTTCCCTTGAGTTGTATAAAATTTTCCTTTCCACAACAGTAAAGCCGGTGAAATTCTGCTCCCCATGTAGGTAGGTGGTTAGGTTGGTATTTTAAACTTTGATTGTTAATGTTACCACGACAACTCATATTTGTGCAATATAATATTCCACAATCAAAAATATAATCACGATCTTAAACCTCAATATGTTCCTATCTATAATATTTCGTTCCCAATACGCCAATGTAGTCTTGCTAACAAGAAACTCTGAGTAAAAACGTAAAGGGTCTTGAAACGGTAGAGCGTCATTGCATAGCATTTAGAAGCATGTCGCGGGCAGATAAAATCATTTAGCGTGGCTGGCATTTATGTAAATACCGCGGTGCACACGGCAAACGGATCGGACATGTACGAGTATCGGTACCGTGTACCCGAGCCGTTATAATTGCCATTGATAATCCGCGGGGGAAATTATTTGCGAGAATTTCTACATTATAACGAGGTAAGAATCATATGTTGTAGTATTTCTGGGATAAAAATGACCAAACTGTAAAAAAAATTGTTGAACGGATCGCAAAGTCTGTTGCGGACGCATTTAAAAATAATTAACCCCATACAACCATTCCAACTTTGCAGTGGACAAACAGACACTTTTTTATCGTTTAAACAGTAGCCGTTAGGGCAAACGAGTTCTAGAGGACACCGAGCCAAGTGACGGATTTGAAATTATTAAAGGAACCGAAAAATCTCGCAAGGAGCCACAAGCAGGGAATTTTTTGCTTTAACTAATTATCTCCTACATATTGTTACCAAATAAACTGTGACCAAATTGAACTTGGGACGAGCCGCAACTAACACCGAAGGTAAATATACTTAAATAATCTAAACTATTCCGAACCTAGATAAAGTAACCCAGTGATATTGGAATATCTATGTGAAATAATCTTTACTATCTAAGTACTTTTTCGAATAGAGTACTATAGCTTATTTCACATAATCAAATTACCTTAGTCAATGAGTTTTATGAATTTAGATGGATTCAAAGTAGCTATATTATGAACTTATCTTTCACACAGCCGTTTAGGGGATAAGATACTTATTAAATCGATGACCTATTTGACGACCGCTTGGCGCAGTGATTCGAGCGTAGGCTCACTGCACATGGTGGTTGCGGGTTCGATTCCCGCCGAGGCAAATTTCGGAAATGACCTTTTCGTAATTTACCCAGGTCTGGGTGTCACTGGGATCGCCCCCAGTCCATTGTACGGTACCAATAGTACACCTTTGCTTAGTTTGGGACCGTACAGTTGGTGTGCCTGTCTGGCAATATTATTGAATTAAATATAGATTAAAACGTTGTCACGTTAATACTACTAAAACAGCCAGGAAACAAGCAGCAGAGCCTAACCTGCCGCGGAACGAGGGTGTTCGTGGATGACGGCGCCCATCGATCATCATAACACACGTCTAGTAAGCCGACGGCACAATTTATACGGGAATAAATTAGGGCTGCTGCTTCATGGATAAAACCCTCATGTATGGTAAATAAGCCCTTTCCTTTGTCTTATGTAATTAGTCAGCCTTATCTTTTCTGTAAAATATCTTCCCTATGTAAAATGAACCATGAATCGGTGTGCAATTAGGATCATTAAACATTGTTTTGTTAGGCAAGAATAAAGTTATCCCCGCAATTCATAGAAATGTAACACAATTAAATTCAATACGGCACGGAACACGGGTACAATATTTTCGTATTTATTCGTTGTAGATACCTTAACTCTATAGAATACGTATGATCTCATCATTTCAACGTTTTTAGTCAAAATGCTGGCAATTAAATATAATGGGTTCTCACGACCAAATATATTAGTTTAGTCATGGTTTGTCGATACATAATAAATACGTTGCCTGCCACGCTTTAATAGTTAATATTTTATTGTGGTTAACAGTTAGAGAGCATTAAATACGGAACGAATTCGAGTGATATTTTAGTCTAACACGAATACCTTAATCGGTTTTTTGAACTATTCAAATGGCTTCTTCGTTTTGGCGTCACCCTCGGACCTTGAGCCTCGCACAGACCGGTTACCATCAGGTACGTCTGCGAGTTCTTTGATTCGCGATTGCAATCCTTTGTGCTTCCCTAAAGTGACTTTTCGCTGATATAATTATATCAACAAACGACTCTATGGCTCTATGATGAACCACGATGGGCCACTTCTGGACTTTTAAATTTCGCGACAACACTGAGTAGTTATTGAACCCAGGATATTTTGATCAGCAGGCCCCACTTGGCCAATGCGGCAACGACTGACTCAAAGAGGAAAAAAAAACATGAGTGACTTAAGTATATAATCGTCGTACGGAAGAATCATTGATGTCTAGACGAATTTCGAATCAAATACTTATAAAATGTTCGAATGCAATTTGATTTAGGAGCGACAAAGGTACGCACACACGGCCGCTGGCAGCCGTGTAGCAAATAACAGGTTTGCCATGAAAGTGTGGACGTCGTCGTCTCGAAGTGTGTCGCACTGCGCATGAGTCCCGCGAAACTGCATCGCGCAGTCAGTTTAGATCCTTTTTTATTGAAAACATGAAGCACCGGCTATGCTTTGTCTTATTGAAGAGAAGCTGCTTAACTTTACTCAAATAAAAACTTTTTGAGCCTATAGGAATCACAAAAATTAAGTTAATATCTTTCAAAATTCAAAGTAAATCCTAACATTGAAAAGGTTCAAATTTATATTTTATGCTCAAGATGGTATTGTTATCAGTACATTTAAATCGGATGTATGCATCGGTCATTCACACGGCTTGCCCGGCACTGATATTTTTTCTGCATTTGACTGTATCTAGATGTTAAATTAAGTAATTAGGTATCTCTCAAAAATGTATAGATACAACGGTGTCTTCTACTTCGTGTGATAATGACCGCTTATTGTAATGAGTGATGAGTTGCCCACCCACGTTGGTACTTAATTGCTTACATCATATTTTTTCCTGAATTGTGTAATGTCATCAACTTCATAGCAGTAGATCGAGAATATATTTACTGCAATAGCTAGCATGTAGGTTCTTGATAGTATTATACTTACCTTTCTGAGGTCACATATAAATCGGCTCGTATCTTCTTGTTTCTTCTACTAGAACCTTGTAACAGGTCTCGACGTGTCTGCCCGTATTTCGGAGCGCATAACATCGAGAGAGGTTTTAGCGGTGTGGATTGCAGTAGATGGCAAGACTATAGGTAATTGGGAACTAAAATATAACAATCTAAAACATAATATTGGCTTGAAAACTTTGCCTTGTTTGTGTTATTGATTGCCTATTATCGTTTAAGTTTTGGAATTGAAGATATCTCAAAACTTTAGAGGTGAGTGCTCATCTACTTACTTGGTACTGTTAATAATGTATATAATTTTTGAGAACCCCTGACTCCGTCCGTACCTGCCGCATGCCTAATAAGTTTGAAGAGAAAATAACATTTGTAATATACATACCAATGTAGAGTTTAGCTAACCAGCACATTACAACTGTACCTACCCTTATCTACAAAACTCCTTGGAAACTCATTAAGGAGGCTCCTTTTTGTGCGATATCGATAAATGCAGTTTCACCGTTGTATCGCAGGCATTAATCCCATTTGGCAGTGCGCCAGTGGGTTAATGAGTAGATACAAGTTTGGAGTCAAAACGCAAAAGTGTATATTTCCATATAATTGTTTCAAGTTTTTTTTAAAAAAACCTAATGGTAAAACAGAAGTGCAGTTTGCGTCTTCTGAATCTGCACTCAAAATTTGTATGGTGAAGAAAATGTATTATTGTTTACTACTTATATTCTGAGAAGCTTTACCTAACTAGAGAAATGTTTGACAAGTATTCGTAAGAAATAGCTTTGGGAAATATGTTTCAAGACTTAGCAGATTTTCATCATAGCACGATATCTTCTCAAAGTGTGAAGTAAAGTGCATTCCGCCCAAGCGGGACGTGAAAGATTGCTTCAGAAAATTGCATGGAAACTACTAAAGCGCCCTCTCCTGTATTTTACGTAGGTACCTAGTTACCATGCTATCAAGTGCAACAACAATTTATTTGCTAAGTTAAATAGGTAGGTAAGTCCATTGGTTATTATTGTTAGCGTTTTCTAGAACTCACATACTGATGTTTTGTTGTCAAGGACCATAGTGGAGGCCATAGGAAACAGGATTCCTAATGGTAACGAAGTCCTTCCTAGGCCGTTTTGTGGATAATAAGAGCAAGAAACTCCCTATTCAATGAAATGAAAGTTCTTCACAGACTAGGTGCCTATTTATTAATACTGGACTCCTATTCAACTAAGTCGTTTGCGTTGTGAATATTAATGCGCCGACATGTTTTAGTTTAATTGAATTATTATTCAAATTATTTTCTTGAAAATAGCCTTCAATAAAATATATTGAGTAGGTATTTAGGTATCTAGATTTATTGCTAAATTCTCTAACTAAAAATCACAAAATAATAAATCCTAGCGAATATATTCAATATAATTTAGTCATTAAGTATATCTATTTTGATCATGTAACTTAATCACCAATATTATTGCTGGATTGGAACATGAAACGCGCATGTTTATTCCACTTTGTTCACTTGTGTAATGGGTATAGCGGCGCTTGTATAAACTTGAAATCTGCACTTGCTACGGCTACAATAAAACTTTCCCGAGTACCTGTCTGGAATAGGTACTTAAGATTCGGGTGCGGACTACCTGTCCGGCCGCGCGGGTAGGTGCAAAAACTGCGCCCGCGCACCGCTCCCACGCTCGCCGAACGGGGTCGTCGACCCGCAAGCCTCCTTGCATCAATGCTAATTTGACGAATATTGACCAACGTGTGATAACGATGCTCCGACGCGAATTCCGATTGACCGCTAATCGATACCGGCTATAAATAAATTTGATACTAGCGAATTAAAAAAAAGACATATTTTTTGATACTCTGACTTACGACTGATTTGGAACTTTATTAGCGAAATAATGTTGATAGAGAATCTCAATAAATTTCTTATTTTAAATATATAAATTCTCATGAGATTCTGCAGAAAAATAGATGGCAAGTCCAGTTTCTTGTACCTTTACTTAATTAATCTTTTAGGTCATAATTTATGAAAATAGATTAGGTATATTGTAAGAAGCTTATTTTTAAGTAAAGCAAAACAGCGAAAATGTTAGAAAAGAGTGTGTGCCTACTTAAATCTTTGTAAAATACACGGTTGCGTTTAACTTTTTTTGGTAACTAACTAATCGATGGGTACGTAGGAAACGTAGTGAATCTAATTTAGGAATTTGCAACGTCATTTTTTTGTTGTCTGTATGGTGTAATATAATAAACACATATCTCACGTGATCACCTCCAGCCACCACAGGTGTTTTACATTATTACAGAAAAAGAAGTGTCGTTCAAAAGCAATAAACGGATGCCGGGGACTTAAGGACTCAAAACACGGCCGCAAGTGAAGCCGTTTTCACTTTTATTTACTTAGGCGCCTAATGTTTTCATTCCAACCTTTTAAGCCACGCGGTCGGCCGGAAAACATACGCGTTCGTCACGCCAAGTCCTCGTTTAGTAGACTTTCAATGTTTTCTGAAACTTGTTCATATCAAATAAAAAAGTTAGACGCCATTAGGTGCGGTCTAACTACTGGTGATAAGAAAGCACGTTAGAGGAAACTTCAATCTTGCGGTACTACTTCCGCGTCTGAGTATCGGGAATTATGAGCAGAAGTTCCTAAGTAAAACTTCTCCTCATAATGTTCCGTCAGTTTGGTTCATAGTTATGAATGATGATGGAATGATAACGTGTGTTGAGGATATGTAAAGCGCTATAGGTAATGATGTTTCTAATACAAAAAAGGCAGGAAGAATTCTACATAATCTATACAATAATTTATATGTAAACTGTAGCGATCAATCACACGAATAAGCCACCATGCGTCTGCCATGCCACCACATCCCGTTCTGTTTATACATTTTTGACAAGTACAAAAATGTATGGAAATTATCGGTGCGGGGTTAACCGTGTAAATGACCGCTTAGTACTACTCCATACTGAACATTAAGGTGACTACTGTACATATGTTCTTTTAACAACGTAGCCTAATTAATCCTTATTAAACAACATACGTCAAACAAAATCGTAAAAAAGAGCCTGCCCGCAATCTCTTTTTCCATCAGTCCGATCGCGGATTCCATATACGAAAACTTGATGTATAGCCTGATGAACATTTTTTCCGTCCAAAAATGTAGTAACAGTATAAAGCGTAAAAAGTGGTAATTGGGCTGAAGACTGGCGATGATTGGCGGTTGCAATTTTCGGCCGGTGCCCCTTTTTTGCGCAGCGGTGGCAGACATGTCCTCGTAATTGCATCACATGACAAACCGCTTCTTCAGACGAGCCATCTCAAAGATGGCTACTTGCACACATAAGGCCATCTGTGTGCGCGTTCGTGGATTGCGTAAGTAATCAACTTTTGATTATAGAAAGGAGCAAATTTAAGAATGGTGTTTTCAAGAGGAACCATTTAATAATCAGTGATTTCAAGTTGCTATTGCGCTGCATGAATACCTAAATACAACATTCAAAACATATTTTTTATCTCTGCAGTTTTAAGAAGGCGTGGATAAATAGATTTTATTCCGGGATTGGGAAATTCAGGATATGAGAATTTTTGTACATACCAAGGTCATGACAAGTTCTAAATTTAGAAATTGGTTAAAGTAACTCCGTCTGGGCGGAGTGGGGGGGAATTACACCCATGCCGCCCTCTGTATCCATATCGTTCATGATAAACAATAATATCAGAACTAGATAACGTAGATAAATCTCACATGGCCGCTATAATATTTACGAGAACCCTGGGACCAATGACATACCAATGTCAGTTCAGTAACTATTGGCACGGTTATAAAACACGGGAAATGGAATAGGTTTTGGCTTTTCCGAGTATCTATTCTGTTCGTAGTCGTTATTGAATACCGGCGCATTATCTCAGCGCTACTAGCGGCGTGTCAGCCCGTTCTTTACGAGTACACTGATAATCCATTTTTCCCCTGTCGACATTTACGGCTCGCGGACTGAGATAAGGAGCTGGATACATTGTTTTTGTTTCACCATTCCTAGTTTACGAGTTTGTGGAGTACTTGTAAAATAACAGCCTCTAGCCGCGGCCAACATTTTCGGTGAATATTCGCTTGAAGTTTAACGATGGTGTAGTTACAAGTGCAAGACATATCGTATTTCAGAATAAAGTTGCAACAAAGAAGATAACTTCACAAATAAATTTGATTTTAGTGTACATTGATTATACTCCCTACATTGAAATAAAATGGGTTGTACTTAGTCAAATTGCAACAAATAGTTAACACAGTCTGTTACCCGTCTGGACTATATACCTACTTACATAAGTACAAACAAACACAGAATGAATACGTAACTTGGTCTTGATAATATCATCTTAGTTGAGCGGGTCCAAGACACCCGTTAATAATGTAATGTAATGAGAACATTTTATCTAAATTAGCAGGAACTAATGATGTAAAATACATAACACTTGTGGAAAACTGGTAGAAACAGCAATTGCTTCGGGGATAAAGGAATCATTAATATTGCAATCTTAATTAAATTAAATTAAATTAAATACACTGCACCTGAACAGGAGATAAAGATAGGGAACAAGAACTTATTAAACCCGATTGAAGTCTTTGATGCATTAAGGATTAAACAGAATATATTTCTGATAGAGCCAGGAAAGGAAAAGTACCAGATAGAGATTCTATTTATGAATACACAGACCTTGTCCTTTATTTAACAACAAAATGTAAATAAAATTATAAGTAGTTAAGTACATCACTAAGCCACGGGTAGTCATGACCACTTTAAAAAAATAAAGTTAAAACAAACTTTTAATCACCTCTTATAGGTGGTCTAATTAAAAGTTTTGTCATGAACGAGTCGCGATTTTATCTCCGCCAAGTTTGACTTGCAGAAATAGCCCAGTGCAGTTGAGTCAATTACTGAGTTTACATTGAGAATAGTAGGCGTTTAAAGCCCTTAATTATATCCTCAATAATTTACTTTCTTTTTATAAAAATGCTTTTTCTTATAAACAAATTATAAGGCAACTTGTTATATGAAACCTATCATCTTATTTTAGTCTAAACCTCACGAGTTTTTTAAAAGTCCAAAATAATAATTCTGGTGAATATACGGTAACTGATGTAAGTAGATGGCGACTGAAGACAAATTATAAATAACTGTTATATTTTCCGAGTTTCAAGTCTTTGAATTTTTGGGTGTGTTACATAAATATAACGGTATCTAAATCTATGCCTCGTCCAAACCCATAAGAATTATTTCGGACTTTTGAAACAGCCCTTTAATATTAAGTTGGTCTCGGACACTTCTAATTAGACAGGCAAACTAGCAGTTTGATGGTGGCTAATGGCTTACCTAATAATAGAAGTGGCTTCAATTTTTGACAAACATTCTGGCACCAATCAGTACCAGCGAATCGCTCGCTGACGCTAAGATTAATCCTTTACACTCCTCTGTCTGAAGTTCTCAACAAACCCGCTTGGTTCAACGTCTCCACGCTACTGATAAGCACAGCCGGGATGCGATTACACCAAAATTACAGCGCTAATTAAGATTTACAACTAGCAATACGAGTCCTTTTAGTATTAAATTCCCTACAGCTGGATATTACTTAAGATGTTTTTACTCATTTTACAAGTAGCGACTAATTTTAATGCGCGCAACTAAGTTACCGGCGTTTTTAAATGCACTGTTACTAAGTGCTCAGCTTTCTCGCAACTTTGTAAACTTATTTACTTACAAGAAGTTTTAAAGAGAAAATGCGGACTAATAAAAATCTACCTACACAGTCGTTTCTTTCTTGTTTCAGAGAAGCGATTGTGTCGGCAATTTTGAAATTATTTTAATAAAGATTAGACAAGCATCGCCCAACGAAACGCAGCTACGACCAGCATTGTATTGTAAAGTTAAATATACTGGGTGTTTCAAAAGTCCCAATAATACTTGGAGTTTGAATGATACCCATCAGGCATGAAAAAAAAATGAAATGAGGATACTTTAAAAATTACGCTAATATAAAGTGCCATGTACAATTCTTACAATATTTCTTAAATATTACTAGCTGCCACTCGTAATAGTATATTGTTACACGAGTGGTGAAAGTGACTTATTTTTCCCGAGACGGGGTTTGGCGCCCGAGCGTAGCGAGGGCGCTAATAGTTCGAGGGACAAAATAAGTCTTTCACCCGAGGTAAACACTGTTCTTTTCATTACAAATACAAGGAAAGTAAGAATAAAAACAGGAATTGGCTAAAGAAATAATACAAGGAAGTATGAACACCTCGAAAAAAAAAAGATCGGATTGCCGCCTATTTTGCCCTTTTTTTCGTTGGCCGGCCAACTTCATTATTTAGCCATTATTTTTCATTTTCATTTTTAAATATTTTGCCCAAATCTATGTTATTTTAAAGAAATTGTTGAAACTAAATTTTAATTAAGTCATTTAAAAATATATATTCTTTAATTAATACTTAACTTTATGTTATTTCAATTTTACATCGTGCTGTAATTGAGTGACTGTAGAAAAAGTTTGAACATGGTTCTATAGAAATGTGAAAATGGAACTAGTTTTTTTTTTATAATTTGACAGTGTAAGCGATTCTCCCGGGCCGGAAAAGTATTACTTTCAACCCGCTCCTCAGGCAACTTCAGACCTACTTTCAGAGTATGAGTAATGAAAAGGCAGTTTACACTGTATTCAATACTGTTGGGTGAATTCTAAGGCCGCAACGACAAATACTCAAAGGCCCATCACGCAGAGAAATATTATATTTGCGTATTATCTGGGCATAAATAGGCATCCATATATCAGTAACCCTGTGTGAAACTACATTATGTTTCGGACTAGTGAGGCACCCTGCAAAGTTAGCTACCTACTTACTGCCAGCTACTTTAAGTTATCATAAGGAAAACATAGGAGCATACCTGACACGTTATATCGGAATGATAGAAGGGGGGGTATGTGTCAACAGCGGAGGGCCCGGTCTCGAGAGGAGGGCGCGAGGTAAGGTCGTGTCAATATTTGCCGGTGCGGCTGCGCGTGCGCCGCCGCCGCCAGCCGGAAATGCACCTGATCACACACACCGCCGCGTACTGATTGCACAGGCATCGTGGTTGTATTAACAGTTTGAAAATATTATGGCGATCTTAGTATGAAATGCTTCGCTGATAAACAGCCTTTGTTTTGGAACATGCACCTAGTTCTTGACTTTTTAAAAGTGCCAGTTAATCTGGCCTATTTGAAATAAAAATATTTGAATTTGAACCAAAATAATATATAAAATCTCTTATTGAAAGTGGATAGGGTATAATATAGCTGTGTCAAATTTAAAAGCCCGTCACTCGGAGAATGTGATAGGTGCGGTGCGTAAATTAATTTAATTTAATTTTGTTATCTGATTTTAAAATAAAATAATTTAATAATAGTAGTCTGTCTTCACTAGGCAGCTACATATTAGCTAGCGTAAATATACAATGTGTCAGAAGAATATTGCCGACCAAGGTAGACTACCTATTTAAAAAAAAAACTACTGTGGACCGTTAAATCTATTAACTGTGTTCTAAGATACTTGACCACTTTGTAGTTAAGCTTCAAATAATTCAGAAATTGTGACTGTGAATATAAAATTGAATTTTTAATTATCACATTGATTTGACTACCTCAGGCGCTATGAACATTCTGATGCTGACTGTATCTAAATTATTTGTGCTTTTGGCACGCACTGTATAGGTACTTATGGTAACTATGGCGACATATCGAGGTTAGGGCCACAATATGCGATGGCATCGAGCTTGCGTGCCGCGGCGCGGGGCCTCACCATTAGCGCATTTACCCACATGTGCCTATATATGCATTTTGTATTAGTTCAGCGGAGGTTAACATCATATAACTGGCAACATATGTGCCGGCCACGTTTACCCGATTGTAACACGACGATGATGTACGTAATTATTACGTCTCTCTATAAGCTTAGTATTGCCATTCTAACGAAATTACTAATTTTAAGGGTGTTTGTAACGCTTCTTGTGTAGGAACAGTGGAGTTAGTTTTTGTTATGATTGAGCTGAACTACTATGTTGCGACTGTTCACCTCTGATGTGGGCGATAATCTCAAGAATGTCTGACCTCCCCAAAAGATTTATAGACCTCTTCATTGAAGTAATCAAACTATTTTAATACCTACCTAAGTATATTAAAAGCTTCTGCAGGTTCAAATGGGAATTATAATTTATGAGGGTTGAAAACGAAATAACTCATAATTATTTTAACTAAGTACCTACATTGAAATAAGTCTGAATTCATATACACAGGGTTGTCCGGGAATTATGACTACATTTACAATACTCAGATTACACATATTACTTACGAATATACAGGTCAATAAATACTAACTAAATTCCCGGTCGACGCTGCTGCGCCGTGTGAAATTAATATCGTTTTGAATGATTGATGAAATTTGTACATCCAACCCTCGATGAAATCCGCGTAATTACGCGAACAATCCGCTGCATGCGTTCATGCATTTAAAACGATTATGACTTAATTGCGACGATGTGTGTCGTTCCGTGCTAATAGCTGTGCACGTGCGAACCCTGGCGTACTCTCTCATGATTATTAAGCATTGTTTACGAAAAGGACAATTATATTAAGATCTTTGAACTTATGTGTGGGAGGCATATTTACATTTACCGTCGTCTTTCACCCACATGGTTTGTAGAGTCTGTTATTGTCTAAAGTTCCGGAACTTATAGCTACTGAGTAGTTACTTTACTATAAACATTTGTAATAGCAACCTACTTACTACAGTTTTTCTGTAAATATATTTACAGGTAATCAGGGCTGCTATCTCTACGTGGCATTACCTACCTGATATTTGTGGTGGTAAAGGTACAGGATCAAATAAAACAAGCATTATTCTTATACATACTATATACCTATACTTAAATAACAACGTGTGGCGAGCGCGTGTCGCGGGGCGTCTGCGCGGTGAGATCACTGTGTTCACTGTTGCTGCTGGGGCGGCGCGAGGCGCGCGGCGAGGTGCAGGATGTCGCGCTTCTCCTTGGGGAAGCGCAGCTCGCGCGCGGCGAGGCGGGCGGCGCGCAGCTCGCGCTCGGCGCGCGCCAGCTCGGCGCGCAGCACGCCGCCGCCCGCCGCCGCCGCGTCGCGCTCCCGCGCCGCCCACTCGCGCGCCATCTGCTCGCGCATCGCGTCGTCCAGCGCGCGCGCCGAGTAGTGCGCCACCACCTCCTGCCGCGAGCACTGCCGCTCGCGCATGGCGCGCAGCGACCCGTTCCAGTGCAGCAGCTGGAACACCGTCATCAGCTCCTGGAACTCGAGCATCGTCCGGCCCTTGTTCGCTTCCAGCATGAACCTGTCGAACAACACGAATATATCGCTTACTTCTAGATTTCAAGAGCGGTGGTGGTCGATTTCCTGTCGTCTAAATTGATATGTACCTGAAGGCGGCGATGCCGGCGCTAGGGTCCTGGTGGTGCGCGGCGGCGTCACCCGCGAAGGAGGCGCGCGCCTCCGCCACCGCCTTCTCAATGAAGTGCTCGGAGATTCGCCGCGACTCGTGTTCGTTGAACACGCTGTTCATTAGCGCTATCTTAGCGGCACTGCGTCGCGCCTCCGCTTTTGTAGGACAGTTCTGGATAAAAAGTTCTCATGACAGTATTTTCTGGAGTTTTTCCAATGGTACGTTCATTAGGTGGGTGTAGGAGTCAAATAAATGTCTATAACCAATCAAATCAGGGCAGACTGGAAGTCGACCCAAACATGTACCTAAACAATATGTGCAAGAAGAATATTTTGAAGAGCACAATTGGTATACTTGTTTATCAGAATTCAACATTACGCACGTAATAGCATAATCAAATAGAAGATTAAATTTACCTGAAAGCTGCCAAAGCATGCTCCTCCGGGCAGCGTGACATAGCACACGTAGGGCGGGTGCGCCGCCGGCACGGACTCGTAGATGACGAGGGCGCCGCCACCGCTCGCGGCGCCGCCGCCCCGCGCTGCCTTCACCTGCCAGAACTCTTGCAACGCTTCTACCACGTTCACTGTTGATAGGACGCCGTCCGCTAAGTAGATGAGAAGGGAAGAGTTAGCAATGGGTACTTATTGAAGAAGTGGTGGAACAAAACGCAGTTGGGAAAACACCTGACTGCGACAGCTAGGCACCAAAATTGAGCAGGATTGCAAGGGAAAAGGCACGAAACTAGTTTAGATATAGTACAGCAAAGGCTCTACCATAGTTATGCATTTTTCTACCAGACAACGCTTCATTAAAAAAGTAATGCTTAATTTCAGAGTGGGCACAGATTTGATCTTAAGGTGAAGGCGCGTGTCTAGCCCGCGAAATTCAAGATTTTCGAGTATTTTTATAGTTTATCCAAAATCTGAAAACATTTAAGACAACATTTTGTGATTTGCGACAAACACAGTATGCAGTGCGTTTATTAATACATTTATTTTACTCTAAATATTATCACGGTGGATATGATACTAGTTAATCACTAAATATACAAAAATTGCCAGATTATCTGGATAGCTGTCGTTCTTGAAATGTTTTATAGTAAATTATGACTAAATGCACTGCACACGGTCTTTGTCGCGAATTACAAAATGTGCCTTTTATTATAGTCAGATTTTGAAAAATTTCTAAAAAACCTCAAAAAATTTGAACTTCGCGGGCTAGATGGGCGCTTTAGCCTTAAACAGTTCTATAAGCATAATTAGCCTTAAACAGTTATATAAGCATCACGTTTTCTGGTAATCTTTTTCAACTGTATGAGGCAAGACCCTTGCTCAATTATGTGATTAGATCATCAATCGCACCATACAATTTATGCACTACACTACTCAATGTTTAGCAAGCAAATCTTCGTTTCTGCATTCCAGCTATCATTGTAAGCCTTCTCATTAAGGGGTTTGGTATCGATGGATTGAATATCATTCGTTCATCCTTGAATCCGCTCATTATGTGGATGAAGTGATCATGCCCTGCTATTTCCCGAGCCCTAATTCGAATCGTGTTTTTCTGATTTACAATGTTATGGGGTAGAGTACTAACAACATGAGTCGCACTATAAAATATAGTGACGTTTCCACTGCCTTTATTAAGACTTTGCCGTAAAGAAAAGGCGACAGTTTTGATGCAAAAAAATGAAAGCAGTTTTAAAGAAACTAAATTATACGCGTTTTTAAAAGTCGACTGCACATTCAGAAGATAACGATGAAGATGCGAGCTAAATACTTTTTTATAACCACAATATTTTCCGTTCGTGAATGAAATAACGATTGAATCACCATTGTCTAACGGATCTGTCCCCGCGGGCGGATTGATTTAACTGCGTCGAATGGATTTCGTGACGAATTATAACCGGCTGTCATCTGAAGACACTTGCTGATTGCCCGTACCCGAGCTATCATATTCTCACAATATTGTAGGTTTATCTTATTGTCAATTGTTTAATCAACAGGTCAATTATAAATGCGATGTAGAGAATAGGAGTAACTTAAATAGAAATTAAATGTTGGTTTCATTATACTTAAATAGAGGCCGCGGATTTGCAATCTTACCAACATGCTCTATAAACTAACTGGAATCACTTGATTCGATATAAATAAATAAAATATTGCCTTCGCGGCCTTCGCTTGAACCACAACGCCAAGCGGTTGTTATATATAAAGATGATTTGATAAAGGTAACTAAAAGATATGGTTAGATTTACAGAATGTAACAAAGACAGTCGTCACTACCACACGCTACACAATAATTATTCAAATCAGTACAGCGTTCCAGTAACTGGAGCACAAACAGAAACAAAAATGGAATCTCCCAGCTTCGGCCAACGAGTTTTTCCCTCTGTAGACATTATTATCTCACAATGAGTTCGCTGTTAGCGAAACGCGACGCTTTGCGACGGCTCCCGTCAGACGCGGTTGCGGCATCCATCTGTTAGGATTGTGAAGGAATTTTCTTGAATTTTCCAAGGTGTGAAGCGTAATTAATATTCCTTATCTTTTCGGTTACATTCATCAATGAAAGGGATAAAGACAATTTGTCTTAAAGTATCATTATTTTACGTAAGAGCGCAATACCGTAAAAGGCTCAGAATTAAATAATATTAATTTTAAAGACTTGTAACTATATATTATTTACTTTAATTTATTCCTGAAACAATCATACCGATGTATGACTAATTGTCGTTATACTATAGATCTCAATTCCAACGCCTTGCACTAGCACCTAGCTTAAAGGTGATGATCCAATGTAGTTATATGACAATCTAGTACGATACTTATGATCGATCATAAAACCAATTACAACGTAAAAATTCAGTCTATAGTTAAAGTAAACAATGCGTCACTGAGTGACCTCTCATTACAAGCATGCCGCTACCCTCTACAGTTGCGGGTTGTAGATAATGACGCCATTTTCCTTCCGCTGAAACTCACTCTTTTTTCTCTACATTATATAGCAATGTATCGCCCAGTTGTTACTTGTTGCAGTTGTGGTTCTCTAGCGGTGCATTGGTTTTATGTAACTTGTAATAAAAGTATTTCCGAGCGGACTTTGTGTAAGCAGGTCATGTTGGAATAAATATTTCATTTAACGCTGTGATATAGAACAGCTGTATTTCTTTCGTTCAACGCTGTTTATACGGTGAAAGGAAAGTATTTTTTCTTAATTATCCTCATTCCAATTTTAGGCCGTGAATACACATTCGCATTGATATTTTAAAAAAGAGATAAACGAGCGCTTTTCCTCAAAAATCAGTATTCGTTGGTAGAGACGAGCAAAAACTCGGAAAACTGTGTTTATAAATAGTCGGACTTTGACGGAGATGTTTTAAACGAATTCTTTGTAAGCTCAAACAATCCCCTCGCACCGGAAGCTTTTTCACTCTTTTCACTCTTCAGTGGATGGGTACACCCAGTGAATACTTCCTACATTTTTAGATATAAAACAATCTTGTACAAATAAATCAATACGCATGAAGGTATGACAACTGAATAAATCATTAAATTATATTTAAGACATATAGATAGATATATTATTAAATATTTTAGTGATAACAGCTACTTTTCCACGCAACAAGTTGATAAAACAATAAAAGCAGTAATCTTTATTGTTCAAATCTCAACTCTCAACAGTGTTCAGATATAAAAGCGACGAACAATACAACGAGTCGAACATAATAGTCATTGGAGCGTATTTTACATGAATCATAACAATTATGTCGTTAAGCCGGCGGATGAGTCTGTTCACACGAGAATTGCTTGCCCAACAAACGATAGAAAGTTCAACAATGATGTGAATATTAAAGAAAATATTGTTAAGCTTTGGTAAAAAAATTGTTTGCTTTGTTTAATATAAACCATTGAGTAAAAAAATTTACAGAACTTATTTATTTATTTATTCATGGAATAAAAGTTATAGAAGTGATGTGTAAGTAAACAGAATATAACAAACATGCCTTAATAAGAGAAGATTTAAATGAGACTATTTTTTTTATATTGGAAGTTTAAAATGTACCGTCATTGTTGAGCGAGATCAGTTTGACTAATTAAAACTAATAATCTTGGGATTAGATTTATCTATTCAGTTTCAAAAAACTGCAATTAAATATCACTAAACTAGCACACCAACTATAATATGATCTCAAAGTACGCAACGCTTGAGCTAGGGGTATCCTAGTAACCACCAGACTAGCACACATTACGGAAAGGTTATTACCGAAATTGGCCCCGGCGGGAGCATTAGATGCCGTGAGGAGCGGCCAACGCTCGAACCAGACTAAGTGGTCGTCACAAGTCAATTTTGCAAAAAACTAAACTTAACTAGATAAGTAAACTCCATTATTAGGTATTTCCAGCGAATATGCTCGTTGTTAATATAACCCACCCTGTCAAGACGAAACAAAACTGGCTAGAAAAAGTGAATTGTATGCGGATGTCTTCAGCCCTTCCCGTACATTAATAACGCCTGACGTACTCAGGATAATACCTTCAAGGTAAAAAGACAACAAAAACAGGAAAATACGTGCGGAAGTAACATAATGACGAGTAAACAAAGACGTTCGCTCTCATCCAAGTTTATATCACTAAGCTTGTTGGGCATGTAACTGAAACAAAAAAAATAAAGGATGGGTGCCGTAATTGTTAGTGTGACAACCTTTGGAGGAATTTTAACCCAAGACCTTACGAGAAATACGCCGACCGCTAGGCTATTCGTACCAACCATAGCTAACAATGGTCACAGCAGCTGTGTCTTGGTCACAATATGTTATAGCTTACCGGATTTATACCGAATAATTCATGTGCCTCAAAAACTGTGCGGTGTTTTGCGATGTAAATGCGAGACCCTACAGTAGTAAGTGGTGGCAAGTCTCATTAAAATTAAAAAATAATCCCCCAGCTTCATAAATACAATTAAAGCAAGGACCCTAATCTTGGCCAACTCAACATAATCGCAATCCACATAAGTCCACATAAAGTTGACACACATGGCCCGCATGTCGGGTAAGGGATCCTATAAGGAAGTAACGTCAAATGAATTGCACTTTGAACCCGAAGGGTAAGAGGAAAAGCCATTCCGGAGCATCGCAGCAGGATCCAATAAAAATAATCAATGGATCAGATGGATCACGAGATCACAGTTAACAGGAACTTAAGTACAACCGGGGAGCTTTGCTTGTAGAGCAATTAAATTTAATGGTAGCAAGATTGCGGAATGTATTTAGAATATTTTGTCCTTATCTCATTAAGTCATTCAAACTTCATACTAATAAACTTATTTTTATCTTGTTTTGCAATAGTTCTTGCAGCTGCTCCGTTTAATTTGCTCTTTATGTTCCATTATTTGCAGCATTTGACCCCAGAGCCTGACATAACTTTAAATTTATCTCAAGGGACCTCTACGTTTTAGACCCATGGAACCCTTCTAAAGGTTCTGAGTTCCAAATACAACTTAATTTTATCCTGTGTTCTGCGAGCAAAGTTTGACATCATACTTAAAAAGGTCAATATAATTTTACTTTTAATTATAGCCAGGGTTATTTATTATTTATAAATTACATTCATTACGTATTATGTAAATAAATTGTTTTTTTTTACTTATTTTTTTATTTTACTTCCGTAGTTTTATCATGGAGTGTTCAAAATGTAATAACATAAAATTGTATTTGTCTTTTTTTTGTATTTGTCTTTGTATATTTAAAATATAATTTGCAAGGCGGTAATGTTGCGTAACGTTTCTAACACAACAAAGACACCGTTTAAAAAGGCGTAAAATTTTGTCATTACCGTTTTTAGAACACGTTTTGTAATATAAGACTATGGGCGACCTGGAGTTAAGTTGAAACAAAGAATTATATAATTGGAATGAATAATTTTAAATAGGAAGTAAATATTATTTATCTGTCAGGTGACAATGCATCAATCTACACTTAAACCTGTGGACCACAATCTATATCGCATTGAGAAATAATTCAGTTTGTCCCGAGTAGTCTCCAGGAGAAGAACAATAATTACAGGTTTGGATTTAAGTCTTTATTAGCTTTAGAAATCCCTTCTACCTAAGGGGAAGGACGGTCGAGTTGGTTCATTGGTTATAAAATTAGAATTACCTAGTCTCTACCCGTATTGGCTGCTAAAACAATGCCTCTACATAAACCAGTCTCACAGAGAGGAAACAAAACTTCGACCAGCAATCATGTCAAAGAATTAGCTGACCGTTAATTATGTACGTTTAACGTTGCATGATCGGTTTACGACCATAATAAATATATATATTGGTCCAATCACCGGGCGGCTTTATTATTTAACTGGACTTCTACTGGACTTGGCGCGATATTATTATTATTTTATTGTTAATGATAGTGAATAATGTGGTCGGAACAAACGGGGTATTGTAGCGCTGGGAATTTTGGGTGGTAGGTAATAAAGATAAAGCTTAACTGAGGCACAGCTGAAGTTCATTATCTTTGGCCTGATTCTAGGTCAACTTGGAATTAAGAGGTCTAATAAACGTTTTAATAGACACTGCATTAATAAAGGATGGCCTACTAAAAAGAAAGACTGTTCTAGTTGAAAGTTTGCGTGGGAAGTTATTCAACTAGTTTGTCTTATTGTTGCCGGCTTCATAAAAGGGAGTTACTAAGTAGGTGAATAAATTCATATAAAACTCGGTTTCTGCGTTAATCTTAGTCGCAGACTTTAATAATTCAAGATTTTAGTTTGTGCCAATATCTTAAGTTTCTTATTTTGTGATACACGCGCAAATTTACAAACGGTTATCAATGTATGTGTCGCCGCCAACTAGCTTAATTCGCCGTTCAATTAACAGCCTAGGCACTTAACTAAACGGCGCCGTTCAACTAGTGGCCTGACTGATATTCAGCCATTTGATCAAACAGCTAGGCAAATGACTTGGATCGATGACGTTTAACTACTTGCCTAGCCGTTTAATTACCTGCCTAGCCTGTTCATTTCAATTTAGTTCTACTTTCTGCCACCTAGCGCCGAAACTCACCAAACTGTCAATATCTCTATATTCTATATTATCTTTGGTCAATATGGCGTCGGAAAAAAACAAATTTGATGGTTTAATTTTATTAGGTACTAAGGTTTTTTACGATTTTTTTAGATCCACCGAATCTATTTGCCGGGTGGGGTTTCTGTGGGGTCATAAAAAAATAACCCTAACCTAAACCCATCCAGGTCGTTCTGCTTGGGTAGTATTTTGAAAAAGTTTCGTAGTACTTAAATGTCAACCAGTTGTCTAAGCATTAGCCAGCCAGTTTATTAAATGTTGTAATAGACGATACGGCTGAATATCATTCAGGCCGTTAGTTGAATGGCGCTGTTTAGTTAAGTGCCTAGGCTGTTAATTGAACGGCGAATTAAGCTATTTGGCGGCGACATATGCACCAGAACGTCTTCCTATTTCACAGTGTAACGGACTCTGTAGTAGGTAAGTGTAAGGTAAGTATATACTTACAGACATATTTTCCTCAAGCAATTGTGCGAGTAAAAAATCTCTCTCTGAGACATCTGAAGTAGCCTAAAAAACGGACATCCAATTAATGGTTTCAGTGTACAAAGAACTATGTACAAAGGACAGTACTTTCAAATGCCACACACACATAATAAAGTACACTATAATTAGAAACCTACTACCTACTACCTAGTACCTAATAACTACCCTACAATACAACAAAATATGAATGACTTAAGTATGTTACATTAACTCCTCCTTTTCTCTGTAATTGCTGCTGAGTCACTGCGAAATTGATAATAATTGCGTTTTTCCCTTACAAAAAGTGGAATTTTCCAGCGTACTTAATAATTTAAGGCCTTGCATGCTATTAATTCCACCGTAATTTGGCATTCTGTATTTAACTTGACATAAGGGTAAATTATCTAATCTGAGCCCGTAGCTCTATGCTACACGTTTGTTGGGAGTCGCTAGTCGCTAGAGTCTACTTAAATCATATAAATAGTAAATTGTTAGTTCCTCTGTTGACCGGAAGGAGGGCTCCAAAAGCCGTAAAAATGCAGGCCAAAACCAGCAACCAGCCAGCATAAAGTTCATAGTAGAGCTACTGGTGAACTAGATAACTAGTGAAAAGAGCTTGATGATAGTATCAACTCGTACTTTCAATAAGTAATTTAGCCAACGTGCCAAATTCTCACTTAGCCAAAATGAGTTCGAATTTGTTTTATTACCTACCTTAATTTAACTGTCCCACTGCCAGGGAAAAATCTCTCCATAACACGCTATACCTCTCTGCATTTCCCGTCTCGCGCTAGCAACGAAAATTAACTTGAGCATCTCCCAGTTCCGTGAACAAATCCTATTTACCAGCACTCCATAAACATAGAAGAAGCAATCAATCAAAGTGAAGGAAGTCGAGCACCGAGCGCGGACGTGCCGCGCATACCCACAGAGCTAGGTTACTGGGTACAGATCACAACTGCCGAAAATAATCCTGAGTGTTAATATGCGAAATAAGCCGCGAATGGCACGCGGCCGGCATATTGACGGGGACGACGGATAAGGACCACACCACATTATTGTAAAGCTGAACGGAATCGCTATTATTGTTATTTTGGTACATCATTTAATGATGTTTTTTTATAATGTTTCATTACTCGACTCTTTTATAACTTTTCTGCGTTCACCGCGTAATGCAACGTAAGAGTGAATATATTGCCTGTACCACTTTAATCCGCTAATAATATAACATTTATCTACCAGGCTAATAAATATTTAGAAACATGTTGTACCGTAATTTGCATCGTTTTCGATGCAAAACTATGTGATTTGAATGTTAGAGACGTTAGTCAATTGTTCAACAAAACAATGGAGTGTCAAACGTCTAATTAGCAATAGACTGTTATCCGTGAAGTTGCGGCTTTAATTAGCGATATAAATAAAGAAGCACATAATATATTACAAATCGCTATCACGGTTCCGGCGGCGACAAGGCGCACCCTTAACCGTCGATATACACCGATCACATTGCTGAGAGGCAGCGAGCTTGTGTGCCGGAGCGGAGCGCTGGCATTCGTAATATCTGAGTCACTGTGTTGCCATACTGCAAACGTTTGGCTATTGCATAGCTTTGCTTATTTGAGGTTGAAGTATAACCTCCTGCATGCATGTAGTTGCATTTACTAATGAAATTGTAAAAAATAACCATCACACAAAATAATTGTATGATTGCAAAAGACTACACTCTTTACAAGGATTCATAAGTTGCAAACCCTTGAGAAAATAGCTATGCCTATTAAAACTTCCTGCTACTAGTAAATACTGCAAACGCCAAACAATTTCTTGAAAACATTATCAGCCATTTATTATTCAAAACCTGTTTCAAAAACCGCTTGCGAACGCATAAAATGATTAACAATGACCCTTCAAATCCCTTCCTAATTAATATGAGTTATGTAACGAGTTAGCTTAACCGCTACAATAACGGAGGCAATAATTCAAAATGCCAACAACGCAAAAGGCAGACGGGATACTGATTATAAAGCCTTTACCTTAAACAGAGGTATTTAGGAGACGCAATCATCAACCTATTAATCTCCCATTAGCCAGCCTCTTCACTAATAAAACGGACCTTTGAAAGCTGGAGGCCCTTTCTCGTGTTGCTATTTGCGAAATGTCATTAATTGTATTATGTCAATTGCTGTTTAATACAATTTAATATCCGGTCATTAAACGGTGAAAACCCTTTTGAAATGCGTAATCGACAGTAACGCCAATTCTATTTTTCAATACTGAAAGACGTCCCTTTCTAAGTAAGGGCTACTGCGCTCGGTACAGAAATTATATTATTCACATTTAATAGGATTGAATACCCTACTTAAGTTCAGTAAACCATAGATTGCATAGACAAACAATAAGAGGCGGAAGCCAGATTTTAGTAGTGGGCCTAGAGTTCACAATATACCGCTAAGATACCATAATGCAGTAAATAGTCCCACTGAGGATTTATTTGTGGACAAATGCCTATTGTATTGTTTTCAATGTCGCAGCGAGCGGACGTTTTGCGACGGTCACTAAATATTTTAAGGTAACCCAGAAACACTCGCCTAATAAGGATTTCGTTAAATGACACACAATCGTGTTGCTATATCTCGTACTATTGCCCTGTTTATATTAGGTACTGGATTATCGTACTAAAAAGCTATACTTGGAATAGCAAATGTGTGATTATGAAGAACATAACCGGATACTTCATTATTGTAAAGGAGCATCAATATTAATTTAAAAAAAAAAATGTCCGCCCGTTTTTGTACAGATTTTTATGTTTAAAGTACTTTTATTTAAATAGTTACAATCTAAGAGAAAACTCTGCAACAAATTAGTTAAATAGTTATGTTATTTTAATTAGAATAGGAATCCCTCTTAGTAAAAAAATACCAGCTGAAAAATTCGAAAAAAATATCCGAAGCATATAATCACAAAAATAGCTCATTATCTAAGTCGTAACTTACATATTCGAATGTCCGGCATATAGTCGACGGTGTGCTCCATAACCCCAATTACAACAGGCTTATCGAATGCTGTTATTCTACTCGTGCGACTGTTTCTAGTATAAACGTCGCGGATCGCATCTGCGCGGTGCATGGCGCAGGCCGCCGGCCGCGGGGACCGGCCGAGCCTGCGCCTGCCCACCGGCCCAACACGCGTGCTAACGGTTCAGTGGATCCTAGTCCCGTACCTTCAAGACTTTTCACATACCTAATACAAATATAAATTTATAACAATTTACTCTGGCAGCCAATATTATCTTAATTTTTTTTGCTATCGCCGATTGATAAATACGAAGGCTATTATTTTTTGCTAAAGTCAAGACACCTGTCTGATGAGTATGTGACGTGACATTACGTACTGTATGAATAAGTTAAAGGAAGGCAATTAAAAAGCCTAAAAAACATATTACTTATATCTCTGTTATCGATAGGTAGATACTAACGAGTCTATAACATAATTAAACCTGTTAGAATTATTATCTAGCGGCATAAGCTAATACAATAATTAGTAATAAGTATGTTATGAATAAACCCATATAACACGCGATTCAAATGTGCGACATACTAATGGATCGGATCTACATCCCATTATAAAATCATTAACAACCAATTAAAACCCATCATTGACATTTAAAAAGCCATCGCACGCCACAAACGCGATAAATTATCGAGAAATGGTGACTCTGAGATATCTCAATTTACAACACGCAATGTGGGCCGATTGGAAAGTCGCGGCTCGTATTAGTATCATGAGTTATGCGTGATCGGGTTTGCTACACACCGCGACGACGCGACGGGCCTTCGCCGGCGTCAACCGCACTCCACTAATGAAATAAAATTTTTGCTTGCACTCCTCCGTACACCGTAAACCAGTAGCGCGTACGTAGAGCGCAATAGCCGCAAGCGAAACTCGCCCTACGAGTCATCAGGCAAATCTACGACGATACATCGATCCTCAACTCTCGTATTGAAACTTTATAGACGATCGTAAACGAGATACCTACAATAAAATCACAATTTGAATTTCCTTAAGACAGTTCAATTTTCAAGGTTTAATTGAGCTTTAAAGCACCGACTTGTGCCGTAGGTCCCAATTATCAATAAAACAAGCGTTCAACATGACCGTACAACCACTTTGAAATGTTATAAAGACAATCCACTCCTACGCCATTGTATAGGGGATAACAGTAATGTCATTATAAAATGTTTTATACGAGGCGCGACTGGCTGGGGCCGGAGGTGACTATACTCGTGCGAATTCGAACCTGATACCAATAACAAGTTCCCTCTGCGTTTTTGTTACTAATGTGCTGTTTAATTATGTATAATTAGATCACGGAACAAATAAAAAATACATTCATTTCGTGAGATAATTGATATTAAATATTATTTTAAGCAAGTAACTTCGAATTAAAATGGTTTCTTATTTGAACTTTGATCAGCTGAAGCTAAAGCTACAAAAAGTCTATAAACAGAGCCAAATTCTTACCAATGAGCCGATCTTATTAGAGAATACATTATGACTTCGAATTATAAAAGTTTTTCTTCGAATAAAAGGAAAACTTTTTGTCCGTCTGTATTTCGTAATTAACGAAGTTGAAATGTTATTTCGTAAATGATCACTCAGCGTGATATCGTACCGGAGCTTTTAGTATTAAACTTTTAATGGACCAGCTAATTATTCGGAATTAAGTGTACTTACTAAACCGCCTTCACACCCTCACTCTTGGAACATTATATTCACACTGCAGTAAATTTAAAATTGCTTTCAACTAACCCGCGTCGAGGTGTGAAGGTATTGAAATGTAAATATTAATAGCCAGGTAACAACAGATACCTGACAGCCTGGCACATCAACGACCCGTGGAGGCTGGCACAAACATCGGTATTTAAATTTAGTTGTTAACTTATCTCTCTTTAAAAGCTTTGCTATAATCTTCAATTTGAAAGTTTGAACATGGTTTTATTGGTAACTGGTTGTAAATGTAGGCAGTTAGTTAGGAAAGAGGTAAGTATGCAAATATTTATTATCTGGTTTAGGAGCGGCGCAGGGGTATTTATTTAATCAAATACTTAGGGTCTGTCGGATGGAACCGTGTGCAATCGAGTTTTATGCGCGGGAACGTCTACCCTAACACAACAGAAACAAAGAGGTTCGCATTTAACATAATGGAGGTTGCAAATATCAGCTGACCTCGGTAGACGTCATCGTAGAGGGGCGCGAGCGCGGCGTCTGGCGCGCCCCAGCGGGATGCCTCGGGGTACACCATGGGGGCGCGCCGCTAGCGCGACATAGCAGCTAACTCGCGGCGCGTGCGTCTGCGCCGACGGCTGCGCGCGGACTGCCTGCTTGCCTGCACAGTGCACACCATAGCCTCCGCGCACCTATAAACGCGCACACGCTCGACATACACTGCTGCTCGCTCACACAGACTCCAGCGTACTTACATGTATCGAGTAGGATTATGAAGTCATCGCTAAAGGACATTGCCACTTTTTGTGTGATTCTTCAATCCATGTACGGCACTAGACCTTAGCATACGAATCAAATGCCGATTTTGGTACTCTTCCTTCAGTACCAAGTTATGTGACGTGTACATTGTATTGTTGTTTTACCCTTGTTACCCATTAGCCCTATAATGCGCAATAGTCAACCACAGCGTCTTAAAGAGAGCAGACTGCGGACTTCTTCAGGATCTAGGAAGTGAGATGGTTATAGTCAAAGTCCCATCACCCTGCATCTAATGAAAAATCCTCGCAACAGAAGATGTTTTACTTACTGAAATCTTGGACAGGAGATCTAACTTAATCAGATTTGAAATAATTCCGAGAGTTCACAATTACAGGTAAAGTAAAATATACCTACGTGTTTGAATAGTAATTGTTATACTGCCTTTGTTACTCTGTGTTTATGGTTGCGGCCCCCGCGGCCCTCAGGCCCGCGCCCCCCACGTGCTTCACTTTCGCACGGTCCGCGAACTCTGTCGCGACACTAGTTTAATTGCAAGCCGCCCGCTGCAGCCAGAACCGGATTTATTGTCTCCCGCCATTCGATATCACCTCGACGTTGATGGGAAACCAGAGAGAAATCGACCAGGGTTCCGTAAACCTTGCGCACAACCGGTTGTCCTGATCTAGGCGTTACACCGTTGATAAGCTGTTGACAAGAGCGCGATGCAACTGTTATTGACAGCTCTTAAGTGTCGGGTATGGCGAGTATTGCGATCTGCGCATGAGTGACATTCGTAGGCGGCGCTTTGCCCTTGTAAAAGACATCAACGCGCGCGCAATTTCATTGGATATCTTTTATAAAGACATTTAATGTTAATAAAATGTATAACAACTGTACTTCACAGTCGATTATAGTATCTTGATATTAAATGAATTTATACTCAGACAATATTTCCATATTGAATGAATATTTACAGAAAGTGGCTTTTTTGTGCACGATTGTAGGTCCTTTTTAGTTAAATTGGAAAGGAATCTGATTAAAAAATTAAATAATTAGCAAACTATACGCAAGTAGATACAATCTTGCAAAACTTTCGATACGAAAGATATTTATCAATGATCACAGAACAGAACAGAGTGACGCAGTAATTTGCCATAGGTGTTAATGTGTGATTAGTGTTGTATCGACGGGTGTTGATCGAGTGCGCGGGCGCAGGAGCGGTGAACTATGCAGAGCTGCAGGCGCGGGCGAGGGGGCCGCCGCCGGGGGCGCGGGGGCGGGGGCTGGCTACTGCCGCAACCAGTTTATGTTTTAAATTCGCGATAAAAAAATATCTGCAGCGGCGCGTGTCATTAGCCGCGGTGTCCGACCCCGGCCCGCGCCCCGCCTGCATTTATTAATCTTATTCGGAGAAATCGACGCATCAACCGAACCGCATCGCACCCCGCACCCTTGCCGTAGGATTACCATGGATCAAGTATGCAAAAATTCTTAGTAATGGAGGCACTTCAAACGGTGTATTTGCAAAAATATTTGCGATATCATGTCAACCTAAGATAACCCTTGACACGCATGTAGGTAGGTTTATTTTGTTTTTGGCGAATAAGATGCGAATAGTCGTTATAATAAGCCATATGAAGTGACACCTTCAGATTATCTTGTTATCCAAATTTAAGAGAACTTTTAAGCTTACATTACAATGAAACTCTATTTACGCAATCTTGTGCACAAATAACGTCGTAACACAAACAACTACTCTGTATAATTACAGACGTCATACGTTTCTAGAATACCCAGTGTGTTTAATTTAAAGTGAACCATTATTGCATTTCGATTCAAACCAAACAGAAAAGATATGCCGCTGACTATCCGTCAGCGGGCTATAGCCTTAAAGCCATTGCAGATTGAATTGTTACTCAAGAGGAACCCATGATAAGGTTGTATAATTAATATTAATAAATCTTCTTCTTCTTCTCATAGTGCCTCTCCAACTAGTGAAGGTCAGCAGTCAGCTCCGCATACATCTCTCGGTCTCTGGCGAGGTTGAAAAGCTAATATAATAAATAATGAGAGAGATTGTCCCTGAAAACGCGTTACCAATGGTGGGCGTAGTGTCCGGTACGCGCGCCCGTTCACTCACCGTGCGACATCGCCTTGAATTGATACATATGTATTTATTTATAGCGACATATATATACATAATCGATTTCTGCCTTTATGTGTCCAGCTTTGGTTCTCACGACCTTATATCCTGTCTATTTATACATATACTAACACACACACTCCTCTGCTAAGTACCTACTGTGATTTCAACAATCCTCCCTTCGCGGCAGTCGGGTAAGGATGATTTCCACTTCAGACGAATGTACGGGACTCCACTAACTAAATATCCATATAAGTAAATAATGTTGTTGCATAGGTAACTGAATAACCAACATGCATCTCCATTTTAACCAGTTTAGTTGCGTAATTAGGTACTTATGTCTTATACAAAATTCTATTATTTGGACATTTATGAAATCGAGCGTTACAGTAGGGACGACACTTTATTTAATTTTTGCTCTTAGAAAATTTCCCCACCTACACTCAAATTAATACATCGATTTCAAGTCTGAAAACGATCTTGGAAAGGTCATTCTTATGGGGTACCAGTACAAAATTAAGATCGCTTTTAGACTTGAGACAGATTTATTAATTCGGGTCGACAAGTCAATAACAAAACAAGTGAAATAAATAACTCAAACAATTTTGCCAATGAACAAAAGTGTGTATATAGGTCCGCAGGGGACAGCGATAAATTACACACGAGCACTTTCAATTCAACCTTTGTTCCATCGACTCGAGTGCGATTTTATTCAGTCGTACCAAGTGGAACACATTAGTCGCCTCAACGGACTATTAAAGAGAAATCCTAGTTGTAACTTAGCCTTTAGCAATAATCTAATAAAATCGTTTTAATCTGTCTACTGTGTTAGATACCGGTTTTATCACTTAGATACCTATACCTATAATGGAAAACATTATCTTTTATAGCTAAGTTTTATTACCCGAGTTTACCGTGTTGTCATCGCCACAACTCCTTATTTATATAAAAATGAAATACAGTTTATAGTTCAAGTCAGTTTTTGCGAATGAACAAGATAACTTAATTACATAATCAAATTGGCAGACGAAAAGTATTTTTTTTCAAATATAACTTCAGGTTTGGTTATAAAAGTACAATTGGATATCGTTTTGTAGAACGGAATCAACCCACATGCACTATTGTAGACCAAAACCAACCTTGTGTAAGTGGTTCTAGGTTGGTTTTAATTTGCAGAAGTGTGTGGCTTGGTTCCATTTAGCAAAACTTTCAATTATGCATTTTCAATGTGTAATTAGCATAAACCATAAAACGGGTGCCATTAAACCCAGTTTTTTATGTGAATATTTATGTGTGAATGTACTTTATGACTATTAATAATTTCGTGATAAAAAAAAGTAATTTACTCAGTATTCAAGTTTTATTAGGTTTCAAATGTCATACATAATCCTGTAATAAAATTCATTAGACTGTGCAATTATTTTCATTGGTGCTCATAAAATTGGATCTGGGAATGGAATAGGCTGTGGAAGTCAGTAGCCTGCTTTTCATGGTATAAGTGGTGACCAGATGGAATACCTACTGTGTGCCTTCATCAACTACCCCATAACTCAGCATCATAATTGATATATAATAATAATAAAATAAATTAGCCCTTTTGACGTCCCACTCCAGGGCACGGGCCTCCCCTCAACACGAGGGGGATTCAGGCCATAATCCACCGCGCTGGCCCAGTGCAGGTTGGCGGATTTCACATGAATTTTTCAAATTGGTAAGATTGCAGGTTTCCTCACGATGTTTTCCTTTACCGTAAGCAAGCGATAATCATATATAAATTATGATTGGCACATAGATTTCGAAAAATCCAGAGGTGCAGGCTGGGGTTTGAACCCAAGACCTGGTGCCCATGGTGGTGCAAGACGCATGCTTTAACCAATCGGCTGTCACAGCTTTGATTAATAATTAGCTAATTGATTGATAATTATTTGGTTAGCTTATAGCTAATGGCTTATAATTGATAAATTAAATTAAATTTTGTGTCATTCATGGATTTAAATTAATTATAATTATGACTAAATAAAACAAAAGGAGAACACATGCCTTACCTAATCATTATACTATAGATAAGCCTTGTCCATGGGCTGTGCTAGTGACTAGAATGTGGGCTGCACTTCCTGACAAAATGAGTTCCTTGAATGCTATGAAACAAGGTACATATTTAGAAAAGTGACTAACTGTTTAAAATATCGCCAACCATCAGGAATTAAGATTCCGATATCATCAATGAAGTATTTATGTTTTAAGAACACTTAATAATATAAACAATAGCAGCCCTTCTAATGATCCACTCCTGGGCAAGGGCTTCCTCTCAATGCAAGGGGGATGTGGGTATGCATTGGCATGGACACCACATAAAAAGCCTTTAAATGTTAGACATTATAATTTAATAAAGTATGCAATATGTGGCTATTGCTTGCATGCTTTCATACATTATGTAAAATTGTATGTTATATTAGGTGCAGTGGGTGAAGTTACTGATTCGATACAAAAAACCAATTGCCAATATATTTTTATTAACAATAAAAATTATGATATATTTATACACAATTTACTTACTGAGTATATTTACAACAGCTTACAGTAGTTAAGTACCCTTTGTTGAATGAAAGTTTAAAACACCACTAGGAATATTCAAAGCAATATACTTATAAACACATTTTCAATCCCGCAAATCTCATAGAGCAAGTTTATAGAAATTGTAACTTATATAAAAAATATTTTCATCAAGTTGGCATCAACGTTTTGCAATGTTTAGGTAGTTATAACAACTCGACAGTACAATATGAGCTTTGTACTGAAACATCAAGCAGGTAAGATAATGCATTTATATATTCTTATTATAATATTTTTACGGTTTTTGCCATTTCATTTTTTCATAATGTGTTTCTTTGCACGTTGGGTAGCTGATTATAGTAATTACACAACATTTATCATCAGATAGTTTTAAAAGTGAGGTTACTTGGTGGGAGCTGGGGTGGGCGCCGTGGGGGCCGCGGCGGCGCGCTGCTGTGCCGCAGACAGCTGCGGCGTGTTAGTCGCAAGAGCCCGCAGCTGCTTCTCTGCTGATGCGTTCACCATCTTCGTCACATTTGTCTTCATCTTGTTGCGTTCCGCGGCAGTCTTACTGCGCACCGGCGCGTTTGGCCGTTTCGTCACCGCTTTACCTTTATTCTTCTTTGTTTTTACACCAGTCGGCAGCTTACTTTTAACTTTTAACTTCCCCTGGGCCATTTTAATAAAATAAACGTGTTTTTTATTTTAAATAACAACAATAAACACAAATGAAATGTGCTTTTGGCGTTTATTTAGTTTTGACAACTTTTTACTAGACGCTGTCAATGTCAATCACAGATGACGGCATGTGATCTCGTTGTGTTCCATACTTGTATTTATACAATGTTTAGCATTAATTAAGATAAAATAAGTCGATTCGAGATCTGTTCAAGGGATTGAATATAAACAATAAAGAGACAAAATTGGTATTTATTACGGACTTTTTATTATTCATAAATCGACTGTTGCAGTATATGAATTCGAGTTTCAAGTTAAGAAATATACATAATATATTATAATATCTAAATATATTTTATGTACAGACAAATAGAAAAGTAGTCGAGTATAATAATCGGCTATCGATAGAGTCGAGCGGCGAGAGTGCAGGCGACCGGCGGGAAGCGGTGCGGACGAGGGCGCACCTCGCCATAAAACGTCTAGAAAAATAGATAAATCGCTCAAAAACGTCAGATTCAGTCGAAAAGATAGAAGAGTTGAGACCGGGCGTCGCTCGAAGACGGCGGCGACGACTGGACGCTGTCTCGGGCCCGTCTCACGCATACTCCGTATCGGTGGAAAGCGAGCGTTCGGCGGGCGAGCGACGCCCGCCAGCCTCCGCCGCCGCCGGCTCGCCCGCCTGCGCTTGCGCAAACGCCAGGCTCTTCTGGTAACTGAACAACTGCCGCTCCAACGAGTAGTTCTCCGCTTGAAGGGCGGCAATCTCTCGTCTGGAAAATATTATTATTATCACAACTAATTAACCATTACCATACCAAGGAGCAACTTCTATAGTTTTCCTGCCAACTTATTTACCTCATTTGATGCCCATGTAGTCGGCATAGGTCGTCATAGACATGATAAGTCGCTTGAAAGAGTAAATAGGTGTCACCCCATTCGAGGCGCACGCGTAGTTCGCCGCCCGGATGCAGGAAGGCGCAGCCGGGCCGAGACACGTCTTCAACTCGCAGCGCCGTTTCCATCATGAGCCCCTCATCCGCGCTGTCTTGAGCGTAGTAGTGCTCGAAGGGTGCGCCGGGTAACTCCTCGGCGTCAGGCTCGCCCGCGGCGGCAGCCGTGCGCACCAACCACGCCGACCAGCTGACGTAGCGCAGATGGTTGCGTGGCACGTGATGCACGTCGCGGTACAGCATGTGCAGCCGCACCATCTCAGAGTGCACGTCGCATCGCACCGCCCACGCCTGCTTATCACGATCGTAGCACGTGGCCGCGCGGCCGCCCGCCGCCGCAACGGCCAGTTCGGCGAGCGCACGCGCCCATACCAATTCCACCGTTAACCGCACTCCTTTCTGCAACAGCCGTGACGGCGGCCTCGGGTTCCATGGAGGAGTGCGGCCCTCCGCATCGCAGACGCATTCTAGCGGCCCCGAGTACAGCCTCCGCTCGCCCTCGCCCAGCGCGAGCGCGTATCGAACGCGGCAGCGCTGTCCCTCACCCGATAATCTGACGAGCCGCAACGATAGTGGTTCCTTGCCGCCGCCGCCCGTCGCCGACACCTGCCAGTCGAAGCCGGCGAATGCGATGGGCGGCGTGTCAAGTCGCGGTGCGCGCAACTCGCACGAGTATAGGGTGCGGACGCGGGACATGCTCAACTCGAGCTGGAACTCGCCACGTGCGTCCGCAAACTTAGTGTTGAGCTCGGCGATAGAGACGCAGCGTCCGCGGCCCTGGGCCGCACACCCGGCGCTGAACCGCACTTGTTTCCCCGAAAAACCCTCATTGGCCGTGAAGTGATCGCGGCTGAGTAGCGTGAACGTGAAGTCCACGTAAACGCGCATGCCCTCGCACGCACCGCGCCACACCAAATACACGCCTGTAACAAAATATTGAAACATGTAAAACTTTTCCGTCGACAAGTTTAAATATAATGTACCCTTTGACCTACGTAATACAAATTGTGAAAATTTTTAACCTACACAACATTATATCTTCATAAAGTTCATTGAGAAGCAAATTTGTGAAGGCCATTAGTCATAATAAAGATTGATTTTCATTCATTATATTATCCACATGTTCTTGTGTAACTTATCAAATGGTTTATCGGAACGGAACTGACCGAGGGAGGCGTCGGTGCGGCTGAAGGCGACCGCCCAGCGCTGGTGAGCACAGCAGAAGTCCTTGGAGGTGACATCGCGGTCAGGCTCGCGCGTGGCGGAGCGCGTCACCACGAAGGTGAACACGTGCGTGTCGGCGCGGTCCTTCAGCCGCGTCGCGCGGTACAGCAGCGCCATGCGCGCGCACGCGCCGCGCCGCACCCGCCTGCGCGCGCGCCTGCACACACACAACACAACCAAATGTACCTTCTTGGGCGAGCAGTAGTATTAATTCAGCTTGTTGTGCGTCTTGGCTAAGCTGTAAGCACAACAAGCATCTGATGATAAATAAATAAATGTACCCATGGCCGTACCCAGCATTTGGTCTTCAAATAATCCTGTGGGTAAACGACAAGGACAAGTACCTAGAACTCAAATATAGGTTCGGAATGAAAAAGGTCCAGGTCCAGGTACAGGGGGCAGGTGCTTCCCCCTTGCAAACCTTCCATATGCCTATTGGTTTGGTAGCTATATAGTTCATAATAGAATCAGTCTGATCGATCTTAGGAATTTCCCATGATGGATCAAACAGCAAGTACCTATCACCAACTCAACCTTACACTGGCACTTTTAAATTTACGAATTTTAAAGAATGGCGAGTGCCTTATGTAATGTGTCTGAAGTAGACTTTTAATGCTTATGAAGGCCAGTAAGAACTTAACGAGACAAAGTAAAAAAGCCGTTTAATTCCATTACGAAAACTCTCCCAGCAATATTACCTAGCAAGACGTATTTTATATCTGCTTCGTTCGGGTGAGCTCACTCTGTATAAATCTGGACGTGACCGCTTGGATTTGGGAAATTTGCCGAAATCTGAATGAATAGAAGCGCTCATTACGGTTTACGAGCCTCGTGTTTCAGTAAAAAGCTGTTTTATTCCATTGGATTTTTTCCATTTTTCTGATGGCAATTCCGTATCGTGGTTATTTTTAAGTGGCTCAAACTGAGGGCTGCATTTCTAGCAGGAGCCCACCGGCGTAAATTAATGTCTATAGTTACATAGGAGTGCTCATTAAAATGTAAATCATTATATTTATTACTAGCGGCCCGCCCCGGCTTCGCACGGGTACATTGCGGTTACATTAATCGAGTTTTAGTAAGGATCCCTATTTTTTTTGAAAATATATTATAGATTATGTCACCCGGGGATAGCGTAGCTTCCCAACAGTGAAATAATTTTTCCAATCGGTTCAGTAGTTTCGGAGCCTATTCATTACAATCAAACAAACAAAGTTTTGCTCTTTATAATATTAGTATGATGTAGCATACGGACTTGGGTCTAATTTAAGGATTCCTATTTAATTGTTGGATTTTGGATTGGTAGGTACTTATATAAAAAGCTTTTACCCTCTTTATAAAAAAAACCTTATATAGCCTCCTATGATATTTTGTATTGAAGCCAATGATTTTTTTTCCGCTTAGCATACCCAATTTCGGGTCAGCCCTCACGGCATACAGTGCGGGTACCTAGAGGAAGAATTTCCATCTCTTTGATGCGGAACCCTAAAAATATTAATAAATTTAAATTTGAGACGTGGCATACGTAACGCGTAGCCAAGTCTACTGATTACTCCACCCGGGGCCACGGGGCGGAATCGCATTATGCGGATATCAAAGATATTTTGGTGTTATGTATTTTAGATGTAAACCCCTGTGGCATGTGCCCCTTTGAAAACTCTATGTATATGCGACGTGATGTATTTTAATGTAGGAGAAACGACGTAGTGTACTTACGTGTGATATGTGGTTGATACAACAATTTAAACAAGCATTATGCATTATTAATATTTAACGTACGTGCTAGCGACTAGCGACCCTAGCTAACCTGTAAACTCGTCGTAGAGAGAGATACAGTAAACATTTGAAATTGTTTCTAAAATGTATAAACTTTGTATATATTACCACAATATTAGAGACTTTTGTTATCTGAAGTTGTCCTTAATAAACCTACGAACAATATAAAAATCACTAACTACGGCGAATTGCGTTCGTAGCAAGCACTACCAGGCTATCAATACTCGTTCATTTCAAACCTTTATGTCCGAGAACAAAAGGTCTCACCACATAAAGGATCTTGATAGTTGAATACGTTTCCGCGGAGCGACTGGACGGCCAGTACAAAGCCGCAGCCTATTAGCTTCATTACGCTGTACTAGCCCCTGTCAGAGACAAAAAGATCCTTCGACACTCCAATTGGTTGGACCGCGTCCAATTTCCGCAATTGTGATGCGGTAAAGAAAATTGTCATTGCAGTTCAGTGTGTGTACTTCCTATACCGAGAACGGTTGGGAACTTATTTTATCTAGCATAAGTATAACGCACCTTGGTAAAACAAAAAAAACCTTATTTCTCAACTACGTCGATTTGAGTCAGTGTTTCAACTTCTTTAGGTATATCTGAAAATAAACTTATTTTCTCGAGCAAGTCATATAAATATAACCCAGTAGAAAATGCTATTGAGACAAAAAAATGCGGTATATGGCTTTAGTATTATCTTCTTTTCACACATATAGGTCACACATTTAATACTATTTGTACCTTCTAAGGAAACACGACGGCAACACGGTGAGTTCTAACGTCGTCGTTGGGCAAGTAGCAATATATGTACCGGAAATACTGAGTGACAAAAAACAGTATAATGACCCACCCTCATATATGAGAAGCCCTTATTATTATTCGACACCCATATCGAGTAAGAAGTACAAATATTATGCGTGCGCCTTGTTTATAGGGACCATAATGATGTATCCTACGTTAATGGTTTGAAATTTAATAGAATAATAACGTGACGAACTCCATATTGAGTTATCTGCAATAATGTTGTCCGGCCCTGTGGCTCATTAGACGCCTCCACATGTACTTAGCAGGATAAATAACATGATCCGTTATCACATCGCGGTAAACTCAGTGTCACAATTGATCCTTGTCTTATGGAGGATTTTTGATTAGACTATGCATTAATAAACATATCCGTTGTCACATTGGTGTGACAATTATTAGTTAAAGATAAAGATACTTTTCATTGACTACTCAGAGTACCTATGTCGTCACGCACACGAGTAATCAGGTTTAACGTCTGACCACGTAGTCAAACTCATAAGTAACTGAATGCTTGAGCACGGCTGCTATCTCAATTCTACATTATTAATACGTTTACAAAGAGTATCTTCCTATTTCGATACTCCTAGTCGGGGCTTGGCCTGAGTGGATGGGTTTCCAGAGCGGCAGTTGGCCGCCGCTCAAAGCCGCAGCGCCGCGCTATTACCTTCATTACACTCAGTCTCGCCTGTCCACAGGAAAAACTCTTTACTGGATTGCTTTCAATTATGGAACATTGATAGCGTCGAACTTACTCCTTATAATAACTTACTTATATGTAGTCATAATCCGATGTGCAAAAAGTAAGGAAATATTTAAAAAAAACCTGTGTCGCTACTACCACACGTCTATTTCCCGATGGAATCGTTGTAATTTCGTACAAGTACCTACCTACCCAATATACAGTAGATGATCAACAAGTTCCACAATATTGCAGAGATACGGAATCTTCAAACAAAACTCTCGCACTCGGGTTGAGATGGAGTACCTACTCGTGTGAATACCTTTAGGTATATCCCTCGCTTATACAATGTATAAACCGTTTACTATGTAAACCAACAAGAACGCGGGTGCGAGAAATCTTTTCAGTGTTTTTTTAGCGGATGTAATATATCTTCAGACTCTTGTGTATAACAATAAGAAAGCTGAATGTGTTAGAGCAACCTTCTGTTTTTACCCATCACTACATAGTATAAAACAAAGTCGCTTCCCGCTGTCTGTATGTCCCTATGTATGCTTATATCTTTAAAACTACGCAACGGATTTTGATGCGGTTTTTTTTAATAGGTAGAGTGATTCAAGAGGAAGGTTGATATTTATAATACATGCATAATAAAGTAAAGAAATACTGATAATTTTAGGGCCGTGCGAAGCTGGTGGTATAAGAGGAACCGCATGGAAAATGATACCATGGAAAGTGATTTCATGCCAAAATAAATTTTAAAATTCTGAGAAATTTTAGCATTATTCATGAAAATATCGACGGAAAATTCCAACTCCGAGGGTTCCACAATTGTTGAATACCAGTTTTTGTGAAGCTGCCCCGTACACCCTATATAGAATATAGCAAAGAGAATACAATACTACGTAAGAAGAGACGGGACTCCATAGATTAAAATAAACCCTGCTTTTAAAATGGGGCCACCATTTATGGCCAATCTAACAACGAAACTGACAACTATGATACAGTGTACCAACATAAAGAACGAAATAGGGATGTACGTTGAAAATTATCGATGTCGATGGATTACCTAATCAGCCATATACCATTTTTGGTTTTGTGTTAAATAAAAAAGCCATTGATAAAACAAATCATTTATTTAAAGTATGTGAAATATTAAACCAAAACTGGCTACTTAAGTATATAAACAATATTTAAAAATTACAATATTTAACATAAATAGATACATTTGTTGCAAATGCGCGGTCCACTTGTATGAACTTCTATTGTATCTTCTATTGGAGTAAGCTCACTCTCATTGTATACAGTAGCAGTTGATGAAGTTGACGGAACTTCTATAAAGAAAGAGTAAAACATTTGAAATTAGGAAATACATTATTATTTAACTTAAGGATTTGCTCCTTGGGTAAATAAAGGCATAATTGTAAAGAATATAAATTAATGGTCGATGAACTTTATCGACCTTTATTTGGTGTCCACTGTTCTTTAAAGAGGTGGAAAGGAAATTCAATTAATTTGTCATCTGATATTGGCTCAGTAGTCTGTTGTAAGGACGGGGCGACGACTATGTTTAAATTTGAGTAATTTTTCTGAAAATATATAATTTTTAAATGGTTGCTAAAAACAAATTTCAAATTATTCAGTTTTGCGCTGGGCATGTTTACTAAGTCCTCATTTCCATTCACCTTGACCCATTTCTGAAAACTAAAAATAATAATATCGAATATCGATAAATTTTTTCACCACACTATTTTTCTGAACAATTTTATTTTATTCTTGAAATTATGAACAACCTGCTTTTTAAATCCCAAAATCAAACATAGGCCTGGTAAATTAGTTAATATTCTACTCACCGATCACTATCCAGGGGATATCTCGCCATAAATAAACTTTTTATACCGGCTTTTCTTTCTGATATTTTTCCACATAAATCACACTTTCTATATTTCATTGGTAGGTACTTAGTAAAGTTTCTAAACTTAATTTGCATAAAACTATAACATAAAAACAGCCCAGTAACACTTATTTTCACAGTAATCACCGAACCAAAATTGAAAACAAACAGTTGTTGACGAGATGAGTGATCAGTTGTGACAGATGGCCACTGACGTTTTAGTTCTGACGTTCACCATTAAAGTTCTACCCCATTTCATACATCGTTTTTTTCTTCTGAAGTTGCGACAGCCTGGAATATAGAAGATACCTTATTTACAAATTACTCTATGGTAAACGTAGGTAAGTATTTAAGCAGTTCAAAGATTTATTGTGAGAGAAGATCTCATTGACGGATTTATTCCCTGTATTTGTGAATGTACTACTAACTTTTAGTATGTGGGGTTAACATTCTGCAACTTTTCTTCCCTATTTTTGTTCGGCTGAACTTTTCTCTCCCGATTCACGACAACAGAAAAGTTTATAATCGAAAAGGTGAAAAGATAAACATGGAAAATTAAACGCATTCCCGGAGTTATGAATTTATGAAACAAAAGACGGGCAATATCTTTCCATGCGACCAATTTTTTATTTGTTTGTTCGTACTTATCAAAGTACACATTCCGACTCATTAATTTACCAGGTAACCCTTAGGTAGGTGTGACCGCAAAACCCTGTTCAAACTTTTCTGAAAAATAATACGTAAACCTTCTTCTATCTTAAATTATATTTCACGTTGTAGGCATTTTTTTTTCTAGTTTTGTTCGTAGATATTGCACTTATATAACTGTAAACACCCACATAATATTTGGGAATATAAGATAACCCCCTACGGAAACCCCTCAGTAATGTGGGGAAGTCTGTGTCCACGGATATTCAAAATATTATTATATTTTCAAGAGAACTCTGACTAATCTATGAAAATAATAACCTCAGCTTGTTACTCAACTTTACTAAAAGTTGATACCTACCTGTGTATTACCCACCCCCGATCACTAAGATCAATATCCACAGAGTTATTTTGCCCTCAGTATCACCTCCGAATACTGCAATAACATATATAGTGTGTCATTATAGACACTATGGTATAATATACAATTTTATAGCCCCTCTCTGCATAATTATGTTATTATTTATGTCATATAAAAAATAAAGCTTTTGTAATTTTCCAGACGATTATCAATGTTATTCAATATGCTGTAACTTGTAACTGGGTGTCTTTGGAGAGACTACTAACTACAATGTTTATAAACAAAAGAAGAAGGCGAACATATAGTTTATTGCCGCACTCTAAACAAAGCCATTTGTTTTTAATATGAATGAAGTAGCTACTATATACCAGTTACTATATACCACACGGCACAACAATCTCCAAAGTCTTTTATCCATAGCTCCACTAGTTATTCGGGCTAATAAAAAGTCTTATTTTAATAATGCACGATATTGTGTATAGCACCTTAGTTAAATGACATTATATATGTACCTACATCGAAAAAATCATTCTGATGATATAAATATTTTCTGTTGGTTGGTCAGCTGGTTAGAAAATATTGATATCTTTCTGTCTTTAAAAATATCTTTAAAAATACCCAGTTTAATAAGTATTTCGCGAGTATCCGATACAAAACAAAAACGTGACCAAATCGAGACACGATGGCGTTACACAATATCGTGCATTATTAAAATAAGATCTTATATTACACTATTTTTTTTAATGTGATGATCAGCTATTAATATTACCTACTGTCTCGTATTACAACACTACTTTGTATTTTATAATGCGTAAAAACGTAATAAAGATCTGATTTAACATGATGTTCACTCAGTAATAAACTGTGAGTTAAACAGCATACATTGTTGAAATTTAACGATCAATAAACTAGCAAAGGATAACCTTTGCTTATAATCGGAAAATGATGTGTTACAGTAACAGTTTATGACCATATCGTCAAGGGATCGCGTCAGTCAATTTGAAAGTACCTACCTACGTCTACTTACTATAATTACATTTTCATCTTACGATATTTCTTCTGAAGACTTTTTACCGAAATACCATTACAGTAATAAGATACCTATTAGTCTAATGGACTTTATCACTTACAGATAATAGCCGCCTGTTTTTATTTTCTCACAAGAAGCAGACTATAATTTACAGATTTGCTAAGTCATATTTCAAAAGTCCAATTTTTTTAATATAAATAATATACCTTTTTTTTTTATTATCTTAAATCCAATAATCGGATCTTTTGTACCAATTACCATAACGTTTAAATAACGCACATTGTCATATTTATACTTACGTTAATTTAGAATGATTATTCTTTCTATAATCCAACACCAATGGTGATTCATGAAATACCCTGCATACATTAGGTTTATTTAAGTATTTTTAAATTGCGGTTTAATTGTTACAACAAAATTGAAAAAATCAAAGTAACGACAGGTCACACGCCGCGCGCCGCCGTAATTTCCCAATCGCCATTACCTACCTTTTGGCTGATGAAAACAAAGAGAATTTCATTTTTTATTCGTTTACGGCATTCATAAATTCTACGTTCGTTGAATTGCTGCCAGATAAAACACAGACTCGCGTAATTTATTAAAAAGTATTTTTACTATACCTATATTTTGTATCGAAACTACGACAGAAAACTCGCAAAATTAAATTATAAGGTGTTAAGTAGCACAATGCTTATTTATGTACCGCATACCACATTGTTAAAAAGTTAACAAACAGTTAATTCGCTAAAATAGCTTTAACAATCCTTTTCGGTTATTTTGTTACTAAATTCGTTTCTAAACGTTTTCTTACATTGAATTCATAAAAAAACATTATTCTGTATTATTTCATAATAATTTTGTACAATCTACCTATCTATTGAAATCGTACCGCGTTATTAGAGAAGGTAATTAAAAAGATATATTTACGTATTTCAGATGTTAGATATTCATTATTTCAGATGACATACTCAGTTAGTTTGACTTATTTTATTACAATTAAAAGCGTTTCGTGGTTCCTGGCAATTATTTTTAAATAATTACCAACTTCTGAAATGATTACCACAATTTTAATAAAAGGGCTTTTGTGCGACGGTAAAAAATGAACAAAGAATAAGTGTTCATATTAAAATATTCAAAGAATCGTTACTGTACATAATTTATATCACAACAAGCAGCAATGAAATGTCGTTCATCAATAAAACGAATCAGACATGTCGTGCGTGTAATTGTTTTAGCTATTACTGTCCTGTTCGACACAGGCCTACAATTATAGAAAAACATAAAACATCGATTAAAACGCGACAACCAAAGCTACTATCTTGCTAACTAACTTTGTTCAAAATAATTATTGATAAAATCTTTAATCAGCACACAATGCAGAAGCAAAATTGAATTTGAACAACAAACTTCACAAAACTTCGCTCTGAATAGAAAACTCCCTGAATGCTTTTTCCTGAATACAAATTGGATTGTCGCCTCTCTACCTGCGCGCCTGTGGAGTGGAGTCGCGAAATTAGGCGGGAAAATATCACTGGCAACTTGTTTACACAATAATTATACCATTCACACGGAGGGCGGTGAAATCCTTTTGTTTTCAGGCATGACTCGTGTACATCATTTACAGGTGTACAGACCTACCTACCTATACTCAACTGCTGTAAATTTCGTAGCGGATCGATCCATTCAAATAATACATAAATTTAACGCTTTTGGAATATTTCAGCTGAAACAGAGGTAAAGAAGAGTCTGGCTGTATGCGAGAGCCCGCCAAATAGTTGAGATAGAAGAAAATGAAGTGTGTAGATATAAATGTGCATAGATAAACATCGTTGTGCAGTGCGCAACAGGGTGGCGCTGGGCGCGGGCGACATGCATGCTGCGTACGGTACCTGAGGGCGGGCGCCGGGTGCGGGGGGGACCGGGGGCTGCGGGACTCCGGAGAGCCAAGCCACCGCGCCGCTCCACGCGGACTAACGCACCCGCGCGACTACCGACGCGCCCGACGCCCGTACGCCGCACCAACCAACAATGTTGCCTGTAGAATAAAATGGATTTTCCCTCTGCATTTCGGTAAGGTACATTTAGATAAATCCCCAAAACTGTTGACGACAGTTGATACCCAATTATGTTTGAGAATTATTTTTAATAACCCACTCCTAATCACCAAATGAATAATTTTATAACTATGCGCTGTTTTGTTAAATCAGAAATAGTATCCATTAAAGTACCTAACTTTAATGTATAAAAAGTTAAAGCAAACAATAGGATGTTTTTATGTATGAATTACCTCCAAAACGAGGTGACGGGAAAATGTATGGTGTTAGCAACACCGACATCCGCCCGCTCCCCTCCGACCCGGGCGGGCGCCTAATAATGAAGCTAAGGGAAAAGAGATTGTAGAGCAGGGAAAATGCCGGAAGACACCGGCCCGTGCCGGATGGACGGCGACGGCGCCGGATCCGCCGCTCTCACTTGCGCCCTTTCATCATTTCCCAAACCACCATGTGCAAACGAGGCCTACAATGGATGTGAAAAAAATAACTCTCGCGAACTTATTGTAGCGATCAGGAATTTATATTTTATTTCTTTTTTCCGCGGAGGAAACTCCCACAGCTTATTTTACGGCTCCACGTTATTAGCATTAACGATAGCCGGACTTTTTTTACCGTTTTCCGAGAAAGCTTCGTCTACATGCAAACGTTATCCTTGAGTTATACGCGGTCGTAACATATTGAAATATTTCAAGCATTATTCAGTTCTCTGAAAAATTTCTCTGAAACTTTGAGCGTTATTGGGTGTTGTTACTCGAATGTAACTTGTTGTCTAAGCTTTGTTCGTAAAATATAGGTACACAATGACGGAGCATAATAGTTTAACGTATCCATTGTTGTGGAAGAGTCGCTTTACAAACCCAAAACTTGCGGGAACAATCTCTCTTAAAATTAAAATTAGATAGTACTGTAGGTACATTTCAATCCTCTTCGTCAAATTCAATAGGTAATTCAATTTTCTGCTCAATTACAAACAAACGTGAACAAATCCGAGTCCTATTCAAATACGCCCGCGTTCATAATAAATGTAGGTAGGCAGATAAAATGAAATCCTAACTTGACTAAACTTGTCGAAACTTCAAGATGTTCGATATGAAACTTTTCAAATTTTCATTGTGAAGTTGAGTACGCTGAATTGATGCTCGGAGACCAGCCCAACAACAAACCGATATGGAAATAGCAATAGCATTTTGTGGTTAAGCTGAGATCAAATAGATCCTTGTTTGGTGTAGTCTCTCCGGTGGCGACGTGTATGTAATACTATGAGGAATTCAGAATAGTCGGCAAACTTGAAAGGACAAACAAAGGCTTAATAATTAATGACAATCCTTGGCACCTCCCTAAACTCTACAGCCTCCATTCTTTTATATCTTATGACTCTACTATGATAGGTTAAATGTAAATTTTAAAATGCATAAAAGTGAATCTATGTGTAGACCTTTTTTCAGAATTATCGATGAGTGATGACTCTGATAAATATACTTTAATTTTCAGAATTTTCCTCAATTTACAGCTACTTTGCGAAACTTCTCAGCTCCTCAACCCCGAACAATTTAATTTCCATGATGAATGGACATTATTTGACAACTATTGGCGCGAGCTCACGACGACGGCTTCTTAATTAAATCTTTGTTTAGTGATTACATTTCGCTGATAGGAATTCTTTAAGACAACCTTCGTCTCGCCTGAAACCACTTAACCGATAGGTTAGGTAAGTACTATCATTAGAAATTTTAGATAGTAGGTAGATTGAATTAGATAATAGGTAGGTTAGAATAATAGGTATTTAAAATAAGTTAATATTCAACTTTCACTTTTGAATAGATATCCAAAAAATACCATGGCATCGTTTTAACTAAATGATTCAACTAGCAACAGAATTTGACCATATACTGATTCAGGAATATGCAGTACAAATATGTAAAAAGGACTTGACATTTTGGAATGAGGCTTTATAAAGTTGGGTTTAAGCTAACGTTGTCAGAATGGCAATGTTTGTATATATTCGGTCTTGTTGGTACTTTATTGACAGTAGGGTCTTCGCCATCAGCTGCAGTTCGCTCAGTATTAAGGCACTATATTCAAACTTTATAACAAAGCCTTTGTGAAAATATGCACCACACTTCATATCACATTTTTATCTACGAATAACTAGATTAAAGGATTTAAACTGCGAGCCTTTTAGCATACTAAAACATTAATATATTCATAGCAAGCCCGCCAGCAGCACTGATATACTCGCCCTCTATGTTCACACTTCACTCCTTCAGCTTTAGCATTTTACTTAGTACGTGTGAGGATCCACAAAGCAGGGGCTTCAGGCTTGCGATGACCGGCTTCACCGGCCTAAGCACAATCTATTTACGCTGCGTTAATGTAAGCCGTTCCATCGTCCCGCCCAGGATAACGGATTTACATAAGATAATAAGAGGCAGTATTCAACAGTGACAGTCTCGATGACGATACCATAACACAAACCCCCGTATTAATAAACGTGTTTTAGCGGTTCTACAGTTACACCATGCTTTGTATACTTCTTTCAAATGTCAAATGACTGATGAAAGAAAGAGATAATTCCGTGTGTAACTATTCACGTTTTTTCAATGTCTAAAGCTGGTTACTATCTACAAAATTGATTAGAATGTAGTTTGAGTCTTCGATTCTAATAAAGCTACAAATAAAGCTACATCCAATTTACGTTCCATTTCGTACTCTACAAACTGTCGATTTTACGTAAACTGGCCCCCAATTTCAGCTCCCTGAAATAAAATGCTATGTATTTTATGTGAAGCGTGTCGACGCGACACCATCGGGCCGGGGGTGAAGCGAGCTGAAGCCTGCAGATGGCGCCGGCTCAAATTGACCGTGAAACACTGACACAGCGTTTTCCTTAACAGCTGTATAAATTAAAATAATGAACCTCAGTAATGTCGTGAACTAGGTAACGCTTACATTTTGTATTGAAAGGAAAAACATGTTGTTGAGTATTCTTTACTACTATCTATGATAACTGCTGCAAAAGGAAGAGGAATCTTTTTGACACCGACAGTAATCTCTAATTTGCTACTCAGCCGTTCTGAGATGTATTCCTTGAGCTCCCCAGTAATCTTGATACACCTACAGACCTTCTTCATACATAATCTTTCTGATAAATGGACCTTATGACACTCAGATATAAGAACCCAACCAGATTTAAAACTTTATGATTGTAGTAAAAGTTCTCCCATCGCTATCTAAAAATATAACATGTAATATCAACAGGAAAATTAATGGCTCATAAATCAGACATTTAAGCGGTATAAATAATGGTTAATGCATCTGTAAGGTAGACATTGGGCAGAATAGTAGTTAATAAATATGAGCGCGGGTTAATCCCGGGTAGCTTGTAGTTGTGTTGGACGCCTCGCCGTTCGATTACTGCGGCACTGCGTAATTAGATTGCATGATTAAAATATAATGAGACCACGATATGCCCGCGTAAATGTGAGCAATATTGTAGGAGCCAGTTTAGCCTATAACAACATATTCGTAGAATAACTTGTATGTACATAGGACTTTGATTTGATGTTTGGCAAATAATGATAGATAAGTATGTTTTTTTATAGTACAAGACTTTGTCCGTTATTTTTACAAGATTGAAATAATATACAAAATACACCGATATAAATCAATAAACATATGTGCTAACAAAGGTAACTATCCAAAGACGCAAAGTACAACAAAGAAGACCTACCTACATTATAGTTTTGCAGGTAACATTTTCATGGATATATTTTTGTATTATATTGTTCGCAAAACCACTACATGAAAGTATGTTCGTCATTAATTTGTGGGGTATGCGTAGGAGTAACCTCACCTAAAATTTATATGTTTAGCTGGGAGAGTAGGAGGAGGGGGATACTGCCAAATGTCATCCCGGGCTCGGCGCGCGGCGTGACAGCGCGTGGCACCGCCCCAGCCGGGGCCCGGGGCCCGCGGCCGACACTTGTCAGAATACAATTTCCACTATATTTCGGGTAACTTACACAATTTCGGAAATGACAGGCTTGAATTGCAAGCCACCCATTCTATATTTTTGTTCGACACTTTTTTAGAAGCATTCTGCATAAAAAAAAAGTATTGGTATAATTAATTAATTTACCTACTTAACATACTTTTAAGAAAGTTGTTAATTTTAGAAAGGGTGTGTTCGTATTTTGCCCTTGTCTGTATGCCACCTTATTCACCCCAGACCATTCCATTGTACAATATCTCATAGTAGGTACCTACGTACAAGCGATGCTCAGTTTGAAACAATACAGTTAGTGTAGACTCAGACAATATTTCTTTATTTTATAAACTATCATATACGATGTCAGTTGCCCCGTTAACTGATTTAACAAACCATCACGTCTGGAACATCTATCAGAGACACTCAAACCCGCCTATTAAACTCGACTCAGTAATCTGGCTTATAAAGTCACGACCTACACTTATTCGATATGAATGTGCCTCGTATTTACCACTAGTATACATACACAAACAAATTAATTACTCGCAATCGCGGAAGGGTCCGTGTTCACGAACAATTAGTCCGCAACTCCTTGAGGGCTCAGTAGGTACACCGGGCACATTATATCGGGCGCTACGAGTTACAGTAATAGCGCGATTTGTTACAATCTAACCCTTGTACCTACTGCCGGCATGCCTAATGAAATTTCTCTCGTCTACCACAAATATTTAAAAGTAATGATTTCTTATATTTACGCGAATACTACACATTGAAATAAAACTATTTTTACGGATTATATCGCGTTTATTTAAAATACCTAAAATACACAAGCCCGAGGCCCCGCTGCGTCCCATTGTAAGCCAGATTGACACACCAACATACAGTCTGGCCCAGCACGTAGCGAAGGTGCTCTCACTACTAAGAGGACACACAAGAGCACATACAAAGGATTCATACCATTTTGTCAGTGAGATTAAACATCTACATCTTGCAGACAATGAAACTATGGTCAGTTTTGATGTTCAGTCTTTGTTTACCTGTATACCTGTAGCAGACTGCATCACAATAGTATCAAAGAAGCTAGCAGAGAACAACATGCCGGAGGAATATGCTGAACTCTTAAGACATTGCCTTACATCTGGGTATCTGTTGTGGAATGAACAGTTCTACAAGCAAGTAGATGGTGTAGCGATGGGCTCCCCTGTTTCTCCCGTTGTCGCCGATATATTCATGGAAGACTTTGAGGAGACAGCCCTTCGCACTTCACCTGTGACCCCAAGATTCTACAAGCGGTACGTAGACGATACTTTCACAATATTACCATCTGACAAAATAACAGCATTTCTAGACCATCTTAACTCCATACACTCTAAAATCAAATTTACAATGGAGTTAGAGGCCAACAACTCTCTAGCATTCTTAGATGTTTTAGTGATCCGTAATCCTGATAACACCTTAGGCCACACCGTGTATAGGAAAAAGACCCATACCGATAGGTACTTAAACGGTGAATCTCACCACCATCCAACACAGTTAGCTACCGTGGGTAAATCTTTGTTTCAGAGAGCACAAGGGATCTGTTATGAGGAACACCTGGCTGCCGAGATCCGTCACGTCAAGCAAGTATTGCATGACAACAAGCTTCGGATCCCGCGCCGCCATCACAGTGACCGAGTAAAACCAGCCACAGTCGAGCTGTACCCTGCTGTACTACCATACATAAGAGGTGTCACAGACAAGATTGGCTACATCTTGAAACGGGCTTCAATCAAAACTTACTTCAAGCCACCTAAGAAGATTAGTCAGTTCTTACCACCTGTCAAGTATCACATGCCTCTACAAGATGCAGAGGTATACAAACTCGATTGTGAATGTGGGCTCTCCTACATAGGGCAAACTAAAAGATCAGTAAAAACCCGCGTAAAAGAACACATAGCTGACGTGAAACACCGGCGCTCCACGAAGTCTGCAATCTGTGAACATGTACAGGACCGCACCCGCCATTATATCAGATTTGATAAACCACAGATCCTCGCAAAAGAACACCAATTCCGACCAAGGATGATACGTGAGGCCATTGAAATTAAAAAACATCCTAATTTCAATAGGGAAGATGGCTGGGTGCTACCACCAACTTGAGATCCAGTAATTAATATAATTAAATCCAAAACCAAGCGTACCATTGCAAGACCTCGAGACACAGTGAGCACTTTCTGCGTGGATGCGACCGCAAATACCAACAAAATTTTGAGGGTACCCAGTTTTTAACTATGACATCAAGACGTCTAACACCTCAGTCCCCCCGTGACCACGGTTGCTGTAAAGCAACCGAAACGTCGGGAACATAAAAAGTAAAAATAAACGCGATATAATCCGTAAAAATAGTTTTATTTCAATTTAAAAGTAAAATCACGATATCGCTCCGCGGTAAAGTTGGGAGGAATGCACATTAAATTTTGTAAGAGTTTTTGGTGTTGCATATTCGCACCTATAATATTAATTACCTTATATAATTAATACGTGTATTTTTAACCAACTTCAAAATAGCTCCCTGTTTCTCAATTCACCATGAATGGTTTTTGTTTTGTAATAAATAAATATCGCCAGACTGACACACCAACTGTATGGTCCCAAACTCAGCAACGCTTGTACTATGGGTAGCGTACAGAGGACTAGGGGTGATCCCAGTCCTGACGCCCAAATGGCAACGTTTCCCAGGCGGGAATCGAAACTGCAACCACCCGTTGCAGTAAGCCGATCAAGTTGTTATCCTAGTTGATTAATCTTAACGATGGTAGAGATTCTATGGCTAAATAAGATTAACATTTGTGGTATGCCTGTCTGGGACTCTACAATAATATCAACAGTCTGTAAGCCCCCCAAACCAACATCGAATAGGCAATGTTATGATGGCATATAAAAACCGCAACACAATAGAGCTTCCTCAGAAAATAGGCAAATAAAGCGTTATAATATAATCCTGTGTTATAGGTTTTATGGCACAATATTTGTGTGCCTCCGAGCGAGACTCCGCCGCGCTAACGCAAGTTTACAGTAACGTGAATGAGTATTTATTGTAACCGATATTTTTATTATTTGTGTATATATTACTTGTGTATGATTTGAGGAGGTTCTTGAAACAATACAAAATACATATTTATGTATTACATAATGTATATGTCGACAAAAAATGATTATAGTACCAACCTACTTAAGGAAAGTCCAAAATCTAAATTATTACTTCTTTGATTACGTAGGTGTCTACCTATTTTTATATAAAAATAAACAAATATCCCACACTCTCCCCGGAGGCTTAAAGTTGAAGTTATATTAGTTTGTTCGCAGTTAAACGAGCAGATAAACTATAAAAATAAAATGACTTCGGGAGTTAGTACATAGTTAAGTATCTACCTACATTATAGGTAAATTTCTATCTTTATCATACAAACAATAGAATTCTCCCGAAATAACCAAATTTCACTTTTATTTAGTTAGTCTTAACAACTTGTTTTGGAAATGCCATATGTATGGTAACACCCGATGGCATAGACAGATTCTAAGGCTCAAAAGGGCTTGTACTCAGGGCCGTTAAAAAACTTAAAAAAAAAAAATTGACAGATTCTAATAGTGACGTCACGTTCTTCTCGTGAAGAGCTCCCCAATCACTTACCCATTATCTATACCTACTTCACTCATATTCTAGTGTATAACAGTCCATCGCGATGCCACTAGGGTAGCATAATTTTCCATAAGCAAAATATTGTTATTTTTCCAGATGAATAAAATGAACTTGGCGTTCATTCACACGGTTAACCCTACATCGAAATTCCATACATTTACTCTATCTTAATAACGTTCTGAAATAAGAAGACCGTTATTGTTGAGTATTATGTTAAAATTATACCAGTTACAGTAATAATTTAAACAAAATTCAGTAAAGAAATATCCTTTATTCCAAAATTCCAGTCGTTTTAAATCATTCAGTTCACCTAAAGCGTACTTGACAACTATTGCCGCGCACTCCCGACAGCTCCTTAATTAAATATTTGTCTAGAAACTGATTTAATTTGGCTAATTACAAATTCCCTAAGCAAAGCACCACTCCGCTCCATAAAACGGCGCTCACTGAACAGACAGATAATAAAATCGTTAGGCATAGACTACGTGCTCTGTTCATATTTTATTTATAAATTTATCAACTAAGTTACAGTCAACGACAACACAATCTAGAGAATTTAATAAACAGTACATTATGTATTAGTTTCGATAGCGGCTAGCGATCTATGTTTAATATCGCCCGTTTCTATGACCCGAGGAGTCATCAATTTATTTATGTACAAACAATATTTACGTAGTTCGCTATTAGCGACTCTAGCGATCGCATAAACTCATAGTAGAGCTTCCAATTTATATCAAGTGGAAAGTTATTGAAACTCGTTGAAACTGTATTCAAAAGACTTCGAATTATTGAGAAATAGAGTTATGAAATACAGGCCTTTACATTTACATATTTTTTGTTTCCCAATTTTATGAAATCAATTTTATTTACTCATCCAATTCCGTTTTTGATTAACAAGAAAAATAAAAATAGTAGCTACTTAAGTATTTGTTTAACAAAAGAAAAGTAAAAATAAAAATGTATCAATGTGTGAATAAGTGGTGCTTAGAACACAGGTAGCCGGTGGCCACTCTACTAGCTCCGCACTTAACGCTTCAAGTGGGATTTAACAATCTGCCCTAACGACCCCCACCCCTTGTATCGCCATAACGTTAACTCGCGATATATCTCGCAACACAACCCTATAAAACAATTAGGTATTTTTGGATCAGCTTTTACGGAGGTTTTATGTTAAAATCATTATATGACTTAAGGTTAAAGCGTCGGTCGGGTTTATTGCAGTTTCTCTCAAGATGACGCTGTAGTCAACAGATTCTACTTATTTATTTTTTACGCAAAATTTGAGCATTTCTAAGCTATAATACTATTGTTTGCGATTAAGACTTATTATACTGCATTGAAATATGCAATAATATCAACCTAAAATCATTCATAATCTAAGCGTTTTCCGATAAAAAACTTCTGTCACTTTTTATTGTAATACATACACGCACACATTGACAAAAGGTGTATTTTAGCCACTAGCCACTAGAGGGCGTACTTTTATATTAATTGCGGCCTTTTTATTTTATAATAAGTAGCGAAAATATTATATTGTTGCTATTGTAAAATACATTATTATATGTGTATTCATCATTCTAAAAAACCGATAAAAATATACGTCTGTTATAGAATAATTTTATTGTCTGACTAGCTGTGCCCGCGACAGTCCGCGTGTAATTTAACTTAACAAAAATTTCGGGATTATTCATCCCCTATTTTATCTCCTTGGGGTAGAATTAATCAAAATCCTTTCTTAGCGTATGCCTACGTCATAACATCTGCATGCCAAATTTCAGCCCGATCCGTCCAGTGGTTTGGGCTGTGTGTTGATAGATCAGTATGTCAGTCAGTCAGTCAGTCACCTTTGAGTTGTTATATCTAGATGTTACTAAATATAGTGAAAATATAATTGTAATACACTTGTTAGTGTATTCCACTTTTCTAACATATGAGATACATTACTGAGAAATAGATGTGGTTTTCCATGTAAACATATTTTTATTTATAACAACAACAATAATTACAAGAAATCAACATAAAAATCGTGTCTCAATCAAAATTATAGGACCTAGAGTACTATACAGAGTAGCGTTAGTAGTGTTTCCTACATTGAGACATTACGTGGCCTACTTTTTTGCAATATGTACACGACACCTTAGGCACACTATTTACACTAGACTACGAAAAGGCACTAGATGTAGCAGAGGTATCTCGGCGTTCTTCCTTCAGCAGGATCGATGCAATCGAGTCTGTAGATATCGAGGTGCCGGAATGCTCTATTGCCATCACCATTGGGCTGTAGCTGTCGTTAAGTCCTGCCAGCATAATCACACCAACAAGTTCATCTTCCAGGCCAGCCTGATTGGCAATCAGTTGTTGTTGCACATGCCGTATGTCATTCACATAGGCTTCTATGTTCGAGTACAATACAAGTTTAGTACCAAGCTATTTCTTCATAAGTTGTAAGCGTCGAGCAAGCCCGCTGTCAGCGTAGGCTTCCCGAAGTCGCTTCCATGTTTCCTTCTAAGTTTCAGCTGTCATAACGATGAGATATAGATGTTCGCTTAGACTCAAGCAAATCTTGGATCTTTGGCATCTTTGCGTTGAAAGTCGTCAACTTCCTCCGCAGGCTTCATGACGCAGTCCCATAGTTCGCTGTCGATCAAGTACATCTTCATGGCGAAGCTCCAAGTCGCGTAGTTGACGCTTCCGTTTAATTTTGCGAAGCTCAGCAGATTAATAAAACATATACGTAGGCCAGATAAGATATTTATGTACAGCGTATTTTGACAGACAGAATAGAATTCTATGTAAAAACAAATGTCAATATAAATTACACGGAATTTAAAAACTAATTATAAACCGGCCAGTGCTTTGATGATTTCCACCACGTAGGTTTCAACAACGGTTTAGATCTTCTAAGACATGCAGGTTTCCTCACGATATTTTCCTTCACCGTAAGCTAGTGATAATCATATAGAAATTATGAGTCACACATAGATTACGAAAAATCCAGATGTGCGAGCCGGGGTTTGAACCCAATACCTGGTGCGTTAAGCAATCGGCTATCACAGCTTCAGCTCAATCAAAATAATACTAATAAATAAAGAAATATCGCCAGACAAACATACCAACTGTATGGTCCCAAACTAAGCAAGGCTTGGACAATGGAAGGAAGTAAAAGTAAAAGGAAAAGGAAAAGGAAAAGGGAAAAAAGTGTCGTTACGTTACACATTTTTTGGTCTTAATTTTTTCCGTCTAGCCCCCTTTCGCAACGCGCGATAAGGAACTTCGTTCCAATATTTATTACGTACTTACCTAGTACCTGTGCACATATATAATGTAGTATCTATGGTTTGTTTATACCAGGTTCAGTATTTATTTGGCACAGTAAATTTTCATTTTTATGTACCTATACGGTAATCCTAAGCCAGCGGCAACACTATCCTACCCACAGATTTGGATTTACAAAGATAACGCAAATGTATGTACTTAGCGTGTCCAAAAACCCTCAACCCCGACCAAGCGTCAAGGTTTGTCGCCGAAAACTTACAGTCCATCGCGACTACAGATATAAAAATATGAATATGAGCGAGATAATCACTCGAGAGAATCGTAGCGGGCAGAGGGGCATCTGCGGCATCGGTGCCTTTGAATCGGTTTGGATTTCCCGTCATCTGTGACGTCACAGTAAGTGTTAAAAATTTGGCACGCTTGGTTTCAATACAAATCGTGATACTTGCGTTATCTATGTAAATCTATATCTGTGATCGTACCTATAATACACTAAACGAAAAAAATATTTCCGACAACAAACGCTTTTATAATAGACATTCGACGTTGTCAAGTCGCCGCTCTCTACCAATTGGCAACGTCGCGTCTGCAACAACGTAGTACCTCGTGTGGCGAATTGACGACCGCTTGGCGCTCTAGTTTGAGCGTTGGCCGCTCGGCTCACTGCATCGGATGGTTGCGGGTTCGATTCCCGACAAAGGAAATTTTCTGAAACGGCCTTTGCGTAATTTGCCCAGGTCTGGGTGTCACTGGGATCGCCAGTTTAATGTATGGTAACCATAGTACAAGCGTTGCTTAGTTTGGCGCCATATAGTTGCTGAGTAAGTCTGGCGATATTTATTTATTTATCTGATACCTATCATGTCAGCGATACATTAATTTATTTATTAGACACTTTGTATTATGTCCGGAAAATATTAAAAACACTTAGCTCATTACTTCATTTTTTTATTGAATGTTATTATTATGATAATTAAAGATGAAAACCCGGCTTCGCTCGGGTGAAATGTGACTCATTTCAATTTTCGGCATGATGTGTTTACGTCCAAACAAAGTTAATAGAAATACAAATACATCCAACAGAGAACCAAAGTTATCGACATAGCTCAAAGAATTAGCAAGCTGAAGTGGCAGTGGGCTGGCCATATCTCGCGAAGAACCGACAACCGCTGGGGTAAACGTGTTCTTGAGTGGAGACCTCGACTCGGCAAGCGTAGTGTAGGACACCCTCCGATCAGGTGGGATGACGATCTGCGAAAGACTGCGGGCAGATTCTGGATGCGCCAAGCTGAAGACAGGGCGCTATGGCGCTCATTAGGGGAGGCCTATGTCCAGCAGTGGACAAGCATAGGCTGATGATGATGAAAGTTAAATACTATGCAAAGCAAAATGAATGAAATGAATACTCGTACGGAAACATCATGAACATTGAACACTGAATTTGTTTGTTCTGACAGCTCAATCAATAAATGCACTTCTTCTTCTTCTTTCTTTAAAAATATGGCCCACCAACTGAGAACACTGGCGCAGTCATCACTGACACTGACTGACATGCGTTCATAGAAAATATGGCGGTACTGTGCCGAATATTATAATTATAATATTGTTTATAACGACAATCCGAATTTTGCGGATATATGTTGTCGACTCGAAATCATTATTTTTTTAAGTGTTATTATTCTGGTAACGTTTCAATCGAGTCTACCGTACCCCTTGACGGAATTATTAATATAGATGGTGCAATATAGGGATATACATATTTGCAATAATAATTTGGTAACCACCATCTGTCATTTCAACTAGTACACTATTACACGCAGTTTACTCAAAGTACAAATTTTATGTTAATAATGTCCTAATTTAGTCAGATGGCGCTGACAAATTCACACACACAGGCGTAAAATTTATCAAATTTTACGATCGATTTTAATAATGTTAATCTATTTTTAAATGCCTGAAATCATTAGATGCGAAAACAATAATTTTTTTAGAAGTGATAAAATCCATTGTTGTAAGGAAAAACTTTGTGTGTCTCGTATGCATTCGGAATGAAATATGTATGGAGAACACGATCGCCCCATCGACCTTAATGAGCGTATTTATTTATAGCTGCCTAAATGTTAACGTGTTCTAAATAATTATCTTATCCGATTCAATTATCCTTTGAGTGATACCTCAAACCTAATTAAATGACCATGTAATTATTTTACACAAATTTGGCAGTAATAAAGTTAAGATCAGAATATGTAAAGTGAATTTTCCATTTCATTGGAAACCGTCTCAATAACTTTCCGTTGCCAGCAAAACAATTAGCTGTCCCTAAATGTATTGGAATTAAAATGTCGTTACAAATTTACACCCTAACAACTTAAACGAATATCTCAAGTTTCCTTTCTTATTAAGATTCTCTGAACATTCCCTTCCGCTTTCTGTGATGTGGAACATGAATCTGTACGAAGTTATCTTTGCGTACCCATACTTTTTTATCATATTTTAAAAATCATTATTATGAAATCTCCGGAATATCAACAAATTAAAACATCTCAATCATGTCTCCAATCGACAAACTACAATTTGCTATACTGACGGTTCTTGGCCATATAAACAATAAAATTTTTAGTGAATATCTCTATCAACCTTTTTTTTTTTTTTTTGTTTACTCTGGGAAATGCATTTACGCATACCGCCCGAGACCGGGGGGAACTCGGGCGGTTATGTGGGGCTCCTGAACTATTGTCCAGACTACCCACTAAAACTCAGCGGTCTGCCCTCGCCGCCGTTGCTCCGGAGCGCCACAGGATCGGTATGCACTGTGACGCCCCGGCGGCAGGCCTGGCGTTGGTGCCAGGCCACAGACCTCAAGGTGGGACTAGGTCCCCCCTCTGGGGATTAATTTGAGCAGGAGGTCCCCCGACCCCCCACCCAACATCCCGTCCCTCCGCTACGGCGGAGGCAGGAGATGCGCATAACGCCTCCTCCTTCTGCCTCGCCGTGCTCTTCGGATCGGGTCAGCAAAGGCATCTTCCTCTCTGACCCTCTCCGCGGCCTCCTTCTGCGACATTACTGTTTCGCAGAAGGAGACCATTGCCTCCCAACACCTCTTGTTGCCGAGCATGGCCTCAACCACGCTCGGCAACGAGAGGTCCCCTCCGACGACCCTAGTCAGGTCGTTTCGCTGAGACCCCCAAGCGGGGCACTCCTCCAGCGTGTGGCGCACCGTGTCCACGTTAGCTCCACACGCATGGCAGACGGGGGTCATCTCCCGCCCGGCTATCCGATGCAGGTACTCACCGAAGCACCCGTGTCCAGTGAGCACCTGCACCAGCCTATATGATAGCGGCCCTCGCTCTTTGAGCCAGGCCGCTAAATGAGGACGGACTGCCTCCACTGTCGCCCGACCATATTGGGGCGACTCTAACAGTTCCCCCCACCTCTGCACAACCGCATCCTGTGCCCGCCTTCTTATGCGCCGAACCGCATCCCAGTCCGGTTCGGCGCCCCTCAACCGCTCATTCGCTCGAAAAGCGTAGACCACCGCAAGCACTTCGGCCTCGAGCTCCCACGGTGGATCACCCGTCAAGAGCGTGGCTGCCGTCCAAGAGACCGTCCGGTACCCTCTTATAGCTCTCAACACTATGATCCTCTGCGGTCTCCGCAAGAGGATCTTGTTGGAGGCGTTGAGAGCCTCCGCCCAGATGGGGGCCCCGTACAGAGCCATACTCCGGATTATTCCGGAGTAGAGACGCCTGCAGGTGGACTTGGGCCCCCCAACGTTGGGCAGCAACCTTCCCAGTGCAGCAGCGGCGGAAACCAGTTTCGGAGCAAGCCGGGCGAAATGAGCTCCGAACCCCCAGCGTCCATCCACTGTAAGGCCCAAATACTTCATTTGGGCCCCTACCTTTATGCTGACCCTATGGACGATTATATGAGCGCCCTCGTGGGGGCCCTCGCCTTGGCCCATGAAAGAGGAGAGCCTCCGTCTTCTCCAGGGCGACCTCGAGACCCAGCTGGCAGATACGGTCCACCACCAGCGTGGTCCCGACCGTCGCCCTGCGAGCCACCTCCTCCCAGTTCTTCCCTCTTATTGTGACGATATCTCTATCAACCTACTTTAACACTGCATGACACAAACGGAAATTTTAATCCTTAAAAAAATTAATGTATACATTTTGGTGAAGCCACAAATCTTGATGGAAAAAAGTTAACTACGTAAACTAAACGAAGGTGACAGTACTATTATCTACATCTTACTCAACGAAGATTTGCGAGGGTTTTCAGTATACATCTATAAAAAAACTAACTCAGCTCCATTTTCGCACATGTCCATGATCCATCACTTTCTCAACGGTTGTCTTCGATGTCAAACGACAGATTTCGTACCAAATAAAATTGTGCCAAATTTTTTATTAAGCGCTCATTTCCTTTCTGCCTTGGACGAAGCGACTGACGCACGCGTTGATCGGACTTCATCTGCCACTTCCACGACGCGCTGCGTGCGTGCGACTACCGCTGCGCTTATTAGGGATAAAGCAAGACTGCGTGTTCATTCCGATATGTGAAGGAAAATCATATACACGTGCGGCGTGACTGAGTCCGTCTGACGGAACGTGCGTCGCATAAAACATTATCCCGCTTAAGGTTCACGTAAAATGGTGGATAGCGACATGTGGCCCGGGGATGCAGCGAGGGTGCCGGATGGCGCCTGCCTTAAATTGAGCGTGAAACACTGACAAGCATTTTGTTTTACAATTGTATAAATTAAATGGCATAAAAAATATCGCACCAGTAATGGAAGTCTTGGTGCTAGAGAATTGAGTATTTTATTTACGATACCTATTGAACTCAAATAAGGACTAGGTAAAAAAGTATTTAGCTAATTACAATAATCACGTAGATCAGTTTTTTTATACTAAGTCGGCAAATAATTACGACCCACCTGTCCTAACCACGCTGGCTACTCAAATCCTAATAGAAAATCGTTTTGCTGACACCTTACCATATCAATGTCAGTAGAAATCGTGAAGCTCGTGTCAGCAAAACGTCAAAAGCGGAGCGTTTGAAACGTAATCGCGAGCGTTTGCTTTTCTATTACGATTTGAGTAGCTAGCGTGGTTAGGGCCCGGTTGTTCAGCAGTTACCGTAGCATATACACAGTACCAAAGGCGTTGCTCGCCCGTTGCCCACCAGAAGTGGGGTGCAAGGAGTACGATAGAGGGAAGGGAGGGGGTTGGGCTTCTGCTCTCTCACTCATCGTACGAAACGATGAAAGCTACTTTACGCGGTTCTTCTGTGAAAGGGTGGTACTATCTACCCCGGCAGAGTTAAATCATATATGAGCCATATTCTATTGGTTACAGCAGTCTATCACCTTTTGTTGTTCTGAAATTCCTTGTAATTATGATTGTTCCATCTATCTACTTCTTCTTCTAAATATATATAACTCAGAGGTAACTGACTGACTGACTGACATAGTGATCTATCAAGGCACAGCCCAAACCACTGGTCGGATCGGCCCGAAATTTGGCATGCAGGTAGATGTTATGACGTAGGCATCCGCTAAGAAAGGATTTTGATTAATTCTACCCCTAAGGGGATGAAAGTTTGTATGAAACTTTGTCAATTTTAAATCGATCCGGCTGAGACTTTGTATGCATAAAGCTACTATAACGTAGACATCCCCTAAGAAAGGATCAAAATTCCACGCGGACGAAGTCGCGGGCTCAGCTAGTTATTGCATATTTATGAAACTATCCATCCCACTTTACCTAACACCAAATGCCAATGGGAATTACAGAACATGAATATTCAGTAGTAATATTCGCTGTCCCGCCGAGCAGCCAATACCCAGACTTTATCCAAACAAGCAGACTGTCTTGTAAAATATTATCATAACATTTAAACTTGACTTGCTAGTTACAGCTTTAGAAATAAGCGTTGTTTCTCGTCGTCTGTAGAGTAGATCCTATTAGGTATTCCGTGGTAGTACTTTAAAAACGTACCTACTTAGTACTAAACCAGTTCCTCATTGTAAGCTGGAGACTACGAGTTAACTCTTGAAGTAGAATTATTGTAATCCATTGAACGAAATTGTCGAAATCCGAGGAAAGGTTTTGGGTACTATTGTCGACGAACGAAATCATTTAAGTCTACAGTGAAATATGTCCCGAGTTTTTATACGCACTATTATATTTTACATGAAAAAATCACCACACGAACCTAAAATAACGTACACTTTACCTGAACCACAAAACTGAAATACCTACTAGCCATTATATATGTAGACTATTTATTTTATGGGACTGGTCCCGCCACATACTCCCACCACCGTTACTCCTGTAAACCAGGATCGACAATGGTGACCAATAATGACGTCGAAGGTTTTACCCTCGATGAGTCCCGGGGAAAAGCTAAATTGTCGTGTAACCCGCACGAATTTGATCGAAATAGACAATAGGAGTTGGAAGAAAAAATGTATAGAAAACGGTAGATATATACGATATTATATACTTAATTATGTGGTTATCTATTGATTTTGTGATCAACTAACTCATGCATTATTAGATATAGATTTATCAAAAACCATATAGATATAGCTTGGTATAATAAAAGGAACAGCAAGACTGATAGTCACTCTACCATATCGGATTTAAACTACCCTCAAAAACATAAAAAAATTGCATTCATATGTTAAATCCATGCAAATCGAGTCTGAAATCCATATTGGCCACTCAACTCGTATCCAATATTGAATTCACGGTCGGTAAGCACATTCAGAGATCGGTAAAAGTCGGTGCAAATAAACCAATGTAATAAAAATGTTGGTCAAGAAGTTTTGCCGAGTCCCAGGAGGCTCTCAGCTTATTTACTAGCTTCATAGACGGCCTAACTTATAGAACACAATCATATACTTAGAGCAGAGATACTGAGACGTCCAATAATGGGAAGTCCTTTGTTTGACCTTTTTGTAAATAAGGAAACTTATCTTATGAAAATATCATTTTCGTTAGATTCTTAGGTATGTACCAACTTTTTATATCTGGCTCCTAAAACGAGTTGCAATGTGATTCAAAGCACTACATTTAAGGAGAAAAATGTTACGGAAAATGTACGTATATTTCACATAATTCTAATTCTCGACCTATATAATATTCTTATAGTATTATCCAGTGGCCAAAGTCTCGTGTCGGAGTTTTCAGGTCTTCGACATTCCATAACAACTGTGATAGCCGGGACCGACGGCTTAACATACCCTCCGAAGCCAGAACGGAAACGCCCAGTTGTAAATGCCACTAGCGGTCATCCATCCAATTGTTTACCGCCCCGAACGCGTTTGTTTGGGAACCTAACATATTAAATTAACACAATTATTCAAATGTATGATATTTTCTTACTTTTAAAAATAAGGACTTACTGAAAACTTTTTCTGGTTCCTGTTAAACTACACGGATCGATAGACTCTACAAAGGAAGCTACATACAAATAACGACGGAAGTATATACATTTTTGTACCTCGCCGTAAAAAAATCTTTGAAATTGTTCAGTGATCTCCAATACCTCCCGAGAGAAACAAACAAACCCTCTTTATTCTAGTGAAACTTTAACAAGACTTAAGGCCGCTGGACTTTAGTATTTGAAATACGTCGTAAACTTTGTGAGATTACAATCAAACGGGTACAAATAGCCTCACGACAAGGGTTTCGCGTGTTTATATGAGCCTGCGATTGTATGACCGAAACGATTTGTATGACCTGACCGACCTCTGAGCATTGACGTGGAACTTATTGTATTGCGGAATTATATCATTAAAATTAATATTTAAAACGGACAATTGTATGGTCCCTAAGAATCAACTCTAGCATTATGTGAATCATAGATTTGCTGAAAATTTACCAGGCCGGGAATCGAGGAAATCGGGAATAATTATAAAATATTCACTTCCATTTTATTGTAATTACCTTTTTTATTATTATATTAATTACTGCTGCTAAAAGTAAACTTTTATGTCAGGGAAAACTTCGAAAGACGTAAAACAAATCAACATGTTTCTATTAATAACTAGTGGGCTGTAAAATGATTATAAGTATGCTACCTTTGTAAATGAAACATAAATTCCCATAAAAAGTGTAGCGATGTAATATGTCAATGAACTGTAGTAGTTTCGCAATAAAGGCGGTTCGCAATTTTTCCATGTGAAAACTCCCAAGCGCGGAGGGGCTGTCTACTAGTGATGGAACATTTCACAGATAGCATGTGAAAAATCATATTATATAGGTTTTCATACGTAGCCTCTGCTACAGACATAGGCAGGAACTGTTAAAAATCATCGCAAAGGGTTGGGTACCGTACCGGTTTTTATGATAAACTAGCTGTGCCCACGGACTTCGTCCGCGTAGTATTTAACGTAACAAAATTTTCGGGATTATCGGGATAAAAAGTATCCTATATGTTAATCCCGGTTATAAACTATCTGTGTTCCAAATTTCATTCAAATCCGTTCAGTAGTTTTTGCGTGAAGGAGTAACAAACATACACACATACATACATACATCCACACTCACAAACTTTCACATTTATAATATTAGTAGGATTATTGACCCGTGACTTCATAGGATTAACTGTTGTAGTGAAAATTCACTTTGAATAAAATCATTACGTGTGAAAAATCGCAGGTGACATCACAGTGAAAGATGAACATAATTTCACGTGATGAAAATGAACTGAAAGTAGCAATCATTTCCATGCCTCCTGTCTACATGTTACGTAGTATTATGATACTGCACCGCATATTGTATACATATAGCATACATCCTACTAATATTATAAATGTGAAAGTTTGTGAGTGTGGATGTATGTATGTATGTTTGTTACTCCTTCACGCAAAAACTACGATTTGAACAGATTTGGATGAAATTTGGAACACAGATAGTTTATAACCGGGATTAACATATATGATACTTTTTATCCCGATAATCCCGAAATGTTTGTTACGTTAAATACTACGCGGACGAAGTCCGTGGGCACAGCTAGTCAAATATAATTTAAGCTTGGCATTAGTACTTTTACAGAAAAACGTTTGACCCAACTCATAGATCAAGTTAAGTTCTCAATTCGACCCGTACCTATGTTTTTTTTCATATATTTATCCTTTTATCGGTGTTGGAGCCAAGCTCTAGTAGTCTCTAATAGACTATTAATATACGGGTATAGGCTACGGTTACTGCTTAACATCTGACGGGTCGCTTGTTTGCCGAATTTAAAAAAGTAAAAAAATAAAAATGTTTGGCACTATAAATCGATGCATTTTTTATTGTTCGGTAGGACCGGTAATTCTGGATTAATCAGTTCAAAAATATTTTCTGAAAACAAACCCTCACGAATTGAAGTTCAATTAAACTCATCTGAAAATAACGACGCAATACGTAAAGGTGAGATACAGGCAGTGTCATAAATCGGAAACAGGACATTTTACATAAGCATTTAGAATCAAGGGTATATTTAAATGGCTTAGCACTGAATGGTAAAAGTTTTATCTAAATTCCTGTACCTATTTGACCTTTGGGATGTCTCGGAACGGAAGAACTATTTTGAACTCGTTTTTTGTATTGTTTTGGAACAGTGTCTATGGGAAAGCTCTTATCTCGTGTTTGATAGCTGTTCTACACAAAGTAACTACTTTAAAAAAAACCGCAAGTCTTTGTAGATAAGTCTATGCAGCCCTAGATGCAGCCTTTTCGGGCCTCCACTCAATCACGCAGCAAGGCCTGCCGGGGTACCATACAAATTAGTTCCGACATACTCTTAGATCGATCGAAAATGGGGTAATTTATCACACGGTTGGACTCGCGGCAATTTCGCAAATTGTTCTCCACTCTACACGATTCTTTTGACGATGAAATTTAATACATAATCGTACATTAAAATTATGGAATAGTACATTGTTACACAAGGGGTGAATGTAACGTAAATAAGTATTTCACCCGAGGTAAACACTGTGCTTTTCATTACGAATACTTACAAGGAAAGTAAAAATAAAAACAGGAATTGGCTAAAGAAATAATACAAGGAAGTATGAACAATACACTCTACAACTCGAAAAAAAAATAATGATCGGATTGCCGCCTATTTTGTTTTTTTTCGTTGGCCGGCCAACTTAATTATTTACCCATTATTTTTCATTTTCATCTTTAAATATTTTTCCCAAATCTATGTTATTTTAAAGAAATTGTTGAGACTAAATTATAATTAAGTCATCTAATATATATATATATATTAAAAATATAAATACTTAACTTTTTGTTAATTCAATTTTACAACGCGCTGTAATTGAGTGACTGTAGAAAAAATTGGAACATGGTTCCATAGAAATGTAAAAATTTAACTAGTTTTTTTTAAATAATTTGATAGCTGTCGGTTGAAAGCGATTCTCCCTAGGGCGGAAAAGTATTACTTTCAACCCGCTCCTCAGGCTACTTCAGACCTACTTTCCGAGTATGAGTAATGAAAATGTATTTTTCATTCACCAAACAAACTTTAATGAGTTCTGACATTTATAAGCGAGATAATAATAATCAAATTTAGAATAAATAGCGCTTAGGTATATACCAACTCTACCAGAATATAAAGTTCATTCCAGTGTTATACGATAACATTACCATTTTCTAAAATGTACCTCTTATATTTTCTGAAGAATGTAGTAGACAAGATTACGAGAATCTCTGTACCTACCTATTAAGTGTTGGATTTTTTAGGGTCTACTAAATTTATCCCGGCGCTACACGCACCGGGGAGACGCACAGAGCTACAATATATAAACATACCCCCTGTATCATGTAAATGTTCATTGTTTTGTCATTTCCCAACCCGTCAGATTACGGCATAAAAAAACACATCGTACCACCTACGTGTAGCTACAAAGTATGGGTCTGTACGACGGCGTCTAAATCTTAATCTAAGTTATTTCTAAACATTCGTGCTTAAAACATTTATTGTTGTAAAGTAATATTTAAGTAATTTATAGTTCTAAAGGTGTCGAGAAGTTTGAATACTTACTTCGAGACATGGCCACTTTTCGCATTCAAAACTCCACACATTGATTATTCAGTACTTTAGTGATTTATTTTCTTATTCTAAGTTGAAACAAGTGGGTCGGCAATGTTTAATTCATCGAAAAATTGTCTACAGTCTAGTTTGAGTTGGGACTGACAAGATTAAAGTCCTGACTATTTATTAATTCAGTTCGAACCGCTGAAGTAGGTACTGCTTTAGACAATGGACTTCGGATGGCAAATAGAAGCACCTTTACTTAATCTACTATCTCATCGTAATGTTAGTAGCTTTACAATGTACCTACATGACATAATGAAACTTTTTATTGCCCTATTATTTGTTTACAACAATACTTAAATACCTTAACGTAAGAACGTAACGTAACGTCAACCTACCTACCGGATAGACCGTTAAGTGAACATAAAGCTCCAGCTCCAGAAAGTTATATTGACATTTTAGCTTTGATAAATATAATAATAATATTATAATATCGCCAAACTGAAACTGTACGATCCCAAACTAAGCAACGCTTGTACTATGGGTCACGTATAATGGACTGGGGGCGATCCCAGTGACACCCAGATCAGGGCAAAGTACGATAAGGCCATTTCCGAAATTTACCCCAGCGGGAATCGAACCCGCAACCACCATGTGCAATAGAAAAAGGAACGCTCGAACTACTGCGCCAAGCGGTAATCGCACTGAAAATAACCATTATATTAAAACGTTACTGGCTGGCACTTGACATATTTACTTACCCTAGAAACGTGTTCAGCCAATCACGTGTTTTATAACAACAACAACTAACTTTTCAGGTATGTACTTACGTGCCGTAGTTGCCTCCGCCGGTAATAAGTGGGTTAAAATTAATTTAACTTTTTGTTCCGTAACCTGTTTGTTATTTTAGTTCAATTTCACACGTTCTTCGTAAAACGTGGTGAACACATTTGTGGTTTCATTACTAACCTACATAATTTATATAGTATATACCAAAGGTATATACTCAAGATGATTATTAGCAGTATCAATATATTGAAATAAAACTATTTTTCGGATTTTATCGCGTTATATAAAGTTAATAAACGCGATAAAATCCGAAAAATAGTTTTATTTCAATGTGTAGTATTCGCGTAAAAATAAGAAAACAATATGAGTACCAATATATTGAACCTTTTTCTATTGCAAATAATAACCTATTGAGGTAAGTACTTCTCAGTGGAAGTAGCTTTCCGAACTGGTGGCAAATTCTGACTATTCATAAGTACGTACTTTGGTTGCCTACATAAATAAAACGATTTTTTATACAATATCAAAGAATTACATATACCTTGGTAAATGTATAACATTCATGTTTCTCTTTTATATTTTGTCTATGGTTTTAAATAATAAATATTTCTCTTTGGAAAAACGTGAATTACAGAAAAGCTGTGTTTTACTCAAATCTCACAATTAAATCGGTCTCCATTTTGGTTTTCCAAAATAGACGGCCACATTTTTGTATTGTATTGTTATTAATTGTGTTTGTCATTGCTATTTGTTACTCGACATTGGCAGAATCACATTGTGCCTGACCCAATGCAAAGAGGCCATAAATATTAAATATATATATATATACAATTAAATCATAAAACACATAAAAAGCCACTAGCGACCTAACCAAATTATTTAATCTAGAACATAGAACCCAACAAGCCATTTGCACTCTAAGAGAGTATAAAGAAGGTATTCCAAATAGATTAGGTACCCACAAAATAGTAGATCGCATTCGAGCAGAACAGAAAACGGAATAGAATGCAAATATCCCCTCGAACATTCATAGCCCTCTTCGGTTTTCCTTAAATTAGTTACGCTCCGAATTTCCTTATTAAGATCTCGAAGCATTAAATTATTACTGCTTTCCAACTCCAGCGATGGTCCGTATAATTTCCTTGTAATTTTTCCCGAGCATATTTTAGCTACCAATAAGGGGATTCTTTCAATAACTAATTTATATTCCAACTGGCATATTTCGATGGCGAACGTTTGTGAATTACGAGCCGACAGCAGGGACTGGAAACAACTCTGTTATCTTTTCAAACACGGAACAATTCACCGAGGACCAAAACAGTGACAATAAATTATTATTTACAAAAGATATCCATTGAAATATTTATTATTTATTATAAATTTGCATTTTATTACCTTTAAACGATTTACATACGCAGGTGCATTACATACAACAACCAATACCAATAGAAATAAACAGTAGAGGTACCTGCATAGAGCGGGGCTACATAAGAATTCATGAATAACCAGATTCTGAATTCCACAAAGATGACGTAAGTAGGTATTATTTCTATAATCTAAATTCAATTTGATTGAGGATAGACTTACGGCGTTCCTCCCTATGCGGTTTAGAAGAGGATTATAGACGTATCTGGCAAAGGACACTTAATGCTAAAAGTGGCGTGTTTAAGGGGCCACTTTCCGCGAGGTGATAGAAAATCCTCGTACGCCGTAAGCCTTTTACTTTTATGCCAAACTATACGCCCGCGCCGTCTCGCCGCCGCCGCGGCCGCTTTTTGATACGCGCTTTTCCTATTTACTCGACCGACGTGCGACATATGACTGTAATAAAACGATATGAGATAGGTTACTTACAAAAATGAAAGACTATGGACCGGAAAGCGTTCTACGACATAGATCAATGTAATACCTCGTCTAACACTTCTTGAAGGTGACTCCCCCAACCACAGGCGAGATAGTCTATTTATATTTTTAGAATTATGCAAATTTTACTTTTTTATTTACAGCCAATTGCTATCCCTGTCTACAACCACTGCAAACTATATCGCATACAATAACATTTATCTTTTATATTATAAACTAAATATCGGTGTGCGTATGTTTGTAATTCTTCTTCTCCTAAACGACTTGAACGATTTAGATTTTTTGTAGGTACTTAAGAGTAAATAAAATCAACGCTAGCGAAGCTGTGGGCAAAAGCCATAAACATATATGTAGATAGACACGACACGATCAACTAGGTTTCCAATTTACTTTGTTGATTAGAATAGGAAATGGACCGAGATTGTAAACTCTTATTCGAATACGTATGAAAATGACAATATGCGAAATTGCGAAGATTTCATCAGGAATAGATGGATCAGAAATTAGTCCTGGCAAATATATTTTACAAACGGCCTATAAAGCGCTGGACCTATTCAAAAATAAAATAAAAAACTAATTTAATTTTATACACGATTCCATTGCCTTCCCAAATACCGGCTGAAACCATTGAAATAAATATCAAGAGGACAAAATATCCATGCCCTTTCAATACTACTTAAGTAGATTGAATTTTACGAAATAAAGAACCCTGCTATCTTGTAGTTTAAGTCCAAAGTTTTATAATATTAGATTAGATAGCCAACAATAACATCTGCAACATAGAGCAAAATAATAGAAAGACGATGTTAAAATTCAATTCGTACAATTGTAGGTATAAAAAATTGTAATAATGGGATTACTATAAAAATAGTAGTTGACAGTGTTTTAGCTCGGGAACACAAGCCTAAAACATTGTAACACTGAAAATTAAAGTTAAAATTAGCCAAATTCCCACGGGCCTATTAAAATAAATTGGAAATTCCCAATTGACGTCAGGCCACGAGAAATCATCTACTTGAATAAATGTACTCTCACCTTTTTCGTGACGTAGTATCTTCTGTCCTTATCCCTCACTTTACTAACAAAGTTGCTATGTAGTCTGTGGTTTAACTCCGCCATTTAAGATAAACTAAGGGAAGGGACTAGGGACCATGTCAATTCAAGTGTCAGGATTCAAACAACGACCCTTTGTTATCTATCCATCTTCACCAGATAAGATAATAACTAATTAAATATGTTGAAATACATCATTTAAACAGTTCTGCTACATAAATAAAGTTTCCATACCCGATATTGTTGCCACACGAACAAGAGGACGCAAATGGTCTGACAATTTGTCTCAAAGGGATAAATTCGTCGTAGGCGAAAAGTATAGCCTCCCTATGGAATCGATATGTGCTCGTAATCGATTCTTTTACCCTTCTATCCTGTAGTGGAAAGTTACAGCGTCCCAAAGGTGAGAGCTGGTTATTTTACAGAAAAATATGCAAGTCAATGACTTAATCAATTAGCTAAGTAAGCGGATTCAAATTATAATAAATCATTCAAACATATTATAAATTGATTCAAACATTTATACGAGTATAGCGTTTGAGGATTCAACTATATCCGCCTGGCTCTACGTGGAGATAGTCCATAATGCAAAATTTTATTTATTACCTGCATGCCACTTCACGGGATTCGCTATGAAATTTAAATTGAATGATGGCGCTATCTAGCAGAAAATAGGCAAAAGCGTTTTGTTTCCATTATGAGCACGTAGTGGATATTCCTGGAATGGAAAATAGCTAACCTTCATGTAAATTTAACGGTAATTAAGCCAAGCCGTAGCCACCTGACAACACAACTCATGTACGGGCTCGCTCAGTGTACCACCCTCTCACAAAAGATCAGCGTAAAGAGTAGGTACTAAAGGGCCGGAAGCCCTAATCCCCTTACTTCGGCACGTGCGAACAATGCCTTTGGTATTGCAAGCATCGGTAACTGCTCAACATTAGGTGCGTCGTACGCTTGTTCGCCGACTTCGTCATAATGTCAAAACAAAAAAAACGGGCCATAAAAAGTAAGCCCCGAACAGAATCTTGTAAATTTATAGTAAAAATATTCATTTCAGGCGCATTTACTTACATATGAATTGGGTCGACTAATGAGTGGGCACACGCATCATCCACCAACATAAAGCTACTCACGTGTAATGGCCAGCATTCGTACTTGCTTAGGTATAGTAAAGCAATCATGAAAGTAAGTGCCATGCTGAGAACAAACAAATACGTAACAAATATATTGATATCTATCATCCGTACGGTACGGACTAATATCGATATTGTTACCTACGGGAGTTGAATAATAAACATAAAACATCCAGGCACTAGAGAGATATAAATAAATCTGAGTTAAGCGTAGTGAGTTTATGTAAGTTGGCAGCCCCTTGGGGCCGCGGCCGCCCCGATCACATGTTTTGTAGGCTGAGATTCACACACTTAGGTACGCAGCACTTGAAGTTATGTTAGTTTTAACTTATAATTGTGAAATGCTTGAACTAATTTAGTGTAAAGTTTTATATAATTATAGTACGTAAGTACTGCATATTTGTTTCTACTGTTTATTTCGTACATACATATATTATACCAATTTTATAAATTGAATAAATTATAAAATCAAAGATGTTAATTGACGACTTGTATCTCGGCTATGTGGGGAAGACTTAGTCATATTAAAAAAATAATATTTTATGTCTATAACTCGTATTATTTGAATAAGACAAAAGTTTTAATTGTAATCAGATAAGTGACGCTATACTAGAAGCTAATCATAATATCACTTAAACCGTCTACTCGCGATAAAATCGTAAAAAAGCTGCAATGTTATTAAGAGTAACGACCACACCGGACGTCTCAATTCAATATTTCGTCCCTTAATTTTGTTAGCGCTCGGCCGCCGTCGGACGAGACTTCCATTTATCGTTGGAAGCCTACAAAAATTATAATTAACTTAATATAATTTCGGCGGTCTCGTTATTGTGAGCGCACATCCGGATATTAACGTTCCTCGGCCGGAGTAATTACGGAAGGGACTAGTCCTCGCTGATTTGTCAACCGACGAGTCGAAAGTTTTGAATTTATTAGCGCACGGAGTTAGCTCGATGTCCAGCGAACCGTGGCAAGTGTTTGCTTAGAGGTCAGAGCTTCTGATTACTTTATGTTGTTGGGCAGCCCGTCGCCGGCTCGACAACAGCGATAACCTTATCCGACGCTGAAATAGCCGATACCCGTCAATCATCTGGAGTATTAGCGAAAATACTTCTTAGTTACGTTGATAAATTCTAACGAGCATTTACGTTTGGGGATTGATGATAAGGCTGAACATTATACAACTAACAAGGTAAACACAACTTTCAAGAGTATTAGCAGCTAACGCTACTACCAAACTATTCTCATTCGCAATGAATACCCTAATGCTTAAATATGTCCGATAATGGTCTTCTTAATGGCTGTCGTCACCTCGCATTGATGTAAATGGCAGTTTACTGCTCTATATCGAGATGCCGGTGTACGTAGTTATGGCTAATTGCGTTTAACGATCCAATAATGGCAATAAGTCACGTGCCACTGAAAGTATCCGGAGGCCGACTCTTAAATGCGGTCCTCGAGAACAGCTTAAAATGCCTCGCAAACCACGCTGCGTTAAGTATAATCCCCAGAAGACCCCCAGGGGTTTTACGATTCCTGCATTTTTTACACCATTACATTTACCTAAATACTGCACACTTCACTGTAAGGCGCCTCTCAAATTGATGCAAACAAGCCGGTGGTTTGCACACAGTGATACAGACTGGCAGTGTCGCTCGCTCCAATCTGACTGAGAAGGTCAAAGCTACAGTTGCTTGACAGTGTGTCTGAGTTATTTTTCTTCATAGAGAGGTCTATTGGAGGGTAGGTATGGGGAGGCATTTCGTATCATTCACATATATATTTGGAATACGTTATCAACTTTAAACTCATCTGGCAAGACTTTCTTTTTATTGCTCCCGAGAAGTCCGCGAAGTTCACTCGTGCTGTGATAACGACAGTTGTAAAAAGTTTGGGTCGTATCATCCAGATTCGAGCTTAAATTTGACAAGACAAGATTGGACAGCTTGCCATCACGAACTTGAGCTTCCAATCCAACGGTTTGCACGTGATTGAGGTACGAATTAGGAAAGGAATATAACTTTCTGAGTTTGCACTCAGTTTTTTTGTGTGCCACTAACACTGATGATATTATCCACATTGTCACATCCACATTGCATGCCATTATCCACATTTATAGGACACCACTCCTATAGAGATAGAGACGCTAAGGTTTGACCTTCTATCGGCTAGTCCCGGAGAAAGCCTAATAAATTGTCATGGTACCCGCGATCGAGGTATGACATGAAAAATACTTTTTTCTTAGTTTTCACCCACAATTTTTTATGGGTGTTTCGCTACACACTACACTGTAACTCCTGCCAGGTAAGCTAAGATCCATTGTGGCATGAAGGTTTACTTATGAGCGAGTCGAGAATGGCTAAATAACTTTGAACCCTCATGAATTTAATGAACGAATGAATAAGGGGAGTTGAAAGAAACGTATCATCTTCCCTTCATTGTACCCAGGTCCCAGACTACATAGATAAAGGTCTCCAAGTACTGAGTGTCATAAATAGCGTCGGTACCTTCATTTATAGCTGAATGCCGCGCACGTAGCCCAAGGCTGCCCAACGGACATCCTCCCGACCCAGACGACCCACCGCGGCTGCACCGGTGCTATTATGGCCTCGCCTAATTTTAATGTTTAACATAGAGCTAAATTGTTAACAAGTTGTGAGAAGCAAACCTGAGTGTTTTGTCACTACATGGAATGATAGGTACTTAAATATAAATAAATATCGCCCGACGAACACACCAACTGTATGGTCCCAAACTAAGCAACGCTTGTTCTATGGGTACCGTACAATGGACTGGGGGCGATCCCAGTGACACCTAGACCAGGGAAAATTACGAAAAGGCCATTTCCGAAATTTACCCTGACGGGAATCGAACCCGCAACCACCCGATGCAGTGACCCGAGCGGCCTACGCTCGAACCACTGCGCCAAGCGGTCCTCAAGCAGTCGTTAGTTGTTTGTGGTGTGTTTACATCGCCAATAGTGCCTCTGCATACTAAGATCGACTGATTTTGGTATAGAGACTCTTATTCAGTAATTAATTCAATTAATAATTATTATTTAATATTAACTTTACTAACACGATCCAAAACTTCAACATATATGGGATTTTAGGCGCAAAGATAAAGTATATAAATACAAAAGTTATTTACTAATATTATAAAATAAATAATGCAATACTCATCATCCCATTTGCGCAAATTTAGCGTTTTCATTACACAAGTATCCGCACGGTGATGGATGATTCGCAACATGACGTTATCAACGGCTATACATAGGTTTAACTAGGTACACATTATTTCGCCCAGTCAAATGATTTTTAGTTCTGAAATTAATGGTCTAAGTTTCATTTTCAAATAAATAAACTAGTAAGTTGCTAGAGTAATCTTAAATCCATCTAAGTGATATATCTATTAGGTATTCACTTATTATATGTGCTACGCCGTAGTCATCTCCGTCTCTCGTAGCCACACCCGTAGCCGTCATTGTATCATGTTTGTCTAATAGTATCTTTACATCTTTCGCACCCACCGCAAGTCAACCCTCCATAATTGCCTGAACCTTAACCCTTCAGCCCGAGGCTTGAGGCTCGTTGTATCCCTTTTTGTCTAGATTGAATGTCTTAAGTACTCTTGTCCCCTACTGAACGAGGTTATTAAGTGCGGCGCGGTCAACAGTACCGACTTGACGCAAAATATGGAAATTTATGTCGAGAAAATGTGAGTGGGCTTTGTTTATGGGATTTTTAGGGCCGCAGCTTATGAGTACTGTACTGCTGTATAGCGTTCGTGTCGGAAATACCTTCACGATTCAGTTGGCAATTAAGGGCAACGCTTAGAAAACAGAAAGCTAATTTTTCATTTTTATTTTGACGCTAATTTAAGTTTAAATTGAAATTTTTATTCTGAATAATTTATTTAATATTGTTTCAAGGGCAAAAGTGCTCGGCTTATGGTATCACCCCATAATTAGGTATGTCTCTGTTGGTGCTATAACATATTATATATCAACCCACACAAGGATCGATATATTGCATGGGTCTTGAGTTTTACAGTTTACTTTGCCCAATAGAGAAAGGATTTTTTTAGTTAGTTGAACCCACAGTATTATTAATTTATAATTGTGTAGTTGAATCCATAGAGTGTAATATGTTAATTAGTGAATTAAATCAATGGTTGAATCAGACTAAGCAAACGTAAGCGCACGCTGCATTATATAGGGGCTTACAATGCTAGTATCAATTAGGAATACATTTGAACTACCTTTGTTAACAAACACTCAATTAAATTACACATCCCGCTTTGATGCTCATCAAACATTGTTTACGTACGAAAAAGAACTCGGTAATTTATGTTATAATGTCACATGACAAACCAATATATTAACTACCTATCTCTATACTTCGCGAATGATTAATTGCGGATATTATATTTAGCCTTAGACCTTTATGTATTTAGCAATTACAGTATGTCCAAAATTTAAGACTATCAAAAAAATTTGACATTCGTTCGGTCTAAAATATTATCGGCAATATATTTCCGTCCTTATTCCCACATGTCAGTTTGATTACACACGTCGAGCCCATGGCGGGGTGCGGGCAGGTCAGTGGGGGGTGGGGGGTACAGGTCGAGCAACAGGCGTCGGCTGATCAATGAGCATCCCCCGCGCCGCGCCCCTCGCCGGTCCACCTGCGCCGCACTTGTTGCGCGCACGACCCATACAAATGCAAGCCGTTCAAAAACAACCCTCATAACATTCTGAGCACTAACACCCAAGAGCTAAGGGGTAAAATAGCTGCGCAGATAAGATTGCATTGTTTGCTCGAGAGTTGAGTTGAGTTGAGGCATTGTCTGTGGCTCTGTGTCAACCTCCATGATGCGAGTGCGACGACGATATCGGCAGCCAATAAAGGTGCGGACGATTTAAGATACGACGATCTTTTGTTCGCATCCCACCCTAATTCCGTTGGATCGGGATTAAACCCTTTAGGCTCGCACAACTCACGGCACTAGCCATATTTATTACACTTTGCAGTTGCCTAGCCACGAAATATTTCATTACGATCTGAGATGATCGCGAAACAATAAATGAAAATAATTTTCGCCTAAATTTGTGGTTGGCTTAGTGCCTGGAACTGCGTTACAATCCTGAAAGCTTGGGGCTGGCCTCAGCGTGTCGATAACTTATTATTTTAAATAATATGCTATATTCTTATTTATATCCATAGACTATACATATTTACGCTAGTATAATAGTCATCTATGTAGATGTACATGTTATAGTTATTAGTGATGTAACGAATATTCGCATTCGCATTCGCGAATATTCGCATATTTTTTGACATTCGCATTCGCATTCGCAAGAATCTATGCGAATGTTTGGCGAATGTTTTGAAAAACAAAAAGAAAATTATCTATAGACGGATATGGAATGTTAGCAACTAGTAAGAATTATTTATATTATTTAAACAAACTTGCTCATAGGGTGGCACTTATTGCACCGCTTTTAGGTTCATAAAGCAGCTTATTACGCACTAGTGCTATTGACGTTACATTTTTTAAATCTTTACTAAGATTTAAAAAATGTAACGTTATCCTAAAATAGTAAACATTTTAACAATAAATAAACGATGTTTATTAAAATATTATACATAAATACATTATCTATTGAAATAAATTTCTTTCACATTCAATTTAATTATAAGTAAATAAAACATATTATATTTAAAATAATAAGGCTTTGCCAAACCCATAGATAAATATAACCAACCAAATGCATGTCGGACTACTCATACTCTAGAGTTCCGTAGACATCCCGCCAATTTTCGATACTACGGAACTCATAAAATAAAAGTAATATTTTTTTATTGATATGAAACATCGAATACGGTGGCTCACGTAACCTATTCATTTCTGCGAAATTAATAACTTTTAGTCACCTTTTTAAATAAAATAGTAAGAAATTCTGTTACTAAATGTATTAAACCGGCATCATAGACATCTTCAGCAAAAGTGACATCTACTTTTATTTTCTTTTTGGTCTCATGAAAATTCTTATAAGGATTATTAATTCAAATAATTAAGTTGTGATTAGACTGGGTGCACAATCAGTGGTTCGTGGTTTGAAGCTCAATATAGATTTTTTTTATTACTTATATTGATTTTGAATTGTAAATAACTAATTATTTCCTATAATAAACCATTTATAATGTGGTTCTAATTTAAAGGATGAATCTTGCTACTCAATTAAAAAAGGCCACAATATGGCTCAATATCTCGTAAACGGGAATTAATATTGAAAATCTGTCAAAGAAACCTTCAAATAATTTTAAAATACTTACTGATCAATACCTCAATCGAGGGGGTGTGTAAAAAATGTGTATACCTCCCCTTTCTTAAGCACGGGAGGTACAATGGACTTAGCTTTTAAAATTTTAAAACAGTTTTTAAACGGTACATAAACTATTTTTTTGGCTAGTTTGCAGTTTTTTTGCCCTAATAGTCTCTGTGTAAAATTACTGTGATTGAAGATGGACGTGCCGATACTATAAGAGTTCCGAGTTTGACTACGGAACCCTAAAAACTTACGGCGCGCCATGTTATTTTATTTTTCATTCATCCTGCAACTCTCTAGATATTAAAAAAATCGTGAATTGTGATTTTTTTCAATTAACATTGTAATATTCTAAATATTTTTTACTCGCAAGTAAGTGGTAAAATATCGTGTGAAATGCGTGAGCATTGTTAATTACACACCTTGGCTCCATCACAGCACAGCCCTCGTGTTAATCTCCGTCTGCAAACCAGGCTCGATCATAACTTAGCTCACTTGCACATAATGCACTTAGAACTTATATTTGAATTAAAAAATTAAGTGTCTTGAGATAGGCAACTAAATTATAAATAGGATCGTCCTCTATTGCTCTTGTTAGTCTAATTAAAATATTAACTCAATAAAATTTGAATATAAAATAAATTTGATTAATGAATTTAGTATTATCTAAACTCAAAACAAAACAAATATCTTCGAATTAACTTTATGTGACTAACTTCGTTCTTTCAACCTATAGGTTCGGCTATTTTCGGCTGACACGAGATGTCAATCATTTTGCGCGCTCTTTATTAACTTCCGAGAAATAGGCGTTTTATAAGTTTAACATGTGTATTTGAGTTTCTGTCTGTGGCATCGTAGCGCCCAAACAAATGATCCGATTTATATTTTGTTTCTTTTATAGAAAGGTGTTCTGATCAAGAGTGTGCTTAGCTATGTTTCACGAAAATCTATCCAACCGATTGAAAATTATCAGCACTTTTGTAATTTCAAAAGTATTTTTTTTTTTATAATTCTTTATATAATTATTTATAGCTGTGATAGCCGATTGGTTAAAGCACGCGTCTTGCGGGCACCAGGTCTGGGGTTCAAACCCCGGCTCGCACCTCTGGATTTTTCGAAATCTATGTGCGAATCATGATTTCTATATGATTATCACTAGCTTACGGTGAAGGAAAACATCGTGAGGAAACCTGCATGTCTTAGAAGATCTAACCAATTTTCGTAAGACATGAGAAATCCGCCAAACCGCACTGGGCTAGCGTGGTGGATTATGGTCTGAATCCCTCTCGTGTTGAGGGGAGGCCCGTGCCCAGGAGTGGGACGTCAAAAGGGCTAAATTATATATATTAATATATTTTTTATTTTCAACTTAAGGTTACTTATTTGAAAGTCAACATTCGCATTCGCATTCGCGAATGTTGAAGCCAAATATTCGCATTCGCATTCGCATTCGCGAATGTCAAAAATCCAACATTCGTTACATCAGCAATAGTTATAATCGATGCTTATAGGTAGGTAAATAAGTTAGTATCAAAGAGAATACAACCACTACCGACGTAAGAGTAGGTAGGTAAGTAACATACACAAACTATGAAAAACATTTGTTTGTTATTTGAATTTGCCATATTTGCATTCGAGCCAAATTCGAGCACTCAAAACTTCGAATTCATATGCGAGTGGCTTTAAAGACATGGTTCCATGACATACTTAGTTGAAGAAAAAGTAAAGTTCTGATAGTGATGTGCAATCGTGAATAATGTGCCCAACTCTGGCCCAACTAGTTAAAATCGATTGAATAGTATTACTGTATAAATATCTGTGACTGTACAACTAAATTTAAAATAATATGAATATTTTTCTATACCTATATGGAACTTAATATTATGGTTTTCCTATATTATATTGCTTCAACGTATTTGTATTTGGTATAATAATAAGTATAATTATCTCAGCATTAAGGCTAAAGCGCCCATCTAGCCCGCGAAGTTCAAATTTTTTGAGGTTTTTTACCATTTTTCAAAATCCGGCAATAATAAAAGGCACATTTTGTAATTTGTGTCAAAGACCGTGTGTAGTGCATTTATTAATATATCCAACTTACTCTAAAACATTTCAAGAACGACACCTATCCAGATAATCTGGCAATTTTTGTATATTTAGTGATTTACTAGTATCATATCCATATTGATAATTATTATCATATCCACCTTATATTATTATTATGAGTAAAATAAATGTATTAATAAATGCACTGCGTATGTTTGTCGCAAATCACAAAATGTTTTTTAAATGTTTTCAGATTTTGAATAAACTATAAAAATACTCGAAAATTTTGAATTTCACGGGCTAGACAGGCGCCTTCACCTTAAGTCGTACTTTTATCTTTTTCATCCAAATAATTGTTTTTATATAAATATCAATTTAAAATAATACTAATTTTGAATCACAGTTGCAACTCTATAATAAGCAAGCCCTATCGGGACAAAAAAATGTGTTCCGGAATGTCAAATCTTTGTTATTTTTGACACTAATACATGCGTTTGCTAGCTAAAAAAAATATCCTTAGTTTATGGGAGAATAAGTTTGCTTGGCATAATAGTAAACAGAGCGTAATTAACAAGTAAAAACCACTGGAAATATTGACTTATCATTGTCATCCGTAAATATACTTAGGCAGCATAATAACGAGAAGTAGGTACTTTATTTTAGGCAAGCAGATAGGTGTTCAGGCTCAAGTTCGAAACTCCCAAACACAAATCAGATAGGTGTTATTTTATCCTTTATAATGTAGCAATCATACAAGATATCACAGTTAATACCGCGCTTATACCATAAATAATCTTATTTGTTACATTATATATATAATCTTAGTGGTATTTTATATACATTTTTTATTTTTTGTTATTTTTATGAGTTGGTCACCCTAATTTTTGTATTTGTCATTCCATCTTGTATTCCGTAAAAAGAGACTAAATTATCAACGAAGATAATATAATAAAACTCCCTATCGCACATTAGTTCTTCATTTTTAAATGTAAGTTGACCTTGTATTTAAACCTCGACACTACGCGTATGAAGCGGTTTGAAATCGGTCATGAATAAAATTATCGGAAAAAGTTGGCGTGACGCCGCTTCGTTAATAGTGCTCACAAAGCGGAATATCGAGTTGTTATCGAGAGTAGAGGGTGGCGGCAATGTTAATTACGACATATTGTTGCAGACTCGACCGCAAAGCGCTTCGTTCGCGAACAGCGTTGTGTTTCCTGGCGGCGTTTTCGAGCCCGCCGACGGGGCCCACCGCTGGCTGGAACTCCTCGGCTCGTTTGGGTACAGTCAACAGGACTACGCGGCACTGCACCGCCCTGGCACTGCAGTTTCACCGACGTTCCAAAATAATCCTGTGCAAAGGTAGGTGATACTTGTGGACCTTGACATCATCTGACGTTTGTCGCACGATATAACATAACCATAGTAAATATACCCACATGATGTACTTATACAGCTGCATATTATTATAGTGACTGATAATACTTATCATTAAATTATTGCCATCTAAAATCTTAAATGTCATGATAGTGATTTGAAGGTTCAAATAATATGTAAGTATCAATTGTTACTACCCACATTACCGAAATGCTATATTTGCATAATTATTTATGGCTCACCATTCTATTTTAAAAATATTCTTATTTAGTGCACTATCAGTATTTGCGTTGTCAATGTGTATTTTATGGAGTAAGTAGTGCGCACACACTAAACACTTTGTCCTCTAACAGTTGTCAAACATAATGTATCTTTCAATTATGATTTATTAGGATATGTTCGTGTTGTAATACATATTTGTTATTTTTAGGCACATTGAACTGAGAATAACTGCCATAAGAGAGACATTTGAAGAGTTGGGGCTTCTGATTTGTAGTCAAAGGAAGAAGAGTGATAGAAGTGGTACATGGGCAGATACTGTGTCGGATATTGATGTCAAACATTGGCAGCAACGGGTAAGATATGAAATGTTAGCTTGGAAAACATCATTTCACCATTAACCCACATGATTATATTTTCTTTCTCAGCTGCATGCACTTTACTCATTTTCTTATTAATGTTGGTTGGTATATACATTTTATCTTGCTCAGCGTATCAGTTTTTATACCTCCTGCACGCAATACCAATTTTTTTGTCAATCAAAATTATATTAGTGATTGATTCATCTGCATAATAATAACCAGTGACACATGTCTAATATCTGTACTTGCTATTTGCCGTAAAAGTCAATTCAGTTACTTCAATTGTCCTTTTTTTTTCTAAAATACCTACTCTATATAGGTACTTACACCATTCTTTGGTCCACATTAGTAATTTGTTATCTTCTTCATTCACAATTATGACTTCCCTGACAAAGTATGCAAAAATCTCTATTGTATTTTATATTCCAGGTAAGCATTAACCCCGAGGAGTTGTACAATCTGTGCATAGAGTACAAGTGTTACCCAGACATTTGGTCCCTGCACTACTGGAGCAACTGGCTGACACCCAACGGACGGTTCAAGAAGAGATTTGATACAACATTCTTTATCACTGCACTGCAGAATAAGCCCACTCTTGATAGTAGCTCCGAGGTGACCAGAGTAGAGGTAAATAAAATGAATAATTGCATCATGTTTTCATAAGAAATAGACATGAGTATTAGCAAAAAAAATAAGAATGTCTGAGACTTTTATTTTATAATATAATTTCGAGGAAAACTAATTATGGGTGATTTAAGTCAATCTCTTAGATGCATTGCTTTTTTTTATACTGGTAAAGACCTAAGGTGAAGTCCCTAAGGGCTGAACAACTATGTGAGTGAAATAGAAGGGATGTTCATTAGTCACAGTAGTAGTCTTGCTATTCTGTTCTGAAATGCTTTGGAAGGAAGCTCTGCTTATGCAATTAGAAATAGAATACTACTTGGGCATAAATAAAGCGAACTATACAAAATATTCGAGTATTTCGCCTTCTAACGACACATTGAGCGATGAAATACTGTATGCACACCTTAGTAACGAGTTTGACCGCCTATTGCAGTGGTTACGTCCAGTGGACGTACTGAACAAGGCTGACAGGACATTGTTCCCCCCGCAAGTGTACGAGCTGCGCCGCCTGGCCCATGTGCCAGATATTGAGGAACTCGTCACATTCGCAAGAAACAGGAGTGGATATGGAACCGACCTGTTCTTCCCATTCATTGTGAAAACTAAAGATGGAGCCTTACATATCCTACCGGGTAAATACTTTACACTTGCCTGTTTTAATATTCATTATCACTAAGAACTATCCCAGTTTATCATTTATTTTATTTGTCATTTTTGTTTTAGGTGATGACTTATACCCTTCAAGTATAGAAGACTACAACGACAATACAATAAAATATATAGACAAAACTATACTAGAGTTAAGAGAAAGCTGTAAAATACTTCATAGGTTGGAAATATACAGGGAGCCCAAACAAGCAGATTTTATATTTCAAAACTACAAACCCGAACACCACATCAACATGGGTGATGTTATCTGGCCGTCCCAGATTCCTTATTAACTACCGAAATCCATAGCTCCAGTCGATGCCTTAAAAGTTAGCCTTATTAGAAGTACAAATAGAAAGAATAGTAGTGACTTTAACCTATTGGAAATATTTAGTGGATCAGAGATGGCGGGCTCGGGACATACGTGGCCGAACAGCCAAGACGACTACGAGCTGCTCGACGTGATCGGCGTCGGCGCCACCGCCGTGGTGCACGCCGCCTTCTGCCGCCCGCGCGCTGAGAAGTGCGCCATCAAGCGCATCAACCTCGAGAAGTGGAACACCTCCATGGACGAGCTTCTCAAGGAGATCCAGGCCATGTCCAGCTGCAACCACGAGAACGTCGTCACCTACTACACGAGTTTCGTGGTCAAGGAGGAGCTGTGGCTCGTGCTGCGGCTGCTGGAGGGCGGCAGCTTGCTCGACATCATCAAGCACAAGATGAGGATTTCCAACTGCAAGCACGGCGTGTTCGACGAGGCGACCATCGCCACCGTGCTGAAGGAGGTTCTGCGAGGGCTCGAGTACTTCCACCAGAACGGACAGATCCACAGGGACATCAAGGCGGGCAACATCCTGCTCGGCGACGACGGGACCGTGCAGATCGCCGACTTCGGCGTGTCGGCCTGGCTGGCCACCGGCCGCGACCTGTCGCGCCAGAAGGTGCGCCACACCTTCGTCGGCACGCCCTGCTGGATGGCGCCCGAGGTCATGGAGCAGAACCACGGCTACGACTTCAAGGCCGACATCTGGTCGTTCGGCATCACCGCCATCGAGATGGCGACCGGCACCGCGCCCTACCACAAGTACCCGCCGATGAAGGTGCTCATGCTCACGCTGCAGAACGACCCGCCGACCCTGGACACCGGCGCCGAGGAAAAGGACCAGTACAAGGCGTACGGCAAGACGTTCAGAAAGATGATATTCGAGTGCCTGCAGAAGGACCCCACGAAGCGGCCGTCCTCCACGGAGCTGCTCAAGCACTCGTTCTTCAGGAAGGCCAAGGACCGCAAGTACCTGGTGAACACGCTCGTGTCGATCGGGCCGAGCATGGAGACGCGCGTGCACAAGGCCAGCCGGCGGCAGCCCGGCGCGTCGGGCCGCCTGCACCGCATGGAGACGGGCGAGTGGGTGTGGGAGAGCGAGGAGGAGGACGACGACGAGGACGACGCGGCGCGCGACCGCCCCATGAACCAGCTGGCGCGCGCCGACTCCTCCGACAGCGAGGCCGACGACGAGCCTGCGGCCGAGCGCGCCGACTTCACCATCGGCTCGCTGCGCGCCGACGGCGCTGACGCGCCGCAGATCGACCTGGTGCTGCGCATGCGCAACGCGCGCGGCGAGCTCAACGACATCCGCTTCGAGTTCACGGCCGGCAAGGACTCGGCCGACGGCATCGCCACGGAGCTGGTGGGCGCGGGGCTGGTGGACGCGCGCGACGCGGCCGTGATCGCGCGCCAGCTGCAGCGGCTGGTGGACGACGCGCTGTTCCCGGCCGCGGCCGCCGCGCCGCCGCGCTCGCTCACCTTCCGCCTCGAGTCGGCGCCGCCCGAGCCCTCGGACGAGCAGAGCCTGCTCGGCTTCGCGCAGATCTCCATCGTCAACTGACCGCCCCACGGGCCGGGGCCCCGACGCCGCGCGACCGCTATGTATTGCTTAGGTATCTCCTGCGTATTTTATGGGTGGATATGGAAAATTATTTTTATCGTTTATGCGGCGTTAATTTTCGTGTGCCGAGCCGAATCGTGGAGTCTAGGTATCGAATCGCCGATTGTCGGCCCGTGCGACCTCCGATCGTGCCGGACGATTGCAGTTATCGGCCGCGAGCGAACGCAGAATAAGTTACTAAGTGATTCTTTTAAATTCTACGCGTTCATACGCACTCATTCAGACCTTTTTTACTTCATTTAATTAATATAACATTTTAAAAATACAATTTAATTGGCACCAATCACAAATCTGCCAATTTTACTGTAATATCGACTCTTATTAAAACCGATCGATTCGAATTGAAGGCGGCAATATTGATTATCCAAACTACCTTGCTAACGTAACACCATGGTAGGTAGCAATTTATGACATGTCTTTCGGGCCATTATCCACTAAGTGGATATGTGTCCTCAGACTCAAAAGATATGTTATAAATCAATCTGTTTTTTTAATTAATAATTCGATAATTTCATAATGTGCTATTTATTAGTGGATAAATGACTTAATTACAACTATTTTTTCGCTAAAACCGTATCGGTGTGCGACAGTTACCGCCGCGTAGCTCAAATGAATGTATATTTTACATTATGATAATAAGGGTGAATCTGAATTTATAAAAGGTATTTTTTTTCGTGATAGTATCGCGTTATTTTTTCTGCTTTTGAAACACTGTAATCGATTAAATAATAACGTTTTATGACTCGCGCAACGTGTGCCCACTACCTATCGACTGTCTGCGTTTGCCCACAGTCAATAGTGTGTGGAAATCTTATTTATATATGCTGCGTAGTAAAACAACCGCGATCGCATGGATAGCTTCAGTCGTACATTTAGTAGTTTACAGACAGTTTAAACAGGCTACGATCGCGGGTAGCCGTAGATTCAAACTTTACGTTGTGGGTAGCCGCGAGTTTGTGCGGGCAACTTGTGGTCCCTGGGAGACGCTCACTTGCGAGCCGTCGACGTATCCAGAAACAAGTCCGAGCACTCTTATATTTTTACTTACGATTTGTAATAAAAACTACCTATTTTATATTACGTTAAACAACTTTGAAGTGCCATATTTTTGAATGGAAAAAAAACAGATTATACAACGTGTTTCATAGCTATGAAATTGTATATATAATAATCATTACAGTGTTAATTTAAAATAGCAGGTCTATATAGCACCATAGAATGTTCTTTTTACATTGTTATTTGTTTGTTGCTTATTTTGGAAGTATTTTAATAATAAAATGTAAAGTCGATATCGGCAGGATCTTTTATTAAAACCTCTATGATTTTTCAAAAATGTTAACTAAAAGCTATTTTTTCTTCTTAACTACAGTTACACAGTATCTTTTGTCGAGTTCGCAAATGTAAAAGGATACTAACTTTCTCGCGATCTGTATTCTACAATGTAAAATCAGCGACGCAAGCTTCAATTACTTGGCAAGTACAGAATAATTACGGTACATACAAATGTTACAAAACTGATTTTGGCATTTACACAGTCAAATTAAATAGTATCTATAACATTTCCAATTAATCAATTTCATTCCTATTTTATAAAGAGATTCTTAATTCTAAGCGTAATAAGAATAAAAGCAATAACAATATAAAAATAAGTTTTAGGTACAAGTTCAAACTTAACAACAATAGCATTGTTGGTCCACGTGGAAAATCAAAGATTTATATTTTAACAGCTACAAGTGTGTATCGTTAGATAATAGACTTCCAAACATTGTTCTGAAATAAAATAATAATGTTCTGTTCTCTAGTAAGCTACAGACTATGCAGTCCAGTTATTTGACAGTGTACTCACTTTAATTGACAATTTTAATAATAAGCAATTGCAACTAAATATGAAATGGTCACTGCCTGAGGACTACCAGCAGTAATAGCAGCAGCTGTGATTAAATCAAGTTAATACAGGAACGGTGGCCGCGACACAGCCCGGCTTTCGACTCTTCATTTATCACAAGAATAATAAATAAAATACTGTAATGCTATGACAGTTATACTCAAAGTTAATTAAGTATGGTTTGACTACATGACAATGCCAGTTAGGCCAATATTGTCCGTGTAAAATAAATTAAGTAGGTACTGTAACTTCGTGTAAAACATATTTGAATTGTCATGATTTACAATCGACGCATATCTTAAACTAGTGCTTCATTATAGTTAGTTTGTGAAGAAATATTTTAATCGTGACTAGGCGAAAAGAAGCTTCTAAGTAATTGCTTAAACCTAACACACTCACTCTAGTAAGGCATGTTATTAACATTGAATTGTCATAAAAATCATTAAATAATAAGAATAATACATTTCAAATTTAACATTATAAATAATCATAATTTGTGGAAAAAAAACATTTTATTGTTCTCAGTTGTACTGGAAATAAAAATACATTTGTCTGACTAGTATGTAAAAGTAATGGCACATACCAATAAATGTAAATATCATTAAGTATTATGTAAATATACAAATTAAATTTTGTGCGCTAATTCTCAACACTCTTACGTAACATACTTATATAATTACAAATAAATATTAAAAGCCAGCTATAAGAATGCTTTGGAAGACTAAATTATTAGTGGAATGTTATTTGAAGTGTAAAAAAATAATTTGAGATTCGCGATCCTTTATATACGACAAGCTATTTATTTGAAACAGATCATATCTCCATAACTCGAACCGAGACGTGTCCGGTCGGTCCAGAGTAGGCCTACACAACAAAACATAAATTTAGGAACGTATAATTACACAAATCCTTCGTGTGGTGCGACGAAAGTATAGTGCTAAGCTTACAAATAAATTGTACTATGAGAAAGCGTATAGCGGTGACTCGCTCAGTCTGTGGTGAGATTCACATGCAGCGTCCCTGAAGAAAGGGATCGTCCGCATCTCGCATATGTATAGAGCCGTCGAATATCGGGCGCCGGGAATACTTAAACGCAGCACGACTCCCGCCGTCGCTTCGCATACTAACTGTTATAAGTACTTAGCGGCATGCGTGTCGACAATCGGGCCGGGAGCGCTGCAGGGCCGCGGCACGGCGCGGGCGCCGATAAGAATCAGAAGAGGTGGAGCACGGTGCGGCGCAGGTACTCCTTGAGCGGCGCGTAGTAGTGCCGCCGCAGCGCCGCCAGCTCGGGCGCCCGCCGCAGCGCGCGCAGCGCCGCCCACTCCGTCTCGAACAGCAGCAGCGCCAGCAGCGCCAGCGCCAGCCACGCCAGCAGGAAGGACGGCACGAAGGCGCGCAGCAGACTGAAGGGGCGCGGCGCCGCCGGCAGCGCCGCGCCCCCGCCCGCCCCCGCGTTCGCGCCGCCCCACTCCTCCCCCCCGCCCGCGGACGCCAGCGTCTGCGACGTCACGCCCGACTCCGTCGACGAGTGCTCGAACGAGTCGCGGATGTAATCGCCCGGAATCGCTGTGGAACGAACCATTATCATTACATAGTATAAAACAAAGTCGCTTCCCGCTGTCTGTATGTCCCTATGTATGCTTAGATCTTTAGAACTACGCAACGAAAAAAAACCGCATCAAAATCGGTTTTTTTTAATACATAGAGTGATTCAAGAGGAAGGTTTATATGTATAATACATGCATAATATAGTAGAGCAACACTGATAATTTATTGCATCCGTGCGAAGCCGGGGCGGGTCGCTAGTGTGGCTATATAGTATTCGGCCCCGGTTCCTTAGATGACGGTGACGACTACCGACCGAATATACGGAATTCGATCAGAGTCAATAGTCACTTGAACCGATATGAACCTTCTATGGTTCTCAAACAGTTCCTTCCACCTACCGTGCAGCGCGTGGTGCGCGGCGGGCTTGTCGCCGGGCGGGTGCGGCGGCTGGTCGCAGCAGGAGAGCGCGATGTCGACGGCGGGCCCGCTCAGCAGGCAGCCGCCGTTGCAGGCGCCCTCCGCCGCCGCGCTCTCCTCCAGCGGCGCGCTGTGCGTCGACCGCGGCAGGCTGCTGTACCCTGCGGCCACCACATACTATTACCAAACATACCCATACTACGTGACACAGTAAGAAAAAAACCCCCCCAACCCATGATTACGTGACAAACCTGTGACCAAGCGTGGTATTTTGAAGACCTCCCTCCCCCCTGAACGGGTCACGTAGTATGGATATGTTCCCCTAGATGCCGTAGTCGCGTCATTTATACAGTATCAACAGGTGTCCACAAATTAAATCATGTTTTTTTTTTTTTTTTTAAGTCTGAGTAGCTTCCAAATTGTCCAAACCTAATTAGAAAGTCAAGGTGATAGTGGATCTCCCTAATACATCTCTAAAGAACGATTATGAAGGAGAGATTTGTGTAAATAACATAATGATTACCCAAAAATGTGGAAGAGTGATGATTACCAAAGTCTCCGATCATGGGCGTGGACGGCGTCGCCGGGACGCTCGACGCTTTCCGCTTCCCGCCTGCGCTGGCACCCTCCTCCTGAATCCCCAAGATCATTTAACTGGCTTATTGATTATTTATATTGCACAAGTCTTCATGAGCTAGTACTACAGAGCATTATTGAAGCAACAAACGTGTAATTTAACCTGGAGGAAAGGGAGTTTAATAGTACATTGTTACACAAGGGGTAAAAGTGTACGCTCGGGCGCCAATAGGTCGAGGGACAAAATAAGTCTTTCACCCGAGGTAAACACTGTGCTTTTCATTACGAATACAAGGAAAGTAAAAATAAAAACAGAAATTAGCTAAATAAATAATACAAGGAAGTATGAACAATACGCAAGTATATTATCTTATGTTATAAGGAGTAACTTGGCTACTTTTTACAAGTTTTTTTATTTAACAATGTATGTTTGTCTGCGTGGAATCTTGCTACTGAATTTTGAATCAGTTATCTTTAACCGATTGGGCTGACATTTGGTATACACAATGGCGGATTTACCAGCAGGCTGAGAAGGCTGGAGCCTAGCTCGGTAGATTTTTGGGGCGGCTTAATTGGGAAGCGATTTTTTTTTTGCTACGTCATAGAAATCCTGCAATTACCACGAACGAAATTTTAAGATTGTAAAAATAATCTAGGACATGACAATTATAGAGGCAAGGGCGGCAAAAACTTGACAGCTTATACCTAGGAAATTTGTAAATCCGCCACCGGGTATATTTGATCATACACGGTTATATTTTATCGGATCACCACACGGTCGGAGCGGGCAACAGCTGGTGCAGTAATACAAGTGGTAGTGACCTGCGAGTCCCGCGGCGCCAGCAAGCCGTCCCTCTCCAGGATCTCGCGCTCGGTGCGGCCCACGTACTTGAACTTGGTGCCCCACGAGAACAGCCCGCCGCTGGAGTACACGCACGCGTCCGACGACGACGGCAACCTACGCCAACAAACCCTTGGTACTTTCTTAAAGAATCCCCAGCAAGGGCGTAGATACTGTTTTCACGGCAAAACTAGGGAAAGCTAATATGCTAGAAATGCTAGAAAAACGTTTATGTATGGTTTTGTTTCTGAAACATGTTTGAATCCTACTAATATTATAAATGCGAAAGTTTGTGAGTGTGGATGTATGTTTGTTACTCTTTCACGCAAAAACTACTGAACGGATTTGGAAGAAATTTGGAACACAGATAGTTTATAACCGGGATTAACACATAGGATACTTTTTATCCCGATAAGTAATCCCGAAATTTTTGTTAAGTTAAATACTACGCGCACGAAGTCGGTGGGCACAGCTAGTATTCAATAATTAAGTATTGCTGGAACTTTCCACGGGATTCATTAAAACATATATATATATGTGCAGTCCGACCGAGTGCTTACCCTCACCGTGCTAGACGGGGGGACACGTACTTGACTACACTACTAAGAACACTTTGATTGGATGCTATAACGAGTAAAAGTACCTTAGTACACTGATTTATCGACATCGCGTTTATAATATACTAGCTGTGCCCACGGACTTCGTCCGCGTAGTATTTAACGTAACAAAAATTTCGGGATTATCGGGATAAAAAGTATCCTATATGTTAATCCCGGTTATAAACTATCTGTGTTCCAAATTTCATCCAAATCCGTTCAGTAGTTTTTGCGTGAAGGAGTAACAAACATACATACATAGATACATCCACACTCACAAACTTTCACATTTATAATATTAGTAGGATAATTATAATTTTAGCCGTTTTTTACGTCCTACTCCTGGGCACGGGCCTCCCCTCAACACGAGGAGGATTCAGACCATAATCCACCACGCTGGCCCAGTGCGCGTTGGCGGATTTCACATGTCTTTCGAAAATTGGTTAAATCTTCTAAGACATGCAGGTTTCATCACGATGTTTTCCTTCACCGTAAGCAAGTGATAATCATATAGAAATTATGATTCGCACATAGATTTTGAAAAATCCAGAGGTTCGAGCCGGGGTTTGAACCCGAGACCTGGTAGCCCGCAAGACGCGTGCTTAACCAATCGGCTATCACTGCTTTTATTTTATGGAATTCATGTTGGGTTGGCCGGGTTGGCTTAACAACTTCACCCGGACAGAGGTTGAACGCAAAGTGCGCTCCAGTCAGAGCGACAACGGGGAGCTAGCTCAAGGGCGCCGCATCGGGCACGGACTCTGCTAAGGCAACTGCAGAGTGAGAAGCGGGAGTAAATCTACTATCGGATCGGAACGCAATCGAGACAGTGCCGCTATCAATTTTATTTACAAATCTGTGATGTAAGTTGGCACCACGCATGCCTGTTTAGCCCTTTTGGCGTCCCACTCCTGGGCACGGGCCTCCCCTCAACAGGAGGGGGATTCAGGCCATAATCCACCACGCTGGCCCAGTGCGGGTTGGCGGATTACACATGTCTTTCGAAAATTGGTTAAATCTTCTAAGATATGCAGGTTTCCTCACGATGTTTTCCTTCACCGTAAGCAAGTGATAATCATATAGAAATTATGATTCGCACATAGATTTCGAAAAATCCAGAGTTTCGAGCCGGGGTTTGAACCTGAGACCTGGTAGCTCGCAAGACGCGTGCTTAACCAATCGGCTATCACTGCTATTTATGCCTGTTTAAGTGTTGCCAGTCAGGTTTGTCCCAGACTGAGGTTCCGGGGGTAGCTACGTGGCTGGGGGTAAGTGCATTAATAGAGAAAGCTAACAATATGTTCGTCAATAGGTACTTACGTGAAGAACAGCATCTGTTCAATCGCGCAGCACCACACGTGGCGACACGACGCGCCGCTCGGACATTTGAACCCGACCGTGTGCTTCTTCTGACGAAAACGACAACTCTTTTATTACTAGATCCTTAGGCTTGTGCTTTAGAAGAAAGTTACGACACTGAAGTATGTCCAAACCACTTAGTTTATGGCCTAAGACACCCACGGATCTATACATATTGTTAGGTACTAGGGGTAGGTACACTAAATGCCGTTCCGGTGTATAAAGGGTTTATTTCGCTCTCCACAAACTTGACAAACACACAGTACTACACTAGTTTCACTAGTTACATACAACAAACACTATTCCGAATCACTTAGCAGTCACACAGTATTCCAATATAATCGGCTGGGTCACTGGTATATCACTCTTCGTTCGCTTACTTAAGTTCCGTACACTGTCGCTTCCAAGAAGTAACTAACTCGCTGCCCGTCGTTGACTCCTTATATATCGAATAAAGATGCGAGCTGGTGTTTTCCTGAACATTCTCGGTAGGTATGTAGGTAATAATAATCGCAATCGAATGATCTCGAGACCCATTGTCGGCTTCCCTTTGTATTCGTTAGCGAGTAGGTATTCGCCGCGGCCGTCGCGCCGATAACGCAAGGGCGTTCACCTTATACCTGCATACCTACGATTTCAAACATTCTATTTTCGAGATTCTTCATAATTAATCGATGGAGTACATCTAGACTAACAATGCGTTTTTGTCTAAAGCTGGTAGGATATGGATTCTTCGAGATAATGGACGACACAGTTTCAGGGTCGCAACAATATATATAAATGAATGTTTGTCTGTACGTCGTTTATAGAATCGTAAACTAAGCATTTGATCATGTTATGATCTCCAGAAAAGTGATGTGCATGAGTCCACAAGGTTTCCGAGTTGGTACGACCAATCTTTGACAGATGCGTAGCAACGCGCGCAGCTAGTTTAGAATAAAATACCCGCAAATCTATCTAAATATATATAACTCAAAGGTGACTGTTTGACATAGTGATCTATCAACGCCCAACCCAAACCACTGGACGGATCGGGCTGAAATTTGGCATGCAGGTAGGTTGAGAAAGGATTTTCATTAATTAAGTTAAATACACGCGGACGAAGTCGCGGGCACAGCTAGTTATAATATATGAGTACTTAAGTGAACCTGATAAAAAAAAATAATAGAAAATAGAGTCTGCGGACGGAAAAAGATTACAAAGGAAAGGATTCATTCATTATTAGTGAAGTTTTAATTAGCGTCCAATATCTTACCTCGGGATAATTCAAGTGCACTATAAACATGCGCCCCTCGAAGTTGATCTTATGCACTTCGGACCACTTGAAGTGGTTCGTTTTCCTGCTGCCCTGAAACGTCAGGATGCCGCTGTGGTTGATGCCTAGGTACAGCTGGTTGCCTCTGTGGTCCTGGGGAACGAAATATTTTAATAATTCTATGTTAAAGGTACGCGATAGAATCCGATATGAGTAATTCCGTAGAGTAACTATGGCACGGTCGCTGATCACGAAGAAATTCGTACAATGACCTGTTATTACCTGTCTGTGTTACTCCCGCATAAATCTAATACGTCTCCGGTCACACGCAGTTCACGGCAATTGTGTGAGCGAGACGTATTAGATTTACGCGGGAGTGACAGAGACAGGTAATAACAGGTCATTGTACGAATTTCTTCGTGATCAGCGACCGTGCCATAGTGACCGACATAGCTCAAAGAATTTGAAAGTAAAAGTGGCAGTAAGCACGTTGGGGTAGAAAGTTACCGGGGTCATATTGTAATATTTTACGATTTGAACCGTTGGTTCAAATATCAACGAAATTAGCAGATTTTGGGAGATTTTCGACTGACGGCAAGATTCCGATATCGGAAAAGGCAGCAGTCGACGGACGTTTATTTTAATCAACCTGTGTCGTCCCACTGCTGGACAAAGGTCTCATTTCACCCACCCCTCTCTCGTTATGCCTATAACGCCAAAAAGTTCAAGGTTTTATAGTTATGAATGTATTTTTTTTATACTTCAGTGCAATATAATATAACCCACCCCGTTCTATAAAATAATAAGATTTCTTTCCTCAAAAACCTAGATATGAAATGGGGGCACAATTTCTATATTTATCGATTCACAGGAAAAGTACAGCCCGAAATCTATACAAATAAATAAAATTGGAGTGTCTGTTTGTAATATCAAAATGACACCTTTTCACTAAATGCATATGAAAGTACATACGATACCTTTAGCAAAAACGCGAATTAATTTTTTTTTGTCTGTCTGTCTATCTGTGTGTTTGTTCCAGGTAATCTCCGAAACGGCTGGACCGATTTCGACGGGACTTTCACTGGCAGATAGCTGATCTTATAGCAGGTAACTTAGGCTACTTTGATTTTAGAAAAACAATTAGGGTTCCGCGTAAAAAAATAAAACCACTAGAAATCAAAGAGTATCTCCGAAACGGCTGGACCGATTTTGACGGGACTTTCACTGTTAGATAGCTGATGTTATAAGCAGTAACTGAGGCTACTTTTATTTTAGAAAAACAAAATTAAAAAAATGGGTCCTGTCGCGCGGGCTCAGAACGCGGGACCGGGCTTTATTGTTAAGTTAAATTCCACGCGGGCGAAGTCGCGGGCTCAGCTAGTATTAAATATATCTAAAGATACAATTAAAGGTGTAATTGAGCTGTGTATGTTCGAGCATCACGGAAAAAAATATGGACTGACAAAAATGGGGTTATTTTAATGTTAGAAAACCTATGGTTACCTGAAAATGCTAACTCTGGTGTCGGAGTTTTGGCTTAACGACTGTGATAGCCGGTAACAATAGCTTAACGTGTGAAGCACGAACGGAAGCCAGTTATAAATACCACCAGCGGTCACCCATCCAGCTAATTTACCGCTTAAAGCGCTTCTGTTTTGGGATAATGGTATAAGCAATTATTTTTTTCGTGACAAAAGTTACACGTTCGATAGCAAGATTTAAGCTTATAGTTATAAGGCACAGTTTCTACTAGCACAGCCTAGCCTTAAGTATTATATTATAACGTACTTAAAGTAAGAAGTTACCTTGACAGGATGTGGGTCGACTCCGTAAGTGTCCAGTTGGCAGGCGATCTTCACGAAGGTCCGCTCCGCCTCCTGCGTGCACATGCCCTGCACCCCGCCGCTGCCGCCCGGCGTCCCCTCCAATGGCTCCCTGTGCAACTCCTAACAAACATTGACCACATTCAACTATCGAGATAACATAGCAAAGGTACCATTAAAATACCTAAAAGAAAGTGTATGTTAGAACGCCATACATTCTTCGAATATTTTATGGAATTCTACTTAATTAACGGTCTGCTTTAATTTTCCTTTTAATAATTCGTTCATGAATTTGTATATATGAAACGTAAAATGTAACTCGTTGTTTCCTCGATTCAAATAAGTTTTGAATTTATGTAGGTACTGTTGTAGATATGTACCTATACCTACATATTGTAAGCAGATGCTCCGTGACGACTGCATTTCCTTGGAATGGTGGGCAGAGCACTGAACTGCAGTGCACCAACATTCGCTGATGGTATTGCAATTAATTAATAATTATGCGTATTGCAATTATACGGATTCGGATGGCCCAGTGCCGGTTGGCGAACTACCCACATATTTTGGAAGATATACAAATGATAATCAGTAATAATTAGCCGAGTGCCCATTGGTACATTCAATAGTAGTAGTTAAGAGTTGTACTTTCAAAAATCCTTTGTTAGTACTCCCCTACGTTCATTAAGAAACTCCTGTGCAAAATTTCATACTCCTTAGGGTTTCGCCTACTTTGTCTCTCAGTCAGTCACTGAAGTTTAATTAAACAAAAAAAATATGTAAATAGAAATCCGAGAAGTGCGGGCGATTAATAAGGCCTAGTACTAAGTACCAAGGCTCCGTATACATGATAAAAATTCAATAAATTTATAAGTTGTTATTAAGTTATTACGACAGACGACAGGTGGTACAATTGTGGTAGTGTCCATCATATATCATGCACAATAATTCTTAAGCTATCTTATGCAGCACAAGTCAAATTATTAAAATAATCATAATAGGTTATAAACATCAATAGGTTACACAATATTTGAGTTTAGAGGTCGTAACTACTGAAGTTTATTAAAATAACGTTCACCACGGTCAATGTTAGCAAAGCGGGAATTGTTATCAGAACACACGCCGCCGCAACTCTGACCCACCGAATATCCTAATTGATAAAACTGTTTATGGAAATATTTCAGTATAATATTTATAAGTCATTAACGTGGTTACGTATTTAAGGCTAAAGCGCCCATCTAACCCGCGAAGTTCAATTTTTTTGAGGTTTTTTAGATTTTTTTCAAAATCTGACAATAATAAAAGGCACATTTTGTAATTCGCGACAAAGATCTAACTTACTCTAAAACATTTCAAGAACGACAGCTATCCAGATAATCTGTCAATTTTTGTATATTTAGTGATTAACTAGTATCATATCCACCGTGATAATATTTAGAGTAAAATAAATGGATTAATAAACGCACTGCATACTGTGTTTGTCGCAAATCACAAAATGTTGTCTTAAATGTTTTCAGATTTTGGATAGACTATAAAAATACTCGAAAAATTTTAAAATAATATGTTTAATCAATGTTGTTATACTTGTGGTCAGGCTCTGACACCGTCATCAGGTCTTATCTGGCTTGAATAAAGGATCGTTCTTTTATCAAACTATCTAGGGCACTAACCTGTATCCTAGCTTCGATGGTGTCTGTCTGTCTCAACAACAACCTCATCTCGGTTACGTAGTTCCCCACGTGGATGTTCGGATCGTAGTCGCCGAGTTCAACTGAAACACAATAATTATTCATTCAAATTACCTAAGTACAGCAAAGGTCACTATTCCCTGCCCACACATTCGCTTTCACAGTACAGGTACAGAGTTATCTGAGACCAGGCGCTTCACTTAATGCCATGCGAAAATGACCTTTTAAGTTGAAGTTGAAGATTTTTTTCCAGCCTTAATCTGGAGTCTGGACATGGTCTTACTTTGTATAATAAGTGCCCCGAGCATCGCAGCTTCATTGGACGTGCAATAGAGCCTGCCGTGCAGTAGGTCCCTCTTCAGCTGCAGGTATATCTGGAACCGCGTCACATCCTCCTTCAAGAGCAACGGGTTCGGCGGGTAGAACTTCACACGGAAACTGAACAGGATTGGAGAGGCATCTACAATCAGAACAAATAACATCGGACCTATTTGCTCTCTTACACCATCACGCGTGTGTTCGCCAAAGGGATAGGCAGAATACTCTGCAGTGTACCCATATTTTGTCAATGGTTATGGAACCTAATACTGTGGCCAACAAGAAGCGATACAATAATGTTCAAGTTCAACTCGGTCACAGCCGGGCTGGCCAACATTCCGGCGGCCATTCATAAATTCGTGCTTTATTCTCAGTCAGCAACTGTGACGTTAATTAGATAAAATTAAGCTAAAATGTTTTAAGCCACTTATTTAATATAATCTATTCATTTCCGTAATGCTTCTTGTTGGCTACAATATAGTGGGACAATTAGAAAAGGACACCAGTTGTCAAAAAAATTGGCATTTAATTGAATTTCTTCTTCTAGTACTTTATTAGTGTAGGTAGCAAATTGAACAGACCAGTTGAAACAATTAGTTGATTAACAAATTGATAGTTACAAAGAGTACCTACACTATTTAGTACTGTTAACTAGCTGTGCCCGCGACTTCGTCCGTGTGGAATTTAACTTAACAAACATTTTATTTAACAATAAATATTTGTTCAACTTGCAGAGTTTACGAAAATTTATTTATAGACAAAAAAAAGGAATTACCTTTAACTTGTTTTAGTATTAATTTTGCCATGTGGAGCCAGTGCTGGAAAGAACAGGTTTTATTAAATATTTTATTAGATAAAGAAACATTGTTTGTAAGAGCTTACACTACAGAAAGCTCAAACATTTATAATACTAATATTTATTAATTGCAATGCAAGTTAATTTATTAATTTTTCTGATACTCATATTTTTTTTTTTATAAAATATGATCTGAATCTGAATATGGCCTAACAAGTTGAATTATGATTTATATTATTATGAAATGGTATGCCCATGTTTGTAAGGCAAAACAATAGCAATAGATGGTGGATGATATATTCTTTAATATCAATATTACAATAAATTCAATACAAATTCATGTTTTTTTTTAAGTTGAGTTATTTGTGTGTTTGTATAAAATATTAGTAGGTGATGGCTAAATTGTAGTAGGTAGGAATATTATTAGGAATTAATATATTATCATTATTTTAAGCATTATTACAAGGAAACATAGCAATTTCTTGATCGTTCTGGTTTCCACAAACAACATTATTTTATCTTTTTTGTATTAGTTAAGCAGGCTTTCATAAAACAATTACCCACATGATTTATATTTATCCACTATGTATATATCTGTAGAGGCACATTTTGAAAGTTGTAATATCATCAAGGAGGTTGTACATAAAAGAGATATAAAAAATTTGTTGTAATAGGCTGAGTTGAGTCCAAAACCAGTCTCTTGTTGGAAATTAATTCAAATGTTTGATTATCATGTCAAACCACTGGATTTCGATATTTAGGCAGATTGTGGTTAGACTGAAAGATGAGGTAATGTTCAAGCTTTCTATAATATTTCTTGCTTGTAAAATTCTCACCCTTTGGCCTCCTCCGTCAACATACCGGAGCCCGAAGTAGTCAGTTTCAGTGAGATTTAACTGCTGGCAAACATGCTCCAACAAATACTTTCCTTTATAACTAGGCTGAAAATAAATGAAGCTTTATGAAGAGGCAATTTGTTTAGCAATTTCATAAGATCTAATTTCGAATTCTTGAAAAACTTACATGAAATTCACATTCTAATACTTCTGTATCCTCTAAAAGGCGCACTGTGCATTTATAAACAATATCTCCTCGACTTTTGAACATGATAACTTTAAAATACAGTACCGTGAAACGACGTATATTACGCGTGTATTACCATATACATTCTAACACAAACACTGTTCATTTATTTATATTATTATTCGAATTCTCATTTGTTTTACGATTCCATTTCGTTTGTCCAAAAAAAATTGAATGGGGTGCGGACTGTGTGGAGGGAGGGGGCATGTTAGTTTGACGTTAGCTGTCAATAATTCACGTCACATTGAAACAAGATCGACTAGGCACGTCCTTTCTCTTGGGCTTGGCATAATATCATAGCATATATTTCAAGATAATCTAGACCACTTGGCCCTAACCACAGAGTACCTTGTATTGGCCCTAACTTGATTTGGCCAAGATAAAGTTGAAAGGCGAATTACTTGTGCCATTTTTGCGATAAGAGCGTTAAATTTGAAATTGTATTATTATGTTTTGTTTCGTCAAATTCTAACTATGGTGTAATTATTCTATTTTATGTGAAAATTGTTCTAAGCTTCTTGGAAAATACTAATCGATCAGTTATTTGCACACGAGTGCGATAAATTTCTGAACGTAACTTTCTACCGAAATTGCAAAAAATACGTCATATCCTTCTGTCGGTTTTGGGTTGCCTGTATTAACATGTTTTCCCCTTTCTCCCGAGTATTAGGGAATTGAATGGCGTTCATTAAGGACTTCCCATCAGAGTAAGGTTTAATTTGATTTTTTTTTATAATAATATAGAAAAAAGATGTAGTAAAATGTTAATTTCGTCAAGGAATAAGTGACTGTGGAAAAATACCAGCTAGCAATAAAAATAAATTAGTATTACTGTTATTTAGGTACACGAATTCATATAAGGACAGACGGATCTTTGCAAATAATCAGAGACCGTCTGAAACAGGATTTTCAGCTGAAACTGAAACCGAAATCGAACCTTCGGCCTGGGTCTCAAGTTTCGGCCGAAACCGAAACCGAAACTTATTTATACCTTAAAATTATATTGTATACTGAAATCTAGTATACTTTTACCGCTAATATTTTTTATGTAAAATTAAATTAATTATTGGTCGCACACAGTTAAATCATAGTAGTTAGTAGTTTGGTGGTTAAAATATGGTTAAGTACAAAGAATAATTGTCACAAAATAAATTACCTTAGTAGTTACCACATCATTTATGCGCGAAAATAAGTATAAATTTAAAAAAATAAAAAGCCCATGATTACACGACGCTTTGGTCAAAATATGACTACTTACTTAAAGGTTTTTTAAGTTTTATTTCTTGCTTTTATAATATACAGTCATTTATCGCCATCTTAAATCATAGCTAAGTAGACTCTTTATCAAGAAACCTTTCATAAAAAATAAAAAACTTAATTAAAATTGGTTCATCCGCTTGAGCAATACAATTCCACAGACATACACTGGGATACACATATTCAACTCATAACAACCCTCTTTTTCCGTCGGGGTTTAAAAACACAAACTCAACACAATGACGCCTTATTCACCCGAATAATATGCGATAATGCACAAACACGAGTTTCAGCGCAGCCGAAAGGTTCGGCCGATTTTTAGCTGAACTGTTGCCGAAACTAGATTTTTTGGCCAAAACCGAACCTTCGGTGGGTCTCTACAATTAATTTTCTTGTCCATGATCAGAACAAATAATATTTTCGAAATAATGTTGCAGTCTATTTTGATTAGGCAAATATAAATCACGGTTTCATTTCGACTAACACTCGCCGCACACACTTCTCACTAAACAGTTGACGTGACAGTTGTGGCTAGTTTACATTTTGGGAACTACCAAGTGCAGGTGAAAAGTACAGCTATTGAGTTAAGTGATACGTGCGAGTGCGAAGGAAAGTAATTATATGAATTGTCGTTTTTTATTGTTAAGTAGCTTCCCTGTACACCTGTATCCCGTCTCACTCCCGTGCGGAAAGTGTAGATTTAGACTACGAACCTGAAATAATATAAATAGGTCTTACTTACTTTACTTCGTATGCATACTATCACTACAGCATGACCGTTTACACGATGATTTTACTAATCACTGTAAACACGCACCTCACACCTGTATAAAAATATAATTATGCATGCACATCATTAGCACATGCCACTTGGCATATTGCCAAACGGGGCATAAATAGCCGGGTTATTTGAATTTGTGTATGACCACACCATACACCGGAAGTGACTCTCCTCCTCCCAGCTGCAAGAACGACCATTTCTCGTCCATTCTGTTGGAGTCTATCTCGGATATTACACGTGGATTGTAATCCGTGGTGAGTGTCAGAAGAAATTGTTCAGTGCAGTGCTAAAAAAGTGATTTTATTTCACCGTAAGCTAGTTGTGTTCTCGTAACGTAAAGCTTCATTGATATCTATATCAGATTCCTTAGGTATATATCCATGTGGTGAAATGAAACCTCTCAAACTTGAATTTTGCAATAAACTACTTGATATGTAGTTGTTAACTTCTTTTGTTTGAATTAGAAAATTGTACTACTAGTCCCGTCATAAATAGTTATTCGAATTTGGAAAATTGCAAAGTTGCAATTGCTTACGCGTCACACTCGTCCGCCGACCGGTTCGATCGCCACCACGTGGTTGTCCACTTGTTTTCTCTGTTCCGTTTGTTCGGTACATTTATTAACTTAAATTCGCAGTGCAATATTGTGATGTTATTGTCCTTGCGTATAATTATGCGTGATTTTCCATACATTCGCCGTAATGGCTGACATCCATTGTGAAATGTCAAGATAGGGCGAGGCGGCCATGCGGCCGCCATATTGCCGGCCGCGCGATACATGAGGTTGCGACCTTGCAGATGCCGGCTCGCATCGAGCTGTCGAATGCAAGTTTCGAGCAAATAACAAATCATTAATTAGATTCATATTGTTTTGTTCTAGACTAACCAAAAATGGGAAAGGAAAAGATTCACATCAACATTGTCGTCATCGGACACGTCGACTCCGGCAAGTCCACCACCACCGGCCACTTGATCTACAAATGCGGTGGTATCGACAAGCGTACCATCGAGAAGTTCGAGAAGGAGGCCCAGGAGATGGGCAAGGGTTCCTTCAAATACGCCTGGGTGTTGGACAAACTGAAAGCCGAGCGTGAGCGTGGTATCACCATCGATATCGCCCTGTGGAAGTTCGAGACCGCCAAATACTATGTCACCATCATCGACGCTCCCGGACACAGGGATTTCATCAAGAACATGATCACAGGAACCTCGCAGGCCGACTGCGCCGTGCTGATCGTCGCCGCCGGTACCGGTGAGTTTGAGGCCGGTATCTCCAAGAACGGCCAGACCCGCGAGCACGCTCTGCTGGCCTTCACGCTCGGCGTCAAGCAGCTGATCGTAGGAGTCAACAAAATGGACTCCACTGAGCCTCCATACAGCGAGCCTCGTTTCGAGGAAATCAAGAAGGAAGTGTCCTCCTACATCAAGAAAATCGGTTACAACCCAGCTGCCGTCGCTTTCGTCCCCATTTCTGGCTGGCACGGAGACAACATGTTGGAGCCGTCCACCAAAATGCCCTGGTTCAAGGGATGGCAGGTGGAGCGCAAGGAGGGTAAGGCCGACGGCAAGTGCCTCATTGAGGCCCTCGACGCCATCCTGCCCCCTGCTCGCCCCACAGACAAGGCCCTGCGTCTTCCCCTGCAGGACGTATACAAAATCGGTGGTATCGGTACGGTGCCCGTAGGCCGAGTGGAGACTGGTATCCTCAAGCCTGGTACCATTGTTGTGTTTGCCCCCGCCAACATCACCACTGAAGTCAAGTCCGTGGAGATGCACCACGAGGCTCTCCAAGAGGCCGTACCCGGTGACAACGTTGGTTTCAACGTAAAGAACGTGTCAGTCAAGGAGTTGCGTCGTGGCTACGTCGCTGGTGACTCCAAGAACAACCCACCCAAGGGCGCGTCAGACTTCACAGCACAGGTCATCGTGCTCAACCACCCCGGTCAAATCTCAAACGGATACACGCCTGTGTTGGATTGCCACACAGCTCACATCGCCTGCAAATTCGCCGAAATTAAAGAAAAGGTTGACCGTCGTACCGGTAAATCCACTGAAGACAATCCCAAATCGATCAAATCAGGCGACGCCGCCATCGTCAACCTGGTCCCCTCCAAGCCTCTGTGTGTGGAGTCCTTCCAAGAGTTCCCGCCCCTCGGTCGTTTCGCCGTGCGTGACATGAGGCAGACAGTCGCCGTGGGCGTCATCAAGTCTGTCAACTACAAGGAAGCCGGCGGTGGCAAGGTGACCAAAGCCGCCGAGAAGGCCACCAAGGGCAAGAAGTAGCTAGCGTTGTTAACAGCACAATTTTTCATACAGCTGCGATACTTCATTCACCGAAAGGTGTTCAGAAGGAAAGAAGGGCTACAAACTCATTCCTTTTCTATATTTTTTACAAGGCTTATACTGTAACATTATTTTATAATTTATATAAGGTTATATCTGAAATATTTTGTTATAACTGCAAACGAATGTGTAAATTCATAGAATAAAGGTAGCCTCCAGTAAAATGTTGAATTTATTTTCTTTATACAGTACCTGAAAAACAGTTGCAGTTCCCTATTGCAAAACGCAGCTAGAAAAAGTAGGAAAATAAATTAACCAGAGACAAATAACTCGCCTATACAATGGCCTAAATAAAATTTAAAGGTGAATGATCTCTGCAAATTTAGAACTCAATGCGAACGAAGTATACGTACCTACCCATAGAGATAAGTAGGTACATATGCCGTTCACCGAATAGTGTAGAGACCTCTAGGTACATTCACAGTCTCGTGTAAGATATCTTGGGCTTGGATAGATATTAAAGTTCACTCTCAATAGAGATCGATTTATGTATTATATTATTCTATGTACACTTACATTATCTAGGTTCGTTATCATTCTGTGCCAATATAATGTGATAAATTTTGATGTACTCGGCCAGGTACCTACTTACACCCCAGACAATGATTGTAGATTATTAGACACCGTGCATTGTGTAAATGAATGCACACGAAATACCTACCTACTACGTATCTGGAACGCGCACTTTTATTTCGTTGGAAACTCAAATGTTATGAGCAAGGAATCCTCCCTACAAACAGCGCAAGAAGCAAAAAAGTTGAATATTTAGTGCATAATTAATCACAGGTCAATGTACCTATTTATTATAATTAAAAGTGGGTAAGATATGTACATACCTATAAGGTCATCTCTAGAGCATACCTACTTGTTACCGTTATGTGCCTGTGATAGCTAGGTACTACGTCACAGGGAGACAAGATTCCTAGAAAAAACCTATGTAAAACGGATATCTACTTATACGGTGAATCACCGTTACACTTAAGTATGTGTCATTCATCCATTATACATAGGTAGGTATACATAACATACTAACTCGCAAAGGTAGGCATATGAATATTGTCAAAAATTGTGCAATAACAGAAAGTAGGTACTAGGTAGGTACCTACTTTTATCGTCGTTATCTGATTTTTACGTAAAATTCTCTAATGGTCCAATTCCTTCCTATAGGTAGGTATTATGTATTTACAGCATGGAGATTTTAAGGGTTTTTAGGTAGGCTATATGTCCTACCTAAGAATCCCTTAAATTATACATAGAGATTTTTAGGAATCATGAAACAGTTATACCAAATATGTACGTACAAAAGTCAAGTCACAACTTAGGTAGGTACATAATATATCTATAATTTAGTAATCATATCCCAAGTTTATTTATGTAATGTACCTAAATCCTAATATAGGTGATTATAGGTACGTACGTAACGTAAGTGATTACTCATTAACGTAAGAGTAATTTATCTAAGCAGGTAGAAGTTCCAATAGTAACATTTATTATAAATAGACACGTGGATGCGGCACATAGTTGAATGCACGTGGCCCATAACGCCTGTTAAAAAATTAAGGCAACATACGAAAAGTAATAAGTACTATTGATTTTCTGTAGGCAACCTTGCGTCGTGTCTCGACTCTCGCTCTAAGAGTATGGAATAGAATAGAGAGAGTGATGGAAATCGAAACAATTCTCTATCTATCTGGACTCTTTACCTATATAAGTCGCGTCGTATGTTAAAAAAGGATGCCTGTATAGTTCGCAACTCGTTATTTTGCAAGGTTGAAGCCTGTTTGCTAAACCATGGACAATTTTAGTGTTGTCCATACAGGCATACAATATTTATCGATATTTTGTCTATGACGTTAAAAAATATAAGTTTATAACGAAACGTGAAACCTCCCAATTTTCATTAATCTCCCACCCACAATGATAATTATTATCAGGCCAGGGTTTGATGTAAAACAAATAAAAACATATATACAATTACAGTAGTGAATTACAAATTTATTTCAATTGAAATCACACATTACATACAGGAAATCAGTTTACAACTTATAGAGCAGCTTATCGTGTATTTCTTTTGTTTTTGAGATCAATGACGGCCAAATAAAGTAAAATTAAACAACACAAAAACAAAAAAATCTATGTTCAAGTGAATGTCGTACATGCATAAACTTTAAATGATTTGACGACCGCTTGGCGCAGTGGGTCAAGCGTAAGCCGCTCGGCTCACTGCACCGAGTAGTAGCGACTTCGATAACCGCCGGAGCAAATTTCGGAAATGGCCTTTTCGTTATTTAAGTCTGGGTGTCACTGGGATCGCCCAGTCCATTGCACGGTACCCATAGTACAAGGGTTGCTTAGTTTGGGAACATACAGATGGTATGTTAGTCTGGCGATATTTATTTATTTAGCTTGGATCCCATAACGTGCTACGGAACTCTGAGTTGTAACTAACTTAATGCTTTAAATAAAGGCACACAGATATGCAGATGGACGACATACGTACATGGCAAAACGAGAATGGTTTCTAGTCTGATTACGGAAACCTTAAAAAAAAATTATTCAATTGGCTAAAATTAAAAGAAATTTGTATTATAATTTAACATTGCCAAATTATTAATCATTTGATGATTATTATTGGCCTCTGAATAAAATGGTATTACTCAAAACGCTCCTTATTTTATCTTTGTTCGGTAAAATGTTTTTAGTTATATGATGTATGCGTATTTTTAAATAGTAATGTGTAATCGCTTTTATTAATAAAAATCTGTGGTCTTCAAACAGGTTATGCTCTAAAGCATGATCAGCTAATTCATTAAAAATATTAGTACCGAGTAAAGTCTTTGTAACCTTATTTATCATAGTGACCATGTGCTTTGGGGATCCTATTAATTTCGACCCAATTGTTGTCTGATGGCTTCTGAGAACTGAACGGGAATTGGTTGCTGAAATATAAATTAATAAATACATATAGTGGTGTCCATAGAAAAAGGCACAGCCCCACCAATCGTCTAAACCACATGATATCAAAATGCATGTCAATAATCCATCATAATAAATAATAATATACGCTTTACTACGAGCATAGCGTTTAAGGCCCACTTTGCGCTGAACAAATAGTAAAAAATAAAAATCAATCGCCAATAAGTACAAAGTATCACCAGTTATAAGAAAAGTATAGCATTATATTTATTAAATTATTTTGTAGGATAAGCATACATATTAGGAAACATATTATAAGAACAAACATAACTACACTGTATCGACTAAGCATGTTTATTTACCTCATGAAACACATCTGATTCAGGAAATAAAGTTGGCATAGCATCTGGTGTTAGTTTACGCCATTTGTTTTGTAAGATCTGGAAGCAGGTTTTGGTAAAATGTTTCGAGCATATCCTGCTTCTTTTTTTTTAATCTGACTCCTCCTGGGATAATATTCTGCAATAAGTAAAAATAATAATAATAATAGGGAATTGTTACGCTTCGATATGGTGGACTGGATTATTTTAGATTAAAAATGCAGATATCCAGTAAAGTTATAATGATTTGTATAAAAAACGTTACAAACATGGCCGGTGGTCGCGGTTGAATAATGACTCGGTTCTTTTGTCGGGTCTCTTCGTGGTACGAGCCCTATCCCTCGGGGACCCGAACAGCAGGGTGGAGACGAAGACGTAACAGTAGGTAATTATAGTAAAATAATTTAAGAATACTATTTTGTAATACTTAACCCTTATGAATGAGCAATTAAAATTGTATGTATTTACTCTACGATACAACGACTCTAAAAATATCGACGGTAAATATTATCATGAGTAATTTTTACGTCGATAAAAAATGCGCATCACTATTATAACATTAAAACATTTTCATAACCTCTAAAGGTTAACTAATAAATATCCAAATATCTAAAAACAATGCGTATTACAACAAAATGCATTAAATTAAATTCGATGGTAAATTAACTTTAAATGAAATCATTGCATTGTCAAGCTATATCACCAGTACTTTTAGGATAAAATAATGAAATTGTCTTACCGACGAAAACTTATATGTTCACCAATATTTCTCATCCCACCCGTATGGGATCGACACCCTGGCACAACACAATACATAATATTGTTATAAAGCAATAGAATCAGTGTTTTTACTTTGATTTATTATAAACTAGCACTTTTTTTCCATAAAATACGGCGCCGACTCCAAAATTTTTCATACGTTGTACTATAAGACAAAACTGAATAGCCATTTCATTCATCATTCCTAAGCTATAAACAAATGTTGACTTTTTAATTTTGTAGTATTAAAGATATCCAAGATATCCACTTGACGTTTTATATGTGGCTTCACTCGAAAATGGGGAGACGTATCGACCACTATCTGTCTCTTTCTATCTAATCACCATATCCTAAATAAAAAAACAGGCCAAATATTCAATTGTTACTACAACTTTTCGGGACTCTCTCTGTGTACTCTGTGCTCTCGCTGCGCGCCGCCCGCACCGCGCGCCCCCTTCACCGCCACCCGTTTCTGAAAAGAAAGTTCATTATACTCTCACTCGTCTGTCTCGCGACCTCATCTCTGCGTGATCATGTCACTTAAGGCGCTGCGTAAACACATTACTTAGTATAGAAACGTAGACACTTTTTGTTGTAGACACGGACATTTTTATAGAAAACTAGCTGTACCCGCGTGGAATTTAACTTAACAATAATTTAAGCTACCCAAGAAAAGTTCGTTCAGCTCCCAGAATTTATGAAAAGTTAATAAAGAAATACCTATGCAAACTTTTCTCTCAATTTTCTTTTTTGTGAGTGGATGTTTACCATCGAAAAAAAAGCTCGCACGCGCGTTCTGCCCCCCTATTCGCTAACTTGATGATCACCAGTGACTAACTGGCTTCAGTTGTACACTGAACTTTGATGACAACTGAGAATGGTACAACTTTGGTATTCCGTATCACATTGAGTGGATATGAAGTTACGGTGACTAACGGGCGGAGAGCGGTGCTCTTCGATACAACACTCGACGCCTCTATTTCTTATCGACTATTATACGACTAAATTGAACAACGCCTTTTGAACGTGTGAAGTACTACATTTTAGATAACATTTCATCATAAGCGGTTTATGTACACATGAAATGTAAAGATGGCGGGAAATCAATTTTGTGCTGATTTTATATTAATTGTTTGGTGCGTAATTAATTAAATTTTGCGTTTAATTGTGTTTTGTAAGCCATAAGTTTGTTAAAATAAATCCTTAAAGGTAAGTTAACGATTAAGTTACGGTTTATAATGTGAAAATGGTTAATTGAATCAAAGTTTTTTTAACTTCAATATTACCTAATGAAATCACTATAAGATCAGTAACTGAAGGTAAATTTAAGTATTTAATATATTATATTAATGTAGAATTTCTACTTTTAAGATGCCTGCATGCAGAAGAGTTTCCGTAAGCCAAATGGAACTGCTGGTGGAGTTTGCCGAGTCTCATCGCGATATGTCATTGGGTCACTTTACGGGAAGTCCACAGGCTGTTAGTCACCCGAGAAGCGTGTGACTCCGTAGCAATTCTGCTAAACCTGTGGCATAAGGAACCACTACATTAGACCACGTAAGTTTACTAGTTAATAAATTAACTCAAGAAATGAACCATCTGCTTTAAATAGTTATTTTACCTACAATCTAAAAAAAATTCACTCAGTCATCATTAGTATACTCAGCGAGTGATTAATCTTAGTTGAAAAGTAAATTCGCACATTAGGTAAATCTTAAATTTCTTAGAGTGCTTGTTTTTTTAAATCAATTGAAATAATAATAGGCTTCAACATGAAACTTAAATATGTAAATTTCAGTTCATGGAGATGAGAGGGTGCGGTGCTGGGCCAACGTCATTTAGATACTTACGGCACATTGCTGCTGAAGAGCAACATGTAGCTGCATAAGGAACTGTGATGGAGCTTATGAAGGACACTGGAGAAGATGTACATAGTTATGTACATAATAATACTTCTAGTAGCATTCAAGTTAAAGCTTTATATGTATTTTAAAGTATTATTGTCTTCTTAATATGAAACATTTAATTTGTGTTCTTAGCTATGTAATAAATGTTAAAACAATAACAAAAATATCAGTATTACTAAGCCCGATGATAATGGAATGCATTATATAATTATAAATGATTATCTCGAACATTCCATAATTTTTGGTCTGTTATATCCCTACAGTTATCTGGATTTTCGATGATTCTTGCCACCACACTCTGTAGACTTAGTTCTGACAACATCACTCTGAGGCTCTGCATTGGAACATTCAGTGAATTGGCAATGTTTTGTAAAACAACATGTGCATTCACCACATTGACTGCTGTAATTGGGTTATAGTGTAGTTGTACCGTGTGTTAACAAGCACTGCCAACATGTTATCAGTACTCCAATACACCGTTCAACAGTATTTCTGTCTGTGCAGTGATCTTCTGGTGAACCCGGAGCTGCACCTAAGTTAGATGTCATCATCCAAGGGGTGCTATGTATATTCAGAATCACCTAAAAAAAATAATAATTTTCATATTTGTTTCAATTATTTATTGATTATAATTATAATAATTTTAGCCCTTTTGACGTCCCACTCCTGGGCACGGGCCTCCCCTCAACACGAGGGGGATTCAGGCCATAATCCACCATGCTGGCCCAGTGCGGGTTGGCGGATTACACATGTCTTTCGAAAATTGGTTAAATCTTCTAAGACATGCAGGTTTCCTCACGATGTTTTCCTTCACCGTAAGCAAGTGATAATCATATAGAAATTATGATTCGCACATAGATTTCGAAAAATCCAGAGGTTCGAGCCGGGGTTTGAACCTGAGACCTGGTAGCTCGCAAGACGCGTGCTTAACCAATCGGCTATCACTGCTATTTATTGATTGAAGACTCGTAATATCTATTAACACATTTACATTCATTGAGCTCTTCATTATCAATAACCAGCCAAATAATATTTCTCATCATATAGCCAACAGTGTTCTTCATTTCCTTCAAGTCTTTCTAAAATACACTTTATGGGGTATTGACTCCACATAGGTATGAATCATGTACAGCACCACACATCTGAAACAAGAAAATAATTTACCTTTTAAACATATTAATTAGATGTACTTATTATTTTAGTAGGTATTGTTATTACTTTCTATTAAAACATTTAAAGATTGGCAATTTTTTCAATTAAAATATGCCTCCTCATGATCATGGTCGGATTAAGGCCACATATGAACCATCAAAAACTGAGTTCTTCTAATGCCTGTTGAAATCCAGCTTTAGGTATTCAAACAATTATATTTGCAATAAACCCTCTTGGGCAACTGTAGTAGATTACTAGCGTCGTGCAGGCGGCGTCTCTCAATAAGTACTTAAAATCCTTGTTTTCGCTTTTCTTTAGCAAATCCCAACAAAATAAGACGTGCCATAATATTTCTCTACGCACACGAATCACAAACAAACAACAAAAGTTTCAACTTTCACTTGCTTTACTAATTACCGGCTTCGGTGATCATCACTTTTACTTGAAAAACACTACCCTTGAGCAGTGTCTTTCACGAATATTTTGAAATTTGAAATGATTATCACTTTGATGTCCACTAAGCTTACAGAATACCAATCATACAAATATCGATACGAAAACATCTGTCAAAAAGTGTTACGGTGGCTATCAGCAATACTCGGTGCTCATGACGTCATCTTAGTTAGTCACTGGTCATAGGGAATACGAAACTAGCTGTTTGACAGTTATTCGTTGAACACTTTGCCAAGTGATCATCACTATGAGCTGTCAACAGAGTTAGCGAATAGGCCTGCTGAGCCCGCGCACAGGCAGCATTTTTTTATTTTTTTTCAAAATTAAATGTAGCTTAAGTTACTGCTTATAACATCAGCTATCTGCCAGTGAAGATCACGTCAAAAACGGTCTAGCGGTTTTGGAGATACTTCTGGATTTCATGCGTATTTTTTTTTACGCGTAACCCTAGTTGTTTTTCTAAAATTAAAGTAGCTTCAGCTATCTGCCAGTGAAAGTCCCGTCAAAATCGGTCAAGCCGTTTCGGAGATTACCCGGAACAAACATACAGACAGCCATTTTTTTTAATCGCGTTTTTGTTATATGTACCCTATTTACTTTCATATGCATTTAGTGACAAAGTTTTATTTTGATATTACAAACAGACACTCCAATTTTATTTATTTGTATAGATTGTGTATGGGATGCCGACACCGTATAACTAAAGCCACTACAATTTTCTATGAGTGTTGGTGTTGACCGCAAAAAGTGTCTATGTTGGCGCAGCCCCTATGGCTTCAGATAAACTGAAGAGCTATTAAAGTTCTATTACAGACATATAATTACAACTCTGCTAGTTCTATTATGTTATTTTGGGGTAGAAGTTTGTGGTTATCTGTGAAATGCAACAGGATTTTTGCAGTTTTCAATCTAAACAACAGAGCAGAATTGGACAGTTGGAACTGCCAACTTACTTACCTTATACTCTGTTTAGATATTCTATTGACTGTATATAACGGCATTTAAAAACACTATTTACCTGCGTTCTTATTGGAAAGTTTATATACCTAACCTACCTAAATAATCATGTTATATAACACTACACAAATTACTTACTAGCTTACAATTACTAAGATCTATCTTGAGTTGTCTGTAGTGGAGAAATAGGTACACATAAATTAAAAAACAAAACGATTGCAAGTAGTTTAACAACATAATTTATTTTTTATAACAATGTTTCTAAATATGTACAGGATATTACCTAACTAATATGAGATGTTATTGAAGCCACCTTCGCCTCTTTCCTCTTGTTCTATAATTTCGTTGGCCCATTCCTCTGCCCGCCTGTACCTCGAACGTTTTACGTAGGGTGCGTATATAGTCTTGTGACCAACAACTAGAGCCGATGTTAAAGATATCGCCATTAACATTTTGACGAATGGACTGGACGTCTTGTACCAACGTTGTAAAATATTCATTTTGATTCAGCAGCTGCTGTGTCCTGATTCCTGCTCCTCCTGAAATCGTCAAATAGAGGTTTCCAGATATAAATTCCACCGAATACACCCAATATGGATACCAATGCAATTTGTCCTCTTGTTACTCCTCGAGGTTTATAAATACGCATTATTGACTAATGCAGGCTCTTCAGATTGTAGGCAAACACCAAGCAAGGTAGGAAAACTTCATAATTTCAATTAAATTTATTTCTTATTTCGATCGTGTTACTGTTTTTTAAATTTTTAGGTTATTTATTTACCTGTTTGTCAGCTGTCGATGTCTGCCATTGACGACATCTCACTCACACCGAATCGTTCTTTCGTCAGCGCTTTTTGCATTTAGCCAGTGTCAACTAAAATTTTGCACCAAGCATACGTAGTATTTATAAGTCTGTGGATCAAGCTCATGAAGTGAAGGCCTTTAGCGACTTGTATAAATATGGTAATATACTGGATATTGCAATACGTACAATGCTTTGAAGCAAAGAAACATGACCTTTAATGACGTCACATGTCGTTTTTGCTTCTCTCCTTAGAGTGAACACATTGGATCTCAAGTTTGGGACTTACGGTTTCGGGGCCATATTAATAAATCGATCTCAAGCAAGAAGCTTAGAATACCACTGGAGAGTGCACGTAGAACTATGGAGTGAAGACAGGTTTTTTTACATTCAAGTCTATACTTTGTCCCTCTCACACTTCATCTAAAATTGCCATCATAAACACAAAAAATACCCAAACTAACGTGTGATGAGCCAAGATTTCGCAAGTCCATGGTTTTCGTATCTGATTTTTAATGGATTTTATTTACAAATTACATATGCATCAATTTGAGAACCCCCTTTTGACTTCAGTATTTATTTTTATATAGAAAACAAAAAAATAGATCAACCGTTCACATTCCTGGTAGCTGCTATTTTAATAATTTAGCAACACTGATAGAACACTCAATTTGACACTATGGCCAGTCTGTCAAAGATTTTCAAGCACTTCGCATCTTTAAATTAGTTTAATGTTTAAATAAAAGTTTTTTTTTTTTTTTTTTTTTTTTTTTTTTTTTTTTTTTTTTTTTTTTTTTTTTTGAATTGACTATATGTTGTTGGCCAGAGTGGCCATAACAACTTCACCCGGACAGAGGGCGAGCGCGAGTGCGCTCCAGCCATAGGGGCAGGGGGGCAGCTAGCTCAAGGGCGTCACTAGGGACACGACCTCGGCTTGGGCCGCTGCCAGGAGAGGTGGCGAGGGTAAATCTACCACCGGATCGGAACGCGACCTCGACTGAGAAGATCCGGCAAGAAACTCAGCGGGCTTGTCGGGTGCCAAGGTGCGTCTAGGTAAGTAGACGCACCTTCTAGCGGAAGCGGGGGTTCGTCGACCTCGCCGGCGAGGTCGGTGTCTGGCGGGGAGTGTGCGTGTGTCGTTCTCCTCGACATCTGAGTCTAGGAGAGCGGTGAGTGGGTCGGGGGGGTCCAGCACCACATGCCGCGGCCTGCGGCGGCATGTATCTGGCTCGTGTGCGGGTGCATAATCGGCGGCGGCGACGATTAAGGGATTGGTGTGTTCAGAAGCCTTCATGAAATAGCGTTGAGACGCTATTTTGAAGTGCTTCTGGATAGAATCGAGGCGTAAGTCAGAATGAAGGTCTACGTTCCGTACGAACCACGGGGCTCCGACGGCTTGGCGAAGAAAACGGGACTGTAAGGCCTGGAGGCGACTAATGTGAGAGTTGGCCGCGTGGGCGAACACAACGCTCGCATAGGACATGATGGGGCGAATGCAAGCTTTGTAAAGTGCCACCTTATTTCTAAGGGACATTTTACTCCGCTAAATAAAAGTGTATTCTTGTAATTTTAACGATAAGTGTATGGATACCAAACTCAAACATTAAGTTTCACGGGTGATTGTATTTTACGCTAATAACCGTATTTAACCATATTTATATTATTTTTAATGGGAGACATAATAAAACATCAATAAATTATTATTATTAGTACTGTGTGGCTATTGATTAATGATATAACAGTTTCTGTTGTACTTTTCGTACTATATTCATATATTTTATACATGAACAATACAACAATACAATACAAAAAATCAGTGTGATGTGATTAAGATTAAAAAAGTAATGATGACATGAATATTCATAATTATCAAACAATCTGTTTATTATTCTAATAAATATTGTGGTAGCTTCGTTTCCACTGAAATTGGGATCACCACTGTTGCACAAGCAATCAATAGCATCAGCAACAGAGGAACTGAGTGTCTGCGCTGCAAGACGTACATATATTATTTTTTATACTATGATAGTTGACATGTCCACCTGTAACTTTTTGGTCAATTTGAACCCTTCTTTCAATTAACTATGAGAAGTTCTTTAATAAATTTAAATGACATTTCCATCCGGCGTTGTTAATGTATAATCTAAGAAGACATTTCTAGCAAGCTTTAAAATATGCGTAGCACCTGACAAGCATTGCACATTGTAAACTCATAAGTCTTGGAACGATCTTGAGTACGTTTTTGAGATGTCATTTTGTACTGGTATGACATAAGAATGACATTTCTAAGATCGCTCTCTCAGACTTGAGATCGATTTATTAATATGGGCCCGAAACCGTAAGTCCTTAACTTGAGATCCGATGTGGTCACCCTTGAGAGAGGAGCAACAAGTACATGTAACTTCATTCAAGGTCATATTTCTTAGCTTCAAAACATTGTTCGTGATAATACATCCAGTGTTATGTATAAAGTTCTTGGGCCTGACTATATACAAGGTACTCTGTGGGCCTGACTCAATGGAAAGAGGCCACATATCTCTAATCTGTGGAGGCCATGAATAAAAAAAAACCTCTTTGACATAAAATCAGGGGGGTGACAGCCTTAGTTCCAATGGTTCCGTTTTGGCGCTGCAGTCGCCAAAATACTCTGTGATACAAAATACTCTGTGGTCGCCAGATAGTTGTCTCTTTAGACAAAGTACTCTGTGATTTGTAGAGTCTATGGTGGCTTGCTACCAAGAACTTTATACATAACACTGGAAGTTGACCGTGACATAAAACGGCGAATCAATGCAGGATGGCAGAAGTGGAGACAAGTTACCAGCACTACATGCAACCCAAGAATGCCAAGTAAAATTAAAGGGAAAAATTTACAAAACAATTATAAGACCGGTGATTATGTACGGCTCGGAATGCTGGGCGGCTAAAGTGCGGAAAGAGAAATGTCTCCACTCTGCCGAGATGCGAATGCCATACCTATTATTGGATTCAAGTATAATCAGCTCCCGAGTTTAGGTCCAATTAGGCAAATTACGATCCGTGGTGCCTTACAACTTGTCTTCAATCAGCTGTAACAGTCTTGTTTCTATGGCTACCAGCCCATACCAGCTATTTTTGTCTCCCGCTTTGCATTGGAGTGAAGTGGAATTTTTTTTCTTCAAACTCCTCCTATTAATTCTTATTAAATTTGTGCAGGTTCTAAGACAATTAAACTTTTCCCTGGGACTCGTCGAGGGTCAAATCTCGTCGTCATTATTGGTCACCATTGTCGATCCTGGCTTACAGGACTTACAATGGTGGGAGTGTGTGGCGGGACTAGTCCCATTTAAAAAAATACGAAAAGTTGTTTGTTAGCTAGTTGGTAATCCTTGGAACTAATGATCTGATTCATAAAATTACTTCACTATGAGGATGCTACATTCTACCTGACTAAATGAACCAGCCTCCCAAAAAAAAACTAAGAGTGAGCTTAAGATATAATTCATTTTACATGTATTGTGATGTTTATTTTTACAGAAACTGCGTTGTATTATAATGATGAAGTGACGAGCCAAATGATAATGCAAAAAATGAAAATAATAATGAAAACATCAATAATTTATCTCTCCCATCCTTTTCACTGGAATACCCAAGAAAAGAGTTGCTAGTGGATCAGATAGTGATGGATATTTGTAGGACAATGTAAGAAAACAAATTATAACTGAATAAAATATTGAAATCACATCAATTTTGTTATTTGCCTCAAAAAATAACGAAAAGATCTTCCCAAATACCTACACATTTATCGACAAAATAAGAACAGCACTAGTATCGATATTCAGATTTTTTCCTCCATATCACTATTATATACATAACTATACCTACATATACACCCACAGAGTAGCTTGTGATACACCTATCTGTCAAACTTGGCGATCACAGAGTATATTGTAGACTGTACGACTGTAGCGCCAAAACGGAACCATTGGAACTATGTCGAAAAAGAGCTGTCCCATCTGTAGCTTGCTACATATCTCTAATCTGTGCATAAAATAAATAACACATGCAAAACACATGGATAGATAAAAGTTTGCACTTTTATATATAGTTGTCTTCATACATATTTATTGAAAAACTAAATTACATAACTCCTGTCTTTCAAAATCTCCAATGGCAAGGATTCCACGATCAGTTCCTAATATTCTAATTACAGGTAGAAAGTTATCAACGAGTAATTACTTACTTTCCGTCTTATTATTTTAAAGCCAAAGATTATCAATATTTTGGTTTCAATATAGGTCCAACGTGTCAATTATAATTTAGTTTTGATTCAGCATAATGATGCTGAATGTAATGACATTAATATTTCTAGAAACAGCATATTTTGCACACAGGAACGCCTGGCGTAGGCAAGTCTTCAGTTAGTAGACTATTGGCTGACAGAACTAAGTTTGCATGGCGGGAGATATCAAAATTAGCTGAAGAATACAACTGCCTCGATGAATATGATCCTGAGTACCAGTGCCCCTTCTTGAACGAGGATAAGGTATGCCCTGCATGATGCTAGGTAATACATATCACACACCATACTAATTTACTTTATTTTGTGAAGATATCAATTTTATGTTACATGTTAAATACTTACTATATGTATCTCCTTCAGTTTAAATACCAACAGACAATGCACAGCCTAAACTGTAAGGTCTGAATGCATGAAAGTTAACACATAAGTTCTTATGTGTTAAATTTCATAGTAATGAAAATGCCGTCTTAGTACTGACTAAGAATGGATTTTGGTTAACCTGTACCTGTACCTGTACAGGACCAACAAATTTGGGGTGTGGGGGTAAGATAGGTGGACCCCCCTTTTTTAACAATTCTTTCTTTACCTTTGGGCCCATACATTTAGAGATGCCAGTGGTTAGGTGAAAGGTACTAAAATCTTATGGGGTACACAGTAATTAACTACAGAAGATTAATTTACTTACTTTGCAGCTTTTAGATGTCATGGAGGGTATGATGGCCAAAGGTGGCAACATAGTTGACTACCACGGCTGCGAGTTCTTCCCAGAACGGTGGTTTGATGGTGTGTTCGTCCTCAGAACCAACAACACTACATTATATGATAGGCTATCAGCAAGGTAAGTTTTAACTCGTAACGTAATAACACCACCATAGTGCATCTCTGTCCACCCCTTTGGAAAATACTGGAGTGATAGTATGTTTTATTAAAGAACTAGCTGTTGCCCATGGCTTCACATTCATGGAACTTCGATAAATTAACAGTAGCCTTAGTTAATCTTTATAACATAAACTTTCTGTCAGTGAAAATCCTGTCAAAATCGGTTCAGCTGTTTATTTGATTAACCAGAACAGAAAAAGAAAATGAGTGTTTTAATAACATTTATTATGCTTTCATAATATGAATTATTTTCCCTTTTCAATAGACACGATAACTTAAACATTAAAGATTCCTGGTGCTTATCAAATTTATTCTTATTGATCTTTTTGTATTTTACAGAGGATACACAGGAAAGAAACTGGAGGACAATATACAGTGTGAGATATTTGAGACATTACTTGAGGAGGCCCAGTCTTCCTACAAACCAGATATTGTACAGGAACTGCAGAATGACACAGAGGAACAGATGCAGAAGAATGTTGAAACAATCATGGAGTGGATAGAGAGGTGGAAGGAGCAGAATATATAGTTTTTTTAAATCTTGCAACTTTTATTTAATATTTTGCCACAGGAAAGAGGTCACCTTAATTGCTGAAGCCCATTCCTATAATATTAGTTAAAACATGTCTCAAAAACAATCAAAAGATACTACTTTCTTCTTTCTTTTAATATATGGCTGCCCCTGTTTAATATGCATTTCGCCAGCGTCAAGTAACAATACTTTAAAACTTTATTTTATTATTCATATCCGCCTTTTTAATCCCTTACCGTGAGTTCGCACTGGACGAAACATGTTGTCTCTATTTTCTGCTGTCATAAAATAGAGACAATGATATGTTCGTGAACATGTTACATCCAGTGCGAACTCACGGTTATGGTCATGGACGATGGTGATATAAGATAGAGAACCAAAAATAAAACAACACAGTTATAAATACGATCTAATTTTATTAATTAATCCACCGACACTATATAAGAAATGCATTCAAAATTACTGTATTTAGATCAACCTAAAATAAGATTTATAAAAACCAACATGTCAAACTTGCTTGTGATTGTACGTAAAACTAATAAACTGGAATTGCTGTGGACGCACCACAAGTTTGCACATGCCAGGGGTTCTGTAGACGCAGTCTCGCATACACACACACATCCCCACTCGCACACAGATCTTTCATGGAAAGCTTTACATCACAACATTGTGTTTACAACTCCTCCTTCTTGGGGTTGCCCTTCCTGTCCCAGCCCTTGAGCTCGCTGGAGGCCTGCTCCGAAACATACTTGAGGAAGTCCTCGAAAGCGCGACCACCCTGAAACAATTGCGTATGTATTTATTAGCCATAATTTGCCACGTCTTCATCATTCTCCAAGGGTTCCCTTCGGAACTACGGTACCCTAAAAACGACAACATTTTAAGTGTTTCGTTACTTTATTTGACCAACACTGGACGCAGTGGTTCAAGCAATATCCACAGTAACAATGTTGTTTAGTTTGGGGCATACAGTTGATGTGTTAGTATGGCGATATTTATTAAGAAACTATTCAACTTCTACAAAAGAGTTACTAATTACACAGATTGACATCAAGCATGCTTGGTACTCACATTGTATCTGACGGGTTTCTTGGTGCTGTCCTTGGGTTTCCAGAAGATGGTGGGGAAGCCGGACACGTCAAACTGTGACTTGGGCCAGTCGTTGGCGGTGGCGTCCATCTTGATGATGTCGACATCCTCGTTCTTCAGCTATCGGATTCAAACATTGATACTGTTAACATTGAATATGCCACAAAGTATAGAATAATCAATTGAAATAGACTACAAAATAATGCTATTAAAAACGGTACCGAGCCTTCGACGTAACATAAGATAGTTTGCAACAGAGAAAGAGCGCGACCTTACTCTCCCACCTATTGCTTTTAGCAAACATAAATAGCGAATACCTTTGTAACTATTTAACATTTTTGATATTTTTAGGGTTCCGGACCTTACAAGGAAAAACCGGAACCCTTATAGGATCTTTCCGAACAACCTAGCACATCGCCCTGATGTCCTAGACATTGCCCTCCTCAAGGGCATAACCTTACGGTTGCGCTCCTTGGAAGTTCTCCAAGAGCTCGACTCCGACCACCGTCCCGTTCTCATGCAGCTCGGACCTTCCCCTCCATCTCAACCGACCACGCGTTCTGTGATGGATTGGCAAAAGCTAAGTACTTCCTTAGCGGATGTCTCTTCTCCACACCTCGCCAGCATCCCTGATCTCCTTACGTCCCCTCAGGACACGTCTCAGGCTGTAGATGCCTTCTCCAACCATCTCCAGTCGGCCATTAGTCACTCGTCTAAGCAGGTCGAGGTAGGTGACTCTCACCGCTTCGTTCTGCCAGACGACATCAAAGCCCTGGTCCGAGCTAAGAATGCCTCCATCAGAGCTTACGATTCTTACCCCACCGAAGCTAACCGTGTTCGCATGCGCGCTTTACAGCGTGATGTAAAGCGTCGAATCGCCGAGCTTAGGGACGCCCGGTGGGGTAACCTTCTCGAAGGAATCTCGCCATCGCATCTAGCTTACTGGAAGCTGGCGAGAGCCTTAAAGTCCGACTCTACTGTCACAATGCCCCCCCTATTACGCCCTTCAGGCGACCCCCCTGCTTTCGATGACGACGAAAAGGCCGAGCTTCTAGCCTCCGCTCTCGAGAGCCAGTGCTCCCCTAGCACCCAATCCTCTGATCCCGACCACCTGGAACTCGTTGATAGGGAAGTCGAGCGCAGGGTTTCCTTACCCCTCACTACCGCTCTCACACCGGTTACCGAATCCGAGGTGAAGGATTTGATTAAAGGTCTCAACTCCAAGAAGGCCCCGGGCTCGGACGGCATTAGCAACAGAGTTCTCAAACTCTTACCCGCCCAGCTTATCTGTCTCCTAGTAGCTATCTTCAATGCCGCTATGACGAACTGCATCTTTCCCAATGCGTGGAAGGAGGCAATAGTCATTGGCATTCACAAACCCGGTAAGCCCCGCAACGTCCCTGCGAGCTACCGTCCCATCAGCCTCCTCAAGGCCATTGCCAAACTCTATGAGCGCCTGCTTTTAGCAAGACTCAAAGAGTATATCTTTTCCAATCATCTTCTCATTGACGAGCAGTTCGGCTTTCGGGCCGGCCACTCTTGTGTTCACCAAGTACACCGCATCACGGAGTACATTCTCAAAGGCCTCAACTCCTCCTCCGGCCGCCCCCTATCCACGGGAGCTCTCTTCTTTGACGTCGCTAAGGCGTTTGACAAAGTCTGGCACAACGGCTTGATTTACAAGCTGTACCTCTTAGGCGTGCCGGACAGTCTCGTGCTCATCTTACGAGACTTCTTGTCAAACCGTACCTTTCGATATCGAGTCGAGGGCACGCTCTCCCCACCCCACCCCATCAGGGCAGGAGTCCCTCAGGGCTCCGTGCTCTCCCCTCTTTTGTACAGTCTGTACACTAACGACATCCCCCGCACGAACAATGTGCAACTCGCCCTTTACGCGGATGATACCGCGCTCTATTTCTCCCATCGTAATAAGGCTCAGATCACACGCGTTCTCCAACGCGCTGTCAATTCTCTCGGAGAGTGGTTTATGAAATGGCGAATAGAGGTGAACCCGGACAAAAGCGCAGCCGTGCTTTTTGCCAGGACCACCTCTCGACGCCCCTCCATACGCCACACTCGCTCCAACTTAGGTACTGTCTCTTTGTACAAGCAGCCTATCCCTTGGTCCAAGTCAGTTAAATATCTCGGGGTCACGCTCGATGGCTCCATGACCTTCGGTCCTCACATTAGAAACGTCCGCAATCGAGCCGCCTCTGTGCTCGGTCGCCTTCATTATCTCCTATGCAAGCGGAGTAAAATGTCCCTTAGAAATAAGGTGACACTTTACAAAGCTTGCATTCGCCCCATCATGTCCTATGCGAGCGTTGTGTTCGCCCACGCGGCCAACTCTCACATTAGTCGCCTCCAGGCCTTACAGTCCCGTTTTCTTCGCCAAGCCGTCGGAGCCCCGTGGTTCGTACGGAACGTAGACCTTCATTCTGACTTACGCCTCGATTCTATCCAGAAGCACTTCAAAATAGCGTCTGAACGCTATTTCATGAAGGCTTCTGAACACACCAATCCCTTAATCGTCGCCGCCGCCGATTATGCACCCGCACACGAGCCAGATACATGCCGCCGCAGGCCGCGGCATGTGGTGCTGGACCCCCCCCGACCCACTCACCGCTCTCCTAGACTCAGATGTCGAGGAGAACGACACACGCACACTCCCCGCCAGACACCGACCTCGCCGGCGAGGTCGACGAACCCCCGCTTCCGCTAGAAGGTGCGTCTACTTACCTAGACGCACCTTGGCACCCGACAAGCCCGCTGAGTTTCTTGCCGGATCTTCTCAGTCGAGGTCGCGTTCCGATCCGGTGGTAGATTTACCCTCGCCACCTCTCCTGGCAGCGGCCCAAGCCGAGGTCGTGTCCCTAGTGACGCCCTTGAGCTAGCTGCCCCCCTGCCCCTATGGCTGGAGCGCACTTGCGCTCGCCCTCTGTCCGGGTGAAGTTGTTATGGCCACTCTGGCCAACAACATATAGTCAATTCAAAAAAAAAAAAAAAAAAACCTTATAGGATCACTTTGTTGTCCGTCTGTCTGTCTGTCTGTCTGTCTGTCTGTCTGTCAAGACCTTTTTTCTCAGAAACGGGTAGAGTTATCAAGTTGAAGTTAATACCAAATATCAAATGCTATGGTCCCTTGTGGGTGTAAAAAAATTAGGCTTCTCTTCTAAGTCAACGCAATCAAAAGATACGGTGATTTATGTCACATATTTTGATACTTTTCGCAAATTCACTTATCAATACAAAGGAATCAACGCACAGCCCAAACCGCTGGTGTTAGAATCATAAAATTTTGACAGTAAGTACCTTATATACCGCAAGTATCCACTAAGAAAGGATTTTGGAAAATTCCACCCCTAAGTGCATAAAATAAGGGGTGAAAGTTTTTATGGGGTAAAAAAATTAAATGAACCTAGAGACATGAAAATAAGTATTGAGGCTACTTATTACAAATAAAAAATATTAATTTCAGCGTTTTGTAAAATTCCAGCCCTAAGTGTGTAAAATAAGGGTTTGTATTGTAGTTTGTATTCAGTTTGGTTGCAGTTTGTATTCGGTTCCCGAATTTGTTTAAGCATTTTTGGGAACTATTTATTATTAAAATATCTTGCCGGTATCGATATTGGAATCCAGGAATGGAAAAAACTATCTAAAATCATAATAAAATATTGTACGGAACCCTCAGGGCGCGAGTTCCACTCGCACTTGCCCGGTTTTTTTTATACTGTATGTCACATAAGTACGGGTACTTTAGAGTTAGTATTAAAAAATGTACTAAATTCGATTATATTTTGGTTCCTTATTGGTTTATGTGGATTTTTTCTTTAATGGGACTGGTCCCGCCAGACACTCTCTCACACTTGTGATGAAGGAATTTACAAAATACCTTGTCGCCGAGTTCCTCCCACACTGGCGCGAGTTTCTGGCAGTGTCCGCACCAGGGCGCGTAGAACTCGATCAAGGCGTCCCTGCCGCTGTCGGTCACCAGCTCCTTGAAGTTCTTGCCGACGGCGACCTTGACGGGGCCGGTGTTGTCCTCGGGCGCCGCCTCGGACTTGATGAAAGGCTCCAGCTTGCCGTCAATAAGGTCTTTTGTGAAGGCGAGCAGGTTTTCGATGCTGTTATACATAATTATGATTAAGATTAATACCTTTTTTAAATATTTTTTAAATTACGTTTTAGGTTATTTGACCACAATCTCACCTGATGGTAAGTGACATTACTATTGTGTGTATGTCGCCGCCAAATAGCTTAATTCGCCGTTCAATTAACAGCCTAGGCACTTAACTAAACAGCGCCGTTCAACTAACGGCCTGAATGATATTCAGCCGTATCGTCTATTACAACATTTAATAAACTGGCTGGCTAATGCTTAGGCAACTGGTTGACATTTAAGTACACACAAAACTTTTTCAAAATACTACCCAAGCAGAACGACCTGGATGGGTTAGGGTTATTTTTTTTATGACCCCACAGAAACCCCACCCGGCAAATAGATTCGGTGGATCTAAAAAAAAACGTAAATAACCAAAGTACCTAATAAAATTATTCCATCAAAGTTGTTTTTTTCCGACGCCATATTGACCAAAGAGAATATAGAATATAGAGATATTGACAGTTTGGTGAGTTTCTGCGCTAGGTGGCAGAAAGTAGAACTAAATTGAAATGAACAGGCTAGGCAGGTAATTAAATGGCTAGGCAAGTAGTTAAACGTCATCGATCCAAGTCATTTGCCTAGCTGTTTAATCAAATGGCTGAATATCATTCAGGCCACTAGTTGAACGGCGCCGTTTAGTTAAGTGCCTAGGCTGTTAATTGAACGGCGAATTAAACTAGTTGGCGGCGACATGTATATGATATCAAGATGGAAAAATTCTACCTATTATTTCTTTGGTGAAATGATTGATGATAGTTTCCTTAATATTATGGTAGATAAAAATACGATGTGGAAAAATCATTATTAAAACGGCAAGATTATTCATTATGTTGTATTGTATTGGATTTGAAAATATCAGGGTGTAAATCATAAAAAGTAGTTTGTGTTAAGAAATCCAATGAATGAAGTTAATGGAGCATGGAACTTGATTATGAACAACAGTAATGTTTTCGATAAGGCGGCTGCAAGAACAATCGTGATGCACAAACAATGCTATCAGAACATTCACGGTATGAAGTTTCAAGAATACTGTTCTTATTTTGTCCAAAACTTGGCTGGCGTTCAAATTCCCGAATTACTTAATTTAATATTAGGATGAACTGCAGAGCTAAGATTACCATACATACTATGTGTATGCACTTTTATTCAAATAATATTCAAGCGAAAATGCATCTAAACAAATAAATAAAATTGAAGTGAACAGACATACCGACAACATTTCGTTATCGGTATGTCTGTTTGTTTCTTACGACTTCAGTTTAATCTCAGAGACGGCTGAACCGATTTTGACGGGCACTGGCAGATAGCTGATGTGATAAGGAGTAGCTTAGGCTACTTTTATTTAATCGGAAATACCACGCGGGCGGAGCCACGGGCAACAGCTAGTAGAAAATACAAATATCTCAATGTGTCACCTGAACAGTGACATATGAGTGACTATGTTACCGTGAGTTCGCACTGGACGAAACATGTTGTTGTCTCTATCTTCTGTTGTCATAAAATAGAGACAACAGTATGTTTGCCAACATGTTTCGTCCAGTGCGAACTCACAGTTATAAGTAGTGACTTACTTAGGCTACTTATATCGAAAACACCACGCGGGCGGCAAGTATCCCAATGTGTCACCTGAACTCGGCGCTCATGACGAATTTGTTGCCGTCAGCGTCGCGGCCGGCGACCACGGGCTTGTCGCCCTTCGCGAAGTCGATGCCGTAGTCGTTCAGCTCGTGCGTGAAGTCGTCCTTGTCGCTCACCGCGAACATCACCTCGGACACCTCCTTGGCCACCTGGGACGAGTATGAGACCATCATCATTTTGCACCAGAAGCAAAAATTCAGTCGATGTTTCACTCAATATGGTCAGGCTTTGTCGACATAAGCTTTATTCTGCACTTATTTCTGTCGTGAAATGGATTACTAGTAATGTGATAAATACATATTGCTAGAAATCTCAAAAAAACTTGAGAGGTGTCAAGGGACACCCGGATGGAACGAAGTTGCAATACCGACCGATAGAAACACGCGCACGCCCCACGGTTTACAACTATAGCAAAAAGTGTCACACAAAATGTGTCCGTACACACTGATTTTTTTCCGTCTAGCCCCCTTTCGCAACGCGCGATAAGGAACTTCGTTCCAAAAAAAAACCCATGCAGCGAGAAGCATTAAATTTTACGGGATAAAGAGCATTTCTTTCAGCTCAGTAAAACATCTAACCGAGAATCCCTTATCGTATTTGAGAACCTGCAACAATATAAACACGTTATCAAAGGTGACACTGACCTTGAGCACGCGGTTCCTCCAGTAGTTGGTGCCCTTGGCGTTCTTGACGTAGTCCACATCGTAGAACGCAACCACCAGCGGGTTAGTGAAGTCGTTGATGTTGTCTTTCTGCCGGATGCCGACCAGGCCGTGGCTGTTGACAACACACTACTGTTATGATCTGATCTAACTATTATTAACCGACTTCCAAATAAGGAGGAGGTTCTTTGTTCGTCCTACTAATATTATAAATGCGAAAGTTTGTGAGTGTGGATGTATGTTTGTTACTCTTTCACGCAAAAACTACTGAACGGATTTCGATGAAATTTGGAACACATATAGTTTATCATCATCATCATCATCATCATCAGCCTATGCTTGTCCACTGCTGGACATAGGCCTCCTCTAATGAGCGCCATAGCGCCCTGTCTTCAGCTTGCCGCATCCAGCATCTGCCTGCAGTCTTTCGCAGATCGTCATCCCACCTGGTCGGAGGGCGTCCTACACTACGCTTGCCGAGTCGAGGTCTCCACTCAAGAACACGTTTACCCCAGCGGTTGTCGGTTCTTCGCGAGATATGGCCAGCCCACTGCCACTTCAGCTTGCTAATTCTTTGAGCTATGTCGATAACTTTGGTTCTCTGTCGGATGTATTCATTGCGAATCCTATCCTTCAGAGAAACTCCGAGCATAGCTCTCACCATAGCTCGCTGAGCGACCTTAAACTGGTGGACCAGCCCTACCGTGAGTGTCCACGTCTCGGCTCCGTAGGTCATGACGGGTAGGACGCACTGATTGAAAACTTTCGTTTTCAAGCATTGCGGTATGGATGACGAGAAGACTCGACATATAGTTTATAACCCGGATTAACACATAGAATACTTTACTTAAGTCTACGCGGACGAAGTCGCGGGCAGCAACTAGTCTATATATTTTTAAACATAATAATGAAGTCAAGTCATTAATTTTCATTCAAAATCGGCTCAAAAGCGTACGATTCGCCTAAAGTTAAGCAGTTACCGTAGCCTATAGATGTTTGCAATATACCAATGGCATTGCTTGCGTGTTACCGACCTGAAGGGTGTGGGATATAGGGATGGGAAGGTGGTGCCTTGCCGTCTCTCTCACTATAATAGGTACTTGACACCGTTTTTCTGTGTGAGGGTGGCACTACTCCAGTCGTGCAAGTCCGAATACGAGCTGTAGTCAGATGGCTATAGCTTGGGTCTACCGCATATTCTAAGAAAAAGCTAATATACCCTTGAAATAAAACTATTTTACGGATTATATCGCGTTTATTTACTTTTTTATGTTCCCGACGTTTCGGCTGCTTTACAGCAACCGTGGTCACGGGGGGACTGAGGTGTTAGACGTCCTGATGTTATAGTTAATAACTGGGTACCCTCAAATTTAGTTGTTGTTTGCTCAAATAAACGCGATATAATCCGTACAATAGTTTTATTTCAATGTGTAGTATTCGCGTAAATATAAGAAAACAATATCTAATATAGCCTGTTAATTTTGTTTTTGTTTCAGGAATATTGTAAGTTGATTTAATGTGTAGAGTATTTTCTTTTAATATGAACAAAGATTGAAGTCAGGTCATTCTGAATTTGATTTTGTAAGTGATGGTAGGTAAGGTGTATACCATGTAGGTAGGTACTATTAAACAACATGCTACTCACTAGTTCTCCTTGATGAAGGTCTTGAGCGTGTACTTCTCGGGCTCGCCCTTGTACACGACGAACGAGTCTTCAAACTTGTTCTGGAGCCGCTTAGGACGGAACAGGACCACGTCGTTCCTGTTAACAACATACATTATAATATAACAGTAACATAACCTCTTCCTATGACGTCACAATAAATAATAGGCGGCTTCGACGTGTAAAAGTTATTTATCGCGAAAACTAATAGGTGGACATATCAAAATATTATAAACACAGTATTTTTTTTATTTTCAAAGTATATGGCGTCTGGTGAGCTAAATATAAAAATCATGCGTATTCACTATTGTTTAAGATACTTATTTGGTTATTGGTTATCTTAGTATTTTTTTGAGGCATTCTGTTAAATAAAATTAAAAAGCCCTCGCGTGTTTCAGTATTCTGTGAATAATAGTATGTTATTAGGAATAATCAAAATCATCATTTATTATTCAGATAATAATTATACACAGACTTCTAAAGTGTAATAGTTATATAATTCAGTAGTTACAATCGCTACTCAATCAGTAATGTATCGAGTTACGGATGCGGCTAATTTAGCGCTGTTTATATGTGCGATTTTCCGCAGTTTCACACCAATTATTGATTACCATTACGATATATTATGTCCGATGGAGCAACTTCTTGTTATTAAGTTATGATGAAAAGATTAATATTAACTTCGTTTTCATTTGCCTATAGGTACTTAATTGTACCATTATAATGTTTATACTTAATTATTATTGGTTGGTTGCTCGACCCATAAATAAGATAAAATGTACCTAAAAGCAAAACTTATTTTTCTATCTTTTATTATTGTTGCATCAAAAGAAAATTCTACAGATAGCGCCTCGGCCAAAACAATGTAATATTTTGCGGATAAAAGAACATTAGCGGAATAATTAAATAGGCCTTATCGCCATTTACTGCTCATAATAACTGTTAATGTAATGGTTAAATAACTTTTACAGATATGCTATCGAGTTTACTACCCTAACTATACCTACTAACAGCTTATTTTGTAGGCCACATGAATATGTGGCATTTACTATAAGCCTACAAATGATTATAAAATTAGTAAGCAACAAAAATGAAAAAAAATAATGTTAAAAACAACAGATGTGCACTGCACTCAAGGTGGCGAATAGGTGAGCTAGGTCGATTGTTCAACAACAATACCATTTGTTCAAACATAGTGACAGCAATGTTTGTATGCCTATGAGAACGTTAATAACGATGTTATTGGCAATGACATTAAAAAGTTAATTCAAGCCAATAATTGGCCAACTAAACTAATTATCTTTTTAATAATTTAAATGTACATACTTGCAACATTGTAAATGTAGTATCATCATTCTATATTGCGTGTTTCATAATTTTATTACTATCAGACTTTTCTGCATTCAATAATAACATTTATGACATTGAAATAATCACTATGTCGTCACAAAATTGCCATGTAACTATTGTGGTACCTGTTATAGGGAGATGGAATAAACAACAAAAACTACACAACATTATAGAAAAGAGCAAAGCATTATAAGATCTAAGATACCTCAGACACTGAAGAATACTTCGTTGTACACATACATCACATACTACATACTCGGTGTTTACTCACTTGTAACCAGCCTTTTCAAGAACCTCCTTAGCAGAAGAGTGTCCAAAAGTGATCTCCTCGCGCATTTTGTCTGCAGTTTTGAGGAACTCTCCCTTCAGGTCTGATTCCTTATCAAAGAAGCCAACAACAACCACTTCTTCCTTGGCGATGAACGCCTCGTAGTCAGCGACGGTGCGCAATTCCTTGGAGCTGGGACCCACTTGAGCACGCATGTACTTCACAATGCCATCTGTTGGAGTTTGGGAATGTAAATCTCGTATCGTCTCGTGTAATCTTTGTATCTTTTAGCAGGTAGAATCTAGCTGATGGACCAACAATTGCAGACAGATATTGCAAGAAAGACACCAGTACACATATATTCATTGTCTATGTAGCTGTGTTATGTGTTATTCCCCAATAAAGATTTTATCCTACTTTGATGATAGTTTAACTTTTTTCTCATGCAGCATAAGTTCAGTCATTTATATTTTATTTTTAACTTGATAATAAATTAGCGTTTCTTTATGTAAAGATAGTTAGTCAGCCTCCCCTAAATAATATAACCATGTCCAAATGTGATTCAGTGTCTTTAGTATAGCTCGAAGTGAAAACGAAATATCAATAAATAACCACAATGTTAAAGTTAATGAGTGGAATGGATAAATTCACTTTCAGTTAAAGATATCTATTATCAATGGTTTTTATCACCATAATTACAGGAAATTGAACTGACTCCATTATCAGTACTGTTAACATTAACAACTTTAATTAGATGTTTTGTTTGCAGACTAACTTTAGTTTTTCATGTGAGGTAAGCATCTATTATTGTCTAACATTATTGGTGGCTAGTGACTATTACTTGTTTATTAATTAACTAGCTGAGCCCGCGACTTCGTCCGCGTGTAATTTAACTTAACAAAAAAGCCCGCTCCCGCGTTCTAAGCCCGCGCGAAAGGACCCATTTTTAAATATTTTGTTTTTTTTAAAATAAATAAGTAGCCAAGTTACTGCTTATAACATCAGCTATCTACCAGTGAAAGTCCCGTCAAAATCGGTCCAGCCGCTTCAGAGATACTCTTTGATTTCATGTGTTTTAATTTATTTACGCGGAACCCTAATTGTTTTTCTAACATTAAAGTAGCCTAAGTTACTCCTTATAACATCAGCTATCTGCCAGTGAAAGTCCCGTCAAAATCGGTCCAGCCGTTTCGGAGATTACCCGGAACAAACACACAGACAACAAAAATTTTTTAAATCACGTTTTTGCTATAGGTGTTGTATGTACTTTCATATGCATTTAGTGAAAAGGTGTTATTTTGATATTACAAACAGACACTCCCATTTTATTTATTTGTTTAGATTCGTATAAACATTATACTGGGCATATTCTGCCTCTCTTAATTGGTTTAGGATGTGTGATAAAACTGAAGAGATTGTATGCTATTTAATTAAATTTAAATGAAGCTTAACACCCACGTCTACTAAATATAGCCATGACCTTAAATATAAGTTCAATATTTAAGTGTTTACCATAGGCACAAATCTAATAATATAAATTTGATTGGAAATAAAACACTGAGGCAAATAATTTATCTGACTACCCCCTAAGCATTTTATATCATGCGAAGGTCAATGAGCTTTCCTTATTAGTACAATAACATTCTAGAACTTACTCGACTCCCTGGGGCCATTGTACTCCTGGGACATCTCTCCCTTCCTGAAGATCTTCAGAGTGGGGTAGCCCGACACCGAGAACTGCTCGCACGTGCTCTTGCCACCCTCGGTACAGTCTACTTTCGCCAACGCGACAGGAGGGTCATCCGTGTTCAGTACGCCGGCCGCCACCGCGTATTCCGGCTTCAGTCTCTTACAATGACCGCACCTGCCGAACAAACACATATGAAACACAACGAATCGTAAACCTCATTCATACCTCCAATAAAAAGTAGATTACTCACCATGGTGCGTAAAACATGACTAGAGCAGTATCATGTTGGGCTAATACCGAGGAAAAGTCTGAATCTGTAAGATCTAAAACATCTTCCTCTGCGGCCCTACACAAATAAATTACACCTAATAATAATATGATTTTCAGTGATCCCAACATTTTGCGATGTACACCGGCGCTTTCCTAAACCCGTGCGTATTTCTTCGGCGTCCAATTCAAGCTGAGTTAAATCGGCAGATAGGTAGGGAAAAGGACAAGAACCGGAAAAATACACGTATGATGCCTCTGATGACACTTGCCGGCACAGCGTTGGCTGTTTCTGATTGGTCCATCAGAGATCCGTTCAGAAATTAATAAATTACGCCATATAAATGTCAAACTTTTTTGTAATCCATTTTATTATTTTTAGTTTTAGTTTCATTATTTCAATTTTTAGACTCTTTTCGACCAAAATTACCTTTGGTAGCAACCAAGAAGCTTAGAATACCACTGGAGAGTGCACGTAGAACTACGGAGTGAAGACAGGTTTTTTTCATACATACATATGTTCTGACCCTCTCACACTTCATCTGAAATTGCCATGATAAACACAATAAAATACCCAAACTAACGTGTGATGAGCCAAGATTTCGCAAGTCCATGGTTTTCGTGTCTGTTTTTTTATGGATTTTATTTACATATTACATATGCGTCAATTTGAGAATCCTCTTTTGACTTCAGTATTTATTTTTATATAGAAAAAAAAATTGATCAACCGTTCACTTTCCTGATTGTCGGTAGCTGTTATTTTAATAATCTAGCAACACTGATACAACACTCAACAAACATATGTGACGTCATTCAAGGTCAAATTTCTTGGCTTCAAAACATTGTTCGTGCTAAAACATCCAGTGTTATGTATAAAGTTCTTGGTAGCAACGTACGCATAGAGAATGCACATTGTAATATTTGCTTTAATTACTTTTTTTTTTAATTACTTGGCAAGTGCAAAGCTGAATGTGACACTGACATGTGAGACTGGAGACAGCCGGCTTTGTATGACAGCATGACAGCTAAAAGGAATAAGTGACTCTCTTCTGGCAAGTATATTTGGTGTTACTACTTATTTAAGAAATTATCTACTAGTCCTTGCCGGCCCTGAAATAATAAAATAAATATCAGATACACAATAACAGATATCACCACAAGTTTTGGTCGTGGGACGAAGGTATACACTTTTCACATGTATACTGAGATTGGAAAACATCTGGTACAAAAAATAAAGCTTAGTAGGGGAAAAATCTAAGGAGAGTTTCAAGATGTTCAGATGTTCACCAATCCCTACAAGCTTGTACTTTACACATCATACATCAATTAACACGTCAAAAACTTCCCATACTTATTTGATTCTTTGCACATAACGCGTTTAGATTACTAAGGCCCGTATTAATATAACGATCTCAAGTCTCAAACCGATCTTGAAAATGTAATTCTTATGTCATTTCAGTACAAAATTACACGGCAAAAGCGTACTCAAGATCGCTCACAGACTTGAGATCGATTTATAAATACGTACCGTACCATATAATATTGATACAACGTAATGTTGTTGTATTTTATCTTCTTTTTACCTTCGTTATACCGCCGTTGTTAGTAACTAGCTGTGGTAGGTAATAAGAAATAGTATGGCAACACCAAAACTATCGCTTTTTGTTGTCAGTTGGCTTCGCTGTCAAACGGAAAATGGCAGCGACAAGTGTTGTCGTTCTCGACAGAGGCAACAATACAACTTGTACCGTAAATCTTTTCGGTAAGTTATTTAATAACATTCTTATTAAATTTCAGTATTACAACAAATTGCCTTTAATTTTATAATATTGTTAAACAAGACGCCGCATAACCTTAACTTCTTTATTTATTTTTTAAATTGGACGCGCGTAACTTAAATCATAATGCTATACACATTACTGATATTCCGTATCATATTTAATAAATAATAAAATTTCAACGTTATACTAGAACCAAGGCAGTTGGTGTAAGGCGTGTGTCGTGTACTTAGCGGTGTTTAGTTGATAGGTAACAAGTTTTTTTTTCACAGTGAATAGAATAAAGTTGTCTGCGGCGGGCTTGACCTTGGCTATTGGATTGTAGGAAGTAAACTGTAGATACTTGCTTTTAAATTGTAGGTTGGTATTTGATGTACTCACAAAAAAATAATGATAAGTCATACCTGGTAATAATTTGTCTAATCCATTAGCAAGGTGAAGATGCTTGCTTTAATGTATCAGATTAGTATACTTGTCTACTTACTAGTTAAAACCTAAATAGATCTGTTAAATTTGAACTTACCCTACTTTTTATTTAAATAACACACTTAGGTACTTGACTTTCAAATAAAAACTTACTTAGGAGAAAAGGGTAAATTTTACACAATTAGGATAAGGTAATTAACTCGTATGAATAGTCAGCGTAAGTCCATTAGTTCCATTATGAAGAGCCGGCAAAAAAGCTCCTTTTTTAAATTTAATATACTTTGTTGCAGGTGCTACGGTAGTATCATGGAGAGTGAACAATCAAGAACAATTATTTGTTAGGTAAGTTATTATAGTCATATCTATGCCTATAATCTTATACACATATTTTCAAAACACATTTTTCAAAATATTAATTATTATTTCTTTAAATTATTATATTTTTGACACACATAAATAAAAGGTCATTACATTTTAATAGATAATTAATAGTTCCTATTCGCCTGATTAATTCATCTTTGACACCCTGTAATTACAGGTCTGTCTGTAATTAGATTTGCATTAATTACACATGCCATTTGTGTTTGCATGCATAATTCTATGAATTTAAAGGGAGGCGGGGTAATGTCATAACTTACACTTGAAATGAGTATAAGGGCTCCCTGACTGAACTTTGATGTACTTTTTAGATATAATGTCTATAAATTATAATATTTAGGTTCCTAAACTTCATTTTTTGTTGGGATAATATTCTGTGTATGTTCACTAAATGACATATCACATACCAACTTCACTATGGTCTTTTAGGCCCCTTTGGCCCTTTGGCACTTTAGGACAAAAGATTCCGAAACACATCCACATACGGTAAACCAATTATTCTTTTCAATACACTTTCTTTCGGAAATATTTCATGCAAGTTATAGCTAGTGCAGAGTTCAAAGGATAATTGATCCATGGAAAATGATTACTTAACTTATTACATAACTTATTTTTTAAAGTTTAATGCTTAGCTAAGAACTAACAACTTAGATACAATCTCTACAGATCAAAGAGCAAAAGCGGAATTTTGTTTGCTCTTTACAACAGTATTCAGATTTACAAGAATAGGTATCAAGAATTTCCACATAATGATTACTGCAATAAATGTAAAGTCATTTGGAGAGATAAGATACCGTGATTGATGGTAATCTGTTTGATACTAACTTTGACATTTGATTAGTCGTAAATGTCGTATTACGTGCCGCAATTCCGATATGTGATTTGATGGCGGGACAGTCCGCCATGACACATTAATATTAGGCCCACTTGTGTAATTACTTCTATGTCATCATCATCAGCCTATACTTGTCCACTGCTGGACATAGGCCTCCCCTAATGAGCGCCATAGCGCCCTGTCTTCAGCTTGCCGTACTTCTATGTAAGCCGTTTGAATCGTTTAAAAATGTCAACAATTTACGGACACCACTTTGTACCTTTCTAAAGTAGTAAAACAACAATATTCGGGTGTTGTATTAATTTGAAAATACATACAACTATTAAAATAGTGGCCCCAAACTACCCCAATGAAGAAGGGTATTCTAATTTTAGACTAGTTCTAGACCAGAATCTTAATTCCTATTTGGTTTTCCCGTTGCCGCCGTTTAGACCTGGAAGGACTTACCGAAACTAAACCTATGTTTATTTAGTACCTATGCCTCCTTACGTAGGGTTGCTTTGGAACATAGCCAGGTTTAAATGCTACCTCTGCATTTTACAAGATAACTGACCGTTCCTAATATACTTATGTCGAATACACACTGGCTGCCAGTGTGACTACCTAGCCAAAAAAAAACTACAATGAATTAGGTCCACATTATGCCTATTTTCTTGAAACTCGTATTTAGTTTTATAGAGGGCCTGATGGTTTCTGAAACTATCTTATATTTATCGACAATCTAATCTATCCTACCTATTCATCATTCCAAAACATAAAGCTTTAAGTTAAGACATAAAACAAAATACATAATACAATAGCAATAAAGATAATTTATTATACTTTTACATAGATGTATCTTTGTAGATTAGGTACATACCTATCGAATTGTGTTCGGTTAGGTAGCAACAATGGTTTGCCCATGAACACAGGTCACATCAGCGAAGTCAATGACGTCTGGAGAACGGATGAGAACCGAGGCTTGGTCCGAGGTGTCTAGGAATGCGAGAACTTATTCATAGAGAAGGGTTCACAGACGTAGCTCTACAAGGTGATAATTGGCCACCGAATGTGTCCCATAGAACTACTGTACTTGACTACGAAACCATTTTGCTCTTAAAAAGTCAACGATTGTTTGACAAATTATAGGGAAATGAGATGGACAAAATAGGAAACATTTATCAATCTACTTCGTGCACCGTAATTGTATCGGGGGCCAGGGCTCAGCGACCTAAAAAAGAACTTGTCGTTTGCAACCGAAAGACCTCTCGATACTGTTCTGCTCCACTTAACACAACGAGTACAGATTGATAATTATACTGATTTTAGTCAAAAGGGTAATTAGGGCAGAGTCTACCAACTGATGGGGAGGAGAGGCGAGAGGCGCAAAAGGTTTGCTTTTAAATGGGAGATTTAAAAAATGGCCGTGAGTGTATTCGCGTCCAAACGACCGGCTTCCGTTAATGAGACACGCTCGATTAGCGAGGATTTGGCGGAGCCCGGCTGTTCACTGCGCGGAAAGACGAAGTGCCACCAAAACTAAAGCCCATTAGGCTCGATGGAACCAATTTTTTTAATTATTGTCTCAACATTGAATATGGTTAGAATAATAAAGTTAAATAACATATTTCTTTCTTGTATAAAATCGGCTTGATGCGAATATTTTCTCTCCACACTACGTGATTATCGAAGACAATTACAACGATCACTCATTGTAGTCAAAAGCTCTCGGAAAAGCGATTATTGGAAATTAATTAAATCAAGATAGAAGTAGCGATAATGCTTTGCGATCCCGTGCTTTTCCATATCCGTTGGTTCATTGCATACAATGGCAGTACTAGTGAATGCTTATTTGCAACATATTAAGTACATACGTGCACATTGTTTATGGATTTTCCCCATCACTGTCTTAAGAAACTCAAGTGAAGTGGAAATTATAATAATAGGTACGGACATACAATGTAAAAAAATACGTGATGCGTATCTTTTATGTTAATATGATTAACAGTAATATTGATAAATGAATTGGTGTTATTGGTTCAGCTGTCAGGTAATGGAAAACTACTTACAATTCGTCTTTATCTATCCGCGCTAGTCGTAAAGTTAATTGAGAGTGTGGGAATTTAGCCAATGGCTATATTTAATGGAACTTAAAACTCGCAGCGTTTTAATAGTTCTTTTAGAGTAGACATCATAATGCAGGTTTACAACGTTATCGCAAATTACAAAAGTATAAAGAGCATCTATCTATCTCACTAGTGCCGCTCAGCATATTATTATGTTCTGTCTGAGTTTGGTTTTGTTCTGATTATCATGCTTTAAAGCCTGCCTTTTTCTTGTTTTATCTGCGGTCTGTTCAAGACTATGACCAATTTATAGTTTTTTTTTCAAGAATTTTATGTGTTAAAATTTGTTAAAAGCCTACACGATGTCAAAACCTACCCTATACATTTTGCCTTGACGTGCACTCGAGAATAACGTGCTCGATGGTAAAGAGACATTACCCTTGTAGCACTTGTAGCCACACCCCTGCCTTGCGTTAGCGCAATTAATTCCAAATCAATTTACTGGCAACACGTATTGTGCGGATGCAATTTGGCGCTTGGACAAAAACTCGTCTCCGGTCGCGAATGGCTCTAACAAACGACCGAATGCCGCTAATGGTCCTATGTGCCCCGCTCGTATAACTGCTAGCCACGCCGCACACTGTTCCCCCGTTCATTGTTAACTTGTAACATTAGCGGATTAATTTGTTATAGCTAGCATTGTATTGTTTTTCCTGTTTCTGAACTTTAGAGGTGGCTTACGATGTGGCGCACAATGGAACTTGCAAGCAAGTAATCGTTATCTAACGAGATCATTATGTAGATGGTATGATAGAATCTGTATCAAATAAAATTACCTGCAGCCAGCCTTAGATTAGATGAGTGTATAATGTTGGGCTATGTTAGCTATTTTAAACGTGAAAAGCACTTTTTTAATATTATGCATTAGTGATCTTTTTATGTTTCTTAGTCGTACCTAGTTAGTACTAATCTTATGACCTGACATAACTGATGTTGTAGATCCATAACTTTATTGTGTATATTTTAAGTCATGCAATGTGCAAATATCACATGCCACTGCTTTTAAATCTGGGCCAATTTACATGTAGATGTCCCATTAGTGTATCATAGTGATCCTAGTATCCCTCCCTCCCATTGCTCCATTAGCGTAGTTTAAATACTTCTGGATTTCTAAAGTTTTAAATTTATTTTCTTTGTCATCTCCTACCATTACCCTAGCTTAGTATGATATCTATCCGTGACAAAAAATACATCTTTCTAGACTGCCCGTCGAATAAGTGACTGATTTATGATGTCATGTGACCTTCCCCACGTTTCACTGGCCACGTCGATCCTGTTATCTGGACTCAGTTAGGTGATAAGGCGTTTCAGAACACTAACCTACAGAGGACTCTGATTTTCAAGACTTTTTGTCGGCTCTTATATCGCGCAACTTTTTCTAGATTACTAAATTCTGGTTGAAGAATTAAGAACTCGCTAATGAGTTTATTAAGGTGATTAGACATCGCCAAGTGAATTAAGTTCGTGTTGTTAAATATAATGTGCCTAATATCGTGTAGTACGGTTTTTCCGCTCACAAGCGTTAAATTATAGTTTTCAAGGTTTAATTTGTCTATTTTAGGATGTACGGCTTTGAAGTGCTTTAGATACATTACAATCTAAGGAGAAAAATGTCTATACTAATGTTTTGTGTGAATGCTTATAATTTGTTATCTCGGTAGGAATTTGGTAAATTAAATAACCAATGTCCACGGGGTCCCCGTTTGCGGCAAAAACTTGTCGGCACGCGCCTTCTGTTCTAATATCCAATATACTTTGTACTCTTGGGGTTTTTGCGCCTCTGTCCGTAGAGCCGACGTGACGCAACCGCTTGACCCTTTTATGACTGAGGGCTTTTTGAGGCGGTATTTTAGAATGACTGCTGCCATACTTAGAAGTCGATAGATCATACAATTTTACTTAACATTGTCAGGTGGTGATTATACACAGGAGGTATAAACATAATCATCCAGAAGATAATTATGTGGCATGATAAGTAAGTTGATAAATTTCTGAATGAGAGTTCAATGACGAATTTTTGTCATGATCTTATACTCTTTGCTGTGCGGGTTGAGCCGTTTGATCAATCATGTTAAGTTTTCACTCGTTGATCTCACAGTTTCATACGCGTTTCATCATGAATATGTAACATAATTCCCAGTTACTAGTGTAGGATTAAAAACAACGAATTGTAAATTACGCAGCCCTGACATAAAGTAGCGCGGCACATCCCTGCGGGTGGCTGTACGAGAGCGGTGCGCGGTGGCTCGAGCCCGCCCCTGCTCTCCGCGTCTTGTTTTTGTGGTCGCGTCTGCAGCCGCCCCGAGTCGCCGGCACTTTCTTCCCATCCCGCCCCGCGCTCGCCACCGCCTCCCCCCGCACACCGCCGATGACAAATGGTCCCCGGACACCCCGCGCGCCCCAAGGCCCGCTAATGCCCAGATAATTTTATGCCGCTCCCGATGCACAGACACAGCCGGGATGGGATGACCGCGAGATTACCGCATCGATCGTCGTCGATGCGCGTCAATGAGTGCAAGCTTTATTTTATGCTCGGCTTCACGGATCAACGGCGGTTGAGACGGGTTTATCGCGCCATTAGCTAGCAATTGATGATGCTCGCAATTATATACCGGTATCACGTTCCGAATGCAGGAACCCCATGCAACAGTTTTACAGTAATGGGACGTATAGTCTTAAATTACGTTTTCTAATCGTCATACCGGTAGCGGCTTGCGACGCTACGTGCTCTAACAAAACAACTGAATGGTCTTAGGGGAAAAGGAACAAAAATGAAACAAGACGTAGGTAAAGAATGTCAGCGTCACCCAGCGGCCAGCGCCCGGCGACCTCTCTACAGCCGCCGTCGGTCACACGCCATTGACTCCGCTGAATAGTCAGTCCCGCACCACGACCGTCACATTATCTCCCTCACTTGGTAAATCTTGATTTAAACGCTCGGGGTGTTGCTAACGCTAATTATACCTACCTAAACCCGACGGCAAGCAAACATCGTCGAGAATCATGATTGTTCAAGGACGCTCTTCTCCGAAAAACACATCTGAGTCCTAGTCGTCTCACAACGTTGCCATTAATAAAAAGGAAGCGTCACTAAGTCTGTCCACTGCACGTGCTTGCCCATTACCGTCGACAGTGTACACATGTTGCGCTTTTTTTGTTCGTTTGAGTGACACCCAAGACATGGATTGGTCCCCGCGTTTAACAGCTGCGTTGAAACATTAGAGGCTCGAACGGCCCCCAGCCGCTTCCACCTCGGCAGATTAGCGGACCGATATGTAATTTAGTAATCCAACCGACACCCACCTACAATATTCATTGTCTGATTGCATAGTCGGTGATTTACTACAATTATTATCCTGCAGGTTTGCTAACCAGGACGTGATTTATATTCGGCTGTGACTGTATCTACCCAGAGTTGTAATTAACGCGTACGAAACTACGAGAACGATTTATCATAATCAACAGATCTTTGAAATTTTGACGTGAATTCTTAACACAACCGATCTGACCTTTGATTTGAACACAACAGCGTTGGAAATATGTTATTAGGATTTCTCATAAATTATCTGAGTCAAGTTAAAGACCGTAAACAGAATTTTACAACACGCGTTAGATTTGATTCAGTAGGGGCAATAAGAGTTGTAGCTAGCCGCGTGTGCACCATTAACTATCTTATTATCATCCTACGCGTGTATTGCGTGGCGATAACAATTTTCGTCTGCTCATGATGGCTCTACCTGATTTTGTTTGGGCGTGTAATTAAATATCTTATACCATTATGATGTGCACGCAAGTCATTCAAACAATGTAATGTATGTAAAGGTATTTGTAGCAATAATTTTTTTTTCAAATTTTTATAGTATTTATATAATAATAGTTTGTATAATTATTTCGTTCAATCATAATTAAACAAAACTGATCAATGGGTGTTGGTGTGGTTAAATGATGACAGTCAATAACTGATATTCGTTGATATATGTTTAGATGCTATTGTAACCTGGTATAGTGAGAAGTTAAAACGGGTACCTATAATGAAACTTTGATTTGTCAGACAAAAGTTGACAGTTATTTAAACATTGACGAGTTTTGTTATATTACTCCAGATGGTGATGCAAATTACAAACCTATTTAAAGGATACTCTTGGTGATGCTTGTCTTTGTCGGAATTTCGAAACAGTTTAAGCTTTTTATTTAAACGAGTAACTGTAAGCTTTAGAAAATGGTTGTCGGGTTTGGATTAGATCACTTCCTCATTCACTTTATGTTTGCTTTGCTTTTATGAAACGTCTGTAGCAATGGTTTGTCCTAGTAACGAGAAATGCTTCACTGATCAGATTTTATTGTGCCGAATAGTATTTGAATCGTCGTGGGTACCGGTCCTTAGTTACCGGTGTCTATGCGAGTGCATGACATCACCAGAATATGTCTCGTGCGGCCTTACATGGTCGCATCGCGTATGATCTATTGACTAACAGACACTTGTAACAGCTGATAAAGATCGTGACGCGATATTTAGTTCGGGATCCGGCTAAATATGGTCACATTGATTCGGCGCGTGCTGTCAAATGGTGTTTTTTGTCCACTAGTGTGTCAGCGGTGCACCTTGTATGTTTTAACATGAGTTAAGATTAGACTTGACGATAGGCCCGATAATTGTTTTTGTGCTGTTGTCATGCATAGTAGAGTTTTTCTTTGAGTGTGCAAAAAGCTAGATTTTCATTACCAAATAAATGCTTTATTGATGAGAGTTTCCATCTTGGTCCCCTATTTATTTTATTACGGGTAACTGAGAAATATTTTACTTATTGGCTATATTTGTTTTGGAAATGTTTTGAGGCCGATTTTCTCATCAATAATTATTTCGTAGGACGTGTGTAAATATGTCTTCCGTTACTTTGTCAGTATAACAATTCATAATTAGCATACTCACATTATCTTGGCCAGAGTGGCGGACGTCGCTGTTTGTCTTTCCGAGATTTCGGGTAATCGGCTTATCTAGCGGGGTGGTGTTTGTTAAATTGGCGCTGTTAAGTCGCCACCGCAACCCGGCCCCGCGCCCCGGGGCCGGGCGGAGTCCCGTCTTATTAATCGGCTGTCCGGTACATCTGCCGGTGCTATTTACAGTCCTGACCCCTGTCGTCGGAGTAAAAGGAGTTGAGTTGCATGACCACTTAGTTCTTGTTCTGTGGCGTTTGCCTGTGTCCCGTTTTGTTCAACATCTTACATTAATTAACCGAGCGTCTCGTAAATACGATTGTTACGTTAGGAATCTATAAAGTGTAATGTATATAAAAGCAAGGTGTTAATGTGACTCCACACACTCTCACCACTGTTAATTCTGTAAGCCCGGATAGGGAATGGTGGCCAATTATATTTTCTTGGAGCCTGCAGGAATTTAATTGACTGAAAGAATAGGAAGAGTTAGAAAAATAGTCAAAGGCAATGTGTAGATATTATATCAATTAATGTGAAGGTGAAAACGAAGGACCACCAAAAACTGCGTTTTATCGTTTAATGTTAGCTTGTCGATATTTAAAATAAAAGTAAGAACAATTTCGGGACTTTCTGTTCAGTAGCACACCATGGAAAATTCGGCAAGCTTTTTTTTTTAAAAAAAAAACTAACAATGAACTGAAATAAACTGGGGATAGGCAGTATAAAAACTTGCGCTCTTGAAATGTCACGAACAATTGAATTGTCGAAATGTTTTCCTTCTTTACCTATAGTTTTTTTAACTTTAGTTCTTTAGTTGCAATTGAACATCCGGTTCACAAAATGCAAAAGATTTATTCTAGTCACATTACGGAATTGGGTATAATTTTTTTTTTGTAATAGGCAAATAAAAGGGTTCTGTTACCCAGCGGTTTTGCGCAGTAATCATTGAATTGCTAATTCCAAGTTAAGGTCATAATACACATGCATATTAAGTGATTGTAATCGCAAAATAAATCTTATATTTACATCATCTTGTTGCCGCTTCGTAGTTCGGTCGCTACAAAAATACTTATTTAATTAGATTTCATACAAGTAACCATTATGTAAACTCAAGTACCTACTAACTAATAGGATACAAGGAAGCATGAATCATAGCTATCAATCAGTGCTGGTTTCTTCAATGAAAAATTTACGAAATATAATGAGCTTATATCTAAATTAATGTATAATGAGTCGTTATTACACCACAAACCGTTCGTGTATATTGTTTTTTATAAATTAATGAATTTTATCTTTGCTTTATGCTCCAAACGACTTGATGTTTCGGTAGGTTTAAAAAATCTTACATTCACAAGTGTTATTTGGATATTAATTAGCTTTATTGATGTTCGATGTTACTTGTAGATTCACAATCAATATTTTTCTTTAATTTTTCGCTGTTTATTTATGTTTGTTATGAACACGAGGTACTAGGGAGGCAGGACCAAGCAGCAAGTATAAATGTACCATCAACAAAGTTGACGCTTGATCAATTTTTAACACTTTTCCCTTGCAGGCAGTAGTCATAGGATGCCTCGCCCATTATGTTGTCGTCCAATGAGACGAAAAGTGTCCGATGAGACAAAAGCCCTTATTTTAGAAAGCCATTTGTTTTAATTGTTTTTATGACCATGCTAGTCGCATGTGGCTGCTGGTCACTGCATACAAAATGCAACCTTAAGGTGATCAAGCGTCGAGTTTGTTGACTGTACAAGAGTCCATAATATAGGCATGTGCGCGGTAAGTACGTCCGCTTCTAACGCAGCCTCCGGCACCTACGCGGGTTCCGGGCTCCGGCAGCGTGCACTTTCATCTCGCGGCCCTGTACCACCGCAAGGTTACCGATGTTGCTACCCACCTGTTCAAGCTACTCTCCTTGTAACGCGCCGTAGAGTCAAAAATAAAATGATTGGTAGAGTTCGACATACCATGCGATGTAGTTACTACCCGAAGGTATTAATTTATTTTTTTCAGTGTTTGTTGGAACACAAAGTGAGTGAATTTTCTTCCGAATATTGGTTCTTCAAATCTAGCTCTGATATTCTTGCTTGATGTGGCCTAGCTTTGCGTAATCCTATAGATAGAATTTGGGAAAGTTTAAAGAATAACGCGATAATCTATTTAGTTGGATTCTAGTTTAGTTGTATATTAGTCATAGAACTATGGTATTCAACGACGAGTTACTATACAACTTCGCTTTAGTGATTATGTTTTCTCTGGACTTTAATCTCACTTTATTTCAAAGTTAGTATTGGTGTTCTTATGTTATGGATAAATAAATCAAGTTTGGTGCATATGTGCACGGAAACACTACTAATGTTGTGAAAAAAAAAAAAAAAGAATAACATTCCATTGTCTTTCAATTAAACGTCGCCTTATGGCTTTTACAGATGTTAATAATAATAATATTAGGTAAAATGATAATATCAGAACAATATAAAATGTCTAATATGTTAATTAAGCGTGGTCTGTAGGCACATATCCAGGCAGCTAGTATGTAAATACATTATTGAATGGCGTACCATGCAATTTCGTATCAGACAGCGCAAATTTTATGTCTAAACTGAAAATTAATGTCCTTTGAAAGGCACAGCGAAACTGAGTGACGTAATCCGACACAGAATATGCTTGAAAATGGATTGTAAACGACGTATTTTAGCTATAAGGTCTGCCTGGGACAATGCGTTGGCGATTCTAGCAATGAGAACAGTACCCGGGGCAATATTGTGCGGGAGGCTTGGCATACTAACACGATCAATGGGAGGAGTTTGATTTTATAGCTTCGAGGATGATAACTCACCATTTGATAACTTGATTAAAAAATAAAAGATTTATTTAAACTATATGCCGAACCTTAATTTTTGTATAGGTTAAAGAATAAAATGGTAAATTATATTATAAAATTCCGTGTGTGCGTGTGTAGTACCAACACCTTCTAAAATGCTTGACCGATTTGGATGTTTTTTTACTTACCTATGGGGTTAGCTTTAGTAAGATCCGGTAGGCGATGCTGTTGCCGACATCCACAAAATACAATTATGCGAGCGAAGCTGCGCGCAGAAGCTAGTAGGTATACAATAAAAGTAATGATCCAAATATGTACAAGAAGCATGTCTTTGAGTCATGCTCGTAGAACTTACGTAAAAGGTTGGATTTTATGAAATGTTGAAAGCCACAAATAAGTATTAGCTTACGATAAAATACATAATGACCGCACGTTAAACACGTACACGTGCGATAAATATAGGTAAAAGCGTTTGTTTGTGGGATTGATAAGTATAGGCTTGTCTTTGGCATTCGCACCTTACCATAATTCAGTTCAATAAATGATGAATTTATAAGTTCTTGGTAATTAAACTTACTGACGTATTAATTACCTATGTAGAATATTATTTATTCCAGACGTCGTGGATTCCTGGTGGCTAAAGTTCGCAGAAATACGCCTTAATTAATTTGTAGTTCTGATTTATACGGTAATTTCTTTCGTCTACTCGGTGTTTTGTCAAGTACATGTTGCTGAAACACTCTGAATATTACTTAGATGATAAAATAATAACGTCAACCGGTTGCCGGCTGCTCCAGCCCTTATAGCGCGAAGATACATAAAATCTTATTAAGCACGGTTTAATCTTTGGTTAAAGTAAATGAATGAAGCTATAATGATGGGAATAATCGCATTTATATGACCCATCTACGCTTTATTATAATGCACTAGCTTTTGCCCCCAACTTTGCTAGCTTAGATTTTATTTTTTTGGATGTCCTCAACAGCGCCTACTTAGGCATACCGGAATTTTATATACTTACTATTAAGATTAGTAAGAAAAGTTTAAACAGCAAAGCGAAGAATGAAACCTTTAATCTTAGATACTCCGCGGATTATAAAAATCATATTTGCAACCAAGTCTGCAAGCAATTACCTGTAATTAAATAAAACTTGGACTATCAATTAAATACAATAGAGATTGTACTAATTGGAAAAGAGCAAACCAGTCGCCTTAAATCGTGCTCAGCTTATGTTTACAGGCGTCGCTGTCGTGGATTAAATACTATTCGCTAGTTAAAACAGTAGCCTGTTGTGCGAGTCGTAAAATAGGAGGCGCTTTAATGTCATATCGCCTTGTAGATTTTTTCTGCTACCGGTTATTTGCAGTAGATAATGATATCCCAGGCCGGCTGCGCGATCGCTGCTCCTAAAAAGATCTAATTGCGTCCTATAGTGTCGCGACGTTTATGCGACCTTTAATTTGTTGATGCACGGGAGCCACAGCCTTTATCCGTCCACTTGTGTTTTTTCTCCAAACCAGTTTACTGTCTTCTCTTAATATGTCAAAGTAACACGCTCCGAGTCATTAACTCGGTAGCGCTTCAAATAGGTTTTACTGCGGTTTTTGTTTCAGGAACGCCACGTTTTTCAACAAGCCCGCTAGTTAAAATAATTAGAGGATTCATTATCTATGAGGAAGGGTGGTTATTGGAACATGTCTTCGACTTTGCGTCTGCATTGTTGGTTTTCCTATCAATATTCTTTTTCATAATTGTCGAACGCTAATATTGTTTATTCACGTCTCGGAGCGTGTAATGAAAACGGAACCTGTTAACTTTACATTTTTATTGAAGTTTGCATTGTCTATAAAATTATATTTACGATTTCTCGTCCTCACCCTTGAATACATGTGAGCATTGAACCATCCATTGATGGGTAGGTCGGTGCATAAATATGCTCGCTGTTTTAATTACTATATTATTATGTTATCCTCCAATGGCTGGTGGTATCGCGAAGCCCCCAGTCTCGTGCTGTGTTCGCTCATCTCACGAGAACTTAGCGATCAACAATGTTGAGAAACGCGAGCAGAATATGTGATCAAAAGTTATATGAAAGTCGAGAACAATGAGTATGAGAGATAGCCGCGTGAAACAGTTGCGGGTCGCGGCGTTTTTGTCCAATATTGCGATGAGCGCCCGGCGTTCGTGCTGAGTCCCACCCGCCCCATTGCCGAGTGGATTAGAATTTGTAATTGGCACAAAGAAACCCTAATCAATTATAATTTTCAATACCTATTTGGTGGAAGCCTGTTAACGTATTTTCGGTCTACGTTTTTGGAGTTTAGAAAAAATCACTCATAGACAAATCGAGATAAGAAATTGGAAGCATTTGCTTAGTCCTCTCATATCTGTTCTTTGCCGTCATGAATAACCCTTACTTCCATGTATTTCTTTCAAAGTCTAATTATCAAAAAATATTTGATTCCTTTGGTGCTCCTAAAAAGAGCTCTAAGAATATTTACTTTCATGGCGCAGGGTTAGATTGATTTGGGTCGCTATAAATACCGAGCCCTTAATTGGTCCGAAAAGCGCACGAATTCGGGTGACTTTATTGTAATAGTTACAGAGAGAAAGCAATTGGCTCCAATGGTATATTTATTGTCGCTATTTATGTGGCCCGGGAATGGCGCAGTGGAACGAGTTTGCGTGGTGGTAAAAACTCGGCTGGTGCCGAAGCGGGAATGTATCGGTCCTGGCGAGCCACGGAGGAATTCCATCCGGAATCTCTAATTAAAACTTTATCTAGTCCCCGGTTTCGTGGAAAATGTACTATTGGATTGCCGCTACGAGGGCCGTTATTGTGTGTAATTTTATGTTGTTAAAACTTATATTCTACAAAAAATTACGTTTACGGAAAACAAAATTAGAAGGTAGAAAATATCTAGGAGCCATTTTGTGGAAGCATTGTATTGGCCCATGTGAAAAATAAATAAGAAATAGTTCTAATACTAATGTAGAAAATGTAACAGCTGTTTCGATATCATACTCGTAATTATCGGAATAATTGCAAAAGCAGGCGTATCATAATCGGTACTTTTTATTTTGTCCAATAAATAAAGTAATTTACTCTGCAGATTAAAAACATAATCGTTATCCCGGGCGCCTACCTCCGTAGCACTACATTCAACCCGATCGGTTCCAGTTTAATCGGCAGTCTGTTACCGCTGTACATTATCAATGTAAAATTGCAATTATCGTTGTAGAGCAGATCCTAGACCCATGTTGTAGAATAAAAACACGGACCGCTTGCTCCACAATAATGTCCTAACGGTTCGCCTGCGGCTGCTGTTGGTGAAACACCATACATGGTGATCGTAAAAGGTGCTGACATTAATTTAACGATGTTTAATAATATTGTTCTTTATTAACATTTTATATAACAGCTCTATTAGGTATAAATGTAGGGTATAATGGTACCATGCAAATTGCTTACTCAGCGATGCAATTAGGGTGTTATTCAGAATTATAATTTACTAAGAAGAGAGCGGCTAAACCAAAGACTTTGAAATAACTATAGATTTACGAAGGTCCGTAGCGAGAACTGTCAAGTCTCTGGAAGTAACTGCTAAACAGTAAATAAATTGACACCATATACCCTAATACTAAACAAATTCAGGCAACGGTTATGTTCTCGCTATAAGTACTACTATGGCTGAGGGGCAATCCAGTTAAACCCAAAATCATCTAATTTCCGAATTTTCCTTAACTTAAACCACCCGGAAGTCTTGCAAGACTATGGAAGTATACACTTGATGACTAGATATATTATGAGCATAATGTTAGCTATCCACTTAGTTTCAGGTTAGAACTGTGTTAACAAAAGTACCTAGTCTAGTATGACTTCGCCATAAATGCTAATAAATACGAGGGATGCCTTTTAAGTTTTGTCGTTTGAAGAAAAAAACACAACTAGAACCTTATAGTACTTTTTATTGTTTTTCAAAGTATTCACCACGTAGCTGAATACACTTTTCCATTCGCTCAAACCAGTTATTATAACATTTATACCTCTCTAAAGTGGGGGTGTTCAAAATGGCTGACTTGAAAGCGTCGACTGCTTTTTCACCGGACTGGAACCTTTGACCACGAAGACTTTTCTTAATTTTAGGAAATGTAAATAAATCGTTAGTGCTTAGGTCAGGACTGTATGGAGGATGGTCAAGAATTTCTACTTTTTTCTGCTTCAAATACTCAATCGTTTGACGAGCGCTGTGTGAGATTGCGTTGTCGTGGTGCAGGATGATGCGTCGCTTTGAGTTAGATTTTCGAAGTTGGCGATGACTTGTGGTAAACAAACTGTGGTATACCACTCTCCATTAACCGTTCTACGATCTTCAAGTGCAATAGTCGCAATATGGCCGGTTTTTCCAATGAACGTGGCCACCACCTTCTTTGAAGTGCTTCGAGAACGAACAACTTTAGTCGGTTTTGGCTTGTCTTGAAAGACCCAGATTGTAGATTGTTGTTTGGAATCAGGATCGTAGGCATAGATCCAAGATTCGTCACCACTGATGATGTCGTAGACGTGATTTGACTCTCCTTGGTTGAACCTTTGCAGAGTTTTCTTACACCATCTGACGCGGGCCGCCTTGTGATCGTCGGAAAGCAGATGCGGTATCCAACGGCAAACTAGCTTTCTTACACCAAGCGCTTCATGCAAGATTTTCTGAATGGTTGTCCCTGAGATGCCTAATAGAACCTCTATCTCTTGATACGTCACATGAAGATCTTCGAGAATTTGTTGTCTCACAGCAATGATGTTATCTTCAGTGAAGGCGGATTTTGGCCGTCCTTCGCGAGATTTGTCACTAAGAATAGTATGTTTACGCTGGAATTATAAATACCAGCGTTCGACTGTCCGCAGACATGAGGCTTCATCACTGAACACAGATGTTAGCTCTTCAAAACACTGAAGCCGTGTCAGGCCTCTTCTAAAGTTGTAGAAAATTATTGCACGAACATTTTCCTTAGGAAGATTCATTTTCGTACGTAACCTGACAGATTCTAATCGACGCTGTGACTAAACAATAGCATTAATCCTAAAACTTTCAATTGTTTTGAGATTCGAAATTTAAACACATTCGAATATAGAACAGTTCCAAATTCAAAATTGCCGGGAAATATGGAAACGACAGAACTTAAAAGGCATGCCTGGTATAGAGTATTTATGTTCCCGTCCGAACACGTAAATGTTGCTGTATAACGCTCGGTTGTTTGTTCCGTTGCTGATTATCCGTGTGAATTACGTGCACCCGCTATTTTATCGTGGGAGTCGATTTATGCATTCGATATCTTGATCGATAATTAATTTTCGCATCGATTCAGACATTTTACTGAATGTTGTACATTGTAGGTAGTTCCCTATAATGAGATATCTTGGCGATCCTGTTTCTCGACTACCAACTATATTTTAAACTGTAGATTAAAATATGTAATTTAGTAAAGTTTAATTTGCATAATCTACATTTATGGTACGTAGAGTGTAGTAGGGTAATGTAGTATTATGATGCACTCAACCTTCTCGTAGGACCAGTACCTATACTGGAGTTTGTAACCAACTGCACGAAATTAACATTTTATAAAGATTATACTTCTGTTTTTGTGCATAGTGATCATATTCTAGTCACGTTCTCTGCTTATCAGATGGCATTATTGAACCCTTCAGCATTTATGGGCAGTCGGCTGTTGAAAGTGCAAATTCCTGGCGCGTCAGAGTCAGATGACGAGCGTCTCCGACGTGGCCGTCACTCGCGGCGTGTCCACTCGCTCTACAAACTCCGAAATGCTAAAAATGGCATAAATAATTTATACGCGGCTTGCTCGAGCTTCGTTTTTGTCGCGTCCGACCTGTCCACTGATGCATTTATAATATAAGGGTGCTTTTTGCATCGGCCCCCGTCGCCGCTGGAATGCAACCGCTAAAATTGATCATGTTTCAAACGTGAGTTGCAGGAGTAATGCTGGTGGTGCTCAGTGGATGCGGTCGGGCTGAACTGTTGTGGTTCCGTCCTAGTAAAGCATGCGAGTTATATTTTGCGGGTCGAGTCGTGATACGTGCACGAGCCATTAGTTATGCACGATGTTGTAGAGGGATTTGAATATTATGAGTTATGTGTTCACGGCTGTCATAAAGTGGTTCTATACTCGTGCTATATATTTGATAAAAGCCTCTGTATTTAAAGGCATTCATAAAAGTGATGAAAACGAAATTAAAATAGGTTCGGCAGGGTTCAACTTTTGTTCTAGAAGACTTACGTAGTACTATCATCATATTCAGTGACTTTTAAAATTTTTATTAGGACTTATTAAAACAGAAATTCGTCATCATTATCGTCACATGTCTCCTTAGGTAGTTCAACGCTCACGTTAATGATGGCGATACCAGTTGCGATAGATAATTAGATAGCAACTCGACGAACAATATATTCTACGTCATGTCAATTATAATATTCACAGCCTGCGCGCCACATGGCTGCAATGTTTTTTACATAAAATGTTCTAACAATATAATAAAGGGCTTGCAATTGTTGACTGCGATTTAGAAGTTACCTTGTGTAAAGATATTGCGATACAAATATTTTCATAAGTAATTTAATTGGAAACACACTTGAACTGGAAATGCCCCCTTCAAAGGTTCTTATATTGTCAATATCCTTATGGTTATGTTAATTTTTATCTATTGAAATACCATTGTCCTATGATTTAATAGCACTATTTTGTTTGTCCAGAAAGTACCAAATATCGACCTTCATAGAATTACAAATAATAGTTCCGATGAAAGACCAAATCAGTAAATTATTTTTCCCACTATCGCAATTCGATTTGGTATGTTCGGCAAGTATCGATTTAACAACAATTTCGATGTCGCAAATTGGTTGCCGATTACAACATTGTTGTTTTTTTGTTGTTGCAGTAAACAAGCAGTATTCGATGGAAAGAGGGCGATACGAGGAGGGATACCGTTCGTGTTCCGTAAGTAATATCTATTTCATAGTCATTACAGCCATAAGTTGTAACACAGAAAAGTTGTATTCTTATGTTGTAATTTCTATTTGGTATTGTTTACAGCCGCGTGTCGTTTCAGCTACACAGCTAGCACTACCATTGCTCTTTAATTATTCATCCTTACTAACATTATAAATGCGAAAGTAACTCTGTCTGTCTGTTGCGCTTTCACGCCATAACTACTGAAACTATTATATGAAATTTAGTCTACAGCCTGATAAAGGATATGGCTACTTTTAAATGCGAAACAAGGGTTGTAAGGGGTTGAAAGGTGAGGGGGGGTTGTGTTGAAAAGTTGTATGGAAGTATCGTTATTTTTAGAGCTAGAAGCTTGAAACTTATTTTTTAGGCTGTTCAAATAAATATGACATTCAACGTTTGTAGAAGTTTTACCCTCAAGGGTGTAAAATAACAATAGGGAATAGGGGATGAAAGTTTTTATGGAAATATAGCTCTTTGCAGTGAAACACTGCAAATAGCTCAATAAAGTAATTATACGAGTATGTATGTGTCTTATTTGTAAAATAATTAAAAATGCTAACCAAAGACACTATTCTACGCGGACGTAGTCGCGGGCACAGCTAGTATGTAATATGTTGATACATATACATAATATGCAATGGCTTACCCAATAAAGCATTTTTCTGAACAAGTACTTTCTAATGCCTCTGTACTGATATATTTAACTTTGTATTACTTAGAGGCTAGCCCGCAAATGTGCTATGTTCGGAATGTCCCCGATCATCCAGATGTTAAGGTTAAGGTGGTTCGTTATATGCATCTGTTTGCAGCTCAATTCGGACAATGGGCGTTCGGGCCGCAGCATGGGTTCGCGCGGATAGCGCGCTGGCACGTGGAGAAGATGCCGGAGCGGCTGCCCAGCGGCGACGTGGAGGCGGTCTTCAGCCTCATGGACGATGACTTCACCAGGTCCATGTGGCATTTCCAGTGAGTATAGCAAGGGTCATTTTCCCCTGCTCACTTCACTTCCTCTTGCACAGTACAGTTCTAACTGCCTCACTATACGGCATGCTCCTTTCTTCGCAGATAAATGTAACACTAAAGTTAAGTATCATGTTCTTTGTGAGGATCTTGGGACTTTAGGAAATAACGTTTGTATTTTAGTAATGTTTCTGACATCCCGTGCTTCGCCTTCTGAAGAGCTCAACAAAAAGCTGATTATTCTGGCTCACCGAATCAAATGTAGAGTCCGAAAATAGCTGTAGCCGAAAACGGCTATTAACGAGTCATCATCACTTCGTCTTCTTTCATACATATTCGTCGGGATCTCTAAAAAGTATAAATCAAATTCACCATCTGCGTCCGTCCGTGTGTGCGCTAAGTTCTTCTAAACTATGCGACGCATTTTGATGCGGTTTTGGCTATAATTTAGGGATTTTCTTTCGGAAGGCTATGTAATTAATACATTCTACGAAGCCGTGCGAAGTCGGGACTAGTTATTATATTAATACGAATGTACGTTCGTGTCGGCGTCAGGTTCAGACTGACGTACCGGCTGATCCTGCGCGAGAAGGAGCTGCACTTCAACATCGGCGTGTACAACCCGAGCAAGGAGCTTACGTTCAGCTGCCAGCTGCTGCTGCACACCTACTTCAAGGTGCCCGACGTGCGCCGCTGCCAGATCACCGGCATGCACGGCTGCATGTTCATAGACAAGGTGACGCCTCTTTTGATAATTGTGACTAATTATTTTTGTTCATTTCTGTCATTAGAAAAATAATGCCATAGAAGTGCAGTGATGCGTAAGGGACAGCAGTATACAGAAATACCAATTAAAACAAAACCAACCTTTTTTGAATGACTTTTACCGCACATAAGTAATCAAATATGAATCAGTTTGGTTATTACGAGGGCGGGATGATAAGTAATTAGCCTAATAAGAAAACACTTAACTTTCCGTGATAAAATTAATTTTATTTTTCGACATAGTCTCCGTGAACCTCTACGCACTCATTCCATCTTCGTTCTAAAGCAGTAATCATACTTCAATTCGTTGATTTTTGCCATAGCTTTTTTGATCGTGCGTAAGCAATCGCGGCACCCAACAACGGGCCGATAACTTTTTCATGTTTAATTCCTCACTTAGGATATTATGTACCCGTTCTTTTGAGATACCTGTAGTGTCAGCTATTTCAGATAACTTCAATCGTCGATCTGCTAAAACCATATCATGTACTTTCACGACCATTTTCGGAGTCGTGACGCTTTTTGGACGTCCGGGGCGGGCTTCCTCTTGGACACATGTACGACCGCGTTTAAACTCAGCCACCCAGTTTTTTACTGTGGCATAAGAAGGAGCACATTCACCCAAAACATTCTTTAACTCGATATAGAAATATTTCCCCTTCATGCCCTTCATATGAAGAAACTTTATCACCGGTCTTTGTTCAATTTTATCCATTTTGAAAACAGTTGACGAAATATATTTTCAAATGACAAAAAAACAATAAAATTTTCATGCCACCAAATTCAAATTTAGAACACAGGTGGCCAGAGATACGAATTAAAAAATGTTTTTTTTTTAACTTTTTAAATCGCAGTGGCTAGTTACTTATCATCCCGCCCTCGTATTATGTAAATAAAATCTGCCACAACCACTGAAACTAATTTGGATTGGCACCAAAAATATATTTACTTTCACTCGAAATGAAATGTCTGAACACAAAACTAACCAAAAAGTAAAGCATTAATTTATTGGTGAACCGATACAACGCACATATTTCGATATTTCGGCGTTTGGCATCAATTCACTCGAGCACGAATAAACGAAAAATTATAACTTTAAAGTCTTCAGTTTCCTTTGACAAAATTGTTGAGTCCTAGTCCTAACATCTGGTTTCCAGACCCGAGAAGGCGCCGTGTACCAGGAGACGCGCGAGGTGGTGACCATCAACGAGTGGACGGACAGGATCTACCAGAACACGATGCAGGAGCACATCATCACCAACGTCGTCAGCGGCCGCAAGATGAGGATACAGAAGTACAACTTCCCTGATACCGGTACGCAACATACTTCTAGCAGAGTCAGCCTCTAGGCTATCCTGATTAGGACCATAGGTGGATGTTGACCATTATTATTGATTGGTTTAATATAATTATCCGAGACCGTAAATAGTGGGGAAACTAATAGTGTCCTAAGGTAGATGAAAGTACATCTATTTGAAAGAATTTGTAAACGTAAGGATGTCATACATAACCCATACTAAACTCAAGGGATCGCTACATCAAGACAGTGTTAAATGCCCTACAAGCTACTATAGTGAGGGACATAGCTTTTTGATAGATATGGTAGCCGAACACGTGCTCTCCTACTTTGTTCGGTCACACACTGACAAAATAAATAAATTAATAAATATCGTCAGACGAACACACGAACTGTATGGTCCGAAACTAAGCAACGCTTGTACTATGGGCACCGTACAATAGACTGGGGGCGATCCCAGGCCAGGGCAAATTACGAAAAGGCCATTTCCGACATTTATCCTGACGGATCGAACCCGCAACCACCCGGTGTAGTGAGCCGAGCGGCCTATCCTATTTCCGGTTGTAGATATAAGAAAAAAAATATTAAAATTGACAATTTGTAAGTGTCCCCGTAGGCCTAAACAAAATAAAAGATTTGAATTTGTTCAGTGATCTGGAACCCGTGGGCGGAGTACGCGAAAGAGATCCCCGACTTCGGTGACGACGAGTTCCCCAACATGGTGTGCGTGGAGGCGGGCCGCGTGGCCGCGCCCATCGTGCTGCTGCCGGGGACCGCCTTCGAGGCCAGCCAGATACTGCAGGTCAATACTCACTCATCCCTCACACAGCTACACGGTCAATTATCTTACCCTCAGTAGAACACTTTTGACTTTATAAAGTGATCCTTTTCATGGGTTGCTTTTAACAAAGGCCTCAGTTTTTTCAATTTTTCTCTATGAATCCCGGTCTGCTGCACTTTACTAAAGGACATTTCGTGATTGTTTTAATAAAATCTATGTTGTTGAAGACCAACCCAGTGACCGTTTGATTTCTAGTCGACTTTGGATACCCAGACGTTCCACAGAGTTATTTTTAGGAGTAACGTGTCCAAAGAATTTCCGGATTCGTACCTAATGAACTTTCGACGAAAGCCGCAGTCTAATTCTGGAGCTCGTTTAATATGGAGACTTTGGTACGATGTTCAGCCCAGACTATATTTTCAGAACGCGTCGTCAGCACAAAAGTGTAGATTTTTCACCGTTATTGTAGTTGCAACTTTCACGTTTCAACTCAATGTAGGAAAATTATTTATATTCATAATATTATTTTTCCAGGTGATGTAAGTGTTCGCTCGTCACAGATGCATACACAGCCGTCCACACGTGAGCGAAGTCAATTTACGAGGTATCCGCGACATGTCCAGACAAAATGCAAGCTGGGAGCGCTACTAGCGCCACAGACAAATCCCATATTTAAAACAATAACCGATTATCTATTGAGGAAAGTTACACTAAATAGGAGAAAATCAAACCTGGATTGCTCAATTTGTAGTTTGCGAACATTTTCGTCCCTCCCATTCATTCCAATTTTATAAGTCATGACAGTGGCTATAGTGGTTTCCCAAATAATCGGTCCGATTGTAATTAATTATAATTGAGAATCTGTTGTATGCGTACTTAGTACATAGATTCTAATTTTGTAGGCAATAATAAATTAAATTCTTTCTCGCATAATACAATAATGTCAATTAGATGATATTGATACATAATATGGGATTATCTATCAATATTTTTAGCGTAACATAGGGTTTAGAAACTGTAATATTGGTTTGAACATGTTAAGGTTAAAGCGTCGGTCGGGTTTATTGCAGTTTCTCTCAAGATGACGCTGTAGTCAACAGATTCTACTTATTTATTTTTTACGCAAAATTTGAGCATTTCTAAGCTATAATACTATTGTTTGCGATTAAGACTTATTATACTGCATTGAAATATGCAATAATATCAACCTAAAATCATTCATAATCTAAGCGTTTTCCGATAAAAAACTTCTGTCACTTTTTATTGTAATACATACACGCACACATTGACAAAAGGTGTATTTTAGCCACTAGCCACTAGAGGGCGTACTTTTATATTAATTGCGGCCTTTTTATTTTATAATAAATAGCGAAAATATTATATTTTTGCTATTGTAAAATACATTATTATATGTGTATTCATCATTCTAAAAAACCGATAAAAATATACGTCTGTTATAGAATAATTTTATTGTCTGACTAGCTGTGCCCGCGACAGTCCGCGTGTAATTTAACTTAACAAAAATTTCGGGATTATTCATCCCCTATTTTATCTCCTTGGGGTAGAATTAATCAAAATCCTTTCTTAGCGTATGCCTACGTCATAACATCTGCATGCCAAATTTCAGCCCGATCCGTCCAGTGGTTTGGGCTGTGTGTTGATAGATCAGTATGTCAGTCAGTCAGTCAGTCACCTTTGCGTTGTTATATATATCTAGATGTTACTAAATATAGTGAAAATATAATTGTAATACACTTGTTAGTGTATTCCACTTTTCTAACATATGAGATACATTACTGAGAAATAGATGTGGTTTTCCATGTAAACATATTTTTATTTATAACAACAACAATAATTACAAGAAATCAACATAAAAATCGTGTCTCAATCAAAATTATAGGACCTAGAGTCCTATACAGAGTAGCGTTAGTAGTGTTTCCTACATTGAGACACTACGTGGCCTACTTTTTTGCAATATGTATACGACACCTTAGGCACACTATTTACACTAGACTACGAAAAGGCACTAGATGTAGCAGAGGTATCTCGGCGTTCTTCCTTCAGCAGGATCGATGCAATCGAGTCTGTAGATATCGAGGTGCCGGAATGCTCTATTGCCATCACTATTGGGCTGTAGCTGTCGTTAAGTCCTGCCAGCATAATCACACCAACAAGTTCATCTTCCAGGCCAGCCTGATTGGCAATCAGTTGTCGTTGCACATGCCGTATGTCATTCACATAGGCTTCTATGTTCGAGTACAATACAAGTTTAGTACCAAGCTATTTCTTCATAAGTTGTAAGCGTCGAGCAAGCCCGCTGTCAGCGTAGGCTTCCCGAAGTCGCTTCCATGTTTCCTTCTAAGTTTCAGCTGTCATAACGATGAGATATAGATGTTCGCTTAGACTCAAGCTAATCTTGGATCTTTGGCATCTTTGCGTTGAAAGTCGTCAACTTCCTCCGCAGGCTTCATGACGCAGTCCCATAGTTCGCTGTCGATCAAGTACATCTTCATGGCGAAGCTCCAAGTCGCGTAGTTGACGCTTCCGTTTAATTTTGCGAAGCTCAGCAGATTAATAAAACATATACGTAGGCCAGATAAGATATTTATGTACAGCGTATTTTGACAGACAGAATAGAATTCTATGTAAAAACAAATGTCAATATAAATTACACGGAATTTAAAAACTAATTATAAACAGGCCAGTGCTTTGATGATTTCCACCACGTAGGTTTCAACAACGGTTTAGATCTTGTAAGACATGCAGGTTTCCTCACGATATTTTCCTTCACCGTAAGCTAGTGATAATCATATAGAAATTATGAGTCACACATAGATTACGAAAAATCCAGATGTGCGAGCCGGGGTTTGAACCCAATACCTGGTGCGTTAAGCAATCGGCTATCACAGCTTCAGCTCAATCAAAATAATACTAATAAATAAAGAAATATCGCCAGACAAACATACCAACTGTATGGTCCCAAACTAAGCAAGGCTTGGACAATGGAAGGAAGTAAAAGTAAAAGGAAAAGGAAAAGGAAAAGGAAAAGGAAAAGGAAAAGGAAAAGGAAAAGGAAAAGGAAAAGGAAACGGAAAAGGAAACGGAAAAGGAAAAGGAAAAGGAAAAGGGAAAAAAGTGTCGTTACGTTACACATTTTTTGGTCTTAATTTTTTCCGTCTAGCCCCCTTTCGCAACGCGCGATAAGGAACTTCGTTCCAATATTTATTACGTACTTACCTAGTACTTGTGTACTATAATGTAGTATCTATGGTTTGTTTATACCAGGTTCGGTATTTATTTGGCAAATACAGTAAATTTTCATTTTTATGTACCTATACGGTAATCCTAAGCCAGCGGCAACACTATCCTACCCACAGATTTGGATTTACATAGATAACGCAAATGTATGTACTTAGCGTGTCCGAAAACCCTCAACCCCGATCAAGCGTCAAGGTTTGTCGCCGAAAACTTACAGTCCATCGCGACTACATATATAAAAATATGAATATGAGCGAGATAATCACTCGAGAGAATCGTAGCGGGCAGAGGGGCATCTGCGGCATCGGTGCCTTTGAATCGGTTTGGATTTCCCGTCATCTGTGACGTCACAGTAAGTGTTAAAAATTTGGCACGCTTGGTTTCAATACAAATCGTGATACTTGCGTTATCTATGTAAATCTATATCTGTGATCGTACCTATAATACACTAAACGAAAAAAATATTTCCGACAACAAACGCTTTTATAATAGACATTCGACGTTGTCAAGTCGCCGCTCTCTACCAATTGGCAACGTCGCGTCTGCAACAACGTAGTACCTCGTGTGGCGAATTGACGACCGCTTGGCGCTGTAGTTTGAGCGTTGGCCGCTCGGCTCACTGCATCGGATGGTTGCGGGTTCGATTCCCGACAAAGGAAATTTTCTGAAACGGCCTTTGCGTAATTTGCCCAGGTCTGGGTGTCACTGGGATCGCCAGTTTAATGTATGGTAACCATAGTACAAGCGTTGCTTAGTTTGGCGCCATATAGTTGCTGAGTAAGTCTGGCGATATTTATCTGATACCTATCATGTCAGCGATACATTAATTTATTTATTAGACACTTTGTATTATGTCCGGAAAATATTAAAAACACTTAGCTCATTACTTCATTTTTTTATTATTGAATGTTATTATTATGATAATTAAAGATGAAAACCCGGCTTCGCTCGGGTGAAATGTGACTCATTTCAATTTTCGGCATGATGTGTTTACGTCCAAACAAAGTTAATAGAAATACAAATACATCCAACAGTGAACCAAAGTTATCGACATAGCTCAAAGAATTAGCAAGCTGAAGTGGCAGTGGGCTGGCCATATCTCGCGAAGAACCGACAACCGCTGGGGTAAACGTGTTCTTGAGTGGAGACCTCGACTCGGCAAGCGTAGTGTAGGACACCCTCCGATCAGGTGGGATGACGATCTGCGAAAGACTGCGGGCAGATTCTGGATGCGGCAAGCTGAAGACAGGGCGCTATGGCGCTCATTAGGGGAGGCCTATGTCCAGCAGTGGACAAGCATAGGCTGATGATGATGAAAGTTAATCACTATGCAAAGCAAAATTAATGAAATGAATACTCGTACGGAAACATCATGAACATTGAACACTGAATTTGTTTGTTCTGACAACTCAATCAATAAATGCACTTCTTCTCTTCTTCTTCTTTCTTTAAAAATATGGCCCACCACACTGGCGCAGTCATCACTGACACTGACTGACATGCGTTCATAGAAAATATGGCGGTACTGTGCCGAATATTATAATTATAATATTGTTTATAACGACAATCCGAATTTTGCGGATATATGTTGTCGACTCGAAATCATTATTTTTTTCAGTGTTATTATTCTGGTAACGTTTCAATCGAGTTTACCGTACCCCTTGACGGAATTATTAATATAGATGGCGCAATATAGGGATATACATATTTGCAATAATAATTTGGTCACCACCATCTGTCATTTCAACTAGTACACTATTAGCACGCAGTTTACTCAAAGTACAAATTTTATGTTAATAATGGCCTAATTTAGTCAGATGGCGCTGACAAATTCACACACACAGGCGTAAATTTTAACAAATTTTACGATCGATTTTAATTATGTTAATGTATTTTTAAATGCCTGAAATCATTAGATGCGAATACAATAATTTATTTAGAAGTGATAAAATCCATTGTTGTAAGGAAAAACTTTGTGTGTCTCGTATACATTCGGAATGAAATATGTATGGAGAACACGATCGCCCCATCGACCTTAATACAATGTGCTTATTTTTAAATAAGTTTTAAAAACCTTTAGTTCAACTAATTTATGACTTATATTTGCATGCGAAACTGTAACTGCAGTACAACTGATTTGCTATGGAATATGGTCGTTTTCCACTGAGTAGTAGAATATTAGGTAATAGTAAGTAGGTACCTCCTTACCTATTTTCGTTTTAAAAATAGTTATACTTTACTCAAGCTACAATCACCAATCCATTTGCTTTGAAAAATAAAAGCCGTTCTTGGCGGCTGAATTTCTATTACGTATCATTATAATGGAAATTTGACCAGAAATAACTTCATGATTTTAAAATGTTCGTCAAAACTAGCTTCCTTCTATGTCTTCCGCTGTTTGTATATTTCTTTAAATAAAATTGTTCTGTTTGTTTTCTGGCTAACATTTAAGGTTATGCATATTTAACACCCCCCAAACTATGCACTAGTGTTCGCCGGCTATGCCCATGTTTCCTCCGTTATATTTGCAAATACAAACGTATTATATCTTTATCAATGTGCGCACCGATACGGAAGGTGCTAAAATATTGACCGACCATTTTATGTTGCGTTCATTATTACAAATATACATAATATTCATTAGAGTTGAATGAAAATGTTGAACAACTTGCTTTATTTGAACGATTAAATTGATGTGGAATTGACACTTGAACGTGTTTATCGATATTCCATCAATACTCAAGCCAGCATGTGTGGTAAATTAATTTTGAAACTATTAACAATTATTAAGTACCTAAACAAGTTAACTAACTATAATAGTAAGACTACAATGTTTCGAGTAATCGACATTTTGTTAACATTATGTTAATTCAGTTTTAATTGTTCTAATTTCAATGAGTAAAGCCTCATTATGTATGTGTTGTTGGTTGGTTGTGACGTCACATTCCAGATAAGTACTATTTTATTTGGAAATTATCATGTTTGAAACTCGAAATGTGTACATATCCATACACACGATCTGTACCAAATTGTGTGATTTATGAGTACATTTCTTTTGTACGTTTGTTTTTTTTATTTGGGATGTTTTTGGAGGCTTTTAAAGTATACGAAGATTACCGTAAGAATATGTACTTAGATTATAACGAGTTCCTTGTTATTTTACGACGAACGAATGGGTAGGTTTTTTGTACTAAAACAACAATGTATTATGTCATGCAGGTGCGATGCGATGTGAAGGTAATTGTTATTATGTATTATACATTCTGTAGTGTCTTGATGCTCTCTCGACGTAGAGTTAGGATTAAGAAGAAAAAAAAACACTTGTTAAGTTCTAAAAATATTTTGATCCATAGTTTTTTAAGTCAACAATGACTTTGATGTCCATTATATTATACCGATTGAGTTGTAGACTCGCGTAATAATAATTGTAAACTAACTTGTATGGTTACTGTTAATAAGTGACCTGAACAACGAAATATACAACGAAGTGTACTTCCATAGGTGCAATAAACTGAAGTAAACTAGATAATGTGTTTTACTCAAATACCTATTAAAACTTTTCGCTTTTCCTATATCTATGGTTTTACTAATACTAGGTGAAACATAAAGGGTATACATTTTTTTTTGCAACTTTGTAAATCTAAAACTATCGGCTTTGTGGGATAGTTGAAGTACCAAAGGTTTTGTAGACTTATGAAATCTGTCAACAGCAGTATCCCTGTAACACCTTTTGTATTTCGAGTTGCCTCAAAAGCTGATAGTTTTAGATTTACAAAGATGCAAAAAAAATTGTATACCCTTTATGTTTCACCTTGTCTACCCTGCCACTCATATATAGCTTGCATTGTTGAATGTTTGTGTTGACAAGTGGTGCTTCTTGTTGGTTAGTTTTTTTAACTATACACCTGGGGGAAGTAATTAATGGCTTAAGTAGATGAATATATATAGAGGGAATTAGAACAATATAAACGGGGGTTTTCTATGCTGTGGTATATTCGGGAAATAAATAGTATGACTAAGATATTACATAGATCAATATTTATTTGCAGGAAAGTAAGGGCAATTAATACTAAATTTTGATTTTATACTGCTAATTTTATTTCTTATATAAATATCAACACTAACTCTGAGAGGCCTCCACTCCTGTGGGTTTCGCTTCCCACGCACCAACTTCCATAAGTAAATCCTTCTTTGACTCAAAGTATTCTTTGTACCACATTATGTGATCTTTCTTTTCCTGCACTGTGTAGAATGCGTTTTTGGAGAGACCAACACAGACTAATTCCATAAAATGTCTGATTGGACCCTTTCTGGGGCACCAGCCTTCTAGATGGCTGTCAAGGAAGATATGTTCTGAAAAGTGGACAGTTTGTTCCTCTTCCAAACCTGTAACAAGAAAATTGAAATTTTTGAACCCTGTGATTAGACCCACTCAAGGAGCAACTATGTTATATAACTAGGAACCCATTATCAAGTAAGATCTATGCCGGTTACTCATGCACGTGAAATAATTGTTTCAGACTCCTGAAACATGGTGTATATGCAGAATTTGAAAGTAAAATAGAACTCACCCTGTTCATTATTGATAGGGAACTTCCAGACTTTGCCCTGTTCAGTCCAGACTATCATTTTCTGGAAGTAGTTGGCGGGCGGCTGGGCGGTCGCCAGAGTCAGCTCGCGCTGGTTGAGGCTCTCCCACACGTCCAGTTTAGTGCCATAGTTGGGCTCCTGGGTTTTAAATATGCCTAGTGGTTCCCCACTGAATATATTCACTGTGATTGGTTGCGGTAAGGTCGGGCTGGAATTGATATGTGATTTGAAACATACAAGGTAAAACATAAAGGAAAGGGTATACTTTTTTTTTCAAAACTTAGCTTTGTAATTCTAAAACTATGAGCTTTGGAGGAAATTTGAAAAACAAAAGGTGTTATAGGAATACAGCTGTTGACAGATTTCACAAGTCTACAAAACCTTTAGTACTTCAACTGTCCCACAAAGCCGATAGGTTTAGATTTGGAAAGTTAAGTTGCAAAAAAATTAGTATACCCTTTTTGTTTCACCTAGTAAATAAACTGACTGACACACCAACTGTATAGTGCCAAAATAAGCAACGCTTGTGGTACCATACAATATATTGGGAGCGAAAAGGACATTTCCGAAATTTAACCAAGCAGGGATCGAACCGGCAAGCACCATGTGCAGTGAGCTGAGCAGCCTACGCTCAATCCACTGCACCAAGCGGTCTCAAAATATTTGTTAAAATCTTGGCTTGCAGACATAACAGAGGTGGGAGTGTGAGGCAGGCATACTCCCATTGAATAACATATAGACTGATTAATCAATAGTTCTATTTACTTGCAAAAGAGTGACTACACTAGTGATAATTTTTATTACCTTTTCCTTCTGTCCTGTCCAGCCGTAGGTTCTCTGGATCTCCTCTGTGCGTATCTAGTATGCTGTGCTTCTTGGGATTGACTCACAAGACGCTTCACTTGCTGCCCGCGTGTCTCGTGTCTCGGTGCCACATCATCACTGTCCTTGGTTCGGTCCACCTTCATACCGACTAGCAGGTCGCTGACATTGATAAAAGGGTGTCAAAGACAGAGTAATTAATATAAATAAAATAAATAAAAGTGCTAATAAGTATAATAATAAAATTGAATGAAATACATTATTGTTTTCTTATATTTACGCGAATACTACACATTGAAATAAAACTATTAATTAATAAAACGTCGTATTAATTAAACGTCGGGAACATAAATTTAATAAACGCGATAAAATCCGAAAAATAGTTTTATTGCAATGAAATACATTACTTATTACAAAATCAAGTCCAGTTAAAATAACTACTATGATTTATACCCATAAATAACAATAAATGTGGCATATAAACTGAGAGTTAGCAATAAGTAATGATGGTAAACTACTAAGTCAAGGTACCTGAGATTGGTTGAGGTTTGGTTGATTTTCCCCAGGACCTTGGACAGCAACTCAGCCTCTGTCTGCTTCACATCTCCACCAATTGCTTGTGCTACTTCACCCGCTGCTTTAGTGATACTTTCCTCTGCAATTTATTTAGTAGAGTAAGGATTAATGTCTTATTTATACTAACAGAACATTGTTATTGATTTATGATAATGTCTCCCCATTTTAGTGTGTTCCATTTAGAAAAGATACATAAATAAATCAATGTGAATATTTGATTAGAGATTACTTACCAATTTTTTCCATTTTGACCTCAATCTCATCTTTCTGTTTCTTCCTCCTGGGTATCTCCGGCGCTGTGGCGAACATGCCCTTATATTCACTCTCCTTTATTTTAGGTTCAGCCAACATGCTTTTCAGGAGTTCCTGGAGCTTTTCTGTGTGTGGGTCTGATTTCTTATCAACCTCTTGGGCTTTAGCTTTCGCTTCTGTTGTTTTACCATCACTATCTGAAGGTTTATCTGACAAACATCTAACGATGAGCCGAAAATCTCGCTTGAACCTAAGCCTGAAAGTGGAAAGTAAAATATAGTCTACCGCCTTCTAACACCTACAAAATAAGGGTTAATTACAATATAATAACAAACCTGGTTAGCATTTTCAATAATCAGAAGTAAAAAATTACAAAATTCAAAGCAGAAAGAAAATATTCCGAACTACTGTTTTGTTTGTTTTGAGGTTATAATTACGTTCCTTTTCCCACAAACAATATTTTTGGATAATTCTCCTACCCACCTAACCGCACCGAGTGAAAAATATAAAACGGCGCGCAGCACGACCGACGAGACACTCTGCACTTGATTCTCGGACACGACGGAAGTATTGATTGTGATAGGAAGGTTTCCTTATAGTTATTGTTAAAGTTTATTTAAACGCTGTCTGTTAAATTGTTTTAGTGTGAATTAAATTGTAGTAATGTTGATAGTTGTCATATTTTTAAAGAGATTACATTGTAGTTTCTTTTAATATAACAAGTGTCATATTTTTTTGTACAAAGTAATAATAGTACATTGTTACACGAGTGGTGAAAGTGACTTATTTAGTCCCGAGACGGGGTTTGGCGCCCGAGCGTAGCGAGGGCGCTAATAGTTCGAGGGACAAAATAAGTCTTTCACCCGAGGTAAACACTGTGCTTTTCATTACGAATACAAGGAAAGTAAAAATTGTAACAATCATTAAGTCACGTCACTCAATTTCTACAATTATGATGGCAACACAGGTTGCCTCTGAGTCATCATTCGAGAATTAGGTGGGAGGGTGGTTTATAAAAGGGCCAACAAAGACTCGGAACGATTCATTCCGCGTTATCACTCGGTCAGAGTAACATGTGCTACGATCGTGCAGTTATTGTTATTGATTATTAAAAATATATTGTCAAATCTATAATCTTATAAATAATATACCTAAATATAAAATTATACAAGATTGAGTGTTTTAATTTGTGAAGTATCTAAAACAGTGAATAAGTGGCTGCTGGAGTTTTGCATCGTTTTACATATCAGAAGTGGGATACGATAACAAGGTACGTGAAATACATTATCACATTGAGTGACTTAAAATTATAATACATTTTTTTTTTTTGAGCTTTAATTCCGCCTTCAAAGTATCCTAAATATATTGGATTGGCTTGGATTACCATGTTATCGTCCACCTGCCCACAAAAATAGTGTCATCACTCTTGAGGGTACTTCTAGGTACTAAAAATATTGAGATGAGCGTCGAATAATTTATGATCATGGCTAGATTCGGCCAGGGCACTCCCTGGTATTCTGGTCACGTGATTAGATTAATCTGATTAAGAGTGAACTATGATCTCAGTAGCGTTTGGCCAGGGCACTCCCTGGTAATGCAGCTGTGTGATTGCTTCACGTATAGAAGATTAGCGAGTTATGATGACCGAAAATTTGACCGGACCACTTTTGGGTAACGCGGTTGGGTGAATAATTTTCCTATAATAGTAATAATGTGCCCCTGGTTGATCATATTAAGTAAAAAGATTTGTTGAACATAAGTGATCTACGATCTTGGGTTTATTTGGCCAGGGCACTCTGGCAATGGATAAGAGTGATTCAATCATTGACTATCTTAAACAGACTTGCACTCTCCGGTAATGTGGCCGTGTGTTTTTTGATAATCTGAGTAACGTAGGATCTCCACAACATTGAACTAGAGCAAGATACGTCCACATGGTAATTATAGGCATATGCGATTGGATTTAGTTGATCACTCATTAGCAGACTGTAGGTGCCCATAATTATAATGCACAAACACTTGACTAAATACTCGTTTTCGCATAATGTTACGTAATATACAGTGTTTAAAATAATACATTTAAACTGCTCTGACACTATTAAGTAGGTGTATCCTATTTATTTCCCCAAGAAATACCACTGCTTATCATTCCACATCCTAGCTTGAATTTGAAATGTTCGATCCAAGGATCTTATCCTGCTATAGTACCTTCTAAACAACTCCCGTAAGTAACTAAATGTTCATACCAACGTTTGAGTTTCAGATTAAGACGAACATGGACATTGATGACGGCTATATCGATAAAGGGAGGCTACTTACCCCTGGCAGTCCCATACTGCAAACGCTAACCACTACTGCAGACGTACACCACCAACGAAACTACACTGCGAATAGAGGGGACCGGCAAAGATCTGCCAGAATTCTGAGTACACCGAGACACAGCCGTGGGAGGAGCCGCACAGACCGACATGAATCGTCACGATCACGTAGCCGAAGTCGGAACCAGAGGTCGAGGACGCGCTGCAACGTCACGCATAGTCGTAGCCCCAGAACTAGCCGGAGTGTACAGGAAGAGCTCGAACTTGAAAGGCAACGCTTGCGTGTTCTGGAAAGTCAACTAAAAATGGAGCGTGAACGTCAGGAACGTGACCGACAGGAACGAGAACGTATTCGAGAGTCTGAGCTCCGTGACCGGAGACGGAGCCCTGGAAGGGACAAACAAGACACGGAGTGGTCTGGTGAGTCAACATCTATGCTTGTTAAAGAATTTGTGAAGGCGATTAGAAATCAGATTAATGAACGTGATAGTTTTCCTGTACTGAACAATGTGTTACCGGAATTTGATCCCTTGTGTAGAGAACAACCGGTCACTGTTTGGCTTGGCAAGGTTGATGAGTGTGCGGACATTTACAGATGGAACGATAGGCAGACTATTCATTATGCCTTGCCAAAACTTACTGGTCATGCTAAGCTATGGTATCAGGGCTTACCGTCTCTTAAACGTACGTGGTCTGAATGGAAGGTTTTACTGACTGAATCCTTCCCAGCAACTGAAAATTATGCAGACTTACTGACAGAGATGTTAAATAAAAGAGCTCGATTCGGGGAACCCCTCGAATTGTATTATTATTCGAAAATCAATTTATTGAACCGCTGCAAAATTTTCAGCAAGGAAGCGATAGATTGCTTAGTGCATGGTATAGATGATAGAGGGGTCAGAGTAGGAGCCCAAGCAGCTAATTTCAAAAAACCGGAGCAGGTTTTACAGTTCTTTAAAACACTAAAGGCACAGCTAAAGGATAATGGTTCAGAAGTCAGAAAAGACAAGCGACCAATCAACAGTCTCGTAATAACCCGACCAACTAATAAAAGTAATGATCTGTCAATTCAACCTAAATTACGCCAATTTTCTGACAATGTCACATGTTTTAATTGTAAGGAGAAAGGGCATCCGTGTTCAAAATGCCCAAAACCTATCATTCAGTGCTCATACTGCCGCCTCATAGGTCATTCGATTGCAGACTGTCCTAAAAAAGTCTCAAAACCCGAACTAAAAGACAAAAGTGTCTTGAAAATCGTCTTAGACGAGCGTTTGGAGGACGATAAGAAGGACAAAAACATTATGACCTACGATCTGCCGGATGATAATTCCAGCAGTAAATATAAGATAGTAATTAAAGTCAATGGTAAACCAATAGCCTGTCAGGTCGATCTAGGCAGTGAGGCTACTTTGATTCGTAAAACGGATGCACAAAAACTTGGCGTCCATTGGTCAGCTGTAGGTGGTCCGCTGTTACGTGGCCTAGGAAATGTACCATATATTCCATTAGGCAGGGCTCAGGTTGTTATCGATGCACAAGGTGTAGTTGAAAAAGACATAGAGTTATTTGTGATAGATGACCATCTGATAAACAACCCCGTTCTCTTAGGACATACCTTTACCGAACGACCAAATGTACGCATCATAAAGACAGCGACAGAGTTGAAATTTGAAAAAGTAGATCAGAATGATAAAGACGACACAAAAATATTGTTGAAAACTGAGACTGACGTGACTATCGATGTAGGCGTCATGAGGACCATTCGGGTCAAGACTGATAATCAATTTACCGGTAATGTGTACGTTGGTGGCTCGGTGAGAGGATGCCTAGGAAATGAACATTACCTTCTGCCAGGTGAATATGAGATCCACCTAGGGACATGTCTACTATTAATACAAAATTTAGGTACAAAGCCCATAACCTTAACAAAAGATTCACTGATTACTCGAGCCAGGTTTTTAGGTACAGTGAGGCAAGTTTTGAATGTGATGTTCGATCATAAAGCTCAACTGGATAAACCAGCTTTCCACGGTGGGTCAAGCCTGTCTTTTGACGAGAAGCAAAAGTTGAATGATCTATTAGATAAATTTAAAGTTTGTTTTTCTACTGGAATGCGGGACTTGGGTTACACAACCGAAGCTGAAATGATCATTCAGTTAAAAGATTCAGAACCAGTTGTGTACCGGCCCTACAGAATGTCACATTCAGAACGACAACACGTCCAAAGTATGGTAGATGAAATGATTGAGTGCGGGATAGTTCGTGAGTCTAAATCGCCGTATGCTAGCCCAATTGTTCTTGTGAACAAGAAGTCTGGTGAAAAGAGACTTTGCGTGGATTATCGCGCACTCAACAATAAAACCAAACGGGACCATTACCCTTTGCCGCGAATTGAGGACTTGCTGGATCAATTGTCAGGTCAGGTTCTCTTTACCACGCTTGACCTTGCGTCAGGTTACCACCAAATACCCATCGCAGAAGAGTCCATAGAGAAAACTGCATTTGTTACACCGGACGGGCAATACGAATATACACGTGTGCCCTTCGGTTTGGCAAATGCACCTGCAGTGTTTCAACGGGTCATTCACAAGATACTTGCAAAGGTCAAGTATGTGGTGATATACATGGATGATATTTTGATACCGGCGGCCTCATTTGTGGAGGGGTTGGCTCGTTTGGAACAAGTTCTTACTTTATTGAAGCAAAGCGGTCTTACTCTGAAAATGCAGAAATGTAATTTTTTCCAAGAGAGCATTGATTTTTTGGGATATGAAGTCAGCAAAAACGGTATCAAACCCGGATCACAAAAAATTCTAGCCGTGTCAAAATTCCCCAGTCCAACCAACCCACATGACGTTAGAAGGTTTTTGGGCTTGGCGAGTTTCTTCAGAAGATTTGTCAAAGGCTTTGCATTGATAGCACAACCATTGACGGGTCTTCTAAGGAAGGATGCCGTTTGGAGGTGGACGTCCGTGGAGGAAACTGCATTTGACACTTTAAAACATCACCTAGTTGAAAGGCCTTTGCTTTCATTATACGACCACACTGCTGAAACGCAGTTACATACAGATGCAAGCAAAATGGGCTTAGGAGGTATCTTGCTGCAGCGGTTAGACACCAATCCCTGGAGGCCTGTGGCGTATTACAGTAGACAGACTACCATTGACGAGCAAAAGTTGCACTCCTTTGAACTCGAGACTCTAGCAGTAGTAAGTTCACTGAGCAAATTCAGAGTATACCTGATTGGCATCAAATTCACGATCGTAACCGATTGTAACGCGCTGCGTTCAACTTTTACCAAACGAGATCTAATTCCGCGCATCTCGAGGTGGTGGATACAGTTCTTAGAGTATGATTGCGAGATTCAATATCGATCAGGAGACAAAATGGCTCACGTAGACGCGCTAAGTAGGAATCCTATATCTCAATTAGAGGAACAACCGCACACACTAGATATTCTTACGGTAAATCTCGAAGATTGGATTACAACTGTCCAGGCCGGGGACTCGGAAATTAAACTCATAAAAGAGGTTCTCGAGGATACTTCGACCGCCAAAATCGCTAATATACATAAGGAATATAAATTAAAAAATAATAAAGTGTTCCGCATAATCGATGCAAACACAATACGTTGGGTAGTTCCTAGGGGTGTTCGTTGGCAATTGTTAAAAGCTAATCATGACGACATAGGACATTTCGGCTTCGAGAAAACATTGCAACGGCTACGTTCGTACTACTGGTTCCCAAAGATGAGACGATTCACTAAGAAATACGTGTCTGCTTGTTTGGAATGTGCACATCACAAGATCCCATCTGGAGCAAAAGAGGGAGAGCTTCACCCGATTCCAAAAGTTGAAATACCGTTTCACACGATCCATGCTGATCACTTGGGACCATTCATACGTAGTAAACATAGGAACACGTATTTACTAGTAGTCGTGGACTCCTTTACAAAATATGTCAACTTGACGGCAGTCCGTAGCACTAAATCCAAGGCAAGTGTCAAAGTTTTCAAAAACTTTTTCAGTTATTTTGGAACTCCTACTCGTCTGATCACAGACAGAGGAACTAGTTTTACTAGTAAGAAGTTCAAAACATTTTTACAAAAGTCGGGCATTAAACACGTTTTGAATTCAGTAGCCACGCCTCGTGCCAATGGGCAGGTCGAGCGATACAATCGCACGATCCTCTCTGCCCTTAGTGCAATGTCTCACGGCAAGAGTCCTGATAGATGGGACGATTACGTTCAAGATATCCAAATGGGCATTAATTCCACGGTGCATGAGGTTACCAAGAAATCCCCCACGGAATTACTGTTTGGAAAAAAGGTTATTAATCCTTCGCAAGGTGTACTGAACGATATTATAGAAGATGTAGGAGGCGGGGTTATAAATGGTTGCTTAGATGATGTTAGGAATCAGGCTAAAGATTTAATTAATAAGGATCAAGAGCGAAATAAAGAAAGGTTTGATAGACGTAGGAAGAAGAGTACACTTCATAAAGAAGGAGATCTTGTTAGAGTAATTAGAACTATAGTGGGAGAGGTAGGGCAGTCTAAGAAACTCGAATCAAAATGTCAAGGACCTTATAAGATTAAGAAGATACTACCCAATGACCGCTTCGTGATTGAGGATACACCCTTAACGAGGAAAGGTAGGCGTTATGAAGGAATTGTATCCATAGATAAGATTTTCCCGTGGCTTAGTTTTGATAATAACCCTACTGATGATATTTCCAGTGATAGTGATTCCTCCAATGAGTAAACATTGTTCAGACATGGTAAGGCAGATAAAAGTTTTAACAATAAAGTTAAGTACTAGGTATTAAACTAGATGTTGACTCAACACCCAACAGGAGCATGATTAACAGAAATCATGACCGAACATGAAGCTAATGAGCTCATGTCTTGAGTACAAGGAGTACCTACCGATGAATGTTAAAACCGGAATCTTTAACATCTTAATATATATAATAGGGTTTAACATAATCCTGGATTGTTTTTTTTTATTTTATAGTTTTGTATAATTAATGATAATCATGCAGTCCTGAAGTTAAAAGTTTTGTTTGTTGTTGTATGTTTCATAGGTACCTACTTAAATTAATATTATTGTTAAACGAGAGGACTCGTTTTGAGTCTGATGGCCGACTGTAACAATCATTAAGTCACGTCACTCAATTTCTACAATTATGATGGCAACACAGGTTGCCTCTGAGTCATCATTCGAGAATTAGGTGGGAGGGTGGTTTATAAAAGGGCCAACAAAGACTCGGAACGATTCATTCCGCGTTATCACTCGGTCAGAGTAACATGTGCTACGATCGTGCAGTTATTGTTATTGATTATTAAAAATATATTGTCAAATCTATAATCTTATAAATAATATACCTAAATATAAAATTATACAAGATTGAGTGTTTTAATTTGTGAAGTATCTAAAACAGTGAATAAGTGGCTGCTGGAGTTTTGCATCGTTTTACAAAATAAAAACAGGAATTGGCTAAAGAAATAATACAAGGAAGTATGAACAATCTACAACTCGAAAAAAAAAGATCGGATTGCCGCCTATTTTGTTTTTTTTTCGTTGGCCGGCCAACTTCATTATTTAGCCATTATTTTTCATTTTCATCTTTAAATATTTTGCCCAAATCTATGTTATTTTAAAGAAATTGTTGAAACTAAATTATAATTAAGTCATTTTAAAATATATATTCTTAGTTAATACTTAACTTTATGTTATTTCAATTTTACATCGTGCTGTAATTGAGTGACTGTAGAAAAAGTTTGAACATGGTTCCATAGAAATGTGAAAATGGAACTAGTTTTTTTTTTATAATTTGACAGCTGTCAGTTGAAAGCGATTCTCCAGGGCCGGAAAAGTATTACTTTCAACAAAGAGGCCATTAACAAAAAAAAATAATACTTTCAACCCGCTCCTCAGGCAAATTCAGACCTACTTTCAGAGTATGAGTAATGAAAAAATACTTGCATTCCAGTATTTACCTTAGTTATCATGTTTTCCAACTAACTGTACCTATTTGTATTATAGGGAAATTATGAATTATTTAGGCATAGTTATGAAATACGAGGGATGCCTTTTAAGTTTTGTCGTTTGAAGAAAAAAACACAACTAGAACCTTATAGTACTTTTTATTGTTTTTCAAAGTATTCACCACGTAGCTTAATACACTTTTCCATTCGCTCAAACCAGTTATTATAACATTTATTCCACTCTAAAGTGGGGGTGTTCAAAATGGCTGACTTGAAAGCGTCGACTGCTTCTTCACTGGACTGGAACCTTTGACCACGAAGACTTTTCTTAATTTTAGGAAATGTAAAAAAATCGTTAGGGCTTAGGTCAGGACTGTATGGAGGATGGTCAAGAATTTCTACTTTTTCCTGCTTCAAATACTCAATAGTTTGACGAGCGCTGTGTGAACTTGCATTGTCGTGGTGCAGGATGATGCGTCGCTTTGAGTTAGATTTTCGAAGTTCGGCGATGACTTGTGGTAAACAAACTGTGGTATACCACTCTGCGTTAACCGTTCTACGATCATCAAGTGCAATAGTCGCAACATGGCCGGTTTTTCTAACGAACGTGGCCACCATCTTCTTTGAAGTGCTTCGAGAACGAACAACTTTAGTCGGCTTTGGCTCGTCTTGAAAGACCCAGATTGTAGATTGTTGTTTGGAATCAGGATCGTAGGCATAGATCCAAGATTCGTCACCACTGATGATGTCGTAGACGTGATTTGACTCTCCTCGGTTGAACCTTTGCAGAGTTTTCTTACACCATCTGACGCGGGCCGCCTTGTGATCGTCGGAAAGCAGATGCGGTATCCAACGGCAAACTAGCTTTCTTACACCAAGTGCTTCATGCAAGATCTTCTGAATGGTTGTCCCTGAGATGCCTAATAGAGCCTCTATCTCTCGATACGTCACATGACGATCTTCGAGAATTAGTTGTCTCACTCCAATGATGTTATCTTCAGTGAATGCAGATTTTGGGCGACCTCCGCGAGATTTGTCACTAACACTAGTATGTCCACACTGGAATTCTAAATACCAGCGTTCGACAGTCCGCAGACATGGGGCTTCATCCCTGAACACAGATATTAGCTCTTCAAAACACTGAAGCCGTGTCAGGCCTCTTCTAAAGTTGTAGAAAATTATTGCACGAACATTTTCCTTAGAAAGATTCATTTTCGTACGTAACCTGACAGATTCTAATCGACGCTGTGACTAAACAATAACATTAATCCTAATACATTCAACTGTTTTGAGATTCGAAATTTAAACACATTCGAATATAGAACAGTTCCAAATTCAAAATTGCCGGGAATTATGGAAACGACAGAACTTAAAAGGCATGCCTCGTAGGTAAGGTTGAGTAAAGGTTCAATGAAAAAAAAAGTCTGAATGTAATATTTATTATACTTACATAATATTTAAATAAAATCACATTCAGAATTGTAGTACAGTCGGTTTAGTTGAGCATTGTAGTACGGTAGGAGTTGTATATTTAATAACCGAGAGAAACATCAAAACATTATGTTGTCAGGCTGTCAGGCTAGTTTTGGATTACTTCTAAGGTATATTTTGGCCTATGGCATACTTTAGTTACAGCCAAATATACTTTATAGCTAAACACTTGGGATTCCTTTGTATAAAATTACATTGCTTACCACTAGAAGGCACACTACTTGTTTTAACAAACAATACTTTAGCACCAACTCGAGAAACTCGTAACATTAAATTCTTAACCATTTTAAACTAAGACAAACAAAAGTATAAAGAATCCCATGTGTGGAGTCCCAGCCTTTCTGACTATACAACTAATAATGTGTTGTCCCCGAAGTTATTGAGAATCATGACTATGAAATGCATGAGATATTCTTAATATTCACAGGAACAGCACAAAACGTTATCCAACAAACAAGATGAATTTCTTAAAATGTTTAATACCTACGAATGCTTCAACATGTAAATCTACTGCCAAAATACATTGGTCTGTAACTTTCTAGTCAAAAGAGAATTCTAACCAAGCAATGGTAACTTAAATCTACATTCTCTTACGATACTAATATCCACATTAAATATTGCAAAACAAGGAAATCTATACACATACATGAATATTGTATAATTACTTATGTGAAAAAATCATTGAGTCAACACTGTTGCTTGAGCAATCTAATTACCTAGATCCTAGTGAACTTTTGTGTTCCTATAACAATTATCCCACACTTAACAATAAAGTTGTCTGTCAGGATAACAAATAATTATAAAGTTTGTATAATTTAACCTGGAATTTTGGTACAAGGTAAATAACCAATAAAGAGATCAAAATGTTGGTATACATTAAAACAAGGGCAAACCCGTACTAGCGATGGAAGCACTTAGGCTACATTCACACGGCAGAATAAAAACATCTTACGATCTAGTTGTACGCATATGGGGAGTTGAGGCTTTGCATTCACGTAAATATACTCAGAGTTGCGTTACCATGAGCGCACACTCAGTTTATGTATAATATCTATATGACATTTTTTTTAGATTTTCTGGAGACCAATATGCTTGCAATACGAAAGGCATTTCTCGCACTTTGTCGAGGAAACGAGGAAGGGAGGTTGGAAATACAAACCTGACTTCCTCAGAAAGATAGTCACTTGGAATATTTTACGAAGATGAGTCTAGCGACCGTAGAACACAGGATGAGCGCAAACAAAAGTAAGCCTATCAAAATGACGCTTCAGAGACCCACTGCATTTATTTGGGTATTCAATGAGTATACTCACGTGTGTGCAAAACCTAACACCCTTCACCATTCAACGGATATTCGACACTTATACTACATCGTAATTCAAATGGAAGCATATTTGAATGTTCACTTAAACAAATATTATGAATTAAACATAAGTACAATACACATGTGATGCGTCCGTAATCAATTCATTATGTACATTATGGCACACATGATCACCTAAATATTTATATTCATTAATTGTTCACAGTGATCTCGTATTGCAACCTTAAACTAATTCCACGCGGCTCTCGTGAACAGAGAACACTTATCACAAGTCTAGTAGCACCATCCCATACACATTGGCAGTGATAATATCGCCGATTCTGTTATCCACACATTACTATTTTTTTTTTAACTAAACTAAACTTATTCATGACTACATGCAACCATGAGTGTTCTCAATAGATTTAGATTAGATTCCATAGTATATTCAGATCAACAGAATTATGGCTATCCATTCCCCATCTTTGCAATGCGTAATTAAATTAACAGCCTGTTCTATGTTTTCATCAATAAAGATACTATTCGTACCTACACCCGCTACACAAGGGCTGATCTGATGCGGGACAGAGCTAAATGAAGAAATAAGACACACTGGTGCTTATTCTCTTTGTAATCGTGGCCATGGCCATAATCTACATAGCCATCTCTTTAGTCGTCTCAGAATTAGTTTAGTTGAAGTTTTTAGCCAATAGAATTACCCCCTTCTATGTTTTCCTCATAACTCTGTCTATCTCCCTAAATGGGACATCAGATTTTATCATTGTGTAGGTCATTCATGTTCTTCGCAAGTTTATATAACTTTTTTATAAGACAGCATTTCCGCTACGATATATAGTAGAAAATCAGGACACTGTTCCAATATTAAGAACCAATATTAATTAATGCCTATGTAGGTACCTATATTATGTTAACAAACATGGCACGCGGTTTTCTTCTTCAATTCGGCCCCCAGTCGTTGACCAAACGATACGATTGTACCCTCACCATTGTCTTCGTAAATGACTCACAGTTAGTCACCATTCACTGGGTTCATCATCCTTAACCTAACGAGCGACTATACGCAGACACGATAGATAGTCTAATTGTTCGATATACACCCGGGTTCGAGCGACGCGTCACTACGTCACGAACGATTGTTAGTAAATTCACAGCCTATTAGGAACTAATTTTGACGAAGCCGAAGTAGCTGTACCCCTTCCGGAGCCACACTATTCTGTTGAGCTCCCTCTGCGCGATGCTGACGACGTCGCCGGTGTAGAGTCGCGCGAGCGTCTGCGCGCCGCACGACATCTGGCGGCGGTCGGGCGCGCGCTCGCTGGCGTCGTCGCCCGTCGCGCACGTGCTCAGCAGCCGCGGCTCCTTGCCCTGGTGCGTCGCCCATATGAAGTAGCAGTTCGGAGACTGCGCTAGGTACACCACCTGCAACAATATGACCTCATGAGTAATGTGTTCTTGATGTCACAGTCAAATCGTTTACGTCGTTAAAGTTTACAAACGAATCAGGAGGGGTTTTCACAATTGATGGATAGTTGTCGTGTCGGAATCGACAGCTTTTATCCTTCATTCATTTGTAGAAGAAGGCAGGGTGGAAACGGTCGTTTTCGACATCGGAAATTTTCCGCCATTTGTGAATACTCCTCAGAACGCGATATTTCCACTGAGAAGATTCTGCAAGAAACTCAGCGGGCTTTTTATAATTATTTTTAAATCGCTAGTTATAGGTCTATAATTAATAGGTCTGTGGTTGGAAAGTACAATGTCTTGTGGTTTAGTATTCAGGAATTCCCGTGGACGATATGGATTGGGATTAGAATTGCGGCGTTGGTTGATGACACAGTATTGAGTTAGTTGTTGGTGATTCCTTCAACACTTCGGAATAAATCTAATAAATTTTGCAACACACAAACCAATTGTATACATATCAGACCTGCGGAAATTTCCGTGTCGGAAACGACAGCTTTCATCCTTCATTACTTCAACGCAAAGTAGGATGGTTTTTTTTTGTTTCCGACATCGGAAAATTCCCGTCTACTGTGAATACATGGGGCAACGTTGATTCAATTAGGTGCCTATTTTATTATATTTGCAATGTTTAAGTTGACCTTAACGAATTCTCATAAGTGTAGTTAAAATTGTTAAATAAAATTACATTTCGCATTAAATACCCGTATCACACAAACGCGCGTCGCTGCAAACACATTATACGTACAAAATGTAAAAAACAAGCTTCTTTGTGTATTAATAGAGAGTTACACTTAAATGAGTCAGTACAAAAATACCTAAGTGTGCAATGCTTATTGTGATTTTGAGTATTCATTTAAGTATAGAAAAAAAAAACACATTCAAAACGGTACAAAAAACCGACTTGAACTCGAACATGATTACAATTTAATATTAATATCGACTACCCTTTGTAATTATTGAATATAAGCAACTGGCTATAAAAAAAATAACATGTAAAAAGACAAGCCTGCTGAGTTTCTTGCCGGATCTTCTCAGTCGAGGTCGCGTTCCGATCCGGTTGTAGATATAAGAAAAAAAATAATGTAAAATTGACAATTTGTAAGTGCCCCCGTAGGCTTAAACAAAATAAACGCTTTGAATTTGAATTTCACAGCGCTTCTCGTTGGCCGTAGTAAATTACTCACTTGAGCATAGACAAGGTAGAGCCCGCCCTCCTTGACGATGACGCTGGTGCCGTTCAGCTGTAGCTTGTCCGCGCTGTTCTTGGACGAAACGTCCTCGTCGCGGACCCACGGACCAATGAACGCTGATGACAAAACGATAAATGGAAATTAATAACATTGCCAACATAAAAAAACCATTTTTTATTTAGACACTATCTGACCCGGCAAAATTTGTACTGCCATATAAATTATGTTTTTCTACTATATTATGCATGAATAATACATATACACCTTCATCTTGAATCACTCTAACTATTATAAAAACCGCATCAAAATCCGTTGCGTAGTTTTAAAGATCTGAGCGTACATAGGGACAGACAGACAGCGGGAAGTGACTTTGTTTTATACTATGTAGTGATTAGGAACTAGGTACATCAAAAGACGTACACTCGCTGTCGTACTGTTCAAAGAATTACATCGAAGATTATAAATGTTAATATAGAAGGGGCTTGTAAGACGTCAACCCGGACTGGGTCAGCGTGGTGGACTACGGCCCGAGTCCCTCTCACATTAAGGTGAAGGCGCCTGTCTAGCCCGCGAAATTCAAAATTTTCGAGTATTTTTATAGTTTATCCAAAATATGAAAACATTTAAGACAAGATTTTGTGATTTGCGACAAACACAGTATGCAGTGCGTTTATTAATACATTTATTTTACTCTAAATATTATCACGGTGGATATGATACTAGTAAATCACTAAATATACAAAAAATGCCAGATTATCTGGATAGCTGTCGTTCTTGAAATGTTTTAGAGTACGTTGGATATATTCATAAATGCACTGCACACGGTCTTTGTCGCGAATTACAAAATGTTCCTTTTATTATTGTCAGATTTTGAAACATTTCTAAAAAAAAACCTCAAAAAAATTGAACTTCGCGGGCTAGATGGGCGCTTTAGCCTTAAGGGGAAGTGGGCCCGATATACCGTATACCTAAACAAGGGACCAAAATACACGCGAATTTCAGTGACGATTCAATTTGTTTAACAACCAGTTTCAAACTGCATCGCCGCTCATAAAGGGGCATTTACCCAGGCTCAGCTCAAACATTTCAATGGATGTTGATGCAATTTGTGAGACGATTTTTCCTTTTTTCAATACACACGCACTTATTATGGGATTTTGAATGGGACAAAGATCCTGAATAACACGTGAATCTAAATATATATAACTCAAAGGTGACTGACTGACATAGTGATCTATCAACGCACAGCCCAAACCACTGGACGGATCGGGCTGAAATTTGGCATGCAGGTAGATGTTATGACGTAAGCATCCGCTAAGAAAGGATTTTGATTAATTCTACCCCCAAGGGGATAAAATACGGGATGAAAGTTTGTTAAGTTAAACTCCACGCAGACAAAGTCGCGGGCTCAGCGAGTTATATTATATGTACGTATAATAATCATGAGCTTAAGAATCGGGTAAAAATAACGGGAAAGAGTTATATTTGATGTATATCGCCAGAAAATCACAACTGCGTAGTGATAGGCCAACTCGGGTTTTCGCCAAACCGAGTTAATCGAGTTGAAAGTATTGTGTGTAAATCCAGCTATTCAAACCGAATTATTACTACGCGGATTATGGTATACCTACTTACGCAGTTTGCGAATCGGTTTGAATGGGGGCATTTTTTGCAACCAGCACCGGCGCCATATGTTATCAAATAAAACGCTTTTGATTTAGCCGCAACCAGAGTTAGGCAGATTTTTTTACTCGAATTGATCCAATTCTACCTAAAATTTAAAGGTCCTCAATTGAGCAGCGTTTGTGTTATGGGAACCTCGTACATAAAATGGACTGGGGGAGGTCCCAGCTACACTGTAGGTATGTAGGAATATATATAGTAGTATATCGCGTTGTTGTTGTAAAAGCGACTGTAGGGATTAACGCCATAATGCTTCCTAGACACCTCCATGAATTCATATTGTGATAGGTAACCGCGATTGTTTTTGGAATAACTCGGGTAGATGTAGCTGGTTTTTTTTTTTTTTAATAATATTTATTCGTGACCATGGAATCAAGTCCTTCAGTCGTATACATATTAAAAAATTACATTAATTTACAATAATTGCTGAGTAATAACTAATACGTACTAACAATAATCAGATACACAAAAGATTATATTATATTTTGCCTATGGTTTTACAAATATACTTATATAATGGGATAAAGTACTTAGAATTTGACAATATATGCTGGACACGGCGGGGAACACTTCTATCACTGTCACTATTGTCACTAATGTCATTGATTAAAATCAGCCGTTGAATATTGAAAGGGTTGATTGATCCTCTCCAGCAGATTCTGTCACCGGAAGTGTTAGCGAATAAACTTTGTAAAAATTCTGGCGTTAGAATCTTGTTATGTGACCATTTATTGGTTTCGTTTTCGTTCAATTTGATTTATTTTTGTAATATTGTGCGGTGTTATTGTTTGTGGTGGCGTAGAGTAAGTAGTTAGTCTGTAGTGTTCTTAGTATTTATATTTTTCTGTCACTGCGTTTTTGAGGTTATTCTCTAGCAAGATGTGTGATGATCCTTTGGCTCCCTCGCCGGCGCCTGATCCCCCTGACCCCCCAGATCCCCCAGACCCCATTGACATGGATTGCAGCTTCTCTGGGAATCGTCTTAAAAGACGTCTGGGGGCTGATGAACAAAGCTCGGCCAAAAAAACAATCACTTCTCCGGATCTAGCAGTTGCTTCCATCCAGACTGTCTACTCTCACCCCTCGTTAGTCATAGGTGCTGTGAACTGTTACTCTGCAAAAGATAAAGGCCCTTTTGTGGTTCACGTGGCGCGCACTACTCCTGACCCTGCTGCTGGCACCTCCATTAGACCAATCAAGTTTGGTCAGTTTCTTACGTCCCATAAAGTTAGAAATATCTGCCGGGATGGTGTTAAAAGAGTTGGCCGTAACAAGATATCTGTTCAATTTCTCTCTGCAGATGATGCCAATTCTTTTACCACATCCCCTGTTTTAGCGCTCTGTAACTATTCAGCAATGGTTCCCTCATATATTGTAACAAGAATGGGCTTGGTGCGACAGGTCCCTACGGACATATCTATGGATGTATTTGCCAGTGATGTAAGCCTTCCTCCTGAGTGTGGAGTCATTTTAAAGGCTAGACGGCTGAACCGCAAAAATGTAGAGGATGGCAAGGTCTCTTGGGTCCCTACCCAATCAGTCGTTGTCACCTTCCAAGGACAATCCCTCCCCTCCAGAGTATTTCTCTATTACACATCTCTACCTGTGGAAATTTACCAATATCCCACCATTCAGTGCCACTCGTGCTGTAGGTTCGGCCATACCAAAGCGCAGTGTAGGTCGAAGCCTAGGTGCTTCCGTTGTTCCCAGGAGCACCCTGGTGACAGTTGTGAGGTACCTGAATCCAAAGCTTCCTGTGTTCATTGTTCAGGGCTCCACTTTGCCACCAGCAAATCCTGCCCTGAGTTGGCTCGTCAACAATCTATAAAATTAGTAATGTCCCAGAATTGTGTTCCATATGAAGAGGCCTGTTCCCAGTTTCCCACTGTCTCCCGCCCTTATTCCGAGGTTGCTCAGCAACTATTCTCCCAAGCCCCCCGCCCCCAATCCTCACAAATTATTGTTCCTAGTGGAATATCCCTCTCTCAACCTCCCAGCTCCTCATCCAGCTGTACATCAGTAAGGACGGTTTATTCCCGTCCTAGAGCCCCATTAGGTAAGTCCTATGATAAGGCTGCCCATAGGGAACTCATCCACTTTCCCAGTCCCTCAATGCCTAATGGGTGCGCCCTCTCTAATGACAATAGTCCTCAACGAAATGACAACATGTTAGAAACTCTTTTATCATTAGTCATTGATATTATTTTAATGAATTCCCAACATTTACCGTCCAACGTTGCCTCTAAACTTTCCCAACTCCTTTCCCTGTACAATAATAATGGATCCAGTGGTCGTCCTGCAATGGAACAGTCGGAGCATACGTCCTAAAAAGCATGAACTGGTTCACCTGATTAATAAATTTCATCCTTCGGTTGTTGCCGTCTCGGAGACATGGCTGAAGACTGGATCCTCCTTTCGGATCTCGAGCTACTCCTGCCTCCGGGACGACGGTGCCGATGGTTATGCCGGTAGTGCCTTATTTATAAAACGCTCTCTTCCCTTTTCTCAAATTCCCCTCCCCTCCCACCCTCTTGGTATCAACATTGTTGCCGTTAGAACTCTTAATGTTTCTTTTGTATCCATTTATATTCCACATTCAGATTCCCGTTTGATCCCAGACATAATTTCCCTTCTAATATCCATCCCTTCCCCCATGATTGTTATGGGCGATTTTAATGGTCACAACACGGTGTGGGGACATAGCCACTCAGACTTATTCGGTCACTCCCTCCTTGATGCCTTTGACGAAGCTAACTTATGCCTTCTCAATAATGGCTCCCCTACCCGTAGAGCCCTGCCCTCCCAAAACCCGAAAAGTGCTGTTGATCTCTCGCTCTGCTCCTCTTCCCTTACTCCAGTAATATCTTGGAAAATTCTTCCCCTCACCTATGGAAGCGATCATTTCCCTATTGTCTTGTCTATTTTTCAACATAACCGTATCGCTCCCTCGCTCAACCCTCCCCCTTTGCTCAGATACAGACTTTCTAGAGCAGACTGGTCATCATATTCGGCGGCTCTTGATCTCAAATTAGATTCCTGTGTGCTAGAATCGGTTGAAGACCCGCTCTCCTCTTACAACACTTTGGTCGATTCTATCATTTCCTGTGCTGACATTCATATTCCCCTTAAAAAACCTGCGAAAGGCTTTAGGGCCTCCCCTCCATGGTGGGATTCTGAATGCTCTGCTGCGGTATCAGAAAGAAGGGAAGCCGAAAGGTCTTACTATGAATCTATGTCTGTAGAAAATCTTCTAAAATATCAACATTCGGCAGCAAAGTTTACCAGGTTAGCTTCAAAAAAGAAAAAACTGGGTTGGATAATTTTTTGCGAGGCTCTATCTCCCAGATCCTCTTCATCTCTTGTATGGAAACAGATAAGACGATTTAGAGGGTCCTGCAATATTGATAACATATCAGCCAATGATCCCTCATCATGGCTAGAGGCCTTTTCGGATAAACTAGCTCCTGCTTCTGTTCCTTCTATGTCCTCTCTATCCGATGCCCCCTGCCCTTTACCCTCCCAGAACCGCTTTGACTCGTCTTTTTCGTTCAGTGAACTTTCCTTAGCACTTGACGGATTGGCTGACTCTGCACCAGGCATTGATGGTATTCCCTACTCCTTTCTGACCAAATCATCGGATCAAGCTAAACAATTCTTCCTCACCATTGTTAATTCCTTTTTCAATACTGGTACAGTTCCCGAACAATGGAAGTCCCAAATCATTATCCCAATCCTTAAACCCGGTAGGGATCCTTCCGACCCAAGCAGCCACAGACCAATTGCTTTATCCCCGGTGATGGCCAAAGTCACAGAACAGCTCATTAAACGACGGCTAGAGTGGTTGACAGAGAATGGCGCCCTCCTTGGCCGTTCCCAGTTTGGGTTCAGGAAGGGTATGGGTACTATGGACAGTCTCAGCCTTCTCACGACTGATATCCAAATTTCATTTAAGGAAAAAAAGTATTTAGTCGCCGTCTTCCTGGATATAACGGCAGCTTACGATAACGTCCTTCTCCCCGTTCTCAGGAGTAAACTCACCCAGCTGAGAATCCCTGAGAAAATAGTTCGTTTTATTCACAATTTATTAGTGGAAAGATCTGTCGTTATTAGGTCCAGTTCTGGGTTACTTTCTCCTAAGACAGTCTGGAGAGGTTTACCACAGGGTTCGGTTCTTAGCCCCCTTCTTTATAGTTTATACACCCATGATCTTGAACAGTCTGTAGAATCCTTTTGCAATATTTTGCAATATGCTGATGACCTCGCCCTATATGTCTCTGCTTCTTCTATAGAACACGCTACCAGCCGACTCAATTCGGCTCTTGGTTACCTTGCGGATTGGTTAGACAATCACGGCTTATCCCTTTCCCCATCTAAAAGTTCTGTCGTTGTTTTCACTAAAAAAAGGTCTATCCCCCCCGTTAGAATTTATGTTCAGAATAAGATCATCCCCCAATCTCTCGACGTCAAATTCCTGGGAGTCAAGTTGGACTCCAGAATGACAGGTTCCTCTCACTTCCCCGTAATTTCACAGAAATGCGAAAAAAATCTTAATATCCTTCGTTCTCTTTCTGGAGTATGGTGGGGGTCTCACCCCTACTCCCAAAAACTCCTATACAACGCTATTATCCGTAGTCATTTTGATTATGGTTCCTTCCTCCTTAGCTCTTGTAACAAAAGTAATTTAGAAATGCTCCGCAAAATCCATTCTAAGTGTCTACGCATTATTATAGGTGCTATGAAGTCCTCTCCCATCAACGCCATGCAGGTTGAATGTGGCGAGCCTCCCTTAAATCTGCGCAGACAGTACCTCTCCGATAAATTTCTTTTCAAATTAGTACAAAACTTGAACCATCCCCTTCTCCCTAAGTTAAAACTCCTTCTTGAATTGTCTCGTAACTCTGAAAAAATGCCCTGCCTCCTTCTGAGTTTCAAAACATTCTCTCTGCTCCCAAATCCTATTGTTCAGTTCCCTGCTAACCCTCTTTTCCTTACTCCTTATGATGCATTAGTTTTTCGCCCAAATGTTTTACTTAACGTTGGTATAAACAAAGATTGCGTCGATGCTCGTGGCTCTTATAACGCCCTCATTAACAGGGACTTTAACGGGTGGCGCCCCATCTTCACCGACGCGTCAAAGTTATCGGCAGAAGGTAATGTCGGGGCGGCTGCGTGGATTCCCTTCACCCATATAGTCCTCAGTTTTAAATGTCCTCCTTTCACTTCGGTCTTTACTGGCGAAGCTCTGGCTCTCCTAGAAGCTATTCTGTTTGTTAAATCCCACCGCCTCAACAAATCTATAATCTTCTCTGATTCTATGAGTTGCCTTCAAGCAATTCTATCTAACCCTTTTCGTTCATTATCTCGCCTTCCCTTAATCCTTAATATCAAAAAGGCCCTCCTTGATTGTCACAATCTTGGTATCAGCGTGGTACTAGCTTGGATCCCGGGCCACTCAGGCATTCCTGGCAATGAGACCGCTGATTCCTGTGCTAAAGCTGCTACTCAATCTGGCTCCCTGGAACGTTATAACACATACTCCCAGGACCTATGTCTCCATGCTAAAACCCTTCTTGATAAATCATGGAAAGTCGCTTGGAACATCTCAAAATCGGTCAAAGGCAAACATTATGCAGATATCCAACCTGATATTCCCGCCATTCCATGGTTTTTTAAGTTCCATAAGGCCAACAAGTCTACTACATCCACAATCTGCCGCCTAAGACTAGGTCATTCCTGCACCCCCTTGTTCCTCGCCAAGCTCAGGATTAGGAGTACTGCTCTTTGTGAATGCGGTCTAGACGAAGGAGATGGAAACCACATTTTCTTCTCCTGTGCTAATCTTCGTCACTCCCTTTATGACATTCTCCCTCCCGAAATTCCTCGTCCTACTTCCCTAAAATGCCTCCTTTCCTATGTTTTCTCACCCCTTTTTAATTGTATCCTATGTAAATTTGTAAAAATGAATAACATTAAATTGTAAATTGAATTTATGCTCTAATTAGCTTATGAACGATTTTCGTTCTGCCTGTTCAACTAATTTACTAATAGTGTTGTACTATTACTAATAGTGTTGTTTCGTATTTTGTTTTAGTTATCGGTTAAGTAGATCAAAGGACCCTCTACCTCAACCACTTCGCTGGCCATATTCTTATCTAAACTTTAAATGCACCTAAGTTTATGACACTAGCATCACGGACACTGGCAGAATTGTGGCAAATAGCTACAAACGCCACTAACAAAGAAGAAGAAGAAGAAGAAGAAGAATATTGAAAGCTGGACACGTCAGAATTACATGATCTAAATTGGCGTTATCTTGTGAACAGTGGGAACATCGGCTATTGTGGACAATGTTAAGTCTATATAGGTGAGCAGGTGTTAAGCAATGTCCTAACCGCATACGGGAGACAATGGTGAAGAATTTTCTATCAATATAATTAAATTTGTTAAACCAAGGCTTCATCGGAATCTCACCTTGAATTTCAGCATACCATTTGCCTTTAGTTTCGAGAGTTATTGCCCAGCATTGGTTCCATAAATGTTTATTTGAAACGTTGAAGTAGTTATAGTAATCTGTAAATGGGACTTTTAAAATCTCTGTATGGTCTTCGTTGTGATCCATATGTGTTACTCTGTCAACAACTTCATTTCCGTAAATGCCACTGTGAGAAGGCACCCATAAGAATTCTACATTCATATCTTTCTCAACAAATAGCTTCCATAACATCTTTCTAATATCAAAAATTAAATAATTTAGTTTAAAAGAAATATTTACATTTGACAATGCAGAAAGAACACTCTTAGAATCTGATACTATTAGAACACTTTGTACATTATTTACATTATTTTTAATATGAACTAATGCACAGTAGATGGCATAACTTTCAGCTGTGAAAATACTGCAAAGCGGGTTTATCTTTATACATTTACTATGACTAATCTGTGGATCATAGTATGCCACTGTAACTTGGTCAACACCTTTGGAGCCATCAGTGTAAATAAAATAGTAATCATTTTTTGATTCCTTAAACTGTAAGAATCCAATCTTACTATGTACATTATCCAAATAAAACTTTCTTGAACAATTTATTAACCCTTTGTATGGGCAAAGGTATAGTGGCCATATATCATACTTTTTTATATTTACAGTATTGTTTTTAATATAAGTGGAAATTGTTAACATTTCAGGCAATGGTCCATGAATAATAGAAGAAGCTGTGATTCTATTGGATGGAATTGGCTGAGAGACTTCTGGATGCAACACAAGTTTACTATGAAGTGGAGATGTAGCTGGTAGGTAGATAGTGTTGCCAGATTCAAAAGTTAAAATTATCGAATTTCACCATAAGTAATATAGTTTTTTCATGAAAATTATCAAATTGAATGTCAAATTGCCTTTTGTTGCCGTGCTTTTTGCGTACGTTAAGCTATCATATATCGTAGTACAATGGTCAAATTATCGTACGCCCCCATAATTATCGCGCGGTCTCTGGTAGATGTAAGTAACCATTTTAAGGACAATTGTTTTCAATAACAATTACGTGTACCTACGTTTCTCTTGTGTGGTTGGAAACAAACCTTATACAGCTAAGAGTGACTACCTACTTGTTGAATGACGTTTAAATATAAACGGTAGCAAAAAAATGTAAGAAAATGTATATAAATTCATTGCACATTACATTACTTAGTAGGTGCCTATTTACAATTTACTTATCATTGTGTTGTTAGTTATTATATAGCAAGCACTTCACTCGATAGTAGCTAGGTACATCTCTATATGTATTTATACAATGTACTTACTTACTTAATTACTGCTCATTGTAAAGGCGATAATGTTAAATTACAGTTTCATTACCCAAAAAAATACCTATTATAATATGGCGGAAATTTTCCGAAGTCGGAAACTCCCTCTAAACTATCAATCGGATCAATCGCTCAACAGACAAAGACGGTAGTATACGGACAAATGAAACGCACGACGACTGCCTCTTGCACCCTTGTAGCTCAGTCTCTTTCTGATGAGTAGTAGATCCCACCGTGTTTGTGCATAAGACTGCCATTAGTATTTCCGAGTATAACGTATTTATTTTATTACTGGCAACTCTAAATAATGCTTGGCGGGAATTACTTGAACATGAAAGACTTCTAGATAGGTTTTAATAGGACTATAAGCAAACATAATTTTATATTTTGCGCGTGTAACCTCCCGACCTTGCGATTATAACAGACTTGATAACTTATTTAAATTTCAATTCATTATAAGATAATTATTATGCAAGACTAGCAATTTACCCGCGGCACTGCCCGCGTAATATCTATAAAAATAAATTGCTCGATACCAAAATTTAATTCAAATTCATTCAGCGCTTTATGCGTAATGCTCAGACAAACTTAAAAGAAAACATACACACTATATGTTATTTGTATAGGTATTATTTAAATTCTCATAGGGGAATTTCCCGATTCCCCAAAATATAATTGGAGAAATAATAATAAAGAAACATATATGTTAGACTCGGCAATATTTCATTCAATGGTCTATTGATTGAAGCATTGAGTGTGGGGTTGGGTCTAGAAATCTACAAATCTAATTTTATAATTTACCTTGAGCTTTTTTTAAATTCAACTTGAAAAGGATGCATACTGTATAAACCCAGATTAGTAGTTGAATGGTGTCTAATATCTCTGTTTATTTGTATACATAGGAAATGTGGACATTATCAGTGCATGTCACATTGTTCTGTAACAGACCTCTGCAGTACACAGAGCATAAGGTTCCCACAAACGCTCTTAGTTAAATATACATCAATCAATTTATATCTAGCAATGAATTGGTGGCCACAATTGATGAAGATACAAAAGGAATTATCCAACATTGTCTGGATGCTTAATTGTGCCAAGTGATTAATAAGAACAACAGCCATATAAGACCTAAGACTATGCAAAGTAACTATGTCAGGATTGCTGCTAAACTAACAATTCTTAGTTCCAACATTACGCCCCAATGTGTTAAGGTGCAGAATGTCTTGGCAGGTTGTGTACAATGCAAATACTTTGGCATATCCTGCCTGAGACAGACACACATAAATTATCATTTTAATCACATATTTGTTTCTGTTCTGTTTCATATAAGCAGTTTGTATGACTGGTTTAGAAACTGATTTATAAAATATTGTTAATTTTATTTTAATAGAATACAAAAATGATGAGTGTTGTTATAGAAAATGTAGATATTTTTCATTATAATGTAAATAAATAAAGTTGAGAATTAAACCTAACAGAACAACACATTATTCTTATTAATAAGTATACAAGCAATTATGTAAGGTATGGCGGTTTAGTCATCAACTTATGTGATCCTAGTTTTACACTTATGTATAAATGAGATATGTAAGTTTGTATTGACAATAACAAAGCTTATTTGCTTGGATTAAGTTATATTTTCTATTGAAGCGGCAATGAGGAATTTATCTCTCTTTGTTATGTAATCAATTACTTATTAAATGTTAGTCAACCTACTAGATGCAGATTTGTAAGACGGCATATTGTATAGTTTTTTCAGTATGTTTTAGGTAATTGTGATTATATAACTATCAGAAAATTTGCTTAATACCTTGACCAAATATATTTTTAAAGCTTCTCTTTTATGAACTACATAGGAATTTAATATTGTGTAAGTTTATTAGAGTTTAAATGGACTCACATTGTGATTTCATGTTTAATTCCCGGTGAGCACCATTGAAGTGAGCCACTACTGGTTCTGGAATTAATTACAAGCAATGATTTATTAATTATGTCGCTCTACACTGCAGAGCATCTGTTAGAGAAAGATTATGACACTAACCTTTTTGGAATATTGATAAATCGTAAACTGGGGCATTATCTTTGCTATCGTTCTTTTTCTTGAGATCAACCAATAGCATGTCTTCACCAAGATCCTCGACATAGTACCTCCTGGCGGTCTGTGTTATGTCATCCTCCTTGAAGGATCGTGTCCTGGGCTCCCTGGCGTCGGCGCCCGCGCCGCCCCGCGGCCGCTCCGTCAGCGCGCGGGACACCTCCCTCTCCTGGCCCAAGTTGTTCATGATGAAGTTGTCCTTTATCACATCCAGCTGCCGCCTCATGGATATCATCTCGTTCCAGTAGTAGAACGCTATCGAGCAACTTATAACCATGCATATGACGCTTAGCAAGAAGTTCAACACAAACAAAAGCTTTATTTTCTTGGAAGACGCTATTGAGAACGTCGTATTTATATGCACGCCGAGGTCCGACGGTTTCTCTGCAATACACAAAAAAATACCACGCTCTAAAATGTGTCGAGTTATTTATACATTATAAAGATTCAATAAACTGCAAAAATCACCTGTATTGAGATGAATGACAGTCCCTTCGGGTGAGTTTAGTTTAGTGTTTTTACCGGTATTCAGAAAAATGTTTGCCGCACCTGTCGAGTTCAATGGTACACCCTCGCCCATGTATATTTTCCTTTCGCTGTCCATTATAAATACTACGATTACTGTTTGTTTACTATGTTCTGTGTTCACATGGACGCCGGCGTACGCGCCGCCGTAGGTACCTAAACAAACAAAGGATTGCAAGTAAGCTCAAAAAGTTCGCACTGACCGCATTATGATAAACGCAGGCCGATAAAACCGCGACACACTTTACATACCATTTGTGAAGAGGCCACTGTGTTTATTTATTCCATAATATTATTATTATTCACTATTCACGTCTCATAAACTTTTAACACACCTTTCTTTCATTATCAACCAGTCAGTCTTTTGCCTTCCACCCACAAAAACAAATAAAAAATAAAATAAACACAAGCGAGCGAGCGAAACTTTTTGGTTTTTCAACAACTTGTTTTTGGCAAGGGCGCGCGCGTCGCTGTCCGTCGTCCAGCGCGCCAATTTCGAACTGAGCGGACGGGGCGAATACGCGCACGAGCGTGCGATGCTATGCTATGCGAGCGAAATGAATGCGGAATGGTAGGAAACGCAGTTACTTACTTATATTTGTTTAACTTTGATTAATCGCGTATACAGCAAAAATATTTTCACGCCAATATGTTGCATTTGTCCTGTGCCTACGCATGCTTATATCCCACGGGAGTAGGCATAAATAACAGATTACCTACTACATGTTACGTTCCTGAAACCGCTTTTGCTTTATCCACATTTAAATATTTCATTGTTATTTGATGTAACTCGTAAAATTACTTATCTATTTATTATCAACTAGCGACCATTCCGGCTTCGCGCGGCTTTTCCGTTCTATCTTCCTTATAAATTTAATTATACAGAGGTACTTTACTTTAGGAAGAAATTCTGTTAATTATACTGAAAACCGGGCAAACAGACAGAAACGGATAGCGACTTCGTTTTATACATTTAGATTATACCTACTACGATGGGATATTTACTTAAATTCGTTAGGCAAGAAGCTAAAAAAGACTCACCATTACTAAGGTATCAAGTTAATAATAAATTTATAGACGGTAATATCTTAAGTAGTGAAAAAGTATGAAAGTACAGTGTGTGTCAGTTCCACTGAGTTTCTGCTTTATGAATGGCTGAAGCGAGAAGCTCTACTTATAGTACCTTATAGCGAACCTACCCGGCACTATTGCGCCCATTGTACTATCAATACGGATCGTGAAACGGATTATATACTTGCGAAAAAGATGGGATTTTAAGATTGTTATTGCAACTACCACCACCACTACAGAAGAGGGCGGCGGCAGTCATTCGTCGTACCTATCATTCAAGTAAGAGTGAATACTTTTGGGTGGGTTAGCAGATGAATGTTGTCAGGTCCGCTTCCGGCGCCGTTCGCTCCTGCAAAGTCGGATAAACAGTTTCATCCAAATATGAACATCCTTTGTCAATCAACTATCAATAATATTGAAGGTATGCCCATTATGCCTATCCTTATAGTAATGACCGTATCGTGGCCACTAACTTTACAGTACATTGGGACTACTTCTTAGGTCGGTACCTACCCCTGCTTGAACTAAATTTGCAAGAGATTACAGGGTCCCTAGTTATTTCTAGGATTTTAGTGCACCCAGGTTTTTGTGAAGTCGGTTTATAACCGGACCCGATCGCAATTCGCATGGATCGCATGATATTATTGACAGTGTGATACTCCCTGAAGAGATTGTTGTGTTGCCTGTGTTGATATTCTTAAATTTCCAATTGTTTCAGTAGCGGACGTGCGGTGCTGGTGGCCATGTTGTCTGCCAGCGACGAACCCCAGCTACGTGGATGCTGCCATCACCTGTGCTTTATAAGAAATACAAGGCTTCTTATCGAGAAATTTACAATTGTTATGAAATTCCAAAAAAAATGAGTCTTCATTACTCATACTCTGAAAGTAGGTCTGAAGTTGCCTGAGGAGCGGGTTAAAAGTAATACTTTTCCGGCCCGGGAGAATCGCTTTCAACTGACAGCTGTCAAATTATATAAAAAAAAAACTAGTTCTATTATCACATTTCTATGGAACCATGTTCAAACTTTTTCTACAGTCACTCAATTACAGCACGATGTAAAATTGAAATAACATAAAGTTAAGTATTAATTAAATAATATATATTTTTAAATGACTTAATTATAATTTAGTTTCAACATTTTCTTTAAAATAACATAGATTTGGGCAAAATATTTAAAGATGAAAATGAAAAATAATGGCTAAATAATGAAGTTGGCCGGCCACCGAAAAAAAAACAAAATAGGCGGCAATCCGATCTTTTTTTTTAGAGTAGTAGAGTGTATTGTTCATACTTCCTTGTATTATTTCCAATTCCTGTTTTTATTTTTATTTCATTGTATTCGTAATGAAAAGCACAATGTTTACCTCTGGTGAAAGACTTATTTTGTCCCTCGAACTATTAGCGCCCTCGCTACGCTCGGGCGCCAAACCCCGTCTCGGGAAAAAATAAGTGACTTTCACCACTCGTGTAACAATGTATCTGTCGCCGCCAAATAGCTTAATTCGCCATTCAATTAACAGCCTAGGCACTTAACTAAACAGCGCCGGTCAACTAACGGCCTGAATGATATTCAGCCGTACCGTCTATTACAACATTTAATAAACTGGCTGACTAATGCTTAGGCAACTGGTTGACATTTAAGTACTACAAAACTTTTTCAAAATACTACCCAAGCAGAACAACCTGGATGGGTTTAGGTTAGGGTTATTTTTTTTATGACCCCACAGAAACCCCACCCGGCAAATAGATTCGGTGGATCTAAAAAAAATCGTAAAAAACCTAAGTACCTAATAAAATTATTCCATCAAAGATGTTTTTTTCCGACGCCATATTGACAAAGAGAATATAGAATATAGAGATATTGACAGTTTGGTGAGTTTCGGCGCTAGGTGGCAGAAAGTAGAACTAAATTGAAATGAACAGGCTAGGCAGGTAATTAAACGGCTAGGCAAGTAGTTAAACGTCATCGATCTGTCGCCGCCAAATGGCTTAATTCGCCGTTCAATTAACAGCCTAGGCACTTAACTAAACGGCGCCGTTCAACTAACGGCCTGAATGATATTCAGCCGTATCGTCTATTACAACATTTAATAAACTGGCTGGCTAATGCTTAGGCAACTGGTTGACATTTAAGTACTACAAAACTTTTTCAAAATACTACCCAAGCAGAACGACCTGGATGGGTTTAGGTTAGGGTTATTTTTTTTATGACCCCACAGAAACCCCCCCCGGCAAATAGATTAGGTGGATCTAAAAAAAATCGTAAACAACCTAAGTACCGAATAAAATTATTCCATCAAAGTTGTTTTTTTCCGACGCCATATTGACCAAAGAGAATATAGAGATATTGACAGTTTGGTGAGTTTCGGCGCTAGTGGCAGAAAGTAGGACTAAATTGAAATGAACAGGCTAGGCAGTTAATTAAACGGCTAGGCAAGTAGTTAAACGTCATCGATCCAAGTCATTTGCCTAGCTGTTTGATCAAATGGCTGAATATCATTCAGGCCACTAGTTGAACGGCGCCGTTTAGTTAAGTGCCTAGGCTGTTAATTGAACGGCGAATTAAGCTATTTGGCGGCGACAGATCCAAGTCATTTGCCTAGCTGTTTAATCAAATGGCTGAATATCATTCAGGCCGTTAGTTGAACGGCGCTGTTTAGTTAAGTGCCTAGGCTGTTAATTGAACGGCGAATTAAGCTATTTGGCGGCGACATATCTACTATTTATTCATGGGTTGCAGAGCGCAGCCTATCTACCTATATTTTTTTAAAGATAACTAGCAATGTGAGTTAATCGCATAACTAGTATTCCCGTTAGACTCGCCAACTAAGCTAATGCTTGTGGTAGGAGTGGGCTCACGTCAATAGTTTCATGGCCAGGATGGGGATCGAATCCGGAACGTCTTAGCTACGAGGGCGGTTCCTTTAACCACTTGACTAGGCTATTGACGCTTTAATTGGGTATAGCATTTGTGATTTAGGGTTTGGGCTTGAGGATGTATCCACGTAAGTACGTAATTATGAGAATAAATCGAGCCCCCAGCCATTTCAGCCTAAACAGAAACCTGACTACTCTAAAAACATTCATTATTTACCTGAAATAACAATAGCTTTATTGTTGTAAGTATTCAGTTTCTCATAACCTTATCTCATTGGGTCACCGGTAGTAAACTGTAATAACCGGAAGCGTGATTAATTCTCGTAAATAAATACCAAGCACGTCGCCAAAGGAGTACTAGTTTGAGAAACATTGTCGGCGTGGTATGCGTGGAGCTAACTGCCAGCTGCGTCTGCGCTTATCTTGGTGAGACCAATATAGCAAAATGCATCAAGGATGTATTTTCAGTAGCATTCACTTATTTTACTTGTTTAGGCTTTGATAAACACATCAAAATATTCTAGGAAATGAGTACTTACTTATCTATGGTAGGTAGAGGTAGCTCCAAGTTACAGTTTATTGATGGTCCTTTGATTATGATTAATGATTAATGTTAAACACTTATTAAATGCTAACTGATCCGACAGACGTTGTCCTGTCTTAACTTTGAATAGTGAATTCGAATTGTTCCACTCAACTTTCTTATTTTTTTCTTTCATAAGAATCTTCTCCTGACAATAATAAACACAACAAAAGAAGAATTAGCGAAATAGTTCCATCCGTTCACGCGTTATGCGGTGACTAAGGAAATAGAGATTCATTTTTATATACAAACTAGCTGTGCCCGCGACCTCATCCGCGTGTAATGTAAGTTAACAACAATTTCGGAATTTTTCATCCCCTATTTTATCCCCTTGGGGGTAGAATTAATCAAAATCCTTTCTTAGCGGATGCCTACGTCATAACATCTACCTGCATGCCAAATTTCAGCCTGATCCCTCCAGTGTTTTGGGCTGTGCGCTGATAGATCACTATGTCAGTCAGTCAGTCAGTCACCTTTGAGTTATATATATTTAGATATAGATTATAAATATGAATAAAATAATGTCATGAGTTATTCTTAATCAATCAAGAAAGTAAGTATAGAGTAAGTTTAGGTACAAAATACCTAATAATAACAGGTTCATGTGGCGTTACTGCATATGCAAATAATGAAGTAAAGTATTAGATCGAATAGTAAAGGACCTAAATATACTTAGGAAGGAATCCAAATAAGTAGCTATCAACAGTGTTGAATACATTCCAGCCAGACGTTAGATTAGGGTCAGCCCTACTGGATATTCTATTTCTGCGCGTGCCGAACGCCGGCTGGGCGAGATTTCATCAAGTTATGTACATCTACATACATGCTAAACATATTATTAGGTACATACATTTTGGTTATCATGCGTATAACTTGACATAGGCCTGTGAGAATAGACTAGACAGTTTTGGTTTAATGGAAAGGTAGGGCAGCTTTGAAATGCAAGCTTTCAAAGCTGAAATAATATCATGCAATAAACGGAAAATAATCCGGAGATTTCTCCTCTTGCATAAGTATCTACAAGATGTACTATGTATGTAAAATATACTTTATAATATGATATCTACATATCATATTTCAGTACTACTATCATAATGAAAATGATAATAAAAAGGTTCTTCCTTTTGTCAATGTTTCCTACAAATATACTTTTAAATTACTTACTTATGTCTAACCTTACTAATACCAATTCCTGCATAGGGAACTAAATTATATAATGATCTAGGTAGCAGATAAACTAATAGCTAACTATTATAAGTCTATGGGTAAATGCTATAAGATCATCACACTTCTGTTTCTTATCTAAAAATAAGGCAGAGTAGTATGACACAATAATGTCCTAACCCGGGGATTTTACTGGTTTATCACCGAAAATTAATGTATGAGTTGATAACAGCATAGTAGCTGACAATGAAATTATCTATTCTGAGAATAATGCAAGTAGGTACTTACCTAATCCATTGGGCTTTAGTTGTTCTTAGAATTCGCCGTGGGAAACTTAAGGGCTAATTATGCTGATGTGTGGAGACCTTGAACGCAACAGTTGAGACCTTAAAAGCGAGCCTCTATCGTGGGTTTGATTTTCAGTCGCTGTTTGCGACTGCTGTCCGTTGTGGGCCGAATTTCAGGCTTCAGACTGCAAAAGGTATGACTGGCATAGAAAAATTAAATTTGGAACCATCTTCTAAACGGCTCTCCAAAGCATGGAGTAGCTAAGGTGTTATATTCGTTAAGCTGTTAACATCGGCAACCCTTTCAAGCGCCGGCCAATGGGGATTTGTGTTCCGAAATCTAATCTACCTAAAAGTATCCAAATTTATTGAACTATTTTCAATAGGTAAACCTCAATGTCGATATGTCAATAATGGCGATTTGTTGATTTTTTGCACTGAAACAAAGAATGTTAATTGGTCACGTATCATGGAATACTCAGAACGTCTCAATAATGTGTGTTTGTTAGGACAGAAATTTGAGCTCTAATGAGTCATTAGGCCGGGGTTAGGCTAGTCCAGGTTGAGTAACCGCTAAACTGCACTCTTTGCATACAACTACTCATTATTCCAGCGAACACAATTGTCACTTTGTTTGGTGTTTACCCTGTGACCGGTATTCTTTCTTGACGCAACGTGATTAGTGCAGGCCATTCGTCATAGTCTATTGTATGTTCCATTTTACGAGGAGATAAAGTCGTATCCGAACTGCCGATATGGATCTACAAAGGAATTGTTATAAAGAGAGGTCTACACTGACGTTAACCAATCCTACTAGAGACTGAATAATACCAGTTTTCATCTAGTTTCATCAGTTTTGTTGTTTTGTGAGTAGGTATGTACTTATTTAGGAGGAATCTCGGTAACCACACGCTGATCCAATTCTGAAAATTATTTCACTGATACAAAGCTTCTATCCCTGGTCACTAAGGCTATGTATTAAATTTCCACACAGATGAAACATCAACAAGCAAGTAGTTAAGATTAGACGGAGTAAACGACCTAAGTAGAAAAAAATAAGATGCATGTACCTACATAGCAAAAGGCCTCGGTAAAGGATTCAAGTAAATAACAGTAATTAACTCTCATTTAAAAATAACCCATACCTATCACTAGTAGAAAAAAAAACCCTTGTTATCTGTGATAAGAAAATGGCTGCCCAAATATCATGTTTTTGGCACTGGACTGAAAAATAATAAAACGTACGTAGGTCGATAGATAGGACCGCTGGGGTAATCGTGTTCTTGAGTAGAGACCTCGACTCGGCAAGCGTAGTGTAGGACGCCCTCCGACCAGGTGGGATGACGATCTGCGAAAGACTGCAGGCAGATGCTGGATGCGGCAAGCTGAAGACAGGGCGCTATGGCGCTCATTAGGGGAGGCCTATGTCCAGCAGTGGACAAGCATAGGCTGATGATGATGATGATGATGATGTCGGTGGATCTGCGTAGAGTAGATTTTATAGCTGCGTTTCGAACGATGTAATGAGTGAGAAAGCCGGACGCCTAACTCCCGTCTCTTCTCCTCAATCTGTCCCGACACTCCTTGAAGGCGGCAACGTGCGGACAATGCCTTTGGTATTACAATAATCTTTAGCCAGCGGGTTGTACTGGTGGTAGTACACTTGTTTGCCGACATCTATACAAATAAATAAAATTGGAGTGTCTGTTTGTAATATCAAAATAACACCTTTTCACTAAATGCATATGAAAGTATATACGAATCCTATAACAAAAACGCGATTAAAAATTTTTTGTCTGCCTGTCTGTCTGTCTGTCTGTGTGTTTGTTCCGGGTAATCTCCGAAACGGCTGGACCGATTTCGACGGGACTTTCACTGGTCGATAGCTGTTGTTATAAGGAGTAACTTAGGCTACTTTTATTTTAGAAAAACAAAATTTTAAAAAATGGGTTCTGTCGCGCAGGCTCAATACGCAGGAGCGGGCTTTTTTGTTAAGTTAAATTCCACGCGGACGAAGTCGCGGGCCTAGCTAGTTTTACATAAAAAGGTAGTATAATTTAAACCGTCCACGAAAATAGCGTGACAATCCTTACTTAAGTGCGAAAGTAATTCTGTCGGGCGCTTACACGCCAAAACTGCTGAACCGATTTAAATGAAATTTGGCACACAGATAGTCTAGAACCTGTTATAGGACATACGCTACTTTTAATGCGAAAAAGGGTTGTTCAAAAACAAATTCAAATATTTTTATTTCAAATAGGCCAGATTAACTGGCACTTTTAAAAAGTCAAGAACTAGGTGCATGTTCCAAAACAAAGTCCTATGGAGAAGAACATGCAAGAAACTCCATGGATACATTTTTTCTTTTCTCTTTTTTAAAATTATGTTTGTTTATTTACAGTAGGTATTAAGAGATGTGAGGACAATGTAGGTTAACGCATAAGGCATCACAAATAAAGAAGTAATAGGCCCAGAATATTGCCATGTCAAAAACTTATTTCTACTAGGAAGTTATGCTATATTAATGCATCAGTGCTTACATGGTGCTCACATTTTAACATTGTAAGGGGTTGAAAGGGTAATGAAGTGTTGTATGGAAGTTTCGTCATTTTAAGAGCTAGAAGCTTGAAACATATTTTCTAGGCTGTGGATTCGATATTAATAAATATGACATTCAAAGTTTGTAAAAGTTTTACTCTCAAGTGTGTAAAATAACAATAGGGAATAGGGGATGAAAGTTTGTATGGAAATATACTTAGCTCATTAAAGTATTTATACGTATGTGTCTTAGTTGTATAATAATTAGCCTAAATAATTAAAAATGCTACCCAAAGACTCTATTCCACGCGGATGAAGTCGTGTACACGCACAGCTAGTAAAGTATAAATAAGAAGAATCCGTTAATTATGCGTAACCGTTAGGTACTTATATTACACCACTGTTCGCCTATGTTACACGCGCTTACTCATGCTCAGGTAACCTCATTTTCGCTAAGAATTCGGCAGCCGTTCGTCCGCTAAAATACGCGTAGATGCGACTCTAACGTCCCATTTACAAGAGACAAAGTTAATACAGCTAGCCAACAGTGCGTCCTTTTTCTTGGAATAGTTCTACCCCTCGTCTGGGGGCCTACTCTTAGCAACGATAACCGATATATCGTGACATTCGTATTGTCTAAATACCATATCTTTTGCCGTCGTATATCGTCTGAATGAACGATAATTTGGTATTGTTAATTCAGTCATCGATTGGAATTTGAATTTAGAGTAGGATTCGACAATGCGAATGTCACGATATATCGATTACTGTTGCTAAGAGTAGCACCCCTGATTAGGCCGTGAGCAGCGGGTATAAGTCTGCGAGCCGTTGACCCACATTACCGTTATGGTGATGTTTGCACGGCGCTCTGACACCTTGACATAAATAAATCTATTAAGTACATGTCTCAGTACGATCCGTGATGCCCTACAATTGGTCTTCCATCAGCTGTAACAGTCTTGCATCTGTGACAATCAGCCTATAAAGATATTTTTCTCTCTCGCTTTGCAACGGAGGAAAATCTATAATTTTCTTCCAACTGAGACTATTATTTCTTTGAAAGTCATGCGAGTTCCAAGACAATTTAGCTTTTCCTCGGGACTCATTGAGGTTTTACAATACTGGCTTACAGTAGTAACAGTGGTAAAGATAGGAGGCGGGCATGGTCCCAAAAAAAAACCTTACCAAGCATTTTTTACTGTTCGCTTTGTTTTAAAATACATGCATGTAGTTCGGTAGTAGCTTACGTTAAATAGTTATAAGTACCTATGGAAAATATGGCGTCCTTATCCGGTGAACTTTTTCAATTTTTTTATGTGTTAATCCACCACCCTGGCCCAGTACGGGTTAGCGGATTTCACATGACTTTCGAAAATTAGTTAGATTCCTCTTTGGAATTACATTCTGAATCCCCCTCGCCATGTTGGGAGGCCCGTGCCCAGTAGTGGGACATTAAAAGGTCTTAAAGGGCTAAATATTATCACTACATAGTATAAAACAAAGTCGCTTCCCGCAGTCTGTCTGTCTGTCCCTATGTATGCTTAGATCTTTAAAACTACGCAACGGATTTTGATGCGTTCTTTTTAATAGATAGATTGATTCAAAATGAAGGTTTATAATACATGCATAATATAGTAGATAAACACTGATAAAAATACCAGTGCGAAGCCAGGGCGGGTCGCTAGTATTATTATAAACGCAAGGTAGAGTTCCTATTAAGTCAGAGCGCCTTCAACGCTTATGATTACTGATTTAAGAATTAATTTAAAAAAGTTGTTTACTATTCGAAAGTCTTTAGCATAAGAAGCTTTTACTAAAAATCTATTTTCTTGGTCTGTTCCCATTTATTTCTCGAAGCGCGTTAGATGACACCGCCGGCAGTGGCGACTGGCGCTGCGTCAGACCCGTCTCAGGTAATTGTTGCGAATATGCAATCATAAGTTTTTGGAAATATGATTGTAAATAAATAAGGGCAGCAGGCCATTAGCACCTGTTTATTTGCGGCATAGACGAATTGTGTTCAATACGAACTTGTTATTAGCCGCTTCACAGGGCCTATGTGACATCCGCCGCGTACCTACACTCGAGATGTCCAATCATCAAATTCCTCGCATGATATCACTCGATACAAGTAAATATGATAATTGTTTTTCATCCGTTACGAAATGTTGGCGTAGTTCACTTAATAGCAGGGTTGCCACTTGTACTATACGAAATTGAAATAATTATTACAAATTCTTTGATTGTACAAGAGTTCACCACTTGGGTAAAATTGAATTGCCTGTTTGTAATATCAAAATAAAACATTTTAAGCGTATGCATATTATTTTGCGCTTGATGAAAAAAATATTATACATCTTTCAGCACAACGATATCTTATTTATTTTAGAGTTAATATAATTACGCATTACTAACGCCTTGCAAATGCGAAGTTTAATATAGTTATGGGACAAAATCTGTTAGTTTTTCGGATAGAACCAATATTAAGTGGGTATGAAAAATACTTGCCAACCCTAACTTTTACAACAATTTACACGATACTGAGTCAGAGAAAAAAGTTGAACGAACACACGAGTACCTAAGTACTCTACAACTACGAGTTTAGCAGTTGATAGGTAAAGTAATATAGGCCGCATAATAATGTTTTGCCATGTAATTACAGAAAACACAAATATTTGTACAAAATAACAATGCGTCATACCACATAAGAAGCCACAAATTAGACATAATTTATTTTTATAATTGCCGTATATGAAAATTATATTCCCTCTATCGCAACGGGTTGCGAAACATGGTTCCGGAGGCAGATATAATTTAATGAATCAGACCTACTACTGCTTCGTGATGCTTTATAATACTGGCTGGTATTATTAAAGTACAGAACGTACAAGTGTCTTGGTTTGCATTGACTGAGTACCCCACAAAAACTACTTTAAGTATTTAAATAAAATTAAATTTAAAATAGGTAACTTTTTAGTCCTAAAAGTCCACAGAGGCCCGCGGATAAGTGATTCTTTAGTATAATTATATGCAGATAGAGAATTAACGGTAAACTAATTTGATGGTTTGTCATCTCACAGTCGAAGCGCAGATTTCTTTTAACTGTATATCCTTTAGTAGGCCGCACCGTTAAACATGGCGTCTCCTTTCTTGTCTGGGTGAAAGTCGTTTTGATGACAAAAGTCAGAATAAAATTGGTCCACAGACATAGATATCAAATTTGTGGGTAGTTCTTTGAATTATCTGAAGCGTCAATAGCCTAGTGGTAAGAGTAGCCGACTTCGGAGCTGAGAGGTTCCGGGTTCGATCCCCATCTTGGCCATTAAACTATTGACTTGAGCCCACTCCTAGCACAAGCATTAGCTTAGTTGGAGGGGCTAAAGGGAATACTAGTAATGTGATAAACACAAATAGCTAGTAAACTTAAAAAAAAATACTGTAGCGGATTTACAAATTTCCAAGGTATAGGCTGTAAAGTTTTTGCCGCCCTTGCCTCTACGATTGTCATGTCCTAGATTATTTTTACAATCCAAAAACTTCGTTGAAATTGCACGTAAAATATTTTTTGGGTATATATTTGAGCTAATCAAAGTTAGCTACACGAATGTACAATAAAAAGTGAGAGGGGAAAGTCATCAGCAAAAAATTTTTCAGAGTTCTATCTGAAAAAATCAGAAAACCGTAATGCAGAAATCTTTTTGATTTCTATGAGGTAGCAAAAACAAAAATTCGGTCCCCTAATTTGCCGCCCTAGGCTCCAGCCTACTCAGCGTGCTGGTAAATCCGCCACTGATTATATAAAAGAGTACTTGGAAAATTAACCCCGTATATTGACGCTCTATTTATGACCTCAAATGAAGGTTGGGACGTTTTCAGGACTAAAATCTTATTCGTTCGGATGTCCAACTGCAGGTAGGTTTTAATTTAATTTGATATAATAATTATGATATTATCTACCATGGGAACATTGATTAGATCATTTCCGCGTCAAAACTGTATACACATCTCCTCTACCAACGAGTCCTACTACGCTTGCTAATCGTTATCGCCAGCGTAAAATCTTTTTATGACAAATAGTACAGCGCCCGTATCGGCCACCCGATGAACTAACAACTACTGTACCTTACGATAAAACTTGGTTATTCTTTTCCCGTGATAGCTAGGTCACGTGATGGGGCATCGGCTAATAATGAACCATATTTGTCTTGAAGATGTCAATCAATGACAGCACTGATCGTGACGTAGTCTTGGGCGATCGTGGGAAGAGAATACCTGGCGAAGCACGTGAAAGACGTGCATGTTTCCTATTGATGTTTATCCTTACAACTCCGTAAGTGATATTTGCACATGAAATTAGTATTTTTCTTTCTTTTTTGATAACTAATAATAATAAATATCGCCAGCTTGACACACCAACTGTATGGTCCCAAACAAAGCAACGCTTGTACTATAGGTACCGTACAGTGGACTGGGGGTGATCCCAATGACACCCAGAAGACCTGGATAAATTACGAAAAGGCCAATTCCGAAATTTGCCCTGTCGGGAATCCAACGCGCAACCACCAGGCACTGTGCCAAGTAGCCGTCAAACCGGAGGTTGTAATGGACGGAGAGAGGATCCCAAAGTGCGCTTTAGCCAGAGAGTCTGGGCGGCAGCTAGCTCAAGGACGCAATCTAGGGCACGGCCTCAGCTAGGGCTGCTGGCCAATACGACAGCGGGGCTAATGCACCACTGGAGCGGAAATCCGAAAATCCCAGAGGACTAATAACGCAAACAAATCTATACCTAAATGTCAAAACGCTACAGGCTGTTATTGAAAACGTTATGCCCCTGTGGTATGCCCCAATAACAGTCACACGAAACCTTTGTTTGTAACCGTATGTTACGCATTTGTTGACGATTTGTTGGCTTCAATGGCCCGTTTCCACCAGGTGCCAGTAGCTACCGATGCATAGGAACCAGTAACCCGAGAACGTACACATGATATGACTCACGCACGCATTGTATCGTACGATCGTACTCCAGCCACTCAGGCTTTCCGTACACAGTAAATAGCTCAATCAAATTTAGTTTACGCCATTCACAACTTTATACCGTGGTCATAAAGATGTTGATTATGACCGTGTTTGTGAGTCTTTCCGCAGAATCGTTTATATTTTCATAACAATCGATTAGTGGGAACGATTAATCGATCGCAGAAACGATATAGGTTTCTCGACTTCTCGTTAGTGGCGAGCCGTGTGGTGCCGTGCTGTCTGGAGAGAAAATCCGAGAAATACAACAATACACACTTGTTATGTAAACTTTCACGAAAAAAAAGCATGCTGAGTGGACTCAAAGAGAACGAACGGTTGCCATGCTCCATTATATAAAAAAAACATTTTTATTTATAATTTCCATTATAAATTATAATCAACCAGCAACTGATAGCACCTGTGCTACCAGTATCCAGGATATTAGTACCTAATGCAAATTAAAAAACGAATGTTTAAGTCTAAGTTTATTGGATTATTTATCTATGGTCTTATTGAATATAAATAAACACAACAGGTTATTTTGTTGGTACCGTGCATTATTAAAATAAGATCCTATAATAACAGCGCAAGAATATTATGGGAGGTTCCTAAAAAAAATTATCCGTCTTTCACTAACACACAAAACAAAATAATAATAAGTGATTACGATAATAAATAATATTGTGTCACGCCACTCGTCACCCGAACCTCGTAAGTACCCAAACGATGGTTAATTGGGCTACACATGTGACGTTAGCTCAGGATATGGTTCAAGGCTGACGCAACTGGATTAAAGGTGCTGAACTAGAACACATGCCCATTTTAGTGTATCATGTGATCCGTCTTTACCATTTATATCGTGGTACTGGAGATTAGGTCTACATAAGTAGGGTGTTCATCGATTACTTGACCATGGATTATATATAATAAAAATTATAAAACAGATTTTTAAGAATAAAAATGAGTCAGACTTTCTGGCGGGAAGTGACAAAGTCGTGTTGTCAATTTATTATTTTTCTAACACTTGTGTTTCTTTGAAGTATAATCATATACTTTAGAGAAACACAAGTTAAATGTGTATTGTTGGTGGAATGTCCATAAATGTGCGCGAAGGTGGGTAATTGAAGCACAAGTGGTGAAATAGGCTTTTTAGTTTAAGAGTAGCGACTCTCTAATCCTCAGTGTCTTAGATTATCTAATAGATTCTGGCCAACCAAATAAATAGTCCTGTATGTAAGGATATAGGCTGGACAGTTGCCTTTGGTGATAACCAAAGAATCTTTGGTGAAAACGGATTTTATTTTTCTGTCTGTTCTTCAACTAACGAAGAAAGAAGGACAGTGGAGGAGAATGCACTCGGTCTCGCGTGTAGTGAATCTAGATTGGAGTCAATGCGAGGGGGATTTACGGCCCTAGTCCCCTACCTGGCCTAGCGAAAGACGTACAATTCCAAAGTTTACTATCGCTGTTCTGAAAGTTCTGTTCATTCTCATTGATAAATAGCTATTCCCCGAGGCTCCACCCTCGTCGTTCTTCGATACAATAAAAGTGGCCTAAGTTACTCCTTATAACATTAGCTATCGGCCAGTGAAAGTCCCATCAAATTCGGTCTAGCTGATTCGGAGATTAGTGGGAACAAACAGTCACACAGATAGACAAAAAAAAGTTTTTTTTCTTTAAAGGTAAGTTCCTACCGCTTTTACTCTCATATTAATTTAGTAATAATAAGCTGTGATTTCGACATTACAAACAGACACTTCAATTTTATTTGTAGGTATAGATGCTTTGATAAAGTATAGATGTCACAGGGTATTCTGGTTTTGACAACAAATTTTTGTTTAGTTAGCAATGTACTATGTATTTTATTGAGTATATTTCATAATTCTTTCCATTAAGATATCTGATCTATATTTTCATTACCGGAAGTCTAGCTTTCAACTGCGGCGTCTGAATGTTTTATTATAGCATTTGAGTAATGTAAACTTTGCTATGAATTTTATAATAGGCACTGAGTTCATTGGTACTCCTCCAGTGCTGAAGAAAACTGAATTGCAGTAGATTTTATATAAAAAAAATATTTTCAAATCAAAAAAGCATAACGTACTTATTTAATAAACCTGGGTTCTTGAAATTATACAAAATAAAACCTTGTTTTACACGCCACCCATAAATAACCACATTTTTTCATTTTTGTTACTTTGAATTTTCTAGAATAATAAAAAACCGTAAGTCACTTTTAGTTAATGCTAACGAATACTACTTATCTACCTATTTTACTTAATTAGTCAATTTTAAAGAAGCGTCTGCCATCAAACGATAAGAAAGAAATTGCTTGACCTTTCGATATAACAAATCATGAGATCGAACGACTTTTCGATATAATATATGTTTTATTTTAAACATTTTGTCATTTTTATTCTGTATCCAATTATACACAGAAATTGGCTATACACACAGCAACCAAGTTATGCATAAACTATTTGCAGCTCTGAAAATGTATTTTTGCTTGTGTTATTATTTCTGATTTGCATGGAAAAATCATACAGGCGCTATGTTAGGTGCTTATTGTGCCTTATATATTTTATAGCGGCCCGCCCCGGCTTCGCACGGGTACATTGCGGTTACATTATTCGAGTTTTAGTAAGGATCCCTATTTTTTTTGAAAATATATTATAGCCTATGTCACCCGGGGATAGTGTAGCTTCCCAACAGTGAAAGAATTTTTCAAATCGGTTCAGTAGTTTCGGAGCCTATTCATTAAAATCAAACAAACAAAGTTTTCCTCTTTATAATATTAGTATGATTACAGAATACTTACGATTTAAGATTCTACAAACGATCTAACGAAAACGACTTAATGATCTTATTATTATAACCTACCTAACAATAATAATTAAAGCTAGCGCCGTTCAAAGTTTACCTAACATAAGGATCTAAACTAAATCTATACAAATAAATAAAATTGGAGTGTCTGTTTGTAATATCAAAATAACACCTTTTCACTAAATACATATGAAAGTACATACGATACCTATAGCAAAAACGCGAATTAAAATTTTTTTGTCTGTCTGTCTGTCTGTCTGTCTGTCTGTCTGTCTGTGTGTTTGTTCCGGGTAATCTCCGAAACGGCTGGACCGATTTCGACGGGACTTTCACTGGCAGATAGCTGATCTTATAGCGGGTAACTTAGGCTACTTTGATTTTAGAAAAACAATTAGGGTTCCGCGTAAAAAAATAAAAACACTTGAAATCAAAGACTATCTCCGAAACGGCTGGACCGATTTTGACGGGACTTTCACTGTTAGATAGCTGATGTTATAAGCAGTAACTGAGGCTACTTTTATTATAGAACTAGCTGTGCCCGCGACTTTGCCCGCGTGGAATAGTGTTTTTGGGTAGCATGTTTAATTATTTAGGCTAATTATTTTACACCCTTCAGGGTAAAACGTTTACAAACCTTCAATATCATATTTATTTATATCGAATCAACAGCCCAGCAAAAAAATAGTTTCAAGCTTCTAGCTCTAAAAATGACACACAACTTACAACTTTTTATCCCCCTTTTCAACCCCTTACAACCTTTTTTTACATTAAAAAGCCTATGTCCTTTCTCAGGCTCTAGACTATCTGTACCTGTACCAAATTTCATTTAAATCGGTTCAGTAGTTTTGGCGTGAAAGCGCGACAAACAGACAGAGTTACTTTCGCATTTATAATTATTAGTAAGGACTAGCTGAGCCCGCGACTTCGTCCGCGTGGAATTTAACTTAACAAATAACTCTAAATTGAAAATTTAAAAACCCCCGATGCGATGACCTGTTCATCAAATGTATAATTTACCTAGTTCTTCCAAATAATGATGTTAGCGCGATTTGCGTAGCTCCCGTAGCTCAGTATCCATAGCTCATCTCGCAAATTCATCTGGTACAACTAGTTTCGATGCCAGATTATGAAAGCGCCATTAAATCATTTGTTTTGGCTTCCTCATTTATATTCTAAGATGTACAATAATCAACAGAAAATCTGTGTAAAAGAATGAGACATTATTTTGTTATGACAGTATAATAATTGACATTAGAAAAGACAACGAATCTAAATATTGATGCCACGGAGGTTTAATTCGTAGTAAAATATTATCAATTATGATTCAATTTCATGTAATAACTCTGGTTGAGGTGGACGGGAGCAGCCCAGGGAAAGAATTTTCAATAACGCTAAAATTATTTTAAATTTGATTTGTTTTTTATATTTTTTCTCAATGGCGGAGCAGCGCCCTCTAGAATTATTATAACGTAATATTCCATGACCATTAACAAAACAAACAAAATTTACGCATGCGCGTATCCATCATTTGACACGTGACTGATGGAACGTCTTTAGTTCATACACAAATCTCTTATAAAAATTGATAAAATATACATTTTTTCCAGAATCAGGGAAACTTTTCATATTTATAATATTGTAAAAAGCCAGTTCAGACTATTACGATCATTTAAAAATATAATAAATCTAAATCCAATAATCTCAAATTTCGATCGGATTCGAGCCGTGGAAGTTGGTTTTGGCCGTGAATGTGGCTTTTTAACCTACAAAATAGCTGATGATCTTCAAACGGCTGAACCGATTTTCATGAAACATAGCTAAGAACACTCTCGATCAGAATACCTATCTAACAAAAGAAACACAATTGAAATCGGTTCATCGGCTTGGGCGCTACGTTGCCACAGACAGACACACAGATACACAGATACACAGATACACATGTTAAACTTATAACACCCCTCGTTTTTCGTCGGGGGTTAAAAAAGCCCGCTCCCGCGTTCTGAGCCCGCGCAACAGGACCCATTTTTTTAATTTTGTTTTTCTATAATAAAAGTAGCCTCAGTTACTGCTTATAACATCAGCTATCTAACAGTGAAAGTCCCGTCAAAATCGGTCCAGCCGTTTCGGAGATAGTCTTTGATTTCAAGTGTTTTTATTTTTTTACGCGGAACCCTAATTGTTTTTCTAAAATCAAAGTAGCCTAAGTTACCCGCTATAAGATCAGCTATCTGCCAGTGAAAGTCCCGTCGAAATCGGTCCAGCCGTTTCGGAGATTACCCGGAACAAACACACAGACAGACAGACAGACAGACAGACAGACAGACAGACAGACAAAAAAATTTTAATTCGCGTTTTTGCTATATGTATCGTATGTACTTTCATATGTATTTAGTGAAAAGGTGTTATTTTGATATTACAAACAGACACTCCAATTTTATTTATTTGTATAGAAAACAAAATTAAAAAAATGGGTCCTGTTGCGCGGGCTCAGAACGCGGGAGCGGGCTTTTTAACCCCCGACGAAAAACGAGGGGTGTTATAAGTTTAACATGTGTATCTGTGTATCTGTGTATCTGTGTGTCTGTCTGTGGCAACGTAGCGCCCAAGCCGATGAACCGATTTCAATTGTGTTTCTTTTGTTAGATAGGTATTCTGATCGAGAGTGTTCTTAGCTATGTTTCATGAAAATCGGTTCAGCCGTTTGAAGATCATCAGCTATTTTGTAGGTTAAAAAGCCACATTCACGGCCAAAACCAACTTCCACGGCTCGAATCCGATCGAAATTTGAGATTATTGGATTTAGATTTATTATATTTTTAAATGATCGTAATAGTCTGAACTGGCTTTTTACAATATTATAAATATGAAAAGTTTCCCTGATTCTGGAAAAAATGTATATTTTATCAATTTTTATAAGAGATTTGTGTATGAACTAAAGACGTTCCATCAGTCACGTGTCAAATGATGGATACGCGCATGCGTAAATTTTGTTTGTTTTGTTAATGGTCATGGAATATTACGTTATAATAATTCTAGAGGGCGCTGCTCCGCCATTGAGAAAAAATATAAAAAACAAATCAAATTTAAAATAATTTTAGCGTTATTGAAAATTCTTTCCCTGGGCTGCTCCCGTCCACCTCAACCAGAGTTATTACATGAAATTGAATCATAATTGATAATATTTTACTACGAATTAAACCTCCGTGGCATCAATATTTAGATTCGTTGTCTTTTCTAATGTCAATTATTATACTGTCATAACAAAATAATGTCTCATTCTTTTACACAGATTTTCTGTTGATTATTGTACATCTTAGAATATAAATGAGGAAGCCAAAACAAATGATTTAATGGCGCTTTCATAATCTGGCATCGAAACTAGTTGTACCAGATGAATTTGCGAGATGAGCTATGGATACTGAGCTACGGGAGCTACGCAAATCGCGCTAACATCATTATTTGGAAGAACTAGGTAAATTATACATTTGATGAACAGGTCATCGCATCGGGGGTTTTTAAATTTTCAATTTAGAGTTATTTGTTAAGTTAAATTCCACGCGGACGAAGTCGCGGGCTCAGCTAGTCCTTACTAATAATTATAAATGCGAAAGTAACTCTGTCTGTTTGTCGCGCTTTCACGCCAAAACTACTGAACCGATTTAAATGAAATTTGGTACAGGTACAGATAGTCTAGAGCCTGAGAAAGGACATAGGCTTTTTAATGTAAAAAAAGGTTGTAAGGGGTTGAAAAGGGGGATAAAAAGTTGTAAGTTGTGTGTCATTTTTAGAGCTAGAAGCTTGAAACTATTTTTTTGCTGGGCTGTTGATTCGATATAAATAAATATGATATTGAAGGTTTGTTTTACCCTGAAGGGTGTAAAATAATTAGCCTAAATAATTAAACATGCTACCCAAAAACACTATTCCACGCGGGCAAAGTCGCGGGCACAGCTAGTAGGTAACTAAGAAATTAAAATTAATGAATACGAATATTATGTAATTATTCTTAGCAGTATGAAACGCTCGCGAAGTCAAATAACTTCTGCTACAGATAAACTTTCGGAAAGTTTCTGCTTTTGTTATATAGGTAACTAATTAAAACAGTTTACGTCCATGTACATATTAGTACTCGTAGGTACCTAAATATACAATAAGCTTTCTGGAAAATTAAACGGAACTCCTACATACTCTAGATGGTAGACCAATATCATTAGGTTACCTAATCCGCGAAAACATGTAAGAGAACTTTGGAACCGATTGGTGGAACGTGGAAATAATTGCCCATCGTTTTTCCTTTAAGTGCCCAATAGAAAACGTTTTATTTATATTTATTTATTTATTTATTATCAGGCATCGCAGGCCCCATAGATATAGATATAAATACCTTATAAACTAACATACATATTATCAAAAACTAAACTGTGGGTGGTGACGGCGGCAATCTTCCCCGAAAGCGCCTGTACACCACACCCTTCGGCCAGTAGTCTTCCTGCATGAAAGTTGACAGCCTGTCTATGGGGACTCTAACCACATACGCCTTGAAACTAGCGTTGTGACTAGAGTCCAACGGCTGAACTCTCAATGAGACATTGCTCTTTATTCTGATGTACTAAGCAATGTCCCCTGCCTTGCTGGTGTAGTGGAGGCGGGACAGGTAGACTAGGGTGGTCGGCACGGCAACAGGATGTCGGACCCTGTAGCTGCCGTGCCGCAGCGATTTCTGTGAACCCGCTGCGTGCGTCTCTTCTTCTGCACCTTGATGAATCCCTCTTCATCTCGGTCGTCGAAACGTGCACACGCAGGGGCCACGCTCGGCACCTTACGGATGACAGGCCGCTGCTGGGCAACAGGCCTGCTGGCGGCAACGGTGGCAACATTACGGGGCTTCTGTGGCACCGTTGATTTTGCTGGCGGGTTTTTGTATAGGTAGGTAGAATACGATATTATTGACAAGGATCACAGAGATATTGTACCTAGTATGTGATATCCAACTAGTTTGTATTATATCGGAGTCTTACTAGGTACATAAGTAGTTACTATAAATGTTGCTATGACATCACCATTTTTCAATTGGACTAGGTTTTAAGACACAAAACATGATTATTTAAGTGAATATAAATATTCAGGAGATATGTGCTTTTAACGACACATCTACTAGGTGAAACAAAAAGGGTATACTAATTTTTTTGCAACTTAATTTTGTAAATCTCAATCTATCGGCTGTGTAGGACAGTTGAAGTAGCAAAGGTTTTGTAGACTTGTGAAATATGTCAACAGCTGTATTCCTATAACACCTTTTGGTTTTCAAGTTTCCTCTAAAGCTGAGAGTTTTATAATTACAAAGATAAGTTTTGAAAAAAAGTATACCCTTTCTGTTTCAGCCTGTATATCGGCATCTTAAACGCATGCTAAACAGCTAATGGCTAGTGCAGAATATAGAGCTGTAAATAGAGAATTCCGTTTGTTTTGTTTGTGTTCGGTGGATCTATTTCTGTTCGGAATCTACACTGTCAGCGACAACTACCTATACAGAATGTTTCACAATTACGAAATAATAATTTAGAAATTACTTACATAATGTATCTGTAAAAATATTGACAGGATGATGCTTATCTATATATGTAAAATCTATTAATTTACATTTTTGACACATGGTGCATAAATAATTTATGTAATGTTTAAATAATATGTTAAGCCTAGGAAGGTGTAGTGCTTTAGAACGATTCAATTCTCGATAGGATATATCCGAAAAATCCCTAAAAATGTTATGCCCAAGGTAAAATTAACTTGATAAGTAGAATTCTAAAATTCCATCAATAAAATTTAATAAGTACCTATTAAACCAATGGAATTATAAGTACTACGAGCAACACCCATAATGATTCAACCATAATTTTCTTTTGACCAAAGCAGACCAAACAGACAGACAAAATTCCAATATAGTTATAGAATCAATTACGCGTCATTGGTGAATGCGGGCACGTCTTAGTTACACAATTGATCTAAGTCGTGTGCCGCGCTGCGCCGCCGCATCCGTGCTAGAAACTAAATGGACCGATCGTTGGACGGTGTGATTGCGTCATGTTTAAATAATAATCAACTCATAATGCTAGTTTTATTCTGACATCCATTGTAGAGGTAACGCAGTGGACTAAAATCCGGTTTTGTTTGGTCACACGGTCTACCTTATATCCGTAACGAAACCGGATTTTGGTCTATAATATCAAGTATTACAAATTATCTTATTTCTTTGTTTGGCTCTGTCCTACTCAGGTCTTCCATGCTGGAGAGGGATTTTACTCTTCGTATCGTGTGACGTCATCGATATCGGCTTTTGTTGTTCAACCAATATTACCACATATCGCTGGGATTTTAGCGTTTCACTAAAGTTATATTTGCTGGTTTCTGCTTCTGGCGCCGGATACAAAGGCGATATGAAGTGTTACTGTCAGTTGTACCTACGTTGATGACCGAGCTGGCCATATCTACTTCACCCGGAGAGAGGGTGGGCGCAAACCGCGCTCCGGCCAGAGGGGGGGAGGCACATCCTCGGCTTGGGCTGCTGCCAAGTGAGACAGCGGAGATGGATTTACCATACATAACGTTTGACACCTCTATCGAGGTTTATCTATGTCAATCAGCCGTATCTACAGCCCACAGACTACTCAGGGATACGTACGTCCGGCTGCTGACAGTACAGCATACCCTCAGCCACAGCGCAGCGCAGACTCAGAAGAGGTCTTGGTTTCTCAATTATTGATCTAAGATAAAGCACGCTAGCATAGCCTAAACAGTTACCCCTGAGACGTCTTGCCGGAAGTTTCAAGTTAATCGCTCTTCTGAAATGTGTAGGTCTTATACATCTCCTACCTACATTAATAATAGTTGTTTACCACAAATTCCCCGTTATCAGTGCCCTCTGCTGAGAACCACAGAATGACGTAAATACCTATTTGTCGAGTAAATAATACACGTACTATAGATAAGGTACCCATATACTTATGGTGTATTTGTATGTTTTTATTTAGGTGTTTATTTATTACTTACCCACTTATAATAAATTAATAAAAAAGTAAGTAATAAAAGTTTCGTTTTGCGGGCTCTAATATGTAGGTACCTATCAATAATTCGCGCTGTTTCGCGTTTTGTTTATCCACTGGCACCGAAAACGGGTTACCTAATTTCCATACTGGTGTTAAAATGTTCTCTTCCTCATGCGGTCAGTGAAGGTCATAATCGATGCTCTGTATCACCGAAATGCGGGATCATCCCGGTCGCGGGGAACCGCCCGCGCATCGCTCGTGCCGCTGCGGCCCGAGGCATGCGCGCGCGCAAGCCCGCATCCAGTCAGCCGCTGCGATCGCACCCGCTAGCTAGCCGCGTCGCGCCGCTCGCCGCGCACTCAGCCGCAATCCGCCTCGCTAACCACGCGTCTACCCCCGAACTAGACCCACGTGTACGGAATTAAGTACTCTATCTCTTTCGAACAGCCCCCCGACCCGGCCTTCCACGAACTCCGATAATGGGCCGATAAACGCTAATTGCACGCGTAGTTTGCCACTTAGGAATCGGGTGACAGTTCGCGAGTGCAGTGTCAGGGCTGTGATGGCCGAGAACCACGCGCTCATACCAGACACAACGAAAATGTACACACAGTCGGATGTGAAGGAGTCGCGGGACATGTCCAAGAATTTGATGAGTGGTGACTTCGAGAGGCAGTTCAGCGGTGCGATGGTGCAGAAGGGAGACCGGCGATGGCAGACGTGGCTGGTAACCCTGGGGGTCGTTGTTTGCGCGCTGGTCGTGTGGATCCTCGCCTTCACGATACTGCGAGAGGTGGAGATCAGGAAACTGCGCCATGAGCTTGATGCCCTCACCTCGCATCTGAACACCGTGTCCGAGGATGTGAAGGCCCTGAGCGAGAAGATCGAGAAAAACAAACTGTTTAACGAGTTCAAGGACTTGCAGGACACGGTGAGTGATCTTTGGAATTTTGTTTGATTTAAGATTACGTTCCATTAAACAACTGTGGCGTCTCCGAAATAAAATAAAACAAACTTAACAAAATCACGTTGATATAAATATCATAAATGGATTTCATGAAAAGATAAAAAAAAATAGTTACACCGTACGTCATAAACCGGATTAGTATCTCTTACCGATGTAAAGAAAACACAGTCAGGTAGTCCGAATACCGGTGAAGCGGAATGATCCCAAAATTTAGCTCATCAAAATATTGAACATGGACACTCCAGTAAACAACTCACAATATAATATAGTTTCCAGGTAAAGCGAAGGACCGTCTCAGAGTGTCGGCGACGTGTCATGAATGTCTTATGTAATTAGCGATGTATTATGATGTTGGAGATAACGCACGAGTAGGTACCTGCGAAGCTCGATATAGTTGCGGCCAAGGCCTCGAACATAAACACTAGTGTTATTATAGTCAATTCACTGAGCATTTTTTTTTTTTTTTTTTTTTTTTTTTTTTTTTTTTTTTTTTTTTTTGAATTGACTATATGTTGTTGGCCAGAGTGGCCATAACAACTTCACCCGGACAGAGGGCGAGCGCAAGTGCGCTCCAGCCATAGGGGCAGGGGGGCAGCTAGCTCAAGGGCGTCACTAGGGACACGACCTCGGCTTGGGCCGCTGCCAGGAGAGGTGGCGAGGGTAAATCTACCACCGGATCGGAACGCAAATTCACTGAGCAATGATACGATCGTTTGGCATGGTAGCCATTTAATAGACAACGCGCCGCTTGTTCTGTATTCCGAATGCGTAAATGTCATAGATTGTAAATGTTTCCGCGAAGCAAGTCGTAATGTATAATTCGAAAACGTTCAAAAGATGTCGGTACAAGTTTAGTCGGAAACTGGAGCTTTCATGCGGAAATATTATGTTGTATTTATATTCTGGAGAGCACAGTAGGGGTCAACGGGGCATCGAAACTGGTTTTGTCAGATGTATGTAAACAAAAACGTGCGGCAGCGGCGCACTCGGCGCGATCCACAGCCCTGCCTCCGTTGTACAATTGTATCATCGCACTGTTAATTGGGTATAATTAAATCTTTATATTATTATTTTCTAATACAGCCCTTTTAATTAAAAATAATCTTAAACACTGTGTAAATCTTTATGTACAGTTTATATACAATTTAGTTACTTACCTCGAGGTTAGCCAACTACATTAATTTAATTTGTTTATTGATTCGAAAATCACTTTTACTTTAATTATTGTCTTATTCACCAATTTTATACGAAAATAACTATTTAAGTCTCAATAAATATGTAGCAGGTGCCTAAATCACTTATTTTATACTCCATGCTTCACGACCTTTATGTCCTGCAGTGGTGTACATAAATATTACTGTTAACTGCTGCTTCAAAATATAAAACAAACTCGAGATCGTTAAAGTACAAAACAAGCAAACAAGTCACACTGCAGGGAGTCAATGTTTTATGAATTAGCGCCGCATAATGTTGCGGGATTTGGCTACGTGGCTATTCAAAATGTTGGTCTAGTCAAACCAGATTCTACTTCTTTTTGAAAAAAAAAACTTCAAAGTATTGATCATTATACGAAGTATTTTAATCATAGTAGATAGTCGAATGAAGCGACGTTTTAAATTTGGTATACTTACTAATAATATAATAAGCAACAAAGAATCAGCATAAAAAACTCTGCTTCGAGCTCATGAAAAATGAAGACGGTGTCGGCTCGTTTACGAGCAATTAATTAATTTTAACTTTACAAAATCCAATAATAATAAATTTGATGACGTCGTAAATATAAATAGCAACAATAATGAAGCTCTCAACATGTGAAGTTCAACAGATCGTAAAAACGTTATGGGCATAGTTAAGTTTTTAATGTGCATGAGCACTCGAATGATTAAGGAGATATGTTTTAAAAATATTAAACATATTTTGGAGCGATCACGGTGAACGACCGCATGGGCGTTGTTGTAAATTCTACAATAACTTGTTTACTATTCATATGATTTGAGCCTAGTCTATAAAAAAATAACAATTACCTTTCCGATTCGTTATCAAAATGCTTATCTATATATATCCAGGTACTGAAGAAATAATTATCTCCAGATAATATGCGTCGTGTCTCATAAGGTACATATACCGGATGCATTTGGGCGCCTAAAAACTTCGGCTTTATACTTGGCAATAAGCTCATACGATAAGAAAGAAAGACCGGATGGGATGCTTCGGCCAAACACTGATAAATGACGGATATACAACGCCTGTAAGTTCGATTAAAGATAATAATAAGAATATTTACGGAACTTATCTAAATATATATAACTCAAAGATGACTGACTGACCGACTGACTGACATAGTGATCTATCAACGCACAGCCCAAACCACTGGACGGATCGGCGTAAAATTTGGCATGCAGGTAGATGCTATGACGTAGGCATCCGCTAAGAAAGGATTTGATTAATTTTACCCCCAAGGGGATAAAATAGGGGATGAAAGTTTGTATGCAACTTTGTCAATTTTAAACCGATCGGGCTGAGACTTAGCATGCATAAAGCTACTATGGCGTAGACATCCCCTAAGAAAGGATCAAAATTCCACGCGGCCGAAGTCGCGGGCTCAGCTAGTTTCTCTATATTTTATTTCTGAATCTGAATCTGAACGCGTGTTACAGGTGTATTTATAAGATGATGCACGGACGTCACTGGTCACATAAAATTCGGCGAATAAATATAGAAGAGCCGGACAAGTTTACAAACACACGTTGGGCAGATGCCAATTCTGACACGAAGCCGACACACCGATAGTTACAAAGATAGGTATGTACAAAAGCTTCTGAAAAGATCCTTTAATCCATTTGATACATGTGTATACTCGTATATAGAGCTTTTTAACCCGTTAAGCGTTGTATACTATACACACGGGTGTATTTTGAATAATAGGTTGTTCCTTTCGGTTGCTCGTTAGGTTAACTATATGTGGAAGGGCTAGGTAACTTATTTGGAAATAGGTACTTTACGAAAATGATACCTAATTGCTTTGCTTTACGAAGTTGAATTAATTCCGTCTCAAGTATTTGCGCGACGAAAAGCATTTTATTACCATTAGCGAATCTTTTGCTTTGATGTTTCAAATAAGATTTATTAGAAAATATTTCCCAATAGGTATCTGCAGGCTTTTAGCTCTTTGATGCCGGGATTACAAGATGAGTCTCTTTTTTACTTACCCGTTGCCCTTTCCTAAAACTTAGATAAGTTTTAGGAAAGGGCAACGGGCACTCTAGAAAAATACCCCGACTTTATGAATTAAAACAATATAAGCTTTTCATCAAATTAAAAATCACAGGATTAAGGATCAATAACGAACCAATTAGCCAACAAATCATAAAAGGTTTGATTAGCAGACATATTTATCTGATGTCATCGCACAAAACGAGTTGTACCTAAATGAACAAAATTTCAAACCGTTCAAGTCATAAAGCTGTGATTTCATTTGGATTTGGAAACGGGTAATTTCGCCCACGCAGTTAAAAAGAGCGCAGAATTAAAATAATATATGATTAAATAGGTACCTACATATTTTATTTCAATAGCACATACTTTAGCTTATTGTCACTATAAATTAAACATTTTAAAATAAGAGATTAATATAATTTGAACAGTGTTGAGCAGATTCAATTTGTATTTTAACAACAAAGGCTTAAAGTTAAATAATTATGCTACAAAATATTTTTCATTACTCATACCTACTCTGAAAGTAGGTCTGAAGTTGCCTGAGGAGCGGGTTGAAAGTAATACTTTTCCGGCTGTCAAATTATAAAAAAAACTAGTTCCATTTTCACATTTCTATGGAACCATGTTCAAACTTTTTCTACAGTCACTCAATTACAGCACGATGTAAAATTGAAATAACATAAAGATAAGTATTAATTAAAGAATATATATTTTTAAATGACTTAATTATAACTTAGTTTCAACAATTTCTTTAAAATAACATAGATTTGGGCAAAATATTTAAAGATGAAAATGAAAAATAATGGCTAAATAAAGAAGTTGGCTGGCCAACGAAAAAAAAACAAAATAGGCGGCAATCCGATCTTTTTTTTTCGAGTTGTAGAGTATTGTTCATACTTCCTTGTATTATTTCTTTAGCCAATTCCTGTTTTTATTTTCCTTGTATTCGTAATGAAAAGCACAGTGTTTACCTCGGGTGAAAGATTTATTTTGTCCCTCGAACTATTAGCGCCTTCGCTACGCTCGGGCGCCAAACCCCGTCTCGGGAAAAATAAGTCACTTTCACCATTCGTGTAACAATGTACTATTATTGCGAAACATTAAGCAGTCAGGTCATTAGCCTGGGAAGATTTATAAATATACCCATACTACAAATCCTTTGGCTTAATCCTATTAGCATGGATAAAATAAATATATCAGAGTCTTTACAAAGCCTTCGTGTGACTCTCTGTTAGTGTTGATTTCATATAATTAGGCACTTCTGGTAATTCTTATTTTAATGTCTTATTATGTTTAGACCACCGAAATGTCTCGCTCGGTGTTTTGAGACGGATGTAGCTATTAAAAGTTTTTAATAAAAACGTAACATCTATTTCATGGTTCCATTCACAGGTTTTGTTTCGTTGACTAATTAACTCCCGGGTTGTAGATTGTTAGATAATAAATTTTCAGGTTGTGTAACCAAGAGTAAATATATAGCAGCTTGGGGTTGACAATAAAATTCGCTCGCCACTTTGGGACCATAGAGAACTGCGTTTATTATATTGGGACCCATTTTTGGGATCTTGGTAATGCCGGTGATAGGCATGGGCCGAGCGAGACACGAGCTAAACAAAACAATATATATTCAAACAATCTTATTTTATTTTCGTATTTATTTAAATGAAAATATTATTTTATTTACTTATTTTTCAATGAAAATTCGTATTTTTGCTTGTTGCTTGCACCATTTCGTTAATTTAATGCATGACAGTTTCTTTTTGATTATTCATTTTAAATTGTGAAATGAAGAAGGGAAATTTTGATTTAAAACTTTGTTTACTCACCCTGTAGGTACACAGTTTTCCCCCTACTAATTACACATTAGGAGGTTACTCAACTACACAAAGTCTTATTACAAAAGGTACCTAAATCCTTTGTAATGCGTAATGCCTCACTTTTTATCGACAAAGTGTCGCTTCAAACTCAGTTGATGGCGAAATTATCGACTGAAGACGATGAAAGCTATTGTTTCTTTTTTCTCAAAAGTATAAAGTAAATTGAAAACCTAACGTTAATTTAAATATAAACATTTTGAATCAAACTTGGTTCGATTTAGCCTACTTCAGCAATAACATCAGGTGTTTACGATCATTGGCAGCGTTTGCAAAACATCGTTGACCTTGACTAGTTACGAAACACGAAAGGGCATTGTATCGAAAACTGAGATCATGAGAAATAGAATTGCTAAATTAGATAGGGCCGCAATTGTCTCGACACAAATTTGTATTTTTTTTCGCTCGCATAATATTCACCTGCTATAAGTATGCCTCAAGAAAGAAGCCTAATTGGACTGAATTTCTTACTCAACGAAGGTACCAAATATTTACAAAGTAGTAAGAACTTAGCGTACTTAATGATAGGAAAACATGATCTAAGCTTGCAAAATCATTGATAATCAAAGAAAGTAACCCATAGTAAGTCTTAATATAAACCCGTTTTGGTTGTAATTCATTAAATCTTATTGTATTCGTCTTACAATTAAAGGCCTTACCAAGAAATCCTTATGTACAGTAGTCTCAAGGGTTTGATTCTCCGAACCTCCATCACTAGTATCTGTGTATGTACTTCAAATAAGTCATCATTATTCAAACTGTCATAACCCACATTAAGGTTGAACATAGCTACCAAAACAGCGAATACTACCTACCTACACATTTGATTCATTAAATTGCAGTATTGTCCGAAACGAGATTGTCGCAACCGGTTGAACCGGATTGAGACGGGTCCTATTTCTGAGAAACCTATACACGTTTGACGGAAGGATGTGTGTACTCTTTCGTCTAATCCACTGTTGAACTGGACGAAACATTCACAATATTTTTTATAATAAAAAAGAAACAGCAATAAATATTAATTCCCTGGGTACTTGTTAGACACTCCATGCGCACTAATTTCTATAAAATCAACACTAAAGTGAAAGTTGAATTTAAATAAATCCTTTCCCAGCGAGCGAGTGACTACATAATATTTGGTCTGTGGTCGTTCTAAGTAATTAAACTGAAAAAAAAACTAGAAGCCAAGGGTAAAGGAAGCCGAAACATAGGTATTGCCAAATTTCAAGTTTGTGGGACAGATATTTCTGGAGATGTTGTGATGAGTTTACACAAACATTTTTATGGTTTGACCGCTGAAATTGATATGTTGGGGTCATAAAACAGCGCTGGAATTCAGCGTGACGTGAGATGGCACATCGCCACCGTAACATGTGATCACAAATTAAGATTTATAGACCTTGGCTTGGGGCCGAGGTGAATTTGTCAAAAGATACATCGTAAAAGGTTTGAATCGTTAAGAAAACCGTTTTATATTTTGAGGTATGGGGGGTTTGGTTCAATGAATTTATGACGTCCCGAAATGTTTCGAATGCCAGGAGTGGGTGGCCAATCAAAACAAATATTTAAGTAGTGTATAATAAGTACTTATATTATAATATCTCAAGATTATAATATTGTAAATAAATATCTCTGGAGGTAGGTACCCAAGCGTATGATTAGGTTAGATATTCATTTGATTTAATAATTTGAAAATGGTTTTCTTGTATGTAGATCTCTAACAAATAACTGCTGCGTTTAGGAATGCAATCATACAACGTAATAATTGTTATTCCAGAAGTACTTAGTTACATTGATCTGAATCACAGGAGTGCGGTCATCAGGGGCACTCTGGAGGCAATTAAAGTGGCCGATGACCTCCGCCCACTCTGTCACTTTATTAGGAATTACACCTATATTATTATTGTGTGTGAATTGTATTGTTCAAGCCACCGGTAGAAATATTCTAAGGTCATATAAAAACCGATAAGTAAGTTATATTTTAACATATAAAATGCAATATAAATACACTCTTTTGGTAATTAACATCATTGGACAATTATGGAAGCACCCTAGCCGGACTATTAATCCGGATTGATAGTCCAACTTGACCCAATGAGGTGGATTCTATTGACACTAATAATAGAAGTTAAATATAAAACTCGCTGGAATCCGTTATCTTTATTGGTTTTAAAAATTGAAATCATTTAATACAATCACAGCTCATCTTTGACCTATAAAACAATTAAATAACTATAACAAATTAAATTCATATGCTTTTAGCTGCTAGTTCGTATATCATCGTTCTAAATATAGTGTGTTGAGATCACTAAGTTCGTTCTTGATTGTTGAATGCAACCGCACTAATCAGTGGAAATTAAACCTGTTAGGAGCGTTGTTCCTAGGAAAAGACCGCTCGGTCTGTTTGTGTGATCAACGTTAATTCGTGTCAATCATTTGCTGTATTTCCTAATGACGTAATTGAGCAATATGTGCTCCTTGAGCAAAGAGTCATGAGGATGGTAACAACGGTTTTTGTTCTAAGATTAATTTTACGCCTGTTAGTATGCTTTTAATCACTCAGCAGCTATATCCTACTAATATTATAAATGTGAAAGTTTGTGAGTGTGGATGTATGTTTGTTACTCCTTCACGCAAAAACTACTCAACGGATTTGGATGAAATTTGGAACACAGATAGTTTATAACCGGGATTAACATATAGGATACTTTTTATCCCGATAATCCCGAAATTTTTGTTACGTTAAATACTACGCGGACAAAGTCGGGGGCACAGCTAGTGTAAAATATTTGTATGCAAAATTGTTAGTTCTTCGGGTGGCCGATAGAGCGTTGTACTATATGCGATACAAGCGACTAGCGACTAGCTTATAACACGTAGAATTTATGGTAGAGCCACTGATAACGTGATATGATACAAGTACAATTCAGGTATAGTCTGGAAATAACATTTCGTAGGTAGTGTAACCTAGATTATAATAAGTATACCATTTCAGATGTTGTAAGTACCTGTTATCCTCAATCCTGTACAAGGGCCAATATATGCCTGGCATTAGGGTGTTTTGGAAATCTATTTGCTCTAGCCGTGAGACACATTCACCATTGTCTTATCCTGTTCTGTTTTATAGTTTTTCTTCTATTTTAATTTTGTATGGTTTTTATTTTGTGTATACTGTGTAATGTCTTATTGAGCTCTATAATAAAGCATCGAAATGGCACTCTTTTCTGCAAAAATTATAGAAACTATCAAAACATTTTCTCTATTCAAGATCTTGACATTCTCTGTTTAGAAACCGGACATTGAATGTTCAATCTCGATATCGATAGCATCTTCAACAAATATTGTATAGAAATGTGCAAGTAATATCGATATTCATTGAATTCAAAGTAGACGTTGGTATCTGGCGGACCGACGCGGACTTCCATAAGAGGAGGCGCCCCCGCCCCGCTGTCAATAAAACACATACCAACGTACCGAGTCGCGGAGGTATGCAACTGAAATATGAAAATTATTTGGATACTAGCTTCTGTCCGCGACTCCGTTCGGACTTAAGTATCCTGTCGTTATCCTGGATATAATTAAAATCTGTTTGTTAAATTTCATGCAAATCCGTTTTTACGTTATTGAGGTTACGTTTTGTAACAAACATACAAAAAATCATATTTAAAATATTAATAGGAAATAAGATTATGGCGCTCATTAGGGGAGGCCTATGTCCAGCAGTGGACTAGTATAGGCTGATGATGATGATGATGATGAAGATTTCATTGGGATCGCCCCCAGTCCAATGTATGGTATTTTTCTTACAAGCGTGGATTATTTAGAGTTCTGCTAAAGATGATTCACCTACTAAGAATTTTTTTTTTTATATTCCTTTCGGTGTATTTGATTTGATGACGTGATATTGTTGACGAAACAATTAAATCAAATAATTTAATTATTAACTGTAGCAAAGTATCACCTATTGTGTGATCGTGACACATGAACATAGTTAAATAGGACAAAGACCGGCTTTTTGTCTCAAATAAGTATAAAAGTGTGGCCTACGAGACAATGGGTCGGTATTGGCGACGCAAACAAGCATTGTCCCCTAATGCCGATGGTGTCCGATTACAGATTCTAATACTTTCTATTAGCTAAGTGACACGATAACCTTTGTCGCTATTGTCAACGAGATAATGAGAGATTGTCGTGGAGCTTTGTTCGCGACAAGAGGTGGCTTGAAAAGTTCAGTCTTGCTTGCTTACGTCTACGTAATAATTCATCAATTGACTTTTTTATAGGTCAGCCGTTAAAGAAAAAAAAAACAAAACACTCCGTATAAAAAAATAAGAACACCCCTTTGATATACAGGATGAAAGTAAGTAGATAGGTTACTAGTAAAATAAAAACTGTCAACAGTAATTTGCAATCACGACGATTTTTTTGAACGCCATTCAAAAGTCCGTCCCTAGAAATGGGGTCACACATAAGTGGCGATATCAGCACCACATTCAGCGTTGTCGCGAACGTAAATAACAGGCGAGCTTAGAATCTAGGTTCACACAACAGTCGAGAACGGCTGCGTATAATTAAACTTTCATAACAACACTCCCCACATCGAACACTGAAGCGAGTTGAATTCCAAATAGGTGGTATTGGTTCGCTCTCGCGTGCACCGGTCTATTTCAGTCATATATCTGGGTTAGCGTAGGTAATTTTGCATATTTCATGTTTGCGCAATTACGTCATTCGCTGCATACATACCATGTACCACCTACAGCCAGGAGAAAGTTTATTTTCTTTATTATTTATACTAAAACTAGCGACCCGCCCCGGCTTCGCACGGCTTTCTCTACTATTTGCAAATTTCATTAGAATGTATTATAATACATATGAACCTCCCTCTCGAATCACTCTATCTATTTAAAAAAACCGCATCAAAATCCGTTGCGTAGTTTTAAAGATCTAAGCATACATATTACATAGGGACATACAGACAGCGGGAAGCGACTTTGTTTTATACCATGTATTGACAAGCAAACAAATTTTAAGCAATTACTAAAGGCACGTTGCCGATCTGAAGCGGAGTGAGAGAGAGAGTTGGGAAGGAAGGGTTTGTTTTCGAGCTTTTTAGACATCGTGCGAAATACAGCTGTAATAGCTACTTTAAGCCGATCTTCTGTGAGAGGATGGTTCTACCCCGGTCGAGCCAGTCCGTATATTCAGAATTGAGAAATGCATTATTATCTGTTATAAACACATTACCCTCCTTTGCTTCGCGCAGTCGGGTAATTATAGGGCTTCACCACAGATATAGATTTACATAGATAACGCAAGTATCACAATTTGTGTTGAAACCAAGCGTGCCGAATTTTTAACACCTACTGTGACGTCATTAGGGACGGGAAATCCAAACCGATTCAAAGACACCGATGCCGCCGATGCCCCTCCGCCCGCTACGACCCTCTCGAGTGATTATCTCGCTCATACTCATATTTTTTATATCTGTAGTCGCGCGGATTGCAAGTTAGCGGCGACCAACCTTGACGCTTAGTCGGGGTTTCGTACACGCGAAGTCCATGCATTTACGTTATCTATGTAAATCTATATCTGTGGGCTTCACGTTAGAATTTTGTTCTTGATTCAGATTTATCAAAGATTGCCTTGAAAATAATATTGTTGCGTTCTTAGGTACAAAGTTTGCAATGCAGAGCGGGATCTTATCAGTGGTAGATAGTTAATGCATAAAACAACGAGTTAGATTAATTAGGATTTCACTCTAATTGCTGCTTCACGTCCGTGTCAAAGGCTATGACGATACTAAGACTTGTTACGTAAACACGTTTGAAATTAGGCTAATTACTGATTCAAGCTTACTGGGATAGGTAAATTAATATGTTAAAGAGTATAGCGGAATCATGTATTCTTATTACTTATTTAATAATTTGCTTATTTGTATTACATTAGTCACAAATTTATTTTGCTAAATCAAAATTCCTGAAACTGATTATACCTAGCTAACGCATTTTGTTTGCCACTTGTGCCCTAATTTTATGAATAGATTTTCCTCGAAACGATTCATGCAGTTGATGATTTTATTGGTACCTATAAGTAGCTAATTGGATTTTTATAAATTAAATATTAAATAAATAAAAACATAAGAATAAACAAGAAAGTAAGTACTTCATTATTTTATTTTATTTATTTATTTTTATTATACAGGTAGTGGTAGTAAAAAACATCCCCCTATATACTAAATTAATACTAAATATCGCCAGACACACCTACTGTATGGTCCCAAACCAACAATGTTTGTACTATGAGTACCGTACAATGGACTGGTGGTGATACTAGTGACACCCAGACCAGGGTAAATTACGAAAAGGCCGTTTCACAAATGTGTCCCGGCGTGAATCGACCCCGCACCCACCATGTGCAGTGAGGCGAGCGGGGCCTACGCTCGAACCACTGCGACAAGCGGTCGTCTTAATATTTCATTATAATTAGGCATAATTAAAAAAAGCGGCAATTATCTATAAATAATAGCTTTATAGTATAATAGATATATTTGGGTAAATCCAAAGCACTTAAAAGTTAAAACCTATTACTTACCAACGGAGCACTGATCATCGCGATTCTTCAACATTAGCTCACGTACCTATTATTGCATTTGGCAGTAGTTGTTATGTTATTATGTAAAATGATTCATACTGTTTATCACACAATTACTCATTTTATGGTGAAAACAACACGCTTTTAATGAATGAAAAACTGATTGTCAACATTTATGTTGCTATTTAAATAAAAAGCACTATGTAATGTGGAGCGTAGGTACTGAATCATTTCCGCGGTTACTCATTCACTATTTGATTGTCTAAACAAGTTTAATTGTACTTTGCACTATTTGCACGTGGTTTGAATGTATTTCCTTCCTACCTACCATATCAAGTATACCAATCCATGGAAAAGATGTTCAGCCAAGTCTAATTGTATATACTAGGTACTAAACTCGGCATGAAAGTTCAACTGAATTACCTTATTTATTTGTCAGCCCATACCGTCCCACTGCGGGGCGAAGGCCATCTACATGTTTTTTCAAGAAAAGTAATTCTAAAATGCTTACCTACTATATTTTCTTCGGTAATATCTCCCTATTACCTACTACTTACTATTGATTCGTTGATCATTGTCCAGCCTGCTTAGCTGACGTCATTCCCTCAATGATGTCTGATAGAAATATAAATTGTGTCTTCTTTTATGACTATTTCATCAATGTACCTACCCAATAGGAATATTATTTTACTCTACGTATTTCCATATCAAAGGCCAAGAAAAAACATATTGACCCTTGTATCATCATTATGGTTTATCGTATCATCATTCCGTATCTCCTTTTATAATCGGACAAACACAAATGGATTGGACCGTATCGGACGAGTTGCGGCGGCATATCGGAATTCGCGCTTTCGCGGCGTTCTGTCATATAAAAACTAATAGCCACTAACAAAAAAGAAGAATAAGAATCCTTACTCTCTACATTAAAGAGCTATTAGAGGAAAATACAGCTAGGCAATTGGCAAGAAGGAACTGCAAAATTGACTGTTGTGGTTGGGAATTATACTAGTCAGCTGTGACTGCGCGCTTCTAAGTAGGTACCTACTTTGAAACTTTTCAAATCAATATTTTCAATTTTATATACACTAGCTGTGCCCGCGACTTCGTCCGCGTGGAATTTAATTGACAAAGTTTCATACAAACTTTCATCCCCTATTTTATCCCCTTGGGGGTAGAATTAATCAAAATCCTTTCTTAGTGGATGCCTACGTCATAACATCTACCTGCATGCCAAATTTCAGCCCGATTCGTCCAGTGGTTTGGGCTGTGCGTTGATAGATCACTATGTCAGTCAGTCACCTTTGAATTATATATATTTAGATATATTTAGAGTTAGTAATACTACGTAACTTTACCCAACACCATTACTGAATCCATATGTCATTACTTATCTGTCAAAATTCGATAGAAAGAATAATAATAACCGTTCTTCGTGGCTTCGTCGCGTCGTGTGAATGACCGCTAAAATTCCATTCAACATTTTTAAGTTTTCAACTAAGTACTTCTAGTATACCTGCTATACCTAGGCATCCAATGTGTTGTGAGAAAAATGAAGGGCGGTAACTTGCAAACCAGCGTATGGGCACAGAATGGTCTGATAATTTATTTTTTATTTGAATTGTTTAAAAGAAAAACGTAATATTGAAAACGTAGAATATATTATGAATGCAATATATTCATGAATATTCATGAAGACATCTATATAAAATATTGGACTGGCCGATAGCGTCCATCAAAGCGGACAAACATTACAACTGCGGTGCTATTTTATAATTCGATTGCTAACATAAAATTGCAATGAAGTGTCAAAAATGACAGTAATGCGATCATGTAACTTCGTGTTAGCAACACATGATTTGATAGCAATTTCTAGACTATCGATAAACTAGTTTTGTATGAAAATAGCGATCACGTATTTTAATCTCGATTGAAATGACAGAGTGTGTTGCTAACAAATACTTTGAAAGTAAGAAACAAGTCGAGAGGTGTTTCTAAAGGCCATTGCAACTTGTGATTGGTCGAAAGAAAAGTATACCGACATACTTTATTTTTCAAGTTATAATCTATCCTTGTTATTTGAAGTTTTTCAGCTTAATTTGGCTGTGAATTTTTTATATATAGAGATAAGGTAAATATGTGATGATTATGCGTCGTGAAAAAGACTACAGTGATTCCATCGCGATTTATAAAATTATTTTATCTAAATTTTAGAGCGGCTATGGCACGAGCAATTCTTTTGGCACTCATGGACGATCGGCGCCGAAAGCAGGCCCTTTCCAAAGTGAGACGAGGTATCCGCGATACCAGTAAATACAAATCGAATCATTCCTTGTAATGAAAAGTGGATACTGTATGATAATCGGAAGCGCCTGTCGCAATGGCTGAACCCTGGAGACCCAAGCAAATCCTGCCCTAAACGAAAATTGACTCAGAAAAATTTACTTGTGAGTGTTTGGTGGACTAGCGCCGGTGTCGCTCACTACAGCTTTCTAAAATCTGGCCAAACGATTATGGCAGATATCTATTGTCAGCAACTGCAAACCATGAAGGAAGAACTAGCTGCTAAACAACCGAGATTGGTCAATCGCTCTAGGCCACTGCTGCTTCATGACAACGCAAGACCACACACTGCACAACAAACAACCACCAAGTTGGATGAGCTACAATTGGAATGTCTGCGACATGCACCATACTCCCCGGACCTTGCTTCAACAGATTACCATTTTTCCGGAATTTGGACAACTTCTTACAAGGAAAAAAATTCAACTCCGATGCGGCAGTCCAAAACGCCTTCAAAAAGTTTATTGATTATCGGCCCCTTGGTTTTCTGTAAAGGGCCTACAACTACCTATGAGATGGCAAAAGTGCATAGATAACAAAGGTGCATACTTTGATTAATTAAATATATTTTACAAAAAAAATTAACTTTTTATTCCTCCCAAAAAAACGCCAATTTCATATGAAATAACTCGTGTTTATGAAATAAGAACAACAATTGAAATATGTAACAAAATAATTATATTTTCCATACAAACTTACACTTGTATTAATCACATTAAACTTAATTTTATTATTTTTTTGAATTACATTCACACAGTTATATCGCAGGATGGAGTAGTTTGCGTGGTATACAGGCTGTCCCACGGCCATGCCACATGGGTGACAATTATGTACATAAAAAAATAGAGTTAGGAAAGTGTACATTAGGTAAAATTAGATATTATACCAAGTATAAAACAACAAGATTATTAATAAAAAATGCTAATTAAAATAATATAAAAAAAATACTTATCTAATGAAATCAAGCCAATAAAATTTAATGGCGGAAATATTTACGAGTATGATAGCAATTCCCAGCACAGAATATACCTTCAGACCAGCCCGGCTAATCCACATTCGGCATTATACTTGTGTTTTGTAATGAAATTGTTATGCACTTATTTCTAAAGCAGAGAAAATAAACGTAAGAAAAAATAATAGAAGATAGGTATATGTAGATTTATGCCTGCTTACAACAATTAAACTTGAAAAACCCTGCCAACATATTAAAAAAATATCTTATAGAGATAACGGCGCTCTGTATTTTATCCCTTAAGTTGGTGGATCATGTTGTGGCGGGTTTCGCAGCACCTCTACCAGCTGTTCCAATAATAGTTTGATGCCAGTAACCACCGCCGCCAGTTCTTCCTCAGCGGCTACTGGCCTCTCCTCTATTTGTGCGGCCCATGCAGGTATGTCTTCGCGATCTGAAAATATATCATTATTATTGGCATGAACTAAGAAAGAATATGGTCAATTTTGATGTATCTATTCTTACCTATACGTACTTACTGATTCTAATTGTTACTGTCAGTTCAATTAAGAGCAATATGTTGCGATTAATGTGAGTAGTGTGAGTAATTTCAGGTGTTTTTGTTTTATATATAATCTAGGCCCAGCACATGAGCATGCGGTCCACCTGATGAAAAGTGGTCAAAATATGTGGTTTGTTGATTATTTGTAAAAAGTCACTTACTTAACCTATGACGTATACGCCGTGCGGCAATGGAGGACGAACACATGCATTGGCCTCGGTTGGGACTAGAAAAATAAATACATAGTTTTATTAAAATTATATTTTCACAGTTCGGAATTGAAGGTTTTACAAGTTCCAGTTTCACCAACTGATTCTTGGCATAGTAATTCCCTAATACATTTAACAATTAATAGATTTTTATGATTTGACCTTATTTAGGCGGCCGCTAAACTCAGGGTTGGTGAAAATATCCATTAATCTGAAACAGTTTCAACCTTACTACTACTTTTAGTAGTAATACCTGTGCACTACTTGTAGATATGTATGCGTGTAATACTGGCTACCGATTGGCCCGAGGTCTAGTAGTTATGCCTGCTACCATTGGTCTGAGTTTTTACTGCTGCAGGACTAGGTAATTTGCTGTTTTTAGGTTTTTTTTTTCGTAATAATTAAATCGTTTTCCTTGCTCTTACCGTGTGCTGGCGAAACAGCCTGCTCCAGAAGAGGTGGTTCCACAGCAGACCTCACTGGCTCAGGAGCCAACTGGCGAAGCGACTGGTCGACGATCAGCCTGACGCACTGGCGTCGCGGCGGCGCTACAGCATATGGCAGCGATAGCGAAGATTGTAGAGAAGCTTGTAACAAAAATCCGATTATAACACAATGTTTGAATGTTTATACTCTCATACTGGAAAACTGTGATTATTGCTCTTACTGGATAGTGCTGCAAAGCCAGGAAAAGTGCGGAGGTGATACGCACATATTAAGTGAAGCAGATAATTGTGAATATTTGTATGCCTGAAATGTAGCCTATGGATATGTATAAATCCAATGCACTGTTACCACAACTTCTGTGTCTATTATTTTGGATATGGAACATGTAAATGCAAGCATTTCCAGAGGCAATAAAAACACATAGACCATTGCACATACACTTATTAAATCATTGTGTACACTCACAATATTTAAATAACACAATACAAAAAGTATAATGGACAGGAAATAAACGAAAATAAAGGATTTAGCCATATTAGTACAATTTTCTAGTCAATATTTGTATAAGTTTATTAATTGACATGATTCTTATAATCCAACTCCAGACTTGCATATTTTCTCATTCGGCAGAAAAAAATCCATGCTGTTAAATATAAACAGAACTCACTTTTCTCCAGGCTTCAGGGGTTTTCTGGACGCCTTCTCCAATAGAGTTTGCTCGCAGAGCAAACCCTTCCCACAATTTGATGACCGCTTGGTGGCCTAGTGGCCCGTTTCTCGCCGGACTATTAAGCCCCGCGGCCACGTTGGTCTCCACAAATTGTAGCAACAACTCCAATTGCCGATGCCCTACTTGTTTTTAGGAGCCATCTAGAAAGAAAATGGTTCAATTACACAGTAACCTAAACATCAATGGGCGGGAGTTTTAACAAAAACACTCATAAAGGCAAGCAGACACAATAATTATTACTGATGCGATTTAGACGAAAAGAGAATACATAATTAAATTCGTTTACCTTCCCTATTATTCCAAAAAAATATTAATTTAATTACTCGAAGATTATAACCTACAAATTACACAAGAATATTTTGACAATTGCCGTTGCTAATAGTCATAGTTTATGTAAAGAAGAGTATTATGCGGTTAAATAAAAATGGTTACGTCGAAAAATGTTTGTTATAGAAGAATAGTACTTTTTAAATATGTCGGGTTTACTAGGACATGGGCCTAACTTCACACTGCAAGTTATCGATAGAAATTCGATAAAAATGAATTACATGATACCAATTTTTTGCGGCAAAATTTTTCTGTTGCTAACCAGACGCTGTTAGCATCATAATTATAAAATAGCCCCACTGGTACATTGTTGCTATTTTTATAATGCCAACTACACACTGCAGGCGCGCGATCAAAACAAAATTGAAACGATAGGAAGTAGCGAAATTATCGCTGGCACCGCTCCATTTCCTACGGAATTTTATTAGGCCAGTACCGCGGCGCGGCGCCGGCTCGAGACTGACATTTATGATTATACTACGATGATTTAGGAGAACATTTTCATACCACGGTGTGTTTAATTAATAAAATGATATTTAAGTATAATGTGAACAAACAGTGTACAATCAACAAACTCGACGCTTGATCAACTTAAGGTTTTATTTTGTATGCAGTGACCAGCCCACATGCGACTAGCATAAAACTCAAAAACTCAAAACTCAAAATTGTTTTTATTCATGTAAGCCAACAAAGCATTTATGAATAGTCAGAATCTACCACCGGTTCGGAATGCTGCTTCCACTGAGAAGATCCGGCAAGAAACTCAATGGTTACTCTTTTCAATGAATTACAGATGGTGTATGTACATTCTCAGGAACAGCATAAAATAATAATATGAGCAGGTAACACCATTATCACTAAATAACTAATAGTAAGTAATAATCAAATCTCCCTGAGATTTAGGTATGTAGATAAAATGAGAAAGCTAGTTTAGTGTGGTGGTCATACCTACTCATACTTACATCAAATTAAATGTTTACGAACCAAAATAACAATTGGTTATAAAAACAATTAACACAGTGGATTTCTGAAAAAAGGGCTTTTGTCTCATCGGATTCTTTTCGTCTCATTGGACAACAGCATAATGGGCGAGGCATCCTATGAATACTGCCTGCAAGGGAAAAGTGTTAAAAATTGATCCATTTAGCTAACTTGTAAATGTTCAATGGGGTTGTTGTTGCAGTTTGTGGAGTAACTAATTTTGTTACAGGTGCACGAATGACGTGGGTTTTATTTTATAACAACACCATGACCTAGTCATAACAATTAAAAATGTAGATTATACATTCCTTTAAACAGAACAGGTACTTGCTATGGAAGCCATTGAGATCAAAATTGCAAGGCGCAATAATGAAATGTCATGCAAGACAAGACCATATAAATAATAGCCCTTACGATGATTTACAGCCAAACATGTGGAAAATTCCTGCGTTGCGATTTCTTCCTTAAACTTCGTCACTGCTACGTGATCTTGTGGAGCTTACTCAAGCTGGGGTACCTAACAACTTAAGCAACTCACACAAGTGATTCCAATTGATACCGGTCGCAATATAAACGTAAGTGAAACAAATTGTTGCAATTGTAACAATTAACTAATTGTTTTACGTTTTACATAATTGTCGTATCAGGGCTTCCAATATGCGTCAGTAGCTTAGATTATTTAGTGGAGGATATGAACTGAGGCAAAAGCAAAAGGATCATATGTGGTGGTATCAAATACCTCACTGTACAATTTTCGGATTGAAGTCAATTGATCAGTGTGGATTATTTCTGTGAGCTGAAATTACGAATATAAGTTATCTTTTGCCAGACCCGGTGGTATTCAGTATCGTAGGACGGTGATGTGTGGAAGTCTCTGTCGCTTCCACATTTTATTTTATATTTCATTGGATTTTACGTCCACCATTGACGTCTTCTGTCTCTGACTGATGTATGAATGTATGAACGTGGAAAGCGGAACTTTTGTATAGCGCGACACGGCATGTCGCGGTGCAAATAATTTATCTACTCTGTATACCTTTATCTGTCTCAACGCCTCTACTAGGTGAAACAAAAAGGGTATACTATTTTTCTGCAACTTAACTTTGTAAATCTCAAACTATCGGCTTTGTGGGACAATTTAAGTACTAAAGGTTTTGTAGACTTGTGAAATCGGTCAACAGCTGTATTCCTATGACACCTTTTGTTTTTCAAGTTCCCTCCAAAGCTGATGGTTTTAGAATTACAAAGTTAAGTTTTGAAAAAAAAGTATACCCATTATGTTTCACCTTGTATATCCCGAAAATCTCATCCACCTATCAACATTCTAGGATTTGTGAAGAGCACCAGCGCGCGTGTGGGGGGAGGCAAAGGTCAGGAGAGGTACAAAGACACTCGGTATTTAAACACGTCATGCGGTACCACGGTATTACTTGACATTTTTGATACAAGAGGGTCCTGACAATATTTCACAAGTTGGGTCGTTAAAACTACCTACTTTGAAAGTTATCTAGTTAAAACTTTCATCCCAGCGGTCAGTCAGACGATGAAGACGACAAATACCGTTTTTTTCAAATGTATTTGTTACGTACTTGACACCCGGATTCATTAAATGTATCGAAATTATCGGTGTCGGGATAAACGTGTGAATGACCGATAAAATAATATTAGATTAAATAACCTTGGTGTTGGTTAAATATAATGTTTTTATGTGTGGTTTGGTTAACTATATTTGCTCTTTAGTGATTAAGGGATAATCTCATACAACTATTGGGCGATTTTAATATTGAACCTAAGAATTGTTCACATGTACAATCTACTTACATTTGTGGGTGGATGAGTATAATGTACACGTAAAAAATATAACCTCCTGTTATATGTAGCAGTTTCAGAAAGTATACATACACCCTAACTAAGAAAATAACGTAATATCACATCCACATTTTGCCTTGATAAAAATGGAGGTGCCATTTTACGAAATTACTGTGCTACTCTGTATTCAGATAGCTGTTCCAATTCCGAAAGTGTTTATTTCATAAAGAAAGCGCCGAGTGCCTACATTATTATCTTATTCACCAGCTCACAAAATATTAAGAGTGACACGAATCAATCAATAAATTTGAGCAGTCAAGTGCACTTATTGTGAGGATTATATTTTATTCATTAGAGATAACTATTTCAATACATAATATATTTTTTTAAGGATATGTCGTGATCAACCAACCAGTAGTGTTGATTGGATTCCTTTAAAAAAATCGGCTGCTAAAAGTTTAGTAAATAGATTATTTACAACATATTTTCCAAATTACATCACAGTCGGCCGTTTTACATTACCGAGTCACCGGGGATGACGGCTGCGGGCGGAAATGAACAGCAATCCACTTATCCAACCAATTTAGCCGTCAATTTAAACGGTCCTACTTATGCGGCCGTAGAACGTTTTAAAACTTTTAAATTAATCTTTTTCAGCAAATAGGTCGCGTTTGATGTGAGATTTTTTTTGGAAATGGTATTCTTTCCGGTTCAACGATCCCAGAGCGTGCCCCGAAAAAACAAAACGGGATTTGCATTTGTCTGATCTCCTGATCCCGTGCCAGACAATATGATAAACACGGATTTCATATTCAAAATATCTAGCTATCAGGATTATTAAGGTGTTTGTAATATCGTAGTCTTTTCTTTGTCTCAGTTTGTGTGTGCGGATCTATTTCCAATACCTAATGTTTTATTGTTGACTAGCTGAGCCCGCGACTTCGCCCGCGTGGAATTTAACTTAACAATAAAGCCCGGTCCCGCGTTCTGAGCCCGCGCGACAGGACCCATTTTTTTAATTTTGTTTTTCTAAAATAAAAGTAGCCTCAGTTACTGCTTATAACATCAGCTATCTAACAGTGAAAGTCCTGTCAAAATCGGTCCAGCCGTTTCGGAGATACTCTTTGATTTCAAGTGTTTTTATTTTTTTACGCGGAACCCTAATTGTTTTTCTAAAATCAAAGTAGCCTAAGTTACCCGCTATAAGATCAGCTATCTGCCAGTGAAAGTTCCGTCGAAATCGGTCCAGCCGTTTCGGAGATTACCCGGAACAAACACACAGACAGACAGACAGACAGACAGACAGACAGACAGACAGACAGACAGACAGACAAAAAAAAATTAATTCGCGTTTTTGCTATAGGTATCGTATGTACTTTCATATGCATTTAGTGAAAAGGTGTTATTTTGATATTACAAACAGACACTCCAATTTTATTTATTTGTATAGATAATATCTAAAACATCGAGCAACTTAGGTAGATACCTCCTTACGTAGTAGTTTGTTGGTATAAGTTTGGTATAAGTCGTATAAGTACCTAAAACTGTATGCACAGAGTAGAAATACTTTGAGAGGTGTCAAATTAATTTTAATCCTGGCAATGAATATTTAATCTAAGCCCTGACTACTTATGTATTATATTACTTAGCTATGTGCTGGTACGTAAGACGCGAAGAATACATACATAGGCATCATCCCTAGAAGGTATAAAATTAATATAACTAAGGCCTACTTTTTACTTAAATAAATTGTACCAATCCAAATACAAATGTATAATGCCTTCATAATAATTTATTTGAAACAGTGATCTCAATACAGGTCAATAGCTAAATGAGCCCAAGCTGACCTGTATCGACAAATTATAATTTCAAAATATCTATTCAACCGCAATGCGACAGCATAAAGAGATGTTAATTTTATCTCACATAACTCGAACATTCAAATTAAAACAGGCGTCTCTATCTCCGTGTTATTTATTAGAGCAAATAAAATAATCTACAATGATGCTTAACCTGTTGGTACACGCACTAAACATGGCTGCCAAGGCACTACTTTCATGGTCGATATTCATGAAAAATAAAATGTATAGGTACTTACATAAAACCTAGTAAGTAATTCTCACTTATAATGTTGATGACTTACCTACATCTTCCTTGACTTACACAAACAACTTTTACATAAATATTTTTCGATATAGCAAGGCTTTCTATGTCGTCAAATACAACTAAACTAAATCAGACAGGTCTAACTTTAGCCAAGTTTGGTTTATGTACCAACAGAATTAGCACGAAAGTGTAGGTATAGGTAACTCTGCTGAATAAAGTATTACTTAGATATTCTGTTGGAATTTGGAACACACGCTACGCCATCTGATTCAAATAATCTTTTTGTACAAATCAGAATCCGAGGAAAAGGTTACAAAATGGTTACAAAGTGCGTTCTTTAACCTCACTCCACTTCACGTCTTGTCATATTTTCTGTAACGTATAATAGTGGCATAGGTATTATCTTTCTTCAAAATGAATTAAGATATTGTAATCGGACACAAGATGGCTTAATTTATTGTAATTAATTAATTACAATATAACGACCTTGTAGAATATCAAGTCTTATCAACCGCGAACAATAACATAAATCGTGTGAGACATACATTGTCATTTATATCAATGAAAATTATGTTACTGCCTTTATAAATAAATTAAGTTAAGACAGTAGGAATGCTCTAAGAATAGGATACCTACTTACTTACTAACATTATGGGAATTGAAGCAAGCTTTTTGCTATTGTGTGAGACGAAATATTGACTATTCTAATTCGAGTACTCAGACTGTTTATTAATTAAATGGTGTTCCATATTGCAATTATAATTATAGTAATAATGTTGTATAACAATATTGTATAGGTACACAATTTGGTATTCAATTTTATAATAATTAAGACATAAAGACATAAAATTTATATATTAAATTACAAATAAGAACATAGCTTTCATTTTATGCAGATGATGGTGGTTGACTGGCATTTGTGGATTCTTGTAATGGACAGCGCCGGGAAACGAACCCCAACTACGCTCCATCTATACATTGTTTAAACTTCGGTTTGTTACAAAATTTACACCGTACTTTATAAAATTATTGTCATGTTTGTGTTAATTAGACGAAAACTTTGGGGAATTGAAATACCGGGAATACCCTATTTAATATTAGATGCTGTAGGCAAAGATTATTACATTATAATTTAGGGTTTGTAAAAATAAATAGTTATCAACGTTTTGAGCGAAGCAATTTAATTTAGGGCTTCATTGAATGGTTTAGGTATCTTGTTAATGTTAAAAAATCCAGTTTGTAGATAGGTTGCCGATTCGTTTAGAATGATGTCCACCGTGCTTTGATAATACCTAAATGTGTGGACCTCCGAAACCAAAATGGAATGTCCACTGACAAAAAACTACAGCCCCATGATAAATAGAAGGACTCAGGCCACAAACCCGCGCACAAGTATTAATCTCTTACTTACATGAATTGACATGAAGCCCATTTCTTGAATACTCTGGAGTTATTCTTTAGTTACCGGATCTTCTCAGTCGAGTTCGTGTTCCGATCCGGTTGTATGTGTAAATAACAATTTGTTAGTGCTCCGGCAGGCCTAATTGAAATAAAAGCTTTGACTTTGACTCCGATAGTCGAGGAGTGCGAGACCACTGGTTGGAATTACGAGACATAAAAATATTTGGGAAAAACTCTTTGCACTCCACACAAATTGATTCATCGACCAAGTCATATGCGTTTGACGTGCTGCGTACGTACTATTAGGTACCTCTATCATGTGGTTTAACTAGCAAAAATACTTGCTTCATAAATGAGTCTCATACTTTTACCACATTCAATAAATTGATACACGCATTTGTACTCTTCTCCTTGTTCGTTAGTCACAGTAGGTACCAGTGGTAGTGGCTTTAATGTTGCCTAAAATGGGGCGTGTTAAATACTCCGTGTAATGACTCGCTATTATTTTAGCAAGGCTTCGCAAAGCCCTTACTGTGTGCTCATATAATTTTATATAAATAAATAATTTATATAGCAGTGATAGCCGATTGGTTAAGTACGCGTCTTGCAGGCACCAGGTCCTGGGTTCAAACCCCGGCTCGCAACTCTGGGTTTTTCCTAATCTATGTGCGAATCAAAATTTCGAATCAAAATTGCGAATCAAAAAATATATGATTATTACTTGCTTACGGTGAAGGAAAATCGTGAGGAAACCTGCGTAAGACATGTGAAATCAATTATTTAAATAATTTATCCCTTTTGACGTCCCACTCTTGCGCATGAGGCCTCCCCTCACTACAAGGGTGATTCAGGCCGTTATCCACCACGCTGACCCAGTACGGGTTGGCGGATTTCACATGTCTTTCGAAAATTGTTTAGATTTTATAAGACATGCAGGTTTCTTCATGATGTTTCATGATGTTTTCCTTCACCGTAATGCAATTTAAATTTTTGTTTATTCATAAGTGAACATTCGGTGACTTGGTCGAATTATTTGCGGATCAATCTGTACAAAGCGCTGGATTTTGCCGCGGTTTAGTTTTCTCCATAATCATTAGAACCATAAGCCCAACCATATCTTGTTATGACTATCGGAATCCCAATCAAACGCAGTAAACATTACACATGCAATTCGATCCATGAAGTCAGAATTTCAAAGGCTTGTGTATTTTGTAATAATAATGTAACACATAGTAGGGGCATCAAATTAAGTCCAGAAGTCGTGGTCCATGTAACAGCAATCGAATTCGCCTCGAGACTACATCTCCTTGAAACCGAAATACACGACAAGTATACTTAATGTAACAAAGCTCCATAAGACCTATTTTGTAGGAAACGAAATAAATGAAAAAATCTGGAAGGATGAAACTTTTGGTGTTCTGCGTCTCGTAAATATTGGTACCTATATAGGTTTAATATAGGTTGGGATTAGTCCCTCTGTGTCTTGAATGATTCAAACAAGTGCTAAATAAGAGTATTTCATTGGACGGCAGATTTAAAGGCCAGGCGATTCCACTTCAGTATTCAGTTCAATTGAAAGACCTTCGTGCTGATTTAAAACTACAACCGGCCGCATATTACGAATTTGTTTTTCATTCCGATGTCTGTATGGAATGCACCTATATACTGTGTGAAGTATACCTGCCATAATTAATCTTAAAAGCGCCAAGCGCGCATATTAATCCTCAGCCTTTGCATCACGTTGAAACGCGCGCTGTTTTATTCTTGTAGCAAATCTTTTAATGCTTCATCTCGCGTGCTACTATTATATCCACTATCCACCTCTCACCCACTGTAACTCCCTTCTGGATTGTTAGAACGGGATAGCATAAAGAGCTTTACAGTACATTAGTCACTAATGAAGATATGCGATACGGCTGCCGCGCACGTTTTACGTATCAAAGGATCGGTTAATTAAATACTATGCGTGGGATTTTCAAGCTATTTTGTGTGTGGAGAATAATTTGTTTATAACTTCATCGCCTAGATAATAATATATTGCTTAGTTTTAATTCGGAATTTTCCTTAAAATAGCTAGATACTTACCTACTTATTATAATTATTGAAGCTGCTAGTGTGTCACTCCATCTATAATAATTATTATTAGTGGCAAAAGAGTATTTTATTTCATAATAAACTAAAGGCCAGTTTACTTCGATTAAATTCAAAAAACACTTTACCAAATTAGTTTATTCCAATCCAATAACTCTCAAATCCATTTAACACAAAATATTTTATAGTTGGAAAAATCTTTGACTCAAATGTATGTTAAGTAATAACATCGTAAGGGTTGTCTCGTGAGGTTCAATTTATTATGATTGATCACCGTGATACTACTGCGTCTAGGTATAGGTATGTAGCGGTTATCAATCATTGAGGCTGATGCTGGTGTTATCAGTAGAAGTAGTACGATTATGTGACATTATTTGGTACTTATGGGATTTTTGAGTCTTAAATGTCCTATTCCTGGTATCAAATTCCGGTTCGCACCTCTGGGTTTTTTGAAATCTATGTACGTGTCATAATTTCAATAATTGTTTGCGGTGAAGGTTAACATCGTGAGGAAACCTGCATGACTTAAAAAATCCAACCTATTTTCTAAAGAAATGTGAAATCTGTGAACCCGCACTGGGCCAGCTTGGCCTGAATCCCTCTCATGTTGAGGAGAAGCCCGTGCCCAGGATGTTAAAAGGGCTAAATTGTTATTATTAAAGTCCTATATTACATAATTTTAGTACGGCACGCTTCATTGAGAATTTCATGGTACCTAATTTTAATTTGAACCGTTCATTTTAGTGTCAATCCTTAAGATCTTCTAATCTTTATGAGCTTTTTTGTCCCAGTGGGATTTATACAGCACTAAAATTTACCTCGTAAAAGTGTTGTGTGCCGCTTGGAACAATAGAAGGATAACTTTGCAAGATTAAAATTGTATGTATAGCAACCTTTGATAAAAGAAATAGCAACATAGGGATAGGTAGTTGAGATGATAAATTGCCCTAATGCCCAATCGCCGATAGTATAATTATTGTTTCAAGATTTAATATCGATAATAACTGAGGCAAAATCTTGTTGATTAATAAAGTTTTAATTGAAAGCTTTTTTATAATATAATTATAATTATTGACGACCGCTTAGCGCAGTGGCTCGAGCGTAGGCCGCTCGGCTCACTACACCGGGTGGTTGAGGGATCGATTCCCGTCAGGGTAAATTTCAGAAATGGCCTTTTCGTAATTTTCCCTGGTCTGGGTGTCACTGGGATCGCCCCCAGTCAATTGTACCGATATAGTACAAGCGTTGCTTAGTTTTGGACCATAAAGTTGGTGTGTTCGTCTGGCGATATTTATTTATTATTATTTGACCGAACTCGGACGGCTGAGTGGGGACTCATTCAAATCACAATCTTCGAGCTTCAAATGATCCTAAGAACCTTCTATCTCTTTCAGATATACGCTGATGAAGATGTCAGCAGTATCGCGGGCGGCAAGGAAGACCCCAAGTCGTATGACTCCCTGGACAAGCTCCACGGGCTCACCGTGCTGGAGGACGACAGCCTGGGCGACGATGAAGACCCTTTAGAAGATGACGATGCCGAGAGCGGGTACTGGTACCCGGACTACGATAAGAGGGCTGAACACGTAAGTATTTTGATTTAGAAGAACTACAAATGTATCAAATTTATTTGCTTGAAAATATATAAGCAACTGGCTTTATAATACTACTAGCTGTGCCCCCCGACTTCGTCCGCGTAGTATTTAACGTAACAAAAATTTCGGGATTATCGGGATAAAAAGTATCCTATATGTTAATCCCGGTTATAAACTATCTGTGTTCCAAATTTCATCCAAATCCGTTCAGTAGTTTTTGCGTGAAGGAGTAACAAACATACATACATACATCCACACTCACAAACTTTAACATTTATAATATTAGTAGGATTATAATAACTATGACCCAAAAAAATATGAACTTACAAAAATACATTTTCACTCAACAATTCTGCGTGAAATGCGGGCCAGCGTCCTGGCGAATCGCAATATGTCCAAACTGACGAATCGTACTAGTTTGTGCTTCAGTAGAGTTTAAATTTGACCAGAGAGTTGTAGTACATTGAGGATCTTTATATTGTAGTCAAGCCGCTCTGGACAAGGGTAGCGTATTATGGTCAGAATCCTCTTGAAAATAGAAGAGAAGGAGCACAGTTTTTCAGTGTTGACGCCCCAAAATTTCAATATAAATTTATGTGTGTCTGGAAATCGTTACATGAAGGATTAGTAAACATACCATGGCATAAAGCGCTTTAAGCTTCAGTGCTCTCTTCATAGTCGTCAGGTGGGATTAATGTGAAAATCGATAGACATTATAAGCCGCGATACGAGGCATCGGAGATAAATAATCTCTTAAACGCTCGTTGAATTGGAAGCACTCTGAAAACAAGGCTTAAACGCCGTGTTTGCTGGCATGCTTTTGGATAAGACCCTGCCCAATTCTTTGCTTTCGGGAAATTTGGGGCATCCCACATGTCGCTCATATAATTGTAATTTGAGAGTTCACGAGAAGGAATTTGCAAGTGTAGCTTATAAAAGCAGGAATTCGTTTCGTTTCGTTTATGTTGAAATTGAATTTTGTTATAATGGAGTAAATACAAGAACATTAACATTGTACTATGCTAATTGTTTGCCCGAATCGAAGGCCAATTTCGTTAGCAATGATCGGCGGATTAATCATGTAATCACTAGTCGCAATAGCTTCTAATTATCATTTCTACACGAAGTCAGAGTCTGTAAAACATTTAGTACACTTTTTGCTTAGACCATTTAACTGACTTTGTGTAACCACAAATCTACTAACATAGATAGTTATTTTTTCACGCGATTGTGAAACTTGAAAAAAAAATACTAACTGTTAATAGCTTATTGTGTCAAATTAAACATATTGTTTCTATTAATCGTTAGTGGATTGTTTTGGGATTTTGAATCTCACAGACAGCTATGTAATTCATCAGTTAGACTTTATAGGGAACTAAAGCAACATCAATTAACTATGATAACATTGAATTCTTCATTTGTGAGGGCCGCGCCCGTCCTGAAACGCCTTGAAGGAGACGTTGACCAGCTGCTTCCACCTCGCTCCATCTTCGGATATCATTGGTGTATATTAAAACCGTAACCGCAAAGAAAGAACTTTTAATCGATACCAAACACGATTATTTATTTTTTAAAACATTTTGTGAGTCTGGTTTTTCTCAATTGATTCGTAATGTAGGTAACGTATCAAACCGATAAAACGTTAAGTTTTGTTTATCACGCTGCTGTTTAAATTCAACAGTGAGATTGTTTGATTTCATGTGTTTCTACTTTTGTGTCCATCATTGAGAGCCACTTTATCTGTCATGCTGTAATGCCCATTACGCATCAACGCTGAGAAGGTAGTAGCATTCCGATGTGATCAAGACATATCTTGACTGGTGGCGAAAGATAGATACTCATGCCATTCTGATGTCGCCAAATCAGAGAGATCTAAAAATATGTATGTCTTGCTTGCTTTATACGTTAGACCATGACAAGTACAACAACACAGTTTGTTTCTTTAAGTTTGGTTTATGTAAAAAATAGCTGTGCCCCCCGACTTCGTCCGCGTAGTATTTAACGTAACAAACATTTCAGGATTATCGGGATAAAAGTATCCTATATGTTAATCCCGGTTATAAACTATCTGTGTTCCAAATTTCATCCAAATGCGTTCAGTAGTTTTTGCGTGAAGGAGTAACAAACATACATCCACACTCACAAACTTTCACATTTATAATATTAGTAGGATTAGCATCTCTGTTAAACAGCCTTTGGTGTAGACCGGTCCTTCTTGTATCTCGAGGATGAGACTTTCAGTGTGAGTGAAGAGAGATCTTCTGTCTAAAGTCATATTTGCTTCTACAATGTGATTTTCTAGAAACTTGGCCGCTGTAGCTTCGACTTTTGTTTTTCCCTTCCACCCATCATCCAAGTGAATGTTAACCCTTACCACTAATTCAATCGCACTCAAGATACCTGTTTATTTTTGTAACAGCTCGTGTTTAACGTTCTGCTCTTTGTTTATTTCCTCGATTTGGGTCACTAAAGCAATATTGCATTTGCAGGGAATGTGAGTTGTTTCAGCAATGCGTTTCTGTTATTTGTACAAATAATAAGTAATAAACGTTCGCTGTAAACGCTGAACACACTGTGAATGGACGTGTGTTATTTTAAATTCGGAGCAATAATATTATTTCGTAAAAAATACCTTTTACTGAATCATCGATTCAAACAGAAAATTACTCAAATTTAGTCGTCATTTTGATGTGGTCTGCAGTACTCTGCGGAATCTGAACTTGATTCATTGAAAACACTAGTAGTTTTTATTGAATCGAATAGATTCAGCGATTCGTTAGCATACCATGCATTTAGCCTGTATTGCCTCTCATAACTCCGTGCTTATCTCCCTAGATCGGTACCTCAGACATGGTGCATTTGAGTCCTGAAGACTTCTTCGAGACTAGTGCGCCGCTCCAGCCGGGCGCTGACCAGCCCATTCCACGGAAAGACATCTGGGAGATCAAACGGCGACTGAATGCGAACCCTGAGGACCCAGACCTGCCAGGTAACGGTCCCCTTACTCTTGAAGGTATCGGAACTAACATAGAAAGTATAACGCTTAATAACGATACCAACGTACCTAAATTATTTTACTGCCAGTAAAAGGTATGGCTGTCTTGCTCAAATAGCGTTGCTGTTATTTTGCTATTGTTAGATGTATTAAATTGGTTATATATTGATTTCTTATATTTACGCGAATACTACACATTGAAATAAAACAATCACACGTCGAACATCAGGACGTCTAACACCTCAGTCCCCCCGTGACCACGGTTGCTGTAAAGCAACCGAAACGTCGGGAACATAAAAAGTAAAAATAAACGCGATATAATCCGTAAAAATTGTTTTATTTCAATGGTTATATATTGATAGATTTATTAAACGAATATAATAAATACTCATAAATAAATATTGCCAGACGGATACACCTACTATTTGGTCCCAAACTAACCAACACTTGTAATATTAGTACCGTACAATGGACTGGGGGCGATCTCAGTGACACCCAGACCAAGGAAAATTAAAAAAAAGGCCATTTCCGAAATTCGCCCCGGCGGGAATCGAACTCGCAACCACCACGTGCAGTGAGCCGAACGGCCTACGCTCAAGCACTGCGCTAAGCGGTCATCAAATGCTTTGTTACTCTAAATATGTAGGTCACTGCATGAACGAGCTGGGTTTGACAACCACCAAAGTATTTCAATACTATTTATTTATCTGGTCAACTACTATGACTCACAAATAATACAGGAAGTAAAATAAATCGATTGAATGATATTTAATATTTCTTCGCAGTTCTTCAGCCTGCGTCCCCGTCTGCTCAGAAGAATCCATCCACAGAAGCAACCGAGTCTCGCGAGAAACGCAGTGTATTCCCCGACTCTGGCGCCGACAGTGTGGTCGACGAGTATGCTGCTCCACGTATCATGTCTAAGTCGGAAGAAAGGTATGAAAAGCGCCTTTTATTTATATAACGGCCAAGAAGCAATACGAAATAGTAATAAAATTCGAATTGGAGTCGGTCACGGCTTGCTAACATTTGGGCTACCATTTTATAAATTAGTGGTCAATCGATCAATAATCAAGATCAAGATCGTCAATCAAGATTTTCATATCGCTTCTTCTCGTTGGCTCTAGTATCGAAAGTATTAAAACCTCTATAAAATTGTTAGAATTGATGTAGAATTATGGATAGTGTCCCCTCTTCATTGACAGATTGGGCATTGACCCATCCTGAGAAGGCCATGTAATTAATGAAATATATCATATCTAAGAAGTATATGTACATGGAATATAATGCGGGAATAGTTCTCGTTTGGTTTCTTATGATATAGGTACATAATATGAGTTTGTTTTCTCTAACCTCCTTTTGGATCATAGATCATAATAGAGCGTCGATTGTCTTTCTCTATCCGTATCCTACTACTTAATATTATAAATGAGAAAGTTTGTGAGTGTTGATGTATGTTTGTTGGGTGGATTTCCCAACAGCAAAATTTACGCGGCACGGATGAAATCGGTAGTGTGGAACGTTATTATACAGTTCTATTTTTTTTTCTAACTAGAAGAGGTTTATGCCTGTGCGTGGCAAAATTATTTCTTCATTAGGTTTGCAGTTAATTAGGAAAAAAATCCTAAAGCCCTGTTTTTTTCTTTTCGGTGCCGTCAAAAGTTTAAACACGTATATCTCATAAGTTAATTAACATATTTTGATGACATTAAAAATTGCATTAACTATATCAAGAAGTACAATAAACAACAGACACCATTTAAAAAAGTTAAAAATAAAAAAAACAACCGATATGAAAGAAAAAACGACTTTGTTGATATTCACCCTGTTACTCTTTCACACAAAAACTACTGAACGGATTTGGCTGAAATTTGGAACACAGATAGTTTATAACCCTGATTAACACATATAATACTTTAATTAAGTCTACGCGGACGAAGTAGCGGGCAGAAACTAGTTTACATATGGCATTAGGATGATATCTCCAATCACGTAGGCGAAGACGTTCCCCAACATTCCGTTCTCGATATCGTGACGACCGCAGATTCTTCGGCAAATATATCAGGCAGGTACATAACCAGGCGACCACCGGGCAATAGGAATGCGACCGCAGCCTCTCCGGTTTCATAATGAGAAATAGGTACTCGTGATTGCAATTTGAATCTGTGGGAACATAATATTTAACAGAACGTTGACAATATTATCCGTTCTTTGGCAAAGCAAATACTTTTCGTAATTTCCCTCGAGCTTGGCGTTACACGACGTCTCCCTCACTTACATAATACAAGCCTTGGGTAGTTAAGGAGGTTATACGTTTGGTAATTCTAAACAAGTAGGCCAGGAAAGAAAAACGAAAGCAAAGTACTAAATAAATAGTCAGAATCTACCATCGTTTGTGTAGTTTTGATGCGAAGAAAGAAATTGCTTTAAAACATGTACCACTTCCATAAAATGATAATAGCTCTAGATATCCCAGTTTGAAACAAGAATATCCGATAATGGAGAACGAGGCTAGCGAAAACAATCTAGTATAAAACCCTGGGGCCATATTACCAATTATTCTCAACGATGTAGATAACGCCAATAAACACTTTGATGGCCCCTCAAATTTGATCCGTCTTTTATTACCCTTTCATTCTTTTATAACGCTTTTTTATCCGTTTCATCTTCTGATGTTTAACCTTCGAGCCCCAAGTTATTTTATATTAAATTTAATTTTGAACAGCACACAATTAATTAAACTTTTATGATTATAATTGTTCGGTTCGAAGAAATGTCTCGTCAATAAAATTTATTTCAATGTTTAATTAAAGTAATTATACAACCTCACAAGCCAAACCAACCTATTCGCAAGCCAACCTCACAACAAGTGAGGTACTTGGACTTGCGAATAGAATATTATTGTTGAAGTACAACGTCATACAAATTAAAAAAATAATGTTTTGAAAACCAATACGATATAAAACAATATGTTATATAAGTAAAAGCAATTTCATAACATAGTAGTATCAATTCCCGCAACTCGAGCCAATACTGAGAGTATTAACTGGCTGAAGTACACTTGGTAGCAATATGCGAGCAAACATAGTGACCGAAGTGATGGCAAACAAAGCAAACACGAGATGGAAACTCAAACATATGAGAACTTTAATAATTTTCTGGTAGAAATGAAAACTCCAGCAATAGGCGTGAGCTTGATTAAAAAGCATCCGTTAAAAACTTCATAACTCAAATTTAATTTACAAACAACCTAAGCCTGCTGTTAAACAGTCTGAGAATACAAACCATTCCGCGTTAAAATCACGCGACGACATTAAATTTATTTCGCTGGCAAAAAGGCTAATCGTGCAGTTGGCGTCAGTGTAATTAAAACTTTCAAATCTTTTTTGTAGTTGTAACTCTAGGTTTTAATTAAAGTGCCGGTTCGCTAACCCGAGTTAATTTCATTGTTAGAGTGTAGGGTTCCTAACTCGTGACGTCAGAGGGTAGAGCGTAGAATGTTGAACCATTTTTTATCATGTTCCTAACTATTACGAAGGGATGAGAGTTTTTAAAATAAATGGAAAGCACTTCGCTTTGAGCACATACATAAGACATTCGCTACAGAACTGCATTGAATCAGCGTGGTGGATTATGGCCAGAATCGTGCCCAGGACTAATGTCCTTTTAATAAATATTATATTTCGTTATAAGTATTTATTTAATCTCCATAAAGATGAATCAGATTGAAGCAAATTTTATAATGGATCAGGCAGCAAAATATTTTCTTAGAAAATCTTGTTTCAAAGAGCTTATTAATGTAAGTGTTTCAAAGGCGGGTATTTTCTTTGGCTGCAGCCACGACGAAATTTAACAAGAACATTGCGAAATAAGGCCTGCCCACACGATGTTTCGCTCTAGAACTTTTTCTTATTTGCACAAAGACTAGTCACGTTTTAAAGTGGGCGAGGATATGTTTTTAGACCTTGCAAGACGGGTACGAATGTTAAAACACGTGATTATTGACGTTGTTACAGACGCAAGACCAAGAAGTTCTCAGGCAGCTCGGAGTTCAGTGGGAGCGCTAAGATGGCGCTGCACACCGTCACCAGGACTGTTAGGAACAGCGACTTTGAGGTAGGTGTCTGCGACTTGAGAGTGTGTTTTATGAGTTACTAGCGACGCGCCCCGGCTTCGCACGTGTATTTTTATCAGTGTTTCTCTACTATATCATGCATGTATTATACATATAAACTTTACTCTTGAATCACTCTATCTATTAAAAAAGTAACCGCATCAAAATCTGCTGCGTAGTTTTAAAAATCTAAGCATACATAGGGACAGACAGACAGCGGGAAGCGACTTTGTTTTATATTATGTAGTGAAATTGACTATCACGCAAACATATTTGAAGCGATTTGGGTAAGTTAATATGATATTTGGAACAAATGCTGTTAGTTAATCTAAAATAAAATATAATGTGAAATATGTGTAGTGTGCGCGCGCATACATACAAGGGAGTCGAGAGTGATGAAGTAGAGGGGGCATGACGGCATGAGAGAACGTCATGCCATTTGCCGTGACGGCAAACAGGTCGATTTTACTGCCAAAGTGCGTAAAATAAATGTCTCATTCAATTTTTTTTTAATAGGTTATTTATACCAATATGTTTTTTATTTTCAGGAAGGACAAAGGCGGCCTTTCGTAGCGGCTCATTTCCATGGAAACACGTCCCATCTAAGTACTGAAATACATGCCCATTATAAGGGTAAATAAACTTATATGTAAACCTGTACATAACTAATTAACTACCTAGGTATGTGGGAATAGCCATTAAAAGGTTCATCAACATGATATATAAAGGATTTAAAAGAATAATAAGGTATTAAAATTTTATAAGTTATCAGCAAAATCGATACGAATGGTTTTTAATCAGCTTCAAAAAAATGTTAAAATTATAATTAGGTAGGCACTTTTGAATCGCTTTAACGCAGTAGGTATAGCAAAATCCAAGCAATATCATAATTGTATCAATTAGAATGGTGAAAAACCGTTTAGGTACATTTATGAGACACCCCAAACGGTTTGAATGACGTGGCGGTGAATGCGATGTGATATATTATTATTACGGGATAGCGTCATCTTTCAGCTTTCGCACATTTAATGCTGTGGTCGTGAATTAGTAGTACATGACATTTTATGCATATTATATTTTGCTGAATATTATTAATAAGTACAGAACTACGTACGTAAGTACAATCTAACACACAAAAAATAACTAGTTTTTTGCAATACGGGCCTAGTATTAATAAATCGATCTCAAGTCTAAGAATGATCTTAAGTACGCTTTTGACATGTCATTTTGTATTGCAATGACATTTCCAAGATCACTCTCAAACTTGAGATCGATTCATTCATCGATCATACGGGCCCTAGAAAAGTATAGATTTGAACTCTCTTAGAGTGGAGACTGTGTTAGACTGTACACTGTATACAAGCAGGAGATTACTTTCGACTTTTTATAGACTGTAACTCCTGCGAAAGAATGGTGATGTTATACCACTTCTTTTATCTATACAAATAAATAAAATTGGAGTGTCTGTTTGTAATAGCAAAATAACATCTTTTCACTAAATGCATATGAAAGTACATACGACACCTATAACAAAAACGCGATTTAAACATTTTTTTGTCTGTCTGTCTGTCTGTGTGTCTGTGTGTTTGTTCCGGGTAATCTCCGAAACGGCTGGACCGATTTTGAGGGGACTTTCACTGGTAGATAGCTGTTGTTATAAGCAGTAACTTAGGCTACTTTTATTTTAGAAAAACTAAATTTTAAAAAAATTAGTTCTGTCGCGTGGCCTCAGAACGCGGGAGCGGGCTTTTTTGTTAAGTTAAATTCCACGCGGACGAAGTCGCGGGCATAAACTAGTAGTCTATAAAATACCAATGCATTGTTTCAGGTAACGGCCTAGTTCGTGTGTCCCATGGGGCGGCGCACGACGTGTGGTACCCCGCCCCGTGGACCATCAGCGCGCGCCACCCCCGCCCCACCCTGACCAGGAACGGACACGTTCACGTGCACGATACTGGCATATACCTGGTCTATGTACAGGTACGCACGGTTATACTAGGTGAAACAGAAAGGGTATACTATTTTTTTTGCAACTTAACTTTGTAAATCTTAAACTATAGGCTTTGTGGGACAGTTAAAGTACTAAAGGTTTTGTAGACTTATGAAATCTGTCAACAGCTGTATTCCTGTAACACCTTTTGTTTTTCAAGTTGGCTCCAAAGATTATAGTTTTAGAATTACAAAGATAATTTTTGAAAAAAAAGTATACCCTTTATGTTTCAATCTGTATAGGAGCGCCGCGAGGATTTTAAAAAAACAGTTATTTGATTATAATAAATTTAAGTATAGTAGATTTGGTAGAATTAGGTTTTGCTTGCAAGACGGTTGGGTCGAGACTGAGGGTCTTAAGGCGGTCATCAGCTACTGCAACCCAAAATGCTGAATCGGCAAAACTGCACCTGGGTGGAGTTGGGTCAGCATTTTGGCTTGCAATTTAGGGGTATGACACGAGTTTTCACCGTAAACGGTCGGTTTTGTTCCCTGAATGTAAAGAAGTGATCTTCAATCGGAAGTTCATCTCGGGAACGGCACAGTCGACATTTGTTAAATGTCCTTCAAATAATGATATTTCAATTGATCGAGACAATCATTAGGGAAAGAATATTTGTTTTCGTAACTATTTACACAGGCTTTTTTTTTATTAAAAAAAAAGATAACTTGAAATGTGAGTTTTATCGCATCACTAGTACATATTCCCGTTAGCCCCTCCAGCTAAGCTAATGTTTGTGTTAGGAGTTGACTCACGTCAATAGTTTAATGGCCCAGATGGGAATCGTACCCGGAACCTCTCAGCTACCAGAGCGGCCCCTCTAACCACTCGGCTATTGACGCCTTCATAATTATTATGTCATGTTAGAAAATTGTGTTTTTGATTTGACAAGTTGAGTAATACAAATGGAGGTATCTCTTGTAATTGTACCTACTTGTAATGTGCTTTTAGGGCTTACTTGACTTGGTAATAACGATTTATGTAGCTGAGTGTACTCACTGTTTGACTCGAGCCTAGTGTATTGTATAGGGATTATATCGTCTAGCTTTTATGTTTGCTTTGAAAATACTATAATCGTATCAGAAAGGATATTAAGATAATTCGTCTACGGCACAAAGAACACTGTATCTACTTTAGGAAGTCTTAGAATGTTGTTTTCTTTACAGATTTATTACCTAGACAGCCACGACATAATATCCTGGGTGCTACACCGTACGAACGCTGAAATCGAGGGTCGGGAGACCATCCTCCAATGCGCCCAGTCCACTCACTCCACGGAACAGATAGACAAGCCCAACTCTTGCTTCTCAGCCTCTGCGATATTCCTGAAATCTGGTGACAGACTTGCTGTGAGGAACACGGGAGGTGATCGGCACTCTTTGATGCAGCCCGAGAAGAGTTTCATAGGACTCATAAAACTGGCGGATGCGGAGGATCCGACTTTGGAGCTGTAGATTATGTCAACCGTGTGCAATAACCTGTATTAGAAGATTTTGTTTTTCCGAAAAAAACTTTGTTTTTCAACTTTCGTCTTTATGTTGGGCTATATAATGTCCAAATATAGTATGTTTATACAAATATTTTTGGTACTCTAAAATATTTGAAATACTTAAAACCTGAGAACCGACCTCTACAAATAAAATTTGCGATGGGTAATCCATTTGGCCAGAATTAATGAGGGTACATACGCGCGTAAAAGTGTCGAAATAGGTATTTTTTTTGTATGAAACATACAAGCTTTTTTATGTGCCTGAATTTTTAAAATATATTTATGTTTTTTACTAAACCTTTTCGCCAATGGAACATAGATTATTTTGGATCTTTGATGTTAGCCATAGATTTTATCTTGATATATTTGTGAAAGTTTTACAGATATATTTGAAGTGATATTTTGTTATTATAGTCAAGAAAGTGCCATTTTTGCGCAGTGCTGTAATTAAGGAATAAATAACAATTAGTGTTTATTATAATTATGATATTAATTATTGTAATTAATAACATGGCATCGACCTCGCGTTGTTATCGTCTTTTTTGAAGTTATCGATACGTCATATTATTGCCATACCTACGATAATATTTAAATAAAACAATGCAATAAAAAGAAAATGTGCCTTATGTCCAAACATTGCTTATTTATTGTATAATTTATTAATTTTAATTACATACATTAGAGATCAATTTAATATAAATTGTCAGGTCCTAAATGTCTTGCTGATCCTATCATATTCTAGCGATATGAAAAGGACGAAATGTTAAGTCCTGACTCTATCGTATAATAATAATAGAAGTAATTGCATCATTACAGGACTATTACAAAGTTATGATTAGTAATACTTATATCGTGAGAAAAATCGAAAGATCTGTTATACCATTGATATTAATAGGTAACCTAACGTTGAAACTTAAAGTAATTTATTTATACGTATAATATAGGTGTTTACTTATTTAAGATAGATTATATAATGCATACATGCATTTTCGATATTAATGTTTTGTATGTGCAAAAATAAATAGTATTAAAATTAAGGAATTTTTTTCATTTTATTGGCTTACATTGACTTTTTAATTATCTGAAAAAATTAAATCTTATTGAGAAAGAAAATGGGAATTAAGCAAGTAGTAATATAAATAAGATGTAATTAGATACCAATTTTTTCATAAAACCTATCCGTAGAGATTACTTGAAGGTATAAATAAACAAAGTAGGTAAGGACTCTTTCGACTCCTGTCTGGTACTATGTCAAATTTAAATGACTTACTAGGTACATTTTCTTCCAATTATTTCTTGTAGATACCTTCTAAGTTATTGCATATCGAATTATAATTGACAAACGCGTCATTGTACCTGATTTTCTCTACATATAAATTGTACCAGTACCTACTTATATTTTATTACATACTCGTCTTTCTATATCATTTTTTACTTCTACTCTAATCTCATTACTTGACATTTATAGGGGACACCCTAATGTTATTAATATTGGCTTCGGAAGCTTCGCCTGACAGGCGGAGGCGTACCGCCGCCGACAATTTCATTAAAACGAGACGTCCCACATTCCTTGTACGGCCAACATCGGAATCTTAGCAAGTACACCCACTCGCGATATTGCTTATACTTTATTATATTTTAGTAGTATCTATATTAAAATGGTATATTTGATAAATGAGTTTTAGACAACTCTATCTACTAAAAGCATTCGATACTTCAAGAAAATCATTTCATTTCTACTCATAGAAATTAATATCGAAACTAAAGCATGAGGAATCAAGTTAAACTTAAAACAAGATCAATATACTTACCTACTAATAAAATGAATCAAATGATTATCAACAAGACAAGTCTGTTAATTCTTCTCTAAACACTTTTGTTGTTGCTTGTACAATTTAAACGACGCGATGGTTTAATATTGATTCCCGGAGTACTTATTTAATATGGTTTTCTCATATTGTTTAATATTGAAAACAAGTAAGTACTTTTACAAATATAAATACGTATCGTTAAAACTAATTTAGACAGGAAAGGCAATGGGTACGGAGATATAGATACAGTAGGTACAACTTTGTAAAATATATTAATAAAAAAATTTAAATAAGTAAAATGAATGAAAACATTTTTAGTCAAAACAATAATGATCTCCATTTCAAAGAATCTTGGGTATCCGTCCGACCTTGCCTGGGATAAAATAATGTTTTTGTTTCTACAAGTTTCATACTTTATACAAGGTAACTTATAAAGCTATGTTTTATGTGATAGAAAAATACTTTCTAACAAGTTTTTGTAAATATTGTTACCGTATACTACTACTAACTACCTACCTACCTAATCTTCGTGCTCTTCTTTCAATATAGAAAAAAATAGATTCCACACCGCAAAAGGAAAAAAATCGGAACGATAGCACTCTTGACTCTTGAGGGCTTACGTCCGTCCATCCGTCCATTTTAATTAAAATATTTATTTTATTATTTTATTCCATAGCCAATTTGACTTTTATTTACTTTAAAGTATTCTTCCCTAAACGTCCTTTATAAGATATATATAATTCATAGATTTTTGCTAAAGCCTGACCTTTGCCGTTATCTACTCGTTAAAAGCGAACTCTGTCGTCGTCAAATGATAACTACAAGCCACATTAGAATATTCTTCTGTCTCATACATTATGAATAGACATTATGTTAATAAGTAAATTGGTACCGTTCGTTCAGTAAAAATATTTTGTATAAGTACTTATTTACCAATTTGGTCTAATTCTAAACAATTTGTGCCAGAAATGATGAGAGCGCTCTCTACAACCTATAGCCCACCATTAAAGACATAGAGGTATGTCCAGATCATTTTCTCTCTCTTTTAAGATAATATAAGATAAAGGTTACATTAGAAAAAGAGCTTTGAGGACAGCGGGCGTAAAATCTACCACATTATTAAGTCTGCGGTTTGAAGACTTCACTACCCACCACAAAGTCTGTCGTCTGCGTGTACCACGTGATTATGCACGAAATTGACTCACTTTGATTGGGTAGGTGTATGAAATGGTATATTACGTGAAGCGGTGAAACCGTGTAAATACCGAACGGTTTATTAAAGCTACCTAATTAACCCACACGAGGCCATCCATTATGGTACAAGCTTTGATGAAAGCATAAATGGGATTAGTGTTTGATAGTAAACAAGTAAATACCCAAGCCAATTAAGCTGTGAAAGTTTTTTTGATTATTTCTGGTCGTTTGGTTTCGTTGCAGTTCTTGTTTGAATCGTAATAAGTTGAGATTCGTCATCATTAAAATCTTTAACTTAATGAATAAATAAATAAAGAAATATCGCCAGACTGACATACCAACTGTATGGTCTCAAACTAAGCAAAGCTTGTTGTACTATGGGTACCGTACAATGGACTAGGGGCGATCCCAGTGACACCCAGACCAGGGCAAACTACGAAAAGGCCATTTCCGAAATTTGCCCCGGCGCCGGGAATCGAACCCGCAACCACCCGGCGCAGTGAGCCGAGCGGCCTACGCTCGAGCCACTGCGCCGAGCGGTCGTCAAATGGTTTGAATATAATTTGGAGAAGGACATTAAAGGGGCTAAATCATTATTACATCAAAAGTCTTGGATGGTCTAGATGGTTATCTATTCACCCCCTGAACATCCTTCCCTACACTAAATGCTAACTGCTAAATACTGATAATGTTTGTTCGTTTGTCAACCAAGAATGCTACATAGTATCTAAATCAGTCACATTTTCAGCCGGACACCTGCCCTTGTACCCTTCACGTTAAAGTATTCCATCATATTAAGAATATTAAATTAAAGTAAATTCAAAATATTTACTGGGTACACACACTGGACAATCGCATCATTATCGATTTCACATTTTATGAGGACGGATTTAGTATTAATAAAATAATATTAATTAGTAAAAACAAAGGAAAAAAAAAAATTAAAAACAAACAACATTATTTACCATTAGTAGTACTGAAAACATTAATGACTTTCTAAAACTTTCCTCGATAAAAGATCAAAGAGACGTAAGAGATTTATTTACTTAATTGTTTTTAACCCCCGACGAAAAAAGAGGGGTGTTATAAGTTTAACATGTGTATCTGTGTGTCTGTGTATCTGTGTATCTGTGTGTCTGTCTGTGGCAACGTAGCGCCCAAGCTGATGAACCGATTTCAATTGTGTTTCTTTTGTTAGATAGGTATTCTGATCGAGAGTGTTCTTAGCTATGTTTCATGAAAATCGGTTCAGCCGTTTGAAGATCATCAGCTCTTTTGTAGGTTAAAAAGCCACATTCTCGGCCAAAACCAACTTCCACGGCTCGAATCCAATCGAAATTTGAGATTATTGGATTTAGATTTATTATATTTTTAAATGATCGTAATAGTCTGAACTGGCTTTTTACAATATTATAAATATGACAAGTTTCCCTGATTCTGGAAAAAATGTATATTTTATCAATTTTTATATGAGATTTGTGTATGAACTAAAGACGTTCCATAAGTCACGTGTCAAATGATGGATACGCGCATGCGTTAAATTTTATTTGTTTTGTTCATGGTCATGGAATATTACGTTATCATAATTCTAGAGGGCGCTGCTCCGCCATTGAGAAAAAATATAAAAAACAAATCTAATTTAAAATAATTTTAGCGTTATTGAAAATTCTTCCCCTGGGCTGCTCCCGTCCACCTAAACCAGAGTTATTACATGAAATTGAATCATAATTGATAATATTTTACTAGGAATTAAACCTCCGTGGCATCAATATTTAGATTCGTTGTCTATTCTAATGTCAATTATTATAATGTCATAACAAAATAATGTCTCATACTTTTACACAGATTTTATGTTGATTATTGTATACATTTGATGAAAAGGTCGTCGCATCGGGGGTTTTTAAATTTTCAATTTAGAGTTATGTTACATTTATTCGTATCGTATTATGTTATTTATATATGAGTTGTTTTAATTATTTAGATAAGTTCAGTAGGTATAACACCCTGTATCTCAATTTTCGGTAACGTACGGCCAAATTTTCTTGAAAAACGCTTCAGTAATAAGTTTTCAAATGCATAGATATGTCATTACTCCCATTTATTCACATTCAATAGGTAGGTACCACCAAAAACAAAAGACTGCTATGAAGCAGCCACATCGTTCGGGGTGAAGCGAAGGAAGCCTTATCACCACCGTTAGCCGTCGTTCATAAAGTGTTTTAGCACCTACGTGACGGTAACACCTTTCAGTTTTTATGGACCAAAGTGTCTGGACTCTGGAGCAGGTTGTAATAACTATAAATAATAATGTAATGGTCCTGACAATGGTTTTGATCGGATCGACATTATTGAAAATTGAATCTGTTAGCAACAGTATAGCTCCTGTAAATATAAATTGCATCAAGGTAAAACTGATATACCTAACATGAAGTTTTATGTACTCAGGTAAGTAGATGTTATGGTACCTCAGTTAACAAAGCACTTCTCGCAAACTAAACATAAAATAACAATGTTGCATAGAACTGTTAACAAAAAGAGTCACATGGAATTGACGCGCTCAGCATTGAACTATAAAGCAGTGAGGCTTAAGCGCGAAACTACAGCAATAAAGCGAGCGATATGTGCACGCGCCCTACGGGCCGCCCGCCCCCGGTATCGATCGCCCGCGTTATATAACCCTGCCCCGCGCCGCCCGCCCAGCCCCCGCCGCACTCGAGATACCTTTAGCTATATATATCATTCATGAGGCAGGTTCCGCAGCCGGCAGTTCTGAGCCTTTTGCGAACCCTAAAAAGGTTGCGTGCGCATTAACAACCGCGCAACTTGTCTGAAGCGGTTTCAGTTGTTTGCTGACTGCGAGGGTGCGCGAACGTTTTCACATAATTTTCCTTCTGTGTTTTGTGTACAGGCGCGAATTAATGTATTAAGGGTAAGATTTATTAACTATATATTATAAGGCCTTAGTTTTATTTTATGTAGGTAGGTCTATTTTTTTGAAAAGTGTTATTTTTTTCTAATTTATAAAACGTATTGGAGGGTATAAGATTTGGTCATTGTTAGCATGGGTTTTATGTGGCGATAAAAGCTGCAATTAATCAGGTCATAGGTCAAGCCAGTCTGCTCAATCGTTTATTAAATCAGCTACAGCAAAACAGTTTTATAATACTATGTGTTTTTTGCAACAATCGTCGAGGGAAACATTTGATATGCCCGAGCCTTATGTATAATTTAAATTTACAAAAGTCATCAGAATTGTTTAATAAAATAGTGAATTAGTTTTTATGCTGTGAAATGGTCTGTTCATATTTTGCTCTCGCCTGGATTTTACTTGTACCGCCTTCATGGTATAAAGGTATCTCTCAAAATACAAGGGTTGCTTGGCTTGGGATTACACGATTGGCAGCTATTTTATTTCAAGTTATTCACGGTCACTCTTATCTAGCAAGTACTTACATACTAGATAAAGCTTATTGGACATGCCGCGTTGTGATCAATATTTACTAATAACACTGAAACTCATATCGACTGCCGCAGGCCGCACCACTTCAAAAATGAATGGACGTTTAGTGCAACCAAATACTTTATTTAGTACCTGCCTACACCCTTGCGTCTACATTATCTGAAAAACTATTCAGATGTACCTAATCCCAATTGGAATACATTGGGATGAAAGACAGTAAAAAAATTATTAAAACCAAAATGCCGATATCTACTTACATTGCACTGTACAACTCACAGACAAAGTCAAAACGGTTATTTTGTTTAGACCTACTGGGGCACTTACAAATTTTATTTTTTACATATTTTTCTTATATACAAAGATTACAACGGATCGGAACGCAACCTCGACTGAGAGGATCCGGCAAGAAACTCAGCGGGCTTGTCTTTTAACATTTTGTTATCTTTCTTTTTTATCGCCAGTTGCTATAAGCAATTAGCTTGCTATAAGCTTAGTTAATAATAATAATTACAAAGGGTAGTAGATATTAATATAAAAATAATAGCTCTAGTGTGTTTCCTTTTGAGATTACCAAGGATTACTTATGTAATTCGGACTAGCAGGGCAACTGTGCAACTTATAGTCAAATCGTCTATATTGTTTAGACTTACTGGGGGCACTTACAAATTGTAATTTTGACATATTTTTCTTATATAGGTATACAAAGGGATTGGAACGGGACGTCGATTGAGAAAGAAACTCCTACCCCTTATAGGAATGCAGGTGATGGTGTCACTAAATTTCGTACAACAAGATCGAACCAGTAACCCTCTAAACCTCACCCGAAGGATCTAGACCAAGTGGTCAAATATATTGTACTAGCTGTGCCTGCGACTTCGTCCGCGTGTAATTGAACTTAACAAAAATTTCGGGATTATTCATCCCCTATTTTATCCCCTTGGGGGTAGAATTAATCAAAATCCTTTCTTAGCGGATGCCTACGTCATAACATCTACCTGCATGCCAAATTTCAGCCCGATCCGTCCAGTGGTTTGGGCTGTGCGTTGATAGATCACTATATCAGTCAGTCAGTCACCTTTGAGTTATATATTTCTAGATGCATTAGGTACGAAAGCTAAACCTTCACATAATAATAGGTACCACCAGAGAACACAAAACAAACAATGGTTCGGTATCCTACTAGGCAAATCACAAACCCTTATTTAAACGTGGATTAGCGGTTATGTAGTTACACCATACTTTGTCTTCTTCATTCGAATGCCAAATTACTGATGATAGAATGAGATAGTTTGGTGTGGAACTATTCGCCCGCTAGTCCATGTTTATTAATTAGGGGGAAAATTTTGTAATTAGGTGCACGGATTTCCCCCAAAAACGGTCAATTAAATTCCTTTTTTTTTAGTACAGTTAAATCTGTAGTAAGATATTCCGTAGACTTTTCAGAGCCTCCCGAATTAGGTACCTAATTAAGGTAATCCAGGATTCCTGCGTTGAATCCTAAATTGTTACTTAACTACAATAATACAGAAGAGTTTCTTTATACAATTAAAAGTATATAGGTATAGGTACATACTGTGTATGAATCTAGCCAGATCTAACATCTTTTCTAAAAGGTATTTGATATCACCGTTATAATTCCATAATAAGAAAATAATAATACCTAATTCAGTGGACTTAGAATTATATGTTTTACTAGATGTGCCCGCGGCTTCGTCCACATGGAATTGAATTGACAAAGTTTCATACAAACTTCCATCCCCTATTTTATCCCCTTGGGGGTAGAATTAATCAAAATCCTTTCTTAGCGGATGCCTACGTCATAACATCTACCTGCATGCCAAATTTCAGCCCGATCCGTCCAGTGGTTTGGGCTGTGCGTTGATAGATCACTATGTCAGTCAGTCACCTTTGAGTTATATATATTTAGACTAGCTGTGCCCACCGACTTCATCCGCGTAGTATTTAACGTAACAAAAATTTCGGGATTATCGGGCTAAAAAGTATCCTATATGTTAATCCCGGTTATAAACTATCTGTGTTCCAAATTTCATCTAAATCCGTTCAGTAGTTTTTGCGGGAAGGAGTAACAAACATACATCCACACTCACAAACTTTCACATTTGTAATATTAGTAGGATGTAATCTATGTTTTTTTTCACGGTTGTAGAGCCGAGCTGTAGCTTGTTCACTACAGCTCTTATTTGGACTGGCTTGAGCATGGTAGTACCCCTCTCTCACAGAAGTTCAGCGTGAAGTAGCTGTTATAGCTGCGTTCCGTACGACGAATAAGAGCACTGGAAGCCCAACCCTCTATTCCCTTCCCTTTGTCCGACTCCCCGTCAAGTCGGCATCGTGCGAGAAATGCATTTGGCATTACAAGAATCTAATATGGGCTACGGTAGCTGCTTAACAACAGCTTGTTTGCCGACTTCGTTACACATGATGACCGCTTGGCGCAGTGGTTCGAGCGTAGGCTGCTCGGCTCAGTGCACATGGTGGTTGCGGGTTCGATTCCCGCTGGGGCAAATTTCGGAAATGGCCTTTTCGTAATTTGCCCCGGTCTGGGTGACACTGGGATCGCCCCCAGTCCAGTGTACGGTACCCATAGTACAAGCGTTGCTTAGTTTGGGACCATACAGTTAGTGTGTTCGTCTGGCGATATTTAATTTACTTATTTGCAATATAAGTAAATAACAAACACTATTCAGAAAAGATACTCAGAATGTACACGTTACTTAGGTATTTCTCGGTACCTATTAATTGCGGGATCCCACTATTATACAATGAACCATCTGCTCTAGGGAAGTCTAAATATATATTTTTTTAGAGCTTAACAAACTTCATTACTCGCCTTAGAACCCGGGGCAGTATAAATATTTTTATGAAAAAACAGGATAAAAAGATATTTTCATGTCTGTCTTTCACGTTTCTTAAATAATAAACACGGGCCCAAGAAAATGAGGAAGACTTCCTTTATCAAAAGAGGAAGGCAATAGAGTACTTCAGGAAAGAAAATAATAAACATCCGTCCGCGGCCTGTTAACCATTAAAAATAATAATCAACTGCAACTTGATCCTTTTAATATATTTATGTATAGCACTGTAAATATGTAGGTAATTAAATAGTTAATTAATTGTCCAATATTTACTGGTAATTTTCATTCACGCATAAGGAAAACGTCGGTTTATATATTATGATGATTTCCCGTTTTATAAACATTAAATCGATCTAGCGGGGAGAGGGTGCGCTTACAAGCCATCCCAGGGCACTGCCTCCACGAGTATTTAGAGTTTCCAAGCTCCAACAAAAGAAAGTTTTATTCTAAATAGCAGCGCATTTAGAACAAATGGTTTCATTTTAGTATTCTGTCTTAAATAAAATAATAAAGCCCCATAGTGGTGTGATACTTCATTATTTTTAGGCATATTGTAGGTAGGTAAAAGAAAACTATTAAACGCAAAAGTTCACTAGTTCACTTTGTACTAGGTTTGTACCAAATAATAGCGCATATACCACTTATAATACAAAATAACGGGAAATACTAAAAACAATATGAAATACAAAGCTTTTTTCACAGAAAATTAAAACGCCGACAAGCGTGTTCTAATTAAATGGTTGTCCGGCGGAATAAATTTTCCTTTTTTGCAAGGCCTCAAGTAAATAATTAATTATTTCGTTATATAAGAGTTCAGCTCCTACTCATTTAATTTGTGTAGCTTATTTTATGATCTATGTTATTTCTTTAAGTAAATATACCTATCGCTATAACTCCACTTCAAAGAAAGGGATTGTGTTGAGGAAAATCTTTTCAGAAAAGTGCCTGATCCATGTTGCCTGTTAGGAAAATTTCGTGGCAAGGAGAGGCGGAAAACGGAAAATACATCGTGTTTTTTCATCATTTCTGATTATGCTACTGTTGAGAGTTGAAAGAAGCTATTCCAGAATGTCACTAATGCCCAGCTCTGTAAACTAATAACTAATCACAAATTCGTGGGTAACAATTCGCAATTTATTACAGGTCTATCATCGGTCACCATGGGCCTAATATGGCTATTAACAGTCGCATTCGCGGCAGTGTGCGCGAGCGCAGATCGTGGAGGTTCTTCTCTGCGCGGCGCTTTGGAAGCGCTGCAGCGCAGACAGCGGGGTCGCGTGCATGGCCCCATCCTGCCTCAGCCTGATTATGATACGCTTTATGAATTTGTACCTCCACAAGGTTATCCAGGTAGGAAAACTGCAATAGTTTATAGGGCTGATCCAATTTACAAATAAAATATTATATAATGCAATATCAGATGTCTGTTCCTCATTTATATTCCTAACTCTTATTATACAGATATTCTATTTCTTCTAGAACCTGATTACGCAGTGGATGTTGACGATCTTGATGATGAACCAGCTCCAAAATACCTTGTTAAGTTACTCGATGAAAACGACCGACCGCCCGAGACATATGAGTACAAACTAATTAAGAAAAAGAATACCTCTAACTCGGCCAAAAAGGAGTCAGCTTTTCGTGAAAGGAGCCACAATTCAGACAATGAGAGGCTTCGGGAACTTTTCATGGACAAGGAAGAGCCAGAACCGAAGAAAGAATTGCCCGATAGTTCCGAAAATGACGCTGAATACGCATTACTTTTGGGTCAATTGTGGTCAAAATACAAAAACGACAAAGAACATGCTAACAATATCGAGTCCGCACCACAAGGAGTTGTGAAACTATACAACGATAAGAAAGTCAAGAAGCGATATTCAGATAATTGGGGGCCTATCGCGTTCAAAAGGAAACGAAGTTCGGATTCCGAATCCACCCGGCCTATCGTTTTTGATTATGACGGTAGAAAAAATCCTAGTGGGACTGTAGATCCTAACTATAACGCATACGATCTTTCTGATAATGATAAAGATGATTTGCGAGAGGAATATGCCATCGCTTTTCAACCACTAGATGATGATAGTCTGTCTGATTTGGCAGACGATGATCAATATGCCTACGATGCCGTCGAGAAACGTTTTCCCGTTACTAAACGTAGCAGTGGGTCTTATGCTTTGAACACACAGAAAAAGAGGTTCGTTCAGAACCAAAACAAGCGTGAAACTGCGAAGTCATTCCGAAGCAGTTCAGGTACTGATCCAAAACTGCTAAAAGACTTATCCAAAATTTTTGGTGATGCAGAAATAGAAATAATTAAAGCGCCAGTTAAAAGGAGTAGTGATCATGAGGAGCATGAAGTAAAACCGCCACTCCTGACTCCAAATCACAATGGTACTCATCACGTTCACAACAGCACGGAGGATCATGATGACGACAGTCATGAACATCACGGACACAACATGCACCATCCTGGATTTTCTGGCAAAGAGGAAGTAGAACACGATCCTGACATTGCCAACTCTCATATCCATGAACATGCCGATGACCACAGTCACGGTGACAAAGAAAAGCCACTAAATATTAAGAAAAAATCAATCGACTGGTCTGATTACTTTGGGATAGATAAACGCACTAAGAATCCAGTATCTTTCATCAACGACGTAACACAAGATAGATTGAGAAAACAATATTTTGATACCTTTAACAAGGAAGTGCTTTATCCTTTGAATTCATTTCGACAACATAGCAACGTGAAGAGAAATTACGTTCAAACTAAACCTAACGAGGAAACTGAGATCCAAATTGACAGAGCTCATGTGACGATGCAAAATGATGAAAAAAGAAATACGGCTAATGATAATGATAATAATTCGAAATTGGACAACATTGACAAGAAATTAAGGAGCATGGAAGGGTTGATAGTGGATGAAGCGTTACATTATTCCAACGTCGGAGATGAACTAGATTCAAAGGAAGAACAAGAAATGAAAGAGAAGTTGCTATCCCGTCTTGCGGCTGCTTACAGTTTGGAGAAAATGAGGAAAGCTTTAAAAGAATTCAAGCAAAGCCTGCAAATTCAAAAAACGAGATTAAGTGTTGCGCCTTCCGCACTTCCGACTGATGAGGCTAAAGCTAAACGAGTAGCAGTGAAGAAGGAGAAAGTAGATATAATAAGTAACGACATACCAGCTTTCGATAAAGCTGACGAAAGGAGCAACGACTTCGAAGACGAACAAGGTGCTGGTCATTACCTGAATGGAAAAATGGAGGAACAGTTTTCTGAAGGGTACATGGGTGGCAGTGGCAGACATCGTGTTCCAGTTATGTCAACAGGTAATATAAATAAATTCTCCATATTTTACGAAGGAAATAATGATTGCTAGGGAACTGAAAAATAATTGTTTTGCGTTTACAGTTGGCGCGCCGAGCGCGTGTCCAGTATTAGCGAAGATCGTTCAACGTTGCCGTGGAGTTGATATGTTGGCTGGTGATCGCGGACAACTATTCCTTCCTCTGTGCAGCTTGCATCAGATCTGCTATCTTTGTGTAAGATTTTCTCAATAAATTGAACTAAGATATTCAGAAAAGGAGTTTAGTAACTTGAAATAATGTTGTTCCAATAGGGGGAGGCGCCACCTACAACATGCGACTTAGTATTCCTCTCTGAAGCGGACACAACATGCGAAGGTGATATGAGTTGTCAGCGAGCGGCGCGTTCGGCACTCATGGCGCTGCGGGAACTCCACGACAACCTGGCCGACGAGCTGGATGGCGAGTGCGAGGCCAGCCCCTGCCTGCCGGCGACCCTCAAGCTGAACGTCGGCTGGCAACGGGCCCTCCAGCGATAGACGATGGACTCCAACTTGCGACTAATGACGAAGCGTCAAAATCAACGCCCGCTACCGGTAATTGGACATGGGCTTTTCCACTATGTCTCTCCACGAGGTATACTCGAAGCCATTGGAATTATTCTATTTTTTTAAACTTGTCACCTAAAAGTATATCATTTTCACAGTTAGTATTACCTAGTTAATACTTTGTTATTGTATTCGTACGAGTCTAACCAGCCATAGACCCGTACGGATGTACTTAAGGTTCACATAAGTAAAGTTGATCTCCATAGTACGTCGGCTAGTGTTAATTGTGCGATCATTCTACGCTTTCATTGTTAAATGTAATTTGAATATTATTATATTGAGCGTTGTATGGAAAAAATATGTTTCCATCAATTGAATTATGAAATTCGGGGCAGGAGTAGATAGAACGAGAGGTTTTAAAAAAATCGAAGTGTTTATTAATGTTTCTATTGAGATGGTAATCTTATTGTTGTTAAGTATTTTACTTACTATATATATTTGTATTTAAGTGTGTCAATGTAAGAATTGGAAGTAATCAGATTATTAAACGTATAATAAATGTAATTCCAAGGTATGAGACTATTACACTCGTAAGCAAGAGTATATATTTCATTATCGTATGGGTACGTTTGAGAGATGTGTATCTATTTATTTAACTATATCTATATTTTGTTTATATCTATTTTAGGAGTAAAGGACTGGAAATCGAGGTTATACATAACTGCATTGCTTTGTCAGAAGCCACACAGTAAACCCATCAGGACCGAGACAGGAAGAATGCGGATCGCATTAGATCTAGTGCGATGCGACACTTTAGACTATACTAGGACAATAAAAGATTTCATTGCACAAGTGACCGTTGACCACGCCCAGGTCACGGCGCGGCGTGTACCTGTAGGCGAGTGGTTATAGCGCTCGGCTCTCTAAGTCTTCCGAACAAAATTTGGCTTCAAAATCGTGTCCTTTGTACCGCGTTGATTTTACAACTCCTATGCGAAATTTACAATGTTTTATTTGAAACATTTACACTAAATGTTAGTCGGGATGAGAGCTAGATAGAATATAGGTAATGAATGTGATTTATTAATGAATTACTGTACGGTGTACGTGCCGATAATTTTAACGACTTGAATGTTATCACTTTATTCAAGTAATTATTAACACCTGAATATAAATGGTTTTCAATAAAAATTGTTTCAATTTACATTTCATCTTTTTTGTACCCAATACTAAGAGTATTCATTGATGGAGCATCTAATGATGACGTTGAGTCCTTGAATGGACTCAACGTCATATTTGTCACTCAAATAATGACACCACATATGTGTATGTGAAAGACAAAGGTGAAGAAGATAAAGGAACCTAATCGTAATATGGAAAACATACAAACAATAAATACTATATTACTACATATCCATGTATACTATATTAATACCAATCGAAGTACAGACCATTGACGTCTACATATTGATAATGATACTGATTTATCTACAACAGATAAACTGATAAGAACTCGACTCAAACACGACGAGAACACAGTGCACTTACATATCGACAGTAAATAACAACTTAAAATAGTGTTCAATAAAAGTATTTGTGATGGGTGATTCCGCTGATGTCACAGATATTAGAAGAGGGATTGATAATCCGGCTATTACGGGAGGTAGGTATATATCAAAATAGACACAACAAGAATTTGAGTAGATATTGTTTTTGTTTAACGCGTAAATGACGCTTGTTTGTGATAATAAGCTAACAATAATAGCACACATATTTATGATGAGCAACAGAACAATTTGATTATGATGTCACTGGGATCGCCCCCAGTCCATTGTACGGTATCCATAGTACAAGCATTGCTTAGTTTGGGACCATACAGTTGGTGTGTCAGTCTGGCGATATTTATTTATGATGGAATTTTATTTACAGACGATGGGTCGCATTTGAGACCAGATTTAGTCATTAGTATTCAACCACATTCTGGAGGTAAAGTATTTTTAAACTTTTTTTATATATTTTAATTACTGAATTTAAAATCTTCTAGAATAAGAAATCAAGACAAGTGAAGAGAGAGGTGTAACCTGAGTAAGCTGTTGACATATTTTTTACAAATAAAACAATCCTTAGGAAATGTTCGAGCGGAACTGCCGGTATCCACTGTGGACTGGCGCTCAAACCCTAGAGGCCAGTTCATCCCGGTCCATGGACTGGACTTCCTCATCGGGGTATCAAGTCTTCTCATTCAGCAAACTGTCGAGTTAAATGATAGTAAGTTTTAATTACATTTATAATTTATTCTACCCGCATCACCAGAATTACTAAGTTGTAAGATAAAATGTAAAGTCTGACCTAGAAATCCCGGATCTGCGACATATAGATATTTTCGTAGAAAATAAAGACCTTGAAACAATATTATACTGAACAACTAGTCACTCTTACTTTGCTAACTGCTAATGCTTTTACCATACAGTTACCTCTAAAATTGAGTCAGAAAATCGCTACATAGTTCGCGTACCGAACGGCGAAGCTCTCTACATAGCCAGCGAGGCCTCCAGCTCCACACAGAGGTGCCTCTGCGGTACTGGCAGGGCGTTCGTGATGCATCTACATGACAACACGAGGCAGGAGGCGATGGTGCTCAAGAGGAGGCTAGCAGCCGCATCGTGCTGTTTCCCTTGTAGATTACAGGTAGATATTTTTACAAATGAACGGTCATTTTCTAATCTTATGCGGTCTTGAGATTATAATAATGCAATACCCTTAAGTTGTCTATCCTTATAGTCTGTTCTTATCCTTAAAAATCGTATTTTTTAACGTATCGTTATATATTGTACGATCGTATATATGTATATTATTAATTTCATTAATATACTTCACATATTCCTCTTCCTTGCTTGGTGGGTCACATTTCTGAGGGCAACCTAAAGATTACTCTATCGAAACGTCGGGAACATAACAAACTAAATAAACGCGATAAAATCCGTAAAATAGTTTTATTTAAATGTGTAGTATTCGCGTAAATATAAGAAAACAATCTGTGGTTACAACTAATCTTTTCATAGTTACTACATCGACTTAGAGTTTCTGTCCCTATACTTATTATATTACAATATGTTTCATGATGCTCTCATGCAGGAAATGAAAGTGATAACCCCTCCGGGCGATTACGTGGGGCGCGTGCAGCAGCAGTGCACGTGGATGGTGCCGTTCTACCTGGTGCGGGACGCCAACGATCAGGTGCTCTTCATCATCGAGGGTCCGGCGGTGCTGAAGAGGAGTGCCCTGCTGCTGTCTGAGTTTAAGGTTTAATAGCAAATATGAACCCGTCTACAGTACAGTTCACATAATGGATTTTACTTATAATAAGATCCGTTGGTTGGAGCTTTGATATTTCAACTGAATTAACCTCATAGACTCTATAAGATTGAATTCGTCTGTAGGCATACATTGTTATTTTATCAGATCATGACTGGAGACTCCCTGCGGGAGGTGGGCAGAATTGCCCACGGCTGGGATCGCGACCTGGTCAGCTTTGCGACTACATTGCAGATTCCCACCACAGCTGTCCAGCCTAAGCAAAAGGCTTTGCTGTTGGCGGCTACTTTTCTATTGGTAAGTTCCGATAGTTCAGTAAGCATGGCGTCAGTGGCCTAAAGAAATTAGGTTTAGGGTTCTTGCAAGTGAATAGAGGTTGATTGTCTCGGATGATATGTGTAAAAATCAATAATATATCGTTTTTATTTCAGGAATACACCTATTTTGAACGTACAAAATCGAATTGTTGGAGTTGCAACTGTTTGTAAAAAAGGCTTTTCTTTGTTTTTTTTTTATTATTTTTGTATTGCTTAATTTGTTAATCTAAGTGTAAATAAATGAGAGTTAATACTAAATATTACTTAGGTACTCACTTAGTATTTACCACAAAGATATTAAGTTATTTAAGTATTTCCTGATAAATCCTTTCCTCTGTTTTTATTTTTTAAAAATCACTGTATCATGTATAGATTTATTGCGTTAGATTTTTTGTATGTATGTAGTTTTTATTTTGAATCCATCCATGCCATAGCAACCTGCATATAGACAATATTTGACTTCATCCACAATGACACACTGTCACTTTTCTAACCTTGTTGTATTTTAGATGTTTTTATTAAAGAAAGTTTATTTTTAATCGTAAATTTTGTTAGTTTCGATCATTTAGGATGGTTAACACGGCGATGTCCTGTGAATTTATAAAGTCAAATGCAGAAAAAAGGTGGCCATACCAAGAGTATTACATAGGGAAAAGAGATAAAGAGAAGAGGAAGAATGGGCAATTGGTTCAGAACTTCTGGTCTGGAGCCGAGGTTACAATGATCTGTTAATATCGTTACTGAAAAACCCACTGGTTTAAACCCAAGGTCAACGAACATGTGGGTCAATAGGTCCAACAAAACGTAAAGCGTACTATCCTAGATTTTATACATTTTTAAATATATTATTGCTATCTATATATTTGCTAGAAGCGTTGGTATAGTAGATAACTACCTACATTGCTATTGCTGTTAGCTGGATAGTTAATTGGTGCGTCCACACTTACCGTGGAGCCGCGCGAGGCAAATGTCCTACTCTAATGTCCTACTCCGAACAACGTTGTTTACTAGGTACAATAATAAATATGCTTCACCAGGTATTCTCTTCCCGCGGTGGCCCAAGGCTGCGCTATTATCAGTGTTGTCATTGATTGACATCTTCAATACAAATATAGATAATGATTTACCGTACCTATGGAATTATTAACTACAAGTAGTGGTTTAAACGTCCATGACCGTACCACAGATGATGACATAGTCTTGGGCTAATCACGCGACCTAGCTCTCACTAGGGGAGAGTGTTTTTCTGTTATATACCATGGTAGTGTCTACGTGGTCGGAAGACAAACTTACTATCTTAAAAATGAAAATTTGTAAATGCCCCATAGGTCTAAACAAATAAACGATTTGAGTTTGTGTTTAACTGCTCGGGCGAGAAAGCCCGGTGTCATCTGGTCGCGCCCAATAATTTGAAATAGCTTCCCTCATTTACTTTCCACAGTCCTTAGAATACTACAAAGGTCCCCTCTTGAGAGACACGATGAACGGTATTGGGGTGTACCGCTGGCGACACTGCGGCCCTGACGGTGTATTCGTCACGTATGAGGGACACTTTTTCACCAACCGCATGCACGGGTACGGAGTCATGTCTTATCCGGACGGACGGGTTTTCACTGTGAGCTATGATACTTTGATCCTTATGGCTATGATACATATGGCTTTATCCCACTGGCGGTTTGCAAGCGAGGCGGTTTGAATGCGAGTGAGCGCGCCCCAGCGCAAGTCGCTTGCAAACAGCTAGTGGGATAAAGCCCTTAAAGTCTTAAGATTCCATTTGGGCAGACTAAAACTAAAAAGCTGAAATAAATCACTACACAGCAGAACAATGACGGTGTCACCGCCATTAGGCGCATTATTGACTCAATTCTGAACCTAGACCCTAAACAAAAATAACCCCAAAGGGTAAGTACATCTCGAAAATAGACATTAGTATTGACAGAAAAGTGTATGGATGCCAGTATCGCGAACCGGATTGTTCGTCTCGTTTTTGCTTACGTCGGGAAATAATCGACTAACCTGGTTTCATTCCTCCAGGGATTGTACCACAACAATGTTCGATGGGGTCCCGGAGTGGAGTCCCACACCTTTCTTCGGGATAACGTCGGTTTCTGGCACAAAACCCAGCTCATCCGCCTCGTCTGGAAGCCACTCACACCCAGTATCACTCCTGATTTCGTAGCTATACCTAATGGAAACCAATTTATTACACCGTTTCGAGTTATGCTAACCAGTCGCACTACTATAGTAAGAATATTCACATTGTTTTACAAATATTAATAACAATTTGGATTTTTTATTTAGTTTGTGTAGCATTTTCGAGGTAATTTTGACGCTTTTGCAAGCGTCATGGCACGAGAAGACAGGTAGTGAAAGTTTGTTGTAGGGTTAAGGGTAGTTTTCTATGATAAATTGAAATAATGTGGGTAGGTTTGCTTTTACGAAAGAGGGAGACTTTGTGAGGAATCAGTGTTATGGATCAAAAATACTTTAGGTAAAACAAAGTACAAACAAATAGAGATAATAAATGATTAGTTTTACACTGCAGATTGGTGAAGTAAACAGCGCTATTGAGCTTCTCAAACAAAACGGGCTGGACCCAATAGCAGCTACGAAAAAGTGGCCAAAACTATACCCAATACACTGCACGGATTTGGAAAGCCAACTTTGCTATAAAGAGGTTTTCGAACGGGATTATTATAATAAGAAAATTCATACACTCGAAGAAGTTTCTACTGTACCGGAACCGGAATCGGTTGAAGTAATTATGAACTTTTTCATCAAACATCAATCTTCCCGAGATTCAGATTTTTTTCACTTTTCAAGCACTACTGTATGTATTATAAGTAGATATTCTTATACCATTGTCGTAACATATTTCCTAATATAACCAGTCATCTCTCAGCATGATATTTATAATTAAGGCGAATTGAGCCCGTATTCAGGAACTGGACGTTCTAGAAGTTATACTGTTTAAACCTACTGTTTAGGCTTAAGCTCTGTATTTATATATACACAGCCGGATGCCAAAATCACCGATGATGGGAGTACAGAAAGCTTCCCAGATTCAAAAACATTCTACGCTTGGAACAACAACCACATGGTGATAAACATGATGAAACACTGCTATAAACACGAAAGACAGAGAAGTAAATCTGGGATAGAGTTGATGAAAATACTGAATGGTCCCAGAACTTCCTACAAACCCGCCGCCCAACACGAATTGGATTGCAGGTTCTTTCTTGATAAGATTTTATGAGTAAAGACCCATAGCTTGAGGCTATCTACCAGGTAGACAAGACACTGATGATAAAAGCGGAGGATAAAATTTAATATTTATGTGTTTGTAATAAGCTAAGTAGCTGTAGCCAGTATGTAGAGTTTATTAGTTAGCTTTTCTAAACGCAGCAGAAAAACCACAACAAGTGATAATTGTAAATTTCAGAACACTGCTAATGGCAAGCTATCTAGGACACATCGCACACGTCGCTCAACTTTTAAACGAATGTAGAGTAAACCCAAATATCGCTGATATTCAAGGAAATTCAGCTTTACTTTACGCTACGGTAAATACTTGTTAAAAAATTTGGGGGGAACCCATTTCTCGTCGGTTTGCTGGTTAACTGGGAAGGGACTTTCCCTCAATTGGAGGTTGCAGCCACAGTCAACCAACAACACCAGTCCACGGCTATGGCAATAATTTTTCCCCAGTGCGGAGATCAAGCCGACGTTATCCATTTCTTGGTAGAAGCTGGAGCAAATGTTAACATCTACAACGATGCATGTTGTACGCCTCTCGGTGTAGCACTGATGAGGCTCGCGTGTGCAAAGACGGACATACCACCCAACGCGATGGTGCAGGCTTTGTTACCACATGAATTACCAAGTAGTCGTAAGTCAGACTGTCTTAAATTTTGATGACATCACACCATTAATTTGCAAATAAGTATCGTCAGTCAAAGCTTTAATATTAATAATTCAGGCCCAGATCAAGAGAAAGTTATTGATTGGAATATAACCCGAGATTTGTTAGTAACGCCTCAAAATGCATTGCACAAGACCACAAGTAAACAAACAAAAATGGGCATTCCTAACGTCCCTAGTAGCAGTAAGAAAATAAAATCATCGATGTCCCTAAAAGATTCTTCGAAAAAGAAAGGCGAAGCAGTACCAAGTAAATCAATAGATCTTGATCAACATGAATCTGACGAATCTTTTTCTGAAGAAAAAGGGCTCTACAGCAAAATTCTTCACGAGTATTGTATAAGAGTCGATGATATATTTCTGCTACCCAACCCTGTTAATACACCATACATATTTGAAGTTAATGATATGAGCAAAGTGATAGATTCTGGTGACGATGATAGGAAACTGTCCGATAAATCTTCAAAGAAAACTAATTCCAAATTTAATATAAAAGATACATTGAAACCGAGTAAAGACATGATGTGGATAAGTTCGGAAAAGGAAGTCACATCGATAGGGAGTATCGAGAAAACGAGATTAGAGAGGTAAATATGACGAACCCAATGACACTGCAATTATACACAAACTATTGGTATTAGTGAAATACCTCAATAATCAATTTATAGGTTATCACGAATGATGTTGACAATCCTACAACTATTGACGGACGGAGCCGATCCACGACTAGTCAGATTTCCTCAACCTGCATTGTATATCGCATCCGTATGTGGATCCGCTGATTTAGTTCGTCACTTGGTAAATTACGGTGCTGATGTAAATGAAGTTTACCCACACGTATGTATAGATTTAGATCCTTCTCTATCGACTGAGTCTCTTAGATGTGAGGTTTGCAGTTGTTCTATATGTTCCTGTAGAATATTTCAAATAAGGAAAGAGGAATATTAAGATAAATAATTTGCTTGCAGGCTTTTGGCTACACAACTTTAGACCTAGTTATATCTGGTCCTTTCACATTTGAAAATTTGGAGATGATCCGCACTCTGCTTGAATGTGGAGCGAAAGCTGATCAAAAGTTGTTATACACTGGACAACGTGACCCAAATTTGACAGGAACATATGGCCCGACGTTATTGCATGTCGTGTTAGCAAAGAAAGTGGAGAACGAAACAGAGGAAGATGTAAGACTCAATATACCTACATAAAGTACTTGGTTACTGTCATACGCCAACTTGTTACAGTAAATGTGACTTTTATTACAAATTATCCCACAGATAAGACAACAAGTCTTGGAGCTACTTCTTCAATACCGTTGCCATTCAACAACCCAATTTAGAGGACGTTCAGCCGTCGACGTGGCCTTATCCAAGAGCATGGAACTGTTTGACATATTTATAAAGAGCCCACGAGTCGACCTCAATGCAATTATCAACGACTCTAACCAGAGTATATTAGTGAAGATGTTTTCAATGTCTTTCAGTAAAACAATTCCATCTGCCGTCCGTCTTCAAACGGTACAATTATCTTCTATAAGTAGGGTAGTGTTTAAAACAGGATTTTAAATTTTATGTTATTAATTATATGGATCTCATTTTAGTTGACAAATCTTCTTCTATTTGGTGCTGATCCACTTATAGAGTGTTACGACGGAGAAGAAACGTACCAAAACCTATTTGTTTTTGCGAAGAAGCAACTAGAAAGCATGCCAGCAAAACCACCATCGCCTACTGGTAAACAAATTGTTACTTATTAGGTAATACAATAAAATACAAAAACATCATATGCAGATAGGACAATTCTTTCGACTTAGTTTTCAAATATTTTGAAGGTTGATTATAGTTTGAAGTCTTTCTGCTCCAGGAGGTAATAAAGGAGAGCCAAAAGCAAAGAAGAGTGAAAAATTCAAAAAAGAAGAGAAACTACCACAGAAGTCTTTAGGGAAAATAGCTGCGGGCGATGTTAGTGACTACAAGCAAGCATTGGACCTAGTAGTCGAATGTGCGAGACTGCTGTATATCAGATGGATACAGGCTAAATTAATGAAGGATCTTATCGTAACTGTTGACAAGTATGTCGTTGAGATTGCTTTTCCAGATCTTGGGCGGGCTTTAGTAACGTAAAAGATCTCCAAATATGTTTCTGATGGATATCTAGAAATGGTGGAAATTAAAATCAAATAATCATAGATAATCACAAAATAAATAATATAAGATAAGAAGGGCAGAATAGGCATGTAAGAAGGTACAGTGATCTAAGGCAACTCATTATGTTTTTCAAATACGATAAGTAGGTTGTAACCCTAACTCCCTATGTTAACCTACCTACTAACTCTTTACTATCATTTGATATTGCTATTAAATTGCAGGTTTAAACATCGTAGCTGGGTCATGATACTAAAAGAAATAAAAAACAAAAAGTGCACTGGGCTCTGGCTGACTGCTGTGCGTTGCCTTGAAATTTGGGACATACTGAAATCTACTAAGAAAAGGAAATACAACGATCATACAATTTTAGGACACGTTCTTTGCATCGTCCATTTTTTCTTTAGAAGAACAAAGAATAGACTGAGGAGCACGCAAAAGCATGTAATGACGGTAAAGGATAAGGAAGCGATAGAATCGGATGTCAATTATTTTCTAAAAGAGCATAAAATGGCGACGACGCTGTCTTCAGACTTGGTGCCTTGGCAACGACCTTATGTAACTCCAGAGCTCACTGTAAAAAAGGTAAGTTTTGGGTTGACGAGCTTTTGGCCTAGGGGGTATCAAAATTTCCTCTAGCTAAGTAGGACTCGAATGTACGTGGACCTCTAATAAAACTACGACAAGTGCATGTATGGCTATGCACAACGAAGGCTTCCGTATACATTTCAATAGCGAATATTTATCGTATCTATAACGAAAGTAGTGAAATACAAGAAACAATGTTGTATTTTCGGTTGATTTTTGACTCTCATATTGAGTTTATTCAGAAAAGACGGGAGAACAACTTAGATTTAAGTTGGTCGGCTATAGCTCGTGATTTAGTGCACCCATTGGTCCTGTTATAATTTTAATTGCATTTTAATTGCATTTTGAGCAGGTACCCTCACTGGTGAGGGTACCTGCTCACCCCTAAAACCTAAAATGGGATGGTGGACGGTAGTCTAGGTCCTAGAATACCATCCCTTTTTAGGGTTCCGTACCTCAAAAGAAAAAAAGGGGAACCCTTAGAGGATCACTTTGTTGTCCGTCTGTCTGTCTATCAAGACCCTTTTTTTGTCAGTAACGTATGGAGTTATTAAGTTGAAATTAGTGGGTGAAAGTTTGTATGGGTAAAAATATTCTCAACAGACGTGAACATTAGTAGGCAAAGGTTATTCATTACAAACTCACATTCGAACTGTATAGGTACAATAAATATTTATTCAATTCTATGACATTCTAGAAATAAGAATATGATTTTCATCGTTTTATTAAAGTCCACTCCTATGTGTGTGAAAAAAGGGTTTGTATTGGGCTCCCGAATTTGTTTAAGCTGAAAACGTGCCTTTAGATAGATTTGGTGTAAAAAAATTAAAACACTACAGAATATCTGAAAAATTCTTAGGATACCAGCACATGCTATGAGACAAAATGCAATTAAAATTACAACAGGACCAATGGGTGCACTAAATCACGAGCTATAGCCGACCAACTTAAATCTAAGTTGTTCTCCCGTCTTTTCTGAATAAACTCAATATGAGAGTCAAAAATCAACCGAAAATACAACATTGTTTCTTGTATTTCACTACTTTCGTTATAGATACGATAAATATTCGTTATTGAAATGTGTACGGAAGCCTTCGGTGTGCATAGCCATACATGCACTTGTCCGGTTTTATTCAGGTCCAGACCTCCCCGCCCTCCAACCACTTCGGTGTGCCCATAAGGAGTATCCCGTAAGGACCATCACTAGAGGCTATCCGATAAGCCTAAGTAATGCTTCCAACAGTTAATCACTCATTGCATTCCAGAAATGTCATTAAACTAAGCCGGACTTATATTTCTTTCAGGTAGAAAAGTTCAACGTGTGTTTCGAGTGCGCAATGCCCTTTGAAGAACAAAAAATTGTCTGTTCATCCTGCAAACTGATTGCTTTTTGCACGATGGATTGCATGCAAATAAACACAGACCGAGTTAACTGCCACCCGTGCAGTGACTATTTGAGGAAAAAATATTTCCCTATTCAAGATAATAGCGTAACCCAACATTTAATATGATTAATATTATTACGGTAGCGTCGTCGGTACTACTTATGGACCTCCCTGCAAAATGATTTAAAGTTTTGTTACATATCTACATAGATGATTATGGCTATTTGAAATAAAAGAAAGTACCTAGGTACTTACCTATTATATACTTATGACTTTTTTCTTTTCGTCTTAGTGATCCAATCTGCTGAATGGTCTAGAAAGCAGAGTGGTGCTGCTATTTTTAGATTTGCTGATCGCTGTTCGAAGTGATAGTGAAGTGAAGTGAAGTAAGGACCGTATGCGTAGGTAGGTACCACAGGTAGATATACGTCTTATCTCATTATGAGATTCTCATAAAATATAATAATTTTATGTATGCAATATTTCTTCTTAAAAAAATTAAAACTAGCAATTCGAAATACAAAACTGGAGTTATGCTATTTGGTAGATCTTTCTCTGGCTACATTAGCTCCGTCTATGTTATTCTTTTTGCTGGAGCCTAAATAATATAGTCTTAGTTTAAACGTAGTATTAATAAGTTTGTGGGTCTCAAAAATATATTTGAATTAATATAAAAAATAAACAGACTTCAAAAAATCTGGGTGAACTAAAAATATAGAAATTTGATTCATCCTTGACCCTACAATCCCACAGATTAGATATATGTAGCAAGCTATACAATCCTCCTATTAGAAGTATTTTTTTTTGTGTTAATGGCCTCTTTCCACTGATTTATTAGAAGTATATTAGTTCATCTATGATTTTGCGTTTGTTCTTCGATCTTTGAATTTTGACACTATTGTTTTGATTTTTCTGTCAATGTGATGTCATTCATCTGACTGCCTGACTTCTGAGTTCTGACAGTCAATGCTGATTTGCTTTGTTATTTTCCGTGCAAATTATTTTATTCGCAAATCTAGAAGTTAAATGAAAATTAACAATATAAGATTTCTATATATCTTGTCTAAAATGGCTTCTGCACCGAAAAAAGCAAAGCTTTCCGTACCATCTACCTCAATAAACAAGGAAAGTAGCATTGAAGATTTTATAAAGAGTTTACAATCAAAGCGCGAAGACACCGCCGAGTCTATATTAAAGTTTAATTTTAACAAGAAACGAGTAAGAATCGTATCTGAGGAGCAGATGGTGGCGGACGAGTGCGAAGGGGTGGTGTACTGGATGTCCAGGGACAGCCGGGTGCAGGATAACTGGGCATTCTTGTTCGCGCAAAAATTAGCACTGAAGAACGAAGTTCCTCTCCACGTGTGTTTCTGTATTATAGCGAAGTATTTAGATGCTTCCGTGAGGCAGTTTGATTTTTTATTGAAAGGTACGATATAAATAAACAAAGTATTTGCCTGTTATAGGTATATGACCCATCACCTACCTATAATGATAATACCTATAATTTTCGGTTGTTAGACTTATCTCGTAATCTTATCTTTGGTGTAACTACCTAGATTTTGCCAGTTAGGACCTCCAATATTGTATGCACTGAATGTAATCTGATATACCAATAGCATGAATGAGTATTCGGCTCTTTGAATGACCTTCAAAGATAGTTACGTGGTGTATACCTACCAGTAATAATAAATGAAAGTTGTACTTTAATCATAATATTATTATCAGCATGTTAATGACCATCTTCTAGTTTTATACCTAACTTCTGGAAATAAAATATGTTTTCATTAGCAGCAACCCAACAAAACTTACTGGAGTTTCTCAGTGGAACCATTTGGTTGCACACATTTGTCTGAATTGATGGAAAATTTCCTGATATAAACTGGAGGACTGACTGCAACACTATTCTTGAGTCTTTGTTCTAGTACAATATCTATCCCCTTATCTTTTTGTATTGTTCAGGTTTAGAGAAAGTATCAGAGGATTGCAAGAAGCTGAACATATCATTCCACCTGCTTGAAGGCAGTGGAGCCGAGGCCCTCCCCCAGTGGGTGGTGGAACATAAAATAGGGGCAGTGGTGTGTGATTTCAACCCGCTAAGAGTGCCAATGGGCTGGCTGGAAGGTGTGAGAAAGAAGCTGAAAAAAGATGTTCCTCTGATTCAGGTTATATATTTTTTTTGTGTCAGTATGGAAGTTGAATAAAAAACTCTCCATTGCAAGTAGTTTACGGAAACTTTGCTGCAGTTATACATACAATTACTTTTTTAAATATTAAATAAAATGGTCTGTGGGCTCTCAGTTGCCTGTCCACAACAATAAACCACATTGATAATTTTATTTTAATGTTTTATTGATACTGCATAATCTATTTTAATTCTTCACTCAATTAAATCACAAAATATTACTAATTACAGGTGGATGCCCATAATGTAGTGCCCTGCTGGGTTGCTTCAGAGAAACAAGAATACTCTGCAAGAACAATTAGAAACAAAATCAATTCCAAACTTGGTGAATATCTCACGGAGTTCCCGCCGGTCATCAAACATCCTTACACAAGCAAGTTCAAACCTGAGGTATAAATAAATCAACAGCTTTAGGATCTCAAATTAGATACAAATATAAAAGATTGAAGGCTTTCCTAATGTCACCTAAGCAAATTATGAAAGGACCTCACCCAAAATTTGCCATAAACACGGGTATCAATGGCTTACTTATACCACTAAGGCCATCCAGATGTTATAATTACAAACATTGTTATAGGACATTTAGGTTAATAATTGACAGTTATTGTTTCATCAACTAAACTTTGTCAACAATATCTCAATAAATTTTCTATTTTACATTCCACAGCCCATAGACTGGGATGAAGCAATAGAATCCCGAGAGGCTGACAAGTCTGTGGGCGCCGTGCAGTGGGCGAAACCTGGCTACGATGAAGCTTTGAAAATGCTCAAAAGCTTCCTGGACAAGAGACTCAAGATGTTTGCTACCAAGAGGAATGACCCCACACAGGATGCGCTCAGTAATTTGTCACCCTGGTTCCATTTTGGTGATTATCTTTTTTCATATTTGAACTCTTTATAAGGGGAAACTCAAGGTTGCAATATTTTATTAATGATTTTTCAACATATTATATCATCCTGGCTTCAGGCTCTGTAACTAGCTAACTTAAGTTAAAGTAGTTATCACATTTAGTATTCCAACTATAGACGTCCTAGACTGGAAAAAGCTAGGATCCTGAATTTTGGTACAAGAATAAGCTCTAAGCTAGCTGAAAACAATACACATCCTGACGAAAATACTAACTCGGACGCAGCAGTAATAGTGAGTGAAGCCAGCAAAGGGGTCATTCATAAATTACGTCACACGTTAAGGGGGAGGGGTCCCAAATTTTGTGACATCACATTTTATTGAAAAATAATTTAAATGTAAATAAATATATTTTCGGAGCTTCTGTTTTAATTTCTAAATGTAAAATTGCAAGATATGTGACGTCAAACTAGGTAGGATGGGGGAGGGGTCAAACAATCATGAAATTCGTGTGACGTAATTTATGGATGACCCCAAAATAGCAAATAGCTTTCAAAATTTTCAGGTCAAATATCAGTGCAGCGAGTGGCCCTCTGTGTCCAAGAATACAAAGCAAAATACACAGAGAGCGTGAACGCGTATCTCGAGGAAGCGATAGTGCGACGTGAATTGGCCGACAACTTCTGCTTCTATTGCGAACATTACGATAACATCAAAGGTGCTAGTCAATGGGCACAGAAGACTTTAGATGACCACAGGTAGAGTTCAAATTCCTTTAAATTCTGTTGAAAAGTTGTTTTAACAATCCCTCATGCTTGATGTGATGGACAGAATATTAATTTTATAATGAACCTGTGATATTCTCATGTCATTCAATATCATAAAATAATTTCATTGAATAAAACTGGCTTGGTAGGTATTTATTTTCATTGTAAAGTTTGATGTTAGTGGATATTGTATGATGATGACGAAGATGATTTTCATTGAGTGTTCCATTAAAAAAATAATTACCATCTTGCCACTCGCGCTTTCTCGCACTTGTTCCTTGATTCTCCGCGCAGATTATTTTGCGACATGAGTGTTTAAGCCAGTGTCAATGTTATTAATATTTATTTGTCGTATATTTTCATTTATAGAAAAGACAAAAGAACTCACATATACACGCGCGATCAACTCGCCAAAGCGGAGACACACGACGACCTCTGGAACTCCGCGCAGATACAGCTGGTGAAGGAGGGAAAGATGCACGGCTTCCTGCGCATGTACTGGTGCAAGAAGATACTGGAGTGGACCGCCTCACCTGAAGACGCGCTCACGTACGCGATATACCTGAATGATCATTACAGCATCGACGGGAGGGATCCTAGCGGATATGTTGGTATGTATTGTTACCAAGTTAGTTTTGGATATTTTTTAACCCCCGACGAAAACGAGGGGTGTTATAAGTTTAACATGTGTATCTGTGTATCTGTGTGTCTGTCTGTGGCAACGTAGCGCCCAAGCTGATGAACCGATTTCAATTTTGTTACTTTTGTTAGATAGGTATTCTGATCGAGAGTGTTCTTAGCTATGTTTCATGAAAATCGGTTCAGCCGTTTGAAGATCATCAGCTCTTTTGTAGGTTAAAAAAGCCACATTCACGGCCAAAACCAATTCCCACGGCTCGAATCCATTCGAAATTTGATATTATTGGATTTAAATTTATTATATTTTTAAATGATCGTAATAGTCTGAACTGGCTTTTTACAATATTATACATTTGAAAAGTTTCCCTGATTCTGGAAAAAAAATATATTTTATCAATTTTTATATGAGATTTGTGTATGAACTAAAGACGTTCCATTAGTCACGTTTCAAATGATGGATACGCGCATGCGTAAAATTTTGTTTGTTTTGTTAATGGTCATGGAATATTACGCTATAATAATTCTAGAGGGCGCTGCTCCGTCATTGAGAAAAATATAAAAAAACAAGTCTAATTTAAAATAATTTTAACATTATTGAAAATTCTTCCCCGGGCTGCTCCCGTCTACCTCATCCAGAGTTATTACGTCAAATTGAATCATAATTGATCATATTTTACTAGGAATTAAACCTCCGTGACATTTATATTTAGATTCGTTGTCTATTCTAATGTCAATTATTATAATGTCATAACAAAATAATGTCTCATACTTTTACACAGATTTTCTGTTGATTATTGTACATCTTAGATTATAAATGAGGAAGCCAAAACAAATGATTTAATGGCGCTTTCATAATCTGCCATCGAAACTAGTTGTACCAGATGAATTTGCGAGATGAGCTATGGATACTGAGCTACGGGAGCTACGCAAATCGCGCTAACATCATTATTTGGAAGAACTAGGTAAATTATACATTTGATGAACAGGTCATCGCATCGGGGGTTTTTAAATTTTCAATTTAGAGTTATCTTACACTTATTTACCAGTAGGTACCACCAATAGCGTAAACTTGAGTCTGCAAAATTTTTATATGGCTAAAATCGCCCTGGCTTTCAAAGACTGGTATAAGCATTGCAAGCCTTCTTAGTTGTGGTATGATCTCACTGCTTCTTCAAAAGGCAAGTCTACATATCCCTAAAAGGCCGCCAACGCGTCTGATATCGTTGTAGTTTAGTTGTCCTGGATGAAGGCTACCATTTACTATTAGGTGGACCATATGCCAGTGTACTTACCTAGTTAATTATAAAATGGCAAGAAAAACGCCCCTGTTACATTGTCGAACTATGATAGGTTAATTCATTCTACAGAGCATCACTGACTACCGCTTTACAGTGCTACAACCTTTGTTTTGGCCGGTGGCCAGGAGAACAAAAATATTTATTAGAAAAAATGTCTTATATTTTGACAGTCTTGTATCGACACTAACGACGCTCTCACAGGCCTAATAAAGTTTGTTGGACTGCAAAGCGGCGGCCACAGATATAGATTTACATAGATAATGCAAGTATCACGATTTGTATTAAACTCAAGCGTGCCGAATTTTTAACACCTACTGTGACGTCATTAGTGACGGGAAATCCAAACCGATTCAAAGACACCGATGCCGCCGATGCCCCTTCGCCCGCTACGATTCTCTCGAGTGATTATCTCGCTCATACTCATATTTTTTATATCTGTAGCCACGTGGACTGCAAGTTAACGGCGACCAACCTTGACGCTTGGTCGGGGTTTCGTACACGCGAAGTACATGCATTTGCGTTATCTGTGGCGGCGGCAGTATGATGGTGTATGTACCTGTTTACAGGCTGTATGTGGTCGATATGCGGCATACACGACCAGGGCTGGGCGGAGCGCGCGGTGTTCGGCAAGATACGGTTCATGAACTACGACGGATGCAAGCGGAAGTTCGACATAAAAGCGTTCATAGCGAGGTACGGAGGCAAAGTACACAAATATGTGCCTAAAAAGTAAGTACCTACGAACTATTTTTCTGTAAATAACAGTGGGCCAGTTTTAGAGTCACGCGTACTATCCGAATGATCGAATAACGCCAAGCGTCAGGTTTACTACACTAAACAGGGATTCTTAGATTATATGTTTTGAACCTTCATGTGCTCCCCTGGCTAGTGAGCGCGACTGTAAAACTCCTTATTATATCGTAAGTTAAGTACATTTTTTTGTATAAAATTTGTTATGTAAGAATACAAAGATAATTATAATTGGTAAATACGAAATCACTTCACATTTGTTTGTACTATTTACGATCTGATTTTAATAACCTCTATTTTGGTACATTTATACCTATGTATAAATGTTATTATTATGTTTGTTAATTATATCGAGCTTTATAAGTTGTTAAAGCCTAAGATTGTTATTTGTAGGATTATAGTAACCTGTGATGGCACATCGTCAATGAAAGGGCCACCCGTTCAATACAAATTGATCTGAAGGCTGAGACTGAACTTGAGTCAACCTTTTGAGATTAATTTATGACTGGAGAGGTTGAATGACATTTCTAGTTTGCTCCCAGACTTGAGATTGACCAATGTATCAATAGAGGTCTAAATCTGGCATCGAAACTACGTACTTAGGAGCCAGTACAAGCAGCGGTTTATCGCTAACTTAACGAAAATTACAAAATTAACTTTGATCGCCTATGATGGTTATAGATAAAAAAATACTGCTCATATTAAACGACGATTTGCCATATCACCTCATACCGTAATATGTACTTAATGTATGTTGTTATTTATCTGTCCTTGATGCATCACAGAATAAGTATTAAGTCGTAATTTTACAGTATTTTATTTTTATAGCATTTCATACTCTTTACTAATCACCAAAATCATAAAGTTAGTACTATTTCAATATTTCACTTGTTACCAATTGCTTGTTGATAAAACATCATTAAGATAAGTAATAAGTACCTTCAAACAATTCTACCTCAATTTAGTATAAGTTAAGGTAAGCTATACCTACCTGTTTAAAAAATATTACAAATAAAACATCAATTGCTTATAAATATTTTTATTTAAGAATGTGAGTTCTCGTAGTTACACTTTCTTATATATTTTGATAATAATCTTCGTAAAATTAGAAATAGAAAAATAATATCAAAGAGCTATTTTCTTCATTGGAACTTTTCGGTGAGTCAGGTTATTATATCAGCTTTTGATTAAAATTTTATCACTGAATGGGCAATAAATCAGACTGTGTGCACATTGGAACCCATGCTCAGTGGACACTTCAAAACATATTCAATTCTCACAACATTATATAAAATCAAAATAATGTATCATATCATCATAACATGTCAAATCGTCTTATGAAACACAAAACCATTAGTTGTCTCTATTATGTCTCAAATTATTATTATTATATAGGTGTATAATAGTCTACAAATGAAAAAAAATATATAGGAAAACATGATTTCACCACACAACGACAAAATAATAACAAACAGGCATATCTATCAGTGACATTGACTGTGTAGTATTTATTATGGATATTGAATTTATTATGAATTAATACAAGGTACGTAATACCCGATTAAACTGTTTCGACTATGAACACAAATCGTGGCTCGCTTCTATTTAACATATTCCACTATTACACAATACAGCACAAGGGCTTATACACCTTTACTTTCAACATACAATCATTAGCTTACAATAAGGCTCAATTAAATTTCGTAGAAAATTGGTAAAGTACCGAGATCATAACCAAATCCTTGGCGGTGTTGGGGTGAACTGGAAAGGAACGTGCGTATTCCAAGCTGTGGCATGTCAAGGCAGAATTCGGTTACAACCCCGCAACGGAACGGGAAATAAAAAGAACAGTCGTCAACACTACGATAAACGATTAATTGGTTGTTGTCTATGCTCCCCTGTGTCAGTGTGTGTGTGAAAGCAGAGCTACATTCGCTGTTACGGGCGCAGGACGGTTCCCTACAGACGCGGCCTCCGCTCGCCTACTGCACGCAGCAGTTGGCGCCCTTGTGCCCGTTCTTCTTCAGGCGCGACTTGGGGCGGTACTTCTCCAAGTACGAGAGCTGCTTCGCGTTGATGGCACCGCGTCGTTGACTGCCCAACGAAACAAGGTATGTTATTTTGTCTGCTTATACAATATTATACTAAATTATTTAGTGTATAGCAATCTTAATCTAACAGAGCCGTTGTAATTATATTATTTCTTGTAAGTACATACTCGAAAACTATAGTATATCCAACGACTATGTGTGAACCTATCAATATAATAAAATATTTCAAATGCTAAATTGTAATAAAAAGCAGTGATAGAAGATTGGTTAAGTATGCATCTTGGGTTTAAATCCCAACTAGCACCTCTCAGATTTTCGAAATCTATGTGCGAATCATTTCAATATGATTATCACTTGCTTACGGCCAAGAAAATATCGTAAGGTAACCTGCACGTCTTAGACAATTTATTCAATAATCAAAAGACAGGTTAAATCTGCCAACGCGCACTGGACCAGCCTGGTGGATTGTAGCCACATTGCACTGCATTGGGAAGCCCGTGCCCAGGAGTGAGATAAAAGGCATGGCAAGGCTGGGCATTATTATTATGCACAGTGCACTAATACAATAATACTCACTCTCTGATGGTCTCCACGGCCTCCTCGTACTTCATGCCGAGCTCGATCAGTGCGATAGCCACCATCACAGGCGCCCGCCCCAACCCTGCCACGCAGTGCACCGCTACCGCAGACTCAGGCTTGTTTTGAGCCCTGGCAAAGATAATCATGTTGCGATTGAGAATAATAGCGCTAAGAGGGTTATTTATAACGTCCCGAAGCATAACATGCACCTGATTCTGTTTTTTATACAGGCTACCCTTATCGAAGTACGCCCACCCGCCATAGGTAGCGTACGCATTGAACGTCATTTGCTGTACACCCTAACAAGTATTTGAAATGCATGCATACTGGAAATAAACAAGGATTCATGTGAGGCAATCCATCATCCAAATAAAACGACGAACGTGGATATAGATACGAAATTGGGAGACTTGTCGGACAATGTACCGCAACAGGTGGCATTTCAGAGAAGAGTGTCAACCCTAAACGATCTAACAATCCGTGAATATATTATTATACTGATCGATGATGAAATGTGTAACATAAAACTTCCTGCAACCGCGGCCACCTGCTTGCAGAATGCTATATTGGATGTCGTGTCAAGGAAAATGAACGATCGATCGATTCATTGCCTTGATGTAACTCGGTTGTATGCTACACAAGGGAACTGGTGTGTTAATAGAGGAATACTAAAATCTGTCCATGAAATAAATTTCCCGAGAGCCTAGTGGCCCAATAAAAGGAAAAGTAAATGATAAAACAATAAGTACGTAATGAACTATAACAATTAATATTCGTAACGATTTACCCATTAAAATTGTTTTTCTTGTTGTATTGAAGTTATAATGTGTTTTTTAACGACACGCTCCGAAACAAAGTCGATTTGAATCATCATTATTATGAACATTCTAGAACGATACCTGTTCTTAATTCAAATATATTGATAATTGGTGTGCTCGCGGATCGTTCTAATGACGGTGTGTAGCTTCGGTTGAATGACCGATAACACAACTTTCCTGAGACTTGGTAATCACAAAATCCATAGCTATGTCTGCACGATGTCAAATGTTGAGTTTACGAAGTAGAATAGAATAACTTTATTGTACACCAAAGTTCAGAATAGTTCTGATAACAGGAAAATATAGTAGCCTGTGGGATATGCCTAAAACCACCTACACCGCGTAATTTGCAGGGAAGCAGTAGCAACAATCAATTCAGACGATATTCAGCTTACAAATACTATAATAAAACAAGCTACATGAGGCAGATAAAAGAAAAGGTCGGCGTTATGCATGCCCATATAAAGAGGTCAAAGAGGCTGCCCTAAATAGAGACAGGTGGAGAAAATTATCACCCACACTAACAGGTTTCTTGGTTTTTATGTGGGCAGTGTTATCATGTCGATGAAACAGTCGAACACAAAAATAATGTATCTGTCTATCGATACGATTCTAAATTCCATGTTTTTGGCCGTCGCATATCGTCTGAACGGACGATAATTTTCTATTGTTCGATCAATAATCGATACGACGGCAATAAAATGAAATTTAGAGTAGGATTCGACAGTACGAATGTCACGATATATCGATTATCGTTGCTAAGAGTAGCACCCCAGGTCGGTATCCACAACGGGCTCATTAATTTGATACCATGTTGTTAGGAACGAACGATAATTTTGTATTGTTCGATCAATCATCGATACGACGGCAAAACAATGAAATGTAGAGTAGGATTCGACAATACAATCGATTCGACCGAATCGATAATCGTTGCTAAGAGAAGCACCCCAGGTCGGTATCGACCACGGGCTTATTAATTTGATACCATGTTAGTACTAACTTTTCGCGCAGTATCTCGAACCAGTCGTCGACGACGTTGGTCGGCGGGAAGGTGCCGTCGTCGTAGGCGAGGTCGCGCACCTCGATGTCCTCGGCCTTCAGCGGCGCCGTGTCGTAGCTGGGCTCGCACACGCGCACCACCGTGCAGACGTTGTGCTTCCTCAGCTCCTGTAATGTATACCACAAGAATATAAAATACTAGCTGTGCCCACGGACTTCGTCCGCGTAGTATTTATCGTAACAAAATTTTCGGGATTATCGGGATAAAAAGTATCCTATATGTTAATCCCGGTTATAAACTATCTGTGTTCCAAATTTCATCCAAATCCGTTCAGTAGTTTTTGCGTGAAAGAGTAACAAACATACATACATACATCCACACTCACAAACTTTCACATTTATAATATTAGTAGGATAAAGTACTCGTTTTCAAAAAGAGTCGTGACTAAAATACATAAATCATGTCCGAGATGGCATTATCTGTGTGTAGAATAGTATAGAAAACTCTTTACTGTACAACATAAGTTGTATGGTAATTGATTTCGAATGGAAGGATAACAGGTTAAGCAATATAAAAATTTACGTTCGTTGTTAACAATTGGTATTTCCTGTAATTACCATTAATTATGTCTATTGACCACTCTCCACACATAATGAACTCGTTTAACATGTCTATCAAAAACTAGGAGATAATGTTAACTATAGTTAGAATTAAAAGGCTATGAATGTTACATTACCATTAAAATATTATAACAAAATAATGAAAATTGGTTTCAGATAATATAGTATGAGTGCAGCAAAAGAACGTGAAAACTGTGAATATCTCTTGCACGAGTTTTTGGTGAGCTTTTATAATAACGTTGTGAGAACGCCCGCAAAGCATGCATGAAGATCAGAGTTTGGAAACTCCTTTCAACCTAACAGGAAGAAATTCTAAATTGCAAGTGCATAATCTTTACATACATCTGGAGATTAATGAAATTTGAGTTGGTGGCAAATGTCTTTGATTTAAATTATAGCAGTTGCGAAATATTAACCCGGGATTTTGTGTGTAACATAATTGTTTTGTTTACCTGCAGATACGACTGAATGGTGACGTCAGAGGGGCGGTCGGTGATCAAGAACCGCATGCTCTTGTACTCGATTAGCGAGGGCGCCGGCCTGATGTCCTTCTGCTTCATGATGACCACGGTCGCGTCTCCCGGCGTCGGCTAACAAATCCTCTCGCACGGCGGCGCACCGGCGCGGCAATAACACTTCACACGCGTCAGAGAAAGATGTCACGGTCCGTCAGAGTCTAACAGGCAAACTGTCACTCTATTTCCACACAACACACGACAGATTCGTTACTTTGTTTTAGAAAGGGTCCAATTATATAATGAGAACCACCCGCATGGATGTCGCTTTCAACCACTCCCGCGCATTCGGATACGAAAAAACAAAAGTTCAGAATGTGGAATGGAACTAAAAGGATTATGCGATAAACATAAGTTTGTTTTTGATATCACACGAACTTCGGCAACTGAATGATATGCTCCGATCAAACGTGGATTCCGAATTTAAGGTAACTGAAACAAAAATAGTTGAATTATTTATTAATGTCGGCGATCGGACCGAGACGGCGCAGTTTGATTCACGACCAATATCATTTTCGAAACGTATTTGCGTCAAAGCCAGAGCAACGACTGAAGTGGAATAAAAATTGCATCTAAAAATAGTGTACGGATAATACGAAGTTTCGGTCATGTGGACGGCTGATGTTCTGGACGTCTATGTCTATCCACTGACAGCGGTATTTGCGAGCTGATCTAGAGCCAAAATCACGTCAATTGCGGTCGTGCCCGCGCCATTTTGCACTCTTATACATAGCACGAATCTGATAATGATAACACAATTTGTAAACACTACGCCATCTGAACAACACTTCTGTTGTAGGTATTTCGATAAATACCTGCTCGAGTTCACCTAAGAGTGATGTAACGCGCTAAATAAACTGTTTCTGTTATGTTATCTGCGGTATCGCGTTCTTGTCTTGGTCAGGAGCAGATAACGACTGATAGTTCAGTCGCCGGCCGGCAATATTAACCCCACTCTGTTTTCATTTTTCAATATGGCGTCTGACTGATGTTGGGGAAAGAAAAGACCGAGGTGGTCACGATTGAAAATTGTAAAGAGTAACCATTGAGTTCATTACTTGCCGGATCTTCTCAGTGGAAGCAGCATTCCGAACCGGTGGTAGAGTCTGACTATTCATAAATGCTTTGTTGGCTTACGTGAATAAAAACAATTTTGAGTTTTGATTGTGCCGTACCTGTGGGTGGATGTACGTGGCACAGTGTGCGGGGTGCGTAGTGTCAGCGCGCGCTCCCGCCAGCATGGGTCCAGTGGCACGCTCGCAAGAAACGCCCTCGAGTTTATTTGTGTTGAGCCTGGCAGTACTCCGCGCTGTCCAAGCGGAACTCCATCAATGGCGCCACAGAAGGGATCTCCAGCTGTAAAGAGCGAATGACACGGTTAAAAAACACGCGCAGATATGAGTCAACTCTTGTTTACAGTGTACGTACACGCACTACAATAAAGCTTCTTGGAATTCATATATTTATAGCTTCTCGGCGATGCCGGACCGAGATAGACGTCCCAGTTGACGACTTTATCAATGAAAGGAGTATTCGAAATAAATGAACGCGATTTGTTAAATATTTGTCTTGGATAGCGATGATAGGTACCTATTGAGTAGACACTTCAGCGTGATGGTTTCTCGTTGTTATATGCGAACGATGTATACTGATGTCTTAATAGTACATTGTTACATGAGTGGTGAAAGTTACTTATTTTGTCCCGAGACGGGGTTTGGCGCCCGAGCGTAGCGAGGGCGCTAATAGTTCGAGGGACAAAATAAATCTTTCACCCGAGGTAAACACTGTGCTTTTCATTACGAATACAAGGAAAATAAAAATAAAAACAGGAATTGGCTAAAGAAATAATACAAGGAAGTATAAACAATACTCTACAACTCGAAAAAAAAAAATCGGATTGCCGCCTATTTTGTTTTTTTTTTCGTTGGCCGGCCAACTTCATTATTTAGCCATTATTTTTCATTTTCATCTTTAAATATTTTGCCCAAATCTATGTTATTTTAAAGAAATTGTTGATACTAAATTAAAATTAAGTTATTTAAAAAATATATTCTTGAATTAATACTTAACTTTATGTTATTTCAATTTTACATCGTGCTGTAATTGAGTGACTGTAGAAAAAGTTTGAACATGGTTCCATAGAAATGTGAAAATGGAACTAGTTTTTTTTTTATAATTTGACAGCTGTCAGTTGAAAGCGAAACTCCCGGGCCTGAAAAGTATTACTTTCAACCCGCTTCTCAGGCTACTTCAGACCTACTTTCAGAGTATGAGTAATGAAAAACATGTTAAACACTTATTAGCACATTCCTAAAAAACTGACGATCACTAAATCTGTTGATCAGGTGCGGAATTATAGTGAAAAGAGCGGTTAGCACAATACAAATGATGTCGTTTGTTCTCGAAATGTCTGACATCTTACGTGCGACCCGATTCACTGCACGCTTGAGTATGAAAAGAAAATGTTAATATTAATTAGCAGCACACGGAAAGCGGCGGATTGCAGGGGCGTCGCGGACCCGACTCGAAAGCGCGGCGCACCAGATGTTGGCAACCACAACACCGGCGTGGGATTTACATCTAATACGTCATGTGTTTACATTTAAATACCAAATATTGTTTAATGTATATTGTTGATGCAAAACATTGCCAGTGGTCGAGACTATTTGCCTCTTCAAACGATAGCGAACCGCTCTGAAAATCTTCAAATATTTTTATATGTTTTGGTTTATTTCCTTCAGATTGTATCAAGGAGACCGCAGCCAGACTTGGGAACAAGCCAAAAGGAACAGTGGATTGTGAGAACGCGACCCGACGTATTTCACTTCAGTAAATTTACTTTTCCTTGAGCACAAAATAGATACCTTCATTATTCCTATACTGCGCCGTTAATCCACATAATAGTGATACAATTCAATTTATATTCATTTACTAACGACATTTATCTAGATTCACAAGATAATTGTTCATCCAATCTATTCCAGATGAATCGGTCACATAGAGATAAAAATAGGAGTAGGCGATTTCACCGAAATAGCATGTTATCATGTTTATTCAAACAATACTGATTTATGACTGTCCCAACCCGTCTTAATTTAGGCGTTATCAAAATCCTCTTTTATATTAATTATACAAAGCTTCCAGGTCAATGAACTCAAATGTTTGTTAGGATTTACTCAGAATGTGTGATGTCTTCTTATTTATTTTCAAAGTTGTAAATTAAATTTTAAAGTACTAAGCGCTGGGTACTGTAAAATATAGCTTATTGAGAAGCAAAAGAAGTATAAACGAGTGATAAAGCAATTTAAACGACGCTGGAAGTGTCGTCTGCCGTGGTACAGCAGGAGGGTAGATTGACCGAAGCAGCAAGGGGCGGCGCGACGGTCGATAAACTCTGGCCAGACTACCCACACACGTGAGAAATGCAGACGGTTCCTAACATTTGCAATGTCTGGAATCCTCTATCTGAGAGACTGTCTAGTCAAGATGATAGCTGTTATAATCCATCAGGATAATTCTTAAAATCTTTAAACATAAATTACATAAGAAGTGTAGTATGCTTAGGGTTATGCATAAAACTGTTGAACGTGAAAATACGAAAGTATCATTTATATAAAACATCTCCCAATCTAAGAATCTTTGTACAGTTGATAACTCAACTTACAAATCTGTGATCTAATAAATCCGCACAAGGGCACGAGGATGCCAGTGCGGATATTATTTGTCTATCAATAGCATTGGCAGTCTCGGTATTATGGACTGAATAGACAATGCCGATTACCAAAACATATTGAGATTTGTGTAGACGACACGTGGCAAACACAAGGCGTTCCTGCGTGTTGAACTTCAACAAATATGGGAGGCAAGCCGCTACAAGCAATTCATGGAAACAATGTTGAAATTGATTGTATTGGTTAAAGTCACGCTCAAGCATTAACAATGGTGGTGTTTAGCATAAATCGAGACGAAACTATGGAGACGCACACTCTTTTTAAAATGAAAATTTTTGTTTTAGGATTACGGGTAAACGCGGAAATGGTAGCAAAGTCGTTGGGCTACTATAGTATGCAGGTACAATTGTACGTTTAGCGTAATTTCCGGTAATTCTAGGATGCGACCGCAGACCTTGATGCTGTTTTGTTCAAAGTAAAACGCTAATGCTTTCACAATTACCTACCTTTGGATTCTTAAACCCACGGTATCTTTATAAAGTATAGGTACCTACTTAATTAAGGTGTTATTGTCATTTCTAAATGTTAAGTTTCATTTATTTTCTGTACATATCATAATTTAATCTACTTTTTGAGACCATGAAAACGTTCCTGTTCGATGCGAAACGATGTGGCCAAGAATCAGGAGAGTATCTATGGTTGTAATTTTGTATAGATACAGTTCTGATAAATCGTAGCTTACAGTATAAAAAGAGCGCCGTATTATAACGCTGGATCAATCAATTGTTAGGACAACATAATGCAGGATACACTCGGGCTTATCTCTTGGGATTATAATATAGTGAAGCAATAAGGTGACAATGTGCGATAGCATGTATGATTTAGTCACGTAGCGACGGCGCACCGAAGGCCGTTGGTACAGAAGCACAGATAAACAAAATGTATGTTATCAATAAGGTGATCTTTGCCCATAAAATTAACAATTTCCCTGAGCACGATTCTTAACATGTTTACTTTTGTAGATTATATAGCGAACATAAAACAGATATGTGCATCGTTCCTAATCTCCAACGTCTTTGATTTAATTGGGAATCATAAATCTAAATGTAAATATTTAGACAAAAATGTGTCATCCTTATTTGAGAAATGTGTTAGGTATCAAGAACCTTTGATAAAAAGTCAAGAACTTTTAGAAAACATATTTATTAACTTTCCACACTTTGTGGTGAGATCCACACTGGAGTAACGGACGGATTCGGAGTAGCAGTCGGTTTGCATCAGGGATCGGCCTTAAGCCCGTACCTCTTCCTGTTAGTTATGGATGCTTTGACATCGGCCCTACAGGAAGAGGCGCCCTGGTGTATGCTCTTTGCCGACGACATCGTGCTCATAGAGGAGGATGGAACTGTATTACAGAGCAAACTGCAGGATTGGCGGCACGCACTGGAGACTGTTGGCTTGAAAATCAGCAGAACCAAGACTGAATACATGTTCTGTGATTTCGGCGGTGTCTCTAGTGCAGTGTCCATTAAAATGGATAATGTTGTAATACCAGTGTGTTCTGATTTTAAATATCTCGGTTCGTTACTCCAGCATGACGGTGAAGTTGACCGTGACATAAAACGGCGAATCAATGCAGGATGGCAGAAGTGGAGACAGGTTACCAGCACTACATGCGACCCAAGGATGCCAATTAAAATTAAGGGAAAAATCTACAAATCGATTATAAGACCGGTAATCATGTACGGCTCGGAATGCTGGGCGGCTAAAGTGCAGGAAGAGAAACGTCTCCACTCTGGTGAGATGCGAATGTTGAGATGGATGTGTGGAGTGACGCGAATGGGTAAGGTGAAGAATGTGTATATAAGAGGTAGTGTCAGGGTAGAGCCAATATAAGATAAAGTGAGAGGTAGGAGGCTGGAATGGTTTGGACACGTGATGAGAAGGGATGAGAAGCATGTGACTAACCGAGTGATGAATATGAATGTGGATGGATACAGTGCGAGAGGAAGGCCCAAGAAAAGATGGATGGATTGTATTACGAATGATAGGAACGAGGTTGGAGTGGATGTGAGTATGACGGGAAAGCGCGATGTATGGAAGGAAAAGACATACTGCGCCGACCCCACATAATGGGAAAAGGTAAGGCAGATGATGATTTATAACCAACTTTGCCGCGATTTGCCTTAACCTTAATTAAAAGATATGAATTTTTAAATGATGAGTTGGTTATGTACTTACAAATTTACGAAAAAGTATATTGTATGTCATATTATGTAATACTATTATGACTGTGCTAGATTTGACCGTGACACTGACATTGGTAAATGCCGCAAAGGGTCATATTGGACAAATAAAATGTACATCACGATGGAGACATTTAGATAGCACTTAAATTATTATATTATATTTTTTCAATCTTCTATTTAGTTGCAAAAGGTAATTACAAAAGGCATGGGAGCCACACCCTCGAAGCAAATAATAAATTCCTTTTGCAATTACTTAACAAACAAATTTGTATAATTAAACTGAAATAGGTAGGTATTCCACTGAAATCTAATAAAAAAATTATCACTGAATAATGGTACATAGTATAATGGTGGTGCCCTATTTAATTTGATTAATTGATTTAACTAAAGAGACAAAGAAAAGATGGCCGTGTATTACGGTGACACACATAAATAGCAAAATACGTCAGCATTGAAATATTTAAATAAGTCCAAACTTTTTACACAACTGCGAACACTAGTAAAACAACACAAAGTCCCACATTGTGGCAACAACATTGCCGTAAAAGTATCGGAAAACATAGTGTGTGTAGAAATAGGTTTCTAAAAAACTATTCAAAAACTATTCATACCTATATTATAAGGTAACCTATGCTACGAATATTTATCCGAAGCGTGACCTCACCAGTTGAGCCTGTTGATTTTAGAAAAAGAGAGCAATGATGGAATAGAAAAAAAAAACTAGTTATAAATAAAACGTGAATGTATCGCTGTGGTATGATAATACTGTGCAACAATACATTCAATTACCTGGCCACTTAATTTGACCATATCCAATCCACTAGGATCAGGTGGCGTACGTGCTCTCCCGTCAGTCTTACTTTGGTCACGCTCGCACGACTCTTGAGAATACACTTAAAACGTGTCAATAATGCGGGAGACCAACTTTAGTGATAACACAAAAACATCACTTACATTAATCCGGCGCGGCGGATGTGAAATCAGTTATTAGAACACAAAAAATAAAATGAAAATCAATCGGTCGGACAAACACGAACTGAAACTATTGTGCACACGCAACTGAAGCTGTCGTTATAGACAGATTAGGAGGTTAGACGTTTACATCGCAACGGGTCGACACTGTCCGTGCCGCGGTCGTGCAAAGACTGGCGCGCCGCCTCAGTGTTTGCCGCAACCGGCAACGTCATGCCGCCGGTTGGCGCGGCGGCGGCGGCGCCGCCGACGGTGGGCGTTGGTTGGCGTCACCCGCCAGACGTAAGAGTACACTGCCGCCATGAGCATCGCATTCTACCGCACGCTTGTTTAAAATGTGTTCGCACTTCCTTCACACAAGTTTTACAACTTTTCACACGATATGACTTACGGGCGGACAGAATTTCATATGCAGGAGTTTAACGCAGAACGATTCAGAATGATTTTATTCCAAATGCTTGCAAACAATGTTTTGTTTAAAACGAATTAAACTTATAAGTAGGGTAGGTAAGGTAGCTAAATATTCAAAACTTAGAATTTTGTCTATATTCTAAGAACCAAAACAAACATTTTAACGTTAACAGTGTTAAAATTACTTCACAAGAATTACTTTACATAGCCGTCAATTAATAAATGACCATGATCATGAAATCTTCAATTGATACAGTAATAATTGTAAGCCCTTTTTAAAAGACACGCTTGTGCCAGGGAGAATTCGATGAGCAAACGCCGTCCGTCACACACATTCTAATAATAGCGACAGAGCGAGAAAGAATTCAGAGTTAAAACTCCCACGCCGAGTTGTCAACAGGCAATACAAACAATGAAGAGGCCTTACTCATTAAAGATGACTGATTTTAATAGCAAAATAATACTTATTGATTCTCATTATCAAACATCTAGAAACTACGGAATCAATTGAATATTCAAACCTTACAAAGTTTTTTTTTCGAACTGAACTGTATGACTTCTAAACGTCGTTGGTTATCGATAAGGCAATCGCTTCACGTCATTCTCTTCCAGAAACACTCGAGGCTTTCAATTGACATGGTTAAGTATATTAGAAACGAGACAGTAATCGATATTATAACCGTCCTCCATATTGCTGGAAAAAACAGGCTTCATAATACATCGCTGTTGTTTCGAACGAAACCTTCCCAGCCCACTACGCTCCGCTTAGGATAAAATTGGATCCGCCCACTTAATGAGAATTTTTCTAGACCATTGAGAATTATCATAAAGTTAAAAAGGTATTTCACTAGGTAGCCATTTACACTTTATAAATAGAGAAGAAAGCATTTTTTATACTACATTATTTCATATAAAGAGCACTTATTAGACCATTCAGTCCATCCGACCGACCTAGTCTAGGATCTTGTTCAAAAAATATGTCAATTATCATCAAATCCGTTGCGACATGTTTCGTCGTAACTCAAATGTAGTCACGTTTGTGTTCAAACTGGCAGAAAGTTTCTAAATCCATTCCGAGAAATGAGAAGCGTTTCAACGTGCTCCTGCTCCAATAAGACACGTGATCAAAACACGTGGCTCCATCAACGTGCCTTGCTTGCTTAAACAATCTTAGGCTGTTGTTGGTTTACCTTACCAACTCCCACGACAAGTATGTTTAATAGAAAACGCAGCTTGAACTTTCTTCATAAACACAATATTACAGCTTTTAAAATGCGCTGAATTAGTGAGATAACGAATTTGAAGATATGAACTATTTTATCTAAACGACACGTCATCGGCCATCCGGCATCCTTTTAGATTAAAATCAGTTCACAGTAACTCGTTACAATTTTGATATCGCTATAATAACTAAGGCTTTGATAAACATTTATCAGATAAGCTTATTAAAAGCGTACTATTTAATAGTCTAGAATCGTCTTTTGGTAGCAAATAGAATAGGCAACTCAAATAGTATATTTTTTGAGCACTTTCCTTAGGTCTACAACCGGATCGGAACGCGACCTCGACTGAGAATATCCGCCAAGAACATCAGCATGCTTGTATTTTTCTACATAATATCATTATTTCAAAAGGTAAAAAGAGCAGGTTATTTAGTAAGATAGCTCCAGTGTGTGACATTTTAGAAGAAGTAAATTTATTGCAGTTGCAATGTTCGTACACCGTAATACCTACGGTCGAGCTATCGTGAACACACGAAGGTCAGTTTCACATATTGTGTTGGCATAGTAACAAACACTATATAAGATTATTTAAAGATGTATCTATGTATAGATTTCACGGTCGTAAAATTTTGATTTCTAGAATCACCGACGACGTTCGATAATAAATAAGTTGTACGCATTTACGAAAAATTCGATAACGGGATTTAGATGATTTATGACATCTGGAAATTTCCTATCTACAAAGATAATAAAAAATATACATTTTTATTATAAAATGGACTGGCTGAGGACAATGTGATAACGTTACTAGTGATTTAATCAATGATTACTAATTCAGATAACTTATATCAGTGTCACACGAATTTAAGACAATGGAAGAGACGCTTACCACTAATGCATTTATTCAGGTAGAGAAAAGTGAATATTCTGCTGCATGGACCTATATATGCAGTCTGGTGGGGAGCACTCGGTGCAAATCAACTTTCACAACACCGACACTTAGGTACCAACGGCCTGCACCAATACAGCGTTAAATTACTCCTACTTAAGTATGTTCTGAAGTTTATTTATGGAAACGAACCCGATCGAAGAAAGTGTATCATCGATACCCGACCTCATAATCTTTGCATGAATTATTCAATCTTTCTCCTTGAGTCAACATTTAGATTTCCGACGCAGAAAGCTTATACTTAAAAAACAATAAAGCAGGGTTCGTTATTTTTTAACTGCAGGAAGAGATTTGATATCTATTGTGTGGTTAACGAACAGGCGCAGTTGGAAAACATCGTGGTACCGGTTACGGCCAACCACGGAATTGACGTGACTGACATTTAGCAAGTCGGGTTCTAAATGTTCGAAGGCCACGCACAACCTCGCTCGTCCTGTGCAAAATCGTTCATGGAACACCACTAAATGAAACAAATGTGTAACACTGTTTTCAATATCTATAAATACATTACATATAGGACAGCAATTTTACGTCCTTCTCAAAACTGATTTTCCCCAATCGGATAAATAAAAAAGTGGTATTTTGATATAGTGGTCCTTTTGAACCTAAGGGTTTCATAGGAACTAGTTTTTGCATTTTAATTATTTTTTGTAAAGGCTTTAACTGCATAAGCCAGCTTCTCAAAAAGTTAATATTTTTAGAGCTAATCATCTTCTATTCCTTTTAACCTGGATGACTTCCGTTGGCGTTGACCGATGCAACGCTCCTCTCGAATGTATTGCAACGGAAAACGGGTCGCGACCCACTTCGTCGGGATCAATACTCGGTCATCGACTCCTCCCGCGCCTCTAGCCCCCCTCTTGTCTGTTACACTCAGACAAGGATTTAGAACTTACGGTTTGTTCTACAACTTAAAAGCCCAACCAATAACTACAGTTTGATGGGCAGCGTAGTAGAATAGAAATCATGTGAACAAGTTAACAGATTTATAGCTATATATAACCATATTTTTATAGAGGGTTATTGTTACAAAAAAATACGATTCTTACAGCTGGTTATAAACAAACGGTTAATTCATACGTATTTAAAAAGGACCATAATGAGGGAAGTTTGTCCATTTAAAATTATTGAACAAGGATAATCAAATTAGCAAAAATACGAAAAAATACTTGACAGTTAAACCTTTAACGTGCATTATGGTCGCATTATTAACGACAAGACAGGTCATGTGTACATTGATAACGTATTAACTCGGAGCTATCGAGCTACGATGAACTTTGCATCAAACTGTCGTAAAAACATAATGAGTTTACTGCACGCTTCAAACACGTCATACATAAACATCCGTCAAAATCATTCATAAACTCAAGCATATTTTAATATTTTCTTGGAAGTAGAGAAGGTGCTAACTAACCGCAATATAAGTTTTAAAGAGAATCAGTACTTTATTGTAATTATATATTTTCCACCGCAGCACAAGGAAATAATTAATTGTGGTATTCCATCAATATTGGAGCAGTCATAGATTAGGGTAGGATGGTTGTGATGCAAAACTATGATTTTAATAATTGAAATACTTATTATAAGTGATTGTTCATAACATTGAAACATGCCAACTTTTTATCTGAAAATACTGTCGTTGGTACCCTGTAAGGTTGTTTAAATTATAAGGTAGGTAGTTCTGACTCCTGATATTGTATTGCAAATATAACAGACGAATAAAATTGTCCCTTGGAAGTTCACGCTGTGACGATACCAACACTGAGCTGTGACGCAATGCGAATGACGTCACGGGCAAAACCCTGGTCTGATAATATAATATAAACATATGCCTGTCTGAAAGGACAAGCTAATTTCAGTCAGTCCAGAATCTATGGTTATTAGTGTTGATACATTATAATAACCAAAATATGTTAGTAAAATGGAGTTAACACTTATGCACGATCAAGTAACGACTAGCGACCCAAATAATTCCGAACGTCTCTTGATTCTAAACCATTTTATATTATATGTTAACTATTATCATTTTTAGATTCTGAATGAACAAGATGTGTTAGAAACCTATTTTCAACTAAGTAACATGTGGTCTTGATGACCGTGGTGGAACATCGACGCGACCTGGCTCAGTGACCTGGATACCGCCGTGCGGACCAGGCCGCCGCTTTGACCCGCTTTACCTGCACTTAAAAATCATGAATAGACTTATGACTGCTCGTGTCGGGACGGGCAAAACAAATTTCAATGCACCCGCTGTCATCATAGCAATCAACAGTCAGCGCAGTACTGGACTTAAAAATACACGGACGCTTGAAACATTTAGCAGACATCGGCGGATTTTACGGAGTAATGAAAGGCAAAGTGAAACGAACGTTTGAGCAGGACGACTCATAAAATGCAATCACAATGAGGCTCCAATGAGTTGACGAGTTGTAAAAACAACAGCAAGAAATTACCAACAAAAAATGCTGTGGCGTTAAATAGGGCGCATTTAATTAGCACGTCATATTTACACATTAACCTCTACAAATTTCAGAATCTCCTAAATCTTCGCCCTAACATATCCAAATATCATATTATAATAAATAATAATAATTTTAGCCGTTTTTGACGTCCCACTCCTGGGCACGGGCCTCCCCTCAACACGAGCGGGATTCAGGCCATAATCCACCACGCTGGCCTAGTGCGGGTTGGCGGATTTCACATGTCTTTCGAAAATTGGTTAAATCTTCTAAGATATGCAAGTGATAATCATATAGAAATTATGATTCGCACATAGATTTAAAAAAATCCAGAGGTTCGAGCCGGGGTTTGAACCCGAGACCTGGTAGCCTGGTACCAATCGGCTATCACTGCTGAATATCATATTATCCGTAACAAATCTAAACTGCTACAGACTCATGAAATATAAAATTGAATAATTACTACCTATAGAAATAAGAGATCCTAGGTATTTTTCACAACCAAGAGTTAAAATATTGATCCGATTTTCCCTTGACAGTAGGTCTGAGGATGTTGAAAACAAACTGAAACCCGTTACATATTTTCGCCATTAAAAGTTTTTACGAGTACCTAGGTTCAAAGTCTGTGCAATAAACAGCAATGACATGAGATTTCTGGAATATTTGCAAATTAAATTGTGCGGTGGAGTGTATATTTAACTTTAAGATTGCGGATACGCTGATGACTGTTGGTTTCAAGCACGAGTACAAATTTTCTCGTTACCCAGAACGGTGTTTATATTCGCTTAAAACGGTCTATGCTATGGCTTAGAACGAGAACCCATAAATCATTCGCGTGATATGTCAAAAGGACAAAGCTAGGTGCGATGCCCTGCGAGTTCGAAGCCCGTCTGTGCAAAGAGGTTAGAGCAACGACCTTAGCCCTTGCTCCCTTGCTGAATAACCGCGAGGGGTTTTTTGTATAGCTATCGCTTGTCAAGCAGCACTCTTCTCTCCCGCAACGGGCGGTGGCGCTCCATTTAATAGCTGCGCCATTTCACAACTTTTAGTCGAGTCTGAGAGGCGGTTCCCGGAAATTCCACAAAGGCTTGGGGAATTTCGTGATGGTGTAGCTAAAATTGTACCTTAAGAATTATTTTACTAATTAAGTACTTCATTCGTATTATCACGGAATTACAAAAATACTGCAACAACGTTATTTCAAGGGTTCATAAATAGCTGTTTGTTTATTCACTTACTAGCATTTATAAATCATTAACTTGACGGTAAATGTTCCCACTAAGCAATAATTATCAGCATTTGTTAACGAAGTAAAAAACAATAAATCAGAACGAAGAAGTTGTTATAAACAACAAAATGGACCGCGCTAAATTGCTGATGCTGACGCAATATGTCTACCAACGGCGTAAATATCAGAAATTGTAAAAACACGACGTACCCACCTACGCATTGGATATGGAAGTAGGTGACGTTGATATTAATAAACATCTAATAGGTATATTCTCTCAACAATTGCATTGGACCATAGATTTACGAAGCGAGAACTGTCAAGTCTATGCATTGGACTGCGATGATGCCATAAAAATGATTGTGTGCTGTGATTGGCGTTGGATCAGTCTTTATTAAATGGCGTAGAGCTCACTTCACACAGTTACGTGAGTAGTCGGGCGGGATCGTGCGTGGTCGGGGTAACGGACCAGCGCTTGCGCAGGGTCAACACACGCCAGCCAAGGTCGGGTCGACGCCCCATCCAGGGAGTCCTGATATGTACATACATACATAACGACAGCTGTAACCCGATCCTCTACAGTTTATGTGGCTATTATTAAAAGTGGAGCAGTTATTCTCGTGTGCGGTCCTCGAGGGGATCGCGTTACAAGTAGGATCATAAAACGGGTATAAGTGGACACTTATTGTCATCACATGTAAATATTTAGACTACAAAGTGCCAGTATAGGGTTGCCTTGATATAAGTAGATTGATACATCTTAGAATACAATGGTCAGGTTTACAATGGTGCTAATTATGGTGGTACTCAAACTAGAATAGCATATATTAAATGTATAAGCGTCTTTACCATGGTTGTAGTGTATAAGTCGTCCTTAGTAAGACTACTTAGTCTTAGGAGTATTATTTTATAGACAACAGAATTCTATCTACAGGTGTTTTTTAAAGTAAGTGTGGATGGCCAACATTATTTTCTAATTTCAAACTAATATAACGTAAGTAAAATTTAAAAGGATTGTTTTAAAAAGTAGCTCCTTCCTTTGCTTTGCTCTTTACGTTACTTCCCAGAATTGATTCCTTATCAGAGACACTATCGTATGGTGTAATAAATACAGTGTTTTTATCCAAATCTAGAAATTATGATACCTTGAATGTTTTTCTTTAAATTCAAGGATGCGGTTTTAATTTTAAACAAAATGGGGTCCTTGACTCCTTTGAGTATTTTTCACTATTCCTCATAGTTTTGAATTAGGCCATGCACGCCCACTTGAAAAAATCAAGCCTGTATAGATTGATCGAAAGTCATGACACATGCATAAAATATTATATGTTCGATACCTAACAATGTGTAGGTACCTACCTATAGTGCGGGTCGGGTTTCTCAACTATGTGATAAACCGCATTATGCAATCTTGATGTAGGTAAATTACCAAGTAAAGTTTCAGTTTACATGTATCGTAGGAATATTTTGCTTAGCGAATATTATTGGAATGACGCAGGCATATTTTATGACGTCAAATAGGTAACTACTAGAAGGGATTTGCAATTCGTTATCATAAAGAACGAAATAACAAATATAAGTTAACCATGAAGTTAATAAAATAATAAGGTACTTATACATCATCATCTGCCTTACCTTTTCCCATTATCTGGGGTCAACGCAGTATGTCTTTTCCTTCTATACATCGCGCTTTCCCGTCATACTCACATCCACTCCAACCTCGTTTATATCATTCTTAATACAATCCATCTATCTTTTCTTGGGCCTTCTTCTCGCACTGTATCCATCCACATTCATATTCATCACTTGTTTAGTCACATGCTTCTCATCACGTGTCCACTCCAAACCAACCATTCCAGCCTCCTACCTCTCACTTTATCTGTTATTGGCGCTACCCTGACACTACGTCTTATACACACATACTTCACCTTATCCATTCGCGTCACTCCACACATCCATCTCAACATTCGCATCTCAGCAGAGTGGAGACGTTTCTCTTCCCGCACTTTAGCCGCCTATAAATATTATAGTATAAATAAAAAAAAACTAGCCACATAATTCTTAATGCATAGGTATACTATGTACATTGACCCTGTATTGGAACAGTTTCAATTCAAAGAAGAAATTCCTTAAACAGGTAAAGTTTCATAACTATTAAAACAGGTTCTTTGTCTGTCAGGTAAAAATTCCTTACTAGTGACAAAAAATGTTTGTAAACAACATGTTATAGGGACTAATAGGCTTTACTTTTTTATGACTAGACCAGAAACAACTTAATAATAGGCAAGTAGGTTTTTATTAGAGGAAATAAGTATATAACAGTCACTTACATGTAAGTTATTGCCTATATACCTATTATAGGTGTTTGTACAGCCATGAACTGTTTAAAAATACATAATATAGTAGGTAGGATATTACGGATTTGATTATAATAATAACAGCATTTCCTCATCAAGTATAACAGTCAGAGATTTATTATAATTATTATTTATTTGAAAAGAGAGGTTCTAAATTTGACACAGGTTACTGGAATTAAGTGCAAGTAATAATTGAAATGATAGGTGTATACTAAAAATGGGTATAAACTTTTATGATTCTTAAAGATGAACAACAAGCCCAAATGCGCCTCAATACATATATGTACGGATAATGCTTCAAATCCTGTTGTCAGGGCATCAGAGAAGGAATATAACTAGATTGTTAAACTTACCCAAATTCGGAAAGGTAACAACATATTCACAGACCAGTGTACAAGTAGGTAAGTTAGTTCATAGGGTACACATCCATTGTTTCAATGTTGTGTCTAATTCAAAGAAATTGTAATGTTTAATCTCTTGTAAATTATATGGCTAGGAGACATTTTGATAATGATTATAATAGTCAAGTGGAAGATATGTTTTGATTGATATGGCCCCATCACAATACACATAAAAAAGGATTATTGACCAAAGTAATAAGTACCTACAAGCAGTGCATAAGTAGTAGGCAAGCTACAAAGTACAAAGACAATGATTAACAAGAACAATCAAGCAGAACATTGGCAGGTTTATAAATGAATGCAGCAACAATCAGTGCCTTTGTAAACAATTAATTAAATAATAAGTAGGTACTTAAGTATGTAAGTAATGAATGTTACTTTACACAGACCCAACATTCTTAGAATGTTATTAAAAAGTAATTGTTGTTATCATCCCACTTTATGTTATTATGGTTTCCAGGTTGATACATCCAACATTTTAATTAGGAATATGCTTAAATAGTTTATCTACCCACTGCATAACCTATTGTAATTAAGTATCTAAACATAGAATGTTGCAATATCTACATGTTATTATGATTTTTTGTGAAGTGTCTATGTGTATTAATAAACTATGTACCTACCAAAAATACGTGACTCACTCGGGTAATTATACTTATAAACCAACTCGGCAATGGGCCGGTAGTGTGATGAACAGAATTTGGTTACGAACAATGAAGGCGAAGCGACGCGTCGAGAAACCTTTATGCCATTGTACCTTCTACCAACCTTCTGAAATCTTTTGCAACTTCTAAAAGTAGGTACCTATATAATTAAATTAATGGTGTAATGTACCTAAAGCACAATGTAAGTGCTCATTATTATTAAAATGTGGAACAACAGGATAATATAAGGGGTATGGTTGTGTACATTTTAGTTTCGTGACGCCCGAGTGCTGACGTTCATCGTTTCGAAAGGGCACGACCTTTTTATTGCATTATAGTTTGAAATCGATAAACTAAGATAAATCACAAGTATAATATAAGATCACTCACCTCCACAGCCATACACATTGAATAGAAATTGAACGGTTGCAGCCGTGAGCAGCCCAGGAAATTCACCACACACGCGGAAAACGTGTGCACCGCACAAAAAACTTAATGAACTGACGTATAAATGTTGTCAGCAAGAAAAAATGTTTTTCAGTGTTGCCTATTAAAGTTACGTTTTCTACTGTTTTTGGAGAACTGCTTGAAGAAAACTGTATTTAATTATTAGGAATTAGTTCCACTGTGTTTGTAACATGTTTTTTACAAAACCAAACCAATTCATATGGACCTTTTTTACTTCAATATTTGTGTCAAAGTAGGAGTTTGTGGTCAGAGTCTAAGGTCAGAGTAAAATGAAAAATTACAATAATATAGACACCTCTCACCTCTGTGATTATACCTAGAGACTACAGAGTAATTATGCAAAAGATATGTAAGCACTAGTCTCATGCCCTATCTTCCTTTATCAAACCCCTGTCCCTATAAGTGTATGGACCAAATACCTTTTTTTCGACTTCCTATATCTATAATTCAACAGTTCCTCACGTGCAGTAGTTTAACAACTAATTTGGTACCTATCTTATAAAAAGCGTAGCGTAAGTGATGTAAACTAGGACTTGAAGTCATTTCTCTTTATGAAACTCTCATACACTCCTGTCTTATCAGTCTTCATTATATTCTGTAAACTAGACAGGTAGGTAATGGCATCAAATTAACAAGTTTAGTACTCACTGGGTAATGGAGAGTAAGTTTGACTTTTGTATGGTTTTATAATATCATATTTTTTTGGGATTGATTAGGTACATTAGTTAAAATATTAAAATAAAGATATTTAGGAATAAACAATATATTGGATGCCCTATGTATGTGGTATTTCTTGCTTAGCCACGATCCTAGCCATATAATATTTTATTTTTTTCAGTAAAGTCCTACTCTTTTACATATTACTTTGTAGTAGAAAACAATATCTACTAAAATCTACCATTGATTTTTAGCGGGAATTTTGAAATTTCCGTACAGTTACTAAACGATACAAGCCGTAACAGCTTAGCTTAGTGTCGTATGTCGTCTGGCTACAGTAGCCAATCGACAACAATTCATATACGGGCTGGCTCGTCCGTGTTGGTATCACCCTTTCACGGAGAGTTAGCTTAAACCAGCTATTATAACCACATTTCGTCTGATGAATGTGAGAGCCGGAAGACTAACCCCCCTCCCTCCCCTTCGTCTATCCCACTTTCCTTTAAGGTGAAGGCGCCTGACTAGCCCGCGAAATTCAAAATTTTCGAGTATTTTTATAGTTCACCCAAAATCTGAAAACATTTAAGACAACATTTTGTGATTTGCGACAAACACAGTATGCAGTGCGTTTATTCATACATTTATTTTACTCTAAATATTATCACGGTGGATATGATACTAGTAAATCACTAAATATACAAAATTTGCCAGATTATCTAGATAGCTGTCGTTCTTGAAATGTTTTAGAGTAAGTTGGATATATTAATAAATGTACTGCACACGGTCTTTGTCGCGAATTACAAAATGTGCCTTTTATTATTGTCAGATTTTGAAAGTTTTCTAAAAAACCTAAAAAAATTGAACTTCGCGGGCTAGATGGGCGCTTTAGCCTTAAGTCGACAAGGTGTGAGCAGTGCCTATAGCATTGCATTCATCTATAGGCTACGGGGCTATACATTTGTTTGTAGACTGCTATGCAAAACAAAAAAAGACTGATGTCAACGTCTCCGCCCACCTTAACTATGACGTCATTGCATTGACGTGAGTTAGTAGGGGTTATGTATAGCACAATATGATGCCCAAAATATCCTCATCATCATCATCACCTTGCCCTATCCCACACTAGGTGGAGTCGGCGCAGTACGTTCTCTTCTTCCATTCGAGCCTATCATCCGTCATCTCTGCACTCACTCCCTTTTCGCTCATACCCTCTTCCACGCAGTTCATCCACGTCTTTTTAGGACGTCCCCTACCCCGACCATGCCCAAAATATCCTATGGTCTCAAATTGCCATGCCAGAGTCAGTTCAGTCAATCAGCTATATTACAAAGAACTCTACTGTGTGTGGCCATAGTATTAGGTACATCAGACTGTGGACTATGCTACTGAAGCTACTGAGAATCAATTAATAGCAATGCAAATGGACCCGGAAATCTAAATCAGGACCAGTAGACTAGACGAGTTATAAAGACGGTAAATCATAGATCAATTTTCCCAAATTAACTTTATTTATTATTAATATGTTTCCCGTAGAACAACAAGTACACAGCTATGGTTGCTACATGAACATGTTGTCGTTGAAGCCAGGAGGCGGGAGGTGGTCTGCGTCGGGCGGCGGCGGCCGGCGGCCCGGCAGCGGCCCCCCTGGCGGCCCGAACGGATCGAAGCGGGCCCCTGGTGGAACCGCGCCCCTGGAAATAATGGTAATGATAGTGGTGGGCAAAATATATCCAAAACTAACCATTTTTTTTTTCCTTAAGTTTTTCATGAGATCTAGCCTTTTTAGACAAACTTTTGCCTTATTATTTTTAGCCAATTAGGTAATAGTCGTCTTTGAATGCCGAAGTTAGTTAGGAATTCTACTAAAAATGTCATAGACATATTAAGATAGAGAGACATGAAAATAAATCATGGTTCTTGTACTAGGTTTGCTACATAGTGTAATCTAATGTGGAAAACAATCATCTAAAACACTTAAAACAATTTTAGATTGATGTGTATATATAGAATAATGATAAAGAGGGTATGTGTAGATAGTTCAGTACACAAAGACACACCCCACCATTTGTCACAATGCATGTGTGAAAAGTACTACTAATGTGTTAGTTCTATAACTACGTACGTACTTATTAGCGATGTGGTCACACACACACTTATATGACAACATTACATTACAACTCCCCTCACTCTGTGGCATCCCTTCGATAAAAAATATGGGGCGCGTCTTTGTAGATTGATCTATGTATATCCTATGATATGTATCCTATGTTCAGATACCTTGGTAAGCCACCTGGAACGCCAAGGCCAGGGTTATCAATGTCCCTACGAGGCTCAAACGGGTTGAAGAGCATACCGCCCCCACCGGGCGCGAAGGGATCTAAGTCTGAACGCCCAAGCCTCGGGGGTCCCCTGAAAGAACAAACAGAACAGCATGATAATCATATAGAAGTTTTAATTAATAATTCCCCGCAAAAACAATATGGGTCTATTTGATATAATAAGTCCCATATATACGGCACTGTGGTCACTGTTGGCAATACATTTTAAGCTGTGCGAAATTTAGTTCTGGATTTTTCCAAAAGACTTCCTATAAATATATTGCAATCTCTTAACAATGCATGGATAGAACCAACATAGTTATTTATATGTCGCAGCCAACTAGTTTAATTCACCGTTCAATTAACAGCCTAGGCACTTTACTAAACAGCGCCGTTCAACTAGTAGCCTTAATGATATTCAGCCATTTGATCAAACAGCTAGGCAAATGACTTGGATCGATGACGTTTAACTACTTGCCTAGCCGTTTAATTACCTGCCTAGCCTGTTCATTTCAATTTAGTTCTACTTTCTGCCACCTAGCGCCGAAACTCACCAAACTGTCAATATCTCTATTATATTCTCTTTGGTCAATATGGCGTCGGCAAAAAACAACTTTGATGGTATAATTTTATTAGGTACTTAGGTATTTTACTAAATTGTTTAGATCCACCGAATCTACTTGCCGGGTGGGATTTCTGTGGGGTCATAAAAAAATAACCCTAACCTAAACCCATCCGGGTCACTCTGCTTGGGTAGTATTTTGAAAAAGTTTTGTAGTACTTAAATGTCAACCAGTTGCCTAAGCATTAGCCAGCCAGTTCATTAATGTTGTAATAAACGATACGGCTGAATATCATTTAGGCCGCTAGTTGAAGGACGCTGTTTAGTAAAGTGCCTAGGCTGTTCATTGAACGGCGAATTAAGCTAGTTGGCTGCGACATATATATTGCTATTACAACAACTAGTTTGCTATTGGTACTAGATTACTAGTACTAGAAAAGTATATTAAAACAATTACTACAAAAGAATTATGTTAAACAACATTTACCACAGATCTGGTGTTTCAGGATTGACACTGGGCAGCGGCCGTGGTGGGATTCTAAGTGGATCATCAGATGGCCTCCGAAGTGTAGATTCAGCTGTAAAATTACAATGTTTTATATTAGAAAAAACAAGGTTTCACTTGGTAAAGAAGGAGGTTGCAGTCTTGTTGGTAGAAGTCAGATTGATAATTAGCTAAAAAGGCATACAAGGCTAGGCTTAGTCTTGGATGAATCGCCAAATAATAATGGCCTGGAGCACTAGATTCATGTGCTCTGCAAAGTTAATAAGATAAATACATCATCACACTTGTATTTCGCCCATGGGTGAGCCCAGTCAGTTCCGTCCCATGAATAATATAATGTAATTAATAGGAGGTAAGAAAAATTTGCACTACGGGCAGCTGCCTCCCTTCCACTCGAAAACCAACATTTAAATAAAAAAGTAGTCTCAATGTTCACATGACATTAGGGTATGTGATCATGTAACATTTGAAGCGTCAATAGCCTAGTGGTTAGAGGGGCCGTCCTCGTAGCTGAGAGGTTCCGGGTTCGATCCCAATCCTGGCCATTAAACTATTGACGTGAGCCCACTCCTAGCACAGGCATTAGCTTAGTTGGAGGGTATACTAGTAATGTGATAAACACAATTTGCTAGTAATCTTTAAAAAAAAAAACATCACACAGATTAGCAAACCACCATGCATATAGCAATACTCTTCCCAAGAAACTCCTATTAATTTCATGTAATGAGGATTACATTGGTTCATACTTCTGGCAGTCTGTGTCTCAGCTGTGGTGGTAGATCTATCTGTCACTGCGTCTATGAGGTCCCTCTTCACATTGTAAATCAGTTCTTTGTGGTTCGGCATCATCTTGTCAATAGAACCACCCGTCTCTTTCACAGTGTCATTTATGCTCACTGCAATGTTTGACACCAACAAGTCTTCCGACCTCTGGGAATGTTAAACAATCGGACATTGAGACACATCTTTGTTTATTCATCAAAAACATAGTCTGTACATTGTTTTCATGATGAAGTAAAGTTAATTTGGAAAGTTTTTTATACAGAATTTACAAATATATACAAACAGAAAAATAAATTGTTATACAACATTGACCATTGACATTGATGAACAGATAATAAAGTCTCAATAAACCCAGCAAAAAGATTCTTATTATATTGAAAATCATTTTTCTAGAAATTTGCAAACTCTTAAATTTGTATACAACAGGTTTTAATAATTACCATCAGATTTATAATAAGATTGCCATCAGTATTCAGTCCATGCAGTATAAACAGTTTGTTTTCAAGGACATATCGAAGGGCATAGTTGTCCTTGTCATTCCAACCAGTGGGTAACAATTCAGTCTTTTCTTCATCTCCTGACAGAGTTCTCTGGGAAAGTAAACATAATAGCAGAAGTATAAATAGGTAGGTTGATGACACAAAGTAAATATTCAAATATTATAAAACTACACCAATACTAAACAGTTGGGTTTTCATTTTATTATCAGTGGCTGAACGATGGTCACCTCATCTCCTATTCCAATGCTTCGGAATCCCCTTTTCGTCAAATTCCAATGAACAAATGCAATTATTACATCTGGTTTTCGTTTTATATCTTTCTCGACTGTTTTAAATGTTAAATCCCAACCAAATAAAGGATCTACTGACATGATAAAATTTTCTGAAAGCTTTCCGAAACTGAAAAGACGTAACGATTATTATGATGTGTTTATTTATTTTAGTTTGCTATGTATGTATTTAGCAAAGCCAGAACTGAGAGTCATGCTCTGCCGATATTGAAAACTGTCACTGTCACTGGCAATGTCAATAAAGTAAGATTACGTTTCTTTATATTTTACTAGCGGCCCGCCCCGGCTTCGCACGGGTACATTGCGGTTACATTATTCGAGTTTTAGTAAGAATCCCTACCTTTTTTGAAAATATATTATAGCCTATGTCACCCGGGGATAGTGTAGCTTCCCAACAGTGAAATAATTTTTCAAATTGGTTCAGTAGTTTCGGAGCCTATTCATTACAATCAAACAAAGTTTTCCTCTTTATAATATTAGTATGATGATATCTTAAAAGTTTTAGTACCTATGGTACCTATAATAATACCTACCTACAACCACATCATCGTGGGTATAAATAAAAAAAAAACATTATTGCGTTGTCCAATATTTAATTGAAATAATCCCTTCGTAAAATAAATAAACCTGCAACAATGGTTTTTAAAACCTAATTTACGATCGCGTAGAATGGAATGAACTCTTTTTTCTTTTAGAAACCGTAGTATGCCGTAACGTTGAAAGCCGTAATTTTATCGCGTGGTATAACGATAAAATAAATTACTAAGATACATAAAGGATACATACAAAAACACAAATATCAATAAAATAAAATAATAAGCTATAAGTAAAATTCATAAAAGCTTATAATATAATTTCGAAATGAGTTTTATTACACATGTTTTAGGTTTCTACATAATAGAAATAGAGCGGTTTTCTTCGTGACTCAAATATGTATAAATAATACCTAAAAGATCCGAAACAATTTATATTTAGAATTTAGATTTAACCATCGATAAAAAAATTCATACTGCGGTCTGTAACGTGTTTGATTTAAGTATCACGGTCATACAGTTAATATTGCAGATTTGATCTTATAAGTTATACGCCGTAACTGATATAGACTACAGACAGAAACCTATAGCCTATCGTGGTTAACTAGGTGATATCAATTATCAGGCTTCTTGAAAAAGTATATATTTTTAATTCAATATATCTATATTTTGATACGATATATCGATACAAAATATTCAATATCTAAATAGTATCAAAAACGATATAATTTTTTAAATATCTGCCTATCCACTGGAATCCAAAACCATAACGGATAGGAACGAACAGAAATAAAGTAACTGTATTGGGAACTGACCAATTGGGTCATGACACCTGGTGGTTGTAATTTTAACTATTGAAAGCTAACAAATCTATCGACTTTGTATGAATATTTGTGATCAGTAATACTATCTCATATGTGTATGTAGCCGGCTGACAGCGGAGCATGTGAAGAGCAGAGATTTTTTACATTTGCTACCGGACAAATACTGGTTTTCCTGATACAATAAAATATTAGTTAGAAGAAAGCTTTTAGTTTTTGATATTTTTTTAATTATTGCCTAATAAAAAGGACTGATAAAAATACCTCCATTTTTATTGAGATATTTGTACATTTTGTATAAAAAATACTATTGGTATTACATATTGAGCTATATACACTATTATTTTAAACACGCAAAATCTTTGGAAAATTATCGATATATCGACATTCGTTTCTTCGATATATTGACGTCAATATCGATATTTTAATAAATAACAATACATTGATATATCGATATTATTTTTCACTTCCAATATCCCTAATATCAATATGGCGTGACCATAATATAAGAAGATCTTTTTCATAATTATTTAGTTTTAGCAATAACGTAATCGATTACCGGTTTATATTATCGGTTTTTTTAAAAAACCTAATTACACTACACTATGCAACGTAAAAACAACATGGCGGGCAGTGTCAATCCGGGAACGTCGTGATCGTAACGTGAAATAATGAATTTTGTTGTTTTAGAATATGGGTGAATATGTGCAATAATTTAGTATACTTTTGTGTGCAAAGTGTTGTGTTTTGATTATATTTGTGCAATTTAAGTGTAAAAATGGCCTCGGATAAGATAAAAGTAGCTGTTCGGGTTCGTCCGTTTAACAGGCGAGGTAAGCTGGTTTCATTTCGTTATAAATAAAGAAATCGCTATCGTTCATGTGACTACATTGCTTCAGTTTATCTGTGTACTTTATGCATAAAATATACAAGATAAAATAAATTATCGTTCTATGCATTTCCACAGTGTGGCGAACTGATATCTTACTATTGAGTAAAACATTGTGTAAAATTATAATTAAGTAGATAAAAAGATTGTAGCTTTAAACTGAATTCTTAATAATTTTGTATTATAAAGGGGCTAGTTAAACCATTATTACTTGTAAATGCAGCAGGTTATCAACCATCATGGCTATATTCCTTGAAGAGGTAAATTTACCTCTTGGTTATCAGTTCAGCTTTATTTACAAATTTAATTGCATTATTATTCAACAGTCCATATGCTATCCATAAGACTTCTACCATATAAAATATATATCTTATTTGTTCATACACACACTAAACAGTTTAAACTTAACATACCCTGAAGCTCTATCAAAATCTTGATAAAGCATAGGTAACCACTTAATCTATGCAGGTACATACAGGGAAGATAGGTACTAAGTTAGAAATATAATTATGACATCATTGTAAATTACTATTATTGAATGTGGTTTTCATTGATTTGTATTCAGTGTTATTAATTTAAAATTATTGTGACCTTGTTTATGTCTTGCCTGCATTGTTCTACAAACTATGGTGACAAAGTTAGACGCCCACAATTACTGACAACCCTCAATCAAATAATCCACATTCTCCACACGCTACCCTTCCCATCAATTTTTCTTCTTTGTCTGAGCTGGCCGCCAACTCTGATGTCAGAGCTAGCTATTCATCAATACCTGTGCAAATGGGGTTAGCATATTGGCCAAGGCAAGATACCTATGTCATAAATTTTGTATATCAATTGAACTATCATATGACTGTCTCTTGCAAAGTCATTGAAGAGAATTTATCAACATTTATTTATCATAGGACCTATATTTTGTCATATTGTAGCGGCCTTACTAGGCTTATGATGTTAAATGTTCACTGCTATACTATCTACAAACTGCAGTTTGATCCAGTTTTCAGCTGAGACTTGAGAACATAAATTATGAAAGTTTACAGTATAATACTATGGCTTAAAACAAAGGGTTTATAGGTATATTTGTTGTTTGGAGACAGGTATCTTTGTGACTATCCAATATGAGAAAATGTCTTTGATTTATTTGGCAGTAGGTAACTGTAGAATTTTATGTGTTAAATTCAAACAGGTTTAATTTAAAAGGGTGTTAAAGAATAGATGAATGTGGTCACTACACTAAAAAGTCAAAACCCTCTTGAACCGGAAATTTAGTAATATTTATTTACATAATAATTATCCTTTCAGGTTTACATTCAATACAATAGTGTAGTAAATAAAACGTATGACTAGATGTAGGTACTGATGTTTTATAACTGCACAAAAGAGAAAGTTTCGAAGTCCTCTAGGTAGGTAGGTAATCCGTTGCCATTTTGTTTAACCTTGGAAATGTCTTATGAATGACTTTGTTAGTAAATAGTTGAGTAAACTGCAAGATCATTTCGGAACAAGAATGCACGCTCACTCGCATTCGTCATGGTAGATAACCGCGTGGAAATCCTTTTTGTGATTGCTGCGCTCCACTTTCAGCGAAACGTCTTTACGTAATTTATCAAATCGATGCTAGACCGGCACAAATTACGACAGAAACACCCGCCAGATTGCGATTGTAACTCTAAATTGTCCGCTTCAATTAGGTATTTTAATAGATCCAGCAGATGAGCTATCTACAAGTTGCAAACAACTTGATACCGATTTATTGACGAATTTATTTGCAATTAGTGGGAAATGTTACCTCTTCCCAATATACATATCTCGATATTTCTTATAACACGAACAGCTCTTCTTGTCAGGAATTCAGATTCATTTGCGAAGAATTTCTTGTTGCAAGGATGCAAGAAAATTCTTCTTAGAGCAAGTTAGCTCATGTCTTTCTAGCTATTTGTACAATAGCTTTTTCTCCTGTCTACCGGCTTATACTTACTGTATGCTTTACATAAGGCTAGTGTACATAGAATGGTAGTGGAACCGGATTTGAAAGAGCATCGCCGCGGACGGACGGCCCGACCTCGGGTTGAGTCACCGCTTGCGTAGCTACTTACTAACAAAACGCTATTTTATGTAGGTACAATTGTTTTCTTCAGAAATCGTGTTTTACTGATAACACTAGTGACGGTTGGTAATTACTTCATATAAGTAGGTACATATACCGACGACAGCGAAATAGAGCAAATATGTGTAGAGTTCATAATATGTAGACTTTTTGTAGGTATCTCGCTTTAATGGCTGTATTTTAGTCATAATAGGTACCTATCCAAATCCCATAATAACATTGTTGTTTCATATATACTGAATGGTCAGATGATGGCAGTGTAAACAACCTATTTTTGTCGTTTAAAATATGTGCAATTTGTATAAAATATAAATGTTTTTATGTACCTACCTACATAATATGTTTTCCGCAATCTTATCATCGCTCAACTGTTTTGTTTCATATCAGTGGAACATAGCATACATAATATAAACATATTTCATTACAAAGCTGACATCCAAAAGGTCGCGATAACCCCTGGCAACGCCAGATCCCCGCGCTAATCAGTCCCTTGTCTATTAGGGTCAGCCTTCGTCCTTTAACTGCGAAAAGCGGGTGAGGCTAGACATAGTACCTAGTTTGATTAAAGTTGTTCAACTTACACAAATTTACGCAAGGGCGACGTGGTTTCAGTCATTTTAAAGGATCTCCTGTAAGATACATGGTAACCACATAACTAAGATACAAAAGTGTCGTCAATTTCTACTAGGCATTCTTATAAAGTGCCTTAGGTACAAATTATATTACACGATGACGACTCGACCCGATGCCCAAGACTCACTTTTTCTTGGGCATTGGATGAAAAAAGGGAAGGTTGATGATATCGTAAAGCGTGATTCACCTGCTTATCATAATTGATTTACTATTTGATACTGGTGCAGTATCAAATGAACCGATTTTCATGAAACATAGCTAAGAACACTCTCGATCAGAATATCTTTCTAACAAAAAAAAAAATCAAAATCAAAATTAAAATCGGTTCATCCGCTTGGGCGCTACGATGCCACAGACACATAGATACACAGATACATGGATACACAGATAAACAGATACACAGATACACATGTTAAACTTATAACACTCCTCTTTTTTATCGGGGGTTAAAAAGGTTTACCAGGATAAAAGGTTATCAAACTTCAGTGCATTGACATTGTCACGGCCAAACCATTATTTATTTATGCTGCTTACGTGCTAATGCAAAGGTATTATTCAGATCGATTGTTTTTTTTTCAGAACTCGAATTAGGAACACAATGCGTGGTGGAGATGGAGAACCAGCAGACCGTGCTGCAGTATCCACCCTCGGCCCACGAGAAGGACAGGTACGACTCGGATCTTACGTAATGCAATCAAAAACACTCCATTTGCATGTTAAAGCGCTACAGTTTGCATAAAAATTAGTGATTTCACTTTACGGGTTTCTTACCATATTCATTGTCGTTTGAAGACGCTCGTCTTAAATGGGAAATTTAAAATCATTTATTAAAACATAGTCTAACAACTTTTTTAAGTCTGTTTAGCGAACTGAAAGACATAGCATGTTTGTTCTTCAGTTTGTACATTTGGACTTGCGGCTCTATTCAAAAACGAATTGTATGTCACATCTTTACACAACGATAGGACAACTTCTTAGGCACTTACCTCTACTTGCTTGAATTGGCACCGACTCCAAATGAAAGAAATTATATTATGGTCCAAGTGGGGAGTTTCATAGCTCACTCAATGCGGTGTACGTTCGCGTGCACAGTAATGTTTGTGAATACAGGCCTTTGATATGAGCTTAAACGTAACAACTTAGATATTTCGTCCGGTAGATAGCTATCTCTTTGTGGCATAAAGTTGATGCACTACCAGGCAAATACTTCCTCGGTCTTTTCCAAAACTAATATATTTACATTTTACTGTTCGTGTGCACAAGTGTTCATATCGTTGAGAACACCATCCAGATGTGAGATGCATACAAATTGTTACGATATTTATCAAACTACTTATATCGAGCAAATAATAATCGCCAGCTAAATATCAAGAGCAAATTACTTGGAGGCAACTGACAAGGCCTTTTATGTAGGTTAGAGAATTTCAAGGCACTCACAATGTTTAAGCCTTTGTTGCTTAGTTCCAAACAATATCTCTATAGTGTTCTAGTGTCCTAATGGATTAATCCTAATGGAATCCGAAGATAGATTAGGCACCAGAGACGTCCTTTAAGAGCACGAGTTTTTGCCTGGTAACCTACGATAATGTCATACGGCCTGATTAGTTCTATTCGTAGACTTAATTAAGAATTTGTTCCAAAAATAGGATTTATAAATAGTTATGATAATTTCGCTGAATTGATTGATCGTTTTTCAGGCAAAGGATTATGACTCGCAAGTAGCAAGTAGGCACATATATGTATAGTTCGTGAATCTCATGAAGACGCGGGCTGTGACTCTTATGACACTGGAATATGGGTCAATTTGCAATATTTCACGCGTCTTAGTGAAATAAACAGATTATACAAAGGAGTGCAGGCCAGCGGCCCCTGTTGGTCGATTAAAGAACCTATTTTTACTCAACTAACAGTATCGTATGAAATTAGTACGATTTTTTCCATAGATAAAACTTTGTACACCTTTTATTTTCTAATCCTCTGCCTAAATGCCTCTTTTTTAAAACTTGATTTAAAGAGTATTTATTTCTTTAGTGACCTTTGAAATCATCCTTGTCCCAGATTCCCTCGAACGGTTGCCTCGTGAATAGGAAGACTAAGAGAAGGCCGAAGTTAGGTGTTGCAAGATTATATTCACTTCCTGTAATGTTATGTGCCTTTTGTTTTGAAGATACAAGTTATTTTATGTACTAATAAAGTAGACAACATATTTACATCTTTATTATTTCTGATAAAGTAACACATGAATTTGAAATTTAACCACACAAATCTATTTTGTCATTAGAACCAAATTCCTTTAATGATATCTTTGGAATTGCGGTTTCATCGTAATGGAAAGACGTTGCCAAATTCGTGGTAACACTAAGTACATGCCTGCAGTCGGTCCGCGTTGCTCTGATTGGCGCGCTAACCCCACAGGCTTCGTTGCGTAACCTGCGCTTGCGCGCAAAAACGTCAAGATACGGAGATGGAGGAAAAACACCTGAAAAGAGAACAATGTTAATCTCTTCATGAAAATATATTTTAGATATACGCATTATTGGTTTTCTAGATCTGTGTGCGTAAATTGAGCCTAGTGCATTATCGTAGTTGTGTTATTTTTCCGACAGTATCATAATTATTTTGAACGAAAGTAAGCCAAGTAAGCCATCTTACATCTTACAAATATTATAAATGCGAAAGTTTGTGAGTGTGGATGTATGTTTATTACTCTTTCACGCAAAAACTACTGAACGGATTTGGATGAAATTTGAAAACAGATAGTTTATAAGCTGGATTAACACATAGAATACTTTATTTAAGTCTACGCGGACAAAGTCGCGGGCAGAAACTAGTATTTTATAATTGCACTTAACTATCAAACAGAGTATGCATAGTAATGCATACTATGTAATGGTTGAGTTAACGAAGTAACGGATTAAAGTGTTATAATTTCTTAATGTAACAAAATGATAGGGAATTTTGTGATTGTTTAGCAGTTATGTTATTAAAATTATACTAATTATTGATTTAATATTTGATATATTAATGAATACTAATAGCGGAGGCAATGGCCCTAACGCTTGTTCCCGGAAAGTCAACGGATATGTGTAAGAGCAGACTGTCGTTTATGATGCATGAATTTCGATTGGTAATGAATTAATAACCATGATAATACAGTGAGTCATTGGCGTTGTATGGAAATTTCTAACCTTATTGTTATATAGTAAGTACGCAAGATTTGAGTTAAGTAACGTGCTACCTACTGCTAAATCTATCAAGTGGGCATAAGAGTTATTATCTATGTAGATAAGGAAGATAAAATATAAAATACAATTTAAGTGCATAAATTGTTCATAATATAATAATGTTTTATGTCAACAAGTGAAACCCTTGATACAGCTAATATGAAGTGAATAGTTGGCAGTTATGTAAGAAATACAACAACAAGAGATTTTAAAGCCTCGCTTTAAATTCACCAACGGCAACCGTAGAATAGTATTTCGGTCCTGAAAGGTCAGATTTGCATTTCATTCAAATCAATTACACAAACGTTGGGTGAGAATCTATTGCGCTGGATAATATTTTATTATAAACCAGTAAACCTCACTGGGATTTCTCGCTAAGTAAAGGATGAAGTGGGGCTTTGAAAAATTCAAACGCAAAAAGGTTTCGTTCCACTTGACGTCATAGATAGGTTGTTGTTGTATAATTGGATTCAAGGCGAAAAGTGAAAAGAGAGCTCATTGCATACAAATCAGGTTAGAAGCTGTTAATTATTCTAGTAGGGTACGTCAACATTGGACAGCTTATAGCAAAACTTGTCGAACTCATGTATTTGCCGTTCGCACAACGGTTGTCACTTGTGTTGTTCCCATGTGACTTCCCGCAATAGGACGTCTTATTTCGAACTCGGCAAAGGCAAGTCGAGAAAGGAGATACTCTTGTGCTGGATTCTTAAGAAAGCCGTTTACTTGTGCGGGTATTTTTGGCTTGGGCGTTTTCAATTTAGCCGTACGCTCCGAACGAGGTGTGTTTAACATAGTATTTGAATATAAATAGTTATATCTGAATATTGTGTGTTGCTACAAATTTTATAATGATCTCGTAACCGTTAAACAGTTAACGTTTTTCTACGACCTCATAAGGCGTTACTCACAATCGTTTTTATGTTCACATTCTAAGATAATAATAAATAAACGAAATAAACAACAGGCTAACACGATGTCTTACTTGTATATTCGTACTAGCTGAGCCCGCGACTTCGCCCGCGTGGAATTTAACTTAACAATAAAGCCCGGTCCCGCGTTCTAAGCCCGCGCGACAGGACCCATTTTTTTCATTTTGTTTTTCTAAAATAAAAGTAGCCTCAGTTACTGCTTATAACATCAGCTATCTAACAGTGAAAGTCCCGTCAAAATCAGTCCAGCCGTTTCGGAGATACTCTTTGATTTCAAGTGTTTTTATTTTTTTACGCGGAACCCTAATTGTTTTTCTAAAATCAAAGTAGCCTAAGTTACCTGCTATAAGATCAGCTATCTGCCAGTGAAAGTCCCGTCGAAATCGGTCCAGCCGTTTCGGAGATTACCCGGAACAAACACACAGACAGACAGACAGACAAATTTTTTTTAATTCGCGTTTTTGCTATAGGTATCGTGTGTACTTTCATATGCATTTAGTGAAAAGGTGTTATTTTGATATTACAAACAGACACTCCAATTTTATTTATTTGTATAGATTGAACCCGTCGGATGTTCTTTTTGTAACATGAGCTCTCGTCGCAAGCCCATCTGCGGCTTTTAGACTAAGTAATGGGTGAACTTTTTTAAACCGCACATGTTATGGTGATCACGTAAGCGTTGAATTGTTGTCCATGCACTTAATCCATTAAATATAAAGCATAAAATGGGAGCTATAAAAGCAACAGCCACCGAAGTGCATTATGCAAATTGATGTTAGTTATTTTGCGGCAAAATAACATTTTAGAGGTGGAAAATTCTAAACAGGTTTATCCAAATTACCTGTGGTTAAGGTAGAATAGTGTTCTTTAAACTCAAACTCAAATATTTTTATTTCAAAAATAGGCCAGATTAACTGGCACTTTTAAAAAGTCAAGAGCTAGGTGCATGTTCCAAAACAAAATCCTATGGAGAAGAACATGCAAGAAACTCCATGGATACATTTTTTCTTTTCTCTTTTTTAAAATTATGAAAATTTTGATAGCACGTTTAATAGTGCAGATGCAAAACAACAAAAATGGTTAAATCATAATTATATTATGATTAATATGTTTATTGGTCACTCGTCATGATTGTTTTATCATGATGTTGTCAGTTTGTCAATGCATCTTACTTCACTTTTGTGTTAAAAGTGATCAGTCAACGCAGATATTTTTCTTGTTCAACAACGTAGACAGTTCACGAACTGGTATATACTTTATATACTTGTTAAATAAGTTATGAATTGTCTGCATTTATTTAACTCACAATACAGATTACTTATCTCTGTTCTTGTTTCTGAAGTAACAACAGCGTGCGGGCACGCCACCGGCCCGGTCGTTGATCTATTTGCGAAGCTCTGCAGGCAACAAATTTTTTATAACATCTTACTCTTTTGTTAGGCCATAAAAACTTTATGTACTAACATCGATACTTTGATATGAAAAGACTCTTAAAACTCGGTTACGCAAGCTCTGTTATGTGTAAACAAGAGGCTCTCACTATATTCGTCATGATGCTGCGTCCTCTAGACACCGGACAAGTTTTATTTCAATTCTCATAAACAAGTACAATTAGATTATAACCTGCCGTGACTTTCTTGGTATCAGAAAAAAGTGCCCTTGCTCCCAATAAAAATTCTATTATAATACTTTCAGAAGCAGAAATGTTACATTTTCGAATAGAAGGTTTGTAGTTCAACGGAATTCTTAATGTGCGATGAAAGGCTAGATTCTAGACATATATGGAGTTATGGCGGTGAGAATGACAGGCTGTTTTTTTATGTTCAACTAGGCTTCACAGCCTTGTGCCAGTAGACAGTCATCGATTCAATAATGAATAGTTGAAGCGGAGGTGCGTGTCCTGCGATCAGGCACGCTACTCGTCGTTCGTCGTATTGATTGACCCAAATGTACTTATTGGGTACCTTGTGTGTTGTCGTTGGCATATCATGGTGTATTATCTGATAGGTAATGACAATTGAGGCTCTTGTTAGGTCTATAGTCTTATGGAGACATGTTGGAGACCGGCCACGAATAAAACTCGATTTAAAACTTCCAATGCATTATTTAAAAGTTCTTGAATACCAGAAATTTTGAAATGAGAGCGAAATACCATTATTTATTCACAAGCAGTGTAGTGTAAGTGGCAATTGGATATGGCAAATATGAATGACTAGTTTATGCCCGCGACTTCGTCCGCGTATACTTAAGTAAAGTATTCTATGTGTTAATCCAGGTTATAAACTATCTGTGTACCAAACTTCATCCAAATCCGTTCAGTAGTTTTGCCTGAAAGAGTAACACACATACACCACACTCACAAACTTTCGCATTTATAATATTAGTAGGATGGCCGTTACGATATTAATTAATTTGTAGCTTATCTAAATATATATAACTCAAAGGTGACTGACATAGTGATCTATCAACGCACAGCCCAAACCACTGGACGGATCGGGCTGAAATTTAGCATGCAGGTAGATGTTATGACGTAGGCATCCGCTAAGAAAGGATTTTGATTAATTCTACCCCCAAGGGGATAAAATAGGGGATGAAAGTTTGTTAAGTTAAACCCCACGCGGACAAAGTCGCGGGCTCAGCTAATCCATGATATGAGCTTCCTTTATTATTGCTATATACTTACTTTTTAATATCGGTTACCTTTTAGTTATCATTACATCTTTTATCTATACATCTATACAAATAAATAAAATTGGAGTGTCTGTTTGTAATATCAAAATAACACCTTTTCACTATATGCATATGAAAGTACATACGATACCTATAGCAAAAACGCGAATTAATTTTTTTTTGTCTGTCTGTCTGTCTGTCTGTCTGTCTGTCTGTCTGTCTGTCTGTGTGTTTGTTCCGGGTAATCTCCGAAACGGCTGGACCGATTTCGACGGGACTTTCACTGGCAGATAGCTGATCTTATAGCGGGTAACTTAGGCTACTTTAATTTTAGAAAAACAATTAGGGTTCCGCGTTAAAAAATAAAAACACTTGAAATCAAAGAGTATCTCCGAAACGGCTGGACCGATTTTGACGGGACTTTCACTGTTAGATAGCTGAATACAAATAAATAAAATTGGAGTGTCTGTTTGTAATATCAAAATAACACCTTTTCACTATATGCATATGAAAGTACATACGATACCTATAGCAAAAACGCGAATTAAAATTTTTTTGTCTGTCTGTCTGTCTGTCTGTCTGTCTGTGTGTTTGTTCCGGGTAATCTCCGAAACGGCTGGACCGATTTCGACGGGACTTTCACTGGCAGATAGCTGATCTTATAGCGGGTAACTTAGGCTACTTTAATTTTAGAAAAACAATTAGGGTTCCGCGTAAAAAAATAAAAACACTTGAAATCAAAGAGTATCTCCGAAACGGCTGGACCGATTTTGACGGGACTTTCACTGTTAGATAGCTGATGTTAAAAGCAGTAACTGAGGCTACTTTTATTTTAGAAAAACAAAATTAAAAAAATGGGTCCTGTCGCGCGGGCTCAGAACGCGGGACCGGGCTTTATTGTTAAGTTAAATTCCACGCGGGCGGAGTCGCGGGCTCAGCTAGTCACTAATAAAATCGGATAGAAACATAACACGCAATATATTTTTCAATATTTAATCTGGTATATTTTTATGAAATAAAGTGATATATAGCTATTATATTCTTTTGATTTAAATGTAAATGAATACTTAAAAAGGCAGAATAATTATGAATTTCTCATTTCGGATTTAGCGTTTCTTTATCAGTTAGAGAGGACGATATTTTTACCGCCCTTGAAAATAGATTATATTTTTACGGGTCTCTTTATATGAAATTGGATTGTTAAGGAGTTATTCACACTGTATTTTTAAGCGCCAGCACCAAATAAATATCTCTGGGACTTATTGCCTGCTTATTATATCCTCCGCGTTCTTGATAAACTACAAAGGGTAGGCTTAACTGGCTCTATTTTGCACGTCTCTTATCTGTGGCCTTTTTTGTGTAGGCACTATAAATGTCAGGGTCCTTTTTCAGTTTGTGTTGCGTTAGATATTTGGTAAACTATAGCTTATAAAAGCGACTCTTTTTATAAGATTGATCATAAAATGCACCTGCATTAGACTAGTATATAACTAGTAATTTTATATCATTTTGTCGTATAGATGGGTCTCACTCTTTCACAGCTTTAGTTTTTTCTTACGACTGCCATGCTAAGACGGCTTGCTGCTCGTGATTTCCCGAGGATCCCTAACAATCTCTTTGTGCACGACCTCATTTTGCGTTGAATACTCGCTTTTAATAGAGCCACCACGTCGTCGCTGTCGGATAAACATCTGCAGATGTTTCTTAAGAGTTACCCCTTTGAGTATTTTTAGAATTGTTTTGAATACTTTTCTAAGTAAATATTTAGTTCATCGTAACACTCATTGAAGATAGGATAAACAGTTATAAATGTTTAATAATTTTTTTCTACGAATTCGAATAATTTTTTTTTAATGAAAATTTCAAATTTCGCGTTTCGATTTCCTATAAAAAATGCTCCTGCTTATATTGGAAAAATATAGCTCAGTTCAGTAAGTAAACGCTTATTGAAGCGAGTAAGTATCACATTTTTTCAAATTAAGTATTACGAAATTATTCCAATAATGGTGTCTTTATTGAAAATATAAAAGTAATTGCGGCACAGGCGCTGTAATTCTCGAAAAAAGACAAAGAATTTCTTTAAATTTTGCGATCGTTCGAGACTAATTACATTAGGTTCGTGGAGTAGAATTACTGTTACAATTTATCGCCTTTATTTTACTAAAATGTGTGTCCCACACACTGAACTTGATTACTATTCCATTAAGATAATTATCTCTTACCGTGTTTTGTTTAGGAATATTACTTGGTAGCATGGAACTGATACATTTTAATTGCTTGAAAAAATTGATTGCCCTGAAGATAATTGTGATGTAGGCAATTCGGGCGCACCTCAAACGGCAGTAACTTCACGATAACGCTCTAATGGAAGTTTTGATGAACACATCGTTTCTGAAAACGAATTCTAGGTGGCCATAAAACTATCATGGAATTTCCAATTTTGTGAAGCAATGTAAAGGGCTCAGGGCCTTTATTCTAGTAGTTGTAGCTGTAGTTTCTATGTGTATTTTGTGGGATATTGTTGTGATGGTTAAAAAAATAGTTTCATGTAAATACTTATTTCTTTCTGAATTCGAGTTAAGTATTGTTTTTCTTATAATGTCTAACTTACGTACCTACTTATATATAAATAATTATTTTTTAAGTGTTAGTATTTTATATTACCTTAAAAAAAAATATCTTTGTTTTATGAGATTCGATTTCGGTTAGGTTTAGTTAGTCAAGGTGGATATATATATTTTTTTAATGAAATACAAATTGACAATGCTAAGTGCTGTACCGATCCCTTTGACTACGTACATCGATACCAAATTACAGTTAATCCTAATCTATAACTTAGCCCTCCGTACCTAGCAGCAATAAATCCACTTACAACACCATTATATAGGAAAGCCACTTTGTGCGATTAGAGACGTGGGTACAATCCCGAACGTTTTCTGCGGACATTGCCGCAAATCTCAATTGCACGTAACTTTGCATAATGGGACAAACCCACAAACACTTCAGCAAACTGAAACCAACCTAGAATCACTAACACAAGGTTGGTTTTGGTCTACAGCAATGCATGTGGGTTGATTCCGTTTTGCAAAACGATATCCAATTGTCGACGATAAATCGCAATTGTAAGCTCATTAATACAAGACTGTTGTACATTACTTCACCGACGCGCTATGCTTCGCTCTTGCTGCAGATGACTGCTGTGTAGGCAATCAAAGTTTATATCTAGGTAAGTTATCTGTGTCAAATCGCAAACCTATGATGATAAAAGGCCTTACTATTAATGTTATTAATATTTTTTATTTGATTCAGACTCGTAAAACTTATTAATGTCAAAAACTAATGCTGTAGTACTTAATACGCAGTTCGAAGCTATGAGGTAGTTGCCGAACCTGAGTGCAGAGGTACAAATAAATGGTGAATTATCGTTTTCGCTTTACGTCGCGCGTCACTCAACCGATTTCGTAACAAGACTGTTACACGCTGTTATTGTTGAAGCCGGCCGTTAGCTTTGTATTCCAAGCGATTCCAAGTCCCTTTCGTAAGATAATATACCTAATTGTATTATTGTGAGCAGACAAGTGATAGAGTGAAGCGGTGAAGTGAAGGATTAAAGGATATACCCCTATCTTAGGTTCACTACACACATGGTGCTTTAAGCGTTACTTACCGATTTTGTGACTGCATGCATCAAAGTTTAGTTTCTTTTGAGGGTCCAGAATGGCCACGGATTTCATCTCCAAGTTTTTATGGTATGTGTAATTATATCTTAATTTACTCGAGTCTGCAAACTTAAAGGCTGTGCCTAAGTTATATGTAAATTTATTTGTAATATTATGGGGTCTATATAAACAAAGACAATGTTAATAGTTCTACGAATAAATGACGCCTTAAAAGACAATTAAATAAATTGTAACTCTTGTGACGACGCAATACAATGCAATTCAGCTCGCACAGCGCTGCATGCGTGAAATTATGTGTACCTACAAGGGTGTCCCTTTCTATCGCGTCACTCTTATCTTTGCTGACACCAAGTCCTAAGTCCACCAAGGTGAAGCCGCAGATTTACTTGAGCTTCGCACCTACCTAAAGTTGGCCAAGCCTGGGTCTAAATAAACTCTGGTAAACACGAAGCTGGAAACGCAGCGATTTTGACAGTACTCGGACCCCAATCAATCGGAGATTTCCTCTACCGATCTACTAAAGTATTGCCGCGTGGATGTGAACGTAAAAGGAAAATAAATATATCGGTTGTATTTCTTGATGGATTAGGGAGTGACTTATGGGGGGCTCGTGTGCGGGTGACTTGCGATTTTATGTGAAGTACGTGACGTGATCGGTATAGCAACCGGTATTACTGCCGTCATAAATGCGAGCCAAATCTTTACGTAATCGAGTTGCTGGGATTAGTATGATGCATCATCGTAAACGTCTACCTATGCTTTTCGATTGAATCGATTCTGGAGCGCAACTCTATTAACCACTTTTGACAGTTTTCCTATAGAAGAACTGTCAAAATTTACGTATTTGGATACGCGATACTTAAGTTTTGACGTTTTACGAGTCGAGTGACAGTGGTTAACAGAGTTGGGCCCCTGTAGGTGTCGGTATAGGTGTATTTATTTAGGATTCCTAATCACACGTCCCCTAATTGATCAGGTACGAAAAATACTTCATATGTCTTATTTTTATTAAAGTTAACGTCTTTTAATAATTTTGAATGACGAATTAGGAACATGAAAAGATATGTCAAACAATAGGAAAATTAAAGTGTAGACAATATGGTTATTAAAAGGTTATGTTATTAATCATCAAAATAACGTAAATAGTGTTGTAGTGGCCAACTTTGTCCATGGTTATTGGTGACGTCTCAATGGAACTACCTCAGATCACTGACACAGGCAATTTACAATCCAAAAATACAACCTAAAGTCCCCTTCAACAAAGAAAGCTGAAACATATGCAGGTAAATGTGAGCAATTCGGATAAAGCTCACCTTCAACTATTCATTAGGCCGGCTACATACGGGGATAGAGGTCCCACCGAATTATTTATAAGGTTCTCGGTTAGGGTTCCCATCATTCTTGAATATTGCAAAGTTAATTTTATTTTGAAAATCCAAGCTGTACACTGAAGGTGTTATATATCATTAAATTCATTATTTTAATACTAGCTAGTAAACTACTCAACTAGCTACCTTATTATCAGGTTATCTGAGTTCATTTACAACATTGTTCACGGGATTATGTCGACTTTTCCTACAGCTATGACTCATCATAATTTATTAATTGCTATAGATTGCCGTGTAAAGACAAAAATAGAAATACACATGAATAACATCACGTATGTACGTACGTACGTACATCAATAATGTGCGGTTGGTCTGCAATAAACATTGGATGGCGCAAATCCCGTGAAATCTCAAATTCTGGCGACTCTACCAGTTCGTTTATTTCATCCCATCAACCTGAGTGGTTCGGCTTCAACCGGTGCCAATGTCTTGGGTTTGTGACGCGCCCATTACTCTTTATGACATATGAAAGTGTCGGATACCTTCACAGTGATAGAACCCTTGGAATAGTTGTGTATTGATTTGGTATTTATCAAGTATTTTAACATGCCCATGAGAGGTATCGCATTATTTTGGCTGGTTTTAATATTAAATATGAATTTTGCTATGGATATAAGTATTAACTTAAAATACTTACGCGTTTACATAATATGTACTTCATTGATTTTCGTCAGCAATTTGGAGTATCCATGAATTGCTTCAAATATAATGCCGTAAAAGGAAATATGTACGACAGTGGTCTCCGTTTTAACGCACTTCAGAAGTTATATAAGAATTTGGCAAATGTTTTCTGAAGTAAAATGGTTTGGGTCCACAACAATAACCATAAACATTGTAGGGTATTGTGTAAAGGTCGGTTTCAGGACTCTGGGCGTTCAAACTGGATTATAGTATGAGAGAGAAAACGAAAAAGGTTTTATGACACCACAGTGAAGATATCCTAGTTTTAAGAATAAGATCCTTGAAACTGGATTCCGTCACAGCCTATAGATATTCTCACGTTGTCGACCTAACGGGAAGTGGAACAGTGGTAAGGGGTTTAGGGAAGAAAACAGCAATATAGTTATTATTTAACTATTATTTTTATAATGTAAAGGTTGCTGAATGAATACAAATCCTCTTGGTAGTGATAAAAACAATTATTTTTAGTTTATAAGACCATTTTTAAAGTCTAATGTGTAATTGAATTACAACACAATATGAATAATTAAGAGCTTATCTGAAGTTTGTGGAGCGTGTTCCAGCATTAATTAGTTCAGGGTCACAAGTATGTGGGCTAAACGAAACAGCTATGTCTGGTGGAAACAATGCTTGGGTATCAGAGGCTTGCCTCTAGCGTGACCGGTCCGTTATTCGCCCGCAGCGCAGACGTGCCGAAGACTAGAATTAAGTAGGATCGTTGATACTGCGTGCTATATATAGCACGAGGTAGCTTCTCCTTTGTTCGAACGACGAAACGATTTTCTACGGTATCAAGTTCCGCGCTGTTTTGGACATAGCACGGACAATGAGGCCAAATGTGCGGTCAGCATTTTAATGTTTTACTCATTACTTGTTTTCATTTGACCTTTGTTCACCACAATGGGTACATCTGAATGACATTTTAATGTATACGGATTTGACTCATCTCCATGTTTTTTGTCTATACAAATAAATAAAATTGGAGTGTCTGTTTGTAATATCAAAATAACACTTTTTCACTTATTGCATATGAAAGTACATACGACACCTATAACAAAAACGCTATTAAAAAAAATTTTGTCTGTCTGTCTGTCTGTGTGGCTGGACCGATTTTGACGGGACTTTCACTGGCAGATAGCTGATGTTTTAAACAGTTACTTAGGCTACTTTTATTTTAGAGAAACAAAATTTAAAAAAATGTGTCCTGTCGCGCGAGTTCAGAACGCGGGAGCGGGCTTTTTTGCTAAGCTAAATTCCACGCGGACGAAGTCGCGGGCTCAGCTAGTTTTTAATAATATTCTTAATTCCTATCCAAGTCTTTTATATCAGCATTAGTTGTTTGTATATAGCGCTGTTATCTCGTCTGCTCGTTGTTAGTTTTAGTGGCAGAGTGCTCAAGGCTGGCCACTTGATATGAGACATACAGTTAGTCAGCGCATCCGAGCGACGCCCGTTCATTCACGTCCCGTCGGTATACCGGTTTTGATCGCTCAGTTAACATAGACATCGTATAGCTGTCTCTAGTTGTGCACCCTACAAGTTTTTGTAACACAACATGATTACGGAACGGAACCCTAAATACTGAAACAAAAAGGGTATACTATTTTTTTTGCAACTTAACTTTGTAAATCTCAAACTATCGGCTTTGTGGGACAGTTGAAGTACTAAAGGTTTCGTAGACTTGTGATATCGGTCAACAGCTGTATTCCTATAACACCTTTTGTTTTTCAAGTTCCCTCCAAAGGTGATGGTTTTAGAATTACAAAGTTAAGTTTTGAAAAAAAAAGTATACCCATTATGTTTCACCTTGTATACGAAATATGGGCGCACTAGTGCGCTTCTGTCTACCCCTTTGGGGGATGCAGGAATGATGGTGTTTTTTCATGTAATAAATTCGGAAATATGCGGACGATCCGCTGGAAAGGGAGGGGAGATAATGAAGCCGGGGGGCTTCTGGCTCTCCCACTTATTGTACCAAACGCAGTTATAATAGATACTTGTCCCCGATTTTCTGTGAGAGAGTGGTATTACCCTGTTGGAGCCACTTCGTATATGAGCTGTCGTCAGTTGGCTGCAGCTTGGGTCTAGCACTGTAAAAAACCGATTGTTGCTGTCTTCCTAGTTAAAAATATTCTGACGGACGTGATCAATTAATTTAAGTTGGTATGAACCACAGATATAGATTTACATAGATAACGCAAATGTATGTACTTAGCGTGTCCGAAAACCCCGACCAAGCGTCAAGGTTGGTCGCCGATAACTTACAGTCCTCGCGGCTACCGATATAAAAATATGAGTACCTAGCGAGATAATCACTCGAGAGAATCGTTGCGGGCGGAGCGCGGAGGGGCGTCGTCGGCGGCATCGGTATCTTTGAATCGGTTTGGATTTCCCGCCATCTGTGACGTCACAGTAGGTGTTAAAAATTCGGCACGCTTGGTTTCAATACAAATCGTGATACTTGCGTTATCTATGTAAATCTATATCTGTGGTATGAACTTTAAAGTCCATTATACCCCAAGAATAAATATGTAGAAAAGAAAATGATCCATTAAGAAGTAACATTATTCTATTGTCTAGGAATGATGTCTACCGCCTCTTCAGTCAACACTTTTATTTTTCTATTCCAAGGCAATTAGCCCGTTAGTGTAATGTCTAGCCAGACTAAAAATGGAGTAAAAAAGTTCCCGACTGTGGCCTCAAAACAATGATTAATAGTACATTGTTACACGAGTGGTGAAAGTGACTTATTTTTTCCCGAGACGGGGGGTTTGGCGCCCGAGCGTAGCGAGGGCGCTAATAGTTCGAGGGACAAAATAAGTCTTTCACCCGAGGTAAACACTGTGCTTTTTATTACGAATACAAGGAAAATAAAAATAAAAACAGGAATTGGCTAAAGAAATAATACAAGGAAGTATCAACAATAATCTACAACTCGAAAAAAATAATAAAGATCGGATTGCCACCTATTTTGTTTTTTTTTCGTTGGCCGGCCAGTTTCATTGTTTAGCCATTATTTTTCATTTTCATCTTTAAATATTTTTCCCAAATCTATGTTATATTAAAGAAATTGTTGAAACTAAATTATACTTAAGTAATTTAAAAATATATATTATTTAATTAATACCTAACTTTATGTTATTTCAATTAACATCGTGCTGTAATTGAGTGACTGTAGAAAAAGTTTGAACATGGTTCCATAGAAATGTGAAAATGGAACTAGTTTTCTTTTTATAATTTGATAGCTGTCAGTTGAAAGCGATTCTCCCGGGCCGGAAAAGTATTACTTTCAACCCGCTCCTCAGGCAACTTCAGACCTACTTTCAGAGTATGAGTAATGAAAAGTAACGTTACTGTATTGGTAATGAGGTGAGAGGGGTAGGTGTATGTAAGTAGGTATAACTTGAAGTGGTTCTTCGTATATCAACATAAAACATGTTTTACTGTGGTTAGGGTTGAAAGAACACTAATTAAATTTCTATGGTAGAAAAAAATGGTGTACCTACGTGGTGACAAATGATATTTTCATTACTCATACTCTGAAAGTAGGTCTGAAGTTGCCTGAGAAGCGGGTTGAAAGTAATACTTTTCAGGCCCGGGAGTTTCGCTTTCAACTGACAGCTGTTAAATTATAAAAAAAAAACTAGTTCCATTTTCACATTTCTATGGTACCATGTTCAAACTTTTTTTACAGTCACTCAATTACAGCACGATGTAAAATTGAAATAGCATAAAGTTAAGTATTAATTCAAGAATATATTTTTTTAAATGACTTAATTATAATTTAGTTTCAACAATTTCTTTAAAATAACATAGATTTGGGCAAAATATTTAAAGATGAAAATGAAAAATAATGGCTAAATAATGAAGTTGGCCGGCCAACGAAAAAAAAACAAAATAGGCGGAAATCCGTTTTTTTTTTTCAAGTTGTAGAGTATTGTTTATACTTCCTTGTATTATTTCTTTAGCCAATTCCTGTTTTTATTTTTATTTTCCTTGTATTCGTAATGAAAAGCACAGTGTTTACCTCGGGTGAAAGATTTATTTTGTCCCTCGAACTATTAGCGCCCTCGCTACGCTCGGGCGCCAAACCCCGTCTCGGGACAAAATAAGTAACTTTCACCACTCATGTAACAATGTACTATTATTATTAGGTACCCTAATATTAAATTGGGGTGTAAGATATTGTATTGTTTTATTTAATTGAATTTATATAATTATAGTTATAAATATAATCTCTTTGGTTATGCTTTGTTTTGTTTAGAACGTCGAGATAAACGATTAACTTGGTGTTGCGTGATAACAGAAAAAAATGTCCCCATTTAAAGATGATTGTTGAACAATAATAACTAAGTATTTATTTACCTATTAATGTTGTTATTGATGCTTACTGTGTTGTCCGATACATGATAACCCTGCTACTAATCTCTACACTCGAGGTGATAGACGTTAACGACACATTATACGTAGCTAGTATACATTATACACACAGTATTTTTGTCCAACGTCCACACAAGTCGGTTGCTCAAGCTAACGGTCGAGATGTCATCGCACACATGGCACAGCTGCAGCTCTGACATATAACATTACTGTAATAATCGTTGCTGGTTTTTTGTAATATACGTGAAGGAAAAACTTTCAAACGCTAAATACGAAAATGCGCGGACGGCGGAGTATGAAATTTGGCACAGTTATAGTTTACTAGTTTATGCCCGCGACTTCGTCCGCGTAGTATTTAACTTAACAAAAATTTCGGGATTATCGGGATAAAAAGTATCCTATGTGTTAATCCCGGTTATAAATAAATCAGAAATCTGTGTTCCAAATTTCATCCAAATCCGTTCAGTAGTTTTTGCCTGAAAGAGTAACAAACATACATCCACACTCACAAACATTCGCATTTATAATATGTATTAGTAGGATATAGAGAAGGAGTACAGAATGCTAATATTTTTATATTATAACACTTAGTAATACATTAAAAATTTAAAATCAAGAAATATAACATTACACACACTACCATCAATTGACACACGCACACATTTGTAACCTCCACACCGACTGACTGTCTGACCAAACGGTGACAGTTTTTCGAGGGCGGGACTTCCATAGTGCATTCTGCGTGCCAGTATCAAATAGTCTTTGACAATAAAACCTTAAAGCCGTTTAATATTACAATTTAAATGAATTATGGTCTAATTTCGACCATTGCAATGGGAATACTAGTAAGGAATAAAACGGACATACGGCTGGTCTCAGATCAGACATGAAGACCATGGCTTCAGGAATACCTGAAAGACTAGTAACCTTACATCGTTCAATATGACTCGCAATCCAAGGTTACCCAGCTTTGAATTATTTACGTACTTACCTGGCTCGAGGAGTGTTGCGAAAAGTTTCTCCCCCTCGTGACCTTCTACTTCCAAATGACAAACAAAACAATCTAGCGCTTGATCAAATACTTAACCTTCCCGGGGACTCGCAATTAAAAGTTTTGCACAACTCATGTAAAACTATGATTAAAATTACCAGAGTTTATTAATGTTTCTTGGAGTCGCCGAGATTATTGTTATTCTGCTTTTGTCGTGTTTGGTTATGCTGTGTCACTACACAGCATAACCAAACACTTTTGGGCAAGGGAAATAGTGAGCGAATACTTGATTTTGTCTAGGACACTTGATAGATATCCAATCATTACGGAGATGAATGGATACAAAAGAAGATTAAAGTTAGTGGCAAACCTTGCGTCCCCTTCCGCTAGTTTGCGGTGGTACTATTAGATAGTTCTATTGATGTTACTATGCCAATTTAATAAAGCGTGGTAGGTACCTTTTACAGTACTAAAGCATTTGTTCGCAGTGTTACCATAATGGAGCCTACTACAGCAACACGTTAATTTGCCGTAGTACCATCAATGGAATTGTCTTTTGGTCCTACGGTAAATAAGCGTCTACCTACTCCGAAAGACGTCCACATCTGTCCACGTGTCTTCATGGTCACGTGGAGCGATGGACCAAAAGGAACGTTTCTGTCTGTGTCTTCACTATTTGTGAGGAGTATATATCTTTGTAAGATGATGCCACTCATCTTTTGTAATGCAATACCTCACTGCGGACAAGGTCCAGGACGCCCCGCTGTTACAGCCTCGTCGCTAATAATACAATCAAATCAAGAAATGCCATAAATTATATCGAATTTATTCGGAACACGTGTTCTTTATAAAAACCTATTGCCTATCATCTGTAGCAATGATAAAGGTAGAATATTGTATGGGATAGCGTTTTACGATAGATTTAAATTTATTAATTGCCAGTCGTCCAATATTAGTGAGAACTTACTCCTTCATATTTTATTGGTTTATACTTTATATATTATTTGAAATGTTGTTAAAATCGCTAAACTAGTAATCTCTTCTCTTCACAGTATAAAATTTATCTTTACAAATAAATAAAAATGGGAGTGTCTGTTTGTAATATCAAAATAACACCTTTTACCTTGAAAGTATATACGACGACACCTATAACAAAAACGCGATTTAAACATTTTTTGTCTGTCTGTCTGTCTGTCTGTCTGTGTGTTTGTTCCGGGTAATCCGGGTAATCCGGGTACTCCGAAACAGCTGGACCGATTTTGACGGGACTTTCACTGGCAGATAGCGGATGTTATAAGGAGTAACTTAGGCTACTTTAATTTTAGAATAAACATATAGGGTTCCGCGTAAAAAAAAAATACAAGTGAAATCAAAGAGTATCTCCGAAACGGCTGGAACGATTTCAACGGGACTTTCACTGGTAGATAGCTGATGATATTAGCAGTAACTTTGGCTACATTTATTTAAGAAAAACAAAATTTATAGAAATGGGTCCTGTCGCGCGGGCTCAGAACGCGGGAGCGGGCTTTTTTGTTAAGTTAAATTCCACGCGGACGAAGTCGCGGGCTCAGCTAGTTACAAAATAAATATTTTAGTTTATAGTACTTTAGCTTTGTAGACTAGGCAAAAGGAATATAACACCTAATTAAGTTATCATCCTCTATATTTAATATTAACCTAGGAGCTCATGGATTGTTGCAATTTTCCAGCATTCATTATTAGCATTCGTAATGTTATTAAAAATCGTTGAAACTTGATTGCAACGTTGATAGGTATATCTGTGACGTCAGTTCGATCTTACCATATGTACTTCTATATTTAGTGTTGGGAGGAACAGGTTCTGTCAAAACCTGATTATGAATTTTAATGGCGATTTTGACCGTGAGGTACACATGTAATACTTGTTATTAGTATCAATATGAAGTTGTCTGACGAACATACACGTAATTATATGTGTTAGGGTACCCACTCACCTATTCAAGTAATTGAAGCCACGACCTTCTGATCCCATGCTAACAGTTTGAACTATTAGATCTAAGAATATAAATAAAGATCTATATTTGCATTTTACATCTTATCTGAGATTAGACTTTATCTTTGTGATATTATAAAATATTTGGCCCTGGTATCAAATGTCGGATGCGTTCATATTTATTCATATTTACGTTAATATATTGTATAACTTATAAATTAGTAATAATAGAGGCTTCTCACTTATATTCAGACACAGCTTAGTTGTCACACACGGATAAACTCTGGCCACTTCTGTATTTATTACTTACTAGTTGCTGCCCCCGACTTCGTGTCCGCGTGGACTTAAGTAAAGTATTATATGTGTTAATTTAGGTTATAAACTATCTGTGTTCCAAGTTTCATCCAAATCCGTTCAGTAGTTTTTGCGTGAAGGAGTAACAAACATACATCCACACTCACAAACTTTCGCATTTATAATATTAGTAGGATGTACATTCGGCTGCAAATCTCAGGGAAAATTTCCAGTGTGGGGTGAGCTCTCTTTATCATGGGTGTCCATAATAAAGACAGCTCAGCTAATCATGTAAACTTATGTATACGCATAATTGTCATTTTAAATCCTAAAATTAGTAGGATTGGTCTTTAAAAAACTTGAATATATCAATTTCACTAGAAAATATGTTCAGTTTGACTGCAAGAATCTCTCTATGTATCTCTCTATGTATCTCTCTATGTATCTCTCTATGTATCTCTCTATGTATCTCTCTATAATCTATCTATGTATTATACAAATGCCCCTGAGTGAACAAGGTTCATATGCCGCATACTAAGAAATAAATCAAATAAAGCATTTCGCGACGAATAACGTTTCCTTCAACAGAAACATACAACGATACAATACCATAATAAAACTGCGGTAGCAAATTATGCATGCTAGCGAGCAGTAATGTCAAGGCGAGAATTTACAAGTGTTTAAACAACCTAGAAAGTATGACTAACTCGCTCATACGGACAAAAGGTTATCTAAATATGTGGTACGGTCATTTTAATTAACTTTTTAGTGCATATTAAATTTTTACGTCGTGTGTTACATTTATTTAAGGTCTCTGTAGGATGTAGATCGATGTGTTACCTAGTAAATTGATAGTAAACTCACCATTTGCATCGACCAAGGTTGCAAGGGGTGATAAAGACCGGGGTTGAGATGATAAATGATAACATTAAAATTAATTTCTACGCACTTAATTACTGCTAAACTCTTTGAAGTAACTTATTTCCCCAGAGTAGAGTTCTTTGCGGTTGCTACTTCTTTATAAGGTCGTTTTCTTTTAATGTTCGAAATGAACCTCTCCTTTATGTTTGAAGAACAACAAAGGGAGGCATGGGATCTTTGCGACTGCCGTGTTTAGTGGAACAATGCGGAGCATTCTCTGGGATGATTTCATTGTCCAGAGTCATTGTTCGTCCCTGCCGTTAGCCCAGATTCCGGGCTCACAGGGATTTGCGGAAGTTACGATGATCCTGTCTCTGGTGACTGTATTCGTTAGTCTTTTCGGAATACTTTATCTTCTTGTAAATGTAATTCATATTACAATGCCACTGTGTCAATAACAGCATATGTGCTCACAAGGTCGTTGTTGTCTTGTTCCGACGTTCCTTTTGACGCACTTGCACCAAATTTAAAAGTATGTAATTCATTATGCATTAAAATATTTAATAATTATCTTCAATGTCGCATACGGCCATTACCGCGATAACTTTGCATTTTATTTCGATCGTACCTACCTATATTATTTCCTTCCTTGTGTATCTTCCGAGGCCAAATAAACATACAGAAGGAAATAATTATAGTTCTAATCAAGTTAATAATATTATTAAACATGGTCTAAGGAGCTATTATGAATGCTGCAGATACCGATTCATCACTATAAGTCAAGAAAACACTCAAATACTTTTGTAAAAAGTGCACGAGTTAGTCGACCAGAGGACCAGATGTAAAGTGATACGTAAAGTGTGTAAAGTGATGTAAAGTGATACACGTTATAAATACTTATCACTCAAAGTATTAATACCTATATTATGATGGTCATACATAAATCGATATCAATATAATGATATCGAACGCAGTATGTTTATATGTATAGGCAATACGAAAATTGTCCCCCGAACGACCTTAAAAATAGGTATTGTATATGTTTGTTTATACAAGTCCGATGATTCACGGTAATGTGAACCTCATGATATAATATGTAAGCAGCGCTATATTATTCCATTAGGTTGCGAATTGAGTCATATGCAGATGTGCCGTCCTCGTCGCGGTTTTATGCCCGCTTTTATATTTTACATGCTGACACTTATTTTAGTATTGAAACACTAGTAAATACGTTCTACGTTGTTATAAGAAGCCATGAATTCAATAGCCAAACCAGTAAACAAGTCTTGAAAAACACACGATCGCGGACATCGCAATCGAACGTTAATGAGTGACGTAATAAAGTGGCAAAGCAGAAGGCACTATAAAAAAAACTCTCGTAAGTAACATGAGCCAGCAGTTTGTGTTCATCATCTTAATATAAAAAAATCACCATCAATTTTTTTGAAGCATATCCACCACTTTTATATAACAACTTGTCTGGATGATTTCCTGTAAAAATACGAGTACATACAATTTCAATCGGTGTTAAATTGTTATTCGTTCGACACTTCACAAATCACAATGTACATTGCAGAGAATAATAAACATCAAGGCATACAAAACGAGCACGGACGGTAGACGGTTGCAATTGACGTTTTCAATATGCTTCTGTGAATTTGTATTTGACCCTCCCGGCTCGGTTTGATCCCTGACTGCAAAATGCTCTTTGCGCTGGAGTCGGGAAAGGTTTCAATTTAGTTATTACGCTTTTTTTAGTTATTACGCAAGGGCGTAGGAAGCTATGTAAATAATTATGATAAAAACCACGATACTTATGTGACAGCAAATATTTACGTTTTATGTCGTATCAAAATCAACCAAATGAGAATGATAGTTTACTACAGTCCCGAGCTCTACTAAAGTAGCCAGTTGATTCGAAAACAGAAGAGAATAAAAACTCGCCTTGGTGAGGTTTAGTAGAGTAAAGATTGAACTGGCAAAAATAAAAATTAATTACATCTGAGATCGAATTGCCGAAGACGGTGTCAATGGATCTGAGACAAAGCGTGATTTTGTATTGACTATTGTTTAATTCCAAGAGATCGAGACGATCTAGAGAAATACCTAGTTCTTTATTTAAAGGTTATCAGATATTGAGGAATACATATTACAGAAATATGATCATTGGTGTATTCACTCTGATTTTCACTATTTGCTTTTTTCGTCCAAAATAAAATACCTATGACATAATTAAAGTGAGCCAGAGTTCTTAAATCCCTGCTCCTAAAGTAAAAGATTAACTCAGCCATTTAATATGTTCATGAGATGTTTTTTACAGATCCGGCAATTATTTCCGGACTACTGCGTCCAATCACCGTGCACCGTCGCACCGCATCGCCCCATTGTATCAATGGCGATATAAATATTTAACACCCAATTACCTGTATTTAAAAAGCAGTGATAGCCGATTGGTTAAGCACGCGTCTTGCGGGCTACCAGGTCTCGGGTTCAAACCCCGGCTCGAACCTCTGGATTTTTCGAAATCTATGTGCGAATCATAATTTCTATATGATTATCACTTGCTTACGGTGAAGGAAAACAACGTGAGGAAACCTGCATGTCTTAGAAGATTTAACCAATTTTTGAAAGACATGTGAAATCCGCCAACCCGTACTGGGCCAGCGTGGTAAATTATGGCCTGAATCCCTCTTGTCTTGAGGGGAGGCCCGTGCCCCGGAGTGGGACGTCAGAAGGGCTAAAATTATTATTTTTTTACCTGTATTTATAACTAAACGGTTCATAGCTTCTTGGTTGTTTATGAGCATTATGTCATTGGGTAATGTAACAAAAACAACTACAAATTCAGTACCAATTATTGCATTAATATTGTTATTCTAATATTTGTAAGTGCGCCTTCTTTCTTGATTCTTCTCTACAGTATTCACCTCAACTCGAGAGCCAACTGGTATAAGCCAAATTGGTACATAGAGTGGTTTAGGTATACAATTTTGAAACTGAAATCATCGTCTGCCAACTCAGTTGGTGGTAGTCGGTCAGCCATCTAAGAATTTATAATATGGATAAGCAAAACGTTGTCCTATACCATTCTGTGAAATAAATCTGTTATATGTGTACATTAATGTATGCTATAATAAAAAGGCAGACCTGAGTGTAGTCTTGCTGAGCGTCGTTATTCCTGTCTGGACTGTAGCGTATTGTTTTCTGTGTTTGTTCTCAAAGCAGTATTGCATTTTATTACATACTTTAGGTTACTTGTAGGAGCTGCATTTTAAAGAATTGAGCGCGTACTGTTTTGTATTCTTTGTTTTTGCCAAGGCCGTATTCAAAAACAGTATTTCGAGGTGACACAGTGCGTATGAATGCTCATTGAAAAACCTCAAACTTTCTATAGAGCTAGTTCCCTTAAAAAAGACAAGGACAAGGAATCGCCTCGTCATCATACTCGTCATTAGAATTTTAAAAATATAAACATTATTTTTTCATTAATTCGAGTGGGATTTAAAGCCAGCCGCAGCTGGTGATTCACGGAGCCACCCTGTCTACCGCCTCGTGGAAGGCCTCGTGATACTTGCGCCGCTTGCACAAGCATCACGGCGACTATGGCGAAACCCGCCACCGCACGTGACTTTACTGCCTGCGCTTGACAGGGATAGCTTGGAGAAGTGATTAAAATGAGAATTGTACTTGAGTTCCTTTGTCCTTAAGTGGAATCAAGGTTTTGTTATGTTCATCTGTCATATTTGTAAGGTATTTTGCTTCGTAATAACTATCTTTATTACTAGCCTATGAGGCTCAAACTCCTGGGTAAAGGCTTTTCCTTTTCGCTTCCATACCACTCTGTCAAAAGCAACTCCCAATGACAAGTTATCCACATTGTTTCATTAACTGTTTGTGATGTGTAACGAGTGGATGCATTATCTCCATGAGAATTTCTGATTTCTTTTTTACGAGTAATTAAATAAACATTATCTTGTATCAAATTTCCCCGCTTGCAACCAAACTATGATCTCAAGCATTTCCTATTAGTAAACAAAGATTTAGTTTCACACCGTAATTGGCAAGATAGATCGCCATCTTTTAGTGGATTTATTCCGGTTGCTCACCCACGTACGCGGGATATTTCGCCGAACGAATAGACTTGATTTCGCCTCCACAAATCTCGTTCAATATGACAACTATACAAATACTTATATCGATGTTGAGCGATCACTGGACACAAATTCCTTTAACATTTAATTTACAGGACCGCACGTAATGAGCGTGAGTTTAATCTACACTATGTTGCTTTGCTATGTCATGATTGAACGGATGATTTAGATTATTAAAACTTTCGGATTAATTATCTCTACCGAAATGTGTGTTAATCTGGAAACAATTTACTGGCCTCCGTAAAATCAGTATTACAAACTCTGAAACGATTTATATTTTTCTAGGAATCTGTTTCTGCTTTGTATGCATTCGTATGTTTAAATTTAAATGTTAGTATTTGATTTCCTCGTAGCCAGTTCGTTACCATTGCATCTATTCGATTTCCATATAAGGAGATTTTCTGCAGTATTCATGGTTGTATAATCCCACATTTACAGAATAATGCAAGCTAACGAGTCTGCCTACGCGGCTGCGGCTGAGTCAACGATCTCCTACATAGATAGTTTCAACAATTTCATTGCAACTCTTAACGATTCGATCTCTACGTGTTGTTACGTTTGAATTTCTCCTTTACTCTTTCGTTTGCTGGTGTCGCTTCGAATTCACAAATCGGAACGATGCTGTCAAAGCTAAAATACATATTTCCAAATGAATTCGCGATGTATACAATCACGTGCCGTGTTTATTTGACTTTTATCGCCAATAGTTGGTAATGTTTTTGAAGTGCGCGTGCTCTACGTAAAGATTGAGGTAGCAATTTACTATATACATTAGTATTACTTATTTGTGCATATAGAGAAGTAGTATTGAGTAGATCCACTTTTACAAGGTATTTTGTGAGCCGCTTAGATTATTAGCATAATGTAAACTGTTTTTGTTGTCGTCGACCTCGTTGTGAGTAAACACAGCGAAACTCTTTGTAGTGTAGAGTACGATGACGCACGTGCTCGCCAATTTACACGATAGCAGGCCGTAACAATGGCGGCAGCTATTGTTCTTGCGGGAGCACTATGGAGTGCTGACTTCTGCTACAGATTTTCTCTCTCTCAAGGTTACGTTATTGTGGCAACTCTGTCAATACGATTCAAACCTCCGCAGTAACATTGGCCATTGTTTTATCAAACCGAGAATACAAAGCCTCCACGAGCGTATTCGAAGATTGAGTTATACGAACCTTACCAAGGCCGAGGTCACGGGCTCGGATATCCGTGTGTTAAATTGATACCGCTTCCGAAATCGAATCCTTTATAGGGAGTTTTCTATTTACTCAGTAAAGCGTGATGGTAACAGCCCTAATTTCAATTCCGTAGCAACGAGCTAGGGTATTGTAGCGCTCGTTCGTCTGAATAAGTTTCAAAGAGTTTCCATCCAAATCGCGGACCCTCTGGGAAGGGGCGCATTTCGGAGCGGCATCACGTACACTTTCCAAATGAAATTTCCAAACGCTAAAAGAGTGAGGTTGGCTGGCTCGAAGTCTCCGGGGAGCTCCCAGCTGGCTTGGGAACGGTTAGTGCTATTTGCCTGCACATTTTCCACGCTTCATTCTCGCGAGAGCTCCTCAACCGGACGAACGGTATGAATTGGAATTGGGTTCGGTTTCCCTTTCGGCTTGTTGCCGTTGTCTGTATCTTCTGTGGTAATATAAATCCGGTAACATGAAACGGTCTACATCTGCAAGATATTTCCCTTTTACGTCATCTATCATTATGATATTTCTATCGAAATTGAGGCTTAAAACGTACGCAAACATTTCCATTCATCTTAATAATGTTGAAGAAAGGCATTTTATCAATGAGTGCCTATTTAAAGCTTCTACGCGTAGAGGATAAATTACTTGCGTAAATTATTTTTCAGTGATTTTTGTGACTGTAATACAGTATTTCCTATCAAAAATACAGTCTATTTGAGTTATGTTTATCTTGTTGTCGTCAAACTTTATATTCCTACGTTGGCGCAATACTTCAAGAAGATGAGAAATATTTCATGCGGGCTTATCTTAATTATCCCGCCTTATTTTATTTCAGCCCATAAAAGGTAATGGTATGAATCATAACGGAATCCCTTTAATTATTCAGAAATTCAAGGGACGTTTGAGGTAAAATGTGGCGGACGCGCCGGTGGGGGCTTATTTTTAGAGCGGCCACAGATGGCGAAGGTCGTTCCAGTACAGAACGCTACTTATTTATTTAACAGCGCCCGCACAATGCGTCTGGCTCTCTCCCGTTTGCAATGAGCGATACAAAAAACAGAAGCTGTCTTCTAGGGTGGGTCTGCGATGGCATTTTTAGTATATTTTTCCGGTGTGTGGCAGGTTTTGAGACACATGGGTATTGGATTAGAATGACTACATAAAAAAAAATGATGTCATTTGTAGCAATCATAGCGTGTGATAATAGGCAGGAAAATATATAAAGTGGAAACGGGAGAAGTGTTTCAAAAATTTGATGGTAAGGAGAGCGAAAATTATATTTGTTTCACGCGAGATACGAGTTACGAGTGAGGCTGTCGAGGATTTTATATTCATGATAAGCTCGCTCGGAGCTTAGGTGTAGCAACCATTAGGGCGCTAAAGCGGCTCGGCTAGGTGAGGCGAGGATTAAATAAACGAGCTCAGTAAAAATTTCATCATAAAGTGTGCGAGGGAAATTTCATTTCCAGAAGCCCTAAATAAATAAAACGGGTAAATATCGATAAACAAATATACGTGGTCTCAGGCTTTAGGCAAAGGCCATTTCCGTTTGTCCCAATATATATGTGAGTCAATGTAAACCAGGACCATTACAATCGTCGATGCTGTTGTCTTATCACATGTATTAACAATCATTTGTCGTTATCAAAAATATATTTTTTTATAGAAGTTATGATGGTTTTTTTTCAAGTTCAACTGTAATCAGGAATTTAAAGTGATGACGTGACGGTGAGGTTAAGATTAAGATTTGCAAAATCGCAAAAGAAAAGTGTCTAGGAAAGTTTATCACTAGACTTCTATGTAGATGATATAGTGACGGACAAGTACGTTCTTCCTAATTATATCAACTTCCAACCGAGCAAGTTTTTTTTATATAACTTTTCAGTAAACAAACGCACGACCCGCTTGATGTTAAGCAGATACCATAACCTGTAGATGCTTGCAATGATCTCAAGGGGATTGGGCTAGGAGTGGGCCAGAGCATGGGGAGTGGTACTTAAGGCCGATCTTCTTTAAAAGGACGGTACTACCCTGGTGGACCCAGCACGTACCGCAACAAACTCGACGCTTGATCACCTTAAGGTTGCATTTTGTATGCAGTGACCAGCAGCTACATGCGACTAGCATGGTCATAAAAACTATTAAACAAATGGCTTTCTAAAAGAAGGGCTTTTGTCTCATCGGACGCTTTTCGCCTCATTGGACAACAACATAATGGGCATCCTATGATTGCAAGGGAAGTGTTAAAAATTGATCAAGCGTCAACTTTGTTGATGGTACATGAGCTGTGGCCATTAGCTACAGCGTAGCTCTACCACTGTAAAGTCAAGTCGGTGCTGTCCAAGCGTTCCAAAGCCATGGCATTGTTATTAATAATATTAGGCTGCGTGCACACCGCCCAGGGCGGGGGCTCGCGTGTTTGGCTTTCATTAGGCCGCGCCCGCCCCGGCAAATACGCTCCTGTCATATCGGTCATTTATTTGCTATCTATCATGCCGGGGAATTCGGCTATAATAGTGTTGTGTTCCGATGATTATTGGAGGCTTAGCTGTTTGCCGATCGGTCATAGCTAGATAATGTTTTGCGCTATTGACAACCTGTATTGTGCTGTATTTTGATCAATATTGTTTTATCTGCAGAAATGTTTTAATTAAAAGTGTTGTCGATTCAATTATAAGCTGCGACGCGATGGTTGGTTCCGAAAATAATCATGTGAAAAATTTATTATATTTGGAACCATACATTATTTCAAATTGAAATGTGGGGACAAGTACAATTGCAATTTTAGTTACTTGGTGAGCGTGAGCACATATTTTTTGGAGAAATTTATTATTTTTGTGACTTAATTAGTTCTATTATTTTTTTTAGTATTATACAAAAAAGATTCCCTCGTCTTGGCAATTTGCCCATAATTTTTCTTTACAACTTAAAACGCTTGGATGCACGTATCTTGTGTGATTATATCACACAACACAATCAACATCACACACAGTTATATGTATACTTTCACATTTATATTGAGAATCGCGGGCTTTTATTACAGAACATTCTGCATTTTCATTTTAAATGTAGCCACAAAGCGGTCTCGTGACATAAAGTCAGCGTTATTTCGGAGCCGCGCCCTGCGCGACCCCTCTTCGAGGGAAATTATGAAATTATACCTTTATTCCCTCTGCTAGATTATTAGGGGGAAGGAAATGTAACAGAAAATTCCAAGCCACTTTGTTAATTATCAAATTGTCCAATGTCGGATAAGGCTAATGAAATAAGTACTTCCACAGTTGCTTTTCTATTTGTGATTTGATTGCAATGTCCTCGAGTAAGTCCAATACATGTTTACGACTATTATAATTTAATCTTCACCGTTCAATTTTGCAACCATCAATATCCATTTCCCGTATCGAGAAACCGCGATTAAATCGAAAATACTTTTAGTTTCTAAATTGAACTCGCCCGCGACAACCGAGACGGCTGCAATAAATTTTACATTCAAAACAAATTACTGTCTATCAGTTCGTTAATTTCCCAGCTCCGTCACCGTTCGATCCCTGGTAGGATTAGAATCGGAATTAGTTTAGGGTCTCCCATCCCGGGCGTTGGGCACGTTCGTATCCCTCTGGGAATTGGTACTTCCAATATTTTCCCTTTTGACGTTGACTTTCACCTTTCAAGTAAACTTCTGGTCCTTCTGTTAAGTTACTCTGCTCACTGAATTAAACATTATCCTGCTAAATTCACGAAAGGATATTTATGTACTCTCTCGGCACGCCAATGACCTCGACATGGTCTTTCAATAGAAGTATTCATTCATATTACACAAAGTAACGGCCTTCGTCATAATTTGAGCAATTTAGCACGTTTGGTTAAAATTGTTTTTTTGGGAAGAGCAATAGCGAGCGATTGTTTCTGAATAATAACAAGTTTTAATAAATTCTCAAAATATTGGTGTTACAATTAATTTATGATCTAATTAAAACATAATCGCTTTATTTCTTGAAATAAACGAAGCATTTCTGTTATTTACTTCGATCACAATTCCTGTATATTTTGTTATTTTTGTAGGTACCTGTTAATTATACGAAGATTTGTACAGGACCAAGGTACTGGCTCATACGATATCGGTGTAAAGTTATTGCTATCAACTCGTAACGATAACGGCGCTTCTACAAAGATAAGATAACGTAGTAATGGTTGATTTACGTCAAGTCGGGTCATCTGTATTGACCGCATTCTACCACAGGATCGGTGAATAGAACACAAAACACATATTATCGTCATCATCAGTGTAATTCTGGTCATTGGGTCTAACTACGGGGCTTATGTCCGTGGACTTTTCACATTTATTTATACGTCTTCTTCTATAATTATTATTTTGTTATTAATTGGTGAAACTTATTATAAATCCTTCGAAACAAACTCGCTATTATTATTTGTATTCCATTTCATGACAGTAAACAGATAGCGATAATCGATGTTCGCAATCGCACCAAGAGCAATACGCCGCCAAATGTGGCGAACAAATGCAAATGCTCCAATGGGTAATAGTATCAGTAGTGGTGACGTCCCCGTACCCCGACGAGGTCGCTGCGCTCGAATCGATAGAACGGCAACCGAGCACGTCACTACTGTTTACGTACCGTCTCTAAGGCGACCGATTCGATTCGTTAATGATGCGACTTACCATTTGCGCGAGCAGACTTTTTATCGATATGCTTGAACTGTGTTCGAATATCAAGTGGAATATGAGACGTTAACAGTAAATGACGATAATAATCGGATGATTAAACTTTTATCTTCATGTTAGAATTTGTTTCGAATATGGACGTTTATTTTATTGGTCGGACCCTTGTTTGGGTATATTTGTAAATAGTTATCTATTCTAGGATAAGATTTTCAGAAGCGTGTTATTCTATCCTTAGTCTTTAACTACTGCTTAAGTTGAATCAGTTTACTGTATGGGTTGGATCCTTCACTACAATAGATTTATTTCTACTTTGAGCAAGAGCGTGCTTTGGGGATCGTAACACTTTCATTGTTCAACTGCTATTTAGACCGGACATACGATGTTCCAAGCTTTCTTGCTAAGCTCTTTGTTTCATATATTAAACGCATTGATATTGAATTGAAAGTCACAGAGCTAGCATTTCCAGCGGATTTCTAACTTTTATGAAGAGTCAGTGCAGTTCAGAAGACATTCGTATAAAAGTTGAATCGATCGCTAAAACTTTGACAACTTCACGTTTTATTGAAAAACTTCGTGTCCTTGCTTCCGATGTTAAATATCTGTCATGGGTATTAATTTTTTTCTGTTTTTTGTTTCAGGTACTTTTTTTTCGGTGATCTAAGAAGATGGTGTGTCAGCAATAGCGTGGTTAGTGATTAGGTATCAAAAGGATGATGCATTTAAAAGAGAATTCATAATTGTTTTAGTATGACTTAACACCAACCTATGTTGTGTCTTTGTAGACAACAAAATTGCATTGAATTCGAAAAAGGAAAAGCACCTCCTTACATTGTGTAAGTGGTCACTAAATGGTTATGCCGAAGTGTTAGAAAGGGACGCGATAACGTTAATCCTATTGCAATTTACCATACCTGTCGAATTTGAAGCCTCTATCTTATCTGCCTTTCGTTTATCGGTTTTTCGCTGAATATAATCAGCTGCTGGAAATGTGGGAATTTAAACTAATAAATCTAATTACTATACGTTTTATAAATATACTCAATACTAATTTGAAACGAAAAGGAACCTTTTTGAACACAACAATAAAGTAGATAGTACAACAGTATAATATATACCCTATTTACAAACCTGATGAATATCTCTCTTTTGAAATTATAGATGTTGTTTTTAACCCCCGGTGAAAAAGAGGGGTGTTATAAGTTTAACTGTGTGTCTGTCTGTGGCATCGTAGAGCCTTAGGGGATGATACGATTTTAATTTTGTTTATGTTAGAAAGGTATTCTGATCGAGAGTATTCTTATGTAGGTTGAAGGAATATCGGTTCGGTCGTTTGAAAATTATGAGCTCTTTAGTAGTTTAAAAACTCGTCACATCGTGGGTTTTTTTTAATTTAGAGTTATGTTTTACATCTACTAGGTACCCGCATTGACCAATAAGATCGCTTCATTTCCTTCATTGGCTCTAGTCGATGGGGAGCTTATATGTATGAAAAGGTTTATGAGTGTGGAAGAAGCGTGTCTGTAGAATATTGCATGCATTTATGCAACTAAATTATTGTACACATAGTCAAATGATCATCATACTAATATTATAAAGAGGAAAACTTTGTTTGTTTGATTGTAATGAATAGGCTCCGAAACTACTGAACCGATTTGAAAAATTCTTTCACTGTTGGGAAGCTACACTATCCCCGGGTGACATAGGCAATAATATATTTTCAAAAAAATTAGGGATCCTTACTAAAACTCGAATAATGTAACCGCAATGTACCCGTGCGAAGCCGGGGCGGGCCGCTAGTGGTAGATAAAGGCACTCCTTTATTCCTATGGCAGAGGTACGCTTCCTACGATACAGGTAGGAATGATTTGTGATTGTAAGCGGTAAGAACGAGGTTAAAGTGCATGAATTCCTTCAATGATTGCGGACTGTTGTTTAAAATTTATTGCTGTAATTATAGCTTTTAAATTGCTGAAAAATAAAGCAGCCGACACGACGACGGCACTGCAGCACAAAATATTGCATATCCATTATGCATTTGGTCTTTATTGTAGCCTATAAAGCTGGTGTTAAACTCGCGTTGTACGTTGAGAAACTTTTCTTTATCGCTTTTAGAGAGTTTTATTGGTATTTGAGATTCGCTCGGATGCATGGAATTTGAATGTTTAAGTAAAATGTTTGCAATTTATAGATGTAGGTGGAAGATGGCCTTGGTTTAACGTGACCAAGTTGTTATGTGTTTGAAGGAAGGAAGCACGGAAAAAGAAAGGGATGTAATAAAAAAGTTTGTTCGAACTCATAATTGAGTACTTATGTTTCACGATATTAATATTTCTTATGACATATTCCAAGAGGAATAAAATGTTTAATTAGCAATTCGTAACAAAACTTCATACTTTAATATATTAATTGTTTGATTATTAATTTTCAGCAAAGCTATCTTATCCCTTTTATTGCGAAACTTATTTGTAAGCTATACAAACAGATCCTCTTTTTAAATAAATATAATTGAGAACCCTAGCTATGCCCATGGCCTATATAATGAATTATAATATGAATGCTACCAAAAACAACGTTTGTGTTCGACGACCAAGAGCCTTCCAATAAGCCGACATAAACACAGTGCCCACCACTATGCGATATTTTACAGCGATAAGTATCTCCTGTCACGAAATTACTCGATCCCTTTGCGTGGGCTTATGCGAACTCGGCCATTTTGTATACGTTATTAGTATAAGCTCTCGGAAGGAAGATTTCTAATATGCATCGCATGTTTTTGCCTTATATGGCCCTGGAGCCTAACTCTGTTAACTGCTGGACTCTCGATCAGCTCACAATACGTCAAAACTGACGTATCGCCTATCTGAATACGTCAGTTTTTCTATAGAAAATCTGTCAAACGTGACGTCAACCAGCGTGTCAAATCGTTTAGTCTCAAAATGAGCTGTGTAATCAAGACGCGTTATATTGACTTCTGCCCGATTTACTCTACATAGCATCAGAAGTATATATTTATGTCGTTTGGCGATTTAAGAGGCCTCAGTTAAAATCAATTATCTTCAATTGCTACACCATTAATGACGCAAGTTCAAAGTAGGTTTCCTAAGACGGTCTTAGCTAGCAAAGCTGAGAGTGACTTAAGTAACCTTCAATCGTAAATCGAAATTATTACCAATCAGCTGATTGGTCATAATTTCAAATTGCGTTTTCATTATCTAATGAAAACCAATCTTCAACTCTATGCTATTATGTTTATACTTCATTTTATATATTTTCCAAATTGAGACTGTTTCTCTGACTCCGATGTACGAGCAGTGAACGCTTTACATTTTTTCTTTCCACACCAACACTCAGCACGGTGCGGTGTAATAGTACATTGTTACATGAGTGGTGAAAGTTATTTATTTTGTCCCGAGACGGGGTTTGGCGCCCGAGCGTAGCGAGGGCGCTAATAGTTCGAGGGACAAAATAAGTCTTTCACCCGAGGTAAACACTGTGCTTTTCATTACGAATACAAGGAAAATAAAAATAAAAACAGGAATAGGCTAAAGAAATAATACAAGGAAGTATAAACAATACTCTACAACTCGAAAAAAAAAAATCGGATTGCCGCCTATTTTGTTTTTTTTTTCGTTGGCCGGCCAACTTCATTATTTAGCCATTATTTTTCATTTTCATCTTTAAATATTTTGCCCAAATCTATGTTATTTTAAAGAAATTGTAGAAACTAAATTATAATTAAGTAATTTAAAAATATATATTCTTTAATTTATACTTAACTTTATGTTATTTCAATTTTACATCGTGCTGTAATTGAGTGACTGTAGAAAAAGTTTGAACATGGTTCCATAGAAATGTGAAAATGGAACTAGTTTTTTTTTTATAAATTGACAGCTGTCAGTTGAAAGCGAAACTCCCGGGCCTGAAAAGTATTACTTTCAACCCGCTTCTCAGGCAACTTCAGACCTACTTTCAGAGTATGAGTAATGAAAAGGTCCTTTTACTGTGCTATGCTCTCAGTTTGAGGAAATGAACAAACAATGTTTTCTTTCCTCGTGAACCCTGTCTCACATACAGCGATAATTCTCTGCGATCTTATGGTCCGAGTTGCTGATTCGAGGCTTTCACGCCAAATTGCTCATTACCAGGGCGCCGCGACGATGTCAAAAATGTTATATTCAGTTTCGTGTGTATAATATTATTTTGAATGTGCACTTAACACATTAATTTGCGTAATTGAGGAGAACATTTATACGTTAACTAGCTTCTGCCACCGGCTTCGTCCGCGTGAATTTAAGTGCAGGTTATATGCTATCTGTGGGCTAAATTTTTATCAGTATCAAAAAGTAACAGACACCCAAACATACAAACTGTCATAATTATAATAAATTAGTAGGAATATCAAAATTAATTGTTATAATTATTTATACTAGGTGAAACAAAATGGGTATACTATTTTTTTTGCAACTTTACTTTGTAAATCTAAAACTATCGGCTCTGTGGGACAGTTGAAGTACTAAAGGTTTTGTAGACTTGTGAAATATGTCAACAGCTGTATTCCTATAACACCTTTTGTTTTTCAAGTTTCCTCCAAAGCTGATAGTTTTAAAATTAAAAAGTTAAGTTTTGAAAAAAATAGTATACCCTTTTTGTGTCATCTAGTATATATTTAATTGTTTATATCTACTTTTATCAAGAGGTGCCTGTGTAAGGCAATAAGAATGGACAAGAAACAAAATCTAGTTTTCCATAAAAATGTTGAATAAAAATAATAAATAAACACCTGAAAATATCTGCGAGTTAAAGATAAGTTGGCACGTTTTTAGCGGTCGTGTTCTTTACCCATTGACGATCCGGAAAATTAATGCAAATTCTCTTTTCTTAAGCTAATTATCCTTTCATGCGAGCAATGAATCATCTCGCCGGCGCCGTCTTCTTATACAGATTAAGTAAGTGATAAATTACAGCGTAGCACTGTTACTTCCGGCTTAATACCGCATTTGCGTTTGATAAAATTTAATTTTCTCTTTTTGATGATAAAGTGCATGTATTTCCTGGGTGGTTTTGGCCATGTAGAAGACGTGCCGTAGTAACTCTCAATAGCAAATTTTTTATAGCAGTGTAAGATCTTATGAAAGATAAAGAAATGGGTGTAGTATTATATCAATTGATTTTTTATCATTTGGGATTTGGCATACAATGCAAAATGTGCCGAATATGATACTAATTAAAACATAATTTATGCCGTTCTGAAAAAGGATGGGCAGAAATATCATTTGAGACCGTCACTCGACGCCCTAACGGTTCTTTTATCCATTAATTATTAAAATGGTGTCCTCGTCGGTTTGAGGACGTCAGCGGGCAAATTTACTCTGCGTTTTATTGCTACTCCCGTTATTTCGACTCTAATTTGAATTTGAGAGTCGTCATTTTCAACCACTCGTTGGTATTCTCGTTGGTATTATATACGCTCCCAAAGTTAGGTTCAAGATGATCCTAAAATGCAGTGGACAAAATTAGTTTCTTAAATAGGTTCGGTGACTTTACTTTTCGAAAACCGTATTATTGCAGTAGAGGCAGGAGTAATTAAAGAGATCAGTTGAATGCATGCTATGCGGCCGACAACGAACATGTCCTTAGATACTCAACTTGACAAAGAAAGGATACACGATGAGGAAGAAGGAAGCGTATCACAAAACGCCCTATAAGATCTTATGTTTATATGGAACTACTCAAGCTTATCTCTTGGGCTGGGCATTGAGCTTATCCTATAGTATTATGAAACGGTGTTATGAGGTGAAGCGAGGGTCCCAAGACAATTTAGCTATCGTTTAGCTAGCTCACGTCTAGTTGAGGATTGATATTGAGCGGCTGGAGTACTGTATATTACTTTAGTGACTGTGACAGGGTTTGTGGTCGGCCTTATTCCCATGAAAATATCCAAGCCAAGTAATTTTCCCGCTAATATGTCAGACTGACATAGTAGATTATAACTGAAATCCTCTTTATGACAATCAATAGTAAATTTGAGAGCATTAGGGGAACATGACAATGTGTCAACTTAGCGCGAGTCAAATTCCCTCTGACATGTTTCAGATTTGTTGTCCCACGCGTATCAGACATGAGCAAGTGTTTACCGACAAACTTATTATCCAATATACGAGACGTGTGTTGTTATGAACACTCGGAGTGTATGATTCATGTACAGGGATTATTACAGTAGCCTGGATATAACTGAAGGTTTTGACAACAGGAGATTCCAGTTTGTTAAGCCATGTAGCGGAATGAATTGTTTGGAAAGTGAATTTGATAAAAGTTTTGAGGTATGAAGCAAGATTGTTATATAAGTAAGTTATCGAACAAGATATTTTTAATGTGAAAGAGATGAAGCTAGTTCTAAGTGTCCCATATACGACGTTGTGTACATAAACGCTCGACGTTTAGAATTCTAGTCAGGTTTGAAATTGCTATACGATTGGTGATAATATGAACCAGTTATCGAGAGTGATGTCAGCTTTTGTATAATGTAATCGTGTGACTAAAATGACTCATTTTACAAGTTATTTTTATTATGTGTGCAGTTTTCAATGGTAAATAAATCTAATATTAAAAGTATGCTAAATGTATGTGGTGGCATCTGACCAATATTAAAAATGTATGTAAATTATAATTAAGTATGTATTTGAATTTTAATACATTGAATCTCCAATCATCCCCATATTTGTTTGTTTCAAGGCGTGACCAGTTAAAAATCTACTAAAATGTACTTTTCCCCGTGCGAGCAATGTACAATAATCGATTGAAATATGGTTTTGTGTGGAGATTTTTGTGGAATGTTTTTAGCAAAACACGCACTGGTGACACCTCCGAGAACATTTTGTGGGATGCAAATTCGCGTCAAATTTACTCGTCAACGTCACATCGGCGGCGTTTCAACGCTATCACAGTCGGAACGCGCCGAGCCACCGGGGCGCCGCCCCGTGACGTCATCGCCTCGCCCTTAACAAAGGGTAAACACGACCCCGTGTCATGTTTATTTGTCTTGTTTGACACCTACCATGGATTTGATAACGTTTCACGCAGTTATTAGCTCACTAGTTATAACCTTTATGGCGAGGCCGTGATGTCATTAGTGGACCGACGGAAATTATGCCCTTATTTGGGTGGACGATGCTGAGGAAGGCTAGCATCGAGTCTGCTAGCCTTTGCGATAGCTCGCCTACATGCTGCCTAGTGAAATGTTATAATGTGTAAAAATCTCGATTTTAGATCACACCGTCTTGATTAGTTGTTTATTTCTCACCACAAACCGAAATACAGTGGCATGAAAACATTTTGATGATATGGAATCAATTATGATTTAACTGTATTCATTCTGGTTTGATCCGTTGATTATCTGTAAAAATGGGAATAAACTTTAACCCCAAAATTCATAAAAAAATCTAACCGAGTGTGTTTGTAAAAATATATTCAGTTGAGAAACTTGCCTATAAGCCGATATTTTCTACACTAAATACCACACTGCTGGAGAAACTTTTAATAAATAGTTGTACAACACAAACATAATAAAAGATCACAAAGTTCGCCAGTAAAAGGCTACTTTTGCCTTTTATCACGGTTTACAAACATTTGTATGCGGATTCGATGTTCAAAACTTATCCCATTAGGACTTGTGTAAAGTTTCCGCGAGTCAATTATCATAATCATTATGTAGGGTCTTGCAAAAACTTGTGCATGGGATGAACAACCTTACCAGATGTCTTTGCAATCTTTCTTTCTTAATTATTGAGAAGGGGAGACAAATATGGGATGCCTCGTCGACAGATTTTTTAGGTGGAAAAATAAGCTGTTGGGTTTGTCTATAAATTATATTATCAAAAATGTTAGATAGACAAAACCAGGGAAAGTGTTTTTATAGAACCGCACAACCGTGGCTTCAAAGCACAACGCCCACATTGATATGCAAGACATGCAAATGTATACATAACTAATGTACGAACGTGGTTCAGAATACGTACGATCTAAAATTGAAAGTGATTTTAGACAAGCCTCTGACAATTTGACTGAACATCATTTAAAATGAAGAAGTACTTTTGTTACTCATGTCAGTCAGACATGTTGAGCATTGATCCTACTAATATTATAAATGCGAAAGTTTGTGAGTGTGGATGTATGTTTGTTACTCTTTCACGCAAAAACTACTGAACGGATTTGGATGAAGTTTGGCACACAGATAGTTTATAACATACTTGACTTAAGTCTACGCAGACGAAGTCGCGGGAAGAAACTAGTAGATAATAATCAATCATCTAGATACACTTTTCTCCACAGTTACGCAAATTGAATATGTCCTTAATAGCAATAGCTTTTGAATTATTTAAGCTATTTGGCTAGCTAGCATTCGACCCCCATGAGTCACAAAACTGTAATCAGTATCGATTCCTCAGGTATTCTATAAACCATGTTAAAATGAAAACAATATCGCCAGAATAACACATCCGTTATTATATCCCGGAACGACGTCTCCACGGGATACGGAATTCTGTTACCACGAATGTGTTCCAAATGAGAAAACGTGTTGGCGTGTTTGTTATTCAATCAATTACAACTACGGCACGGAATCTATTTTACGCGTATACGCTTCTTATCTGAATAAGGAATCAATGCAAATAGAGCTCAATGCTGTAATGAGGCAGCCAGTTTGACTACTCAAAATTCTAAATTCTGAGACGCCTGTTAACACAATAGGCCTTTGTCCAATGAGTATCTTTCTTTGAGATGCAAAATTAGGCAATCCCAAACACTTTGTTTAGGTAAGTATGTATGCAATATCAAGGCGTATATTAAATAGTATGATAACTTCAAGTTTCCTTCCATCTATGCGACTTTTATGGGTTAAGCTCTTGGTTTTGACAAAAATGGTGAATTAGATCACCCATTATAAAAAATCCTAAAGAGGATGCGAATAGATAAAACGATGTTATTCTCGCTCAGTTGCCATGGCTAATGCTTATGTAAGCTGTGGGTCATGATCATTAGAAAGTTGTGTTTTGTGCCTTCTGTGGCTTTTTGTCTTCAGTTTAATGTCACAAACCTTTTTTGACAATAGATCTCTAGCTTACTTAAAATTTTGTGAAATAGGATAGTTGAGATTTAATATTTTTATTAGTTCGTCGAAAGGTTTAAAAAATATAACATCTAGACATGATTGAATGCTTCCAGCCTATTGCACATGCAGTGAGTTTCTCAAGGCACAAAATCCTTTGACAATTCTAAAATTTTGTTCGCAACGTAGCCACAATTTTCGAAGGCAATTTTCTATCAAAGGTATCAAGAAAATATATTGTCATTGAATGTTATCAACTATTTTATATAGACCTTTTATGGTAGCGTTTCACGTGCCAGACAGGATAATCTACGAGGGGGAGCAATATCAGCCATAATATGGAGGTGTAACTCCACAGATATGACAGATTTTACACGAAGGGAGCAGAGGCGTTAATGCTTTTCGTCAATATAGATTCCGAGGGTCCCTTTTGGTCGATGTAAAAATCGGAGACCTACTACTTTTCTATAAATCTCAAGAGTTCGGACTTTTGTAAATTCAATTCAAGCTACATGCTAACGAATTTCAAATGCTGAAATATTCACAAATACAGTTTGTAATCACAAATGAGCGTTGTTTCTTGGTAATCCTTTGTCCCAAAAGACCAGTGCTCAAAAACGTCCATGGCAAATCCAATTTGTCTCATCTATAAGGAACACATGTACTTCCTTTCTCTTTTCCCTTTTGTGAAAACATGTCCTCACGATCTGCTAGCAGCAATAAATCTAATTTCGCAGCTTTGTCTGCCAATCTTTATCATGTTTTTGTTGTTTTTCAACCTATATTTTACACGTATTTACGGGTATCGTCGGCCTTTACGTAGTATGTTCTTTAATATTGGCTAGTATGTTTTGTTAATTTTGGATGTAACTTCGATCATCATTTTACTTTTGCTGTCGAATGTTTTACCATTTCAAGTAAATGGATTTTCAAGTTTCTCAGAGACAAAGTCTGTAGCAATCTATATTCTATCATTGACTGTCGTCTGAAGTGGATATTCTGAATAAATTTAACGTCGATATTTATTAGATCTCATCTTTTTGATATTCTGTTCTCATAAAAGATATTTCTGTAACTTTATGAAACTGCTGACTATTCTAATGTCAAGTTGTATTTACATCTATGGCATTAGATGATAATGGAATAGGCCTCAATTTACCTTAAAGCTTTAACGAGTGTTTTACTGAGGCTCATTCTCGTAAAATTTGACGATAGATACCTGTTGCAGATTTTATTACATAATTTGAATTAGTTAATCTCATTCCGTATCCTGTAAACGCTGTTGTTTGAAATAGAAATAGGTTTTAATTAGAAGATAAACTTGTATGATTCTATAGATACTCGTATACTGCCGATTGAGCTACATTTTATTTATATTACTTATAAATAGCGTTTATTTTGTTAGCTTATCTATTTTTAGAATAAGTATTACGGTAAAGCGGAATTATATCACGGATTTTAAATTTAAATATATGTACGGTTGGTTATGTGCAATAGAGAATCCTTCACATTTCTGACTGATATCATATTATTATGTTCACTTTTCTTTTGTTCACGTATCGTGCGATAACAACTCCTTCGTAATAAGACGTCACGATATCAAATAACCTCACCCACCTTGAAATATGCCTCAGAACAAGATGAATAGCCATACATCCAACACGACCAAATTCAAGACAGGAGAAATTGCTTCCACGCGAGACGTGTAGCAGCTATAACTTTGAATTAGATGTTCTAAGGACCTGGGATGCTCCACTAGAACGCTTTCTCTTGAGAAAGTGCTTGAACTATAGCGCCTGAGACAGACAAAATTATACCTAATGGTTATAACGTTTAATGTTATGTGCTATACCATTTTAGGGGTATTAAAAGTTATGGTTGCTCATATTAGCAGCTTAGATACCAAAGATAATTTACTTTAGAAAATATTGCTGTTGGTTGGTGAACGCACTATCATCAGACTTTACTGCTACATAATTCATTATAAGAAGCAGTTTTTTTTTACATATTGTTTTCTTATATTTACGCGAATACTATACATTGAAATAAAAGTATTTTACGGATTATTAACCAGTTATTAACTATGACATCAGGACGTCTAACACCTCACTCCCCCCGTGACCATGGCTGCTGTAAAGCAGCCGAAACGTCGGGAACATAAAAAAGTAAATAAACGCGATAATATCCGTAAAAAGTGTTTTTTTAACTTTTTTAGAGGTTTTGAATATATGAGTATAAGATCTTGATTCTCGTTGCTTGTAATCATCGCAAATTAATAGCATCGTTCATTAATGTATAATTTCCGTGCAATCATTCTAGATTGACTTGAAGTACGAAATGATGATGATTGTTATTAAGGTATTAAGGATGACTTTATTTCCAAAAGACGTTTTTTGGATACTTCAGGTATTTTTACTGCTCCCCCAGTGAACTATGTGAAATTGTAGCGGCAATTTAGATCACTCAGATTTAGCGCTACCGTAAATCGTAATGAACAATTTGCTGAATATTATCCGGCGGTTCGCGGAAGTTGTCTCCACGTTTGGGCGTGTAACCTGTGTGTGTAGCTTAAATGTTATTTATATTCCTATTAAGCAGTAGATGTTGCTCTTTATTACAGGAACCTATTCGAAGTTTCGCAAATTCGTACTTAGTTAAATAAGCCTGTAATTAATAACAGTGAAAAACCAATATCTTTAATCACTGTTTTAACATTTTCTAAAAATCGCCCTTGGTTCTCTTGAAAACACTGCTGCGTCAGTTCAAACCGAAGACATGAAAATCCCTTAGATAATGCTTGTGTTGTAAAATCCATCTTATTTTCTTGACAGCGTTGTCTTGTGATGCTCCTTCGTATCCACATTATGAATAAGCATCTGGAAGTGTGCCAGGGCGCGTTATTTTATAGCAAACACTGCAGAGCCTTCCGGCGTCCTGCCGCAACATGACACACTTCGCTGTTCTCGTACACTCGGCCTTATTGCAGCCATTGATACGCCAGTGTTTTATTTGAGTAAGTGCCAATTCCCGATCGTATGAAACTAAAATACATTTTAGGAAATTGCAAGTAAGGCTGTAGAGTTTCGAAATAAATAGCTCTTCTTCTCCTTCGTTCAGGAAGCTTGAAACAGTATATTTATTGCGCGTACTATCTTCATACTAAAAAGTGGTAACTTACTCGTATAAGATGCTTTATTAGCATCCTATTTCTTTCTCGACGTAGTATTTATGTTTCGTTATGTATTCAGCGCTGGCTAGTCTCGCCGGTGCACGAAGTTGGAAAGGACTCCAGGTGCGGTATACTTAACTTCGTTTATAAGCAAAATTGCTGTTTAATTTAATGGAATTGTATTACCATTTCGTGTTTTGTTCGCTCGCGAAAAGCACTCTTGGGATTGAAACAGACATGAGGTAGGGCAGCGACCTTCGAGCTTCTCCTAGGTTTCTACGATGCTACTAACTTTTGTGATTAGTGCAAATGGTCATTATAATTTATAGCTTATGTTAGTTTCTTTAGTGTTATAGTCCAACATAGGACTCTGTCTAAGCTCTGTCTGCATAGATGAGGTAAATGTCTCCGGGAACTATAATGTTCGAATTGCATTAGTCACGACCGCTTGGCGCAGTGGTCGAGAGTAGTACAATACAATACAATAACTTTAATTTGCGAATATAGGTAGGTATACATAGATGTTACAGATTATAAAAGTGCTTATGCTATATTCCACTAATTGGCATGCAAAATTCAAATTAATTAAATGGGTCAATTCAATGAAATTAACATTATTATCATTATTATATTATACATTCATTGATATTCATTCAATACTAAACAACTATAATAATAATCTAGTTTTCCTTTATAAATTCGTCAAGTATAATAGGCCTTATCTATTAGGAAATTATTTAACAAACTTTTAAAAACATTAATACTGTTTGTCTTTCTAATTGATATGGGCAGCTTGTTGTAAATAGTTGGCGCCATACAGAATATACTAGTGCGCATCAGATGCGTTTTACTGGGCAAGTGGTGCAGGGTATGTTCACGACGACTTCCAGCAGGGTATTCAGTAAACAGGTGTTTATTACCTTTAACAAATATTGCAACTTCGCTGATGTAAAGGGATGGTACTGTTAGTATCCTTAATTGCTTAAATTTATCTTTGCAGGTGTCTCTCTTCTTTAAGCCTGTCATTGAGCACATACATCGCTTCTGAGCTCTGAATACCTGCATCTTGTCTGTCGAGTTACCCCAAAAGATGATTCCATATCTTAATGTTGAGGCTACGTGTCCACGATAGGCAGTCATTACCGCTGGTAGGCCGCTCGGCTCACTGCACATGGTGGTTGCGGGTTCGATTCCCGCCCGGGGCAAATTTCGGAAATAGCTTTTCGTAATTTGCCCGGGTCTGGGTGTCACTGGGATCGCCCCCAGTCCATTGTACGGTACCCGTAGAACAAGCGTTGCTTAGTTTGGGATCATACAGTTGGTGTGTCAGTTTGGCGATATTATTTTATTATTATAGAAGTGCTATAAGCAAAAGATGCTGTAAAACCAATTTCAATTCACGACACAAACTTAAATTTGTTGATGTAAATAGATGAAACATACCTGAAAAGAAGCAATTGGAGGAGCGCAACATTTCATATTTTACTTATAACTTGCGAACGTTGGAAACAATGTATTGTTGCCAAAACGGCACCTACGTACGTACGTGAGCAACTTCTGCGCGGTTGATCTGATTTACAACAATGCAACGAGCTGTTTCTCGTGTATTCTTGACACGTAAGAATATCCATTCCATGGTTTTAGTTTATTTTGCTTTTATTAAAGTTTGTAGTTTAAACCGCGGTCACTTTGCAGTTACTTGATACGCGCTGTTACAATTTTTATGATATGATTAAAAGTCCTCTTTTTAAGTGTGTAACACAAGAGGCCGGAAATGGTTAAAGTCTTTGTTACTACCACCTACTATTCTCAAGCAAATATCATCTTATTTTGTCATTGCCTTTCGTTGACACCATATCAATTTGCTAACGCAAATGTACCAAACAAAAAGTAACTTTAATCATTCTTGTACGTGATTAATTGACGCAATTATATTTTATATTTATTTTTGCGATTGATCCACCTTTTGAGTTACCACCCTTTCTAGGCCTTGGCTGAAAATCAGCGCTGAAGGAGGCTTCGGTCCCCTTCAGCTCATGCTGAGCCAAACGCATTGACATTAAGGAACCCAAACATTGTGTTCATTTCTAGTCTTTGTAACCTCTTGTGTCTGTGTCGAATAAATGTTTTTCTTACTTTTTTAAATTCCATTGCAAATTTCCTAATTCTCCATCAAATTTAATCACAACATAAGTAACTTTAATCCTAAGTTGCAACTGGCGAGTCGCGCCGGTCCCGCGTTAATTGCTACTCCCACATGCAGGTGGGCGTTACGTCGTTGACGCTTAGGCAAATTGAATTCTGTCATAAGCACGTGCAGCATACACGTAAATCTAAACTATGTGTTAAAACGTGTGACGTAGAGGAATGGGTTAAGTATGGGTTCTCATATTGTATATAGAAGTACCTACATAGCAGTGATAGCCGATTGGTTAAGCACGCGTCGAACTATACTTATGTGGGTACTGTATTTTCTCCACCTAAAAAAATTAATTTACCCAATTCTTGCCAAACTTTAGTGGGAATAATATCTTATAAGAATTCACGTTTGAGTGTGATCACGTCGTTCTAGGAATAAACCACTCTTTATTCACGGAAAAATAAACTTTGATACGAACTTCAATAAAGCGAAAAGGGAGTAAAATAAGTTTTCGCGGCCAACAAGATAGGTCATTGAACGTTATTTATAAGCCAAAACTAACTTAGGTAGAGGACAAAAGTGAACTCGTACTATAAGTCTTGGCAAATTTATTATTGTTAGTTACTGTTATCGACCTTTAGGAGATGTTTTGAGTTAGCTGGGTTAGTGACATCAGGGATCATTGCCATGTCGACATTTACTGGAAACCCTACTAGTAAATATTCAGCTGAGAGTGAGTTTCTTGCCGGATCTTCTCAGTCGAGGTCGCGTTCCTATACAGTTGTAGATATAACAAAAAAAAGGAAAAATTTACAATTTGTAAGTGGCCCCCGTAGGCCTAAACAAAATAAACGCTTTGAATTTAAATTTGATCTGAATAACTAATTTATATTCAGTTTCCTACTTTTGTGCAAATACCTTTCTCGCAAACAATGCTAAATATTGTACTAACACGCCAAGGGGTTACATTTGTTATGACCTGGAGGTGACTGGCCGTTGAACAGTATTTTTATTTGCGGTACACTCGTTACCGCTAGGGGAAAATTGACGGAATGTACATAACAAAAGATCTCAATCAACAATAACTAGGTTTATAAAAATCTTTCAAACATCAGTAGTGTTTTGTTTTTACGTATCATACTTATTTTTTCATGTCATATCATTAAGTTTACAACCTTTATATGAGTGAATAAAGTAAAAATTTCATAATTAAGCACAATGTTAAAAATATATGAAAGATTAATAGGCTTTGATAAAACATATAAATTAACTCATGAACACGAAGGGATCAAAGGATTACGAACGAAATTCTTGGCTGGAACAGTAGGCTCTTGAACTTTCTCAAAAAATATCTGAACTAATGACGCGTGGAGATCCACATCAAGCAAGCAGAATGAACGTTTATTCCCAGGCGATGTTGGAGAAATACCAATTAGGTCAATAAATCGAAGTAATAACATTATCTTTTGGCACGCGACCCGAATCTGACTGGAATCTAAAAGTATTTCTGGATTTATTGTTCTTGTCTCTTACGGTTATAGATTGCTTAAGCGAGATGGATACAAATATCCAATTGGAAGAAACTGTCGGGAATGTTAACTTAAACAAAGTTGGTTCTTCAAATTCAGTTACATGAGGCAACTTAGAAATTTTGCAAATGAAGGACAACAATGCCCTTAGACCAAAATATGCGCGTAACAGAGTGGGAAGTAATATACATAAATTATAGTATTTAAGTAGTTTTCAAAAAAAGTTCGTCAGGTTTAAATCTCTTGATGGCACGTAAGGGTTTGCCACGCATATGTTTAATTAAAAGTTAACTTCATGAGCATAGTTTGATTTAACTGATGTACGTTTCGTGCGTATAAGCTAGGGTTTGACAAGTTCAGTTTGGGCACCACCCAATGAAAAATCAATCCAGGTGTATACGATCGCAAATCTGTTCCAGTGATATTGGCTCTTGCTAAAAAAAATCAGTGCCGTCTAGGGACGCCCGAAAGAAGCGAAGCTTTGCAGTAGATATTAGATATATTATAAGTGGCGTGCATAGGGTTTTGAAACAGGGTAGGCAGAGTGTAACATAAAAATAACGCGTTACGCGTTACGCGTTACGCTTTTCACCGTTTTAGTGCCCGGGCAGCGAGCGCCCCGAACGTCCGTAAAGAAGCTTCGCTTCAATATTCACACGCAATATAAACTATAATATAATTTAAAGTAAAGCAAAGTAGATATTGTAGTTGCGATTCGTACGATATCCCAACACCCATTTCGTCACAATCCTCTTCAAGTCACCAAGGTGCGAACAATGCCTCTGGTATTACAAGCATGCATCTACAAGGTGAAACAGAAAGGGTATACTATTTTTTGCAACTTAACTTTGTAAATCTACCTTTGGAGGAAACTTGAAATACAAATAGTGTTACAGGGATACAGCTGTTGATAGATTTCATAAGTCTACAAAACCTTTAGTACATCAACTGTCCCACAAAGCCGATAGTTTTAGATTTACAAAGTTAAGTTGCAAAAAAAATAGTATACCCTTCCTGTTTCACCTAGTATAGGCTACGGTAACTGCTTCAAGTCACTAGAGTTATACCATTGTTTGTCGACTTTGTTAATGAAAAAAACGACTTTGTTAATGTTGCCAAAATGTTACAACCTCCCAATGTTTATTATATATTTGTAGGTGTAAAGGCCTATCAAATAATAAAAAGGCAAGCGGTGGATATTGCAACATTTTTATCTCTGCGATGGTAATCATTGGGATTAAATATAATAAAACATGTTCCTTATTCCTAAATTTTAACAAACGATATTATATATATTTGAAAGGCGAGGTGATGGCTTATTGAAATTAGTTAAGGGACTGTTAAGACACGTGGTAAAACTGATGATTAACTTGAAATTTTAAGTGAGACAGTTAAAAATGAAAATTACCATAAAATTTGGTGCTGTTTTGGTGCAGTTTCTGCAACCAAAGCTGGTGTATATAGCGCTTACTTGACTTAGAACCTTATTAAGGTCTCGGATAATATTGTTCAACTAGATAATCTTCTGTTTCAGAAAACAACCAAAGACGTTCGCGTTCGACCACTGTTTCTACTCCCTGGACCCGACCCTGCCGCACTTTGCCTCACAGAAGACAGTATTCGACTGTCTTGGCAGGGACATACTCGACAATGCATTCGACGGGTACAACGCTTGTATCTTCGCATATGGACAAACAGGTATGTAAATAAAATATTATAACATAACAAATAGTGCTGGTTATAACGAAGGTTTTTGATGTACATACAATACATTTATCAATCAGAAATGTAGCTCGTTTATTCAGAAAAAATACAACTCTTTTGGCATGCCGAGGACATTCAGTAGAATTCATTATGAATTTGATATTCCATGAATCGTAAACATATTGCGACCCGTATATTTTCTTTCAGCGCCGTAGGGCACGAAGCTTATGAGATTCCGGATATCATGGCCAATGTTCCCGGAAATCGTGTAGTAACTAAAAATATTACAAACGACGTTATAACTCGACCCTCCCATTAACTAGGACGTGCTTACGCCTACGCAGTATCAAGAAAATCTTTTGCGGTATTTTCTTCCAAATAAGATGTCGACGGCGTCTCATTTCCCAGTTAATAGTCAGAAATATAAAAATAACAAGCGAAACGAATATAAAAAGTGTGGTCCTGAACTGTCTAGTCTAGTGCTATGGTAATTCAAGTTCTAAGAGCAATGGCCTGGCAGTGCTTAGAGTGCTTTGTCCTTTGTTTTGTCAGATAACTGATGCCTCAAGGGTTTTAAATTGCTATGCTGTGAGATAGACGCCGAACAAGGGATTCTTTCCACGTTGTAAAGGTCCTTGACCAGATTATAGTTCAAGTGTTTATGTTGGTCCTCTAAATTACAATGAAAGTTGTAGATTTCAATCAGTTTCATTTGTATCACATATTTTTAAAGCAGTTCTTTAAATAATAATGACCTGTTTTGCTCTGAATACTAGAAGATTCTGTTAAATAAAATATGAGGTATCAAAAAAACGTGTGGCTACATTCTGGGCCACGTATTTTACTTTCTGCATTCTTAGTTGGCCGAGTGCTCATTACGTTACCATTAGGAAGCGCCGTTAATCCAATCTTCATGTGTAACAAAAGGCTTTTATCCATCCTCGCTTTGTTACCATTCACCTAAACATTTAATGTAATATCCCTAAAAGGATTTCAGAAAGACAGTTTTGAAATCCCCCCAGAATATCACGCAGAATTTATATTTATACGATGCGGACTTTCGCTAAAAAGGTTTTAGTGTTTTATGTATCTAGGGAATAGGAGCTAACATTCAACAGTTTATTAATAAGTCAAGAGTGCCAGTGCTCAGCTCCCCTAGCCAAGTGGCTTCGTCTATAAGCGTTTCTACAAAACGCTACGCTTAAATGTAAGGAAATGACATTTCACATCGATAAGTAGATCACGTGACTTATGTCATTTCCATACATGAAGCGTAGCGATTTGTAGAAACGAATGTCAACGAATCCACTTGGCTAGAGGGGCTGGAGTCTCATCTCAATGTCGCTTAAGATCAGCAGCAATTACTTAATCATGTGTTTTGGTTATTCGGAATTGTTTCTACCGTAAACACACAGTCCTAATTACGTTCGTAAGTGTTATGTTTTAGTTTGTTAAGAAAATAGACGAACATATCTACACTGTTCGTTCTCATGTTCCGGCCGTTCCCATGTTTACGACTGTCTACGGATAATAACTTTTATGATCGCGTATAAGGGAGTAATCTTTGAGATAGCACATGTTCTACCTGAAGGTATAATGAAGACTCTGCGCCCTTGAACCTCTATTGTACGTCGCCAATTTCACGGCCATCTTCGCTATCATGTTCGCTTTCATTAGACATTTATGAAACATGCTAAACTACTGCTATTTCATTGTTTCTAATACTTGTAATTCGTGAACTAGCTGTTAAACTCCGCAGCTCTCCAACGAGATTTATGTTCAGCCCCCGCTCACTCCGCTTCGTGTAAATTTAATCTTATTTATCGTTCTCTGTCGGAGAAAACATGAATTCCTTATTTAGTTGTAGGAATGATTTCAAAATATGAAAAATTACCCTGGTTTTTTTGTTTTTGCTGGGCCGCTAATTTCATTTATTTTTCAGCTGAAGCCTGTTGATTATTTTTGTGTAAAAATAATTTGGTAAGGTGGTTAGTTCTGGTTAAAGTCGCTTCATATTGATGATTATATTTATCAACATTTCCTCCATCCTTTCTTTCAAAGTCCATATTAACTCTTATGTTAAATACTTTTTCTTCATCCCTAACAACGGATATGATGATTCACTCGCCCATGACTCGACAGCCGATCGTCCTTCCGGGGTCTATTAGAAATTCCGACGTGGTCGCGATCGGCTCGCAGAGGGCGCCACCGCGGGTCAGCCACGTGCGCCGGCGCCGCCACCCGTCCGTGGAGGGATAGCTCACGTATGAGGACGTGACGTCACGTCCGATGCTACCGCCATAGACGATGAGTGCTACCAGATATTTAACACGAGTTGAACGTGTTTTGGTAATTGAGCTTGGAATGGTTGCAACAAAATAGCTGTATAGAGCTACGGGATATAAAAAACCGGGTATTTATTTCTTACTGATTTATTTATAAGGCAGAAGGAATAGAATTAAGGATCACTACTTACTCACGTTAGTTTTGAGTTGGGGCCTACCTATCGCTGTCTATTGATAGGTTGAAAACTGGTAGAAATATCGAATATTTGATAGAATATTGGAAATTTACAATTCTATGATTCTTGATGGATACTAACGATAGTATTGTAAATTTCTGATACTATCCTTATGGATATGGGCTATCCCCATCTATACATTAATTATCGATATTTAGGCAACACTATGTGCCTGTGGCTACTTAAGGTGGCCTTATAACGTTAAAATTACGTCAGGTGAATCTTTCTTTCTTTCTTCTGCAGAATCTATCAAACATTATAGATTCTGCAGAAGAAAGAAGGAAGAAAGAAAGAAAGATTTACCTGACGTAATTTTAACGTTATAAGGCCACCTTAAGTTTAACCACATTAACAGATGTTAACAATTTTATTTTAGTTTTTAAAAGGGAATATCATCAAGTTTCAGTGCAATCTTTAACTTAAACGATATTCACACATTTTACGACTACGTGCGTCTGTATAAAAGGCCGCAAGTTCTTTTTACTGATCAATATTTCACTTTGAATGCCGCTTTTTGGTCACGTTTAATGAGGACCGAATAACGCTTTTCGTTTTAAATTTATTTTATGAAATTCAGCATTGCGTTCATTTACAATGTGGTTGACGTGGTTGGTACAGATCTAGCTACAGATAGACAAGAGTATTATTTATTTGTAGAACTTAAGTTCAAAGGGTTTTATTGCTTACAGTACCCAGCACGCAGTAGCAGTAGAAAACGTTCCGAAAAAATGCATAGTAATAGACATGACTTTTTTGAATTGGCCGAAAAAAATAATTCTAATATTGTATTGTATGCCAATTTCGATCAAAATTTTAAACCATTTAATTATATGCTCTTTACTCGTCTTAACCCCCCAAGTATTACTTATTTCGCACTTTAGAATCACTCTGTATTTTTATAATATATATTGATTCGCCAAGCACACTTTGTAAGTAACATTTGGTATAAATAGCGGTATAGCGTTGATATACAGTCCTCACGTTACGTCAGAACACGAATGTGCAATATGTATCTTAACACATTAAGTTAGTAACACAAATTCTTAGCGCGAGCTCTGAGAGGCGAAAGGCTTTAATTACAGACTCGTGCTTAATTATGCGCTCTACTCGACATGTGACTTGAGGATCGTTGCTAAAGATGGTGGCACACAACGTTGAATTTCAGCTGTGAAATACCAAAACAGGTTTTTAAAGTCAACGGTCTAATATTCTAAGCTTGCGTGATCTTTTTAAATTTTCCTGAAAATGCAAAATAGGGAGTTCTCGGACGAACCCTCTAAATTTTGTACTGACCTTTTGTTGTTTCTGATTGCAGGAGTGTTTCTGATTGTAGAAATTAGGTTTTGATAAATACCTTACATTAAATTATAATAAGTTTTAAATATTCTGTTACTTGTTTTGTTTATTGTTTGAAGTGGTTTTTTTAATTTTCCATGATGTTGTTCAAAGAAAATTTTCCTTGAGCCTGAACCCATCATTGAAATCTAATATTACGGTTAAGCCGAAATTCCAGGCAAGTTCTCTGGTGTGTTGTAGACTTATTTAAATGATCATTAAACCAACGTTTTGTTGGAATGAGTTTTTTGAGAACTTGCGCGGTTTACTTTATTTAAATTGTTTCAAATTTAATACTTTGAAATATGATGTTCTGCAAATGAGTTTCATCTTGTACGTCATGAAGGTTGAAGTTGGAAATAGTATTTTTGAAGATATGCGTTTAATAAGTAATTACCTCCATCATTTTAAAAAATAAATCTTGATTTTTCATGTAGTTGTATTGAAGCATGGCAATTGAGGTCTATATACCTAGACGATGAGTTGATTGATATGTTACTTAAATAAAATGAACGGGTAGGCAAATAAGGCAATTTATTTTTATTATATTTCGTAGCCACATAGAATATTGTCCAAAAATACTTCACAAGGAAGACAATAGTAGACCTAAGTATTGAAAAATATGGGGAAATTCGTTCAGTAGTTTAAGAAATATATATGCATTATTTACATTTAGTAAGGGTCGGGTGCTTAGGACTCGTACTTTAAAGGAGGCCCTACCATAAAGAAACTGTATATACTCAACAGACAATTGCGCTTTAATGATCGAAGCGTGTCCTTCAAACGTAAAATGTCGCATTAACTTTTATTTCCCTGTATGTAAGTGTTGTCCCTATTGGTTTTGCGATGTCTCGCAGCTGGCTGTCTCTGTTTTGGGTGATTTTTAACTGTTTCATCAATTTCGGGTTTTGGTTCTAATGCCACTTTCCAATGCGGGATACTTTGTCTAAGTATGTTATTATTTGGCTGCAACGATAATAGAGATCGTAACTTTTCCAGCTATGTTAGTCTGTATGCAATCAGTTGCAACGACTTTTACAGTATCAGTAAATTGTTTGTAAGGCAGTGAATCAGTAACTTGATATTCCTCCTTTTGTTTATCTGTAATGTCTCAGCGCTTCCTAAAACTATAAAGAACAGGAGCACAATAAGTGTAAATGTTTACACTCAGCTATTCTCGTGCGGACGATGGAAGCTTATCGTCTCTGCCGTCGTGTAAATAGAGGGAGATCATTAACTTGGTTCTCCGACTATTCGACACAGGAGCCCCTACCACGATATATTGTATGTTTAGTGTTATTCGTTGAATTTTAACCGTGTAATGTATTTGGTTAATATAAATAGCTTGTCAATGATACTGCTGCTAACTCAATTTTTTTTCGATTGAATGTGTAAATTGTTTAATGTAACTGTGTTTTAATATTTTATGTATTATATTCTACTGTTACGTTCATTATTCATTGCAACGTATTTTAATTTGATATAATATTGTTGATTATACAATATTTTAATGTAGAAGTAGAAAGCGGGTTCAATCAAATATCCCTTCTTTTATTTATTTGACGAGTCGTAACCAAAACAAATTTCGGTAGAAAACTTTGCATATAAAACAATATCGCCGATAAATCGACCATGAACGAAGAACACTACACTAAATCTCTTCAAAAATATAGAAAATATTCGTCTTATAGAGGATAAAGTCGACATGCGTGGGGCTTCGGAGCCCGCGATCAATCACTCGCGTCACATTGTGAGGATTATTGGGAATAGACTATCCCGCCATCAGGGATCCTATATTGGAGAACGATATCAAACTTATCAGTGATCAATATTTGTTTGCGTTAGTTTGCATAACGTTGAAAAAGCTTTATGCTGATCGAATAAAACACAAATCGGGGCGCAAAATCAATATTCAGAACCTTGTAGACTGATAAAGGCCCTTGACGATTGCTAATCAGTAGTTGACTCTTATCACGCTCGTGACATAAAATCTCTTTTACGACTTACAAATGATTCAGGCAGCGTTAATATGCACTCAAAAGACAACCCCACTCAAACAGCACACGGCAGTAAAATCGACAGTGGTTTCATAACGGTTCAGTAGCATTCATTCATCGCTTCGTTCGCGGAGCCAGCCGCACGGAATAACGACTGAATCAGAACAGCTATTAGCTTTCCATGGCGCGTTGATTCGACGCTTTGCGATGTGCTATGTCATGGTATACGCGTATCTGTTGGATTAAAAGCTTTTGCCGGCACTGCTATTGCTTTAAATTGGCTTTCATAAGAGGAGTACGATGAAAATGTTTTAAGCTTCTCGTCTATTTCGTTTTGCAATCAGTTTATTTAGGAGTTTGCAAATATGGACAGGTAGTCTTAACCTTTTGATTTATTCCCTCTAGATCACTGTTAACGGACTACTCAACATGTTAATTAAAGCCTACAAGTTATGCCTATTTTCGTCCCTTTTTGCGTTCCAAATGAATTATATAAATCTACTTAAGTGCGTCTTGAACGTAATTCAACGTGTACATAAATATTAACGCCAATTCTAGCACGTCGGCAGAGGTAATTTCGGACCAACAGAATATGCAATATACGTCCAATGTATCAAGTAAACGGGCATAAAAATGGTAGAGGAGTCTAATATAAAAAATTTTGAGATGTCTTGGGAGCTTCGTTGTGGCGAAAGTAAAAATGTTTATTAAATGTTAATACGAGGGCCCTAAAAGTTGCATAATTTGTAATGGGAATAATAGGGCCAGGGGTGGTAAGAAAAAAAACAAGATTTAATTAGTAAAAAACTGTACTTAACAGCGTTTTCAACAATTTGGCTTGGATGAGTTCCAGGAGTTTGATCAAGTATCCCTAAAAGTCTTAATTTTAATCGTCCAAGTCTCGTCTGTTCATTCCACTAGCTTATCATATAAATCAACATTGTCGAAGGAGCTTTTGAGTAATAGCTTACCGATATTGAAACTCCGTATTGGCGGCATCATAATTTAAATTTATGTCCTATGAAGATGCAGTAACTATCTATTTCCCTAGAGCCGTGGAATACTTTGCTTGGGGCATTGTGAAATTTTCTTCTGTACGGAAATTGCGAGCCTTGCTTGTTATAAAGATATTGAAGGAACATAATAAGACTAGCCTTAATTTTCTATCTTAACTGTGAAACTTAAATGTAATTAAATCAACTAATTAAGATATACGTGTAACATTGTAATGGCAATTCGATAAAATCGTAAATAAAATAATTTTCAAGCACTTGAAAAATTATTTCTTGTAAAGTTATTTTTTTTTTTGTTTGCCATTATCTTGTTTTGTATCCTCGCGATGTTGTTTGACCTGCTTCGACGAACGGTACCCGGATTAACAGGTAACTGTACACGACCATGTTGCGGTTACTCACAAAAACACCTTATTATAATTTGCACTTTGTGTTGTTTGAATTTTATTGATCTTGGATTCATTATCCCATGCAAACATTAACTTTATGGTCTTGGAAAGTATGTATAATGGTTACTTTACATTAGATTGAGGGGGATCTGAGTTTCCCTAGATTACTTAAGAAATAGTGATTTCTCTAAGCCCTACTTATATGTATTTTTAAATATTCTGCGACAGCATTGTCATTGTGCCGACTAACCTCTGCAGCTTTAGATTCCGTCGCTATTCGCATGAATACCACCAAATTGATTCTATAAACTTATCTGTACGTCTCTGACCCGTAAACTCAGCAAAACAGCTTCACGGTCGGTCTCCGAGACGTATCCCAATTAATCTTATTCACACCGTTCGGCCACATTTGGCATCGCCCGAATGTTTGCTGCGGAGGGAGACACCCGAATCCGGACGCTTTCGCTATCAATTTGCGGTCTGTGAATGGAATTTGTTACTTTTGCCTCGGCGATTCTATGTTTAGAAAACATTTTATTGTTCGGTTGACTGTGTAAATAACTATGTTCAATAGAATTAACGTAGTTTGATTTTCTTGTGAGAAAACTTTTATTATGTGGACTTAAAAGTATGCTAAATGTTGATCCAGAATTTAAGCCATCACCAAATTAATTAAATCCATAGGTAAAAACTGTAGTTTTGGCGTGATGGGCGTTGTAATAATTGTCTCCTTAATGAGCTAGTGATTGATACGAAATTCGATTGTAAGACTTGTGGCCATAACTAATATGATGGTTTAAAAATACTAGCAATAAGTGGTGGTCTTATGGCTATTAAAGCGAGTGCTACCAAATCTGGTGTGGATTAAATAAAATCCGATAGTGAATGCCAGTGTTCTCGAACTAATTTCCAAGCGGGTGGCGGTTCCCAGCAGCGCTGCGCCTGTCGGGAAATTGATTCTGAAACGTTAATGCAATAGCCTAGCTGGGGATTCCATGGCGGGGGCACAAGCGTTGGGTGACTCTTGTGTATAAGTATTCTGTCAATCTGCACAAAGATAATTTTCTATCGGAGGTTTACAGCGATCTATATTATCGTTTAGATTAGACGATTTCGTACCAGCATCTAAGGATTCTCATCCAGGATTGGTGTCTTCAATCAAGTTCTCTGTAGTATATTGTAATGATATGGGTATTGTATCTTCATATCTGCCCAGTAGGTATTTACTTTCACTTGTCAAATCGAACATCTCATAATCCTATTCCGTAAAGACATGACCTCTGACCCCTGACCTCTTTAAAATAAGATAGAGTGCAAAAGCAGTCGCAGTCAAAAACGTATTGAGGAATGGTATTTTTTTGTTAAAAGTCGTCGAAAGATCGATCGCAGACCGATCAATGCAGAAGCTGTCGTGCTTTGGTCGGGTGGGGTGCAAGCGACGAGATGCGAGCTGCGACCCGGCAATGATTTAATTTATCTCTATGCTTAATGAGCGTTGACATAGTTCTCGAGGCCACTGTCCGTGTGGATTGAAGCTGCAACTTGAAATTTTTGATCAAGAGGTTAATTGTCAAAGGTAAATATTTTAAGCGGGATAATTAAATATCTAAAATAGCAGACAGTTTCTAGCAAGAGCTATCTACCACACTATCTACGTAGGTAGTGTTTCCATGAGACGATTTACGAGACGAGTCACATTTCCAGACACTGCAATTATATCTTAAGCATAAAATATGTACTATAGAGCTAGACAGCACATGCTGGATGCATCCAGATTTTGGGCCGTTGATTTTGAAAACTGCGATGATAGATTAGGTTCATCTTCTGATGTTTGCCCACTTAGGCCTTGATCCAACCGTCATTGTTGATATTTAAACTTAAATTATACATTGATTTTGAAATCCTCAGTAAGTTTTATAGGTTCCGATACAGAAGTTTATAAATTAATCCAACTCCCCCAAATTCCTGTGCTTCGCAGTTAATGACGTCGTTTTCGTTTTAAATTGCGTTTCGTTACCAGCGGGCGTACGTACGGTTTTGTCTGAACCTTATTAAGCAAACCTAATTTCGTTCGGGCCGATTCATAATTGGATGTTAACTTTGAAATGTGTTTGCTTGTCTACTGTCGGTTGTAAAACGTTGGATTTTGTTTGTGAAATATAAATAAACAAGCGCTTTAAAGCTGTATGTATGGATGTTCACTTCCCACAAGTTATTTTTATTCTTAGAAATCATGATTGGGCAGATTGCTGCCTATTGATCTGCGTGGTTTGAACGCGGAGCAACACAAGATTTGTTATTACGGATTATATCGAGTCGCTCTTTCTCGTTCTTAATTCACATGAGAGAAAAATACCAAATAAATTGTCATAATGAACAATTTCTTTAATGCGAAATTTTATGCTCACTTTTACGCCTGTGTAATGTCGTAAGTAAGTATTAAGTCGCATTTGAGACGTTATTCGACACTTTTCTTATTATTAAATAGTTTCTTTATCATTCCTTAGATCAAGTACATTTTGGAAACAATTTGTTCACAATCAAGAAAACCCATTTCTAGTAACAATATGTCAATATTTTTTCTAATTGTATGTCTTCCATTATTCTTGGATGTGAGTTAAACGAATGCCTTTCCCAGACAAAGGTCGTTTATTCTAATATACGGGTCGTATTGTGTTTCAATAAAGGTCTTCGTACACCAAATCCTCATTGTATGAACGTTTCGTGACAAAACCGCGCGCAATTACGCGGATGACAAATATAGAGGGCGTCTTGTTATACAACGTCCTTTGATGCTGTAATTAATTAATATCCAGTTTTTGGACGGATGAGCCGCTGACTTTGCCATTTTAGACACTGGGGGGTGCCCGCTTTTAAAATATTTGATTAGATCTCAATTTTATTAAATTCAATTATAGAACGCTCGCCTGTAAAGGTAAATAATTGAAACAAAGAAACTAATTTATATGTATGAGCTAGTAGTTTAAGTAGGCAATGCTGGCAGCATTGCCTACTAAATCAATCTCTGGTTGCCTGGTTCTATTGAATGACATTATAGCCTGTAGGTAGGCCTCCCTTAAGTGTTTCGCCTCGCGGTTGCAATTCCAGGACCTTTTGTAAATCATTCTAAACAGTTGTAGGTAGCTTTAGTGTAGATGCTATTGCATTTAGAACCTAAGTACTCGCTACAAGGATTGCGTCTTCAGTTACTTAACTACAACTGTTACGTGGTATAAAGTTAATTTTACGGCAGTTTATCGCTTCATTGCTGACGTCGGAGTGCGGGGAATTGCGCAAGTGCATTTTCGTGTTAGGTGCCGTGACGTCATAGATTATTGGTAAAGTGTATGTCGCCTAGGAAGAACAGTCGGTACTAAGATTTCCTTAACTTGTGGTTAGAATGCAGAAGATGTTGGCTCTAGCGCCTTGTAGACTACTAAAGCGTAATACTATATGTGTGACGTAATGACATTTATGTCAAATTTTACGCTCAATCCAGGGGTGCTACTCTTAAAAACGATAATTGCTATATCGTGACAATGGTATTGTCGAATCCTACTCTAAATTTCATCTTTTTTGCCGTTGTATCTCGTCTGAACGAACGATAATTTTGTATTATTCATTCAGTAATCGATACGACGGCAAACATATGGAATTTAGAGTAGGATTCGACAATTAGAATATCACGATATACCAATTATCCTTGCTAAGAGTAGCACCCCAGGCTGTTAGATCTGAAGAGAAAAGAAAACATAATCTTATGAAATAACTCTAAATTGAAAATTTAAAAACCCCCGATGCGATGACCTGTTCATCAAATGTATAATTTACCTAGTTCTTCCAAATAATTATGTTAGCGTGATTTGCGTAGCTCCCGTAGCTCAGTATCCATAGCTCATCTCGCAAATTCATCTGGTACAACTAGTTTCGATGCCAGATTATGAAAGCACCATTAAATCATTTGTTTTGGCTTCCTCATTTATAATCTAAAATGTACAATAATCAACAGAAAATCTGTGTAAAAGTATGAGACATTATTTTGTTATGACATTATAATAATTGACATAAGAATAGACAACGAATCTAAATATTGATGTCACGGAGGTTTTATTCCTAGTAAAATATTATCAATTGTGATTCAATTTGATGTAATAACTCTGGTTGAGGTAGACGGGAGCAGCCTAGGGGAAGAATTTTCAATAACGCTAAAATTATTTTAAATTAGATTAGTTTTTTTATATTCTTTGTCAATGGCGGAGCAACGCCCTCTAGAATTATAATAGCGTAATATTCCATGACCATTAACAAACCAAACAAAATTTTACGCATGCGCGTATCCATCATTTGAAACGTGACTTATGGAACGTCTTTAGTTCATACACAAATCTCAATAAAATTGGTAAAATATTCATTTTTTTCAGAATCAGGGAAGCTTTTCAAATTTATAATATTGTAAAAAGCCAGTTCAGACTATTACGATCATTTAAAAATATAATACATCTAAATCCAATCATCTCAAATTTCGACTGGATTCGAGCCGAGGGAATTGGTTTTGGCCGTGAATGTGGCTTTTTTAACCTACAAAAGAGCTGATGATCTTCAAACGGCTGAACCGATTTTCATGAAACATAGCTAAGAACACTCTCGATCAGAATACCTATCTAACAAAAGAAACAAAATTGAAATCGGTTCATCAGCTTGGGCGCTACGTTGCCACAGACAGACACACAGATCCACAGATACACAGATACACATGTTAAACTTATAACACCCCTCGTTTTTCGTCGGGGGTTAAAAAGACACAAAGCTATATTTTGAACATTAAGATGTGTTAGTTGAGTAGGTGGGAATAACTTGTTTTGCAGGTATGCAAATAGTCCAATGTTTGGTCAGACAGGTTGGCAATAAATTGTGTTCGTTATTTTGCGCCTTGTTATGTATAATTATTAAAAAAAAATCGCGCCTGACCGTCCGATATTGATTTCAGCCCGCAACACTGACTGGTGCGTTTTCAGCAAGGGCACGCATAGCGAAGGTCGTTTTCCGAATAACACTGAATATTCATACTCAATAAACGTGCCACCCCCATCCCTTGCATGTAGGGCTGCCATCTGAAGGAAATTAACAAAATCCCGGAGGTCTAAATATTAAGCCTCTAACCTCTGCGAAAAAATCTTTCGTCTTAAAAGTAACTGTCTCTTAGAACAGTGAGCAGAACTTAGAGCTGAGTTTGAAATGTGAACGTTGCATCAAACTACGCTTTTTTGTTTTTTTCTCTATCTGATGAGGCTTAGGAAACCAACGCACCAGAAAACTGGAGCAGTTGCGTACATAAACGGTATTTTTGGGTACGGTGGTTTTTGCTTGCAAACTGATGTTTATTTGGGCATTGCAATGCGATTTGCGACGGTGACAAATGACAAAATGATCAAGTTTATCTTACATACTTGATACGGATGGATTTGGACTTACGACTCGATTTATATTGTTCTGTAAAGCAATTATTAAGCACTTAAACATAAAGTGTTTGTTTTCAAATTACCTAAACTCAGCCACACATTCACCTATGTTAGGAGTATTTTATGTCAAATAGGTATGATCTTACCGTATTGATCGGTATTTTTGTATGTAGCAGTGCAACTTTATGCAAAGTCCTCCAATAGGGTTTCTTGCTACTACCACATTATTAGGTGGAATACCTAGACGGAACTTAACACAAGCCGCTGGAGCGCGTCGGGAGCCGGTAACCCAGATCCGTCGCTCCGGGCTTTGTGTGACGACTCACGCCCCATCAGCTCACACTGCCTGCCATGGGGCAATCAATGCATCACGCCAATTGAACCTATTGTCTTAAACTGGCGTTTATAAGCTTACTCACTAACGTGGATCACGACCTTAGTACCTATGTACTTACGAACTTAGTATAGATATTTGTATTTTTTGATCGTAAAATGGAAATTGGTTCAAACTAGATTAACAACAAGAATATTATATTATCTTTTTTATGGTGTTAGTGTAGAGTTGAAGAATTTTTTGGTATCCACCCTTTGCCATCAAAAGCGCGATACTTATGAAAATGTTTGAAAAATATTTTCGTAAACGTAAGCTTTTATCACCTTTATCCCGTGTATGTAATCCAGGTGTTGGGTAACCTTGATGTAGAGCAGCAATATATATGTTCCGGTTGCGGCGCCGCTCCCGATAGCAGTGTCAGTGTCGTAGTTTATAGCTTGACACTATATTAGTGGTTTTTATTGAGCCATTCCCCTTCCATGAGCTTATGATATCTTTTGAGATGCCGCTAATTACTGAGAGTTGTTTGGTGTGGATTTTTAAATATTTTTATTGGTTACAAATATGAATGCTGTTTTTTTATTGCCGCTTCTGCATAGTATGTATCCTTGGATCTTGTATATGTTTTGTATAATATAACTGTTCACAAGCAAATGATATAATACCAAATTTTATTTCAATGTATTCAATTTCAATTCAATTCAATCTTGGTTCCTCCACGTATCTCGCAGTTACACCAAACTGATAAAATGTTGTATGTGATGCCTCGCTACGGTGAGGATGTAAGTCGCCCACGCAAGCTTGGCATATCGCCATGTATAATGGTTCGAACTCCCGAATATTACTTCCCGAGACCCCAGCTACAGTGTGTTCCGATTCGGGCACGCCGCCGCTGTCACTGCGAATTGACTCGGATTGGAGTATTTCCAAGTTTTACGAGCCACGTGGATACGGTGCCGTGAATTGCGAACCAAATTATGTTAACAGAGGGGATGTGAACTTATTTTTATTGAAGTTGTAGTCCAATAACCTCTTCACGTCCGTCATTCAAAGGTGGATATTCGTTGAATATTATAACCTCTATTCTTTATTTAATACTAGCTGTGCCCGCGACTTTGTCCGCATGGAATTTAATTGACAAAGTTTCATGCAAACTGTCATCCCCTATTTTATCCCCTTGGGGGTAAAATTAATCAAAATCCTTCTTAGCGGATGCCTACGTCATAACATCTACCTGCATGCCAAATTTCAGCCCGATAAGTCCAGTGGTTTGGGCTGTGCGTTGATAGATCACTATGTCAGTCAGTCAGTCAGTCAGTCAGTCAGTCACCTTTGAGTTATATATATTTAGATAGACTTCTTAACGTAAAAATCTATTCGATCTCGAGCCCTATACATATATTCCTGCGCCTCGCTCGCATCACGTATTTCGTAAATCAGAATGACAGTGATAGCAAAGTTTCTAGAACACTGCTTAAATTTCTAGCTTATGACTTGTAGTAATTCGAAAGTTCCTCTGAATTGTGATCCAATTGTAATAACTGGATTCAGGTTGTAGGTACATGATGTAAGCTTGTATCCCTCGTTCCTTGCGTCTGAACGATTCCCATGTGTGGAGTTAGGTCGATGTGCTTACGTGATATCGAAGTACCGTAACATACGGCTCCCTTGATACGAATCGGTTAATGTTTATGTACATTTTCTTTTCGACTGTACTTCTGGTAAATGTTTTTTTGATGTTCCAATCAAAACTCGGTCATCACGGTTGGTGTATTCGATGGGTGTCCACAAAATGTGTACTCTTTGAGTTTTGATTGATACTTTATTTGCTTCAATATGAGGCTGTTGGCATCGAAGGCACAAAATTGGCTGTATACTTTGAATGTCCTAAAAATGCAACAGAGATATTCTTCAAGAAACCTCTGAATCACGACACAACTGAAAATCACAAAGAATCACCAATTGGTACGACGACCTCCGAAAGAATTATTCTTCATATCAGTAGTCCTGTCAGTAAAAACATTAAGAAAACACTTTAAAAAGGGATTTTTAAAAACTGATTTTGCCCTTCTGCTGCTTGACGTCCTTAGCAGTCATTTTAAAGGAAGCAGGCGTTTAAGAAATCTTTTTTATTTGTCGCTAGCTGTAATCAAATAAAACATGCAATTAATAAAGTTCAGATACCTAAGTTTCTGGCTTCGTTCTGCGAACCTATAACGATCAAAGTGTAACGACCAGATAAAAACTATTCCCAGTAATTTACTGTTAAATAAGTATTTAATAGATGTGTTTGCTTCCGTGCTTATTGATCGATATACCTCTTCCAGTTAGGGATGATGTCATTCATGAAGATTTATATCCGATTGCCACAAAGGAAAAATATCTCCATTTAAGCCAGACTTCCTATTCGACTGCCAAATCAAGTCTGTGGATTTCGGTTAAAAAAAATACTAACGGAAATTGCCTTTACGTCGACTTGCTCATATGATGCTCCCGATGACGTCATAGTGTATGCTATCGCTGCACTCAAAATAAATTAAATACCTTCGGAACGATCCACGTGTTGGTAGTTTATTAACTTTGCCTTGAAGCGACCTCGAGTACCGAAAGCGTTGTTTTTCTGTATTATTCTGTTTTCAGGGACGAAAGGACGAGTTGACATTGCTAAGTTAACAGACATTTTGTTTGATAATAAAGTGACATAAAAAGTACTTCTAGATTTCAGTTTCGATGTTATTTCAATTTGAAATTGCATCTTCGAAGTCAGGACACGTGCAAATGAGATTTTTCGTAATTACTGTAACATAACCCAATGAATTCATTTTACAAAAGGTCCATTAAATCTTCCTCAGATGCATTAATATATAGATTTCTCGTAAACCTTTACTAAGTGAAAAAATTATATGTTTTTCAAACACCGGAGCGCGCACCGTTCCTCGCTTAACGTTGTTTATATGACTTAATACACGTATTTACTTTCTAGAAGTATTTAGCAATTCAAATACGAACGAGAAGTTACGGCTGAGAATTTTCCAATAGAGAGGGACAGTCATGGATGCATGGAAATGAATCCATATACGGACATATGTCCGGATCCGAGACGGATTTGAAAAATATTTGCAGTTATTGCATATTGCTTAGAAATGTATTTATCCAGTGTTATTAATAAATTTCCCACTATAACGTTCACGATCATAAAGTTCTGCTTAATTTTGATGGTCAGAGGCGTTTGGCTCTAAAGATTCAGATCCTTTAAATTCTATGAATCCGGATCCTGAATTCAAAACTCCGACAACCCTAATTTGCAGGGGTCTATATAGGTATTCGCGCGGCGTTGAAAGTTAGGCGGGCGAGTTCCTTTCAGGCGGGGCTTATTGCTCGACTCCAACACATAAATTTTCATTTGGAATTTACATTGCGTCTTGATAATATGTGTACGTACTTCTACTTATTACGCCAATTTTAATATAGCTCGCAGGTGATAGCATATTTTTGGTGATCGTAGCCAAGCGGCTACGAAGTTGCTACGCCGTAGCTGATAAATATTTAGTCCAGCCACATAGATATTTTAACATATTGTTGGTATGAAATTCGTAGTAAACTTATTTTAAGTGGGACCTACAAATCAAATCCCCATTTTATTTAATTACTTACTACAACCTATTAAGGTGAGTATGATCTGATAAAGAATTGGGAAGTCGTTTCATTTGTTGACTGTGATTGTAATTATTATAATAATATTTTTTTTTTTCAAATTTAATTAATCCTTACACTAAGGCTTTGTATTAAAAATGGACCATTTATATTTCTTTGAACGTCCGAACAATTCATTCAGTAATTACTGTGGAGCGCGGGGAGCACTCATCTACCTGCACTTACGTAATAAATAGGACAGGAATAAGAACAAAGAGGCTGAGGCAGGTGCCGCGTCCGGGTGACCTAAAACTGCAGGTGCCAGCTTCGCGTCGCCTGCCAGCAGCCGCGAGGTATAGGCAGGTAGCGGTACAGTTTGGAATGAGAATTATTCTTATTTTGTATTTTCCGTCCTTCCACGGAAAGGAATGATTTCCCGCCTCAAGTCTACAAAAGGCAAGTCTACAGCCTTCCTTAAACGCTGGCACCGCGTCGGCTCCTCTTGAGATCCAGATGTTACTATTGTATGATTTGTCATGCGCGATGATTACTATTTACAATTTAGGGAATAATAAAAATAAAATATTAGGAATCAGAAATCTTCCAAATTATTCAGCAGCAATCTTTCATCGCACCTGCCTCACAGGAAGAATTTCCCAGAACCGTTATTTATATCATCCAAGATTGGGTACATCGATCGCGCCAATTTCCTTCTCTTCGAAGTGCGACCACTCGGAAAGATTCTACTTCACAGATGAGGGAGCTTTTCTTAAAGACGTCTTTTGGGTACGCGCGAAATTGTCCTTAGTTTTATACAGATGCCTTCTGATATTAACATTTTTGTATGGCATTCATGTGAAAAGGCCTTGTGGACCAGATGGCGGTGGTGTGAATATCGGTTGGTCTCTAACTTAATCTTTAAACTGCTCACGTTTGGACGGTTAACCAAATCCCAATATAAATTTTATGACACTGCACCTTTTAGTAATCATGGTTTAAACTTAACTGGTCACTGTTCGAAAAAGTTCAAACTTTTCAAGTCCCTTTATTTTGTACGTACGTTTCAATCCATTGAAGTGTATTCGGTCAATATTATTGCCTCTCCTAATTTTATAAAGCCAACCGCTCATGACTTATGCAACAGAACAAACGCCAAGTTTTAACAATCCAATGTTTGGGCTCGTTAATTGTGGTGGCACGCCTGAACTCAGATCGATGCCAGGTAAGCACACACTCACATGAGATTACTCTACGTCTTCGAGGTTTCGAGTACCATCGCCAGACGTTAGAGATGTCTCGAGGAGCTGGCTTGATTAAATTTAGCTTAGACGTGCTTGAGAGGTTGCGAAAATTGAAGGTAAACTGTGATTAGTTAACGTACAAATCTTGAAGGAAGTGTGCTTATGCAGAATTATTAGAAGATAATATTGCACTTTCCACGTGATCACCGAAATAATTATATCATGGTGTTACCCAAAATGGCTCATTCAGTTAACACATTTCTGGTGCATGTAACTTACTTAATAATGCTTACCTTACACATTTGTTCGACAAAGGACTTGTCAGATATATGTCCAAGTATTAACGTTGATTGATACCGATATGTAATTCCTATTGTAGTTGCATCAGACACAACACATAATTGACGCGGGAAAGGAAGCTAGTGACATTTGTCATAGCACCGCGCACATGTGAAATGTAACATGTGGCGTCATGTTTTGTTCTCATTAGTAGCGTATAATAACATCCTCATTACGTCACAGATCATGAGTTGAAGAATAATTAGGGCCTGTGAGTGCCGATCATAATTCAAATGACTCCAGTGATTTTTTGTAGAGTTTTTTTCTTTTCTTCAAATAACAAGCCAGATTCTATAGGTCTTCGGGTCTCTTAAGGAAATGTCTCCTGCAATCTTCATAGGCGTCCACTTATAAGATTCCCCAAAAACCCATAGCTTATCTGCGAAAAGGTGATGGTACCAAATAGGCGGCTTTAAATCCGTGGAGTGGCTCTACGTCTGATGAATGGCCCTCTCTACAATGACGCTGACGCGATGCATCGGGCACGTTGGACGGCCGCCAGCAGGGGAGTGATCATCCACTTTATCCTGATACAATAAGGGTACGATTAGCAGACAATGATGTGAAATATTTAAATACAAGTTAAAATGTTAATGACATACCTTAAATTCTGAAGTGAAAAATTCTTATATAAATAGATTTGTGTGTATGTGAGCTATTAATAAAATAATGTATTCAATATACGAACCATGATGTAATTGGGTCGACCATTGGAAATGGAAATTAATTGATGAATAATCTAAATCATTGATTGGTACGGCACAGATATTTGAATATCGCCGGTTTGATCCAATACCGAGCGATTATTATTTAAAATGCAGACCAATAAATCTATGAATTTAATAAATGAGTTGGCTGTGTCGGCGGTCATAGTCTATGATATAAGGATAGAAACATTAAATAAGTATGGATTATGTTTAGAGTAATACGCAAGACTTTGGGAGTGAAAGAGAGTATAACAAAAGTTACATAAAATAAAAAAATACATTTTATTTTACTTTGACTGAATCCACTTGACTTATAAAATGTAGCAAATAAAACCGGTTACCGAAATAATTCAAATAGGATCGTTTCCGAAGCGTCGGAGTGTGCTCCAAGCGTCGACGACATTCCCTTAGCGTACGGTAGAGTTATGGGAAGCCATGTTTCATGCGACCGTAATCCATGGTGTTTCGTCCTTCTGTTGTTTCGCTGATTTATTTATAGTAGGCCGTTTGTGCTGTCCTTGTGGCGGTTTTGTTATTTTTGCTGAATGGGAGAGGTTCTACTTAGTCTAAGTACACAATGTATTTTAGTGTTCTCCAATAAAACGTGAGGTTTCGATCACACTCAGAATAAATATAAATAGCCCTATAGCTCCTGATGTTAACTCTTCCTGTTATACAGGTTCAGAATATTCAATATTTCGACACGAGACCCGCTGCGTGATTTGTATCAAGGCAATTTTCCGCTGTCACAAGGGTCTCGACCCTTGTTTTGTTTTATTTTAAAATATACTGCTGGCCTATTGGATATTTTTGTATAGTATCATCGTTCCATTTTGTATACGTGGTTCGAGCTTTAACGGTAGAGACAATTAGTAGGTATGCTCAGGTGACAATAGCTCATTCATTTTCTCATTCTGCACCAACATGTATCATCATCATCATCTCATATAAATAAGTTAGAGTATACCGTAGGCAGCGTAATCTCGTAGATCTTTGACACATTTTTCTCTAACGTAATAGTGCTGTATATTCCCTCTACTTTTATCAACATAGGTGAGAGGTAAAACTTCCTTAGACTTCCCCTATTTGCTCCCACCTACGAATAAACTATGCAGGAAATAACATAGCGACAAGGCAATTTGCACCATCATCGTGAAACGTGGTTCCGTGTCTGGAATGTATATAGTATTTTCGATGTACTTTTTGTGTTCTACAGTGCACGCGTGTATTTTCTCAAATACCTATCAGCAGCTATAGTTTATAGCATATTTGTCCCACTCCTGCAAGAATAGCACGTGGTCCAAAACAATACTTTTGTCACGGATTATCTCGCATCGAGTTGATCTTCCTCATTCTTAATTTAAAGGAAAGAATGAGTTAAAATCGAATTATCTCGGCATTTGTGTTGTAAAAATCACCTGTGCAAGGTCTTCTGGTCACGGGCGTACTGGGGTTTGTGGTTGCCACGTTTTATCACGGCTCATCGTTAAAATATTCTGTCTCTAAGTTTCCACTAATATTTTGTTCACGTTTGTATAATCGATAAGATTAGAATTTACGTCATCGTCCTTTTGTTTTCCTCGCTCCCAACACCCTAACTTTTTCTTACTTCTTTTGTGATCTCCAAACTAACATTTACGAGTTTGACGCGGCTTGTCACTCCGCTGCTGATGGTTTGTCATGATATATCTTTATTTATCGTTGGCAAGGATAGATGCCTAATGTACCGTAAACGTTGTACTGTTAGGAAGTTATTTACTACCAATATGTTGTTTATTTGTATTTAAGTTACTTTTATCAAATAATATTCTTCGAGAAGTCTTATTTAGGTGGTCACATGCCGTATAATAAACCTGCTATGTTCATTTTTTTGGTGTGATATTAAGCAAACTATGACTAAATATAACAATAAAATAAGATAACATAACATGATTCGAATAGTGCACAAAACGTAAACGTAGTTAACATGTAAAGCCTGTAATTTCGTAGTTTAGTATTATCTTTAATAACTCTCAAGTTACTTTAAACTTGTAGTAACCCAGTTGAGATTGTTCTGAATCTAAATTGTTATCTTCAAACAGAACTTGATCGTCCCCGAAATTGTTCTCGGACACAGATTGCAAACAATGTTTAAACACCATTGTGTTGCAAACACTAAAGTTGAAAGTTCAAGTGGAAGGACGAAGCCATTAGTTATCTTATCAAGTACTATCGTTCCTATTCCGGTAGGTAATTAAAGCTGACAAAACTTCGGGTCTCGATTTTCGTCATCAATCATACTAGAATTGCCAGATTGTATAGGTACCTAGGTTAATCAACGAAAATTGGTAGAATCTCAAATATTGATGAAATTCAGGAATTTGAATATAGGTGCAAATAAATCAAGATGTATCTAATGATATCTTTTTGATTTTATTATTATAGATTATCTTTAGACCTTGCCTGCTATGGGCTATATGCATATTACTGAAGGAGCACCACCTATTGTTTGTATGTTAACAAATAATATATGTTCACATATAATATATGTTTACACATGTTTTTTTTGTAATAGAAGCTGGATTTCATCTTTTAGTGTAGAATATACGGTTCGAAATCAATATGCTATAAAGATCATGTACTGTTTACAGACCATCGCTTTTATGTGTAGCGAAACGTTTGGGAATTGATTGGAAGCTGCAAATCTCGTTTCAGCTTCAAACTGTATTTACTCACGTATCCATTTACTGAATACAACTGGCGCGTTGGATTGAACTGATGTAACACGTTGTTCTACTACTTTAATAATCGATTTGATCAGGTGTTAATTTGAATCGATTGACAGGCAGTGCCTGGGAAATATCGTAATATTTGTACTAATATATCAATAACTGAAAGTTTTTCATTATTACCATTATTCTAAAATTGTTTATATATAACATCTGTTCTTATTCAAACACGCGTTTGGTTATAAAATATTTGTTTTATTATACTTACGCTGTTTCTTTTCTATCGCATCTAATATTCTCGTTCTCCATTTGTCCAGGTTCAGGGAAATCGTACACGATGATGGGTGCCCCGGGGGCTGACCAGGGCGGGATCATTCCTCGGCTGTGTGATGCTCTGTTCGAGAGGATCGCAGTTCAGCAGTCGCCGCCTGCACTCACTTATAAGGTACAGTAGTTGATAGTCGCTCGAACATGCATTATTAGCTAATTATTGCAATATATTAAAAACCATACTTTATTATTGAACCCGTTGTAACTAAAACTTGGTTACATCGTTCTAGTCTAAAACCTATTGGTCGCTACCAAGAACTAAGTCTGGACATTATCTTGGTAATAGATATAACTTTATCCTTACTCTTTATTATGCTTCCTTCACTTCTTTGACTATGTGCAATACCTACTCACCAGGTCTAAAACTAAATAGGCTACATTTTGTGCATAATATGACATATCTAAACCCAGGTGGCAAAGCTTAGTGCGTTGTGCACTATATGTTTTTTTTTCTGTTTGGGTAGCCCAAGTTGTTTGTAAGGCAGGGTTTGAGGAGGCTTTGGCTGAAAATCAGCGCTGGAGGAGATCTCGTTTCCCTCCAGCACATGCTGAGCCAAATGCCTTTCGGTACAGCTCACACTGTAGGAAATGCAGCTTTCTTACCTTATGTCTATCTATTTTACTTCTTTTATAATTATGTGCTGTTCTTTTCTTATGTGTGTACTGCTGTGCTGAATAAAAATTGTTCGTTCATTGTTCAATTGTTCAGGTGGAAGTATCCTACATGGAGATCTACAACGAACGGGTCCACGATCTGCTGGATCCGGAGACGACGCGGCGGTCGCTGCGCGTGCGCGAGCACATCGTACTAGGGCCATACGTCGACGGCCTGTCACAATTGGCCGTGAGCTCCTTTCAGGTATGTGTCTTGATAACTTCCAGGTCACAGTAGCACAGAATGAATAATTTTAGTGAAGGGCATCCTTTAGTCTAATTAATATCCGTGGTGCCTTACAACTGGTCTTCAATCAGTAACAGTCTTGCCTCTATGGCAATCAGTCCATTCCAGCTATTTTTGTCTCCCGCTTTGTACGGAGGGAAGTGAACATTTTTTCTTCCAACTCCTCCTGTTATTTTTTCGATTCAATTCGTGCGGATTCCAAGACAATTTAACTTTTTACCTTGACTCGTCGAACCACGACGTCATTATTGGTCATCATTGTCGATCCTGGTTTACAGTAGTAACAGTAGTGGGAGTGTGAGACGGAACCAGTCCCATTAAAAAAGGTCATCCTTTTTCCTGTGAATAGAAAAATATGCGGCGGCTAAAATATAATACATAGTGCTGACAAGTTTAGCTGTTGATGAGCTCAGAATATTGCCAATAACGTAACCTTGAAGTACCAATCTCGCCGTCATTAGCGCGCGATATCACTACTCGACACCACTCTTCACTCCCAAGGGCGAAATTGAAACCCGTTCGCGCCTCACCTGCCCTAAGCCCAGTATTTATGGGCCATTCATAGGGGGGCTCGTATTGTGAATTGATATTACTGCGGATACGGTTATGCTATAACAGAATTCTTGGAGAGTTTCCATGGAGATTCTATGGTTATTAAATTGGTCAAGTTGGACGCTTCTCTAACTAATTCCAACTTTTGGGCAGTGCTGGAAATACCTTTTGATTCCTTAAAGTTCCTAAAACCTCCCGACTTTGTACGACACTATTATCACTGGAAGAAAACTTTAGTTTGGCCATAAGCGAACTGTTATTCCGAACTATAAGTGAGGCTTTACATACATAAGAGATGGAAAAAGGCGGTAGGCATCTGCCCAGGCGCGGACATCAATCACGTTATTATAGTATAGAAAATCCAGAAAAAGGATATAAACTTCATAAATATTGTTATCCTTACCAATAAATATTACTAAAATATAAAAGCCTCAAGTAACACTCAGTGCCGCTTAGATACATCTCAGAAAGGCTTCGTTAATGGAACGGTCAATACAGTTATCGGGTACTACTGGCAGCTTATAGACAGCTCTTGCTCGAAGGTCTCACAGCGACGTCATAGAATCAGAAAAAATATTTAGAAGTTTTTAGGGATATTCAAAATATAGGTTTACATTTATGTAAGTTGTTTGTTGACGTAATCATTATTAAAAATATTCAGGTATAACTTGTACACGTGGAGAGAGATCCCGTTTTATTTAGAAACTATTCTAAGCAAGTTGATAGGCAATTAGCTGCTAAACTTTGTGGCATTTGCGTTAAGTATACAGAGGCAACTCATTGATCAGCAGCCTACATAAAGAGACGAGGTGGTAGAAAGGTAACATACCCGATTATAAACATAACCAATTTATGTCAGCTGAAATCTGGCTAAAACCGACGTCCAACCCAATCTTTCAAGAGACGATTTCGAGGTAACTCAATGAGACCCTTCACTGAGACCACTTAGGAACAAAATGCCTTCGAAGTTATTTTACCCTGCGGCTGCAGTAAGGGGCATTTTCACTGTGAACTTGTGTACATAGCGAACGGTTGGAGCGCGTTTCAGACTTTAATTGCGATCTACTGTCGCTCATTATGAGGGAAGGCGTTCGCCAGATTAAATTTTCAGTGTCCCATAAAATACTTTGAAAAGTTCTCAACTTGCGAATGTTTCACGTTTGCTCTCAACGCTTTTGAAGATAAGGTTTCCCAAGTTTGTTTGTCTTTTAACGGAAATTTAGTCATTCTCATTTTTCTTATTAATTCATTTGTTTTAATTATCCTACTAATATTATAAATGTGAAAGTTTGTGAGTGTGGATGTATGTATGTATGTATGTTTGTTACTCCTTCATGCAAAAATTACTGAACGGATTTGGATGAAATTTGGAACACAGATAGTTTATAACAGGGATTAAGATATATGATACTTTTAATCCCGATATTCCCGAAATTTTTGTTACGTTAAATACTACGCGGGCGAAGTCCGTGGGCTCAGCTAGTATAGTTATAAAGTTCGTTTATTTCTACAAGAATATATGAAGTTGTTTGATCTCAAGTAGCTACTACTGTGCTATAAATGATGTCAAAGGTAGTACAGGGGGAAAAGTAGAGACCATAGATATTACCCATTCTTGCATAGAGTGGTTTATTGCAATTACGACTTAACTACTATTAATACAAATTAGGTTTGAAGGGAAAACTTACTTATGTGTCAAGATAAGTAGAAAACTTACGACTAGAACAAACAATTTGCAGAGAGATATTAAGGAGAAGGTCAATTACAAGTTATCACAGAAAAAACAACATACTTTCGTACAGAACGCAATGAAAATAATAAAAAGAATTCGAAATGTCTATAAAAATAAACTCTGATCAAAGGGCTAAATTTCGCAATGAAAATATCTAAAAGCAACAAAAATGCTTTTGCAGAATCCCAGTTTGGAACAGACTGGCCGTCTCGACAGCTTCATTATGGGGGCTTAGGACCGTTCGTGGGTTTAGCGGCCCCTGTTATTCCTGTCGATATTCGCTCCACGCCCCGCCGACCGATAATTTCGAATCGAAAATGCTCTGGAAACATGAAAGTGGGATTTGTTTCTAATCAGAGTCTTCGTGACCTGCAATTTTGTTGCTCTTAAATATTGCAAAGATCGCGTTTTCTTGTAAGCCATTTCGGCTATTTTGTTACTATCTTATTAAAAAAGTTTTAGGGTACTCACTTCTCACTGGATCGGAATAACAGTTTTCCAGTTATTGCGGTCCATAACTGGCCAATGATGAACTATGTTACAGCGAATTCATGAAAACGTTTTTACCCCAAAAGCACTGAGCGACACTAAAGGCGAACCTTTAAATGCCACATACGACGCGTACGCACCATTAACGGCTTTTGATTACTGTCCAAATCCATCAAACGCTACGAACTAAGTACGAGGCGTAGTATGAATGGGTCACAGCACAAACATCGAGGGTAAAATTCGAGCGATCGTAAATTTTAAACGGCTTTCATGAAATTCGAATCCGATTTAATAGTCCAGTAAAGTTTGTTGATCATTTGTCAATCATGCACCGTCAGTTTTATTGTGGAAGGTATTTGACGTTCGGCGCTTAGGTTTGCTGAGTCAGTGGTAGCATGAATTTGTAATGATTAGGAGACTGTAGGAGCTTGGGGCATTTTGTCTAACCACTTCAGGGTTACAAGTGAACTCATTAACTACGGATACGTGCCAAATGGTAGTAAATCTTATAGAACTTTGGTCGTAGAAGCTTTATCGGACGATTGTTGATTGAATGCAGAAACATTGACTAATGCAAATAATTGCTTTGTTACTGTATGACTAGGTGTTCTTCAAAACTGTGTTGTAATAAAATAGAAAAGATAACAAATTTTAAGGATATCTTCAAATAATTCCATAAAACCAGAGAATATCTGTAATTCGCTTAGTTTCTGTTCAAAGTCCGGCTAATATCTAACGGTGGCGGGTATATGGCTAAATTTGACTCAGAACTTTCAATTACATTTAAGGATTCAACTTCTAATCCAATTACAGTTTCGGTGAAACAACACTAACTTAATCCACCATCTAGCCCGAGAAGTTCAAATTATTAGAGGTTTTTTTAGAATTTTTTCAAAATGTGACAATAATTAAAGGCACATTTTGTAATTCGCGACAAAGACCGAGTGCAGTGCATTTATTAATATATCCAACTTACTCTAAAACATTTCAAGAACGACAGCTATCTAGATAATCTGGAAATTTTTGTATATTTAGTGATTAACTAGTATCATCACATCCACCGTGATAATATCTAGAGTAAAATAAATGTATTAATAAACGCACTGCATACTGTTTTCGTCACAAATATTGTCTTAAATGTTTCAGATTTTGGATAAACAATAAAAATACTCGAAAATTTTGAATTTCGCGAACTAGACAGGCGACTTCACCTTAAGGATCGACTAAAACAGATTCTTAACTGTAGCTATTTTGGAATTATTTTTTTATCTTTTTTTTTATGGTTATTCATACTTTTCAAGATAGGACGACCTGGTGCGATATCGTAAAGACAAGAGCGGCGGGAACCGAACCCGCAACTACCCGGTGCGGTGAGCCGAGCGGCCTACGCTCATACCACGTAGTTTTTGACTTTTGTTTTCAATTTTTTATCGGAGAGTGCATAGGAAATTCAGTATGTACTTCCATGTATAAAATTGGCAATTTCGCTGAAATGACGATAACATGTGCTTTATAGACATAACTGCATCTCTATCATCATTGGGTTTTTAATCATTTTCACTTCAGTCTCCTCTTCTGAGGCACCATAATTGCTAAGACATTTCTATCGTTATCTACATTGTCTTCCTACTTGTAGGCAAATAAGGCCATGACAGTGTTTCCGATGCCTACACATCAATACAACAAATTAATATTATAACATGAGACTAGTTAATAGGAAACTAGGATTTAACTTCTCCCCGGGACTCGTCGAGGGTCAAACCTCCACGTCATTATTGGTCACCATTGTCGATCCTGGTTTACAGGAGTTAAAGTGGTGGAAATGTAGGGTGGGACCAGTCCCATTTAAAAAATGTGACTAGGAAAATATAATCTAATGATACATTTTGTGTACTGTGTCTGTAGGACCTTGTAAATTGGAAGCCTCGGCTTATTGTTAGTCTCGTTTCATTTTCAATTACCCTGGCGAACAGCCGAACGCCCCCGCGGCTGTGTAATAAGCAACCGAAATTAGGTTTAAACATTTTCTCGCGAAAACTGTTTAGGCTTCTCCTTGTTTAAGGAACAACTTATTTCGTGTCCGAGATCTAATTTAAAATTAACAAGAAAGTCCCTCTACATATTTTAGAGCTAGTATTTTTTGACTAATTATTTCTGGAGATCATACAAAAAAATATTCTTTATCTTTCACTATAGGAGTAATGGCCTCCACTCCTATTAAAATTAATGCTATCTTTTTTGTGGAATAATTCCTATTTATAAAAAATCCAAATGTTGTTAGGTATTTATAAAAATAAATTAAATTGAAGTGTCGATTGTAATGTCAAAATAACAGCTTTTTACAAAATGCATATGAAAGTATACACGGTATTAATAAAAAAAATGTTCTCTGTTTATTCCGGCTCTACCGAAAAGGCTGCACCGATTTTGACGGGACTTTTACTGGCAGATAGTTGATGTTGTATGGAGTAACATAGGCTGCTTTTATTTATCGAAGCAACACGCAGGTGGATCCGCGGGCAACAGCTAGTGTTACATTATATACTAGCTGAGCCCGCGACTTCGTCCACGTGGAATTGAACTTAACAAAAAAGCCCGCTCCCGCGTTCTGAGCTCGCGCGCGCGACAGGACCCATTTTTATTTCTAATATAAAAGTAGCATATGTTACTGCTTATAACATCAGCTATCTAACAGTGAAATTACCGTCAAATCGGTCCAGCCGTTTCGGAGATACTCTTTGATTTCATGTGTTTTAATTTTTTACGCGACACCCTAATTGTTTTTCTAAAATTAAAGTAGCCTAAGTTACTCCTTGTAACATCAGCTATCTGCCAGTGAAAGTCCCGTCAAAATCGGTCCTGCCGTTTCGGAGATTACCCGGAACAAACATACAGACAGACAGACCGACAAAAAAAAAACGCGTTTTTTCTATAGGTGTCGTGTGTACTTTCATATGCATTTAGTGAAAAGGTGTTATTTTGATATTACAAACAGACACTCCAATTTTATTTATTTGTATGCATAGATTGAACTCAAAAGGATATGCTCTCGCAAATAACTTTTCCATAACATTCAGCCCTACGCTTATTAAACATGTTAAACACTCAATCATGCTACCCTCTTGTTCACTACATAGCTATAGGTGTACATAGGCTCGAGTGATGGATTGCCCTGACTCCGGCCACGGCTGACCATGCATTTATCACGCATCCACCAGAGATTTATGGACGCCTAGTAACTTAATTATTTGCACACTGTTTATAGGCCGTTTTCACTTGATGCATTTTATGATTTTGTCAATATTATCAGAATCTGATCTCTAAACCAATCCCTAGATGTTTTACTACGTTAATATAAATAACCTAGGGCCTGGCTTGAAGTATCTCCCAAAAGTACCAGTCAGTAATATTGTAGGTAGTTCTACGAGTCTCTAGAATCTAGATGATAGGGCATTCTGATTGATTGATATCAACTATACTAACAGCATTGTGTATTAATATGATATTTTCATGTGAGCTGTTAATCCTGATACTCTGTACGCTTCACACGAGCATTTGGTGCGTACTATCGAATCTGTTGACCCGTGAAGTGATATTCAATTAAATGTTTGCCCATAACATATGATGAGGACTGTATCGATTTGACTGTATTCCGCATTTCCATTAATATCTAGACCACAGATCTAGATCATCCTACTAATATTATAAATGTGAAAGTTTGTGAGTGTGGTTGTATGTATGTATGTATGTTTGTTTGTTACTCCTTCACGCAAAAACTACTGAACGGATTTGGATGAAATTTGGAACACAGATAGTTTATAACCGGGATTAACATATAGGATACTTTTTATCCCGATAATCCCGAAATTTTTGTTACGTTAAATACTACGCGGACGAAGTCCGTGGGCACAGCTAGTATTTAATAATAATCAACAGGTCGGTTTAATTTTTTTGTGGTTATCCCTTCTTATTATTGCTACATTCTAATACAAGTAGACTAGGGAAACCTGTTATAATCCTTGTGAGAAAAATTAACATCAATACTTTAAATCCTAAGGTATTTTTCAAAAATTTTGTTCTTTTGTTTTTTCCTACATAAAGGCTCCAACGCACTAGTGCGTATAATACGCGCGTATAATGGAAAGTTTACTCTGGTCGATATAAAATAAAAATAAGGTATTTCGGGCACAAAACCTGAGTGAAGGTGGCAGTGCGTTAGGCACTATTTTGTATTTTTAGAAAATTTGCTCAAAGCAGCGGTGAATAAGGTTTATTTTTACTTGGGCAAAAAGTCCATTGCGTATTATACGCGCGTTACATACGCGATAGTTGATTAGTGGCTCAAGACTTGCCCTCGAGCGCCGTAATTCCATCACGACGGCGCCGAGGCGACCGCTGGAGGGTTTCGTCAACGTCACCGTCGACCTTGAACCTGGCTCCCGCCCTGTCAATCCGGCCCTAATGGGTCCGTCCGGGGCCTTGTAATGCGATTGATGTATTTCGGACGATTCCAGGGTTAAAACTTTGAATCTCGATATTAATCTTTTGAAGTGTCCAATTTCTATATTTGTAATATTTTTTCTTAATAATTATTTTGGACAGGCAGTTTAGGTCCGTATTAATAAATCGACTTCAAGTCTGATAGCGATTTTCAATCGACTTGATTATTTAACGTGCCGTTTTCTGTAATTTCTTTGCCCAAAATGACCCAGTGGAACGAACCCGCACATACGTCTACGATCTGAGACCAACCAAAAACCTCTTTTTAATCGTTCGTTTTGGTCTGCAGCAGTATATTTCGGTTGGTTCCAATCCGCAAAACTATATCCAATTAAGCAACTCCAAAATTGCACGCGTTCGAAAATTCGGCAATAACGCATACAAAACAAAACGCCATATTGATTGAATGGGAGCTGAATGCGGATTGTGGCGAATGAAAAGGTCTAATTTAATCTGTATTCCACTTTTTCTCTCAACAAAGCCAAATGAAAGAGATGTTGTAAACATTTCCCGGCAAATTGAATTTCTATACCGACGTAGGGTTGGCGATATACATAGGGAATATTGTAAAGAATTATGGGAAGAAATACGGTTCATTGTAATACGATTAGTCCCTGAGGGTCATGATCCTAATGGATTGTGCGATGATCCGATCAAGCGATTATACTTATTGCGATTTATTAGGTCCCCAGGCGATTATGTTTGATATTAATTCAGTTTTATTACAGTCTGGGATACCTCGCCGAAATTGTAAAAGCTGATTGTTACTATAGAGGAATGCACGAAATACTTGCTGAATCGATTTTAATTATTTTTTATGACCTCTTGCTCGTAATAACGATTGGCTGATGACGATACTGATTTTCTCATCCCTTTCCAAATTTAAACTTGTTGTAATTACTAGCTGTTTGGCAGCCCTATCCCTGCTTGTCATTTGTATGAATGAATGTCTTAGTATGTTTTTGTTTTGGGGTTTTATTTCTGTGCAGGGCGTAAATATACCCCGCCGTACGTGGATTGGTTCATACTTGTTTATGTATGTTTACCATAAAAATATACTTAAGCTCGCTTTTGTTCGTAATAAGTATTCTTTAGGTCATATTGTGCTATATTTTGGATGTTTTTTTTAATGATATTTAAAAATAACGGTTCCTGGCATTATATTAAACAGTTATACCATTAATTCAAAAACTAAATTGAGTCTTATTCGCTTATGTAATTATCAACACGTTTGTCGCTTATCATACTCTCTTATAAGATCTAATATATCTCTCAATGGAATTTGAAGTTCATGAACGAAGCTTTTGATCTAGAATCTGCACCAGCGTGAATGTTTAATTAAGTTCAAGTTCTCGATCGTTTTAAATATACTCTTTCTTAATTCGTATTGGAAGAGTATTGGTAAAGTTTTGAAACATGAACATTTTATATGAGATGAAGAAAATGAAGATTTTAAGATGAGATAAATAAACGCTCTGACGTTATTGCGTGATTAAGCTTGAAATGTTCATTTACAGTTTATAGTTATTAGTATTACATCTGTTGCTATACAAATTTCACTCCACCTTTATACCTTTATATGCCTCTTCATTTATTTGTAGGGAACATATCTTTCCATCTAACTAACTTAGCCAGAATACGTCCACAAATGGACATGGTTCCAATGAATTCCAATACCTATCTATAATCTTCCCAAAACACTAAAAACTTTGATCGGACTTAAAATCGTATAGTACGTATGGCGCTCAAGGGTAGTAGGTAATATTACAAAGACACCGATAATCTGGTTCACGTAATCGCATTCTTGACGGGACACCCACAGCGAAGGGTTTTAGCGTTTCAACCTACACCGAGGCTAATCCCAGCTACATTTGGACTGAAAAATATAGTATTACGGTTAGATTGAACATTCAAAGTACTTTGTGTAGTTTTAGAGATGAAAGTTGAACATTTAATTTAAAAGTTCTTCGTTGCTTTAAAGTTATTGACGCCCACGCTTTCAAAGTCAGTTTCATACAATGTAATAGCAAGTTCCACTGTGGAGCAAAGATCGACTGCCTCGGACCAATGTTCAATGGCGTGGGATGTTGTTACAAAATTAACTCCATTTACGGATGCTTATAAATTATCTGCCTATTTCATTACTTCAATTATGCTTGAAGGTATAGGCATAGCTTCAATGACAATCATGACGGTGATCGTGCAATGTTGTGTGTAAATACGACGACCGCTTGGCGCAGTGGTGCGAGCGTAGGCTGCTCGGCTCACTGCACCGGGTGGTTGCGGGTTCGTTTCCCGCCAGGGCTAATTTCGCAAATGGTCTTTTCGTAATTTGCCCAGGTCTGAGTGTAACTGGGCGTGTATGCCCCCAGTCCATTGTACGGTACCCATAGTACAAGCGTTGCTTAGTTTGGGACCGTACAGTTGGTGTGTCAGTCTGGTGACTATTATTTAATTTGTTTAATTGTCCGCAGGACATCGACAACTTAATGACAGAAGGCAACAAGTCCAGAACTGTCGCCGCAACGAACATGAACAGTGAATCCTCGCGGTCGCACGCCGTCTTCAGCGTGGTGCTGACGCAGACGCTGTGCGACACCGCCTCCGGCGTCACCGGCGAGAAGGTCGCCAGGCTGTCGCTGGTGGACCTGGCCGGGTCCGAGCGGGCTGTGAAGACCGGCGCCGTTGGGGACAGGCTCAAAGAAGGATCAAATATTAACAAGTAAGTTGTAGATTACTGGGATATCATGAGGTGATAAAAAAAAAACTGGTGTGAGAGGATGGAGCTTTATCAGGGGTATCAACAAGCTACATGCATATGCGTGTATTTGTTGCATTTTAGTTCTACTATCACACCCTGGAAGGAGTACGTCGAATTACCAGCAATCCTGTATATTCTACACAGGTATTCAGAATTTACATAAAACACTCTCTCAGGTAATTAGGATTGTCAAGGAAAATTACACTTTTAATCTATAAGAACAACATAAATGTGAAAATTCGCATTGCGTATAAGTATGTGCCTTCTCAATTCAAGTCACCCATAAGACCCTGTCTTGTAACATCGCCTTTTGTTCCAGATCGCTAACCACGCTCGGCCTCGTGATATCCAAGCTGGCGGACCAGTCCTCGGGCAAGGGCAACAAGGACAAGTTTGTGCCCTACAGGGACTCTGTCCTCACGTGGCTGCTTAAAGACAACCTTGGAGGGAACAGCAAGACTGTCATGGTTAGTTTATTAATATAAAGCGGAGTTTCCTAAAGTGTTTCCAGTATACTATATAATATAAATAATAATTTAAGCCCTTTCGACGTCCCACTCCTGGGCACGGGCCTCCCCTCAACACGAGGGGGATTCAGGCCATAATCCACCACGCCGGCCCAGTGCGGGATGGCGGATTTCACATGTATTTCGAAAATTGGTTAAATCTTCTAAGATATGCAGGTTTCCTCACGATGTATTCCTTCACCGTAAGCAAGTGATAATCATATATAAATTATGATTCGCATATAGATTTCGTAAAATCCAGAGGTTCGTGCCGGGGTTTGAACCCGAGACCTGGTAGCCCGCAAGACGCGTGCTTAACCAATCGGCTATCACTGCTCATGGGTTTCTCAAAAGGCAAGTCTACAGGTCCATTAAGGGCCGGCATCGGTTTTGCGCCCTTTTAGTTGCAGATGTCCTGGGCGACGGTAACCATTTACTACTAATTAGTAAATAAATCCAAAAAATAGTAGCGGTGTTAGGTTACATTAGTTGTATACCTGAAGTGTGGGTTAATAAATATAAGGGGTAATTAAACATTAATTATCAAAATTTGGCCTATCCTTTAGTCAACTTTGGCATTGTATCAATTTAAACTTTTTAAAGCTCGCAAAGAAAGGGAAAACTATGCAAATGTCGACCCAGCAGACTCTAAATAATTGTAATTCCGTCCGTAAGCTGTAGCATCCTTTGAGTCATCGGACACCCGAGTTGAAACACTTACCGTGTCGTCTTGAATAAAAATGTCTACAAGGGTCCGTACAGAAGCTGTCTGTGTAACTTGATTTTATTTCACACGTTTTCAATTGAAAAGGAGAGTTGCTTTTATAGAAGTTTGAGTCTGTTTTTTATATCACAGTATTTTTACACTATTTTACTTCAATTCAGCAGCGTCTCTCTTCTAGTTTAATTGTACTGAACCCTTTTTTCTATTAAAGTTTAGTATCAGGGATGATTCTTCAAGCGAAATTTCTGTGGATTCTATGAAAACAACACTGATTTTTCAATTAACGAACATTATTTTAGAACATTGGCTGTAAGCTGTTAGATTTGAAGCTTTAAGAAAACACGTTAAGGTTGCCTTTTTTCCCAGGCATGTGTACCAAATTTCATACTCCTAATGTTATTCTAGGTGGCAACGGTGTCCCCAGCGGCGGATAATTATGAGGAGACGCTATCGACGCTGCGCTACGCCGACAGGGCGAAGCGCATCGTGAACCACGCCGTCGTCAACGAGGACCCGAACGCGAGAATCATACGAGAACTGCGCCAAGAGGTGGAGACTCTCAAGGAGATGCTCAAATACGCTACGGTAAGGAGATAATGAGGTACCTTTTCGAACTATTCTGCCTATTAGGTTCAAGTTTTGCCGAAGGCTTCGGAGAAAATGTGTCAACCCTTAACCAGGGGCAAAATGTTTCGTGATACTGTCGGGACAAAATGTTTTATGCGTGAGATACTCTCGGGATATTGTTTTTCCTTAATACTGTCGTTTGTTGAGCAAGGCAGTGTGAGTTATCTCCCGATTTACTGTTGTTCCGACCTTCAATTGTCGGCCAAGGTCAAAGGCGAAGTATCGGGGAGCCGGTTAGTCCCGGCCAACCTCAGAATCCACCAGGAACAACCCCGAAAAGAAATAAAAATACATGAGTTCACTGAGGTCCCTTCCAAAAAAAGGCCCTTGACATGTCCATGTTCGTCTACTTTGACCAATTGTTAATGCAAAGCTTTATGTTATCATATATTATTGTTAGATTTTTTTAAGAGATATTATAAAAATAAACTTAATATCCGCAAAATAACTTGTGGAAGTCGGCTTTAGTTATGTTCGCTTCTTCGAACAACAGCGTTTGTATTTGCCAAACTGGAAGGCAGATTTGTTCAGGACCGATGATCCGAGTTTGTGTTAGCCGTAGACTGGAACAAGGGGATATTACCCTACTGACAATGCTAAGGTGCTAGCTTTGTTGGCGGGCGGGTGCGGCGTGATTTACGAGCGGTTTTCCTGGATGACGGGATTAGTATTCCTGTGCCGTCGTTCGCGGCTTTTGTGGGAATTTAATTAAAGCCTCCTATTATTTTGTGGGATGATACCCTTGGGTGCGGCTTGGGCATAGCGGATAGCTGGGCGTAACTGGAAGTTCCAGTTTATACACCACGTCATACAGTTTGTAAAGTCGTGATCGTTTTTATCCAAATCATTATCACACACACGATACTGGCGAGAAAATGAGCGATTGCTATTGGTTGATCGTTCGGAAATGATTGGGTTTCCGAATTTTGCCGACGCCTCTTTTGAGTTTTTGGGTATCGTGGCAATTTTGCGTTCCTTGGTCGATACGTACTTTGTGGAAGTTAATATTATGGTTTTATTTATTGCTTAGGGCTCACCCGTGGGTGAGGACGTGCATGAAAAACTGGCGCAAAGCGAGCATCTGATGAAGGAGATGTCACGCACTTGGGAGGAGAAGCTTGTCGAGACTGGTATGTGCTACTAGAGTACCATAATCTTTAAAAAATATTTTCTATCTTTTAAGGGTCACTTTTCCGCCATCGCACCCTTCGATGGCTCTAAAAGGCCGGCACCGCGTCTGATACTCTTAAGATGCAGATGGCCTGAGTGATATTTAGCACTCGCATATAGCAGGCTAAAAAGAGCTTTCTGGAAAATAGGTTTATTAAAATTGATCATAGAATAATATCGCCAGACTGACACAATCAACTGTATGGTCCCAAACAAAGCAACGCTTGTATTATGAGTACCGTAAAATGGACTGGGGGTGAACCCAGAGACACCCAGACCAGGGCAAATACGAATTGGCCATTTCCGAAATTTACCCCAGCGGTTATTGAACCCGCAAACACCATGTGCAGTGACCCGAGCGGCCTACGCTCGAACCACTGCGCCAAGCGTTCGTCTAATAATTGCTGGTCAAACAAGCAGTGTCGCGTAACAAGTAGTGGAGCCATTAATTAAATCCCTTTGATAAGACTTTTGGTTTTAAAATGGGTACCTATGTATTTAGTTAGTTCGAGTACGTAAGTGCACCATCTGACAGTGCTGGTAACTGGTCCTCGTGTAAATTACCTTACGTTATTATATTGTTTTCAGGTCGAGTGCAGAGCGAGCGACAGCACGCTTTAGAGAAAATGGGAATTAGCGTGCAAGCGAGAGGAATCAAGGTTGAGAAGAACAAGTACTACTTGGTGAACTTGAACGCAGACCCATCGCTCAACGAGCTACTTGTGTACTATTTGAAGGTAAGCCGATAAGAGCGTTGCCGCATTGGTCAACTATTGTGATTAATATTATGAGTGAGATCCAAGACTAATACCATTAATTTCCATCAAATAATGCTATTATAACCCTTGGAGAAGTTGGTGAGGCAGTAAAGTATGATTCATATCAAGACCAGCGCTTAAATAAATGGAAAGTGTCTTAACCGTAATTTTAACTCCATATTTCTGACGACGGCGGCCGCTACCCTTCGTAATTACAAAATGTAAAAAGACCCGTTGAGTTTCTTGCCGGATCTACTCAGTTGAGGTCGCTTTCCCATCCAGTTGTAGATATAGGAAAAATAATGTAAATAAGACAATTTCTAAGTGCCCACGTTGGCCTAAACAAACGCTTTGACTTTGATTCCGACAGCACCACACGTCGCCGGCTGTCCGCGCATGTCTTCATCGAAATATGAACTTTAAAACACTGTAAAGACGTTTAAATTTCCTTAAGCGCATTGTAAATGTGCTCCGCTGCGGTCTCCTCGATGTGGATATTAATAAGTGTGTGTCGTCCAGGAGCGCACGCTGGTGGGCGCGGACAGCTCGGCGGACATCCAGCTGTCGGGGCTGGGCATCCAGCCGCAGCACTGCCTGCTGCTGGTGGAGGGCGGCGCGCTGCACATGGAGCCGGTGGCGGCGGCGCGCTGCTTCGTCAACGGCACGCCCGTCGTGTCGCGCGTGCGGCTCGGGCACGCCGACAGAATACTGTGGGGGAACCACCACTTCTTCAGGGTTAACTGCCCCAAGAAGGCCAGTAATGGTGAGTATCATTATGATAGTCTTCCCTCTGCTACTCTTGTAAGCCAGATTGGACAAAGTTGTCTGAGGAAGATGCCTAGGTTTAACCCTCCACGAGTCCTGGGCGAAAGCTCAATTGTTTTAGAATGAATATGAGATGATGGATGAATTTTTTTCACTTCTAGCCATATCGAAGCGGGAGTGAGAGACAAAAAATTGCTGTATGTATGCTGATTCATCATTATCTGTCTAACCTTTGACCATTATCTGGGGTCGGCACAGTGTGGCTTTATGTTTTATTCATTGTACTCTTTCTTTCCAACCTTAAATGTTCTGTTTTTGTCTTTTAGCGGCTGCGTCCGAACCACAAACTCCTGCGCAGCCAATCGATTACAACTTTGCGCGTGACGAGATTATGCTAAACGAACTCAGCAACGACCCCATACAGACCGCCATATCGCGGCTGGAGAAACAACACGAGGAGGACAAACAAGGTACATACAAAGGCTTTTGCAATTAACGGTGATGCCACACATTGCACATAAAATTCCATAGCGCTGCGAAAATGTTATACTAACCGCGGGAAGTGTGGCAAACGTAATAGGTACAATCAACAAACTCTACGCTTGATCACCTTAAGGTTGCATTTTGTATGCAGTGACCAGCAGCCGCATGCGACTAGCATGGTCATAAAAACAATTAAAACTAATGGCTTTCTAAAAAAATGGGCTTTTGTCTCATATGACGCTTTTCGTCTCATTGGACGACAACATAATGGGCGAGGCATCTTATGATTACTGCCTGCAAGGGAAAAGTGTTAAAAACATATCAAGCGTCAACTTTGTTGATGGTACATGGGTGTTTGTAAAGCGTTTGAAATACGTCACTGCGGCGATGCAAAGCGTCGCGTGGCATCAGCCTATGTCGGCTTAATTAATAGACCATTTACAATTAAAGTCCATGCTTTTGTTACAGTGGCATTGGAGAAGCAGAGACAGGAATACGAGAGGCAATTCCAGCAACTCAGAAATATACTGTCGCCGTCCACACCTTATCCGCCATATTCTTACGACCCGCTAAAACTAGGTGACTTAACTTAATTAGGTTGCTAAAATATATTTTTTAAGTTTGGTGTATTGGTAGACAGTACCTACTTAAGTAGGTACTTACCCAATTATCCAGATGGTAGGTATAACAACTTATTGGTATATTTGTCAGGTAAAATGACAGCCTGCACCCCCACTACAGCGGCGCGCGTGGAGCGGTGGGCGGCGGAGCGCGACGACACGTTCAAACGCTCGCTGGGGCGACTCAAGGCAGACATACTGCGAGCCAACGCGCTGGTACAAGAGGCCAACTTCCTAGCGGAGGAAATGAGACGCAATACTCGGTTCAGTGTCACGCTGCAGATTCCGCCGCAGAATCTGAGCCCTAATAGAAAGGTGCGTTTAATTATAAAATTAAGTAAAGAGCGCGTAGACTTCTAAATATATTACTAAAATATAGTTTGTTAATAAGGTTTATTTTAAGTCGGTGGTTCGTCGATTTAAGAGTAAAGTGTTCACAATGCAAAATTTCACAACATCATGGAACAATATCTGAAAGGCTGCAATGTATCTAAAATCTGTTGAGTTCAAAATTAAACAGCGATATTGAAGCAAATTGCATTTGCAATAACCGAATCTCATATAATAAAAAAATATTCTCGTAATAGACTCTCGCGCTGGTCCGGACAAGACAGTCAATAGTTCGAGTAGCAGTATATTAAGTGATATGAATTTTGTTACAGCGCGGTGCCTTTGTATCGGAGCCCGCTATAATGGTGAAGCGTCCGGGGCGCAGCGGGCAGGTGTGGTCGATGGAGAAACTCGACAACAAGCTCGTGGACATGCGCGACATGTACGACGAGTGGCGCCGCAGGCAGCAGCGCGCCGGTGACGAGGAAGTTGAAGAGGTAACTTGCCTATATTCAGTCTGAACACGCCTTACGCGGTATCTTTAAAACCGGGTTGACATAATGAACCCTTTAAAAAAACAGTGCCGTCTAGGAACGCCCGAAAGAAGCTAAGTTTTATAGTATAAAGCGTAGGAACTAAGCGTTAAAAACAGCATAGGTATATGACGTGTAACGCTACAGACGCTTTGCACGGATAGACTGGCCGCGCGGCGAGCGTCTCGAACGTCCGTATAGACGCTTCGATTCAAAAAATGTCTTCTAACTATGAAAAGTCTGCTAACCAGGACTGCGATAAAAAAAGGCTTTAAATGACCCTATTATATTGGTACACGATATTTCGTGGTCGTGCTGTATGGGCAAGACAGTGCTTCTTCTAATTACACTGAGGTCTGTAAAAGGTATAAATTCTTGAGCAGGAACAAACGGACACAGCCCTGGACCCGTTCTACGAGTCTCAAGAGAACCACAACCTGATTGGTGTCGCCAACGTGTTCTTGGAAGCGCTGTTCCACGACGTGTCTCTCGACTACCACACGCCCATCATCAGCCAGCAGGGAGAGGTTGCGGGGAGGTTGCAGGTATGTCCCGCACTAATTAAGTAACTATACAGGTGATAATGGAAGCCAAAAACTTCTGATAGGTATAGGTATCATGAAAACAATCCAATTTCAATCAAAGACAGCTAAGAAACTTTTCTTACAACGAAACGACGTTGAGATCGGCCCGTCTATTTGGGCGTTACTGTGCCACAAATAAGCAGACAAAAACTTAAAACTAAGATCACACTTCTCCGGTGCGTAGGCCGTTAAAAATTGCGTTTATAGTTATTTAATTTTTAACCCCCGACGAAAAAAGAGGGTGTTATAAGTTTAACATCTGTATCTGTTTATTTGTGTGTCTGTCCGTGGCATCGTAGCGCCCAAGCGGACGAACCTATTTTAATATCGTTTATTTGTTAGGAAGGTATTCTGATCGAGAGTGTTCTTAGCTATGTTTCATGAAAATCGGTTCAGCCGTTTGAAATTTATCACCTCTTTTGTAGTTTAAAAAGTAGTCGCATCGGGGGACTTTTTTTTTATTGTAATTATAATACAATGTGTTTATGTTACCAGGTGGAAATTAGCAGGGTGTCAGGCCAGTTCCCTCAGGACAGAATCTGCGAGGCCGGGTCAGAGAGCTCGGGCGATATGAGAGATGATGATGACCCCGCCGAGTCTGCCACACAACAAGTAAGCGAGCGTATATTCGTATATAGTTGCTGTTGCTCGCATAGTGAGATCAGTGCGGATAGCCAGGAAACATTTAAATTGTTGAAATACTTACACCCAAATGGCCGTTGGATCCCTAGGATTTGATCTCACGGTTCCTTCAATACAAAAAACCCCTCAATCAAAATAATAATCATCCAATTTGGGGTGCTTCGTAGCCTAATTTAACCGTATCGAACTATCTATTAGATCGTGTGGAGACATAAGACTATAAGGAAGTTGTTTGTTACAATATTAACTTTCTTTCTCACTCCTCTCACCTTCATTCTGAATTTGTTAATCTGGGCGTGCCTGCTCTAGAACGTGTTTCATCTATGTTTACTTCCAGTGAATGAAACAACTATTATACAACCACCAAACGTTAAATATAACTTATTTTTGAATTCCAAAACATTATCTTCGTGTTACCATGTAAGAGACCCATAGATTATATAGTTTATACATTTAATTATCAGTCGCACAGTTTATAAGCTTTTTTTTTATATTACCAAAAATAGCTAGTGTAGATAGTCGCCTTTGATTCCACACAACTCAATGATTACAGGTAACAATCCGCGTGGCCATAAAGCAGGCGACGGGGCTGCCGCCGTCCCTGTCGCACTTCGTGTTCTGCCAGTACTCGCTGTGGGGCGGCGGCGGCGGCTCGGGCGAGCCGGTGGTGGTGCCGCCGCTGGTGAGCGCCGACACGCCCCCCGCGCCCGCGTCCGCGCCCGCCCCCGCCGCCGCCCCCGCAGCCGCCGTCGCCGCGCCGGTCTCCCCGCGCCACCAGCAGCAAGTCACATTCCGCTTCGATCACAAGAAGGACTTCACCATACCGCTCACTGAGGAGTTCATTGAGCACTGTGCTGGTAAGTGAACATACCTATATGACGTGACCCATTCTTTACTATTTCACCCCCTTGGTGACCATCCGTAGTATGTGCCAGGACCCCCCTAGTTTCCCCCTCTAGTTTTCACTTAGGTAATGCATAAATTTATATTTTTTTTGATTATGCTGCGCACCATATTTGAATGTAGCTCGAAAAAGCGCGAGATTTCCTTAGAGGATATTGACTACGTCACAGAAAACCTAAGCCTAGGTATTTTAAAGACTTCCCTCCCCCTAAACGGGTCACGTAGTAAGTATTAGACAGCGGTTTCCTCTTGAGCATTTACTAATAAGCATATTTCAAATGCAGAACACTGGCGCTAACGCTATGAATTGCCCATTAATAATGACTATGAAGTTGTTTAGTCAATAATCTCCATGTTTAGACACAAGAAAGAAGATTAAATGTATCTCGTCTTTAGAGGTTGATATGGTCGTTTTAATCTTGTTTATTATTGTCAGAGGGTGCACTATCGATCGAGGTGTGGGGCCACCGCTCGGCGGGGTTCAGCCGCGCGCGCGGCAACTGGGAGGTGCAGCAGCAGCAGCTCGCCAAGGCGCGCTCGCTCGCCGACCGCTGGACCGAGCTCACGCGCAAGATCGAGCTCTGGATCGAGATACACGAGCTCAACGACCAGGGCGAGTACGCGCCCGTCGAGGTAACATGCGACTGCGTTTTACACTGTTAAGCCACCGAGCAGTGATAGCATTTGAGCACGCGTCTTGCGGGCACGAGGTCCTGAGTTCAAACGCCGTCTCGCACCTCTGGGTTTTTCGAAATCTATGTGCGACTCATAATTTCTATTTAATTATCATTCGTTTACGGTGAAGGAAAACGTCGTGAAAATCTAACTAATTTTCGGAATACATGTGAAATTCGCTAACCTACATTGGGCCAGCGTGGTGGATTACGGCCTGCATCCGCTTCGTATTGACGGGAAACGAACCCGTAACGACCCGGTGACGTTAGCCGAGCGGCCTACGCTCGAACCACTGCGCCAAGCGGTAGTCTATAGCGGCGTAGTATTGGGCTATTGTGGGAAGAGAATGGCCTGTACCCTGATGCCATGCCCGGCAGGTGGTCCAACGCAACGACGTGTGGACGGGCGGCGTGTACCAGCTGCGGCAGGGCCAGCAGCGCCGCATCGCCGTGCGCGTGCGCCCCGCGCACAACTCCGGCACGCTGCCGCTCGTCTGCCAACACATCGTCAGCGTTGAAGTCGGATCTGTGTCGGTCAGGTAAGATAAATCCAAGTTATTACTAATCTTGCAAACTTTTAACAAGTAAAACCCATTAAAAACTGTAACCCGATTACGGAATTACACGAATCATGTGCACATCTGCCGATAGATAGCGGTAGTGTGCTACTATTTAACTACTAATGAATGTTGTAATGTTTCCCAGATACAGTACTATGTATTCTGGTGTTGTAGAATCATTCAGAATCGAGTTATTTTCTGAAGCTTATCTAACGTCATATGTATTATCCTTGCATTAGGTCGCGTTTACAAATGCCGCTAGACTCGTACCAAGATGAAGATTTGGCCGTCCTGCGCGAGAGGTGGAGCGATGCGCTGTTCCGTCGCCGGCAACATTTACACGCACAGTTACAAGTAATTATCATTATACAGTGCAACCTTAATATAACGTACCTCAATATAACGACTTCCTCGATTTAACAAATTCTTCGTAATCCCTTTGAATTGTCCATAAGAGTCAATATAAAATATACCTTTACATTGCGAACATTCTTTGCGTACAACCTCTTAATAACGAATTTTCAACTATCAAGAAAAAGTATTCATACCTCTAATTAACGAATTTTGCCAACCCAAAACCTTTATATAAAGTTTCCACCAATAATATAACTCTTAATCTTATAATGTGATTCATGTCTCGACATGTTTCGACACGCTTTTGTTTGTAAAGTAATCATTGTTGTTTTGATGGAAAGTAATGTAAACACCTCTGCTCGTCACTATTGTTAAAGATTTAAGTTAAAATGGCTCAGAAACGTAAAGGTGTTCCTTATCGGTCGCAGAAAAGCGAAACATCATTAATTATGTTGACCAAAATCCCATGACGAAAAAATTAGACAAAGCTAATAAGTTTACACTACATTTTAAAATTTAAAGATAAGTTTTCAGAAGAAAGTGGTGTGAATGTAAACAGTAGAAGATTAAAATCATGCGAGTTCAAGGACGTAGGGGAATGTGTGTTAAAGTGGTTAAAACAGTGCCGAGACAAAAAAATTCCAATCGGAGGCCCTATTCTTCAGGAAAAGGCTCAGCGGTTTGCAGTAGAATTGGGACATGAAGGGTTCCGTGCTAGCAACGGGTGGCTTCAAAATTTCAAAAAACGATACGAGGTTGTTTTTCGAAAAATATGCGGTGAAAGTGGTAGTGTTAATGAACAAGTATGTGATGATTGGAAAGACAAACTGGCAGAGCAAAACTATTATTTTACCTCTTTATAACGAATTTTAGACCAATCTAACCTCAACATAACAAACCTCAGTTCAACGAATTACTTGATATTACGAATATTTTCTTGTTCCCCTCCGATTTGTTATATCGAGGTTGCACTGTAATATAGGTATTCAGTTTTAATTCCTACGTTAAGGTCGGTACGATACGATTGAATATCACTCTATTTTTTTTTTATATGAAAGTAAACTTAGATATACAAAGCTTAAGGTCGACAATAGCTGTGTGTGAATGTATGTTCATTTGTGTTTTTATCTCTTAGAAACTGGTGAACATGTCGCCATCGATGAAAAGCGAGCGCGACATGGAGCGGGAACAGTCGCTCGTAGAACAATGGGTCTCACTCACAGAAGAGAGGAATGCGGTGAGTGTTTTAATGTCACCATACTTTTATGTAAGAAAAAAAAATAACATAGATTTCAAAAGCCAAAACAAGATACAAATCAATATGGCTAATAAGTGGTTTATGGTTTAAAAATAAACGAAAAAATAAACGTTTAAAATAAATGTAATAAATAATAATTAAAAATAATTAAAAAAATTAATTAATTAAATAATTAAAAAAAATTAATTTATTAAATTAATAATAATTAATTTATTTTAAAATAAATGTTTTTACGTTTTATGTTTAACCAAAATGTTTCGCCAAACCATAAGTGTTGGTTTGGCATTTAATGTGGTAGAGCCAAAGCTCAGTTTCCACATCCCTTTAAGTCGGCAATGTGCAAGCAACGCCATCGGTATTGCACGCATCTATAGCCTACACGGTAATTGCTTAACATTAGGCGGGACGTCAGATGGTTTGCCGACTAGGTTATAAAAAAATAACTGTCGCAGGTGCTGGTGCCGAGCCCGGGCAGCCCCATCCCCGGCGCGCCGGCGGCCTGGCTGCCGCCGCTCGGCATGGAGCACCACATTCCCGTGCTCTTCCTCGATCTCAACGGTAAGTACAACACTCCATTACCATCTTCTCACACAGGAAATTCGACCTTAATGCTGCGGCCCAACGTTGGCCCAAACACAAGCCAACGCCCACATGTAGATGTGTACTTATTATTGTTCGTATCAGCTGGGACAGAGTACATTTGTATATTGACGACCGCTTGGCGCAGTGGTTCGACCGTAGGCCGCTCGGCTCACTGCACATGGTGGTCGCGGGTTAGATTCCCGCCAGGGCAAATTTCGGTCTTTTCGTAATTTGCCTCGGTCTGAGTGTCACTGGGATCGCCCCCAGTCCATTGTACGGTACCCATAGTACAAGCGTTGCTCAGTTTGGGACCATACAGTTGGTGTGTTAGTCTGGCGATATTTGTTTATCATCATCATCATCATCAGCCTATGCTTGTCCACTGCTGGACATAGGCCTCCTCTAATGAGCGCCATAGCGCCCTGTCTTCAGCTTGCCGCGTCCAGCATCTGCCTGCAGTCTTTCGCAGATCGTCATCCCACCTGGTCGGAGGGCGTCCTACACTACGCTTTATTTATTTATATAGCAGATTAACTGGCTCAACGCTGGCACCGTTTATCTTGTTTCGTTTGTGACTGATACTATCGATACTCGTACTTCACAATCGATAACCGGGCGTCGGTTCCCAGCGGACGACATGACGACGCACCCCAGCGGCGAGGAGGTGACCGTGGCGGGGCTGCACTCGATCCTGCCGAAGGAGCACGGCAACAAGTTCTACGAGCTGCAGATCCTGCACCACCACGACAAGGACGTGTCCGCCATCTCCTCCTGGGACTCCTCCATACACGACTCGCAGTATCTCAACCGGATCACAGAGGGTGAGACTTCTTTATATATAACTAGTTTCTGCCCGCGACTTCGTCCGCGTAGAGTATTATATGTGTTAATCCAGGTTATAAACTATCTGTGTTCCAAATTTCTTCCAAATCCGTTCAGTAGTTTTTGCGTGAAAGAGTAACAAACATACATCCACACTCATAAACTTTCGCATTTATAATATTAGTAGGAAGTTCCGGTGTGCGTGTGTTCGTAATTTTTATTGTAAACGGCTTTTTATTAAATAGTAGCTTGAATTCAATTTTCTGACGTATTTCTATAATGTGTACAATGTTTCACAAGTAGCCACACCTTGCTAAATAAAATGAAATAAGATGGTAATGTATCGTCAATAGCCTAGTGGTTAGAGGGGCCGTCCTCGTAGCTGAGATGTTCCGCGTTCGATCCCTATCCTGGATATTAAACTTTTGACGTGAGCCCACTCCTAGCACAAGCATTAGCTTAGATAGGGATGTCATGTGATAAACACATATTGCTAGTAATTTAAAAAAACTTTTCTGGGTTCCGTAGATACAATTTTGCATGTTTTTCTGACATTCGTCTCGTTATTTCAGCAAATGAGCGCGTGTACCTGATACTGAAGACGACTGTGCGGCTCTCCCACCCAGCCCCCATGGATCTTATACTTAGGAAACGGCTCGGGCTGAACATTTACAAGCGACAGAGCTTCACGGACAGAATACGGAAGAAAATTGTCAGGTGAGTACACGTCGAAATTTACTGTTTAACTATGTACTTATCTCTCGTCTTTCCTATTCTATCACCTTTAATAAACCTCTTTAGATAGGTGTATACAACCTTTATGGGAATTTAATTAACAATGGTACATTAGCAGGCACTTTGTACTATACAATGCTTTGTAAAGGAATTGTAGATTCAAATCTCTATATTCGGGGGTTAGTTTCTAAGCGATCCGTTTCATACGATTCAAGGTTTGGCATATTTCATCATCATTATCATCATCATTATCTCCATCGTTTAGCACATCCAGTTCTACTGGAGGTTTGGTTTATTAAAGTTGTTTTAAAATTTAATGTTACTTGCTAAATGCTGGTTTTCACTGTGCAATTAATTGAATCCTACTAATATTATAAATGCGAAAGTTTGTGAGTGTGGATGTGTGTTTGTTACTCTTTCACGCAAAAACTACTAAATGGATTTGGATGAAATTTGGAACACAGATAGTTTATAACCGGGATTAACACATAGGATACTTTTTATCCTGATAATCCCGAAATATTTGTTAAGTTAAATACTACGCGGACGATGTCGGTGGGCACAGCTAGTATGATTCTATCAATGGATCCAAAAATGATGTCGAGAGTATTTAAATAGAAGGATACCATTGACAAACTTATTGTATTTATAACAGTAAAATCCTTTTCTGGGAATACAAAATCCGATAACAACTCACGACACAGAAATCGAACCCAACTGATTTTTCTATCATTCATCCATCTCATTTACTCTTCTTTCTTCTTCAATTCCCTTATAGAGATAAGATAAAAGTGGTACTTATTTAATATATAAATACTGTAGTTATTACGTCGACAGGACCGACCAGCTCACGCAGACGGGCGTGACGTACGAGGTGGTGTCGAATATTCCCAAGGCCTCCGAGGAGCTGGAGGAGCGGGAGAGCCTCGCGCAGATCGCGGCCACCGGGGAGGAGGCCAGCGCGGCGGACGGGGAAACTTATATCGGTATGTTAGTTACTTTATATTGGAAAATGAACCTTATTTTTATTTCGTCAGAATTTATTTTTCTAAAATACGTAAGTATTTCTTTACATTAAAAATGCTAAATGATCTTACTCGGTATGATATTCAGAATAATTTATTATTTTTTGGATTGATAATTTCTGTCAGGGCTGATAATGGTCATTATAGCGTCATCCATCAGACGACTGATAAAAGGGTTTGTAGACATTATATATCTACGTGGCGAGGTCTTAATAACCAGGGTGACCTGATTTGTTAAGCGACGAGACATACAGTCAGTGGGGAAAAGTTTGCACATGATATTGATTGTAGAAAATTAATAAGTAATTAATTGCATTTTACTTACAGAAAAGTACACTCGTGGAGTCAGCGCAGTTGAGAGCATATTGACCCTCGACAGACTCCGACAGAGCGTCGCTGTAAAAGAACTAGAACAAGCCCGTGGTCAACCAATCACGATGCGGAAAACCGCTTCAGTACCCAACTTCTCACAGGTAAGCACAACTTTGTGACAATGGCATTAAAGCTGAGATTCCATTGAAGCGCAGATCGCTGCTGCGCTCGTCTCCGCTTCATTGGAATCCCAGCCTTAAATGCTCTAGAACACGGTTTTATTTATAACACGTTAAGCTAGCTATTAGCACGTAGGTCACACGAGGTGTTAGATAAATAAAGCACGTACGATTACAGGGTTTTTTCGAGTTGGATAGTAATTTTCTAAGTTAAACAATATCAGCAAAATTAGTCTCGATAGAGTTGGCACACGCTGGGACGCATTATATCGTTACCATTTGCGGTGATTTGTTAATTAGATTATGTATTTAATTTATAGTTTGTACATTAGGTTTTATGATAATGATACTAATTTGCAGGCGCGATTTCTTCTATCTGTAAGTTTTATAGATGTTGTCTAGCTTCAAAGCTATAGCTCTGTAACGTTGATAGTTTAACGGATTGACAATAGAGTGGTCCCAAATTATTGTGTTAAAGCTAGTTCATTTCACGAAGACGCGTGCTGTGACTCTTATGCCACTGGTATATGGGTTGATTTTCAATAATCCACGCGTCTTTATGAAATGAACTGACCTATACCATTATACTATTGACGCGAGTCCGTTTGTATAACAAGTATTATCCTGCCAAGTTCGAAAGACCAAAGATTAATATACAATCGGGTTATACACTAATATGATAAAACAATACAGAATCGCCGTTAAAAATATGTACACTCGAGATGAAAAGTTTTAAGTACTTATATTTGAATGCTAAAAGTTACTGCTATTATTAATCATTTTTTTACATAAAATTATATTTTAAATTGCATCTTTGCAACTTAAAACGCACTTAATGGATTAAGGTGATTATAAATAACGAGCATGATACACACCACATATACAAAATAAACCAATGAATCAATAAGGACGTCTGAGTCCATACATTCTGTGATAATTTTCAGGATTGTGTTTCAACTCTCCTACAATCACCGCGCGGTTTACTTTCCAAAGTGTGCGAAGTCTTCCAACTCGCACTGGACCAGCATGCGGTTCAAACACAGGTTACGAATATATTGAATACTTTCCACCAGCCATTATGTGTATTAATACATCATGGTTGTACATAAATAATGCATTTATCTAAATACTGAATAGCAAATGACAGCCTCGCAAGGTGAAACCAACATATAGCAACATGGGTAAAAAACTTATTGCCTTATTCCGTAAATAATGGTTGAAAAAAAAAACAATTTTATTCAAGTAACCGCATGTTTCTTTTGTATGGTTCAAAATGAAACCAATTTATTCGTACGTTATGGGATGGAATATGGTAATAAATATGGCTTGGCATATGGTGGTTATGCTCAATAATTATCGCAACTAGCGGTGTCGTACGCTTGCTAACGTATGTGTTGTCGCTACGCACCGGCCGCAGCTGTCGCAGGCGCTCGAGAACGCCGCCAAGAATGGGAACAACGTGAGTCCAACGCATGGCCCATGTTCACGAGCAACTTTTATATTTTCTCGCGTAACACTTTTGGTTTCGATTGTACTCCTGTTTGGTTATTATAATTCGCACTTTGTGCATAAGATTTTAAAGTTGATATTTCATTGATGAATTGAACAGGAGTAAAATCCCTTTATGCATTCGATGTTCGTCTTGTATTTACGTACAATCACATAGTATTTTTAGTTGTCTTTTATTTTCAGTCAATTAAATTTGCCTTGAACACATTGTCACAAAATTCTTTTATTTCCATTTGATAAACGTTTTCATGTAAGTCATACACGCAATGAAAGTAGTATCTATATACTGATGTAACGTAGTAGGAAATATTTTTGAGTTCATATTAATTATTGTGAATAGTTCAGAAGCTTTGATTGGTCATAAGCGCTTTATGCGGTGGTAAAAGCAACTATCAAGATGACTTCTAACTCAAATTTATTTAATTACTTCGAAGTACTCACATAGTTGTATTCCACAGATCATGCGGCTGGATTCGTCGTTCGAGTCGCTCACCGGGCTAGGCTCTGGCCGGTCCGGGAGCGTGGCGGACCTAGCCGACGAAGGCCAGCGCCGCCCCGCGCACCGCCACTCCTACGCTGCGCCCGCGCACAACGACCCCGACATACCCACACCCACCAAACCGTTCGGACTCGGTAAGCTAACAATTAAACATGACCCATATTATGTGACTAATAAGACTTATTTTACAGTGCAACACAATCCTATATCCGATACATTCATTACTACTCATACATTGTCATGCCTACAGTATAAGAATAAATGATATTGGCACATGTGCATATGATAGCGCATTTAATAAATCATACCGAGCTTAAATAAGTTATAGTGAAATAATTAATTATTCTAGTGCATTTTAGTAGAATAGGTTACATTAAATAGTATGTAAACATGAATGCACGATAGTATCGTAGAGATTTAATTAATTTAATAGTAAATTGTATAGGATAATTGATAGGCGATTCATGCTCACGAAATTGTCACGACATTCGACAGTACTGAAACATCCACTCTTCATGATTTCACTGTTATATTATTTTATTTTTTCAATTGCTTTGTGGCAACGCGCTGTAACGCTCACGACTTCCCCTTCTGTCTACCCCCCTGTGTATTTCCGTACATTTTCTTCAATATGAATTGATTTTGAGTTTATCTGTGATCTCACTACAGCACCCCCTTCAACAAACTGTAATCGAATGGAGTCGAATACAAAAATATTAAATCTACATTTTTCGAAATTATTATTTTATTTTAGACACTAATTTCAAAATTACTCCGAATATTGGGCTCCATTGCCGATTCATGTATAAAACTAGGAACACAAAATTACTCCCAAAAATTTGGTAACTAACGTTTTATTTTCTGTATCTCGACCCCCCGCTACCTTCAGGCTCGTTCCTATCAGGTAAACAGTGAAAACAATATGGTATTGAAACGGAATGGCAACTGTATTGCGAAACTAGACGAATGCAACCGAACGAACAACTATATAGATGTGTCGTAATCATTGTTACTCATTGACAATATTATCATTTTTGTATGTAACCCATTGATTGGCTGTAAAAATCATTAACATTGGCATAATGAAGTCGAGCGAAGGTTAAAAAAACAATGCTAAGTTGTTTCAATCGAAATTAGACCTTGGCTACTAGTGAGAAAGCTTCGCATCGAGCAAGCTTAGTGTCGTTGTGTTTACTGTCCGTTTGTTTGCGTGTCTCTTTCATTTGCATGGACCGAGCATGCCCTGTGATTATTTCCTCTCCCTCCCACTTCCTACGTTGTATCTATTTGCTGTGGAATCGAAAGGCGACGATGCTTTCAATCTAGGAATTATGATACTGCTTATGTTAGGGTAACAGCTAAAATGGACAATGTATATTGGAAAATGCATAAAAAACTTGAAAGGCAGTCCTATCTCTGTATCAGTAGCTATATAATCGTAGATAATAGACCAATAATTCGATGTAGGTATGTGTGTGTGCTAGGGAGAATGCATGTATCGTAGATAAATTATGAGAATTCCCCGTCATAGATGACGTGGTAAGCATGTATAGACAATGTGAAGTGTCATGGAGGTAATTTAATGACTGTATAACATAGAGATGAGATAGTTTTTTTACATAAATTACTAAAATATAATGTATGCTAATTAAATGTAACTTGTAATTATTAGTACCCAGAAAATTAGATTTAGTGAAACCATGTTATAATTTTACTTAGTGAGCTAAATTGTTATATCAATGTAAGATACATCAAGTTCGATTATATATTGGCGCCTAATAGTGTTAGTATATTACTCCAAGTTGGGCGCCAGTTAGTAGGTAATGAATGAGGCATAAGGACAAAAAATGACGCAGGGTGGCGCCACGCGTGTGTGATCTGTTATTTCTTGCCTTCATAGGACAACCAATTATCAGTAATTGGCCATATTTACATTTATACTCAATGTAACATCCACTATTACTGTGCTTAATAAATGAATATACTAATTTGTGAGCTAGGTTATTCTATTGTGACTATTATTATATTCTTAGCGAATCCGTAATGTTGTACCATACTAACAGGTTTGTATTAACATATTTATTAATGTTTTTATTGCAGCCCGGCCAACGTTCCTAAATTTGAATTTGAATCTCAACTCACTGCGACTGCAGACGCCCAGCAAGTGTACGTTCAGTTGATAAGCCGTAGAATCACTAGTTTGGCTTGTTTTGTTTGACGGTTTTCTTTATATTACTCCTATGTTGTATCTGATGCTCTTTGTAACCTTTCAGTGTGATTCGGTGTGTATAGTCTTGTGGTAGCGAGATGTTTTTGTGTTATAGGCGGGTCAGGCAAATAAATAAATGTTGGTAGATTTTATGGGATCTGTTGGTAAATTTTTAAATTTTTACGTCCATTACTACACAGTACATAATAAAGGTCCTTGTCTATGAGTATACAAGATGATTTCGAAATCGTTGTCAATTTTAAAATCCAACCAACATTCATGAACGAAGTTTCATAGGTATATCTTTACTCAAACTCGACAGACAATAGTTTAAGAGAAAAGAGATAGGTATACAACGCAACGGACATATTGAACGCTGTGATTTTACTATGCTGGGGTTTTACTATGCTGTGGTGACCAGTTGGTGATCAAGTACTATAACAATTTCAGTGCATTTGCAATATATAAATACAGAAATGACTTAATATACTACTCTTATTCATTGATATTTCGAGGCAGGATTGCCTGTGTACCGTTGTCTCTGTCTTGTGTTCCAAAGTAAATTAGAAGGACATATATATTCATATCAAATATTTTTGTAAATAAGTATTCAATTAAATAAACGTGGGCAATGATAAATTAACCAAAATAAAATATTCCTAAAAATGACAGGGTATCGCACTACCCATAGAACAACATTGTTTAGTTTGGGACCACACAGTGGGTGTGCTAGTCAGACATTGCTCAGTTAAGGAAATAAATACCCACATTAATTACTACTGAAAGGAATTAGGCGTGATCATGATGTTTCGAAATACTTGCGTTTAATTTTTATTTGCTATATCGCATAGTGAGCTAGATAGTCATTTAGTAAACATTGGCATGTATCAATCATTGTACAATCTCAAGCATGAAATCTACGTTCATTCAACTGTTTCGTTTATTCAATTATTGTTTAAATTCATTACTTTCAAGGATTTGGTTTTAATATCTTGAAAATTATTTAGTGAAAAAAGCTATAGCACTATTTTCTTGGACAAATTTTGATGATATCACTGTCGATTGATTCTAGGTAGCGATTGCTTGTAGCTATAAATATTAGACAATTTATAAATTAGACTAATTAATTTTATTACACAAACTAATTTATACACCTACTCTTAAGCGACACTTTTCAAGTCGAATAAAATCCAGACAGGATTTTATGAACAATATTTTCGTAACTTATTATTTTTTGTTTATAATCCTTAGATTCAATTTATTAGTGGTCAGTAAATAAATAGTACCTATTTGTCATAATCACATGTTATGTAGATGGATTGTAACTCGATGTCCATAGCCGGCTATGTCACGGCATATCTTCAAAGGGCATGACATAGAGTCGTTTGCTTGGAACTGAATGGTGTGTTGTCCAGCAGCGTCCCCGGCGAGCGGCAAGCTGGGCCTGCGCATGACGACGCTGCACGAGGAGCCGGGCCGCCGGAACGACGAGGACTCGCACTCCGAGCCGGAGTCCGCGCCCATTGACGAGCTCAACACGCCCAGATCACAGGTATGTCCTTTTGACGACCGCTTGGCGCAGTGGTTCGAGCGTAGGCCGCTCGACTCACTGCACATGGTGTCGGGGTCGATTCTCGCCGGGGCAAATTTCAGAAATGGCCTTTTCGTAATTTGCCCAGGTCTGGGTGTCACTGGGACCCCAGTCCATTGTACGGTGCCCATAGTACAAGGGTTGCTTAGTTTGGGACCATACAGTTGGTGTGTCAGTCTGGATTCCCGCTGTGCCAAATTTCTGAAATTGCCTTTTAAAATAAAAGAGAAAGTTGTGGTTGCGATTTCATTTCATACTATCCATGTCTTTCTTTCATTTCCCGTGGTTTCGTATGTATTAAGAACATAAACAGTATGATGTTTTGTCTAAAATAACCCGGTATTTTCGTATCCCAACAGTAAGGTCGATTGTATCAAACAATTTGACTCACTTGCGAAGTTTAAATTTAGCGATGATTACTTCATGTTTAAAATCACTCTGACCAACTCTTCAGGGTATCTTTGTGCTCTTTGCGTTTAATTGTGTTGTATGTTTGGTATCGCAGCGCACGCGCAGCCGCGGCACGCCGCGCGGCTTCCTGCCGACATCGAAGACGTTGGACTCGCTCCACGAGCTCGCCTGCGAACGTGTGCCCAACAAGAACTCGCCGTCGATATCTTCTAGTGGTTACGGTAATTATACAAATCATACTTAATTATTATAAATCGATAGTGTGTTTATTTATTTGTGACTGAGTATAACGCAAAAAGGGCTTAACGAATTTGAATAACATGAGGTGCAGAGATAAGTTATGCTCTAGCTAGAATAACATGATATAAATTATTGTTTACCTTCGAAATCCACGTTTAATATATCACGGCTTAAAAGAGTAAATGATACACACAGCAACACGTTTATCTGTGTGTTTTCATTTGTAATGGCTTAGGACGAACATTTAAAAAAATATCTGGTCGACCAATTTCAATAATTCCTCTCCGTTCTAGGATCACAAGCAGTATCATCAACGAACCTAACGAACGACGACACACTGTCAATCCGGAGCATGTCGGTCGACGACACGCCGGACTTCGACAAGACAATCGAATACACACACCTCAGCAGAACCAAGAACTCCATGGCGGGGCTCCGGAACGAGATCACCGAGCTCAGGAACGATATAAGCGATTTAAAGAACGATATCGTTGAGTCGAAACAGGAACTAGACGAGTCTTATGAGAAGGTGAAAACTCCAGTACTGACGCCTGGGTCCAGGAATCGTATTAATCCGTTCATGCGAGATTGTGAGGAGGTCTCGAAGGAGGAGGAGTCGGGGCCGCTCGTGGACCCGCTGGGAGCGATTCCGGTTGAAACCGCAGTGTTGTCTAGTCAGAGTAAGGGTTCCGAGGTTGCGCACGTTAATGGGGACTCGCATGATACTTCTTTCGGTGAGTCAATAGTTATCATAATAAATAGTATGAAGATTCCTAACGACACGAATTGATCGGCAACTTAATTTGGCAAATGGTGTTTGGCAAATCTTGGGGGTAGTCATAGTTGCCGGAGTTTCCGATGTCCGAAACGACAGCTTCCATCACAGATATAGAATTACATAGATAAAGCAAATGTATGTACGTAGCGTGTCCGAAAACCCCGACCAAGCGTCAAGGTTGGTCGCCGATAACTTACAGTCCTCGCGACTACAGATATAAAAATGTGAGTATGAACGTGGCGTTACAGTAGGTGTTAAAAAAACGCTTTATATCTATACAAATCGTGATACTTGCGTTATCTATGTAAATCTATATCTGTGGCTTCCATCCTTATTTTACAAATATATTAGAAGTACGATGGAAGCTGTCGTTACCGACCCGGAAACTCGGGCGTCCACCACGGCGATTGTTCAATTCCCAATCCAATCTCAATTTAAATATGTATATTATTTTTAACATTGTCTATCACTCACACACAGTGGTATGCCGGTCTCGGGAACATCGGGAAGTTCCCAATGATCACAATATTCCCAGAAGCGACTTATCACTAATCACGAAAGATTTTGTGATTCATTGAAGTTCATTGTACCAGGTGAAGCCGAGGTGGAGTCGGTGAGCTCCGAGCAGTCGAGCCACGGCACCGAGCGCAGCCGGGAGGCGTCGTCTGTGGGGGAGAGTGACTCCGCGTCCACCGGCCCCGACCAGCCCGTTGTCAAGACCCAGCTGCCCGCTGGAAAGGTATGCAATATGAGTCTTAATAAGTGACGTATAAAGATAAAATTATATTGCAGTACATAAATATAATGGTGGTGTTAGTAAAGTTTACGCGTTCTCGTAATTAACAAGGAATAATGTGTCATAGATTTATCAATAGGTCAAAACATAAAGTAAATAAACGCGATAAAATCCAAAAAATAGTTTTTTCATTACTCATACTCTGAAAGTAGGTCTGAAGTTGCCTGAGAAGCGGGTTGAAAGTAATACTTTTCAGGCCCGGGAGTTTCGCTTTCAACTGACAGCTGTCAAATTATAAAAAAAATACTAGTTCCATTTTCACAATTCTAAGGAACCATGTTCAAACTTTTTCTACAGTCACTCAATTACAGCACGATGTAAAATTGAAATAACATAACGTTAAGTATTAATTCAAGAATATATTTATTAAATGACTTAATTATAATTTAGTTTCAACAATTTCTTTAAAATAACATAGATTTGGGCAAAATATTTAAATATGAAAATGAAAAATAATGGCTAAATAATGAAGTTGGCCGGCCAACGAAAAAAAAACCAAAATAGGCGGCAATCCGATTTTTTTTTCGAGTTGTAGAGTATTGTTTATACTTCCTTGTATTATTTATTTAGCCAATTCCTGTTTTTATTTTTATTTTCCTTGTATTCATAATGAAAAGCACAGTGTTTACCTCGGGTGAAATACTTATTTTGTCCCTCGAACTATTAGCGCCCTCGCTGCGCTCGGGCGCCAAACCCCGTCTCGGGACAAAATAAGTAACTTTCACCACTCATGTAACAATGTACTATTATTACAATAGGTCAAAAATTTCATAAATTTATTGATTGAAGTCTTTCATGTTTGTTTTGATAAGAGCCAGATATCAAGTCGGATGCTGTTTATTGTCGTTGCAATAACACATATTTTCGTACCTTAATACTGTGTTTTTAAGTCCCAATGTCTAGCTCCTGTCCTGATAACGGTTAGCTCCTGAGCGTTATGATACGTTGTGCACCAGCAGTAAGTGTGATAATATGATGTCAGGTGGTCCGGCGGCGCTGCGGCGGCGGCGCGGCGGCCCGCGCGGCGGCGCGCGCGTCCCTGCCCGCGGCGCGCTCGCGCCCGCCACACGACCACGAAACCACCAGCCTCAACAAGACGCTGCACGACACGCCCGCCTCCTCCACCGAACGGATCGGGGACGGTAAGGAAATAATTCATTATTTTTAATTTATTATTTTATACTAGCGGTCGCCCGTGGTCGAAATTCGACCATAATTCATTTAAATTTTAATTTTAAACGTCATTAAGGTTCTATTGTCAAAGACTATTTGATACTGGCACGCAGAATGCACTATGGAAGTCCCGCCCTCCGAAACAAAAAAATAAAACTGTCACCGTTTGTCAGTCAGTCAGACTATCAGTCAGTAACCAAATACAAGTTTCAAATGTGTGTGAGTGAAACGCATGGGTGTGTGTATAATGTTTTATTTATTGATTTTATGTATTTTTATGCATAATTTTAATAAAAAATTGTCATTCTGCACTCCTTCTCTATATAAACTATAAGTGTGCCAAATTTCAAACTCCTCCGTCCGCGCAATTTTCGTAAAAAGCGGTACAAAGTTTTTGCTTTACGTATTAATATATAGATAACAGAGTCGGTAAACAAGAGTACGATCCGCCTGATGTTAGGCAGTTATTGTAGCCTATAGATGCTTTCAATTCCAAAGGCATTTTCTCGCACGTTGCCTGAAGGGAAGCCGACCTAATCTCTCACTATCAAACACCCATCGGAAGAGGAATCAAATTAGCTAACCGAATAACTAAACTCCTATCGCTATCCCAAGTTTTGCGATACTGCTGAAGGTGCATATTTCGAGGAAATTACTTTGGTCTCATTAGGGTCAAGGTTATTCCACTGCACTTCTTTCGTTGACGTCTTTCTTTCTCCGTTGGACTTATAATTAAGTTTGTTGGGAATAGACCCGTGAATATTACTGTGCGACTGGTAATGTTACTGGCTAAGTAATAACCACCCTAATTGTTTGAATGTGTGTTGTCAGACGAGGGTGCGGAGTCGCCGGCGCTGCAGCCGTGGATGACGGTTGGCGAGAGCGTGCAGCTACGGCTCAGCAGTAGCACAGGTGTCATCGCGTACGCCGGCCCCACGCACTTCGCCGCCGGCACCTGGATCGGGATCGAACTGGACGCGCCAACTGGTACTTCTTATCTCATCATCACTTGAAGTCTTGTTGCTTTCTTCGTCTCTTCTAATTTATTACCTCCTAAATTATTCTGTACACCTTGGAGCTTTTACCCATGGAGACGGTAGCGAACACAATTTACTAAATGTTTTTCGATCCCTAAATCACTTCGTCGAGCCCTATGTCCCTGATGAGGGGTTGCAGGATTACATCATCATTATTTGTAAGGAGTTATACGTATGCGTACGTACGCACGCGTACAAAAACTTACACGAAATTATAATTAATTTATATGCCAAACTGCATAGCGGTGTGTCGGGTCTTGGGTTACGTGTATAACCCATAAGCGTAACGTGGGTAGGCCTCCCACAAGGTGGACGACCTGGTGAAGGTCGCGGGAATCGGCTGATTGCGGGCAGCCCAAGACCGGTCATTGTGTGGAACCTTGGGAGAGGCCTATGTCCAACAGTGGACATCTTTCGGCTGAGATGATAATGATGTATTGAACATTCACCCTTTGAACTCCGCACTCTGTGGCGGATTTACAAATTTCCAAGGTATACTTGCCTCTACAAATATTTCGTTGAAATTGCACGTAAAATACAAGTCAGAGGGCAGTCATCGGCAAAATTTGTTACAGAGTTCTATCTGTAAAACTTCAGAAAACCGTCATGCAGATATCTTTTTGATTTCTATGAGGTAGCATAAAAAAATTCGGTCCCCAAAACTGCCGCCCTAAGCTCCAGCCCACTCAGCCTGCTGGTAAATCCGCCACAGTCCGCACTCGTAATCAAGCTCTGTAGTATTTGAGAGGACGAATAAGGTGGGTAATGGTGTTCCTTGGTGGTGCAGGCAAGAACGACGGGTCGGTGGGCGGGACGCGGTACTTCGAGTGCCGGGCGCGGCACGGCATCTTCGTGCGGCCCGACAAGATCGTGGCCGACCGCCGCGGCCGCAGCGCGCGCGCATACCGCGAGACCGAGCTCAAGCGGGCCACCAGCAAAGGTAATGACCACAGATATAGATTTACATAGATAACGCAAAAGCATGTACTTCGCGTGTACGAAACCCCGACCAAGCGTCAAGGTTGGTCGCCCAAAACTTACAGTCTGCGCGACTACAGATATAAAAATATGAGTATGAGCGAGATAATCACTCGAGAGAATCGTAGCGGGCGGGGGGGCATCGGCGGCATCCGTGTATTTGAATCGGTTTGGATTTCCAGTCACTAATAACGGAACAGTATGTGTTAAAAATTCGGCACCCTTGGTTTCAATACAAAGCATGTTACTTGCGTTATCTATGTAAATCTATATCTGTGGTAATGACCGACATAGGCTTTACAAAACAATTTTCAGAACAGTCTCGGTTTAGGTTGCGTTTCTATCCGGTTGTAGATTATAAAAAAAACATTAAAGGTGACATCAGTAAGGCAGAAGAATTCAAAATTCAAATCTTCGCTATGCGATTATAGATTAAATATAACTTTTAATAAATTTGGGAGTTAATCAGCACAGCTATTAATACTTACCTAACAATTAATGGACATATCTGCGGACGTCGTAATCGCCCCTCTGTTTTATTGGCAAGGCTCAAAATCCAAGACCCACTTACATATATATTTTAACTAGCTGTGCCCACGGACTTCGTCCGCGTAGTATTTAACGTAACAAAAATTTCGGGATTATCGGCATAAAAAGTATCCTATATGATAATCCCGGTTATAAACTATCTGTGTTCCAAATTTCATCCAAATCCGTTCAGTAGTTTTTGCGTGAAGGAGTAACAAACATACATACATACATCCACACTCACAAACTTTCACATTTATAATTTTAGTAGGATGGGACGATTGCCGTATACCGGAACCCAACCGGGGATATTCTAATTGGTTGTCAGATAGGTCTGAATTTTTGGCTTAGTCTCCTGACTGATTGTAATGACGTCACAAATGCCGCTAATGTCATCAACGGCCAACGTTATTTATTATAATAATCAATTGTAATATTCACAGGAGAAGGCCTACATAACCTACACAGATCAAGGAGTCGCGGCGACAGCATAAACGCCGTCGGCACCAAAACTAGGAGCAAATAGACCACCGCTACCGCAGTACTGAGAGCGTACAAACGCAAAATATCCGCGTACATCGCCCGCTCTATACCGTCGACCCATCATACACCGTCCGCGGACGCGGACACAACCACCAATGTACCGGACCGAATTTATATTAACGTCCACACACCTTAAGACATATTAACATTGAGTACGTTAATGACGTCAGTGAAACTGAAATGTAGAAGAGGGCGTGACGTCAGTGACCTATTGAATGTAAATTTGCCTTTAATTTAAACCCCATGTTTTTGTTGCAATCATGTAACGCGTATGGTGCTTATTGTACATTCTTTTTCTCGACGTCAGTGAAGCAATATCGTTTCGTCTTGTTAAGTTATTATGTTACTCGAGGGACGGAGCTAGCGGAAACGAGTATCTCGATTTTATTGACGCCGCGTCAATAAATTTCGTAGATGATTATTATCGTTTCCGGAATGTTTGAATGTGATGAAAAAAAAAATAGAATCGACCAGTTAAATAGTACAGTGAGTTACAAGAGCAAATCTACGTTCTCGTACTATAAAATCAAACCATCCAGTTTGGCTCGTCACTGTCTAATTATAATATTTTTGTAGCTCATTGTACATTCATTTTATAAAAATGAAATTATTTTGAAATATTTGTAAATAATAAAAAATGAAATTTTTCAATCAAAATGTGATTAATATTATTATTTTGTTTGATTATTATCATCATCGGCATTTGTGTAAATATGTGAATTTTGCGTGTGTATTATTATTTTATAATCGGTGATTTTAGTATCGTTTACTAAGTTATTTTGTATAGATTCCTGTAATGTATAATTTGTGGTGATAGTCGTTACGGTAATGTACACTTATTTATTTATGTATTTATAGCTCATTGACTTTTGTTCTCCATGCTTTACTTGTGATCCCCACAGTTTTATATTCTATGCACGGAATATAATTACTGTGATATTTTGACGTTTTTCTCTTCACTATTGTCCTTTCAATCACAATTTTTATTGTCAGAGTTTAGCAATTTTAGTCGGCACCTAGGCGAATAGGTCCTATTCATTAGGCAACGGGTTCCGAATATCGATGCAACTTTACCTCTTAATTGTAAAAGTGCAACATATCTAACGTCGTATAACATATTGTCTAATGATTAACGACAACGTGGCCTTGGATTGTTCAGCCCTATCTTCTATCTATCAATGTTTTTGCAATTAACTTTCCACTGCTCAGGTGTATTTTGTGTTCAACACACGAATGCCAGTTTATATTGTGATACTATCTTGCCACGTTTTAATATTTAACGAAAAAAAAGAAACTTAATATTTTTTTAATTCGACGCCTGTCTGCTCCTTTTATTTAAAGGTGTAACTCAAGTAGTTTATGAAATCGTCCAATAATTACATCTTCGTCCTTGTAAAAGACTTGTACTTAGTACATTAAACAACCATTGACGGATACAGAAGCCCAATATTGACATTCTCTCGGTTGAACGTTAGTGATGAGCGATGATGAGGATGATTGATGCTTCAGCGTGACAGGCCTGGGCCGAGTGCGAGTCCAATTTATCACAGGCTGGTGCACGTGAGGCCATAAAATACAACACTGCACCCATGCTCAGTGTGGCGCTGCTCGGACCCAGCACGGTCTAATATAAAAAACTGTCCCTTCAAATACTAACATTCTGAGCTTTAATTTTAAAATTACTGACTGCCATTTGTTTGCTCACAATGTAGTAACAACTATAGGCATAGAGCTTAACTGAGTAGGTTCCTGCGGTAGTGGAGCGATGCGGGAGGTGTGTTTTCGTTACATCAAATGACGCGAGACTTCATAGCGCACACCCGAACCTACTCAGTTAAGCCCTAAGCCTGGGGTGCTACTGTTAGCAAAGATTATTTATCGATATATCGTGAAATTTGTAGTGTCGAATCCTACTCTAAATTCCATCTATTTTGTCGTCGTATATCGTCTGAACAAACGATAATATTCCACTGTTCGTTCAGTAATTGATTCGACGGCAAAAAAGATGGAATTTAGAGTAGTATTCGACGTTAAAAATGTCACGATATATCGATAAATAATCGTTCCTAAGAGTAGCACCTCTGTAATACTTAATTATTTCTACTAAACTTTAAATTTAAATATCTTGTACGTCCTTATCGTAGCAAAGGGTTTCATAAAATCTACCTCTCTTGCTACAAACTTCGACGGTATTAGAGTTGTATGTATCAACATTCGACTCTCGCTCATCACTCACGTCACACTATAATATATCGTTTAGGTTGTGTATATTCGAAAAAAAATAGAATGTAAATGTAGTCGTGAATCGGCATTCTGTAATTTAAAAATGTCACTATTAAAAAAAAATGTCCTCAATTTATATCTCCATCCACATTCGAACAATAAATCGTTGAGATATCTACGATCGGTTCTCTCCATTATAGTTATGAGAAGATGAAGTATGTTATAATTAGTTAAATTTTTGAATAACGCCTAATTTGGATAGATTATCATGATAATATTGTAGCGGCATAGAGCGCGTGTAATCGTGTTAGGTAATGTCCACGTTAATCGCTCCGTGGTAATACGGAGCAATAGTCTTAGATCACCTAATGTATATTCCATCCTTTTAGTAAATTAATCGTTCGTAAGTACACTAAATGAGTACACAAAATAGAGTAACAGACCTGGGGCTTAACTATGTTAACCGCTGATACTCGACTCGCGATACGTCAAAACTAACGTATCGCTTATCTGAATACGTCAGTTTTGACAGTTTTTCTATAGAAAATACGCAATACGTCAATATTGAGTATTTCAAATCGAGTGTCAGTGGTTAACAGAGATGGGCCCCTGGTTATCTACTAGCGTTTGTAAGTCCTTCAGCGTTCGTTCATAGACCGCCACTTGCCCATTCCTCGAGGAGTATTTTGTGACGACATAATGCTGGTAGCGCGTCACACATCGGTCATCGCACCCACATGCAATATCCTATGTTCCATTTAATACCACAGCGTTGTAACCAGCAATTACGTCACAGGATCCTCCTATAAGCATTATGTATATTTGCATTTAATGTAAGTAATTAAATATAAAATATTATTCAAAAATATTGAAACAGCTATTTGAAGGTATGCACTCGAGGATTTAATGCTAATTTTAGTAGGGCCGCGGTGCCAGACCGAGGGTTGGTAGACAAATGAGTGAACAATAAGATTTGTCCGTTCTTGTGAGGAAAAAATCGCTCAATGTCCTCCCAATGGTACGGCGGCCCGAATAATGTGTAAACATTGACTGACATCATATTTGTCACACATACATAATGTTAACACGATTTACATTTTATCGTATGCTTATTAGACTGTCGTACTTAAAACATTCCATTTTTTCTATCCATTTATCGTTCTAGCAGACGTTCAGTAGTATTTAAAAGTGATTAGTTAGATTTTGAACTACAGAAAGCGACTTTAATGGCGTTTATTTTGCATTTTACGGTTTTTAACTTGAATGTTGAAGTGTATTTACCAGTATAATAAATAAATCTGGCCCTAACTAGGACAGCTCAATGTGTAGTCGAAGTTAATGAAATCTAAATGAAATATACGTATTTTCAAATATTGTAGGATGTGTCTTTGAAACTCTCGATGTGCTTTTGTCCAGTAGTTTGGTAGAGCACGGGCAAAGAACACCCTGGCAAGGAAGCACGAGTGAGGCCTCGGAAGATACGTCAGGTCGAGTTAGGTGTATCGGAGTGTGCACTAGGGCTCCTAGGTTTAGGCTAATAGTGACCTTAAAAGCAGCCTCTCGTAGGTCCTAATTTAATTTATAGAAATTAAGCTGACCATGTGCTGTGCTTTTGTTTTAAACAAATAGTTTATAGGTAAATGAAATGATTTGTTGTTTATTATTATTTCATTAGAATATTGTGTGTACTATTCGCAGTCAATTTAATGAATCACATGCTTTTACGAAGTGAATGTAATAATTATTATTTTAATAAAATTGTGACGTGCATGAATTTTAATTTAGTTTAGACGTGAGATTTAAGTATCTAAATTAATTTGCCAGAATTGGAATGTGTAAAATAAACAAATGACAAAATATTGAATGTATTGGTATTTGATTTTGTTTTGTGATAAATGAGCAGCTACTTCGTAGCATGGATGGTTACATCTTCATTTGTGTACACATAAAGCATAATAAAGAGATTTTAATAATTAAATAAATACAAAAATAGTTCACTTCTAGTGGAGATATTTTTGCCAAGTAGCATGTTCGAGTCAACCATCGCTGTCATTATCAATAAATGTATTATAAAATATTATAGCCGTACTTTTTTCTGTAGTAAGTAGATTTCCTCTCCTTTTTTTGTTATTTAAGTAGGTATTTACATCAATAGATTAGTGAAAAATTTAAATTAGAAGATTAAATTAGATCATTTTTTTTAAGTAGACATCCTTAAATTCTAGACTCATACTGGCTGCATGGAATTATCATGGTGAATCTATCCTTAAAAAAATTAAGTCGCCATTTTGTTTTAGCTTTTATTACAGTGCGCGCGAATCTAGTTTTAAATTTAGTTCGCCTGTCCTATTGGACGAATATTACTACTACTACTAGTTTTAAATTCTGAATTATTATTATTTACGTTTGAAAAAATTACCGTGTTTAAGAATAATTATCATGTCTTAACTTGACAGTTTTTGGAAGCGTAGTGTTTATACTCTTGCTTGGAAGAAAATAATGATTGTGGTAAGTAAGTAGGTACCTACCTTATTTTTTGGTTATTGGAGAAAGCCACGAAACAATAAAATCACGTAAGCAGTATGCAAATAAGTAGACAGATGGGTACGGAATGATAACGATGAACATTCAAGTTAATTATGCAATGGTACCTACCTACGGTTTTAAGGCATGCTTTAGCTAATCAAACTTAATACAAAGTTAACTGTCCAAATAACCGGAGCACGAACAATTTGCGTTCGTTCAAATAAACAAAGATAATTGATTGTAATAAAAAAATTGTTCCAAAGTTAGTGAACTATCTTACGTATTGTATTCTCTTTGATGGATTATAGGTGCAATAGATTATTATATCTACCATAAAGCAAACCAACCAACCAACCTTCCTATTAAAATGTAGGTTTTTATTTAAATACCTAGGTACCTATAAGTATTAGAAGAGGTTCGAAGATTCAACAAAAAGTGAGGCTTCTATAAAGTACTTGCATAATATACCCACACAATCAAAGAGATTAGACCTACTATATCTATACAAATAAATAGAATTGGAGTGTCTGTTTGTAATATCAAAATAACACCTTTTCAGTAAATGCATATGAAAGTGCATACGACATCTATAACAAAAACGCGTTTTTTTTTGTCTGTTTGCCTGGCTGTGTGTTTGTTCCGGGTAATCTCCGAAACGGCTGGACCGATTTTGACGGGACTTTCACTGGTAGATAACTGATGTTATAAGCAGCAACTTAGGCTATTTTTATTTTAGAAAAAAAAAAAATCCAAAAATGGTCCCGTCGCTCAGGCTCAGAACGCGGGAGCGGGCTTTTTTGTTAAGTTAAATTCCACGCGGGCAAAGTTGCGGGCTCAGCTAGTCTTTTATATATACGGTAGGTACCTACATGATTGTTATCTACATCGCGAAGTGACAGGACACAGCGATAATCTCTAAAAGGTATTTGGGTATACCTACCTATGCGTTATCGGCTCCATTCTATGATCATACAAGTCTCGCCTCATTACCATACACATTGCGTTCCGATCCGGTGGTAGATTTACCCTCGCCACCTCTCCTGGCAGCGGCCCAAGCCGAGGTCGTGTCCCTAGTGACGCCCTTGAGCTAGCTGCCCCCCTGCCCCTATGGCTGGAGCGCACTTGCGCTCGCCCTCTGTCCGGGTGAAGTTGTTATGGCCACTCTGGCCAACAACATATAGTCAATTCAAAAAAAAAAAAAAAAAAAAAAAAAAAAAAAAAACCATACACATCACCATACACCATCATAGTTAAACCGCTATCGCCTATAACTTGTGTAGCTCGCCGCGACAGTTGACCTTATTCCGCGCGACGTCGCGCGAGTGTCATCTCGCGGGCGGGCGGCGCAGGGCGGCGCTGCTGTCGCCTGGCACGCGCCTTGCCCACTTACCGTCGCGTCGGTAGGTAGGTACGGTGCACAGAATAAGGCCTCTAGGTAGTGTTGGATTTTGTACTGGAGGTCTGGGTAGTTATTTAAATATATAAAAAACTTCATTCTACAACCTACATGCTTTGGTAGCAAGGTTCCCTTAATGTAATTAAATATGAAGATAAAATTTGTGGTAGTTAATTGGGTAATCAATGTAGCTTTTACTGAAATGATGTGAATACTCGGTGTAGGTAATCTGTAAAGGACATCCCAAGGGCCTAGGGCCCTTCTTCTGAGGTAGTGTTCCTTATCTGAAGTTTAGTAATAAATTTAAATTATTAATTTTGTAGAAAGATAATTATCTTCTTCTTAATCAATATCCACATAAAACTCAAGAATTGAGGCAGGTAGGTAATTCTGAATTCTCCTATTCGTAATTCTACTAATTCCTTGATGGCACTATAAATTCTAACTGAAAGATGTCTACAAGGCGCAGTAAGTAAAGTGTAAGTACGCGTGCTTGAGGTTAAAAAACCCACAGGCGCTCGAATATGAAATCTTGGTACAAATAATATTCTGAATGTTGTTTTTTGCTGACCCTACCCTTAATCTATTTTAGTATAGCGATGCCGATGGCTCGTTACAAAGGAGACATCGTTCCATAATGGCATGCCATTGGGACTTGCGTGACTTGCCATTTGCCAGGCTCAGCGTTCCACCTGCCTTACCAATACCGCGCCGACCAGCGAAGCAGCAACATTCTCATATGAGTTAACAAATCACATTTTGAAAATGGAATTGATTATGTTTTGAACATGGACCAACCAGGTCCTTCGTCGTCCAATCAGGACCCTCGCTATGATTTCATTGGTTCATACGCCGTGAAATCCTTAAAGCTAAAGCCAGAGAAATGGATGAGGGTGTTGGGTATAGAGGAACACAGGTCCACGTTGAAGGAGTTTGTGGACAAGCCGTTCCCTATACTCCTGGTTGTGGTGCTGACTCACGCGGCGCAGTTGGTTCCTGTCATATCGTTCCCTTGCTATTTGAAGAACAAGGCGGTATATTTTGTTAAGAAAAAGCCTGATGTCATCCCTAAAGAGAACTGTTCTCATATGGTCGTTTTCGGTAAGTTAACTTCATTTATATCCACTACGATTATATTGAGAAGTTGTGTATAACTGCCGCAGAGCTTCTTCTAACGTAAAGGTAATAGGTAAGGTATAATCCTTGTCAAAAATGATGCAGCCTAATTATTTTGGCCCATAAACTAAACTTGTTTAAATTAAATTGGTGCAAGCTTAGAATATTTATGTTCTAAGGGAGCAAGTCATCAATATTTTTGGTCCCGTCAAATTTAATATAGTCGTAGCGTAGGTTATCTGTATAGGTATGGTGCACATCTCTTGAAATATTTCCCACATAAGCTGAGCTCCATATATTATTGACATCCTTGATGAAGAGGGCTCAGGTTATACTGAACATGTTATCTGACTTCGGCAGCCGACCGTACCTACAACGGAATTAACGACAATACATTGATTAAAATATTAGATAAAAAGTATGTTATGACTGTAGGTTTTGACAGTCTCCTTTTTCTTTTATTGGACAAACCCATTATGGTCGATCCGACACCACTGATCGCCCGTCTGGGCAATCTTTTAGTAGGTTATAATTATAATTTACGTGCCTCCTTCTGAATAATAATATCTTCTCTCTTAGGCGACTTAGCACCACGACTGATAGACGAATTAGCAGCACTTGTAGACGAAGTATTCGTTCCTCTTCTTTCTAACCCGTTGAACCACGAAGGATGGCCGCTCGTCGTCTCCCAAGATATTCTCAAGCAGATTCACAACCTTAAAAGTACGGTTTACGAGGTGAGAATATTATAATGTCGTACCACAGGCGAATAATTAGTACTTAGATCTTCGGGCCGTATCACTCGTAGCAAAAGATCAGTTAGATAAAGGAATTTTACATTTCGAATGTTATGCTTATGGCCATAGGGTTGCGAACCGTTCGAAATTTACAAAATTAATTAAAATAGTATCTTGCATATCTGTTGCTAGCCAAAATAGAAGTAAAACACCAATAATTTATCTAGGTGAAAGGTAAAGTAAATGGTCAAACGGTTCTGCCAATGCCAGTCGGCGTGGAACTAGTCCACGATGCTGAAAAAGAGCTGCTTAAAGGTCAAGAAGTGGACCTCTATCTGAAGAGCGCCATTGAAGGTGTCGTCATCAAATGGGCGCAGCAGATCAATGACGTCATGATGGAGGACTCGGCACTCGCGTTTGAGAATGGACAGAATCCACTGCCCAGTGTTGGTTAGATATACCTAAATATTACTAAATTAACTCTAGTCAGATTTAATGAGTCTCACTAGGCTGTTTGGTCACAGGATTTTCCCTTTTTTTCGTGGCTCGTCAAGATACTGATAAACTAAGCAACCCTTGTACTACTGTGCACTGGACTGGAGGAGATCCCAGGGGTAACCCTGGCATTCGTGGTTTGGTTACCCAAACCAGGGCAAATGACGAAAAGGTAATTTCCGACATTTACCCCGGCACGGGAATTGAAGACGTAACCATTCGGTGTACTGAACACTATAAACCATTAGATCTAGCTCTCGCCAAATTGATTTAATTGTTTATTATACTTGGGTAATTATTTATTTTAGAACTTGCTTTCTGGAAGTCGAGACTGAGCAATCTGAATTATATTTACGATCAGCTGCGCACAGAAAGGGTGAGGTGCATGGCAGTTATATTGGAAAAGACCACCTCCGCTTATTACCCGTGCTTCAGTAGACTGTTCAAGAATATTGTATCAGGTTCGCTTTAAGTACTGTACTTAATTATTATTATTTACTAAATCAATTTTAAGATCATCTCCGTTAGGCGCGTATTAATAAACAGATCTCTAGTGTGAGAGCGGTCTTAGAAATGTCACCCTAAAGTCATCCCAGTGCAAAATGATATGTGAAACGCTTACCTACTCAAAACCACTCCCAGTCTTGAGATAGATTTATTTACGGGCCTAAGTTATCCATTAAATAATCTTTTATTGTCAACGTAAAATTGTTGTTTCGGATTGTATGTGTTATTATAAAGTATGGCGGAAGTTCAGATGGGTTGGGAACATTTGCGCTAAATAATATTAAATGTAATTTTGAAAGAAGTCCAGCTTGCACAAGAACTGATAGACTAATTATGTCATAGAATATCCATGATCTTCTTGCAATATTTATATTGCTTACATATTACCATGTACAAACTATTAATTTTTATTACAGCATTAGCCGAAGCACGCGAAATTGATCTCTATCTCCGTACACTAGAGAAGCACTTCCAAGCGCTAGAAGACACTGATTTCACGGAATGTCAACCGTTGTTCCGTCCCTTGTTCCACGTAATCTGTATGGTGTGGAGGGACTCGAAGTATTACTGCAGCTCTTCAAAGCTTATCGTGTTGCTGAAGCAGATATGCAACTTGCTTATCTATCAAGTAAGTCTAATATTTATCGTCTCAACAGATCTTTTCATTGCGTCTTAGCAAAGGTGTTCAAATCATCTCACCAAAAAACCATATGATCATAAGGTCTGCTCTCAATTCTAGGATCGTGTAGTTTTATTTAGATTTCCTAGCAACATCACACTTTGGAAGGGTCCTGACGATTGCTGATCCATCATAAAATTTAATCGTAATTTCTAATAGCCAGTCAGCAATTACATCACTCTCTTATGAAAGTAACTGGGACAAATCGATATTACTGACATCTATTTTAATTTAATTTACTTTAAAAGATTCATTATGTAGTTCTGGTACATAACTAATGATTACAGTAGGTACTTAAAGGTTTTGATGTTTAATTATATCCATGGAAATTTGCGCATCTTTCAAGATTACTCTATGGAAATCCACTCAGTTAAGCGATTATACTAAAATGTCATTCAAAATATTGCCATTCTCATCAAAGAGAATAGGTACTCACATCTCAAGACCGGTTAGCACTTTTCACACGGCACCCGCATTATGTGTGCATAATCATTTCGTGTTGGTACTTACAATCTTATTCACCCAATAATTGAGAACAATTTATCAAAATAAACCGAATGTGTGTTATATAACAGTTTTTCTCTCGCTTTGTGGGATCTATAACTGTCCGACGGTAGACGTAGGTGTTCGAATTATGTTATTTAAAAGGAAGGTTAGGCCTGGTCGTTATTTTAGTAGCTTGACTTGACTGGTGAGTTTAGGTAGAAAAAAAACAAATTGAAGTCTCCTGGGAGAAAACAATTAATGTCAAAATGTCTAAGTAGAGAAAAACAATTGAACTTTCAAAAATAGCAAGGTTGTCTTCCAATAATCTTGCACTAATTAATTTAACCACCGTCTTTTTATAAGGGGTCAGTCGCTATGAATTCAATTTTATTGTGATTGGATACTATTTGATATTGACCTTCTCTTTCTTTCATGGCAGGCTAAAAAATGTCTGGACCCAACAACTCTCTTCCATAGCGATATCGACGAAGCCACCCAACGTATACAAGTTACTATAAACATATTAAAAAAGTTCCAAAGCACTTTCGAATATTTCAAGGAGAACTTACACAAATACTTCGTGGATCGACGAGTGATCCCTTGGACCTTCCACCCGAACGTAGTATTTGAAAGGTTGAACAAATTCTTGGGAAGACTGAACACAATACAATGGTTCTTTAAAACTGTACTAGAGTTTCAAAAGTTGGAGAAGATTGAGATAGGAGGTATGAAAGGTAGAGTCCTAGGAGGACAGATTAGAGAGATATCAGCTGAATTTGATGCTTATTTCCATGGGTTTGCATCTAAGTCCTACGATGTATTGGATCCAGACGACGAAACATTCAATGATGATTTTAAAGAGTTTCAAGAAAATATAATCGATTTGGATCTAAAACTGTCTACCGTTTTGGTTGAATCATTTGATAATTGTTCCACTTTAGAATCGATTTTCAAGGTAATCGTGTCCGTTTCTTAATTACTCGAATTACATAAGTATACATTTTATATGATTACTACTTAGTTAATCATTTTCAGCTAATTGACGTGGTAGGTTCAGTGTTGGATCGACCGTTAATCAGCAGAGAATTCACAGCGAAATATGTTGAAATCATAGTAATGCTTGAAAAGGAAATTGTTATTTGTGAAGTAAGTATCACTTCTGTAGTTAATTACTTTACCGGAAAATGCAATATATTTTATAACGTACTGGATATCAGGGTAAATTTATTTATATATATCAGAAGCTTAAAAATGGCAAGCCTTTTAAAGGTGATTCAAATCTTCCAGGAACTTTTCAACGAGCAAAGCTACCGGCTAGAGAAGTACGGGATGATGGAAGTGGACACATTCTTTCCACCAGTGGCAGGGGGGCTTTTATTCATGACGATGCTAGCTACGAGGATCACCAAGCCTATAGCTAGCTTTCGCAATTTGCCGCACCCGTAAGTAAAGCTGGGTGGGGCAAATTGCGAAAGCTGATTATCTGGCTTATATTCATCCGTAGATTTAAACAATTCTGTGCTGTGAGGTTTCATTTTATCCCAGTAGTTAGAAAATCACCTTGGCTTGCGAAACTTGTTTTAAATTGTTTTAATAGAGTTGCTTGTAAAATGTAATCTGCAAATGAATAATGTACATTTTAATATAACCTTTTTATATCTAGGATAAAGGGTACGGACGAAGCGAAGAAAATCTTCATCAGATACGACGAACTGATTACCAAAATTAATGAATTCAAGAAGAAATATTTTAATGACTGGGCAGTTAACATACCGAAGACCATTGAAGTGAAGTCTAAGAACACCATTCTTGCTCGACAAGGATCAGATCTTGTATTGAACTTTAATCCAATGGTAAGTGTTCATATTTATTAAGTATAATTGAATTTACTATTTGATCTAGTATACATGTACTATTTATACAATAGTAAGTGGAACATGAATTATAAATCACATTTTTATCTTCAGCTTCTAGATATTCTAAAAGAAGTCGACCATTTACGTGGAAATCCAGACGTAAAAGATCTTATACCAAAGGAGAGTCTAGAAGTGTTCGAGAAGCAAGAGACTTACAGGCAATACAGGATAAATCTGGGGATAACGATCGACTGGTACAATCAGATAAGGAAGAACAGTCAGAAAGTGGAGTTCGATTTAGTAGAGGATGAAATAAAAGCTATTGATCAGAGAATTGAAATGGCACAGAATGAACTGAATTGGGATTCTCCGGGTAACTAGTTGACTAATAGTGAAGTTATTTTAATACCCAGAAACAAAACCAAAGTAAAAATGTTTCCATTATTTTCTAGATCTATGGAACTACTTACAAGAGCTTCATAGGCTGGTTGGAAACTTGTACGAGAGGATGTCGAGAATACAAGACAATTTGAAGGAGATAAAGCTTATTATGAAAGAGTGGTCTGTTCAACCTTTGTTTGAAAGGAAAGAAGGGAAAAAGGTAAGTATGGCGACAAGGATAAACTAAATGAAGAACTCAATACAGGTATATTTGCAACAGTCTTGAAATATTAAGAATTGTTGTGTGGTCATTAGGATACGCTGATGAACCTGGAAGATCGTCAAGAGAAGAAACAGAAACGTTACAGCGACGTGCTGAGTACGTCGCAGCGCATCAACGAGCTGCTTCAAGAGAACATGGAACTGTTTAATATGCAAGACAATCAAGACAGTGAGATATGGATGAACTATGTCGCATTTATAGATAGTTTGATGGAGGAGTCGTTGTTCAAGTCTATCGCTTGCAGGTATTATACAAGGAATTTGCATTTTTGGAGAACATTTGTAGTCGGTGAGATAGTATTAGGTAGCATTTCTTAGTAATAGTACATAAAATAATAGGTTTTTTTTATTATTTCAGTTTGGGCTACATAACTGAACACATGAATCCCAAGAACAAATTGGCTCCGCTATTTGAAGCACAGTTAGAATTACTAGACCCTGACATGGTATTCGCACCCAGCTTAGAACCAAGTGAAGAGCGCGGCTTTACAGCTTTGATTAAGAGTCTGATAGATGACGTATTAAAAATGTCTAGTTTAATAGAAAGAATTGATAAACAGAAAGACGAATCATATGAACAACAGATCGTTAATAGTGATGATATTATTGAAATGAAAAAAGAAATATTGGACGGAATTGAAAGAGTAAGTTTAGTGCACAGTTTTATTTTAGTAATTTTTAAGATTGTCAAATATATACAATTTAAGATAGTATAATAAAATGTGCCATTTTTTTAGGTTATTGAAGATGCCAACGATTTTTGCAAAACATTTGAGAATTATTCATATTTATGGCTCGAAGAGAGAGACGCTGTTATGGAGATATTCCTTACTTACGGCAGAATATTAACACCAGACGAAGTGGATAAGATGGGTTCTGAAGATAAAGATTACGTTGGACCAACACCATGTGTACCTAAAATGGAGGCTTTTAGGGAACAAATTGATCATTACGAGAATTTGTTTATGGAAATTGAAGATATGGAGTCTTATCAAGTTTTTAATAGCTGGTTTCAGGTATGTTTTGGTTTAGTTAGAAGTGCTTTATATTAACCTATTAGAAATATCTTATGATGTAATTTTCGTTGCATATTCTATATCAGGTTGATGTAAGACCATTTCGTCAAGCTCTACTCAATACAGTCAGAAAGTGGGGAAATATGTACAAAGAGCATTTGGTCAACAACGTGACTTCGAGCCTCAGTGACTTAGGGAACTTTATTCGGAAAGCTGATGAAGGTAATACACCTTACCTACTACACCTACACATAAAATGTTGGTCACTGATTACCTTTTTATAGGAACCATCTTATTTCAAAAACACTTTTGATTCAATTTATGTCACTTAATAGAAGAAAATACTAGACATAATTAAAGAAAGCCTTCATTTGTTCAGGGTTACTCCAGCCAGTACCGGAAGGAGATTATGACGCTTTAGTTAATGTAATGGGTTACCTAATGAATGTCAAAGATCGGACTGTTACAACAGACGACATGTTTCAACCTCTTACTGAAACTATAGAGCTGCTGAAATTTTATGATATGGACATTCCCGAAGAAGTAAACGTTTTACTGCAAGTGAGTTACCAATGTTAAATTTACGGGAATATTTACTAATATTATCATAATATTATTGTTAATGGAGAGTACATGTAATTTCTAAAAAAATATTTTTAAGGAATTGCCAGAACAATGGCAGGCAACAAAGAAGTTAGCTCTGACAGTTAAACAGCAAGTGGCGCCGCTTCAAGCGGCCGAAGTGTCGGGCATTAGGAAGAAGATATCAACTTTTGACTCTCACGTCACGTATTATAGGGAAGTTTTTAAGAGATATGAGGTAAGTAATATAGCTATATCATAAGCATCCGTTCAATATGCAGCAAATCACACTGATTCATGTACACTCACTAACAACCTTAGGTAAAAATATTGATATGCTTATAATAATACACAGTTCTTCAAATACGAATGTGACGATCCCTACGAAGTGATGTCTCGAGTCGATTTCGAGTTGTTATACTTGGAAGAGGAGATGAGAGGCATACAGGAATCAGGATCATTGTTTGAAGTCAATGTCCCTGAGTTCAAACTATTGAAGCAATGTCGGAAGGAACTTAGGATGTTAAAGGTATCATATAATATAGTTTAGAAATGTCGTGAAATATGCTATGGACAAAGTAAAACTTATTTTATTGTGGATTTCAGCAACTCTGGGATTACATATACATTGTAAGGACAAGTATTGAAGATTGGAAGACCACGCCATGGCGAAAAATCGACGTTGAAAACATGGATATTGAGTGCAAGAAGTTCGCCAAAGAGATTAGATTATTAGACAAAGAAATGAGAAGGTAGGGACCCCAAAAATTTAAATAATAATTTAAGGAATACATATTATTGAAAATGTGACAGACACAGATTCTGATCTTTTTATTTATAGTTGGGACACATACATAAATCTCGAAGCAACAGTAAAGAACATGCTGACATCATTAAGAGCTGTAGGTGAGCTTCAAAACCCAGCAATAAGAGAGCGCCACTGGGATCAACTAATGAGCACCACAAAGGTGAACTTTGAAATATTTGGCTTTGAAATTAAATTATAATAATATGTATATAAATATGAAATGTAAATAAACTGAATGTTGTGTAAGCACCTTCAAGAACAAGGGTATGTTGGGTTTGAAGTTTCAAGTGTTATGCATTATGCATGTATCTTTTAGGGTTGCTATCAATTGATTATCTTTTTAAAGATGACTGGAAATATTTATAGCTAGGGATACTTAAAATTGTACCATAAAAAGCTGATTCGGAGTCTAATTTTATTACTGTTTCAACTCTTAATAAGGTTTAATTGATAGCAATTCTGAATTTGTTTGATTCAATCGGTGGCATGCATTTGCGCTTTGAATGAAAGTTCACGAGTTTAGTACGATTTCATAGCCGCCTGGGATTTGTATTATACAATTTCGGTGTTTTGGATATGATGCGAATGTGTTATGCGAATGTAAATATCTTTGTGATCCACAGAGCTTAGCAGCATTACCACGTGAGCTCACTGTAAGTATGACAAAGTGCGAATGTACAATGTTTTCTTCTTACTATACATAGATATCGTTTCGAAACATTTTAGTTTATTAGGAAATATGCTTTTACACAAAAAAACGGCTTCAGAATGTGCAAATGCTACATAAGTATAATTCATTTCAGTTATTTTTTATACTTTCACGAGCACGAAATTGCCGTTTCACAAGTTTCACTTCAGTATAACTAACATGATTTTTAAAAGAAGTAGAATAAAATAGCAGTAGATACATCAAAAAATCAAATACAATATCTAATACATTGTAATCAAATAGGTAAGAATCATTATGGACCTGAATACGACACTAGCCGACTTATTAGCACTAAACTTACACGAATGCGAGGAAGAAGTGAAGAATATAGTGGACAAAGCGGTGAAGGAAATGTCAATGGAGAAGATACTCAAAGATTTGAACACCACCTGGAGCCAGATGGAGTTTGAACAGGAAGTACACACGAGGACTGGATGTATTTTGTTGAGGGCTAGTGAGGAACTTATTGAGACGTTAGAAGAAAATCAGGTAAATTATTATTGAAGTTAATGAAACTGTTGCTAGAGTAAGAAAATATATTTACCTAAATTGTTTCGACCAAGAATTGGTTTATATAAAAATGAATCTGAATGGGTTGGTGTTACAATAGTGTGTTTTAAAACAGGATAATTATTATAGGTGCAACTTCAAAATCTTATAACATCCAAGTTCATTGCGTACTTCTTGGAAGAGGTATCAAGTTGGCAACAAAAGCTATCAATAGCGGATCAAGTCATCACTTTCTGGTTCGAAGTTCAGAGGACTTGGACACATTTGGAAAGCATATTTATGAGTTCTGAAGATATAAGAAAACAGTTACCCGATGACTCGGCAAGATTTGATAGGATTGATTCTGAGTTTAAGGTATAAGCTAACCAAGTCTATGCATGAAGAGTAGATGCATTTCAGTTATTCTCTAAAGTATATGTTTGTTTGTCCATTTACTTTCATTTCATACCTGGGCTGAAATCCATGTATAAAGATAGCGGCGCTGGAGTTCATATAAGTTTCATTTCAGATACTATCTAAAGAGATGGCAAAAACACCAAACGTAGTACAAGGAACCAATAAAGATGGTTTAGTTGAGCAACTCGACAGCCTTCAAAAAGACCTCATCATTTGCGAAAAAGCATTAGCAGAGTACTTGGAAACCAAGAGACTGGCATTTCCGAGATTCTACTTCGTGTCATCTGCAGATTTGTTGGATATCCTCTCGAATGGAAATCAAGCTGATTTGGTCATTAGGTGGGTGGTATAAAATATGAAATATCAAATTATCTGATTGGCAATGGTTACCTTATAATAGATAATTTTTCAGACACTTGACAAAACTTTTTGATTCGATAGCAAGACTCAAATTTATCGAGAGTAGTGATCCAAATGAAAAAATAGCTTCTGGTATGATAGCTAAAGATGGCGAATTGGTACCTTTTCATGGAACATGTGATTGTACTGGTGCGGTAAGAAATAAAATAAATATCAGTTATTATTCAGAATCAATCCTACTAATATTATAAATGCGAAAGTTTGTGAGTGTGGATGTATGTATGTTTGTTACTCCTTCACGCAAAAACTACTGAACGGATTTGGATGAAATTTCGAACACAGATAGATTATAACCGGGATTAACATATAGGATACTTTTTAACCCAATAATCCAATACTCCGCGGATGAAGTCGCGGGGCACAGCTAGTAATAGATATTTTTGCATAATGTAATCACAATTCCAGGTAGAAATTTGGCTGAATAGACTGCAAGCCATAATGAGATCAACCATTCGACATTATTTCGGTGAAGCTTTTGTATCTTATGAAGAGAAGCCTCGAGAACAGTGGCTGTTCGATTTCATGGCCCAAGTATCCCTATGCGGCTCCCAAATCTGGTGGACTACAGAAGTAAACATGGCCTTTGCTAGACTAGAAGAAGGTTATGACAATGCACTAAAAGATTACTACAAGAAACAGTTGTCCCAACTAAGCACGTTGATTTCTTTGCTCATTGGTGAACTGAGCAAGCAAGATCGACAGAAGATCATGACGATTTGTACTATAGACGTTCATTCGAGAGATGTGGTCAGTAAAATGATTCAAGGGAAAGTGGAAGCGGGCTCGGCCTTCCAATGGCAGTCGCAACTTAGACACAGGTTTTGGGATATTGCGTTGAATCATCTGCACTGTTTTGTTTCAGGTTATTTTCATTTACACCTACATTGTATTGATAAAATGTAATTGTTTTCTGAAACTTATTTCGATACTTCACATAGATTTAGTGTTATTGTCCGATTTCTTGTATTTCTTTCAAAATGTAATAATATAGATAGATTTGAAATTTTAATAGGCCTATGTCAGTAGAAACGCTTCAGATAACAATGTTATTATGTAGAGTAGATCATTACTACCAACAATTTATAATAATAATATAATCTAAGGTTACCACAACATTATAATCACATATATTCATTTTGCTCACGATTGTTGTTATAGTATTTTTTTTCAATACACTAATACCTGTTAATAATTAAATTCTTAAATAATTTGACGACCGCTTGGCGCAGAGGTTCGAGCGTAGGCCGATCGGCTCACTACACCGGGAGGTTGCGGGTTCGATTCCCGTCAGGGTAAATTTTGGTAATGTCCTTTTCGTAATTTGTCCTGGTCTGGGGTGTCACTTGGATCGCCCTCAGTCCATTGTACGGTACCCATAGTACAAGCGTTGCTTAGTTTGGGACCATACAGTTGGTGTGTTCGTGTGTCGATATGTATTTATTCATTTTCAGGTGGGGTGAAACAGAAATGCATTGTTTCGCCAATATTTGCGACGCGCAGTTCTTATACAGTTACGAGTACTTGGGTAACACGCCAAGGTTGGTCATAACTCCGTTGACTGATCGATGTTACATAACACTAACACAGGTGAGATCTGTGAAAATTTAAGTTAATCGACTCATTAAGCCAATAATGCCATTTATTTTAAAGTAAACATTGTTTTTAAACAGTCTCTTCACTTGATTATGGGTGGAGGTCCTGCGGGTCCAGCCGGTACGGGCAAAACGGAAACTACTAAAGATTTAGGAAGGGCCTTAGGAATAATGGTATACGTATTTAATTGTTCTGAGCAAATGGATTATCAGGTAAGTAAAATAACAATATTAACTTTAAATTGCTGAATAAGAAAAATATTTAGTCTAATAAACAATATTCTTATTTTAAAGTAGTAAAAACAACAAACTTGCTAGATAATTAACGTTTAGCACACTGCTGACGGCCGTTATAATATTTTTTTGCTTTAATTCAGTCTTGCGGCAACATCTACAAAGGATTAGCACAAACAGGTGCTTGGGGGTGTTTTGACGAATTTAACAGGATTTCTGTTGAAGTATTGTCTGTAGTCGCAGTCCAAGTGAAATCTGTGCAAGATGCCATAAGGTAAGCTCCACTTTATACCTAAAGTATGCTCTAAATAATATGATATCCCCAAATGGTTAAGTTCATCTTGTCCTTCCTTATAGGGATAAAAAAGAGAAATTCAATTTTATGGGAGAAACGATCGTCTTAGTACCAGCAGTTGGCATCTTCATCACAATGAATCCAGGTTACGCCGGTCGCACGGAACTACCCGAGAATTTGAAAGCTCTCTTCAGACCATGTGCTATGGTCGTGCCAGATTTTGAACTGATTTGTGAAATCATGTTAGTCGCTGAAGGGTTTCAGGAGGCCAAGATATTGGCCAGAAAGTTTATTACACTGTACACCTTGTGTAAAGAGCTGCTTTCGAAGCAAGATCACTATGATTGGGGATTAAGAGCTATTAAGTCCGTGCTTGTAGTTGCTGGTTCTTTAAAGGTAAGATGGAATTCGTATAACGGCTTAGTTTTGAATTAATATATAGTAAGTAATATTTAGTAAGTGAAATTCTTTAAATGTTAATTTTTAGAGAGGTGATCCAGGTAGACCTGAAGAGGAAGTGCTTATGAGGACTCTACGAGATTTCAACATACCAAAAATAGTAACTGACGATATGCCAGTATTCATGGGACTTATAGGAGATCTATTCCCAGCCCTCGAAGTACCCAGAAAACGTGATTTAGAGTTCGAAAGAACTGTAAAACAGGCAGCCATGGACCTTTCTTTACAACCTGAAGATAATTTCATATTAAAAGTTGTTCAGCTCGAAGAGTTATTGGAAGTACGTCATTCAGTGTTCATTGTTGGTAACGCCGGTACCGGGAAGACTCAAGTATGGAAATCGCTATTTAAAACATATCAAAATCTTAGAAAGAAGCCTATTTACAACGATCTTAATCCTAAGGCAGTTACAAACGACGAGCTTTTTGGTATTATTAATCCAGCAACTAGGGAGTGGAAAGATGGATTACTGTCTGTTTTGATGAGGGATCAAGCTAATCTTATTGGTGAGAATCCGAAATGGATTCTCTTGGATGGGGATATAGATCCTATGTGGATTGAATCTCTAAATACAGTGATGGATGATAATAAAATTCTTACGTTGGCTAGCAATGAACGAATAGCCCTTACTCCCAGTATGAGATTGATGTTTGAGATCTCCAATCTTCGTACTGCAACGCCTGCTACTGTATCCCGGGCTGGTATTTTGTATATTAATGCACAGGATTTGGGATGGAATCCGTAAGTATTAACCTTTACCTATGTTCTAACGTTTTGTTAAATTCAGTTTATATTTTCAGAAATAGGCTTTTACAGATAATATTATATAGTATGCAAAATCTAATAATATAGTATTTATGTTTTTGTAGGTACGTAACAAGTTGGGTAGAAACAAGAAAAATACCAGCTGAGAAATCAAATCTGGTGATCTTGTTTGATAAATATATACCGCCATGTTTAGAAACTGTGAGGACCAGGTTCAAAAAGATAACTCCTATAGTTGACATGGCTCATGTACAGATGCTGTGCCATTTACTGGACTGTTTATTGGTACAAGAAAATACGCCACCAGATTGTCCAAAGGAATGGCACGACATATTCTTTGTGTTTGCATGTGTTTGGGCGTTTGGTTCTGCTATGTTTCAAGAGACAAATGTTGATTATAGGATTGGTGAGTTCATAATGATATTTGTTATTTCTTTCAACTCCATTGTTTTTTTTTATTTGATGTATTTTGTTTTTATATGTAGTTGATAGAATGTTCTTTATTCCAGAATTCTCTAAATGGTGGTTAAACGAGTTTAAAAATATTAAGTTTCCTGCCGGCGGTACGGTTTTTGATTATTACATCGATTCTGAAACGAAACAATTTACACCATGGACGGAGAAAATACCTAAGTTCGAGTTGGATTCAGATATACCTCTTCAGGTAAACCTTTATTATTAAATATTACTTTTCCATTTCAACCATTTGATTCCATTTTATACTTAGGGACATCCCACTGCAGATAATATTATTGTGCCGTATAATCTTTTCTGGATCAAATGAAACTCAATAAATTTATTTTAAGGCTGTTCTCGTACCAACCGCTGAAACGATAAGAATCAGATTCTTTTTGGATTTATTGATGAAGAAAAAACATCCAGTAATGTTGGTTGGTGGTGCAGGTTGTGGTAAAACAGTATTAGTAAATGAAAAGTTGCAAAGGTAACTATCGTATAATTTTTAGGTGTTTTTTTTGTACAAAATATACATCTTCAAGAATAATTTATATTTTCAACAGCCTCTCCGAAAGCTACGCTATACAATCAGTGCCGTTCAACTTTTACACATCATCAGAAATGTTGCAAAAAGTTCTGGAAAAACCTTTAGAAAAAAAGGCAGGTCGAAATTACGGACCACCGGGCAACAAGACTCTAATATACTTTATTGATGACATGAACATGCCTGAAGTGGATGCTTATGGAACGGTTCAACCGCACACAATAATTCGACAACATTTAGACTACAACCATTGGTATGACCGTACCAAGCTGACGTTGAAAGATATTCATAATACGCAATACGTGTCTTGTATGAACCCGACATCAGGTAGTTTCACGATAAACCCGAGGCTTCAGAGGCATTTCTGTGTGTTCGCCATCAGCTTCCCTAATACTGAAGCGTTAAATAACATTTACCATTCGATATTGAGCCAGCATTTGACCAATCCGGAGTTGAGGATTAATCCACTCATAGCTAAATTATCAGGTGAGTAATATTTATGAATTTATAAGTATATATTTGGGAGTTACAGTTGCACCACAGCCTTAAGAGGAATAGTATGTGCTACTTAAATTTGTATTTTTTTAACATGTCTGTCTATTAAGATGATGTTTTCGCAGATAACGTGGTGACGGCTACAATCGGACTTCATAATAAAGTTTCGCAAGTCTTTCTTCCAACAGCAATTAAGTTCCATTACATATTTAATTTGAGGGACTTGTCCAATGTATTTCAGGTACCAAGCCTTTAATTTTCTAATTATTTAAGTACCTATTTAACTTAGTTTTTTAGAGTCTATGTGACATTTACAGGGTTTCCTATTCAGTACAAATGAATGTCTGGTAAATCCATCTGATATACTTCGCTTATGGTTACACGAGACCCATCGGGTCTATGGTGACAAACTCACTGAGGATAAAGACATTGATGCATTCCTTAAAGTCCAAGTTGATCTTTGCAAGAAAAACTTTGAGGTAACTATATGCTTAGCAGTCAAAAGTATTACAATGCAATAACTTTGTTATTGTTCAAACTCTACATATTTACCGAAATAATTTATACATTCTAGGAAATTGACGAAGGCGTTGTATTTGAACGTCCGAACATATACTGCCACTTTGCTGGTGGTATCGGTGAACCCAAGTACATGCCCATAGCTTCGTGGGAACAGCTCAATAAGCTACTCACTGAAGCAATGGCAAGCTACAACGATCTCATAGCCGCTATGAACCTGGTGCTGTTTGAAGATGCCATGATGCATATTTGCAGGTTGGAATTTAAATTTAGAAATGACATCGATAATACTATTCCAATGAAACAGTAAATACTTTATAGAAATGTACCCTAAATGTATGTTTTGTTTTTAGAATTTCTCGTATCTTAGAAAGCCCTAGAGGTAGCGCTCTACTAGTAGGCGTGGGAGGTTCTGGAAAACAATCACTATCAAGACTAGCAGCTTTTATTGCGAGTTTAGAAGTCCTGCAAATACAATTAAAGAAAGGCTATGGTGTTTCCGACCTGAAGGTAAATCATGTAGAACTTAGTATTAAGTATATGAGGTAGTAGGAAGTCTATGAGAGCCAAAACCAATACCTTATAAATTAAATATTATTATTTCTAGAATGAACTCTCCCAATTATATATCAAGACGGGTCTCAAGAATGTAGGTATCATGTTTCTAATGACCGATGCTCAAGTAGCAAATGAACAGTTTCTAGTACTCATCAATGATTTGTTGGCATCCGGTGAAGTGGTTGATCTATTCCCTGATGACGAAATTGAAAATATCATTGCTGGAGTGAGGAACGAAGTAAGTAAATGTACAAGTATACGATAGATTGAAATGATATGAATTATTTATTACTCAAGCCATAATTTTATTATTATTATTATTATTCCATTTATTTATTTTATATCATTTTATATTTTTAAATTATTATTATTACTATTAAAGCCATTTATTCCTTGAAATTTTACTTTACAAATTACAATTACAAACTTTAAGATTACATTTACAAAAAAAATATTAAATTATTAATTATTTCATCAATGTTTTCATTTTCAGTCAAGTATTCATTTGAGTCAGTATTGTTAGTATCAAAAATCATATATTGTTAGTATATTAATGATAATTATTTTTATTATTTATAAATGTTATGTCGTGTTATTTGTAATAATCAAGGACCTCTCTCGAGTGAAGGCCTCCTCCATGTCCTTCCATGTTTTCCTATCATTCGCTGTTTTTATCCAGTCTTGTCCTGCCGTTTTTCTCAACTCGTCACTCCATCTTTCCAGCGGCCTGCCTTTTCTCCTATTGCCGATAGGTCCAGCCCATGTTGTAACTCTCTTAGTCCATTTGTTCTCGTCCATGCGAGCTACATGCCCGGCCCATTTCCATTTTTGTTTTTGACAATAATTTAGTGCATCAACCTTTGTTTGTTTTCTGATGTCTACATTTCTATGCTTGTCTTGTCTTTTTATATTCAGTATACTACGTTCCATGGCTCTTTGGGTTGTTAATATTCTATTGATGGTGTAGTTGTTGAAAATCCAAGTTTGGCAGGCATACGACAGGCAGAGCAGGAGGCAAGTATCTAAAACGACTTTTAATATTTTAAGGGCATATTTGACTTGAGAATTTCTTTATGACTCCAATACTTTTCCACGTATTGTTAATTCGTCGGTTGATTTCGTCTCGATGTCTTGATTTCTTAAAATATATTTGTTTTCCTAAGTACGTATATTCCTGTACATATTCTAATACTGTATTATTTACTGTTATGGGTATCTCGCTGGTATTAGTCATAATTTTTGTTTTTGTAGAGTTTAGATCTAGGCCAGTTTTTTGGCTGACTTGGTAGAGTTCGTTAATCATAATTTCTATCTCTGTTGCGTTTTCTGAGAAAAGAGCAATGTCATCAGCAAATCTTAAATTATTAAAGCGGGTTCCGTCTATGTTTAAACCTTTCTCGGACCAATCCAGACTCTTCATTATATATTGGAGAACTGTAATGAAAATTCTTGGAGACAGGGGATCTCCTTGCCTTACACCTCTACAAATCTTAATGTCAGGACCCGTTCTGTCTAGCCTTACTCGGCTAATGCTTTTATTATATATATCTTGCAATAACTCTATTATTTCAGCAGGTATACCGCAGTCTTGTAGAGCTTCCCATATGCTGTTATGTGATATAGAGTCGAAAGCTTTTGCGTAGTCGATGAATACTAGGTAGAGAGGGCATCTTTTTTCCTCATATTTCTCGATAACTTGCTCTAACGTGTGAATATGATCTATAGTTGAAAAGTTTTTCCTAAAACCTGCTTGCTCTACCGGTTGGTATTCTTCCGTAGTTATAGCAAGGCGATCTTCCAAGCATGATGCAAACAATTTGTATAGGTTCGGTTGTAAGCTGATAGGTCTGTAGTTTCCGATATCACTGGGGTCACCTTTTTTATAGAGCAGTATTATGTCAGATGTGGCCCATTCTGTCGGTATTTTTTTTGTATCCAGGATCTTGTTGTAGAGGATGGTTAGATATGGTGTGAGTACATGACTTCCTGCTATAATTGCCTCGTTGGGTATATTGTCTGGGCCACTGCTCTTGTTTACCTTGAGTTTTTCGATTTTTATTTGTATTTCTAAGTCGTTAAATCTTCTTAGGTTGTTCGCGTGTGTCGTTATTTTTGTTTTCTCTTGTTTTGGTAAGTCTTTTTTTGCAGAATACAGATTTTTATAGAATTTTGTGGCTATGTTTATTATACTTGATGTTGAAAATATCTTTTTACTGGTAGAGTTTTCTTTTAGGCATGGAATCCAGGTTTTCGCGGTATTTAGTTCTTTATAACCCTTTTTTAGACTTCTTGTACCAGTCAGGTGTTTCTTGAAAATGTTTAGGCGATGCTCATTGTGTTCTTTCCTTATGAGTTTATGAGTATTTTTGTACAAGTAACTTAGTTCTTTTTTTTCTTCTGGTGTTAAACCCGCTTGGAGTTTTAAAATTTTCCTTCGTTCAATCATGGATTTCGTTTTGTCCGACAGTATACTTTGATTTTGGGATATTGTGTTTTTGATAGAGTCAATGCTTTGAAGTATTACATTTTTAATTTTTAGGTAGTAGTATTCCATATCCTCAACTGTCCTCATGCAAATCATATCTGTCTGTTTTGATAGGGTTAATAAGTATTGTTTTTCTTTAGATGGAGAGTTTATGTTAACTGTTTTATTTTCGTATTTTCATCGACTAGATTTTGGTGTTTTCAAGAGTATAGTACTTCTGAGAAGTCTGTTATCGCTAGGATAAGAACATTGATTGATGATTTCCATATTCATAAAGAGCTTTTTTATATTAGTCAGTATGTAGTCGATTTGACTTTTTGTTCTTTTAGGTGATAACCATGTCCATAAGTTATTTGGGTTCTTTTTAAAGATGCTATTTATTACCGTAAAGTCGTTTTCCATTACATCAAGCCATAATATAGGCAACTAAATAGAAAAAAACAAAACACATATTGTATAAATACGCGTTACGCGTTACGCTTTTCACCGTTTGAGTGCCCGGGTAGCGAGCGCCCCGAACGTCCGTAAAGAAGCTTCGCTTCAAAAGGCAAAACTTAATTAATCTCGAATACGGCAAAACTATGGTTGATGAAACTATCAAGAAATATGAATTGAGATGACGAAGAAGTTTAGCGTTTAAAGATAGAGTTTGCTTGGTGCTCTCTGTCTAAAATAGGAGTCAATATTATTTGATCTGGTGTTTATAAATTTCAGGTGAAAGGTGCAGGTCTCCCCGACACCAGGGAAGTTTGTTGGAAATTCTTTATAGATAGAGTTCGTAAGCAACTCAAAGTAGTGCTATGTTTCTCTCCCGTCGGTTCTACATTGAGAGTTAGGTCCAGAAAGTTCCCAGCTTTGATCAACTGCACTTCCATCAATTGGTTCCATGAGTGGCCTCAAGAGGCTTTAGTTTCTGTAGCCATGAACTTTTTGGAAGAATTACACGTATTGCCGGTAAGATAGAGAAAAAGTCCTTATGATGATTATGGAATACCTACAAGGCTATTTAAAAAGTTAATTAAACAAAAAAATCGTATATTATATAGGATACAATTTTAAAAATAATATGAAGAGTGTTATTAAGCAAATTGCCGTTAAATACTTTTCGATATTTTAGATGACATTAAAAGACTCAATATCAAGATTCATGGCGTACGTTCACACATCAGTGAACACGATGTCTAAAGCATATTTAGCAAACGAAAGGAGATATAACTACACAACACCGAAGAGTTACTTAGAACAAATCAGTTTGTACGCCAAATTGGTTAACAATAAGACTGATGAACTAAGGGCAAAAATAGTACGGTAAGTAGGTATAGTAGCGCGTTACTTAAATATAACTTAAGTTGCCATACTATATATAATGTTCAGTGTAAAATGAATTTTATTAAACGATTTGTATAAAATGTTATAGATTAGAGAACGGCTTAGAAAAGTTACGGAGCACTGCATCTCAAGTAGACGAATTAAAAGCTAAATTGGCTATACAAGAAATAGAACTGCAACAAAAAAATGAGGCCGCTGACAAACTAATTGAAATGGTCGGTGTGGAGACAGCTAAAGTACAAAGTGAAAAGGCACTAGGTGAGAATATTCAAATAAGAGCACAAACATTTAAAGATGCATTTATAGATGTAATAAAAGCATGACTGATAGCTGCGCTGCGTCCTAGGAATTTCTTCTAGTAATAAATACTATTTATATCGGCCACCCTTTTTATTCTTCAGCCGACGCGGAGGAAGAAAAAGTTGCAGTTATAGCCGAAGAAGTGTTAAAGAAGCAGAAAGATTGCGAAGAGGATCTAATCAAAGCTGAGCCTGCGTTAGTGGCAGCACAGGAAGCTTTGAACACGCTGAACAAAGCCAACCTTACGGAGCTGAAGTCATTCGGCTCGCCGCCTGGAGCTGTGACTAATGTTACTGCTGCTGTTATGGTTTTACTTGCACCTGGCGGTAAGATTCCCAAGGATAGGAGTTGGAAATCAGCAAAGGTAAGGATATCAAATCATAGATCAAATGAAATGATTGGTAACGAAGTATGTAAACTAATTGTTTTAAATACATTTATTTTCAGGTGGTGATGGCAAAAGTAGATGTTTTCTTAGAATGTTTAATACATTATGATAAAGAAAACATACATCCAGATGTCATTAAAGCAATTCAACCGTATCTTAAAGATTCTGAGTTTGAGCCAGGTAATTAAAATTATGAGGAATATTATAAATATGTGTAAGTGAAAATTAAGGTCAAATATTAACAGCAAATCAATTTAAACTTGATCCCCAGAATTCATAAGATCCAAATCGGCTGCAGCCGCCGGTCTCTGCGCGTGGGTGATCAACATTATAAAGTTCTATGAAGTATTCTGCGATGTAGAACCCAAGAGGAAAGCTTTGGCGGCTGCGAATGCTGAACTGGCTGCTGCTACTGAAAAACTGAAGTCAATCAAGTCTAAAGTTACTGTGAGTATCATTAAAAAGAAGTGAGCGTGGTCAAAATATTTTTCTTATGACGAAACCATTTCAGTCTTTAGAAGAACTACTTGCGTCATTAACAGCAGACTTCGAGAAGGCAACTTCTGAGAAGCTGAAATGTCAACAAGAAGCTGATGCTACAAATAGAACTATTCAGCTTGCTAATAGATTGGTCAATGGTCTTGCCAGCGAGAATATTAGATGGGCTGAAGCTGTTTCCTCGTAAGTACTACTGTTTTAACTATTTCAAATCCGTTGATGATTGCTGATGATTTATACAGATTTTAGGGTAATTTTATTGTCGTTCTACTCGTATCATCAATGCTAGTCACTATAGACAGTCAAAAGGTTAAATAATATATAGTAAAAAAATGTGTAGAAAAATGTGACAACTTATTCTTGAATTCATTTTAACTGGGAATCTTCCATTTGACGACCTCTTGGCGCAGTGGTTTGAATATAGACCACACGGCTCACTACACCGAGTGGTTGTGGATTTGATTCCCGCCGGGGAAAATTTCGGAACTGGGATCGCCCCCAGTCCATTGTACGGTACCCAAAGTACAAGCTTCGCTTAGTTTGGGACCGTACAGTTCGTGTGTCAATCTGGCGATATTTATTATTTTTTAAATACATTAAAATAATATTTTTGGTTTTAGCTTAATGCAGCAAAGTACAACATTACCAGGCGATGTTCTTTTAGTTTGCGCGTTCATATCATACGTTGGTTGCTTCACGAAGCAATATAGATTGGATTTGATTCATAAGAACTGGCTCGTTTTCTTAAAAACTTTAGAAGTAAGTATGATTCTTGTGTGCTTCCATAGCTTCATTCGAAAATATTAAAATTCTGCTACTCTTTCCAAGGATGATCTAGTTGAATATACTTTTATGATTATAGCCACCAATACCAATAACGGAAGGCTTGGACCCTCTAACGATGCTGACTGATGATACAACTATAGCAATGTGGCAGAACGAAGGACTTCCATCCGATCGAATGAGTACTGAGAACGCCACTATACTGTCTAATTCCGATCGATGGCCGCTTATGATCGATCCTCAGGTATTAATTAGTTTTTAGTCTTTGTTTTGGGTGTTCGGAATTTATCAAAATTGAGGTAGAAAAGTCAACTTCTTAAACATAATTTTACTGAGTACCCGTTTAATCAAATTTATGAAATTTCAGTTGCAAGGCGTGAAATGGATCAAACAGAAATACGGCGATAAGTTGCAGGTGATACGCCTAGGGCAGAAAGGTTATTTGGACACGATAGAGAAAGCCATAATAAAAGGCGATACTGTTCTATTGGAGAATATAGGTGAGACAGTTGATCCTGTCCTAGATCCTTTGCTAGGACGCAATTTAATTAAAAAAGGAAGGTGAGTTATTACTATGCGTTGATATTTAGAATTTATACAAAAAGAAATGAGTAAGTTAATGAAAATACAAAATTTAGGCTTAAAAAATATACTTATTCCAAAGAAAGTGACATTGTTTTGTATTAGAAGTTACAATCGAGTGTTTATTTTATTGCAGAGCAATCAAAATAGGCGACAAAGAAGTGGAATATAGTGCAAGCTTCAGACTTATCTTACATACAAAATTAGCAAATCCCCACTACAAACCAGAAATGCAAGCGCAAACGACCCTAGTCAACTTCACAGTAACAAGAGACGGCTTAGAAGATCAGCTCTTAGCTGAAGTAGTGAAAGCCGAGAGACCAGATCTGGAAGAATTGAAAGCGGAATTAACAAAACAACAGAATCGATTTAAAATACAACTAAAAGAGCTAGAGGATGATTTGCTATCGCGATTGTCATCGGCCGGTGAGAATATATTGGGTGATACGGCTCTTGTTGAAAATCTGGAGACTACTAAGAAAACTGCGGCTGATATTGAAAAGAAGGTATTGATTTGAAATTTTGATAAAAATTTGTATTTGAATGTACCTACATGGCTTACTATCAGTAAGTATGAATTGTATATTATTTTTAGGTTGCTGAAGCGAAAATAACATCACATCAAATAGACCAAGCTCGTGAGTTCTACCGTCCGGCATCAGCCAGAGCATCTCTACTGTATTTCATACTTAACGACTTGAACACAATCAATCCAATTTATCAGTTTTCACTCAAGGTATACTAATCAGTAATCCTGTTACTCTGATAAGTCAATTTGTTATTATTATTTCGTTTTTGTTTTCATTTTTTATTTCAAATTAGACAGAAACTTAGCAGTCGTTAAAAAATCGGAATCATTTTTCATTTGCATATGACTTCTATACTACCTCTGTACTTTTTATATTTTCTAATTTCTATAACTTTAGAACCATTATTAGCTACGATTGCTGAATATATGACTAGCGATATTTATTTCAAATTTTGTATTAGGCATTCAGCGTGGTTTTTCAAAAAGCGATATCCAGGGCCGAGCCGGCTGAGGAAGTGAGCCAGCGTATCAAGAACCTTATCGATTGTATCAGCTATTCCGTCTTCCAATACACCTCTAGAGGATTGTTCGAATGCGATAAGCTTATATTTGCTTCACAAATGACCTTTCAAGTAAGTCAAAGAAATTAATAATGAAATTTTATGAATATGTATTTTAGGTTCCATTTAATGACGAAATTTATTGTTTTCTTGGCAATTACTATAACAATGGGTACATAAAAAAAATTAGCTGTATAAAAATTTAAGATTCTAATTAATCCGACAGTGACAACTTTGCTCAACATTTTTTTCTTTATTACCCTCAGCACCATGCATGGCGTCATATCCTAACTCAGTGCATATTCAATGACGTCATCTTATCTTGACCGCAAGCATAATACAAAACTTGAATGAAGGTCAAAGTGTGAAGGCCGTTATTATTTACCTAACCTGGCCGTAGTTAGAACAAACAATATAAAACTAACATTAAACAGATTCACGCTAGTTGTTTTTTTTTTAATATCTAATATTTCTTGTTATGGCCAATTCTTTGGAGACTATCCTAGATGTTTTGGGTATATTTTTTTGCAGGTGCTCCTAATGAGTGAAGAAATATCACCAGCTGAGCTGGACTTCTTTCTCCGCTTCCCCGTTAAGCCGCACGTGACCAGTCCGGTGGACTTCTTGTCCAATCAGAGCTGGGGCGGCATTTGTTCTTTAGCTAGTAAAGATGAATTTCGAAACCTCGATAGAGATATTGAGACGTCACCGAAAAGGTGGAAGAAGATCGTTGAAATGGAGTGTCCTGAGAGAGAAAAGTTTCCGCAGGTCAGTTATGTAAAATAAACTTTTCAAATACATTTGGATCGCACCTAACGAGATAATGACGTAAAACGTGTTTTTAAACTGTAACAGTTCTAATAGGTGCCATTTTTCAGGAATGGAAAAATAAAACGCCTCTACAAAGGCTGTGTATGATGAGAGCGTTGCGACCTGATAGAATGACGTATGCGGTAGCGTAAGTATTAAATCTTAGAGAGTTTATACTGTCACCAGAATATCCTCTTAGCACTCTTACTGTTTAATTTGTAGAGCATACATCGAAGAGAAAATGGGATCAAAATACGTTGAAAACAGAACCGTGGAGTTCAGTAAATCATTCGAAGAGACAAGTCCAACTACTCCAATATTCTTCATCCTATCTCCTGGAGTGAATCCACTGAAGGATGTGGAAACTCTTGGCAAGAGTATGGGGTTCACAGCCGATGATGGGAACTTCCATAACGTGTCTTTGGGTCAAGGACAGGAGATAGTGGCGGAGCAGGCGATGGATGAGGCTTTGGTGAAGGGACACTGGGTCGTATTGCAGGTGTGTGTTCATTGAAAGCTTTTGGTTGGCCATTCTTATATTTATGATTCTTCCTTATTTTTGAATCCTATCAGCATATGTTTCACGATAAGAAGGTATCGGTATCAGATAACAATGTCAACTGACGTAACCCTATTAAATTGGAGAAACAATCGTGACGATTTCTACCAAAATGCCTACTGTAAGTAGATTTTGGAAAATTGCAGAACATTCATTTAGTAAAGAAATGGCTGCCGAGTCTTGAGAAGAAGATGGAGAGCTTCGCCGGCGGGTGCCACGAGCAGTACCGGCTGTTCATGTCGGCCGAGCCCGCCGCCACCGCCGCCGCGCACATCATCCCGCAGGGCATCCTCGAGTCCAGCATCAAGATCACCAACGAGCCGCCCACTGGGATGCAGGTATGGACCACTTGCTGGCTAGGGTCATTGTCATATTATTATATTTCAATTGCTTGAGGTCTTTGTCGTCGTAGTTATTATGTTTATCGAAGACTATAAGGATGTCCACGTGAGCCTTGCGAGCTGGACCAATAGGATCGCTACATTTTCCTCAGCTCATTAAAATGAAACGATCCTATTGGTCGAAGCAAGCGGGTTAGCTAGCTCAGCCAGTCCAAATCAGGTTTTGGGATAAGCATAAGATCGAGAAAAGTTAGATTACTTTAGTCAGACAAAGCGAGAAATTATGGGCTAGTAGAAAAAAAACCTAAGATTAAAGTCGAAATTGACGCTTTTAGGATACCTACTTGTCTTGCTGACGATGATGATGATATTATAAGTGATGTCTAAGAGTATTGTGAAAGTACTAAAATATTGAATAACTCGGTTAACATTACCATTTTTATTATTCCTCCTTATCAACACAATACTGTTCTTCAGGCAAACATACACAAAGCGTTGGACAATTTCAATCAGGAGACATTGGAAATGTGCGGCAAAGAGGCAGAGTTCAAAGCTATACTGTTCGCATTGTGTTACTTCCACGCTGTAGTAGCGGAGAGGAGAAAGTTCGGACCACAAGGATGGAATAAGATATATCCCTTCAATGTTGGTCAGTAACAGAATCAAATATTTACTTACAGTATTTGTGAGAGTTCCTTAATCTTTAATGTCATCAATGTTAGGTAATTACTCATTGATTTTGAATAAAATAATATGTAATTAGGATTCTTTAATTTATCCCCGATTAAGTAATGGGTAATATTCAATGTCATACAATATGTGAATGTTTTCAGGTGATCTAACGATTAGTGTGTTCGTCTTATACAATTACTTGGAAGCCAATTCCAGAGTTCCCTGGGAGGATCTGAGGTATCTTTTCGGCGAAATCATGTACGGAGGACATATCACTGATGATTGGGATCGGAGACTCTGTAACGCTTACTTAGAAGAGTTGATGCAGCCTGATCTAGTAAGAAGTTTTAATATGTTTATAGTTTTATAACGTTTGTATGTAATATATCAACACCGTGATATCTCCTTTATCTATTTTGTTATACAGGTATATTTTTTATCTCGGAAAAATAGGTTTAACCTTAACTTTGCTTTCACTTGGCGCAGTAAGCCTTCTCCCTGTGTAGGGTAAACTCTTCGAAAAAATATTGCTGAACAGGATGCGCCCCTATCTACTGGAAGTTATTCCTCTTCACCAGTTTGGCTTCCGAGAGAAATATGGAACTATTGAACCGATCCGCCAACACGCACTGGGCCAGCGTGGTGGATTATGGCCTGAATCCCCCTCGTATTGAGGGGAGGCCCGTGCCCAGGAGTGGGACGTCAAAAAGGGCTAAAATGATGAATGATGATTGAACAGATACACCGTATTACGGATACTATAAGTCGTGCACTAGAATGTAAACAGTTCTGCTCTGTTGTCTATCTCGATATCAGTCAGGCGTTCGACAGAGTGTGGCATGAAGGACTTCTCTTCAAACTTAAAAAGCTGCTGCCTCACTTCTTCTTTCCGATTCTACGTTCGTACCTACACAGTAGATGCTTTGAGGTGAAATTTAACAACGAGGTTTCTCTTTTAACGAAATTATCTCAGGAGTACCACAAGGGAGTATATTAGGACCCATCCTGTACTTGTTATTTACCGCAGACCTTCCAACGCACGCTGATACTATTACTGCGACCTATGCGGATGATACAGCCCTTTTGTCGGTACACGTGGATCCCGCGATAGCATCGGCCAACGTACAAACCCACATCCATGAAGTGGAAAAGTGGTTAGATAAATGGCGTATTAGGATTAATCAAAGAAAATCTGTCCATGTGACCTTTACCCTGAGAAGGCAGACTTGTCCCCCTATCAGACTCTATAATGAAGAAATCCCTCAAGCTGAAGATGCCAGATATTTGGGCATGCATCTGGATCGAAGACTCACCTGGAGAAAGCATATCTGGACCAAGCGTAAACAACTGGATACGAAAGTCAGATCAATGTACTGGCTCATAGGTCGCAAATCAAGCTTGTCACATGAATGCAAGATAGCTATTTACAAGACCATCCTTAAACCAATCTGGACCTACGGAATCCAGCTGTGGGGTACTGCTAGCAATAGCAACATAGAGATTCTTGAAAGATTCCAAAGCAAGACACTGAGAGCCATGCTAGATATACCCTACTATGTGAGAAACAAATATATTTACGACGACGTAAAGATCACTACCGTCAAACAAGAGATCGCTAGATATAGTGAAAGCTATCAGACGAGAATATCTAATCACGTCAATGAACTGGCATCCAAACTAGAAGGCACAGGAAGTATTACATATTCCCGATTGAAACGGCATAGTGTCCCTACACTTACCGTGAGATTTGGTGACAAGAGATGAAAGGAATTTATAGGAACTCCTTCTGCTTACAAGACATAGTTCGAAATACCCCATCTGAATGGCTTATTGTGTAAACACAGATTGCCAAGTTACAGAATTTAATAAAATAAAAAAAACTTGGCGCAGTGGTTCAAGTGGCTCACTGCATCGGGTGGTTGCGGGTTCGATTCCCGTCAGGGTACATTTCGGAAATTGCCTTTTCGTAATTTTCCCTGGTCTGGGTGTCACTGGGATCGCCCCCAGTCTATTTCACGGTACCCATTGTACAAGCATGCGTAGTTTGGGACTATACAGTTGGTGTGTTCGTCTGGCGATATTTATTATTATTATTATTTAGTATCGTTCACTTTACCAGGTTGACGGTGAACTCCAACTAGCCCCCGGCTTCCCAGCGCCCCCCAACACTGACTATGGCGGCTACCACCAGTACATAGAAGACGCGATGCCTCAAGAGTCCCCATATCTCTACGGCCTCCATCCTAATGCAGAGATCGGATTCCTCACGACAACTTCAGAAAATCTTTTTAGGACTATATTTGAGATGCAACCGAGAGATGCACAGGCCTCCGGCGCTGCTACAGTCACTAGGGAAGATAAGGTAAATTATACAAAGAAATAGTAAGTTTTTTTTTCAGTATATAACATTTTATAAAACAAAAAGGAAATTATAAGTCTATTACATAGAGGTAGCAGTTATTTCATACATACATAGTTCTTATTTTAAAAACCCTGCTAATTGATCAACGGAATCAAATAGTAAGTTATTGTAACTAAACTACCTTACAACAACAATACTCAACATATAACTCAAAACTCCAAATTGTTTTTATTCTCGTAAGCCAGCAAAGCATTTATGAATAGTCAGAATATACCGCCGGTTCGGAATGCTGCTTCCACTGAGAAGATCCGGCAAGAAACTCAAGAGTTACTCTTTTCAATGAATAAAAGATGGTTCATCTTTTATACCAATACATTCTCAGGAACAGTAACAGAATATGAGCAGGCAACACCATTCACACTAAATAAGTAATAGTAAATAATAATCAAATCTCACTTAGATTTAGGTTTTTAAATAAAATGACAAAGCTAGTTTAGTTGGGTGTGCATACCTACTCATACTTAAATCAAATTAAACGTTTACGTTACATGAGACTAATCTAAAGAATTATTAAGACCGCTTATATAATGAACCACAAGTTTTCACTTTTAAATAGGTTAAACAAATGCTAGATGAGATAGTAGAAAAGCTGCCAGAAGAATTCAACATGGTGGAGATAATGGGGAAAGTGGAGGAGAGGACTCCGTACGTGATCGTAGCGTTCCAGGAGTGCGAGAGAATGAACTACTTGACGGGAGAGATGAAGAGGTCGCTCAGGGAACTGGACTTGGGGTTAAAAGTGAGTTAATATGATCGGTATCTAACCGAATGTCTTTAAGGAAAAGGGCATAGAGGTAAATGATTATGTTCAAATCATATTTCTTGATCTGTTAATAAATGGTGTCTATAGTACTGTAGACCAACATATAGTTATTAAACTGTTACTTTGTCTTGCAGGGCGAACTGACAATTACTTCAGATATGGAAGATTTAGAAAATGCTTTGTTTTTAGATCAAGTGAGTACCTAAATTATTTCCACAAACATTGAACTTGTTACTATTATCTCCTGTATCGTGGCTATGTATTTCAGGTGCCAGCAATATGGGCTAACAGGGCTTATCCATCTTTGCTGGGCTTGGCTGCGTGGTTTGTGGATCTACTTCTAAGGTTGCGAGAGTTGGAAACCTGGGCTACGGACTTTGTTGTAAGCTCTTAATATAAATAAATATCGCCGGACTGACACACCAACTGTATGGCCCCAAACTAAGCAATGCTTGTACCGTACAATGAACTGGGGTCGATCCCAGTGACACCCAAACCAGGGCAAATTACGAAAATTCCGAAATTTGCCCCGGAGGGTATCGAACCCGCAACCACCATGTGCAGTGAGCCGAGCGGCCTATGCTCGAACCACTGCGCCAAGCGGCCGTAAAAACTCGTTACCTATTTAATAGTTATGGGCAAAACTTTCTATTTTGGAAAAAAAATAGTTTAGTGAGATTTTATTTAATTTAATATTGAAGTCTGCCTAATTCCTTGTTATATTCTTAAATCGTTATTTTGTTATCTTAAATATAGTTGCCAACATCAGTATGGCTGGGCGGTTTCTTCAACCCGCAAAGCCTACTGACGGCGATCATGCAGAGCACAGCGCGTAGGTATGAACTGCCACTCGACAAGATGTGTCTCCAGTGTGACGTCACTAAGAAGATGAAAGAAGATTTTACGTAAGTTACTGTTTACTATAATTGTTGTTAAAATAAATGTTGTGATCGATGTCATAGTTTAACTCTTAGACAAAAGACAAAAAAGTAGAATGGTCTTCATATCTAGTTGTTATTTTAATTTTAAATTCCAATTTTCCTCACATTTATGAACTTTTCATAGGTACTGGTGAGTAACGACGGAACTGTGACGAATAAGTATTATCAATAATAACTTTTAACTGCATTTATAATGTTTAATAAAAGCCTGTGTAGAAATGATTTCTGGTATATCAATGAGCATGGATCTTTTCTCTACAGCATGACTGAGAACAAAATATTTTCTTTTGTAAAGTTTTCAAAGCTATTTCTATTTCAAAGTTATTAAAATAACAGTAGGTATTCTTAATTCTTCTGCTTTGTAATATCCAGATCGAGACAGGTGGTATTCATGTGTAAATAGTTAATTAGTGTAAATAAAACGACAAACAGGATTACCAGCTAAACTTTTTGTACTATAGCTTTTGAATTTTGTATCCTTTCTAGCTATTTCTGAGACAGTCATAACAGGGGTTCCTTAAAACTTTAGACTTAGAAATCTGGTTTTTATTGAACTTCTTGCTAGAAATTGGCATTGTAAATACATATATAAACGCTTTCTGATTAGGTGTAAATATTTAAACATGTGCAAATATTGGTATGTTCTCTACTGTGGCATGTAGTCCAGTATTTTTAATCTAGATCCAAGGAATGTCTACAACGCGGCCAACGAGAATCGATACGAAATAGTTACTTATAATATTCAACTTCAAATCGGTCATCGCCAGGCTTATTCTGTGTTGGTAACCGTAATGTTAATTAGAATGAATGCCGGCGAAACGTTCAAAACAACAATAGTAATTAAATAACATTATATTATTTTTTATAATTCTTCTTGTTGGCCGTGATATTATATACAATAACTAGCTGTGCACGCGACTTCGTCCGCGTGGAATTTAATTGCCAAAGGTTCATACAAACTTTCATCCCCTATTTTATCCCCTTGAGGGTAGATTTAATCAAAATCCTTTCTTAGCGGATGCCTACGTCATAACATCTACCTGCATGCCAAATTTCAGCCCGGTCATTTCTGTCCAGTGGTTTGGGCTGTGCTTTGATAGATCACTATGTCAGTCAGTCAGTCAGTCAGACCTTTGAGTTATATATATTTAGATAGATCAATGACTGTAGTTAATATTATTATAATATGTGCTTGTGTCATTAATATTTCAATTCTCTAAGCATACAAATGCTACACCCAACGTTGGCCAATCTGGCTAGCCATAAAAAGGCTCAACCTTTGAACAGCGGGGCTTATGTATTAGCATTTCTAGCATCAAAACTGAGATACTTAGTCACGAAGCCTAAACATGACCCCTGAAATAGGATCGCTGACTCAAGATCGGCCCCTCGCGATGGCGCGTACGTCCACGGGCTGCTGATGGAGGGCGCGCGGTGGGACACGCAGGCGGGGATCATCATGGACTCCAGGCTCAAGGACCTGTTCCCGCCGATGCCTGTCATCAACGTCAGGGTAACGAGACGGTCTTTGGAATTAGCTCTACTAAGTTCTAACCATTAAAGTCTCTACTATAAGTCCCTCTTACAAAATTCGTAACTAAATATCCATGAAACTGCATATCTGTGCAGTTTTATCGATTTTCAGGTTTCGAAGCTTCGAAATTTCAAAAAGTTCTGAAATTAAGGCTAGTGTATTAATGCCTTTTTTTAATGGGGGTGGGCAGTGATAGCCGATTGGTTAAGCACGCGACTTGCGGGCTACCTGGTCTCGGCTTCAAACCCCGGCTCGAACCTCTGGATTTTTCGAAATCTATATGCGTATCATAATTTCTTATGATTATCACTTGCTTACGGTGAAAACATCGTGAGGAAACCGTCTTAGAAGATTTAACCAATTTTCGAAAGACATTTAATCCCCCTCGTGATGAGAGGTAGCCCGTGCCCAGTAGTGGGGCGTCAAAAGGGCTAAAATTATTTTTTAAATATCAAAAATTAAAAATCAATTAAAGCTTCAATTTCTGTATAAAATATTAATGGAATCAATGGAATACAAAAAAATACTTTTTTAGGCCATAACGCAAGACAAGCAAGATCTCAGGAATATGTACGAGTGTCCGGTGTACAAGACCCGAACTAGAGGCCCCACCTACGTATGGACCTTCAACCTGAAGACCAAGGACAAGCCTGCCAAGTGGACCTTGGCCGGAGTAGCCTTGCTGCTGCAGGTTTAAATAAATGACGCCAGACACACCAACTAAAGAGACACACTAAGCAACGCTTATACTATGGACTAGGGGCGAACCCGGACTAGGGAAAATTACGAATATTCATTTCCAAAATGTCTATCGATGGAAACCAGAAACACCTAGCATACGCTCAAGCTATCAAGCCGTTGTTGTAATGCTAAAGCTTTAGTAGTTTCGATGTTAAACGTTGAATAAAATTATAAAGATTTTAATTTTAAGGAAAATATATTAATGTTTTGGATATAATCGGATTATTATTTAGTTATTTTTTTCAGATTTGACAGCATCTAGTGTTTTTGACTTCTTAAATTCTGCAATTGTGAAAGACAACAACACTACTGTTTTGGCGTGTATTCCACAGTGTAAAAAAATGAAAGATTATTGTGGGCATCAATACTATTAAGACTTCATATTCCTCTCATAAGTGTTCCCCACATTCATTTTTATATCGATAAACTGAAAATTAGTAAGGAATAGATAAAGTGTCTATGGTACCTTAGATGATGAATGAGTCAAACAGGATATATTTATCGATTATAAATTTGTCATTTTTATTGTTTCACATATTTTACTAAATAATTATACGCGAGCCTAATAAAGCTTGACATTAGCAATATTGTGCTAACTCTTAAATTTAAATACATAATTCATTATATGAGATGATGACACATCTTCAATAGGATACGGAATAAAGCTCTATTCAGATATAGACTTACCCATGTCGGGCGATGATCAGTAAGCTAATGCTAATACTTATCAACGTGGATTTGTAGATGGGCTGTGATGGCTGCAGCCAATTCCACTCAAGTCTAAACAGGGTTGAAACATAGCCTCAGGCGGGTTTTGTGAACTTGACATTTGGTTAGAACCTAACGACCTGTGCCAAAATGTGGCGTCATGCACTTTGTCCATAGTATAGGCAGGGACACACTTTCGATTGATGACATTCCTGATTGGAGAAAATGTTTTGAAATAGCTTTCCTTTCATTTATTGTTAGTTGACTCAATAATGTACCATTTCCTCATAATACCGACTTGTATTTATTTGATGCCATTTAATCATAATACCGACTTGTATTTATTTGATGCCATTTAATCATAATACCGACTTGTATTTATTTAATAGATAGGTATACCTACCTATTTATTGTTAAGAAAATATAATGTAGGTAGGTTTCTTTTTAGAAGCACGTTGTTGACAACTACCTACCACGATTTTGAAAAAGAAGTGACTAAATTCAAAGCTGGTTTAACATTTTATCAAAACGAAGACAGGTTTAGTCTGTTAAATAAAGCTAAAACTTGTGTCAGTATGATAACTATGTAATTATCGCTTCACCTATTATTCAAGACAGGCGTGACTAATGAACGTAACGTTGTATGTTTTTTCATATATATTTTTTATACAATGAACCATCAATAAAATAACGAAGCAAGTAATGTTCGATGTCGTAAGCTAATTTTATGTGTTAACACTGGCATTCAAAGGTTTTTTATGAAGTTAATTTGAAAAAACTTTAATTTGATTATTTTTAGGTTAAGTAGGTACTTTTTAATGTACCTATAAACCATTGTTTGTATAATCATAGTAACGATCAATATTGTGTTAATATATTATACTTATCGATTGACATTACGATTAAAAGTACTTACATAGATAGCTACAATATCATGTTAATGTATAGCTCCGATAGGAGTAAAAATGATCCGTGATGTGGAGACACTAAACAGCTAGTTCGCAGGACATTTCGATAGGTATATACTCTTATCTTTAGTAGGTATGTTATATTATCCCTTTAATATCGCACTATATCAGGCCTAGCACAGCCGGATGCCACGAGACAAAATGTAAGAAAATTAGATTTTGTCTTATTGTCTGCTAAGAACTAGGAAGGGAGAGTGTGTAAAGTCTTGTTGCGTTGATGGGCTAGTCCTCCTGGGCCCAGGCCTCCCCTCATTCCAAGGGGGTTCGGGCCATAGTCCAAAATGTTGCGGGTTTTTTTTAATTATTTCGATATAGGCAAGTATTAGGGTTAGCTAATTTACACGTCTTTTGAAATTGTTTGACTATACATACATTTTGTTAGATCCTTCATTATGAGATAATCTTTGTACAGATAAAATAACATAATTATTACATATAATGGACCTACTTTGTATTGGAGAGTTTCTTAGTGGAAAGCCTGTCCAATATACTAGAACGTATTTTAAGCTATTATTTTCTTTTAAGCTTTATTATTTAGCGCAAGTGTAGTTACGCAAAAAATAAAGTCATCATTACCTAGCACAAATATAGCAACATTTTACAGTCTTAAAGAAATGCGCTATAGTTATAATTTATCTATGGTACCTAGTACCTACTTACTTATGTATTTTAAGGGCGATGCTGAGGTAAATATCCTATAAAAAACTCTTAATGTAATTTCCAGACTTTTAATTGCTTCTTATTGTAAGACTTCCTTATATCATGCAGTTAATACTTAATATATTTGTTAATAAGTATTCGTCAAATAATCGATTTGTGTATGCATAGTAATTATTGTGAATCTTTGGTCTGGTAACACTGACATCATTATTAGTCTATGGTAAGAAGCCTATATAAATGGTTTCTTGACGAATACTCATCACTTGACATCAGACTGTGAGAGATGGTGGACATGTAACCATTGTTATTATTGTATGTTGTGATTTAAAATATAACCGTGAAAATAACTCTGAGATCTTGTTTAATTCCAAAGTGTGAGATATAATCCTACATTATAATAATCATAACTCAAAACGTTGGAAAATACCATTGGGAGGATTTACAGTATTCTAATTATATATCCCTTTCTCGCTATCTAAGTTGAATTAGTATCAGATTTGTTTCTTATTTCTATTTCGCGGCGTGGGCGGGTCGAATTAGCATGCAACATCCACCCGCGTTTTGCGTAGCCTTCTCGTTAGAATTTTCGCGTAGGTAGGCGGCGCGTACGCATCAGCCGGCGTACACTAAAAAATGTAAGAAAACGAGAGTTAATGAAATGAATTATTTACGTATTCAAATATAAGACGCAGGTTGAATTCGTAAAAGTGTTGAGTATTTAAATACTTCGTTCAGAAAAGCGAATACGATCTAACTAAGACAATGTTGCCTAATCCATTGACTGGATGATCAGCGCTAAGGGAACCTATTTGGAACAGAAAGTTTATCTATACCAATAAATAAAATTGGAGTGTCTGTTTGTAATATCAAAATAACACCTTTTCAATAAATGCATATGAAAGTACATACGACACTATAGCAAAAACGCGATTTTTTTTGTCTGTCTGTCTGTCTGTGTGTTTGTTCTGGGTAATCTCCGAAACGGCTGGACCGATTTTGACGGGACTTTCACTGGCAGATAGCTGATGTTATAAGCAGTAACTTAGACAAATTTTATTTTAGAAAAACAAAATTTTTAAAATATGGGTCCTGCCGCGCGGGCTCAGAACGCGGGAGCGGGCGTTTTTGTTAAGTCAAATTCCACGCGGACGAAGTCGCGGGCTCAGCTAGTATTTAATAAAATTAAGTTTAAAACTTAGTTTAGATTGAAGGCTATGAACCCAACTGAATAGTTATATTTTTCTCCAAATACTTTTTCGTTTGCATAGAACAGGTTATTTATGCCAAATTTTACCTAATAACTGTTCATCTATGACTCGTCGACAATTAATTTCACCTAGGTGATAGAGAGACGCCTGTGGGCTCGACGGTTCGGTACTTACCAAACAATTCTTATGTACATAGAAAAATATTTCTTTACAACTTTCTTGTCTTACATGCTAGTGAAACTCCGTGCGGAAACTCTTTGACAATAAATATAGGTGCAGCTTCTTAAAATACTCGGCTCGCTTATGAATAGATATGTGTAGTCATCTCTCACCTTGGCACACACTATCTTCATCCTATTGTGTGATAAGTGTGGGCATATTCATCGGAGATTAAGTACGAATGTGACCTTTATAACTTGTACTATGATTATGGGATTGATCTTAAGACAGGTTCGTTAGATTAGGATTATTTTTGCGTGTGAATTGATAATTACATATTGATGGTCTAAGTACCTATATGAAACATTATACCTATGTAAATAAAGTTATTAATGTTTATTTAATATCTATCAATAGAGAAGATACACATTAATTAATTAATTATTATTCTGATACATTGTCGATTACAATATATTATGAATGAAACTTCCGTGTAAAGTTTGGTTACCTCATGCCCCGTGATAGGTATACCTCAACCGCTCCCGTGAGCAAAACAAACAATTTAATTTTCCAATACTTGTGTATTTTAATCACGGTCTGGTTTTAATTTAAACAGCATGCAATTTTTTATATTTTAAGGATTTTTATTTAATTTCAAGACTCAGACCATGCATCTCTTTTTTTTTATTGCTTCGTTATTACATAATATTTTTGCATTAAAAATCTAAAAATCGTTAATCATATTTCTTACACCCCAATGACCTTAGAAACTTGACGCTAAAGCTGGCTGTTTTTTACACAATACAGAATGCAGTATCCAATCAGACGTGCAATAAAAAGATGCACATTTTGCCTAACTCGTTAGTCTAGGTCATGACATCCCGAAGGTCGGAGTCTAGATCCAAATTGGGTGTTCGTCCTTTGTATCCTATTTTTTTTTGGGTCCCTTCTCTTAGCAGGTAGATAGGATGCCTAAAATACTTAACGATTTTTAAGATAAAAGTTATAATGGAGTTAGGATATGGATGAATTTGTGGATTTAGAAAGTTACGATTGCCAATTTCCTTGAAGAGTTTTATTTTTGTAAGTATTATACAAGATTCATCATATTTTCTTATAGCGTGCGCGTGGATTTATGATCCACAAGTGGTGCGGGGTTTTTATAATTCTTCATCAATAGGGTATCAAACCATTGTTATTTTCATCTCATATCTCCATTAGTCTACTAGCAGTTAAAATCCTATTTATCAAGAACCCACTAACAATTTAAAAGGTGCATTTGTAATTAATCTTGTTTCAGAGTTAGTACATAGATGTATACTCGTCTCCATTTGCATATTACATTAGGGAGCTCGCGCCTACAGTGTTTTATCCGCTTACACTGTGACTCAGGGAATCCCACGTCTGATTGCAGATGCACTGTTTTGTAATCATTTACAAAGCTTGCTAAAGGATAACATTATCGCTTGGTTTTTGATACGAAGAAAGCGATATCTATAGTTTAATTTTTTTTCGTTTACCTAGAGCAAATTAGCACTCTATACTTCTAATCTTACCCATTAGTTATGATAACTGTAATCAATTCACGTTACGCCTGGCCAATGCTAGCTGTGTCTAGAATTTTAATATCAGAATCGTAGACGTTGAAAATTGTTTCAAAAGTTTTTTATTCAATAATTAGTAACAGATGGATACCGCTTTGAACCTTAATACTTTACAAATCTTCAAGTAAATAGAAGGCCCTAATGTACGGGCATTTGGCCTTAGCAAAATACTTAGACTTATTAGGCTATTCAAGATTCCGTAAATCGCTCACAAGAATCTGACTTTAAAGGTGTACCACCATCTCAAGTTGAGCGATGAACTATACATTTAAGTAAATAAAAAATATCGAACTTGGAAATTTCAAATGAAATAAGTGATTTACGTAATTAGTGATCTGTAACATAATAAGTATATCTAATCTCTATACAGTAAAGTTTATTTTTAAATAACTTTCGAATGGAGCCATGGAATGACAACGGTTAAGTGGCTCCGTGTAGCTTATAGTAGTGCCAAACCGAATTAACAGGTCTTCGCAAAAACAAATTATGTAATTGGGTGACCTTTACCTCACATGCATTAATTGCATTGATGCACTGGTTTTTAGAAGTATCATCAGTCGTGGCGTTGTTGGTAGGTATAGAACGAAGCTCTAAAGTAAGGTGGGTAAGGTCTTCAATTGGCCAGCAGACTGTTGAATTCAGAGATGACCATGACGGTTGAAACTATTTAATTTTCCATTTCGAATCTACGCAATATGTACCTACGATTATTTCAGATGCAAATAGGTACTTGAGCTTCCGGTAACAAACTAAAATCACGATTATCGTTACAAACTTTACATTCAAAAGCTCATTATACGATTAGTCTTAAATCTTATTAATAGCACACACTAATTACTTCCTTCACTATTCTAAAATTTTTGTTTGTTTTTCTTAATTTATACTAAACAACCGAACACCGGAATCTCTACCATATTTTATCAGATCAAAGTTGAAATTCATTTGTTTAGTTATAAGATGTTGTACTGAGATGATTGCGTGATCGCACGCGCAGCTAAACCACAGCAAATAATGGGTGGTCAGTGAAAGTGACCGCACCGTTTACGTGCGGTACCTACTTACGTTGTATGATAGGTATTATAAATAGCTATGAAGAATGCTTATGAGGAAAGATAATGGACATACTTTCAGTGAAAATACGTGCAATATCCTGTGGTTCGGCTCGCGTTTTTCATCTCAATCAGAATAATACTCACTCTCTAATCCATCATCTGCCTCATGACCCACCCCAATGACATTGGTATAAACGACACCAATCTAGGTTCCAATGGTTCCGTTGGTACCTACTTAATAAATAGTTTATTAATGATATAAGTAGGTATATACCTATACTGTATGCGACCATACAGTGTTGCAGGTGCCTAGGTAGTATATTATAGGTAGGTACATCTATGTCGGGCAAGCGGTTGCATTCCTAAAAAGGCTTCGTTCCCGTTACTAATGGAAGTCTTGACTTAGAATTAATAAATGTGTGGTTAACGGCATTAAAGAATTTAGCAGTCTGTTTCTTTAGATATAAAGTTTAAAATTGAAAGATTTGCAGAAGCGATACTTTAGATTCACTGTTTTTATAGTAGCACTTTAATTTGGAGGCTTAAACATAGATAAACCAAAATGTAAGGAAAAACTAGCCTCGATTCTATGATTTATGAATGTTTTGCAATTTTAGACCGACATTATAAAGTTAGCCGAGCGGCAGTGATAGCCGATTGGTTAAGCACGCGTCTTGCGGGCTACCGGGTCTCGGGTTCAAACCCCGGCTCGAACCTCTGGATTTTTCGTAATCTATGTGCGAATCATAATTTCCATATGATTATCACTTGCTTACGGTGAAGGAAAAACATCGTGATGAAACCTGCATGTCTTAGAAGATTTAACCAATTTTCGAAAGACATGTGAAATCCGCCATCCCGCACTGGGCCAGCGTGGTGGATTATGGCCTGAATACCCTCGTGTTGAGGGGAGGCCCGTGCCCAGGAGTGGGACGTCAAAAGGGCAATTTTTTTTATATATATATATTTAGAAGCTTTACGTAACTATGTACGTAGGTACTTACTGGGCATTCTTAAATGTAACGAGGGTTTTAAAAGTTCCAAATTAAAACAACGTAGGTAGGTACCCAAAGTATTTTTCTTTACAAGTAGTCTCTATCAAAGTAATGTGCACCAATTATAGGTATCCACCAATAATAAGTCAAGTTTTTCCTTCAGTTAAAGTAAAAAAAAAACTAGACGTAATTTTAATTAACCGCTCGGAACAGTTTAGCAACGTTAGGGCATACATCGCTCTGGTATTTGTGCCAAAATGAGATACAATCGCGTTTCTTAACTTAGAAATAATTGTTGGTGTAGTAAAATAATTGGGTTGATAGGTAATGTTTCATAGACTCAAATATGTACATTGCATTTCATGTACTTATAAGGCATTTATATTGAGGACCCCTTAAGTTTGAGCCGCATGCTGCGTTTGAGTAACTTTACGGTGGATATCATTTTTGACTATTTTGGCTGACATCACGACGACGATGATGATCCTAGAACTAATTTCTTAGTTCATTTACGATACCTAAACTACATTTGGTATGAATACCTACCGAAATTCAAAGGTTGGCGATACACATTATGTGTCTTTTTATGCCAATATATCTATCACTAGCACCAACGGTTCGCGGAATCCTAAAATCATGTGACGCTTGATAGCAATCAAGTGTCCAATTACTGATTACTTTGCAATTATAAAGAAAGCGCGCTGCGCCTGCGGCGGTCAACTCGCCGTCGAGAGTGCTGGTTCGATACCTAATTTCTAATTGTTGATAGGTAGTTTGATGGGTGCCTATTGTCATGGGTGCCTATGATTTGTAAGCACATAAACTGTATGTGCCTGCTTTTTATTTTTTGGATTATTTGATTCAAAGATTCTGTACAGCGTGACAAAAATGGTTAGCTAGTTATAAGATGATTTATCGTCGAATATTCAAACGAAACTGAAATTTGAGTACAACCTACTATGTATAGATAAACATGTCTCAAACGGGAAGTGAATCTTAATTAAACATTTGAGTAGCTTTTCAGTCATTTGGCGTAATGGTGTCGGTATATCCACACGTACTGTGTCAGCGTGGTAGTGGACTTACGGCCCAAATCCCCCTCGAAACAAGGGAAGGCCCGTGCTTAGTAGCTGTATATAGTACATTCAAACACTGTTATAAAATCATATTACTCGTAACTTATAATTAATCATAGTTTACGTAGGTAGAGTCCTCTGAATATATCTCGTAGCAATGACTTTGTAAGAGCAACGTAGACAACCGTAGGTGTGGGCTTTTGGCCGTGTTCACGAGGTCACTGGATCAAGTGTTGATTATAATAAGCATTGTGTTAGTGGCAGGAAGGTCCTTTATACATTGAAAGGAGGACTGATTGAAGAAGAGGTGATTTTGAGAGCTAAACACAAAACAAATGATAAATAAAATAAATCTAAGGATAGCTAATCAAACTTACAAATCTTTCATGAATCCGAAATCTATATATATAAAACTCAAAGGTGACTGACTGATCTATCAACGCACAGCCCAAACCACAGGACGGATCGGGCTGAAATTTGGCATGCAGGTAGATGTTATGACGTAGGCATCCGCTAAGAAAGGATTTTGATTAATTCTACCCCCAAGGGGATAAAATAGGGGATGAAAGTTTGTATGAAACTTTGTCAATTAAATTCCACGCGGACGAAGTCGCGGGCACAGCTAGTTTAAAATATAAAATCCTTATAGGGTTCCTAGAATTTTTTATATAAGTACTTTGTTGTTATTTGTATTGTAATTCAGCTTCCATTTTACCAGATTTAGCATGCTAGCGATATGTGGAAGTTGTGAAAAATATTTCCACATGTACCTAGATAATATAAATGGTATTTTTTTTGCTGTCATTTAAGTAGCTTTTTATAGGTAGCTCCATATCATTCATGGGGTTATTATTAGGTACTATTTTTTTACATAAAAATGTATTATACTGTGGAATTATTGCAATTAATTTTAAGATAGAGACTCGACAGTTCACTAAATATTATATATTATATTTAGGTTTTTTATCTTTAAGTTCATCAATCTCCATTCGTTACGCTTTTTCTCCTTCTTAATTTTTGCAACTTTTTTACAATGTACTAAGTACCTTTTTGGCGGCGTTAACAATTCAAATAATTACCACATTTCGTGAACATAAATGTGGTTTTTCGCGTTAAACACAAAAATAAATAATAGTTTTTTTTGTCTAAACTGTAATTAATCAAAAAGTGGGTGAAAGTTAACAGCTGTGCACATCATTAAGGTTTAACTGTTTGATGCGCATGAGGTGGTTATGTTAATGAACCGACGTTTACGGTAAGATGGCGGTATACAGGGTTGTCATTCTAACACTGTGACCAAAGAACTGATAGTTTTCAAACGGCTGAACCGATTTTCACGAAACTAGCTAAGAACACTCTAGATCAGAATAGCTACCTCACAAAAAAAACTAAATTAAAATCGGTTCATCCGCTTGGGCACCACGATGCCACAGACAGACACACAGATACACATGTTAAACTTATAACACCCCTCCATTTTCGCCGGGGTTTAAAAAGGTTTGAGCCTACGTTACCGTTGCTATGTGTAAATATCATTAATCAACTTTATCCAGGTTTACTTAGTTATAGTAGGGGTCAAAAACGCAGCAAACAATCAATAACCGTCCGCTTCACACGCATTTCCTATATAGCTCGTAGTTTGAAAAACCTTTTCATTTTTTTTGATTCTTGTCTTTATCAAAACATCTTAAAACCCAAAAAAATATAATGGCATAAGTAACTTAAGTCGACATTTTTAACCGAATTCATGTCACCCACTTATGGCCGGCGGTGGGCGATTCACAGACGCTCGCGCGCAAATAAGCGGCAATCACAGCGCCGCCAACACGCGTCATACGCGGCCAAGCGTACCGCCAAGCGGAAAACGCCCCTATTGGATGAGCGTTAAGTTCATTTTCCGAAGATTTTCACGAGTTTCGAATCGATTTTTTTAAGTGCGTTAAAATTAACGTTTTAGTTTTCGACAATTATTTCGATTAATTTAAGTGTTATTTAGTGCGGTGTTTAATACATTTAGTTGTCTATGTATAAGGACAATTTTGCAGATTTGTGGATATCTCATTAATTTGTAAGTATTTTTAAATCTTCTATATTTACTTTAGATATTCGATGTTTGTTGATTATAGAGAAATTCAATCTCCGGCAATTTTCATCCTCCCTCTGTAATTAAAATAATTAAAAGGCGGAATTACTGCATTAAATATTTCTATAAGAAATAATCCATATATAGAGTTTTGTTGAAAAAGGTACCCATAGCCTATAAGTAGGTAGTTATTTGTAATAATATAAAATCGTGACAAAATTAAACTTTGTACTGGACCTGTCTGATCACAGATAACATCATTTTAGTTTTTAGCATTTATGAATAAAAAACCGCACGATTCGATTCGAGTAGTTAGTTTTTCTCGCGATTTTTCTTATTGCACCATAGATAAGTAATTAAAACCTACTTATCCAATATTTGAAGATGTTTCGATTTCAAAGTAACGTGTGTACGTAATGAACTGACTTTAATAAATATAAAACTGAAATGCTAATTTGAAAAACTACATTGTGACTTATTATTTTTTGTATTTGTTTTATAAACAAATGGTACATAGAAGATTAACATCTTTAGATTTTTGATCAAACAGTTAAAAACTTCTTAATTCGACCTCGAATAAAAATCCGGCTTTTATTATAAGGAATCGATTATACAAATATGTATATAATCTAGAAGGCTTTTGTATAAATTCTTAATTCCATTTAAATCTTTTGTTGGACGCCATTTTATTATATTGTTTATTTGGTATTGATGAGTCAGACAGTATGCATAGATAATGTTATGTTTTTATTGGTAGAAATCGATTTGTTTAAGTGTTTTTAAAATGAAAAATTATTCCCCAATATAAAATTACCATTTTTACTCACCTACCCACTGTAAATCGTTGTAATTCGAATAAGTAGATAACTAATCTGACGAATGATTAATGATTTGATAAGTAGCTCTACTCAAAAAGTTCAGATTGTTGAAATGGCTTAAGTGGTAGAGTTAGCTAAATACTTAGCACCTTGTATTTACGCCAAAGTTGCTACAAAGTTGTTACAACTGATAGAGCTACTGTTGATGTGCGAATGTCTTGAAAACCAAGAGTTATTGGTGCTTTCGTGAGTACTTTCTACATTAGATACTACTTGCTTAATGTTTACGTAGTGACACGAAGTTTTACAGGAAGAGGCTTCCATTGAGCTATACCCATGCACGCGCAGGTACATATACTATTAGGACGCAGAAAAGTAAGACTGGATTCTGAAATGTACAAAATAATATAGAACAAGTTTTTTTTAAAACCAAAAAAATATTATTATCTGTTATTAATATTCTATGATCGTAATAAAATTTTATACAATCTATATTTAAATCCAAGCCGCTTTGCAGAAATGCAATTTTTAATAAATATATTACGAATTTTTGTTCATTGATAGCTCAGTAAACTTTCTTTTCGCAGTCCATTTGTAATGATCGATCATGTCGTTAGGTAATGAATCAGTTGCGATCATCACAAGCGTGATCTAATCGCTCATGTAATGAGAGACGAGTTTCAACGGAGTGCCACAATTGTACTCTACATGTAGCGCACATAACTTGATTAATCATATGAACAGATTTTTGTTTTATAGGCACAAATTGTTTTGGTTTCATAAGGTAACCCCGATAAGGCCCATCAATCAAAAGACCTCCTTCTAACCTAGTCCCCTTCAGGTCGGTAATGTGCGAGCCATTCCATTGGTATCGTAACTCTATAGGCGACGGTGCTACTGCCTAACATCAGGCGAGTCGTACGATTGTTTGCAGACTTTGTTACGTATGTCAAAAAAATTACCTTACAATCATAGTTTAAACAACAACATTAGAGGCGTAAACTTTTACATGGTGTGCTCCTCTTAGCAACGATATATCTAGACATTCGTATTGTCGAATCCTACTCTAAATTCCATCTATTTTACCGTCGTATATCGTCTGAATGAACGTGATTTTGTATTTTTCGTTCAGTAATATGGACTAAATTGCGTTTCGGTCGCTTTAATACCTGTTAACAATGAAAAATAACAAAAAACGAAGAAGTACAACTGAGGCTTCAATTATAAATGAGCTAGCGGTTATCTATGAATGAAAAAACCTCAATATGGAGGCATACAATAAATAAATTAGCACTACAAGGACTTCAATGACTCTGATGTGCTAAATATCACGTAACATCACATACTTATCGGCACCGTCCTGAATGTTACATCATTGAGCGGAGACAAATATGTGAGTCAGTAAACAGTAATGAGGTCGCCAAGTTTGACATTCCCTGTTTTTTTAGGATTTTTAAAAATGCATTTTTGTATTATTATTTTGTAAAATAGTATATAGAATCGCTTAAAAATCTTCTACTGTATTTTATAATGTTGCAATTCATATAATTTTCTTAAACAAACCAATCAAAATTCTCCGCCGCAACTTGACCAATAGTCACCGTTAAACTTGACATTTCGAACGTAAATACAGTTGTGCGTGACGGATTTCAAAATTGTATGAAACTAAAATGATAGGAATGCTCCTGCGCAGATGCGCCGTTGTGCAACTGCGATCGAAAGTGACCGATCGGGTCGAACGACGTGTGACTGATATTGTACCGTCAGCGCCGTTATACCGGTAATTTTATTGTTGCACGGTACCTGTTGTAAGGATTTTTATGTTACCTACATAATATTATCATCATGTACATATTATTATCATGTATTAGTTAGGTAGTTATCATTTTTAACCCCCGACAAGAGGGGTGTTATAAGTTTAACATGTTTATTTGGGTATCTGTGTATCTGTGTGTCTGTCTGTGGCATCGTAGCGCCCAAGCGGATGAGCCGATCTCAATTTTGTATTTTTTATTAGACGGGTATTCTGATCGAGAGTGTTCTTAGCTAAGTTTCATGAAAATCGTTTCAGCCGTTTGAAAATTATCAGCTCTTTTGTAGTTTTAAAAGTCGTCGCATCGGGGGATATAGCTAAGAATCATCCAGATGAACCCATAAACACAAAGAAAAAATCTTTAAAAAAAATTCGTCAAGTCGTTTAGGAGAAGAATTATGTACTAACGCATGCACATCGGATTTTTTATTTAAAGAGTCTAGCTATTTCCCACGTCTGCACCCGCGTGGTATCTCGATCGTGCTGGCACAGCGGTTGCACCAGTCCACATATTATCTATAGTCAACTGGCTACAGCTGGAGTCTACCATTCTTTATGCCAAGAGCCATATTCAATGTGACTACTGTTGATGAGCTAAAACACTTCGAAACCATTAAACATTCTCTTTCACTTCCACTTCAGCAAGTTTTAAATTCTCATGTTGGACTGTTATGTCATTAATTGATACAAATTGAATGCATTGGAAGTGATCTAGAAATTGTATTTCCGTTTTACTGTTAAATATTCATAGTTAATCGACTTAACAGAAAAGATCTACTGTGATGATTATGTAAATGCTTTATTGTGACTATTTCTATAAATATGGGGACGATCGTATAATAATGTGATTTGTATCAGAAGTAACCTTAATGATACCTTAACAGTTTATTATTTCAAAAGCTTATACGTTTTCGCCTAAAATGTGATTTTACAAGACATTCTACCCTTGAATTGGATTTTTTTATATTTGACCTATGAACCTTTCAAGGAAGGCATTGCCTTCGACTATTATTTAATGTAATACTCTCAAAAAAGTGGAGACAGGAGGAAGCCTTGCGGAACACCTCTTTGAAAGCGCAAATTTTGCCATATCAAATGAAACAATACACATATAGGAAATGTAACAACTATACGAGTATCTATCAAGATTCAAATCATGTTCATAACGTACTGCAGTTTTATAGCAAAGTAAATTATATTCAGAATGTAGTTTCGAAAGTTTCCGTCGCGTCGTTAAACTTTAGAATATGGGGTGACCCACATGAGGCTGGGGCCCTCGCTGATGTACTTCAAGAACTGACTCTCTAATCTTTATTATTCTAGAAGGTACTGGAAGAAATGATTTTATTGTAAATGCACCTAAAACGCTCATTTGCTTTGCAATCAATACAGGTAAACTCGAAATCGACTAGAGGAAAATTTTCGGGAACTCTATACGGTTGAAAATCCAACATTATAGGTATGTTTTATTGCTTGTTTTAGAGTGTATTAACATTAAAGTGGTTAAATGTGATAGATAAATATGAGTAGGTAAATAGTTACGTTATGAATTCCACTTAAAAAAAAGATTGCGTGCGTCAATATTCAAGCCTAATCTTAGGGAGCACTAGATATTGAGGACGCACGCGAATTTGTTTGTAGTCTGTACATAATAGTCTGCTAAATCGCTATCGAAATCTCGCAGAAATTGCAGCGATTTATTTGCCATATGTGACCACATTACCGCCATTATTGTACGCTTTGAATGATGGTATGTGTTGCAAGCGAAAATCGCTTAATGTGGTGGCGGTTATAATAGAAGATCGCAATAGAGGAATAGGAATGTTTGAAGAAGTAATACATTTTTCTTTAGGGTCAGTAGAATAAGCTGAACTGGAGGCTGACCCAGCAAGATTTTAAATTGTCAGAACCTATATTAATGCCTTGACAATAATAGCACATATGCTCTTTGAAATATAACTCTCTTCCTGGAAAGAGGTCATTCACAGGATATAGGCAAGATCGTTTTTCGATATATTTTGGACAGATAATGGCTGTTTTTGGTACACGGATACAGTAATATTTATGGATATTATCGGTGTCGGGTTAACCTATTTATTAGAAAAATATTAAATTGGTCAGTAAGTATATTACCGAAAATTATTTAAGTAGGTGATATAAAGTTGGTATTACCAGATTGAGGGTTCTTACGAAATAAGCCAGACCAATAATATCCTCAGCTTACAAAAATCAACCTTCGTTTCCTCCGTGATGCAACACATTCAATACCAATTTATCGAGACCTTCGAGTGTCTACCAGTTTGCTTAGTAGGGCAGGTCATAAGGTATTGGTCCGGTAATTAAATTCCAATCATGGAGTCAGGATGCTCTGTTGTGGGCAGAATATTAAGAGCGACACAGAAAATTGTCCTTTAGGGCTGCGTACGTGTGTGTATTCATGGATTAACAGTAGTGAAGTTTTTATTCAGCTATTCGGCAATGTCATATTGTTTTAAATATTAGGACATTGAACCGTGTTTCTAGCATAATAAGTAATAAACAGTGTCAGTGCTTTAGTTTGATAACAGTTTATAATTTAACTAGCCGTGCCCGCGACTTCGTCCGCGTGGAATTTAATTGACAAAGTTTCATGCATACTTTAATCCCCTATTTTATCCCCTTGGGGGTAGAATTAATTAAAATCCTTTCTTAGCGGATGCCTACGTCATAACATCTACCTGCATGCCAAATTTCAGCCCGATCCGTCCAGTGGTTTGGGCTGTGCGTTGATAGATCACTATGTCAGTCAGTCACCTTTGAGTTATATATATTTAGATTAAATGTAATAATTATCTCCTAGTGGAAATTCAAACATTTTTCATTTTTCTTAAATGATTTTTGATGTTTGTGTCCAATTTATTGCCTATATTAAGTTACTAAATCTTATAAATTTCAGGAAAGACTCCGTAGCATCATTTTAAGTTATAACAATATAATACCATTAATATAAAATTAAAGGTTACTCTCAATCCAATTTCAATTAAATTTTGTCGCAACATCCACAAACACGGTACCTAAATATAATTTTCAAACCGGTGCTTGTGATGTTTGTTAATATTTTATAACTTCTGATTCGGTTCGGCCATTACCATGAGTCAGACATATTGACCAGGCGCTTGCAAAACGCTTGGTTACTCAGAACTTGCAACATTTAAAGATACCTATGTAATTTTGGTAATTGTGGTGTAAATTCCTTGTAAACGATCATCTATGCCTTTTTTTGTAATTTGTTCTGTTCTTGTCACTGGGATCGCCCCAGGTTTAAACTTTACTTAGTTTGGGATATACATACTGGGATAGACCTGTTTAGGTATAGACCTACAGTTGGTGGTTTGGTCTGACTGTTTTAGTATTTAATATGACCTCTTATTTCCTGCTTCCTTTCCTAACAACAGAACAGCTCCGGAATATTCAGATGTGATGGTTTTTATGGAAATTTACATAATAAAATTTCCATAAAAACCAACTCTCTTGTCATCAATGATGATTCACCTAAAGATTCGGTCAAGGATGTTTTATTGAGTTCAAAGCGATTATAAGCATTTTGATTTCACTTTTTTGCAAATGCGAAACCTTGACATTGGGGCAATCGTGTTACTGATTGTATATCCTACTGAGTACGTCCTTTTCGGTCATGTTATTATTCTTTTGGTTTTATAATACCAGGGTACGACAGAAGACCCAGATAAAAACTGTATAATGTAGCTATTATTTATTTATTTAGTACTCCAGCACTCACAGTTTCCCAAACCGTGCTGAGAGTCATGTTACAACAAGTAAAATAAAATTATACAATATAAAATTATTAATTGCATTTTAAAATCCATTCAGTATAAATAAAAAATAAATCTAATACATTAATTACAATTGGCTAAAACATAATAATTATAAAATTTACACGATATTATTTAAATTGGCATAGAATTGTTATAGGCGTTTTGTATGATGATTGAGAGACCCTTACGCCCAACCCCCTTACTTTCGTGCCCTCAGTCCCAATCCTTTAGTTTAGAAACGTGCGAGCAATGCCTTTGGTGTTGCAACCATCGCATAGGTTGGGTTAGTATCAGGCGGGTCATATGCATGTCAAAAAGGGTTATGCACCTGTCAACTTATAATTTTATTCCTACCGACCATCAGTCCCATAAAACCCTGTTGTTGGCAAAATCGTCGACTACCTAACGATGAAAGCCATATTTAAAAAAAAAGTGAAGTGAAGTGAATTTTATTCTAACAAAAAATCATCTTATTGTTAATTTTGTATCTCTTAAGCTATTAGCACAGGTCATCCGGTTAATCAACTTATCGTTTTTTCCCTAATCTTTGAACTAATATTACAACGTCAACTTCTTGTTCATCAAAACAATCGAAATTCCTTGTCATTTTAAAATAATAAAAAAAGTAATCATAAACAAGACCAATTATATTATGTAATCGTCCCTCCACCGAGGGACGCGTTTGTCTCTGGCAGGGCATAAGGGTGGCCGCGTTACAACCTCCCCAGCTGTTCTATTTCTATTAAGCTGTGATTATAACGCAATATTGTAATTTTAATATATTTTCATGGTGTATTTAACCAAATTTCTTGGACTATATTACTTAAATATTGTTTTATTCGATGCGTTGCGGTATCCAAATATCTAGTAGGTATATTACAGTAGTAGTATATTACATTTAGCAACCCAACGCGGCTGTTTACATTAATTCTGGCTCTTTTTCCAAATAATTGATGTTAAAACCTGTCTGTGCGCTGCCTCATGACGTCGGTTTAACACTGATCGATGTGTTACGGTCAGCTAACGTGAAATATTGTCCACATTCTAATCGCGGTTCTTGTGGAGGTAGGTTTACCTACCTACTTATATGGAAAGGAGCGAAATCAAATTAGTACAAAATAATCTGATGATGGTTGATGAACATGTGGTGTACCTATTCTTTGGAGCCTACGTCCAGCAGTGGACGTCTTCTGTTTGAATAATGGATGGATGGATTTTCTTTACTTAGGTAATTAAAAACTTTTATTAATTTATTGTTTTTTAAAACAGCCTGAGCAATCATACCGAAAACAAATGGACGGCTATATGCCCTGAAAATATTACTTTAATTTAAATAAATAGACTGTTATGTTATTCTGATAGCCAGTCTTTGTGGGAATTGCAGTAGCAGTCATTCACACGAAGAAGCTGTTTGGTCTTCTATACATTTTTGATAGGTATTGGCCGTATTTGACATCTGGACAAAGTAAAAATACGAAAAATATCGGTGCCGGTTAAACCATGTCTTTTGTTCATCACAATAATGCAAGTTTATCGCTTTGTGTGTGTCGACGCACTCAAAACTATGCAAATACCGGAATCCTCAGATTTACGGAAATCAATTATTAAATGGTTAGTATTGAAGGCTATGACGTCACCAGGTACCGGTTCGGTTTGGCAACTGGACGTTGGACATAGCTTAAACTTATTGACCGACCGGTTATTTGACTAGTTACGTTGCGAAATGCATAACATAGGTAAGGTATATTTAGTCACTTTACGCGTTTTACATTTAAATTTCTAATAGTATCGTGATTTTTTTAGCTTTTTATTTTTTGTACAATTTAACTGTATCTATGTATTTGAAACGCCGTATTTATACAATAAGGTGTTATTTCATTGGTCGCGTCGGAGATTGCGCGTGCGCGTGTATTATTTATTCAAATATTCAAATAATGCGGCGACTCGTGCTACGTAACACCATATCGAGCTTATGCTATGGGAAGATAAAAAATGAATGGCAGGGTTAAATCTTCTAAAATAATGTTATTAAATTATAATTGTAGGTAATTTACTCAATCCTGCATTTTTTCTGTGCTAAACGTCCTACATCATAGTCACAAGCCACCTTATTAATAAACGTGGTTTAGCTGTTGTATAGTTACAACATGTTTTGCCTTCTTCTTTCGAATGTCAAATTACTGATGCTAGAAAAAGAAAATTGGGTGTGTAACTCTTCACCCTGTACAGTTTTAAATTATATCTTTCTTCTATATGTCTCCTTTGGTAAAAAACTAGCTATAAGAAAAAGTGGATTTAGCAAAAAAAACTTATTTAAATTATAATATCATCTAGCAATGACATAAGTAAATAATATGTATGTACTTTGTAATATTAATAATAAAATAAAAAAGCTTTTTATTCCACATCCATGATCCAAGTTCTGTTGGTTAGTAAATTACTTAATTAAAAGGAAAAAAATAAATAAAAAATAAACACAAAATAATAATAACAAAAGATAAAGGAAAAATAAATAGTTTGATGGTTGTTAGTCTTATTTTCTATTTTTCCCAGCGATGTGGACACCTTACTGGGTAAAAGGCTCCCCCAGTCTCTTCCACTGGACTTTGTAATACAATGTAATAATTATATAAATAGTATGGCGTGGCGTATGCTATAAAATATTTCCGACATTATAATTACTTCTTGTCTCTAGTGACGGGGATGAATATTTTATAAGTGAAATGCACCTTCCGACGAGCGTGCCGTCTGTAGAATAACTTCACGAATATAATGGCGTTTAAGCTATGGCGCTTGAGTACGAACTATCTAGTGTTTTCGGACTGTCTATACTCCCATATTCGTAAAAACAATAGTATTAGTAATAGTAATTGCATTGAGTAAAAACCTGTTGTTATAACAAACAGACACTTCAATCTTATTTATTTGTATAGATAATAATAATAATAATATCGCCAGACTGACACACCTACTGCATGATCCCAAACTAAACAACACTTGTACTATGGGTACCGTACAACGGACTGGGGGCGATACCAATGACACCCAGAGCAAGGCAAATTATGAGTAGGCCATTTCCAAAATTCGCCCCGGCGGGTTCGAACTTGCAACCACCATGTTCAGTGAGCCGAGCGGCCTACGCTCGAACCACTGCGCCAAGCGGTCGTCTAGATATAATACGGTGCGCTGTACTGCCATTGAAATAATTTACGTAATCGCTACCGACTAGCGATCCTAAAACTCGTAGTAGAGTTACCAACCAAGCATTGAGAAATACACTAATTATCTCTAATCTAATTAACTTCTAACGCCATGAAGGGAAAACTCAACGGCATTGATAGAGTCGACATCTATTTCATATGCAAATAGCAATAGGTAGAGACATTCGGTTAGTGGGTCGTTTGACCGGTTGACGACGTCCGCGCCTACTTCAGTTATGAGGTTATAACCATTGGGTGTTTAAATGGTAGCTTTCTGTGTGTAAAAGGTGACCTGAAATCATTTTTATTTGTGTCCATTACCGGGTCTGATTACAATTCATTCAACCTTATCAGCTACTAGCTGTGCCCACCGACTTCGTCCGCGTAGTATTTACCTTAACAAAAATTTCGGGATTATCTGGATAAAAAGTATTCTATGTATTAATCCCGGTTATTAACTATCTGTGTTCCAAATTTCATCCAAATCCGTTCAGTAGTTTTTGCGTGAAGTAGTAACAAACATACATCCACTCTCACAAACTTTCGCATTTATAATATTAGTAGGATATCCCCCCCCCCGTCATTGCTCGCAGAGTACAAGCGTAATTTAGTCTGGGACCATACAGTGGGTGTGCTAATCTGGCCATATTTATATTTATTCAATTGTTAAAATAAATTTAAATGACTGATTTACAGTACCAATAGTACAACAATTAAATTGACTGCAAGTCAGTTCACATTAAAATTATTCTGAATTTGAAATTCGACCTTCTTACTTTGCAACACACACAAAATGAGATGGTTTCACCACTCATCGCTCATTATCCTAACAAAGTGTGCAATTTATAGCGAAATAATCCTCAGATAATGTATTAACGAGGAGTAATTATGATTATACACGGCATAGCGATCTTGATACGATTTCATGTTAATCAATAAAACTGACTTAGTAGCATTATTTTATGAAATAGTAGAACTGGGCATTCTAGCTACATTACTGTTGTGATTTATAGATAGTTGCATTGTTTTAAAGGTAATAACTAGCTCTATATAGAGTTTAAACGTTCGCTAGTTGCTAGCATTTATGAGATATATTTGTATAGCGATTGCTAGATAGGAGGTTGTTGACAATTTAAGATGTACAATTTGTCATACCTACAAAGGTTTTACGTAGTTTCTGTCGTATAGCGAGGGAAAAAAACGCGAATAGCTCATGAGCTCTACCATGGTAGAGCTACTCATCTATTACGTTTAATGCACTGAATGATTGTAGGTACTGTATGTATGTGTATCCTAACGTAAAACCGAATAATTATATTATGTTAATACTGGCTTATGCCCGCAGTTTCGCTAGTGTAGAGTTTACTTTCTGGATGTCAATAGCAGCACCATCTACCGGGTCGAACTGTAGCTAAGAATCATCCAGTTGACCCTATAAATAAAAAAAACATCGGTCAAGTCGTTTAGTAGGAGAAGTATTAAGAACAAAATATGATACATGGAACGTATTTTAATCAATAGAAGTTTATAGTTACACGAATTCGAGCATTTCAGTTTTGTAAGTAGGTGGTTAAATTAATATAGTTTTTGATTTATCATTAAAATACTGATAACTGACTTTATTACCAATTCCGTTTCATGCAAGCCGGGGAGCGTGTTTAAACCCAGTAATTAATTAGTTCCAAATAAGCCAGCTAATGTTGCGATGTGAGCTAGGATATGAGCAATTTGTTTCTCAGCAATTATTTCGTTAATCCCTTGCGCGGATTATGATAGGATGTCAGTTATGCAGAAAGACAGTAATTTGGATAATTGCTATAATCTTGTAGATTTTTTCAAAACTAAGTTTCCATTATTTTGTCTACTTAAGAGTCACCTACCAATATAAATTTTATTTAATTTTTTATATTTAGTTATTGAATCTGTTATATTTTTATATTCTTATATAGTTTTCTAATTTTATATTATGTGTTCGTATTTTTGATTCTCACAAATTTATTTGCTCTTTTTCAAATATTTATTGTTTTCTTTTCTGTTCCAGGTAAATAAATCTCAAGGAGTGGAAGTATTTTGTTTTTATACTATAAAATAATGTTAGATAATGTTAGCGTTTAGTGGAAATAACAGCTTATAGTGGTGTGTGTTGTGAATAGTGAAGTTCAGTGCATTTAGCCAATAGGAACACGTCAAGATGATGACCTTGTACAGAACCATCAAAGGGACCAGCACGTTGCGAAGGAAGAAACGGGAAAGGTATAATCTATTTAATCACCACGTTTTTTTGAGAATCCCACTAATATTATAAATGCGAAAGTTTGTGAGTGCGGATGTATGTTTGTTACTCTTTCACGCAAACACTACTGAACGGATTTGGATGAAATTTGGAACACAGATAGTTTATAACCTGGATTAACACATAGAATACTTTACTTAAGTCTACGCGGACGAAGTCGCGGGCAGAAACTAGTTTAATAGTATATATTTTAATAAATTTACTTACGTCCTATGTACGTATTGAATATGCGTCCACGCAGGTGCACAGCCAGCGCCACTATTAAGTGAACGGTATAAATCCGAACTACGCAGTATAGTTTCACTTTTACTTCAAGCATTTTCCGCGGCTACTTACTTGATAGATAGTTACCATATGTAACGTTAGGTGGCGCTAGCAGTATCATAATTGTTAATCAATTTTCGGTGGCATTGGCAGGACGTACATGTTACATATACATATTAATATATATTAATAAAACCACGTAAATGAATTAATTACTAGTTTATTGTTGAACGATATTTTTAGAGTAACAAACCACAGAGTAAAACATAAAGAGTGAGCGAGACAGGAGTAAGGTTCAGGGATATCACATGTGAAATCTCAGTTAAATGCAGTAGCTATATTCAGAAAAGTCATTATTGTAGCTCAGATATCTTGTATCAATAATTAATAGGTATTTAAATGTGTGATTGTTTAAGTTTTGGCCCCTGTGGCTTTGAACTGATCCATCAGCTTAGTAAATTGTAAATAAGTTATCAAACATCATGTTTTTTTTTGAGCCGGGTCAATAGAACCTAGTTAACAGATCCTGACTGGAGGCAACGTCTTAATTATAAAACACAGGCATAACTTAATTATGTTTTTGCAAAAGTAATTAGTTTTAAAACGATACATTGTATAGATTAGACAATTTTGATCCGTAATGACGTAATGTTGTTGGGAAGATTTAAAATCCTTGAAGCTGTTTACATACTGAAGATGGCTAGGTGTAGTGGTTTAAGCGGAGGTCGCTTAGCTTTACCGTACTGTAGGTTCGAATACCGTCAAGGAAAATTTAGTGATGGACTTTTCGTTCTCTCCTCGATCTAGGAGGCATCACAGGTCCGACAGGATCGAGTCCTTTATAGTTGCTTAGTTTGGGACAGTCGTCGTCAGTCAGTCAGTCGTTCCCGTAGCCCTATAACTAAGCGGAAGTCTGACCGCCGTTGGGTTTTAGTTGGTTGACTGCAACGAGTCTAGACTTCCTCCCTTGAGACTCGCAGATATTCATGAGCATTTACCTACCTTTAAAAATAAGGTATGAAGCAATGATACAGTATCATATTAAACTATAAATCACAATTTCGATGGATGTTTAAACATTAACAAAATATCCTTGTCAACATTCAATATGAAACGTATAATTAGGATGCCGAATAGAGTCTAATCAACATCGCTCGGACATGTTACACATCAACTAACAAAGATCAAGGTGAATCCGTGGCTAATCAAGTTAAACCTATAATTAATCAATTGTTAAAATTATCTGATCGTTTGTTAAGAGTAGTACCCATAAGGTACCTAATGGTTCACACAAGACTCCGTTGTGATGATTTCACTATGAGGCAATAAATGTCAAATCGAATTGGTTAAATTTCCAGCCCAGAAATTTTCTCCCATATCTAGATGATTGGTTGGAATAGTCCCGTTTCCAATCTTATAAAACAAATTTTGTAGAATTTAAAATAACATTTATATTTGCCCACATATAAATAATACGAGTATAGCAGCAGGATATAGTAGTGAGGGGAGGCCCGTGCCCAGGAGTGAGGAACATGACTAAAAGGGCTTAATTATTATTATATAAATAATACTAAGAGCTACAAAAATAATTTGCCGTCATCATTTTCTCAAGTATTTTTGACATGCGCACAAAGTCGGGGAGCGCAGTTACTTCTCAAAATGTTAACGGTGCTCACAGTATATTATTATGTAATTACAAATGCAAAGCTTGTACGTATGGTACAACAATAAAGCTGCATATTGCATGTCTAGTTTGACGGTTTTAATGTGGGAATATAGAGTGACATCATCGCGCGACAGATTGAATGCTCAAATGATTTTGTACCATATGCTATGAGAACGTTTCTGCACGGTTTTAATGGACATCTTAATTTATAGCTAAGGTTAAGGGTAAAATGTTAATAAAACAAAGGATTTTCGTTGTAAAAAGCTCTACAGCAAAGCATTTTCTGTAGTTTACAAAAAGTTTTGTAATTATAACAGCAAACAACTTATGAATACGAAGTAATTACAAAACAGTAATTACAAAAAGTTGTGTAAAACAAAATAAAAAGAATACCTACTAGGAACTACAAAAATCTTTTGTTGTAGTTTTTTTTTCTCAATGTATAATCGAGGTTTAAAATATCGCCCACGATATCAAAGTCAACCTGGGGTGCTACTCTTAGCAACGATAATCGATACGATATATCGTGAAATTTGTAGTGTTGAATCCTGCGCTAAATTACTTTACTATACTAAATGACTGAACGAACGATACAAAATTATCGTTCGTTTAGACGATATACGAGGGCAAAAAAAATGGAATTGAATGTAGTATTTATTATATTATCGTTGCTAAGAGTCCTGAGAGCGTTCCTGAATAGTTGTAATTTACTGAAAAACGGTTAAGTCATTAAAACTTATAGCAAACATTTTATCACACCTGTAAATAGCCTGACAGAGTAGGCAGAAGATAAACAAACTTGAAATTTCATTATAGTCCATTTTGCCGTAGGGACTGTAGGTGTTATCAGTTACTTTTTAGCACCACATCACTAAACAGTCAATTCATACCACAACACTAGTATTTGGCACGTTTCCCGGCCATAATGGACCGTGGTTATAGCTCGAAAACAAGGAGATAGCTTCATTGATGCTATTGGTTGGGGCTGTACAAGCGAATGGTGTTGCTATTGTCGTGTCGAAGTTTTGATGGTATGGGATTACATGGTGATAAAATGGAGTAGGTAATATCGGGGCTATGGTGTTGCCTGCTCATTTTTTATGCCGTTCCTGAGAATGTGCACCGTCTTTAATTCATTGAAAATAGTAACCATTGAGTTTCTTGACGGATCTCCTCAGTGGAAGCAGCATTCCGAACCGGTGGTAGATTCTGACTATTCATAAATGCTTTGTTGGCTTACGTGAATAAACAATTTGAGTTTTGTGTCTATACACAAGACTGTCAAATAACTTTGATAGGATTCGAAACAGTGACTTGAATAGGTACGTGAAAGGAACAAATCCTAAACTGTGATAGTATAATTTGAAAATGGTTGTGTAATAGAACTGTTTCAAAGAAAAAAAATACCAGTCACCAACATACAGGTTGTATCAAAAGCTTGAAAAAATTAATAATCGGGTTATGGATAAGTGTCTGCTTAAAACTGGTCAAAATTTGAAAAAAAACACATGTTTTTCCTGATAATTTTAAAAATTGTAATAGGTAGGTGTAATAGATGTAATTGTGATTGTGTATGTTTAACCTACTCGCCTCAAGATATTTGCCATTATTTTCGACTTTTGAAAGTACCAAGCGTTGCTTATAAGGATCTTTTTTTTAAAGATTACTAGCAATGTGAGTTACATTCTTTTTTACATTACTAGTATTCCCGTTAGCCCCTCCAGCTAAACTAATGCTTGTGTTAAGAATGGACTCACCTCAATAGTATAATGGGCAGGATGGGGATCAAACCCGGAACCTCTCTGCTACGAGTGCGGCCCCTCTAACCACTCGACTATTGACGCATTAAATTATATAAATAAATAAAATCTGTTCCGATGTCTTAAAGGTTGCAATTTAGGGCTCCATAGGCGGTGACGCGTAGGCAACAGTTCCAATACGGTGAACCGTAATAAGGAAACGGCTCTGAGGGAACGTTGTAATATCGGCTTGTTTCATGCGCACACTTCAATATGAAGCAGAGCTGTTATGGAAAATGAAGTCATGCCATTGGTATGTTCCGTGTCTAGAGGGAGGAGGATATGTACCTTCTCACTCTAGTTAGTTTATAGAAAGATAATAATAAAAATATAAATTTGTTTAAACTTTTCAGCATTAAAAATTGTATTTAGCATGAAATGCGCGTTCGAGAGTACTTATTTACATTTCAGTATGTATCTAAAATAGTATTTATTGGTTTATTTATGTAAAATCACCTGAGATGGATTTGAGTAATGATTTTACGCAAAAATTCCAAATCTGCGGGTCCAGAATCATAAGTTGAATCCATGGTATCAGTTTTCTTTATGATGCCCCTTACAATCTGTATAAGGAAGCCAGCGGAAGTAATACTAAATATCATCAATACAGTAGTATTTTGATTCGCTCATGTTCGTGTTTTATTGTTTTTATTATATTTATTGTTATTAATCTATTGCATTAAAATAGTTTTTAAATGGTTCGTGTTACACCGATCGCCTTTTAGTGGCATTCAACACTTTTATCTCGCGGCTAACTAATTTTTAATTGGCGGCCTTCGTTACTGATAATTAAACAATGCCTCTAAAGATAAGGGGGTTAAGTGAGAATTTATGTTTTAATAGCACAGTAGCACTTTTATTTTTCTCTGTCGTGTGGGTACGCGACGCAAAAGTGCATTTGTGGTGCATTGTGGGCGTCGGTGCCTTTTGAATATTGCATTGGTATTCGACGTGTCTCCGATTGGAATGAAATGGGACGAACAAAGCTATATCTGGAATAGAATGATGTTATGTCGTAGGTAGATGTATATAATGCGGTATTTGACAATAAAATACATTAAGACTCTTTGTATGAAGTCATCCAAAATAAGTTGCAGTTATATTATAGTGTTTTGTTTAAGAAAAATATTACAGATTCGTTGTTAAATTATTTGCATCCACCGAACTTGAATATTACAGCAGCTGGGCGATATAAAAATGTAGAACATTATAACGTAAAATGTTCCATAAGTTGGTAAATCATCCACAACTCACGTTACTATGAAATTTTCGCAATTTCCCAACTAAAATGTTCGTACTTATTCGTCAGAATCGAAATTTGTTATATTACAAGATTCAATACAAACATCGGGAGGTGTCAGCGGTCGTCGAACGAGTGACGCTTTCGTGTCGGAATTCGCAAGCGGTTTGTTTACATACGAGTGTATATTGACTTGCGCGTAAGAGTTATGTGAGAATGATGTAATGAATGTGCCCCTTAATGTTATAAAGCGTGGGTTCCTTATCTGATTGCCGCCGAATATTCGCAACTCAAATTTGTAGGCTGCTTTTCGACGTGATCTACAAAAATGACAGACGGACTGCCCAAGCAGCTGAGGCCCGCATTAACAAAACGATCACGTAACCAAATCGATCGAGTGATATTGGAAATGCCATTAATATGTAATTCCAGTACAAAATGACATTTCAAAAGCGTACTCAAGAGCGCTCTCAGACTTGAGATCGATTTATTAACATAGACATAAGTGCGTTTAAGTAAATTTGAGTAGTGTTTCAGTAAAACTAAAGTTATTTTATGAGTTTGAATGAGAGTGAGTTAGAGCCATAGTTTTATACTAATTTGTAGCGTTTTTGTGATAAACGCTTAGAGCATCATTCTGTATTTTTGTACGATTTTTAAAAATAAATAGCACAAAAAATTTAATATTCATAATTGAATATTCCGATAATCTACGTGGTATTCAACTTAGACCCAAATATGCCAAAAAGGTTCGCGTGACTAATCGCGAATGTCACTCTCAGGTGTGCTGGGAAAAAATCCAACTGTGACCTAAGTGTTGGAATCAAAGGCCTTAGCACTTTTTGATGTTGGGGTCAACGAACCTACCGAAACCTACCTGTCAGAAAGGCAGCTACCTACTTTTCTTTGATTGTAAAAATAGCTTATGCGTTTTGTATTATATTACAAATATTATTTACAGCAAAATATTGTAAGGTTTTTTTAAACCATTAAGTATTTTTCTATTTGTTATTTGTTTGAATTTTTTGCATTTCTCTTTAATTGTTTTGTTAGAAAAAGTATTAAAAAAATAGCCAGACTTAACACACCAAGTGTACGTGCTAAACTAGATATCGAATCTGCAAGTTAATTAATTAATTTCATAAAAAATAAAGCATGAAAGACTCACTTAAGTACCTCTTTTTGCAGGTCCGCCTTCGTGTCCTTAACATTGAATTTTTATGAGTTACTTTCCTCGCGTTTTTGACATCAGCGCAAAAAGATCTCGCGATAAATTTCCTTTTCGCCATCATGTAGACAGTGTCTCTAGGAAACTCTACCAAGACTCTACCTCGCTAGTCGCTAGCGTAATTAATATGGTAATTATACAGCACCCATTTACCCGGGGAACTGGTACTCTAACAGTTTTGTCTGAAAGCAAGTACATCTCTGTCTAACACTTCAGAGAATACCTATTTTGAAAAACTCTTTATCCCTCCTAAGCCATACAGTTTTACATTAGAACTTGACGACGTCACCATCAAACTACAAAACCCCAGGAGACGTGAAATCCGTTAAACGGAAATTCCTAAGAAATGTCACATCACAACAAGGAAAAGGCGACCAAAAATAATGTTGTCAAACAAATGATCATGACAAAGAAATATTATCACAATTTCTTTGAACCGTAATAATAAAATGAAAGCACACACCTTTAGGGCTACCGAAAAAATAATTAAAAATGCAATTAGAACTCGCAATTCTTGGTTACCCCATAGACCTTAAAGGTTATTTACATGTACCTACTTATACCAAAACATAGTTACCTACGTATTTGAAGGCACTAAGCCCTACTGTGTCTTTTTCTCTAAACAATCGTGCTGTTGGAGTCGAACAGAGCAAAAGTGAGTTGCCATTGGCCAATACATAGACGCTTCATCTAACCTCAAGTAATGAACTCATACTGCGGACATTTATTGCATTATTCGCTGAACAAATATAGTGCAAACGCCATAAAGTTGCAAAGCAATGGTCTTGGTATAATGCTGACCAAGTCGGCTTGCAATTTACAAAGAAATCATCTTATCTACCCCGACATTAGCGCCACCTAACGGTATAAACTCACCAAAATTCAACACTCATTGTTTAAATATTTTTTTCATACGAAATTATATTTTTGCCGATCTTGTCTGAGGGCGATGCCCATTTGCACAAACATAAATTATTCAGCTACCAAAATATATAATGCCACCTTACGTAAAAGTGCTTAAGGTTGAAAATTGTATAAAAAAATGGTTTAAATGGCATGTAATGTTGGTAATATATTTTGGGTAGGCGTACCTAAACATTGCCAGCTGTTGTGACAATCTCGTTCATTTATCTCATAAGATGGAGTGGACTGTGTTTTGTGTTTTAATACCTAACTCAGTTGCGGTTTTGTGGGCCAAGATAAGCTAGAATGGAATCATTTGTCTTGTCACTCGCTTGGCGACCTGTTTTCTTTTCAGCCTACATGACAATCCACATTTGGATCCCTGGATCTATCATCGGTAGATCGGTGAGTTCATGAGTATTCATCCGGATATAACATAATATTCATCTGAGGAACTTATATGTAACAATGAAATAATATATTTTTAAGCACACTGCACTATTTTCTGCCAAGATTACCCAGATTTTTTAATCTTCCTTTTCTTTCCTTGGTTTAATAACAATATAAGTATTGTCGTGTCCTTAGTGTTTATCGATCCTTATTTATTTCTCATGCTGCGAGAGCTATCTTGACCTGTCTCCTGTAAACAGCGTCCTTCCTTCCTGCGTCCCACTAACTTCTTAAACAGTAAATATTTATTAAATCGTTCAATAGTCATGTAAATTACAAGGCAGTTTACAATATTGGCCGCGATATCAACCAACGAGATTATCTCAGGCGACTTCTTTAATCTTCCTGAGTGTACCAGAAGGATTTAACATGGCTAACATGCCCTTACCGCATTTTACGAGCCATAAAAGTGATAAACGCAGAAAGTAATGCGCAAAATAAACACACTGATGTCCAGTTCTCATTTTTAATCCTATCTGTTACAAAAACAGACGATATTCAACTTTAGTAACGTGCATTTAAGTCAAAATTTGCTCATGAGTCTTCGGTAGCTATAACTCCAGAAAGACCTGTCTTAACTGACAGATACTGTTGTTGAAAAACAATAGCTCTGATATTTATATTTAGTAAACTAAGTGATGTACCAAGTGTTGTTACCACCTACACGGAGAACAAAATAATAATAAGCATTTATAATAATAATAATAAATATCGCCAGACTGACACACCAACTGTATGGTCCCAAACTAAGCAACGATTGTACTATGGGTACCGATACAATGGACCGGGGGCGATCCCAGTAACACCCAGACCTGGGAAAATTACAAAAAGGCCATTACCGAAATTTGCCTCGGCGGGAATCGAACCCGCAACCACTATGTGCAGTGAGCCGAGCGGCCTACGCTCGAGCCATTGCGCCAAGCGGTCGTCGATGACATTATAGAATACTCTTCACCCTGAGATGTGAAATGTTTCCTATAAGTAGCCCACTCTTTCTGAAGTCAACACAAATTTGTTGACGCAAGTAGTATTAAGATAAGATTGTAGCATCCTTTAATTTAGTCTAATTAAGTACAGCCAACCTAAATAACTATACATTTACATGATAAGATAGATAGGTACCTAATAAGTATCGTGCTTAAGCAGCGCCCATTCAAAACCTTTGCAATTCACTTTTATCTATGCAACTCTATATAGGGCATTTTAACTTTACAAACTTATCTTCACCGTCTAACAGAACGTTACGTTTTAAGTAATAAGGTGTATTTTCATTTGTTTCAGGTACGGATGTGTAAGCAGTAAGATCGTGACTTATGATTTCATTATAGATCGGCGCGTGCGCCGCTTCAAACGTCTTGCGACACGGATAACACCCCCTCGTTAAGTATGTGTTGTGCAATTTAGAGTTTTGAGGTCGAGTTAGAGTTAACTTAATAAGTAAACCAAAATAAATCTTTTTTGTTACTTATTAAGACTATTACTATTACTTTTCAATAGACGAAGATCAAACCAGCGGCATTATGTGACTATTATGTGATAGTTTGTGAATTAAGACCGAGTGGTTTCTTTTTGGACTGGTCCCGCCACACTCTCCCACCACTGTAACTCCTGTAAACCAGGATTGACAATGGTGACCTATAATGGCGACAAGGTTTGACCCTCGACGAGTCCCGGGGAAAAGTTAAATTGTCTTGGGACCCGCACGAATTTAATCGAAAGAAATAATAGGAGTTGGTAGAAAAAAAACCACTTCCCTCCGGTGCAAAGCGGGAGACAAAAATAGCTGGTATGGGCTGATTGCCATAGAAATAAGACTGTTACAGCTGATTCAAGACCAGTTGTCAAGCACCACACATCGTAATTTGAGCCTTGTGCCAAAATAAAATATAGTCTCATATGAACGATATTCTTACGCTACAATGGTTACTGTGGTACCTGCCTTGCTACCCCAACAAAACAACCCTATATATACCTATATCTATACACTGTATGACTTACCTGCTAAGGAAACAACTAAACACGTAGAACGATTGTGATGTCCAATTTGGCAAAGTAATCCTTTGTGGAAAGTGTCAATTTTGAGGATGTGGCCATTTGGGACATAAAGGAAATAAAAGTACCAAGTCAGTTGTACTCAAACCTGGAATAGATAATTCCTCGCACTCCACACAACAGGATAGTTATATATTATGTTACTGCCGACGCGAGCAGCGTTCAACCGTGAACAGTGTCATAAGCAAACCCGTTCGGTTGGACAAGACTTTTTCAAACATAGGAAGTGAAATATGATAATTTTTGAGATCCTGTTGGCCTTTATTAGTATTTGTGTTAAAGATTGTTTTTGATTGCAATATATGTTGCAGAAATCTACAAAATAATATATTGTTGTGTTGGTCCTACCACATAGTTATCAATTTTATACAGCCAATAATTAATGTTGCAAATTTGACTAATCAAAAAAACTTGCAACTTTGTAACAGCTTCTTCTGCATAATATTTCACGAAACACGTTCAATTGTGGCCAACTTTAATACAAATGTTTAATTCTGTTCCTTTTTAGGAATATAAGAGCCAGCTTTCGTATCTCCATCAAAAAGAACACCGACGTGGAATAATAAAAATTTGGATACCATATTAGCGAAGCAGACTTACTGAAACACAGGGCTCTGAATAGGGCTCGCGGCTCTACCATAGAGCATCGCATTGTGTCCAAAATAGCTATAAATTAAGCAAGATGCATGTGAATAAACCCTCTTTATTTATTGTGGGACAGCCAGCGGTCCAACTGACAGATTGCAGTACGATGAACACATCTTGTAATGGTATACTGAGCTTGGGGGTCCCCAATTGACAATATAATAGACCTGGCTACGAATAGGGACTGAAAGCGTTTAGACATACTTACTTTACGCTATCATGTGGCCATTACGTCATGAAAGTTGAATGCACAATTGAACATTATAATTTTAGATAATGGAACGTTATTATCAAATTATTTTATGCTTTAGGTTGAGGTTTTTTGGTTAGCTTATGCCACGCCAACTATTGTAGGCAGATGTTGATGGACTTAGATTATGTCTGTGGTTGTGTTGCATTTGGTGTAAGCTGAATGTGTTGTCCTTATTCATAGTTATTTGTCTTTGAAGAGACTTTTTCTTTGAGTGTCAGTAAATATTTCGCTTCGTATAGAATATCTATCCTTCGGACATTCCATATTGAGTTTTTGTTCTGTTTCTTGGGTGGTACGAGTTATTCAATTTATGTCAAAAGTTCGCGATAAAAGCGTTCTAAAGTAGGTGAATGGAATAAGTGTTGACATTTTTATTTTGATCGCCTTTTGTGGCCGACATTATTTTCTGAACTGAAATAGTCGTGTAATTTAGAAATAATTGTATGATGTGATATTATTAAAATATGCTCTAGATCTAATAAATCTTCAAAATAATATTTACAATGACAGAGTAGAAAGGACAAAACTAAACAATTTTATTTGGTTTTCTATCAATATCACATTTGAAGATAAGGTTTATTTTTTAAAATAATATATCGAGCTATCCATTGTCCATCAGGCCAGCAAATTAAATGTAAAGAGTGCAATTGACAAGGCGGTGCGCTGGCGCCATTGTATTCAACGGCTTATTGAACTGCCGCGTGTAGCGCGCACCGAGACCCATCCTACTTTGAAGTATTGTGTTAACACCGCGACGCTGAAACGGTGTCTCTAGCAATTGCTGCATTTGTACCAAGATGAGTTTGGTCACAATTAAATTCATGTTTTTTAAACCTACTTTCTTTCAAAAGAAAGCTTTCAAAAACTAGAGATGAGTTTATTCCACAAACAGTGAAACCAACCCTTAACCTCGTTCCGTCTTCACCCACTCCTGGATGCCGCACAGTGGGCAACATCCATCCGCATCCATCGGCCATGCATCACGGCCTACACGCCGCGACATGCGCGCGCGCCATAAATACGAGATACGTCATCACACACCCCGGTGCCAACCCGGTCCAAAACGCGCGCGATTCCCCGATATCGTTTATAATGTAATAAATAACGCGATATGTGGACGCGACACCTACTTACTTACGTGCGGCGCGACGCGACGTGTGCAACGATAGTGCAAAGTGACCTTTAGGTGTCTGGCTTGGATTTAGAATTTAGGTGATATTTTATGCTAGATTTGTTTTTTATATTATTTTTGACGTAAAAAAAGATTATAGTCAAATGTTAACGTAGACCCAGCACAGTTCAACAAAAAAATATCTGGAATTGTTCATTTGAGGTGGCATATACTTTTTTTTTAAATGAAATGGGGAAGACACGTACTTGCTTATTTTTGACGAACTATATTTTTTGGTACGTATGTATGCACTGATGCATTAATATAGCATAACTTTCTAGTAGAAATAAGTTTATGACATGGCAATATTCTGGGCCTATTACTTCTTTATTTGTGATGCCTTATGCGTTAACCTACATTGTCCTCACATCTCTAAATACCTACTGTAAATAAACAAACATAATTTAAAAAAAAAGGGAAAAGAAAAAATGTATCCATGGAGTTTCTTGCATGTTCTTCTCCATAGGATTTTATTTTGGAACATACACCTAGTTCTTGACTTTTTAAAAGTGCCATATAATCTGGCCTATTTGAAATAAAAATATTTAAATTTATTTGAATTTTGGAATTTGGTACCTATTACAATCTATCTTTGGCATCTATACGTTACGGCTACTGCTTAACGTCGGGCAGGTCAAACGCTTGTTCTCCGTCTTTGTTGTATATCAAAAATAGGTACCTACATTATATCTCTACCAAAAATGGACCAGCAAAAAGTAGATCTGCCTCAAAGGGCATCCGGTTTGGCATCCGAGATATTTTTAACCCAAAATTCTTATGAGCCAACCTGGCAACTCTTATTTTAGATTTCGCACACCTGTCGAAGAAGGTTTAATAACAACTTGATTTTATTTTAGAATCGAATGTACAGGGACAGCTCACGTTAAATTGAATGAAAAGGATGCAATCGTTGGCTGAATTTGTTATGTTAAAGAATATTATTATTTAATATTTAGCCAACCGACGACGTAGGCGTCGACATGATAAAGGTCTATTATTATTATTATATTACTTCAGGTAAAAGCAGTGATAGCCGATTGGTTATGCACCCGTCTTGCGGGCTACCAGGTCTCGGGTTCAAACCCCGGCTCGAACCCTTTGGATTATTCGAAATCTATGTGCGAATCTTAATTTCTATATGATTATCACTTGCTTACGGTGAAGGAAAACATCGTGAGGAAACCTGCATGTCTTAGAAGATTTAACCAATTTTTGAAAGACATGTGAAATCCGCCAACCCGCACTGGGCCAGCGTGGTGGATTATTGCCTGAATCCCCCTCGTGTTGAGGGGAGGCCCGTGCCCAGGAGTGGGACGTCAGAAGGGCTAAAATTATTATAATATTATTACTTCAGGTATCACGTCCTGCAGATACTGGAAAGCTACCTACAATCATTTTCAATATTTTGACACAACCTTATCAAGTCAACTTTATTTAAATCATTGTTAAGTATCTCTCAATGATGTCTTCGTTACTTATTTTTTCTGTTTCTAAACTGTCCGATTAAAATTACCCTATTCATTATTCTGAAGAGTTTTATTTGGAAAAGAAACAGCCATAACGCAACAATACGTATTTACTCTTATCACTGATATGCGAGTAAAATCCCAAATTATTTCGCTAAGCCCCAATACAATTTCATCGAAGTCATTAGTCAGTAATGCTTTTACGAACGCTTCACAAAAGATATTCCACTCGTTCTTCCGGGCTCCGACACGTTCAACTTATGCTATGCCATATGACAATGATGTATCCGCTTTAATCTAACTAACATGATATACTGTTGGGTATTACTAAACACGTATATACCATATAAACTATGACAAACATAACATATTTCACAATATTATATGAAAAAAAAAAAAAAGTTTTGCAAGTATTAATTTCATGGCATTTATGACTAAAAGATGTAGAATAGAAAGCTTGCATTGCAAGATTAGGATTACTTTATTAAATAAAATAACGTGACGTAATTTATAACGTAACATAAGCTAAATGTGTTTTACTTAATGTGAAATCCTGTCAAATTAATCAATTTCGCCCGACAGTGAGCCGGGATGCGATCTCACGAGGCGAGTTAAGGGTGGTTTAATTTATTACAAGAAATTAAGCCAGCGATAAATACTCGAGGTACCGTAATCATGTTGCATCATTCGATATCTGTTGTTACAGGGTGCTCATATTCTCGCTGCTTTTGCAGAGCTGTGTTTTATAACATTTCATGTTCGTTTTAGGTGTTATCTATGGTATAGGTATAAGATAAACAATATTTAAAATGCTAGCTTAGTCATTCACACGACGAAGTCCACACCGTTCGGTCTATACATTTTTGACAGATATTTCCCGTATTTGACATCTGGATAAGTACAGTAAAATTTTAAGAAATGATCTGTGCTGCTTAAATCACCAATGAACTTATTGTTTCGAGACAATAAAACACCTTCACAATATATTTTAAAATTAATAATTTAATTTATCCAAATAAATATTTTTGCATTTAACCGATCTTTAAAACTAAATAAAACTCTAGAAACATGCTTTAATTGTAGGTTAATAAGTAGGTGATTATATTTCAAATAAACTTGCTAAATAACTTAATCATTATTTTAACGAAAAACTATTTTTTTAAATAATAAAATATGCCATGAATAGGTACTAAATGTAGGGTGTCCAGAATAACCTGCAAATATTCGGGACAGCCGCAATACCGTACACTGTTACGTTACCGGGAACGGTGGGATTTACGAGCCGAGGCCGGGATCGTACATCGCGACCCCGGGTGGTATGACACAATTATATACTTTGACCGACTTCGGTATTACGGTACATTATACTGGGAATATATTACCTATAGTTTTTTGGTGGGGAATCAATGTTTTGGAACGCTAAATGGAGGAAACGATATTAAGTAGTTCTACAATTAATCAGGCAGTTTATTTAATTAATTTACCATATTTTTAATGTCGTTCAATATGATACGATAGGACAGTGCCCTATTAAAAGTATGGTTACCTGAGCTATTTTAATTCGGCTGTTCTATACTCAAAATATAATCGAGTACAACCGTTTAGGGTGCTCGTCCTCTAGAGCCAGGCGGGCTCGCTGGTATAGCTGGCCCGCTGGTTTCGACCAATAGGATCGCTAAATTTTAATGCGCTTAAAAAAATGAAGCAGTGCTATTGGTCGAAGCGAATGAACTAGGTAGCCCAGCTAGCCTGCCCAGCTCAATTGGACGGCCACGCTATAGTTGGTCGTCTATGGTTTCAGCGTAATTATTTATGTGGAACTACTTACTGATATTTTCCTTGTGACGTAGCGACCCTTATCCCCATAATTTGCTAGTTTTATAATAACGACCTCCTCTCAGCTGTTCAAATACTTTTTTAAAGGCGTACTGAGTATATACTTAGTATACTTACGAATAGATGATTACACATTAATAACCTCTTTTGAATCACTGTAAACGTGCCATCTTGAATCATGGAAACCAGGCGTAACTTTAGTACGGTAGTAACGTTTCTTATAACAAAAACAAAGGTCGAAAGCAGAGGCGATATTAATCACTTCTTAAACGCCACTTAAGCTATAAATAGCCTCGTGTTTGGGTTCCGTAACTCAGCAGCCTTCGGTAACGGTAACCATCCAGTAATATCACGAGGACTCAGAGAATACCATCGTGTAACTGAACACTACGTTTCCTTATAAACAAACAAATAAACACTTTACAAGAGAAAATATACTGTCAAAATACTGCATTATAAACCTTATAACTGTCGCGGTAAAGACTTTTAAAATTGAAAGTTTAAGATTGCAAAGATTCATCCGAAAAATTCTACCTCCTACGTGTAGCGGCGCAAAATTTCTTATTTGCCTCGTACATTAAATTTGAACAATTCACCGTTAAGCACACGCCAGAATTCACCATTATGCTTGGCTTCCTAAGAACAGGTAGAAAGTACCTACTTTTTTTTACATCCCAATTATTCATTTCATAAGGGTGTTATCACACAAATCGGTCGAGCGAACGTCGATCGAACGTTACTCTACGTAGAAACTATCGATCAACGTCGAGTCATCTCATTCTACCATCAATCGATGTGGACTGATTAGTCAAATCTTTGTTACAATATTTGTGATAATTTACTGACCAAAGAAACTTATTATAATTCAGTAGGTAATTATTGACATATTTTTGACGTATCTTTAATACCAACGGAATTATTTTTTATCACTGGCAAGCCGAAATTCAGTTAGCTGATTCACGTTCCGCGAAAGCTCTTTTAACTGAACTATAAAACATTTGTGTTTTGCATATTTAATTTGCTATACAAACCTTTTATGGAGTACATGTTGCCATTTGCAATAATTTTCGCATATAAATATTCAAATGACGCTCGAATTCGTTGATTTATAACTCAATAATATCTTCATTATGCTCGCAACACTAGGCTTTGCTGTGTTATGAGCTAATAAATCCGCATGCGTCGCTCATAAATATTTGTTTATGATAAATATGATAATAATTAATTACTATGCGCAATTTACTTTCAGTTGGCTTGAGGATTTCTAAGAACGCGGGCTTAATTTGCTCTTGCGGTGTAAGTGCTGTAACGAATCTGATAGGGTTGTCATGTTGTATACGAAAGTAAAAAGTTAAAGTTGTCTTGTCGTAAACATTTCAGTTTTTTTTTAATCGTAACTTGTTTCGCCATCCTTGAGTACTGTCTGTATCGCATAGAGTGGAATTTGATGCTGACATTCAAGTCTTACCGTAGGTAATAACTGGGCTCTTATTGAGGTTGTCGCTTTTATAAATAAATAAGAAATAAATATCGCCAGACGAACACACCAACTGTATGGTCCCAAACTAAGCAACACTTGTACCATGGGTACCTTACAATGGACTGGGGGCGATCCCAGTGACACCCAGACCAGGGAAAATTACGAAAAGGCCATTTCCGTATCGAACCGGCAACCGCCCGGTGGAGTGAGCTGAGCGGCCTACGCTCGAACCACTGCACCAAGCGGTTGTCAAATTGTTTCAGTAGCCTTGCCTCTTTTGGGACTGGACATTAGGATCAAAATACCAGTGGGGAAATGTGAGTGCAATGCAGTTCCGCCTACTCCTATCGGGGATACGGCGTGATGGTATATTTAGTTAGCAAATAGTTCAACCGTGATCTATAACGAGTGTTCCACCAGACCAGCATCTAAAGAGGAAATAAGAAACTAAAAGGATTCAAATATAACTTCTTTAAATATCCGTGCACTGTCCGTGTGCCCACGGTCCCAATGTTAGGTAGCAAGTATTTTGTCAAGTAGTAGACATTTTAAGACATTGTAGAGTTTACTATGGCCCTCCATAGAAATGGTGCTTAAATAGCTGTTTAGTTTAGGCACCGACGGTTCGCTTGTGTGCCAACCCTGTGCGTCCATTCCTTAGAAGAAGACAGATGATAAGCGGAAGTATTCGAAGTACATACGGTATTTGTTCGTGAACTGATTTATATTTGGCGAGATGTCAGTGCGTCGCCTGAAGGGAATCGTTGTTTCTAGCGCCTTTCAGAACAGCCGCGGGTCTTTGGAAAATAAGTGTTATTGCAATATGATTATGAGTTGGTTTAGATTGACAGAGACCATTATGACAGTAGGGTACCTATAGCTTTAAATTTAATGTTATAAATCCACATTTTTACCTACTGTTGATAACTTCAGACGATGACTGTACCTAAACGCTTCCCCCAGTAAGTTAGGCTACATTCACACTGCAAGGACTTGATTAATGCAAGTCCATATAATGTATCGCCAAAACTAAATCAACAATTTAAATTAAACACTACAATTTGTAATGTGAACATAAAAAAATGGTTTAATAACGAAATATCGCTTCATCGCGATCGCCGGAGTGAGATTTTTATTTGCGATTGAACATTATTGTAGACATACTTAGTATACGTTATGACACGAAAAATATTCCTTTTTAAATTGTCACGTTCAAAATTTCACGATTTCTTTGTAATATTATTAAAAAGTTATTTTTCCACATTTTATATTTTTGAAAGTGAGATCTACTCTTAAAATATTTTTGTGCCAAATTATATCAACTTCCGTCAGAAACTGTAGAAGTTATGACCCTGTGACAGGCCGGGACAGACGGACGGACGGACGGACTGGATGATCTTATAAGGGCTCCTCGTAGGGACTACGGAACCCTAAAAAAAATGCCAATGAGATTTTAGGTAGGTAAAATCTTAACCATATTACGTAAATAAGTAGTAGGTATTTTGAAAAATTGAATTCAGACAGGTTTAACTAGATGTTTTCTATAAATCTTTGTTTTAAAAATACTATGGCAAATATGGTAAATACCAGCCACATTCGTAACGTATCTTCAACCGACGCGGACGCAGTATTTCCGTCGTGTAAGACCAATATGTATCAAATCTGAATTATTTAATCGAAATCGAGTTCTTTTTTCAAACAAATTGAGGATTCATATTCGAGATCGTGTTAAGAGTAATAGGTATTTAAATATGCACCCGTCGTGGTGATACATCATTGGAACGTCGGCGCACTTGGATTTATATTGCGTTTGTCGAACGAATTTCATGTACAGTGTGTGGCGGGCTTAAAGTACCAACCTTCCGTGATTGCATATTGAACTCTTTAAATTTGGAATTTGTTGTTTTCTTTCTTGCCAGTGGTATGTTCATAAACATGAGAAACATTTTGGGGACAGCTTTTTGCGAAAGTAGGTCTTCAAAAAAACATTATTTCCGGTAATGTTTTTAAATGATTTTATAACTATTTTTAAAACAGACCACTACTGTAACTAATTTCCTCACAAAGTACCCATAATATTGAAAATATGATTTATACACGAACAAGGGCCTGACTCAAAACGACGCCTCTTCTGTAATTCAATCGCGATCCATCTTCTTTCGACTTCTTATGAGGCGGAGCTTATTTTAGGTAGGTAATTATTATCACTGTAATGAAAAATTTGATAATAATTAATCGCTATCGCCAATACTCCGCGTTGTTGTTATTAATTAAAACGATAACTCTCAAATTTATATCCAAAATGCACGTATCACAGTTTTACAGAGCCTGTTTTTAAATAAAAGTGCGTTTTAATTGTTTATCGATTGAAATAAAACAATTTTTACGGATTATATCGCGTTTATTTTTACTTTTTATGTTATGTGTTTATCAGGTGTTTATCGATTATAAATTTCAGGGGACTACTCTATAAATATATGAAGTACAATGGGAAAAAAATATTATTGTCTGTATTTTTAAATTGTAGGTATATAAATACTCCAATCGAAATAAGTACCTACCTGTATAATCGACAAACTATCGCATTTATACCTTCTCTACTTTACGCTAAATCGCATTAGTTTCCAGTATAAGGCCATCATGATGTCACACCGACTAAGATGAGAAAATTGCGGGCATAGGGTCATCGCACCGGTTCAGTTCTTATAAGGTTGTCTGTTGTTTACAAAACTACCACCAACGCTAGTTGGTGGCCAATAAAAAAAAAAGTAAAATTCAGAATTATTTTCTAAATTCGAATTTTAAATTGAAATAAAACTATTTTTCGGATTTTATCGCGTTTAACGTCGGGAACATAAATTAAATAAACGCGATAAAATCCGAAAAATAGTTTTATTTCAATGTGTAGTATTCGCGTAAATATAAGAAAACAATATTTGAATTTTAAATTCAGGATATTATGTCAACAATGGCGGTTTAAAAATTCCTACATTTCATCCAATAGGAGAAGCTCTTACGTAGTATTGTTTTCTCTTTAGGAGAAGCTGAAATGTCAGTCCGCCAAATGCCGGCATTACATTGAATTGATGAGTAAAATAACAAATCATCACTATTTTTGAACGTATGTTATGACACGTCTATTAAAAGGTACTCAAGTTATGGTGTAAGTGTGTATAGCATCGGTATATCGCAATCATGACTATACTATCCTACTAATATTATAAATGTGAAAGTTTGTGAGTGTGGATGTATGTATGTATGTTTGTTACTCCTTCACGCAAAAACTACTGAACGGATTTGGATGAAATTTGGAACACAGATAGTTTATAACCGGGATTAACATATAGGACTTTTTATCCCGATAATCCCGAAATTATTGTTACGTTAAATCCCGATAATCCCGAAAATTCTGTTACGTTAAATACTACGCGGACGAAGTCGGGGGGCACAGCTATTACAGCTATATATATGAGTACTTATTAATTATGATTTTGACAGTTACCGAATTAAAACGTCAACGTTCTTAATTCCCTACAATTACTTGCAAATTGGATTCATCGCTTCATTGTAATTGGTTTGACTTTACAATGGTCTCAGGCGATTTGTTTCCGCAAATGAAAGTAAGCACTTATGTATACCTAAGTAAAACTTAGTTAGACGTGTCCTACGCGTAGGTAAGAACATATATAGAGAATCCTTCATAAGATAGCAGAAGTGTAGTGCCTCACTTCGCCGATGGTGTTTTGGTTCAATTTATTTCGCCAACCGCAAATATTTGAAAATACTAGAAGGACGCGGTTATGGATTCAAATTAGTTTATGTAATTTAAATACATTTTGCAATATGAATCGGCAGTGGTCGGGGTGATTCGAGCCACAAATTCGATAAAAGAGCCTTAACGTTTGAATGAGGGGTATCATTAAAAGGGTATTATTAATTACAAAAAAACATTGTGTCATACGGACCTTACAGTATAAAAACCTCTACATCGTTGACTCCCATCTTTTCGTCATTCCGATACTAATTAACTATCGAGTCGACTAACGGTCGTCTCGATTTCGTTAATACGATTCCGATGGCTCTAATCGATTCGAGGTCAGAACTCAATAAATGTATATTAAGATTTAGTTGCATACACTGCTGCTGATAACATCATATTAATTGCGTGAGCCTACGACCCGCCTTATGTTAAGCAGTTGCCGTAGCCTATATCCTCCTCCTCCGCGTGTCGTTTTCCTCATTACTGGGGGTCGTGACTCCCCCGCTGCATCAGTGTCTCCCGTACGATTCCCTTCATCTGCTGCGATCCTTTGCTTCATGAAGGGCATTGTGGAAGTTGATGTTCAGAGAAGATCGTATTCGGTCCGACCATCTCGTGGGATTGCGTCCTCTAGGTCGTTTGCCATCTACCTTGCCTGTCACCAGCTGTTCAAGATTATGACCTTCTTTGCGAGCAATATGTCCGAAGAATTTCAGCTTCCTACGAAGGCATATAGTGGAAAGTCTAGTTTTGACATTAAGCTCTCTCAGAATAGAATAATATAGAATGTTTAGCGGAAAAGGGAAAATCTTCCAGCCAGGCGGGTGTTGTGCCTGGCGGGGCGGCCGCTATGCCCCGCTGATTATTCTCGGGGTCTTGTATATATAGTCACGATGCTTGCAAGTCCTAATATCGTGATTCAGTTTTTCTATGAAGAATCCGTACATTGTATTGAGGCGCTGCTTTTAGCGCCATCTGTCCGTTTCTGTCGGCGACGTGAATGTGAGGTCGCCACAGATGCTTGCAATACCAATGGCATTGCTGCCACGTTACCGACAAAAGGGGAGTGGGAGATGGGATAGAGGGAGGGGGAGGGATGGCGTTGGGCTTCCGGCTCTCTCACTCATAACGAAACGCAGCTATGGCACGGTCGCTGATCACGAAGAAATTCGTACAATGACCTGTTATTACCTGTCTAGTTGCCGTGAACTGCGTGTGACCGGCAACTGTGTGAGCGAGACGTATTAGATTTACGCGGGAGTGACAAAGACAGGTAATAACAGGTCATTGTACGAATTTCTTCGTGATCAGCGACCGTGCCATAGCTGCGTTTCGTTATGAGTGAGAGAGCCGGAAGCCCATCCACAGACAATGGTTTAATTGTAACACTACCACTTAGTACAACTTTGTTATTATTACTTTTTATCTTTGTAACATCTTGTGTACTTTGGAAATAAATTATTTTTCATTAAATTATTTTTTCATTTCTTCGTGATCAGCGACCGTGCCATAATAAAGCTACTTTACGTCGATCTTCTGTGATAGTGTGGTACTACCCCGGTTAGTAATTTGGATGGTGGGTCTTTTTGCCATATTGAGAGACTTAAATAAGTCTATTACGACATTTAAGACATTTCCCTAAGACCATTTATGCGTGAGTACTTAAAACTATCCGCTGTAATGTTTATGAAAATTTATGTAAATCCCAAAGTGATTGTGAAAACCGCGCGGTAAATTATGGGGCGGCCCATTATCATCATACCCAAACTATGACTGTACATTATAATTACGAAGGACCGCTCAAGGCCGCGACGATCCTATTAATAAACACAGAATTATGTATCTTACCCTGTTGCGATAAGGCCTATGTTTAATTAGAATTGCTAGTCCACTCTTGGGGTGTCGCGTCACTGTTCTTTCTGTATGGTTTTTACCGAGCACTGGAGACATAGTGCAAATAAATTACAGAAGTTTAACATGTATGTATAATATTTTATATATAACTTTATTACTTATTTTGATAAATACGTGTCTTTGTACTTTGTGCACGTGTCATGTTAGTGAGATAAAACTAGCCATTGTCTCTAAATTCTTAGCTCGTTATGTGTGTTAGGTTATTACAAAAATAGTGTTTAAGACTTCCATATAGCAATACTTAACTCTGTAACGATAATGTATATACACTTTATAACTTCCAGATGTCAAATACGGCTATTATATGTCAAAAATGTATAGAAAAAGTAAAGAAAAACATTTATTCGATGCAGACACAAGGGGTTACAAAATTAAAAAAAAAAACATGAAAAAATGAGCCACAATGTACGTATGGTACCTCAATGTTACCTGTGCCGAGGCGTTTGGCACAGCATGAGCTGAAGGGGACCGAAGTCTCCTCCAGCTCTGATTTTAGGTCAAGGCCTTGTAGGTGATATCGAAAAGGCGGAGCAATCGCATAAATAAATATCACATAAAGGGACTATTCAGGGAGAAATATCAGCGTAGACTTATTTATGTGAATAATAGCTTACTTTTCCCCATCATGTCCCACCACTGTTACTTATATGTAAGCCAGGATCGACAAAGGTACCCTAGGAAGACCCCGAGGTTTGAAACTTAATGAGTTAAAAAGTTACACATTCCTTAACAAACTTTAACTTCTGTCTCCACTCTTTTCAATACTTTTACGCATTTTTGATGACGCTACACATGACTTGATACACTGGTCTGTGAGGCAGTCACACTACAGGTAACCAGTCGGTCTTGGCACAAAAAAATACATCTGTGACGTGGTCACGGAATTTACCGATCGTTCCACGTTAATATGAATGAGATCATTATCGAGTTCTTGACCTAATGGCCAGTAAAAAGGTTCAGAATCTGAAGACCGCATGATGACGATGAGAGCATGGTTTGTCTGTCTGACTTAAAGCTGCATACTGCTCGCTTTGATATGATATGAAAAACAATTATTCGACACATACACAATTAAGTCAAGTTTAATAGATAAGGTTAGTTTAACAGACATCATTACTTAGTAAAGACATAATTACTTAGTAAGACAGAAGGTATATTAAGAATAGTAAAACTAACGCAATTTAACCTCGATGTGACCTGTGCCGAAATGCGGTTGGGAACGAATCTTCTCCAGCGCTGATTTTCAGCTAACGCCTACATTTGTAGTAGGCACACATTTCAAATTCTTCAATAGGTACCTTTCTTAACATGTCATAGGTCTGTATAGACTACATGTAGATGATGTAGGTCTGAGTTCGTCACCCGCTCGTCTCTGTGTCGAAACCAAGAATCGATATATTTAACTAGGCCAATGTCGACATTGAACATCACTACATGAATCATACAATAACATGCTAAGATTAACAAGTGTTGTACTTGAATTTAAACTTTAACGACTAAGAAAAAAAGGTTAGATTTGAAGAGGTTATTCATAATAGTGAAAAGCTTATTCAAAATATTAGGTTAGTTAGACTCCCTTCTAAAGTGTTGTTGTGCCTACGCGTCATACGTCACGTAGGTATATTTCCCTGATTAACATATTTGGGCTTTATGACCCTGCAATAGGGTTTGTTTTGTTGGCATGATAGTTACGTCTATTAAATTGTAATTGTAGTTCGGAGATAAGATAAAGTGTGTCGTAGAAAGGCTTAGGTTTTATGACGTAATTTATAAATTCTTTATCGTATTCATCGCGGCAGGTTGGCGATTTACAACTACCTACCGTTAACAAGTTAACAATTCAAAGCTACTAGCAATAATAAGAATACAAATGCTTCCCCTATAGACTACGTTAACTGCTTAACATCGGGCTGGTCGAACGCTAGTATGCGGACTTTGTTCTATAAAAAAAAACCTTAAACAGCCTTGAAACCGGATTCGTCACAACGGTGTTTCATAAAAAAATACAACACATCATCAAGTCATCAAAGTTTTAACGGAGCGTTAAGCTTTAATGTATGTTAACACCAGTCCGTTCGTCCCACAGTTTGACACAGCGTGGCGTGAGTGCAAACGAAGTTTATCTAATTGCTAGCTGCGGCGGCGCGGGCGCACGCGTGGGCCGCCGCGAAAGGCAGGGTATGTCAGGGTCTTTGCGACGTAGTCTAATAATAGTTAATGTATTGTACATAATACAACGTGTTAAGATTGATTATTAGCTTAATGAGAACAAAAGCTGTAGGTAGCAGAAGGTAGCGAAAGCAGTAAACAATAAAAAAGTCACTAAAACATGACGTAAGTACTGCTTTAGTGGTATTAGAGTATGCTGCGCGGCTTACTGCACTGGGTGGTTAAGGGTTCGATTTCCATCGAGGCCGATTTCAGACATGGTCTATTTGAAATTTGCTCTAGTCTGGGTGGCACTGGGATCGCCCCCAGACTATAGTTCGGTACATACTATAAGTAGTCTTATAAATTATAATTTATTATCCTGTAGTCTCATAAGTTGTCCGACGAAATCCCCAGAAGCTCCCAACGAATAGGTTACAATCATAACATCTATGTACTCGTATATAAACATGAATCTTTATTTCCTTGGTCATCGCATCACACGTGAACGGATGGAACGATTTCGCTAATTCTGTTGTTGTGTTTATTATTGTCCGGAGAAGGTTCTTATGAAAGAAAAAATAAGAAACTTGAGGGGAACAAATATAGTTCAATATTCAAAGTTAAGACAGGACAACGTCGGTCAGCTAGTATTTCATAATTATGGTCACTCGAGAGACGATGATTGAGCGGCCATTCACACGGTTAACCCGACAGCGATGATTTCCTTATATTTTGCTGTATCCGTGTGCTAAACCGCCGTTATAAACGGTGCCATCTTCATAGTGTGAATGAACGTAAACTATTTGATTTACTAGATTGTGGTAAGCTTTGAATAGTCTGGCGATATTTATTTATTAACTGGCTCGGATATCGCGAAAGTATTTCAGTGTAATCAATGACAGGTTTTCTATTAGAACAAAGTAGGTAACATCTTGTGTGTTCCGAACATCTAGTTTAATGTTTTTTTGCTTTTTCACTTCGCAATTGAAAGAAGTGTTGACTATCAAGTACTTATCTGGCTCGCGACTTACGAGCCGAGATAACTTCTAGATTCATGACTGTTTGGACACGCTTAAAATATATGTTTGGACTTTATACCTAGGTATATGAATTCTGTGTTTAACCACAGAACTTTGTAATTCTGAAAGGAACTATTTGTTTTGGAAGAATGCTGTAGAACAAAAGGTGTTGTAGCTGTTAAAATATTTCATAAGGTACCAACACCAAGTCTAGAACGACTCATTTTCACCACACGAGAAGGTCTCTGGAGTAAACCGTCACACTGTGTGATCGAATATATACTTTGGTGACTTTTCTGGCCTCATATTATGTATGACGTGTTTAAACATACCATGATCATCATAAACTTAAGAGCGATGCTCTTGTCGGTGGAGTTTTTTTCCATTCACTGCGATTTCCTCCCAGTTCCTTGACCATTTGATACGACACGACATTCACTTTTTCCTTCACTTGGTCGAAATAGCTTCTCCTAGGTCTTCCTCTTCCATTCTTGCCTTCTATCTTCCCTTCTATGATTGTTTTCATGAAACCGTCATGTCGTATCAAATGCCCAATCATCTTTCCTCTTCTATTTTCAATGATAGTCAACAGGCTTCTCCTTTCATCTACTCTTTCTAGTACTTCTTGGTTCTTTGTCTTTTCCGTCCAGCTTATCCTTTCCATCCTCCTCCAGCACCACATCTCAAAAGCTTCTAATCTTTCTCTATCTCTTTACAAACACACCTCTTACCTCTATCTCTAAACATACCATAACTTTGTAAATTTCAAGTACCAAGCTTCTTTTGATGTTGACTGTACAATAAATAGTATATTTGAATACGTCTCGTTGGTAGTACTTCATTGAGATGTTTCACAATTTTTTTTGTTTATGTTTTTTTATTTAATATTTCCAACAACAGATACACCGTGTGAATTTATAAAGGTAAAGTGCATAATTTGCACAAGCTAAGTATCCTGTCAATTACAGGAAATCACAGCACGCACAATTATCAAAGGAAACTACTTAAGGCACATATATAAAAACTCAAATTAATCATAAAAACCTGAATGATATTTTTATCTATTGAAATACTTTTTTTTGTCTGTACAAATCAAAGCTAAAAATTATATTAATGATCATCAAAAAATCTACCTTGACTGGCTTATGCTTCTTGCTACCTATAACGGAATGTCTGTCTACAAGTAAATAATATTTACACCCCCATTACACCAAAACAGAATTACACAAATAATGTCAACTTCTCATAAAAATAAAGCACACCTAACTAACTATTAGCTAGGTTTGTAAAATCTTTCTTAAGCATTTGAAAATTTAATTTCCTTATAATAACTGAACCAACAGCTTTGACAAACCAATGTCTAATGCATGCACAAGGATATCCTGTACTCAGACATGCCGACATGCCATGCCGTGCCGAACAGTGTCCGTGGCATTCAACTCATAAAGCTCGACATTATAGATTTAGATCTGTATTGAGAGTCAAATAGGCTTTCAATATAAAGTGCGTTTAGATTCCAAAGTATTGTGAATTGAAGTATAATAAAATACATTTAAAAAAAAATATAGTCGCAGGGAGCCGTTGGATGTACATAGATGGCGAGCAACCGTCCAATGTGGCGTTCTATGGGGGAGGCCTTTGTCCAGCAGTCGACGTCTTCCGGCTGATGATGATGATGATGATGAAAAAAATATATGTAATTATATTTTAGTAACACTACTCGTATAACATCACAGTGAAAATCCCAAATGCTTAGATTGATTGTTAAGTACATTTAAAACATTTGGTGAAAATAATACAAAAAAAATGTTTTTTCACCGCAACTTATATTTCTTGGAAGACATCTAGGAATTCCAATGTGACGTTCAAAGCATTTCCGTTCTTAGAATGACAGTTCTTACGCACGCACAATCAATGATTCTTTCCATATTGATACAAATCACTTTGCTAAATATGAATCTGTGTATAATTGTATATATTTTTGTCCATCTATTATAATTGCTGATATGATCTTCGCTTACGCATATAATATACAGGGAATGAAACCTTTTTACGCATCCACTTGATATTTAACATTATATCAAAAATAGGTATAAGGCAACTACATATCTTGATTGGGAAATCGCCGCTCGTTTCTTGGAAATCCAAGATTTAAAAACTGGAAATTCATGATTTTATCTGACAACATTGTTATGAATATTGCAGTTATACTATATTCATACATGTGTATAAACGACGCGTTACGATACGTTTAATAATCGAAGAATCGGCTTTCTTCTTAATGTACTATCGTGCACTAAATGCACATTGTGCTGGGTTACCTGCACAATAATAACCAGAATACCTGGGTTACCTAATAATAACCAGAATAAAGTGTTTGTGAGATCGCTATTTGGATCTGTTCTGTGCTTGCTTTAATTGGTATTTCTGTGCGCTGTTGCTGTCTCCTACAGTGCTACTAAATATTACGTTTTCATGGCATCCCAGTTCCATGACGAAAAGAGACAAACCATGTTTCACAATACAATACGTTTTCACGTATCAAAATACGTGCAGAATAATTAACTTACCTTTAAAATAAATACACAATCAATATCCTTATAACTGTATCACGAATTCAAGCGATAGTGTTTGGAAACCGCAAGGACGTCACGAGACGAAAATACCAAATAAATTACACTAATGATGACGAATCCGACATTGGACTGGATGGTGACGATGCGTTTGGTGGTCAATGTTATATTGGAAAACAAATCACTAAGAGATATACGGGTGGTTGCGAGTTCGATTCCCGTCGGGAAAAAAACAGAAATGGCCTTTTCGTAATTTTCCCAGATAAGGGTGTTACTGAGATCGCCTCTAGTCCATTGTACGGTACCCATAGTACAAGCAATGCTTGGTTTGGAACCATAAAGTTAGTGTGTCAGTCTGGCGATATTTATTATTATAACGCCGCCACAAATATTTGGTTGTTTTTTCATTTTCTACTAGTCAGGAATATGGATTTCTATATGGACCTGGACCGCGTACTTGATTTTTTGGTTCATAATGATACTGTCCTTTATCCTACTAATATTATAAATTTGAAAGTTTGTGAGTGTGGATGTATGTATGTATGTATGTATGTATGTTTGTTACTCCTTCACGCAAAAACTACTGAACGGATTTGGATGAAATTTGGAACACAGATAGTTTATAACCGGGATTAACATATAGGATACTTTTTATCCAGATAATACCGAAATTTTTGTTACGTTAAATACTACGCGGACGAAGTCCGTGGGCACAGCTAGTTACTTATATATTAAAGTCTAGTCTTTTACAGTTCTGTATTCAGAAAAACGAGCAGAGGGAGATAGTCTTTGGTTGGCCCACAGTTACCCTTCCTGTGGCATCTTCCGTCAGTGTACCCCACACAATGACTCAAGAGACGCTATTGCTTAAGATACCACTTTGATTTCAAGGTTAGGCCCCAAAAATACCGATTTCCTATGTTACCAATGACGAGTTCGGCATTGGATCGTGTTCTGTGACGTCACGGATCGTTTCCTATCACCGGCGACCTCAAAGTGATCATGTGGCCTTTACTATGTTGTGGAAGAAATGACACGTATCTAGATCCGTCTCACTGTGTGATGGGTGTCGTGAGTGATAAGCTCAAGCGGGTTTCTTTGTTTGTTTTACTTTCTTTGTAGCCCGACACCTTCCTTCTTTATTATTATTTGTTTTGTAAAACATGTTACTTTGCGATAGCCATCTGTTCACTGAAGATCGAGCAATGGGTTACCAGTAACTAAAGGTTAGACAAATTCTACAAAATCAGAATCATGGTGCCTACCTTCTTTAAGTGTTAGAAATTGTAGGTAAGCAGTAAATAACAAAAAAATGCTTTCAGCCGAATGTCATATTGTAAAAATCATGATCATCATCAACATCACTACCCGCTGCCTCTTATACCTTGAACGTAAATCACAGTCTCGATAGCAAGGTGATTATTATTTCGGGCGGGCATGGTGGGAGACGCCGGCGCAGTCTCTTGCCGTCAGCCGTAAAGCGCGCCCGCCCGCCGCTGTCGCGCGCGCATCACAACGCGCCAAATTCAAAAAACAAAAAAAAAATAAACTTGTGATTCCTACATGTCAATTAAAGTGGGTTATTCAGTGATTGTGTGCCTGTAAAGTGTTCGAAGCCTACGTTTAAACTACTTCCTCGGAGCTACTTTCACTCACCCGAGTTTTTTGCAAGCGGTGAGTGATTTTTTTTCGCTTATTTTAATCAGACGTCGCGTAATTGTCCGCTCTTTGGGTGTGTTACACAATGTTGTCTCGTTTCGTTAATGCGCGGAAACTGTTTCGAAATTTTTCATTACGGAGAGTTTTTCGCGCTGGTGTTAAAATTGAGTGTTTAAGTGAGGTAATGGATGCGGAAGTAATATATTTGCAAGTACCACATTAATATTCGGTCAGAATTTAAAATCAATAAAGCATAAAAATTTCTAGTTTCGCCTCTCGTTGATGTCTTTTGTATGCGTAGCGTTCTGGTGCACGAAAGGCGGCGCGCACGCATATTACGTACCCAACACGTACGTTCACTCTGTTGCGTTTTCTCGAACTCGCATGCAACCGTATAACATGTAAGAAATTTCACGTAAGACGGGAATAGAAATTCATACGCTTTGTTTTATTTTTTACACCTTACAACTAACAATTAGGTATATTTTTTCAAGTTCGTTTTGTAGGTAACAAAGAATTTTTATTATGTGAACCTAGCTACCTAGCCATGTTTATAAAAAAGGAAAACCTGTCTAGACAAATTTTCCTTTTTCTAGTGAAACAAGCTTTTGGAGGTCACCCATAACTAAGCACTACACGAGTTTTATAGCCGACGATTTAGCAATTTTGTCGTGTAACCGCACGTCATAAAACTTAACAACTGCATTTAGGTATTTAAAATTAAAAGATACGTTCAGCATCCATATTTCTTTGAACTAAGCACAACCAGATTCCAATCTTATCACTTAAAACTCAGCCTTCATAAAAATTCTTCATTTTATAAATTCCCACCGAAATGGAATTAACAAGAATATAAATAATATGCAAATGAAACTAGTATTTATGTATGCGTGTAAGAATATTGGCATCAAGGCTGCCAAAACACAGGCGTTGCGACACAGAGTGAAGAAACCGCGAGACTCTGCGATTATGTCATCGATACTTAATTACTTTATTACATTGATGACTCTGGCTTGCACACATAACGACAGGTTCTCTACCGGTAAAGAAAAAATCAAGGGTGCCTACTGGAATGTTTATGAGACCGATAATTATATGACAAAGGCTACTTAAGAGACTTATGGTTTGAGAGCAGGTCCGGTCCACTCTCTGATGAGACGTCATGGTTAGTTAAGAAGAGCTAAGCTGCTCAATATTAAAAGAAATATAATCTTATACACATGTGTAAGTACCTATATTAATCTGTACAAAAATTTGATACAACTAGCCATGCTAATAAAAATAATTAAAATAAAAAACATTTTAAAGTAAAAGTAATACCTTTCTGCTAATATGTTCCTTCTACCAAATTTATTACTGTTCCACTAGTTTATGCGAAATTTATGTTATCAAATAAATAACAGAGAAAGTTTGAAACACACACCCACACGACCACTCCCATTCCGAAATCGACATCATTCTTTTGTGATATTAACATGATAATGGTATTGAAAAACCGCTGCCGACGCGAACTACGATTTTATAGTTCACAAAAGAACTAATGGTGCAGTTAACTGCTTTGTTACGGATTAACAAATAACGTTATTATTTAGGGCTTTCGACCGTTTCAAATAGACAATATTTAACTTTGACTGGGAGGTATAGAACATTTTCTTTCTGCACTATTTTTTGTAAGCGCAGCTCATTATGAGTCTGACTACGTGGAAGTCTTAAGTTATTTGACTTAACTGCAAGTATGCAATCCACTCTGTGTGAAGTCTGGATTCACATATCTTTTCCATACCAATTGCATAGGTGTTTCCGAATTGTTATTATCATAAGAATTATTTTTAAAATCAAAACAAAAAAAAAAATCTTGTTAACTATTACACTACTTATGGATTATAAAAATTAAGACTAAATCGTGCGAAACCTCATGATAGAAGATAGACATGATACAAACCTAACTATAGAATAAGCAAATTCGCTCAAAATGTCACGGCTCAATTTATTAAATGTTATTCTGACATTAGGTCTTGACAACCCTAAGCAGTTATAGGACAGTCGTCCTCAACAATAACAAGCCGACAGGTTGTGTAATAATCGACCATGTGAGTTCATGTGTGAACGCATTGTCCCGATCTACGCTCGGTAGATATAGCTCTATGGTACAGAGGTTGTGGTTAGCAAGTCTTAGAATAAAACGCTATCTCAGTAAAGCCATCGCAGATAATCTGAATATTATAAGATTTAAAAAATATACAATAGGAAAAATCGCGACGAACTCTACATGCGCAGGAAAATGTAAGGAAAATGTCAGTTCTGATTTTATCTTATTTTATTCACTGTGCGTAGGTAGTAAATTATTGTCTTTCATTGCCTTTATACATACTCAACGCGCATAACAATATAAAAAGTACGGTTATAGACATTACAGAATTTTAAAAACTATTTAAAACATTGCGTTAAACATTAACCAAATTCTACGTTAAACTGGTAATACAAAACGCGCATTGTTCTAACACATTTCCGAATATTAAGGCCGACGGAAGAACATAATTTCAGTGTATCTTTTCAAACCATTATCTTTTCCGATCCGCTAGAAACCCTCGTTCCGGTAGGATGTGAGTATAAACACATGCCAAACAAGTTTAAGCCTTATTAAATAATTTGAAACTTCATCTACCAGTATGAGAACTCAATGAAGTGTGTTTTTGTGACTATGGTTGATTTTTAATTAATTTCATTTCGATTAAGTTCGTAATAATTATGCCTTTTAAAAAACTACTGATTGATAGACTCGCGTGCTGTGAATTGTATATTGTTATTAATGTGTTGGCTGCTTTGATTTGCCTTATCGTAACCGTTGACCTTATTGTATAAAGCGTAGTGGTTAGCAAAAGGAAAATTGTTACATTTTAAAACGTTTTATTATACAAATTTAAGATTATAGAGAATTATGCTGGTATGTGGGAAATATTTTTATAAGTACAATATTCAAACTAGATTTAAATAGTACCTTCTAATTTTCTAAAAAAATGTACTGCCGTAATAGTTATAATCGTAGTGCAAGACAGTAATATTTTTAGTTAATTCAAAATTTTGTAACAAGTTCTTGCCAACAGTATTAGAACAATTGCTAACAATTTTCAATTACCGTTGAACTCTTTTAATCATATCATAGTCGCCTTTGAAATTAGAATTGACCTTAAATAGGTAATATTCATTTCAGGGGAATTCTTTCAAAATCAAGACGTTTATTCCTTTAGAAATGCATGCAAACGAATATCGTAATAACATCGACCTGAGCGAAATCGCATCAAAGACGAACCTGCGACCTTCCACTTAGTTGCCAAAATCACTGCGACATAATGATCCAATACCATCTTTATTTAAACGATCATTAAAACTGCAGACAGTGAAATCTTAAATCTTTTTCACTCAAGAGTCGTTACAACAGATTAGGGTCTATACAAATGAATAAAACAAGCATGGCCGCGGCACCTGTTTGCTTTCGCCATTACAATTAGCGGGACGCTCTGCGCACGCGCCGGCTTGCGAAACGCGCGCTGACGACATTTGTCGACGAGGACCGCGCATCGAAAGCGTTAGACGTGCCATATTAATAATCCTTACGGTGAGTTGTGTAAATAATTGTTAAGTAGATTTAGTCTGCTGGGTTTCATAAGGGTCCCGCGCCCTTCTTCACCCGGCTAGATATCGCATAATAATACAAGTACATATTTACTATACCATTTTTGTTAGGGTCTTAAGCCCTGTAAGTCTAGTTTGAAAAACAGTGTTGTCTTTATTTTCGCCGTCAAAAAGTCTTCAACTGTGTCATAATCTATACTTATACTATTTAAAAATGACAATGTATAATACGATCCAATAACGACATATAAAAGATCGCACGGTAAAGAGGTTAAGATATAAAATAGCTGCAGTAGAAAACGGGTTCAGTATAAACGGGTGTTATAGATAACATTATGCAACAAATAGCAAGTTTGAGAAAGTCTTTCGTGGACTCATGATGCTACTGTGTTAAAATGTTTCATTTTGGAAAACCATGGCGATATTTTTTTTTAGAATTTGTACCATATTTTTTTTTTTTTCATTATAAATGATTTTATATGCAATCAACCTTACGCTATTAGAAAATATTATCGTTGTAATAAAACGATCGATTGCTTCCTAATAATACGTGTGTTTTGATTGAACATGGTCGATATGCATGGTAGAGTTTAAAAGCACATTATAAATCTTAAAATTAATAGTTATATAGCTACTTGTGTTGTGAGAGCGTGTCTGTTATGGGAAATGACGTGGTTTAATTAAATTTCGGAATTTAAATTATGATTTTATTATGGTAAAGTATGTAGAGCCTATAATTATGTTTTGTATCCAACGATACTCTGAAATTAGCCTGGCGCACTGCCGTATGAAATAAAAACCTCCGATGTTGGTATATTGAAAATGGAATAACTTATTTCTATCAAGCAGAGGTATTTCACCAATACCCACATAACCAACTATGGCGGTAACAAAAAAAATGTAAATGCTTCAAGTAATTACGTCATGCACGTGCATAATAATAAGACCTAAGAATAAATCGGAAGTACCGGAAACGTTATTGAGCGTCATTTAACCGTGTTTTAAAGGAAATAACATTATGTGCTTACCCTTGTCCGCTAACAAGGCACCTGTTTGTTTTACCGGCGACAATGACGGGTGCTAATTAATACTATACTCGATTTAACGTAGGTGTAAAAACAATATGACAAGTCTAACACGAGTATTTTGAACAAAAGTTAATAGAAAAGTAATTATTTTTCAATTAATTTATTTATTGATTTCTTATATTTACGCGAATACTACATATTGAAATAAAACTATTTTTACGGATTATATCGCGTTTATTTTTACTTTTTATGTTCCCGACTGGACTGGACTGGGGTGTTAGACGTCCTGATGTCATAGTTAAAAACTGGGTACCCTCAAAATTTAGTTGGTATTTGCGGTCCGATCCACGCAGAAAGTGCTCACTGTGTCTCGAGGTCTTGCAATGGTACGCTTGATTTTGGATTTAATTATATTAATTACTGGATCCCAAGTTGGTGGTAATTAATTTATTTTTAAAGAAAAGATTAATAGCGACGTGAGTTTATCTAATTAATAGTATTCCCGTTAGTCCTCCAGCTAAGCTAATGCTTGTGTTAGGAGCGAGCTCTCGTCATTAGTTTAATGGCCAGGATGAGGATCGAACCCGGAACCTCTCAGCTACGAGGGCAGCCCCTCTAACCACTAGGATATTGACGATTTTTACTATTGTATATAAAATTACTTTTCTAAAAAAATATTTGCGATTTAAAAAAGCTATGGAAAAGTAGATGTTGATCTTTAAAATTTAATTAAGAGATAGACGAACTAACTCCGAACACCATTTTATTCAATTACATCGCGTGATCCATTTGACATTTATGGCATAGGACAAAAAAGTAAGTAGATGCGAAACGAAACATAATGCATGACAAAATACAAAAAGTTCGTAGCAAGGTATATCAAAGTAGTTAGGTCTTTGGTTGTATGTATGTAAGTATAGATTAAAATAATTATCCTTTTTTTTACTTTCCTGTGTGAGTGATCGATAAACTTGATTTTGGCGACGCGATTCGGCCTTCAAAGAGTTTTGACCTTTTCAAATGTGATCATAAAATTAAGTAGTGATTAACATGGATCGGATTGGAATGTTTGGATATATTCATTATACACATAACGAGTCCAAGGAAACTAATAATATTTAAATACTTATTCTATTTCGTACACTGTAATAATATTATTTATTTATTTTGTGCATGCATGAATTAAACTTATTACTTAGTGTGTATAGCCGTCCCCTGCAACAGACTGTCTATATTTTTAAAATAAGAACAAATCGCAAACATATAAAAATTAGAGGTTATTTAATTCAAGACCAATTAGCCCTTATTCTGATACTTAGAAAACAATTATTGTCTGACATATCTTGCATCAATCTTTTATTTGACGGTGTTGCTAACCATTTTTTGTGCAAATTCAATTCGGGACGAAAATTAATGATTTAAAATCTAATAATATACAGTGATGTAAACCTTTGACCCGGTAAATTGAGGAAAAATTTAAAATTGCCAATTTAAAATGGAACACATTATTTTAAAAATCGATTCAAAAATAATGTCATAGAGGTTAATTAATACATATTTAAAAAACCTGTAAATAGGTAGGAACTTATAAATTCGTGATATATTGTATAAGGACCATAAATTAAAAGAAGAGGCTTTTAATGCTCTCAGCCGGATCTAAACCAGTCCTTGTTTGGGTGATCGAACAGCCTTCGAGTTATGATTGTGACATCTTCAAACATTATAAAAGAGGCCGCAATTTTTACCATTTAATAAATTGGGTTCAGTACCTATATATATAAAATGGTTAACCTTTGAACATGAACTAAGCATTGTCTTACATTCTTAATTATACTTTCATGTTGTAGGAGCCTAAGTACCTATAAAGTATTCTAAGATCATCGAAAATTATCATAAAAATATAAAATTAATTAAAAAGTACCTACTTTTGCCGACCACCAATTCTCAATGTTACTATTAAATATTAATATAATTATCTTAAATTCTGCTAATTATATTTACGCTTCGGTACTGTGGACGGTATTATTTGAATACGAAGATATAGCAATAAACAAATCGGTTGATCTGAATATCTTGCATAATTAAATTGTGTGACTACTGAATACGCTTATGGATTTTTTCTATATAAATTATCAATATTAAATGTAATCAATATAGTAACTAGTGAGTTCTCTTGAGTGCTGGCTCAGTGTTAACTTACGATCATTTTAGTCATTTTAAATGACATTGACAGCTACTACGTGCCCTAAGAAGCAAGAGATGCGGTATAAACATGCAGAAGTTAGCAAAAAACCTGAAAAAGGATACATGCTTACGTAAATCTAAATAAAATAATCAAGTACTGAAGTACAAGTTAAGTAAAACTACAAAATTTATGTAAGCCGTATTCCTACACAAATAACAATATTTTAAATGGTATTATTTATCGATTCATATTACAATTTATTAGTTTAATAATTAAAGACTATTGATAAGCATTTCAAACTTTTGATCTTGGTATCAGATACCGCTTTCTAATTGAAGTTAGCATTACTGATTGAAACGAGTTCTAACCTCATTACGGAGAAAGAGTAGGTAGTGTGATATTTCTATTGCAACCTCGAGCAATAGCTACTGTTTATTGAGACACATTTATTTTGAAATGTTACGTAGAAATAGGTACACAAGTAGACAAGTTTGAAATAAACATACACAAACGAAAGCTTTGAATTTATACATTTCCATTTGTTACTTCGTGAATTATTTATAAGAATACACTAAAACAATGGCATGTATCAAAAATAATCACGTCCATTGGCGGACATAAAATAAATCAGTAATAGGTACGTAATCAAAATTAATAGGTTTAAAAGTTAATAAAATATAAAATTAAATTCATTTTCATTTAAAACTTCCATCATCCTAAATAACAATGTAATTCAAAATCTCAAAATAATAAAATAAAAAGGCATATTTTACAACCGAACTGGTACCTGAAATTAAAAATAAAAGTCATTTTTATTTTAAATCCTAATCCGCTCGTCATTAGAAATTCCAGAATAATAAAATAACAATTTCTTTTTATTACAACTGGTTTAATTTGTGAATAAATAACTTTTTTATTTATGTTGCTAGGTGACACGGCCAGGTACGGACCGAGCTCAAATCGGACGAATTTGTTTGACATTTTGAGAACTTGTTATTCTTATTTTGGCAACACTCGACGACCTCTGCCTGTGGCCTCCGATTACTTGTTGAATGGTTAGCTACTTCGTATCGGTCTTTTTTAATTAATTTAACGCCAGTGTATTAAGCAATGAGTATGTGTGGGTATCAGTAACTAAAGAAATATTGTAAGTGCAGTTTGTCACAAATTATTTGCTACGCTGAAACTCAAAAGTTTAGAAACTTATTATTTAACTTTTAAATGTTTATAAATATTCTGTCTATTAATCAATAATCTTTTATATGAGTATTATATAAGGTATCTTTCTGCTAAATTATATCAACATTATTAAAATTCTTGAACAGTGTAACTTTTGATAATTATCTAATTAGGTATTTCAACACTAACAAAATATTAACTATGCACTTACATAATAAAGATAATACACGGATGTACTGAGGGTAACTTAATATTATTTAGTAAAGATTTAAAAAATATATTTATCAATTTCAGTACCTATATTGGGGTTAACGAATCATAGTTTGTAATAACTAAGATGTCAATGTACGAATTTCCGGGCGTTAATACTTCCTCTAGAGTTAATGTCCTTTATATTATAGCATAAACCTGTAGGCGTTTGTTTATAATATAAAAAAATAAACATGTGTTTGATGACCTTATTCGATTGTATGCAAAATTTTAGTTCTGAAAGGCGCAACGCACCTCAAATTTGAGGGGTGCTTACACTTGACGCATCATATCAAAAAATACAGATAACTAAATAGGTATGTCTCAAATAGCCACGAGGGACTCGAGCACTTGAGTTTCAGTTTTGGCGGTACTCATCATAGGTTAGGGATAATCAAAGCTGGCATGGAATTTTAATCCCGACTAATGTGTGGCTTTGTCTTAAGGTTTAGCAAAATTTTGTAATGCCAGCTTATAGCTGTATTGCAATGCAACTCTTCTCACTACTCCTATAAGCCCCTGTTTACGTGATAAACTGCATTACGTTTCAACATACACCTTTGATATTTAAGCAGATAAACGCCGCTCGGTATCTTCTAGAATAATCTTCTTATTAAAACCGAAAACAAACAACTATCCGACTTGTATTAATACAATGCCGACACCTTATATTATTCTTAGCTTGCTCTATAAAAGTGATTGTATGTTGCTTTAAACGCGTTCGCTTTGCAGAGGCTGAGTTGTGGTTGCAGCGATGCATGATAGCCGCCTTGGCCCAGTCGCTCGATCGCGGATCTGATAGGTTCGAATTACGAATGACAGATTTAGAATACAGATACAAAGAGATTTTTTAAATATTTTTTTAAATGACTTCTTTTTGCCTTGTTATTTTTGGATTAATATTTAAAACATAAAAAATAACATACTGAATGTAATTTGTCGAGTGCATGATCGTGTTTCTACAGTTTTAAAAAAAAATATTGTCTATTTTTTGTCTTGGGATTAAACACTGATAAACATAATTCATTATACCCATGTAATTATCTTCTTAGTGAGGAATGGCAGCAATTAAATTAATAATAATCATAAAGCCACAAATAATTATCATAACCAAGTAGTTAAATCATTCCTACTTTTCTTTTTTAATCATTTTGTTTTCAGCATCTACAGCAATAAATAATTCCTATGATATAACAATTAAATCAACATAATTTATGGACTGGTGAAATCTGAGTGACATAATTTTTACATAAAAATAATATAAATATGCATAGTGACGTAATTATGAAGCGTCAATGTTAGGTTATTCAACTTGGAAAGTAAGATAGGAGTAGAGAAATTCTCAGTTATATACGACTGTTGTGATCTATGGACGCAAATACCGTGACGCTTTAGTATGTGTGCGCACCATATTAGGTCGTATTACCCTACAAAATAAAGCTCACAATCTAAACAAGATTAACCATATAAATTATTTTATAATAGGCAAATCTAAGGTAGGTTATTTGCACTGTAATTTGCTAAAATGGTGGCAAATATTTTTATTAAGTTGATGAATCCACGTATAAAAGTACCTAACTAATTTGATTAAATAATTAAAATACTCATAATTTATTGTATGAATTTATAAAATGAATTTGAAAAATAATTTATTTTTCACAAACATCACTATTAGAAATGTTGTGGATATATTTTTTACCGCACAGTGCTCTGAAACCGACCTATTAACCGACAAAAATTACACAAAAGTGTCGTCTCTCGTCACGACATCATCTCTTTATTACCACAAGGTTTCGGAACGTTCCCACTGTGCTATCGCCACGCTCGTGTCAAATTCAGTTTGAACGCTTTCATCCTTTTCAAGAGAGTTATTGTGTTGGAAAAGCGCCTGAGAATTTTGTATTCCTAATACAAAAAGAAAAATAATGCTGTATAATATATAATATATCTCAGTGTCACGGATCACTCCGAATAAAACATATATTATTAATTCAAATTATGAACCAAATGCACTGGTATTTTTTGTGTCATCTATTAGTAGGTACTAAGTATCCAATTAATAGAGGACTAACCGGTGCGAATATAAGGTCTTATTTGGATAATACATGTTACTCTTTATGGCGCTTAGTAAATGTTTTTTTTTTGTAGTATTAGTCAAAATACACATCATATTCGCCCCCTTCTTGCGCCGAATAACCCCACAGGTGAAAGGTGTATAATGACGTAACAATACGAGAGTGTGTCTAATTGTCTGTCTGTGAATCGCTCGACTCGTGACATATTGTTGACTTATGACAGTATACCACCGAATTATACATAACTACAGAGCTTTACCGTTTTTGATGTGTTCCGACAAAGAGGTGACAGGTCACGATGCATAAAGAACTGGGTTTTATTTGTATCATAAAATGTCTTTGTTACATGTATGGTTATCCGGTTTAGGACTGAAATATAAAATAATAATAATAAAGACAATAAAAAAAAAACAATGGAGTGTTCTAAATTTTGATAAATAAATCTTACATAAACGTATTTTCTCTTTTATTTATGATATTAAAATATGCCTTTGCCACTTTAGATTCCAAATTTATTTTGAACTTAGTACGTCCAGGGTCAAAACAAAAGTAACATTTTTATATCTTATTTTATTCAAAATATTGTTCAAAATGATTTATTAATCGGCTTTGGCGCCCGTCGCGTCGGAAGATTTGTCAGTGAGGGATTAGTTCTGTCTGCTTGTCTGTCGGCCTTATTACGTCATTGCCGTGACGATGATATTTTATTAATATCATTTAAATGGAAATGATGTAGCTTAAGTATTGAACGACTGAAATAACATTATATGAAGTTTTTATAGAACACTAGCTGTGCCCCGCGACTCCGTCCGCGTTCTGTTGAAATTTTTCCTGAATTTTCTTTGCTATAAACCTCACGGAGCCCGAGACCTTTCCAACGAATGCAAAACCGTGGAAATCGGTTCGTGCGTTCTGGAGTTATAGCGTCAGGAAGGAAAACCCGACTTATTTTTATATAGTAGATTTTAGTTTAGTTTAAATCTTTCCTATTTATTTATTGTGTCTATTTGGCCAGGGTAGCGAGACTGAATCTGTTACATTGTGATGTAACTATGATAATGTACGCATTCACATTACATCTTTCACGTATTAGATCACCAAATATTTCTACGATTTCAACTCATATTCAACCAAATTAGCTAATCTCTACAGTCAAAAATATTATTATTTAGTCAGATTACGTTAGAAAACTTCAAAGATCTCTACCATTATTATTTATTTTAAAACCATGTAGGATTCATTCCGATAGGAAGCGAGTCTAAGCGAGTGCATACGCACCGGAACCAAGTCAGCTCGCGACTCTATGTGACTACAGATTAGAGCTGTGAGTCGTGTCGTTGATGATGCTATGCGAAATGGGGACAAATACTTTTTTGCCGAAACCTTTTTATTAGACTCTTAAAACGCTCGGTAATGAAACCTTCTTCTTGATTGACAGGTGACAGAGAATCACCAACTTTTAAAACTATTTTCGAAATTTAAAAAATTGTCTCATTTTCATTTAGATTTCATTTTAATGATCACTTATCGATTTTTGATTTGTATTTCCATCAGATCAAACTTTCACGGTACGATTGATCTTGTACATCAAACTTATCAGTTCTACATTAAAATATCTCATCCGAAAATTTACAATGAAATTGATACTTTATTTTAATATCTTTTAGGCACAAATTTCATTGAATTTAACTACCAATAAATCATAGAATAGTAAGGCGTGACGGACGCAATATTAAGATGAAAAAATAACAACTGGATAGGTTGAGATGAACCCACTGATTACTGTTTTCGGATGCACAATGAGCTGATTATCTTAAATTGGCTGGTTTATAGGCGATGCGTTAATTCCGATATTCAAAACAGGCACGGATTTGACAATTATATTTGATAGGGGTCATAAAAATGCTCCCATACTTTAGCTTGACCTTAAAATAAGCTGACAAATCGCAATAGTGTTTAACCACGTTTCGTTATTTAGATGAATATGGCCTCAACTATACTTGTTTAACTAATGGTTGCACCGAATTAGTAAGTATTATAAAAATAAACAAAAAAAATATTTACCAAACAAATTTAACTTTTATGCAAGTAATATAATCGTTAATGCACTGTCACTTTTTAGCATAATAACTCAACTAAATATTGTTGACCTCTGCTACACGACCTCCTGCACAATAATAGGGGGCCAAATACACATCTGCATTGCGGTGAAAGTATCGTGTAATCGATTCCCGAGCGCACAGACTTCGTTATGATGCACCGTTGCATAATGAAATGATTTATGAAGAATTTACTATTACATTCAGTGTTTTGTTTCTATACGATAATTAATTACTTGCCTATAGATAGAAACGCATTGCCAATAAAATCTAAAAAAAAATATACTTACTACGTTTTTTGCCATTACAAACATTAGGTGTGAGTAGTGCAGTCTATTTTATTACTATTGCTTCAGTAAACAATTATAAGTAGTTATTCCTCCTGCGAATATTAACACTTTTTCATTTTGTCATTATTACACGTCATAGTTGTTTCATTAATAAAATTGTCTTAAACATATCAAGTACAATGGTCGCAAACTTATGAATGTACTTCAATTTAGGTATATCATAATAATAATAATTTAGCCCTTTTGAGATCCCGCTCCTGGGCACGGGCCTCCTCTCACTACGAGGGGGATTCAGGCCGAAATCCACCACCCTGGCCCAGTGGGGGTTGGTGGATTTCACATGTCTTACGAAATTGGTTATATTTTCTAAGACATGCTGGTTTGCTTACGATGTTTTCCTTCACCGTAAGCAAGTGATAATTAGTATAGAAATTATGATTCGCACATAGATTTAGAAAAAAATCCCAGATGTGTGAGCCAGGGTTTGAACGCAGGACCCGCAAGACGCGTGCTTAAGCAATCGGCTGTCACTGCTTTTTAGGTATACTCAATATATTGAAATAAAACTATTTTTACGGATTATATCGCGTTTATTTTTACTTTTTATGTTCCCGACGTTTCGGCTGCTTTACAGCAGCCATGGTCACGGGGGGACTGAGGTGTTAAATAAACGCGATATAATCCGTAAAAATAGTTTTATTTCAATGTGTAGTATTCGCGTAAATATAAGAAATCAATATATACTCAATATAAATATAAATTCTAATATTTTTTCCTTATTTGTTACAGGTACCTATCACCCTTACATAATACCGGTAACTACATATAAGGTACTACGAATTCAGGAAGTAGGTAGCCAAAAAGGTTCAAAATCGATTGACAATCGCAGGGCAGACCCTTCGATACCGATCACCAATGCCCATTGAATATTAACCGTCGGTAATATAAAGGTTACACTTCTGGGAACTATGTGTTTGTCTGTCCGTGTGTTCTGTGTGTGACACCATTAGGAAACGGGTTCACAGACAGCGAAGTCTACTGATGAGTTTAATTTCACAGAGATTATATTTCTTTTATTTGAGAATTTAATAATATTATTGTGATTATTAATTGCTTCAGTGAAGGAAAACATCGTGGGGAAACCCGCATGTCTTAGACAATCTAAACAATTTTCGAAAGTCATGTGAAATCCGCCAACCCGCACTAAAAATCATAAATAGTTCATATCTCTTAAACTACTAAATCGATTTTGATAAAATTTATATGGAGAGTATAGATTTTTCTAAATCGGTCCACGATTGATGGAGTAATCGGTGAACATACACAGAATAATACTTACAGGCGAACATAGAATGTCCTCTTTTTTACGAAGTCGGTTAAAACTGCATTTCAGTATATATTTGAGTCTATGTTATTGTATAACAAGTTCAATAAATCTAAGTTTGTGTGCGTGAACTGTGACGAAGGGAGGACGTGTCGTGACGTGATAGACATAAACGCACGTGCGAGCGACACCTCTGAATACTGATTGGGGGAAATTGGTGTGGTCATATAAAAATAAGGCGATCGAACAGGATATTGTCTAGAACGTTCTTTAGCTAGGACATAAGTGTTAGGTTAGTATAGCAGTAATCTGCACGGTTCAATGTTTGCACAGATATTCACAAAGAGCCACTACGTATTGGACTTTCATCCCTACACACAGGCCTATTAAGGGTTAAAATCCAAAGTGTGATAGGTACTTACATCCCCCACATAATCCGAACCAGGAGAGAGTAGGTACCAAACGTAGTGTAAAGATAGTGGCACCGAATGAAAATAAATAAAATATGAAGTCCCTAGTTATTTCTAGTTTTTTAGTGCATCCAGGTTTTTTTGATACATTATTACGAGCTGAGAATGTATCTCAGTGGGGGTAGTTTTACCTAATGGAAGGGTTAAAAAAGTGGTTGCACAATTTTCCAGCCTCATCAGTGGTCACATCATCAGAATAATTATACGAAATCATTCCGGTGCCCGTAACATAAAGTAAACGTAAGGTGTAACTTTTGAAAAAAATATATAATAAAACGTAAACGTGTCGTCATCGGAAAGCTTGCTGTCACTGTCTGTGATTGGTTTTTATAAAATCTTTGGTGTGAGCGGACCGGAATACGCTCAAGCTGTCCTGTAATTATAATAGTTGAAAAAAGGTTGAATTAAATGAGCTTATTTTCACTAATAACTGAAGTCCCAATGTGTAGACAGTTTAATCGTTCGCGTGTAGGACAATCAGCGGGATCAGCCGACATCTCACTGTACAACAATTAATTCTCGTTTAAAACATTTTTTTCCATCACGCGATCCCAAATGCGAGGCTTAAAATCTCTGTAGGCGATGCTAGATACTGATTGGCTGAGAAAAAAGAAAGACTGATTAATTAACTTCGTTTAAATGGTGATGATAAAAATGCTAATCGCAGTGATTGATTGTTAAAACAACATAATTATCTACAGTTTTATTTTGTTCTGCAAGTGATTTAGGGATTTAGTGTAATGCTATTGACGTCATCGTGTAACGCTACTGACGCTTAGCACAGATAGAGGGGCCGCGCGACGAACGCTCCGAACGTCACAACACATTATCACATTTGTACTGTGAGTTGTGAACTCATACATTTACCGCATTCCGCAACATAGTTCACGTTGTTAACTAACTCTAATGTCTGATGGCATGACATATTACTCAAGCTGTGACACGTGACCCGCGCTAGGTGCCTTATATGCCACCAAGGTCATCCGATTGCGAATGGTTTCATAGGTTACAGGGCTTCCCAAGAACTATTTAAGTAGTTGATATTGTTAGATTAAATGAGAATATCCGTGTTTAAGGGTGACCAAGTGGACGGTCACCCTCACCTATACCTTCAATTCTTGCCAACTTAAGCTAAGCTAAGGTTTTTTTTTTTTATCTGGACTATATGTTGTTGGCCAGAGTGGCCATAACAACTTCACCCAGACAGAGGGCGAGCGCAAGTGCGCTCCAGCCAGAGGGGCAGGGGGGCAGCTAGCTCAAGGGCGCCACAAGGGACACGACCTCGGCTTGGTCCGCTGCCAGGAGAGGTGCAGAGGGTAAATCTACCACCGGATCGGAACGCGACCTCGACTGAGAAGATCTGCTAAGCTAAGGTGAAGCTAAGCAACACAATAACCCAAATAAAACATATGGCAGACAAAATTGTATGCAATCTATTTCATCGTAGCTCCCGGATGGATAGACAGATTTCAACGAGGTCCTGTTTTTTGATGGGTGATATTCCTGGGATGGTTTTCGTTTGATCCCAATAGGTTTAATGCACCCGTTTTCAAAATACTTGAATCGGTAGTTTTATATAAGTTCTCAAGAGCTCACCAATTGTGTTCATTATTCGATATTTCCTATAACTAGAGAATCTTAACTATTGACAGTAGATTATCAGTTCAAGTTCTACAGTTATCAATCGGATTGTCCTAAAAATGCCATTAGAAGTTCCAAACAACAGTTAAGTTACGCGTTACCTATCAATAGAGGCTATTTTGTATGCGCAGTGGGTACGCGCTAACGGTGCGGCCATTGTGCCGGTCGGCGACTGACCAACTTCGGCTTTTGGCTTTCTTATATAACATTAAAAACTAATTCGAGTGACTGAAATAACTTGTCCTAGTCTGTTGACCAACGAAGAAACTGTCTTAGTGAGAGGATAAATAATAATAAATAAATAAATATCGCCAGACTGATCGTATTATGGTAGTGGGACCCAAACCTGGGCAAATTACAAAAAGGCCATTTCCAAAATTTGGCCCAGCGGGTATCGAACCCGCAACCACCATGTGCGGTGAACCTAGCCTACGCTCGAACCACTGCGCCAAGAGGTCGTTAATAATAATAATACCTTGGTTTGATTTTACACGATATTTCATCACATCATTAAGATCCTGATAATCAAAATTATTTTTAATACGTAGGTACCCATTCGTTGTTCTACTATGTCTGTCACCGCCATTAGGGTTTACACAAGGATGCACTATTTTAAATTAAATGAGGATTGAAGTATGTCCACTGAGATGTAGGTAGCGATTACAATTTTTATAAGTATACCTTTAGTTACGTAGAATTTTTTTAGACAAAACTACTTGATTCTCAAGCCAAACGACAAAGTATAAAGATCAGGAAAAACCAGCGATATCGCCCACGTGGTCAGAAGGACTCATCGGCCGAAGGTATTTTGCTAAATGTCAAGCTATTTCCGACATGTGCGCAGTGTCTTACCGTGTGAACTATATTGGTCTCAGAGTTCCTATAAATATTTGTAATTTTACAATTAGTATCTCATACCTAGTACACGCTAAGACGGACCTAGCCTTGATTACTCAGGTATTTCATTAACTGTACTAATACAAAGTAATTCTATCAACCGGATGCATATGCCGTCATCTACTCTCCAGGCAGTAGCTCTACCAAGAGTTATGCGCTCGTTAAACGCTAGCGTGTACGTAAAATATTTGTATGGAGAATCACGAGTACAAGGTGAGTAAGGGGAACTAACAGTTTAACATGCAAATATGTAATATCGACGCTAGCAACTCTAGCGGACGTATAAACTCATGGTAGAGGTGTAATGCCAAAATAGAGATGGGACACCGTGTGATCGGTAATCGATCGATCGATTCTATAGGGTTGGGTGCTTGTAGCTAGATTGTAAAACGTTTGTGTCAGAAAATTTCTGCAAGGAAAAGGGTCTAACTACACATAATGTTCTACATATCAATATTGACAAGAACACGTCAGAAGCATTGGGCCAGCGTGGTGGATCCATGGCCGGAATCCCCCCTCACATTGAGGGGAATTTCTCCCAGTGTGATGGCGATAGCCTCGCCTGCTATTATCTATAATGGGACCAAAACCACATCAGCGAAATCTGCCTACCCCTTCGGGGAATAGAAGCATGACAGTGTATTTATTTAACATTAGAAGTCAATAAAATGTTGCTTATGGAGCTATGTTATTATGAGTGACCTAGTTTTATAAACTTGTTGTCAGTTCCACGCACGTATAAAATTAGTATCTTTCATTGATTTTTTATGTCACGTTAGAACGCCCTTGTGAATCTCTGTCAAGGAGAATCATGTGCTTATTCAGTAACTTGTTGATATTTTGGTGTACATAAAGAACTAGTTTTATGTACAGACAGACACGCAAAAAATTGATTTTATCTGGGGTTTGTTTTATTTTTTTGAAATGTTGAAGTGACATCAAATGCATTAAAGTTTATTTATGGACTTCATCAAGGTCTTCTTGAATATGTACCTATTCGTAGGTCCATCAAATATACGTACTTACTCAGGTATATGATGGACGAATAAAGGGAAAACAAACAATGCTCCGGTAAAATGAGTATTTTTTATGATACATGAATCGCAGAATATACATCACCAAGTACTTACCTATCTTCTTTAAAAGACGAGCCATTCAGTAGAGTCAATATCAATATAATATTTACGTTAATTTAACGTCTATTACATAATTTTAGTTACATCAATAGTTACACAAACTCGATCGTTTTACAAAAAAACACCGGCTCTACTCTACTTGCGTACTGAACTGTACAAACTGTACAAATTGATTCTTTTCTTTTACGGTCCGGCGGCGGTCTGTCGTCGAAATATACCAAATTGTGCAAGTTATAATTGAGATACAATGCTATCAATTACTACAACATTGACAAATATTCGGCTATTCAAGCAAGAGAAACCGTTTATTTTCCGTCGAATTACCACTGTTACTGCAAATATGTAGTACGGGCACTTTCTTACAGAGACGAAGTGGACTTTGCTCACCCTCTGTCCGGTGAAATTGTTATGGCAACTTAAAATAAAATATATTCATGGTTAATGGTAAAACACTAACAACTTCCCAGGACTCGCATCATAAACAACAACTTTTGTTTTATGACTTTTAATAATTCATCAGATTTCAATTATTCGGAGTTTAATAAAAAGAAAATTAATCCAACTCACGATTTTTCGGATGGTTTAATTTAATCATTAGTTTCATCGTTCCCATCTGAATCAAAGTTCAAAACGTAAGTAGTTTTTTAAATGAAAGAAGCTTGAAAATAGAAAAATCTTTTTCCACAAGTTGTGGCTGTAGAATCATAACTCCTTGACTTAAAATTCCAACAATTCGCGAATATAACAGTTCCATATCATTAGGTATAACCTATTACTTATTTAATATATTCAGGATGCATAGTACAATTTACCAGCACACGTCGGGCCACAAAGCCGCCGACGAACACCGCTATCTATGACGTGGATCGCGAGCTAACCCTATTCGTTACGCTTAGAGTGGAGCCATGAAAAAAACTCACATTGTGGTAGCGACAACGGATAACTTCAAAAATACTGTTTGACATTAGTGACGTCGAACCGCACATGAAGTAGCTTCTGTCAATTCTGTTTTTTTTACCTTTTATTTTTACAGTGTATAGGATGAATATTGCAACTTATGTACTTTATACAGAATTGTATTACTTATGTTTATTCGGTGTCATGATTATTAGATACCATTTACTTAATTCTTGAGCCTACTTCTTTAATTATTTTAAAAATTAAGCGTCTAGCAATTTAAAAAAAAATCTTGTTTTATTCCTTTTTCCATGGTTTGTCACGAATGTTTCAGGAAGATAAATAGGTACGTAATACGTAGAATCATGGTCACCTAGCAGGATTGGAAATATTTTAAATAAATATCGCAGTTTTCATGGCTTTACTTACATCAAATCACCCAGAACGGCCAGATCATACCATCAGGGTACTTCCTAGTTTTCAATTAGGCTGCGTCCGCACAGTGCGACATATTTCACGCCAAATACTTGCGTAGTGTAGGCACAGTGAATCGCTGTCGCGGTGTGAAACGCGATCTCAGGGGTTCGGTGTCAGTTTGCAAAGAAACGTCTGGAATGTCTGGATGACAAACTGTTTAGAATGTGTATGATTATAAAGCTGTTAGGAGTTTTGTTTGTTTTCCTTATTTTACATGCGTTTCTTGGTCATAATATAGGTATGTTACATTGTATAATGAGACATAGGAGTAACGTTTTGACATGACGTAAAGAAGTTAACTATTGCATTCATGGATTTCCAATGTAGCACATCAATTAAGCATGCGAAAATAAAACCGTAATAAATTATTAAAATAATTAATGTCGACATCCATCCATACGCCACAGATCTGTGAGTTGTTTCAGCAATTAACGAATTAGCTGTGCGTTAATTATAATTAATTAGATAGGACATTTCATTTTTATGTTTCTCATAGAACAAACACGCGGTGATAAAACTTTCACCGCTCTCGTAAATTTCCCCCTGTGCCCCCTACCACATGCTTCAATTACTTCCCCTACTCAGTCGTATGCGCGTGCGCAAACAGCCGACACTTCCTCGAGAAAAGAAATTTCGTCACAACTTTTTTAACAAATTCAACGCCATTACGATCTTACAAATAAAACGTCATAGTTTAATTAAAAGAGGCATTCGTTTACGACACTCGTTACGACATAGTATCGCCGTCTCTCTCTGGCTAGCGAATTTGGCCGACGCGCCGGAGTGCGATTTGCCAAGAGTTTAACAATTGCAATCCGTTAACGACTTTGTTAAGGTTAAAACCTGAAATTTTATGATAATGAGATTGCAATGGTATGTTCTAATTAATATGCTAGTTGCCAGTGCCGGGGATCCGTGAGTGGTCGTGTTTGTGTTGTGAGTTCCTTTAGGCCAAAAAAATGGATTTGAGGAACCATAAGTTGTTTCGGAGTAAGAAGTCCAATCTGTCCAGGTCGTCGTCCATTTCGACACCCAGGTATGTGATTGTCATTCAAAATGATTAAGCCAATTGTTTAGTTGTTTATCTTTAACTTAATTGGGGGTCTTCTAATAGACAATTTGGGAGCAATAAGTTGTTCATTAGTAATTATTTCAGCATTTTAGATATCTAGTTTAATCAATTTTCGGCTATTTATTTAGGCTATATACAAAAATAGCTTGGTTAGCTTTGTTGCATACTTATTCTGTCAAGTTTATGGATCTTCGTAAGCTATATCAAAATAATAAATTTACCAGCAATAAAGAACGTTAAAAGCATCTTATGTTTGTAACATAATTAGGTACCTACGTAACTACTTCCACCAAAAAGTGGACTCTATATAAGTAGATATCAAATACTATATATCAAAATAAATAGCCAACTAATTCTACGCTTTACAAACATGTAATTAAAGATCAAATTTTCTTAACATCATTAAAACTAGTTATACATTAATAGGTTATGACATTTGATCGAATCTCGAAAACATGTCGAAGTTCGACTCGTTTGACTCCTTGTGTCACGACGATGACGCGTGGCATGATACCTATTTGATAAATACATAAAAGGATCGATACATTTAATTCAGAGATTATTTACTAAAAGTTAGCAATTATATTTTTTAAAAATGTAGATAAAAACGGTTTTAAGTTAAACAAAATAATACGTCATGAGGTAGGTAAAGAATAGAGATGCACTGCAAAGGATCCCTATTTCGACGGAAGCCTTCTGGTTTCAGTTTAATCCAGCCTGCCATTACCCAGTAAGTGGGAAATTCGAAATGAAAAATAAATCTATCTCTATTATTTTGTTGGTAGAGTCAGGTAGAGTTGGTCATCACTAGTATTATTTTCAATAAATTGAACATTTGTAGCCAAGGAAATTAAATTAATAAATTACGAATTAAATTAATACATATGTAATTTCATAGGTTATTATATTTCTTTAAATTTAATTTGGTATTTATATTATAATTTACATAGTATTCGGATAAATGGGTGGGCCTTTTTTTGTCTTGATATTTTTTTTCTATCACGTCACTTTCCTACATACTTATTAAGTAACACGGATAACTCATCTCATCCGTAAGTTCAGGGACACATAAAAACATGAGAAATGATAAGTTTCTAAATGCTAAGGCCTTTACCTATTTGCATAGAATCAAACCATTTATTAAAAAAATATTATTCATGGTGAAAAAATAAATTATAGGAAGAACACATGAGGCTTTTTTAATCGATAATGAATCAAATTGATTATGATGTCATTTAATATCAGTTTTGATGATTAAAATGTACTTCTTATTTTTGTAGATTATTACAGTCTGATTAGCTTTGCCACGGTAATTTTACACGTATTGCACTCATTTATTGAAATCTAACGTTTCTGGAGATCAGGTCGTAACCACCACAATATGATCAACGTAGCAATAGGTTAGAGGGCCTCTCTCGTAACCGAGAGGTGCCGTGTTCGTTCCCCATCGTGGCCACTAAACTATTGACGCGGGGCCACCCTAATACAAGCATTAGCTTAGCTGAAGAGGCTAATGGGATTACGAGTAGTGTAATACACTCACTTGCTGGCAATCTAAAAAATAACTGCTGTCTAGGGACGCCCGAAAGAAGCGAAGCTTTATAGTATAAAGTGTTGGGCGCCGCAGCTGCCACTTTGGAAACCAAAAATATATCGTGTAACGCTACTGATGACACCGTGTAACACTACTGATTCTCATCACAGATAGAGCGGTCGCGCGGTGACCGCCCCGAACGTCCATATAGAAACTGCGCTTCAAAATATCTTTGGACTAATATGCATACATTTACGTACCTACATATCTATTACAAAATTACGATTTTTGAAAGCGTTTATTCAGTTGTTACACTGCATAATATAAGTAAACCTCAGTAAACAAAGTACTGCCATCATTCGAATGGTCACCCTATGAGCAGGACAGAAATATATTTAGATGTGTCGATTCTTAATTTGACGACGACGGAATGCTTAATTCTATATAAAAAAAAAAACAAAAAAAAGAACTAAAAACACAATGCGTGACATCTCGGACGCTTCCTCAATAAAAAAAAATATTCACATGGTGTTGCAACAAACGAGTCATTTTTACTAGTTATCTGCGAGCTCACTATTAAATGCCTCGTGGATATCTCAATGCTCACACAGCTTGTAATTGTGTAATTGTTGGTAATTACTTACCTGCTTGCTTCCACCTGTGGGTGATTGATGAATGTTTTGTTGGTTATGTTAATTGTTTCATTTGGATGGGGAAAGTATCTTCGTCCTGTATGTTTATTTGTAGACCCCACAAGATGATCTCCATTTTTTTACCAACTAAAAAAATAAAAATTTCAATCCATAAATAAAATGGTATTTTGTTATCCTAAGTATGGGATTTTCATCATCATTCAGCTCTTCTTAATATCTTGTCGGTTTTAATCCATAGATAAAAGCACTTTTTTTACGCAGTGCATATTGCTGATAGGTGGGAGGGGAAGTAGGGGATGGCTTGTTCTTCCGGCTCGCACGCTCCGTACGAAACGCTGCTACATTAGCTACTCCACGCCGAACTTCTGTGAGTGAGTGACTCTACCTCGGTTGAGCCAGCTCGTACATGAGCTGTAGTCATTGGCTACAGTTTGGGTCTACCACCGTTGAACTCTACTATCCGTGCGTTAGCCTTCTGAACTAAGATTTTAAAAAAACCTTATTAGAGTTGTACCTACCTACTTACTTATTGAGAAGTAATATTTCTTATATTAAGAATTAATCATATATAAATGATGTTAATCCTATAGTTATTATTTATATATGATTATCACTTGCTTGCGGTGAAGGAAAACATCGTGAGGAAACCTGCATGACTTAGAAAATCTAATAAATTTTCGAAAGACATGTGAAATGTGAAATCCGCCAGCGAATCCACTGGGCCAGCGTGGTGGATTACGGCCTGATTCCCCCTTGTAGTGAGGGGAGACCCGTGCCCAGGAGTGGGACGTTAAAAGAGCTAAATTATTATTATTTATTTTTATATTTAAGATTTTCCAAAGTAACATTTTTATCGTATAATAATGCAGACAGTGGATATGTTCTCACGACCATATTAGATAAGGTTTCCTTCAGTTGAGTTATGTCCATTTTAGGCAGAAGGCACTTAGGTCTTGTAATTGTCGGGAGCTGGCGACACCGGCTGGTCATACCTTATTCGGGTTTCGTTAACTTGCTGAGGAAATGGACGGAGTTACATTGAGGTTTTTATTAATTTCCCACGATTTAAATTGACCGACTTTTTGTTTCTGATCTAGTTCAAAGGTTTAAATGCAAAATTATGTAATTTTTTCTGGTCTCTGACGGCTAAAATACTTTCATTTTATAGGTACTTGACAGCGAAAAGATAATTATCACTGATATTAGTTAACCAAAAACAGCGTCCATAACATAATCAGAGTAGACGCTAATTATATTCGTTATTTTAAGTTACAAAATCCTACTAATATTATAAATGTGAAAGTTTGTGAGTGTGGATATATGTATGTATGTATGTTTGTTACTCCTTCACGCAAAAATTACTGAACGGATTTGGATGAAATTTGGAACACAGATAGTTTATAACCGGGATTAACATATAGGATACTTTTTATCCCGATAATCCCGAAATTTTTGTTACGTTAAATAGTACGCGGACGAAGTCGGCGGGCACAGCTAGTGTTATATAAAGTTACAACTGCCATGTGATAGCAACATATATCTAAGTTATACCAAAATCTATGAGTAGTCTACTTTACTAATTAAATTATTTTAATAAGACTAGAGAGATCTGTAGTGTTCTTTGCATAACGAAAAACTAATAACTGTATAAGTATCATGGACATGGTAAATTTGGTAAAGGCTTAGATTATAAGGCTCTAATCTGCAACTTTGTATACATTTCTGGGACTAGTCCCGCCACTGTAACTCCTATAGCCAGGATCGACAATGGTGACCAATAATGACGTCGAGGTTTGACCCTCGACGAGTCCCGGGGAATAGTTAAAACTGTCATGGAACCCGCACGAATTTAATCGAAAGAAATAATAGGAGGAGTTGAAAGAAAATAATTCCACTTCCCTCCGGTGCAAACGGGAGACAAAAATAGCTGGTATGGGCTGATTGCCATAGAAACAGACTGTTACAGCTAATTGAAGAGCAGTTGTTAGACACCACGGATCGAAATTTGACTAATTGGACCTAAACTCCTGAGCTTGTACTATGTATACTTAAATCGTCAAAAAACACAAATAATTGGTAACACACAAACATCTGGGTCACCAGGCGCGCAGAAACACGCAGAAAATTCGCAAGTCACAGAATGATCCGATGTTAACGGCAGATAGCCGGCTCGGCACACGTAAATAGGTTTATTTTGTATGTACGTAGCGGAACTCGGTGATACATCATTACAAGACTCGGAACACAATGGAATTGGAACTTTCTTAATGTAGGCGGGCTCTTAAAAAACAAAACGAAATAAGTTTTGTTTAGGTTTGTTAGTCTGTGAATTTAACATGAGCTAGTCAGAAGTTAATATAAAGACTAGATTTTTTTTTTTTTTATACAGTAGGACTTAGCAGTGATAGCCGATTAGTTAAGCACGCGTCTTGCGGGCTACCAGGTCTCGGGTTCAAACCCCGGCTCGAACCTCTGGATTTTTCTAAATCTATGTGCGAATCATAGTTTCTATATGATTATCACTTGCTTACGGTGAAGGAAAACATCGTGATGAAACCTGCATATCTTAGAAGATTTAACCAATTTTCGAAAGACATGTGAAATCCGCCAACCCGCACTGGGCCAGCGTGGTGGATTATGGCCTGAATCCCCCTCGTGTTGAGGGGAGGCCCGTGCCCAGGAGTGGGACGTCAAAAAGGGCTAAAATTATTTAATACAGTAGGAATGTACGATTTGTCGCCTGAATAACTGAAACATTCAAGCGAAATTAACTCTAAATAGGTACTAAGTAGTAGGATCGCCGCAAAATCGACGCATTAGAGATGTGGTGCTGGAGACGCCTCCTAAAGATCCCGTGGACGGCATTTCGCACCAATGTATCCATCCTCAAAGAGCTTTGTATTAAAGTCAGACTATCATCTACTGTGCAGCTACGAATACTAAAGTTCTTTGGTCACATCTCTAGAAATGAGAACTCGATAGAGAGACTGGTAGTTCAGGGCCAGGTGGAAGGCAAGAGAGCACGCGGTCGATTACCAACCCGTTGGATAGATGTCATGACAAAGGCTACCGAGTCCACCATGGTCCAGTGTACTCGCGACGCCTCTAATCGTCAGAAATGGAAGCACATCGCCTGGAGAGCCACCCTCGGAAATGCTAAGGCCTCACCAAACCTTCCACCATATACCTCGTCAGCGCAACCACGACCCCTCTGACAAGAGTGCCCGACTAAGAAGAAGTAGGTAACTCGAATTTATATGATGAGTGACAGAGCCAAAAGCCCAACCTCCACTCCCTTCCCCTCCATCTGTCCTCTATCCTACTCCTCTTCAGGTCGACAATGTGCGAACAGTGCCTCTGGCATTGCAAGCATCTATACTATAGATTCTATAAGGTACGGTAACTGCTATTCATCAGATGGACCGCTTGAGGCCCGACTTTGTTGTTTTAAAAATATATAATACCGTCCTCAATCGAAACATTAAACGGTAGTTAAATTAAGAATCAACTTGCATCGTTCAAGCCTAACATTGTTAGGTGTAACTATGTTTAACATGTGGATTTGATTGTCTGTGGCCTCGTAGCGCCCAAGCGGATGAACCAATTTTAATTTTGTTTCTTTTTTTGTTACGAATGTATTCTGATTGAGAGTGTTCTTGGCTATGTTTAATGAAAATCGGTTCAGCCATTTGAAAATTACCAGCTCTTTAGTATTAAAAAAGTCTTCGCATCGAAGGTTTTTAATTTTTTTAATTTAGAGTTAGGTTCATGAACAGCTGTTCAATCTTCAAAGTTCCCGAACGTTTGCAAAATATCACCGAAAAACCACTTTAATATTCAATGGTGGCCACAATACCCAGTCATGCAAAGTAAACTGATACGAGTTCTGTACCGTTACGTTATGTACGTGCCTGTCTGTCATATTTACAACCTTGTTATTGAGATTTAATAAGCGATGAGTTTCGAGCGATAGAGGTCTAACGAAATTATTCCTCTATAATATAATCATAATAATATCGCCAGATGTACACACCAACTGTATGGTCCTAAACTAAGCAACGCTTGTACTATGCATACCGTACAATGGACTGGGGGCGATCCCAGCGACACCCAGACCTGGGCAAAAAAAGAAAAGGCCATTTTCGAAATTTGCCCCGGCGGGCATCGAACCTGCATCCACCATGTGCAGTGAGCCGAGCGGCCTACGCTTGAACCACTGCGTCAAGCGGTCGTCAATATAGTTCGTTCATTTTACGGAGACGCGTGCTGTGACTCTAATGACAGTGTCATATCGGTCAATTTGCATTAATTCATGCGCCTTCATGAAATGCGCTGACTATAATCTGTTTCCTTGGCGAGTTCAGCCATCATAATCGAATTGATCTGTAGCTTGACCCCTAATTATCGAGTAATTTTGAGGAACCCTATCTTCTAGGTCAAACTACTGCGGTATAGCTATACAATTGGGAAAACCCTCTTGAAATCGAGAGAGTCATTTTTGCGTAATGCTGAAATAAATGGCAATAATTAAAAAAACCAATCCAAATCAAGTGTTTTTTAATCCGAATATCGTCAAAATTAAGACTTTTTATATGACGTTTAAACTAAGTAAATACTGATTTTTCCCAAAACGCTTATCACTTAAGCCAAATCTAAAGATGACAAAAGTATTATACTTGAACATCGAGCTAGCAGTCTAGACTACATTTCGGCTACTTTTAATGATAAGATCTGACAAATTAGGGCATGCTATTGTATTCTTTACAATTCTTGTGTTAAGACTTAAAATGGTATGACTAATTCACGTGGGCGGGGTAGATAGTGCAGACTTTTGCGGCTTTTTGTTAAGAAGATTCCCTTATCGGTGTTGAAGCGTGGGTGTTGGATTAAGACTGGCTGTCATTCATGAAACTCATAAAGTGCTATTTCATTCATGTAAATAAATAAGTTTATGATATTTTTTTATGTAACAAAGTCGACAAACAAGTCTACGACTGGCTTGATTTTAAGCAATTACCATAGTCCATAGATATTTTCAATACCAAAGGTGTTGCGCGCTCGTCGCTGACATGAAGGTGGGTAAGATAAAGGGAACGGAAGGGAGCGGGGGAGTTAGGCTTTCAGCACTCTCACCATCATCATCATCATCATCATCATCATCATCATCAGCCTATACTTGTCCACTGCTGGACATAGGCCTCCCCTAATGAGCGCCATAGCGTCCTGTCTTCAGCTTACCGCATCCAGCATCTGCCTGCAGTCTTTCGCAGATGGTCATCCCACCTGGTCGGAGGGCGTCCTACACTACGCTGGCCGAGTCGAGGTCTCCACTCAAGAACACGTTTACCCCAGCGGTTGTCAGTACTTCGCACTCTCACCATACATTTGTAAATCTATATCTGTGACTCTCACTCCTCGTACTTACTTGACGTCGATCTTCTGTGAGAGGGTAGTACCCCGGTCAAGCCATCCCGTGTATGAACTTTAAATTCAATTTACTACATCTCGTCTCTTTCTCCGTCAATCTCGCAAAAATGCGAAATGCTCTGCGTTAGTAGCTTCAAAGCGTCAATAGCCTAATGGTTAGAGGGGCCGTCCTCGTAGCTGAGAGGTTCCGGGTTCAATCCACATCCTGGCCATTAAACTATTGACGTGAGCCCACTCCTAGCACAAGCATTAGCTTAGTTGGAGGGGCTAAAGGGAATACTAGTAATGTGATAAACACACATTGCTAGTAATCATTTTTTTTTTAAAGTAACCTAATAAGCGATGATAATTTGTAGCTAATATAACCCATTTTAATTATAAAACAGCCTAGGGCTAGTAGTCCAGTAAATCAAGTGGCCGACCCTGTAACCGTGACGTTCCGGGTTACCTAGCTCTTCATTCTGGTCATTATCTATTCCCGTCATACTTCTAGCACAAGCGTTGTTACTCAAATCTCAAATCGTTTATTTTGTTTAGGCCTACAGGGGCACTTTTATTTTTTTCTTAAGTCTAAGACCGCATCAGATTGCAATCGCGACTGGGAGGATTCGCCAATGAACTCAGCGGGCTTGTCTTTTATTATTTTACTAACGGGACCACTAGTAATGATGTCACGTCGCTAATGGCTCATATTAAAAAATAAACTTATACAAATACCAAAATAAAATTGCAATTACTATAATGAATTGTTCACTATTGCTAAGACCACTAAGGCCGAGCGCAAACGGAACGTTTCTCCCACACTCGCGCATAATGACCTTAGCTTACGCAACCACGTGGGCTTCCCATTATGCAGTTGATTTAAAATACGTCAAAAGGTTGCTTACCTCAGCTTGGTATTATTGAAAACTCTCAACGGCTTTCTGGTGCCCTGGTACAGTGGCACATTACCTATGTGGTACTGGGTCCAATTATCGGCTCATGGCCTTGTTATTTGCATTTAAGGTGATGGCGCCCATCTAACCCGCGAAATTCAAAATTTTCGAGTATTTTTATAGTTTATCCAAAATCTGAAAACATTTAAGACAACATTTTGTGATTTGCGACAAACACAGTATGCAGTGCGTTTATTAATACATTTATTTTACTCTAAATATTATCACGGTGGATACTAGTATACATACTAGTTGATACTAGTATGTATACTAGTACATGTAGTATATGTAGTATCCACCGTAAACTAGTATATTTAGTAGTTTACTGATGTAAATCACTAAATATACAAAACATGCCAGTTTTTCTGGTTATCTGTCGTTCTTGAAATGTTTTAGAGTAAGTTGGATATAATAATAAATGCATTGCATACTGTGTTTGTCGCCAATTACAAATATACTCGAAAATACTCGAAAATTTTGAATTTCGCGGGCTAGATGGCGCTTAGCCTTAAGTACGCGTATAACCAAATTTATGCTTATTTAAACTGGGAAAAGAGTTCGTAGGCGGCGCGACATGACAAATAGAATCTGAATGACAGGTCAACAATAAACAGCGAGACAGAGCCATACAAAACAAATAAATCACAGTCTGCCTGTTTCAATATTAAGTCCTTAATTATTTCCTTCTTAATATCAGTACTAGTTGTATCAATCGGAATTTGCATAATTAACTCAAGAGTCAATATGTAACTCAGGTACCTATTATAGAGAATTACGCTTGCGCCAAAGCGAGTTATATGTGTTCTACTTTGATCTCACCGATAATAATTATTTCGCACTTTCACATCACCTCTATACAATGATTATGTTAACACAACCTGTTTACCGATGTGGGCGCACCTCTAATAGTAGGTACTCAAGTCCACGACGGCATAGAAACAGGCAAACGGCGGCGCCTACGCATAATCGATAGGTTATCGATAATCAAATCGATGTATCGTTTTGTGGCATTGAAAGAAACTGTTCCGACTATCAACTTGATTTCAATTAAGTGATGTCAATTTGGAATGATTGATTAACATGAAGTTAACAAGATTGGCTAGGAACCCTGTGTCAAACACAAAGGTATATAAAATGATCTTAAATCTGAAAGCAAACATGGAAATGACATTTCAGTACATTAATGGTGCCTGATCACTTGAAATGGGAGGGCTGGCAGGGCTAGCTAGCTTGCTCGCTTGACTAATAATGTTTTGCAAACTCTCAAAATACATTTCCAATGCAATGATTGCGAAAATGGTTTGTCAAACAAACATACATTTCAAAAATGGAACGCAACAAATCGACAAAAGGAGTCAGCCTTTCAAAAACCACAGTGACGAAAAAACCCATCTTATTACGTATAACATTCCTTACGATTTTGACCTTAAGCGGAATGTGAATAAGAGTTTATTGCCGGTACACGTAAGTTGGTGGTGTGAGTTGTGTCAGTTTTTGTTTCAGAACAAAACATAATAGTAACGTGCAATTAGGATCGCTACCACGTTGTCATTTGACTTGGAAAACAGATGAGAGAATGCCCACATACAAATTCTACTGAATTTTTAACAGGACATTTCGTAATTTTGGTAACAGTAATAAATATTTAGTGATCCACTCATACTACCTCGTTGAAGGTTGAGGTAGTGCTCAATGTCTGCTTTAGTGCGTTACTTGCATGTTTTCTGATACTTTTGAGATGTTATTATATAACAGAGGATGCTGTATTGAATATTACCTTATTTAACGATGTAAGTTTGAGACATACCTACATAGCTGCTTATGTTCTACTAGCTGTGCCCACGGACTTCGTCCGCGTAGTATTTAACGTAAAAAAAAATTCGGGATTATCGGGATAAAAAGTATCCTATATGTTAATCCCGGTTATAAACTATCTGTGTTCCAAATTTCATCCAGATCCGTTCAGTAGTTTTTGCGTGAAGGAGTAACAAACATACATACATACATCCACACTCACAAACTTTCACATTTATAATATTAGTAGGATGTATGTCTTAGGCCCGTGTTTATAAATCAATCTCAAGTCTGAGAGCGGGTTTTTGACGTCATTTTGTACTGGACTAACATTTCCAAGATCGCTTTCGGACTTGAGATTGATTTATTAATACGGAACTTTGACTACATTGCCGATCACTGCTACAGCACTTCCAGAAAATAAGAGTGTTAATTTTCTATGAAATTAATTATTGTAGGTTGGTAAATAGGTAAGTACTATTTCACACTACCTACTTTATTATGAACTAGCTGAGCCCGCGACTTCGTCCGCGTGGAATTTTGATCCTTTCTTAGGGGATGTCTACGTCATAGTAGCTTAATGCATGCAAAGTCTCAGCCCGATCGGTTTAAAATTGACAAAGTTTCATACAAACTTTCATCCCCTATTGGGGGTAGAATCAATCAAAATCCTTTCTTAGCGGATGCCTACGTCATAACATCTACCTGCATGCCAAATATCAGCCCGATCCGTCCAGTGGTTTGGGCTGTGCGTTGATAGATCACTATGTCAGTCAGTCAGTCACCTTTGAGTTATATATTTAGATTGTGCACATTAAAAAAGTAGTTATTTGCATTCTCATTCCTTTATTATGAAAAGTAAAATCTGATTACGTGAGCACACTTAAAAGATACATCACCTTCAAACCTTCATCAAAATTACTATAATCCGTTCCGAAATCGTTTGAAACTGACGTTGACGCGTCAACTTGACGTTGTAACGTAACGCTCGCGGCGTTTGTCTCGACAACGATCATTAGGTACGTTGAACGTTTACGAGTCAACAAACGATCGGATGATTACATCATGATGTGTGCCAACTTAATTAAGCGCTTATTTTTGGTTTGAAACATATTGGAAACAATTTAGAAAGAGATACCTACCGCTCACCCTCAGCTACTGACTTACCAAACCAAACAATGCCTTCAAATTTAGGGTTTAGAGCTGGAAATTCCTAACTTATTCCTTACTTATTTCGTCCGCGTGGACTTAAGTAAGGCATCATATATGTTAATCCAAGTTATCAGCTACCGGTGTGTCAAATTTCATCCAAATCCGTGCAGGCATTTTTGCCATATTGAGTAACAAGCATACCAACTTTTACATTTATAATTAGACCGTATGTATGAAGTATACTTGCATTATTTTATGACTAATAATTTATATCTGGCGACTAATCTCATTTTAGTTGTATCCCTTTGCGTAAGACTTAGGTACATGCTTATTAAGATCAAAGAATTGATCCTTTGTCAACTGTATTTTACGAAATACAAAGAGACTTGTCTTGACTTGATTAAAATTGTGGACGTCAAAATCTACCATCTTATGCATATCTAGGTCATCTTAAGATTAACAAAAACAATAATTACGTGCATACAGTGCATTCGAGTCAAAAAACCTATCAAACGATTACATCATGGCACGTGCTACCCTAGCGCAGTGATCCCAGGGTTGGTGCACAGACATTTGAATTAAATGTTTTTGAATCAAGTTCATATTTTCAAACAAGATACTACATAATAATATATGTTTTCATATTTTATCTCAGTACTTATCTATAGTATCTCACCATAATAATTTAGAGACTAACTTAGTGGACTAGGCAAGTCCAATAACCTATGAACGGAAATAAGTGAACCGTCTTTAACTTTTAAGATACCGGAAGTTCTAAGTAATTACTTTGATGCGGTATATTTTGCCAATATTGAGTTACTAGTATTCCCGTTACCCCACCATCTCAGCTAATGCTTATGTTAGGAGCGGGCTCACGTCAATAGTTTAATGGGCAGGATTTTATCGAAACCGGAACCTCTCAGCTATGAAGGCGGCCCCTCTAACCAATAGGCTATTGATGCTTAAACCATATCCAGTTTGAAACCATACCCATCAATGAATTAAATATTTAATGCCGAATTCGATTAATGAATTCCATTTATCTTAGGACACTTGCCAACCCTAAGATGTACCGTAGTAATTGCGCCCGCGCACGGGGATGCCTTCACGTACATAAAAAGAAAACAAGAGTGTAAACCCGTTCCGCTAAGACTCCCGTAATGACTAGCTGCCATGCCGGCGGGCTAGCGGGAGCGGTCGGGATGTCGACTTGTCGATAGCGATCGTCTTTATTATCGAAATCAGGAAAATATATCGATTAAATACCTATCGATATCATAAGATGATACATTTTCACGAAATTATTACAAGGCACGTAAACAAACTAAACTTCACTGAAGTAACTGTATTGCCTTGATTCTGGCGAGACAGAAATATTGACCGAAACAGAGTGGTTAACGATATCAAATTTGTTACCAATGTCTGATTTGTGTTTCCTCATATGGAAGTACGTAACACATTAAAATTTAGTAGAACAAGTAAGTAGGTATATTTAGTATATTTAAAATATAAGTTTTACCTCTGCTGCTGCTATTATTTGCTTAACTTATATACCTACTACTAGCTGTGCCCGCGACTTCGTCCGCGTGGAAATTAATTGACAAAGTTTCATACAAACTTTCATCCCCTATTTTATCCCCTTGGGGGTAGAATTAATCAAAATCCTTTCTTAGCGGATGCCTACATCATAACATCTACCTGCATGCCAAATTTCAGCCCGATCCGTCCAGTGGTTTGGGCTGTGCGTTGATAGATCAGTCAGTCACCTTTGAGTTATATATATTTAGATTCATACCCTTAGGGATACTCATATAAAACTTATATGCACATTTCATATTTCAAGAATCTGCTGAATGCACCCCTCTCCTAATAACCATTTTTGTACCAACAAAACAAATTAGCAAAGATAACGATTTTCTCAATAAGTAATCTATCGATATCGACCGAACTCTAGTGATAGTCCGTCAACCCTCAAGCAATAACCTCTGCATTAGGTCAGTGCGCTATAAACGGGTCCTGAGACGTCTTCACATTGCGCAACGATGTTATCCTTCACTTACTTCACTTATGTATTTTGTGATGAGTTAATTGATGTTGTAAGACCGAATCTTTTGTGATGGAATCGAATTATTTTATGACCGTTTTGAAAATGGAACATTTGAATATTATATTTATGATTATAATTTAGCTCATTTGACGTCCCACTCCTGGGCACTAGCCGCCCCTCACTACGAAGGGGATTCAGGCCGTAATTCACCACGCTGGCCCAGTGCGGGTTGGCGGATTACACATGTCTTTCGGAAATTGGTTAGGTTTTCTAAGACTGGTAGATTTCCTCACATAATATAAATTTTGATTCGCACATAGATTTAGAAAATCCCAGCGTTGCGAGCAGGGGTTTGACCCCAGGACCTGGTGGGCACCAGGTCGCGTGCCGACTATCACTGCTGTACCATTGAATTTTAATATGTAAAAATACCTGGCTATTCTTCTTATTAAAATGTATGCTAATTTTGTTTTATTAATAATATATTTTCAAACATAGAACGTTCGATTCAAAATTTAAAATAAATTAAAAACAAACTAAATAACGATACCAATAAATTGTTGAAACTAACAAAATGAAGATTTGTCTTCCGTATTCATTCATTTTAAAAAGCTCCGTACATAAATCCTTTATAATCTCTATAATAAGGTAGTTAGTTATTGGAGGAACCGGTTGTATCTCAGATTTGAACGTTAACAAAGCTATCTCGATCTTAGTGCCGTAACAACATCGTGATACTTATTAGAGCAAAGTAAATCAGCTGTGAAAGTAAGTGACCTACTTATTAAGAGTACCAAAAATCTTGTTCTTTTACTTTTACTTGATTACGAATGTGGTTTTGTTCGAGTTTTAATGAATCCGTGGTGCGAATTGTACGTGATAATAGAATTCGGTGCGATCTGATAACATAGTAAGCATTTGAATGGTTTATAAAGATTTTTAATCTGTGAAAAATTCTCGTGATACTTCAGATTTCATTTATATTTTTTAACCATAATTTAAAAAAATACATTCCTAGCAGTTAGGTAAGTAGTGGGGTAAGTAGTAGTTAAATAAAAAGTTTTCTTGCCAATGTCAAAAGTCTATAAATAATATTATATTTAGCAAATTTCGACGTCCATTTCATCTAGTCCACTCCGCGCACTGCACCGACTATTTTCAGGTTCGAATCTCGGCTGAGAAAAATTCGGAAATGTACTTTTCGTAATTTGCCCTGATCTGAGTGCCACTAGGAACATCCCTAGACTACAGTACCTTAGCCACAGTACTGGCGTCGCTTAGTTTAGGACCATACAATGGTGTTTGTTTGGTGGAATTTATTTGTTCACTTATTAACTTTCCCACAATAAAAACATAATCTTTAGAAACTAATTGGCCAGGCTAAATGGGTTTATAATCTCTAAACGTTTGCTTTCTTCGAGAAAACCACGCAGTAAACGACTAGCCGCTTTCCCGCAATTGATTTCACGAACCGCACTCTAGTGTAGTGTGCGTATAATAACGTTATATTCTTAACAAACTCATGTTAACTGCTAGTGCAATAGATATCGTATTTATTTATTTCTGCATAAGGCTACGCTTTTCGCATTAAGACAGTATCAAGTAAAATAAATTACTGAATTGTGTCATGCTTCAAGCACAGGAAAGTCCTTGGTGATCCTAGTATACCGCTCCAAACCCTATCAATAAAGAAGTGGATACTTAACTAACAAAATTACCGTACTTCTTGGAGATCGCCATTTTTATCATTATCATTTTTGTTCCAATTGCTCCCATTCACACACATTTAATACACATTAATTGGCTATAGCTTATCTCTACCACCTTCTAAAATGAGTTTAAATACCTTCGAAATAATATAACATACACCTACCTAAATAATACGAACTTAATGATAGCTCAGTCCCAAACAACTTGTAAAACGCAAGCGTCAAATGAATGGGAGGAACCAACTTGTGGTCGTTAGATACGCACCGCGAACGCCAATGTCGGGCCCAATGCCGAACATTGTTAGACATCGGAAGGAAGCGGCGAGGTTTCCTCTGACGCTACCCACGCTCAGCGCGATGCGCAGGAGTGGGTAGATGGATGAGATGTACGAAAAGTAGCGTTGAGACCACAGATATAGATTTACATAGATAACGCAAATGTATGTACTTAGCGTGTCCGAAAACCCCGACCAAGCGTCGAGGTTGGTCGCTGATAACTTACAGTCCTCGCGACTACAGATATAAAAATATGAGTATGAGCGTGATAATCACTCGAGAGAATCGTAGCGGACGGAGAGGCATCGGCGGCATCGGTGTCTTTGACGCGGTTTGGATTTCCCGTCACTAATGACGTCTCAGAAAGTGTTAAAAGTTCGGCACGCTTGGTTTCAATACAAATCGTGATACTTGCGTTATCTATATTTGTGGTTGAGACATATGAATGCAAGAAAAATAGAGAAGTATTGGTTAGATTGAACAAATATTGCCAGAAATGTAAGGTACTGACATTATGAGTAGTTCCGTTAGTACTTCCAACTAGGGTTCAAAGACATCGATAAGGATAAGGATTCAAAGGTACTGGCCTAATATTGAAACAATAGAATCGATTCGTGATCTCTTTTCGATTCAAAATTTTAAAACGCTGTTAGCGACCAAACAATCATTAACATCGCATGAATGTGATAAACTTATACAACCAACAGAAACAAAGCTTCTATGCGTTTAATACGAGATCATTAGACATCTAAAGCACAGCAATGAAAAATTCAAAGGCATTGGTGATACGACCGCAAATGGCAATAACTAAGGCTTTCTCCGCACCTATTGTTTCATAACTGTTACGTCGTCTTAACTGCTATAGAAAGGCCGACAATTGTATTGGTGTTGGTATGAATTGTTCCTTAGTTTAAAAAAAATGTGTTTAAGAGAACGCGAGGATAGCTTGCAGTTGACATTTTGAGACGCATTAGTAAGGACATATAGACAGTACCATTGACAAATTGCTAAATCTAATTCTGCATGCACTGAACAAATAAGTACTTACTGTTGTGTCTTCAGCACAATTACTAAAAAGTTATCTACATTGAGAAAACAAACGCCAACAAATTTGAAATTACAGCAAATATTGTTCAAAACGTTTAGTGGATTTTATACCAATAAGAATACTAGGAACTACAAATATAATAATTTTGTATTTGTATTTTTTATCAGTGTACGAATCCACTGATTTAAAACGTATATGTATCTTAAAAGTTATGAAATAAATCGGAACTTTTCAATGATAATATGAAACCCGGTTAAAAAGCAAAGTCACCTAAAGAATTCCTTTATTTGTTGCAGCCTAACCCCGTTTGAAGCGGCAACGGGCGGTGAGATGGTGTCACGACGTCGAATATTGTCGCGTTCCCGCGATGACTTAACGCAAGCGATGACTGCCCCCATGGAGGAGGAGGAAGACGTGTGGTATCAGAAGGATAAACTCTACAAGGTATGTAGTTTACTGCATTCAAATGTAGCGGTGATAGAGTTAGAGATGGTAAAGACTGAACAAGTAGCATTTTCTTTATACTGTGAAATGTGGAAGATCCTTAATACTATTCATAAGTGTGTGCTTGTCCTACAACAATAAAACGGTTTTGAGTTCCGTTTTATTTTTTTTTCAAGAAAATACTTATTTTGCAATAAATGATGTAAAGAATACTGACATGTCCTTTAAAAGATTATGCCTTGTGTATTATGTTGCTTTTAAAAAAATCTCCGGTTTCTTTAGTTCATTTTGCAGAAATTCACACATTGGCAAAGTAAAATGTTACAAACTGGTCATCAAGCCAATTAGCGGATTAAATTATAATAGTTTTTATCTTGTAGATGTTAAGCGTTAACTTCTTTAATTAATTTCACAACATTTCCAAGGTTACTTTATACTTACCATGTCTTTTACGTCATTAGTTACTTACTTCGCCTTGCTCACAATATGGTTTATGACCTTACGATGTGCGAAAACAGTTAGACGTGTTAGGTACACTTACAATTAGATAGGCAGATCTAGACTTTAGCTAGACTACCGCAAAGTTAGCATTCACAGCGCGCAAATATGCAGTCTAAAGACATAACGAATGTGAGATTGCATCGGCTAGCGGCTGTTGAAATTGTATATGCTTCGTCAGTTTGCTCACTATTGCGATATGAATTTTGAATTCGTATGCATTTGAAAGATCAAATTTAACGACTTTTGAACAGCGAGGCTAGATCTGAAAGATACATTTTAAGGAAATTTGTTTGGTGTGTTTGAGAAATGTTTTATTGGAACATTGGAAGGAGATTTCAGGATTTAGATCGACTTTAAAACTAGCTACTTACTTACAATAAAACACAGATTTTATAAAGATATTAATTGCAAATTTTGTCAATAACCATAAAAGACAACGTAAATGTCTCTAAAAACTTCATTGAATTGATGAAACAATATTTTTCCTCAAACTTTGTAAGGTAACATCATTCATGACAATTCACAATCACATGCTTGTTTCCTGCCATTGTACATACGAAAGACTAATGAGGAATAATCAAATCGTAATAGGTGAACGATACTCACCAAATTGGTATTTAAACTTTCTATGCATCCATCACGAGGTCGACGAGCCGACGTAAGTGATGTTTACGGCTCAGTTCACACTGCCGAAGCCACAAGCGTCGGTAATGACAGATCATAGGAGAAACTATTATGACAATTTGTCCAAGTGAAATCAACTGACAACTTTCCACAAATTAGGACCTTAGTAAGCGTGTCCATAATATAACGATTTCATGTATTTCTTTTTCATTTTCTGTACCTATTTGCAAAGTATGTGTTGAATTTATTTCAATTATTGAGCTCATAGTGTCGTTGTAATCTTTTGGTTTGTTTTATTTTTATTGAATATCATACTTACTCTTATTCATTTTGTATGATGGTCTACAAAGGTAATTTCATAATTCGCCAGTCCATTTACTCCACCACTTTGTAGTTGCACAACCTCTACAAATTGAAATTAATTAACTTAATTCGCAACCTAAACACTACTGTCTCCCATAGTTGTTCCGCGTACAGATTACGTTTTCCTTTCCTTTGTCTTTGGTTACGTTTTAGTAACCGTTTCCGACCGCTTACTGTTATTAAGGACGTGAGAACACATCGCACTGTAAAGTGATTCTGACTCTTACCACGTTTCATTTAGCTTCGACGTTACAATCGATAGTATCACCATTTTTACATCCACCGACAGCTGTGCATAGATAACATTTATAGGTGCACTAAATGCAGTATCGTTGTATTGAAACGTCTCTCCGTATCGAGTGATATAACAGGCAACACAATAGTGTCGATTGACTCTCACAGCGTCGTCTGACGCCTCCATTTATCGTTTTTACAAAAGCTTTCGTGGATATTACAGCTGTGGTTGACAGTGAAAGCCACAGTTACAAATATTATATTCAATGGAACAGAGCCATGGATTTTCTACTGATATTTTGTGGTTATTGTTAGAAATATATTTTCAATGTTGTCTTTGTGATTATAATTTCACTTTCATCTCCACTAATAAAACTACTATCTCTTTGATTACTGTTTATAAGTACAATCACTGGAAGCAATCAACACTAGTTACCTTCAGACACTATAATTTTATATTTCAATCTTGGTGTTTCTTCTGTTACGTCATAATATAGAAGTTAATCAATAACTTTATAGAAATAACCATAGTCAATCTCTATAATCTTCATTACCTTATACATAATATTCATTATACATTAGGTACTTACTAAAGGAGAATCCTTTTCGCAATGTTTGTCCAGCTGCCAATCTTGGGCCTGGCTGACAACTCTGACCCATTGATCGAGATCGTGACCGATGACTAACAATAGACGAGTTACAGCATCGCAAATTGCACGGAAAACATCTGGTCCGTCGCGTTGGCGTTTGACCTTATGGCTATGCAATGTCAAACTGAAATGATGAATGCGGGGACTTGTTGACACCAATAAAATGATGAAGAAGGGTGTGAAGATCTTACTTTCAACAAAGATCATCAATGAAAATACACTGGGTCACTATGACCGGAATCCTTGCATTAAAGGGAGGCGTTTACCCAATAGTAGGGCGCTAAAGAGACATTATCATTATTATCTTGAAACTATGACGGAGACATTTTTTAAAATTTACATTAAGTTGGATATACCTATTCTATATTTTTGTAAAGGTACTCCATTCAGATCAATTTCGTACAGCGCATGACATTTTCGCGCCATTATTTATTCTCATAACCCCTAACTGATGAGGTCATTCTTCGAAATTCCATCGCCGCGCATAATTAGCGGATCATTGTATCAAGTGAAGTATAACCTGCTGTAAATCTCCGAGGGCATTGATCCAACGTGACAGAGGCAGGGCAAAGTGATTTTAGCACATTCCGTTCGGCAAATCACTTTATGATTGGGTACAGTACGGACCTTTTTGTGTCATGCTCCGGCGTCTCACAAAGGTAATCTCGAAATGACGATGCAACATCCTCAGACGTGAACGAAACTCTTCAATTTCAGATCATGATTTTTTAATGTGTCCTTTTTTCTGTGCGTTATGTACAGTTATGTTGTTGTGCGTTTTTTTTAGTAACTCATTATTTTAATAACGTTACTTGTATTCAAGTGTATATTTTGCAAGAAAACTTGTTTCTTATTTCATTATGCTCGTTGTTTCCTCTACCTTTGTTTGACGTTTTCTAATTTCATACTTAGTTCTGAGGAATATGATTTGCATTTTTCTAACATTTTGCAAGTGTATTACAATGAAGTCACGACTTTTGTGTACCGAACTTTGCGATTTAATATCAAGGCCCTCAAAAATACGTTCCGAAATTAAGAAACTGCAGGTTGAATGTGGTCCAAGGTCATGACTCCGGTAAAAGAGTTTCTTTCACTGCAATTTATCGTAGATATGGTGGAAATTTGTCCATTCATAATGATTTAGAGTTTTTGTCGAAATGTAGGTAGTGAATATACTGGTAGATTTTGAAGAATTAACATATTTTCCAAAAAAACATAGCTATTTACATTTTAAATTGTTTTATTTATATTAGTGGTATTTGTAATTTGAAGTATTTGTGGTATGAATTATTTTTTTAACTGATTGTTTTCAAGTGCCCTATTTTTATAATCAAAATAAATTAATACAAATAATAATTCAAAAATATTATCTTTATTAATATGCTTTTTTATCTCCCGTAACTAAGTCTTTGTACTATCTTACTTGCAGAAAAGTACAATTTTACGACATTAAAAAGCACTAATCAATTGCCAATTGTGTACACAATTAATTCAGCTATGTCCTTATTGCGCGGCCCACGGTGGACAGTCGTTCACGCACAGATGGCGCAAGCGCACCTGACACCAGTTATTGGTCAACGCTCACCTGTCTGTCTAGCCGCGGTTAGGCTTGCAAAAATTCTCAGTTGTATATCGATATGAATGTTTGTAAATGCTTCTAAATAATTGTGAAATTCTGATTGATTATTTTATTTAAGATAAATTAACTATTATCTGTTTTAACTGAAAGATGTTGTAGGGAACTATTTAATATTATATCATCTAGATACTTTTTGAATACGATAACGTCGCAAGGAAGTCACAATTTACCTTCACTCACACAACCTACCAATTTAACTCAACATTAGTTCCTATTCTGCTTTACATAATCAGTATTATCTCTGTAGTGATCGTACGATGATTGTAATTGTTTTGGACACATTAATTGTGTTGAGATCACGATTTTTCCTGCGTGACAGCCTTAACGATCTTAGAATACACGACATGCGGGCTGAAAGTGAAAAGGTACTTTTATGGCTTTTTGCTCAACGTTACGTTTATAGTTTTTTGTTGAGTAAGATCATCAAATCTACTTTTGCTAGTCGGCTTTCGTTGGTTGTTAGAGGTCATGCTTTCATCACAACAGCTTGTTAAGTATATCTTGATATTTGTTCTAGTAAGTACGCATTGTTCAATATCTTACGTATGAATTTCATAACTACAACGATCGATTATCGAACATCGATTCGAACTTACTATAATTGCAATACGTAACACATTTTGTCCAACATTGTTTGCAGTCAGAACGGCTTCGTTAATATTAGATTACTATCGCAATTGACCAATCACGCCTTATTTGAAATACAAAGGGACTGATCCACCCGTTTCATTAAACACATGACAAAGGTTTCATAATAAAAACATGCTACTATTTCTAATGGCTTCTGTTACAACTGAATTTGAGCATATTCTGTAGTCTCCGCAATTTTGGAGGCGTATAAGACAAGTGGCAGCTTACGTGTCATGGGTCAATATTTGACATTTGAATACGGCTACAAGTGAAGTGACGTAACTCGGCACCGCAAGCCCGCGTCTTACGAAAGATTACAGTTGTCACTCGTACATGGATGATATTTTGTTGCGTGCAATATAATCGCGTTTTAGAAAAGGTCACTTGTAATATGGTGGCTTGTAATTGGAGATTAAATTATCTTCTATTTGAAGATTATAATGCAGAAATCTTCGTGTGTGAACACGCAATAAGTATTACTTTTTGAGCGAAAATTGTTTCAAATCTGAGATTTGATGTCAAAAAATTTGGGCATAAAAATCCCACTGTCATCGATTCAAATCCTTTAGTGATAAATATTTGATATATAGTAGCCAATGCTATGATGACTAATCATAAAAGCTGAGAGCAAGCGATGCATCACAAATTAATAAAACCGAAAGGGGCCGTGATGACCTTGAGGATGTGGGAACAGTTGGTATTATTAAGGGTACCGTGTCCTTGCAGGTACAGACGCTGTTCACATGAATGCACCCGTTTCCGGTGAGACGGTGTTATTTTTAAACTTCCAATAAGATAATACTTAAGGAACATATCATATTAAGTTACATAACCTTTCCCAAGATTCTTTGTAAGTCTTTAAAAGTCGGTACGTAGGTATAGAACGAATTTTCTCAATAACTTTATCTCCAATGATCATCGCTCGATTCGCTCGATAAGTGACGTTATTCTTGACGTGAATGCATGAGGACATAAGTGGTCCACGTCAAATTTTATTGGACTCCATGAAACTTGAATGAGCGACTTAGTTTATTTTTAAATCCTTTATAATATATTGACCCGCAGCATGATACGCAGTTTCAGATTCTTAAGACATCAAAGATCTTTCATTCTCCAAACTGTCTGCTTTGCAATACTGTCATGATTTATTTAAAAGCGTAATATTTTATCAGATGCCCTTGCTATGGTAAAGTGTATGGTAAAGTTTACTGAGTATAGCAAAATTTTGTATCGTTATGTTTTACGGTCTCAATACCAACTATATTTGTGGACAATGTAGGTGCTAAACGACTTTCATAACAACTGCCAGTAATTATACTTATTAAACTGCTGTGGTCATTTGTCCAAAGCCATTTAATAACGACCTCCCTTAAAATCGTGACTGAATTCTGTTTTAAGAGCCTACAGATCATTATCATTGAAATAAAAATAAATAGTAAAATTATGAATTATAACATTAGCAAAATAGTCTGTGTAATTACCAAATATTTGATAAGTATCAATCTCACGGAAATCTACATTAAATTTAGCGCAAAGAGCACCAGTGAACCTCTAATTGGCGTTTCGTTCACTCTGACCTCCATCTCCTAAAGTTCAGCATACAAAACGATTTTCAATATCGATAATGCTCCGTTTTCGTGGAACTTAATGCATTTATTACTCGATTCTTCAATAACCGTTCGCATTACTACCAATTTAGATTCGTTTAACAAGTTTGTTGATTTTCAAGTCGAGATTTTTATATTGCATGATGCGCTTCAATTATCCTTAGATAGGTACGTCCTTCCCTTTCCCTCTTTAAGTTAAGTGGACGACCTCCAGAATTATTAAACAGCTGTTCAATTTTCGTTACTATGTGGAACATTCATATTTTTGCATTCAGTATTACTTACTTTTCAAGTAGTAAGGCTATGTCCCCATTTCTATGTTCTTTTTGTTCATAAATCATCAGGTGTTTTGTTTACTCTCGTTGAAAAAGTAACGCACGCAAAAGCAACGTTTAAAGGTCTGTTCCGTATAATAAAGTTCCGCTTTCCACAACACATTCCAATAATTCTATATATCTTTTACGTCATGATTATCACGGTTAGCCAGCATTCCGTTGCCTACGCCGATTCCAGTTTCACTTTTTAGCGTCTGTTCACAGTGAAAGTAGTCGATTTGAGCTCCCAACTCTTCCTTTCGTCTGGCTCGTGCTGTATAATATATAATAATATATATAAAATCATAAAATTAACCTGTTGGAATGTTTTCCGCCTTGATCGCTATTGAATGTACATCGTTGGCTGTGAAGCTACACGCTTAATTAACATCAACGTTAACGTTATCTTTTTAGAGATCTCCGGTTTTGTTAGCATGTGTCTTAACGTCAATTCGGCGTCTCGATATTTCAGTTGATTGTTTTTTAATAATATATTATTCGTATCATTAACCACGTTATTGTCAATATGCATAAGTTTTATATTTGCATGCAATTTATCATTATGATTATTATTAATCATTACCACGTCTATTGTTATGTTTAATGGTTTTTTTTCATGATACCTAGTATTGACGGTGTTCTCTTATTGCATATTAGTATCGTCCTTGCATATCAAAGTCTAAATAGTTATATCCATACCTGGTTTAAACTCGAGGCGAACGGGTGAGCAGGAAGAGAACAACTTTCATTTTCACGCACCTGTCTTGTCCTGCAGCTTTTATATGTGCAGTTTCTGCGGCAGATAATAATCGACTATATTTTTTCTCTATAGAGTCGGTTTTAGATTGTCTAGATGTAGCGGTCAGACTATGGCCGGTGCTCTCGTGCGATACAAGTTATATTCAATTTAATTATGTTACGATAAGAGTTTCTCACGTCTTTGTCGGTTGAAAACTTTGTTTCAGTTGTTTTTGTAGGTACGAGTACATAAGTATTATTGTAGATCCTTCAATGAATTTATCTTTCACAATAGGTATGAGAATAGCCATTAAGGCTGTTTTCGTGCCTCAGTTATAAACATATTGTTACTTAAATGGTCATATAATAATAATTAAGCCCTTTTGACGTCCCACTCCTGGGCACAGGCCTCCCCTCAACACGAGGGGGATTCAGGCCATAATCCACCACGCTGGCCCAGTGCGGGTTGGCGGATTTCACATGTCTTTCGAAAATTGGTTAGATCTTCTAAGTCATGCAGGTTTCCTCACGATGTTTTCCTTCACCGTAAATGGTCATAGTTGTCCAAATTATAAATTAAGCAACGCGTTTACATCACGTAACATCCCTACATCACTTTCGCTCACGACTGCGCGTGCACATAATGCGTGCACCTATTTTCACACGATTCAAAATTATTCTTTAAACTTATTATAACTGGACACATATCTGAATGTAAACGCTATCGTAACCAATTCTTAGAATATAACAACAAATATTTCTATAGCCGTCATAATTACAGCCTAAACATATCCAAAAACATGTTTAAAATAACTCGCAAACATGTTCCCGTCACTCATCACTCAGTCTCGCTTGTCTGGCTGTAATGTGCCCGAGTGATTAATCAACTATTGTGGAGCTTCACACTTTGACAGATACACTTGTTTTAAGCCTATTAATATGGTCAAGTGGGTTCTCAGACCATACGTTCGCATTACGCAATAGTGATGTCACGAATGTCACAAAGGGCAAGGGTGAATGTTATAGTTCGTCTCGAGTGAAGCAAGCCGCGCAGTAATGCTAGATTTAACTTGAGACTTACACACTTATCTATAATCAAGTCATTAGGTACTTGTTTTTAAGTAATTTCTTTACAATGTCTTCGCAAAGATATAACTACCGTTTAAAATTCTTCATACATTAATGCAACTGTCAAAACGAGAGTCTCATGTGTTGCTTAAGTAACGAAAATGGCGATGATTACTTGGGGCTAAGAATTCTAACTTGTAAATGTTATTTCCTTTGACATTTTCTGAACTGTGGAATAAAACCAGTACCTAACTGAAGTAATTACTTTTACTTAAGAACAAGTAATTACTTAAGAACAATTAAATTCTTCAAATCACGTGTCTATAACAATTTGTACAGATCCCGAGCGCACAACATTCACTTTCAATGAAATAACAGTTCCGAAGAATTTATTACATTTGCCAATTCGTGACTCGCCGCCGTCAGAGGTCAGCACCCGTTATTAGAACAGTTTATAAACGTTCCTATAAACGTGAATTAGATTTAATTGGACTTATAGAATGCGAAATATTGATGATGTTCAAAATATTATTGTATTTTTAAGGAGATTTTATGTTTGTTTATTTTTGTTTATAAGATAAACGTTGATTGCTGTTTGATGAAAATTGTGTTTTTTTTTGTTCCACATCAGAAGATTTAGTTAGCCAGGATTAACAGTGGCGTCCAATCGCACCCCTTATGTTGGAACCCGCACGAATTTATTATATTACAAATAGGTAGGTTTTGTGAAAGGAAATTATCAAAAATTCCATCCAGCCATCCAAGTTTTTTCCAAGAAGAACATTAATTGTAAAGTTGAGATTATTTGATTAGTAGGTAAGCACCTACCTATTTTGTTGAGTTTGTGCTTAATTATTTTTATATACGATTTATTTAAATTCATATGACCTCAAGTTATTATACCTATTAGGAGATGGGACTATCCAGTATAATAACTTATTTTTTAACTGTCAAGTTTTCAAGCGCGACAAAAATCTAGTTACAGGCAAACCTGTTTTAATGACATATTTTAATAATCTTAAGGTATGTATATAATTAAGTAATAAGGTAATCATCTGTCATAAACCAGTATTTATAGCCTGTGGTATCGGGATTTTCCATGAAAAGCTCGTTCGCCACTCACTGCATTCTGCTAAAGGTCGTCAAGGAGATGGCCGAGGCTGCTCCACTTACCACCGGTTGATAATATTGATAATTCAATGCAATTAACACAGCGACTTCGTTTAGACTAGTTGTCAACCAGTCGATTTTCATTAATAACTCTGTGGGATGCCTGTACGTTGTTCTTGTTCCCGTTATTTATCAATCTTTCATTAAATTGTACTATCTAAACACCCATAAAACCTAGCCAGGCAAAGCAAACTAAAGGGGATTTAGATAAGGGTTATTTTTATAACTAACCCAAATATCCTGGCCTTGCATAACAATTCAACTAATTAGCAAGTACCTACTATGTTGTTCGGGTTTGCTTTTTTCTAATAACAGACAAAACCTAGCTAGTCTAAATACATATAATTTCTTTATTGAAATGACTACGGAACCCTTAATTGTGCATGGCCTGATGTGCACTTGGCCAATTTTAAAATTGTATATTATCTAAGTACTACGCTTTGCAGTCGCACGATGAACACGACACCGTTTTTTTATAATCATTAGATATATATTTATTCGTTGGGTTTGACAGATAATTGTCGTATTCAGGCTTTACTGACTTATCTACTTTCTATCTGGAACATACTCAGTCTATCCTGAGCTTTTTCCAAAACATATTCAGCTTTCATTTTCCCTTTACACTAACATATTCTAAGAACACTCAACTTAAATCTTGATTACAAAGAAGATTATATTAACAATCACAGAGCCACACCCTATAAACTCGAATGGATCCCTCGGACCCCAAAACCCGATCAAGACGCGAATAAAAATGTAATTTAAAATCCAACTTGGTATAAAAGATACGACTCAGATGAAAATAAAAGACGTGTCATACTAATGACCACAAAAATTCAAGACTCTGACAAAACTACTTAAATAAAAAATCTAATTTATCGAAAGGTGAACCTTTAGGTACCTTGATTTACTTTTTAAAACTAAACTAGGTACTTAAGAATTGTATATTCTGTGACTAAAATAAAAAAATAAACGAAGTAATGGGTAAAGTCACCGCACAGGTTTCAAATATATGCCGGTTGGATATCTTGACCACAAAAACCTAAATCATGATTTATGTGACAATTGAATAATGTCGATAAAATCCACAGGGATAAGTAAGTATTAACATAGTGTGTGACACTCAATAAATATGTCACATAACATTAATTTTTATTGAAGTGCTTTGTGTATCGTCTTTGGATTTTTACTTTAAAAAATATAAATAATAAATAACTTTAAATATTAAATTTAATTCCAGTACCTATTTCTAAAAATAAGTCATTTTTATTGAGGTTATTTTAATATTTCTTATAATATAAAAATACAAATAAATAATGGTAAATAAAATACTTAACTATCTTATGATGACACCGCGAATTCTTGGGAATTTTAAAATAAAAATATTTAAAATAAAATATGCAATGACATCCATAACCAGTACGAAGAATGCAGGAAGCTCGACCCTGCAAGGCCGATGGTACTGTTACCTACTTAAGTAGATCATATCATATCTGTATGGCTACATTTATTATGGAATCTAATTCAAACATCTTAAGGTCTAAATTTGTATAAATGTATGTAGTTAAGTAAGTACATCAAAAAAAACAATTTTAATAGGTATGTGTACTACGCGGAATATTGTTTTTAAGGTGTCTCTAAAGGTCAAATTGTTTTGTAAAATTTTTTTTTTACTGTATTTTGTTTAAAATACGAATAAATTAGTGTATTAATTCCACAAGACAAATAATATTGAAGCAATATGAGCAGATAATTATTTTAAATTATCCAATAGATAGTGGTATAAAACAAATATTGTGATAGGCAATTGTTTAAAATAATAATAAAGCTAATGTTATAAATTATCGCTTCTTTTTATCATTAATAAAATATTTATTAATAATGTATTTTTATTTAAAAACTGCGACTAAAATTTGAAGTATTTTCAATAACGTTGTAGATATCTAATACGAAGTGTTAAATACAAATACTTTTACAATTCCTTAAGTATATCCGACCCTCAGTGGGCGTCGATATCGCAATTTACCACCCGTATACGGGCCGGGCCGTGCATTATATGCTACTCTGTAATTCAGTTATGTTGTACGAGTTACTAAATAATCGTGATAAATCATCGTTATGTAAACTTTCGTTTTCAACACTGCTACCAGTGCGCTTGACTGTTTTGACCTTTCAGCAGCTTTAGCGCTTTATCTTGTCCAGCTATGATATACTTACCTAAGTACCTTATACGTCTGTATGCTTTTTCCTGCAGTGACAGTCCGTATGAAAGCCATATAATAGACACAGGTTTATATATTCATAAAATTTGATTCCTCTTAGTTTTAAGATTTGTCAATTGTGTCTTATGTAGCTTTTGAACAAGATTTATATCTAACTAGCTGACCCGACAGACGTTTTCCTGTCTTTTAGGGGTATGAAAAATAGATGTAGGGGTATAAAAAACAGACCTACCCGATATGCACACAAAATTTCATGAAAATCGGTCGAGCCATTTCGGAAGAAAACACCGCGACAGGAGAATTTTATATATTAGATTTATCGAAAACCAAAATATATCTTCGTCTTTCTCTTCATTAAGTACAATGTATTGTAACATTTCTGTAACCCTTTTCGCCAATCTTGATGTGGGATGCCAATATTTCTGAATTTAGCGATGACCTAATACGTTTTGATTTAGAACTTTTGGGGTTCTCACCAACCTCTACCTTATCTCGATCGATACAGACTTGTTTCCCGACGTATCTTGACTTATAAGTGCTTCATGGTGCAAATGTATAAATTAGTGAAGAAATCTAGAGAGTTATTAATTGTTTTTCTACAAAATTTGGGGTCAAAACAACATAAGCTTGGCTCTACAAATGGTTCTTTAGTTCAACAGAAACTCATGTCTTGTGCTGTCTATACAAAAAAAAACTTACATCTGTTGGTATTTCTATAATTGAGTCCTGAAATTAATACACTGTTTTAATTAAACGTGAAATATAGCACTTCTTGGACATTTCCATAATATATGACTGCCTAAACTCTCTTGGGTAGCAATAAAAACCTTTTTGGGGTCAACGTCCCAAAAATGTGTGTGCCTAAAGAAAGCGTTAGGACACAGGTAGGGTATTTGACATTTTTGTGGGTTTTATACCGAAATTCCCCAACTTCGGTAGCAAATATAAATATGCTATAAAGGCCGCATTCTTCTAGAGGGTAGGTACAGGTAGTGTTGTTAACCCACATTTTATCGATTGTATTTTGGTCTCAACAGGGGGCAGGCTTATTGACATTGTACCGAACATTCCCCTTCATTATGGGGGGATTTTGGATTTTATGCTTTGAGAAGTACAAACTTTTGGAGATGAAATGAAAATACGCGTGTCAGTGATGTTTATAACGGAACCACTTTCAATGTTCAAGACTGACATTAGAATAATGAGGCCCATTCCGAATTTCAAGTTTGTTAGTAACATGTTATAAAAGTACGCTTGTGATCGAAATCAAAGAAACACAATATAGCTGAGTTACTGCAGACTCATAAATTGAGGGTTGCCCGAAAATTTTAGCGCCTCCATCAAAAAACCCAAGATAATCACTTCTCAAACAGTTAATTAAATCATAAATATTTTAGCAATGTTGGGGTATTCGGCTTTTGACGCCTTACAAACAGATACATGTACCTTAAGCATTCCAAAAGAAAGAAACAATGACTCCTCAGTTTAAAATGGGCTCCACATTAGGTATATCAAATCTCTGTTAATATGCAAGAAGTGTATTCTATCATTGCTACAAAACTTCCAAGTCATGGCAACGCAAATGCCGCCGTTAAAAGGGCGAGTATTCACCCTATAGTCACGCCTATAAATCGACCCAATGATTTAGCACGATTGCCATTTGCGAATAAATACAATACTTGAGGCACTAACGAAGGCTATTCAGATACTGTTGGACAATATGGGTCTAGATTATGAGGTGATGCCATGAATTGCGAAAGTTGAGGTTGATTGATTTTGATTAGACGCTGATGAAGAGATAGGTTAATGAAGAGAAAGCGTTGTCTTTTGTGATGTTTGTCATTAAGGACGGCGGTGCCTTGGATATACATTGCGGATATGCGAAAGTAGACCTTAATAGATTTGTTCGACTGGTTCATTATGGTATAAAGAAAGGGCAATATTGTGATAATAAGTTTACTAACATTCTGAGTTCAACTTGACTTTCGCTGTTAATTACTGGTTTTGTTACTACATTCAAGTTATGCTGCCTTGGTATTTTAAAATCCATTTTGAAAATTGTAGATACTTAAAAAGTCATTAATGGATGTTTGTATTCATTCATACAGTAGATGTGTGCGTTTCTTTGAGCTAAGAACCTACTTTCTATTTCTACTGTTTTCTTAAACAAAATGTGTATTTTACAACCAGGGCCCTAACCACACTAGCTACTCAAATCGTAATAGAAAGGCAAAAGCTAGCGATTGCGTTTCAAACGCTCCGCTTTTGACGTGTTGCTGACACCATACCATATCAATGGTGTCAGCAAAACGTCAAAAGCGGAGCGTTTGAAACGCAATCGCTAGCTTTTGCCTTTCTATTACGATTTGGGTAGCTAGCCTGGTTAGGGCCCAGGAGTTGAATCAAAGTAACCCAAATATGATCTTTGTGGCTGACTAATTTATATCCCTCCAACAATATTTAACACAAACCATACCTACTCTTTTTGCAACAATTCAAATCATTATTCGTATCAAGTCGTGGTCGTACATGGCCACAATCGAGACCTCATTCGTTACAATCGAAAGTTATTTGACTGGGTTTAATGCCAACGGAAATTAAGAAAATAATAATCTATGATAGGTGATGATTACATAAGCAACAATCGTAAACACAAGCATAACTGTAGTGTATCGTGTAACCAATGCTTATTGTTTGTAGGGTTGACACTTCGCAAAAATCTTATAAATTATTTTAACTATTGAGACTATTGTTATTATTATCTTTTTTATTTTTTATTAGCCTGTAATGCTGTCCCACTCCTGGGCAAAGGCCTCCCCTTTTACCTTCCACACTGCTCTGTCCAGGGCAATTTCCGGCCACATCTTTCCCGCAAAGGTGTCTAAGTCATCTCGCCACCGTCTTCTTGGTCTACCCCGACGGCGGCGGTTATTGGCAGGTATCCAGCTAGTGCTGATATTGGCCCACCTCCGCGGGTCCATGCGCGCGACGTGTCCGGCTCACTCCCACTTCAGCGTTGCAGCCTTTTTTCCCACGTCCGCGATGCGAGTTTTATCGCGCAGAATAGTGTTTCTTACCCGATCGGTCCGTTTCACACCTAGTATGCTGCGTTCCATAGCTCTCGTGTTTCATTTTATCAACTAAGCTAGGGCATTTAAATATTAAGGAAATAAAATATATATCGTTTTCAGGATTTATAGTGACCATTATCTCGAGTCTTAGGGCGATCTTAAGCTTGCTGTTGACATATCATTTCTTACTGGTATGACATTTCCAAAATCGTTATCAGACTTGATATCTATTTATTAATACGGACAATAGTGTATGTATCCCGATTATTTAGTTGACTATACGTTGTTGGCTGTGAGTAGTTATAATATCATTACCGGAGAGAGCGTGAAAACAAAGTCCACTGCAGCTAGAGTATGCATTAAGCATTTCAAATGGCAAAACTGAAAAATAAATTTTAATTTATTTTTTATACGTAATTTTGATAGGCTATGTTATAAATTATTGTCATTTGATGATAAACTGACAACCCTACCCTATTCGGTGAGTGCGGTTGTCCGAATAATTTCAAAACTTTTTGCCCAAAGTAACGGTCTATTTAGAAGCAGCTTTTTAGTAGACATTGCCTCTCTGTTGTTACGTACAGGCAAAAACAGTAGTGCGTTTACACAGCCCGATGCCCGCTCAAATTGCTGTAGAAAACAAAACTACTTCATGTGAAATTAGACTTAATATCTTTCTATATAAGATCCACTGTATGCTGATATTAATGATCAACGAATGCACTATTGTGTGCCTATTTCATGGGAACTTAAACTGAATTACCTTTATCATAAGATCACTTTTAACTTAAAGATTAAGATTCACTGATACATCGAGTGGTTGTTCCTCATACTCTTACAATGATGTATGATATTATTTATAACAAATTAACGTATTTGTTGATTGGTTCATTCATTACGTCATGTATTCGCTTTTTTTTCGCGAAACAAATTGTTTGTAGTTTTTTTGTTCATTATTAAATCATTATTTTAACACGTCGAGTATGTTATCTATTTGATTACAAGCAAAGACGCCACTCGTTAAAACTGAAATAATTTCAATCCATTATTTTAACAAGAAACAAATTAGGAAAATCAAAATTGAAACTTATTAAAGCGATACTCATAAAAATCAAAACATATTCTCAAAACTTTTCTTCCAATTTTCAGAAGATCTCCCATATAGTACTCAAAGCCAAAGCGCCAACAACTGTCGAATTCTACTCTAAATTCCATATTTTTGGCCGTCGTATACGCTTCTTTATAAGTAAAGAGATTAGAGGCAAGATAAAAAAGGTCATACTTTACTAATGTGTGATATTTTGCGTGGTGCCTTAGTACAGCAAAATATCGTGCATTATTTAAATTAGACCTAATATACTACATAATATAAACATCACTGGAAGGAAAACCACCTCGGTTACTAGAGCGGAACCAACGAGTTGCGTGGGTGTAGCAATGTCATCTGATTGCGACAGTTTTGCTACATTAGGGTTAATATCTCAACTCTAGGATTGACCGTGTATCCAAAGAGAAGTAAGACAGTAGAAGTAGTAGTGAAGTAGTTGAAGCAAAAAAAGAAAGCCACGGACCATTTGAAAATAACTTCTTCCTTATCATATGACAGGTACATGAGGTTGTACTATATTATCTAACTGCCTTTATAGTTAAATGATGAAAGATGTACAATTGTTTGGAACTTATCTGACTTGATAACGCTTTTAAGATCTTTATTTTAATGCCTGAATATAATATTAAGTAGGGTTCAGATAGATATTTGTATCATAAGCTAAAAAGTTCAGAGTTCAGACAGTACATCATGCTCGCTGTTATGGGCCTTATCTTCATTAGCGGAATGTAAATGTACACAACAGTGTCAACGCCTCTGCCTGCCGTGATATGTTAAGCAATAATAGCTCAAAGTAACGCCCATCGCAAGGTCGTTATTAGTTTAATGTGTGTTTTGTAAGACGATAATTGTGAATGAACATGGTTGTAGCAAAATGTGTAATGGATGTTTTGAAATTTCTTTAAAGACCCTTGAGATGTTAAAATGTGGTCTAGTTTAACTGTAACCATCATACTTGTAATTTAAGTTACACCATCGTTGTACTTTTGATGCGTTTTATTGACGACATCCACATTTCGACTTTAACACGCGAATTTTGATGTGGAAAAGTCGACTTCATTAACACCAAAATTAGATACTTCATGGAAAGTTTGGTCCCATTTATCATTTTGCGGGGCATAAATTTCTCGAAACTAGAGTCCAAAAATTCGGTTCCCATAAGATTGTCTGAGGTATCATTATATTCATTAGGATTTCATTAATTCACTGGAAGTGGTGGTATTCTTACTTGACACCGCAGAAGCTAGATTTTTCATAATTTAATAATAATAATCTATGTTGATATTTCTTTAATCGATTGATTTCTTTGTCATCAGGAACACATACAGGAAGTGCTAGACAAATGGACGCAGATTGACGATGAGATCTGGGCGAAGGTCATAGTGTTCGAGAGGAACCGGCGCGTCGCAAAGGCGTATGCGCGTGCGCCGGTCCTCACTATCAACGGCTCCGACGATGGATTTGACGGCATGAGGTAAGCAAAAACTAAAGTTACAATGCAAGATTAATAATTACACCAATGTATTTTAGGATAAGTAAGTTTAGACACCTAGTCATAGTGGAGTGATTGATTCAGAAGAAATCAACGCTGATATCAAAGCTACATGAAACTGAAGAGAAAATCATGATAATCAGAATAAAATATGTTAAAACACTTCAAATAACTACATAATACGGTTAAAATTATGTAATTACCTACATTATATTTCGATAATCACCAGTAGCATGAAACAGAAAAACATTTCTTAACTTAGTTACAAGGTCTCTAGATGATATCATATAAAACATGAACCATGTAATACGCTGATTAAACTGTAACCGACATTGCAAAACTGCAAGTCTAGAAGCACACCCATATAGCCTTAATTATAAATCAGCAACAAATCTTAGAATTGGATTATGAAACAGATTTGCCAACACGTGCCACGTGCCTGCAAATTTCACGTTCAAACAATATTAATGTTTGTCCACTTAGCATTATTAACTTTAGAAACTATTTCTACAAGTTCGACCTTATGTTCCGTAAATGCCTTATGAAGTTCTCAATTTCAATTTATCTCACTGTCAATGAGATTAGCTACTTGTGTTTCATGTCTAATTATTTCCCAACCGTTGTGCTTAATTGCTATTGTGTAATTTCGGTCTGGTTTTGTTATAGGACCTGTTGAGGTCACGGCGTCGTGATACGTTTCGGTTATCGCTTTCAACGAACCACTTCATTATTTGAATGTTACTGTTTCTTTAGCATTGTCCGTTTCGGTAATATCATTTGTGTATTGTGTGTCATGTTTTTGTTAGCTAATTTGTGCTGTATAGTCACTGACTCTAGGACCAGTATCTAACAAGAGCTTTTTGGTGCTGTACAGTCACTGACTCTCATTAGACCAAGGAGTCAAAAAATGTTTGTTGCTTATAAGTTTTAGTTTTCTTTAACACGATACATCTTCCTATGTCATCTACACTCTTTATATAGCAAATTTCATATGTCTTGGATACATGATCTATAATCAGCTCCATTTCATTGATATCTTATGAATTTATAGGATAGATGTCTTAAAAAGCAGCAATATTTTTAGAATAATTAAGAGGCCAATAACGTCAGCTCTTTAATGCCAATGAATGGTGTGAAATATATTTAGATGGTAAAGTAAACGTTAACAAAAGACCGCGGGGCAGCGAAGCGTGCACCCGGCAAGGTTACGGCACAGCCTGTAACTGTAGTTTCACCTGTTTTGATAGCGAATTATTTTATCAAGATCATAATTCGTGTCAGCACATGTGATAGTGAAAGTGTTCCGCGGGATTACAATGAGGACGCTGAAGATTATCGTACTGTAGACGTCACTATTGTTGTTGAAGACACCATCGCTATACCTACATTATGTTTTTTTTTTTTTACCAGAACAAGTACGGATGATGTTCCACAAAATCTATTGGTTGTATGATATAAAGTACAGAACTCATTTTTAGTTCTAGATGCTGGAACAAAATATAGAAAATATTTCATAGAAAAACCATTCAGGATTTTCTCAGATTACTTTGAATATATTGTTTATGTATCAATATACCTCTTACCTTATAGTATGCTAGTTTGAAAATTACACAAGATAATACAAATCCAACTAGCAATGATGTTAAAATTTGAAAACAGCTCAATTTATAACAAGTTTTATTAATCTCCTCCCTCTGTAAATAATTTAATCTTCTAGACGTTTTGACTCGTAACTAATGATTCAAAGGTTTCAATTTGCAAAATTGTCAAGTAATCTATGTACGATTATGATTTAACAGAAATATTTCATTAAATTCCAGCTCTATTGGGTTAAACATTTTGGTTCTACGTTCTCATAGGCCCTTAGCAATTACATTGCCACATTGGGCAAGCTCGCGTGCAAATACATCGATAACTGATTCGATTATGCCAATCTGTTGCCCAACCATGTGGTCGACACGTATTGGGGTTACGTTAACATTGAGGCACCAACTGCTGATAGTTCTGGTTTAGACTCAACCTATACCTTGAATGATGCCTATGTTGTTTCATTGTAAAGTTTTGATTTGTGTTTACATCGTTATAAAGTACTTATTCAAAACAAGGGGCTACGATACCGCTAAATTTGTTGCTTTGTAGATGCCTTATAAGGACGACGAATGTTATTCAAACTTTATGCTATCACAACTATGTTAGTATAATTTCCATTAAAGAAACAGTATTGTTACTTAGTATTTTTTCTGCTGACTTATAAAGACCTTTATTGCCAGATTAATATGTCAGTCGGATCTTGATGACAATATACTTTTTTCCCCCTGATGGAGGCGTGTGTATTATGGCAATAAACTTGCCCCCAAAATTCCTTTGGCTAATCCTAGCACGCAGCACCTCTACCTCAACTTGGGGTAATAAAGGAGAGATGGTAAATTATTCCAGTATTTTTATATATTTTTTTAAAGCAAATCTTTACTACCTTTCACAATATCTTTAAGTATACTACTACTTCGTGACTACCGCAATTATTTTATTCGTCTACATGTAACAATTCGGTAATGTTTGACAGAACCGTTATCTCTGCTGGTTCGGACTGATCGTGACCCCGCTAGGTAACTAATGCGCGATACATTTCATGTTGGACTTCTGGTATTTGTTTCCTTGGAGCTCATGGTAGGTGGTGCATTAAGCTGGCTGAATACTTGTTAAAAATATAAGCGGCACTCTGAGCTTCTGGCTACCACTGGCTGGCGGTCTCGTTTGTATTTGCGTGGAGAATAGATAGACATTCAATGGTTGTACTTTATTTGATTTTGATTGGCCAATTAAGTAATAATTTACGAATTAAAATCACCTGACCTTTGTATATTATGATTTGGTGGTAAGAAGACATTTTAGTGATATCATGTCAAATTAAAATAGTCTTGTTTTGTTCATACAGTTTGAATTTAAATATTACTTTAACCCACTTGGCATATTTCTGATTTGTTTTTATCTTTAGTAAGGGTAAAATCAAATATGATCAAGTTATTCCATTCATGTTGAGGTACATCGTAGGTACAAGCTTTTATTATCCTCGCCTTTTGTAGGGAAATAGCAAAGTGCGTTTTAAAAACAAGGTATACCGGTTTTATAAGTACAGTACCACCATAAAAGGATAATATTTGCCGTAAGTCCGCCCACGTCTGTGAAAATCATAGCATTTTATAACATTAAACTTTATTTGGACAATCCTAATTAGTTATAAAATTATTGATAATATTATTATTATTTTAATATAATATGAATATACTATATGATGAAATCCAATCAGTGTCAGTCCTATGTAAAGAGGTGTTAATTTATAGGACTGGTGTCATAAATTTAAGGATGTTAATGATCATAAAACAAAGGCGTGCCTGTCAAGATAGTCAAGACAGTATATTTCTAAGACTATGTTTATATATACTCGTATATACAAGCATTCGCAATCTGGGGATTTTAAATATCTTTAGAGCTTTGATCCGGAATCCGGATATAAGTAACATAACGTCATGAAATCGTGAAGAAACGACTAATAGCCAACTCAAAATTTTGCTTATTGTACAAGAAGCATGGCGACAATCGCACAGTCAATGTAATTAAAAAACCAGTAAACTCGTCAAATCACATAACCATTTATCATTTGTTTCAAAACCAACTATAGGTTACAAAGAACGCCTAATATTTTCACAACAGCACAAACCATTCGCTTCCGTAGAGATAGACCCAATTAATTCGCATTATTTAACTCCAAGCCCACTATCAGAGGTCCTTCGAGTCCTAATTATTAGTCCAGGGTATGTCCGATCTTTATTGTTCCCTGTTTCTAAGCAGCTACATTCGATCTAGACTAATTAAATGCTAGTGTAACTCGCTCGGGTTTCATTAAAATAGTCGATTTTCGTGTGGATCTGATAGCTGCGCGCGCGACACTTCCTACTTGTACTGGCGATGTAAAAAGTGGCCGTGTGGGCTCGTTTGCTTTAAATAAATTGTGGATTTACAGAGGGAAATGTATGTTTTAGGTTTTAGACCGCGCTCATGATTTATATTTGATCTGAACCAAGAGTTGATATTTAATTATTCATTTGGAATATAATTTAAGGGATTAGTGTATTGTGGGATAAATCATAAATGAGCCTAAAAATAAAATATGAATACCATACAACCATTAGCCGCAAGACTAGCGGATACAGGTAGGCTTTTCCCAATATTTGACCACTGGCATCCACCGGCGACGCCTGTGAGGTCATCGTTCCACGTTCCAACATTATCCGTCTTCTAGGGCCTTCGAAAGACAACATACAACAAAAAGGGGAAATTCTAAAAACTAAACAAAATATCACGATTTCGTTGTGAAATATGCACCAATCCGCTGCTACGTCGAACAGTACCGCGATGATCTACCGCGCATGCGACAGACTTCCGTGTCATTATACCGCGCGCCATGCGCGGGCGCAGTCGCGAGCCGATCACATCTCACACGGCAGCATGTGTTATCAATACTATTGCTTTATTTCGTCTAAACACTGGGCATTATTGAATAAAACAATGAAAAAGGCTAGTTATGTAGAAATTCCAGCAATGTTTTTGCCTCCGCGAAGTGATTATTTCCTCTTCTATTTGGACATGGCTCTTTACAGGGAATTATTTCAACACGAACATTTGGTCCGAACACCCGATCGGATAGACATATAAAGCGAACGATAAATAAGATACCAGAAGTGTTTAAGACACAGCTGGTCCATTTACAAAGCGCATAATGGTTCGCCTTGTCGCGATGTTTTACGCAAAGTAGCGCAAAATGAGTTAAATCGAGCTGTAGAACACAATGCTTGGGAATAATTTAGAAACACATTAGATTTTTCATTCGCCTAGTCGCGCATGCGGTCAACGCTTTATGAAGCGCTGGTTAAATTTTAGGATCGTGCAGTCTTCTTCCAAGAGAATCACTTGTTTGTGCAACTGATGAGGCTTCTTCTACCCATCTTTCGCCTGAGCAAAGATACAGAGAGTGTTTTGGCCGTGCAGATTAACTTTATACCATATAAAACTCCTGTGTGTGTTCGTAATTCTTCTCCTCCTAAACGGCTTGACCCATTTTGATGATATTTTTGTGTAGCTATGGGATCGCCAGGATGGTTCTTAGCTATAGATGGACCCGTTAGTCGACATCAAGACAATATTTACGCTAGCGAAGCGGAGTGCGAAATCTATACAGGTTGAAACAGAAAGAGTATACGTTTTTTTTCAAGACTTAACTTTGTAATTCTAAGACTATCAGCTTTGGAGGAAACTTGAAAAACAAAAAGTCTACAAAACTTTTAGTACTTAAATTGTCCCACAAAGCCGATAGTTTTAGGTTTACAAAGTCAATTTGCAAAAAAAATTTAAGATTTATAAATACTAAGAATCACATGGTGACGAATAACTATTTACCATCATAATTCCATTAGATTCATAAAAAAGTCGCAATAGAAGTCCAGACAAGTCGCACAGTAACAATCCTACAATCGGTCGCATAACATGTTGCAAGCACGAGTGTTATTGTTTATTGTATTCTTATCGATATTACTGTGTGCGGAACCAGTGTGCCACAATGGAATGGAACCTTGGTTTTTGTTGAATCCATGTTTAGGGTTGCTTTAACGAGATATAATTTTAATTCCAATGGACTTAATGCCAAAATATTTTCTATTTAGTAGACTAACGTTGGGTAACCGTGTAACTTTCTAAGTTTGTCTTCGTGATAAGGGTTTCTGCATCCACTTGCGTCCTGTTCATACATACCTACTCATGTATTTCCTAAACCAGTCCCCATAGCAAGTTTTTATTTATTATCTTTTTACTAATTTCAGTCTTCATGTCTAGACTATATTCGTCTTCACGATCAAAGTGTGCCGAAGTTCTCACGACACTTCAAAAACCAACTGTCCCAGTTCATAAAATCTCATATTTCCCAACGAAACAGAGCGAATAATGTTCCTAACATCAAGAAGTAGTGAGAAATTCAGTGAATTTACCGTTTTTTAATATTGTTAGAAGTATTTTGAACCTAAATGACCTCTAGAACGAAACGTGGTGCTTGCAACAACTCTTATGCAAAAGCTAACATTTACACATATTTCAAAAGTTAACGCTGTGTATAATAGTAGACGGTGTATTACTGTTTAATCTCCATTGTATCTTGAAAATGGTGGGTGACAAAGCCTTAAAGGACTTGTTTTGTATAGTAATCGTTATGAGGTAATGTTTTTAAATGAACCAACGGATTCTGTTTTCTTGTATTTTTACGAGAACCAATTAAAGTACTATTGCAAGCAGAAAGGAAATCGTAATATCTGTTTATTTTAAACTAGCTGTGCCCACGGACTTCGTCCGCGTAGTATTTAACGTAAAAAAAAATCGGGATTAACGGGATAAAAAGTATCCTATATGTTAATCCCGGTTATAAACTATCTGTGTTCCAAATTTCATCCAAATCCGTTCCGTAGTTTTTGCGTGAAGGAGTAACAAACATACATACATACATCCACACTCACAAACTTTCACATTTATAATATTAGTAGGATGATTATTTCGCTAAAATAAAGTAACCCAAACATAGCATACAAAAATATGTTACTGTTCAGACTACCGAAAGTCACCGATGAAGATGATGATCAAAGTATAGAATTAAGTAAAAACACTTCTGTTAACGCTAAAGTGAAACCGGAAATGAAAGTAAAATACATTATGAACTCCATTTCAATTATCATCGGATTGGCAAGTAACAACTTAAACACCACTTATTTTACTATGATAGATAACAAAAGGACCGCAATCCTCTAACATTTTAACACAGTTGTTACCGTAGACCCGATCTGGACTGCAGACCCGACGCCTACAATTTTAAGTTTCGTAATTGTACTCATAATGCCAACTACCAAAACTACATTGTTGCGCAGAGTGGACCTATAATATCCTGATTCTAGAAACATACCATTGCGATCTAAACCCTATATCAGTAGGCTCAAGTTCTAAATCGCAATGATAACAAAATGTAACATAGGTCATTTCTTAAATAAATTGGCTGCAATAGCCTTATGTCCTCGATTCTATTGTCTTGGCCGATAAACACAACTGTATTTGCAATTACGAAATGCAAATCGTTTCCTACTTTGTACTCTAACCAGTTGTACTAAGGAAGCTTTTATGTAGTGGAACAGCATATACAACGTGGTATACTGTGTGATATAATTGTTTGTTTGCTATATTGTCCACATAATTGTCTGTAGATATGTTTGGAAAGTGGGGCAGCATTGAGGTAGGCTTTTGTAAGAGATCGCGTTGGTCAGTGTCAATGAATTTGTTTCAATTACGCAAACAGCTGTGCGGTTATGATTTTACAAATTGGATATCACATTTTTAATTGTGATGTTGCTAAAGTATGAAATAGTTGCATAAATTAGCTGCACACCTGGTACACAATACTTGTTCTTTCTTATCTGTAGCTTTCAACTCACTTTATTTCTATAACTATGACAATGGTGCCGATTTTGTTGGCACACAACTAAAATTGACCAAACTAACTCTGTTGTCATCCCTTTCATATTAGCTCGTTAAGAATGAGCAGGGCGGAATGTGTCAAATTTAGTTATGTCGTGTTTTAAGACAGCATAATTGGTATCAATGTATGCAAATAAGTTTGACATACCACAATTTGACAGCACTAAAGAACTGCCGTCTCATTGATAATGTACAAGCCTAAGAAAGAGGGCAATACATTTGGTTAAGTCAATGATGACAAACCTCAATGAATTCTACTAAGTAAACAATTGCAGCCTTCATCTTCGGCCTCTTTTACAGATGACTATTTCTTTGTCAATGCTCCTTTAACTTTCTAAATTGATCTATTATTTGGTCGCGTGGTTACGTCACCAAACAAGACTTTGTCTGTACTCGAGCGCCTTGTGGACCACTAAGGTAGTCACACAACTGTTGTGCAACTTCGCACAGGCGACCTATTTATTTAGCGGTAAGGAAGTTAAATGAAATAGTTTGTTCTAATAGATACCGAATAAGTTTAACCGTTATTACAATCGTTCCTTTTGTTTCATATAAAATTTATATTGACGCATGAAAGAGGAGGATTCAGTCGTTGTTGTATGTTGCTGGATATCGTTATAGAGAGAGGTGAATATTTTTTTTGTGAATAAATATTGCCACATCAACACACCTACTGTATGGCCCCAAATTAAGCAACGATTAGATCGAGGATTACGAATGGTCATTCCCAAAATTTGCCCAAGTGGTAGTCGAACCCGCAACCACCCGGTGCAGTGAATCAATCAGTCATTAATATGAAAAATATACATCCTTCTTAATCATCAAGCTTTAACGGTGGGACCTACCAAGTTAAAAAAAACCCAATTTTTTTTTAAAGATTACTAGCAATGTGTGTTTATCACATTACTAGTATTCCCTTTAGCCCCTCCAACTAAGCTAATGCTTGTGCTAGGAATTGTCTCAAGTCAATAGTTTAATGGCCAGGATGGGGATGGAACCCGGAACCTCTCAGCTACGAGGACGGCCCCTCTAACCACTAGGCTATTGACGCTTCAATAACTACTAAGTATTATTATTATTAAGAATGTTTTCTAGTTTGGTTAGTTTACCTATCTGTAATTGTACATTTAGATCTATATAAGTCCACATCTAAATAAATACCCACTCAAACCATTCCTATATTTTGATGTGGGTGTATTAATGACCATTTTAAAGTCTACTTAACTCGCTTTCATCGTCCTTAACTTAAATTGTCCACTGTAATCGCACTCGCGTGCAAGATCTAATTTATAAAAACGGCCACAAGCAATTCCAATCCTAACAACTCGTAAGAACTCAATTAAGATTTTAAACGCTGCGCGTACGGCGTTCTCGGGACGCCTAACGCCGATGAACTAAATATAGACAAACTACTTCTCTTGCACACAAATAGCAAATTCATTATTGATTTATATACCTTATATACTATAGTACATACTTATAATAAAACGAACACAAAAATACTAAACTATTGGTGATGCCGGCGGCAATCTCCCCCGAAAGCGCCTGAATAACCACCAATTATGTCTAGATAATTAACTGTTAATAAAGAAACTCTTAGTAATAAACTCAATGAGAAAATAGGAAAAAGCCTAATTTTAATGAATGGAACTAAGATTATGCGCTCCGTTGTTATTTCCTGAAATTCTAACGTCGTTTTTGTAGGGGCCTCAATCTTTTTATAGTGAATGAAATAAGCTTCGATGAATGGTGATTGAGTAGATTTTTTTCGTAACAAAGTCGGCAAGCCAGCTTGTAACCCGCCTGATGTTATGCTGTAACCGTAGCCTAAAGATGCTTTCTATGTGCGAATCATAATTCCTATAATGATTATCACTTGCTTACTGTGAATGAAAACGTCGTAAGAAAATCTGCATGTCTTAGAAAATCTAACCAATTTTAGAAAGACCTGTGAAATCCGCCAACTGGCACTGGTGGTGGATTATGGCCTGAATCCCCCTCGTGTTGAGGGGAGGCCCGTGCCCAGGAGTGGGACGTCAAAGGGCTAAATTATTATTATTTATTTTTATATTAAGATTTAATTTCCATTATCCATAGTAACATTTAATGTAATGATCTGTACTAGCGAAACAGCGAGCTTAAATATCGCCATACTTAATAAATATCGCTAGACTGACACACTAACTGTGTGGTCCCAAACTAAGCAACGCTTGTACTGTGGGTACCGTACAATAGACTGGGGGCAATTCCAGTGACACCCAGACCAGGGCAAATTACGAAAAGGCCATTTACTTAAATTTGCCCCGCCAAAATAGAACCCGCAACTACCGAGCGGCCTACGCTCGAACCACTGCGCCAAGTGGTCGTCACTCTGATGAGTATTTTGTTTGGTCTGCACATAGATTTGAACTGTCAATGTATGCAAATATGTGATATCTGATGGCTGCGGTCCTTTCCACCGGCACGTGGGCTAGTTCAAGCCGCTTCTGTCGTTTAGAAGATCTGTGAAGTGATTCGACCCACGGGAGCGCGTTCGTTTCTGTTTCTGTAAAGGGTTTTACATATTAAATAAATCTGTCGCGCGGTGATTGAATGGTCATTAATATGGATCAGGCGGGAGATTCGATTATTTGTAGTGTAATTAAAATATAATGCACCTTATGTATAAAGTGTATGGCGCCGCAGTTCTGACGTCATCGTGTAACGTTGCTGACGCTTAGCACGGATAGAGTGGCCGCGCGGCGAGCGCCCAGAAAGGCTTCAAAACATGCAGTTAAAACAAAAAGGTTATGCGTAGACACCCCTCAGCGAGCTCGCATTTCTCGTTCATTGCTTGTACACAGATGATTGTCACAGTTCTGTTCCGCGCCACTGTACTGAGTTGAAGCGAATTTCGCGCTAGCGCTGGCGTCATGAATTTGACATGAGCTGCTTAGATAACCGCGGGCTACTTTTGCAAAATGGAACCAAACCACACACACTTCTGCAAACTGAAACCAACCTAGAACCACTTGCACAAGGTTGGTTTTGGTCTACAGCAGTGCATGTGGGTTGGTTCAATTTTGCAAAAATAGGTCTGTTGCTTAGAAAATGTCCATACATTTTCTGTGTTATAGCTATTAGAAGACTATTGGTTATGTATTGTATTGTGGTATGGCCAAGTTGGAGCCAACCGACTACAGTTCATATACGGGCTGACCCGCCCGGGGCAGTACCACCCTCTCACAGAAAATCGGCGTAAAGTTGCTATTATAGCTGCAATTCGTATGCAGGATGAGTGAGAGAGCCGGTAGCCCAACCTCCCTCCTTCTCCCTCTATCCCACTTCACTGCTTAAGATCAGGCAGGTCGTGCGCTTGTTTGCGAACTTTGTGCGAAAAAAGGAAAAGTTAAATTATGGTTGCCATTTTTGATGAGAATCATTATCAGTGACCTAAGTTTTAACATGAGTCAAAGATGAGAACTTCTGAATAAGTAGGTATATCTAAACCCAAAAATAAATATATTAATTTGGTAGCTATAAATGCTTATGGAAACCTTAATAAGAGAAAACTAAACAACAACGGAACCCTAATAAAGTTGAAAATCAAGTCTAGGAGATTAATGTTCACTTTCTGTTAGCGATTTTGACCCCACATAAAGGCATCGCTTTTTCAACATTTAACTGAAACCAGTTGCCAGATGTTTTTTTGCTAAAAACCTGATCTCAGCGATGTCCCCTAGAAAGTAAGCCTCTAAAACTAGTCCTGCCTAACCTTTGCTCCACTTGTATTCTTTCCATGTTACGTTCGCAATGAAGATGATAATCGCGTGCGCAGACGCAGCCGCGGTGTGAAAATGGCGCGGCCAGTGAAAGTGGGCCCTACGAGTGACAATGTAATCGGTGGATCTCGCATCTCGGTTTGATAGGCGTGCGCACGCGACTGTTGTGAAACAGTGTCAAAATATTTCGTAGATACTTGATCATCTACCTGCATGGTACCTGCTGTTTGGTGACGTAAGATACTGTTGCCAATTTCGTTTTCTGCAAATCGAAACAAAATTTTATACTTCCAAAAATATTGCTGCCTTGTTCATACATAAGGGTCATAACAAAGACAACAATACATAGCTACTGAATTAATACCAATGTTGAAGGTACATACATAAATCGTAAAATCAAGGATATTACTTTAATAGGTTACATTCGTTTTACAAGGTGTTAAAAATGTAAATCACACTTGTTAAACTATAAAATATTTTATATTTTGTTCATATTTTATAATGTTGATATTCAGATATTCGCAATCATTCCTTGAAATCTGAGATGCACTTTAGATATTTTGATAACGAGCTTGGGGACCAAAACTAAAATAATTACCTTCGAGAAACATAAAAAACGTAAGGAATTCACAAACTTTAATAATTTATAACTAAAATGACATCATACGGTTTAATTTATTGAAATTACTAAATTCCTCACAATTTTTAATCGTCCCTCGTACCACAACAAATTATTGTCAAAAATAATTTGACAAGGTCATTTAAACAGAGTCTGCCGTCGTCATTAGTCTCTTTGATTTTAAGTCATAGTCCATCACTTGTTTTAATCATGCATTATGAGGAGTGTCAACATACCTACATCTTTGAAATGTAAGTAAACAAATAAATATCTAGTCCACCAACCAACCGTCCATCGTGGACTATGGTTCAAGTCCTTTTCGCATTAAGCAGACAGGGCATTCCAAGCAGACCGACATATCGGCTAGTTATTAAGTAACATTTTTATTCTTACTAATCTCTACCAAAAAACATGTTCAACAATTAGGCAAAGCCACAAAATATAATGCCCATTAACTGTGAGGATTAAATGAATTGTGTAGATTTAAAAATGGAACATTATCACGCGAGATAAGCCCCGGGGATAGGTGTAAAATTTTCTTAATGACTGCATAAGGCCTTGGTACGACCTTGAGGTACGTGCACATTGATTGAGCGGAGCGAGATTCTCTTCGCTCACTCAATACTGCAATCATCATCTTAGCCATATTTGCCTAATTTGTAAAAGGTTTAGCTTTTACAAATTCAAATTCAGATTCAGATTCTAGCCATAGTTCGTTTTTATTTTATCTTTATTTGGCTGAACACCAATGGGATAGGTATTTACGCAAAGCTTCCTGGATTATCTTAAAGTTAAATCAGTATAATCAGTACTTATAATTGTTACTATCTGCTTAACATTGTCCTCAAATTTGGGATCGGCAGGAAAATGTAAGTATGTACCAGAATTGAAATAAAAATCGATTGAGAAAACGCTATTTTTTAAGTCTTAGTTTAACATGTGCACAGTTTTATCGAAATAGTCATTAGTTATCAAATATGTTATCATTTGGCACTTAATTACTTTTTAACTTTTTTATTAATTTGATATGTTTATTATAATTTAAAAACTAATGACAGTGAATTAGTTTCTTATTGTTTTCATTGATTTATTAAATGAAAATAACGTAGAGTCGTATTAAAACATGTCGGTAGTTAGGTTTATTAAAATGGTTTGTACATTTACCTATACCTATTAAAAATCTGAGAATAATCATAACCTTTCTTTATTTTTTTATTACTTTTATTCGTAAAGTGTTTACAGCTAAATGAATGGTAATTTCATCATTATTTTATTAAAATTAAAATTACTGAGAATTTGTGTATGGACAACATTAACAAGCTCTATATGGTGTAATATCCTTGAAATTTATGTAGCAAGAAATTGTATGTACCTAAAAGACTTTTTTCACCAAATCTCAATTTCACACCGTTGTCAAACTGCTTACTTTTTAAACCGCTCAAATGACTTCACTTAACAACAATCATTTTCTAAATTGACCTCACGATATGTCGTGTCGCAACACGCTCGTCTCGGACTCTCTAAATTGATCGAGTGACCTTTCGTCCGTAAAGATTTTGAGGACGTTGACTTGATTCGCAGATAGCAGGATGTCGACTCCTAAGTTAAGTTTTAATTAAAATGTATGGCAAATAAACAAAATAGTTGAGACTGCGATTGTCGTTTTAAATTAGGACACTTGATAATATCATAAACTAGCTGTGCCCACGGACTTCGTCCGCGTAGTATTTAACGTAACAAAAATTTCGGGATTATCGGGATAAAAAGTATCCTATATGTTAATCCCGGTTATAAACTATCTGTGTTCCAAATTTCATCCAAATCCGTTCAGTAGTTTTTGCGTGAAGGAGTAACAAACATACATACATACATCCACACTCACAAACTTTCACATTTATAATATTAGTAGGATATAAATTTTACCTATGAGTAAAATGTAAGTATATTTTTCCCATAGAATTATACATATTATTGTTCCTACATCTTATTGTAATACGAATAAAAGTTATAATCGCTTGATTTGGCGTAAAAAGTTCTTTAAAATCGTGTGAGTACGCGTGTACAGAGATTCTTAGAGTTGTAGTACGGTAATGGTGCAATATTACGCAAGTTAATCGCTTAACTGTAACACGAAGTTACATAAAAAGTAAATATCAAAATTACAAACAAATACAAAAATCATTCTAGGTACCATTAAATAAAAAACTACTATATTTACTAAAGGTGTTCAGTAAAACCTTCCGGTATTAGAATATCTACTTAAGAAGCAAAAACGTTTCTTAGATAAGCACCGATCATCGTTTTGAATCCAGATTTATCGGTGCTGAATCTAAAAGGTAATGAGTTTTTTTCTTACCAAACAAATACCTGCTTGCTGGGTACTAGTTATACCAAGATAGCTCAATTATACACGGTTGAAAAAAAGCAAATCTATAGTTATCAAAATAAAAACATAAGAGCAGAAACTGAACATAGCAATCCTCACCCTCACATGACACTACAATATAAACATAAAATGGAAATTTGGGTTGCAAGAGATCCTTATTTATATGCATAATTCGAATTGTTACCTAATTTAAAAGCAATGGATACATTTATTTAGTTACCGAACTTCAAGTTAAATATAAATAAAATTATATAAACAAAATAAAAATCTAGATTCTAGAGCTTTAAAGCAACAAGAACGACCAATGTCGAAATAACACCCCTCTTTTTTCGTCGGGGGTTAAAAATAATGAAGAGGGAGGTATAGGATGAGACGAGCATGTGATATTGGTAGTTGGTGCGAATTGCGAATGAGAGAAAAACTTTAACATTTGAAGTAAAACTTTGAGAATCATCCGCAGATCATATCAACTAAATTGAAAGATACATATCCAAAGCCTATGGCGCCAAAAAGATTGACGACTCATTTGAACCAACTGGGGACAATAAAATGAATGCAAATCCAAGTCAAAAATGTCGTGATGACAACATCCTGGTCGATGCTGGCTGTGAAACAGTAGGTGTGACGAAGGCCGCCCGGTAAGATACCGAGCGGTTAAACTTCGAGTTGATAGTTGGAGTAGGGCAAGATTTATTTAACTATATTTAGCACATGGCATATTAATATGAAATAATAAAGAAGATAAATAAGTGCAAACAGTAGAACCTGCAGATCGTGAAAGTAAAATAGTAGAAATAGGTGGATGACATTGAGTCTTTTGCCAATCAGTGCGAGTTTGTCAGGACTGGTCAGCTCTTCTATTCTGGCAATATTCTGGGCCTATTACTTCATTATTTGTGATGCCTTATGTATTAACCTACATTGTCCTTACACCTCTAATTATGCCTAATGTAATCGCAAACATAATTTAAAAAGAGAAAAGAATAAATGTATCCGTGGAGTTTCTTGCATGTTCTTCTTCATAGGATTTAGTTTTGGGACATGCACCTAGCTCTTGAATTTTTAAAAGTGCCAGTTAATCTGGCCTATTTGAAATAAAAAGATTTGAATTTGAATTTGACACTTCAAAGCAGAATGAAGATGCATGTGAAAATAATAGATATTTTTAAGTGTTTCTAAGTCTTCTTGGTGACTCTCGTTTTATATTATAGACGTTAATTCTACAACAAGATCAAACTTGAACCTCCGCTAACTAAGACAATATTTTAGAATCCCGTACATGTATTAGTAGTTATTTGTTTTAGAACATTTTGCCTCAGTCAATCTCGAAATAACTGGGTGCAGTTAAAATAACTTATGGCTGTCCTGAACTTTATGCAGAGTTCGGCATCACAAATGTTAGATATAACTGTTTTGTAAGGAACAATGAGTTATTTGAGCGTTATTCATAGAACGTTATTGGTTAATGCCGAACTCCATTTTGTAATACATGTAGTCTAATCATTATCTTAAGTTAGTGGAGAACTGTGTATAGTTGAACCAATGTTGATAAAATGGTTTGTCTGACTTTTGTTGGTATACCTAAACCATATTTGTTTTTTAGGAGGAGCATTATTTTGACTACAGCTAGTCCAGCCCCTCTAGCCAAGTTGCTTCGTCTGCATTAGTTTCCACAAATCGCTACGCTTCATGTATGGAAATGACATAAGTCACGTGATCTACTTATCGACTTGTAATGTCATTACCATACATTTAAGCGTAGCGTTTTGTATAAACGCTTGTAGACGAAGCCACTTGGCTAGGGGGGCAGAAGTTTCAGCGTCACTTAGCTCACTGCACTGGGTGGTCACGGGTTCGGATACAGTTAAAATTCAGGATGACCTTTCATATTTGTCCCTTGTTTAACTATCATTGTAATCACTCCCAGTTTTTATATGGTATCAAAGTGTTGCTTATATGGGACAATACTGTTCTGGACAATACTGGTGTGTTAGCTAGGTGATATTAGTTTATAAATGTTACGAGACTAACAACTTTTTTTCTTACAGATTGCAACGTTTTCGTTTCGCAATACCTATGATAAAACAGCGAAATGATATCAAGCGCAGTAGGCTTTCTAGCGTTACAAAAGTGATCAAGGTTATCGTTATTTTCTACTTTTCTTGCTAAACTTTTTCTTAAGACACGAATTTCATAATTAGTCCTATAGAAACTATATAGCAATTTCCCAATAACCTGTGTATAGCTGTAATATAAGGTTTTGCAACTTTTTATAGTGACTTAGGTACACTTGTCTAGATGATATTCAGATTACCACCATTGTACGGTACCCATAATATAAAAGAAGTTCTAGATAAATTAGAAATAATCCAGAGCACATCAGGACACATCGCGAACAGACATTTAGTTGTTTGGATGAGATAGTGTCCGTTTTAAAAATGGTGTCTTGAAACCTAAACGTAGACATAATGATCACAACGACTAGTTGTTCTACCACGAGTTCGCTCGCAATTCGATAGCTTGTACGTAAAATCCCTTAAAACCCGGACCTAGGACCTGACAATCTATATATATATAACTCAAAGGTGACATACTGATCTATCAACGCACAGCCCAAACCACTGGACGGATCGGTCCGAAATTTGGCATGCAGGTAGATGATGATTAATTCTTACCCCAAGGGGATAAAATTGTGGATGAAAGTTTGTATGAAACTATGTCAATTAAATTCCACGCGGACGAAGTCGCGGGCACAGCTAGTGTTTTAATAAACTTAGTTTCATAGACGTAAGCAACTAGCGACTCCTAACGAAAGGATAAACATTTTGAATCACTAAAATCGCTAATAAAGAGTCAAATCATAAAAACATACAATAAAAAAGTTATGAAAAGACACACTGAGCCCTAAAATTAAGCAAATGGAACGAAAGAAAAGAAAGTGTGTTTATTGACATTGTGCTCAATAAAGGTATAACAGATAATAAACAGAGCGTTGTTAATGCCACAGACAATGTTAAAAAGAAAGTGATGCCTAGTGCTGTGTAATCAATTGATTTTACGCATGGTACGTAATCGATTGGTGATCGAAATACGGAAAGCTTTTCCGGAAGCATTAACTGAAATGTTACAAACGAATTTAAATCTTAATTACTTACACTATTTAAGTTTGATTGCGGACGTTATGCATATAGTTTTCACTGCTGAAATACAAAATAATAATGTTGACTAAATTGTGGTTTTAATTTGATAAGTGTTGCATAATGTTCTTCATTATTTTTTTATAGATATTGAAACACATTTCCTGTTTTCAATTACTAAATTGAATAAGAATACTTGTTAATCTTTATATGTTTTATTTTATTTTATTTTATTTATGCAATGCATTTAAATATGCGCTAATATTAATTCACAATCTGTGTATTTAATGATAACCACCTATATGGTTTTCTCTCGTCATAATTTAATATAAAATATTGCAAAGTGCATTGCTGTTTCTCAATAAAGTTAAATACAATAGTCGCCGGCTTTTAGTGCCGTTTAAGGCAAATGTACTTTAAAGTTAACAGTCTCATAATCATCGTGCACTTCTCGATCACTTCAATTGACCCAAATTCGAATGCAAGGTGACAGCGTCGCTCGCGCACCCGATCACCTCGGTCCTTGGCACAGAACGCACACATACAGTTCCATGGATCACATCACAGGCCCTATTGTTGTTAATAGACAATGTTGACCTACAACGAACATCTTTATGATGCGTAAGAGTGGATTTGTGGAGGGCACTCGATACGCCGTGGAATAGAATGCTAATATACATGCGTATTTACATTCTTGTTGTACGTAAGCTCGCGAGGCAGATACACGAGTTCCAGGAAAGTTTGTTTCACTGAAATATAAAATTACGTGAAATAATATATTAGGAATTTTTTCTACGTACTAAAATAAAAGCCACTATATTCTGTACTTTCATAAAGTAACTTTCAATCGCTGTAATTTTTTTATATTTTTTTATTTCATATGTTAGAAATATCCGAGATTCGAATATAGATACACGTCAAATGAAAGCAGTAATCTTTGTCCATAATCTTCAAATACTCTCACAATTAAATGTTCTTTCCAACTTTGATGTTGAACTATAAGAACATATTTTACCTAATAAACTATCTACTTCAGGTAAGTATTCCACAAGGATCGCTCCTGAACCCACCAGTCTATTCATGAATAAAGAAATAAAATCAATGAATTCTCAAAACCGTACGTTTGTGTTCTTTCTCAGGTACCATGAATGGTTGTCGTAATGTAGCCTATTGGGATCGAATATGAATGAGACAGGGTACGAACAGCACCAGAGCACCCATTGATATCCCCATTCATGCGATTTTCCTACATCGAGCTATATTTAGAATGCATTAGTTGCTGTTTCCATTGAAACAATACTTTGTATACTATTATAATGACAACTGCAATATTTAACGATATGTGAGCTTATTCATTACGAGCTGTCTCCGTTGATTGCGCGTACACAGAATGGAATTCCTTTTCAGCCCGCACTTACGCACTTATTATTAAAGGAACACGCATGCCCAATTTAATGCTTGTAAGTCGTATAGTGTCTGAAATAAGTACCATGATGTGGGATTTTTTTTTCCTCAATACTTCCTATTTACATTTCTTTATATCTCTGATATACAACAATACATTATATTCACTTCACTGTACATGTCAAAAAGCAGATTCAGAAGAATTTCCTTATTTGAACCGCGCAATCTGTTTGACATTTTAGTGTAGTGTAAAAGAGTAATTCATATGTTTGTTGAAATAAAACTATTTTTACGGATTATATCGCGTTTATTTTTACTTTTTATGTTCCCGACGTTTCGGTTGCTTTACAGCAACCGTGGTCACGGGGGGACTGAGGTGTTAGACGTCCTGATGTCATAGTTAAAAACTGGGTACCCTCAAAATTTAGTTGGTGTTTGCGGTCCGATCCACGCAGAAAGTGCTCACTGTGTCTCGAGGTCTTGCAATGGTACGTCGGGAACATAAAAAGTAAAAATAAACGCGATATAATCCGTAAAAATAGTTTTATTTCAATGTGTAGTATTCGATTTTTTGAATAATATACTACGTTATCGATGTAGAGTACCTTCTACCAAATACTAAGGAGGGGTGCATGCGCCTGCGCCTATCGATGTCTTATGAAAGAATTCATGTGAAAATGGTAAATTTCCTTTGCCAATTATTCAGTTTTTTTCTTTTTTTTTATTCTTCTCTTTTTTATCGGATCAGTACTTATCAAATTCGATAGCCAAGTTTGTTTTTGGATGTTGAATAATTCATTGTCGCTGGTAAAGTCAATTAACTTTTTTATAGATATTATCTACTTTGATTTGTTAAAACATTATTAAATCATCACAAGTCATTTGCCAACATCATTTTTATCACGTCAATCAATATCATCTTCGGCATTCCAAATGAACAAAATTGTAATGCATTGGTAATTAACATGTCTAAATACGATTTCTTAATCGGAATCGAGTGAGACAATCCGATTAAGGTGAACAGCATTTTGACCAACACCGCCGTCGTGAGTTTTGTAATCGTCAATTATCATAAGTACATCTTTAAACAAAGATTATCCCATGATTTGAGTAGACAAGTGTATACGACCTTTTGTCTCTAAACAACGCTATTAGCAGTCCTAAACTTGTATTGTTTATACATCATTGTAAATGTTAATTAGTAATTAAAATCAAATGCCAAGGATGCAGCGACACTTTGATTGGATTTGCGGTTTTATATCTTAAAACTGGAAAAATAAACTGTAATTGATACCTAACACTTATTAGGTACCTGCTTGATCCAATGACATTTAAACCCGTGGCTATTGTTCAAAAATCGTACCTAATAAATAAATAACATCTATATATCAGCTAACTGAATGTAAACTATGTATAAGTAGGTAAATCCGGTACTGACCAATCAGCTTTCTGCGCCCGCGCCGGCCGCTTCCGCGAACGAAAGTGCTTTCCGTGTCAGATGGGGATTAGTTATTGATATCGATGACACAGTATTTTTATCGATATTATTTTTAATAGGAAAAAATATTCCCACTAGATTCCAGCTTGTTTCTTCTGATAACTAACTCAAAGCGAATAGAAACTAACTCAAAAATATTATGAATTATAATAAAATTATTATTTCCAAATCAAATGCTGCATTTTAGCTTACTCAATAATTATAAAAATAACTTACAAAATACTAATTATTAATGTGGCAACGATGTGCAGCGAATTACTTTAGATTAGGATCAGATTGAAAAACTATAATTAGATGTTGTACAATGTTCCAGACGAAACTAATAATTTACTGGATATCAAATTATTACTACGCTAACAAAAACTAACTCCACCTATAAGACGCGTAAAAACTTTTCTATAAATAATAGATCACGATATTTTTTATACTCTATTGTAGTTCCGTGTACGTAAAACTCCGTAAATAGCCTTTAAAAAAAGAAAAACCACATGACACTAACTTGTTATACTTTGGAATTTAACTTGCTAGTTTATGTTCCTATGATATCGTATAAAATTAAAACTCTAAGGTAACAAGACTTGGGTAATGTGTTTTTATATTTTTAAAGCATTGGCGAGAATTTTACGAACATCGATACAATCAGATTGTTCGCAGCACTATCAACACAGTTTATCATCGAGTATGCTGATCAATGACACCGGAAACTTTCTTCTTCAATTACTTGACGCGCGTACACATGGAACATATTCACTAGTCTTAGTAACTCTATTCGTTTACCTTCTATTTTCATAGTCGTCTATCGCCCATATTAATAAATCTATTTCAAATCTGAGAACGGTCTTGAGTTTGCGTTTGACATGTCGTTTTGTACTGATGAGACATACCTAAGAATGACATTTCCAAGATCGCTCTCAGAATTGAGATAGATTTAATACCGGGCTTATTTCCAAGAAAAATGTTTTTATTTTTTTACTAAAACTAATTCAATTAACCGCTACTTATGCACGAGGGTGGCGTGTTTAGTATTCCTGTTATAATTAATTAGATATTGCTATTATTATAAATTTGTTGGTTTTTTACACCGACATGTTTTATGTGACAATATACGTTTCATTTTAAAATCACAATCATTTCTCCTTGCTTCAGTTGACTGGTCATTTTCATTCGCAGCTTGTGTAAAATACTAAAGACGTAGACAATGTTTAATTCTTATCAGTTCATTAACATTTAACTGTTCTATGACTACTAATCCATTCAATACTTTCCCTTCAAACTCCGCGGAAATTGCTCCAACGAACAATGTTAAAAGAAATGAATATTTTTCACTTAAATTAACACTGGAGCGTAATGATGCGAATCGGTTCCTACTACGGTAAATCAAACAATAGGACTTCTCGCCGATTTTATAGTGCACTCAGCCACGGTTCCGTCCCACCTTGGATCATGAACTTACCGACTTTCCTGGACTATTGTTTCAGGGAAAAATTTGGAAAATACCCGTAGGTTCAATGCCCCGTGTGCCAAAAGGATTGACGCATAAATATATTTTTGTTATAATGCTGGGTTATTTTGTGCATGGAAAAAGGGATAACTCTATACCTCTTATTTCATATTATTACACTGATCTCATTGCTTCCATGTGAACTCTCAATAAAAAAATATAAAAAAATATTATATTTTTAGATATTATCATCATCAACAAAGTATAAATGGGTTTACTAGCTGTGCCCGCGACTTCGTCCCCGTATTAAACTTAACAAAAAAATCGGGATAAAAAGTATCCTATGTGTTAATCCCGGTTATAAACTATCTGTGTTTCAAATTTTATCCAAATCCGTTCAGTAGTTTTCGCCCGAAAGAGTAACAAACATCCACACTCACAAACTTTCGCGTTTATAATATTAGTAGGATTCGCAATAAAATTAAATTCTGTCGGTAATAGAATAGTGGTATCGTTAAAATGATTAATAGGTATGGTTTTTGACGGTGATAGAGCCAAACCTATTTATTATAGCTGCGTTTTGTACGACAAGAGAGCCGGAAACCCGACCACTGGTCCATTCCCCTCCTTTTATCTCACTCCCCTTCAGATCACCAATATGTGAGCAAAGCCTTTGGTATCTCATACATCTATAGGCTACGAAAACAGCTTAACATTAGGCGGATCGCACACATGTTTGCCGACATAAATAAATAAATATCGCCAGACTGACACACCGTATAGTCCCAAACTAAGCAACACTTATACTATGGGTGTCGTACAATGGACTCGGGGCGATCCCATTGACACCCAAACTAGGGCATATTACGAAAAGGCCATTTTCCCTAGCGGGAATCGAACCCGCAATCACCATGAGCAGTGAGCCGAACGGCCTACGCTCGAACCACTGCGCCAAGCTGTCGTCGAACATGTTTCATTATCTTCTCGGAAGTACAAACACAGTGTGAAAATGTCCTTATCTTGAGCAAATTAGCATATATTTATGTCTACTAGCAGAGATGTATTCTAAACATTAGCAGGATTACGATCTGAGTCATATAACTTAACTAGTTTTTGCCCGCGACTTCGTCCGCGTAGACTTAAATAATGTATTCTATGTGTTAATCCAGGTTATAAACTATCTGTGTTCCAAATTTCATCCAAATCCGTTCAGTAGTTTTTGCGTGAAAGAGTAACAAACATACATCCACACTCACAAACTTTCGCATTTATAATATTAGTAGGATAGTAGGATTTACATGACTCTGGGTTCACAACAACTGTGACGCAATATACCTACATAAATAAATAATAATACGATAAAGGTATGTAAATGCAAACGAACTTGACTAAACCTAATTATATTGCCGCTCTGTTTATTGCCATAACTTATGAGTGAGCCAGCGATCGTTTTAGCTGTATCAACGTTATTTTTTTGAAAACAGAATTGGCGTCATTACAAATCCTTTCAGTTAAACTAAAATAATAATATGTTTGTAATGCGAATGGCCCTCAAGGGTTTTGAATTTCCCATAACCAATTTGCCGAAGTATCCCTCCGTGTTACTAGTTCCACAAATGAATATGAGTAAGCATTTCAGAATTTAATAACTCTTAGGAATTCCCCTTATTAAATCCATTTTCCTTAATGATGGTCCGTAAACCGCAGGGACAGAATCATCTTCTGAATCATTCAAAACAAAAATCATCTAGAATTGTGCTTCTTCACTCTCTCCGCATTTTTTACGGATTGTGAATTTACAGGTACCTTTCCTGCGACTTTGTTCGTTGTCATTATCAGTATGTTTATTGTTTACTAGCTGAGCCCGCGACTTCGTCCGCGTGGAATTTAACTTAACCGCTTCCGCTCCCGCGTTCTGTACCCGCACGACAAAACCCATTTCTTTTTTTCTTTTTCTTAAATAAAAGTGTGTTTGTTCCGGGTAAACTCCGAAACGGCTGGACCGATTTTGACGGGACTTTCACTGACAGATAGCTGATGTTTTAAGGAGTAACTTAGGCTACTTTAATTTTAGAAAAACAATTAGGGGTCCACGTATAAAAATAAAAACACATGAAATCAAAGAGTATCTCCGTAACGGCTGGACCGATTTTGACAGGACTTTCACTGGTAGATAGCTGATGTTATAAGCAGTTAGGCTAATTTTATTTTAGAAAAACAAAATTTTAAAAAATGTATCCTGTCGCGCGGGCTCTGAACGCGGGAGCGGGGTTTTTTGTTAAGTTAAATTCCACGCGGACGAAGTCGCGGGCTCAGCTAGTAATAATAATAAACTTCGCCAGACTGAAACACCAACTGTATGGTCCCAAACTAAGCAACGCTTGTACTATGGGTAGCGTACAATGGACTGGGGGCGATCCCAGTGACACCCAGACCTGGGCAAATTACGAGAAGGCCTTTTTTCGAGATTTGCCCCGGCGGGAATCGAACCCGCAACCACCATGTGCAGTGAGCCGAGCGGCCTACGCTCGAACCACTGCGCTAAGCGGTCGTCAAATAAAAACCTATTCATCTGTATTTTGTATTAGAGCACAAAACATTACTACATCTCCCGAATTAAATCATGTATAGGTATAGGTTAACTCGAATGTCAAAATAAGAGTTATTATCGAACTGCCTATTAAGTATGTCGACTGGATTGGTTCCACACAAAACAGAAACCATAATACCCTCATTAATATGACCTTAATCAATGCACCCTATAATTTCCGCCGCATACCAACAACTGCGGTCGTGACTGTTCGTGTAATGACGAAATAACACATAATTGAATTAGATAACGGAACAGTATCAGTTTCGAATACCATTTCATTAAAACAATGACAGGCCCTTGACTCAAGTCACGAGTGTCCTTAACGTGGAACCTAATGAATGCATATGTGGTCTAAAATCCGTATTAATAAATCGATCTCCAGTCTAAGAGCGATCTCGGAAATTTCATAATAGTACAAAAGGATACCTCATAAGCATACTCGAGATAGCTCTCAGACTTGAGACAGATTTGTTAATACAGGCCTAAGTGTAGACAGATTGGAGATAATAAATAGCGCATCTCCCAGGCTAACACTCTAACTGTAGAGTTCCAAAATAAGCAACAATTGTAGCACAACCAGACAAACCAACCGCCAGGGCAAATTGCGAAAAGGTTGTTCTCAGAAACCCCGACACGCATTTAGCGGTGGAGGATAATCAAAAATCGTTATTGATGTAACCAGATAATTTAGTTATGTATCATGGTTAAACAGGATTACAAAATCTTTATAAAATCATATTTTGCAGCAATTACAAAAATTACCATAGTTGTACGCAATAATGCTAAAGCTCAATTCGATCCGGCGTTCCGTGCTAGCTTACAGTTTCAAGTATAAAACAACGAATTCAGATATGAGAATGGTCAAAACAGGCAATAAAAACACTTAGGTAGGTAGTTTCACCTCATCCGTACTACCTAATATTATAAATGCGAAAGTAACACTGTCTGTTTGTTACGTTACACGCCTAAATCGCTGAACCAATTCGACAAATTTTGGTATACAGATAGATCGGACCTTGGAGCAGGGCCCTAACCACGCTAGCTACTCAAATCGTAATAGAAAAGCAAAAGCTAGCGATTGCGTTTCAAACGCTCCGCTTTTAACGTTTTGCTGACACGAGCTTCACGATTTCTACTGACATTGATATGGTCTGGTGTCAGCAAAACGTCAAAAGCGGAGCGTTTGAAACGTAATTGCGGGCGTTTGCTTTTCCTTTACGATTTGAGTAGCTAGTGTGGTGAGGGCCCAGGACATAGGACTTACTTTAGTCCACGCGGCCGAAATCGCGGGCAGAAGCTAGTCTTTCATAAGGTCGCCATGAAGTTAAACATGTAATCCAATAGCGAGGGCGGCACGCATGCGCCGAGAAATGACACAGTAGCTAGTGACTGGGTGCGCGTGCGCAGCGGCAAGGTCGCCGTTCACCGCCGCTCTACTCTTGCGCACACTGGTTCGACGACCGATTTGCAAATAATATTAGTTATTCATTTATTTATAAGTTAAAGTATCAATTGGATTCCTAATAACGTAACAAGTTATTTGACGACCGCTTGGCGCAGAGGTTCTAGCGTAGGCCGCTCAGCTCACTGCACATGGTGGTTGCGGGTTCGTTTCCCGCCGGGGAATATCTCGGAAATGGCCTTTTCGTAATTTGACCAGGTCTGGGTGTCACTGGGATCCCCAGTCCATTGTACCCATAGTACAAGCGTTGCTTAGTTTAGGACCATACAGTCGGTGTGTTCATCTGGCGATATTTATTTTATTTATTTATTCTGAGAATATATCAATGTCCAGTTCTTTAATGTATTCCGAAAGAGCGTGTTCGCGAAATTGACTACATACATAATATAGGCTATCAAAAATGTTGTGAAAAAGGTCGAATTCTCACAACATCAAAACTTTTACCTTAAAAATTTAAATTCGAGGAGCCGCTCCTTAAAATACCATTCGGATTATAAAAACTACATGAATTTAAATTGTAACAGCGTGATTGCCTGAATACGCAAGTGTGGTACCTACTAAATATTGAGCTCTTGATACACAAGACATCGAGCATTCCAAGATTCGATGTGGTTTCGATATTCTAAAGGCACCTGATGACCATACAATATATTACATAAATCCATCATACTGTACACTGTTTGCGTTTATGCTTTCCTGAGGACTATATAATTTTAAGATCACCTAAAGTCACTCTTTTAAAAATCTGCAACACTTACCGGTTTCATAATTATCTGCCTTCATAAAACTCATACAAACAATTCAAATGATCTATAATAACTATTTCTCACGAACTACTTCATTCGCATAGATACTTGACCCATATTCTCCTTTTCTCAAAGCACACGCCATGCAACAAAGGCCACATGAAATTATAGGCTTATTGAAAAATAATACACCGTTGAAGTACACGTGCGATTATAGCTTGCAGTAATTTATTATTAGGTTCAGATACATTATCACCTTATTATAGAGTCGTAAAGTCTACTACTCTACTTGTTAGACTTTTTTTTTCCAATTTAACTACACATTTTCAACTAAATCAATAATAGCAGTACCACATATAGGAATGATGGTCAAATTAGAGGCATGAAATAAGATATAATTTTGCAAATTTTGCTCTTTCACCGTTATAGTAAAAAAATATTCCTGCCTGGCTCATGCGTTTGACCTTAGAAAGTAAACTATAATGATGTAATTGCATGTCATTATTAACCTGATAAATTATACAGCACTAAATTTTTAGAACAACAATAATTTGCCATGTATTTGATTTGATTTGATTAAGAAATATGACAGTTTTATTCGATGAGGCACTAGTCACTTAAGAGCTTGTCTCGCACACTCTAGTCGAGAGTCTAAGCGGCGTCAAGGTGCGAGCGCGCAAGCGGCGCGCCGTGTCTAGGTTTTCTTTTGACACTGCGTTAATCTACTAGAATCGAGGCGGAGCGTCGCGGCGGTGTCAACGCATGCCCGTGCCACGACGCTGCCACGATTCCACCGCCGCGACTCTTGTGTGAGCGAGGCCCCTTAGTTTAGTCAAGTTTAGTTTCTGTACCAACTACATTACCACCATTGTTTTCCAATCCATTGCTTCATTTCATTATCACCTTGTCTCTAAAAACTTTCTTTAAACAGTCGAAATGACACTAAAAACACCTCGACGGATTCCAGTCCTTTATTTTGCATTTCTACTACGGCTTAAAGCGTCACTATCTTTCACTTTCGACGTCGTATAGAGGAATACAAATTCTTGACGCAATGTTAGCATGAATACCACAACTTTCGTCACAATCGTTCAAAGGAGCATCAAACTTAATGGTTTCACTCATTGAATAGAAAACTACGTATGTACTACCAAAAGTATCGAATAGAAATTCTAAATCAGTAAACAGAACCAAACCTTGACAAGCCATATGAATATCAATGAACGTCTACTGTGGGCATTCTCAGGGCAATGCCAAGGAACGGTTTTGAGAAAACGATATTCCGATAGTACGTCGACGAAATACAAATTAAATACAAATTCCTATGTCGTCATTCTTCAATACATCACATGTGAACCGAGCTATAGCACGGACTAGATTTTGTAACTCAGACAGGTATCTTCTTCTTCTTCTTTAAATATAAAACATCGCGTGCGCGTGTGTTCGTAATTCCTCTCCTCTTAAACGGGTGGACCGATTTCGATGATTTTGTTTTCGGACTTATGGGGTCAGCTGGATGACCAGCAAAGCTACGATAAAAGCTAGTGTTATGCAAACAAAATATCGAATGAGCTCGATTTCCACGATAGGTGGTGAACATTCTTAGAACAAAAATACACACGTTACGAAGCACTTAAGGAGTTAAAGGACGCTTGTGTATACTCATATTGAAAAATGTCGTTAGTAACAAAGCAAAAGGTTCAAGGAAATTCAGAAACCCAAACATGTAAAAACCAATGCTATAGAAGTCATGTGAATTATGCTTGTGGTTGGCAATCCCCATAAACAATGAAATGTTATTTATTAAAATTGTTTTTTTCACATTCCCCTATATTCTAAATACGCTTGGCAAGCCTCCAATGCAAAAATCATTGCATCAAAAATATGGTTTACGTGCATTGAATACATACAATGTGCAATGTTGTGGTGCTACGGAGGTAACAAGTCTGTGAATGGTACATTTAACTTCTATATTCTTGCAACGAATATATCTTGTTTATCATCATCTTTTGCATTAAAAATATCCTTTTTATACTTAAATCATTTGAATTGATTTGCAGAATTCTTATGTGATGGCTTTCAATTAACGACTAGTTTCTTTATTTTCAGAATTGGTCTTTGCGGATTCGATAACCCACATAGAGATCAGAAATCAGAAGAAGTCAGAAGACACATAGGACAAGTAAGTCTACTATTAAGTAAATAATTGAACATATGCGACGTAGTAATGTAACTTTTAAAATACTCTGCCATACCGAACAAATTCTGATAGGCATCTTAATAATAACATAAGCAACACTAATGATGTAGGCACATAAGATAGTTATCGTGATATACCATCCGCTGATGAACGATGACACCTACACTAAAAACTATGATGAGTTCACGTCTGAATGGGCCGATACAGAATCCACTTTGCCAAATAAGCCAACGAATCCGATGACTTTTTACAAACATTTTAACACAATGACGCAACTGATAATTATGACGATCATAATGATGTTACTTAATTATAATTATTAAAAGATAGAAGTACTATAAGTGGTTGGGTAGTTTGCCATTGACGAGGATGACAAAAAAATTACATCTGCCGTCAGTGATGAAGTTAAAATAATAGAAGCCATTGTCGATCATGAGGCTTCACCCATAGCTAACGATCATAACCATTTGAATGGAGAAACAAAAAACCCGTGACGAGTGATATCAAAATGAATTCATGAAGAAACAATACAGGTTCACAAGGCGAATATAGGAAGTGATGGCGTAGAACATATCAAAGCTGATGGTTACAAAAATGAACGTGTATATCAAAGTATTGTAAATAAATAGGTACATAATAAGATCCGAACAATGGGATCGAAATTGTGATATTCAAATGAGATGCGGCATCGAGCTGTCAAATACAAGGCCGATGTAGCTCCTGATAGGCATAAAAATATAATTACGTTTATCTAGATACCTACTACAACTTAATAAAGTTTTATTTTTATTTTTTAACAAACACGGTGGCAATTTTTTTTACAATGGGAGAGCTAGACTGTAGCTAATTTACGAGTACTACAGCTTACATACGGTCTGGCTCGTGGTAGTACCGTACCACACACTCACAATATACCGGCGTAAAGTATAGTATAGTTGCGTTTGGTACAATAAGTGAGAAAGCCGTAAGACAAACCCGGCATTTGGCTCACTTCTTTTAAGTCGACAACGCGCGAGCAATGCATTAGTATTGCAAGCATCTAAAGGCTACAGAAACTGCTTAACATCAGCCGAGTTGTCCGCTTGTTTGCCAACTTTGTTGTATAAAAAGCACGCCTTTTGTAACTACCTATAGATGTGTTCAAGATTCAATATAATCCCTGCCTTAAGGCTAAAGCGCCCATCTAGCCCGCGAAATTCAAAATTTTCGAGTATTTTTATAGTTTATCCAAAATCTGAAAACATTTAAGATAACATTTTGTGATTTGCGACAAACACAGTATGCAGTGCGTTTATTAATACATTTATTTTACTCTAAATTATATCACGGTGGATATGATAGTAGTATATCACTAAATATACAAAAATTGCCAGTTTTTCTGGTTACCTGTCGTTCTTGAAATGTTTTATAGTATAATAAATGTATTAATAAAAGCACTGCATACTGTGTTTGTCGCAAATCACAAAATGTTGTCTTAAATGTTTTCAGATTTTGGATAAATTATAAAAATACTCGAAAATTTTGAATTTCGCGGGCTAGACAGGCGCCTTCACCTTAAATGTCTCAACTTAGCAGTCAAGCAACCATAATACTGCTTAATGTAATTGCTCGACCGAATTTAACTGAAGCACAAAAAAATCACTTACGTCTTTAATATTACCGATACCCTTGAAATCAATTCAAACTCGATACAATCGTCATTGATGATTGTTTTGATTGATACACACAACGTACTATTGCGATCATACGAGTAAGGCCGGGAGCTTAATGAGAAAAGTGATCAGCAGCTTTTATTGTCCGTGCCTAATTGTGTTCTTGAAATTAATCATCCAAATTTTGAGGTCGGATTAATATTAGTATGATCCGTCTGAAGGAGCCTGATTCGATACAGTTCTAGAGATTAGGCGTCATAAAGAATAAACGAGGTATTTGTAGCTTAGTAAAGATCACATTGTATAATACAAAGTCGCGTTCCGAAGTCGGTCTGTCCCTATGTATGCTTAGATCTTTAAAACTACGCAACGGATTTTGGTGCGGTTTTTTTTTATAGATATAGTGATCCAAGAGGAAGTTATATAGGAAGGTATAATACATACATAATATGGTAGAGAAACACTGATAATTTATTGCACCCGTGCGAAGCCTGGGCAGGTCGCTAGTGTATAAATATATTATGTTTATTATTTGGTACAAAGTGAAATAGAATAAAGACCATCTGGCTAAGATTTGACGTTTATTCTGAGTAAAAGTAAGTTCCCTCAGTAATAATTGTTTTATCTTCAATTTATTTTCTCGTATCCACCGAAGTGTTGAACACAGGTTCAAGATCTAAAAATTAATCACTGGAAGAACTCCTGTCGTTTATCGGATCATAACAAAACGTGTTTACGTCGCGATTTCAAAACACGACCAGTTAACTGCTAGCTTCAGCCAAGAATTCATTATCTATGGGCTGGCGAGCTTGAGGAATTCAGTTCTGACGTGCGACAATTAAAACGTGTTTCGTCAAACGTTACATACAATGCACTTCCCACTACCGGCTTTGCTAACTAGTGAGCAAATGTTAATGTGAGTATTCGTTCAACAGCGTATAGAGGAAAGATATGCAAGATAGGCGGTGAAGGAAATGAAATCGATCGGTAATTCGTACGCAGTACGCCACTAATTAAACGTAACTATGATTTAGAGGTACATAAGTTTAAAACAATTAAACCTTGGGTCGATGTTTGTTATAACTAAACAGGTTTTAATTTGGTAAATCGTACAGTATAATGTTATAATATCTAAAGCTGTTTAGGAATTTGTTAGAAAGGTATTTGAAGTATAGAATTTTCGTTGAGTTTTAAACATTTGGTAAATTAAACGAGATATTATGTTTAAAGAAGGAACTAAAAAAATATGTAAAAATGAATATCGTGACTACATTAAAAATTTAACCAAAAACAACGAATTTACTGTTCCACACGTCCTTATAAAAGCGGATGCACTCTGAATGTCGTCAAAATAAATAAGGAAATAGCGCACAAAGACAACATCAAAAATTTTATGAAAAATCCGCAAGAAGAAATCATTTAAAAATAATAATAATGTTAAACAGAACGTACTCAGATGCAAGACTAGGAAGCGTCAATCTCATTACATATTCTAAGAGATTTGTATCAGAAACGCTACGTTTGTTCTTGCATGGAACATTTGCTTTCTGTTTCTGCCCAAATGACAAGGTCATCATAGCAAAAGGTTACATGTCTTTTGATACATCATGTTATAAATACAATATTGCTAACGGTTTTTTAAATACATTATTATCTTAATCAATCAAAATCATAGCAGTATGGTAATTTTAATTAAGTTCTATGGAATTAAATTGTTAAGATTTTTCTACTTTCATCTTGAGCTTAGAAACCATACCATCTTTTATATTTTGCATGAGTTTCATTACGCTCTTTTAATTTGGATTAGGAATTTAATTTATTATCATTAGGTTCTTATGTTATTATCTATTGAACAAATACAATGTTGATAGGTAGTTGTATATTCATTTATTTGATAAATTGGGCAATCACTTTAGTCACGACGAGGTTAAACATTTTTTTATTATGTTGCCACAATCATTGCAAATTAAATAATAATGATGTGCCATTTAATCATTTATTCAATAAATTTATCGCTTAAAAAATGTTATTGAATTCGTTATAAGATTTTTTTTGTACAATCAATCTCTCTGAAATCTTCCGTGTGTTTCATTAAATGTTTAACAACAATTGCTTGACATGCATTACAAAGTTAAGGTCAATGATGTCATAGGTCGCAACAGTGCCCGCTCCATTGTTGAATACTTCTGTCAAACAATAAATCATATTAAGATGAATGATGGTCTAGTAAAAACTATAACAACTAAAGCCAATGACCTTGTTGATGGTTAGATAAGGACATGGATTGTGATGTCATGTTGTAACGGCGAAGACAGTTACGGTGATTTTGTGGGTGATTGTCCGTGCGTGATGTATGTTAATTTGTAGATTTTATTTTAAAGTGCGAGAAATGTGGAAGATTTTGGGATTAGACATTCCCCGACACAATTAGGTAGGCAAGGCAAGTTTGGAATACAAATGTTAGCGCCAATGATGTATTTTAAGCTGTGGAAATGGAAACATTTAATAATATCATTGAAATATGTTGGAAATTTTCACTTATAGTAGTTTCCTCTGGTACAAATTATCTTTCTACACGCGTGTCTGCAAAACTTCCAACGTTAGTTTTAGATTTTCTTAATATATTTATATTTATTTTCGTCCTGTGATTCTTGTGCGCGTGATTTGTATTCTTACCGTATCCATGTTCTTCTGCATTATTCAAATGAATTTATTTTATAAATATAATTGGTAAACCCAGTCAATATGTGCCTTTATACTTTACATTTGAACGCATGAAAGGGCGCAAAGGCAGCAATCAGAAAAAGTTGTTTTTAAAAGACCATTAATATCAATGTCGTTACTTTATGATTAAAAATGTGTACTTGTGTACTCAAAGTTCAATCTAGTTAAGTTTTAAGATAATTAAATGCAGGTATTGGAGAGTAATTAAGAACGCGACCTAGATGAGCGATTCGAATGGTTCCACCAATATTTAATTTTGATCTCTATATTAAATATCGAATCTCTTTTAAAATATTTTTATTAATATAACACTTAATTATTCCAAGTAGTTTGACGCTTCCTTCACTCCATTCCAACATTATCTCAATTGCTTCAATAATATATTTGACTAAAACGAACCTTACGTAAAACAATGGACATTTCTATGATAATGCAACCACAGGTGGCTAAATATTTATACAAAGCACCTCCACAGTTCAGTGCCAAGGCCATAGCGTCTCTATGCCAAGATCTATCCTGTTCTGACAAATGACCATCATCCCTTGTGAATTTCACCATAAACTCTCACTTATTTATTGTTATATCAAAAACTGCGTACGTCCATCACGTTTCCTTTATTGATGCTGGCTAAATCAGAATTGTATGCCTTGACTGTTCCTTATTTAGGTCCTATATTCAGTAAAGCAACCTGTAGGTAATTTGTCCAATTGATGGTAGTTATCCTTTCTGGTCTTGAATAACACGTGATGAGCTAGTGGTTTGAGATGTATTCCATGAGTCGTTTCACTATTCAGTTTAGAACTTGATCGTTGTATAAAGTCATATGGTTCAATTGGTTTCAGTTCAAATATGACAATGTTATGTTAATCTATGAAGAAGACTATACCTTATGCCTATAAATTATGATCCCACATAAATGGTTACAGTAATACATTAACCATTTCTTGCATTCTAATATTTAAATGTCTAGTATAATATTTATGCATGCTTATGATTTATATTATGATTGATCTTATTGTTAAAATTGTATTTCATGCCTGTTTTGGCAGTGTATCTTTATCTTATAATTCAAGAAATTGTGTGATGGACGATCATTACCGTAATGTTTTATTTGTTTGCCTAACAGGGTGTCAAAATAAAAATGGACGACGCCGGAAACATACTCATCAGACGCTACTCCAAGAGTAGTGTGTTTGTGAAGAGTACGGCAGCCACCAATAACGAGGAGACGGCCATCGGCCAGGACATCATGAAGCTGCCCGGATGCTCACTGGAGCAAGAGAAAATTTTCAAGGTACGGTAACTTAGGCGCGTATTCATAAATCGATCTCAAGTCTGAGATCAATATTGGAATTGTCATTCTTATGTTAAACCAGTAGAAAATGACATGTCAGAAGCGTAATTAAGAACACTCTCAGACTTGGGATCGATTTATTAATACCGGACTTAGACACTTAACAGTCGTCCATTTTGCTCGTAGGTATTCGTGAGGTACTTGTGACCGCTTACTAGATGCACCATATTCAAGTGTTACTAAGGATGCATAAAGAATGCCAAAATAATATAAGGTCTTTAAACGCTAGGTATATTTAAGAATCATCCATCCATCTTGCCCTTATCCCACACTAGGTGGGGTCGGCGCAGCACGTTCTCTTCTTCCATTCAAGCCTATCATCCGTCATCTCTGCACTCACTCCCTTTTCGCTCATACCCTCTTCCACGCAGTTCATCCACGTCTTTTTAGGACGTCCCCGATATTTAAGAATCCTAATTAGAAATAATGCAAGTAAATAACAACGTTTAAATTGAAGTATTTTCAATTATAGATAGGTAGCAATTAATATGAAAAACTTGAACTTCATAGAATTGAAATAATTAATTAAATAAATATTAAGTTCGACAGTAATAAAGGCAAAAATAAAGCAAAACGTTCAACGAATAATGATGATGAATAAAGGCAAATAACCTGCACCGTTTAAAGTTTTTAACAAAGCAGTTTATTAAACATCGCAAAAAATCTTTATAGGCGTAATTAGTTTAAGTGTTACAAATAGCGATTTATTTCAACAATTCTAATAAAAAAAATCCTTCAATGTCATGTTTGTTCAAAAACCCGGTAGATGTGATGCAGGAATTTTTAATTTCTGTGTATTCACATTATAATTTAATTTGGGTACCAAGCTTTTTCGGTAGACATACGGTAAATATAATTAATGCGCAAGACTTTAGAAAAACAAATGGTATAAAATTTAAATTCAGCATTATTTCTTACTACAGAGTTACAATTATGTCAGAAGTAGATAAGCATTAATAAGCAAAACGTCATTAGTGAGTCCTGCTTTAATCAAATTATAACTGTAATTTATTTCAAGACCATACCGATAGGTGCATCTAATTACATGTTCCGTGTTCAACCTTCCTCTTGCATTGGGTATGTTATTTATAAAATTATCAGTCAAACGAATTAAAACAGAATTCTAGTCTCTACGTATACTATCTATATTATTATTATGGTCCAGCAAGGTAAACAAGTTTGCATCGGTCACCCAACAAATTTTGCGTTAAGATGCGTTTGATGAACCATGTATCGTAACGATTTCCAACGTTATAATCTAAATTGCTTGCCAGATCATCTTCGCTATGGGGAAATTTCCTCTATGGTAACACAGATTATGAAGGTGTGGTCATGCAATTAATATTTTCACACACATCTCTTTGAACTCCATCTTTCGTCTGTTGCTTCATCTACTGCTTCGTCTTTTAGGTCTGTAATTTCCTTATGTGCGTCGTTATTAAAGGCAATAATCATTGAGGAAAAAAATGAAGAGGCAGAACTCTAATGCGCGTTGCGTCGTGGTGCATCGGTCATTTGAGCCGCATCACGACTGCACTGATTGTAGGCACGATTTACTTTGACCATGACATTGCTGCGTAACTTTTATTGTACATTTTTATCCCATTACGAAATATGACGGCTTGCTGTTATTGAAGAGTCGATATGTATCGACGTCAACACCTTAATATTTTTTTGGGAATTTGTCATCGTGATCTAAAACCGTGACTTTAGGACTTCGCAATTCTTTCTCTTCGAGTTTCAAGGAGTTTGGTGTTTTTTATACGAGTACCTATTTAGTTTTAAACTAAATGTGCAAGCTTCTTCCCAAGTGCCCCTTTCCAATGTAATTATAGAATTAATCGCGAATATTCAATATTATTCTTGTTCGTGCCTACTACTTGACATCGTAGTTAATATACGCCTTGTTGATTGTTAACACATGAATAATGACTGACGAGTGAGGACCATGACATTTATGAATACAACGCTATGACATAACATACGCAAATGTGAATATAATTACAAACATTTGGAAACAAATTAGTTGTCTATACGTTGTACAATATTTTCATCATAACGACATTTCTTCCATAAACCAAATTAAAAACATACAAATTAAATAATTATTTTACAGTTGATGTACCTCATTTAACTTGGTACAGTCCTAGTTACATGCAACATTGATAGAACTAAGACAATAGAACATATACTTCCTAGTATACCTGAAAGATTTATTACTAATTCATACACCACTGCCCGTAGCGTTTTACGTAACGGCGAACAATGAGAAAAGATAGCACCATTAAGCAAGGGAAAGAATGGTCATTGCCTCACTTATTTTGTTTGTGTGTTATTCTATTTCCTTGGGAGCAACGAAAGCGAACTTGCTGAAGCACCATTGTCTGTGACCAGTTCAACGAAAACAATGAGAAGCTTCAATTAATAGCTTTTGTGAGAAACGTCATGCCTTGATGAAATATTGTTAAATGGATTGCGTGTTAAACATTATGCGAGCAAAGTTTTTTTGGGGCTTAAGTGAGAATGATGTGTTTTGTTGTGTAAATTAATTTGGAACGAAGATATAAAATGTTGTATCTTGACAAATTTATTTAGTTACATTCTACTGACAGTGGATTAAGCCTCACAAAGAAAACATTTTAAGCAATGAAGCTATTTAAGGAGCAACTCAGGGTATAGTTACTAAAATTTGGGCTTACAAGGATAAATAAAATAATTGCTCAATTTTAACAACTGAAATCGTTATGCAACCCAAGTTGATAGGCCACCCATTGACTCGTTGCAAATCTTCATTAAAAGTACCTACTCCAATTTTCACGAAACAATACCGTCAGTGTTGTAATAATTTGATGTTTGAGATTTTTTCTTTTAGATACATTCGTTCCCACACTTTATTCCCTTGTGACTAAAATAACACATGAAACAATGCTATCAGCCGTGTCAACTTGGACTTTAAAGTTATCAGTTCCTAAGAACTTATAACCTGGGAATAAATTTAAACTTTTATTGCTGCTTTATTTATGATCACATCATTTGAGAGCCGAAAATATTAGTAATGGTTAAACAGACCTATAACACGTGGAGTAACAAGCAATAGAAGTTGTTTATCTTAAACCGTTGTCAAAGCATTCATTGTTTGGCTGTCAGTAACTGGTTAACTATCGTTATCGATACTTTCATTTATTCCGACAAGCAATTGCTGGTTTGCTTTTAACTAGAGTTGCTGAACAACGAAATGTGTAGCTTGCCCTATTTTAAGATCGTTAAATCTGAATTTTACAAGGCAAAGGTGAACAATGATGAGGCATCTAGGTCAGGGTGATCCATGCTAGAAATGATCTTCGGTTAAAATTAAGAAGGTGTATAATCGAACTATTTTTATAACCTAGAAGTTTATTTATAGTGCCAATTCTTTGATGAACTTTGTCATCCATTGTCTTCAAAGGTCAGATAAAATTAGGATTTGAATGATCACCTTTAACTAATTTGCCTTCACAATTTTTAATTCTACGTCTGTGCAAAGCTCAATTCATCACACTTCCAAGAACGCCACCAATTAACTAACCACAAAATTTTGTGTCGTAACAATGGCTCTCCCGGCGAACAACTCATAATTGGAATTCTAGAAAACGCATCAATACACGACTTCCCGTACTATGATTTACGAATAACGACGTCGGCAAAGGTTTATAGATACCATCTACATAGTCTACTGGTTCTTCAAACTCGACTACAACATCATTATGCAATAATGCATTAACAAAATTTCATACTATTTCGTAAATTCTACTTTAATCGTCTACGGCTAGAATTGATATCCCAATATCACTTTAATCAAGATTATCCGGTTCGTGTTTAACATCTACACCAATGGCTTGCACCGATTATGTAACAGCTTTATAAGCCTTATTCAATTTCGTCGATGCATCTGACTCGGCGTTTTAACTTTTTGTCTTTCGGAGTTCCTTAGTTGATAATGGAAAACGTTTGAAAGTAGTTCGATCGTTGCATGATTATATTGATGAATGCTGTTCACATTGTCGTGCTGGAATTCTTGACACCGTGACTTTAAAAGTTCAATGAGGTAGATAATATCTGAGAAAAATGTAAAGAAGATACAACACTGAATTTATTTACGTAAAGTGTATTTTGTCTATACAAATAAATAAAATTGGAGTGTCTGTTTGTAATATCAAAATAACACCTTTCACAAAATGCATATGAAAGTACATACGATACCTATAGCAAAAACGCGAATTAAAAAAATTTTGTCTGTCTGTCTGTCTGTCTGTCTGTCTGTCTGTGTGTTTGTTCCGGGTAATCTCCGAAACGGCTGGACCGATTTCGACGGGACTTTCACTGGCAGATAGCTGATCTTATAGCGGGTAACTTAGGCTACTTTAATTTTAGAAAAACAATTAGGGTTCCGCGTAAAAAAATAAAAACACTTGAAATCAAAGAGTATCTCAGAAACGGCTGGACCGATTTTGACGGGACTTTCACTGTTAGATAGCTGATGTTATAAGCAGTAACTGAGGCAACTTTTACTTTAGAAAAACAAAATTAAAAAAATGGGTCCTGTGGCGCGGGCTCAGAACGCGGGACCGGGCTTTATTGTTAAGTTAAATTCCACGCGGGCGAAGTCGCGGGCTCTTCTCTTCTTCTTCTTAGTCGTTACGCTCTTGACAGAGCGGTCGTGGTCGTCATGTATTGGTTTTCCGGGGCAGATGTTGTTCGCCTCACGATGTCTCGCCATTTCTCCCTATTGGACGTCATCCTGGTGCACTCGTGCAAGGGACCGCCAATGGCAGATTTAATCTGATCGGTCCATCGCATGGGTGCCCTTCCACGTGGTCTGGTACCTTCCACTCGGCCCTGTACAACTAACCGTTCTATGGAGTCGTTTTTTTGCCTTGAGACGTGTCCAAAGAACTTTAGAATGCGAGCCTGTACTAAAGTGGATAAACGCTGCTTGATACCGAGTTCTTCGAGTATGGATATATTGGTGCGAAACTCAGCGCGTCGCGGGCTCAGCTAGTTTTAAATAAAATGATTTATCGGATTGCCTTTTATGGAATTGTTTGTTAAATTTTTATTGTATAAGGCATAACTTTCCCACTTGAGAAGCAGTGATGTGAACACAACATGATGTCGGCATGATCACTATTTGATCGAACGATTGTCTTTTCATTACCGACTGATGGCTCGTTGTGTAACATTAATTCGATAACATCTTTCGATACAAACATGTTCGATTGTATAACAATTTATTTTAGATCATCACTAGTTATTAATTAAGATAAAAACATGTACATACGATATTACCACTCTTTGTTTGTCCAGGTAATTGTAAGAAGATAATTGGTGTTCTCATGACTTGAGATTAGTTTGATTTCATAACTGGGCCAGACTCATTATAATAATCTGATAAATCCAAATCTAGATCCCAAAGCATCAATAAAAACAAAACAGGAAAGTAATAAAAAAATAATAAATCCTATACTTGGTAGTTAAGAAGGTATCATGAAATGTTCCAAATCCAAAAATTATAAGAAATCATTGAAAGAAAATACAGATTATTTTTTTTTTCATTTGTGTTATCATAGATGTATCGGTATTAGAACTTCTCAATTTTGTTACAGCTGTTCGACATGAAGAAGTTCCAATCAAACGTGAATCGTGAGCTGCGACGCTCGTACCCTGATCGCAGAAGGCTGGAGACGCAGTGCCTGAGCGCCATCGCCTTCGTCAAGTCAGACTCCGACCTACTCGACTGCCCTATCTGGGTGATGATCATCAATGTTGTCGCTATGGACATGCTCAAATCTAAACTGCCTCCAGGTGAGTCTTCAATCTTTTCCCCAGAATATATAGTATTCATTAAGAATAATTTCTGACTGTCCCGATTCCCTGATTGTAATGTTGCCAAACTACGTGATTTAAAAAAAAACCAAGTCGTCTTATTTTGGGGGCACTAAAAACAAACAAAGAAAAATGTTTTAGGATTAGCGATAAAATGCACTTTGGTGAATCAGAACGAGGAAAAAAGTAAGTTGGTGTTGGCTGCATAAAGATCTGGAATTGACTTTGAAACGAATGTTTTTTGCTTCAATAAAGGAAATGTTCAAATAGATAGCTGAGAAAATTGGTTTATATTAAATATAGAACATTTCACGTATCAAATTCATTCTTGTTCATGAATAGTTTATATTTGATTGCGGTTAGCCTATCTTATTTGTGGTTTCTTATCTAGATTATATTATAATATTAGATTTAATATAACCATCTGCGAATGATTCAATGTACTTTTTATTATCTTAATTTTTTTCTACATCTTTTGTAATATTTTACGAAAATACCTACAACAATTTCTGCATTGTTTTAGTAATGCTGTTTAGTATCATTATTTCAACTTCGGCTTGTATAAATGCATACTTTCTTTCTTATTATTTCATCATCATTCTGTTTATATCTATCATTCACTTCGAGTACACAGTGTTCGATATCTGATATATTATTATCATCAACTTTATCTGCTATACAATTAAACACTTGTTTAACAGCCATCTCACACTGCTACTTAGGGCATGTATCCGGTTGTCACGTCAGCTGGTGGCCTTGGAGGCACAGTGATTACTGTCGCTTTCTACAGTCGCTTGGCTTAGCTGCACTACTCGCGGCGTCTTTTGTATCTGTTTGATTATAAATATGTATATTTATAGAAAACATCACTAGACAAATACCAACTGTACGTTTCCAAACTAAGCTACGCTTGTACTATGGGTACTTGTACAATGGACGGGGGCGATCCCAGTGACACCCAGACCTATATTACTACGCTATAGTGGTGTCTTGGGCACCACACTATTTGAAACTTTACTCATTCTATGGTCGAGTTCGAGTTTGCTTGTTTTAGAAGTAATATATTTTCTGAAGATATTGCTGAATATTATTAGGCTGAAGTGTCTGTTCCCGTGCCATACCCCTAAATGTAACTTCTGGCATTTGTGAAATGTATCGGGAAAATGTTATATTAACGGAGAGGTAGGTAATTTTTGAAAAAGGCATGACATAATAAGGTTAAGCATGATATCAAATAGTAGCTGATGTGTGGGATTGCCCACCGTTATGTGGACGGATGACATCACGCGCACGCACATCATAGCAGGTCCAGCCTAGCCGGCTGTGACCGGATAAAATGTAAGAAATATGAGTTTTAACTGATTCTCCCCTATGCATAATGAAAAAGGGAAAGTTACGCAGTGCCTGCTAAATGCAGGAAGATGCGAGTAGCGAAGGACTGTGATGTGTGAAAGCCATTGAAGGAGATCTATGTCCAGCCATGGACGTTTTTCGCCTGATGAATGGAATATCAATTGGCACTATATAACCAAGTGATACGAATGATCGTATTTTGTTATGTATAACAGAAACGTCAATAGCACAATAATTAAAAATCATGTGCACATCATTTTAAATCGAATATACAATGCGTATGAATAATACGCCCAAAATACTCATATCATATTGAACTTGATAGACGGCACTTCATTTAGAAACACTTCCGCACTAAAAACTGGACGATTGATATCATCTGCTTCAAGTTCATTGCGATCGTGTGGTCGATCTGGCCACGAATTCAGAAAAATTAACGATACACCGTCTATAATGGTTTTTGTGTCAATTTTTTTATTAATAATAGCTTGATTAAGTAAAGCACAGTCAAGGTGGACAGGTTGCGAGCCATCGATTTGAGACAATACATATTAATGGTGCGGGCATGAGGTCTATTTATTTTAGTTGTAAGTGACTCTATTATAAGTACTTACTTGTAATATATGGAAAATATCATCAAGACACTTCCATTTGGATGTAATGATTTTTTCACCCTTTTCAAATCTAGTACGTTTAATATGGTCAAGATTGTTTTTGTACAGTATGCTGGTACCCTGTTTGCATAATAAGTAGGTACCACGTAGCATTGATCTGGATCAATTTTAACGCCTGATTGACGTATGTAAAACTTAAAGTGTGTGTTTGAGTGGTCAAGCACACACATGTAGACTCAAGTTAACATGTCGATAAAAATGTACCCACAGCTCAAAGTTCTTCATTGAACTCAGCAAAAACTTACCAGGAAATCATTTGGTCTGCGTATACTTCGGCATAGTTGTACAATTTATAAATTGGTCACAAATCCAATTAACTATATCGAACAAACATGTGTGTCCAAATGTTCCGCATATTTAGATAATTACTGGCCACGCAAAACTGGTCTAATAGTTGAAAAAAATAATTTCAATATAACCTTACAATAAAAGAGAACCGCCTACTGGTACAACCAATTAAATAAACTTTCAAAACAGATGACATAAACTTTCGACATTTAAATGTTTATACAAAATTTGACGTTATTAATAATTGCAGATATTTTTTATTAATTATTGATTCAAATAATATTTAATCATATTATAATTGTCCGAGCATCAGCTGCCTCCATAGCAAATCTAAGGCCTGTATTAATAAATCGATCTCAAGTCTGAGAGCGATGTTGGAAATGTCATTCTTGTATTGTTCCAGTACAAAATGATATGTCAAAAGCGTACTCAAGACCGGTCTCAGACTTAAAATAGATTTATTAATACGGACCTAAATCAGTTGCCTGCCACGTCCGATCGTTTAAATATGACAGTGGTAGTAAACGATTTCACAGCGCCAGCAACAATGGCAGAGACAAAATCAACAGAAAATTTGCAGACCAACGTTCAACTGACATTAAATACACAATAGGTGTCATAGCGAATAAATTGCCTAACACCGATATCAGGGACAGAGACGCATAGCTTCAGTGAAGAGCTTAACCGCTCCCCATTATCTCGGTACATAAAAATATTACAGTATAAATATTGCAATGTAAACCGTATTTATCAAACCACGTCTCACGTGGGAGTAATGGATGATATAGCTTTTAGTGCTTAAATGTCGGCGACAGCCATTGCTCTGCCGATAACATCATCATTAGCATGGTGAACGTTCGTAAGAATAATAACACTAGTACCTACAATGTTTACTTTAGGTCTTTCTATATCGCCAATTACAAGGTTCTCTAGTCACGCGTCATCGTTAAGCACGTCAGCATTAATTACCATTGAATGGACGAGCATACATACGTAGACGATGACTTGAGACACCAAAAGATCGGACAATATTACTGTTACCTTGTCTTAGACCTCCGGAGACTGCATCGGCGGTATTATGGAACAATAGGACGACCTCTACACTTATCATCAACCGACGAATATACCAAATTAAATTTTTATAATGCACAATAATATTCTCACGCGCAACCGCGAACGTTTAACCAAAGTCGTCTCAACCTTGAGTTTATTAAAGTCTCAAGTTGGAGTTAAAAAAAAATAGTGCGGAAAGTCCAGTGTAAAAATAAAAATTGATTACACGTTATGGTTGACCTTAAAAACCAGGATCATCTAGACAATGTCTTGTAAGTAATTACTGAAGACCTGTTCAAAAGTGGTTCGGTTAACACGGCTGCAAGGTGATCGGCCAGTAATAATGCACCATTGACTTCACGAAATGACTTCCGGAATTTCAATATTCTGACCGATGCACACAGGTAGTTCGATCAACCAGTCATGCGCCCGATGGTATGTTTACGCACAACTGCCTAGATCGAATATTACTTCCTATATTTTGGTATAATATAGTAATTTGCACAATTCCCGGAGATGGAACGGCAAGTGTGAAGAGGTGTATTATATGGATGATTTTCAAAGCTGATTTAGTTCCCATAGCACGCAACCGCATCGACTATGCAGAGGCTCACTTCTCAGTAGCTCGGTTATTGTAGCGCAACAATGCAATCTACCATCAATCCCATGATGTATTGCACCTCATTTCACTCAAAGCGCGCTGCAAATTTCTAACTAATCCAGCCCACAGTGGCAAGTTAACAACAATTCAACATCTAATATTGGTTTTGCACAAATCATATTGAAGCCATGGGAAAGAAACCGCACGGCGAGATTCCCGTGATTCTCCAACACGGATAAGATGCGCCCATAGATTTTCTGCAGTGGTTTCGCGGTCTAGCCACCGTTTATCTATTAGGGAACTCAAATAAATCTATGGAGTAACGTAGTTAATGTTTTCCGTTTGGAAATCGTGACACTTAAAACGTGGGGATATAGCAACTGATATAGCAACCTGAGTTTTAACTAACCCTCCATTTGATTCCTTTTTTGTAATAATAAGCTTTCTGTATTTAGAATCCATATCGATAGTTTAATCTTCAATTGAATCATTAATGCTTCTATTAATATTTGATAAGATCTTGTAAGTACTTCTGTAAGTAGCTCGTTTTGTTTAGAAGCATCCTCATTGTTCATTTACATCATACATTTCGATTTCAAAACGAAGGTCACTAGAATCGTGATCCACTCTGGCATAACTAGATCAAATCCATAATGGAATCATTTACCCATAACCCATTAAATTCACTTTGAATTCATAACGAGTTCAGATGAAACACTGAATGCTCGAGCAAATCGTGACCAGTGTTATGCAAAAATGATACGATGACAATAGGAAGCATGCTATCGAAAGTGATTTGCGATCGGTACAAATAGTAGCCCTCATTTGGAGATGTTGCGGTATTGTTCTTGTTAAATTGTTTCAGTTGCTTTGGAAATAGGGTTAAACGCAGATTCGGCTGATTACCAATATAGCATAATCGGTAAGCTGAGGGAAAAACCATTTTGCCAGATATGTGCTACAATCTATACCTTCACATGATTTGCGCATTTGCATTGAGTTGGGCAAAAATATTCAGGAGCTAGTACAAATTTGTTTAAGTGGGTCCTTCCTGTCTTATAAGAATAATTTTAAAACATAATATCCATTTGAAATTGCTTCTGTATCAAGAGCAAACCTAAAATAAAATCCCAGTCTTTATTTAATCCTGACTCATATCGTACGAACAAAATGGCGATCCGAATAATAAAATTCCTTTTTTGTGAATAGACGCGCGTAATTTTCTCAGCATTTAAAAGCAGTCGGTGTTTGTGGCTCAGTGATTAACATTCAGGTCATTGTCTGAACTAATCTGGATTCTAATCCCGTTCCGACATGGCGTCTACGGTATTTCCAGGCTTGTGATACTAGCTTATGTTTTAGTACATGTGAAACAAATTTATATTTGCAACAACATTTTTAATACGTGTTTGTGAATATCATAAAAAGTCTTTGTGTTTAAATATTTTTGTAGCTGATACGATTATTCATATGAGATGTATTGGTTTGAAATTTGAATAGTATTAGTATAGTATAAGCATTGGTCTTGCGAAAATGCTACAAGACCAGCTTTGGGCAACAATTTTATATACTTGTTTATAGGACTACTCTGATTTGGGTGGTTCCTTACCTTCGTGTATAAACCGCACTAATTGCCCACGGTAGTCGGTTGAGACTCCCAGGACATTTTCTTTTAATAATTAGGAATAATAGGTAATCACGTGTTTTACCCGTCAGCAAAGGTCAAACGATATCAATAATGAAGCAATATAAATTCAATTGAAATAGTTGAAATATTTTGTAGAGTGTCTCTAATGATGGTGACAGACGAGAGGCCACAAGCAGCAACGGACATTAAAAAAACGATTCTCAGTTGTTTTCCGCGAATATCCGTTGTTTTGCTCGTTCCTCGGTTCAAGTCTGTCAAGGAACTTATACAAGAGCACAATGAATGTAAACGTTTAGCGATGGTTATGCAACTGGACGCTAGTGTGGTCGTGATGTACAGTTTGGATGGCAATCACTCCTCATCACGATTTTCAACCTACGATTATTCGACTGTAAAGCTCCCTTCACCCCAGTATGACACCTACGATAAATGTAGGTACTTACCTACTTATTTAAATTGTCGATTAACAGGTGTTTCTAGGATTTTTAGATGGTTCAATGATAGTCCACGCTTACGAATAAATATAAAATTACTTACTACACATTAAGTACAAAATTAATAGTTACCTAAGTACTTTTAAATTATAAAACCTTTAATATCTGTAGATTTGATAGGTAGTATTTTAAAGCCATTACAGAGGTGGTCATTACTATAATTTAAGTATTTAAAAGACAGCTATTATCGATACAAAATTTAAAAGCTTTTAAATTATTAGAGCAATTTTGATGGATAAAAATAGTACCTGGTAATAATTTAAATGTTAATGAATTACTTTATGAAATTAACACTTAAAATGTAATTTTAAATGAATGAATTCGCTTGACTATAGAACTGAGTTTCGCCATCTTTATTGTTTGTAAGGGTTTTTAAATTTTAATTAGGCATGCCCACTCTGGGCCTACCTTACTTGCTGAATAATGAATGATGTATGAGAAAAATTTGCTATCTTCAACATTTGAGATACATTCCCCGCAAGCACCGTTCGTTCTTACTTCTTTCCATTGGACAAACATCTTTAGATGTAGAGCCCATCGCTGGATATTTCTGTCCTTAGGATTTCAACTCAATGTATCGCTATAAGTTTTTACCATCATCATACATGATCTATTCACATTCTATTAATAATCTATTGTAATATTTTATTGTATTTTCGCACTAGGTTCCGTAATACAGGATCTACTAGTACAGACACCAGACCCACTTAATTGAAATTGTATGATCTATCCTAAAATTAGTGATCACTAGAATAAGTTACACATTGTGAGTAAAATCTTTTAAAAAGGCGCACTTTGGCAGTAAAATCGACCAGTTATCTGTCACTGAAAATGGCTTGACGCACTCTCATGTCGTCATGCCCTCTCTACGGCACCGCTGTCGACTCCCTTGTGACACATGTTTCACATCTGCCATCTGTATTGTATTCTCTTTGACATCTGCGGGCGTCCCATGACGGGTAACTCTTTATTTTTATTATTATTAATCTAATATTTTTTCTCCACCAGTTCAAAGACCCATGGACATCAAGAACAGGCCGCGGATTCCGATCCCTGACGAGGATCCGTACAGCATCGCGAGCTCCAACGCCAACGGGTCAGGATCGAGCGGCAGCTCCGGCGGCTACGGGCTCAACGGGCACGGCGTGGTGGCCGCCACCAGAGAACAGCTGATGATGCAGATGGGGCAAAAGAGGGGTGACCGCCCACCGAAACTGCCGCCCAGGGAGAATGGATACGGGCCCGCTGATATCCCCAAGGTTAGTGAGATGAACAGACGAAGACTAAAAAAACAATGCACTGAAGAAAAATAACTAAAGCAAATTATTTTAGTAGCTTTTAGTAATTAAGATGACCTACGTTAATAGGAGGGCTTGGTGAAATAAAGAGTCGTAAATTTGGTTGTGGAAGACATAAGTAAATCTAGGTAGTTAGTCAATCCGCACCCATAAGTCGTCTGTTTAATGAATTAAGTCACATTTATTGAAAATTTAAATACCTACTCTTTAACTATTATACCAGGAACCCAGTCATTTGTCAATTAAAAAAATCAATTAAAGCGAAGTCATCGGAACTTTACCGCCGTCGGAAATGTAGTAGCCACGTAAGCTGAACAGCTTACTCGCGACGGATTATTTTATCAAGACATTTGCCCTTCACGAGGTATTAATTTAATAGGATACGATTTACGAAGCTACTGGTTCATGATTGAATTACTAACTTGCATCCACGACTCGTAAATTTCATTTCGATATAAAATGTAAGTAGGTACTGTGCGGTTGCAATTGGCGAAGTAATTTTAAAGTGAAAATTGCATTAAGAATTATTTCTTCCATTTTTAAGTTTTACATTATGGACATTATGGTGCTTAATGCTTCAGATGGCACGGCTATTTTTACTGCCATGATTTACATGTAAAATTTATTATATGCCGTCTTATAATAAGCATTCTGACTGTTGCTCTGTCATTTTTGTAGGTATTTCTGATTGCTCGGACCTTGTTTCAGAGTTACCATACTTTTTTTAACATAATTTCCTTTGTCACCAGTCGCCAACTGGTTATAAGGCTTGTTAACTTTGCAACCTTATTATACGGTTCAGCATATTTAGTTCATGGGATTATCGCCTTTATTATTAGGATCAGCTTCTATCAAGTCACCTGGAATATATTTGGTATTCAAGCAGGTTTCCTCTGAGTCCTAAGTTCCAAAATTGTACGTATCGTAAATTCTTGATGGCGATAAAATCGTAAGCTTAATTGAACGTCATGAATCTTAGCCAAATCTTAAAGCGGCTTAAACCACAAACCCGCAAAAAGAAGAAGGTACTTAGCATAAAACCCATTTATGATACGGATTTATGCAAATTGAAATCCAGAAACTTCATCGCACACTTTACGGATGATGTCCCTAATCAGGCTAAGTCATCTGTGACATATATTTTCGGTTAACATTTTGAATAATTTAGATTAAATACCTTATCAATCAAGTCTAAAAAATGTGGCTAAAGTCATTTACTGTCGTAATCAGTTCTCATTGTTTGACATTTATATTAAGTAGGTACGTATTTCTTCTTACGTGTTACCAAAATCTGTAGGTATTTTTATGAAAATCGTTAGATGTTCTATTGCTTTCCACACAAATACATCTCGTACCTAATGACATTCATTACTTTTATAAAGTATCTATCATTTATCCTTGCCAAATTTGGAAAATTAATGAAACTGTGCGCGTGATTTGCATGTTTTTACAAGTTTCCTTATTTGGTCTTAGCAATTCTTTTTTAGGAATCACCATAAGCATTTAATCATAATCATAATCATAAATCATTTATTAAAAATTCAAGTGAAAAATATTCTTTATGCAGCGGCCTTTACACTAGGCTCTGGGCCTGTATCGCAGAGACCAAAACTAATTAGAAAATAAAATTGGCGACAGGTTCGACACAAATAAAATAATTAAAAGGAAAGGTAAACATAAGCTTGCAAAGGTGTGTGTAGTGTATGTGTTGAGTGGTGTGTATGTGTGTGTGTTGTGTATGAAGGCATGTTTGTGTGTGTGTTGTGGGGTGTGTGTGTGTGTGTGTGTTTGTTGTCAGTCCCTTAGCGGTAGGTTTCAAGAATCTGTTCTGTTTGCTGATAATTCAAGTTCTTTAGCCATTTTTCTATGGCACGTTGGGCTTTTTTAGTAGGAATGTTTTTCATATCAACAATATTTCGACATGTCACGTTGTAAACGAAAGAATGCATGTAAGGAGGTAGGCGTCTAGCAAAACTTGAGTGAATGGTTGGAAGGGGAATTCTGTAGGTGCGTCGGGAGGCTATGTTTGCAAATTCGGGTGAAATTATGGTGAGTTTATGCATCGTAGTAGCTACTTTCGAAATGTATAATTGGCGTACTCTCAACACATCGGCTTCTTTATATAGTTCGTCGGTAGAGAATCTGTAGGGTTTCTTTAACATAACTTTAAGTACAGCTCGTTGGGCTCTCTCAAGTTCTATCATTGCAGATTTAATAGCACTGCCCCAAGCTGATAGACAATACAAAATACTGGATTGACATACAGATTTATATACTAACATAAGAATGTTATTTTGTGCAGAGTTACGTAGGGTTTTCATTAAAAATATAGATTTTCTAACTTTATTTGATAATGTAGATATATGTTTTTTGAAGGAAAGGTTTTCATCTAATAAGATACCCAAATATTTAATCGAGTTTGCATATTCGATGGAGGGACAGCTGCAGGATTGTCGAATTGCATGTTTGTTTAAGTCAAGAGTACAGGAGTGTATGGTAAGTTTATGGGAAGTGCGAGGTCGGGATGCACGTGTTTTGTGAAATGTTAAATATTTGGTTTTATTAGTGTTTAGTGTAAGTAGGTTTTTATTTAAAATATGTGTAATGGTCGCCATGCCATGTTCAGCTGACTTTAAAACTGCCTCCCAGGAGGAACCATGGAAAAGTACTGCTGTGTCATCAGCATAACATATTAAGTTAGCTTCTTGAAGAGGAATATTGAGAATATCGTTAACATAGATTATAAATAATGTAGGACCAAGTATGCTGCCTTGGGGAACGCCATAGCTTACTGTACGTTGGTCACTGATGGTCGTTCCAATCTTAACGCACTGGCGGCGATTTGTAAGATAAGTATGGAACCAGTCGTAAGCGATGCCTCTAATGCCTATATTATTCAATTTTTGTAGTAGGATTGAATAATATAGGCATTAGAGGCATCGCTTATTTACATCTACATTCTTACAAGATACTTTCTATCACGATTAATATCTTGTTTAACGGCGCCTTTTTCTTCATTTTCAATAATATGTCGAAATAAATAATATAACTAATACTAACTATAGCTTTCCTAAAACATCATCATTATGTGTAACGCCTCTGATAAAATCTGATTTTTATGCAAAATGTCAGATTACATCTAGATTAGTAGAAAGTCTAACTTTGAAAGAATTAAGTAAGCCATCAATTTTATAACGATGTTACACAACGCATCTGTCAGAAATGTTTCTCTACAGCATCGTCTACAGATCGAACGCATTCATCATTGCGTAAATCAACTTTTAAACCATCACAGTGGTTGCTATAGAATAACTTATAAACATTGGATGGAGGTGAAAGTTCAATCCGATTAACGCCTGTCGGTTCCGACTCGTTGTCAGATAATTGTAGACACGCGCTATCGCAACCGTACGCGAGTGGACAATGGTCGGCGCAGCGGGAGAAGATAGCCGCGGCGTATCTCAGATCTCATCGCTTCCAGAGATAAATGATAACGCAGCGCCAAGGACCCGAGACGGCCTTTAATCCTGTTGGTTCACCCAAAGCTTAGCTTCTGACGCTAAACAAATGAACAATGTCTTTTGTATGTCGGTTAACCTTCACTTTCGAGCATTCAGGGTGTTTATTAAGAAATTATAGGTACTGCGTCAAATGAAATATGTCAAGTTGAGGTTTCCACAACATTTATTTGATAAGATCCTGTTCGTTTGAGTTTTATTATCATGGGTCGTCGTTTTTTTTGATCCCATCTATGGCTTGTTACAAGGTAAAGGATTGTAAGCCGCCCACGGGTTTTTATTATTGCATCCGATTTTTCCTTCGTGTTTTATACGCGAATTGCTTGCGTTTACATGTTTCTAGGCGCTTGTTGCGTTGTTTAGTGGTCGAATTACATTGTTGTTGCGATAATATCGGGGTGTCTCCTCGAGCTCCTAAGTACCTTTCTCACCTCTTTATTCCTCAAAGGTACCTACGAAATTCGAATATAGTAGGTCCTTATATTATTAATGCTCTTTTATTATAAATAAAAAATAATATTATACTTTAGATTACGCTTAAGATCCAATTTCAAAATTCGTGTTAATTAAATACATTCAGTAGACTATAAATTTAGATTGGTTACCTGACTGGTGATCAGAAAGTAGTTCTTAAATATATTATGTGTTAAAAAGTTTTATATAATTTAATTATTTATTTTACAGCCGGATTATGACGATATTGAAGCGGAAGCACGCATGGCAACCCAGTTCCCGCGAGGCAAATCAGACAAGGGCAAAGACAATAAGAAATATGGTGAGTAGCTGAAGATCTATGACCCATATACCTCTTATTTAGTACTTACTTAGTTCAAGATGTGGAATGATAGTCATACCACAAAACTTTATTGGAAATAATTGCTTTTCAGATACGTTACGACCAACAGATGATTAGTAAAAAATTTGTTTAGTTTAATGTGTGTCTGTGTACCTACCAACAGAATTAACACGAATGACTTTCAAGTCCGACAGATAGCTCTACCATCCTATTTGGAACTTAAAATGTCACAGAACACGGGCCTAATTACACACAGCTTCATAATTCACGGGCAATTAAGGTTCCGATTCGAGTAAAAATCTCTCGAAATGGGTGCATTCATTACTAGGGGGACATAAATCCAGGTAGGTATCGAGATGTTTCGAACGAAACAGGATGGTTAGTAGGGGCGGTTGCCGCAGGCGCCTGCGCTGAGCGGCCAGCGCCTTTTGTACCATGTTTGGCGGTCATAGCTCTTCGCTAATGGACAAATGGCATTAATTAGACTTGCTAATTGATATAAGTTGAAACTTTGTTCGTTACTATTTATTTGAAGAATCACAGCCGAATGCTAAATCCACAGAGGAAAGTAATATTTTGTCCGGACAATTTAGAGTGGCTGTTAATATTTTACTTGCGAAAAGAGATACATGCTTACACCTTTTTATTATAGTGCATAGAGTATATTTTATCTTGCTCACCATCGATATGGTGAGCAAGATAAAAGAACTCCGATGAGGTGGTGGTAACTCCGATGAGTTAGTTCAATCAGCATCAATTTTTTGGTGTCAATCAAAATTAGTTTCAGGAGGTAGTTGTGAGTCAAAACGCCGTCTAGCATTGAATAGCAAGAACACGTACCTATTAAATTAATTAAAACACGTCTCAGCTCTTAGTTTAATTAGAATAATTTTAAAAATAATAATTAGTATACTAGAACACATTTTTAGCATAATAATGCGACCTCCCATGCGGGTTATAACAGACAGAGCGACTTGTTACCCTTAGGTGTCAAATAATGGATCACAATTTTGCTAGCGCCGTCCCGTCTATCACTCAAATAATAATTTAATGCATTTGCCTTATCATAAGTAGTTTTCGCTATCCACATTTTCATTTTATTATTATGTATTAGGATAGTACATTTTAGTGAGATCGACCATAGATATCACTTATATTAGTTCAGCAAGCGTCTGGCTGTGTCCAAACACGATGTGGTTGACAACGACCCGATTTATGGTTTCAACATGCAATTTATACAACGGTGTTGCAAGTGTGAACCTTTATATCAACATCTCTAGTCGGATCTAGGGCTGCAGGTGTCTATAAATAATTTATTGAATAGTAGCTTTTGAGCTTAGTAGATTTCATTTTCGGAACGTCGACACAACGTCATCTTCCAGGTCCAACTGTAGCTGAAAACCATCCAGGTGACCCCATAAGTAATAAAAACCATCGATATCGGTTAAGCCGTTTAGGGCGAAAATCAATGCGAACACACGCACACCGGAATACAAATAATAGAAAATTGCACAATTGTACCTATGTATTACATTTGCAAATTTCGATCCTCTGTTATTCTTAGATAAAGGTAGGTTAGAAATTATATATATTGTGAACAACATTAATTATCGTGTGCCAATTAGATCGCATATGCGAGCCTGCCATCCTACTCCACTATTTTCTCTAAATACTTCTCGCACGAATGCAGGTATGCGCTCGCCCATGCGCCGGCTACTAGACACTTATAACAGCCATTTTGGTCATGTCGACATATTTGCGCACCGTGTAAGTGTTTTCAAAAAACTATTATTAGCTAAGTTAAAGGATGCGAGTATCGTACGCTAACACTTTTTGTATTTAAGTTTCAGTTACAGTTTTCAGTATGTAAAACTCTTGTTTCTTCCTGGTTTCTTTTTATTACCATTATTCTTGTACTCTCAACAAACCATATTCTAGTTAACATAATTTGTGGTAAACGGTGTTGGTATCACAATTAACACTGTTAGTTAAGGTCAATATTAGATATTAAGCACCCTATTGTGATACTGTTTGTTTTACCCCAATAAATTGAAAAAAAATATATATGTATTAACCTACTGAATATTATTAATGTTAAAACTGACCAACGTGATTTATTGACTAACACCGTAACCCATAATAGTTTTGAATAGTGCAGTCGGAAATTGTGGTTTGACAACCCTATCAAGATCATCATTTATAAATCCGCGTCTACACGCCTCATGATTTAAAGCAATATTTGTAAAATATGGAATACAAACTTGAAGGCTGTCGGTGCAATGAATGTAAATAAATAAATAATAAAAAATAAATATCGCCAGACTGACACACCAACTGCACGATCCCAAACTAAGCAACGGTTGTACTATGGGTACCGTTCAAAGGACTGGGGGCGATCCCAGTGGCACCCAGACCTGGGCAAATTACGAAAAAGCCATTTCCGAAATCTACCCTGACCGGAATCGAACCCGCAACCACCCGGTGCAGTGAGACGAGAGGCCTACGCTTAAACCACTGCGCCAAGCGGTCGTAAAAATGTATATTATATTTATTAAATACCACCAAAATCAGTCGGTCGTGGTAGCCCAGTGGGAATGGTTTGTGTTCCAAAAGTCGTGGATTCAAATCCCGGTAGTGGACATGCACACAAATGCTTTTCTCACGAAAAAATCTATTTGTGCATACCTTATTCCCAAAACATAAGCGCTCGGGATGATAAACGCTTGGATGGGTGACCGCTAGCGGAATGGACAAATAAATGCTACCATTCCTTCTTCGGAGGGCACGTTAAGGTGTCGATCCCGGCTATCATAGTCGCTAAAACTCAACACCAGAGCTGGCTACTAGTTCATACTAATAATACCTTAGTAGTGAAAAAACACCTTGATAATTGTCGGTGTCCCGCCATTGACTATGGTGTCTGTAGCTCTATCATGAGTTTAACGTATGCTTAAGACTTGCTAATTACTCACATCTACGTAAAGTTATATGGCTAATTGATATTAGTGGGGCCGATATGACACTACAATTTTAAAGAAAATACAAATATTTGACGTAGCGGTGACTCCTAAAAACCTTAAAAGGGCCTGCATTAATAAATCGATTTCAAGTCTGAGACTGATCTTGATAATGTCATTCTTAGGTCATACCCAAGAAGCTGGTCATACCACTACAAAAGTCGCTCTCAGGCTAGAGATTAATCTAAATATATATAACTCAAAGGTGACTGACTGACTAAGAAAGGATTTTGATTAATTCCACCCAAGGGGATAAAATAGGGGATGAAAGTTTGTATGAAACTTTGTCAATTAAATTCCACGCGGACGAAATCGCGGGCACAGCTAGTGTATAAATATACGGGCCTTACTGTTGTTATGTGAAACAATAAATTTGTTTAGCAAACTTGCTGCTTCACGCTTTTAGAAACTTCACTAACAAGACACTCTCTTATCTTAGTACTTAGTACAAAGCTTATTCGTCCAAGCTTTATTCAGCTCTATTTCCAATTTTATTTTCAAGAAAGTCCCCGTCATAAAAAGGTGCTCGAGTAACACCTAGGCAGTATATCAACACTGAGGCTATAAATCACAGATTACACGGGGACACTTACTCAAACAAGAGCAAGATCTTAAAAGGAGTGATACTATTTAAAATATTAAGAGATATCACGCCCCGCCAAAGGCGAGCCTTTTGAAATATGAGCTCAGTTCACACTTGAATGCACTTTAGATCGGTGGATGCTAACTAAGATGGACGTGAGCATGGGAGCGCAGCATTTTTTGAAGTAATACGCGTAATAATTTGACTAAGGCGATTCTGAGAAAGCTAAAAATAGTATACAGGATGCAACTACAGTTTGGAATTACGTCAATAAAAGATTAAAAAGCATTCCTCAATGGGTATAAGCAAAGGTGCCCTTTTTATTCACCTACATTTATACATTTTACAGTTAAGGGGTCCAGCCTTTTGGCATTCACCGGGTACCTACACTTAAAGACGGGCTGTTAATTAGAATTTCCATAAATTTGACATTTATCATTACTGTATTTGGGACTTCATTTTCCAACAAATCAAAGCAATTAAACAATGGCTTATTAAAAAAAAAACAACCAGAGGTAAATGAATGTCTACGTATTTCTATGCGCCGTTCATGGATTAGCGATTGTCAATGTCGATTCACGTTCATCACATACCATTTACGCTACGGACGACCGAGTGTGACGTTTTCGTATCGCACTCGCACGTTCTAATTCGCTTTCCGTTCTTCGTTGGATCAGTGCAGAGGTTACGATCAGACAATGCCCCGGTGTGTCGCAACCGTCTGACATTTGGATGTATCCTTGATATTTGAATCGGTATTCGGTACGAGTGAGGCGTAGGACGCGGAACATGGCGACGAGTGCACGAGCGCCGTATTATACGCGAATGTGTTCGTTTCTAACATTGCAATAGAACGTTATGTCGTGTTTAGATCTCGTTTGGTTGTCGGTAAATGCGTGTAATGTGAATATATTATGGATACTTAGGTGGTCCTTAAGTAGGTCCTACAAACAAGATATTTACAGGATGTAATTCTATAAATGCTGATTTACAAATAACCACTACTAGTTCTACTTAAAGCTTTAAGTTAAGCTTTATCTTAAAATTGCAGCTTGTACTTAAATATTTTTTTTGTAAGAAATGACTTTTGTTATTACAGATGACCCCTACTACTGCGGTCTTCGAGCGCGCGTCCCCAACTTTGTCAAGGCTAACGGAGCGAAAGTCCTCCCAACGATGGCCGAACGGATGACGCTGAAAGAAGTGCCGGTGCCGAGTAAGCGGTACAGCGTGGCGCACGCGCACCCGCACCCGGCCGCGTTCCCGCCGCAAATGGTGCCGTTTGCGCACGCGCCCATGCCGCCGCAAGCTCTCTGGCACGCACGCTCCTACGAAAGCGGAATCGGTGCGTACGGTCCCCTCAGAAAAGAGAAGCTCATGTTCCAATTCTATCCAAACAGGGACAAACGGCTGCGACCCCTCGTGATCCAGCAGCCGCGCTAGTGTAAACTAACCCCGCACTTTAATTCCACCGCCTCGACGCGGACTCTTCGCTCCAACCTTGGTATTTAAACTTTCCGTTACTAGTCAGCTTCGCTTGGTAGCACGAGCCTGTAGCTTCTCTCACTTCACACTTTTGTGTTCACACCCCATAAATAATCACTGATCTTTTTCATTGCCATGTTTCTTTCTTGACGGTCTTGTCCTATTCTTCTAGCAAATTTTCCGATCGCAAGCTTTGCTATCATCCTAATTTTATAGGCATTTAGAGATCAGTTAAGTACCTTTCGGAATGTATTTCCGATTTGGGTTTCAATAGATGTTTTAGAAGATTGTTTGTTTCATAAAGAGTACCTACTACAATTTTGCACCTGACACTTAAACTGGATCTGACGCAGATATAATTAGAATATGGGATGTAACTTTTAATCTAGCCCGCTAGGCCCATAATATTTTTTCTACCACACTCGGTTATAATATTAATAAGTAAGTTATATTAATTAAAAAGTACTCACTAAAATTTTAAAATAGGCATGGAGTAAACTTACCACATTAATCAATTCAACTTAAGCCCTGATCACCAATCAAGTCTTTATTTCTTCTTGTTTTTTTAATAAGACACAATGAACAAATCAGTGACAATAATAAAATGACCCTTACAGACGGAGACCATTATGACCCATACGCGCTGTACGGACGTCTGCCGATGCCAGGTCGTGGGTTCCCCCCACCACCTGCCCCCCACGCGCGTCACATGTTCATCGGAGAGTGGGACTAGAGTGCGATACAACTGACAACGGCGACTTGATATAGGATCGGGATATTGTCACATCGAAATGGACAAATGTTGTACACCTCAATTAGAATATATCAATTCTATAAAGGGATTTTGTTAATAAAATAAGTTATAATGCCCTCAAAATGCCCCCAAAGCTAAACGCAAAGGTTTTAGTCGGGGTGCACATCTTACTTAAGTAAATGAGATATTACGTAGATGATGCAATGATTGGAAAACCACGCATAACCAAAGACTGAGTTATGTTTGAATAATTTTCTAATAAAATAAGAATTAACAATATCTATAGCAATGTGACAGTATCTTGGTAAAGATTATTTTTATTTGTAATCTTGTAAATATGTGCAGCTTTGTAAAGGAATACGAATTTATAATAATCGTATGCATGGATGTTAATTGAAAAATATTTAAGATTTTCATGTGTAAACGATTTTATATAATCTTTATGAGTTAGTTTTTTATAATTAGAATTTATATTAGTAATCAATTTTACCGCTAGATTGTAATGTATTTAACTGAATATTGTAAAAACTTAGTATTAATAAGGTACTATAAGATAATTATCACTGCCAATGTATTTAACGATTTGCGTGTTCAACGGCATCACAATTCGTTGTTTTTTAAATGTTTTCTTTTTTTATTATTTAAGTGTCAATCCTAGTCAAAACAGGGTTGGGAAAATGAAATTGTTAAGGCTTTTAAAATTATTGTACTCGGTTGTTCTTATTTGTGGCAACGTTTTGTTGAAATCGTCTGTACTGAAGTCTTAAATTTTCCACGCTAGTTCTGTGTCAATCTAATCTCGAGTCATACACAATAATTGCATTTTTTACGAATTCCACACAAATTATCATTATCATAGCGTTATTTGTATGTAAATTGAATATTAGAATCATATAACTCCATTGAATATCATAAATAGAGTAAGATAGATTATTCAATTTTAGCGTAATAAATTCTTTTGTAAATATTTATTTCTTTTAACATAATAAGTAGTATAGATTTATCTCTTCCATCCATGTATGTCCTAATATATCTCTCCAATACTCAATATCGTATGTTTTAATTACGTGTACATCAACGTTGACAATTTGAATCTAACTTTTTGTCGCAATTAGTGTTAAACTATATTTTTCAGAAACGTTTTGTATTTTACCACATTTTAGCGTTAGGTATTTGTATTCGATAAATTGTATGAATATTTTAAAATAATTTCTTCAAAAGAACTATGCTCTAAATGTGCATAGATCATTTTGGCTGATCTTATTTTATTCGCTTTATAAAAAACGAGTTTTAACTGATATGTAGCTTCAAAATTAATATTCGGTGCTACAAACGTTACCATGTTGTATCTTATGTATTATTGTAGATAATTATAACGATACTTTATGAATAGATGTGATTAATGATCAAAAAAATGTACTTTCAGAAAATATATCATTTGAACAAACTTGTTGACTGAACATTTTAAATCGTTTATTTGATCCATCTAATGAATATAATATAAAGTAAATGTAAATTTATATTACGAGTATCTACTCATGTAATTCTTTGTACAACACGCTGTCAACTTTTGAATATTTGGAAAATTAGTACTTAATGCTATGAACATTTTGGCAATATTTCCTATTAGAATACTGACATAAGTAATATCAACATCCACTTGTATTATTTAAACCTGGGTGTTGGTTATCGAGTAACCTATTATAAGGAAAACCCTTTTTGAGTAAATATACAATTACTTTAATAACAGGTTTGTTTTAATTCCGCAGGGAATTGTTATTCCTTAACAATATAAGAATCACTCAGTTACTTTCTTCGTTAGTAATTAAAATATTTATTTACCAGTTGAATGCTCCAATGACTCAGTAAATTTAAACTTAATCGTTATTTATTCTGGCTGCTTATATTCACCTGCACCTATCCATTTTTTTATTAAATCTTTTATGTACTTCCTAGCCTCTTTCAACTCTTCAGGATCATCAGATCGGGCAGAATATAGGTCCCTACAATGTGTTGTAGAAGATATAACTTTAGCTGGCGCATCATAAGAGACGTCCTCTAAAACTCCTAATCTTGACCAAGGATCCAAACCTCCGTTTGAGAAAACTACGTGCGTTACATTAGGTTTCAGGCCACCGTACAACAAGTTTGTATTTACAATGCCTTCATCTATTCTTTTTTCATTGAAGTCTGGACCAAAAGCTTTGGTACACAATTTGTAAAAGAACTCCACAGGAATGTTATCTGTGAACGGTTGTTTCGTTGAAGTAGTGGTTTGATAGTAACCGAATTCCGTACAAGTCTGGTAAGTCCAGGCAGTCGCCCAAACAACCTCTTTCATGTTTTCAATCATGGAATCGAAATCATAATTGTAACAATTATTTTTCTCTCTCCAAAATGTATCATCACCTTCTTTTGATGAAATGACGCGTAGTGTATCACTTATTTCTTGGCAATAGCCTTTTATGCTTTCAGGACTACCATATTGCGTTTGATTCATAAATACTGAAGTCTTATCTAGGAAAAATAACTGTCGATTTTCAGCTTTGGTCATATCATTGTCACTACAAATTTGCTCTTCTTTTTTAAGCTGTTCAATACCAGAATTTGATTGAAATAGCTTGTCATATTTTCTGAATATTTCTGATATTTCATTTAAGCATCCTGGTGGACCATGCTGTTTGAAATCGTCGTTAACAGTTTCTAAATACTCGTAGAAATCCTTTTGCGCTAAGACCGGAGCGCTGCTAGCGATAGCAGCGTCCACTAACTCAGGGTAGAGAAGCTTCATCCATGCTGCCAAGTTCCCAGCGTACGATCCTCCAACCACTACTACTTTTGAATGTTTAAATTTCGATACCATTTTTATTTCTTCAAGTAATCTCGCCACATCAGCAAGTGCTTGTTTGGAACTCAAATACTTTAGATTTTCTGTACTCAGTTCCGCAAAAGGTTTACTGTTACCGTAATACCTATGTTCTGATAAATACATGGCACCGTCAGTTTCCCTCGCTAAATCGTACATTAATCCTGTTTGTAAAGATAGTTCGCTTGCTTCTCCTTCGCCACTGATAAACAGATACACTGGACCATCTTTTTTCCAATAATCTTGTCTTTCGAAGTATCTCATCTTCCAAACACGCGTTTCATCTTTATCAAAATGATCTAAAGGTTGCTCGAGCCATTTCGTTTCAATAGCAGACGAATCACATAACGCTACTGATGAATTGAATTCGATGAGAATACGTCTGAATCCAGTGCCAAGTCCGTGGAATCCAGTTGCGGTGGTGAGATAGAACAAACATGAAGATAAAAATAAGTTAAGCTCAAAGAAATACATAGCTCTAATCCCGAAGCTGTACTCCATGGATGAAGCACTACTGACTGCAGTTTTTATCGACACATGCTATTTAAAACATACTTAGGTACTTAACAGATGTTTGGAGTTCTTATGTTTATCACCAAATACGAGTGGTATGTAGTAAAAAAATTATGATAAGTATAAGGAGTACCTATGGTATGTATGTCGCAGCCAAATAGCTTAATTCGCCGTTCAATTAACAGCCTAGGCACTTAACTAAACAGCGCATTTCAACTAACGGCCGAAATGATATTCAGCCGTATCGTCTGTTACAACATTTAATAAACTGGCTGGCTAATGCTTAGGCAACTGGTTGACACACAGTACTACAAAACTTTTTCAAAATACTACCCAAGCAGAGCGACCCAGATGGGTTTAGGTTAGGGTTATTTTTTTATGACCCCACAGAAATCCCACCCGGCAAGTAGATTCGGTGGATCTAAACAATTTCGTAAAATCTATATCTATACAAATAAATAAAATTGGAGTGTCTGTTTGTAATATCAAAATAACACCTTTTCACTAAATGCATATGAAAGTACATACGGCGCCTATAACAAAAACGCGATTTAATTTTTTTTGTCTGTCTGTCTGTCTGTGTGTTTGTTCCGGGTAACGGCTGGACCGATTTTGACGGGACTTTCACTGGCAGATAGCTGATGTTTTAAGGAGTAACTTAGGCTACTTTAATTTTAGAAAAACAATTAGGGTTCAGCGTAAAAAATAAAAACACATGAAATTAAAGAGTATTTCCGAAACGGCTGGACCGATTTTGACGGGACTTTCACTGGTAGATAGCTGTTGTTATAAGCAGTAACTTAGGCTACTTTTATTTTAGAAAAACAAATTTAAAAAATAAAAAAAACCTGTCGCGCGGGCTTAGAAAGTGGGAGCGGGCTTTTTTGTTAAGTTACATTCCACGCGGACGAAGTCGCGGGCTCAGCTAGTACCTAATAAACTTATTCCATCAATTTTTTTTTGCCGACGCCATATTGACCAAAGAGAATATAATAGAGATATTGACAGTTTGGTGAGTTTCGGCGCTAGGTGGCAGAAAGTAGAACTAAATTGAAATGAACAGGCTAGGCAAGTAATTAAACGTCATCGATCCAAGTCATTTGCCTAGCTGTTTGATGAAATGGCTGAATATCATTCAGGCCGTTAGTTGAACGGCGCTGTTTAGTTAAGTGCCTAGGCTGTTAATTGAACGGCGAATTAAGCTATTTGGCGGCGACATGTACATACCTAACATGTTTTTATAGTAATTTAAAATATTTATATAGCTAGACAATAATGCGAATTCTTCTTTCAACACTTAACATTATTTCTTTTGATAAAATTCGTGCGGGGTCCAAGTCAGTTTTGGGTTTACCGGGACTAGTCGAGGGTTAAACTTGGGTGTCCACTGGGTGTCATTGTCGGACAGCAGAGTCAATTTTTGCGTATAGGAGTAAAACAGTATTGCCAATGACTTATCAAACAGGTATCAAACCACCATTGAAATAAAAAGTAGGTACCTATGTACCTACGTATACTACCCATATATCAAATTATTTTCGCTGCATTCAAATCCATCCTACCTGCAACCTGCTATTATATAAGCCTTTGCCACCTACTATTATATTAGAGGGCGTGTCTAGGTGTGTAGGGTTATAAGAGATTCATAAATCGAATACGAATAACATTTTCCAATAAACATTTGAAATGTCACGTCACTAGTTGCCATGGCAACGCATCAACACCAACTTATTGGCGCGTGCGGCGGCGTGAAGTGCAAAATAATTAGTTCACACCAAACTATGTTTTTTTCTGAGAGCTTTGTAGTTTTTTGTGTGTACCTATGTAAGTAGTTGATAAGTACTTGCTGTAACTTTGTTGATTGAATTGTAATAAAACCCAGGAATAATCGTTCAGATCTATATACTGCTTTTCAATAGTAAACCTCTGTTTTGTTAATTATTCAGTATATACTTAGTACAGTAATACTTCATAAGAAGCATTAACTACGCAGGTAACTAATTCATATTCCATACTATTGCATTAGGGAGATATGACATCTTACCTTCCTATTCCATTAAAAACCAGAATTATTTATTTGTGTTGTGATCGATTGTAATAAAATCTATTGTTACTATTTTAATTACCTAATCACTATTACTACCTAATTATTTGAATTTAACAATAATGCTAATGTATCCGGAATAAATAAACAACTAAAATAAGTAACGGAAGTACGTCATGTGTTATGAAATGTCTAGTGATAATTTGTCATAAAACAGTGTTATTAATTTCCCATATATTTATTAAAATGAGTTATATATATTAAGAGCCCAATTATAGTTTTAAATAATGATGTATTTTGATATTTGTATCAACGGAAGTCATGTTTGTTGTTGTGAGCGTGGTTAGGAGGGAGAAGGGCGCCCCACCACGCTTCGCAATGGCGGACATAACGACGTGTTGAAGTAGCAGTCAGTTGAAGACAGTGTAACTAATAGGTTGTCTAAGCTTAATAATAAATCTTGTGTGATATACTCTGACGTTTTATTATAAGTCAGAAGTGAAATAACCCGCGAGCCATGTCGAATGAAAACCGTGAGTAATTTTATCATTATTGTTATTATTTTAGTTGAAAGGCAAGATAAGTTTAGTGAATGGTTCTTTTGAATATATTGTGCTAAAGATTCATAGCTATCAAAGGCGGACTAAGTACTGGTTTCCGGATAGTGCACAATATCGATAATTGGGTCCATGCATGTGGTGCATTTGGTCGGGGCAACTCCCCGATAGTGCTGCCGCAGCATTGGTCTGGTTTATTAATCATGGTGCGGTAGAATTAGATCGGGGCAACTCCCCGGCAGTTCTACTGCAGCGTGTAGATAGACACTGGGATGGTGCAAGTGTTGCTTTTGGTCGGGGCAACTCCCTGATAAAGTTTCGCTGCATTATTTTGTGCAAAGTCGTTGTGCCTGTCTGGAAGCGATTTGCTAAACAGATACAGATTACAAAAGAGCCATATACACTTATAGGTTTGTTACATGTGCAGCCATGTAGGTGAGCTGTTGAATATTTTATGTATGCATACTGTTGTGCAGCCATGTAGGTGAGCTGTTAAATATGTTATGTATGCATACTGTTGCGCAGCCATGTAGGTGAGCTGTTGAATATTTTATGTATGCATACTGTTGTGCAGCCATGTAGGTGAGCTGTTAAATATTTTATGTATGCATACTGTTGTGCAGCCATGTAGGTGAGCTGTTAAATATTTTATGTATGCATACTGTTGTGCAGCCATGTAGGTGAGCTGTTAAATATTTTATGTATGCATACTGTTGTGCAGCCATGTAGGTGAGCTGTTGAGAATTTTATGTAAGTATACTGTTAAGCAGCCATGTAGGTGAGCTGCCGAGGAGTTATATTGATGCAGGTATTATTATGGTGCTTGAATTATGTAAGCAGATCTACCCACAATTACAATTATTACAATTTAAGTTGTGACTAAGCTTGCTTATACTACAAAATAGTATAAATGCTTCAGGATAGCTGGTATACAATGGAGTATGTTACGCTTAGTATCAAACCTGATGTTTTAACTCGAGTTTAAATATATTATATCAGCAGCTTTATATTAGGTAGCACAGTACGAGAAAAAGAACATTAAGTGCATAACCTTTCAGGTGACGAGTACGAAAGTTACACGCCCAAGCGTTCCAGGCGACGTAGAAAGTCTACGTCCTGTGGGCCTGATGCTGATGCAGCACAGAAGGAAAGCTACACGCCCGAGTATTCTAGGCGACGTAGAAGGTCTACGTCCAGTGAGCCTGATGCTGATGCAGCACCCAGTAAACGGTCAAAATCAACAGGATTGACAACTGGCGACCTGTTGAAGATTATATCTGCTTTACAAGACGGTCCAGGTAAAATCAATCATACTACCAATGTTGTGCCCGAATTCGACCCCGACAACAAGTCTCAGGAGGTTGAACGATGGCTAAAGAAGGTTAACGAATGTTCATCTATTTACGGTTGGGATGATAAACAGACCATCCACTATGCACTTCAAAAATTACGTGGAATAGCAAAACAATGGTACGAATCTCTTCCATCGCTCGACTTCTCCTGGAACGAATGGCAGTCAAAATTTAGAAAAGCTTTCCCAAGTGACGTGAATTATGGTAAACTATTAGAGGAAATGTTAAACCGAAAATCTCGCATGGATGAGAGCCTTAAAAGTTACTTTTATGATAAATTATCCCTTTTAAGTAGATGTGAGATTGTCGGTCGCAAAGCAGTTGATTGTATTATATATGGCATTTATGATAACTCTATTCGAAACGGAGCACAGGCTCTTCAATGTACGGAGCCGGAGGATCTGTTAAGCTATCTAGCGTCTCAGCAGCCCATAAAGTCAAAAGAATCTTTGCGAGTATCATCCGTGTCAAATTCCCTTAAAAGACGAGATTTTCGTATGAACACTAATGGCCAGAATAGAACGAATAATTTTAACAGAGCTACCGATGTAGTTTGCTTTAATTGTAATGAACGAGGCCATAGTTACCATTCATGCGCCAAACCATTGATAAAATGCGTAAAGTGCGGTAGAGTAGGTCACAATTCAGATAATTGCAATAGGAAACCGTTGCAGTCACATGAAGCCAACCCTCAAAATAATCAGACCTCTGAAAATAAAGTTCTTAAGGTAATTTCTAGTATTCCTTCTGAGATAGATTTTACATGTAGTGGTTTTAAACATAGCCCCAAGAACATTAAGAACTCTGAACTCAACATCGCGACTACTTCAAATAATTACAACAATAAGTTCAACAAAACAATATGTGCTAATGGGACACTGCTAAACGCTTTTATAGATTTTGGTAGTGACTGTAGCCTAATAAGACATTCAGACGCAAGGCGTCTTGGTCTCCCTGAATGTAAGGATTTCTTGCCAATGATAAAAGGTTTTGGGAACTCTACCGTCAGCCCAAAATTTCGATCTATCATTCCAATTCGTATTGATGAAGTAGAAACCGAACTAACAGTGCTAGCCGTGGATGACACTTATTTGAGCACACCAATGTTAATAGGACAGAATTTTACAGAACTTGCTTCCGTGACCGTAATGAAGGATAATGAGAGGCTTACCTTTTACCACACTCCTGGTGGCGTTTTCGACCGAGGGGATGTTACCATTGATTTATACGTAGCAAAAGATGTAACAATAACAAAGGGAGGTTTAGTTGAAGTCTATACTAAAGAAACCTACACTGGTGACATCTACTCTGACGGAAGCACTAGATTAAACCCAAATCAAGAATACCATTTGCACCAGGGATGTTATGTAGTTCAGGAAGGAAAAGCAGTTATATTTGTAACTGCTTTAACAAATTGTTCTATAAGTTTCAAAATTGATAAATTGATCGCGAGGGTTAGTCCAATAACTGAGATGAAATCTTTCATTGTTCAAACCGATCAGGACTCAAGTGAATTACCACCTCTGGACAAGTCTGATATTAAGGTTGGCGAAAATGTAGATCAGGTTACTCGGGAGAGACTATATAGACTTTTACAAGAGTACAGAAATTGCTTTGCCACAAATCTTAGTGAGATAGGTTGCATGAAAGATACGGTTATGAATATAGACCTTCACGATAAAACTCCAGTCGTTTATAGACCATACCGCCTATCCCATCACGAGCGCCAAAAGGTCCGAGATATAGTAGATGACTTAGTTGAAAACGATATTGTACAGGAATCTGACTCTAACTATGCCAGTCCCATCTTACTTGTTCGGAAAAAGAACGGGGAATCTCGTCTTTGTGTCGATTACCGTGCTCTCAACAATAAAACTGTGAAAGATAAATGCCCATTGCCACTAATTGACGACCAGCTTTCAAATTTGAGTGGTAATAAGTTTTTTATTACTTTGGATTTGGCCTCTGGGTACTATCAGATCCCCATGGGAGAAGACTCTCGTCGCCTGACCGCGTTCGTCACCCCAGATGGACACTATGAGTTTAAACGAATGCCGTTCGGGCTGGCAAACGCACCGGCGGTTTTTCAAAAAAATTATGAACCGTTTATTAGGTTCGCGAAGGTTTAAAACTGCTTTGGCGTATATGGATGATCTCCTCATTCCATCTGCTTCAATTGACGAGGGTTTTGAAAGGCTCAAAGATGTTCTGGAATTGATTCAAGAGGCTGGCTTGACATTGAAGTTATCAAAATGCAGTTTTTTCGACATTAGGATAGAGTATTTAGGTTACGAAATCTCGGCAGAAGGCATTAAGCCGAGTGAAAGAAAAATCATTGCCGTGCGTGACTTTCCAGTGCCCCGCAATGTCCACGAAGTGCGCCAGTTCTTAGGCCTTGCGAGCTATTTTCGGCGATTTGTGAAAGGGTTTGGTGAAGTTGCCAGGTCATTGACTGCACTACTTAAGAAAGATGCATCGTGGCAATGGGGTTGCGAACAGGCAAAAGCTTTTACCACATTGAAAAACTGCCTGATTGAACGCCCTCTGCTGGCATTGTATAATCCAGAATTACAGACCGAGGTGCATGCAGATGCTAGTTCTTTGGGGTTAGGAGGAATCCTGATGCAGTGGCAGGCTTGTCCAAGGGTACTGAAACCCGTAGCCTACTTTAGTAGGCAAACCACGGCTGAGGAGCGTCACTTCCATTCATATGAGCTGGAGACCTTAGCTGTGGTTTGCTCACTAAGAAAGTTCCGCCCTTATCTTTTAGGACTTGACTTCTCCGTTCACACGGATTGTAACGCACTTAGGACAACTTTAACTAAACGAGATTTGATTCCCCGCGTAGCACGTTGGTGGTTGTTAATGAGCGAATATAACTTCACTATTGAATACCGCCCAGATTGCCGTATGAACCATGTTGACGCTCTCAGTCGTAATCCCCCAAACAGAGTCAGTCCTATCCCTCTTGTCAAAACTTTAAATATAAATACGGACAATTGGATGCTAACTCTTCAGATGGCTGATACCGAACTGGAGCGAATTTTCAAAATTTTAAAACCCAGTCTTGACGAGGAAGCGTCAGAAGTAAAAAGAAACTATGTTATCAAAAACCATACATTATACAGAAAAGTAGGAGAAGAATTGCGCTTAGTAATCCCTAAGGACGCTAGATGGCAAATTTGCAGAGCCAACCATGATGATGTAGGTCACTTTGGGCTGGCTAAAACGTTAGATCGAATACAGGGTCGGTACTGGTTCCCTAAAATGAGGCGCTTCGTAAAAAAATACGTGGCGGCTTGCATAGACTGCGCATACAATAAGGATAGTGCGCCTAGGACAAGCACCGGTCTCTTAAATCCTATACCCAAAGTAGAGCAACCCTTTCATACCCTTCATTTGGACCATCTTGGACCATTCGTGGCCAGTAAATCCCGTAACAATTATATTTTAACAATAGTAGACGGATTTACAAAATACCTCTTTGCCAGACCAGTTAGGGACACCAAAACGGTAAATGTCATTAAAGTGTTGCAGAAATTGTTTTATGATTTCGGGATACTGCATAGGATAATTTCGGATCGTGGAACAGCTTTCACATCAGCTCAGTTTAAAATATTTTGTAACACCAAAGGCATTAAACATGTGCTTAACGCAGTTGCTTGTCCCAGGGCAAATGGTCAGGCTGAGAGGTTCAACCGGACCATCCTTACAGCCTTGTCAACCCAAAATTTTAACAAAGACGAACGTGATTGGGACGAACAGCTGGGTAAAGTACAATGGGGCATAAACAATACAGTAAATGCTACTACAAAAAAGAGTGCATCCGAACTTTTGTTTGGAATCAAACTAAGTGGCCCTATGGACATCATGCTGTCAACCGAGAACTTAAATACTGCCGACGAACCGACTTCTCCGTCCCCTTTTACCCCCGTCGATGGTTTTAGAAACAACGAATCTGTAGAACAAGTGCTTATTTCTTCAGACAATTCATTCAGTCAACAAACTGTACATAATTGTGATTCCCTTGATAAGTTCCCGTCAATGTCCATGGACACTTCTAACCGTGATGACCTACCCATACATAATAATGATTCATCGTCAACTTCTAATGTAGCTACCACAGAAATCGACAAAATAAGACAGGAGGCCTCAGCTAATATTAAAAGTAGTCAAGTGCGTCAAAAAAAAGCTTACGATGCTAAAAGATCCCCTTCTTCCGTATACTCTGTAGGCGACTTAGTCAAACTTACCAAGGTCAGTTTTAAAAATGATGGGAATAGCAAAAAACTCTTACCAAAGTTTACTGGACCATATAAGGTGACAAAATCTTTAGGAAACGATCGTTACGAGATCTCTAACATACCCGGATTTGACACAAGAAAGTATGTGACCGTCGTAGCCGCAGATAGAATGCGGCCTTGGATAAATGTTCAAGCGCTGGAAATTAACGGATCTGTTCATTCTCCCTCTAATGCATGTGACTCCGACACTAGCTCAGATAGAGAGTAATTGTCACCCTTATTTATGTTTTAGCAGCATTCAATCCAAATTTCTATAGCTGAAATAATTGTTATTAAGGGTAATAATAATAGTATTATCCTAAAGGTACAAAAAAAAAACTTATTTTCTTACTAAAGTAATTTAGAATTTAATAAAAATAAAATAAATATTAGTATATATTTGATATTTCTAAAACAAAAGAATCTTAAAATTAGTTTATTAATGTAATCATTAACACCTTCTTTATTTTGGAATGTTGTGATTAAAGCGTGCTTCGGAGTTAGCACGCAGTCGGATGGCCGAATGTTGTGATCGATTGTAATAAAATCTATTGTTACTATTTTAATTACCTAATCACTATTACTACCTAATTATTTGAATTTAACAATAATGCTAATGTATCCGGAATAAATAAACAACTAAAATAAGTAACGGAAGTACGTCATGTGTTATGAAATGTCTAGTGATAATTTGTCATAAAACAGTGTTATTAATTTCCCATATATTTATTAAAATGAGTTATATATATTAAGAGCCCAATTATAGTTTTAAATAATGATGTATTTTGATATTTGTATCAACGGAAGTCATGTTTGTTGTTGTGAGCGTGGTTAGGAGGGAGAAGGGCGCCCCACCACGCTTCGCAATGGCGGACATAACGACGTGTTGAAGTAGCAGTCAGTTGAAGACAGTGTAACTAATAGGTTGTCTAAGCTTAATAATAAATCTTGTGTGATATACTCTGACGTTTTATTATATTTGTTTGTGATAAAGACCGTGGATCATTTATTCTGTAGGTATGTGAGTAAAGTTCGTACTTAAACAGTACCTACCTAAGAGCATTATCTCCATCTCAGAGCATTTTCCTTTAAGTACCTACCTATTTAAAATCTTTTTAAATAACATGTTACTTCATGACATTTGCTATAAATTTCATTATACCAGAGAAATATGGATAGGTATCTTCATAAAAGTGCACCTTTACATACACCAAGCAAGGGTTCGGAGGGGGTAATGAGTGCAGTTGACCCCCCGCCACCCACGATTCACGACCGAAGTTTTTGCTCAATTTACTGAAACTGCAATTTTACTTAAACTGACACTACCTCTTCCATCCCCCACCTATCTTATCATCACCTATATTATATATCTGACGACTGCTTGGCGCAGTGGTTCGAGCGTAGGCCGCTCGGGTCACTGCACATGGTGGTTGCGGGTTTAATTCCCGCCGGGGCAAATTTCCGAAATGGCATTTCCGTAATTTGCCCTTATAAGAGGTACGAAATTAAAATGATTGGGATTGTAGGAAGTACACAAAAAAGAGCTCTCTCGGGCACTTATGGTTGCATAGGGAGAGCGTTTGTGGACGGGCATTAGGAAGCTGGGATTCATTTTAGTCAGACGTGCTTATGAACATTAAAACAAATGATTTGTTAGATCCTTTCTTCAATTAAACACTTTTAAACTTCATCACTTTTATTGATACTTCCTTTGTTTTCGAATAACTGTTATACAATATTATTAATGTTCATAAGCACGTCGGACTAAAATGAATCCCAGCCTCATAATAGTCGTCCACAAACGCTCTCCCTATGCAATCATAAGTGCCCGAGGGAGCTCCTCTTTTGTGTACTTCCTACAATCCCATTCATTTTAAATTCGTACCTCTTACAACTCAGGTCTCGGTTTCACTGGGATTGCCCCCAGTCCATTGTACAGGTTGCTTAGTTTGGGACCATACAGTTGGTGTGTCAGTCTGGCGATATTTATTTATTTATCATCCTCCCTCTATGGGTTTAGAAACGGCACCATGAGACCGACTTCAGCATACCGAGGCAGCACCAGTGCGGCTATCCACGGCTGGCTTCGGACACAAATAGCGTAAAACTATATTTTCTGAGTAAGTACCTATAGTTCAGAAACACGGTTTGTATTTTACCACATTTTAGCGTTTATTCGATAAATTGTGTGCAGATTTCAAAATAATTTATTTCAAAGATTTGTGCTCTACAGATCATTTTGGCTGATCTTATTTTAATGGTTTTATAAAAAACTACAACTACAACTCAACAAGCTTCAAAATTTATATTTGGTGCTACACACATGTATTATTGTAGATAATCATAACGATACTTTATAAAAAGATGTGATTAATAATCAACAAAATGTACTTCAGTAAATATCATTTGAACATCTTATTGATGATATTTTTTTATGTGTTCCATCTGATGAATGTTGTATAATGTAAATGTCAATTTATATTATCTACTCATGCAATATTTGTACATAAAGATGTATTTTTTTTTTTTGGAAAATTTGTATTTAATGCTATGACCATTTTAGAAATATTGAGGTACCATTTGAATAAATAATATCAACATCCACTTAAATATTACTTAAACCTGGGTGTTGGTTATCCAGTACTTAACTTGGGTATTATAACTAAACGTTTTTTGAATATTTGTTTTATTCCACAGATAATTTTGATTCCTTAACAATATTGGTATCACGCAGGTTCTTCGGTATTCTCTTCGTTATTAATTCTAAATATTTATTTACCAGTTAAGTCCTCAGGATTTAAACTTAATCGTTCCTTATTCTGGTTGCTTGAATTCACCTGCACCTATCCATTTTTTTATTAAATATTTTATGTACTTCCTAGCCTCTTTCAATTCTTCAGGATCTTCAGATCTATCAGAAAATAGGTCCCTACAATGTGTTGTAGAAGATATAACTTTAGCTGGCGCATCGTAAGAGATGTCCTCTAAAACTCCTAATCTTGACCAAGGATCCAAACCTCCGTTTGAGAAAACTACGTGCGTTACATTAGGTTTTAAGCCACCATACAACAAGTTTGTATTTACAATGCCTTCATCTATTCTATTTTCATTGAAGTCTGGACCAAAAGATATGGTACACCATTTGTAAAAGAACTCCACAGGAATGTTATCTGTGAACGGTTGTTTCTTTGAAGTAGTGGTTTGATAATAACCGAATTCTGTACATGTCTGGTAAGTCCAAGCAGTCGCCCAATCAACCTCTTTTATGGTTTCAATCATGGAATCGAAATCGTAATCGTAACAATTATTTTTCTCTACCCAATATGTATCATCTTCTATTGATGAAATAACCCGTAATGTATCACTAATTTCTTGGCAATAGCCTTCAATGCTTTCAGGACTACCATACTGCGCTTTACTCATAAATACTGAAGCCTTATCTAGGAAAAATAACTGTCGATTTTCAGCTTTGGTCATATCATTGTCACTACAAATTTGCTCTTCTTTTTTAAGCTGTTCAATACCAGAAATTGATTGAAATAGCTTGTCATATTTTCTGAATATTTCTGATATTTCCTTTAAGCATCCTGGGGTACCATGCTGTTCGAAATCGTCGTTAACAGTTTCTAAATACTCGTAGAAATCCTTTTGCGCTAAGACCGGAGCGCTGCTAGCGATAGCAGCGTCCACTAACTCAGGGTAGAGAAGCTTCATCCATGCTGCCAAGTTCCCAGCGTACGATCCTCCAACCACTACTACTTTCGAATGTTTAAATTTTGATACCATTTTTATTTCTTCGAGCAATCTCGCGACATCAGCAAGGGCTTGTTTGGAACTCAAATACTTTAGATTTTCTGTACTCAGTTCCGCAAAAGGTTTACTGTCACCGTAATACCTATGTTCTGATAAATACATGGCACCGTTAGTTTCCCTCGCTAAATCGTACATTAATCCTGTTTGTAAAAATGCTTTACTTGCTTTCCATTCGCCGCTGATGAACAGATACACAGGACCATCTTTTTTCCAATAATCTTGTCTTTCGAAGTATCTCATCTTCCAAACACGCGTTTCATCTTTATCAAAATGATCTAAAGGTTGCTCGAGCCATTTCGTTTCAATAGTAGATGAATCAAATAACGCTACTGATGAATTGAATTCGATGAGAAAACGTCTGAATCCAGTGCCAAGTCCGTGGAGTCCAGTTGCGGTGGTGAGATAGAAGAAACATGAAGATAAAAATAGGTTAAGCTCAAAGAAATACATAGCTCTAATCCCGAAGCTGTACTCCATGAATGGAGCACTACTGATTGCAGTTTTATCGACACTTGCTGTTTAAAACAGACGTAATAGATGTTTGGAATTGTTGTTTATCACCAAATGCGGGTGGTATGTGCTAAAAAACTGTATAAGAGGTAGGTATGGTATACATACCTAACAAAAAAATGGTAACATAATATATTTATATAGCTAGACAATTGCGAATTATTTGATTAAATTCGTGCTGGTTCCTAGGCAATGTTGATTTTCCCGGGACTATTCATGGGTTAAACCCAAAGATACTTGTTAAACCTGGGTGTCAAGTGGAATATTTTTCTTCCAACTCCTATTATTTATTTCGATTAAATTCGTGCGGGTTCCAAGACAATTTAACTTTACCCAGGACTCGTCGAGGATCAAACCTCGACGTCATTATTGGTCACCATTGTCGATCCTGGCTTACAGGAGTTACAGTGGCGGGAGTGTGTGGCGGGACAAGTCCAAAAAAAAAAACCTGGGTGTCATTGTAGACACCATTGTCGATCTTAATATAAGTACGTATGGGAGTAAATTAGTGTGGGGGGTGCGTGGTAGGCCTAGTCCCACTTTAACAAGACATCATATCGCAAAATAAAATGACATGGGTAATTTTATGTAAGGAGAAATTTAATTTAGACAAAGCAAAGTCTTGTCGTGGTTGTCCGTTGGCGGGCCAAAATGAGACAACAAAACAATAACTTATCGAACATGTATCAAACCACCATTGAAATAATAACTAGGTAAGCACCTACCTAGACTACCCACCATTTTTTTTCACAGCCCTCAAATCCATTATACGTAGCTATACGCCTTTGCTACCTTCTATTAGAGGGCGTGTGTACCTACGTGGTACCTACGTGTAATCATAATAATAAAGCTTTAATAAAGGGTCTAATTATTATTTTATTATAAGAGATTCATAAATCGAATACGAATCACTTTGTCCAATAAAAACAAACATTTGAAATGTCACGTCACTCGTTACCATGGCAACGCATCTACAACACATCGTTGGCGCGGGCGGCGGCGTGAAGTCTTTCAGCTTGCGTCAAGTGCAAAATAATTAGTTCACACCAAACTATGGATTTTTCTGACGGCAGCGCGGGGGGCCGGTCTGAAACCTCCCGCCCAGTATCCAGACGCGGTTATCGAGAGTACACCCATAGCGGTTCTGCTGTATCCAGGTCAGTTTGTAGTTTTTTATGTGTGCCTATGTAGGTAGTTGATATACTTATACATACGTTTGCGTTCGTTGTTGGAATCGTTACTAAGAGTTGGTTTTAATTACTTTAATATATTATTGCTAGAATAATGATGGAATAGCCGTTCAGATCGATATTTCGTAAAGCCATTAATGAGTAGGTACATATTGCTTTTCAATAGTGAAGTTTTGTTAATTATTCAGGATACTTACCTACTTAATAACAGTAAGTAACTACGGAGGTACCTAATTCATAATCCATATCCATACTATTGCATTAGGCAGGTACCTACCTATTCCAAACTTTTGTATTTTCTTGTGATAAAGACCGTGGATCATTTATTCTGTAGGTAGGTAGGTATTTTTTTCTGTAGGTATGTGAGTACAGTACCCAAGAGTATTCTGTCCAGAGCATCTTCCTATAGTTAGGTCTGTATCTGAAAACTTGTTATATTTATTTTTTAACCCCCGACGAAAAACGAGGGGTGTTATAAGTTTAACATGTGTATCTGTGTATCTGTGTATATGTGTATCTGTGTATCTGTGTGTCTGTCTGTGGCAACGTAGCGCCCAAGCTGATGAACCGATTTCAATTGTGTTTCTTTTGTTAGATAGCTATTCTGATCGAGAGTGTTCTTAGCTATGTTTCATGAAAATCGGTTCAGCCGTTTGAAGATCATCAGCTCTTTTGTAGGTTAAAAAGCCACATTCACGGCCAAAACCAACTTCCACGGCTCGAATCCAATCAAAATTTGAGATTATTGGATTTAGATTTATTATATTTTTAAATGATCGTAATAGTCTGAACTGGCTTTTTACAATATTATACATATGAAAAGTTTCCCTGATTCTGAAAAAATGAATATTTTATCAAATTTTATATGAGATTTTTGTATGAACTAAAGACGTTCCATAAGTCACGTGTCAAATGATGGATACGCGCATGCGTTAAATTTTGTTTGTTTTGTTAATGGTCATGGAATATTACGTTATTATAATTCTAGAGGGCGCTGCTCCGCCATTGAGAAAAAATATAAAAAAACAAATCTAATTTAAAATAATTTTAGCTTTATTGAAAATTCTTCCCCTGGGCTGCTCCCGTCCACCTCAACCAGAGTTATTACATGAAATTAAATCATAATTGATAATATTTTATACTAGGAATTAAACCTCCGTGGCATCAATATTTACATTCGTTGTCTATTCTAATTTCAATTATTATAATGTCATAACAAAATAATGTCTCATACTTTTACACAGATTTTCTGTTGATTATTGTATACATTTGATGAAAAGGTCGTCGCATCGGGGGTTTTTAAATTTTCAATTTAGAGTTATTTCTATTGACAAATTCTAATTTGCGATACATCACATTCACATTATACCAGATAAATATGGATAGGGACCTACATAAAAGTGCGCCTCTGTAAACATCAGACATGGGATCGTAGGGGGGTAATGTGTACAGTTGACCCCCCGCCCCTCACGACTCACTACCGAAGATTTATCTCAATTTACTGAAACTGCAATTGAACTTAAACTAAAACTACACACTCCCGTTTAATCTATACAAATAAATAAAATTGGAGTGTCTGTTTGTAATATAAAAATAACACCTTTTCACATATGAAAGTACATACGGCGCCTATAGCAAAAAGCTATTTAAATTTTTTTGTCTGTCTGTGTGTTTGTTCCGGGTAATCTCCGAAACGGCTGGACCGATTTTGACGGGACTTTCACTGGCAGATAGCTGATGTTAAAAGGAGTAACTAGGCTACTAACATTTTAGAAAAACTAAATTAAAAAAAATGTGTCCTGTCGCGCATGCTCAGAACGCGGGAGCGGGAGCTTTTTTTGTTAAGTTAAATTCCACGCGGACGAAGTCGCGGGCTCAGCTAGTCCCCTATATATCTTATCATCATCTCCCCTCTCTCTGGGCTTAGAAGCGGCACCATGAGACCGACATCAGCATACCGAGGCAGCACAGCGCGGCTGTCCACAGCTGGCTTCGGACCGGCGCCACCAACTGCCAGTAGACAACCCACAGCCATGACTGGTTTTTCTATGGTAAGAGTTTTTATTTACACAAAAACAACAACCTTATCTATTACTAGCGGCCCGCCCCGGCTTCGCACGGGTACGTTGCGGTTACATTATTCGAGTTTTAGTAAGGATCCCTAATTTTTTTGAAAATTTATTATAGCCTATGTCACCCGGGGATAGTGTAGCTTCCCAACAGTGAAGGAATTTTTCAAATCGGTTCAGTAGTTTCGGAGCCTATTCATTACAATCAAACAAACAAAGTTTTCCTCTTTATAATATTATTATGAAATAAAAACATCTCCTAGGGATCATCCCACGATGGCTCTACTACATTATCGTGATACCCATTTTTTTTTTGCTTTTTAAAAAAAGATTACTAGCAATGTGTGTTTGTCACATTACTAGTATTCCCTTTAGCCTCTCGAACTAAGCTAATGCTTGTGTTAGGAGTGGGCTCACGTCAATAGTTTAATGGCCGGGATGGGGATCTAACCCGGAACCTTCCAGCTACGAAGACGGCTCCTCTAACCACCAGGCTATTGGCGCTTATATATCCTATAAAAAGGTAGGTACCTAAACGATGATATTATTTCAACAGATCGACAGACCAATTACCCAGCAAGGCATATCAGGCGTCCGCACTGGCACCGCCCGGGGGTTCCGCACGAGACAGCTACAAGACAAGCGCTACTGGGAGGAGCTGATGCAAGTCAAAGTGCGGGAGATGAAGGCAGAGATAGCGAGGCTGAGCGAACAGGCCGACGCGGGAGAGAGGGAGAAGTCTGCGAAGAAACATTATGAAAAGAGGGTCAGGGAGTTGGCACAGGAGTTGACTGGTTAGTAAAAGCTTGGTAGAAGATCTTGGACCGAAAAATACAAGAATATAAAGAGGATTGATTAATACGCTACTTGGTTGGATAAGGATAAATAAAACTAATTATTCTTGGAATAACTTAGAATTTTTAGATAAATTTAAGTAAAGCCTGGTTTACACAATTAAGAGAGGCACATAAAAATAATTCAATGTAGAATGTAATGATTAGGTTCCTATTTAGGCTAGCAGAAAGTACATAAACTGTTTTTAATCACAGATTTGCAAGGTCGTCTAGCAGATTACAACACAGCGATACGCATAGCCAACGGGGAAGCGACGAAGCAGTCAGTAGAGGAACAAACAAAAGAATTGGAAGCGAGCAATCAGAAGATGCAAGAAGAGGTGGAACAGGTGTTCCTTGAGAAGCAAAGAAAAGAGAACCAGTTGAGGCAGTTGAGAGAACAAATGGATAAGGTAATTTCTATCGGGAAATAAGCTTGGCAAACTAAGGAAATTCGTCTTCTTAATAGTAGATTCTATATTCGATTCTATGTTTTTATGCGTACAGAGGGACACATTTTTGACACATTATTGACACCAATGAATCAGGAGTCGATTTATTTATATATAGTAAAAGTCATAAAAATACTTCAAGGTAAGCCACACGATGTAAATTTTCAGTGTTCCTTAAACACGTCGTGCGGGGCAAACCTGTGTCATGAGGCCAAATAACTTAAAACAGTTTCTAGTTAGGTTTCCCGCGGGACCTAGTAATTATAATAATTTTATTTTAAGGAACAATCTACAATCACAAAGCTGCTAGCGGAAATGACTCAAGAACAAAAAGACCAATACAACGAACTGGAAACAACTGCTGCTGCATTGAGAGAAGAAGTGGAGCAAGCTAGGAATACAATCGATCATTTGAATAAAGAGAAAGAGGAATTTACTAAGGAGGTGTCGGGATCACAGGTAAGTAAAAACCTGGTCCCTCTTTATACAAGAACTCGTATTTTTACAACGTGCAATTGCGAGGAGAAGGTTTCCTCTTTATAGAAAGGATTTCTTGATTTTAACCTATGATTTTTTTAGATAAAAGTTCATCTTTTGGAATTACATCGTCGACTAGCAGCTGCTGAAGAGAAGCGTGACAATATGAAGAATGAGATGAATAATCGATTAGATCCACAGGAGGAAAGGGAGAAATTGTTGCTTCAGGTAAATGATGATGTACCTATTTTAATTATAGGATTATTGCCGAAGTAAGTACTAGATTTTATTTTAAGTAAGATCATTTATTGTACAGGTTCGTGAAGATAACGCTGCAATAGCATCTTTAGACAGCAACGCCGCCAATTTAAAGGAGCAAATCAAGAAAGTCCAAGAATTGATTGAACAAGCCGAGCAGGTAGGTACATAAACACCTACGTCACAATTTTGATTTCAAGTTAAAATGAGCAAGTCTATAGAATGTTGTTATTTCTAGGACCTTGAAGAAGGAAACTCTGAACGTCATCAAAAATACCGTGAATTGAAGAAGAGAGAAGAAACAATGGATTCATTTATGGCTTCTTACGAAGAAAACCTCAAGAAAGAGCAAGACAAAATCGAACAATTGGAGAAAGACATAGTATTTGCTCTAGAACATAGCAGTTCTAATATAGATTTAGATTTGAGCGAGATAGATTCGTTAAAACAGAAGGATGGATATACATCGGCGTACGATGAAAGCAAGAAGTCTATTGAAGCTTTGACAAAGGATTATGAGAGATTCCGGGCTAATTTGAAAAAGTTAAGAAAGCATACTTTCTTTAGAAATGAGAAAATGACAGAATAGTTTACAAATTTTAGAACAACTGATGCAATAATGATGATTGATTGACAAAGACCATATATTGATGAGATTATAGATAATACAATTACTTGTTTCCTTTTATTATAGGCTGAAGCGACACGAGAACGTCTTGCAACGGAGCTACAAACTTTGCCAGAGAAAACGAAAGCCATGAATGATGAATTAATAACTCTGTCTGACCTGGAAAAATTGAGAGACGAAGGTATAACATACATTTCGTAAGAATTATCAGTCAATTTATATATTGTTATAACAAATGCTCTATAAATCTTAATTTATAGGTGAAGAGAAGAAAAAACTTTTGGAGTCTGAACTGCGACAGTTGAAAGAGAAGTTAGCGCCAACAGAAAGCGCTGTCACAGAGGCGACTAATAAATTGAAGAAATTACAGGTACAGACCTTAAAAGCAGTTCGAACAATTAGAGTACCTACGTTGGAATTTAATGCCATTTTTAGTGAGCTGTGAACTCGGTACTTTATGAACATACATACTTCAACAAAGATCTGTAGTAAAATATAAATCTATGGAACTGAAAATCAGTGTACCTTTAAGGTGAAGGCGCCTGTCTAGCCCGCGAAATTCAAAATTTTCGAGTATTTTTAAAGTTTATCCAAAATCTGAAAACCTTTAAGACAACATTTTGTCATTTGCGACAAACACAGTATGGAGTGCGTTTATTAATACATTTATTTTACTCTAAATATTATCACGGTGGATATGATACTAGTTAATCACTATATATACACAAATTGCCAGATTATCTGGATAGCTGTCGTTCTTGAAATGTTTTAGAGTAAGTTGGATATATTAATAAATGCACTGCACACGGTCTTTGTCGCGAATTACAAAATGTGCCTTTCATTATCGTCAGATTTTGAAAAAAATCCAAAACCTCAAAAAATTTCAAATTCGCGGGCTAGATGGGCGCTTTAGCCTTAACAATGAATCTCTGCCAATCCCATCATGTACTCGATTGATTCCTTTTCCATAAATACCATAATTTTATTAATCCTATTGCTGTTACTTCAATATTTATAATATTTTAGACCAGCCTCGACGGCAACGAAATGTACGCAAAACTGAACAATTTGGAAGACCAACTAGCCCAACTTGAGACCAGGAAGACCGTGCTAGAAGAAGACATAGCGTCTATCACTTTGAAGGCTGATTACGAGCCGATTAAGAAACAAGCCATGGAGGAATTGGCTGCATTGAATAAAGTTATTATTGAAGATTTGAATAGTATTAAAGCTTATTAGATAATGCCGTATTAATTATTTCACAGTAGGTACCTGTAAAATCATGAACACGGTTTGGTTCCATTTTTTATTGAAGCTTTGTTCATGCCATTTTGTTCTTTAAATGAATTGCGGATATATACCTAATAATATGCAATACAGAAACCCCCTGGGCGTGGACAGAAAAGCATCTCGTAATCTTTGAGAGACTCTGAATCAAAAGTACCAGGATCGCATAAGAAACGAGGAGGCTAGTCACCATTAAGTGGGATACTATAGCGCCATCAATCATGCAGTAGCTGAGGAGGGCCTACGTTTGACCAATTGTGTACCAAGAGCACATAAAATCTAGGTGAGCCACCAGTTAGAAGTCTACTAGCGCCATCTGTTATACAATAGCTGAAACAATATTGGCAACTTCCACCATCAAAGTACTAGGAGTGCATAATAGTTAATTTGTCACGGTACTGTGCCTCGGCTATTACAGATGGCGTTAAATACAGTTCTAAAAATTGTGCAACTACCCTCTTTTAAAAACATAAATGGTCTCCTAGTACTTAAAATGAATTATTTCAACTATCGTGGGATAATAATGACACCAACATGAAATAAAGCGCGGACATTTTCGGGACCGTAGAAACGAAGTAAAAGTCAGAGACATAAAAATAATGACTGTAATAGACTATAATAATTTAATATCACAGACAATTTTATTTACATCTAAAGTACCTAACTAATATTTAAGATGAGTTTCACACAAACAAAAGATAACATTTTTAGACTCAATGAAGTGCACCTAACAACTCAATTACAAAGACCTTTCGATGTTAATTATTGGAAACCTTGGCTTGTTTGTTGAGCATCACAGCGATCTCTGACGGCACTTCCTTGTTGTTCGCTTTGATGACGGACCAGAGGTTGCTCAAGAACTTCTGTGACGGCGTGATGTTGGCTTCTTGCATACGATTCCACAGTGCCAACGCTTCTGGATAGTTGTCTTCGCGCTCTAAAAAATGTTATTAATCAAGTGATGTCCACGTGATCTCGTGGTCTCATTCAATGTTTCCCCATTCAATTGTATAGAGTTTGTGTACTTCCCTTTAAGCAGTACCACGACCATTACCAGTTTGACCAGATGTCAGAATTTTTTCAACCCAACCCTGTTTAGCCTGTAACCCAAGTAGGAACTGGCCAACAAACCTCACTAACGATACTGTCATCAAGCCAATTTTAGTTGAAAGACCAACACTGCTGGACCCCACATAGGCCTCCCTAAGGTGTTCCACAACACCCGGCCCCATGCTGCTTGCATCCAGCAACCTTCACTAGGTCATCGATCTACCTTGTCGAGAGCCTCCCCACGCGGCGTGGTCGCCACTCAAGTACCATCAGAGCAATACTGTAACACTGTGAAAATTATACTCACGATGGACGTCCAGTATCAAGTCATAAATCGCCTCCACATCCACATGTCGCAGGTCCCTGGCGCACTCCGCGAATGTCTCCAGCACTTGAACTTTCTTCTCGTCCGCGAAGCGCTCGCAGCGGCGCTGCAACGCGTCCGGGTGGAACTTCACCGTCGGGTCGAGGAAGAGCTTGCGGAGGGTCTTCTTGAAGCCGACTTCAGCTAGCGCTGCTATTAGGGTGAGCTGCAAGTTTGGACACAGGTACTCAGTTATTGACGTACTCTAGTATACTATTGAGTCTGTGAGGAGATTACCAATTTTATTGAATTCTGCCTCCAAGACTAAATTTTCAGAAAAAATATACGCTTTAGGCTAAAGCGCCTATCTAGCCCGCGAAGATTCAAATTTTTTGAGGTTTTTTAGAAATTTTTCAAAATCTGACAATAATAAAAGGCACATTTTGTAATTCGCGACAAAGATCGTGTGCAGTGCATTTATTAATATATCCAACTTACTCTAAAACATTTCAAGAACGACAGCTATCCAGATAATCTGGCAATTTTTGTATATTTAGTGATTTACTAGTATCATACCCACCGTGATAATATTTAGGGTAAAATAAATGTATTAATAAACGCACTGCATACTGTGTTTGTCGCAAATCACAAAATGTTGTCTTAAATGTTTTCAGATTTAGGATAAACTATAAAAATACTCGAAAATTTTGAATTTCGCGGGCTAGACAGGCGCCTTCACCTTAATAAGGTGTATAAGATTAATAATATACCAATCCATATTTTTTTCGATATACCGATCACAATGCAGTATTTCACCTCCGTCCCCACAACTTTTTCGGAATTACTTTGATGCAAGTTGAATACCTTGCGAATTCATATTGCGAAGACCAACCACCCGTTCCGTTGCAATAACTAGAGACCAAAGGACCTAAAATTTGGTAATCGTATTTCTCCCCACCTCATTGTGTGACGCACAAAAGACATTTTTAATTTTTTTGGCAAGTCGACCTGGGCAGCACAGCACTGCCATGGCAACTCTGCCATAAAGCCGTTAGAATTTTCATAACAGAAGAACCAGATTACGAGGTTTTAAGATACCTCCTCGCTACATGGATTTATGGTTACGCTACACATTTTTATCCATTTAAGTGTTCAAGTCATGGACCCGCGAAGGTCTGCCAATAACCGCCGCCGCGCCGTCGGGGTCGTCCAAGAAGACGGTGGCGACACGACCTAGACACCTTTGCGGAAAAGACGCGGGCTGAAATTGCCCAGGAAAGAGCAACGTGGAAAAGAAAATGGGAGGCCTTTGCGCAGGAGTGGGACAATCTTACAGGCTTATAAAAAAGTGTTCAAATTGTGGCATTGCTCACCTGAACATCACCCGGGCCATGCACCTTCTTATCAACATTCAACACAGTCTGCACCATTTTGTTGTATCGGCCGTTAGACTTCTCATTCGTTAAGAAGTTTTCTTCCGACTGTCCGTCGCTCATGGTCGTCAGTATTTTGCATAGGATCTCGTGCTTGAGCGGCGTTTTGTTGTACTTGTTTGATAGACGGATGAATTCGTTCACAGCCTCTTGCAGGTTGTTGCTGAGGAAATAATTATAACGTTGTTTAGTACGTTTCGTAGATTACTTCGGGCGGCTGCAAATGGGGCACTCGCGATGGCCACTAGTGACCAACGACTCCGCTATTCAAATGTCCCGCGTATTTATGGCTATTCCTCATAGTTTCGGATTGAGCCAACCCATTTGAAAAATTCACCCTGCATAAAAGACACCGACAATAGCGGTCGCCCCGCCAGGCGTACTACCCCCCCTGGTTGGAAGATCCGATTGTTATGGACTTATTGCATCGATTGTTGCGGGTTCGATTCCCGCCGGGGTAAACTTCTTTAATGGTCTTTTCGAAGTTTCCCCCGGTGTAGGTGTCACTGGGATCGCCCCAGTCCATTGTACGGTACCCATAGTACAAGCGTTGCTTAGTTTGGACCATACAGTTGGTGTGTTCGTCTGGCAATATTATTATTATTATTAATTAATAGACAGATTTTTCTGAGGAAAGGAGCTAGCTCTGTTGTCACCAATAAAAAAAAACATTCAAAATAGGATTCAACACACTCACCCCTTCAGATGCACACGAATCAAAGGCCCCAGCAGCACATTGGCGGGCTTGCAGTACCGCAGCGCGGTGAGCAGTTCGAACATTTTCCTGACCTCCAGGTGCGAGCCGTGCGCGGCCGCCGCGTCCAGCAGCCGCCAGCAGTTCATCGCGATGCCGCGCCCGCCCACCACGTGCCTGCCACGCCACTCACCGACTATTATATCACTAGCTGTGCCCCCCGACTTCGTCCGCGTAGTATTTAACGTAGCAAAAATTTCGGGATTATCGGTATAAAAAGTATCCTATATGTTAATCCCGGTTATAAACTATCCAAATTTCATCCAAATCCGTTCAGTAGTTTTTGCGTGAAGGAGTGACAAACATACATCCACACTCACAAATTTTCACATTTATAATATTAGTAGGATACTAACTGACCCGGCAAACGTTGTTTTGCCATATAGATTACTAGGGTCCCGCCCTGACTTCGCACGGCTCTAAAATTATCAGTGTTTCTCAACTATACAAGTATTATGCATGTATTCTACTTATAAACTTTCCTCTTGAATCGCTCTATCTATTTAAAAAACCGCATCTAAATACCTTGCGTAGTTTTAAAGATCTAAGCATACATAGGGACATACAGACAGCGGGAAGCGGCTTGGTTTGATACCTACTATGTAGCATAAATTATTTATACAGGTTGAAACAGAAAGGGTATGGTTATTTTTCAAAAGTTAACTTTGTAATTCAAAAACTATCAGCTTTGGAGGAAACTTGAAAAACAAAAGGTGTTATAGGGATACAGCTGTTGACAGATTTCACAAGTCTACAAAACCTTCAGTACTTCAACTGTCCCACAAAGCCGTTAGTTTTAGATTTACAAAGTAAAAAAAAAAATAGTATACCCTTTCTGTTTCACCTAGTAGGTATGAAAAATAGATTCTCGGACCTACTCGATATGCACACAAAATTTCATGAAAATCGGTCGAGCCATTTCGGAGGAGTTTGGCAACAAACACCGCGACACGAGAATTTTATACATTAGATTGACGACTGCTGAAATTTCGGAAATGGCCTTTTTTGTAATTTTTCGTAACAAGCCAAGCATTTCGCTTGAATAAACACAATTAGAGCAGACCCATGCTTAGCATTAGATCATTAAAAAGCTAATTAAAAGTTACCTCTTCTTCGACTGTTCCTGAATCAATTCAAACGCTTGATTGATTTGCTTCCTGTACACCATCAGAGTAGCAAAGTCTATCACTTTGAATTCGTCCAGTGTGAAGTTAGGGGAGGTCTTGTTGAGATCGGCCAGGACTATTTCCGCCATATCCAGCTCACCGAGCTTCACGTGGAGGTCAAAGATGGCTGCTTTCATGCCAGCTGATAGGGATACCTGGAGAGAAAATGGTTATTTTTTATTTCCAACAGGCAAGCTACACTTTTGGGAATTGGGTGACTAAAGGGCAGTGTCCCCGATTTAGTCAGTGCATGCAATTTGCCAGTGAGTAGTTTGTTAATAGATGATGTCAGATAGTGATTTTTTATGTAGGTTATTATAGAATAGCATTATTATAATGATAACAAAATAAACGAAACCCTTAATCATCATCACCATCATCATCATCTGCCTTACCTTTTCCCATTATCTGGGGTCGGCGCAGTATGTCTTTTCCTTCCATACATCGCGCTTTCCCGTCATACTCACATCCACTCCAACCACGTTCATATCATTCTTAATACAATCCATCCATCTTTTCTTGGGCCTTCCTCTCGCACTGTATCCATCCACATTCATATTAATCACTCGTTTAGTCACATGCTTCTCATCCCTTCTCATCACGTGTCCAAACCATTCCAGCCTCCTACCTCTCACTTCGCCTACGGGGGACGCCCTAACCCTATCACTCATATTTCTATACATACCAAAAGACATACAAAAGATTTGGCAAGGTGTTTTTGTGACCGGCCGCCAACCAGACGTCAACCCTTCTCAGGAGTGAGCAGTAGCCCAGCTAACCCTTAATATCAACAGTAAATATAAAAGCACTGTAAAAGCGCTACAAGGTATATAAGACACAGTGACTTTTCCATAAAAGCGTAGCGATGAAGCTTTGAAGTGGCAACTACTCTTGGCCTTATTTTAGGGCTAAAGAACGGTGGACTTAGTGTAGGCAAAAATACAAGCAACCCCGTGTCGTTTTACAAACTAAAACCGACCCTCACGTAGTCAAATTTAGGTTCATTATAGTTTGCATAACAACATTAATCCAATTAATGATAGATTAATGTTATCACTGGGATGGTGCTGTGTGATGTCAATCGGTTGTCCTTGTCGCTCACCCCCTCCTTCTGGCACTTGTCGGCGATCTCCCGGGCGGCGGCGAGGTTGCCCTCCCGGCAGTACACCTGCAGCAGCCGCCGCAACACGCCGCGCGTGTTCATGCCCTTAGCCTCTAACTCCTTGAGGTGTGCGCGGAGAGATTCCTCACTCATGTGTTTCTGAAATAAAACGTAAGTACCTATATTGCATTCTTCCTTAGGATGTGGCTTTAGTTAACAATCTTGGCATCCCTTTAGTGTCTCATTTTTAAATATCTGTTTTTTTATAATTCCTACAGAATTACTAGTTTCCCAAATGGTATTCGGTTGAAAAATGTTAATACTTATGTTCAATTATTATTAGAACGACTCCTACTAAATCCGAATCTTCAGGAAAAATACACCTAACATGCTTATTTTTTTGTAGCGAAGTCGGAAAACAACCGAACGGCTCGCATGATGTTAAGTAGTTACCGGAGCCTATAGATGCTTATCTGTGTACTACTTAAGTCGGGCCGGCCGACAAATGTCAATCTATACTAATATTATAAAGATGAGAGATTGATTGTTTGTTTGAATTGAATAGGCTCCAAAACTACTGAACCGATTTGAAAAAATTTTTCACTGTTGGGAAGCTGCACTATCCCCGGGTGACATAGGCAATATACTATATTTTCAAAAATTTCGAAATTTATGTTAAAAACCCGTGCGAAGGCGGGGCGGGTCGCTAGTAGTTAATATATTCAATTAATTAATTAAGGTAGTATTATATTCAAGGAATATTTAACAACCGCTTGGCCCCCATTCCATTGTATAGTACAAGCGTTGCTTAGTTTGGTACCATACAATTGGTGTGTCAGTCTGGCGATATTTATTTATTTGGCTCTACGACGGTTACATAAGTATTAGTGTGAAATGTTTACCGGATGCTGTATCTGTTGCTCGAACATGTCGGCGTCGTCCACGAGCCGCTCGTCCGTGAGCTGCAGCAGCTGCTCGCCGAGCGCGGCGGCGGCGCCGGCCCGGCCGGGCACGCGCGCCAGGCAGTAGTCCGCCGCTGACGTCGATATCTTGTTACTCGTTTTGTTTAGCGCCTGTAACATTTTTTATACCCGCTAAGTTACACAGCTCAATCAGCTGTAACCACAGATATAGATTTACATAGATAACGCAAATTCATGTACTTCGCGTGTACGAAACCCCGACCAAGCGCCAAGGTTGGTCGCCGCGAACTTACAGTCCGCGCGACTACTGATATAAAAAATATGAGTCATCATCATCTGCCTTACCTTTTCCCATTATCTGGGGTCGGCGCAGTATGTCTTTTCCTTCTATACATCGCGCTTTCCCGTCATACTCACATCCACTCCAACCTCGTTCATATCCTTCTTAATACAATCCATCCATCTTTTCTTGGGCCTTCCTCTCGCACTGTATCCATCCACACTCATATTCATCACTCGTTTAGTCACATGCTTCTCATCCCTTCTCATCTCATATAAAAAATATGAGTATGAGCGAGATAATCACTCGAGAGAATCGTAGCATGCGGCATCGGCGGCATCGGTGTCTTTTCGGTTTGGACTAAATTTCGCGTGTGACGTCACAGTAGGTGTTAAAAATTCGGCACGCTTGGTTTCAATACAAATCGTGATACTTGCGGTATCTATGTAAATCTATATCTGTGGCTGTAACAGTCTTGTTTCTATGGCAAACAGCCCTTACCAGCTATTTTTGTCTCCCGCTTTGCACCGGAGGGAAGTGGTTTTTTTTTTCTTACCAGACATTTTTACTTTTCCCCGGGACTCGTCGAGGGTCAAACCACTACGTCATTATTGGTCTCCATTGTCGATCCTGGTTTACAGGAGTCACAGTGGTGGGAATGTGTGGCGGGACCAGTCCACCTTACAACATCACATATCTGCCAGTGTAAGGCCTGTATTAATAAGTCTATCTCAATTCTGAGAGCAATCTTGAGTACGCGTTTATTTATTTATTTTTTGGGACTGGTCCCGCCACTCTTCCTCCACTGTAACTCCTGTAAACCAGGATCGACAATGGTGACCAATAATGACGTTGACGTTTGACCCTCCACGCGTTTGACATGTATTTTTTTACTGGTATGACATATAATGACATTTACAAGATCGCTCTGAGACTTGAGATAGATTTATGAATACAGACCTAAGTCCGGTCGAAATCAGTGCAGCCGTTTTGGAGATTAGCCGGAACAAACCGATGGATATACAGACGAAAAAATGAGAAATGTTTTCTTTTTGTTTTTAATTATTATATACTAGGTGAAACAAAAAGGGTATACTATTCTTTTTGCAACTTCGTAAATCTAAAACTATAGGCTTTGTGGAACAGTTGAAGTACTAAAGGGTTTGTAGACTTGAAATCTGTCAACAGCTGTATCTTTGTAACACCTATTGTTTTTTAAGTTTCCTCCAAAGCTGATAGTTTTAGAATTACAAAGTTAAGTTTTCAATAAAAAGTATACCTTTTCTGTTTCAACCTGTATAATTAATTACCTTAACCAAATTGAGTATGTCACATAGATCCTCCTGGATTTTCTTACTCTGCATGAACTTGCAAAGGAACCTGCCGACCCAGTCTTTTTTCTTATCACTCGCTTTCACTCTTACATCCTCAAGAATATGTACGGTTGAAGTGAGGTCGCTGCTGATCAGATAACCTTTTAGAAGTGGCTTTAGAATTCTTTCCACATCGACTTTGCCTTGAAAGAGTTCACCTGAAAAGATATTTAAAACGTTTTAAAACACGTAAATGGAAGAACTGAATAGTGATTTCCATCGAATATAGCCGATTGGTTAAGCACCCGTCTTGCGGACTCCAGGTCCTGGGTTCAAACCCTGCCATGCATCTCTGGGTTTTTCGCAATCTATGTGCGAATCATGATTACCACTTGCTTATCATGAAGGAAAACATCGTGAGGAAACCTGCAAGTTGGAAAAAACTATTTTCGAAAGACATGTGAAATCGGCCAACCCGCGCTGGGCCAGCGTGGTGGATTACGGCCTGAATCCCCCTCGCAGTGAGGGGAGGCCCGTGCCCAGGAGTGGGACCTCAAAAAGGGCTAAATGCCAAACATTTACCACAATTAATACTAGTAGAGCAATGCTGAAGCCTATTTAGACTACAGCGCATATACGTGCTGTATCCAGGGCAGTTCCACCCTCTAAGTTCAGCGTAAAGTTGCTATTATTACTGCGTTTTGTGCGATGAGTGAGGAATCCGGAATCCTAGATGAAATCTAAATATATACGAGTATAACTCAAAGGTGACTGACTGGCTGACTGGCATAGTGATCTATCAACGCACAGCCCAAACCACTGGACGGATCGGGCTGAAATTTGGCATGCAGGTAGATGATATGACGTAGGCATCCGCTAAGAAAGGATTAAGATTAATTCTACCCCCAAGGGGATAAAATAGGGGATGAATAATCCCGAAATTTTTGTTAATTTAAATTACACGCGGACGAAGTCGCGGGCACTGCTAGTCCTATATATAAAATTCTCGTGTCACAATGTTAGTTACCATACTCCTCCGAAACGGCTTATTCGATATTTATGAAAATTTATATGCATATTCAGTAGGTCTGAGAATCGGGTACTATCTATTTTTCTTGCCCGTAAAAGACAGGACAACGTCTGTCGGATGAGCTAGTGTGTATATAAAAAAACTTACATATTTCACTAGCGGCTCTAACTTGTCCCGTGGTCAAAAGGGTCTCCATCATAGGTGTCAGCACTGACGAGATACTGAGTCCAGTCTCCTGGAACTTCTTCATAAGGTTCTGCGGTGACGTGAAGCTGACGTATGGCAGTGTGTAGTCCAGGATAGTCTCGTAATCAGGCTTGATGTCCATATTCACCATTGTTGTTAGGGTGTTCATTATACCTGATATTGTTGTTGATATATTTAATCTCTTCTACTGACAAAATATTTTCACAGATTCATGTTGTTGTCTCTTTTTGGGTGGTTTCCCACGGCCGGTGGTTTTACGGGTTCGCGTTCACGTCAGTTCGCGCCAACAGGCCCAAGGATGAGGCTCGAAACGGTTCGACGAATATTTTATGACGTTCGTGACGTGAGACACGATGCGGCACGTAAAACCACTACAGGCACTGCAGGCAGTGGGAAGCCACCTTTTTAACAGCATGAAACAATTATTTTTTTGGAAATCTCTAAGTATTGCTTTGGAATAAATTTAATGAATTCAAGCTGGTGTAGGCTTATGAAATTTTGGGGCAGCTATCGCTCTACAATAGCATTTGTTCCTGTACTTTCCCCAAAAGCTAACTTTTGGATTTACAAAAAAAATAGAATACCCTTGTTTCACCATGTATAACACAACACTGACCATGATGCCCAAAAAGTAGATATAATAATGAAAAACAATATTGTACAGAATTGGAACATCCAATTTTTTTCAAGCCAGCGGAATAATAACAGCCAGTGAGCCCATCACTACAAATTATTCAGTCTTAATATTTCTTAATTTTTTATTTGGGGTCATCACAGCAATAATAACCACACATTTTTAGCAAATTCACTTAACTATACCCACCTTTTTCGCCATAAGACTTCGAGGAATGTAACAGTACAGGCCAAAAGTAATGTGGTCTGATAGGCATCCCTAGTTGTTTCATCCTAGTTAACAGATCCAAGGCTAATGGCACTTTGCCGAGTTGCAGGGCTGCTTCAGAGGCGTTTTGTAAAGCGATCGGGTTGCGACCGGAGGACATCAGCTCTTGAGTTATTAGACCTATTATGCCGGAAGGCTGAAAAAAAGATGTTAATATGTCTACAAGTTTATTATAAAATTTGGACCTCAGAATTCAGAAAAGGAATAGAGTATCAGAATATGAATTAGGAATGGGTTCGAAAAACCAGATGTAATTCTATATACGTCTATGACGAATTTTTCATGTAGGCATGGATGGCCAAGTTCAAAACTAACTATGAGGAATAGCGAAAAATAGTTAAAGGAGCCCTGGGCCCGATTTTGATGAAAACTACATTATTGGATTTTTGAAAAATCAATATCAATACTAATATTAGAATCATTATAATAATGTTTTAACCATTACTCTGGCTCAATTCTGCCTGATCATCGCTCGAGAAAACTATGCGAATAAATGAGATACACCATCATTTAACTGTATTTTTCTATAGCTTCTTTCATCTAAAACGAACGTCTGGTCAGTTCGTGTGAAGAGTTTGTTGAAGCGAAGCTTCTATACGGACGTTCGGGGCGCTCGCCGCGCGGCCACTATCCGTGCTAAGGGTCAGTAACGTTACACGATGACGTCAGTAGCGTTACATGATTATGTATAGGTATACAGAGTGGCAGCTATGGCGCCCTACGCTTTATACTATAAAGCTTCGCTTCTTTCGGGCGTCCCTAGACGGCACTGTTTTTTCCTCTACGCGTAGTCCAAAAGTCACAAAAAGAAGCAATGATAACATTCAATCACTCATTCCGAATGCCATTGATATTTACTTACTTTATATTTATTGTTCGTCAATAGTATACATAAGCAAAGATGAAACTAGTTATTTCAAAAGATGAAGAAACTTTGGCTTATATATACTATAAGACCTGCATTATAATTACAGTGTATTCTTCAATTCTTGAACAGCAATATGTTTATGAAGTAATAAGTTGTGCTATCCAGATATATATATTATGTTTAGCATAAACACGTTATAAGATAGCGAATTCTTGATGTCTGACAACGAAACATAAAAAGAAATTGGCTGTGGTTTGATCTTAGACGATTATGAATATGGTATCCATCTTCCATGATTTAGAAAGTTATCTTAATATTGAGCCAAAACTTATATCTTACAGACAAGGATATACTTTTAGTCCAGATATTATTATTATTATTTTCAACTTACCATAGAGGCTTTAACGCAATCTCTGACTAAACTCCTTCCATGTAGTCCCTGGTCATCTTTCGGTCCGAATGAAGGCAGCGGCAGACATTTGTATATCTCCAGGGCCGCTATTGGATGGTTTTGGAACACAAGTAATGTGGACACACTCTGCATGTAGGGCGATATGGACGGCGTTTTTAGAATCTCTTCTGGTAGGTATTTTAGCACCTGTAAAATATCATAACGTCAGAATTTCCACGCTTGTTGATACATCCTTGTACCCGAATGCCAACAGAACTAACATGTCAACATGAGAAGACTTTATCTCACAGATTTTATCACAACAAGTCACTCTCTCGCCTTCTAAATTCTTAGAAGACGAGACAAAATCAGTATTTTTTTTATTTTGGTCCTGTCACAGCATTATATTTTATGCACGAGAGATGTAAATACAACCATGCATAATGCGATTAAAATACTTATTAAATGAAGGCATAGCCGCAACATGGGCCTGTGTGCCCCTTCATGTTTTGCTAATATAATTTCCTAGTTATGGATTGAAAGTCAACATCATGAGGAAGAAGCCCCTTATTTAGTCGTCCATGCCTTTTGTACTGAGGGAAAGCTAATAGGGATGATATTTGAAATACTAACCTGAGTAATAGGCCCATACAGTCCCACGGAGGCTAAAGTTTTAACAATCTCCATTATATTTGTTTCGCCGAACTGGAAGCCATTCTTCACAGCTCTATCCATCTCCTCCAGCATCAGTTCGGGCCGCTTCTTCCATGCTAATGCTCGAGCAGTGGCTGTGTAAGTGTCAATGGAAGGTTCCAGTTTAAGGGACTTCATCATTGATAGTACTTCTTGGATGTTTTGCAGATTGCTAAAATATTGAAGCAATTTAATCGCAATCATTACTATTATCCCTGAAAGGAATTGTCCCGGGGATAAAAGTAGTGGTATCTATACATATATAGTATCCACTTATACCATAAACTTACCCAGATTTTCCTTGACAGATTATAAGAGCATTAAAAATCCTCTCTGTGGCTGGTAGGCCCAGTGCCTTCATGTTTGATATCACTTCAGTAGCCTGGTTCAAGTCTCCAGCCTGTAATGTTTATTAAACACGGCACACTAACACTGGCTCTTAAAATAACAAGTTCAACTATAAGAAGAAACTTAACATCTCTAGAACAAGCTCAAGTTCAATCTCAGAGTTGTGGTTGGTTCATAGATACGTCTAGAATTTTAAACAAGTTAAAAATTGTGTTCTCTGTAATAAAACACTGTTGCAAATGCCAGATAAATATTGTGAGGTTGCAGGGAGAAAAGGAGAGAAAGCGAGAGACTTTCAGCATTCTGAACAAAAATCAGACCATTTGAAAGTCGCCCTGGTGGTAAATAAAAGTCTAATTACCTAATATTGGCACATCACTACAATCACAAGTTTAGTCATAAGTGCCTTCACTCATTAGATAAAGTGGGTATAACAGTTACATTATTACCTCTGCAAGTGTTTGCAGTATTAGCTCGTAAGTAGTGCCATTAGGCTTGACGGGTGCCATCTGGTCCATGAAAGTGCTAACTGTGAGGGTTCTATTGTTGGCTATGTACACTTTCAGCAGCTCATTGTAGTGCTCCACTTCAAATTTTGTGTGTGGCCTGTCAAGCAAAAATTATTAGTTTAAAGGCAAAGTAAAGACATATCTTTAACATATTAAGGCTCATGTCAGCCTTATGGGCAGTTTTCAATTGTTACTTATATACCTAGGTGAGTACCTAGTACCTATTTACATTATGTAATTAAGTAATACGAAATATTAATACCCTACATTTAAAGAATGAATGATTCCATAATATACTAGTGGCACTATACAATGGTACTTTTATAATCTTATGAATGGTTATCAAAGTACACAATTTTTTTTACAAAATGCTGCAATCATAAGATTGTGAGGTAGATGATCATCATTCATTGATAATGTTCTTTGTAATTTGTGAATTACAAAACTTACATGATTGTCTTCCAAATTTCTTCTACCAAACTCATTCTAGATGATGGTGATTCATCAGGAAGCAGTTCAGTGCAACATCGAATAAGAAGTAATCCCTGTTTCTTACTGGAAAAGTTCATTTCCTTGATTTTAGCCAGCACTCGCATTAAATCATTCTTGTACACCCTATTCTTCTGGTAAATATCTGTAGAGAGACCAGCTATAAACTTTTCTAGCAATTCTTCTGAAGATAAAATTGACTTTTTCATATTTTCCCCCATCTTGGGTTCCTGTGGTAACTGTTTTTCCGGAGGTTTCTCCGAATATTTTAAATAATAGTATCGAGCCGTTGAAAACGACCTGGAAGTTAAGTAACATTAAGTCCTATATTGCGGATTAGTGAGTAAATACTCAATATATAAATATCTTAGGGATATCTAACCTAGTCAGTGGGAGATGACTGCATTTATATAAAAGTGTAGCGGCAATATATTTTTCACTATACAAATGTTTTGTATGTAAGAAAACTCTAGAACTTGCGATTTTTATACTTCGACTTAGCATTGTGGTGCTTTCAAAATTTATTTTTCAACTTTTATTTCAATCAACAATAATTTCGAATAATATCTTCCCTAAATAAGTCAACGTCAGTGTCACAGTGACATTCACAGTTTGATAAGTTGTTATCGGACACTCAGCACCAAGCAGATTGATATATATGTCGCAGCCAACTAGCTTAATTCGCCGTTCAATCAACAGCCTAGCCACTTTACTAAACAGCGCCGTTCAACTAGCGGCCTAAATGATATTCAGCCGTATCGTCTGCTATAACATTTAATAAACTGGCTGGCTAATGCTTAGAGAACTGGTTGACATTTAAGTACTACAATTTCAAAATACTACCCAAGCAGAGCGACCCTGATGGGTTTAGGTTAAGGTTATTTTTTTATGACCCCACAGAAACCCAACTGTGCAATTAGGTTCGGTGGATCTAAACAATTTCGTAAAATACCTAAGTACCTAATAAAATTAATCCATCAAAGTTGTTTTTTGCCAACGCCTTATTGACAGTTTGGTTAGTTTTGGCGCTAGGTGGCAGAAAGTGGAACTAAATTGAAATGAACAGGCTAGGCAAGTAATTAAACGTATCGATCCAAGTCATTTGCCTAGCTGTTTGATCAAATTGCTGAATATCATTGAGGCCACTAGTTGAACGGCGCTGTTCTGTAAAGTGGTTAGGCTGATAATTGAATGGCGAATTAAGGTAGTTGGCTGCGACATATATATATCATCATCTTGGGGTCAGCTAAAGAAAAAAATATGAGTTCGGTATTTGATGAGGCCAATGGGGCCATAAACTTTACATCGGAAGTACCTCTATAGAAAAATAAAATATTTTACTAAAATTACCTAGGCCTCTATTATACATAGATATATACCTGTTATCTATATTACTTCTTTTTAACGTGTGAAAAATAGTTTTAAGTATACTATGAGAGTATATTATTATGGGGTAGTTATAATTAAAATGTGATGTAAATCCACATGTGTATCCGAATATCATTATTGTATGTTGCCAACTTGTGTTTTCTAGCTAACTTCATGTTACTTTGTAGTACGTGGCGGTAGTGTCGAATCGAGTGACCGCCACTACAATTACCGGGTAATTGCTAGAGATGTCTAACTAAAAAATAATCGATTCTCTATGTCTCCGTTGATCTCTAACTAATTCGACGACCAGCATCAGTAACTCATTCAACCAATTTATTACTTTTGCCTGCGTTTGTAGATTTATGAAGCTATATGGCAGAGTAAATTCTCGTGGGTCATACTTATTTGGATAAAATAACTGTTAGTTGTTTCACCACATCTGTAATTTATGTATAACGTGCAATATGTTACAGGATTTAGGCTCATCATATCATACATGATAACGGTGAAGGAAAACATCGTGAGGAAACCTGCATGTCTTAGAAGATTTAACCAATTTTCGAAAGACATGTGAAATCCGCCAACCCGCACTGGGCCAGCGTGGTGGATTATGGCCTGAATCCCCCTCGTGTTGAGGGGAGGCCCGTGCCCAGGAGTGAGACGTCAAAAGGGCTAAAATTATATATAATTATTATTATATCATACATTCCTACTACGATTAACCCAATAAACCGAGCTTGATAATGGTGTCAATTGTTGTTCAACTACAACGCGACGCGCCTTTGTTAAGGTTTAACTCTCAAGATTTTATAGTTAAACAAACAACAATTTTTTTAAAAACTAAGTTATTCGATTTCTATTTCAAGCACTATTTCAAGCACAAGCACATCGATATTTCGGTTAAATTAAATATTTTGAATCCCCACCGCCTTGTCCGTCAGTCACGTCTGCTTTGCTGTCTGTCATTGATGTCATTCACATTGTCAAACTTCGTGATTCGTGGATGCGATGCGGAGTGTTTTGTGTTGTGTGAGAGTGTTGGAAATTGATGTAATCTTTGGTTGTCATGTGGTAAGTTTTCTATATTTTCTTACCATCTCTTCTATCATTGCGTTGCCGCATTGCTAAATATGCGGGACCTTATTTAAAACTTGCAATAGTTTGGAGGTTGAAGCCGCCGTTATTTGACCGCCATCGCTCAAGCTTGCCGACCGCCGCTCGGCTCCGCCTTTGCAGTAAAACGTGACATTTATGTTATTAATTTTCTTATTGTGTGACAATAAATGCCCTCGACCACATCGTGCAGAACTTATCTCATAATTTAATTTACTTTTATGACCTAACCTTGTAATTATGTGTCCTTTCGATGCTACCACCAGTTACCTAAACTATTGTAACTACTGTCGACTTCCCGCCGATGAATCACGACAATATCTGTAATTATGATACATGGTGCGGTTTAAATTCATAATATTTCGTTTTTTTTTCGTGTTTCAGTCACAGAAAGTAGGTACTAAGATTAGGTACCTATTGAATATTTTTATGTTAAATTTAACTTGTATGTAAATTAGGTAGGTAAGCACTTAGGTATCTGCTTATCTTTTTTATTCATGTAATAGTTAATCATAAATTGAAGAATATAGTTGAGTTATCAAGAGATCCCTTTTTTCAATTCAAAAAATATGGTTTTATTAGTTTCAAATTATATTAATTGAACAAATCCTGGTTAGTAGGTACATACCTTATTATTATCTTGAATCCTTCAAGTAATTAACCACAGTGGGGTGCTCCAGATGACTTAATTTAAATGCATAAATGAATTGGAACAATAATTATTTGCCTAACATACCTACTTAGTTGGAAAATTGTTTTACCTAATTAGATAACTATTTCTGGAACAAGTAAATAAGGACATAATCATATAAGATTCATGTCAAAATCATTTTTATGTCTAATTACAAAGACTTAAAATAATAAGGTATAGTCATTGTATACTTATTGTATTGAGGGCTTATGTGGACTGCTACTAGAAATTTAGAATACTTCAATATAGCTTGCTATGAACATAGGAAGAAGTTAAATCAACTCCAAAGTTTAAAAAGATGTTTAACAAGGCAGGGTAATAGACAAATACCCTTTTTGGTAATTAACAACTCTAAATATTCTCTCCCGCAAGCAGTTTAATCAAACAATTATATGGTACCTGACTACTTCAGCTTTCAGACATTGTCTATGACTACCTAGTGATTCTGGGAATTTTCTCATTACTTGTGTATTGGTATTACAGCAGAATATGAGCAGCTGTCTTCTGGGGTATTGTTGAAATAATTACCTACCTACAGCATGGGACTAACTTGAATGTTTAGGGGTGTGTGCTGTTTAATAGCCATGTGTGTTGTGATGATCCAGTCTAGTCATTGAAAGCAGCACAAACTTGATGTGCAAAGAAATCCTCACTTTCTCGGAGGGGTAAACTTTCTGAAAGATATGTCTGTTGCAAATACTACAGACTAATAAGAACTAATGCTAGTTAGTATTCTGAATCAGTGAACACTAACTCAGAGATTGAAACACAATGAAATTGCCAACAAATCAGTTCCTTCTCTGACTATAACAGAATGTAACCGCATTCATGAGCGCCACTCTACCGTATCAATGTGTTAGACATTTGATACCGCACGCTGTCCCTAACCCAGGGTCAATGGAGTGAGAATTGACGCTAATTAGACGGTCTCAAGTTCATATGCGACCGTCAAACTGCAACTATTTGTCTATCCGTTATACCTATTGTTGAGGTTTTATTTATTTATCGAAATCACGACCATTCCATTTTATTAACCTTTGATCAGTCCATGGTTGGAGGCATGATCTTTGAAATCTGTTCTCTCTCTTTATTAAATAGTAAGATTTTGTTCATCTGAGGCATTTGTGGCATAAATCTGAGTGAGATTTCATTATTATTTACTATTACTTATTTAGTCACAATATGATCAGGCAACACCGCCTGCTCATATTTTGTTGCTGTTCCTGAGAATGTACACTATGTTTTATTCATTGAAAAGAGTAACCATTGAGTTTCTTGCCGGATCTTCTCAGTGGAAGCAGCATTCCGAACCAATGGTAGATTCTGACTATTCATTAATGCTTTGTTGGCTTACGTGAATAAAAAAAAAATTGAGTTTGAGATTTTTTTGAGCATGGCCGGCCGTTTTTAGGCTGATTGATGGCTGAGGTATTGGCTACGGGAGCGGGATATTGATTACATGCAGGACCTCATGCAGGATACCCGAAATAAAAGATTAACAACTATCATTTAAGTTTCGAAAAATAATAACACAAACTTCAACACCTTTAAAGGTGTTTAATGAACGAGCCGTATGTGAACGAAACATTTTAGTCACTAGCATTTATTTTAGCTTAGACTCATTTCAACAGTTGTCAGGTCTATCATAAAATATATGCAAATAATGATAAAACTTATAGGGTTTTATAAAAGTCGCAAAAAAATAAAGAAATCCGAAACGGTCTAATTCATCAACTTTAGTTTATTTATCCCTTTAATTACCTAGCTGACCTTACACGTTTGTGTCAAACATTAAAAAGTTAATTAAAAAGCGTTACTTGTGTATGTGCACTAATGAAAACATAATCATTAATGGTAGTTTTTGGCTTTCATACTATCGAAATTTCAAAGGGTCAAGGTTGTAACCTTTCTTGGACCAACTTTATGGGTCTCCGTGCGTCTTTCTTTATGGCGACATTGCCATCTAATATTTAAATATGCATTAAAAAAATGTTATTAAGTTTGAGTAGTTACCTAGTTGGTAGTTAATTAGTCAAGGTATAATCTAAAGCCTATAATATCGACGAAGTACGACCATTAAAATATGTTTATACTTCCTATTTCAATTTTAATTTTATAATCTTAGATAAATGATTCGAAAAGCGTACGAATTAAGAAGTTGCTTGAGTGGACAACACTATTTCAACACTTTAATTAAATGTTATTGTATGCAGCCATCGTATAGTACACATTACGAAACCACAGTTATTGTAAAATACATTCGAATACTATTTTTACGAGAGAAACATTCTAAACATTTTTTTTTTATCACACAGCATAATATACCTACCAACGCTAAGCTTGATTGCCGGAATCCACTTTTAAATTTAATCGCGCACTGGTTAGTCATGTTCACGCCGTGAGCTAGCGCTACTATTGGTATTGTGTATACAGCTTCCCATTCGCTACCAGATTTAGGACAAATATACATCTATATTTGGCCAGATTACTCGTGATTTTATCCTTTACGAGATCGGTAATGTTGTTTGCTGTAGGTACTGTTATTTTGTATGTGTAGACTTTGGCTTGTTGACCGTTTTAGACTTGATTCGGTATCTAATATAACGTACTTAAATGCAATAGAGATTTAGGTATTAATATATCCCTAATAATTTTCCAGTCTTTCTTCACTGTCCCATTAATTGACAAATACTAGCCCTAGCCTCATAGGCTATCTGCATAATCATTTTTAAATTTCACTGCTTGCCTATACCGGAATTCGTAAGTTGGCAACTGCTGCAAATATCTAAATGTAACATGATGCTGTGTCCAACCAAACGGACTAAATCTGTGCCTCCCGTGACCGGTGATACAATTGAAAAATCACTACTTTACAGGACAGCCCAAACAATATTTAAAAAATTCTAGTTCATGAACGAAGTGGGTTAGGTTACATTTAAGTACCTTCTTTTGTAGATCGAAACATCCACTTTCATTGTGTTTTTATATTTTTGTGGTCAATATTATACTTTTGAAGTAATTCATGAAAAACTCGCAGTTGTACCCTTTTTAATTTATAATATGTGATAAAATTACGTGATAAATGATACAAGTACAGTTAAATCATGTTGCACATTTATGTTGTCTTTGTGTAAAGTGATATACAAGAAGTGAAAAAATCCAATAACTAATAAGAATATGTTCAAAACACAATGTAGCTCAAACAAATGATAAAAATAATACTCCAAAGATTCGAATTTGTTACTTATCAGTCCTCTATTTTCATATTTTACCTGAATTGTATCAGTTTGCAAAAATTCTAAATATATCAATATTCACGATAAATATACTGAAAAATAAATTAATATAATCGCTCTTATACCACGAGGCACAAAAAAAATGTGTGAAGCAATGACCTAAAGGGGTTACGACTTGACTTATATCTAAATTCACGATATTTTTTCCGAAATTCTGTCAGTTATATCACTTGGCACCAAATTATCTCCGAAACTATAGCAGATAGAAGGACTTGAGTTGTACCAAAAAAATCGTAATTTTTTTCTGACAATTTCTATGTAAAAATCACAAAAAAGGTACAACTCGAGTTAAATCACCTTTCACAGGAGGCACAGAAATAATTCAATTTTCAATGAATTATTAAATATAATATCGTGATAATATAGCATCGGTTGCACTGTTAGCGTATCATCACCGGTAGCTGAAACGTGCGTGTGCGCAGGGTCTCGTTTGTCATGCGCGTCGGTATGACTGTAGCGGATGGCAACCGATACATGGAATTCGTTGCAAGTGACAAGCGAGCGCACAGATTTGTCGAAGGTAGTATGATAAAAATAAAAAACAAATGAACCTAAGTCACTTTACGCAAGTATTTTTTTCAAGTGGGTGTTAATGATGGGCCATCTATAGATAGTTGCGAACAATGCTCAAATGAGTCTCCATAGCGATTTTGATGAATATCGAAACTACAACAGGTATTCGATTTATGAAAAATAAATTTTCCTTGTCTGGAATCGGTCCGGTTGATTTTGAGAAACCAACGAACTAAGATAATAACAATGACGCCATACTCGAGATTGTAACCAGTTTTCAGTCTGTTGTATGGACGTAATATTTAAATTTTTACACCGTTCCCTGTTGTTATATTATTAGTAACATACTCGGATGATGTTGAATTTTACAGTATTTTCCTCCCGATACCTCCTATAAATTATTTTAGTTATTTTAGTTACAAACAATTACAAGCTATGTATGTAGGTATACAACAAGTTATTTTAGTTCTCCTTTTTATATATCTGCTTTCTTTTTGGGTTTAATTTAGTAAACAAGGTAGTTCAGAGTGAATTATTTTAGCCGTTAAAAAATCTCAATCGCTATCGCAATTTCCCAATTTCGCAATCGCTCCTCGCTGTCTCTGTTCGCTCGTACATTGTTCAGTACGATCGCGGTGGGTGTGCGTTACGGACGGAAGCCTCGCATGCTCTCGCGCAGTCAAATTACCGCGTGTGCATAGACTAGTGCCAATCGGAGAGGGATCCCGCTCGTTTTAAATTTGCAAGGAATTGTGTGAACGGTTTTGTGTTTGTGAAATATTGGAATTCGAAATACAACTGTGAATTCAAAAGTTCTAATTTCAAAACGACAAGTGCTACAAATTTTGTGCATCATATTAATTGTCCAGGAGTATTCAGTGCAACTAAAGAAATTTTCCTAAAGGTTTCTATCGCTTCAGATCTTTGTGAGTATACCTATATTGTTCTTTGTCAATGACTACAGGAAGCTGTTTATTATTCAGAGAATGGATTCACAGCTCATTAGGTATTACTCGAACTATGTACTTTGCATTCACCATATTTACAACTTAGCAAACGCTAATAATATTTTGGGAACCTAATGTTTTATCATTATATTCATAGTTACATGATTTTAAAATGATTGGTAGACGTGCTATAAAAGAGAAAGTTAAGGTTTCTGATGGTACTCAATACCCGGTTTTAAATGTAATTAATGAAATTGAAGGAAATGAAAAGGTCAAAAGGCCAGAAATGAAAGTCGATGTTGAAGTAACGTGTGATCCATTCCAGAAAAATGACTTTCCTATCCATGAAATTGTCCCTCAACGCAACGAATTATTGTTTTACCTCGATAAAGAGCATGGCGACGTGATTTAGTAACTGTGCTTGAATCCTACTAATATTATAAATACGAAAGTTTGTGAGTGTGGATGTATGTTTGTTACTCTTTCACGCAAAAACTACTGAATGGATTTGGATGAAATTTGGAACACAGATAAGTTAAATACTACGCGGACGTAGTCGCGGGCATAAACTAGTTATGTATATAAATTCTAGGTCAGTGATGGATTCGTAGCTATGCAAGTCAAGATCAACCTTTCTTCGTCATACTTGCAAATCATTGTCGAAATTATTTAATGACGTAAAGTACTCTGAAGTTTGTTTAATTATTCTTCAACGTGTAGTCTCTACGAATGAGATTAGGTGATAAGAGCTCAAACACGTGACGTTCAGATTGTGTTAATGTAACCTTGACATATGCCTGTTTCATTATCATCACACATTTTAAGAGAACTGATATATTTTGGGGGTAATATACAGTGGGTAGTTAATAATTTATATGGCAAGCTTTTTTGCTTTGGTGTTTTAGATATTTTTGGTAGTAAAATCACCTACTTGCCATAATCATAAATCATAATTTATCTTCTAACAGTTATATCTACCTATAACCGATTTTCTTTATGTATTTCTCTCTTAGTATAGCCATTTAATAGGCACCTAATAATTTGCGTTTAACAAACTGCCTTTTTCTTGCGGCACCGTTCTTATGACTTTCTCTTTGCTGCGCTGTTGTTTTCCCTTGTTGCCATAGCGATGAATATTTGCAAAGTGGCATCTCTAAAATTGGTTTCCCAATCTTATATTGTCCCGTCCTGGCTACGCACGGGTGCAATGCACAAGTGTTTCTCTACTATTCCTATTATGTGTGTATTATAATATTATTATAAACACTTCTCTTGAATTACTCTATCTATTAAAAATACCGCATCAAAATCCGTTGCGTAGTTTTAAAGATCTAAGCATACATAGGGACAGACAGACAGCGGGAAGCGATTGGCACTATTGGTAGTACAATTCAGATAATTATATAACCATTACGAAATAAACTGGTGAATTTTTAATATACATACCTAATACCAATTCTAGTGCGGATGTAGTAAATAAATGCGATATATTACACTCCTCTAGGTTGTGGGTGTATGATTGCTGAAAATTTATTCAATTATTTCATTATAAAAGAGCTGCTGTCGGCAGACAAAAAAAAGATGTTCAGATAGCAGCAATATAAAATACTATTTATTTTGCCTATTGCAAGTTTTCTTTCGGCGAGAGAGGGCGATTAGATTTTTTTTCTGCGGACCGCTAACGACATTGGCGATTTAGAGAAAGTGACGTTACTGTAAAAAAAATGAAATGAATATTTAATGAACCAACGCCCAGTTCCTATTGCCGCCTAGCACAATTTAAATTTCAGCCCCTTTCAATTTGGTCAGATGCCAAGCAGATTGCTTTCTGTTTTTGATTGGTTTTAATGTAAAATAAACAACGGCAACACTGTAGTTATGTTGAATACGGTTTTGTCTTGACCTTTTTTGACAGTGATAACGGCAACCTTATAGAACTCGTGTACACCAGACACACAGCTAATTAAACTGATTAGACGACCGCTTGGCGCAGTGGTTCGAGCGTACGCCCCTCGGCTCACAGCACATGGTGCTTGCGGGTTCGATTCCCGCCGGGGTAAATTTCCGAAATGGCCTTTTCGTAATTTACCCAGGTCTGGGTGTAACTGGGATCGCCCCCAGTCCATTTTACGGTACCCATAATACAAGCATTGCTTAGTTTGGGACCATCCAGTTGGTGTGTCAGTCTGGCGATATTTTATTGATTAATTCTGTTAAAACTATAAGACATCTTTGTTACACTTTTATTTATGGTGTAATTCTCAGAGAGTCCGATATTTTCCTCGTTCCTGCCTGACCGTTCTTGGAACCACGGTTTCTCAATGTTTGTTAAATTGGACGAGAACTCCGTGATTGCTTTTCAAGTTAATATTGATTATACCCTATTTATTAACATGATTTATTATAGTACGTTAAATCAAAATGGTTCTTCTGATACTAAAATCTCCTTAAAACCTTAAATATTATCTAGTATTCGGTTTATTTCGGTTTTCATGATGACTCTGGTGTGCACCAAACATAAGATGTACGAACATTTATGATGACTTATCCTTCATAACACGTAGCTCACTTACCGAATTCAATTTCAACTCGCTTCGTTATTTGCGTCATAGATCATGCTACATGTAACCAACAAATAGTAATTTCTGCTACTATATAAAACTTAATTCACTTACAGACACTGCGGTCTAAACCGATGGGTCTAGAAGCATGTAATATTTCACAAAATTTCCTTATTTAATGTAGATGAGTACTAAGAAGTATTTTTTGAAAAATCATGGAGGACAACCAGTTCGTTCATTTACGTCTTCTGCTTAAACCTTGATATCTCATACATTTTATTAGAATCATCAATGATTAAAGTTCTTAGAATGTACTTATGAAATTTTCTTTTGTTACAGGTTAGGTGTGCGTGCAGTTAGATAAGCAACAAGTGGGATATTATTGTTGCAACTATCCAGAAGTGTGGAATGGTTCCTGTGTGTTCGTGGTTTCTTGTTGATGTAAGTTTTTGTCGAATTATTTATTTATGTTAATATTTTTATGTCTCAATATTACCATGATCTTAGTACTTAGTAAGTTTTTCAAAGTAAATTAAATGTAAGTTTCACAAACATTAATGAGATTCCGAGACCTTGAACAAGGTGTACTTTGACCGTCCCATTGTCACGAGAACTAAAGACACTATTGTCTTTAACGGTAAGTTGAGATCTAATTAATTCTAGAATATTCCCGTGACCTTATTGATTTACCGCCATTACGTGCTAGACAATCGTTTCCAATTTATTCGATGCGGTCATTCAACTGATCAAATTGAAAACGAAAACAATACTCTGGATTCAATTATATTCCATCTCAGTTACTTATATGGACCGAAACTTCCCAGACTGCGGACATGGAAAGATCATGAATTGTTAAACACACTCCACAGACCAACTTCTGATGTAACCACTGCGTGCTTGGATCAAAGTTTAATGGATTTGTAATTTATATACTTGCCCACATCACTATAAATTCGATGCGTAAGGTCCAAACTTTCATGTTTTATATATTACGGTAAATTTCCTGAGAATATTACCTATTTGACGTTGCTTAAAATTCTGTCTACAAACTCCAAGGAATTCTTTAGAGATTTCTTTCGTTTTCGTCTGAATAAATAATATTGTAACAGGATTAGATATATCCGTTACTATTTGCTTTACTTCAAAAGGATTCGGAGCAACATTTTGTTGTATCAATTTACTGGATAGTATAAAATAAACAAGATTAGATAGATGATTATAATTGACTAGCTGAGCCCGCGACTTCGTCCGCGTGGAATTTAACTTAACAAAAAAGGCCGCTCCCATTTTTTTTAATTTTGTTTTTCTAAAATAAAAGTAGCCTAAGTTACTGCTTATAACAACAGCTATCTACCAGTGAAAGTCCCTTCAAAATCCGTCCAGCCGTTTCGGAGATTACCCGGAACAAACACACAGACAGACAGACAGACGGACATACAGACAGACACGCAGACAAAAAAAATATCGCGTTTTTGTTATAGGTGTCGTATGTACTTTCATATGCATTTAGTGAAAAGGTGTTATTTTATATTACAAAGAGACACTCCAATTTTGTTTATTTGTATGTATAGATGTGCGACTCATGTAGTTTAATAATCTTTTTACACGAGACTGTGCCTTCGTGGTTTATATAATGAACCTGTAACGTGTATCATGATATCGTCGTGAGTGAACGTTTTAATCGATAATAGTATTACTACCGTTTACATTGTACATTAGCGTCTCTGTATACTTAACCTTCTTAGATGTAGTGTTCAATGGATGTGGTCCTACGGTATATTTATCGTGTCTAACGTGTTTCCATATTAAAAGCTAAACAAACGTGACCTCCATCAATAATAGACAACGTTTGGTGGACGTTTAGGTACATGACAGAAGTTTGCCAAGTAAAAGACGTTGTGATAAATTGGCTGCTTATAAGTCATATGTTTTGTTGAAAGATTAATGGCGTTATAAGTGAAAACAATATATCTAGTGGAAACGCAGCAATAGCCACTTCGAAAAAAATGACATATATTATAAACAGGCGTCAATAAGGATTGATTTCCGAGATAGCAATTAACATAAAGTGTTAGCACAAACTGACACATGCATGATACACTGTCATCCAACACCCGACCTGAAAGGCTCGTCAATAAATGGCTAAAAAACCTTCAAGGCGATTAAATGCTTAAGTAGTCGTCGCCTACATACTTTACACAAACTATTCAGCACAGTAAACCAATTAGTATTCATTGTATCACCAGCGACAGTTGTTCTACTCGTACTTCGGTTGTTTCTATCCATAAGCCCGACACTGCTCGGTCAATGAATGTTTGAGAATGCTCCGCTTTTGTTGCTATTGAGTCGATTTTGCTGTTAATGGTCTCATTCATTTTCACTGATTGTCGATGGTTATCAGATTGGTGATTTGTCAATCGTTTCAATGCAGTTAATATTTGAGTCGTAAATATATGAATTTAAAGTTGAATTTGTAATATTTTCGAAATTGTTTATTTAAATCAATTTTGTATTTCTTTTTGAATGATACTTACATTTGTTTTGTTCGGTTATTTATTAATTTGATTCCACGTTTTGTGAAAGGATGTCTACTTAATGTTGTTGAATTCATAAATCATTTTAATTGATTATGTATTCTATGCACGCCTCTAAAACCGTTACCTCATACGACAGCTGGTATTGTATGCTGGTTTCAATGTACACAGATGATATCCCCAACACGTTCTTCCCTGATTTATATTTTTAATTTTCCTTAAACGGATAATATATTATGTACCTCTTTGTAATGTTCAAACAATGGTTGGTATAGGTATAAAACGCGTGGAACAATGACTAATATTTTTCATGAATATAGATCACTAGCTGTGCCCACGGACTTCGTCCGCGTAGTATTTAACGTAACAAAAATTTCGGGATTATCGGGATAAAAAGTAGCCTATATATTAATCCCGGTTATAAACTATCTGTGTTCCAAATTTCATCCAAATCCGTTCAATAGTTTTTGCGTGAAGGAGTAACAAACATACATACATACATACATACATCCACACTCACAAACTTTCACATTTATAATATTAGTAGGAAGTAGGATGTAATACGTTGAAAAAGTTATTTAATGTTAAATACATACACATGAGCTAATACTGTAGATATACCAATATGGTCAGACCATCAAATGCTTGGTTAATGGCCGTCACCGTCAGTTCACTACTTTCGTGCCTTTCATTGCCCTCATTTCTATTGTCTTACATAGTGAACTGAGATTTGTGAAATCGCTGGCCATGACAGATTGTTGTCACAAGTTGTAATTACTCAATTGGATGTTGAGCGATTAGAATCCCATTTACAACACAAAGCGGTCGGAGGCAATTCCGCCCGGAATGTCTCGGCTTGTCGCCACGTCGCAGGTCATCTGTAGTTAATGAAGTGACGAGGTATCGTGTTAAGGCCTGTCATCGACACAACATGGCTCCTTTCAGGCGTAGAACATAGCAGTAAGGTAATAGGGTTGAAAACGGATAATAGATTCCCTATATCTTGTAGAATGTGCTGTTAGAACTGAACTAATCACAGATTTGTTTAGACATAAGTTCATGGGTCGTCTCTATTTTGTTTCGATTTGGAAAATGAGTTGATGTAGGATGAGGATTGGCCTACAGGTTATTGATGTGTGTCAGAATGGTTGAAATTTGTCGAACGTCATAAAAAAGGAGTTTTGTCATTGGAATAGCTATAATACGGATAAATTATAGCTAATTCACTTTGTTCACTTTGCAAGTCCACTTTGGAATCATGACGTCCATGATTCCAAAGTGGACTTGCGTCATTTGTCACGATAAATCATTCGAAGGGCATTGCCGCAAATTAATCACCATTAGGGTTGCTAAGTCGTTAAACGACGTCTTACTGGAATATTGTTCAATTTTGATGGCGCTAAGAATACACGTTGATTCAATCCACGCGTTTATATTAGATGGAAATGCGTTAAATCTAATAATAGATACGTTGACAGACCCAAGCGTCAACCCTGGCTAGTCGTGCTCAAACAAGTGATGTTTACATCAACCAAGCGAGCTTCAGGAGACGCTTACAGTAAAGTTTATTCACCCCATCCCATGTGCTAAAGCATCGTTTATTGCAAGTGTTTGTTCATGGGAATATGTGGTTTCAATTGAAAACTTTTAATGAAATTAGGTGGCCGCAGTTGCCTTGTTGGCTGATGCTTAATGACGGCCGCCCTTACCCGCAAGCTTAAAATATTAATTAATGTAACTTGGGTAAACATTCGCTGGTTAGTACAATGGGTTAGGAGTTTGTGAGTTGACCCCGTTCGCAGTGTTTTCTTCTTGTTATAGCTCCAAGGTATATTTATCGGTGTTCTTTTTCCGTGTAGCATTAAGGAACATCAAAATAAATGTAATTGGATTTTCCATTGAATGGATTACAGACTACAGAGCCTAATAATAACAACTAGATTTTAAATACTATCTATTTTAAAATTCTACTTTATCCTACTTACTTTAACGTATATACGCTTACTATTCAATTGGTCGTAAAGATAATGATCGTTAAATCAACATGCGGGATCTAAAATCAGATCAAGGTTATTTGCAATGGTATTGCTGCATCATTGTGTTAATCCGCCCTACTTTTTGCCTTCATTGTCTTCTGAATGTTTCGTAGCTAGTCTAAAACTTTGCATTATGTGTTAGAAAATAATCTGTGATAGTCGCCGTGCCTTTCTTACCTGTCTTGTTCACTACAATAATTCTTATACTTAGGGAGTATTTATGTTCAAAATATCAGCAAAAATCAAATCGACTGTAATATAAATCTTCGCTGCTATCAACTTCTAAATCAAGTCAAGTTTGTTTTTTAATTCGCCATTATGTATTCTGTTGTTAAAGCTTTCGTGTTGGCATAACATTTTTGCGATCCACCTACGTCGTTTGTGGTCGTGACACAAATTCCACCCAGAAATTAGATATGATGCCGGTTATGGTAAGACCACTTGTTTAGCATCCAATACCGGCTGGCTTCACTATGCTTACTATGTTAAGCATTCGTATTTCAGTTACTCGGTGGTTTGCTAGCATTGGATCAATTGCAATCAAAACCTGCAGGGCTAAATTTATTATCATTTCTACTTTATTGAAGAAATCATATTTCCATCTGATTTATGTTTCCGTGAGGGAAATCGCAAGGTTTAAGTACCTTTTAAATTCTATATCAGCATTGTTTCGAAAATAAATAAAGCAAAGCAGACAAAGTTTAGTTTAGAGCTTAGGATCAATTTTATAACATATTCAAGTAAAATACTGAAATGTTCGATATCCTTTGAGCAATTGCAAGCGAAGCTTCAAAAGAGTTCCAGTACAATAGGTTAAGTGAATCGTAGGCCATTGTGGGGCACCGTCTTCCATACGGTGAAAGCTTTTAAATGTATCGTACGTGATAATGCAATATTAATATTTTTGACCATATTTGGTGATATTAACTTACATTGAATTAATGTATTATTTATGCATAATGCGCAGTGAGGAAAACGATACTTTGATATTCTTATTTTAGTCTGTTAGCTAATGCTCGGACATTTTATTCTCGATACTGCCGAGGTTATCGGTCCGGATGTGCTTATGAGTGTAAAAATTGTGATAAAACCCAGCTCAGCCGGCCGTTTTAGCGATTGTTTGGATGTAAAATGATGTCACAGCAATTTGAATGCACACTTTCATTTTTCAAAGATATCATTGTAATCTCCACATAATACCCACCGGCATAATACCCCGGTCGCTTTCGCCTTTCTACAGTCATTAAAAAGTGTGAGATGGCTCCAGTAGATAGTTAAATAGCAGGATTCCTTGTATCATTATGTTCAGTAATTGCGTGAAGTCTATTCAAATAAGAATTTGGGTTACACGCGTTGTAACAGATATATCTTTTATCTGAAAGGCTTTCAAAAGCGACTTATGATACCAATTTCGGCAAATTCCATTTTACGCCTGCTCACTTGGAATTCTGTTTTCTTTGAACCTATACATATAAGTTTTCGTTCTTCATATTTTTGGCATAATAATTATAAGCTTACTTATTTATAGCATGTAATATTGAATTTACTTCGGCAAGGATAAATTTATTTTATTACAGCGTCTATTTTAGGATCGTCACGGCATGGCACAGATTCCTTTATTTTAATTCGCTTACTTTTGTAAATGTCTTGTCTGTCATAAAACAATTTGTTGCTGGCATAATTGGATGTACTTGTAGAAACATTTTGTATTTCATATTTTTTTAAGATTTATGACTTTCAGTCATTCAGTACTCGATTTGCATATTATGCTTCCTTGTGTCATAATTTTTCTGCTGTAAATTATGAAAATGGAAGTTATGTATATTTAACGCTTACTTGAATTCCGGAAGGACTTATTGATAGGCATGCATTTCACAAATGAAGGAAAAGCCGCGTTGGTGACACATGGCTTTGTTAATCAATTTTTATAATTTCGATTCCATCGATTCGATTTCCATTATTACTGTTCAAGTGGCGATACTTTACGATTAAATAATACTCAATTCTTGCTTCATATTTTAGTCTGCTGAGTTGTGATGGAGAGTAGTGTACTTTACTTACATTCATTGATTACAAAAGACCATTTAATTTCCGACGCTAGAACGATGTTTCTGAAATAAGTTTTATGCTAATTTAGAAAGGCATCTGCCGGTGCATGGTATGATAGTCTTTTGTAGACTTTTGCCTTTCATTTATGTTGTATCAAGTCAACATAACTTACTTGATTATTTTGTGTTTTGAAGACCAGATTGTTCAATTTTATAACTTCATACCTTTTGTAGAAACAAGCCTAAGTAAATATATTATTGTGTCTACCAACTGTACCAAGTGGTGTGTTACATAAGCTAAGGCTTCGTGCGCGTTATCACAAAATGCAGTAGCGTTTGGTTTAAATCTTCCGACTGAGGCACTTGATAGGCGGACGGATCTTATCTTGCGCGAATCACTACTTTTACCATAACATGTGTAGTCTGTGTTTTTATCTGTTTACTTATTATTTAAAGGCTTTGTTGCATTGTCACGACTATTCTGTAAATGGTATATGTTTCAAAACCTTCCCGATTTCATGTTTTTCCTTTTCGAATTTATCCTCAATATTTAACGCACAAAGCCAATGGATTATTCGTGTTGGTTACAGTTTGCGATATTCGTCGGAACAAAATAATTCTGACTAAGATTTCTTAAACGCTCACCGGTTTCGCGGTGGTGCTTAGTGGGCTTGTTAGCTGCGTTCAAATACCATATTATGATTTTGGTCTGTGATATTTGCAATCATTGTATCACTTCATTTCAATCTGGAGTACTCACGAAGTAAAAGTTTGTAGCCTTATAATTAATTTGATTCATAATAATAGACACGTCAACATCAACATCTCGAAAGGTTTTCACTTTGCGCTAAAAGGGAATTCGAATATGAGTAGAATTAGAAAGCTGTTTGTAAACTATTTAAATAGCTTACAAACAGCTAGACTTACAACTTTCATGACGTTTCGTATTAAATACGAATAATAGATGCGGATTTTAGTTATTCACTAGCTGAGCCCGCGACTTCGTCCGCGTGGAATTTAACTTAACAAAAAAGCCCGTTCCCGCGTTCTGAGCCCGCGCGACAGGACGATGTTTTTTTTCTAAAATTAAAGTAGCCGACGTTACTGCTTATAACATCAGCTAACTACCAGTGAAAGTCCCGTCGAAATCGGTCCAGCCGTTTCGGAGATTACCCGGAACAAACACACAGACAGACAGACAAAAAAAAAAAATCGCGTTTTTGCTATAAGTACCGTATGTACTTTCATATGCATTTAGTGAAAAGGTGTTATTTTGATATTACAAACAGACACTCCAATTATATTTATTTGTATAGATACTGACTGAATAAAAGGCTACGGGCCGAAATTGTATAATATTAGCCTCCAGGTCAAGCTGGCCAGTATTTCAATTTATTTCAAAACCCAAATACGAACTCAAATTCAATCGGTTTCTTTGTGGCTGGTGTATAGAACATTACAGTGGAATACCCTCGAGAGACGAAACGAATTAGTGTTCAATACAGTAAACTCCCACTGAGTCTCGGGTAACCACAACATATTACCAGATATTGATAAATCTGATATTTCATACCACACGTTTTGGGTTAAAAAGAAATGTATGGGATATAAAACCCATTATTGAAAGTGTACAATACCAATATGTCCTCCCTCGGTTGCTATAAATCCTGTTGTAGCATTGCGGCGTCGCTTGCTCATGGGGTGGCGAAATGTCCACGGCTATAAAAGCCAGTTGGCCAATGATAGCTTTAGTGCTTATGTAGCGTAAACCATAACCGAATTGTTGAAGGGTCCCCAGACGGGAATCCAAAATGTTGCAGTTGCTTGTGTTGGTAGATGACCATTCGCTTTCTATTAATATGTCTGATTTTTAAGAACTTGGTCGTTCAGAATTGTTGACTGCTCAGTTGTCTCTGTAATCACGTGATAAGGTCAACCGGGGCATAGCTTAAATGGACGGTGCCGTTGGCACTTCTTCAATGATAAGGTTAAAAGAGTGGGTCAAGACACCGACACTGTTTTAACAAACTTTGCAGGTTAATGTGACATTTCTTATATTCCAGTAAGTCTTTCAATCTTTAGCTTTAATGCACGCTATTCTTTTCCATATCAGTTGTCCTCTGGAACGAGCGATAACTTCTAAACCTGCTTGAAACACGATATATCATTCTGAACCCTTGCGACGAGGATTAAACGTGCTTGGTGTGTTCAATGATGAGTAGTAAGCACTAGGGAGGTTTGTATCTGGAGTCTTTTTTGGACATAAGTTACTAAATTGAAGAAAGTAAGACTGAAAATCCTTAACAGATGATGGTATAGTATCTGTTTTAAATTAAATTAATAAATTGAACTAATTCACTAGTTTAGTGCTTTTGACATTAAGGACATTTTGGTATTCACAGCCTGTAATATGAATCTGAAGATTTTTTACGCTCTGCTCTGCTAGATATGTATTTAAACGTGGAAATACACTCCAAGTTATAATTTAGAAAACCTTAACCGTATGTAAGCCAATATAGAAAAGTGGGTCACTATTACGCTTACCGGCGACCTACACATTACTTACAACTGATTATGCTTATTATATGTAACCTGACCAATTTACGAAGTAAAGGAGAAAATCTACACATAATCATACTCTTGGACCATCATCTTGCATTCAATAGGCATCATGGTCTACATATTGCTGACATGTCTATTGCTCATTTTCATTACATTGTACCTACCTTGTTCAAATTAATACTACAAGTTCCAAATGTACCTGCTATAGACGCCTTTATCGACTGTGGTTATCTTCTTGACTTCGCCAGACGTAATCTTGGTCGTAACAGCGATGTTCGCGTCATAAAACATCGGGGCCTCACCGAGACTCCCTCTTTTACCGTGTCACCCCACTGTGCCAACGTTATGCACCCTTTGGATAGGAAAATTGCTTTTGAAAATACGCATCTTGTTATGGAGTGGGTACATATTTGTGATGTTAAGAGAATTATCGAGTTGATTTGAAATGTCTCATTACACGTAAGTTGCACTTGCTGTACGTTAAGACTACCTGTCTTACACGGTTCACTTAGCGGAATCAAATCTCGCATTACAGTTTTGCAAAATTCACTGTTCGTTAGTCGATATTTCGATTCGCAATCTGATGAGTATCGCTGACGAGGCCAATTTGTATCGAACGCTGGTTCTGTTGTATAACTCATTACACTACACATTGCTTACCTTCGTAAAATGGGTTAAACTATCGATGTAACTCGCTGGCAAGGCAACGTTAATGTTATTATACCAGTAATACTAGATAAATCTAGCTCAATACATGTTGAAATAGTGCCTATATTTAGAAAAGTTAAAATGTCACGAAGCAATGATTAAACACTGTTCAAAGTTATCGCTGTTTGGCGCCTGTTAAGGTTTGCCCAAAGTGCTAACTTTTCAAACGTGCAGGATTTGTGTCGTGCAGCAAACTGGGCGTTACAACTTACTGCAGACGCTTTCCGCTTGAGAGGATATAAAATACAAACGCCGCTGCAAAAATTGCGAACATTTCCCGATGTTCGTGGATGCATTGATTATACTTGGAAACGGTGAATATAATACTGATCTTATTATTATGCGATGCTATGAAAGGAACATTGTCTGAGTATGTAATAACCTTATAAAAGTAAAAAAGATATAAGAAAACACGATTTCACATGAAGCAGTAGTGCTAGTAATGAGATAGTTACCACATGTTCCGTTTCCGTCCCAATATTACGATTCTGCGGTCAAACCACGAGTTGTCATCGTGCACCGCGGTTATAGCTCATAAGAACACCGCAGACATGTGTGACATGAGAATATAATTTTATATATGTTCTAGATTCTGATACACTCGGTAAAAAGATTAATCTGTGGAACGAATTTAATGAGAAAATTTAATCTTAATAAACCCGTCTGACGTAACTCGACGAACGAAGTTCTTGTGAATTTGGAGTGTGAATGTTTTATGCTTGGAGGGAGACAGGTAAACATTTCTCCTTTAGTGAAGTATGCTGCATTATAAATTCAAATTTTGCTAAGCTAAAATACCTTCTCGATTGAAGCATTGCTACAAGTCTTAATTCCATGTTGCACAGCGTTAGTGTCACTTTATCCTTGATCCAATTATCGGATGGTGCTTTATTGGTTTGAAAAGGAATTGAATCTGTCATTTGCAATTGTGCCAGCGTCTGGTTCAAAATTCGATAGATGCGGCACGGCGCAGTTTGTTCAAAGTTTGTTCTCGCTCGTGAATTTTAAAAGCGAAACGGAACACGTCTGTGAACTTTGTTTTTACCTGCATTGTACAGTTCTGGTTTTGATAATGGTAATTCCATTCATACTAGAAAATCTAGAAGTTACCAATTTATCGAGTATTTCTAATTTGGCATTGGCAACATTGCATCTGTGGTTATTTCAGCTCCAGACTTGTATTATCTAACAATCTTTGTTATAAAGTGGATTAGTCAATATTATTGAATATTCATGGAATACGTTTCCATTCAACCATGTTATCAAGAGTTACGATTAACGCGTCTAGTAAGCCAGTCAGATTGTATACCGTTAGTGAACTGGTCGTGACGACGGTCACGGCCTCTTTGAGTGTTTTTTTTCTCACTCACCTACTAAGGAATCATGATGGTAGCAGGTTCTTCTAGTTGACTTGAGTTTACAATTCTATTAAATGTGCTGAATATGCCAAAAGCAGCTCTTATGAACAAAATCGTATTTCATAGTTGAAATTGGAGTATCCCTATATAAGTATCGTAAATTAAATGTGTTGCAGTTAGCTTGTTGCCATGCTACCATGGCATAAAGAGTTATGTATTGCACCGGCACGATGAAGCCGTTTCGGCGCCAAACTATTTACTTACACCAAACGAAATTCGCTCCCTCTGCTATAACGCGTGGTAGTGAAAGATTTTGTTGCTGTATCAGACACTGCTTTATTAATACACTTAATTTTTTACCATTAGTAGGTACCTAACTATGTTTTCTCTATAATTTTTGTCGAATTATGTACATAAATGTCTGGCCTTGGACTTAAACTGTACCTACTTCCTACACAGATATTTGTATTATAAATTTTGTATAATATTGTATCTTTGTATAAACTATTGTAATCGACAATTATGAAATCCGATAACCTTAAACGGTGATTGTTACTTATTTGCTTATAATACAATGTAATTTTGATGTTGAGTCATGCAATATGGCGGCGGTGGTATCATTAACGTTGACATCATCTTTGACATGTTCATTCTCTTGAATCTCGGCAATACAATTTTATCATATTTGGATATTTTATCAATTTTTGTAATTATTTTCTAATGTTATCTAATTATGTTTATATTGGGTTAGTTAGTTTTATAGGTCATTTGAGCATTTCTTGACCTCACCAAAGCGACAGCTACATCATGTCAGAGCGATATTTGAATCGTCACAGTACTAGAGATTATCTTGAACATAGTTAGCTTTGGCTATCCAGAGGATGTTCGGAATAGATGTTCGCAGAGATGAATGAGTGGGATTCGGCTAAATCGTTGGAGTAATTGGCGGAGATCCAATGCCCGTAGGCGAACCAGCGGGGGAGACGACCCACGGCAGGGAAGCCGAGCAATTATACCCTTGTTTCGAATTAAATTTGTTTTCAGATTCAATTTATAAGCTAGAGTATCTGAAGAGGGAATAAAAAAGTGATGGATTTCATTTCCGTTTTTCCTTTTTGTGACAGCTATGGCAAATAGAACCATCATGACTATAATGTCGGGTTCAATAGTCATTCAATTAAACGTCTTATTTCTTTTGTATTAAGGTATTGTTTCTTGTCCCACTTGCGATGCTTCTAGCTTTGATCAACGAGGTAATAAGTTCAACGTTCTGTCGCCATAAACACTTATATAGTCACCCACTGCCAAATAGCTGCTTAGAACGAGTAAACCTTATCAGTGAGTATTATACTGGCTTTCAATTGGCTGTAGTGGGAAATGACGTGGAAATGGTTGACGCCCTAGGCGTTGACCCGACGGAAATAGAAGGGTCACTCCGTGGGGTTGGTGGCACTGTCTCTACGTGTAAGTGTCAAAGTTTTATTTATTGAAGTGAAATAGACCAACTGTTTCACTACATTCATCTTCGATTTAATTTCCACCCATAAAAGTAGGTGCAGTTCTTGCGAGGATGCAATCAAGGGATTAACGTGAAAGAGAGACAGTTAGCTTTTAATTAAAACAATTACATTAGCCGGTCGAAAACTAACCGATTGCTGGTGCTCTACTCTTAGCAACGATAATCGATATATCGTGACATTCGTATTGTCGAATGCTACTCTAAATTCCATATTTTTTGTCGCCGTATATAATTTGAACTAGCTGTGCCCGCGACTTCATCCGCGTATAATTTAACTTATCAAACATTTTGGGATTATCATGCCCTATTTTATCCCCTTGGCGGTCTATCCGCTAAGAAAGGATTTTGATTAATTCTAATTAATCAAAATCCTTTCTTAGCGGATGCCTACGTCATAACATCTACCTGCATGCCAAATTTCAGCCCGATCCGTCCAGTGGTTTGGGCTGTGCGTTGATAGATCACTATGTCAGTCAGTCAGTCAGTTACCTTTGAGTTATATATGTATATATAGATGAACGATAATGTTGTGTTGTTCGTTCAGTAATCGATACGACTGCAAAAAATATAGAATTAGAGTAGGATTCGACAATACGAATGTAACGATATATCGATTATCGTTGCTAAGAGTAGCACCCCTGCTGACGGAATAGTAGTATCTTAACTGTACTTTGTACTACAAACCATACTTTCCTCAAATACTAGAACGCGGTATTAATAATAGTAGACCAATGATAACTGACTGTTTATAAGTTTTCAACTCTCCATCAAGTCAAGGGCGATTAAACACGCATATCTGATGTAACGTCACTAACTGTTTGCTAACAGTTCGCTAATTGTTCGTATCTTCCTTGTTCCAGTCACTTCAGCGGTTACGTCACCCGTCGGCCAATGTTCTTTAACATTTTGTGTTGCTATGCCGTATTACGTGTAACAATCTTGCGTCACTCGTATTGTTTCAAAGAAACGCCCTTTCCGATCGTTTATTCAGCGATGCATCAACAATTCAAAGCGAACCTTTTTAGAATGTGATTGAAGTTATATTTCAGCGAGACCCCTACAATCAGCCTAATAAATATTACCTACGTCCTTAAATTGCGTACATGCCTATATTTATGACGTTTCGACCTCTAGTCTTAGAATTTTACAGATTTCTGTGATTCTAATCATGTTCTGTGTGAGCGAGATTGGTAAAAATGTCGATACATCCTTAGAAAATGTTTAGACCTCAAGGGTAATCGAAAGCCCTTGGAAAACTGTCTTGGCATTTACTTAAGCCGCTCTCCGAAATATAACGATTTCTTGTTAGCATAAGATGTTTCAGCCAAGATTGGGGTTGTCTATTTTTAAACTTCGTATCCAACAACGTTCGAACTACGGACTAAGATTGTTTGTACTTATTAAGGTTATGAGGATTCGCGGGAAAAGTTGAAATAAGTACCTACTAGGGAATACCAATCCTATGAAAGGATATACTTACTTTTACTTTCCGAAAACATTTGGAGAGACCCCTCCTAGTATCATTGTTTAAACATGACCTCCGAAATTACAGTGACATTAGAGGATACACGGAACCGACCCAATTTAGGGTTCCGTGTTCTGAACGCCGGCGTCGTTTTCACTTTTATGATACCGGGGCACGCCGTTAAACCTTTACACTGTTTATCGACCAAATACCTTTAGCCTATAGTGAGTACGTATCGTGTCAATCGATCCTCTCATCCATTTGTTCGATATGATTAATGCGCTTTGCTTCCGACCGATTTTCAGCATTTGGTATTTTAGGCAAATCCCTTATTGTTGTTACGAAAATTTACAACCTTTTCAGTGGTTCCCTTTCTACGATGTATGGTTTGTTGGTTTTTGAGCGGATTACCCGGGTTTCAGGAATTAAAATTTATGAGTATCTACCAATATATCCTACTTCCTACTAATATTATAAATGTGAAAGTTTGTGAGTGTGGATGTATGTATGCATGTTTGTTACTCCTTCACGCAAAAACTACTGAACGGATTTTGATGAAATTTGGAACACAGATAGTTTATAGCCGGGATTAACATATAGGATACTTTTTATCCCGAAAATCCCGAAATTTTTGTTAAGTTAAATACTACGCGGACGAAGTCGGTGGGCACAGCTAGTATATTTATAACTCAAAGGTGACTGACTGACATAGTGATATATCAACGCACAGCCCAAACCACTGGACGGATCGGGCTGAAATTTGGCATGCAGGTTGATGTTATGACGTAGGCATCCGCTAAGAAAGGATTTTGATTAATTCTACCCCCAAGAGGATAATTTAGGGGATGAAAGTTTGTTAAGTTAAACTCCACGCGGACAAAGTTGCGGGCTCAGCTAGTATACTATATAGATACTGATTTGGTAGGGAGGAAATTGATTGAATTAGTCAATATGTCATCAATTACGAAGTAAGTTTAGTTTAACTGCCTATGGCTGGTTCAGATGGCAAACTGCAGTCGTTATGTATAAAATCGGCAATCTACTTAATCAGAGTAAACCAAAAGCTGACCGAATACGGTTTGGGAAAAGCCCAACAGGAATAAAGGAAATAAAGTTATCTACTCTGTAGCTGCAGCCTTATCACCGGGACTGCTGGTAGATTATCCGTTTGTAAAAAATAGGTCAGTAGGTGTTCCATCATTGCAACTGTAGGAGTAATTGCCTGCACTCACAAACATTGTTTGTCGTTTAACTACTTCGATCCAGATTTCATCCTGAAACGTCCCGATCAATTGATATCTCTGCTCAGTACATGTAGTGCTTACTCCACCCCCGTATGAACTCCATTTATTCTCATAATGTTAACGGTAATATAAATTGGCTCTCATTTCGTTTACCACACGATATTATTTCCTTCAGCGTCGACCATTTTATTTATTTTTACGACTCACGATTCACATTATTACGCATGAAACATATCCTTCGTTCGCTTCTTATACAAATATATATGTTGAAAAGATTGCCTAAAAATATTCTTTTGATCCTTTTGGATGACAATAAATTTATTATCCGGTACTTTGGAATACTTTTCCTTATTATATATATTTGTATATATTTATTCTAAGTATGTATTGTTGTTGGAGGTAATTAGTGTAGTGTTTATGACTATAATTCACGGGGACCGACCGAATCAAAATATTTTTCAATTATTATGTCAATTTAATTTATATGTCGGAATTTTATGAGTATAATGAATATTTATGACATGGACCATACATCACATACATATGGATGATAAAATATGCTCCTTCTGTGACACTGCCTACTCTGTATTCAGTATTCCGATGGGTGAGTGGGTGACAGTAAAATCTTATTTGCTGTATAGTGTCTGCCCGATTTCCTTTTACTGCTGGGATAAAACGGAAATATCTAAGGATCTTCCGTACGGAAACGTGGAAAGATAACACCTAATAATGTTGCCATTTCTCTTTCAGAGAATGAGTCGGCGTTCATGTGGTTTCTTTGTTGCGAGCAGTTGTAATAAAATATTCATTAGGTATTTGCATATTATATTTGTTTACTTAAATACAAGAGGATATAGCATGACGAATTTGTTTGGTGATTTCGCAGGCTGAATTGCAATATTATATCGTAACAATAAATCGTTATTGTGTTTGAATTCTTTGTATGATATTCATTATTTTATTGTCCTCTGCTAGACCTTATATGCTCTTGATGGCAGCACTAGTTTATCTCAAATGACGTTTGTTTGAATAATAAATGATCGAAAACGTATCCTTGGCATATTACTAAAAGATCATGGTTTTATAGATTTATCAAAATCAACCAAGTGTTTAAAATCCCTTCATCACGACGCTGTGAACTTCCAGAGCGAGTCTGTAAAGATATCAGTAAATAAGTATTTCATCCCTCCTTTCCTGCGGGATGCGATATTTTTTTTGTATTAATTTCGCTTTACCTCATTTGCAAGTGATCCCACATTTAAATAGAGCGTTCGTTACGTAAAGTACGTCATTACATTTGGCAAAAGGACGAGGACTAACGCAAACGATATTATGTCTTCTTTGAGTACCAATTTTGCCACATGTTGCACGATACTAAAACACAGTTGACCTTTGCAACAAGAGTTCGGGCCTTGTTAGAAGTTGTTATCTGCCCTTTAATGATTTTCGTGGAGTAGTTGGTTCGTTTTAGATGTGCCTCTTAATCCTTATCGGCGTCTTTTGGCCGGATTCGAATTTAGGTCATAGGATTAATGCTCATTCTTAGTCGGTAGGTAAGTTCCTAGAATTATGCACGGAAGGAGCATTTTGGCAGTCGATTCTCTCTGCTAGTCCAACGAGGAATTTGGCGACAGATCCATTTTATCGTCATCTATAAGAAAGAAACTCACCTGTTAGATACATGGAAGGTGCATATTGTAAAGACACGTTATAAGTGTGATCATTAGTCTAATTAATACCGGATTCGGTCTAGATTGATTAAAGGTAGCTATGATCTTCAATGACTTGTACCGACGATATCGTCAGACGTAAGATTTCACATCAAGGGCTCTCGTCTAGCTATATTTAGCATCGTATCTAGGGCATCGACTGAGTTGAAGGTAGGTTTTGCATGTGGGATGCTGCAGGTAATAGCAGATTTCCTTGATTCAATGTTATTTAGGACCAAGTTTGCTATTTAATTTGTGTTCAGTGTTTGTATATCAATTTAATTTATCCTGGCTATTGAATTTACATAAAAGTGCTTGTTTTCGATTTTATTATGTACTAGCTGAGCCCGCGACTTCGTCCGCGTGGAATTTAACTTAGTAAAAAAGCTCGCTCCCGCGTTTTGTGCCCGCGCGATAGGACCCATTTTTTTGTTTTTCTAAAATAAAAGGAGCCTTAGTTACTGCTTATAACACCAGCTATCTACCAGTGAAAGTCCCGTCAAAATCGGTCCAGCCGTTTCAGAGATACTCTTTGATTTCATGCGTTTATATTTTTTGATGCGGAACCCCTAATTGTTTTTCTAAAATTAATGTAGCCTAAATTACTCCTTTTAACATCAGCTATCTCCCAGTGAAAATCCCGTCAAAATTGGTCCAGCCGTTTCGGAGATTACCCGGAACAAACAGACACATAGACAGACAGACAAAAAAATTTTAATCGCGTCTTTGTTATAGTTGTCGTATGTACTTTCATATGCATTTAGTGAAAAGGTGTTATTTTGATATTACAAACAGACACTCCAATTTTATTTATTTGTATAGATAAATAATTACCCTTTTAATGTCAACCAATGCATTTTTAATGTAGTCTTCTCGGTTTTAAGCAACCCTTTCAACTGGTTTAGCTTCCCCTACGCACCTCTACCGCACCGCTTCAGTTCACAACCGGGGAACTAAGCTGTATGATGGACAGTTTCCGATAGCGTCGCCCCGCGCCCGCTGCGATCCGTGCCTTGATTGATCATAAGACCACATACATTAAAACACAACATTATACTGATTTATTGAAACGTTAATCGATTATATGTTTATCTGTTATCGGGCAGGCCTTTGTTTTATCGTAATATTGCTTAGCCGTTGGCAATAGATGTTAGTATGTTGTCAACGGATTAGAAATGATTCATCGATTGTTCTCTCTGGATCGACGTTAAAGATTCGAATGTGTTTTATTCTAGAGTAAGACTAAATATCAATGTGATGTCGTCTTCGTACAAAACTATTAGAGGATTGTTACAATTTTTACTGAACGATCTAGTCCCTCTGTATGTAGTTATTTTTGGACTAATCTACGAATCTACTGAACATACTTTGTTGAATTTTTTAGTTGGCATGTCATGCAGATGAGAAACCCGAGTTCCATTGCCTCATCCTACCGATAAAATAGTTACCTGCTGTAAATTCACAAATGTCAATAATCTCGCTGAATTAATTGGTATTTAAATTCACATAGAGTTTAACGAACAAGCCAATCGCATTTCAATGACTGAAGCACACAATCTGTCGAAGCCTTAAAAGCAATGGACACTAACTTATTTCATTAAACTTCGTCCCCAGGTCGAACCACGTTTCTGAATTGCTCCAGCCAGTTTAGAGAAATATTTTCTAGTAGCGCCCAACTTTCCAATTCGCCCGACTGATAAATGATGTCGTCGGTGAAAAAAAGATTACTTTCGATTACTTAGGTAGTAGGCTCAATATATTTTTTTATTAACTCTTAATTTTGCTCCTTGAGTACGTCTCTCAAGAATATCTTGCCAATCTTGGTTTATCGAAATTCAAGATAGATTTCGGTTATTTAAAAAATGTGGCTTCTAGTTTGGGATTGAAACGGAAAAAACAAATAGGGTTGAGGAAAAATCTAATTAAAGTTAGCTATTTTTTTTTATTAAATAGTGTGTACAAAGCTTACGACTTGTCTGATGTTAAGTAGTTACCGTAGCCTTTAAATGCTTGCAATACCAATATTGTATGCAAGTACTTGTTGACGTCGTCGTAAAAGGATCTCTACTTAATTCTGTATTCCTGGTATTAATAGTTTAGCTGTATTTTGTCCGGTTACTGATTAGTAACCAGACAATAGTAATTTCGTAATTTTTTGTTTTGTTTTGATGGTTAAAGTTATTATTTGGTTAATCACACCAGTGATCAGTTTAAATTTGTTACTCACCAATGCGCTATTTTTAACCGACTTAAAAAAGGAGGAGGTCCTATGTTCGACTGTATGTATGTTCACCGATATCTCGGTCGATTATGGTGCCAATTTAAAAAAAAAATATCCCTCAATCTTTACACTATGCTAGGACTACTTACTTCTGTGGCCATCCCTACTTACTTGAATTGGCATCGATTTCAAATCAAATAAATTACAAGGTTATTTCTAGCTTTTAAGTGCACCTAGGTCTTTTTTCAGTCGGTTTAATTTTCCAATAAAATATTTTTTCAAGGGAAAGACAGCATGTACATTGTTTCAGTACCTACTACATTTCTTCGATAAATGGTTAAACGTATTCATTTTCTGTTTCCAGTTGTGCGGTTGAGGCGAGGTCGACATCATGGGGAAGCTACTCTCAAAAATCTTCGGTAACAAGGAGATGAGGATATTGATGTTGGGACTCGACGCTGCCGGAAAGACTAGTATCCTTTTCTAAATCATAATAATAATTTAGCCATTTTCGCGTCCTGCACAGGCCTTCCTTCAACATAAGGGGGATTCAGGCCATAATCCACCACGCTGGCACAGTTTGGGTAGGCGGATTTCACATGTCCTTCGAAAATTGGTTAGATTATCTGAGACATGATTCATCACTACGTGGTGAAATATTGTCGGCATCGTATACGGACTGGCTCGATCGCGGTAGTACGACCATCTCACAGAAGATCGGCTTAAAGTAACTGTCATAGCTGTTTCGTAATATGAGTGAGAGAGGCGGAAGCCCAAATAGCATTCAATCGCTCTACACCCACGGCACCGCGTCTCTATGAAGAGTTCACGTTACGAAACAGATAATATTCCTTAAAATAAACCCTTCAGCTATTTTATATAAATTAAAATTAGGTCAGTCAGTCACAACGATACCTACGGTCGGTTTCAACGTGGAAACTGTAACGTATAAGAATGTCAAATTCAACGTGTGGGATGTCGGGGGGCAAGACAAAATACGGCCACTATGGAGGCATTACTACACAGGTGAGATCAATAAGATCAATGATACTTATGACATAATAATTAAATTTGCATGATCGCTCTCAGATTTGAGATTTATTTATTAATAAGAGCCATACTTTCAATGATCTTAAGCATCTTAGACGGAGATAAATAGACGTTGCTAGCATTTATCAAAAGTATAACTTCGAAAAGCACTGCTTTGACTTGGCTAAGCCAAGTACCCAAAAGGGACATAAATAAACGTTTCTATCGACAATTCTTAGCCAAGTACGAGCTTAGCTTGAGTACAAGACTTCGATTGAATATTCAGAACTGTTCACAATTCACTAAATTCATAAATTATTGCATGCAACTTTCAAGCATCGTTGGCTAAGTATAAGGTTGGCTTTCATCGAAAGTAACATGCTAAGTACTGTATATTTATGTGAACTGACGCGGCTAAGCACTTACTGAGGCTAAGTCGCGGCTTAGTAACATCTATTACGGGTTCGATCCCCATCCTGGCCATTAAACTATTGACGTGAGCCCACTCCTAACACAAGCATTAGCTTAGTTGCAGGGGCTAACGGGATTACTAGTAATGTGATAACTCACATTGCTAGTAATTAAAAAAAAAAATATCTTGGTCTTAACATGTTTAAGTCAAACCTTATCCAACTTAGATTCATTGTAAATGGAACTCTATTGCAGGCACTCAAGGTCTAATATTCGTGGTGGACTGCGCGGACCGCGACCGCATCGACGAGGCGCGGCAGGAGCTCCACCGCATCATCAACGATCGCGAGATGCGCGACGCGATCATACTCATATTCGCCAACAAGCAGGACTTGCCCGACGGTAATATGAACGGCTGTTGCCAATATTATCAAATTGATGGGGCAATGAGGGTTCGATTCCCGCCGGGGCAAATTTTCGAAATGGCCTTTTCGTAATTTACCCTGGTCTGGGTGTCACTGGGATCGCCCCCAGCTAATAGTACAAGAGTTGTTTAGATTGGGACCATACAGTTGGTGTGTCAGTCGGGCAAACAAAAAAAAAATGTATCCTTACAATAAACAATAAACTTCCTTTAACTTTTTACAATAAACTTCCCAATGAAATCCGAGATTTACCTAACAATAAGTTTAAAAGCATAATTAAAATTAAACTCTACGCAAGGGGTTACTACAAAATTTCGCATCATTTGGATGATAAATCTTGGGACTGAGCAGCTCAAATATCTACAGTCAATAATAATTTCAAATCGTAGCGTGTCTTGCCCTATTAGTCCGAATTGCTTTATATAATTGTTCGTCATCTCAAAAAGCAACACACTGGAGTTATATTTACATTAATATCTTTTACTGTTTGTAATTATTAATTTAAAAAGCAAGTGGCGATTAAAAAAAAATTTACAAAATGTAAAAAGACAAGCCAGCTGAGTTTCTTGCCGGATCTATTCAGTCGAGGTCGCTTTCCGATCCGGTTGTAGATATAATAAAAACCCTCCTTGGTCTAAAATAAATAAACGCTTTGACTTTACTTTCAATAATCTTACTAGTAGAACTACTGGGAATTGATAATAGAAGCACGCTGTTTTCCCCACAAGATATGACTCAGTTGTATAAATTGAAGCCATTCTTTCCGAGTAATCTGTAATGTGACCGACCATTGGATAAGTACTAGGGTACCATAACATTGGAGGTGGTAGACACTTCACGCAAGGAATACTAGCGACGTCATCGGACTATATTTTATTAATATCTGATTATCAAAATGTACTATGATGTGTATTCGGGTGTATTGTATGTATTGTACTGTGTAAAGTATTCAAATGTATTCAAGTGCAAGTGTTGTCGGTCAACACTTCTGTCATGGATCACGTCGGCCCGATAATAGTACACTTGTAATGGTTTACATTTCTAAACCGGTCGTTCCCCGTAGTTAAATCCGTTGAACTTCTGGGAAACTCCAATAACCTTAGAACTAAGTTTTGACTCAGGTGGATAATAATAATAAAATCGCCAGACTGACACACTAACTGTATGGTCCCAAACTAAGCAACGCTTGTACTATGGGTACCGTACAATGGACTGGGGGCGATCCCAGTGACACCCAGACCAGAGCAATTATGAAAAGGCCATTTCCGAAATTTGCCCCGGCGGGAATCGGACCCACAACCACCACGTGCAGTGAGCCGAGCGGCCTACGCTCGAACCACTGCTCCAAGCACTCGTCTATGCCTCCCTAAACACGAATATAGACTTCCAAAGAGATTTTATTATGTCAGCTAAAATTGTCGGTATATGTTCCAGCGATGAAACCGCACGAGATCCAGGAGAAGCTGGGCCTGACGCGCATCCGCGACCGCAACTGGTACGTGCAGCCGTCCTGCGCCACGTCGGGCGACGGGCTGTACGAGGGCCTGACGTGGCTCACCAGCAACCACAAGTTATGAGCGGCGGAGTAGGCGGCCCCCGCCCCGCCCGCCGCACACACGGTGCGACACACGCTCTGGTACTACTACAGTTTACAAACAAGGCTACACTCAATTTGACACAATTAAAAATACTCCTTATTACTCATACGTTAGGGTCCTCGGAAACGCTCGTGATACGTAACCCTACGTTCGCACTGGACGAAACGTTGCTGTCTTAATTTTGTTGTAATTAAATAGGGACAACAGCATGTTTCGTGAACATATTTATTCCAGTGCGAACGTAGGGCGAGTAACAAGTGAAGTAACTAGCCATAGTTTTGTGGCAATTTATAGCTTAAATTGTGTAGTCGCAATATTTCCGGCTGAATCGAGCAACTTGCTGAATTATAGCTTTGCCTTATTACGATTTTAGTTAGTGTACTGACAGAATTAGCACCAGAAACTAGGGATTGCAATGCGGAACCAATTTCAATCCGTTCGGATTCGGTCGGGTAACCCATCAATCCTTAGTACTGGCCGTAACATCAGTAGCCTAGTAGTTATGAATTTTGAACTTTATTTCAACATTATTAATATTGTTAGCCAATTGATTTTATTAGTAAATAAAGAAGCCCTCAAAGTGTCCTAAATTATTTGTATTAATTTTATTATTTTCTAAATTCCAGGTGAGGATGTCGATGATGCCATTTAATTTAAGTAAGCGGCCGCGTCGTCGGATCAAGTAACGTCATTGTGAATACCAGCCAGTGTTGATTTGTAACGGCACACGCCGGGCGCCGGCGCCGACCGGGCAGACTGTGAGTGTGTGCCTAAAGGACTCTTACATCGTTAGATAGCCAAGCGGATACGCTTGAACACACAAAAATCAATTATTCCATTTAAAAAAAAGATTTGTTGTAACGATATTCGATTATTTTTTTTTTATGTTATTTAAAGAATTATTACATAAAGTAAAGATGATTTTTTTATTATTTAGTTTAATGTTTACCTCCTTTTTGTATAGTAAGATAGAAATAATATTTCTAATGCATTATAGTGGGTAATTGAGGACGTGTAAATGAACGCAATATTGTTTATGATGGTATATTTAGTGATGTGCACGCTGCTTGGATACACTTTGAGGCGTAGCTTGCCTGTTGTCATACAAATCCCTGATTCGACAATTGACATACAAATTACGAGACATTTCCTAATAGTTCATATAATTTGATAAATAAAATATATTTCATTTCATGCTGTTCTTTAAGTCTAAAATGGCTTACTGGGATTACTTTTAAATATTATATTTTGTTATCGACGTCTTTGGTTTATTCTTTGATAGTTTCTGAAACTAGATTTACAACATTCAACCTAATATGCATGGACGATAAAGCGGATTTTATCTTTTATATAACTAGATAATATACAGGACGGTAATCAATATTGCAACGACATCCAAATTATTGTATTAAGGTTCGCACAGATTGTTGGTGCGCCAGACCGCACCGCAAAACTGCTCTAGCTTCTGACATATTTCTTCATACCGGTGCCGCCCACCCATATGTCCGCTAAGCTTTAATCTACATCAGTCTTGTATTATCATTGTTTTAGTCCATGCTACACGCCATTACAGCGTACGTATTATACGACATTATATGTACATATTGAAGAGTATTTTTATCACTGTCGCCTGATTGAATGTTGATTTTTTTTTGTACGCGAATTAAGACATTATAAATCCTATAGTTGTAAACGTGTATTTGCTTTCTGCTTTCGTTGTCATTGGCCCACGCGACAGGAGTTTGGCAAGGCATTAGTGGTTAAAATAGCATAGCTAAACGAGCTATGGTGCTAATTCTGTATTCCAATTGAAGTGCCGTTCTGGTTATCTATTACAAGATAGCAGTGGACTCAGTTTGGTAGACTTTATTTGATGTCATGTACAACCATCATCAAAAGTAGCTTGGTACATACTTTTATGCATACTTATTCTATTATGACGTGTTTAACAATGTGGTTCTATTGGACATTTCAGGTGTAAGCTACTTTTGATGTTGACTGTACCAACAGAAATAGCACGATGGTTAACTCTCTTAATGGTACTTTTCCGGGTATCCGTTAGTAAACTGTAACTGTAACAGTTGCATCTACAGTAACAAGGATCTAGTGTGTAACTGTAATAGTTGCTGCTACAGTAACAGTGATCTAGTGTGTAACTGTAACCGTTGCTGCTACAGTAACTGGGATCTAGTGTGTAACTGTAACCGTTGCTGCTACAGTAACTGGTATCTAGTGTGTAACTGTAACAGTTGCTGCTACAGTAACTGGGATCTAGTGTGTAACTGTAACCGTTGCTGCTACAGTAACTGGGATCTAGTGTGTACGCGATGTCCACGCTCGGAATAATCGTAACGGCGAGCCGGCCCATCGTTCCGCCCTTTGGTTCGCGGTAAAAACCGAGAGCAGTCTGTGTGCTGGAGCGCAGCGCGTTCTACTCACGACGGGCTCGAAAACCACGTAGGTCACATTATGATTTTTGGTTACAGTAACATGCAAAGGTTACAGTTACAACTCGCCAGTGAGTACTCGGCTTTATGTGCTCTACATTGTCTTATTTCTCTTTTGTTGCGATAATTGTTATATAGCAAAGCCCTGAATCGTCGCATTGAAGGCATTAAGGTTTGTTCAGGGACCACTTGGTGCTGTGAGATGCGGCTCTTGAATGGACCTTGAAATGAGAGATATCGCCAACTTCAATTTTTTCAACGGCTTCCAAGTGTGAAAGCTTTTGCCTAAAGGGTGATGTGCTTTTAATATACTTTGAAAAATCGTTAAATTTCTACGTTTATGCAACGAGTGTGAGGAAAAACAATGATTTTTAATGACTGTCTACTATAATATTAATGTAAAATAGATCAGTGTATTAAAATATATAAAATAATAAGGCAAAACGCGCCAAGTATAGAGCAATAATAGTGTATGTTTCCGTAATTTTTATCCCCGAATGTGTGATTAACGTTCATTTGAAAGCACTCCTTATTTCCAGGTCCATAGATGTTGGTTTAGCAAATTTTTGGTTTATTATCTCTTGCCTAAATTTGAATGTAACCATTTGTGTAATTGCGAGCGATGTGAGGAGAGCCACTGTTAACAATTTCCGTTGAAACTCACCTGTACTTGTGATATAAATATAATAGAAAATAAAACACCATGTATGATTATTTTTTAGAATGTTTGAATGGGTTTTGATAGCAAACAATCTGCGGCATGACAATATAAATTAAGTCATGTTTTGTGAAATTTAGAACTGATTATAAATATCTTTGGATACACATTTTCAATTTTTTCATTAAAAAGTGCAATTAACTTTCTAGCAAATATTTTGCACGGAGATGTAAAAATTACTTCTTATTTATAATGATTATGATGCCCTATGGTTCGTTGCGCGGGGAACGTCGGTAATTACAACCTACTGTATAATATTGTAGAAAGATAAATTCAATATAAATTCACCCTTCAACTACTGGTTTTATTTGTAATAATAGCATGTTCAAATCATGATTTATACCAAGTTTATCTGACCGAAAAGGCTCGAGTAAAACGACATGTTCCGAACGTAAGTACTGTAATTCTGTTAAGTCAAAATGTGCGCATAAAATCACTAATTATTATCCAGTGCATGTACATCAGTATTCTGCCAAATTTTCTCCGCGAATAGCGTATCAGCCTCGTTATTTTTCGACGCGCTTTCAAGCCGATACCTTTTCTACTTAGGTGCGTTTACCTATTGTGTGCTGAAATGCAACATGGTAAGGTTGATTTTAAGTGGTGCTGTGGTCTGTTGTGCTGGTGGTGAGGGAGGAGTCGGCGGTGACGTCCTCATATCTCGGCGGAAGGATGATCTGCAGCTCTTCGTTCAGTTGGACTTCGTCATCGGGCACGATGTCGTCCACGACTTTGGTGTCGAATTCTTCATTTGTTGATATACCGCTGGAATAGGTAATTAAATGAGTATGCATAAGTGTAACTGAGTTTTGTTTATATTTGACGACCGCTTGGCGCAGTGGTTCGAGCGTAGGCCGCTCGGCTCACTGCACATAGTGGTTGCGGGTTCGATTCCCGCCGGAGATAATTTCGGAAATGGCCTTTTCGTAATTTGCCCAGGTTTGGGTGCCACTGGGATCGCCCCCAGTCCATTGTACAGTACCCATAGTACAAGCGTTGCTTAGTTTGGGACCATGCAGTTAGTGTGTTCATCTGGTGATATTTATATATTTACTTACTGTTGCAGCATTGATGCTAATAAGCGTCGTCCTAATTGGCGATCGATGGTACGAGCAAGCGATATCGTCGCGCGATGAAATAATAGGTGTCCTAATAGAGCGCGATGGCGCTGCGGCCGCGTTGTCGCGTTGCTGTGATTGCGCGATAACGCATGACCAATTAGGACACTTAAAAGAGATCTGTAGCTTCGCGACGAAATCGCATCGTTTGCTTGTACGATCGTTACGAATTAGGACGCCGCCTAAGGAATCAATCAAATCAATGGGTTGTATAATAAATAAGTTCCCAAAAAACGTATAGATAAGCAAATATCCATGTACTTACTCCAATTGATCGCCCGCCTTGGCTCCAGCCAGTACGGAGGTGTAGAGCCGTGCGCGGGCGCCGTGCAGCCGCATGCCGGCGGGCACGTCCTCCGTAGCCGACCGCGGCCGCGTCTCGAATATCGGGTGTAAAGAGTTTGAACCACTCTCTAAACCAGAGAAAATTACTTATAAAAACATACTTAGGTAGGTAGGTACTTGAGAAATATTTTACTTCAAAAAGATCGTCTTACCTTCATCTGCTTGACAGTCCTTTCCGTTAACGTTTACGTCGGGCAGTAGCGAAGCTTTCAATGTTTCATCGCAAATTTCTAAAAAATATAATCTTATTGTAAATAGGTAGGTCCTGTACCTACATACTACCGTGTTTAATTATTCGAAATGAAAAGATCTTTAGGTAGGCACCTACCGTATCTATAACTCCAACTTACTTATAAAACAGCTATTGTTTTATACGTCAAACAATTATTTTAGTACTACCCTCACTTTACCTTTTTATGTGCCTGCACAAATGGAATGTATTTTACCTATTATAATATTGTGATTTTTTGAGAAATGTCTTTATCCGTAATTTATGAATGTGTGGGTAGATTTAAAGTCAATCTACGACTAGAGCTGGCTAGGAATGGTGTTGACTTAGTGATCTACCTCCATATTTATAATAGGTATAGGTACCTAAAGACTCAGATTAACGAATACGCAGATGACGCGCCTAGAACACAAAAGTGTGTCCACCAAAGCAAATACAAATTACAAAGCGAATACAATCTCGCGTCAGTACTGAACTTCGCGTCACAGCGCTTACACGTCAAAGGTGGTTAGTTGTTTTATTTTGAAAATGCCGTCCTGCGTAATTAAAAAATGTAAAAGTTGTTCACAAAAAGAAAAGAAAGCAGATGGCATATCTTTCTACAGGTAACTATTGTTTATTTTATAGTTTTGCAATTTATTTACCCACAATTTGATATCGCTCACTCGGAACACAAAATTTTGATAGTAATTGGTTGGTGTTGCCAATTTACATCGAAATAAGTTTCCTTGGATTAGGGAAATGTGCATGGGGTGTAGAAAGATGATTAATTTATACATTTATATATTATGGAAATAATATATGGGAATAACTTTTAATTTGTAATAAATATTTTTAATTAATAACTTTTTTCAATTTAATGTACCTAATTATGCTTATAAAGACATCCAAAAATCTTTAATGTTATGTTCTTGAGTGATAATGCAGAGATCTTCAAATATCGATTTGCAGTAAAAATAAATACTAAGTTTATTTTATTAGTATTATTCTGTTCAAATACCTACTACTTAAGTACCTAAATTGCGAAAGACCATGTCCAATTTGTAACATTAGTACTACTGAGAACAATCGGAAAAATTATGGGAGTTCGTTTCCCAATATCTGGCAACTTTACACGCACACAGATGTACGTGTCCCTACAGTGCCGCTCCTAGTTGTCACGCACACATTTAATGCCATGCGGCTTCACATCGTTTGTTGCGTTTGCTCCATCTGCGTTAATCTGAGCCTAAAGAGAGTCAAAAATATGTATATTGTGCCGGAAGGTAAAGTTTCAAAAAGTGAAGTTGAACTTGAGTGATGAGTGTGTTACCTTTGATGGGTTTCCTTGACGGCAAGTCGGCAGCATAGCCGCGGAAGAGTGTTTCCAGCTCGTCGGGTGTCATGCGACGCAAGTACGGGACGCGCTTCAAGTCGGGCCGGTGGAGGCTCCGGAAGGAGTTTCGATGCTGCACCAAGCGTTGAGGTAAGTGTTATAGTTTTAAGGATTACCAAGTGGGCTCTACTAGGCGAGCAACCATTTTTTTTTATATGTTTGGTTCCTCTGACAAATTGGTAGGTTCGCAACCGGTTTACTAAGGCCTACCTTTTGTGCACGGTATCGTTGCTGACTTCGTGATATACGTACTTACTTAGGTATAAGTCAATTCATCCTACTTCCTACTATCCTACTAATATTATAAATGTGAAAGTTTGTGAGTGTGGATATATTATGTATGTATGTATGTTTGTTACTCCTTCACGCAAAAACTACGGAACGGATTTGAATGAAATTTGGAACACAGATAGTTTATAACCGGGATTAACATATAGGATACTTTTTATCCCGATAATCCCGAAATTTTTGTTACGTTAAATACTACGCGGACGAAGTCCGTGGGCACAGCTAGTGTAATTATACTTACCTACGTTAGGTGTAGGGAGATACCACTGTGCCGTTGTCAGAAGGCCCTAATTACTTACATGAATTTTGTAAATGTTTGTTCAAACTTCCAGCTTGAAATGCCAGTGTATCTCTGGTTTAACTATTATGGCTAAGATCATAATCGGGGTAGGCAACTAGAAAGTTAGAATTATAAAGATCTTATGTTTACCTTAACAAGTCCTGGCGGCACCTGCATCATCTCGCACGCACGTGACATACTAAGGCATTGTATCACGCTGTCGTGTTTGACGGAGATTGCTGACAGGCCGCTGCGCACCAGGTCTTCGTTGATCTGCCATTTGATAGATCTTATAGATAGATATGGGATAAATTACACAAATTTAACGTGTGCGAACTCACATCTCGTTTCAAGGTAATATTATAATGTCCAAGAAAGAACAACATACGGCGATAGCTGTAGTGATAAGTATCAATACGAACGAAATTAACTTGTCCATCGACTTTATTAAAGCAAACTATACTTAAGCAGGTAGGTAATGAGGTACCTTTAAATATAATTCAAGTAGGTACTTAAGTAAGTACCTTTCGACACACATTATTACATCTAAAAGGCGAACAAAGTTATGTCCCACTGAAATGACAAATACTTAGGTGGGTAGGTATTATTGTTGGTAGTTAGGTACCTAAGTAAATAAGACTTGAAAAGTCCCAAGACACGATACTCAAATTTATTCCGCACAAGTGTTTTGTTAATATTCAGCAGTAATTAGTGATGGCATCAATGTGTTCTCATGAATAAAATACGACGTCGCAGGAGAATACGAATGAGTTGATCTGCCTAAATTTAATGTAGATGCTGCTGCTTTGAATACGTATGAAATATTTGCGAAAATTTTACTTAAATTTCGAAGTATAGGTATTCATCTAGACCAATTAAGCAGTAAGGGGTAACCTACCCAGCTAGTTGTGAAAAATGGAACATAGGTAAGTACTTAGATGAAATGATATAATAAAGAATTTAGTCAGAACAGACTTGGTGCTTTGATTTTGGAAATGTATCTATTTAACTACCTACATGATGTTTTAGTAACCAATGCCCACTGTATGCAGTAGATACCTACCATTAATCAAAGTTCATATTGAATAGATCGTATCGTTGATGAACAGTTCGTGGTGTGTGTATATTGGACCGCATCAATCAGCCAGCCGGGGACCATATTCATTTGTGGAAGGGGAGCTAGGTTTAATAAAATAGATATGGAACACGATATATTATTTAAGTACGTACTTACCTGTACATTCGTTTTCGCAGATTATTAATTAGGTGGTAGTTGGTACTTTGTCAGACGTTGGTATTTTACCGTTTACAAAAGTGTAGATACATAGTTACCTACTGTAGGTGTTATACATACCAATATTAAAGTTAGATTCCGGGGTTTGCTTGAATGTTCTGCTTAATGAGTACCTACTGTAATATTCTCATCATTTCAAAGTAAATTATACTAACGTAAAATTTTACTTTCTTAGCGTTTTGTCGTACATACGTTAACCACCCAATTTATTTACAAAATAGATATCTCAAACAACACGATTTATGGATAAACATTCTAGATAATATTCACAAAATAACATTCATTTCAGTAATTTTCATTAAACATGTTTTCCCTATTATTTACAAAAAGCTAAAATACAGTAATAATACAATACAATGTAAATAATACACCTAAAGGGCGTTTTCATCGCCAATTTCGGGGACGGAGTGGGAGAGGGTTCAGATAAAATTGCTTTCATAATCGTCGAGGGCAATTTGAGAGATTGCCTCCCCGAACTAACTATTTATGCTTGTGACTTGAATGGATTCAAAACGTTCTAATACAAATTGTCAGGACATTTTCATTCACGTCAGATGTCTTTCAAATAATTTGATGAATTCATATAAGTAAGATTATTTCTCAACGCAAGTCTAATTAAGACGGAATTCTAATTGAGGCGGTTTTTAAGAATTTGTTCTTAATTTCCAGAAGTGAATTTAGGAAGTCATAGGTAATTTCCAAGGACATTCAAGAAATAATTATTAAATTTTAAAGGCCACTTTAACTTGTCTGTTATAAAAAAAACTGGTATTTAACTGCAGATTAAGTAGGTACTTGTGTAGGTAGTTAGTAGTTACTATTATGCACATTTGACATTATATTTTAATATAATCAGATGTAGTGTTCTAGAATGTAACTAACCTACGACCAGTTGCACTACGATTGGCATTGGTCTGCAAAAGTCTATGTGGGTTGGCTCTAACCTCCAAAACTACACCCAATCCAAACTGACTCTACTATGACGTCAAAGATCCTTACCTGTATCTCCCTCCCTTCGCAACACGGCACGAGCGATGGCAGCTCTTCCTTCAGCTTGTGAGCGGACGTCAGTCCTGTGGTAACGTTGTCCCCGCTAGCCACCGGATTCATCAGCAACAGCGACGCGTCCGACGACCCCTTATCCTTCACTTCCATATTCCCTGAAGATGCGTCTTTTATGCTTATGTTGGTGCTCATGGTTATATCTTTCACCGCCATCAAGAGAGTATTGTTTTCGTGTAGTAGTTGCATTACTGTTTTGGTTATTTGCTGGTTGGTTGATTTGAGTGGTTGGCCTATTTTGCACTGTTCACATTTTCGTTTGAGTTTGACGTGTGCGACGTTTCTATTTTTGAATGGTTTACTTTTTTTGGTGTTGCGCAAAAGGAGGTGGTATCATGGATTCATACGCCTATTATACAGAGATATATAACCACTCTTAATGGTCTAAGCTATTATAGGTATGTGGCTAACTTGATCGTGCATTTTTTTGGTTAATACACAGTGTTCTAATTATATAAGGGTTAATATTATATTATAGTAAGTAGTAGGTATTTATAAAGTATGTGTATTGAAGGTACTTTACTTACTTTAAAATCTATTATAATTGACGATTGAGGCTCCAGGAGTGTGTTCCTCTCACAGTCTGCATTACACAAATTCAAAGATTTTTATGTAAGACTATCTACAAGTCTGTGCTCAAATCAGATTTTTATTCCACGGAGTTATTTTCGTAGCATTTCCTTACGCGTATTCCCCAAATGTACTATTTCCTTGAAATTATTGCCAATTTAGACCCGAGAGTCTCATTCCATTCCAATATCGGTAATAAGTTTGTAATAGGAACTCTTTAATAAATAATCAGCCAGTACTTAGGTACCCACCAAGAAGCTATATAAAATTCTTGGTACCCATTTTCCCTCTTCAATCTGCATCTCAAAGAGGCCGGCCATCTCTTGAATGCCCAAGTTGGGTAGATTGTATTGGATACCGATCACGTACCAGTACGTGACCAAAATTATGCCCTTCAACGAAAAAAGCGAGGGTCAAGAATATCGAAATTAAGTAGACGTCTGCTCCTCACCGAGGAACCGCAAAAGTGTTCACCAATTGGTCATCGCGAACAACAAGAAGCGATACGAATATAAATAAATAATTTTAATATCGAAATGTTGTTTTAACGTGTCGCCATCACTTAGGTATTTTTTGTAGAGCGTACGAGGAACCCTTATAAGATTTTAAAATTAAGATACGGTTTCCGACATAGAATAAACCACGAATTTATAAAATAACCGCTCAAATGTTAGCGAGTCCAGCTGTACCGTCTTGTATCTTGATTAATATTACTATTTCGCATCGCTTCTCGTAGGCCGTCGTAGGTATACTTACGGAATAGTAGTAGGTACGTAGCTCTACCATGTATTTGCCGCTTGCTTGGGAATCGGTAGCGTCTATCCTACTTCCTACTATAATATATATCTAAATATATATAACTCAAAGGTGACTGACTGACATAGTGATCTATCAACGCACGGCCCAAACCACTGGACGGATCGGGCGGAAATTTGGCATGAAGGTAGATGTTATGACGTAGGCATTCGCTAAGAAAGGATTTTGATTAATTCTACCCCCAAGGGGATAAAATAGGGGAAGAAAGTTTGTATGAAACTTTGACAATTAAATTCCACGCGGACGAAGTCGCGGGCACAGCTAGTTTAATATTATAAATGCATAAGTTTGTGAGTGTGGATGTATGTTTGTTACTCTTTCACGCAAAAACTACTGAACGGATTTGGATGAAATTTGGAATACAGATAGTTTATAACCGGGATTAGCACATAGGATACTTTTTATCCCGATAATTCCGAAATTTTTGTTAAGTTAAATACTACGCGGACGAAGTCGTGGGCAGCAACTAGTCTTGAATATTATTACTATTTCGCATCGCTTCTCGTAGGCCGTCGTAGGTATACTTACGGAATAGTAGTACGTAGCTCTACCATGTAATTGCCGCTTGTGTGGTAAATTAAATTGTATAGCGATCGGCCAGCCCGAAGCACTAACAATTTGTTATTCAATTAATGGTTTACGTTGACACTAGCGACTAGCGATTCTAGAAAACGTGGTAGTAGAGCTATACAAAATATCTGCTTCATTTGGATATCGTTATGCAGAACAGAAAGTGTGTGTGGGTTGGTGCCATTTTGTAAAACTACGTCCATTGTTCTCACGATGCGACGGCATTCTTCTTCAGTAGTTTCAGCGTAGGCAACTCGGCTATATCGATGCTCAGGATCATGGGACAAATGGAAACGGAAACAAAATTTTAATGAATATAACTGATTGGGTTCCATTTCCGGGCCAATGTTTATGGTACTTAAGTGCTATTTTTTTTTTTGTTTTTAACTGAAGTAACAGTAGCAGCTAAACAAGCTGAAATTGTAAAGAAACGAAGCCTTTAACTGTAACTAAGACATTACTTTCGCTGTTACTTGCAATTCCTGTGCTTGCATTATTGCAAGAAACTAAATCGTCAAGTCCACACGACGTCATTTCACTGCCAGGAAGAATTACACAACCTAGCTCTCATACAATGTGCCACAAGTGTTGCTACATTTGAGTCCATTCTGATTGGTGTTTTTCTGGCGATAATATAGGTATATCTTCTGGTGAACCTGACAAAGTTTACCGATTTATTCCTCTTATACATAAGCAACTCGGCCTTCTATCTAGGAATATCAACACAATATTCATACATCATGACGATCACTACTATCACTAAAAAGTAATGGAAGAAGTGGCTTATAATTAAATTGACAACCTGTAGTTATTAATGATTAAGGTGTCGACAATAAAACAATACAAATGCATTTTAAAATTATTTATATCAAAAAATATAGTCGTATTAAAATAAAAACAAAACAAATTAAAAATACGCAACACCATACAATCTAGAAAATAAAAATCATCAAAGAAAATAAGTGTCTTAGTGGAATCAAATTCAATAATGGAATCCAGACAATTGATCAATATTTGATTGCCGTTGGTGGCAATTATAGTTTAGTTCAATCCTAGGGTTTTTGGGCCGGCGTGGGTTCTTTCATTTGTGGGTTATTTGCTTTCACTTCGGCATCCCTCACCTCGCCTGGCACGTAGAAGTCGGTCACTTCTTCTACTTCCATTGTACCGTCTATGGTGCTACTCTGTAATTGTGAAGCGGTTATAAAGTTGTTATACCAAATACCATTTCGAAGATCTTATAATTATATCGCCAGATAAACACCAATCGATGGATCTCAAACTATAACACCCGCGCGGGAAGTTTGTTGAAGAACACGCACGGTTACTTGCGACCACGGACCAACTAACCTTTGGACTCCGCACACTAGGATAAGTTTCCTAAACGCATACGCTTAATTAGGCGTATAAGATACACAACCGGCCAATCACAATCTCGTATATATATATAAAAATGAATCTCTATTGCCTTGGTCATCGCATCACGCGTGAACGGATGGAAAGATTTCGCTAATTCTTTTTTGTTGTGTTTATTATTGTCAGAAGGTTCTTATGAAAGAAAAGTTAGGAAAGTTGAGCGGAACAATTCGAATTCAATATAGAAAGTTAAAACAGGACAACGTCTGTCGGGTCAGCTAGTCACTTATGATTTTTGATAGACCAATCACAATGCGATGCCTCCGCTTCCGCCCCGCAACGTTTTCCAGACTTATTTTAGAGGAAGTCACTGCTAGTGCGGATTCCGAAGAGTAGTTGGTCCCTGCTTACGGAGAAGGAAATTGGATGGCTCGTTGGCAAACCTGCGCGAGTAGTGTTACCTAACAGTCTAATGATTAAGGAGGTCCGGTCCAACTTCTGCGACCGGTTATGGGTTCAAATCCCACCACCGGTAATACACTATTTACGAGTGGACACTTCTAGTACAATTATTTTAGCTTAGTTGGAGAGGCTAATGACACTAATACAAAAAAATATAAAAAAATGGATAACTTAAATCATTTATTTGCTGAGAATTAAATCCGGTGTCATGAGATGTTACAAAAAAATAAAATAATAATAAAGTGTTTCATCCACGGGATTGCGACGACATGCACAATAATATTAAATCAACTATTTTAAATCAAATTAAAAAAATATTATAGGTATACATCAAAAATTATGTCCGAGGATAAAAATAATAAAAATAACATTCTGTTCTAAAAATACAGTAAAAATAAATGATACTAGCAATATTTTGTCCTGTACAAAACAACAGTTGGTGACCCTACTGTCACTAGAGTGAAACGTTCTCCAATCTGTTCCCGTACTTGTTCCCCGTCCGGGAACAGATTCCACGACCATCCGCTCAGAGTTCCGATGTTCCGTCGGCGTCACTCACTTTAGGTGTTACCTTTTCACTCATTTTCTAGGAATCAAAGAATCTTATAAAATACCTATTCCGCTTCATTAACAGGTGAAAGGTAAGCTTTGGTGCAGTTGTATCAACTGCCCCAGAACTGTATCCTGAGAGCAATTATGTAGCCGGCTTGCAATCTGGATACAGCTGGTCTGAATGAGCCTGAAGTAAATTCCGTGGGCCCGGAAAAACGCCACGCCCTGTCCTCCACTTTTATGGGATATCAAAGTGTTTATCGCAGCAAGCGGTTCCATACAAACTGAGGGCTATATGCAAAAACAATACCTACCTACTTGTCTCATTAAATCTACTGTTTTTGAGGGCACGAGCGTAGCTAAATACATTTTCGTGGTTATATATTGCAAATGGTCACCGACTGGTTCATCACCAGTAGAAAAAACCCGGCTTCACAGCGACCAAGAATGTCGTTGTGTGTATAGCTATCTCTTTTTTCTGGAGATTTTGACTGGCGAGTTTGACATTAAAAAAACGCGTGATCCTTGCATGTTCTCTCTCTATGGCTTGAACTCGTACATCACATGTGAATGATGCTTAACGTTCAGTGATGTGATTTGAACCCGCGACCTAAACGGCAAGACTCCTATGACGTATGTTCTGAACTGAAGGCTTTTGGCGCCCTAAAAGTTAAGCGGTGAGCTGTAGTTTAACGAGGTACTAATTTTTAAACGTACACCAACTAGGATTGAATGCTTTGGAATTGGAAGGAATTTAATCTACCCAATCCTCGTCCATCAAAAGACTGATTGTTTAATATTAGACGACCTAACGCTTATATCAATTGAGATGGTAAGAATTGAGTATTATGCCGCACAGAATAGTTAATCAATACAGTAAGGTTAGGAAATACGGTTCAGTTTCGCCGAACATTTCAAATCGCCTATCTGGACCCTGTCCACTGAAGATACAACAGGCGAGAATTTAAATTGCTTCGAAACATCCCAAGCATATTTGGACCTTGTCCATTAGATATACGGGCGAGAACAGAAATGAAAAAATCTGCATATCGGATTGTATCCTAGCTGGTTGAGGTTTAGCTTAACCCATTGCCCTAATTGGCGATCGATCGTACGAGCAAACGAAGCGATTTCGTCGCGCGATGAAAATTATCGTGTGCAACAAGTGTTATAGATCGCGCGATGCCGCCGCGGTCGCGTTGCTCTGAGACCAGTCAGGACAATCAAAAGAGATCTGTAGCTTGATCCATCATGCTATTTGAATCGTTTAATCGTTTTATGCATTTCCTGTGCTCGCGATTTGACTTGCGAGCTTCAATTAGGACAGTCTAAAGAGCAGTGATAGCCGATTGGTTAAGCACGCGTCTTGCGGGCACCAGGTCCTGGGTCGAACCCTGCCTCGTACCTCTGGGTTTCTCGAAATCGATGTGAGAGTCATAGTTTCTATATGATTATCACTTGCTTACGGTGAAGGAAAACATCATGAGGAAACCTACTTGTCTTAGAAAATCTTGCCAATTTTCGAAAGAAATGTGAAATCAGCCAACCCGCACTGGGACAGCGTTGTGGATTATGGCCTGAATCCCTTTCGTATTGAGGGGAGGCCCGTGTCCAGGAGTGGGACGTTAAAAGGGGTAAATTATTCTTTAATTTTAAAGAGATTTGTGTATTTAATCTCGTTGTGCAACGAAATCGCATCGTTGGCTCGTACGATCGTTGTCAATTAGGACGGTGCCTTACCCTCTTCTGCTTCTCCTCCTTCATCTCGGTGAGCAGGGTGCGCAGCACGCGGTGCGAGAGGAACTCTGCGGTGCGGCGCACGTCGGCGCACTCGCCGTGCACGCGGTTGTTCACCACCGCGTCCGCCAGCCCCTCCACCGCTTCGCCCCACTCCACTATATTCACGGGCGGTTTTGTTTTTGATATCGATGCGAATCGATATCAAAGTTGTGGTATCCGATATCGGTATCGTTATTTATGACATCGCAGGGCGTATACGTAATGCTTATATTGTTACAGTAATAAGACAAATTCTCATAAGATTTCCATTAGATGCTTACCTCTGTGGTGGATAAAGTAACAGTATGCTGTTTTCTACTAGCCCAAGTCACAGGCTCTCCATTCATCATGAATACATAACCAGTAATCGATTTTCTTGAATCTAAGTCTGTTGCGAAATCAGCGTCACAGAAAGGTAAGCATCTAATGGAAGTCTTATGAGAATTTGTCTTATGAATATTTGAAAACCCCAATAAAAATAAAATATTACAATTTAATAAGACATTAATTTTAATTTTCATTAAGTCATTATTTTTATCATAAGCATCCGTGTCAATATCTACTTCCAGATGGCATAACTATCCGTTGTAAACAACACGGTATCAGATATCGGTAACTGCAAGTGTCGTTATTGTAAAAATGCCTACCTATATCTATTTTACTGATGTACGGTGCACGTGGTCACCGGCGGCTCTTGCTCATGTAGCGCCCGAGTGCTATCAATACGCGTACCGAAACTCCATAGCTCTCTCCATGGACCATGAGCCTTCTTATAAGGACCAAGTTGCAGTGCCACCCAAATATAACTTTTTAAGAATTCAAGTAGGTACCTATGCGATTAGGTAGGTAACGACATAAATTATTATTTACTTGGATGTCTCATGTGCGGCAGCGTCACCTTCCCCACAGTGATGTCCATTCCCTTCTGGACCTTCTGACTGACAGTCCTCGACAGGAGTTTTGCAGCCGCGTTTACCATCTTAGAACAAATATTTTTGATAGAGCATCACTTTGTTCAAGGTATCTTTTTTTATTTATTAAGTCAAGGCAAGTATTTGAACACAATGTGACCTGATGGTAAGTGACGATTAGGTCTACGGTGGTCCATACTTGTATAGAAGGTACCTGTTCACTCTCGACTTGAAAACATCCAGGTTATAGTCAACCGGGAACAAACACGCCGGCAAGGTGTTCCATTCCTTGACATTCCACACATTCATTGTTAGTTATCACTATTCCTTCGTCCTTACCTCGAGTAGTCTCCTTCTTTCAGGCAGGGAGCTGCCTATGGAGACAGGATCAGGCAGATCTTCCACGCGGTCAATGAACGTCACTTCTGCCAGCTTCGTCATTGATGGCTGCAAACAATGTTAATAGTAGGTAGAGTCAAAGATTCGTTGGAAAATTTACCCTGGACACGTACGTACGTCTCGCTTACACCCCTAATTACGTCAATACAAAACAGTGACCAGCATGCTTTCTTTATGACGACACGATACCGTAAGGTTATATATGTGAAAATTTTATTATGTCGGTTTTTGTAGGTTCCAACACTATCCTTCGTGTTGTGAAATGAACGAAATTGATTTTTTATTTCATAAATACAATTGTTTAATTACTTACAACAGGAGTGGGCGGCCTATCCTTGACGCTCTTCATGTCTTGATCGGTCATGCCTTCGGGCGCTATCTTGGTGATGTCCCCGAAGCCAATCGACGCGCCTCTGACGTTGACGTATTGTCGCGCCAGCTCCGCGGTCAACTGGATGGACCAGCGAGGCTTTCCACTTCTGAGGATTAATGTAAATAAGCGTCAGGTCATCAAGCGGTTTGAGTAATTGAACTCAGCCAATTTTTTTAGTATTACTATGGCTACTAGATTATTTTTCACGCCAACTTAATTAGTCATCCGAATGTTTAGAAATAATCCAAGTTTTATAAGTAGACTAGCTTTTGCCCGAAGCATCGACGGCGTAGATTTGAATTTCTGATGTCGATAATAGCACCTTCTAAGCTGTATTATAGCTAAGAACTACGTAGTCTTTGTCACAAATTTCTGAGCTGAATGTGTGATTGTCTGTGCTGCAGATAAGGGGACCAGTTGAGGCATTTAAAGAAATATTTACCGTTTCTTGCTACTGCCAGAGGGATGGAAGTTGCGGAAGAAGACGATTGCTGCGCGCGAGTGCACCATGCGCTCCACGTCACGCAGCAACAGGTGCACGCGGCGGCGAGCAAACTCGAGCACGGCGTTTTCGAGCATCTGATCATAAGAAGACGCCATTTATTCTTGGTGACCTAATGCCCAAATCCCCCTTGTATCGTAAATATGTTGGCAATAAGCTCGCCCCTCGTGGCATTGGTACCAAAACACCATAGACTACATGAGTCTTTTAAATATAAATGATCAGGACTTTTTTCGCCACCAGGGTGGCGCTACGCCGGAGAGGGTAACATTGACATTTGACAGTTTTGACAGTCTCTGACCCTCCCCGACCTCATGATAATTTGTGATTGTGGAGCTCCATTTTGGTTTTCCAAAGTCGACGGTCACATTTTTGTAAGTATTGTTAATAAATGAGTTTCTATTGCTATTTGTTACTTGACACTGGCGAAATACCTATTAAACTGGGTGGGCCATATTTTTTAAGAAAGAAAAAGAAGTAATTGTTGTGACACTGACAGAAGTAAAGTCAGTCAATCGATGCTTATCTGGTGAGCTGAAAATATTTGGCCCATATTGATATACCCAGATTACTACCCGATTCGATGTCAGAAAACAAGTCTGCGCAAACATAATTTTTCTCAAAGGTCAAGAAACCCAACCATTTTATATTTACCCAGTAGCGTGTGGCTGGAGAAAATAATGCAGCGCATATGCGGGCAGTAACCGTGAACCCACATAAATTACAATATTTGAAGACGCAAACGAGTACCAACGTGCGCTATATAAAACAATTCGGTAATTTTTTGATGTAAGTTCAAGTAAAATTTATCACCGATCCTGAAGCTGAAATAATCATCATCGAGGAAGCAAACTGCGGCTTATGACGTAATTATGCAACCAATGTCTGATTGGGAGTAGGCTACCTACCTTTGATAACGTCATAGTGCTGGCCATACTTATATCCTAAGTCGGGTTAAATACCCTTACCTTGAAATTAGAGCATTGTGCATTGACGTATTAATCAAGGACACTTTGAAATTATAGGTAATCTTGATGATAGGTATAGACTAGGACAACCCCTGAAATACCAAGTTCTAAGTACCTACCAATATGGGAGGATCCTAGATTTTAATTCGATTTGTCTACTTTATCCTCAAGCTATACCTATACGTTTCAAATTTCCAATAAACTTTCTCAGTGTTTTGGCGTAAATAGTGTTATAGTGTCACTAACCTCATCAAGCAGTCTAACAGCGGCCGACGGCAGGATGGTCTCCATGTCCATCCTGGCTCGTGCCTGCCCAAGGGTCATGAGCGCGTCTCCTTGCGTCGAAACGGCGTTGGACATCGCTTCTTTAGCGAGGCTCTGAGCTAGCTCGGGGCTCATGCCTTTGGCGCCGCGCTTGGACTGTTTAATAAAATGATGGTAGATAGCGTGGCGGCAATAGCTTAGTGCTTAGAGGACCCGCCCCGTAGCTGAGAGGTGCTGGGTTCGATGTCCATCCTGGCCGTTAAACTATTAACATGATCTCACTCCTAGTACAAGTATTTAGCTTAGTTCAAGTGGAGATACTCTTGAATAGCAATAATGGTAATGGTTTTGCTATGTCAATTTACGCCTTCGGTGACTTAATAATGAGTACACAATAAAAGTACCGAAAGCACATGATTTAACTGTATCTGTATGTTACGAACATGATAAATAATGAGTTCCTTGTATATTAGTTTTCCAACGGCAATAAAAAATTAATACACTTGAAATATCTTCCCAATACTGTATACAATAGTGGAGGCTTAATGGATTTGCCCGTTTCTTAATGGATTTTTCCGTAGACAACCACGCCGGTAGATTGAATTCCGCGAAAATTGGCGAAAGATATAGTTTTCCGTGATACGGAATCTTTGCGTGCGAATTTCCCCTCCCACCTTGCGGACATTTAGAAACCCTGAACGAACCTTCTCAAACTCGACTCCCATCTTCTTAACGAGCTGCTTCGCCTTCGCATAGCCACCGTGCATGAGTTTCCAGTTCGCAAGTCGTATGCGCTGCAGTTCCAAGTCTGTGTCGTACGCGTATATCTCCGCTTTCCTGTAAAACATTGCAGTTGGCGGTCAGTGTGTACCCTTAGGGCCACTAAACTTACCTAACATAACCTAATCACACAATCGGATTCTCACTTTTCTAACCTAACCTAACCTAAGTTATACCGCCCCTAAGGCTACACTCCAACCAAGTTGGCACGTTTGTTACCAACGCCAGGGTCGTAAAGCACTCACTTCCTTTCTGCATAAAGACGAAGCTACTGACGTTCACGTTGGTAGGCCTCTATGACCCGTATTAATAATGGGAGTATATGGCACGTATTAATAAATCGATCTCAAGTCTGAGAGCGACCTGAGTACGCATTTGACATGTCATTTTGAACTGGTATGACATAAGAATGACATTTCGCCCTATACGGCATCTACGTAGCGCTGGGACCACCGCTTGAGCGAATAAAGTAAGACGGATTTATTATAGTGTCATTAATAAGTTTATATTACATTAAAACGCATTAAATAAGGTTTTTTTATTTAAAAAGTCATCAACTTCAGCCTTTGGGTCAGTTTAAAAAATTAACAAATAGCTAAATATTTAAAAGCGATTTAATTTTACGAAACATGCAGGAGGATCAGATTTGTTGCATTTGAGGTCCTTTATCAAACACTTTAACCCTGTATACTCTGTGAAACATTCAAACCGTTTTGAAAGTCGTTTGAAACGCAATCAAGGCTTTATCGTCCTGTAATTGAATGTCGTAAAGAAAAGTAAGAAATCGACATAAATTAGGATTATCACTCCCCTTTTCGTAATATCTCAATTTAGAAGCAACCGGTTGTTCCTTTTTCTACGTCAATAAAGCTTTCGTAGAAGTGATATTTTTGGTGGAAATAAAATATTATGTGTTGAAGGATATTTTCTTCAACATGGGAATGAACTTATTACTTGGATCAAATAAGTTATAAAACGTTGAACTGTGTACCGAAAACCTTTGGGAACCTTAGCACTCACCTATGTGTTATATAGAGAAGCCTTGTCAAAGTACTAACAACATCAAATTAAAACTTTTAAGGGAAAAGTTAAGGGAGAATTTGGACGAAAATTGTTTCTTCATCATGTGAATTGTTTAGGGTCGTATTATGTTGGAGGAAGAAATTTTGACAAAATAGGGGCTCGTTAAATGAAGGTGACAATTACTTAAAAGTAAATTATTGATTTAAACGCGGTAGAGCTAACCTTAAAAAAGCTATAGCCAATTATAGCTCACTAGTTGACCCGGCAAACGTTTTTCTGCCATATGATTTCTAGGTATGAAAAATAGACGTTGACCGATTCTCAGACCTACCCGATGTGCACACAAAATCTCATGAAAATAGGTCGAGCCATTTTAAAGGTGTTTGGCAACAAACACCGCGACACGAGAATTTTATATCTAAATATATTTAACTCAAAGGTGACTGACTGACTGACATAGTGATCTATCAACGCACAGCCCAAACCACTGGACGGATCGGGCTGAAATTTGCCATGCAGGTAGATGTTATGACGTAGGCATCCGCTAAGAAAGGATTTTGATTAATTGTACCCCCAAGGGGATAAAATAGGGGATGAATAATCCCGAAATTTTTGTTAAGTTAAATCACACGCGAACGAAGTCGCGGGCACAGCTAGTATTAGAATATACTGGCTGGTTCGTCCGAGTAGTACCACGTTCTCACAGACGATCAGGAAAGTAACTATTCTAGCGGCGTTTCGTACTATAAGCGAGAGAGCCGGAAAATCATCTCCTCTCCCTTTCCTTCTCTCTGCCTACTCCCCTTTAAGTGTGCAGCATGCAAGCAATGCCTTTATTGTTGTAAGTATCTATAGACTACGGCGTCAGCTTAACATCAGGCGTGTATCATATTTTAAAAAAACAACCATGAATAATGCAATAAAAATAAAATTTTGTCGTCTCACTTGATCCTCCTCATGGAGCCCGCTGTCATGTCTTCACAGTACAAATTCAGAAGAAGAGCTTCTTCTTGTATCTTCTGATTTTGTGCCTGGACACGCGCTGCCCATTTATTGTTCGCCTGGAATTATGTTTTGTTTACAAAACTGAGCGGGATAGCAAATAATAATATGAAATAAATAATAAATATACCCAGACTGACACACCAACTGTATGGTCCCAAACTAAGCAAAGCTTGTACTATGGGTACCGTAAAATGGACTCGGGCGATCTCAGTGACACCTAGACCAGGGCAAATTACGAAAAGGCCTTTTCCGAAATTTACCCCAGCGGGAATTGAATCCGCAACCACCATGTGCAATGAGCCGAGCGGCGTACGCTCGAACCTCTGCGCCAAACGGTCGACGGTAATGACAGAGTGCTATTAATCACAGATATAGATTTACATAGATAACGCAAATCTATGTACTTATCGTGTCCGAAAATCCCGACTAAGCATCGAGATTGGTCGCGGATAACGTACAGTCCTCGCGACTACAGATATAAAAATATGAGTATGAGCGCGATAATCACTAGAGAGAATCGTAGCGGACGGAGGGGCATCGGCGGCATCGGTGTCTTTGAATCGGTTTGGATTTCCCGTCACAGTGGGTGTTAAAAATTCGGCAGGCTTGGTTTCAATACAAATCGTGATACTTGCGTTATCTATGTAAATCTATATCTGTGGTATTAATACTTTGATACAAAGAGATACCTCTTCTTCCAACCGCTTTGCTTTCGCCTCCTTTTCGTGCTTCAACCTACTGAGCCGTTTCTTCTCGTTGGCTCTCCATTGCCGCACCATGGTGATCTTGCGCCTGAGTTCCATCTCCGCTGCGGCTTGGACCCTCTGCTTAATTCTGTTCTGTTTCTCATATGCCTTCGCTGCACGCTCCTTGCGTTGTTTCTCATTAAACTCCGCTAGGTATTTCATACGTTGTTGGATCTTTTTCTCCTGGGCTTTGGCTCTGCAATAAAAACAAAATTTAGCACTATGCTTACAAATTATTGTTATACAAAGACAGGATCTGATGAAATGGACCCGTAACCATATCAAGGAACATACATATTTATGTTAAAATTAATTCATAGGGGAAAATTTATTATTATTTATATCAGGAATATTTGTATGATTCCGTTATCTAGGTAAGTATAATATCACTATACTATACTTTTAATACATTGGTAACTCTTTCAAAATACATTATAAGCACTAGTTTTAGCCCATAGTTTCACTAGCATAGCTTTTATTTTTTGAAAATCGACATCATAACAGTGCCACTTAACTATAAGCACCATCCAGGTAATAAAGCCATAAGAAATAAAAATTGAATTCGGTAACGCCGTTGAGGATAAGAATTACGAACACACGAACACCGGATAGGTATATGTTATAAAGATACCCATTTAAGGTGAAGGCGCCTGTCTAGCCGGCGAAATTCAAAATTTTCGAGTATTTTTATAGTTTATCCAAAATCTGAAAACATTTAAGACAACATTTTGTGATTTGCGACAAACACAGTATGCAGTGCGTTTATTAATACATTTATTTTACTCTAAATATTATCACGGTGGATACGATACTAGTAAATCACTAAATATACAAAAATTGACAGATTATCTGGATAGCTGTCGTTCTTGAAATGTTTTAGAGTAAGTTGGATATAGTAATAAATGCACTGCACACGGTCTTTGTCGCGAATTACAAAATGTGCCTGTTATTATTGTCAGATTTAGAAATAATTCTAAAAAACCTCAAAAAATTTGAACTTCGCGGGCTAGATGGGCGCTTTAGCCTTAAGCGAAAAAAAGCAAACACTAATTGTCTTGCCATTAGAATACCAAATTTTTTCGATTGAATTTCGTTCTTTGGAAGTGATGTACATTTGTAATACATATTCTAATTCCGTGTCCTTACATAGGTACATTGCCTAGAATTGAAGACAAATGTGCCCATTTTATCCATCGACCTTTTTATAATCACACGGGCTTAGACCTTACGAAGGCTAGCGTGGGGACAACACGTGCAGGAACCCCTTAAGATAAGTTAAATGTTATAGGTGCCTACTGAGGTTAACTGCTACAGACGATGTCACATAAACTCTTTAACCTCAGCAGATGCAGCAATAATTGTATGACCTAGGCATTAGCCTATAATTGTTATTATGTTGCCAATGAAGTAAACTCAATTTTCCCGTAAATGAAATAGCGACGAGTATGAATATTTATGACGCAAGTACCAAGGTATAACCTCAGTGCTTCATTAAAAAAAAAGTACTTGGAACTGATGCTGAAAGGATTCTAAATGAAGTGACGTAACGGTCGGGAAATTCTTCATTTTCTCCAAGTGGTTAACTTGAAGATCCTTTGCTGGAATACGTCTGTGTACGTTTGACTCTTTTAATTAAAAACGTTCCCTTTGATTTACGGGGCAGTCGTTGGAGTTAAAAAATCTAGATTTTTTACGGTGTACTGCACGTACTTTTGAAGTGCTCTCTTTGAGAAAATGTGTAAGGTTAAGCTAATATTTTGTAATTACTTGATAAGTGAAGGCATTAAATACTTAAAAAAAATATTATCTCAGTGATTTCGGAAAGAAAACTGAATAAATTTAAAAGAAATAATTTTATGTAGTGTAGATAAACTGACCTACTAGTCTCTGAATTTTTATTTATATAACAAAATAACTGCTTAAATATTTTAGATTCTAGTCTTAAAATTATGATATACAGATGGACCGGGACAGGAGTCATCCTATTTTACAACAAGGAATCTTTAATCGGGTAGGTTAGCTAGGTAGAATATAACAAAACTTTATTTACACAAAGTTGGACACAAGCGCCAGTTCGAACACTAATCACCCGAGCGCAGGTAGCCTCAGTTAACGCTACGATGAATATTAATTACCGCCCGACAATGCTTAATAATCGAAGTTTAACAGCTAACAGCAAAACAATGTAATTTAATTCGGAGCTCTGCGTGCCTTCAATGTGACGCTAGTCAGTCATAATAGCACTTTTACTTATTAATCAGGGCAAGTTTCCAGGAGCTGTAGACGATATAAATAATAATACATTGATAAGTAATTGGAGAAGTGGTAGTGGGCGGGAAACTTAGCCCGTAGAACCGATGGCTGATGCGGCGGAAAGGTTCCTAAATGGCGACCACGCACCGAAAGACGCAGCGTGGGTAGGCACAAGGAGGATCTATGACCAAGGAAGGTTGCGAGAAATCGCTGGATGCGAGAAGCACAAGACCGGTTCTTGTGGAAAACTTTGGGGAAATGTATGTCCCGCAGTAGACGTTTTTCAGCTGAAATGATGATGATGATGCTGATAAGGCAATTTATAGCGATAAGGTTTGTCTCACGACGGGACCAAATATACTCAAGTTTTTATAATGATACCTTTGTTCTCTACCGATGTCGGTATAGGAATGTTAAACCGCTGCGCATGTTCCACTGTGACTTCATACTTTCCAGTCCTGTCGTAATTTTAATAAGCCAACTAACTACTAACTGCCTACGAAATACTGAAAAGCTAGGAAGGTACTCAAATGTTTAAGTCCTACTGAGGTGTTTGAAACGTCTCTATAGGTATATATTTGAATAAGCTATAATCTAATTGCAGTTGTGTTTGGGAATTCGGCGATAGGTGTCCTTAAGGTGACAAAGAATTATGCAAGTTAAAGGGCCATAAATAAAACCACGCAAATTGCAACACTCGGTCACGCAGTTTCAAAATTTTAGTGCAAGCACAATTTATGCAGTTATTATGTAAATGCAAAATCTCATTGCGCCCCTTGAAGGGAGGCTGACGAATGGACCGATTAAATAGGTTATGCAAACGCTAAGGTAAGTTCCCAAGTTCGTGGAGCTGCATTAAGTTGGGAAATGGGGACAAACGTTGAATACAAATATCTGAATGCATTACACAATATTGCAAATTCAGCGCAGATCATGTTAAGGATTGTAGGACAGACGCCGTTGTGATTGATAAATGTAATGGCATTGTTTTGTTGCGCAAGAAGACCTCCGCGAGAGTGTTATCCTTTTGTGAGGATTTTTGTCGAAATAGGTTCTTTTTTACACGCAGAATGAATAAACTTAAGATAAAAATTGTTAATTTGCAATTGCCAATAATTAGATTAGCCGCTATCGAATTTGATAGCTGCTCAATTATGAAGCGTCATACAAAAATTATAGAAATGACTTCGCAAACAGCAAAGTGCGAATTAAATATTTGAAGTGCTATTCAGTGCTTATCTGTGTCATTCAGTTTGCATACTTAGATTGATGAACCATAAAGTATTCATTTAAATCTGTTATATTTTACTATTTCCCTCATAAGCCATTTATCTTTGTATCCTCTAGACATATAAGTTAAATCGTAATAGCCATCTCATCAAGTTAGTTCTACTATAAATTGCGCAATTAAGTTCTCCTCGCTCGTCGTCTGAACGTGAAATGTAACAGGTGCGTCATAAGGACTAACGATAGTTTTGTACGATATTAGTTTAAGAATTATTATACAAGTAGTGCTTTAGAAGCTTTGATGTACTTTTACACATGGTGGATTTGATATTGAACAATTAGCAGCGGGGCGCTGAAATACTCGTACGATAATACTTTCTTTTTAAGTCCCGTATTATAGAACTTTACATAAGAACCTACATATTTAGAACACATTTTTCGATACCTATAACGACACATTTTAAGCGGTATTCAAAAAACAATGAGTACAAAACAGACCAAGCTATTTTATTATCTTTCGAGATAAGTAGACGATTTCTTTTCGTCTGATAAAATACGCCTTGATTTTTTTATTATTGCCTATCTATACCATATTTCCCCTATACTATTCAATTACCCAGACGTTATTTTACTTGCCAATGTAAACTTTGCTTCCCGAACGTTCTGCAAATTTTTATTCAATGGTATAGTGGTTTGGTTGCTCGGCAGTCCACAGCTTCGCCGATGCACGCCTGTGCAATATCAACATTGTACGCGGAGTAATTACATTTTAGCCGAGTATGGCAACCTAAATGAAATTGCAGATGCCAATATGGGACGTCAGGCATTGTATGTACGAGTATATGTGTGACGTATAGTATAAGTTGAGTGATGTGGTGTTAACATGTCGATGTTAATGTCTAACCTAACCTTCATTGGAGACTTTGGATGGGTATTAGTTTATATAATACTTAAGTAAGTGTAATGGGTCTAGTAGCCTTGGGTATAACAATTGAAGCGACTGTGTTTTACACTATGTAGTGATAATACATTCCATCCGAAATATGAATCTGGTAACAATAAGCCTTACAGCGTTACCTTAAATTCCTGCAAAATCCCAAAAGATCAAATAAAACGCACCTACAATACGGCTTCATTAAGTGTGGCAGCAAATAAAGAAATATGTTTCGGGGCCTACGCAAATACATAACGAGACCAAATGGAAATAAACTGGAGCCATTAATCAGGCGGTTTTGTGGCCGCACGTGCCGTCTCCTAAACCCGCAACTCTCATTAGTTTGAGCGGTAAATACACTCATTGAAATTCAGGGCGAAAATACGGATAGGGTTAGCTTAGATGACTTAGCGTTGAGCCGACCATAGCCAAGGTAGAAAATATTGATTACCTAAGCTGGCAGTCAAGGTAGAATACAACCTTCTCTTTATTCGAATCATTAAGCACAGATTCGTAACTAGATATACCTAGTTGTGATGCCTAACTATCGATTGTCAATCGATAGGTTGCCAATACTATCGTTATTCGTGACTTCGAAAACTAGTCACACTATCGATAGTCCATGGATAGTGTCAATACTATTGATAGCGAGAAATAATATCGATAGCATCGATTCTATTGAGTATGCATACCATTGATAGTACTATCGACGATACTATCGACAGTTATTTCAATAAAACACGCTATAATAGCATATCGATAGTCTAATCGATATTGTGGTTAGTTTTCAACGTCAACCATCAACTATCGATGGTTAGGAAACACTAATACCTAGTTACCACCTTTTTAGTAGACTAATGAAAATTCACAATTATCACTTCTTGAGCGACAAAGGAAAACATCGTAAGGATATATATTACGCTAGTTCTCAAAATATGTGGGAAGTGTGCGAGGCTAGGCCTAAGCTAGGCTAGGCCTAGGGTGGTGGACTCTGGCTTGAATCCTCCTTGCAATGAGAGGAAACCGGTGTCCAGTAGTGGGACGTTAAAGGGCTAACTATTATTACTTCATGCAGATCCGGTAGGCTTGCAAAAATATAGGTAAATCTAGCCGGTTCTATATTTCCATAATCATATTTGCAAGTGATTATGAATGCACGAGGTTCGCGGTTCATTCAATCAAGCAAGTAAATGCATTAAACCACGGTTACGTAAGTACATGATAAGTTAATATATTGGAATATTTTAATTGCAGACTATAAACTGAGTAATACTAGACTTGTGCTTAACGTAAATGATTTTAGTTAAGGTCTATATAGTTTAAGGTGTCAGTGAAGTAGTTAAGACTAGTAATAATGTTCAAATTTAAAATCTTTATATTCATGTAGCCCAACAAAGCCCTTATGAATAGTTAGAATCTACCAAAGATTTGGAATGCTGCTTTCACAGAAACGATCCGGTAAGAAATTAAGTGGAGTAACCATTGAGTTTCAATATAATAAAATGTTGAGTGTTCATTTCAGAAAAAGCTACGCAATGTGAGCAGGCATGACTATTGTTCCTAGAAAGTACTAGAAAATAATACTTACACTACTTAACTATAAAAATAAATAAAATTGGAGTGTCTGTTTGTAATATCAAAATAACACCTTTTCACTAAATGCATATGAAAGTACATAAAAACGCGATTTAATTTTTTTTGTCTGTCTGTCTGTCTGTATGTTTGTTCTGGGTAATCTCCGAAACGGCTGGACCGATTTTGACGGGACTTTCACTGGCAGATAGCTGATGTTATAAGCAGTAAATAGGCTTCTTTTATTTTAGAGAAAAAAAGGGTCCTGTCGCGCGGGCTCAAAACGCGGGAGCGGGCTTTTTTGTTAAGTTAAATTCCACGCGGACGAAGTCGCGGGCTCAGCTAGTTCAATAATATTATGAGTACCATTCAAAGAAATTGTAATAATTATTTGGTACCACCTATTAATTTCATTTTTCACCAAAACTACCTTGGTGACTTCTTTGATATTATTGCCTGTAGTACAAAGTCCTATTTGTAATCGTATGGTAATCGAAAAGGCATAACATTACTGTCATACTGATATAATGTAATCTGTGGTGTCAGCGGGACGGGTATAAAGGAAACTGAAGTTAATGCATTTTGCTCGAGCCACAGTATTTAAAGAAGAGACCGATGTCCCAGGGATAAATAATTGTTTTCAACCGACTTCAAAAAGGAGAAGGTTCTCAGTTCGTGTGTATTTTTTTTATTATAACTCAAATTAGATAACATTTCTAGGAATCTAACCTTACTTTTTTTAGAGTGGTACACAGATATAGATTTACATAGATAACGCAAATGCATGTACTTAGCGTGTCCGAAAACCCCGACCAAGCGTCGAGGTTGGTCGCCGATAACTTACAGTCCTCGCGACTACAGATATAAAAATATGAGTATGAGCGTGATAATCACTCGAGGGAATCGTAGCGGGCGGAGGGGCGTCGGCGGCATCGGTGTCTTTGAAGCGGTTTGGATTTCCCGTCACTAATGACGTCACAGTAGGTGTTAAAAATTCGGCACCGTTGGATTCAATACAAATCGTGATACTTGCGTTATCTATGTAAATCTATATCTGTGGAGTGGTACGATTTTCATAATATTTTAGACTCACTGTCGTTTTTTTTCCGCCCATTCGTCGGCGTTTTCCTGGGCCACCCTCTCGAGGTGTTCCCTGGCCTTCTCAGCTTTGGTGAAGATCTGCAACCGTCTGGCTACGTCCACTTCCACACGTTTCAGCGTCAGGTCGTCTCTGGCTCGCTCGTCCTGTTGTTTGGGTATTGATTTAGGACCGAAGTCATATACTTAGTACGACAATGTTTAGGACCGATATAGATTCAATAGCTAGGTTGGATGTTATTGCTGTAGTCATACTGTACGTACTAATAATAATAATACACGGCACGGGAATCTCCTCACAACGAGGGGGATTCAGGCGTAATTCACCACGCTGGCCCAGTGCGGTTTGGCGGAATTCACATGTCTTTCGAAAATTTGTTAAATTTTCTAAGACAGGCATGCTTCCTCACGCAGGCATGCAGGTTTCCTTACGGTGTTTTCCTTCACCATAAGTGAGTGATAATCATATAGATAGATTCGCACATACAATTCCGAAACATCCAGAGGTGCAAGCCGGGGTTTGAACCCAGGACCTGGTTCCCACGAGACGCGTGCTTAACCAATCGCATATCACTGCTTTTTTACTGAAAGTAGTGTATGCAGTAATTATAATAATTAGCCCATTTAATGTTCCACTTCTGAGCACATAAGTATATAACTTATTATGATACCAATTAAAATTTACTTTGTGTTATTTTTAAAACTTACTAATTTAACCATCTCCATGTGTATTCTGTCCATGAACTGGTTATACAGATACTTTCTATACTGATTGAACTCTTTCAATGAGCACACAGCCCGGCCGTCCTTGGTGCAGTAGCCGAGGACCTTCATTCTATTCCTGGCCGGCTTCTGGGCGAAGTGGTGAGCGAGGTGGGGGTCATGCATGGGCACGTAGTCGTAGGACACGTTGTTGCAGTAAGGGTCTGTGAGATCGAAGGTGGGCGATGGGCTGTCACCACCAAGGCCGACCCTGCGGACCTGGAAATACAAAGAGCACTTATGCCTGTATCGCAGATAAGCCATATATCAATGTGGATGTAGCAAAAGAGGTGTGTCACCTTTTTGACTTCATCTATAAATTTATGTTTTCCCACCGATAACTAAATCTTTGAAAGTTAATTTAGCGGTCTTTGGATGCTTTCACTCACGTTTGCTATCGTTTCCTAATTGAAAAGAGTAGGTGTTGCGACTTTTTGATTATGAGGATAAAACTCAGTTTTTTATGTGGATAAGACGCATGTCACTTTCATCTTGTTTTAGGATGGTGTCCAAAAACACGGGGATATATATTTTATTTAACACTCGTTATTTAGTGTATTTTGGTCCATTATGATCTAAGTACATGTAAATTTCAGTCTTGTAACTAAGTCTGTTCCTGATTGTAGAGGTAAGTAGGTATTTTCCTAAGAACTATTACTCTTTAGTGTCAAGTAGGTAGGTAACCTTGGATAAATTTAAGCAGTAAATCAAGTGCCAGTGGGTCCATAAATCGCACGTGTCTTACGCGGATTTTTCGCTGTAGATATATACTTAGGTAATTTATTGATCACCCCATAAGGGGTATAACCTGCTGAGACGGTTAAATTAGGTAGTGACGAGAAAAAGTGATTAATTCTGCAATATTTTTGAGGATATCAGCAATATAGAGTAGCAGGAAGACGCAAGAAAATATTCATGGATTATATTTATATAGTGATATGTACAGGTTGCGGTGAGTGTGAGTATTTGAAAAGTGTGGAGAACGGAAGAAAAGTACTTATTGCGGGGATCCCAGAAACCTAATGAGAAAATGTAACCGTGAGTTCGCACTGGACGAAACATGTACATGAAACATGTTGCTGTCTCTAATTTTGCTGTCATAAAATAGAGACAACAATATGTTTCGTGAACATGTTTCGTCCAGTGCGAACTCACGGTAAGACAGATGATGATGACCACAGTACCTAATGTTGCCCAAAATATGCAGGAAGTATACGCCAAAAGTTGCGTGTAACTTGGAATTCGTAGGATTGAAGTTTTTTATAGAACATTTGAACGACATCATCCTACTAATATTATAAATGTGAAAGTTTGTGAGTGTGGATGTATGTATGTATGTATGTATGTTTGTTACTCCTTCACGCAAAAACTACTGAACGGATTTGAATGAAATTTGGAACACAGATAGTTTATAACCGGGATTAACATATATGATACTTTTTATCCCGATAATCCCGAAATTTTTAATACGTTAAATACTACGCTGACGAAGTCCGTGGGCACAGCTAGTTATTGAATAAATAAAACCCGTGGACAGTGGTGGATGGCAGATACAGAACATTCATTAATATGGAATTAATATTACATTTATAACATGACATACTTACTTACATGAGCTTTAGATCATTTGTTGAACGAAACAATATCTACATACAATGAGATGTACTTATACGCTCTAATTATATCCTTAATTGTTGGAACTATTTGTAAAGGAGATCATGACTAAACTCCCTTTTACTTAAAATTATTTTCAAACAAGTGTGATGTTACGGCTACCTTCATAAGAACTTAAGTTTATTTGCCTTTATACAACATGTATTATAAATTATTACCATTATGTGAGCAAATAGTATTTTTTGACAGACTAACACCCCAACCTGATGGTTCCAAAGGAAGGAACAATTTATTCAGTATTGAAATTGCTTACTTACGATAAACGTTTTACCGGAGTTCCCCATCAAAGCACTAAGTGCAACGCATCTTTGAAAGGTCACAGTCGATGTACAACGGAAGCTAGTTAAGCGACGCTAAAAGCCGCCCTAGTTTAAACTGGGCGATATCCTATTACCTACTTTGGAAAATGTGCGTGTAGATGTCTAATAAATCATTATAGGTACGGCGCGATATCAGAATTCTTGACACTATTTTAAAGTATGAGTCTACATTATGATTCAGAGTTTGAGAATATTTATAAATATTTATAAATTATAAAAAAAGAATTGACCGGGCAAGACAGTAAGTAGGTACAGTAACATTTTTGGTTATGCTTACCTGAGCAAACATTTTTAATATATTTTTAATTTAAGTTTCAAAAATACTTTGTCATTCCAGTACAAAATTACACTTCAAAAGCTTTCTCAAAATTGAGATCCATTTATTATTACGGGCCCTATAGAAATGAAATCGTTTATTGAATTTTGAAATTTATTAAGTTTTTATTTTGTGGAGTATGGCATACCTTGGCACAAATTTCTGAGATGACAAGCAGAGCTGGCTCTGTAAAAATAATTTCAATAAAAATGAGCCGATAATGAAATTGATTTTGTGCGTGATAACGTATAATATTTGCCTGTAGGAGCAAATTTAATTTTCGGATAAAACAATTTTAAGAACCGCTTTTTGCGATTGACCAATTTCCACTTAATTCCGCTGTAATTCCGATCCTAGACTGATTCCATTAAGGCGCAAAATCCTTTTATTGGAACGAAGTTCCTTATCGCGCGTTGCGAAAGGGGGCTAGACGGAAAAAAATAAGACCAAAATTTGTAACGACACTTTTTGCTATAGTTGTAAGCCGTGTGGAGTGCGCGTGTTTCACTGTCTGTCTCTCTCTCTCTCTCTTATAGAAAGCAAGCCAGTTATTTTCGTTTCGTCTTTCTATTTCGCATTGAACAGTGTGGTGTCGCGAATAAATAATAAAAAATAATTACAATAATGAATCCTGACAGTGTTTAATGCACAAGTTCCGGATATTGCAACTTCGTTCCAGCCGGGTGTCCCTTGACACCTCTCAAGTTTTTTTTATTTTTTAAACACGATAAACATATTGTGTCTATCCCGTCTTCTTTTGTCCAAGCATTAGCGCGTGTATCATTTTCTGATGACGCTCAAGAAGACGGAGGTTCGACAAAGATGAAATTTACGTCATCCCCATGCCACTACCCTTGCTTGCGAAAATTAATAGCTGCCTGTCCTTTCATTGATATTGATTATCAGAAATCCAACATTCCACACATTATGTTTGGGCACTTCGGTAATTCTCTAAAGTTATGAAACTGTTCTTAATATTAGTTATGGCCACATCAGATGTAAAATTATAATGTCAGTGAAGAATTTCGCGCAACTTTTGGTGGCAATATTTAAGTACAAAATGTTTTGTTGCAATTTATGTAAGCTGTTGCATTAAATTGTAAGGTTTATCCGACTAAACAGCTTAATAATGCACGGTTTTTTTTGTGAAAAGTATTCCCAAGTCTAAATCTTATAAAGAGGGCATATTTCGAAGAATATAAAAAGCAGGCACTAAAAAGATATATCACGCGAGAGCTTCACACATACGGAACCATTCACCGCGAATACCAAGCATTAGCATAATGAAAACCCGCGCCTCATAAAAAGGATTTAAAGTGTTTTGCTACTAAGAATTTTGCGGGACCAGTTATGTATTGTGATAAGTCTACTCTAAACTGTTAATGATAATGTTTTAAGTTGATCTGCGTGCATATAAATGTGGTCATATAATTATCTACTAGCAGAAATCATCACAAATGTAAGAAGATAGTAAATTATTATCTGCAAACATGTTGATCAACTTATTGATCGACATGCATGCACTTACTATACACCTTTGATAAAAGAAATAAACTATACACATAGTGGGTACGTAGATATCCTACTATATATCCTACTTAATATTATAAATGTGAAAGTTTGTGAGTGTGGATGTATGTATGTATGTATGTATGTTTGTTACTCCTTCACGTAAAAACTACTGAACGGATTTGAATGAAATTTGGAACACCGATAGTTTATAACCGGGATTAACATATAGGATTCTTTTCATCCCGATAATCCCGAAATTTTTGTTACGTTAAATACTATGCGGACGAAGTCCGTGGGCACAGCTAGTATAAAATAAACGAGACAAACTCATTCACTTAGTTTGGGTGCTCCATCCAAATTACCTAACCTTACCTAACAGTACTCAGATAAACTCGTATAGTTTATTCGAAGGTCCACCACTAATGTCACCGAGTCTTTGTGTTTATCTGCCTATGGTCAGATTTTGCCCTTTCACTGAGATTGCCTGAACTTGCGAGTACCTACTTACTCAAAGAGAGGGTAATTAAACCTACAAGGTGTCATTGCAGCAAAACTAAGCTGCTTATTAGCTGTAATTAATGGACTTGCATATTGCTTCAGCTGTAATATACAGGATGAAGGTGCATCGTAACGAAAACTGAATCATGGATTCAATGCGCGCTCAAGCGAATTGAGTCTTAGGGTCTCGGGTTCAAACCCCGGCTCGAACCTCTGGATTTTTCGAAATCTATGTGCGAATCATAATTTCTATATGATTATCACTTGCTTACGGTGAAGGAAAACATCGTGATGAAACCTGCATGTCTTAGAAGATTTAACTAATTTTCGAAAGACATGTGAAATCCGCCAACCCGCACTGGGCCAGCGTGGTGGATTATGGCCTGAATCCCCCTCGTGTCGAGGGGAGGCCCGTGCCCAGGAGTGGGACGTCAAAAGGGCTAATTTTTTTTTTTTTTTATTTGTCATGAAAATATCGACGGGAAATTCCAATTCAAGGGGAGACCAGAATCATGAGTTGAATCCAATAGTATCTAATAGTATCAGTTTTCTTTCGATGCCCCTTACACCCTGTATAAGTCATGCATCCAGCTTCGAAAAGGCCGCTTCACATTTATCAACGCTACGGCTCAGCAAAGCTTGTCATGTCATGTCTTTATTTTCTATAACTGTATTTTGCTGTGGGGTTTTTACACACTTCCCACACGATCCCATAAACACGCAACCGTGAATCAGACCGTATTATCGCGTACACCGAAGGTCGCAGACAGAATAAGTACGCTTTAAAACCTTATTTAAAACGTTTCATAACGCAAACATTGTTTGGTAAAGAATTGGAACAATCTGAATGCAAAGTTAAGGTTGATTTATTACATCTGAAGGCTCTATTCTGTGTTCCGTTCACGCATTTTGAAACCGCGTCGGTATTTGCATGACAAACATTTAAAACTGAGAGTACTGAACCGCAGAGACATTAAAGATGTTTACGGTAGATTAAGCCGCGTTTACTGTTGCTGTTGCTGTGTTATATACATTATTTTATAAACACGCTGGTGTTTTAAAGATCGCAGTGCAATAACTAAGAATTCCTAAAACGTAATTTTCAGACAACTGTTTGGCGTCTATACCTTCGAAACGAAATCAGTACATGTAAACGCCATAGTTTTAAGACGGTTCAGTTACCTACGTACTCTAAGTTTGCGTTCCTGATGTTAAGCAGTTACCGAATCCTATAGATGCTGGAAAAAGCAAAGGCATGGCTCGCCACGTCGCTGACCTGAAGGGGAGTGGGAAAGAGAGAGCGTTGAGCTTCTGGTTGTCTCACTCACCGCACGAAACGTAGCTACAATAGCTACATAACACCGCTCTTCTGTGAGAGTGTGGTACTACCCCGGTTGGATCAGCCCACAGATATAAATTTACATAGATAACGCAAGTATCACGATTTGTATTGAAACCAAGCGTGCCGAATTTTTAACACCTACTGTGACGTCATTAGTGACGGGAAATCTAAACCGATTCAAAGACACCAATTCCGCCGATGCCCCTCCGCCCTCTACGATTCTCTCGAGTGATTATCTCGCTCATACTCACATTTTTATATGTGTAGTCGCGCCGACTGTAAGTTAGCGGCGACCATCCTCGACGCTTGGTCGGGGTTTCGTACACGCGAAGTACATGCATTTGCTTTATCTATGTAAATATATATCTGTGGATCAGCCTATGCATGAGCTGTAATCAATTGGCCACAACTTAGCTCTACCACTGACAGTGTGTGCCTTTGTTAGCATTAACAATATAAGCCTTTAGATAAAACCCCGCATGTGAGTAAGTACATAACTGGCCTGTGGGGTGTTATCTCGAGGCTTATAGCTGAAGAGGATTTCAAAAAGATAAGGTTTTGTTTAATCTATGCTGTGCTTATGGGTGACGCCAATGCGTCGCTATAACGTCCACAACAACAATTACTAAATACTTTTTTTCGAATGTGGTACCTACCTATTAGGTATATTACATACATATGTGTACTTATGATGAGATTTTAAAAAAGCTTATTAATTTTATTGAGATACTATTAGATGGGAAAATTATTTACAATTATTATTTATTGGCGCAATGTGGTGCACTGCACCGTTAAGCGCTGCGGGGAATAAGTATGGTGATGGTGAACTTAGTTATTTTTAACCCCCGACAAAAAAGAGGGGTGTTATAAGTTCAACATGTCTGTCTGTGGCATCGTAGCGCCCAAGCGAATGAACCGATTTAAATTTCCTCTTTTTTGTTAGATAGGTATTTTGATCGAGAGTGTTCTTAGTTATGTTTCATGAAAATCGGTTCAGCCGTTTGAAAATTATCAGCTCTTTTGTAGTTAAAAAAATCGTCACATCGTGGGTTTTCTCAATTTTCAATTTTAGTTATTTTATTTAAGTATTTTTACACTAATAACGTCACATAGAACTAGTTTTACGACTAAATTTCATAAATAGCGGGCGCTAAAATGTACACGCAGTTCTAATCCCGCCACAATATGACAAGTTCAACTTACGTCTTCGCCAATTTTCCCGCGCGAAAACACAATTTTCCCGGCAGGCATTTTTGGCACAGGCAGCTTACTCTCCAGCCCAAGTTTGTACCATAAAGGCAACCCATTTTTTGGCACCGCCCGCACTGGTTTCGGTACAGAATCGATCACTTTTTTAAGCTCTGTAGGCTTCCTAAGTGTCATCAAAGTTATATCTATGTCATCTATATCTTCGATGTCGAGGTGGTCGGGACTCTTTCCGGACGACATGCTTGCGATTTATTATTTTTAATCGAAAAATATAAACACAAAAAATGCGCGATGCGACGCCGTTCGGCGGGACGTTGTACTGAAATTTTGACAGATACCTATGTTCCAATTTCAAATGTGAAAAGAACTGCCAGTGTTATTATTGTAACAAAGAATAGGTATAGGTTTTATTAAACTTACCGGCCCCGTCCCTATACTCTCTGGTCCCTACCGTTGCCCGTCGGATATCCTAGTAGAAAAGGATAAAGTAAAGTCCCCTCTAAAAATAGTCTCTAATTGAGTCTCTTAATCAGCTCGTGTTTTGTGCAGCAATTATCTCTCCTATTAGAATAAAGCTTCATACGAGTATTAAATAGTAGGTATGTTGCTCTAAGTTCTAGTCCCGTTAACAAGTTTTTAAAGCGACGTATGCTAAAAAACTCAAAACTGAGCTTGAAAGTGTTAGACTCTAATGTAGTTATGTCGTGTCCGCGGCTACGCAGCAGCGATATAGCGATCGGAATCCACTTTGCGCTTTTTGCTGAACAGCGCCTCGGGTCCGCTAACTTTTTGTCAAAATAAAAGTATTGCTATAAAGCTATGCGCGACGTTCTTACCTACCTACTGGCCTTTTAGGTCACACACTCGTTGGTTTTGGGTATCGTATTCTTCTAACGCATAGCATTTTCTTTTAATTTAAAACTAATCATACCCGAGATATCACCGTATTGCGTACCTTCATCATACTATATATAATATATTATAATCATACTAATATTATAAAGAGGAAAACTTTGTTTGTTTGATTGTAATGAATAGGCTCCGAAACTACTAAACCGATTTGAAAAACTCTTTCACTGTTGGGAAGCTACACTATCCCCGGGTGACAAAGGCTATAATATATTTTCAAAAAAATTAGGGATCCTTACTAAAACTCGAATAATGTAACCGCAATGTACCCGTGCGAAGCCGGGGCGGGCCGCTAGTAACTTATATTTTTGTGTGAATGTATAAATAGTTAAAGCTATCATACATCCGCATCTGAGATTCTTTATAAGTAATACGTAAGTAGGTACTTGCTTATTTAGTATAATTAAATTGGTTCTAATATCACTAACTGCTTAAACACTAATGCCCGTTTCAAAAAATCTATATCAAGTCTGGGAGCGAACTTGGAAATGTCATTCTAACGTCATCCCAGTACAAAATTACATGTCAAAATCGTACTCAGAATCGCTTTCAGACTTAAAATAGATTTATTAATACGGGTCAATACATTTAGATTTACTTATACTTATGCATTTATATTAGCTGTACAATCCGGTTCCGTCTCGGGCTTGGTAACGGACATCTGTCAATGTGACATTTTTGACATTGGGTAATGTCACTTTTACTCGCTTGAGCGAACGTAAAAAGAATAGGCATAGCATTATAATATAAGGTGTTATTTTAATAATGCACGATATCTTTCATGTCGCTTTAGGAAATGTTGAAGATGACGTAGGTACCTACATACCAAACACATAGGTACCAAACCAAAGAATTTGTAATAATGACGTCTTATTATTATAAATTATTTGGTACATACCATGGGGTTCTTTGTAATACCTGATCGTTAAATTAAATATGTTGACTATGTTTCGTACGAGGAGTTAGAGCCGGTAGCCTAACCCTCTCCCTTTCACTCCCTCTATCTAACTCCCTTCAGGTTTATGTTAAGGTGGTGGTTCTGTACGAGTAACTTTGGATGGAACACTGGCGGTGGACTCCATTTAGAGATAGCTGTTTTATTTGGTAAGAAATAGTCATCCCCTTTATTGCTTCGGAGAGTCGAACCCTTTGGGTACAATGTCATATAAACAAGATTAAAAAAGTGTTCCACGGTCGGGGGAGCTGGGAAATCCTTGTACAAAGTGTATACAGCTTTACGCCCACCATAATTTTCATACGCGCCACTTCGAAACCGATATTTTTAGTTCGTACTAGAAGTGTAATTCTGAATTCTTATTTACATCATTCCAGAATCCTGTAAACATTCGTAGCAAGCGATTAGTATGCTCGGCGGTAGGACTGAATTGCACTTTACAGTACTACAGCGCACAATGTATGTGGAAATTGCGCAGAGGGTCGGCGCGGCGCACTCGGCCGTCCGCAGACGTGTCGTAGCCGCCGTCAGACGCTCGCGTGTGTCCCGTTGCCGCGGCTTTATAACGTCGAACTTGTGCCATCTAGAAAAAGAAACTATAAACAAAAAAAGTATAGCTAACTAGTGATGGGAATTTTTCGCGTCGTGTATGTTGAGTGTCGATCGACGCGTCGAGTGCGTTCACTATAAACAACAATAGTGTTTACGTATGCCGCGCACTTTGCGCTAATAAAGGTTAAGTTTGTTGAACTTGCGTTTCGCGGCACGCGCCGGCTTCATGACGTCAGATTGTGCAGCGCTAACTAGATTAGTACGTTAAGCCAGCTCTGTAACGGACTGAGGTAAGGCCTGCCGCAGACTGGAGGACACGGCACGCAAACACGATGTTTCGTAACAGTTTCATTCATAATACTGTCGTTCAAGGTTCGGCGAATGCCTGTGCGCGTTGATAACAATGTTTGCCGGTATTTTTAAACGCATATAGAGATTAATGTTAGACGATTTAAATTATGAATTAATGTTCAACAAGTTACTATGTTGATAAGGTTTAAAATTGTTAGGAACAATTTCAAATATTCTCTATTTAAACGTTGTAGGAATTTGTTGTATTACTTACTTATCTGCGAAATTCTTGTATCTTACCCAGTCTTTGACGCGACGAATGACAAACAAATAAGAAACTTTTCTTTCACATCAGAAGGTATTGGTATCTGAAAGAGCCACTTAAATACAGTTTTCTTTGTGTACTTAATGAAAACATTGGTAAATCTAATCATTTTAAATTCTCAGAAGAAAGTTACATTTCGATTCACAAGTTTATTGTGTCAAAACATTATTGTCTCAAGTATACATTTGGGAATTTATAAAATAAAAATTACATATTATTCCTACTGAACAGTGTAGAATCATTTCATAGAGTACAAAGTGGCCTAGATACTTGTTTAATTGTATTAAGTTAGTCGTTGTTGTAATTCTAACCACATAATTATCGCAATCATGTTAAACTATTTATATTGCAAGGAAAAATGTATCTCATCTGATTTATTATTTATTCTTACTTCCAGGTTCCTTTCCGAAGTTAAAATAGCAGCTAAATGTAAATTATAAAAAAAAACTATAAGTACCAATGTTTAAATTTGCAACTTCAAAAGGGATACATACCTGATATTTCTGATACTTTAACTGTTTCATGTGTAATTGTAATTTTACAAAATCTTTTTATATAAGGACGAAGTAGGTATCACGGTTCAAACTGTTACGGTAGCCTTCGTGATATAAATATATATCACTCCAGGACACAAAAACCACCTCACAATTAAAATTGGAATTTCGTACTCTAAATTTTTTCCACTCACGTCTTATACTCGTATATAACCTCAAATTAGCTGTAGCTTAGTTGAGAAGGTATACTTAAAAAATGCACATTGCGATTTAATATAGGTACATAAGGGTGTGTATCAGTTTCGATTAGCGGCGACTCATCTCATTCTACCATCGATCGACAGTCGGTCGATTGGTGTAATAACACAATGTGTTATCGCAAGTCACAACACTAGCCACATACTTGCTATTATTAGCCAAGATAACAGCTAATCAGAATTGCAGCCATGAGCCGTCGCAGCGTATCCCATTACATTCAGTCTCTCAGAACCCTTTGACTACAGAATTTTTGGGTGGTCTTTGTGTATATGCAAAATGCAATTTCAGTTGCAATTTTAACGTCGCTTGACAATAAAATAAAACAGAATAAAAATAATAACAAGATTGTAAATTTGTTTACATTATTAATCATGATGTACCATGATCTAGTATTCTTTATCTCGAATGAAGAGTCGGCGATTCGTGTGGAAAAGCCTTATGAGCGTAGCTACATTTGAGATACCAATTACAGGACAATGACCTCTATTAAAAAGAGATCAGTATCCTGCAAACAGTTAGTTTATTTCAGTGTTTCCTCCAAAGCTTTAGCCAAATAAAATACACACAGCTAGATTAATATTTTCGTTAAGTGTCATATCTAAATATATATAACTCGAAGGTGACTGACTGACTGACATAGTGATCTATCAACGCACAGCCCAAACCACTGGACGGATCGGGCTGAAATTTGGCATGCAGGTAGATGTTATGACGTAGGCATCCGCTAAGAAAGGATTTTGATTAATTCTACCCCCAAGGGGCTAAAATAAGGGATGAAAGTTTATATGAAACATTGTCAATTAAATGCCACGCGGACGAAGTTGCGGGCACAGCTAGTTAGGTAGGTAAATAATTGTTTAAAAAATATTTCGTCAGTGTGACACAGCGCTCAATTTGTATCCACCGGACGCATTAATTGTAACAATCGTGCTGATATCTCAATATAGTGTGGTGGACAGTTAAGGGTAGTCGATACGTGGTATGATAAACGAATACGAGTACTGTACATTTTACAGTGGGAGTGATATCAATGTTTTTTGTAGATACAATAATTCTACGACTTTTTTGCGGTCTGGAGCTGTATTGACTACGTTTATACCTACTTAGAACAGTAATTAGTTTAATTATTTTAAACCAAATAAATTTATCTATAACGCAGACCAACAATGAAAGAGGAAAGCATGACTAACGGAATTTGGTTTGGCCTTTTTATTACGGATCAACTAATTTGGTTTATAATTGTGGAGGTTGACACGCCGAGCGTGATGGTGGGTCGTTCTTCCAATCATATAATATCTAAGTGCAGCGTTGTGATCCTCTTGATAAATTTCCAATAGTCTCATGACCATGGCTCTCAATTCGACGATTGCAATATATATCAATTGGGTGTCGTTTGTACGTAGTACCGCCGATGCTTACACCGTTGTGATACAGATACAAAGAGCATGCCAATTATAATGTACCATGATTCTATACAAGGGTATTGGCGTTAGTATATAGACTGTAAAGTGTGAGTAGGTATGCACACCTCACTATACTAGCTTTCTCATATTATTTAAATTTTAAATACCTACATCTGAGTGAGATTTGATTACTATTTACTTATTTAGTGGTGTTGCCTGCTCATATTCTGTTCCTGAGAATGACACCATCTTATATTCATTGAAAAGAGTAACTGTTGAGTTTCTAGCCGGATCTTCTCAGTGGAAGCAGCATTCCGAACCGGTGGTAGATTCTGACTATACATAAATGTTTTTTTGGCTTACACGAACAAAAACAATTTTGAGTTTTGTACAACGCCAGCGAGAAGCAATAAGTACTTCAATGTAATTAAGTATGTTCGAGTTCATGTCGGTCAGCGCCGACTCGCCAGCATTATTGTTCCCATTTTATAAATTCGTAGTTCATTCTGTATCGAAAACCATAATGTAATTTAATTAATATTTAAAAATAACTAATTTAATCCAAATATGTTGCAAAACGGTGAACCTTTTGAAAAACGGTGTTTGTGCTTCAGTTATCAGCTCACGACATTGCTTCAATTAAATGTCTTTTGTTAATTAAGTTTTCTACGTGAATTTACAATTACTATTTGAGTTTATCTGCAATTTAAATAAACTGTTCAAAATGCTTGGCTGAATCTGAGTTCTCGAACTACCCGAAGGCGGGATTTTACACGCAAAAGTTTTTGCAACAATTCGACTTACTTATTTGTTTAATGGGTACGTGCTGTCTGTCTCCATCTTTCAGATTTCATTTTACCATTTTTACATGAAATCGCGTACAAAAATATTGGACCCAACACATAATATCTCATGTATCTTTTCTGTTTCTATGGTCCGTATTAATCCTACTAATATTATAAATGTGAAAGTTTGTGCGTGTGGATGTATGTATGTATGTATGTTTGTTACTCCTTCACGCAAAAACTACTGAACGGATACTTTTTATCCCGATAATCCCGAAATTGTTGTTACGTTAAATACTACGCGGACGAAGTCGGGGGGCACAGCTAGTATATAATAAATCGATCTCTAGTCTGAGAGTGATCTTAGAAATGTCATAATGGTGAAAAGCACTCATGTTCTAAGTTCTATAAACCTTCTGATTCTGCGTTCTCTACACTGACGCCTCTTCAATCATTGATGTTGCTTTATCGCAATATAATTATCGATACACTCTAATAAACTAACTAATATATTACATAATAAGTATGAAAAAGTACTGCATTGCTTTCCTTTACCAGTGCAAACAACAGGTACAGTGAATTATTATAATGAGTGAAAGTCTACAAACGGAAACATTTAATCAGAGTGCGCTGTATGTTCGCTCGGAACTCGGAGTAGAAGCAGCTGCCATTTTGATTTGCCTTTGCAATTCCCGAGAGCTTCGTCTGAGTTCATCGCATTTACTGTGCAGTAGATACCTAGTTACATTTCAGAAAGTTATTTAAACAAACCTTACTAGTTTGTGGTGATAAAGAATGTTGCTTCTTTTTCAACAGCTTTTTGTTCGTAGAAGTATAAATATCATTACCTATTTATTGCACTACAATCTTAGATCAACTATTAATTGAAAACACCAATAAGTAATTACAATTTATATCGACGTAGTATCGAAAAAGAAAAGATCAAACGTAACTTAGATTAGGTGGCGGTCTTATCGCAAACTGTGATTGATCTCTCGGACAATCTTTAGATGAGGGATTAGGTATACTTCATTATTTATTGGTATTTACCCATACAGGTAGCTCCATTTAGAAATCAGGTTTGAATAACGGACCAGGTGCACGGAAATTCAAGTCTCTATTTATATTTCATCTTGGTAGAAAAGTATGCCACTTTATCAGTTGCCATCTTGTCCTCCAGTATCAGGTTTTAACCTTACCCCAGTTTTGTAGCAGTGCCGCACGCATTTTGATCTTACAGCGTGATAATTAGATAAGTTACTTTCATATTTGACGACCGCTTGGCGCAGTGGTTCGAGCGTAGACCGCTCGGCTCACTAAATATGGTAGTTGCGGTTTCGATTCACGCTGGGCAAATTTCGGAAGTGGCCTTTTGGTAAAATGCCCAGGTCTGGGTGTCACTGGGATCGCCCCCAGTCCATTTCACAGTACATATAATACAAGCGTTGCTTAGTTTAGGATCATATTTGGTCCATATTTTTTATAATTTCTTTATAATTAGAATGTTGCACTTTTTGTGCTAAATATGTAAGGTTACCCAGTTGAAACGTGGGCGCTATCTGTTTGCTATGTGGTGGTTCATGCGTATGGCCATACTGTTATTACTGTTATCATCTCAAACGCTCATTTTATATTTAACACCATTTTAATTATATAATGTTCATTGATGATTGGACCTTTGTACTGGGTCTCCTTTTTTACATAGGTTATGTTTAATCCACTGCAAAAAATGAATAGTTTTTTACGTACTTTATTGGGTATAGTTTTATAATAATATGAAGCTACACAAAAGTCGTCCATTTTATTTTTAGAAATATAGATTTTTACCTAACCTTAATCCATTATGAGAAATGTAGAGCAAAAATATTAGAGACAGCGTATTTTTTCTACCAAAGATACAGTATTTTTATAGAGATCACCTTAAGCTTTATTAATCCTCATATCGAGTGAATATACGTGTGTAAAAACTAGTATTTTAATGTACCTACATATTACTGCCTCTTATCAATGAACTCTGAGATCAAGGGCTGATGTTGCTGATGTTCTATGTACGACTATTTTGTGCACCGAAAAATATTGTCACTTAAATACTCTAAAAATATGACGAACGTAAACTTTGGGATGTTTAATATAGGTACTACTAGAATGAAACTCTATCTTCCATGCATTAGAGTTAAATTTACAAGTTCACAGACTTGAGAAAGATTTCTTAATAACGGCCTTTAACTTATTTTGTTAATAATAGAGTTTGAATTTGCGTTGAATACACTGATCTATTCATAATCTTGTAAAGAAGAAGTTAATAGTCTCGATATCGTGGGCCTTCGTCACAAAATTGTTTGATCTACTTTTAGAAGTTTAATAATTGTACCTGTCAAACAACTTAATAGTATTAATAGTTAACTACCACTGTATTTTTTAAGAGGCCGATCTTAAGGTTATTCCGCAAACGGATCACCAAGATAATCATAAGTATTAATTTTCAAGGAGCGATAAAGTATCGAGATTCTGGAGAGTGGAGCACCAGCCTTAAACTCAGTCGAATAGTGGAATAATTTTAAAACCCGTTTGATTATAACAGCCACTCTTACTTAATAGTAACCCGGTTGATCAAGGTCTTGTATATTTTACCAGATAACAGCGTTAATGTAACCTGACCGACCTATAACGTCATAAATGTTATATTCTCACATAACTGTAAAATACTTATAGGAATAAAGTTAATCTAAAAAAAATTGCCATCGGTAGGTACTCCAAACACAAACAGCTGAAGGTCACCGAAACAATGTAATAATTTGTGGTTGTCCTGGCAACGATGTTTATTGACAGTGAGAGTTACAGAATAATGAGTAGGTATGGTAAGTACTATTGATACTATTTTGTTTTAACTGGTTTTCAATGTTAGGCGCGCGGTGAGTCAGAGCTGGCATAACTCACAGAATAAAGTTGACAGCTTTGACTAATTACCTTTTTACAGCAGTTAGGTGAACAGTTAAGTGTGTAGATAGGAATGAAGAGATACTCGGTGGTCGACTATTTGAGGGGATAAATGCCTGTATTATAATACATCGCTCTCTAGTCCGAGAGCGATCTTGAGTTCGCTTTTGAGATGTATTTTTGTACTGGCATGACAGTACAATGATATTTCCAAGATCGCTTTCAGACTTGAGATTGATTTGTTAATACGGGCTAAAGAGTATCATGTGTAGAAGTGCCTACAAAAAGTTGTGTCAAATATCAACGATCGTATATCGGTATCGATATTAGTGACATGTGTTGTTTTTTTAAACTTCTTTTTGCGTATTAGATCTGATCGAATCGATATAATCGATCTGAAGTTTAAGAATGATGCTGGATACTTCAATCTTATATCATACTTAAGTACCTACAAAATCACTACTCAAGACCGTCCGATAGATTTCTGATAGAGTCCCATATAAACAATGGATCCGTCCAAAAGGCTCGACTGAATTTCAAAATTTGAATTGATTTGAATTGAATTACAAATACAATATACTAGGCTAGAAACGTTATGGTCTAAACATACTTCTATATAGTTATTGAATTAGCACAACATAATAATATCTTCATAATAAATACCTACATAGCTAGAATACGCAGTTGTACTACATACCACGCGATTTAATAATAGCATCATTATAATTACATTATTTTTCCTTGTTCTGTGAAACTGTTCTCATAGTCATTTGACTCATATGAGGCATATACCTACTTTCATCTTTGAGTTACAAAATAATGTAATCTTGCATGTTATTTTGTAATGGTCACGCGGGCTTTACATTAGTATTGACACCTCGTGACTGTTGCAAACCACTTGTAAGCCTGTTTTAGAGCCAAAAGTAAGAAAATATCACCAGTTTTGTTGCTTTCATATCACGACCGATCTAAATTTGACATGTTTTAAATTATTTCGGTCCTGCTCATACATTGCGGCTGTGATAAGGACGACAGTACACTTAAGTTAGTCAAGTTAAGAATGAGTAGGTTCTTAAGTACAAACGGAATCATCACCAGCACCTACCTGACTTAACATATTTATTATATTACTAGCTGAGCCCGCGACTTCGTCCGCGTGGAATTTTGATCCTTTCTTAGGGGATGTCTACGTCATAGTAGCTTTGCATGCATGCAAAGTCTCAGCCCGCTCGGTTTAAAATTGACAAAGTTTCATACAAACTTTCATCCCCTATTTTATCCCCTTGGGGGTGGAATTAATCAAAATCCTTTCTTAGCGGATGCCTACGTCATAATATCTACCCGCATGGCAAATTTCAGCCCGATCCGTCCAGTGGTTTGGGCTGTGCGTTGATAGATCACTATGTTAGTCAGTCAGTCAGTCACCTTTGAGTTATATATATATATATATATATTTCACATAATATGATATCACATTTAAAATAATCATAATATATTATTATGAAAAGTGGACGTACCTAAGTTTAATAATTGCCACTCAGATTAACGAATACGCAGATGACGCGCCTAGAACACAAAAGTGTGTCCACCAAAGCAAATACAAATTACAAAGCGAATACAATCTCGCGTCAGTACTGAACTTCGCGTCACAGCGCTTACACGTCAAAGGTGGTTAGTTGTTTTATGTTGAAAATGCCGTCTTGCGTAATTAAAAAATGTAAAAGTTGTTCACAAAAACAAAAGAAAGCAGATGGCATATCTTTCCACAGGTAACTATTGTTTATTTTATAGTTTTGTAATTTATTTACCCACAATTTGATATCGCTCACTCGGAACACAACATTTTGATAGTAATTGGTTGGTGTTGCCAATTTACATCGAAATAAGTTTCCTTGAATTAGGGAAATGTGCATGGGGTGTAGAAAGATGATTAATTTATACATTTATATATTATGGAAATAATATATGGGAATAACTTTTAATTTGTAATAAATATTTTAAATTAATAACTTTTTTCAATTTAATGTACCTAATTATGCTTATAAAGACATCCAAAAATCTTTAATGTTATAATGTTCTTGAGTGATAATGCAGAGATCTTCAAATATCGATTTGCAGTAAAAATAAATACTAAGTTTATTTTATTTTATTACTATTATTCTGTTCAAATACCTACTACTTAAGTACCTAAATTGCGAAAGACCATGTCCAATTTGTAACATTAGTACTACTGAGAACAATCGGAAAAATTATGGGAGTTCGTTTCCCAATATCTGGCAACTTTACACGCACACAGATGTACGTGTCCCTACAGTGCCGCTCCTAGTTGTCACGCACACATTTAATGCTATGTGGCTTCACATCGTTTGTTGCGTTTGCTCCATCTGCGTTAATCTGAGAATTGCCATATAAAAATACATCAAGTAGGTAGGTAGATAACCTAATTAAAAAGCAGATCAATTAATAAATAACTTAGGTGGACAACGATCGAGCCAAACGCAATTCCAAATTCAAATTCAAAAACAAATGCATTAATGTTTTTTTTTTGAGGGTATTCATCAATACGACGTAGAAATAGGGACGTTCAACTCCTCAGTTTCTCCGCGACCATGGCCACTGTGACGCGCGTGGTAGATACCCACGACGATCGTGAAAACGTGATAAAATAGCTGTAAAATAACTCTAAATTGAAAATTTAAAAACCCCCGATGCGACGACTTTTTCATCAAATGTATACTTTACCTAGTTCTTCCAAATAATTAAGTTAGCGAGATTTGCGTAGCTACCGTAGCTCAGTATTCATAGCTCATCTCGCAAATTCATCTAGTTTCGATGCCAGATAATGAAAGCGCCATTTACCTACATAATTATTTTTGGCTTCCTCATAATCTAAGATGCCATTCCATTCGATTCCAATGCAATGTACAATATCCAACATAAAATCTGTGTAAAAGTATGAGACATTATAATCATTGACATTAGAATAAACAACGAATCTAAATATTGATGCCGGAGGTTTAATTCCTAGTAAAAGATTATCAATTATGATTCAATTTGATGTAATATAACTCTGGTTGAGGTGGACAGACGCAGCCCAGGGGAAGAATTTTAAATAACGCTAAAATTATTTGAAATTATATTTGTTATTCTGTATTTTTTCTCAATGGCGGAGCAGCGCCCTCTAGAATTATTATTGCGTAATATTCCATGACCATTAACAAAACAAACAAAATATAACGCATGCGCGTATCCATCATTTGACACGTGACTTATGGAACGTCTTTAGTTCATACACAAATCTCATATAAAAATTGTTAAATATTCAATTTTTTCCAGAATCCGGGAAACTTTTCATATTTATAATATTGTTAAAAGCCAGTTCAGTCTATTACGATCATTTAAAAATATAATAAAGCGAAATCCAATAATCTCAAATTTCAAGCGGATTCGAGCCGTGGAAGTTGGTTTTGGCCGTAAATGTGGCTTTTTTAACCTATAAAAGAGCTGATGATCTTCAAACGGCTGAACCGATTTTCATGAAACATAGCTAAGAACACTCTCGATCAGAATACCTTTCTAACAAAATAAACAACATTTAAATCGGTACGTCAGCTTGGGCGCTACGTTGCCACAGACAGACACACAGATACACAGATACACAGATACACAGATACACAGATACACAGATACACAGACACACAGATACACAGATACACATGTTAAACTTATAACACCCCTCTTTTTTCGTCGGGGGTTAATAAAACTATTTTTCGGATTTTATCGCGTTTATTTAATTTGTGTTCCCGACGTTTCGGCTGCTTTACAGCAGCCATGGTCACGGGGGGACTGAGGTGTTATGCTGGGTAATATGAGGGTACCCAGTTACTAACTATGACATCAGGACGTCTAACACCTCAGTCCCCCCGTGACCATGGCTGCTGTAAAGCAGCCGAAACGTCGGGAACACAAATTAAATAAACACGATAAAATCCGAAAAATAGTTTTATTTCAATGTGTAGTATTCGCGTAAATATAAGAAAACAATATAGCTGTAAAATTTTAAAATTAGTTTTGTACTTGTTCGCCTAAATATGAACTCTATTACAATAACTGGCGTTATTGAACTCTCCAAAGCTAAAGGTAAATATTCTAGTTGCCAGTAGCCTAGCTAGTCCAGTTTCGAATGCATGCGTAAAAAATATGTGGAACTGTACTTGGAGCATGATTATTAAACAGCAAAAGACCCAATCGGTATATAAGAACATTAACCTTACTGCAGTTTGCAATTTCGCGGGCGCCGTGGATTACATGGTATTGGTCTGCCAGCGTCGGGTTGGCCACGGCATCCGTTCATTATGTTAATTCAAATGAAAAATATACCAGAAAATAATTTGACTAAGTTCTAGTTAGGTATCGTGTTTTTAAATTATTTGTATAGTGTAGAAGGAGTTTTAGGTTCAATGACCCATAATCGGTCGGATATAGAGACTTACGTAGGTACCTAGTGGAATAAAATATGTTACCTTGTTTTAAACATGTGTAAGTCCTATGATATATCGGTTATTAATTGAATTATTTTATCATCCTGTGCTTTGATCAGAGACTCGAGCAGGAACTACTACGGTAGTAAGCGCGCAGATTTTTTTTGGTGTGGCGCCTGTCTCACTTTACAGATTTCATAAATAAGAATGACAGTGACAGCATGCTTTCGCGATGACGATGCAATCAGCTTAGGAGTTCCTACTAAGTACACTGATGCTGTATTTTAAAATATCGTCCTGTATAATGTTTTTGGAGGGCCTTTTTTTACAAAGAATACAAAGAAGTCCTTTTAAAATGTTCTCACCGCCACCTTGCCGTTTAAGAAGACCATTTACCGTGGAAATTTTGCATAACAATAAAATCCCTTGACCTAATTTTGTAAAAAATATCTACCTAAGTATAGGACCCGGCCGGGAGAGGCACATTGTTTGCAAGGGCTTAATGCTTCTGACCTATTGTCGGTTTACGATCAAAGCATTATTTTCCCAACAAGTGTTCTGGGATATACGTCGAGAAGGCCTTTCGGAGCTACAGGAACAAAGAACTAAAGTGTAAAGTTAGAATCACTAATTAAACTTTTAATTGAGGTAGATTATATGAAATCAGTTTTTACAACGCTTGTTTTGCGACGGCAATCAAGAATTTTAATTCGTTTTGTCTATACTAATTAACTAAGTTAATTTAGCTATTGTTGTTTATAGTTAACGAAGACGGGTCGTGACAGACTATTTCAGAAAAATGAATGAAATGTGAAGCGAATTAAAAACATATCAGTGTCGTACCTATATTATTATAAAGTATAACCGTTAACAAAAGTGTTAAGTGAATACAAATAACTTTAAAATAGTGATTGTCAAGTGTACAATTAGTGAGAAAAGTGCATGAAGATGTCGGAACGGTTCAAAGTGACGAAGTTTGAGGAGCCCACGGGGAAAACGTACAAGAACTATGGCGCCACGTCGGCCGAGAGCGATGTAGAGCTGAAAGGAAAATTGCTGCCTGACTCAGGTGAGAATAAGATAGCACACACCAAGTTTTCTCTCTCTTTTCTATACATTGTACATAAACCTATCTACTTTTGTAGAATCATAATAAAACTTTTTAGGAGTATTAAAACAAAGTTACGTCATTTACACATTTACACTTAAGTGGCTAGCAAAGTTTAAAGCGAAATAATACTCTTTGCAAAGTTGTATAACAAGTTATTATTAGAAGTAAACTGCCAAGTTTAAATGAGAATTTAAGAGACTTCAACATTGTCAAAATTACAACTTAATAAAATATGAACCACCCTATAGATACAATACAGGTATACGAACAGTTTGATCCTTTGTCAGCTGCCTGCTTTTCAAGTAGCGCTGTCCCATTCTTTAGATAATCAGATCTTTTGATCCGTTTTTACTCAAGAAAAACTTCTCATGAAAACGGCTAAATCGATTCATCAGACCAGCCAATAACTATCACATGAACGTCAACTATCGCACAACGAAAACCGCGTTGATATAGGTCAATCCGTTATGGAGCTACGATGCTAAACACAAACCCCCTTATTCGTAAACGTAGTGCAGGTGAATAGTAACTCACCTATTTCTCACACATCTCTTTTTGTCATCAGAAATTTGACTCTTAGCCCAGGAGTGGGACATCAAAAGGGCTAAATTATTATTTATCATTTAAATGCTTGGTCGCTTAATATGCTCAAGAACACATACCTAGTTGTAAAGGCTTAGATTTAACTAACATAATTATCATGGTGATTGCTTTAAATAAAGCGTCAATTAATGCTAAATAGATTCGCTCGTGGTTCACACATGCGCATATGTGATTAGAATTTTAAGTAATACCTATTAATTATATACCTACCTGCAATTATCCTACTTCCTACTTAATATTATAAATGTGAAAGTTTGGAACACAGATAGTTTATAATCGGGATTAACATATAGGATACTTTTTATCCCGATAATCCCGAAATTTTTGTTATGTTAAATACTACGCGGACGAAGTCTGTGGGCACAGCTAGTTATGTATATTTGTAAGTAGCTGTGTGCCCGCGGCATGGCCCGCATGCTACTTCGATTAAATAATAGTAGCCTATTCATATAGAACAAAGTCAGCAAAAAAGCGTAAGACCCACCTTATGTTAAGCAGTTGCCTAGATGCTTACAATACCAAAGACATCGATCGCACTTTGTCGAGTTGGGCCCTAACCACGCTAGCTACTCAAATCGTAATAGAAACGCAAACGCTCGCGATTAAGTTTCAAACGCTCCGCTTTTGACGTTTTGCTGTCACCATACCATATCAATCTCAGTAGAAATTGTGAAGCTCGTGTCAGCAAAACGTCAAAAGCGGAGCGTTTGAAACGTAATCGCTAGCGTTTGCTTTTCTATTACGATTTGAGTAGCTAGCGTGGTTAAGGCCCTGAAGGGAAGTGGTACAGAGGAAAGATAAGTTAGGGGGGTGGTCTTTCGGATTTCTTAAACAACCTGTCAAGTAAAATCTCTAACTAAATTTGACTCCAATTTCATTTAATTTTATTTAACAATAGTTACCTACGTCTCTTTGTTGGGAAGGCAACTTATAAACTATATCTATTCAAAGCACGAACCTACACTGATAACTTCCTTGATTCAATCATAAACCGCTTGTCTATGCGTATAATACATAAACGTGTTCTTGTACTCATAAACTACACAGAGTATATAAAAATACTATAACAAATACTCATACATTATTGATGGCGTATTAAATAATTGAATGTTTTTATGAAGATCAAATAGTAGTAAATAGTATAAGTATCAATAGCCTGGCGAATGGATGGGCTCTCCTCGTCTAGGGTGCTACTCATAGCAACGATAATCAATATACCGTGACATTTTGTAGCGTCAATAGCCTAGTGGTTAGAAAGTCAGTCCTCGTAGCTGAGTGCTTCCTGGTTCGATACCCATCCTGGCCATTAAACTATTGACGTGAGCCCACTCCTAACACAAGCATTAGCTTAGCTTGAGGGGCTAACGGGAATACTAGTAATGTGATAAACACACATCCCTACTAATATTATAAATGCGAAAGTTTGTGAGTGTGGATGTATGTATGTTTGTTACTCCTTCACGCAAAAACTACTGAACGGATTTGGATGAAATTTGGAACACAGATATTTTATAACCGGGATTAACATATAGGATACTTTTTATCCCGAAAATCCCGAATTTTTTGTTACCTTAAATACTACGCGGACGAAGTCGGTGGGCAGAGCTAGTTGCTAATAATCTTTAAAAAATAATGAAAAAATAATTGTATTGTCGAATCCTACTCTAAATTCCATCTTTTTCCCGGCGTACATCGTCAGAACAAACGATAATTTTATATTGTTCAGTAATCGATAGGACGGCAAAAGGACCCATCTATTTGTCTATATTATCAAATTTCAACTCTAAATTCCAATTTAGAGTAGTAATCGACGATACGAGTGTCTCGATATATCGATTTATCGTTGCTAGGAGTAGCGCCCCTGGCCTTTCAACTATTGACGTGGGCCCTCTCCTAACACAAGCATTAGCTTAGTTGGAGGGTCTGAATGGAATACTAGTAATGTGATAAACACACATTGCTAGAGTAATATTTAAAGACTAGCTTAGCCCTACGTCCGCGTGGAATTTTGATCCTTTCTTAGGGGATGTCTACGTCATAGTAGCTTTATGCATGCAAAGTCTCAGCCCGATCGGTTTAAAATTGACAAAGTTTCATACAAACTTTAATCCCCTATCTTATCTCCTTGGGGGTAGAATTAATCAAAATCCTTTCTTAGCGGATGCCTACGTCATAACATCTACCTGCTTGCCAAATTTCAGCCCGATCCGTCCAGTGGTTTGGGCTGTGCGTTGATAGATCACTATGTCAGTCAGTCAGTCAGTCAGTCACCTTTGAGTTATATATATATAGATTACTTTTATATTGTAAAGATACCCTAGGTAATATCTCAATGAAAGTCCTGAAACACAGTGCAGGAAAAAACTCATTGACGGAATACTTACTTTCTATTACATCCATTTGGTGAATGGGATAAAATAAAACCACAAATAGCTTTTTTTGGGTCCATACATTTGTCTACATCATTATTTTATTAAAGAGACATCCAATCCATTTAGCCAAATTGTTGAATGCACGTAAGACGATACCACCTGTCGTGATATAATCATAAGATATCTATGTTTACTTAAATAAACTTTTTAATAAATCATTATAGGTACTGGTCATTCCGCGTAGTGAAGTAGGTAGTTGCGGTCAGTGGTTGTAATACGGTAACCGTTTTCAACGGCGATATCACACGTGTTAATTCTCATTATTATAATGCACTTCAAACAAATAATTATTATATCTACTTATTAGATTTATCCCTGAAAAGGGTGGAGAATATAATTGAAACCCTATTTAGCTTTAAATCACCTTATAACATAACAAGAAAAAAATATTTTAGTTAGTTAGTACAATTACATAAAAGTAGCACCCAGGCAGAAGTCATGTAGTCAAAGAAATGTTGTGTTACAAGAAACTCCAAGTGTTCGTGAAAATCTGTGAAAAGCCCCTATATTTTTGACAAGACCTAATATAAGGTATCCTCGATCTAAAAGAAAAGGATTTTTGATAGTGTTGTAAAGTCTCGGACAGCCACAGCCATGGGTCTCTAGGAAACCTCAATGGAAAAGATGAGGTTGACATTTGATGGCCAAGATATAGGTATCTCTAGTTGCCTACCATTAATACAATAATTCGCAATCTATTATAGCTAGAACATACGGAGGGTGAATGTTCCCGAACTAATAACGAAGGTGAGTCAACAAGAAGCATGTGTTTGCTGACAATAAACTTACCGGCGACGTGTTTGCGCTACGCACTTGAGGTTGTGTGTGCAGAGTTCGACAGACGTTCCTATGCGCACGGCTGTGTGGAAGCCAAGTTCAATAAGTAACAAATGGACGTGAAATTACCCATTTACAACTCATTAGGAATAAATATACGCCTGGCTTATACTAAAAGGTAACCAAAGAGCTACCTAGTTCAAGCCGGTCATAATGGAATATTTTATTCGATAGAAGTTTACCATATATACCTATATACTTACCCCCATACCCCCTCAATATCTCTTGGGAACCATCTATAAACTAGTCAACAAAAACTAATACCATTTAGTATTTCTTTATAATCGATTGGGAAAAACCAGTCGTGACCAGAAACACTCATACCGATGCTATTTTATAATATTGACAATCCGTACGCTTTACTAATGTTATTCCGACAGAATGCAAATGTTTTTGCAAAGAATGTAATAAGCAAATAGTGGTAGAGATTCTTGGAATATACCGTCACTACGTCGGTTATTTAATTTGGCCATGCCGGCTATTTTGCTGAAAATGCGGATAAAATGCACAAAAGAATACGCTGCTTATATAGGTATTATTTTTCTCGTATATTTACGCGTTAAACCGTACGCGATATGATTTGGTTTTCGATTATTAGTAGATTTTATGAAATCTATATTGCAAATGCAAATTCTAATGTGGATTTTACTGCACCTCAAAAATACCTCGATAGCGCGCTTTCAGCGCTTTCCTATTTCAGGTTTTGCGCTTTTAACTTTCAAAAGCGGTGTACTTATGTAGAAATGTGGGGAAAATAGTTAAAAGGAGGGTAGCACGAGCGTAGTGAAATTACGCAGTGACACGAAAGCTATGGCGCGCGTGGCCTGCACTTGATTGCGGATGCAATTTTATAATTTATTAAACTAAATAAAAAAATATACCTATAAGGAAACCATTTCATTAATATGGTGATTTGACTTCATAATGTTGTAGATCGTATGCTATATATTAGGAATATTTCTGAGTCTCAGCAGTGTCTCCACTAAGTTTATCCTTACCGACATTTCTCTAAATTCATATATTTTTTTAGAAACTAATACCATACCAGATGAAAATAATATAACAACTTATTCAAACTAAAAAACAACCATGACGGTTTTTATTCTAGAATTTTATTGGAGTCCTTACTCCAACGAGCAAAACCCCACTGCAATATCCTCCTACTTATATGTATATCTGGTAGTCGACATGCACCGCGGGCCCTGGCGAGCATGACCTGGGACGTGACGTCCCTGTAAATAAGACCACCCGACCTTTGTCTAATGAAAACAATCCTTCTTGTTAATACTTTAGTGTGAGGTTTTCTGTGGCAGTTATAAAAACAAATTTCTAAGTAGTGGTAAAAAACGTGTGTGTTTAAAGTAAACAAAGAGATCTCACGTCTGGTAGCCTGAAATAAGTGTGTTGAAATTCATATTATTACTTAAAATCTCTTTTTTAAGGTTATTTGATAAGAAAGCTACTCAATTCTCAAGATGTAGTCAGGGTTTCCATCCTTACTATATGATAGTACAATATCTTCATATTTTTGCTACAAATACTATAGCTTTTCACCTCTCTGGTGAGGTCGACGTATCCCTGCTTCCGCGAACAGGTGCGTCTACGAACCTAGACGCACATTGGCACTCGGCTATATCGCTGAGTTTCTAGCCCAATCGCCTCAGTTGACGGCAGTCCAATCCGAGCCCGTGCTCTATGTTGCACCCCTGGCGCTCTGGCCCACCCTGGGCGCCTAATGGTGTCCACAGACAGTGATGTACCTTTGTATCTGTTGTGGATCTTCTCAGTCGAGGTAGCGTTCCGATCCGGTTGTAGGTATAAGAATAATATGTAAAAATGACATTTGTAAGTTCCGTAGGCCTTAACAATATAAACGCTTGGACTTTGACTTGACTTTGTCCTCGCGATTTAATACGCCAAACGAAGTACTTTCCCCTTAATAATACTTTATCTATGGCTTATATACCGACTAGGTTCCATGCAATTTAGCAGGGGGAGCTATTATCATGAAATGAATAGTACACTTTTATACCCTTGATTTTACTAAATATGTTGTAGATATTTGCTTAGAACTATATGAGTTGTTGCTTTGCGAAGTCTCGTGCTTAAATAGGGGGAATACATAACATACAATCTATATGTATAAAATTCTCGTATCACAGTGTTTGTAACCAAATTCCTCCAAAACGGCTTGACGATTTTTTTAGGACTTTTTTGTGTATATATATTCGGTAGGTCTGAGAATAGGTCGTAAAGTATATTTTATACCCAGAAATAATTTATATGGCAAAACAACGTTTGCCGGATCAGCTGGAAATCTATAATATTCTGGATTCCAATAAGGGTGGTCACTCCTGAATCCTTCTCATCTTAAAGAGCTGCCATAGCCATAAAAGGCCGTCCAAATATTATTTACCGTAGAACCATCTCTACGTTCTCTACCAGTCTCGTACTGGCCCGGATCAGCTTACGTAACGTAAGCAAACACTGCGCAAGACCCACTCAGACATCAATGGTATAGAGTTTCTATCGCTTTTATAGTAAATTATCCATGTCCGGTGCACGTTAGTTATAGAGCGTTTGAGAGAGTTGTCTCTAGTATACCAAAGAGAAGAATACTCGAATATGTGATAGCCTTGCTCTATCAAACAGTTGTGTTGGGTTGTGTTTGGTAGGGAGGTTGTTAATCCGGAGTTCTGGGTTTAATTAACAAATTCCTTACCTAAACCAAACAAAATAAATGAAGTCAAAAATCGATTGTCTGAACTATCTTCAAATTTCCTATTATGTTAGTCTTTAGTTGATTAGTGTGTGTTTGTTTATCGCTAACATCGGTTCTCAATATCGTCTCTCATAATTTTCAGAGGCCTGCTATGAGAACTTCTTAGTAGAGTAGGTATGCAAAAGATTTTACGATCGGTTGGCCGAGCCCTTAATCACTAGACGAGTGATAGTTTTGAATTAAATAGACTTATCTGGGGGCACGGCAGTGCCCCCCCAAGTCGAGCACGGCACGTCGAGCGCGGCACGGCCGTACCATCTTTTCTCGAAGCAGTTCAGGCCATTTTCGACCCCCTATAACTTCGTTGTGGATAAAACTAGAACCCTGAATTTTCAGTAAACAAGCAGGCATTGTATAAACACGGTATATTCCAAATTTCATTCAAATTGAACCAGTAGTTTAAGAATTATAATTACTCAAAATTCTCAATTTTGTCACTCACTCACTGACTGACTGACCGATCATCAAAACTCTAAGGCACTTCTAGCAGACATAGAAGCTTCAAATTTAGAATACAATTAGTGTTTAGTGTATAAACCAAGGAAAAACTAAAATATTTTGTAATTTCGGTCCAGTTTTCTAGTTACACCAACTGCATAAATAACTTTGTAATCCTATAGAAATGTACGGGATAACAAATTTACATTTGCAGTCAATGAATCAGTGTACATATTATGAATAATATAATGGAATAGGCACAATATAGCAATGGCAATCGCACTAAACTAAACTAAATACATTGTGTTTTCATGCGACGTCCAAGTCAATCTATTTAATTTAAAACCTAAAAGATGTTTAATATTAATATGGTCACAATAAGATGTTGTTAGGTTAGCAAGTTATGTAATATCTGAATGAAGACAGAAGGTCCCTTAAGTAGGCACTTAATAAAGTAACCGACTTGGTATTACATGTATCTCACCTCTTTTTACGGTAGAGAACTGAGTTGCGAGACTTGGGTTTTTTTACAAGTTTTGTTTTTGATGGGATATAAGTTACTACTGGTTATTGCGCTGCATTGGAATATCAATTATCTAAATGTATCCAGCTCTATCTAGTTCCAACCAGCTCAAACTCGGCGCTCAGTCAAGCTTATTGTTAGCGAACTATTCTCAGAGCGGACTTGGCTTTCCATACGACAACAAAGCCTGAAATGTTCATTCATCAACGCCAATCCCAAACCACTCCATTCAAGTTCTAAACAAAGATTCGGAAGGCGTCTTATTGAGCTCTTTTAACCTTTTTATGCCCAGAGAATTTGGACTATTGTTTTTTTTACATAAAAAAATATTTGGCAAACGAGAGCCAAGCTGTCGTGGCAATTTATTACAGTCAGATGCTTCATACGGGGAAGTGGCACCCTCTCACAAAACATCTGAGGAAAGTAGCTATAATACCTGCTTAGCATCAGCCGGGATCGTACGCTAATTTCGTCGACATAGTTACATTAAAAACTAGCGACCCGCCCCGGCTTCGCACGGCTTTGACTTACGCATAATTATCCGTATATAAAACGGCACGCAATTAAAGCAAGTAACCCAAGGCTGAAGTTTAGGTACACCGCGATATTATTACATTATAAATGCTTCATCGGCCTATTTGTTTTCTAATATTCTATACTTATGTTAAAGAAAATGCTTTTGGTGTTTCAGGCATCTATAGGCGACGACACAGATATAGATTTACATAGATAACGCAAATGCATGTACTTCGCGTGTACGAAACCCCAACCAAGCGTCAAGGTTGCTCGCCGTTAACTTACAGTCCGCGCGACTACAGATATAAAAAATATGAGTATGAGCGAGGTCATCACTCAAGAAAATCGTAGCGGAAGAAGGGGCATCGGCGGCATCGGTGTCTTTGAATCGGTTTGGATTTCCCGACACTAATGACGTCACAGTAGGTGTTAAAAAATCGGCACGCTTGGTTTAAATACAAATCGTGATACTTGCGTTATTTATGTAAATCTATATCTGTGGGCAACGATAACCGTTTGTAATCAGGCGAATCGGCGAGTACACTTGTTTGTCGTTAAGTAATAAATAATACAACAGATTATAAGAAATGATACTCAACAACGAAACAGACTTCTAATGTAAAGGTATACAAACTACTGTTATGTTTATAGAAATTGACACACAATTTCATTACAACAAGATCCTACTTCCTACTAATATTATAAACTAGCTGTGCCCACGGACTTCGTCCGCGTAGTATTTAACGTAACAAAAATTTCGGGATTATCGGGATAAAAAGTATCCTATATGTTAATCCCGGTTATAAACTATCTGTATTCCAAATTTCATCCGAATCCGTTCAGTATTTTTTGCGTGAAGGAGTAACAAACATACATACATACATACATACATACATACATACATCCACACTCACAAACTTTCACATTTATAATATTAGTAGGATGCGTTTGTGAGTGTGGATGTTTTTTACTCTTTCAGGCAAAAACTACTGAACGGATTTGGATAAAATTTGGAACACATATAGTTTATAACCAGGATTAACACATAGGATACTTTTTATCCCGATAATCCCGACATTTTGTTAAGTTAAATACTACTCGGACGAAGTTGCGGGCACAAACTAGTAAAAGGATAATCCCCCAAACTCTCATTTTTTGCGGAATTCTAAACGCTTCCACGCTTGAGCTATTAAGGAGAGCTATACAAACATTTGTCTGCAGACATCCTATTATTTTCTTTATCCTTTAAGCCGTTACGACACTGGCAGAGATCCCTCAACGCAATACGGCGAAATCCTCAGTCTTATGCCCGTATCAATAAATCGATCTTAAGTCTGAGAGCTATCGTGGAAATGTCATTCTTGTGTCATTCCAGTTGTAAATGGCACGTCAAAAGCATACTCAAGATGGCTATCAGACTTGAGATAGATTTTTTACTACGGGCCTTAATGCTCTATGGACTAGCTTTGACAGTCCCTTCATTTGTGTGTCGAATTGGTAAAGAGAACATAAGTTTACATCCTACTAATATTATAAATGCGAAAGTTTGTGAGTGTGGATGTATGTTTGTTACTCTTTCACGCAAAAACTACGGAACGGATTTGGATGAAATTTGAAACACAGACAGTTTATAACCTGGATTAATATACATAGATTACTTTACTTAAGTCTACGCGGACGAAGTCGCAGGCAGCAACTAGTCGTCTATAAATATCATAACCACTGTTTTCAGTCTACTAACTGTCCGTAACATAGAGAAAGAACAAACATTTTTTGGTCAGAATAAGATTCTGCGATCATTTTGACAGAGCAGAACGAGATACTTGTATACAAGGTGAAACATAATGGGTATACTTTTTTTTTCAAAACTTAACTTTGTCATTCTAAAACCATCAGCTTTGGAGGGGACTTGAAAAACAAAAGGTGTTATAGGAATACAGCTGTTGACCGATTTCACAAGTCTACAAAACCTTTAGTACTTCAACTGTCCCACAAAGCCGATAGTTTGAGATTTACAAAGTTAAGTTGCAAATAAAATAGTATACCCTTTTTGTTTCATCTAGTATACCTTTGGTTATCGTAAAAGGAAAGTATAGAGTATCTTACAAAGACCTTTTGGAAACTCTCGCTTCGTATCTTATGTCTTGCTCGGCGTATTTTCAAAGGCATTGCTCGCGCGTTGTTAACGTGATGGGTAGTGGGATAGATGGAGGGGATAGAAGGAGGTTGGGCTTCCAACTCTCTCACTCATTGTGCAAAATGCAGTTACAATAGAAACTTCTGTGAGAGGGTGGTACTACTCCGTTGAAGCTAGCTATACTTCGATCATTTCACCAAGACGCGTACTGTGACTCTTATGACACTTGCGTAGGGGTCAATTTGCAATAATTCACGCGTCTTCGTGATATGAACAAACTTATACCTGGAGTTAATTGATTGCTGCTTAGCCCTACAATCCATGTCCTCTTTCGATCTAACGTACGCTTACACCATAAAACCCTCAGCACCGCATGCAATTGTGATATTTATAGACTACGGTAGTCCTAGAATGCACTGAAGGAATTGCTTAATACGCCACCGGCCGGCACTAATGTTCCGCATTGCCGTTCTCTGCCTTTTATTGCCGACTGGCTCGAATACTCCTTTATGTGAAAATAATATTTGCACGCCAATGTTGTGCGAGGTATATTTGGATCGTTGCGTAGGTATTGGTTTCGTGTATAAATCGACGGCGTGGATGAATGATTTTGATTGAAGATTCAGTACGTAGTTAATATTGTTGGAGAACTTTTCAGAATTTTGTAGAAGTATATCCACAGGGCGTATTTTAATGATATGAGAATAGTTTACATCTTGATTATGTCTACTAATCTTTGTCATTATTAATTATATAAGAAACTGGCAATTTAGAAAAAAATAAAATAAGTGACAAACCCATTGAATTCTTGCCGGATCTTCTCAGTCGAGGAGGTCGCGTTTCAGCCCGGTTCTCGATATAAGAAAAATATATAAAAAAATCAATTTGTAAGTGCCGCCGTACGTAGGCTTTAACAAAATAAACGCTTTGACTTTAATTAAATATACAAACTATACATTCACGCGAACGACGTAGTACATAAAAAGCAAATTACGAGGATAACTTATTAATGAGCAATGAAGTCCACCAGCTGAGTTCCAATCAATCCAATAAATAATATAGGCAGGCCCGCGATAGGTTATCACACATGACCCGATGCAGAAGTCATGACCTCTAAATAGAACTACTTTCACAACACGATACTGCAAGTGATAACGAATGTAATATGCACCAGTGTGCCGGTAGACTAAACATAGGCATTGTTCCGTGTAGATGGATATTCTTCGTTGTTTGACATTTATGGCGAGTTGTCTTGTTCCCGAACTCGAAATTGACGTAAAAACAGTCGCACACACTTTGTAAACCTCTAACCTCTGACCTTTGTGACCTCTGAATTCATGTCCCAACGCCCCTTTCTACTCGTTACGCCAGATACATTTTCCGTAACGCATACGCTCAATAAGGTGTACAATTATTAATTATTGATGATTGTAATACTGACCAATGACAATTCATTATTATTTTCGCTAGGCCAATCACATTGCCTCCGCTCCCGCCTCGCAAATCAAGTTATTCATAGGCCTGTATTATTAGATCGATCTCAAGTCTGAGAGCGACTTCAGAAATATCACTATTATGTCATACCAGTACAAAACGCAATGTCAAAATCGTACTCAAGATCGCTCGCAGACTTGAGATCGATTTATTAATAAGAGTCATAGCGTGCAGTCCAAAGGATGTCCATGACTGAAAATAATTACGGAAATTAATACTTATAATAATATGATGTACTAGCTGTGCCCACGGACTTCGTCCGCGTAGTATTTAACTTAACAATAAAATCGGGATTATCGTGATAAAAAGTATCCTATATGTTAATCCCGGTTATAAACTATCTGTGTTCCAAATTTCATCCTAATCCGTTACGTAGTTTTTGCGTGAAGAAGTAACAAACATACATCCACACTCACAAACTTTCACATTTATAATATTAGTAGGATGTAAATGTAGTGCCTATTTTCTCGAAAACTCCTTGTTATGTAGAGTTTAATCTGAAGCTACTTCAAAGCATGTCAGAATATTCTTATCTACTTATCAACACTTGTATAAGTTTTAGACCTGATTAATTCCTAACAATTTCGTGTATTATAAAAGGAACTGAATAAGGACTCATAAGTATTTACACTTAACATTCTTATCCACAATATAACCAGATAAAGGAAAATTGTCTACATACTTCACCTATCGAATACACATAAATTCAGTTGCGTATTACCTCAAAGGTATCACAGATCTTGTAAACAGAGTTTCCTCATAATCGAGGTACATAATGTCACATGACCGGGCAAACTTGGATTATGTAGTCGGTGACCCACCGCAAAACCAGCTAAGGAGACCTTGGGCCCGATGTATTTGATACGCGTAAAGAGATCATTACAAGTTTAACGCGATGGTAATGAACCGAATTTGCATTTGTTATTGAATAATGTTTACACAACTGTTGGTCACATGATTCAAATGCGAAGCTATTTATTTTGTAGCACCGATACACAGTATAAATATTTTACATTTGTTTCATACTTGTTCTCTTTCTGTTTTTATTTGTACTGTGGCTAGTTTGCTCATGGTTCATGGCCCACGTTTGTTCAAGGCATGACATTCCATTGTTTTGTTATAAAACTGCCGGCACACAGATGGTAGGTCAATAGTGGGGAGAAGCTGGTTAAGACACCACATGATCCTGTTTTCTGTTTCATTTCAGAGTGCCGTGCTTACCTATGACTGTTCACTATCGGTCTATATTTCAGTTTCAGCATAAAAAGCCTTTCTACTACCCATTATTCATAGCATGGGAACAGTCGCAATCGATTCCCATTCCAACGAACGAACTAGTTTAATCACGTTGTGGTTTAGTATTACTTAGCATTTTATTTTACTGTAAATATGAGCTAACAGCGTAGATTTCTTAGAAATCGCTAGTCGGGAACTCTAGAACGTTAATAAAATAAGCAATTTTTGTGAAGGTATTGTATTCCAGCTAGTAGCTTTGTTTGCAAGGATCTTCTATCCAGTTGAACTTTCCGATATCTATAATAGTATTGAGGATACCAGCCGTATTTACAAGCAGGCTGAGCAGGTTTGAGCCTCGGGCAAGGGCGGCAGGTTTTAGGGGCGGCAAATTTAGCGACCAACTGGCGGCAAACTTGATTGATATTATAAATTTTTAACAGTTTGTAAGCGCAATAAAGTACATTATGGTGTAAGTAGCATACATTACCCCGCCATTTTAGTCACCCATGATTGAGCTTTGATTATGGCAATTGAAGAAGTAGGGGCGGCAAAAATGTAACAGCCTATAGGTACTTGGGGATGTGTAAATCCACCATTGAGCATCCTATCGTAGATGTGTTGTGATGTGTTGCAAATAGAGTCGTGATTTGGCAGAGTTAGTACCTAGCAAGCCTCTGTATTTACAGCAATAGGTACTACCTTTTGTTCGCAGCTTCGCTAGCGTAGATTATTTTTGTGTGTGGACCACAGTGCCACCTTCTGCGTCCAACTATTAGATAAGAACCATCCAGGTGACCCCATATAAATATATAATAATTTAGCCCTTTTGGCGTCCCACTCCTGGGCACGGGCCTCCCCTCAACATGAGGGGGATTCAGGCCATAATCAACCACGCTGGCCAAGTGCGGGTTGGCGGATTTCAAATGTCTTTCGAAAATTGGTTAAATCTTCTAAGACATGCAGGTTTCCTCTCGATGTTTTCCTTCACCGTAAGCAAGTGATAATCATATATAAATTATGATTCGCACATAGATTTCGAAAAATCCAGAGGTTCGAGCCGGGGTTTGAACCCGAGACCTGGTAGCCCGCAAGACGCGTGCTTAACCAATCGGCTATCACTGCTATTACCATAAGTAGGAAAAAATAATCATTATCGGTCAAGCTTTTTACGATAATAGGACGCGAATTGCAAACACACGCACAACGGCTTTTCATATTTATATACTTAAGCAAATATTATAAAACCTCAAGTTATACGTCCTTATGTAAGTTAGATTGAAAATAATTATCAACAGATGAATGAAGTAGACCTTATTTTTTCGGCGTCCAACCATCTGCCTTTATCTGACACTTGGCATGGTGCCAGCGACGGCTCTAGCCGCCGCCGTAAGCTACGCTACCCATAGCTTCAACAGGTTGTTATTGCTCATTTGCCATGGCTACTACGATCAGGGGTATCGCCACTCATTCATCACGACTTGGGTTTCCTTAATGATACCAACCGTATATACATATAAATATTTTTTAATAAGACAATGTTTACTAAAATTGTATTTAGGTGTAAACAAAAACAATTTTGATAAATCTGTACATCCTACTAATATTATAAATGTGAAAGTTTGTGAGTGTGGACGTATGTTTGTTACTCCTTCACGCAAAAACTACTCAACGGATTTGGATGAAATTTGGAACACAGATAGTTTATAACCGGGATTAATATATAGGATACTTTTTATCCCGATAATCCCGAATTTTTTGTTACGTTAAATACTACGCGGACGAAGTCGGTGGGCATAGCTAGTTTTGTTTATATAACTAAGTCGCAAAACAGCTTACGATCCGCCTCATGTTAAGTATTTATCATAGCCTATTGATGCTAGCAATGATAAAGGCATTGCTCGCACTTTGCCGACTTAAAGGGGAGTGGGAGAGAGGGGAATAGACGGGGACTTGGTCTTGAGGCTGTCTCACTCATCGTACGAAATATAGCTTCAGTTGCCACTTTACGCCGAGCTTGGTACTACCCGAGCAAGTCAGTATAAATAATTTTAGCCCTTTTTTGACGTCCCACTCCTGGGCACGGGCCTCCCCTCAAGACAAGGGGGATTCACGCCATAATCCACCACGCTGGCCCAGTGCGGGTTGGCGGATTTCACATGTCTTTCGAAAATTTGTTAAATCTTCTAAGACATGCAGGTTTCCTCACGATGTTTTCCTTCACCGTAAGCAAGTGATAATCATATAGAAATTATGATTCGCACATAGATTTCGAAAAATCCAGAGGTTCGAGCCGGGGTTTGAACCCGAGACCTGGTAGCCCGCAAGACGCGTGCTTAACCAATCGGCTATCACTGCTTCAAGTCAAGTCAAGTCAAGTCAGTATATGGACTGTAATCAATTGGCAATATTTTGGCTCTAGCACTGACAAAATACATAATACTTACAGAACTACAAATTTTAAAAGCTATCCTTTCGGTTTTATGTAATGAATTGTATTAACTATAGGAGTATTATTAATCCGATTTATTATAACACACATGATTTTCTAGCTCTAAGTATTCCTTGTAGTATTTTGACTAAACGTTTTGTCATTACAAAAATCATTTGCTGTCGTAATTTTTATTTCACTGTGTAAATGTCGTTGTCAGGTATGACATTATAAACAGCATATTCGTTTGTTTGCTACGACGCCACAGGTGCAAACGTAGCAAGATGAAATATATCCATCAGAGCTAGATATTCTTTTAAATCTAAACTATCATGTTCGGGCTACTTGAATTTTTGCCAGCGCTCATAAGAAGCTCAACAATCTCATCTCAACAAGTTGTTCGAAGCTCATTAGGTGCAATATTACCTCTTGTATCTGCACTTTCTTAATTAATACACCCCTCGATGTTTTTTTTTATTTTTCTATTGATGTCAATCTTCTAATATTCTATGAAATCCATGACTTTTTCAAGGAAACTGAGGTTTTAGTATACATGTAGGTACTTATCGATATTTAAGTACTTGAGTTTTGTTCCAAATATAAAATTAAATTGTGTATCTCGGGTAGATGTGTCCTTGTTCCTGAATTATTGTTTGTTATATTAGATTGATTACATTTCTACTACTAATTTGATACCACGAATTGAGGTATAATACAAAAACCTCTGTTTATAAAGGTACAGTTAATGATTCTATGAGCATCGTAATATTTCTAGTCGTTGTATTTCCAGTGCTAGTATTAATTGCAAACACATATAAACCAGCTGTACAAATATTTGAAACGTATTCCACCAAACAAACATTGGTGTTTGACCTATTTTGGTCGAAGCCGTAATACTATCGTCCTCGGATTAATCAACTAACGCCAATGTATACAACTCTGCAGTTTTAAAACATAATCGCTTTATCTCTTGTCAATGGTGCTTGGCAATCTGGCGCTCTAATGGCGGTATTAATAAATCGATCTCATGTCTGAGAGCGATCTTGGAAATGTCATTCTTATGTCATTCAAGTACTAAGTGACACGTCGAAAGCGTTCTTAGGATCGCTTTCATACTTACAGGTTTGACTTATTAATACGGCTCTAAGCAAATCATGTTGTCACTTTTGAAGCGAAGCTTCTTTACGGACGTTCGGGGCGCTCGCTACCCGGGCACTAAAACGGTGAAAAGCGTAACGCGTAACGCGTTACGCGTTATTATAATATATCTAATATCTACAACAAGGCTTCGCTTCTTTCGGGCGTCCCTAGACGGCACAGATTTTTTTTTTATTCTTATTTACCTACTCTGTCATGTGAGCGTGACGGAGGACGCTTACGAAGGTTAGGCAACGTAAAGCAAATTAGCTGGTTATGGTCGTTATTCTGCCCTTTCCTTACGTTCTGATGCGAAAATCGAAGGTTGTTCTATACATGCAACCAATAGAAATATCATTGTTAATTTATTTTATTGTTAAACACTGTGACATTAACCTTAATGGATGCATCTTAGGACTGGTAGGTTAAAGGCTTGAATGTAAATTAAATAAACTATAAATGTAACCGCTGATGCATGCATAATGATATTGGAATCTGCTGACAATATTATCATAACATGCTTCTGTATTGATAAAATAATTATGGCTGCAGTATCGTTACAGTCATCTCAGCGAGATTATTAACAAGGTGACATACTACTTATGTACTCGAGCTTCTTCAAAATGAAATAAAAGTGTCATAATATATTATGTATAAAGATACGATTTGGCAGACAGTAGGTATTATAGTTATAATTAACTGAACATTGTGTTTCAGTAAGTTTGGAAGGTTAGCTCTTTTGTCCAATAGCCACAGAATAGGTTAAGAAAGGTATGGGAAACAATTCAAGCTATTTCCTTTTACCATGAAATTTAAACTTTTGTAAAGACCTAAATTGAGCCTTATTTGCTAAAACTATAGTAGTAAAATTGGCCAATATCCGAAGTTCCATGCGAATCTTCGCAAGGTCAGGGATACTCGCACATGTACGTCAGCCAACTGTAGGCCGTAAAACGACGTATCGTGATTTATGGTTATATTTGACGTAACAATCAGTACCGACACGGTGCAGAAGGTCAGGTTTGGTGGTGCGTGTTGCCGAGCCGCCGTTCAGGTTGAAGGCTTTATTTTGTCGGTTGAAATGTAGAGCAATCAGCGGCTTACTAGGTCTAGCTCTTGTTTAGGGTGTGCGTGGGTGTTGTAAAAAGAAAATCGCTATGATATTATAAGGTTTCTAAATGGGACTAGTCCCACCACACACTCCCACTATTGTTACTCCTGTAAGCCAGGATCGACAGTGGTGACCAATAATGAAGTCGAGGTCTGACCCTCGACGAGTCCCGGGGAAAAGTTAAATTATCTTGGAACCCGCACGAATTTAATCAAAAGAAATAATATGAGGAGTTTAAAGAAAAAAAATCCACTTCCTCCGGTGCAAAGCGGGAGACTAAAATAGCTGGTATGGGCTGATTACCATAGAAACAAGACTGTTACAGTTGATTGAAGATCAGTTGTAAGGCGCCACGGATCGTAATATGACCAATTGGACCTAAACTCGTGAGTTGATTATACTTTATTCCAATAATAGGTATGGCAAAAGCGCTTGAACACACGGAAAACGGTATCATAAGGTTCTCAAGCACCTGATAAGAAAGACAAAAGCATTTACTTTTTCTTTCCACTTAATCGTATAGTCTGCTTCGTAAACATTATTTTATTCCTAAAACAAATGACGCGCGCGCCAATGTCACCGTCTCAGCGAAGTATGAACGGTGTGTGAGTGCTCCGATATCAAGTCTGAGCGATCTTGGAAATGTCACCCTTATGTCATTCCAGTACGATATGACATGTCAAAAGTATACTCAAGATCATTCTCAGACTCGAGATCGATTTATTAATACGAACCTACGTCTTCTATCGTAATATCATCATTTAGGTCGCGGTTCGCGGGTGTCGAATCCCGGGAAATGTGTATCGTCAGTTTTAATCTCCTAGAGTGGAGTGAATTAGGTTACCTACAGCTTGTTCCGACCTCAATTAAATATAATGACGAAGCTTACCGTCACCATGTTTTGGGGCCTCTAAGCAAATATCTACTACATAAGGAAGAAATACGCACATGATTTTAGCTTTTATTCTTACGGCTTCTAGCATAGCAGATATCAAATGTTATTTTGCATGCCAATTGGTGGAATATAGCATAAGCACTTATGTATACCTACTTATATTAGCAAATAAAAGTTATTGTATTGTATTGTATTTTGGAAATAATCCAAATGCATGTACTTATTTTTTCTGTGTCTTTTTTGTAGGTATATTTGTACAAATATTTGTGGTATCTTGCTTGACCAAGATAGCCCTTAATCATGTATGATGGTAGGTATGTTTTGTTTTGGCTGAGTGACGCAAATATTCGTGCAAATACCTACGTGAAGTGCGAGCATAAGAAAACAGGTGGATGTTTTCAGTGTTCGGTTTTTAACCCTCGACGAATAGAAAGGTGTGTTATAAGTTGAACATGTGTATCTGTGTATCTGTTTGTCTGTCTGTGGCATCGTGGCGCCCAAGCGGATGAACCGATTTTAATTTTGTTTGTTTTTGTTAGCAAGGTATTCTGATCACGAGTGTTCTTAGCTATGCTTCATAAAAATCAGTTCAGCCGTTTGAAAATTATCAGCTCTTTTGTAGTTTAAAAAGTAGTCACGCCGGGGGTTTTTCATTTTTAAAGTTAGAGTAAGGTATTTGAAAAATTACCTTGAGTAAATCGTAGGCTAAGTTCGTGGCCGCACTGGTAAGGCTATTGGGATACGGCGGCCATGAAAACCGTATAAAGATGTGGCGGTGGTAGCATCGCATTAGCGTTTTTTATAGAAATCGCCGTCGTATCGCAATCGGGGCACTGGAAGCGCTCTTTTAATTGGCAGCGACACGTCAGGAAGCTACGCAGGGCTCGTCACGACATTTGGTTTCCACTCATGAGGCGATAAGTGATTTCACCTGATTCAGTTCTAACACTTTTGAATTTATGGTACAAAAAATAGATGCATTACAAACGCTTTTACCAAACTTGTGTATCCGCGGTAATTTCTATTCGTATACTCGTTAAGGAAAGTACTAGCTTTTGCATTCAGCTTCAAATATAGCTGAGAAATATATAGATCTAAGTACAAAAAAACATCAAAATCAGTCAAACAAGCTGTTTAGGAGGAGAATCACCAACATACGCACACTAGAATTTTATACATACGAGGGTGACACTAAATGTTTGTTAGAACTGGCCACTTGTAAACGATATAATAAAAAAATAAGTTCACATTTTGAAAATGGAACTCTTTGCTAAAATTATTGTGTATGTATTTTATTCATTTGTCATTTGTTTACGTTTAGGCGGCAAATTGAAAATTGTCTGTGTCATGTCAGCATGAATTTAACGCGGGAAAATTTTCGTAATTTTTTTTTATGACTTTCGTTGTCATTTAAGTCTAAAAGATCTAGGATGTATAATAGAAGTAAATATCTATGTTTAACCGACTGCAAAAAATAAGTAGGTACTTAATTCGACCCTAGGTTTTTATTTAATAGTAATCTTGATGCAAGACTTGCAAGTAACCCAAAAACAATACAGAATACGATATGCCCCTAAAATGTTGTGACACAAGATAAGGCCAATGAATGAATGAGTTAAAATGAACAATACATTTGTTTTACTAGACAACGGTTCCAGCTAATCGGCAGGACCTTCTAACCCTGACACAACTTGTTGGTGTCTGAAGTTCTAGGTTATCAGTTACATCTGTTATGAGCACCATTAATCACTTGGGCAGATATTAATGAGCTAGGTAACCGAGACAGCATAGCAAAGTACTGGCGTTGAGCAGTTTTCAATGAATACAACGTTACCATATCTTTACCTTTATGATGAAGCATAATTACGCGTGGTGATAAATTAGCCTTTATTACATAGAAATGAGTGTTAATTTATTTATGTATACTGTATTAAAAAGGTTTTAAAAATTAGGTAGTTACGTGTGAATGTCACAACTATCTAAATTTCTAGTTTCCTATCTAAGTAGTTTCTAAAAGCGTCTGACAGATGGACGGATAAACAAGGTTGTTTGAGTATTGTTTCATGAAGGTTCTGTTTCAATATTTTTTTCAACACAGTTCTCAAGCAACCGTACTAGAGCAAGAGCCCGCGACGACGGCCAGACCACAATCCCAACTCCATACTTGCTGATCGTTCTTACCTATGTTGGGGACAGGCTCTGAGAAACTTTCAGATTTTATAAAATAACGAAGGTCTGGCCTTCGTGGGCTCTTGGGCTATACGACCCGCCTTATGGTAGGTAGTATGATAGCAGTTACCGTAGCCTATAGATTTTTGAAATACCAATGGCATAATCGCACGTTGCCAACCTGAGGAGAAATGGTATAGCAACTGGCGAAAAAAAAAAAGACATGCAAAAAGACAAGCCCGCTGAGTTTCTTGCCGGATCTTCTCAGTCGAGGTCGCATTCCGATCCGGTTGTAGATATAAAAAAATATGTATATGTCGGAGAAGCGTTATTCTCGGTGACATCTTCATTAGTGGTTGCTGGCTTATTGGGCGTCATTCGGGTAAAATGCGAGCACAAAACACAATAGTCACAGATTTGTAGTATTTTAATTAAGATCTAAAAAATATGCCGTAAATCAATAGCTAACAATTAACTGTTAAGACCGAGCAGTGGGTTCAGGACACCGATCTCACGTTAACCGACAAATAAATGCTTCCAACGATCCAACTCGATCCGTCGCTGTCTCTTTTAGAATGCCTGCTGAAAACTGTCAGCCTCCCTCAAGTAAAGATGGCGCCTCGACCCCACTCCAAGCACGTGCTTTGCTCTGATTGGTCGTTACGTGAATAACAATATTCCATACTTTTATTAGATGAGTAAGATTTCTAAGTTATAAAAAAATGTAACAAATCAAATTAAATTAAATTAAGAATTTTAAAAGCAATTTAAAATGTAAACAAATAATATTGTGCGTTATACAAGCAAACAACAATCAACATGACTCGTAGCTTCCTCCGACATATATGTAAAATTGAAAATTTGTAAATGCCCCCGTAGGCCTAAACAAAATCGTACTAAGACCAGCTATTATAGTTACTTGACGCCGAACTTCTGAGATAGGGTAGAACTCGTACTATCAATAGGCTACAGCGTTTCTCTACCACCGCCAAGCTGGTGATGGTTCACTTCACCCCACTTTAGCGGCGCTAATCCTGTAATTGGATTATATCGGTCCGTCAACGGACCGCCACGCACTCTCTTCGACACACGGCTCGGTGACACAACCGCGGCGATACAGATTGATTAGCCGACCAGTTGAAATATAATAATAATTAATAATTTTAGCCCTTTTGACGTCCCACTCCTGGGCACGGGCCTCCCCTCAACACGAGGGGGATTCAGGCCATAATCCACCACACTGGCCCAGTGCGGGTTGGCGGATTTCACATGTCTTTCGAAAATTGGTTAGATCTTCTAAGACATGCAGGTTTCATCACGATGTTTTTCTTCACCGTAAGCAAGTGATAATCATATAGAAATTATGATCCGCACATAGATTTCGAAAAATCCAGAGGTTCGAGCCGGGATTTGAACCCAAGACCTGGTAGCCCGCAAGACGCGTGCTTAACCAATCGGCTATCACTGCTGAAATATAAAATGAATGAATGAAATATAAAAAGCATATATGTGGTAAAATGGTTTACTTGTTTATTACGTTGTTATGATTAGTATAGGCATATTGATGTCAATTTTGACAAGTAATCATCAGAATTTTAGCACATTTTTTTAAGAGCACTTTTGGTTTATTGAGAAGCAATTAAGGTATCGATACTTAGGGCTTGGCGTTCATTACATACGTAAGAGAACGAAGAGTAATTTTAATAAATCGATGAGTCGCAATTGGTCGCTCTGTCATACAAGAGTGAAGCTGTAGCCAATAGAATATACTTTAATATACTTTACTTACAGGCTGGCTCAAAAGAGGTAGTACTATCCTCTCACAGAAGATCGGCTTAAACTAGCTAATATTATTATGGCTTCGTTTCCTTCGATGAGTGAGAGAGACGGACGCCCAACCTCTCTCCCTTCACCTCCCTCTGCCCTACTCCCAAGTATCTTTAGGCGACGGTAACTGCTTAACATCAGGGGATCTTTGGCTTGTTTGACGACTTTGTTATGTATATACTTATAATAGTCATTTGATCTGTTGTTGTACTTAAATAACTTTGGAATCTTTTGAGTACCCAATTTAAATTTAGTACCTTTAATAGGTATTCGACCTGTACCTATTGTTTTTCTTCTCGTCTAGCACAGTTCGTTCTTCAAAGGAAACTAAGAAAATCAATACCAGTTCACTGTTTACCAGACATCCAGTTTCCAAAGGAAAAAGTATCGAAAGCAACGTCTATTCAACAGTTTCGCCAATATTCACGTTTGTGCCCCCGAAATAATGAAATGTATCGACATTTTTGCTTCACATTTTCTGCCGGTGTGAAGTGGCTATTACTGCCTATCTATACAAATAAATAAAATTGGAGTGTCTATTTGTAATATAAAAATAACACCTTTTCACTAAGTGCATATCAAAGTACATACGATACCTATAGCAAAGAGGCGATTTAAACAATTTTTGACTGTCTGTCTGTCTGTCTGTATGTCTGTCTGTCTGTCTGTCTGTCTGTCTGTCTGTATGTCTGTCTGTCTGTCTGTCTGTCTGTCTGCGGGCTTTTTTGTTAAGTTAAATTCCACGCTGACAAAGTCGTGGGCTCAGCTAGTAGCAAATATTATTTCTCGTAATTTTTTCAAGAATATTTATCAAGGCTCAAGTAATGTGTGTCGAATAAATGTTCCGTTCTTTCTTTCTTTCATATGTAAATATTCACAACTTCTTGCATATTGATGGTTACTACTCATAAATACAGTTTACACTATTTCTAAGCCGTTGGATGTGTTCTTAGGCAGCGACGCGAAAGATCTGACAAAATATTCAAAGGCCCGAACTCAGAAAATATCATTATTTGGTATATTCTGTGTTTACTAGGCATCTATCTACATAATATCAGCTATCGTTATTTCGGGGTTTTGAAACACCTTGTATACTTAATTAAATTTGTATTACTTAATAACAGCGAAATGTCACAACTATTCAAAATTTGTATAAATAAACCTCTGAAAACGCCGCACTGCTTTAAAAAAAAGTTGCGCAACGACAGAGAAACTTATTATTAGAAAGAAACCAAGTACGTACCTACCACTTCTCCTGTTACAGTACTCCCTATGAAAGCGAGCTATGAAGCCCATAATTAGACTGTTAGGTGAGGTTACCTCGCTTAATGAGACGTTGACTCGTTACAGAGGGGATCATTTTGCGTATACTCCTAGAATAAGTGTTTATAACCAAGACTCATTACGGCAGTTAAATATCTTATTGATGTCAGGGTGACCTTTTGTGAAAGTTGGTTGTGATGAAATGTCAAAGGGCATTAAGGTTCACCTGATAACGAAAGATCAAATCAACAATAAAACCAATGTGTTGAACCAAATAACTTTTGACTTTGAGAAGTATTTTCGCAAGTAAATGGGACAATGGCAGTCGGAGTTGTTTTAACCTTGAAAGTTCAAAGTTTTTGTCACCCATGAGGTGAAAACTTATATTATAAAAGTCGACAATTACGAGGCAAATACTATAAAATTGTTTCGTGCGAAAGTTTCATGGTTCTAATAGATCAACGACAGCTTTCTTTTTGTTTATGGGGATAACAACTTCACCTCCAATACCACAAATATTGTGAGTGACATCAATAAAATATGGCTTGAAGACGGAAAAAAAGACGGTACACTTTTAGTTAGGTATTATATTCACAAGTATACTTCTGTACAAATATGCACTTTAATTATTTTAACCAATGACTCTACCATTTGTTAAGTTTTAATAACAGTTAGATAGTGTCATAATATTGGATTTAAGCACCATTCCTGATAAATATTTGTGATAATATTCGTGAATATTAAAAAATACCTGAAATGTCTTCCTACCTTATCCCATTGTTTACTATCAATTAATTTTATTCCCATAGACCTCTTGTGGAGGAATCTTTACATTATCTGAGGACCCTATTATGTCGGTCCAGTCAATAAATTTCTCAAGCGATTGAATTTGTGAAGTGCCTTGGACGTTTTCAATAGTTGCTTAATTGGCTGAGAGATCGATCTCTCGGCTTTATATACTCGGGCTATTTGATCTCTTGTTTTCCTAGTGTATTGATTATGTAGAATTTTACAGTGTTGTTATAAGTTTTTTTGTCTTAGTATAAATCTATCTCAACTCTGAGACTGACCTTGAGTAGGTACCTACTATATGTACGTTTGTTATACAACAGTGTACTAAAAAAAAATAAAAAAAATTAGCCAGACTGACATACCAACTGTATGGTCCCAATCTAAGCAAAGTTAGTACTATGGGTACCGTACAATGGACTGGGGGCGATCTCAGTGACATTCTACCTGGGCAAATTAAGAAAAGGGCAATCGAACCCGCACCCACCTGGTGCGAGACGAGCGGCCAACCACTGCACCAAACGGTCGTCAAAAATGGTGGAGTTACCTATCAGACTTGTATCTACCTATTATGGGATTGACTAATTCGAATTACTATTACTAACTTTTTCATAACATAACCGGTACACGCCGTAATATTTTAATTTTTTTATCAATAATTTCGCAGATTCTAGCTCGTAATTTGGCCATTAATTTTTACCTCGGAATATTTTTTCGCCCAAGCGCTTTACCGGGCTGAAATTCCTCTCCCTCTAATTATCAGGCTAGGCGGATAATTCAATTATGCCTTGATGGAGGATTAATTGCGACCTAGTTAGCCTCAAAATTGATTTACGCTCAGGATGTGATTACTTAGAAAATTACTTTTGTTGTAAGTATTTAATTTTGATAAAAGCAATATTTCAATAAGAAAATTAAATATGTGCATAATTTATAAGTTTAGTGTAGGTAGTGTTGTAATCTCCTCAGTATATACTAGGAACATTAAAAAAACAAAACGTTACCTAAATCTAAAATTTCTCCTTACTAAAGTAGCAAGGCAGCCGTGTCATAAGAATTGCAAGGGTACCGTTGCCCTATATTGTCTCGCGCTGTTAGTTAGCACCCACTCTCCGCAACCTTATTGTTGTCGCCTCTTGTCCTACAACGCACCGCCTCGGTCAACTGCCGTCATTATGGTTGCAGCTTTTTACTTCTGAGGTGTTTTATGTTCAGTGGGATCTGGGTACAGATGATCACAAAAGTACCTACTTTAAAATTAAAATTCGAGGCAGATCTCAGGAAATTTGGCGCGGTGACGTAGATGCACTTTAAAAGGATTTGTGGGTGAGACTGTGCCAAGTAGTTAGATTAAATTTTTTGACCTTTGGCGTCTCTGTCTGAAGATCCTTTCTACAGTAACACTAACAATTTAATAGGTCCTATACCATGAGTTGAAAGGAACCGCAAAGTTAGTCGTGCCTCCGTACACTAAAGCCTCCGGGAGCTAGCAAATCTAATAATCCAACAAAGTTATCTTCGCTTACCGAGGCTTTCGTGAATTATTTCACTGGTGTATCTTAGACTGGTGAAGGTTCCGTATGACTATAAGTTGATGGAGTGGACGTGTTTATTAAGTCTTTATTTTGAAGTTAGAAAAATAAATTACAGGACCATACAGTTGGTGTCTGGCAATCATTATCAAGGGTTTCTGCCAGCCACTTCCAGTGACCCTTGGCATGCAGTTATAATCCTTGAATGCTCTTAATCGGATCGAACGGACGCCACTTGAGCGCGCTTGCATGCCCGCAGATAATTGCAGCGATAACTGGATTTGAGTATTAGGTACATGGATTTATGAACTGCAAGCACTCTGTGTGATTTACTTGGAAATAGTTTAGATTGAAAGTTCCGTTGTCAATGGGCATATACGAGTATCTTAAGGACGACCCATGCGCTGAACTGGCGAAATAAATACAACCATCAAATTGTCCGTCAAACGTCGACTCTAGACCAAAGTGGTGACGAATTTTCAAGAGTACAATCATCTTAGGATCTAATTTAGTTAATACCCAGTAATAATAAAATATTAACTCCTACGAAGGTCTAATTATAGCTAAACATTCACTCAGATTTAGGTTTGCATTAGCGCATCGGTATTACATACAGACACTTCCGTCTACAACTTCAGGGACCACCATCCGAGCATCAATTTCTTCAGAATTACAATAGGTAATCAAGAGTGAGCTATGACCTAGTTTCAGGCCGTCAAATCATCCCTCGGCGCAAGCGGGACTAGTGGCTCTTAAAAGTAATTAATGCAGTTATAGCCCTCTGACGTGTTAAATTAGATAGTTACCGGGACTATGCTCGATATTAATAGCGGATAACAGAACTCCAACTCTAGGTGTCTGGGATCGTACGGTACCCTTTGGTACAAGTATTGCTTAGTTTGGGACCATACAGTGGGTGTGCTGGTCTGGTGATATTTATTAATAACTAGCGGCCCGCCCCGGCTTCGCAGGGGTACATTACGGTTGCATTATTAGAGTTTTAGTAAGGATCCCTAATTTTTTGAAAATATAATATGGCCTATGACAACCGGGGATAGTTCAGCTTCCCAAAAGTGAAAGAATTTTTCAAATCGGTTCAGTAGTTTCGGAGCTTATTCAATGCAAACAAACAAACAATCAAATCTTTCCTCTTTATAACATTGTTATAACTTGTATAGATTTATATGCAGAACATATAATTTGTGTTCTTCAATCTATGATATTTTTGTACTTAAAACAAAGTCGGCAAGCAAACGTACGATCCGCCTGATGTTATGCAGTTACTGTTCGCACATTACTGACCGAGAGTGGGAATAGAACAGAGGGAGGGGAACGGAGGCGGTTTCTATCCGGATCTTTCTCTCTCTCACCGTACCAAATGCAGCTATAATAGCTACTATACGTCCATCTTATGTGAGAGAATAGTACTGCCCAGCCCGTATATGATGCCCGTATATGATGCCCGTATATGATGCCCGTATATGATGCCCGTATATGATGCCCGTATATGATGCCCGTATATGATGCCCGTATATGATGCCCGTATATGATGCCCGTATATGATGGCCGTATATGATGCCCGTATATGATGCCCGTATATGATGCCCGTATATGATGCCCGTATATGCTGTAATCAATTGGCCACAGCATGGGTCTACCACTGTCAAGTTATAGTAGTACCGTGGTCATTAACTTTAAGTTATTAAGTTGGTTAATAATTAAGATAACTTGATTGCCAATACTGTGTGAAGGTACTGTGGTACCCCGTAGTAGGTCCCGGTGTAGTTCATATTCACATTTTCAGAGGGCCAGTTTTATAGCCAGGCCAGTCATATAGGCCAGGTGAAACAGAAAGGGTATACTATTTTTTTGCAACTTTACTTTGTAAATCTATAAACTATCGGCTTTGTGGGCTAGTTGAAGTACTAAAGGTGTTGTAGACTTATGCAATCTGTCAACAGCTATATCCCTGTAACACCTTTTGTTTTCAAGTTTCCTCCAAAGCTGACAGTTTTAAGAATAACAAAGTTAAGTTTGAAAAAAGGTATACCCTTTTTGTTTCAACCTGTATAGAGAAAGCTCTTTTTCTTTATCATAAAAATGATAATGGTGCTCTTTAAACGAAACCACAAAAATAATGTAATTAAAGATCTGGAGGTAAACAACTGTTCCTACATAAAATTAAATTAAGGGACGCGACTGATTTGAGTGTTGTCTCCGGAGCGTGACAAAAATTAATTGGTTTGTCTTATTATAAGTGCCTCAGTAGGTATGCCACCTAATTACTTGGACCGAGACCATGAATTCATTATTTTATTTTATACGAATATCCAAAAATATGCAATCAGGTAGGTATAGCACAATCGTGATTAGGTTCTCATTTAGATAATACCCACCAATAATAAAATACTGACTCCTACGCGGGTCTAATCATAGCTAAACATTACTCACTTGGACTTAGGTATAGTTAACACGGTGTTTAGTAGTGCCCTCTCGTTATGTTCCTTATACATCAACAAATACAATAGATCGCAAAATGATGATCGATTTTTTAGCAACTAACCTATACTTAGAGTGTTATGAATTCTCAACGTCAGATTTTAATACTTTGGTTAAGGATATACGTTTATAAATTTAAAAACTTAATTCTGTCAACATTTGACGTAAGAACAAAGACATGGGATAGGGCAGGGTCTCACCTATTTAAATTTAGGCAGCAAATCCGTCCCATAACATTGCGGATAAAGCTTTTGTCCCCAGGAAATTGTATACGAACCGCAAAGTTAAACGAAGCCACTAACATAATTTCTGTATTTAAATTGGCTGGGATTAATTTAAATTGAAAATTTGTTTAATTTAATTATTCGGTAGGTACCTATACAACGTCGCGTCGGTACAGATTGTTCATATCATTGTTGTTTTAGAATACAGTAAATAATAGTAACGGTCTTACTACACTTGTTTACATTTTTCCTAGTCAGGCTAGGTAAGTAACTACCTACAATAAAAAATAAAAGACGGTAAATAAAAAGTGGTTTTAAAATAAAAGATTCGCGATTCTTTTTACTGTCCTAAAGGGAATAGGGCCGAAAAAGAAATGCATAATACAGAATCCTAACGCCATTTTTCTCGGAAAACTGAGTTATGGAATTTGGATTTACGTTTCATGTAGCTCTTTATATATTATATATTTTAAAGGTAAATTTTAAATTAAATAGCATATTAAATTAAAGCTTGGTCTAGATAATAATAACAGCATCCAATAAGTTGCCTTTATGTTTTACTAGCTGTGCCCCCCGACTTCGTCCGCGTAGTATTTAACGTAACAAAAATTTCGGGAATATCGGGATAAAAAGTATCCTATATGTTAATCCCGGTTATAAACTATCTTTGTTCCAAATTTCATCCAAATCCGTTCAGTAGTTTTTGCGTGAAGGAGTAACAAACATACATACATACATACATACATCCACACTCACAAACTTTCACATTTATAATATTAGTAGGATTGAAAAAATTAGATAACATAATATACCTACCTATTTTCCGTGGTAATTCTTTGGAATTACAAATGATAATGGCAGATATTGATAGTCAGCTATGCCTTGCTTAATTCATAAAGATCGCGCCCAGTCCCGGACCCTCGTCGGCCCTCACAGGAGGATAAATGGCCCTTCGCATCCAGTTTGTTATTTCCTTATCAATAACGCACCTTTGTTACTCGATAAGCTGATCAGGCTACGCAATTGTGCAATGTTATAGAAAAATACATTGTACCGTTTAGGTAATAAACTCTAGATTTGATTGGTTTTGCTGGATTTAGGTTTTGAGAACGACAAAAATAATCGTATTTAGATGTCGGAGGCGCTTACGATCTTTGACAGGTCATTTTGTACTGGAATGACATAAGAATTACATTTCTACGATCGCTCTCAGACTTGAGATCGATTTATTATAATACTAGCTGTGCCCACGGACTTCGTCCGCGTAGTATTTAACGTAACAAAAATTTAGGGATTATCGGGATAAAAAGTATCCTATATGTTAATCCCGGTTATAAACTATCTGTGTTCCAAATTTCATTCAAATCCGTTCAGTAGTTTTTGCGTGAAGGAGTAACAAACATACATACATACATACATACATACATCCACACTCAAAAACTTTCACATTTATAATATTAGTAGGATGGGCTTAAAAATTAACTATCCTACTAATAGTATCAATGCGAAAGTTTGTGAGTGTGGATGTATGTTTGTAACTCTTTCACGCAAAAACTACTGTACAGATTTGCATGAAATTTGGAACACAGGTAGTTGATAACCTGGATTAACACATAGGATACTATGTATCCCGAGAATCTCGAATTTTTTTTAAGTCAAATACTACGCGGATGAAGTCGCAGGCACAGGCTAGTTAAAAATAAAACTATTATTAGCTTTCTTTTGTGACGAAAATACCTACACATTACAATTTGTATTTACTAAGACGGCAAGAAAAATATCGTGCATTATTAAAATAAGACCTTATAGGTATTTAATCATGTTTATATTGTAAATGTAAGAAGCAACTAGCTCCCTTGTCTCGCGAATGTCGGGAGGAAGTTTCGGTACTTGTAATACAAATTCCTTGTCTTGCTCAAATGGGGGGCCAAATTAAATTTTCCCGTCACATCTGACGTGCTTTCAGACTGTTAGCTTGTATCATATACCAAAATCACTTACGTAATCCTACTAATATTATAAATGTGAAAGTTTGTGAGTGTGGATGTATGTAAGTATGTATGTTTGTTACTCCTTCACGCAAAAACTACTGAACGGATTTGGATGAAATTTGAAACACAGATAGTTTATAACCAGGATTAACATATAGGATACTTTTTATCCCGATAATCCCGAAATTTTTGTTACGTTAAATACTACGCGGACGAAGTCGGGGGGCACAGCTAGTTCTTGATAATCTTAAAAGACAACACACTGGAGCTATTATATTCAAATCTACTACCCTTTGTAATTATTAACTATATAAGTAACTGGCGATATAAAAAAATGAAATATAACAAAATGTTAAAAGAGAAGCCCGCTGAGTTTCTTGACGGATCTTCTCAGTCGAGGTTACGTTCCGATACGGTTGTAGATATAAAATTGACAACTTGTAAGTGCCCCCGTAGCCCTAAAAAAAAATAAACGCTTTGAACTTGAATAAACTGTAGCTTTAGCTTATTGCTAGAATGTATACATAAGAAATCCAATTTTATGTGCCAATTCTTAAAACACATTTTTCTCTAGTCAAGTTTTGAATCAAATTATGAAATTACCTATTCAAATAGAATTGTAAGAAGCCTCCCTCTCTCTCACTCTCCTTGAGGTTGGCAACTCACGAGCAATGCCTTTGGTATTATAAGCATTTACTTACTACTGTAAACTTATATTTTATTTCATCAATGACCTCCGTCTTGGGACACGGGAACGACCCCGTCAGATCTCGTCCTTGTGAAGGGCATACGAAAATAATCTTTAAAATGTAATGAAAAATATTCACCTGTTTGTCTCCGCCGGTGAATAATATTGTGGCATTTACGCAAAAGACTTTATTTTTAAAGAAACACGCAGCTACGGCGCGTATCGTACCATCCATTAAATAGGTACTAAACCTGTAATAGAGTTGTCTGTATATTTTTACAAAGAGAGGTGTGTCTGTGCTATGCTTTGGTTCACAATTATTTTTATAACCCTCGACGAAAAAATATGGGTGTTATAAGTTTAACATGTAGATCTGTGTATCTGTGTGTCTGTCTGTGGCATTTTTTATATTTCGTTCAACCGTCATTTGGAACAAGTTTTGTTTGTTTCATAGCCATATTTGACTAGACTTGTAAGATGAGTCTTGCAGAACACAATTCATAGTTCTCCGAGAGCGACCGGCATAAAATAAGAAATCCGATCATAGTACTGATTATTATTTATTATTAACTATGAATTTCCAGGTATTATCTGGCTCTACCTATTACACGGCTAACGAGAACGAATATTAAATGGAAATGATGTACGACTTCAAGTCGGTCACCGCTAGGCTTGCTAGCATTCGGGCTGCCATTTCATAAACTCGTGGTTAATTCCGTGTCGAAAACCGTATTATGCATTTAAACTAAATGAAGGCCAAATGTTAAAGACGCTTCGTGCTGGCTGTTGTTTACATAGATATAGGTAGTTTTCTTTGATCTAAATGTACTTATTCTACTTTCAAGACGGAACAAAAACGCCGTTTTTTTTAATAAACTTGGATAAGCTTTCAGCATACTGAATCGTTATCGTTATGTTCATACTGAATTCATGAGGTCGTCCTTATGAAGTTTAAACGTAAATGCAAGAGAGAGTGACATAATAAATAAAATATTAAAATTGAAAAGGAATTTACTGTAATTGTAGACAAAAAGAAATCTGGCTGTTGGTGCGTGGTTACAATGGAAGAATAAATAATGTTGGAATATTTAAATGGATTTTAGATATTTAAATTGCAGACCATTTTTAGATTGGATAACGTGTAATTTGTTTAGGTATCTATCAATTTTAGCATTATATTTAGTGGGTTGTTAAAGTTGCTTATTTTGCACCCAGATAGCTTAAACGGCGATATATTTCCGTAATTTCCCTCGCACAGGAATCCGGGACCACCCGATCCAGCGAGCTGAGCGGCCTCCGATCAGACTACGTGGTCGCACTATATTTAACCGCCCGTAAATAACAATCCTTTGTACCATTTGAAGTACTCAAAGCACTCAAAATTAAATCCGAAAATGCGCGTCATTCTCCTGTATCATTCAGATTTAAATACGCCGATACGCATTCAAACGATACTCTTTGTTCCAGCCGATGGTCATCGCATCGAATTCGCAAAATGGAGTTCATATTCCAAGAACTCATTTTCAAAAAAATATTTTTGAGTGCCTTAAACTTTGTTAGGAAATTCAATTGTATTGCATACCTACAATATCAGGAGCATCTAATGTTGTTACGCGATGCCTCTTAGGGTTTTTCATTTCATTGAAATGAACACGCTAAACAAAAAATATGTAGATAATTTAAATTTAATTACCTACATAATTAATTCCCTGAACAAAAGCTTTTGAGGGTTAATTTAATTTGCTCTTCAACATTTTTTCATCTCTTCCCATGGATGGATATTAGCAACATATATTATCACTTGCAAAAGAGACTATAATGACGTACATAACAAATGCCAAATGCTTTGTAATTAATAAGAAGACCGCTTATTCAAACATACATAGTATATTTTGCTTTATTTTTATTAATATTAATATATTATGCTTTAGCTGCCGTGTCATGGGTTTTAGGATTCAAATGTATGTTAACTATCACTTTAAATGTAATGGTTTTAGCTCGTTACCTACCGTTCCCTTCCCCTAGATTCGTTGAAGTGTTATCACTTAAACTGTACCTCCTAATTCTACCCATTCCCCGCTCATGTTATAGCTTAGAATAGATATCCCAGTAAATGTGACATACATTATTTAAGACTCAACAGACACACCAACAGGAAATTTCCTGTTCCATGTGCGCGTCCCGTAAATTGGTGCTCATTAAATGCTAAATTATGTCCAAGCGACGCTATCTGGGAGTGTTAGAAATTTAAGCAGTGGAACTGGACATTAAGTTGTTTTGTTACCTAAACGCGGGAGTATCTTGCGAAAATTGTAAAAGGGTTTTTTAAAAATTGGTGGGAACCGAAGTGAAAATACAAAAAAAATACGTTAGTGTCTCAAGGTTAAATTGATTATTTTGTGGGCAAAAATATCTATAAATAAATAAAACATTTTTTAATAAGAATCTGCATGTTTCAGAAACATGTGAAACATTGAAACTGTTTACACAGCATCTGTTTTATTATGTAACTGTTGAAATCATGATTCAAATGGTTTAAATCATCGCATTTTACTGACAGAAATGAACTAACAGGACTAGAATCTTCTCGCTTTCAATGAATTTCAATTGACTAGTTGCAATAAATATCAACCTCTGTTAATAACACAGCACAGGATAAATGAATCGATAGGGAATTAATGAATCGATTGCAATAAAAGTTGGAAAACAGAGTGTTTCTTAAAAAATATAGTAGGTAATTAGGTATGGAAAATAAAACTGAAAATTACGGCAGGCAGAAAATGATTTAGTATTATTTCACATAGGTAGTTATGTATTCCGTCCTACCCTTTAAAACTATTCTTACGTAATGTAGAGCGCGCTGAGGGCCCCGACCTTGTTTTAAGTGGAAATTCTAGAGAAGTTTTGACATAGTCGCCATACGGAGGCGAAAGTCTATTGTCTGAATAAGTACTGTTCTAGTTACGTAGCACTAACTTCTAACTATGGCTTTGTCTGCATAACAATATTGAAATGAGTTTTAGCGCAGCGTCTCGGGCCCTAAGTTTAGGTCCGCCGGGGTAAATTTCGGCAATTGCCTTTTCGTAATTTGCCCTAGTCTGGGTGTTACTGGGATCACCCCCAGTCCATTCTGAGCTACCGATAGTGTAAGCGTTGATTAGTTTGGGACCATACAGTTAGTGTGTCAGTCTGGCGATATTTATTATTATTTATTAATTTGTCTAATTACAGTCCGAGATGCCTAACAATGCTTTTGTTTCAATCAGCGTAGAAAGTAACTTTTGCTTTCCGCTTTGTAACAGAGGGAAGGGGATAATTCTCTTCCAACTCTTCCTATTATTTCTTTTGATTGAATCCGTGCGGATTCCACGACAAATTAGCTTTTCCCCGAAACTTGTCGATGGTCAAACCTCGGCGCCATCATTGGACACCATTATTGAACCTGCCTAACAAGAGTAACAGTGATGGGAATGTGTGGTGGGATAGAACCAAAAAAAACCATTATAATAAAAAAATAGGATCCTACAAAAACTAATAATAAGGCCATCACAATAGATTGCGTGAGAACTACCCACACAATAAACTCATTAGACAGCTTTTAGATAACGCACAATACTCCATATATCGTTACCCGTTAATCACAATTTAACGGCGCAATCAACAGATCAATAACCGTTATCTACCGATATTATCGGCTAAAGAGTACACTTGTAACATTATGACGTCAATAGACCGTTATTGCATAAAATACACCTGTACCCCAGAAGCAAGTTGGAGATCGTGTATGCTGGGTTTAAGGAGCATCGTAACTAAAATGATACCATGGATTCAACTCATAATTCTGGTCCTCCCAGAGATGGAATTTTCAGTTAATATATTCATGAATGATGTAAATATTCAGCGTTTTTAAATTGATTTTAGTGTGAACTGCACGCTGGATGGTATTGAGTTTCAATTCACATTGCAGTTTATGTCTAAAACTAGCTGTGCCCGCGACTGCGTCCGCGTGGAATTTAATTGACAAAGTGTCATACATACTATCGTCTCCTATTTTATCCCCTTGGGGGTAGAATCAATCAAAATCCTTTCTTAGCGGATGCCTACGTCATAACATCTACCTGCATGCCAAATTTCAGCCCGATCCGTCCAGTGGTTTGGGCTGTCAGTCAGTCACCTTTGAGTTATATATATTTAGATAGTCAGTATTTATGAGTTCAGGCTGTATTTATTTAATAATTTTCATGCTAAAACCGATTTAAAAATGCTGAAAAATTTGCGCGTAATTCATGAAAATATCGGCGGAAAATTCCAACTCTGGGGGTTCCAGAATTATGAGATAAATCCATGGTATCAGTTTTCGTTACGATGCCCCTTACACCACTCCACACTACACTTTATACACAATCTTCACTATACACAGGGTGATTTTTCGTAACGAGTCGAGTATTATAAGAGCTAGGAGTTAGACAATTAATAATGTCGAGCCAGTTCAGTTTGTAGAGTAAACTGCCATTAGGTACCTACTTCAGTATCAACAGTTGCACTAACATACACTACAGCGAAACTGTCAACACATAAACACAAACACACATTTTGACTGATGCAACGTTTATTTGCTCAGTCCTAATGGCTCAATCCGATTGCGAGCAATTACGGAACGGAAATAATTTCATCTGGCGCGCGTGTGTTCAGTTCATCCATAGCGACACTACGCGACGCAATCGTAGACTCAAACTTAAACTCAAGATTGATTTTATTCACGTAAGCTAACAAAGCATTTATGAACAGTCAGAATCTACCACCGGTTCGGAATGCTGCTGCCACTGAGAAGATCCGGCTAGAACATCTTTAGATGAAGGGCCGGTTGGTAGCGGGTTTCCGCTGGGTGTTAAGCTGGGACAACAATCATCCAAAATAACGTCTTAATGTAATTTAATATTTTCTATACACGTATATCTAACTAAGTCAGCAAAACTGCGTACGACTCGCCTGTGACGTCTGTCTGTTTTTCATGACCATAATTGACCATGTATTATCGTGGGCTGCCGATTCTCTACCAACATGATAGTAGGAGAGCTTGTTTTGTTTTTTGTTTTATTTGAATTTAGATTGTTTTAAGTAAGAGTTTTTATTAACTTTAAGTTTGGTAAATAACTTTGAAACACTCGTTAGAAGTCACTACACAGGCGTAGTGGGTTCTCGTAAAAGCTTAAAGGAAGATACGGTTCATTGAGCGGGGATAGTTGCGACTGTAGTCGCTTCGTGTCCGGCCCGCGGGACAAATTTGTGCTAACGAAATGTAGATACGATACGTTGGTGTATTGTCGGACAAAAATATTACGTCAGATAACGTTTTATCGGAGCTTTTACAACTGTTATCGACAAATTGAACATCAAACACTTGCCAGTGTTTGATCCTAGGTATTGTCAGCTTTAGCGTAGATAACGCTTTATAACTATCCCAATTCCCCTATTTACGATACATTTAGATATAGGTAGGTAAGTTATTATTTTTAACCAAGTTCGAAATTGAGGTTCTGTTCTTTAGGTTGGTATCTGATTTTTTTTTAAAGTATCACATGTGCTAACACGAAGAATCACACAATATCTCGTAGGTATATTAATCGTATAAACATTAGATCAGAGATCTATGTGTCATATTATGGTGACTTGTTTCACGGTGTCATTCTTTTGAATATTTCAAATACCAATTTTGGTTTTCCAAAGTGGACTGTCACATTTTTGTATTGTCTTGTTATTAATTGTGTTTGTTATTGCTATTTGTTACTTGCCACTGGCGAAATACTTCCTAGGTGGGCCATATTTTTAGAGAAAGAAGAAGAAGAAATACCAAGCTACTTTTGATGTCGGTCCCAAACTAAGCAACGCTTGTACTATGGGTACCGTACAATTGACAGGGGTGATTCCAGTGACAGTACTACTTAAATACATTTTCAATATACATTCAATTCAATTTCAGAGTAAAAATGTTTACACCCCACTGTTCAGTGAAAAATTTAACCCCCGGGGCAAACGCGTGCGAAGCTGGCGCTCAAATTGGCTTCCATCACAACCGGAAACGATTCAGATGCGGAATGCGGCACGCTCCTTTGAAATAAAAAAAACTTCCAACTGACAACCAATTATTTACCGCAACTCTGTTGTCTCTGAGGAAATTTAAAATTTGTTGCCTTTGGCCAGTTGTTCTTTTTTGTTTTTTATTATTTTCCTATGGACTATGATTTAATGAAGTTTTTAATTTTTACTGGGATTTTCCATAAATTGATTTCGACGTCAACATACCCGATGTTACTTAAAAAAAACCTATATCCTTTGATGGCTATCAAAAATATGCTATGTAGTATTTTTCAATTAACTTAGTTAGCTATATTTATTGAGCATGTTGAGTTCATCATCATACTAATATTATAAAGAGGAAAACTTTGTTTGTTTGAACTTTGATTGTAATGAATAGGCTCCGAAACTACTGAACCGATTTGAAAAATTATTTCACTGTTGGGAAGCTAACCTATGCCCGGGTGACATAGGCTGTAATATATTTTCAAAAAAATTAGGGATCCTTACTAAAACTCGAATAATGTAACCGCAATGTACCCGTGCGAAGCCGGGGCGGGCCGCTATAGTTTATAACCGAGATTAACACATAGGATACTTTTTATCCAGATAAACTGCAATTTTTTGTTAAGTTAAATACTAAGCGGACGAATTCGGTGGGCACAGCTAGTTAGGTATAAAGGTAGTGAAACTGTAGGGTTAATACAGCCTCATTCAGGAGGTGTTGATGGCCCGGCGCTCATATATTTTTATTTCAGCAATAAATCCTCAAACACCATCCTTTATACGTACCGCATTTCCAGTACAAGCGTTGTCGTGAAATTGTTCGCGTGAAATAATGTTTTATTGATCTCCAGGTCACTTTAATAAAACACACGCACCAGCTTCTTAAAGCTGATAAAATGCCACCTCTATTTATAATAATCTACAGACGTACTGACTTCGAAACCGAACTGAGAAAATAAATATTACAATTATTTTTGTAGTTCCTAGTTATTTTTTTAGTATTTTGTATGTACTTACTAAACGTCATGTAATCACAGCTGAGATTTTTGGCATGTCCCGCATAAGTTATTTACTGTAATTACAAAACGTTTAGTAAAAATACTAAAAGGGATAAGTACTAGGAACTTCAAAAATAATTTGTTGTAATTATAATTATTCTCAGTGCGTAGGCAATGTTATATATAAAGTGTAGCCACATAACTGGACTGGACTGGTTGCATAACTGCAGCCTCAGCACTCTAGGGGCCCGGCCGTATTAATAGATCTATCTCATTACTGAGAGCGCTCTGGAGCACGCTTTTGACATGGAATTTTGGACTGGTATGGCAAAATAATGACATTTCCAAGATCGCTCTCAAGATTGACATAGATTTATTAATACGGTACTAGGCAATAAGTAAAGATTTACGATTGACCAATCACAACGCGTTGCCTCCGGTCCCGACCAATCGCAACGGCGTTGCCTACGTTCCCGTCCTTCATCTTTTTTTTAAATTGTACGGAGAGCAAGAGGATGGTTGGTCTGGGTATAACTTTAGCACAACACACAACTTTGTACATTCTCATCACAAAAACACTCTGCAATTAGTGGCCCTAGTTACCGCGGGTTACTGGAGAGGTGAAGTGGAGGTCACACGAAGGCGCGAACCATCCATCTTGCTGCCGTTACGTTCGTTACAATGAAGTCTATAGGTACTTGGGATACAGACCAATAAGCCATAGACGCTGCATAGCTGGATATCTACGCTCATGAGATACGTATTGCCACTGCATAGGTATGATTGAATGTAATTTGGAAAATTTTGTTTTTAATTATCTTATTCATTATTATGCCAACGCCGTTCTTGCTCACACGTTGCAAGGGTGAGAAAGATGGAACTAAACTATTAGGTGAGTAAAGTAAAATGAACTCGAGACGAAAATAAATTTTAGAATTTTCAGATAATAATAAAATCGACATTGACCGTCCTTTGAGTCACACTGAAAACTGACGCAGGGAACATGTGGAGGTGACTTCAGGCAGTAATTCGTTACAACCTTACTCACATATTTTGTAGTAATCATAATATCTAAATACATATAACTCAAAGGTGACTGACTGACTGACATAGTGATCTATCAACGCACAGCCCAAACCACTGGACGGATCGGGCTGAAATTTGGCATGCAGATAGATGTTATGACGTAGGCATCCGCTAAGAAAGGATTTTGATTAATTCTACCCCCAAGGGGATGAAATAGGAGATGAAAGTTTGTATGAAACTTTGTCAATTAAATTCCACGCGGACGAAGTCGCGGGCACAGCTAGTCATACATACTTACCTATATGTATATTTAAGTATATTTATACCTATAACAATTCGGCTAACTAGCGACTCGCCTGATGAAAAGCGGTTATCGTATCTGTCATAGACCCTTGAAATACCAAAGGCATTGCTTGTACTTTCCCGACAACAATGGGAATGGGATAAAGCGAGGGGGTAGGTGCGGTTGGGCTCCCCGCTCTCTCACTGATCGTACGAAACACAGCTAATAATTGTTCCAATAGAAAAAACCAGGCAAGGAAGATGAAGCAGGTTAGCCGTTGGCATTCACACAGTTAACCTGCTTCTGGAACCAATCCTACTAATATTATAAATGTGAAAGTTTGTGAGTGTGGATGTATGTTTGTTACTCCTTCACGCAAAAACTAATGAACGGATTTGGATGAAATTTGGAACACGGATAGTTTATAACCGGGATTAACACATAGGATACTTTTTATCCCGATAATCCCGAAAATTTTGTTACGTTAAATACTACGGACGAAGTCGGGGGGTACAGCTAGTTTATATATAATTCGGATATCAAATACGGTGGAATCTGTCAAAAATGTATAAACTAAACGATGTAGCCTTCTTCGTGTGAATGACTGCTTACTGGAAGCGTAAATTCCACTATTTGAAAAGCTCCGGGTGGATCGCGCCCGCATCCGGAACTGACGGCTCGGACCCGAAATTGAATGATTGATTAGCCGAACTATCCATCTCTGTTAACTGATTTATATCAAACTTTGTTCTTGGAGGTAAAAGGCGTTCTATTTTTAGTCAATAGTCACACCTATGTACTTGCCTGACCATCATAAATATAGATTGGTGGTAATGGCATGTACTAAATTCTCGTGTTCTATTTATCTTGTTGAACGAATAGTAAATGCCAAGGGTACTGATACTGGGAAGCTACAATTTTAGTTATATTTCGTCATCACACAAAATATTTACGAACCATATAGAAAGCTAGTGAAATTTATAATAAATAATTAAAATAATTTATTTCTTATGACGTCCCACTCTTGGGCGTGGGCCTCCCCTCACGAGGAGGGGGATGCAGGCCGTAGTCCACCAAGCTGGCCCAGTGCGGGTTTGGTAGATTTCATATGTCTTCTGAAAATAGCTTGCAGGTTTCCTCGCGATGTTTCCCTTCACCGTAAGCGAGTGATAATCATATAGAAACTTTGATTCAAACATAGATTTTGAAAAACTCAGAGGTGCGAACCGAGGTTTGAACCAGGACCAGGACCTGGTGCCCGCAAGACACGTGCTTAACCAGTCGGCTATCACTGATTGAAAATATAAATTGAAAATTATTATTTAACTAGCTGTGCCCACGGACTTCGTCCGCGTAGTATTTAACGTAACAAAAATTTCGGGATTATCGGGATAAAAAGTATCCTATATGTTAATCCCGGCTATAAACTATCTGTGTTCCAAATTTCATTCAAATCCGTTCAGTAATTTTTGCGTGAAGGAGTAACAAACATACATACATACATACATACATCCACACTCACAAACTTTCACATTTATAATATTAGTAGGACAATTAGACCACCCTATATTCACGTATTCAATATCGTACATTATTTAAATAAGACCTTATATAACGCCAACTTAAATCACCTAAAATAAGGTTTGACATTTTATGATGAATGGTTTGCCCGAGAGAATATTTAGGATTTTCTCACGTTACAAAAATTGGAGTATAATAGAAACAAATTTTGATAAATGGATGAAAAGTCCATGACTGGCTGGCATCGGAGTTTGACCCTAGCGTTTTACTTACAGGGGTACCTGTATCAGATCTAGACTGGGTACTTAATATAAAATGAGAATGAAATCCATTGACGTGGATCATCTGTCTGGTAGACGTCGACTATCTTCGGCTAGTCCCGGAGAAAAGCTTATTTGTAAGGAATTCACACAAATATAATTAAGTAAAAAAATTGGGAGAACACCAACCAAGTCTACCCAAACTGGTCATACTACTCGGTATTTTTAATATTAATAATTAAATAATTTTAGCCCTTTCTGACGTCCCACTCCTGAGCACAGGCCTCCCCTCACTACGAGGGGGATTCAGGCCGTAATCCATCACGCAGGCCCAGTGCGGGTTGGCGGATTACACATGTCTTTTGAGAATTGGTTTTGGTTCACCGTAAGCAAGTGTCATATGGAAATTATAAGCTTATTACAAGTCATTCTTTAACAAACTTTTTTATATTATATTTTGTTGTGAATTTGATTAACGTCGGGTGCTTGATAATAGCCCGACAACTATTACTACTACACACCACTAAATATTTAATTAAAACAAATATAAGTGTTAAGGCGTCAATAGCCTAATGGTTAGAGGGGCCCCCATCGTAGCTGAGATGTCCTGGTTCGATCCCCCATCCTGGCCATTAAACTATTAACGTGAGTCCACTTCTAGCATTAGCTTAGCTGCAGGTAATCTTTAAAAAAAAAGTGCATTATGGAGTTTTTACATTACTAGAGAATATAGAGTAGTTGTAGAGGCAAACGGGACTAGTCTGCCTCTACAACTACTCTATATTATGCTCGTCGCTAGCCTATACGTGATGAAACAGAAAGGGTGTAATATTTTTTTGTTGTTTATCTAAAACTATTGACTTCTTTGAACATTTAAAGAACAAATGGTGTCCTAGGACTAAGGAGTTCATAAGTGTACATCACCTCTAATTAATTCTTTAATTTGCAAGCAATCATTTCCTGTTATTTTTCGTTCAAAACAAGTACACATTTTTGCGGGTTCATTAAGATTTTGCAGGTTTCACTACGAATGGAATTTTGCGAGATTGTTGAGAGCTTTAATCTTTGTTTTATTGAATTTAGGTCAGCGGTGCTTGGGAAGTTTTGCGGGCGAAAACCCGGAAGCTTTGGTGGGTAGCAAGCGTTATACAAATGTTGACACTATATAACGATAGGAGATTAAAATTTAAGGTACCCAAATCAGTTTTTCAACGTGTTGGCCAATCTGTTGCTAAATAAAAACGAAGAATGAAAACAGTTTGCGTTTAAAATAACCTTATATGTGTGAAAACAGGGTGAGAAAATTCTGCACTTTATTTTACAACACGCGAGATCTCACCAAAGGAAAGCACTCTTGATGTACTTCAAATATTGATATTATGCAACGTTGCAGCAATTTCCTGTTCCGTTACAAATTTCCCGCTCCCAATATTAAATTTAAGCGTCATCAGACGCTTAGACGACGTCAAAAGACTTAAATTGAAGCTTAGATTCACGTTGATCGTGTAAATGACGGTCCGTTGATAAATGTCCTTATATAACCTTGTATTTTATATTTGGGATGTGTTCTGAGATGAAAAAGTAATTAATGCGAGCTGTAACAAGTACCTTATATAGGTATCTATAAATAATAATAATAATTGCAAGAGTACAAAGAGTTCTAGAAACAATGTGAGTTTATCACATACTGCTACCCCTTCAGCTAAGGTAATTGCTTGAGGTAATTAGCAGTTGGCCTACGTCAATAGTTTAATAGCCAGGATGGGGATCGTACCCGGAACCTCTCAGCTGCGAAGGCCGCCCGTCTTACCACTAGGCTATTGACACCTTCTCAAATTATTTACGAGGACTCCTAAATACCGATCTCACAATCAAGCCGTAACTTTCATAAAAGTTTAACCAATAAATAAACATCCTCCTATAGAATATGTAAGGAGCAAACAGCATTAGCGGCTGATAGTATCGCTGATCCCACGGAACTGCGGAAATCAACTCTTCGACTTACAAACTGAAACAACAAGAGAACCGCTCGCGTTGTTTATTTCTAGATATTATTGGGTTTATCGTTTTATATTTTGGAGTCGTTGCTAATTCAAGAAAGTAGGGTAGGTGCCTAAGAAGTAGTCCTAACAAAGTGTTAAGATAGTGGCATCGACTGAAATAAATGATATGGTCCCTAATTATATCTAGCTTTAGTGCACCCAGGTCTTTTTAACTAGATTAATCTTATTCTTTATTATCAAATGTCCTTGTCAGAATATTCGTGTTTGAACCTTATGTCGTAGTTAACCCACGATTGATATAAGGGGGTCGAAACGACCACTAAACTCTGTCAGGGGACAGACAAAATGTCTGAATAACCCTAAAACCTTAACAATCTAAGTGAGACATAACCCATCTTAATTAAACATTTGGAACAGAACGGGGTTAGTAAAAAAATCGTTTCGTATCTTAACTTCAATTTATCATCTTTATTTTATAGAAAAAAAACTACTTTTTCTTCAAAGTAGTAATGCTTAACATATATATACGAAATGCTTGCCCCCAAAAAAATGCAATGACAGAAAGAAATAAAATATTTTTGAATGGGGCATGTTTATATGAGTACGACATTCTAGCTAAAGGATGGATACCCAATGTGTCGAGTGATATTTTGAGGTTCCAAAATCAAAAGCAAGCACTGTTGCCTCTCTTTAGGCTGATCTGAATGTACCTACATTATTTGGACCAGCCCTGAGATAAATTAAGTTATCTTATTTACCAGATACCGCTCTTTGTACGGAATATATATAAGAAACTGGAGATTTTCAGTATAACAATATTTAAGAAATACAAGTTGCCGTATTCTTGTCGGATCTTCTCAGTCGAGGTCGTGTTTCAATCCGATTGAAGGCTTGTAAACTTAAGGTAGAAATGTAAAAATAATATAATTGTGCTTGCTTATGACAGCCCTAGAAAGGGCAATGGCAGATCGCCAACATTCCCCATATCGTGTACAGAGGCAGCGCAAGGTGGATGTCAGATTTAACGGCTCTATGCTCGAGGACAATGCTAATGCTGATGGACCTGCCTTCATTGGGCTGCATGTATATTAGTACGGAGGCACTAATACACATACTAGCTAACTACTAGCTATTCAGGCTGTTATTTAAATGCTTAAGAAATTTGGAATACTTACCGAATAGCATAATACCTATTTGCACTCCGAGTGGTTAGAAGGATCGACTCTGCTTCTATGTGAAAAGAGTCAAAGAAGAATTCTTATTAGATAGGTACTTATGTTAATCATACGGTGGTTAACGGATCCGCAGGATAATTCTGATATTAAATAAGTATATATTCATAGCTTTTTATCACACAAAGTGTAGGCAATTCTACTTTAGCCATTATAATTTCCTGTGTTTTATATTGAATGCGGACAATTCTGATTCGAAAGTGTCACGCGTAAAATAATCTACAGATGGATCGGCTAATACAGGACCCCATATAAACGTCGGGCTCTATCGGCGAGTGTCATCGAGGCAAGACGTTCTGGATAGGATCGTGCGGGACTACCAGCGTCGCTTGAATGAGATAAAATTGCTGAGAAAAATTCAAAGAATTTCGGATTGTGATCGATGATTGATCTTATGTAATTTTTCGACTTGAGACGTTTTACCAGTATATATAAGGTCTCATTTCAATAATGCACGATTTTTTGTACGCACAGTACCTTAGATGCCTTAATGCTTAACATGTTGTACCTACCTATTAACAAACAATGACGTAATCAATGCTGGACTGATTGGCTCTTCCCTCTGATCATCAATGTTTTCATGATACTAATATCGGACTTAGGTTGACTGTTTAGCCTTTACGGGTTCTTTGGCGAATCATCTTGATTGTCTGCATCTAAAATTGAATAGAAACCAGAAAATATAATCCCAAAAGTAGGTTTGCAGCCTATATCTACGCTTATCAAATCAACCTGATTGTGCTTCCATCCCTCCAATTTGTAGAGCATGCAAGACTTATCTGATATTTACCACACCTCTTTTTTCTTAAAAAAATACGGTAAGCAATCCGGGTTTATTTATCAAATAAGTACTTAGTTAAGTAAGTTACGTAAGTAAATAATGTAGATTTCAGTTGCATGGACATGAGATACGCCTACAACAAAAACACCTCTATCTTCTATAGACTAATCGATATATAGATAGGCACACACTAATTTTCAGCAGTTAATTATTATAACGGTTTTTCTTTCAATATGATGTGACATTGAACATCAATTAGAGCGCGGTGAATAGATCGGGCGGGTGTTCAAGGTTCATTTCAAAATAATATTTCAATTATCTAGTGATAGTCCCGTCGGATAAAATTAAATGTTCACACTCAAAAGAATGATGCGACGTGAAATTATGTAGGCTATGTAAGGGCTTGTTATTAGTTGCGTCTTCACCGAGGGAATAGCCTCGCATTAATCGACGTGGCAAACCAGCTCAGTCTAGCGTTGCCAAATGACAGTGCGTTTGACAGGCGGCCGCATTTTGAACTTCATTTAGTATGAACGTAACCAACCAGTTTACTCAATTAAAGGTCATTGGAGCCAGGTATTTAAATCGATTCGTTTATAGGTTCGTGTTGGGGGTGTGCACAAGCGCTGCCATTTATTACTTTCCTAGCTATCAGCTATTTACTTACATATATCAATTGCGCTTGAACTGATTTCTCAAGGCGGCCGCGTAGGGCTGCGCGGTCTGTGTGAACACGCCTATTGTCGCCACAAAATCTGTAAATGTTGCATATTGATAAAACCGCACAGCTCGAAGATAAAGTATAGTGCAGTAAGTCGTCATTATTAATCAAAATCAGCGTAAACTCGAAACGAGCTACTTGGTAACCAACGGCGGAGTGCCCAACTTTGCTGAAGGCAAGAACCAAACTTCCGCGCCCATGATATGGGTTCAGCTCCAATAACGAGTGCTGAACTGTACTTACAACTTGTTGCAAGTTGTTAATCAAGTCTGTGTGAACAGTGCATCAGCAGTAGGTACAGACCAGGCAAACATAAATTAAATAATATACAGACTTTTCTTAGTATAACTGTTTGTGTTTCACTCCTAAGCTACTGCGTCGCCCAGAATTTTCTCCAAAAATATGTGTAGAATTTAAATATACCAGTTATCAAAGAGCTTTTAGAAATTTACCAATAACTTAAGTAGTTATAGGATCCCTGAGCCCCTCCGACTTGCTGAAGGCGACCACCGGGGAGGTTTTTGAGGGTAAGAATCCCACATACCACAGGTCTCTCCCAAAAGAGGTCTCGGCATTTTTGATAGATTTCCTCTCCATCACCAAAGATATTCTTACTCTCTTCGATTTTTAGTAGATCATTAAAAATGTAAAAATAAAAATGACACACCAATATAAAACTTATAAATTAATTACGTTGTTCATGTTGCCCCGGTCATTTTTTTTTGTATCATTGCTTTGTGTGCAGCTCTGGACATATGAACCTAAAATAATGGAAAGAGGAATACTTTACGCAACACCATCCTAGAAAGAAAAAGAAAACGCCGTCACTTCTAATCGTTATTTATTCGCTCGTGATCGTAAACGCTGGCGGATCAAGCGCCGTGCGAGTGTGTATGATTGATGAGACCGTCCTCACAAGGAGAACGTCAAAAGTTTATGCCCGGGGATATTAGTAAGAAGGTTAGATATGAGATAGGATTTATAGAACTCAGGATTAAATAGCTTGATAAAATAGAAACAATAAAATCTATATTCGTTACAGCAATCGTGTCCAGAACGTTACCATTTGAAAATATTTAGGACTTATTTTTAACCGAGTTCTAATAAGAACAAGGCTCTCAATACGAGCCATATTTTTTAAAATATAATATCGTGTCATAGTATTTATATTTTATTTCTTTATTACACGAGCTTTGAAATGGCATTTGATTTGTTCAACATCGAATCATTGAATTGGAAAGAAAAATATAAGTAATTGAAAATTAATACCTCGGGAAATCCAATTTATTTCAAGTGATTCATAATCTCGGAGCGGCGAAGCGTCATGTCGGACATTGATTCAAGCTCGAAATGGAAAAGAAATAATTATAGAGACTATCAAAATATTCACAGAACGCATTATATGACATATTCTATTATGCTGAGGGATTAAATAGCTATAAGGATTAATTTCTTGAAATAACACATAGAGGCTCCTTAAGGACTCTTGAAAATGAATAAATTTCGAGAATTAATGTAAAGTCTTCTATGAACACTTTGCGAGAAATACATTGAATTACGGGTCATCTATACAAATAAATAAAATTGGAGTGTCTGTTTGTAATATCAAAATAACACTATTTCACTAAAGGCATATGAAAGTACATACGAAACCTATAACAAAAACGCAATTTTTTTTTGTCTGTCTGTCTATCTGTCTGTGTGTTTGTTCCGGGTAATCTCCGAAATAGCTAGACCGATTTTGATGGGACTTTTACTGGCAGATAGCTGATGTTTTAAGGAGTAACTTAGGCTACTTTCATTTTAGAAAAACAATTATAGGGTTCTGCGTAAAAAAATCAAAGAGTATCTCCGTAACGGCTGGATCGATTTTGACGGGACTTTCGCTGACAGATAGCTGATGTTATAAGCAGTAACTTAGGCTACTTTTATTTTAGAAAAAAAAAAAATGGGTCCTGCCGCGCGGGCTCACAACGCGGGAGCGGGCTTTTTTGTTAATTAAAATTCCACGCGGACGAAGTCGCGGGCTCAGCTAGTTCCGTATATTTAAATAAAATAAAAATTGACACAATAATTTATTTTTTGTGTAGGCTGCTTAGTATAACAAAATAATATTCATTGCCCACCAAAAAATGCATTAAACAAATCTGTGTTTTTTTGTTTCAATGACCATCATATGACCCGTAGAATGACGGTGAAACTCGACATAATTAGTAATTGTCCCTATCACGTCTTTGTTACAGGTATGTCATCGAGATTTGAAGACTATTGGTGCCTCTGTCACGGATGGATTGGAAAAAACGATTGTACAAAACGGCTAGCGGTTTTATAAAACAGTACGGGTTTGTAAAATAGCTTAAAACTTTCAGCTGGATTGTCCAACCTAGATTATTTAGCGCAGGATATCTTGGTAGTTAGGTATATATAAAAAGAAATTAACCCTGACCTACACCAAATAAATAATATTATCATAAATGATATAGATAATTATATAATACGAGTACAATATGTTTTACAAAACCGTGCTGCTTTGTAAGACAGCTAATTACACCATCCACCTTCGACAAATCTATTAAATTCGTGGATACAGGTCATCCTAGAGGAATAATTACCTAAAAAATACTTTGAATTTCACGCAAGTTACCTATATAAATTGGTTGGTAATAATACAATAAAGTACATTTTATACTAGTGTCCGGATATGACGTCACTATCTGGTGCGAGAGGATACGGGGTCATGACATGATTTATTGTAGGTTCTGGGGGAAATGGACGGATCCCTCAAAACTTGCTATCAACATTCTTTCTACACATAACCGGAAAAAAATTGCCTTGAGTAGGTAGGTGTTTAAATAATAATAATAATAAATATCACCAGCCACACCAACTGTATGGCCCCAAATTAAGCAACGCTTATACTATGGGTACCGTACAATGGACTGGGGCCGATCCAGTGACACCCAGATCTAGATAAATTACAAAAAGGTCATTTCCGAAATTTTCCCCGCCGGGAATCGAGCCCGCAACAACAACTCTTCCTTTCCCAAACTCAGTTCCACTTACTTTCATTGCGGCAAAGTGCGAGCATAGCCTGTGGTATTGCAAGCATCTACAGGCTATGATATCTGCTTAACATCAGCTGGATCGTACCCAATATCGCTGAAATAGTTATGAAGAAAAACAACGATTCTCGTAATTTTGAAAAATAGCCTTATTGTTTTAGGAAAGTCGAAAGAACGTTGAACAACCGGTACCTATGCTTTGTGACATTTCCATTGTGGACCAATATAAAAGGATGTTCTATGTTCTGGATCGAATTGTATTTTTGTTACCTTAAAAGCCGTGCAAATCGTTACGAGTCGGTCTTTTCATGCGTTAAAAGCGGGGAATATTAAATGAATAGGTACTCAGTAGCTCATTTATATTATTTTATTAATTAAATATTGTTGATGATTTTATTTCTTCTGAAATTAAATCCCTTTTCTACAATTGTTGTTTTTAATGATAGGTATTGATTTATTTTCAAAATAGATTTCTCTTACTTTAGAAATATATCTTGGCTTGTCTATAAGCCTTACATGCCTCATTCATTTTAGCTACCTACTGGCAGATCAAACGTTGATCCTATTTTGCAACTGGCATCTAATCAATACGCTTCAGCAATGCTGCTAGCCTTCAAAGAGAGCATGGTTTAATTAAAACTACCAACCAGAGCGAGTGAGATGTGAACTTTTTTTTACATTTCATTTTAATTAATGTTTAACATACATCTTGGGATGGTGCACTAGTCCGCACTTAGGCGTTAGATATTTACTTAAATGCAAAATATACAATTTAATCAGCTTAAAATGGCTTTACTAAGAATTTGTCAGAACAAAAGTGCATTGCAATGACATTTTAAACAGATTGCAACTTTCTACAGTGGAAGTACCACTTTTTATAATTTATGGACACAATATTCTTTCTGTAGGAGCATTAAGCCATTAGTTATTGAAAAAAAACATTTTAAGATAAAGTATTTAAGGTGCTGGTGTGTCTTCTCCCAAATCATTTTACAATAAATTACCGTAAGCTAACCTGACTCAATCAATGAAACAAAATACCTACAGAGATCATTGTACCAACCGACACTCGTAAATGGAAACCGGACAAGGGATATTATACCTAAATATTTGTATCACAATGCTGTCATGTGATGGTGTTGGTTGACAAGCGTGAATGATATGGGCGGACGTAAAGATTCCGACATACTGCGTATCAAGTTGCAGGTCTATTAAATAGTGGATTAAAATGTAGTCACAAAAAAATTTGAAGACCGCTAGACGCAGTGGTTCGTGCGCAGGCCGGTCGGCTCACTGCACATGGTGGTTGCGGGTTCGATTCCCGCCGGGGCAAATGTCGGAAATGGTATTTTCGTAATTCGCCCAGGCCTGGGTGTCACTGGGATCACCCCCAGTCCATTGTACGAGCTTTGCTTAGTTTGGGACCATACAGTTGGTATGTCAGTCTGGCGATATTTATTTATTAATCACCAGACACTACTGGCGACACTGGGAGTCATCGGCCAGTCGTCCCTCGACATCGCGCACGACTTTTCGCTTTAACTTGCAACTGTTTTTAAAGCTTGGCGATATGATAATCCTTTAATTTCCTAGTAAAGCTAGCCTAAGTTACACTGAAACTGGTAATCATAATTTCTACATGATTATCACTTGCTTACGGTGAAGGAAAACATCGTGATGAAACCTGCATGACTTAGAAGATTTAACAAATTTTCGAAAGACATGTGAAATCCGCCAACCCGCACTGGGCCAGCGTGGTGGATTATGGCCTGAATCCCCCTCGTGTTGAGGGGAGGCCCGTGCCCAGGAGTGGGACGTCAAAAGGGCTAAAATTATTTATTTTATTTATTTATCACTTGCTTACGGTCAACGGTAAAACCTGCTTGTCTTAGAAAAGGTAGTTAAATTTTCGAAAGACACGTGAATTATTATTATTATGGCCTAAAACCGCCTCGTATTGAGTGGAGGCACGTACCCAGGAGTGAAACGTTAAAAGGTCTACATTATTATTATTATTAATATAACACTCGAAAACTTTAGGGACAGTCCTAATTGATACCCCTTTTTTCTATAGGTCTTTCGGATTTTGAAAGTTTATATTTGGACCAGACAATTTCAGAACATGATTTCACAAATATTGGTATTTCCGATAGATACATAATTGACCTAATCAACTGGCAACACAAACTTCAAATAACTCTAAATTGAAAATTTAAAAACCCCCGATGCGATGACCTGTTCATCAAATGTATAAATTACCTAGTTCTTCCAAATAATGATGTTAGCGCGATTTGCGTAGCTCCCGTAGCTCAGTATCCATAGCTCATCTCGCAAATTCATCTGGTACAACTACTGGTACAACTAGTTTCGATGCCAGATTATGAAAGCACCATTAAATCATTTCTTTGGCTTCCTCATTTATAATCTAAGATGTACAATAATCAACAGAAAATCTGTGTAAAAGTATGAGACATTATTTTGTTATGACATTATAATAATTGACATTAGAATAGACAACGAATCTAAATATTGATGTCACGGAGGTTTTATTCCTAGTAAAATATTATCAATTATGATTTAATTTGATGTAATAACTCTGGTTGAGGTCGACGGGAGCAGCCTAGGGGAAGAATTTTCAATAACGCTAAAATTATTTTAAATTAGATTAGTTTTTTATATTCTTTGTCAATGGCGGAGCAACGCCCTCTAGAATTATTATAGCGTAATATTCCATGACCATTAACAAACCTAACAAAATTTAACGCATGCGCGTATCCATCATTTGAAACGTGACTTATGGAACGTCTTTAGTTCATACACAAATCTCAATAAAATTGATAAAATATTTTTCAGAATCAGGGAAACTTTACAAATTTATAATATTGTAAAAAGCCAGTTCAGACTATTACGATCATTTAAAAATATAATAAATCTAAATCCAATCATCTCAAATTTCGACTGGATTCGAGCCGAGGGAATTGGTTTTGGCCGTGAATGTGGCTTTTTTAACCTACAAAAGAGCTGATGATCTTCAAACGGCTGAACCGATTTTCATGAAACATAGCTAAGAACACTCTCGATCAGAATACCTATCTAACAAAAGAAACAAAATTGAAATCGGTTCATCAGCTTGGGCGCTACGTTGCCACAGACAGACACACAGATCCACAGATACACAGATACACAGATACACAGATACACAGATACACAGATACACAGATACACAGATACACATGTTAAACTTATAACACCCCTCGTTTTTCGTCGGGGGTTAACAACAAAACGTAGGCATAGGTGCGGTCTCGAGTTTGTCTTGTAATCTCGTGTTTAACCCCTGACGAAAAAGAGGGGTGTTATAAGTTGAACATGCGTATATTATGTGTGTTTGTCTGTGGCATCGTAGCGCACAAGTGGATATTCTGATCGTAATGGTCTTAGCTATGTTTCATGAAAATCGGTTCAGCCGTATGAAATTATTAGCTCTTTTGTAGTTTAAAAAGTCGACGCAACATGGGTTTGTATGTTTGCAATTACACGTGAGTTATACGATTCAGCTATTTTATTACGTAATTCGGAGTAAGTAATGTTTAAACAATACGAGAGAAAATGCCAAATGTATGTATGTAGAGCTATAGGAAATTTTTTAGCCGCGTTGCCAAACAGTAGGTAGGTAGTTTCTGTAAAGGAAATTAATTTACTAAAGAAAGTTGCTCTATCATGGAGGGCATCATGATCATGAGAATGGTGAGAAAACCTGCACCTGAGATAAACTAACCAGATTTCTAAAGGCGTTTGAAGTTTGTAGCTGTGGCACGGTCGCTGATCACGAAGAAATTCGTACAATGACCAGTTATTACCTGTCTCTGTCACTCCCGCGTAAATCTAATACGTCTCGCTCACACAGTTGCCGTGAACTGCGTGTGACCGGCAACTGTGTGAGCGAGACGTATTAGATTTATGCGGGAGTGACAAAAGACAGGTAGTAACAGGTCGTTGTACGAATTTCTTCGTGATCAGCGACCGTGCCATAGTATAACTACTTTACACCCGTCTTCAGTGAGAGGGTGGTACTACCTAGGACGAGTCAGCCCGTATATCTAAATATATATAACTCAAAGGTGACTGACTGACTGACTGACTGACATAGTGATCTATCAACGCACAGCCCAAACCACTGGACGGACCGGGCTGAAATTTGGCATGCAGGTAGATGTTATGACGTAGGCATCCGCTAAGAAAGGATTTTGATTAATTCTACCCCCAAGGGGATAAAATAGGGGATGAAAGTTTGGATGAAACTTTGTCAATTTTAAACCGATCGGGCTGAGACTTTGCATGCATAAAGCTACTATGACGTAGACATCCCCTAAGAAATGATCAAAATTCCACGCGGACGAAGTCGCGGGCTCAGCTAGTCATTTTATAATCGTATAGAAATTAGAAAATAATCTGCCTCCGATACAAGTTCCCAAACAAACCAAAACTATAACCGATTGATCTTGAAATTGCATAAACCGATATAAATACACCGCTGTCCAAGGTCGTCGGTCGTTTCATAAATTATTGTATCTATTTCCTCGCGTTCCACCTTGACCAGCCGCTACCCTGGACCGTCGGAGGACAGGTATTTCTGTTTTCAGTGAAATTAATTCAATTAAACGTCGGAAACTGAAATGTTTTGTGATAGGTGATACCTACGTTTACGCTCTATTATTTTGGGATGGAAATGAACTTATTTATAAAGTTAAAGTTGTTGAACAAGCATACGGCCCCCTTAATGTTAAGCAGGTACCGTAGCCTATGGATGCTTGCAATATAATGCGATTCAATTGAGAATAGGACCGACTTTGCGCCATATTGTGACGTCATAGCTGTCAAATCTAACCAGTTAGGTAGGGTGAGCAAAACATGATATTTTTTAGATACAATTTATTTGCAACGGTTGAGTGACAAAATCATTACTGCTGCTTTCCGCTATAAAATAAAATATTAATTATTGTAGGTTTTTAAAATTTATTACGCCAACTGTTATTTAAAATAAAAAAGGGGCATTATGTTACCTGTATTTATAAAAAAACGAAAAATTATCATCGTCTTTGAATAGTTTTAAAAAACGAAGTATGACTTGACATAATTAAATATTAAGACAATTTACTACTACTTTAACCTTATTATTTTATTTGATGTAAGACTATTATTATTGATATGCAAATATTTTTTTGCAAACCATACTTTTCAAGTGATATTTGACAGATAGAGGTTATTGACGTTCCTATTCTTATTTGAATCGCATTATACCTACTAATATCATTGCACGTTGTTGATCTGAAGGGGAGTGAGTCAGAGGAATGGGCTTCCGGCTCTCAATCAACGTACGAAATAGCAGCGCAGCTTAAATAGCTACTAGACATTTCATCGGAGAACTACTATACATTAGTCTTCTGTGAGAGGGTGGAACTACCTCGATTGAGCGAGCCTTTATATGAGCTGTAGTCAATAGGTTATGGCTTGTCTCTACCACAGTTATTGTAACTTAATCTAAATATATACTTATAACTCAAAGGTGACTGACTGACTGACATAGTGATCTATCAACGCACAGCCCAAACCACTGGACGGATCGGGCTAAAATTTGGCATGCAGGTAGATGTTATGACGTAGGCATCCGCTAAGAAAGGATTTTGATTAATTCTACCCCCAAGGGGATAAAATAGGGGATGAAAGTTTGGATGAAACTTTGTCAATTAAATTCCACGCGGACGAAGTCGCGGGCACAGTTAGTACAATATATATTTAATAGTCTTCTTTCTCTAGTCATGTCACAGGGTTGAGTAATTAAAATTAAATAAATTTTTCACCCCGCTAAATCTAAATGTGGGAAAAACGGAGAAAACATAGTGCCGACTAAAATGTTGAATAACGCCATCTGTGATTTAAATCTGAAACTATTATACCCCAACAAAATATTGAAAGGCGGTGAAAGCTTTCAGTTCTCGGTTCTTTTCACGGCTTAAAAAGTTTTTGCACATTCCACTAGAGGGCAGTATTCTGTTTCGATAAAACTAAACTAGATGTCGCTAGTTACCGCTTCAGATTTCAGTTCAGTTTGCTATTTCTCATATCAGTAATGTCGAATGGCGACCCATATTCATCCCCATCCAGTAAACCCAATACAATATACATAAGTAAGTACCTAGTCATTTATATTTATTTGTGACCATAAAGGATTTACTTCCCTGTAGCCTATCTACTTACATGCTTTGAATTGGGCATCTTGTTTCCCTCCGACCTTTGAAATTAGTAACTACTTGTAATAATGTTCTATGATGATTTCACATGGATCTTTCCAAATATATTTCATTAACGTTTCATAACCTTTTTATCGAAAGTTATCGACATAGCTCAAAGAATTAGCAAGCTGAAGTGGCAGTGGGCTGGCCATATCTCGCGAAAAATCAACAACCGCTGGGGTAAATGTGTTCTTGAGTGGAGACCTCGACTCGGCAAGCGTAGTGTAGGACGCCCTCCAACCAGGTGGGATGACGATCTGCGAAAGACTGCAGGCAGATGCTGGATGCGGCAAGCTGAAGACAAGGCGCTGTGGCGCTCATTAGGGGAGGCCTATGTCCAGCAGTGGACAAGTATAGGCTGATGATGATGAACCTTATACCTACTAAATTACTTTTTAGACATTAAAAATAAAATTATATTTATAGGTAAGATACTATGATTATTGTCTTTAGCTTATTGATGGAAGTATTAGCTAACTATAACTGATTGCAAACATGAGAAAAAGCTTGCAATAGTAAACCACACTATCATATTGCTTAATCCATTTCATGATGAGCAGAAAAAATACCTCTTCTAACCTACCAATAGTGTTACATTTATAAATAGTGATCGTAAGTTCTGTTGTCAGCTTTTTGTTACAATTTTATGACAAATCTACAAGGAATTAACAATGGCTACCTAAGACCATCATCCCAAATCCTTTAAGTAATCAAAAAATAATAAACAAACGAAAACAAAATCGCTCCATCATGATTAAAAAGATATTAAACTCCTATAAAGCGAACAAGTCCAACTCAACGAGATACAATCTTTTAGGTAGGTAGGTATTGGTAAAAAACAATTTAACACGTACAAACAAAAGTTGGCAGCTACCCAAAACGGGATCATCAAATTTTCGCTGCCGAAGACGCGAGCGACGCCGACGGGAGAAACCGAAAAAACCTACCGACAATGATTTACGCCGACACAGCGATTTGTTTGGAAAAAGGGGGCATAACGGCCTCTCCCTTTCGACGTGACGTTCAGTGTGTACTTGAGAGCTGTTTAATTTTCTGCCGGCCTGGTACTCGATCTGCGGGATTATAGGCTTACTGCGTGACTTTTATTATGCTATATGTGCTGACGAGGTAATGGAAAATGGTTTTTAAATGTTACTTACTGTCTTTACTTATAGATAGTAACATTTAAAAACCTAGATAGCTAACCATTATACCATAGGTAATATGCAATTCGTAGTTAATTAAGCTGATCCCCGACAAAGCGAATTTGAAACGGTCTTTCTCAAATTTTGAAGTTTGATACGCTCACGCTGTTATATGTATCGTATATTTGCGTTGAATTCAATTAGTGGACACGGTTACCGTGACACTGATAATTTCCATACATTTTACTGTATCCAGGCACCGAATACAGCCATTATCTGTCAAAAATATATAGAAAAACCGGTGTAATCATCGTGTGAATGACCCGTAGTTATTTATTGGTCTTTTAACTTTTAATTATTTGGCTAGCATCATCTACAATTAATGCAAGCGGTCATTCAAACGTTTAACCTAAAACCGATAATTTCATTTATTGACCGTTTATTATAAGCATATTTATATTAATTAATATGTCTTCAACTTGTGAATGATCGCAAATAATTATACAGTGCCCAAGGTATAACAAAGGATCTCTGGTGTGTCCAAGAGATACTCAGTGAACTACTAGTATTTTGCATCGGAGAGCTTTGTTTAACACGGCGGAAAATAGCCATTTACCTCTTTCTGTTGCGGCTATCGGAGCGTGTACGAATAACAAAGGAAAATAGGTTCGTTTTAAAGAAATATTTGTGCTTCTATATAAGTAACTTTGTATTGGGTACCTATTCCAGGTATGTCTACCTTTTATCTATAACTTGAGGCAGCTAGCACAATCTTGTTACTAACAATATAATATCATGTTTACAACTAATTCGTTCGTATTGGCTTACTCTAGGGTCGGGGATTTCGGGATAACCTAAAGCCTCTTATATTGCATAACGAATGCGATAGCCAAGCCCCTCCGAGGCACCAAGAACGGAAGCGCTTGTAAATATCACAGTTTTGTACAGTTCTGCATGTCGAAGTATTAAAAGTCCAATTATATAGGTAAACCAAGGCCATAATGTTTGCATGATGTAACTCGTGTCTCCTTTCTAATGCTCACTAGGGTAAACGACACCTACCCTCCAACATTGGAATGCTTGAAACATCCCAACTGTAAGAAAGTTGGGAAGCGAACATATTGGATCCATTTAGATAGAAACCTTTTGGTCCGTGAAAGTCGGGATCCTACCGCACCGGTTTTACCAGGAACTAGTGACAACCAAGTATTACCTAAGAACTTCTTATATATTTGTTTCGTGATCCCTAACATATAGGTAACACGAAATATATTCTGCCAAAAATAGTTGTTTCAGAATGGAATTAGCTTGTCGGTTGCGTTACATACAGACCGGACAAATGTAATGTTTCTATGTCTCTTATGAGGCACACGGATCATTTGTGTTACCCCCTTTAATTATAATAGTCCAGTCCACCGAAACTCCTTTTATAAACCAATTTCTTCATAATTTATTTGAAATATTTCCTGCAACTTTTGGGGTCAAGTCATCTGCAGCGGTTGACCCCAGCAGGTGCTTTACATGACATTAAAATTATCACAAAAGGCCTCTAAATGTTGGTCCCATGCCACCAAGCAAGCCTTCCAAAGGAACGGGTTTAACCCATGACACATAGAGAGAGAAAACAATATTATAAGATAGGTATTTGTATGATACAAATTGTTTAAGGATTCAGTTGGGGGTGTTTAGATATTACATCTTATAAGAGCGTACGGACGAAGGAATAGTTGGAGTGCATACATAAATAATTATTCTACCTTTATGGTTAATGGCGACCACGATAAAACATACAAGCAGCCAAGTATAACAGAAAGGGTAACATAATATAATTGTATGTCGACACAGTAATTTATTTACTTATCCAGTTCCACAGTTCTGTGAGACAAAAAATAAAATAACTACACCAAGAGAAAGGCAAAAACTAACTTCGCAAAAACTTGACGCGACCGATGGAATTTGTCTTAAATTTTATTACAAACTTGGTTATAACTTTGGAAGGCAACTTATGCTGTAACCTACATATGTTATCAGCCACAGCTACCGCCCACAGCCTCCACTGAAATGACTCCATTTAGATTCTGTGAGCGAAATGTCGTTGTATTATGGGCGAATCCTGACGCCTGTAGGTATGTGTGGTAACAACGAGAAAAGGTGAAAGCTTGGTTTGAATTGTAGTTAGAACAGGAGCTATTTCTATTCTATCATATAATAAGACAGTCTCCGATTAATACTTTCATCAAAATGTCTACGCTTTTAATTTATTTTTAAATTTTGTACGTAAAAACGTATGAGTGTTAATGAGCACAGGTTTTTTTTTCGATATAGGCAAGTATTTGACCACAATCTCACCTGATGATAAGTGACGATGTGGTCTACGGTGGTGCATACTCGCCTAGAAGGTACCTGTTCACTCTCGACTTGAAAACATCCAGGTTATAGTCAACCGGGAACAAAGACGCCGGCAAGGTGTTCCATTCCTTGGCAGGTACACAGGTATTTTTAATTAATCAATAGCTCCCTGTATTTATATTACTCGTAAATAACCTGTTTGTTACAGGCTTCCCCTCGAGACAAGAGGGTATGGTTCATGTTATTTATGGTATGTGTCTGTCTCCGGAGTATCGTCCTTCAGCAGATGTCGGTGTTTAAATGGCTTTATGATTAAATAGAATAACCACCGTTACACCTACTGTAACATTCCCAAAAATATTTAAGGCTAAAGCGCCCATCTAGCCCGCGAAGTTCAAATTTTTAGAGGTTTTTAGAAATTTCCAAAATCTGACAATAATAAAAGGCACATTTTGTAATTCGCGACAAAGATCGTGTGCAGTGCATTTATTAATATATCCAACTTACTCTAAAACATTTTAAGAACGACAGCTATCCAGATAATCTGGCAATTTTTGTATATTTAGTGATTAGCAGCTAGTATCATATCCACCGTGATAATATTTAGAGTAGAATAAATCTATTAATAAACGCACTGCATACTGTGTTTGTTGCAAATCACAAAATGTTGTCTTAAATGTTTTCAGATTTTGGATAAACTATAAAAATACTCGAAAATTTAGAATTTCGCGGGCTAGACAGGCGCCTTCACCTTAATGTAACTAAAGAAATACAACCTTATTTATTATTTATGAAGATAGATTCTTATTTAATACATTTCAAAATCAAAGTATTAGTAGTCTACCTATAACAATGAAATGCATAAATGATCAATATATGGAGGTGATAACAGATGTCTGCTAAACAGAATTTGTATTCCCTGCCACCTCATTTCTACCGATCCAAATATTCTCATCGCATCGAACTTCACAATCAGGCTTCAGGCTTCAGTTTATAAAGTCGTATCTTCAATATTCCATTCGGGTGGATCGGTGCGCGGCGCTCGGTCGATACAGCCCGTCCGGGCCAGACTGGGCCGCGCACTACCCATTCAGACGTAGGTACAGCCTAGTTTTGACGATTTATAATGTTTACTAGCGACCCGCCCCGGCTTCGCACGGCTTTCTCTACTATTTGCAAATTTAATTAGAATATATTATACATATAAAACTTCCTCTCGAATCACTCTATCTATTAAAAAAACGGCATCAAAATCCGTTGCGTAGTTTTAAAGATCTAAGCATACATAGGGACATACAGACAGCGGGAAGCGACTTTGGTTTATACTATGTATTGATGATGAAGTTTAGACGTAGAGATGTAAGCTGTGATGTAGTTTGGTGACGTAGAGATGGAATCGAATAGGTAAGTAGGCTACATGTTGTATGGTGATCGGTATCGAGACATATGGAATTGTACTTATATATGTCGCCGCCAAATAGCTTAATTCGCCGTTCAATTAACAGCCTAGGCACTTAACTAAACGGCGCCGTTCAACTAACGGCCTGAATGATATTCAGCCGTATCGTCTATTACAACATTTAATAGACTGGCTGGCTAATGCTTAGGCAACTGGTTGACATTTAAGTACTACAAAACTTTTTCAAAATACTACCCAAGCAGAACGACCTGGATGGGTTTAGGTTAGGGTTATTTTTTTTATGACCCCACAGAAACCCCACCCGGCAAATAGATTCAGTGGATCTAAAAAAAATCGTAAAAAACCAAGTACCTAATAAAATTATTCCATCAAAGTTGTTTTTTTCCGACGCCATATTGACCAAAGAGAATATAGAATATAGAGATATTGACAGTTTGGTGAGTTTCGGCGCTAGGTGGCAGAAAGTAGAACTAAATTGAAATGAACAGGCTAGGCAGGTAATTAAACGGCTAGGCAAGTAGTTAAACGTCATCGATCCAAGTCATTTGCTTAGCTGTTTGATCAAATGGCTGAATATCATTCAGGCCACTAGTTGAACGGCGCCGTTTAGTTAAGTGCCTAGGCTGTTAATTGAACGGCGAATTAAACTAGTTGGCGGCGACATATACATACCTTGCTATATTGCAGTGAAATTATATTAGTAAGTACGCGGCTTGTACGAAAGTAGGTACCCAGTAGATTGAAGATACTTAGATATTACGTATATAATTGCAATCGGTTACTCATCTATTAATTAATGCATTGATTGAAATAAGTTGGTATACACATACTATGGTGAAATGCCATAAATTGATGCAATCAAACATTTTATTTCTGAAGAAATTTGTGTTTTCTCGCATATTTTTTTTTTATATCATAATTTCCCATTTATTAGGGTCCAAGGATTGTTTGGAAGAAATTGCTTTTTGCGATAAAACCGCCATTACATTTTGTACGATCCAAAACTTTGTTTACCTTTATTGCTTATTTGTTTTGTGTCAAATATACAAAAATATACATTTTATAGTAATAAATTCACTTACTAAGGTTTTTGCTAAGTTTAGTCAATCCTAATTCAGAAGCGTAATTAAGCGAAATGGTTTTTAAGTACCTACGTACTATCGATGACTATAAATATTCAAACTTCATTTACGCCGATACCAAATCGATGACTAGTGTGATTACTTCCGGAAAGTTTTCGGTTCAGACCAAATTGCTGAACTGAAAAGTACTTACGGAATGAGGAAAATATTCGTAGTTAAGAATAAAAATGTATTTAAATGATAACCCAGTATTCATAATTTTGTACTAACTTATACTACAGGTACATTAATTACTTATCACAACAGTTATTTTTTGTTTTCAATCTTCTTCATTCGAAAAATAACTCACAAATCATCCTAATGCTTGTCACCCAAATGTTATAATGTCAAGCTCAATATTTACCTACATCAAACAAAATAATGATTGAAGTCGTACAGAAATACCTTTCTGATTGAATAAGTAATCATAACCTGATTTTGGAACTTGGAATTCAAGGTACACTTACAAGATAAAATGTTTTCCCTGACATGGCTTAATTTTAGTACCTTGATATATAAAAATATCTATAGTTTAGAACTTCTTAACAAACATGAACTTTGTGTTCAGCTTGAAACACTGGAACGGCATTACAAAAATTGCTATTCAGTTATGAGAAGAGCATTAAAACGAAACTTGGACGCATTTCTTCCTCCATCGGATGGGTTTTGCAAACTAAGTTGTCGGAAACCAATGAATAAATTTCGCCTGGTCCCCTCCCGGCTGGCTCCGCCTTGCATCTCAAGATGTCCCGATAATCCGCTTACTTGCTTCTTCGTGAATGTTTGTGTTGCGAAGTTATTTGATGTTATAGTTTGAAATTCTTGCTTGGATTGTTTTTTTTTAAGAATATTAGTATATCGGGTGGTATGTATGGGGGATTGAAAACGATTTGTGTTATTAACTGGGTATAAAACGTTGTAATTTTTTTAATACTCACATGTGATTCAGATACCACATTTCATAATAAGCGGTCATTCACACGGTTAAACCAACACCGGTAATGTCTAAACATTTTACTGTACTTACCTGGGTGCCAACACGGCTATTGTCTGTCAAAATGTATAGAAAAAAGAGGTGCTATCTTCATCGTGTGAATGGCCACTAAATTAGACACCACCTTTTTAAGGACCAGTTGCCCCTAAATCATTAAATCCTAAACATGTTCAGAGTAAACGCTCATGGAATCCCGAGCCTACTCTATCAAAATTCTAAATCGCTTTTACTAAAAAAAATATGTAGAAAAACACTCAACCATTTCAGCATTCACATGCACGTTTAAAACCGATTAACAACAAAGGCGGCAATAGAAGAGGTTGGAAGATTGATGCGGCGCGGTTCCTCGGGGTTCTAAAGCACCCAAGCCGTTAGGGTTAATAATGACGGACCCTCGGCCGCGCCGCGGCTTCGTAATATCACGCTAACACTGAAAAACTGGCGCAATATATTTTACTTGAGACCATTTTTGTATGGGCTTCAGTTGAGTGAAATGAAAAACGGTGGAAAATTTAGATAACTTAAGTCGACGAAAGTTTGGATTCGTATTGGAGCGTTTGCAGGGAAGGAGTAAACATTATTATGAGTTTTATATTTGACTATGGATTTTTTATTGATAGCTCTACCAAATCTAAGTTTGTAGAAATCTTGCTACTCGTTTATATTTATGTAAAATATTTGTATAGCGAACTACTATTTACAAGTAGGTTTTACTATCGGAAAAATGTAGAGTTATTGGTGTTACAATTTACATTTATTGGTAAAACCTTAGAAGTCGGGATTTTCGGTGACCGTCCACTATGCTATAAAGCGCTCCCGCCCACTTCGACCAATAGGATCGCTTCATTTCCTGTCAACTTGAGCTAAGCCGAGTGAAGCTGAGGAAATGAAGCGGTCTGATTGATCAAAGCGGGCGAAGGCTGCTTTATATCACAGCGAAGTGGACGGTCTCCTTGAAGATGTAATTAAAACTACAGGCATTCACATGTTATTATAATTGAACAATAAATATCAATAATATATCACAAAATAGATCACTGAAATATGATTATACTGCCAAAAATATTACGTATAATAGTACTTAATTACGTAGCCATTACATACTAATTCCATTTAGATTTTACAATGTACTCGACAGGCCATAACAGAAGACACGGGATACAGCATAAGGTTAATGCGTAAAACGTTGGCACATAATCTTGACACACGTCTTTTAGTAATCCTGTAATGGAAAATATCGCTTAAAATACCGCTTAGTGGTCGCTTGGCTCTCTGCACCGGGTGGTTGCGAATTAGATTCTCGCCGGTCTAATTTTGGAAATAGCCTTTTCGTTATTTGTTTCGTGTGGGTGTCACTGGGATCGCCGCTAGTCCATTGTAACCATAGCAAAAGCGTTGCTTGGTTTGGTACCATATACAGTTGGTTTGTCAGTTTGGTGATATTTACTTCTTCTTGAATTATAATAATTAATAATATAATAGTTTAGCCCTTTAACATCCCTCTCCTGGGCACGGACCTCCCCTCACTACGAGGGGGATTCAGGCCGTAATCCACCAAGCTGGCCCAGTGCGGGTTGGTAGATTTCACATTCATAATTTTTTAATTTTGCCTCTCATTAACTTGAAAATTATTCCACTTTGAATTCTTTACAGAATCTTATTGAATAAACAAATTTCGTACACGCCTTGTATTGGAGTTCGAATTTACGCAAATCAGGCTACGAGACTGCTCGAACCTACAGTACAGAGCTATTGGCATGATCAATAAATTTGGGTATAATTTGAGCTCTAAAGAGGTTGGTTTTAATTTCCTTTTGGTCTCGATATCATACCGACAAGTGGTGAAAATGTAACGTTGACTAGGCCAGCAGCAAGCATGAAGAACGCGTACGCTCCTGGGAAGTTGTCATGTGTCACGTGGGCGGATATAACCAGCGGACTCGCCACGTGGAGCCAGGCCCGCATGACGCCCAGTACTGCAGTCACCACCGCCATCCACACGTATTGGCGGATTTGCAGCATCACTGCAATAAGGAAGTCCACAATCATGCCAGCATTTCTCGTATAACTAGCTGTATACAAGTATATTATGATAATCGTATTTTGCCCCGATATGAATCTATTGCCATTATACCAGACAAATGCCCCGGGGGGGTGCGGGCCATCATCCACCACACTGGGCGAAGGAATCGGGCATGTTCAAATAAATACTTATTCACCATACACATATGCTCAAACGTTTTCTCTAAATTTGAGGGATGAGGGGGATCAATACAATTACATTATTGTACCAGAATCGGGAATAATTTGAGAAGAAAAAAATGTTTTTATCATTACAAACAGCGGTGTATTTTTGTCTTGTCTTTAAAGTAGACAAACAGTTCGCGAAATAGCTAGCGATGATTGTGAAACAGTCAATAAAGATAGTAATGTATTAATCATAGATACCCAGTCTGATAAGGAATGTCAAAAGCGTGGCCAAGTAGTACAGGTATCTCGTGTTGACAGGAACGAAGTTGCTGAAGACCGCTAAAGCGCATCGGCCGGCGACGTCGGCCGCAGTACATATCGATATACAGGTAGCCACCTGGGACTGGAAAGCGAAAATAAATTTTGGCATCCCTATCATGTACTTTTCTTTCATGTACTCGTACTTATCTTAGAAGATAAGGAAGAACACAACTGTTTAAAATTTCTCGTAGATATAGCAAAAAGTTAGTGATTCAATCTATAATTTTAGGTTGTTAATTTATCGTTAGGTATATTCAACTTTTATATTCACCGCATTAAACGATTAAATTGGTCTCAAACATGTTCCAAAACTAATGTTTATAAGTATGTCAACATTTATAAGAAATCCAAATTATTTGTTATCGCTATACATTATATTTAATGTGGACATAAAATAATCGGTATCGAGATTTTTACAAACCAACAGTAAATATTTATTTACCTTATCGTAATTATATTGGAATAACAACATCGGTTGAAGTATGAAGAATGTCAGATCTGAGAAATTTACGAAACTCATTCCAATACAGATGTTGCAGTAGATGGTATCCTTCAAGATCTTTACGTTTAATGACTCCGTCAGTTTCAACCTGAAACGGGTGACGATTACTTATCAGAATATGCGAACATATTATTGTCTCTATATCGTTGTGTGCCTTTTGTAGTTTCAGGAGATATAAAAACTTTATTATAATTAACTAGCGACCCGCCCCGGCTTCGCACGGATGCAATAAATTATCAGTGTTGCTCTACTATATTATGCATGTATTATACATATAAACCTTCCTCTTGAATCACTCTATGTATTAAAAAAATCGCGTCAAAATTCGTTGCGTAGTTTTAAAGATCTAAGCATACATAGGGCCATACAGACAGCGGGAAGCGACTTTGATTTATACTATGTAATGATTAATGATCAAATTAGAGAGCACGAAATGTGTTGATCGCAATACTTTGTAATTTATTTAAGTATCCACATATAGGTGAATCTTCAATCAGCACAATTTTGTGCGCAATACGAAGACCAAGGGAATTTATAAATAGTATTGTTGCGGCTTTGCCGGTCTCTATAAATATATTCAAAGTATAAACAAGACGCTTGTTTATACAAAAACAAACTACTATTTATACCTACATTATTTTCCTTTCCTCCCACCCGTCCATTTGTATCTTATAAATATCTAGTCTGTTAAAATTAATAAATTGTTATATTAGTCATACCGGATTTTCTCACATACACTTTTAGAAATATCATCACTGTTTAGACCAATCGAGACCTCTTCTTTTTTGCCATGCAACAAATCTTCTCTTACTTGTCTGTCCCTTGTATTTTCTACATCATCTGCAATTTAATGTTTATCACATTATTCTTATATTGCCAACTAACTTAAAATTACGCGCTACTAATTAATTTAAACTAAAATAAAATAAGCCTAGTTAGTTTGACTTTGAAACGCTTGAAATAGTTAGTTTTGTTCGCGCTTTAAAAATATTTAAAATAGCATTTCAAACCATTAAAAAATATATAAGGTCACGTTATGCAGGCGAATATTGCCAGATTGCAAGTATGTAAGTGTTGTTGAGTAAGCTTCGCTCTTAATAATTCTATGGCCTCTACTCATTAAAAACGAACGCTTAAATCAGTAGTCTAAATACTTATTGGCTTAAACGGACCCTCCGAAATATGCGCGAACCTCATTTAAACGTTAATGGAGCTAGTTATCCTATTTCACTAATGTATTATATATTGTATATTTTCCTAATAAAAAATACTTGCTGTTCTCATAGTTCTTGCAGGCTTGCTATCAGTTTTCATTGCCAGCATCCCAGCGAACGTGTGCAATGATATCCCGGCGATAACCAGCAATGTTCCTCTGAATCCATAAATATTCATTATCTTCTTCAGTAGTTGAGGGTACCACATTAGTATCAGTCCTTGTATCGCCTTGCAAATGCTCATAACTGTTGTTCTTTTCTTCACATAGTAGTAATTTAGGTTTGAATAGCACACTGGCACCATCATTCCGAACCCAATCCCTTGAAGCGTTCCGAATGTAAACGGCAACTGGTTTGTGTCTGATATTAAAATGGTTGTGAACGATCCCAGACAGAATAACATGGCTCCGATGATACCACCGCATTCGAGAGATATTATCTTGGTTACGTTGTTTAGTATCATACCTGTGGTAAAAAATAAGGAAGTCGTGAATACCAAGGTACAAGTAATCACAAATATGTTGATTAATTGTTTATTTTACATGACCATCAATAATGTAAATTAGTTCCCAGGTACTCCGGTAGGGAGTTAATTAAATATTAAACAAAAATATAAATATTATTATGACATTACTTTAACTAGTTTCTGTGATAGATCATAAAGGGTAAAGGTAAAATTTGGTGTTCATATATCATTAGCACTTCCCAGAATACTGTTTTGTGCTTCCGACATTGCCACCCGATAAATCGTTATCATATCCATATATTATAAAGAACTTGTGAATAGTCAAGCACTTAATAATTGTAATAGGTCAAACAACAGATCGTATTACGTGTATGGTTTTACAAACAAAAACAAGAGGAGCAGACTAGGAAATGAGTTCCCTTTCCTGTTTAGGTAGGTATAATGTAAAGATGAAACTTTGCTAAGCTTCTTATCGAATGAACTAGATAGTGGCCAACTCTGATCTCGGAGTTTTACCAACTTGCTAATGTTTGTGGTGGGTCATTTCGTACGACAGTTGCAATCTAGGCCTAACATAAAGTAAATAAATTCATGGTATTTTTTTTTATTTTATAAACAAGCTTTTTGGTTATTGGATTTAATGTGATGTTGTATATAGTTTTCGTGTTCTCCTCAGTAAGCCCTTTCATTTGATACCCATACTGTGGTATTTCAGAAAAAAATACTAGCTCGCCATCTTGGATGATCCGCCATATTGGAATTAGAATCACGTCACTTAGCTTGCATTGTCATTCAAATTAAGCGTGTATACCAAATTTCAGCTCAATCGGTTAAAGATAACTGATTTAAAATTCAGTTGCAAGATTCCACCCGGACAAACATACATTGCAAGTTAAATAAAAGCTTGTAAATAATAAGGTCACCTCCCACGGCCAGCATAATGGCGAAGACTCCATGCGCAGTCGTCAGCGATCTAGCCGTCGAGTGGGTGTCGTTCATGAAGTCATTGTATATCAGTCCGAACGAGTTTACATGCCCGATGCCCGCTGCCTGTTTGAAAAATGAATTGTTATTTTTTTTATAGGTTTCGAATAACATTATCCGTGCTAGTAATACATCGAACTTTATTGCTTTGTTTTTATAGTTGACATTCAAATATTTCATAGATTATGGATAACACAATTTCGCATAAATTAATAAGGTAGGTAGCTGTAAACAATAGACTCAATTATATACGAGTAAGACTGTTGAAAATTAATTTATTTACGTTAGTAATTAAATAATAATACATTGTTTATCCAAACTAATATTATATCTGTAAAAGTAACACAGCCTGTCAATCTCGTTTGTTACGGTTTTACGCCAAAGCTGCTGAACCAATTTCGATGAAGTTTAGGTATTGAGCTATCTCAATCCTACTAATATTATAAATGTGAAAGTTTGTGAGTGTGGATGTATGTATGTTTGTTACTCCTTCACGCAAAAACTACTGAACGGATTTGGATGAACTTTGGAACACAGATAGTTTATAACCGGGATTAACATATAGGATACTTTTTATCCCGATAATCCCGAAATTTTTGTTACGTTAAATACTACGCGGACGAAGTCGGGGGGCACAGCTAGTACCATAATAAATCCAATCTATATTGGACCTTGGAAAATGACGTCGGCTATCTACCTATTGTTGCAAAAATAATACTTGAAGGAGTGGAATAGGGGATGGTGATGAGTATGTCAAATTTACGTAGATTTACGCAGACGAAGATGCAAGCAAAATATAGAAGCTAATAAATTGGTTGTAGTTCTAAACTTGAATATAAATCTTCAAAAGCAATGCCATACAGTGCAATGTACCTATATATTTGCGGAGTGTGGTATCCTTCTGTAAATATGCCAAGCTCAAAATATCCCAGAGACGAACGAATGGAAGACGATTGTATTCTATATTATTAAAAAGCGACTGTTTCCACCACCAGCTATACATATTAGGTAGATATTATATATGTAGTAGGTATTAAAAATGATGTCCACCTGCACACTGTTATTAATGCAAGGACACATATTTTGAAAAGTACCAAAGGTGTTTTCTTTTTTGAAAAAGTTATTTATTTTCGTTAGTTATTGTCATGGTATGTGTGATTTAATTACAAGGTATATATAATGTGTTTTGAAATAAAACTATTTTTACGGATTATATCGCGTGTATTTACTTTTTTATGTTCGCGACTTTTCGGTTGCTTTACAGCAACCGTGGTCACGGGGGGACTGAGGTGTTAGACGTCCTGATGTCATAGTTAAAAAAACTGGGTACCCTCAAAATTTAGTTGGTGTTTGCGGTCCGATCCATGCAGAAAGTGCTCACTGTACCATTATAGCGTACCATTGCAAGACCTCGAGACACAGTGCTGTAAAGCAACCGAAACGTCGGGAACATAAAAAAGTAAATACACGCGATATAATCCGTAAAAATAGTTATATTTCAATATTCTCGTAAATATAAGAAAACAATAATGTGTTTTAATATGATATCGCCATCTGGCTCGATTACCTACCTAAAAGAGTACTGAACATTAGATTATTTAATAATATAAAATAGTCTAAGGACTCATCTTCCATTTATCATATCTAGCCCTTGTTAAGCCAGTTGCCGACCGGAGATTAGATAACTTTTTCTATCTACGCAAGCCACAGACGATTTATCAATTTCAATGTATCTAACTGTCTCGGAAGTAACCATAAATGGATATTTATTTGAATGAAGCGGGAATAACTATAAACATATACAATATTTTTATAGATATTGATAGAGTTTTGAGGGTGAAAGTTATTTTGGACCAGTGAGAATCTCGTAGGATCAAATTAGGTCAGGGAGTTCAAAAGCCAGCGCCCCATATTAAGACGTGAGTCTAACAAAACAACGGAGAAAAGTCGGGTTTACGTCGAGACGACAGATTCTCCTCTCGATAATACACCATCTTGGCTTATTTTGAATAGAATTGCTCACGTTTTATACACACCTATTAAATATACAAAAACTGTCGTACCTTTTGCTGTAAAGCCAAAAAGATTTTCTGTCATAAAATAAAAAAGGAACGAAACTTCTAAATAAAATTATCGTCACGAATTCCTTTCCCCAGCACGAGCGTTAAAAAAAAATATTCACACAAAACATTTGTTAAGAAGCATACTCACGAATGTGACGACCGTCCCAAAACAGACCACATATCCCCACTTTTTGTTCACGGTTTTCTTTTGTTTTCCTTCGTTCATTATTGCGATTATAGCAGAGCCAGTGCTCCCTTCGCGTACAGCACATGCACTGTGCGTGAGGCCGACGCATCTGATAGATAAACAAGAATATAAATAAATACGAATTGGTTAAGGCTTGGATACAATGGGTAGCGGTTTGCGGTAGATATTTGGCGTTAGTGTATCTACTGCTTAGTAAAATTTTGGGAACTTACTTGTGAATAAAAGTGAGAGCAATAAAAATGAGACTGTTTTGGACAAGCATTCGTTTTGCGAATAAACTTTGGTACTATAGGTATATATGACTTTCCTTCAGAAATGTACATATTACGTAGTTATAAGCAAATTTTACTATTGTAGTCAAATAAGATAACACAATAAAGCCAATGCTGGATTTGTAAATAGGCCTTATGATGAGCATTGAGTATACCTCCTCATTTTGACTTCCACGTCCAAAATGGACACTTCCCCAAAATGTTTAATTTCCCAAATTGACGACCCGCTTGGCGATGTTTGGCAGTGGTTTGAGCATAGGCCGCTCAGCACCCTGCACCGGGTAGTTGCGGGCTCGATTCCCGATGGGGTAAATATCGGAAATGGCGTTTTCGTAATTTACCCATGTCTGGATATCCCTGGGATCACCCCCAGTATATTGTACGGTACCCATAATACCAGTGTTGGTTAGTTAGGGACTATGCAGTCAGTATTAAAAATACCATATTAAAAAAATTGCCTTACCAAAATTACCAATTCCCCAAAAATCTATCTATTTGCAGATACAAAATAGGTTGAAATTCGCAAAACTCACGTTTTTCGTTGCCTTTTTATTGCTTTGTCGTTGTCCTACTTGATTCTCATCGCCAGCGTGCCTGCAGCTTTACAACAGCAAACCACACCCACTTGTGTACGTTACGTAAACTAAGGTCTTTGTTCTTTTATTTGCTCATAATAAAGTAGGATTTCTTGTGTGTTTGTGATAAGTCTTAATGCCTGTACTCTTGTTCTGCGATGCTCTATCTATGTATTATCGGAAAAGATATCAGTCTATGTCAACTGACATCTAAAAACTGACTAGGTGCGTTAGTGTAACATTAAACATTAAAGTGATTCCGTAATATGGGTACCTACCTACTTAGAGCAGTTAAAAGCCTTATCTCTGTCATTAAATAAATGGACTGATAAAAACACAGATAGCGAGATCTCTAATTTTACACTAACCTGTTGTTCCATTAACTGCTTCCGTTAGAAAATTGAGGAATTGCGTGAGGATTAATACGTTTTCAAAATTATGCTTGAAAAGAGAGGGAGGATGTATCAAGATATGAACTCGTCATCAACCGTACTCTTGAGAGTAAACACTTAGTTCACCTCCTTATTTGAAACTATTTGAAAGGTCTTCATTTTTCAAGATAATAGAGCCAAGGTATTTACCCTTTCACAGAAGATCGACGTTAATCTAGCTATTATAACTGCGTTTCGTCTGATGAGTGAGAGAACCGGAAACCAAACCAATACAACCCAACCCCGCTGATTTCGTTAAATTTTTATTTGTCAAAAATGTACAGAAAAACTTTGTGGTCAATACTAGGTGAAACAAAAAGGGTATACTATTTTTTTCAAAACTTAACTTTGTAATTCTAAAACTATCAGCTTTGGAGGAAACTTGAAAAACAAAAGGTGTTATAGAAATACAGCTGTTGACATATTTCACAAGTCTACAAAACCTAACTGTCCCACAAAGCCCTTGGTTTTAGATTCAAAGTTAAGTTGCAAAAAATTAGTATACCCTTTTTGTTTCACCTTGTATATGTAGGTATGGGATATTAGTGACCGCTAAGAATAACATACCCTTTATGCTTGTGTATGACATGGAAGAAAATAAAAAAAAATCATAACAGCCACGTAGAACTGTCGAATACGTATTAGAAAAGAAAAATAGGTTTGTTTTTCTGAAAACAACACTTTTATTTTTCATAATAAACACTTCGGCCTCTTTTTCGATTCACAGTCGACTAAAACTAACATACAAACTAAATAAGTACTAAACAATTGGCAGCTTAGAGCTCAAACTAAGTATAAACTGACCAGAAAGATTATAATAAAAAATAATAATTGTGTTGCCATTTTAAAATAATATCATTTTCAATGATGTATTCCAACCTAGCTTAGCATCGACGAATCATTTGCACCGATTTATTTTGCCGTCTCATTTTTGGAAAGACTTATAACAGAGACAACAATATAAATCGTTGCATATACTTATGCATGCATATGCAACGATTAGTGAATATGCATAGATATATATATTTACGCAACTTATTTATATTTATTTTACTTTGTGTACGAGTTTGTACCTTCCTAAATTCTGTTAGGTAGGTAATACTACATTACATTTTAGTTAGGTACGTCATTTGACTATTTAAAACTAGCAGGTTATTATTTTAATACCTACAACAGCAATAAATATTACGTAGTTTTGCAAAATGGAACCAATCCACACACACTTCTGCAAACTAAAACCAACCTAGAAGCACTAAGCACAAAGTACAAATTCCATTTTGCAAAACGATATCGAATAGTGCAACTTACAAATAACGATACCAAAGGGCTTGCAGTGTGAAAAAATGTATATCAACCTGTTACAGTTCTATATTTTGCTCTTACATTATTAGCAGGTGATTCTATAAATAGATTAATTTTATTTTCGTTCGTTCATTTCACGAAAACGCGTGCTTTGACTCTTATGGCACTGTCATTATGGGTGAATTTGCAATAGTTCCCGTGTCTTTGTGAAATGCACTGCCAATTAGGTCCTTACATTAATAGTTTTAACAATAACATATTTTCGGAACACGTTTTGTAGGTATATGCCATGTTGTGATAACACTTTATAGGTAGCTACTAGGTAATGATTCAGTCAAGATTGACTAACAATATCTTCATAGTGACGCTACCTTTTACCCGCCGCATCATAGCGCGCGCATTGACTAAGGGCCTGTGTACACCACGTTTTTTAAACGTGCCGCTCTGTTGTCGCGCGTTTTAGAAACGTGTGTCGACGGGCGGCGCGGCGCGCTTTTATCCTACAAAAGGTTACAGTCTAAAGTCGGTCAGACTGCGTCTGATTCGCGTGCGTATCGTACAGACGCGATTGCTACAAACGCGCGTCGACGGCGTGTTTACAAAACGCGGTGTGCATAGGCCCTAAGGTAACAAAATTATTTGGAGTAAAACTTCCACTTGTAGCTACTTAACTTACATATTAAATTAATTCTAAACCATTAAGAAGTTTTTGCGTATTGTACAGTCAAACTTACAAACAAGCATTTTCGCATTTTAAACTAAGTTAAGATAATTTAAGCTATCTCACGAATAAGTCTTAGTCAATGGACTAACTTCCTACCATTTGACCTTGGTTCAGTATACATTTTGTCGCTAACGTATAAAATCTACAGTCGATTAGAATCGATAGTCTCAAACTCAGTCGAGATGACTACTCATCCGTAAACTATGAAGTGAATCATTAAAATTAAAATGGAATCATGTTTTGAATGTTAATCTTTCTTCTGTTTCGCTTCTCATAGATTTTTTCCTCTTGATGTACCTGATGATGCCTTCTATGGTCCAGGGTAGGACGCAGCAGAGGTTGCAAGCGGTGAGCATGTTGAAAGCCACAGCGTAACTCCCCGTGTAGTCTCTGATAAAACCTGGAAGGAGAGATTATGGTATGTAGATTAAAAGGTATTTGAATGAAAGACTCCACATCTCAGGGCTCCACATCGGCTTAAGTGCTGTAGTGACATTGGCGGAACTCGTAGTTCAAACTCAAATCGTTCATTTCGTTTAGCTCTGCATGCCGGCATGAAGTTATGTAGATACCTACTTATCTGGTACCTACCTAAAAACATACAAAATAATCTAATTATTCCAGTATCGTAAATAGTAATGGTGCTTATTTTGTCAGACACCTATCTACCTACGCGATTTTACGTAAGTGCCTTGATTCATTAGTCTGATATGTAAATATGTAGATAAGATACAATCTAACAAGCTCACAGCTTCAAATGTTGATAGGTACGGTGGTTAAATATATACCTAACGTGTATAATAGGTACCGACGTTCCTGTATAATGCTATTAAGTTCAGATATCTATTTATTTATGTATTCATAGATTTTGCCCGCAACTTCATTACTGCAGCTTATAGTACGCATAAGAATCTACACATTTTTTTTAATTGACGCCCAATGGTTTTTTTTTTTTTTTAAAGGTTTTACTCCTGCTATTTGATACAGGAAGACGCCCAATGGTTAAAGCATTTAAATATAACTAGCTGTGCCCACCGATTTCGTCCGCGTAGTATTTAACGTAACAAAAATTTCGGGATTATCGGGATAAAAAGTAACCTATATGTTAATCCCGGTTATAAACTATCTGTGTTCCAAATTTTATCAAAATCCGTTCAGTAGTTTTTGCGTGAAAGAGTAACAAACATACATCCACACTCACAAACTTGCGCATTTATAATATTAGTAGGATATGTAGGTATCTTAGGTTAGTATATGTCTAACCATAGGCTATTTAATAATGAAAACCCATCCAAATCAATTTCGCCATTTTCCCGCGATGGGCGCACAACTGACACGAGAAATCAAAAACACTTGATTTGGACTCGGAGACCTTCCATCGTATATAGCCTATAACACCCATTTGAGAAGAGCAGTTACAGTTTAAATAGTATAGATATTAGTGTGTTTTTCTTTGATCAACATTTTGGTATCTAACCCCTTAAGGCTAAAGCGCCCATCTAGCCCGCGAAGTTCAATTTTTTTGAGGTTTTTTAGAAATTTTTCAAAATCTGACAATAATAAAAGGTACATTTTGTAATTCGCGACACAGACCGTGTGCAGTGCATTTATTAATATATCCAACTTACTCTAAAACATTTCAAGAACGACAGCTATCCAGATAAGCTGGTAGTTTTTGTATATTTAGTGATTAACTAGTATCATATCCACCGTGATAATATTTAGAGTAAAATAAATATATTAATAAACGCAATGCATACTGTGTTTGTCCCAAATCACAAAAAATTGTCTTAAAAGTTTCAGAATTTGGATAAACTATATAAATACTCGAAAATTTTGAATTTCGCGGGCTAGACAGGCGCCTTCACCTTAATAATACTCGTAAGCGTGGCATAGCGGGCAAGTAGTTAAATTCCGAATTATCTTTTTCTGTCATCAGTAATTTGACATTCGAAAGAAGAAGACAGAGCATGTTGTAATCCTACTAATATTATAAATGTGAAAGTTTGTGAGTGTGGATGTATGTATGTATGTTTGTTACTCCTTCACGCAAAAACTACTGAACGGATTTGGATGAAATTTAGAACACAGATAGTTTATAACCTGGTTTAACACATATAATACTTTACTTAAGTCTACGCGGACGAAGTCCCGGGATCGGTAGCACATTGTAATACAATGGTTTACTTGTGTTCGGTTAGGTTCGGTTATCAGGCTTGATCTGCAACACTTAATCGATAATCGTATACAAGACAGTTACCAATTACCACATCCACCCGATCGATCAATCATGGATCGACGGTTGATCGATAATGGATCGATGGGACCGATGGACCGATATACAGGGTGTTTCAGAAATAATAAGGTTTTGGTACATATACGTTGGCTTTTATGTAAGTAGATGCCTAGTGATGACGGACCACGTAACTAGCATTATTTCGAAGTTACGTGCCTTTGAATATTTGCCACAACTTTGTGTCGCGGCTTTAGAATAAGTTAATTCGTAGGCCCAAAAAACAGAACAGAAAAATAGTTAGGGACAATGTTGCACCTTATTATTTTAAAATTGGAACGGAAAATAAAATATGTAATTGGATTCTCATACCGATTTATTTAATTTTATGAACTATACTCATATATTTGCCCAAGTATTATTTTGCATGAACACCCCGTATCGCGTGAGATTTTCTGTCATCGATCGACGTCGATCGGGTGGGCGAAAAGATCGTATCTGGTGACAAAACTAACAAATGTACAATCGGCCAATGAAGGCATGATCTGTTAGACTGACATTGTATACTGCTGTTTGTTCCTTGTTTATTCACCGTCGTTGGCTGTATTTATCTGTTCCCTGTGTTCCCCAAAGGGATAGGCAGAGTGTTAGTGTACTGCGGTGCAAACACATTAAGATAATAGTAGTTTGGTCCCAACGTAATCGCTATTATACTGGGCACATAATTCATTATTCCGACATTGCCACTAACACATCGCCACAGTATTTTGTACGGTACACTTAGTACAAGCGTTGTTTAGTTTGGGACCACACAGTTTGTGTGTTTATTTGACGATATTCATTGATTGTTCCCCTTGATACGAGGTGCATTCGGGCCATAGTCCGCAATAGACCAGCGCAGGTAGACGAGCTTCATATGTCTATGAAAGACGTTTGTTTTTCTTATCTGGTTGAACAAGTGATAATCTCATTTGGTCATGGGACTGAGCTATTCCATAAAAAAGCAACTTACCTACCTATCTACACATACATATTTTATTCCTGTTAATAAATAAAAAGGTGCATGTCTATTATGCCTGCCTACTAATAGCTTATCCGTGTATCATTATGTAAATGCAATCATTAGAATACTTATCCAATTCAAACATTCCCAATATGCTATTTATTTATGAGAGATATAGGTATGATTAAAATATATCCGCAATTTAGGCTGGCTTCACATGCGCTACTGCCGCTGAAGTGCCTTTTTAACCCCCGACGAAAAACGAGGGGTGTTATAAGTTTAACATGTGTATCTGTGTATCTGTGTATCTGTGTGTCTGTCTGTGGCAACGTAGCGCTCAAGCTGATGAACCGATTTCAATTTTCTTTCTTTTGTTAGATAGGTATTCTGATCGAGAGTGTTCTTAGCTATGTTTCATGAAAATTGGTTCAGCCGTTTGAAGATCATCAGCTCTTTTGTAGGTTGAAAAAAGCCACATTCACGGCCAAAATCAATTTCCACGGCTCGAATCCATTCGAAAATTGAGATTATTGGATTTAGATTTATTATATTTTTAAATGAACGTAATATTCTGAACTGATTTTTTACAATATTATAAATTTGAAAAGTTTCACTGATTCTGGAAAAAATGTATATTTTATCAATTTTTATATGATATTTGTGTATGAACTAAAGTCACGTTTCAAATGATGGATACGCGCATGCGTTAAATTTTGTTTGTTTTGTTAATAGTCATGGAATATTACGCTATAATAATTCTAGAGGTCGCAGCTCCGCCATTGAGAAAAAACATAAAAAAAAACTAATTTAAAATAAATTTAGCGTAATTGAAATTTCTTCCCCTGGGCTGCTCCCGTCCACCTCAACCAGAGTTATTACATCAAATTGAATCATAATTGATAATATTTTACTAGGAATTAAACCTCCGTGGCATCAATATTAGATTCGTTGTCTATTCTAATGTCAATTATTATAATGTCATAACAAAATAATGTCTCGTACTTTTACACAGATTTTCTGTTGATACATTTGATGAAAAGGCCGTCGCATCGGGGGTTTTTAAATTTTCAATTTAGAGTTATGTTAGTCCAATTTAATACATATAAGGGTACATTTTACCCCCTGATTTATAAATGTGGATTAGCGGGCGAATAGGTTACACACCGAACGATCTCATTCTGTCATCATAATTTGAAATTTAAAAGAAGAAGCCCAAGCATGGTTTAAACCATGCTTTGGCTTCTTCTTAGCAGGATTAGCGGTTTAGTGGATTAGCGCATTAACTTTTATTTATAAGAGGGATATAGTGTTTTGAATACTTCAAACATTAGCAATGCCGAAGCACTTTTATATGCGCCAATAGGTACTGTTCATGGATATATCGTTATTTCTGAACGGATGTCGTCTTATCTGATCATTTTGAACACACTTGATCAAGATAACTACTTCGACATGACACTCTTAAAAGTTAGGGGATGTCATTATTATACCCAAAATATAAGTAATGTTTCTCGACACAACGTGTCCTAAACAAAGTCTTATAGCAATTCCGGTATAAAATCTACTCAAATCACTGTTATCATTATTTATTTTTGCTTAATTTTAGTGTGCTGTGGAAAATGAAGCAACCCTATTGGTCAAAAGCTATCTCAGCTAACCTGTCCGGCTCAAGTGAACCCTTAAGTGGCAGTAGCCCATGTTTAATCAGCCTTTTCCGTCAAAATAAACGATATGCCGTTAAGTGTTTTAAAACATATTTTATTGTATACCTATAGTATATACTTGACATTTACCTTTATGTATATATTTAAGACAAAATCTGTTTGTTAGATTGCTATCAAATGTCAGTCAAATTTACGTCCGAATTTAGAAGAATGGCATTTAAAAAACAATATATAGAGCAAGTCGGGCTTACGCTATGAAGGTTCCGTATCACCGAATTTGTTTTTTTAGATTAATTTAGTTCCCAGAAAATTCGTTCGTTCAGTTGTTTCCACATTTATTAATTTAATAGCTGTGCCCGCGACTTCGTCCGCGTGTAATTTAACTTACAAGATTTCGGGATTATTCATCCCCTATTTTATCCCCTTGGCGGTAGAATTAATCAAAATCCTTTCTTAGCGGATGCCTACGTCATAACATCTACCTGCATGCCAAATTTCAGCCCGATCCGTCCAGTGGTTTGGGCTGTGCTTTGATAGATCACTATGTCAGTCAGTCACCTTTGAGTTATATATATTTATATTTCATATTCGAAAAAGGTCTTTCTCGGGTCGCTTCCTCTCCCTCGGCCTCACTCCCGTTTGACAACGTAAGAGCAATGTCTTTGGTATTGTAAGTATCTATCTATAGGGTTTAGTAACTGCCTAACACCAGGCGGGTCACACGCTTGTTTACAGACATTGACATAAAAAGTATGGAGTAATTTCAAAAACAATTTAGGTCCACTACCATGTGAAATTTTACGTTATGGGTAAGCGATATAGAGCGACGGCACAACTGAATGAAAAAGAAAACGATAAGGGGTCCTTTTCCGTTGCCTACAGAACCCTAAGAATGATATCCATCATATTCAGTTTTATCGCAAATGTATCGTAATATATGAGTATTATCATTATAAGACATCCATAAAACAGATTATTATAGGTATTATGGTAATGAAATGCAATGTGTTAATATTGACTAACTTTGTGAATTTGTTCTTTTTTATTCTAGGCGATCCATTATTTCGTCAAGAGCTAGTCACTTTGATACTACAAACTAACAAAAACATCCTACTATATATAATATTATAAATGCGAAAGTTTGTGAGTGTGGATGTATGTTTGTTACTCTTTCACGCAAAAACTACTCAACGGATTTGGATGAAATTTTGAACACAGATAGTTTATAACCGGAATTAACACATAGGATACTTTTTATCCCGATAATCCGGAAATTTTTGTTAAGTTAAATACTACGCGGACGAAGTCGGTGGGCACAGAAAGTATTTAATAATCTTGATGCGATTCCAATAGAAATGAGACAGTAATTATGGATGAGAAATTAATGAAGTAAAGACTTAATTATTAAATTACTTATACTTGTTTTTGTGAGGTTATTGATAAAAGTGCTTCCCGATATAAAAACCTGTTATTCAAACGTGTAATAAAATCGATTTTGTTTTATATTTTTCCAATTGATAAATTATGGCTACTAGTGTCCGAGTTAGTTTAAATTACTTACGTATAGACAAATTGATTTAACTTTCGACATAGCAAAAAAACTGTTCTACAACTGTATTACATCTGTTTTGAGCTGATAGATTTTATATCACAACTCAAGATTTTAACGAGATAAGTATTAAAATATGATATTTTTTCACACTAATCTAATTCAATGGGATACACAGGTCTAGTGCTTTAATATTAACGTAAATACGTATAAAATACCTAAGTAAGCATATACAAATAGGTAATGTGTGTTCAAGCAATCCAATTTTTTAATTTTTATCTACTAACTAGCTATTGCCCGCGCCCTCGTCTTACCCCAGAGATACCTACTGAGATAAACCATACGTAGCCTAAGTTCCTCCTTATAACATTAGCTATGTCCCGTAGTCCCGTCAAATCGGTACAATCGTTTCGAAGATTGGTCGGAACAAACAGATGGACAGACAACAATTTTAACAATTCGTTTTTATATGTACCAATACCGTATCTTTCATATAAGTACATTTACTAAAAACTTATTATTTTAATATTACAAAAAGACACTTCAATGTTATTACTTGTATACCTAGATAATGCAGAACTTCTCTAGCCATTTTAGTTGTTGTTACTAAATTAAATCGACTAAATTTACTTAAAATTCTTACCGATCATAGGTCCGATGCTCAGGCTGATGGCTCCCGCCAGCAGCATGTAGAGTCCATAGGCCGGGGGGTACTTCTCAATAGGAACATGTTCCGCTAACACAATGGGCTGGGCAATGTGCACCAGAGACCTCAGAGAGCCCAAGATGCCAGTGAGTATTAGGAGCGGCGTGTACGTAGAGAACTGGATGAATACTGAAATTAAAAAAAAGATTTAAAACAAAAATATTAAGAAACTAGCACGCGACTTCGTCCGCGTGGAATTTAACTTAACAAAAATGCCCGCTCCCGCGTTCTGGGCCCGCGCTACGGGACCCATTTTTTAAATTTTGTTTTTCTAAAATAAAAGTAGCCTAAGTTACTCCTTAAAACATCAGCTATCTGCCAGTGAAAAATCGGTCCAGCCGTTTCGGAGATTATCCGGAACTAACACACAGACAGACAGACAGACGGACAGACAGACAGACAAACAATGTTTACATCGCGTTTTTGATATAGGTGTCGTATGTACTTTCATATGCATTTAGTGAAAAGGTGTTATTTTGATATTACAAACAGACACTCCAATTTTATTTATTTGTATAGATATACGGTATCAGCCTAAGCAACGCTTGTACTATAACTACAGTAAAATGCACTGGGGGTGATAACAGTGACACTCAGACAAGGGCCAATTACGAAAAGGCCATTTCAGAAATTTAGCCCAGCGGGAATCGAACCCTCAACCACCACGTGCAGTGGGCTCAGTGGCCTACGCTTCAACCACTGCGCCAAACGGTTTTCAAACTCTTTGATTGTATTCATTTTTCTTTGGAAACCTAAACAATGTGTTAAAATCACTAAACAATAACAACAGGGGGCCAATTCTGCATACAATCTAAATGGAAATAAAAAAATTAAAATCACCCCTAGACTGGTTACCGCCACAGGTGACAAGAGGGCTGGCTCTTTCCTCGCTCAAAAAATTAGCTTATCAATACAGCGAGGAAATGCAGCCAGTATTCTTGCCACCATCCCACGCGGACGGGATTTGTTTGATTAGGGGTAGGTTTTTATTTTATTTTATCTTTATTTTAATTCTATTTAATATAATTTGTATATAGGCATGTATAAATATCAAAGATATAAATTTTTAAATTGAATGGAAATTGAGCTTTTTTATATCCTTTATTAGCTAGTCAGACTCCGAGTGAGCCATAAAGTTCCAAAATTCATATCGCCAATCTTGCTTCGGTGCAATGCAAAACTACAGATTACTTATCTATACAAATAAATAAAATTGGAGTGTCTGTAATATCAAAATAACACATATTCACTAAATGCATATGAAAGTACATACGACACCTATAACAAAAACACGATGTAGACTTTTTTATCTGTCTGTCTGTGTGTTTGTTCCGGGTAATTTCCGGAACGGCTGGACCGATTTTGACGGGACTTTCACTGGCAGATAGCTGATGTTTTAAGGAGTAACTTATGCTACTTTTATTTTAGAAAAACAACATTTTTAAAAATAGGTCCTTTCGCGCGGGCTCAGAACGCGGGAGCGTGCGTTTTTGTTAAGTTAAATTCCACGCGGACGAAGTCGCGGGCCCAGCTAGTACATGTATAAGACACTCTAATAAAGATATATTTTTTTACCCAGACAGGTGTACTCTGATTTTAGAGGTATGGAAAAATAGAATTTAACTGAATGCAAAAAACGTGGTTGCACTAAAAAGCTAGAAATAACTAGGGACCTTATGCCGGCTGTAAAGAGTGCCGGCGGCAAAACATCGCATATGCATTGTGTATTTTTTGTTATTTTTATAGTTTACTAGCTGTGCCCGCGACTTCGTCCGCGTGTAATTTATCTTTATCAAAAATGTCGGGATTATTCATCCCCTATTTTATACCCTTGGGGGTAGAATTAATCAAAATCCTTTCTTAGCGGATGCCCACGTCATTACATCTACCTGCATGCCAAATTTCAGCCCGATCCGTCCAGTGGTTTGGGCTGTGCGTTGATAGATAACTATGTCAGTCAGTCAGTCAGTCAGTCACCTTTGAGTTATATATATAAAGATTAATGATGAGTATCAAACAAATAGGCAAGCACCATATTTAAAAGTATTTTAATGATAAGGAGTTGTATAAATCTTTATTAATTTTAAAGGTAAAACACTTAAAACCATTCAGGACTACTATATTACTAACATCATAAACAACAACTATTGTAATAATAATAATAAATAATAAAATTCATTTATTTTTCTCACCGTAATGTACATTCACAAAAATATAAATTACACAATTTTTATAACTTAAATTATTGTGGGAGACTGGTGCCTAAACTGGGCGTTAGCCTGTATTTCAGGCCACCAGGCCTCCATCCCAGATTTTCTTATCAACTTTACAATTTAATAATATTAATCAGATTTTAATTCTTCAACTTTCCTACAAAATTAATAGTACATTGTTACATGAGTGGTGAAAGTTACTTATTTTGTCCCGAGACGGGGTTTGGCGCCCGAGCGTAGCGAGGGCCCTAATAGTTCGAGGGACAAAATAAATCTTTCACCCGAGGTAAACACTGTGCTTTTCATTACGAATACAAGGAAAATAAAAATAAAAACAGGAATTGGCTAAAGAAATAATACAAGGAAGTATAAACAATACTCTACAACTCGAAAAAAAATAATCGGATAGCCTATTTTGTTTTTTTTTTCGGTGGCCGGCCAACTTCATTATTTAGCCATTATTTTTCATTTTCATCTTTAAATATTTTGCCCAAATCTATGTTATTTTAAAGAAATTGTTGAAACTAAATCATAATTAAGTCATTTATAAAAATATATATTTGAATTAATACTTAACTTTATGTTATTTCAATTTTACATCGTGCTGTAATTGAGTGACTGTAGAAAAAGTTTGAACATGGTTCCATAGAAATGTGAAAATGGAACTAGTTTTTTTTTTAATAATTTGACAGCTGTCAGTTGAAAGCGAAACTCCCGGGCCTTTAATTTCAACGCTCTAAATGTTATAAAATCTACTCCCGTGTCGCATTATACAAATCGCTGACAGAAAATAAAATATTCCGGTATGGTAAAATTGGCGTAGATACCTACTCATGGACCAGCCCAGAAACTGAATCTCGAAGTCCACGCAAACAAATTTATTCCCTGCTGTGGTACTTATTTTAAATACCTACTTCCTACTACTCGAGAATAATTAACAACCAAACAACACATGGAATTTCTATGACCGGTAAATGTTATGACACTAATAGGTACAACGGATTATTATTAAAATAACTCATTTATAACATATTAAGACAGGGACGTATAAAAAAATAATTAACATGATTTTAACTGCCTGACTGTTTAACTGATTATAAAATATTAATTAATCAATAATTATATTTACAGATTTTTGTCATACGTAATATTCCTGTTTGACAAAATGGATAATTACAATTTAAGTTCGATATAAATTTAAACGTCACTCAGTTGTTAATTAATTCTTGTAGAATTTATTATCACTATTATGTATTTGAAGGCATGTATTAGGCAAAATAGTTTTATGTTTTAGATATATATCAACTTACTTAGTACATTTCGTAAACATTTTGCGACTATGCGTAAAGTCCAAAAGTCTGAGCAAGAGTTGTTTTAGCAATTTGTGCTAAAACAACTCTTGCTTATTACTTTGTCAACCACATTTTGTAACATTTAGAATCAAGATTTTTTACATAAATTCAATACCTACTGTGTTTTAATAGGACACACACAGTGATGTGTAGTGTGTAAAATTAAATATTCAATTATGAAGAGAAAATATTATAGTTTTCATTACTTATACTCGGAAAGTAGGTCTGAAGTTGCCTGAGGAGCGGGTTGAAAGTAATACTTTTCCACCCTAGAGAGAATCGCTTTCAACTCACAGCTGTCAAATTATTAAAAAGAAACTAGTTGAAATAAAACTATTTTACGGATTTTATCGCGTTTATTTACTTTTTATATCAATAACTAGTTATATTTTGACATTTCTATTGAACCAGGCCGGCCAACAGAAAAAAAACAAAATAGGCGGCTATCCAATCTTCATTTGTTTTTTCGAGTTGTAGAGTATTGTTCATACTTCCTTGTATTATTTCTTTAGCTAATTCCTGTTTTTATTTTTACTTTCCTTATATTCGTCATGAAAAGTACAGTGTTTACCTCGGGTCAAAGACTTATTTTGTCCCTCGAACTATTGGCGCCCTCGCCCGTCTTGGGCCTAAATAAGTTACCTTTACCCCTTGGGTAACAATGCACTATTAAATGTCTTGGGAACATCACTTACCTAGTCTGAATAGCGCGGAGAACAATGCTCCACTAAAGAACATGTAGCGACTGTTCATTCTGAAGAACTGGCCTGCCACGCCGAGGAACAGCCGTGCTGACATGTCCGTGGCGCCCCCTATGGCGATTATATTAGCTATTTCACCCTGAAACCAAACACTCCATTATTTATAATTCCCATTTGTCACAGATACGAGGAAATAGCCGTCACCGCGTGCGTCGTACCAAACAAAAGAATTAAACTCGATTTGAACAAAAGTTTTTACTCGTATCCCAGTAAAAAATTGATTTTATTGTCACTATGCAGTCATTAATTTTATTTTCTGGTCAGTGTTAATCTATCAGGAAAATAATTATTCCTAAAAGCAAGATGTCTAAAACTGACACGAATGTAAAAAAACATCGTCTTCGCATGCAAATTAAATCATCCGACTAACATGTAGACTAAGTAGTTATGGAAACTTCTTTTTTTATATTCCAGCTAAGCCTCATACCTATAGATTACCTTGTTATGTATATATGAATATTTATTATCAGAAAAAATGGTAAATAATAGAATATACATACTAGCTTTTGTCCGCTACTTCGCCCGCGGATAATGCCCCCATATTTTGACCATTTTAATCCTTAGTATTCGGTGGCTTTGTACTACGGAGAAGCCAAACTGTATGTAGCTCCGATTCATTCCACCGAAATTGAAAATAAGTAAAGCGATATTTTTAGTTGAACCTCAAGCGCCTAAATGGTGAAACCACTTCGTAATCTTTTAGTAAATTTTGCATGATGCGCGCACCAGCATACAAACAGGAAATAATTAGAAATGCTTTTGTCCCGATATCGATACTCTACCCTGACTGTTTTTTTTAATAATGTATTTAATGTACATAAACACCTTTTAGTGTTATAATAGTTGGTATAAAAGGTGGAACTTAATGGGTTTTTTTTTTTTCAAAACTTAACTTTGTAATTCTAAAACCATCAGCTTTGGAGGGAACTTGAAAAACAAATGGTGTTATAGGAATACAGCTGTTGACCGATTTCACAAGTCTACAAAACCTTTAGTACTTCAACTGTCCCACAAAGCTGATAGTTTGAGATTTACAAAGTTAAGTTGCAAAAAAAATAGTATACCCCTTTTGTTTCACCTAGTATATAGATAGTTAGATTACCCTGCTTAAGTGCTTTTTGTCCAAAAATAACGGCTCCAGGGTGAAAAAAGTTAAGTCAGCGAAGAAAGTCAACGCTAGACCCAATACAATGTTGTCGTACACTAGGTCCTTCAGGAGGGTTAAGTCTAGGTATTCCGCTATCGTTTGCCTGAAACAAAAACCAGTTCATTAAATATCCAGATTTTTAAAAAGCTTTTATAGTGGATGCTACATCGTGATTAAAATAACAGCTTCAAAAATAATATATGACTACACATGTTTTAAATTATACTAGTTGTTGCCCGGGCTCCACTCTTTTGTTATAAAATACTAGCGGCCCGCCCCGGCTTCGCACGGGTACATTGCGGTTACATTATTCGAGTGTTAGTAAGGATCCCTATTTTTTTTTTGAAAATATATTATAGCCTATGTCATCCGGGGATAGTGTAGCTTCCCAACAGTGAAATAATTTTTCAAATAGATTCAATAGTTTCGGAGCTTATTCATTACAATCAAACAAACAAAGTTTTCCTCTTTATAATATTATTATTATTATAAGTATGAAAAGTAGCCTAAGATACTCCTAATAAAGAAAGCTATCTGTCAGTGTAAGTCAAATCGGTCCACCCGTTTCGGAAATTAGCAGGAACAATTGTTTTTTGTTATACCTAAGTCCTGTATCTACATCATAATTATCATATTGATATATTCATATTTAGGACCGCTTGGCGCAGTGGTTCGAGCGTAGGCCGCTCGGCTCACCGCACATGGTGGTTGCAGGTTCAATTACCGTCGGGGCAATTTTCGGAAATGGCCTTTTCGTAATTTGCCTTGGTCTGGGCTCACTGGGATCGCCCCCAATCCATTGTACGGTGCCCATAATTCAAACGTTGCTTAGTTTGCGATAGTTGGTGCGTCAGTGTGACGTCATTATTTATTTATTAGCTGTCCCCGCGACTTTGTCCGCGTGTAATTTAACTTAACAAAAAATTCGGGATTATTCATCCCCAATTTTATCTCATTGGGGGTAGAATTAATCAAAATCCTTTCTTAGCGGATGCCTACGTCATAACATCTACCTGCATGCCAAATTTCAGCCCGACCCGTCCAGTGGTTTGGGCTGTGCGTTGATAGATCACTATGTCAGTCAGTCAGTCACCTTTGAGTTATATATATTTAGATAATTATGTATATTTACATATTAGCTGTTATTTTGACATTACAAACAAACACTTCAGTTTTACTTATTTGTATATAGTATATTATTAATATTTTTAGGGTTCCGGACCTTAAAAGGAAAAAACGGAACCCTAATAGGATTACTTTGTTGTCCGTCTGTCTGTCTGTCTGTCAAGATTTTTTTTCTCAGAAACAGATAGAGATATTAAGTTGAAATTAATATCAAATATCAAACGCTATAGTCCCTTGTTTATGTAAAAAAATTAGGCTTCTAAGACAACGCAATCAAAAGATACGGCCATTTATGTCGCATATTTTAATACTTTTTGCAAATTCATTCATAAAAACAAAGGAATCAACCCACAGCCTAAACCGCTGGTGTTAGAATCATTAAATTTTGACAGTAGGTACCTTTTATACCGCAAATATCCACTAAGGAAGGATTTTGTAAAATTCCACCCCTAAGTGTATAAAATAGGGATTGAAAGTTTGTATGGGTAAAAAAAATCTCAACTTAGAATCATGAAAATTAGTATTAAGGTTACTCATTACAAATAAAAAATATAGTTTTCAGCAATTTATAAAATTCCACCCCTAAGTGTGTGAAATAAGGGAAAACAATTTGTATTGGGGTCCCGAATTTGTTCAAGCCGGAAACGCGGCTTTAGGTAGATCTTGCTGTAAAAACTTGAAACACTGTGCAGAAAATCTAGAAAAATTGAGGACACTAGCACATGACACGATATTGCAATTAAAATTATAACAGGAGAAATGGGTTGACTAAATCACGAGCTACATCCGACCAAGTTAAAGTTAAATTAACTCCCCGTCGTTTCTGAGTAAACTCATACTGAGATTCAAAATACAACCGCAAATACAACTTTGTTTCTTGTGTTTCACTACTTTGGTTATAGATACGTTAAATCTTCGTTATTGCCATGGGTCCGGAAGCCTTCATTGTGCATGTCCTGACCTGCACTTGTCCGGTTTTTATTTAGTTTATGGCTTCCATCGTTTATCGATGATTTCGCTAGTGTCAAGTAACAAATAGCAATTACAAAGAATTAATAACATCATCATCACCTTGCCCTTATCCCACACTAGGTGGGGTCGGCGCAGCACGTTCTCTTCTTCCATTCAAGCCTATCATCCGTCATCTCTGCACTCACTCCCTTTTCGCTCATACCCTCTTCCACGCAGTTCATCCACGACTTTTTAGGAGGTCCCCTACCCCGACTACCGCTCACTATCATACCCATCGTCCTTTTGACCGCATGATCATCCTCTCTTCGCATAACATGTCCATACCACGCTAACCTTACAAAGAATTAATAACAATACAATACAAAAAAGTGACCGTCCCTTTTGGAAACCAAAATGGACTCGATATCTACAATAAGTCTGTATATATAATAGTATAGATAGATAGCGACTAGAGCTGCTCAACCTGGCGTGCAAATAATTATATCAAATTATATTGCCACATCATGACAGGCAAATTAAACGTGACATTTGAATGTAAGCTTAAAATACAAGTATACAAATCTCAATATGGCCTCCATTTTGGTTTTTCAAAGTGGATGATCCTGTTTTTTGTTTAGAAAATATTAAAGTGGGTGCATATTTTTAAAGAAAGAAACAATTTCAATTAGCTGTACATTAAAATTATCTAATGATTGATCTATGTGGATACTCCCATTATTATTAAATACGTGAGAAATACATATTATTAAATAAAAATTTTAATAGCAACATCAGACACATTAATGTGCCATTTAAATTTCATTTCTGTTCGATGTTCAACATTCCTAAACCGGCCTAATGCAATAAAATTTCTTAGCTGGCAAGTATTTGACGTCCTTGGTAAAAAAATATAAAATTATTATAGAGGCAAGGCCACCATTTCGGTTTTTCTAAGAGACTTTTAATTTTGTATATTAATTGAGTAGATATATTTATTACATGACACTGACCAGGGCCATATTTGAAAAGACAGACGAAGAAGATTAAGGCTATTATAAAGAGAAAAGATTTGTATGCTTGTAACGATTAAACGCAAAAACTACTGGACCGATTTCAATATTTTTTTATCAAAACCATTAGAATGCTACATTATCCCTGAGTAACATAGGTTATATTTATTTCTAGAAAAAATAGGGATCCCTATTAAAACTTCAATAATGTAACCCAAGGTGTAAAAAAAATACCTTAAAATGTATTTCATTGCATGCGCTACGAAAACTATTTATGATATAACAAAAACATGGTCTACAATACTAAAGAACCTATCAATATCTACAAAAAACTTCGCAATACCATATTTCCAACTATTGTAGTTATGTTACCTGCAGTTACTGTAGTTACGTTATCTGATTGAAATGCCGACTAAAATCAGACCATGTTATCCATTCTTTAGTATTAATCTTTATCAATATAATATATATAATAAATAATATAATAAATCAAAATATAAGTACTTATTACGAATTTAATAATGTCAAACTAAGGCTCAACCACGCGCTCGGCTCCCTACGCAGAGGACGCAACAACATTCAATATTTTGAGTTTTTTCATAGCACATTGTTTGTTCCAGTCAAAAGTTATTTTCAGAACTACTTAGAAATTTACTCTGAATGGCCACCCGTGCAAAGCCGGGACGGGCTGTTAGTATTATAATATAGGCATTTTCACGCGTTCCGCCGAACAAAACACAGGATTTTATTAGTTTTTGTTCATGGCCGTGCGGTAAGAAATTGGTCCGTGTATATCCCGGGTTACCTCCTTAAAAACCACAATTTATTTACAGTATTCTCATAACCTCGCAACGGAGTTATGATAGGATTAAAAAGGGCTTATTTGGTTTATAAGCGTACGGTTGTAAACATACCATTTTCCTTCTTTGTTCTTTATAATCGGCATTGGCTCCGCAACTATGTTCCCGAAATTGCCCAAACTCGACACGGAGGCGGCCTTATATAAGTTTTCTATGTACACATTGTCACTTGAATCGAATTTGCTGTTTCGTCGCTCGTCGCCCTGGATCAGAACCACTGGGATGCTCAGTCGTCTGGAATCGGCTAATTTTGGCACAAACAGTAATTCGGCGCGTTTCTGAGGATTATCCAACCGATTGGTCCGGTAAAGGTTCTCGACAGACCTCGCGCTCTCAGCATTGACTCCGCCATCCGTTTTGGAGAAATCGAACTTATCTTTATTGTTCTCTATCGCCGGTGTAGGCGGTATCACTGGAAATTAATTGAATACTTTATACGGATATATCATGTAGTTTGAATAGCCAACTTGAATTGAATATGTTAATTATTCAAATGTTAGCATTTAAGTGCTTTCAGATTGTATCGAAATTCAACCTATACTTAATGTATTTTCATTGCCTTATAAAATTAAAACACTACCTATTCAAAAAAGTCATAGAATTGAATTAATTAGATCAATTAATTTCAAGTTACGCAATTATGAATTCAAGTAGGTGAGTACTTGATATAAATTTGAAAATGGACACCAATGTACGGGTACTAAATATATGAGTTAAGTTTTTATACTTCGCAAAGTTGTAATAGAAGAAAATAACAAGCGAACTCACAGACTATCTTTTCACAGGGTTTCGGTTGTTTCACCATATGCCACTGTACAGGATGCATCACAATCGCGCCGAATATACTATGCGCTGATATTGCACACAGTATTGCCAGTGTCCCCCTAAATCCATACTCCGTTATCGTAAACTTGATGAACAACGGGTACACCATGGTGATCAAGCCAATTGAAGCCTTACACAGACTGAGGTAGAACACTTTCTTCTTTGTAAAGTAACTGTTGAAGCTTGTGTACGACACAGGTATAAGCAAGCCCATTCCGAGCCCTTGAAGGAAACCATTTGTTATGATCAACTGCGTCGTAGATACTACGAATATCGCTAGGAACGACGCCAGGAAGTATATTGACGCCCCTATTAACCCGACTTGTCTTAGAGATAGTTTCTTTAACGCTATATTCGCTGAGAAACCTGGAAAAAGAAAAACATCGGTCATTGCGCGGTTGACCGCTATTACCAATAGACTCCAACTCATATACGGATTGGGTCAACCAGGGAAGTACCACCGTCTCACAGAACATCGGCGTCAAAAAGCTTTATTAAATTTAAAATTCCTACTCTTTCGTCTCGCCGTATACAATATGAATTAATTACCCTATACAAAATTATCCATTCACATATTGACTGCCCCAACCTGCTTTCTTCTTGACTTCAATATTCGTTACAGATCTCGTTATCCCAGCCCCAGAATTGTTTGCCCTCAGAGTATATAACAACAATACTTCTTTTTATAATCCTATTACGAGAATGTGCTGGTTGTATAATGATACGGTGTCTAAGAATCCGTGTCTGGACATTTTCTTATCGAAGCTTCCTAAGTTTAAAAATATTGTTCAGAGCATTTTCAGTAGCAATCCTAACACTTAATTGAACTAATTCAATATTTTCAATTACTTACACTTAATTTAAGTACTTTAGTTATCACTAACCCTCACATAATTATAAACATTTGGAGCTTTCTGTGCCCACACATTTAGAGTCATAATCTAGTTTTAAGCTTAGTTCTTATGTACAAAACCTTTGTAGATTACAACTTGTTATGTGTCAAATAAATAAAAAAATATATATATATATTAGCTGCGCGTTGACCGATGAGTGAGAAAGCCGGAAGCCCCATCCCCTTCCCACCCGTCCTTTCTCCCTCAGTCTCATGTCACTCTCCTTCAGATCCGCAACGTGGTTGCAATGCCTTTAGTGTTGTAAGCATTTATAGGCTACGATAACTACTTAAGGTGATGGCGCCTGTCTAGCCCGCGAAATTCAAAATTTTCGAGTATTTTTATAGTTTATCCAGAATCTGAAAACATTTTGTGATTTGCGACAAACACAGTATGCAGTGCGTTTATTAATACATTTATTTTACTCTAAATATTATCACGGTGGATATGATACTAGTAAATCACTAAATATACAAAAATTGCCAGATTATCTGGATAGCTGTCATTCTTGAAATGTTTTAGAGTAAGCTGGATATATTAATAAATGCACTGCACACGGTGTTTGTCGCGAATTACAAAATGTGCCTTTTATTGTCGTCAGATTTTGTAAAATGTCTAAAAAACCTCAAAAAATTTGAACTGCGCGGGCTAGATGGGCGCTTTAGCCTTAACATCACGCTGATCGTACGCTTGTTTGCCTACTTTGTTATATAAAAAAGGTTGTTTACTAATTTTATTGTAAGTAATATAATGAAATACGTTCATCCATATTCAACGGCAGTGAAAATTGTATGGTATAAATAATAAAGTCACACAATCTTTATCGTCACATGTAAGATAAGCAAGATTCGACTGACGATTGGAATTTTCCTATTGCTAACACGTTTATAACACACTATCTTTTACCCCAGCATCGCTTGCGTACATTTTAGATGTTGACAACCCACCGGGTCTAACTTTTTTATTTATTTCCAAGGTAGGAACATTGGCAGAAGTCTACCTGATAAGTGGTAACCGTCTCGCAGGACATCTGCCACTAAACTATAGCTAAGAACCATGTAGATGGCTCTATAACTACAAAAAATATATCATCAAAATCGGTAAAACCGTTTAGGAGAAGATGAATTACGAACACACACACATACCAGGATTTTATATTATGACTAGCTGAGCCCGCGACTTCGTCCGCGTGGAATTTTACTTAACAAAAAAGCCCGCTCCCGCTTTCTAAGTCCGCGCGACAGGACCCATTTTTTATTATATATTTTTTCTAAAATAAAAGTAGCCTAAGTATTGCTTATAACAACAACTATCTAACAGTGAAATTCCCGTCAAAATCAGTGCAGCCGTTTCGGAAATACTCTTTGATTTCATGTGTTTTTATTTTTTACGCGGAACCCTAATTGTTTTTTTCTGTTTCGGAGATTACCCGGAACAAACACACAGACAGACATACAGACACACACAGACAAAAAAAAACGCGTTTTGTTATAGGTGTCGTATGTACTTTCATATGCATTTAGTGAAAAGGTGTTATTTTGATATTACAAACAGACACTCCAATTTTATTTATTTGTGTTGATTATGATTATGCATAAGATCACGTGGCATCCTCGAACTGTCTCGAGCAAGCAACTCAGCCTCTAAAATACTGGTGCCAGTTTAAGAACGTAGCACGACCAGCGCGAATAGACGGTCGCTTCCATGTATCAGTTTAGTTATGAAGATATACCTAAATTAAATTTATTTCACACACAACCTTAACAAGTAGATACGCGTCAGAAACGAGTGTAACAAAACGTAATTTAATTACGTGGTTAGTGTGAAATGGGGCAACTACCTTATTAAGCCTAACTATACCTGACATATATGTTTTTTTTTTCGATGTCATACGATTGACAAAATATCAATCTTATTAAAATTAATTATAAACCGGTTTTGCGCAATTTAAAAGTCTGAATGTATTTTGGTTTCGTACCGTTCCGTGTTGAGACATAATCAATACCTATCACAAAACTGGCCAAATGGAATGGTTGTCAATCAGCAAGCATAATTTGATAATTTAATAAAATTTATGTAACAAACATCAGAAAAATAATGTAAATACATAAATCATAACTCTGCGAATTTAGAACTGCCATTCATTCTATGTCATCTCAATACACATACTTATGAAACAATAAAATTCTAGATTGACCGATTTTTATGCTTTTTTTATGTACTTATGGATTAATTTAGATGGTTTTTAGCTATAACTATTGGACCCGGTGGCGCTGTTGTTGACATCCAAAAATAGGTACCTACTTACGCTAGCGATACTGCGGGGCAATGTTAGTTTTACTTTAAACTATATCTCAAGAGCGTACCCTTGATTGGTCTCACAAGTGAGGTCCACTTATTAAGTCGAGGCAGTCGCAATTTTTGGGTTTTTAATTCGAAATATTTCTATCATTTTATTGATTAAGAAGCTTATTTTCAGATATGTGTTATTCAAGAACATTAACTAGGATTACCTATATAGAAAAACACGATTAAGTGAAATTTCCTCGATAGAAAAAAAATCCAAAGTTGGCTGTTATTGCTTTTTATTTTCATTTCATCCACGATATTATTACGAATTAGATGACGATATTTTTTTAAAACATAGTAAATGATAATATCTAGGATCGCTTATAAGAAAAAATTTAATCCATTCCCTAGTTTTGTTAATAACCAAAGAAATATTGTTTAGCGCTTATGTGGTTTACTTCCGAGCGCGCGGTCACTATACTTCATTTATTATAACATTAGACATAAGAGGCTCGCAGAAGCAGGGATGCAAAACATTTTATTTCCAAGTCAAAACAACTTTTATTTAGAGTCATTACATTGAAATTGTTTTAACATAACTTTTGGTAGATAAATCTAAAATACTAGCTAAATACTTCAATAAACAAAATAAAAGTACTTTTTATATTATGTTTTATTAATAACAAGTATCCGCACGGTGATGGATGATTCGCAACATGACGTTATCAACGGCTATACCTAGGTTTAACTATGTATACGTTATTTCGCATTGTTAAATGATTTTCAGTTCTGAAATTAATAGTCCTAGTTTCATTTCCAATTAATAATTTACAAAACTTGCTAACCTTATTTAAAATGCATCTAAGTGAGATATTATAGGTATTAACTTATATGTGACTAGCTGTGCCCCGCAACTTCATCCACGTAGTATTGGATTATTGGGTTAAAAAGTATCCTATATGTTAATCCCGGTTATAATCTATCTGTGTTCCAAATTTCATCCAAATCCGTTCAGTAGTTTTTGCGTGAAGGAGTAACAAACATACATACATACATACATACATCCACACTCACAAACTTTCGCATTTATAATATTAGTAGGATAACATCGTAGGTATCACATTTTAAACTGACAACAAAAAATGAATCAAACAACTGATTACATGATGATTTAAATCAATTTAAGATTAAGGGAAATAAAAGATTTTTTTTTAAACAATAATTTATTTAAAATAACTTACAACACACAATACATCGGTGAAATTTCCTCATCTTCATCAACTCACTTAGTCACTATCATCAGATGATGAAGATGATGAAGTTTCACCGACACTAATAATAAATTTTTCCACCACATCATCCATAATGCCATCAAGTTGACAAAACCTTTCTTCTTCTTTAATTGTATGTGACACGCAAGACTGCCATCGTTCTGGTGTTATATTAGCCAGAGCTTGTGGGAGTAGGCGTTTTATCTCGTCTAATTTGAATGTTTTATTTTGTTGCGCCACATACCCTTTCATTTGAGCCCATATTAATTCTATAGGGTTGAGCTCGCAGTGGTAGGGTGGGAGGCGCAACACTAAAATACCCTTTTCTCTTGCCATCTCATCCACAACAAACTTTTGATATGAATGTTTTTGTTCTTTTACTTTCTGTAATAGTGTTGCCCTAAGGTCTTTTTCCTCAAAAGGAATATTTTTTGTTTTTAACCACTCTTGTATATCTGCCTTTCGTGTGGCTGTAGTTGGCAGCTTTTCCAATTTTCTTGAGTGGTATGGCGCATTGTCCATTACGATTACAGCGCCACTCTCAATTTTAGTCAAAATTAATTTGAACCACTTTTCAAAATTATATGCATCCATTTCAGAGTGATAATCTCCATCTCCTTTCTTCGCATCAAATATTAATTCAGCATCCGTTAAAAACCCTTCACTTGATCCTGTGAAATAATATTAATACAAGTCAATTATTCTGTACCCCCTATAGGTATAATTTCACTGCTGGAAATAGGGCTGTGTATATACTTTACATATGTAGCAACAACACTTATGTTAAAACTTTAATAGTTGGCTTTGCATGTGTTAATTTGTAATAAAATATTGTTTACTTTACAATGCAATTGGGTGGTCACTTGTTGTCGGTGAGGATAGTCAACTTAATATATTAAAAGCAAATGCAAGTTAATCAAGTGCATACCAATATGGCCAATGATAAGCCGTCTTCCTTTTCCCGTTGGGTTCTTTAAACCAGTAGATAGGCCTTCCCTATGCGCATGTTTTGTGGACTTAATAGTGGTGTCTTGCCATATTAAGCTTTTTGTGTGACCTGTGTGTATGATAAAAGGGTATTAATTTAAAAACAATATTCACACAAAAAATTTATGAAATGATGTTGTACTTTTCTCTTATTTTATTTAACTGTATTTATAATATCATAATAAACAGTTATAACTTAATGACCCATCAAGCAAAAAAAAGATAAGTCTTATCTATTGTTATTGAATTTAGGAGGTTAAACACTGCTTGGTCCGTAACAAACTGTTAAGAAATATTAGTAGCACTGTACCTTCATTTAGCCAAGTCTCATCTAAATAATATATTTTTCTTCCTTCATTCCTTAGCATTTTTATTTCTTTGAGATATTTCAGTCTCCATAAGATGATCTCCTGCTTGTCGATGAGTGCACTTTTTCTGCTCCTTTTAATATAAGTGAACTTTAATTTTTCTTTCATTATTTTATATAGACTGCTTCTCTTAAAATCTGGCAGAGACTCGTCACTGTTTACTGCTTCCAGTATCTTATCTAAGGTGGGCAACTCATTATTGAAGAAGAAGGAATGAATTTTTCTGCGTACTCCACTTAAAGTTATGTCATCATAATCATGTTGCCTTTGCTTCGGCTGGCGAGGAGGGGGGGATTGCAGGCGACCTTTTGTGTTGTACTCTTTGAGCAAATTGTACACAGTAGCCCGAGATACGCCTATAAATAATAAAAAATATGTTTCATCATAATGCATGTTACTTTCAAATATTTTTATACAAAGAAATAATTTTATAAATATTCTTACCGGCAACTTCTGCAGTTTTCTTTATCATCTCAGTCTTATAACGAGGAGAACCTTCAGGCCAGGACTCATTAACTTGCTTGAAAATATTTATTACAGTTTGCTTTTCTACAGCACGCAGTGGAGTTTGCTTCATTCTCTTTTTCTTGGGAGACATTATTATGTCCTCGGGGTCAACTTTGGGGGTGCGTTTCTGACGCCGTTGGCTTTGGTCAGCAGACTCAGAACTTACATGTTGTAAGCCACTCGGGCCCGGACCGGGATCACCCATAGCTCGACAAAACGTAACGTTTTGTACAAACGAGTCAATAACAACAGTAATAACGATAACAAAACAATAACAAAGGAAAACAGTAACAAGTAACAATTAAATCACGAAAATTCGACAACAATAACAAACAAGGTATTCACAGGAACTTAAGAGTGCAGGCGAATGACTCAATGACAAACACTGACAGCACATTATTTACGTCAATCTCATAGATAACATAGTCCGACAAAATTAAAAATACCCTGCTGTCATAACCTCTGAAGGGATTACGTAATATTTTAGATTTGGTAGGATTATAATGAAGCGAAAAACGTTCCCGGTATGTTCAACCCTGCTTCTTTTAGGTTTTTAGCATCGACACTAATTTTAAATTGTAATGAAATAATCATTATTTAAATATAAGGCAATATATTTAATAAGATAAATAATTAATATTATTACAGTTAGGTGTGACAAGCTGGTATATAAATAGATTATATTAAATACGACGTCAATCGTAACTGTAACTCGTTAATTGTACTTTTATTACAAAGTGGACACTAAAAATAACCTTTTTTAACTTCTGTCTAATGCTATAACAAATGGAGTATAGTGTCATCTCATATTTTCTATACATGAAGTCATTGCATCACTGTCATATTCTAACTAGCTCAGTCGTCTGCGGACGTCATCGAGGTCGGACCTATGCCGATTTTTTTCAGATCCGAATTTAAATAAAATCGTCGTAACCAATACGTAAACGGAGAGAGTGGAAACTCCTTTGGTCAAATAAAAAATATTTCAAGTGCGAGTCCGATACTATATGTACTTGTATATCGTAGTAATTTGACAGATTTTCAGTCTTTTTTTTAAAGTTTATTATTCTATTTCCATATAATTTCCAACGTAAATTTTCACTTGCTGAACGGCGAAGGGAGGCATTATGAGAAAACATACGTTTATTTAAAGACATGTATTTCAGTAGACATTGCTTTTGAATATTACTTAACGAAATGGTTATTTTATTAATGATTTATTAATTATATTTTATATTATAATCATTGTTTATTTATAACGTCGTTCAGGGGGAAGGGGTATTTTAAAAGTCAACTTATATTTTTGACTATTTAAAATGTACAAAAAAATATAATTTGGCCGCCGCTTGGCGCAGTGGTTCGAGCGTAGGCCGCTGGGTTCACTGCATCGTGTGGTTGCGGGTTCGATTCCCGGCAGGGTAAATTTCGAAAATGGCCTCTTCGTAATTTTCCCTAGTCTGGGTGACACTGGGATCATCCCCAGTCCATTGTATGGTACCCATAGTACAAGCGTTGCTTAGTTTGGGACCATACAGTTGGTGTGTTCGTCTGGCGATATTTATTTATTTGTATGTTAATAATCGTATGACGTAATCGAATATGTCATAACATACAACAATAAAATGACATGAAAAAATATTCAAAATAAATTTTAATTTAGCACTAACACAGACGTCCGATATCAATTCGAATAATTTAAAATACCACCAGTTAGAGGCGATTACGTGAAAAAGGCCATTGCGGAGCTCAATATTTAGTAATATAATATAAATAATAGTTTTAGCCCTTTTGACGTCCCACTTCTGGGCACTTGCCTCCCCTCAACACGAGAGGGATTCAGGCCATAATCCACCACGCTGGCCCAATGCGGGTTGGCGGATTTCACATGTTTTTCGAAAATTGGTTAAATCCTCTAAGACATGCAGGTTTCATCACGATGTATTCCTTCACCGTAAGCAAGTGATAATCATAATATAGAAATTATGATTCGCACATAGATTTCGAAAAATCCAGAGGTTCGAGCCGGGGTTTGAACCCGCGACCTGATAGCAAGACGCGGGCTTAACCAATCGGCAATATTTAGTAAATGGGATTTATTTTTTAAAACTGGTAACGTACCCTATAATTACATTGCTTTTAATATTTAAACACAGTTTTGTAGCGGTACCAAAATCCATTTTAGCGCCAGTTTGCAGCCTTCTAGCCTCTGAATAAAAGGACTGTGACGTCGGGCGCTCGGACAGAGTGACATGACCAAATTATCTGGGGAACCATAGATATAGGAAGAAGCGAAAACTAGGAGTACTATACTTCATAAAACATAGCTTGATTGTTAGAAATAAAATAAGGTTTTATTTAAATTTCATATTTGATCTCTTTTTCTGGATTTATTCTCTGTCAATTGTTTAAGAAGATCAATTGTCACTCTCTTGTAATTTTTCGTTCCTTTATGTGTCAAATAAATTTACTAACTAAATTTATTATATACTAGCTGAGCCCGCGACTTCGTCCGCGTGGAATTTAACTTAACAAAAAGCCCGCTCCCGCGTTCTGAGCCCGCGTGACAGGACCCATTTTTTTTCTAAAATTAATTAACCTGCTTATAACATCAGCTATCTACCAGTGAAAGTCCCGTCAAAATTGGTCCAGCCGTTTCGGAGATACTCTTTGATTTCATGTTTTTTTTATTTGTGATTTCATGTGTTTTTATTTTTATACGCTGAACCCTAATTGTTTTTCTCAAATTAAAGTAGCCTAAGTTACTCTTTATAACATCAGCTATCTGCCAGTGAAAGTCCCGTCAAAATCGGTTCAGCCGTTTCGGAGATTACCGGGAACAAACACACAGACAGACAGAAAGACAGACAGACAGACAAAAAAAATTTTAAAACACGTTTTTGTTATAGGTGTCGTATGTACTTTCATATGCATTTAGTGAAAAGGTGTTATTTTGATATTACAAACAGACACTCCAATTTTATTTATTTGTATAGATTTCATTTCCATCCCACTGAGCTCTGCAATAATGAGTCATAAAGAGATGCCATGACTAATATTCATATCTGCGACTTAAGTAAGTCAAAGTGATATTTATAGGGTTGTGAGGATATAAAAAAATGTCGATAGAAATTATGGACGTTTCTTGCTATCATCAATGCTAAAAACTAATATTTTAATATAAAATGACATTTATTCTCTTAAAGGAGTACAACCCAAATCCATGTCTGGATCAGTTTCTGAATCGCTAAAACAATCTTGTAAATTAATTATAAACTCTTGTTCGCAAATATTATCAAATCGGACGTCCCGCTCCCGAAATTAGATTTTATTTACTCACTATTATTTTAGATCCAGTATGCACAAATGTAAATAATGTTATGATATTAAAATATACAATAAAATTAAAAGATACATTAAGTTTTATTTCAAATATCGTCTGTGGTCACGATGATTCATCGCCCATCACTAATTAGATCGGCATGCCCATAAAGTATGACATTGACAGGTACTGTTTGTACTATTATGAAATTCAAGACTTCATAGGCGTGATTTTACTGACAGTTGTCGCAGAGATCAAGCTATATTTTATGAAGTATAATTATGAGAATTTTTTAATCCCAAGTTGCGGACTATTATATAATATTTTGGAAAATCTGGCATATGGGTATAATTTTCTAGGTTTTTGGCGTGCCGATTACGATTATGACCTAAATTTTGGATTCCAAGATGACAGACGACCGACCTTACTATCGGTTTATAATCTAGCTAACTACCGAATTTAAGAAAATACAATTTTTCGCCATAATTCAATTTGCAATTGCCTTTGTGTTTTAAGACTTATTACCTGGTTTTTTTAAACGGAACATCTTTACTTCGACTATGTCGCGGGCACATGGAATCAGTATACTTGACGCCCAAATTTTTGGTGTAATGGGCGACTAAGGAATGATAAAAAAAATAGAACTGACTTCAATAAAACCTGCATTAAAAAGCTAGAAATGACAATTTATGTCATATGGAGTCGCTGCGCTGGTGGAATCTTTACGTTAGGACAGCTTCTTAGGTACCTACCAACTCCTACTTACTTGAATTGACACTGACTCCAAATTAGGGACCTCCAAATTTCTAGCGTTTTATTTAGCGCACCCAGTTTTATTGGAATCGATATTTTTTAAAAAAAGTTTTGGTCATGTTTTTAATGGTAAACTACGTATTGAATTGCTGGTAACCGTAAATAGTCCATCTCCCAAACTACTGAACCGATTTCGGTGAAATTTATATGGGTCCTACAAGTATCAATAAATAATAATATAATCAATAAAAAATATCAAACAAATAAATATTCTTTCAAATTGGTTTATAAATGACGGAGATCTGAGGTAACATACATAAAAAACAACTGAACTGAGAACTTCATCCATATTTTTAATTCTGTTAAAAAATAACTATTTAGACTGCTCCATAGATTTCCGTAGTGCCGACGTAATGACGTGGCTAGCGAACGCGAGTGTCAGATAGCCCAAAACTGATATTCATTTTTCTGGCCATAGCCCCTTAATCTTTGCTACACACATTTTTATAAAACGTGCACTATTGATACGAATTTGGGCGTTATAACGAGTCACCAACGTTTCAGATCAATTTTCAATATTCTCGTAATTGTATTCAATATAAAATTAGATTTCCTATACGAATAATCTGAATCTTATTGTATGGATCTTTCGGTTTCTTACAATGGTGCTGACTCTGTTGGTACAAAAAACTAAGCTTAAATAACTTCCTTACAGCAATAAGTAGCGGTGTTAAAAAAATATTTTAATTTATTTCAATACACTGACTATCTAATCAATAATAATATTTTCTGCAGAATTGAAGAGGGGCCGTCCTCGTAGCTGAGAGGTTCCGGGTTCGATCCCCATCCTGGTCATTATCATCCTGGTCATCCTATTGACGTGACCCCACTCCTAGCACAAGCATTCTCTTAGTTGGAGGGGGTAAAGGGAATACTAGTAATGTGATAAACACACATTGCTAGTACTCTTAAAAAAAAAAACGGCCGGAAAATGCATATCTTGGCAACATTATGACCCATAACATATTTTGTCTCCTACACGGGCAACAATGGCTGAAGCATTCGTGTTGCTTGGCAACTAACCGCGTCGACATCATTTACAAACATCACTTCGCGTAAATAAACTAAAGAAAGTTTGCTATATCACCTAGCAAAAAGATTTATGTAGATATACATATTGCAATCTATTGCTGGCAATATTGCCAACGACACTAATGCAAATACATATTGCTCTGAAAATATTGCAAATTTTGATGTGTCTAATTTTGTTTAGTCAATTATTCAATAACAGCAAAGTTAGATAGCCGGCTAGGTAGTAAGCTATGGTAAAATTATTTCTTGTTTAATTAAAAATTCAAGATCGCTATCATTGGTAATTTGAAAACTCGTGCAATTCAATTCAGCATTATTTCTTGTGTGCTATTTACATTTTATGCCGCTGAATGCTTCATTAAACAAATAATTATATGAGCAACATAATAAGACAGTCGTGTCAAGATGAACTGATAAGTTTTTGTGAAGGCTGTAATTAATTATTGTTTAATAGGCCGCAATTTTGCGGAGGATTGGCCGAATAATGAGCAATGGGTGCCCAAGTGCGTTCTTGTTGGCATCGATGTCCATAACTCCTTTTGAAAAGCGTATATAATGTATCTTTTGAGTCTAAAGCGCGCTATTTTCAACGAAACTCTCTTTTTTTCTATAACCGATTCGGCAAACATGAGTAAGATCTTTTTAAATTTATGCGAGCATAGGTGTTACGACAGTTTGCCCATTACGCTATTTTGCCAGTAGATTGAAGCTATGAGGCTATGCAGGTTAAGCAGTTAACATTGCCTTTAGATACTTGCAAGGGGATGCTTGCAGAAGACGAGGAAATGAGGGGACGACGTTCCAGATCTCATACACATCGTACGAAAGCCCGCTATAACAGATACTTTACGCCGGTCTTCTGTGAAAGGACTCTACCCTGGTCGCCTCGTATATTAGCTGTAGTCAACTAGGTACAGCTGTAGGCTCTACCGTCGTAAAATGATAATACACAACTACAATACAAGTACAAACAGCTTACCAGCGATAGCTAATGTGACTTGGAACACGCCATACACGACAGTGACGGCCCCGGTGCCCACGCCGAGTTCATCCAGAAAGTCGTTGTATATGAACCCGAACACCGGTTGGTGCGCCGTGCCCGCGATCTGAGACAAATTGATATCATATAGCTACGCAATATATGACGGGGATCAGACATAACAATCAAAAGAATATCCACTATTCACGGAAATTAAATAAATCGGGCTATGATATGTTCGAAGTTTGTAATATTATACAGATGGTTGATAAAGACGGATTTAAGGCGAGGATAATGGGGGTAATAATTTTAGTTTGTTTTTTTTATAAGAAAATTGGCAAGTTGGTATTTTTCTTTAAAAAAAAACGTACGATCCGCTTGATGCCAATCAATTATCCAAGCGTATATGTAGATGCTTGCAGTTATACTGCTTGCAATACAAAGATGAAGAGAGGAGGGATGGAGAGGTGGCGGCAAAGGGGACGGATTTGCTTCTGGCCAAGTATTATAGGTTAGTTTACACCGATCTTCTGTGAGACGGTGGTACTACCTTAGTAGCGCCAGTCCGTATTTGAGCTGTAGTCAATGGCAAGAGCTTGGCTTTGCCACCGTTTCCTTTGTGAGTTACAGGACTTTCAATAATTATCACAACTTTGTGTTGCGTTTCGCCTCAACTCTCGTTTGCACTGATGACACATTTACACTGATTTATGATGCCTCTATTCTGTGCTGACAAACAATGGAGACAACCACGTAAATCAGTTTAAATCTTTCACCAGGCACACTCACTGTTAGAGCAAATATCTATATAATAAATCAATATAAACTGAATGTAGAGATGGCTCTATCTTAATAAGAATTAAATTAGGTGTTGTTTTTATTTAATTACATATATAAGTGTTATTTATAAGTACATGTACGTACAATGCTATGTTCAAAATGTTCAATGACGACGACCTTTGTGAGTCTGAAGCCATATCGAGCATATGACATTTAAGTACCTAAATACAGACATGAATGGAATAGGTACCTCCACTATTATTTTATAATAATATAGATAGATAGATTTTAATAATATTGTGACCCACTGGTATATTCAGAACAAAGCAAATAAGCCATGGTAGAATAAGGATGACCGTCTACTTAAGCCGCATTTTAATGAGTGGACGAGAATGAAGCGATCCTGTTGGTCGAAGCGAGCAGGCAAGCTAGCCCAGTGAGCCCGTCCGGCTCAAGTCGATGGTCACCCTAATTCAGATTTCAATAACATATAACGGACATGTTTATTAACGTCAATGTTTCGTAACTAATATGAATAAAAAATAAACATTATAATTGCTTTGATTTTTTCTTACTACTGTTATGACTTTGTACATACTTATTACCGTTACCATATCAGATTACCGTTAACATTGCCTTGTAGTTAGGTCTACTATGAATTTAAATAAGTCGCTATGTTACACGCTGTGACGAATAGGTACATTAGGTACCTACATCATCAATCAATGAGAGAGGTTGATATATGTAGCCGTAGGTTTTTTGTCCTAAATATAGTAAACCAGTTTTCTGTAGTGGATTCCGATCTTTGGTTATCTCGTTGAGTTAATCTCATTTACTGATGTGAAAGTAAAGGAAAAAATACGATATATGTAATTGTATTGAGTACATTATTTGAGAATACGCGACTATTTTAACATATCTACCTTCTATATGACGCTTTGATTTGAGTGATGAAGTGCTGGCCAAGTGCGTGCCTCGCATTATGTAAGGTTTCGTAGGCATATAAATTATAAACTCGTCGCATAATATTATTACTAAATTCGTTATATACAGGAAACTAAGTTGTGTTTGCGGTAGAATTTAAACCCATAACGGTCGGTTGAAAGAATCTTCGTACTATGTGATAGTATGCGGATTTTTCAGCACAGTGCTTCAGGTTTTTACAGCAACATTTACCAAAAGCCTCTTTAGAGCTCAATGTTTCTCGAATAGTATTTAATTTTTTAAATGTGTCCAAGAATGAAAAAGTTACGATTAAGCGACATCCTCCTCGGCGTAGTAGGTAAAGGTAAAAATGGCATTATTTTTATGTGGGAAGTTAGAAGGAGGGATTAATTTCGTTCTCAAGATTTGAGAACTTACAGTTCTTTGTAGCGGTAACAAATACATAGGTAGTATTCGTGTGCCAAATTTCAGCCATATTGACCAAATAGTCTCTGAAAAACACTTGTGACATAAAGGCAGACGGACAGACTTGACGGACAACTTAAAGAAAAATATTTTTGTATGTGTAAGTAAAAAAAATCTAATAAGTTGTTAAGTATGTTGTTTCTGTAAGAACATATCATTATCATCGTTATTGTTTTTATGTAATGGAATATGTACTATGCGTAATTACGATACTGTTTAAAATTCGGCCTAGAAACTGACAAGTTTGTAAGTAAACGCTGACCATTTCAAACAACCAGGACACGTCAATTAATTATGACACAGCAAAATCGACAGTAATATAACTACATTTATGTGGAGCATACGTGTTAAGTCTCTTTTGTAATTATATAAGTCTGCAAGTGTGTACAAATTACACCTACTCAAATATTTTAGTACATACACTTATTGCGATAGTACAAATCAAGTATGCGCAGTCCTTTTTTCTGTAATCTATGGAAACATTTGAATTATGAGGTAACAAAGATAGCAATCAAATGTTTGTGCTATGGTCAAGGTTAAAAATTCAAATACATCGGTACCGATATTATTGTGTTTTCGTGTGTGCATTATCGACATTAGATAATATATTTATTTTATTGTAATAATAAGTATCAAGGTGCTCAGGATTTTTTATATATGCGCGTGATAAGCAGATACTGTAACCAATAGATGCTTGCAATACCAAAGGCATTACTCGCACGCTGCTGACTTAAGGGGACTTCCACCTCTCTCACTTATCGTACGAAACGCGCTATAATAGGAACTTTACGCCGATCTTCTGTGAGAACTGGTACGACCACGGATGAGCGATAATTTGTTCTGTCTCTCTCTACAGTTGCTAAGAATTTAATATAATGCCGTATAATCTACTCATTAAATTGGTATTTTATTATAACTACTACGACTTGCTTTTTCCTGCCGCTTCGCTACCATATTTTTGGATGTTTACAGAGCACCACTTAGTACAAATAAATTATCAAAATCGGTAAAGCGGTTTAGGAGAAGAATTCCGAACACACGGGAATTTGATATAAGTGTAAAGATTTACGATAGAACATTAAATTGTTGAATACATTAAGTAGACACTGCTTATAGCCGGTACTCACCATGTTATGCAATCTTAGGATAACTTACGAAACATAACATAATTAAGAATAATATATAATACGCCTATCAGTCCAGTTTTAATGATCGAAACGATAAAGCAAATATTTTTGGTTGAAAACTTATTTAAATTATAGGTATTATATTAACTTATGTCATGGAATTTATTATTATATAGGTACCTACGTAAATTGCCTAATTTTTATTTGTTAACACTCGCACATTTTTTTTTTATTGATCGATATTTCACGCGATCTCCGTAAGATTGTACGATTCTAATCCATAAACACTGTGTATAAGGTTTACTTACAAATATGACTGACAAGCCGACGCACACCGCATAACCCCATCCGCCCTCAGGCGGCACCAACTCATATTTCTCCTCATCGAAATCTTTATATTTTTTCCCACCCGCACTCATACTGCAAATATCTTTCAGACACTTCTCAATAACACTTATATATCACCTCAGTTGGTGGTCTTATAATTCTTATGTTATCTCTCACAACACGGAGGCTGTTTGTCGTTCGGCTTAAATGTAATACCTTAATTGAGGGTATGAAATGCAGACACAATCTTTGGATTTCCCACAAACATAACTGGCAAACAGTGCGGTAAATTTCTGTTCATAACACAATAAATATCGAATACACTATTGTAGTCACAGTTGGGGAAATTAATTAGTTTATATTTACACTGCACTTTACTTTTATATTTTTTTGTTTATCACACGACATTTTCGGACAAGAGATCGAAGGCAGATGACCCACTTATGTACTGAGACTAGTTGGTCGAATCAAATGTTAGCCGACCAACACGCCGGCTACCACGTGCTGACAGAATGGACGAAAGGAGGGATTTGAGATGACTTCATTTTTATGGTACCTACCGGTTTCATACGAATAATATCTGCACAGATTTTTCAATTAATTTGTTGAAAACGCTGCTCCTAGAAAATAATGTAGTAAATAAGTGCAAAATTATTATGTATTTTGAATAAATCAATCCAAATATAGATAATGTAAGACTGTTGTCGATTTCATGAAATTTTGGGGGTTTGAAATTTGGCATCTATCTTGTGATACCCATTGTGTTTGGTATAACCATGAAGCAAAAAAAAATATACTTATCGTAAATTATTAGTACGATGCATATTATAGGTGTTTTGAAAATTAGAGGATAAAAAACTGGAGTTTAAAAAAAAAAAATATGATAGACCGCCTACGCTACTGCAGACAAATATTTCAGCAATTTGTAGATAATCCCATTTAATAAAGAATATGTTATATAGGAACTCTCATTATGACTCATTTAAAACTATACTTATAATTTCATTAGAAAGAGCGCGGTTGTTCACCCGAACATTTCATTATATTTGCTCGATCACGTGCAACTAATTTAAAATATAATATTGAATACGAACGAAGATAATTAATACAATTTTATAACATTCGATAAGTAATAAAATCACTAGTAATTAAGGGGAAGTATAGAACTTGTTGACTTTTTAATGATTGCAATAGACCGTTAATTAACGTTTATGAATATATGTTCGGATAATTTGAAATGCATTTAATGAAACTACCTTGGTTACTGCCAGACCGCTCAGGTCAATTACGTGTAATGAAGTTGTCAAGAAATGATAGTGTTCATTTAGTTTTTTGTTGCGCAACCGCTTGCTTTGTTTTATTCGTGTTTCTTTTTTTAAATTAAAACCGGATGACGTGAAGGGTGTTTGCGTGCGTTAGACGTGATGACTAGACAACTCTAAGCCTAGCCCTAACCATGTAGAGATCTAAAGAAAAAAGACGGATAAAGAAAAAAGACGATAAGAGGATAAGCTCATTACCTACCATAAAATTTACTAGTAGTAACTAACCGTCTCAATAGTAGAGTATGAAAGGCAAGAAAAAGGGTATCCATTATTTGTAGGTAACTAGCGTTTTCTAGCGTAGACTGCGTAGAGTTTGAATTTCTAAAAAAAATTAGGTTTTACATAATGTTATTCACCAAATCCATCAAAGACTCTACTTCAAGATGTTTAGACTGTGAATTTAACATTATATAAATAGGATTTTACCTCACAACTGCGTGCGCGCACGGTAAAACGTTTCCAGGCAAACACTTAGACCGTATACTGAAAGGCTACTCAAATGTTATAGATCCGTAATAATAAATCAATCTTAAGTCTGAAAGCGATCTTGAGTACTCTTTTGTCATGCCATTTCATACTGGTAAGTACGACGTGAGAATGACATTTGCGAAATCACTCACAGATTTGAGATCGATGGCTTATTCCCGAAGTACTCCACAAAAAGTTCCCAAACTACTCCATGAGAAAAAATATATTTTTAATATATTTTAAATTAAGTTTCATTCTACTCCATGATGATATTAAAATATTCCCAAAGTGCTCCACCCAATTTTAATCAAATAGCTAATTTAAATAAGTACAAGGGTTTATACTACATTTTACTATAAAAGGATAGCTGACGTACAGTCAGGCTCAAAAGCTTTACAAATATATTTTTAAATATTTAGAAAATTGTAAATAAAATACAAATGGAATTCCACAATCAATATTAATTATTTCTTCTAATTCAACAATCAACAATTAAAAATATTCTAAAATCAACTGTCAACATTAAATAGGCTCTGGATTCAGAAGTCTGAAAAATATCAAAAACAATGGTATCTGGCAATTAAGTCTAACATAAAATATAAAAGAATCTAACAATAATAATTTTAAAATTAACTTAACATGATAAAAAATACTTATAAATCTAAAAGTCACAGTCATTTTTAAAGTTATTAAATTAAGTTACAAAATAAGGTAAATTTGTGGTATAGTAAAAAAAAGGAATCACACTTAAAACTATTTGAGACATATTATGTCTCAAATAAATTTGAATAAAATTTTAATTAAATATAGATTAACTCAAATTTTAAATAATTTGGTAATTTGTAATAATGCTTGTAGCAATGTTATATTTTCTAATTTTAACTGTTTTACAATTAAAGACAGTTTCAGGTCCCTGTTTATGAATTGTCTACTTCTATTTATTTTGGGACTGCAACGATAACGGTTGAAATATACAGATTCTTCTTTAATTGTTTCTACGAACTTAAGCAACCGTGGTTTTTCAGTAATAATATTATTTAATCTTTTGTGCCACGATTCCACCAAGTTTGTGGTTCTATGACGTTGTCCTTCACAATTCCATAGATTGACACTGTCCTAAGATTCATATATAAACTACTGTATTCTCAACTAATCACTCTTACGTGGAGTTTATAAAACAATACATATTATATTAAATTAATAATAGTACTCACTTTTTCCGGTCAAAAAATGAAATTCTGGGTTCCCGGCACTTGGTCCAGCATCGCCAATATCATCAGCATGGTTCATGTTATCTTTTTGTAGTTGCAACTGATCACTTAACTTTGATAATTAAAATATAACTACAACAACTTTAACTAAAATCATTGACTGCTTTCATTACTAATCCCGCTGCCACTGACCAATTAACCTTGATGACGTATATTCTCTATTACACTAATTGCAAAAAGAGCATACGACTTGCACTTAAACATAGATAAAAAACACTAATCCGCACCCTTAACCGGTTTAAGTATCAATAACGTCGCCGCCACTATCGCACTGTCTCGCTCACACACAACCTGTTTATCACCAGGGGGATGAACAATTATTATATTATAAATATTAAAAAAAACTTTAAAACAGAACGTTTAATCATTTTTGTGACTGATTGTACTGAAACATTTTATAGGTACGTATTTAGATAGAGCAGTTTAAGCATTTATAACGAATAAATCAATGGAGTACTTTGGGAACAATTCCGGATACCTATGGAGCAGAATGGGAATAAAATAATAAGTATTTTTAAATAATCATATTTCCGTGGAGTAACTTGGGAATTAATGTATGAAATTCTTATCTTTTTAGAACAAAAGAATGGAGTACTTTGGGAATAACCCAGATCGATTTTATAACGGGCTTTAGTCTCATCTGATCATAGATTTTGTGATGGGAATTTATTATTCCTAATGACATGGTAAAACTTCTAGCAATTATATTAGTATCGTAGTGGCAGAAAATTACAATCTACCACTAATTGACCACCACTAACTATCCGCTAATAGCCGTATTCGGCATACGTAAAAAGTAGTTATACAGTAAAAAAACATATCGATGTCTTGCTAGCCGTATGAATGATCGCCAAGGTTTCGTTCTATGATTTTCGTAACGGAAATATTGCATTTAGGTATATTCTGTTATTGTCGCAATTTCTACTATCTCGATCCATTTATATAATACTTGTTTACCAGAACATAACATGGGTGTTGACAACTACAGTTTATTTATACGAAAAACTGTTTGCTCACGGATCTGGCAATAATAAACAGAGCAATAATATCTTATTAAGTTGTTCAAAAACACGAAAATACGTTTTAGATGTGTAATTAAATCATCATCATCATCATCATCAGCCTATACTTGTCCACTGCTGGACATAGGCCTCCCCTAATGAGCGCCAGAGCGCCCTGTCTTCAGCTTGCCGCATCCAGCATCTGCCTGCAGTCTTTCGCAGATCGTCATCCCACCTGGTCGGAGGGCGTCCTACACTACGCTTGCCGAGTCGAGGTCTCCACTCAAGAACACGTTTACCCCAGCGGTTGTCGGTTCTTCGCGAGATATGGCCAGCCCACTGCCACTTCAGCTTGCTAATTCTTTGAGCTATGTCGATAACTTTGTTTCTCTGTCGGATGTATTCATTTCATGTGTAATTAAATAGTATATGATAATAATAGTGTCATATAAGCAACCATGGCTCAGTGGTCGAAAGTACTCTTTATAATACGCGTCGTGCAGGTTCAAGTAACGGCTCGAACCTCTGGGTTTTTGGATTTAAAGAGCAAATTAATATCCAACTGAGATTCAAATGCTCGCTTGGCGCAATGGTTTGAACGTAAGCCGCTCGGGTAACGCACCGCGTGGTTGAGGGTTCGAGGCCATCGTGGCAAATTTTGGAAACAGCCTTTTTGTAATTTGACCAGCTCTGGGTGTCACTGGGACCGCCCCCTAGTCTATTATACTGTTGTACTGTACCCATGTACAGTTGATGTGATAGTCTGGCGATATTTATTAAAATGAAAAAAACACTTGCAGAAAGGTGATGGAAATACTCATCATCGTGAAACCTACACGTCTTCCGAAACACATGTGAAGCTCGCTTATCCACACCGGTCAAGTGTGGTGGATTATGGTCCGAATCCACTTAGCGTTGAGGGAGATGCTGGCCGGTATATTCATTTTAGGCTCGCCCTCTATGACATTGAAACCGAAATGAAACGTCATATTTCGAGTATAGTGCTAGAAAAAAATCATGAACGTGGCCATAATCGGAAGTATGGACGGAAGGAAGCAATCTTCGGAGAATCGGAAGATTTTTAAATACCTAAGTACTTGGAACAAGTATTCAACCGTTACTCACGTTAATTATAATCCTTATCGCACTGTGACAAATATTTTGTTTCGCTCTTAATGTTATTTAGTTGTCAGACGTCAACATTTTTCGGGCATACTCTACCTTTCCTCAGTATTTTCTTCGCGGTATCTAGATACGGCAAAATGCTGCAATGTAGATATACTGCAGTGCATCTCTGCCTACATATCCGTGTTTATCAAACTAATATAATAAAGAGGAAAACTTTGTTTGTTTGATTGTAATGAATAGGCTCCGAAACTACTGAACCGATTTGAAAAATTCTTTCACTGTTGGGAAGCTACACTATCCCCGGGTGACATAGGCTATAATATATTTTCAAAAAAATTAGGGGTCCTTACTAAAACTCGAATAATGTAACCGCAATGTACCCGTGCGAAGCCGGGGCGGGCCGCTAGTTTCTTATATAACAAGGTGGATATAACAATTCAAAGATGCTTGCGATACCAAATGCGTTGCTCGTGCGATGCCCACCTTAATAGGAGAGGGACAGCGGGAGCAGAAGGGAGGGGGGGTGTTGTAATAAGTACTTAATGATTGCTTTATCGTACACTAGCTGTGCCCCCCGACTTCATCCGCGTAGTATTTAACGTAACAAAAATTTCGGGATTATCGGAATAAAAAGTATCCTATATGTTAATCCCGGTTATAAACTATCTTTGTTCCAAATTTCATCCAAATCCGTTCAATAGTTTTTGCGTGAAAGAGTAACAAAAATACATCCACACTCAAATTTTCAGATTTATAATATTACTAGCTGTGCTCACGGACTTCGTCCGCGTAGTATTTAACGTAACAAACATTTCGGGATTATCGGGATAAAAAGTATCCTATATGTTAATCCCGGTTATAAACTATCTGTGTTCCAAATTTCATTCAAATCCGTTCAGTAGTTTTTGCGTGAAGGAGTAACAAACATACATACATACATACATACATCCACACTCACAAACTTTTTACATTTATAATATTAGTAGGATAGTAGGATTACTTATAGTGCCTACACTTTAACTGTAATAAAGTTGTTTATCAGATCTTATTATTATCGCTTAAGTTGATAAATTGTTAGTCAAAACATACATAGGTACAACTGGGAGGAATAAAGGTGATTTAGACGTTAAAATTATGATGCTGTTGGTCGTTTTTAAAATACCTGTTAACGATTTAACAAAGACGGTCGTAAAAACTTATTTGCCATTAAAAACTCAGCGAAGAGAGCGGAAAATGTCGCATGACACTAATTGATTTGCTATTTCGACTATTTTGAGCATCCAATATTTTTTTGTTCGGATACGAATCTTGCTTTTTTTATTTTAGCTTTGCAAAACCAAAATAATGGCCAAATAAATATAATGGCCAAATAATGGCGAAATGCATTTCGCAATTAGCCATTATCAAGTAAAAATAATATTTTCACATTGAATAACGCATCGTGCCCATTAAGGCACTCTTACCTATAAAAAAGTGGGGGATACTTTACTGAGTTTTTGGGGAAACCCAACAAATAATAATTCACCACTCTTTTCAAATTACCCACACTCACGCACACTCACGCACATGCAATGGTTAATATTCCACCAATATTACACAATTAAAAAATAAATACAGGTTTATAATTAAAACAAAAATAATTTAAAAATTGAATATTGTTTTTTTAGGCCTCGAGTAAGTTGATCAACCAGTAACATTTATTGATATTTAAGAAAGGTTACATTTCACTATTTAAATTTACCGAAATAGTAAATATAGTGTGACGGTCGCTTGGCGCAGTGGTTCGAGTGTAGGCCGCTCGGCTCACTGCACATGGTGGTTGCGGATTCGATTCCCGCCGCGTAAAATTTTCTGAAATAGCATTCTCGTAATTTGTCCAGGTCTGGGTGTCACTGGAAATGCCCCCAGTCCATTGTACGGTACCCATACTACAAGCGTTGCTTAGTTTGGGACCAAACAGTTGGTGTGTCTGTCCGTTCTAGAGGGCTAGTTTTTTTCAAGTAAACTCTCCAACTATTAATTATAATAAAAAAATAACACCTTATGCTTAAAATAGCTTAGGTGGGCAAAAGTAACAATCAAATAGGTTCATTTGAACGTTACTTTTGCCCCCCTTCGAACTACGAACGTCGTCGCTAAAGTAATCCCAAAAACGTTGGCGCAGTGGTCTTAATGCTCATCTAGACTGGTGGAACAAGAGTGCAGCATGAGGGGTGGAAGAAGGTGGAAAATGCCATTGTCCAATAGAGGACACGATACGTGACCAAAAATAAGTTTAAATATTATAGATTTAAAACGTACGTTTGGCCAAGTTTAGTACCTTGGTGCACTAGTATAATATAATGCAATATACCTAATAATGATATTATAGATCGTAACACAAATTGTCGATTGTTGATTGAATATGGTGCAACTTGATGTGAATGTGTAATTGAAATTATTTTTATTTAATGCTATTGTAATTGTAATTTAATTTGATTTCGATTTTATTGATATTTTTATTTATTTTATTTGTTATTGTGTTTGTAATGTTAATTTAATATGGGTATTTGCCTGAAATAAATGGATTTATTATTTATTTATTATTATAGGCCAAATTCCTACATTTGTGTCAATTAAAATATCATAAGAAATTTGCATTAAATAATTATCTAATATTTAATTATAATCTAATTTGACATGCATTCAGGAGCTAAAGTCTCGTGTTTATTCTGATCCGTAAATTAATGGAATAAATTTATAAGGCAACCTTCGGAAACCGACAACAAAATTGATCAAAATTTTCCTGTCATAAATGCTCAATTAGCATCATTAAATCAGTCGATTTCAACGTGTCAGGTATATTACAGTTTGTATTTAAGACGCATAAAGTTTATTCGAGACACATAAAATTATTATTTTAACTGGAATTGAAATTAAATTGCAATTCGTCTACATGTGTCTATAATTTAATCTATACTAAGAATAGGTGTTGAAAGACAATTAGCTAATTATTAAGTTTCACCGATACTTGCTCACGCGCACGCTGCACACTGTCTGTTCTAATTGTTATAGGACGAAGAAGATTTAATAGTAAATATTTGTCTAGAGATATTATGAACAATTTTTTTTTGTAGGCGTGTCTGAGTTGCCTTGGGCACAAGTATACCTTGTAGGCGGCACACCTTGTGTTGAAGTTCTACTATTTATTACAAACAAACTGTAATCTATCATACAGACTAGACGTTGACAAAGCTGTTCTGACACCTAATAAGTTGAAATTTTAGTTCATAGATTGCGCATTTTGTAGACTGAACACCAAACGCAGCTATCTATATATAGATACGTGAAGGAAAAACTTTGTACCACATATATACTAGTTTCTACATATATATTTGTTATATATACTAGTTTCTGCCCGCGAATTCGTCCGCGTAGACTTAAGTATTCTATGTGTTAATCCGGGTTATAAACTATCTGTGTTCCTAATTTCATCCAAATCCGTTCAGTAGTTTTTGCGTGAAAGACTAACAAATATTCATCCTCACTCACAAATAATATTAGCAGGATATACCTAGAGAAGGTGAGCAGAATGCTTTTTTTTTAATTCATAAAATATACCTTTAATAAAACATTACACACCCTACCATGCGTTTGACACACACACATTTGTAACTTCTACTTGGTAACTGACTGACTGTCTGACAGTCTGACTGACAAACGCTGACAGTTTGTTTCTTTATTTCTGAGGGCGGGACTTCCATCGTGCATTCTGCGTGCCAGTATCAAATAGTCTTTGACAATAGAACCTTACGTTTAAAATTATAATTTAAATGAATAATTAATTTACGGCGATCTTCTGTGAGAGGGTGGTCACCCTAGTCGGGCGAGCCGCTGTAGAGCTGTAGTCAATGGGTAAAGCATGGCTTTATCAAGGAAAAAATGCGGATACAATACCATTTTATAGACAAATTCAAGCCCGTTGAGTTTCTTGGCTTTAGCTTCTCAGTCGAGGTCGCATTCCGGTCTGGTGGTAGATATAAGAAAAAAATGTAAAATTGACAATTTGTAATTGCCCCCGTAGGCCTAAACAAAAAAAAAACAAGGGCGTTCCTAGTAACATCCAGGCATTGGCAAACGGCAACACGCTCAAATCTTAACTTTTTAATGAATGTAGCCCTGTCTAAAATTTTCATTAATATGTTAATTATTATTTGTTAAGCAGATGAAATTACTTGAAGAGTTATAAACGTTCAAGGTTGTTTTTATAAAATATGTGGACGTTTAAGATGAAAGATAAGCCTATTTTTATATCGCTCAATAGTATAATCCTACTAATATTATAAATGCGAAAGTTTGTGAGTGTGGATGTGTGTTTGTCACTTCTTCACACAAAAACTACTGAACGGATTTGGATGAAATTTGGAACACAGATAGTTTATAACCGGGATTAACACATAGGATACTTTTCATCCCGATAATCCCGAAATTTCTGTTAAGTTAAATACTACGTTGACGAAGTCGGTGGGCTCAGCTAGTGACCAATAATTTGTTTACTAGAATTGTAGAATAAAGAGTGGAATAAATAGGTACGAACTCAATAATATTGTTTATTTAGAGATATATTATCCCAAAACGATTATTAAAATATTAGACATTTTGAACATTATTTTTTGTTGCTGAAAATGTTAGTTTACCTCCTAGTTAGCTCATTTGACAATATCACCTGCTAGTTAGCTCGTTGATCGGCAATAACATAAAATCAATAATAAAAAGTTACGATAAACTTGTAGATGTTATACATAATTCACGTTAATTATTTGTAGGTAACTAACGCGTGTTTTTATTTCGATCAATGTCATAAAAAAAATATTTTATTCCAAACAGATTGTAAATTAAGAAGCGATTTTATAGATAAAAATTCCGACATGTGTCGTTATTTATTTAAACGCATAGTTTAGTGTTGACTTCTCTATTAACTAAAATGTTTTTTTTTGTTTCAGGTTAGTTAATTTTCACTCTAGTGGACGCTGTCGAGTATTACTTACTTAATGGTAAGAGAAATCACTTTATAATAACAATTCAATCATTCACACAAATATGATTATTTAAAATGGTTTCATTCGATATTTACATAAATAATACATTCCTGATTAAATTGTAGGTATAATATATATTAATACTGATAGAAAAAAAAATCTATTTTTAAATGTAATAAATATATATTTAGCGCAGATTTTAATTTCTGGTCCTGTCGCCACTTTATAAACCCAACTTTTCCCAAGAACCATCCGGGTAAATAAATAAGCAAAAAATAAAAATAAAACCCACTAAAATCAATTATAATTATAAATTAACAATAGTAAAAGTGCAATAAAAATTCTAGGTAAGTACCAAATAATTCTTCATCATCATCTGCCTTACCTTTTCCCATTATCTGAGGTCGGCGCAGTATGTCTTTTCCTGCCATACATCGCGCTTTCCCGTCATACTCAGATCCACTCCAACCTCGTTTATATCATTCTTAATACAATCCATCCATCTTTTCTTGGGCCTTCCTCTCGCACTGTATCCATCCACATTCATATTCATCACTGGTTTAGTCACATGCTTCTCATCCCTTCTCATCACGTGTCCAAACCATTCCAGCCTCCTCCCTCTCACTTTATCTGTTATTGCTACTACCCTGATACTACCTCTTATATACACATTCTTCACCTTATCCATTCGCGTCACTCCACACATCCATCTCAACATTCGCATCTCAGCAGAGTGGAGACGTTTCTCTTCCCGCAGTTTAGCCGCCCAGCATTCCGAGCCGTACATGATTACCGGTCTTATAATCGATTTGTAGATTTTTCCTTTAATTTTAATTGGCATCCTTGGGTCGCATGTAGTGCTGGTAACTAGTCTCCACTTCTGCCATCCTGCATTGATTCGCCGTTTTCTGTCACGGTCAACTTCACCGTCATGCTGGAGTAACGAACCGAGATATTTAAAATCACCAAATAATTCTTAATTAATAGAAATTATTTTTGGTATGTAATTATTTTGGGGATTAAGTTTGGCATACATTACGTATGCCAAACTTAATCCCCAAGCGAGTTCTTAAACTAGTTTGAACAAACGTTTGACATGCTGACAACATTATTTCAAAATTGCAACAGACAGACGACGTTTGCATTAGCAATTTATACTCGTATAAGTATTATTAGGGTAATACAAGTGCTTGTTCATAAGGGTGTTAGCACACCAATGATCGACCGTTGATCGACCGTTTCTACATAGAATAACGTTCGATCGATCATCTGTAGACGGACGATCGATCACTAATAGAAAGGAGTAATAAAACCCTAAGGCATTTCTAGTAACCACGAGTAGCGGTCTGCGTACTGTTTGACACCGTGCCAGCCTGACAATAATGATGCTGGACTTTGTATTTCTATGAATGTTTAACCCCATGTATAGTTCGTTCATTTCACGAAGACTCGTGCTGTGACTCTTATGTCACTGGCTTATGTACCAATTTGCAATAATTCACGCGTCTTCATCAAATGCACTGACTATAGGTGCGTTCATGGACTCATAACAACTTATTTTTTTAATACCAATAAGTTACTGTTTGACCTTATAACATGTTCGAGCATTGTGTTAGTTACATAACTATCTAAGTACTTATTATAAAATAATAATAATGCATAATAAGTAACTATTTATGTTTATAATAGAGAATGTTCCTAGCCTTCCTTTACATTATCGTATAGACATATTTTCTTTTATTAAACTACATTATAATCTTACGCAATAGTAAACGCGTCCGCATGATTCTTTAACCTTCTAATCGTTTGGTTAATCGACCGATATTTTTATTCTTTGTGTTTCACAAGTAGTTAAAATAAACCGGTTTGATCTGTAATCTTCTATTTATCTAACAACGTATAACATTCCTTAGCAATATCGACTACAGGAAGTGTGATTCACGGTCAAGGCACTTAAAGCAAACATATATCGCCAGACGAATCAACGAACTGTATGGGACCATACAGTTGGTGTGTCAACCTAGTGATATTTACCATATAAAACAAACGCTCTTTCGTCTATATTTTATTTAATCACACAAAATTTACACATTAACCAAAATATAAAGACCGCGATATAGTTACGAAAATTCTAGGACCGTATTATTAAATCAATCTCAAGTCTGAGACCGGTCTTAAGTATTTATTAATACCCATAGAGATCCATGAAAAATCTATGAGTAGGATCACAGTACATAGACACCATGACAACTCTATTCCGAGAAGGGATGGGCAACGTTGACGACCGCTTGGCGCAATGGTTTGAGCCTAAGCCGTTCGGCTCACTGCTCTGGACCGTTGTGGGTTCGATTACCGCCGAAAAACATTTCAGAAATGGCCTTTTTGTTTTATTCCCCGGTTTGGGAGTACTTATTGATAATATATAGAACGCAAGTTCAAGAAGGTTCTGCTTTGTAAGTTAGTAATGGTTTTATGAAAAAGAAAATATGTCACTTATTTAGTCTTTTGTTATGTCACTATAAGCCCTTAAACAGTATATACTCAATACTGAGATTCAAAAATCAACCACAAATACAACTTTGTTTCTTGTCTTTCACTACTTTAGTTGTAGATACGATAAATCTTCGCTATTGAAATGGGTGCGGAAGCCTTCATTATGCATGTCCTGACGTGCACTTGTCCGGTTTTTTTTGTTTATATAAATCTAATACAAACAGTTTTTTTTTTTTTCAAAATATGTTTAAATTTTTATATTTGGCAACTAGTTGCGTATAAGGAAAATATACTCTTGTATCACAGCTGCATATTTTGAAATATTCTTTGTTGGCAACTTGGTTGTGTGTTGAGAATAAACACTCTTCCCTCGCAACCAGTTGCCAAGAAAGAATAAAAAATCCTCTTTTGCAACTGGTTGCGAATCATAGTTGCCATGGCGGCCGAAAGGGTTTTATTAATCTTTCCGAATAACTCCATTTATCAGCAACACAACACTTATGTTACGGTGACCTCAGTGTATGGGACTGCTTAATACACTATTTTGAGCTCTTTTATATCGTCAATATTAATAATGCCCATTTATAAATAAATCTTAAGTCTGCTGAGCTAGCTTAAGCACGCCTTTGACGTGTATTTTTTACTGGAATTACATATGAATGACAATTCTAATATCGCTCTGAGTCTTTTTATCAAAGCTTGAGATCGATTTATTAACATGAGCCCGAGCCATGAAAGAATGTCGACCTAACAAACTCTAAAATTAACCTCCATTCGCTTGCACAGCTTGGCATTGTAGCCATACACTTAGCTGTTTCATCACAGCTCATGTTTGAGGAAGGCCTTCGCTACACTCGAATTAATTAATTCAACATTGATCCAAATAAACAGCGGCAAGTTCCATCAACTTTTTTTGTAAACAGCGCCGGATGTTCGACCAAATGCAACCCACATAACCGCTAGTTGTAAATTTTTAAATTACTTTTTTTGTATATATAACCAATTTTTTTAACGTTACTTTTTTATGTAACAAAATCGGCAAACAAGCTTACGGTCCGCAAGATGTTAGGCAATTTTCGCAGCTTATAGATGCTTGTAGTACCAAAAGCATTAAACGCATGATGTCGTCCTGAAGGGAGCGGGACAGATGGAGGGGGTTGGGCTTTCGACTTTCCCACTTATCGTACAAACGCAACTATAAAAGCTACTTTACGCCAATAATCTGTGTGAGGGTAGTACTACCTCTGTCAAGCCAGCTCTATGTAAGCAAACTATATCAGCTGTTATCAATTTGCTACAGCTAAGCTCTACAACCGTAAAAACTACTTGCATCTCTTTCTGCTATCAGTAATTGGACATTTGAAAGAAGATGACAAAGCATGGTGTAACTGCAACCGCTAAACTACGTTTTTTTAATATTGGGGGTTCTGTATTATATTATACTAAATCAATCGTAAATACTTACTAAAAAGATTAAATAAGACATTGATTAAGTCTCAAATACTTTTTTCCATCAATTTTAAATGTGTTATCTACGTAGCTAAGTCTCTATCTAAGGAATTTAAATCAAATGCTAAAATCACAATAACTCTTATGTTATATTGCAATAAATGTATTTATTATGTATTGTGACTTGGTCCTATCTGGTAAATTTGCACAGAAATAGTATTCGCAATGTTGTAAATTATTTATTTTTAGAGTGATTTTATTTAGCTCGCAAATGAACAGTTTTAAATTTTTATTTTAGAATGTATTATTTATATTAACGTAGGTAAGAATCGCCACAGGACGTTTTAATGCATACAACAATGTTATTACCAAGGTTATCACCAACTTCTATCTTTTGCGGTTACAAAATAAAAATCGTACAAGTGCGTGTTGGGCCACGCATAATGTAGGGTTCCATAGCCATTTCAATAACTAGGTTAGCTCGCTTGGTTTATGATCATAAAAATCACCCCAAACGAAATAGATAGCTACCTACACTTCCTTGACTTGTTCTTTGGGAATTACTTTTAAGGAATTTCTGCATCGAATTCTGTTACCTAATTCTACTTCTGTCAAAAACGATAGAAATTACGGCACTGTGACAGACTGTGACGGACTGGATGGCCTAATAAGGGTTCCTCGTAAGGACTATAGAACCCTAAAACCTAATCAGATACTTAGGCAAGTTATAAACAGGATCGCAAACGCGAGTCATTATTTCTTCCATGTAAATGATGTTTGTTAATGGTCACAAAACTTTGTTTATCCAATACAACAACGCCTATTCCTCATTTACGCGTAAATAATGCAATTGCTTACAGCATTTGTGATCCATTTCACATAAAACTAAGGGTATTGTTAAATGTAGCTAGGTATAAGGTGGTTTATTCTTCTTCGTCGTTCCCTCACTGCTGAGGATCGTGACCATATATGATCTGTCTCCATTTGCTCCTGTCCTACGCCAGATCAATAGATCGTTGTAGAGTTTCTCCTGTTGCCTCTACAATACTTTTAACCCATCATGTTGGAATTCGGCCCATGGAGCACTTCGCCTGCATCTGTCTCACGATCAGCTGCTTCTCCATCTCACGCCTATCTAACCGCATTATATGTCCAAAGCTTAGTTGACGTTCTCGACATACAGCGGTAAGTCGTTTTTTGATTTGGAGCTCTTGTAGGATGGATTCGTTCGTTCTCCTGGCAGTCCATGGTATCCTTAACATCTAACTCCAGCACCACATTTTAAAAGCGCTGGTGGTTTATAGCTTTTAGAATTCAGGTACATTTAAATCCATTGATTGATTCCACAGGTCCCTAAAAGGTGTCGGGTACCACTTACCATCAGGCCGCCAGCCAGAGTCCCCACCACGGCAAAAACAAAACTAACAGTAGAGTTAAGCTCATATTAATAAATCTTAAGTCTGAGAGCGGTTTTAAGTACGCTGTTGACGTGTCACTTTGTACTGGTATGCATATGACATGAGAATGACATTCCTAAGATCAGTCTCAGACCTAAGATTAATTTATACGTTCCTCAGTATTCTGATTCATTCGTTTCAGCTATATCACTTACTAGCTGTGCCCACGGACTTCGTCCGCGTAGTATTTAACGTAACAAAAATTTCGGGATTATCCGGATAAAAAGTATCCTATATGTTAATCCCGGTTATAAACTATCTGTGTTCCAAAATTTCATCCAAATCCGTTCAGTAGTTTTTGCGTGAAGGAGTAACAAACATACATACATACATCCACACTCACAAACTTTCACATTTATAATATTAGTAGGATGCTCTAGTTACAACGTGCGGTCACCTCACAGGTATATTATAAATGGCTTTTTAATTATCTACCTGTCTTAAAATAAATGGCCAGCGCGATATTCATGCTATATTACATTCCTGATTTATGTAGTCAAAGATATGTACATTAAATGAAATACTGGTTTATCTAGTTTATTCTGAGCAAACGAAAAGTAGTTTGAGCTAAGTTATTGGATAGCTTTTCGGTAATAGGTACCTTTGCCCCGCGGTTCCTCCCGCAACATTTTAAATACTCTGATTAAAACCAATTGTAGAACACAAAATTCTCTCAGGTGTACCTTGTTGGAATGTAGCCTAATTATTTCATTAGAAGATTGTTCTAGTAGGGCAGATCAGCTGTTTCGTGATGATAGTACCATAGATCATTTTTTCTTAATCCAAGCAAAAAATGATAGTAGAAATTATAAGACCAAAGACATTGTACAAAGCTTACGACAGGTAACCATAGCGTAAGCTTCTTATTTTATACTTGTAGGTGCTAAGTATCTATTAATTTTCAACAATGTATAAATACCCCTGTTTTACTAGCTTTATTATAGCCATCTATTAATTAAGGAGTTATCTATAAAGTATATAGGTGCATAGGTTGGTATTTATAATAACACAAGACTAATTGTCAATCAAACACGGTAAGCTAACTAAAAAAGGTAGATAATATTATAAAAAAACACATCCGCATTTGCATAATGTTCAGACACTAATGCATAGAGTTCTTATCAAATTAATAAATCAAGAGTGGGTTGGATCACTGCACACATAACATTTACAGATAGACAGTGTACCTAGGGTGCGTTCCACTTAGCGATCACAACGATCACGCTCACGACCGCAGCTTTTCCTGTTCCACATGCTTGTGAGCGTTACGTCGTAAATTCAAGTGGAATGGATTATAGAGCGCTTTGAGCGTGGAGGTAAATAATACAAATACGAGTTAGTAAAAAGAAAGCAAAAGATTTAAGAGTTTAGGTTATAATCTATAAGCCTTGAAAATAAAATTAAATAATTATTGTTTAAACCGATTTATATTAAAAAAATATAATTTATTTTGTTATACTTTATATTAGTGGTGTATTTAATTAATTTACGTTCAAATGTAATTAAAATTTCTTTAACATTCACTTCTACCAAAATATCTATTTCCGCATGAAATAACGTAGTTTCACGGTCGCCATCTTTGATGCTTTGAGTTTTGAAAATCCCGCTTAAATTTCTCAACGATCACTACGACCCACCTCTTAAGATGGGTCGTCGTGAGCTTCGTGTGAGCGTAAGTAATGACGTCATGAGTGACGTTTTCGCCGCGACCACATCGACCGAGGTCGTTATGTGGAACGGCTAAAGGAGCATTTTGATTGTTGTGAACGCTTAAAGGAACGTAGCCCTACTGAATACACTCAAAAGGCTGTCTTTGACTCGGAGAAACCCCACCCCTGACCTGTGGGCGATCAGTTTAGACTTAGGTAATAGCAGGTTCACCGAAGCAAAACAACCATTCTGCATGATCGTTCAGTGAGTACTCAGACTAATATTAGGTTATTTGGACGAGAGCGGCGCCAAGTTGGAGTTCGCTGACATTGACATTTCTGACACTCTCTCTCTCTCTCTCTCGTTCTCTTCTACCTCGCGACAATTTTTATTTGTTGTGAAACTGTCAGAAGTGAATTGACAGTCTCCTACGTCAGCCCAGTCAAACCAAGTGACATCTGGTGAACTGAAAAGTGCTTGGCTTCATTATTATTAGATTTTACCGCTGTAAATAACTGCCTTTGCAAGATATGAATTTGTAAACTGAAGGAAAAAGGAATAAGTATTGTCTATTATTATTTATTGACTTTAATCCCTCGACTTTTCAAGTATTCCTTCCGTTGTTCTCGCTTGTGTTTGTTCTTCTTGTAACACAGTTCTATTAACCAGAACAATATAAGGATAGCGAAGCACGATGATAAAATGTAAAACGCGGTTGAATAACTGTTGGTTAGATCCCGAATGGCGCCTGTAAAAGAAAAAACCATAGTTTAAAGACGCTTTTTAATTTTTTAGAACACAATAACACAATATTAATAGACAATTACGTCGTATTCATTTTAATTTTAGTGGTAGGTATACATTTCTTCACGGAAACAGATAAAGATTTTAGATCTTTCGCGATTAAAGAATACCAATAGATTTACATAACATGAAACCGAATGACATTTTATTAAAGTTACAACATTAGGAAATTACCTACTTACTCAGCTATTTTTGATACCCCAACCAAGAGGCAAGCCCTGCACTAAAAGTTTATTTACCTACCAGTAATAAAAAACAAAACGTTGTCAACCAGTAAGTTAAGTAATTATACTGGCAACATGCTGCAGTAAAAGTCTGGATGACATTTAATTAAACTTGAAATTAAAAAAAAAAATGTTTTTTATGGCAACTCCCGTTTTTTCATAATACCAATAACAAACGTTATATTTTTATTATCTACTACGGTAAGTATATAAACGCTTCACGTAATAAATTTATGTTATATTACTCCATCCAAATGCTAGGTAGAAGTAAGTCTACATAATATTGAGGCCAAAAAAAAGGAATACTTACTTAGGAAATCAATCAAAAGCCTAAACATTGTTTGTTGATAATATTCTGTTTGGGTTTGGTTATAAATGTTTTAATACACTTACACACACAGTTTGGCGATATTATTGTTACTGAGCTAAAAATAATTATCAGTTAGTTAATGTGTATGTTCTATCTTTGCTTATATTTAACATGTACTAATGAATAAAAACATAGTTAGCATATCCTCGTTAAGTTGGAGCATTATTATTATAATTTATCACCAAAACACTATTATTTAAATAATTTAACCTTATTTCATCGTCTTATCTTACACTGTAATAGTATATATTGTTATTTTAAACAGATAACGAAAACGTATCGACTTATAGTTTAGATTAGACTGACACAAAATACCAATCGGTATAGGTACATTAACCTTTTCAATGAAATATTGGCTACACAGGTAACCAATATTTATCGTCCTTTCAAAATCAAAGTCAATTCTTTCATTTTGTTTATGCCTACGGGGACGCTTACTAATTGTAATTGTTTCTTTCCCATATTTTCCATAAATTAACAACCGGATCAGAAAGCGATTTAGACTAAAAAGACAGAAGATAGATGATAATAATATAGATATAAAAAGATAAATAAATATCCCCAGACTGACACACCAACTGTATGGTCCCAACTAACAACGCTTGTACTATGGGTACCGTGTACCGTACAATGGACTCGGGGCGATCTCAGTGACACTCAGACCAGGACAAATTACATAGACATAGATAACAAGATATATGTATAAGAAACTCAGTGCTTGTAATTTATAAATTGTCACTAGCTTATAACTAATAGTTACAAAGAGTATTTTTTTTAAATAGATCCAGTGTGTCACCTTTTAAGATAAATTGCTTTACTGACGTCCCAATATTTAAGTCGGATGAAACCCGAGATTATGAGTCCAGACGCCAACACAGGTTTTTTTGTGTAATTTTGTCCATCTTTGACATTTGATTGACCTCCCCCTCCCCAGTATCTGCGCTTATATATTGGAGTACCTCACACCAATTCCAAACTCACCTACAACAGGCCCAAACACCAAGTTACACAGGCCGCACATCATCATGCACAAGCCCATTGCCGCCGTGAACTGCTCAGGCCGGACCGCGTCAGCCACCACGAGCGGTATGAGGATGGTGATACAACAGTGGGCCATTCCTATTATTGTCATGTATACTAGTATCACTGTGATGGATTTTGACCAGAGCATACCTGAAAATTAATTTTAAATTAGCCCTGTTTTCTGCACTGGTTCTGCACAGCCGTGTGGTCATGTGGAATTAGAGAGCAGAATCTTGATGAGATTAGTCTCCATATCACTTGTTAAATGGGAGCCAAAGGACGTTTGTGCCCTCATCCTTATTCGTATTGACTTGTTGAAGAACAAAAACGATGGACTCACTGCTGCACACCACAGATAAAATTTCCACCATAAGCTGAGCTCTTTTGATTATTGATAGCCGTGATAGAGAGAGTTCAGTTTATGCTAAAAACCATCCATGCCGAGATGTGTAGTGTAGCTGACCGTACATACAAGTAAAAGAAAAACAAATGAAGCTAAAAGAAATTCTAACTGTGAAAAATTGGGATACGGGCCGATTACAGTTGAGTGCACAAGCTTACTAAATTATAAAGAAAGGAAGAAATCAACATTTATTAATTCATGTTTGATTTGTTCAGTCCAGCGCAAGGGGCTATGCCCTCAAGACCTCCCCATTGTCTTTGCTCTGGATAATGGATTTTTCAATGGCATCTGCTGGCTGGAATGGATTCTAGTGGTACTGTAGAACCTGATATTAAATTATGCATTTGGAAATTGTTAACTTCAGGGAGATAGGGTTGTTTCAGATCACAAAAGTTTACTGACCTAATCTCGATACTAGACCAAGAACGATACCAATGAGATAGATCTCTTGACTTCCCAACTTCATTATCCACTTGCTGGCGATCACGAACACAATTCGCAGAGCCAAGTCACCGAATCCGTATAGCGATAAAGCCAGTGCCACATGGTCCTAAAATGGATAACCAGTTAGCCAATGACTACGTGATGTCTAAACGAAGCGATGTTTTTAAATGATTATTTTCCTATTTTCGTTTTTAAAAAGAAAAATTATGTAAATGCAACAGCTTCGTGAGCCTGTTTATCACTTATAATGCATTAATCTGGCAGATAAGAAAATAGTGACTTTAAATAAAGCGATATTAAGAATAAGATTCTAGTCACAGACCATTTAGAAATTATTTTAGTGTTAGCGTTTACGCCACGGACAAACATGACCGCGGAGAATGAACACTGCGCGCACGCAGGAAAACATTTCGTGTGAATTTTATAATATGCTCGGTGAAACAAAAAGGTATACAATGATTATCACATGATGTAACCCAAATCAGTAAATAAAAACTATTGGCTTTGCGAAAGTTGAAGAACAAATTTGTTGAAGCGAGATAGTTTTTCAAAGATTTAAGTCGAACATCTTTTGTTTTAGAACTTTCCCTCAAAGCCGATTATTTAACAGTATGTATAGCCTTTCTGTTTCACCTTGTGTATCTTCTAAGGGTAGTAGAATATATTATATTAGAGGTAGTGGAATATGTATAAGAATGTTCACTTCGGGAACATTCTACCTGAGGTCTACAGACCAGGACCCTAACCACGCTAGCTACTCAAAACGTAATAGAAAAGCAAACGCTCGCGATTACGTTTGAAACGCTCCGCTTTTGACGTTTTGCTGACACGAACTTGACAATTTCTACTGACATTGATATGGTATGGTATCTGCAAAACGTCAAAAGCGGAGCGTTTGAAACGTAATCGCGAGTGTTTGCTTTTCTATTAGGATTTGAGTAGCTAGCGTGGTTAGGGGCCTGGATACGTGTTGGATAGCTACAAAAGCAGCGACCTTCAAAAATGGCAAATCCCATTATCGCGAGTTCACGACAACTCTGCCAAAGCGTCCAACAGAGCAGAGAGCAATGGCTTTATAGTGGTTAAGTAGGAGAAACTAAATTGAAATATATTTTGTACATGGGTAAGCTGATTCGTTGCACATTTAATAGCAATAATGCAGCGTACGATGTAGCATATACCATTAATAAATTAAAGGTAGGGCACCTTTATTTTATTAATTAATGGTATACGTGTGTTTTTAACCCCTGACGAAAAAAAGAGGAGTGTAATCAATTTAACATGTACAGATACTCATGTTAGACTTATAACATGCATTTATTTTGTCTGTCTGTGGCATCGTAGTGCTTAAGCGGATGAACCGAATTTAATTTAATTTTTTTATCGATAGGTATTCTGTTCGAGGGTGTCCTTAGCTATTTTTCATGAAAATCAGCTGTTTGAAAATTATCAGTTCCTTTTTAGTTTAAAAAAGCGTGGCATCGGGTTTTTTTTCAATTTAGTTTTATAATCCTTCTGTTGCTGAACAGCTTTAACGCTTTTGTTGTTTTTTTGGGGTCACCCGGGTGGTTCTTAGGAATAGGTGGCTTCGGTAGGTAGCAAGTGCTAGTTTTACCATAAAAAATTAGTGCAAGCTTTCAATTAACAAACTTTCTTTTTAATTATTTATAATCTTCTAACCGTATCATTGCGCTAAGTAACCACACTCCTCGCTCTCATTAACTTTATCTTTATTTCGACATCCAATCACACAGATAAGAATCCTGTTTCACCTTTAACTAGACAAGAGATAAAACTGAGATAAATAATATTTTTCCATTAAAACAGAACGCCATTTTGAATTAAATTATTTATAGCTTATCGGAAGTCAATCTAATGGTAGATAACTATAAATCTGAAATATTTACTGTTGTCAAAATATAATGGATTTATGTATTGATATAATGTACCCACAGACCGCTTTTGAGTTGTAAACTATAATTGCTATCGCCACGAATTACCACACTACAAAATCACTACAAATTTTCTTCACGATTTACAAAGTACCGCTGAGACTCAAAATATTTTTAAGGGCCTAGTTACCCTTCTCCTTGGGTCAATGTAATTAAATTGAACTCACCTGACTCCATCCCGCTGAATACAGAGCTTGCGGGAGAATTAATACGTACATAGAATCAACGTATACACTTATAGCAGGTCCCCATATAACACAAGATATTATGAGCTTCTTGAATAACGGTACATCTATAAATGTTTGCAGTAGTCGCCTGTAACGTGAAGTTAGGTCACAATATATTAGAAACTGCAGTAAGGTTTTACACTATAGTCGCAATTTTGATGTCTACGACGTTTCTAAGCGAAACAATTAACATTCTTCAAATGTTTGGCAATGGCAAGAGACAGCTTATTCACTTATTTCTACATTTTTTATCGCCCATTTATTAGGCTCCGGTTACCGAAGCTCGGACCTGATAAAATGTTTTGTGTTCTATCACAGTATATCCAAGGCCTAAATTATTAAGTACCTACTCGCCATCTCATGGTGAAACTGTTGAGAGGTCAGATGCCAGACAGTCTTGACCTCTATATACTTAATATGGAATGAATTTTGAACTATAAATACATTATTTTTCATACTTAATCCCTTTACTTTTCTCCGGCTCAGGTGGAAGATCCGAAACCTTTTTATTTGTAGGTTTTGCCAAGTTGCCCTCGATGTCTGTTAACTTAACGACTGGCACGGAACTTGGCTTCTCGTTCCCATTTTTTATCAGTAGTTGCATTTCTGAAATGATATAAAATTGAATATTTTGAAAACCACCTATGCGACGACTTTTTAAACTACAAAAGAGCTGATAATTTTCAAACGGCTGGACCGATTTTCATGAAACATAGCTAAACACACTCTCGAACAGAATACCTGTCAAACAAAAAAAACAACATTGAAATCGGTTCATCCGCTTGGGCGCTATGATGCCACAGATAAACACACAGATACACAAATACGCATGTTAAACTTATAACACACCTCTTTTTTTGTCGGGGCTTAAAAATACTACTTACACTTGGTCCCTGTCCATAACTTATTCATCTAAGTGGATAAACAAGACATATCTACAGTGCAAAAAATTGAGGCAAACTAATGTTCAAAAGAAATATATTTTTATGATTTCGCCTAACAAAGACGGATAGATAGGTATATACCTAATACTGCTAATTCAAGTCATATCTCTAGCGAGTTCGTAATAATTATTCATATTATAAAATGTCATGTGGACCACGTCTCAACCTGACATGTTTCCTTGTTGTGAAATTATGGTATAATTATAAATTAAGCATTTATTATATTAGATTTGGAGTGGATTAAGACTATTGTTATATTAGATTGCTAATTGCTAAAGACGGCGGGGGTGGAGGGTGAGAGGAACTAGTAGAGGAGAACCGTGATGTGTGGAAGTAATTGGGGGAGGCTTTTGAAAAGGAGTAGACGTCTTTCGGCTTGAGGCAAGTGAAACTAGCGAAGATAGCACACGACCGCTTGGCGCAGTGGTTCGAGCGTAGGCCGCTCGCCTGCACATGGTGGTTGCGGGTTCAATTACCGCCGGGGCAAATTTAGGAAATAGCCTTTTCGTAATTTGCCCAGGCCTGGGATCGCTCCCACCAATAGTACAAGCGTTACTTAGTTTGGGACCATACAGTTGGTGGGTCAGTCTGGCGATATTTATTTATTCATCTTCGTCTCGGATTGTACACAAATGCGTTACTTGCGTCAATTGTTTTAATTTTTATCTATAAGTATAACACCAAAAATGAGATCAAACCTTTTTCATCGGGAATTTCAATCTTCTTCATATGCCAGGCGACCGGCTGCAGAAGAGTTACGGCCAGAATGTTGTGGAGTGTAACGCCTGAGACCAGGAGAAGGGTGCCGCGGTACCCGTACTCCTCTAGCGACCACTTTAGGAATAAGGGTACTATCATTGTGAGGACAGCTGAAATACAAAAAAGGAATCTACTTTCTTATTTAAAACTAACTGTGCCCCGCGACTCCGTCCGCGTGGAATGTGGACAACCTTAATCACTTAGGGGTATGAAAAATAGATAGTAACCGATGCTCAGACCTACCCGATATGCACACAAAATTTCATGAAAATCGTTCGAGCCGTTTCGGAGGAGCATGGTAACTAACATTTGGACACGAGAATTTTATATATAAGATAAACCTTCTCCTTTTCTTAAAAAACCAAATTATAGTTCATTTTGAAGCGTTTTATTGATGAGCTCAATTTTACTAGTTTGTGGGTTGTATATTTTTAGCTTATGACATAAATTTTGAAATTTTTGAAGCTGTCTAGACAGACCAGTCTGTGGAAAAGTACCAATCATACCGTTTGTGCAAAATTTTAATTGGTATTTAAATGTTTTATTTCACCTCCCACTAACAAGTAATATTATATGTAATAAATTGTTTTATTTATGCGTATTTTTGTAATATATTATTATGTTTTTTGTACTTTTGTAGACGACCGCTTGGCGTAGTGGTTCGAGCGTAGGCCGCTCGGCTCACTGCACATGGTGGTTGCGGGTTCAATACCCGCCGGGGCCAATTTAGGAAATGATCTTTTCGTAATTTTCCCTGGCCTGGGTGTCACTGGGATCGGCCCCAGTTCATTTTACAGTGCCCATAGTACAAGCGTTCCTTAGTTTGGGACCATACAGTTGGTGTGTTAGTCTGGCGATATTTATTATTATATATTATTTATTATTATTATAATAAAATTATAATAGCTTTGAGTATTCATAGGCATATTTGGGTAGATAAGTATTAAGCTTTAACAATATAAATATAATAATTATATTTTTCATATAAAAAGTAACAAAATAATAAAAACATAGTGACGTATTATTACCTTAATACCATAATTTCAAGGGTGGTTCTAAGACGTGTTGAGCATTATTAAATAGATAATACCAATTGCAATGCCGAATTTGTAAAAACGCCTGTGGTTAAAGTTTGGTAAGAAATGTGATTATGTTCTGAATTATGGTTTTATTATGAGCAGGCTGGGTTGCGAGTCAGCAACAAGGCTAGCGCGCGGACTCAGCCGCCTAGCTTGGCAATGATTGGTTCTCAAAAAATACCATCATGTCTCCCCAAGGAGATGAATAAATATATTCTTTGTCCTCTGTTCAATAAGTAAGATAAGAAAGAATTTCGGTATTGCCGGTCCTTACACGGTACATTTTATTCGAATGAAGCATGAAAATACCAGCGATCCTTTACGAGAAACACAATGTGCGGAACATGTCTCGCTGGGCGTAAATCATTTGTAGGCAAGGCGGCATATGTTCCTGTTTCATCATGTGTTGAATTCGAAAATGTTAATCAAAACCAAGATGTTTTTTGGACTCGCGCCTTGCGAGACTAAGTTTTTAAATAAAAATTTTAAAAATATTGATTGCGTCAGAACAAGTTTAACCACTATATCAACTGGTTGACTCAGTAAAGTTTGGAATACAATTTGGTTCAATGAGTTCAGTTAGTTTAAATAATTATAACATTGTTCTTGAATATTTGCTTATTTAAGTAATTATCACGGAAGGCATCACACCAAAGCAATTATTATTATTTTCACATGGTGCATTTTTAATGTTTACAAACCACATATTTTTGAGTCTTGCGAGCACAAAGTCTTGCGTTCAAACCTTCACACCCAGGTTTTGCGAAATCTGTGTGCGTTTAATAATGAAAATGCACCGGGCCAGCGTAGTGGATTATGACCTAAATCCAATAAAAACTACAATCATTCTATATTTGGGTTGCTGAGGGTAAATATTCTTGTATTTTATTTCTTAGCCGGTGTTTTATTTAATGCAATCAATAGGTATTGTATTTTAAATGGTCTATACGGAATTAGTAAATCCTTGTCACTCACCTATAACTGTTTGAACAAGACTAAGAGCCATCAAACGTTTCTTCACAAAGTACTCATTCAACATCGTGCACGAGATATTATACAAAATTCCTAGACCGATGCCCTGGAATTGGTAAAACACAATTTCAACCTTATCTATTAGCATATAAATATATTTTTACAATGGTATTTAATGAACTTCATGAAATATCATTTTACCTGAAGCACTCCTTGGCAAATAAAGAACATGAATATTGAATGTACGAATATGTTGCCGATTACTCCAATGTTAAAGCACACAGCAGCGACCAGCGCCAGCTTCCGCATAGTCAAGAAAGTCAGTAGGGAACTTGTGAAGAAACCTGAAAATGAAATGTCTTCACGTTCCTATTATACTTTAATAGTGGGTATCTAAGAAACTAGTAAATAAGCATTCACTGAATAGTTTTCATTCAGCTGTAAGTTGATGTCAAAAATCTCAAAATTCTTGATGTTATAGGCTAGATCACCAGATCAACTCACCATCCTAAAAATAAATCACGAGTAAGTGCAGTTAGCGTTCGTAACTGCAGTAGTTCACTAAAGATTGTATTGCTTTGAACATACAGCCGAGGTATCTACTGGACTTATGAACGACAGTGTACTTATTGAAAAATGTTAAATGCAATTTACCAGACACAGCATAGCAAAGAGCGCTGACCCCAATGAGCAGCGTGGTGCTTGTGGAAGCCATTCCTATTTCCTCAAGGAAATCATTGAACAGCAGGCCGAAGGATATGAAGAACGATGTCGTTGTCACCTGTTTGGAAATTGTCGGAATAAGCGCGACCAGAATTCATCTCTAGTTAAGATATTAAGTATGGCATTATTATACCTTTACACATAAGTGATAATCACATATTTGTGTGTTTGCCAGAGGGGTAATAATGCTGTTTATTGTTAAAATATCAGCTTTGGAGGAAACTTGAAAAACAAAAGGTGTTATAGAAATATAGCTGTTGACAGATTTCACAAGTCTACAAAAGCTTTAGTACTTCAACTGTCCCACAAAGCCGATAGTTTTAGATTTACAAAGTAAAGTTGCAATAAAAAATAGTTTTCCCTTTTTGTTTCACCTAGTATACGAGTATACTACAATATAATAAGAATCGTATTCAGGACCGCACTTGTTATCTATCTAGACTAGGGACGCGGACCATGATGCTGTGAAATCAACTTACGATATTAATAATCATAGCAATAGCTATCATGTACCCCCACCCGCCATCAGGAGCCACTAACTTATATTTACGTTTCACACTACTGGATTTTTCACTCATTTTTACAGGACCACCGTCTTCCTTCTGTCTTGTAAAACGAATAGGCACTAAACACTTTATACCGGAATCGTCACAATTACATTTTTTATCTTCTGTCAACATTTAAGATCATAACGAATGTAGCTGCTTACCAGATAACATAAGCCACGTCTGTGTAATATTTGTTCTCATGTTCATTACGAAAATTAACAAATAATAAATAGTTCATGTGATACATTTGCAGGAAAAGAAGGTGGTTTTAATAGGTTTGTAAGTATGTATTCCTCGAGAAGGATGAATGCATTCAGAGTTAAATAAAATACTTCATTGGTAAATAAGAATGATCAAGAACTTTCTCAGAATTAAAACAGCAACCATGCTAAAGCTAGAACGAATGTTATAATAACGCCTGATGAGAATTGGTAATATTTTCGTACTGGATACGATACTATGTATTGCATTGCATTTATTCAAAACTTAGTCACTACTTTTATTTCAAAATTCATTGGTTAAAATGCATCCCTGTACATTTGAAATTATCCCTGAGAATACACCAGCAACAGCACAATATATTTCACTTAAATATCAATTTATTTTATGCAAATGACAAGTAAATAAAACACAAGCAAATTTTACTACTCCTGTTAAAACATTATATTTCATAAAACAGTTCAGTGAACTACAAGGGCACAAAATACGCAAAATATCAGTAGTTTGATGTGTACTCTCTGTCAATGATAAAACTTTAACTGTCAAGGTCTGTTATTATACAGATCACAGATATAGACTACATAGATAACGCAAGTATCACGATTTGTATTGAGACCAAGCGTGCCAAATTTTAACACCTATTGTGACGTCACAGATGGCGGGAAATACAAACCGATTCAAAGACACCGATGCCGCCGATGCCCCTCCGCCCGCTACGATTCTCTCGAGTGATTATCTCGCTCATACTCATATTTTTATATCTGTAGTCGCGAGGACTGTAAGTTATTGGCGACCAACCTTGACGCTTGGTCGGGGTTTTCGGACACGCGAAGTACATACATTTGCGTTATCTATGTAAATCTATATCTGTGATACAGATGATAACAAGTAGGTACAAATAGGTAAAAGGTTCGCTAGATACTAAGTAATCACGTATATATTCACGGATTTTATCATGTTTAAAAAGTACCTATTTGCTCTAATGTCTGCAATTTTTTGAGTTTTTTTCAGCACTGCATATAACAAGACCAATTAACATTGTGTACGGATGGACATTTAAAAGTAGGGAATGGTTTTCAAGTGAAAAGTATTTACGCAAAAAACAACTGAATCATTTTATTTTGCATTTAAACATTATGAATTACTAGCTGTGCCCGCCGACTTCGTCCGCGTAGTATTTAACGTAACAAAAATTTCGGGATTATCGGGATAAAAAGTATTCTATATGTTAATCCCGGTTATAAACTATCTGTGTTCCAAATTTCATCCAAACCCGTTTAGTAGTTTTTGCGTGAAGGAGTAACAAACATACATACATACATACATACATACATACATCCACACTCACAAACTTTCACATTTATAATATTAGTAGGACTAGTTTCTGCCTGCGACTTCGTCCGCGTAGACTTAAGTAAAGTATTCTATGTGTTATTCCAGGTTATAAACTATCTGTGTTCCAAATTTCATTCGAATCCGTTCAGTAGTTTTGGCGTGAAAGAGTAACAAACATACATCCACACTCACTAACTTTCGCATTTATAATATTACTAGCTGTGCCCCCCGACTTCGTCCGCGTAGTATTTAACGTAACAAAAATTTTGGGATTATCGGGATAAAAAGTATCCTATATGTTAATCCCGGTTATAAACTATCTGTGTTCCAAATTTCATCCGAATCCGTTCAGTAGTTTTTGCGTGAAGGAGTAACAAACATACATACCTACATCCACACTCACAAACTTTCACATTTATAATATTAGTAGGATGTTATGCGGATTGAATTAAGTGTTAAGTAACGATGGTTAAGCAAAGCTGTAACTGTTGGCCCGATTGGGGTAGTACCACTCTCACACAAGATCGGCGTTAAGTAGCTACTCAAGTTGCATTGCATACGATGAGTGAGATAACCGGAAGCCGAACTCTCCTTCTCTTACCCTCCCTCTGTCTCACTCCCCGTTAGGGCAACGTGGGAGCATGCCTTTGCAATCATATAAGCTCCAGTAACTCCTTAACATCACGCGAATCGTACGCTTGTTTGCCGACTTAGCTACTATGACTAGGTATTTGAACTTAAGATTCACTGTCGTACAAAATAAAAACCAAATTTTATATTTTAAAAGAAATTTATTTTAATTTCATATAATTTATTTTCAAATTAATAAAAATCAATAGTGCTGCAGTGTCGAGTTATTTTATTTTATTATTATACTAGCTGTGCCCACGGACTTCGTCCGCGTAGTATTTAACGTAACAAAAATTTCGGGATTATCGGGATAAAAAGTATCCTATATGTTAATCCCGGTTATAAACTATCTGTGTTCCAAATTTCATCCAAATCCGTTCAGTAGTTTTTGCGTGAAGGAGTAACAAACATACATACATACATACATACATCCACACTCACAAACTTTCACATTTATAATATTAGTAGGATTTTCACGTCAGATAATCCGGTGAACAATGCAAATTCCGCTATGAGCCACATTTTAGCTACATCTTACACCAATCAGATAGATAGCCAAAATAATCTGCATTGTTTTGCATATTATTCATATTAGATCAGATCTAGGAATGTTCAAACTTGTTTTCGTTTAGGTAACCGCGAATTTTGTTTCGGGAACGTCCTTGTATTTTATTTTGTAGTTTTTTTCGTTGTAGTATTGTCGTCGTAATATTCACATGACTAATATTCTCGTCAGGCCCTCTAGCTACGATAATGCTTGTGTTAGGAGTCGGCTCACTTGCAATATGGGATCGAACCCGGTACCTCTCAACTACGAGGGCGGCTCCTCTAACCACTAGGATATTGACGAATAATTTAATTCTGTGTATCATGGCCCGAGACAATGTAAAAGAAGGAAAGGGAGACAGCGTCGTAGATGGGAAGACGACATTAAAAATATAGCGGGACATACTTGGAAAAGACAAGCGCAGAATCGCATTCGATGGCGAACTCTAGGGGAGGCCTGTGCTGGACAGCAAGACAATCTTCACGTACCGGTGTCAAACAATTAAATAAGATTTGTAACTATATTGTAATACTGATTGTCAAATAAAGGCTATTATTATTATTAATATCATGGCTCCATTAATATCGAGCCTCAAATACATGTTTTTTAAACTACCTATTACAACTCAATATCCTACCAAAAGTTAGCATAGGTATGCATAAATCACAAAGCAATTTCACATAAATGGTCGAACTGCGGCGGACAGATATTGTCACCCCTATTTTCAGGGGGGTGGTCATTAAATAAATCAACTTTATACCCCCTCTCTCGCGCTGAGCACTTTTATTTTCCTACTCTCTTTTATGCTGATGTTTATCTTGCTCGACGTCATGTAATCCTGGCATTACTTAACTTTCTATTGTTTTCAAAATGGTATCTACGACTTTATTAATTATTATTAATATTAATAAAGCCGTATTAATCAATCTATCTCAAGTCTGAGAGCGAGCTTAAGTACACTTTTGACGTGACTTTTTGTACTATATATACAAATAAAAAAAATTGGAGTGTCTGTTCGTAATATCAAAACAACGCATTTTCGCTAAATGCATATGAAAGTACAAACGGTACTTATAACAAAAACGTGAATTTAAAAAAAAAATACTGTCTGTCTGTTTATTCAGGGGAATCTCCGAAACGGCTGGACCGATTTTGACGAGATATTCACTGGTAGATAGCCGATGTTATAAGCAGTAACTTAGTTAACTTACCTTATTTTACAAAAACAAAAAAGATAGATCACAAATGCTGCCTGTCGCGCGGGCTCGAAACGCGCGAGCGGGCTTTAGCGATAGTATGTATATAAAATATAAAACAAGAAACATCGACTCGCAAGTGTTAAATTTATTTTTTGTTTAGTTAAACTCCATGCCGCAGTGATAGTCGATTGGCTAAGCACGCGTCTTGCGGGCATCAGGTCTTGGGTTCAAACCCCGGCTCGCACCTCTGGATTTTTCGAAATCTATGTGCGAATCATAATTTCTATATGATTATCACTTGCTTACGGTGAAGGAAAACATCGTGAGGAAACCTGCATATCTTAGAAGATCTAACCAATTTTCGAATGACATGTGTTATCCGCCAACCCGCACTGGGCCAGCATGGTTGATTATCCCCCTCATGTTGAGGGGAGGCAAAATAACTAAATTATTATTAAACTCCACGCGGACGAAGTCGCGGGCACAGCGAGTGTGATCATAAGAATGCAATTACCAAGATCACTCTCAGTCTTGAGATCAATTTAATCATTCGGGCCTTAGTTTAGATTGATTGATTGATGACATGGATTGCCACTCGTCACTTTCCTTATTTCGTATCTATATACCTGACAGGTAATTTTCAGTGATAAGTCACTTCTTGTACCTACTTGACTAATCACTTAAGTAGTCACGGTCCCTCGTCTCACATTGGTGAAATATGGTTTGCACAAAAGCACACTTCTGTTAGCCCTGTTTGGAGAGAACAGGAGTGTTAGTGTTTTTATTTTTATTATAATACTAGCTGAGCCCGCGACTTCGTCCGCGTGGAATTTAACTTAACAAAAAAGCCCGCTCCCGCGTTCTGAGCCCGCGCAACAGGACCCATTTTTTTATGTTGTTTTTAAAATAAAAGTTACTGCTTATAATATCAGCTATCTACCAGTGAAAGTCCCGTCAAAATCGGTCCAGCCGTTTCGGAGATACTCTTTGATTTCGTGGGTTTTATTTTTACGCGGAACTCTAATTGTTTTTCTAAAATTAAAGTAGCCTAAGTTATTCCTTAAAACATCAGCTATCTGCCAGTGAAAGTCCTGGCAAAATCGGTCCAGCCGTTTCGGAGATTACCCGGAACAAACACACAGACAGACAGACAGAAAAAAATTAAGGCGTGTTTTTGTTATAGGTGTTGTATGTACTTTCATATGCATTTAGTGAAAAGGTGTTATTTAGATATTACAAACAGACACTCCAATTTTATTTATTTGTATAGATTATACTAGCTGAGCCCGCGACTTCGCCCGCGTGGAATTTAACTTAACAATAAAGCCCGGTCCCGCGTTCTGAGCCCGCGCGACAGGACCCATTTTTTTAATTTTGTTTTTCTAAAATAAAAGTACCCTCAGTTACTGCTTATAACATCAGCTATCTAACAGTGAAAGTCCCGTCAAAATCGGTCCTGCCGTTTCGGAGATATTCTTTGATTTCAAGTGTTTTTATTTTTTTACACGGAACCCTAATTGTTTTTCTAAAATTAAAGTAGCCTAAGTTACCCGCTATAAGATCAGCTATCTGCCAGTGAAAGTCCCGTCGAAATCGGTCCAGCCGTTTCGGAGATTACCCGGAACAAACACACAGACAGACAGACAGACAGACAGACAGACAGACAGACAAAAATTTTTTTATTCGCGTTTTTGCTATAGGTATCGTATGTACTTTCATATGCATTTAGTGAAAAGGTGTTATTTTGATATTACAAACAGACACTCCAATTTTATTTATTTGTATAGATTAGAATTGTCTTCTAGTAGGTATAACCTTTTGTGACGAAATTAGAATCGTATTCGCTTTTGATTATATTAACATTTTATTACAATTATACCTAAAGCTAGAAACACGATGGTATTAGAAAACCATTTTTTTCTGGAAATTAGGTAGTGAATAGTGTTAGTGCATAAAAAGGTCACAAATGAAAGGACGTGTAAAATCTATTCAGACAAGACATAGGTACCCGCAATACATCACGTAGTATACCACGTACGCTGTCTGGCTCCTGATTACGCTGCGACACTATAAAAGTCAAAGATAAGGCGTCGTAATTCAAGGTAAGACAGCAGGTAATCTGTGCGAAACTCGACCGTAAATATTCCGAGCTCAGTGGCTGAATTACGGGTGTTTTGTCTCCTGCTGTCTGCTAGGCTTAAGGGACCCAATTATGGAAAAGACGTGATCATTTTTTATTACATTGAAGGATGTTTGCATTTGTAACTTGTATTTTGACAATGCTGTTGTTGTTCTTGGGTATGTGGACCAACGTTCCACACCGAGAAAAAAAATGCAAACCCAAATTAATTATATTGTGCCTTTTTTGTATGTTTACTAAATGTTACGTGATATTCATGAATTATTTGTTGTTATTACAAAACCTTTCGTAAAAAATGAAAAAATGATAAGTATTAGTTATGTAGATTATAAAATAAAACAGTCTCCAGTGCAAATAAAAAACACGGGTAGAAAACGGTCCGCCCGCTTGAGAAGTACGATAGGCAAAAGGATGAAACTCATAACACATCTTTTGCGTTTCGTCGAAGGTTAAAAATAGTCCCGCGAGTGCGCGCCTGTTGTGATGGTTGATGTATTTTTCCTCCGTCGGGCTATTGATTGGCAGCCGAACAGCCTTGTGCGTTGCAATTTCCACTCAGCGAGATTGAGTTGCCTATTTCGGGAAGAATAGAAGCGTTATTGGGCCACCGGATGAGCGAGTTCCGACGTTTGTACGTCATTAATGTAAGCATGTATTTGTGTTTAGATTTTGAAACGGGGTGGCCTAGGTATGTACAAACGAAATTTATTTATTTTGACGAAGGAACTTTTACTAATAAAACACATACACTATTAATTGGAATGGTGTATCATTGAAGCGTTAGATGGACGAAAATCAATTTATTTTGATTTCTTTTCATTATTTGTATTCTCTTTTTTTAGACTTTATTTTGAGTTTTTTTATATTATGGGAAATATAATAATTATTATGGTTCAGGACCTGGATAAACGGAACCATTACTAAAAGGTTATATAACTTATAACTTTGCTATTCAGTATATTAAAAGTGCTGTTATATATAGTAGAATATATAGTGGTATATGTATATTATAGAGTAGTATTTAAAACTAGTCATTTTATTATAATATTTTTTTTAAATTCATAAGTCTTCAGTCGCTGCCTTCCATTTTCTATTCTGCATATATTTCAAAGATTATTCAGAATACAAAACGGAAGCTAGTGATTGGAGTATGTAGTCAACAAAAAATATTCAACAATGGTCTTATACCTAACCCTTCATATTCTGGTCCGATTATTGTTTGAGCTAGGGGAGAGTCAGCACAGGGCTGAAGGTGCGGCTCGATCAATAGAGGGGTGCAACACAGCCATTGCCGCACACCTATTGTACCTTACTCACTATTAACTATTGTTTTTGCCTATATATAAATAGAGATACTGACTAACCCTCTGAGAACAGCTATAATGCTACGTTAAAAAAAATCGACTAAATAACATTTAAAATAAATAAATATTCACAAAGAAAGTATTATGGAAAATTCCACCTTTTTAAATCCAAATCCGTTTCCAAATCCATACGGGCGAAGTCGCAGGCAAAAGCTAGTTTAATATATGTATTATAGGTTTATTCATGTTATAGAGTTAGTTAAAATTATCTGCATTGTGCCCAATCCCCCTTGCATCGAGGCCGGACCCAGCAGTGAAATAAACTGCTAATTATTATTCCTGCATTGGCTTTGTGATGAACGCAATCAAACGGACAGTGGTACGTGCCATGGTTACAAGTGGGTCGCTGCCGTGCGGATTGCGTTTATCGCATCGGATGATCGCGTGGCGAGCAGCCCCGCCCGCCCTATTTTCGCTACTTACACCGATAGGGCGGATCGAACTTTAGTTGGTCCAGTAGAAAAATTGCATAGTTTGTACTACCACTTACGACTCAGACTTACTATTATAAACATTATTAATTATATTATAATAATATAAAATAATAATTTAGCCCTTGTGACGTCCACTCCTGGGCACGGGCCTCCCCTCAACATGAGGGGGTTTTCAGGCCATAATCCACCACGCTGGCCCAGTGCGGGTTGGCGGATTTAACATCTCTTTCGAAAATTGGTTAGATCTTATAAGACATGCATGTTTCCTCACGATGATTTCCTTCACCGTAAGCAAGTGATAATCATGTAGAAATTATGATTCCCACATAGATTTCGAAAAATCTAGAGGTGTGAGCCGGGGTTTGAACCCAAGACCTGGTGCCCGCAAGACGCGTGCTTTAACCAATCGGCTATCACTGCTGACTATAAATTAAGCAGCGTTAATTAATGAGATAAGAAGTCAATAAGTGTAAAGGTTCAATCGCCTAGTAGTGTCAGAGGCCTCCATTATAACCGTGCGGTTCTGGGTTCCACCCCCATCTCGGTCGGTATACTGTTGATGTAAGCTGATTAACTTACTAACAAGCACTTAGATTAGTGGCAGAGGCTAACTTGACTACTAAATATAAAACAACCCTGAATAAATAGTTATCTTTTTTATACTTTGAAATAAAACTATTTTTACGGATTATATCGCGTATATTTACTTTTTTATATTCCCGACGTTTAGGTTGCTTTACAGCAACCGTGGTCACGGGGGGACTGAGGTGTTAAACGTCCTGATGTCATAGTTAAAAAACTGGGTACCCTCAAAATTTAGTTGGTGTTTGCGGTCCGATCCACGCAGAAAGTGCTCACTGTGTCTCGAGGTCTTGCAATGGTACGCTTGGTTTTCGATTTTTTATACTTGCTTAAAATACAATGATTCTCAATTCTGTACTGTATTGATTTGTTTCCTAAGACATCTGTAGAGTCTATAGAGATGTATCGTAGGTACACATTTAACCTTCATGAAAGAGATAATAAACGAATTGTAAAACTTTTGTGAGCGTCAACTATCAGTCATAACATTCCTGATAAGGGTATTAGCATGTTCTTAAAATAATTACCTAACATAGTTATGCAACATATATTGTTCTGTAATGTATGTAATACGGTAATGCAACTTTGTGTTTGCTTCTGCATGTTCGCATGATGTATATATGATTTTCATTGCTTTATTATTCAAGATATTTATTACGATAACTACCTACCAGGGTAAAATTATTTAAATAGTTTTTAAATTGCAAATTGAATTTGGTAAATTACGCACGTTTAATGTTTTGAAAACAATATTACTAACTGAAAATGCTTAAAAATAAAAAATAATACTAAACTCAATATTATTCATTACACAGATAGACACAATAGGACATACAACACCATTACGGCATAAATCCCCGAGAGAGTATAAGCAGAGGTGCATTGCGGTGCACCAACGTCTTGCTGATGGTCAGTATTCTGTCAATAATTCAAATGGATCAACTATATTTAACTAGAAATAACACAGCACATAGTAGAAATAGTAGTAATAAGCCCTTTTGACGTCCCACTCCTAGGCACGGGCCTCCCTCACTACGGGGGATTCAGGCCGTAATCCACCACGATGGCCCGGTGCGGGTTGGCGGATTTCACATGTCTTTCGAAAATTTGTTTGATTCTCCAAGACATACACGTTTCCTCACGATTTTTTCCGTCACCGCAAGCAAATGATAATCATAATATAGAAATGATGATTCGCACATAGATTTTGAAAAACCCAGACGTGCGAGCCGGGGTTTAAAGTATAAATAACAAAATGACAAAATGCATTATCATTCAAGTAGATACCTAAGTATTCTGTGGTTCAAGCTCAATGAAGATACCAATCATATACTTAACTAATAATTACGTTCGCGGTCGATATGCTATCGACATGCAATGCCCAAGACTGGACACCTGGCGGTCATGGTCACAGAGCCACGGCTAAAGGCCATAGAAATGAAACTGATGCTTATGTTATCAATAATTCATTATTACAACATGCTATGTCATGAACGGAATCGTATAATGGTGCAAAAGTAGAGTCGTCGAGGCTATATAAAAGGTCTTAATTTAGAAATACACAATGCATTTTGCATGATGAACCGTTTAAAAAAAAAATGTGATGGTTAAAATATTTTTTGTTGCTTGCATTTGGATAGCGAGTGATTTATTTAGGCCAACTGTTAGAAGTAAAACTATTATTTTTTCCTCTTTTGAGTAGGAAGATATTTATAAATTTATCAACAAAAAGTACGCATTAAATTACTCACTACCTACTTAAGCTAGTTATTTTTGTCGTTTATAAGTAAATTGCTTGTAAATTAAATTTGTCGGATTTATTATTGAAGTTTAAGGTAAACAATCTGTATGTCCAAATATAAAGGTAAGTACTTATTAAGTATTATTTTCTTGTTCAAATGCATTATATAAAACTTGAGATTTCAATATTTTTAGCTAAATAAAATTAAGTTCGAGTTACACCAGAATTTTTGTTAGTGTCACTGACGTCTCTATCGGTTTTGTTGTTCGATGTAGGTCGGTGATGGTAGTGGTGCCCCGGGGGTGGTAGTGGCGACCCACCACCAAGCCCGCGCCGACGTGCCGTGCCGTGTGTATCGAACCGTCGCGAATTAAACGAAAATAACCGATGCTTAAAAACTACCAACTGAAAATAGTGTAGTGAGAGTGATTTGTTATTTAAAAGTGGTTATAATTAAACTGCTCTGTTCTCATATTATATTATTCATATTATTGGATAGTATGCGGCTATACAAGGTGAAACATAAAGGGTATACTTTTTTTTTCAAAACTTAACTTTGTAATTCTAAAACTATCAGCTTTGGAGGGAATTTGAAAAACAAAAGGTGTTATAGGAATACAGCTGTTGACCGATTTCACAAGTCTGCAAAACCTTTAGTACTTCAACGGTCCCACAAAGCCGATAGTTTGAGATTTACAAAGTTAAGTTGCAAAAAAAATAGTATACCCTTTTTGTGTCACCTAGTATAGTAAGATTTAAACGCTTTGATGTTGATATGTTATTTGGATTCTGTATAAGAAAACAATCAATTATCTAATACCTACCTGTAACGCCTTTCATCATAGATTTATTATGTAATTTCAGTCTCTACTTCAAACGCAAACAGATTGTAGTAGGCACTTTCCTACACTTAAAATTGCTCCTTTTTTCTAAATATAATGTAAATTTACAAGTCTTGTATATAACAAAATATACCTTTACAAGATTACGCAAGTCGCAAAATACAGTGACCAAGGATATACCCTATTTAAAACTATGATATAACAAGTATGGCATCGAACAATTATTTTAAACAATTTTGTGAGACGCTCTACCTATTTCGCGAAGAAAATGGGCAGCTATGATAAACTTATATAAAGGCTGAATCATTTCTATGGATTAACATGCCATCAACGATAAACTTACTTAACTGTTCTTTGAAAATTGTTATCACTGTACCCTTCCTTACATTTAAATATCCTTATTACATTTAAAGTGTAAAAAACTAGTGCATTTGTAACGTTGGCGACAGTCGCATAAGCTTTATACATGTTTAAGCAATCTATCCGCTTGATGTAACTTGTCATGGTAATAGGCATATCTTTAATGGGTAAACTTAATACATAACACTATAATATTCATCTTGTGAAATAAGTGTTCCCATGGGCTAGTCGCAAAACGTTTGCAATAATAAGTGACAACAAATGTGTAATCTAGAACTGTTAACGACAAAAGTGTGTGATGTGAATGTCCATTTAATCGGTTGAAAGACAATAAGGCATCATGTATGACGGTGGAGACACGCCTCTGATGACCCCTGATGGTTACAGCAGTTTATCACAAGGTGAGTGATGAGGTCACCAGGCGACTAAGAAATCAGACATTATACATGGATGAAACATAAGTACCTACATACGTACTTTGTTATTCAGAATTACAATAGTAATCAATTGTATGGTTTTATTATATTAGGAAAAAATAGGTAAAAATAATAGGAACAGTTAGGTATAGTATAGGTTCTTGTTTGAGAAAATAATGAACAAAACAAGTAATAGGCGGCAATACTTAAAAATAAATTAAAATACTAAACAATTGTAATAAAATCCTTTTACTTAAAACCGTAAAAGTAAACACAGTCGAGTGGATAAAGTTAGCTCCGCTGCGCGCCGCTCGCTGCGGTGAACTCGAGTTTTGAAATGAACCGACAATATTATGAACTCATTTACATCGAAATACCGACAACTTTTTACATGACCTCGCTATTTCCTTAATAGGATGATAACTATTATTATCTTGTCTAACATTATTTTATAGTTGCTTAAAGTTAACTTAAATGAACACTAATTCGATACCGATTTAATCAGAACTACTAAGCGGTCATTCACACAGTTAACCCGTGATAATAATTTACATACATATTACTGTATGTGGATGTCAGATATAATCTTGACGACCGCTTGGCGCAGTGGTTTGAGCGAAGGCCGCTCGGCTCAGCACATGGTGGTTGGGGGTTCAATTACCGCCAGGGAAAATTTCGGAAATGGCCTTTTCGTAATTTTCCCAGATCTGGGTGTCACTGGGATTGCCCCCAGTCTATTGTACGGTACCCATAGTACAAGCATTGCTTAGTTTGGGACCGTACAGTTGGTGTGTCTGTCTGGTGATAGTTAACAAAAATAAAAAAATTCAGCGGTATGTTCCAAAGATGTATAGCCAAAACGGCGTCGGTTCCGTGAGATTTACCGCTTATAAGTTACATTCATCAAAAATAATTAGAAATTAGAAAACTGATATCTTTATTCGTCTCGTCGTGGCCTCTTTCAGAGCTTACACGATTAAATTAAAGAATTGTCCAGTGTAGAAAAATGGCCGAAGAATCCGAAGAGTTTAAAAGTACTTCACGCAAGATTAATATCCCTTAACATTACTACTTCTCAGTCGATTAATTGTATGAATGAAATGACCAAAGTTTGACAAACAAGGGTCAAGTAGGTACTATTGTTCTTCAGGGGACGTCAACCGTTAAATCATTTGAACTCCATAGTCTATGGATAAAAGTTGTTTTTACTTATTCACAACATTAATTTAAACTTAACTGTACCCACTTCAAAAATTATTACTATATAGATGTATAGATATTAATACATTAGTCAGTATTATATTCCTTGAGTTCTACGTAACCATTATAATTTGTATGTACTTCTGATCCAGGTCCTAGGTATAACACCTCATTTAAACTCTGAGTAGTCCCAAAAAATAAACCACTAAATGACTAAATTAGAATCACCTTCAATGATATAGTAATTTTGTAGATGAATACAATTAAAGCGCAAGTATAGAGAGTATAGAATATATAGCGAAGAGTATAGGTACCTATCCCCTTTTCAAGTCAGTCAAATTAGATTTTAACAGTGCAAAACTTGTTACGTAAATCCTTAAAGAGCTAAGAGATTTAACATCGCTCACTGCTCCGAGATAAGGAGAAATACGAACCCACTTTAGCGCTCCCTGACCTAAGGAGATTTTTTAAAGGGAGATATATTATTTTCTTCTAGAAAATATTTTTCTTCCATGAAGGCTTTCGGTGAGGGGTCATTAGACGTTATCTGTACAAAACCATTGATGTGCCCGCTTCCCTTTGTCCTTCAAATTCCGAACCTTTTCTTGTGAAATCTAATATTTCAAAGGTCATTAACATAGAGCAATGGATACCAAGCTCTTTGTTGGGGTGTCGAAATAAATTTATTCGCTGTGAGTGCCTACCGCCTTTTTACGCAAAACCGTTTTGGAAAAACGATCCTTGACTTTTTTATCAGGCGGCTGTTTTTGCTGTTGTTCTTTCTTTATTTTTCTTTCCTACCTAAAAGGAAGTTTTATGTTGCCAGGAAGTCTGTATGTCTCGTTTATTAGGAAGAGTCAATTACACAAAATAAATCTGGAATAGGAATTATAACCTACTAGCTGTGCCCACGGACTTAAAGTATCCTATCCCGGTTATAGACTATCTGTGTTCCAAATTTCATTCAAATCCGTTTAGTAGTTTTTGCGTGAAGGAGTAACAAACATACATACATACATACATCCACACTCACAAAGTGAAAGTTTGTGAGTGTGGATGTATGTATGTATGTACGTATGTTTGTACGGGATTAACATATAGGATACTTTTTATCCCGATAATCCCGAAATTTTTGTTACGTTAAATACTACACGGACGAAGTCCGTGGGCACAGCTAGTTTATAATATTAGTAGGACATACTTAAACCTATTAATTATATTTAACTAGCTGACTCGACAGACGTTGTCCTGTCTTAACTTTGAATATTGTTCGAATTGGTCCTTCTCCTGACAATAATAAGCACAACAAAAAAGAATTAGCGAAATCGTTCCTACCATTCACGCGTGATGCAATGACCAAAGAAATAGAGATTCATTTTTATATTTGTATAGATTTGCTTTTTTCTCATCACATAAATCACAAACCAATTTTTCTTTATTACAACTAGGTCAGTAGATCAGTGTAATATTTCAGTTATAATTAATAGTTAGCGAAGCCGGCCCGAGGTAAGCGCCTATTATTTTTCTTTTAGCTTCGAGACCGCAAATGCGAAAACTTTCGTTAGTAAAAAATAGGGGCGCAGCTGACTGAGTCGGCAACATCTGCCATCTCCGTTGACGATATGAGTAGGTCACAGTCATAGACATGGAATAGACATGAATGATTTATTAATTGTATTTATAATTATCATAAGTATAACTCTAAACGGCTGATCAGATTTTCATGAAACATAGTTAGGAACCATCTCGATCAGAATACATTTCTAACAAAAAAAATTTATTAAAATCGGTCCATACGCTTGGGCGCTACGATGCCACAGACAGACACATAGATTCACAGATACACCATGTACACCAACTTATCACACCCCTCTTTTTGGTCTGGGGTTAAAAAATAGGGCCATTGGCCAGCAATATAACACTTTTAATAGGCTATGGGTTACAGGAAAAGGAGGATGCAATAAGAATAAAACCAATTAATTTATTTATGCCTCAGCATTATTGATGACGAAATAACCAGCGTAATTCAGTTCCTCGCCCAACTCTTGTATATTCGTTCGAAAACTATCGGCGTAACGAGGGCGAAGTAAATTGCAGTTGCGAACATCGGTCCGCCGGCGGCTTGAATTGTTCAACAAAGACTTCCCTGCTTAATGGCATCTCTTTGGCAAAGAATCTCGTCTTGCAAAGAACCTTCCTTGAATGAACCAAACCGCTCAGTTGGTATTGAAAAGTACCTGGAGTGTGTCGATACTATTTCGTGTCATCATAATTAAAACAAATATCGAACTCTTATCTTTGTAGTCTCGATTCGTGCTGTGTTCAATCAATATTATATTAAAGTTTGTTGAGATATAACAGAATATCAATTTACTAAGAAATTACTCGGTTTTGTAAATCAGAAGCTCAGTCAGTATTGTCTCAATGGTGAAGAAATTTCGGCAATAGACCAAAAATCAGGCACAATAGAAATGTAAAATTGACAATTTGTAAGTGCTACCGTAGACCTAAGCAAAATAAACGCTTTGCCTTTGGCTTTTTTTAGCTAGGTAAAAAAAAAAATATATTTGCCATACGTTTCAACTCACTTACGTTAGTAGGTACCTACATATAAACGAAATTAACTAGGGTTATGAAACAATGGTAAGTGAAAAATGGATGAAGGTACCTGTGGCTTCCACTAGGACAAGCCTATCTCGTGAAAGCCGGCTTATATTTTGCCTGGGAACAGTTTCCGAGATCGAAATTAGGCAACATTCAAATGGGGACATTTACATAAAAAGTTTAAAGCTAAATAATGTAGGTACTAAAATTAGAAATTATGTTTACTCTATTGCGCTTAGAAAACGCAGAGAAAATTCTAACGCTCATATGAATGTACCGATGGATGAAAACAGGCGTCTCTGGAGATAGACGGGTAATAATTGGTTATATGTAACCTTATTTCAGTGTGACTTAATTACTTGAATCTCAACATGGGTACCTATCCAGTGCAAAGAATTTGTAATAATGTCTTATTATTACAAATTCTTTGGCTCAGTGTCATTTATAGTCAGTTCATTTCACAACGACGCGTGGGTTTTTACAATTTGACCCATATGACAGTGTCACAGGCGTCACAGCACGCGTCTTCGTGAAATTAACGAATTATACCAACGCGAAGTTTGTATGGGGACTAGTATAGAGCGCCAGTATTTATTTGACGACTGCTTGGCGCAGTGGTTTCAGCATAGGCCGTGCGGCCAAAGTGGTTTCAATTACGGGCTCGATTCCCGCTTTTCGGAAATAACCTTTTCATAGTTTCCCCAGGTCTGGGTCTCACTGGGATTGCGCCCTGTCCATTGTCCTATACTCATAGTACAAGCGTTGCTTAGTTTGAGCACCACACAGTTGGTGTGTCGGTCTGGCGATATATATTTATTATTGAAATAAAACTATTTTTCGGATTTTATCGCGTTTATTTAATTTATGTTCCCGACGTTTAATATAATTAAATCCAAAACCAAGTGTACCATTGCAAGACCTCGAGACACTGTGAGCACTTTCTGCTTGGATCGGACCGCAAACAACAACTTAATATGAGGGTACCCAGATACTAACTATGACATCAGGACGTCTAACACCTCAGTCCCCCGTGACCATGGCTGCTGTAAAGCAGCCGAAACGTCGGGAACATAAATTAAATAAACGCGATAAAATCCGTTAAATAGTTTTATTTCAATGTGTAGTATTCGCGTAAATATAAGAAAACAATATATATATTTATTATTTATTTATTTACTATTGGTAAGTTAATAAATATTTTCATGGTCTAGACTTCACTTAGTTGACATCTACTCGATAAAAGCGGTTGTCACATAACGATAAAATCCACATTAGAGCTCCGATCTCACCAGACCAAGCTCCACCAGGCATCAAACTGCAAAGTCATTAGTTTAATTTTGTGGACGTGATAATACTTATCAGATAAACCGCGCTCAGTTGGGTTTACACTGATACCAATTAATACAGAGATAAATTTAATCAGCGTGTAATATTAGTCCGATTTCAGAAGCTATGTCGCTATGTAGGTACCTACAATGTTTGTTACAGGAGAAACAGAGAACTTTCAAGACACCAGTAACAGGTTGCTTTTAAACTCATTCATAAACATTAAATAAAATAAAAAATAAAAATAGCCTTTATTTACTCTGACTATATATTTCCTATATGTATATAACTTAGTCTTAAATATCAGTTACCAGGTCAGGCTGTCTTGCGACATAGGCCTCCTCAAGTTCCCTCCACCTTTGCCTGCCCATTGCTGTCCTTCTCCATCCTTTGGGCAGATCGTCTTCCCATCTTACATCTATTACAAAACCTGGGGTGCTACTCTTAGCAACGATAATCGATATATCGTGACATTTGTATTGTCAAATCCTATTATAAATTCCATATTTTTTGCTGTCGTATCGATTACTGAACGAACAATACAAAATTATCGTTCGTGCAGACGATATACGATATCGATTATCGTTGCCAATAGTAGCATCCCTGTACATTTCCTATGATCCATATTCCTTGCTCCAAACATGATACAGGATCTGTCTCATGTTACGTTCACATAATTACCGCAACTTGTGTGGGTCATCACAGTTTCTAACAAGTTTATATCTAGATCTTCTGCATCTGCGAACGGACAGCTTCGACGAGTAGAGTTTGGAAACTTTGGCCTTCCTAACGGACAAAGTTCGATCAAGTATTATGACAATTATCAGGACAAGGTCGGGTCCCTGATACTGGACATTGTGAGGGTGGCGTCGACATTGACAGCGCTTGAATTATTAAGCTGGTTTCGACTATATTTCATTGCTATATGGATGTTTAACTCCATATATTTAATATGCGTTTCCGTTTGTTTATATTTGGGATACTTGTAAAAAGACGTGTTAACTTGAATTATCGGTGTTAATATTTGAGTTAAAATCTGTGAAATTATAAAGTGAATTTAATTAAATGGTTGTAACTGAATATTCGTCGATATTCCACTGTCGAAGTATTAAAAATATCTTGAAAGATTATCTACACACGCGCATAAATTGATATCGTAATCCTCAGGTAATATTAATGAGTACCTTCAAATCTCTAGTATAGGCATAAATATCAGAAAATGTTTAATGTTTGAAGCTCACAAAGATAACCAATTAATTAACTGGCAAACATATCATAGCAACAAAAAAACTTCCGCTTTAAATAAAGTCGCATTGTATTTTGTGAAACCCCTCACGTCGTCAGCTGTCGAGCTAAGCCGCCACTGAAATAACCGAGGGCGGAACAATAATAATGCTATAAATCAATGGGGACATGGCAGCCGGGCAACCCTAGCCCTGAACTGTTTCAAGGACGCCACAACATGAGAATGTGACCTAGATATCGTTATTTTTCTTTTTAAATTATCGTTGTCACATAACCACGCATACTTATTTATATGCGCTGTAAAAATCCCCTCTTTATATCATGCAGTCCTAGTATAGGTACTCCTTAGATTGGATGGTAATCATTTCAAGGATCATGTCTATTTGCAAATCTGCTTTTAAAAGCTTGTGCGCTATGTACCGCCTCGTAATAACTGCTTCCTACAACATTTTTATGGCACCACACCATCTTATTGGACTTATTGGTGCTTGAAAATTATTATGGTCTTAACGATAACTAAAATGATTCCTAGCACTAAATAACAAACCGGTAGCTTATCAGCGTTTATGATGATTAATAGATCGGATTTCTGAAAACCCGGTATCTGCCTATCTGAGGCAAATAAATCAATAATGATTGGCTGAATATAATAAGTGTGCCCATGTTTTATTTGTAAATTCTGCTCGCTGTTTCTAGAATGTCAAGATAAAGAGGCCATGATAAACAATATTTACGTCTAAAAAACATTTGAAATGCTCAAATCGTAATAAGTACTTATTATATTTTTTTCTTTGAATAATAACAATTCCACATAATAATTACTATCCCTTCCATTCTTAATAATATTATAAAATAAATATCTGTCAGTCGAACTGGTCTAATCTACCCACGCAGGGAAAACTTAGTAAATGTATTGTAAACCTAGGTTGATTTCAATCGGTCTAAGAAGAAACCCATCAGATATTACTTTCGTTGACTTGTATGTGACACGAAAGAAAAGTATTGTAATCTAAAACACCAAAATTGCCCTTGCCTTAGCCCTAATCTAGGTATTATGGAACCAGAATGCGAGTCGTACATGAACCGTGGCAAGTTCAAGCAGGAAAATCGATCCAGGTACTCGGCCGACTCCGCGGACAGTCGGCCGCCGCCGCCCGCCCTGGCATTGGCATTTGGTAGGAATCAGGGAACTTAAATCGAATTATCCAGCGCATTATTAATGCTACAGGTCAAGGGAGTTGTCAATGTAAATAATGGTATTTTGGTCCGTAACTAAAATACGCAACATAATTGGTAAGTACCTACGACATGACAGGTGAAGGAGACTACCACATGTACAGAAAGATGGGCCGAGCTCCATCAGGTCGCACACCAAAAAGTGTCTTAGGTCACTTAAATAGGTAGAGAATTGATACAGCAGTAATTCATGTAGCTACATGTGTAATATACTATTTACGTAAGTGCAAGGAAATTTAAGAGTAAAAACATAGGCCAAAGGCATATCGGGATATGAACAATTTGGGGTTCCGTGCCATTTTAATATCAAAAAATCATCGTACCAACAGCCGTGTAGTACAAAAACAAAATAAAATTGAACATTTATATTTAAATACAATAGGAGCCGCATTAATAAATCAATCTCAAGCCTGAGAGCAATCTCGAGTATGCTTTTGATAATATTTGACATGCAATTTTATACTGGTATGACTGGTATTTTATGACATAAGAATGACATTTCACAGATCACTCTGAGACTTAAGATTGATTTATTACGAGCCTAAGAGCATAATTCTTATGCGTTAGATGAAATCCAGCTGGTATATCTAGAAACTCTCGCATTGACTCCGGGGTAATAGCTGCTAGCACAGCCAGTGCCCCACGAGGTGACACCGACCACGACCCCGTTGTGGTAGAGAGGACCGCCAGAGTCACCCTGGCACTGGTCGCGATCACCCACGTCGAGCCAGCCGGAGCACAGCATGTTGTCGGTGATGCCACCGCCGTAACGAATGTTGCATGTTGCCTGGTTGATGGTCCAGACTTGAACGTGGCGGAGTTGTTCGGAAGATGCACCGTTTGCCTGTAAACAAACACAAAACACTCCATGATGGAAAAAATATTCTTGCATACATAGTGAAAATTGAACAGCAACACAATTTCCTCATAAGTATATATATACTAGTTTCCGCCCGCAACTTCGTCCGTGTAGAGTTAAGTTAAGTATTCTATGCGTTAATCCAGGTTATAAACTATATGTGTTCCAAATTTCATCCAAATCCATTCAGTAGTTTTTGCGTGAAAGAGTAACAAACATACATCCACACTCCCAAACTTTCGTATTTATAATATTATATATAGTAGGCTATATATTATATAGCTGACGTCATATAGAGGACTATAATTTTTTTATGTTCTTCCGAGATCATCGCCTTAGAAACTGTCTACAGATGCCCTGAGGGTGCCTGAGAACTCTTCCTGAATAGGTTAACTCGTATCACATCCCGAAGAAGAACAATCATATGACAAGTATCTTAGGTCCGTATCAATAAATCAATTTCAAGTCTGAGAGCGGTCTCGAGTAAGCTCTTGACCTGTAATTATGTACTGGAATGACATTTTTAAGATCGCTTTCAGACTTAAGATCGAAGTATACGAGCATTACTTACAGCAGTTGTACCCCATCCAGCTGCCCACACAATCTGGTTGTCAGCAAGTACGTAATTAGCACTAGCGATGCTCGCTGATTGCACCAGCGTGCTGAACGCCATCGCAGTGGCGGTGCGCATGATCGCGACGTCATTGTCCTGGGTGTCGTTATTGTAGCTGGGGTGGAGGGTCATGCTAGCCAGGGTGTAGGTCGTGCCACCGCTACTGGCATATGTGGAGCCAGCGCGGATCCTCCACCGATTAACAGTGTCACCACTGCAAAAGATAAATATTTCAGCGTTACTGAAAACATGTCTTTACTCATTACAGATTTAGAAATACTAGTATTCCCGTTGTAATGGTCGAAATTCGACCATATTTCATTTTAATTTTTATTTTTATCGTCATTAAGGTTTTATTGTTCAAGACTGTTTGATACTGGCACGCAGAATGCACAATGGAAGTCCCGCCCTCCAAATACTGTCACCGTTTGTGAGTCAGACAGTCAGACAGTCTGGGGGTTACAAATGTGTGTGTTCATGGTAGTCTGTGTAATGTTATTTATTGATTTTAATGTATTTCTAAGGATAATAATATAAAAATATTAGCATTATGCACTCCTTCTCTAAATAAAATATAAGTGTGCCAAATTTTATACTCCTAAGCCCGCGCAGTTTTCGTATTAAGCGTTTGAAAGTTTTTGCTTCACGTATTAATATTATAGATACTTAAGAAGATATTTTTACTAGCGCCTTAGTAATGCTAAAGGTCATGTGTGTCTACCTACCACAATAAAAATGTGTAGGTTGGAAGTGAGTGATTTAAATAAAGGTCACCTCTTAGAATCGAACCCATTGGTTTATTTTTGGTTGTAGATACTTACATCATCTTCAGCATTTACTAATATGCATCTAAAATATCATGTATTATTTTTATTAAAATAAGATTTTTCCCCAAACAATGATTAGACTCAATGCTATTGATAAACTTAAACGCCCATGGTATAACGGGCGAGTAGTTAAACTCAGAATGATCTCTTTCTGTCAACAGTAATTTGGCATTCGAAAGAAGAAAACAAAGTATAGTGTAACTACAGAACTGCTAATTCACGTTTATTAATAAGGGGGTAGATGATTATGCAACCCTATTGGTTGGTTGGGGGCACAGATATAGATTTACATAGATAACGCAAACACATGTACTTCGCGTGTACGAAACCCCGACCAAGCGTCAAGGTTGGTCGCCGCTAACTTACAGTCCGCGCGACTACAGATATCTAAATATATATAACTTAAAGGTGACTGACTGACATAGTGATCTATCAACGCACAGCCCTAACCACTGGACGGATCGGGCTGAAATTTGGCATGCAGGTAGATGTTATGACCTAGGCATCCGCTAAGAAAGGATTTTGATTAATTCTACCCCCGAGGGAATAAAATAGGGGATGAATAATCCCGAAATTCTTGTTAAGTTAAATTACACGCGGACGAAGTCGCGGGCACAGCTAGTAAACAATATGAGTATGAGCGTGATAATCACACGAGAGAATCGTAGCGGGCGGAGGGGCATCGGCGGCATCGGTGTCTTTGAATCGGTTGGGACTTCCCGTCACTAATGACGTCACAGGAGGTGTTAAAAATTCGGCACGCTTGGTTTCAATACAAATCGTGATACTTGCGTTATCTATGTAAATCTATATCTATGGTTGGGGGTATTGGCTTCAAGTTTAGGATAGTATTGGGTACCTATTGGCGAATCAAAATAATTGAACAGCTGACTCTCAATGGTCTCAAACTTACAACGGACAGTGAGCGGCGGTGAGCACGGCTGTGGTGGTGAGAATAGTGCCGCCGCATGACTGCAAGTATGTTTGCAAGTTCGATGAGTACAGAAGGGCCACAATCGCGGGATACTGATCGATGGTCGTCACGGAACCGCCCACAATCCTTGCCGGGCTTCTTGGTGCAGCTAAAAGGATAAATTTATTTAATTAGTAGATCATTGTAATATTTTTATGGGATAGGTTATAGTATATTTATATGACCTTTGAAAGAAAGAAACTATTTGGCGTCAACAAAAGGTATATATATATCTACTTACCTACGACATAAGCCGTTAATAAAATTAGGTATTGATTTAGGTCTTTGATTTGATATAGGATTATCTAAGAAAATCTTAGACGATGATACAAATATGAGATCTAATCTTATCATGATATGTGAGTCCGAGCGTAATTTACTTACTACTCGTATAACGATATCATTCACAGAGCAGGCAGGTATACTTTAAGAATACGAACGAGCACCTGCTGGTTATCAATTCTCTGTCATATCTTTTTTACACACTGACAGAGAATATTTGACAAAACACGGGTTTACCGCGTGTTTAACTTTGTTGTAACAACACCGTTGAGTTTTTATTAGGGTTTGGGCGATAATAATACGGTATGGTATAAGTAGAATTTTATTTTGCTTAATTGGACGTAGTTTTGCAAAATCATACCAACCCACACACACTTCTGCAAACTAAAACCAACCTAGAACCATTAATACAAGGTTGGTTTTGGCCTACAGCAGTGCATGTGGGTTAATACCGTTCTGCAAAACGATATCCAATTAAGAAAACGTGATAATTATTATATCTACTTATCTTTTGAATCATCGCTAGATTATTGTATAAATGTTTAAGTCGCTTAATGTCTTGTTTACCAGAATTTAAGGTATGAAACAGAGCTGGAGAGAAAACCTTCCCAGCAACATTTACACAAACATTTGCCCAATTCCTTAATTCTGTTCTGACGTCATTTTATCTAATACTGTCAATGCATACACCTTACATACCTGATGTAGCCGCAAAGCAACACACAACCAGTACAATAAAATCACGCATTTTTGTTTTAAACGCACATCGCTCGCCGACTTTAATATTTATATTAAGCAATACCATCTACCGCTATCAGTATTATCTTCGACCAGAGTTCGTAATCGCTATAAACACCATCGTTATCAGCGCCAAATTGGTCATCATTGAGTCATCATAACAATATAGATTAAGTAACTTTTGATGTTTATGACACACTATTCTAAGGAATCGTTGAGTTTAACTCCTGTGTGGTGAAAGGATTTAGATACAAATACATTAATCGTTTTTATTGTGGAGATCAATATTGTGACGCACATCATAAATGAACTAGTCTGAAAGCACTTGAAAGTCACATTTAAATTGTTAAGTATTTGGGATTTTTTTTTGTTAGAGAAGCCATTCCAAATGCTAGATAGTAACTATGGTATAAATATTACAGCAGACAAAAAAGCGTTAATGATAATAAAATCAAAACATAAGACATTGAATCCTACTAATATTATAAATGCGAAAGTTTGTGAGTGAATGTTTGTTACTCTTTCACGCAAAAACTATTGAACGGGTTTGGATGAAATTTGGAACACAGATAGTTTATAACCTGGAATAACACATAGAATACTTTACTTAAGTGTACGCGGACGTAGTCGCGGGCAGAAACTAGTAAGTAATAATTTAACTAGGCGAAAGGTATTATTTTAAATGGCAACGTCATTTTTACACAAATAATATATTGAATCCAGGTTGTGAAAGGAGATCATTTATTTATTTGTTATTTAATTTATAGGTAATAAATAAATAATTTATCCCTTTTGACGTCCCACTACTGGGCACGGGCCTCCCCTCACCATGAGGGGGTTTCAGGCCATAATCCACCACGCTGGCCCAGTGGGCGTTGGCGGATTTCACATATTGTATGTAGATAATTGGTTAGATCTCCTAAGACATGCAGGTTTCCTCACGATGTTTTCCTTCTCCGTAAGCAAGTGATAATCATATAAATTATGATTCGCACATAGTTTTTGAAAAATCCAGAGCTGCGAGCCGGGGTTTGAACCCAAGACCTGGTGCCCGCAAGACGCGTGCTTTTAGCCAATCGGCTATCACTGCGTTAATTTGTTTTTTTTTTGTTATTTCATTGTTAATAAGGGGTTCCGTTCCTAAAAAGAAACAAAACCGTTGTCAGATGATGCTTACATCTGTATGTCGGCCTGCGCTCTCAGTGCCCGCGTTCTGAATTTTGAAAAAAAAATGCACTTTAGAGAGAAATATCACTTTAACTATTGTTTTCAATCAAAGGTGACTACGTGAGGATATCATTTACATTGATATAAATTAATTTGTGCGATGATAATATTCTCTATCATAAATTTCTTATCTTTCCCAAATAAGGTTATTTAATCCATATTTTAATCTTTATACTCGTGCCAATAAAATGTCTCAAAATTGTCTTACTTAATTAATTAATGCCAACTTAATTATTGAACTCTTAAACCAATAGTGCACCCAAATACCTATTCATAATCATGAAATTAATTCGAATGAGGCTTTATAAAATGGGTGGTTCATTAAAAGGATGACGTATCATTTCCCATTTTACTTAATTATGGCTAGAAGATTAATTAGAAGATTAATTAAACCGACTTCAAAAAACCTATGTATACTAAAAAGATAGAAATGAGGTCCCTAACCTTATAATTTATTTAATTTGGTGTCGGTGCCAATTCAAGTTAGTAAACACATGACTTAGTGTAAAGATAGTGGCACCGACTCCAAATGAAAGAAATTATAATGTCCCTAGTTATTTCTAGCTTTGTAGTACACCTAGGTTTTGTTGCAGCCGGTTAAATTTTATAATAAAATATTAAATTTCATTAATATTAGTGCAAAGCTACGTATAAAATTGCTGGTAATCGTGCATGGTTCATATCACTCAAACAACTGAACCGATTTTGATGAAATTTCTCAGGGACATCTTAACAAGTGGGGTACGTGATTTATTTTGCTGTCATATCGATTGGGATGTCTAATGAGAGAAGGGCAAAATCAGAAAAAAAAACATAATATTTCAGCGTTTATTGATACTACTACCGATGTCTATGGACAGTTTTGAATATAATTCTTATAACTAAAACCACAGAAGGACCACCACCTCCCTAATTAGAATAAATTTTACACATATCTACGTATGAATTTTAGATTCTCATATATTATAAATAACTCTAATAAGGTGCATTAAGGTACAAATTCAGTGCAAAATCAAATTCTATATAATCGAATTTCATTAGGATAGCCGAATGAGTCAGACACGTGAGGACAGACGTCGCTGACGGTTGTATCCGTATTCATCATCATCATCATCATCAGCCTATACTTGTCCACTGCTGGACATAGGCCTCCCCTAATGAGCGCCATAGCGCCCTGTCTTCAGCTTGCCGCATCCAGCATCTGCCTGCAGTCTTTCGTAGATCGTCATTCCACCTGGTCGGAGGGCGTCCTACACTACACTTGCCGAGTCGAGGTCTCCACTCAAGAACACGTTTACCCCAGCGGTTGTCGGTTCTTCGCGAGATATGGCCAGCCCACTGCCACTTCAGCTTGCTAATTCTTTGAGCTATGTCGATAACTTTGATAACTCCTTCTCAATTTTTTTACCTAACTGCAGAATCTGCCCAAGGTACGTGTACTCGGAAACAAGTTCAAGAAGGTGGCCATGTACGACCACCGGTCCCGGATCAATGTGGCCACCAAAGTCATGATCAATGGCCATTGATCATGACTTTGGTGTTATCCAAATTCATGCCAAGACCGATGCGTCGCCGCATTCTTTTATCCGTATTCGGGTAAAAGAATTTAAAACGTTTTTAATTGTTTACTGAAGATAGATGAAGATATTGGAGAAGCACATAATATGTGACAGATATACAATACCTCAGTCCATCTATCACCCCTGTGTAGGTGCTGGGAGTAAAGGTATAGTTGCAAAAAATAAAAAATCAATGTAATAGGTACTTAGGTATATTCGTTTCATATATTAATATTACATGTTAGGCGTTAGACTGGATCCAGGAAGTGTAGCGAGAAACGCGAACGTTGACACCCGGGAAGAAGGCATCGCCACAGCCGCGGCCCCAAGAGCAGACACCGACCACGACGTTGTTGTGGTAGAGAGGACCGCCAGAGTCGCCCTGGCACTGGTCGCGACCACCCACGTCGAGCCAGCCGGAGCACAGCATGTTGTCGGTGACGGCTCTGATATTGGTGTAGCGGTCAATGCAGGTACGCTGGTTGATGGTCCAGATCTGGACCTGACGGAGCTGCTCGACGTTCCAACCGCTTTGCTAGAATGGAAAATTAATTTTATACGACGATTGCTTGGTTGCGGGTTCGATTCCAGCTGGGGCAAATTTCAGAAAAGGCCTTTTCGTAATTTGCCCATTGTACAAGCGTTGTTTTTTTGGGACCATACAGTTGGTGTGTCATTGTGGCGATATTTTTATTTAATTCTGAATAAGAGACTTATTGAGGTTAAAAAAATTATAAATTCATAAAGAAAAAAAAGTTATACTTACGAAGGTAGCACCCCAGCCGGTAGCCCAGACGACCTGGTTGTCAGCGAGGTTGTAGTTGGCGCCAGCGATAGAAGCGGCGCGGACATTGTTGTTGAAGCTGATGGTGGTGGCGGTGCGCATGATAGAGATGTCGTTGTCCTGAGTATTGGCGTTGTAGTTGGCGTGGTTGAGGATGCTAGCGATATTGTGGACAGCACCACCGCTGTTAGACATAGTAGAGCCCACACGGATGCGCCATCTGCCGGGTGGGTCATTGCTGCAAGAAAATATTTCAGATTAGAGATCAACTAAAGCGTTTCTAGATAAAGTCTGTTCAATTGTATATTTATTGCAACTGTCAACTTACGCGGGGCAGTGGGCGGCAGTGAGGATGGACCTGTTGTTCAGGATAGTACCACCACAATAGTGCCAGTAGCTGTTCCAGTTATAGGTGTAGAGGAGGGCTGCCATCTGGGGCCATCGGTCGATGGTGGTGAGAGAACCCCCCACAATCCTTTGGGGATTCGAGGGGACGGCTGCAACGTCATAACAATGTACTTAATTATTTATAACAAGAAAGAAAGAAATAATTTATTGCAACAAGCACAAACAAAAAAAACATAGAAACACCCAAATACTGTGCTCGTCGAAAACGGTCCCAATTCAGCATAATATGCTGGTTGACGACAACCACCGCTGGTCTTCCATTGAAACCGTTTGAAGATATCACGGGCGCAAACCGAAACTACTTAGGTATTTTAGCAACAACTTTTAAACCCTTTTCGCTAGCGGCACTTGCTTTAGTTAAAAGTTAGAAACAGTTTTTAATTTTAAAAAAGGAATCTTAAACACCTTGTAAGAAAGCACATTATTTTGTCACCAGAATAGGAATTGTTTCTTCACCACTGGTTTTACTTACCGGCAACAGCCGCGAAGCAAAGGGCCAATACAGCGACGGCACGCATTTTCACTACACTGTGACAATTGTACCGTTGCGATTGATGATATCAGTTTATATACTTACCTATATCCTGATTAATATTAATATCCAATTTTTCTGAAGTTGATAAACAATAAAAAAGATTAAAAGCTTTAACAAATCCACTACCTGCTTTAAGTATTAGGACTTAGTCACATCTATTACAAATAAATAAAATTGGAGTGTCTGTTTGTAATATCAAAATAACACCTTTTCACTAAATGCATATGAAAGTACATACGACATCTATAACAAAAACGCAATTAAAAAAAATTTGTCTGTCTGTCTGTCTGTCCGTCTGTCTGTCTGTCTGTCTGTCTGTGTGTTTGTTCCGGGTAATCTCCGAAATGGCTGGACCGATTTCGACGGGACTTTCACTGGCAGATAGCTCATGTTATACGGAGCAATTTAGGCTACATTAATTTTAGCAAAACAAAATTTAAAAAATGGGTCCTGTCGCGCGGGCTGAGAACGCGGGAGCGGGCTTTATTGTTAAGTTAAATTCCACGCGGACAAAGTCGCGGGCTCAGCTAGTAACAAGTAAAAACGGTTAAAAAGAACTGTTATCACACAGTGGAAAAATCCAATTCAATCCAAAAACTTACAATTTCTGACACGACCGTCAACGACATGTACCTTTATTCACTTGGCTGACTCGTTGGGATAGCTATCTGTGGTATAGCATTTAAATGAAAGTATTTTTTTCCCCCGAATAACTTCATAACTTATGTATTAGAGTAATTGATAATATATCGACGACCGCTTGGCGCAGTACTATTTCACCTAGCTAGTAGTATTCATTAACGCTGAAATATAGTATACATTTTTTTCTGTGGCTTTATATATTATTTATTTGACTATTTACATTTAAGAACTTAGAATTTTCTCTTCTTTTATTGGTCAACCGGACCATTATTACAAATCGATTGACACCTCGCTCGTAATAACTAAAATTGAAACTTAAAAAACCCCCCATGCGACGACATTTTAAACTACAAAAACCGGATAATTCTCTAACGGCTGAACCGATTTTCATAAAACATAGCTAACAACATTCTCGATCAGAATACCATTCTAACAAAAAAAAAACTAAATTAAAATCGGTTCATCCGCTTGGGCGCTACGATGCCACAGACAGACACACAGATACACATGTTAAACTTATAACACCCCTCTTTTTTCGTCGGGGGTTAAAAACCGGGTAGTTTACGCGTTGCGGTGGAACTTTAAAATGATACAAATATACATACCTGCCTTCAAACATATACGTGCATACATAGACTGCTACAAACATAACCTTTCCTTTTGACTTTGTCTTCAAATTCAAACATAATTCGAGTCGCTATATACACCCATCTTTATCAGGGCCAAATTGGTCACAACACTATAGATTAGATAACTTAGAAGTCAATGCTTTTAATCTTTATGACGACACTAATCTGGCAGAAGAGCAGCGATAGCTGATTTAATGGCACGCGTCTTACGGGCACTGGGTCCTGGAATCAAACTCCGGCTCGCACCTCTGGGTTTTTCGGAATCTATGTGAAAATCATATTTTCAATAGGATTATCACTTGCTTTAGGCGAAGGATAACATCGTGAGGAAACCTGCATGTCTTAGAAAATCTAACTAATTTTCACACGACGTGTAATTCGCCAACTCGCACTAAGCCAGATTGGTGGATTATGTCCTGAATTCCCCTTAGTTAGGGGAGGCCCGTGTTCAGAGAAGTGAGATGTCACGAGAGCTAAATATTTTTTTATTATTATATTTTAAGCAATCATTAAGTAAGTTAATATTCTGGATTTTATAGGGAACCAAGGTATAATATTGTAGCAGACAGAAAAAGCGTAGGAGATAACGAAATCAAAACACAAGATATTAAATAAGTAATCACTTTATTAGGCAATATCTGAAAAAGTACTTTTCAAGCGTTGGCTTGAATCCAGTTTGTGAAACGAGAGACACGAGCATTAACACCAGGGTACTGAGGGAGAGCACAGCCCCGGCCCCAAGAGCAGACGCCGACCACGACGCCGTTGTGGTAGAGAGGACCGCCAGAGTCACCCTGGCACTGGTCGCGACCACCCACGTCGAGGTAACCGGAGCACAGCATGTTGTCGGTGATAGAGCCAGCTCTTTCGTGTGAGTAACGGATCCTGCAGATAGCCTGGTTCACTGTCCAGATTTGGACGTGCCGCAGTTGCTCGGATCCTGCATCACCGGACTGCGAAATCAATGTTTATATTGTACTGATTCTGTTAGATGCAAACTATCCTAAACTAAATTTGACATGATTTAAAACATGCTCTATTGCTTATTCAATACGATATGAGAATAGTGGTTATATTTTATTTGATGAGAATGACGACAATACATTTCGTTGAAGCCAATTTAAGTGACAATTTATCGTCCAATTTATTGAGAGTCTGTTCGTCAAAGTTAGAGTGCGTTTCACATGCAATTTTTTTTTGGGTCTTAACCCGCCACACTCTTTTTCCACTGTTACTCCTGTAAACCAAGATCGGCAATGGTAACCAATAATGACGTTGAGGTTTGACCCTCGACGAGTCCCGGGGAAAAGTTAAATTGTCTTGGAACCCACGAATTTAGTCGAATGAAATAATAGGAGGAGTTGGAAGAAAAAAAACTCCTCCAGTGCAAAGTTGGAGACAAAAATTTCTAGTATGGGCTGATTGCCATAGAAGCAATACTGTTACAGCTGATTGAAGACCAGTTGTAAGGCACCACAGATCATAATTATACAAATTGGACCTAAATTCGTGAGCAGATTATACTTAAATTCACGTACGAACTAACAGTACTTACCGAAGTAGCCCCCCAACCGGCCGCCCAAACAACCTGATTATCCCCCAGGTTGTAGTTGGAACTAGCAATGGATGCCGCTCTGATGAAATTGCTATACGCAATCTTGGAAGAAGTGTACATCAAAGCGATATCACTGTCCATACTCTGGGGGTCGTAATGCGGGTGGATGCGGAAGGCGCTTATAGCGTGGACTGCCCCACCGCTGTTAGCGTACGATGAGCCAACGCGGACACGCCATCTTGAAACTATGTCACCACTGTGCCGAAAAATAAAAGAAAATTCCTTACATGGGTAAATGGTCCCGGACTAGGTAGCGCTTATACTATAGTAGTACCCTACAATGGACTGAAGGGGATCGCAGTGACTACCAAATCAGGGAAAGGCATTTCTTATTATTGCACCGAATCGAACCCGTAACCGCCGCACCGGGGCAATGAGCCGAGCGGCCTATGCTTAAATTACTAGATCATCGCCATAGTTTACTACGTTTACTTATTGATTTCTTATATTTACGCGAATACTACACATTGAAATAAAACTATTTTTACGGATTATATCGCGTTTATTTTTACTTTTTATGTTCCCGACGTTTCGGCTGCTTTACAGCAGCCATGGTCACAGGGGGACTGAGGTGTTAGACGTCCTGATGTCATAGTTAGTAACTGGGTACCCTCATATTAAGTTGTTGTTTGCGGTCCGATCCACGCAGAAAGTGCTCACAGTGTCTCGAGGTCTTGCAATGGTACACTTGGTTTTGGATTTAATTATATTAATTACTGGATCCCAAGTTGGTGGTAGCACCCAGCCATCTTCCCTATTGAAATTTGGATGTTTTTTAATTTCAATGGCCTCACGTATCATCCTTGGTCGGAATCGGTGTTCTTTTGCGAGGATCTGTGGTTTATCAAATCTGATATAATGGCGGGTGCGGTCCTGTACATGTTCACAGATTGCAGACTTCATGGAGCGCCGGTGTTTCACGTCAGCTATGTGTTCTTTTACGCGGGTTTTTACTGATCTTTTAGTTTGCCCTATGTAGGAGAGCCCACATTCACAATCGAGTTTGTATACCCCTGCATCTTGTAGAGGAATGTGACACTTGACAGGTGGTAAGAACTGACTAATCTTCTTAGGTGGCTTGAAGTAAGTTTTGATTGAAGCCCGTTTCAAGATGTAGCCAATCTTGTCTGTGACACCTCTTATGTATGGTAGTACAGCAGGTAGACGCTCGACTGTGGCTGGTTTCACTCGGTCACTGTGATGGCGGCGCGGGATCCGAAGCTTGTTGTCATGCAATACTTGCTTGACGTGACGGATCTCGGCAGCCAGGTGTTCCTCATCACAGATCCCTTGTGCTCTCTGAAACAAAGATTTACCCACGGTAGCTAACTGTGTTGGATGGTGGTGAGATTCACCGTTTAAGTACCTATCGGTATGGGTCTTTTTCCTATACACGGTGTGGCCTAAGGTGTTATCAGGATTACGGATCACTAAAACATCTAAGAATGCTAGAGAGTTGTTGGCCTCTAACTCCATTGTAAATTTGATTTTAGAGTGTATGGAGTTAAGATGGTTTAGAAATGCTGTTATTTTGTCAGATGGTAATATTGTGAAAGTATCGTCTACGTACCGCTTGTAGAATCTTGGGGTCACAGGTGAAGTGCGAAGGGCTGTCTCCTCAAAGTCTTCCATGAATATATCGGCGACAACGGGAGAAACAGGGGAGCCCATCGCTACACCATCTACTTGCTTGTAGAACTGTTCATTCCACAACAGATACCCAGATGTAAGGCAATGTCTTAAGAGTTCAGCATATTCCTCCGGCATGTTGTTCTCTGCTAGCTTCTTTGATACTATTGTGATGCAGTCTGCTACAGGTATACAGGTAAACAAAGACTGAACATCAAAACTGACCATAGTTTCATTGTCTGCAAGATGTAGATGTTTAATCTCACTGACAAAATGGTATGAATCCTTTGTATGTGCTCTTGTGTGTCCTCTTAGTAGTGAGAGCACCTTCGCTACGTGCTGGGCCAGACTGTATGTTGGTGTGTCAATCTGGCTTACAATGGGACGCAGCGGGGCCTCGGGCTTGTGTATTTTAGGTAACCCATACAGCTTAGGTGGTTTTGCGCACGAAGGTATCAATGATTTGACGTCTAGATTCAATGCGTCGGAGTGTTTCTTTAATAGATCGGTAGTTGTTTTTAACACGTTTGTAGTTGGGTCTGTTTTGACCTTTTTATATGTTGTTTCATCCGATAGAAGTTCTACAATTTTTGCATTGTAATCTGACGTATCCATTGTCTGACGTGTATAGGAAAAAGACCCATACCGATAGGTACTTAAACGGTGAATCTCACCACCATCCAACACAGTTAGCTACCGTGGGTAAATCTTTGTTTCAGAGAGCACAAGGGATCTGTGATGAGGAACACCTGGCTGCCGAGATCCGTCACGTCAAGCAAGTATTGCATGACAACAAGCTTCGGATCCCGCGCCGCCATCACAGTGACCGAGTGAAACCAGCCACAGTCGAGCGTCTACCTGCTGTACTACCATACATAAGAGGTGTCACAGACAAGATTGGCTACATCTTGAAACGGGCTTCAATCAAAACTTACTTCAAGCCACCTAAGAAGATTAGTCAGTTCTTACCACCTGTCAAGTGTCACATTCCTCTACAAGATGCAGGGGTATACAAACTCGATTGTGAATGTGGGCTCTCCTACATAGGGCAAACTAAAAGATCAGTAAAAACCCGCGTAAAAGAACACATAGCTGACGTGAAACACCGGCGCTCCATGAAGTCTGCAATCTGTGAACATGTACAGGACCGCACCCGCCATTATATCAGATTTGATAAACCACAGATCCTCGCAAAAGAACACCGATTCCGACCAAGGATGATACGTGAGGCCATTGAAATTAAAAAACATCCAAATTTCAATAGGGAAGATGGCTGGGTGCTACCACCAACTTGGGATCCAGTAATTAATATAATTAAATCCAAAACCAAGTGTACCATTGCAAGACCTCGAGACACTGTGAGCACTTTCTGCGTGGATCGGACCGCAAACAACAACTTAATATGAGGGTACCCAGTTACTAACTATGACATCAGGACGTCTAACACCTCAGTCCCCCTGTGACCATGGCTGCTGTAAAGCAGCCGAAACGTCGGGAACATAAAAAGTAAAAATAAACGCGATATAATCCGTAAAAATAGTTTTATTTCAATACGTTTACTTAATTAACTTAAGAACCCTAATTTTTACGAACTACATTTGGCTGTCAAAAGTCTTATCTAACTAACCCATGGAAATAATTTAAGAGATATTAAAAGCCAGTATTTAAAATTATCAGTATTAAAACCTCCTCCTGAAGAAAAGGTTATTTTTTCCTGTTATTTAGTTCCGATGACCATGTTGATGATAATTTTAACTCATTTCAAGGAACTTACGCCCATATTTACAAACAATACTATGAGGTCTCACAATGCGAGAGAACGCACAGGCCATGGAGGGATGACAAACTTTATGTACAGTTGGTTCCTTTCTTATACCAGTATTGTTTGTGAGTGCCGTTTGTAGAGGTTTTTAGCACATTAGAGACGTTTATGAATAATTCAGACAACTTGCTGGAAGTAAACAATGTTCAGACATCCCCACACTGACATCCTGTGACGTCAGTCGGTTCCCTAAAACTATAATAAAACACTTACTAAGGACAGTGTGCAGCAGTCAGAATGGTTCTAGTAGTGAGAATGGTGCCGCCGCAAGATTGCCAGAAGGTGTTGCCATCCCAAGAGTACAGTAGTGCGGCGATGGTCGGATACTGGCCGATGGTCGCCACTGACCCTCCTACAATCTTCGACTGTCTAGTAGGGACAGCTGTGGACGAAATAAGTTAAGGGCCGAGTAAATACCTGATCCTACTAATATTATAAATGCGAAAGTTTGTGAGTTTGGATGTATGTTTGTTACTCTTTCACGCAAAAACTACTGAACGGATTTGGATGAAATTTGGAACACAGATAGTTTATAACCGGGATTAACACATAGGATACATAGGATTTTTATCCCGATAATACCGAAATTTTGTTAAGTTAAATACTACGCGGACGAAGTCGCGGGCATAAGCTAGTATCATATAAAAAGTCTTTAAATCTGGACCCATAGATGAGTGACATGTATTACCCTGAAATGTTCCCTGATTACCCTTATCGTGAACATAGGCGTGATATTGTATTCAATTAAGATAAGTCGACTGAAGTGTGCCTGATAATTTTTAATTGTGCCATTCTAGGTTTACTAAATAATTAATTATCACAGCTCAATTGATAAGGAATTTTAATACTTACCTTAATCAAATACTTAATGTTATCATTTTTTATTACTCAGTAGACGTCAATAATCTTAGGTAAAACAATCAGTTACTGCCATAGTTGTTCAATGTGTTATTTTTTAAATGATATATTATCGCGGTAGATGTGAGATTCTGGACCACCCACTATTCGTCCCCAATGGCCGCCCTCAGTAAGTCGGAGGGGCTCTGGAATCTATAAGCGTAGCGAACTGTTGGGCCTCATGTGCTGGCTCCTATGGTATCTCGTCCCAGGGATCGCAGGTGGTCGCTCCCCCTGTACCCTTTCAGTGACAGTGACAAAGAGCCACGCACGCCGCAGTATTCCTTAGGGTCATCAACGTCACCAATGTAGCCATTTAGTCCGTAATACACATCTAATACAAAAGAACTTTACCTGCAACTGCAGCCAGGCACACAGCTAGCAAGATGATGACGGCACGCATTTTCACAACCAGACCACTAGACTAACTCTCGTCACCATATCCATCGCTATTTATATGGAGTGCATCAATCCAAACGGTTAATTTTATCGGTAATGACTAGATAAATATAGTTAGTTATTGTTATTGTGCCCTCAATACCTGAGATTATTATAATTGTTATATTTCAAAATATTGATAACGAAGTCCAACTAGAATCACCATGAAGCAATTCCTAATACCTACATTAAAGAGTGATTCTTTGAAGACATTATTGTCGTAATATCTACTATAAATACACATGGTCCACAACATGATTTAAAAAAACATGTAGATATTTTTGTCTCGGCCATTCTAGTTTACTTTCGTTACACGCATTTTAATGATAATTATTAACTAGGATTAAGGTCGTCCATGTATTTTAAAACAAAATAAATCTATAAGTATCTCCAGAAGAACACACCAACTGTGTGGTCCAAAACTAAGCAATACTTGTACTTAGGGCACCGTACAATTGACTGGACTGACAATAACCGTGAGTCATGTATCTGGTATCAAAGCTGCATCACTTTATTCCCAATGTGACATTACAGACCTGGCATCACTGCTTTATGATTGTGTAAGTAGGTAAATCTTTTAAAGCGTAAGTACGTAGCTATCGAAATCATAATGCGTATATTCGAAATTTACAATGGCGATAACATTGATTCGTTTACCTCATATTGATAGGTAAGTAGGTGGGTACTTAGAAAATTATAATCTTACACTTGCTCCTTATCAGAAATAACCTACTAGTACTTAATTATAAAATATTCACACATGTATACACGATATATTCATATTAGTATTCCCATCTTTATGAATAATTACAGTGAATTTAGGAATTATATAATTCCTTACTTTCTTTAATGTTGTACAATAATACATCTACAACAAAGGAAAAACAAATTAAGACAGAAACCATATTTGGAGTGCCTAGTATTATTTTTGAGACTTATTTTTTACTAAACGTTTTGTAAGTACATTACATTTAATAAAAAAATAACTTCAAAAAATCCTGGGTGCAGTGGCGGATTTACCAGCAGGCTGAGTAGCTGCAGGAGTTTTTGACATGTCATTTTGTACAAGTATGTCTTAATTATGACATTTCCAAGATTACTCTCAGACTTGAGATCGGTTTATTAATAGGAGCCTTTGAGTTCTAGAAGATACGGTGAGAATCTTTGTTTCGTATATTTTAATCTATGCTCGGTAAACCAAACTTATTTCAACTCAAAATTGTTTTTATTCACGTAAGCCAACAAAGCATTTATGAATAGTCAGAATCTACCACCGGTTCGGAATGCTGCTTCCACCACCTCAATTGTTACTGTATTCAATTGAATTAAGGATGGTGTCCATTCTCAAGAACAGTAACAAAAATATGAGCAGGCAACACCACTGTCATTTAATAAGTAATAGTAAATAATAATCAAATCTCACACAGATTTAGGTATTTAAATAAAATGAGAAAGCTAGTTTAGTGGGGTGGGCATACCTACTCCTACTTACATCAAATTAAACGTATACAAACCAAAATAATAATTAATATAACAGACGTGGATAAGAATATAATTGCTTTGGTGTGATGCCTTCCATGCTAATTAAATAAATAGTATTTAACGACAATGTTGTTAAGAGGAAAGTGAGTGGCCCAATCCCCGCAAGCAGCGCCCGCGCACGAGCATGACTTGAAAAGCGGCATCACTCTCCTCAACCATAATAGAGGGAAGAGGCTGACCCGCTCCATAATTAAAACTAAAATACTATATTGTAAAAAGCAATATTATGTATTGTTTTCTTATATTTACGCGAATACTACACATTGAAATAAAACTATTTTTCGGATTTTATCGCGTTTATTTAATTTTCAGTCCCCCCGTGACCATGGCTGCTGTAAAGCAGCCGAAACGTCGGGAACATAAATTAAATAAACGCGATAAAATCCGAAAAATAGTTTTATATAAATAAATAGGATAAATTATCGTAAATCGTATCGTATCGTAATCGTATCGTAAATTGATGTGAGGGACAGACCGACATACGGACGCAAGAAGCGCAAGAGTGATACTATGAGTTCTGTTTTTTTCTTTTGACGTTCCTCGAAGACCCTAAAAATGCTGTTCATATGACAGTACGTTCTGAATTTTAAAAGAAAAAAGTTGTCTCTACTAGTTGGAAATAGCAAATTAACTATCGTTTTAAATGGGGTACACATGGGCAAGGACATTTAAATTGATACATAAATTTACATTATTTGTGCGGACATAATCATATTAAAATCAAATCCTTATATTTACTCTAATAAGGTTATTTGATCAAAATTTTATGTTATCCTCGTGGCAAAGAATGTCCCCAAATGTTCCAACTTAATCAATGAGTTAATTGCGTAAATTAAGTTAAATAAACTATGTGCCCAAAAGCGCAGTTTCATTATAAATCATTATAAGTTTAATCTGAATGTGGCGCTACCATAATTGAACTCTGCACGCCCCCGTTCTTTCCACACAGACACTTACACTGTGCACCTATAAAACTTGTTTGTCATACAGATTGCTGTTAGAGGCAGGCGATCATTGGTTGATGTTATTGGTACCGATAGCCGGATTTGAATGAGGGCTATTCGTTTGGTATATGGCGCAGCGTCGCCCTTTTTACTGAAGGTGGAATCTACGCTAGCATGCCATCTCCGTGCATCTAGGGACTTTAATATGAGTACCTATAAATAAATGATCAATGCCTAAAGTAGTGTTCAGATATATTTTTAAAACAAGTGAGTACCTATATGAGATCCTTTAATATTTGACAGATAATGAATAATACCTCAGACCCTATGTGACTCTTGGTACTGGGAGCTAAGGTACAGACGCTGAAAGATATTCTTACAGACGCCTAAATTAAATTTAAGGGCAATAGGTATAGTTGCAATAAAATTAAAAACTTGAAATAATACTGCAATATGTAGGTATTTATATCCGTTTAATATACGAATGTTTATCGTAATGGACGTTAACCTTAGGCGTTAGACTGGATCCAGGAAGTGTAGCGAGAAACGCGAGCGTTGACACCAGGGAAGAAGGCCTGAGCACAGCCGCGGCCCCAAGAGCAGACACCGACCACGATGTTGTTATGATAGAGAGGACCGCCAGAGTCACCCTGGCACTGGTCGCGACCACCTACGTCGAGCCGAGCTCCCTAGGGTGGGAAAGTGTTACAGAATCACTTTCAACTGACAGCTGTCAAATTATTTAAAAAAAAAACTAGTTCGAGTTTCACATTTCTATGGAACCATGTTCAAACTTTTTCTACAGTCACTCAATTACAGCACGATGTAAAATTGAAATAACATAAAGTTAAGTATTAATTAAACAATATATATTTTTAAATGACTTAATTATAATTTAGTTTCAACAATTTCTTTAAAATAACATAGATTTGGGAAAAATATTTAAAGATGAAAATGAAAAATAATGGCTAAATAATGAAGTTGGCCGGCCAACGAAAAAAAAAAACAAAATAGGCGGCAATCCGATCTTTTTTTTTTCGAGGTGTTGAGTATTGTTCATACTTCCTTGTATTATTTCTTTAGCCAATTCCTGTTTTTAGTTTTACTTTCCTTGTATTCGTAATGAAAAGCACAGTGTTTACCTCGGGTGAAAGACTTATTTTGTCCCTCCAACTATTAGCGCCCTCGCTACCCTCGGGCGCCAAACCACGTCTCGGGAAGAATAAGTCACTTTCACCACTCATGTAACAATGTACTATTATTACGGGGTTTTTCGGTTATCATTGCAAATAATTCGCGCAGTCATTCTGTATAACATTTAAACACACCTTTAGGCTTTGTATTGATAACATCCATCCATGTACTAATTACCGTTTTGATCACGTAATTTAATCATCATCATGTAATTTAGCTCCTAAACCAACAGTTCTGTTTTTGACTCCGTACGAATAGCACGAATTAAATATCTCTTCAATGAACACATAAAACGAAGCTCTTGTAATTTTAGATTTACGTTTCTAAAGGAAAAAAATGCTAATTAGAACGGAAATCTTACACTTTTTCAATGGTTTCGACCCACCAATTTGAGATTCGGTTTTAAGTAGGTAAGTAAAAAACAGGCAGCTACTATGCAAAATATTCCCTACCTATCTATAAGTACTAAAAGATATATAAAAAATAAACCGATTTCAAAGATCCTTAGTGCACTAAAAAGCCAGAAAAACTAGGAAACTTATAATTCCTTTCATTTGGAGTCAATGCCAATACAAGTAAGTAACGGTAGGTCATCTAATAAGTTGTCCTAACGTAGTGTAAAGATACTGCTATCGACTCCAAAACAAGTATTTAAATTTATTTCAACTACACATATTGCACTTAAACATAATTCAGGCGTTGAGCGTGAAAAGTATATTTCAGCATTTATACTTTAACTCCCAATAACTAGGGTCAGGGTCAGGGAGAGACTGGGTAATTCGCTACCTGTCCCATATTATGTGGTTCTCAGAAAATATTTTGAACATGTTAGGAAACATTTGAACGTAGTGTTCAGGTCTGTTCGGGTGGGTATTGGTTATTTATTGATACTTATATTAAAGTCGCTATACAATAGAATTATAAAAAATGAAATCCTGCAATTCCCTTAAGTTTTTTTTATGTTATTATTTGTGATTTTTTCATTAAAAATATTATGAACATTTATTTTTATTTTTATTTCCTTGGAAAAGTGTTTCTTTCGAAATGTCGTATGAAATGCGTGAGCATTGTCATTACACGCTTGTATCCATCACAGGCACACAGCCCTCGCCTGCGACTCGGACTGCAAACCAACCTAGTGTATCAAATTTGAAGACATTTTGTTGGCACGAGGATAGAGATAAAATAAGGATTAAATACGAGTAACGTTTTTGGAGAAAAGATAAGGATTTTATGATAACATTATCTTCGTTTGAATTAATTTATATCAATGTAAGGACATTACCCAACTCATAATTTTAAAAACAACCTAGTCATTGGCTATATCTGTCTGGAGTCAACTATTTTTTCAAAATTTAGAATGCTCTGTCAAATGAACATTATCTTTTGGGGTTCAGTACCTCAAAAGTAAAAAAACGGACTCCTTAAAAGATAACTCTGCGTCTGTATATGTCTATCCCTCACACCCATCTCCTCTTATAAGAGTTCCGAATCCCGAAGGGTCCGGGGGAAACCCTATTGTTGAGCTCACGTTGTCCATCTTTCCGTCTGTTAGATCCTTCTAGCTTGAGATAGAGATATGAAATTGGGAATTTGAAAAAAAAAATGATTTTTTTTATGTATTTTGAAACTTTATTAATACTAATATTTATATTTAAAGCAAAAAATAAAAAAAAATATTTTTTCAATTAATTATATTCAATTAAAAACTGATAGAATTTTAAAAAAGATCACGTGACTATAAACGCGCCATGTTTGGTCACGTTATAGTTGTGACGTCATAATGTTATAGCTATTTAATAACAGTACAGCGTTTAGGGCTCTAACACGTGACTAGACAATAATATTGAAAATTTATTATTTATTTTAACAATGACAACAAAATTAAATAGATCAAAACACTGTACTTATTATTTCTATATGAACTGCAATGAGGGAAAACTAACATTATGACGTCACACGTGCTCGGGTTTGTTCGGGAGCTGTCGGCGTGTCTTCGGTACTGGATTCAAAACTTAATTTTTATTTTGAAATAACTTTTGAATTATTGCGATAGTAAAAAAATTAAAAATGTTTTGTTATAAAACTTATATATGATCTTGCCATTTAACACATTTTTTTTTCAAATTCACCCACGTCGAGCCAGCCGGAGCACAGCATGTTGTCGGTGATGGTTTCACCGGCGGAGGCGTAGCGCTGTCTGCAGGTAGCCTGATTGATGGTCCAGACATGACGGAGCTGCTCAGAGACTGGACCGCTTTGCTGAAATTGATAGTAAAATTTAAATAGATATATCACTCATTGATACAACATTAAAAATGAGAATATAATTGAGTTTTTAGGTTTCCGGACCTTAAAAGTAAAAAACGGAACCCTTATAGGAACACTTTGTTGTCCATCTGTCTGTCTGTCAAGACCCTTTTTCTCAGAAACGGATAGAGATATCAAGTTTATATTAATATCAAATATCAGGCGCTATGGTCCCTTATAGGTGTAAAAAATTAGTGTTCTAAGACAACGCAATCAAAAGATATGGCCATTTATGTCGCAAATTTTGGTACTTTTTGCAAATTCACTTATCAAAAAAAAGGAATAAACGCACAGCCCAAACCGCTGGTGTTAGAGTCATGATATTTTGACAGGAGGTACCTTTCATGCCGTACTAAATATCCACTGAGGAAGGATTTTGTAAAATTTCACCCCCCAATAGTATAAAATAGGGGATGAAAGTTTGTATGGGTAAACAAAAAATCTCAACTTAGAGCCATGAAAATTAAAAATATAATTTTCAGCGTTTAATAAAACTCCACCCCTAAGTGTGCGAAATAAGGGAAAACAGTTTGTATTGGGGTTCCGAATTTGTTTAAGCTGAAAACGTGGCTTAAGGCAGATCTTGCTGTAAAAACTTGAAACACTGTGCAGAAAATCTAGAAAAAATGAAGACACTAGCACATGACACGACATTGCAATTAAAATTATAACAGGAGACATGGGTTCACTAAATCACGAGCTACAGCCGACCAACTTAAAGTTAAGTTTATTTCCCGTCGTTTCTGAATAAACTTAATACTGAGATTCAAAAATGAACCGCAAATACAACTTTGTTTCTTGTGTTTCACGAGTTTGGTTATAGATACGATAAATCATCGCTATTGAAATGGGTCCGGACGCCTTAATTGTGCATGTCATGATGTGGTTTTAATTTTTTTGAATATATAAGTATAAGTAGTACTTACCGAGGTACGACCCCAACCGGTTGCCCAGACAACCTGGTTGTCAGCAAGGTTGTAGTTGGCGCCAGCGATGGAAGCTGCGATGACATTGTTGTTGAAGGTGATGGTGGAGGCAAGGCGCAAGATAGCCATGTCGTTGTCCCGAACGGGCGTGTTGTAGCTGGGGTGGAGGATGATGCTGGCGACGTTGTGCACAACACCACCGCTGCTGGCCCAAGTGGAACCGACGCGGACGCGCCATCTGCCGGCGGCGTCACCGCTGCAAGACAATATTTAGGATTAGAGATCAACTAAAGAGTTTGTAAGTTTAGTTGGTTAAATTATATATTGACAACAACTGTTAACTTACACGGGGCAGTGTGCGGCAGTGAGGATGGACCTGTTGTTCAGGATGCTGCCACCGCAAGAATGTGAGTAGGTGATTCAGTTCCAGGTGTAGAGGAGAGTGGCCATCTGGGGCCATTGGTCCATGGTGGTGACTGAACCCCCTACGATTCTCTGGGGGTTCGAGGGGACGGCTGAAATTTGAACGAAAAACTTTATTAGAACAAGCACGAACAAAAATAACATTGAACACAAAGATGGTCTTCGTAGCAATGGTTGAACCATTTAGCACATCATGCTGGATGACGAAAACCAGTAAGGAGTATTCATAAACGAGGAAAAGTTTCCGTGTGAGGAACGACAACTTTAATCCTTCTACTAATTCATTTGTAAAATAAGGATGGAAGATGTCGTTTCAGATATCGGAAACTTTAGGTCAATTGTGAATACGGGGGCTGGTCTTCGATTAAAGTCACTTAAGGTAATAACGGGCGCAAGCAGACCCTACTTATTTCAGCAACAACGAGCGACTTTAAACCCTTTTTAACTGACTTCCAAATGAAGGAGGAAGTTCTGTGTTCGTCTGTATGCATTATTTTTTTATATACACACATCTTAATGTCTGAGCGACATAAAATACGGTTTTAAATTTTTGTTTTTTTTACCATTTTCATTTAAATGTATTTCCTTCATAAATAATAACTAACATTATAACATAATTATTTACTTTTAGTACTTTTGTATTGATATGGCTTTTTTGGCTGAAATAAAGATTTATTATTGTAATTATAATAACTAAGCATTTTTTGATGCATTAGTGACTAAAGCAACAAAATTCTTAATTTAGTTGTTCATTTAATCACAATAATTATCAATATATGTACCGTAACATACGTAGTCATACTAATATTATAAAGAGGAAAACTTTGTTTGTTTGATTGTAATGAATAGGCTCCGAAACTACTGAACCGATTTGAAAAATTTTTTCACTGTTGGGAAGCTACACTATCCCCGGGTGACATAGGCTATAATATATTTTCAAAAAAATTAGGGATCCTTACTAAAACTCGAATAATGTAACCGCAATGTACCCGTGCGAAGCCGGGGCGGGCCGCTAGTATAAAATAAAGTTAAAACGAAAGTACACTTCATGTGTTACAAAATTAAATAACGACCTTTTTTGTAACTCAATACAAAGTGTGACCGAGTCTGTTGTTTGAAAGATGTCGGCAACGACTTTTAATTGAAGTTTAAGATTGGTATTCTGAATCTGTGGCAATTCAAATTGAAGTTTTCCAGTTGTGGGGTTGTCGACACTCAGTCCAGGATCTCTAGAACACGTTTCTGGAGCATATGCGTGCTCGATGGAATAATGAAACATGCAGTTTAAGTCAATGATGTCAACGTGTTGCTTAGACTTTTGAAGCGAAGCTTCTATACGAACGTTCGGGGCGCTCGATTGCGAGGCTACTCTATCCATGAAAATCGTCAGCACTGATATGTACCGTAACTCGATGACGTCAGGGGCGACTACTAGTAGGTACTATTAATTTAGCCTGAAGGTTAGAACAAGGGTCAGTAATTTAAATTGTTTTAATAAAAACGCTTCACGATATTGCGAGTCGTCCTTGCGCAGGGGTCGTGCTAATCTTCTCAGAATAGTTGAATCTTAGTATATGTACTGCCGAAGTAAATACACTTGTTAGCAGCAAACATGTTATTTAAAAAAATACAGAACATTTTATTATAAAATATACCTTTTTATGTAATTTTGTTACTAAACATAATCTTTGGTTTGTTATAACAATTGATTGATTATAATAATTGATTCCTGTCAGATTATTAAGAACTAGCGGCCCGTCCCGGCTTTGCACGGGTCGACATTCTGAGTATATTTCTATATAGTTCTAAAAAGAACAGCCTAACTTGACCTATTTCATAGATGTGCACACCCCTCTCCCGTATTTCGGTGCCCGAGCACGGCGCGGCGGCGTTTATTTTTCTATTAGTTTTTGTTTAGATTGACATTTCTATTAAAATTCGTAATATATTTAGATTGGAATGTCCGATATAAAATTCGAAATGATTTATAACTAAGCCATAATTAGTAACGTAACTTTAATAGTTGGGCATATGGTATCAAAAAGATTTTTGCAGATATTGATATGTTCTTTAAGATTGCAGATTTTTTTTTGTTCTATCGTCAATAGTTTCCGTAACGCATGCGATGAAAGACATTTTATGGCAATTTTTTTACATCTTGGATTACATTATTGTAGTTTTAGTAAGGATCCCTAATTTTATACTAGAATAAAATATAGCCCATGTTACTCAGGGATAATGTATCAATCTAATGGTAAAATCATTTTTGAAATCGGTTCAGTAGTTTTTGAGTTTATCGGTCACAAACATACTAAAATATATTTTTAATAATATTTTCTCTTTATAATATTAGTGTAGACTAGCTGAGCCTGCGAAATCGTCCGCGTGGAATTTAATTTAACAAAAAATGTCCGTTCGGTTCGCAGCGTTTACGAATACCTATACCTAAATACCTATGCTTAGTTTAATCAATTTTTTTCTTTATATACCTATCGCAAAAGCCCGCTCCCGCGTTCTGAGCCCGCGGAACAGGACCCATTTGTGTATTTTTTTAAATTTCTAAAATAAAAGTAGGCTAAGTTACTGCGTATAACATGAGCTATCTGCCAGTGAAAATCCCGCCAAAAGCGGTCGAGCCGTTCCGGAGATACTCTTTGATTTTATGTGTTTCAGACAGACAGACGAAAAAAAAATCGCGCTTTTGCTACTGGTACCCTATGTACTTTCATATGCATTTAGTGAAAAGGTGAAATAACATAAAGTTAAGTATTAATTAAATAATATATATTTATAAATGAGTTAATATAATTTAGTTATATAATATAATTTAGTTTCAACAATTTCTTATAATAACATAGATTTGGACAAAATATTTAAAGATGAAAATGAAATATGAGGGCTAAATAATGAAGTTGGCCATCCAACGAAAAAAAAACAAAATAAACAGCAATCCGATCTTTTTTTTCGAGTTGTAGAGTATTGTTCAAACTTCCTTGTATTATTTCTTTAGCCAATTCCTGTTTTTATTTTTACTTTCCATGTATTCGTAATGAAAAGCACAGTGTTTTCCTCGGCTGAAAGACTTATTTTGTCCCTCGATCTATTGGCGCCCTTGCTACGCTCATGCGCCAAACCACGTCTCGGGCCAAAATAAGTTACATTCACCCCTTGTGTAACAATGTACTATTAATATGGTTATTTTAAAAATGCGCCCTCTAGTATATTTAAAGTGAACTTTTATAATAGATTTTCAAATTAATTTGCTAATTTAGTACAAGCAGAGATGCCACTGTTTTAAATAAATCGTAACTTCAGAAAATTACCTAGGTACTTATCGATGTTTTGAATATTATATTAGAAAATATCTAAATTCTAATTTTAAAAAGCTCATTCGCTTCTTTCGGGCGTCCCTAGACGGCACTGTTTGTTTTATGTGTATGTTCACCGATTACTTCGTCAATTGTGGACCTTTTTTTTTTTAAACCTTATTCTCCAGGTGGTCTCGTAGGCAAGCCACTATCTTTACCCTACGTTAGGACTACTTCTTTGGCAGGTAGGTACCCACCCCTACTTAGGAGAGCGTTGTGCCAAGTTATTAAAATTACTTACTTATTTTTTTATTATTATTATTTATTTTAAGTCGCGTTCTAAAATCAAGGTGATTAGCGACCACATATACCACGACCACATATATATATATGTATACAATGTTTATAATATTATTATACAAGTTTTAATACTAAATTTTAGTTTAACTTGTATCAACAGTTTATAAACATTTATCATTTAAAAAAATATATTATCCGGGAATTTCCATCATGGATTTTTTTTAATTTTAACTGTTAGGCATTAAATATTCGTTTTCTTCAAAAAACATGAAATCCGCCAACCCCACTGGGCCAGCGTGGTGGATTATGGCCTGAATCCCCCTTGTCTTGAGGGGAGGCCCGTGCCCAGGAGTGGGACGTCAAAAGGGCTAAAATTATTATTATTATTTCAAAAAATATAATCATAATCAGCGAGTAAAATTAACTGTCAGTGTCTTGTTGAAAAATTAAAACCTCATTACTCAATTTATTTATTTCTACTGTTTGAACCTGCCAACTAGATGTTACAACAAGTTGAACACTTCGCATTTTTTGGTTAAAATCTGAATTATCAATAAAATCACAATAATTTCTTATTTTTGCTATTCATTTTAATAGAGGTATAGAACAAATAGAAATTAACGTTGAATTAGTCGTAATTCGATCAATTAATTTAAAGATAAGTAGTTACATTATTTTTTCTAAAAATGTTACAACAAGCCCTTCGCTGCCCTAATGGAATTGGCACCGGGTCCAAATCTAAGAAATTACAGGGTTCCTAGTTATTTCTAAGTTTTTAGTGCGCCTAGCTTCCTTTGAAGTATATTTAATTATTTTTTAATAACATTTGTTTAATCTACTTGTCAACAATAAACAAAGTTAAGTAACTAAAAGTTAGTATATGATGTTTGATCAACAAAAGGACTCTGTAGTAAGATGGGACATTATAGAATAGTTGATAAGTCCGTGACTCTTACAAAAAATAATTATAGCTTTTCACCTAGCCAAAATTTTTATTTTGTTGCCTTAACAGAAAATGATGCTTTATACTGACCGGCAACAGCCGCGATGCAGAGGGCCAGTACAGCGACGGCACGCATTTTCACTACACTGTGACAATTGTCCCGTTTCGAATGATTGTAGCGGTTTATATACTAACCTATACGCTGGCTGATTAGTTTTAGTATCCAATATATCTGATGGTGATTAACGATAAAAAAACTGGCCAAGTGCGTGTCGGACCATACATACTATAGAGTTTCGTAGACATCCTGTCGCGTTTACATGGTACGGAACCCTAATAATAAACTTGATGGTGTTTTTCCCAAACAAACCATAGATTAATTTGTCATTCGGTCACTCTTCTATCCATGCACGGTTCACACGTATTTTGTTATAGTTCACTGGTGTTAAATTTATTATTACAATACAGTCCACTTAAAACTATTTTGTGTGCGTTTTATTTATTTATATATTAGGACCATATGATGAAAGAGGGCTTTGCACATCAAATATGGTTTATTTTATTGACGTGAAACATCTAATGCGGGTCTTGCAACTCTGCAATTATATGTAATGTATGATAATTTTGCCAGAATTTTACGTTAAAATAGCAAAGTTGTGAATAGACCGCGTGCACAATCAGTGTTACTCAGGTTTGAAAATCAGTCCAAACTTTTGTTTATTTTTTTAATTATATGAATTATTTTCTTTAATAAACCATATACATATCACGTGTTTCAAGAGTTAATTTGGAAAAGCTGTCAAAGGACGGTATTAATATATCAATCTTAAATCTGAGAGTGATAATGGAAATGTCATCCTAACGTCATCTCAGTACAAAATGACATGTCAAACACGTACCTACTCAATATCACTCCAAGACTTGAGATCGGTTTATTAATACGGGCTAAGGAACCTCAAAATGATTATAAAATACCTAACCAATGACACCCCACTTGAGAGATGAGGGGTACAGTACATCTTAAACTTTTTTTCCAATCTCCTTCCCATGTAAGGGAGGTACCCCAGAAGACCTATGCTTTCAATATTTAATTCCATAGTTTTATGGCGTTACATAAACTCTATTTTAGTGCCAATTTTCAGAAATAAATGTAATAATATGACCGTGTATACTGACGGACAGACTAACATGGCGATTCAGCACCAGTTCTTAGGGTGAATTTTTTTTCACAAAAAACAAAGGTAAAACTTTGCTTTGCTACAATATTTTCGATATTTTACTAACTTATTTTATTTCCTCCAATCTAAATATATATAACTCAAAGGTGACTGACTGACTGACATAGTGATCTATCAACGCACAGCCCAAACCACTGGACGGATCGGGCTGAAATATGGCATGAAGATAGATGTTATGACGTAGGCATCCGCTAAGAAAGGATGTTGATTAATTCTACTCCCAAGGGGATAAAATAGGGGATGAATAATCCCGAATTTTTTGTTAAGTTAAATTAGACGCGGACGAAGTCGCGGGCACAGCTAGTCTACTCATATAGCCGAAGTCTGGACTTTTATATTCTGATTTTAAGGTTTTCCTATGGATTCTAGTCTACCCAATCTCCATCGAAATAGAATTATCTATTTTTCTATTGGTATATGCAACTTCGTCTCGGGTCATTTTGGTATATTTTACCAGAAATTTATCAGAAGGTTTGTGGACTCGTTTCGGATTGTAATCGGGTGGAAAAGTCGTTTGTTCTATTAACTTACTAGCTGCAACCCCATTATATAACATAGGGATCGTCGTCGACTGACCACTATTGAACAACAGATTTTCATATCTATACAAATAAATAAAATTGGAGTGTCTGTTTGTAATATCAAAATAACACCTTTTCACTAAGTGCATATCAAAGTACATACGACACCTATAGCAAAAACGCGATTTAAAAAATTTTGTCTGTCTGTCTGTGTGTTTGTTCCGGGTAATCTCCGAAACGGCTGGACCGATTTTGAAGGGACTTTCACTGGTAGATAGCTGATGTTATAAGCAGTAACGTAGGCTACTTTTATTTTAGAAAAACAAAATTTTAAAAATGGGTCCCGTCTGGCGGGCTCAGAACGCGGGAGCGGGCTTTTTTGTTAGGTTAAATTCCACGCGGACGAAGTCGCGGGCTCAGCTAGTATAATAAAATTTACGTACGGTGTTTTTCGGTTTGGACATAGACTGGGAATTTTCTTTGTATTTTTTTCTTATTACTTCATTGTTTATTTTTAGTGCTATCGTTAACAACTGTGTAACATGTAACCGCACCTTGAAGGTTTACATTGATAACGTCTATCTATGTGTACTTATCTATTTTGATCACAATTAATTTTGTTCCTAAACCAACAGTTTGTTTTGGACTTCGTAAGAATAGCACGAATTACAATTTTCTTGAATGGGCATGAAAATCGTTTATATAATAAGTGTAGCTTCTATGCAAATAATTTCTTAAATAGATACTTATAAAACTATTTAAAATAAGTTTTACACTATCTAGATCTGCTTAGCTTAGGCCCGCAACTCGGAAATTGAGACATAATATACAGGATATAGACCTGTACTCGTGTGCTCTGAGTGAATTCCAGAGGGTCGCTTTATACATCATTAGCTATAGATAGTTAAGTATTGTTGGAATTGTGTTGCTTAGCTATTGCATTAGGTAGGTAAACCTGTTATAATAGCTTTAAGTTTTGATAAATAAAAAAAATAATAATTAAAAAATCAAAGGTCCGTAGCTCTGAAAAGGTAATAGTTGCACGCACTCTATCTTCACTTGACATCAACCTATCAACTACAGTATATAGGTACGTAAATTATCATACCTAGTCTAACATGTAATCTGCGGTGATTATGTTTTATTATTTAGAAAAAAAAAAACAATGGAACCTAGTCGTGTTTGGGCTTAGTGGAATAATTGTTATGAGACACATTCTGGCTATAAGTGCCATATTTTGATATAAGTCGTAGCTATACTATGTGCGGCCATGATTGTCAGAGGTCACATCTATTTTATTTTTGGTTTGATTTTTGTAATTGTTCGAAAGGGTAATACGCTGGTCGTCCCATAGGAATTTCATTAAAAATAGCTCAGCAGTTTGAGAGATATGGACTATTAATGTTTACCAACAATTCAGTACGTAGGTGTGAAAAAAAAAAAAAAAAAATATGAACCAACTTCAAAAATACCTGGGTGCACTAAAATGCTAGAAATGACTAGGGAACTTTTAATTTCTGTCATTTGGAGTCGGCGCCACTATCTTTACTTACACTACGTTAGGACAACTTCTTAGGCCCTACCCCTACTTACTGGAATTAGCACCGAAAAATTAATTAGAGGTCCCTAGTTATATATATGATATATGAATTATCTATAAATATATATATGAATTATATCCAGAACTGACGATATATAGCGTTAATATAAAAAAACTCTTTAATATAGTACCTATCAAATTGTTTTTCTAACGCTTTGTTTTTATTCATTTATGAACTCAGGATTTTTATCCTCTTCCATTAGACATTTCCCACTCGATAAGACAACCAAAAAGAACTTCAGATTGATTATGTTTCCGGACCGTAACAACGAATCAAATGATTCCTCTTCAACAAAATCGGCTGGGTAGTTTTGGAGCTATAGTGGAATATACAAATAACACATACATACATACATATGTAATATATACCTATCGCAGCCAACGATCTGAATTAGCCGTTCAATCAACACCCTAGCCTCTTTACCAAAAAGCGCCGTTCAACTAGCGGCCCTAATGATATTCAGCCGATATTCAGCGTCTGTTACAACATTTAATAAACTGGCTGGCTAATGCTTTGGCCACTGCACTGGTGTCAGAGTGACATTTAAGTATTACACGACTTTTTCAAAATACTAACCAAGCAGAGCGACCCGGATGGGTTTAGGTTAGAGTATTTTTTTTTGAGCCCACAATATCCCACCCGGCAAGTAGGTTCGGTGGATCTAAACAATTTCGTAAAATACCTACCTAATAAAATTATCCCATCAAGGTTGTTGTTTGCCGACGCCATATTGACAGTTTGGTGAGTTTCGGCGCTAGGTGGCAAAAAGTGGAACTAAATTGAAACTAGGCAGGTAATTAAACATCATCGATCTAAGTCATTTGCGTAGCTGTTTGATCAAATGGCTGAATATCATTCAGGCCACTAGTTGAACGGCGCTATTTAGGAAAGAGGCTAGGCTGTTGATTGAACGGCTAATTAAGCTAGTTGGCTGCGACATACCTACATACATACAATCACAGACTGCTAAAAACATCAAAAGGAAGTATTTTGGCTTGGCCGTAGTTGGATAAAAAAGTTTTGCCCTGAGGGATTGGAAGACGGCCACTACAGTCATATTCCGCATATGGTGTTTTGGTCGAATTATTTTAGGAAGCGATCCTATTTTCGTCACTCTTTATGCAAAGGGAATTCGGGCCATAGTAAAAAGTAGTTCGGGCCTGGTGCGAGTTTGCGAACTTAACACATTTTTTGAAAGACGTGCTTCGTCTCGTATGATATTATTCTTCACAGTTTAGCAAGTGGTTTGTTTAGGTGGGTAAATCTTTACAAAGTATACATTTCCACCAAATTAACCATAATTGCTTTTATATACAGCCTAAATTCCTTTCTTTTCACTTCTGTATGCATATGTAAGATTGACCAGCGGCAGAGTATCTTCTGCCTTTAAGCAATAAGACAGAGAAACATCGTAATAATTACAGAATAACTTGGTCCTTCTAATGTTACTAACACTTATATTTCGGTGAAAAATAAAGAGTTTCTACTCAATCAATTAATCTAAGAAGATATATTATTATTTTCTTCCATCAATATGTAACTACAGTAGAATAAAATGTGCCAGTAATCATTAATGTCATTTTATTTTACAATATTCTTTGAAGCGTTAACCTTCAGTAAGAATACGGATAAATGTAATCTATATTGCAAGCTTAAGCGTTAGACTGGATCCAGGAAGTGTAGCGAGAAACGCGAGCGTTGACACCAGGGAAGAAGGGCCGAGCACACCCAATGCCCCAAGAGCAGACACCGACCACGACGTTGTTGTGGTAGAGAGGACCGCCAGAGTCACCCTGGCACTGGTCGCGACCACCCACGTCGAGCCAGCCGGAGCACAGCATGTTGTCAGAGATGGTTTCACCGGCGGTGGCGTAGCGTTGTCTGCAGATAGCCTGGTTGATGCTCCAAATCTGGACCTGACGGAGCTGCTCAGAGACTGAACCACTTTCCTGCAATAGGGAATATAATTTTAATAAATATGAAACTTATTGAAAATTAAATATAAAATATTTAACTAAGCATATACTTAGAAATATAAGAAATAATTACCGTGGTACGACCCCAGCCGGTAGCCCACACGACCTGGTTGTCAGCAAGGTTGTAGTTGGCGCCAGCGATGGAAGCGGCGCGAACATTGTTGTTGAAGCTGATGGTGGTGGCGGTGCGCATGACAGCCACGTCGTTGTCCCGAACGGGCCTGTTGTAGCTGGGGTGGAGGATGATGCTGGCGACGTTGTGCACAACACCACCGCTGTTGGCCCAAGTGGAACCGACGCGGATGCGCCATCTCCCAGCGGCGTCACCGCTGCAAGAAATCATTTCAGATTAGAGATCAACTAAACCGTTTTAAGTTTAGTTGGTTCAATTGTATATTTATTGCAACTGTTAACTTACACGGGGCAGTGGGCAGCGGTGAGGATGGACCTGTTGTTCAGGATGCTGCCACCGCAAGACTGCCAGTAGGCGCTCCAGTTCCAGGTGTAGAGGAGAGCGGCCATCTGGGGCCATCGGTCGATGGTGGTGACGGAACCCCCCACAATTCTCTCGGGGTTCGAGGGGACGGCTGCAAAGTTATAACAATTTACAAAATATTCATGCAACGAAAGAAGGAAAAACTTTATCGCAATAAGCAAAAACAGAAATGGTCTATTCGTAATTGGCTCCTGGTCTGGGAGTCACTGAGATCGTCCCCAGACCATTCTACGGTACCCATAGTACAAGCGTTGCTTAGTTTTGTACTATACAATTGTCGTGATAGTCTAGCAATTTTTTTAGCAGTTTAATAGAAACTACATATGCAGGAAAATTAAAACTGGGTTGTTAAGGCTATCAGAAGACCAAACGTACCGGCAACCGCCGCGATGCACAGGGCCAGCACAGCAATGGCGCGCATGTTTCCTCTTACTGCTTGGAGTGTGAGGATCCATACCCGGCAGTCCCTATATAAATGGTTCTGCTGTCAGATTACCTTATCCACTCTATGATAACTGCGAAGCAGATAAAAAGCTTAATTGATTCGTGAAATATGGAGATTAGTTTTATATAATAAATGTAATAAATAGCTGGATTTCCCGAGATAGTATTAGAGGTACGATTATTTTTTGACAAAATTAATCAATATCTTTAAATTGTAGTGCTTCAGTAAGTACTTATTAATAAAATTTCATTGTTCAGTATAGGTGGCGTAAAATGCGTCTAAATGATTATTACCTACTACTTACTAGCTTTGCATGAGTGGACATTCAGAACAAATTTCTAAATAGTTCTGAAAATAACCTTTCATTACTCATACTCTGAAAGTAGGTCTGAAGTTGCCTGAGGAGCGGGTTGTAAAGTAATACTTTTCCGGCCCGGGAGAATCGCTTGCAACTGACAGCTGTCAAATTATAAAAAAAACTAGTTCCATTTTCACATTTCTATGGAACCATGTTCAAACTTTATCTACAGTCACTCAATTAAGCACGATGTAAAATTGAAATAACAAAGTTAAGTATTAATTAAAGAATATATATTTTTAAATGACTTAATTATAATTTAGTTTCAACAATTTCTTTAAAATAACATAGATTTGGGCAAAATATTTCAAGATGAAAATGAAAAATAATGGCTAAATAATGAAGTTGGCCGGCCAACGAAAAAAAAAACTAAGAGGCGGCAATCCGATCTTTATTTTTTTTTCGAGTTGTAGAGTATTGTTTTTACTTCCTTGTATTATTTCTTTAGCCAATTCCTGTTTTTATTTTTAGTTTCCTTGTATTCGTAATGAAAAGCACAGGCGAGGGCGCTAATAGTTCGAGGGACTTCACGAGGGACGTCACTTTCACCACTCTTGTAACTATGTACTATTTCAACTGGAACAAAAAATGTGCTATGAAAAAAGTCAAAATATTCAATGTTGGTTGCGTCCACAGATATAGATTTACATAGATAACGCAAGTATCATGTTTTGTATTGAACCAAGCGTGCCGAAATTTTAACACCTACCTTGACGTCACAGCCGAAATTTAGCGACGGGAAATCCAAACCGATTCAAGGACACCGATGCCACCGATGCCCCTCCGCCCGCTACGATTCTCTCGAGTGATTATCTTGCTAATACTCATATTTTTATATCTGTAGTCGCGCAGACTGTAAGTTAGCGGCGACCAACCTTGACGCTTGGTCGGGGTTTCGTACACGCGAAGTACATGCATTTGCGTTATCTATGTAAATCTATATCTGTGGTTGCGTCCGCTGCGTGGGGAAGCGGCCGTATTTCATTGAGGTGCATTCCCTTCTCCCGTACTTAGGTGCCCCGTCCCTCGCCGCGTTGCCCGCTGCGCTGCGTGACCGGCCACGGCGCGCCGGCGTTTATTTTTCTAGTTGTATTTGATTCGATTGACATTTTTCAATTCGTTATATCTTTTGAATGGAATATCCGATATAAATAATTAAACAAAGTAATCTACAGGTATTAAAATAGTCTCAAATACGAAATAATTTATTTCGATAAGGATTCATACTAAGGTATGGATAACACGGTATGATTTCTGTCGTATTTTTTTGTTCTTATCATCAAGTTTCTATAGCGCATGCGATGAAATACATTGTATAGCTATTTTTTACACCTTGGGTTACATTTTTGTAGTTTTGATAGGGATCGCAATTTTTTTCTAGTAATAAATATAGTCTATGTTATTCAGGAATAATCTATACAAGTAATTAAAATTGGAGTGTCTGTTTGTAATATCAAAATAACACCTTTTCACTAAGTTCATATCAAAGTACATCGACACCTATTGCAAAAACGCGATTTTTTTTTTGTCTGTCTGTCTGTCTGTCTGTCTGTCTGTGTGTTTGCTGTGGGTAATCTCCGAAACGGGTGGTCCGATTTTGACGGGACTTTCACTGGTAGATAGCTGATGTTATAAGCAGTAACTTAGGCTACTTTTTTTTTTAAAACAAAATTTAAGAAAATGGGTCCTGTCGCGCGGGGTCAGTACGCGGGAGCGGGTTTTTTTGTTAAGTTAAATTCCACGCGGACGAAGTCGCGGGCTCAGCTAGTGTATTATAAAATGTATCCGGGACCATCTACAGAGTAATTATACCCTTCAACAAAAATTGGACATTAATTCCACTAACACTATTGTATACTGGAAACAGTATAGTTCAAAATCGGTGAACATATATAAAAATATACAGGTACAGACGGACATATAACCTCCTACTTTTTTGGAAGTCGGTTAAAAATAACAATCATTACACAAATCTTAAAGTCAATCAAAGCTTTTATATTTCAAATGAGTTCTGCGGCAGGCAGCTCGTATATTAAAGCTACATATGGCACGAGTTGCGATTTGTTATGTACATAACAACCCGTTATCTCGACACTAGGGCCCGTATTCATAAAGCGATCTCAAGTCAGAGAACGATCTTGAGTTCACTTCCAACATGTCATTTTGTACAAATTCAATGCGTTTATTTTGTTTAGGCATTTACAAATTGACTTTTTTTAATTTTTTTCTTATATATACAACCGGCAAGGAACGCGGCTTTGAATGTCATTCCACTACAAAATTACTCGTCAAAAGAGTACTTAAGATCGCCCTCAGACCTGAGATTAATTTATTAATACGACCCTTAGAATAATAATAATAACTTTAATAAGGTAAAAATTTAGAAAAAAAAACGTTTAGGTAAATAGATAGGTATTATAAAAGTAAGTATACCGGGTACCTACTTACAAATAAACATTTATTTTTTATTTTTATGAGGCTGTCTGTGTGTTTGTTCAGGCTAATGTCTGAAGCGGCGCCATGTTTTTACTGGCAGATGGGTGATGTTATAAACGGTTACTTAGGCTTACTTTTATGAGGTACCTACAACGCGGGCGGAGTCGCGGGCAGTAAATATAAATAGATAGTTTTAGATAGAGTAGTTTTATATAAAAGCTTGTTGCACAAAAAGCATATTACGTTATAATTATATATAAGAGATGGAGTTATGTTTGCATTATTTTAGGAAGCGATGCTATTGTTGTCAACCAGACACGCAACCTTTATGCAAAAAGGATTTGGGCCATAGCATACAGGCCAGATACATTTAAATCATTACAGAATAACATTTCTTATTATTCAGTTACTAACACTTATATTGCGGTGAACAATACAGAGTATCTACTAAATCAATTAATCTAAGAATGTCATGTATGTATATGTACAATATGTAACTACGGTAAAATAAAATGTGCCAGTCATGATTTATGTCAATTTATTTTACAATATTCTATGAAGCGATAAACTTCAGTAAGAATAAGGATACATTTAATCTACATTACAAGCTTAAGCGTTAGACTGGATCCAAGAAGTGTAGCGAGAAACGCGAGCGTTGACGCCAGGGAAGAAGGGCAGAGCACAGCCGCGGCCCCAAGAGCAGACACCGACCACGACGCCGTTGTGGTAGAGAGGACCGCCAGAGTCACCCTGGCACTGGTCGCGACCACCCACGTCGAGCCAGCCGGAGCACAGCATGTTGTCAGAGATGGCTTCACCGACGGTGGCGTAGCGCTGTCTGCAGGTAGCCTGATTGATGCTCCAGATCTGGACCTGACGGAGCTGCTCAGAGACTGAACCGCTTTGCTGAAATGGATGGTCAAATTTAAATAGATATAAGTATAACTCATTTAAAGAACATTAAAAATGAGAATATATGTGATTTTATTTGTATATTTAATTAATAGTTACCGTGGTACGACCCCAGCCGGTAGCCCAGACGACTTGGTTGTCACCAAGGTTGTAGTTGGAGCCAGCAATGGAAGCGGCGCGAACATTGTTGTTGAAGCTAATGGTGCTGGCGGTGCGCATGACAGCCACGTCGTTGTCCCGAATGGGAGTGTTGTAGTTGGGGTGAAGGATGATGCTGGCGACGTTGTGCACAACACCACCGCTGTTGGCCCAAGTGGAACCGACGCGGATGCGCCATCTCCCAGCGGCGTCACCGCTGCATGCAATGATTTGATATTAGAGATCAACTAAAGCGTTTGTAAGTTTAGTTGGTTCAATTGTATATTTATTGCAACTGTTAACTTACACGGGACAGTGGGCCGCAGTGAGGATGGACCTGTTGTTCAGGATGCTGCCACCACAAGACTGCCAGTAGGCACTCCAGTTCCAGGTGTAGAGGAGGGAGGCCATCTGGGGCCAACGGTCGATGGTGGTGACGGAACCCCCCACAATTCTCTCGGGGTTCGAGGGGACGGCTGTAAAGTTATAAAAAATTACTATAGTTTCATGAAACGAAAGAAGGAAAAACTTTATTGCAATAAGCAGAAACAGAAATACAGTAATGGTCTATTCGTAATTTTTCCCTGGTCTGGGAGTCACTGAGATGGAGTACCCATAGTAAAAGCGTTACTTAGTTTTGTACCATACAATTGGCGTGTTAGTCTAGCAATAATTTAGCAGTTTAATAGAAACTACGTAGACAGGAAAATTTAAACTAGGGTTGTTAAGGCTGTCAGAGGACTAAACGTACCGGCAACCGCCGCGATGCACAGGGCCAGCACAGCAATAGCGCGCATGTTTCCTCTTACTGCTTGGAGTGTGAGGATCCATACCTGGCAGCGCCTATTTAAATGGTTTTGCAGTCAGATTACTTAATCCACACTATATAACGGTGATAACTGCGTGGCAGATTAAAAGCTTAATTGATTCATGAAATTTGAAGATTAGTTCCACGTAATAAATGTAATAGCTGGATTTCCTGTGACAGTAGGTATTAACAGGCGACTTTTGACAAATTTAAACATAATTATAAATTTGCCGTCCTTCAGCACTTATTATTACAATTATTGTTTTTGTGTACATGGTGTAAATATATACGTCTATATGATTATTATACTGGCTAGTATAAATAGGCCATGTCACAATAATATATTATGTTCAGGCAGACCATGGAGGGGCCAATTCTACGATCAAGCCACGACATATAGGCTTATTAGTTTATTATTGAAGATCATTTATCCAAAGCAGGGCGGGCGGAGATTATTTTTTTTATCTGGATTATATGTTGTTGGCCAGAGTGGTCATAACAACTTCACCCGGACTGAGGGCGAGCGCAAGTACGCTCCAGCCAGAGGGGCCGGGGGGCAGCTAGCTCGGCTTGGGCCGCTGCCAGGAGAGGTGGCGAGGGTAAATCTACCACCGGATCGGAACGCGACCTCGACTGAGAAGATCCGGCAAGAAACTCAGGGGGCTTGTCGGGTGCCAAGGTGCGTCTAGGTAAGTAGACGCACCTTCTAGCGGAAGCGGGGGTTCGTCGACCTCGCCGGCGAGGTCCACTGCCGGCGAGAGCCAGACTGTAACATATAGGGCAGATTGTCCATCTAATATTACCTAAGTACCTATGTGAATACGGCATACGATATATTACGGCATACGAGCGTGAGTATCGATACTATTGCTGGTATCGATAGTGTTGGTTGTGGTTATCGATCGATACTATGTATATTATGACGAGATTCCGTTGTCATAATTGAAACCTATTGTTAACCGACTCCCAAAAAAGGAAGAGGTTATATGTTTATCTGTATGTATTTATTTATGTATCTTTACAGATTACTGCGTCAGTTGTGACCACTATATATACACTACGTTAGAAATACTTCTTCTTCTTACCTACTAGTAGTAATTCTTCTACTTCAATTGGCACTAACTCCAAATGTAAGAAATTACAAGGTCCCTAATTATTTCTTAACTTATAGTACACCCGGATTTTTTTAAGATGGTTGTTTTTTTATTATTTATTGATTCCAGTCCGCATACAAGTGTTGACCCGCCTAATCTATACAAATAAATAAAATTGGAGTGTCTGTTTGTAATATCAAAATAACACATTTTCACTAAATGCATATGAAAGTACATACAACACCTAAAACAAAAACGCGATTTGATTTTTTTTGTCTGTCAGTCTGTCTGTCTGCGTGTTTGTTCCGGGTAATCTCCGGAACGGCTGGACCGATTTTAACTGATAGATAGCTGTTGTTATAAGCAGTAACTTATGCTACTTTTATTTTAGAAATCAACATTTTAAATAATTTTAAATTGAAAAATTAAAAACCCCCGCTACGACGACCTTTTCATCAAATGTATACAATAATCAACAGTAAATCTGTGTAAAAGTATGAGACATTATTTTGTTATGACATTATAATAATTGACATTAGAATAGACAATGAATCTAAATATTGATGCCACCGAGGTTTAATTCCTAGTAAAATATTATCAATTATGATTCAATTTCATGCAATAACTCTGGTTGAGGTGAACGGGGAAGAATTTTCAATAATGCTAAAATTATTTTAAATTAGATTTGTTTTTTATATTTTTTCTCAATGGCGGAGCAGCGCCCTCTAGAATTATAATAACGTAATATTCCATGACCATTAACAAAACAAACAAAATTTAACGCATGCGCGTATCCATCATTTGACACGTGACTTATGGAACTTCTTTCTCTAAAATAAATCTCTTAAATCTTAAATCTCTAAATCTCATAAAAATTGATAAAATATACATATTTTCCAGAATCAAGGAAACTTTTCATATCCTTCCTACTAATATTATAAATGTGAAAGTTTGTGAGTGTGGATGTATGTATGTATGTATGTATGTATGTATGTTTGTTACTCCTTCACGCAAAAACTACTGAACGGATTTGGATGAAATTTGGAACACAGAGGGTTTATAACCGGGATTAACATATAGGATACTTTTTATCCCGACAATCCCGAAATTTTTGTTACGTTAAATACTACGCGGACGAAGTCCGTGGGCACAGCTAGTTTAAAATATTGTAAAAAGCCAGTTCAGACTATGACGATCATTTAAAAATATAATAAATCTAAATCCAATAATCTCAAATTTCGATTGGATTCGAGCCGTGGAAGTTGGTTTTGGCCGTGAATGTGGCTTTTTAACCTACAAAAGAGCTGATGATCTTCAAACGTCTGAACCGATTTTCATGAAACATAGCTAAGAACACTCTCGATCAGAATACCTATCTAACAAAAGAAACACAATTGAAATCGATTCATCAGCTTGGGCGCTACGTTGCCACAGACAGACACACAGATACACAGATACACATGTTAAACTTATAACACCCCTCTTTTTTCGTCGTGGGTTAAAAATGGGTCCTGTCGCGCGGGCTCAGAACGCGGGAGCGGGCTTTTTTGTTAAGTTAAATTCCACGCGGACAAAGTCGCGGGCTCAGCTAGTTTTAATTATATTTCTTCGCTTTGTTCTCGATACAAAAAAAACTTGAGAGGTGTCAAGGGACACCCGGATGGAACGAAGATGCAATATCCGGAACTTGTGCAGAAACAATGTCAGGATTAATTATTGTTATTATATTTTATTGACCGACCGACCGACCGACCGACCGAGAAATGTCGGGCGCTGCCAGAACTTAGATTGGTGATCGCTTGATGACATGGTTTTGAAAAAAAAAAGTGTCGTTTCCACCTTTGGTCTTAATTTTTTCCGTCTAGCCCCCTTTCGCAACGCGCGGTTAGGAACTTCGTTCCAATAAACAACATGAAGTATATCATGTTTATATCTTCGAATGTACTCATTATATCGATCGAACTTTGGTTGGAGTGTAGCCTTAGGGGCGCTATGACTTAGGTTTAGGTTAGGTTAGGTTAGAACAGTGACCAAAACGCGCGAGCCGAGCGAGCGAAGCGAGCGTGCCGCTGTAGCGGCCGGCGAAGCGCCAGAATCCGAACGTGTCATTAGGTTATGTTAGTTCCCAATTAGGGGCTATGGATCCCCTAAGGCTACACAATGACCCGAACTTCACTTGTTAAGTTCGTTTGATCATATTGTAAAACAGTTCATTAGTCTAGTAAAAAAACTTTGTGCTTACTTTGAGAAATTATTACGTAGTAATAATAGCCCAATGTATGCTTATGGGTACCTACTACCTACCTAGGCGATACAGTAAAACATTTGCACTAGGGTCGAACCCTGTTAACTGCTGGAATATTATATTTTTTTAAATTAATGGACTCTTTCCTTTGGGTCAAGCCCAATATGATCCTGCCAATGTCGAGTAAAAAATAGCAATAACAAACACAATTAATAACAATACAATACAAAAATGTGACCGTGCGTCGAATTTGGAAAACCAAAATGGAAGACGTAAGAATCTTGATCGACTTCCACTCGACTCACAAAACGTCAAAATTGACGTACCACGTATCTAAGTATGTCAGGTTTGACACATTTTCTTGTTCTTTATTTAAAAATATGGCCCACCCAAGTTAATAGGTATGTCCCCAGTGTCAAGTAATTAATAGCAATAACAAAAGCAACAAACACATTAAATAACAAAACAATACAAACAATTCTATAAATACATATTTTCTATAGGATAACTGTCAAAACTGACGTATTCAGATACGCCATACGTCAGTTTTGACGTAGGTAAGCTATGTTTGTAAGGCCATTAACAGGGCCTGGTTTGCTCACAGAGATAGGGTTTAGTCCTATATCTTTGGGTTTTGTACCGTACACACCAATTTAGATCAGACCTAATAAAATCGTGTACCTAGTAGTGATAACAATCAAATCATAATCAGTGATAGCAATCTACATATGTTTTGCAAAGTCGGCCAGTGACTCGCAGTCATGTGACGACTACCTACTTATCGTGCGTCGCCTGATGATGTTATAAATTACGTTTATTACTTCCATTGGCCTAATAAGTTATTACCACATAATAAAGAAGTACTGGAAAGGACGTTTAAGTAGGCCAAGCATCGCTTGGGTAGTAGAAGACTCCTGGGCTATGCATTAACCAAAAACCAAGTGCGAATCTTAGTCTCTTAAAAAAAAATGTACTTGTAAGCGGTCATTCACACGAAGAAGAAATTTTTGACAGATAGGTAATGGCCATAATTTAACATCCGGATACAGTCAAATGTATTGCACTTATATGTGCTAGTTGAACCGTGCGAATTACCGCTTACCGATTACTTTTCATCGCGTAAACAGAGTGAATACAGCAAACGCTGTAATCTTATAAGTGCAATAACAACATTAAATGTTTCAGTTATCACACAGATTTATTGTTGAACCACACTTTTGATTAAATACTTGGCTTATGAACATCTTAAAAAGTTTTCATAAAATAAAATAAAACGTTGTAACAGTTACCTCGCTCTTAAAAAAATAAATTCATAGTGGTTTATTTTCAAAGCAGTACTTACCCAGTATTTTCAACGAGGTCTTGATTTAATCTTCGGTTTTTACCAAAGCCAGTTCGTCGAGAGCACTTTTGTTTGTTTGCGAATCCTGAAACTTTGAAAGCGGCAGAATTTCTTTTGTAAACATGATGATTGAGGCATCCCGAGTTGTGGATGGATACATACCTTTAAAATTGGAACGTGAAGGTAAGATTACATTAGATAACTAAATCAAGCAATCCCAATGGTTACAGCAGCCGTCCGTAACTGAGGTTCTGAGTTTGATACATGTGAGCCCACTCCAACTTTTCTTCTTTGCCCTGAAACATATCATGGGTCCCAGTCTTCCGTTGCAGACTATCACAAGTATTTAACTTGATAGAACGTTGTAGCGTGAGTTTTACATCATTTATTTTAATGGATCCTTAAATTTTCTATATTTTTTTACGAGGCATTTGGGCAGTTGTTTGACCTTAGGACGCTCGGCTCACTGCACATGGTAGTTGCTGGTTCGATTCCCGCCGGTGCAAATTTTCACTTTCGCAAACTTTCACATTTTCCGGTTTGAGTGTCACTGGGAGAGTCCCCAGTCCATTGTATGATACCCATAGTACAAGCATAGCTTAGTTTGGTACCATACAGTCTGGCGATATTATTATAACTAAGTAGCTCCTGAATACAACATCCCGCACTAAATATTTATCAGTACACTACAATGACAATACACGAATAAATGCCGTTATCGCCCTATCATAACTGCGCAGAGTTCAAGACACCTCGAGTCACCTTTAACTACACTCTTACGTCTTTTGTTTACCGACCCTATCAGTCACATGCATCGGCATTGATAAAGGATAACCTACTTAATGCTTATATAAATAAGATTTCGTAAATAACAGACAAACAGTTTAGACAAATTGATCGGATAACTGTGTGTCTAGTGAGTGAATATGAGGCTGTCGTCGGGACAAGATAAAGACGGCGGATCTTCGGCGGCGGAGGCTGGGCTTTTGAGAGGTTGGTCACATTTAGACCTTTGACATCGTTAAAAACATCTGGAATCTTTCATAGTTAAAAAGCATATTGATAGTTAATTTTTTTAGTGATATTACAGTAATGTCCTTAATCAAAAATTTGTCATAATACAAGGAAGTTATATTATAAAATTGCAGTTTTTAATGAAAACTGTAACCACCTTTTATCTAAATATATATTTACGCGCATAATCTATACATTTCCGCCATCTCGAAGAAAGAACATTATGGCTTCATAATTTTGAATTGAAATGTTTAATTCATATTTTTTTTAGTTTTAAACACGAATTTTGGCCGATTATTAATCCTGCAGGGTTTAATTTGAATTCAAAGTAATATTCACAAAATTATTTGTGAATTTTATTATTTTATATTTTGTTTTCATCATCGTATGCCATAAAGATCTAGACTAGTTTAGATTTATACGTCTCTGGACTGAAAACTAATAGATAATATTAAATAAATAAGGTTTTCTGAAAGCCAGATGAGATAAGTGTGATTTTTATTCAGGTTACTTTGGGTATTCTAGCCACGGCTTTCAATGCCTGCAGGCCAAAAGTCTTGGTCTCAAGTTTCTCCTAAAAGATATCTTTATTCATCACGTCATAATATTTATCGAACAAAAAAATTTAAAAACATTCTACTAACCAAACAATCTATGTCAAAACAATTCGCTACCATAAACCTATAAATGCGTATCTTAGATCGCTATCAGTCCGGTGCATCGGCGACAAAGGCTGTTTTGGCCGGTAGCGGCAACTAAACGATAATAATGATAACACATTTGCGACCGATTACTTATATGGCGAATATAACGAGCATAAGTATTGTCCAAAAATGCTTTGTACTACAAATTTGGTTGGCTTTGTTCCCATAAAAAGGTACAATACAACTTAAAATCAGTTTCATCACTTGAATTCTTGAATACAAACCACATAGAGACACATAAAATAAAACCCCGTAGCGGTATGTCACATTTGTCATGTAACTTTCGATAGGTATATTTAGCGTGATTTATTTTTAATAATTACATTTATAAAATTATAAATTTAAAAAAAAATCGTTTATTATCAGGCGTCGACGGCCTATAGCGTGTTAGTTTTACGGAAACTTAAATACTATGTTAGTAGGACACTAAGGCACACATGAGTACAAAAACAAAACAAAAACAAATTATGCTTAGTAACTTTTAATAAGTTAGAAAATTTTGACCGAATCTTTAGGTAATATATTTAGGTATTTGCAAAAACCCATACAAAATCGTGAAAATAAAATGATAGTTTAAACATTTTCTATTGTTGAAATGTGTTATTTAATTAGCGACCGCGGTGCCATTGAAAACCATCATGCATTTCTAACCCGTGAACTATATCTAGTAAGTCAACTATTCATGCCATTTAACTAATAACCATCGACCCTGGAATACATGTCAGCTATGATTAATATCAGCATCGGTAGACTGCCCGCATTAGGTTAACGTTTGATTGCCGTATGCAATTTGATCAATATTACTGATAGAACTCTAATAGCGTACCGGGTCTTACTATATAGCCAATAACTCAGGTGATACCATTTAAAAAAAAACACAAAAATCGATAAAGTCGTTCAGGAGGTGAATAACTTCGAGTAGAGGCACACCGGAATTGTATATACCTGCGTAATATGAAGAAGATATCAAATACACCTAAGTAATGTATCTCTGTGATATAGGAAACTAAGCCTTGACTGGTTAAGTAACTAGAACCAATTTCAGGATTCTTATCTATGAAAAACTCTTCATTTTTTTATGAGTTTGCACCAATCCCTTCTGATAGGGTTAGAAGGTGCAATTATCCCTATCAGTAGGGTTAGTTGGAATTGAATCGTCCACTTAACTGTGTAATTGTGGGCATTTTTCTCTCCCTTCACTCGCTATCAAAATGTACCCACCATTGTCTGGTAATTTTACTTTGATTGGGATAAATTCCTCCCTCATTTTTAATTGGCACTAAGTACAGTTCTCGATTCTATAATAAGCATTGACCTGAAGCACTTTACAGATGACTGTCGTCAGTAGAGTTCGTACTTGGTAGAGCGTAGAGCACGTACCGCCGCGCCATTAATAATAACATTCCGGTCAACTAGACGCATTAATTCGCTGTCCAACTGATTGCAATATCGGCTAATAGCCACTAGGCTGGAAATTCATTATGACTCACAATTTCATAATTCATTGTTTTAACCCCCGATGGAAAAATAAGGGTATTAATAAGTTAAACGCAAGTACCTGTGTGTCTGCATCGTAGCTCTCAAAGCGATGAACCGATTTTAATTTATTTGTATGTTTTATTAGATCATTGTTTTGAGTTTTATTTCGGATAATAGTGCAACATCATTAAATTGTCAAAATAACAAAAGACATTAAGAGTCGACTTTAAAAAAAAAAATCAATAAAAACTGAAAATATAACCTGTCGAGTAGTCTTAAACAATAATTACATGGGGCGGAACATGGGACCCATTATTAAGAATATTTGAGTCGGTCTAGATTTTTAGTCGATACCGTATTCAAACTTGATAAAAACAAGATTAAATTTCATAATACACTTTTCAAATTAGTACGAAATTTTCGGGTCACCGTTACTTATCACGTCAATCATCTATCTACCTATTACCGGTAGCTTCAGCTTCAGCTGTAGCCCATGGGGACATGAACCGATACAATAACATTGTGCCGTGAATGTACAACAAAGGGTTCCTTTGGCTGTCAAATTTAACTCACCTTTGGGGTTATTGTTATTGGATTATCTAGAGCGTTGCGGTTCAATTAATTCCGGTTGGATGCAACTGAATCAAATTGTATTTCCAAGAGATATTTGTGCTGAACAAAGATTTTAGTTATTCTATGGTAAATCGACTAATGATTATACTGAAAATTAGACGTTTTTTAATGGTTTTAAGTCAGTGTAATCGTTTTCATAGCTTAGTTTATTTTTCCAGTGGCACCTTTAGGTGAATGAAATGTATTCATGTAACGTAATAAGGCAAAATTAAGTAATTATATCAAAACAAAATAATGTATACTACAAGTGGTATGAAGGTTAAAGAAGCGGTAGTGAAAAAATAATGGAAAGATTCTAAATTGATTTCATTTTCATAAGCTGTCAAAACCAAATAATAATACGTTCGTATCTACTTACATACCTACGTGGTATGGAAGTAGGCTTTAAACGATTTTCTTCACACAGTGATCGTGTTCCATATCTAATTACATTCCAAATTCCAAAATTAACTATTTCTGCTGGCATTCGATTTTCTGAACTGTACTTAATAGCCCCAAATAAGTAATAGAAATATCCTATATTATAATCCTAAACGCTACACCATTAACAAACACGTTTGGCTTAAAACAAAAAGGAATATAATTATACTTTATAAATAGTCCCACGTTGGGCGCCATTAAGGCAATTAGTCTTTTCCTCATTGGCTTTTGTACTTAAAGGGAAATATGTCAATAATAAAACAATAACTTTCTCTCTCCCATATAACAGGGATAACACATACAAAATAGATAGGTACTATTATTGCGCCTCCGCGTGAGGATTCATATCGAAAACATTTCTATAACCGAATATCAGACGTATCGAGCGGTCGAAATGAAAATATTTCCTCATCCATTGTTGCGGCGAAAGTGGTAAGCCGGGGATTACTCGCGCTGAAAACGAAAGGTAACTGGAAATATTGTTACAGATGTATTGAACAGCGCGAAATAACCCGTAAATTGCATGCATTGCGAAAATATTAGGTTTGGTTGTTCTTTTACACACGGTATTAAGTAAATAAAAGGGGAGTCCTTTGACCAGGAGTGGGACACTCTTACAGGATAATAAAAAAACTACATATACCTCGTAAGCATTTGGGTGTCAAGGCTACATTCGAAAGTTACCCCGCATGAAAATCCAACCGATCTAGTGAGCTAACCTACCTAGACTCTAGATAGATGATAGAGATCTAGATCTATGAGAGAAGATCCGGCAAGAAACTCAATGGTTACTCTTTTCAATGAATTACAGATGGTGTACATTCTCAGGAACAGCATAAAACAATGTGTTTGGTTTGCACTGGTATATGAGATTAAACTTTTAAACTGAACATCTACTGTAATTATTTATATTGCAATGTTTATTTGTTATTTCATTTTTTTGGGACAATTATCGATACGTCCCCATTATTTCCATCAAAACATTCATAGAACACTATTTACAAAATATTATTAAGTAATGTAAATCGTAATAATTAAGGTTTAAATTCCCAAGCAATATACGAAATAAATACATAATAGCAGATTATTTTATCGATTGAACTCACCGTATCTATGTTTTCTTTTTTTACTCTGGGTTTTTTTCTAGCTACCGCTAGTAAAATGAACTTATTCACAACAACATCACGGGCGTTCAGAGTAAGTCCAGCTCGGCGTTGCTGAATAATTCAACTGTAGAAATTAGCGTTGGCAATTAAAAAGTTAATTAAGTCACAGCCGCTGTGACACTGTGCCGGTAATAGTTGCTTCACAACGGGATCGGGAAGAGACTGCAAACAATAACTGGAATCTTACAATTTTGTTGTACTGATTTACTTAATAAGTTCATAATACTTAGTATCTGTGATCTTTACAAACAACTGTAGTCTCACAAGTAGGGTTAAATAAAATAGTTTTTCTCTTCCACAGATTTGAATCTGTACTCATTAAATATCACAATATTGATTGACTGAATCATTAACGCACAACCGAAACTACTGGTTAGATACAGGACTTTTGGACGGACAGTTGATATCCTTAAATGACAGAGCTATGAATTAAGTTTTTTTTTTTCTTATTTATCCTAAAGGGTATAAAATAGGGAATTAAACTTTGTAAATTTATGTTAAAATAATAACGATCTGGCTACCAGAAGACAGGCTCCCTTTTAGTGAGTCTTAGTAAATAGACTAATGTCCAGTTATAATATTTTAAAATAAATCTCAAGTTCAATATTTTTCCTTTAATACGTCATAATTGATAGGCATAATTTAATTTAATTTAATTTAATTTAATTCGTCATAGGCTGATGATGATGATGATGAAGATGACGTCATAATTAATGATCATTAATCACTCAAGTGATTAATGACGCAACTTTGGCATGATAACAGTTAAAATTAGACATTTTCACTTTCCAATTCACGCATACAAGTTAATCAGGAATAGGGAGAAATAAACCAACGAAACTTCGTTATACAATTAACGGAGTTTAAGTTAAGATCATTTTATGTAGATGAATCAACTTTAAATGCTAAAAATCTTATACACATTCATAGACGCTTTGTAAGCACTGGAGTATACATTATTTTATTACCTTCTTAGCGGTAGTTCACACGATGATCCCTACACTAAAAATAAAATTTGATAGATAACGGCTGTATTAAATTAAATAAATAAATATCGCCAGACATACCAATTGTATGGTCACAAACTAAATAACCCTTGTGCTAAAGGTACCGTACAATGGACTGGGGGCGATCCCAGTGACACCCAGACCAGGGCAAATTACGAAAAGGCCATTTCCGTAATTTGAACGAAGTCCGAACCCGCAACCACCAAGGGCAATGAGCCGAGCGGCCTACGCTCGAACCACTGCGCCAAGTGGTCGTCTATTTGAAATTCGGATAAATTCAAATGTAAATATATTATCAATGCTGGGTCAACCGTGTGAATTGCCGTTTAGTCGGATTATAATATAAAATTATAAACGGAGATTAAAAATAAATATCCCATGCATGCCGTCGATAAGTAATCTTTATTAAATTGAGCGCTCTACGGCGCAGATAAAGGCCAGTTTGGTAAGTATCAAATTGGATTAAGCCGAAATTTAACTAATTTCTAATACAATTAATTTGTTAACGCCGCTCGGCCTTGTAACAACGGATTAATTAACGAGCCAACGCGGCCTTCCTTTCGTGATGTATGAGGATTCTAGACTCCCAATTCGTACAATGTGGTTTTTTTATGAGAAATTTCGACATGCGACCAATAAGGCTCTTCTCCATCGGGAACTAATACAATTGACAAAATGTGGGCGCACAACATGTACACCTATTCTGCCTACACCTTTGAGAATCACATGCGTCAAAGTAGGTACAAGTACATAGGTATAAAGTAAAAAAGTACCTACGCAATAATAAATAGAAATCAATATGCATTGCAAAAACCACCCATATAGGCATATACACAAATCAAGTAATATTAAAAAGTATGTCAAGCAAAAAGAATATAACATAAATTGAAAATTTAAAAACCCCCGATGCGATGACCTGTTCATCAAATGTATAATTCACCTATACTCCATTTATTATAACATTAGACATAAGAGGCTCGCAGAAGCAGGGATGCAAAACATTTTATTTCCAAATCAAAACAACTTTTATTTAGAGTCATTACATTAAAATTGTTTTAACATAAATTTTGATATATAAATCTAAAATGCTAGCTAAATACTACGATAAACAAAATAAAAGTACTTTTTCATATTATGTTTTATTCGTAATAACATCGTAGGTATCACATTTTAAACTGACAACAAAAAATGAATCAAACATTTACGTCAATTTCATAGATAACATAGTCCGACAAAATTAGAAATACCCTGCTGTCATAACCTCTGAAGGGATTAGGTAAAATTTTAGATTTGGTAGGATTATAGTGAAACGAAAAACGTTCCCGGTATGTTCACGCCTGCTTCTTTTAGGTTTTTAGCATCGGCACTAATTTTAAATTGTAATGAAATAATAATTATTTAAATGAAAGGCAATATATTTAATAAGATAAATAATAATATTATTACAGTTAGATGTGACAAGCTGGTATATAAATAGATTATAATAAATTCGACGTCAATCGTAACTGTAACTCGTTAATTGTACTTTTTTATTACAAAGTGGACACTAAAAATAACCTTTTTTAACTTCTGTCTAATGCTATAACAAATGGAGTATAGTTCTTCCAAATAATGATGTTAGCGCGATTTGCGTAGCTCCCGTAGCTCAGTATCCATAGTTTACTTCATATATCCATTGTTTTGGCTTCCTCATTTATAATCTAAGATGTACAATAATCAACAGAAAATCTGTGTAAAAGTATGAGACATTATTTTGTTATGACATTATAATAATTGACATTAGAATGGACAACGAATCTAAATATTGATGTCACGGAGGTTTTATTCCTAGTAAAATATCAATTATGATTCAATTTGATGTAATAACTCTGGTTGAGGTAGACGGGAGCAGCCTAGGGGAAGAATTTTCAATAACGCTAAAATTATTTTAAATTAGATTAGTTTTTTTATATTCTTTGTCAATGGCGGAGCAACGCCCTCTAGAATTATTATAGCGTAATATTCCATGACCATTAACAAACCAAACAAAATTTAACGCATGCGCGTATCCATCATTTGAAACGTGACTTATGGAACGTCTTTAGTTCATACACAAATCTCAATAAAATTGATAAAATATTCATTTTTTTCAGAATCAGGGAAACTTTTCAAATTTATAATATTGTAAAAAGCCAGTTCAGACTATTACGATCATTTAAAAATATAGTAAATCTAAATCCAATCATCTCAAATTTCGACTGGATTCGAGCCGAGGGAATTGGTTTTGGCCGTGAATGTGGCTTTTTTAACCTACAAAAGAGCTGATGATCTTCAAACGGCTGAACCGATTTTCATGAAACATAGCTAAGAACACTCTCGATCAGAATACCTATTTAACAAAAGAAACAAAATTGAAATCGGTTCATCAGCTTGGGCGCTACGTTGCCACAGACAGACACACAGATCCACAGATACACAGATACACAGATACACATGTTAAACTTATAACACCCCTCGTTTTTCGTCGGGGGTTAATAAAAAGATGAAGATGAAGAAAAATGGCACCATCATTTTAGCTTATTTACAAACTTTCGTATGCAAAGAAAACATTTCTGTTTATGGTTGTACTTACATGTTGCGAGCGAGATACATTAGGTTATTACAAAAGTGTTTTATTACAATATCGCGTTCAATCGACAACAAGAGTACAACGAACAAACGTTTTTTTTTGTGTCTGACTGTACAACGTCATTACGCAAATACAGATAGAGTTTACGAAATAGGTCAAACAAGTAGAATCGTATAAAAGTATGATGATAAAACCTAGATAGAACTGGACTGGACTTTGTTCGGAATAATAAATTGTTGTCCCCTTTCATTTATTTTTTAAAGTTAAAGTCACCGGTTCAATAATTATTTTTGTTTTTGTACATTGGAAGACTTCCCATGAATTATCATCTCATTATCATGACATTAGTCATAAATGGAATGAACAGAACAAAGCCGCAGACACGGCTATAGTCCCAAATTAAATAAATCCCGATGTCCCCAGCATTTTAAATTGGAAACCCTTTGAAATTAGAAACAAAAAGCCTAGCAGTCATTGTGACCGTTTAGCGGGCCCAATCGTTTCATTTGATGGAAATGGCAAGGGATTTAGCAATTATAAAAAACGCTTTAGCTATACTTCAATTGCACTAACAGTCTTAGACCTAATCCTCTCATAATGTACCTTGATAGCGCTTATTAGTTCATCTTAGGTAAGGTTCAATTTAGAACATTCCTGCTTAGAATCGATAGTTATCTCAAACACCCAAAATACGGTAAGCCAAACGCTATATTATTTTGGCTTATCAGTGCTACCAGTAATTCAGAAGAATGATAAATTTGGTTTACATATTTGAGACATTATAACGTAATACTTAAAGTCTATTTTTATTCAATATCTACGTGACAAAATAGAATCATCATATCAACACAACGAGGCAAATAGACGCGCTGCGTGGTCTCAACACACGCACACACCCTCCCGTTCGGGGTTGCGTGGTGACGTCACGCTAGAACGAGATGCCGTATATTGCAGTACACCACTGCAAGTGAGAGGGAATATAGGCCAAGAACCGACCTACCTTCTGCTGCTGATACAGTGGCGAGCAAGCCACCTACACCAGAGGGAGCTTGTAATAAGGTCGCACACAAACGCCTTTAAATTATATCATTCACAATTTTCATACGCGACTGACGCAATTAGGCGATTGCATGATTAATTGGGCTGACGGCTATTATCTATGCATATATTTTTTTTAAAGACAAAGGTATATTTACCCATGCAACATGCAGCGTGTGTGCATAGTTTCTTGTTATCTGCATACCTATTCACTATTCATAGTAATTTCAGAAGCTTAAAAAACTACAACGGATACAGTACTCCTGTTATCTATTAATAGGTATATATCTATTTCTATGATCATTATACGCTGATACGCTTTGTGAACGATTCAACTAGAGATAAGTTTATGATTCAATAGTAAATACTTATTCTATTTTTTAATATTTATTCCATAAAGATATGGGAATTGATTACGTTCTGATATATTTTATATCGGTATGATTGAGAAACTAAAATTTATCCATAATAAAAATGATAGGTAAAACATTTTATATGTATCTTTTTTACAGTAGGCAGGTAATTCAGCTATAAAATTGAATAAAATGGTAGCATTTGATTATTAGAACATAACTTTAAGATTTTCTTAGATCCGACGCATCCGCTTTCAAGTTAGAGACACGGAAACGACGATGATATAGTTGCGTATATATGCTTATATTTAGCACCGACCCTTGAGATCAGCATACGTAATAATAACCTTTTCAGTATTTACCACCTCGCTGCAACTTCGACGTCTGACATTTTGATGGCAAATTGTTAGTACCTCGTGTGACGTATAGGGTGTTGCACAAATTGCCATACAAACATTGTGTATGTAAAGGTAGACCTACGTACGCGGTACGTGAATGGACCACTCTGTGAGAATGTGGGTATCTGTTTGCAAATCAGCGTGTAAGGTATTGGGTTTTTTGGTGACAGTATTGATGGGTGTGCAATGGATTTATAAATGTAATCGCTATAAACTTATTTACTTTACCCCAATGCATGGGAGACATCTAGCAGCAATAGTTTGTTTTGTTCAACAAAATATAATCTGCAATAAGTATATGTTGTTATCTAAATCTAATGTTCCTGAAAAGTAACTACTATCATTAAATCTACAATCATAAAAACCGCGACGTTATAATATGGACTTCCCTATATTTGTTGCAAATCAGTAAACAGATTATAAAGATAATATATAAGGATTGTTTTATCTATTGATTAATAAAATGTCAATTGATACCAATTTTATTTTTTAACGTTGTTTAGTGAAGCGAAACGAGGCAACAACCACATCTTTGCCTCTCGCCTTTGCTCGCCTTGGTTATGGTTATTTTACACCACTTTTTTATGGAACAAAGTTGGCAAACATGCGAGCGACCTGGGCCCTTATTACGCTAGCAACGTCAATTGCAATTGGAAAGCAAATGCTTGTCAAACGCTCCGCTTTTGTCGCTTTTCCGTATTCTAAAAACCACCGGCTGACACGAGCTTCACTATATATAAATATATATATTAATATATATAAATAATTTATTATAATATATTATTTTATTATATTGTATTATTATTATATACCATTTATTTATTTTTAGTAAAATGTATTTAAATTTTTTGAGCATTCGCCTAATAGCCAAATGCAATAATCCAAATTACCAAGCGTCCAAATATTTGCCCAAGCGTTTGAAAGCAAATTAGCGTTCAATCGCTTGCATCTGCTTTCCAATTGCAATTGAAGTAGCTAGCGTAATAAGGGCCCTGCTTGATATTAAGCAGGTCCGTAGCCTATAGATTCTTGCAATACGAACGGCATTGCTCGCTCGCAAACCTAAAAGGGAGTCAGACAGATGCAGGGGAGAGCAGGGTAACTAACGGTAACCGTTATAAATATTTATTGACGTATAACAAGTACTATTAGCTTTTAAAATAGTGGCTCTGGATAGCTTGCTATAGGTCCTTATAGTTCACTAGCTGTGCCCGCGACTTCGTCCGCGTGTAATTTAACTTAACAAAAATTTCGGTATTATTCATCCCCTATTTTATCCCCTTGGGGTAGAATTAATCAAAATCCTTTCTTAGCGGATGCCTACGGCTAACATCTACCTGCATGCCAAATTTCAGCCCGATCCGTCTAGTGGTTTGGGCTGTGCGTTGATAGATCACTATGTCAGTCAGTCAGTCAGTCAGTCAGTCACCTTTGAGTTACATATAGATTGTACAAAAACAAGTCATTATTTATTTTTGGAATTCTAGAATGTTCTGTTTCAATCTGTTACTGGCGGTTCATTTTTCACCTGAAAAGTTTTTACTCTTGTCGGGTTTCTTTCGTAGAATTTTCAAGTAAGTTTTGGTACTTGATCGTACTTATGGAATATCCACTCTTTCTGGCACTCCTTTTCATACGTTGGTTTATTCTTGAAATGGAGAATTCATGATTTATTTGACGACCCCTTTGTCTTTGTGGTTTTATCGCAAGCCGCTTAACTCACTGCACCGAGTGGTTACAGGTTTGATTCGCTTGAAACTAGATTTCAAAAATAGCTTTATTTTAATTGCATTTATCTGTTTGCCACTGGTATCGCCCCCAACGTATTGTACCGTTCCAATAGAACAATACAGTTGGTGTATTAATTTCATGATAAGCGGACGACCTAACAGATAATCGATTCGAAATTGAAGTACTTATCATACGTATTTATAATGCCATAGACGTCTACATCTGTTATGTATATACTTGCGTTATTGGAGCCAAATTTTATAGTACGCTTGTTATAGTTTTATAGAAGGCTTTGGAATATGGTTCCAATAGTAAAAAAAAAAATCTGTTTATACCTATGCAATCTATCTATGCTCACGACGTACCGTGCCCTTCAAATACAGAAATAAATACTGTGGCGACCTCACATTCACGACGCCGCCGAGAACGGATAGATGGCGCTGAATGCGACGCCACAATATAATGTACAGATTTTTCATACAAAAAACTGAATCACGGTATTAAGATTCGCAAGCATCGTGACTATATATACAATACCCCAAATACAACCAGCGGGGCATAGCGGCCACCCCGTCAGGCATAATACCCGCCTGACTGGAAGATCTTGCCTTTTCCGCTAAAGTACCATATATACCGTAAATGTGAAGTAGACAAGACAGGTCAACTATTACTAAAACTACTGTAGTTATGGTTAGGTCACAGCCTCCCAGCGAAGTGGGCAATATATCGGGCACCATCCGCTCCACTGCTCGCCCGGGACCGGCTCAAATAGCCGCCCGGCAATTATAATACAGCCTTACCTACAGGTCAAAAGGCCTGGTGATAAATACAAGGTCCCTGTAGTGCTGGAGACGTTTATTATTCATATTCCACCGACTCTGGCTTGTCTATTACACCTACGTACGCATGTCTGTTATGTAAGTAAGGTTTATGTACACACACCAGGGTAAAATGCAAACAATAAAGTTCCACCCGGACTCTTCGGGGTTCAGAACTGTCTTATTTTTAGGTTTAAGTATCTACCCACAAGTGCATGCGCAAAAGTATATTCTTAAAAAGCACTGACTTATATGTAGTCTCCAAGGAAATATAATTTATTTGGTTACCAATACAACCGTAGCTATAAAGGATGCTCGTCGATTTGAGCAGAGCGAACTGACTGGGCTGGCTAGCTCAACGATACCTACTGGCAGCAACTAAACATTATTTGGTACTGATTTAGTTTAAAAGCGAAGAAGGAAAAACGGAGTTAGGGATTTCTTTTACTGGGCCATCCATTATTTATCGCAATGTGATCGAGATAATATCAAGGTGCAACTTCGCTGAAGGCCATAATATACGGACATTATCGCACGCAGTTCCATCGCGTATACTTCGCAGTGTGTGAGGCCCCACGCATATAATTGTACTTAGTATAAAATGTTAATTCTTACCGATAAGATTATACTAGGCCTTGTGAATTAACGCAGTTGGTAGGTAATCTTCGGAAATTATATCACAGTGGAAAACTCATATGTTTTGCGGGAATTTGGCACAAGGTTTTTATAAATATGACACTTTCAACTTTCGTGTCAAGAGAATAAGATCTTAACTTGATAAGTCAATAAAAGTAAATAAAATCCTATCTCCGTACTTAAAATCAAATTTGCCCAACGGCCCTGAATCCGAACTCCGCGAAGCCCCTCGGTGCGAGCGAATAGCCTCTCCCAAATTCTAATTGAAAATAGCCTATTTAACATTACAAGCTCACTATAATTTCAAGCGTCCAGCACTAAATAGGCAACCAAATTAAATGAGACATTATTCTAAATGGAGCCTTCATTATCCTTTTCAAATAGGCGTTTAATGAAAAACTAAATGGATCGAATATTCGGAGGCCGTTTCTCCCATTTCTATTATATGTTTTTCATTAAGGCTAAAGCGCCCATCTAGCTCGCGAAGTTCAAGTTTTTTAGAAATTTTTCAAAATCTTACAATAATAAAAGGCACATTTTGTAATTCGCGACAAAGACCGTGTGCAGTGCATTTATTAATATATCCAACTTACTCTAAAACATTTCAAGAACGACAGCAATCCAGATAATCTGGCAATTTTTGTATATTTAGTGATTGACTAGTATCATATCCACCGTGATAATATTTAGAGTAAAATAAATGTATTAATAAACGCACTGAATACTGTGTTTGTCACAAATCACAAAATGTTTTCAGATTTTGGATAAACTATAAAAATACTCGAAAATTTTGAATTTCGCGGGCTAGAAAGGCGCCTTCACCTTAAGTGATTTTCTGTACATATTTGTGTCGTTTAATATTAATAGATGTCTAGGCATTTCAAGAGCACACAGGGCACGCAATAGGTTCCGATTCTTTGAGCCAACCATCAGTTATTTTGTTCAACGACCGCTTGGCGCAGTGGTTCGAGTGTTGGCCGCTCGGGCCACTGCACATGGTGGTTGCGGGCTCGATTCCCGTTAGGTTAAATTTCGGAAATGGCCTTTTCGCAATTTTCCCTGGCCTTGGTGTCACTGGGATCGCCCCCAGTCCTTTGAACGGTACCCATAGTACAAGCGTTGCTTAGTTTGGGACCATACAATTGGTGTGTATGTCTGGCGATATTTTATTTATTTTTTACTAAACAATTCATAGGGGCGTAGATCCCAAATTCCGTTGCGTGCCATGCGTGCCAGGCGTCAAGTAGACGCGTATTTTAAAAAATCGTCTCTTTAACTTTTCATGTTTATTTTCAGGTATGTTTCAAGGAACCTTGTGCGGACCTACATAGTCCAATGTCCGTAAGTACCTACTTAGCTATACCTACACCCTGGAATCAAGAGACACGGTAAGATTATGTTGTTTGTATCCAATTACAAAAGCTACTTTTTGTGACGACCGCTTGGTGCAGATCGATTCCCGCTAGGGCAAATTTCAGAAATTGACTTTTCGTAATTGCCCCGGTTTGGGTGTCACTGGGACCACTGGGATCGATTTGCCCAGGCCATTGTACGGTACCCACAGTACAAGCGTTGCTTAGTTTGGGACCATACAGTTGGTGAGTCAGTCTGGCGATATTGAATTATTTATGTGAAAGAACAACCGATCAAAGCCGATATAGATTAATGTTTTCATGAATGAAGAATTCAGTTCTACAGCGCCCACAAATTTTTATTTTAATCAGGAGCTAGTGATTGAATATTTCATAAGCTATATATGTGAAAGTCGCACCGCTCGTGTGCTGTGGTTCTGTAGCGTATCGCGAGGATCTTTATCCTCTCGGCTCGCACCGAAAACGTTTGTACCGTAATTGGTTTTACGATTTTATGGATGCCGTTCCGATTACCTACTCTAAGAATATAAGTTTATTTTATTGGCGAACTCCGCTTTGCTGTTATGCTGCTCTTCACTTTAGTATAAAACAAAGTCGCTTCCCGCCGTCTGTCTGTCCCTATAATTATATGCTTAAATCATTAAAACTTCGCAACGGATTTTGATGCTTTTTAGGGTTCCGGACCTTAAAAGTAAAAACGGAACCCTTATAGGATCACTTTGTTGTCCGTCTGTCTGTCTGTCGGACTGTCAAGAATTTTTTTCTCAGAAACGGATAGAGATATCTAGTTGAAATTAATATCAAATATGAAAGGCTATGGTCCCTTGCAGGTTTAAAAAAATTAGGCTTCTAAGACAACGCAATCAAAAGATACGGCCATTAATGTCGAATATTTTGGTACTTTATGCAAATTCACTAGTCAAAACAAAGGAATCAACGCACAGCCGAAACCGCTGGTGTCAGAATCATGAAATTTTGACAGTAAGTACCTTATATACCGCAAGTATCCACTAAGAAAGGATTTTGGAAAATTCCACCCCTAAGTACATAAAATAGGGGGTGAAAGTTTTTATGGGGTAAAAAAATTAAATGATCCTAGAGACATGATAATAAGTATTGAGGCTACTTATTACAAATAAAGAATATTAATTTCAGCGTTTTGTAAAATTCCACCCCTAATTGTGTAAAATAGGGGTTTGTATCAGGGTTGCAAAAAAATCAGGGAAATTGAAATAATAAATGATTTTATTGTTTTATTCGTTTTAATCAATGATTTGATGTTTAATTCATGTTTTTTTTCACATGCTTTTACTATGATGTATTCATGCTTAAAACACTGATTTAAATTGTTTTTTTAGATTTTCGAGTGTCAAAAACCTTTAATGTTTAAAAGTGATTTTGTTATTTTTCCAAGCTATACAGCTTTATTTATGTTTTTGACCTGTATTCTTTATTGCCTTATATCAACATGTATGTAACCTCTGCACCTTCCATCCCCACTGGTGGAAGAAAGAATACAATATTTGGAAGCATTACATTGAAGTTCCGGATGTGAGGCTGCTAAAATCTAATAGAGTTAAATCCTTACTAATATTATAAATGCGAAAGTAACTCTGTCTGTCTGTCTATCGGTCTTTCACGCCAAAACTACTGAACTGATTTAAATGAAATTTGGTAAACAGATAGACCAGAGCCTGAGAAAGAACATAGGCTACTTTTTAATGCGAAAAAGGCTGTAAGGGGTTTAAAGGGGTGGATGAAAAGTTGTATGGAAATATCGTCATTTTTAGAGCTAGAAGCTTTAAATTTATTTTTTAGGGTGTTTATTGTACGCCATTAATAAATATTATAACATACGGCCACCACAATATCAGACAACTCACGTGATTAAATACGTTTAAAATCGTCCCAACTTTTATCCATAAAATATGGCGTCATGACAGTTTTTCCTTAGAACATCATGTCAAAACGTTTATTTATTTGGTTGATAAATTTTATCTGACGATTCTGATGCAGGCCCTTGATAATATAAAATATTTAAAATAATAAAATGTTTATTTTCTACATGTACTTACTAATAAAACAGCGTCACGTACATGTTTTATTTGACTATCAAGTACTGATTAAATCATGTTTAAAACGTTGTTTAAAACATTGATTTAAATAAGGAGGAAAAAATCAATGATTTTTTTCCAAAATGATTTAAACATGTTTTCAACAAGGTGGTTTTTTTACGGAATTTCCAAAATATCTACAATCTTAGATTATTATACTGAAATGTACTAATCACTACGATTATTAATGATTGTACAGTCGGCTACATCAATATGTGTATAGGTTCCAAAATTAGTTTCTTAAATTACATCTCCTTAACTACCTATTTTTTTAAAAGATTGGTTCACACCAACATCAAAAAAATATGCAAATGTGAATTAATATAATTAATGCCAAACATAATATATTTTTTAATAAAGTAATATAAACAAGACTATATCAGAAAAAAGTACAAAAGATATATCGAATATTTTATTGCAAATTATTGCGACACAAGTTGATAATAACATATTATTTAAAAAAAAATATGAACGTATATCTGAATCTGAATGAAATTAATACATTGAAACAATGTTAAAAATATTGTGTAGTGTGTATACATTTTAATGTAGGCGACTGTACGTTGATATTATCAAGTGTCAAATTTTACAATATCTGGCTTAAAACGATTTAATATATCCGATAGTACAATTATGATTTATCGTCGGTATTCCCCAAGATACTAGGCAAGGTTTACATTGCGCTGATAATAACATAGGTAGTTAAAAAGTACTTAATAATTAACTGTACCCATCTAATACAGTGTCTTATTCCGAACCCTATATATACATTTATACAACAGAATTCCATTTTAATTTAGCCATTTAATATCACACTACTAGCACGAGTCTCCATTGCATTGCAAGGGGAATTTAGGTCTTCGTCCACCACGAATCTATACATATTTCGAGAAATTGTTAGATAAGATATTTAAAGATTATTGTAAGTTGATTAAAGTATATTAGGTATACTTGTTGAAATCACCTTTTATAGACTTGCCGTACGAAGAATAAAGTTCCTATTTTTTTTTTATTTAAGGCATAACTCATGTTACATAACTTACAGACACGGATTAAAGCCGGCAGTACCCACCTACGTGGTGTATGTACCATGTTCATTCCTTTAATTTCCTGACGTTAGGCCTCCCTCGAGACTAGGAATTTTGTTCAACCTACTCCCGAGCTATCATTACTCACTGTAATCATAAGGGTGTCGTTCCAGTTGAGACGGTTGGACAGGCCAGGCTACCTATCCCGCTCTCTACCACCAATAGGATCGCTACATTTTCCTTACCTCATTAAAATTAAGCTAGCATTCATTTCAGAAGATTCTGGAATAAAAACAAAAATGTAATTGTTTTCTTATATTTTCAACAAAAATGGAAATATAAAAATTTCAACAAAGTGGAATTTCCAATTACCCCAGATCCATAATCTTCTGCCTATAGTGCATACTTAAAGTGAGTGCAGCTATAATTAAATGTAGTTGCACCAATTAAAATTCGAACAAAAAATTAAAAACAGAATATTAAAAAAATAACTATGTAAGCGCATTGAGGCTATGCCAAGAGATGATTAAACATTCAATATTAGAACGGCGTCTAACTTCCCCGACCTCTTTGCCGTCCTGCCTCGTGCAATAAAACTTTTAAAAGCGTGCCTCGTCGCCATGTTTCACGGTATCTGAGCACATTATCAGTACTCACTCGCCGGATAAAATTTTATGCATAAACTAGACCGGGTGCGGCCGCTGGGCTTACATACTTAATGAACGCCCCGTTTAAACAGAATATTTGATGGAAACACTGTTTTATGTGAATCTGAAATGAAGGAAGATGAAGCTACGTAGGTCCGAGCTGTGGTGGTCGCGAAAAGGGTTATCTACCTTCGGATATTTCATTGTTCATGGATATCGATAAAGTTGGATGAATTTTTGTAATTTAAAGAAAATTAGTTATGCTATCATATAATAGTACATTGTTACATGAGTGGTGAAAGTTACTTATTTTGTCCCGAGACGGGGTTTGGCACCCGAGCGTAGCGAGGGCGCTAATAGTTCGAGGGACAAAATAAGTCTTTCACCCGAGGTAAACACTGTGCTTTTCATTACGAATACAAGGAAAATAAAAATAAAAACAGGAATTGGCTAAAGAAATAATACAAGGAAGTATAAACAATACTCTACAACTCGAAAAAAAAAAATCGGATTGCCGCCTATTTTGTTTTTTTTTTCGGTGGCCGGCCAACTTCATTATTTAGCCATTATTTTTCATTTTCATCTTTAAATATTTTGCCCAAATCTATGTTATTTTAAAGAAATGGTTGAAACTAAATTATAATTAAGTCATTTAAAAAAAAAATTTCTTGAATTAATACTTAACTTTATGTTATTTAAATTTTACATCGTGCTGTAATTGAGTGACTGTAGAAAAAGTTTGAACATGGTTCCATAGAAATGTGAAAAAGGAACTATTTTTTTTTTATAATTTGACAGCTGTCAGTTGAAAGCGAAACTCCCGGGCCTGAAAAGTATTACTTTCAACCTGCTTCTCAGGCAACTTCAGGCCTACTTTCAGAGTATGAGTAATGAAAAATAATTTATATAAGACTTATCTCTCATTGGATTTCGATGTACAAGATTTTTGGTACATCTATATGTACAGCATACTACTATATTTAGTATATATATATACTTAGTTATATATTATAGTAGCATTTGATACGCTAAGTAACAACGCTAACATCCTTTATACTTGTAACAGAAACTGCACTGCAGTTTCGCGCATTTCCGAGCCAAATTGAGCAGAGCACTGTATGCTTAGAACAGTGTATCGTGGTACTTAGCCGGAGCTGTTAAGTACTCAGTAATATAACAGCTCATTCTGGAGTAGCACTTGAACTCTCCCAGATTCTACAACGTAGCGATAGTTACAATACTTCATTCAATTTAACAATAATCTTGGGAGAGTTATAAAACTATGTATAAGCAAAGAAAGAATGCCTTCTTATTTAAGTTAAGTTTCTAGTATCGTTTAGGAATGAAATTATAGTTTAAAATTTGTAAGCGCCGTAGACCTATAGAAACAAACGAATTGACATAGTAAGATGTTAGTCCGATGGGCTTACAATTCATAATTGAAATTCAATTATAATAATGTGTTAATACGTTTCAAAATTTAATAAAGTCTCATGTTGTGAACACTATTATTATTTATCGACTCTACAATCACATTCGTCGGTATCCAATAGAGAAGTAGTTATACAAATGTTAGTAAATTCTTTCTTTTCCAACCACAACGTTCCATATTTATGACCTCCTGCATTAAATACCGCCCATCTAGTTCATTGAAACAAATTGCTTCAGAGCGCGCGCCATCCACTCCGCCCAACATCCTTTGTTAAGATGTGATCCTAATTAACCAGGTCTTTCGAGAGCGCTACAAAAACTTCACCTCAAGCCATCTCTGCCTTTAATTAAACCGAACCTCTAGCCCACGCGATTGCCTGCGCGATGTAAAATCAATATCGCCTACGAATATTAATTAGTGTTCCAGTGAATTTATACTAAAGCAACGCTGGGATGACGATTAAATGTTGACCCGATACGAAAGTGTGAATTTGCCCTAATTGGACCTCGTTTGGTCACTGTAATTTTTAAAATAATTGGATATCGGTTTGCAGAATGGAATCAACCGACATGCACTGTTGTAGACCAAAAACAACCTTGTGTGGGTGTTTCTAGGTTGGTGTTAGATTGTAGAAGTGTGTGTGGGTCGGTTCCATTTTGCAAATCTACGTCCAATTGCTCTTAATTTAGAACAATTATTATTTTATATTTTGAAGCTGGTAACAATTTAATTGTATTTTTCTTATGTTATGAGCTCATGGTCAACTCTGGTGAAGGAATTCTGAGGTCGGCTGAAGCCCTCCGACATGGCTAAACGACTAGTAAGACACTCACTAACGAACTCTTAACTGTTGGCCTATATGGGCGTGAATTATTAATATACAATGTGAAATACAAATAGAAGTAGGTATTTCGACCGCTGGCGCTGTGGTTCGAGCGTAGGCCGCGCATCGGCTCACCGCATATGGTAGTTGCGGGTTCGATTCCCGCCGGGGAAAATTTTGGATATGGCCTTTTCGTAATTTTCCCAGGTCTGGGTGTCACTGGGATCGCCCTCAGTCCTTTCTACGGTACCCATAGTACAAGCGTTGCTTAGTTTAGGACCATACAGTTGGTATGTCAGTCTGGCGATATTATTATTATTACTTAAATTAACACACTTCCTATAAAAGTTCACAGAAAATAAATTTCATATATACGCCACCCTCAACGCGACGGTTTTCAGAAAGTTAGATTAAGTCGAGGCAGTCGCAATTTTTGGGTTTTTAATTCGAAATATTTCTATCATTTTATAGATTAAGAAGCTTATTTTCAGATATGTGTTATTCAAGAACATTAACTAGGATTACATATATAGGAAAACACGATTAAGTGAAATTTCCTCGATAGAAAAAAAATCCGAAGTTGGCTGTTATTGCTTTATATTTTCATTTCATCCACGATATTATTACGAATTAGATGACGATATTTTTTTAAAACATAGTAAATGATAATATCTAGGATCGCTTATAAGAAAAAAATTAATCCATTCCCTAGTTTTGTTAATAACCAAAGAAATATTGTTTAGCGCTTATGTGGTTTACTTCCGAGCGCGCGGTCACTAGTGTCATCTCATATTTTCTATACATGAAGTCATTGCATCACTGTCATATTCTAACTAGCTCAGTCGTCTGCGGACGTCATCGAGGTCGGACCTATGCCGATTTTTTTCAGATCCGAATTTAAATAAATTGGTCGTAACCAATACGTAAACGGAGAGAGTGGAAACTCCTTTGGTCAAATAAAAAATATTTCAAGTGCTAGTCCGATGCTATATGTACTTGTATATCGTAGTAATTTGACAGATTTTGAGTTTTTTTTTTAAAGTTCATTATTCTATTTCCATATAATTTCCAACGTAAATTTTCACTTACTGAACGGCGAAGGGAGACATTATGAGAAAACATACGTTTATTTAAAGACATGTATTTCAGTAGACAGTGCTTTTGAATATTACTTAACGAAATGGTTATTTTATTAATGATTTATTAATTATATTTTATATTATAATCATTGTTTATTTATAACGTCGTTCAGGGGGAAGGGGTATTTTAAAAGTCAACTTATATTTTTGACTATTTAAAATGTACTAAAAAATATAATTTGGCCGCCGCTTGGCGCAGTGGTTCGAGCGTAGGCCGCTGGGTTCACTGCATCGTGTGGTTGCGGGTTCGATTCCCGACAGGGTAAATTTCGAAAATGGCCTCTTCGTAATTTTCCCTAGTCTGGGTGACACTGGGATCATCCCCAGTCCATTGTATGGTACCCATAGTACAAGCGTTGCTTAGTTTGGGACCATACAGTTGGTGTGTTCGTCTGGCGATATTTATTTATTTGTATGTTAATAATCGTATGACATATTCGTATGACGTAATCGAATATGTCATAACATACAACAATAAAATGACATGAAAAAATATTCAAAATAAATTTTAATTTGGCACTAACACAGACGTGTAAGTGATCTTATCCGTGTCCGATATCAATTCGAATAATTTAAAATACCACCAGTTAGAGGTGATTACGTGAAAAAGGCCATTGCGGAGCTCAATATTTAGTAATATAATATAAATAATAGTTTTAGCCCTTTTGACGTCCCACTTCTGGGCACTTGCCTCCCCTCAACACGAGAGGGATTCAGGTCATAATCCACCACGCTGGCCCAGTGCGGGTTGGCGGATTTCACATTTTTTTCGAAAATTGGTTAAATCCTCTAAGACATGCAGGTTTCATCACGATGTATTCCTTCACCGTAAGCAAGTGATAATCATAATATAGAAATTATGATTCGCACATAGATTTCGAAAAATCCAGAGGTTCGAGCCGGGGTTTGATCCCGAGACCTGATAGCCCGCAAGACGCGGGCTTAACCAATCGGCAATATTTAGTAAATGGGATTTATTTTTTAAAACTGGTAACCTACCCTATAATTATATTGCTTTCAATATTTAAACACAGTTTCGTAGCGGTACCAAAAATCCATTTTAGCGCCAGTTTGCAGCCTTCTAGCCTCTGAATAAAAAGACTGTGACGTCGGGCGCTCGGACAGAGTGACATAACCAAATTATCTGGGGAACCATAGATATAGGAAGAAGCGAAAACTAGCAGTACTATAATACTTCATAAAACATAGCTTGATTGTTAGAAATAAAATAAGGTTTTATTTAAATTTCATATTTGATTTCTTTTTCTGGATTTATTCTCTGTCAATTGTTTAAGAAGATCAATTGTCACTCTCTTGTAATTTTTCGTTCCTTTATGTGTCAAATAAATTTACTAACTAAATATATTATATACTAGCTGAGCCCGCGACTTCGTCCGCGTGGAATTTAACTTAACAAAAAGCCCGCTCCCGCGTTCTGAGCCCGCGTGACAGGACCCATTTTTTTTTGTAAAATTAATTAACCTGCTTATAACATCAGCTATCTACCAGTGAAAGTCCCGTCCAAATTGGTCCAGCCGTTTCGGAGATACTCTTTGATTTCATGTTTTTTTTATTTGTGATTTAATGTGTTTTTATTTTTATACGCTGAACCCTAATTGTTTTTCTAAAATTAAAGTAGCCTAAGTTACTTCTTATAACATCAGATATCTGCCAGTGAAAGTCCCGTCAAAATCGGTCCAGCCGTTTCGGAGATTACCGGGAACAAACACACAGACAGACAGACAGACAAAAATTTTTTAAAACACGTTTTTGTTATAGGTGTCGTATGTAATTTCATATGCATTTAGTGAAAAGGTGTTATTTTGATATTACAAACAGACACTCCAATTTTATTTATTTGTATAGATTTCATTTCCATCCCACTGAGCTCTGCAATAATGAGTCATAAAGAGATGCCATGACTAATATTGATATCTGCGACTTAAGTCAAAGTGATATTTATAGGGTTGTGCGGATATAAAAAAATGTCGATAGAAATTATGGAAGTTTCTTGCTATCATCAATGCTAAAAACTAATATTTTAATATAAAATGACATTTATTCTCTTAAAGGAGTACAACCCAAATCCATGTCTGGATCAGTTTCTGAATCGCTAAAACAATCTTGTAAATTAATTATAAACTCTTGTTCGCAAATATTATCAAATCGGACGTCCCGCTCCCGAAATTAGATTTTATTTACTCACTATTATTTTAGATCTAGTATGCACAAATGTAAATAATGTTATGATATTAAAATATACAATAAAATTAAAAGATAAATTAAGTTTTATTTCAAATATCGTCTGTGGTCACGATGATTCATCGCCCATCACTAATTAGATCGGCATGCCCATAAAGTATGACATTGACAGGTACTGTTTGTACTATTATGAAATTCAAGACTTCATAGGCGTGATTTTACTAACAGTTGTCGCAGAGATCAAGCTATATTTTATGAAGTATAATTATGAGATTTTTTTAATCCCAAGTTGCGGGCGGAGTATTATATAATATTTTGGAAAATCTGGCATAGGGGTATAATTTTCTAGGTTTTTGGCGTGCCGATTACGATTATGACGTAAATTTTGGATTCCAAGATGACAGACGACCGACCTTACTATCGGTTTATAATCTAGCTAACTACTAAATTTAAGAATATACAATTTTTCGGCATAATTCAATTCGCAATTGCCTTTGTGTTTTAAGACTTATAACCTGGTTTTTTTAAACGAAACATCTTTACTTCGACTATGTCGCGGGCACATGGAATCAGTATACTTAACGCCCAAATTTTTGGTGTAATGGGCGACTAAGGAATGATAAAAAAAATAGAACTGACTTCAATAAAACCTGCATTAAAAAGCTAGAAATTACAATTTATGTCATATGGAGTCGCTGCGCTGGTGGAATCTTTACGTTAGGACAGCTTCTTAGGTACCTACCAACTCCTACTTACTTGAATTGACACTGACTCCAAATTAGGGACCTCCAAATTTCTAGCGTTTTATTTAGCGCACCCAGTTTTATTGGAATCGATATTTTTTTTATAAAGTTTTGGTCATGTTTTTAATGGTAAACTACGTATTGAATTGCTGGTAACCGTAAATAGTCCATCTCCCAAACTACTGAACCGATTTTGGTGAAATTTATATAAAATATCAAATAAATATTCTTTCAAATTGGTTTATAAATGACGGAGATCTGAGGTAACATACATAAAAAACAACTGAACTGAGAACTTCATCCATATTTTTAATTCTGTTAAAAAATAACTATTTAGACTGCTCCATAGATTTCCGTAGCGCCGACGTAATGACGTGGCTAGCGAACGCGAGTGTCAGATAGCCCAAAACTGATATTCATTTTTCTGGCCATAGCCCCTTAACCATACGTCTTACGCGTCTTGCACAGAGAAATTACAGCCCGAGGCCATTCAAACGTTCGTAGTAATATTTACTTTTGTTAACCCCTGATGAGCCCTTGTTCTGTAATTATATGAAGACAAGGTCACGTATTTCTCTCTGTTATATCTAAAAATAAACGAATTTAACGAAATTTCAAGAATAGGCACACTTAAACATGGTCAAAGTATATATTACTCCAGCTAAACGATGTTATAATAATTGCGTATCCTGATCTATTTTTATCACTTGTCAATTTTCTCAAAAGAGTCAGGCGGGCTCAAATCGATGTACTCAACTGGTGGATTCATCACCATGAGACGGATGTGTCTGGGCTGTAATTTAAAACAATCAATCTTGTAGAAAATTTGGAAATTCAGGAACAATCTATTAATTTACTTGTCGTATAAAATAACGGACACTAAAGGTTTATTTGACGCGTCAATAAAACACGACAATGGTTGTCGTAAAAGACCTTAGTTCAATCAAGTTCCAGTTATTTCTTTTCATTATATGAACGGACTACAAAACATAAAAGTTAGCAACTGCACGAGAGATACTAGATGTAACTTTATTACAACCTACCCACTATACCTAAATGAAACTTTAATATGAGAGACGAGTCAAATTATATTATGTTATTAGCTATACCTACATGTAATATAAAAAGACGGGCAAAACTCGAATCAAAACACCCTAATCCTTATTATCATCGAAAATAAAACCGTATACCTTATTTACCGGTTAACAGAAGCAACACAATCACTCCCCTATTTATACTTAACCTTTATATAACCGTTGTGGCAACACTCGAGACGACATCGACTCATGAATAAAGATCCCATCACAGTACATGCTTGTTCGCATGGTTGACAGCCTCGTTATCACCAAACCGACAGGACTTGCCGCCGACATAATTCCCGTAAGCGAAGGCACGCCTGATGACGTCAATGCTCTCAAGCTGGATACACACTTGGGCTACTGTCGGTAAGTTTTCGAAGATTGGTCACCAACAAAGCAGGCTAACGCAAAAGAGGTTAAATTTCTGAGTCGTCGTCACCATGTCATCACGAAATGTATTGGTGCAAGCCATTTATTTCTACACAGGTGTATTGGATTTAAATACTTATTTTGTTCTATCTTTTTTTCGCTTCGTTTTATGCATACCAAGTTGGTCTGGTCTAATGCTTGTTTCAACTTGTAATCTTTATTTTACATAATGAAATCGATTAATGGGTAGATATTTAGTTAGTGGTGAGCAGCAACTGCATTAGATTCTTCACGCGTTACCGCGGTTCATTTCTAAGCATAAAACATTGGTTACCAATACAATGGTGTTAATTAGAAGGTTTATCCCAAGTTAATGAACCAAGTGTGTAACGAGCTTGAAAGGTATAGGTATGATATTCCAGTTTAGCGGGAGTCGCTACGCAGCGCAGTTGACATCCCGTCGAGACGATTACCGCCCGACGCCGTCGTTGTGGATTTGACAAACGATTAGCATAATGGACCAAATGGGATGTAAAATAAAATGATCTATGTATTCTGAAATATGGTATACATAGCTTCCACAAAGGATAATGCTATCAGCAACCCTTGCGCATTTATAAATGTATGAGCACCTTTACAAGGATGACGAAGGTGATCGCGCCATACCTAATCCCTCATTCATAATAATCAACTTTAACACCGACTTTTATTAACTAACTAACTCTGTTCAGGTAAAACGAAAAGTTTAGGCAGGTTAAAAATCGTCGTCATTAAAGCCATTCTTCCTTGTCAAGGGAACTTCAAATACGATCCCATTCATCCCCTTGAAATTGAAGTAAGCCAAATGATTGCCTACTTAATGAAACACGTAACATTAGTTCAAACCTAAGCCTGAATGGAGCGTTCCCAAGCTACAGTTCATTGTCTCGGAGCCATCTGTAGCCTAGTAACGACTCGTGCCGCGATTACATACGGGTGTAGCCTCTGAAGCTACAAATCACGCCTCGACGCTAATGGGTGTAATATTTTTTCGTCGCGCTAGGGTTGGCAACGGCGGCTTCTTCAAAACATCTTTCAAACGAAACACTTTGGAAATAATTTAGTATGAGCTGCACTTAAAAACTGACTGCCTGACATGATCAGGTTTTTTTTTACTATTTGCTTTTAGCGGTCATTCACCCTATATATGAAGCCGACACGGTATTTTCTATTTGTATTTCAAATTATAGCCGTATTTGATACCGGTTGACACCGTATTTGAAGGCTATATAAATGTAGGTAGGCAGATAATATTTTACTAAGTCGGTAAATAAGCGTACGATCCGTCTGTTGTTAAGCAGTGATCGTTGCCTTTAGGTTCTTGCATTACCAAAGGCATTACTTGTAGGTAGCTGATCCGAAGGGGAATCGGACAGATGGAAATGACAGAGGGGTTGGAATTCCGGCTCCCTCACTCACGCAGCTATAAGTAGTTACTTTACGCCGATTTTCTGTGAGACGGTGGTACTACCCCGACATAGCAAACCCGTATATGAGCGGCAATCAATTAGCTACAGCTTAGCTCGCCAATTTGAAGGTTCTTCTGCAATAATTAATAAACGGATGAATACCTACTATGTATATGCCTCTCCTGGGCCCTAACCACTCAAGCTACTCAAATCGTAATAGAAAAGCAAACTCTCGCGATTATAATAAATAATAATAAATCCATTTATTTCAGGCAAATACCCATATTAAATTAACATTACAAACACAGTAACAAATATAATAAATAAAAATATCAATAAAATCGAAATCAAATTAAATTACAATTACAATAGCATTAAATAAAAATAATTCCAATTACATTAGGTCACATTAAGTTGCACCATATTCAATCAACAATCGACAATTTGTGTTACGATCTATAATATCATTATTAGGTATATTGCATTATATTATACTAGTGCACCAAGGTACTAAAATAAAAACGTTTTGCTGACACGAGCTTCACGATTTCTACTGACATTGATATGGTATGGTGTCAGCAAAACCTCAAAAGCGGAGCGCTTGAAACGTAATCGCGAGTGTTTGCTTTTCTATTACGATTTGAGTAGCTAGCGTGGTTAGGGCCCTGGTCTGTAAAGAACTGTGGTAACCCTACACCCCCAACCCTGGTATGTACGTTGCCAGGAGATTACAGGGTGTTCACAGAAAGGAATTCTCGCTTATGAGTGTTGCTTATACGTTATATTGTCATTATCTACGCTCGCGTGATATCTGATTCGGGGAAGAACAATCATGAAATCAAGCTTGGTACAAGAAAAAACGCTTTTATTTCGTATTAATATATTTCTTCTTTCTAAAACTTCGTTCATCGTTCAATAACCTGGCGATTACTTTTACTTCTTACTTCTTCCAAGAAGAAGTTATCCACATTTATACAATAGGTTATATTGTGACCCTAATTATCAATACAACCCTGATTCATTGGTTCATTTTGTTAATGTTTTAACCGATTTCAAAAACGAAGGAGGTTCTCAAGTTGACTTGTATGTATGTAAGATTGTTAAAAATGCATACGTTATATTTACTTTTATTAGTGTACTTTGGCTTCGCAACAAATTTCGTGTTAGTAAGTATGTATATTTGTCCACGCATTTCTCATAAACTTTAAGTCAAATTTCAATATTATCTTCACATTGTCTTCTATATGTTTCAACTTGGTTTCAGAGATACTTATGGACTATTTACGGTTTTACCAGCAAGATGATAACTCGCTCACTAATAGACTTTATTAGCTCTATGCGTATTCAATACTAAGTAACTTCCTAGTAGATATAAGTTTTTGACATGGCAATATTCTGGGCCTATTACTTCTTTATTTGTAATGCCTTATGCGTTAACCTACATTGTCCTCACATCTCTTAATACCTACTGTAAATAAACAAACATAATTTTAAAAAAGACAAAAGAAAAAATGTATCCATGGAGTTTCTTGCATGTTCTTCTCCATAGGACTTTGTTTTGGAACATGCACCTAGTTCTTGACTTTTTAAAAGTGCCAGTTAATCTGGCCTATTTGAAATAAAAATATTTGAATTTGAATTTGAATAAGTAGTTTAGCACTCAAAATCATGAAAGTAAATAACAATTAAACCGACTGTGGAGTCAGTGCCAATTCAACTAAGTAAGTATTAGTCCTCCTTGGCACAGACTTCAGATGAAAGAAATTCCCAGTTATTTCAAGTTTTAATGCACCCAGGATATTTTGAAGTCGGTCGAATTTCATATTAATCTCTTTAAAATTAAATTTAAAACTAATTACAAATTTTATTTCATAATTTTTTTTTGCACCTTGCTGTGTCATCATGTGGTGGTGTATCATACCATGTGATGGTATTTTATTATTACTTTGAAATTTGTAATTTGGTCTCGATTCTAAAAAGAGCACCGAAGCTAATTTAAGACAAACAATAAATTGTTTCGCTCTCTCCGCAACTGTAGGTGTCTGATGTATTGAATTATTTATTTTACCTTTTTCAAGGACTTCAGTAGGATATATATACTTTGAATAAGTTAGCAAACTTAACCATTTTTCTTTTTGGTACAGATAAGGATAAGCTTTTTGAATATGATGAACGGTATAATGTAGGTCTAGAGATGTATAATAAGTTCGCCTCAAAGAAATTGTACTACAATAACGCCTTATAATAACGGATTCTGTCTATAGTGGTGGCGAACTGTTATACCCCAAAACTGTAAGCCAAAATGCTGACCCAACTCCACCCAGGTGCAGTTTTGCCGACTCTGCATTTTGGACTGCAGTAGCTGATGACCGCCTTAAGACCCTCAGTCTCGACCCAACCGTCTTGCAAGCAAGACCTAATTCTACCAAATCTACTATATTCTAATTGAATTATCTAAATTTTTTATAAATTAATTATAATCAATAAATTGTTTTTTAAAAATCCTCGCGGCGGCGGGTCCCATATAACAGAACGCACCCTTTGAATCCACCTTGAAAATTAGCATATACACTGTGAAAAAAGTAATAAAGACACCAAATAATGATTGTTGAAGTTCCCGGCATCCCTTTGGTATTTATTACTTTATACTTTGTAATTACAACAAGAATTTATGAATAAAAGGTATTACATAAATCTTCGCTGTAATTACAAAACGTTTACTCAGTTAAAATATTAAAATAATACTAGGATCTACAAAAAACATTTGGTTTTGTAATTTTTGCTCAGTATATTTGCAGTCTTCAATTAGAAAACACACCTATTCGTATTATTATTACCTATTGCAATTTAAAAATCACAATCAATATTATTACCTAGCTTATAATACTTCAAACATAATGGATAGACAAACAAATTGTGCGTGAAGTTAAGCTTCCTTACCCCGTCAATGACGGTGCCGGTTTTATTGACACTAACGCGGATAATAAGTGATATTATCGTTAGACAGTTTAGTGGCCGTGTCATTTGACCATTACCTACTAGGATATAATTACGTTTGAAAGTTGTTAATTTGCAAATATTTTTGAAGCGAAGCTTCTTTACGGACGTTCGGGGCGCTCGCTGCCCGGGCACTAAAACGGTGAAAAGCGTAACGCGTAACGCGTAACGCGTTATTTTTATGTTACACTCTGCCTACCCTGTTTCAAAACCCTATGCACGCCACTTATAATATATCTAATATCTACTGCAAAGCTTCGCTTCTTTCGGGCGTCCCTAGATGGCACTGAATTTTTTTTTGAAAGCTCAAGGTACCTATGTTTTTCACAAATTATCGTACCATAATCTCTAGATTTAAGCACTAAATAAAAGTAAACATACTAAAACAAAACTATATAAATCAAGTTATATGGAAGTACTCAGGTAAATTATATTTCTGATGCACCATCTAATAGGAGTCCCATGTTTGTGAAGATGAGAAAACATGATTCTATTATACGAGTATATGTATCTATAGCTTTCTGGATGTCGGTAACAGTCCCACCTACCACCACTAGCTGAAAACCATCCAGGTTACCCCATAATACAAAAAATAATCACCAAATCTATCAAGTCGTTTAGGAGGAAAATAATGAAGAACACACGCACTTCGGAATTTGTCGACAACCAATAAAGCAATACCAGTTGTTTACAAACATCTCGAAGCGTTTTAACACGCTTAAATACCTTTCTATTAAGCGGCCTCCTCGACCAACCTCTCAACGATTGATTACATTATTAGGAAAAGCCACAAGTAATATTATATCGGCAATACGTATCAGATATTGTTTGCTTGCTAACACCAATAGCGCTTAGTAACTTTTGATGTTATTTTGATGTCACGTTATATTATATTTTGTTGTGAATAGGCGCGTCAAATTGTACGCGAGCAGCGCGCCTGAGAAATCAGTTTTGAAGTCTGAATGCGTAGACATTACGTCATCATAACTGATTGTTCAAGAACGGCTGTTCGGTACATACGATAAAACGACAAGGACCACGGGTATTGTCTAATGTGGACACAGTCTTAAAAAAAAACCTAAAATATTGGACTTTATATGAATAACTAGGTGTGCCCACGGACTTCGTCCGCGTAGTATTTAACGTAACAAAAATTTCGGGATTGTCGGGATAAAAAGTATCCTATATGTTAATCCCGGTTATAAACTATCTGTGTTCCAAATTTCATCCAAATCCGTTCAGTAGTTTTTGCGTGAAGGAGTAACAAACACACATACATACATCCACACTCACGAACTTTCACATTTATAATATTAGTAGGATTATTTATTTATAATGATATGAATATTGAACCAAAAAAAAAACAAATTTCGAATTCAATTCAATATTTTACAGTTAGCAATACTAAACAAAACCTATATTATTAAAAATTCAGTAAAAGCAGTTAACCCGAGGGTAAGTAAACGGGCGGCGCGACCCATTGTGATGAGAGTCGCGTTTTCTATAGGGGCCGTAACTCGTTCCGCTCCGCCGGAACCGTGTTTTTATTGTTTCCATTCTATTTTGATAAATGACTCAATATATTTTTCATTTCTAATTGTTATGTATATATACCTAAATATAATATTTTGTTGGCAAAACTTGACGACACGATATAAAAGCTTACTCTCTGGCTCGTATAAGGATAATCTAATTTCAATGGGGAATAATATGGCTCCCTCAATTTTTTTAATTAGAATTACTACCACTTGTTATAAGTAAATAGATTATTTTAAATAGTGATCAATTTCATCACCTGTGCATTAAGATGGGGTCTCAGCTCAGCAACGGAACTAGAAAAGATATACACAGCAAAAAATATATACAACCTAATTTACAATGCATGTCCTTCAACTGAGATCAGGACAAAGCTAGCCGAAGAGTACAAATTCAGCTTTACACGAGTAGGTACTTGACAGAGTTATTCCATGATTCGAACGGTTCCGGATACGTGTCGTCGGACGAGCGTCGCTTTTGGACGCCACGTAGAAATATTTCCAGTCCCTTTGTGTTCTGTGCCGGACTGATGACTGGGGCATGCGAGCGAACGGTATTTTGTTTTTGGTAGTGGGAGAACAGATGGAAATGGATCAGCGCGGTAGCAAAGCCTGCATCCCTATTTTTTGAGTAAAGGCTTGCACTCAATAGTCGTAGACACAAAAAAAAAATTGGACATCTTTTAATTAATAAATTTACATATTTTTATGGGACTAGTCCCACCACACACTCCCACCACTGTTATTCCTGTAAGCCAGGATCAACAATGGTGTCCAATGATGACGTCGACGTTTGACCTTCGACGAGGCCCGGGGAAAAGTTAAAATTGTCTTGGAATCTGCATGAATTTAATCGAAAGAAAGAATAGGAGGACATGGAAGAAAATTATCCGCTTCCCTTCGTTGCAAAGCGAGAGACAGAAATAACTGTAAATGTCAAGTAAATTTATATAGCCACGAAAATGAAGTCATTATCGTCGAATACAGACAGAAAATCCATCACATGAAGCATTAATTTCCAACAGATAAAACAGTCTAAATCCGATGCGAACAAAGGAAGGATGCAAATGAGGGACCACATTACCGGAATACTCAATCCTCAACGCAAAAGCTATTCGATTACCGACGTTCTGTTTATTTTTGAACGTATTTTTGATGATAATCGAATCATTATTGGGTCTGGTGCCCTTTGAAACGAATTTAGAGTCGAATGTCTATATGTATATAGAAAAGTAGTAGAGTCCTTTTACTAGAGCGAAGAAAAAACTTTGAACGAGCTGCACTATTATCATCACTGTGTCTACTTTAGAAGGCACAATTGGCCTTACTACAAACGGTAGTAATACCAAGGAGGGAAGGGCTATTATCGTTTCTTCTACACAATACAAGATAGGATCAACAGCCTCAAGGCTACATGAAAATTCCACTGACTATCAATTGAATGTCACGTAGTACAAAATTAGAACACACGAGCGCGTATAATCCATTGCCAGCATCCAGCCGCACGTGACATGCCCAAGATAGACGTAATTGCAATAATTACGCTGCAACTATTCGCCTCGAGTGGATCCTTTGTGAGCCCTATGATAATTCTTGTAGGCACAATTTACTACGGAGTATATTTAGCGGAACCGTAAATAATGAAAGATAAATAATATGGCCCCACCTAATATCTTGACCTGAGTGAACTTTACATAGTATTAACAGCCTAATACATGCGAGTTTCCCCAATTATAGTTCACAGTTAAATAAACTTTTGACGTGAGCCCATACATTAGCTTAGTTGAAAAGGCTTCCGGGACTAATAATAAACGCTATTATCTTAAATATCCCCACTCTATCTTACCTCATAATCGAACCTGTCTTATCAAACCTGTACCAGACTTTCGTCGAGGGTCGAACTCGAGTAGGTGTCTCCATAAAGCCGATAAGACACGCGGCTGTAAAGATGGAGCTCCATCTTCAGTATTACAAAGCTTTCCAACATGCCTTTAATTAATGAATCTCAAAGAAAATATTTTCTTAAACAAAGTTTTCAGATACTTAAGTCACTTTTTAACAATTTGGGGGTGGGTTATTATATTTCTCAAGTAAATAAAATACCATCTATTTACGAGCCGTTGCTCACAAAATATTTATAAACTTTCTACTAGTTGCTGTAGAGTTCATTCCAAAAGTTTATTTCCTATATTAGGTACATCCGGAAATAGAAACGACAACGTTCATCGGCCTGACAATGAAACCCTCCGCCATCCGCTAGTCGAAATTCAAAGTTGCGCTTAGCGTAGGCAACGCAGGTATCTTAGGAAGCGTAGCCTCTCCAATGTACTGAAACATATTTAAGGAATATGAAATCCTAAAGCTAGATACAAATATGATTATAAGATTGAACATACCGTAAATCAGTACGGGATGAAGAGGGAATTGAAACGTCGTCGGCAGCGGCGACGGCGCGGCGGCGCGGGTGTAGTGCGAGCTGGGGGCGCGTGCGCGGCGGGCGGTGCGGCGGGGCGGCGCGGCGCGGGGCGGGCGCGGCGCAGCCTCCCAGCTGCTGCACTCCGCCGTCGCCCGCTGCCCGCATCGATCCCGCCCGGGCCGCAGCCTCCGGCCAGCCGGGCCCCGACGCGCGCGTCCCCACGCCGCACGCGACCTCCGCGCGACCCGCACGTCGTACGCACGACGCGCGCCCGCCGCACGCTCGCACCGCCCGCACCCCAAGGTCCGCAAACCCCCGATCCACAACAATAACAGTAATCGACAGTGTTGCAGGTTATAATCGTGGCTTACGTAACGTTTGAGATTCCGTGCGTACCTATTGACAGGTTATGTGTGTGAGCCGCGGCCGCCGTGACATTGGCGAAGGCTTCGACTTGTTATGTATGTAGTCCCTACCGACGCCGCTCGACCTGTGCCGTGACATCTCCGAAGTGGAAAAGGTTACGTATGAACAATACAAACGGGTCATTTATCTCAGTACATCTGATTTATTCAAGTGTATCTAATAGCTACGACCGTTGCTACGCACACATAACCTGCAGTCTACGAAAGCGAGCCGCCGCGTCGTAGTTTTTTGACGGGATTCTATGGAAATCTCAACTTTAAGCCAATGATCATAACGTTCAAAAAGCGATATTGGGGATAATAATTTCACTAACAAGCGTATTACATTGTAACAAACAAAACTTTTTTGTAGAGTCTCGTAGCTTGTAAGTAGTAGTAGTATCATTCGGTACATAAAGAGGTAATAATGTTCATTGTATCACCATAACCCTACCGTTAAAAGAGTTGAAGTAAAAAAATAATGGATAAGCGAAACAATTTGATGATACGAGCAGGATTGAAAAAGCAGCACGACTTTCCTCAACCGAATGAGAATAGTAAAGAGTAATCTTCTCCACCGAACCACCACAACCGAAAACATTAATTAAACATCCTGCTGAGTGTTGGAATATCTATAACTATATCAGTTTGTAAATATATATATATTTACAAACTGGATAACAAAAAGTTTAGGAATTCACACAATAATCGACTCAATCTTTACACTGATCTGAACACATAGAACAAAACAAAATTGTTTCAGTTTACTCATTTTATGATAAATCATAGCTGTAGTTAGTAAATTTGAAATAAAATTTCACACTTTATTTTAACACACCTTTAAAAATGAAACTAGAAGTATTGAATGTATGTAATCATACATTATCACAGTACCACAATTAATGCGCGTTACCTAAGGACGAACTTGTAATATCGTGAAATACCTACCACCCACCTACAGTGTTGTAAATTCAGTCAGCAAACATTTGTCAATATTTTGACCTAGATTAACTTGGTAATGAGAGGTGACATATTTAATATGCTATTAGCACCGGTTAACTAATCTAGTTGGTAATTATTATGATTAGCAGCAATTTTGTGGAGACCTCTGAACATCCGGAGTCACGGCGCCCGCGCAGCGTGACCGTTACAATTAATACATCACGAACAAGAAAATACATAAACTAACACCATGGGAAACCTATAACAATCTTTGAGAACATTTCAGCTAACGTATACGACATACGGAGCCATTAAAAATAATATATAAATGTTTTGTGGAGCTGATTCAATAAATATTATAATTAATTACACATTTTAGCTCTTTTGACCTCCCACTCTTGGGCTTAGACATCCCCTCGATGCGAGGGGAATGCAGGCCATCATCCACCACGCTGGTTAAGTGCGGATTGGCGGATACACATGTCTTTCGAAAATTTCAAAATTTATAAGAATATGTTATCAAAAGTCGCGAAAATTTAAACGGTTATGAATTCATTAAGGCGAGTTTAAAATATTGGTATTGAAAAACAAATAATGTCAAAGTTCACTCGCGGCTCCTTTTATTATAATTTTTATGAGTAAAAGTAAATAAAGTGTTGGATATTTGCCAATTTAGTCATCGGAAATCACTCATCGTTCATTATCTGTGTACTAGTTATATTGTGGTCTTCAGGTGCGGTCGTGTGCACATGTAAAACACACCTTATAATAGATAGTTATGAGCTGCGGTGTGGCCGTTTCGTAAATTCGGACGTGTATAGTGTGCACTGCGCTTAAGCATGGCATCTGAAAAAGCGAAGATGGCTGCCGCTGAGGCCAAGTCGCCCTCCAACAAGAGCAACTGCACTTCGCCCGGAAAGAAAGGTAAATTAGTTGTCATCTCTTTTATCTCTTGTGTTTTAACCTACAGGCATTAACGCACAGGGTCGGAAACCCCTGTATAAACATAAATGAAATAAAAGAAGAAAATACGTTTATTGGTGACAGTAGGTACATTGGAACATCTTATGTATTAGGTAAGCAGGTGACATGGCAATGTACTTTTCGTAGTGCCGCACCGAATAAGCGAAACTTTGCTTAGAAATAGCCGTCTTCATACCGGTGCGGCCCCGGCCTAAGAGTTAAAGAGAGATTACCTACAGCTCTTGAACGAAAAAATGATTTTCAATGTGGTTTTACCGGTAAAGCAATTGCTATGCAATAGCGATTTATAAATCAATTTTCGCTTATGTGATACTGTCACCGCCATTATGTTCTTCGGTTTGTTTTAAAATAATCGCTGTGGATCCCGGCCTAAGACAGATGGTCAAAACATGCGTAATGGTGTGTTAATAATTGTGAAATACTATTATTAATAAAATAGAAGTATGTAATGTGATCATTTTCATATAATGTAGTATTTTTAAAGGGACTAGTCCCGCCACACACTCCCACCACTGTAACTCCTGTAAGCCAGCATCGACAGTTGTGACCAATAAGGACGTCGAGGTTTGACCCTCGATGATTCCCGGGGAAAAAGTTAAATTGTCTTGGACCCGGCACGAATTTAATCGAAAGAAATAATGGGAGGACTTAGATGAAAAAAAACCCACTTACATATAATGTAGTAGCCACCGTACCGAGCAATATAATGATTTTAAATTGTTTATCTGCACATAATTGTATGATTAAAATCTAAATTTAAAAATTAATTAACCTTTCTTTCTTTCACCATATTGCTTTTTAGTTAGTTAGGACAAAATTTTATATAAATGACCACCATTTTCCTTATAATTTGTAAGGTCTTCAAAAACCTTTATCATGAATATTCTTTAAAAGTTTTCCCGTATTTGAAATTATGGCCATTATGAGGATTAGGGCCGTTTCATATGGGGTATTTTCGGCGCGCTTTAAACGAGATTCAAAACTTTTTGGACATTTACGGCGTAGTAAACGCGCATTTGTGGGACGTGCATCATGTGCGCCGAAAACAAATTCCGTGTGAATCCACCCTTAGGTCCAACATCATTACTTCCGCAATAAGTAAACACATATAGGTACTCTCGGTTTATTTAAACATCTTAATAAGAGGAAGGATGAAAAAGCACATATTTTATACTACAATGATTATTGTTTGCATAAACCACATAGATTTAAGTAAATAACTTTATATAAGTAAAGTTAGTTTATATTCTGGGAAAAACCCGTGCTGACACGGATACGGAGGTGTGATTATATGACACATGACAGTGTAATTATAGCGTCTTGCAGTGTCACCATAACACGAATATGACCCCATGACGTCAATTAGTCCAACTACGGTACCCACCCATGCAACAAATTTAATGATATCTCATCTTACTACCCATCACGACAGCTGAGCTTCGTGGTTCGAGGATAGGCCGGTCGGCTCACAACCCCGAGTGGTTGGGGATTGATTCCCGTCAGGGTAAGTTTCGGAAAAGGGGCACTTCGTAATCTGCCCTAGTCTGGGTATCACTGGGATCACCCCGAGTCCATTATACGGTACGATACTGCTTAATAACTTGCTATATTTACCTATGATATTTTATTATCTGGTAAGCTAATATTGAATTCAAATACACTAAAGGCGGTATTCCATTGAATATTACCTTTAAACAATCGAAGTAGGATTTTTTTATCTTTGTATATTTAATTCCGGTGTCCTTGTGTTTTTCGCTGTTGTTTACATGCAAAAAAATTAATCAACGCTAGCAAAGCTGCGGCAAAAATATAGTGAACTTATAAAATAATAAATACGAATTCTGTTAAAAATACATAATAATAAATTATATTCTATTCACTCACCAGCTTGTTAAATATAAATTTATTCGTGAATTTAAGACCTATAAATGGAAGTTGCCCTTGAGACCCATAATTCACAACCTTACCCCAGCGATGGCAAGGCGAAGGAAAGTCCGCGGAAATAAACTGCTGCTAAGTGCAGTTGACCGGCTTCCCGCCTTGTAGCGGAGCCAATCGGCTTAACTCAATGTGATTGCAGCATCTCTTTATAAATAGACTTGCCTCATTGAAGCTAAGTGAACGAGATTTTTTTAAAGAAATGTCTTTTCCATTATAAATTACATATATTTATTTTAACTAGTAGTCGAAATTCGACCATAATTCATTATTTTTTTTAGTTTGAACGTTATTAAGGTATTGTCAACTATTAGGTACAAAAACCCAAAAACTGCTTGATTGATTCTGGCACGCAGAATGCGCTAAAGAAGACCTGCCCTCCGACATAAATAAAAAAAACTGTTACTGTTGGTCAGTCAGACAGTTACCGAGTGGAAGTTATAAATGTGTGTGTGTCAAACGCATGGTAGTGTGTGTAATAATTTATTTATCAATTTAATTTATTTTTTATGCATATTTTTAATAAAATATTAGCATTCTGCACTCCTTCTCTATGTAACCTATAAGTGTGCCAAATTTCATACTCCTCCGTCCGCGCAATTGTCGTATTAAGCGGTTGAATGTTTTTGCTTCACGTATTAATACAAAGATAACAAACGAATGGAACGAGGTGGCAGTGTATTAGGGGGTTTGCCAAACCGGGTACAATCTCCCACAATGTGAGGAAGATTTGCACCATACTCTTACTATGACAAGCAGTAATAGAATTAAAAAATACATTGGATAGGTATATATTGTAGGGTAGGCAAGTTTCAGTACAGAATTCGTCTAGCGTGATCGTATAGATAGCTATCGCGCACAATTTTCTTTCGCTAGACAGTCACGTTTCTTTATCAAAAGATAATAATATGATCTTAAGGATAATGGAACCGAACTTCCACACAAGGCTATACAATTAGCTGTAACAACAGATTGTTAGTAACGAGGCTTGTTAATTTTTCACATCGCTGGGCGGACGGAGATGGTTCTATATTTAACGCGTAGGTAGGTGGTATTGTTCCGGAGCTCAATCAACGGGTTCACATTAAAGTTCCATTGTTTCGGGTACAAAGCCCTCGATGGGTGAATGACAGGATCTGTTCATGAACGGACAGCGGAGTCGCTTTGAAAGTTTAACAACAATTGGCCTCAAAAGTGTCACTGTCACTATATTATTAAGTATACTTTTGATCACATAATATAATTCATACTAACTTAAACTTGATATATTATTTGGATATAAAAACTTAAGTTTGACATAAAATTTTAATAACATTTCTCCAATAAATAACCTTAATTACCACAAATAACGAAAGTTTCAAATTCCAATAATAAATCTTTGATATTAACAAGATTAAGCGATTCTCAAAACTCTTAATACAGGCAATTGCTGGAGTTCCTTTTTCGCTTATTTTTTTGCTTATCTCAAATCGTATTAAAACCGATGCAAAGGGTATCCCGAACCTCGGAATGTTCGTGCCAACCAACAATATTCCGTAGGCAATTATGTGACATCACACCCTAGATTACTCCGCAATTACCAGACGATTACCGAAATAATAGGAAGTGGAAAAAAGAATCTAAGATAGGCAACATTGTGGAGAAGGGTTATTATTTTGTATTTTTTTTATCTATAGGCAGGAATGAGAGCATTCGTGCCTAGCTAGTATAGCTGAGACGACGGTATCGCATCAACATTTTGTATGGTCACCGTTTAGTGGCGGAGCGCTTCACTTATAAGAAATATTTTCCAAATTCAAATTGTTGTTTGTGTATCGTTTATTCGTGTAGTGTAATATAAATTGACCATATAGCAGAACAATCTAAAAACAACCTTTAGGAAATAAATAAATTATTTATTTCAGGCTTTAGACATGCTATTTTGTATCTCAACTGTAGGTATCAGCGTGGTCTTCTGTCGTTTGATCAAGACATCGCGAGAGCGCTAAGTCCACGCCACAGATATCAATTGATTTATAGAGCAGGGACTAACTAACTAATTTCCAGGCTCAAAACTATAGCAGCTTAATATTACCTCTTGCTTTAATGCCATAGTTTAACGTATGATCAAATTAGCTGATGGAACTTTTAAGTCACCTTCCAAACTTTTTAAATTGAATCCGAATAACGGAGCCTCACTCTTTAGTGAAAGTTTGATGCTTAAGTCCTTATAGTCACTTGTGTACATTTTAAATGAGATCGGCCTTCGGCTATGCCTTATGTACCAAAGTTTAAGGGTCACGGGATCATAAATAACTCAATCTGATTACAATTTGGTGAAATGATTAGTGACTTCAATTTATATTATTGCAAGCTCTTCAGAAACATGATTATGTGTACATTGAGTTCGAATGTTTCGCTTTATTTCGTTCGTGATGAATTTAATATGCACATTTTCCTTACCGTGCGAAAACTCATAATTTGAGAAATTCTGCCATAAGAGTTATAGATCATAAATTTACCGCATTGAACAACCATTAACTGACTTAAGTTAGATAATGGTTCTTTCAAACACTATTAAAACTTACTTATATTCAGAATATCACCGACATCAAAGCCATAAAAGACTCATCCAGAACGCTTTAGCGAAGGTACCTACATCTCGGAGGTAGAGAAGTGGAAAGCATTGTTTTTAGCAGACGTTAGTAAGCTAGCTGCGCTCCGATCCGACAGAGAACCTCCCCTCTCCCTCTACACAGCATAGCGAGCTGAAAATTTAATCCCTGTTCATACTATGGCGGAATCCGATACTTACAACGTCTATCGGTTTTGTGCGGCGCCGCGCCCGTCAGCACGGCTCTACTACCAACGGACGCGGATCCTGCTCCAATCTAAACACGTCTTAATCCAAACGGATTACTCATGCGGATATTACCACAGGAACTCGCTTTATGACGTGAGGATTTCGGATTGATATATTAAACACAGGTCAAAAGGCGAAAGAAAGTTCCGTAATTGATGATACTGCGCGGAAATTACGCGCTGTCGCTGTGTGTGACATGGGGACTTCTGTCGGAACGTTCGAGGCAATTGATGAGCCTTCAGTATTTATCTGTTAGCTAACTAAATTATATTATCACAATTTTAATACAAAATAATCTATGTTAAAATGGTGCTAATTTTGTAGATTGAATTTGATGGAACTGAACATATTTATGTCTTTATGAGATGAACGGTAATATACTTAGTTTACTGAAGTATATTTTTCGCGGCAATCACAATTAAGTCAGGACCATTATAATGGAGTTAATAGAGGAATTATAACACTCATTGTAAAATAACTAAATTAAATTACTCAAACCGCTATTGATTTTACTAAAACTGAGACGAGTTTACATAGCAGAACAGCCCGGAGCGGTGAAAGAGGATTACGTTTTTCTAATACGAAATCTATCTTAAGCTTTTCAAAGAACCTCTTCGTTTTAAACTCATTCATGTTATGGATAACATTGTATGGATTGGTACATGTATTTTGCGAGATAACTTTTACAATTTAGTTCGGTTCTGATGCTTAGTTGGATAGATGCCAATTCTGATAGTACACAAAATTATGTTGACTCCACTATATATATATCGAATACTATCTTACTCGTTATCGTAATGCATGAGCAGGATAATAATATGTTTAGTTGTATCAAAATTGGTGCAGTCGTATCGTATGTTGTTTAGTAGGTATACATTATTTAGGAGACAGGCAGTAAGTACTTATGTTTCTAAACGGGCGTATTATGCAAACCCTACCACGGTGATTAGTAGAGGTGGAGGCCATCCTCTTAAATAATATCACTTTAAACTGCTAATAGCTTTTGCTAAGTATCCTACACATTTAATGTTACGAAGGAGGATTTTTATAAAATTTTAGAGTGCAAGATTTCTTACGCAGTGTTACATTAATTTAATCTGACAAGTGTATGCAAAATTGCTACTTTTCTCAGCTTTTGAACTTTGTTCATAGCGTTAGCTAGCAGTGATGTTTTGATAGTATGAATATTACTCTGATTTATTTATATGTGTTTTAGCCAGTAGAGTACCCAGGTAAAAACCGAAGTTCTGAATTTTAAAGGTATAAATTTAGAATAATTGCACGTAAATAATGACTATGATTTTCTAAATTAGTATTTATTTTGACATCCAAGTCACAAACTGTGAAAAAAATACAACAACAATTGTGTTTAGTATTTTAACTAAACGTTTTGTAGTCACCACGATTATTGTATTGCCTCGTATTTATATCTTTTGCCGTAATCACGAAACGTTTAAAAAACAATATAGGGGATACTATGAACTGCAAAAACCATTTGCTATCGATCCTTCTTTCTCAGCGAACACCATCTTATAACCCCTAAGCATCTAAAACATGTTCCAAAACGAGTATCGGGTTGATCCCCATAATGTAACGTTTATCATGACCATTTCCTTTCACTAGGGTCCGGCTGAGAGACGCGAGCGAGTAAATAGGTGATTAAGGGCGGCTAACGATACTTTCCTAATAACGCTAGGCCTTTAAGTGGCAGGTTTATTCCTCTAATAATAAATGGTAATGGTCATTATTTATATACGAAAACGGTTTTTTAAGGGATCAGGTGTACTGTTAACTAAGTACATGTTCCAAAGTACTTTATGATAACTTTTTTTAATTTTGTTACAGGTAAATAAATAGTGATTCACGAGCAGCGCCAGAACATCTCTAACAGGTTATAAGATCGACTGAGTTTCTGGTAGGTATGAATTTTATAACCAACGAAACCATGATTGAATACTTAAAGATTCCTTCGTTACCTTCTAAAGCAATATATTTTTGTTTTGCAACGTCTCTTTTATAATATTTGTATATATAGTGAAATATATATAGTTCCCTTTAAATGAATGAGTCCAATGTCCATTTCATCATTTAATTTATGTAACAAGAAACTCATTTGTTAACTCAGAGTTACTTTGGCAAGTTCCTCGCTTGGTTCCTCGTTAATGAATCTTTTCAATAAAGGACAGTTGACATTGTCGCGACTACCGTTAGGTACAGTTACTTAATTATTTCTGAGTTCACACAACTCAGCATAATGTCATATATTTCACACACTTAAGTATTGTAACTAAGCTGCAAGCAATACCAAAGACCAAAACCAACCTTAGTTCAAGTAATTTTAGGTTGGTTTCAGATTGCAGAAGTATGAGTGGTTGGTTACATTCTGTAAAACTATATCCAATTACAAAATTCATCCCTGATGACATAAAACTTGTGTGAAAATTGAATAAAAGTATGCCTGCATCGGTACATCAAAATACTGAACACACAAAGCACGTTTGTAAAAAAAAAAACGAAAGTTTGTAACCCACACCCCCTCGATAAAAGTCCGGCCGTTATTCTTATAAAGACGAAAGCTGGCCCGAGGTGTCGAAGTAAAAATATATAACGAGATGAACATTGTTGAGGAGATCGCGCCGACAAAGTTTCTTTGAAGAAGTCCGATCTAAGGTATTCAAATTGCTTTGTTTATTTAATTTATTGAACTAGGGGAAAATGAAATCAATTTATGAATAAAAATGTTATGTTACTTATAGGTTTCAGTAGGAAATAAACAATACACTACGATAATAATGACGGTGCCGCGTCATAGGTATTTATATTATGTATTCACATTTAGAAAGGGTATTAGGTATTTACATTTAGAAGACGTTACAATATACAAACAGAGGTTATATTCTTAACCTACGTAATAACACTTTTAAGACATACCTAATGTTTTTCATAATTCTAATACCCATTTACCTCGGCGTATCTAGTTTTTGTTGGAGAACTTAAAGTACACTTAGGTAGGTAGGTACTCAAAGCATACTTTGGTCTTATTAATACGGCGGTGCAGCATCAACAAATGAGTACCGAGGTAAAAGTTCGCGATTCTATCGCGGATCATAAAATTTCGGTGGAAAAGAAAATTAGGGCACAGTTAATGGTCCACCGTCATTTGGATGAGCGCCAAGCGTCGTAGGTACACCGGCTTGGGGACAAACTCGCTGTAAACCAAAAACTTAATCTGTTCGTACTAAAACTGCGCCGCACAGTTTCAAGCTGATTTATAGTAAAACCACTGATCTAAACAGTCTGGGCGGGTTTATGTAACTTCACTTAAAAATGTTATTAAGTAACTACAAAGTTTTTAATGCCAGTTTGACAGCGGATTAGTGTATGTGTATACGTTGATTGGCATTTAACTAGTTGAGCGTTAAAGTAATCAATTCGGCTCGCCAGCAAACTGCGGTCCGACGTAACATGTCCAATTTATCTCACTCAGCTGACTTTCTATCTAGCCGTTTATTCAAGCAAAAAAGCGATGTTCTGATTACAATTTCAAATGGAGCCCCAGATTTGCTCCGGTCTTAAAAGAATTTCGATTTATTAAAGCCAAGAAATACCGAGCATTTACTGCTCGAGTGAAACTACTGGGATGATTGATCGTGATTCAGAGATGCCCATAAGACATTGGGAAATATAATATTATACCAGGAAATCTATACTGTATGGTTTGTTGACAATAATCCTTACATTGCTTTATCACAAGACTTATAATAGGCATGCGATTGTGTAAAACCGCTTTGTGTATTAATATACAATTAACATTAACTACAAAACGAATAGATGCAACAATTATAATATAAAATAGGTTCCACACAGGGGCCTTGTCATGCAAATCCGAGGTCTACAGCGATGTTGGTTGCTTGGATAAAAAGGCTACATGTATCAATGACTGTGGTATGCCACTCTGCATTCCTTAGATTGTTAAACAATGCTGCGGGGCGTGGCGTTATTAAGAATTGCACGCGCTTTACATAACGCAGCCGTAGCAATGAAAATGGTTGAAAACTAATCGAACACACAAGGAAATGTAAAAAATGCTGATTAACTGGCGATATTAGTATCTGAAACACAGTTATTTTACTTTTAATATTATGAGGCCAACACGTTTACAAAACGTACTATTACGATAATTATTACTGAAGGAATAGAGAATACATCCAATGAATTATTGAATGGTAAGATTAACGTCTGAATGAAACGCCACTGTAATGCACAAGTCCTCCTGATTGTGACGTCATTATCTGACATATATTTGAATCGCTCGACAAATTTTTTAGCTCTCAAAATTTATTTGTGTATTAACTATTAATAATATTAAATATACATGTGTATTATAATAGCTGTCACTTTGAATGTAGTTTATGTTTCGCGTCAATTTCGTTTAAAATATAATTTCAGCCTAAAAGAAAAATAAAATTCTTTTCTCGAGTCATCTTGCAACTTAACTGTAGACATTAAAACTCTGGTGTATGTGCAAAGTTGTCCGTTGTGACCTATTTGAATAAATTATTCGAATAAGCTCACCGAGGGGGCTGTTAAAATGCCTCTTGGAGTATGGAACTACGAAGTTAACTGCCCGTGGAAAATGAATGGAATTCTGACATTCGTTTTTATGAAGCAAACTAGAACACTCTAATTGACATAAAACTGGTGAAATACTGCCTAAATAAAAAGGATTAATTTATAATTTTGGGATTTAATTCAAATGAATAACTATGAGAAGCGAATTTCATATCTTTCCTCGAGTTACATTAACCAATTCCAACCGAATGTTCTACTCGATAAGACAGGATTATCCCTTCCTACACCATACATATAGCCGTCTTTCCATTCAGTTTCCCTTTGCGGTCCCCACAAAGGGAACTAAGAAGTTCCAAGTAGGTACTTAGTTGTCTCGGAATAAGGTCGATGTTTTGTTTTGTTAGGTACCAACCTCTATCGGCGCAAGAAGTTGGTATCCACGTCTTGTGACTTGACGACAGTTTCGTTCCATGATAATCACGAAGGTTTTTTATATTATTATTTTACACAAGAGATAAATCGGCTGAAGTGGTTATGAAATATTTTTAAATCTATGGATCCTATAATATATATATATATCCTACTAATATTATAAATGTGAAAGTTTGTGAGTGTGGATGTATGTATGTATGTATGTTTGTTACTCCTTCACGCAAAAACTACTGAACGGATTTGGATGAAATTTGGAACACAGATAGTTTATAACCGGGATTAACATATAGGATACTTTTTATCCCGATAATCCCGACATTTTCGTTACGTTAAATACTACGCGGAAGAAGTCCGTGGGCACAGCTAGTAATATTATAAATGCGAAGTTTGTGAGTGTGGATGTATGTTTGTTACTCCTTCACGCAAAAACTACTGAACGGATTTGGATGAAATTTGGAACACAGATAGTTTATAACCGGGATTAACACATAGGATACTTTATATCCCGATAATCCCGAAATTTTTGTTAAGTTAAATCCTACGCGGACGAAGTCGGTGGGCACAGCTAGTACCCAAATAAAATTAGTTTTTGCGTGAAAGAGTAACAAACATACATCCACACTCACAAACTTTCGAATTTATAATATGAGTAGGATGTTGTTTTAATTGGTATCAAATAACGTAAACAAAATCTATTTTTGAACTTTCTAAATTTAACTTCGTTATGTGATAGAGTACCTATTTGCGAGAGTTGAATACTTTAGTTAATAAGACTTTCGGAGAGCTGCTGTTGAAGCAACTTTTGCTCTTAACGTAATAGCGGCCAGGAAAGAATTAATAAGTTCGCTAAGTTGACTATTTTCACATCGCCGACATTAAGCACTTTGGCTTAATCTCGCAGACGAAGTACTTGCCTGCGATTTTTATGGGGCTTCGTTCTTTATTACTTACTAAATGATTGGTTTAATAAGATAGTGTGGTTATAACTCTAAATTGAAAATTTAAAAACCCCCGATGCGACGAACTTTTCATCACTTGTATACTTTACCTAGTTCTTCCAAATAATGAAGTTTGGCTTCCTCATTTATAATCTAAGATGTACAATAATCAACAGAATATCTGTGTAAAAGTATGAGACATTATTTTGTTATGACATTATAATAATTGACATTAGAATAGACAACGAATCTTAATATTGATGCCACGGAGGTTTAATTCCTAGTAAAATATTATCAATTATGATTCAATTTGATGTAATAACTCTGGTTGAGGTGGACGGGAGCAGCCCAGGGGAAGAATTTTCAATAACGGAAATTTATTTTAAATTAGATTTGTTCTTTTATATTTTTTCGCAATGGCGGAGCAGCGCCCTCTAGAATTATTATAGCGTAATATTCCATGACCATTAACAAAATTTAACGCATGCGCGTATCCATCATTTGAAACGTGACTTATGGAACGTCTTTAGTTCATACACAAATCTCATTATAAATATTGATAAAACATACTTTTTTTCCAGAATCAGGGAATCTTTTCAAGTTTATAATATTGAAAAAGCTAATTCAGACTATTACGATCATTTAAAAATATAATAAATCTAAATCCAATCATCTCAAATTTTGAATGGATTCGAGCCGTGGAAGTTGGTTTTGGCCTAGAATGTGGCTTTTTTACCTACAAAAGAGCTGATGATCTTCAAACGGCTGAACCGATTTTCATAAAACATAGCTAAGAACACTCTCGATCAGAATACCTATCTAACAAAATAAACTAAATTGAAATCGGTTCATCAGCTTGGGCGCTACGTTGCCACAGACAGACACACAGATACACAGATACACAGATACACATGTTAAACTTATAACACCCCTCGTTTTTCGTCGGGGGTTAAAAATAGTACCTATTGAATCACAAGGCAGCAAAATAATATTATACTACGAAGGCGCTATTTATTATGTCGTCCGAGGAAAAATAATTTTACAACGGAGTGATACACCTATTTTTTATCCTATTTTTCCCCTATTTTTCCTCTATGTGAAAAATAACAAAGATCGCGCGTTATTCATTTGTTTTCTTTTTTATATTTCACCGACGCGACGCCCGTTTTACCAGCCAGTAATATTTTTAAATTCGATATCTTTGGTTACGGAAAAGAAATAAGATTAGTGTTCCAAATTCAAAACTCATTACTGCTGCCCTCAGTGACAGCCTATTTCACCTCAAAATAAATAAAATAAAATACCTACTTTGCTCGCACTTATTGAGAATCAATTATTCGTATTTCGAATATCCATTACCGATCATGAGTATCGGAACGGATGACTTCAAAAAATATAATAAAATGAAATGACAGGTTAGCGCCTACGGGAATCTGTCATAAAAATTGTGTTTAGTAGATTTGATAACTCCTCGTCAGCGAATAAAATAAATATATAGAAACGGCTACATAAGGATTGCTGGCAATTCCTCATATATTGCGTAGATCCATCGACGGCCATAATTAATTGAGGTAATTTATGGTCCACGCATTATCGCTTCCTCATTCCCCAGTCAATAGGTAGGTTGCAATATGCAATATCGTTATTTGCTATAGATATTTGAATGAATGGGCCCGTGTGCCTATATATATCTAATTATATATTTGATATACTTTTATTATATAGTATTCTCTTTAGCTTACTATGCTAATGCTTGTGTTAGGAGTGGGCTCACGTCAATAGTTTAATGGCCAGGATGGGGATCGAACCCGGAACCTCTCAGCTACGAGGACGGCCCCTCTAACCACCAGGCTATTGATGCTTTAATTTCCATTCTTTATTGCATTCCATAGTATTACAGGTGTTACAGTAGGTACATAATAATGTAATTACCATTGTGTACGCTGTCGGGCATAGCAATGATGAACGAAAAGAAGAGGCCTTGTTTTTTAATTAAAATAAAGGCAGTGTTTTTTTGTTATGAATTGTAAGTATGTCAGAGAGTTTTTATATAAAATATTGTTACTATTCTTTCTTATAAATTTACTATTTTTATTATTGCTGTAGGTAATTTATTTCCACGGCGCTTGCAAATGTTTTATTTGTAGCAAAACAACTGAAATTATTTTTGCTGAAACTAATTCAATATAATCTTAAAAACTATAAATATTAAATTACCCAGATGAATCAGAAACGCGAAACTTATTGGTAACAATTCAATCCCCAAAATTTGCATAACGTCATCGCTCGAAAAGTAGGTGGGAGGAGCGATTAGTTAGTTCTAAACAATACAATCAACAACAAACTTAATGGAAGGAATGTCTCGCGATACGCTGGCTATTAGATGTGGAGTTTACCAGCCAAGTTCCAAGTAAGGTAAATTTTGTGTACCAGGCAGATGTGGCCTAGTTCATGTGTACTTAGTTTATAGCAAGGTTTCTTTGCCATAGAGACTTCAATATTAAAAACTAGCGGCCGTCCCGGCTTTGTACGGGTTTTTCTTGTATTAATATAGCCTATGATACTCAGGGATAATGTAGCATTCTAATGGTGAAAGATTTTTTGAAACCGGTCCAGTAGTATTTGAGTTGACTCGTTACAAATGTACAAACAAATCTTTTCTCTTTATAATATTAGTATAGATTAGTATTATCTGAGTTTGTGCGTAATTATGACTACAATATATTCGTGAAATACACTTCTCATCAGAAAAATCGAAACACCTTGCAAGTTTATGTTTTATAAGGATTATCAGAAAAATGTGTATATTTTTAAAATCCTTACAAAACTTAAATTTGCATGGTGTTTCGATTTTTCTGATGAGAAGTGTATATTAACAGAACGGTTTTTATAGAAGTGATACTGTTTTACTTTATTTTTTATTTCCCTATTGCCTACATTTCCTCAAGCTTTCCATGAATTATGTTCCAAATTAAATGTTCCTGAGAAATATATCTGCAAATACTATGTACAAGCACACGACAAGATACTCGGAGCGCCTCCGCAAACATGACATCGATAAAATGTGTCACTGTCACCCGCGCAGGTAGGTACATTCGGCGTGAAAATTGAATATATTCAATTTGAAAAGCCATTCGATTCGCGATCGCGTCACAGCATATGCAATATGTTTTATGAATACCTAAGTTGTAGAATTTTCAATATTCGTGTTATGTAACGTATACTTAATATGCTTTCTTCGTGTTTTGAGGAATTGCGCTAACATTAGCCACGTAATCGTTAACTGTTTAGTTATTACCTACTAGGTATATTTATTATACTTAAATAAAACACTAAGGTTATCACAAACATTTTTACCCATGTACCTACCTCGGTAGTAAAATCCAGTGTAGTTTTTTTTCCTTATTTAACCTACATTTTACTACGAACTCGTTCTTAAATATCACAAAAATGGGGTGAGACGTAGCCGTAAAGCAGGATATATTACCTTCAAAGCGTCAAATAAATTCGCTAAAGACGAACATCACCTGACGTAGGCGGCACACAGCAGGCAAGCAAATACTACAAGGTACTTGGAACCTTCGCAAACACAATATCGATAAAAAGGTGTCACTGTCTCCCTCAGACACGGGGACGATAAATAGGTGTATTTTGAACGAGAATGTCGATCGGTCTTGGTTATGTGATGTATGCTAGGTGTGTTTTATTTTTATTTCTGGAGTTTACTCTTTATATTTGGCATGTTCGTTTTAGTCGACAGTTTTTATTACTGTGTTTTGGAGAGAGACCTATTCTTAGGACAGCTTTTCAGTGCCGGAAGGTAAGTGTCGATAGGTATCTTAAGAATATCCACACGTCACGGTTATTTGCCACTCATACCCAATATCGATTTATTATTGTAAGTAGGTACCTAATGTCAAAATCAAGGAGATGTTTCTACATTGCCTGATATCACAAATTCACAAATATATTTTGAATTTAAATAATTACTATGTAACAGGGTAATTTACAAAAAGGTGTTTTAAAAAAAATAAAGCACAGGAAAAACAGATTTACTTAAGAAGCACCTAACCAAATTTATTAGCTACTGGCTATAAATAAACTTTGTTTACATTCCTCTCGCACCGAAATGGCATTTAAAGTCTGCGAATATTTTTGTACATCGTAATCCTAACTTCATCTCCAATTTCGTAAAGTAAATTAAATTCGTCTCCGCCGTACGTCGCCGCTGATATTAAATATTTCTGGCAAAATTTAAAAGTTCCTGCTACCCAAGTGCCTACAAAATCTGTAAAATAAACTTATTGAGGCCTGGTAGTTAGATGCGTGTAGAAGTATGTTTTTTACCTTCTATCCTTTGGTTTGAGACCAATATCCCTGACCTTCCCAGCATCAAAGTTCATTAAATAATTATAAGTTTCTCCAGCAATCAATACGTGTTCTGCTTCAGCCGGACTTAAACGAATATCTATCGATGATGATACAAGGTAATTCTTATTCGGTACTTGGGATGAGAAAAAATTCTCCAAGTGCCATGTCGAGCCATGCACAATGAAGGGATTCATTCATTGAAGGTAATCTGTTTAAAATTTCACCCCAGGTTAACATAGGTACTAAAGTTGTATACATACTACTACCGACATCTATCGACACCATTAAATACTAAGAAATTTATTGCTGTTATTTCATTGAAATTGGTGAACAATGTATCAATTTTCAACTGCATAATCTTATAAATGTTTTTACAATGGAAAAATGTAAGAAGTGTCGGAATTCATTACGTAAATTTTGACTGGATGATCTTATAAGGGTTCCTCGTACGGAACCCTAAAAAATATTTGATAGGATGAGTATCGGTCATGGAATTACTTAAGTGAAGTATTTAATTATATTATTGCCACCAATTAAAAATTATTGCCATTGTTATAAAGTATTTAGGTACAAGCTTTGTCTTGAATATTGGTGGCTGCTACACATAAATACAGTTAATACTGCTTTCTAGGCCCTATGAAAGGCCAAATATCCAAAGGCCTGCAACTCAGAACTTATGATAGTTATGTTATGTTTTCATTAAGCAATTACATACCAACTACCGAACACTACCTCAGTTATTAATTCAGACTTTAGTAACACTATATATGTTAATACGTAGGTGAGTTAACTTATTCAACCAAACAGCAATACCTATAAATACGCATTGATTACGTTTTTCTCTATTTCATATTTTATTAATTGACAGCAGTCCCGGTCGGGTCCAACCCACATTATGGGGCTCTGTTCTCTCAAAGCTTGTTCCTTTATTACATAAACATACCTACTCCCAATTCGCGTATGGGCTCAACCCTTTCCTGTTATTGTACCCTGCCCTTTTTTTTTTTTTGTTTACGCTGGGAAATGCATTTACGCATACCGCCCGAGACCGGGGGGAACTCGGGCGGTTATGTGGGGCTCCTGAACTATTGTCCAGACTACCCACTAAAACCCAGCGGTCTGCCCTCGCCGCCGTTGCTCCGGAGCGCCACAGGATCGGTATGCACTGTGACGCCCCGGCGGCAGGCCTGGCGTTGGTGCCAGGCCACAGACCTCAAGGTGGGACTAGGTCCCCCCTCTGGGGATTAATTTGAGCAGGAGGTCCCCCGACCCCCCACCCAACATCCCGTCCCTCCGCTATGGCGGAGGCAGGAGATGCGCATAACGCCTCCTCCTTCTGCCTCGCCGTGCTCTTCGGATCGGGTCAGCAAAGGCATCTTCCTCTCTGACCCTCTCCGCGGCCTCCTTCTGCGACATTACTGTTTCGCAGAAGGAGACCATTGCCTCCCAACACCTCTTGTTGCCGAGCATGGCCTCAACCACGCTCGGCAACGAGAGGTCCCCTCCGACGACCCTAGTCAGGTCGTTTCGCTGAGACCCCCAAGCGGGGCACTCCTCCAGCGTGTGGCGCACCGTGTCCACGTTAGCTCCACACGCATGGCAGACGGGGGTCATCTCCCGCCCGGCTATCCGATGCAGGTACTCACCGAAGCACCCGTGTCCAGTGAGCACCTGCACCAGCCTATATGATAGCGGCCCTCGCTCTTTGAGCCAGGCCGCTAAATGAGGACGGACTGCCTCCACTGTCGCCCGACCATATTGGGGCGACTCTAACAGTTCCCCCCACCTCTGCACAACCGCATCCTGTGCCCGCCTTCTTATGCGCCGAACCGCATCCCAGTCCGGTTCGGCGCCCCTCAACCACTCATTCGCTCGAAAAGCGTAGACCACCGCAAGCACTTCGGCCTCGAGCTCCCACGGTGGATCACCCGCCAAGAGCGTGGCTGCCATCCAAGAGACCGTCCGGTACCCTCTTATAGCTCTCAACGCTATGATCCTCTGCGGCCTCCGCAAGAGGATCTTGTTGGAGGCGTTGAGAGCCTCCGCCCAGATGGGGGCCCCGTACAGAGCCATACTCCGGATTATTCCGGAGTAGAGACGCCTGCAGGTGGACTTGGGCCCCCCAACGTTGGGCAGCAACCTTCCCAGTGCAGCAGCGGCGGAAACCAGTTTCGGAGCAAGCCGGGCGAAATGAGCTCCGAACCCCCAGCGTCCATCCACTGTAAGGCCCAAATACTTCATTTGGGCCCCTACCTTTATGCTGACCCTATGTACGATTATATGAGCGCCCCGTGGGGGCCCTCGCCTTGGCCCATGAAAGAGGAGAGCCTCCGTCTTCTCCAGGGCGACCTCGAGACCCAGCTGGCAGATACGGTCCACCACCAGCGTGGTCCCGACCGTCGCCCTGCGAGCCACCTCCTCCCAGTTCTTCCCTCTTATTGTGACGAGGGTGTCATCCGCGTAACACAACACCCTCATCCCAGGTAGGAGCGGCCCTCGAAGGAGCCAGTCAAACCCGATGTTCCACAGGGTAGGTCCTAACACTGACCCCTGTGGAACACCTCGCTCGACACGCTGACGGCATAGCTCCCCGGCTCTCCCTTCCCATACCACCTGACGTTCCCGTAGGTACGCCAGCAACAGCCTCTCGAGGTAGGACGGCACTTTGTGAAAACGGAGTGCCTCCCCCAAAGTTTCGAACGGAAGGCTGTTGAAGGCGTTCCTCACGTCCAAGGAAACCGCCAGAACCACCTCCCGTTGCTCGACTGCCTCCCTAGAGAGACTCTTCAGCTGGCTCAGGGCGTCTATCGTTGAGCGACCAGCCCTGAACCCCCACTGAGCCTCCGACAACCCAGGCCCAACGTCTTCGAGGTGCCGGACGAGGCGGCCCACAAGAATTCTTTCAAATAGTTTTCCCACCTCGTCCAAGAGCACAATGGGCCTATAGGCCGACGGCTGATCAGGGGGACGCCCATCCTTTGGAAGGAGGCAAACCCTCCCCTCTTTCCACAGCGTTGGGAACTGTCCGGCGCGGAGACATTTTTCGAACAGCTCCCGGAGCCTACGTGCCAGGAACTCGGAGGCGACCGTGATTATTTTACCCGGCACCCCATCTGGCCCTGGCGCCCTTCTCCGCGTCCGAAGGCGTTCTAGGGCCCCTTCCATCTCTTCATCCCGAACAGGAGGAGGAAGATCCGTACTGGACTGCGCAGCCACAGGGTGGGGAGGCGCCATCCTTGGGGGGTCGAAGTTCTCCTCTGCCCTCGGGAACAATCCCCCCATAATCCTCCTGAGGAGGTCCGGGGGAAGAGTCTCCATCGCTGGAGCAGCCCGACCTTGGAGCTTCTTCCGAGCCGCGCGAAAGGGCCGCCCCCAGGGATTTCGATCCAGGTCGGCCAGCAGCTCCTCATCCGCCTGCTCTTTGGCCCGACAGATGGCCTGCTGAAGCTCCTCTTTCGCCCGATCAAAGGCGTCCTTCAGCCGGGCCTCCAAGGCTGGATCGCGACCGTCGTGCCTGCGACACCGCACGTATAGTCTACGTGCAGTGTTGCACGCCGTTCTGAGCTCCCCTATTTCGGGTGACCACCAGTAGAGCCTGCAACGGTCTGTCCGGCGCCGAGCCCTCGGCATGGCCGCATCGCAGACTCTTGTCAACGCCCTGCGTATTCGGTTGGCCAGCTCGTCAATACTGGCACCCGGACTATTTCCGGCATAGGTCCAGCGCTGGACGATGGCCGCCTCTTCCGCCAGTTCCGTGTCCATTCGGCTCAGGACCCAACGCGGGAATTGGCTGGGCCTCCTAGGGGTGTCCGTCGTTTCTGGAGGGGTGGAGATTCCAAATCGGATGTATCTGTGGTCTGATAAGGTCTCCACACCCGTTTCTACCCTCCAGTCCGAGATCCTTTGTGCGACAGCGGGGGAAGCGAACGTAAGGTCCACCACGGACCCCCCCGTATGCCGCACGCATGTGTGGATCTCGCCCCTGTTTAGGAGGGACAGACCACACATGAGGGCCCAGACCAAGACAGCCCTTCCTCTGGCGTTAGTGGTGGGATTTCCCCACTCCCTGGCCTTCGCATTCAAGTCGCCGAGTACCAACGCAGGCCTCGACGACCACCTGCTGAGGGCATTCCTGACGGAGTCCAGAAACGTCTCGAACTCCGCCAGGGTACGATTAGGGGAGAAATAGGTACCAACCACCACATATCCCCCCCACTCGGCAACCACGTACCCAATTCCCCTCTCCAGGGTTAAGAGGGGAGCATCGGGACCAGCTCTTGTGGTGATTGCCACCAGACCGTTTAAGTCCCCAGCCCAGTGTGAGTGCTGAGGGACATAATAAGGCTCGCAAGCCACCGCCACATTAACCCCCCACTCCGCCGTGGACTGCAAGAAGAGGTCTTGTGCCCCGGCGGAGTGATTTAAATTCGCCTGGAGAAAGGTAACATGCCGTGTTAGATTCATTCTGACATGTTACCTTCCTCGCGCGCCTGTTGGCGTCCGATCGCTGTTGCAGCCGAGGTCCGAGCGGCCGCCTTTCCTTTCGTGTGTGGTGGGTTACATTGTGCTCCCCCCATCTGGTGCCCAGAAGGCCTGCCGGCATCAGAGCATACCGCGCACTTCAGCACGGCCGTGCATCCTGCCGCTGTGTGGCCAGCGCATCCGCAGCGGAAGCATAAGGTTCCACGGTCCACAGCGGAAGGGCACATCGCCCTAGTATGGCCGATGCCCATACATTTGAAGCAGCGCATGGGGCGTTGCTGCAGCGCCTCAACTTTAGCCGAACTCCATCCGACTAGGATTTTGCCGGCATCGACAAGCACTTTCGCCGCCGTCACTGGGCACTGGACCACCACAGCACCCATACCCCCCGGACCAGTCCGGACCTCCCGGGCTCTGATCAGCTCCGTAGCACAACTCCCCACCCTCGCCACTGCAGCGACCACCTTCTCCTTGGTAGCCGATTCGTCCAAACCAGAGATCCGAATTTCAGCGGATTTCGTAGGCCGGGCGACATCGGCCATCCCCTCTAAGGCAGAGCGGAGTTTCTCCGCCAGCTGATCAGCCTTTTCTGGAGTCTGTCCCTTCGGCAGCTCCAGAACCCTAGCCCCAGTGGCTGAGCGGCGGAACTTCAAGGAGTCGATGCCCAGCTCCACCAAGTTCACCCTCTCCTCCGCCTTAGCCAAAATCTGGCTATAGGATACCCCCGCAGCGCTTGCATCTTCGCGCAGTGTAATTACTACAGCTGCGGTGCGGGGAGGGGTAAGCTTTGGAGCTGCTGGACGAGGGGCCGAGGCATTCGTCACATGGGGAGCCAGTGCATCCGTAGAATGGGGGGTCGCCGGAGGAGCTGATCTCTTTCCCTTCCCCTTCCCTTTCTTGGACCTGGTGACGACCGTGAACCCGTCCTCTTGTCCCGCAGGGTTAGCCACTGGAGCCGATGCTGAAGTCGGCTTATTAGGGGCCGATGAGTTTGCAGCTTTAACTGCTCTCGGCTGCCCAGTCGTCTTTGACCGGCCCGCAGATGGCCCAGGTCGAGCCTTCACTGGCTCCTCCACCTCCGACACAACTGCAGCCACCTGCCGCCTATTATCTGCCGCCAACGGTGGGCGGTGCAAAACCGCAGGCAGCAAGCGCTCCTCAATTCCGGCAAATCGAGCGCTCACCATTTCACCCACCGAAACGACAATGGAGCGCCTGAATTCCTCCATCACATCACCGTCAAGCGCCGGTGGGGGTGGCATTGACGACCGGACATCCGCCATCGTAGTCCTCATCGCCTCAAATTCACGCCGATGTGCCCCCAATTCCGCCTTCAGGGAGTCTATCTCCCTGCGAAGGAGACAATTGTCCCTCCTGAGACGGCGCGTCTCTTCGGCCTCCGGCCTTGCCACAAGAACATCCACGATCTCTTGCATCTTTGTCGCCGCATCCTTCAGCCGCTTAACAAAGGGCCCCTGAAGGTGCCCAGACTTCTTGGCAACCTCCAGGATTGTCGCCACGTTATGACCAGCCAACGCCCGTAATTCCTCCGCTGGAAGCGCCTCCGCATCAACGTTATCCCGAGTCTCCTCCTCTGTTAAATCCAAGACCGGCTCTACTACCTTGCGGAACGCTTTGGCCCTCAGAGCCTTGTCAAAGGCCACCTCTCTATCCTCTGCCTCGAGAGCTCTGAGCTCCGCCCTTCCACGTGTCAGTCCCGATCCACGTTTAGAACTAGAGGTCTTTCCACGGCGCGCTGTGGTTATTTTCGCCGCAACTACGCTCACCTCACTGTCCGAGCCAGAAACCTCTGACTCCACCACATTACACCTTCTCTTCCCCTTTCCTCTACCTTCAGGATTGTCCGAGTCAGAAACCATCGCTGAGCCTCAGACCAAAACACCTGAACAAATAAAAATGGCCTTTTAAACAAGCAGACACGTCAACGAGCTAAAAGTGGCGGAAATTAATCGACGCAAACACTTCTACCCATATGTCCGCAAATGTCTACAAGCAGACACCTCAACGAGCTAAAAGTGGCGGAAATTAATCGACGCAAACACTTCTACCCATATGTCCGCAAATGTCGTAGTTAACCGCAAAGACTACGACGTCACAGTGCACTTTAGCCGAACACCGGTCTGCCACTCCGTTACGGTGGTCAGAACCGGGTCGTTGCCCAGGGAACGCGACGAGGACGCAAGCACTGTGGGGGGTTCCCCATTGTACCCTGCCCTGTAACAACCGAGACCTATATCTATGAAAACACTTTCATTTACCAAGATCGCAATGTTAGTTAGCTTTAGCATAACAATTAAAGATGTGATGTGAAATATCTACTTGTTATTGAATGTCATACATACAATTATCAACGGCAAAAAGTCTCAGAATGATTAGTAATAACGAGCCTCTTTATCGTTTGTTATTTATTAGAAAGAGACAGGATTGATTTATTTTTCTGTTTTGTCCTGTCAAGCGATTACTTATCAAGCTTGGAGAGCTGACCAAAATTATTTTAAAATAATTACAAACCTAGGTAGCAGGCCTTGATATAGTATATACATGCATAAGTCATATAGCTTCATAAGGTTTTCTTTTCCGTGAGACTGTCGTATACTCCCAAATAAATTTTATTTTCTTTGTATAGGTACTCCTATCATGAAGATGTTAGGGTGTGGTCACTTGTTAGTTAGCAACCGCGCCTCCCGTCGTCGCTAACAAGGACATCTAATTAAAACTGGCGCTGACGGAATTCCAAACTGAAAACTTTTTGCCAAATCGAAGAGCACGCCGAAAGTTTAGAGTTTCTGTGTTGTTTTATAATTATTTTAAGTAGCCTGTGGTGCGTCCTTTGTACACCCAGGGGTATATAGAACCATAGATTAGTTAGGCGTAGTATAATATACTAACCAGATTATTTAGGTAAATGCCGTAATATATATCTTCTTTTTTAACGAAATTACGTTTTGTCAAAGAGATCTTTCTTCGTTTTGTTCCCACTGGATTCATTAAGATAATATAATATCCTATAACTTACCTGGATCACCCCATCCCGAAATGATATTATAATTATATTTCAGATAACTTATAGGTCCCTATTTAACATAGAATATATTAGTACGACGAATCATTGAAAAACAAATTAATCAATTCATTTACGAGTTTACACAGAGCGCCTAAACCCCAAGCTGCCATGTGTAAATAAAGACAAAATGGCTACTTAAAACTCTGCGACCCTCATACCGCACTGGCTTTTGCTGTCACGACGCGACGCTCAGAAAAGTTCGCAGCAGTAAGTACTCGGGCTGAATGAAAATTTGAAAATGTACGGGATTTAAGGCGACGTTACGTGTGCCACGAACGAAATAAGGATGAAACTGAGCCCAGTTGAGCATTTGCTTAGAACTTTTAAGGATAGTCTTGGGTATTTTCAATTCATTTTACTATCCCAAGTGCATGGCATAAAGGTTTTAATAATAAGTGACGACAAATTGAACTGAATTATGGGCGCATTAGATAGCTAGATGTTTTAATCATTGACTGTGGGCTATTATCCTATTTCATCTTATTATATTACGATCTGAGCCACGTTTAAGGTTCAAAGTGGGAACAGCCGTTCGTTTGCGGAGTTCGTGTGGCATACTTAAACTTGGACGGTTTTCAACCGAAATGAAGCAAACACAGCGTACACTCGTGGACGGCTTTAATCCAATTGTAAAGTTTTAACGTTTCGCCTGGCAGATTAAGCTGTGTCCGGTTTCAACAATGAGGAAACTTTCAAGTTGTTATGAATTTTGTTGTTCTGTAGTTAGATACAGTTAACAGTAACACGCGCTATAAGTTAGTTAAATTAATACCTACTTATATGCGATTAGTTATGTCTCTACTAGTTGACATTTATAGTGATAAATAAGCTTTTATAAAAGCTTATAATACTGAAAAAGTTAGACTAAGTCTTATAGATATCAGTCTTATTTCACTTAATACAAATTAACTGCGACATTAGATATTGTTTATTGATGTCGCACCCATAAATTGTGATTTATCTGACGGCCCAGCAAAAATATAGAGCAACCGACGACCACATCGTTAGTGAGAGACAAAACTATCCCTTTTGGCGCGGCGCCAAAACGTTAGCCCGCCCGAATTGTCATCGATAACACTCACCCTACACGACGCAGTACACCAATTCACCCAAAAACCCACATCTGTGCTCCTAACTTTCGCCCGGCGTTGACAAATTTCGCGGCATAACATTTTTGTAAGAAACTGAGCGGACTAGCTATCTCTTTGTACGAAATATCCACACGCGAATTGCAGTGTGATTTTACCATTCGACTGGAGGGCCTAGATTGGTTATATTTAACAACATAATATAAAACATTCTATTTTCGTGAACGCGTGGCGAAGGTAGCGGTTACTGTATGGAAAAAAAATCAAAGCTTGGTTTACATTATGTATAAATGACTCTATCGCGCATTTCAATACACGATAACCATTCGTTGGCACTATTGTCATCTACCATACGACGGCGGCAGAAAACAAGTAGCAAGACTGCTTAAGACCCCAAGGGCGGTTCCTGAGGATATTTCGCCTCGAATCCCTCCCAGTTGTGATATGAAACTGTTGTTTACTTCCGATCTGTGTAATGTACAAAGTAGCGCAGGAAACTACACCCCGCGGCGAGCGCCATCTCTCCGGAAAAACTGTGCTGTTCCTGTTATATCGTGTGGTGTATTATAATAATACTTGATGGGATGGGATTTAATCAAAGGAAATATAAATCGAAGGATGGTCATGTAGACTGAAGTTTCAAAAACGGAATAATCAGACCTTCTGTAGTAGTTAGTACGTCACGTAGGAATGCAAGAGCTTACGCATGATTGAAATAGTACTTTTAAAGGACTTTTTACATTATACCTAGAGCTATGGACTTCTGGATCAATTTATAATAAAAATGTGTTGTATTGATAACATTTATTTTCTACTTACAATGTCGGACGTGCTATAACGTGGCGTATTAATGCGACCTACCTATCAGAGATAGCTACGAAATAGCAACTATGACGGACAGTCATCATATCCGGCAATTAACGTGCCTAATTTCTGTATTATTTCTGGCTTACTTATCATTGATGCCGGATGACGATTAATATCATGACGGATAAGTCTAATCTATGAATATAAATCATGTAGGTCATCTCATCAAATCTAAACTCTTATGACTAGAAGGAGAGTCTATTTGTGATCTTATTTCATCTTAAAAAAATCCTTCCAACAATGGTTATCTCTAGGCTAGGCATAAGATCACGTAACGTACATATGTAATCTACGTAAAACGTGTGTTTCATGCAAACCGTCGTAAAAACTGAACGTTAGAGTGTCTAAGCAGACGGAACAGTTTAATGAGGCTCCTACTGCGGTGAGCTTACGCTTTACATCATATATGTATTGGGTCGGTTTTATATTTTAATCCAAGGTGGTCGTAATATAATTATATAAGGAGTTTATTTAATACATAATTTACTACTAATCTGGACCTATTCATTACCATTAACATCTACCACCTTAAGACTCTACACAGAAAAAAAAATCGAACAAAAATGTTTCATTAGTACCTATATAGTTTTCTTTGTAGTATTATTTTTTCTCTGTAATTTAAAACGTTAATAAAAAATACTAAAAGGGATACTAAGAACCACAAAAATAATTAATACCATTTTAGTTCTAGTCATATAAAATGAAAATAATTGCTTCTCTTCCTCATATAGACATATTTAACTGTACTTCCTTTTGCATAAACATATCGAAAATAGTTTACAAAAATAAAATAGTATTCACAAACGATAGAGTTCGATTAAAAACTAATTAGAACAGATCTGGCGCTGGTCGGCGGATGAATACAAAAATAATCCTACACCGATGTTCGGGCATGTTCAATTAACTGACGCTATACCAAACGATCGAACGAGCGCTAGTATTAAAATATTAATTGGATCCAATCGTGATCTGCTTGCACAAACGATTCTTGATATTGGCCAATGGTAGATACTGAAAATTTGCTTATTTTATTTATTTCAAAATTTATATTGGAAATATTTTTTCTAATATAATAATATAATTTAGCCCTTTTGACGTCCCACTCCTGGGCACGGGCCTCCCCTCAACACGAGGGGGATTCAGGCCATAATCCACACCACGCTGGCCCAGTGCGGGTTGGGGGATTGAACATGTCTTCGAAAATTGGTTAGATCTTCTAAGACATGCAGGTTTCCTCACGATGTTTTCCTTCACCGTAAGCTAGGGATAATATAAAATTATGATTTGCACATAGATTTCGAGAAATCCAGAGGTGCGAGACGGGGTTTGAACCCAAGACCTGGTGCCCGCAAGACGCGTGCTTTATCCAATCGGCTATCACAGCTATATCTGTGATTTCTTCTAATGATAAAAAAAAACTTAAATACAAATGAAACATACCATATTAATCAATCCGAGCATACAAATATGACCCCAGCTGCTTAATTTAAAAATACAGGATTCAAAAAACAATTGAATTGGAAGAGTATGATGTTGACTGGCATCTGCTTTAATTTTGTTTTCTATCAAATTATGTATTGTCTTACAATAACATTTAATATTTAGTTACTGTACATGGAATTTATTAATTATTCGCCTAATGCTCATTTAAATAAACAAACAATGCTTCAAAATTAAGAATTTAACTGGAATCGACCCAAACGGTCTACCCATGCAATTAAATTTTACGATCAAGTCCAAAACCTTGAACTCGGCCAGCTAATTATTTAGAATCCAATAAACTTTATCATGTTCCCGTAAAAGTAAAAGGTTCCTTTTACCACGAAATTTTTAATTAACTAAAGCTACCGTGAAACAAAGTTTGGGGTAATTTAATAATGAAGGAAATAGACGGCCTGGGCTCCAAAGTTCACAAACTACTTTGCATAGATATGGTACTCACAGCTGCGGTATAGGAATTGTAATATATATAGTACAGAACGTTGCGAATAACATTGGAACTCAAATAAAAACGAAGATTTTTTTCTTTTAAAATGATATCGGTGTTTTCAAACGGTTCTCGACTAATTAAATACCCTTAAATGAAGAAAGACTCGTTTTTTTTTTTACTTATATTCTAACTTATATCTTTATATTCTTGATGTCAACAACAGTGCCGCCTACCGAATCGAACTATAGCTAATAACCATACAGTTAACATCATAAGTACAAAACCATCTAAATCGGTCTAGTCGTTTAGGAGGAGAAGAATTACGAACACTCTCACACCGGATTTGAAAAAAAATTTGAAGAAGTACCCAATATTAATTATAATTTAACCGTCAATAGCCACTAGGCTATTACGGCCCCTCTAACCACTAGGTTAGAGGGGCCGTCCTCGTAGCTGAGAGGTTTCGGGTTCGATCCCCATCCTGGCCATTAAACTAATGACGTGAGCCCACTCATAGCACAAGCATTAGCTTAGTTGGAGGGGCTAAAGGGAATACTAGTAATGTAATAACCACACATTGCTAGTAATTTTTTTTAAAAGAAAATTTTTAAAAATCACCCTCGGCTTGTCAACCTATATATTTAATTATAAATAAAATAAGTTCACCGATAATAGAAAAGGCCCACAAGACCGAACACCGTTAGACAAAAGTCAATCTATCATGAGAGTGTGTGTGAGAGAGGAACCAAAATTATAATGAAATTTTCCTCAGTGCAACGTGCACTAAGCGGCAATTCAAACTAATAATTATATTTTTCATTTAATACTGTTATTTAAAACTTAAACGTCCTTAACACATTCTAGAAATTGACCTCACGAGTTCGTGTTTCAGTAGTCCACGTTAGTGATCAATATTCCAACAAAGGGGCAGTGCAATCATTATTATGTGAAACATGAACAGTAGAGCTAGTTCGTAAATACATAGGTAAGTGGGCAGGTACACAACGCAATTATGGCAGCATCCACAATAATCCGCATACAATACAGACTCCAATTAAAGGATTTTAATTAATGCCTGCCTCTAGTGCCATACGTACAGTCAACAGAAAAAAACATTACTGGCTATAAATTACACTAAAGTATTTTTAACGAAGCAATAATTATTTTGATGACACTAGGTATAGTAGTTAGTAAAGTCCTGCAGAAGAAGAAGATAAGGGGCTCTAAACAAAAACGTCGTTGATAAAAAATATATCATTATCACAAGCAAGAAGCAAAAAAAAAGTACTTGCATTCATAAGTTATCGATTGTGCATTCATCGTTAATTTCTGCCGTCGACTGTACCTATTAAAAAGTTTCAATAGTAATTGCGGCACGCACGACGCGGAGTGGCTCGTACACGCCGCCGCCGCCGATCCGCTCGGATGGAGAGCCGCACGAATGAACGCAACCACTCTTAATTAAATCTACATACATACACTTTTAAAAGAGCGTATTTTTAGAACGCCGACAAAGTTTTTAGAAATCAAAATATTTTTTACTTAGAAAAATTATAAAATTGATTTTTAAAAAGTGTCCGAATAATTTGTACATGTGCCCACAACGCTTTGGTATTCCCGTTTTCTGCCTTGCGACTGCTAAAAAGAAGGGTGTTGTGAGTTTAAAATGTGTATCTGTGTGTCTGTCTGTGGCATCGTAGCGCCCAAGCGGATGAACCGATTTTAATTTTGTTTTTTTTTTCGAATATTTTCTGATCGAGAATGTTCTGTTTCATGTGAGCTTAGTTTCATGAAATAAATTATCAGCTCTTTTGTAGCTTAAAATGTCAAGGGTTTTTTTATAATATCAATTTTTTATCAAGAATTATTAACTTGCAATTAACCTACATGACTGTCTTTTTCCGATCTCCCTTTTAGAGATCTATGACTATACTAGAATAACCACATCATTTTACTGCTTGCTATAACGAAGCACGTATCAAATAACATAAGAAACCCCGAAGGCTGAAACTAAATCGTTACTTAATAGTTTCCAACTACTAAGCTACGAACTTCGTAGGCTAATATCCAGTTACTGCAAAACCACCAAACCGCAACGCGATGAGGGACTTTGATGTTCCAATTTGACCTTTAGGTCCTTTGACATACGGAAAATATGATTAGCCGTGCGTACCTGTCTTACAAATAGTATTGAAACAAGTAGAAAGCTCCCCTGGCATTTGTAAGTATAAAATTGTTTTTGATTGTGTAGCCCTACGAATATATTATTTTTCTTTTCATTGGCTTTGATGTTTCTTTTATACACTTTAGTTTGAACACAGACATTGTATTTTCTTTATAGGGATACAAAAATACAGGCTAGATGGAACTTCTAAGAACCTGGTGGTCGGTTCTGTCTTACATGTAGGCATGTAATTTGCCTACAATGTGGAGGCAGAACCTATTCATAGCAACCGAAATCCGTTGCCGTCCGATGTCCTCGCAAAAGTACCCACTTTAATTAGTGCCATTAGCAAAAACCCTTCTGATTTATGACCTCACAAAACAAAAGCCTATAGCTGTGAATTCGGTAAATTCTGAAGCAAGTAACACATGTGCTACAGTAATTACTTTTATTAATACATCGCTGTCAAACGCCGCGCGGGCGATACGCGACGAAGTCGAGCGCAAGTGAATTAATTAAGTACCCGTACACCGAAATTGTTTGCCATTTACGACGTGACGCGCGGCCACCGACTTAATTCGCTTACTGTGTGTTAACCGAGCTGGATCGCGTGTCCTTAGATCGAGACTGGCAGTTTCCGCTAACTTTGCCTACATTGGGGAATAGGTAAATGAATTTCGACCGCTCTAAAGGACGTTCTCAGCTAATTTGTCCAACTACAAAGGCTGCACTGTTTGTGCAAAGCGTTAAGCATAATGGTCGCATAAACTTAGCCAGTGAGATTTCCTATCGGCTACGACGCCGTTTACTAAACCCAAGTACTTTATTAAACTGATAAAGCATACAAAGGTACAATTTTATAATTGACACTTCAGATTAGATATTATTATTATTAGACAAAAATACAGTAGTAGGTAACTTTATTCGCATTAGGTATTTTAATTTTAAATAATAATATGTCATGCAAGCCCTGTATAGCAGGTGCTAGATTTCACAAATACGACAAATATTATAGCTTGTGCTATTCATAGGTATGCGTTAGGAACACGGCCACCGTTGCGCACGAGGCAAACATTGTGTTTACTCGGCTCGTGCATATTTACTGAGGGAATACGTTACGGACTGCCTCCCGCGGGAATATGCGGTGCCTAAAACATGAGCCAGCTCGCGAGAATGGTAATCTCCAAAGGTTTTTATATTATAATTAAATTTACATATGTAAACGACATTGTTCATTGTATTAAAAGAAATACTTTGTAGAAGTATGTTGAACGCCGTTGCGTGTTACAAAATTGTATTGTGTGTTTATTAAGTGTATACGAGCTGACGTTATAATTCCCCTACACGCTGATGTAATAATTATTTACATCATAAAAAAAATATAACTTTGAACATTAATTTGAACGCTTGACGTAAACGAAAAACGTAGGTTACTTCCCAAGAGGTAATGGAGTTAGTTCTAGTCGCCTCGTTTACACAAAAGTCGCGGCGGCGTGACGTGGCAGCATCTTTTAATAATCAACACTTTTTTAATAGTCGATGCACGGGCGGCTATGCTTTCCCTCATTCAGCAGCAATGCAACGCACGAAACGAAATGACAAAATGACATCTAGTGGATGACGCACTGCTTTATACGCCTAAAGATATTCCTGGACGCAGCGCGCTGCTTGGGCGCCCGCCTCAATGCGGCCGCGACGCAAGCGTATGAGCGGAGCCCCTTTATAAAACGCTCCACGTCGCCGTTTCAGGCTGGCTAAGATAGTCCACGCGTACCCTATCGAACTTCTTGTAACATATTTCCATACCGACCCCGAGTATTATGTATTGATTCCAAAACCATTCCAGGTGCTGATAAAGTCTGAAAAAAATATTTTAGTTTTTTTTTTTCAATATAGCATTAACATTTATTACCGTGTTATGCATCTACCATTTTCCGGTGGTATAAAAATAGACTTTGCTGTATTTAGTTAGTATACCGAAGCCTGACAACAGCACCGCCGTACAGCGCTCCATTGTGGGCGTCGTATAATCACATTTTACATACTTCGATAACACAATTCCGCCGGCGGTCGACGTCGCACGAACTTACACGTCGCAGGTACCTAACTAATGTGGTTACAGAATGTCGAGTACGTGAGATAGGGTGGCCTACAAGTAGAGCTCTTAGCGTGGATCGTAGCAGAGGTCTAGAACGATTTAGGGTGGCATAAAGAGCAACTGTCATGCAAAAAAAGTTGGCCATCACGGGATGCCCGGCAGATGTGAAACGTGCTTAGTGTTTTGTATGCGCGCACACACACAAGGGAGTCGAGAGGGTTGGCGTAGAGACATGATGGCATGAGAGAGCGTCATGCCGTTTGCCGCGACGGCAAACTGGTCGATTTAACTACCAAAGTGTGCCAATAGACGTTTCAAATCAAGTTTTGAAATTGTTAATTCTTATTGTTAGCTTCAAATGTAATAAACTTTTTTTCTGTTCAGGAAGGCTTTTTAACCCAGAACCTATGACTCTCGGCTATGACAGCAACCCCTCTAACCCCCAAGGGTGATAGTCTAGACTATGGCGCGTAAATTAAATGTACAGTCACATATATTTTGTCTCAAATCCCTTTACAACTTTTAGTATAATGTAGTTACGTAATAACACATATGTTTTATTTTCAGGTGAAACCGACGAACATGGGCTGCCCACGGAAAAGGACAAAGGATGCGACACTAACCTTTACCTCTACCACGTGAGTGTTTGCTCAGTAACGTTTCTATTTACATTAACAACGCGGCACGAGCACAAAGCTTACTTAAATTCATTCTACGGTGAAATTACTTGAGAGCCTCTCTAGTGGAGTACCGGTTTACCCCGGCTTATTTACCTGCAATTTAGAAATATTTACCAACTCTTCATTCCATACAGATATCCATTTCTTATAGGTGCTGTAATGAAAACAGTAATGTAGTTTCTCTTTGTCTTATATTCGCGTGAATGCGACATGAAAAAATATAACAGTAATCCGCTATCAGTAGGGTTTCCATTTTATTATTGTCTCCTGGCATATCGGCAATGATTGATAAAAATATGGTTGTGTAAAATTATATTATTAAATAAATTTACAATATTTTAGTTCCTCAGTTGATTGAGGCTCCATTCAATTATGTATGTATTAAAGTAACAACAAAATTAGGCGTAAACTAATCTTGTCTTTGTATTCTCTATATTACCCTCAATCTGAACACAAAACTAAGCTAAATTAATGTTTAGTTATAATGGAGAGTTTAGGCTGGTAACGGACGATCGGTAGGATATAACAATAGTTCACGAACAATGTATTATCCGTTGGATTACATTATATGATAGGAGAATACCTCCTCTTGCTACAGTGTTGTGCGTTAAGGTATTATATCATCAAAACAAAGAGTTACTCAGTATACAAAGGGTAATATTTATCAATAGATTTCTATAGAAATCTATATAGTATATAGATTTCTATAGTATTCATGGCGAATGACGATAGCAGTGAAACAAATAATGCGCATTTTCTGAAGTTCATAGCCATAATTCAATATTTGCGTAAACAATATAAAACCTTGTTTGGTAAGCAAGATATTCTGACATTTTTTTTTTATATATTTAAGTTTAACATTTTTAACAACAAGGCATACACAAATATAGTAGATACATTTAACTCTATTTCAAAGATTAATAATGTACTTAGAACGTCATAATCCTAAAGTATGCCAAGGTCCTACACATAATTAAAACTTGTATGCACTCACCCTTAAAATTTCGTGCCTACCTACCCTAAACTAAGGTGCATTTATTTAAATGTTTATTTTGCCACCAGTTTTAGGACTGCCGTAAAAGTCCTGAGGAGTTACGGCTCTGTTTCAAGGGATGAATTTATTTTAAACGCGGAGGCGTACTGAATTTGAATTTTGCTGCGGACAAAATGTTATGCTGCTTATTTCGAAAGGGTTCTTCACGTTCAACTTTGAACTAGTTAAGGAATGTTTTGCTTTTGCTAAGACTATCACTGTTGTCGTGTATAAATGAAGGAGAGTTATCCTGAAAAAATAATAAAGGCAAACATAAGCCCACAAAGTGGTGGAAAAGTGCAGGACCGACCAGCGTAGTAATTAACACAAAGGATGCTTTCTCATTCGTACCTTTTATAATTTCTTATTTTCCGCGTAATATCTGTCTAATGAGCTTTCCCTTTTACCTTGCTCCAGCCACTGTTTATCTGAGTTTTCATCACGAAAGATATCCTAATAATTAATTCATTTAATCTTCTTCCATCCAACGGTATCCCGAAGGGAATCTCGGGATTAAAAAGTCATAATGTGTTACGTGTTGTTTACTGAATTAGATTTTCCTGGAATAATACTTTTTCCAGATTATGCTTTTATTCAATATAGGTACTCGCGTTTTCGTAATATTTAAAGCAATAATACTACACGCTAGAATAATATTCGGGAGAGGCAATTTAAAGGGTAGGCGGAAACGAAATAAATCGACCGCATTATTGAAATTGAGTTAGGAACGTATTACCCTTGCTACGGCGTAGCTCGAATACATGAGCTCTCGGTGGTCCGTATAGATCGTAGCGGTTCGTAGCGGCTCGTAGCGCTGGCAGCTGGTTCGTAGCTAGTTACATGGCGGTCGTACTACTTTAATCTCTTACGCCATTCGAGTTTCTCGCTCCACTTGCTCCACTTCTATGTATGTAATAATAAATATGCTATATTAACATTCAAAATATTTGACGTAGGAAAATAAAATTCCTGCTCTAGGTAAAAAAAATAGTTAACGGTCGAGATAAAACGTTCGCTAATTCAAGCGAATCTAAATATACTTTCACATAGGACCCGCTAAATTATATACGCCTCTCGGAAATAAAGATAAAAAATACATTCATATACCACAGTATAATAAAAAGGCTCTGGCAGGTCCGTGATGAAAATAATCCTTAGTAAAATAAAGCGTTCGGCACATAAAGGCGCGGCCACACCTGCGGTGCGCGAGCTGGAATTATCCAGGAACGCAATCTCGTATATAATTCACGCACCATTTGCGAGGCTCGCGACTTCTGCCACCCCTATTACGTGTAGTGATGGCGAGGGAACGATGGTAATAGAATTTTTATACGCACCATGTATAACCGCGGGTGTGTACGCTAGATATTATGTGGCTATGTCTCTCCGACGGTGGAGCATATTTGATATATAAATCTTCATCTACAACATAATGACTAAGTCCGGAATACCAACCATTTCATGCAAGCCGAAGTCAAATAAAAATATCAAGTCTTTAAATCGGTTTAAGGCACATAACGGTAAATTCGTATAAAAATATAATTTCTAAGTTTTCTTTGAGCGTGTATAAAATGTAAGTAATAACTGCGTTCGAAATTTGAATTTCTAAGATTAAAAAGAAAAAGTGACATTGTTAGGAGAATTTCGGTAATAACCCAAAAGATTTCTCTTTTATAATCCGAGGAGGCTCTTCATACGAACAATTGGGTCTAACGAGCACCTCTAATGACGTAATTCACGGGACAAGATAAAGTACGCTGTCTTTCCAGATGTCACTAGGCCATACAAAGATTTGAGCGAACTAAATGATGATACACTGCTTCTTGTGAAGTTACTACTCCCAATATAGTTTGTGCTTGTTTTAAAAACAGCTGGAAAAATGCAGCTAGACTTCAATTTTAATCAAATGCAGATGATTCACACTGTATCTCGTTATACGTACGATTAACGATTTGAGACAATTATAAAAACGTGTGCATCGATCACGTATCCATCACACAGCAAATTATCTAACCTTTTCTCAATCTATCTATCTTTACCAACCGACTTCAAAAAGGAGGAAGGAGGTTATCAATTCGTGTGTATTTTTTTTGTATTTTTTTTATGTTTGTTACCTCAGAACTCCGTCATTTATAAACCGACTAGCTGAGCCCGCGACTTCGTCCGCGTGGAATTTAATTTTATATAGCCTGCATCCCAAAATCCTTTCTTAGGGGATGTCTACGTCATAGTAGCTTTATGCATGCAAAGTCTCAGCCCGATCAGTTTAAAATTTACAAAGTTTCATACAAAGTTTCATCCCCTATTTTATCCCCTTGGGGGTGGAATTAATCAAAATCCTTTTTTAGCGGATGCCTACGTCATAACATCTACCTGCATGCCAAATTTCAGCCCGATCCGTCCAGTGGTTTGGGCTGTGCGTTGATATGTCAGTCAGTCAGTCACCTTTGAGTTATATATATATAGATAGATAGATTTGAAAAATTATTTTTGCATTTGAAAGGATGGTCCTCCAGATTGGTCCCATTAAAAGCCAACTCATATCCTGTACGCTTAAATGGAGCCCGGCCAAACAGTGTAACCTTAAAAGGGCTATACACGTAGATATCGGATTACAAAATCAAATGTCCCGTACCTACTCGTGTCTGTAAGACATCGCGGCGGGATATTGGCAAGCGAAGCGCGCCGTTGTCTCACCCGAAGCACTCTACACCGGAGGCCGCTCTCCACCACAAGGCCCTCTTCGAAATCAATGCGGAACTCAATATCGCTGTCGCGAAGGTCGAGTGACTGTCTAAACATTTGTAATTCTAAATTATTAACATGAGTATAAAATTTCGAGTTTTAAAACATCATATTTTAGTTAATTGAATAGTTATATCACTGCTAGCGCTAATATTATTCAGACCGTGCTTGGAGTGTTACATTTAAAAACTCTCAATATAATTATCTCTTGTTTATTGTCAATGCGAATTAATTATGTATGTATACCCAATGATGTATATGTCGCAGCCTAATAGCTTAATTCGCCGTTCAATTAACAGCCTAGGCACTTAACTAAACAGCGCCGTTCAACTAACGGCCTAAATAATAGCCGTATCGTCTGTTACAACATTTAATAAACTGGCTGGCTAATGCTTAGGCAACTGGTTGACATTTAAGTACTACAAAACTTTTTCAAAATACTACCCAAGCAGAGTGACCAAGATGGGTTTAGGTTAGGGTTATTTTTTTATGACCCCACAGAAATCCCACCCCGCAAGTAGATTCGGTGGATCTAAACAATTTCTTAAAATACCTAATAAAATTATTCCATCAAAGTTGTTTTTTGCCGACGCCATATTGACCAAAGAGAATATAATAGAGATATTGACAGTTTGGTGAGTTTCCGCGGTAGGTGGCAGAAAGTAGAACTAAATTGAAATGAACAGGCTAGGCAGGTAATTAAACGGCTAGGCAAATAGTTAAACGTCATCGATGCAAGTCATTTGCCTAGCTGTTTGATCAAATGGCTGAATATCATTCAGGGCGTTAGTTGAACGGCGCTGTTTAGTTAAGTGCCTAGGCTGTTAATTGAACGGCGAATTAAGCTATTTGGCTGCGACATATATACCTATTATAAAAAATGGATCTCACACCCTGTACTAATTCTCTCCCTGTCAAAATTTGTCTGTCTACAAATTAAATGATTAGAAGTACGAAGTCGAAAGCAACAGCTTTAACATCGTTAACATCAGCACGGTATTACGTCAAGGTCTCCTCTCTGGCTGACTAGTGAAACCGCGCAATCAACAGCGGCCGAACAAAAGACTTCATTACGTCCGCGATTCCCACAGAGAGGCGCCCGTCGCCGAACAAACTGCCAAATAATGGCGTCAGAACAAATGAAAACAAATAGGAAAAAGCTCCAGTGATAAATTGCTTGTGTTGTGTATGCCTATTTTATCGTCGAACGTAATTTAAAGCAAAGTGTGTAACTCTATCATTGTTATTTAAAAAGTTTACGGCTGATTATATGAAGATTCTTCACAAATTCAGTATTAAACTCTCCATATAATGGAGTGTACGATGTATCCTTCTTTACATGATCTTTAGGAGCTATGAGTTATAAACACATACATTATCTAACTGCAAAATTGTACACAAGTGTCGTAGAGCTAAAGCAATGAACCGAGTCACTTATTTTACTTAAACGAAAGTCCTTTTTCTGAAAGACAGCTAACAATGGAACAAAAATTGCCGCCCTCTGACATAAGTCCTGAATCTGCGCCTGAGCCTAAAGACTTAAGAAACACTCCAATACTCTTTTGTACGTACGGGTTGGCAGTTATCAAAGATAATATAATCACTACGCACTTATAATAAGGAGCGCGTAGAGCTATGTACAGTTTTCAAAGCCATCATAATTGCAACGTTACTATCCCGTCATACGGCATGGATAAATAGTTAATAAATAAATAATTCTCGCCAAACTGACACACCAACTGTATGGTCCCAAACTAAGCAACGCTTGTACTATGGGTACCGTACAATCGACTGAGGGCGATCCCAGTGACACCCAGACCAGGGCAAATTACGAAAAGGCCATTTCCGAAATTTGCCCCGGCGGGAATCGAACCCGCAACCACCACGTGCAGTGATCCGATAGACTCGAACCACCGCGCCAAGCGGTCGTTTATAGTTCACAAGTAACATATTCCTGCCATCGCAGCGAACGGCGCCCGCGATGCAGATGACGCGTAAATAATATACGAGCGTTCGGAGACTTCGTTGGGCCTCGTTCTCGACACTCCACGCCCAGCTGCCGCAATATCGTATAACACACGTGAAATTAAAAACCCTATCCCGGCTATATATCACAATTTTAATCCAATTCGCTTCGCATATCGCATACAACCCACTTTTATTCAGCTTTGATGAATGACAATGCTTTGGAACGCTGGAGAACAATTTTCGTGAAAAGGTTAGATATAATATTGGAGTACAGTTTTCGTAGAAACGTTAAAAATATAGCCGCTATTGGTTTTTCATTACACAGAATGTAATGGCTGAGAAAGTGTTACTGTAATTTTATAAATGAAAATACTTGGTTGGCAACTCAATATCTACTGAATGCGTAGTTGTAAGCACTTAAAATAAAACGCCTCGACGCGTGGTTATAATTATAATTGTAAAAGATGTAACAAAGAACTCAATCCACCGCACCAGGCGTTATCATAAAGACGTCAGTCCCGCTAACTTTATCATAACGGCCTTCAAGATAGCGATATTACAACAGGCGGGTTCCAGAAAATGTCATAACCTTGGGTTAAGCTGCGGTTTCAGTAGTCACTTCCAGCCAAAAGCGACGCGTATTGGAGGACTTTAAAGCAAAGGCGACGTGACAAGCAAAATAACGCTAATTAAAAACCTTAGTTCGCCGTAAAACAATAAATTTATCAATGACTAAAAATAAAAACCAACCTATTGCGGCGCGAGGTGAGGTCAGATGAAAGGAATTTTGAGGCATGCTACATTTTTTCAATATTTTTCGTCAGTATAAAAGTACGAAGACAAATCAGTTTGGACGACAAAAATTATATAACAAGGCGTCCATAATTTATTTTTTACTTTTTAATATAGGCAAGTAACAAAGATATCCTACTTACGCTATTACGCTCCGCTTTATCAAAGCTGCGGCCTCATTCCGGTGCCGCCCCCGGGGACCAACCTACCTTCTTCAATGTTATTTTTACATGAAGTGCTGAACATATCTTACGTAGGCTACGTGCTTCGAGTGCCAATCCCTGCTAGCGTCTGAAATCGATTACCTTTCGGAGAATAGGGGTAAAGCAAGTAATTGCAAGAAGATTGTTTATTTTTTTTATTACAAGCTTAGGCACTTATTCACGTATCCGAATTCCAAAAAGTTAGATTTTTCTACTTTTCATGCCTGTTATAATAAAATGCACTTAGTACGGAACATCATTATTATTTGATATTAGAGCCTCAATGAACCTTGTACCTAAGTTCTACCGTATCCGTGTTGCATCTCGTAAATATCTATTGAATCACGCATTGGTTTAAAATCATTTTTCTTAGTTTGATCAGTACTGTCCAATGGAAGAGATGCATTCAAGACTCGCTCTACATTTAATGAATTCCTGTCGCGCAGGATGAGCTGGAGGATCGGCCCAGAGCGGCCACGTTCCTCAGCTCCCTGGCGGACTACTCCAACACCATCCCGACGGCGTCCGCGGCGGACCCTGATGCAGCCAAGCCGGCGCCGCCCGCGCGGATGGGCACGCTCATCGGAGTCTTCCTGCCCTGCATCCAGAACATCTTCGGCGTGATTCTGTTCATCCGTCTCACTTGGGTCGTGGGCACTGCGGGGGCAATATGCGGCTTCTTAATTGTGCTTACTTGCTGTTGTACGGTAAGATTTTTATATCCTCTTTTTTGTATTACCTAGATAGGCACATTGGCAGACGGTCAAAGTGATGGGAAGTGGTAACCGTCGCCCTTGCCTTTTGTAGAACCCCGTGTCTTAAAGCTAGTCTATCAGATACTTTATTGGCAATTTTCACATGAATTACATTTTACTAAAGTGATTATTTAATAGCTAGAAGGTACATGTAACAGCTAGCTTTCTAGCTAGCTTTCTAACTAGCTTTCTAGCTGAAACTAAAAGCTCAAACCACAATAACAAAAAAAAATAACAAAAAAGGAACAATAAAAATACATCACATTTTCTCAGCGGAATCAAAACAGGGTATTGCGATATTATCGGGCCGTATGTAAATAGGATCGTAACATAAAAAATAAAGATCTCGCGGCGTCGAAATTGTATACCCGCGTGAGGCTGTATTTCCTTCTGATTGCGTTATTGTTCCGAGAATTTCCCCCGAGCCTGTCCAAGACCCGCCTCTAAGCCCAATGATGGAAGCGTGGCTGATAACGTCCGATCCCTACAACTTATCTAATTTAACTTGGCTATAGTTTATTAAATCTTCTATACGCTAACTGGATTATTTACTCGAACTAACTAGATTATTATGTTTGTTGTTAGAGCGCTAAGACCTATTTGCCATTTGAGCTAACCTTTGTAAGCGGATTAAGAAAGGTCGACTGTCTAGCTCGGTATTAACTCTTTTTGGGACTTATGGCAAACAGTCCGCCAAAAGTGTATAGTCTAGTTTCTCAATCCTTTATAAGTTATGAAACCTTCTTTGGCAAGGTCTATGCGTTATAAAGATAAAGTCTAAATATGGGACGACGCTAAACGAGGGTCCCTATAGAGATAAATAATCTTTTGCGAAATTGTTTCTGCCACAGTCTCGCCAAACAAGAAAATTAATTTCAATCTTCTGGAAACGGCTACGAATGAAATTGGTTATATTTATACTACGACTTTCCATGACATTGTCATATCTCTCATAATAATCCAGTCTCAAAGAATATTATATATTACTAGCGGTGCCACGCGACTTCATCCGCGTGGAATGTGTACCACCCTTAACATTTAAGTGTATGATAAATAGATAGTAGCCGATTCTCAGACATACCCGATATTCACACAAAATTTCATGAAAATCGGTAGAGCCGTTTCGGAGGAGTAGGTATGGTAACTATTATTGTGGCACGAGAATTTTATATATAAGATGAAAAGAATATGACTTAATATGAATGAACTCTACCCGTTTCTGAGAAAAAGGGTCCTAACCGACGGACAGACAAACAGACGGACAACAAAGTTTTCCTATAAGTTTACTGTTTTTCCTGTTGAGGTACGGAACCCTTACAATGACTACATAAACTATTTAAGGCCATTCCATATTACATTTTATTTATTACTCAGTAAGTCGGAGTTACAAATCACCTTTCTCCAGACGATGCTGACGGCGATATCTATGTCCGCGATTGCCACAAACGGCGTGGTCCCGGCGGGCGGGTCCTACTTCATGATAGGACGCGCGCTGGGCCCCGAGTGCGGCGGGGCAGTCGGCATGCTCTTCTACACGGGCACTACGCTCGCGGCCGCTATGTACATCGTGGGAGCCGTAGAAATCGTTCTGGTAAGTGTTCTATCGGCGCTGAATCCGCTTCAGAACAGAAGCGAGTTTATGTCGGCGACAATTTGATCAAAGTTTTGTAAGCCAACAAAGCATTTATGAATAGTCAGAATCTACCGGTTCGAAATGCTGCTTCCACTGAGAAGATCAAAAGTAGGTGCCGTAAAACTCTTAAACTTATCAACCTTGACTGATATCATAACGCCTGCAACTGAAAGTGCAAGCGGAAGTATTTGTCATTTGCCACTATTGATAACTTAAAATTTTCAATTTCAATACTAGAAAATGTCTACGTCGCATAGGTTTCCCAACATATGTTTATAAATGTAAGTTCACCTGTTACCCACAAAGACCCTTAGTATCATTAGCTTAGTGAATTAGGCTGTGACCCCGCCTAACTTTACATGAACAACGGCAGTAATTCCCCCTTGAGACAACATGGTTCAAACAATAGGTACCTTGCGGGAAGTAAATACCCACATTCGACCACATGTTGGTGTAACGTTGTACCGTAACTTATATTATGTCCATAAAGTCTAGGGTAGATTTGCTTGGGCTATACAATTTTAAAGTTTACCACGCACCAGTTTAACAAAGGTAGGCATTATTATCGTTAAATTAACATTGTCAAGAAGTAAAAAAATAAAATATAGCTAAGTCCATGATTACTTTTAACTTGTAAGACCAGGTAACGTGGAATCTTATTTTAAACGTAGAATAAAAAGGGTTTCAACGAGGTTGCTAAGAAACTGGCCATCTAATCGATCTGGCACAGCTAGAGTTCTATAGTCACGAATTCATAAATCGTGTAGGTAATAAAACATTCGTGTGTACATAGCCTAATTAGTAGTCCAATATCCTAGTGTATTTACAAGTTAAATCAAGCAATAATAACGATAATCGAATTAGTTACTAAGCTAATACACGTAGGTAAACATCAAAAGCTAATACGTTCTAGCTCAAACAAACTCATAATAGAAAACAGTAGATAATAATAACCATGATATGACTATATACGTCATGTTTTCAGTAGAATAAATTCGGTATCCATTAACGGTTTCGTGAGCATTGTTACATGCTATATAATCTATAATCACAGCTGTGTAACGCGAATGTTGCGATGTTATCAAGCAACACAAACATCAATCATAACTTTCTCATTTATAAAAAAATGGGCAACATTTTCCTGTTTCAGCTTCTAACATTTTAAATAGATCCTCTGTATTCTAACAAAAAACTTCGTTATTACAATTCCACTGGCAGCCATCTGTTCATTACTGTTGCGCAGCATCCATATGTTATGTTATCCCAACTTCGCTCATCAACTACACACCGGAGAGATCTCAGCATCCTAATTGAATTGCCTTTGTTTCCTGCTGACCTCCCCAAAACGGATACAATTTATACAAGAGGATTACTATTGGTTGTCGAGAACGCCATTTTGACATTTTGAGAACAAATAAATCTGGCTAGCGGTGGTTACGCTGAATCCACAGCAATTTATTTTCATCTTGACATTTTGAAGCAATCACGATGATGTAAATATCATTTATTTTCCTTTTGTTTTCATTATGTGAGTAATTTCTGTGCACCTTCTTCGTATTCATTTATTAATTTTGCAACGAAGTTCCTTTACACGGCTTGCAGTAGGAGTTAAATGGCAAATAGTCACCCTTGAAAAGCGTTATACGTATTACGTACTCTGTGAAAACGTTATTTAAAAATCAAGTAGATGGCATAAGTGAGTTATTCAGGTGACTGGATAGTACGACATCAGAGAATGACCGCGCAATATTTTTTTATTTCAATTATTCGCGATTAAATAAAGTATTTGCAGATACATTTATGTAAGGCAATAGTAGATCTCGGCGATCGTGCTCTGAATATCATGTACAATAGGGCCGCAAACTCGCTGATTTCATCATGCCGTAAACTTCTTAAGTGCGTTCGTGTCCCGAATGCCAAGATTTCATATTTGTTTTTGGAAGCAGCCTATTACTTAGTGGATATGTAGCTAATTTTGATAAATCGTCGTGCTTCCAGAAAAACTGATTCACAATGTGTGTAGCACTTCCTAATTACTTATTTTCTTATCATTTGTGTAGACGTACATGGCACCTTGGATATCCATCTTCGGCGACTTTACCAAAGACCCAGATGCGATGTACAACAACTTCCGCGTGTACGGCACCGGCTTGCTCCTCGTCATGGGCTTGGTGGTGTTCGTGGGCGTCAAGTTCGTCAATAAGTTTGCCACCGTCGCCCTCGCCTGCGTGATCTTGTCCATCACAGCCGTATATGTTGGCATTTTCGTCAATTTCAATGGAAATGATAAGTTACAGTAAGTACAAGTGCACGACATGGAGTTATTAAGGGCCTCATACACGTTGCGAACCGTCATTTCAATCGATCCGAAGAAATCGTAACACACATACACGAAGTAAACATGTGCAATCAATCGTTGCGTTCGAGCGATAAAAGCAGAATTATAATAAAACGTGGCATCATTGAACTCACATAATTGCATGCCAATTGCCCTCGTGGTCAGACTGAGACAAAAATCGTTACGTTACGATGTTCAAGATTAAGCAAATCGTTAACGATATTGACACACACTATTGATTCTTCGTTTCGATCAGTCTGAAACTACGGATCGTACCTAAGGAATTAATGTTATCTTTTGAAAACTAAACTAACTCTCACTTTCCAGCATGTGCGTCCTCGGCAACCGGCTACTAAAAGATATACACATAAGCAATTGCTCGAAGGACGTGGGAGGTGAATTGCATAAAGTATTTTGCCCTAACAGCACTTGCGATCCGTATTATTTAACGCACGAAGTAAGCATCGTGCAAGGAATTAAGGTAATACTCTACATATTATTGTTGTCGCTATGCTGTATTAATTATGCTGTAGCAATTAATGAATATTGACAAAGTATTGAAATAAAACTATTTTTACGGATTATATCGCGTTTATTTTTACTTTTAATGTTCCCGACGTTTCGGCTGCTTTACAGCAGCCATGGTCACGGGGGGACTGAGGTGTTAGACGTCCTGATGTCATAGTTAGTAACTGGGTACCCTCATATTAAGTTGTTGTTTGCGGTCCGATCCACGCAGAAAGTGCTCACAGTGTCTCGAGGTCTTGCAATGGTACACTTGGTTTTGGATTTAATTATATTAATTACTGGATCCCAAGTTGGTGGTAGCACCCAGCCATCTTCCCTATTGAAATTTGGATGTTTTTTAATTTCAATGGCCTCACGTATCATCCTTGGTCGGAATCGGTGTTCTTTTGCGAGCAAGTATTGCATGACAACAAGCTTCGGATCCCGCGCCGCCATCACAGTGACCGAGTGAAACCAGCCACAGTCGAGCGTCTACCTGCTGTACTACCATACATAAGAGGTGTCACAGACAAGATTGGCTACATCTTGAAACGGGCTTCAATCAAAACTTACTTCAAGCCACCTAAGAAGATTAGTCAGTTCTTACCACCTGTCAAGTGTCACATTCCTCTACAAGATGCAGGGGTATACAAACTCGATTGTGAATGTGGGCTCTCCTACATAGGGCAAACTAAAAGATCAGTAAAAACCCGCGTAAAAGAACACATAGCTGACGTGAAACACCGGCGCTCCACGAAGTCTGCAATCTGTGAACATGTACAGGACCGCACCCGCCATTATATCAGATTTGATAAACCACAGATCCTCGCAAAAGAACACCGATTCCGACCAAGGATGATACGTGAGGCCATTGAAATTAAAAAACATCCAAATTTCAATAGGGAAGATGGCTGGGTGCTACCACCAACTTGGGATCCAGTAATTAATATAATTAAATCCAAAACCAAGTGTACCATTGCAAGACCTCGAGACACTGTGAGCACTTTCTGCGTGGATCGGACCGCAAACAACAACTTAATATGAGGGTACCCAGTTACTAACTATGACATCAGGACGTCTAACACCTCAGTCCCCCCGTGACCATGGCTGCTGTAAAGCAGCCGAAACGTCGGGAACATTAAAAGTAAAAATAAACGCGATATAATCCGTAAAAATAGTTTTATTTCAATGTGTAGTATTCGCGTAAATATAAGAAATCAATATTGACAAAGTAATAAAAATTTTAAATTTTAATTGCTAAATTTTAGTTTAGGATTTCAATAACGATTTAAATGTTTCAGGGTTTGGCCAGTGGAGTGTTCTTCGATAACTTGCAGGATTCATTCCTCCAACTTGGACAATACATCGCTTACGGAAAGGAACCAGATGACATTGAACAGATGGAGAGGCCCACATACAACCAGATATATGCGGATATAACCACCACCTTCACTATACTTATCGGGATCTTCTTCCCATCTGTGACGGGTACGGATTCATTTTACTACTCGTAATATCGGAAGTTGATGAAAACTATTATTTATATACCTTATCTTTTGTGCAGTAGAGTCCATATTAAAATAAACCTTTTTGCTCCCAGGTATCATGGCCGGCTCCAATCGCTCTGGCGACTTGGCTGATGCCCAGAAAAGCATCCCCATCGGCACCATTTGCGCCATCCTCACCACTTCCACTGTGTATCTATCTTGCGTGTTGCTATTCGCAGGAACTGTCGACAATTTGCTGCTTAGAGACAAGTAAGAGATATTTATAAAGTTATTTATAATTACTGATTTGTAGAGCGGAACATTCGTTCGTAAAATTATTACAGCTATAAATAATGGCAGCAATAATACGAATGTTCTGATAAGTGGGAACTTATTAAGATTTCTTTTTTCACTGAAATTGTTGGTTTCTTCCTTCAGGTTTGGTCAATCCATCGGCGGTAAACTTGTAGTGGCAAACATGGCTTGGCCGAACCAGTGGGTGATCCTGATCGGTTCTTTCCTCTCAACCCTCGGAGCTGGGCTGCAGTCGCTGACCGGAGCTCCGCGTCTGTTGCAAGCCATAGCAAAGGATGAAATCATACCGTTCCTGGCGCCCTTCGCCGTCTCGTCTAGCAGGGGTGAACCTACCAGGTTTGTGTGTATATCAATGCTAAATTGGTTTTCTTAACGTGCAAAAGCTATATTATAATACAGAAATTATTAGGCCAGTCAACCGTAATCTCTGGACTAGCATGTGATGTGTGATTTGCCTTTCCATGCAGGTCCTATTAAACACTCAATACAGAAATTATTAGGCCAGTCAACCGTAATCTCTGGACTAGCATGTGATGTGTGATTTGCCTTTCCATGCAGTTCCTATTAAACACTCCATGATATTAAGATTATGTTCTGCAGGGCCCTGCTTCTTACGATGGCGATCTGCCAATGCGGCATCTTGCTCGGCAATGTGGACATCCTGGCGCCGCTGTTATCCATGTTCTTCCTCATGTGTTACGGGTTCGTCAACCTTGCGTGCGCGCTGCAAACGCTCCTGAAGACACCCAACTGGCGTCCTAGGTTCAAATATTACCACTGGTGAGTAGACTTTACGACTTTAGCAACTGAGTCCATAGGCAATGACATCCACTGTAAATCACATTGTGCTTTGAAGAGTTTACCAAGCCTGATTGTAATATGATAAAAGTATACCCAACGTAGAGGTTATATTCTCTTTGGGTATGGTTGGCTGCACATCTCAAGCAAAGATCCGGCTTAAGCTGAGCTCTCTATATTATTGACACCCGTGATATAGAGAGTTCAGCTTATACTCGAAAAGTTCCGTAAGAGGTGCAGGCGACCGTACCTCGACACTATACGAGCGCTGATAAACCAACTCTTCCTTCTAGGTCATTGTCCCTAGCCGGTCTGACCCTATGCATTTCCATCATGTTCATGACGTCATGGTTCTACGCCCTCATTGCGATGGGCATGGCAGGTCTCATCTACAAGTACATTGAATACCGCGGGTAAGTCCATCTATGACACAATTATTTCTACCTTTTTCTCGAGTATAAACCTTTTGACATTACCAATAAAGCTCAATTTGTCTGTCTGTGATACCAACATTTTTACATGTTCGTAGAGCTGAGAAAGAGTGGGGTGACGGTCTTCGCGGTCTGGCTCTTTCTGCCGCTCGGTACTCTCTCCTCCGTCTAGAGGAAGGTCCTCCCCACACGAAGAACTGGAGGCCCCAGGTGCTGGTGCTCGCCAAATTAAACAATGAGCTGATGCCCACTTACCGCAAGATGCTTTCTTTTGCCAGTCAACTTAAAGCAGGTAAGATTTATACATTCTGTTTACTTCACATCATAATTAGACTTGGCAATTAAAGTAAGAAACCTTGTCGTCTGTTGTTTAGAGACCCAAGCGGCAAAATTAATATATGTATTCCACAGTCAGTAAGCAGCTATTCGAAATGGTATCAATGTGCTAGTTCAAGTGTCGTCAACATTCGGGGGCCAGTTAAAAAACTAGTGACTGATTCTGTCTAAAACTGTAATAATTTTAATTAAACGAATGAAACGTTAAAACAATAATGTATTAGTTTTCGTATTACTTCTCTTTGGCCGTGGCCATAGCTACTACACCCGTCAAAATTAATTTCTTGACTGCGCCACAGATAATCTGGCCCGACAACTTAATAAAACGAATCCTTACAAATATTTACAGGCAAAGGTTTAACGGTATGCGTATCTGTACTGGGCGGGGACTTCACTCGTCGCGCCGGCGAGGCGTCCACGGCCAAGCAGAATCTGCGCAAGTGCATGGAGGAGGAGAAGGTCAAGGGATTCGTGGACGTCCTCGTGTCGCCTCATATCGCTGATGGACTGAGCCATTTGTAAGTCTAAAAAAAAATATAGTTGAGGCCTTTGACGTCCCACTCCTGAGCACGGACCTCAACTCAATACGAGGGTTGTAAGTCTAATTCAATCTTTATCCACCTATCAACGTATCTGTTTTTGTCTTGCATCTACCATAAGTAGGTGGCAACTCAGTGCTATCTTTTAGGACAAATTAAGTAAGTAGTATGATAATTTTTCTCGAAGCTTATTTATTATCTTTGTGCTTTTTCATAAAATGGAACCCGTAAGAGATATCTTGACGACTTTGTTCCTTTTGTGTGTTTGGCAACCTAATTTTCCACATCATCTAGTAGCTAGCTATCATATTGGATAAGCATCATTCTGATACTAATCCAAATATCTTTGTCACAATATACTCGTACGCCAATTAATCAAATAAATTGTAATTAATATTGCAGGGCTGACAATTTTTTTTATTTTGCAGAATCCAAACCACAGGTCTCGGTGGTTTGAAGCCCAACACTGTGATCGTCGGCTGGCCATACGGCTGGCGCCAGGCGGACGACGAGATGGACCGAGTGGCGGAACCACGCTGGCACAACTTCTTGCACACCGTGCGCGCTGTGACCGCCGCACGCATGGCCATGCTGGTCCCCAAGGGCATCAACTTCTTCCCTGATTCCACAGAAAAGGTACTCAACATTTCCCAATGTGAAATGATAGACCGCTATGCTTGGGACGCTCTGATCTTAATTTCGAACAGTTATCCCTAAAGCTTTTTTTATATTTATTACAAAGTCGGCAACCAAAAAAGAACAATCCGCCTGATGTTAAGCAATTACAGTTACAGTTACCTTTACGCCAGTTACGCCAGAAGATTAATCCAGCGCCCTTCCTATCCCTCTATCCCACTCACCTTCAGGTCAATAATGTGCGATTAATGCTATTGGTATAGCAACCATCAGGTAACGGTAACTGTAACTGTAATTGCTTAACATCAGGCGGATTGTTATTTTTTGGTTGCCGACTTTGTAATAAATGTAAAAAAGCTTTAGGGATAACTGTTCGAAATTAAGATCGGAGCGTCCCAAGCATAGCGGTCTATCATTTCACAATGGGGAATGTTGAGAGAGCCATCTCTCACTCATCATACGAAACACACCTGTAATAAATACTTTAGAAAAGGTCCCCCACTATCCCGGTCGTGCCAACCCATATAATTTGAGCTATATTCAATTGTCTACAGCAGTACTCTACCACCGTTAGCTACGATAGCTGTGGTCGCCGACCTTCCATAGGTGATAGTGCTGAAATAAAAAAGAACTTGATAGATCCGGCACAACTATGTTTGATAAGCCAGGGCCCTTATTACGTTAGCTACTTCAAACGCAATAGAAAAGCAAACGCTCGCGTTTGAACACAAATTAGCTTTCAAACGCGGGCGTTCAAACGCGAGTGTTCAAACGCGAGCTTTCAAATGTGAATTAGCTTTCAAACGCTCGAACACAAATGGTTGAAAGCTTTTCTATTACGTTTTAAGTAGCTAAGGTAATAAGGGCCCAGTACTGAGTGACTGACTACCGCCCTATTTCCGTGTGTGGGCACACTTTATGTTATTCCTGTGTCTGCCGCAATTAGTCGATATTCTCATACAACTATTCCTACCAGATCTCCGGCAACATAGACATCTGGTGGATCGTCCACGACGGCGGCATGCTGATGCTGCTGCCGTTCCTGCTCAAACAGAACCGCACCTGGAAGAACTGTAAGATGCGCATCTTCACCGTCGCGCAGATGGAAGACAACTCCATACAAATGAAGAAGGACCTCAAGATGTTCCTCTACCAGCTGCGCCTTGAGGCTGAAGTCGAAGTTGTTGAAATGGTACATATTACCTGATAAAACTATTTTATAGCATAATTACAAAAATATTGTTTTTAACTACCATTACAAATTGATTCAGTTCACGACCGCTTGGCGCAGCGTAGGCCGCTCGGCCCACTGCACCGGGTGGTTTCGGGTTCAATTCCCGTTAGAGTAAATTTCGAAAATGACCTTTTTGTACTTTGTGTGTCACTGGGACGGCCCCGGTCCTTTGTACATTACCCATAGTACAAGCGTCACTTAGTTTGGGACCATACATTTGGTGTTTTCGTCTGGCGATATTTATTCATTTATTTACGCTTTTTCAGACTGACAGCGACATATCCGCTTACACCTACGAACGTACCCTGATGATGGAGCAACGCAACCAAATGCTGCGAGAACTCAGGCTTAACAAGAAGGAAGCCTTGGGAATGGTGAGCACACACTCATAACAATTGACGACAATACAATGAAATACATAAATCTTCACATGTTAATGTATCTGTACAAAGCTTTATACGTCTATTTGGACATAGAACTAACACGTTTGTCTGTCGCTATATACAGATGCAAAATTTCGTGGATTATGAAAACGCCGAGGAGAAGTTGCCTCTGGTAAAATGGACCATTCAACCCTGATTCGAATCCACTTTTCTTTACGAGTATTTTGTTAGCTGATCATTGATTTATCATTACCTCCCCCATCATTCGTAGTAACAATATTTGATTTGTTATTACGATGAGTAGTTTTTTGCTTTCATAAAACGTTATTGTACATTATTTGTGGCCACACCTTCCACATTCACTATTATATTAGCATATGTGTCTCTGTTCACTATCTGCATCATCAGCTAAAAAGGCTCACACATAAATGCACTCACTTCGCTAAGTTCGCTTTTGATGTTCCTACACTTATATTAATACTTCATATATGCAATTTAATTACTAATGTATGGTAAACTTGCAATTTCAATTAACACGTTCGTTTTGCCTTAACTTATAGCACAATATTGCATTGCATTTGTACCATACCTAATAGCATGTCAATTGATTTATAATCTTGTCAAACAATTACCCTATTGTTTGGCGCTTTCTTTTGAAGTAGAAATACTTATGTAATTGATTTTCCGCTCCGTTGTACCTAATTATAAAATGTATTATATATCCTTATACCTACCACAATTACAAAGAATCTGACGTAAACCTAAACTATAATTAGGCCGATTATTTGAAGTTATCTATACGAGAGCTGTGAAATGAACACTAATAACTAATGAAAAACTCAACGAAAGACAGAAAATTTTAATGTTGTACGTGCTGTGCGCAGGTGCAAGCGATTGTGGACCATCACCACGCTGACGTTAAGACAGCCAGTAAGGTGAGATTTGCTGAGCCCGGCAGCGGCGCCGGTGAAGGAGACGCCCCCTCTGACGCGCCCTCGCCACCGCTGGCTGACTCCGACGACAAGGACAAGGACGACAAGGTGAATATCGCACCTGCACACACTCACACAGTAGCTGTTCATCATAATACACTGGACATAAAATAGTCCAACTTGAAATTGATTCAGAAAAAGTTTTGACACAAAAATATGTTGATGCGTTTGTGCACGTTTAGACATTTATGATTGCCATTTCAAAAATGAATCATCCTTATGACTATGTTTTAATTTATGATATAAATTATTTATATTTGGTCTATACATATTTCAAAATATCTACAATCCTTTTTTAGCATAACAGTTTTGAACCATAACATTCATACCTACCTATATCCTAAAATATTTCCGGTTTTTTACTGTTACTAAGATTATTTCTTTTTACCACAAGTCATAATTCGTAACTTCTTAACGTATTGTTATTACCTACATTATTTGAATTTTTTATCTGATTTTAATCTCCGGTTGGACTCAGGATACATTGATCAATAAGATGGAAATTTATTCTTAAAACCAATTTTCGACTATTAGATAAAAACAAAATTGAGATACCAGTTAGTATATTAAACAAATTAGTGTGGTAGCATAAATTTAAGTGTCAAAATGCACTGCGCATCATGTTGCATCATTTAATTCCACTTGTTTACTTCTGTTACCAAATCATTACCACCAACCCCATGACGTCACCAACGAGTCCTAGCGAATTAACACACGGTGGTCATATGTTTGCCAATGAGTTCATTCACGTTGATTTGTTCACACCAATTTATTTCATTGCGCACATTAGATAAGAGGTTCGATGTTATCGTCAGTAGTGTTTTATTGTTAACAATTAATATAATATATGACATCGTGTTTCATTCGCCTTGAATCCGTCATGTGCAACTATCGGGGGCGCGGTACAAAATTGACGCTTTGGAATGGAATACGAAATTGGGTGACGTAGGACGATTTCCGAAGTAGTTTGTTGCACATAATCGATTCAATGTGGGACTCGCCCGACGAACGGTCGCAGTGCCAGGACGCCGCGCCCGCAGACGGCAAGCAACCGGACGCCGCCGCCAACGGCGACGCGCTCAAGCACAAGCCGAACATGGCAGACATTACGCCGTGAGTTCCTTTTACTTTTCATAATTTTGAATATCGTCGCTCGTCAAACCTCCACGTCATTATTGGTCACCATTGTCGATCCTGGTTTACAGGAGCATGAAACATTTACACCGATTTGGCCTGTTGACTTTGTAATGTGCTCCAAAATCTGCTAGTCCAAAAAAAAGATAGATAACAATATAAATCGGTGTAAATGTTTTGCCAGGGGTCAGTTTAAATAACACTACAATTGCATTCGACTCGACCAACCGTGCCGACTGATTTTCAACTCGGCTCCAGAAGCAAAAATTATTAGCAGACTTCGACATTTTTGGCTCGACCTTATAAGTCAAAACCGGTGGATTGCGAGTCAAATGCAATTCGAGCGATTATTGGAATGGTTAACAGATTTGGCCCCCAGTTCAACTACTGTGAACTGATCCTTATATAAATAAATAAAATATATAAATAATAAATGCAATAATTTACAAATATATATATAGGTACCGTACAATGGACTGGGAGCGATCCAAGTGTAAGTTACGAAAAAACAATTTCCGAAATTTACTCAGATTAATATGTATATTCATTGTCAGGAACACTGTATTAATTTAAGTTAATAAAATAGTTAAAATAATATGCCTGATGTGCGCAGTGACGAAGGCACAGTCCGGCGCATGCACACCGCGGTGAAACTGAACGAAGTGATCGTGACGCGGTCACATGACTCTCAGCTCGTCATACTTAACCTGCCCGGCCCGCCCCGAGACACCAAATTCGAGAGGGAGTCCAACTGTAAGTAGAAATCCAAATGTGTCTGCAAGTATTTGTAATAAAAGGCGCGAGAACAGTAGGAAAAATATTGAAACTATAACCTAACCTTTTTAGAGAAACTATTTTGATAAATTATTACAGTATTTAGAAAAGTTCTACGGCGTAGCCGCTTCTACGCCCCATAACATAACTATACCGTGGCCAACGAACTGCGATACGAAAATGAAAATCATTGATCAAATTTTGTTGGTTTTAAACGTTCACCTTCATTAATTTGGTGGTTAACATTAGGGTTCCCGACATAGGAATTTATAAAATTGCCGCCCGAATGGTTGGCGAGCCCGGCAGTGACCGACCTGAATGCGAACATTAATACCATTTCGTATCGCTTCTCGTTGGCCATGGCATACGTAGTTGTATTTGACGTGGACGCCGAAATCGCTGTTAAGTTCTACGCCGTAGCCTCTACTACGGGCCACGATGCTACCTAGTGAACGCTTGGGGCCAAAAGTTTAAGGTAGAGATAAGAAAGTTATATGTTGGAGTCAGCATTGCCTATGCAGTTATTGTGGATGCCAAAGAGAGCTAATGATGTCCGAGAAGTTAGCATAGCCATTTTGATTTTTTATAAAACTAAGCTTTGTGCTGACTTGTGCTAGGCTTGTGCTACGTTGTGCCGCAAATTGCGACTCCCGATCTCAAAAAACAAAGCGGCTATCGAATAAAAACCATTTTTGCACCAGCATAGCCATTTTGTTTTTTCGAAAATCTGAAGGTTGTGCTGGAATGTGCTAGATTTGTGCTGCAATGTGCTGCAAACCGTTTTTGATTATCTCAAAAAACAAGTCGGCAATCAAATAAAATACATTTTGCACCAGCATAGCCATTTTGTTTTTTCAAAAATCTAAAGGTTGTGCTGGAATGTGCTAGACTTGTGCTGCAATGTGCTGCAAACCGTTTTTGATTATCTCAAAAAACAAGTCGGCAATCAAACAAAATACATTTTGCACCAGCATAGCCATTTTGTTTTTTCAAAAATCTAAAGGTTGTGCTGGAATGTGCTAGACTTGTGCTGCAATGTGCTGCAAACCGTTTTTGATTATCTCAAAAAACAAGTCGGCAATCAAATAAAATTAATTTTGCACAAGCATAGCTATGTTGTTTTTTCTCAAAAATCTAAAGGTTGTGCTGGAATGTGCTAGACTTGTGCTGCAATGAGCTGCAAACCGTTTTTGATTATCTCAAAAAACAAGTCGGCAATCAAATAAAATACATTTTGCACCAGCATAGCCATTTTGTTTTTTCAAATATCTAAATGTTGTGCTGGAATGTGCTAGACTTGTGCTGCAATGAGCTGCAAACCGTTTTTGATTATCTCCAAAAACAAGTCAGCAATCAAATAAAATACATTTTGCACAAGCATAGCTATGTGGTTTTTTTTCAAAAATCTAAATGTTGTGCTGGAATGTGCTAGACTTGTGCTGCAATGTGCTGCAAACCGTTTTTGATTATCTCAAAAAACAAGTCGGCAATCAAATAAAATACATTTTGCACAAGCAAAGCTATTTTGTTTTTTTTTTCAAAAATCTAAATGTTGTGCTGGAATGTGCTTGACTTGTGCTGCAATGTGCTGCAATCCGCTTTTGATTATCTCAAAAAACAAGGCGGCAATTAAATAAAAAGTATTTTTGAACCAGCATAGCCATTTTGTTCTTTCAAACATCTAAAGGTTGTGCTGGAATGTGCTAGGCTTGTGCTGCAATGTGCTGCAAACCGTTTTTGATTATCTCAAAAAACAAGTCGGCAATCAAATAAAATACATTTTGCACCAGCATAGCCATTTTGTTTTTTCAAAAATCTAAAGGTTGTGCTGGAATGTGCTAGACTTGTGCTGCAATGTGCTGCAAACCGTTTTTGATTATCTCAAAAAACAAGTCGGCAATCAAATAAAATAAATTTTGCACAAGCATAGCTATGTTGTTTTTTCTCAAAAATCTAAAGGTTGTGCTGGAATGTGCTAGACTTGTGCTGCAATGAGCTGCAAACCGTTTTTGATTATCTCAAAAAACAAGTCGGCAATCAAACAAAATACATTTTGCACCAGCATAGCCATTTTGTTTTTTCAAAAATCTAAAGGTTGTGCTGGAATGTGCTAGACTTGTGCTGCAATGTGCTGCAAACCGTTTTTGATTATCTCAAAAAACAAGTCGGCAATCAAATAAAATTAATTTTGCACAAGCATAGCTATGTTGTTTTTTTTCAAAAATCTAAAGGTTGTGCTGGAATGTGCTAGGCTTGTGCTGCAATGTGCTGCAAACCGTTTTTGATTATCTCAAAAAACAAGTCGGCAATAAAATAAAATAAATTTTGCACAAGCATAGCTATGTTGTTTTTTCTCAAAAATCTAAAGGTTGTGCTGGAATGTGCTAGACTTGTGCTGCAATGAGCTGCAAACCGTTTTTGATTATCTCAAAAAACAAGTCGGCAATCAAATAAAATACATTTTGCTCAAGCAAAGCTATTTTGTTTTTTTTTTTCAAAAATCTAAATGTTGTGCTGGAATGTGCTTGACTTGTGCTGCAATGTGCTGCAATCCGCTTTTGATTATCTCAAAAAACAAGGCGGCAATTAAATAAAAAGTATTTTTGAACCAGCATAGCCATTTTGTTCTTTCAAACATCTAAAGGTTGTGCTGGAATGTGCTAGGCTTGTGCTGCAATGTGCTGCAAACCGTTTTTGATTATCTCAAAAAACAAGTCGGCAATCAAATAAAATTAATTTTGCACAAGCATAGCTATGTTGTTTTTTTTCAAAAATCTAAAGGTTGTGCTGGAATGTGCTAGACTTGTGCTGCAATGTGCTGCAAACCGTTATTGATTATCTCAAAAAACAAGTCGGCAATCAAATAAAATACATTTTGCACAAGCAAAGCTATTTTGTTTTTTTTTTTCAAAAATCTAAATGTTGTGCTGGAATGTGCTTGACTTGTGCTGCAATGTGCTGCAATCCGCTTTTGATTATCTCAAAAAACAAGGCGGCAATTAAATAAAAAGTATTTTTGAACCAGCATAGCCATTTTGTTCTTTCAAACATCTAAAGGTTGTGCTGGAATGTGCTAGGCTTGTGCTGCAATGTGCTGCAAACCGTTTTTGATTATCTCAAAAAACAAGTCGGCAATCAAATAAAATTAATTTTGCACAAGCATAGCTATGTTGTTTTTTTTCAAAAATCTAAAGGTTGTGCTGGAATGTGCTAGACTTGTGCTGCAATGTGCTGCAAACCGTTTTTGATTATCTCAAAAAACAAGTCGGCAATCAAATAAAATAAATTTTGCACAAGCATAGCTATGTTGATTTTTCTCAAAAATCTAAAGGTTGTGCTGGAATGTGCTAGACTTGTGCTGCAATGAGCTGCAAACCGTTTTTGATTATCTCAAAAAACAAGTCGGCAATCAAACAAAATACATTTTGCACCAGCATAGCCATTTTGTTTTTTCAAATATCTAAAGGCTGTGCTGGAATGTGCTAGACTTGTGCTGCAATGTGCTGCAAACCAGTTTTGATTATCTCAAAAACCAAGTCGGCAATCAAATAAAATACATTTTGCACAAGCAAAGGAATTTTGTTTTTTTTTTCAAAAATCTAAATATTGTGCTGGAATGTGCTTGACTTGTGCTGCAATGTGCTGCAAACCGTTTTTGATTATCTCAGAAAACAAGTCGGTAATCAAATAAAATACATTTTGCACCAGCATAGCCATTTTGTTTTTTCAAAAATCTAAAGATTGTGCTAGAATGTGCTAGACTTGTGCTGCAATGTGCTGCAAACCGTTTTTGACTATCTCAAAAAACAAGGCAGCAATCACATAAAAACCATTTTCTAGACCAGCATAGCCATTTTGTATTTTCGAAAAACTGAAAATTGTTCTGGAATGTGCTAGTCTTGTAATGTAATGTGCCGAAAACCGTTTTTGATTATCTCAATAAACAGATAAAAATATTTCGCACCAGCATGGCCATTTTGTATTTTTAAAAATCTGAAGGTTGTGCTGTAATGTGCTATACTTGTGCTGCAATGTGCTGCAACCCGTTTTTGATTATCTCAAAAAACAAGTCGGCAATCAAATAAAATACATTTTGCACCAGCATAGCCATTTTCTTATTTCAAATATCTAAATGTTGTGCTGGAATGTGCTAGACTTGTGCTGCAATGAGCTGCAAACCGTTTTTGATTATCTCCAAAAACAAGTCGGCAATCAAATAAAATACATTTTGCACAAGCATAGCTATGTGGTTTTTTTTCAAAAATCTAAATGTTGTGCTGGAATGTGCTAGACTTGTGCTGCAATGTGCTGCAAACCGTTTTTGATTATCTCAAAAAACAAGTCGGCAATCAAATAAAATACATTTTGCACAAGCAAAGCTATTTTGTTTTTTTTTTCAAAAATCTAAATGTTGTGCTGGAATGTGCTTGACTTGTGCTGCAATGTGCTGCAATCCGCTTTTGATTATCTCAAAAAACAAGGCGGCAATTAAATAAAAAGTATTTTTGAACCAGCATAGCCATTTTGTTCTTTCAAACATCTAAAGGTTGTGCTGGAATGTGCTAGGATTGTGCTGCAATGTGCTGCAAACCGTTTTTGATTATCTCAAAAAACAAGTCGGCAATCAAATAAAATACATTTTGCACCAGCATAGCCATTTTGTTTTTTCAAAAATCTAAAGGTTGTGCTGGAATGTGCTAGACTTGTGCTGCAATGTGCTGCAAACCGTTTTTGATTATCTCAAAAAACAAGTCGGCAATCAAATAAAATAAATTTTGCACAAGCATAGCTATGTTGTTTTTTCTCAAAAATCTAAAGGTTGTGCTGGAATGTGCTAGACTTGTGCTGCAATGAGCTGCAAACCGTTTTTGATTATCTCAGAAAACAAGTCGGCAATCAAATAAAATACATTTTGCTCAAGCAAAGCTATTTTGTTTTTTTTTTTCAAAAATCTAAATGTTGTGCTGGAATGTGCTTGACTTGTGCTGCAATGTGCTGCAATCCGCTTTTGATTATCTCAAAAAACAAGGCGGCAATTAAATAAAAAGTATTTTTGAACCAGCATAGCCATTTTGTTCTTTCAAACATCTAAAGGTTGTGCTGGAATGTGCTAGACTTGTGCTGCAATGAGCTGCAAACCGTTTTTGATTATCTCAAAAAACAAGTCGGCAATCAAATAAAATACATTTTGCACCAGCATAGCCATTTTGTTTTTTCAAATATCTAAAGGCTGTGCTGGAATGTGCTAGACTTGTGCTGCAATGTGCTGCAAACCGTTTTTGATTATCTCAGAAAACAAGTCGGTAATCAAATAAAATACATTTTGCACCAGCATAGCCATTTTGTTTTTTCAAATATCTAAAGGCTGTGCTGGAATGTGCTAGACTTGTGCTGCAATGTGCTGCAAACCAGTTTTGATTATCTCAAAAACCAAGTCGGCAATCAAATAAAATACATTTTGCACAAGCAAAGGAATTTTGTTTTCTTTTTCAAAAATCTAAATATTGTGCTGGAATGTGCTTGACTTGTGCTGCAATGTGCAGCAAACCGTTTTTGATTATCTCAGAAAACAAGTCGGTAATCAAATAAAATACATTTTGCACCAGCATAGCCATTTTGTTTTTTCAAAAATCTAAAGATTGTGCTAGAATGTGCTAGACTTGTGCTGCAATGTGCTGCAAACCGTTTTTGATTATCTCAAAAAACAAGTCGGCAATCAAATAAAATAAATTTTGCACAAGCATAGCTATGTTGATTTTTCTCAAAAATCTAAAGGTTGTGCTGGAATGTGCTAGACTTGTGCTGCAATGAGCTGCAAACCGTTTTTGATTATCTCAAAAAACAAGTCGGCAATCAAACAAAATACATTTTGCACCAGCATAGCCATTTTGTTTTTTCAAATATCTAAAGGCTGTGCTGGAATGTGCTAGACTTGTGCTGCAATGTGCTGCAAACCAGTTTTGATTATCTCAAAAACCAAGTCGGCAATCAAATAAAATACATTTTGCACAAGCAAAGGAATTTTGTTTTTTTTTTCAAAAATCTAAATATTGTGCTGGAATGTGCTTGACTTGTGCTGCAATGTGCTGCAAACCGTTTTTGATTATCTCAGAAAACAAGTCGGTAATCAAATAAAATACATTTTGCACCAGCATAGCCATTTTGTTTTTTCAAAAATCTAAAGATTGTGCTAGAATGTGCTAGACTTGTGCTGCAATGTGCTGCAAACCGTTTTTGACTATCTCAAAAAACAAGGCAGCAATCACATAAAAACCATTTTCTAGACCAGCATAGCCATTTTGTATTTTCGAAAAACTGAAAATTGTTCTGGAATGTGCTAGTCTTGTAATGTAATGTGCCGAAAACCGTTTTTGATTATCTCAATAAACAGATAAAAATATTTCGCACCAGCATGGCCATTTTGTATTTTTAAAAATCTGAAGGTTGTGCTGTAATGTGCTATACTTGTGCTGCAATGTGCTGCAACCCGTTTTTGATTATCTCAAAAAACAAGTCGGCAATCAAATAAAATACATTTTGCACCAGCATAGCCATTTTCTTATTTCAAATATCTAAATGTTGTGCTGGAATGTGCTAGACTTGTGCTGCAATGAGCTGCAAACCGTTTTTGATTATCTCCAAAAACAAGTCGGCAATCAAATAAAATACATTTTGCACAAGCATAGCTATGTGGTTTTTTTTCAAAAATCTAAATGTTGTGCTGGAATGTGCTAGACTTGTGCTGCAATGTGCTGCAAACCGTTTTTGATTATCTCAAAAAACAAGTCGGCAATCAAATAAAATACATTTTGCACAAGCAAAGCTATTTTGTTTTTTTTTTCAAAAATCTAAATGTTGTGCTGGAATGTGCTTGACTTGTGCTGCAATGTGCTGCAATCCGCTTTTGATTATCTCAAAAAACAAGGCGGCAATTAAATAAAAAGTATTTTTGAACCAGCATAGCCATTTTGTTCTTTCAAACATCTAAAGGTTGTGCTGGAATGTGCTAGGCTTGTGCTGCAATGTGCTGCAAACCGTTTTTGATTATCTCAAAAAACAAGTCGGCAATCAAATAAAATTAATTTTGCACAAGCATAGCTATGTTGTTTTTTTTCAAAAATCTAAAGGTTGTGCTGGAATGTGCTAGACTTGTGCTGCAATGTGCTGCAAACCGTTTTTGATTATCTCAAAAAACAAGTCGGCAATCAAATAAAATAAATTTTGCACAAGCATAGCTATGTTGATTTTTCTCAAAAATCTAAAGGTTGTGCTGGAATGTGCTAGACTTGTGCTGCAATGAGCTGCAAACCGTTTTTGATTATCTCAAAAAACAAGTCGGCAATCAAACAAAATACATTTTGCACCAGCATAGCCATTTTGTTTTTTCAAATATCTAAAGGCTGTGCTGGAATGTGCTAGACTTGTGCTGCAATGTGCTGCAAACCAGTTTTGATTATCTCAAAAACCAAGTCGGCAATCAAATAAAATACATTTTGCACAAGCAAAGGAATTTTGTTTTTTTTTTCAAAAATCTAAATATTGTGCTGGAATGTGCTTGACTTGTGCTGCAATGTGCTGCAAACCGTTTTTGATTATCTCAGAAAACAAGTCGGTAATCAAATAAAATACATTTTGCACCAGCATAGCCATTTTGTTTTTTCAAAAATCTAAAGATTGTGCTAGAATGTGCTAGACTTGTGCTGCAATGTGCTGCAAACCGTTTTTGACTATCTCAAAAAACAAGGCAGCAATCACATAAAAACCATTTTCTAGACCAGCATAGCCATTTTGTATTTTCGAAAAACTGAAAATTGTTCTGGAATGTGCTAGTCTTGTAATGTAATGTGCCGAAAACCGTTTTTGATTATCTCAATAAACAGATAAAAATATTTCGCACCAGCATGGCCATTTTGTATTTTTAAAAATCTGAAGGTTGTGCTGTAATGTGCTATACTTGTGCTGCAATGTGCTGCAACCCGTTTTTGATTATCTCAAAAAACAAGTCGGCAATCAAATAAAATACATTTTGCACCAGCATAGCCATTTTCTTATTTCAAATATCTAAATGTTGTGCTGGAATGTGCTAGACTTGTGCTGCAATGAGCTGCAAACCGTTTTTGATTATCTCCAAAAACAAGTCGGCAATCAAATAAAATACATTTTGCACAAGCATAGCTATGTGGTTTTTTTTCAAAAATCTAAATGTTGTGCTGGAATGTGCTAGACTTGTGCTGCAATGTGCTGCAAACCGTTTTTGATTATCTCAAAAAACAAGTCGGCAATCAAATAAAATACATTTTGCACAAGCAAAGCTATTTTGTTTTTTTTTTCAAAAATCTAAATGTTGTGCTGGAATGTGCTTGACTTGTGCTGCAATGTGCTGCAATCCGCTTTTGATTATCTCAAAAAACAAGGCGGCAATTAAATAAAAAGTATTTTTGAACCAGCATAGCCATTTTGTTCTTTCAAACATCTAAAGGTTGTGCTGGAATGTGCTAGGATTGTGCTGCAATGTGCTGCAAACCGTTTTTGATTATCTCAAAAAACAAGTCGGCAATCAAATAAAATACATTTTGCACCAGCATAGCCATTTTGTTTTTTCAAAAATCTAAAGGTTGTGCTGGAATGTGCTAGACTTGTGCTGCAATGTGCTGCAAACCGTTTTTGATTATCTCAAAAAACAAGTCGGCAATCAAATAAAATAAATTTTGCACAAGCATAGCTATGTTGTTTTTTCTCAAAAATCTAAAGGTTGTGCTGGAATGTGCTAGACTTGTGCTGCAATGAGCTGCAAACCGTTTTTGATTATCTCAGAAAACAAGTCGGCAATCAAATAAAATACATTTTGCTCAAGCAAAGCTATTTTGTTTTTTTTTTTCAAAAATCTAAATGTTGTGCTGGAATGTGCTTGACTTGTGCTGCAATGTGCTGCAATCCGCTTTTGATTATCTCAAAAAACAAGGCGGCAATTAAATAAAAAGTATTTTTGAACCAGCATAGCCATTTTGTTCTTTCAAACATCTAAAGGTTGTGCTGGAATGTGCTAGACTTGTGCTGCAATGAGCTGCAAACCGTTTTTGATTATCTCAAAAAACAAGTCGGCAATCAAATAAAATACATTTTGCACCAGCATAGCCATTTTGTTTTTTCAAATATCTAAAGGCTGTGCTGGAATGTGCTAGACTTGTGCTGCAATGTGCTGCAAACCGTTTTTGATTATCTCAGAAAACAAGTCGGTAATCAAATAAAATACATTTTGCACCAGCATAGCCATTTTGTTTTTTCAAATATCTAAAGGCTGTGCTGGAATGTGCTAGACTTGTGCTGCAATGTGCTGCAAACCAGTTTTGATTATCTCAAAAACCAAGTCGGCAATCAAATAAAATACATTTTGCACAAGCAAAGGAATTTTGTTTTCTTTTTCAAAAATCTAAATATTGTGCTGGAATGTGCTTGACTTGTGCTGCAATGTGCAGCAAACCGTTTTTGATTATCTCAGAAAACAAGTCGGTAATCAAATAAAATACATTTTGCACCAGCATAGCCATTTTGTTTTTTCAAAAATCTAAAGATTGTGCTAGAATGTGCTAGACTTGTGCTGCAATGTGCTGCAAACCGTTTTTGATTATCTCAAAAAACAAGTCGGCAATCAAATAAAATAAATTTTGCACAAGCATAGCTATGTTGATTTTTCTCAAAAATCTAAAGGTTGTGCTGGAATGTGCTAGACTTGTGCTGCAATGAGCTGCAAACCGTTTTTGATTATCTCAAAAAACAAGTCGGCAATCAAACAAAATACATTTTGCACCAGCATAGCCATTTTGTTTTTTCAAATATCTAAAGGCTGTGCTGGAATGTGCTAGACTTGTGCTGCAATGTGCTGCAAACCAGTTTTGATTATCTCAAAAACCAAGTCGGCAATCAAATAAAATACATTTTGCACAAGCAAAGGAATTTTGTTTTTTTTTTCAAAAATCTAAATATTGTGCTGGAATGTGCTTGACTTGTGCTGCAATGTGCTGCAAACCGTTTTTGATTATCTCAGAAAACAAGTCGGTAATCAAATAAAATACATTTTGCACCAGCATAGCCATTTTGTTTTTTCAAAAATCTAAAGATTGTGCTAGAATGTGCTAGACTTGTGCTGCAATGTGCTGCAAACCGTTTTTGACTATCTCAAAAAACAAGGCAGCAATCACATAAAAACCATTTTCTAGACCAGCATAGCCATTTTGTATTTTCGAAAAACTGAAAATTGTTCTGGAATGTGCTAGTCTTGTAATGTAATGTGCCGAAAACCGTTTTTGATTATCTCAATAAACAGATAAAAATATTTCGCACCAGCATGGCCATTTTGTATTTTTAAAAATCTGAAGGTTGTGCTGTAATGTGCTATACTTGTGCTGCAATGTGCTGCAACCCGTTTTTGATTATCTCAAAAAACAAGTCGGCAATCAAATAAAATACATTTTGCACCAGCATAGCCATTTTCTTATTTCAAATATCTAAATGTTGTGCTGGAATGTGCTAGACTTGTGCTGCAATGAGCTGCAAACCGTTTTTGATTATCTCCAAAAACAAGTCGGCAATCAAATAAAATACATTTTGCACAAGCATAGCTATGTGGTTTTTTTTCAAAAATCTAAATGTTGTGCTGGAATGTGCTAGACTTGTGCTGCAATGTGCTGCAAACCGTTTTTGATTATCTCAAAAAACAAGTCGGCAATCAAATAAAATACATTTTGCACAAGCAAAGCTATTTTGTTTTTTTTTTCAAAAATCTAAATGTTGTGCTGGAATGTGCTTGACTTGTGCTGCAATGTGCTGCAATCCGCTTTTGATTATCTCAAAAAACAAGGCGGCAATTAAATAAAAAGTATTTTTGAACCAGCATAGCCATTTTGTTCTTTCAAACATCTAAAGGTTGTGCTGGAATGTGCTAGGATTGTGCTGCAATGTGCTGCAAACCGTTTTTGATTATCTCAAAAAACAAGTCGGCAATCAAATAAAATACATTTTGCACCAGCATAGCCATTTTGTTTTTTCAAAAATCTAAAGGTTGTGCTGGAATGTGCTAGACTTGTGCTGCAATGTGCTGCAAACCGTTTTTGATTATCTCAAAAAACAAGTCGGCAATCAAATAAAATAAATTTTGCACAAGCATAGCTATGTTGTTTTTTCTCAAAAATCTAAAGGTTGTGCTGGAATGTGCTAGACTTGTGCTGCAATGAGCTGCAAACCGTTTTTGATTATCTCAGAAAACAAGTCGGCAATCAAACAAAATACATTTTGCACCAGCATAGCCATTTTGTTTTTTCAAAAATCTAAAGGTTGTGCTGGAATGTGCTAGACTTGTGCTGCAATGTGCTGCAAACCGTTTTTGATTATCTCAAAAAACAAGTCGGCAATCAAATAAAATTAATTTTGCACAAGCATAGCTATGTTGTTTTTTTTCAAAAATCTAAAGGTTGTGCTGGAATGTGCTAGGCTTGTGCTGCAATGTGCTGCAAACCGTTTTTGATTATCTCAAAAAACAAGTCGGCAATAAAATAAAATAAATTTTGCACAAGCATAGCTATGTTGTTTTTTCTCAAAAATCTAAAGGTTGTGCTGGAATGTGCTAGACTTGTGCTGCAATGAGCTGCAAACCGTTTTTGATTATCTCAAAAAACAAGTCGGCAATCAAATAAAATACATTTTGCTCAAGCAAAGCTATTTTGTTTTTTTTTTTCAAAAATCTAAATGTTGTGCTGGAATGTGCTTGACTTGTGCTGCAATGTGCTGCAATCCGCTTTTGATTATCTCAAAAAACAAGGCGGCAATTAAATAAAAAGTATTTTTGAACCAGCATAGCCATTTTGTTCTTTCAAACATCTAAAGGTTGTGCTGGAATGTGCTAGGCTTGTGCTGCAATGTGCTGCAAACCGTTTTTGATTATCTCAAAAAACAAGTCGGCAATCAAATAAAATTAATTTTGCACAAGCATAGCTATGTTGTTTTTTTTCAAAAATCTAAAGGTTGTGCTGGAATGTGCTAGACTTGTGCTGCAATGTGCTGCAAACCGTTTTTGATTATCTCAAAAAACAAGTCGGCAATCAAATAAAATACATTTTGCACAAGCAAAGCTATTTTGTTTTTTTTTTTCAAAAATCTAAATGTTGTGCTGGAATGTGCTTGACTTGTGCTGCAATGTGCTGCAATCCGCTTTTGATTATCTCAAAAAACAAGGCGGCAATTAAATAAAAAGTATTTTTGAACCAGCATAGCCATTTTGTTCTTTCAAACATCTAAAGGTTGTGCTGGAATGTGCTAGGCTTGTGCTGCAATGTGCTGCAAACCGTTTTTGATTATCTCAAAAAACAAGTCGGCAATCAAATAAAATTAATTTTGCACAAGCATAGCTATGTTGTTTTTTTTCAAAAATCTAAAGGTTGTGCTGGAATGTGCTAGACTTGTGCTGCAATGTGCTGCAAACCGTTTTTGATTATCTCAAAAAACAAGTCGGCAATCAAATAAAATAAATTTTGCACAAGCATAGCTATGTTGATTTTTCTCAAAAATCTAAAGGTTGTGCTGGAATGTGCTAGACTTGTGCTGCAATGAGCTGCAAACCGTTTTTGATTATCTCAAAAAACAAGTCGGCAATCAAACAAAATACATTTTGCACCAGCATAGCCATTTTGTTTTTTCAAATATCTAAAGGCTGTGCTGGAATGTGCTAGACTTGTGCTGCAATGTGCTGCAAACCAGTTTTGATTATCTCAAAAACCAAGTCGGCAATCAAATAAAATACATTTTGCACAAGCAAAGGAATTTTGTTTTTTTTTTCAAAAATCTAAATATTGTGCTGGAATGTGCTTGACTTGTGCTGCAATGTGCTGCAAACCGTTTTTGATTATCTCAGAAAACAAGTCGGTAATCAAATAAAATACATTTTGCACCAGCATAGCCATTTTGTTTTTTCAAAAATCTAAAGATTGTGCTAGAATGTGCTAGACTTGTGCTGCAATGTGCTGCAAACCGTTTTTGACTATCTCAAAAAACAAGGCAGCAATCACATAAAAACCATTTTCTAGACCAGCATAGCCATTTTGTATTTTCGAAAAACTGAAAATTGTTCTGGAATGTGCTAGTCTTGTAATGTAATGTGCCGAAAACCGTTTTTGATTATCTCAATAAACAGATAAAAATATTTCGCACCAGCATGGCCATTTTGTATTTTCGAAAAACTGAAAATTGTGCTTGAATGTGCTAGTCTTGTGCTGCAATGTGCCGCAAACCGTTTTTGATTATCTCAATAAACAGATAAAAAAAAAATTATTACTCATACTCTGAAAGTAGGTCTGAAGTTGCCCGAGGAGCGGGTTGAAAGTAATACTTTTCTGGCCCGGGAGAATCGATTTCAACTGACAGCTGTCAAATTTAAAAAAAAACTAGTTCCATTTTCACATTTCTATGGAACCATGTTGAAAATTTTTATACAGTCACTCAATTACAGCAAAAGGTAAAATTGATATTACATAAAGTTAAGTATTAATTAAAGAATATATATTTTTAAATGACTTAATTATAATAAAAATAACATATATTTGGGCAAAATATTTAAAGATGAAAATGAAAAATAATGGCTAAATAATGAAGTTGGCCGGCCAACGAAAAAAAAAAACGAAATAGGCGGCAATCCGAACCTTATTTTTTTTTCAAGTTGTAGAGTATTGTTCATACTTCCTTGTATTATTATTTCTTTAGCCAATTACTGTTTTTATTTTTACATTCCTTGTATTCGTAATGAAAAGCACAGTGTTTACCTCGGGTGAAAGACTTATTTTGTCCCTCGAACTGCTCTACGCTCTACTACGCTCGGGCGCCAAACCCCATCTTGGGACTAAATCAGCCCCGGATCTAGGGGGGGGCAAGCCGGGGCCTATGCCCCGGGCGGCAAGATCAGGGGGCGGCCAAGTTCACACTTTACAGACGAATGGACAACTCATCATTAACCTAACTTTGACCACAGAATAAATAAAGACTAGTACCTACAGAAATTTCAGTATTTGTTTACTGTGGCCATATCAACTCGACCGATACCCAGGGGTACAGCACACGGACCACGAGACCGGGCGCGGTGAGAGTGCGGCATGAGACGCGCTGCACGAACATTATTCGCGAGGCGCGTAGGCATATTCAAAATACGCGCCGCTCGCCCGCAGGAATCGCAGATCGCGGCAGCACGCGTCTGGTTACCGTGCGCGCCAAAGGGATGGAGCTATACTCGAAAACTCCCTCGTCGGTCTTTCTCCACCACAGTGTTTTGTTTTAAACATGTGTGTTGTTTGTTTATGTTTATATTTACTAAAATTTAGTACTTGTCGATAAACCGAAGGTAATAGTACATTGTTATCCTAGGGGTGAAGGTAACCCTCGACCTATTGGCGCCCTCACGTACCGTCTCGGGCCTAAATAAGTCTTTCACCCGAGTTAAAAACTGTGCTTTTTCATTTCGAATTCAAGGAAAGTAAAAATATAAACAGGAATTAGCAAACAAAAAATCAGTGAACAATACTCTATAAATCGAAAAAATAAATGAAGATCGGATTACCGCCTATTTTGTTTTTTTTTCCATTGCCCGGCCAGCTACATTATTCAGCCATTATTTTTCATTTTCATCTTTAAGTATTTTGCCCAAATCGATGTTATTTTAAAGAATTAGTTGAAACTAAATTATAATAAAGTCATTTAAAAAAATATATTATTTAATTAATACTTTACTTTATGTTATTTCAATTTTACATCGCGCTGTAATTGAGTGACTGTAGAAAAAGTTGGAACATGGTTCAATAGAAATGTGAAAATGGAACTAGTTTTTTAAAGCGAAGCTTCTTTACGGACTTTCGGGGCGCTCGCTACCCGGGCACTAAAACGGTGAAAAGCGTAACGCGTGACGCGTTACGCGTAACGCGTTACGCGTTACGCGTTAATATAATATATCTAATATCTACTGCAAAGCTTCGCTTCTTTCGGGCGTCCCTAGACGGCACAGTTTTTTTAAAAAATAATTTGATAGCCGTCTGTTGAAAGGGATTCTCCCTAGGGCGGAAAAGTATTACTTTCAACCCGCTCCTCAGGCAACTTCAGACCTAATTTCCGAGTATGAGTAATGAAAAATACTGATTGTATTAGTGTCGCATCAATAAATCTATGACAGCTCATCGATCGCCTTTCTAGGCCTAAGTATTTTATCATGCATTTTAATATGTTTATTTTTTTAATTCAACACCTACGTGCCATTACTTACGCCATCAATTCGTCATTATTAAAACTAAATTTAACCAATTACTTAATTTTTTTCTGTTTTGACTGCCCAAAACTTTGCAAAAAATGAGACAAAATCCAATGGAATATTGGATAAATGAGGTTGGGAAGTTCCTGAAAAAAGTGCTGTTGAATCTATTTTGCAAAACAAAAGATTTCCGAAACGTAAAAAAAACATTTCGATGAGATGTCTCAAGACGAATTACAAACACTTCAACCTATTCAACTAATTTCTAAAGAAATAATTATGGTACCTATTTGATCGAATCATATCAGAAATTAAAAAGAGGTTTGATTGTGCTACCATGCTGAATTTGAATATCGCTTTTCTTAATGGTACTAATATTACGAAAATGTTAAGGCTAAACCGCCCATCTAACCCGCGAAGTTCAAATTTTTTGAGGCTGTGTAGAATTTTTTCAAAATCTGACAATAATAAAAGTCACATTTTGTAATTCGCGACAAAGACCGTGTTCAGTGCATTTATTAATATATCCAACTAACTCTAAAACATTTCAAGCACGACAGCTCTCCAGATAATCTGGCATTTTTTGTATATTTAGTGATTAACTAGTATCATATCCACCGTGATAATATTTAGACTAAAATAAATGTATTAATAAACGCACTGCATACTGTGTTTGTCGCAAATCACAAAATGTTAACTTAAATGTTTTCAGATTAGGATATACTATAAAAATACTCGAAAATTTTGAATTTCGCGGCTTAGACAGGCGCCTTCACCTTAATTGATGAACTGCAAAAGTATGGAGCAGATCGGGCTCGAAAATACGAGCGATATTTAAGCGCTGTTGAATTCTGCCAGGAACTCTACGTTTTTAAAGAGCAAACTCTGTTTTTATTTGGTGATATAGAAATGGCTAACGGTTTCTATCTCTTAAAACAGATCAATGCGCATGATTTGTAGGATGCTTTTCCTAATATTTGTATTGCCCTTGACGACCGCTTGGCGCAGTGGTTCGAGTTTTTTCGGTTGTTTCGTAAATTACCCTGGTCTAGGTGTCACTAGTATCGCCCCCAGTCCATTGTACGGTACCCATAGTACAAGCGTGTGTTCGTCTGGCGATATTATTATTATTTCAAATCCTGTGCTGTGTATAAAATATATCATATGTCTATATATCTGTAAATAAATAGACTTCACAGAAAGAATAGCGATGGATGCATTATTTCCGGAAGGCCTATGTCCAAATGTCAATTAATTAGTGGACATCTGATAGCTAAAATTATAAAGATGATACAGGTAAAAATAAATATAAGTGGGCGGGGGCGGCACAATTGTATTTTGCCCCGCCTAAAAAAAAATGAAGATCCGGGGCTGGACTAAATAAGTCACTTTCACCACTCGTGTAACAACGTACTATTGCACAAGCATGGCCATTTTGTTTTTTTTCAAAAATCTGAAGGTTGTGCTGGAATGTGCTAGACTTGTGCTGCAATGTGCCGCAAACCGTTTTTTATTAAATCAATAAACAAGGCGGCAATCAGATAAAACTCATTTCATATACATTTTCATCCCCCTATCTCGGAAAGAGTATTTTTGCTCTTCGATATCTGAGTGCAAAAGCCGTTTTTATCCGCTAGAGGATAAAGTGAAATTGAATTTAGAACGTCGTGTGCACTAAGTTTGTGAATCATTAAACCTATTTACTTCCACCTCCATGGTGCCGAAATTTACATACATTTTTTAATTTGTTAAAAACTCAGACTCGGAACCTTCTTTGTGTACTTATTTTTTTATTTGCTGTGCGCGCGCCATTTTCTTTTCACTTTTTTTTTTATTTAGTCATTTCCTCGCTGCGGTGGGATGAAAAGTTACGTGTTGCACTCGAGTGCAAATATTTTTCACCTCGTGCTCTTTTTCCTCGCTAACGCTCAGGATTCTAATTCTTGAATCACGAGCGCACGAAGAATTGAAATATAAACTTTTTTGCATATTTTTGTATTTTTTATTACATTTTGTTTATTATTGCCGGCCGCTGCCGGTTTTGATCACTGTTCAAACCTAACCTAACCTAACCTAAACCTAAACCTAAACCTAAACCAAACCTAAACCTAAACCTAAACCTAAACCTAAACCTAAACCTTAACCTTAACCTAAACCTAAACCTAAACCTAAACCTAAACCTAAACCTAAACCTAAGTCATAGCGCCCCTAAGGCTACACTCCAACCCATAAATTATATCTATGACTTATTAAATAGTTTAATAACATGTTTTCTCTATAATTTACACATTACCTTATTTAATATAGGTGTACATTTATTAACTTGTGACTTTCTCTCCTTAGACCTATATCGTAGAATTGTAATGTAACCTTTTTTCCATATTTTTTATGTACCGTTTATTTTTTAAGTTAGTATTTATTATTCTATAACTTTAAATTAAACAGTTTAAAACACGTTTTTTTCTATAATCTACATATTGCCTTAATTAATATATCCATTTAATGACTTGTGTCTCTCTCTCTCCTTAGACCTATCGTAGACTTTCTATATAACTTTATTTTTTTTACTAAAAAATAAATTATATCTATAACTTATTAATAAAGTGTTTAACATGGTTTTTCGATGAACTACTTATTATCTTAATTATTATATACATTTTCTAATTAGGGTCCGTCTCTTTAGACCCGTCGTAGAATTATGATGTAAGGTTTGTTTTTGTTATTTGTTTTATTTTGTTTTTTTTTCTCTATTTTTTATTTTTTACTTACTTCACTAAAGACTTAAGATTAATTTGAAATTAATTCAATAACTAAAAATACTTCACTCTGATCATTTAGATTCATCTCAAATCGTATATATACACGCGTGCATCTCTATCGCGACGGTATCGCTCACTATTGGCGTCCTTTTGTTGCGTGCATTATCATTATATCGAAGCCAATGAATACCAGTCCAACAGTAGCCTATATAGTGACCTAGGGAATTAATACACCTAGGCCCTTGATACTCAACAACTCCTGCTAGCTTGTATCGTGTGCCATCTTTTACAGTCAAGTTTTGAGGAACGTCGCGAAGTACATCTTTTTTATGTCTACCAGTATCCACATCAATAAATAAATGTGGGCCGTATTTGATTGTTTGCTGTATTGTACCTGGCAGTCCACAACATATTTTAGGAACGTACCGCCCTAATGATACCGCCTGATCAAGAGCTGCGATTCCTTGCGACGTCAAAGGGTTATAATTAATATCCAAAACTACGCGCGGATGTTCTGTTTCAATACCGCATTGTGGGCACCTGCATTGCAGTACACAACTCGGGGTGTCAGCGAATAAATCTTCGATAAGATTGGTAATATTGGAGCCTGTGTGGATTCTGACGACATCATTTTCAATTTCTTTTACTATTCTCGGCAAAGCATATAGAACATGAGCTCGTTCCTTGAAAATCTCTGACCCGAGACCTTTTTGTATTAATATTTCGATACACTTATATATACCTGCACGGTGTTCAACAATTGATTTGTAGCGTACATTATTGCAAACAACCGTCGCTAGAATTTGGCAGACGCTGTCAAACCCACACGTGTTTTGCACTAAGAATATAGTTGACTTATCACGAACATTTTTGCAGTGATTTCCATTCGGCAGCAATGGCAGTGATGTATACTTCTTAATGTTCGAGGAGTCAAAGTTAGGGCAGGCTTTAGTGTATCCAGGTCTCCTTGTTGTTGTATTCTTGTTTCGCCAATTGTGCTGCTCCTTTAGCTCTATCACCGCCTCTTTCACATAGTCCAAAGCTTCGTCGGTTTTGACAGATAGCAGTCGTGTTTGCTTCCGACTAGAATCGTACTCCGTATCTGCACGCAAGTTCTCCGATGGCGATATTTGTAGATTGGTCTTTACACGAAGTTTCGCATTCATATCTGGTTCTCGTACTGATAATTCAGAATGCTGACGTTTTTTTCCTGCCGTTGACGTTACTGCCTGATCGTGTGAATTGAGATTGTCACAATCATCCAAATGGTGTTTTCCTGGTTCGCAGTTAATTTGATCCAAGGAAGCATGATCTGGCGATGTTTGAACACATTGGGTAACCGGCTGTTTAATAGACGTCCATGATGCATCTGCAGGTTGGATAAATAAATCATCAGAATGTTCCACAACACCTAATGCCGATTTCGTGAATGATTTCTTTTTTGAGTACGTTAGATCATTTGTGTTTTCGTGAATCATGATGGGCGTGCCAGCAGGGTAGTACTTTTCAGTTAACTTTTCGTCTTCTTTTTCTTGTTCTACTTCTTCATGTTTCGACTTTGGTTTCTCAGGCTGTGTAATATTGCTCTGATTCCATTCTTCTACTTCCATAAGAGCGTTAGTTTCCGATTGTCCTGCTAATGCAAGTTTAATTTTACCAGGTAACGACAAAATGTGAGTGGCAACAAATCTGTCTGCGCGTAAGGGTTGCCTGACATTGATCAGTGTGCGATTTTTGAGATCATTAAACTCCGATTCAACAGCAGCCGATGTTGCGTTTCGTGTACCGCGTCCACAGGCTATTCGCATAGTTTCCGAAAATAAAGGGAAATAAGGGAGCAAATTTACTATTTATTTTTTTAATTAACTTTATGTAATTTCAATTTTACCTTTTGCTGTAATTGAGTGACTGCAAGAAGCTGAGAATACCACTGGAGAGTGCACGTAGAACTACGGAGTGAAGACAGGTTTTTTTAATACATACATATGTTCTGACCCTCTCACACTTCATCTGAAATTGCCATGATAAACACAATAAAATACCCAAACTAACGTGTGATGAGCCAAGATTTCGCAAGTCCATGGTTTTCGTGTCTGTTTTTTTATGGATTTTATTTACATATTACATATGCGTCAATTTGAGAATCCTCTTTTGACTTCAGTATTTATTTTTATATAGAAAAAAAAAATAGATCAACCGTTCACTTTCCTGATTATCGGTAGCTGTTATTTTAATAATCTAGCAACACTGATACAACACTCAACAAACATATGTGACGTCATTCAAGGTCAAATTTCTTGGCTTCAAAACATTGTTCGTGCTAAAACATCCAGTGTTATGTATAAAGTTCTTGAGTGACTGTATAAAAATTTTCAACATGGTTCCATAGAAATGTGAAAATGGAACTAGTTTTTTTTTTTAAAATTTGACAGCTGTCAGTTGAAATCGATTCTCCCGGGCCAGAAAAGTATTACTTTCAACCCGCTCCTCGGGCAACTTCAGACCTACTTTCAGAGTATGAGTAATAATTTTTTTTTTATCTGTTTATTGAGATAATCAAAAACGGTTTGCGGCACATTGCAGCACAAGACTAGCACATTCAAGCACAATTTTCAGTTTTTCGAAAATACAAAATGGCCATGCTGGTGCGAAATATTTTTATCTGTTTATTGACATAATCAATAAAGGGTTTGCGGCACATTGCAGCACAAGACTAGCACATTCCAGAACAATTATCAGTTTTTCGAAAATACAAAATGGCTATGCTGGTCTAGAAAATGGTTTTTATGTGATTGCTGCCTTGTTTTTTGAGATAGTCAAAAACGGTTTGCAGCACATTGCAGCACAAGTCTAGCACATTCTAGCACAACCTTTAGATTTTTGAAAAAACAAAATGGCTATGCTGGTGCAAAATGTATTTTATTTGATTGCCGACTTGTTTTTTGAGATAATCAAAAACGGTTTGCATCACATTGCACCACAAGTCTAGCACATTCCAGCACAACCTTTAGATTTTTGAAAAAAAATTAAATGGCTATGCTGGTGCAAAATGTATTTTATTTGATTACCGACTTGTTTTTTGAGATAATCAAAACCGGTTTGCAGCACATTGCAGCACAAATCAAGCACATTCTATCACAATATTTAGATTTTTGAAAAAAAAACAAAATAGCTTTGCTTGTGCAAAATGTATTTTATTTGATTGCCGACCTGTGTTTTTGAGATAATCAAAAACGGTTTGCAGCACATTGCAGCACAAGTCTAGCACATTCCAGCACAACATTTAGATTTTTGAAAAAAAAACAACATAGCTATGCTTGTGCAAAATGTATTTTATTTGATTGCCGACTTGTTTTTTGAGATAATCAAAAACGGTTTGCAGCTCATTGCAGCACAAGTCTAGCACATTCCAGCACAACCTTTAGATTTTTGAAAAAAAACAACATAGCTATGCTTGTGCAAAATTTATTTTATTTGATTGCCGACTTGTTTTTTTGAGATAATCAAAAACGGTTTGCAGCACATTGCAGCACAAGTCTAGCACATTCCAGCACAACATTTAGATTTTTGAAAAAAAACAACATAGCTATGCTTGTGCAAAATGTATTTTATTTGATTGCCGACTTGTTTTTTGAGATAATCAAAAACGGTTTGCAGCTCATTGCAGCACAAGTCTAGCACATTCCAGCACAACCTTTAGATTTTTGAAAAAAAACAACATAGCTATGCTTGTGCAAAATTTATTTTATTTGATTGCCGACTTGTTTTTTGAGATAATAAAAAACGGTTTGCAGCACATTGCAGCACAAGTCTAGCAAATTCCAGCACAACCTTTAGATTTTTGAAAAAACAAAATGGCTATGCTGGTTCAAAAATACTTTTTATTTAATTGCCGCCTTGGTTTTTGAGATAATCAAAAGCGGATTGCAGCACATTGCAGCACAAGTCAAGCACATTCCAGCACAACATTTAGATTTTTGAAAAAAAAAACAAAATAGCTTTGCTTGTGCAAAATGTATTTTATTTGATTGCCGACTTGTTTTTTGAGATAATCAAAAACGGTTTGCAGCACATTGCAGCACAAGTCTAGCACATTCCAGCACAACATTTAGATTTTTTTAAAAAAACAACATAGCTATGCTTGTGCAAAATGTATTTTATTTGATTGCCGACTTGTTTTTTGAGATAATCAAAAACGGTTTGCAGCTCATTGCAGCACAAGTCTAGCACATTCCAGCACAACCTTTAGATTTTTGAAAAAAAACAACATAGCTATGCTTGTGCAAAATTTATTTTATTTGATTGCCGACTTGTTTTTTGAGATAAAAAAAACGGTTTGCAGCACATTGCAGCACAAGTCTAGCACATTCCAGCACAACCTTTAGATTTTTGAAAAAACAAAATGGCTATGCTGGTGCAAAATGTATTTTGTTTGATTGCCGACTTGTTTTTTGAGATAATCAAAAACGGTTTGCAGCACATTGCAGCACAAGTCTAGCACATTCCAGCCCAACCTTTAGATTTTTGAAAAAACAAAATGGCTATGCTGGTGCAAAATGTATTTTATTTGATTGCCGACTTGTTTTTTGAGATAATCAAAAACGGTTTGCAGCACATTGCAGCACAAGTCTAGCACATTCCAGCACAACCTTTAGATTTTTGAAAAAACAAAATGGCTATGCTGGTTCAAAAATACTTTTTATTTAATTGCCGCCTTGTTTTTTGAGATAATCAAAAGCGGATTGCAGCACATTGCAGCACAAGTCAAGCACATTCCAGCACAACATTTAGATTTTTGAAAAAAAAAACAAAATAGCTTTGCTTGTGCTAAATGTATTTTATTTGATTGCCGACTTGTTTTTTGAGATAATCAAAAACGGTTTGCAGCACATTGCAGCACAAGTCTAGCACATTCCAGCACAACATTTAGATTTTTGAAAAAAAACAACATAGCTATGCTTGTGCAAAATGTATTTTATTTGATTGCCGACTTGTTTTTTGAGATAATCAAAAACGGTTTGCAGCTCATTGCAGCACAAGTCTAGCACATTCCAGCACAACCTTTAGATTTTTGAAAAAAAACAACATAGCTATGCTTGTGCAAAATGTATTTTGTTTGATTGCCGACTTGTTTTTTGAAATAATCAAAAACGGTTTGCAGCTCATTGCAGCACAAGTCTAGCACATTCCAGCACAACCTTTAGATTTTTGAAAAAATACAACATTGCTATGCTTGTGCAAAATTTATTTTATTTGATTGCCGACTTGTTTTTTGTGATAATAAAAAACGGTTTGCAGCACATTGCAGCACAAGTCTAGCACATTCCAGCACAACCTTTAGATTTTTGAAAAAACAAAATGGCTATGCTGGTGCAAAATGTATTTTGTATGATTCCCGACTTGTTTTTTGAGATAATCAAAAACGGTTTGCAGCACATTGCAGCACAAGTCTAGCACATTCCAGCCCAACCTTTAGATTTTTGAAAAAACAAAATGGCTATGCTGGTGCAAAATGTATTTTGTTTGATTGCCGACTTGTTTTTTGAGATAATCAAAAACGGTTTGCAGCTCATTGCAGCACAAGTCTAGCACATTCCAGCACAACATTTAGATTTTTGAAAAAAAACAACATAGCTATGCTTGTGCAAAATGTATTTTATTTGATTGCCGACTTGTTTTTTGAGATAATCAAAAACGGTTTGCAGCTCATTGCAGCACAAGTCTAGCACATTCCAGCACAACCTTTAGATTTTTGAAAAAACAAAATGGCTATGCTGGTGCAAAATGTATTTTATTTGATTGCCGACTTGTTTTTTGAGATAATCAAAAACGGTTTGCAGCACATTGCAGCACAAGTCTAGCACATTCCAGCACAACCTTTAGATTTTTGAAAAAACAAAATGGCTATGCTGGTTCAAAAATACTTTTTATTTAATTGCCGCCTTGTTTTTTGAGATAATCAAAAGCGGATTGCAGCACATTGCAGCACAAGTCAAGCACATTCCAGCACAACATTTAGATTTTTGAAAAAAAAAACAAAATAGCTTTGCTTGTGCTAAATGTATTTTATTTGATTGCCGACTTGTTTTTTGAGATAATCAAAAACGGTTTGCAGCATATTGCAGCACAAGTCTAGCACATTCCAGCACAACATTTAGATTTTTGAAAAAAACAACATAGCTATGCTTGTGCAAAATGTATTTTGTTTGATTGCCGACTTGTTTTTTGAAATAATCAAAAACGGTTTGCAGCTCATTGCAGCACAAGTCTAGCACATTCCAGCACAACCTTTAGATTTTTGAAAAAATACAACATTGCTATGCTTGTGCAAAATTTATTTTATTTGATTGCCGACTTGTTTTTTGAGATAATCAAAAACGGTTTGCAGCACATTGCAGCACAAGTCTAGCACATTCCAGCACAACCTTTAGATTTTTGAAAAAACAAAATGGCTATGCTGGTGCAAAATGTATTTTGTTTGATTGCCGACTTGTTTTTTGAGATAATCAAAAACGGTTTGCAGCACATTGCAGCACAAGTCTAGCACATTCCAGCCCAACCTTTAGATTTTTGAAAATACAAAATGGCTATGCTGGTGCAAAATGTATTTTATTTGATTGCCGACTTGTTTTTTGAGATAATCAAAAACGGTTTGCAGCACATTGCAGCACAAGCCTAGCACATTCCAGCACAACCTTCAGATTTTCGAAAAAACAAAATGGCTATGCTGGTGCAAAAATGGTTATTATTCGATAGCCGCTTTGTTTTTTGAGATCGGGAGTCGCAATTTGCGGCACAACGTAGCACAAACCTAGCACAAGTCAGCACAAAGCTTAGTTTTATAAAAAATCAAAATGGCTATGCTAACTTCTCGGACATGAGCTAATGATAATAATTATGCAAAGTTAGTCTACGCCGTAGCCGCTACTACGGGCTACGAAGTTACTACGTATGAGAGGCCCAAAAGCGTTAGAAACAAGAAAGTTCTACGTCTCGTAGCTACGGCTACGGCCTTCTACAACTTCAACTGCCTTCAACACAATGTCTAATGTACTTTTATTAACCTTTAGAGGAATCCTTGTTATTAAATAACGCTACTTATGTTGTACTCAGACATGGAGTTCCTCGAGGTGCTGACGGAGGGGCTGGAGAAGGTGCTGATGGTGCGCGGCGGCGGCCGCGAGGTCATCACCATCTACTCGTGAACGCGCTGCGCCCTCTCGCGGCTGCACGCTCTGATCAAACCTCTTTGTGATTCTATCGTAACTATTAGTGCTATATTTTGAACGCTCCGGTCGCTCGGCTCGCGTCTCGTTGATCGTTTGTGAAGTATCGCATAATCGCTCTCGAAAGACTGCCGAGAACAGCGTTACGTTCCACTTGGTTCATGAGATCGACATCATTATGCAATAACGCGTCAACCATGAGTATTCTTCGGCAAATTGAACTGCTTTGGTTAGTTGGTCCTATCATGATTGACGCGGGTGACGTGTTATTGCGCAATTCTGTTAATATGGTATTTTTACGGTCATTGTATCGGACGTTCGTTTACTCGTAAAGGTTAGCTTTATTCTACGATATATTTTGTTGAATTTGCTGTTTAGGGAGGCGTTGTTTTGGAATTTATTCACTGTTGTATAGATATTTATGGATAAATGTATGCATGATTCTAACGAGGAGCCTTATACCGACGTTTTAGCGCTAAGTTCGTTGTTTTGTTATTACATAGACTAGCTAAGAGTTAATTTTAAGCACCTAAGTGGTCTCTTATTGTACTACTGTGTATCTTTTTTATTTTATTACGTTCATACGTAGGAGTTGCTTTGTGACATTTTTATACGTGTTATTTTTTATTCAAAAGTCGTAGATACTTTATAAGAGTATACATTTATTAACAAAAAAGTAACAAAGATTTTTTAACTATATAAAAAAATGTATTTTGTAAATAATATATTCTGTTCTAAGATTTTTACATCTGCTCAACTTGAAACTAGCCGAGGGTCATACGGCTATAATACCTTCGAAATTCACACTTTCACGATTCCGAGTTTAATCACACGAACTATTTGTTTATGAAATAATTTCTAGTCATTTTTCGATGTTAGTCACATCTAAATGCAGAATTTATTGTAGGTACCAAATATTGAAAAAAATAAGTGGTCGGGTTCTCAAAAATACTAACGATCCCTCGATTATTACGGTGAATAGTCAGAGTTAGCGCTGCCGTGCCATAACTATTCACATTTTGACGTTAGCGAGAAAATAATTAATAGTTATAGTAAACGCGGTTCGCCGTCGCATTGCCTGGCGACTACTCGGTAACTAAGTATTACGCACATTCGCGTAGGTAGATGATTTCTTACTGTGATCGTTTATATAAAGTTCTATTGTTTTAGTTTACTAAGTGAAACGTGGCGTAACAGGCCTGAACTTACTCTTCCCTAACAAACCGGAGGTAAATTTTTGCGTCTCTACCCTACGTATTATTTAAGTTTATTTTTTATTATTTTTAATGTTACCTTCATTTTCTCTGAATCTTAAGAGTTCATACGTGACACATTTCGCATTGTGTGTAATTTTTAAACCGTGTGAATTTAAAAACCAAATGCGTCGTTATCATCTTAAAGATGATCACTCTGAATAGCGATGCTACAGAATATAGGAACTGAGGAACTGATACATGTCTACACTACCGAACAATAGTACGACATATTCCAAATGAATATTAAGACCCCTTGCCTCACAATAGAAATGGGTTCCTTAAATTAATGTTGTCATTTTATTTTTATCTGTGATAAAGGCCATCGTATCTACGTGATTTAGAGTAGGTACTTACCTACGTACCTATATGCAATGAAACTCTTTTTTATTTTATTTACCACATTAGTTTAAGGAACTTTCGAAGAGTGTTAGATAACTGCCAAATAGGAATCGATGTTGTAAAATATCCTAGTCCGTAAGTAAACTCCCATCTAATAATCCCTTTTTTTTAGAATCATACATATTTTTCATAGGTAGCGTAACTACTCCACATATTCTTCAGTTACTTATTATTGTAATGTCATGACTTACAGGTACGTTTTCTGGCAAACAATGCCTTAAATCGCTATTGAAACAACTAAGAACTTTCCAAAATTATGAATCACTACAATACCTACTTACATATAAATAATTAGGTACGTATGTTCTGTAGAGCGTTCCACTTGGCAATCATCTTCAAATTTAAACCTACTTGTAATTCACATACCTAAAACTCATGTAGGTACCTATGTACTTTAAAGTTCGTGCAGTTCTACGAAACGAACAAATTATAAAATAATTCGGAAGCATTAAATAGATAAGTATCCCATTTTGTCATGGTGGTAGATGCCATAATAATAAATTAAGTAAGTAGATGTTAGTTATTTATCTATAAATCGACTGTCTAATTACCGTCTAAAACTACCCAGTGTGCAGACACCTACGGCTGCCGTGAGACACTGTCTACGAGCTGAAATGTAGCGATTTAAAGAGAATTTATTCACTTAATAAGATTAAGTATAACTCATTCTAAATTATGTAAACCAATATTCCAAAGGACCTTCGTGTTTTATGTTCATGAATGTGTTCTCGATCACCTAGTGATATAAAATAGATACACTAATGAAATAGTGATCACATATCTTCCTTTCAACATAGAAAAAATATATGTATTAAAGCTATTTATGCCTATTAATAGGTAATGGACGACATTTTATTTCAAATTAAATTTATCGAATTAAAAATTATTCAAATTTATATTATCTACGTATTATTATACCTAACTATGTATTACGTCTAAGTCGAAATTATAAAATTGGGAATATTAAATAGTCTACAGTTTGTGTTCTGCGAGAACAGGCAAACATTTTATGAATTCGGGCGTAATTAATCGATCCAAGATTGAAAATACGAAATAAGAAAAGACACTCGAAGGTCTCCGACTGAACTAGTTTACAAATATGTTCCCACACCTTTGGCGACGGATTCCAAGCTTACCCTAATCGGCTAAATTAGTTTAGATAGTTCAACATTATTGAGTAGCTCATTAGATAATGTTGGATGCCCTCAAGTACTTCATAATGTGCCAAACATCATATTTTCAATGGATTATTGACACAATCGCAATGCCGTAGCCGAGAAGGTAGCCCTACTTAAATTCACTAATTAGATTATCCTACAGAATCATCTGTCAATGAACTATCAGTAATGTGTGTAACTAATAATATAGATTTTGGAATTACATTGTGTGTTAGAGTCACGTTAACTAACATAGTTGTAATTAAGCAAACAATGCACATACATAGTAGTTACCTTCCATCTTCAGATAGATTTAAAATCGTGTTCGTAATTTCAGACGTTACATTTTAGCTTAACTAAGTCCATTTTTAAAAGTTGTATGTACAGTCGCCAATTAAATTGAAGAAAGAATCTAACTTATCCTGCACATTGCTGCGCGTGCGCACCGTGCTTGTCGAAGCGGGAGCTTGGCGGCTGTACCTTGTCGAGTGTCAAGTAATTATTGATGTAAAACTATTGAATTAAATTACTTATTTTAGATTTTAGGCTGTGAGTCAGCGTAACACGTTCTTTACAATTAAATATTCAGGCTAGAGTTGCTGTGATACACCATTATGGCTATAATATAGTGTAGTCATTTCTGGCATGTGTAACAATGAGGAGACGTGGATGTGGATGTCACAGTCAATCGTTATAACGCCACTCTATCTGTGATTTCACCGATGTGTAGATGCACCTTTATCCACGCAAATAAAAACTACCTTTTGAAAAAGATATTGACCATTTCGACACGGGTATGAATAATGGGTTTTTATCTCATTTAATATCTGTAATAGTGAAAACAAGGCTGTCTATAAGAACCTTGAAAATATTTTGAAAAATATATTTTATAACGCCTACCTGTGTAACAGCCAGAAATGTGACTAGATCGTGTAATAATAACAGAATCTATTTGAAAGATTTCATGTCTACATATACCTACCTATATCTAAACCAATCTATAGCCTACGATTCATCGTAGTTCACACGCTAAACTCAAGATACTGAGCAATAACGAAATTATTAACTTAGATAGCGGTCGATGGGCGGATGTACGCTAGTTAACTTATAAAATAATTATGTATTTTGATCTGGAACGAGTTTTTCATAGAAAAAATATTTCGAAGTGTAAAAGTTGTTTAAGAAATTATTAAAATATTCAAATAATAATTCTAGTGAGTTAGTCAATGAGTAAAATATAAGAGAAAGATGTTAAGAGTATAATGAAATAAAATAATAAAAATAAATAAATGTATATTTTTCATTGTGTTGACCTGTCCTTATACCACCGCACGTAAGCCTATGAAAATACACTGACTCATTCGCTCAATCCATCACAAAACCTCTGAGAATATTATTCTCTCGTGTTATGCGTGAGTCGCGGGTAACAGATAAAACTTAGGGTTCAATGCGATCCAAATAAGAATAGGAATGTCAATAACCTCTGTCAAATGTCACCTGAAAAGTATGGTTCGCAAAAAACTTATTTACATATCAATAATAATAGTCTTACATCAAATTTAAGTAAAAAGGTTAAATTAGTAGTAAGTTGTCTTAAGGCTAAAGCGCCCATCTAGCCAGCGAAGTTCAAATGTTTTGAGGTTTTTCAGATTTTTTTCAAAATCTGACAATAATATGAGGCACATTTTGTAATTCGCGACAAAGACCGTGTGCAGTGCATTTATAAATATATCCAACTTACTCTAAACCATTTCAAGAACGACAGCTATCCAGATAATCTAGCAATTTTTGTATATTTTGTGATTAACTAGTATCATATCCACCGTGATAATATTCAGAGTAAAATAAATGTATTAATAAACGCATTGCATACTGTGTTTGTCGCAAATCACAAAATGTTGTCTTAAATGTTTTCAGATTTTGGATAAACTATAAAAATACTCGAAAATTTTGAATTTCGCGGGCTAGACAGGCGCCTTCACCTTAAATTATTTATTTATAGTCATGATTCGTTTTTTAAAACCATACCATGACCTTCTTTATTTTCATTTTTGGCGCAAAGGCTTAGAAGCCGTGCCAAAATTATTAAAGAAAAGAAAATAAGGACGCCAGTCGCCATTTTGTCGTTGTTAGTGTGCTTCGTATTCGCATGTGCTGACTGATACTGTTTCTTTAGTTAAGTCTGTTGTTGTTATTTGTTTTTGTTATTGTCTCACTCATTGTGACTCGTTTCGCGGTGTTACATGCGAGAGCTCGAGAGATTGTTTGCAATGTAGACAAATAATTTGAGAGCGAGAAACAGCAAAATGTAGAATTGATGCAACAATTAAAAATAAATATCTGGTTTTGCTCACCCTACCTAACTGGTGAGAATTGACAGCTATGACGTCACAATATGGCGCAAAGTCGATCCTATTCTCATTTGAATCGCATAGCAAAACTATACTCCATTAGGCTAGAAGAAAAGTGACTGATAGGAATAAGAACAAAAAATACATATTTATGTGTATTATTCTGTAATATACTAAAAAGACTAGAAAAATATTACCTAATGCTGAGATTTTAATATAATATATTCTATACAATTTCACAATTACTATCACTTATGCATTTGGAAGCACACTTTTTTGCTTTTGTTTTGAATGTTAACATGATGTTATAAACATACTTTGAATGGAGGAGTAAAATAATTTTGCTGATTTAGGTATATATACTACAAAATTATTATTTAGATATTAAGGGTATACTGAACTTATTAACTAAAAAGTAGATAACACCTTAAATAAAGAACATTACCCACAAAAATCATGATAAGTGATATTAGTATTGTTATGATATGTGTATTGTCATTTACCCACATGGCTCAGCATTATTGATGCATTCTGTAAGATATTCTCTTAAACCATTTTTATTATATGAAGTATAAAATTGACTTAACAATGAATACTTAAGGCTGACCACTTTCAGACCTAATTTTTTTAAATGCCTTTTCTTCATTATTTGCGATCCAATCAACTGGTCATTATCAGAGCAATAGTGATCAGGCAAATGGATCAATATAGCAATATTTTCGTTTGGCATAGATTTAGATTTCCAGTTAAGAGTGTTGCTACCTAAACCAGCCGGATGTAACATAAGATCTAATATATATGTCTCATCAGAATGCAGGTACGGAATTGTTACAGCAATGGACAATTTATTAGCATCTCCAGCTACAGATATCAGACAGTCCATAATTTTATTTATTAAATTTTTTACACGATAATCTTGAGAAATAGGTTTTGAACACTGATCTTTTGGCATCAGAGGGCCAGAATAAGCTTTACACTCCAATGACAATGCTGTATCAATTAATTGGAGTCTCTGCAAGATTTCAGGACTGCTCACTTTGGCCAAATACTCTGCACTCATCATTCTACTGACTAAATTCAAAGAATACTTTTCAATATATATAAACGACAGAACAATGGAGATGAGATCATCTGTAGATATTTTATCAAAGTTCTCATTTAGTATTTTGTCGGCCAGAGGCCAAAATTCAGAGTTGTTTAAGGGATCAAAATACAAATATCCATAGGGATATATAAAGGATTTAAGGAAACTACTTGGCACAATTTTCCAGTTCTTTAAAAAGTATTCACAACATGAACTCAGTATCTGTTCATTCCGAATTTGGAATTGCAGACTGAAGTTCAAAATACCAACTACAAGGACATGACTATTGATTCTAGATCCCTTTAATCTCATGTACTTTTCAATGGCCTTTTCAACTTGATCATCAGTGTACTTGAGTCTAGTGAGCTTAGAGATGACATCCAGCAATGAGTCTTCATCTAATGCATGTATGTTTGCATTGAGCCAACTGCCCACAACCCCAAATGACTGCATGGACAAATATTTCTCCAGCATAAATGTGTTGAGAATTTCTAGCATAACAGGCACTTTTATTTTACACCACAGATCGCACAGTTTCTGTTCCAACAAAGTTTGTATTATTCTTTTACTGGCTTTCAATCCATGTAAAATGTTAAATATATGCACAATATTGATCTCATTGATATCTGCATCTCTAGCCACAAATCCAACCCACAATTTATCAATAGTGTCTGAATATTTTGAATCACTCTTATTTGTAACAAGGAATTGAATAAATTCACACAGTTGCTCTATTGATAACTTGTTATCAGTGACCCTTAGCAGTAGTTCATCACTGAACTTATACTTGTATGGTTCCATAAAAGAAGAAACTGTGTTTAATATATTCAATATTGTCTGTGTGTCTTCAGTCTTCAGTACCACTCTTAAGAGCTTGTCTAATATGGCGCCTTTCGCTAAATTAATATGGATGCTTTTGGAATCCATAATCAAAGGACTAGGATTTCTCTCAATATCGTATATACGCTCAATTGCGCCCAGTGCAATGTTTGGGGTGATCTTAGTACATTTTGATAGCAGAGAAAACACATCCCGGAGATCCAAACATTGCTTGAACTCTTCTTGTATCAGGTGGTAATTATGCGAATCCTGTGCACTCCCAGTTGGTTCATTGTTCGGTTTGTATTCGATGTCAGATAAATCCTTTAACTTCCTCACGATCACCGGAAGTTCTTGAACATTAAAGCCGTTCTCTATAAATATCGTACTACTGCTAAAATGATTATTCCCAGATTTATCGTCACTAAAACTTCTTGGAACAATTGTTATGGTGCAAGATGTTAGTGGAATATTAACATTGCTAGAAGATAGTATATTGTTCTTAGCTTTTAAATACGATCTTCTTAAAACTAACGACATTTTTCAAGAATCCAAAAGTTGAAATAAGAAACCAAATCAGACGCAAATAAAACACTACGAACTTTAGCCTTCGTATTTCCCTATTTGCTTGACAGGTTGACAGACAGAGGCAGAACAGTAGCCGCGAGATTTGACAGTGACACCTGACTGCCTGCATGCCCAAAGATAATAATAAAGCCTTTTTTATAGCTAGTTTAACGGCCCTGGGTCCAGGCCCTTTTGAGTCTAATATATAGCCGTCATCTGTGATAATGCCCACCCAGTCTAGAGAAAAACCGCAGCCAAGCATTAACCCATTATATTTTATAACATCTGGTTAGTGGCAGATGACATCAAACACAAGAATAAAACTAAATCTCCTGGATATCTTTAGGTACGTGGCCACGAACCAAAATTTGGTTTCTTTTCTATTCTTTAGTTTTATCGAGGACCACCAAATCTGTGTCGAGAACCAAAAAATATTAGTGTACATTGCATTCGTCCCTTTGTAAGTATTGCAGCCCTCACAGTACAAACATACCTATAAGATATGTTTATTTCGTATAAGGGGTTTAGATATAAAACTTTCTTCACTGTTAGAACTAAGAAAAAAAATTGTCTTTGGTATTGTCAATGTCAATTAAATGTCAGCAGGAACCAAAGAGACGAACAGTTCGGGTTGCTCTCAATATTTGTTTGAATGTTGATTTTAAAAATATATCAGTATTGTTAATCCTGGATTCTATTTGATTTTGTTGATCTGTGATTTTTATTTTAAATACTACAATAAAAATATGTATCAAATGGGCTATATTAAATTCAGCGGCCTTAAATAAATGCTTGTAAACTTGAAAACCCAGCGTACTTTTATCGATCTCAGTGGTTCTCTGGTAATATAGGTAGGTAGTGTTTGTTTTCCATACATACAAGTCCAACCAATCCTAAGAGCACGTCCAGTCAGCTGACTTCCTTGAAAGTAGTAAGTTGTATTTACATTTGCTTCGGTTTTTTATTGTAACTACGTATAATAACTTGAGTATTTTTGTTTTAATTTTATATCTTAGCCATTTGTTATGTGTTAAATATTTATTATCATTAATATTTTGAATAATCCTGAGTCAAAATTAACAGAAGTAGGACTACTATCAGTTAGTACCTACCTGAAAATATAGTTGTGTGCAATTACCAAAAACTGTACTATTTAAGGACTCAAGGACAATTAAGTATTGTCACATGATTCATAATAATTTTATAGGAACATAGCAAATATGATATTTTGTGAAAGAGTACTACTTATATATTATTTTCAAGAGGAAAGACATGAATATAGTTTAATTATTTCATATATATTTGTGTACTTAAAGAGTACAGAACAGCTAAGCCAACCTATTTAAAAATATAAAAGGTACAGATAATATTTTAAAAAACAAGTGTTTATAAATATTATTTGGTGTATGGATACCTTGATCAATGCTTTAAATAAATTTTGTGTAAACAAAGCCATGAATCAGTCAGTATAAGTTCTGTTTTGATTATAATTCAACCAATTTATTGGACATGTGCAGTAGAGTTTGTGTGTCCCTGTATTTATTTATAAATGACAAATTTTTCATTGCATATTGAAAAATAAATGAAGTTTTGTGTGTTTGTGAGTTAAATAAAAGCTGACCTTAGTATTTTAAAAATGCTAGATACCCAAAGAGGTTTCAATGCAACAATCATAAAAGTTTCTATCTTCACTTTAATTTCGACAACTGCTATTAGGTAGTATTAAGATTAGCAATTTATTAGCAACCATTATTATAAGAAGTATTGTTGCATATAACTACCTAATATATAAATTGAGTGTGGACTATTGTTTATTTTCTTGTGTGCATTATTTTCGTTTTACATACTTACTCAACATAGAGATTAGAATAATATCACCGGCCTTCTTTACATAAAAATGACCAGTCAGTTATTGTACCATTATGCCTTCATTATTTTCTAGTAAACAGCTAATTCCCTCATAGGTATGACCTAAAATGGCCAATTGATGCAGCAATTTGAATCTAGTATAGTCATGGCATTAGCAGATTAGTTACAGTTTTCTCTTAGGTATCTAGTAGGGTGATATGCTTTCTTATAATAGAAACGGGCCCTGTTATGTATGTATGTAGATAAACCCAACTTCAACTGCAACTATTAGGTACATATTTAGTCACATATGTCTTAATGTCGCAGCTATGAGTGTGCTCATAAAACAATCGTAAATAAACATTCGTTTGCAGTCGCACATAACACTAATATATCCATCAAACAACCTAGATGACCAATAGGGTCGCACCATTATACCCTATATATCTGTGATCGTGCCTGGTGTACGCTCAGTTCAATTAGCACGTACTTAAGAGGCCAGTAGAGGTAATTTAAGCAATAAGCATATAATTTGATTACCTAGGTATAACTATTTATACCATTATGTTCTCTGAGAACTATTCACAGCACATTTCAACGAATAGAGATAACGCCGCTGTTTACTTTTTACGTGATTATCTCAAATGATAAGAAATACTTAATGTTTTCTGTTTGTCAACTTTATCAAAATACTTATTCTTTTTCATAGCTCCTATGCATTGCGTAGTGTCGTGTTTCGATATAGCTAGGTATTCAAGGTGCACCGTATTCAATTACAATTCGCGTAATGCATAGTAGACAATTTGTATGTGTGTGGTTGTACGCCATTTGATTAGATTAATTCAGTTCAGGTTGTAACTAAGACGTCCGACTTTATTCCGTGAATACAAAAATAACGTCATTGCAAGTGAGTATAAACAAAAATCAAGAGGAAAACGACTTATGCATGAATCTCGTTTTTCCTCTTCCGTTGTTATTAAAAGTCTAACTGCTCTTAAAATGTGTAATTTACCTTCATACCTATGCACCGACTTACCCATATTTCGAGTTTCAAAGTCATTTGTCAATCATCTACTCCCCAATCATATCAGAATTACGTAAGTGATTTCAGGACGTAACAATCTTATCTCTACCAAATCCGTCGTCTAAAATAAAATAAAAGTATCACTGCCAATGTCCTCATCGCTCAACGCCACCTCACAGCAAATATTTAAATATTTTGACTTCATAACTCCTCTGTATTTTTCCAGATGGGTATACAATTAAGATGGGGCATTGCCGGGGTGGGCATGATAGCCCACGACTTCTTAACGGCCATGGGAACTCTGCCGGTGGACCAACACAAGGTCATCGCCATCGCCGGGAAAGATCTGGATCGTGTTCACAGATTGGCCACGCTGCACAAGATCAACACGGCATACGAAGGCTACGAGTCGCTCGCGCATGATGATTCTATAGGTAACAAAAACTAACCTGTCATTGTTTATGCAAATACAAACAGGAGATAACGTCTTGAATTCATCACACCTGAACGATTCTTAACGATTCGGCGCTAGTATAATGAAAACATAATAGCCTTCTCAGCACTAACGCCTGTAACGCTTGTTACCTATTCGACACGGTCAATTACTTACTTACTTGCCCATTCAAAATAAACCGATCGATATTGCTGACATTTCGGTGGTAAACGTCATATTTAATTATTTGTCCGTAGATTAATAGTCTCGAGTTGTCCAATTTTAGAAGTTATTAACATTTTCCAAGACAATGCGTAATGCTTTTAAGTCGCATATAAATTCACAGTCGTATTATCGTATGCAATTTTTTTTTATCATTATAATTAATTATAATTACCATGATTATCCTTGAATCTAGCTTATTATCATAATTGAGAAGTTAACCCTGAAACCTTTCATTGAAAACTGCAAATCTATTGCCACTTCTACATTTACGTACGCTAGTGTCTTTGTGTATGAGTAAGGTAATGGCATGACATTGTCGGAATGAAATGAGGTTGTTTTCAAGGCGGGACACGGCTATCACTAACACGACACGCGGGGAACTCAACTGCTTACATCTCAGGTTCACTCGACGTATTCTTCTTATTTCCAGACATTGTTTTCGTGAGTGTTCTCAATTTGCAGCACTACGAAATAACAAAGTTAATGTTAGAGAACGGTAAACACGTGCTATGCGAGAAGCCAATGGGCATGACTTACAAACAGACCAAAGCGCTGGTGGACCTGGCGCGCGATAAGAAACTATTCCTGCTAGAGGGGATGTGGTCGAGGTTCTTCCCTGCTTACGACGCTTTGGATAAGCACATATCTTCGGGCGGGCTCGGGGACATTTATCACATCAGCATACAGTTTGGGGTGGAAATTAACGATATTGAGAGAAACTTGTAAGACATTTACTATCATTCACTGCTTTATAAATAACGCTTCATAATATGTTATACAGGATTAGTGGTAATTCGAAGTATTCTTTGATAACCCTGCACGGAATACGTCGATACGTCGGCATAGATATAATAGGGCAGCTAAAATGCGACAAATCTCAGCCCCCGTATATTAAAATCAGAGATTTTTTATGATGACCCAAAAATCGACAGTTAATGACTTATTGAAAATTAATTACTATTGAATGACATCTAATTCAATAGTTATTTATTGTTGGACCATAATAAAAAAAGCAACTAGAAAAAACTTAATATCTCTACAAAAATACTGAATTTCATATAACAAAGCGTTGATGTAAAAATTGTTGCATTTTAGCTCCTCTATCACATACTGCAAGGACTACGTCGAAATACCAGTAACCCTGTATAAGTGCCTACTATTACGAAGGATTTATTGTAAGTTTAATTGTAGATCAAGAGCGCATTCACTCATTAAAACATACCTTTCAGAATGAAAGACTTAGGAGGTGGAGCGGTGCTAGACTTGGGTATATACATGCTACAGCTAGTACAGTTCGTATACAAGGAACCGCCCTCGGATATCGTGTGCACCGGCCACCTGAGCAAGTCCGGAGTGGACGAGTCCATATCTTGCGCCTTAAAGTACAAGGATGGTAGAACAGCCACCCTGTCGGCGCACACGCGGGCCACGATGCCTAATAGAGCCGAAATCATTGGGACCAAAGGCGCTATTACTGTGAGTAGTTGTTCCTAATGATCCTTATTCCCGTATTCATAGAGTTCACATGATGTGCCATCAGGGATGCGATATGCAAGATTTAGCGTAACAAGAGCCATAATCATAAAGATTGTTTAGCTGTGTTAAATAAATGCCTTCTTATCCCCTTCAAAATGATTGCGCTTGGGGGAGCGCCTACCTCGCGGCCAGGGGGGCACAAAACAAAATGATAGTTTTCTATAGAAATAGAACAATTAAGGTTCGATTTCACAAAACTATAATAAATATGGCCAGAATGACACACCAACTACCGTACAATGGACTGGGGGCAATCCCAGTGACGCCCAGACCAGGGCAAATTACGAAAAGGCCATTTCCGAAATTTACCCCAGTGGGAATCGAACCAGCAACCACCATTTGCGTGTAATGAGCTGAGCGGCCTACGCTCGAACCACTGCGCCAAACGGTCGTCAAACTAATTAAAATATCACTTTATTTGCACCCCTTATCTTCTTATCACTGGATGTAGCGAACAGGTGCTCGACAGGCTGATAAAGCTTCAAAGGCCTTATGCGGCCAATAGCACTTCTTATCCTAACGAGCGACCATCAGCAGACTCAATAGATCATCCATTGTTCGGTATAGTGCCGGTATAGTATATATACAACGCGTTTGCATAGCAGTAAGTGTCAGTAGCATTGTTTACGTCAATAACTAAAAGGTTTTGTAATGGCACTTTTACAGAAACGAAAACAGTAATTTGCTATCTTTTGAAATATTACTTCTAGCGTGGGCTATGAATTATTCTAATGAGCCGAAAAGCAAAACAATCTGAATAATAGTGTTTAAATTTCAGTCGACTACCTATTCATTTATTTTTATGGTAATAACTACAATACCGCAAGAGCATATTACCGTTTACATTTTGAGTTGACGTTCTAGAATAGCTTAGTAGAGACCGCACATAAAGTAGTAGAATACATCTAATTATAAGTGTGACGGTTTCGGGTTATTAGAATGAATAAAAACATATAATCTTTTGAATCTTAATAAAACTTCATTAAGGTGAAGGTTTTTTTTTTAATAAAAAAAAAGGTGAAGGCGCCTGTCTAGTCCGGGAAATTCAAAATTTTCGAGTATCATTTGGATTCCCCATTTTAGTATTTTAGTTTATCCTAAATCTGAAAACATTTAAACAACATTTTGTGATTTGCGACAAACACAGTATGCAGTGCGTTTATTAATACATTTATTTTACTCTAAATATTATCACGGTGGATATGATACTAGTTAATCGCAAAATATACAAAAAAATCCAAATTATCTGGATAGCTGTTCTTGAAATGTTTTAGAGTAAGTTGGATATATTAATAAATGCACTGCACACGGTCTTTGTCGCGAATTACAAAATGTGCCTTATATTATTGTCAGGTTTTGAACAAAAAAAAAAAACCATAAAAAATTGAACTTCGCGTGCTAGATGGGCGCTTTAGCCTTAAAGCTGTTTAAAGATTTAGCTAGGGCGTTTTAAGCACTGGACGCGAGTACTCTACCTATAAAGTATGAACACGTTCAACCGACTTTCGCGGGGGGAGTACTATTGGTGCACTATTCTAATAACTTATTGTTACATCGCTTCTTGATAGAGTAGGCAACGTAATAACGACCAAGGCTAATGTATCTCGTTATGTGGTTAGCGGGATATACGTGAAATAGGCATGATCGCGCGTCCAGTTGTTAACTCGTCCCAGAGATTTGGATTCAGTTTAATGGTAAACAATTTCACCAGTTCCCATACGAAGCTGGCTGACACGATAAATTCGAACGAATTGGTAGCACCTGAAGAGAAGCAAAATGAATGTATAATACTCTCGTATAAAGTTTTATAGTTCCCAGGCTTTTCTTATTAAGTAAATAAGAAATTTCTCAATCATGTCCCCATCTATCATTATGTCTGTTATGTGTGTTTGATAACCGCTTGGCGCTGTGGTTCGAGTGTAGGTCGCTCGGCTCACTGCACATGGTGGTTACTCTACAGTACTTATCCAAATTTCGGAAGTGGCTTTTTCGTAATTTGCACTGGTCTGGGTGTCACTGGGATCGCCCCAGTTGCTTAGTTTGAGACCATACGTATAGATGGTGTCAGTCTGGCGATATTTTTTTTATTATGTACAGCTGGATTACTTCTGGTGTCCCACTGTGCTGCATATATCAGCCGCCAACAACACCGAGTGGACGCTGCCCAAAGGGAAATACAAATTCCACTTCCACAACAGCGCCGGACTCAACTACGAGATACAGGAATGCTGGGACTGTATCAATAAAGGTATTGTACAAGTTTGGGAACTAAAGAGAGTTTGATGCGGTCCTCTTTCGCAAATTGATATATTTTTGATAGTAAGGGTGCTACTCTTAGCAACGATAATCGATATATCGTGATATTCGTATTGTAGAATCCAAATTTAAATGCCATTTTTTCGTTGCCGTAAATCGTCTGAACGAACGATAATTTTGTAGCCTTCGTTCAGTAATCGATACGACGGCAAAAAGATGGAATTTAGAGTAGAATTCGACACTACAAATGCACGATATATCGATTATCGTTCCTAAAAGTAGCACCCCCAGCATAGCAAAGTTCCTATTATATCATACGATGCCGGTTCTATTTACGGTAGATAAATTATGATTATAAAGATGATGAGTGTGTGAACTATCGGGGATATAAAATAACTTTTATACGGGAATAAAGGCTTTAATTAAAATCATAAATGAAATTTATTCATGCTTAACCCGGAGATTTCTTCAGTGGGTTTGATCATACAAAACTACTGTCTGAAACCACTTTGTATAAATACCGTGAGACTATTTATTGTTTGACTTTTTTGGTGGCCTTAAAATACCTACTGCAGATACTGCAGAATAAATTCATTGAAACCTCTATAAACCTTAACAGAAATATTTCGTGAGTCCAACAAATAATCGTTTAATTCTTAATGTATAACAAATATTCCAAGGTTATCCTTATAAATCGTAGCTACGATTGTATTAATTCAATAGCGATTTGACAAACAAATTTATATCCACATTCCTACCATTTTTATTGCGACATTGTCACAAGATATAATGTACACCTTATCCCAACAAATAGGTCATCCTTAAGGCTAAAGCGCCCATCTAGCCTGCGAAGTTCAAATTTTTTGAGGTTTTTTAGAATTTTTTCAAAATCTGACAATAATAAAAGGCACATTTTGTAATTCGCGAAAAAGACCGTGTGCAGTGCACTTATTAATATATCCAACTTACTGTAAAACATTTCAAGAACTACAGCTATCCAGATAATCTGGCAATTTTTTATTTAGTGATTAACTAGTATCATATCCACCGTGATAATATTTAGAGTAAAATAAATGTATTAATAAACGCACTGCATACTGTGTTTGTCGCAAATCACAAAATGTTGTCTTCAATGTTTTCAGATTTTGGATAAACTATAAAAATACTCGAAAGTTTTGAATTCCGCGGGCTAGACAGGGGCCTTCACCTTAACTAGTCCGAACTTAACGATTTTACGTCATTGACGGTAACATGTTCCTATATTTTTGTTACAGGATTGCTAGAAAGCCCAAAGATGAACTTGGATGAGACAATACTTTTATCAAAATTGACTGACACCATGCGGGCTCAGTTAGGTGTCTCGGAAATAGAACTAAATTGAGACAAAAACAAAACTCGTTTAGGCCAGTTTAAATATTGTATTATCGTACGTATTATTATACACATAAGATTCGCTTTAATTATTATAATATACTTATATCTAAGTGCCAGTGGAACAAATGAGCTACGCGTTGTGATATTTATTTCAAGCGTTTTTAAAAGTTACTTAAAGTACAGTATTTACCTCAACTAACTGTGATCAATAGTGTGTTGTGAGACGGTTGTTAAAAGTTAATATTAAAAAAATATTATTGCACACACTGTTTTTCTTACAAAATAGTCTAATTTTAATACTTTGTTTTTTTACATTTGCCAAAAGTTCTACACAGCCATAATTTTGTTCCAACTCAATGTTATAGCTACGGCCGTATTCACAAACAACATTTGTCTAACGGCCAATTACTCCTTTACAAGTAACAGCCAAAGTAATTTCAAAGTAAGAGTAACTGTCAAATTGGCTGTACTTCACAATTTTAGCTGTTGCTTTTACTTTAGTTGTTCACGAAGAATCTGGCCGTAAGTAAGGGACCAACACTATAGATAGTTCGAGTTGACATTTCTCAATGCGTTGTGCGTTCGCGCGCGCTGTATGAGACCTCACAATAATGTTTGTGAATACGGGGCTTCGTAACATCTAGACACGGGCTAAGGTCACCGAAACAGACAAGGCAACAGGTGATAGTGTTGTGTTATTTGTCGACGCAACGGTCGAAGCTCTCAAACACGTCGCGGATGAGGGCGGCGCCCTCGCGGATCTGCTGCTCGGTGATGACGAGCGGCGGCGCCAGGCGGATGGTCTGCCCGTGCGTGGTCTTGGTCAGCAGCCCCGCGTCGCGCAGCCTCAGCACCACGTCGTACGCGGGGATACCTGCGCAGGAATAAAGAGATCAACTTTTTGAAAATGGAATTGACTTTTGTGGATTGGAGATCGGTTGTATGCAAAGTATGAAGTATGGTCTGTGTCTCAGCTCAATTACTTAAATAGAAAAACTCGCAACTTACATACTAAAGTCAATAATTTTTATGAACATTGAGGTACAATGACATTAACTAGTTTTGTTCTGACGTTCATAGGTAGTGCTTTCAGACCACACAAACATCATGTTTCACCACTAAATCTGGCATTACGGGAGGGTCCCGCAGAATGCGGGACGGTTCGCTGCCTTACGCAAGATGCAGCATTTCAAGCACGTTGAAAAACAGTATCAAGTTTGAAAGATAAGTACAAAGACCCATTTAATCATTCCAGAATATTTGTTGATGGGTCTTGACCTAATTTATTTGAATGTAGGTACCCATTTCCCTTATAAGGGTCAACTCAGCTTTTGGCCTAAGGGGGGAGTATTATCAAAAGAAGACGTAGTTTTTCAGCATTGTTATTCCACCTTCATGTCTCATGTCTCATGACAGAGATGACGGTATATGTCATAGAGGAAGAACGAACTAGGCATACTTTGAGTCCATAATCCTTGGCAGGTTTTATAGTCTCCTACCTGGACGATCGCGACAATGGGCAAAATTTATAAGCTACATAGAATCGGGAACTTCGGTAATTCTATCTCAATACTCCCTATTCCGGGAATGAGAGTAACAACAATTCATACTCACTGTCGTCTACAACAATAGCGCACATCAGTCCTTTCCCTCGCACGACGTTGATCTTATTTTTCGGGATCTTGTTCAGTTCGTCGCGGAAAATTTTACCCAGTCTTTCAGCGTTCTCTGGTAACTTCTCCTCCAGCAGTACCTATAACAAGAACCAGGATGGCATAGATTATTTTTTCCTGGAAAGTACATCATCTTAAGCATTTACTAATATCGTGCTATTATAATAAAAATTTACATAACTACTACTACAGTGTAAGTGAGCAGAATTTATCTGTTCGGCGCCCGCACAGAATAGTAATACTCCTAGCAGAGGGCGACAGCTTCGCTAGTCGCTATTGTCTTTATAAAACTGTCACCAGTAATGGTTTTTCCTTAAGGCTAAAGCGCCCATCTAGCCCGCGAAGTTAAAATTTTTTGAGGTTATTTAGAAATTTTTCAAAATCTGACAATAATAAAGGGCACATTTTGTAATTCGCGGCAAAGACCGTATGCAGTGCATTTATTAATATATCCAACTTACTCTAAAACATTTCAAGAACGACAGATAACCAGGAAAACTGGCAATTTTTGTATATTTAGTGATTTACTAGTATCATATCCACCGTGATAATATTTAGAGTAAAATAAATGTATTAATAAACGCACTGCATACTGTGTTTGTTGCAAATCACAAAATGTTGTCTTAAATGTTTTTAGATTTTGGATAAACTATAAAAATACTCGAACATTTTTAATTTCGCGGGCTAGACAGGCGCCTTCACCTTAAGGCTAAAGCGCCCATCTAGCCCGCGAAGTTCAAATTTTTTGAGGTTTTTTAGAATTTTTTCAAAATCTGACAATAATAAAAAGCACATTTTGTAATTCGCGACAAAGACCGTGTGCAGTGCATTTATTAATATATCCAACTTACTTTAAAACATTTCAAGAACGACAGCTATCCAGATAGTCTGGCAATTTTTGTATATTTAGTGATTAACTAGTATCATATCCACCGTGATAATATTTAGAGTAAAATAAATGTATTAATAAACACACTGCATACTGTTTGGCGCAAATCACAAAATGTTGTCTTAAATGTTTTCAGATTTTACATAAACTATAAAAATACTCGAAAATTTTGAATTTCGCGGGCTAGACATGTGGCTTCACCTTAAGGTGAAGGCGCCTGTATCACGGTGGATATGATACTAGTTAATCACTAAATATACAAAAATTGCCAGATTATCTGGATAGCTGTCGTTCTTGAAATGTTTTAGAGTAAGTTGGATATATTAATAAATGCACTGCACACGGTCTTTGTCGCGGATTACAAAATGGGCCTTTTAAAATTGTCAGATTTTGAAAAAAATAAAAAAAAACTCAAAAAATTTGAACTTCGGGCTAGATGGGCGCTTTAGCCTTAAGAGGAACCATAGTCCAATTTTGACTACCTGGGCAATATAAGTTGTTGATGTACTACTGTTCTCAAAGTGTGTAAGGGTAAAGTAGGCTATGACTATGAGAAACCAGTACAGACCTTTATCGATTCCATAGCCACAGCACAAGCTAGGGGGTTCCCGCCGTAAGTAGATCCATGGGTGCCTGGTTTTATGACCTTTAAAGTTTAAACAAAAATCTTCATAAATATAGCAAAGCATCCGCTAAAATTGTAAAGAAAAGAAGCCAATTTAACCGTTATTTTTCCTTTTAGACAATACTTTGGCTGTTACTTGCAGTGATCATACATAAGATAACTCTAATAATGTTCAATTGTAGTTTTGACACTTACATCCATGACGTTACTGTTGGCCAACACAGCGGACACTGGCAGTGTTCCACCGCTGAGAGCTTTACCCAGAATGAGAATATCGGGTTTCACGCCCTCATATTCAACCGCCAACAATTTTCCCGTACGACCTGAAATTGGTAATCATTCAGCCATTTTACAACCAAATATAACTGGTACCAAGCAGGTACTTACAATTACAGTGGCTGGCGAGTTAATCCAACAGACTATGCACCACATTCATATCTATAGCAGTTTTGAGGTGGCTTCATCTCACATAAAGCCCCGTATAATAAGATTGCTCTAAGTCTAAGACCGATCTTGGAAATGTCTTTCTTATAACATTCCAGTACAAAAGAGATATCGAAAGAATACTCAAGACCGCTCTCAGACTTAAGATCGATTTATTAATACCTACGGGCCTTAGTCACAACAGAATTATGTACGATCCATAAAAAAATGTGTGAGGCCTTCAAGAATAATGGAATCACAACTAAGCACTATAGTGAGTGTACAGACTAAGCTAGAGACGTGGTAGCGCATCTGCAAGGAGAATACATAATACATAGGTACTAGGCACTGCATCTGCAGTTTCTCAAAGCTATTCGGTAGATTTTTATAGGTACGTTGTGTAGGTCCACAATTAGTCTAATAACGATTCGTGGTGCCTTACAACTGATCTTCAATCAGCTAAAACAGTCTTGCTTCTATGGCAATCAGCCCATACCAGCTATTTTTGTCTCCCGCTTTGCACCGGAGGGAAGTGGTTTTTTTATTCTTCCGACTTATTAGGAATTATTTCTTGCGATTAAATTCGTTCGGGTTTCAAGACAATTTTTCTTTTTGCCGGGACGCGTCGAGGGTAAACCTCGACGTCATTATTAGTCACCATTGTAGATCCTGGTTGACAGGAGTAACAGTGGTAGGAGGGACCAGTCTCAAAAAAAGAGGTACGTTGTTTTTTCGTCGTCGAAAATCCACTTACCCAAGCCAGTCTGCACTTCGTCTGCGATCCAAAGCACGTTGTACTTGGTGCACAGCGCCCGCACCTGGCGCAAGTACCCCTCGTCCGGGATCACCACCCCCGCTTCCCCTTGAATGGGCTCCACCATGAACGCGGCCACCGTCGGGTCTTGCAACTCTTTCTGTTGATAAGAAAAACATAAATGCTACCTCTACAGCGTCTACTAAGATGATCTGTGTATTCAGATTGTTTTGAGACTTATGAGCACGGGCCAAAGTGAACTGGACTCAGAATTGACAGTTTTCTAGTTCAGGCCAGTCCACACTCCACACGGGTTGTTAACTTATCACGTCTTTTCGAAAGCTTGTTAGGTTATTTCACCGAATTGCAAGTTTCCTCATTCACCGTTAAGCACATAATGATCATATATTTTGAATTTGTTTTTATGGTAGATTGATTAAAGATAACTTTTATGAATCTCACCTCAAGAACTTGAATGTTATTATAAGGTATTAATTTAAAGCCGGGCATGTATGGGCCGAACCCTTGATAGCACAAGGGGTCTGACGACGATGACACGGCTGACAGCGTGCGACCCCAGAAGTTACCTTCGGCGAACAGGATCTGAAAGCACAAACATTTTAATAACTTTCGGTGATATTACCTAATACCTACTGCTCATGATTTTCCATCAGCTGCTTCCTGTTTGTGCAAATGATCTGCAGATCTCGCAGTTCTTTTTATAACGGTGTCATATCTTGACCCTGAATGGCCTACGCTTCTACTCGTTCAGGGTTTTTTTTTTATTGGGACTGGTCCCGCCACCCACTCCCACCACTGTTACTGTTAACTAACCAGGATCGACAATGGTGACCAATGACGTTCAGGGATATCACTGAGTAAGGGTTTAAGTTCACATGTTAGCTTCTCTTTAAGGTCAATTTCATTTTTTTGGTGTGGAAATCTTCATGGATACCCGCACTCCCCGGGGGAGGCCCTTTGCAACCCTTGAAATGTTAGTGTCATTGATCAATTACAGGTGTACCTATCCGTACCTTGGCCTGTCCATCGGGTATTTTCTTGACGTCATAGCCCCACTTGCGCGCGAGCTTGCACGCGCTCTCGCCCCCCTCCACGCCGGTGTTCATCGGCAGCAATCGGTCGAAGCCGAACACCTCAGTCATGAACTTCTCATATATGCCCAATTGGTTTGAATAAAATGCCCTTAAAATGCCAACAAATGATTTTAGTATGTCTGCACAATGCCTACGTAGGTCAGGTCTTTTCAGGACATTGTCGCATGGCTGTAACTTGCCACACCCGTGTGAGTGTTGAGGATAGTGCTTTGTAGTGCCTTTTTTTATATATATTATTTTACTCAATCTGCCAGTCATACTAAAGTTTTTCTTTCTTTCTTTCTTTTCTTTCTAGTAATATCGTCATACAAAGACATATATCGTAGGATCATTTTTTCCGGTTATATCAAACTCGTGTTCGATCTAGCGAAAAGAAAGGCTTACGCGTAGAATACTAATCTATGAAGACTTTAAATAAATATAAATAAAATTAACCAAAAATCGACCTATTGTAAATCAAATAAACTAAAATATTACCTAGACACTAATGTGAGGCTATCAGCCTGCTTCTTGAGGGCCTCTATGATCCTGGGGTGGCAGTGGCCCTGGTTCACAGCGGAGTATGCACTCAAGAAGTCATAGTATTTCTTGCCTTCGACGTCCCACACGAATATACCTGGAAAATACCAGAACGTTTTCATTGACGTCATTCATTGACGTCGCCATTGCAAATATTTTACCTTTAATTTAATTAAGTAAACTATGACTTACTTAATAAAAAAATATCTAAAGTGTGACAGACAGTACACAGCCTAAACTGATGGGTACAAAAGCATGAAATTTTGCACATGAGTTCCTTATACAACGTAGGTGTGCACTAAAAGTGGATTTGACAAAATACATTGGATAAAGGAGTTAGATATGGGATGAAAGTTTGTACGTACATATAATCTTTGTGTAGGTATAAAGTCAGGAAACAGCATAATGAGGAAGTTGAATATAAGCAGGCGAGGAGGACGAGTTAAAATTATGACTGTTGCAAATTAAAAGCTATTTACCTTACAGATTGTATGGCTGAACCCGTATAACGATAAATTTATTTATTCTTGCAGAAGACTTACGGACTAATACAAAATCTTTATTAAAGAAAATTAAGTTATTAATAAATGATTACAACCTTACTAATTATTTAAAAAATGTACAAAATTTGGCCCATGCGATAGCGTACCCAAGATGCTAGCCGCATTCCCTCGCTGGATGGCTAGAGCCACTCGCCTCACGATAAATTAAATATTTAATATAGGTAATCGTACTCTGTTAAGTAAATAATTTTATACCAATCCAAGATCACGAGATTCATCGTAAAAAGTAAGATAAAAACTTATCTCAATGAATTATGAGTTTATTGGTGGCTTAACACACCATAAAAATTTGTTATGTATGGCGCATCTCATTGCAATACAATTTGATAAGTCTCAAGGTAGATTTTTATTATGGTTTCAACTTATGATAAAATTCTTCTATGTAGGAGAGTACAGTAGTTCTATCATGAGTTTATGTAGTCGATAGTCGCTTGCGTCTACGTAAAATAGTTGCTCGGATGGCTGCCGATATAAAATTTGATATACAAACATATTATATAGACGCTGGCTAGTAGGGACTAGGGAGCGTATAACTTATTGTTGAACAGTTGACAGGTGTTACAGTTTTCAAAATATGATAGTAAAATCACCTCTATACATATTCAAATTCAAAGCGTTTATTTTGTTTAGGCCTACTGGGGCACTTACAAATTGACAATTTTACATTTTTTTTACATCTACAACCAGATCGGAACGCGACCTCGGCTGAGAAGATCCGGCAAGAAGCTCAGCGGGCTTGTCGTTTAACATTTTATATTTTTTTTACTAGCGTGGAATTTAACTTAACCGCTCCCGCATTCTGAGCCCGCGCGACAGAACCAATTTTTTATTTCTAAAATAATGTAGCCTACATTACTGCTTATAACATTAGCTATCTGCCAGTGAAAGTCCCGTCAAAATCGATCCAGCCGTTTCGGGGATTACCCGGAACAAACATACAGACAAGCAAACAATTTTTTTTTAAATCGCTTTTTTGCTATAGGTGTCGTATGTACTTGCATATGCACTTAGTGAAAAGGTGTTATTTGATATTACAAACAGACACTCCAATTTTCTTTATTTGTATAGATTTTCTTTATTTTATCGCCAGTTGTTTATACATAATACCTATACATAATATCTTTTGGTGAAAGTCATTCATTGTGATAAACTGAGACTATTAATAGAAATCATTGGTGATAACGTTATTAATAATAATACCGGTACGTAACTAAAACATCGTTCCTACTAAGATGATAGAAGTGTTTTAAATTAACCGCGTGGCTTTGTACGCTATTATTGCTGGAGGAGGTGTCGTCAAGGCAATTGATGAAGCAGCCTTGTTAGTCCACTTATATCAATTCATCTATATATCTATACAAATAAATAAAATCGGAGTGTCTGTTTGTAATATCAAAATAACACCTTTTCACTAAATGCATATGAAAGTACATACGATACCTATAGCAAAAACGCGAATTAAATAATTTTTGTCTGTCTGTCTGTCTGTCTGTCTGTCTGTCTGTCTGTGTGTTTGTTCCGGGTAATCTCCGAAACGGCTGGACAGATTTCGACGGGACTTTCACTGGCAGATAGCTGATCTTATAGCGGGTAACTTAGGCTACTTTAATTTTAGAAAAACAATTAGGGTTCCGCGTAAAAAAATAAAAACACTTGAAATCAAAGTGTATCTCCGAAACGGCTGGACCGATTTTGACGGGACTTTCACTGTTAGATAGCTGATGTTATACGCAGTAAGTGAGGCTACTTTTATTTTAGAAAAACAAAATTTAAAAAATGGGTCCTGTCGCGCGGGCTCAGAACGCGGGACCGGGCTTTATTGTTAAGTTGAATTCCACGCGGGCGAAGTCGCGGGCTCAGCTAGTATATATATAAAAATGAATCTCTATTTCCTTGGACATCGCATCACGCGTGAACGGATAGAAAGATTTCTCTAATTCTTTTATGCTGTGTTTATTAATGTCAGGAGAGGTTCTTATACATATAAGAAACAATTAAGAAAGTTGAGCGGAACAATTCGAATTCAATATTCAAAGTTAAGACAGGACATCGTCTGTCAGCTAGTATTATACAATAATATATAATAGTATAATATATTATAGTAATCTAGTACTATATGGAGAACAATTCAGAGTTTTTAAGCAAAATACAAGTTAAGTAGGACTCAAATATGAGGTCGCATATTCACTGACGAAGTGAATTCGAATTTAACTCCTTCAGCTCTTGATCGAATTTAATTCAACCATGTGATAATATGGGTTTACTTAAATACCTCGCAATATTGGCATTTGATCTAAAGTATGATGCAATGATCATGTTAGATTACCTAGCTTATTCTACGGTATTTACCCACTGACATACCTACTGGTCAGGTCAAAGTTATATTGGTAATGACTTAGATAATAATAATAAATTACATCAGTATATGGATTTATGACCAGTAACCACCTTATGAAATAACTAGCTGTGCCCGCGTCTTCTTCCGCGTGGAATAATGTCTTTGGGTAGCATTTTCAATTATTTAGGCTAATTATTATACAAATAAGATACATACGTATAAATACTTCAATGATATTGATATTTCCATACAAACTTTCATCCTATGCTCCCTATTGTTATTTTACACCATTGAGGGTAAAACTCTTACAAACTTTGAATGTCATATTTATTTATATCGAATCAACAGCCTAAAAAATATGCTTCAAGCTTCTAGCTCTAAAAATGACAATACGTCCATAAAAAAATCATCCCCCCTTTCAACCCCTTACAACACTTTTCGAATTAAAAAGTAGCCTATATCCTTTCTCAGGGTCTAGACTTTCACCTTTAATAATACGAGTGTGTTGCGGTTGGCTTTCATTAATAAGTCCATTCTCTTAAGACTCGACTCTTCCCTCTAGGCTAGGACCTAGGGGGAGGAAGGCAGTACCTACAGACTTAAAGGAGGACTTAATTCCCACATACATAATATTATGTACTTAACATTAAATCTCTGAGCACACATCAGATACCGTCAAAGAATTTGTAAATGTCTTATTATTACAAATTATTTGGGTACCGTCGTATAAGTAATTCTAATGCCAATTACTTACTTGATCGCTAGATAGGTAAGAAAAAATTTTGCACTAACACATAATCTTTTGACTCATCGTTATTAAGTAGGTAGCTTTGAGTACTTATCTCAGTCATAATCGCAATGCTGCCCACCGATCAATAAATAGATAGCGTGATATAGAACTTGCCTTCGCCGCGGGTCAGCACGACGGGGACAGGCGCGTAGTTCCTGCACCCGTGCTTCTCCTCCAACGCGATGAAGTCCTGGGACGACAGGTTCGACTTCTGGTCAGCCATGCTGTCGAGGAAATGGGAAAGTAGGAGAATCAATGAACCGAATGTCACAGGAAAGTAGCAACAAATATGAAAGTGTTAATACAAAAGTTTTAAAATTTAAAATATCTCCGAGTATACCTGGTTTAAATGGTTGTCTATGATTTTTATTTTGAAATTGGAGACCTTTTTGCTCCTATTACCACGAATATCTGTGTAACAATGACAGTAGAGCGAGATAAACTTTATTATATACCAACATTGATGCGACTATAAAATAATAACGGGCCTGATTGCACCGGTTACATAGCGACTGCGTTAATTAAATTACTTAGATAGGTAACATTATGCGTGACAACGAACTCATTATAAACAATTAATTGTAAATAAGTATATTTCTTAATTGATTGAAAAAATAATAATAAGGGCAATGAAATCTAAAAGGCGTGTTGTTGTAAACAAACATTAGGTACATTTATATCGGTGTCAGTAAACTCCGTTTCTTTCACAGGGTCAATGTGATTTAATTGTAGACTAATATTTCATTCATGCGAATGAATGAATAATTATTTAATTAATTATTAATTATATGGTCGCAATTGATAAACGTTATACGAGAAAGAGAAGGAAGAGTAGCGTAATGTAAAACTTGAGTAACGTAATGTAAAAATAATTTATGAGAGCACTCTAACCTTTTATATTGATTTATTTAATGACAAATGTAGAAACGAGACTTGTTGAGGAACCCGGGAGAGGTGTGTCTGCGGCCAAATATATCCGAATACTGAATGGTGATACAACGGCTAGGTACCGTCGGAAAAATACCACACATTGTTAACTTCCTCTGAATGTTACGTCATGCAGTCTCACAGGTTGGTGGCTGGCTGGCAATTAGATTGATTCGCTGTTGGCCAATTTGCTTAGATAAATCAATATTTTTCTATTCACAACGCATTATGAACAGTAGGTACCGAAATGACGGCGACCTTGGTACTATTATTGTAACAAGCTTAAATATTTGTACACAGACTATTGAACATATACTTTACTCACAAACCAATCACAGACCAGTGCCCGACACACCTCTTTTGCATTCCAATCTATAAATCTTCGTCCCGGTGATAAATAGGTAATAATTATAAAATATCTAAATATTTACAACACCCTGTTACCCAAGATCTTGAGAAGTAAATTAAAATGTCTGACCGAGCGTTTAAGCCGGTATGGTTTATGCATAGAATAAACATTGAAAACCTTATTCTCCATTTCAAAGTATTTCACCAGTTGTTATCATCAGTTATACCTACCTACTGCACTCCCTATCGACACCGTTAACCTCTAAGCGCTGTTATTTACAGATTTCTTCGCTGATGAAATACATTACATGTGTATTAATAGTATCCGAATGTAAACATTTGATAACATAGGAGTCCATGAAAAAGTGTATTTGCATTATTGGTACTTTTCATAATGTCCAATTGATGGCTGTGCCGTGCCATTCGAACCGGGTTCTGTACCTAGTGTTTTAATAATAGGAATTTTGCATAATATAACAACCATGTTGACAAATTTTAACAGCCCTCCCTCTTTATTTAAGCTCCTACGTAGATCTCCTAGGGCAGGGATGGCGAACCAATGGCACGCGTGCCTTTGATGGCACAGCGACAAAATATTTTGGGCACACCATCGATCGAAACGGTTTGCATTAAAGTTTGAAGACTTTAAAGTAACAAAATTTGTACTTAGTGACTAAGTAATTCATAAATCAATCTCAAGTCTGAGAGCGATCTTGATTACGCTTTTGACATATCTTTTGTATCGGAATAATATAAGAGTGACATTTTCAAGATCTCTGTCGGACTTGAGATCGATTTATTAATAAGTCAACATTGTATTATTTAACGGTAAGTGTATGGCAACATTTTTTTTTTTTAAAACATTTAATTCATCCATAAAGGTTCGCCATCCCTGTCCTAGGGGCTCTATGACACTTATACTACAAGCACTTGGACTCGGACCTCCCAAGGCGCACTGGCAAAGATTAAGGTGATAGCGCTTGTCTAGCCCCCGAAATTCAATTTTTTTTTGTAGTTTTAGAGTTTAGAATAGGACCGACCCCAATCTTCCCGTGGGTGTCGTAAGAGGCGACTAAGGGACTTGTACTGGCTAGTAGCTTAGGTCAGCAACAGCATTCCCAAGGAGGGTTGACGTCAGGCAGGCGGCCGGTCGTAAAAACCATGCCAAAACCCTTGCAGCACATTTATGGAAAGTAATAGCTATAGATGCGATCGGACTAGGGCGTACCCCCGAGGCGACGCGCAGTTGCAGCACCCGGCAGCTGTGAGAAATGGACTAGGGTTGTTGCATCGTGGACGGGTGCAACGTAAGAGGCAAGTCCAGGAGGTGAGATTGAGGTTCGCCACGTGGAACGTGGGAACGATGACAGGGCGAGGAAGAGAATTAGCGGAAGTATTCAAAAGGAGAAGAGTGAATGTAGCATGTTTGCAGGAGACGAAATGGAAGGGAATGAGAGCGAGAGAGATTGGGGAAGGATATAAGTTTTACTATTGTGGGAGCGACGGAAAAAGGAATGGTGTGGGAATTGTGTTAGATAGTGAGCTGAAAGAATGTGTGGCGGAAGTAAAGAGGGTGAATGATAGGCTGATAGCCCTAAAAGTAATAAAGGAAGATATAGTGCTAAATATAGTAAGTGCATATGCACCTCAGGCTGGATGTGGTGATAGAATAAAGGAGAAGTTTTGGGAAGATTTTGATAGGGTGATGGTTAACATTCCAGATACAGAAGAATTGTTTATAGGAGGGGATTTTAATGGACATGTAGGACGAGTGAATGATAGGTACGAAAGAGTACATGGTGGATGGGGGTTCGGGACCCGAAATGTAGGTGGCGAGGCCTTGTTAGATGCTGCGACAGCCTTTGACTTGGCTATAGCAAACACCTTTTTCCAAAAAATAGACCAACACCTCATCACCTTTAAAAGTGGAAACCATAATACACAAATAGATTATTTTTTAACAAGAAGAAACAAAATTAATTCCGTTAAAGATTGTAAAGTTATACCCGGGGATCCAATTGTTCCACAACACCGTTTGTTAATTTTAGAAAATAAATATCACTTCCGAAATATTAAAGTAAAAACAAAATCTGCACCCAAAATAAAATGGCACAGAATGCAAGTACTTGAGTGTGGAAATAAATTTAGAGAAGAAGTAGTAGATAAAATGAGAGAGATGGATGATCTTGATGGGAGAACGGTGAATGAGTGTTGGAATGAAATGGCTGAATGTATAAGAAGTGCGGCGAGAAATATGTTTGGACTGTCAAAAGGAACAGGACAAATAGATAAAGAAACGTGGTGGTGGGATGATGAAGTACAGAGAGTGTTAAAAGAAAAAAAGAATGCATTTAAGGAATGGCAGAGTGTTGATGAAAGAGACAGTGAAAGGAAAGGGATTACGAGCGCGATGTATAAAGAATGTAAGAAGAAAGCTAAAAAAGCTGTAGCTGTTGCAAGAGCTGCTGCGCAAGATACATTGTATCAATCATTAGAGCGCCCCGAGGGACAAAAAAATCTCTACCAATTAGCGAAGGCAAGAGAGAAGAATGCTAGAGATGTAAGCCAGATCAAATTCATAAAAGATGAATCAGGAAAGGTATTGACGAATGACAGTCAAATAAAAGATAGATGGAAGGGGTATTTTGAAAGATTAATGAATGAAGAGAATGACTGGAGTGGAGAGTTGCAGAGTGTTCCGGTTAACATTGGCGTAGTAACCGAGGTGAGTGTTGAAGAAGTTAAAATGGCAGTGCAAGGTATGAAGAATAGAAGGTCTACTGGACCTGACGGGATACCAGTGGAAGTGTGGAAGTATTTGAAAGGTGATGGATGGAAGTGGCTGACTTTATTCTTCAATAGATTGTTACAAGAAGAGGCGATCCCTGACGAGTGGTGCAACAGCGAGCTGGTGCCCATTTTTAAGAATAAGGGTGATGTACAGAATTGTAACAATTATAGAGGAATAAAACTCATGTCACACACAATGAAGGTATGGGAGAGAGTGATAGCGAGACGATTGAGAGGGGAGAGCGAGGTATCACGGAACCAATTCGGGTTTATGCCGGGACGCAGTACAACTGATGCCATATTTGCATTGAGACAATTGTGCGAAAAGTACAGGCGTGCTCACAGAAACCTGCATATGGTCTTCGTTGACCTGGAGAAAGCGTACGATAGGGTACCCCGTGAGGTTCTGTGGTGGGCTATGAAAGCGAAAGGAGTGCCTGGAAAATACCAGCAGATTATCCGAGCGATGTACGGTCATGCGAGTACCTACGTACGGTCTGCAGCCGGCCTAACCAGCAAATTCAGTGTGGCTGTGGGTTTACACCAGGGATCGGCTTTAAGCCCATACTTGTTTCTCCTGGTAATGGATGCACTGACATCAGACATACAGGATGAAGCACCCTGGTGTATGCTGTTCGCTGACGACATTGTTCTTGTTGGGGAAGATGGGCCTGAGGTACAGAGTAGACTGGTAAAATGGCAGGAGAAACTGGAGAACGTGGGGCTGAAGATCAGCCGGACCAAAACAGAGCAGATGTTCTGTGATTTTGGCGGCCTCTCCAGTTTTACTCCAGTTGCCCTAGATGGCGTATCCCTTTCAGTCTGCTCAGACTTCAGATACCTCGGCTCTATCTTGCAAAGCGACGGCGACATTGACCGGGAAGTAGCAAGCAGGATAAATGCTGGTTGGATGAGATGGCGACAGGTCTCAGGGATAACCTGCGACCGGCGAATGCCCCTTAAACTTAAGGGACAAATTTACAAGTCGGTTATAAGGCCTGTCGTATTGTATGGATCAGAGTGCTGGGCTACAAAAGTGGTGGATGAAAGAAGAGTGCATGTAGCAGAGATGCGAATGTTGAGATGGATGTGTGGTGTAACAAGGATGGATAAAATTAGAAATGAGTATATAAGGGGAAGCCTGAAAGTAGCGCCGGTGACAGAGAAAATAAAGAGCGGAAGGTTAGCGTGGTATGGACATGTTATGCGAAGAGAGGATGATCATGCGGTCAAAAGGACGATGGGTATGATAGTGAGCGGTAGTCGGGGTAGGGGACGTCCTAAAAAGACGTGGATGAACTGCGTGGAAGAGGGTATGAGCGAAAAGGGAGTGAGTGCAGAGATGACGGATGATAGGCTTGAATGGAAGAAGAGAACGTGCTGCGCCGACCCCACCTAGTGTGGGATAAGGGCAAGATGAAGATGAGAGTTTATCCAAAGTCTGAAAACATTTTAGACAACATTTTGTGATTTGCGACAAACACAGTATGCAGTGCGTTTATTTACATTTATTTTACTCTAAATATTATCACGGTGGATATGATACTAGTAAATCACTAAATATACAAAAAAATACAGTTTTACTGGTTATCTGTCGTTCTTGAAATGTTTTAGAGTAAGTTGGATGTTATATTAATAAATGCATTGAATACGGTCTGTGTCGCCAATTACAAAATGTGCCCTTTAATATATTCAGAATTTGAAAAAATTCTAAAATACTTCAAAAAACTTGAATTTCGCGGGCTAGATGGGCGCTTTAGCCTTAAGTAAGACTATTAGGGCTCTGGGGCGTCTACGGACAATACCGAGTACCTACATGTAGGCCCGAGGCATATATATACCTACCATCAACTGTCACCAAATTTCGACCATCCTGTCCCTTTGAATTGGATGAATATTGGACATAAAATATCGGGTTACCTACATACATAAGTTGTATGACACAAGCAAGCCATGAGAAAGTCCTTGTTGTAGGTACCTTTTATTATCGGTATTATGTAGGTACATACCAGTCCTCTCAACGTTCAGTCAAGTCACTGTCTCATTGATAGCATGCGAGACAAATTTTGATAACAACTCCGAAGAATTCCATTATAACTTTATAATGATTGGGACACAACTCGGAAAACTATGTTGCGTCATATCTAACTTTATTGATAACTAGCGGCCCGCCCCGGCTTGGCACGGGTACATTGCGGTTACATTATTCGAGTTTTAGTTAGGATCCCTTATTTTTTTCAAAATATTATAGCCTATGTCACCCGGGGATAGCGTAGCTTCCCAACAGTGAAAGAATTTTTCAAATCGGTTCAGTAGTTTCGGAGCCTATTCATTACAATCAAACAAACAAATATATATTAATATAAATATTAGTATGATGATAGCGACAAAACTGAATAATTTATGTTACTTAGGTACCTATATACATGGTAGTTATTATTTGTACCTAGGTACATTGCTTCTTAATTCTGAAGTAGATTAAAATTGGGTAGTAATAGACATAACTATTTACATACTTACCTACCCAAATTAAATGTGTAAAAATGTATGTCGAACCGTTATATTCGTACGAAAGAGACAGTAGGTAGGTGCCTACGTATAAAGCGATTCAAATAAGAATAGGAATGTCAATAACCTCTATCTGTCAAATGTCACTTGAAAAGTATGGTTTGGAAAAAAAATATTTGCATATCAATAATAATCTTAGAACATAAACGACGTAGTTTATGTTCTAAGATAATAATAGTCTTTCAACAAATTAAAATAAAAAGGTTACATTAGTAGTAAATTGTCTTAGTATAATATTTAATAATATCAAGTCATACTTCGTTTTTTAAAACCATTCGAAGACGATGATAATTTTTAGTTTTTTTTTATAAATACAGGTAACATAATGCCCTTTTTTAATTTAAATAACAGTTGGCGTAATAAATTTTAAAAACCTACAATAATTCATATTTTATTTTATAGCGGAAAGCAGCAGTGATGATTTTGTCACTCAAACGTTGCAAATAATTTTATTTAAAAAAATACATTGTTTTGCTCACCCTACCTAACTGGTTGGATTTGACAGCTATGACGTCACAATATGGCGCAAAGTCGGTCCTATTCTCATTTGAATCGCATTATATCAGGAATATCGTGAATTCCTTGTACATACCTACATTTAAATCCTAAACCCCTAAGGTTAAATAATTAGATACCAACGATTGGTAATCACGAGTAAGTCTAATAAAGTTCGATGGCATTAGCCTCGCCTCCTATTACATCGGCGAAATGTGTCCGCAGCCGCACTTCCAAACGTGTCCGCCTATCCCTTCGGTGAACGGCGTGATGATGGTAGGTAAGCGTATGTAGGTACTAAACCTACTTTGCTTATAAGTTAATCATTGATGTAGGTACCTATCTAAGAAATAGATAGCTAATCCCATTATAGCATCCGTAATCTTTTGCACATTCGTTTCGGAAACTATTCAAATACGTTCAGGCACGAGTGCGTATATATGTCGGTAGGCAAGGTACTACTTGAATAAGTATTGATACCTGCACCAGTAGGTACTTATATACCTAATCGATGAGTTATCTTATCACCCATGCCAACTTTGCCTATGGTGCAGGGCACCCTAGCGCGGGGTATTCATTACACCCGGTCGCTACATGGGCAAGAGTCGGCGCTGCTTATCACGGGCAATATACTTTCATATAAGTAGGTAACCACCTACTTCATAACCTCTAGGAGTATTCTCTTTACTGAAGCTCACATACCATTGTATCCTCATCGTAATCTCATACTAAAAATGTACGTTTCCTTTTTGTCATTGTACACTTAGGTATGTAATTATTACAGCAGAAAACGTTGGTGAACCGAAGGGCGGTCGGGAATGAAGGAGTAGGTATATTCATGGTACTCTGTGGAGTTAAGGGAGCTCGAATAGATTATTGTATTTTTTTTTTTAGTAAGTAGGTACCAATGTACCTATTGCACGCGAAACACCAAATACCAATCACCCATCCCTCACGCACCTACATACCGGGGTATCCAAGTGGGGAAAATATTATGAGGGAGAACGTGTGCGAACCGAGCTAGGACATTTTTACATTTATAACTCATGGTCGTAATACGCGGCATATTGTTTTGATGCTATATTGCCCACAGTTCAAACGATCAATAACCACAATCACAAAACCGATGACAGCGATGACATCGCCTTTCATAATCAAGAGATTAGTAGGTAGTTATATTATCTATGACCGCTACAGAGAAAGACCACTGTAGTAGTAGTAGTAGGTACTACGTACTACAGCAGCTACTTACTGTGACTACGTATTAACGTACTTAGTACCTACATGTACCTAAATAATGCGAGGATAAGAATTCCGCGTTTTCAGTCACGTTTTATTCAGAACCTTTAAAGATTTTGGATCAAAAAAATTGGTTCAGGTAAAATATATAATATAAGTAATAATGTATTATGTACAGACAGATATATTATGTATTCTACAAACTTTTATGTTAAGAGTCACTCAATTGCCTTATTGCACTTCACTGCATCAGAATCTCAAAAATAGATCCTAAATCGTGCTTTTAAACCAGTTTGATGATGATAAATATTTTTTGAATAATAGAGCTAGACGATTTATACGTCGTAATAAGGACTAAGAACCACTGTAGGAATACCAGCTATCGAAGTTCGAAGTTAACTAATCTGTTCAACCACTATATAATACTGATTGCAGTAAACCTGGAGATGGCAGGCAAGTATAAAACTATGTCTGTGTAGTAGGTCCGTTGCACCTAGTCCCGTCAAAAAAGGTCCACCCGTTTCGATGATTAGCCGGAATAAACAGGCAGACAGACAAAAATAGTTTTTGTTATAAGTAGGTACCTACCATTATATACTTTCACATGCATTTACTACAAAGCTATAATTTTGTTATTACAGAAATATATTGTATGTATGTATGTTATATAACTGAAATGTGGAACGGGAACATAAGCAAAACGCAACTTCAAACAACAATTTTATATTATATATACTAACTATAACCATAGAATTAACTATTCTCTAAATTTAAACAAAAATTGAACCGTAATCCAAATTTAGGGCGTTTAGTACCATTTCAATATAGATATTATGTTATAATTTGCCGCAAGATTTTAAAGTAATTACATGTCACACATAAAAAAATTCAAACAACAATAAGAAAGCAATTAGGCTATGCTGTCATTAATTTTACTACTAATAGTACCTAATTATTTTTACAACATAATAAAGTGGTGGATACTTAATATGGCGACAAATTATCATAAATTAAAATAATAGAAATAAAATCAACTTTTCACTATTTGAACATGTATTGCAACACCACTCAACCTTTGGTATAGAAAAATGTTGATCCACACATGTAATTCATTTTCTAGTATGTCTGCCATAGTGGGAGACAGGGGTTAAGCCAACTTCAGAGGGACCATTAAGATTGATGACTACGGTATTGAAATAAAGGTAATTAATTGCCTAGTTCGGTTTACAAGACATGTCTTAATTATTTCTATGTTGATTGTCAGGATCCCCCGCATGGAACCCTGGATGCACAGGAAACGACTGCGCCCCCCTCTCAGGTACTATCGGCAGGGACCCTCCTTCTGCCAACCTCTTTGCTTCAATTTTAGATGCATTGTCCTTTTTTGTTTGGGCAATGGCAATATTTTGAGCTATCTCCTGCTCTGTTGGAGGATCTGTCCTACAACATAAATAATTATATTTACATTCATGAGCACATTCATGAGCAGCTTTTGGTCTAGCAGGGGGCAAAACAGAGCTTTTAGCCTAAGGGGGGAGGGGGATCTGGAATTTCCTGTTGGTAAAGAACTCAAATATGAGATCTAAATGAAAAATCTGTGGCAGTCTAAGTCAAGGAGGATCTCTTACCATGCCTCCCCCAAAGGTATGCCCATGAGTATTTAGAATCAGTTTCCAATCTACTCTGATATAGCACAGAACCTGATATTCTAGTTCAGCTGATCATTAATACAGGAATTCCCACCCTTCATGACCTAACAAGTAAAACTATGTAGTTTGTACCTTAAAGGTTAGATCAGTTACCTCAGACAGACTTCTGATAACAAAAAAAGGAGAACATGTTCTGTGCAGTGCAAACATACTGTCAGAATATCAGCTGGTGTTACCAGTGTAAAGTGTAATTTCTGTTTCTTAATATTACTTTATAACTATTACTTATCAACGCTTGATACCTTCTCATTCGCAGCCAAGACTCCCATTCAGCAGGTACAGGGTCTTGAAAATCTAAGTTTTTAGGCGGATCATACCACCTGGACGGCTTCCGTTTTCCAATTTTAGGATTAGCGGGAATCTCATAATAAGCATTACCTATGTAGTCTTTACCTGAGAAATAAAACCATATTCGGTTAAAATAGTTTTTCGTTGAAACCTCAGCTATCTACTATGGACTATATACAATATAGTTATTCGCTCGCAATATCATCAACTAAAGATAGACGATAGAAGGAAGATTTTTTCTTAAATGTGAAGTGCTGCGTAAATAATTTAACAATGCCACACCTTTGTCTTACCTATATGGTTTCCTCTGATCTTTCTAGGTTTGAGAGAGTCAATAAAATTTTGTATGACGATGCGCCACACATTTCGATATTGACCACCAGACATCTGGATTAAAATTTGAAATAATCGCAAAACAATGCACAAAAATCAGTCGCTATAATACCAGTAAACCAGTAATAATACCTTGGATTACCTTCAAACCAATTTAACTTCGAAGAAGAGTCTGTCCGTGGACTAGGTATCAAATTGTTTAGTTTTTCAATAAATCTCAGCTATAATTATTTAAAATTTTCAACAAACAAAACAACAATTACCAAAAAAGCTTACATCTGGATGTGGCTCAGCTGGCTGTCAGTCAAATGAACAGTCAGTGTCAATCAGATTTAAATTGACATTGAGTTGACATACAAGCAAACCAATCAAAGTGACGCGCAAAGTCGGACGAAGCTGATATAATATAATAATATTCTTGAACAGAGCCCACAGAGAGAGTCATACGTGGTACCAGGCAGCAAGCCAAGTTTTAGCCTGAAAACACATTAAAGGATCTTTTTCAATTTTTATCAAAATGATTTTGGTATAAGTAAGGACTAATGATGTCTTTCTGGTTGTGTTGGATAACCCTATCTACTAGCCGCATACAACCAACAGACTCACAACAGATTTCTTATGTGACTGATGTCGCTTCTTGGTCTCTTCCAATAAGATGATATATTAATCTTCTTGGTCTCTTCTGTATGAAAACCACAGATATATGAAACATGTTGTTGTCTCTATTTTTTCTTGTCATAAAATAGAGACAACAACATGTTTCGTCCAGTACGAACGTAGGGTAATAGGTAGGGTAATGGGTTTACTGTCTCGTGCTTTTATTTCAAATCCGTATAGGTACAGGCATTAAATCATTGGTACTATAAATTAATCTGTTAAATTATTTATTTTTTTCACTGTTATATCACCTTGCCACAACCTGTGATTTTTCACAGTCAATTATTTTATCCAGTGAATTACCAAAATAGTTCATTGAAATCTTCGCTACGCGAGTTTTTATTACTATTGCACTTAATCCTAAGAAGTCACGGGTTGATAAATTTATCATGAAAACAGAAACAGTACCGAACGCTAAGCGATTTTATTGCAATGATTTGTAACAGTTCCTGCCTATAAATACTACGTACATCTCTATAATTCTATCAAGAAGATTACATCAATGCTTCTCTCTCTTTCCAATACTTTACATTTTTACTTTAATTCAATTCGAATGAAAAAGACAGAAAATCCATAGACTACATACTAAATAAAACCGAAAAATCATAAGCAAGTAAGGGAACCACAGAGTACCTTGTATGAAGGCAACCAAACAATCAAGAAAATTAGCGATACCGATAAAACGCTTAGTTACTTGATGTTGTACAAAGTGTAAATATTATTACTTACTCATAAAAATTGCATTATTCTATACAGGAAGATAACAAAATAATCAATCACCATGGCGAAAATGGCATTTCAACACCAAGCTGGAACAGCTATGGAGTGTCTCAGCGTAAGTGGAAGACCACTCCCTTGTACTACTTGGTACCGTCATAGGTTTCATTCGTGATCCTTTTCGTAGATACCGATCACCCTTCAAAAAGAAGCTGGTGTCGACGCGGAAGGTCGGGAGGTGATGAAATGTGGCTTCAAAATAGGTGGTGGCATTGACCAGGATTATCGCAAAAGCCCTCAAGGATACACTGACAATGTGAGTCACTCAATAACTAATAAAAGTATGGCATCAGTTTGGTAGTCAACATTATCTTGATTATATTAGTAATAGTAAAATATAATAGCATAAACTAAAAATAGTGATGGATATTCTTATTACATTATAATTTATCTGGTTGTTTTAAAAATCATATAATTTAGATACCTGTCAATAAATAATGTAGTTTTAAGTATATGTAAGTGTACAGGCTCATGACGTTGTTAAAACTATCCTATCTGTGATCACAGTGGCTGACGATTGCATCTATGATCATCTCACATTTCAAACTAAATCCCTTAAGTATTAATGTTATTTTTCAGGGTATATATGTTACAGAGGTGCACGAAGGGAGTCCTGCAGCGAAAGCTGGATTGAGGATGCATGACAAAATATTACAATGCAATGGCTATGATTTTACAATGGTAACCCATAAGAAGGCAGTCAGTTATATAAAGAAACATCCGGTGCTTAACTTATTAGTAGCACGGAAAGGTGTAACTTCCACATAAGTATGTTCTACTTATAGTACTCTATATAAAACGTAAAATTGTTTTGTTACATAATGTATAAAATCTTGAAGTTTTGCCTTTCTGATTCTATTAGTAAAATTTTAAAACTGTGTCTTAATTAAGTTAATAATGAACTCAATCGATATTTTACTCTTTAACAAATACCAACACACCTTACATTTTATGATGTAAACATTTCAAGCAGTCTTTGGAGTTAAATTATTCAATTTCTGCAACAACACACTGAAGAAAAGTATTCCTGTCCAAAAATAAATTAAAAAAACTTGGCCTAGTTAGTAACAAGCCAAAACATGTACTAAATATGTCACTGTTTAAATCAAATTGTAATTAACTATTATGAGTTTTTAACCTAAGGTTGGGGCAAATTAGATATACGGGGAGGGGCAGATTTTGCTTGTAGGTAAAGGACAAAGTAAATATGAACTAAATATGAAATCCGAGTCAAAAAGGGGTGCAAAAGCTCAGGCTTGGACTCCCTTCTTCCCTGCCCCTCAGTAGGCCCATGGCAATAGGTATTATTTATTACCTATTGTTATTCTTGGAATTTTTTATCACTTATCACATTCCATGAAAGTCCTAATGAGATAATATATCAATGATTCATGACATTTATTAAGTAAGGATAAAGAAATGGAAAAACTTGCGACAAGTGCATACAAACTAATTTTAAAATCATATGTAGTGAATTATATACTACTTAAACCTTTTTCGTTTGTTAAATTAAGTATACATACGAGCCTATTAGGGTAGCTGAGACAGGATTAAAATTAATTATCTCTAATAATAATTAATAATCAGGGAGACTCATTGTGATAAAATCCATGAGAAATTTCTTGTCACAGTTTGTGTCTGTTGTTATTGCGTAAATCGGCCCATGATTGTAGGAATTTAGGAAATATTTAAGTTAACATATTTATGAGATTCTGAGTTTAAGACGGTAAGAGCACTGAATTAGTATTATATAAAAGTGATTATTAAAATGTTATTTATTTATGTACCTACCATAAGATTTAGTTTGTAAGAAATTGCACATTACTTTTTGACTGCAACTTTTGTATATGACTGTCCTACACAGTACAGTGAATTACTGAGAGGCATTTAAAAATATTTACATTTAATGAGTTACCAATAATACTTCTATTTTTGTACAATAATTTTGCATTTTCTATTTTATTCAATCAAATCACATACAAAATTGATATGATTTTACCTATACATACATGTTTTAGTGGTTATAAGTTATGAAACAAAAATCATACATTGTTTTATAACCAAATTTCATTCATTTAGTGAGCTTATGCTCACTGCTAGCTGTTTTACTCGCAAATCAAGGCAAATATCACCTATTTATTTGTAGCAGGTGACTACAAGTTGCCAAACAAAATGTTAACTAAAATATCAAGTACTTAATTATAACACTAATGAATTGAATGTGGTTTGTCAGTAAAACAGTTAATAAATTACCTTGTTATGGTTCACTATATTATAGTAATAAAATGTTAAAAACTTAATTATATCTCTAAATGGTTTATGCACTGTGCCAAATAACATTGCTCCATCTATTTAATTTTTATACTTTCATTAAACTGGAAGATGTTAGTTATAATAAAACTGATAAAAACTTAATATCTACGTTTTTATGTGTCTTTATGTATGTATCTGTTCAAGGAGTTATACCTAACCCTTTTGAAAACAAATTAAATTCTGAATTAAGTTCAGAGCTATGATACTACTTTGGTCATAGGTTGGAAGGTTATAATAATAATAATAAAACTTTATTTACACAAAAATATTTAAACAAAGGCACTTACAATGTAATTTACTCTAAATTCGACATACAAATATGTAGGCGCTTAAAAGTTGCAGTGTGCTGATGAACTCTGGTCCCCATGGTAAGATTTAACTTGTGTTATGGGAACCAAAAATTAGGGGTTATTTGATGTAAGGTAATAATGATTGCAGATAGCACTGATGTAAATTTCAAACATGGCCATCTCCATATTTTTCAGATTTCAGGATTTTATGATATTTAAAAAGAGTACAGTGCATGGAATATGCCTGTAGGTTCAAATATGTCCATATCTACGCGGATATGGAAATATTTTAATTTGTAGGCATATTTTATGTGCTGTAATCTTTTAAAATATCATGGAATCCTGAACATGGAAAAATGTGGAGATGGCCATGTTTGAAATTTAACGACTCGTATGTAACCAACATCAACACTGCAGGCCTCGGCTGACAGCCTCTAATTCTCTTTGTCAAGTTAATACAAGTCCATAAAGTAAGGGTAGGTAAGTACTTAGATTAAGGGAATTAAAAAACTATTATGGTATAAATTAAATAATTTTTCTATTTATTTTAATCTGAACAATGCTATGGTAACAATTTGAAATAAATTTAAGCTTTAGCTGGTGGCCAGTCCCATTGGCCCTTAGGCGGCTTGGTGGTCAGTGGCTCCCATGGTTTCCAGTTCAGCATTTTTCTTGCCAAGTTTAATTCATTTTCTGCTTGGATAATCAATTCTTCGGCTTGACCACAGTTGATGGTTGATTCAATTTCATACACATCTTTGGTCTGTAAAATATATATATTTATTTAAGAAGTGTTTATTTTGTATACAATTTAGTTGGGTAGGCAATATGTTGATTAATTCAATAATTTAACCTGAGTTAAAACAGCAGCCCTTTCACGAACTATTTGCTCAGTGTACTTCCTGTATGCAGCACTTTCAGGCATCTTTTGCAAAGTTCTCAAAATCTTTCCGTATAGAGAACCCAAAGTGTGATGTGCGTTTGGCGCCACAGCCAAGCCCATGAGACCAGTGGTCTGAAATCAGTGAAAAACTACACATTTATATACCAAAGTCTAATTGGGTAAAGGAAGTGAATTCCTTTCTCAGAAAGGAAATACTATCTTAATATTATACTATGAAATCTGGATTGGTATAATAGGTTGAAAGATATACTTAAGTATCAAAATATATTTTATTATGGTTTATAATCATGTACTGCCAACACAGTCGCAAGTAGTCTATACAGTAATAACATAAATATTTAAATGAAGAGAACCAAACAAAATGAAACCATTTAATTTAACCATACCTTTTTGAGGACTCCCATTTTCCTAAGTATTAGATAATCACACTAGTTTATAGTGTATTCTCGTAATAAAATATCCAATGGTTAATTCACAATTGACGGACAGTAAAGTTGACTTTGACAGTTTGATTGACGAACTGCCACTGACCGGTTGTCTTCTTATTTTTTAGTTTGGCAATAATTATGATCTCGAAATCAAGCTGGAGATTTTGGCAGGATTTTGAATGGGACGATTTTTTTTTTGTTGATTATTATTTTGTATTTTCTTGTATTATTGTGTAAATTACTCCAAATGTTGTTTATTAAATTTCAGATAAAGTGTGAGAGGAATAGAAAACATAACTAAAGGTAAATAGAATGAAGTACTTCAAGTGTTATTTCCAGCTCCGGCGCTGCGTATAAAAACATCGAAAAGATTTGTCACACTCACAAGCGGACAAATGTGGCCACACCACTCTATTACATTCTCTTTGGGCCACAGAGCACACAGATAAATAAAGAAAGTAGTAATTTAGCTTATGGTTTTGTTCATCTTGATTGATTTGTGATTTGGTTGCTGTTGGTTGCATTTTGGATAGGAAAAATAGTGGTTTGTAAAAAGTCATGATTTAAATCGTTTTTAAATTATACTTCTTCGCGATATGCATAAGTATATTATTGCAATCAAATGTACAATTTTTATTCAGTTGGTTCAAATCTTGGTTATCGAACTCGTGTAGGGTGTAGACTTTTAGGTAGGTACTACGCTGGTACTTATTTGTCTTCGCACGTCACAATAATTCAGCAGAATCTGTCAAGATCACAGCACGTATTATCATAGTAGGCATAAACGTGAGTATTATCGTGAGTCTAGTGGTCTTCCATTTTATGAAGGAAATTTGTGATGCATTATCGACTTTTGTGTCTGACACCCATCCAACAGTTCAGTTGATAACAAATACTATTATATGTGAAACTACATCATATACGTAAGATAATCTTCAAAGCGTAAGTATATAAAACATCATATACAGCACCAAACCCTCTAATAATATTAAAACAAAACCTACTGATGATTCTGATATCCATATTGTTTTGCTATGTCAAATGTCACATGAAGATAGTTTACAAACTTGATATGTCTCTAATCATTGATTCATGAGGCTGTACAAGTTTTCAATTACTATATATCACTTATAAAAATAGTAATTACCAAGTCACAAACAAATACACCTGACTAACTTTTAAACAGTTAGGTGTATATGGTATACTACTTGTGCACCTTATTTTGCATTCTGATCATAATTGTATAATCTCCACAGTTAATTCCAAGTTAGTTATCCTTTCCCTATGTTCGCACTAGATGAAACATGTACACAAAACTTGTTGTCTAAATGTTTTGCTGTCATTTAAACAGAGACAACATGTTTGGTGAAAATGTTTTGTTCAGTGTGAACATAGGGTTAGGATATATTCAATGTTGGAATAAATATTGTTACTTACCAATCTTGTTGACAAATCTCTTAAGCTATTTTATTATTTTTCAAGTGATTTTTTTATGGAATTGAAACGGTGATTAAATTTATACTAAAGTGACATTTCTACATATCAAGTTACTTCATGTAATTTGAAATGAGAACTAAGATTCACGATATTACACAGATTTAGTTGACCATGGAGGCATTATCAGCTGCAGCCCTAGATGATAACCCAAGCAGTGTCAAGAGTGATGACAGCAGCCCTCGGCGGGACAGCGGGGCCGGCTCACCACCACCAAATTGTGCCATATGTCTTGGCACATGCAAGAACAAATCATTCACCGATTCCTGCCTACATCAATTTTGTTTTTCATGCCTATTAACATGGAGTAAGGTAAGGATATGGAATTGATAATTATTTGAGCAACATTTCTAGTAATTGACCCATTTGTCTATGTTTTAGTTACAAGATTTATTTATAACTAATATTATTTAGGTAAATAACTTGACGTCTACATATCTAAACATGAAAATTTCTGAATTTCAGGTAAAGGCAGAGTGTCCACTTTGCAAACAGGCGTTCAGATCAATCATACACAATGTGCGCTCTAACCACCAGTACGAGGAGTACCTGGTGGTGCAGCGCCAGAATGAGGAGTCAAGCAGCAGAATCGACATTGACAGCGTTACTGCTGCTACCAGAAGGTTTAGATACAGGTACTTGCAGCATAAATATCAATCACTAAGGAAAGAGATACGAAAATATATAATGTTTTTAGATATAGGCTTGTCCTAGAGATTGCTTATTGAAGATATTAGTGATTTTTACTTGTACTTCCAGCTAATGTTATATTATCATTTTTTTTCGAATTCCGAACAATTGTGTCAATTAGTTTGTAGATTGTGATGCAGTATGATATTGCTTGTTAAGGACAACACTGACGCTGCCGCGGCGCGAGACGATCGCGATCCAGCAGCTGCTGCTGCACTACCCGCTGATGGCGGACGTGTTCCCGCCGCCCGCGCGCGCGCCGGCCGCGCGCCGCCGCCGCTCGCCCAGCACCTTCCGCCGCACCGTCTACCGACACAACCTGTGGGCGCGCCCGCTGCCCGACTTCACCGGCCGCTTCCGCGACTGCTCGCCCGACTTCTACAGGTAAGCGCCGCCGCCGCTCGCCCAGCACCTTCCGCCGCACCGTCTACCGACACAACCTGTGGGCGCGCCCGCTGCCCGACTTCACCGGCCGCTTCCGCGACTGCTCGCCCGACTTCTACAGGTAAGCGCCGCCGCCGCTCGCCCAGCACCTTCCGCCGCACCGTCTACCGACACAACCTGTGGGCGCGCCCGCTGCCCGACTTCACCGGCCGCTTCCGCGACTGCTCGCCCGACTTCTACAGGTAAGCGCCGCCGCCGCTCGCCCAGCACCTTCCGCCGCACCGTCTACCGACACAACCTGTGGGCGCGCCCGCTGCCCGACTTCACCGGCCGCTTCCGCGACTGCTCGCCCGACTTCTACAGGTAAGCGCCGCCGCCGCTCGCCCAGCACCTTCCGCCGCACCGTCTACCGACACAACCTGTGGGCGCGCCCGCTGCCCGACTTCACCGGCCGCTTCCGCGACTGCTCGCCCGACTTCTACAGGTAAGCGCCGCCGCCGCTCGCCCAGCACCTTCCGCCGCACCGTCTACCGACACAACCTGTGGGCGCGCCCGCTGCCCGACTTCACCGGCCGCTTCCGCGACTGCTCGCCCGACTTCTACAGGTAAGCGCCGCCGCCGCTCGCCCAGCACCTTCCGCCGCACCGTCTACCGACACAACCTGTGGGCGCGCCCGCTGCCCGACTTCACCGGCCGCTTCCGCGACTGCTCGCCCGACTTCTACAGGTAAGCGCCGCCGCCGCTCGCCCAGCACCTTCCGCCGCACCGTCTACCGACACAACCTGTGGGCGCGCCCGCTGCCCGACTTCACCGGCCGCTTCCGCGACTGCTCGCCCGACTTCTACAGGTAAGCGCCGCCGCCGCTCGCCCAGCACCTTCCGCCGCACCGTCTACCGACACAACCTGTGGGCGCGCCCGCTGCCCGACTTCACCGGCCGCTTCCGCGACTGCTCGCCCGACTTCTACAGGTAAGCGCCGCCGCCGCTCGCCCAGCACCTTCCGCCGCACCGTCTACCGACACAACCTGTGGGCGCGCCCGCTGCCCGACTTCACCGGCCGCTTCCGCGACTGCTCGCCCGACTTCTACAGGTAAGCGCCGCGCCTCTGACTCGCCGACCGCCCTTTTCTTTTTTTTTCGTCAGAAAAACCCATCATGGGGCCTACTTTGTCTGCCACGGGGACGCAGACTGGGTATGTGCGACCCCTACACACTAAAAACCTGACGGTGTTCCATCGCATTGGTGGACCACGAGAGCGCGGTTACATTCTTCCGCAGCCTCCCAGACCTGCCGACCGCCCTAACCGCACCCTTTCCACTTCAAGGTACAACGACACGCAGATGCACAGGCTGGTCCCCTGGCTGAACCGCGAGCTCGTCTATCTGCTAAATGAGAACGTCGGCCACATCTCGTACGTGATGTCGCGCATCCTGGAGCTGCTGCCCCAGCATCACATCAACTCAATGGAGTTCAGGGAGGCGATGCAGCGCTACTTTGGCGACCGCACCGAGCACTTCCTCCACGAGCTGTATTGCTTCGCGTCGACGCCCTACGACATGACCGGGTACGACCGCAACGTGCAGTACACGACTGACAGCAGGATATCGACCATGGTCAACGAGGTCATCTCCAGCTCCGATTCGGACGCGACGGTCGACTCCGACATCGTGGTCATGGTCTCCGGCTCCGACCCGCCCGAGCCGCCGCCCGGCCCCTCCGGTCTCCCCGCGCCCGTCTACCCGCAGAGCTACATCTCCCGGCCCGTCGACGACACCGTCATACCCATCGAGACCATATCCCACTCGGACACCGACGACGACTCTTCCGAGGTGATGGTGGTGGGCTACATCAAGCCGCCGCAGGAGCGGACGCCCGAGGTGGTGGACCTGCTGGGCTCCGACAGCGACGTCATCGTGCAGGACACGCCGCCCGAGCCGGCCCGGCCGCCCGCCCCCCGGCCGGCCGCCGCGCCGCCCGCCCGCCCCGCGGTCCGGCTCACGCTCAAGCGGCAGCGCGCGCGCGCCTCCCGCTCCGACAGTGACGACAGCAGCTACACGCCGCCGCCGCGCCGCCGTCGCCGACAGCGCTCCGCCGGCTCACAGGACACGGCCGACACCGCCGACACCGCCGACACGGCCCGCTCCGCCCGCACCGCCGACACCGCCGACTCGTGCCTCGTCACGCCCTCGCCCTCGCCCGTCACCGACTGGGGTGCCGAGGTAGTCTCGCGCGCGTCCGCCTCTACTACCTCATCATCCGCCTCCACGTCGAGCACGTCGAGCGACTCCTCCGGCGATGAGTCCGTCGAGAGGAGGCCGAGGCCGACCGAGAAAAAATCTAAGAAGAGATCGAGGAAGGCCGGCGGTTCATCTAGAGATAGAAGAAGGAGTAAGAAGCGATCGTCGCGCTCGAATCGCAGGGAGAAAAGAAGTCGACAGGGGAGTACCGAAAGGGATAAGCGGAATAAACGCAAGTCTCACTCGGGCAAAGGCGTCAAATCCTCCAAAAAAGTAAGCGAAGCTCCCGCTGCGGGGCGCGAGTCCCCGTCGCCGCAGCCGCCGCCGGAGCAGGCCGGGCCCAGCGGCGCGGGCGGCGGCCGCCACAAGCCCGCCAAGGAGCGTCGCCGGCGGCGCGACAGCCGCGAGAGCAGATTAAGACTGAGAAGTGTTGTAAATGTAATGTACAATAATAAAAATACTGGCGAATCGAGTTTGAGTGGAAATCACAATAATGTAGTAAGCAATTCCAAGACTAGTATCAAGACTGATAATGAATTTACACCCGGTGTTAGTGACTCACGAGTGCTGAAGACGGAATGTACCAGTGACCAGAGCGCCGGCCTGGGGGCGAGCGCCGCCCGCCCCGCCCCGCTCGCCTCTTCGGACTCTGATGACGACTTGCCATTAAACCTGACGTTACAGAAAATATGTCCCCGCTCGTGAAGTGAGTGAAAAGTTGACTATTGTGATATTTATATAAATCATTAGAGTAGTGATAACTCATGGTCTGGTTTTGTTGCATTCTTATGTTCATTAACATTGATTTTTGGCATGTAATTATAAACTGTTACAGAAAGATATTATAGTAATACACTAAAGCTGTGCTACTGTATATAAGTTACGACTCCTTTATTTATTTTTTACAAAATATCCTAAAATATGCGAATTATCGTAATACCGGAACAATACTACATGTTGTTAAATATTATTTTATTGCAAAGTGGCTCATCAACAGAGATTTATTGAAATATAACCATGATATCAAATGATTATTTAATTCAACCATCATGGGATTCAATTCAATCCAGTAAGTATTCAATCCTGAATATTTTGTGATGAGATAAATAACAAAAACTTGTTTTAAGTTTACTTAACCTCTATTTGTGTCATGATCTCTGATTATTTTGATTTTTTACCCTATCTACCTATATCATGCTTATTCTACAACTGCCAAATTAGCACAGACATGACAAATTTGAAATTTGTAACATGTTAACTTATTGAGACAGTCAACCATTATTGATTTATTAGACAACAATCTACTTAAAAAATATTATTTTTTTACTTTAATTGTTTGAAACTGTTATGATTTCAATTTTAGTGAGTTATTTTAAAAAGGTATGTGTGATGATGGTGAGGATAAGTTTCGAAAAGTCGCATTTTTAACACAATACCTATATTAATAACATGGTTGATTTCGTTAGAATGTAAAATACGGGTATATGAATACATTATAAGAACGAAACAATTTAAATTATTTCAATAATTTGCGGCCATCTGTATGCTATTTTACCATAATAAGCTTCGATATACCTACAAAATATTTTACCATGGCTAACAAAAGCATTTGCTACCATTATTTGCCTGATACAAACATAATCGTACAAAAACTATTTGGCCATAAGTTATGCCTCGCCTAAAGATTACTCACACCATGTGGGGCTTAATTAATTAAAGGCAGAAAATGTAATGATTTTATACTTTTCCATGAATAAAATATTTATTACTCGTCATTTTATGTCGCTTCATTCGTTATTAGATTAGATGTAAAAATGATTATATTGAAATGTTTAAAACTGATTAATACTCTAAATTCTACTCTTGAGGAGTATAGTGATGGGACTATTCGTATAGGGGTCTCGAATGTATATTACGCCGCAAATGTATAATAAAAGGAAATGTTTAAAATTATTATTGTATTTACTCAAATCTAAACTCTTACAAATCAACAATAATATTACATTATACGTAGGTACGGCAATACTTACAAATTGTTGACATAGTAGGTAATAAAAATAAGATTACATCTTAAAAATATTGATAACTACGATTACAACATGGCAAATTATATTGGTGTTACGTCACACCAATCTGGTGATCATACTCCATGATTTTTAAAGTTATCATTCGTTGCTAGTTGATACTAAGCAGTTATATAAAATCTGAGCAAAGATAATGACACTATATAAGTAGGCCAACAGTGCCACTTGTCTGCTACGTTAAGGTTAAAGCGTCGGTCGGGTTTATTGCAGTTTCTCTCAAGATGACGCTGTAGTCAACAGATTCTACTTATTTATTTTTTACGCAAAATTTGAGCATTTCTAAGCTATAATACTATGGTTTGCGATTAAGACTTATTATACTGCATTGACATATGCAATAATATCAACCTAAAATCATTCATAATCTAAGCGTTTTCCGATAAAAAACTTCTGTCACTTTTTATTGTAATACATACACGCACACATTGACAAAAGGTGTATTTTAGCCACTAGCCACTAGAGGGCGTACTTTTATATTAATTGCGGCCTTTTTATTTTATAATAAATAGCGAAAATATTATTGTTTTGCTATTGTTAAATACATTATTGTATGTGTATTCATCATTCTAAAAAACCGATAAAAATATACATCTGTTATAGAATAATTTTATTGTCTGACTAGCTGTGCCCGCGACAGTCCGCGTGTAATTTAACTTAACAAAAATTTCGGGTTTATTTATCCCCTATTTTATCTCCTTGGGGTAGAATTAATCAAAATCCTTTCTTAGCGTATGCCTACGTCATAACATCTGCATGCCAAATTTCAGCCCGATCCGTCCAGTGGTTTGGGCTGTGTGTTGATAGATCAGTATGTCAGTCAGTCAGTCAGTCACCTTTGAGTTGTTATATGTATCTAGATGTTACTTGTTAGTGTATTCCACTTTTCTAACATATGAGATACATTACTGAGAAATAGATGTGGTTTTCCATGTAAACATATTTTTATTTATAACAACAACAATAATTACAAGAAATCAACATAAAAATCGTGTCTCAATCAAAATTATAGGACCTAGAGTCCTATACAGAGTAGCGTTAGTAGTGTTTCCTACATTGAGACACTACGTGGCCTACTTTTTTGCAATATGTACACGACACCTTAGGCACACTATTTACACCAGACTACGAAAAGGCACTAGATGTAGCAGAGGCATCTCGGCGTTCTTCCTTCAGCAGGATCGATGCAACCGAGTCTATAGATATCGAGGTGCCGGAATGCTCTATTGCCATCACCATTGGGCTGTAGCTGTCGTTAAGTCCTGCCAGCATAATCACACCAACAAGTTCATCTTCCAGGCCAGCTTGATTGGCAATCAGTTGTTGTTGCACATGCCGTATGTCATTCACATAGGCTTCTATGTTCGAGTACAATACAAGTTTAGTACCAAGCTATTTCTTCATAAGTTGTAAGCGTCGAGCAAGCCCGCTGTCAGCGTAGGCTTCCCGAAGTCGCTTCCATGTTTCCTTCGAAGTTTCAGCTGTCATAACGATGAGATATAGATGTTCGCTTAGACTCAAGCAAATCTTGGATCTTTGGCATCTTTGCGCTGAAAGTCGTCAACTTCCTCCGCAGGCTTCATGACGCAGTCCCATAGTTCGCTGTCGATCAAGTACATCTTCATGGCGAAGATCCAAGTCGCGTAGTTGACGCTTCCGTTTAATTTTGCGAAGCTCAGCAGATTAATAAAACATATACGTAGGCCAGATAAGATATTTATGTACAGCGTATTTTGACAGACAGAATAGAATTCTATGTAAAAACAAATGTCAATATAAATTACACGGAATTTAAAAACTAATTATAAACAGGCCAGTGCTTTGATGATTTCCACCACGTAGGTTTCAACAACGGTTTAGATCTTCCAAGACATGCAGGTTTTCTCACGATGTTTTCCTTCACCGTAAGCTAGTGATAATCATATAGAAATTATGAGTCACACATAGATTACGAAAAATCCAGATGTGCGAGCCAGGGTTTGAACCCAATACCTGGTGCATTAAGCAATCGGCTATCACAGCTTCAGCTCAATCAAAATAATACTAATAAATAAAAAAATATCACGAGACAAACATACTAACTGTAGTAAAAGGAAAAGTAAAAGGAAAAGGAAAAGGAAAAGGAAAAGGAAAAGGAAAAGGAAAAGGAAAAGGAAAAGGAAAAGGAAAAGGAAAAGGAAAAGGAAAAGGAAAAGGAAAAGGAAAAGGAAAAGGAAAAGGAAAAGGAAAAGGAAAAGGAAAAGGAAAAGGAAAAGGAAAATGAAAATGAAAATGAAAATGAAAATGAAAATGAAAATGAAAATGAAAATGAAAATGAAAATGAAAATGAAAATGAAAATGAAAATGAAAATGAAAATGAAAATGAAAATGAAAATGAAAATGAAAATGAAAATGAAAATGAAAATGAAAATGAAAATGAAAATGAAAATGAAAATGAAAATGAAAATGAAAATGAAAATGAAAATGAAAATGAAAATGAAAAAAAGTGTCGTTACGTTACACATTTTTTGGTCTTAATTTTTTCCGTCTAGCCCCCTTTCGCAACGCGCGATAACCTGGTACCTAGTACCTGTGTACATATATCATATAGTACAGTAGTATCTATGGTTTATATATACCAGGTTCGGTATTTATTTGGCAAATACAGTAAATTTTCATTTTTATGTACCTATACGGTACTCCTAAGCCAGCGGCAACACTATCCTACCCACAGATTTGGATTTACATAGATAACGCAAATTTATGTACTTAGCGTGTCCGAAAACCCTCAACCCCGACCAAGCGTCAAGGTTTGCCGCCGAAAACTTACAGTCCATCGCGACTACAGATATAAAAATATGAATATGAGCGAGAATCGTAGCGGGCAGAGGGGCATCTGCGGCATCGGTGTCTTTGAATCGGTTTGGATTTCCCGCCATCTGTGACGTCACAGTAAGTGTTAAAAATTTGGCACGCTTGGTTTCAATACAAATCGTGATACTTGCATTATCTATGTAAATCTATATCTGTGATCGTACCTATAATACACTAAACGAAAAAATATTTCCGACAACAAACGCTTTTATAATAGACATCCGACGTTGTCAAGTCGCCGCTCTCTACCAATTGGCAACGTCGCGTCTGCAACAACGTAGTACCTCGTGTGGCGAATTGACGACCGCTTGGCGCTGTAGTTTGAGCGTTGGCCGCTCGGCTCACTGCATCGGATGGTTGCGGGTTCGATTCCCGACAAAGGAAATTTTCTGAAACGGCCTTTTCGTAATTTGCCCAGGTCTGGGTGTCACTGGGATCGCCAGTTTAATGTATGGTAGCCATAGTACAAGCGTTGCTTAGTTTGGCACCATATAGTTGCTGAGTAAGTCTGGCGATATTTATTTATTTATCTGATACCTATCATGTCAGCGATACATTAATTTATTTATTAGACACTTTGTATTATGTCCGGAAAATATTAAAAACACTTAGCTCGTTACTTCATTTTATTATTGAATGTTATTATTATGATAATAAAAGATGAAAACCCGGCTTCGCTCGGGTGAAATGTGACTCATTACAATTTTCGGCATGATGTGTTTACATCCAAACAAAGTTAATAGAAATACAAATACATCCGACAGAGAACCAAAGTTATCGACATAGCTCAAAGAATTAGCAAGCTGAAGTGGCAGTGGGCTGGGCATATCTCGCGAAGAACCGACAATCGCTGGGGTAAACGTGTTCTTGAGTGGAGACCTCGACTAGGCAAGCGTAGTGAAGGACGCCCTCCGACCAGGTGGGATGACGATCTGCGAAAGACTGCAGGCAGATGCTGGATGCGGCATAGCGCTATGGCGCTCATTAGGGGAGGCCTATGTCCAGCAGTGGACAAGCATAGGCTGATGATGATGATGATGAAAGTTAATCAGTATGCAAAGCAAAACTAAATGAAATGAATACTCGTACGGAAACATCATGAACATTGAACACTGAATTTGTTTGTTCTGACAGCTCAATCAATAAATGCACTTCTTCTTCTTCTTTCTTTAAAAATATGGCCCACCAACTGAGAACACTGGCGCAGTCATCACTGACACTGACTGACATGCGTTCATAGAAAATATGGCGGTACTGTGCCGAATATTATAATTATAACATTGTTTATCACGACAATCCGAATTTTGCGGACATATGTTGTCGACTCGAAATCATTATTTTTTAAGTTTTATTATTCTGGTAACGTTTCAATCGAGTCTACCGTACCCCTTGACGGAATTATTAATATAGATGGCGCAATATAGGGATATACATATTTGCAATAATAATTTGGTCACCACCATCTGTCATTTCAACTAGTACACTATTAGCACGCAGTTTACTCAAAGTACAAATTTTATGTTAATAATGGCCTAATTTAGTCAGATGGCGCTGACAAATTCACACACACAGGCGTAAAATTTATAAAATTTTACGATCGATTTTAATTATGTTAATCTATTTTTAAATGCCTGAAATCATTAGATGCGAAAACAATAATTTATTTAGAAGTGATAAAATCCATTGTTGTAAGGAAAAACTCTGTGTGTCTCGTATGCATTCGGAATGAAATATGTATGGAGAACACGATCGCCCCATCGACCTTAAGTAAAACCGCGTCAGGTATTTTAAACTTTCAGCGAGAAGTGATGGCACTCTACAGCTAAAAAAAATCATTTATATTTGTAATTTGATTCGATAAACACCGCTTTATCTCTGCTCTCTGACAGCTATCTTGAATTAGCTTTTAACATGTAATCGTGTAATAGTATAACATCGGCCCTAACCACGCTAGCTACTCAAATCGTAATAGAAAAGCAAACGCTCGCGATTACGTTTCAAACGCTCCGCTTTTGACGTTTTGCTGACACGAGCTTCACGGTTTCTACTGACATTGATATGGTATGGTGTCAGCAAAACGTCAAAAGCGGAGCGTTTGAAACGTAATCGCGAGCGTTTGATTTTCTATTAAGATTTGAGTAGCTAGCGTGGTTAGGGCCCGACAGAATGACATTTCCAAGACCGCTTACAGACTTGAGATCTATTTTTATTAATATGACGATCCCTCCTACCTCTTACCCTCGTTTAGTTTCAATTGCGGAGCACGGAGTACGGGTAATATAAATAATCATCGAATCATGAAATCGTTAGCTGTCAACTGAAACTCAGTGGTTTCCTATCTATAACCAGTGATTTGCACATATTAAGCAACTTAATATGTAACTTTAGTGTTCCGTTACTTAATTGTAAACAAAATTAATTCCGTTACATAAAATCTTAGCTCTAATTAACCAATAATTGCAGCAAAATAGTTAGCACCAGTATATAAAGCCAATTAAATTAGTGTTTTCCCCATGTAAAAGCAAGCATAAACTATCCTTATACAGTGCGCACATTTAATATTTTCAAATATTATTATGCATTTTATGTATTGCTTGCCATATCACTGCTACTCATTATACTCGTAGAGGAAAATCACAACAAAACAGGGGATGGCATTATTTTAACACTCACTCTTCTGAGGGTCAAGTAAAGTTGAAAGGATTATTTGACACTGGGAAAATTTTGATACAGGAATATTAATACATATAAAATACTAAAAACCAAATTAATTACAACAAGGAATTGTTGACCAGCTATTGCACAGGCTGCAAGCGCAATGTCCACAATTATCCCACAGATGCGTGTGTATAACTTCCATCTTCGCATATCCACAAATTTTCCTTACGAAACTCACAACCTGTAAAACTATATTCCATACAATATAAGGCGAATTTAGTGCTGCGTTCTTTTGCGATATCATAATTTATGACCATATACTTACAACCTTATGTCAGTAATAAAAACTTTTAACCCTTTTAAAGCCAGTGTTATGGCTTGGTCGACTTGTACTCAAGTTATTTTCCTTACAGCCGGTATATGAAAAGTAACGTTATCATGCTCTTGCGAACAAGAAAATTGCACAAATTATTTGTTGTGTGGACTGTCTATTACTTTTTATTGATTTTTTATCCGTGTATCCTACAAATGGCATTGATTCCACGATTAAAATTGCACCCGGCAAAGGTTAATTGTATGCATATCACCTCACCTAAATTCGGCTTAACTAGATTACAAACGAAGTTATAATTATTGCACATTTACCTACCAACAAATGGGCGGAGTCTAATGTCACGAAGAAAAAATACATTCGTATAAAACCAAACAGCTTAATTTCAATCCCATGTTTCTAATCACACGGCTTTCTTTTGCTTACTTAAATACACCCTACGTCCATTTGTTGGAAAGTTCATGTTATTACACATCTAATTCATATTTTACACTGGCCGTAGTAACCCATCGTGTGCCGGTATTGTAGCAATGTTCAAGGTGTTGAATTGATGTAGTGTTAGTTGGGCAGTTAGGACGGGTTGACTTCCACAACGGTGTTCATATGCTGCGGGTGGGGCTTGAACTCTACCACCTCCTTCCACACCAGTTCTGGAATTTTTAAATAAAAGTTTATATATAATTTGTGGCATCCCTTTTATTGAGAGAGAAATAGACATTCCCCGCCCGGAAAACTTTCCAAGATATCGTCGCCAACAAAAATATAAAGGATCTTGATACAGCTGTTATTTAATAAGTACGTCTGGACATCTTCCGAAAAAATCTTTACTGTCATCAAAAATATCTGGTTTGAAACACTAGTTGATAAATATGATACCTTTCCACTTGTCGACGGGCAGTTCCATATCTTCGAAGCTCTGGTCGTAGGGCGCCGACACGGGCTCGTCCTCGGGGTCTGCGTACTGCGTCAAGTACTCGTGGGCGAGCGCCTGCTCCGCTGTTATACGTCTGGGACAAGTAGATGAGATTCTAGAGTATCTATATATATTAAAAAGTGAAGCAAAAACTTTGTAACGCTTTTTAACAAAATTGCGCGGGCGAAGGAGTATGAAGTTTGGCACACTTATAGTTTATATACAGGAGTGCAGAATGCTAATATTTTTTTAAAATTATGCATAAAAAACTTGAGAGGTGTCAAGGGACACCCGGATGGAACGAAGTTGCAATATCCGGAACTTGTGCAGAAACACTGTCAGGATACATTATTGTTATTATTTATTATGTACAAAAAACCTGTATACACTCAACAAAAATAATCGTAAAAGTAAGTCGCGACACCACACTGTTCAATGCGAAATAGAAAGACGAAACGAAAATAACTGGCTTGCTTTCTATGAGAGAGAGAGAGAGACAGACAGAGAAACACGAGCACGCCGCACATATAGCAAAAAAATTTTCGTTACAGTCTTAATTTTTTCCGTCTAGCCCCCTTTCGCAACGCGCGATAATGAACTTCGTTCCAAAAATACATTAAATCACTAAATAAAACATTACACACACTACCATGCGTTTGACACACACATTTGTAACTTCCAATCGGTAACTGACCAACTGTCTGACTGACAAACGGTGAGTTTTTTTTCTTTATTTCGGAGGGCGGGACTTCTATAGAGCATTCTGAGTGCCAGTATCAAATAGTCTTTGACAATAGAACCTTAATAATAAATAATAATAATTTTAGCCCTTTTTGACGTCCCACTCCTGGGCACGGGCCTCCCCTCAACACGAGGGGGATTCAGGCCATAATCCACCACCCTGGCCCAGTGCGGGTTGGCGGATTTCACATGCCTTTCGAAAATTGATTAAATCTTCTAAGACAAGCAGGTTTCATCACGATGATTTCCTTCACCGTAAGCAAGTGATAATCATAATAGAAATTATGATTCGCACATAGATTTATAAAAATCCAGAGGTTCGAGCCGGGGTTTGAACCCGAGACCTGGTAGCCCGCAAGACGCGTGCTTAACCAATCGGCTATCACTGCTCACAGAAGCTTAATGAAGTTTTAAATTAATTATGGTCGCATTTCGACCACGGGCGACCACTAGTAGATAAAATATGCAATTAGTAAAAACCACTGCATATTAAACCGTCTAAAATAAGAGTTGTATTCAAAGAACGCCGTCTATAATAATCGGTTATAATTACTTTGTCAATTAACTTTTATTTTAGTATAGTATATTTTAATGAATGCCAGTCAGTATTGGAATAGCTAGTTAATAGAAAAACATGACTATTTATGGCTTAAATGGACTGAATGACTATGAAGACATAATGGCTGAATTACAATGGCCGGAATCGTTTGGTTTTGTTTTTTAACCTGGGAGGGAGATAGGGGAGATTCATCAGATACTGTGATAAAACATTCAGGCCATTTACTACCCCTCTCCTGCTTTGCGATCCGCGTTTAACTAAACAATTAGTAATATTAAATTTCATTAGTAATCAATCAGTGAAATTTAAGCTCTATTATCATAGTGTAAGTCAATCTATCCTATCTTCTATCGGAAAAAATGTCCACTGCTGGACATGGGACTTCAACAGGTCACGGTCGGCGGACGTCATATGTCCACAGACTGTGGTGGCCTACCCACACTACGACTTTCACAATTTTCTTATTATTTAATATAAAATAAATTGTTAATAAGATGAAATTTCTAAGAAAAATTACGAGCATAAAAAGTATAGACGTATTTCCGTGCAAAATAACTCAGAGTAGATTCCAGTACGATTTCGCCAGGATATGACGTCATGATTACTCATGATCGTCCTTGATAACCCGTGCTGTCGTTATCATCACCAAGGATATTCAAATTGTATTCTCGTTAACGTTATCATAGTGTTAATGCAATCTGTTTAAGTCGATATGGGATTATATTTGTTTAGCGAGTGGGTGGCTTGATGTAAATATGGAAGAATGTTATCATGAACTTTTCAGAGCGGGAGATTTAATCAATTACAAAAAGAGAATGGAGGATAGAAACTCATTGCCAACAACTTTCCATAATCACAAACATTATAACATAAATAGGAAGCTTCATTTATAGTGCAGTGGTACCTACCTAACTACACGCGTTATGATATTGTTTAAAACTAACTAGAATTCACTAGCAAAAGTAGCCTACATTTTAGTTATTCCAGAGATTAACTTTCTTCAGTACCGAGTTCCATTGCAGAGCTTGGATGGCTGGAATAACCAGCCGACCACCCACACGCAAACAGGCACAACTTAGCCGTCGATCTGTGGACACAGCTTGATAGAAGAAGGTGTGTACTTACTTGTCGGCGTCTAACTCCAACATCAGCTCGAGGAGGTTGACGGCGAGCGGGTTGGCGCCGCGGAACACCTCGCGGAAGTCGCGCCGCTTCAGCGCCGGCAGCGACTGGATGTAGTTCCTAGCCTGGGAACACGTGCTGACATTGAGCATTCTACGACTTCGTAAGTATCATTACCATTGGGCTCGGCCTCCGGTCAAGCCTGCTCGGCTAATTACGACTATACAGTGGACCTCCGGTAATCCGACATGTCTATTATTATTGAATAATTTTATTTTTTTGACAATCTTTGCAAATGTACTTAGATAATGCATGATTGAACAGTTTACAGTTAGTTATTTGTGGGCGCGACCACTATGGTACTCGACGCGTAGGTATTGTTTGGATTCTGATTGATTAGTTTGAAAAAAGTCGACATACATAATGAAGTATGATTTGTACTTCAGAGTATAACATATAGAATCTTATCATTGGATCTGTAATTTGTCGGATTACAAGGTACTCTTTTGTACAAAAATTAGGACTATAGGGGGTTCTTACGCAATAATCCGACAAATTCGATAGTTCGACACTGCCCTGCAAAACGTTTGTCGGATTACCGCGGGTCCACTGTATATTGATATTTATACGGAGAGATTGTCATGCCAACATTGTGCATTGTTAACAAATACATAAAGGATTCAGAACATTGTATTCTAATTGAACATGTTTAATAAGTTCTTTTATTAAAGAGCTCATTCAGGGTGGTTGAATTTACCTCTCCTAGCTATGTATCAGAAAGACAGCGCTTCTATGAAATCAGAATAGCTAGCCAATTAGGAACCCGCAATTGATGAGGGCGTAAATAAGTAGGTGATGGTAAATTTAGTCGCGCCGCATGCTCATCATAGATTTGAACATCGCGCACGTATCCTCAAGAGACGCAATATGCGAGGTACTGGTATATAGTGAAATCAGCCGCGGCGCGGTCGAATGTGCGATCAACTTTATCATCCTCGCTGTAATTGCATTTGGTGGTATTGTTCGGTTTCTGCCGATTGTTATCTAATCGCCAGCTTAAACCTTTCGACTATTATAATATGAATTATGTTATGATAGGTAGGTAGGGACATTATTACATATTGATTTAAATTTAAGAAAATGATTTTTTTTTAAATCAATTAGGTACTATTACTGTTAAATTGGGCGGATGCTGCTTCATTTGCCTAAGCGGTTCAAGCCGCGAATAATCCGTAAATAAGGTAGGTACTTTTTTGTGAATAGAAAACTCAGTCATGTTAAGTATACAATAAAACGTTACAGAAGTTACAGTCGCTTCAGACACTGTAGGTATATTTGCACAATGAAACACATGATCAGGTATGTATTATTCAAATACACAGCAACATCTCGTTAAATTATAAAAAAATCAGGACACACATTTACCACAAAAAACAATGCGAGAAACGTACACATCGCGTTGAACAGTACATATGTACAAGATTCACATTTAGTTACGTATAACATTCATTAGACGGACTGAAGACCATTTATAATTCCATTCAAACAATACAGCTCGCTGTTAACTGTCAGTTGGCCAGCCGTGTGCAATCTCATAAGGCTGTGATTTTAATTTCCAATAGGTATAGTATTGGCACAGATCAATAAGCCGAGACACCGCTTACATCCACTATTGTATGATAATTCAATGGTCAAACGTTGGTGAAGTAATGTCAGGTGCGATCATACTTTTATCTATGCAGTGTTAATATATTAGGTTAGGCGAGCAGGGGGGGAGTGCCCGGTTATGCGGCGTCTTTGGCTTATTGGTCCGTGAGTACTGGTTCAATAATATTGGCGTACTACCTATATTTTATAATTGGATCGAGTTTTGAAATATGCAACCAACCCACGTATACTCCTGCAAACTGAAACTAACCTACAAACGCGCGCACTAAGGTTGGTATTAGTTTGCAGTAGTGCGTGCGGGTCAGTTCCATTCTGGAAAACAATATCCAACTAAGCTATCAGAACTAGTCACAAATTCCTCGATAGGTATCGTCAGCTTAGTTTGGGGCCATACAGTTGTATGGTCCCAAACTAAGCTACGCTTGTACTATGGGTACCGTACAATGGACTGGGGCCGATCCCAGTAACCTCATACTTCTTATAGCTCTCTTTCTGTCGGGCGGTAGGTTCTGACCAAGTTGGAGTATCTGTTAGAGATTGAACATCAGTTCAAGCTTGACGATTACTTCAACCCGCGTCCCGTGCCTAATTAGCTGAACACTAATAGGAGCAAGTGGCGCGGCGAAACAGGCAATCATCAACAAACCTGCGAGTGCAAGTATACCACCGCCACGGCCAGCGAGAAGCGATACGAAAAATATAACATTATTTTTTTAAAAAAAACGTTTCGCCTTATAAAATGGCCGCCCAAATGTTAGGGAGCCCAGCGGAGACCGACTTGAACTCGAACATTATTTCTATTACGTATGAGTATTACTTCTCGTTGGCCGCGGTATAGGAACTAATATATTATTGCGTAGCCAGCGCCCTTACCTCTTCGCTAATTATTTTGTCAAACGCCTCCTGTTCAGGCTTCCCGCACAAAACCATTATCCTCATGAGGTGGTCAATATCTGAACGCGCGTATGTTAAGGTTACAAAGCACCAAACTTACACAAGCCACTTCGACAGGACACATTAAAAAGCATATTAAAAAAGCTCTCATTATTACCGCTTCGCCAATAATTGTATGTACAAATTTACACCGCGTTACCGACATAACAAGTCTGTACTTACTGACTCGGAGGATATTTTCTGCATGAACTCTTGCGCGGGGGTTCCCAGTACCTCCATTATTAAGTTCAACTGATGGATATCTGTTCTATCCATTAAGGTTGAAAGCACATAGATACGGAAACTAAAGTTAAGCTGTAACTTAAATAAAATAAAGGCTGTAAGTGATAATTTGTGATGAAATATAATAGTGAACAGAATTATCAATTTATTTACAACATGGATTATTATCTTCAACTTGTTACTGACCATATTCCCATAACTGTATAAATACACCTTTATATTATACTTTATACCCATTTTGTATCACATTTGTGTTTGGTGGCATGATTGGTCGATAACATAGATATAAGTTAAATCACCAATACCTTGGATTCAGAAATAATTCACAAAGCTACTACTATAAATTGTGAATGCGTCGCATTTTCTATGTGATATAAAAACATGCATACAAGATTGGCGCCAAATCTGTTGTCAATTTAAAAAACACTTGACAAGAAATATTGATGTCTTGCTCATATATTATGAAGTCGAATTGCCTCGAGCAGGAGATAAATACATTTATTTTAGACAACTTAGTTTATGTGCCAACAGAATCAGTGTCAATGTTTGGTAAAATTGTAATTTGCCAAAGGATACGGTCTGAGCCTGGGAATAGGGTTCTACCAGTAAGCAGTTCAGCCATGATACAACCGACAGACCAGATGTCAACAGTTTGGTTGTAGTGCATCCAGTTCAGCATGATCTCGGGAGCTCTGTACCATCTGAGGAATTATATTCAGCCTAATTTCATAGAAACATAATTAATGCTCATTATAATTTATTTTTTTGAAATTTTATTTCAATAAATAGCAATAATTATGACTTATAAGAACAGACACACTAAAAATATATATATTAAAAATTATTTATAAACTTATTTTATTTTAATAAACCTTAAATAAAATAAGTTAATAAATGGATTTTACATAAACATGATCTGCAATATGTTAAGTTAATTTAATATTAATATACTAAAGATAATCTAGAGGCAGTAGGTAAATTGTGGAGCAGAACAGCAAGAGATAGATACAGATGGCAGCAATTAGAGGAGGCTTTCACCGCTATAAGCGGTCCCTACACTAATAACTAATACTATTAACAAACACTATATTTAGGAAAAATACTAACAATACTAATCAATTCAATACATTATTAAATTACATTATATAAATTACATTCAAAAACTCTGTACTTTTTTAACTACAAACAGTGTATGGGAAATAAAAAGCTTATTATTATTATTATTATTATAAAGATAATCTTAAATTCTGTTATAGTTACTTTTTGTAGTTTTATAGAAAGAATTTACTTACAATAAGATGAACATTCAAATCTACTACATACCTTGTAGCTACATAGCCAGTCATCTCAGTCTCAGTAGGTCTGGCCAAGCCAAAATCTAATATTTTCAACTCACAGTCCTCATTGACAGCAATGTTAGAAGGTTTTAAGTCCTACAATATGAATTAATTTGTGTTAACAACATTAATAAATGCACAATGTAAACCAATGTGAAATTATGACATGCACAAATGCATAAACAATGTGATTTCAGAGCTTCTTAAAACATTATTTGAATTAGTTTTAGTTGAATATGCTCTAATGTGTACTGTATGTATACAGACACATGAATGATACTAGCTAGATGTTACTACTAAGATTTTAAACTAACTTATACATACTTTGCAAAACTAAGTAATATTTAAACATTGGTCTACACATGATCACCACCATTTACTTTGTAAATCTAAAACTATCGGCTTTGTGGGACATTTGAAGTACTGAAGGTTTTGTAGACTTATTAAATCTGTCAACAGCTGTATCCCTATAACACCTTTTGTATGTTAAATTGACTCCAAAGCTGAAAGTTTTAGAATTACAAAGTTAAGTTTTTTTAAAAAAAGTATACCCTTTTTGTTTCAACCTGTATAAAGTTAATCTTACCCTGTGAATGATCCCGGCCGAGTGTATGTACTTGAGGCCACGCAGAATCTGGTACACCAGGAACTGCACATGGTCGTCTGACAGTTTCTGGGTACGAACTATGTTGTTTAAGTCCGCACCCATCAAATGGGTCACCATGTACACTTGTTGGAACTCCTCAAGAGTTTTCTCCGGGCTAAACACATCCAGTAAACCTGTACAAAGATGTTTGATTTGTTAAGTAAGAAAATTAAGACATTTTCTAGTGTAAATTGGATCCTGAGAGCCTCTTACTACCTGTTGTGTGATTGCAATACTATAGGTATATCTAAATATATATAACTCAAAGGTGACTGACTGACTAACATAGTGATCTATCACGCATCACGCACAGCCCAAACCACTGGACAGATCGGGCTGAAATTTGGCATGCAGGTAGATGTTATGACATAGGCATCCGCTAAGAAAGGATTTTGATTCATTCTACAACCAAGGGGATAAAATAGGGGATGAAAGTTTGTTTGAAACTTTGTCAATTAAATTCCACGTGGACGAAGTTGCGTGCACAACTAGTATATTATAATATTATATATACAGACACCATACACAGATAATTATATCTCTTATATCCTCGATATGTACCTAATTAAGCAGTTATTCTGAATTCATAGGATATTAACACAAGTTCATGTGTTCATTATAGTAACATGAACAAAATTATACTAAATGATATTTTTATTGTAACAAAAATAAATATTATTTAATTAAGTTCTTTTGGTAGTACAATATTGATGTCCCTTAAGTTTTGTCAAATTCAAATTCTGGTGATATTAAAGAGTTTTTCTGTTTTTTTTCTAATAAAGTATGAATAATACATGTCAGTTATCAGTTTATAACTAATGAACCAGCATCAGACCAAATAAAATTACCATTCAGGCTCAGATCTATGGGCCATGGTGCCTTTAATCAGTATGTATGTGTTTTTTAATTAATATTCCTTTACCAATAATGTTTTCATGATTCATGTGTTTCAACATCCTCAGCTCCCTATATGTTCTCTTAGCATGCACCGCCGATTGGAATGGCCTGGCCAGTTTCTTGATGGCTACTTTCATATTATGCAAAGTGTCGATTGCGGAGCTGTAATAAACAAATTGTGCTTCATTCGATATAAGAATAGACAAGCCGAACGAGCCCGCCCACGTAAGAGCAATGTACCTCTATAATGGTACCGATCACCCACTGCGTATTGAATATGAAATAATAATTACACAGGCATGTAATTACGGCACTCACAATTAAAAATAAATACTGGCATATTGCCGAAAATAATTTAAATTAAATACATACCAAACCTGTCCGTAAGCCCCGGAACCTACAGGTGTAAGCATTTGATATCTCTCGGGAACGATCCATTCTGTTTTGTTAATTTCCACTTTGTGATACCGAGGCATTTTGATATGGATATAGGGATAATTGTATCCTTTGTAAATTATATCAATCAAAAATGCCAAGAGGCTCTGTTACACGACAAATCAAATGAATGAATGAATAAAATTCACAGTGAGAGTACCTTGTATATACTAATAAAATTTGACAGAGACGAACGCATGACAGACAACGCTGATGAACAGACAGTCAAAACTGGCAGAACATTTATGGGATGCATGGAACCACAGATAGCCTGGCATGGAACTTAACTTTTTATCATTTCTAGACGTTCTGGCCTATGTCACCTATCGCTGTCGCTGTCAAAGTATCGTATAAAGTGTCCGAATGACATTAATTTATTGTATTCTGGCTGGGTTTCGTGTTCAAATATTTCTTGCTAAATGTGATGATAGATCGTTTATACCTTTAAAACTTCTTGAATTCGGCAATATTTATTAAGTTACAAACATGGCTCAAACAGCGGGTGTAAAGCCTATGGCCATTGCTGGTCGCGTCGCGTCTGAACGTGAAAGATGTATAGGAATGACCGATGCGGAGAGGGCCTGGCGAAAGCAATGGTTGAAGGACCAAATTTTATCGCCTAACGAGCCTGTCCATGTTGAGGAATACTGGAGGGAGCGCACAAATCCAATTCGTCGTATCTATCGTAAACCATTAGACTTGATTTTTTCTCGGCTTGAACCCGTATTGGTAAGATTACATAACAATAACCTCTTTGAAACAATTTGTAAACAAGTGCATAAATTTGTATAAAAATATTTTTTAGGGAGCAACGCGAGCTGCTGACTACAGGTACCTTACTGGTAAATTTGGATTGATTCTAGTTGGATTGATGTCAGCTCACTATTACTTCAAATATAATGGAAATGTGAGTAAATAAAATATTTTTGATATGTTGGTTCTCAAAACACGTCCTTTATTTTACAGCTTTTTTGATTGGGGATATTCATAGTGGGACTTAGTTTGAACTATTATAATATAATAATTTATCATTTAAATTCTACAGGACTGGACCAAGAAGGGTGGATGGAGAGTCCTAAGGTCCAAACCTATGGTTCTTCCTGGACAACCTGGCTTCCCCTTCCAATCTGAACGCTGCACTGGTGCTGACTATGCCGAAAGAGGTTTCAAGAAGTCACCAATATAATTTTTTTTTGTTATTATTTCAATGATGCAGTTTCATAACAAATACAAATTAAATACACATGTGTTTATTTGTTAAAACTTCTATACAATAGTGTTAATAAAAATAGATTATTTAAATACCTACACTTTTATTGTGTTAACATAATTATTATCTATGCAAAGTGGATCCCTTCAGAGTTGAAGTCATGTAGCAACTTCATGAAATCATCCACATCCATGGTTCTTGCTCTCATCTGATCTGCCTCTGAATTCACTAATATTTGATTGACCTTCTGTTTTATATCAAAGTCTTCTGGAATTTCCTATAAAATAAACATTTCAGTTAGATTATAACTATGTTGTGCCTTACCAAGCCTATTTTGTCATGAGGTTTGAGCCTCAATCACTGACTTCTCTTTTTACAATTATGTTAGGCAATCGGTTAAATATTCTGCATGTTTTATTATGAAATTACCCTTTCTGACAACACTGCTATGATCCCAGACACACTAGAAAATCAATTATGTCTTGTATAGATCTGCATTCTGGCTCTGCCTACCTCCTTGAGAAACAGGTGTGTGTAGATAATTACCTTATTGTGCAGGGAGCAATGGACTCTATAGTTTTTCTCCAGAACTGCCATAGTTGTAGCATGTTTGAATGCTGCTGACAATGTTTTATTCTTTCTTACAAATGCTATCCTCGTCAAACCATCCCATTCTACAAAATTTATAGGGGGTGGGGGATTCCTTGGCTCTATCCTTACAACACTTGATTCCACTTTGGGTGGAGGCCTGAAGTTGTTTTTTCCAACCTATAAAAACAGATTTGATTGTGGGAATACTGATATTGTCCAACAATAAAGTGGACCAAAGATACAATTATCTACCATACCATTATTAATTGATATCCATCCATAATAAATGTAACGTAATGTAACTTTATTTTATAAATAATCTGAATAGTGAACCCACCTTCATTAACATGTCCACCCGAGCCAGTAACTGTGTGTTTATAGAGAGCCTACAGTATAACTTATCACCGGGTTTTGCCACCAATCTCTGGGCGAATTCTTTTTGGAACATGAGTACAGCACATCGGAAGAATGGTCTGTGCAATAACAATTTAAATACTAAGGGTGAACTGATCTGGTAAGGTATGTTAGCAACACAAATATCAAAAAAAGGCAATTCTGTTTTCAACACATCTCCCACTAATATTTGCAGCTTCGCCTGGTATGGAGTGCCTTGTACACGTTTTTGAAGTTCAGCAACCAATCTATAACAAATAAAATAAAATTGTAGTTAATAATAATAATTATTTAATATATTTAATTCGCATAAAAAAGAGAATATTATTGACAAGTTTTGTTAATCTTCCTTACCGTGTATCAATTTCGCAGGCTACAACTTTCTTGACTCTATCGAGCATCTTAACCGTCATGTTACCAGTACCAGGACCAATTTCAAGAGCTACATCTGTGGGCCTCAGTCCAGCTTTGTCCAACATAGATGTTATAATGAGAGGGTTTTTCAGAATGTGTTGACCGAAGTCCTTATTGAATTGGATACCTGAAGAATATTCGTAATTATGTACATTATGTCTGTCACCCAAATAAGCACTTATTTTATTTATTATAAAAATAAGAAATATAATCACAGTAAAAAAGTAAACATAACCTCTATTAATAACTCACCTTGTTTGGCAATCTCATTGTGCACTCGAGACTTCTTTTCAGCTTTTATTTTTGGCATTTTGAGAATTTGGCTTTATAAAATTATAAAAGTAATTTATAAAATATCCAAAAACGTGCACTATTTACTCGACTGGGATTGACACTTTTTTATAATTCACAATTCACTCATTCCTTTCTATCGGAAACGTGTCTTTTGGGAATAAAACCAATCAAAGCAATGAAATAAATAATCGACTAAAATTGAAAATTCATGATCTGTGTTGATATTCCAGATAGGCTCACTTACATAAAAACATTTTTCCAATTAATAAATAATTTTAGTCTTGCAACCCTAGATTTTGGCATGGTTGATCTCTACGGGACCGAGTGAAATAAAACCGTTTCGCAAAACTATTATGAAAATGGAGTGGAAACCAGAACAAGAAGGACTAAGGCAAATCTTAACACTTCTGAAAGAGTCTCAGTCACCAGATACAGCAACTCAGAGGGCTGTTCAACAAGTATCCTTTTCATAATCTTCACGTCGATAAACCTATCGGCGTGGATATTTTTTATCACTCTAACCGCTTTATTCATTATTTACGTACATAACACTACCAAAATTTTGCTATTCTTGTGTATATTATGACATAAAATGACGATAATATCCTTTTATTTGTTACGTCTTTCAAATCGACGCTTACGATAAAATCGATTTTTCCGACATGACAGTCATTGACAACCTTTATTTTCCTAACAATGTAATCTCAGAAATTAGAAGAATTGAACAAATATCCAGACTTCAACAATTACTTGATTTTCGTTTTGACAAAACTCGTCACTGAAGAAGAACCTACAAGATCACTCAGTGGTTTGATCTTGAAAAATAATGTGAAGGCACATTACACCAGCTTTTTGCCGGAGGTAGCTGAGTTTATAAAGAGGGAATGTCTCTCAGCCGTAGGGGACCCGTCCCCTTTGATCCGGGCAACTGTGGGCATTATTATAACCACCATAGCAAGCAAGGGTGAGCTGACATCATGGCCTGAGCTTCTACCAGCTCTGTGTCAGATGCTTGACTCTCAGGATTACAATGTTTGTGAGGTATGTCAAACATCTTTAAAGCACTCTGTGTGATGTGACTTTGCGCTTGTAATTTTAATTATTTACTTTCGAATTAGCATTAATAAAAGTATGTAAGGATAACTTTATAATTGATTACTTATTCTGAAATGGATGTGTGTATGATGTTGACATGAAAATTGATGTCATGAATATTTTATTATGAAACATTTTGTAGGTTATAATTGAAACTGTCTAAAAATATGTTTAAAAAGTATCATACTATACTTTGTATTAAAATGTGTTACAATTTTAGGGTGCATTCGGAGCATTACAAAAAATATGTGAAGACACGGCTGAGATACTGGACAGTGACGCTCTGAACCGGCCGCTCAATGTGCTGATACCCAAATTCCTCCAGTTCTTCAGACACTCGTCACCCAAGATCAGATGCCATGCTATTGCCTGTGTCAACTATTTCATTATGGGAAGAACACAGGCTCTCATGTTACATATTGATGCTTTCATTGATGTAGGTACCCCGTGTGTCTTAGACTTTTTTTAAATTATGATACAGGTGGAATAAAAAATGGGGCTATATTACGAGTCATTTCACTTCTGTCATTGCCACTGCAAATATTGACTGTCTGGAGAAAAACTTAACTGTAAAGTGTATATTCAATCCCACAGCTATGTGGCGCCGCCCTGGTGGCAATAAATGCTAGTTGTGTCCACTGGATGTGGTTGCATTGTTAATTTACTGATAATGTTTTCTCTTGTAGAATTTATTCCATCTAGCAGCTGATGAAGATCCAGATGTTAGAAAAAATGTTTGCCATGCTCTGGTGTTGCTATTGGAGGTGCGGCTCGACAGACTCGTACCTCACCTACCCAACATAATAGAGGTATTACACTATCAATATATTACACTATTTTAGACTGATGTATAAGGCAAAATTTTTGTACTCTTAAGATCTACCGTTAAAGGTACTGTGCCAAATTTCGTCAACTTCCATCAAAAACTGTAGAAATTATGGCACTGTGACAGACTAGGATATGGATAGATGGATGAATGGACGGACTGGATGATCATATATGGGTACCTCATCCCTATACATATAAAAAAATCAATCTGCTATCACTGCTTAATAAGAGTATAAAACCCATATAATAAAATAAACAATTTGTCGCAGTATATGTTGGCACGCACTCAAGACCCCGAGGAAGGCGTGGCGCTGGAGGCCTGTGAGTTCTGGCTCTCCCTTGCCGAACAAAATGTCTGCCGAGAGGTACAAGTTACAACCTACTATATTATATTAGTTGTATTCTGATTGTGGGTGTCTGACTGACTGTTTTATATTTTACTTGTGTTGTATTTAGTAAAAATACACCATCATCCACAATACAGCCCAGGAACCTCCTAGTAGAGTAAATTACAAAAGATCTAGTGACCTCATAGCGTAGCCTCTTGTGTTGCACTGACAAAATGAACTGTAACGATACAAGGCCTCATTATCTTAGTTTCAGTAAATTGTGGATGTAAAAATGTTTTTATATTAATTACAAATGTTGTTATAGCAAGTATGTGTTATAATTGCCTGTTCATTGTTGGGGAAATTAATTTGTTATCCTTAATACATATGTAGCATTTTTAGTAATTTTGCATGGTATTGAAATGTTTCATGTCACATTGTTTTATTAGCCATTGAGTATCCTGGCTAATCACATAGTGTGTTTGCAACTAACTTGTCTATAACTTTTACTGTTAGTGGTAATGCAATACTGAGAAACCTCAACAATAAACAACAGTTTGGCAAAGGAAATATCTACCTACATTATTAACTCATATTTATAATGTTTTTACCTAACTATCTTATAAATTCATATTCCATATGAATATAACATATTAGTGTCTTCCTCATTATTATTGATTCAATCATTATTATCAGTTCTGACCCTGATTTGGTTGATATACCTATATTTAGTTGATAGTGTTGAAACTCAGTCATCCTCTCCATTTTATAAATAAACTAGCTGTGCCCGCGACTACGTCTGCGTGGAATTTAACTTAACAAAAATGTAATTTACATACCTATTATCGCAAAAGCCCGCTCGCGCGTTCTCAGCCGGCGCGACAGGCAACATTTGTTATCATTTTTTTTTCTAAAATAAAGTAGCCTGAGTTACTGCTTATAACATCAGCTATCTGCCAGTGAAAATCCCGTCAAAATCGGTCCAGTCGTTTCGGAGATTACCCGGAACAAACACACAGACAGACAGAAAAAAAATATTTTTCATTACTCATACTCTGAAAGGAGGTCTGAAGTTGCCTGAGGAGCGGGTTGAAAGTAATACTTTTCCGGCCCGGGAGAATCGCTTTCAACTGACAGCTGTCAAATTATAAAAAAAAACTAAAAAATATTTTTCATTACTCATACTCTGAAAGGAGGTCTGAAGTTGCCTGAGGAGCGGGTTGAAAGGAATACTTTTCCAGCCCGGGAGAATCGCTTTCAACTGACAGCTGTCAAATTATAAAAAAAAAACTAGTTCCATTTTCACATTTCTATGGAACCATGTTCAAACTTTTTCTACAGTCACTCAATTACAGCACGATGTAAAATTGAAATAACATAAAGTTTTAAGTATTAATTAAAGAATATATATTTTTAAATGACTTAATTATAATTTAGTTTCAACAATTTCTTTAAAATAACATAGAAGTGGGCAAAATATTAAAAGATGAAAATGAAAAATAATGGCTAAATAATGAAGTTGGCCGGCCTACCAAAAAAAACAAAATAGGCGGCAATCCGATCTTTATTATTTTTTTTCGAGTTGTAGAGTATTGTTCATACTTCCTTGTATTATTTCTTTAGCCAATTCCTGTTTTTATTTTTACTTTCCTTGTATTTGTAATAAAAAGCACAGTGTTTACCTCGGGTGAAAGACTTATTTTGTCCCTCGAACTATTAGCGCCCTCGCTACGCTCGGGCGTCAAACCCAGTCTCGGGTCTAAATAAGTCACTTTCACCACTCGTGTAACAATGTACTATAATTCGCGTTTTTGTTATTTGTACTTTCATTTACATTTAGTAAAAAGGTGTTATTTTGATATTACAAACAGACACTCCAATTTTATTTATTTGTATAGATAGTTATTTTAAATGAGACTTTATAATGTAGGTACTAGGGCCGAGACTGGCAGCCCTGCTGCCGATCTTGGTCCGCGGCATGCGCTACTCGGAGATGGACGTGATCCTGCTGCGCGGGGACCGCGACGACGACGCGGACGACGCGGAGCCCGACCGGGAGTCCGACATACGCCCGCGCTTCCATAAGCCGCGATCGCACACCATCAAACATAATGGTAAGAGGATACGTCGTTACCACAGATATAGATTTACAAAAGGCAACACACTGGAGCTATTATAATATTTATGTTAATATCTACTACGATTTGTAATTATTGAATATAAGCAACTAGCGATTAAAAAAAAAACAAAAATATCACATGTAAAAAGACAAGCCCGCTGAGTTTCTTGCCGGATCTTCTCAGTCGAGGTCGCGTTCCGATCCGGTTGTAGATATAAGAAGAAAAAATATGTAAAATTGACAATTTGTAAGTGCCCCCGTAGGCCTAAACAAAATAAACGATTTGAATTTGAATTTGACATAGATAACGCAAGTGCATGTACAGTCAACAAACTCGACGCTTGATCGCCTTAAGGTTGCATTTTGTATGCAGTGAACAGCAGCTACCTGCGGATAGCATGGCCATAAAAACAATGAAAACAAATGGCTGTCTAAAAAAAGGGCTTTTGTCTCATCGGAAGCTGTTCGTTTCATTGGACAATACCATAATGGGCGAGGTAACCTATGATTACTGCCTGCAAGCGAAAAGTGTTAAAAACTGATCAAGATCAACTTTGTTGATGGTACTTCGCGTGTACGAAACCCCGACCAAGCGTCAAGGTTGGTCGCCGCTAACTTACAGTCCGCGCGACTACGGATATAAAAAATATGAGTATGAGCGAGATAATCACTCGAGAGAATCGTAGCGGGCGGAGGGGCATCGCATCGGCGGTATCGGTGTCTTTGAATCGGTTTGGATTTCCCGTCACTAATGACGTCATAGTAGGTGTTAAAAATCGGCACGCTTGGTTTCAATACAAATCGTGATACTTGCGTTATCTATGTAAATCTATGTCTGTGGTCGTTACCCTGCGTTGTGTTCAAATTGCGCGAGCGAATAATGTAGACCAGCGTTTCCCAAACATTGTTCTGCCATGACCTCGTAATTTTCACACTGCCCCTTTATGACCCACTTAATACTCTAAAACCCAAACCGGTTCCATTAGATAAAATTGTACACAGTTATTAATAGTCAAAATGTTTTATTACTACTACATAATTTGGTATCACCTATTTCGAAAAATTTTAGTGCGAAGTATGGAGCTGCTGCTTATTTTTTACGAAAGAATCCAAGTTCCAAAGGACAGGTATCAGGTACTATTTTTAAAACAAGGCGGGAATGTTGATTGCTCATACTCGGAAAGTAGGTCTGAAGTTGCCTGAGGAGCGGGTTGAAAGTAATACTTTTCAGCCCTAGGGAGAATCGCTTTCAACTGTCAAATTATAAAAAAGAAACTACGCTCGCCAATAGTTCGAGTTAGTCACTTTCATCCCTAGGATAACAATGTACTATTGATGGTCCGGTAACGCCGATGAAGACTATCGCCCGCTCGCTCGTATCAATTTGACATATTATGTCGTTGCCAGCGGGCGCCGGCGGCGACAGCAACATGTCCGGCGGCGGCGAGTCGGACGACGAGGAGGACGGCGGCGCGGACGCGGACGACGGCTCGCTGTCCGACTGGAACCTGCGCAAGTGCAGCGCCGCCGCGCTCGACGTGCTCGCCAACGTGTTCGGCGCCGACCTGCTGCCCGTGCTCTTCCCCATACTCAAGGACACGCTCTTCCACGAGGACTGGGTCATCAAGGTAATTCGCACGTATTTGACTCCTTAAATTTCAAACATGGCCGTCTCCATAATTTTCCGATTTTCAGGATTTTATGATATTTAAAAAGAGTACAGTACATAAAATATTCAAATATGTCCATATCCGCGTGGATACTGTAGTCTTTTTAAATATCATAAAATCGTATAATCGGAAAAATATGGAGATGGTCATGTTTGAAATTTAACGACTCATTTTGTAACGACACAGAGCGTTGGAACGGCTCCGAACCGGTACGGTATCGCGTGTTCTCTACATCTATTGCCTTATCGTTCGTTCAGATGTAATACGATGGTCTAAAAGATGGAACTTAGAGTAGGATTCGACAATAGGAATGTCACAATATATCGATTATCGTGGTTAAGAGTAGCACTCCTGCATTCTTCCGAACCATATCAACTTCGCGTTACTTCTTTGAATTACCCTATCATCATTTAATTTATTACAGTCTCTTAAGGTATCAATGCTGGGCCTCCACTTTCCATCTCCATATATTGTACTATGAATAAAATCAATATCCTTATTATTATTGTATTGTAACCCTTGGTAGATGTGCAGAGTCGTATTTTGTAAACGTTTCTACTTGTACTGTGAGCTAACGCGCGGTGCGTGGTGCGGTGTGCGTGACGTGCAGGAGAGCGGCATCCTGGCGCTGGGCGCGGTGGCGGACGGCTGCATGGGCGGCATGGTGCCGCACCTGCCGGACCTGGTGCCGTACCTGGTGTGCTGCCTGGCCGAGCGCAAGGCGCTGGTGCGCGCCATCACGTGCTGGACGCTGTCGCGCTACTCGCACTGGATCGTGTCGCAGTCGCACGACTCCTATCTGCGACCCGTCATGACCGAGGTCGGCACCCCACATTCTTTTTTTAAAATTAATGGCCATCGAGTCAGGCCCAATGTGATTCTTTCTACCAATGATTTATTTAGCCCCGCTACTAACCAGGCAGGTCTGCAGCTCCGAGTTGGGGTGTAATAGGAGAGGTATGGGACAAGTTTTCAGCTTGCCTCAAATACTTACCCAAAAATTGGTACCAGCTCTCCTCCTAGTAGTAAAGGAGACACGATGGAGATGATTTGAACATGAACAATCGGTGTTTTTGACCTTACAGTCTATATAACTATGGCCGTTGCGTCTATCGAAGCCCCATACGTCACCCAAAAATATGCAATAATGTCGGACATGTCTTGCACTACCGGGATCTCTAACACTGTTTAGTAATATAATACACCAATGATAAATGGAGCCATAACTGAAAAAAGCGTATTTTTCTGTACCCTTCCGCTGCGTTTATGTGCATAGGATACTAAAAAAACTATAATATTAGATTTCCAGCACTGTAAACAGTAAATCCTCGGATTTCTTATTTGCATCAGCTTTAAATGTTCCAGACACATAGATAATATATCTGCGTTGTCCGACCTACTTCACCGATTCATAAATATCCATTACCATTTAGCTGCTAAAACGCGTTCTGGACAACAACAAGCGCGTGCAAGAGGCGGCGTGCTCGGCCTTCGCCACGCTCGAGGAGGAGGCGTGCACCGAGCTGGTGCCGTACCTCGGCTTCATCCTGCAGACCCTCGTGTACGCCTTCAGCAAGTACCAGCACAAGAACCTGCTCATCCTGTACGACGCCATCGGAACACTCGCAGACTCCGTCGGACATCACCTCAACAAGCCCGAGTACATCAACCTGCTAATGCCCCCCCTCATCAACAAGTGGAACGTCCTTAAAGACGAGGACAAAGATCTGTTCCCGTTGCTAGAGGTGCGTATTGTCGATATATAAAATAAACATGTGTAGACCATATGTTTAACGTTTTGTGTGTTTTCAGTGCTTGTCATCTGTGGCCACGGCCCTCCAGTCGGGCTTTTTACCATATTGCGAACCGGTGTTCAGGAGATGCGTCTCGTTAATAGAGCAAACTTTAAATCAGAACATTGTGAGTATATGTTTGTAATTTGTTTCGGTAACTTAAGGAGTTGATGTGTACGGTCAGCGGCATAAGTCAGTTTTTCAAATCGCTTGCATACTTTTGTTATGGATCAAACCATTATATTTTTCTTGATGAGAAACATCTAATGGCGCACTTCGCAGTAAAATCGACCAGTTTGTTGTGACGGCTAATGGCATGACGCTCTCTCATGCCGTCACGCCACCGCTCTCGACTCCCTTGTGTGCGCGCGCTTAAACACTTCACATTTTTCACATGTTCCATCTGCCGGCCGTCCCGTGACGGCCAACTTTTGTGGTCTTAATAATGTTCACCAATGTCTGTATAATAAAGGCATTGGCTTTTCGAAAAATTTAGACTATTCGTTGAGTGTACAAAACACTCACGTAAGCGTACCTTTGTAGGCGAATAGTCAAAGTCCAGAACAGTTCGAAGCGCCTGATAAGGACTTCATGATAGTGGCGCTCGACCTGCTGAGCGGGCTGGCGGAGGGGCTGGACGGCCACATCGACCAGCTGGTGATCAACTCCAACCTGATGCAGCTGCTGTACCAGTGCATGCAGGATCCGATGCCCGAGGTATACCTTGTATGTGACTCATGCTTCCTTATTCTTGGGACACCAGGAGCATAGGGCACTTTTTATATTATTTTCAAGGTATTGTGGTGTCCCGATATTCATTTATACTAATAAAATTGCTTACGCAAGGCCGATATGTGAAATGACAATATTAATAATAGTTTCAATATAGTTTGTTCTCGTCTAAGTCATTAGTGTTTTTTTATGTTGCAATAATTTATTTTTCATATTGGTCTCAAGATATAAGGATAATTAGTATCATTCATTTAATTTAATTTGTTAACACTCATCTTATCCTTACATCTGATTACAATGCCATCGTAACTGTAACTAACACATGGTGGGTGATGGGTAATGTAATGGTTAATGTACGATTCAGAGCTGTAAGATTTGGTAACAATCCCTAGGTGCGTCAGTCGTCATTCGCGCTGCTTGGTGACTTGACGAAGGCGTGTTTCCAACACGTGCTGCCGTACATACCCGAGTTCCTGCCGATACTCGGCATGAATCTCAATCCGGAACTCATTTCCGTGTGCAACAACGCCACGTGGGCTATCGGCGAGATTAGCATCAAGTTAGGTGAGACGAACGCGTTGCACACATTTGCACAACACTCTGACTAACATTTTATACATACACCCCTTTTTAATAAGCGTGGTTTAGAGGTTGTATAGTTACAGCTTTGTCTTTCGAATGTCATATTACTGATGACAGAAAGAGATAATTCGGAGTGTAAGAGCTTAACTATTCGCTCGCTATACCACGTTTAAGTAAATCATACTAATATTATAAAGAGGAAAACTTTGTTTGTTTGATTGTAATGAATAGACTCCGAAACTGCTGAACCGATTTGAAAAAATATTTCACTGTTGGGAAGCTACACTACCGGGTGACATAGGCTATAATATATTTACAAAAAAATTGGGATCCTTACTAAAACTCGAATAATGTAACCGCAATGTACCCGTGCGAAGCCGGGGCGGGCCGCTAGTAAGTAAATAAGGAAATATTGATTTTTTCCTTAGTATGTGGATTTAGTAAACAATCTTGGCATGCCTTTTTAATGTTTAAATATCTGATTGTAATATAGAATTACTAGTTTCCCAAATTGTATTAGTTTAAAAAGTGTTAATACTTATGTTAAATTATCATTGGGACGTTTTTCAATAATTTTGAACGACGAATTACATTTAAAAAGGCATTCTAAGATTGTTTACTAAATCGGAATCTTAAGGAAAAATACACTATAGTTTACATTTCAATTGAGTGTTAAAATTACAAGTTGATCAACGTTTTCAGGGCCGGAAACGTCGAAATATATACCGCTAGTATTGAATCATTTAGTTGAAATTATCAACAGGCCCAATACGCCTAAGACATTACTTGAAAATACAGGTAAGTGAATATTTTTTTTAATGTAACATCTTACATAAACATATTTTTGTTGATAATTGAACAGGACTAATCAGTATTTGTTTTTCTGACTTGCTAGATTTTTTCCAGTAACATACTATTCTCGGTGGCAGTCATATTATGCTGTGAATACTTATGTGGATTTATTATTTATATATTTGTATCCACTGCTTTATATTGATATGAAGTCTCATTCACAACGATCATCTATCTATATGATATCTGCTCTATGTGCACTATGATATATCTACCAATCTTTTTACCATGGTAAATGATTCGGTAGAATTCATCTTACATTGATTAATGATCCATAAATATGATTTACTAAGTGATTACTTCCCCTTATACTACCAAAATGATCATATTTTTTACAAAACATATGTATGTATTTTATATTGTTCATTCATTATAATAACAGGCATTAAAATGTATTCAGATTATGGAATTCACAATAATTATCAGTAGGACAAAATTACACTATAGCTTGTTTGATTTACATTGATATTTATTTTGGTTTCTGGGGTATAATGTAAATATGTTGTATAACAATATTGAGCCCAGGACTTAAGTGTGCCCAGATTAGAAATATGGCGTAGACACGATAATTGGTCACGAGATTGCTATTTTTGTGTTCATTACAATTCGGGTATCAATAAGAGTATAAGATTATAATTAATTAGGATTACCTATCTGCACTTGAAATCATGTACACCGTCAGTTAGGGGCCATCCATAAATTACGTCACCTGAATTTAATGAGCTTTGACCCCTCCCCCGTCCTTGTCACGGCTGGTCACATTTGTGATACTGCCCCTAGTGTGATGTCACATATTTTGCAATTTTACATTTAGAAATTTATGAAATTAAAACAGCAGTGTTCCGTAATTATTTATTTTTCAATAAAATCAACATCAAATCAAACATATGCATGAAAATTAACAAAACATAAAAACAAATATAGTCATGAAATCAAGAGTTGCATCTATTTTTATGGTATTCTTTAGTATGTATCTATGTAGTTGTTAGTGTAGTTAAAAAATGATTAATAAAAAATATTATATTTTAAAAATGTGATGTCACAAATTTGGGATCGCCTCCCCACCCCTTGTCACACTTCGTCGACCCCCTCCCTCCCCTTAACGTTTGTCGTAGTTTATGGATGGCCCCTTAGTTCTGGGCCACCTCTTGTCTATCATGCGACATTTACTCAGATAGAGTTAGCATAATGAAATTGTTTCACGTTTTTCCATTTGTAACACTAATTTGTTGCTGTTGAATTATGTAATTTAACTATGTTTTGGATGGTTTGTTGATTTGTTTTCTTGGTTTTGTTCTCGGTATGTCGTGGCGTGTAGCGATTACTATCGGTCGGCTAGGTTATGTGTGCCCCCACGACGTCGCACCCGTATTACATCAATTTGTACGCCAGTGGTCTGTAGTCATTTTTTTTATTATTACTTTATATTATTACTATTACGTTTAATATTAAATAAGTTATTAATCGGTATTATTTCGATTGTGGATGGTGTTTGTCCATGGCTTGTTAGTTATTCTTTTACAAAATATGTTGTTCTAATTTGATTTAAACCAAGCATGAAAATATTAATTGTATGTACGATGCGTGCGGCGACCACGCTCTGAGCGGCTCTCTGATACACGGGTGGTATTTATTTGATCATGTTATTTTCAGTGTTGTACTCTATATGTGTTGAACACCATCCGCTTTCTAAACAATATAAACAGCTAATATAAATTTGATCCCGACCAAACTGCAAGACAAATTGATTTGACTAACACCACTGTCTATGTCACCCGTAGAATGTTGACTATTATCTAATATGTAGAATGTGGATTATTATGTAATAACGTATTTTCTCTGAATTTATATTTGCTTACAGTTTGGTAGGTTCACAATAATTATATACCAGTGTTTCATACGAATATTTGCGTGTGCCAGTTATTTCCAATATTTAATTTTTGCTCTTCACTTTAAATGCATTTCAACATACCTATATATTTTCATCGAACGATATTGCAGTACATCATTATTATTGGCTTGATTAATTTTCAAACAAATAGAACGTTGCTAGCCGATATTCCAAGTGATTAATTAATAGCACTAATGAATTTATTACTTACACCACTCTGGTACCAAGCGATGTGTCACTAGGAATTTCGTCTATTGAAGTTAACATAAGGCGTGGGCCGCACCGATATAGCGATTGCGATGCGACAACGATATCGTTAAAACAAACCCTTTTCAACATTATGGCAGTGAAAGCATCACAAAAGCAAACGTTTGTTTATAAACCGCCGTCGCATCGTAATAGCCTTACCGGTGCGACCCCCGCGTAAAGCTGGGCACAGATTATTAGCAACACAACATGTATGGTAGCATGCAATGCAACATTATCCATACATTTTAATGTGTTCGCGAGCGCACTGCGCGCAGTTGGCGTGCAATCGTAGCGCGCTGGTTGGTTCCTGTTGATTGACGGTTTTTTCAGTGTGATTGGGACGGTCATACGCGACGGTTGTGCACGCCGCGGATAACTTCTCGTACGGACCCATTTTTATGGAAAATTTACTACTGGCATGACAAAAAAGGCTTTTGTTGATCTCAATCTAAAAAGTTATGTAAAATATTAAAGATGCAATTCGTGGAATGTCATTGGCTCCAAGGCGTGCGCGCTAAAGTCTGCCGGGAGCAGACGTTCGCGGTTGACGCGCGCAGCGTGCGCGGAGGCCGTCCATATTATACTCGTGTTGCATTGCATGTTGCGTTGCAAACAATCTGTACTTTAACGGTGGCCGCCATCGAGTGCTCGTGTAATAATAAACCGGTCGCCGTCCAGGTGCACGTCGCTGCGGAACATCCGCGACAACGACGAGAAGGACTCTGCGTTCCGCGGCATCTGCCAGATGATCCAGGTGAACCCGGGCGGGGTCGTGCAGGACTTCATGTTCTTCTGCGACGCCGTCGCCTCGTGGTCGCACCCCAAGGACGATCTGAAGGAGATGTTCACCAAGATCCTGCACGGCTTCAAGAACCAGGTGGGCGACGAGAACTGGCGCCACTTCACCAACCAGTTCCCCGTCCAGCTCAGCGTGCGCCTGTCGGCCATGTGCGGCATATAGACGTGCACAATGCGATATGGTGAGTTCGCATTACCACTACACTTACAGGGTGAAATTGAACTCATTGGCCACACTTCTATGAGTGATCCTTCGTAACAAAGAAGATTTAGAGCACATCACTAAGTCAAATTATTTATTTCAAATTTTTTAATCAAAGAATAGTAATAAGTTACGTTAAAAAACGGCTGTACAATACGTGACATGGTTTGAAGCGATAAAATCGGCATTATCTTTTCAACTTTAGTTGACTTTTGACTTATCTGACTGCAGTTAGTGAAACTATCATATCAATTTCGCAATTGACTTCAATTTCACCCTGTATTATTATTATTTATTTATTCTATTCTATTCAACAACTGAGCTTCCATCGAGTCGGATCTCAGTGACGAGGGTGTCGTTTGCTCCACAGGGGAACCAATGTCAGCACGGGTCGGGAAGACATTGCCGCGCGTAGGGACTCGGCACCGGCGGCGCCGCGCCGCGACTAGTGCCAACACTCGCCTCGCCGCACCGGCGGGGAACTTCACGTTTGTACCTATCGACAGGGAATATAACATAGATTGTAAATCGTTACGTTTCATTCTTCTGTTCGTACCTGAGACATGTATCTTTTTGATTCGAAAGAGATTTATGAAAGCGGCGGATTCACTTAAATTGTAAAATTGTACGTCGAGCGTAGTGCGGTGTTCGGCCCCGAGCCGCCGCGGCTGCGCCGAGTGCTAGGCTTTCTGTATTCGTATCTTGTTATACGTGAATGTCGCACATTGCATGCTTGCGTGCCTGCTCGTCTAGTTATCGATCGTGGAGAGTGCACACTCATCGTATCGGCTCTGTAGTTGTAGTTACACACTAAATTTACTGCGGTGACATTTATGCCGAGCTAGATGTGGTCGATATATTAACTGTAATTGCATGAACCTTAGTGGATAGTTTCTAGTTTGTAACTCTGAGGATGAGATATGTATGTTTCGTTTTCATTTAATTATCGTTTTGGTTGCTGTTCGTTCAAAAATCCCTTAATTGAGTTGTCCGAGGTAAAATTGAGTTTTAATTTCACATTTAAATATGTATTTCAAGTAAACATCGAATCATTCAAGAGTCTCATCTCAGAATTGTCGGATATATCTATAGTCGTAAGTGACTGTTTCGTGTCGAAAAGTCTAATTGACATACAGTGCAGAATTATCGATATCGGTAACATGGAAAAGTAATTTATATATTGTCGTGAGTTGTTTGTAAAAGTCTTTACATATTGGATGTTCTGAGGGAACGGTCGGCCGTGAATGCGTGCGGTCGCTTAGTTTGCTCTTCATTGATAAGAATTTGGTTGTCTGATGCCATACACTGCTCAACATGCACGTGTTATTTTATAAAATCACTAACACATAACCAACACAGCGATTTGTTTTCGACGTTGCCACATACCCAAGTTATTACTTATGTTACATGTAGAGGTAGAAATTGTCAAAAAGCATTTATGTATCTCCAATAGAGCTTCGCAAATGTATTTTAGTAGGTGTTTAAAATTGATGTGTTAACTATTATTTTATATAAATTACAAGACTTATGTAGTAAAATCGAGAATTTATGTCAACTGTGATTTGTGACTGGTTTTTTTTGACTAATATATTATGTGTATGATGATATATGTCTGTGTCAGTGTAGATATAATAATATACCGCTTTGATAGATTTTATGACGGCTAGATTTCTGCTATATAATATACCAAATAGTATTTTTACGTTGTATATTGTTTAATGGATTTGTATGTTTGCGTTATCCTTTTGGTCGATGCTTGCGACAGCGACGTCCACTTCAAAGGCTCACGGTCGATTCTTGACGATCCAGCGTGACTTGAGTCAGTGCCTCCTGCAGAGGTTACGCTGGAGATGGTGCAGTCATTCCATTATGCCAGTTTCTTTTCACGAAGCTATGACCTATGAACTTATTATAATTCATATGCCTGTATCATAAGAGTAACAGCACGCGTCTTGATGAAATCAACAAACTATAATGACCATCATGTGTGCAGTGCGCCAGTTCGGTTTTTCGTCCGCCACCTGACCCGCACCGCGTAAACGTAGGAAGTCAACGTGATAAGACTCGCATAGATCTCATAGATCTTCTCCCTCCCTAAAACAAAGTCGTTATCCGCATCTGCCTGTCTGTTTGTCCCCTTAGTTCTTCTAAACTTGGCCACGGATTTTGGTGAGTACATCATTATTATTTAGAGAACTCCTTCCGGAAGGTTTCAATTTATAAATATTAGAGAAAAATCGGGGCCGGTATTTCTATAATGTTGTGTTGTCTTAGCCGTGCTAGGCCTGCAGGAACTGGCGTAGTTACGCGGTAAACCTGATGAAGCACTACACGAGATGGTCGTGGGTCGTGGGCGTCCCTGGCGCGACTGTCGAATCATCGCGGGCAACTTGTATGATGAATATAAAGTACTATTTACGTGTATATTTAATTAAAGTAATATTATGTATATGTAAATACATATAACGATGTATATTATTATTATTACCTATTATATTTAATAAAATTGTTATTTTTTGTTTTATAAAAGCTAAAAGTCTGACTTTAAACAATTGTTATTATATATTACCAATTTAGTTTTTTTCAGATAATGGGGATCTGAAATTATGTAGTTCATATGAACACTAGTATATTTTACAAATTGCAATCGTAGCGTAGAGTAGGTGCAGTTAACGGTTTTGGGGGATATCAAGGAAATTTAAACATTCCGTCGATTCTAAATTTTATTTACTTGATTTTGTTTCGTTCAGTCAAAACATTTATTTCTCCACTGTCATTATTATGTATTATTTTTTTAGTTACATTTCGCTAAATTCTATGTAATTTATATGCCGTAAGGGCGGGTTACTTTGGCTATTGAACCTTGGCCACGTTGTGTTAAGTAACATGGATATAGCTGATAATTATCTGCATACTTCATTGTGTCTATCCGTTCATAGATATCGATCAACCAGTCATAATGAGAATGGTAGTCAACGTCTGTAATTTCTGTCAAAACTGGACAAGTTCAATCCATTTTTCCAAGTTAGCCCAAGGTAGCCCAGCCCGCACGGTATTCGGTGTGTCCACCGCCTCCTTCGTTCCCTGAAACCCGGCGAGTTCCTATCCCGAGTCCTGTCTAGTCCCATCCCTTGTGCCAACGAAGCCCGGACGGCGTGGTAGCTTGTTTCGTATCTCGGTACCCGTAGGAACATTAAATTACCGTAACTGCCTTTCCAATTTATTTGAGATGCATTGTTTTATTTTTTAAGTAGAAACAGTTTTATATCGATGTTACGGGTCGCCTCGTAATATTATTTTTAAGGTTAGTAGATTTTATCGTCATGATTTTTTTTATGTAGTCGTTTGTTTTCCTAAAAAAACCGTGATAATAGTTGATTAAGTGAACGCATGCGTGTGTGTGTGAATGAGGCGGCATTCGTGAGGCACTCCTTTCCTTGTGGCGTAGGTGTGAAAATTACTATAATTGAATCGTATGGACGAGCATAAATTGTGATGTACTGTCGGTATAAACACGTTATTTGCGTCGCGTATATTTTTCTTATGTGTATTTATGTTGTGCATTATTATCATGTACATGTACAATTACATAATTTATTCAATTATTTTATGTATGCATCTGAATGAAACAATCACATTGTTGACATTCTTTCCTAAAGTACGAAGTACGCGCATCGTGTACTCTCACTTTAATCTGACATTGTTTTACCAGATTCGAATAAATAAGACCACTCAATACCCGCGATTTCTCACAAACATCCAGACCACTGTCTGGCGAACTCCTCGAACTAAACCACATGATCATTGGATTACGGACCTACATATAATTAAATGAAAACATATGTTTATATACATAGTCGAAACATTCAAATAATTATTAGGATAATTTGTTCTTCTTAATGACGAAATTTGGAAATTCAAAAGTATACAAAACTAACTGTAAATGCTAATTGTTATTAACAAACAAATGTCGACCATGGGTCCTATTTGTATCCGGAATAACGACATAGGAAAAATTAAAAAATGTCACAGCTGAAATAACTTCCTATGAGAAAAGGATTTTGTAAATGATATAAGCTATGATGATAATCAAAACTGAACTGTGACTTGAAACATCTCTCAACAATGTGATTTGTTTTGATTTGTATCTTTATTTTTTTATTCGTCGAAAATATAAGAGTTTATATACATGTATACATTTATTATTATAAATATTATATACAAAATCCAAAATTATCATATAAATCAGCATCTATCATGTACCTATTGTTATGTATCGTATCTTATTTCACTTATATCTATTATTATTGATTACAAATCACTTCAGTACCTTTAGTTAGATTTTTATCAAATTTGCGATAGACAATTAATCTATCCGATGTAATTTACCGTTTTGAAATTTTGAATATGAAAAGATTAATATTTTTTACCCACATTTACCCAAAATTCTTGTCACTTGCAGGCGACAGTATCACAATAACATGAAACTGTTACAAATGTTTCATTTGTATTGTAATAGAATCTAAAGTCGACCGGTACAAATAACATTACATACGTACATCATCAATGTTGTTTGGTTACGTAAAATGAGTACAGAAGGTAATGCTGAAACAGATGCTACCTCTATTTTAAGGCCTAACTCTGGGCAAACTATTCAAAACAAGAAAATTATAATTTTAGAAAAAAATATTTGTATAAAACCCTTCATGTCACTTCTGTACTCATTTTACATTATTAAAACTGTATACAATTCATTGTGAAAGTTTAAAATTTAGTGTTCAGATATTAATTAGGTACATCTAAGTTCTGGTTGTAATAAAATGACCTCACAATAGACATTCTTTTACCATACATTTCGTTAATAAAGCACTCATTGTTCAAAGAAAACACATTTTATTATTTTAATTTAAAATGATTACCTGTCCCTTTAAAAAAACGTAATAAGATCAGTATCTGATTTTATTCCGCTGAAACCATTTAATACGTGCACAGTAGTCGGTATGAATCTTCCCACAAAAATACTACTGCACACCGATGATAGATTCGATGGAAAATGATAGTTTTTGTCTCTGGGGTTGGTGGTTGTGTGGAGGGAGCGGTGCATAGGTGGTGAGCAGCGCCGCCAGCAGGTTCCTGCACAGCAGCGCGGCGGGCGGCGCGGGCGGCGGCGCGCCGCGATCCAACTCCACGTCGGCGAACGCGCGCCGCCGGCGCACGCGCTCGTTCCACGCCGGGTCATTTGTGAACAGCCTGTCACCTAATTTGAAATACCACGACATTAGCTTTCTTTCATGTCATTATTGGGAAAAAGTTTTGATAACTAACGACTAGATCAGGGATGGCGAACCAATGGCACGCGTGCCATTGCTGTCACGCAACAATAGTACATTGTTACATGAGTGGTGAAAGTTACTTATTTTGTCCCGAGACGGGGTTTGGCGCCCGAGCGTAGCGAGGGCGCTAATAGTTCGAGGGAAAAAATAAGTCTTTCACCCGAGGTAAACACTGTGCTTTTCATTACGAATACAAGGAAAATAAAAATAAAGACAGGAATTGGCTAAAGAAATAATACAAGGAAGTATAAACAATACTCTACAACTCGAAAAAAAAAATCGGATTGCCACCTATTTTGTTTTTTTTTTTCGTTGGCCGGCCAACTTCGTTATTTAGTTATTATTTTTCATTTTCATCTTTAAATATTTTGCCCAAATCTATGTTATTTTAAAGAAATTGTTGAAACTAGTCATTTAAAAATATATATTCTTGAATTAATACTTAACTTTATGTTATTTCAATTTTACAACGTGCTGTAATTGAGTGACTGTAGAAAAAGTTTGAACATGGTTCCATAGAAATGTGAAAATTAAACTAGTTTTTTTTTATAATTTGACATCTGTCAGTTGAAAGCGAAACTCCCGGGCCTGAAAAGTATGACTTTCAACCCGCTTCTCAGGCAACTTCAGACCTACTTTCAGAGTATGAGTAATGAAAAATATATTGAGCACGATACCGATCGAAACGAGTAACAAAGTAATATTAATTAAATAATTGTTTCTGAGTAAGTTCAAAGTAACAAAATTTGTACTTTGTGACTAAGTATAAATTCTATGACGGCACGTCCAGGCCCATTCTCATTGAATAATTCTTGAGAAAAAAATGAATGGCACGTTGATCTAAAAAGGTTCGCCATCCCTGGACTAGATGGTCCAAGCATAGCTATAGGTATATACTAGCTGAGCCCGCGACTTCGCCCGCGTGGAATTTAACTTAACAATAAAGCCCGGTCCCGCGTTCTAAGCCCACGCGACAGGACCCATTTTTTGAATTTTGTTTTTCTAAAATAAAAGTAGCCTCAGTTACTGCTTATAACCTCAGCTATCTAACAGTGAAAGTCCCGTCAAAATCGGTCCAGCCGTTTCGGAGATACTCTTTGATTTCAAGTGTTTTTATTTTTTTACGCGGAACCCTAATTGTTTTTATAAAATTAAAGTAGCCTAAGTTACCCGCTATAAAATCAGCTATCTGCCAGTGAAAGTCCCGTCGAAATCGGTCCAGCCGTTTCGGAGATTACCCGGAACAAACACACAGACAGACAAATTTTTTTTAATTCGCGTTTTTGCTATAGGTATCGTATGTACTTTCATATGCATTTAGTGAAAAGCTGTTGTTTTGATATTACAAACAGACACTCCAATTTTATTTATTTGTATAGATAATATTTCTAAATTCTATAGAACTGGGTACTGCCTTAAATGTACCTATGCTTGTACATGTTTAAATCAACAATCGATGTAAGTAGGTACGTGTCAGTGGTATATTGGTTTTATCTTTTCATGCCTCTTAGAAATACCTACCTAGGTCCTATAACCTACCTTGGAAGCAGACAGCGAGGCAGATAGTTATTTACTAAGTAGAGGGATTATACCTACTTCACTCGACCCAGGTAATAGAGATGTACTGTAAATATTTACCCTTGTTGACGAAATTATTTAAATACCCCAACATCGTGCGTGTAAAAAGTTTGGCACTCGCTGAGCTATCATTCAGCCGAACGGAAAGACATGTTTACAGTCAACAGTACTGCTGTAACCCGACACCCCGACAAAGAGCCGCCTCCGCGTTCTCTTGTAAAACAATCTTCACACTTTTTTAGAGCCCATAAAAATAGTTGAAAGAAATTTTAGTTTTTTGTTTTAATAGACAGTGAAATGTTGCCGAGTGTTAGATGACAGCTTTTGTTCTGTAATGAAGCGGGGACATTTTCAAGAGTCGTTTAATTTTTTTATTACTGGTGCGGTGCTCTATTTATAATGCTGGATACGTTTTATACAACACGGGGTAGAGCGCTGACTTTAGAGAAGATCTGTTCTAGTAAATTAGTATGTAAATATATTACATACTCTTCCTAAGGGTTTATGTTAGTACTTTAAATAGCGTAGCTGTCATTATTGGACGATGTACATACATGGTACCGTAAGACCATTAAAACCATCTCTCCCCATTAACATACTTCTATGTAAGGAGGTATTTCTTCTCACCCAGTCCGCTCGCTTGAATAAAAATAATATAGTGCTCATTTTCAAAAATGTTCAATTTAACTCGCTCCCGATGTTCCAAGACAAATATTTATCCAGCTAATTCGCATTTAACATTTCACGGATGAGAAAGGAAACACTCGACAGTATCGGCTCGGTTACTACAATAACACGCCGCGGAGTGGTGCGGACGACACCCTGCTCTCTGTCAGTTTACATTTCAAAATAACCATCGGGTAGGGACGCGTTTACTCTAATCTAAAAAAATATTATTATAATGCCATGAGTAGGTAAGTAGATAGTAACTAATCAGAGAATAATAGCCATGAATGTTATCTGCTCTCTGGGTGTTACTGTTAGGAATATTATATTCTACAACCCTAACTATTATTGACGAACTTTTTTCCTATAAATGTATAGTAAAGTTGATACCTAAGCTTATAGCTCGATTTATAGTAAACTAGCGACCCGCCCCGGCTTCGCACGGCTTTCTCTACTATGTGCTAATTTAATTAGAATGTATTATACATATAAACCTTCCTCTTGAATCACTATCTATTAAAAAAAACCACATCAAAATCCGTTGCGTAGTTTTAAAGATCTAAGCATACATAGGGGCATACAGACAGCGGGAAGCGACTTTGTTTTATACTATGTATTGATTAACATATTTTGTCAAACTTAAGTATTGAAGTTTATTGTCTGTATGTCGACAACAGCGCCACATACCGGGCCCCACTATCGCCAAGAACCATCCAGGTGTCGCCATAGGTACAAAGAATATCATCAATATCGGTCAAGCCATTTAGGAGGAAAATAATCAAGACCACACGCACGCACAAAGATGATGATTATGGGAGATAGAGACGCGTTCGTAACTTGAAAGCGTACCTACGTAGCGTAGCGTAGCGTAGCGTAGCTTAAATAAGTACGGAGCGGTGATTACTGTTGTCGTTGGATATATCAACTCTGATATATTTCCTCTATAATCATTCAATAAAATCTTACCATAAACTTGTGGCTGTATGTTGCAAGACCTGGACATTTGCATGCAGCGGAGTCTCGCGCGATAAGCTCGCTTGCGAACCGCCAGCGCGGCTGCCTCGCCGTCTCGCGACTCCATGCCTGCCCCCTGCTGCCGGCGGAGGGCCACCTGACCACACCAAAACACTAACTTCAAGAATTTTCCTTGAAGATAACATACGAGAGCTTGAAAACAAGACTCAAGGTACGTGCAAAACTGTAAGCTCTTTCCTTGGCCTAACTACTCAGTACGTCCATTACATGAAAGATTGAGTCATACATGTTGTTTATAAGTACGAAAGAGCTACATAAAGTACTAGCTGTGCCCGCGACTTCGTCCGCGTGTAATTTAACTTAACAAAAATTTCGGGATTATTCTTATCCCCTTATATAACTTATATAACTTTCATCCCCTATTTTATCCCCTTGGGGGTAGAATTAATCAAAATCCTTTCTTAGCGGATGCCTACGTCATAAAATCTACCTGCATGCCAAATTTCAGCCCGATCCGTCCAGTTGTTTGGGCTGTGAGTTGATAGATCTCTATGTCAGTCAGTCAGTCAGTCACCTTTGAGTTATAATTTAGATTATGTATTCAAGTAGGATTATGATGCACTTTGACCTTTTGAACCAGAATTAAATTAATTATATACATTTTATTTGCTTGGTGGCTTTGTGTAATTGATGGTTATAATTTATATATTTGGTACTAACCTGTGCTGCCATGACTCTCTGTCGTTCAAGGACCAGCAGACAGCCGGGGCAGCGGCAATCGCGCCACCTGCACAGGCGCTTGTGGCCCTTCAAGCAGGAGATGACCCCGTGGTTGCGGCACCGAGCGCACTTTGGGGTCCTCAACGCCTTCCGACCACTGTTAGTACTATCACCTTTCGCCCCACTTTCGTTCTGCATTATCAATGTCTTATCACTTATACACTTAACTCATTCAACGTATAATTTCAAAAGTTTCAAAGTTTAAAGATAAATTAATGAGGCGCGATAAGTCATGTTGGCGCTGAAATATCTTTTCAGAGATTGACGGTTGTAAAGTGGGTTTCAAGTTTTAAAAGTCCGGTGGCGTCGATAGCTCCGCCCTAGCCCTCCCACTATTGGCGGATCGCCGCTGTGGGCGGGCGGCAGCGCGCGACAGTGCGTGTATATTGAAAATTGTTTTATTTTTCATAGTAATATGATACATTGATTGCTTGTCTCGTGTTTAAGTGTTTGCGTGTATCGCTTTTGATGTTTCAAGGAGACAATTATAATAACAGCTACGATATAAATGTTTATTATTAATGACAAACTACTTTACAAATAGAGCTTTGAACAATAAAATATTTTATTAAAGCAAATTATGAATTTATTGCCAATCATGATACTCGGTCCTTTAAAGGTAGGTAGAAATGTCAAGTGAATGGATTAATTGATGGAAATAGATTTTAAAATTGTCCTTTATTTTTTGAAAATCAGAAAGCGACCATAATACCTATAGGACTCTCTCGAACGTCTCAATGATTCTGTAGGTAAACAATTTTTTTTGATGATACCTACTTATATTGGTCCGTGAAGTAGCCACAAGCAAATACCAATATAATTTAAAAGAAACACGTAACAACCAACAATGTTATCAATAACAGCGTGTAAATGATATTCCATCTCGGATGGCGATTGCCAATTAGCGCTCAAATTTCACTCGCCGCTGTCCGCCACCGACCCAGTGGACACCTACCCTGCCTATTTCTGGTTCATATATTGTTTCAGCTGGAACTGTTTTTTTCCGATTTCTCTATCGATATTTAAAACAATTCGGTAGATATCTATGAATAATGTACATTATTTACTGAATATCTATGTTACCTATGCTATTACAGAAGTAGAGAAGTAGGCCTTCAGGCGAAGCCTGAAAATCTCCGTCACTGTGCGTCCACTAGCTCCAACCGAACGAACAAAATATGTAACTAATAGTTTATTATCAATAAGACAGTGAATGGCGGGATCAGCTGGATTTGAGCTTAGAGGATATCTGGGCAGTCATGGAGCATTATCATGTAGAAGAGCAGAGAGGTTTTTGCCTCGCGGTAGGACTCCAAATCGGTACCTACACTAGGTATTTTTATTGGGACTGGTCCTGCCCCACACTCCCACCACTGTTACTCCAATAAACCGCAGGATCTACAATGGTGACCAATAAAATTATGTCGAGGTTTGACTCTCGACGAGTCCTGGGGACACGCACGAATTTAATCGAAAGAAATAAAAGGAGGAGTTGGAAGAAACAAAATAACCTAGACCTAGACTAGGTAGGTCAATCACTGTAAACTGTTAATAATGCCAAATCTACTCGTACTTTTCATCGTTACAAATTTCTAGCATAGTTCGGTTTTGCTGTGTGCCACAAATTAGAGTAAATAGTTATCATACGAGGGATGCCTTTTAAGTTTTGTCGTTTGAAGAAAAAAACACAACTAGAACCTTATAGTACTTTTTATTGTTTTTCAAAGTATTCACCACGTAGCTTAATACACTTTTCCATTCGCTCAAACCAGTTATTATAACTGTTAATAAACATCTACAAATCAGGAATAGAGGGCGCGACGACTACGACGCCGGCGCCATCTGTATATCTAAAATCTGTGACTACTACGTACACGCGGAACGCGTCTCTGTATATTTTATCTACCAAAATTGGATTAAACCATTAAACCTGACCAGACAAGTTATCATTTCATCGCGACATCTCCATTGAAGATATCAGCGTCAACATTTTTTGGAGACCACGACGTTATATCGAGAAAACAATAAACCAAGTTTGGCGGCTTGCTGACGGACGCGGGCGCACTAATGGCGGCGGGCGCTTGCGCTTATGGACTGCACTGACTACACTGTACAATTGCCGAAGATTTCAAAGTGGCAGAAAGGTTTAGTGTTGTGTTCGAGGGATTGCCCACAGGGACGTATGACCATTCGCTAATTTTACTTTCGCCATCTTGATCTTGATGTTGTGTTCATAATTGCCTCTTTATTAGACAAATCATTAAATTTCTACTTAGTATTCGTGCCCGAACCGCAAAATTTTGGTTTTCGCTAGCTTAATTAATGTTTTTTCCTACAATACCTACATTTGGAGTCAGATTTACAAAAATAATTACTTAAGTAAGTACCTACTATTTGAGAACTGATAACCTAGGTACCTAACTACAAACTCACTGCTTTAGCGAGCATGTTGCACTGTTAATAACTGCTTATTCTTATGCTAGGTTCGCCGCAACTAACCTGCTTCTTGGTTCCCGTCCTGTGGAACTGACTACCTAAACGAAAATTGTGGAATTGGACTCGCCCAGCGAGTTCATTGACCTTCGTTGCGCGCGAACAGCTGTCTGGTAACCGCTGACATCTTGCCGTAGTGATACGGCCCTACGAGGTTGGTTACATTGTTGGGTTTAATACTTATTATTGCATTACTTCTGTCTGTTTGGTCTGTTCAGTTTATTTACTGTGCGTTTCTTTCTTGTAATTGTTAATTTAAACACTAAGTAACCATGGCTGCTGAAATGAAAACGCTAATCTTACAACGAGGCTCGATTAAGGCCAGAGTAACCACCTTTTCTAAATACCTTGATACAATTAGGCAAATTGAAACAAAAAACTTCACCAAAGGAATATTTTCAGAACTGCAATTAAAATTATCTCGGTTTCAAGAATTATTTAAAGATTTCGACCTATTAAAATACAAAATTGAAATTTTATCTCCGGAACAAATTGAAGAACATGAAGAAATTGAAAACAATTTTTGTACTAATATGGTATTAGCCCAGAGTTTACTTGATAATTTCACTACTTCAAATCTACCTAAAGTTTCAGATTCTAGTTCTTGTAGTAGTGTCCATAATGATATTAATAGTAATAATTACAACGTAAAGCTTCCTACTATTCAGTTACCAACTTTTGATGGAAACTACCTCAAATGGATGGAATTTAAAGATACTTTTGATTCTCTAATAAATAGCAATACATCTATTCCGGACATAAACAAGTTCCACTATTTGCGGTCATCGTTAGTGGCCGGAGCAACTAATGTCATAAAGTCTATTGACTTCACTGCTAATAATTATAAATTGGCATGGAACTTACTTATTGAACGCTATGATAATAAAAGAATATTAGTAAATAACCACTTAAAGGCTCTTTTTAACTTTGAGGCTTTAACTAAAGAGAACTTTAAGTCTCTTCGCTACATGATTGATTACTTCACAAAAAACTTACGCGTTTTGGATGCTCTGCAAGAGCCTACTACTCACTGGGATACTTTGATTGTGTTTATCATGGCATCGAAACTAGATGGCGCCACTAGTCGGAAATGGGAAGAGCACAGGTCTAAGTTTACTTCTTCTCCTACTGTTGTTGAATTCTATGATTTCATTCGTAAGCGTGCTGATGTTTTGGAAACTTTGCAGTACAGTATGCAGGATGTTACAAAAAAAGACAATAAACATATTAAATCATTTACTTCATCGCTTGATAGTAATGGTTGCGTTATTTGTTCTCAAGATCATTTAGTTTATAAATGTGATAAATTTAAGGCCATGTCTTTGGATTCTCGGTTTGCAGAGGTGTCTAAGCACAAACTTTGTATAAATTGTCTTCGTCCCGGACATTACTCTTCTAGTTGCAGACATACTCCTTGCAAGATCTGTAACAAAAAACATAATTTACTACTTCATAAGCAAACTAATAATAAAAATCCTACACACTCACCTACGGGTTCTTCTTCATATGTAGCATCTTCTGAATCCTCTTCTTCTCGAATGGAAGTTTCTCCTCAGGTAGCTGCTGTTACTGTGCTACCACCTGCTGATACTGCTACTGGACTCACTCATCAGCGTTTTCCTGTGTCTCTTTCTTCTGTGAGTTCCGGACAGGTTCTCCTGTGTACTGCTGAAGTTGATCTGATTGACATTAAAACAAATAAAACTTACCTTGTTCGAGCTCTTCTTGACAGTGGATCCCAATCTTCTTTTATATCTGAAAAAATACAAAGAAAATTTAAGCTTTCCTCTTCGGATGCAAACATTTGTATCACTGGAATAAATAATAAATTAACTAATACTACCAAAACTTGTGATGTAAAACTAAAATCTCGGATAAACTCTTTTGAATTTGATGTGTCTTGCCTTGTTATCCCTGAAATTACTGGTCGACTACCTCTAGTTGAAATAAATCCTTCTCGACTTGATCTTCCTGATTCTATTGAGCTAGCGGACCCTAGCTTCTATCGTCCTTCTGACATTGATATTCTGCTAGGGGCAGATGTCTACTGGGAAATTGTTGAGTCTAAACTACTAAAATTGGGTAAGAATAAACCCACTCTACAGAAATCCAGACTAGGATGGCTCGTGTCAGGTCCAACTGGACTTCGGCATTCTACTACTACTACTCATTCTAACTTTTGCAAAGAAATTAGTGACTCTGTAGCTAAATTCTGGGAACTGGAAGATATTCCTACTCTCCCAACTGAACTTTTACTATCTAACGATGAACAATATTGTGAAGATCATTTTGTTAAAAATACTGTACGCCTACCTGACGGTAGATTCTCTGTTAAATTACCCTTTCGGGTGAACCCTGAAGATGTGTTAGGTGATTCCTATCACATAGCTAAAAAACGTTTCGAAAACTTAGAGAATAGGTTAACTAAATGTAATATGAAGGCTGATTATGCTAACTTTATTAAAGAATATGAGCGTTTAGGCCATCTTAGTGAAGTAGCTCGCCCACCCTTTGGGTACTATATTCCTCATCACGCTGTTGTGCGCGAAACTAGCGAAACTACTCGCTTAAGAGTGGTCTTTGATGCCTCTTGTAAAACTACTACTAATAAGTCACTGAACGATATTCAACTTGTAGGACCAGTGGTCCAAGATGATTTATTGTCAATCCTACTAAGGTTCCGTCAGTACGCGTACGTTGTGACAGGTGACGTGGAAAAAATGTACCGTCAAGTGATGGTAGATCAATCTCAACGTCATCTGCAACTAATACTCTGGCGGGACGATAAAAACCAACCGCTTAAAGTATTACAACTCAACACTGTCACATATGGGACTTCTTCGGCCCCATACTTAAGTACTAGATGTCTTGTACAACTTGCGTCTGAGTGTAAGGATGAAGCTGTAGCCAATGCTATAAGGCACGACTTTTATGTCGACGACTTAAATACCGGTTCTAATTCAAAGTCTGACTTAAAAACTACTATAAAAGATGTTGTTAAAAAACTTGCTGAAGGGTGTTTTCCTTTGCGAAAATTCCGAACTAATGCTCCTGATATATTTGATGACATTCCTACTATTAATCAGTCTCAAGACTTTTGTAAACAATCCTCTGTTCTAGGTTTAAAATGGAATCCTAATTTAGACACTCTTAATTTTTCCGTGGAAGTACAAAAAATATCCAAGGTAACGAAACGATCAATTCTGTCGAATTCTTGTAAAATCTTTGATCCACTAGGTCTTTTATCAGCTTCTACAATATTTCACAAAATTATTTTACAAAAACTATGGTTACTTAAGATTGACTGGGATGACAATATCCCAGAGAATTTAAAACATTCTTGGACGGACTTCTACAATGAGACAAAACACTTTGAAAATGTGAAGATACCTAGGTATGCTTTATGTGATTCTCCTACAGTTATAGAGGCTCATTGCTTCACAGACGCATCCCAAGACGCCTATGGTGCTTGCATATACTTGAAATCAAAAAATAATGTTGGTGAGGAATGCATTAACCTACTCTGTGCTAAAACAAAGGTCAGTCCAGTAAAGACTGAAACTATACCTCGCTTAGAGCTGCTAGGTGCGTTACTTGGCGCTAAACTACATTCTAAAATTCTTAAGTCCCTAAGAATTACTATTTCACGTTCAGTTTTCTGGACAGACTCAACTATAGTACTAGGGTGGATACATACTCAACCTAAAACACTAAAAACTTTCGTTTGTAATCGTATTGAACAAATTAGGAAATTAACTGATAGAAATGCATGGCGTCACGTACCTACCGAACTAAATCCTGCTGATTTAGCCTCTAGGGGGGTTCCTCCACAGCTTCTTTCTGATAACAAGTTTTGGTGGCACGGTCCACATTTCTTGTCTGCTTCTGAAGATGAGTGGCCGCAATCTAAATATACTTCCTCGAATCTACCTGAAACAAAAATAAGCTTAAATACTAAAATCCTAACTAATGACACTATACTATTTGAAAAATATTCAAAACTATACAAACTACAAAGAATATTTGCTTACTCACTAAGATTTATTAATAATCTAAAAAATAATAATACTAAAATACATGGTGAACTTACCTGCGTTGAATTAAATAACTCACTCACCATGTTGGCGAAATTGTCGCAAAGAGAATCTTTTTCTAAGGAAATTCACTCACTTGAAACTTTTAAAACTTTAAATCGCAAGTCTTCTGTCGTTTCTTTAAACCCGTTCTTAGATGAAGACGGTGTACTGCGTGTCGGTGGCAGAATCGACAACGCAACTTATTGTCCTTATGGGAAAAGACATCCTATTTTGTTGGATCCTAAACATACTTTCACTAAACTTTTATTTCAACGAGAACACCTTCGTCTTCTACACTGTGGTCCGCAACAACTTTTGAATTCTATTCGTGAACATTTCTGGCCCACTAGTGGTAAAGTACTAGCCACTGCTACTGTTAGAAAATGTATTCGCTGCCAAAGATTTAATGCTAAACCTTTACATCCAATAATGGGAAACTTACCTCAGTCTCGTATAACTCCTGCTCTACCATTTCAGACTTGTGGCACCGACTTCGCTGGTCCTTTCCTCATTCTTAACCGTAAGGGTCGTGGCGGAAAGACTTCTAAGTGTTATTTATGCATCTTCGTTTGTTTTATTACAAAGGCTGTCCACTTAGAAGTGGTCAGTGACCTAAGCAGTGATGCCTTTATTCTTTGCCTACGCCGATTTATCGCAAGACGCGGTAAACCTCAAACTATTTATTGTGATAACGGGCGAAATTTTGTCGGCGCATGTAAGGAACTGAACAGACTTTTAAAACAATGTAACAAATCAGTCGGCGAATTTGCGTGCAACGAAGGTATTACTTTTAAATTTTCTCCCGTGTATGCACCGCATTTCGGCGGTATCTGGGAAGCAGGGGTAAAAACGGCAAAATTTCACTTAAAGCGAATCGCGGGTAATTCTAGCTTAACTTTTGAAGAGTTGTACACACTATTTTCTCAAATTGAGGCCATAATGAACTCACGTCCACTAACTCCGATGTCAGCGGATCCATCGGATTTAACGCCTCTTACGCCTGGTCACTTCCTTGTGGGTCGTCCTTTGACCTCCCTACCTTCACCTGTCACCGAGCGGGTCAGCATTACTCGATATCAGCTGATAGAACGCTTGAGGCAACATTTCTGGTCGCGTTGGACTAAAGACTACCTGTCAACTCTACAGCATCGTGTCAAGTGGCAAACTTCGCAGCGAGCTCTCCACTGCGGCGACTTCGTTCTCGTTATGGACGAAAATCTACCACCTATGCAATGGTTGCTAGGCCGCGTACACTGCCTGTATCCAGGGAAGGACGGAGTCTGCAGAGTTGCTGACATACGAACTAAGAGCGGCATCATCAAGAGAGCCGTTACTCGCCTTTGTGCCTTAGAAGGCATAGAAGATTCCCATGAGCTTCTTGGGAAAACAAGTTCCCAAGGGGGGGGAGAATGTTAATAAACATCTACAAATCAGGAATAGAGGGCGCGACGACTACGACGCCGGCGCCATCTGTATATCTAAAATCTGTGACTACTACGTACACGCGGAACGCGTCTCTGTATATTTTATCTACCAAAATTGGATTAAACCATTAAACCTGACCAGACAAGTTATCATTTCATCGCGACATCTCCATTGAAGATATCAGCGTCAACAATAACATTTATTCCACTCTAAAGTGGGGGTGTTCAAAATGGCTGACTTGAAAGCGTCGACTGCTTCTTCACTGGACTGGAACCTTTGACCACGAAGACTTTTCTTAATTTTAGGAAATGTAAAAAAATCGTTAGGGCTTAGGTCAGGACTGTATGGAGGATGGTCAAGAATTTCTACTTTTTCCTGCTTCAAATACTCAATCGTTTGACGAGCGCTGTGTGAACTTGCATTGTCGTGGTGCAGGATGATGCGTCGCTTTGAGTTAGATTTTCGAAGTTCGGCGATGACTTGTGGTAAACAAACTGTGGTATACCACTCTGCGTTAACCGTTCTACGATCATCAAGTGCAATAGTCGCAACATGGCCGGTTTTTCTAACGAACGTGGCCACCATCTTCTTTGAAGTGCTTCGAGAACGAACAACTTTAGTCGGCTTTGGCTCGTCTTGAAAGACCCAGATTGTAGATTGTTGTTTGGAATCAGGATCGTAGGCATAGATCCAAGATTCGTCACCACTGATGATGTCGTAGACGTGATTTGACTCTCCTCGGTTGAACCTTTGCAGAGTTTTCTTACACCATCTGACGCGGGCCGCCTTGTGATCGTCAGAAAGCAGATGCGGTATCCAACGGCAAACTAGCTTTCTTACACCAAGCGCTTCATGCAAGATCTTCTGAATGGTTGTCCCTGAGATGCCTAATAGAGCCTCTATCTCTCGATACGTCACATGACGATCTTCGAGAATTAGTTGTCTCACTCCAATGATGTTATCTTCAGTGAATGCAGATTTTGGGCGACCTTCGCGAGATTTGTCACTAACACTAGTATGTCCACGCTGGAATTCTAAATACCAGCGTTCGACAGTCCGCAGACATGGGGCTTCATCCCTGAACACAGATATTAGCTCTTCAAAACACTGAAGCCGTGTCAGGCCTCTTCTAAAGTTGTAGAAAATTATTGCACGAACATTTTCCTTAGAAAGATTCATTTTCGTACGTAACCTGACAGATTCTAATCGACGCTGTGACTAAACAATAACATTAATCCTAATACATTCAACTGTTTTGAGATTCGAAATTTAAACACATTCGAATATAGAACAGTTCCAAATTCAAAATTGCCGGGAATTATGGAAACGACAGAACTTAAAAGGCATGCCTCGTATTATGAACTAGCTGTGCCCCCGACTTCGTCCGCGTAGTATTTAACGTAACAAAAATTTCCGGATTATCGGGATAAAAAGTATCCTATATGTTAATCCCGGTTATAAACTATCTGTGTTCCAAATTTCATCCAAATCCGTTCAGTAGTTTTTGCGTGAAGGAGTAACAAACATACATACATACATACATACATACATACATCCACACTCACAAACTTTCACATTTATAATATTAGTAGGATATCCCATTGTTTCACACACACTATTTCAGTGGTAGTATCATGTCTGGCCAAAGAAAGATATTTTTTCTCACTATTGATCTCAAAGATTATAACAAAATCATGATTAACTAGATATTTCTTACGCAGTTTAGTCAATGGCGCGTAAGATAATAATAGTTGAATACAAAGTCCTATTGTCTTGATTGTAATTGTGTTATGTCGGTGCACAAAGCGGTCTTTGGGCGCATCAGGCGGACCCGAGCGCAGGAACAAACGCACTCTGTGTCAGGTTTCACAGCAGACTACTGACACGCCTGAGTTTAATTCATTTTGCGGCTCACTGCGTGTAATTGTGCAATATTCAGTACCAACAAACCGGTGCATCGTCTTATTATAATAAACAGTAGCCCGAGACACGTGCGCATAATTATATTGTGCGTAAATAATTATGTTGTTGATGTTTGGTGGTCTTTGATTAACACTTTTTGCTTCGAAAACTTCTTCTAAGTCGTTACGCTCTTGACAGAGCGGTCGTGGTCGTCATGTATTGGTTTTCCGGGTCAGATGTTGTTCGCCTCACGATGTCTCGCCATCTCTCCCTATTGGACGTCATCCTGGTGCACTCGTGCAAGGAACCGCCAATGGCAGATTTAATCTGATCGGTCCATCGCATGGGTGCCCTTCCACGTGGTCTGGTACCTTCCACTCGGCCCTGTACAACTAACCGTTCTATGGAGTCGTTTTCTTGCCTTGAGACGTGTCCAAAGAACTTTAGAATGCGAGCCTGTACTAACGTGGATAAACACTTTGAAAACTAAGTCACCGTAATCTAAATATATATAACTCAAAGGTGACTGACTGACTGACTGACATAGTGATCTATCAACGCACAGCCCAAACCACTGGACGGATCGGGCTGAAATTTGGCATGCAGGTAGATGTTATGACGTAGGCATTCGCTAAGAAAGGATTTTGATTAATTCTACCCCCAAGGGGATGAAAGTTTGTATGAAACTTTGTCAATTTTAAACCGATCGGGCTGAGACTTTGCATTCATAAAGCTACTATGACGTAGACATCCCCTAAGTAAGGATCAAAATTCCACGCGGACGAAGTCGCGGGCTCAGCTAGTGGTAAATAAAACTAATGACGTATAAATGAAAAAATAAACATTATTTTATTATAAAAAAATATAATTGCTTAAAAACGAAGGGTTGTAAATAAATGTATATGGCATTCACATGATAAATTGCGTCTCCGTGACCATCTCTTTCCGTGCGAAACAGGAATCCAGCCAGTCTTCTGATACCATAATGCTTTGGTACTGCCTTAAGTCCTCAACTCTGTCAGGATCAGTCTCTTTGGGCAGGACTATGTGGGTGCACCCTAATGCAGGAGTGTCCACAACAGCGGCTCCATACATTCTAGCCAGGATCGCGGGAGTACCGCGCTTATCCGCAATGTACATATAACAGGATCGTAAGAACGAATGCGGATTATTGTGATCAAACACCTCTCTGTCCAGAGCTTGCATTTCTTGGTTTGTGAGAAAAACTTCTGGTTCCTGTTCAAAATAAAATAGCAAAGTAGGTAAGTATTTTAAATTAGATTTTATCATGGGCGTAACCAGTGTTTGGGCTGGGCGGGGAGGGTGCAAATCTGTAATTTTCTGTAGGGTAAAAACAAGTTCTGTAACGGATGCGCGGCAATATATGAAATTAGTTAATTAGAACCTACATTGACTCGCCTCTAGGAGTTTCTTTGATTATTTTCGCATGCGCGAGAACTCCATGACCATCGACAGAGGTCTTCCCGCGCACGCCTCGTTCAATTGTTATGTCGGGTTTTCGTTGTTGTAATTTGTAAATAACATCTGATTCTGTGTAACTCTTGTATTAGTTTATTTTCATTTATGTGGTGAATTATTAAAACACTGTGAATAAACTCTGGTGTAATTCATTCTTTACAGTTCTTAATTAGAAAAGGGTGACATTACGACCGACCGCTTGCCGCAGTGCTCCGAGCGTAGGCCGCTCGGCTCACTGCATATGGTGGTGGCAAATTTCAGAAATGGCCATTTCGTAATTTGCCAGGTCTGGGTGTCACTGGGATCGCCCCCAGTCCATTGTATGGTACAAGTAATACTAGCGTTCCTTAGTTTGGGACCATACAGTTGGTTCCTAGCGTAGGAGTGGGGCACCGGACCCCCTCTCAGAAACGCCCAAGAATACTATGTACTTCTAGGGTCAATTTTCATAATAAAGCACTTACGTTAGTATCCATCTTGTCGAAACACCTTTTCAACATGACGTCATCCGTCAGCTCGGTGTAGCCGTCGCCGAACGAGTCATACTCCCTCGCCAGCGCCAGCTTAGTGCTACTCTTAATGGCGAGCATGTCGAGGGGGTGAAGTGGGAGCGGCGCGGGGGCGGGGGGCAGGTTTCGTAGCCAGGATGACGTCACAATGTCCTGGCTCTGTGTCTCTATGTATAACCGGACGCGGGCTGTAATGCGACCGGCGATGCAACACCACGCGTGGGCTGTTGGAATAGATGCAATAGGTTTTTTTTTTTTTTTTTTTTGAATTGACTATATGTTGTTGGCCAGAGTGGCCATAACAACTTCACCCGGACAGAGGGCGAGCGCAAGTGCGCTCCAGCCATAGGGGCAGGGGGGCAGCTAGCTCAAGGGCGTCACTAGGGACACGACCTCGGCTTGGGCCGCTGCCAGGAGAGGTGGCGAGGGTAAATCTACCACCGGATCGGAACGCGACCTCGACTGAGAAGATCCGGCAAGAAACTCAGCCGGCTTGTCGGGTGCCAAGGTGCGTCTAGGTAAGTAGACGCACCTTCTAGCGGAAGCGGGGGTTCGTCGACCTCGCCGGCGAGGTCGGTGTCTGGCGGGGAGTGTGCGTGTGTCGTTCTCCTCGACATCTGAGTCTAGGAGAGCGGTGAGTGGGTCGGGGGGGTCCAGCACCACATGCCGCGGCCTGCGGCGGCATGTATCTGGCTCGTGTGCGGGTGCATAATCGGCGGCGGCGACGATTAAGGGATTGGTGTGTTCAGAAGCCTTCATGAAATAGCGTTCAGACGCTATTTTGAAGTGCTTCTGGATAGAATCGAGGCGTAAGTCAGAATGAAGGTCTACGTTCCGTACGAACCACGGGGCTCCGACGGCTTGGCGAAGAAAACGGGACTGTAAGGCCTGGAGGCGACTAATGTGAGAGTTGGCCGCGTGGGCGAACACAACGCTCGCATAGGACATGATGGGGCGAATGCAAGCTTTGTAAAGTGTCACCTTATTTCTAAGGGACATTTTACTCCGCTTGCATAGGAGATAATGAAGGCGACCGAGCACAAAGGCGGCTCGATTGCGGACGTTTCTAATGTGAGGACCGAAGGTCATGGAGCCATCGAGCGTGACCCCGAGATATTTAACTGACTTGGACCAAGGGATAGGCTGCTTGTACAAAGAGACAGTACCTAAGTTGGAGCGAGTGTGGCGTATGGAGGGGCGTCGAGAGGTGGTCCTGGCAAAAAGCACGGCTGCGCTTTTGTCCGGGTTCACCTCTATTCGTCATTTCCTAAACCACTCTCCGAGAGAATTGACAGCGCGTTGGAGAACGCGTGTGATCTGAGCCTTATTACGATGGGAGAAATAGAGCGCGGTATCATCCGCGTAAAGGGCGAGTTGCACATTGTTCGTGCGGGGGATGTCGTTAGTGTACAGACTGTACAAAAGAGGGGAGAGCACGGAGCCCTGAGGGACTCCTGCCCTGATGGGGTGGGGTGGGGAGAGCGTGCCCTCGACTCGATATCGAAAGGTACGGTTTGACAAGAAGTCTCGTAAGATGAGCACGAGACTGTCCGGCACGCCTAAGAGGTACAGCTTGTAAATCAAGCCGTTGTGCCAGACTTTGTCAAACGCCTTAGCGACGTCAAAGAAGAGAGCTCCCGTGGATAGGGGGCGGCCGGAGGAGGAGTTGAGGCCTTTGAGAATGTATTCCGTGATGCGGTGTACTTGGTGAACACAAGAGTGGCCGGCCCGAAAGCCGAACTGCTCGTCAATGAGAAGATGATTGGAAAAGATATACTCTTTGAGTCTTGCTAAAAGCAGGCGCTCATAGAGTTTGGCAATGGCCTTGAGGAGGCTGATGGGACGGTAGCTCGCAGGGACGTTGCGGGGCTTACCGGGTTTGTGAATGCCAATGACTATTGCCTCCTTCCACGCATTGGGAAAGATGCAGTTCGTCATAGCGGCATTGAAGATAGCTACTAGGAGACAGATAAGCTGGGCGGGTAAGAGTTTGAGAACTCTGTTGCTAATGCCGTCCGAGCCCGGGGCCTTCTTGGAGTTGAGACCTTTAATCAAATCCTTCACCTCGGATTCGGTAACCGGTGTGAGAGTGGTAGTGAGGGGTAAGGAAACCCTGCGCTCGACTTCCCTATCAACGAGTTCCAGGTGGTCGGGATCAAAGGATTGGGTGCTAGGGGAGCACTGGCTCTCGAGAGCGGAGGCTAGAAGCTCGGCCTTTTCGTCGTCATCGAAAGCAGGGGGGTCGCCTGAAGGGCGTAATAGGGGGGGCATTGTGACAGTAGAGTCGGACTTTAAGGCTCTCGCCAGCTTCCAGTAAGCTAGATGCGATGGCGAGATTCCTTCGAGAAGGTTACCCCACCGGGCGTCCCTAAGCTCGGCGATTCGACGCTTTACATCACGCTGTAAAGCGCGCATGCGAACACGGTTAGCTTCGGTGGGGTAAGAATCGTAAGCTCTGATGGAGGCATTCTTAGCTCGGACCAGGGCTTTGATGTCGTCTGGCAGAACGAAGCGGTGAGAGTCACCTACCTCGACCTGCTTAGACGAGTGACTAATGGCCGACTGGAGATGGTTGGAGAAGGCATCTACAGCCTGAGATGTGTCCTGAGGGGACGTAAGGAGATCAGGGATGCTGGCGAGGTGTGGAGAAGAGACATCCGCTAAGGAAGTACTTAGCTTTTGCCAATCCATCACAGAACGCGTGGTCGGTTGAGATGGAGGGGAAGGTCCGAGCTGCATGAGAACGGGACGGTGGTCGGAGTCGAGCTCTTGGAGAACTTCCAACGAGCGCAACCGTAAGGTTATGCCCTTGAGGAGGGCAATGTCTAGGACATCAGGGCGATGTGCTAGGTTGTTCGGAAAGTGAGTGGGGTGCATGGGGGCGATGACGTCAAAGTCGAGCTGGTCGACTAGGGCGTCAAGACGCCTCCCATTTGGGGTGGTGAGGAGACTATTCCACCTGACATGCTTGCAGTTGAAGTCGCCAGCCAGTATGACTGCGCTTCCCAGATCAAGGAGTGCTTCGATGTCACTCCTAAGCAGAAGCTTGCCAGGCGGAAGGTAGATGGAGGCTATGACCACGGCAGGATGGCCAGTGAGGGACAGACGACAGACCGAGGCTTCTATGTTGGTGAGCGCAGGGGGGTCGAGGGGAATGCAGTGGAGGGACCTCCTGTAATAAATGGCAGTCCCACCCCCACGGGCGGTGAGCCTGTCATTCCTTACAAGATTATAGTTTGCGATTTTGGGATCGCGACGGGACGGCTTAAGCAGGGTCTCCTGCACCAGCAAGAGATCAACCTGATGATCCCGAAGGAATTCACCAACCTGATCCCTCTGCTGGGAAAGGCCAAAAGCGTTGAAAAACGCTAGGGATAGGTGATGGGGTTTGGTACGTTGGATGTGTAAATCCATTACGGGTGCACGAGAGAGTCAAAAGATGAGAGGGAATCGTACACATCCATGTACGACTCCATGACAGCAATCCTCTCATAAGGATTGGTTGCTGTGCGGAGGTGGTGCGCGAGTGAGCGAACTCGCTCAACGTTAACAACGTTGAAGAATTCGCTCACCAACGCAAAGTCGCTAGCCAAGCTAGTGGCGGTGGTAGGCGCAGAGGGCGCGGGGCGAGGGCGGGGGGCAGCAGGGCGCGCAGGGGCGGTCTGCACCGGGAGGGAGGCGGAGGCCGTGTATGGGAGCGGCTTGCTCCATACATTGGCGCGCGGGGAGGGGCGCGCTGGGAGCGCGGGCTTTAGCGCTGAGGGCGCGGGGGCGGGGAGTGCTGAGGGCAGAGAGGGGCGGGGCGCAGAGGGCGCAGCGGGGATCGGTGCAAAAGACACCGGGGGAGGCGCAGAGGGCGCAGAGGGCTGAGAGGCAGCCCGTGCAGGCGCTCTAGGACGTCCGCGCCTCGCCACCCCGCCGTTCCCCTTTGGGGCCTTAGGGCAACCGCGATAATTCGCGGTATGCCCCTGAGTCCCGCAGAGGACACAGCTCGGCGGCTCGGTCGCGGTCTCTTTCGAGCGCGAGCACCCACTAGTGGGATGGTCCCCGATGCATTTGACGCACCGGGGACGGGCGTTGCAATTACGGGCAGAGTGCCCGTAAAGCTGGCAGTTGTGGCACTGCGTGGGAGTGCCACTTTTGTGAGGGGCCTCAATTGAGAGCCCCGAAATAAGGCAGACGGCCTTAAGGTTAAAGATTTTCCGACCTTCGTCGGAGCGGTCCAGCACTACCAGGACCATATCATATGGCTCCCGGGTGCGGGCCTTGTACATCCGGTGCACCTCGTGCACCGGGAAGGACTGCGACTTAAGGTCGCTCTTAAGATGCAATAGGTTATGAGAAGGAAAAATACATGTTTACTAGCAATGTGAGCTTATCACATTACCTACTAGTTAGCCTCTTCAGCTAGCTAACGCTTGTGCTAGGAGTGGGTTCGCGGCAATAGTTTAATGGCCAGGATGGGAATCGCACCCGGAACCTCTCAATTACGCGAGCGGCCCTTCTTACCACTAGACTATTGACGCCTTCGTTATGAGGAGGTGAAAGTTTGTTGACGTAACTATAGGTGCATACTTATATCTACCATACTAGGGCCTGACCTGGCGTACTTTGAACTTTATATACGAAGCTACAAGTACTAGTCATCCAATACGTTACCGTGCGCTAGAAAATATAAAAGTTACACCACAGAAAGAGAGACCCTTGTGGATGAATATATTTTTAAACGCACAGCGCAGTGCGAGCTGAATTGCACTTTATTGTGTCGCAGAAAGAGTCGCTATTTCTTTAAATGTCTTTGACTATGAACTTACCAGGATCAGCGACAATGTCTCCGCCATGCGACTTGATCATGTTAGCCAGGTCCAGCCTCGTGCACTCGTCGTCCTCCGACAGTATGCACAGCTTGCGGCCGAGCAGCGCCCGTGACGTCACCGCCACGTCATCGCTCGGCTTCACCCGCAAGTGGTCGGCGACTTGCGGCGCCTGCGCAGTGCGCTTTTTACGCACTTTCAATTCGCCCTCTGGGTGTTCTGGGTCTTCAATAATTTGTCTCGTACCCAGCTTCACTACTGCAGTTTTACTCTGTAGAATAATCGAATGTACTTTCGCAGTGGCGGATTTACAAATTTTAAGGTATAGGCTGTATAAAGTTTTGCCGCCCTTGCCTCTACAATTGTCATTTCCAAGATTATTTTTCAAACCAAAATTTTCGTTGATATGACAGTCATGTATCGACACTAGCGACGCTCACAAGCGCCCAAAGACCCTTGTAGCAATATAGGTACAATGTATACTTACAGCGACAAGTTGCTCAAACTCCTGCAATGTCATGGCATCTTTGATGGGCTTGTCTTCGCGCACGCGCACCACGCGCGGGAAGCGCAGCGTGTAGGGAGTGCCGAAATCTGAGCTGCGGATTAATTCTGTCGCGCGAACCTGCTAGGACACTTATCATATACAAGTCGGTAAATACTTAAGGCTAGGGATATTCAATAAACATCGATTTTTCGAATCACTCGATGTTTTTAATTCGATACATCGAATCGATCCGATGTTTTGACAAACTGTTGATTCACTCGATGTATCGATGTATTTTCATAAAATATCGAATACCAGTGAATTTAATGAAAACTCAGTTTGATCTCTAAATCATTCTCATTCATGTTTTAAATTTTTTATAAACAATATATGAATCAGTGATGGTTTCCATGTGTGGGATGCCCGTACTAATTTGTCTGATAGGGGTTGGGTAGGGCTGATAGAAATACTGATATAGCTGATAAAAGTTGTTATATTATAAAACTGACATTAAACGTAAGTAATGGGAGTGAATTGAATGAGGGGTGAGAACGTGCGGTTTGCTTGATGACCGATGACGAACTGATTTTGGTTGCAATACAATTTGCGTTAATGTGAACTTTTGGGTCAAAGTGTGAATGCTGCTTCGGCAAATGTACGCGTATGGTTACACGATGAAAAGTAGTTTTTTCTTAGTTATATAGATTTCTTCAACATTCAGCATCCTTGAACACACACAATAAATGTGCAGACATGGACAGTGCTGGTGTAGGAGTAGTATAATAATTATAACTTGACGCTTGCGTGGAGTGTCAGAAGGCTGACTAGGTGAGTGCTTTGTGGTGTGATGTAATGTTAGAAAAAGTACTCGATTTTCGGTAAACATCGATGTTTGTAACCGACACATCGAAAGACATCGATACACACTTCCGATATATCGCATCGAAAAAAACATCGATGTTTTTTCGAAGTGGGCACACCTACTTAAGGCTGATATTAATAAATCCCTCTCATCTCTGTGAGCGATCTTGAGTAGGTGTTAAGGATCGAAGTTGTGAGCTTTGTGTGCCTGCCTACTTGATCTCAGTATATAAATGATGGTGGTTGCGGCTTCGATTCCCGCCGGGGCAAATTTCGGCAATGACCTTTTCGTAATTTGCCTTAGTCTGGGTGCCACTGGGATCGCGCCCAGTCCATTGTACGGTACCCATAGTACAAGCATTGCCTATTTTGGGAGCATACATTTGCTGTGTCAGCCTGGCGATTAATAATTATAATAATAATTTAGCCCTTTTGACGTCCCACTCCTGGGCACAGGCCATAATCCACCAGTCTAGCGATTATTATTATTTATTTATTTATTGGAGTAGTCCTACTAATATTATAAATGTGAAAGTTTGTGAGTGTGGATGTATGTATGTTTGTTACTCCTTCACGCAAAAACTACTGAACGGATTTGGATGAAATTTGGAACACAGCTAGTTTATAACCGGGATTAACCTATAGGATACTTTTTATCCCGATAATCCCGAAATTTTAGTTACGTTAAATACTACGCGGACGAAGTCGGGGGGCACAGCTAGTTAGTTATATTAGGAGCGAGGGTATACCGTCAAAGTGATAGAATGTTCGGGTAGGATCCAAAAGTCCGGGATCTCCTTGTTGAAGACGAGGCGGGGCGGCGGCGGCGCGCGGCGCGCGGGCGCCCAGCGCGGCTCCAGCGCGCCGCACAGCGCCGCGCGCTGCTCCCCGCGCAGCCCCGCCGCCACCCGCCCCACGCACACCCACCGCGCCCCCGCCTCGCCTGACACGAACAACCAAAAGGTTCTTCATGAAGGCGTCAATAGCCTAGTGGTTAGGGAACGAACCCATACTACTTGACCCATTATTAAAAAAAATTACCCCCCTCCCCCCTTGGTGACCACCCGTAGTATATGCCAAAACCCCCCTCCCCCTCTAGTTTTCACGTAGTAATTCATAAATACGGTTTTTTAATTACTTACCTAATTTTGCAACGCTGCCTGCCACACGCTCAACATCAATCATCGTCAATATCGCGCAAAACCTAAGAGACCTCCCCCCCGACCCTGTGACCAAGCGTGGTATTTTGAAGAGCTCCCTCCCTCCCTGACCGGGTCACGTAGTATAGGTATGATCCCTGAGAGGGGCCGCCCTCGTAGCTGAGAGTTTCCGGTTTTCGATCTCCATGCTGGCCATTAAACTATTGACCTGACCCCACTCCTAACACAAGCATTAGCTTATCTGGATAGGCATCAGGTGGACCGCCTGCCAGTGTGCCTTCCTATACAAATAAAAGAAAATTCCCAGCCAAACCAACCCGGTGATACTTTACCACCCGCTTAAGATTAATTCCTAGCGTCTTGCAAGAAGGGGGCCCCGAGAAGCCGCCGCTACCAGCTAATCGCCTCGCTGGGCCTCCACTGGTTCGCCAGTGGTCTCTCCCGACTCTAGACTTGTTCCAATCGAACAACCGATTCAAATTTCGGAGGAGTTTTAATGCCGCGACTTCAGGTCCCCTACATCCATACAGATGTGTGACAAGACCCTGACGACGATTAGGGTCATGGTAGTGGGAACGACCCCCGTCTTGCGATCAGAAAGCCGCGGGTTCAAATCCCAGTAGCGAGCGTGTGTTGTTAGAGTTTTCACAAATGTATGTGCACACCACTGAGCGCTTCTGTTTGTACTTCGGAGCGGATGCGGGGTATGAAGGGCGGTCGGACCGTGATGTGTGGGATAGATAGGTAGGTAGGTATCTAAGTATCGCGTAGTACTGGTAAGCTAAGTAGGTACTTACCAGGCGTGTCGCGGTCAACGCAAGCGACGAAGAAGCTCTTGGCGCGTCCTTGCGTCTTGTCCTCGGCCTCATCCGCCCCGATTATTACAAGGTCAAGGTCCGTCATAGAGCCCTCTGTATACTAAACCGAAAAAATACCGCATTATTAAATAAATAACAATAACTTTAACTTTAACGTCCCAATACTGGGAACGAGTTTCCTCTCGATACAAGTGGGATTCTGGCCATGATCCACCACACTGACCCAGTGCGGGTTGGCGAATTTCACATGTCTTTCGTAAATTGCTAAGATTTTCAAAAACATACAGGTTACCTCACTGTGTTTCAAAAATCGCAATGAATCAGCAATTGTAATCGTACTCAAAAATATAAGGGGTCAATTAATATTCTAAAAATATAACAACCTCAGACTTAATCTTGTACCATCCAGCATTATGGCGATTGACGATATAGTACGAGTCCACGTCCTTCACCACAATCCCTTCGTCGCGATTATCGATAGCCTTGTTTAGAGCGTCCAATATATCGGACCTGAAACCAATGGCCTATCACATCATTTAAACTTATTTTACACGTCAATAAAGTTTAATACTGTAGCTATTTACAATCTAGCTCCAAGAATCTCCCTCAGAGAAAAATTTAAAGAAATAAATATTCTAACTGTTGTGTCACAATTTATCTATGAAAATCTCATGTACGTTAAAAAAAATGCAAATAATTTTGAGAAAAGGAGCGATGCTCATTCTATTAATACACGGAATAAGCACAAGCTATCCGTACATGTAACTCGTCTCCACAGAATAAGTCATTCTTTTATGGGACAATGTATACGTTTTTACAATAAGCTTCCCAATGAAATCCGAGATTTACCTATCAATAAGTTTAAAACCCTAATTAAAACTAAACTCAGTGCAAAGGGTTATTACAAAATCTCGGATTATTTGGATGATAAATGAGCTTGGGACTAAGCAGCTCAAATCTCGACAGTCAACAATAATGTCAAAGCGTAGCGTGTATTGCCCTACTAGTCCGAATTATTTGTGTAATTCTTGATAACATCAAAAGGCAACACACTGGAGCTATTATAATATTTATGTTAATATCGACTACCCTTTGCTATTATGAATATAATAAAAAAAAGACATGTAAAAAGACAAGCCCGCTGAGTTTCTTGCCGGATCTTCTCAGTCGAGGTCGCGTTCCGGTCCGGTTGTAGATATAAGAAAAAAAAAATTAAAATTGACAATTTGTAAGTGCCCCCGTAGGCCTAAACAAAATAAACGATTTGAATTTTAATTTGAATTTGAATAATTCGCAGAAATATATATCTTAATATAATTTTTGCGACTAGTCCCGCCACACACTCCCACCACTGTAACTCCTATAAACCAGGATCGACAATGGTGACCAATAATGACGTCGAGGTTTGACCCTCGACGAGTCCCTGGGAAAAGTTAAATTGTTTTAGAACGTGCACCGTGCACGCATTTAATCGAAATAAATAATAGGAGTTGGAAGAAAAAAAACCCCTCCCGTCCGGTGCAAAGCGGGAGACAAAAATAGCTGGTATGGGCTGATTGCCATAGAAACAAGACTGTTACAGCTGATTGAAGATCAGTTGTAAGGCACCACGGATCGTAAGAGTATAGGTGAAATTATTTAAACCTACCTTTTTTTGACAATCTGCCTTTTGCTACATAGAATAACTCCGGGCTGGTCTGTGAACATGGTGTCCAGCATCTGAAGCCTCTCTCTCAGCGGCTTCCCCCCCTTCTCAGGCGGCCCCGCCAGCGACCTGCCATTGTAGTAGAGCACGTCGAACACACAATAACACGGACGACATTCTGAATTTTCTGTTATTTTCTTAACGTCGTATGGCTCTCCTGTAATTAAATTACTTCAATCTTAATCCACTAAACGTATTTTTAGTATGAACTATACGTACGGTGGTTCGGAAGTAGTTATTGCCATGCGAAAATGACCTTTGCCTGTAGGTTCATAATGTATACAATTATACAATAGATGAAAGAAAGAAATAAACATCTATTCGACACACACACACATTCAGCGCGAACTGTTTCGAAAGGTAGGAATTAATGAATGCTGAAGGAAAATATCAGATGTCTAACTACCTATTGTAAAGAATAATTACTAATAAGCTCCCATATAGCCCATTGCCAGGCGTCGTATTCGTTTATTTAGATCATCTGTAGATATAAATATAATCTTACCCTTAGAGCCTAAGCACTGTTTTGTTTTATGCCACCCCATCATCTCGCCGTCCAAAATGAAGCTGGTCAAATTCGTATCGAAGACGTCTTTCAAGTGCGGCGTTAACAAGCCGGAGTCGTACGTTTTCCCGTACTTGCTCGAGTACGAGTAGCCTTTCCTTGAAAAATACTCGAACACCCCATTCTCCATGTGCATCTGTTTGGCATAGCAATCTATAAAGTAACGCGGCAGACGATCGCAACCGCATCCTGTGTGCCTACAGCCTAGTATAGGAACACCTCATCGAGAAAGCATGCCGTCACTGTCTGTTTATTTATGAAATCTGTCATGTGAGCGGGCCGATTCACTAACTAGTCCCAATATAACAAGCGAAACCGATCTTTTAAGTATGTACTTACATAAAGTTGAAAATTATTTAACACTGAAAGTGCTCGCCGCGCCGCTGCCATCCCGGTGTGAATTGAGCCTTAGACGATATCAGTTTCTACTCACTTGAAATCGTTCACCATCGAATTTGTTCTCTATTTGATATGTCTTGTCCGCAGGCAGCTGGTTTTTGATGTCGAACCTTTCGCAGCGCATAGGGCTCACGGCGAAGAACAGCTGGATGCCGAGATCCGAAGACCGAGTGTCGCCGTCGCCGAGCTCGTCGCAAACCTAGGAATAGGAATCAGTGTTGTATAGTTCGTTCATTACACGAATAGGTACGCGTTCACAAGAGTTACAGCACGCGTATTCGTCATAAGAGCCTTATGACACTGGTATATAGGTCAATTTTCAATCATTCACGCGACTTCTGAAAAGAACTGAAGTGACAACAACATGCCAATATTGTACTAAGAAACTCTAAAGTCAGTAGGTAGGTTTGATTGTGGAAAATATTATCTAACTAGCTGTGCCCACGGACTTCGTCCGCGTAGTATTTAACGTAACAAAAATTTCGGGATTATCGGGATAAAAAGTATCCTATATGTTAATCCCGGTTATAAACTATCTGTGTTCCAAATTTCATCCAAATCCGTTCAGTAGTTTTTGCGTGAAGGAGTAACAAACATACATACATACATACATACATCCACACTCATAAACTATAATATTAGTAGGATTTACTTACTATGACGAAACCTATACGTGCTTATGAGACAACATCCGTTAAGAGTGTGATTGATCGTTGTAATTATATTATTTTCATTGTAAGTAATTGTTTATTGTGATAAATTCGCATGGCTAGTAGGTAACTAATCTTTAAAAAAGAAAATAGGTACCTTTGACAAATTCCCACATTGCTTCTGATACTCCGGAGCGTCTGGATGAAATAAAGCTAATATGCGGTCGTTCCCCATGCCAAGTTTCAGATCCTTGAGAATTATTCTGAGGAACCATTTGAGTTGTACCACACTCACTTCTTTTATAACGTGGCTGAACTCATTGTCAAGGATCGCTAGAAGAGGTTAAATAAATTAATTAATAAATATCGCCAGACTAACACACCAACCGTATGGTCGCAAACCCCAATGGCCCAAACGCAACGCATGCACCATCGCATGGTAGGTAAGGTACTGTATAATGGATTGGGGGCGATCTCAGTGACACCCAAAGGGCATATTACGAAAGTGTCATAGCCTAGCAGCTTACCTTCCAACCACTAAGCCAAGCGGTGGTCAATTGTAAACTTTTTCAAGTAGGTATGTATGTATATCCGTTATATAAATAGGTAGTTCTCACTTACTTCCTTTATTTTCGACAGACGAGGCGATCGTATCAAGAATTTCATTTATTTCCCCTATATTAAAAGCGTCCGACGTGGAGCGAAGTCTGCTCTTCAGAATCTTGCAAGCCACGCCTGCAAAGTCACTCTCTGGTGCATTGCTCACTGATCTAAAGTTAAGCAAGTTCTTAGCGTCCGGCGAGTTTTTGTTTAGCGACAACACCTTCACTAACAGAGCGCCCAACTTTGCTTCCTTTAAGTTATACGCGCTTCTTTCTCTTTCAAGGTTTGGCAACAATAGCCTTAACATCGGATAAATACTTGAATTCTGAAACATATTGACGCCAATTACTGACTACGATTGTGTCTATAGAGTACCTACTTACGGAAAAATTCAAATGTTTTAGTCAGGTAGGTAGGTTAGAAATATATGTGAGATATGTTCAAAATTACCTTTTTGCCTACAGTCTGCGCTGCGGTTACTTTAAAATCGTTAATATATGCGGCCAAAATGTTATCTTGTTCCCACCTTTGCTTTTTTTTCCTATGTAACATCTCTAAGAGATTACAGAACCCTTCAAATCTAAGGTCATTCGCTGGGGTCACTTCATCATCCATGATTAGTAAAATAAGAAGTTAGAATACTCCTAAAACAATAAATTTGTTACTGTACAGTCACGATCCAGTTCCTGAACAAGTAAGCTTATTATCATCTGAATTAATTTAACATAAATCCGGCTATAAACACCTAGTAGTTTAGGGTTCCTTAAACACTATTGCAGTTTATGTTAGGTTTTGAAATCCTGGGATTGTTTGTTTAGTTTTGATGCCAAGACCACCTTCCCACATTTTCTTAAATAACAATTGAACCTTAGTTGCATAGGATTAATAAAACTTAAATTATAATTTTGGCATTTTATTTATTACCTAAATTATAAGATATTTTAACATATATTTTCGAGCCATCAACGGTGAATGGTCTTTATAAAGCACATAAAGATTGTAAGCTGTTTCTTTAGTCAAATCTATGGTACCATGTGTATCACAATTAGATATATGCCCACAGGCGAGAGCTCTCTCATAATACTCAATAGCCAAATTGTTGATATTTAACATCTGGTAAACTCTCCCCATATTGTAGTTGACTTCCTGATCACACTTCCGCAAATTCTGATAAGTCTGCATGTAAGCCATTCCTTGTAGAATGAGATTATGATGCTTGTCCATGGTTCTTTGCGCTGCCATAAATAAAATTGTTACAGCTACTAAAAGTGCAGACAAAGGATCTCTACATTTTTCGTGATATTCTAAATAATATTTTAATGCAACTAGATATCTACCTGAAACTAGAAAATTGTTACCCAGAAACAAGTTTTTTATAATGTTGCTACTATCTTTCTGGAACATTCTCAACAAAAATTTGGAATGTGTGTTCTTTTCAACATAATTTATTACAAGATTCAACAGGTTCCAGCATCTTGGGCCCGGATATTTCTGTGAAAATTCTCTTATAAATCGAAACGCATTATGGTGATCATTGCTTAAAAGGCATGCTTGAAAACAGTAGAACTCTATGTCCAAACGGTGTGAGGATAGGTTCTTTGACATCAAAGCTCCAAAGCTCAATCTTTGCATTGTGAAATACTGCTTTAGATTAGAAGCAATGTTCAATAACTCAATGAAGAAGTCCCATTCCTGTTGTGGTGAGAGTTTAAATGTTTCCTCTTCATCAAAATGAATGTCCTTTTCATGGTATTTATTCTCACCGCGGATAGAGCGAAAATTATATATATCATCAATTGTACATTTCATTCTGCATGCCAGATTTATCTCTTCTTGATGTCTGTACTTTACAAATGTTTTAGACAGCAAGGCCTCACCTGCTTCTAAATATTTCGATAATTTGTTATACTTTTTCAGGGCACAACATTGTTCATAAAGTAAACTAGCACTGACAACATGCTTAAAGTTCTGTTGTAGCATATCCAAGGCTTCATCAATACGACCATTCTTTTCCAGTATAGCAAATAATTTTCGACGAGCATCTGGATGCTGGGGTACATGTTTCAACACCTTGTAATAAGAGTTAATAGCTTCTTCCTCTCTACCTAGGCTGAACAAACATTCTGCATGTTTGAGCCACACCGCTCCAAGATCAAAGCTACTGTTTTTTACTAGAGGCTCCAGCAGCTGTATCGCTAATTCATGATAACCCATAGATGAAAGTGCTTCCTCTATATCCATGTATAAATCTCCAGCTTTTTCCACATCATTTGTCAAAAAATTATACAATAGCGTTTGAACCAGATTGACAGCACCCAAGTGAATGAAGCATACTATTAATTTACTCTTCAAATCTATAGGCAATACATTTGGTATAGAACAGTTAATATAATTTGTTTGTTCCTCTATCTCTCCATCTGCATTTTTAACAGTTTGTATTTCAGCTTCAATGTCTACCCCACCATTGGAAACAAATATTTCTATACAAGTTTGGAATTGTTTCTGGGACATGAGTAACTCCAAAAATATATTAATGTTCTCTAAGGTAAAGAGTGTTGGACATTTTTTATAGGCTGTATTCATAACATCAAGGGCATGCTCGATTTCATTATTATTATGGTACATAGTAGCAGCCAATTTAGTGTACTTCATGATTGTCTCTCCTTGACTTGCTGGTAAAGATGTCACTATTTTATGATAAAATTTGACGCGGCTCACTTTCAAGGCTTGTGTTGGATAATTTTCCTTTTCCAGTGTATTCAGTAGCTCAAGCCTTTTCATATGAATATCTAAGTTGTGTGGCTCGTCTTTAATGGCCTGTGTATAACACATCATTTCCTGTTTCACATCATTATTCTGCTTTGATATAGCTGCAAGTCGTAACCACTCATTAGCATCAGGAGGGCTCAGATGTGCAGCCAACAAGGAGAACTGTAAGGACTTTTCTGAATCATGTTCATATATTTGAGCCAGTGTTTGGTAAGGTTCTGGAGCTGATGGCACCTGCTTTATGATTTCATGGCACATCTTTTCAGCAGTTTCTTTGTCTCCTCTGACGAAGCGTAAATTGGCTTCGCCCATTAAACCTAGAAGGCCTGCTGGAAGTCGGGTGAGTTTACTGCGACGTTTCTGAATTCCTTTTTCAGTGATTTGTGAGGACTGTGGTAATTCATTTTCATTTATTTTATTCACTTCATCTACACTATCATCTTCATCATCGAAATTGTACCATTCGTTGGAGTATTCAGCAAATGACATTTGCCCACTTAAAAATTTATTTGTTAACTCCTTCTCCAATGTCTTCTCCAATACCTTCTCCAAATCCATGTTTGCTGTGTTGAACAAGAAGTGATGCTCTAATTAATTGTTTTCAGTATTGCATCAATGATTTTGAGCATTCCAGGTTACTGCAGAGTAAATATTACCTAGAATGGTGACTTGGATTTATTCTCCACTTTCCACACACAAATTTAATAATAACCACAGGTAAACAAATATACAATCCACAAACTCGACGCTTGATCACCTTAAGGTTGCAATTTGTATGCAGTGACCAGCAGCCACATGCGACTAGCATGGTCATAAAAACTATTAAAACAAATGGCTTTCTAAAAAAAGGGCTTTTGTCTCATCGGACGCTTTTCGTCTCATTGGACAAGAGCATAATGGGCGAGGCATCTTATGATTATTGCCTGCAAGGGAAAAGTGTTAAAAATTGATCAAGCGTCAACTTTGTTGATGGTACCTATCAATCAATGTTTATAAATGATAATCCATATAAAAAACCAGTACACCAGTCGGGGACCTAACTTTCTTTGCAGAGGAAGAATGGACATTATATGGGGCCTAACCTGGTAGCTTAACGAATTACATTATAATTAATTATAATCTCTGCACCATAAACCAAACAATACCCTTTTATTATCCAAAGAAGTGTTTACTTACCTCCTACTAGTTTACAAGCTTAAAACAAATTAGTTTCATTGAATTGATAATGAACTAGTATTTATTCCAAATCAAGGAATAAAGAAATAATCCAATATTTAAATTTCATTCATAACAAAACAAATGACTTTACTGAATAGGTGAGGTTATAACCAAAGACAATATAATTATACACAAAGCATAAGTTGTCAGTTGATAATTATACTTGTATTGTCTTTGGTAGGGATTCAATAATATTATAGTTTTTATATTTATCATCTTCTTTTTATATATATTAATGGCCTCTTATAATTGGGTCAAGCCCAATATGATTCTGCCAATGTCTAGTAATGAATAGCTTATGAATAGCAATAACAAACACAATTATTAACAATAAAATACAAAAAAGGGCCTATCATCTTCTAGCTTGTATAGGAAACTGACACTATCTTTGCTGACACTTGACACTTATTAATTTTGTAGTACTTTGTGCTTCGTTCTCGTTGTGATGGCGTTGTGACTTGTAATATTTTGTTATGTTTTTTAAATGTTATAAATTCTAAAATTTGTTCACTGTGTGGACCTATGTGGTTACCTGAAAATAGCGGTCACTCTCCCTACGGACTTGCCTCATAAATATTAGAACGGTATTGTTCATACTATAATATTGCTACTCGAATTTATTTATTAACTATTTCCTTTGTTTTGAATTTATGAAAACAAATTAACTACAATGATCATACGAATAAAGGCATTCGGTCCAAATATTTGCTCGGCAATTACTTTTTGAACATCTACACCGAATGACTTTACGAGATCACATCTGATACCCTTGAGTGAATGTACATTAACATGTTGCTACCATTTATGGCCAGTCTCCAATCAAGGCGTCGAATAGTCTCATGCAATTTAGTTTTTACTACATTCAAACAACTTCATATTATGCATGGAGCTATCATTTAAATTAGTGAAATTATATTTACAGATCTCAAGCCCATTTCAGTATGTGTGATATACTACAATCTGTTAAGGACCAACTGGTTACCATTGAGAATGAAATTGCAACAAACCCTGACAATAGTGATATGTATGATGCAGATAAACCAACACTACTAGACATGCCTGTTGAGGTAACATCTTGTTGTTTAGCTACATACATCTAATCATATTTATTTCTATATTATTTTCGGCACTGGCCACTTTAAATCTAAAATTGCAGCTTCTTTTTTCATTAATTTGGTTTTGAATGTAAATAATAGACGAATATTCTTCAGCAGGCTGTTGGAGCATTTAAATTGCTCATTAAGTCAGTGGGGTATGTTTAATTAAAGCAATTATATTAAAAGCTGCAGGAAAACTTTTTCAGTTGTATTAAAACTTACTCTGAGTCACTTAATTTACTATAATAACCCATAGATGAATTATAAACCCTTGTTTACTGAATTTTCTTATAGTTGTTTGTTGTTTACAGTGATTTATGCTATAAAAGGACAGCTACATAAATCAATACCAGTATTGCCCTAGTGTTAATGAGGGGTCAAAAACATTCTTATCATACACATTGTTTAATATAAACTAATACCTACCTCACTTTACAGATAATTTTAAAAATATGCTCATTTCTTGATGCACACTTTTTAAAATACACATTGAGTAAAGTATGTCAGCGATTTGAGGACATTTTGGCAGACGACCATCTATGGAAATATTGGGTTCATAGTAAAATCAATGGTTGTTTCCCCACACTGCCACGCTTGAAAGTATGGGAAGAGACACAGATCGACTGGGTGGCAGTGTGTGTTGAGATGAATGTGGAGATGAAGAAGTGGACTAATGTTAAGGATACAATGAAACATATTGTTGTGAAAGATGTACACTTCGCTTCAGTGGACACTGTATTGTTAGTTAATGTGAGTAGGTTTTTATAAAATACCAAGTAAGTGACTGAGCTTCATTAAAGATAAATCCATGGCATGCAATGACGTATATAGACACGACATTAGTGCTCTAAAACAGAAAATTTAATTATACCTACATACATACCAATGCAACAAATGTATTGCCACCTTGATCAATGCAGCCAAAATAAGGGTGGCTAAAAGCATTTTCAGGTAAAAACATCTTAGATGGCATATTCACAACAATTTCAGAATGGCGATATGTGTATATCGGGTGGTAGAGACCGCGGAATGGCGCTGTGGAATGTTCTAGATATCAGTCCTCACGACCAGAGCGACAATATCACTACGTTCACAGATGCCAAACCGAAACACATCAAACATGACGCCCACGCTGGGTGGGTGTGGGACCTCGCGGCGGACGACTTGAACTCCGCCACCACTATATACTCCGCGTCGTGGGATAACACTGTCAAGGCCTGGGATCTTGAAACTGGACTCGAATGTAAACAAACATTCCGGTTAGTTTCTATTTTTTCATATTTATTCGTACAAGATTAGAATAGCCTATCTTTATGTTATTAAAAACCTATGTCCATTCCAAATATCATTCTAATCCAGTCAATTGTTTTTTATGTGTGAATCTCAGACTTAAGGACCATACAGTTCCATTGGGTTATGCTGTAAGAGCATAGTGTTTGATGTAAAGAAAAAAAACTAACAAAAATTATACTTTTATTTTAATGATATCAGTGAAGATTGATTAATATTAATAATCTACCTCATGTTAATATATCTTGCGCTTTACAGTTGTGGTATGTCTGCCTTGTCTGTGGTTACAATTCGTGATGAAGTTTTGGTAGGACTTTATTCCAAGAAAATACTATCATTTGACCTACGGGCAGGTCCTGGCCCTACTTATGCCTATAAACCGCACAAAGGACCAGTGTTGGCACTTCACACATTCAATAACATGGTTGCATCTGTGAGTGAGGACAAAACCATGGCTGTGTGGGACAGAGTCGCTGGAAAACTACTAATGAGTGATGTGAAAATACCCACAGACAAAGCTTATCCAGTTTGCATAAGTTGGAGTCCATCAGCATTGTACATTGGTGATTCTAAGGGATGCCTACACCTTTTCAACCCTGAGGATCACAAATATGTGAGGACACAAGAAATATGGCCGGAACCGCCGATTATAAAGCCATCCAGTAAAATAACTGGCTGCTACCAGAGTCAAGGGAATATGATTGTTTGTTCAGACAGGGGTGAAATAAAGTTCTTGTATAATTGCCATCCACCACAAGAATATACAAATGTTAAGAGCAGTACCTTCGATGTTACACAGGTAAATAAACATTATATTTAAATTTACATGCATATAATCACACAATATTGTTACAACTAGGTATATCAGAAGTTAGCAAAAATATAAAAAACTGCACTACGTTTATACTGATGCGATACTTGTATTGATTTGTTGTCCCTTATTTTGAGTTCTCAAAAAAAGAATGTTTATTTAGAATAGGCCTACTGATAAACATTTATAATTATATTGTCTGGCCTACTCATGCATGACTCTAAAATATCATTATACTAGCGACCCGCCCCGGCTTCGCACGGCTCTAAAATTATCAGTGTTTCTCTACTATATTATGCACGTATTATACATATAAACCTTCCTCTTGAATCACACCATCTATAACCGCATCAAAATCCGTTGCGTCGTTTTAAAAATCTAAGCATACATAGGGACATACAGACAGCGGGAAGCGACTTTGTTTTATACTATGTAGTGATTGTACACCTACCTTACACCTATCATTTTTACTTATTTTCAGTTGCGGTACTTGAATGGTGTATTAGTGATTGGCACATGTGACTCTGCATTAGAGTTCTGGGTACCAAATGATAGATATTCTGATAGTTTTTATGTTGATACCTAATACTCCAAAGGTAAAAAATTATCCCAATATAAGTAATCCAGCTACCTTCTCTACTAAGAAGTCTGAATATTAAATGATGATGCCTGTATGTAACTATTAGTAAATTTTAATTTAATAAACTAAATTTTTATATAAAGAAATTAAAACTAATGCAATATATTCTTAATAATAAGCGTTACGGTTATTATCGCTCGCACTCTGATTTGATTATTACCACTAACGTTTTTACACTGTGATATCACAACTCAAATAATAATAAATGAGCAAGGAAAAAATAATGTAATTTATAATCAGTTAAATTTATTTTAGGTCTTTATCTATCTGGGACCTATATTAAGTCAAAATCCATATGTATTAAATGTTTGTCAATAAACTTCTGGTGGTAAATGTATGTTCAGAAAATCAATCAAATCCCTAAAGGCATTTTATATGGAGTTTGTCTTTAAGACCAAGCATGCCTAATACATCAAAGGCCCTTGTAAATGCTTTATCTCATGAAAATGTACTAGATATATCTATTTATTTTTTCTTTCTGATATTTGGCACAGAAAGAGAACAACAGAAGATTGCTACCTTTTCTCAGACACCTGTTTAATCGGATGTCTGTGCAGCGGGTACGGTTGACAAACTTTGAATAATGGATGTATAATGTATTGTTTGTAAGCAGGTATGCTATTTGAATGTTAATTAAGCCCCTCGTTACACTGACACAATTCTTGTATTGATTTATGCTGTTGCTTTTATTTTAAATGTCAGTGTAAACGAGGGGTTACCAATGATTTGAGCAAATTTTGGGCAACTAAGTGGGTAGGCATAATAAATTGGTATCTCCAGCCTATCGGTAGCATTTCTTCACAAAGTTAAAAGCTTTGAATTAAGTATTATTCGGAAGGCAAAAAAAATCTGATCTCAAATAAAAATGCATGGCAAAGCATGCTTTCGCGACTCATGCAAGTGTGATAAAACGCCTTTGCTTTCCCCGCATGGCGAATCGAACATCACCTACTATCTAATTGATGGGTACCTATTATTTGTATTCCTTTTATACTGGACCTGTCCTGCACATAAGCAGAAATTAGCCAAAACTGTAATGTGCCCCGTGATCTGCATAAGGTTGACTGACAGGCGCGCGGCGCCAGAATATTTGTGCAGCAAGTAGGTATTTGATGTGTGCTTGACCTTATAGACACACCCCATCCACAGAAACTATTCTATATTGTTTCGTTAAATTTTAAATATTTACATACCTAGGTATGTAAATATTAAATATAATATTAGCACGTATCTACGTGCTATCTAAATTCCATACTTGTAATAGGTAATAGGTACTTATAACTGTACTTTTCCATTATAACAAAATGAAATAATATTGTTTTAAAAATAACGGCTAAGATGTATTTAACATTCTAATGAAATATTTCTCACTTACCTGGATAGTGCCTAGAAATAGGTATATTTTTTATTTTCCTTTACTAAAAGAAGTAGGTAAGTACATATTGTACCTATTCACCCGTTTATATTAACTTTAATAAAATACTTAAATAAAACATGTTTTTATTTGTAGCATAACCGTGAGTTCGCCGTGGACGAAACATGTTGGCGAAACATATTGTTATCTCTATTTTTGGTTTTCATGAAATAGAGACAGCAACATGTTTCGTCCAGTGCGAACTCACTGTAACATTGTCAACTTCAATTACCTACCTACCTACCTATGGGTGCGTTCCAGTTAGCGTTCACAACGATCACGCTCACGACCACAGTTATTCCCGTTCCACTTGCTTGTGATCGTTACCGTCGTAAACTCAAGTGGAATGGATTATTGAGCGTCGAGGTAAATAAGACAAACAGCGAGTTATTAAAAAGAAAGCAAAAGATTTAAGAGGTTAGGTTATAATCTAAAGGCTTTAAAAAAAACTTAAATGATTATTAATTAAAATATCATTAACATTCACTTCTACTGAAATATCTCTTCTTTCCGCATGAAATAACGTAAGTTTCAAGGTCGCTATCTTTGATGCTTTGAGATTTGAAAATCCCGCTAAATTTCTCAACGATCATTACGACCCTAAATTTCTCAACGCCAAATGTGAGACAAGTAGGAACCAATATACGACTAAATGGAGCAGAATTGGACCTTGTGGAGGAAACTGTCTTTCTAGGGATCTCTATAGATGCAAAATTGCAATGGGGTCCTCATATCAAAAAATTGTCGGGTAAACTCAGCAGTGCAGCATATGCTGTTAAAAAAATCAGGCACTTAACCGACGTTGAAACAGCTAGAATTGTTTATTTCAGTTATTTCCATAGCGTTATGTCATATGGCATACTGCTCTGGGGATGCTCTGCTGACTTAAACTCCATTTTTGTTCTGCAGAAAAGAGCTATACGAGCTATTTACAATCTAGCTCCAAGAATATCCCTCAGAGAAAAATTTAAAGAAATAAATATTCTAACTGTTGTGTCACAATTTATCTATGAAAACCTCATGTACGTTAAAAAAAAATGCAAATAATTTTGAGAAAAGGAGCGACGCTCATTCTATTAATACAAGGAATAAGCACAAGCTATCCGTACATGTAACTCGTCTCCACAGAATAAGTCATTCTTTTATGGGACAATGTATACGTTTTTACAATAAGCTTCCCAATGAAATCCGAGATTTACCTATCAATAAAACCCTAATTAAAACTAAACTCAGTGCAAAGGGTTATTACAAAATCTCGGATTATTTGGATGATAAATCAGCTTGGGACTAAGCAGCTCAAATCTCGACAGTCAATAATAATGTCAAAGCGTAGCGTGTATTGCCCTACTAGTCCGAATTATTTGTGTAATTCTTGGTAACATCAAAAGGCAACACACTGGAGCTATTATAATATTTATGTTAATATCTACTACCCTTTGTAATTATTGAATATAAGCAACTGGCGATAAAAAAAAAATATGACATGTAAAAAGACAAGCCCGCTGAGTTTCTTGGCGGATCTTCTCAGTCGAGGTCGCGTTCCGATCCGGTTGTAGATATAAGAAAAAAATATATGTAAAATTGACAATTTGTAAGTGCCCCCGTAGGCCAAAACAAAATAAACGATTTGAATTTGAAAAATTTGACCCACCTTTTTAGATGGGTCGTCGTTGTGAGCTTCGCGTGAGCATTAGTCGTGACGTCATGAGTGACGTTTTCGCCGCGACCACAACGACCGCGGTCGTTATGTGGAACGGCTAAAGGAGCATTTTGATCGTTGTGAACACTAAGTGGAACGTAGCCTATATGTATAGTGTATAGTTTCGCTCGAGTGTAACTTATCTACTAATAAAAAAAATACCTGTTGGTTTTACATGAGATTTCCCTTGGATTTCCCCAATAATGGAACTTGGATATTCTCAGTCGATGGTTTTATTGTATCGGAAACACGTCGGAAACGACAGCTTCCATCCTTCTTTTGCAAATTAATTAGACATAAGGCAAAGGATGGAGTAGTAGTTTCCGACATTGGAAACTTTCCGTCAACTGTGATATTATCGGGGTGTGGGCTTTCCTATGTCTGTGATTTTCTTGGCCAAGAAAACAAAACTAAACAGTCGTAGACAAGGAAGGCGTAGGTTTTATATATTATTATAGTACATTGTTTTTTTTTTTTTTTTTTTTGGGCCCTTTTTTTTTTTTTTTTTTTTTTTTTTTTTTTTTTTTTTTTAATGGCGTCACACTGTGTGTATTTTGCCAATTTCAAGTTTTTAATTTATAAAACGTAGGAATCGATAACGCGAACAAAGTAAGAGAACGAGAAAAACAATAAAAACGGATCGGGAAAATAGTTAAATCAAAATTGACTACATATAATTTACATAAAGGAAGGAAATAATTAAAGTTTCAAGTTATTGGATGATATAAAAGAAACAAGGGCATTATATATATTTATATCGTCATAAATAAATAAACTAGGAAGATAAGTTGGAAGAGGAACACGAAGGGATATTAACACGTCAAAAAAGGAAGAATGATTATAAGAAGGACACGCAAAAATAATATGATTTAGATCTCCGACATCCTCGCCACAAGCGCAGCGCGGACTATTTATTATATGGAGTCTAAAAAGGTGAGCTGGACAACAAGTATGCCCTAGCCTCAAACGAGTGATTATAGAAGTGGATGTTTTAGGATAATTCATACGAAAAAACCAGGGTTTTACGGGAACGCACTTTTGAATTTGGAAATAATATGATCCTTTAGTCTTCGCTGACTCTGACCATAGCATATTCCAAGATTTATAGAGATAAGTCTTGGGTAAAGCTAGCAAATCATGGAAATAATTCTTAAATGGGAATAGATCACCAGAATTACATGCATCCTTTGCTAGGAGATCAACTTTCTCATTACCTCTTATACCGTTATGACTCGGAATCCAAGCGAGAGTAACTGTTAAATTATTAGAGAAAATTTTATATAATAAATTACGGATGTCGTATATTATTGGGAAGTGGACTTTTGAATTGAAGGGATACCTGGATATTGCTTGTAATGCACTCAAAGAATCTGAGAAAATAACTGTTTTACGTAGTTTGCAAATACTAATATACTCTAAGGCTTTATATATACCATAACATTCACCAGAAAACACAGATGCCTCAGAAGGAAGTTTAATTTTTTGTACTACATTATACTGGGCGTGATAAACGCCAACACCCACACAAGTGTCGGAAGAATGCTTAGACGCATCCGTGAAAATTTGATGCCATTCAGGCCACTTACTATTTACAACGGTTAAAAATTCAGAATTAGGTTCCAAATCATTTTTTTTAATACCTATATTATATTCTAAGACAGGAGAGAGGACTAGCGATTGATAATCATACTTAAATAATGGAAGTTGTGATGAGTTTGTAACTTGAGCAGAAAGAGAAGAATATTTTTCAAAGCTTTTTATTAAGCAGGGAGGAGCTTTATGAGCCCAAAATGAAGATGAAGAGATTAGTTGTGACAACTGATATAATTTAGAAACTATAGGATGATTAGAAAATTGTAAACAACGAAATAGAAACCTATCTGATAAATACTGCCTCCGTAATTTTAGAGGCGGATCGCAGCATTCAACTTGCAGGGCGTTTACTGGACTAGAACCCATAGCTCCTGACAATATTCTTAAGCTCTTGGATTGTAACCGATCTAACTTCTTGAAGCCTGCTATATTACCGGGTTCTAAAAGAAATGTGCCATAGTCTAAAACACTTCTAATCAAAGCATTATACACCAACTTAAGGGAAGCTGGATGAGCCCCCCACCATACCCCTGTTAGACATCTCATCATGTTAATCAGACGTTCACATTTTGCTACAAGAAAATCGAAATGTGGTAAACCTGAAAGTTTTGAGTCCAGTATTACTCCTAAGAATTTAAATTGATTTTTAACAGGAAGGTAAGAATTATTATATTGAACTAACACTGGAGGAGGCGTACGCTTTCTGGAAAATAATACAATATTACTTTTTGACACAGACAACTCCAGGCCATTACTATTTAACCAAGACTCCAAAAACCCCAACGATCGAGACAAAGTGTAAGAAGCATCATCAACTGAGCTGTCAATGGCATACAGTAATAAATCATCTGCATACTGAAGAACATTTACTGATTTAGGCTCATCTTTTAGAGAGCAGGCAGACTCCAAGTCATATGTGTAAATGTTATACAGCAAGGGACTTAGTACAGATCCCTGAGGGAGACCTCTATAAACGTTTCGGGATAGCGTAGATCCATTATCCAAGGATAGCTGAATGCATCGTTCTGATAATATATTTGAAATGAAATTAATTAACACATATGGAACTTGCAAATTTTGTAATTTATTGATTAAAATTGATACTATTACATTATCATATGCTCCTTGAATATCTAAGAATGCCGACAAAACGGATTTATTCTGTGTGAATGCAAGGCGGATGTCGGTAGTAAGTATAGCAAGACTATCCATTGTACTTTTGCCCTTCCTAAAACCATACTGACTATCCGCTAGCAAATTGTTATTTTCAAGGAAAAATTCGAGTCTGTTTTTAATTAGGTGTTCCGCAACTTTTAATAAAACTGAAGACAACGCTATGGGTCGATATGATGATGCAGAGGCAGGAGGTTTATCAGGTTTTAGAAACGGTATAATTAATTGTGTTTTCCACGTGTCAGGGATGTTACCGGTGTACATAACAGAATTAATTAAATCTAAATAATGAGAAAGAGCGGGATCACCGAGATGTGACAGGAAAGAGTATGGAATACTGTCCAGGCCAGGGGATGAGTCTTTCAGGCCACAAAGCACACCCTTTAACTCAGACAACGAGAAGGAAGAGTCCAGGGAAGATGGAGTAATAGAAGGACGAGACAATGATACAGAGCATTCCTTCACAGAGGGTGGAGCAAGAATGTCTAAAAAAGAATCAGATAAAGAAGGAGGCAAAACAGACACAGGGGGTTTAATGACAGCAGATTTGAATTTTTTGATGTTTTCCCAAACAGTAGCAGAAGATGTTGAAGGAGAAATAGATGAACAGAAGGATTTCCAACCGTCAAATTTTTTTTGTTTTAATAATTGTTTAGTTTCAGCCATAATTTCAGATAGAGCCTGAAAATTTTCTGAAGTCATTTCATCGCAATATATCTTTTCAGCCTCTTTCCTTTTTTTCACAGCATTTGTACATTCATTATCCCACCACGGTGGGGAAGGAAGAGAATTTAGAGGAGTTTTCTTTGGGAAAAGTTCATCGGCCACTTCTAAAAGAGTATTTGAAAATTGCTGATTACATGAATTTTCGTTCCCTTCACAAATTGAAATGAGTTGAGGAATTTTGCTATCAACCTTACATTTAAATTTATCCCAGTCCGCTTTTTTTAATCTGTGCCTTAACCGTGAAGATCTAACAAATTTAATAGGTTTAGGATAAGGGAAAGAAATTAAAATTGGGAAGTGATCACTTCCAAAGGTAAACGGAAGAGGTTGCCAAGACAAACGTGAGGCTAAATCTGGCGAGCAAAAAGATAAATCTACAGCGCTAATATTTTCATATGGGGCAGTTCGTCTAGTGGGAGATCCGGTATTTAGAATGCATAAATTAAAGGTGTCGACCATCTCTAAGATATCTTCACCGTAACTATTAGAAACAGAACTACCCCATACTTGATGATGGGAGTTAAAGTCCCCCAAAATTAAGCAAGGCTTAGGAATTAGACCTATCATATTTTTAAGTTCTCTAAAATTTGTCACTGAAGGCTTAGGAATATAAACACATACAATACATAAATTATTTACATGTATTGAAACAATAGAAATATCATCGCAATGCGATGGGAGAGGAAATGCAGAAAAAATACAAGAATTACGAACAAGAATGGCAACACCGCCATACCCGTCAGATCTGTCCTGTCGAAAACAGGTAAAGCCAGAAATCCTGAAATTGGACTCCGACTTCAACCAAGTTTCGGAAAGACAGACTACTGACGGATTATACTTGTTTATCAAATGAATAAGCTCACTTTTTTTACTGACTATACTCCGGCAGTTCCATTGGATTATGTGTGAAAGATCCATTATGAGTATTATAGTTATTTACAGCATCTACACTAGTGGCAACGTTGGACGGTGAAGACTTGTACTGAGAAAGTGCGTTAATTAATGCAACAATAAGTTCTGATACAGAAGACTCGGTGAATTTATCGTCAGTTTTATTCACATTTAAAGCGCACCCATTTGAGGATGGTTGATAATTTAAATCTCTTATTAATGAATTGTGTGCTTCCCGATCATAACCTTTAGATAGAATAGGGCTAGCACCACGGGGCTTAAAAATAGTTTTCCTGTAAGAAATACTGTTATTGCTTAAATTTTGTTTTTTTATATTATTATCAATTACTTTACCAACATTGATTTTATTAGAACTTGCCTGGCCTAATGCCTCAGAATAAAGTAACTTATGAGTTGCTGGATGCAATTTTGACGCTTCTAGGTACGAAATGCAATTTTTTGCCATTGAACTTTTGATATCTTTTTGTCGTAAAAATTCTGGACAGGATTTATTTGTAGCAAAATGATAACCGCCACACATACAGCATGACGACATATCCTCCTCTAAATTACATGAAGACCCGGCATGACCTTGTCCACACTTAAAACACCTAGGCTTGGACCTACATTGAAGCTTTGTGTGACCATATCTACAACAATTATAACATTGAACAGTAGGAAAAGTGTATAAATCAACTGGTAAGGCATTATAACACAGATAAATCCGCTTTGGCAAAACTTGACCATCTATTGTCAGAACCACACTTTGTGTAGGTTTCCATATAGTACTCCCATCCACAACAACTTTATAATTAATTCTCCTTAATTTTAGTATTTCACCGCAGCCTATAGGAACAGAGATATTCTCCTTAATATCATCAATAGACCATTCAGCTGGAACACCACGCACTAAACCCATTCTTGTAACATTAAATGAGGGTATAAAAGCTTTAAAATTGTTTGTTTGTAGGCTATTATGTGATATGAAAGTATTAGCATCTGTGAAATTGATAAACGCAAGTGAAACTCTGTTTCTGCCAATTTTTTTAACACTACCATTTACAATATTGTGGAAGGCATTTTTCTTTAAAAACTTTCCAAACGTAACTGGATGCAGGTAAGTTCCATCATTTTCTTCGGTAAGAATCTTTTGCACATGTACAATGTATGGACCAGAGTCAGACGAAGAATAAATCTTACGACCTACTTGAGGCGGCTGAGAGGAGTTCGAATTAGGCGTTTCTGGGGTTTTAAGGGCAGCAATATCTGATTCCCCCAAAGACCCAGATGGAGTAATTTTTTCAATAGCTATGTTACTATGTACACAAATACAATCAGAAATGCTATATGCTTCTGTATTAGCATTCTTCCTTTTTTTTTTATTGCAGTGCTTGCAAATTTTAGTCTGTCGTGAACGTTTTAATTTACGATCCCTACTACGGGACGAACAATCGGTATCCATGCCGGATTCATTGGATATAGTAATATTGCATCCCACCGGGGGGACCGTGCCCCCCGGGTCCGGCGGTTCCATCAATGGATGAAAGAAATAGAAAAACTTAACTTACCAGCAGAAATATATACACTAAAACAAAAAAATAAACGAATAGATAATAATAAATACAAAATACTACCCTACCGATCACTTAACTATCATAAAATTATTATTTATAAATTTAAGTTTAAAAAACGCGCCTATCAAATTCGACGATTCCCGCGCTTTTTTTTCTTTTGGGCCCTTTGACTTTAGTCAAAGGGTTAATAGGTTTTATGTTTAGATATAGTACATTGTTACATGAGTGGTGAAAGTTACTTATTTTGTCCCGAGACGGGGTTTGGCGCCCGAGCGTAGCGAGGGCGCTAATAGTTCGAGGGACAAAATAAATCTTTCACCCGAGGTAAACACTGTGCTTTTCATTACGAATACAAGGAAAATAAAAATAAAAACAGGAATTGGCTAAAGAAATAATACAAGGAAGTACAATACTCTACAACTCGAAAAAAAAAAAATTTTTTCGTTGGCCGGCCAACTTCATTATTTAGCCATTATTTTTCATTTTCATCTTTAAATATTTTGCCCAAATCTATGTTATTTTAAAGAAATTGTTGAAACTAAATTATAATTAAGTCATTTAAAAAATATATATTCTTGAATTAATACTTAACTTTATGTTATTTCAATTTTACATCGTGCTGTAATTGAGTGACTGTAGAAAAAGTTTGAACATGGTTCCATAGAAATGTGAAAATGGAACTAGTTTTTTTTTATAACTTGACAGCTGTCAGTTGAAAGCGAAACTCCCGGGCCTAAAAAGTATTACTTTCAACCCGCTTCTCACGCAACTTCAGACCTACTTTCAGAGTATGAGTAATGAAAAGTATATTAAATACCTAATCTGTGATATCTTTGCTCTAAACTCTAAACCTACGTTCGCACTGGACGAAACATGTACACGAAATTTGTTGGTCTCTTTTTTTGTTATCATGAAATAGAGACAACAACTGGTAAACTTCGTAGCTTCTTCGTAGTAGTATTGTATTCTATTTGCCTCTTAGTACTAAAATATCATAGCTGCATCTGTTTTACTTAGTCGGGTATTATAACATTCTTGAGTGTAATAGTGATAAAATTGCGATAGTGAAAAATAAATGTTCTGAATAGTTGTCATATCGCTGTAGACCAAGAAAATTATATAATCTTCTTTCGTTAAAAATATGGCCCACCCAAGTTAATAGGTATTTCGCCAGTGTCAAGTAATTAATAGCAATAACCAACACATTTAATAAAAATACAAAAATGTGACCGTCCACTTTAGAAAACCAAAATTGAAGCCTATAATCTTCTTGCTGTAGACATTCATGCCGTACGCGCTTATCCCGTACGACGATGTGTATTTCCAACACATATCTCTAATCTGTGTTTCCAACTACACACTTACACAGTCAATTCAATAACAATGGCAACATCGCTGATTGCTGTCCTATTTTTTATCTGTGGCCGTCATGGCTGAACGAAATTGTTGACGATATGTCTGTCAGTTTTGTGAAATCTTTTATTTTCGCCATGATCAGTAATTTGTGAATTGTGATTTTGTAATGGCTAGTGTTCAATAATTTTCACATGAATATTGATAAAATTTCACCATGAACGGCTTAAGTTTCAGTGAACTCTGTTGCCTGTTTTGTTGTCCTCCATGTCCGGGGAAAATCGCGGCTAAGCTTGCGTTTCTGCCACCAGAACCTACGTATGCATTCTCACCTGACGAAACTGGATCGAAATTCTCATTGACTCTTACCGAGCGCGCAGAATGGCAATATTCAGAACGAGAGAAAGAAAATATTGAGGGCTTCTACTCGAGAACTACGAGGGGCAACAGAATAGCTTGTCTCTTTGTTCGGTGTAGTCCCAACGCCCGCTTTACGATATTGTTCTCACACGGAAACGCCGTGGATCTCGGACAGATGAGCAGTTTTTACTTAGGTTTAGGCACTAGAATAAACTGTAACATATTCAGCTATGATTACTCTGGATATGGTGTGAGTGGTGGGAAACCATCAGAGAAAAATTTATATGCTGATATTGATGCGGCGTGGCAGGCGCTCAGGACTCGCTTTGGCATCAGTCCGGAAAACATAATACTGTATGGTCAGAGTATAGGGACGGTGCCCACGGTGGATCTGGCCGCTCGCTATGAGGTTGGAGCGGTTGTGTTGCATTCGCCTCTCATGTCTGGCATGCGAGTAGCCTTCCCTAATACTAAAAGAACATGGTTTTTTGATGCCTTCCCTAGGTAAGTACACTCATACGCCATTTTACTTTGTTATTGTGTTGTTGCAGTGACTCATCTTTCTACATGGCCTCTATTTCCTTATATTATGCCTGCTTAGATGTTGATGCTCATTATGATCATGCCTATATTTCTATGTTAATGAATAGTCTTCAAGCTATAAATTTTATGTGTCAGTGTAATTCTTACAAAATTTTATAGGTGTAGGTAATATTGGAAGATGCTTGCATGTTTCCAAGCTGAACTTATCAAATAGGTACTTACCTATTTGGTTAGCCATGAAACTATAATGCAGTATTTGCATAGCTGTTATGATATGAGTAGTCAAGTTGTTGGCCTGTGAATCAAGATAGGCAAATCCTCGTCAAATCACTAGCATACATTTCATTGCATACAATCAAGGTAACCAACCATTCCATATATCGCAGGACTGTCCCACATTTGTAAAAGTCATTAATAAAATGTCCTTCATCATGCATAATTATATTGTTATGCGTTCCACAAATTACCTCGGATAGCATCTATGTCTAATACCTGACCCGTAATTGCCATTAGTCATAGTCTTTTTGTAAATTTTCTAATGGTATCAAAACAATTAATTGTATAAAAAAACATTTGAAAATATTATTGAAATATCAATATTACATAGATAGTTATCATATCCATAACATATTTTCATACAATACTATCATGCAGGTTAATAGTTTACATGTTAGTTATAAGTATTGTCATTGTCAAGTTTATTTTATTTGACCTTACAATGACTTGTTAATCAGTGTTTTTGGTATATTTTCCCTGTACAGCAGTTCAAACTATCTTTATCATTGCTGTTTAATGTGTACTTCATTTAATCAATCAATAGCACAATAATAATATTAATATAATGCTGTGTATTGTTTAATCTGGTGTAGGTATGTTCTACACAAAAGCTTTTTCTGAAAATAGAATAACAAAATACTCAGTTGCATTTATGTTGTAAACACAGCTTTCTAATATAAAAGTACAGTACCTATGCAAAATAAGACCGACAAAGTAAAAGTATCACACACAGATTTGCAAAGGGCCGCATAGGTATAGTGTGCTCCATCACTTCGATCAATCTGAAGAAAATCGTAACAATTGCTTGTTTATAAGTAGGAAGATTTGAAGTAATCAGGCTGGCTCGTACTAACAGACGATCGGCGTATAGTAGCCGTTTGGTAAGATGAGTGAGAGAGTCGTAATTCCAACCACCTCTCCTTCTGACCCACTGATCTTCAGCCCTGCTTAATATCAGGCGAGTCTTACACTTGATTGCCGACGTTTTTGTATGAAAAATGGAGTTGTAGAAATAATAATGTTATTGACCCACCTACTTTCGAAGGAAACAACTAGGTAGGTAAGTATATTACATTGAAAAAATACATACATACTTACTTACTGATTATTTAAGCCATTGACCTTCGTTCAGCTTTATAATGTTGATAAAATGAATGTAAACATTCTTTCCCCAGTCTACTGACACACATGCAAAAATGTGTTAACAAATAGGCAGTACCTACCTAATTAATAATACTTCATGAACAAGTTAGGTAAATATATTAAAATATACTGCTTACTCATCAATCCATATTTAACCCTAAATAAAAATGAGTAAATATCGCCAGACATACACACCTACTGTGTGGTCCCAAACTAAGCAGCGTTTGTACTATGGGCACCGGGCAATGGACTGGGGGTGATCCCAGAGACACCCAGATCACGGCAAATTACGACAGGCCATTTCCGAGATTTACACTGACGGGAATCGAGCCCGCAACCGCTGCGGCCTACGCTCAAACCACTGCGCCAATCGGTCGTCAATCAATTACATACCTAATAGATTTCGAATTGTTAAATGCTACAGCATAACTTAATGTGTGTATAGTTAAGTTTGATTGTTACATGAATATGTAACTAGTTATATTACATAGGTTGGTAGGTATCACGTTCCGGCTACTAGGCAGTGGTGCCACGCTTATTACCTATTTAGTAATCAGTAGCTAACTGTATTAAATATTGTATAGGTTGTTACTTTATTTTTTATGTCTTACTACTAGTCATCAAGCACCTTATTAAGAGAAACGGAACTACAGGGAAATCGTTGCGTCGGTGATAGTACTACGAAAAAGCATTCATAGCACTGTCTATTTTAGTTGTAAATCAGATAAGGCTGTGTTTAAGGGTGAAAAATCAAAGCTAAGGCGACCAACCATCCCGGAAACGTTAATGATATCCCGAATTAAACCGGAAAATTTACCTATAACTCGTAAAAGATTACATAGATCAGACTTAGAATCATTAATTCTACGCAATCGTACAATGGGATTTTCAGTCCTGCATTGATTTTTTTAATACTGCCACCTCACATGGTGGACCTATTTGTACAAATATTTGCGTTATAAATTAATGTATAATATAGTACGCAAATATTTGTACAAACAGGTCCACCATGTGAAGTAGGATCATAAGTGTTGGTCACCTTAATGTTAGCTACACACCTAAGGTTATAGATCGGTAAAAATCATTTGCATAAATAAAATAAATTGGGCTGAATTGATCATTTGTATGAATCTACTAGGAAATTTGTATGTAATACACCGTCTACTATACTAATAAGTAATCAATAGGTATAAAATCAAGCCCGCTGAGTTTCTTGCCGGATCTTCTCAGTCGAGGTCGCGTTCCGATCCGGTGGTAGATTTACCCTCGCCACCTCTCCTGGCAGCGGCCCAAGCCGAGGTCGTGTCCCTTGTGGCGCCCTTGAGCTAGCTGCCCCCCTGCCCCTCTGGCTGGAGCGCACTTGCGCTCGCCCTCTGTCCGGGTGAAGTTGTTATGGCCACTCTGGCCAACAACATATAGTCAATACAAAAAAAAAGGTATAAATTATTGAAAAATAATTTGTAAGTAGGTAACTAACACTAATTAATTTTTATGTTACAGTATTGACAAAATTCCAAAAGTGACCTCTCCAGTTCTTGTTATTCACGGAACTGAAGATGAGGTGATAGACTTCTCACATGGTCTAGCTATTTATGAACGCTGTCCACGTGCCGTCGAACCGCTATGGGTTGAGGTAGATACCTATAAAATTGTTAATTTTCATTGATACTTTTCATATATATTTTTAGTTACATTTCTTTAACATATTATGAAAACTTTCAGGGAGCCGGTCACAACGACGTCGAACTCTTCAACCAATATTTAGAGAGACTGAAACGCTTTGTTTCAGTAGAACTGCTCAACTGACAAAGACTGCCGGCCACAGGCCAGACTACTCAAGGTAATTATTAAGTACTACCTGTGCCCGAGACTTCGTCCGGGTGAAATTTAAGTTAACAAAAAAATTTCATTCAGCTCGCAAAATTTACAAAAAGTTAATTAATAATACGTATGCTAAGTTTAATCTCATTTTTCATATTTGCGAGTCGATGTTTCATGTTTTATATACCTCTATCGCAAAAGCCCGCTCGCGCGATCAGAGCCCGCGCGACACAGTATTTGTGATCTATTTTATTCTTTTTTTTTTAATAGAAGTAGCCTGATTTACAACTTATAACATCAGCTATCTGCCAGTGAAAATCCCATCCAAACCGGTCCGGTCGGTCGGACATACTTTTGGATTTTATGCGTTCTTATTTTTTTTACGCGGAACCCCTAATTGTTTTTCTAAAATTAGAGTAGCCTAAGTTACTCCTTAAAACCTCGGCTATTTACCAGTGAAAGTAACATCATAATCGGTCTAACAGTTTCGATGATTACCCGGAACAAACATTCAGACTAGTGATGTAACGAATATTCGCATTCGCATTCGCGAATATTCGCATATTTTTTGACATTCGCATTCGCAAGAATCTATGCGAATGTTTGGCGAATGTTTTTGAAAAACAAGAAGAAAATTATGTATAGATGGATATGGAATGTTCATACAACTAAGTAAGAATTATATATTTTTACAACAAACTTGCTCGTAAGGTGCCCTTATTGTACCTCTTTTAGGTTCATAAAGCAGCTTATTACGCACTAGTGCTTTTGACTTTACATTTTTATAAAACAATATAATAAATTACATTAATTATTTAAATATATTTATTTCACATTAAATTTAATTGTAAATGAAACATATTATAATTATTCGATTTATTATATTTCAAATAATAATATAATAATTGTTAGCGGCTTTGCTAGGCCCATAGATAAATATAACCGGCCAAATACATGTCGGACTACGCATACACTAGGGTTCCGTAGACATCCCGCCACTTTTCTAAAATACAGAAACCTAAAATAAATTGTTTTTTTATTGATATGAAAAATTGAATATGGCGGCTATCGTAACCTATACATTCCTGCGGAAGTAATGAACTATTTGGCTACCGTATAAATAAAATAGTAAGAAAATATGTGTCAAAATTTATTAAATCGGCATTCATAGACATCTTAAGCAAAAGTGACATAAACCTTTACTTTTTTTTTTGGACTAATGAAAAGTTCTTATGGAGTTTTCATTCAAATAATGAAGTTGTGATTAGGTTGCACAATCAGTGGTGCGTGGCTTTGAGACCCAGTCCAAAAGTTAGATTTTTTTAAATTAATAAATTATTTATTTTGAATAGTAAATAACTATTTATTTCCTACAAAAAACCATTTATGATGTGGTTCTAATTTAAAGGATGAATCTTGCTACTCACGTAAAAAAGGCCACAATGAAGCTCAATATTTCGTAAAAAGGAATTAACATTGAAAAACTGACAAATAAACTTTCAAATTATTTTAAAATACCTACTGATAAATACCTCGATCGAGGGGGTGAGTAACCATTTTCAACTCCCCTTTCTAAAGTACGGGAGGTACAGTGGAATAACTTTGCTTTTAAAAGTGAAAATCATTTTTTTTGTGGTACATAAACTCTTTTTTTTAGCTAACTTGCAGTAGTTTAGCCCTAATAGTCTCTGAATAAAATTACTGTCATATCAGAGGGACGGGGAGACGGACAGACTGACGTGGCGAAACTATAAGGGTTCCGAGTTTGACTACGGAACCCTAAAAACTTACGGCGCGCCATCTTGTTTTATTAATCATTCATCCTGTAATCTGGTTCTAAGGTCTTAAACAAATTCGAGAATTGTGTTTATTTTCAATTAATATTGTAATATTTTAAATATTTTTTACTCGCAAGTAAGTTGTAAAATGTCGTATGAAACGCGTGAGCATTGTTAATTACACTCCTTGGCTCCATCACAGCCCTCGCGTTAAGTATCTGCAAACCAGCCGATTGATCGTAAGTAAGCTCACTTGTACATGATGCACTTTTACTTATTATTGAATTTAAAAAAAATATGGAACTGTCTTGAGATCGGCAACAAAATTATAAATATGATCTTTCTCTATTGTGCTTGTCAGTCTAATTAAAATATGAACCAACTAAATAAAAATTGAATATCTCCCTCCTCTCCCTCGAATCAAAACAAATCTCTTTGAACTAACTTTGTTATTTCAACCTGTATGGATTCGGCTATGTTCGGCATACACGAAATGTTAAACAAGCGCTATATCTGTCTTTCTGTATGTAGCGTCGTAGCGCCCAAACGTTTTTTTAGAAAGGTATTCTGATCGAGAGTGTTCTTAGCTATGTTTAACGAAAATTGTTTCAGCTATTTGAAAATTATCGCCACTTTTGTAGTTAAAAAATCGTCGAATCGGCGTTTTTTTTAATTTTCAGTTTAGAGTTATTTGAAAGTGAACATTCGCATTCGCATTCGCGAATGTTGGAGCCAAATATTCGCATTCGCATTCGCGAATGTCAAACATCCAACATTCGTTACATCACTAATTCAGACAGACAAAAAAAAATTAAAGCGCTTTTTGTTATGTGTTTACTATATTATGTACTTTTATATGCATTTAGTGAAAATGTGTTATTTTGATATTACAAACGTACACTCCAATTTTATTTATTTGTATATTAATTTATAATGTAGGTATTCAATGATTTTGAACAAATAAAGAAATGTAAATTCATTTCAAATAAATAAATCTCTGTTGATAAATGCACAATGAATGTTACTATATCGGTTCTTCGACATCATGACAAATGAACAGTGTATATCTATCCTATTCCCACAAGAAAGTGTAGTTACATAACAACAAAATATGGGTTTACCTACAGGGGCTGTATGTATGTATTAAGAACCTTCAAACTTAGATAGGCCAGGCAATTTCTTGCTTAGTTTTTATCGGGCCACTTTATTCGTATTTTTGACATGAGTTCAGTTAGCATAGTTTCATCTCTGCCTACCTGGAGTGTAATTTAGACCTATCTCATTCGAAAACAAAATGGTAGTTTGGGATATGTCCCATACCTGGTTAGTGTTAAGAGTATTGTAAATTGTAATACACTGTTACATAATGTTGCCTCGCAGGTGACGACCAAAATCCCGCTTCGACACTAAGCTCCGGCACCTCCAGCTCGGTGACAGAGAGACTCCTCTAGCTAGCGGGGGCCGGGCCTAGCCGGGCCGGCCCCACCAAACACTCCGCTAACACTGATGGCTCCGCGAGTCTGCACGACCGTGGAGAGAGTGACAAAACGGACAATAACGAGACGGGGTCCGCCGACCGGAGGGCCCCCGTCGCGCACAACATAAGCATCAACGTGACGGACGCGGACTCGCCGGCGGGCGCGCGGCGCCGCTTCCACCTGCGCTCCCTCAGCGACGTCACGCCCGCCAGCCGCGCGCTTGCTCCGCGCGCGCGCTCGCACTCGGAGCGGCCGCGCGCCTCCGCCGCGCCCTCGTCGCCCGCCCCCGCCCCCCCCGCCGCGCTGGCCGCGCCGCCGCCGCGCCTGGTGCGCAGCGAGCGCTCCTCACCCGACGCCTCGTTGCGGGCGCTCGACGAGCCGCGCGCTCGCGACCGCGACCGCGGCGCCCTCACCGTCCTCGGTGACCCGTGGCGCAAGATGAGCGAGCTCGACCTGAACGCGGCTGGGGCTCGCGGTCGCGCGGCGCGCTCGCTCGACCCGTGGGTGCGCAGCTCGCCGAGGCGCGGCAAGCTGGAGCGGCGCTCGCCGGTGGTGTGCGAGTCGTGCGGCGGCGAGAGCTGCGAGTGCTGGCGGCCGGGCTGGGCGCGCTGCACGTGCTCGCCGCGCCCGTCGCCGGCGCGGCTGCGGCCGCGCGCGCCCGCCCGCGCGCTCTCGGACGACGACGAGCGGCCGCGCCGGCTGTATAAGTCCGTCTCGCAAAAGGTCATCTGCTCGTCGTTCGACGGGGACCGCGTCAAAAAGGCGGCAGACCCCCTACTGGAGACAACCTGTTGAGACGTGCGATGTGTTCGTTTCGTGTAAGGTGTACGTTGTCACTTTTCGATGTATTGAGTATTATTAGTGCGAATTTTGTATCCCTTTAGTGTGTAAGATTTCAAAATTTATTATTGTACTGTATTATAATAATATCTGATGATTGATATGTGAGGAGTGTTACGGTATGATAGATGTATTCCGAGAATATTGTACTGTTATCTTTTACTTCGGGAGGTTGTGCGTAGTGATAGATGTCGCTGGACTGGTTCAATAGCGGCACTTAAACAAAAATTATTCGTTTTATTGTACATGCATTTTAAATTCTTAAGCCCATGCAACATCTTAACAATTAACTGTATCTAGTTCCTACAACATCACTATGTACGGTAGGCACGTAGCCAACGCACAAAATATCAATGTAGCTATGTACTTTCATGTTCTCTTACCTGTCATTATTTACTTTTCTCCATATTTTCATGCATCTTCCAAATTGTAAATAATCTTAAAATATGAAGTCAACTATGTTTAAAGTTGTTATAACACATAAAGCTATGTAATAAAAATAATACACCATATTGGAATAAACTGATTTATTCGGTTCGGATCAGTTTCTATCTATACATTCCACCAAGAATCATACTTCTGAATACTTTGATTGTGCAGTTTAAATTGATAAATTTATTCTGATTACCATGATAAGACAGATAACCACTAAGTGCCAAATTCTTGTGCCCCTGCCAAGTTGAAATATTTCATGGATGGATACTTAATGGCCACTGAAATTCATGAAATCCAACAAGTAGGTAGGTACATTAATTGGAGTGTGGTAATACATTAAGTCCTGTTAACATGTATCACTCAGCTATATTAGCTAGTAGATGTATCTATTGGAAACTAGTAGGTGTGATTTCATAATGGAAAAGTAATCTCAGAAAAGATTGTGTATAGGTATATATTACCATTAATAAACCACCACCACCACACCTATAATACAACCAAATTAAACAACAATGAAATCCTTTATCCCAGCGGTTTCGAAGACGCATGACGTTATGAGCTTTTTAATATTTTAATTAAAGTTTGATACCTATAGATTTTATAATGATAGAATAACACTCCTAATAATATATTGGGGCCCTTTAAGCAGGGATACAATTGGAAGATATCTATTACAAATAATAAAAGCTTACTCGGTTTTCTAACGATACACTTTTAATTTTACCTACAATAGTTAATGTAATATTTTTTGCGTATATTATCAACATAATTTCATTGAACACAACTAAAGCGTACCTACATGGAATTTTATAGATACTGGTCCATTATACATGCATACTTGCAATGTACGAAATTATATTACAATATTTTGCTTCTTTCCTAGTTTTATAAATTACGTACTTAATATTGTTTGTTTTTTTTTCTTTTAAAATACTTTTGTCAATGTAACAAAGTTGAGGAAACAGATACTGATGGTCTATACCCACAATAGGTGTAACAATACATGTTTTTTTTTTTAATTCGTCCTATGATTCCCAGATTATAATTGGTTACCTATTGGTGAAATTTTCAATTCCTCGTTAGTAATAGAAATAGGCATTCAAATGATAGTTCCTAGTATAAAACCAAACCCCAGAAAGCAGAAAACAAATCTACTTCATTTAATTTTGTGGGTATTTGTAGTATGCAATTTGTGTATTATGTTTTATGCCTTGTAGGTACATTGTTTCTTGTTTGCACTGACGAAATATTTACCTAGATTTGTATTGTCTATATTTTAAGTGGTCAAAAAAAAACAGACAACAATAGGATGCCCCAAGAATAGTGTTAAGTGTAAGTCCTGAATTACAGCACCCGTAGGAGCGCTTCAGTCAACCTACGTATTCAGTTTTTAATTTTGTATTTTTCCAGTTAATAATTATTGGTCTCAGAGATATGGATTATTTAGATGCACAATTGTTTTTTTTCTAAATTAGGTAAATAGCGCAAATTCTAAGGGCGATAAAATAACTGAATATCTATATAAAATTACAGAATCTACATGGGGGTAATTCAGATTCCCCTAGGGGTGCCGACTTCTAGACTTCGCTTGACACATTTTTTTTATATATCATAAATTCAAGGTTAAACTTATTCATATGATTTCTTACTATTGTGTTATCACAGGCTCGATAAACAAAATTCTGGTTAGTATTTAAAACATGATGAAAATATTGTAAAATATTCTATACCTACCCAAATTATGAAATTGTTTCCTAGTTCAAATTGCCCAGTTTCTTTGTTTTATTTTCAGTGCCATTTAATAGGGTATTGAATTGTTATAAAGTTATTAACAGTTTAAGACAGACATCAATGTATGGGTACTCAACTCATCAAGTGCTCATTCATTTTGATCTTAGGGTACTTACTTATTTTTTTTACTATAAAGTTGTTTTTTCATGTCAACAGCTGTTTTATGTCTATATAAATATTAATCTAAATTGTAAAATAAGAGGTAAATTACTTTTTAAACTAATTAAATTGCACATATCTATAATATTGCCTCTTATTTAAGTGTTAACCAGGCATTTAACTATGGTTATGGTTTAAATCAGACTTTAGTTCTTGGTTTAATAAATTCTGACACCATTTCTGCCACTTGTTCCGATGATTTTAACACAAATGCATGGTCAATATCTACCTGCCTCATTTGCAGGGATGGCTGCAGTACCCTCAAGTCTTCCATGTAGTGAAGAGGTGCCCAGTTGTCCTTACTACTATATATGATATTGGTCAGATGTTTAACAGTATCTAAAACTTCTATATTTAATTTCTTTACTAAATCCATTTCATTATATGCTAAAAACAAAACCTTCTCACCCACTTTTGGATTTATGAATTTGAATATCGGCTCTAAATAACACAAAGGTAATGAGTGTAATTTCAAATACACACTTATTAACAGAGAAAGAATAAATGCTGGAAATAAATTTACTAACTGAAATAATAATAAAACCAGTACATGGCACTTTCTTATGATTAAGTTTAAATATTTACCATTGTTTGTTTCTGCCATTCTTTGCAATGTTGGAAACAATAAATTAATAGATGCAATTCGCTTTCTTAGTCCATCATTTTCTTTTAATAGTTCTAGGATTAACCAAGCTCCAATGGAATGGCCAATCAAGTGGAGCTTAGCCTCCTTATCAATATAATTATTGATAAGTTCTAGTTTATGTAGTATTTGGCCCTCAAGGTTAAATAAATGCTCCTGGTGTTTCAAACAATTGGACATCTGGTCTGGAACTTCCTCATGTCCGGCTTGGCCTGTGGAACAAAACAAGTCCAATTGCAAGTTATCAAAATAGAAAAAAGTAACAAGTATATCAAGTAAATCTATAGGTTCTATCTAATGAGGGATCTACAATAAATGGCGAGGCGACCTTAAGGATAGCTCGACCTGTAAGTTAAAAATATTGAAATTTTTGAAGTTACGGTACTCACCAATAATGCATAGCGGTAATCCTGTGGTTTTATGTAATTCCGAAGCAAACTCTATATAAAAATCAGTTATACCAGGATTTCCAGTAATGCAAAGTATAATATCATTACCGTTGCTATGGCACGGGTTTCCCCATGTTATTACGTGACTTTGTACACTATTTAGTACAAAATATTCATTCTTCATTTTTGCGTTTCGACAAAGAGAATACAATATTTTCGAACCGAATCTTTCTAAAAGGTCTTTGCTTTTATCAACACAAAAGCATTTAAAATAACTTCAGTGACAACTAAATCTCAAAGATAAATCTACAGAAGTACAAAGTGCAGAAGTGATTACCGTGATTACCGAAGCGAAACGAAAAAAGGTATTTGATGTAAATATTTTACAACATTGATATTTTTATACTTACTTACTTTTTTTTGTACTTAAGAATTTATAATTTTTCAGGTTTGTGAGTGTTACAAGTTTTTAAAAATATTACGATATATCCTACTAATATTATAAATGTGAAAGTTTGTGAGTGTATGTTTGTTACTCCTTCACGGAAAAACTACTGAACGGATTTGGATGAAATTTGGAACACAGATAACTATCTGCTTAATAACCGGGATTAACATATAGGATACTTTTTATCCCGATAATCCCGAAATTTTTGTTACGTTAAATACTACGCGGACGAAGTCAGGGGGCACAGCTAGTAATACATATTTATAACACAGATTCTTAAATACTACGTATAAGATTTAAAATACAAGTATCCAAACACAGATTTAACAATTGTTTAAATCTGTGTATCCAAATAACATAACTCTGTAATGGCATCGATTGAGTTTTTATATATATTTACTGTGAGTTAGTTGATAAGTAGTTTTAATACTGCAATTAGTTTCTTAATTTAGAATCACATGGTGTAAATAAAATCACAATACTTTCACACAAGTCACTCTGCAAATCTAACCAGTTAGGTAGGGTGAGCAAAACAATATATTTTTTAAATATAATTTATTTGCAAAGGTTGAGTGACAAAATCATCACTGCTGCTTTCCGCTATAAAATAAAATATGAATTATAGTAGGTTTTTAATAGTACATTGTTACATGAGTGGTTACTTATTTTGTCCCGAGACGGGGTTAATAATAGTTCGAGGGACAAAATAAGTCTTTCACCCGAGGTAAACACTGTGTTTTTCATTACGAATACAAGGAAAATAAAAATAAAAACAGGAATTGGCTAAAGAAATAATACAAGGAAGTATAAACAATACTCTACAACTCGAAAAAAAAAATCGGATTGCCGCCTATTTTGTTTTTTTTTTCGTTGGCCGGCCAACTTCATCATTTAGCCATTATTTTTCATTTTCATCTTTAAATATTTTGCCCAATTATTTTAAAGAAATTGTTGAAACTAAATTAAATTAAGTCATTTAAAAAAAAAATATTCTTGAATTATTACTGAACTTTATGTTATTTCAATTTTACATCGTGCTGTAATTGAGTGACTGTAGAAAAGTTTGAACATGGTTCCATAGAAATGTGAAAATGGAACTAGTTTTTTTTTATAATTTGACAGCTGTCAGTTGAAAGCGAAACTCCCGGGCCTGAAAAGTATTACTTTCAACCCGCTTCTCAGGCAACTTCAGACCTACTTTCAGAGTATGAGTAATGAAAAATATATTACGCCAACTGTTATTTAAAATAAAAAGGGGCATTCTGTTAACTTTATTTATGATAAAAATAAAATTATCATCGTTTTTGAATGGTTTTAAAAAACGACGTATGACTTTAAATAATTAAAATATAATACTAAGACAATTTACTACTAATTTAACCTTTTTATTTTAATTTGATATAAGACTATTATTATTGATATGCAATTTTTTTTTTTGCAAACCATACTTTTCAAATGACATTTGACAGATAGAGGTTATTGACATTCCTATTCTTATTTGGATCGCATTATATTATAGGTATGTATTAAAATCTATATTTTTTAGACTACCTAGGGTGCGTTCCAGTAAGCGTTCACAACGATCACGCTCACGACCGCAGTTTTTCCCGTTCCACTTGCTTGTGAGCGTTACTGTCGTAAACTCAAGTGGAATGGATTACAGAGCGTTTTGAGGTGGAGGTAAATAATACAAACAGGGAGTTAGTAAAAAGCACAGAGTACCTTGTATATACTTGACCACAACGAACGACCGCGGTCGTTAAGTGGAACGGCTAAAGGAGCATTTTGATCGTTGTGAACGCCAAATGGAACGTAGCCCTACGTCGTATTTATTTATGTCTGTGAGATCCCTGAGTGTTTATAAGTATGTGGTTTATCCACAGATTTATATTACGTAGAAGTCAGATTTACGTAGTATTAAATTCTCTCGGTCAGATTTAGTCGAACGAAGTCTTTGATTGATCAGATTCAAAGTAGTGTTGCCTAACTATCGATAGTTGACCTCGAAAAATAGTCACAATATCGATAGTCCTATCTACTATTGAAATTTTACAATACTATCGATACTATCACTATTATGGCGTATTTTACTGCAATCACTGTCGATACGATGGATAGTTTTACTACATGTTGGATTCAAACTTAGCACTCTTGGTCAAACTAATCGCAGTCGCATAAATTAAATGAATAGGTACTTATTATTAAATCTACAGTATACAATAACGGGAAATTACTAGATAATACCAGGGCTTGAAACCGGTTTTGAAATACCGGTTAATTTCGTTCAAGAAGCGGTTAAAATTTCGTTCTTTGATTAACCGGTAAATGGAGGGACCGGTTTAGAGCGAAACCGAAAAAAATTAGGTTAATCAATTAAACCGGTATTAAGACCTGAATAAATAAAGGTTTTTCAAAAGTACGACACGCGCGCTCGATTACCGAGAACGGAATTTCATAACATGCGCTAACCGGTATTAAGACTCGAATAAACCGGTTTTTCTCAGAAGCACGCCGCCCGCGCCGCGCTGGCTAGTAATCATTCAAGGCCAAGCGCTGAGTCATACATGCGCTCTCTTTCCAGCATGTGCTGCCTTGAGTTCATTTGTCTCATTCACGCGGATACTTGTGGTTTCTTTCATTTTCGCCGCTAAGGGTATTGAGTTGCGTCTTGCATACACATTAACGTACCGTGACCGTCGTTTATTATAACAATAATGATAATACGTAATTTTCAGTTAGTTGGTACTCATGAGTTGGGACAAAGCTTTGTCTTTATTATATTATGTAATGGAAATAAGATATTATTTTTGAAAAAAAAAAAACGTTTTAATTTGGGATACATCTTTTTCATCCACTATGTTTCCTGGCCGCGCACCGCACAACGGTGCCCCGGTGCGCGGCGCCACACACTGATTTATGTGAAGTCGATTAATATGTGTGTGGCGCATAATGATTAATGATGTACACTTTTCTGATTTTCCGATCACGTTTATCTTTATGAGGATGATAACGTTTATAATAATATTGGTTAAGATGATGATGACGACGATGATGACGATGATGATGATGATGATGACGATGTCACTAATTATGTCGATGGTTATGATGATGACGATGAAGATGATGGCGGTGATGATAATTATGTTTTTTTTTCAATAGGTCCGTTTTTTTAACCAACTTTTTATGATTTTAGTTCTGCGCTCGGTAGGTACATATTGAATAGTTTCCGTCGTTTGCCGGAATGCAATTATTGATCGCAGTTATTGAACATTATGATGAATATGATCATCACCATTATCAGTTGATGATAGCCAGGTGCGGAAATAGGTATGTACTAGTGATGTAACGAATCTTCGCATTCGCAAGAAACTATGCGAATGTTTTTGACAAACAAAAAGGAAATTATATATAATGAATGTTAATACAACTCGTAAGAATTATACTTTTTCAACACACTTGTTCTTAATGTTGCTTTTTTAATAATAAAGCAGCTTATAACGAGGGTGACACTGCAAGTTCTTAAAATTTTAAAAAACGGAACATACGATTTCGTTTTATTATATATTTTCTAAATAGTGTCCATTTACATCAATACATCGTTGCATCCGATGGAACCACTGTGAAAGGCACTTTTTCCACTCGTCCTTAGGGGTCTCATCGACGGCATTTTGAAACTCAGCCACTGCTTCCTGGGTGTCTAAAAAAGCTTTCGAACCTCTAAGTTTTTCTTTTATTTTCGGAAATAAATAAAAATCACAAGGTGCGATGACGGGGCTATAGGGCAGTTGACCCAGTAATTCCACGTCTGACGTCACCAAGTTGTTGCGACGAGGCGTTGTCGTGGTGAAGGAGGATTCTACTACGAGGTCGTTTCTCCCGAACTTCTTCCAAGACAAATGGCAAACAAATGTTAGTGTACGGCTCTGCTGTAACTGTTTTTGGATCCTCTAAAACAATTGTTCTGTAATGACATGTCCTTCCGAAGCCACTATCTTTTTTCCCGCACTTCGACCTTTCTTCACTTTACTTGGCAACTCCTCGGAAAGAAACACCCAGACATCCGACAATCTCTTAGTTACGGAATCATAACAATAAATCCAGCTTTCGTCACCCGTAAGTATATCGAACACAGCATTTGAGACACCGCCGTTGAATATTTGAACCATTGCACGACACCAGTTACCACGACGGAGTTTTTGGACCTCTGTCAAATTATGAGGTATCCACCGGGCACAATGCTTCCTGACCGCTAAATGTTCATGGAGGATTTTTGAGTAAAGTTACTAAGACGGGAGACGGACAGACGGACGTGGCGAAACTATAATCCATGTAATTATAGGCCGATATATGTGCTACCATCCTTAAGCAAGATATTCGAAAAAATTATACTTAACCAAATGTCAACATACTTTAACGAAAACGGTATCCTACATGGAAATCAATTCGGATTTAAAAAGGGTCGATCCACACAAGATGCTGGTTCCACCCAAATTAAAACAGTCTTAGGGGCTTGGGAAGAGGCGAAGGATGCGATAGGTGTGTTCTGTGACCTTTCCAAGGCATTTAATTGCGTAGACCACCATACACTCATACTAAAACTAAAATTTTATGGCATTCATGGTAGATCCTTAGATCTTGTAAACTCATACCTATCAAATAAGGAACAAAAGGTGGCAATTGACAATGTTACTTCCTCAGGCTCTCAAGTTAAAATGGGAGTTCCCCAAGGATCAATTCTGGGTCCGTTCTTGTTTTTAATATACATAAATGACCTCCCTCACACAATAAAAGAGTCAATGGCTAATGTAGTCCTATTTGCTGATGACACATCACTTATATTTAAAGTGAATAGGAAAGATATGGATCTTGTAGAACCCAATAAAACACTAACTATGATTTCAAATTGGTTTTCTGCAAACAATTTACTTTTAAATGCTGGCAAAACAAAATGTATTAGATTCTCTACCCGAAACGTAAACAAAGTTGAATCCAATGTAAAACTCGACGGAAAAGCGCTAGATCCGGTACCCTCAACTGTCTTCCTAGGAATAACAGTAGACTCTGAACTGCAATGGGGTCCTCACATAGAAACTCTCGCAAAAAAACTCAGTTCTGCTGCTTATGCCGACAAGAGAATAAGGCAGATGACCGATATAGCTACAGCTAGGCTAGTGTATTTCGCATATTTTCACAGCATCATGGCCTACGGCATATTGCTGTGGGGGTCTGCTGCTGATGTTAATACTATCTTTATTTTACAAAAACGAGCTATTCCCGCTATTTACTACCTAGGCAGCCGCGGTTCCTTTCGTGAGCTATTCAAGGAGATAAATATTCTTACTTTTCCCTCGTTATATATCCTCACGAATATCATGTACTTACGTAAAAATATCTCCTTCTATGATAAAAAAGTGACATCCACAGTATTAACTCTAGAAATAAGCACAAGCTTGCAGTGCCAGGATATAGGCTTAGTAGAACCAGCAAAACGTTTATGGGCAATAGTGTTCGGTTTTACAATAAAATTCCATCTAGCATCACAGACCTATCAGATACAAAATTCAAAGACGTAATTAAACGCACGTCAATGTACAAAGCATATTATATTAATGCAATAATACTAAACTACCCTCAAATCAAAACAAATCTCCTCGAATTAACTTGATGTGACTAACTTCATTCTTTCCATCAGTATGGGCTCGGCTATGTTCGGTTTTTACATAGCTGAGACGAAATGTCAAACCTGTCTAACATTTCGCGCGCCTTTTATTTGAAAGTGAACATTCGGATTCAGATTCGTGAATTTTGGAGGCCAATATTCGCATTCGAATTCGCATTCGCGAATGTGAAAATCCAACATTCGTAATATCACTAGATATACGACTTAAAGCCAAACTAAACTTTCGCTAAATGGACACTTACTACATAAGTACCTAGGTTGTACCTGCTTAGTAACTACCTACATGACGGTGAAATTTGGTGCATTTTCTTGAGAAGCCTACGTAGACTAGTATAAGTGAATACCTATCATATTATGCTGTTTTAATAATATAACATACCTACCTACCTACCTCCTGTTTTCATTTTGTTAAATATAAAAATTAACCCTTAGCCTCCATTCTGGTGGCGCTAAATAGGTAGGTACCCTGTCAAACTTAGCTTTAGTTATTTTTAAGCATAGGTCCTACAACATCTATGAAAAAAACAAGATTGTCATGTGTGTGGTACCTAATAGGTTTATTAGGTACAAACCTACTAAACCTTTACTCTAACGAAATGCAGTCGATATTTTATAAACAGTAACATATAACACTTCACAGAAATACCAATTAAACTTGAAGTAGGTTCCTAACTTCCTATCTACCTATTCAATCTCTTAGCTTCACGTGTATTCGTGTCAGAGTGACTTTTATTCGGTGTAGGTATAAAACTGATGGCGCGAACAGTGTCTGCTGATACCGCCGAATCTGAAATTAACCGGTTAATTTCGCTCCCCCGAACCGCAATATGTAATAAACCGGTATCTCACATTAACCGGTTAATAACCGGTAACCGAAACCTAAACCGAAATCCATTCCGGTCCGGGGTCAATGTACGAAACCGGTTTGGAAAATTAACCGGTTTCCGAGCCCTGGATAATACAACTATTTTCAATATACTAATGAACTAATGTTAACTAAAACTCAGGTGCATTACTATTGAACTTTGGGTAAATATCGATGTAGTAAAACTATCGATAGTAATTGCAGTAAAAAAGCTTAGTAAAAAAGCCATAATAGTGATAGTATCGATACTATCTATGCCCAATAGGGCTATCGATATTCTGACAATTTTTCGAGGTCACGATAGTATCGACAACCTATCGATAGGCAATCGATAGTAAGGCAACACTAATTCAAAGAGAATATATAAAGGTCAAATTAGCTTGTAGATATCTCTAATCTGTGGGTCAAATTTATCTCAAGTTGTGCTTAACCCTATAGTAATTTACGTGTACAAATAAAAAGAAAATTGATACTTATTAACGCGCTATCGTTATCCTTGTTTTTAGGCCCTCGCTAAAGATATCTGTTGGGTAACTATGGCCGAACAGAAGAAAGCACTTTTCATTTGTCTCGGTATGTAGTATTTGTGTGTGTGTGTGTATACTCTTATTCACATAGATCTCAGACACGGATTGGATAAAGCTTTCTTTATCTTATCAATCATCCCAGTGTTATAGTAAATATTGCTTATCTACCACCTATATAGTAGGTAAGAAGGTAGGTACGTGAAAATAGCTATCACGCGATTCTGAAGAGGACTGCGTTATAAATAACAATACAAATCGAATTTATCAAATATTTCAGGTAATATTTGCCGCTCACCCATAGCAGAAGGGGTGTTTCAAAAAACAGTAAATGATATGAATTTAGGTGATCAGTGGGAGATTGATAGTGCAGCCATTGGTGGCTGGCATGTGGGCAATCCACCAGATTGGAGAGCATTGGATACTATGAAGAAACATAATGTCCCATACAATAACCACGCACGTCAGGTACCTACTACAGGTTCTCTGATGCTTACATACAAATATATTATGAACCCAAATTAAGAAAAAAATATTTATTAATTACCTTGATCTTATATCATAGTAATGTTCACAGATTACATCAGAAGATTTCAACCACTATGATTTTATATTTGGCATGGATGAAGCAAACATGAGGGACCTTAAAAAAAGAGCACCCAAAGGGAGCAAGGCGACATTACTCATGTTTGGAGACTTTGACCCTCAGGGAGACAGGATTATAAGGGATCCTTATTACGTATGTGAAAAGTAAATTCTTATTAGCTAAAGATGCTATTACACCATGGACTATGAAGAGTATAAGTTATATTAAAATGATGAAAACAAAGTGTTAATAAATTTGTTATTTTTAAAGTTTAATATCCATTTAACATTGGTTTCTAACAGCAACAATGAACTGTGTATATTTATAAAATGACTTAGAAGTCGAAGTCCAGTGGTGACAACTTTAAATATATCATTATTACAATTTCATATCACTCCTTATTTGGGTGTGGTAAACAATAGTAATAAATACAATCTATAATTTCTTTATTTGCAGGACAGTGATGCAAAAGGATTTGAGAAATGTTATCAACAATCAGTAAGATGTTCTAAAGGTTTCTTGGAGCATTTAGATAAAGAAAGGAACTAGTATAGGAAGTAATTACAGGTTACTGGCTTAACATCTTTAGCATTCCAGATTTATGAAGTCAAATGTGTACTTTAGTATACCTAGCTTATGATGTATGTTGGAGATATACTAAATTGTCAGGAGGAACATCACTAGAACTTACTTTAGCATGTGCAGATACCTTATAGAAATCAGAAACAGGACTTACAATAGGCAATATTATAGCATTTAAAAATATATATATTTGTTATTTACAACACAACTTTTTTTCTAATATCTACCTCAATATCATGTAACTATGATATGATGAAGCTCTGTAATTCCCACTGTGGGGATTGTTGGATTTAGGAATGATCCAAAAAGGTGTATGCTCTGTTCATGTATTCAAAGAGCTGTTGTAGATGATATAACATGGATTTCAGACACCCGACAAAAGCCTTTTTACTTCCTCCAGTCCATTTTAACTCAAGATCCACCTTACTTCACATTTGGACAACAATTTTGTATCTTTGTTTTCCTTCATTTTCTATATATGTTTCTAAACCACTTGTATCATAACTATCATATGGTATTTTTGGAACAAGACAACTCGTAAGGAACATATAATTAGATTGCAGATCTTTATGTAGTAGAAAATTCACAAACCACAATAGTGTGGTATCATCAGACATTTGAATACATTTGGAGAAAAATATGTCATTTTTATGCAATATTCCTTTCTTCAATAATTTTTCACTACACAATTGTGATTGTTTTGTCTTGATAACATTTTTATTGGAAGTTGATTGATGTGAATGAATTTCTTCTTTTTTATTAATAATGGTTTTCCAGTTAAACTGCACAGTCTTGAACCTGTCATCATTTTTGTAAGCAGGGATGTATGGAGTCTCATCATAATCAGCTAGAAACAAACAATGATTATTAAATTACAATAAGTACAGGTTAAATAATAGGTACCTACATATCTACCTACCCACAAAAAATGCTGCAACTTCATGTTCTTCAAACATGAGTTTTGGTCCTTATGAATTTATAAAAAAATCTGTAGTTATTATACAGCTGTTGATTCTTTGAACATACCTCAGATAGTATAAACAAAAATATTGGATGTATGGATGTACTCTCTGTATAGTAAAGCCAGAGGACTTGACATGATTAATAGTCAGACTAAATCCAGTGTTGCTTATTTATAAGCATATTTGAGGGTCAAAAAACACTACCTACCTACTGGTCCAACTTGAACAGGGTTTTCCTCACTATTGTGGGTAAGTATAGCTTATGGTTAGTGTGAGTTTGCACTGGTGGAACAGGTTGGTGTCTCTATTTTTTGAAAGCACATAATAATACTGCTCTATGACTTATAGGCTCGACTTTCAGAACAAAATATTTCGCAAGCAGCCAATTAGAACCAAAACTTAGTTGGAATTTGAACTTTTTAAAACGGATATCTTCAGAGGAGCTAAAATTTACCTATGTAAAGATAACTTATTAAGTGCTTACTTACATGGCAATTCGTCGTCACTGTCGAGAAGATCTTTAATTTCTTTGTCCTTTGAGGTTGTAGTCTTCATGTTAAGTTTAAAAAAATACTGGTAAGTAGGTATGTTTGCACCTCTCACAATAGCAAGTTACTAAAAAAACACCTACAATACTAAAAATAAAAAATTGTTCACTCCATTCGCAAACAAGTCTGTTCACAAACAGTGTTGCCCACATTTATTTTTTAAAATTACTAAAGTGGTATTTGACACTATTTTCTTTATTGACTTGAACTTTGTTGCCTGCGTAGTGAAACTTTATACCCTTTATCTCGAACTTAATGCGTAGCGTTAAATACAATATGTTAAAAAGCCAATGTCCAATTAAAGGGAGGCTACAACACCAGTTTTAATCGATTTTCCAATTATTAGGGAACACTGTTCGCAAACTAAAATAGAGAGAATTATCATGAGTGAAGTATTCTCAAAGTTCTGTTTTGCTTGTAGTATTATAAAGTTCTCATAATTTTGACCCAAACAGATCTCAGAGTAAATTATCTTCTATAGTTTATTTATTATACTTGACACATAGGACCATAGGACGTCTTGATGTATGTAGTAGTATGTACTCATATCAAAATCAAGAAGTAAGTGCGCGAGCTTAATAGCAAGTATGTACATTTTTGAATGTTAGTGTATGAAGAGGATATAATGTTCCCTTGTAAAAAAACCGGCACCGCCACTACCATAGTTCCTTTTAATCTCACTCACTTAGTGGTATTTAATTGTAGTCTTGATGCCATAACAGAATTCTAGGTCCACATATTTGATAGTAATACACTAATCTGGCAATAATTGGAGGGTATTACCCCAATTTGTTAGAAGTGTTGCCATGAGTAAAAAATAATTACGATGCGACCGTTAAAAAAAGGTACAGCCCGATGCAATCATTTCTCAGAATATACAACCGCCGGTAATCTGGGACTAGGGATGTGACATCCACCATAAAAAATCGATGTTTAAGTAATCGATTTTTCTTTAAACAAGAATTATTTTTTTTAATAAGTTCCAAAATAGATGCCAAAATATTGTATTAATCACAGTTTTATTTATTCAAAATAATCAATATAAATAAGAAGTTAAAAATGACCTACACAAATTAAAGTTTTGGAATTTATAATCAACATAACACCAAACTAAACCATTCTAATTAAAAAAAACTATAAACTATAATTCATAGGCAATGAGTTTAGAAAGAGCTTAGGTAAGCGTTTGGATAATATTCGGCTCCTGGCCTTCGTTAATATGGCGCCAGCTTTCAAGAACAATCTCTCTGCTGGAGCCGAAGAAGGCGGTACCAAAACCTGTGCATACACACCAAGAACTGTGTCAGTTTGGGATAAGCTCCGTCATAGCTTCTCCAGGATTCTAATGCGTCTTTTTAACGCTATAAGTGGCGCAGCAGCTATGTACAAGTTTATTTCGGATGTGAGACAGGTTAATGTATAAAAAATATTTTTTTTTTATAAAAAACGATTATTTTTTCACATCCCTATCTGGGACTTCAAGACAACATATCTCTAATCTGTGCTTCAAGATCGCAGATTCTCTTTGGATCGCAGAACACATACGCAACTATAAATTAAACATTAATAAAAGTGTACTTGTCTTTATTTAGGTCTTCTTTATCTGATAGGTATAAGTTCTTATTCTATCACTTATTATATTGAACTACTTCCAGTTCACCATTTTCATTAAATGCTAAAGTTTTTAGACGCTTGTTCCGTACGCGGCGTACTGTTTTTAGCCTCTCTAAAGCATAGTCTACGATTTCTTGTAGAGATTTATTTTTTAAGAGTATTTTGGGTTTAATAACAGTATAAGTTACAATATACAAAAATCGATGGGTGAAACCATCAGGAAAATCTTTCACTACATCCTTCCATCGAATATCTGTCCACACTTGATAATTAGACTGCCTCAGCCTAAAAATAAAAAGATTAGTAATTAATAAGTTTTAAGAACTACTCTCCTCCTTTTCATTGCCAAACATTTACAACATCTTTGGGCCCCTATTTATTATTTCCAAGCATTGAAAAATCTATTGAAAAGTATAAGCCTAAGCATAATGTAGTGCATAACTATAATACAAAATGAGTTCAAGGTACCTTTTAAAAACCATTCTTCTTAGTTTAGATAGCTTGATACTGTCTTTAACAAATAGTTGTGCATGAAGACTTTCTTTCCAGAAGCTTTGTAAATGGATATAGTGATGATCAAATTTTTCCTCAAGTTTCAACCAGACTGTTTTATCAATTTTTTTATTCTTCAGTTCCTCAATAGGTAATCCGGTGTATTTTATGAGTAACTTTATAAATTTTGTTGCTAATGGAAGGGTCCATTTCACTTTCTTTTTTACCGGTTTACCTGAAAATATATTCAATTAGTAGATTTTATATGGTGTGATAATGTTGTAGGTAGAACATGATAATTTATAGGCTGTACCTGTAAACATATGCTGCAGTCTTTTATAAATTCCTCTTGGCTCTCTACTCAGCACTTTAGATAAAATAGTAACTGCATGACCAGGATTATGCTTAAAACAAATTTTCATAATTTTATTTTCTTCCGGAGAGTAAGGACCTTTGTTTGGTCCTCCGTAACAAGTCATAATGTGTCTAAATATTTGGTAAATTGTTCTTTGAAGTCCGCGAGCTAGGTATGCAGTGACAAAGCGCCGTGCTTGTTCTTCAGGTGTGTTTGGTGCTCTACTTTTGCCTTTACTTTTCCATCGGGCCAGGCATATTAGCTTGTCTGGTACATTAAATTTCTAATAACAAACAAAAATGTTTACCATTGGCTCATAATATGGACTTATATATACCAACATTGGCCAATTTCAGAAACACAGGTAGTTACATAATTAAGCTGGGTTTTAAATAAATTACATATTCCTTATCCTTCAAGATATTATTTTAGTTAATATTAATACATAGTAATAGTCTAGATTTTAATATTATAATGTATCCTATTATGTAGGTATGTTCCTACCGATTTACACATTTTGGCTGTGGGCAATAAGGTTAGGTAAATTTGAATTTGATAGGTACAAACCTTGGTAAATTTTCTCCAATTTTTGTTTATTCTATCATTTTCTTCTTTACATATGGAGTCTGTTTTATATTGGTCACCACAATGTTCATTATTTTTCAGTGGTCGCGTGAGGGAACATGATATTTGGTACCAAGGTTGCTCCCAAGTTATAACTGCGTCTCCAAATTTTTCAACAAGTAGCTGAAATGACAAGTTTATTACCTAGCAAATACCTAGGTAAGTACCTATTGGCATGGTTACATTGAGATTTTAGTGTTTTGAGGTTATTATGCAAAGATATGTTTGTATTCGCCTATTTATATAATAAAATGTACACACATACCTGCATGAAAGCGTCATCTTCTTCTTCAATTTGCTCTAGATATATATAGATTTTATCCATACATGCTAGCTCATTCGTTTCATCAAAGTCCTTCAGCTCGCTTATTAAATTCATGACGAGAAAATTAACTGACGTTACTTATTTTGTGTTATTCATACCATTCAGAATATCTAATAGGTACTCGAGTACCTGTCTATTATTTTATATAAAATAAGTAAAACCTTGCCGCCAAACACTAAAGTCAAACAAAACATTGAAACGCAATGTCAAAGAGAATACAATAGTACAATACCACAAATACGCAATGTAAACAATAATGGGTGGTTAGGTTATAATCATTCATAGAGAAATCACAGATTAGAGATAGCTAGAGCAAAATACAGACAGAATTACAAACTATTTGGGAGTAATGAGTATTGTATTCTTTTTGGGACTATCCACAGAGTAATGACCCAGTATTCCTAGACTAGACGTAGTACCTATTATTGTAATATCTCTAATCTGTGATTGTATTCTCTTTGATTTCTAGACTCTAAACCCCGGGTGTAGGCTTAGACCTTTTATCCTTTTATCTAATCTATGGGTGTAGGCATGGAAATGATTTTTCAGTCAATGTTTTTTTTAAAGTGAATTTTCACTAATTCATTTATTTTATCAAGTTGCGCGTGAACGATGATTTATCATGAAAACTGGAACAGTACCGAACGCTTTGAGATTTCATTGCAATGATTTTTAACAGTTCCTGTCTAAGTCGGTTGCAGCTGCTATATATAGCAACCTTGATCCAGGTTATATGTTTGAGCCGTTTGGGGTAGAGACCCTGGGACCGTGGGGCCCGGGCGCCCATCGCATTTTTTGTGATTTGGGCAAGCGGCTGGTCGAAGCAACTGGTGACCAGAGAGCTGGCACATATCTCGCACAGAGAATTAGCATTGCCATTCAACGCATAGCATTGCCAGTCTTCTGGGCAGTTTGCCAAGCGAGCGCGATCTGGCACAAGTGTATTTTTTGTGAAATTGTAAATTAATAGACCTAAGATTTTGTATATCTGTACATCATCAATACAAATAATTAAATTGGAGCATGATAACCTATATAATATGATTTTTCACACGCTACTTGTGAAATGTTCAATTACTATACTAGGCTAAGCTGTGCTACTTGTTGAGACTAGTGCTGAAACCAATTTCAATTTTGAGAACTGGTTTCAACTGATTATTTTGGTCATAAATACCGGTTTTAAGGTTTTTTTCTCAATTTGGAACTCGCCGAGCATGGAGAAGGTATTCGCAGATCCAAATAAACGGTTAAAACCGGTTCTCTAAATTGTTATCAGTTCACAGCACTATTCTCCAATCAAATCACAGAAGAGCCATATAATTATTATCTAAGAAGCATAGCCTACGTAGTAAGTTAATTACAGTAATTAACCTCATGCAAGCCATCCGCAGCCATGCACCTACCGGCGCATAGTGTCTAAAATGCTAGCTGTTTGGAACTGGGGTTCATAATCTAAATTAAATACGCTTCTAAATTTTGATACATATTGCACATTTTCATATATAAAAAAGTAATAGTATTTTTGCGGGAAGTGGAAAAAATTAATAATAATCTTGTATTTTTTTTACTTGGTACTAAATGGTTAACTGCGAAAAGCGACTCAAACGCAGAAGAAAAAGTAATAGGTTTTCTAAAGACAGTACATACCGGTTTTTATTAAAACAGATTTATTATTCGATTTTATAGAACCGGTAACATCACTAAGGGGATTGGAGGATGGGAGATATTGGCGTAGGGTAAGGGATTGTAGTCTTTGGCGTAGGGCGTAGAGACTAGGCATGGAAATGATTGCTACTTTAAATTCATTTTCATATGATGATATTATTATTTTTTTCACACTGTTCATACCTGTGAATTTTCATAACAAATGATTTTAGGCCACAATGAATTTACCCTTCTATTATTGGTAGATGAACGAGTTTACGGAATAGAAATATTCATATACTTGATAATTTTGCTTATTAAAATTAAGTTGAAACGACCTAGTGGTTGAAGACGACTGTAAGATACGGATTCCGTAGGTTCGAATCCCTACTTAAACAGAATTTTATTTCGTGTTTTTTTATGAAATAGTATAATAAAATAAATAAATAATATATGAAATAATAATAAATAGTATATGAAATATTATAGTATATTTTAGCTTTATTTATTGAGTATTGTTCATGTGCGTTAATGTTTTTCACGAAATGGCGCTGGGGAGGCAGCAATTTCTGTATATTAATTCTTTCCGCAAACTTTAGGTGCCTATATTATTCTAATTAATACCAACCATTTTATGTAATTTTATGTCATTGTAAATACTTGATAAAAGTAATAATAAATAATTCCTTTTCACAACTTTTTGAAATAATACGAAAATTGAAAGCAAACAGGCGTCTTTCGCGAGATTAGAACGACAAGTGAAATAGGAATTAGGAAATAATAATAAATATTGCATAATTTTGTAGCAAGCAACGTCAACAAACAAGACATCAAGGGAATTAAAGCGTTATGTCCTTACATTAAGGTTTAGTTTGAATTGCACTTCTATATGCTAACCAAGGACAAAGGTCAGTTTTAGCGTTTGTTCCCATTGTACCCAAAATGTCCTGTACTCTTAACAAAAATAAATTTCCATTAATCGATTATTTCTATTACCAAATATTTATTCAAATATCTACCAAACATAGAATCCGACTAAAAAGTGGCGCACGCATGATCATTAGTTTTAGTTAATATGTAAATAAATAGTAGATAGTATTAGTACTTAAATAAGCTGATAATAAAATAACTGAGTTAGGTATAATAGGCTTTACCTATTTCTTTTAAAACATCGTATGTAAATAAAGGATGAATTAAATAGCTAATCTAAATACCTTCTACAAAATATGGGTGCATTGCAGAGTAGACCTCTGCCAGTCCCTTCGGGAAAAAGAAGAGTCGTGGTGTATTTTGTTTATACCTACTTAAAACTTCCTTTATTTTATTATATCCCAATAAATAATAATAGGAAATTAATTTAGGTCAAATGGAAACAGACTCAACAGGGCCTTTATTTATTATTATGCAAGTACACGCGGCGAACTATTTCACTCAGTCAAAATAAAGCACGACGCATCGGAAATGCATTTATCTTTTTCACGCACGTGCTATTAAGTTAGATTATTATACTCATTCGTTACTATACTACTCTAACAGCCCGCGGCCCGTGGCCGCCACCCCGTGACGCGCCTGCGCGCAAGGGAGAACGTAGGCAAGCTACTTCATCGTCGTGTGACGTCGACTCGACACGGCGATCTGTATGAAATTTCATTCTGCCGGCCGGCACGACGCGGTGCGGCCGTGACTCGTGATGAGGCGTGAAAATTTTATGATTTCATTGAAATCATTTTTCACTGTTACTACATCTGTTAGTAGCATTTGTGAAGAATGAAAACCAAATTCATATGAATTTTAACAAGCTACCAATGAAATGTGCCATGCCTAGTAGAGACCGTAGAGACTTTGGTTATGCAAAGTACTCTGTGCTTTGGTTAGAGACTTGGTAGTTTTTTGGTAGTTTTGCTTGCTTTCTGGTGCTGGCTTCTTCCTTTATGAAAGGGTCCTGGTATCCTGGTTGATGCTGGGTTATTTCTTTTGTGACTTTCTGCTTTGATTTGGTGGCGTTGGTTCGTTTGCTCTTGAGTTTGATGAAGATATCTCGTAAACCTGTAAGTACCTATCTGTAAACTAAAGTAGTGATGGCCTTTGGGTGTCGAATCCAGCATATATAAAAGTACTCTTGCTTTCCGATTTCGGCTTCTTATTTTTTATTGATGTATGTGGTGTATTGTCTTTAGCAAAATATTACATAGGTAGGTTAGGTAAGTAGTATTCCAATTCGTAAAGTAATATGGCATAACTAGGATTTACATTTCAGGTTTGCGGTCCAATGAAGAGAGGAAATTGAAAACTATGTTTCTTTCACATGAGAAAAATGTCAGCAAAAAAACCTTTCAGAAACCAAATATTCTCAGAAAGAAATCTAAGGTGGCTATCGCGAGACCAATTCTAGCTAGTGTTACAGCATCCACTGAGGCAAAATCTGTAATCACTACCAGTACTCACACAGAGACTGAAACAGTGTCTGTACAACATGAAGAAATAGTAATTACACATGAAGCAGGCTATACCAATAACTCTAACACTGAAGATTTGGTGTGGGAGTTGACCACGGAGAATAATCATTGTGATGACAAGGGCTCAACAATTGAGACTGCAGTTGATGCCAGTATTAACAATATAACTGTTTTCAGTGATATCACACAAGTTAGCGGTAAGTGGAAACAGTTTGTTGCACATCTTTCTTTTCTTTTTATATCCTTTCATAATATACACACAGGTGTATATTATGAAAGGATATAAAAAGGAATATGTTGAATAATTTAAGTTAAATAGGTGTCACACAACAATTTGGTGTTAAAGTTATATCAGTACAAACTAGGAGAAACAAAGACTAAGTACATTTTGTATTTTGTTACAGATGCTGACAAAAACTTTAATCAAAATTCACTCAATATTGAGTCCTTTATAAATAATGATGCATCTAAAGGGGTATTTATCTAATCTTTATAATTCCACACAAATAGATTTTCCAATAGTTGTTATGTGCCATTTCTAATTGATAATTATTTTTCCAGAGCATGTCTGTGCTGAACATTGATGCAATACCATCGGGAAATATAGTTACTCAAGCTAAAACAAAATGGTGCTTGGATTTATCAAACACCACTATGGATATTATAATAAAAAATTGTAGGTGCCTAAATTAACATTACATATGGAAAAAATAAGACAATTCTGGTTTTGGCTGGATAAAAGCATGTAATAGGCTAACTTGCCATGAGAATTAAAAAAAGATAGTAATTCATAATATTAACATATACTTAAATCTATACATTGTAATTAAAGAAAATAAACTGTTTCTTGAATTCAAATTAAAAGTTAGAAGAAGAGGGTAAATTCAGACTGTTATGTGATATTTTGAAATAATCCCCTACGCCCTATGCCAGTCCATACTAACATATTGTATTACCTCTTGGGGAGGAGCAGCAAAAACGCATCTCCTAAAGATAGAAAGAGCACAAAGAGCAATCCTAAAAGTCAGTCTGTCCTTACCATTTTATCACCCCACAACGGACCTCTATCAAAAAAGTGATGTACTCACTGTACGCCAGCTTTTTGTACTACACACAGTACTTAAACAGCATTGTATTTTAACATATGAACCAAATAAATTTACTTGTACACGTAGAAAATACAGGGTCTGTGAATCCGCAGCCTTTAATGCAACTTCCCGTAGATTCTTTTGTTTTCAGGGCTGTAGCTTATATAATAAATTAAATAAGTTATTGTCCATATATCCCCTAACTAAAACTAAATGCAAAGCCGTCGTAACAGAGTGGTTAAAGAGGCAAGACTATGCAGCAACGGAAAACCTTCTTCTAACATTGAAATAATGAATACCAAAATTACTGTAATATTTTTTGTGTTTTTTTTTTTTTTTTTTTTTTTTTTTTTTTTTTTTTTTGTACAGACCTAGATTATCTAATAATTATTTGCAAACGCTCACATACCTACTTATACAGCTAAAACATCCCACACTACACCACACATACACCACACCAACACTCCACATATCCATAAGCACAAAATACACGCATGTACGAATGCTCCTAACTAAACCTAAGTAAACTGTACTAGCCATAAGATCATAGTGTAAGTATTAAGGAGGGTGGGGATCTGGTGATCTGTAACACAGGCATTTATGCCTACTTCAGACACCAGCTCCTTACAAAATTGTTTAACTTCTATTATGGTTACAATGTATCACTCTTGGTTTTTTGTAAGGAGTAATAAATCAATTTTTATTTTATTTATTTTAATCTTTATTTAACAGATAGCACTTCTCAGGGTGAGGAGGACCAGAATTTCATAATAGGCGTTGTGCCATCAACACCAGTGGTCGCGGCGTCTCCACACCAGCAGCCAGAGCCTCCCCAGCAGGAGCCTCCTACTGCCCCTGCACCAATACAAACCAAATCTGTGGATTGTTTCACAAATAGAGCTGTTAAGTTTAAGGTAATGCAACTTCCCTAGACATTACTTCTATATCTTACCATGTCTTTGTATCAATTTAAAGTGTTCATAGACACTATAGATAACTAAATACCTTTGTTTTTAAATTAAGGTTTCAATTTCTAGCTTTAATTTCATGTGACAGAAATTAAACCCCATTTCATAGCCATATTCTATTTGTAATACAATATAATTTAATTTCAGTGTGATGAACCTAATTGCAGTAAAGGTTTTTGGAGTGAGGAAAAACTGAGGAAGCACAAAAATTCCCACAAAAAACAGAGCGCTACCCGAACGCCGGCGCAGATAAAAATTGAATGTCCTGTTAAGAAAATTAATGATGATGGTACCGAAGATAAATGCGGGAGCACGTTTCTCGTGAGAGGAGATCTCTTGAAACATCTGGACACGGACCACACACCGGAGGATGCTCTTCATAGGTATGATATAGACAAACTCAATGGAACTAATGACGATTGAATGATGTACCTACAGTTGAAAAACCTCATATTATTTGCAGATTAACGGTAATGTAGAATTTACTAGAAATCTAGGGCTATATTATTTATACCCTTTCTTCCCCGGGTGGGTTAAATGTATACATTCTAAATAATTTGTTAAATAGTAGGGGGCCACGCGAAGCTTTAAGAACAAAACGTGGGTATATCGCCTGGGGGGCTAAACACCGTTTCCTCTTAAAATACGAATGTAACGAGCGCGGTGCGGTGTGGGCAGGTGCGAGGTGTGCGGACGGCGCTTCTTCTGGGCGACGGGGCTGCGCGCGCACGCGGCCTCGGCCTGCGCGCGCGGCGGCCTGGCCTGCGCCTGGCCCGGCTGCGCGCGCGTCTTCCGCCTGCCCTGCCGCCTGCGCGAGCACGCGCGCGCGCACACCGGCGACCGCCCCTACCTCTGCCGCTACCCGGTCAGTGCCTCTCCCGCCTGCCCTGCCGCCTGCGCGAGCACGCGCGCGCGCACACCGGCGACCGCCCCTACCTCTGCCGCTACCCGGTCAGTGCCTCTCCCGCCTGCCCTGCCGCCTGCGCGAGCACGCGCGCGCGCACACCGGCGACCGCCCCTACCTCTGCCGCTACCCGGTCAGTGCCTCTCCCGCCTGCCCTGCCGCCTGCGCGAGCACGCGCGCGCGCACACCGGCGACCGCCCCTACCTCTGCCGCTACCCGGTCAGTGCCTCTCCCGCCTGCCCTGCCGCCTGCGCGAGCACGCGCGCGCGCACACCGGCGACCGCCCCTACCTCTGCCGCTACCCGGTCAGTGCCTCTCCCGCCTGCCCTGCCGCCTGCGCGAGCACGCGCGCGCGCACACCGGCGACCGCCCCTACCTCTGCCGCTACCCGGTCAGTGCCTCTCCCGCCTGCCCTGCCGCCTGCGCGAGCACGCGCGCGCGCACACCGGCGACCGCCCCTACCTCTGCCGCTACCCGGTCAGTGCCTCTCCCGCCTGCCCTGCCGCCTGCGCGAGCACGCGCGCGCGCACACCGGCGACCGCCCCTACCTCTGCCGCTACCCGGTCAGTGCCTCTCCCGCCTGCCCTGCCGCCTGCGCGAGCACGCGCGCGCGCACACCGGCGACCGCCCCTACCTCTGCCGCTACCCGGTCAGTGCCTCTCCCGCCTGCCCTGCCGCCTGCGCGAGCACGCGCGCGCGCACACCGGCGACCGCCCCTACCTCTGCCGCTACCCGGTCAGTGCCTCTCCCGCCTGCCCTGCCGCCTGCGCGAGCACGCGCGCGCGCACACCGGCGACCGCCCCTACCTCTGCCGCTACCCGGTCAGTGCCTCTCCCGCCTGCCCTGCCGCCTGCGCGAGCACGCGCGCGCGCACACCGGCGACCGCCCCTACCTCTGCCGCTACCCGGTCAGTGCCTCTCCCGCCTGCCCTGCCGCCTGCGCGAGCACGCGCGCGCGCACACCGGCGACCGCCCCTACCTCTGCCGCTACCCGGTCAGTGCCTCTCCCGCCTGCCCTGCCGCCTGCGCGAGCACGCGCGCGCGCACACCGGCGACCGCCCCTACCTCTGCCGCTACCCGGTCAGTGCCTCTCCCGCCTGCCCTGCCGCCTGCGCGAGCACGCGCGCGCGCACACCGGCGACCGCCCCTACCTCTGCCGCTACCCGGTCAGTGCCTCTCCCGCCTGCCCTGCCGCCTGCGCGAGCACGCGCGCGCGCACACCGGCGACCGCCCCTACCTCTGCCGCTACCCGGTCAGTGCCTCTCCCGCCTGCCCTGCCGCCTGCGCGAGCACGCGCGCGCGCACACCGGCGACCGCCCCTACCTCTGCCGCTACCCGGTCAGTGCCTCTCCCGCCTGCCCTGCCGCCTGCGCGAGCACGCGCGCGCGCACACCGGCGACCGCCCCTACCTCTGCCGCTACCCGGTCAGTGCCTCTCCCGCCTGCCCTGCCGCCTGCGCGAGCACGCGCGCGCGCACACCGGCGACCGCCCCTACCTCTGCCGCTACCCGGTCAGTGCCTCTCCCGCCTGCCCTGCCGCCTGCGCGAGCACGCGCGCGCGCACACCGGCGACCGCCCCTACCTCTGCCGCTACCCGGTCAGTGCCTCTCCCGCCTGCCCTGCCGCCTGCGCGAGCACGCGCGCGCGCACACCGGCGACCGCCCCTACCTCTGCCGCTACCCGGTCAGTGCCTCTCCCGCCTGCCCTGCCGCCTGCGCGAGCACGCGCGCGCGCACACCGGCGACCGCCCCTACCTCTGCCGCTACCCGGTCAGTGCCTCTCCCGCCTGCCCTGCCGCCTGCGCGAGCACGCGCGCGCGCACACCGGCGACCGCCCCTACCTCTGCCGCTACCCGGTCAGTGCCTCTCCCGCCTGCCCTGCCGCCTGCGCGAGCACGCGCGCGCGCACACCGGCGACCGCCCCTACCTCTGCCGCTACCCGGTCAGTGCCTCTCCCGCCTGCCCTGCCGCCTGCGCGAGCACGCGCGCGCGCACACCGGCGACCGCCCCTACCTCTGCCGCTACCCGGTCAGTGCCTCTCCCGCCTGCCCTGCCGCCTGCGCGAGCACGCGCGCGCGCACACCGGCGACCGCCCCTACCTCTGCCGCTACCCGGTCAGTGCCTCTCCCGCCTGCCCTGCCGCCTGCGCGAGCACGCGCGCGCGCACACCGGCGACCGCCCCTACCTCTGCCGCTACCCGGTCAGTGCCTCTCCCGCCTGCCCTGCCGCCTGCGCGAGCACGCGCGCGCGCACACCGGCGACCGCCCCTACCTCTGCCGCTACCCGGTCAGTGCCTCTCCCGCCTGCCCTGCCGCCTGCGCGAGCACGCGCGCGCGCACACCGGCGACCGCCCCTACCTCTGCCGCTACCCGGTCAGTGCCTCTCCCGCCTGCCCTGCCGCCTGCGCGAGCACGCGCGCGCGCACACCGGCGACCGCCCCTACCTCTGCCGCTACCCGGTCAGTGCCTCTCCCGCCTGCCCTGCCGCCTGCGCGAGCACGCGCGCGCGCACACCGGCGACCGCCCCTACCTCTGCCGCTACCCGGTCAGTGCCTCTCCCGCCTGCCCTGCCGCCTGCGCGAGCACGCGCGCGCGCACACCGGCGACCGCCCCTACCTCTGCCGCTACCCGGTCAGTGCCTCTCCCGCCTGCCCTGCCGCCTGCGCGAGCACGCGCGCGCGCACACCGGCGACCGCCCCTACCTCTGCCGCTACCCGGTCAGTGCCTCTCCCGCCTGCCCTGCCGCCTGCGCGAGCACGCGCGCGCGCACACCGGCGACCGCCCCTACCTCTGCCGCTACCCTGGTCAGTCTCTCAGTCCCTCTCCCGCCGCCTACATAGGCTTGAGGATACACCGCCATACTTGAGCTTTCCTTTAGTTTGCCGTTTGACATAATTTCCTAGAGTCTATTCCGGTGCCACACCATCGCCCGGTGCTACAATACAGGAGTGTTTCTTTTTATTCCTAAATCAACCGGATTCTTTATCACTATGAATTAATTTTCACAACTCTATCCCGATATCGCAATCCAATAGTTCGCCGTTGCGTAAGGATGATTGAATCGATACTTTTGAAAACGACCATTCGTTACGGATGGCGACACTCGCGACATCACAGACGTCCTTGATCGGCATCGCCATGTATCGGTGCAGAACTGCGGATGGGCGTTCCGGTCGGCGAGCAAGCTGGTGCGGCACGCGCGCCGCCACACGGACGAGCGGCGGCACGCGTGCGCGGCGTGCGGGCGCGCCTTCCTGCGGCGCGAGCACCTGCGCGACCACGCCGCGCGCCACCACGCGCCGCGCCGCGCGCGCCACGCCTGCGCGCACGCCGCCTGCGGGCAGACCTTCACCAACATGAGCACCCTCTACATGCACATGAAGAAAGTTCACAGGAGGGACGACACCGAGTGCGCCGCCGCCGCCGCCGCCGCCGCCGCGGTCGACGCGACTCCCGCTCCGGAGAGCGTCGGGGAGAACGTGTACTTGGTAAGTGGCGATAGTCAAAGTCAAAGCGTTTATTTTGTTTAGGCCTCCGGGGGCACTTACAAATTGTCAATTTTGGAACGCGACCTCGACTGAGAAGAACCGGCAATAAACTCAGAGGGCCTGTCATGACAGTGTATGGCGATTTTTTATGGGACTCGTCCCGCCACGCACTTCCACCACTGTAACTCTTGTAAACCAGGATCGACAATGTGGACCAATTGTGCACCGGTTACACCGGAGGGAAATGGAATATTTTGCTTCCAACACCTATTACTTCTTTCGATTAAATTAGTGCTGGTTCCAAGACAATTTAACTTTTCCTCGGGACTCGTCGAGGGTCAAACCTCGACGTTATTATTGGTCACCACGGTATGGTTTGGTATGGTATGGTTTAGTTTATGGCGTTTGCTAATTGGTGGCTTGGTATACATGTTCCTGTCGATAAAGTCGTGTCCGTGTGTCAGGTGGGCGTGGTGCCGGAGGGCGCGACGCGCGCGGCGCGCACGCACTGCACGTGGCCGCTGGCGCGCGTGGCGCGGCGCGCGCCCGCGCTGCTGCTGGAGGACGACGCCGACGCCGACGCCGAATCGCAGGTCTTGCCCCATTCTAACTATTTCTTACATAGCTTAGAGATCTCGCCTGACCACGGGTCGACGGCGGCGGTGACCAGTGGCGGATTTACAAATTTCCTAGGTATAGGCTGTCAAGTTTTTGCCGCCCTTGCCTCTACAATTGTCATGTCCTAGATTAATTTTACAATCCAAAAAATTCGTTGATATTGCACGTAAAATAGTCATCGGCCACATTTGTTGCAGAGTTCTATCTGTAAAACAACAGAAAACCGTCATGCAGATTTTTTTTATATCTAACGACGGCAAAAAAAATAAATCGGTCCCGAAATTTGCCGCCCCAAAAACCTGCCGCCCTAGGCTCCAGCCTACTCAGCCTGCTGGTAAATCCGCCACTGGCGGTGACATAAAAACATTCGAGTCAAAATGGGACCCCTATAATGTGTAGGGTATGTTTTATTTATCTATAGATTAAGAATTTAGCCGATGCTAAATCGTAATATCGACGCTGCGCGATGTCGGTTCAGATGGCCGGAAATGCTAATGATATGGAATCTTTATACTGTAGACCTCAGCAAGGAAATCTAACGCGGTCGAATCTATCACTTACATTATTGCCTTCGAAATCTAAAGCACTATGCACTCGGAGGACTAGGGAATCTAGTTTTGTTAATTAAATAATACCGTTTTGCATGCAATAAAAAATCTGAGTTAGGAATATTTTTTTGGAAATTTGAATGAAACCTTTTTCCCCCTTGGCAATGGGTGAGAAGAACTCCATACTACTAATATTTATTTCTGAGTGGTTTCTACCCCCTTGTTTCATTTTCAGGTGGAGCAAGGCGACGGCTCCACCAGCAACGTGTACACGGTGCGCAGCGACCTGTTCCTTCACGGGAACGCGCCAGTGGATGATGATAGCCAGTGAGTATACTCAATAAGAAATACTGAACCATGCTTTGAAACTCTAGCTAGCCTTTTTCCTGTAGTTTGGTTCGTTTTTAGTTTGATTCATGACCTGAAATTTACACGGAGCCATGACGTCTGCGACTCTTCGAGGCCTAACTGGTATGACTACTTGAGTACCACCGTACCCACATATATAGATCTACGGAGATAACGCAAGTATCACGATTTGTATCGAAACCAAGCGTGCCGAATTTTTAACACCTACTGTGACGTCACAGCCGAAATTTAGTGACGGGAAATCCAAACCGATTCAAAGACACCGATTCTGCCGATGCTCCTCCGCACGCTAAGATTCTCTCGAGTGATTATCTCGCTCATACTCATGTTTTTTATATGTGTAGTATATGTGTAGCGCGAACTGTAAGTTATCGGCGACCAACGTTGACGCTTGGTCGGGGTTTCGTACACGCGAAGTACATGCATTTGCGTTATCTATGTAAATCTATATCTGTGGCCGAACCACTTGTCGTAGTTTTATGATTGACAGCAGTTGAATTGGTTAATATTGTAAGGCGCTGCGCGAACGAGACATTTGTTGTTGTCGACACAGGACAATCTTATAAAAAATCGTGTAAGTAGTATCGATACCGGCGTGAATTAATTCTGATTCCGATGCCGAACCTCCCTCAATGTATGTTTAAGTCCGCTTTCGTCCGCGATGGAGCCGTCCGTCATCACTTGCCGCGGTTGTTAATGCTAATTCCCGACACTATTTGTGTCCGCAGGCACATGGGCGCCAGCGAGGTGGCGAGCTCGGCGACTCCGCTCGATGCCGACTTGTGTCTCATCGACTCACACCCCACCATTGATCTCATGCAGGTTCGACAACTGTTCAATAAATAAATATCGCCAGACTGACACACCAACTGTATGGTCCCAAACTAAGCAACGCTTGTACTATGGGTACCGTACAATAGACTGGGGGCGACCCCAGTGACATGCAGACCAGGGCAAATTATAAAGGCCATTTCCGAAATTTGCCCTGGCTGTAATCGAAACCGCAACTACTACCCGGTGCAGTGAGCCGAGCGGCCTACGCTGATACCACTCCACCAAGCGATCGGTGTTATTTATACATAAAAAGCTATGGAAGACTATTGAAAGTGCAGGTAACTTGGGGCGGTGTTAATAAATCGATCCGAAGTCTGAGCTTGGAAACTTGTAACATATACATTTAGGATTATATGACTATGCGTTCGAGGACTGTTTTATATGTAACTAGCTGTGCCCGCGACTTCGTCCGCGTGGAATTTAATTGACAAAGTTTCATACGTACTTTCATCCCCTATTTTATCCCCTTCGGGGAAGAATTAATCGAAATCCTTTCTTAGCGGATGCCTACGTCATAACATCTACCTGCATGCCAAATTTCAGCCCGATCCGTCCAGTAGTTTGGGCTGTGCGTTGATAGATCACTATGTCAGTCAGTCAGTCACCTTCAGTCACCTTCAGTCACCTCGATTTATATATATTTAGACTAGCGAACCGCCCCGGCTTCGCACGGCTTTCTCTACTATTAGCAAATTTAATTAGAATGTATTATAATATAATAGGTCTATAGGTTTATAAATATAATATATTTATAAACCTATAGACCTATTTATAGACCTTCCTCTCGAATCACTCTATCTTTAAAAAAAAACCGCATCAAAATCCGTTGCGTAGTTTTAAAGATCTAAGCATACATAGGGACATACAGACAGCGGGAAGCGACTTTGTTTTATACTATGTATTGATAATACAGAAATACATATTTTTTAGGAGGAGTTGATGTACGATGACACCGCGGTGGACGAGTCTTCCTTCAGGGTTTTCCTCATGAACGGCGAGGAACTCACTTAATCCGAGCAATACAAACCGCAAGTCTTCTACAAGCGAGTTGTTATTCAATATTGTAAGTTATGTATTATGTCACTGCAAGTGATATTGTTTTAGGTGCGATTCGGCGATATTGTTGTGCCCGGTCTGCTAAACTTAAACGCTGGTTGTCCGAACGTGGTTGACGCTTGACTCTGAGTGTAGATAACGATGGTATGGTCACACGTTACAATAAAGGCAGTCACACGGAATTATTTTACAAAAATAATTTAACGTGCGCACGTGCTTGTTGTGGAATGATCTCCCTCTTGAAGTCTTTCCTTTGCAATAAGGAGTTCTTCCAAAAGCAAGTTCACAGGTCCCTTAAAGGCCGGTCCTGGGCGACGGCTAACACTAACCATTAGGTGGCCGGTCTGCCAGTGTACCTTCTGAGGCAATAAAAAAAAACAAAATTTCGTTGTTTTAATAGTTAGTTCAACGGCCGTGGGGACAAACCCTTTTGACCCTCATAATTTCGATATAATTGTCAGTGTGACCGCAGAAGATGTTACTAGGGTGCAATACTAAATTAATCTGATAATGAATTTATAATACGTCAATTTAGTGTCTTAAACATACATATAGCGACTCGCTTTGTCGAATGAAAATATTGAAACATTTACATCGATGTTTGTCAAACATAATTTGGTTGGTAGGTATTCTATAATGACTGTTTCTTAATATATTCAAAATATATTATCAAGTACTTACATAAAAATTGTGTCATACCTTTTAGTAGTGCCTTGAACGTGTTTAAAATACTCTAATACTCTTAATGACTGTGCCATCCTATTTATTGTACCTATGTAAATGATGTTTGACAAACTTCACGTTCGCAATACGCGCCGTAACAATAGTCCGACAACTTGCAACTACCAGAGAGCGTATGTTTTAGAACCATTAATTTTATTATGTGGCAACATCAAATTTTAACTCACTCCCGGCCAATTACCAGGGTTGCAAGTAATGAAATATCGAAGAAATAAAAATAGTTACTTGGTGATATATTGCTCACACTAAAATTATGTATATTAAAATAAAATGTTATGATCTCTACAATGCCTTTTAGATCTAAGATTGATTAGATGGTTAGCGTAATCTTGAATGTTTGTGATATTGATTGTTATAGGTAGTGTATAGTATAAAGTGACAGTTTCAATTTGATATAACTTAACGATACATATATGCTATAGTTTATAATTTGGAGCTGTGTGTTACTGCTGTTCCCTTCTAAGTACTTTGGACCGCTGATACTCGGTATATAGGAACATTTTTATATAGTAGTGCAACATGAAAGAGAGTTATGGACGGGATCCTGAACGCATAATGGGCTCAAGAAAGAATAACAAACAGCTTTATGCCTCAGGAATAAGGGCAAGGCGGCTATCCTTGCGTCAATAAGCCAACAGACTAGCTGTAGCAAAGGGAACTTTGTGTGCTTCCAAAATGGAAGCATATTACCGTAGTTACCCTGCCTGGAAACTCCTGAAATAATCGTTGGTTCGGAATCTCCGATTTATATATGGCGTGGGTTTTAAATCTCTCGCCTAGTATTTAGTGTTTAGCTAGTAATTAGTTTAAAATCACGGAATTTAATTGTTGATTTATGTAGGTATTTATAAGCGTAAGCGGATTTATATGTGTAAGCGGAACATCACAAGCACAGCATAATAATTACGAGAATTTTGTGTGAAATTAGGTCAAAGGCTACTCTTTTTGTAGAAAAGCTTACTAATAATGTTAATTTTAATATTAAATTGTTTTGATAGCAATTAAATTCCGTGTCTACTTATTGAATGTATATAATAAGAAATTATATTTTTGGATTTACAAGGTAAATGTGAGATTGCTTATTTTTTGAGACTGTTGTCCAAATTATGATCATGATAAATCGTTTTGTTGAAATTGTATATTTGGATGTAGATGTAGGGCAAAATTATTTTTTAAACAATTTTTATTTTGGTTGTTACTACTTATTTGTTTTGTTTATGTGATTCCTGAGTAAGTGTATATGCACATTATCACAGTACGCACAGTATAGACATGCTAAGTCAAATTTTAAAAATAATCACACATATCAATTATTTAGTTTGTTATTAATCATAGTTTTAATTGGTTGCTTTGTGTTTAAATGTATGTAGATTTTGCTATAATAGTACCTAATAAATGTTTTTTGTAATATACTTGTTGTTTGTATAATTAGCATTTGACAGCTGGAATAAAAAACATGGTTGGCATTAATTATTAAAATCGTTTATTATTATATTTACAACTTACAACTAATTGGCTAATGCCTTGGACATTTACTCAAAACTTTAATATATATACCTAGTTTAGTTTGTATACACAAAAGTTTCATAAGTTTGTCAATGGCATTACCGTTTTATTTTCTCTAAACAATTTTTCTTAAAATTGATGGAGAGGAGCCGTCGCATGAGCAAACTTATTATAATATAATATTATTGTTCCAATGTAGAACTTGTGATTAAATCATAATGATAAGTATGTACAATATAAGTACAAGTACCTGCGCATCATTATAACAATATATATTGTGGGGTCTTGAGACTGGCGTCAAGTTCATAGTGCAGTGTGAGGAATTTCACTTCAACCGATGTCTTTCTTTTATTTTTTTTAACCATCAACTGTGTGGTCCCAAACTAAGCAACAATATATAGTCAACTTTGGGATGACGATATATAGTTTATACGGTCCGCGGTATGTGCTGGTCAAACGGGGCGTTGGACAGGTCGTGGCTGGTCGTCCTGATGAGCGCGGTGGAGACCTTGTCCCGGCAGAGCGCGATGCTCCACGCTATGACATAGATCGCGATCAGACCGAGTACCGACACGCCGACGATAAGGCCGGCTTGCTTCGGCTGCCGCCAGTCTATCACTTCGTAGATAAACGGGTTGCCGAATCTGAAAAGTGGATATATTTTTAGTTACCCTAAAGCCCTACTCATGTTCGAGAGACTGCTACATTATTATGTAAGGTTAATGATTTATGACAGCAGCTGAGTCGTTTTCTATCAATATGGTATAGATGTCCCAATAATGATTACGCTATACTAGATCACCTACTTATCTACAAATAAAGTTGCCGGCAAAGACGAATGGTTTCATTGAACTGGTAACAAACAGACAGCTTAAAGGAACTTTTGGAAGGGATAGGTACTTTTATGGCAAATCTTGGCATGGAGGACTTACGCATCAGTACCGCCGGCCGCGTAGTATATCGCGGAGAAGCTTGCGTACAACAACCCAAAGCCGAGTGGCTGGTACACGTGCAGCAGCCGGACCGGCGTGCGCGACGCCAGCAGTTCGCAGAATATAATAACGGACGTGATGCCGTGCGTCGACACGTCCAGCCAGAAGGCGCGCGATCCTGACTCTTGGAACTCTGAGTGGTAGATTACAAACTTATGTTAAAGCCATACACGATATAGATCGTATAGCCTCGATATTGGTCTTATTACAATAAGTTAAATAGTAGAGGAAAAGAGGGAGAGGAATGCCAAGAATTAGTTACATGAGATACAAGAGAATGACGGAGTCATCTCGTAAAAGTAAGCGCATCAGCTACACCGAAAAATTTCAGAACTGTGTAGGTTAGGTAGTATTGCCATACTTTATTCCTTTGCAAGGCGGTCGACCTCAGCAAGCCTTGTAGGATACCTATTACCTTGATGCTCCTCTGATTGTCGGGTGGCAGGTTGATTTAACTTTTACAAATATTTTGGAATTTTGTGGAACTTATTTTACAATGGTGTTTCTAGTTATTTCCCCGTTTGACCTGTCACGCGCCACTAGAGAACTTTGAATTGGATGCATGGTCTTTGCTCCAGTAATCTATAGTATAGATTCCATACTAATATTATAAAGAGGGAAGTTTGATTATTTGTTTGTTTGCATTGAATAGACTCCGAAACTACTGAACCGATTTGAAAAATTATTTCACTGTTGGGAAGCTACACTATACCCGGTTGACATAGGTTATATTAGGTATATTTAAAAAAAATGGGATCCTTACTAAAACTCCAATAATGTAACCCAAGGTGTAAAAATATATTTTCAAATACCCTTGCGAAACCGGGGTGGGCTACTAGTTTAAGACAAAATTCATGCGGACCTACCAGGATTATACAATAAGATCCAGTAGAGCGCAGTGATCATGATCGCTATGGTGACAGTGATGTTGAACAGGATCCAGTATACGCTCACATACCACGGGAGTACCTTCGGATCTGAAACTGGAAATAGGTGTTAGTTAGGTGTATTGAGTGTTGTATAGGTTGGTAGTAGTCAGGCCAGCCCCTCTAGCCAAGTTGCTTCGCCTGCATTCGTTTCTACAAATCGCTACGCTTCATGTATTGAAATGACATAAGTCACGTGATCTACTTATCGTCTTGTAATGTCATTTCCATACATTTATGCGTAGCGTTTTGTAGAAACGCTCGTAGACGAAGCCACTTGGCTAGGGGGGCAGTGGTGTGTATGGCGTTAAATAAACAGTAGGTACTACAACTTAGGTAAGTAGTAGGAACTCTGTTTGAAAGATAAGGTATTCCTTAATATAGTAGGTACCTAGTAGGTGATACCAAACCAAAGTAACCGTTCAGATAGTAATATACTTGTCTATTTAAGTTCTACGAATGTTGAACTTAAATTTTAATTCGTAAACGGCAACAGAACCTTCGCAATTTTGTTTGGAAGAGTGAAGGTCAAAGAAATAGTACGAGACGTGTACCTAGTGATTTGTTGCGTCAGCGCTGTGTTGCGTGAAGACACGGCGCGGCAGTTGCGACATGACATAGTCCCACTTACCTACTAACTACCTATATGCTGGTCTCCAATACATAATAAGGTTTTATGCCTATCTAGGGATTCTTATTTTATTAAGACAATAAAAGCGACCTATATTTATACCTATCGAACATTTTAAGGTCTTTGATTTATAGGTAGGTACAACTATAATATAAATATATTTATTGTTTAAAAATTTCTTCAATAAATTCGGGTCTACAATATATATTATTTAAACCGGTATCAAATAATACAAATTCATGGCGGCTGCTGTTTTATTTTTATGTCGCGCTTAGCCCACCTGTAAAAACAATAAAATGTTATCACGATTTATTTTATTCGTTTGAACTAAAAGGTATTCACGAATCCAACCTATGTATACGTAGGTAAAGTAGGTATAGGTATTAGGTACATTTTTCTTTACCAACATAATATTAACCGCTTCATTTCACATGCATTAACCTGACCTCTACTAACGAGCTTAGTTTGGTCTCCCAAGTCGTTGGCCTTTGGCATTATAATATGGTTTATTTATTTGGCACATTTGCAAATTGGTGTAGTTACACAGATGAGTCTATTGACATCTTAATTGTATCTTAATTCGGCCTGGCCGGCGTTACCAGGTCCTGCTGGTTTCAAATTACCTACTTATACGGTGCCTAGTCCTCCGAACGAAAAGAAAAGAATATTGAATAAAACTGAATTAATCTTCAACACTTGCCTTGCTGCTGCTATAAATATAGGCACGACTAAGCTACTTGTATAAAAGTAAATATTTAAGTATCGATGAAGGTTCTTATCTACTGCATGTTGTAGCGTCGTGTAGAACCCGCGTTTCATAACAATGACATTGTTCCCTCAACTGTTATTAAAATAATGATTTTATTCAACGTACCTATATGCAAGTGTATGGGAATGAGGTTCCGTGTTACATGAACGATATGCTAGACTTGGGTAACAGAAGGAATATTATTGTTGCATTTATTAAAACGCCATTAAGACTAGCTAAGTATACCTACCTAAAAAAAAAACTAGTAAAATTTATATTGTTAAAATAGCATATTATTTTAAAGTACCTATCTTAAAAAATAATAGGCTATTTTATCAAAATAAATTTTGGGGTCTTTTCGGACGTGCTGCATTCAGACTGCAAGCCGGCTGCAAAATTGAAATTTGTATGAATAACTTATAACTTGTTATAACTGCACCAAAACTGTTCCCCCGCTATTTGCATCACGGAAGAAAGTCAGATTGTTCCCAATAATTAAGTAATAAGCAGGTTAGTGCAACACGACTAGGCGCTGATTCAAAATAAAGACCTTATTTTTCTGACTGATACTGGTTTTATCGTTGCAGACCTATGCAGATACATAAAATTTTAGAGCTGTTTCTTGGTCATTACTTGTTCATGAAGAAACTGGCCCCAAAAGGTGCATACTGCACATCTACGTAGAAAAAAAGAAAATAGGTTGGTAATCTAAGTTCCATTCGGTGAAAAATATTGTTAACTAGCTGTGCCCCCCGACTTCGTCCGCGTAGTATTTAACGTAACAAAAATTTCGGGATTATCGGGATAAAAAGTATCCTATATGTTAATCCCGGTTATAAACTATCTGTGTTCTAAATTTCATCCAAATCTGTTCAGTAGTTTTTGCGTGAAGGAGTAACAAACATACATACATCCACACTCACAAACTTTCACATTTATAATATTAGTAGGACTAAATACTGCAATGGCCGGTTATTTTATTACCTATCAATAAAGCTGTAATCTAACCTAGTAAATTAATTTATACTTAATAAAAAATATTGTGTACAATCAATTTTATTGCGAGATTGTAGTACGTTGCGACTATTTATAATACATAGTAGGTATGTAGTATTTTAGTACTCTTCCTTATTTTATTTCCTGTAAGTACCCAATGTCTGTAGTTGTACTTACCTATTGCGGGATATAAAAGAAGGGAAAGAACAAAAACCCTTCCTGTTATTACTGCACATTACAGGAACTCGAATTTTGAATGGACTAGGTGCATTGACCAACATGTATCGGTTATGGTCATGACATAAGGAGCTTAAAAATAAACAAAACACCAACCTGGGCTAGGTATGTAGTTATACATGACCGTGTTGTACCTTGCTAATTAACTGCATGCGTTAAATAACAACTTGTTTAACCGGTTTAGCTTGTTTATCGTGACACAGCAGAATCCACATCAATATTTAAGTAAACTAGTGATTTGCTGAGATTGCAGAAGATCTTTTGTGGAATTTTAGTGTAATCTTAGGTGAACTATTGGGTGGATTTTTTTTTCTGGCCGTTCATTATCATCTCATGATCGCCACGGTGGTTTATTATTCCTGACCGCGGTCAATGTGGGTGTCACATCGATACATTTAATAATCCTCTTATTTTTAACACCCCTGGGCTAAAGCCTCCCTTATAACTTTCACACATCTGTGTTATGGGCTATTATCTATAACGGTACTTATGAAAATCCAAGGCCTTATAAAGTTCGAATAACGCGCTTTTGCGACAATTAGTCGCTTTAGGCTTGGGCCTAGTCGGTCTACGGGGAAATCCTCCACTGTGATATTTATTTTTATTAAAGTGATCTACGAATGCTTAGATGGTATACATTATGGTCTTACGGTTCGTATGATAGGGGATTTGTATACTAACCGTAGGATCTGTTAGCGAGAGCGGTTATCGAGATCGCCACACTGCTGAGCATGGTTATCGCGAGCAGCAGCACTCCCCAGTTGGTGAGGAAGATGAGCCAGTACTGGCTGGCGCCCTCGGCCAGCGACCAGGCGAGGATGCCCAGCGCCGCGCCGGCCAGCATCAGCCGTATTACTAGCAGTGGCACTGGTGACTCGCCCGGTTGCCATGACGACGCCGAGAAGTCGCTGAACTTCTCGCTCGAAGATACCCACAAGTCCGACAGGGACACAATTTTCCTATTAAATTTCACCATTATCACTAAGATCACTAATATTTTGTAGGTACACAATCTAATACTGTTGTGTCATGTTGACTCACAGCACAAATAATTTTGAAATCTCTGAAATATTTCAAAACAACCGCGGAGACGTCTTCACCACTTGAGAGCATACAGAGCTGTTATCGATATTCCACTATCACTATCACGGCTCAAATTTCATAGTAGGTAACGAATGTTATCAGTGACAATCACTTGTATCGCGAAAATAGGTGATCTTAAATCACATGTCAGGCAGATGCAGAAGGGAGATGCGGGAGGGTAAGCAATTTGGATCAGTCGAATTTTAACTTGAAGGTTTAAAAAAATAAAATATCTACTGTGCGCGTGAAGGCTGCGCGGGCGCAGGCGCGCAGACGCAGGTGTAGACCGATACGAATTGCAACTACGAATGCCGCGAGCGCGCGAGGCGCCTGCATCATTGCCGCTACACTTGCGTAAAATACAACCTTTCTTATGTAATTAACTTGTTTTCTAAATCCCAACTAGGTTATGTTGTGTCATTTTTTTGTAATCAGGTAATTGTACTTAATATAAGGAACGTTTAATGGCGGATTTTATAAGAGAATAATATCTGGTTGAATAATATGCGTGGTGGCTAAAGTGCCTTACACCCCTTTATAACTATAGCTACAGCACTACATAAGGATCTACTAATGATTTTGCTATGTTGTTTATATATATACCTACAGGTTGAATCATAAAGGGTATACATTTTTTTTTCAAAACTTCATTTGGTAAATCTAAAACTATCAGCTTCGGAGGAAGCTTGAAAAACAAAAGGTATTATAGGGATACAGCTGTTAACAGATTTCGCAAGTCCACAAAACATTTAATACTTGACTGTCCCACAAAGCTGATAGTTTTAGATTTACAAAGTAAAGTTGCAAAAAAAAAATTATACCCTTTATGTTTCACCTAGTATATTGCACTTGGAAGTTTTGATAACCTTTACATAAAGACTGGTCTGGTAACTGCTTAACACCGGGCGGATAGTGCGCTTGTTGGCCGACTTTTTACTAAAAAATAAAGGTAGAGTAAAAAGCATCCGTGCTAACGAAAGCATCGACCTTAAGAATTTTTTGCTGCTCACCTACTTGCCTTATTATTTTTAATCATAAATTTATTCGTGTTTATAGTTTATTCATAAACAAACAAGAGTCTCCTGTCCATCCGAAGGTTGTTTGAGATCGCAGCTTCCGATAAGTCCGCCCAATTGCATAGCGTTTCTTTTTATATTTTGTCCTTTTAATATTTATAATAGGTACATATTTTATTTATTCTTGCTGTGCAATAAAGATGCATATCTATGGAATAAAGATTCATTTTGCGCGTTGATTTATATATAACGTACGAAAAGTATGAAACTTTGAGATTCTGACGGCCAGTTTCTATAAAGTTGTTCAGGAGAACAAACTGAAGTTAAAACATTAGCTAAAAAAAATGGCTAAAATTGTTAAGAAAAGGAGCCATTTTGACTGCAACTTTTACTTTAAGACTTGCAATGAAGAAACTGGGCGTAAAGGTATGAAACTAAATAAAAAAAATGTTTTATTCGAGTATAAGTAGGTATAGTATCTAAGAGTTACGTTATAGTACCTAATCTACGAGTTTGCAGTGGGTTAATCCTACTCAACGGTGACAGGCAAACAGTTTGGTAAGTACTTACGAATAATTTAAGAAAGTATTAAGCGCCATTGTGGAAAATTGATCAGTTCGTAACAAACGTAACGAATTTATCACGCTATTTTAACTATATAGTTAGGTACTTCTGTATACTTAGGTACAAACAAGATATTCACTTTACAATTCCTGAGAACCATTATGACGTAAACACTGACATTGAAGCAATCTGATTGTTTGTAAGAAGGCTGTGGTGGGAAAGATATAATACCAATATTATACCTAACTCAATTTAAATAGGTTTTACTTAAATAATTAAATAAACATATAGCAGTTAGTAATGCGTATACCTACTGCCTACCCTCATTTACCTATCACCTGTGGTTTGAGAATACATTGTGGGTTGGATGCTTTGTTTGAATGATATGCGTTGGATTCGGCGTTCCATCCAAGCCTCCCAAGTTCATAATAATGACTCGGTGATCATTTAGTCACTTCTTCATTGCTAATGTCTTTAGTGGGCATTTATGTTATTAAAAGAAAATATAACAGGTACTTAGTTACTTAAATTAAAATTTTATTTCTGACTTATATTAATTGTCCACCAGTACGTATATTGTCAAGGCAGGCATTTCTGAAATAGCATTTCCAATTAAGGTACCTACCTACACATATTCTACTTGGTGTAGGTACACTAAGTAGGTACCGAATAGCATATTAATTACTTATATAAGTAAAATACAAGAATACTACTCTATCTATGTTGCAATCAAGCTACAAGTTATTTACAAATAAATAATATTATTAAATTACGTCTACTTGGTCCTATTAAATTATCTCTAAATCTTGTATACTGGCCAGCATCCTCTATTTAAATTAAGATAGTTTTCATCTAAAGCTTTAACACACGTATTATCTAGATACTAATAGGGATAGGCTATCTATTGATTGAGCTTCGTTTACCTGGAAACCTCATGCTTACAAAGGCAATAATAATGTTCATACATTCGTCTGTCTATGTCTCAACGGGACCCCTTCGTCCACGTACACCGTCACAGATTTCTTGATCAGTTTCCTGGAGAGGGCATCGCGTCCTGCCGCCAGCCCTATCACAAGCAGATGCAGGAACACCAGCAGCAAGCCAGTGACGAAGATCACCAGCGTAGTAGTGCCGGGGTCAGCCCAGTTCACCACTGGGTATATCCAGGGTTTGCCTTTTCTGGAACAATAAATAGCGTTTAATAATTAGACGACCGCTGGGCGCAGTGGTTCGAGCGTAGGCCGCTCGGCTCACTACAAATGGTGGTTGCGGGTTCGATTCCCGCCGTGGCAAATTTCGGAAATGACCTTTTCGTAGTTTGACCAGGTCTGGGTGTCACCGGGATCGCCCCCAGTCCATTCTACGGCACCCATTGTAGAAGCTTTGTTTAGTTTGGGACCATGCATTCGGTGTCAGTCTGGCGACTTTTATTTATATTATTTATTTTGGATTAAAATAATTATTTTTATATAACAAAGTCGGCAAACAAGCGTACAATCTGGACACTCAAAGCAACATTTAGTTTAGTTTAATTCTCCATCTTCATTAAATCAAAGTGTACTTCTTTATTATAAGTTAGTAGCCACCCACTTGTCGGTGCCACCGGCGAAATGGTATACAAGTCCGAACACCATCCAGCCGACGCCAAAGAGAACCGGCTGGTAGACGTGCAGCAGGCGGCTCGGCTGCGCGGCGCCCAGCAGCGTGAGGAGCATCACCAGCGAGTTGAGCCCGTGCACCGCGATGTCCAGCCCGTGGCTCAGCTCCTCCTCGATACCGGCTGTTATGAGTAAACACAAAGTTAACAAAGGTAAGCCAAACTGTAGCCATTTGACTACAGCTCACACACCCGCTAGCTAAAACGGGATACGGCCTCTCACAGAAGAACGGCGTTAAGTAGCTATTGTATTTGCGGTGGCCTGAGCATGGTTCTGGGGTGCTACTGTTAGCAACGATATATCGTGACATTTATACTGTCAAAACTCTTAATCTATACAAATAAATAAAATTGGAGTGTCTGTTTGTAATATCAAAATAACACCTTTTCACTAAGTACATATGAAAGTACATACGACACCTATAGCAAAAACGCGAATGAAAACATTTTTGTCTGTCTGTCTGTCTGCCTGTGTGTTTGTTCCGGTTAATCTCCGAAACGGCTGGACCGATTTTGATGGGACTTTCACTGGCAGATAGCTGATGTTATAAGGAGTAACTTATTAAAAGTAGTTTTATTTTAGAAAAACGAAATTTTATAAACTTTAAAAATGGGTCTTATCGCACGGGCTCAGAACGGGCGGGCTTTTTTGTTAAGTTAAATTCCACGCGGACGAAGTTGCGGGCTCAGCTAGTTCAATCATACAAAATTATCGTTCGTTCAGACGATATACCTACGACGGCAAAAAATATGGAATTTAGAGTAGGATTCGACGATACGTATGTCAGGATACATCGATTTCCATTCCTAAGATTAGCACACCTAGCTCTGAGTTGATCGCGAATTTATCTGTTTGTTCGTTTTCCTATCCAAGGTACGAGTATGCGGAATATTCCTCTCCAACACCATATCTCAAAAGGCTCGATCTTTTTCAGTCCTCTGTGCTAATAATTCTATTTTAACAATGTTTTCTGGTAAATCTTTAAAAATATATTTATACAATAAACAAGTAAACTAGCGTCTTTGTATCGACCAGGACCTGCCCAGAAGGATTAATGTTGCGTGGAACTAATAAGCGCGCGAGTTAATACCCAGCTCATAATTAGAACAACTATACAAATGAATGAGTGCAGTGGGAAATAACCTTCCACCACAATAATAATATCTACATCTACCTATTTCATAAATAAAACCGATAAGCTTTGCATTGTGTTTTATTCTAAAACAAATAAGATGAGATCAGTCTCAGAGATCGGAATTCTGAGTAGGTGGAGAGGTAGGTTCCTGAGAACCATACCGCGTTATCGTGTAGGGTCGTCTTTATTATTTTGTTTTTCTGAGAAGCTTATGTATACCGATCAAAATGTTGATATTATGATTCTCGATTGGTTTGCTTTGAGGCTGTAACTGAATGATATTTTATTGAATTTTTGTTATAGTAAGTACTTACCTAGGTAATATTGTAGAATAATAAATACCTATACCTACTATAGGTTTTGAGACTGACCTTCATACAGTAAGGTCCAGTAGAAGATGGTGATCACGAAGGCGACTGGTGTTGCAATGTTGAACAACACCCAGTACGTCTTCAGATACCACGGCAGACTGAACTCTGCGCCTGGTGGAAACAAAAGCGCAATTTAATTGTACGACAATTTCATTGTTATGTAAGTAAGTACCTACATAATATTATTATCATAAAGAACGATACAGTAATATTTTTAAATGTTTTTAATAAATATTTAGGTAGGTATCTATGGAAAACTTAATAGGTAGTTAGAGCTAGTTAATTGTTTACTCACTGATTGGTCCATATAGGTAGCATCGCACAGACACCACAGTCGCGAATCCTGTCGCCAAAGTGTTCACGGTGAGTCCCCAATGCGTTAGATATATGAACCAGTACGAAAATTGGCCGTTCAACATGTAAATAATCGCCGAAGACAACACCGTCCCCACTGAGGTTAGGAAGAGTAAAGTCCGCCAAATCAAAAGTGGCACGACGGACCTGGTCGTCTGCCAAACGCCGAGGTAAAAGTCAGCTGGCTTCGGGTGCTCCAAACTGAGCATACTCGCTTTAGTCTCTTGTACAAAATACGTTTTTATAGCACTCATCTTGATTGTTGTGGTAACAGTACCGATTGTGCAGCAACACACTGAATGTTATCGTTACTACGAACTGATTGTCCGTATCAGTGACAAATTCGCTTTATCTGGTCACTTGCCAAATTGTGTCTTATTGTATAGGTGGTAAGTACTGTTAATTTTCAGGGAGATTTTGGGTGTGAATGAATACGTCATATATTATATTTGGTGCGAATATGTGTCAATTTTTTTGGGCTATCTCCATTGACATCTTATTAATATTACCTACCGGTAATACGTAACTATCTTTTTTACACATACTTACAAATTTGCACCTATTACATAGTCTAATGCACCATTAGAATGATCTGTATGAGTGAATTGACCAGGTAGTTACTTACATTGTTACGAGTATGCCAAGATGGCTTTTCTAAAATAAATGCCGTCTGATTTTTATATACCTACAGACTTATCATGTTAAGGTTTTTTGCATATATGTATGTCATGTCGAGTTCTGATAATTTAGAAAAACAAGTAAACAATTTGTTTTGTATTTATTATTTAGAATCTAAATAAATACTTAATTAAGTTTTAAGCTTTGGCAATAACTCCAACATATACTTAATCTAAGTATAAAGTCCTCGCATTCATTAATTGTCTTACACAATCTACACACAATTTACCTCTACGTATAAACTTAATATATTAAAACTAATTAAGATGCTGGAATCGATTAATCGTAATCATTGATCGATATCGGTCTGTTGTATTTCCTAATGACCCCGTCTCTAGCGAGCGAGATGCCGGCGACAATGAAATGCACGATGATGAGTCCCACCGCTGAGCCGGCGGTGGTGCCCACGGCCTCGCCGGCCTTGGACCAGTCCAGCTGAGGGTAGATCCATACTTCACCGAACCTGGAGAATAACAACACGAATTCAAAGGGAATCAATAAGGTATAACTTATCTTTTCTTCTCTCTCTTTTCTTAACCGCAGAATAGATGAGCGCTTGGTCTAGAGTGGTTTGAGCGTAAGCTTCTGGGCTCAATGCACCGGGTGGTTGCGGATTCTAATCCCGCCGGGGAACATAACATATTGGCATAAATAACTATCGCCAGACTAACACACCAACTGTACGGTCCCAAACTAAGCAACGCTTGTACTCTGGGTATCTACCATATAAAAGACAGACCTGGGCAAATAAAGCAATGGCCATTTCCGGAATTTGCACCGACGGGAATCGAGCCCATATTCACCCGGTGCAGTGTGCCGAGTGGCCTACGCTCAAACCACTGAACCAAGCGGCGTTTGTTTGTCTGGCGACATTTATTTATTAAAGATAGCATACGGGCTTAGTCCGCCGGCGAAGTAATATATGATGGTGAACAGCAGGTAGACAACGCCAAGCCCGAGGCAGCAGTAGAAGTGGAGCAGCCGCACCGGGTGCCTCCCCACCAGCAGCAGCGCCAGCATCAGCACCGAGTTGATCGCGTGGATGAACACGTCCAGCACTGGATCCATCGCGTAGTCTTGGTCTGGGAGTAATAATTCCAATGAAATACTTGTGGCACCAACATGTTGGTCAGGCAGGCGGAACACTTGATGGCCAGCGTTAAGGAGAGCCTCGATTATGCTGGAGGAAATGCAGTGCCGTCGTTGTGAGTGGAGTGAGGGCGGTGGATGATGAGTGTGTGGAGGAATTGACCTTTTTGCAATTTGTCTTCCTCTGTTCATTTCCTGATTTATCTAAATATATTCCGAGTTTTCTTTGCATCTCAAGGCGCCGAGTTTGTATTTTAGCTTTAGCTTAGCATTGGAAATTGAACAAAAATACTTACCCAAACCAGTGAGCATGATCCAATAGAATACTGTGATGAAGAAGGCGAGAGGTACAGCTGCGTTGGTCATCACCCAGTACGCCTTCACGTACCAGGGTAAACCTAAACTGCCATCTGAAATTCACGGGAACCTATTTAGATTTATTTATGTCAACCCGTTGAAATCTTTTAGTAGATCATCTCGTCATACTCTAAGCAAAGGTTGTGATTATTATTATTTACTAGTTGCTGCCCGCGACTTCGTTCGCGTAGACTTAAGTAAAGTATTCTATGTGTTAATTCAGGTTATAAACTATCTGTGTTCCAAATTTTATCCAAATCCATTCAGTAGTTTTTGCGTGAAAGAGTAACAAACATACATCCACACTCACAAACTTTCGCATTTATAATATTAGTAGGATAGTCCTGCATAACCTGGAAATTGAATCGATTATCGCAAGTAAATAAATAAAGATAAGGTTCATTTGTTTTTGGTATACAACTTTTTGTATAGTCGCTGAGGATCGAAATCAGTGAAGAGGGGTAGAAACCCTTGCCCAGCAGTGGGTTGAAACAGGTTAAACTGCATTTAATTGGGTAAACGGCTGCTATTATACTTATTGCAGCAATCATGTAAGCGATACGTGCTGTCTGTTGCTACGTAAAAATTGGCAGGCGTTTATCACTTGCTATTACTTATCTACTCTTTGTAATAATTAGCTATCATATTAGGGACATTTTATTCCACGTGTAACAGTATTGTTTTTCGATAATTGCTCATACCTGCTTACAATGTGATATAATTTAAACCCGTAGCACGGTTTACCCTGTCTGTGTAATGTTCTTATTGGAAATAATGCCTTAGGAATGTAATGTCGCGCCGGCGACAGCTTTGAGCTGAACGACCAGCAACGAAATTTTATAGAAATTCATCCACAAACTTCAAAAATGTATGATTACCTATACTCACGTTTCGGCTCAGGACTGTCACCAGTCACCACCTATTAGAATCAAATATTAATCGATCCGTTTGATATCAGCAAGGTGATACCACGATGACATCATAATGCCCTTATCTACGTAACTTGTTTCCGCGCTCGATATTTAAGGTAACCGTCGACTTGGCTGTGAACCGGGGCCCCGCCCCATCAACCAAAAAAGATCGCTTCACTTCCTGTCAACTTGAGCTAAGCCATGTACGAAACTGAGGAAATTAAACTATCCTATTGGTCGAAGCGGGCGGGCCTGCTGCATAGCAGAGCTAATAACCTCAATAGATTGCGTTCGGCCAAATGCCGTCTGCGCGGAGCATCCACAGCCTCACCTTTCGTTACTCCTCAACATATCAATGTAGATAACGGAGACGCACGCGCCGGTTTTTACTAAATGTTGATATATTATCTGTATAATTCTGTGTATATGTATCCGTGTCTTTCCAATCTAAAAGAACTTTACCCTTTGTATGAAGCTGATGTTACTCAAATGAAGTTGTAAATACTGCTTATACTTACTGATTAAATAAATTGTGAATAATCAGAATGACTTACTCATTTTGACTGACGATAATTGATTATTTCTATCTTAATTTGAGGATTAAAAGATTGATATCAATACATTTCTTCATAAATTATATTATGTAGGTAATTATTAAAAAACTTTATACTAAAGTAGATTTACCTACCTAAATTTATTGAATAGATTTCTAATTAATATTTTATTGGATTCCTATTTACATGCACATAGGGACGTGTACATATTGATCGTAATGTAATGGTAAATGCACCACGTGGGCTGTAAAGAATTTGTCATAAGCATTCCGAAGTACCTATTTGGGACATTCTCTTGATAACCAGGTTTAATTAATTTAACTAACAAAACATGAAGTTCTAGATGATCCATGTAGTAAATTATATACTATAATCACCTTTTGCCACACAATGATTGGGAGCGGTAGCTATTTGGTGATGTTTATTATCTTCATGGTTTTTAAATTTTTTGTACCTATTATTATTTTATACAATTTTGTTTGCTTCTTCAGTGGGGTAAGCAGACTTGTAGACCACCTTAATCACTCATCACTTCGCTGATGACGTTAGTAATTTGTAACAGGAGCCGAGTAAATAGCCACAATTCCAAACCCTAGACTATAGTTATCTTAATATCTAAAATCCGAAGACCACGGAGCAAATAGTATTATAAATAAATAATATTATTATAACATTTTTTTATACCAGTTACTATATTATGTACTTACCGATAGGTCCTCTCAGGTACGTGTTAGCCGAGACTGTAAACGCCAACCCGGCCGCCACCGTGTTCACAACCAGACCCCAATGCGTCAGGAAAATAAACCAGTGTCCGAAAATAAGGAACATCGTTTCCGTTATAACCAACGACGACACAAGTATGGCCAAGCATCCTAACAATATTACAGTCCGTAACAGTAACAGTGGCACCGAGGAACGGTTCTTCTGGAGTCCACTCAAATAGAAGTCCGATGCAGGATCATGTTCTAAGAATAACATGTCCACTTGGAACTGTCTCTGGAAGTATTTCTTCACTCCCATTTCCGCGAGTGTTGTGTTCGGCTCGTGTTGTGAAGTGTCGGCGTCGCGTCGCGCCGTCCGTCAGCGCCGCGCCGTTATCTCAGATTACCGGCGTGATTGTGTACCATCGATGATGCGGAGATATTTGTTATAGATAACACTAGAACTGATTTCATTAGTCACAAGGGAACCATTAATATACCTAAAAGAAGAGGGGTGAGTGTCTGCAACACTGTGAAAAAATAAAACCACAACTATAAATTTTCGGACTTCCTAGTATTCCTGTAAATTGTATTTTTAATTCAAGTTTTGTAATTATAGTAGGTACATATGTTTTGAATGCAAGGCGTTATACACACATTTGCAGTAATTACTAAACGTTGAGTAAAAAATATTATAATATTATAGGAACTACAAAAATAAATTGCCGCCGTATTTTTTTGTCTCAGGGTAGGTTAGGTTAGGTTAAAGAAACAGTATATTTTTATGAATTTATTGATTTATAAGTACAAATAGGTACGTAAATAGCACAATTTCAAACCTTTATCGTATCTAAGTACAATATTACCAATTGCCTTATTAGTTATATTTACATAAACTTCCCACCTACAGTTATTTCACATAAAACTAAGTTCTAATTATCACAGTGCGCTCATTAAATTGTCCTTTAAGACTTTTAAACAATAAAAAATCTGAATCTTATCACGGCTTTGCGTAATTAATAAGTAATTATGATCTTTTATTATAAAATTAATTACATACCTACTACACCTGTTATGAATGATAGGTCGCCATCAACATAAATCATATCACAATATTTTAATGTTTTTTGTTTTACCAAAGAGGCCTTAAACTAAATCTTTTATTGTAACCTGTCGTCATAAACTAAACAAATCAGCTAATGTTGATATAGTTACAAGGTCAATAAAATTCCTTAGTTTCAGCTTAGTGGCAATTCAAAGTTTTATATTCGACCACATCTGAATAACCAGAATAACCAGAATATTGTTTTATTTCAAATATCGGCCGGCGTTTCATGCAATCCGAAGCGGAACCTGTGACTCAACGGTTTGTCGCTAACAGATTATAAATTACATACTACACTCAATGGTGGCTTCCCCGCAATCACATTTACAGGACAATCCCTGTATATCAAGCTCATAGACCAAGCAGCCTTCAGGTAGTAGGAGTCACTTTGGCAACGTCTAGAGGCAACGAGACTTCCAAAGAAAGCTAAGATGGCTGCAGTAGCCAGCCGACCACCGTCTCATACAAAACCGACCAGTCCTCGATTTCGGAGTCCGTTCTGAGAAGGAAGCTCACGTCCTATGGTGTAAACGCATCATTATATACTCCAGAAGGTTCTGCCATCCGTCTCCTTGCCAACGCGTCCCGCGCAGCTGCGATCCCCACCACGAGCAGGTGCATCAGTGCCAGGAACAGCGCCGTCAGAGTGATCACCACCATCGTCTTCTCCGGCTTCGCCCAGTCCACTACTGGGTAGATGAATGGATTTCCCCATCTGGAAAGATCGATGACATGATTCAAGATAATTGTTTAAAGGGTTTCCGAAACGAGGATTCAACTGATGGGCGATGCTGATGATGCCCAACGCCTATTTTCGTATATCTGTATTGTAAATGCTGGAATTAATCTTCTATCTAAATATATATAACTCAAAGGTGACTGACTGACTGACTGACATAGTGATCTATCAACGCATAGCCCAAACCACTGGACGGATCGGGCTGAAATTTCGCATGCAGGTAGATGTTATGACGTAGGCATCCGCTAAGAAAGGATTTTGATTAATTCTACCCCCAAGGGGATAAAATAGGGGATGAAAGTTTGTTAAGTTAAACTCTACGTGGACAAAGACGCGGGCTCAGCTAGTATGATATATAGGTAAAGTTCGAAATTGAGGTTTAGCACTAGGAGTGCAAAGGAAGTAGGTACCTACAGAATCCAAGTCCAGATGCAACATGTTCTACCACTTTATAAATTTATTTTTAACGAATAAAATGAATATTTAACAGGTACCTTTGTATACATAGCTAATGTTGACGGTTCGCGTGGTCTCCATTCATTTATGGTTTGTTTGTTTTTGTTTGCTTGATGTCAAGAGCTTTGCTACAAATGGGATTTTTCCCAAATTTGGAAACACCATTAGTCCTATTTCCATGACCGGGCCAATTTGGTTATTTACTGCGAGATAAGATAGGTTCTGTTTCAATAGTGCTTAAACCGCAACGGGACTGTTTTTCGAATGCGTTACTCCGTGTTTGTTGATTATGATATTGTGTAGGTCGTTTGTTACATAAATTTATATCGAGCGTTCTCCGAGATTATTAAACAGAACGTCAGATGATGAATTATGTATATGACATTGCAATTTTTCTCGCAGGCCTTCTAATGTTATGGGTTATTATGCAAAAGCGGCTTGTGATGAACACGGACAGGGTCAGAGGCGCGCTGCTAGCGGAGCAAGGCCATTCTCACGTGTTGGCTGCCACGTGTTTGGACTCCTTGTCTTAACTTAGGATGAAAATGAGTAGAATTCATTGTGTATACAATGGAAACACAATGGTTTACATCATTACCTTATTAATTTGATGATTGATGTTGATAAAAGTCATGAGATAAGTACCAAATTGTTTTAGTGTAATAAGCTTTACCTACTCTACCAGTCGGGTGTAATTAAATCTTACATCTATTACTTATTACTCTGTAGTACGTAACATGTATCCTTTGGCAGTTTCTAGATGCTTTATTGCATCATCTTAATTTATGAATAATACACACAGCATTATAAAATATTAGGTACATTTAAAACGGAATTATTTATGTTTTTGCCGTGAGATTAAAATAGAATAATGAAGAATCATTATTATATTTGTCTTAAGATTTAAGACCATTTGTAAAATTATATAAATATAACTGATAACCGTTTTGTTAAGCACGTGTCTTGCGGCTACAAGGTCCTGAGTTATATCCCTCTGGGTTTTTAGAAAAGTTCAAAACATAACTTCAATATGAGTATCACTTGCTTACGGTGAGGGAAACATCATGAGGAAACCAACATGTCAGAAAAACGAACATAAATATATGTGAAATCCGCAAACCTGCACTGGGCTAGCGTGGTGGATTACAGGCTGGATACTCCTCGTATTGAAGGAAAGGCTCGTGCCGTTAAATGCAAAAAAAAATATTTTTATTACTTAACTTACCATTTATAATTAGGTACTAGTAAGTAACTAGTGGGTGACTTTACAACAATACACGTAAGCGTAAGTGTTCGACCTTATACCTACATCTTTGTTCTGAGTCTGACGTCCGTCAGACACAATTTTGATGCACAAATGTCACAGTTTGCGTAAGGGCTTCGTTTGACGCCAGCAAACATGAATCTTTACCTGCCTTGGTACAAGGCCAGGTAGCTTATATTGACGTAGGGTTATTATAATTATAAGTTACTATGATTGGATTTATGTGACCATTGCATTGTAGATTAGGGCTTCAGTCATTTACTTTTTGAACACGAGTGTTTGGCAGTATTAACTTCTATTGTGGTACACTATAGTTTGCATTACAGCTTCAGGTCGTTCGTACTTAACAATGTCCATAACAGTCCTTTGTCATTTAGCAAGTCATATTTAATTTTATGCGTCTTTGACGTTCGAAGTACCTAGGGACCGTTTAAAGGGTTGAAATGATTAAATTACTTACTGCGCAAATAATATAGCTATTGACAAACTTCGACATACCTGTTTAAACTTCTTAGTTCAAGTACATCTACGCCTATATTGTATTTCAAAATATATTTCCACGCTAACAGCCATTGAGAAGTTTCGAAATAAATATAACTTTATAGCGTAGTAAAACGGATGTAGCAAGCGTAAGGTATTTTGGACACCCATTAAACAAATATACATAAATTTATTTATTGTAGACAGTAGGTATTTTATGTTAATACATAATGATGTCAGCCTTATGATAATGTTTATAAATCATATTGAGACTGAATCAAGCAAATAACTCAAGATCATGCATGCAATCTGAATTTCTGAATATATCAGCAAAAACTTCGTGAGATAATACCAAAATAATTCATGACATTCGAGTCTGAATAAAGGTTAGTTGTTGCCGTGTTCCATTAACTTAATATCCTCTTTGACATACAAGGTGAAATGCTAGTGGAGGCTAGACGACTTGTGTGACATTCGAATTTGTTTAGTGGACGATCAAAATATACAAAATAAAATTCAGTTGTAGTTAAGTACTTACTTTAAAATTATGCAAAATATACCTAGTGTTTCAAATTTGTATTACTTATATATGTCGCCGCCAAATAGCTTAATTCGCCTTTCAATTAACAGCCTAGGCACTTAACTAAACGGCGCCGTTCAACTAACGGCCTGAATGATATTCAGCCGTATCGTCTATTACAACATTTAATAAACTGGCTGGCTAATGCTTAGGCAACTGGTTGACATTTAAGTACTACAAAACTTTTTCAAAATACTACCCAAGCAGAACGACCTGGATGGGTTTAGGTTAGGGTTATTTTTTTTATGACCCCACAGAAACCCCACCCGGCAAATAGATTCGGTGGATCTAAAAAAAATCGTAAAAAACCTAAGTACCTAATAAAATTATTCCATCAAAGTTGTTTTTTCGGACGCCATATTGACCAAAGAGAATATAGAATATAGAGATATTGACAGTTTGGTGAGTTTCGGCGCTAGGTGGCAGAAAGTAGAACTAAATTGAAATGAACAGGCTAGGCAGGTAATTAAACGGCTAGGCAAGTAGTTAAACGTCATCGATCCAAGTCATTTGCCTAGCTGTTTGATCAAATGGCTGAATATCATTCAGGCCACTAGTTGAACGGCGCCGCGCCGTTTAGTTAAGTGCCTAGGCTGTTAATTGAACGGCGAATTAAGCTAGTTGGCGGCGACATATACAATATTAATACCACAGTCTAGAAAATCATACAGTCGTCCAACGAAATTCAAAGTAGCTAACAATCACAATCCACATCATAATTTGCGGTCACTGCGGAGACCATGAGTGCCCGTATAATTTAATTTACTAGACTGTGGTATGGTAATAGTGTAACACCATAGGTACTGGTACTTCATATAGCCTTTTATTACCAAAGGTTTTTAATGCATGCTCATCTCCGAAGAACCTCCGACCTCCAAAGCGACTGAACATAATAAGTCACCCAGCGAGGTGACGAAGACCTACATTGCGACAGACGCCACTCACCGACCAACTAATATCAATTAGATCTTTGATTGTATCGTGATCTTGAACTTATACATTGATGCAAGCCTCCTATTGAAGAGAAAATTCTTGCGTCAATCGTACTTGAATCTGTCGGAGTACCTATTATCAACGTTACTCGTATATTATCTGTCACCTCTTGTGGTGGCTACGAAAATTAAGTAATTCATGGATGCTCAGTTATTTACGTTGTTAAAATATTTGTTTACTACGCAATTTCGCAAATAAAGTGAACTTTGTATTTGCGTTCCTCTGAAGATGTATGTGTGCATTGCGGTAGTTGTGAATAGTAAATTGAGTTGTAGTTTCAATGGAGGTGGACGTCATCAGGTTATGAGCTAGGAGCATGTTTAGAACTTGTCTATCTTATAAATTCGCGTTTCATTCCGTGTCAGAAACTATCTAAAAACGAATAATAAAATAATACTGAAATTCATTTTCGCATCGCTTCTCGTTGGCCGTGGTATATGTATATGAACTCACGGGTCTAATCCGCCGGAGAAGTGGTAGATGATGGTGAAGAGCGTGTAGGCGCCGGCGAAGTAGAGGGGCTGCATGATGTGCATCAGCCGGCTGGGGTGCGCCGAGCACGCCAGCTCCACCAGCATCACCAGCGAGTTCACACCGTGCACCATGATGTCCAGCACCGGGTTCGGGGAGAAGTTCACCTTAGACGCAGCTGGAATATTAGGATGGTCTGGTTATGGCGCATATGTTAATGGCGCACCGCTTGGCGCAGTGGTTCGAGCGTAGGCCGCTCGGTTCACTGCACATGGTGGTTGCGGGTTCGATTCCCGCCTGGGAAAATTTCGGAAATGGCGTTTTCGTAATTTGCCCAGGTCTGGGTGTCACAGGGATCGCCCCCAGTCAATAGTACGGTACCCATAGTACAAGATTTGCTTAGTTGGGACCGTATAGTTGGTGTTTCTGTCTGGCGATATTTATTTATAGTACAATCTGTTTCAAAACAACATCTAGATATTTGAACTCCGCATCGAGTACCAAACAAAAAGTTGTGCGGGGTTTGGCATACGCTATTGATAAACTATTTTCCACTTCCATTTGTGACTTATCGATACAAATTCAAAAAAATATTAACCTTTCATTTAGTTTTTAACATCTTTTGCAATTACCAATATTGCTTTAACTCTGTTTGTATCTAGATAACAACAGGCAGATATAGCTAAAAAAACAAATCCCTGGTAGGTATTAAACCAAGAAACTAGGAAAACTCCCATCGATGTAGGTTTACGATGCCACAAGCGCAAATGCTTCGACATCGCGTAAGTGCTTAGAGAAAGAATGCTAATAGAAGTGCCGTGATGCGTACCCCCGTAAGGGACAGCAATAGTACACAGAAATACCAATTACAGCAAAGCCAACGATTTCGGAATCAAAGATTTGGTGGCTGTTGAGAAGCGTTGAGCAAGACAAAATATGCTCACTCTAATGCAAAGGTATATGCGTGACATCTCATTCTAGGAGCTGTCAGAATGCTTACAGGGATTCTAACTTGACCAACAATAATGGTCTCCTCCATTATGCGAAAGTACTACTTCTGTCATCCTCTTGCATCTCCACATCCTCCATCATTCATGCATCTAATAAAATGTGACATAGTTGTGAGCAGGTAGCGAGAAAATAACTTAAGTGAAAGCTTCTTCGGTGTCTTGATGCCTGTGCCTGTTTCAGGTAGATAGATCTAGATCATAAGAACCATAAATCTTCAATCTTAACTAATAAAGGAAATGACAATGCTGAAAAATATCTTACAGCTCCTCAAGATGCCCCAGTAGAAGACAGTGATGAGGAAGGCGACAGGGATTGTGATGTTGTACAGCACCCAATACGTCTTCACGAACCATGGTAGACCAAACGTCGCATCTGATAAAGAAAATTAAGTCTTATTATTAAAGCAGAATAATTTCTTATCGCCAGTTAAGGATAAAGATTGAATATTAGTCCTCACGTTTCTATTAGGGGAAATTATCTTGCCGTCTAGGCAAAACAAGCGGTAACGGTCGGATATCGGATATCGGATACTTAGACCGCTACGTGAGTGATAAGGTAGAGAATAATTTAGCACATTCGACAAAATTATGATTCTAGGTCTTAGTTTTTGCAGCTACATTTGTCGACGGTTTAGCAAAACACGTACCTATTGTCTTGCAGCACGAGATGAGAATTTGTATTAGTTAACCGTTTGAAATATGCAGGCCGCTTGTGGCAGCCAAATATGCGACATTTCTGTTCCTTTGTTCTTTCACTACCTAATTAATATTATATTTCCGCAAAACTAAGAATTGAAATTACGTCTGCGTTGTGTCACGAAACGGCATGATAATTGACCTTGTTCATTGGAAAGTCTTACTAAGATAGTGTCTAAATCTAGGTTAGTAAATAGAAAAACTATAAGTATTTAATTCTACTTAAGCAGGATGACAATTAGTCATGAATAGATGATGATATAATAAGAGGAGGCAGCATTGTCGAGACCTCACGCGCTAACCAGAACGAGGCCAGCGGGCGAACGCGGGACGTGAGTCTCGTTCCAGACACGTGCCATCGACAGAACACCAAATTGAGATGTGATTAGGGTTACCAGATACAATTATGAGATTTCCTGCCAGTGTCCCTGACATTTCACTAAGTTTCCTTACATTTGCTCTGAATTTTGTTACGGTAGATTATATATTTTTTATTACCAGAATGACTCCTCTTTCAATTTCAATAATTCCAGACATCTCACATATGCTATCGTCTGGTTAACCTACATGTAATTAATATATTATACTTAAACGTTGTGAATAACCTAATCTACTCATGTTATCGATTAAACATGTTTACTGTACAGGTAAAGTACCTCATGTGATTTATCAGTTATCAAGATTACGCATGCACATAAAAAAGCGACATACAGAAAAAACAACTGTACCGATTGGCCTTTTGAAATACGCGTACGCAGATACAGCGGTGGAGAAACCCGTGGTGAGTACTATTAGTAGGAAACCCCAATGTGTTACGTATATGAACCAGTAGCCGAAATTTATGTTCAATGTCAAGGGCAACGCGGCCATGGAGGCGAGGAGCACGCACGCCGAGTACAGGAAGAGGAAACTCCGAAGCGCTAGCAGCTGAATGGCCGAGCGGTTGGTTTGCCAGCAGCTCACGTAGAAGTTGGACGGCGACGGGTGCTCCAACCAACACAGCCGCCACTGACATTGACTCCCAGCACACTTCACGCACACCATATTGCACTATTCGCAGCGCACACACAAATAACACTGTATTCGATCACTTTGAAGCCACATTTCTTTCTTTGTTTAACGCGTACTCGCACTGATCCATACTATGATTGCGAATTACGATAACCTTTATCGTTCCGGTGTAATTACTGCGCTGGTTATGACCGATCGTCGGCATAGTTTGTGATAAACTAAGCAGTGAAAATGTAATGCAAGCAGTGAAGCGTGAGAAAGGCCTGATCTTGTAATAAGACACCGTCTGTAATACACTTGTTCCCTAGTCAATCACCGAGGTCTTTCGACATCGATTTTTAATAGTCTATCGAAACTTTGTTTCAAATGAGAAGAAATAACTAAGCAATTACTTGATTATCAGTTAATGTGGTGTGTTAGTATGGCGAGTACTAATTCTGTTTAATATGAATAAAAACTAAAGGTAAACGACCTTGAGTCATGATTAAGGATAAACAGCGCACGGTTTAAGATGAAAGGTTTATATGGTGTTCATTGATGCTCATAGTACCTATAAGTTTATAAATACTAGGATCATCAATTAAGTTTTATTAAATATATACTTAATACATAGTTTTTTTATGTAAAAAGATTACTAGCAATGTGTGTTTATCACATTACTAGTATTCCCTTTAGCCCCTCCAACTAAGCTAATGCTTGTGCTAGGAGTGGGCTCACGTCAATAGTTTAATGGCCAGGATGGGGATCGAAACCTCAGCTACGAGGACGGGCCCTCTAACCACTAGGCTATTGACGCTTCAGTTATGAAATTACACGAGGGTTCTGGGAACTAATCTAAGCTATGTTTTGTCTGTAAAGTATGTACATATAGGTACTGAAAGGTAGCCAGCTGCCACCAAAGCCCAGCCTCTATAGAACTGAATTGAATTTTGCGAACGAGGCAGTTATACGGAGCAACATTGATGTTCTATGTATAGTAATTTCCTTTCAGCTGCTCCAGTCGCATTTTGCGAAATATTCACGCATGCATGACGCAGTATTTAGCGATACGAGTACATAGGATGTTGCCAGGCCGGCCGACAGAGAGGAGGAATCGTTATGGTGGTACGTGTAAGTCAGGATATAATAGTCCGGAAGGAAACTGCATGGTATCAGGGAAGCATCAGTGGCATCGGAAGAAGACGATATTGGCAGAACCGTATTTCGCGTGACTCGATGGTTTGATTGTATAAGATCCTACCCAAATAATAATTGCCAACAGTTACATTTATTGCTTTCGAGCTACAGTGCATCACCTACTTTAGTGGAGATAGTGTGGACTCACACTGAGCTTAACGACCTCTTGGATTCAGACGCAAGTCAAGATTTATTTGTTTGGATGAATGGGTGAAGATTCTGTTGGCATGCTTGAATTTGTTTATAATTTTTGTTATATTGTATGATTAGTGTAATTGGTCATTAAGAACTTTCTAATAAAATGGAAATAAGTAAATAAATAATAATAAATATTGTTAATTGACAGCCAAATTTAAAAGTTACATTGTGGTAAAATCAAACAAAATTACCTGCCAACTCCGTATGCTGCATAGTCACAATGATACCGAATGTCATCTCCAGGACTATAAACAGTAGCCCCCAATGTGTCATATACAGAAAAAACTTATCTATAGGGCCCCAGAAGAGTGCCATAGACCAGAACAAGATGGTTAGTGCCCATATTAGTATAGGCAATCTCCAGTAGAGGGCTGAGACCCTCCCGATGCATAGTCTCGTGAAGGGCTCGCATGTGGTCGGCTCGTCTGATGGTTTTATGATGCCTGTGATGCAATAGTACCCTTGCTTCCAGGAACAATGCATTTTGGCTCTTAATAGTGCGTCAGACTCGAAGAAAGTAAGCTTTATCTGTTCATATCATCGCAAAGGTGTCTTCTATTCGCTGGTGTTGCTGTGGACAAGGAAAAATAATAAATTTATATATAATTTGGAAATTAACTACTATGAATCTATTTAATGATATTGTGGTTCCGACCTTTGATACGAATGCTAGAATAAGACAAGAATATTCCTGCTAGTCTTTAACGATTGTGGTCTTATTTAAATAATAATAATAATAATTATCGCCAGACCAACACACCAAGTGTATGGTCCCAAACTAAGCAACGCTTGTACTATGCTGGGTACCGTACAATGGACTGGGGGCGATCCCAGTGACACCCACACCAGGGAAAATTACGAAATGGCCATATCCGAAATTTACCCTGACGGAAATCGAACCCGCAACCGCCCGAAGCAGTGAGCCGAGCGGCCTACGTTTGAACCACTGCGCCAAGCGGTCAATACTACTGTACACTCAGCTAATAATAATTTATATTCAGCATGTACCACAAAAAATATATGATGGGTTTCTTTCTAACAGCTGAACAATGACTAAATCACTTGCCACCAACGAGCTCTAATGTTTAATAGAAAATATTATACCATCACATATGTTTTCTTGTAATATGTATACGAGTATATTCTGCAAAATATCGATCAATATGGAAATAGACGTCGCTATTTATAAATATTTAATAGCTACTGGTTTCGGAGGTGATTATCATAAACAACAAATCAAAATATCTGTCGCGATGCTCTTTGATCGGCCATGACAATTTAGCGAATCGCTTGTAACCATACACCCTTGACCATTGACCTTCCGATAATTGTATCAAAACCTATGTTAATAAACAGCAACAATATATAAAACGTAGATAGTTTTGTTGCCATATTGGAAGTGGTTACTACAGGTTTCTTTACATTGCAATCAACTGAGCAATTCTCCCGGGACAAGACTGGTAGCTACATTGATACTGTTTGTATGATCGTACCGACTTTACAATGTAGTTATTGTAAAACAGTCCATTGAAATAAGTACAATTAAATTAAACTACGGAAGTTGTTCAATATATCCGACAGTTTAGTCAATTTTGTTGCATCTTGCTGGCCAATACTGGCTAACACGGCCTTTGTCCGCAGCCAGCAATGAGATTTTGAGGGTTATAGAGCGAACATTGGGAACGATAACATAGAAAAATTTTGATCCCATGCATCAGAACGCTATCTAGCTTCGAATGAAAAATGCTTATGAAAATAATTAGAAGTAGAACACGTTTCAGCTTATTACAATTTTATGCAGGCGTATTGCAAGCGATTTCCCGTAGCGGTCAAACTATGATGACGATTGACGACACAATTTTTTGGCAAACAATGGCCGTATTTAGTGCTTGTTAAGAATAAAATGCATGAAAATTTACAGTGTTGGTTTAACAGCGGGAACTCCGTATAAATAACAAGTAGTATATTATTAAGATTCAGTTCGCTCTATACCGTCTATAGCTTACTTAATATATTTTTTTTTATATCTTTGGCGGTTATTGTTAAAACCACGCGTGCCATATGCAACCGTACCATAAGCGTACCATACGTAATGACGTATTGACCATGCATCATACTAAATAAGCAACTAAGTTCAAGTTCACTTGTGTTGACAACGATGGCGTAACACACGCTTATGAACTACAACTATACGGCGTAGAACGAATCAGCATATCTATCCGTGAAATTTTACTGAACTTGTAGAACATTGCGTGGTCGTAACTTTGTATGATAGATTTTTTAATAGAGTTAATTGTTGGGTCCCGCACATTACTGATTGTTGAAGCGAAGCTTGTATACAGACGTTCGGGGCGCTCGCCGCGTGGCCTCTCTATCCGTGCTAAGCATCAGTAGCGTTACACGATGACGTCAGTGGCGTTACACGATATTATATTTTTGTACAAAGTGACAGCTAAATGAATCAATTAACAATATGCCTACTAACTAATTATTTCGAAAATATACAAAATTGGCTTATGTTGAATCGTACCCATGATGCTGATGCATTTCTCCGTGTATTATTATATACCTATATGTTTAAAACACTATGAACGGCTGTCGGTTGTCGTTTAAGATTCCTGAAAATCCGTAGTTTAAGAATATAAGTAAAACAGAAGGTCAAGCTTGAAGAGACATAATAACTTACCTACATTTGTTATAAATATCTTACCTGTTCGTAAGTCAACTTTAAATATAGCTTCGTTAAATGGTGATGGCTTCCTATTTCTGTAGGCGATATTTTAATATTTCGATAGAGGAGTCGATTAAACTAGTCCGTCTACTTTATTAGTTGATCTGAGAAGGAAAAGCTAAATTTAAAGTTGACCGTTGACCAAACGTAATTTATTTTTATTGGTTCCATTTTCATTTCTTACCGACGGAACACTTCGCGTTAGTAACTCTCGCACTTGGCCGGCCTTTTATTTAAATATCGTATCACGATTTTGACATTTAATTCTCAATGTGATTAGCGTACACACGCGTATTGTAACTATGTATTGTATTCGGATATCCTAACACACTTTTGTTTTGGTTCCAAGGTAAAAAGGTTTCAACATCATTCTGCACAGCTGACCGCTAACTACTGAGCGCAAGCATCCTTTTCTCGTGCCTCACATCTCTCTCATCCATGATGAGATGTTGGGCGCGACCTTTCCTCTCCCACGATGTGTTTTAATAATCGTTGGCCTATTTTGCTGCTGGCCGCTAGGTGGCGTAAATTACTCCTACCTTTCCTTACCTTCCTACCCTTCTAAAATAGGTAGCACTCCGAAAAAGTATTCCACCGATTCTTAAGTATTTTAGCTTGAGCACTTGAAAAGATTAGCATAAAAATAATAGGTACATACCTAGGTAGCGGCCAAATATTTAAATACTTCATAAATGTTTGGATGCCCCGCGAGTTGTTTGTGATGTTATTATTGGTATTTTATTAAAGCGCCTCGAATAAATAACCCTTAAATTTTGTGGTGTTTGCTTACTTATGATAATTATTATTATTGTTTACCTTATAGAAGGAATTACCTACTTTGATGATAATTGGGTAACTATTTTTGTTAGAATGATTTTAAGTCAGTCAGGAGCTTTAACAGATTTTCTAAAGTCAGCACAACCATGTTATAAGAGGGCTTTTAAGACCACTATGACCTGCATATTTTAAGGTTGGTTTACAATAGCGCCGAACGTGTTTACGGCTGTGTTATGTTTGGAGTTTAAAGACGGTGTTTGTAAGCACATATCTCAAATACCGGGTGGAGGGTTTTCCAATATTGAAGTAGGTTCGATTCAGCAAATATTGTAGGAATCCTGATGGAGTAGCAACATTTAAATTGAGTTTAAGAAACCTTTTAAGACTTAACGTGCCCTCCGAAGTACGGACGGAAGCGCTCAGTTATAAATGTCACTAGCGGTCATCCATCCAGGTGTTTACCGCATGAGCGGTTCTGTTTTGGAACGTATATAACATATATTTTTTCGTAAGAGACGCCCTTTTTAAGAAACAAAATATTAGCAATGTGAGTTTATCATATTACTAGTATTCCCGTTAAGGTAATGCTTGGGTTAGGATGGCAAGAATGGGTATCGCATCCGGAACCTCTCGGCACGAGGACAGCCCCTCTAACCACTAGGCTATTCACGCGTTCATGTAATATCTTAACCAATATATTACATCGATAAACATTGTTCATAGTAGTCCTACAGCAAGCCACGTTGTAATAATCAAGGGCATTAGAAACTGAGGAAACAGCCGCTATTACCCTAACCTTAGGGAAGTGCGTCACGATACTGAGCCATTTGTAATAGGAGGATATGACAGGTGAAGCCGCGGTCGCTTACGATCTATGTTTCTACATTGTTATCGATGTTTTTAAGTTCTTATCGATGTTTTAAAGTTCTTATTTAACTTGAAAAATGTCGATTATACTAACTATTGTAACGAGAACTTACACCATTGTACCACTTCCATTATAATGCATTTTTATTGTTCGGATTGCGGTAATTATGGGAAATTGCTAATTGTTACGTTATAATTGTATGCTATTGACAACATAATGAGGCTCCGAGCGCTAGCAAGGCCAGAGCATACCTAGAAAAATATCAATGGAGCGAATCCAATTTATGAAAGAATGATTCGCAACACAATCTTTATCTTGGAGTAATACATAAAAGTAAGGTAAGTACTTAGTATAATAGATAAGTGCATTATGTACCTAGATATAAATCTATGTTTCCATCCGCAATTCAGATATTCATAAAATAAAATCTACTACATGCAGGTATTTTAGGCAATAAGCCTTAATACTTTCAATATAACACAGGTAGGAACACACCTAGGCATGGATTAGGTCGAGGATTTCTTCTTCCAGCGCTAAGCGTGATATCGCAATTTTATCCGAGCGTAAATGCTTAAGTGCATAATTGATTCGATCAATGATACCTTTTGCGTTTATGGGGTACCTACTCATAAAATGCTTCGCGAATTAACTCACAAGTTACTATGAAAAGTTACTTTTGAAACTACACAAAAAATCGGAGTTATTTAGTCGTGTACGGTGATCTTCAGAGTATTTTTCATATTGAGCGTGATTTATCAATAGTTGACTGAAATTATTTTATTTATTATGAAGTAGAAACTAATATAGTAGTAGTAGTAGATAACTATAGAGTTTTATAAATATTATTCATATTAGGGTATACCAAATAAAGTTCTTGGGGTATACTCAATGAGCGACAGGTGACGGAAAGCATAAACTATTTCATTAAAAAAATATGAATCGACTGAGAAAAAAATTACGACAATTAATGATATTTGTATTTTATATTTTAGTATTTTTACTAAACATTTTGTAATTACTGCAATAAAATATGTAATGCTTCGTTTTCATAAATGATAAGGATATGAATAACAAACATAATTTGATGTCGTTCTTTTATTTTCAGTGTACCTAAAACACACGCGGGGGATATTACTATCACGCCTGCATTCCCCGAAGGGGTAGGCAGGTGTGCACTGCATTTCGCCGATTATATTTGGTCCGAATCTATTTTGGACCTTTGGATGGACTTGAAAACAAAAAAATGTTTACTGGCTCATTCCATTAATTAAATACAAAATAGTACAATATTTTCTTTATGTTATTACATACCATTGAAATTTAGGAATTCACGAAATCACAAACAAAACACTACGTGGAAAATTTTAAAAGAGTTCTTTAGACGAAACAGCTTTTTTAAAAATATTCGCAAGTTATTACGTTCTGTGGCGTATTCTTATGAACGCATGCGTGTGTTTTGGCGCACTATTGCCGCGCTACTGATGCTCCGGCCGGCCTCCGTATCAGTGCTCCTCGCGGGATGCTGCGTGTGCGCACGGCCGGCGGCCGCGGCGCGCGTGCGATCGACCGTCAAACTTGATCGGTTGATGCGCTCCTTCATGCATCATCAATGATTCCGACTACATTTTTTGTATTTTATGACGAACCTTGACCCTTATAGGTGCACAATAAGTAACATCTTGTACAAGTTTTTTTGTATTGTACATGCAATTTAAATTTAAATTAGTGCAGAATAAATATTATGCTTAGAATCCTAATCCTAATCTTAGAAAGCTGTTGATTTTGTATTTTGGTCCTAGACAATCTATCTAAAGGCAATAAAGAATCTAGTCTAAGGCAATCTAAGTATTAGTGTTTTATAATTTATTAATGAAATTATTATTTACTTTTTATAAAGAAATTAAATTATTAGCAAAGTGAGTTTATCACATTACTTATTCCCGTTAGCCTCGCCAGCTTAGCTAATGCTTGTATTAGGAGTAGGCTCACGTCAATAAGTTTATAGCCTGGAAACGGATGGAATCCGGAACCTCTCAGTTACGAAGGCGGGCCCCCTAACCACTATGCTATTGACGCCTTCATTGAGACATTCTGTATGCTAACATATTTTTGGTCCATTAATAACAAAAGAAAACAGCCAATAGGTAAGTATAATAGGAAAAATATTTATTTATTATCATTATCACCATTTAATTAATTTAATTATGTTTAAGATATTACACTACATTATATTACTTGAAAGTTTATAATTTTGTGCAAAAATTGTTTTTTTTCTTGAAAATTGATAAGTATCGTCATGATAACTTATTAACACACATTGGGGATGTATCTTCATAATAGATACTCACATGATATCAAATAAAAAATAAAGGGTGTCGACCTGTTGGGCCAATGACCCACGTACACCATCTAAAGGTCTGTATAGCAAGAGATTAGATATATCGATCTAATAGGTATTATTGCGTTACCGAAACATAATTATAAGAACAGTGTGTCTCGGATACAACTAGCAAAAATCTAGGGACGTGTAGTACAACTTTTTACCCGTTCAAGACCATCTCCTTTCGTATTAGGGATATTTTTACACCCAATCCCTGTGACAGCTATTTCATTTTATTGTATATTTTTGAGCCTTTTTTATATTTGTGCCAAGCGATGGAGTATGTTGTTACTAATCGAATGAGATTATTTCCCTGTGAGTAAAGCTACTCATTTACAGTCTATTCCATATAGGAAGTCGCGTGGAATAATACTGAACTAAATTATACACAGTGTGAAGTATATCGCCGACACGCGACTACAGCGCCACGACTACGGGACTTCGTATGTGAAAGAGAGTGTATAAGTATTTTTTTAACGAAAATAACATATTTTTGTCAAGTTTCTAGCCCACGACTTCGTCCACGTAGACTTAAGTAAAGTATTCTATGTGTTAATCCAGGTTATAAACTATCTGTGCTCCAAATTGTATCCGAATCCGTTCAGTATTTTTTGCGTAAAAGAGTAACAAACATACATCCACACTCACAAACTTCATTTATAATATTAGTAGGATGTAGAGGGTGTGGTTGTGAAGAGATAATAATTTGGCTCGTTCATAGATTTAGACAGGGCGCTATGGCGCTCATTAGAGGAGGCCTATGTCCAGCAGTGGACAAGCATAGGCTGATGATGATGATGATGATAGATTTTCACTAGTTACATCCCGGATACACTGTACCTACCTATATCAAAAGAGATTACAATCCTTTAGTTAATATTGCTTACAATCTCAATGGTATACCTACCTATATAATTATTGCTCACAGTATTCCTCTTCATTTACAGAACAGGATCACAGCATTTCATCCGATTTTATTTATTAAATCTAGGAACGATTCATATCACTATTAGTTTACCTACTTATATTAAATTCACTCAGGTGTTTTCTGTGAACATACAGAGGCGTAAGAACTTACCGCTGTATAATAAATGCTTAGGCTCAGCTTTTATTGCTTGGAACCTACATTGTACAGCCCTTTACTGATAATAATAAGTATTATTTGCACTCCGACCTCGGACCGCAATTAGAAACTGGTCACCAGTTACTGAAGGGAAGTTTTTTATCACATATTGCTTGCGTAGCTTGAACATTTATGATATCTTAGAATAGAACACATCCAAAAGCTTTGTACCTACAATTAATGTATGGTACTTGATTATTACATATTTAAAAATGTGTGGAAAAAAATAATTGACGAAGAGTAAATATTGGAATATCGATTAAATTTTTCTACCACTATTTTCTACCTATAGTATATAAAATAAGTCGGTATAACAGAAAAAAACGAAGGTACAGTTCGTTCTCTGTACCTAATTTATTTCATTTACATCTCAAGTCAAATGTTTCGTTTATAAAAGTAATATGACTAAGAAAATTTGATAACATATAGGTAGGTACTTAGAAATGTAAGGTCATATCCGTGTTCTGTGTTTGTCACGTTCCAAAGTTATGAACCACTTTAATAGTTTAGTTAGAGGTGTTTTAAACACGAATGTAATTGATTATCATCATGTTTTTATTTTAATTTATATAAATTATAAATATATAAATTAAAAAAAAAGTACAGTACACAGTTTCTACAAAATCGTGCCGATTGCACCAAAAGAAAGAAATATCGCCAGACTGACACACCAACTGTATGGTCCCAAATAAAAACGATGCTAGTACTATGGGTACCGTACAATGGACTGGGAGCGATCCCAGTGGCACCCAGATTAGGGCACAGTACAAAAAGGCCATTTCCGAAATTTGTCCCGGCGGGAATCGATCCCGCATCGACATTGTGCAGCGAGCCGAGCGGCCCACGCTCGAACCACTATCGGGCGATAGTGATCTTTTCTTACAAAAGGAAGCTTTTGTGTAAGTGTTTATAAAGCTCAGAAGTGTTTGGTATGATCTACTTATGACAAAAATAAGTTACCTACTATAAATTAGGTAAGTGATACAATTCTTGGAAATATCCCGATATGTATTTAGGGTAAAGACTATGTGCAATAGATCTATTAATATAATTTCATTTAAGATAAATTAATACTAGATCTTTGGAAAATACAGGAATGTATTTCGTATAGATTATCGTGCAGATGGTGGTAGAACCACGCTGTAGTTATTTGACAACATCTTATATACGGTCTGGCTGGACCGGGGCGGAACCACCCTCTCACAGAAGATCGGCTTAAGACTAACGCGCCCATCTAGCCCGCGAAGTTCAAATTTTTTGAGGTTTTTTAGAAAATTTTCAAAATCTGACAATAATAAAAGGCACATTTTGTAATTCGCGACAAAGACCGTGTGCAGTGCATTTATTAATATATCCAACTTACTCTAAAACATTTCAAGAACGACAGCTATCCAGATAATCTGGCAATTTTTGTATATTTAGTGATTTACTAGTATCATATCCACCGTGATAATATTTAGAGTAAAAGAAATGTATTAATAAACGCACTGCACACTGTGTTTGTCGCAAATCACAAAATGTTGTCTTAAATGTTTTCAGATTTTGGATAAACTATAAAAATACTCGAAAATTTTGAATTTCGCGGGCTAGACAGGCGCCTTCACCTTAAAGAGCTAGGAATTTGTTGCGTTTCGTTCGATGAGTGAGAGAGCTGAAAGAACTAACCCCCTCCCTTGCCTCCCTATTTCCAACTCCCCTTAAATCATCCACCATTAAAGGTATCCATTATAACACTGTCATACGAGTGCCAAGCATTTATTCCATCCAATAAAATGATTTATAGGATTACATTATTTTTATAGGTATACTTACAAATAGTATTGCTTGCTGTTAAATAATACTTTACAATTCATGCTTATTCTCTTAGAGTAAAGTATTAATTACAGTGCATTGTATGAGAGGCACGTACAAATATGTATGAGAATAAATAACCAGGGAATTATGTGTCTAGGATGACGCAAATTTCAGTTGTCTTTTACCTATTTTCAGGGTGACATAATAATGATGAAACACTTTTGACCACGTTTAGATAAGTATTACTTAGATATAAGTGTATGTTTTAAGCGACGCCAGTTGCAATTACTTTGTAACGTAAGATGTACCTATAACCTATCTATGAATAAGTTATCATCATAATGTCCAATATTAACCCAATAACATGAATTTATCAATTGACAAACAATGAACTACTGTCATAGCTACTGTGAATGATGTATTCCAAAACATTTTGAGGACGATCCTTTATATTGAAATACTAACCCACCGACTAATTTCGGGGTTATACAATTTCTTCTACTAGGAGCATATATTTCATATTTTATCTAAGTATATTATATTGTAGATATATGATCCTAGATTTTATTATATATCCTCGATCTTGAATTCATCTAAAGAGATTCTACAAGTGCCTGATGGCGGAGTGCGCGCGGTCTCAGTGCGTGGGCAGTGTGAATCTGTCGGCTTGCGTCCTGGCGGGGCGCAGGCGCTGCGCGAGGCGCGCGCGCGCAGCCGCCAGGCACGTCGCCAGCGCGTGCGCGGACACCAGCACCACCGCGCACAGCGAGACGAACCCGAATGCTGACCCTGGTAGTAACAGAACTACTGGTAAAGATAATGCAACTAGTGGAATTTCCTGTTAGGTCTTCTTTTCATCTTACTTTTCAACCTAATACTGAGGTATGTCAAATTATTAAGACCAAACTCGATATACAGGCTTGCAATTGGTATTCCTTGCAGGGTGTGGTAGAGGAGCTGAACACCACCAAAGAATATACTAAGAAATACTTAAAAAAAAGTATGTTGACAAGCATTCTATGTCGAGTTTACCATAATATAATAAATCAGTGCCGAAATTATAATTTTATAATTTTCCACGTCACTTTTCACACTCGTCCCAACTTTTTATTCGCTTGTAAGTAGTAGGTAGATTAGGTAGGTATTAAAAGTAATATGCCCTATGAAATCTGCCGCCCCTAGGCTGCAGTCTACACAGCCTATTTGGAAATCTGGCACTGCTAGTAAGGTAGATACCTACACCGCTTGATTAGAAAATCACGCCGTGCGGTTATCAGATATTTAAGAATAAGAATACATTTATTATAAACCAGTAGTTACACGTACACAATTTGATATGAATAGTAGGTACAAGAGGTATATTGCAAGCAAGTAAGTAACTAAATCACAATAACATGGACATACCTATTACTGTGGATCTCAAACTAAGCAAATGCTTTTATCTTGGGAATATATACTAGCTACAAATCTATTCTCGGTCGATACTGGTATAAATAAAAGAGCTCACCAGGCTTATTCCAGTCTAGAGCTGGATATATTGCAGGCAGGCCGATTCTGTCGGTACCGCCCATCGCCCAGTAGAGGGCGCTGAAGACCCCATAAGCCAGACCAGCGCCGGCGCTGTAGAGGGCGTGCGCGGCGCGGACCGGATGCGCGGTCACACCCAGCTCTACTAGCATCAGGAGAGAGTTGCCGCCGTGGACTAGCACGTTCAAAACGTTTACTTCGTGGATCCCTGAAAATATGAAGGCGAGACGATAAAAACTAGTTTGAAACTCGATGTTCAGTTATTTAAAAATGGCCGCAATGCAAAGAAAGGTACCGTCAGATAACAAATTTGATGTGTCACTGGTGGCTACTTAAAATACATAAAGATAGGCTGAGCCGCCTTCTTAGTAAAACGCATTAAGATACATGTACTCAGTTTCATGGTAATACAACATTAGGTAATGGCAAAGGTGACTAAGCCTTTACCATTAATTGTGGGATATGTGTAGAACTACATCATTATCTAAATTCAGCGAAAGGCAAAAGGTAAACAGTAATTAAATATACATACTTGGGTCATGGACCAGTGTCCAGTAGACCAAGGAGATGACGAACGCCAGGTCAGTGGCGATGTTGTGGGCCAGCCAGTAGGCGCGGCACAGGAGCGGAGTGGCCGCCCGTCGCGACACTGGCATCGGCATCTCGTCTTCTTCACATGCTGAAATTAATCCGCCAATAATATAACGTAAGTTTCATTTAGTTGTCAATTCCTGGATCGGTGACCGCTAGTAGCATTTACAACTGAGCGCCATCCAAGTAACAAAGCCCATAAAGCTTTCATTATGAATAGTCAGAATCTACCATCGGTTCTAAATGCTGCATGGTCACTTTTAGTGGTCATTAAAAGAAAAAAAAGAGGTAAGTATACATTCCCACGAAACGCTATGCGAGTAGGCGACGGCAAACCCATTGTCATAATACTAGCAAACTATAAACAGTTCAATACAGCAGTCACTTAGTTATCTTACTCAGAATACTATATTTAATTCAATATAATAATCCTACTAATATTATAAATGTGGAAGTTTGTGAGTGTGGATGTATGTATGTATGTATGTTTGTTACTCCTTCACGCAAAAACTACTTAACGGATTTGGATGAAATTTGGAACACAGATAGTTTATAACCGGGATTAACATATAGGATACTTTTTATCCCGATAATCCCGAAATTTTTGTTAAGTTAAATACTACGCGGACGAAGTCCGTGGGCACAGCTAGTAATAAATAAAGTAAATAATGTAGCCCTTTTGATGTCCTTTGGGCATAATCCACCAAGCTGGCCCAGTGCGGGTTGGCGGATTTCACATGTCTTTCGTAAATTGGTTTGATTTTCTAAGACATGCAGGTTTCCTCACGATGTTTTCCTTCTCCGTAACCGAGTGATCATCATATATCAATTAAGATTCGCACATAGATTTCGAAAAACCCAAAGGTGTGAGCCGGGGTTTGAACCCAGGACCCGGTGCTCGCAAGACGCGTGCTTAATCAATCGGCTATCACTGCTTCAAAATAATAATAATACATCATAATTGATTTTTAAAGGAAGCTTTTTAAACCTATATATCGAACAACTCAAGAAAATCCTAAGATTATTTCATACTATAGTATAAGAGGTTTTCATCATCATCATCATCATCAGCCTATGCTTGTCCACTGCTGGACATAGGCCTCCTCTAATGAGCGCCATAGCGCCCTGTCTTCAGCTTGCCGCATCCAGCATCTGTTTTATTTTGTAATAAGTGCAAATTCATTTTATATATATTTAGGTATCTTACCAACCACATAAATAACAACAGGTTTTGTTTAGTTTGGTATTCTGTAGTTAGGTACCTACGCCACATACTTAGTTGATGTTATTTTTTAATAAGTCCGTTTTAAAGCGTGTCAACGGGTCAGTCAGTGGAGGCCGATCAATATTACGTACATATTGATCTCCTACATTCAGTCTTACTCGTGGCGCTACCACACTATTTTCATAAATTGATGTAGTTAATATAGACATCCTTGACGTGCTCTAAATCACCGTTCCCAAGATCATTGGAAGTAAATCTTTATTATATGATTGCATGAAATTTGATGCTATTGTATCCAACTTGCGTCAAATGCCACTCAACAATGCTATGAGAGCCCGTTGCCCCGCGTCTGGAATGAGGAACCAATAAGGATTATTTGAACTACAATGGACGGACCCGCTGCGGTCTTAATTGACGCGAAATTGTTACCAATCAACTGGTTGTGACCCGCACGCACCCTTTCGATAGCTACTCAACGAAAATGTATTTAAATAAAAATACCCTTGACATATCCGAATGATATGAAAGTGTCGTTATCGACAATAAAATTGCCATTAGTTATTTTCAGTTGAAGTGGTCTAGATGTGGCAGACAAAAAATGGTTACTAGTCGACCGGTGTTGACCTATGCCCACCCTGTCGATGGCCACTCAATGAAAATGTCCTTGAAACAATATTACTTAAAAATTACATGAACGATGAAACTGTTTGTTAGCTGGTAAGTAATATTCCGCTGGATATTTTTTATCTGTTGGGCCGAGGCGGAGGGATTAAATCATTCCAATCAATACTTATAGGAAACGAATTCGGAAGCTTTAAACTCCTGTATTCTCGCCATCTTTAAAGTTATTTGGAAACTTATTGCACTGTCAGTTATCGTTTCGATTATTAACATTCAAATGCTTATTTTTCGAATTAATTTAAAAATGGCAAAAGTACAGGTGTTAAAAGTTTCCGCATCCCTTTCCGATATCGATTCCATTGGTTTAAAATACCCGCGCAGATCGGCTGCAAAAAATCTGGACTGTCTAGTCTCATCACAGCTAATAATAAGATAAACAAAAATACTATTCTAGTCTACCTAGACTAAACACGATTTTAGTAGGAGCAAAGCGTTTTACATTGAAAACAAAGCGAGCACGTGTTCAATCGATCGGCAACGGACATCATTGGACGTTTAGTATAACACGCGACTGTGTGATTCAGATTAATTGATTCGCGTGCGGGTTGCGTCGCCCGAGGATATTGTCGTAATAGACGCACCCACGCGAGGCACTTGACATTGCTCATCGGCCAGCCGTCTTCTGACGTCATCGCCGAACTTCCAAACCTCCCGACCCAATGCAGCCGTGCGGGTACCCTTTGAAGCGTTTTTAGGGGCCATTATTGGCTGTGGCTTCCAAAATAAAAAGGTTTAACTGCTAAGATAACATACAGATTATGAGTGTACTCCGGTTTGCGAGTCATTGAACTTGTGGGATGGTAACATTTGGTGATGGTGTCTTATTCATCACCAATCATGCAAAACATCCGGTTGACGAGTGAAGATCCAGTTTGATATATACTTTAGTCAAGTAAGTTGCAATAGATGTATAGAATGCTGTTCTACAGCTCCATTCATCCTCCTATAACATTGCGACTGGAGTGTCGAAGATCTATGAAATAAGGATCTTGTGCAGACACTCACGTATACAAAATTGTTGTCTTCTTAACCGGTGTACGACGGCCAGCGCCAATCCCGCCTGTATTGCGATGAGAAGGAACCCCCAGTTGGTGAAGTATATGAACCACTTGAAGTAGTTAAGCTCCACTCTGGGGCCGTCGTACTTGCGTGGCAGCCGCTGACACGCAAAGCTCGCCACACCGACTGATAACACGCCGACGAATATAAGCCACCTGGAACAGAATGTTTAACCGTTTAGCATTTAATTAGACAAACGGACGGTGGTTAGTTACACGTAGATTGGTAGCCAGATTCTTATAAGTCTACAATCATCCCCGGACAAATAATTTCCCACCATCTAGTCACATAAGGTATAAATAATAATTGTGAAAATCACTAGTCTCGCCTTCATAAAAACAATTCAGGGAACCAGACCCTTCTAATGACCAAGTAAAGAAGTTCAGGAACACCCATTTGTTTTGCTTATAGACTTTTCCCATGAACTAATAAGATCCTGCCAATGACGAAGAAGTGAGTAGCCATTAAGGATATATAGTAAAGTATGTGACTCTTGATATTTTGTCTGGCTGAAAATTGAGTAGGTATGTGCTTTCGGATAATCCGGGTCTAACAAAGTAACTTTCACCCCTCCAGATATAGATTTACATAGATAACGCAAGTATCACGATTTGTATTGAAACCAAGCGTGCCGAGTTTTTAACACCTCCTGTGACGTCATAAGTGACGGGAAATCCAAACCGATTCAAAGACTGTGGTTACCCCTAACATATAAATATTCCATTAGACTTTCATAGTACCTATAAATGATGTATGCGGTGGATGGATGCGGGCTGGTCTGCCACTGGCTGCAGGCGAACTGGTGCGCGGGGTGGTGCTCGAGGTTGAGCGCGCGCCGGCTCGCCTGCCAGATGCGGCCCAGCAGCGCCGGCTTGCATGACTTCTGCATAGCTACCGAGAGAAATTCGATTGCTTGAGAAAAAAAAAAATTTGAACACCCCCGTCTCGACGACTTTTTAACCTACAAAAGAGCTGATCATTTTCAAACGGCTGATCCGATTTTCATGAAACATAGCTAAGAACACTCTCGATCAGAATACCTACCTTACAAAAAAAAACAAAGTTGAAATCGGTTCATCCGCTTGGGCGCTACGTTGCCACACACAGACATACAGATACACATACACAAATACACATGTTAAACTTATAACACCCCTCTTTTTATGTCAGGGGTTAAAAAGAATGATAGAAAGCAATAGTGTAATTTACGACGTAAGACAGATAAGAAGGTATATAATTATTGTTTTACTTTTGGTAACAAGCAGTGCTCAATTGTAAAGTTAATTCGTTACTTTACACTTTTTACGAATTGAGAATAGGTTGCGTTGCGAATATAAATGGCCATTTACAATTTGTGTTGGCATAGCTACAGACGGTGATGTCTGAATCGGAGGTAACATAAATTCTAATTGTGCAGCGGCTGAATGGAGCTGTACGCTGGCAATAAATCGATTATATGATATACAATGGCCTGACATCAACTTTACGTTATATATTAGATACGTTGCATATTTTTAGTTACACAATTTCGAAAGAGACGAGGTTAGGGGGCGTCCATTAATTACGTGAGGTATTTTTGGGAATATTTCGATCCCCCTTCCCCCCTTGGTGAGATATCGTAAGATTTCTTCAACTCCTTAATCTCCCGCGAGATTCTTCAAAATGTATGTTTTGGCTGTAAAGGTGTTGGATTATTGAGAAAAAAAATTAGGAAAACGGTTGACCCCAAAGGCCATCCTTGCCACTTCCCGTTAATTCCATACTTAAGCGCTCAAAATTGGACTTGGCCATATTTTATTCTAGAAATATTTGTTCACGCAATTTTACACCGTTTTCTGCTAGAAAAATAATCACGTGATATTTGCCAAGACGCCCCCTCCCCACTAAGTGAGATTGGGAAAGATTTTACGTGATCCCCTCCCCCCCTGGAACACCTTACGCAATTAATGGACGCCCCCTTAACAGTACATATATAAAATCTTTTTTCTTAAAGATTCACGCGATCTAAGTTATGTTGTGAAAACAACCGGCTAGGAGTGTTGCGTCTCAATCTGAAAGAATTGTCTGTCCCGCTCCCTATTAGGTCGACAACGTCCAGCAATGCCAAAGGCTACGGTAACTGCTATCATCAGGCGGTCCGTACGCTTGTGTGCATTCTTAATCATATAAAAAAACAGTTTTTTTAGTTTGATCTGTGACAACACATCAGTTGCACGCTCGTACCAAATAAAAGTTTATGTGATATTCACTCGGTAGGTATAAAGATAAGGGAATGAAAGTTACATTGAAATTGGAATCAACATGAAAGCATTACTCATTCAGTAATTGACCAATTATGATATAAGTAATGAAGAGTTCTGAATTTATGATATAAGTTTATGAACGTGCGGATTTTGGCCCCTTGCCCTCTTTAATTATTCGATTGCTTTTTTTTATAAATGGCTCACTCATCCATTTTAATGAAACTATCGTCAGACAAATTTATTGGTAACTGTAGCCAAATCAATGAAATATTCATCGTGCAATTACCATAACGTGGGCTATGTAATTTTTACGAAAAACAATAAATTTAGGAAGGTTAAGTAAATTTAATATTTTTTTCACAAAAATATTGCGAAAAATTTTCTAAATAAAGTAGGATTTTATTACCATGATGTATAAAATATTTAATTGATCCCAAATCGATAGTACTTAAATGATTAATGAGCGTGGGTAGGTCCGCGATCGCCAGCTAGTTCGAGAGGTCAGTGCACAGCAAATTGTCAGCCACCTGCGTCTATTGCGCGAATTAGCGAGTGGGCATGCCATCTGTGCTACGCAGAATAACCACTAATTAAGACACAAGGCCTATTGAGATGTCCTGAAAGCTACGAAATTGTGCCTATTCCTAATCGTGCCATCTAGATATGAGTTGAATATCAATTCGGTATTGTTAATAAATAAAATCATTAGAATGCAATTACCAAGGATTCTTATTATTACAATTTTGGTATCTCCCGACTGTTTTTTTTTACTTTTCGAGTCTATTGGTATTCCTGTTTGCGCTTAATGTTACGAATAAACGTTTTATTTCATTTCGTTTCAACTTTGTTACTTTTTAATAGGCTTTAGGGCCACGGGTGGGATGCTGTTGGATTTCTTCTCCACACAGTAGTTTAATTGCATCTAATTCTAATATTGTAGTGATAGTGGCATAGAAGAATACCTAAAATGAATGCGGACATGAATTCCGAGCGGATCCCTGCATGGAGTTCTAGCAATATTTCATTACATTTCTGTTGATATATTTATTAAGTTTAAGTACACATTTACACGCGCGTGCGGTAGGACCAGTAGTTAGGCAGTGTGATATTCATATTCCAATGGAGCATTTGCAAGTATATTTTATGGCAGTATTGGTACATGGCCACCAGTGGTCTCGGTTCGCTGCCTTCGAGTGCTATCCATGGCAGCAATATGAATGCATGGAGGACAGTGTTGATACAGTAACAATAAACTAGAATGATTTTATACCGAGCGATTATCTCAAAGTGGCGTATGAGAATTCTGCTTCTGGCAATCTTTGTAGATTTAATAATGAAGTTGTTGCGTTGATTAAACTGGACGCTGTTAAGGCAATCTCCGTGTAACAGCGTTGGTCAATTGAGCAAATACTCAGTTCTTGCGAAAAAAGTAGTAATATTTCGTACGAGGTGGGCAGGCTATAATATGTATCACGTAATTTCGTATTTGTCTTTATAGCAGTAAAGTTAAATTTGGTACCTACATAAAATATGTTTTTTTTAAAAGGCTTGCCTTTTTTTGAAAATTAAACAAAAGTTTTGAATGATATAGCATCATCTATATATATAAAAATGAATTGCTGTTAGTTAGTCTCGCTAAAACTCGAGAACGGCTGGACCGATTTGGAAAATTTTGGTCTTGAATTATTTGTGGAAGTCCAGATATATAAGGTTTAAAAGGTGAATAAATATGAAATTCCACGCGGACGATGTCGCGGGCACAGCTAGTCATATTATAAAATACTAGCGGCCCGCCCCGGCTTCGCACGGGTACATTGCGGTTACATTATTAGAGTTTTAGTAAGGATCCCAAATTTTTTTGAAAATATATTATAGCCTATGTCACCCGGGAATAGTGTAGCTTCCCAACAGTGAAAGAATTTTTCAAATCTGTTCAGAAGTTTTGGAGCCTATTCATTACAATCAAACAAACAAAGTTTTCCTCCTTATAATATTAGTATGATAATTATGCAGCATTGTGTAGGTGATGTTATCTTCAGTTAATGTTAAGTTTGTTGTTAATTTATTGCGTTTAAATTTTGAGAATACTAACTATAAAACCGTCCGGTTTTATATCCTCAAAGTGCACGTCAGGACATGCACAGTGAAGGCTTCCGGACCCGTTTCAATAGCGAAGATTTATCGTATCGATAACCAAAGAAGTGAAATCTCCGTATTGAGTATATTCAGAAACGACGGGGAATTAACTTAACTTTAACTTGGTGAGCTGTAGCTCATGATTTAGTGAACCCATTTCTCCTGTTGTAATTTTAATTGCAATATCGTGCATGTGCTAGTGTTCACATTTTTTCTACATTTTGCATCAAAATATGCGATATAAATGGCCGTATCTTTTGATTGCATTGTCTTAGAAGCCAATTTTTTACACCTGCAAGGGACCATAGCGGTTGATATATGATATTAATTTCAACTTGATATCTCGCTACGTTTTTGAGAAAAGGAGTCTTGACAGACAGGCAGACAGACGGACAACAAAGTGATCCTATAAGGGTTCCGTTTTTTTCCTTTTAAGGTCCTGCACCCTAAAAACCGTGGATACGGTACCTCTGTCGTGGGTCATCTACACCACTGAACATAAATTACAACAGACAATATAATAATATCATATCGCTATGATTCGTAGTGGATTAGTAGTGCAGTCATTCAGTCTAGTCTAGCCTTCCTGCAACCTTGTTGCATAAATAAGTTATTATGATGCATCCCATGTAGTTGCTACGACGCTTCGTAGTAGGTATACTACAAAACAATTTCCGATTAGATGTCCAAATAAACTGAAGGCCGATCTGCGTTTTAGTGCTAATTAATGTGGGACTCCATTATGTGTATGCAGTGCGTACACGTTTTTGTTGAAATTATATTTCACAGCAATCTTGATAATTAAATGTGGTATTTATCAGATTTCTTTGTCTGTAATAAATATTTAATGACAATTTAGTAGTATTTTAATGAAATTGTTGTCAGGTCAAATATTTTAATGTGAGTGTTATAACCCATTAATGATAAAGAACCTCACCTGAAGACATAAATTGTAGCACGTTTTGTGATAACAACTATGTGTATGGGGGGTTAGCGCGGGCAACGGCCCACTAACCCTCCGTGGAACGTAGAGTACCCTTCGTACCGTACAGCTACCTCAGAAAATATGGTTACTTTTACCACGATATCCGCGTCATGCATCAAATAATGAATCATGCTAAAATAACTTATACCAAAATTATTTATTAATGCTGTATGTTCAAGACTTAGCGACATATTAAAATATGATGTGCTCACTGAAAATATTCTCGTCCAGTACTATCCACATACCTAGTTTTAATTGATGCTGCAATTCGAAACACATGTACTTATAAGTAGTGTATTTGTTATTTGTTCTCGTTATAGTAAGGCTTAGTCGACTCACACAGATCCAATTTCGGCAACTTCATCCTTTTGTCGCGGATCCGAGCCCGAGTTATTCGCTGACGAGGACGCGATACCCCGTGGGCGGTATACAGCACTATCGGTAACGTAGGTAGTTCACATTACGTTGTTTTTCAACGGCAACGAATGTGTACCGTTCTCGTGTCGCGATGTTTTCAAAAGGCAAGGAGCGATGTGCGGCGGTGCGCATGTACAGGCGGTCACTGCGGGACGGGTGCCGGGAGCGGGCCGCGCGTCGATATACCAGCAATAAGGGGTCCTCACACGATCTCGATTAGAATTAATTCTACGGTAAGTGGGTGTTCCGCATCGCTCCTTCGGTGGCCGCCGCAATCACTGCGGATCAATGGGACGCGCGGTTCATAACGATCGGCGATCGACGCAACGATTAATGGACCCCACATGACAGTTAACACGGACAAATGGGTTCCTAATTTAAGACAATTGGCCGGTCCGCCAAACCATACGATGACCTATAATGATGAATTTTAAATTTATTGTTATTGTAACGATACCTTTCATGTCATAGATAGACGCGAAGGCCGAATCAGTTGGTTGATATACATTTAAGATGAAGCTAAAATATTTTGTGATGTTACTTACATGACTTCCGTATGAAAAGGTAAATGAGAACGATGATCGGTGTATGGAGTATTAAAATCCCACAAAATCCAATCATTGTACCTACCGCGCGCTCAGCGGTGCGGAGAGTGCGAAATGCACCGCGCTCGAACGACAACAAACAAAACTTAAATCAATATTATGATCCGTTCTTTGATTACTGCGTTAAACAAGCAATCTTACTATAAAACCTTTTTATCGATTAAATTCAAGTTTATTTTTTTTAAATTAATTAATTTAAAAACTCCATGGATGAAAGGTTTAATAAAAATATAATTGCTTACCTACTTACCTATGTGTATTACCTATTAACACCTTTTACACAAAAGTATTTCAATAAAAAAAAAACTACATACCTGCATCCACATTCTTCTTTATAGGATCAATTGTTACATCTTTGCACATTTCTACTTATCAAATTGTACTGTAATATGTACTGTGGGTTTATTTTATTATGCATCGGTGGCGGGAGCGGCGGGGTGCGAGCGTGCCGGGTGCGTCGTGTCAACTGCACCGGGCTGTTGTCGGCGCGACGGGACGTGCGCCACTGTGCCATGCCGGCCGTGCCGTGATCGCCGCACCACTATTATAAAATCCATGGTGAGGCTTCCCCCAATGGAGCGAGCGATGAGCGGCAGCGATTAAGCCGGAGATACTCAAACAATGGGGACAGATTTTTACCACCTGGGGTTATTTAATTTTTCTTTTATATCGTCACACTGAACACCAATTGTAAGGTCCTAACTAAGCAAAGCTTGCACTATGGGCACCGTACAATGGACTGGTGACGATCCCCGTGACACCCAGGCCTGGGCAAATTAAGAAAAGGCCATTTCCGAAATTTGCTCCGGCGGGAATCGAACCCGCAACCACTATGTGTAGAGAGCAGAGCGGCCTACGCACGACCCACTGCACCAAGCGGTCGTTTTTAAATCATTCGAATCGATATCTGAAACGGATTCGGAATCTTAAAAAGTCTTCATCGTTCTTTAACCATTAAATTCCATAACTAAACAGAGTAAAGAGGTTTTAGTACCCAATAACAGTTCGCAGGTTTCCGGATTTTCACTTCCTCTAAAAATTTTCATAGATGTTGAAATGACTTTAAGAAGGCGCCTGTCTAGCCCGCGAAATTCAAAACTTTCGAGTATTTTTTTAGTTTATCCAAAATCTGAACACATTTAAGACAACATTTTGTGATTTGCGACAAACACAGTATACGGTGCGTTTATTAATACATTTATTTTACTCTAAATATTATCACGGTGGATATGATACTAGTAAATCACTAAATATACAAAAATTGCCAGATTATCTGGATAGCTGTCGTTCTTGAAATGTTTTAGAGTAAGTTGGATATATTAATAAATGCACTGCACACGGTCTTTGTCGCGAATTACAAAATGTGCCTTTTATTATTGTTAGATTTTGAAAAATTTCTAAAAAACCTCAAAAAATTTGAACTTCGCGGGCTAGATGGGCGCTTTAGCCTTAAGCATATCTTTCCATTCCACTTTGCACTGCAAGGAAATATATGGACATTTCCACTTACCAAGGGGTAATATTTATTCGAATTAATTATTGCAGTAAAATAACAAGAAGCCTTTCTCCGGTACTCACCGAGGGTCAAACTATGGCATTTTCGTTGGACAATATGGATCTTAGCTTACCATGGTTGGAGTGTGTGGCAAGCAACTTATCATGCTTTTCGAACCAAGAATGTTGGACTTATAATCCCATCAAAGTCTAAGATATTATCTAACATAGTCTTATATACCTAACGCCTGCCTTTCGGCCTGTGTGCTGCCAACTAGCCTGCTACCTCCCTCAATCGCATCGCGTACTATTTCCCTGGCCTACTCTGAAAATAAAAATAAATACACAAAAGTAATTCCGAGCACTCAGCCTAAATACTTTCTGTTTGAATGTTTCATTTGGTTTTGTAGCTATTTTTTGAAATTTGTGTCTTGGAATTTGCCGGTGTCGAATACATGATTTCATCCGGCTGCAACAACGCGACGGTGTATTAAAAGCGCTATATATTTTTTGTTTAGCTTTTTGATGCCTGCATATCTTGTGTCACGTGCCTCGCGCCCCCCCGTTTCCTTTGTCGATGTTGTTGACCCTTTGTCACAGCCCCCAATTCTGCGAGTCAGGAATCACGAAATGTACCATACATATATCATATAAACTTATGGTCACCAAGCAACGACACCTTTACAAACGTTTATTTATTAAAGACTAGTTTCTGGCCGCGACTTCGTCCACGTAGACTTAAGTAAAGTATTCTATGTGTTAGGTTATAAACTATCTGTGTTCCAAATGTCATCCAAATACGTTCAGTAGTTTTTGCGTGAAAGAGTAACAAACATACATCCACACTAAGAAACTTTCGCATTTATAATATTAGTAGGATATTTAATATTTTATGATGATGATGAGTGTTTTCTTTTTTAGGCCCTTTGACCTCAGTCAAAGGGTTAATAATTTTGATGTTTAGTTACGAATATGATGTTTTCGTCTCGATTGTATAGTGGTTTGGTTTCGATTGTTAGGTTCTCCTCTGCTATGATGATGAGTGTTATTTTAGTTAGACAACACTTACATTAGGAAGATATAGGTACATTTAAGGTCACCTTGAGCCCATGATTTCTTGAGGTTTTGGCATAAATATGATACCTACCTATTTGTGTGTAGGTACCTACATACGACCTACTCACTCACACTTAACGATTTGAATTGGATGCATGGAACAAACAGCATTTCTCTAGAAATCATAGGAAAATTAAAAATGATATAAATGTTTTTACCATTGCATATCATCATCATCATCATCATCAGCCTATGCTTGTCCACTGCTGGACATAGGCCTCCTCTAATGAGCGCCATAGCGCCCTGTCTTCAGCTTGCCGCATCCAGCATCGGCCTGCAGTCTTTCGCAGATCGTCATCCCACCTGGTCGGAGGGCGTCCTACACTACGTCCTACATACTATTGCAAATCTATACAAATAAATAAAATTGGAGTGTCTGTTTGTAATATCAAAAAAACAGACAGATGTAACAAACGCTATCGCTGAATATCTTTCAGACCACTAGTTGAACGACGCTGTTTAGTAAAGAGGCTAGGCTGTTGATTGAACGGCTAACTAAGCTAATTGGCTGCGACATACCTTTAATATTATGCAATTAGTCAGTATTTATTAAATTAATGAATGTGCAGGTGACCGTCATGGGACGCAAGCGCAACCCAACCTCACATATTTCCGAACCGAGGCACAATTCGATTGATGAATATATTTAACTGTTACGGTTCATGGTTCCACGCATGGTTTTCCAACTCTCTCACTCATGGTACGAAATGAAGCCACATTAGAGATACTTAAGGCTAAAGCGCCCATCTAGCCCGCGAAATTAAAATTTTTTGAAGTTTTTTTAGAAATTTTTCAAAATCTGACAATAATAAAAGGCACATTTTGTAATTCGCGACAAAGACCATGCGCAGTGCATTTATTAATATATCCAACTTACTCTAAAACATTTCAAGAACGACAGCTATCCAGATAATCTGGCAATTTTTGTATATTTAGTGATTTACTAGTATCATATCCACCGTGATAATATTTAGAGTAAAATAAATGTATTAATAAACGCACTGCATACTGTGTTTGTCGCAAATCACAAAATGTTGTCTTAAATGTTTGCAGATTTTGGATAAACTAGAAAAATACTCGAAAATTTTGAATTTCGCGGGCTGGACAGGCTCCTTCACCTTAACGCCAATCTTCAGTGAGCGGGTGGTACTACACCTCTCGAGCCATACCGTAAGTATATGAGCTGTAGAGAATTTGCTACAGCTTAGCTTTACTACAGCTTAGCGCCAACACTCTCTTAAACGTACTTGCAGACCGGCTGGATGGCCCCTTCTTTCGGAACTGGATAGGTATGCATAATACATACATGTCCAGTGCCAAATGAATTTTGCAAAGATTTTAAATTAATTTGTTATTACTAACACTAGTTTTTAAGTTAAAAATTGTTACTAACATTATGGACAACCGTCTGAAATAAAACTATTATTATTATTATTATTATTTACGACCGTAACCTATATTAGAATCTATAAACCGTTCAATACTACGAATACGACCTTCATTCAGTCAATTGACGACCGCTTGGCGCAGTGGTTCGAGCGTAGCCCGCTCGGCTCATTGCAAATGGTGGTTGCGGGTTCGATTCCAGCCGGAGTAAATTTCGGAAATGGCGTTTTAGTTATTTATCGTGACCTGGGTGTCACTCGGTTCGCCCCCAGTCCATTGTACGGTGCCCATAGTTCAAGCGTCGCTTAGTTTAGGACCATACAGTTCGTGTGTACGTCTGGCGATAATAATAAAAAAATTATTGTATTTCTAGATTAGAACCTGCGATAAGTTCAAATTATCTATTGGAGAAAATTTCGAAGTCGTCGGGAACATCTATAATTAAGACTAAATTCCAAGAGGTCTGAGAGTACCTACTGCTACTGCTGCTCTCATTTATCTTAACTCTACCCAAGATCTTATATCAATCATTGTTACTTTATTTTCCACGGCCTAAAGCTGACGAATTTCGGTGATGATGATAGATATCTGTATTTTTCTTCTTTAGGTTTTTCTATAGATGAATGTGTGTTAGTTATCTCGTTTGTGCATTGTTCGGAACCTAGTACCTAAAACCTTAGGTATATACCTACTTCATGATAGGACGGTTTACCACCTAGGTAATCAGATTGTAGTGTGTATAAAACTTAAGGTAAATACTTTTTTAAACTACTATTGCCATATTGTTTTCCTATATTTACGCGAATACTACACATTGAAATAAAACAATTTTTCGGATTTTATCGCGTTTATTAACTTTATGTTCCCGACGTTTCGGTTGCTTTACAGCAGTCATGGTCACGGGGGGACTAAGGTGTTAGACGTCCTGATGTCATAGTTAGTAACTGGGTACCCTCATATTTAGTTGTTGTTTGCGGTCCGATCCACGCAGAAAGTGCTCACAGTGTCTCGAGGTCTTGCAATGGTACACTTGGTTTTGGATTTAATTATATTAATTACTGGATCCCAAGTTGGTGGTAGCACCCAGCCCAAAGTTAATAAACGCGATAAAATCCGAAAAATAGTTTTATTTCAATACTATTGCCATCCCATATGGGGACGAAATAAGGGTGTTTAAAATTTAGAAAATGTCAAACACGTATTCGTCAACGTTACTTCAAGTGCCACGTGCAAGACTTACAGCCATGAATTTTGGTTCACGTGTTCTCTTAGCCTGTAGATGAGAGATAAGATCGGATTTCCCAAAATTCCACCGCTAAGGGGATCTAATGGGGGTGACAAAGTTTGAATAGAACATTTTATTGTGTAGTCCGAGTGACACGAGCTTTGGTACGAAGACTGTCAATAACCTAATCACCGAGATTATCATTTAGCACATGTGTTCCTCTTGGCCTCCAGGGGAGAGATAAGAAGGGATTTGTGATTATTAGTTGCAGCATAAAGACATAAGGGTATTGGAACGATAATAATTTTACTCTAGAAAAAACTAACACAAAATTGTGTTCATAATAAGCGATAACAATAAGACATCGGACAAAAAAAACGCGTTCAATAAAATACTGGCTGGCAATCAATAATTATACGACAAAGAAAAAAAAGTTTTTTTTAAGTTTGCGTTCGATTGTTTGGCGAAGTAAAATGAGCTAAACTAAGGTCTTTCAATTATATGTTTAACATGTAGGTACATAGCAAACATCATTCGTACATTTATCTCCAACATAATAGTATAGTTGCTAAGTAAGTGGCGGCCGCCAGGGAGGTGGTATACCTACCCCAGCGGCGCCACTAAAAATGTCGATTATCGCGGTACCTAGTAAAGGGCCAAGTACGTACATTATAGATGAAGAAGTTATTAATATTCACACGCTATCCCGACACTGATAATTTAATTTTACAATATCCGGGCGCCAAATACGGTCTGTCTGTCACGAGTTTGGTTATAGTTGCATGTGTAACGGGTATAAGCATATAATTATGCTTTTAGTAAGCACTAGTGATGTAACGAATGTTGGATTTTTGACATTCGCGAACGCGAATGCGAATACGAATATTTGGCTCCAACATTCGCGAATGCGAATGCGAATGTTGACTTTTAAATAAGAAACACCAAGTTGAAAATTAAAAAAAACCCTGATGCAACGACTTTTTAAATGACTAAAGAGCTGATAATTTTCTAACGGTTGACTCAATTTTCGTGAAACATAGATAAGAACACTCTCGATCAGAATACCTTTCTAAAAAAGAAACAAAATTAAAATCGAATCCTCTTTTTGGGCGCTACGATGCCATAGCCACACAAATACACATGTTAAACTTATAACACCCTTATTTTTCGTCGGGGGTTAATAAAGAATGCGCAAACTGTTAGACTGGTTTGACATTTCGTGTCGGCCGAACATAGCCGAACCCATGCAGGTTGAAAGAACAAAGTTAGTCACATAAAGTTAATTTGAAGATATTTGCTTTGATTTGAGGGTAGTTTAGTATTATTGCATTAAACAAATTTATTTGATATTCAAATTTTATTGAGATAGTGTTTTAATTAGACTAACAAGAGCAATATAATATTTATAATTTAGTTGCCTACCTCAAGACAGTTACATTTAAGAAAAAAACAAATATAAGTAAATAAGTGCATTATGTGCAAGTGAGCTAAGTAATGATCGAGGCTGGTTTTCAGCCAGAGACTAACGTGAGGGCTGTGCTGTGATGGAGCCAAGGTGTGTAATTAACAATGCTCACGCGTTTCATACGACATTTTATAACTTATTTGCGAATAAAAATTTTGAATATTACAAATTGAAGAAAATCACAATTCTCGAATTTATTTAAGACCTAAAGAAATGCAGGATGAATGAAATAAACCTACATGGCAAACAAACATTCGCATAGATTCTTGCGAATGCGAATGCGAATGTCAAAAAATAAGCGAATATTCGCGAATGCGAATGCGAATATTCGTTACATCACTAGTAAGCACTAAGTAGTTAGGACAAGTACCTACATAATATTTGGAATGATCAAAGATTTATTACAACACTTCATGGTATTATGACGGCGAAGGGCACTATGGAGGGAGAAGGAAACGATTTCAAAAGTTTATTACCACGGGTGACATTGCATTCATTGAGTAAGTATATTTTAAAAGTGCGTATATTGTTTTTGTTTTAAATTACGCGCCTATATTAGTCGCGGGATTGTGGTATATTGTTTATAATTCATGAGATGGATAAAAACAAGGATATCAAGTTTGGCGATGATGTCAATGCTTCGGAAGATAGACGTGACTACGATGCAGGTGTTTTTTTTTTTTTTTTTGGGCCCTTTGACTTTACTCAAAGGGTTAATAGGTTTTATGTTTAGGTACGAGTATGTGTATATCGTCTCGATTGTATTATGGTGTTAAGTTTCGATTTTTAATTTCTCCTCTGCTAATGGATACAGAGACGATGCAGGTGTTATTAGGTGGAAAAAGTGTAAATAATTTGCAATAAAATCGTTAAATTTACTAGGTGATGTTGAAATTTAGGAAAAAAAAAGGTTAGATTAAATTACAAGCATAAGCAAAGCGCTTTGTGTAAGAAGACCTGGGCTTGTAGTAAAGTAAATAACGACTTGTAATTTCTGTTACATGAGCGGCATTCGGAAGATTTTTAGTTTATTTATTACTTACTTGACTTACAGTTTCTTCTTTAACTTTCTATTCTGACCAGTTTAACGATTTTTTCCGGAAGAATTTCAAACTGTGTTTCACAAATTTTTGATGAAACTTAGTACCCTATTATGATATTCGGGAATATACATATAACGTCAATATAAATAGGTTCCTACACAAATCTTAAAAATACTCGGAATCTTTATTGATTCAGTCACAGCACAGCCTACTAAATCAAACAGTCGTTGACGAAAGTCAGAGTAGCTAACAATCATAAACGACATTATACGTAAACTCGGGAGTCTGTGAAGAATCACTGACTGTATGATTTTACCTACTACCTCAACCTTTAGCAAATTACGTACTTACTTTAGTACTCTAAAGGCAGCTTAGACAAACATTATGAACGAAGATGAATTAAGTTTTCCCCCGTAATTACTCTATAATGTACTTGGTAATTCCATCGGACCATGGCGGAGTTACCGTTACCTACTAATAATTGCAGACAAATTAATACTTTATTTCCTTCCTTTACCTCCCGGTCTGAATAAAGTAAACAAGCAACAATATGATTATTATAATAACTACAGAAATAATAATGTTACGGATCTGTACGAGCACGTCATAGGTGCAGGATATTCTTCAATAAAACCAAGTTGCGGCAATGTTTCGCTAGAGGCATTCGTCATCGATTCTAGTAAGTCATACTAATTTGAAATTGTTTTTAATATGTTACCTTAGTTACATAAACAAATATTTCGTAGAATTAATATGTAACAGGCAGGTTCATTGTAAGAAATATAATTATTGCCTCATTTAAAATGATTAAAGGAAGTATGGACAGCAAAAAAACTTTAGGTAGCCACATACATAGAGAGTTATATACCTATATAAATATTTTATTTCCCACCAGTTTGACGATAATGAGTAGAATACAAAATGTACGACAAGTAAGTACCTATTTGGGCATTTAAAGTAGTAAGTGATGTGTTAAGGACAGCCTTCATAATTAATGACCACTATTATACCAATACCGATATATTCATACATTGGTGGTAGGAGAGGCGTCTCGTCTGCCCGGCGCCTCAGTTATTTCACCCGCCCGCCCTGGCGACGCCAATGTCTTGTAATTACGGGGCGCCAGGGTCGCCGCCCACCCTGTTAGCATAGCTGTAATCAAATAGTTGTGTGACCTATAGTATACGATATTTCTTCTAAATAACTTTACTTTCAGTAGTATATGTTCACTGTAGGTATAATACGAGTATGTTAACTTTATGTTTAGTATGAAAATGAAATATATTATAAGGTCTCTAGATATTGCTAATATCTTTGAGCATCCATGTTTTTTGAATTCGGATTGCCTTTTTTAGGCTTGTAATTTTTTTAAAACTTTTAATTTCAATGCGATAGATTTGGCGATGTAATAAAACTATAATAATAATAATTTAGCCCTTTTGACGTCCCACTCCTGGGCACGGGCCTTCCTTCAACATGAGGGGGATTCAGGCCATAATCCACCACGCTGGCCCAGTGCGGGTTGGCGGATTTCACATGTCTTTCAAAAATTTGTTAAATCTTCTAAGACATGCGCAGGTTTCCTCACGATGTTTTCCTTCACCGTAAGCAAGTGATAATCATATAGAAATTATTATTCGCACATAGATTTCGAAAAATCCAGAGGCGCGAGCCGAGGTTTGAACCCAAAACCTGGTGCCCACAAGACGCGTGCTTTAACCTATCGGCTATCACTGCTATAAAATTAAATATACGCTAATAAAATTATACGAAAACATATTCACTCACTTACCTATATTTATTTATTATGCAATTATGCAATAAGTAACATGCTTACATAATACGGGGTCTATTAAATTAATAAGTTATTGCTAGGGGGGGTGGAGTAATCGGGAGTCAGGTCGGACGACAGAGTCCTGCCGCTTATGTTAACTTAACACAACTAACATTTTCATTAGCTAGGAATTGCTACCCGTGTAATATGATTAAGTTGTTAGTCATAGAGTGTCAATGTTTAAAATATAATAATTTAGACACATACATGCTAGGTAGCTGAAATGCAAATGCATAGTGGCAGGTTATACGACAGTAGGTATCATATTTACTGAGTTACGAGTTACGGCCTTGGAACGTTTGCCGCAAAAATCGAGTTTCGGCCTAAGAACACATCAACTAGCCAATTGGAATAGTGCAGACTTAATTTGAGATTTGCAGCCACCAATATTCATGAATAAGTTTGCATAGTCCCTAGCCGAAATGATATTTCTTTAAAATGGTCGGGAAAAAAAATATTAAAAAAAAGTTTTCAAATCTCGATAATTTTTTTACAACAATGAATTCTATGCTTACTACTTATCCAAATCCTCAATATTATTTAATTCGGATATATGAAATCGCCTGTACACAATATCGACTGGAAATATACCGCAATTTAGGAAAACGCCTGAGTTTTAATCACTCTATTTATATAATTTATTAAGTACATATCGAAATCGTTCCAGGCACTGACGCGCGAAAGGCGAATAAACAAACGTTTCAGTTTTATTGTGAGGAGCTAAGTACTCTCTACGACGCCATTTACTGCCCATTTCTTTATCGTAAGCGTTTATAGAGTCATCAAGTGATACGCAGAGTATTTCTATATGGTGCAACGGGTATAAAATTTATGTACTCGCCGGTACTGAACCTACGCTATGTAAACATAATTACATTCTCAGTGCGCACTCCAACCATCAGTCTTATGCATTTATTCCTTTATGCATCATAATTATGTTCCTCGATAAAGACCATCAATGTATTTTTGTCAAAATTAAGTATATCTTAATACTTACTAGGCTCCTGTGTGTAATGAAGGTTAAAAGTCATAATATAATTGGAATAAGTAGAGTCTACATATAGAGTCTCCGCCGTTATGCCTATAGCACAAGAGATATTAAATTAATGTATTCAAGGCCCCGGCGACACCGCCTCGCGTCTGTCAATAGCTTTTACAATTTTCATGCGAGCGAAAGCGCTTGTATGTATGTACCTACCTACATCAAGATCTATGTACAATGGTAGAGACCCTCAAATAGTTAGTAACGATGCTATTGTGATGACGAGGGAATTGGAGTTCCATTTCCGAGGCTGCGTACGTCACAGAGGCAAGTCACGGTTCTATTGTGCACTAGACAGGCTGTGGGAAAAAAAATTAATGAATAAAAAAGTGTTTTTTTTTCACCATACACATTAGGATTTTTGTGAGTTAGTTAGGCCCGTATTACCAATAGGACGTCGAGGTTTGACCATTGACGAGTTCCGAGGAAAAGTTAAATTGTCTTGGAACTCGCACAAATTTAATCGAAATAAATAATAGGAGGAGTTGGAAGAAAATACTCCACTTCCCTCGGGTGCAAACCGGGAGACAATAATTAGCTGGTATGGGCTGATTGCCATAAAAGCAAGACTGATTCAGATGATTGAAGCCCAGTTGTAGGGCACCACGGATCGTAATTATACTAATTGGACCTAAACTCGTGAGCTGATTATACTCGATTCCAATAATAGGTATGGCAAAAGCGTTTGAACGCATAGAAATTATCCCGGAAATTAATCTCGACGTCATTATTGGTAATTATTATCGATCCTGGTTTACAGAAGTAACAGTGGTGGGCCGTGGGAGTGTGTGGCGGGATCCCATAAAAAATGCACGTATTAATCAATCGAATTCAATTCTGCGAGCGCTCTTGAGTACGCTTTTGTATGACATTATATTTCCAAGATCGCTCTCAGACTTGAGATCGAATTATTAAACCGGGTCCCAGTCAGCATTAGAGCAGTAATATACTATACTATAGGTGGGTAAAGTTGCAGATGTAGTATACATCCCCAACTCCCTTAACGGAGCTATAGGTATTTTATTACGTACTGAGATATGCCTACCTATATCTGTGGGTTGGTAAAGTAAGTTTAAGCGGGCTAAGGCGGGCGGAATCTGCTGTCAGTCTAGTTTATAAACTAACATGTTTGGCGCCGAGTAGCGGTATGTACGAACACTGAATTTAATGTTTATTATACACGCCACATCGAGCTCAGCGCCTTTACATATTAAACCGGTATATTTCATATTTAATGAAGTCTTAAAGGTGTTATATTTAGGTATTTTGGGTAACATTCACAAGATTTCGAAATAATATTAGTTAAAGCTTCTATATTCTGTAAATAAAGCTCATCAAAAAATATAAAACAATCGAAATGTATTTTTTTCAGAAAATTAATAAATTTCAAATAGGTACGACCACTACTTCATATTCAAACTACTTTCAATTTACAACAAAACGCATACATTATCATAACGTCTCCCCGGAGTGCCACTAAACTAGAGTTGTACGCAGTCGGTGCCTATGAGTGTACAGACACCGCCCGCCGAGTCGGCCGACCTAGATCGAGTCCGCTCGATGGCGGGCGAGCGCGCTCGCCGCCCGCCCGCCCAGAATAGACGCAGCACGTGCGTCCGCCGCGCCACACGCCCGCCGTCCGCCGCTCGCACGGCCCGGCTGCGGCGATCCCGCACTCCGTATACAAAATCCCGGAGAATTGTGCGATGCTAACACGCACTCAAGAAATTATACCGTGAAACAAACGTGTTGTGATATACATTGACTCTAGATAACTCCATACCATACCTCAAACTGTAAACTATTAATAACTTCGTTAAGGTGAAAGTATTTAGTGAATGTTTACTGTGCTTCGGAATCGTAGTGGCCTTGCGTTATCGTACCGTGGAGCTTTCCGTTTCATTATTTTATCTGTTACACGTAGATAGCACCGTAGAGTTATATATTTTGTGATGTATCGTGAATAGCCTTACTCGAGTAACAAAACACAGTAACGATGTGCCTTATCCTGTAATATTCGCATAATTCCCTGCGGTTTTCGTGGAAAGTAATAAATATTTCGGTTTGCGCGCGTGAGTCACCGACGGCGATATGCAGTGTCTAAAGTTTGCGTTGCTCCTGGCGCTGTTGGTGCTGCCGGAGCCGGCTCCGGCGTGGAGAGCAGACACGTAAGGATCACCCGACATGCCACTTCCAATATTCCTCATTTGTTAAGCCCCAACTCCAAAATTTCATTCCCTCAATGTTCATAATACCAAGAATGTATGAATAGGAAGGAATGCCGTCGTTAATATATAACATGGAATAACATTTGCTGAGAGAAACGAGTTAAAAAGTTCGGAAAAAAAAAAGTTTTGGAGTGCGGTACACGTAAAGTACTTGTTAAGAACTAAACTTCATTGAGAGTGAATCAAGATTCCACCGAGACACGTGAAGTGTTGAGAAGCTTTGGTTCTATCTAAAAAACGTGATTATCATATACGTAGGTAGGTAGTTATATTACAGTAGGTACATTTATAAAACAATCCTGTAAGGACAATAATATATATCTTGGATTATGTTGAAGTAATGGATGGTCGAACTAACATTTTTAACTACTGCTACCGACATTATTAAGTGCGGAGCCCGCGAGAAAAAGATGCTTAGTAATCAAATAAAGTATGCCATAAATCTCAGCTAAGATTCAATTATTCCCATCCTGAACTTTTTATAGGAATCTCGACCTTCCATAAAAATATTTTGTTTATTATTCGTGAGTCTTATTAAATAAGTTTGGGAAAGACAATAGAAGGCTTAGAATTTACATGAGGGCGCCTTTAATGCACCATAATAATAAAGCTTGATTTAAAGGCCTCCTGGCTCGTGATTAAATTATTATGCTAATAATAACTCGAAGCAGCTGCAGTTTATATTTAGTAAGAAAATTATTCATCTCAACAATTTGTTACCATATGAGTTAGCATAGTGGTTCTCTGCGATGCAAGCAGATACTTAAATCATGCAGGTTTGGTCACATCCTACTATATATATATCCTTCCTACTAATATTATAAATGTGAAAGTTTGTGAGTGTGGATGTATGTATGTATGTATGTATGTATGTTTGTTTGTTACTCCTTCACGCAAAAACTACTGAACGGATTTGGATGAAATTTGGAACACAGATAGTTTGTAACCGGGATTAACATATAGGATACTCTTTATCCCGATAATCTTGAAATTTTTGTTACGCTTAATACTACGCGGACGAAGTCGGTGGGCACAGCTAGTATTTAAATAAATAAATACATTACGCCGATCTTCTGTGATAGGATGGTACTGCCTCGGTGGTGTCGGACCGTATAATAGCTGAAGTTAATTGGTTACAGCTCGAGTCTGCCACCGTTAAACTGACATTGACATATTACATTGAGTCAGCTATAATCCTGCTAATATTATAAACTAGCTGTGCCCACGGACTTCGTCCGCGTAGTATTTAACGTAACAAAAATTTCGGGATTATCGGGATAAAAAGTATCCTATATGTTAATCCCGGTTATAAACTATCTGTGTTCCAAATTTCATCCAAATCCGTTCAGTAGTTTTTGCGTGAAGGAGTAACAAACATACATACATACATACATACATACATCCACACTCACAAACTTTCACATTTATAATATTAGTAGGATGCGACAGTTTGTGAGTGTGGATGTTTGTTACTCTTTCACGCAAAAACGACTGAATGGATTTGGATGAAATTTGGAACATGGATAGTTTATAACCCGGATTCACACATAGAATACTTTACTTAAGTCTACGCGGACGAAGTCGCGGTTAGAAACTAGTTGTTAATAAAGTATATAAAACCTAAATAAATTGATTATCTACTGTTGTGTTGGGTTTAACTCGCTATTGTCGATTATCGTTTTTGGCCATACTAAACGATGTGGCTATTGACTGTACCGATTTTGATTTATCTCCTTTTCATTATAGAGTAAAAGTATGGGCAGGAGCGCTCGGAGAAGAACTGTGGAAGCTGAGCGAGGCTCTCACCAAGTCAGATCAAATCAGAATCGTAAGTAGATCAACGTTATATATGGTAATCCATTATGGATAATTATAGATGATAATTATACCATCAATGGCGCCTAAGCCCCGTAGTCTGAGAGCGATCTTTAAAATGTTATTCTTATGTCACATCAGTACAAAAGGACATGTCAATAGCTTACTCAAGACCGATCTCAGACTTGAGATCGATTTATTAACCCAGGCCCAATACACATAATTGCGGTTTAGAAAATAAAGTAACATACCAAATACTTTTTTTTAATATATAAATTAACTGGTGGCTTTTGTGTCTCGTTTAAGGCTAAAGCGCCCATCTAGCCCGCGAAGTTCAAATTTTGTGAGGTTTTTTAGATTTTTTTCAAAATCTGACAATAATAAAAGGCACATTTTGTAATTCGCGACAAAGACCGTGTGCAGTGCATTTATTAATATATCCAACTTACTCTAAAACATTTCAAGACGACAGCTATCCAGATAATCCTGCATTTTTTGTATATTTAGTGATTTACTAGTATCATATCCACCGTGATAATATTTAGAGTAAAATAAATGTATTAATAAACGCACTGCATACTGTGTTTGTCGCAAATCACAAAATGTTGTCTTAAATGTTTTCAGATTTTGGATAAACTATAAAAATACGCGAAAATTTCGAATTTCGCGGGCTGGACAGGCGCCTTCACCTTAAGAAAACTTATTGGAATGAAAATATATGTAACAGAATATATATTTAATTTGCAGAAATACAACCAAATGAATGCTAGCGTTAAGAAAAAAGATGGAAATCAAATATTGGAATCTTCATTGCGTTCTGTGAGCACGATGCTCACGCGGAAAATTAAAGCAGTCATGGTAAGACACAATCGATCGCGACCTTGTGGCATTTTTGCAAGTACATATGAATATCAAGCATAGCACTCCAAAACTACCTAGATATGAGGTTTAGAAAGAAATCAGTTCAACTTTGACATCTGGGACATTTGCCACTAAATGCCTACCTACTTTTAGTTTTAGCCCTGTTGAGGTCAACATTCAAAGAAATAGATAAGTAGGTATATCACAAATGTTATACCAAGGTACTAATTGTAATTAATTATTATACCGAAGTTTTAATGTTCTTCCAAATCCTCCTACTTTTAATTTCGATTGAATTCTTGTTCCAAGATAATTTAGCTTTGCAACCTCGGTGTCATCATTGAACATTATTGTTGTTCCTGGCTTACAGGAGTAACAGTGGTTGGAGTGTATGGCGGGTCTAGTCCCACAAAAAATGCCTTATATAATTATATTGAAGTGTCACATTTAATTCTGTATTTACAGTGCATTCATGCGACGGCTGAGGAACTTGCAAAAAACTTTAACTTTTCGGCAACAGATGAGGACAACCCATTCCAATACTGTTCAGCGAAGTATTCCAATTTTACTTATAACGAGCCAGGAGCGAAACCCGAAGATAAATTTCCAGAGTTTGTTTTAAAAAATCGCTCCAACTATATGGACATCGCATTGGAAAAAGACTCGCATTTCTACAATATAAGCGTTAATACGAATACAAGTTGTGTGCACGTACCAACTAATATTTTTTATAAAGGTAATTAATTCGTTAGGCACATTTAAATAAGTAGTCAAGTATATGACGCGTAAATCAATTAAATTTTCATTTGGTTACAATTTCAACGCTCACAAATTTATAATTAGAAGTAAAGCTCTAACCAATTATTTTTGCCGCCCAATTCGAATACATGCTCACCAAATAAAATATTTTTTGTAGGTATCTTATTTTGTAGGTATCTCATGATATACTTTATGTCATATTTTAAGAATGTTAAATAGTAGGAGTCTCTAGGTTTAGGTTACACTGTGACTACATGTTATTATCATAATACTATCGTATATGGTACATTTCTGGTAAGCGTTTAAATACGAGGCATGCCTTTTAAGTTCTGTCGTTTCCATAATTCCCGGCAATTTTGAATTTGGAACTGTTCTATATTCGAATGTGTTTAAATTTCGAATCTCAAAACAGTTGAATGTATTAGGATTAATGTTATTGTTTAGTCACAGCGTCGATTAGAATCTGTCAGGTTACGTACGAAAATGAATCTTTCTAAGGAAAATGTTCGTGCAATAATTTTCTACAACTTTAGAAGAGGCCTGACACGGCTTCAGTGTTTTGAAGAGCTAATATCTGTGTTCAGGGATGAAGCCCCATGTCTGCGGACTGTCGAACGCTGGTATTTAGAATTCCAGCGTGGACATACTAGTGTTAGTGACAAATCTCGCGAAGGTCGCCCAAAATCTGCATTCACTGAAGATAACATCATTGTAGTGAGACAACTAATTCTCGAAGATCGTCATGTGACGTATCGAGAGATAGAGGCTCTATTAGGCATCTCAGGGACAACCATTCAGAAGATCTTGCATGAAGCGCTTGGTGTAAGAAAGCTAGTTTGCCGTTGGATACCGCATCTGCTTTCCGACGATCACAAGGCGGCCCGCGTCAGATGGTGTAAGAAAACTCTGCAAAGGTTCAACCGAGGAGAGTCAAATCACGTCTACGACATCATCAGTGGTGACGAATCTTGGATCTATGCCTACGATCCTGATTCCAAACAACAATCTACAATCTGGGTCTTTCAAGACGAGCCAAAGCCGACTAAAGTTGTTCGTCCTCGAAGCACTTCAAAGAAGATGGTGGCCACGTTCGTTAGAAAAACCGGCCATGTTGCGACTATTGCACTTGATGATCGTAGAACGGTTAACGCAGAGTGGTATACCACAGTTTGTTTACCACAAGTCATCGCCGAACTTCGAAAATCTAACTCAAAGCGACGCATCATCCTGCACCACGACAATGCAAGTTCACACAGCGCTCGTCAAACGATTGAGTATTTGAAGCAGGAAAAAGTAGAAATTCTTGACCATCCTCCATACAGTCCTGACCTAAGCCCTAACGATTTTTCTACATTTCCTAAAATTAAGAAAAGTCTTCGTGGTCAAAGGTTCCAGTCCAGTGAAGAAGCAGTCGACGCTTTCAAGTCAGCCATTTTGAACACCCCCACTTTAGAGTGGAATAAATGTTATATTAACTGGTTTGAGCGAATGGAAAAGTGTATTAAGCTACGTGGTGAATACTTTGAAAAACAATAAAAAGTACTATAAGGTTCTAGTTGTGTTTTTTTCTTCAAACGACAAAACTTAAAAGGCATCCCTCGTACATGCCATTTCATTTTCATATAAAACTCACCGACGCGATGACTTTTAAGTTTGATGTTAATTGGATCCCATCAAAAACGCACTATGTGTAAAAGAGATTAGCTTCGGTTTATAGAAAAAGAAGAAACTATGCCGACGAAAACTGGGTTCTTAATGGGTGCCAAGGCAAAAGATCAGTATTTACTTAATCTTTCAAGAGGGAGTCATATAATATACAATAATGTTTTTGTTACAGAGAAGGACGCTCTAAATGATATTCTTTGGTCAAAGGGTCTGAACGATGTTTTCACAAGAAACTACAAATCAGACCCATCTCTGGTGTGGCAATATTTCGGGAGCTCGCATGGTATCCTGCGCTTCTACCCCGGCATGCCTTGGAATAAAAAGGAGGGTAATGTCGACACCTACGACTGTCGCGTCAAGTCGTGGTACATTGAAGCGGCTACCTGTTCGAAAGATGTTATCATACTCTTCGATGTCTCTGGCTCTATGACCGGATTCAAGAATTACGTGGCGAGGAGGACGCTTCGCTCACTTTTGGAAACGTTATCCAACAATGATTTCGTCAATGTTTACACTTATAAAAATGAGGTGAAATTGGTTGTCGACTGTTTTGAGCATCTAGTTCAGGCGACTCCAGAGAATTTGAAGACTCTGATCAACATGCTGGAGCCAAAAGAAGATGGAAAGAACAAAGTGAAACACGAGGTGCCGCTCGAGGGTATTGCCAACTTAACACAAGCGTATATAAAGGCTTTTGAAGAGCTCAGAGAGGTAAGTAAGGCTTGTATTTAATTGTCCATCGAATTTACTCCACGAAAAGCGATCCTATATCTAACCATAATAGGTCGATCTGTCATATCTAGATTATATCTATGTGTTGTATCATATACAGCGAGACTTAAATTGGCCTTGTTCAACGACAAAGATGTTCTGGGCGTAGGTTACCACTTACCATCAAGTGGGACGTCTGCCAGTGTGCCTACATAGGCATTAAAAAGCGCTCAATACTTAATTACAGCCAGCTTTCTCTTTGGGAGATTTTATATTCATATCGACCCTCAAACCTTGATCAGCTGCTTTTCACAACGCAACACCAAGTGTTAATGTGCAGTGATTAATTCTTATTATCTTTGACAGAGACGAAAGAACTGTGACGTAAGCAGCACCCAAGGGTGCAATCAGCTCGTGATGGTTATCACGGACTACGTGCCTGGCAACCTGACTGAAGTGTTCGAGGAGTACAACCGAGAAGTGGTCGACAACAAGACGTACATCCCCGTCAGAGTTTTCACCTACCTCATCGGGAAAGAGGTGACCAACGTGAGGGAGATCCAATGGATGGCGTGTTTGAACAGAGGTGAGACGGTACAATTTTTCTTTTATCTTTATTTAGGCACGAATTTATAAATCGATCTCAAGTCTGACAGCGATATTGAGTACGGTTTTGTATCTTACGGTGTTCTGATTTTGTATTGGTGTGATATAAGAATTACATTTCTAACATCGCTCTCAGACTTGGGATGGATTGTTTAATACGGGCCTAATAGAGTCATTTTTATATATCAAGACTAGCGGCCCGCCTCGGCTTCGCACGGGTACATTGCGGTTACATTATTCGAGTTTTAGTAAGGATCCCTATTTTTTTTAAAATATATTACATCCTATGTCACCCGGGGATAGTGTAGCTTCCCAACAGTGAAAGATTTTTTCCAATCGGTTCAGTAGTTTCGGAGCCTATTCATTACAATCAAACAAACAAAGTTTTCCTCTTTATAATATTAGTATGATGTACGATGATTTATAAGAAGTACCTAAAATTTGAAAACTAGATACTATTGTAATATGTAGTTGGTTTCTGGAATTGAATTTTATTTCCAGGCTACTTTGTGCACATTCATTCCGTGGAGGAAGTACAGCAGCAAGTGCTGAAGTACATCAATGTGATCGCGCGCCCCATGATCTTAGAGAAGAAGGAGCCGCCTCCGACCTGGACTCATGCCAACATCGACTATACGGTATAATACAATATAAGGCGCCGTTTTATTGTTTTCTTTATGTAGGCCTCGTAATTTGAATGACCAGCATAAGAAAGTCACGAATGTGTACCAAATTGAGAGCAGTTTATACCTATTTGGTTCTTTTTTCCGTTGATTTCATTTTGTATTGCGACTGAGTGATTACACGGACTTCAAAAAACAACTAAGTATGCTTTTTATACGTCTTAATACAGATAGTTTATACGAGTTTAATTTACGTACTTGCTTACACTATCGGTATCAATACCTTACCAAATCATTTGTAGTTTACTACAGTCTCCACATAAGAAATCTCGCAGAAAAATATGGAATAGCACGCAATGGAAATTATGTTGGCGACTACAGCGCCGCGTTTAGGGGATTTCGTATGTAAAGTAAATGGTATGATAATATGTACGCTATTTTTTTTACAGAGAACTAGTGGATGGAATGTCAGTGCAGATATTCATAAGGTAATTAATTTTAGATCCTTATTAAAGTTTTTGAATGTAAGTAACATTCATTGATACGAATCATTGGTATGAATGATTTGAACAGCTTTATAGCTTTTTATTTTTCAAATTTAAGATATATATCTTAAGAAATTACTTACAAAAATTAAAATATAAAATTATGACCTTAAAATAAAACAATTTGTGTCGTAAACTGAACAAGAAAGTAAAATAAATAATGTGCATCGGTGTTGATATGCAGTCGAAATATTATATGACGTTAATTATTAAATTTATTTAAAGCCTGACGAAGATAAGCTGGTGACATCCGTGGCAATCCCAGCGTTTGACTACAACTACAATGAGAAAAACAACGACGCTATACTGCTAGGAGTGGCTGGCACCGATGTGCCCATCGACAGCATTGCCAAGCTTGCGCAGCCGCACCAGGTAACTAACTCTCATGGCCCGTATCTATATCTATATATATATATAACTCAAAGGTGCCTGACTGACATAGTGATCTATCAACGCACAGCCCAAACCACTGGACGGATCGGGCTGAAATTTGGCATGCAGGTAGATGTTATGACGTAGGCATCCGCTAAGAAAGGATTTTGATTGATTCTACCCCCAAGGGGATAAAATAGGGGATGAAAGTTTGTATGAAACTTTGTCAATGAAATTCCACGCGGACGAAGTCGCGGGCACAGCTAGTTAATTAATAGATGTCAAGTCTGGAGCAATCGCGGTAATGTCATTCTTATGTCAGACCAGTACACAATGACATGTTAAAAGAGTGCTCAAGACCGCTCCCAGACTTGAGATTTATTAATACGGGCTCATGCTCTTGAACACGCTGGAGTACGATATGTATCGTGGACCAACTATCCTTTAGGCTTGCATCAAAATGATTCCGAAAAAAGTTGCGAGGCGGGAGCGAGGTCTAGAACGACTAATGGATTGTGATTGGTCGATCGTTAAACGTATACACCTTTTTAAGCGTACGATTATCGGAAGCCTTTGTCCTAGAGTGCTGAGACCAAAGGTTGGTTGGTCCGTCTTGCAGCAGTGGTTCTAAATTTCATACTAAACCAAGATACGAATAAAACATACATTTTGTTTATCTCCTCAGCTTGGTGTCAACGGATATTCATTTATTGTGAGCAACAACGGATACTTGTTGTTACATCCACTCCTGACAACCACTGTGAGTAAACAATGAATAAATATATGCATTGTGTTATTAATTGTAAAATAAAAATAACTGCAATACCCACAAACAGATAAACGGGAAACTGCAAGAGAATTACAATAGTGTGGACTTCGTGGAGGTGGAGCAGGTGGACGATGGCAAGGGCTCGCGGGAGTACGGCGAAGAGATCAGGAAACTGCGTAAGAACCTCGTTATGGCCAAACACGGCAGTATGACCGAGATCAAAGTGCTTTACCATTACGACAAGATGAGGTATATATAAACTTCTCTTCGCCTTCCATATTATTCATAGTCATTGATTTCGTATTCTAAAACGTTGAATAGACTATGAATTCATAATATACACTTCTCATCAGAAAAATCGAAACACCTTGTATGTTTATGTTTTGTAAGGATTATCAGAAAAATGTGTATATTTAGGAATATATGTTTAAGGCTGAAGCGCCTATCTAGCCCGCGAAGTTCAAATTTTTTGAGGTTATTTATAAATTTTTCAAAATCTGACAATAATAAAAGGCACATTTTGTAATTCGCGACAAAGACCAGTGCATTCATGAATATATCCAACTTACTCTAAAACTTTTCAAGAACGACAGCTATCCAGATAATCTGGCAATTTTTGTATATTTAGTGATTTACTAGTATCATATCCACCGTGATAATATTTAGAGTAAAATAAATGTATTAATAAACGCACTGCATACCTGCTGTGTTTGTCGCAAATCACAAAATGCTGTCTTAAACGTTTTCAGATTTTGGATAAACTATAAAAATACTCGAAAATTTTGTATTTCGCGGACTAGACATACGACTTCTCCTTAATGTCGTTTAATAGTCAATAATATGAGGTTTTCAAATCCTAATGTTAATGTTCTAAATTCAAATAAAATTTTCATGGGTTTCGTATTTTGTTTAACAAGTCATTTTTACCCTGTACGGAGTATGTAGGAAATTGATAAAACAACACACGTAAATGAGAAAAAGGTAAGAAACGTTTATTTAATAACTTGTATACCCTCCCTCTTATTACTGCTTCCATAGGGTTCTTCATCGATCGGATGAGAGTCACGATCAAATGTTATGGCATTTCATTCCATTCCTCTTGGATTGCATTTTGCAGCTGGCTAAGTGTTTCTGGGGCAGGATCTCTTGCACGAATTCGTCTCTTTCATTCATCCCATAGATGTTCAATCGGATTCATTACCGGCCTTCTTGCTGGCCATTCCATAATGCAGATACCGACATCGGTACTTCGGAATTTTGATGAGAAGTGTATATTATATACGTGTTTTATGTGGATCAATTGTGGAGCTGCAGGGCAGAACAAAAAGTAAATTTGTACTTTAAATGCCGTTCACACCCAGTCTTTAAAGAAATATGTGTTATTTTCAGGAGGATAGCTCGTGTTCAACATGATTACTTTTTCAATGAATTGAAAGGAACACCGTTTTCTATGGGTATTTCTCTGCCAAGGGGTTACGGTGACACCGAGCTTTTGCTTAAAGATAACCCTCTCGAGGCCAAGCGAGGAAAGGACCTGACTGGAATCAATGTCACCGATTACTTCAAATTCAGCTACAGAGTACACCCTGATTGGTTAGTATATCAGTTGTATGTAACAGGTACGCAGTATAAGACACTATATTGCGCTCTTATTCAATTTTGTTTGCAATATTTGGCAGGGTATACTGCAAATATCACTATCTGGAAGGACACGAAACCCAAAACTCTGAGGAAGAAATTTGGAATTTTTTAGTTGGATTATCCAAAGGCGAAATTGACATTACAAAGAAGCAATATATAGAAGAACCCCAAGATATGAAGTTTAATGTTGGTGGTGACACGAAGTTTAACGTCAGCGGTGAGTTTAATAATTAAATTTTCAAAAAAATAAGTTTGTGAGATATAGATGCGTAATAGTTTGATTGTTCTTCTTCAGAACACTGCGGCAGCGGTGAGACGGGCACAGACGATTATTACTGTACCGAGGATCTGGTAAAACAATTGGTGTTTGATGCCAAACTATCTACTCCATACTTTAAACATTGGAATGCAACAAGCGAACAATACGATTTGGCGAAAACATATGATGTCACCGTCCGCTTTATAGCGACATCTAGCGGTTTAACGCGATGGCATTACATCTTCGACGAAGATAAAAATGAACAAGTGGACGAGAACGGCACAAGAAGTAAAAAATACAATCAAAAGTAAGATGTTCATTGCTATTGTTACTTCAATTATATCGGTTTGAGTGTTCAATGAATCACTAAATTATTGGATCCGATCAATGCTTGTGATGTATAATCAATGCATTGGTTCGCAGTGTCTTCGGGGATAGATATTACAATGCAATCGAGGAGACCTGGTACAAGGCGGCAGTGTTGCAGCACATGATCAACACGGAGTCACTGGTGATAGCCACACCGCTTCCCATATTGGATGACATCATTGAGGAAAAGTCGCACGTCATAAACGAGGACACTGGCGATATCACCCTCACCGCTAGCTATGCAATATTCTACAAAGACGGGAATTCATCGACGCCAGCTTCGGTTGTCGGCTTTGAGTACTCCTATTTGAAGTTTTATGAGAGGTTTTTACATATTACAAACATCACATTGGACGGAAGCCAGGTTAGCAATTGAGGGGAATTTTCTTATCGTCAAACCACGACTAAACTGAATTTGGTACATCTACAAGTATTTCTGTATTTATACGTTTTGAGCATGAGAAGGTTGGCAATACATTAGTTTAGTAAAGTTTTATTTTAGTGCAATGGAATCAGCACTTTTTAATTATGTGATTTGCAGTATAACTGAGAGTTTCTTCATTAAAAAAGTTAGAAGATGTTTATATTATAGCAATTATTTAAATGAATAAGGAACTGAAAAGGATGTTAACGACTATATGAGACCTTTCTTTAATATTACACAATATTTTGCATGGTACTTACTTAAATGGTAAAGATCACACAATCTGATAGTAGGTACCTATAAATATTTTTAGCTATTAGAAAGTATTCTGCCACATTATTTATTATGGTGGGTACATCATCCTTAGCATTTACTGAGTCGCCATGCAAAATATCATGTACCTAATATTAAATAAAACCTTATTTATGAAACTGTTGATTCAATAACGGATGCTTTCAGGACCCAACATGTTCAGGTTCCAGTAAATATAAGTGCTACATCATAGACAGCTCTGGGTACATAGTTCTAGCGGAGGACATGAAGGACGTGGGTCAGTTCTTCGGGACGGTCCAAAAGCACGTATTGCAATCGTTCATGTACAAGCGTATATTTGACCGCGTTGAGGTCTTCAACTACCAGGCACTTTGCACATCGGATCTTCTTAAGGAGAGCAGCTCATGGTCGTTACAAACGGTAAGTAGGTGCATTTGAATGGTAGTATATTATCAGATGATTAATAATTCCCGGCTCGCACCTCTGCATTTTTCGAAAACTATGTGCTAAGCATAATTACAATATGATTATCACTTGCTTAGGTGCGGTGATGAAAAACATCGTTAAGGTTTCGTCTTAGAAAATCTAAACAAGTTTTTAAAGACATGGGACATCCGCCGACCCGCACTGGGCCAGCTTGGTGGATTATGGCTGGAATCCCCTTCATAGTGGGGGGAGGCTGTACCCGGGAGTGGGACGTCAAAAGGGCTGAATTATTATAATATGAATTATTATTTATAATTATCATCACAGACTTTGTGATTCTGATTAACATAATACGCGATGATATTGACCATTTATGTGATTACAAAAAGATGATAAGAAAATGTTCTATTATTGATGATTGGCCTTGTCGTATTACGGTATTAATGCAATGTTTCTACTTGTTTGACAAATAAAGTTTAATTATATGGACAACCTATACTTACCTACATTTTACACCTAAGATATATAAGTACTTAGAATTTTTTTGTAGGGAAACTCAGACTCTTGAAACTATTTAAGTCGGTTTATTTTTTTATTTGTTTGTAGCCTTTCGGCACAGCCTTCAAATTTATTAATTGGCTGGTGACAGAGGTGCTGTTGCTGCTTTTCAACTGGAATGACTATTCTTATGCTACTCCGGGGTACGACAATGGTAAGTCTTGCATAATTTTATCAAAAGAAAATATTTTAAGCGAAGTGCCTATAACATATCTACAAATACATATACATACATACAAATTCAGGTACGAAGTTATAATATTATTTACAAAATTCAATGCATACTAAAAATTCTGCTTTCTCTAAATTCCTTCCTTAATTATTATTGTACCGTGTTCTACTTTTATAACATACACTTAGTAGGTAATGAAAATGATTAATTATTACCTACTCCTAGACGCACCAAAGCCAAACGTACCTATCTAATAAGTATCGCCAGACTGACACACCAACTGTACGGTCCCCAACTAAGCAACGCTTGTACTATGGGTACAGTACAATGGACTCGGGGTGATCCCAGTGACACCCAGACCAAGGCAAATTACGAAAAGCCATTTCCAAAATTTGCCCCGCGCAGCGATCGAACCCGCGACCATCACGTGCAGTGAGCCGAGCGGCCAAACGCTCGAACCACTGCGCCAAGCGGTCGTCAAATATGCTGTTAAATTCAGATGACTATGACTATGGAATAATCAATGTTTCTAATTATTAGTAAATTATTTGTCTTATGAGCTTTACTAAATAAATATTTTGTAGAAGTGGGGTAGGTAGTTTATCTATGAAATACAAAAACGCTTCAATCATTTGTTTTTTTTTAATTCTTCTGTAATCTTCCGGTAGTTACTTCAATGAGCTTTGTTAATATTTCCGCTTAATATAACCGCATGATTGTCTCACTCGCAGACTACGATACAAACGAATTGGTAAACACAGACACGACCACAACCCAGCCACCACCTGACGATGGTAACAAAACTGACGGCAATAAAGACCACAATGGAAAGAGCAATGAAGCGTTCTCTTGTGACCACAGCATCATGCTGTACATATTGAACCAAACTTATCCAAAATCTTCGCCGACCGTCTTCGAAGATGAAGCGGGGGAATGCCACCCGGCGTACTGGGCTGCTTATGTCGCCAAAACGAACTTGCTGCTCGTGGTGGTTCAGGACGAGGACTGGCAGTACGGCATAGATTGCGAGGAGCCACGGGATACGAAACCGCAGCCAACCGCCAATTCGACGAACCGTCGGGAACCTTGTCACAAATTGGATTTGGCCGGATTGACGAGACGACCACTGGACGGCTGTTACACTTACCACGACGGGGTAAGCTGAGGACATTTTATTTTTTAAATGTATTACAAATTGAATACTTACGATATTTATTAAATACTTCGTTGATATTAGTGATGTAACGAATGTTGGATTTTTGACATTCGCGAATGCGAATGCGAATGTTGACTTTTAAATAACTCTAAATTGAAAATTTAAAAATCCCCCGATGCGACGACTTTTTGAACTACAAAAGAGCTGATACTGAAACTTAGCTAAGAACACTCGATCAGAATATCGACGCCACAGACAGGCAGATACACATGTTAAACTTATAACACCCCTCTTTTTTCGTCGGTGGTTAATAAAGAGCGCGCAACATTAGACTGGTTTGACATTTCGTATCGGCCGAACATAGCCAAACCCGTACAGGTTGAAATAACGTAGTTAGTCACATAAAGTTTATACGAAGAGATTTGTTTTGATTTCAAGGTAGCTTAGTATTTTTGCATAAATCAAATTTTATTGAGTTTGTTAATATATTAATTAAAATAAAACCCGATGGCGCGCCGTAAGTTTTTAGGGGTCCGTAATCAAACTCGAAACCCTTATAGTTTCGGCAATTCCGTCTGTCCGTCTGGTCGTCCCTCTGACGTCACAGTAATTTTATTCAAAGACTATTATACTGCAAATTGGTAAAAAATATTGTTAATTTACCACTACAAAACTGTGTATTTAACTTTTGAAAGCAAAGTTATTCCATTGTACCTCCCGTAATTAAGAAAGGAGAGTGAAATAGTACATTGTTACACGAGTGGTGAAAGTGGTAAACACTGCTTTTCATTACGAATACAAGGAAAGTTAAAATAAAAACAGGAGTTTGCTAAATAAATAATACAAGGAAGTATGAACAATACTCTACAACTCGGAAAAAAAAATAAAGATCGGATTGCCGCCTATTTTGTTTTTTTTCGTTGGCCGGCCAACTTCATTATTGAGCCATTATTTTTAATTTTCATCTTTTAATATTTTGCCCAAATCTATGTTATTTTAAAGAAATAGTTGAAACTAAATTATAATTAAGTCATTTAAAAATATATATTCTTTAATTAATACTTAACTTTATGTTATTTCAATTTTACATCGTGCTGTAATTGAGTGACTGTAGAAAAAGTTTGAACATGGTTCCATAGAAATGTCAAAATGGAACTAGTTTTTTTATAATTTGACAGCTGTGAGTTGAAAGCGATTCTCCCGGGCCGGAAAAGTATTACTTTCTACCCGCTCCTCAGGCAACTTCAGACCTACTTTCAGAGTATGAGTAATGAAAAAATGTTTACTCACCCCCTCGAACGAGGTATTGTTCAGTGGGTATTTTAAAATAATTTTGAAGGTTTCTTAGACAGTTTTTCAATAATTATTCTCGTTTACGAAATATTGAGCACCAAAGTGGCCTTTTTTACGTGATGAGATCCATCCTTTAACTTAGAATCACATTATAAATGATTTAATATAGGAAATAAATAGTTCTTTACCATTAAAAATAAATATAAATAATTTTTAAAAAGTAACTTTGGACTGAGGCTCAATCCCACGCGCCACTGATTGTACACCCAGTCTAATCACAACAAAATTATTTGAATTAGAACTCCTTATAAGAACTTTTCATCAGTCTAAAAATAAAATAAAGGTTTATGTCATTTTGCTTAAGATGTCTATGAATGCCGGTTTAATACATTTAGCTACAGAATTTCTTAATATTTTATTCATATGGTAGTCAATAGTTTATTTATTTCTCAGAAATAAATCGGTTGAGGTGTTTCATGTCAATAAAAAGACATTACTTTCTTTTTAGGGTTCCATATTATCGAAAAGTGGCGGGATGTCTACGGAACCCTGTATGCGTAGTGTGACATGCATTTGGCTAGTTATATTTATCTATGTCTGGCAAGGCCCCTAACAATTATTACATTATTTGAAATATAATAAATCGAAGGTTTATAATAAACAAACATTTATAAATAAATTTATTTAAATAATGAATGTAGGTAATTATAATATTTTAATAAACATTAGTTATTTATTTCACAAATATGCTTGCTATTTTTAGGATAACTCTCTTCTAAGATTATAAAAAACGTAAAGTCGAAAGCACTAGTGCGAAATAAGCTGCTTTATGAACCTAAAAGCGTTGCAATAAGGGCCACCCTACGAGCAAGTTTGTTGAAAAAATATATAATTCTTACTAATTGTATAACTATCCATATCCATCTATACATAATTTATATTTTGTTTTTCAAAAACATTCGCCAAACATTCGCATGGATTCTTGCGAATGCGAATGCGAATGTCAAAAAATATGCGAATATTCGTTACATCACTAGTTGATATGACTAGAATATAAGGAGTGGTCAATTTTATCTCAATTTAGTTAGTCAGTCAGTCAGTAGGTAAATTTGCTTAGTTTAGACCTGTTAGTGTTGTCCAATATGTAGGAGTATTTAGGTCATACGAATACATATGTCGAGAAGTGGGTCGGCACACATGACAAACTCTATTTATGGGATGACAAAACACTAATTTCAATGATCAAGGTTAAACCTGACACGAATGTAACCTCTAACAGTTCCTTAATCTGTGTGCCACAGGAGCGAAACATAACTGCATGCGGCATGGGCAGCCTCGCTCGCGGCGACTTCCTGCTCTTCCTGAGCGCCGCGGTGCTGACCATAGCTGCGGCGTGGAGGGGCTCGTGACGCGGATGAGCAAACGCATTTGTATCTTTGTTACCTTGGCAATAAAACTTGTTGCAACCTATAGTGTTGGCTTATTCTGTTAAGTTGAGTACGATATGTATGAGATAGGGATTCTTGAAAACTTTTGTGTGAAACAAGATTAAATTTACTCGAATGTAGGTAATCGAACGACTATGTTGTATTCACATCGAACATGAATTCATCTATAAGGATAAAACAATATATAAAAAATCTAGTATGAAGTATTATAACGAAAATACGTAGAAGTTCAATTTGAGTTGAATTCCTACCGAGGGTAACGCGATGAGAAACAATTTCGTATTCAGCGTGACCCACCGGCACGCTGACCTACTGATACAAATCAATGTGGTGTGCAGCTGGCTGGGAGTCCACAAGTACTCACCAACAGTGGAGATAAGTGGCGGCGGGCGGCAGTCGCACCGCGAACGGCAGCCACTGCGCATGCCCGCCCCACCCGCGCTTCCAACGACTGCGCATTCCGCCCTACCTACAAACAAAGTTATCAATGATCGCGGTAACACAGACACTACCTGCCGTTCGGATCTTTGATGTAACGTCGTAATTAGATTAGACGAGTGTGCTACCCGATATGAACGCCAATTCCAGCAAGTAAACTTAGGCAGTGGTTCTAATGTGCCAGTGTGTGAGCGCTTTTGTGGTTCTACTGCTGGTGTTGTTCCTGGACTCCAGGGACTGCTCGGCCAGTGCACAGTATGATGCCACTAGCAAGATATCGCTTAACACGTAAGAATCAAATAATTTCCTTGCTAATTAGTTAATAGTAGTTAAGTTCTTACAACCTTAACTCAACATATGTGTGTAGGTAATACGTAAATTAAAGTTTTATTGTACAAATCGCCCATAGAAATTGATAAAATAATTATTAAAATTTCTTTAAATTTGCTATATTATTTCTGAACCATACCATACTTGCGCATTAAGCAAGCCGAAAGTTTGACGGCATTTATTATGTAGTTAATATTTTTAATATTAACTATTATCACTGCTACTCGTATAAAAGGATGATGCCATTTGCAATTAGTAGTTAACACTAAAGTAAGCGCGACAGGAACAGTAGGTATAGGCAGTTCTTTTTGCAACATGTCTGCTTTTGTAGGGTGCAAGCATGGGCAGTCAAACTTGGGACAGAGTTGTATCACTTCGGAGAATTTATCACCAGAAAGAAGGAAGTTCAGGATGTAAGTAACATATTTATTTATTATTTTATTCAAAATCAAACATTAATGTAGCTAATTACTAGACTCGTTGTCACTGTTATGACTCATATTTATTTGATTCAGAGTTTTAAATCGGCTCAAGTGGAATCTAGAGATGGGGAAAAACTAGTTCAGAGTATGGCAGATGACATTCGCGCGATGATGGAACTAAAAATCAGTGCCGTAAAGAGGATAGTCGAAGCAGCGGAAAACATGGCGTTTGATAAACAAAACGACCCAGTGCCTGAAGATTTCCAGTTCTACAATAGCAAAGAGATGGACGAACCGTACGACGAGGTGTCTATAACTACCACGGCTGAACCTGACTTCAGCTTTGAACATTGGATAGCTCGACCGCCAACAAAAAGCGCGCATCTGCAGCAAAGTCCGCATTTCTCCAACATACCAGTAAATACTAATTTTAGCAGCGTTCACGTTCCGACCAATGTTTACGCCTGGGGTGAGTAGGCAAACAATCTGGTAGCCGATGAATTTGCATGAATAGGTAGATTTAAACTGATTGACTTATTGTAGCGGCCGAGGTCATCAAAGGCATTCACTGGTCCGAAGGCTTGGATACGCACTTTATTAATAACTACCAAAGCGACCCAACGCTCTCGTGGCAATATTTTGGAAGTTCTACCGGCTTCATGAGACACTATCCAGGTAAATAAACATTTCAATCGTCGGTAAACGCTAGAGCCATCAAATAATCTTAACGTTAGACCACATTATACTAAATAGGTGCATATATTTTCATGTTCAATCATTTTATAATTGAGTAATTCAGTATTTTTTATTTATTTATTTTATTTTAAATTAGTATATATTATAACTAGCTGAGCCCGCGACTTCGTCCGCGTGGAATTTAACTTAACAAAAAAAGCACGCTCCCGCATTCTGAGTCCGCGCGTAAAGACCTTATTTATAATTTTATAAAAACAAAATTTTTAAAATTTTTAAAAGTAGCTTAAGTTACTGCTTATAACATCAGCTATCTACCAGTGAAAGTCCCGTCAAAATCGGTCCAGCCGTTTCGGAGATTACCCGGAACAAACACAGAGACAGACAGACAGACAAAAAAAAATATCGTGTTTTTGCTATAGGTGTCGTATGTACTTTCACATGCATTTAGTGAAAAGGTCTTATTTTGATATTACAAACAGACACTCCAATTTTATTTATTTGTATAGTTTATAATTTGTATCATGCAAGTATTGTATTCAAGCTGAAATACAAGTTATACAAATGTTCTAATAATATTTTAGCAATGAAATGGAGAGCCGACCCAGTTGATATTTACGATTGCCGTACGAGGGCATGGTACATGGAAGCGGCTGCCAGCCCCAAGGATGTGATTATTTTAGTAGATCGCAGCGGTTCAATGACCGGCCAGCGGCGGGATATAGCCAAACACGTAGTTACTAACATTCTGGACACTCTAGGCAACAACGATTTCGTCAACGTAATGACATTTGCGGATACGGTTGAAGAAATCGTGCCTTGCTTCGAAGATTCTTTAGTTCAGGTGGATATATTCAGTCACAAAATATAGGTATTCAATGTTAAGTATCTACTTGTCAATTTTCTAATGTAAATTCTATGAATAATTAATAGGCCACTCTGGGAAATATACGAGAATTAAAATTGGCGTTAGACAGTTTTGAAACAATGGAAATTGCAAACTTTTCGGCGGCACTCACAAGAGCCTTCGAGCTTCTCGAAATGTACAGAAATAATAGTGGCGGAGCCAACTGTAACCAGGTAAATATTACAAAAACCCACCTACTGAATTACATATCGCTGACTTAAAGTCTCAAGCTTATAGGTATCTCAATTCAAGGTAATTATGCATAGGAATGCCTAGAATAACTTTCAATAATTTATTATATTTAATATGATGATAGGTGTCAAATTCAGTGTAAGTAAAAATTTATAGATACATATTATATACATGGACGTATTAATAGTACGTAGTACTTCTTAATTCCATGGAAAGAATACCCATTGGTATTCTTTCTTAAATTCTTACGAGATACATGACAGTTTCCTTCGCTGCTATGACTCTAACACTAAAATTGACACCTATCACATGAAGAAAAACGCATTAGATATTCTACTGCAAAATGTTCAATTTTGAGTTACGAGTTTGGTAAAGTACGGGGGAAATATTGAATTGAAATACGTGCGCTATAATATCATTTATTTTATTTAGGCTATAATGCTGGTATCCGATGGCGTCCCATACAATTACAAGGAGATTTTTGAGAAATACAACTGGAAATACGAGACGCCAGTGCGGGTGTTCACGTACCTGATAGGTCGCGAGGTAAAGGTAGTACCACTTCTGGTATTACTGTGTGTCGTAGTCATTGTGCGACCCGCATAATGCCTTCCCTCGTACCAATCTGCCAGTACACCTAGAATGTGGTACTCTTTTCTGTCTCTCTGCTGTACATACAAACAAGTATTTATAACTATTTGTGCATGTCAATCTATATCTAATCAACTAATTCTTCCATTTTCATAACGCTTATGCTTTTAGTGCTAGTTTTCTTGACTTGTGAGGAGCTGTGAACAGTTGTGTATTGTCGTTTTGTCTTTGTGTTTTGTTATTTGATGTCTTAGAATAATTTTATTATAGAAAAGTACACACAATTTTATGTTTTATTGAAATAATATCAGTATCGATAGTTGGCTAATAAATACAGCGCTGTTCTTATTGTTTAATACTACCTTTATTTACGAATAACGATATCACAAAGCTGCAAACATCTTCATAAACAACACCTTAGCTGATGAATAACGTATCTCAATCATAGCAACCTTTAAAAGGGTTATTGCTATCAAAGCTCCCATAATACCTGCCAAGCTTTATGTAGGTCGCGGACGTTAGGGAGGTGAAGTGGATGGCGTGCGCCAACCGCGGCTTCTACGTGCACCTGAGCACGCTGGCGGAGGTGCGCGAGCGGGTGCTGGAGCACGTCAACGTGCTGGCGCGCCCGCTCGTGCTGCAGCGCGAGAAGCACCCTGTCGTCTGGACACCCGTCTATGCCAACGTCACAGTAAGCTACAATACCATCACCCTTACGTCCTCAAATATAAATCAGTTGCCAATACTTTTTCGAACTCACTAGGACCCTAAAGTAGCAGACTACCTGTGGGAGCAGCGCGAAAGAGCGGAGCAGAAGGAGCGATTCATGAGCCAGCGCCGGGACAAAAATCTCTTCAACTCCGACAAGGAACAAGACAGGCGATGGAGAATCAGACAAGTATCTAAATAACCTTAAGTTAGACAAGTTAATTAAAGAGATTGTAAATCAGATCTTCATGAATGATTCTCTCTTACAGATGAAGCAGGGCCAATACAGTGAACTGGGTAACTCACGATATCAATTGATGACGTCAGTGTCTATGCCTGTTTACGATCTGCGACATAACGAGGTGAGTCCTTGATTATATCGTTTAGTTAATTAGAGTCTATACTCCCCCCATTGCGTCCTAAATGATGTTTTTATAATTTGCGAAAAGGAAATAATTTGATGGTGTTGGTGCTTAATTTATATATTTTGCAGTCTAGTTTTTTTTCTATAATATTTACTACATAATCAAATTGTTATCTTTTCTGTTCTCTCAGTGTACTATATTTGTCTATTCCAAATTTTAAATTTTCTTCTCTGCATGAATCAAATAAACCTATAATTTCTTTAAATAAGATCATGTTTACAGATTGGTTTATTATTTCCTACTAATTGGACGTAAGCTCTTTGTCTTCTTGAATACATTGACCTTAACTCCGCATCTCCGTCTTATGTAACATTTAATGTCTATTAATAACTCCATTTTGTTTGATGGTTTCCCCTCAGAACATCACAGAGAATGTACTGATAAATGAAGCTTACTGGGTATCGGTTACGAAAGAGGTACTACACTTAGAAAGTTTTGATGATTTAATTGTAAAGTTTTTGCAAGATACAAAAGAGTTTTTATGATTTAGTTTTTGGATTTCAGTAACGGTAAAGTGTTATTTGGCCCCGTTAGCGATGCATCTGTCCTCGATAGATGTGCCGCGGACGGCGCGCGGCGGCGGCGCGCGGCTCGCGACGCGCGCCGCCCGCCCTGTGTTGTCCGACCCTTTGGCTTACAGTAGTGCTGTAGTTACTACTAGATCGTAGGCGTAGACCACTAGGGTGTAATGAACGACTTTTCTATCGATCATCAAGTTAATTTTTCTATGCAAGAGTTATGATCTAAATTACACTACACACACTATCTAATGAGATCAAATATTTTTGCCTGAATTTAGCGATGTCTTCGTAGAGACATTTTTTGAAGATTGACTCGTATTACAACTAGTAAATGTAAATTGTAAATATTTTTAACAAGAGTATCGTGCGGCCCGACATAGACGAGACCGGTGCGGGGCCTATGCTACTCGAGTACCTATCGAGTTTAAATAGTATCTTCTTAAGAATGAGAAACTTTTTAATATTAATAATCTTAGAAACATTTTAGTCCCTCAGAGAGGAGACATTTTCATTTCTAGCGGAAGTTGTTACAATGCATTTATCTATATGTTATTATATTTTATTGCATTCGTACGTCCACAACCAATCGCAGTCCGTAGAGGAGAACGGCCAGAAAGAGGTAGGCCACGCTCACTGACTTATGCTGCGAGAGATGCGACTGGCGACGGATGAGTGGCGATGGACGGGGCGGCGCGGCCGAGGGCGGGCGGGCGCGCACCGCTAGCGCCTCCACACGAACGTATGGTGAAGCAGAATTATCATGAATTCATGATACATTACGGGATAAGCGAATTTTAAGCTCTTCATCAATAAGTAATATAATATTAATTAATATTATTAAGAAGGTCGGCAGATTCTAACAAGGATTATAAGAAAAGGGTACCATTTGCCATCAACAACAACGGTAGTGGGTTTTCTTAGAAAATAAAGAGTAGCGTTTAAATTTTCTGACATTATAATATTTCAGTAGATTTGCTAGAACCTGTAATCGTGGATATAAAATTAGAATCCCTAAATATAGTTCTATATAAATAAACATATAGAACTTCGCCTAACGGGGCTTAGATGCTAAAATATGAGTAATTTTTTGCTAGTTTCATAAAATTGATATAACTTTATACTATAACAGTAGAAATTTGGCTACTACAGCGCCAAACGCGGGCTATTACCATGTACTCGTAGTTAGAATAATTTGTGATTGTTTATTTGAAACGATATTTTTCTTATTTCGAAAGTAGATTTCGAAAGTCAATTTTACTTATTTCGATAGTAGATTTTTTAATTGAATACGTAGACATTAGAGATAACATTATTAATTTAAAGAAAGACCCGATGCGATATTTAACTTCATACTTATAAGTACTTATTACCTTTCTATTATGTTTAAGGGTTCTAAATATCGGTGTTATATTTCCAATTAATGTTTGCAGATGCGAATAGCTAGATTATTGGGTGTAGCTGGCACGGACGTCCCCCTCTCTGAAATACAAGCTCTGATGACACCTTACAAGGTACTCGTTTAATTTTATTATCCACAATGATTACTATGGCCACTTTTCTATAAACTTTCAAACTTATACTTTTATATTTCAGATAGGAGTCAATGGCTACGCATTTATAGTGACGAATAACGGATACATCTTGATTCATCCTGATCTTAGGCCCGTAGTACGTATATATCATTCTGTAAATATATTAATCGTAGCGAAGCTATAGCTTGAGCTCTATTTAATTATTTTTTCCGTTCGCAGTTTCAACAAATATTGAAACCGAGCTACAACAGCGTCGATATGATTGAAGTAGAGCTTTTTGACGACGATAGAGGGCCTAGAAACTTTAGCAAAGAGCTTACTGCGGTAAGTTTTTATTATAAACATTTATTCTATAGTTCCTCACTTCCCATACCTACTTCATAAACTTTTTTTTTATTTGATAAGCAGTAAATACAGATAACGCAACGACTAATAGGCATTTTCTTGTTGCAGCTTAGAAAAGAAATCATTGATCAAAAGACGGGAAATAAAGTGATGAATGTCAAATACCATTTGGAAGACATGGTGAGTTATTTAAGCGTCAACATCACTCGACTCTACCATTTACTAGCTACCTACATTCATTTTAACAACACCAACAACTTCTATCTATACAGAAAAGGGTATCCCGGGCAAGGAAGCATTACTTCTGGACGGGTATCAGCGATTCACCGTTCACATTAGTGGTGACTATTCCTGAGAACTACGGGCGGCACCGGATCAGGCCCCCGCCCACTGACGACATACACAGACTCTCGCTTACTTCCAAGAACATATCAGCCAGGCAATATTTGTCTGACAAGTGGAGTGTTCATCCGGATTGGTAAGCCACACCTATTTCTTTGTACACGGCGTTAATAAAAAAATATAAAACCTACTGACTTATTTCCGAGACCACGATTAAACTTTTGAAAAATGATGTTGGTACCAAGTTTAAAGCACTGTGAGACATCATTGCACTGTTTTGTGTCTTTTGACGTTAGGAACACGCATCATAATGGCTTGACAATAGGAATAGCATTGGAAGAGTGATGGGATAGGAACCATCCTCATCTATTCTCCTATCTACATATTTGCAGGTTGTACTGCCGTCATTATGAACGCACGTTCTCATCACCCGAGGAAGAGCTGCTTTACTTTCTGGAGCGCGTTGCCAAGCCCGGGTGGCGGTGGCCGGCCAAGCCGCGTCCGCCTGAGCACCACAAGAACAAACCCAGTCACGAACGGCACAATAACGGTAGTTATCTTGCAGATCATTATCTCTCAGTAAGGGAATTCGTATGAGTCATCTTCTTCATCATATTCTTCACCGACCACGTAACAACGATACAATAAAAGAGGTTTCATATTTATAGTTTGCAAGACTTGCAAGAAACTTTGCGTTTTCATCAACATTCGAAACGAAATTGACACATAAAAGGAATTCGTTCGAGTGTAAAAATATTTTATTGTGAATTTTAAAATGGTTGTATTTACCCCCTAATTTCATTATTCGAAATATAACTGGGAGTGTTATGATACTTGAAATATTTATTATTGTAAGATATCCAGATCTTTTCATGACACAGGTACTCCAGAAGCGAGGGAACGAAACAAAGTATCAAACAGCACTCCGAGGAACGAATATTACTGTAAGTTTTACTAAAATTCGATCATTATAAAAACGTTTTTCTATGGCTATGTCTTTAGAGATAGAGTAGTGATATAAGAAATAAGGATTAAACAAAGTAATAGAAGTTATTGGATATAGGTGACCATGGGCTGATGCAAGCCTTGGTCTACGACGCACGGAACACAGCGTGGTTTAATAAAACCATAGCCGATTCGGCATCTGATGAAAAGGCGTAAGTAATTACTTTTTGTACTTATTGGGTATCTAATTACACAATTCAATTAATAATGCATTCGGAAAGATAATTAATAATCTATAACAATATTTTAAACTGTACATTTACTGATAAATGAAATTACATCCTAATTATTCCTCTTAATTTACCTGATAACGAAATATGACCAACGATAATTGAGTTTGTCACTGCCTTTTACTATTTCCGCCTGGATAGCCCATTGACAAAAGTGATTGGATTATTGCCGAGGTAAAGTTGACATTCTACGAGGAACTGTTTCATTCTTGACTGAAAATTTGCAGATATGCCTTTAATATATTATATATTTTATATTATGTTAGTTTTTTAATAAACTCTATTAAGCGATTATAATTATTATTACGCAATAATGACAACTATGCCATAGTACACAAGTCTATGAATCTTAAAACATGAATGATATGTTTTCAGATTCAGGTGTGGCTTTGAAAAAAAAACCCCAATAAGAAAACTAACTTTATTGATTACTATGGATAGCTGATTCGCTATACCACGTTAATAATTAGTGGATTAGAGTTTTAAATTATTCTGTATCAACTATTATGTGACCACATGTGACATTACAATAAAAGCATCCGAGGATTGGTTTGTATACAATTCGTATTTTTTTGCAGCCGAAGTTATGCGTAAGTTAAGGTACTATCATAATAAGTATTGTGCACAGACTTATAAATACTAGGTATTATCTTAAGAAGAATTATGCAATATAAATAAAATAAATAATTATCGCCACACTGACACACCCAACTGTGAGGTCCCAAACTAAGCATTGCTTGTACTATGGGGTACCGTACACTGGGCAAGGGGTGATCCCAGTGGCACCCACACCAGTGCAAATTACAAAAAGGCCATTTCCGAAATTTACCCCAGCGGGAATCGAACCCGCAACCACTATGTGCAGTGAGCCGAGCGGCTTCCGCTCGAACCATAATGTAATGTAATGTAATATAATGTCATTACAATAATACTTTTATTATAATGTAATATAATATAGTGTTAAACAAATGAAATATACATAAGAAGTATATTTTGAGAAAGGATGTTTGTCCCAGGGTCGAGTTTATTCAGCGGTTTGGGTACATAGTCGCTTTCTTGGCGACACACAGCGGTCTCACGCGGTGGCAAACACACCCGCCAAAAGAACACGATGCTGACAAGTGAGTTTAATTAATATTTTATTTTATTTTTATTGGGACATAAAACATTTATACATTAAAGTTTACATTTAAAAAGGAAGTAGCAATTATTACAGTCTTAAATAAATGTATAACCCACACTAATGTCCACATATTATATATGTGGACATTAGTGTATATACGTATGTTAAAATATGAGCACGCGTTGAGCTAAGTGGCTAAATTTACAGTAAGATTAAATACTAAGTGGAAACTGAAAGTCTGATTCTGAATATCACAATGGGTTATGTTACATGTTCTGTGTTACTAGAGTAAGGGAGAGTGGGTAACGGTGGATCAAGGGGCACAGTGAATAAACTGCCATATCTGTCTCTGTTTTGGTCTCACAAACATAGAAAATAGACAGGCGCAAGCTATTTACATTGCCCACGCGCTGAACCAATCTCCGCTGCGCTAAAATAGGTGGTGTTCACGTTACCACGGTAAGAACAGAAAGTGACTACTGAAGTATTTTTTTAGGTCTTTTTAAAAGTTGATTTGCAAGGATGTGTGTATATATTCCGAATATATAATTAATTTCTTACCACAATGAGTATTTCTATTGTTCATTTCTTGAATCTCTTTCTTTCTAAATGTAGGCTCGATTTTTTTTGCAATTTTATTGTCGTTAACAACCGATGGGTATCAGTGGTTAATTTTCTTTTGGGTCACAGCGGATAGCAATTCATTGTACTCCACAGAGGCGGACTTGGATTCCTTTGGCATGATAACGTTTCATTTCATCTTGTTCTTTTTTTTTGATTCCAAAATGCCATGAAGCAGTGAGCGGAAAATCTATTCGGCTGCTAACCCTCAGGTTTTTTTTTTTGGGGCCCTTTGACTTTTGTCAAAGGGTTATAAATTTTTTATGTTTAGGCACGAGTATATGTATATATTTCGGCTCGATTGTTATGGTTTCCAGTTTCGATGTTTAATTTCTCCTCTGCTAATGGATACAGAGAACTAACCCTCAGGTTATGCAGCAGGCTATTAAAGTCAAGGTGTAAAATTAAAGCTATTGCACAGCGACTAATACAGGTTTAACCGGTCTGGCTGGGACAGACAATTTATAAAGTTTTGAAGTGGTACCTATTTGTTGGGTAGATTACTAAAAAGTTCAGTTCTCCTAGATTTATTTATGTTAATTTCTATTTCAAGGAAGTGAATATTATTCATAATAAATCTTTGATAATTTAGTTATCTTTGTAACGGAAATATTGTATACACTAGCTGTGCCCGCGACTTCGTCCGCGTTGAGTTTAACTTAACAAAAAATATTTGTCTAGTTCGCAGAGTTTACGGAAAGTATTTTTTTAATAAAAGTAGCTCACGTTACTTCTTATAACATAAGCTATCTGCCAGTGAAAGTCCCGTCAAAATCGGTCCGGCCAGTACTTTAAATAACAGAAGTGATCAAAGTATTTACTTATTTTGATTTAAGTATTAATTTGTTCCTACCAAATGAACATCCTAATAGTAAGTCGTATTAGTATAATAGGTAATAAGACTCGGCCACCAGCTAGTTCAAAATAAATTATAAATTTTTATTGTATTTAAGGTTCACTATTTTGGCTATAATGGCTTGCACATAAAAAAAACACGAAAATCTCACAGCATCGCCCTCGTGGTTTTCGATAATTGCCCCACGGGAACATACTATCGGGATAAAAAGTATTCTAAAGGTTAAGAACTATCTGTGTTCCCAATTTGATACAAATCCGTTCAGTAGTATCGATAATTGTCCCACGGGAACATACTATCGGCATATAAAATATCCCATGTTTTTAATCCAGGTTTTGAACTATCTGTGTTCCAAATGTCATCCAAATCCGTTCAGTAGAATCGATAATTATCCCAAGGGAACATACGGGATAAAAAGTATTCGGGATAAAAAGTGTCCCATGTTTTAATCCAGGTTTTGAACTATCTGTGTTCCAAATTTCATCCAAATCCGTTCAGTAGGATCAATAATTGTCCCACGGGAGCATACGGGATAAAAAGTATTCGGGATAAAAAGTATCCCATGTTTTAATACAGGTTTTGAACACTCTGGTTTCCAAATTTCATCCAAATCCGTTCAGTAGGATCGATAATTGTCCCACGGGAACATACTATCGGGATAAAAAGTATCCCATGTTTTAATGCAGGTTTTGAACTGTGTTCCAAATTTCATCCAAATCCGTTCAGTAGGATCGATAATTGTCCCACTGGAGCATACGGGATAAAAAGTATTCGGGATAAGAAGTGTCCTATGTTTTGATACAGGTTTTGAACTATCTGGTTTCCAAATTTCATCCAAATCCGTTCAGTAGGATCGATAATGGTCCCACGGGAACATACTATCGGGATAAAAAGTATCCCATGTTTTAATGCAGGTTTTGAACTATCTGTGTTCCAAATTTCATCCAAATCTGTTCAGTAGGATCGATAATTGTCTCACGGGAACATACTATCGGGATATAAAGTATCCCATGTTTTAATCCAGGTTTTGAACTATCTGTATTCCAAATTCATCCAAATCCGTTCAGTAGGATCGATAATCGTCCCACGGGAGGATACGGGATAATAAGTATTCGGGATAAAAAGTATTCCATGTTTTAATACAGGTTTTGAACTATCTGGTTTCCAAATTTCATCCAAATCCGTTCAGTATGATCGATAATTGTCCCACGGGAACATACTATCGGGATAAAAAGTATCCCATGTTTTAATGCAGGTTTTGAACTATCTGTGTTCCAAATTTCATCCAAATCCGTTCAGTAGGATCGATAATTGTCCCACGGGAACATACAGGATAAAACGTATTCGGGATAAAAAGTATCCTATATGTTAATCCAGGTTATAAACTATCTGTGTTCCAAGTTTCATCCAAATCCGTTCAGTAGTTTTTGCGTGAAGGAGTAACAAACATACATACATACATACATACATACATCCACACTCACAAACTTTCGCATTTATAATATTAAGTAGGAGGATCGATAATGTCCCACTGGAGCATACGGGATAAAAAGTATTCGGGATAAAAAGTGTCCTATGTTTTGATACAGGTTTTGAACTATCTGGTTTCCAAATTTCATCCAAATCCGTTCAGTAGGATCGATAATTGTCCCACGGGAACATACTATCGGGATAAAAAGTATCCCATGTTTTAATGCAGGTTTTGAACTATCTGTGTTCCAAATTTCATCCAAATCTGTTCAGTAGGATCGATAATTGTCCCACGGGAACATACTATCGGGATATAAAGTATCCCATGTTTTAATCCAGGTTTTGAACTATCTGTATTCCAAATTCATCCAAATCCGTTCAGTAGGATCGATAATTGTCCCACGGGAGCATACGGGATAATAAGTATTCGGGATAAAAAGTATTCCATGTTTTAATACAGGTTTTGAACTATCTGGTTTCCAAATTTCATCCAAATCCGTTCAGTATGATCGATAATTGTCCCACGGGAACATACTATCGGGATAAAAAGTATCCCATGTTTTTATTCAGGTTTTGTACTATCTGTGTTCCAAATTTCATCCAAATCCGTTCAGTAGGATCGATAATTGTCCCACGGGAACATACAGGATAAAACGTATTCGGGATAAAAAGTATCCTATATGTTAATCCAGGTTATAAACTATCTGTGTTCCAAGTTTCATCCAAATCCGTTCAGTAGTTTTTGCGTGAAGGAGTAACAAACATACATACATACATACATACATACATCCACACTCACAAACTTTCGCATTTATAATATTAAGTAGGAGGATCGATAATGTCCCACTGGAGCATACGGGATAAAAAGTATTCGGGATAAAAAGTGTCCTATGTTTTGATACAGGTTTTGAACTATCTGGTTTCCAAATTTCATCCAAATCCGTTCAGTAGGATCGATAATTGTCCCACGGGAACATACTATCGGGATAAAAAGTATCCCATGTTTTAATGCAGGTTTTGAACTATCTGTGTTCCAAATTTCATCCAAATCTGTTCAGTAGGATCGATAATTGTCCCACGGGAACATACTATCGGGATATAAAGTATCCCATGTTTTAATCCAGGTTTTGAACTATCTGTATTCCAAATTCATCCAAATCCGTTCAGTAGGATCGATAATTGTCCCACGGGAGCATACGGGATAATAAGTATTCGGGATAAAAAGTATTCCATGTTTTAATACAGGTTTTGAACTATCTGGTTTCCAAATTTCATCCAAATCCGTTCAGTATGATCGATAATTGTCCCACGGGAACATACTATCGGGATAAAAAGTATCCCTTGTTTTAATGCAGGTTTTGAACTATCTGTGTTCCAAATTTCATCCAAATCCGTTCAGTAGGATCGATAATTGTCCCACGGGAACATACAGGATAAAACGTATTCGGGATAAAAAGTATCCTATATGTTAATCCAGGTTATAAACTATCTGTGTTCCAAGTTTCATCCAAATCCGTTCAGTAGTTTTTGCGTGAAGGAGTAACAAACATACATACATACATACATACATACATCCACACTCACAAACTTTCGCATTTATAATATTAAGTAGGAGGATCGATAATGTCCCACTGGAGCATACGGGATAAAAAGTATTCGGGATAAAAAGTGTCCTATGTTTTGATACAGGTTTTGAACTATCTGGTTTCCAAATTTCATCCAAATCCGTTCAGTAGGATCGATAATTGTCCCACGGGAACATACTATCGGGATAAAAAGTATCCCATGTTTTAATGCAGGTTTTGAACTATCTGTGTTCCAAATTTCATCCAAATCTGTTCAGTAGGATCGATAATTGTCCCACGGGAACATACTATCGGGATATAAAGTATCCCATGTTTTAATCCAGGTTTTGAACTATCTGTATTCCAAATTCATCCAAATCCGTTCAGTAGGATCGATAATTGTCCCACGGGAGCATACGGGATAATAAGTATTCGGGATAAAAAGTATTCCATGTTTTAATACAGGTTTTGAACTATCTGGTTTCCAAATTTCATCCAAATCCGTTCAGTATGATCGATAATTGTCCCACGGGAACATACTATCGGGATAAAAAGTATCCCATGTTTTAATGCAGGTTTTGAACTATCTGTGTTCCAAATTTCATCCAAATCCGTTCAGTAGGATCGATAATTGTCCCACGGGAACATACAGGATAAAACGTATTCGGGATAAAAAGTATCCTATATGTTAATCCAGGTTATAAACTATCTGTGTTCCAAGTTTCATCCAAATCCGTTCAGTAGTTTTTGCGTGAAGGAGTAACAAACATACATACATACATACATACATACATACATCCACACTCACAAACTTTCGCATTTATAATATTAAGTAGGAGGATCGATAATGTCCCACTGGAGCATACGGGATAAAAAGTATTCGGGATAAAAAGTGTCCTATGTTTTGATACAGGTTTTGAACTATCTGGTTTCCAAATTTCATCCAAATCCGTTCAGTAGGATCGATAATTGTCCCACGGGAACATACTATCGGGATAAAAAGTATCCCATGTTTTAATGCAGGTTTTGAACTATCTGTGTTCCAAATTTCATCCAAATCTGTTCAGTAGGATCGATAATTGTCCCACGGGAACATACTATCGGGATATAAAGTATCCCATGTTTTAATCCAGGTTTTGAACTATCTGTATTCCAAATTCATCCAAATCCGTTCAGTAGGATCGATAATTGTCCCACGGGAGCATACGGGATAATAAGTATTCGGGATAAAAAGTATTCCATGTTTTAATACAGGTTTTGAACTATCTGGTTTCCAAATTTCATCCAAATCCGTTCAGTATGATCGATAATTGTCCCACGGGAACATACTATCGGGATAAAAAGTATCCCATGTTTTAATGCAGGTTTTGAACTATCTGTGTTCCAAATTTCATCCAAATCCGTTCAGTAGGATCGATAATTGTCCCACGGGAACATACAGGATAAAACGTATTCGGGATAAAAAGTATCCTATATGTTAATCCAGGTTATAAACTATCTGTGTTCCAAGTTTCATCCAAATCCGTTCAGTAGTTTTTGCGTGAAGGAGTAACAAACATACATACATACATACATACATACATACATCCACACTCACAAACTTTCGCATTTATAATATTAAGTAGGAGGATCGATAATGTCCCACTGGAGCATACGGGATAAAAAGTATTCGGGATAAAAAGTGTCCTATGTTTTGATACAGGTTTTGAACTATCTGGTTTCCAAATTTCATCCAAATCCGTTCAGTAGGATCGATAATTGTCCCACGGGAACATACTATCGGGATAAAAAGTATCCCATGTTTTAATGCAGGTTTTGAACTATCTGTGTTCCAAATTTCATCCAAATCTGTTCAGTAGGATCGATAATTGTCCCACGGGAACATACTATCGGGATATAAAGTATCCCATGTTTTAATCCAGGTTTTGAACTATCTGTATTCCAAATTCATCCAAATCCGTTCAGTAGGATCGATAATTGTCCCACGGGAGCATACGGGATAATAAGTATTCGGGATAAAAAGTATTCCATGTTTTAATACAGGTTTTGAACTATCTGGTTTCCAAATTTCATCCAAATCCGTTCAGTATGATCGATAATTGTCCCACGGGAACATACTATCGGGATAAAAAGTATCCCATGTTTTAATGCAGGTTTTGAACTATCTGTGTTCCAAATTTCATCCAAATCCGTTCAGTAGGATCGATAATTGTCCCACGGGAACATACAGGATAAAACGTATTCGGGATAAAAAGTATCCTATATGTTAATCCAGGTTATAAACTATCTGTGTTCCAAGTTTCATCCAAATCCGTTCAGTAGTTTTTGCGTGAAGGAGTAACAAACATACATACATACATACATACATACATACATCCACACTCACAAACTTTCGCATTTATAATATTAGTAGGATTTTTAAATAAAAGTAATAATTTAAACGATCCACTATTTAAAAATCCTCAGAAATCCACTGTGCCCCCACAGATTCACTGTAACCCTTGTGCTGATCCCCTGTAACCCAAACACGGGGTAAACTGGATCATTTCCCATTCTTCATAAATCAAGCTTTCAAACCAAATCTATCAAAGTCAGGGTCTTAACCATATGCTCGATTTGTAGTTGAATGATGTCACGAATGGATTTTTTGAAAAACAAGAGACTAGCATTATTTAGGAAGGAAATAATAAGCCGAAGAAAAAAAGTGGTTCACTATTACCCACTCTCCCTTACAAATTTTCAATAGTCATTTTTTAAAATTTAGCTTTTGATAGATTAAACAGGTCAAAATCTGTGAAGTGTGTATTATACGTTTCTACAATGCGTCGCAGTGGAGCGCACGCTCCAGCATTGGTTCTGCACCGATCAGTGTAGAATATCTGCGACGTATTACAGTTCTAGGCACTACGTAGCATAGTCTATTCGTAAGACTACTACAGTCAAATGTATTATTACATAAACCATATTGCCAACTAACATAATTTTTAAGTTATGTACCTTTTTACCTACCGCAAAAAAATCTAAATAATAATCTAAATGTCGCAGATGGATTGTATGGATTGTAAAATTAGCGATAATTTTGTAAAACATCTAATTGTACAATCCATACAGCCGGTTCGATGCGAGTTTCATCAAAAGTTAACCATTAGAAAGAAACCCATCCGATTTTTTAATAGTAGGCACAACATCGTTAGCATTGACTTAGGCGCCATGCAACATAAGACCTTAAGTACATACATCAAAGTGGTGTAAATAATTTGGAAAATGATTATCCTTATAGACCAGAATTCGGCAAGCAATGGCCTCGCGCTATCGACGAGGTGTGGTACCGGCGAGCCGTGGAGCAGCACTATGTGAATCCGCTCAGCTACGTGTACAGCGTCGAACTGAGCACCGACAAGTTCCCGCTCAACGTGAGCCTGGCAATGGTGACCGCCTCCCACGCCGTGTTTCACGGGGACGGCCACAGGAAGGCCCCCGCCGCCGTGGTCGGCTTCCAATTCAAACACGAACGTCTCAGCGAATGGTTCGAAAATATCACTTCATCGGTAAGATTAAATACGTTTCTGCTTTAAAATATACATTTTTGTAGACTGGTTCTCGTAGTCTTAAACAGTGAGGTGAATTAAAAAGTAAACATAGATAAATAGACAATCATCTCAAACGTTGAATACTTGTCAGCAAGCTAAGACTTGGGCTCTGGCTGCGCGCGTTGATAAGGCGCCACATTTTATAAGGATTTGATCGTTGTCGCATCCTAATTGCGTTACCGGTGTAGCCCCGACCTTAGATGTTATAATTAGGGATTTCTAAATTAAAGCAACTTAATATGATTCATAAAAACTTGTATATATCGACAGTGTGAACACAATAGAAACTGCACAAACTGTTCAAACGACACATGGGACTGCTATTTAATTGACAACAATGGATGGATCATCGTCAGCAAGGATGACACACAGACCGGACAATTCTTTGGCAGGGTAAGCTAAAGTTTATGAAATGCTTGATAATAAAAAATATGATGTATTTTTAATTAATTGGAAGAGTTTTTAATATATTGCTAGGTTCGTCCGGATATAATGGGGCGGTTGATAGACGACGAAGTCTATAAAGCAGTGCACATCGTGGACTATCAAGCTGTCTGCTTCAGAGAGAAGAGAACGACAAACCCCGCTTCCATTTTACTCACGGTAATAACTTCAAATACGAATAAATTCTTATAAAAAAATGAATTTAAGTGCATTGAACTTATAAGCTCTTATTTCTCAGCCGTTGGAGAACTTGCGTATTGTAATGGCCTGGTTCCTGGCCTCCACCGTCTGGTTCTACAACTCCATAGCGACAGGTTTGGCACAAGCATCCAGCTACTCGTTCGAGGACGGTACGTTGTTCACGGATATCACAGATTATTCCTTCAGTGTTTCATGTCCATATAGGGTTGATTAAAACTATCCACTACTAAATCTGGGCTAGTTACATTCAGAAGCTAGTCAATGTTGAGGGAAATCTCCGCATTCGATGTTGCTCTTTCGTTGTCGGCATGTTGTGTCAATTGTGCATGACAACGAGCACTTTTAGAAACGATGTTATCTGTTCATTTATACTTAGAGCTGATAGCGGAATCATTGTTCGCTAGAGACAGCGTTGTGTTTCTCTTTGTGTCCCTATGCATGAAACTTGACTTTATGACATGATAATAGAGCAATAATTATATGTTGAGTAATTGCCTTTGGCAAAAAAGCTCTTTCTAACTCCAGCGACACTAAAATACTATCAAGTCTTACAGGTATTCAATTTGATTTAATTGTTATTCTGGGTGCATGCGAGTGTCCACACGAAATCAAAGTGCACCCAATATCGTTTATAGCTGGTACAATCACGGACATTAGTATAGCTAAACGAAATTCATTCATGGAGTCAACAATTGGGATTAGTTTACTAACGTAGTAATGACTCCATCTGTTTTCAGAGTATGTTACACCCACCGGTGAGTGACACTTAGAACGAGCACAGTAGCACGTGTCGACACACACACAATAGCATTATACATTTTGTAATACCTACATTTTATAGTTATGTATGAAGGAACCCCGCGAATGAGCATGTCGGTAGACTGTAATATTTTGAATCTAGATGATTGATCTCCTAGGAATGACAATGATTTTATTTTTGTTAGTTGGGAAGTACATTTAGATAACTTGCAATAGAGCAATAGATTGACGTTTTGGATGATAATTATTTGCATGGTTATTTTGAATAGTATACTAAATAAAATCGTATATTTAGAGAATGTTAGTTAGGTTCATGTAAATCCTTTGTATATGTATGAATGAACTATTTTTTCATTGATGGTGTAGTAGGTACCTCGGTTACGTAAAACAGCTTTTATTTACATTTCATAGGTAGGTCTGTTTCATTTTGCTGACTAGGTACCGGCTTTATCACCATTTTAACTTACATATATTTTGCGGCCGACTGACTCCTGGCTTATATTTTAAATGATTTCATTATATAATGTATATATTTTTTCAAACGTACTCTTTACTTGCTTCTCATTCTAATCTATTATTTTCTTGAAAATTATTTACAAATTTGCATGTTTTCATTCTTCATAACTTATTATTTTAATAGGTACCTCTTCCTACGGATTCTGTTAATGCATGACACTACAAATATTATGTACCGCTGACTTATATTCTGTTTTCCAATACAGTGTCGTACCAGAGCTATGAGAACGACGAAGAAACCGACGACCCCTATATGTCTAGGCCGACCAACAGAGTGATCGAGCGAGATTTCGAGAAACTAGTATTGATGAACCGAACGCGACCCACCCCCTGCGACCGAGAGATGCTCCTGTACCAGCTGGACTACACCAACTTGGACGAGAAACTAAACAAACCATTGTCGGAGTGCGGTAGACCGTTCTACGCCCAACTAGTGAACTATACTAACATGCTGATGGTGGTAGTGGACGCCAACTGCCCGAAGGAAGAAGTGGCCGCGATGTCGATAGACGCGACCGAGGTGCAATACAACGACTCGCTGCCATGCTTGAAACATATGCATCCCCTGTACAGGAAGCAACCGACGTCGTGCATAAGGAATCATACGGAAGTAAGTAACCCAACCCAACACCCCGCTCTTCCCCTCTCCCTGACCCTTTCCCCTCTTGGTGTGCAACGTGAAATGTCTTTGGTGTGTGCTACGGTAACTGCTTCATATCAGGCGGGTTGGACGCTTGTTTGACGACTTTACGATCTATGGTCGTTAAATTTCAAACATGGCCATCTCCATATTTTTCCGTGTTCAGGATTCCATGATATTTTAAAAGATAAAATATGCGTACAAATTAAAATATTTCCATATTCGCGTAGATATGGACATATTTGAACCCACAGGCATATTCCATGCACTGTACTCTTTTTAAATATCATAAAATCCTCAAATCTGAAGTATATGGAGATGGCCATGTTTGAAATTTAACGACTATTATATTAATTCACTTTCGCAGGAAAGCAATATCGACATGTGTGGTCGAGGAAGTTTACCTTGCAACAGAATGTGGAGTTTCCTGAGTGTTCTGCCAATACTGTACTATCGGTTCTAGACTACACACAATGAGGATTTACGTACTACTTAAAGCGATTCACATGAAAATAAGTCGTAGGTAGTTCTAATTAAACATTATTATCAAAATAAATGTCAGCAAAATGCGAATTACCTAAACCTGCAATATAAATAATAAACTTTATTTAAAGTATTTGATTCTTGCTTTATAATATTGTTATAATACCATAATAATAGTTTATGAATGTTTTATTTGTAAATATTTATTACCTACATAGTTTAATAGAATAACATATTATTTTCAGTTGTGAAATTATTATTACAATGATGATCTCTGCTCTTAGAATAAGTAGATATTAAAAAAAAAGTACATGTCGTTCCCCACATATCAAATTTGTTATTGATAGAATAGTATAATGCTCCCTTTGTGCCACAATAGGAGGCGGTAAATTTACTAAATATCATTCATATCAGGGATTGTCCACAGCATGCTGAATGTGAGATTAGTTATAAAAGAATGTTGAAATCAACATGAAACAAAAGGAATTAATGTTTATAGCTTTTGTAAGGAATTGGCTTTTGCATAGTTTAATGTGTAATGTGTATTAATACAACATTTAAATGTTACTTTCTGTTCATATTAAATGCTAAACATAACCTGTGTTCCGTCCTTTGTGAAATATTAAACAGGATGGAAACTTTTTACAAAGCTCTATTGTTCATTACCCATATTTACTTCAATCAAAACAAGATATTTTAATAAGCGTGTTCTTTTAATTGGTATTGTAATTTCGAATTTTGTATTTTGAATCTCCACTTGTTTATGTTACCACTTATATGTGAAATATTTACTTAAATTATATTGAAAATGTGATTGTTTGGTACAAAATAAATACATTTATTGTACTTATTAATTTATGTATTTTAATAACTAGTGACATACCTACACAAACTAAAGATATTTACAGAGGAAGACTCACATAGGTACTGGTTTTAGGTTTTACTGGCAGTCTCTTCTTTATAATTTTTGATGAAGTCATTGACCTCCTCCATGAGTGCCTGGTGCCTCTGTTGGCGGAGCAGGCCCTCTTGCAGCTGTTCCAGGGCATGATTGCCTTCCATAAAGCTCTTCAGGTTGTGAATGGTGCCTCCCCCTTCACGATGCTCAGTCACTCGGTCCTGAGGGTAGTTGTATGTCCTAATTTTCTCATTTCTATTGCTCAAACCAATCTGTAAGACACATGAATATGGTTATTAATGAGGGAATCTAGGTATTTTTGCCACCAGGGCGGCACCACGTTAAACTGGGTGACCATACACAAGTGTGTACACATGTGGGGGTTGTGTATATACACACACATGTGTGTTTCATGATAATTCGTTTTTGTAGTGACACTTGCAGAAGTTAAGTGACAGATAACATCACCCACTCTAATAAACCAATCTGGTGAACTGAAAATTGTTTGCCCTCAAAGTAAACACAATTGATTTCAATTGAATTAATTGAATGAAGCTATAAATTTAAATTTTTACTAAACATCCTGACATTGTGAGAGAGAATTGTGGAATGTAATAGGTTAGAATCCTTACCTGTGATTTCCTTTCATTATTAATTTTAGATGTCTGTTCATCATACTGCTTCTCATACAGAAGTGTTCTCAACTTCTGCATAGCAATCTCTTTGTTCTTGATCTGGGAGCGCCCCTCCTGGCACTCCACCACAGTGCCGCTCGGCGTGTGGTGGATGCGCACCGCGCTGTCTGTGGTGTTCACATGCTGCCCGCCAGCCCCGCTGGCTCTCTTGGTCTCAATCACAATGTCTCGCTCCGATATATTCACTTCAATATCAGTGGGCTGTGGAAGGACCGCCACCGATACTGTACTGGTGTGAATGCGACCACCCTTCTCTGTAGCCGGGATCCTTTGCACCCTGTGCACTCCAGCTTCGACCCTCATCAGCTCGGGCACACCGTTTCCCTGGATGAGCATTGACGCCTTCCTAACACCACCTATATCAGATTTCTCAACAGAGGCAATGTCGACCTGCCAGTCTTTATAGTTCGCGTATGACTCGTACATATCGAATAATTCTCGAGCGAATAACATGGCTTCCTGGCCGCCGGCGCCGGCAGTCACTTCTAACAACACACCACCTTGAGTTAGTGGAGGTTCTAGTAATATCGATTGTAACTCGTTGTCGATATCCTTCATACGCGACAGGTATATTTCGGCTTCTTGTTTGATCATTTTCTTCATTTCGCTATCTTCGTTCTCCTTTTTATTTAACTCCTTCAGGGATTCGATACTGTCGTATAGATGAATTCTTTGTTCGAGTACGCTCACGATTGGCTTTATGGTTTGAAATCGTTGAGCCTCTTCGCGGGTTCGTTTCATTTTAGAGAACAGATTTTCGTGCTCCATCATCAAATTCTTCAAATAAGTCTGAATAGCAGGATCGGATAGATTCACTGTGTATTGGGAATAACACCTCCAAAGAAATGTATGCTTTTCCACTGGTTTTCGAAAAAATAGTTGTCTAAACAGTGCCATGTTTTTAGTAATAATTTAAAGCAAGATTTAATACAGTAATTGAGTTTGGACACCTAAATTTTATTTTCCTATCCAACTTTATACATTTTTGACAAGAGAATACAAAACCAGATTTTTGAGGTTATCATTGAAACAGCTGACGGACGAATACAAAATTACAGACAAGTGACAGTGACAGACAAGTGAATGAGAGACAGAGTCAGAGACAAACAAGACCAAAGAGAATTCAATACAACGTAACAAGTGGGTGGGCCATATTTTTAAAGAAAAAAGAAGAAGACAAGACAAAGATAACAATCTTAAAAAATAAAAATGGTACCTTTTATCACAGAGATTTTTATCTGTTGGCAGCGAAAGATAACATAAACTATTTAATTTTCCTATATTGTTAAGCATACAAATTTTATTTATTGAAAACGATTCAGTCTCTTTATTGTAATAATAAGAAAAAATCTTCTGAAATAGCGCCATCTATTGTCGAGTAGATAAAAATATGATTTAGAGTCATCTATCGTTCAATTGATTAAAACTATAATTCGTGTTTAGCCGCTAGACAGCAGCTGTTGTACTTGTTCTGAACGTGCACACACGTAACTAACTTTTGAAAAATAAAATGATAATGATATACTTATCTCAAACTGAGTTATCATGAAGCGTTGTCAGAAATGTCATCACCTACTTTGTGGTCCATTACACAGTCACATATACTTCACATTGTTCGAAATTTGTACTTGTCTAAGGCCCGTATTAAATCGATCTCAATGAGAGCGATTCTCCTGAGAGCGATCTTGGAAATTTCATTCTAGAACAAAATGACTTGTCAAAGGCTTACTAAAGATCAATATCAGACTTATGATCGATTCTTTATACGGGCCTAATTCAAATTCAAATCTTTTATTTTGTTGAGGCCTACGGGGACACTTACAAATTGTCAATTTTACATTTTTTTCTTATATCTACAAGAATATCTACTTGGTATACCTACCTATCCTTAAAAATATTTAGCTTTTATTTTTAAATTGTTGCAGAAAGAAAAGGTAGCTAGGTTATAGGTTATAGCTAGGTATAGTAGTATAGGTTATATTCAACTAATTAATTTTCCGAATGAAGTAGTAGTTAGGAAGGTAGCATGAAATTATAAAGTATCTACAATATTAGGTAATTTAAAACAATAAATGGCATTGGCAATTTTGAACAACAACGATATTGTTGAAGTTTGTGGCTTAGCTAGACTGAACGACGTAAATTGCCCATCGGCCGTCAAAGCCTCTTCCTGTGTCAATTGTTATAGAAAGGCGGAATGGCAGCATTCCTAACATTTTCTTGGCTCCCGATTACCACATCGACCGCAACAGTGGGCCTATTGATAGAATTATTAGGGTTCTCAAAGAGTTTCCTCCTCGCGACCGCAGGTACGTCACTACTCGTCATTGTTCGCTGCTACTGAGCGTATGGAGTTATTAATGCTAATGGCGAGGGACAGACGGCCGGTGCCGCTAGACCGCACAGCTTCCTTTGTTTTATGGGGGTGGTGGCGAATAGGTACCTATGTAGTGTGGTGTGTAAGTAAGTACCTATCTAGTAACTAGTGACATTGGATTAAATTGAAGGCACTCCGCACCCGATAGTGGCGTCTAATATTGTATAATCACACGTGAACCGTCTCGGTACCAGCCGCGTAAGAGCCGCTCATTATATTAATGAATAAACAACGCAGCGCATAACGTTACGTGGCTATAATTTAAAATTGTGTGAATTAACTACAATAGTCGTGGTTGAGTAAGACATTGTTTGTGTGAGGATTAGCCTAGTCGTCAAAGTGCTCGGTGCATCGATGCTGGTGGCTGCCATCCTGGTTTAAATTGAGCCTTAGAAGCTATTTGCCTATTTCTGATTACCTTTGGCCAGTAGACACGCCTTACCTTGTCTCAATCAGTTTAATTAGGTATATTGAGTGTTCAAAACCCATAGCAATGCACTTGTTATTCGGATAGCATTGGTATAAACTACCAAAGCGCAGGGTCGCGTGTGAATTAGGTATATCAACTATAAATAAAGTAAGTAATACTGCAAATTGGCGAGCGAACACTTCCGGTGGGGTTCCGCGCCATTTCGCGCGAGAGTGCCACTTGCCAGCCAACACACGGCGCCGGCAAATATTGGCTAAACTCATTGGATAGGTACCCAGCGAGTTTAGCCAATATTTGCCGGATTTTTATTAGCCGTGTAGCTACTCAGCTTGAAATTCCTTTTGCTAATTGGATCCCAAAAACGTATTTAATACCTGTGTGACTTCACTCGTAGTCTTCACTCGTAGACTACCTAACCTCGTAGATTAACTAATAGCCATAAGATAAGTCTTGCCAGCTGCCCCGTATGTAGTTCTCTACCTATGTAGTCTCGTACCTATGTAGTTCTCTTAAAGTAAAAAGTGTATTTTTCAAATCTATAAAGGTAGCCACGATTTTTTTGAATGTAATATTGTTTTATAAGTAAGAAAGGGTTGTGGGATAGCAGTGTTATTTTCTCTACTCCTACTGTAATAATATTATATTGTTGTTAGTAATAGTACTACTTTCAATGGATTCATTGGTAAGGTAACATTTTAGCACAATTCCCTATCCGACCCAATTTTAGCACAATTCCCTTTCCGGTCCAATATTGACTCGTTGAATCTGGGCTTGGATTGATAGCCGCCGGGGCGTGCGTCGTTACGGCCCCGAACACATTAGCTTTGGCCCATTTCCGTCCGGAGTGCTCAGTTTGCGTAGACCGCGCGCCCTCGCTTAGTGCTCTTAAATAAATATCGCACGTTTGCGCGATATTACTCCTAACAACACTTCACACTTTACTTTAGCTGGAGAGACATTTATAGCACCCGCATAAATCTATTCGATTTATAGCGCCACATATAGTACTTACTTTAGATGGTACTTCACGCGTAGATACAGTGTATTTCATAGGCATTCCTTTTGTTCTGTGTACCTGTGTGAGTTTGTTTTATAGCGCCGTTTATTTACTGAAGATTTCTTCTTACTTTATTAAAACCTGACTGCAACACATGATATTTAGTATGGTTTCTTCAGTAGTCAGTGATTTTATGTTATTCCAATTGGAAATGTGACTTCTTGAATGTGGATAAAACACCTACCTACTACATGTCACGTTCCAGAAACTAAAATCACAATGTAACGAAAAAAATACATATAGAAATTACTTAACTGGAGTAACTTTCATACAAATTAATCAATAAAAAAATATAAAACGCCGAACGCCGGTCAAAATGGGGCACCAAATGCCCACTGTCACAAGAGTGAAGAGAATTTATTGAATATTATTCGTATTGTTTACCAAATTAAGAAAAAAAAATGATTGGCCTTATGAGCTAGAGCTTCATGAATAGTTGTACCGTAAAGCTGTTTCAGGAACTCGCGTGACGTGGTGTTGGCTTAGCGCGGCGCGGCCGGCTAATGGCCCATTACGGAGCCGAGCAAACACCCTGATTGTTTTCAGCCAGCTCCACCCGCGCCAACGTCTGCTGCAATTAAAAGAACTCAATAACTAGTTGCTATGGAAATATTATTACTAGCTTCACCTGCCTGCAACTTACACTAAGAATAAGCAAGAATTAACCGGCGCTGTGTTGTTTGTTGTTTGAGTTCAGTTCTTACTATACCAACATGTCATGATAGGTATGACGTTATTACCATTAGGATTGTTTTAAAATATGATACATTATATTCTGAAAATAAAACTGAAACCATGACACCCAGAACCGACATTGTTATATTAGATTTTCCTAGAAAAGTTACTTACTTAGCCATCTAGGTAAGAAAACCTTTCTTCAGAATTATAAAGGAATATTAGAAGATGGATGGATGGATATATCCTTCGAAAACATTACATAAAATATATTTATAGGTTTTAATAGGTAACTGTTTTGCATCACAGGTAAGTTCTACCTATAATGCTTGTATCACACCCTTTTCTCAGAAGATATTAAGCCGCATGTCAATTATCGTGTTTGCAAAAGTGCGAAGAGCCGTCTCTGCAAGATTTGTTAATTGCCCTTTCTCGAACATTGTCAAAATTGTGTTTTATTAACGACATAAAGTGTGCGTCGCTAAATTTGTCTTCTCGCTGCGGGACGTAATTCTTGTTATTTATGGCTTACCAAAACATTTACCCTATTATTGTTATGTTGTTATGGCTGTATTAAAAGGCTATAAAATTTATGATGCTTGCAGAAATCGCGGCAAGGTGAATGCGACCCTAACTGTAAACTTTAAGGTCGATGTTTGTGGACGTGCGGTGTTGTGCAAGGCAGGATGACAAACGCGGAACGGGCTCGTCCCCCTCGATTACAGTGTCGCGAGAAGGCGAGAAGCCTCCGTGACGTCGACTCAGCGTTCGCCATATTGTCGGGGTTGGGGCGCTGGGACAATGCTGAAGGGTTACGTTCTAGGGTTACACGCAACGTGGCTAATTGAATGTGATTTGGTGTCGTACAACATTCTGAATGGAAACGAATTCAATTTAACGGAAACGTTTTAGTCGTTTGTTAAATCGTGTAGGGCTTACAAATAATTTCAATATTATTTGGGAGCCCCTAATTTTTTTTCGTATTGAGTAAGCATTATTTTTTCAGTGCACTACAAAAGGTAAATTAACGCACTACTCACCCACAGATGGCGTCGGTGGCACATACAACTCATTATGAATTAATATCCTGGAACCTTGCAGCACTGTTGGTGAATAGTTTCATAATCATCATAGTCTTAAATAATATTAATGATCTAAATACGTATGTAGGTAAAGATTAACCAATTTACTTCTAGTATTATGGTTCATTACCCACTTACCTAGGTACTTGCCTAAAGATTTGTACCTTGGTAACTGATGTCTAGAGTTAGTGTAGCCACTGAGTACAAAAGTATTGGAATGAATTGAATGTAGAGACTACTTTAATTGAATGTAATTCCTTACCGATATACCAAGTAAAGTTTATATTTTAGTACAGTTTGTAATTACAACAAGTCTCATCATTACCGTATACCTATAAGTACCTATAAAAAGTTTAGTTAAAGACATCAAAAGGAATAAGTACTAGAATATTAAATTTATTTTTTTAGTATCTATAATTTTCTGTCAGTGTATGTACCTACCTATCCATAAATTATACAAAGTGCAGTGATAGTTATCATTACCCACGGCTATTAACCTACAGCCTACTATGTAGGTATAATCTAACCATAGTAAGTAGTTACAAACGAGGAGATTAGTCCGGTCAAAGCGCGCAACTAATCAAACATTTCAGAGTTCATCCATCACGCCGGCACCGAGGAGCTCATTAGAAACTGTGGATCAAATGGATCAACGGATAACCGAGAACTCCACACATGCTAATCAAATGGTTAATAATAGATTTAGTTCAAATCTAGTACATACCTAATACATATTTGTTTGACAAATACGTTCAATATTTTTTCATGTAATATACTTATATGTATTGTGTAAACTCTACCTTGGTAGAGCTACTGAACACAAACAGTACCCCAATTCCTTTTTTGCCTTCCAAAGCGGCCCGACAAATACCTATGTATTTGTTATTTCAAATTAAAAATACTGAATAGTTAGGTAGGTAATTATTTTTGTAAGTCGGTAGGTAATTAGGTAGTTGGTTTTAATTCTAAGTTCGAAGCCTCGAAGGAAGTAACATTTTTTTTTAATATTACTAGCAATAATAGTGTAACACATTTCTAGTATTCCCGTTAGCCCCGCCTGCTAAGCTAATGCTTGTGTTAGGAGTGGGCTCACGTCAATAGTTTAATGGCCAGGATGGGAATCGAAACCTGAACCTCGGCTACGAGAGGCTCAAACCACTAAGCTATTGCCGCCATAAAAACTCTGTCAACTGTCAATTACACTCTCTATACTCTTTTTAGTTGCGAAAAGGTTGATTATGTACTTATTGGAAATCAGTAGCCTATTTACCCGCCATCACCACCGATGTCGCTTATCCGATTGTTAGTAGGCGATACCGGTGTCGTTTAACTTATCTTATATCTAATTAATTCCATAAATAATACGAAGTTGCGGTCAAGAACCATCATAATTTTTACAAGCATCGGTTACATCTAAGAAAGCAGAATTTAATGTAGCATATTTTATGGCCTCACTTCCCTCTTTAGCTTGTATCTCTGTCCCTGTCTGGCTGCGCCGACACGTCTGCGCTGGCGCATCTCGAAACTAAATTATCCTTACTCCAGTCCGGTGTAATTACGGTGAAATGCAGTCTCGCTAATATGACAAATTGTGCATTAATTATCACACAAACGGTCGTCATAATATAAGTATTTCATTTTTATTTATTAGTTATACTTTTAATCTTTATGTAAGTAGGTTGAATCTGATTGATAGAGTCTATTTATTGGCATGGAAGATATAAGAGCTCGTGTCAATGGTGAAATTATTCTTCAAATACATAAGGTTCCAAATCAGCTATTATAATTCGTTAATATGTAATATGTACCTCGAAGAGCGACATTTTCACAGCTAATAAGCCAATAAGAAGGAAACGTTTCGTAGCTCTACTTCTTACTTGAAAATCATAGGTATCTTTCAAATTTTGGAAATATTAAGAACATATTTAATAACTCTTAAATATTAACAGCCTAATCTGTTTAAGGCTAAAGCGCCCATCTAGCCCGCGAAGTTCAAATTTTTTGAGGTTTTTAGAAATTTTTCAAAATCTGACAATTGTAAAAGGCACATTTTGTAATTCACGACAAAGACCGTGTGCAGTGCATTTATTAAATATCCAACTTACTCTAAAACATTTCAAGAACGACAGCTATCCAGATAACCTGGCAATTTTTGTATATTTAGTGATTAACTAGTATCATCCACCGTGATAATATTTAGAGTAAAATAAATGTATTAATAAACGCACTGCATACTCTGTTAGTCGCAAATAACAAAATGTTGTCTTAAATGTTTTCAGAATTTGGATAAACTATAAAAATACTCGAAAATTTTGAATTTTGCGGGCTAGACAGGCGCCTTCACCTTAATTGATATGATTAGCATAGTTCATCATATATTCATAGTCCTATCAACGTCTCTACAATGTTCACTGGCCAGCGCGATTATGTTCACCGCACACCGCCCTCCGGCGCATTTACGATGCACTTAAGTGAAATAAATAAATCACTACACTAGTACCAATTTCGCGATGTAGAGCTCGGTGTAATTTTTGAGCGGATAGTTCGGCCTGATGAAGCACCAGCCCGGAGCGGCTAACCAGGCGCTCGTGAGGACACCGACGGCCACTACACGATAATAACTGTTGAATTATTATTTATTTGATTCTGATTGAAGTTTAATTAACTTGAAAACTGACTGTGGTTAATTTTGTACACGTGCCCAATACGACTCGCTTTCTCCCTTAAGAACCTACGTATAACGTACGTACGTATACGTAGTTTCAGCCGATAAGATACTGTGTGTACCTATTAGTTATATTACATGGTGTTGACCTCACATGGTTAGCGCTAGGCTTGCTTGCTGGAAAAAGGACTAGGCATTACGAATTAGCGGTTCTATTTTAATATATTCGAGTAAGACTTGTAGGTAATGTTTCTGATATACACCCAAGACTTGTTACCTACCTGAATTGTGCGAGAGAAAATCAGCAGAAACCCCATTAATCTCGTTTAACATATTACGTAGAGACAACCAGCCACTCGATAGTAATTTCACGCGTCGAAGTGTGATTTTTCACGTTTTCTCCCGAGATGCTAACGTGACCCGGAGCGGGCTCCATTTATGATCGGTGCACCGAAATGGCCGACAAATGGCGGTCAAATGAGAGGCTTCGCCGCCGATGCCGGCCGCTGCTCAATACGACTGGCCGCTTTTTAAAAACAACCAGCCATCTTATCGAGTTTAATTATATACATCACTAGTATTACAAGAGAAGGTTGTAACTGTTGTCGACTAAAACCAGCAATGGATTGTCTTCTTCGTCGTATATGTCATGTGTGTCGATGGTGAAGGGGGCCCGAGGCACATTTGATTATACGTTGAGAGAGGGCTAATCGCGCTCGACGGGCGAACACCTCGAGATCAAACACGAGGCGCGCCGCCAGATATTTTTGTTTCTATTAAACAACACCCGACGTAATAATGTTTAACAATCGTGCAGCGATAATTTGAACAGAGCAAGCGGTAGAGCCGTTCGTACTGTTTTATACATTTATTTCCAACGTAGATAGAGGACAATTTGTAAAAGTTGATTGATTTTGCTAACTGAATTAAACAAAGTATTTTATTGGAATATATTTAGCTCAATATTTCATAATAACTTATTTTCGAATATCTTTTCGATGATATATATGTCGCGTCAGGCGTGGCAGGGCGCAACATCAGGTGGTCAATTTCTCCACTTTCCATTTGTTTATGGCCGCTACAGGGTTCTCCAGGCGACGAAGTCAAACAATTCACGAAACGTTCATAATTTATTAAAACTTTATCTTTCAAATAACTTAGTAAGTAAGTAGCTATGCGGTCACAGACAAGTCCCTTAACACACGTCTTGCTTTGACCACGTTTAAAGAATAACTGTCCCAATATTCAAAGCAAGACTTATCACAAAGGCTTTGTCCAGGCGTCCCGGAAGTCAATGGCGACACCTGCGTTTCCGCGTTTATAACAGACATTTTAAAACACAGTCAAATCCGAACTTATATCTCTACGAATTACGCACCGGAAATAGTCTTAAAACTATTTACAATGTTTTGCAAACATCAAATGAGTGTCTTATTACACTTCCGTATTAAAAACCATTTTCTCAAACGGAAACAGCTATCCGGAAATTAATCCTTATTGCCGAGATAACAATCAAATGAACTCCTTATAGCATTAGACTATTGTCACATGAGATATAAACAAAGAATAGTTAGGATCAGAGTTTCCATATCGTCGTTCAATTTCCGACACGGCCATCATGACGTCTCACACGTCCTCGTGTGTAGTAACTACAAATAAGAATTTCATGACAATAATTCGTTCGGCCATTCTGCCTAGAAGGCCTAATAAATTGAAGAACAAACAAAAAATGTGTAGTTCCATTTCAAATCTAACCGTCAGATTCCAAAACAATTTAATCCACACACAAACGTCTAAAATCCTCGGCCTTTGTCTAAAGCCAGTCCATCGGCTTTTCATTTTTAACAGTCAATAAATCTCATGACTCAGTCCTTCGGTCATCACAGTCAGTCCTTCGATTGTGCGCGCATCTCGGTCCATCGGATGCAGTCTTGGCTCAGTCCTTCGGCCATCACAGTCAGTTCTTCGACTGTGCGGGCATCTCAGTCCATCGGGTGCATTCTTGGCTCAGTCCTTCGGCCATCACAGTCAGTCCTTCGACTGCGCGCGCATCTCTGTCCATCGGATGCACCACCCTTAGTCAAACAGTCAACAGTCACGTCATCATCAGATTCTGACACATTCAAGTCCAACTCTTTGGGAATCTGATGATCAGCTACCTTTCTCACTCGATCATGAGGATACTCATAAGTTCTATTTGAATTTAATGCTTTTAAAAGATACCTATCGCTTTCTACAACATCAACAATTTTAAGGGGACCTTGAAACTTAGTATCCAATTTAGTCTGAACTCGATTCATTTTCAATGACTATCAATGACTATCAATAATCGCTTACAAATAACATGATAGTAATAATTAATGCACCAAGTGATACAGGCACAGGCATTACTAGAACTTCCTGCCAGTAAGCCCGATAATACAAGGGACCATAATACCAGTCCTCTCTGGTACGTGTGCCCAAGTCCAATATAAGTGGGCAGTATCAGACCTTCTGACCGATAAGCCCCAGAAACAGAATAGACATTACCAGTTCTGTACACTGGTAAGATATAGCCGTACTTTGTGCAATAACTCACTAGTCTGTCCTGGGTGGGCCTTCACCCGCATCCTCTACGTCTAACTCTTCACTTAGTAAGTCTAGTTCACTCGGAACATGGTCTTGTGGCATCTTTCTATATGCGATCGTGAACACACTTGTATGTCCTATAAAATCAGTGAACTTCAGTAACATAATCGGGTTAATACCGATCGGCCTTTCTGACCACATATAAACTTTAAGGAAATATCCTGAATCCATCATAAAGACAAAAATAGACATCTTGTAAATCATAGCTATGATATGTCAGTAACAGAATAATTATCATCATCGTCAACATTGACGTCCTCAGTAACATAACTGGACATTCAGGATTTTTTCTTACACGGTCATGAGCATATTTGTAAACTCTATTACTATTTCAAGATTTTAACAAATATCGGTCACCATTCAATAATTAAGTGTAAAGCAATATTATGGGAATCACAAAACTCTTTGAAGTGTTTGCTGGCATCTTCGAGAGTGCTGTGCAAGCATCCGGCGTCCACTCACCACGCCACAGCACTACGTACCCGGTGGCGGCCGAGTCCTGTTGCCGTACGAACCAACGAGCAGTTCCAGCCCGTAGCAATGATGTTGTATTACGCATACAACCTTGTAAGGACCACGCGTGCCTTTCTGGAAAATAGAATTATTGAACATCTCGCCACAGTCACCTACTATTGTGGAAGGTTTACCAAACCAAAACACTGAGCTCAAAAATACACGTTTCAACTCCTTGGCATCCTGCCTGTACATGGTGTACAGCAGATAGTACTTAGAGAACGCATCTATAACTGAAGAGGTATTTATAGCCGTTGGTTTCCAGCAAAGGTCCGATAGCATCAATGTGAAGTCCAATGGGTCAAAAATAGCTAATACAGGTTCGTTGGACTATGAATGACATAATCACAAGCAGTTTCCAGTACAGTACCCCATAAGAAAGATTCACCTTTCCTCAGTAATTTTGTGATGCTGGCGGTTTTAGAAACGTACCCTGCGATGTATCGGCGAAAGTACCTTGCAAGTCCTAGTACCTGTCGAACCTCCCTCGAGTTGGTTGGGTTGGGTTTGTGGATTTAACCAGAGCATTAATTTCTCCAGAGCTTGGCCGTAACTGACCATATCCATCAGTCGTGCCCAATACTTTGTTTACAAAATTGGGTTTCTTAGAACATTCCCATTTCTTAGACCAAACTTTCCGCATGGCACTTAATCCTACAGTCGTTAGACTTAGGTGCTACTCATATCAAACCACAGATAGAACGAATCGTTTCCACAATGCATTCTGCGCCCGTCGACGGCAAGGACGTTCGCTGACCTCCCTCTTCAATGTTGGTACCAGAGGCGCGTTCTGTGTTGGCAGCACGTGATCTGCCCGGGTTGCCGTGAAGACCAGTGACGCACAAGACGCCTGCGGTGTGTATACACTGGAATAACAGGTGATGCCGACCGCGTCGGTAATGGCGACCGCTCGCGTCAGCACAGTTAGCGAATATGCCTGGTGCCGACTTGCCAATACCAGCGGAGGTGTCCGTGTTTTTCTCGACGAGAGCATTGCTGTGGGCCTGACGAAGGCCACGCTTCGACGATAATAATTTGAGATGTACCAACCATACTAGCGACCTGGTAAAATTAGTCTCAGATCTTTCCTCCAACCAAGATCGTCTCCATTGAGCTTCACTACATGTGTGGAGAACGATCTTGTTGTCTATGAGCCCGCTGATCTTGGCTACCGTAGCGGTTGCGACAGCCTGTCCGGTCCGAAATTCCTCTAATCAAGTCAGACTAAGTGCACAACACAATCACTTAGCAGACAACAGTTGGTATTGTCCACCCTCATATCGGAATAAAAATATCACGCGCACCTGCATTTACTCTCTTACACGCACTGTAATACGTACCACGTGTAATTTATCTTTATAGAATCCGTGGCACCAGATAAACATGGTTCGACTCACCAGATTTTGCTTCACGCATACTTGTGACAGTCATTGTCATCCAGATTCGCTGACGACCACACCGTCGATCCCGAATCGCACGACGCTCGCTCGTAGCGTATGAAGTGACATAGCTTTCATGCCACCGTACACGCGCAGCAACTCCAACGCCTGGCGCCTGGCACGGCACCATATACTGCGCAGCTGCTTGCGTAGTTTTGCCATAACTGCCGCTGCCGACTGAGAACACTTTATAACAAACATTAGTTCATCAGCATTTTACTGACATGGTTATTCATCAACATTTAGCTAGGTCCTCTTGTCTGGCTTGGTTATTTCGAAGAAGTTCACGAGTCAATTGCTACATCGGTACCGTGATAATCACGTCGATCTCGGACACGTAAGCCATCTCGCAAAGTACGACGTCTATCGTTCGGATTGCGAACCGATCTGTTGTCACTGTGGTCGCGAGACGTTCGAGAAGTATGTTAAAATTATTACGCGAATCACTCCTAAAAAAATACCTCCATGGACTAGGCGACCTCATAAGTTTCACAGTTTCAATCACCAATCTAACACACACTTAATAACAACAATGAAGTAAGCAGTTATCGTAAGCAAAACAACATTCAAATTCGAATGTTAACAGTCTTCTTGTTGACAATAAATTTACAGACATTTAGTGCAATTTTAACGTTATTGTGGGTATACGTTACTGTGGGCCTTTGAATCCTTTATCCCACTTCTGATGTCGCGTCAGGCGTGGCAGGGCGCAACATCAGGTGGTCAATTTCTCCACTTTCCATTTGTTTATGGCCGCTACAGGGTTCTCCAGGCGACGAAGTCAAACAATTCACGAAACGTTCATAATTTATTAAAACTTTATCTTTCAAATAACTTAGTAAGTAAGTAGCTATGCGGTCACAGACAAGTCCCTTAACACACGTCTTGCTTTGACCACGTTTAAAGAATAACTGTCCCAATATTCAAAGCAAGACTTATCACAAAGGCTTTGTCCAGGCGTCCCGGAAGTCAATGGCGACACCTGCGTTTCCGCGTTTATAACAGACATTTTAAAACACAGTCAAATCCGAACTTATATCTCTACGAATTACGCACCGGAAATAGTCTTAAAACTATTTACAATGTTTTGCAAACATCAAATGAGTGTCTTATTACACTTCCGTATTAAAAACCATTTTCTCAAACGGAAACAGCTATCCGGAAATTAATCCTTATTGCCGAGATAACAATCAAATGAACTCCTTATAGCATTAGACTATTGTCACATGAGATATAAACAAAGAATAGTTAGGATCAGAGTTTCCATATCGTCGTTCAATTTCCGACATATATAATATAATCCAAATATAATATTAGGAATCAATATCCTACCTTCTTAGAGATTGAACCTTTACGAAGTAAATTCTTTAATGAAATGAAACCGATGAACATACGAAATAAAATAATATTCAATATGAGCACCTATAAAACTTTATAAAAATATTATTTAGTAGTAGTCTCATTTAGAAAAAACCATTCACAATATGAGTTGCACCAAAACTATTTTTATAAATTGTATTCAGCGACTCTATGCATCGTGCTGTTTCAATTGAACAGATAAGTGGTCATCTCGGAGGATCTGGGATTGTTATTAAATATTTGTGTTGTGGTGCAATTAGCGGGCGGCAGCTCACTGGCTAATTTATCGGCAGAGTAGTACACAGAGATATACCTACTATAACATGTTGCGACTTCAGTGAACGCGATGTTCTACAATTCAACCATGTAGAAATGTATGCTCTACCATGTGACAGAGTCTAATCAGCACTTAGTATAGGTACCTATATATGTAACACTGATTAAATTTATTGTAATTACAATTAAATTTATTGGACAAGCAATTAATACTTGATCAGCCAGCTGTCATATGCATTGTTAATCAGTTTATAATTGAGTCTTTGACTCACCGACTACGGTGCGATCTGAATTTAAATTAAACAAAGTTAGTTCTATTGTGTTTCTGGATCTCCATTTCATGAGAGAAACTCTGGAAAAAAGCTAAACTCATAATTACTTTGTTGTTTTTGTCCTTAACCTGGAAAAAGTGGAGAAAGGTAGGCTCAGTATTATCTTACTTGGAAAGTTACCGATAGCTACTCCGAACTTTTGCAAGGAAGCTAATAAAGACAATCAACATCACGCCAAAGCTGGGACAAGACAATACCTATTTTAGATCTATCGTTTTTGTCTTATTTTCTCCAATACATTAAGAAAGAGAGTGAGAGAGAAGGAGAAAGAGACATAAATATAGATAGTAAGAGTGACTTTTAAATCCGTTCGATAAACTATGTATACTCCCACCTGCTTCGCCTACTCAAACGCTCGTTCATTTCAGGTGCAAGGCATCAAATTAGTAAATCACTCACTAATTCATTGACCCAGTTCCACCGCTAGATATCAGCTACCTATGACAATCGACAATCGACAGTCGACACGCGAACACGTGGCCAGACTGCGCATCACTTATTGATGCCAGACTGATATATCATCAGAAAATATCTGTCTGTAACATGGCTGGCATGCCAGGTGCAATGCAACGATAACGACTGGATATAAATAGAGCAGCGGCTATCACGATGGACTGAATCATAAATAAATCAAATACACGGCTAGGAACAACGTAACTTAATAATAATATTGCCAGACTGACAGACCGACTGTATGGTCTCAAACTAAGCAACGCTTGTACTATGGGTACCGTACAATGGACTGGGGGCGATCTCAGTGACAGGACCAGGACAAATTACGAAAAGGCCATTTCCGAAATTTACCTCAGCAGAAATCGAACCCGTGGTATTCAAATGTTGATAATATTAATACGAATATAGAGACAAACAGGTACAAAATCTTTGCATATTATACCTAGATATTGCAGTAAATAGTACATTGTTACATGAGTGGTGAAAGTTACTCTATTATACCCTCGCACTATTAGCGCCCTCGCTACGCTCGGGCGCCAAACCCCGTCTCGGGACAAAATAAATCTTTCACCCGAGGTAAACACTGTGCTTTTCATTACGAATACAAGTGAAATAAAAATAAAAACAGGAATTGACTAAAGAAATAATACAAGGAAGTATAAACAATACTCTACAACTCGAAAAAAAAAATCGGATTGCCGCCTATTTTGTTTTTTTTTTCGTTGGCCGGCCAACTTCATTATTTAGCCATGATTTTTTTTCATTTTCATCTTTAAATATTTTTCCCAAATCTATGTTATTTTAAAGAAATTGTTGAAATAAATTATAATTAAGTCATATAAAAAAATATATTCTTGAATTAATACTTAACTTTATGTTATTTCAATTTTACATCGTGCTGTAATTGAGTGACTGTAGAAAAAGTTTGAACATGGTTCCATAGAAATGTGAAAATGGAACTAGGTTTTTTTTTATAATTTGACAGCTGTCAGTTGAAAGCGAAACTCCCGGGCCTGAAAAGTATTACTTTCAACCCGCTTCTCAGGCAACTTCAGACCTACTTTCAGAGTATGAGTAATGAAAATTACATTTACATTTGTTCAGCAATTACTTTCCATTATAACTCTGCTCTACTACGTCTATACTTTGCGCTGCGGTTTGAAAGACTTTACATTGCGTATTCGAGGACGCTGAAGACTCTATATTTATGCAATAAGTAAAAAAAAAACTGTCGTTGGCCTTGTCTTTGAAATGTCTTTGGTTACAATGTACATGACCACAGATGTTTTATTTCTAATGTCGTTGCGCTTACCTAACTTGTTGTGCTAATTTTATGCCCTGTTTGAACTGTGTACTTGCCCTAATAATTTATTAGCTTTCCCATTGTCATTATGAATTTACTGAGCGATTGTTGTTCCATCCAATAGTATGCAAGTCATAACAAACGTTATTGTGTCACAATAGATTCTTTATAAATATTTTATGAATTGAATAATGTTTACAAACTAGTCTCAAAACAAGTTTATTAATTTAAAATTGTCATAAAATGATGACTAATGTGACTCAGCAATATATGTTTAAGCGTGCAAAACATTTTCCTCAAACACACCACGTCTTATTAAATACCCTTCACCATTAAGCATCTTAAAAGATTCGATCATTCACCCGCAAAAATAAAGCAAAACATTCACGTGCGGCTTGCATTAAGTGGTTGTGCATTTCGTTGCGTCCGATTGAGCCGGTCCGATCCATATATCTCTCGCAAACCGTAGCATTGTGTTACATAAATAAAAGCGCTAAACGCCGGGCTTATTGTCTATTAAGAATTACTTTTCTCGCGGCGGCGGCGCACAATGGGCCGGCGCGGCTCAAAGCCCCGCTGATGGTTATCGTACCGCGGGTACATTAATACGCAACGGACACGCCCCGATCACGAAATACTAGATCCGTTTGTGTGTATCATACGTATTTGTGTCGGTAAACGTTGTTGTGCTCTTTATTTTCACGGTGCATTATTTTCGAACGACCTTTGGCGTGGGCGAGCCGATGACGCCTTTGCTTAGTGCTCGCTCGAGCCGCGGCACGAGTGCAAACGAGCCATTGTTTTCCGTAATATAATTAACGATACATTACATTACATGTATTGTTTCAGGTACCTGTCACTTCCATACATACTTTTTCACCTTTATTTATTCTCAACTAAATCATTTTGTATCCAAATCCAGCTTATATAGGTTGAAACAGAAAGTGTTATACTTTTTTCAAATCTTAAAATATGTAATTGTAAAACTATCAGCTTTGGAGGAAACTTGAAACACAAAAGGTGCTATAGGGATACAGCTGTTGACACAATTCATAAGTCTACAAAACCTTTAGTACTTCAACTGTCCCACAAAGCCGATAGTTTTAGATTTACAAAGTAAAGTTGCAAATAAATAGTATACCTTTTCTGTTTCACCTTCTAGAAAAAAAATAATTAAATAGCACTACTACTACAAATAACCTAGCACAGTTTGTATTACCAAATTGTGGGGTGATAAGTAGGTACCGTGATAAGTACCTATACCTTATTACCCTATTATTATCTTAACTTACCTTACACAGTCTGATGTAACATTTAAACCCTGCATTGACCCGGATTATTGCCTATTATTATGCATACTTGTAAAGTAATCCATACTAGGTATTTCTAAACAAATTAGTAGTATTCTCATTTCGGTCCGCCTACTCCAAAAAAACTCATTCAATCTAAAACACAAAAGGTTTTATTACATAATTGGAGCTTCTACAACAAATCTCAATGAGCGTACGACACAATATTCCCAGAATTTAGCTCAATAAATTTGTAAACGATACCACAAAACTTCTGTACGATGAAAAAACTGAGCTTTGAAGCTTTCCGAACACGCAACTTCGTCATCGCGCGATACATTTCTTCTTTGTAACATACTCAAAGTATATACCATCGTATACAACAAGCAATGGAACTCGAATGACTGGAACGAGTCGTGGCTTGCATCATCATAAACGTCTTTACACACCTGTGTGCATCGGCCGGCTGTTTATGGATTTATGACATTACACCTCTAGGCCTAAAATAGACCCCCGCTGGTAATTGCTTCATGAAAGCCCAATAAACCATCGGTTTACTGGCCGAAAAACATGGGTTTTATATAATGAGTTACAAATAGTTCAATTATCTCACATACTACCTATAGCTAGACTCCACACATTATAGCGCGACAAACTTGTACCATTTAATATTATTGGGATATGTTACGTCAACAGGGCTCGCATAGACCATATATTTGACTTCTTTCGTGTTTACCTACCTGCTCACTCAAAAGCTTTTTTTCCGCTTTATTACCTTCACAAACCGAAAATCCTATTATTTGAATGAATTCCAAAGCAAATAGAAAGAAAAAGCGCTTTTCAATGTGGCCACACCGGGTCTGGTGCACAATGGCCACAATGCGGGCCGCGGCTTGAGCCGGCGTAATCTGTTCGTCATTAATAAGGGCTCTTCACACGTTCAGTGTTAACATGACAAATGCACGCGGCGGGCACAAAGCCGCGCGGTCGCTGCGCCCGCCGCGGGGCGCCCCGCCGCTGCTACACACCGCACTCTACCACACAGATCGGTCTTAGAAATTAATCCCGGGAGAGTTAGTTACACTTGCCAAATACTATCATTGTCCAGTTGCATATTGCTATCTATTCGTCCCTTTTTTGTATCCTTATAGTAGTTGGTGATATGGTATAAATTGTAGTGTAAAGGACCTCTTAATACTTGATAGAAGAAAAAATAAAAAAAGTCGGAAACACCTTAACGAAAAGATATTTAAAAAATTACAGAAAACAGATGTTACAATTACAAACAGAACAAACTAGTTGTACGATGATAATTTATATTTTTAATAAATAGCGCTGATTTTAGATTTCAGCCAGATATAAAGTAAAGTTTTTGCATCAATACAAGGACAGCAGTTTAGATAGAATCTGACCTTATTTACAGTCCTGCCTGTACTGTAAATAAAGGTAGGTAGGTTGTATGTCTGCTCAGGCACTTTTGATTAAATGCATAAATAAAATAACATATTATTTTCCAATCTTTACTTACGTCAATTTGTAATCCTCAGAATATAGGTTTAAATTTAATCGCATAAATGCTACGTGCAATCGCGCGTCCGCCTCGCACGCGATTGTCCGCGCGTATGTAGAGACAACTCTAGTATGTCGTGCGTGCCCTCGCCTGTCTGCCCCGGGCCTAACTGCAATTATTGCCAGTAGAAAATTAAATTAACACACACGCACCGTAACTCGAGGGAGGGTAAATGCCCAGGCTGCATTGACCCCCACATATTACTAAAGTTACTAATTTTAATACAAGTATTGGAGGTCTTGGTTAGCTGGTTCACTGGTCAGCCATTTTGCTTGGTCCACTAATTGCAGGTAGTTATTTAGTAGTCGTTTCATCGCTGGCTACGGGGAACGTCTTTGTGCTCGTTATTAACGCTGCGGTTTGTATTTTTCGAATTAGCACTTCCATCGCTTCCGCTCTACTTGTGGTCTATTGTTACATTAGATTACAGGGTGCAGTGTAACACATGTGGGACATACACCTCAACTGCCTTTTAACCAAAAAGGTATTACAAGTTTTGAACCCGCGTATTTAATTGAACATTTACATTACCTACATCCGATACTGTTCTGACTTCTTATATACTTTGCAATACGAGAGACATAGAGAAGAACACAGTCAATCATGTCTTGATATATATTTATGTCGTTATACAAGGTGAAACAAAAAGGGTATACCTACTAATTTATTTGCAACTTTACTTTGTGAATCTAAAACTATGGGCTTTTTGGGGCAGTTGAAGTACTAAAGGTTTTGTAGACTTGTGAAATATGTCAACAGCTGTATTCCTATAACACCTTTTGTTTCACTTAGTATATATTGCAAATGTATTAAAATTCCCCGTGCACTCGGTCACCAACTGGTCCCACAGCAGTACAAATCCGCACTCACAGCGTTCAAGTTGGTCGTCAAGTTTTTACTTTTCTTTATAATTAGAAAAATACATTAACGATAAAAGTATCTACCTATAATTAATATTAGGTAGTGCATTCGCAAATTAAATATATAGATTTATAGAATAAACTTTAACGTATTTAAAAACGGATGTGCGATTCTTTTCAATATAAACATGTAGGTACTCGCTGTATTTTCAATATCGTACACAATTTGTTGGTATTTGCCTTCAATAATCCCGGCGGCCAATAAAAAAGATCAGATAACGCGGCATGTCAATATTCACTTTACACACTTAAATGCGTAATGATTAAAAAAATCGTAATGTGTTGACTGAAATTGAGCGTGGCAAGTTTTTAATTCCGTCCAGACTTGAATATTTTTTAATCGAGACCATGGCTGATTGGAACCAATGAAATGATATAATTTATAGCCAGCGTTTATAGGTATCGGATCCTGTCCGGTGCGCGGCGTGGTTTAGGTCGTCCTTGACCTGGTGGATGCTGGGCCGGGGCTCGATCTTAATCCTCCGTGACGAATCGCGTTAACCACGCTGTATACTGATTGGATATCTAATGAAAAGCACGTCGAATGGAATGCCAGTCAATAGAACTGGGTATTCCAGGATTGTGGTGGGTTTTATTTGTTACTGACGAAGGACCGCAACGTGTCAAAATCTTTGGAATTTCTTTGACCGACATTATATGTCTTTTGGCTGGTGGTGATGTAAATACATCAATTGATACCATTTAGCTATCAATGAAATTACTCTATCAATAAAAACTTGCCGAGTGCGTGTCGTGCCACGCACGATGTAGGGTTCTGTAGCCATTTCAATAATGGAATTACGTTTTTGGGTAAAGTAGTGTTGTCCATTATCATAAAACATTAAAAAGTGTCATAATTCATTACGTAAGTTTTGATTAAAACTATAAAATTTAAAAAAAAAACTCGCAAATATAATTTTTGATACTAAAATGTGGTATGGAATCACCATTTCATCTAAAAATACCTTTTCAATGAAACCTCACATAACGGGGGCAACGAAAAATAATTCCCTCTTACCATGTTCGCGGAGGTAACTCAAAAAAGTTAATTTACTATATTTTATATTTTTGAAAGTGAGATCTATTCTTAAGGCAAATTTCGTCAAGTTCTGACAAAAATTCTAGAAGTACTGTGACTGACTGGGACGGACGGACGGACGGACTGGATGATGACAGAAGCCTAAAAATAAACACGCTTAACTGTATCTCGTTTCAGTGTGCACACAAATGAGTGCGCTAAATGGCCCTCTTGTAACATATCTGCTGTAATTTAACACAAATTTGAAGATTGTATTAACACACCAATTAGATACAGGCCTGTATTACTAAACCCACTAATCTTGAGTTCCATAACAAAATAATCGTCGCTTTCAATCACATATTTATACCAGTTAATTATCATTTACTGTGTACTAAACTTTAATTAACTAGTAATTTTGTCGATCTGGTTGCCTTACATACGCCAATTAGTCTCGAGTGTTCGCCCACCACGCATTATCATAACACTCTCTCATAACATTAACCTTGTTGGGACCTCGCTACGATTCACAAATCACTATAAATTGTCTAGTTAGACATAAACAGCAGGTTTCATATTTTGAATACAATTACTAAGATGCAATACTTACATTATTATTTCATTAATAGCCGGTATCACATACTGATGATGGCAGCGAATCAATCTTATATATAAAATTCTAATGTAATGTGTTTGTAATTCTTCTCTTAAACAGCTTGACCGATTTCGATGAAATTATTGTAGGTACTTATGTGGACAACTGGATGGTTCTGAGCTATAGTTGGGCCCGGTAGCCGGCACTACTGTCTACATCCAGAATTAAATGACGATCGCTTGGCTCACTGCACATGGTAGTTGCGGGTTCGGTTCCCGCTGGGGTAAATTTCGGAAATGCCCTTTTCGTAAATTGCACTGATCTGGGTTTCACTGGGATCGCCCCCAGTCCATTGTACGGTTCCCATAGTAGGTACAAGTGTTGTTTAGTTTGGGACCATACTGTTGGTGTATTAGTCTGACGACATTTATATATTTATAATTTATTAAAATCTACGACAACGAAGTTGCGGTCGAACGAAAGCTAGCTAGGTAAGGTATATATAGTAACGTAATGCTCTTCACAGGCCAGAATTCGTACTTAAGAACTTGATATCAGCGGGTAGCAGCCACTAAACCTACGTTTATTATTTTAATAACTCCAATATTGTATAAACATGCTCCTCGATAGTGGGCAAACGCGTTCCCGGATGTGAGCCGGTCTCAAAATAAAAAACTAGACCATTAGAACTTATAACACCTACGCGGCTGTTCCTCTGTTGTTTTTATTGCCCACTTTATGTCAGTTTAATCCGAGGCAATCCGATATACAATAAAGATCACATATTAGTGGCCGATGATGATAGAATCCATTTTACGCATGAATCACGCTACGGCGACAGTGTTTGTTACTGTTCAGTGTTATAAATTGTGACAAAAAGCTGAAGGCTGTTGATTAAGCCGATAATATCGGGAGATTACGGGCGGCGAGATTGTTTTATACTTAATCAGCTGTTGCGGTGTCAGGAAAGCCATAAAGCGGCGGATCGGCCGAGACGCGGGCGAAATGTGATAGAATTAATTCTCAAATTGCAGGTTCACCGCGCTCAAAGGCGAGCCAGTTTTTTATTATTATTTGAGCTCGACCGTACTCTGTTATTTGGACATCAATTTGAGGCGTATTGCACCTGCTAACCTCTTTAAATATTTATTATTGTGCGGACACACCGTACACAAATTTGTGTGGATAATTTGAAAACTTCACTTCCATGTCGTGTAACAAACAACAAACTTTTTCAATTTTCTCAGTTGTTAATTTTTTAAACACTTCTTCCTTACTTATTATTAATAACTTCATAACTCGTTTGGATATGTTGTCTACGGTAAACTAGGCAGTGCATCACCATTTAAGACTTTTATAAAACAACTAGCTGTGCTCCGCGACTCCATTCGCGTGGATTGTGGACAACCCTAATCACTTAGAGGTATGAAAAATAGATAGTAGCCGATTCTCAGGTTGGTCTGAGAACGACATGCACACAAAATTTCATGATAATCAGTCGAGCCATTTTGGAGGAGTTTGGATATATTAGATTTTCAAACAGAACCAATCGAATATTCGTTTACATATTGTATATCGCGATAATGCAATTGGCGTAATAACATCATTAGCGCGGGTTGGTCCGCCCGCCCATGCGTTTTGTATCGTTTTGTCTGCGCCCTCCTTCCGGTCCGTTTCTCCACATTTCAGGGTACGGGTACGTCCACCCCCTGCTAAAATGTAATCGGTTTGATATTTTATATTTATAGTTATATTATTAATGTTAATATAATATGATTGGTTCTTCCTTTTCGTACAAACGGTTTATGTTAAATTATTATATACCTAAGTATTATGTTATTCATCATTGCGATTTTTTCGTCGTTTTATCCTAGTCCGAATTACTTTTTTAATTTATATTTCATTATTGGATTTAAAAAAATGCTATTAACACCAAACTTAATTTAAACGTGATGCAGTTGTTACCAATTAAAATTAAGTCTATTTCCATCATTCGCGTTTATTCTAAATCAATGATTACCATACACCATTCCATACGTTGTGCATCTTGGATTTTTTTCAATTTCGTTTACACGATATTGTAATATGCATGTAATTTTATGACAATACATTGCGTCTGTCGAATCGCTGATTGCTGAGGACCCGGGAGGGGCGCGGGCACGCGAGCGCATCCAACGAGCGAGTTTCGATTACCGACACGATTGACCGAAACACCAAGACCAACCGGAACCGCTCGATACGTACCTACACCGCGTTTCCGAACGAGCACGTGTCTGTATTGCCAGTTGCAATGCAATTTAACTGTTTAGGTATTTGCGATATCTCGCCGATATGCCATGCTCAGTGCACATGCATAATATATGTACATTAGAAGACTTTGCTATCTCATATTGGAATATTTACCAAAACTTATATTTATAAAAAAAATAGAATTAACCCCTCCAGCGAAGCTAATAAATGGGGATCGATTGAACCTGTCCCCTACGAGGAAGGTCCCTCTAACCACTAGGATATTGACGTTTGTAAGTATATTTTCAAAGGACAATAGACACTTATGTGGAAATCAAAGATACGTACTTTCAACATCAACAGTTTTTTTTATTTTAAAACAGGTTAATCTAAGGAGTTTTGTGACGGCTCTCCCTGATTCCCTCCGATTATCTGGCAACACCAATTACCACCAAATCGATTCGGTGCACATACCGAGAGCAGCGCACAGGCCCGATTACCGACACCCGTGCCATGAACATTCCACTATTAAATAGAACGTTTTTGTTTAAACCCGAGACGAATGGGAAATTTGAATACTGTTGTTATTCCGTCTCGTCTTATTTACGCTTTTTATTGATTGTTATCATGCGACGGGAGTGGCGATGTGTTGATTGATGCGCGGTGTGTCCGAGCTCTCTGAATTTCACACTATACTTTACAATTTTGACGGATATATATTTTTAATTGCCTATCAACATACTATAGGATTATTGCGTGACGCAAATCGAACATTTGAGATATTATATTGTTATTTTGTGACTCACACAGGCAGGTTCTTGATATTTTTTTAAATGTTCAATTACTGAATAATTATTATTTATTTATTACACCTTGATTAAGTTTATTTTTCAATTTAAATACCATCTTATAATTACATAATTATGAGTTGTGTTACGTTCTGTGTGACTGTACCATTTTTTTTCTGTTACAGCTTTCCCATCTGCTGCTTTAAACTGCATTGCTATTACCGTCGTCTATTTTGTCACTTGCGAGTATAAAGTGTACCATTAATAACAAACCATCGCACACGGGACTACCCTCGCAGTACTCATTGTGTGAGTACTGTTATGCTCAAATCGCTTTTTCCATAATGCGAATGTCGCTTCACGGCGCATTACTGAGTCGTAAAATAAAAATGGAATAATGTTTGTTGTGACAGCGCTTCCCGCATGACGCTATGTGACCATTTATTTCAGACAACAATGTAGCAAATGTAAGTTAAATGACCGTGCTGCGCCGAAGATGTGCACCCCGTTTACAATGGATTGCTAGATTAGCTAGGTTGGATATGCGCATATAAATATCAGTGATGAAATATCTTAAAAATATGTTCATGGTATATCTATCTACTTTTTTGTCATAGCTTATTAGTTCTAGCTAGGTATCAAACCCGACATGTCATCAGTGGGCATAATGTTAAAATAAAAGTATGAGATTATTAACAGACGAATCCTTGCCTTATATATTAAACTATAGTTTTCTGAGTACACGCCTAGATGAATACTTATCTAAATACATCTTCGTATTAACAAGTAATGAGGTCTCACAATACGCGCGAACACACAGCCTATTTAGAAGTGTCATACTATCTATAGAGTTGGCCTTTTACTTAGACAAGTATTGTCAGGGAATACGGCCGACTATATAGACCAGTAACTTAACATAATAAAATTATACATATACATGATTTTAATAAACAATTCAGTAGAAACAAACACAAACACCAGAAAACCGCACAACCCGCATCGCGGTTCCCAAGCGTCCCGTGGAATTTGTCACGGTGTGAAATATCGAGCGCAGAGAGGCCAGCGGAATTGAATTTATTCTGCCCCGATGCGGTATAACGATCTAATAAATCGGGAGGATGCGGCCGTAAGTCAGGGTTCACCACGGAGCCAGTAACTCACGCGCGCAATGTGCCGCGAAATCAATAGAGCTGACGATACCCCCCACCACCACCTCCCACCAGGAAAATACTGCGAATCCGCTATATTTGTCCCACGATGCGACATCTTTTTACAGAACCGTCATTGGTCAATTAGGATTTTGATGCTATGTATGAAAGCCGCACTTGATAGCTTTGACGGAATTTTGTATCACTCTCTTGTCCACGATATTTCAAACAATAGCGCTCTATCCAACGCAAGAGTTACTCTACAACCTTTAACGTCTATTTCCGTTCCCGATTTTCTTCTGTTTATGGATACAGCACCAAGTTATTGATGATTGTGCAATTAATAACTTAACTGCATACTTATAGGGTCGTCAGTGTATTGACATGACACAGTGTTAATCTCGGTTGGATTACGGGCTGTCTATACAGCAGGGCTTTCGCAGCGAATCGAATACTCTTAATGGAAACACGGCGTGCAATCAAACGGCAAGAACAAGCATAAATTTATTAACGATGCTGAAATATCACCACATAAATCGCTATATCGCCTGTCAGTTTATCGACAATTATTCTTAATTGGATTATGAAAGCGGCGTATGTATGGTGTTGTCGGAGCTGCAATGTGTGAGCTTAAGGCGGGCAGCGAACGGAATACTAAAGAAATACTAACGCTTATAAACTATAGGAAACTGTGTTCGAATAACCAATAATAGTCCGTTTATTTCACAAAGATACGTGAATTATTGCAAATAGATCCATATCCCAGTGCCATAAGAGTCACAGCACGCGTCTTGGTGAAATGAGTGAACTATATACTAGAATTAACTGCTTAAGATCAGAGAGGCAGGACGCTGGTTTGCCAACGTTGTTGCATAAAAAAATCAATAGGGAATCAAATTATTCCATTAGTTCTAAATTGATTTAGATTGGAATAAAAAAAATCGTGCAACAATCTAAAACAAAAGCACTGAAAATAAATGAAAATCTGTAAAGAGGATAATACAAAGAAGAAAAGGTATTGCATTTCAATAGCATCTGCTCAGCTCATGTTTTGTGAGTGCCGTGAAATATAATAATAACAGTTTGTTGGCGCTGTGTCCACCGACGACACCGTGGTCCGTGGCGCCGTGCTGATCTCGCGGAGACGCGGCAGACGCATCTCATTGGCGGAGCGGAAAGGGGCGGCTCTCTCGCGCCGCCTTCACCTTGTACTCCTAGATACTATACAAGTAAAGCGGATGCTACACAAGCTTGCGACACTGCGCACTCATCTCCAATATCTGTTCCGTACAAGTAATAATACTCAGCGAAGGATATTCGGTGTTCTGGCTAACCTATCCTGAGATAGAGCGGCGACAAAGACGTTATTTATATTCGGTTTTGTTTCTTGCTACGTAATATTAGGTATATGTTATGTTATATGTTGGCAAAATATTAGCTTTGATAATACTGAATGTATGGGACGATATACTTAGGTACTGGCCCATACACTGCGACTGCGTAGTTTTATGAAGTTATCACTTATTTGCAACCTTTGCATCTGATTACCAGGCAGCCTGGCAACTTTACACAAGTTAATCATTTAATGCATGTATTTCAATATCAAGAGCGAACAATTGAAATATAATTTTAGTACAAAATTACATGTGTAAAAGCGCTTATAAATTCGATTTTGCGAAATGCAAAGCGTGTATGTAGGTTGAGATAATTCACATATTTACTTTCTTAATGACATCCATGGTTCTTATTCAGCTCGGCTATGTGAAACCAGCCTAACGAAGCTCTACTATTGTGAGCGCACTCTACATTGCATCTTGCTGTGCATCCATTGATCCAATAACAAAGTATCCTTTTACGAGCATACAAAGTGGTTTTATATCTCAACTGTGAGCTTATGCGGTACTTTCTGCTTTGAAATGTCGAGTATTATCGAAATTCATAAGTACCTATGTTTATCGTGGCCTTTAGGTTACATTACATTTTATGAACGTTTCAAGTTACTGCAAAGTGCAGAAACTATGTAATATAACCCTTTAGTCCCCAGTTAGGGGCCAGTTTCTTCTTGCATAGGTACTTATATACTTATTGAAGTGATTTTAATAAGTTTCATGTCTACTGAATTGTAGCTTTATGTCAAGTAAATCAATAACAATGATACAATGATGAAATAGATTTATTAAAGTACTAGGTACCAATTATCATGTTCTATGTCATTTACGGTTTTGTTAAAAAAGTTCAACACGTGATGAACCCGTGCCTTGTCAAATTTTACGAGGGTTATTTAAGATGCTGTAATCGTGAGTAGGTATAGAACTATTATCATGATTTGTATCACTTAATTACACATTAGTTAAATCACTTGATCATTAAACTATTTAAATTAATTATAATATAAATAAAATAAAGCCTAGATAGTTATGCAGCAATCAAATCGTGGCGTGCCCCCGCCGTAAGGCAAATTACTTTTATTAACAACAAACATTACAATTGAGCCAATTTGTTGGCTAAATAAAGCTTATTACTTTGATTACAGTGGGCTGTGATACCATGCCGGCATGACTGGAGGTTCTTGCCGGCTCCTATCGCTATTGTTTTACGCTCACAGCCTTCAGATCTTGATGGCTTAATAAACAATCTTTTGTGTTTGTAAACGATCAAAAAACAAAACGCTTTGTTGGCACACACTATAAATTTGAACCAGGAAGACATTTGTTCATAATAATGTTGTATGTACAGAGCTATTATGTCTAGTTAAAGTTGCAAAAATTGTGGAGTATAAACGATTAAATTACTTTAGGAGATCAATAAAAAACTGTTAACCAAATATATAGGTACCTCCCAACTATTTTGTATATAATGTTTATGTATCTTTCTTTCTTATCGTATGATTCATAAGATTTATTTAACAATACAATCGTTTGATTTTTGTATCTCTGTCAAACTATTCCACTTTGCAGCAGAGGTATCACAATTTTGGCAGTTCAACGAAAACTTAGTGACAGTGACCCTGAATTTCCATTTTGAATCTAACATAAAATTATAAAACAAAGCGTTTTTTTTAATAAATTCTCTCGGGTATCTTATACAATTAATAGCGAAGTAATAAAAGAGTGTTCAAAGGCCGCCGGCAGCGACACAACATTAACGGGCTAATGGCTTATGATTATGATATTTACAGCTACATGGCACGGAGTTAAGCCGCTGTTCCACTGACGCGATTACACACGTTCTGCAAATAGAAATAGGATCTACTTACTAACATTTAGCGAAGGAGGTTGTGCTTGAATAAATTGATAATCGGATTATTGGCTTTATGTCAAAACAATAATGTCTATATTCCTAAACCCCCTAGTGTACAATTTGTGAGCAATATCAGAGACAGTTAACAATTTTTTTAAATGTCGAATTTTAGGCCCGTGTTAATAAATCGATCTCAAGCCTAAGGGTGATCTTGAAAATGTCATACCGGTACAAAAATACATGTCAAAAGGTTACTCAAGACAGCTCTCAGACTTGAGATCGATTTAATAATATGGGCCTTAATGACGTGTGTATGACTGATTTATCAAGACAAACTATTTTTGATAAAATTGAGACTTAAAACTAATCTACTCCTGTGGAACCGTTCGGGACTACAGCCGTAACATGAAGAAGTTTAAATTTACTTTAGTGAATCAAACGCGCTATTCCCTCTTTTATATCTATAAACGTTACACTTTACAAGGGATACATTTTTGATGGGCCACTCCGCAGTGGAACCAAACCTCGCCTTATGCAAATGAGGCGGCCCCGGCCAAAGCGTTGCCTAAATATTAGTTTAATATTTGGTAGATTGTATCACATACGCGATGGTGAAGCATTGCAGCTTGTTTTGTGGGAAATTCGTAACAAAGGCGGGAAAGACACGTTTTTGCTTAGTTCTTCAACGAGACAATATAAAAAAAAAATTATACAATTTGCCTTCCCATGGCGCATCACTGCTATGATCGATGCGTTTATATAGGCATAGAATAACTACAATATGTAGAGGAAGGGCAAAAATAATAAATTTATATCTATAAAAAACTAGACAATATTTCGGAGCTACAACACTTGGGCACTGTGTTGAATAAATTATGTAAATAGTGCTAGGCGGGTTCTCGCTTTCTTGTAAATGGTTTGGCGTTTTGCGTGTAACGGCCGTGGCCGGCCGGCTCGCTGCGCGGCGGCTCTACGTGTTGTGCCACAAATTATTTAATTGCTATTTATAGCAACACTGTTTACACGCGAACCTGAGACTCTATTATAAAAATAGGAATCGATAAATGTCAAATCTTTTCTTGTGGTTGATACATATGAATATATTTATTACGAGATTGTACTTCCAATCTTAACATAAATTGATCATTAGGACTCACAAATGCTTAGTTAGCTAGAATTTTCCTGGTTATTTTTCTAAGCTGTACATTATTTTCGCAAGCTATCGCGCATCTTTGATTAAACATGATACGCGTAATGCAATGTTAACATAATTTTGATGGCGGAGTGATTGGCTATGGTCACCAAACAGAAACCATTAACTTCGCATTCCGACCAAAGACTCGCACAAAAAGAAAAACGCCGAGCTCGAGGTGCAAACAGGGCGGGCCGGGGCACTTTACCGCGCCACCTCGTTCCGAAAGTAGTGACAAATGGTGGCGGCATCTTTCATCTCCCTACTTTTCAGAAACAATACGCTCAAATGTCGACTTTAATATAACACGTTAAAGCTCCATTCTATTCAGCCTTCGTGTGTGTCTTCGGCCGCGATTAACGAAATGATAACGCAATAATGAAATTCGGAAATAATCGCAAATAGCTTTCGAGTGCCTCGAGGGCGGGCGGCCTCTACCTGAATTGAAAAAGGCATAGAAGTATTGCAAATAAATTAAATGTATTTTTCTTTCTGAGAAGCGTTGTATTAATTTATTTATATATAAATGACTGCAGAGGGCGCAGGGCGCATTGGGCGGCATGTCATCACGCTCTATCAAAGGTTTTGACGTAAAAATGGCCGTCGCCTAATGATAAATTCATAGCGTTACCAGCCATTACACAAGGACTCGAGCCAAGGTATGGTTATTGTGCTCATGCATCATGCATGCCAGCGGTATTTACTAAATTCGCAGTGCGCTATAACGTGTGTGCAATCCGGTGGCTATTGTCTAAGACCGATTATTGAAATGGCGTGGCATTAAATTGATAGTGCATCGTATACAGTAATAGGGCCTAATACGAGATAATTACAGAGAGGAAGCTCACCACTCGCGGTAGTCGATGAAGATATAATTCTTCGTTGAATTAATGACAGCGTCGTGCGTGATACATCAGTTTGTCGTATGGCCATGCGGCGGCGGCCCACCCCGCGCCGACCGCCCCCGCCGCGCCGCGCCTCGTCGCACATCACATACATATGTAAGTGCAGCGTTTTGATAGTTCCGAGTCATAAAGGGCCTCGCTCACACAAGAGTCGCAGCGGCATCGTGGCACGGACGTGGCTTGATATTCAATAGAGTCAAGGCGCGTGGGACTATGCTTTCTCTCATTCCAGCAGCAGCACGGAATAAAATGTCATGGTGGCGGCGTCGAACCGCACATTTCGCGCTCAAGAGTTGATGAGCCCACTGCCATATATTCCTCAAATAATACCTAGACGAGGCGTGTCGTTTGGGCGTCCGCGCCTCGACGCCCGCGCCGGCTCGAGAGCGTGTGAGCGAAGCCCCTTACAATTTGTAGCATGCGATGTGACTCGGCTAATTGAATACACATTGTATCATTTATTACTCGTCCGGTAGCATGTAGATGATTTTATTCCACAACGTTTATGTACTAGTCATAAAAGGTTAGCTGGATTCTAGATGCACTCTGTAACATTGATTACCACTATGAAGAGTTAAATACACTTTCAACCCGCTCTTATAATGGGAAAACGATAATAACTAATAACTACCTGCAACAAACATAGACACTTACCTACTTGTTTTATTATGATCATTTGTAGTGCTCTACATTTGAACTGTTTGGAAATGCACCACTGTCTTAGTCATCAAAGTAAATTTCTATGCATATAAATGTACTCACTTATAAATTATGAAGGTGGTCAATTCTTTTGCAATGATGCTATAGTTGAGTCTACAAGGTCGTATTTTCTATTAAAAAAAAACAGTTTTCTAAGCGGTTACATATAGTGGACGTAAATAAGAACACTTTGAATCAATCTATGGGTAAGTTACCTATATATTATCTAGTTGTGTTACAAGAGACAAGCAAGGGCTCATCATTCAAGTCAATCCGCTACTTACAAAGCAGTCCCTTCGCGCTGCACCGCCGCTCTCGCCGCGGTAATTACCGCTTATCACCGACGTTGAAATTATAATTAGTTAGCAAAATAACTGAGCGCTCAAGATCATCCATCAGATGGTTAGCATTCGTGTTGCCTTTCGATAATTGAAGTATCGATAATTGAAAACTAGCCACAATATCGAAAGGGCTATCGATAATACGAATGAAAAATAGGTAGTATTAATATTAGTAGTAGTACTGTTGTTAATGACAAGTATTATTATTAGTAACAACAGTATATCGATATTATTGAGTACTGATACCATCGATGGTATTGATAGTATCGCTATCATACCTAGTGTGTGTTATTGAAATCACCGTCGATAATATCGATACTATGGCTTATCAGTACTATCGATGGGCTATCGATATTGTGATTAGTTTTCGAGGTTACGTTGTATTGGCAACCAATCGATGAAATTGATAGTTAGGCAACACTAGTTAGCATGTCTGGGCAAGGCTGTTCTCAATGCCGTCTTCTTATATCGGAATTATAGTTAGAGGGTGTACGGGGTTGAAAATTAATATGTAGAAATGTTAGAATAAAATAATGAGACATATATTCCCATACATATAAGTACCTACTTACTTTTAATTTATTTTAAAGGTTTTAGAGCTTTGGAGTGACTTTCTACCTATGCGAGTTTTTATTAAAATAGCGATACCTCATAAGTTATACGTAACGACGTAATGCGAGTCGAGTGCGAGTTAACAGAGTTGGTAGTAGTGGTGATTGTGGTGGTGTGCAGTAAGTAGTAACCCACCAGGGACCCAAGTCTATGAACTCATCAATCAGTAACAGCACGCTCGCGTAGTTAGAGCGTATTCGAACATCGATCGAGTGATCGAATGTCTCCATACATTCCCAGCCACAGTTCTCAGCTAAGCCGCACATTTCCGCTAGGGGTGCTGCTGTGCAATATAATCATGTTGTGCAATGTAAATTTGAGGGTGTCAAAACTTGCACTAGGTACTACAAAACTTGCACTAGATACACGTCAAGTGACGAGACCGCAAGGCGCAGTGGTTCAAGCGTAGGCCGATCGGCTCACTACACCGGGTGGTTGCGGGTTCGATTCCCGCCAGGGAATTTGAGAAATGGCCTTTTCGTAATTTTCCCTGGTCTGGGTATGACTGGGGTCGCCCCCAGTCCATTGTACGGTACCCATAGTACAACCGTTGCTTAGTTTGGGACCATACAGTTGGCGTGCTCGTCTGGCGATATTTATTTATTTACGATCCGTGGTGCCTCACAACTGCTCTTCAATCAGCTGTAACAGTCTTATTTCTATGGCAATCAACCCATACCAGCTATTTTTGTCTCCCACTTTGCACCGGAGGAAAGTGGATTTTTTTTCTTCCAACTCCTCCTATTATTACATACGGTTAAATTCGTGCTGGTTCCAAGACAATTTAACTTTTCCCCTCGTCGAGGGTCAAACCTCGACGTCATTATTGGTCACCAGTGTCGATCGTGGCTTACAAGAGTTACAGTGGTGGGAGTGTGTGGCGGGACTAGTCCATAAAAAATATTTACGTAAAAAATTGCAGGGAAGAAATGTGTGAAGTGCGCCGTGTAACTGACACTTGTGTAACTGACCAACCGGTTCCGAGGCTCATAAGTTGGCCGTCATTGACAAGCCTCTATTAATGTAGTACCGTGCTTATTTTCTGCCCGCAGTAAGTGCCGGTTTCACTGGTTGAAAGCTAATCAAATATTTCCAGTGCCGCAATGGCAGACACATAAAATGGTAAAATAGTTGATAGTGCTTCGACCGTCACGTCTCATGGGGTCATTGTAGGGTAGTGCGGTGCATACATTAATAGGTCCATATTTTACACACATTCCCCAATTACGAAACGTCGCCAGCCTATCAGTTGGAACTTGTTTGTTGGAGCTATTATAATATTTATATTAATATCTACTACCCTTTGTAATTATTGAATATAACTGGCGATTAAAAAAAAATAGACATGTAAAAAGACAAGCCTGCTGAGTTTCTTGCCAGATCTTCTCAGTCGAGGTCGCGTTCCGATCCGGTTGTAGATATAAGAAAAAAAATATGTAAAAATGTCAATTTTAAGTGCCCCCGTAGGCCTAAACAAAATAAACGCTTTGAATTTTGAATTTTTTAACGTTGATGATGGGCATGGCTACCATTTTGATGTATTCGCTTTTCGTGTTTAGCTTCAGAATAGGTACAACATTATATGTAGAATACTCTAAAAGTGGGTGCACAAAGATACGTTTAACAAATATTTGTATTGAAAACATTAAAAACTGTCATCATTGGTTTTTAGCCAGCCAGTCAGCCCGCCCGTCTTATGTGGACGGGCACTTATTAGGGAGGTTTTACACAGAATCACATAAACATGAGATGAATTATTCAGAAGATGGTCAACAACAGAAATTTGTCAGGTCATTTTAGATTTCTCTTCTAATATTAATAGTAGCTTAAAATCTAATTGAATCCGCCACTGGAGCCAGCTATTCCGGGAGTGCGTTTTCACGTCTGCGCCATGTATGGCCATGGGTGTATATCCTGTCGTCTATTAGAAATAATTGCTAACTGGGTCTTCGTAAATGTGACAGATATTAAGTAGTTTATATTCCTAAGCGGGTTGAGGATCAATGGACCAGCATGTAACCTAATTAGGCGTGTGGACTGATCATGGTAGTTGTTGGGAATTCATTAGGTGACAAATAATAGGTACCACATAATACCTTGCATAATATACTAGGTACCTATGTGTATTAAGGTGAATAAAATGTTAATACTATATAACATTTTAATAATAACAAGATTTTCGTGTATAATAGTTTTCTTATGAATAATTGATTCATGGATCTTTGTTTATTATTCGGATTGCTGTTATGAAATTAAGAAAATATATTTTTCTATTGGCATGCAGTTCGTTAGGCGACAGTTGCCACGGTAATTATTATCTATAAAATTATGCGGGTATCATATATTACATAAATTATTTAAAACTTTTATTATGTACATACATTTGTCAACATAAATTCGCAAATAATTATTACGAAAATTAGCAATATACTGATACGGGCGAAGCATATATAGTTATAAATGTTCTTCTTGCCATATATGAATATCTGATGAGGATAGGCAGATACTACATGTTAGTATCACATATCGAAATAAATAACATTAAAAAATGCTTGATAGAGTAAGTACTCAACCCGCTATCTAGATATAAAAAAAAATTATCTGATTGAGAAATTATTGGCCAAATTAAAATACATGATCATAAGAATGCAAAAGAATTCTGATAACAACAGGGTAGATTTCCTTCGAAGGATCATCCTTGCTGGTACCAACCGCTATTAAGTAATGGTTCGATACCTACATCTTTAAAAAGTGCTTCTAAGAGCTGTTGATAGTTGAGGTTACTGTTGAGTAAGGTCCAATATTCTTACTGTCCCTCGAGGTGTACCACTTATATGGTTATGGAACTTTATAGCCATCTATTATAGTTGTCAGTGATTGACATAACGCGACGGTGGGTGCCTGCAGCGTGCAATTTATCAATGTGACTGATTGAGACAGCTGTTGCTAGTGTCCACAAGGTGCCATATCTGTTTAAAGTAAGCTAACGCAAGTGACACGCTAAAAGCTATTTTGTAAGAGTTGCTATTAGGTGCTGTATTTATGTGGCATTTTGTTTTCTGGCTTATTCAGATGTTGCATACTGCGGGTGATAAAAATTCAAATTGTGGATACAGGGCCCTACTATAAATACTTTTTTCGAACCTTCTTTCCTTATTTTATTTCACGTTTTCGATAATGGTATATGTCGTTCCAATCACGTAATGCCTATATTTTGTAAGTAAACTCATCTCAGGATAGACTTAACCTTACTTCTAACCTAAAATAGGACGCTGGATGATAATATCATCCACAATAAACCTCAAAAACCTTTAATCTTCGTACTAATGACCTTGCAGCAGCGGTGTAAACAATTTGTTGAGTATCACAAACTTAATTGGATGGTACGAGAACTAATCAAATTTTATTGCCCGCCAATATACAACTAATCAAAAATAAACATCATTTCCTAATCTAACGAATGTAACATGTTTTATTCATTATTATAATTGTTCTTATGTCGCACCATTTACATATTTAATTTGCGATGTTCGGTGGCGTACAGACCAAGTGGACGGTGGTTTACCTACAAGAGGGTGTAACATACGTCCTTTTAGTTATTCTGCCTCGCGTTCAATCTTTGTGAACATAACAGCAAAAGTGAGCGGGAATTTGGTGCCATTTTCCAATTCCCATCCGTTAGCTGTTCGATTTGATACCTATGCAGTGTCTAAACAGACAAGAAAAAAAAACAAATCATAAAAAATATAGGTAAATCGATTAATTCGATTATAAAATTATCTTTTAATCCTTTCTACATTTCAATATTGAAATATTGACATTTGATTCGGCTGTGTTTTTAATTTCAGATGTTAATTTAGCTTTATTGTGAATACTATTAAGTCATATTTATTAGGTATAAGCAATTAATCAATTAGAACTGAATACCTTACAACAATAGAAATAATGACATTAAACTAGACCGCAGTGTAGGTACCTCGGTCATAGACGCCAGATGTGATGTCTGATGACTGACAGACAGATAGAATGATTAGTAAAAAAGAGGGATTTCTGGCACTTATGCACCGTTAGGCCTTGTATAGACGTGGGCAAGGTCGGGACGAGGAGCAGCTAGTGAATCGAGCGCACCATTAACTTGCGCAATTGATGAGCTTCCTGCGATGTTTGCCTGAGCATGCTCACGCAATTGGATGAGCGTTGCCTCCTTATGCCAACTTCTAATAGCTCAGCCAGTGATTCTATACGATATAGGAAATACTCTATCCATATTAAAGCTCTTGGTAGGCAAAATAAATACGTATGTATAATGTACATAAAGGACTAAGTATTTATTTATAATTGAGGTCGATAATTATAAAAGACGAAATGTTATTATAAAACGAGTCAGTTGTAAGCTCATAAAAATAAGATTCTCATACGTATCGCTGATGTATTTCATAGTGTCGACTACTGAATTATATTTGTAGTCAATTAAAGATTGAATGTTGTCGAAGATTGAATTCCATTAATTTAATGTGTTGTATATGAATAAATTGATGACTAACGACCGCCGCTTTATTGATAGTCATCGCGACGGCTCCATTTAATCACACGACGCGCTCCGCACTCTCGACTCATCAGTCGCATCAAAACAATGGATTGAAATAATTACGCCGGCGCGCAACAAATCGTGAGCGCATGCGGACTATAAAAAGCTCACTACAGTTCGATTATCCGATTACACACATAACACTCTAATAGCAATCGGATGTGTGAAACAACATCGCGCCGAACACAGATATAGATTTACATAGATAACGCAAATACAAGTACTTCGCGTGTACGAAACCCCGACCAAGCGTCAAGGTAGGTCGCCGCTAACTTACAGTCTGCGCGACTACAGATATAAAAAAATATGAGTATGAGCGAGATAATCACTCGAGAGAATCGTAGCGGGCGGAGGGGCATCGGCGGCATCGGTGTATTTGAATTGGTTTGGATTTCCCGTCACTAATGACGTCACAGTAGGTGTTAAAAATTGGGCACGCTTGGTTTCAATACAAATCGTGATAATTGCGTTATCTATGTAAATCTATGTCTGTGGCGTCGAACAATATTGTCTCTGAGCGGGGCGGGGCGCGGCGGGTGCGGCGGGGGACGCGAGTTGCAGTAACGTGTCGCGTTCGCGGCACTGCTCGCCGCCCCGTCGCCGCGCATGTCACTGCGCACCATTTACCGCGCGTTATTGCCGGCTCACACGACTTTACCGTAATTTGTACGGGCGTAAAGAAGGCGCTCGTTTATCGAGAGAGCCACGAACAAAAGCGCTTACGCCTCGTCTTAATTAATATGATTAATGAGCCGGGGCCGCGGCTCGTTTTTGAACTCGCGTTACTGTTGTAATCGAGAAATAAATTAATTTTATTAGTAGTCCTTCCTAATAGAATACGAGCGACGAGGGCCGGCGACGCTCCCAAACGACTCGACGTTACGATGTTTTCCCGGTTCGTTACGTTTCTCTAATTTAAAAATTGGGCGTTAAAACTCACCGATTATAATTTAAATTTATGACATTATGCATAAATACGGCATATAAAAAAGAAATTTTGACGCTTTATATTAGGGTATCGCTAACAACTCTAACAAGGTGGGTACCTGTCTGAACACACCATAATGACTTTTCGTATAATTTCAGTTTCATTACAATTATTTTCAAACCACTGCTTGCCCGCCGTCGCTTTAGTTTAATTATTATTAGCATAATTTGGGTAATAAAATTCTGTCCGCTAGGCGGGAGCAATTTAAATAAACCGTAGTGCACAACGCACTAATTTATCGTAACTACACTAACTACACATCCACGGCGCCCGCATCACATGCATTAGTGGTAAAATAATTTGAAACGATTAGAAGAATTCGCAGTAAAACAAATAGTATTCGCGCAGACGTGTTATCCTTTCAAAACACATAGCTGTCTATTTATTTTCCCATGTTTCTAAGCTAACTTTAAGTAGATCGCGAAGGATGGATTATAGACTTAAAGGCATAGTTTGAAGGTATATTTTAGTGCAACAGCGGATGAAGTCGCGGTCGCGCCTCGGGCCGAGATCGTGGCGGAGATAATTAGAGGCCGCGGCTCTGTGGGAGCCATAAAAACAGCAAATTGACCGGCGGGATAACCAGAAAGGCACAATGTGTTAGATAATAATTTCCAAATTACAGGTTATGTTGGTTCGCGAGCGATACTCGACGAGCTCTTTTTCTCGAACGCCGACCGAGGTGCTAAGGGCAGGCTAATTATTATTTGGGTATCAGAGCGAGGACTTTAGTGCAGCTGCTACCTGTATAAATATTTATTATTATAAAAGATCAATCTCGATGAAATCCAATTTTTATCGGCCAATTAATTGACGATACAAACAACTGGCATAAGGCCCTAATTACCAGACCCCGTGTGTTTCCCGTACTCATAAAATAAATATTTTTAATTGCTATTATTTATACCTGCAAGGCAAATTAGAGGGATTTAAAAATAGAAGAGTTTCTTTGGTGCAATTAGAATATAATTTGTTTGTTCAATTTGAAAATATTGGATTTTTATCGACCGTTGTCGACCATGTCAAAGCGAACCACCGTCCTGCCTATCTTGGGTTGATTCACATTTACCTAATGGATAGACACGTGCGATCAATTTTATATATCATCCTAGATTTATATTGATCGCACGTGTCGCATGTGATAACACCCTCTACTTCCTACAATATCACCACCGCATATATTTACGCGGACTGATACACCTGTCTATAAAAATGCATATTGTATATTTATCTCCTTCCTCGACGTTAAAGTATCATTCATTTGCCATCTTCCCTTACTAGGGGGTTGACAAAAAGCAGCAAAGACAATGGTGTATGGGAAGAGGGACGCGCCCCAGCCTCGGCGGCCTGCCATTGGCCCGCGGCGGGCGAAGCGCCGCCTCCACAGCAACGCTCCTAGATTAATGCATTGTTAAATGGCAACACTATCTTCAGAGATGTGATCAAATATGCGAGCTTTCAGTGGACAGCATAATGCGAGGACTCCCGACCTCCCTCTAAAACTGAGTGAGAATGATTTCTTCTTTCTTTCTCTACATTAGTATAATTTTTATAATAGGTGCCTTTAGATAACTATAATATTTAAATAAGGCCAACACGCCTTATAATCCATCAAACATAATCTACTTACAATCCAAGTATCCATCGAAATTCCAACAGTGAAATCTCAGTTCTAAGATTGTTTATCCACCAATTTCTCAAGCTGGGATCCAATACGATTGTGTTTGTCAATGATAAATGGTCGCGCGCGGTGCTTTTCATCTCCTACGGTCAAACGCGCCGCTTCCACGCAACACGTAGCATAATATATTTTCTTTTAAAGCACATAGAGTTGATTTTGGATTGGATATAAATAATTACAACACAGGACTAAATGATACGGTACTAATCAAGGCTGGGAATAAACGCGGATAATGCGGTTTAATATCGTTTGAAAGGAACCTTTCGGCGGGTAGTCGCATTCACCCATAATGAGTTTATTCAGCGATTTAATCGAATGAATCGTGGTAAGCAAATAGTGCTTAGAGGTAGAGGGCGTTGGTGGCGAGCGGCCCGCGCGCGCGCACCGGGGAGCCAGTGTTGCCTTTACAATTTTTTACCATAGATCGCTAGTATAATGATCAAAGTGTAATTAAAAATAAATTTCGATACCTTTAATTTTCTTTGTGATATCATAGTCCAGAAGAGTTTATTTTTGTAAGAGTATCAAGGTCGCCTGTTTTCGATTTACCTACAGCTGGCTATTCAAATTAGATTACGAAAAATAAATTTTATAGGGCGACTGACAACATTTTGAAAGGATATTAGCCTGTTTCTATTGCTTAGCAGTCAGGTGAGTGAAAAAGGTTTTTATCCCACAATATAAACGATGAAACTGGCCGGTAGAGACAAGAAATAAAAAGGATATAAATGGCATCAATGTTTGATGACAGCCAGTAATTGAATTGCCTTATAATAAAAAGTTTTAATTTACTTTTCACATATCCTACTAATATTATAAATGCGAAAGTTTGTGAATGTGGATGTATGTTTGTTACTCTTACACGCAAAAAATACTTAACGGATTTGGATGAAATTTGGAACACAGATAGTTTATAACCGGGATTAACACTTAGGATACTTTTTATCCTGATAATCCCGAAATTTTTGTTAAGTTAAATACTACGCAGTAGTCGGTGGGCACAGCTAGTAAGTACATAAATCAAGGATAAAAATGTATTTTATAAAATATATAATACTAGCTGTGCCCACGGACTTCGTCCGCGTAGTATTTAAAGTAACAAAAAATTCGGGATTATCGGGATAAAAAGTATCCTATATGTTAATTCCGGTTATAAACTATCTGTGTTCCAAATTTCATCCAAATCCGTTCAGTAGTTTTTGCGTGAAGGAGTAACAAACATACATACATACATCCACACTCACAAACTTTCACATTTATAATATTAGTAGGATTATTATGTAAAAGGTACTCGTCTGATTTCTTCCATGAGGGCGTAGAAATAAATGATTTCAAGAATAGGTACCTATCTCGCAATACCAAAGGCATTGTTCGCACTTGCCGACCTAAGACGGAGGAGAGTGGGCAGAGGTAGGGAAAGAGAGGGCTGGGTGTCCAGCTCTCTCACTCATAATTTAGTTTTTATTAGAGTTTCGTTTTACTTAATTTGTGTGCGTCGTTGTTTTTTGTGAATAAATATGTTTTCTTTCTTTCTTCTATCTTTCATGGTACGAAACACAGCTGTAGTAGTTATTTTACGCCGATCTTCTGTGAGAGGGTGGTGCTACCCTGCTCGAGCCTTACCGTATATGAGGGGTAGTCAATTGGCTACAGTTTGGTTCTAAACACAGATATAGATTTACATAGATAACGCAAGTACCACGATTTGTATTGAAACCTAGCGTGCCGAATTTTTAACACCTACTGTGACGTCATTAGTGACGGGAAATCCAAACCGCTTCAAAGACACCGATGCCGCCGATGCCCCTCCGCCCGCTACGATTCCCTCGAGTGATTATCACGCTCATACTCATATTTTTATATCTGTAGTCGCGAGGACTGTAAGTTATCGGCGACCAACCTCGACGTTTGGTCGGGGTTTTCGGACACGCTAAGTACATACATTTGCGTTATCTATGTAAATCTATATCTGTGGTTCTACCACTACTAAGTAACAGTACCTGTACCAAGACTACGACCGCTTGGCGCAGTGGTTCGAGCGTAGGCCGGCTCATTGCACATGGTGATTGCGGGTTCGATTCCCACCGGGGCAAATTTCGGAAATGACCTTTTCGTAATTTGCTCAGGTCTGGATGTCAATGAGATCGCACCCAGTCCATTGTACCCATAGTACAAGCGTTGCTTAGTTAGGGACCATACAGTAAGTGTGTCAGTCTGGCGATATTTAAGACACGATCTTTACATGACTAGGTAATACATTTCAGATTACCAACGCAAGTACCAACCTAATGACAATTTTATAACAGTATTACCATAATGACAACACATCTAGTACGAGAGATACATTAAAAATCAAACCGTGGTGTATGGTCAGAATGAATGGTGTTCGGGGGGAGGTGTGCCAGCAAAACGGTTCCGATTCGGCACGGCCGGCGCGGCGGGACATCCGTGACATTGCCACAAAGAGCCATTGCTTTAGATAAAAGATTAACGAGCGGAGACCACCTCGTGTGATGCTTATTCGTTGAAAACACTTTCACCGATAGCTTAGTTTTGAGATGCTCTGATGACACAGACGCTCAATTTACGAAGAACTTAGATTTGTCTACTTACCAAACATAGTGTTTTAAGCCCTTCTTACCACGTAGCGCGAATGATAACTAAGTTTGAATTTAGTATATTTTATGAGTGAATATTCACTCATAATTTATTTTTGACGTAGATAGGTGAAATGATATTTCAAATACTGCTCAGCTGTTTTCGAAAACTAAAAGAGTCTGTATTTTGCCGTTATCTTTAAAATATATATTTCACTGTAGTAATCGTATAATACGTATGTACTCATACCTTATGCAACCTATAGGCAGTTGACTGCAGTCTTATTTTTTCTTATGGGGGATTTTCGAATAGGGAGATAGAACTATCTCCCTGGAAGTCGGAGTGGTTGATTAGTTGATTTGGCCGCATAGACCTCATAGAAGAGCTTTAATTTTTCAGGTATATCGGCTCTAATGTAACAAATTTTTCATCAATTTCTTACAACTCCGGACGCCAAAGATAAAATGTGTTCCGCCATGAAATTTCAAGTATTTCCTTTACAAGCATAAAATTTAAATGCAAGATCGTCGTTTCAATTGTCATTTTCTCCGCTTACACCTTTCAAGTTATGTTAGTATTCATTTAGTGCCATTTCATAACTGACCGCCATTGTTGGAACGCGAAGGGACAATGAACAATTAATAAAATAACGGACGCGACGTGACCACGAAAACTGATAAAATTATTGTCGATATGCAAATGTGAAGTAAAATTTATAGTGGCGTAAAGGCGAGCGCACAATGGCGCGGTGCTGCGCGCGCGCCGCGTGCCGCACCGCGCCGCGCCGCTTGCGGTTGCGCGCATGCGGGCGCCAATCCTTGCGGCTTCACTGCCACCGATCAATGTTCATAGCTACTTCTACATCGCGCACCGTGTATTGAGCAAACACTGTACCTGATACAATTCCGCGTGAACAGCTCTTATTAATTATCCGCATAATTTTAAACTATTAATGAAAATTAAACTTTAGTGAACCATATTTCATTTGCATAGGTAGATACTATTAACGACTTATAACTACTCCTTGTATGGCCTACATATAAAAAATATTCACTTGCGAATACATGATGAGTTTTGTTATTATGAAAAAAATCATATTTTTTTTGGTCTAAGTCGGCAAGCCAGCATACGGTATGTCTGATGTTAAGTACGATATTGAAACCGTACACTATAAATGCTAGTATTACCAAAGGTATGCTCGCGCGATGCCCATCTGAAGTGGAGTGAGACCAAGGGAGGGGTAGACAGGGGTTGATGTCGATCTTGCCGCTCTCACTCATAATACGTGTCCAACTGAGGGGTGTGTTTTCGATTAATTAGGCACCGGTAGTGTGAATTAACATATTTTTATTATCAAAAGAAAATAACACAGAATAGTGAGGAAATAAAAATGAGTGACAGAAAACAAAACGAAAAACCTGCCAGAAAAACATAAACATAAACTTTCCAGCCATACTTCAAACAAATTAAACCTCCTTACTAACTCAAACAATACGAAACGCAGCTATACCCAATTGATAATTTATGCCGATCTTCTGTGAGAGAGTGGTACTAACACGATCGAGGTAATGAATAAATCTACTATATAAAAATAAGTCGGGTTTTCCTTCCTGACGCTATAACTCCAGAACGCACGAACCGATTTCCACGGTTTTGCATTCGTTGGAAAGGTCTCGGGCCCCGTGAGGTTTATAGCAAAGAAAATTCAGGAAAAATTTCAACGGAAAAGCGCATTCCACGCGGACGGAGTCGCGGGGCACAGCTAGTGAGTAATAAATAAATAAATATCGCCAGACTTACAAACCAACTGTATGGTCCCAAACTAAGCAGCGCTTGTACTATGGGTACCGTACAATGGACCGGGGGCGATCCCAGTGACACCCAGCCCAGGGCAAATTACGAATAGGCCATCTCCGAAATTTGCCACGGCGGGAATTGAACCCGCAACCACCATGTGCAGTGAGCCGAGCGGCCTACGCTCAAACCACTGCGCCAAGCGGTCGTCAAATAAGTAATGAAGTGTATCTCAAATGTTTTTACTCAAAGATGATAATATTAAACCGAGTTGGATCCTTGTAATTAGCGCTCATCCCTTGTCAGTGTATCGCGCCGCCAAATGGTCTGCCAGCAATCAATTAAAACAATATTTAAAATAGTGCTCCAAAAAAAATTAAAAGGAACCTCTTAAGGTACCAACCATGGACATAAACAGTCGGTATTATGTCCGTGGAGTGCAGCGGTCCCACTCGAGCACGTAGCGGCATCTCGCTTACACTGCGCCGGCGCGTCTGCTGGTACCACATTACGAGGAGGATGTGTGCCGATGAGTTATGAGCGGGCCGCGTTCCCGCCAAAGCCTTGTTTGAGTGAACTCCAAAAGTAATTAACTTCGACTTAGTTAACGTTATAGCGTTGAAATTATCTTCAAACTCTCGAAAAAATAAAATCGTTTTTGTCGTAGCTGCGTAGTTCTCGTTTGCTACGCCGTAGCGGCTACGGAAGCTTCGTAGCGTGCAAGAAATGAATGTTATTGATTTAAGATTGGTTTATTTTGTCGGTTCATGTTAGAGCAGTGACCAGTCGATGTTCAATACTCATTATGAGAGGTTGATGCGGACAGATAAGCTGTGTATGATATATCGTATGGTCCAAGTTATGGGCGGCGTGGACAATAAACAATATTACCATGATTATTTAAATATCAGTTGAACACCTAATAACGCAATGGAACATACACGGTAATAATAAGATTTTTTAAAGAAGTTGCGATTCTTGTGATGCACATTAATAGATTTTGATGTGGATTTTATTCTGTAATATTATTTTTACGGTGGTAGAGCCAAGCTCTATTGGCTCGATCGGGGACGTATTAGTCTCTCACAGAAGATCGACGTAAAGTAGCTATTGTAGCTGTAATTCGTACGATCAGAGAGAGAGCCGGAAAGCCACCTCCCCCCCCCCCCCACATCTCTCTCCCGTTCAGATCGACAATGTGCGAGCAATGCCATTGGTATTATTGTATTGGTATTTGGAAAGGCCTTTGGTAACATCGCCTATAGGAAGCCACATAGTTTGTCTTTACCAAATTTAAAGCAACGTGTAACGCCCTCTTTATTGATCAATAATGACAAAATGTTAAAATGTGAGCACCATGTAAAGCTGCCTAGTAGAAATAAGTTGATAAAATTGAGCCCTTTGTCAATCAGTGCGAGTTTGTCAGGACTGTTCAGCTCTTCTGTTCTGGCAATATTCTGGGCCTATTACTTCATTATTTGTGATGCCTCATGCATTACCCTACATTGTCCTTACACCTCTAATTATACCTATTGTATATAATTTAAAAAAAGAGAAAAGAAAAGATGTATCCATGGAGTTTCTTGCATGTTCTTCTCCATAGGATATTTTTTTGGAACAAGCACCTAGCTCTTGACTATTTAAAAGTGCCAGTTAATCTGGCCTATATGAAATAAAAATATTTCAATTTGAATTTGATCGAGGTGCTGAGCCTGTGTCTTGCGCCACACACTTAGAGGGCCTCTCGAGCCGCTAATCGAGTTTGTCGGCCGATGTTATCTCTAAACCACACGTTAATAGTCCGAACGCCTCTGCCGACCCTCCCCCCACCCAACCCCGCGCCTCACTGAACACTTTTGCGTGGGATATTAGTGAACACAATGAAAAATATTTATAGAGTTTTAATTTTTAATAATTTTGTAGAAGGCAATAAATACTTGAATTTCGGGATAATCTGTGTGCAGATTTAAACTTTCCGGTATATGCGGAAGTTAGTCTGTAGCTTTGAGAAAGTTATCAAAGCTACAGACTAATTACTATGCGAATACTTTATCAAAGTTCTGTAGCAACAGTTAAGAGATCATTTAATCTAATAATAGTATTTTAAATTTGAAATAAAAATAAATATCGCCAGACTGACACACCAACTTTACGGTGCCAAACTAAGCAACGCTTGTACTATGGGTACCGTACAATGGACTGGGGGCGATCCCAGTGACACCCAGAAGAATTTCCAAAAAAACCATTTCCAAAATGCACCCTGACAGGAATCCAACCCGCAACCACCCGGTGCAGTGTGCCGAGCGGCATACGCTCAAACCACTGCGCCATGCGGTGGTCGAAAGTTTGAATATTCTATCAAATCGTGCTATCAGATCATGTATCATGAGTGATATCAAGACAGGAAGCAATACTTTACTGCTACGCTACAGAAGAGAACATTTGTTTTGAATATAATAGCTATTGTTTCAAAGGCCCCCAAATATAATTACGGGAAGTTTACTTGATTTATTGTACTATCTTAGTGCCAGTAGTATTTGATAGTACGTAGATCAAAAGCTACTTAATATTCCTACTCATTCTTGGCGACCGCTTGGCGCAGTGATTCGAACGTAGGCAACTCGGCTCAATGCACATAGTGGTTGCGGATTCGATTCCCGCCGGGGCAAATTTCATAAATGGCGTTTTCGTAATTTGCCCAGGTCTGGGTGTCACTGGGAACGCCCCCAGTCCATTTTTCGGTACCATACCACAAGGGTTGCTTAGTTTGGGACCATACAGTTGGTGTGTCAGTTTGGCGATTTTTATGATTTATTGTCAGCATAGGTTCACTTCCAAAAAAATATGTACCTAATTTATACTAATGTTCTTCAATATTCCATTGAATTTCGGAGCTTTATTACTTTGGAATAAAATGAATGGAGCCTCGATGAATTTATTAATATAAGCACGCGATTCTACAACACGCAGTCCGTCTGTCGTAAGCGTATAATGCCAGCGATCATATTATTTATGTCTTAAAGAAAATAAAAGCAAACCCTTACCTAACATATCCTTTCAATTGATATCTTTGAAGGGAATGGATTATTGTGGACTCCAGGGACGCAGCCTCCGGTACAACTCACTTCGGCCAATATTTTCCCTCTCCGAAGCATATTTTTCTTAAAATATTCAAATTTCAATTGTTCCCATTCTTTTAGCGGCTCCCCCATTGTTGGGGTGAGAAGGAAAATGGCTAGATGATGTCGCTGCTTATTATTCATTGTTCAGGCGAGGGGGGCTCACGGCGCGCGGCTTTTCTCCAAACGTGATTTGACTCATTTTTTAAGTAACAAAACAAGTAGGTAGGTGCTCGCCTCTGGATGATGTGCTTTGTAAAAAGGAAACCACAGGATTGACATCGACTTTATTATGCAAACTTTTTGAGAAATCAAAAATAATCCAAGTTAATTAAGGAGTCCATTAAACCGACGACGCCGCGGCCGGTGGGCCCGGCCGTCGTTTAACCCATTGTTTAACTGTTCCTATACAAAGCGCCCGGTATTGAACCACATCAAAAGCTCTAATGAAACTCGCCATATTTTAATCCAAACATTCAATTCAAATCCGAGTCAATCGATCGGCCACGCTCATAATCAAAAGTCCGTGATGCAACAAAAAACTAATTGACAACAATCAACACTGTTGCAACAAAAAACAATATTTTCTATCATTGTCATTAATAATGGTTAGAAAAAAGTCATTCACACCTTTGGTGCTCGCTAACATGACAAATGCGGGTGTCGGCACGGCACAAAGCGGCGCGGCGGCGGCGCGGGCGCACGCCGCGGGGCGCCCGGCACCTAAATATTAATTATCTACAACACTACGAACACCTTTTAGGAGATTATCGCACTTTTGTGTAGCGTAATGTAACAATCTGTAGATGTAGATATCGGCAGGCACGCTGTTGCGGGCGCCGTATCCGGCTCCGTCCGTACGGCCGCGGCCGCGCTACCCCTGCAACTGTGCCGCACACAATTAATGTTTACACAGCACAGACCAACGAGTCTTCCAAAACCAGTAATAATTCGGTACTTCACATATTCCTAACACCAAATGAACAGAGTGGCAAACAGGCCATGTGATCAACTAATTAAACGCATGGAATTTAATAAAAAAATAAGAACGAATTGAGAAATTCAAAACCTAAAAAAAACCTGCAGGCTTATTAATTGTATATGAAATTACATAATATATGTAGGTAGTCAGTTTTGCGTCATTTGGATAATAGAGTATTAAATTAATTTTGCGGTGAGTTTGATGTAGCGTGGCCTGCAGCGACAGCGCCATGTGGCGAGGGAGCCAGTGGGCTCGCTAGTGTTTAGGTCACTGCAATAATATAAAATAATAACAGTAATAGCCTCCGGGCCACTTATCGGCCCATTGTGGCCTATTAGTGATCAACGAGACGGGCTATAGGCTCGAATATACTCTATATACCAACCTACGTATAAGGTCGAAAAGGTTCAGATGCTTTGTATATTATATATATTCACTGAACTGTATCCACTATAGGTAGACGCGAGGCGATCGCTAAATTAGAAAAAAGCGTATTAATTATTTTCTATGCTGTTGTGTCACTGTTGCTCTGTTGCAGATAATATAAACAAGTAAAATAAATTCCGCTACAGCCGTGTTCAACATAAATGTTTATGCAGAGAGACCTCACAATAAATTGCAAGCATTATCCCAAAACGATTTAATTACTTCTCGACCGAATACGATATAAGTCATAATGCTTTTGGTATAAAACACATCGAAGAGTAAAAATCCTTTTAATATTTAATATCCGTATAGCTTAGCGCGGGTATTGAACACAAAATTGGCTCGAACCGCACTCAGATCCAACTAAAACCTACAAAGCTTCGCATGATCTCGCGATAACACAAATATAAACTTTAAATCCTAATTTAAGAGGACGTAAAAGCTTTGAGAACTTAAATGAACCATATAAAAAGGGATTTACATGTTTGATGTCAGCGCAATGAGATGAGTACCTACCACCGTAGGGACAACACTCAACGCCGACCAAGTAAGCTTCGATAACTAGTCAAATAAATTACCGACATCAACAAATATTGTAATAACCGTCTCAATAGTAGATGCCTCAAATGACGCCGCCCGCAACACACCAAATAAAATTGTGTCCAAGCAGCGAAACGTTTAAGGACTAATGTCGTGTTACACTAAATACTAACCGGAATAAAGTTTCTTTTAATCCCGACGAAGTGATATACAATTTGATAACGCGAGTGATTTCCGATTTTATCCCGTTTCATTAAGTGATATAATTGTCTGTGGAGTCGGAATACGTTAAATTTTTATGGGCACATTAAAGTTAAGTGGGAAATCCGAAAAGGAGGTTTAAAGACCAGCGATCAGATGGCGGCGCGGCGTTGGTACAAACTCAATTATTTACACTTAATAAAAAGGACATTATACGAGAGTATTAGAAAATAACCTGCTAAACAGTGAGATGTGCGGCCGAGGCTGGATGGCTGTTTACGAGATAAGAAATAACTGTGGTACGATGCCTTGAAAGCCAAATACCTACTGTGTGTATGTACTATACTTAGATCATAGTTACACATGATGTAATCGAAAAAAGTATTATATGCGAGTTCATTGGCAACGAATGCGTAAGTAATATCCGTTTAAAGAGTAGGTACACAAAATATTGTTTATCGTTGCGCACTGAAAGTTAACTGAAGTTAAGTCACGTGCGATAAACGCCTTTGTTTATTTTCTCATAAGTAGGAACATAGTACCTAATTAAGTAGGTACAATTTATTATAAACGTACATAAGTGTCATCATTGATTAATTGTCAGTTCAACTCGTGTCCTAATTCAGGCAACTTTAACGTCTATTTTTTTTAAAACAAGTAGTATTTTTGTTTATGGCACACTAGCTGTGCCCACGGACTTCGTCCGCGTAGTATTTAACGTAACAAAAATTTCGGGATTATCGGGATAAAAAGTATCCTATATGTTAATCCCGGTTATAAACTATCTGTGTTCCAAATTTCATCCAAATCCGTTCAGTAGTTTTTGCGTCAAGGAGTAACAAACATACAAACATACATACATACATACATCCACACTCACAAACTTTCACATTTATAATATTAGTAGGATTAGACGACCTGATTAATTTGTTAATCCTTATCCTTCAATGTCGGTTTCTGTCCATCACAAAAATTAAAACTCAAATCCCTTCATCTCGGATTCCACGATGAACGCGGTATCTAATTCCCCGCGGTTAATTGTACAGATCTTTTATGGCGTCCTTGATTCGGTCACGGCAAATATAACAAATGTTGGTAAAAAGCCCAGGTAGAAGCAAATATTTGTGAGCAATTTGTAGAATTCACACTTAATAACAAGGTAGAGGGCGTTTAATTTTTTTTTAATGCGCGCATGGCGGCGGCTACATTCAAAGGATAATAATTACGAGCGATGCGGCGAGATGCTATGATTGACTCCATGGGGTGTTGCAACAGGTGACAGAGATCCAACTGATACTGGACCACTTTTTAATGCAAATTAATGTCAATTTCGGTGAACAATTGGTTCATACCTAATTTTACCATAAGTCACAACCGATAGCCGATCGCAGGACCTCGGGTCGAACCTCTGGGTTTTATAAATCTATGTGAGAATCATCGGTAATTAAGAAGAAGAAGAAAGAATAAACTTGCATGTTTTAGAAAATCTAACCAAATATCGAAAGACATCTGCAATCCACCAACCCTCACGGATCGCCCGTGAGGGTTGGTGGATTATGGAATCCCCCTCGTATCGAGGGGAGGCGCATGACCAAAAGGGCGTAAAAAACGGGGATAATTTATTATTATTATTAAGTGAACACAGACTAAAGTTGAACTATCTAAAGTTTTTAACTAGGCATTATAGTATTGCCTAGACCAATCACTTCAACCACCGGTACGATACAGCCGAGCATGTTCCTTTAAATGAGCACGCAGATGTATGTATGTAAACCATAAAAATCAAATGAAACCCATAAAAAGAAAATTACACGTAATACCTTATATATAGTTTAAGAGTTTTAATTAAACTTTAATGTTTAATAGCTCATAACTTAAAAACAATATTTATACAAATGCTGTTAAAAAAATCTTAGGAAAGTTATGTTATGAGCCTTAGAAAATGGGGTAATTAAACATCGTAATAAAAACATAGGATGACAGTAAGCATTACCTACTTAATTGTAATTGGGTACCAAACTTCACAATTCGTCATGTAATAAAAAAATTAAATACCCATAGATTATTTTCTATTATTACAATAATATTTAAAGACATTATGCAGGAACATTACCGAATTGAAAATTATACCTAAATAACACAAACAGGATATTAAAATTAGCCCTCCCCGCATGGGATGGTGTCAGGAGTGCTGGCTGCATTTCCTCGTTGAATTAATAAACAGATTTTTTTAATGAGGATAGATCCAAGGGGTTAATTCTGTAAACCGCTTGAATCTCGCTCGACTTACAATATGTCAGTTTTGTCAGTTTTCCGTAGTGCACTTTTCTCTGGCCCACCTGTGCCTGCCGATTTCTAGTAGAAATCAGTCGGTAGAGTGGTCAGTGGACTTAGGTATACAGTACTCGTATAGCTATATTCCAATCAATGTCTAATTCATAAAATATTTTCTGAGACAAAAAAAGGTCGACCTATTATTTCAAATCGCACCATTTTCCATCCCTTAATATTTTATGTAAATTAAACTCTTTGTAATAAATATTGAATTTTACAATTTGCTACAGCGCTCTGAGCGTGTCGCGGCACAAAATACGCGTCATCCGTAACCGAACAACACAATGCACTTGTGATTGTGCTCAACCCCTGTGGCTTAATTTTAACGGCGTGAGATTTATATGCTTTTTATTGTATGATTGATAACTCAACATTATTATTGCTATTTGCCACAATGTTAAAATTTCATTTTTTTTATATATAACTAAGTCGGCAATTAAGCGTACGATCTGCCTGATGTTAAGCAGTTAATGTAGCCTACAGATCGCCCGTTGTCGACCTGAAGGGGGGTGGAATGGAGGAAAACCAAGGAACGGGGGCTTGAGCTTTCAACTCTCTCCCTTATCATTCGAACCGCAGCTATAATAAGTACATTACGCCCATATTCAGTGAGATGGTGCTACTATACAAATGATCGATCAGGATCGAGCCAGCCTGTGTACCTATGACCTGGGCCCTAACCACGCTAGCTACTCAAATCATAATAGAAAAGCAAACGTTCGCGATTACGTTGCATACGCTCCGCTTTTGACGTTTTGCTGACACGAGCTTGACGATTTCTACTGACATTTATATGGTATAGTGTCAGCAAAACGTCAAAAGCGGAGCGGTTGAAACGCAATCGCTAGCTTTTGCTTTTCTATTACGATTTGAGTAGCTAGCGTGGTTAGGGCCCCGTAGTCAGTTGGCTACAGTTAGACTCTACCTCCAACTAAAATATACAAAATTTGTAAATAAATATGGTGATTTTCTTAAAAAAAAATAGCTTTATAAATGCGTTAATTTATATTGCGAATTCATTAATGTGTACGAGTGTGGGAATTGGAAAAAAGCGGAGAAACATGATTTTTTCGGGTTCCACCAATTTGTCAGTAAAGTGTTGGCCACTCGTCCAACTGGTCAAAAGTTGACGGACGGGGTAGAGTTACTAGGCCTAGCCAAGGGTTACTTACTGGACACTGGCTAGCAAAAAGCGAACCCAAAACGAAAAAGTATGTACTTTATTTCAATTACGTTCAATTCATACTTAGAAATTATGAATGACTATTTATTGTAAAAAAAGGAACAGCAGATGTTAAAATAGTAGACAATTGTATCTACATAGATAGGTTATACAAAGTCGATTAAAGGTATTAATGTGTCGAAATGGATCAAATTAAGATATATTTTAACAATCGCTGATAAAGCACATGACAACATATAGGTACCTAGGAAAGTTTAAACGTATATCTATGTTGTTATCAGCACAAAAGTTTCAGATAAATTTAACAAGAAAACGTACCTAATAACATTCCTATTTCGAACATACTTTCTTATTTTATGACCGTCTTTTTAGCACACAGAGCGCCGCGACGTTTTTTTTTGAAAATCAACTAATATACAAAACTTATTTGGAATACAGAGCAGAGATCCCAGCGGTCCTTTAACATTGCGTTACGTTAATATTCCTAAATTACACAGAAGACCAGTAAGTGACGCTCCTGTCGCCTGTACCCGAACGATTGAATTTAATGGAGCTATTTGCGCAGACGCCGACAATTTGGCGAGACGTGGCTCGCTTGTTGATCGCAGCGATGGGTTGCGCGGCCCTATTACATCTATCAGCGGTGAGATAAAAGACAACTCCTTGACTGACAAATTATGTGATCCGAGATTGAATTTTCTCTGATATAAAAATAGAAATAACTTTGTATTAGCAATACAACATTAAACAACCGCTTGAACTTGAATTATTTCAATTCTGTTTTTATTCCCACGCTGTCGCATTGCAATCATCATCGGGTGCAAAGAATTTGTAATAATATTGTCTTATTATTACAAATTCTTTGGATGGGTGAAATATAACAAATCAATTTATGCAAGTTTTATTACGCGCTTATTCCAGATCCCGCAGGGAATTCAACGATTTCAACAAATAGAGAAAATTCCCAATCTATGTGCTGACACGAAATATATGTACTGGGCTACTATATATGTACCAAATTAATCTAGTAAACATGTGATTATAAATTTAAAATCTGTCAACTGTACTTTTGGAAATTAGGAGGACAAGATCTGTTGTCATCTTGTAAAATCCGCTGTACATCTCAGGAAACATTTCCAGCATATGAGCTCTCCTTATTATGACACCCGTATGGGACGCAACATGCGTCGATACCTTGGCACCTTCGGAAGTCTAGCATTAAGGCTGGTGGTGCCGCCGCCTGCGCGGAATCCTTCAAGCGGCGTAAATATAGCAACCTTGATCCAGATTATATGTTTCAGGAGTTTGGGATAGAGACTCTGGGACCGTGGGGCCCATGGCATTTTTAGCGATTTGGGAAAGCGGCTGATCGAGGCAACTGGTGACCAGAGGGCTGGCACATATCTCGCACAGAGAATTAGCATTTCTATTCAACGTGGCAATGCTGCCAGCCTTGTGGGCACTTTGCCAAGCGACGGCGGTCTGGCAGAACTTTATTTTTTGTAACTTTTAAATTAATAGACTTAAGGCTGAAATGCCCATCTAGCCCGCGAAATTCAAAATTTTCGAGTATTTTTATAGTTTATCCAGAATCTGAAAACATTTAAGACAACATTTTGTGATTTGAGACAAACACAGTATGCAGTGCGTTTATTAATACATTTCATCATCATCATTATCATCAGCCTATGCTTGTCCACTGCTGGACATAGGCCTCCCCTAATGAGCGCCATAGCGCCCTGTCTTCAGCTTGCCGTATCCAGCATCTGCCTGCAGTCTTTCGTAGATCGTCATCCCACCTGGTCGGAGGGCGTCCTTAAGTAATACATTTATCTTACTCTAAATATTATTACGGTGGATATGATATTAGTAAATCACTAAATATACAAAAAAATGCCAGTTTTTCTGGTTATCTGTCGTTCTTGAAATGTTTTAGAATAAAATAAATGTATTAATAAACGCACTGCATACTGTTGTTGTCGCAAATCACAAAATGTTGTCTTAAATGTTTTCAGATTTTGGATAAACTATAAAAATACTCGAAAATTTTGAATTTCGCGGGCTAGACAGGCGCCTCACCTTAAGTTAATTTTATATTTGTACATAAAAAGTGTATATAGTTTTTTAATTCTTACTTTAGTTCATTGTAAATAAAACTCACGTCTAGTCCTAATAAATCAAATGTTAAGAATTAATATTGATTTGCAGAAATAATACTTCCTATTTATAAACAGTGCGTGATGAATAGGGACACAAGTGGTCTTCAAAAGTATCATCATGAGTCTCCCGCTCTTCCAATAGTTGCGACAACGAAGAAGTAGAACATTTACCTATAAACAAGATTAATAAAATCTTGGTTTCACGGTCTACTGTGAGCGTTTTATCGAAGGATGTCATCGGAAATTGTCGTAATTGACGGGTAACCGGCTCGTTTCACGCCTTGTAGTCACAACTTTACCGTGTTTTCGCTACGCTAGAGGCTTGACGATCAATCATCTATGAATGTGTACTCATATTTTGATTATTCATATTTCCAGTATCAAAGCTTAAATAAGTAGTTAGGTAAATTCTCGATTGTAGATAGCAATTCTAATTATTGCCATCAATTAAGGTATCTGACTTCATGTTGTTAGATTACAACGGTCAGAATATTAGCTAGTTATGAGTAAGCACGTACCTATAGCATGATTTTTCCGATATATTTAGGTAGGTACTAAATCCTATCTTTTAGTATCTAACCCTACCACCCGCCTGTGCGAGTTCTGTTTATTTAAGTTTGTACTATTTGTGTTTGTCCGTTGTCAGCCTTAGTTTGTCTTATTTTTTATCGGGTGAGTACTAATGTAGCCAGTAATTACGACTTACTATGAATGTTAATTAATATTTCAATTAACAAAATCAATCTACCAACCCATCTGACTGTAAATTGATTACAACAAATGTCATCCATAATCTAAACTGTTCAAAATACGGATCATCTATCGATCCATTACTCATCAATTTAAAACATAACATAAAATTAAGTATAAAATCATCCATAATAGAGCTCGGCGGATATCTGTGCTAGAGATCGCTTCAACTCTTTCTCTCCCGCACCATCAATAAGTATCAACTACTTTAATCATTGCAATTTCGAAACAAGCTCAAGCTGTTGTCGGTGTCGAATAAATTTTGTATAATGTAAACGTGATAACAATTTAAATTCCTCTGTAACGGGTCCCGAGCCGACAAAAACAACAAACAAAGTCGGAGGCACGCTATTGGTGGCGCGGCGCTGGGCGGCGCCGGCGTGTGCCACTCCCGCCTCGCGAGCCGCTCTCGCTCACTCACCCAGTCCTTATCTTCCGCTGCGCTACGAGAGACGTGCGCCTCGCAGCCATCACCACCGAGGTGACAAACTTGGCATTGCACACCCGTAACGCGAAACTATGCCTCGGCCCACGCGCGAGTCCTACGGAGACCAAAAGCCACCCTTCTCCTACATAGCCCTGACGGCGATGGCGATCTGGAGCTCGCCGGAGCGCATGCTGCCGCTGTCGGAGATCTACCGGTTCATCACGGACCGCTTCCCGTACTACCGGCGCAACACGCAGCGCTGGCAGAACTCGCTGCGGCACAACCTCTCCTTCAACGACTGCTTCGTGAAGGTGCCACGCCGCCCGGACCGCCCCGGCAAGGGCGCCTACTGGACGCTGCACCCGCAGGCCTTCGACATGTTCGAGAACGGGTCGCTGCTCAGGAGGAGGAAGAGGTTCAAGCTGCATAAAGGGGAGAAGGATAGTTTGAATGCTGAATTGGCGGCGCTGGCGAGTTTTAACAGAGCCTTTCTAGCGCGGCAAGCTGGTGCTCCACCCCCTGGGTCAATGCCTAATGGGAGCTTATACAGTCCAGCATCTACGTATATTTCAAGACCGAGTCCGGAGCCAGTGGAGGCTCCAGACACTGCTGCTCTATTACCGCTCGGTCCTCGTCCGAGACGCGCATTTACTATTGATGCCCTGTTAGAGCCAGAGCCGCGGCGTTTGTCCCCGTCGCCGCCGCCGCCGCTGCCGCCGCTGCAACCACACTGCCCGCTGCCACTGCCACCGCCGTACCTTCTGGCTGCTCAGAGGTACCACGCAGAGCTGCTGGCGGGCCTGCAGCAGTCCTGCCTACCTCCCCTATGGACGTGGCGGGATACGAGTCAATTCTCACATTATACGCTTAATTCATGAATGGTGAGTTCCATTTTACTTAATACCAGGGATAATTTGTTAAAATAGAGGCGTCTCAAGGCTCTTCGAACACATCGTTAACAAGCTATAGAATTTATGACCTGAAAAAATTAAGATCTATACAAATAACTCCAGCAAAAAGTCTTACTGAACATGCGATTGGCTCTACATAGGCAATTTTTACATAACTAGTTGTATCTACATTATTTCATCAAATAACCAATATAACGATATCATCAAAGTTCTGACCTAAGAGGTTTTACATTTTGAAAATATCTTTTCAATTAGTTTTGTTTTAAAGAAAGTAAGATGACAATGGTTTTCCTCAAAAAGGCGTCTTCTATAACGAAGAAGCTCATAGATTAGTTTCCGACTATTCAATAACCAAATATTAGAAAATTTATAAGACAGATTTATCACTGGAGGTTATAAAATAACACCCGAAAGTATCCTCACACAAGAGCCCAAGCAATGAATATCGAATTTGGCTAAAACATGTTTAAATAACCCATGGATGTGGTAATGATTAGCGTATAATCACACGGAAAACTCTTAACGATTTACCTTGGTTACATATTTATTGTATACTAGCTGAGCCCGCGACTTCGCCCGCGTGGAATTTAACTTAACAATAAAGCCCGGTCCCGCGTTCTGAGCCCGCGCGACAGGACCCATTTTTTTATTTTGTTTTTCTAAAATAAAAGTAGCCTCAGTTACTGCTTATAACATCAGCTATCTAACAGTGAAAGTCCCGTCAAAATCGGTCCAGCCGTTTCGGAGATACTCTTTGATTTCAAGTGTTTTTATTTTTTTACGCGGAACCCTAATTGTTTTTCTAAAATCAAAGTAGCCTAAGTTACCCGCTATAAGATCAGCTATCTGCCAGTGAAAGTCCCGTCGAAATCGGTCCAGCCGTTTCGGAGATTACCCGGAACAAACACACAGACAGACAGACAGACAGACAAAAAAAATTTTATTCGCGTTTTTGCTATAGGTATCGTATGTACTTTCATATGCATTTAGTGAAAAGGTGTTATTTTGATATTACAAACAGACACTCCAATTTTATTTATTTGTATAGATAGAACCCGAACACGGTCAAAATGTACCAACCTATGAAAAAAATCGCGTTTTTTCCGTCTGAATGTCGGCCTAACAGAGCCGTCATTGATAAAATACATGAGCTAGTTTCCAACAAGACAAAGGCATATAAGTTATAGTCATACCTATGAGAAGGCTACACTTGTAAGCAATAATTTTACATTATCATGTACCGACCAAATACCGGCCTTATTAAAGTAATAAGGTCGGTATTCACCTCATAAGCTGTCGTTGCGATACTTACGAGTAAGATGAGGGTAGAGTAACAATTATTTAGGTCCATTAGGTTTTAAATTTATTATTAATTTATTATTATTAGTTAATTAGTTTACATATTTATTATTATTAGTTTTTCATGAATAGGTGCAGATTATAGTGGCCGATTTACATATTTCCCAAGTATAGTCTGTTACATTTTTACCTCTACAATTGTCAGTTCTAGAATTATTCGATTATTATTTTTAAATCAAGTGATGAATTCAAAACGAAGAATATTTGATAGAAATCATTTGTTCTTTTCAATATTTTTTTATCCAGATATGGGTATATCCAATGTATATCAATACCAAATACCAATAGGTTGATACCAATCACCCAGTTCGCTGTCCCCAAACAGTAGTTGGATTTGTATGAATGGAAAGAGTGTGAAATATATTTACCGAAACTTCGCTGTCTTCTGACTCATACAAAGTATGTGCAGAGGGCTGATCACTAGTTGGGGTCGCGAACCTGATGGCTTACCATATAATAAATTTGTTTGTGATACCGTAGAATGTACAATGAGAAGGAAGATAGAAAAGACATAAGAAAGAAGTCGCTGACCTAAGTCAACGAAACACCAAAAAAAATTGGTCCCAACATTTGCCGCCCCTAAAATCTGCCGTCCCTGGCTCAAGCCTGTTGGTATTATGCTGATATATAATAATTTGGTAAAATTGTTATACTACTACTTCTTGTACTACTAACGATGTAGGAAATGATTACTTTTGTGAATCTTGACAGATTTACAAAAATGCCAAAGCATCGTAAAAAAAGAACCATTTGGTAACTATATTTTTGATGTTTAATTAAATTGTTTAAAATTGATACTATCAATACGTCAAAATCAATTGTTATGTAAGTAATTATATATTTATATGTATGAAATTAATTTACTTTGTAAAGCGCCTATCACAAATCATAAACCTTGGAAGTTTATTAAGATTAATTGAATTATTTTGCAATCACATTCCTGTTTGAGGTTTGCGAAATTTAATCAAATACGTATTAATTGCGTCCATCACATGTAGTAATTGAGACTGGAATTACTATTTTATATAGTGCTCTACACCCATAACTATCATCTTTTATTTACCATTAGTAAGCTTTATTGAAAAGTATCCGTCAAGGTTGAAAAACATTGTAATCTGAATTCCACTTATTACGGCGATCGCAGACGAGATATCATTTAGGTAATGTTGTTAATTTACTTGCTTCAGTTTGTCTTAAATTAGTGAGATAGGTTCTCGTATAATATACCCATCAAAAACAAAACTTGTAAAGAAACCAAGTCTCGCAACTCTGTTCTTCTACCGTAAAAAGTTGTGAGATCTATGTAATACCAAGTCAGTTACTATATAAAGTCCCCAATTAAGGGACCTTCTGTCTTAAGTTATTTTAAGTAGGTAATTAGCTTACTTAACAACATCTTATAGTGACAATATCAATATTAAAAATATTTTATCTTCTAAATTAAATAGATTGACTTAGCCATCGCATGAAAACACAATGTATTGAGTTTAGTTTAATAGTGCGATTGCCAAGTCAATCTATTTTATTTAAAACATAAACGTTTTTATTATTGATATTGTCACTATAAGATGTTGTTAGGTAAGCTAATTACCTACTTAAAATAACTTTAGACAGAAGGTCCCTTAATTGGGGACTTTATATAGTAACTGACTTGGTATTACATAGATCTCACAACTTTTTACGGTAGAAGAACAGAGTTGCGAGACTTGGTTTTTTACAAGTTTTGTTTTTGATGGGATCTCTTTTCTTTTTAACCCCCGACGAAAAACGAGGGGTGTTATAAGTTTAACATGTGTATCTGTGTATCTGTGTGTCTGTCTGTGGCAACGTAGCGCCCAAGCTGATGAACCGATTTCAATTGTGTTTTTTTTGTTAGATAGGTATTCTGATCGAGAGTGTTCTTAGCTATGTTTCATGAAAATCGGTTTAGCCGTTTGAAGATCATCAACTCTTTTGTAGGTTAAAAAGCCACATTCACGGCCAAAACCAACTTCCACTGCTCGAATCCAATCGAAATTTGAGATTATTGGATTTAGATTTATTATATTTTTAAATGATCGTAATAGTCTGAACTGGCTTTTTACAATATTATAAATTTGAAAAGTTTCCCTGATTCTGGAAAAAATGAAAATTTTATCAATTTTTATAAGAGATTTGTGTATGAACTAAAGACGTTCCATAAGTCACGTGTCAAATGATAGATACGCGCATGCGTTAAATTTTGTTTGTTTTGTTAATGGTCATGGAATATTACGTTATAATAATTCTAGAGGGCGCTACTCCGCCATTGAGAAAACATATAAAAAACAAATCTAATTTAAAATAATTTTAGCGTTATTGAACATTCTTCCCCTGGGCTGCTCCCGTCCACCTCAGCCAGAGATATTACATGAAATTGAATCATAATTGAAAATATTTTACTAGGAATTAAACCTCCGTGGCATCAATATTTAGATTCGTTGTCTATTCTAATGTCAATGATTATAATGTCATAACAAAATGATGTCTCATACTTTTACACAGATTTTCTGTTGATTATTGTTTACAATTGATTAAAAGGTCGTCGCATCGGGGGTTTTTAAATTTTCAATTTAGAGTTATTGTAGATATTGAGATTGAAAGAAAGAATTCTTTCATAGAAATTTCGGGCAATTTAGTCTACTTAATACTTTATTGAGGGATTTTGGTACAATTCATATCATAAGTAAGACATGTCCCATTCTTGCTTTTTCATTCCGTTGACCATTTTACAAGTTACTTTTCAACATAATTATATCCAGGTACCTATTATTCCATTATTATAATATAGGTACATAATATGTACAGGTACACCGATACATTAACTGCAAATATAAATTTGTTATCCTATATATAGGATTACAAAAATATTTATGCAGTTGGTGTAACTAGAAAACTGGACCGAAATTATAAAATATTTTAGTTTTCCCTTCATTTATACACTAAACACTAACTGTATTCTAAATTTGAAGCTTCCATGTCTGCTAGAAGTGCCTAAGAGTTTTGATGATCGGTCAGTCAGTCAATGAGTGACAAAATTAAGAATTTTGACTAGTTATAATTCTTAAACTACTGGTTCAATTTGAATGAAATTTGAAATATACCGTGTTTATACAATGCCTTCTTGGTTACTGAAAATTCAGGGTTCTAGTTCTATCCACAACGAAGTTATAGGGGGTAGAAAATCGCCTGAACTGCTTCGAGAAAAGATGGTACGGCCGTGCCGCGCTCGACGTGCCGTGCTCGACTTGGGGGGGCACTGCCGTGCCCCCAGATAAAGTTCAATAAACAATCAAGTTGTATCTGTAGATAAAATTTAGCGTCAACCACCCATTAATTATAAGACGGAAACAGACAGATATTCCGTATATTTACCCCATAAAATCAACCCTAAGGTGAAAACACGGAAACGTATGTCCGAGAATCCACGTAAGCCTGGGAGGATAAACTGAAATGATTTCTGAATGTTATTTCTGCGTATCACCCTCTCGTATAGTTATGATATAACAGTAGTCGGTACATTGCCTAGAGGGGAAGAGGGGGAAAAGTTAAACTGTAAAACTCTTGTATCTTATCGTAATTGAATTAATTATGGATACAGACTTTATGTTTAAAATCCAATTGATGTCTTATATACCTACCGTTATATCACTACATAGTATAAAACAAAGATGCTTCCCTCTGTCTGTATGTCCCTATGTATGCTTAGATCTTTAAAACTACGCATCGGATTTTGGTGCGGTTTCTTTTAATAGATAGAGTGATTCAAGAGGAAGGTTTATATGTATGAAACATCCATAATATAGCAGAGAAACACTGATAAAAAATACCCGTGCGAAGCCGGGGCGCTAGTGATCTTATAATATTATGCAGATAGGCTGTATAGGTATTTAGTGGTTTTAATTATTTTAATGTTTACTTTATTTTTACGAAACAACCTAATGTTATGTATTTATAATAACTAGTGGTGCCTGTGTCGAAATTCGACCATCATTCTTTTAAATTTTAATTTTAAATGTCATTAAGGTTCTATTGTCAAATACTATTTGGACCTACTTTTGCAAAATTGAACCAACCCACATGCACTACTGTAAACCAAAACCAACCTTGTGTTAGTGGTTCTAGGTTGGTTTCAGTTTCCAGAAGCGTGTGTGGGTTGGTTCCATTTTGCAAAAGTAGGTCCATTTGATACTGGCACGCAGAATGCATGCGCCCTTAGAATAAAGAAAAAAAATCTGTCACCGTTTGTCAGTCAGACAGTCAGTCAGTTATCAAGTAGACGTTACAAATGTGTGTATATAAAACGCATGGCAGTGTGTGTAATGTTTTATTAATTGATTTAAAATATTTTTATGTATAATTAAAAAAAATATTAGCCCACAGCACTCCTTCTCTATATAAACTGTAAGTGTGCCAAATTTCGTACTCATGCGTCCGCGCAATTATCTTAAAAATTAATGTAAAGTTTTTCCTTCACGTATTAATATAATGGATTCCGGAGGCATTGAACAAAGCACGATTGTCAAAAAAAGTTATAGTCCCTCCTTTCGTCTTTTGTTTTTGTTTGAGTTTGGCACGCCTCTTGCTATGTGATAATAACAATAATATAACACTGAGCCGTATACAAATCTATTAAAAATTCACCCGTTTTATCAATCTACCGAGAGAAGACTAGCTTATAAACTAGCTTTGTAGAGAAATTTCTTGTACCTACTTAATAGGTGTTTGTGTTGTCAAAATGTTCTTGGTTTTCACTAATTACAAATTATTGATTGCTGAATATAGAGCCTCTACAATACTCTACATCAAAGTTTATGTTTGAAAACACTACAGTCATTATAAATTAACTCTAGAAGACACTCAAAACTGTGTTTTTAAGTAGAAGATAAACTATTATAAGTATTAATAATATGTTTCTTTGTTCCCAGGTGTAGCATCGCTGTAAAGACAGATCTCAGAGGTAGCTCTAGTTTTAAGCAAACGTCTAGAGACAATTCATGTATTGCAAGTAAAATAGTTAGATGATTAGTGATGGCGGAAGTAGAGGCGGCGGATAATGTGTGCGCAAATTTAATCCTATGTAAATCACCAAGAGGGTGAGAGCTGGCAGGTGAGTGATATTTTTACCTATTTAGAGCAAACAGTACATTACTCAGGCACAGATAAACAACAATTTAATACTAGGTAAATAATACAACGGTCACATTTGAAAATAGTCTTTGGTAATGTTTTATGAAGTCTGAAAACTCTACTCAAATTATTGGCGAGGACTCAATTATAGAGAGGCCATTGCTTGAAGAAAAATAATTCATTTTTTGTATAAATAAAGTGTAATCACTTTTTGTTATGCTCTGATTCTCGATATAACCCAAAGTGAGTATTCTATTTTAATTAAATTGCAAAGTGATGCATTTATTATGCATTGATTTTGGAAATAGAAAATAAAAAGCTTACTCACAATACAATTAAATTAAATGTAAAAACTTGTTTCAAATGTAAATGTACGAGAACAAAATACTTTTCTTTTATTTACAGGTAAATATATTACTGCTGGGAAGCTTGGTTTGGTGTTTATTGAACGGATCCCCTTGTAAAACTTTCGCTGCATAGTTCTGATTGTGTAAACTGTGATATCTTAGGCTAGTTGTGGACTGTTTGTAAATAATGTACAGATTTAACTATATAAATTAACTATCATAATTTATTAATGTAGATATTAGCGAAACAGAATATAGAGAAAATGTGTTTATTGTTTCAATTTGTTTTATTTTAAAGCTAGAGGATGCTTACTTTCCGTGTCAAACACGTCAAATGTTATAACAATTTTTCATTTTAACAAAGATTTCAAAAGTTTATTCGTACCTAATTAAGCAATTGTATAATATAACTTAATTATAATTGTATTTCTAATGCTATTTTAATCAATTTTGTTGCCACAAATTAATTGATTATCTCTGAATGATTCCAATCAATAAAATAAAATAAAAGGAATACCTAAGTACTTTAGAAATGGTAATCCCTCGCAGTAAGGGGAGGCCCATGTCCAGGAATGGGACAATCAAAAAGAGGTAGGTAGGTACCGAACTGTTTATTTATTTTCGAAAAACATTTTACATAATTTGAAAAAAAAAACCACTAAATACAAGAAAATTTAATTCATACGAATTCCATTCATACTAATTGCTTTGAATGGATAGGCACCATGTATAACAATAGGTACCTGCTTTGTACCTACTCTCTTCACAGTTTTCCGAATGCGCCGCTCGGTCATTGAACATTGTTGTGGCGTTGAATGGGTAGGTAATGTGAATTTAATTGCTTCGGCTATTATGTGAATTATGAATTCCTTTGATGATTTTAATGAGCGTGTCTCCTCTGCAACCATAGATGAAGATAAAAAATGTTGTTGATCATGATTTAGGCCCATATTAATAAATCGATCTCAGTTCTGAGAGCGATCTTGGAAATGTCATTCTTATATCATACCAGTACAAAATGACATGTCAAAAGCGTACTCAAGACCGTTCTTAGACTTGAGGTCGATTTATTAATACGAACCTTAGAGTCGCTACATTATGACAGCTGCGGAAACAAGATACACGCATATACGTTTGCGTTAGAGTGAATGGGATGCATTTTTTCTCTTGCTTAGCGTATCGCTTTTAAGTTTAACTGTCACCAATTTTTTGATGCCAATCAAAATAAATTTTAGCTATTGTGCCAAATTACTTATTTCAGAGTTAGGTGTGTTTAACGTCGAAATTTCAGTATTTTTTCTAAACGTTACTTAAAAGTGGTTGGCTTTTTACCTACTTGTTATTTCCGTGTAAGAGTTATTGCTGTCCCTTATGGGTGTAAATGCATTGCTATAGCATCCTGTTTTTTCATATAAGAAAAGAGATTTGAACTTACAGAAACAAGATAAGGTTCAGTAAGAAGCTGCAGGTATCTGCATTTAGATAGTTCCATTTTATTTAGGTATAAGTCCATAAACGAATGCTAATATACCACGCCTACGAAGAGGAGCGCGTCGAATCATTAAATTGCGCAGACTCTCAAACACTTGTGAAAAACCTCTTTATCAAATTAGCTTGTAGTAAATCATGACTTGAGCTTAAGGCAAAAAATAAATAAAATATTATAATAATATTAATTTAGCCCTTTTTAATTTCCCATTCCTGGGCACGGGCAATACGAGGCGGATTCAGGCCATGATCTACCACGCTTGACCAATGCAAGTTGGCGGACTTCACATGCCTCCCTGAAATTGGTAAAAATTTCTAAGACATGCAGGTTTCCTCACGATGTTTTCCTTCACCGTAAGCGAGTGATAATCATATATAAATTATTACCGGACACAGATTTCGAAAAACCCAGACGTGTGAGTCGGGGTTTGAACCCAGGCCTTATCGGCTAATACTGCGTTTAAAATAAAATTACTATTTAGTTATAAATAAAGTGTAATAGTATTTATTACACCTATACATAATCCTTAAACAAGTATTAAATAAATACAAATACATAATTGAAACGTCCAAATGCCTGCATTGGCGCCGAGCCAACAATCGGTTTCCATGACTGAATTATGAACGCGCGTTCAGCAATGGACACCACGTTATATTACATAACCCAACGAATTTACGACGCAGCACTTTAATGAATACCACGGAACAGCCGAGTGAGCATAGAGGCAGGAGTCGGTTAGAAAAATGGTTTTTACCCTACGCTCGCACTGGACGAAACATGTACACGAAACTTGTTGTTGACTCTATTTTATGAATTGAAATTCTAACTCAAAATTGGTTTTATTCATGTAAGCCCACAAAGAATGGATGGATAGTTTGAATCTACCACCGGTTCGGAACGCTGCTGCCACTGAGAAGATCCGGCAAGAAACTCAATGATTACTCTTTTCAATGAATAAAAGATGGTGTACATTCTCAGGAAAAGCAACAGAATGTGAGCAGGCAATACCATTGTCACTAAATGAGTAAATAATAATCAAATCTCACTCAGATTTAGGTATTAAATTAGAATGCTATTTTAGTGAGGTGTGCATACCTACGCACACTTTCCATCAGTTTAAATGCTTACAAACCAAAATAATAAATAAAACAGAGGTGGATAAAATAATTGTCTAGGTGTGATGCCTTCCATGCTAAATAAATGAATAGAGTAAAACAATGCTGTTAAGACGAAACTGAGTGGACAAATCCCCGCAAGCAGCTTCCGCCTTGGGACGACTTGAAAAGCGGTATCACTCTCCTAAACCAGAATAGAGTGAAGAGGGTGACCCGCTCCACAAAGACAACAAAAAATAGAGACAATAACATGTTTCGTGTACATGTATCGTCCAGTGCGAACGTAGGGTTTTGTGAAAGGTTTCAGAACATGCACTAAGTATATTTACGTATAACGTGCGCATAACCATATTTAAATTTATTTGAATTAAATCAACCTCGTTCGTTATACTCTTTATTCAAATATGATGGGCGTTATTCCACTAGAGATTTGCGAAAGAGTTCTCAATGCGAGGCGATCGATGAACCATCATGATAATAGTGATGATGAATATCAAAAGCAGTGCAGTAATAAGTAATTAAAAACGAAATAATATAGTAAATTCGTATAATATATATTATGTTGGATTTAAGAAGTTGGTTCTGCCATTTTGCCAGCATAAAAAAAAACTTATTTATATTATTATTACCATTAATTTTATCATTTAGTCGTGTGTCTTTCATTCAATTAAAACTCAAGACGTTGATCGATGCAAAGATAATTATCGAAAATAGGTTAATTCATTTCTGTTATTGAAACTTAATTAATTAAATTAAAACGTGTCTAGCCGATGACTGATCACTTGTGGGAAAAACTTGTGAGCCGGTACTAGTGCAATATAAACTTAACATCCGTTTCTATTGATTGCCCCTATTATAATGTTAAATAATTAAGCGGTCATTCACACAGTTAATGTGACAACGATTTTTCCACACATTTAACCTATAGATTCATTAGGAGCTCTACCATGTTAGACCTACGAATTAACTTATAAACACACAAACTCATGAGTTTGTACGTTGACAAGAGTTGTTGGTCCCAAGCATCTACGTAATTGTTAGTACCTGTGGGAACCGATAGCACTGTACAATACGCTAGCTACTAGCGAACAAGAAACACTTGGTAGAGCTGTTAGATCGCTTCGCACACTGAGTATAGTAGATCGCAATGATGCTTTTTTGCATTTTTTTATAATAAGTAAGTAGATACCTATAACTATTGAACTCGTATTTCAGTCACAAACCCGCGTTCCAAAGTTATAGTTGGGACCTGTCAAATATGTTATTAATAGGGCTAGCTTAGTGAGTTAAAAGTTATGTGGCCTTAGCAGCTGTAACTCTTGACTTTAGTAGAAATACATACCAATATGTATTTCGCCATTACCTCGGACTCTAGCTGATAATAGGCACGGTTCTTTTGGTAATTTTGTAAATGATAAATCAGTTAATACATAACAATAACACTCTACCCTACAGTCCAGGTTATTAAAAGCTGTTTAAATCGGCATCTATTTGTTAGAACATGTATTAAGCAACGTTTTGAAAGTCGAAACCTTAATGATGATATTAGCTTTTTGTTAGTGTTGCGGCATCACGCGTCTACTTAGAAGTGTCATTTTAACCCATCCTTACATAAAGTAAACGAACAATGGTCATAGGTAATGCCTAGGTCTCGTGTAATTGTTAACGCGACCCTCCTTAACAACCGACTTATTCAATGGCAACAAAGCTCAGCTCCATAAAACATCGTAAGTCATGGCTCGGCATCGTCGGCGGGCGTCCGACAAACGATATGTCACGGCACGTAGTACAATGCAAACAGTCGGCGGCTGTGTCGGCGCCTGTGATGCTGTGCGCCGGTGTCACAACACTGCGACACACGGCCGGCGCCGCGACTAATCGCGCCACAATGCGCGGCCCGCTAGCCGCCCGCTCAAAGCCGAGCGGTGGCGACAAAGCCTTTGTGCGCGGGCGGTCGCTCGCACTGCACTCGCACTTGCATCGCGACCTATCACTGCCATCTAACTTACACTAAGTGCGCGGCTTGCCGGTCTACTCAGATGTGTATCGGCAGCCGTAACACGAGTAGTTTACGCGGCCGAGATGTAATCTCAGTGATGCATCACTGATGCGATTGCGAATCGAACTCAATCAACTGTCGGGTTTTATTAATCTATTCTTCATTAGACACTACCGTCTGATCTGCCCGCTTTCAATTGAAACAATATTTAATGCTTTGCCGACCCAAGAATAAAATAAAACGGTAGAACCATAAACATTCCACATTTATATTCGACCTCTGACGGCCGATCCGGACGCGGGCTCTCTTTCCATCCCGCGTATTCTGTCTCTCTTCGACTGCGCCGGAGCGTCTGCGGGCTCCTCTCTGTTTAAAGATCCGAGAGGGAGATAAAAATTGTATGGCTCATAATGTTTTAACAGTCTCATCGTTTGAGCGCATCAAGCCGAGGTCCAATTTAATTTTCAACCTCGAGTCAGTAATAATTGAGTCGATTCGTTCTATGCATCGAAGAGTTGGCGCGGAAGCCGGCAAGTCTGTTTCGGAGCCCACGTAATCGATTCCTTTTAATTGATTATACCGACTCTCGCACCTGGTACAGACGTGGTCAAGTGTCGATAAATGAGCTACCAATCGCCATTATCATAAACTTTAAACGACTAATCTACAAAGTTACTGTCTAGTCTGAGGTGTAAGTAAGTACATAAACAAAAATAAAAACTTGAGAGGTGTCAAGGCACACCCGGATGGAACGAAGTTGCAATATCCGGAACTTGTGCAGAAACACGGTCAGGATTCATTATTGTTATAATTTTTTATTATTTATTATGTACAAAAAACCTGTAAACACTCAACTAAATAATCGTCGCGACACCACACTGTTCAATGCGAAATAGAAAGGCGAAACGAAAATAACTGGCTTGCTTTCTATAAGAGAGAGAGAGAGACAGACAGAGAAACACGCGCACGCCGCACGGCTAACAACTATAGCAAAAAGTGTCGTTACAACTTTTGGTCTTAATTTTTTCCGTCTAGCCCCCTTTCGCAACGCGCGATAAGGAACTTCGTTCCAACAATAAAGTGCTTAATGAAACCCTGTATAGCTATGTAGGTATTACTCCTCCATCACGTAATGAAATTCTTTACTTTTCTTTACTTTTTTTTAATAAATCTTTTAACATTTTTTAAATCAGAAAATGAAGTGATTTTTGCGTTGTTATTATCTCACACACAAGGATTGGTCACAGTCGTCAACAATGGCAGACATGCGGGGAACAGCGAGCCACCTACATCAGAGAGAGCGTCTGTCGGCGAGCCACAAAGACTCTCAACGTATACAAATAAATAACATCGGAACAACAAATATTTTAATAACCAGCTCTAAAGAATTGTTCAACGCTTCGTTATGAATACATGCGTGACACACTAGCATCGTCGCTCGCGCAGCCAGGACGCGCCACCTGCGTGCTTGTGTCACCAGCGGACTGGCATCCAAGCCGATGTCACTCTAAACGGCTTGACTGTAAGTGCGGTTATCGTGCATAGTTTTGCGCATGCGCACGAAAACGTACAGACAGCATGACCAATATTGTAGATAGTTCCAGCGGTGAATAGCGCTCCTTTTGAAAACATAAAAGTTTATAGCTACGTAAGAAAGAGCCGATGGAAAATTGGAAAGGTAAGCGTGAAATGTGGCAGATGCGCTGTCATAAAACGGACACTCGGCCGGTCACTGCTAACAAAATAAATAAGTAGGTAGGTAGGTATATGTGTGCTTTTTATAATTGATAAAAAAATTACTTATATTTGAAATAAAAACTCTTTCAATATAATTTTAATTAAAGTCCGATATAACCTCAGTTAACGATTTGATTCTTAAAAATATGCAAAGCCTTATTGATCAAATTTTGCACCCGGATACCATATTAGGTTCATTACGTAACTTTTAAATTAATACATTAGATTTGATAACACCTAAATGGAAATAAAAACCATAGAGATATACTTAATATGATTTATGTCATTGAGGCAGCAGTGATTGTTAAAAATAGCAATTTCGGTGAATATCTACGTTTACTGGTATATTACCTGTAATAATAGCATTTTCAAAATTCTAAAAATGGTGCTACCATGCAATATAAAGGTCTAGCCATTTTGTTCTTATTTATATTGCTCTCCATTCAAAAGACTTCAACGGGGATGGTCGTACAATTTTTTTTTGGTAATAGGTATGTTTTAATAATTTCCTCTGAAACAAGACTAGTTATTACTTATTACTATATTACCAAATTTAGAAACATATTACCGTCGTTTTTCCAAATAGTATGTTCCCATACGTCAGAATAGAAGGTTATGAACCGCAACATCGCCCACTGACATAGCATAAGCCGAGTTATATTTTATAATGGGAAGAATGAATTATGTAAATAGCGATGTGCTGTTGAAACTTCTTAATTAAGTTAATACTATTATTACGCATAGTGAGTCACTTTACGTAATTTATTTGTTGCAAAGAAAATGTTGATTTGCTCTAAATTGTAGTATATAATTATTATTATTTTTAAATAGTTATGTAACAACCCATATATATTTATATGAAAGATCACTATGTAAATAAAATGATGTAGCTACAACTAGTTTGGATATTTTATTTATATGTATACGTCGGTACTTATTTAATATGTTCTATGGTCATATTTCAACAAGCAACAATCTTTGCCCCTGGCTCCATATTTAGGTATACCTTTCAATCGTTAGTCAGTCAGGTAGATGAGCACCGCAAATGTACCCTGACGTTCCAGACGCCACTGTGGGTCCAGGGAGTGTTACGTCATGCGGCGGCACCACAAAGGGTATAATTATAATATGGGGAAATGTTAAAGCGTTAGATGCAAGCGATACGACAGCAATCAGTTATTGATTTTGACGGCTCACTGTTACCTGCTCCACATCGCAAGCTAATAGGTTTGCAGGTGAAATAAAATTAAGGTACTGAATATGTTCTGTTGTGAGTAGGTACTTACATATTATTTCCACAAATAAAATAAATAATAAACACGCCTCTATTAGTCAACCAATATCTTCACTAGACAGGGTAGTTTCTATTACTATAATAAATAACCATCCTGTGAATCTTAAAAATACCCAACATCTGCTATCACAAATTAACCTTTTTAAATGGTTTAAATGTTCATCGGTTTGATGTGTTTCATGGTGAATAATGTGATGTTTACGAGGCGTTGGCTCGATGCCGACAATAAAAGCCTGCGGGATCGCCAGACGACGCGGCATGGGAACGGGAGGGCGGCAGACGCGCGGGCACCGCGCCTCGCCAGATCGATGTATAAGTATCAATTATACGTTGCAAATTCTTCCATTCAATCACAATGAGCTGATTTATAGACAAGTTAAATTAAATCCTAATGAACAGCTTTAAACATATATAAGTTAAATTAAATTTGTAATAACGTTGGAGCTTAGAACGATATTCATGTAGGTAAGTAAGTAAATATGTAAATAATTTCAAAACCAAATTACGTTTCTCTATAGTAGTGAAATTTTAAAACAAACAATAAACATCTTATTACCGTGAACAATAGATATACGCATTAGGAATGCATTGATTCATGTAGATCATTTTACATATTACTCCAAGCCAACTTTATATTATAACTACTACCTGCGGTCAGTAGGTACCTAAGTGTTAAAACATTAGCAGACGGTAATAGGTTCGCTTACTAATACCGTTCGCAAAATAGCCCGCTTTCATCTCGCGATGTTTTTAGCTTCTTTTTGGTCCCAAATCCATCAATTCTTGTGATGGATGGACCATTGGACCCTACTCGGGCAATCGAAATTCAAATTCGCTAAATCTTCCCACACGGCACCGAGAACAGGTCGGATCGTTAACAGTGTACGCACGCCGGAGCGAACCTTGTGTTTGGGTTTTTTTCTGTTTGCTCTGGAGATATTCGCCCCGGGGCGGCGGCGGCGGCGGGCGGCAGGGCGCGCGGGGCGGGCGGCGCGTCGGCGCAGACGCACGGGCAGCAGAGGCCTGATTACAGGCCTGCGCGCGGCTAATCACTCCGGCAACACAAGCCGCCGTACTTACAGCCAGAAAGATTGGTACGGCCGAAAGAAAATCACTGACGAGGTTCCTAATTATATTAAGTGGGAAGAAAGTTCAGCATTTTACGTCACTAAGTGTGGATTTAGATTTTTAAGTATATACTTACTATTTATTAAGTACTTGATAAGTAAACTATATATATGATAGTCGAGTCAATTTCCTGAAATAGATATCTAACAAGAAATTTACCGTAACTGTTTTACAACGTTGACCAATTCACATTTCAACCAAATAAACGCAGCCTCAGAATAACTCTCTATTTCTTCTGTTACCTGACAATTTACTGAAAGCCACTGAATGCTGGTATGTATACCTTCGGCCAACCTAGCCTGGCGTCAATTGCCGTTCTCCGAGCCACCTCGACGAATATGATAACATTAGCTACTGACATGGTGCGTGGTGTTGAGACAAGTACCTATATTACCTACGCACAATTATATTCTAGTCAATATTAACCCCTAACTTATGAATAGAAGACACATCCTACTAATATTATAAATGCGAAAGTTTGTGAGTGTGGATGTATGTTTGTTACTCTTTCACGCAAAAAGTAATGAGCGGATTTTGATGACATTTGAAACACAGATTATAACCTGGATTAACACATAAAATACTTTACTTAAGTCTACGCGGACGAAGTCGCGGGCATAAACTAGTTTAAGATAACAGTAATTACAAAGGGTAGAAAAGATATTAAGAACATATTTCAAAGCATTCAGTTTAAGGAAAAAGTCAACAAGGCAAGGTAATCAAAATGCCCTTAAACTTTCTGACTCAACCTCGAGATTTTCAATAAGAACAATCAAGTGGTGTAAGTATTAATACATAATTTGGTTAGACGTGTACCTGGTGTTTTATAAGAAAGTATGATCAACAATAGATTCATGAACTTATCGAAGCTTGTCTGCAGAAATAACTTGTATCATATGTCAGAATCGTGCCCCGATCAAGTTTAGGATAAGGCAACGGAGTTTATAATGTCATAGGCGTTGTCGATACGCTTTTGTGAAGCAATTTGCGAAATAAATATTGTTTTATTTCGCCTTACAATTTAGTTTCTAATATACATATTATTATGATTATAGTTTTAACTTTTAGTCTTTACTATGTGGGTATAAAGTCCCATGTGTATTGGTAAACTCATACAACATGAAACGTGAATCTATTTGCAGCGTTTGTTTAACCATACTAACTTACTGTTTAACTTTAGGAACGGTTATCGCATATCCGTACATTAATTATATACATAGTGTTTCAAAAGTCATAATAATACTTAGGTTTTGTATGAATATTACCATATACCTAACTAGTATAAATCATAAAAATATAAAGTATTCATCAATTGTTAAGATCTCGAACAAATTTATTAGCAAAATACTTCCAATTTATTTTGAAAATCGTTATCCTTTAAGGAAAAAAAACTTACAAAATATTTACAATTTCAAAGCTACCGGAGCTACCAATCATTTACGAAGATCGCACAAAAACTCGATAATAATCGTCGCTAAATCTAACTAAACACTATTTCGTTTAATTTGAATACACGTTTTTGTCAGACTCAAATTTACTGTGATTTTATGCAATTAGTTACTGTTGTCCTGTCTAAAACTCGGCGAGATCTTAATTTAGGTTTGTTTAATGTCGTAATACGATTTATGTTTTGCAGAATAAATTAAATACTAAATAAAAATATACTGGTGCAATAAATCAGGTGGACACGGGCATAACAAATATTTAACTTGGCTGAAATACTCATAGAGCTCAACACAGACCACATTAACAAATAATGCTTAAAATTAAAGCAACATACAAGTATAAATAAATGAAATCTCAGAAAGAGTGGAGTTACGATCAATAGTTTCGATGACTATGTGTAACATGTACGGCTCGCTATTTAAGATGACGTAATGTCTTGTGATCAATAGCAGCGAAACACATTCTAATGTTTTATTAATACTTGAAACATAATAAGCTGTACAATCAAACGAAGATCAACGATCATTATGCATTTAGGTGCGTCTCTGTGCGCGCGCGCCGCACCGTACCGCGCCCGTCCCGTCATCGCGCAGTGCGTCAGCGGCGACAGCCGTCAGCAACGCCTGTCAAATGTCAACATTTTAAAGCCACAATATTGAAGCAATTTTAATTGAATCGCGCGACATTTTGTTCACAATGTGGCGGCGCCGTCGCGGTCGCGGCGCGCACTCCTACTCATTACGACTTCATTTTGTAGTAACAACAATAAAAGGCCGCGTTTCGCGTTTTATTCAACCGCTGAACTTGACAGCGCCTTTGTGCGGGAATCAATCTTACGTCGCTTGTAATGATGCAAAATCGGTTCCACTGAATGACAAAGGAAAACGCTCCCGCTAATGTTGTTTATTCGTTTTTTTGCCCACCAAGAAATTGAATAAATTTTAATGCGCCTGACTCTATACAATTTTATTTAAACTTAAGTAATAATATTAAACTACTCCCCAAAATTATAATAATACTGAACTGGATACTGCTGTCGATAAGAAAACCGAATATGGTTATATGAATAGTTTTAGTATATTATTTAGATTCAACTAATTTATTTTTATATAATGATGTGAGGGGACATGGTTGGGACGTAAATCCTTCTTTGTGGACTGATAGTTATTCCTTATTACATTGATTACGTCAACTATAAGTACCCATCATTCATATAATTATTGCGGGACACAAATATTACTTAGTGTACGGAGGCTCAGTGTGGATGCTCAGTATGGATGTGTGATGGCTCAGAGTCATATTTTATTCATTGAAAAGAGTAAGCATTGGGTTTCACACATAGATTTCGAAAAACACAGAGGTACGGGGTTTGACCCCAGAACCTGGTGCCCGCAAGACGCGTGACCCAATCGGCTATCACTACTATCTACTGCACTCTCATTACATAATGGTAAATAATTATAGTACAATTTATTATAGCTATACAAACTTTTTTCTCACAAATTATAAAAAAAAATTGCCATCTTAAACTTCACAGTTTAGCTGGTTATAAGTACTTATATCTACTTCATCATCACATCTTCATTTATCACATCATTAATTCAAAGCACATCTTTTAGAGACACCTTTTATCTTACTTTGTCGCCAATCAAGTTATTATCAAAGTAAAAGTAAATTTAATGTACTTAATTAATAAATGGCTCCTGTAGGCATAAAGCTTTACAGACGAGTAGTCATCAGAGATTACTTAGAAACTAATCTGTCTGCGCGGGCGGTGCGCGGGCGCAGGTAAATGTGTAATGTGCAAATAAAGACAGGGCGGGAGTGGCGCGCGCTGGTTTGTCAAACAACTATGTAGTTGCCAGCCGTGAGTCAATATTTGTTAAATATACACACTTAAATACCACCATAACCATATATGTAATACTAGCTGAGCCCGCAACTTCGTCCGCATGGAATTTTGATCCTTTCTTAGGGGATGTCTACGTCATAGTCGCTTTATGCATGCAAAGTCTCAGCCCGATCGGTTTAAAATTGACAAAGTTTCATACAAACTTTCAGCCCCTATTTTATCCCCTTGGGGGTAGAATTAATCAAAATCCTTTCTTAGCGGATGCCTACGTCATAACATCTACGTGCATGCCAAATTTCAGCCCGATCCGTCCAGTGGTTTGGGCTGTGCTTTGATAGATCACTATGTCAGTCAGTCAGTCAGTCACCTTTGAGTTATATATATTTAGATATATTATCGAATCATCGTCTAACATAATCCCATCAACGGCGGGCAAGCTGCTCATCAACATCAATATATTAACCAACTATATCTGTTAAATTAGTACCTACTAAAGTGCATCGTTGTATTGTTGCAGTTACCGATTCAATATGCAAGATGAAAGTCGTATAAATTGATATAGACGCATCCGTTAGTAGAGAGTTTTTATAAGTATTGAGTGCGTAGGTCCACCTGCCTCGTTGTGACCGGTCCGCCCCGTCTAGACGAATGAATATAAACATAGTAAATTTCAAATGGAGCTCGCTTTAAGAACAGATCTTATAGCAGGCAAGTTTGTAGTAAGTAATAGACATGTAATTAACGCAAGTCATTTTTTGAAGAAAATATTTGATGAAATTATAATAATTGGTTTCTTGTTTAATATTGATATATAGGTATATATAGTTATTTACAATAGAAAGTTTCTATATACATATATATGTAACAATACAATAAAATATAGCCTAGTTTATCTGACATGTTTTAGATTTACATTGTCAGCGTAGTAGGTACCTAACCTTAAAAATACCTTAGCAATCCAAATTCATATAGAGTACCTATAGGCTATTAAGGCTATGGTAAACCTTTAAACTCCACCCTGTATACTTACCCCTTGCCTTAATGTGGTCTTAACCGATGATTATATTCTACTTTAACCAAACCATCATCTGCTGTCCCCAAGTGTGTAATCAAAACACAATCTTTATAAATAAAGCAGCCGCTTCCTCGTGTGCGCAACACTTCACGTAAGTATATTTATTTAAATGACAATTCTATAGAATAGAATAGCGCTATAGCGCTAAGCGGCAACGATATATGTTTATACAATTTCAAAGGTAATGCAGGTAGCTCTAGCGGAAGATTGACAGGGTCCTAACCACGCTAGCTACTCAAATCGTAATAGAAAAGCAAACGCTCGCGATTACGTTTCAAACGCTCCGCTTTTGACGTTTTGCTGACACCATACCATATCAATATCAGTAGAAATCGTGAAGCTCGTGTCAGCAAAACGTCAAAAGCGGACCGTTTGAAACGTAATCGCGAGCGTTTGCTTTTCTATTACGATTTGAGTAGCTAGCGTGGTTAGGGCCCAGGTTCGCTGCGGGAGTGATATAATTAACCACTCCCCGCGGGCAACGCCACACATCGCACCGAGACAACTAGCACCGGGGCCGTACTATTACGAAGGAGCAGCGATGAGGACACCGTGGTTAGGGTTGCGAGGAAGCTGGGCAACGTAGTACGTACTTACATTGATATTGTTCATTCAGCGTTCCAAAACACAAGGCGAATGGTGGATATGTCATGTTATAAACTCCAAAGAATAGTGTTGCTAACATGAAAAAGTCAAAGTCAAAGCGTTTACTTTGTTTAGGACTACGGGGGCACTTACAAGCATCTCGACCGTGACCTCTAAAAATGAAATAATTAGGTTACTACACAAACCGATACCGATTGCCGTGTGGTCCCGGCTTTATAATAGGATCACCCCATCTCCTCCCGCGGGTGCCGTGGGAACCGGCAGGGGGATATACAGGGAATGGGCAGCAGCGTTCTTTATGTATGTACCCACTAACAGCTACTGCGATCGCCAAGACGCCTGCCAAGCGCGGTGATTATGGCAAAACCCCCCCATGAAAGGCACAACAAAGTTACGGCCCCCAGTCCCCGGCAGCTCCGCTATTCCTGGCTTTGGTAGCGGCCACGGTAACGGCGGGGCAGGGGGTGCTAAGAATCCCCGGCAGAGATCGTGCTACCACCCCCGACGACTGGACCTGGCAACGTACAACACACGGACGCTCAGGACTGACGAGAAGTTACTCGAATTGGAAGAACAGTTGGAAAAGTTACGTTGGGACATTATAGGGTTATCTGAAGTCCGAAGACAGGGACAGGACACGATAACACTTAAATCCGGTAACCTGTTCTTCTTCCGGGAGGGAGACCAGCCATCCCAAGGTGGTGTCGGGTTCCTTGTCCACAAGTCCCTCGTTAACAACGTTATTAAAGTCGAGAGTGTGTCGAGTAGGGTAGCGTACCTTATACTCAGAATTACCAAACGGTATTCGCTGAAGGTCATACAGGTTTACGCGCCCACATCGACACACTCAGATGATGAAGTCGAAGCTATGTATGAGGATATCTCAAAAGCCATGCATACTTCCGAAACACACTTCTCGGTGTTAATGGGGGACTTTAACGCAAAGCTGGGCACGAGGAATGGCGATGAGTTGAGAGTGGGGCAATTTGGTTATGGGCGGCGAAATCCCAGGGGTCAGCGGCTTGCCGACTTTATGGAGAAGGAGGGCCTCTTTGTGATGAACTCCTTCTACAAAAAGCGGCCATCCAGGAAGTGGACCTGGATAAGCCCCGATGGTTCCACAAAAAACGAGATAGACTTCATCATGACGACCAAGAAGCACATATTCAATGATGTCTCTGTGATCAACATGGTTAAAACCGGTAGTGATCACCGAATCGTCAGAGGCACATTGAATATCGATGTAAAGCTCGAGAGGTCACGTCTGATGAAGTCTACGCTTCGTCCAACCCCCATGCAAATCCAAAACCCCGAAAACTTTCAACTAGAATTGCACAATCGCTTCCAGTGCCTAGCCGAATGCGATGCAGTGGACGAGTTAAACAACGGGTTTGTGGAAACTGTCCAGGCTGTAGGGTCTAGGTTCTATAAGACCCAACGCCATACAAAGACCCAGAAACTTTCAGGTTCCACTATTAAATTAATGGAAGACCGGAACGAAATGAAACTGCAGTCCTCGGTTGATATGCTGGTCTATGGCGAGATCAATAGGCGAATCTCGAAATCTTTGCGACGCGATCTGCGTGCCTTTAATACTTCTCGTATCGAGGCCGCAATAGAGCGCAACCGCGGTTTGAAAGTGTTCGCAAAAGATTCGTCTATTGGACAAAGCCAAATGACAAAGCTTAAGACCGATGACGGCAGGGTTGTTTCGTCCAAACCGGAAATCCTTCGAGAACTTGAGAGTTTCTACGGACAGTTATACACTTCCTCACGACAGCCCGTTACTAGCTCGCAAGATAGACGAGCAAAATTAACCCGACACTACACCGAAGACATCCCGGACATCAGCCTATACGAGATTAGGATGGCTCTCAAACAGCTTAAGAATAACAAGGCGCCAGGCGATGATGGAATTACGGCAGAACTTCTGAGAGCGGGTGGAAAACCGGTACTAGTAGTCCTCCAGAAGTTATTTAATTCCGTCATCTTTGAGGGCATTACGCCAGAGTCGTGGCACGGGAGCGTGGTGGTCCTTTTCTTCAAAAAAGGAGATAAATCCTTATTGAAGAATTACAGGCCCATCTCGCTCTTGAGCCAAGTATACAAGCTGTTTTCGAGAGTCATTACGAATCGTCTCGCACGCAGGTTTGATGAATATCAACCTCCCGAACAAGCCGGTTTCCGAAAGGGCTTTAGCACCATAGATCACATACATACGCTGCGCCAGATTATACAGAAGACCGAGGAGTATAACCGGCCCTTATGTTTAGCGTATGTGGACTATGAAAAAGCCTTCGATTCGATCGAGACATGGGCGGTACTGCAGTCTCTTCAGCGATGCCAAATCGACTATAGGTATATCGAAGTGTTGAAGTGTTTGTACAGCAAAGCCGTCATGTCAATTCGACTCCAGGATGAAAGCACGGAACCAATCCAATTGCAAAGAGGCGTGAGGCAGGGAGACGTAATTTCTCCGAAACTGTTCTCAAATGCATTGGAGGACGTTTTCAAGCTTTTGGACTGGAGTGGGTTTGGCATCAACATCAACGGCGAATACATCACTCACCTTCGTTTTGCCGATGATATAGTCATTATGGCGGAGTCGCTGACGGACCTCGGTACCATGCTCAGGGACCTCAGTATGGTCTCCCAACAGGTGGGTCTAAAAATGAACATGGACAAGACCAAGATCATGTCAAATAACCATGTTGTACCCATACCGGTAGTTGTTGGGGACGATACTCTCGAAGTTGTCGACAAATATGTTTACCTAGGACATACTGTCCAGTTAGGTAGGTCCAACTTCGATGAAGAGGTCTCTCGACGAATCCAACTCGGCTGGGCAGCGTTCGGGAAGTTACGTAATATCTTCACGTCCGAAATTCCGCAGAGCTTGAAGACTAAGGTCTTCAATCAGTGTGTGTTGCCAGTGATGACCTACGGAAGCGAAACTTGGTCCCTTACAGTTGGCCTACTGCATAAGCTCCAAGTCACGCAGCGAGCTATGGAGAGAGCTATGCTCGGAGTTTCTTTGCGTGATAAGATCCGGAACCAGGATATCCGCAAAAGAACCAAAGTCACCGACATAGCTCACAGAATCAGCAAGCTGAAGTGGCAATGGGCAGGCCACATCGCTCGTAGAACCGACAACCGTTGGGGAAGAAAGGTTCTCGAGTGGCGACCTCGAACAGGAAGACGCAGAGTTGGACGGCCACCCACTAGATGGACCGACGATCTGGTGAGAGTCGCGGGTAGCCGTTGGATGCGGATAGCGGGCAACCGTCCATTGTGGCGTTCCATGGGGGAGGCCTATGTCCAGCAGTGGACGTCTTCCGGCTGATGATGATGATGATGATGATGATGACAAACCGATACATTTATTAATCGATACATAACTAACTTATTCAATTAACACAGCCGAGTATTATATAAAGTAGCTAATTAAGTAATTCATTAATTATTTTTCTTTAAACATAAAAATAGGGAAGCTTAATGTAGTATCTTCATGAGCCTACCCTGCTCTGTTACAAGTCCCTACAGCCGCGTCGTTTCTCTCATAAATCAGCTTATACCTACTTCAAATTAGCAAGTAAGCTAGAAAAACTCCTAACGCGAAAACACAGTTCGACTTAATAGTGATACTAATGGATCCTTCTAATAGTCCAGTAAATAAAAACCTGCCAACGTTTTAAAAATAACGAATTATAAAAACAGAAACGGTAGTTAAGATATTTATTGAACGATTGGAGATCCGTTAATTAATTGCAATAAAAACTAATAAAATCTACATTTTATCACTTCGTAGAAACCCAATGTAACTTACACAATTATACGCAATTTACTAATGATCAGCACTTCGATTTATGCAAATGTTCCTTTCGAGTAATCGATAGACACCATTTTTATTACATTGCGTGCAAACATTAAATAAATCGTTCGCAAATGACTGAACGTAAAGTTACCAACAATTTGTCTAATGGACATCGATACTCACTTCCTCACGTGTGCAATTAGTAGTTCTGAGTACGTACAATCACGAAACGACTATGGACAATCGATGACCGATGAAGAAAGAGTTGCAGCTCTACGGAACTAATGTGCCACAGTCGTTATACCAATGTGCCATGAGCGCTCGACTAGAAACTGCTCATTGCATTATTTAATTTTGATAATTAATCTATTACAAATACTGAGTTTCTAATCACAAACAATTACTCAACTATAAAGGCTAAAGCTTGCCCAATGAACAAAGAAAATCAAACAAACTGCGGCCGTCCAGCGCGCCACGCCGCGGCACAGAATAGCTCATTACAACTTAGGAATGCAACAATAACAAACAGGAATGAATTAACAATAGTTACCTACGTGTCAAGTCCCACACACTCGGCATTACAAACATGGCACAAAAAAGAGGTCGCATCCTAAACGCGCGCCACAAAAACTGACTCGTACAAAACGGTATCGGGCGGCGAGTTCAAAAGCGTCGGCGACCACTCATTTCACACCATCAGCCGGCCGCCGGCGAGCCCTCCCCGCCATACGTGACCTAATGACAACTCTGCCACGGTACGCAACATATCCACCACTCACCATGCGATACAAACTACACTCTATACTCGACGCAACAAAGCAGCTAATTCCGTTTGAAATGTCAAAATAATCATGAAATAAGATTGCTCAATGATGGAACAGATACAATGCCGGATTTGTGCAAAAAAAATATTTTTAGCAAACGATTTGGAAGTTAATAGCTCTGGGGCCGACCTAGCTAGTGAAGGAATGTCAGTAAGTCAATACTAAATTCTTATTTTACCAGTAAGTTAGATAGGTATTATATAATGTGAATCAAACTAAATCATAATACACATAACTAATTTGTTTGTATTAATCAATTCCACAGATCTACCTTCAGAATTTAGGTTAAAAATATAAACTAGAATGAGTTTACTGTGGGATGACAAAACCCAGGTACAAACGAAATATTTCAAATTATACACGTCCTTCCTTTTCTCTTGGCTTTTCATTCGCTGGGGAGAACACAGTAAATTCTCCGATCCACGCATATATCCTTGAAACCGTTAACAATGCACAAACGTATTGGCACTTACGCTAATCACCGAACAAAACAGGTAATGATGAAGTGCGCGCTACTCACAGGACGTCTTTAAATGTCTTTAAAAATTGAATGGATTTAGCCGGAAGTCTAAGTGAATGATTATAAAGTATATCCAGGTGGATAATTAGGTAATAACACAAAGCATTATTTAGCGTGAAACTGGAGAAGTAATTGGTAAAGAGCGGGGAACGACAGTTTTCTGAGGACGGAAACGACTTAGCTTAATGAGGAAAAACGCTTCAGTAACTATACTTATTCCCTCTTATTAATAAGCGTGGTATAGCGGGTGAATAAAACAGTTACACACCGAATTATCTCGTTTTGTCCTCAGTAATTTGACATTCGAAGGAAGAAGACAAAGCATGGTTTAACTATACAACCCCTAAACCACGTTTATTAATAAGGAGGATTATGTTTTGACATGATTTACTTACCAGTAAATGGTCACTGGCCATTTAATTCATGCGAAGGCTGATGATGATAGTGCAAGCTGATAAGGTGCAACACAGCTAAATTACGCACGTAGACGAATTTGTATAAGGTTAGCTTGCATTTATGGCCCTAGAATTATTATTTTTATGAGACTTTTAGTAAAGCATCAATTTCTGTTTTATTCCATGAAACTACATTCATAAAATTATTTCTTTAGCAAAACAATTTAAGGCTATTGAAAACATAGTAAGACCTCAAAAACAATGACTGAACCAAACTCTATATAGAGTACCTACGCGTAAAATTTCAACACATGAATGTCGCAACACTGATCCATATCAATCTGATAGAGAACAAGAACAATGTCGTCACGGTGATCAAGGTGTCGGCGTATTGTCCCCTCGTCGGTGTCGGTGTGTCGGCGTGTTGGTGAATGGACCAGGGTGGATGGCGGCGTGCGGCGTCCCGCAGTGAGGTTCCGGCGATTGTATCAGGGCACGCCCCCCGGCCCTACACTGCTGGCCTAAACTTGATTTGTAGAGGTGCACCTATTCATAATTTGTCCTTGTTTAGATAATTGTATTATCTGCCCTTCGAGTTGAAGATATGGAATTCTATTACCTTATCCAAGTACCTAAGACCTACCAAGCTAACACGATATGTAATGAAAGTCAGTTGTTCTCAGACCTCAATCAGATACTTGTTCACAACTTCTGTAGTTCTACAGCTGTTTGACATTTAGTTTAATATTAAAGTAATACTCTCCATCTTCGATAAAAACTCTCTCTTCCAGTCAACATGTAGAGGCTAACCGTCGGGCAGACTCCATCAATTTTCTTCAGTGCTAGGAAGGTAAATAGCGTGTAAAGACAACTACAAAAAAAATGCACATAAATGATTATGTATATAAATATACAGCTTCGTTTCCACAACAATGTATACATTCATAAATACCGAAACAAATGTAATGAAATCAAGATTGTAGATTAAAATACTTCACAGGAGCATCCGAAAGACCCGTAAGAGGCGAGGGCGAAGGTTGAAATTGGCTGCGTCGATATGTTTCGGAAACGCTCGAGACGATGCCGCGGCACAAATAATTAGCAGTTATGGTGTCGGGAAAGCCATAAAAACGGCGAATCGAGGGACGGACGGATAGGCACAATGTGTTAGATATTAATTTCCAAATTATAGGCTAGCGCGTCCGCGCAAAGGTGCTCGACGCAAAAACGTCGACAGAAGTGCTAAGAGAGGCCGATTATTATTTTAGGTTCGTGTTTATCAGGAACAGCTGCCTCTACAAATATTTATTCTTTGTTGTGAGATTTGAGCTGTTTGTAATAACTAGATACAAGGTTAACGAGGAAAAAAGTGACACAGACTGCAATTTAAACTCCGGAGTCGAGTTTTTTCTTCATATTTGTATGGTGATGTGTAGCGATATAAGTATGTGTAGTCATTATCGTAGATATTATTTTAATTTCAAACTGTTGGGACAGTAAATGGAGTTTGTAAATTGCTGGTTTAATTTATTTTTGCAACGCTCGTTTTCATGGTAAAGACATAAATAAGGTGAACTAAGTCGTTGCGTGCCACGCGTATCGCGAGCGCCTAGTCGTGATTTTATTTTTAGTACGTATACCTTCATTGGTACAGTCGCGATTTTTATTTGGGAACCATTTAAGGGCACATATTTTAACTAAAGCAAGCTTAAACATAGAACCCATGTGACTTTATTCTCTTTCTTGGATACTGAGAAAAAATACGTCAACATAAGATTTTATAGATCCTAGTATTATTTTTAGTATTGCTTCGTTCGTTTTTATAAAGTATTTTCTATAATAACAAAAATATAATTAAAAAATACTAAAAGTGTTACAAGAAAACTCTCTCATTGAAGCTTTCATGCTTCATGCTGTTTAATGAAATAATTTTTTTTTACAAAACGGTTTCCAAAATAAAGTTCGCAACTGTACATGTAATATGTTTGACGTCACACAAGTGAGCCGAATGCCTCGTTTGCACTTGTACAAATACTTACCACTGTTTATAGTGGTTATCCACAGCCACTACCATATACAAGTAAGTACTCTACCTATGAATGTCTGTCAATCGACAGAACAAACCTGTCATTCGTACGTCACTAATTATAGTGAGTTGAAATTGTGTTGTGTGTGAGAAAGAAATTGCTACAATTATTATAATATTATATTTTATTTGTGTATTATGTAATTATAAAACCTAAAGAAAAGTTGATAATTATTGTAACGATTTCTTTGATAAATATCTATATATATAGCTCAAAGGTGACATAGTGATCTATCAACGCACAGCCCAAACCACTGGACGGATCGTGCTGAAATTTGGCATGCAGGTAGATGTTATGACGTAGGCATCCGCTAATAAAGGATTTTGATTAATTCTACCCCCAAGGGGATAAAATAGGGTATCAAAGTTTGTATGAAACTTTGTCAATTAAATTCCACGCGGACGAAGTCGGCGGGCACAGCTAGTGTAATTATACACCCCAAAGAAATGTTGATAATTATTGTATTGATAAATGCTTAACCATAAAAATCATTATGAAGTGTAATATTAATACCACATCTATTTACACATCTTGTGGTAACAATAAGTCTAAGTTAGGAAACTAGTATATATTTATATAAGTCTAAGACCCATATTAATAAATCGATCTCAAATCTAAGAGTGGTTAAGTTAGAGTTAAGAGCGCTTTTGACATGTCATTTTGTACTAGTATGACATAACAATGAAATTTTGAAGATCGCTCTCAGACTTAAGATCGATTTATTACCACGGACCTAAATTAGCTTATATTATCACCTACATAAGTAACAATTAATTTTTCCAATTATCACCTACTTTCTGCCATAAATAGGCGCTTGTAACGTGTTAGCAAAATCGTAAAAAAATAGAAAACGTTAAATAAATAAAAATGTTATATTTGCATATCAAGTGTTTAAATAACATTTAATCCACCCAATGTCCTACTTGCCATCTAAAGAAGGAAAAAATAATAATAAACAGTGACAAATAAAAACCTACAGAGCTCCAAAAAAGGGCCTATATTAACATTTTTTACACTAAAATACTTTTAGCATATTTCTGAAACTTGCTAAGTTGCTTCGTTTGTAACTTACAACAGGTTTATTGTATATTTTTGGCTCATACATAGCCTTAAATTATGTATGTATTATTCTATGTATACCTTTTATAAAGGAAGGAAACCTACTTCCTGGGATAATTTAATCAATCGTTCTAGATTATTTCCCATTTGCATTGGAGTAAGTAAAGGTGTGTCTCCAGTCCGTGTTTTACCGTAGTAGGTTCACACTACACATCATTGTATCTGAAATCTGTAAGATGATACCTATAGGTTTAGTGAAAAATGAGAAGATGATTATGTGACTTGCAGTGCACGGCAAAACAGATGCTGGTCGCCTTTACTTAGGCATGTTTTTTCCGTGTCCCACTTTGCAGGACATACTTACTGCAAATCTGAGGTTAAGGCAATTCATTTGTTGATACAATACAATCTTTCAACTCACTGAATAAACGCATCATCACCAAAATATGCAATTACAATCTTGACAGCAATTCAACACCAAATACCATAGCATCACTATTCTATTGTGTCCATAATCAACTCAATTCCACTAGCTTGCAGTGCCTTAAAAAGATCCAAATGGCTCAACAAGCCTGTAATCCGTATTATGAGTGTGTAACAAGGGGTTCGGTGAGTCAGCAAGTCCGATGGTGGGCAATATCACGAACCATTAGTACACAAGCGCGGCCGCTCCGCTACGTTATACCGTGAAAAAGACCACCATCGATATTTTTTTATAAAATTTCCTACCACTTTTTATCAGAACCCCACACGAAGATAAAAGATAAGTGGACTTTATTTTACTTTAAAGTTTGAACCCACAATGCAACATACAAGTAAGGATGCCATACGTCCGGCAATTTAGGTCTTTGTCCGGCGTGCAGAATGAAGTCTAAGCCACCTGGAACTTGTACATGTTTAAATATATTGGTACTAAGAAATATCACTACAAAACAACGTTTATTGACAAACATTCTATGACATGACAATTATTGATCGGATCACATTTTAAATAAACTAGGATCTGATGTTCTTGTAGAAGCACACATTTGTGTTATCTAAAATATTATAAAACATAGTTTTGATAATAGCATGGAGCAATGGATTTGTTGTATACAAATTCTTTGGTGCTATGTGGGTAGGTCAGCCGTGCGTCGGCATTCGTGTCCATGATGGTAACTTGGACTAATTATAGTCAAAGGATCGTAGGCACATTATAACAAGTATAAGTTTAAGATTGTTCTTATAAATTATAATTTATTTTTTAAAATTAATTTATCGTTGGTAACCTTTATCAAAATTAAACTGGAATATAAAAATCTATTTTTTTTTGTTCATTACATTTCAGTTAATTTAACTGCGACTGCACGTCAAAGCTTTTAAGTCAAAGCAACTTTTAAAATAGATTATGTCCAAATGGACACATCATGGCTTCATCAGGCTTTTGCTGTCTTAAGTGAAATAAAACGATTAAAGTAATATTGATTATATTTAATAATCCTACGCAATAGTTATAACAATTTAAATAATATGTACAATCATATATTATGTTACAAATTAAACAGGAATGTTTATCCGGTCCACGCTAAAATAAATAACAATCGTTACTCTACACTAGTTATAGTTACAACAAGATACATACATTAACTAACTAACAAAATATATGGATATTTGTCAAATTATATTGTATTAAGTAATATCTAAATTTTGAACAACCCATTTTTTTCTACTGCTAATTACAAAGAATTTGTAATAAAATTACAACTTCTCTGGATAAACATCTAATTCTCGGTGTGTTATAACAGGGATTGCCTTAATGTTAATATAGATAAAATCACATCAGTATATTCTAATTAAATCCATATTATAAACCTTATAAATGAGATCACCCAAACACGATTATGATAAAAGCTGAAGAAATAAATCATGAATAAAATGATCGGCGACAGTCCAACCATTTAGGCCTCATTGTTAACGGAATGAATAATTAAAATATCTACCTATTAAATGCATAGTATGTATCGAAGCTATTCTGGCGATTGAAATGAATAGGAACACCAGCAAATACGAGACACCAGAACGCAAAATGTAACTCTTGATGTTAAAACTTTAACAACTACTTAATAAAAGTCCATAAAAATTTAAATGAATTTACAAAATGAAAGTATGTACTTACAATCTAACATTGCACGAGACATAGGAGTATGGTGCGTGTGCGCTCGGCTGTCACGCGACGGGCAGCGGCGGCGGCGGCAGGTAACAGGGGCGCAGCGCGTGCGCCGCCGCCTGCAGCAGCTCGGCGTGGTAGCGCTGCGCCGCCGCGTAATGGCTCGCCAGAGACAGCTCAAGCCTCGGCATCGTTGGCATACAAGCCACTGGCTGCGGTGGCGACGGCGACAACCGCGGCGAGTCCGGCTCCAGCAACGCTTCGATCGTGAAAGCTCTTCGTGGCCTTTCCCGCGGTAACATAGTCACGGTGGCCGCTTCAGGCAACTCTGCCGGTTCCGGGCTAAGTTGAGGACACAATGGTGTAGTGTACAGGCTAGCTGTGGGGATTGCCGGCGGCGGCGGTGGAGCGCCGGCTTGTCTCGCCAAAAAGGCTCTGTTGAAACTCGCGAGTGCTGCTAATTCCGCGTTCAAATTGTCCTTTTCGCCTTTCTGTAGCTTGAACCTCTTCCTCCTCCTGAGCAGGGACCCGTTCTCGAACATGTCGAAGGCCTGCGGGTGCAGCGTCCAGTAGGCGCCCTTGCCGGGGCGGTCCGGGCGGCGCGGCACCTTCACGAAGCAGTCGTTGAAGGAGAGGTTGTGCCGCAGCGAGTTCTGCCAGCGCTGCGTGTTGCGCCGGTAGTACGGGAAGCGGTCTGTGATGAACCGGTAGATCTCCGACAGCGGCAGCATGCGCTCCGGCGAGCTCCAGATCGCCATTGCCGTCAGGGAGATGTAAGAGTACGGTGGTTTCTGATCGCCATAGGATTCACGCGAAGGCCGCGGCATTGTCACTGCTCCCGTCGGGAGAAAAAGAGGATTATTTAAATGAATAGAAACAACAGCACGAGTGTGCGGCGCGTCACTCCGAGTCAAGGTGTGGAGAGGAACTGAGGCGCGGCGAGCGCGCCGCTCGGCCCGCCCGTTCACCGCTGCGCGGATGTAGAGCCCCGCACAGCGTGGAGCCGCTGCTTGTGATTGGCTCACCGACTGACCAATCGCAGTGCTTAACTTTCAGGTATGATGTCGGCTTTCGCTCCACTAACAAGGAATTTAAATTGATACTATGTTTATATTGCTTCCAAATATCTTTTGTGATGACACCGCTTTTTATTTAGCGTATGTAAATTACGATGATACAGAAAGAGAGATTTGAATTACTAATACACTTTAATTCGACCGTGAATGCGTAGTTTAGGTATTATTATAACCCCAAGCATTTTAATTTTCGAGGTAATATTAAGCTTACAAATAAACTACAAAATGAAGGTATTTTTAAAATTATTTTTCCTAAATCAAATGCTAGTTGTACAGAAAATGAATATGAAAAGCTCACATCTCCTACTGATAGTACCTATTTAGAAGACTGTGGTATAGGTAGGTACTCACACCTGCATAACTAAATGAAAATTCAAACTTACAGAACTTTTTTATGTACCCACCTAGGTAAAACTAAACGGATTGGTTTTTTTCTCTGAATATGAATTTGAGTTTTGTCCACAGGCCTTACTATTTAAATTTACTACAGAACTTTAATATAAACTCCGCCCCTAATTACATTTTTCTCTTTGGGTTCTCGTTTTGTCTCGCGTTGGATATAATATTACCATAATCGCACTTAAGCAACCAAATTGATTGAATATTTAATTTGATGTATTTCCGAATACATTTAGCCCTAGTTTGAGATTTATCCGATTTGATCCGAAATTTAGCGGTTGATCAACATCAGATGATGATCAACCGCTAAATTTACTCGGATTAGTACTCTTTCATGCCATCTTTATAACATATTGACAATCATTAATTTGTGAAATATAGAACTCTGTTTCAATATATTTAGATAATTAATATGGGCTAATTAAATAAATATTAATATAAATAACCTGACTAATACAACAACTACCTATATGGTCCCAAACTAACCAGTGTTTGTACTGTGAGTACCTACTTGACTAGACTGGAGTGGACTGGGCGCATAGGCTGGGTGTCACTGGGATCACCCAGTGAGGCTCAGCTCAGGGCAATTTACAAAAAGGATATATCCTAAAGTTACCTAGCGGGGATCGAAACCGTAACCACGAGGTGCAGTAAGCCGAGCGGCCTGCGTTCGAACCACTACGAAATTTGAGCAAAGGAACTTTTTTTTCTTCATTCTTACTTATACATATAAGTACTTATTTATTCTTTAGAAAAACATAAAATTTAAAAAGGATTATAAATAATGACTTAAGTACTTCGCAATACCTATGTGTATCGGTGTAGCAGTAGGTACTTCATGGTAGGTTTACCGTCGGATCTCAAATGTCCAATCCTAAAACAATTGTCGAAAAGCTTTCTTATAAATTTTATAGGTTTTTTAACGTGATACTCATGGTTAATTAATACAGTCGACACACACTTCTAGTTGATTTAAGCACACAGATAAACATTAAAATGTTTGCGCTACTTACTTTGTTTTTAATGAAAAAGAAACATGTGCAGCATTGTATTCGGTTTATGGTAAAAGTTAACTTTTTTAATATCATTTTTTTTTTACTTTTTTCAAGTTGGTAATTAAGAAAAGCCGTGTATATTTTGTATATAGGTAAGATATTTTTGTTGGCATCCTATCATCTATAATCTAAAGTATAAGAAGTAGGTATCTAGTCAGAAAACAGTGTGGAACTCTGGTTGAAAATCTTAAAAAATAAATGAAAACTGAGACACAGATTGATGACAAAATCGGAATGATTTATTGAGTGGTATATCCTAGTGATTATTTCTTCTGAGGTATTCCTGTAAAGTAGGTATCAACTGTGGCACGTGCAATTGGTTGTTCACTGTGTGTTTTTGTCGCGGAACGTTCACCTCCAATCCACCATTCACGGGTTTGGAAGCATACAATTTAGTTCGTGAGCGATGCGTTTATTAACGTTTTTGCTTTCTAAATGTCAATACTTAATAGCTCAGTCAAATCGGATAAATCTCAAACTAGGGCTAAACCTATTCGGAAATAGTACGTCAAATTAGAATATTTCAAATGAAATATTCAATCAATTTGGTTGCTTAAGTGAATAGTGCGATTATGTATACCTATGACTTATTTACTGTTGTACTGTTACTGTTGTAAACAAGTCATAGGTATACATAATCACACACACTATTGTCACCGACTATCTAACGACCGCGATGAACATAAAAAATGCATGTAGGCAATGTATGCAAGGTATGCAAGGTAGGCATACCTTAAACCCAATTAATAACTCCTTTCCACTTATCTGCATCGCGGACATCTCATCTGCGGTCAATATAATTTGTCATCATTTAAGCGCCCATCTAGCCCGCGAAGTTCAAATTTTTTGAGGTTTTTTAGAATTTTATCAAAATCGGACAATAATAAAAGGCACATTTTGTAATTCGCGACAAAGACCGTGTGCAGTGCATTTATTAATATATCCAACTTACTCTAAAACATTTCAAGAACGACATATTTTGTATATTTAGTGATTTACTAGTATCATATCCACCGTGATAATATTTAGAGTAAAATAAATGTATTAATAAACGCACTGCATACATGTCGCAAATCACAAAATGTTGTCTTAAAAGTTTTCAGTTTTGGATAAACTATAAAAATACTCGAACATTTTTAATTTCGCGGGCTAGACAGGCGCCTTCACCTTGAGCATAAATAACGCCGAATGAGCCATACCAATTACTACCCTAAGTCCAACCCGTGATAAGGAGTAACATAAAATGTAATATGAAGCCCCAATTATATCCTCAGAAAATCTGAAATAAACTGATAAACCATAAGCATAATATTATAATTGGAATTAAATTTGTGTCGATACCAATATCTCGGCCAATTTCCCTTGGGAGAGAAATAAGGGGCGTAAACATTACTCTTTATCACTAGCATTTTCTTCTTTAGCATTTAAGATTTAAGGATCATTTTTGATCATGGCTGTAAATACCGTTAGTCATTTCAATATAGTGTGCAGGCGGCGGTCATGCGAGTATCGTAGGTACGAGTGGTGCGAATTCGTCACGGGTGCTTATCGAGAAGGCAGTCGATAAAGGCGGCCTGTTGATGTTTTATTATTACAGGGGCCCGTAGTAATCATGAACCGACGCTCTGCTTACGACGAGATCTCGTGGGCCTCATTAAACTGTATACGGGAACGCTGGAAAAAATAATGTGGATTTCGGAAATCTTAAATCTAATATTACCTTAATAGAGTGAAACCTGTGAAACCGGCAAAGGGAATTGTTCTACCTGGTACCTTTTTTCCTAGAGAGACGGTATGTTAAAGTCGATAACACCACTAAATAAATGAACTCTTTTGAAAATGTATAAAAACTGAATTTGCCAGTTTCTACTTCTCGAATCCACCCTGTTTCTTAAGTAAGTAAGAACCTATTTAGAGGTACGCGACACAGAAACACAACTAAGGCGACTCGTTCACACAAGAGTCATAGCGGCGTCGCGGTGGCGCTGCGGCAGCGTCACAGGTCGCCGCACGGGGGTGGCGTTTTTTAATAGAGTCGAGGCGAGGGAGGAATTTCTCTCTCATTCCAGCAGTAACGATATGCACGCAACGAAATAACAAAGTGGCGGCAGGGTCGAGGTGCAGGCATATTTCGCGCCCCTGCCGCGACGCCGTTGCTATTCCTCCGCGACGCAGTTGCTACTCCGCCGCGACGTTGCCTTGACTCTAGTATTTTAGCAAAATTTTCAGCACCGCTTAGATGCCCGCGCCTCGACGTCGCCTCGACTCTCGAGCTTGTGAGCGATGCCTTACAGAAATATTTAACAATTGAAATGCTTTCTTTCACTTCAAGTGTTACGCTTGTGTGACAGGACAGCACTCTGCTATTAAGGGCCGCAAGACAATTAATTCTAAGCACAGCGCGACCGTCAGCGGCTACTCAGAAATGCTCTCAAGGCGCTTTCGTCATTACTTGCATATTTTTTGTTCTGGGTAGATCGAATTTTTTCGCGCGCCCTCCCGACTCCGCCAGAGGGTGATTTATGATAAAAATTATAAGCGGCGTTTTTAATATCAACGAGCCTTTTAAGGCTCGGCCCTTTGTAGATGCCGACGACGGTGAGATAACCTAATTAACAAACGTTATACATCAATGCAGCGGGAGAGCGCAAATACGACAATTTATTTATTAGCCGGGACAGTGGGAACGCGTGCGGGGTTGCGATTTGTTTTGTGTCAGCGTGTCTCGCCGCACTCGTATAAAAGGTGCATACACCAGCTTATTGCTTCTTATCTTGTATCTGTACACATTCGCAAACAATTACACGATTAAACAGTGGTTATTGAACATCATAATTGGAGTTGAACTTTATTGTATAGGTATATGTTTAACACATGTCGTTAGTATCAAGCTTAGTAATGATACCAATGGAATAAAGAGATGATACTCTGTGTTAGACTCGATTTGTGCCGGTTCTGCCATGCACACCGCATGACGCTTTTATATTCAGTAAATACGTCAAAAATAAATATGTAGTAAGATTACCTACCTACGTCGACGAACAAAGTGGTCATTCACATAATATGATACCGTTCTGTGTAGGTATACATTTTTGACGGATAAAGGCCATATTTAATATCTGGATACAGTAACATATATAAAAATTATCGGTGCTGGGTTAACCGTGTGAATGCTCGCTAAGGTATACAAGTTCGGATAACCAAATCAAGTACCGACAAACACGTGAATAAATCACGATAATATTTGCAGTTTCCACTTTCCAATTGTATAAATATTTCTAAACAGGTACAGTAAGACAGTAAAACTGTAACTGTACCGGCGACCCACGTAACGACTTGTTATTTGTAAACTCACCCAAACCATCCTATTACCGAATACCCCCCACTTTTATGTTACGTAAACGCTAGATATATCTGAATCAAAATAAACTTTAAAAACCAAAACATAAGGTTGTTATTGGTATCATCAACAAATATCATGTTCCTTTTCGATTTGATGCGCATACGCATGTCGGCGTTAAAGAGACTCCGATTATTGTTATTGAATTACATATCATGAGATTGCGTGCACCGACCACAGAATAAAAACTCCAATTACTCAACTCCTCCGGTAATTAATAGCTTATCAAATTAGTAAAATGATTAATCGTAATCTGGTGATCAATTGTGTTCTATTATATTGTGTTATTTATAACCTCCATGCCTGATTTGGCAATACCGCTCATGGTTGTTGTCAATTTAATTATAATAATTATGAATTCTGTATATAATACAGTTATTTGGTACCACATTTTAACAACGTAGCCAAATGATATTTAGTACATAGTTACTAAATAATTTATTAATAAAATCTTTCTTCTAATATTGATATTATAAAAGTTAAGTTAGGTTAAAAGAGACGTCATTTTTCAAGGTATGTACAAATTTATGATGATGATGTAGGTTTGTCATTTGAACTCTGAAAATATTATTTGGCTGCCAATGAAATAATGATAGAAAAGTTACATGAAAGACAAAATATTGATAGTAAACGCCTCTGTTATAATCGAAATAATAAGGACTTATTAATTAAGCATACCCCTATGATCATTTGATAAAGGAAAAAACAATGTAATATAGTGCTACAGCAATTAGCTCGTTTTATATTTATTAAATTGTGGTCTGTAGCTACAGTTGTACTTATTTAACAGTGGGCAGATACATACAATAATGTCCTCTGTACCATTTCATGTATCTGTCAGAAAGAAACATTTTATTAAACTAGTATTCCCGTTGTGGTCGAAATTCGTCCATAATTCATTTAAATTTTAATTGTAAGCGTCATTAAGGCTTGATTGTCAAATACTATTTGATACTGGCACGCAGAATGCACTATGGAAGACCTGCCCTCCAAAAACGGTCACCGTTTGTCAGTCAGACAGTCAGTCGGTATGGAAGTTACAAAAACAAATGTGTATGTGTCAATTTATGGTAGTGTGTGTAATGTTTTATTTATTGATTTAAATGTATTTCTAAGTATTAAAATATACAAATATTAACATTCTGCACTCCTTCTCTATATAAACTATATGTGTTCCAAATTTCATACTCCTCCGTCCGCGCAAATTTTGTATTAAATGTTTTGGAAGTTTTCTTTCACAAATACTTTGTTGCCAACTCTGACGACCGCTTGGCGCAATGGTTTGAGCATACGCCACTCAGCTTACTGCACTGAGTGATTGCAGGCCTTTTCGTAAATTTCCCAGGTCTAGGTGTATATGTCCAGGTATTGCTGGGATTGCCCTCAGTGGGATTGTACGGTACCCATAGTATAAGTGTTGCTTAGTTTGAAACCATACAGTTGGTGTGTCAGTCTCGCGATATTCATTTATTTATGTCTTTTATTGTTTCCGTGTTGCACGACACTACAAAACAATATCACTTCTAAGCCCCTGAACAAAACAGCGGTAGAAGTTTATGTTAGTTTTCCTCAAAGCTGTGCAAACCAACTTGCGAGTCACGTCAAGCCGATGCAATCACGATCACTGCACGCTACCACAAACACGCAAGCGACCACCAACAACCACGTTATGTACCCTTTATTCATAGCATATTGCTTTTACAGTTCATGCTAAATACAGAAATAGTAGTACAAAAGTGGCAATGTATCCATAACAATATTATTTGTCAGATTAGTTCCGAGTTCATTAATGATGGGCAGCGGAAACGGAAGCGCCAGGTTGTGCTGGTAATGAATTTGCGAGGGCGGGTGCCGCCCTAGGAAAATATATTGCCGCTTATTTTTCTTGTTTTGTTTTTAAAAGCTTCGGTTTAACTTGAATTAGTAAGGAACACAATAAACAATGCTCCCTTTAGTTTGCTATAGAGCCTGCATATTTGTGCCTGTTCAATGATTCAGTTTGCATGTAGAGGTATGTCCACCCCAATGCACACTAGATTTCACTGATATTGATGATGATAAACCTATAGGTTCTAAAGGAGTATAATATTAGGTCCTTACCTATGAAATTGGCGTTTTGTACGGGAGGAATATAAAGTCTTTTATTTTTTGTAAAATATATTTAATTAATCAAAGTATGCGCCGTTGTTATCTATGCACTTCTGCCATCTCATAGGTTCATTGATCCCTTTACTAAAAACACCATGGGGGCGAGAATCAATAAACTCTTTGAAGGCGGTTTGGACGGCCGCATCGGAGTTGAATTTTTTTCCTTGTAAGAAAATGTCCAAATTTTGGAAAAAATGGTAATCTGTTGGAGCAAGGTCCGGGGAGTACGGTGGATGTCGCAGACATTCCAACTGTAGCTCATGTAACTTAGTGGTTTGTTTTGCAGTGTGTGGTCTTACGTTGTCGTGAAGCAGCAGTGGCCTAGAGCGATTGACAAATCTCTGTTGTTTAGCAGCTAGTTCTTCCTTCATGGTTTGCAGTTGCTGACAATAGATATCTGCCGTAATCGTTTGGCCAGATTTTAGAAAGCTGTAGTGAACCAAACCGTCCCCAGTCCACCAAACACTTACAAGTAACCTTTTCTGAGTCAATTTTCGTTTAGGGCTGGGTCTCCAGGGTTCAGCCACTGCGACGAGCGCTTCCGATTATCGTACAGTATCCGCTTTTCATCACAAGTAATGATTCGATTTAAAATCCCTTCATTATTGTGTCGGTTGAGCAAAGTAACACAGCAGTCGACGCGTGTTTGCAAGTTCGATTCACCCAATTCATGAGGTACCGACACCAGTGCCGGACACATCATTAATCCTTCGAGCTGTTTCTGCAGCACTGGTACCACGGTAGAACTCGTACTCGTAATTATACCGATATTTCATGTTTTCCATTGTGCGGTAATAAGCGACGCCAAAGAAAAAAATAAAGAGGAAAAAACAAATGAATGACTGTTTTCAAAACTCAAATGTACCAGCTAAATGTATTTATAATTTGACTTTGGAATTCTTAACCAATGAGGAGATATTTCAGATCAAAGTGGTCAGTACGACAAAACGCTAATTTCATAGGTAAGGACCTAATATTAAGTGTAGGTTCAACTGCCTTTAAATAAAATAGAGTTATTATAAAAAAGTTGCACAATACTTAACCGTTGGGAGAGGTAATAAAAAATAAAATTGTCATTTTGCTAAATCCATGACTAATAATAATGCAATTTATATTTTGTTCATTCAAATAACTTTTAAATTACATTTTTTTCACAAAAACATTCACTGCATTGTGTAATCAACATCACATAAAAAATGTAATAAATACTGAATGAATTTTGTAACCGCCGACTGAAATATTTTTGCAACTTATTTCATAATTTTTCACACAATTTTCTGATGGAGTTACTATAAGCACGAATACTAATAATAGATACTTTTTATACATGCAGTTTTTAATAAAAATTGCAGTCGGACATTTTTTGTTTATCGCGCTAAACGGAGAGCGGCTCACGTGATGCGCACGTAAAAAGGTAACAAAGCGTCGACCGTTACACGGCAATTGTACGAAATTCAATTTGTGTTGGCCCGCCAGCCGACCACAAAAACACTCACCAAACACGGCGCTAGTGAATAACAATTATTGCGTTGATTACGGCACTGGGCCGCGTCTAATAATTCACTCTATGGCCTAAACTCTGTAATTACGCGGATGGAAACGTCGGCTCACCGTTTGAGATAAAAATCGTAGCGGAGCGTCGGCGGCGCTGCGCCCGCGTCCGCGGCCGCGGCGAGCCCGTTCCCGCCGCCGCCCTCGGTAATTGCGGCCTTTCCAACAATAACATAAACATTTATTTTGTTATAATCGAGCAAACGTTTTGTTCTTGCCCAGATACATACGAATATTTTGTACTACTTACTAATGTACACTTGTATAACGTTTACTTCCGCCGACTTGATGACTTGCTTAGCTACGCTACAGTATTCGTTATCTCATGTGTTATGTAGAGTTACATTATTGATACTCATAGAAGCTGAGCTCATACTTTCCCAAGTTTTGAAGTATTCTTTTAATACTCAAAGCTCACTCAAATTAGGAAGAAACAAGGAACGTCGATGGTAGAGTACATTTTTTTTCATTACTCATACTCTGAAAGTGTAGGGAGGAGCGGGTTGAAAGTAATACTTTTCCGGCCCGGGAGAATCGCTTTCAACTGACAGCTGTCAAATTATAAAAAAATAAAACTAGTTCCATTTTCACATTTCTATGGAACCATGTTCAAACTTTTTGTACAGTCACTCAATTACAGCACGATGTAAAATTGAAATAACATAAAGTTAATATTTTTAAATGACTTTATTATAATTTAGTATCAACAATTTCTTTAAAATAACATAGATTTGGGCAAAATATATAAAGATGAAAATTAAAAATAATGGCTAAATAAAGAAGTTGGCCGGCTAACGAAAAAAAAAATTGACGGCAATCTGTTTTTTTTTTTTCAAGTTGTAGAGTATTGTTCATGCTTCCTTGTATTATTTCTTTAGCCAATTCCTGTTTTTATTTTTGCTTTCCTTGCATTCGTAATGAAAAGCACAGTGTTTACCTCGGGTGAAAGACTTATTTTGTCCCTCGAACTATTAGCGCCCGAGCGTAAAATAAGTCAATTTCACCGCTCGTGTAACAATGTACTATTTCAGGTGTGTAGGTAAGGAAAGTATTGAAAAAAGGCTCTGCTTTGACCGGTGTTACTTTCGGAAGTGAGTCGCTTGATTCTCTCTCTCAGTTTGGGGTAAGTGATTTTTAATTTATCTCTGATTATTAATTTTCTTCATCATAATGAGGAATCTATCCAAATAAGGAAGTTTATCTGTAACTTTAACTTCATATTTATTGTGTTTTATCATATTCCTTCAAATCTCTGATAGGTGATGGGTGCTTCATAGTACCAAATAGTTTATTTCCGAGAAGGCCAGCTCGGCGGGCCGGGCCAAATTACAGGGCCGTCCCAACCACCGCGCTTGGCCCAAATCTACGTTACCCAAACAATCGAATTAGCCTGTAATGACCCCTGCGCACCTAGTAGTTTAAATCCCCTTTCTGTACAAACTCTACCTTTCTTTTATAAAAGGATATTGTTATTTAAAAATAAAAAAATAGACTCTACCACAGTCACAACCAGAAAGTATTTGTGTATTATGATTTATAAAGGCTACCACATCATCTTATTCTGCCATATTCTGTTCAACTCATAATAAACGTCACCTTCATTTACAAAGTTATACGTAGAACATTAATCGTGCCACTATATCGTAAGTAAATAAATAACAAGTTTGTGTAACAACTACCTTTGTTTTAGTCAATAAGTAGATCCAAATTACGACCTATAATAACATCGTGTTACCGATTCAAAACAGCTTTAATTGCACCTTTACATTTATTTAGTTTGTATACCAAATCTCGATGATTAATGTTCACCGGGCGGCCAAAACTAAAAGATAAATTAACGTCATTTTAATACGGCTACTCTTCTGTAACAGGCGAGATTACAAAAAAAATCCTATTAGTCGGCCGAGTGCGTCCGAACATAGACAAAAACCGACCGACATGGAGCTACATAAACACGGCCGGCCACGTTCGCTACCAATAATTACCGTATATTATAAAGGGTGAAATAAAGCGCATTCCAAACAAACGCGCCTCGCCCCGGCCCGCGAGGCGCGAGGAGCTCGCTGCATTCGGTAGTGCGTGTCACAGGTCGTGTCTAAACTCATCAATCTTGGCTCCATTTAATTTTAGAATAGAATAGGTGTTCGAGGCGGGCGGCTGCGGGCGGCGGGCGGCGGGGGCGGCAGGCCCGGGCCGCGTGAAAAGCCGCCGTTCACCGCGAAACAAAACGCGCTCGCGTGCACAATGAGCCCGTGAACAAGACCGACGCCGCGCAAATGGAATACGGCCGGCGACGCCATTGTCGATCCACAAAAGAAAGGCAATCATTCGACATGAATAAATATCTTTGAATAATGGGGCCTCACTGCTTATAATGAAATGTTTTATGTATCGGAATTATCGCTTTTATGAGGCTACACTTCCATGTAAATGTTTAATGTTTGTTCCGCGTGTACTTTATATTATTATTTTTTGAATCCGCTAATCGTCCGTTCGAATATCAGGCGAATGTCATTACGTCGTTGCATTAAAAGCACTCGGGCGGCGAAATTAAGTTATTAACTGAAGTCATTAACTACCATGAATAACTTAACTACTCAGTAAAGCATGCTAAACTAATTGAGCTGAACTAATTGGTACTTAAATCAATAAAAACTAATATTACCTAGGACACCTCAATTTCCACATTTTCATGGTTTCATTATTCTTGAAGAAGTACCTACCTACTTTCGTTGTTATCTTATACCTACATGTAAACCCATTCAATTCATAATTAGAATTACCTATCTACCTATCTTCTAACGTTATATGTACAAAAGAAAAGATTATTATGATTATTTAAAACTGGAACTTTCCTAACATCGCAATGGGTTTATATAATAAGTTTACAATTAGTTAACATTAAGTTCATATCCAATTTATTTTTACGATCCCATTATACCAAACAATACATAATTAATGTGTTCACAGTAAACAATGATCATAAAAACTCATTCCGAATCTCGTTCACCGAAACGTTAATTATATGTGTAACCTGCCGTTTATATGAAGACTCTACATTGAAGAGTATTTATTTGGTAAGTACTCGTAGGTAGGTTCTAAACTAGGCTAACCTAACCTGCGTAACTGTCGTCAAATAACGGTTGTGATGTTATTCTTACATAGTACCTTTGCCATTATAACAGCTTAGAGGAAAGTTAAGGATAGTCTACACTGACATGGGGCGTGTGTACGTAACCCCGACTCGCGTCAATTTGGGGCTCCATTATGCCTAAAGGCTACTAAAGGAGACAACGCTTTGCAAATACCGCTTGCACTAACGCAACGATACTGTTACCAATCCCTTTGGTATAATAAATAAATATCGCCAGACACACACCAATCGTATAGGCCCAAACTAAGCAACCCTTGTACTATGGGTACCGTACAATGGACTTGGGGTGATCCCATTGACACCCAGACCTATGGGCAAATTACGAAAACGCCATTTCCCAAATTCGCCCCGATGGAAATCGAACCCGCAACCACCCGGTGCAGTGAGCCGAGCGGCCTATACTCAAACCTCTTCGCCAAGGGGTCGTCAATATGTTGTATCTAATGTACTCTATACAACACCCTCTGCAGCTCTAAGGAGAGCGCTATAGGTAATATTATCACTCGACAAAATTTGATTTTGTATTGAGAAGAAAAGTTTCTGTGTGCGGTCTTCATCGCCGCGGTGGTTAATTTTTCCGGTGTTTCCGAATCTAATAGCATTAATTAGTGTTGCGCGGGAGTGCGGCGCGGCGGCGGAACGAACCCGCCAGCCCGGAGGACGAGCCTCACGCTCCTCCACCAATAAATCAATTTAATCTAATTTAATTTGAGCCAGCCTTACTCCGGACGGACGGTTGGTAGAGTCACGCAAGCCTTCACAATAGGTATGTTTTTTAAGCTATTGCTTACAAAAGGTATTATTCTCGTTTCAGGTTACACGTGTGTATAAGGCGGCGTTTGCTACGCACATTCCAAATCATTTAGGCAATCATATTTGACAATATAGATATACGTTGCTGTAGGTATATGCAATAGCCCTTAATAAATAAATTGTGTAGGTACTAACGGACCCGTACAATGTATTTATTTACTTAGGTATTCGATATACGAAACCATCTTCTAGTAGTACATACCTTTACCTATCTAAAGCTAAGGAGTTTGAAGCTGCAGCTAAGTAGAGTAAGCTGGCGAGCATACAGCGGTTGCCTGACCAAATCTGAAACACGTGTAAAAATTACTCTCCTGGGAGGCACATTCAACCAACCATCCGAAACACCGGTCATGTTTTGATATTTGCTTGAAATAACAAAGAAATACACTTCATACATCACACATTTTCCTTCATAGATATTTTTAGTTATCGATAAGTAATCGACACAAAATCTAGCCGATTATATATCATCAAACATTGGACTCTCTAGATTGTCTTTCGTTTGTCGATTTAGGTTGATAATTAGTTATACAGAACAAAGTTTCCTAAGAAACGTCCAATCACACATGTCCCAATATCAATTAAACCGATTTACCATACTCGAGTGGAAACGCTCATTTTGCGCTTCATTATAACATGAATATGGCCACATAATAATAAGACACACACCAGTGGCTAATTCAATTTCATCAACAAATTGAATTTGTTCTACGGTGTGAGGGCACATTCTTGGCACAATGAGTGTATCAACAATAGAGATGGAATACCAACAGCGGGCTACCGGGAGCGAGCCGCGGCGACCACACAGCTCGCGGCCAGTCACGTTTCCAATGAGATCGGTGCCGCGATGACACCCTTGAAATGTTTTTAATAGCGTGATTTATAGAGCAAATTAAACATTTGACTTGGCGTGAATTCGACGCTGAGTGGATCCGTCACGCACGGACACTGCGCCGGACGCCCGCCCGCGCCCGCGCGCTGCCGCGTCTACTGGCGAGCACACAACATTATTATATTATGCTTATCCACGATAGTTATCATAATTATTCTGATAAATCTATGGTTCTAAAAGCTTACCGTCATAAATTAAAAGACATAGAATTTTGAGTACCTACATACAGATATCCTATAGGTACATTTTTCAAGGTTATAAGCTTCTATAATTTTTTCTAATCTCTCTTGGAGTAAGCCGTGAATATCAGAAACATTAATTATTTAAATTGACTTAGGTATAAAAAGAGTGTGCGTCCCAGGACGCTCGACAGAAGTAATAATTTAAACTGACAGAGTGGCGCCTTAACGCGTTACCTTACGAAGCGGTTTACCCTCCCATAAAAAGATATCACTTCAAAAATATCACACGCAAATAATAGGTATCTTAATAATTATGTGTGCTTGTATTATTGCCGTTCTTTAAACTCTTTTATCGCCGACTGTACTATCTGTGGACAGAGAGGCTACCTAGTAACGGCGGCGGTCGTACCTGATTAATACGCGTCGCTACCGTCTTCGGCCGGAGGTTTTTTACACAGTGACAGCGCGCGTGTGCGTGAGAACCGATTTCCACCGAGCCCAGTTTCAGCGCAAGCTAACGGTAGCTCGACCCAGAGCCCCGCTGCAAAAGAACCCACTGTGAAAGTACCATTCAAATACAATTTTACTAAAAACTTTTCAGTATCACGTAGCCACCGCCCAACCGTGAACATAACTACGTTTTCAAGTCTCGATCTTTCCGAATGTTCGATGTTGTTGACAGTCAGCGGACAACAGTCAACGCCTCGTCTTGTCTCATACCTATTGAAGAAACAACTCTCCATTTTTTGTCGCGATGCGTGCACTATGTATAAACAGGAAACTACGCCGATTTTCCTCCTAGCAAACCTTTTCGCTGTCGAATGGTCGTATTACAGTGCAACTTTTTTGCGTTATTCGTCATTGTTGAATAAGATGGCGGTTTCACCACGTTCACGACCACTAAAGGCTCGCAGTGAAGCATATTACCGAATATTACGGGCGTGCAGATGCTTGAAAAGGAGTCCAATCAAGAGGCGGACATCCAATATTTGTTATAGGCTGTCACGCCGCAAGTGCCCATTGTGTCCGGTGGGTGCGCGAACTCGCTCGTTACACGTGCAGCCACCGGCGACACGAGAGACGTTCTCAATACAGGGTGAAGTATTATTTTTTATCACCTCAAACTTCTAATTGTATTACGGAGAATTTGTCGCTATTTACGAGTAAATGTAATAGCTAAATTTACTTTTTGTCGTGAAATGTAGAGTAAATTTCCAAATTGTGACTTGTATTTTTTTGCGTGCCGAGAGACCTATCATGTTGCGCGACTCTTGTTTACGCGTTGAATAATGTCAAATTACTTCTTGGCGACACGTGTTTAATAATCACGCTCATCATGCGAATCATTGGGCAATCTTAAAGGTAGTTTACTAAATAAGTAGGTAGGTACATGCGGTGCGGTAGCTGGCAATAACCTAACGCTCCTACAAAATAGGCGGTATAGGTCTAAAGTGGAGTGGGAATATGATGGTTGATCTGGATCTGTAGAGAAGCCACAGTCACCTTGATTTGCGTTTCTTTTATAGCTCGCTCTCCACATAGGATGTTTCAGATTAGGAGCGCTTCTCCTTAGCTTCTTTCTTGTGTGAAAACTAACTACCACCAATTAATTTAGTAGGCATATAGTTTAGTCTTCATACTGTATCGTACAGTCTGTAAATATGTGTCATAGTTGTCTTGACGCTTAGTTTCAACAAGGGCTGGTCTCTAGCTCAATTGCTCCCGAGCCCCGGCCCTTACCGCTGCGGGCTGCGGTCACCGCAGATTGGATTGCTCGTACATTCTCAAACATATTCTGAAACTAGTAAAGCTGCATTCACAATGCAAAAAACTGCACGATTTTTCGATGTATTAAGTTTATCAGGGTAAATAGAATCTCCTTGAAAAACGTGCGATGCTACCTATATGATCTACTTACTTGGCACAACTTTAGGTCTACTTAAATACAAATCGAGAAAAGATACATATACCTACGCATAAAACACCTCATTGCCTCGGGAGGCTACATCAGGACGGAATCGGACGCAAGATAATAATAATAAGCAATCAGTTCTAGGTACGCTGATAAAGCTGCGACTCATAAAAAGTAGCACACTGCCAGTACTGCCAAGACAATACTTAGCATAATTGTTTATACGGAAGGCTCCCTTTCTCCCGCCATTACTCATCGCGGCTCGCAGTAATCGGTGACACCCATGTTAATTTCACGCCGATACAACCAAAAGGTGTTCCGAGACTCAAGCCCGCGGGTAAACGGCACTCAATTTAACCATTTCTCTATATTAATTACCAAAACAGCCCCTAGCCGCCGGTTGGGCATAAATAACAAAGAGTGACGCATGTACCGGCCCGTCACGGCCCACCGTCCCGCCGATTACATTAACATCCCCCTATAAAGCTTAAACGAATTTAAGGGAGCCGATTTATCAAGTTTAAAATGTAACCTCGGATATTAATTTTTATAAAATCCATAAAATGGTGCATATTATGATCACCTGTTATTTTATTGTTGTATGCAAATTATGCCTAATTAAGTAAGTAAAAATAATGAATAAGTTCCTTAAAATAACTAGAACCATGAAATAAAATTATTCCTACGTAACAAACTATCAAGTCATGTCGCATACAACAAACTAACAGCAAAATACCTAATTATTAATGTGCAGGTACGATTAGGTAGTGTACTTCAACATCTCTCTGGGTAGGTAGGTTTAATCAGATTAACAGATGATGAATATTATCATGAATGACAGAAAATTAAGAAAGGTTTAATAACATATTTATTTATTTACAAGTCAAAAATATTACAAAATAAATTAATATTAAAACATATTTACATTGACATTTGCTTATCTATTGGTATTGATTTAGAATATAGAGACTCTAGAAAGTATTGATAGGTAGGTACAAGTTTATTTAATTTAACCAGGGAAGGTTACCCATAAACCTATACAAAGTTAACGCATAGGAATCACAAAAAGAAGATTGAATAAAGGCGGGCGCCCACAGCGCCGCCAGCGCCAGTGTGTCTGCCGGGGAAGAGACCGCGGGACCGAACGACGGCTCAACTTTATCACTGGTATTTGTCACAATGTCATTGTTCAACAAACTGTCTATCGTAAACAACTTTTTGGGTTTCTCTAGATTATGAACAACTGATGGCAAAATTGGAACTCTACTGTTCGACTGAGTTGTAAGATACAACTGGTTAAAATTTTCCAAAACTGTCAATTCCGGTTGTAGATTGCATTTCTCATTTTCATGTAGCTTGAACCTCTTCCTCCTCCTGAGCAGCGACCCGTTCTCGAACATGTCGAAGGCCTGCGGGTGCAGCGTCCAGTAGGCGCCCTTGCCGGGGCGGTCCGGGCGGCGCGGCACCTTCACGAAGCAGTCGTTGAAGGAGAGGTTGTGCCGCAGTGAGTTCTGCCAGCGCTGCGTGTTGCGCCGGTAGTACGGGAAGCGGTCCGTGATGAACCGGTAGATCTCTGACAGCGGCAACATGCGCTCCGGCGAGCTCCAGATCGCCATCGCCGTCAGGGAGATGTAAGAGTACGGTGGCTTCTGATCGCCGTAGGATTCACGCGAGGGCCGCGGCATGTTTGATAATGCTAAATGGTAATGATATGATGCGTGTCGGCGACGGGCGCGGGCGTGGTAGAGGTGGGCGGGGCCGCGCGCGCGCCGCCCGCCGCCCGCCGCCGCCCGCCCCCCGCGCCCGCTTTGATAACAAGAATGCCAGTTGCGAGTAAACCGCATCGCTTCTTCCCTGCATCTATCATTACCTACGGGCATGATTGACTGAGCACTTATTCCCTGTTAGTTTATAAACGCAAGTCTCAGTAGGTAGGTAGATATGTACGTACCAATTCCTAAGTGGATGTTTTCAATAAGAGCTTAGGCATACTTACCCTAAGGATTATAAGTACATGTTATGTACAGGATTGTCAATGCTACTGCGAGACTCCCCGGTATTTTAGTATAACATAAAATTACTCGATTGGATTTACGTAGGAAACTCTATATGGCCGTAATATCTACATCTGTCAAATTGCCGATTTTTAATTTATATTGTTCAAATCTGTTTCACGTTTGTGTAACGATTTTTTTGTTTTATATTATTATGAAATACAATAGGTATTGCTGTAATTTCAATAGACAGGTAAAACGCTCTTAGCGAACTCCGCATACATTTTACTATTATTAGCGCCATCTATGGTCGAGTAGTGGAATAAGTCATGAGCTGAATTTCTCAAATTATAAATCCAGAAATAAATTTGTATTGTTTTCTTATTAAATGTGTTTGCTATTGCTATTACTTGACACTGGCGAAATACCTATTAACTTGGGTGGGCCATATTTTTATAAGATAGAAGAAGAAATCTCTTTTTTGCATTTATAATTGAAAATACATCTAAAATAAATATTTATATATATAACAAAATGCACAATAAATAAAATAAAAAATGTACAACAATCTTTATTCATACACATTTCATACATTTTATATTTACATGATTTCTCTGTTAAACAAATGTAAAGGGTTCACAAATCTCTGAGACGGGTAAAATAAAATTGGTAATCAAGAATAAAAATACATATTTTTCTAAACATTTTAAGGTATGTGTCGCATTCACAACTTGGATGTCAGCTCGGGGACGGCTTTGAACAAGTCGGCGACCAACCCGTAGTCGCTCACCTGAATAAAAAAGTTAAGTTTAGTTACCCAAACCATCTGTGAAATTTTAGAACATAGCATATGATAAGGGAGGGGATTTTTCTCATTAATTTATTTTTTATTACTATTGAATCTCAGTATATCTCTCCAAATGGCGATAATAAGTTTAAGTAATTAAATTTCCAGCAATTGGGCCCATTACCCTATACATAAAAAGTATCGTGCGCTACAAAAAATATATGATAATTTCTTTTCGTCTATGATAAAAGCTATTTTTATACTAACTTCTACCAAGTGATAAAAAGGTGTATCAAATACAATGGTACTGAAATGACCAATCTCAGCTTGATAAACTATGTTCAGTAATGAGTTCAAATTATGTATTATGACGTCATTACCATTCAAGTGATAAGCATTGATAAAACCAATTTAACATTGAGCACGATATAACAATTATCACTACAGTATATTTTATAATTCCGAGAAGTTTCGTAGCGGGAGCGGACGCAACGCATTGTGATTGGCCTATCGAAAATAATAATGATTGTGATTAGTCGAAAAGTATGGATAGTATCAATACTCTCGATTTTCAATGAAACACAAAACGTTAATGTACCTGGAAAATAGGCGCCTCAGGGTCCTTGTTGATGGCGACGATGGTCTTTGAGTCCTTCATACCCGCGAGATGCTGGATGGCACCACTGATGCCGACCGCGATGTATAGGTCCTAAGATGATAAACATCCGATAAATGTTTCGCTTCTTAATGCTCTTGTAGAGTACAAAGAATGTACTTTTATGTTTTCATTAATTATTCTATGTCCACTATTATTTATTCTTCCATCTTTACTCTTTATTATTATTTGATAAGCACTTTTTTTTTCTTTTACCATGGGTATCTAAAATATATACTTATATTTTGGGGGATTATCATCAGCAACTTGTATAAATACTTGCCATTTATTATTTGAGATAAGTCTGTAAGTCTTCTTAAAACTATGAGCATGAGCAGATGCGGTATTGCGCTCGCTCAGAAGCGAAATATTAATTAATGTGCGGGTGGTTGGCAGGGTGATCCTCACACGTCGTGTCCACCGCTGACGTGCATCAAACGTTCAACTCAGGCGCTCCTTATTGTGTACAGTCACATCAACTCACAGGCGCGACGATCTTGCCGGTCTGTCCGATCTGCAGGTCGTTGGCGACAAAGCCCGCGTCGACGGCGGCGCGCGACGCGCCCACCGCTGCGTTCAGCTTGTCCGCAAGGTCGTACAGCAGCTTGAAGTTGTCGCCCGACTTGAGGCCGCGGCCTAAACACACGGAGTTTACACACTTAACCCTTGGTTTGCACTGACGTAATATTCACACTCAGCATTTTTTTGTATATTTTTTTTTCTATAGTAAAATATAGACAACATGTTTCAGTATCATGTTTTGGTCCGTGGAAACTTAGGTAGGGTAACATTTACACCAGCAATATAAAATAGGTAACAGACTTCTTAGACTTATATGTCTATATAGCTTGTTAATTATATTTATTGATATTATGATTAAGTATTTTGAAATGTATCCTTAAAGAAGGGTAAAGTTATAAATCAAACGGTTATAGCCATTTTCTGTCCTGAATAAACATAACACATAAACATGCTTATAGTAAGGTAAAATAGGGTACTCATTTGACTAATATTTATCTATAACATGATTACATAAATTCTGAGTTAATATACAAAATAAGATCAAACAACCTATTAAATTATTTCAAGGCACAACCACTCACCACCAGAGATGATATTCTTCGCACTAGTCAATTCCGGTCGGTCAGACTTGGTGAGCTCCTGAGAGACAAACTCGACGAGGTCAGTCTTGTAGTCGCCCTCGGGAGCCTTCTCCACCGCGCCCGAGCCGCCCTCCAGCGAATCCGGGGGGAAGGCGGTGCCGCGGACCGTGATCACCTTGATGGCGTCCTTAGCCTCTAGCGTGAGGACTGCATTACCTAAAATATTAGTTTTCTGAGATTATGAACTAAGATATTAGATTTTTTTTAAATTTGCAAAAATAATGTGATTCATGTAGGTAAATTAGATAGGTATTGAAAACTGAATGGTTGCTATCAATAGCTATTTACCTGCATAAATAGTTCTAATAAAAGTATTAGCATCTTTAACTCCAATAATGTCAGTAATTGGTGAGACATCTAGTTTCGCAGCCACTCTTGGAAGCACGGCCTTGCCAAAGGCAGTGGCAGGCGCCAGGATGTGTGTGAACTTGAACTGCTTCTGAGTGGCCAGTATGAGCGGAGTCAGGGTCTCGGCTGTGAACCCTTTGAATATGTCACTTTCCGCGACCAGCACCTTTGACACTCCACTTGCTTTGGCCAACTTTTCAGCAGCCTGAAATAAAATGTATCTATACCGTGAAAACATTCTTCATTTTTTCATCATCAGCAGCCGATGCTAGACACACATATAATACTTTAATTAAATATATTATAGAATAAAATAATCTATACAAGAAATAAAGATATACCTAAAATTTTAATGCTATTTTGTAGACTTTTTACAAATTATTTTGACAATAATAATTATGCACTATATACCACCATGCAGTTACAATATTTTGCTGTGTGTATTGAAAATTTGCTTTACTAATACCATGGTTTGACTTACTGGTCCACACTTGGTACCAACTACCAATACCGCCACATCTCCACCAATCTTCTTGGCAGCACTCAATGTGTTCTGAGTGGCTGCCGATAGAACTTCATTGTTGTGTTCTGCCACCACCAAAGTGCTTTGCAATCGCTTTAGCTAAAAAAAAGTTAATTCCAATTAAAGTATACCTATGGCCCCAACAACGATGATTTTGGTAACGACAAGTTTTATAAGACGAGATAAGTACAAAAGACAAGCTAATAAACGGTAATTTTAATCAATGACACACTTGTTGCTTGGTAAAAAAAAAAATATTATTTTAAGAATACTTCATTACTCAATAGTTATCACACTAACCTATAATAGAGTTCATTATGGCATTGAATAGCTACCCATTCTCAAGATTATTTATCAATATATCAAACGAGAGATTACTTGTAAAACGTCTTAAACTTTTAGACCAACCTGTGTGGAAAATAATAAGCTCCTGGTGCATGGCGAAAACATTCTGGAAATAATTAGCAGTAAACTTATTTCTAAATAAAAAATTAGTGCACAATTCTTCTCTAAATGTAATAATTACAAAGATTTTCAAAAAGGTTACAAAGTCCAATTTTATTCTGTGCTAGATTCCCCTCTCCCCGACCACCCGCGGTGTTGTCGGCTTTCAAACGCAAAAAGTTCCGAAAGCGAAGCAAATAGGACCCAAACTTCTTTTTTTACGGTTAAAATTCTATGACCTATGTACTCACTCATTGAACACATATCGATGAAATTTATGATTTTAACACATTTAGAATAAAAATCCTTAAATTGGTATCCAATACCAACACAATAGGTATAGTTGAGTAGGTTTTTTCAATAAATAATGAGAATACTGTTAGCATAAACAATATACGGAATAGCAATGGTTGAGGAAGATACTAGTGACATCACACTATTAATAATTGAATTACAAAAATAAACATTTTCGCAGCTTCTTACTGTTATCGTGTCATCATTTCCAACCACTTTCAGAACTTATTCATCTCATTATTTATGTCCAATGTTCCATGGTTTTAAAATTGGTAACACCAATTGCTTCAAATGTCATGCTGTCAAAGTGACTGTGACGGTCGCACCGAAAAAAAACAATCTTCGCTTCGTTTCTTGCTTGGCTGTCGTCGTCAACCAACCAATACGCGCACGTATCGTATATTCACTCATTTCTCAACGCGCACGCGTAGCATTAAAATTAACTGAACAAGCTACACAGTAATTTTATTTACATTAAATTTGTGAGTGGGTTATTGAAAGAGACTTTCTTTTGTTTTTTAATTTTTCGTAGGATTTTAACTATAGACTGAATTAGATACTTGCCCGAATAATTTATTTTTGTTTATAAATATGACACCCTTGCCGATTGTATCAATAACCAGACGAGAGACTTTTAGTTCTTGCCACAGGCTCCACAGGTGTGTATAAAAAGTACCTTTAGATCGCTGGCCTTCTACCTACTACACTACAACAGAACCCCTAAATGTAAAAAAACCTGTCAAGTGCGTGCCGGATCAAGCAAGGGTTCCATCATAACATGATGTTTCGTGCGAAACCCGAAATAAAATTAACAGAAACAAATTTTCGTTGTAGCTCTCACCTTGGCCCACTAACATGGGTTATTCGATTATAAATTTCCTATGAAATTACACTAATTTCTAACAGGTCAATTATTATTGTCTTTTCCAGCCCTTTCCTGAATGATGAAGAAAACAAAAACTTGTATGGAAAATGTAATAACCCTAATGGACATGGACATAATTATGTTGGTGAGTATCTACCTATATGGCTGGTTTGACTGGTATTTGAAATGTCGACTCAGGGCAAACCACATATTTGAAGAAAATTTTACATAAGAACACAGGGGGGTATTCACAGTTGATGAAAAATGTATGTGTCCGAAACAAAAGCTTGAACCCTTCTTCTAATTAGTTTTTAAAAGTAGTTAGTAAAAAAGCTGTTGATTGCGAAATTGGAAACTTTCCATCAACTTTGAATATCTCCCCAGATATTATGTAAAAATATATTCCATAAATGAATTTCTTTTGTTCATAGTGTTGGTAACAGTAAAGGGTCCTGTTGACACCCATACTGGTATGGTTATGAATGTGCACGAGCTGAAGCAGTACATGCAGCTAGCTATTATGGACCCACTAGACCATAAGAATTTGGACCAGGATGTGCCATATTTCAAGACTGTGGTAATTATACTAAAACTATAATGTAATTTATTATTATAGTGCCTATGTACTTAAAAACCATTTAATTAAGTATATTTTAATGTGTTAATCAATTCTAATAGGCACCAAAAGTACTTTATTTCATTCCAAGTGTTGTGTAACACAAATAGGTCAAGGTTTATCAAAGTTATCTTGTTGCTCTTAATATTTCATTATCACTTTAAACAGATAAAATAAAATAGTTCAATTTTATATAATTTTTTATATTTCTATTTGTAGGTTAGCACCACTGAAAACTTGGCTATATTCATTTGGGATCAACTGCAAAAAGTTATGGCCAAACCCCAACTACTTCATGAGGTGAAAATACTTGAGACTGAGAAGAACCATGTGGTGTACCGCGGCGGCAGCACATACCCACGGAAGAAGTTCGACTCTTCCAGCTTGCACCCTAACCACCATCATCATAATGTCTCCTCTGACTCAGATTAGACAAAAGCCTTTTATAATGATGTTTAACATGAATATTATAATGTACTTACCTGTATACATATTATTATATTGTTGAATGTACGGTCATGTATAAATGTTATAAACATTCCTGAATCTATTTTGCATACATACTTCGTTTTTATTGGGATGTGCATTAAAAATAGCACATACTGAGTCACCCATTTATTTGCCATAAAAAAAATACAATTCATCACATTTAAGTCTATACATACAGTTCTTGTATAAAACGCGAGGACAGGTACTACTTAGGTTAATTTCATTTAATCAACCAAATGGAGAACCTAATTATTATTTCCTCTTAAATTCTAACATCTTGTAAATCTTGTTGACCTTCACAGCAAGGTCAGTGTTATTTATAAAAATAATCCTTTGTAATTAGTTATTTGCTACATCAAATCAAGATTTTAATAAAGGAACAAGTTTTTCAAAAATACAAGAACAAATATCAAGAAATTATTAACAAAATGACACTTTTAATCGGGTACTTATAATACGGATACAATATTCATAACACTTCAGAATTTCCATCATAGAATTTAAAAAAAAATATCACGCAAACGACCTTAAACTCTCACTATACCGCCAATTAATCATACTTCAACAAACATCACTATTTTTGTACTACCTTTCCTCTTTATTCAAAATATAAAGGTAAATACGAGTTATCCTAAATACCAATTCGATTAGCTTAACTATAATATTAACATTGGGTACAAAATAATTTTATAATACATACATTTTCATTTCATGTGGATGTAAAAATCATAAATGAGAATCAAAAATTGCGCTATGACTTACTATACATTTATTAGGTATATCAGCAGGCGGATGCACTATCCAGTTTTCAATACTACAGTATAAATAAAAAACCACCATCGAACAAATCAGTTATTAAAGTAGTTCTCAATTTAAAATATCTATCAAAAAATATTTTTTTACACAAACAAAAAAAAATGTATTACAAAATAAAAAATATACCTTTAGCTCGAGATTCTCAATTTCATTGAACATAATATTTATAAAATGTATATATGTCGCCGCCAAATAGCTTAATTCGCCGTTCAATTAACAGCCTAGGCATTTAACTAAACGGCGCCGTTCAACTAACGGCCTGAATGATATTCAGCCATTTGATCAAACAGCTAGGCAAATGACTTGGATTGATGACGTTTAACTACTTGCCTAGCCGTTTAATTACCTGCCTAGCCTGTTCATTTCAATTTAGTTCTACTTTCTGCCACCTAGCGCCAAACTCACCAAACTGTCAATATCTCTATATTCCATATTCTCTTTGGTCAATATGGCGTCGGAAAAAAACAACTTTGATGGTATAATTTTATTAGGTACTTAGGTTTTTTAATATTTTTTTTAGACCGAATCTATTTGCCGGGTGGGGTTTCTGTGGGGTCATAAAAAAATAACCCTAACCTAAACCCATCCATGTCATGGCGACATATATATCGCAGCCAAATAGCTTAATTCGCCGTTCAATTAACAGCCTAGGCACTTAACTAAACGGCGCCGTTCAACTAACGGCCTGAATGATATTCAGCCGTATCGTCTATTACAACATTTAATAAACTGGCTGGCTAATGCTTAGGCAACTGGTTGACATTTAAGTACTGCAAAACTTTTTCAAAATACTACCTAAGCAGAACGACCTGGATGGGTTTAGGTTAGGGTTATTTTTTTATGACCCCCACAGAAACCCCACCCCACCCGGCAAATAGATTCGGTGGATCTAACAAAAATCGTAAAAAACCTAAGTACCTAATAAAATTATTCCATCAAAGTTGTTTTTTTTAGACGCCATATTGACCAAAGAGAATATAGAATATAGAGATACTAGCTGTGCCCACGGTCTTCGTCCGCGTAGTATTTAACGTAACAAAAATATCGGGATAAAAAGTATCCTATATGTTAATCCCGGTTATAAACTATCTGTGTTCCAAATTTCATCCAAATCCGTTCAGTAGTTTTTGCGTGAAGGAGTAACAAACATACATACATACATACATCCACACTCACAAACATTCACATTTATAATATTAGTAGGATTGACAGTTTGGTGAGTTTCGGCGCTAGGTGGCAGAAAGTAGAACTAAATTGAAATGAACAGGCTAGGCAGGTAATTAAACGGCTAGGCAAGTAGTTAAACGTCATCGATCTGTCGCAGCCAAATAGCTTAATTCGCCGTTCAACTAACGGCCTGAATGATATTCAGCCGTATCGTCTATTACAACATTTAATAAACTGGCTGGCTAATGCTTAGGCAACTGGTTGACATTTAAGTACTGCAAAACTTTTTCAAAATACTACCTAAGCAGAACGACCTGGATGGGTTTAGGTTAGGGTTATTTTTTTATGACCCCCACAGAAACCCCACCCCACCCGGCAAATAGATTCGGTGGATCTAACAAAAATCGTAAAAAACCTAAGTACCTAATAAAATTATTCCATCAAAGTTGTTTTTTTTAGACGCCATATTGACCAAAGAGAATATAGAATATAGAGATACTAGCTGTGCCCACGGTCTTCGTCCGCGTAGTATTTAACGTAACAAAAATATCGGGATAAAAAGTATCCTATATGTTAATCCCGGTTATAAACTATCTGTGTTCCAAATTTCATCCAAATCCGTTCAGTAGTTTTTGCGTGAAGGAGTAACAAACATACATACATACATACATCCACACTCACAAACATTCACATTTATAATATTAGTAGGATTGACAGTTTGGTGAGTTTCGGCGCTAGGTGGCAGAAAGTAGAACTAAATTGAAATGAACAGGCTAGGCAGGTAATTAAACGGCTAGGCAAGTAGTTAAACGTCATCGATCTGTCGCAGCCAAATAGCTTAATTCGCCGTTCAATTAACAGCCTAGGCACTTTACTAAACGGCGCCGTTCAACTAACGGCCTAAATGATATTCAGCCGTATCGTCTATTACAACATTTAATAAACTGGCTGGCTAATGCTTAGGCAACTGGTTGACATTTAAGTACTACAAAACTTTTTCAAAATACTACCCAAGCAGAGCGACCCAGATGGGTTTAGGTTAGGGTTATTTTTTTATGACCCCACAGAAACCCCACCCGGCAAATAGATTCGGTGGATCTAAAAAAAATCGTAAAAAAACCCAAGTAGCTAATAAAGTTATTCCATCAAAGTTGTTTTTTACCGACGCCATATTGACCAAAGAGAATATAGAATATAGAGATATTGACAGTTTGGTGAGTTTCGGCGCTAGGTGGCAGAAAGTAGAACTAAATTGAAATGAACAGGCTAGGCAGGTAATTAAACGGCTAGGCAAGTAGTTAAACGTCATCGATCCAAGTCATTTGCCTAGCTGTTTGATCAAATGGCTGAATATCATTCAGGCCGTTAGTTGAACGGCGCTGTTTAGTTAAATGCCTAGGCTGTTAATTGAACGGCGAATTAAGCTATTTGGCGGCGACAGATCCAAGTCATTTGCCTAGCTGTTTGATCAAATGGCTGAATATCATTCAGGCCACTAGTTCAACGGCGCCGTTTAGTTAAGTGCCTAGGCTGTTAATTGAACGGCGAATTAAGCTAGTTGGCGGCGACATATACATACATACTCTTTTTATAGTAGATAATACTTAATCTATCTCTTTATAATACTTAAATATGTTCTACCTGACCTATATAAGTAGATAGTACACATTTCATAATTAAAAAAATAGTTACCTTGTTATATCAAATCACAGTCACACCCAATCGCTCCTCAAATATGTGTAAAATTATAATAAGTAAACAGATTTGACTTACAGCTAAAGTAATAATATATGTTCCTGAAAAATAATAAAACCTGCTGAGTATAGATACCTTATTATCTACAGGTTGAAACAGAAAGGGTATACGTTATTTTTTCAAAACTTAACTTTGTAATTCTAAAACTATCAACTTTGGAGCAAACTTGAAAAACAAAAGGTGTTATAGGGATACCGCTGTTGACAGATTTCAAGTCTATAAAACCTTCAACTGTCCCACAAAGCCGATAGTTTTAGATTTACAAAGTAAAGTTGCAAAAAAATAGTATACCCTTTCTGTTTCACCTAGTATATACCATTAAGCCCAGTAGATATAAAATTCAGGTTATAATCAATTCGCACAGCAAATTCTAATAAAATACATACAAGCATTTTCTTCAAATTGATAAGCTAAAATGAATGGAAATGACATAACCTACCCATCCACTCCCATACATTTCTACTTATCGATTGGTACTAGACGCTCTAGCGTTTTCATCGTGTCTAGACTAGAGTGGCAGCTCAGCAAGTAATTTATCACACAACTACTAACTATCCCATCTTCAGCGAAAGAAAAGCTTTTTTAGATGCAGTCAATATGTTAATCAGACTTATGGAAACTGCGCATTTAATTAGTTATTAGTTAAAACTGACTAGATTGCAAGGTTTTTGTCTTGTCTGTATGGATGTTTGATTGTTACGTACGGAACACCCAGTTCGAAATCGTTTCGCGGCCAATATTTGAGTTGTGGTTTTTGCTCTGGTCGTTCCTCGTATACGTTGAAATATGCGCAGAGCACGAGGGCGGTGTAGCTGGCTATGAATATGAGCACGTGCCAGACGCCGTGCATGTACGGGAAGTCGATGGAGAGCCACGCGTCGCAGAACAGGCGGTCCAGCACCCAACAGAACATCGCTAAGAGGCTGACGGCGACGCACCGCAGCCCGAGACGATATACGCGAGGACACTTAACTCTGAAAAATTTAAGAGCGACATAATCGATAATCGATTGTTCGATATATATCCGGATATATATATATATATATATATACAAAAGACTCGTCGCGCATTAACGCTCAAAAAAATATTGTATGGTTGTGAAAGGGTAAAGTAAGACTTCTCTATTTGCAGCTAACTTGACAAATGCGAACTTACGCAGCAAGTACCTACCTACTATTTACTAAATAGGTAATTAGTATCGGGAGAGCAGCTCAGGCAATACAACTATCATAAAACTAACCTGTTCAGTTCTTTGTACAAAAATCCAAGAGCAGGGAGAGACAGTGTCATCAGAGCGAACGCGTTTGCCGCCGGGTGCATCACGAGGAAGCCAGTCGATATTACGGAGAATATAGTTGAATAGAAAGCTAAGACCCGTCTGAAAACATCAAAATACAATACTTATTTTAATTACCACATTATCCTTATACCTATGCGCCTAAAAATCCTAGATGAAGACCTAACTTTTAACCGATTATGTATTAATGTTATACAAGCGTTATTGTTTGTAACTTATTCGAATTATTTAGGGTTTGTTGGATTCTAATAAGTTTAATGCAAAAATGTCTGGACTGTTTACATAAAATTTGGTACCTAGGTTGATCTACCTTTTGGCCTTCAAAGAAAATTAGGCCACTTAATATAGTGCGCGCGTTTATATAGCCGCGAAGCTAGTTACCTAAGTACTTATAGCTTTTCCTAGAATGGAGCCAGAAACGGATATTTCTTGTGGGAAGGGTACCTAAGTACTAAAATCACGAAACATTTAAACAACGCAATGGACTGACTTATATCTAATTTATAGAAGTGTTTCTTCAGCATGAAGATGTTACCTATGAATAATAAATTAAAATTACAATGCCTTGATACTGACTACATACATAATCTATACAAATAAATAAAATTGGAGTGTCTGTTTGTAATATCAAAATAACACCTTTTCACTAAGTGCATATCAAAGTACATACGACACCTATAGCAAATTTTAAAAGCTAAATTTAAAGTTATTTTTTTTTTGTCTGTCTGTGTGTTTGTTCCGGGTAATCTCCGAAACGGCTGGACCGATTTTGACGGGACTTTCACTGGCAGATAGCTGATGTTCTAAGGAGTAACTTAGGCTACTTTAATTTTAGAAAAACAATTAGGGTTCCGCGTAGTAAAATAAAAACACATGAAATCAAAGAGTATCTCCGAAACGGGTGGACCGATTTTGTCGGGACTTTCACTGGTAGATAGATGATGTTATAAGCAGCAACTTAGGCTTCTTTTATATTACAAAAACAAAATTTTAAAAAATGGGTCCTGTCGCGCGGGCTCAGAACGCGGGAGCGGGCTTTTTGTTAAGTTAAATTCCACGCGGGCGAAGTCGCGGGCTCAGCTAGTTACTCATATAGTAGGTAACTATTTCGAAACATATGTTACTTATCATGCAACCAGTGGCCAAATTACAATATAAGTCTGGAATTGCCAAACTCTGATTACCTACCTTGTTAGCTAATGCTACATGCATGTACAATTTCAGCATTTTATAAAAATATAATTATACTTATAATAATAACCACTTCAAATAATATCTATGGGAGATTCAATAACATAACTTATAGTGTAAAGTAAAGTAATCAAAGTAGGCGTTTATTTTAATTTTGAGGTACAAAAGCAAAGGTAAGTTTCATTTATGTTCAACAGCACTATTGCAGGTTTAAGCTGTATTCAACTGTATTATTGTTAGTCTTAACATGAATAGTGTCTGTATAATAATATATCTAAACATATTAGTTTAATTTACAGTAAGCAATGCAATTATTATTACTGTGGCATATTATGTAAGCATTAGCTGTATTGTGTGTATCTAACTCAAGCATATTATGATTAAAAACGATAATAGACTATGCAATTTTTATAACTTGAGGTACCTAAATAGGGGCGTAAAGGATACAGTCAAAATCTGTATACTTTTCTACAGATCTGAGAACTGACTATACTTAGGTATATAGGTGTGTAGTATTATATAATTACTGAAGTTCAATAGTTTTCAATGTCATGAATAGATCAATCTCAATTCTGAGAGTGATCTTGAGTATGTTTTAGGCATTTCATTTTGTACTATATATAATACTTACTTACTCTAAATAATTAATTACAATGAATAAAAAGGGATATTTTTTACAATTAAATTACAAGCCTCCTTTCAGACTTCATATTGTTTTATTAATACCACACTTAGAAATAAAAAAATAGCAGACTCACCGGTTTCCACCAAAGGAAGTTGGGAAGTATCTTTTGGGTAAAAACATCGTGAATGCTGCCATAAAAACCCACAGTATGGCTAACTCATCCATAAGTTGCCCTGAAAATAAAAAACCTAGTTTATAAAGAGACTAATAAACTATATAGTAATATATTATTTTTTTCTTTTTGGGAAGCTTACTGCTAGGCAATACAGTAACATAAAAGCAGATAGGTAAACTTTCACATAGGTATACTTAATCAGAAGAATATGACTGTTATAGGAATATAGCTGATGACAGATTTCACAAGCCTACAAAACCTTTAGTACTTCAACTGTCCCACAAAGCCGATAGTTTTAGGTTTACAAAGTTAAGTTGCAATAAAAATAGTATACCCTTTCTGTTTCACCTTGTATTACCTGTAGTCAGTTGGCAAGGTATTGCTGCTTTGTATTCCAAAACTGAATTAAGACATTTTGCCCTTGTACCTAAGCAGTATCTAATAATTGTGCTTCTTTATACCTACTAATATATATTTTTTATTATTATTACCTCACAATGAAATGAGAAATAACTTACCTACTAAACTTAGTGTAGCATGAAAATATGCAGAGCTTAGGCCAACTACCATCAGTAATACCCAAAGTATGTTTATAGCTGGATTCACCACCTTGGAGTAATCTTGGAATAGGTGAATAAGTACAGGCGGAAACAAAAAGAACAGGATGTTACTGATCTGAAAGAAAAATAAATACAATTTATTTACTAGTACATGCAAAATTTAGTTCACCGACTGTTCGTGATTTAAATTGCGGCAGAGTTCATTGACCATTTTAGGCATGCATGCATGCATGACTCAGTTCAGCCAGCCAGACTCCATTTATAATATGCCAAAGTTTTACTATTAAAAAAAATATCTAGGACAGTTAATTACTATACACCAATCACCATTGTGTTAGATCTATAACTAATTAGAATAGAGGAAGTGCGTAATAAATTATTTCCTTTGTCCCGAGTTCTGGCGTACGTAATGATAAAAATAAATTAAACTTACGGTATTAACAAATTCAGCAATTACTGGCGAAATAGAATAGTTTGATTCACACCAATCCACGGGAGAACTACCTCGTTCTAAGTGGGACCACATTGTTATAAATTTAAAAATCTTCTTTGTTTACGATAAAAGTTATATTCCAATTCCAAATTCCTAAGTAAAGACACAGTTATATTCCAATTTTATGGGAATAAACTAGAGATAGATAATGAAAATCAAATTCCTAAAATAGCATTATTATTCACTGAAAATTTGTATTCTTATATTTTTATTTGTTTTACGATTTGAGAAATTTTTATTACGCACAAAGCGAGTCCCTACACGTCCAACAGCTTGAGAGTTTACGTCAAATTTGACAAATGACAATAAGAACGTTAGAATAAATGACATGACACATGATTGACACTATTGACACTTCAACATTCCTCGACCCCAGGCTTAGGATAAAATGCCAATAAAATACATTGGACCTGACTCAGTGGAAAGAGGCCATTAACACAAAAAAAAAATGCCAATAAGTATAATGATGATTAGATTTAGATGCATACACCCGTAAGGAATAAAAACTTTACACAAAAGTTACAATAAAAAGAAAGCCAATCATTTTTAAATTACTTTTACAGCATTAGACGTTAGACACACCCAAGGACTTTTAAACAGTAGGACACACCTAACTCGACATGTACAAGCTTTCACCGTTGCATTAGTATGAACAAGATACACAGAGTATCTTGTTATTTAAACAGACAACAATTTTTTGGTGCCACACCACGCCACACAATTTTACCCTTTCCAGAGTTTGTGGTGGATTAAATGCTTAATAATAATCAGAATGGAGTACTTATGTGTAGCATCGATATTTGATTATGTGCTGCAAGTCTTTCAACCACAAATGTTTTGTGAATGATTGCTTTTCCAAGTCTGTGCCTTTCTCCTACGATACTGGTGTGGCGACGGCCTCCTTTTTGATATGTTTGCTGTTGGCAGGTGATACGTTCCATTAATTAATTTTATAATTTGAATATGTCAGATTGTCATGTTGTGGAGTCATTCAATATACAGCGCTTACCAAGAACGTTGGTTGTAATTATTTTTCCCAAATTGGTGACCCCGACAGAAATTGAACAATTTTTTTCTCTTTGTTTCATGCGTTTTGAACGAGTCGACCAGCAGTGCAAGCCCTCGCCTGCCTTTCCTGCCTGCCTTGCCTATCTACCCTGCCTGCCTTTCCTGCCTGCTTTGCCTGTTCACCCTGCCTGCCTACTGCATGCCTGCCAGCCAGCCTGGCCGCCTGCCCGCTTGCCTGGTTTCCGGATTCGGAGCAGCGTAGCAGCACTACGCAAGGTTTTTCTTAGGGTGACAACGAGGTTTACATAATACCTAGACAATAACGGCATATATACGGTATCGGCCAATTGAGAGGTTAGACAATTTGAGGTGCTTTTCCTGGTTTTATTTACCTTTTACTGATAGTTTTTAGTTTTCCCGTTTTTTGTACAACTTTTGTTTTATTTTTATGATGGTTTGTACAATTTTTCTCTATGATTATTGATTGGATGTGTTTAATTAGTGTTAGATACGTGAATTAGAACTGTTTTATAAACCATTGTTCGCGACGTCACACACCCTACCACACTATGAGTGAGAGTGAACCCGAGTTTTGTGAGGCGACAGGAGGTAGTGCGATGGTAAACCGCGTAACAATTCGTACGCCTCCGTTTTGTAGGGACCGCCCGGCGCTGTGGTTCGCGAGCCTGGAAGCACAATTCTACATCAATAATTTGACAAAACAACCAACTAAGTTCCACTATGCTGTAGCGCAGTTAGACACCAACTGTACGCGTGAAGTTGAAGACATAATTATGTCACCCCCGGAAGTAGATCCGTATACCAAATTGAAGGAAGCTATTATTTCTCGTTTTTCCGTTTCGCATGACGAAAATATTAGGTGTTTGTTAGAGAAGGAGCAAATTGGAGACAGGAAACCTTCTTTCTGTAGACACCTTAGATCGTTGGCGGGGAGGTCGTTTCCCGATGACGTTTTAAAGACTATTTGGATGAGCCGTCTTCCACGGTACATGCAGACGGTGCTTACTGCCCAAAGACTTCAAAGCTTGTCAGAATTAAGTGAGTTGGCTGACCAGTTGATGGAAATTAATGCTCAGCCAACTCAACATATGGCTTGTGCGGTGTCATCATCTTCCGCTGCGTCTGCCGTTGGGGACCCTCAGATGATGGAACTGAATAAGAACCTAGAGCAGTTGACTCGTATGGTGGCTTCTTTGGTGAGCCGTGATGGTAACCAAAGAGGTCGCTCTCGTGACCAAGGTAATAACGGTGGCCTTAGACGCTCTCGGTCGCGTAATCCGTCATTATGTTTTTACCATGATCGTTTCGCGGTTAGGGCGCGGAAGTGTGTACCACCGTGTAGCTGGTCAGGACCGCCTCCTAGTGGCGAAAACGGTGTTAATTCTTCGGTAAACTAGTAGAGCGAACGGTAATGGCGGCGTCCGATCGCTCAGTTTTAAGTCGTCGGCTTTTTGTAACCGATCGGTATTCAGGACGGAAGTTTCTTGTCGATACCGGCTCGGATCTATGCTGTGTACCTTTTAGTAGCACCCAGAGTTTTGGTAGGCAGCATCAGCCTTATGATTTAATTGCGGCGAATGGCTCGGTAATAAAAACTTATGGATTGATTCCATTGAGACTAGATTTAGGGTTTAGGCGCGAGTTTTTATGGAATTTTGTTATCGCTGAGGTGGAGAGCGGCATTATTGGTTCCGATTTCCTGTCTCATTTTAATCTACTACCGGACTGCGCGGAAGGGAAGCTTCGAGATTGGAAGACTGGTCTGTCATTTTTCGCGGAGCTCCAACCGGCGAGCCAACCTAGCGTGAAGACGATTGCAATAGACGGTAGCCCGCGCGCCAGGGTGGCTGAGTTTGTGACACTTATCAAAGGCCGCTCTGCGAAAGGGAGACGTCAGATATGGACGAGGTCGGCCCGTCGAAGTATCACATGTTACTATCACGTTCGTTCCAGGGATTTGGATGTCTTGCAACTTCAACGACGAGTTATTACGGACAACTGCCATCTCCCCATCTGTACTCTGCGAAATAGCAAGTGCGGCAAAATCTTCTTCGAGAGAAATCGACTCTACGCGAGACAGAGCATCCGCAACCACGTTGTCAGTGCCTTTAACATGAACTATGTCCGTAGTAAACTGGCTGATGAATGACAACTGGTTCAACTGGACAGGCGGCAGCTTTTCTCTACGCTGCGCAAAAGCGTAAACCAATGGCTTATGATCCGTGTAGATGGTCGCGTGCTGGGCTTCGAGAATATGCCTGAAATGCTGAACACTCTCATACACGCCGAGGAGTTCTCGATAGTAAGCTGGCCACTCCACTTGCTTGGGACTCAGTTTCTTGCTGAAATACGCTAGCGGCTGCCAATCATCCTCATCACTCGTACGCTGCTGCAGGCAGGAACCAACATGAGTGCTCGATGCGTCGGTAAATAACCCGAGCGTGGCGCTGCAATCTGGGTGTGCTAAAATTTTCGCAGATGTCAAGCTCCTCTTACACTCTTCGAAACATTCCTCTAAAACCGGCGTCCACACGAATGGTTTGGCGCCCTTGCCTTGTATAGCAGTAACGGCGTCAATCAGGGGTGCCTGGTACTTAGCAGCATCTGGGATGAAACGGCGATAAAAATTTGCCATACCGAGGAACCGACGCATACCCTGAACAGTCTTGGGAGGTGGGAAATTTACCATGGCCTGGATTCTATCTTCTGGAGGGCGAGTTCCCGCTGCACTAATACGATATCCTAGGAAAGTAACCTCATCAGCCCCTAAAATACTTTTGGTGGTGTTTATGACTACCCCATACTCATGCAGCCTCTTGAAAAGCGCTTCCAGGTGGGCAGCATGACAGGTCGGGTTCTCAGAATGGACAAGGATGTCATCCACGTAGGCAAAACAGAAATCAAGGCCACGCACGACTTCGTCGATGAAACGCTGGAAAGTTTGACCGGCGTTCCTCAAACCAAAACTCATATATGGAAATTCATAAAGTCCAAAGGGTGTTATTATCGCAGTCTTGCACACGTCGTCAGGGTTAACCGGGATTTGCTGATAAGCTTTATCTAGGTCAATGGTGCTGAACACCGTGGATCCAGCTAGGTTCTGACCAAAGTCACCGATGTGTCGAACTGGATATCTATCCGGAATGGTGCGGGCGTTCAGTGCACGATAATCACCGCAAGGACGCCACGACGAATCCTTTTTCTCAACAAGATGCAGGGCAGAGGACCAAGGGCTACTTGAAGGACGAGCTGTTCCAACCTTCATCATGTCCTCAAACTCCTTCTTGGCGACGCGAAGCTTCGCGGGCGCCAGACGGCGCGGCCTGGCTGTTACTGGTGACTGGTTGAGTTCGATCACCGCTGAGGAGGTGGCGGACACGCTTGTAAATGGTTGGATTTCACGTTTTGGCGTTCCCAGTTTATTAACAACTGATCAGGGGAGACAGTTTGAGTCCTCCCTTTTCCACCGCCTGATGTGTGTTTGTGCGAAGAGGATACGAACAACCAGCTATCATCCGTGTGCCAACGGCATGGTGGAGCGCATGCATCGACAGCTTAAGTCATCTTTGATGTGCCACTCGACAACGTGGACTAGAGCGCTACCATTGGTGCTTCTCGGCATGAGGACGGCGTTCAAAGAGGACATCCGAGCTTCTTCCGCTGAACTTGTTTACGGAGAATCACTTCGTTTGCCTGGTGAGTTTATAGCAACTCCGGACATACCACGAAGCCCCAACGACATAGCGGACTACGTTTCCGACCTCAGAGGCCGTTTAGACGCGTTACGACCCGTTCCTCCCTCGCACCACGCGCAACCGTCGGTTTTTGTATTTAAGGATCTTGCGACGGCGACGCACGTTTGGGTACGTGACGATACCGTGCGACGCCCATTGCAACCACCATACACCGGACCACATCGAGTGGTTGGGCGAAAGGATAAGACGTTGACTGTAGATATTAGGGGTCGGGAGTCTACGGTCAGCGTCGACCGCGTTAAGCCTGCGTATGTAGAGGGGGGGTTGCCGTTTAGCCGTAGTGCTCTTCCAGCCTCGCGCGGTACAGTGTTGGGCACCCCAACGTTTCAGGAATTACTTCCACCCATAGTTCCGCCTACTCCTGTTGTCACAAGATCTGGTAGGAGGGTTCGATTCAGAGATATTCTGGATTTGTGAATGCTCTAGCAGCAGGTCCAGCAACTGTAAGGTCTAGATTTTAGTTTGGTTGTTAGATTTTGGTTGTTATTTTTTATTTTATTTTTTTTATTATAATTTATGTTAATGTGTGTTATGTTAAGGGGGGTTTTCTTTCTGCGTAGGGGGGTGGTGTGGCGACGGCCTCCTTTTTGATATGTTTGCTGTTGGCAGGTGATACGTTCCATTAATTAATTTTATAATTTGAATATGTCAGATTGTCATGTTGTGGAGTCATTCAATATACAGCGCTTACCAAGAACGTTGGTTGTAATGTAATAATTTTTCCCAAACTGGTGTACATAGTCTGTGGTGTTTTCATTCATGGTACCCTAAGAGTATGGAGAAGAATAGAGAGAGCGATGGAAATCGAAACAAATCTATATATCTAGACTCTTTACCCATATAAGAACGCGTGTTAAGTTAAAAAAGGACGCCTGTATAGTTCACAACTCGTTGTTTTGGAAGGTTGTAGCCTGTTTGCTAAACCATCGACAATTTTAGTGTTGTCCATACAGAGATACATTATTTATCGACATTTTGTCTATGACGTTCAAAAAATAAAAGGTCATAGCGAAACCTCCCAATTTCCATTGATCTCCCACCCACAATGATAATTATCTGGCCAGGGTTTAATGTAAAACAAAGATAAAATTACATCAGTGAATTACAAATTTACTTCAATTTAAAACACACATTACATACAGGTAATCAGTGTACATCTTATATAGCAGTAATAATAAAGATTTTGATGTCATCATCAGTTTATCGTGTATTTCTTTTGTTTTTGAGATCAATGACGGCCTAATAATGACAAATTAAACGACACAAAAACAAAACTAAAAGTTTAATCTTCAAGTGATTGTCGTACATGCATAAACTTTGAATGACTTGACGACCACTTGGCGCAGGGGTTCAAGCGTAAGCCACTCAGCTCACTGCACCGAGTGGTAGCGGGTTCGATTCCCGTCGGGGTAAATTTTGGAAATGGCCTTTTTGTAATTTGGGTGTCACTGGGATCACCCCCGGTCCATAAGAAAAGTATAGCATTATTTTTATTAAATTATTTCGAAGGATAACTACACATATAACGAAGATAACTACACTGTATTGACTAAGCATGTTTATTTACCTCATGGAACATATCTGATTCAGGAAATAAAGTTGGGATAGCATCTGGTTTTAGTTTACGCCATTTGTTTTTTAAATAAATAAAGTAAATTGTGGAAGCCTGCTTCCACAATTTACAAAATTGGCGTTTGGAAAAAAAAACGAGCATAACCTGCTTGTTTTTTTAAATCTGACTCCTCCTGGAATAATATTTTGCCAATTCAACATCTTATCCTTAAGTATTCTGAGAATAGGGTAATTATAGTAAAATAATTGTAGGTAAACTATTTTAAACTATTTTGGTATACTTAACCGTAATATTGAGCAATTAAAATTTTATGTAAGTATTTACTCTACGATATCGACATTAATTATTATCGTGAGTAATTGTTTACATCGATAAAAAATGCGCATCACTATAATAACATCAAAACATTTTTATAACCTCTAAAGGTTAACTAATAAATATCGAAATATCTAAAAATACAGCGTATTACAACAAAATGCATTAAATTACTTCGATGGCAAATTAACGTTATATGATCTCATTAAATTGTCAAGCTACCTATATCACCGGTACTTTTAGGATAAAATAATGAAATTGTCTTACCGACGAAAACTTATATGTTCACCAATATTTCTCATCCGACCCGTATGGGATCGACACCCTGGCACAACACAAGACATAGTATTGTTATAAAGCAATAGAATCAGTGTTTTTACTTTGATTTATTATAAACTAGCACTTTTTTCCATAAAATACGGCGCCGACTCCAAAATTTTTCATACGTTGTACTATAAGACAAAACTTATAAGCCAGTCTATCATTTCTAAGCTGTAAACAAATGTTGACTTTTTAATTTTGTAGTATTAAAGATATCCAAGATATCCACTTGACGTTTTATATGTGGCTTCACTCGAAAATGGGGAGACGTATCGACCACTATCTGTCTCTTTCTATCTAATCACCATATCCTAAATAAAAAAACAGGCCAAATATTCAATTGTTACTACAACTTTTCGAGACTCTCTCAATGGTACCCTATAGTGCTACAAACATTATTTGGCCGGTGGCCAAAAGAGGAACTAAAAAAATTCTTTAGAAAAATAACTCATTTCGACAGTCTTGATGAGTCTTGTATCGATACTGGCGACGCTCTCCAGTGCCAACTTAATACTTGACAGTCTATAGTTCCATGGTCGACCCAAAATCAAAATCAACGATCAACCCGATTGATCGAACCACTTGATCAACCCTGACTGCATGACATAAATTAAGTACTTACTTACATTACACAATCCATCCATTATGAAATATTTTGTATACATATCACGCTTTCATTCTTGAAGAGGTAGGCAGAGGTGTGCTGCGGTGACCTACACCATGCATACATACATACCTACAGGTTAATGATAGGGTTAGTAACATTATTTACTACACAATGGAGATCGGTAGTCGTATAAAGAAGGCAGGTAGGTACACTTAATTTTGGCACTAAGTGCCTACCTACATAATATTTTAAACTATCGTGGCTCTATAGATCAACAACTTTCAACAGACAACTTTCAAAATTCTTGTTATCTGCTAAACAAAATAATATTGCAAATTTGAAGGATATCATCCGGTTCAGTTACAACATGTCGTCAACCCCACACATACTTTCTGGTGAGCAGAGTGAATATAATAAGTACTAAGTATAATAGCTTAGTAGGTAACTGCTAAGCTTATTTTTTAATCAACTTAAGACGGTACCACAGTGTAGGTAGGTACCTAAAACTGACGTACCACGAGTACCTACTTAGTACTTAGCATAGGAAATATTAGATTCAAGATGGGTACCTAGTGAAGTGACGCTGTTTCTGGAAACTATATAGGGTTTTACCACAGTTTTACACAAGTAACTTTACCTACCTACCTAGGTACAATCCCAAGACGTGGTGATTATTAATTAGTTCAGTAGAACGCAGTATTTATTTTATTCACACAATACCTACCGACTAGGTAAAAACTAGAAAAAATCTTGCTAAGTAATAACCTATGTATAAAGACAACTAGGGGTAAGCCCGACATAAGTAGGTACTTAGCTTTCTTATAACGCACGATAAGCAAGCCAAAGAGAATATAACCACTTCGTTAAAGAAGCAGCTTGTAAGTTTTTTAGGACAATACACACATTAATAATCATCTACTAGTAATACTCATATTAAAATACCATAATTATAGTCACTTTATTTTCTCCAACACTTACAAAAACCACTACCTACGCAGACCAAAGGGACTAAACAGTGATCAATCAATTTTATAGATTCTGATAGTGAACTATTATGTACGGAACATGGAGAGCCGTCAATATTGGCAGCTAAAGAAGATGAAGACTTTAAAAACGACTGGATCCACACGGTTGAGAATGAAGTTACGCGTGGGCAAAAACTTCGTAAGGAAAAGCCATCAGCATCACGACAAAAACGTGAATACGATGTTATAAATATTAATTTCTCGAAGCCTTATTGCAACGAAAACTCCAAACGTCAGAGGTAAGAATAGATTCAAGGTGTCCCACGTTACAATTTGTTTTACATTAAAGTACATAAACTATACGATTTTTAATCTATACAGCAAACTCTGTATTATAGTTTAAAGCTGAATGGACCTACCTTAGCTACTGAGAATTGATTAAGTAGGTATTATTTTCAGAATGGACTGTACGAATAAACGTAAAACAAGAATTAACCCTTGTCTACCCAGGCCATCATCTAAACGTAATTTGAACGCGCATATTTTAAAAGAATTCAACAATCGGACGAAAATTAAACAGGGTAAAAAATGTCCAATGAGACTAGCAGAGTTAGCGGTACCCAGTAAACGACAGTGTATCGATACTTGGAGGAATAAATCGTACTTATTGCCACAAGTTATGGTATGAAAATACCCTTTTCGTATTAACCAGTCATCATTTAGAACATCGGACCCAATCACCACTTGAGATCGATATTTCAGATTGAAAGACTGAAGCAGCATGTCATGGATCAGCGGCCAGTTGTGCAAATACAAGACGCTTTATACTGTTTCAAAAGGAGAAAATCTCAATCATCCAAAAAGTATTTAAAAACTGCTTTAGCAATACAATAATGACGGTGAAATTTAAGCTACGTACTTACCAAACCTACTTACTATTCTATTGCAGAACTTTCAAAAATAAGGTTTGTGACAAGACATTGCAACAACCTTTGCGCATGATGGAAGCACGAACATTGTGTGCTATCTTTGGACACAAAATAGCGGAAACACTAAGAACTCCGTTAAATATGTCTTTAGGATCAAGGTAAATGTATTACTAATTATTTTACATACTTTTTTACATTTTATAAGTAGCTGCCTACCGAGCTAATTCTAATCTTTGTTTTTTTTAGCTTGGATAAAATTTCTCAAGTTGTCGCGATGGACATGGCCCATATAATGTACGGTAGAAAAAACGTAAATAAAGCAAATTTGATCAATCAATCTATTCATGTTGAAATGTCTAATAAGGTAAGTCTTGAAGAAATAAAAATAACGTAAACCTTACTTTTGAAAGTTCTAACTGAATTAGTAAATTTTATTTTTATTGGTTTGCAAGGACTAATATTACTTATATATTTCCTATAGGTAACCACATGGATCTTAAACATTCTTGAAGATGCATCATACAAGCTGCTGCTAGAGGATATAAGAGGTTATATTATATAAATATTTTTATATTAAACCATTTTAAAATGTTATATGATTAATATATTACTAATATCATATTTTTAGTCTAAATACGTTATTAGGTATAGGACAGACGAAAATGTAAGTAAGTACTTACGCAATCATTAAATTATTTCATCGGCCCGTGAAATATATTCACAGATTTGGAAGAAGAAGAAGGACCCGTTCTTGACTTTATCGATGATCTAGTTGCTAATGTTGTGGTAAGCTACAGCGGTAGTAATAAAAATATGTTACAAACGAAAAGTGACCGTGTTTACACTGCTTGTGCTTTTACCTTTCAGACTATCTGTGAACCGTGCCTTGTGCAGTATGAATCATCCTCAGAGTCTTCATTTAAAGAAGAATATGATATAACAGAAGAACAATGTAAAATAAAAACAACTCCAGATACAAAATCAGATATATATGAGTTTGATGATAGTGGACTAACTGACGAAGAATACTTCAATAATGAAATTACAAAAATTATAAATAATTTTGATAAAGTCACGGAAGATGAACAAGAAAATGAAAGTATTGAAGAAATAAATGAACGCTTAGATGATAGCAGGGACGGACACGAAAATGAAAATATTGATGAAATCAATGAATACGTAGATGATAACAGAGACGCATACGAAAATGAAGCAATCCAAGACCGAAATGATAATATGAAAATAGTAGATAATCCTAACGATGATACCGAAGCCTTTGACAATACTGACGGAAATGAACGCTTCGATGACGGCAGGGACGGATACGAAAATGAAGCAATCCAAGACCAAAATGATAATATGAAAATAGTAGATAATCCTAACGATGATAACGAAGCCTTTAACAATACTGACGGAAATGAACGCTTAGATGACGGCAGGGACGGATACGAACATGAAGCAGTCCAAGACCAAAATGATAATATGAAAATAGTAGATAATCCTAACGATGATAACGCAGCTATTGACAATACTGGCGGAAATGAACGCTTAGATGACAGCAGGGACGGATACGAAAATGAAAATATTGATGAAATAAATGAATACGTAGATGATAACAGAGACGCATACGAAAATGAAGCAATCCAAGACCAAAATGATAATATGAAAATAGTAGATAATCCTAATGATGATAACGAAGCCTTTGACAATACTGACGGAAATGAACGCTTAGATGACAGCAGGGACGGATACGAAAATGAAAATATTGATGAAATAAAAGAATACGTAGATGATAACAGAGACGCATACGAAAATGAAGCAATCCAAGACCAAAATGATAATATGAAAATAGCAGATAATCATAACGATGATCATGAAGCCTTTGACAATACTGACCGAAATGAACGCTTAGATGACAGCAGGGACGGATACGAAAATGAAAATATTGATGAAATAAATGAATACGTAGATGATAACAGAGACGCATACGAAAATGAAGCACGCCAAGACTTAAAAGATAATATGAAAATAGTAGATAATCCAAACGATGATAACGAAGCCTTTGACAATACTGACGGTGATCAAGTTAACCTCGATTTGGAAAATCCAGAACCGAATGACTTGGATATAGTGGAATATGTAGATGCCAACGAAAATAACGATTCAAACGTGAGTGAAGTGTTTGAAATATTTTCCGAAGAAATACTTAATGATGACAAGCACAAAACAGTTAAATTTTCTCAAATATATGGGTAATTTTTTTAATATTTTTGTAAATATTTATACTACATAACATAGTATTTGTGCATACATTATAACCACCAATAATAATCACCAGTACTTTATGACTTACCTAACTACTTTTTGATACATTTCAGTGAATCAAGAAGAATCTAAGCTGCTTGCACTTTCAGACACCGGGAACTTAATATTAGTATACCTATGAACAACACTACTAATTTATAAATCACTAGTGTTGTTCATTTAAAAATATATGTATTTATTTCACAATTTATAAATATATTTATCTTCTTCATTTGTGTAATTTCTTGTTTTAAGTCATAATATATCTGAAGAAAATGTTGATTATGAGCGACCACAAGTACCTTACAGCGACCACAAACAAAATATAGTTTTTGCAGTGCCCAATGAACATTTACTAAGTAAGTTAAATTATTATTCAAACTTAAAATAACCTTTAGTGTAATATTTACTGAATTATACTTTATTATATAGGTGATGCAGATGAATTATGGCCAAGTGATTTATCTTCTCCAAGCTTAAAAGCTAGCGAAAGTGTAAGTAAGTCCATCAGTTCACTAGGGAACATAATAGAGACTGATGAAAAATATGTAACTCCACCCGAAAGTGAAGACAAAGTGGAAGTCACACAAGGAATAGGAAACCAAATCAGTGAAAATATAATAAACGAAGGCGTCAGGCAGGGGTTTGAACATTTAGTACCATCGCTTATCAAAATGATTGAGGACACGGATGAAAAAAATGTTTCAATCAAAAAGCCAAAAGAATCGAATATAAGTGAAGAAGCTAAAACAAAATCTATTGAGAGCCCTCGGACGATCATTGAAAATAAACAATCTGACGAAAAGTTACATGAGAAAGCTCATGTGTTTGAAGACAAAAATAACATGGACGATAAAATGTTTAAAAATATGGAAGAAAGTTTTTGCACAACAGTCAAAGATATGTCAATGGTAGCAACTAATAAACCGATCAATGATGAAAAGTCTGAAGTTGTTCCGGATCTAGTAGAGGATAATGCGTGGAGTAAGTTTAGATAGGCGTTGATACGAGGGATGCCTTTTAAGTTTTGTCGTTTGAAGAAAAAAACACAACTAGAACCTTATAGTACTTTTTATTGTTTTTCAAAGTATTCACCACGTAGCTTAATACACTTTTCCATTCGCTCAAACCAGTTATTATAACATTTATTCCACTCTAAAGTGGGGGTGTTCAAAATGGCTGACTTGAAAGCGTCGACTGCTTCTTCACTGGACTGGAACCTTTGACCACGAAGACTTTTCTTAATTTTAGGAAATGTAAAAAAATCGTTAGGGCTTAGGTCAGGACTGTATGGAGGATGGTCAAGAATTTCTACTTTTTCCTGCTTCAAATACTCAATCGTTTGACGAGCGCTGTGTGAACTTGCATTGTCGTCGTGCAGGATGATGCGTCGCTTTGAGTTAGATTTTCGAAGTTCGGCGATGACTTGTGGTAAACAAACTGTGGTATACCACTCTGCGTTAACCGTTCTACGATCATCAAGTGCAATAGTCGCAACATGGCCGGTTTTTCTAACGAACGTGGCCACCATCTTCTTTGAAGTGCTTCGAGAACGAACAACTTTAGTCGGCTTTGGCTCGTCTTGAAAGACCCAGATTGTAGATTGTTGTTTGGAATCAGGATCGTAGGCATAGATCCAAGATTCGTCACCACTGATGATGTCGTAGACGTGATTTGACTCTCCTCGGTTGAACCTTTGCAGAGTTTTCTTACACCATCTGACGCGGGCCGCCTTGTGATCGTCGGAAAGCAGATGCGGTATCCAACGGCAAACTAGCTTTCTTACACCAAGCGCTTCATGCAAGATCTTCTGAATAGTTGTCCCTGAGATGCCTAATAGAGCCTCTATCTCTCGATACGTCACATGACGATCTTCGAGAATTAGTTGTCTCACTCCAATGATGTTATCTTCAGTGAATGCAGATTTTGGGCGACCTTCGCGAGATTTGTCACTAACACTAGTATGTCCACGCTGGAATTCTAAATACCAGCGTTCGACAGTCCGCAGACATGGGGCTTCATCCCTGAACACAGATATTAGCTCTTCAAAACACTGAAGCCGTGTCAGGCCTCTTCTAAAGTTGTAGAAAATTATTGCACGAACATTTTCCTTAGAAAGATTCATTTTCGTACGTAACCTGACAGATTCTAATCGACGCTGTGACTAAACAATAACATTAATCCTAATACATTCAACTGTTTTGAGATTCGAAATTTAAACACATTCGAATATAGAACAGTTCCAAATTCAAAATTGCCGGGAATTATGGAAACGACAGAACTTAAAAGGCATGCCTCGTAATAGTAAAATTCAAAGAAATGGATATACCCATCAGTAGATAACAAATAATAATAAGAATAATAATAGATAGATAGATAGTAGGATGCGTTGCTCAACTAGGGCTGCTTTTGTAGTTTAGTTTGGAAACATCTGGATCTACTAATAATAAGTACTCAATTCAACAGAAGTTCATCGGGTAGCAGTGCCTTCATGGGTAATTTATAGTCGCGGAGAGCCTAATGAGAATCCAAGATCAAACCGTACGTGATCTCCTCGAGTTTATTGTTTTATTATGTCTTGCGCCTTACGTGATTATAATTTAAATTACAGCAACTACCTTGATACGAGATTGCGACATACGCGATTGGTGCAAGCATTTGGAAGGCGGATTTGAAAATTTGGAGTTGTGGACAAAATGGGTTGATAAAATTTATCAAGACATAAATTGCTCGGAATACAGAATAGGTAAGTAAGACTTGACTATTTTCTCAACTACAGACTTTGCTTTGCAGCATCTTAAAGGCATCTTGAGTTTTGCAGGAGTTTGTGGGCGATATTCTTGCATGAAAAGAAAACAGACGAAGAAATGGACGAAACTGATAAAACACGTAAACAGAGAGACGGTGTTATGGAGAAATGTTTTTAGAAGTAACCATGAAAAATGCAAAGTCTATAGAAGATTTTATCAGTTTGATAAAATTAAGGTAAAAACTGCTATTGACTCTACAGTCAATAGCAGTCATAGCTACCTATTCACTAGTAATCGAAAAACAACTGCTATTGCTAATACTATTCCAACAATTTTAGGTTGCACCAACAGCATGTTGTCCATGCAAATGTTCTTGTAAAAATAGGTGATTCAAAGGAAACCACTATATTGGCGACGTCACGTGACGTGTGTGAGTATATAATATAATTCATTACCATATAGATAGCATTAAATTAAATGCAAGCATAAATACAAACAGGAGCAACAACATTAACAGTATCTTATAAATATTCATAATAAACTTACACGGTGTTCTTACGAGCTAAATTCACACAGGCAGTCATTTGAAATGTACATTAATTTGATTGAAATCATACTTTCGCACATTGGAGTCCCTGCATCCGGCAAACACCCACTTGCCATTGAACCCTATATCTCTAATGCCATCACAATCGGAGCCCGTTAACTGAACCCTGAGTGTACTGAATGTTTCAAGTAATGATAAAACAGTACAAGTACCATCTTGACGACCCACAACAAACATTTGATTTGGTAAACTTGCAAGGCTGAGAATAGGGTTGGCAGATTCGTGCCACTCTTTTAATACGTTGCCATCTTGTAGACTTACGAAGATTATCTGGAATAAGTGATTTTTTTTAATGTTATATTTATCAGTAATCATTATATATTGATAAAGTAGCATAAACAGATAAAAATATTACCTTTCCATTGCTGCAGCCTATGACTATAGTCTGGTCAATAACAACGACGGCATTGACAGCAGAATCTAATTGCCTAGTAAACAGCGGCTCCCTCTTGGCTACATGCACGCACACAACAAGGCCTCTCTCACATCCAATCACGAGGAGTTTGTTACCTGTGCCAATCTGAAAAAAAATATTACTATGAAAATAATTAAAGTAATATATATGAAGGTTCTCAAACTCACGGCAATATATTTATTACTATCATAAACACACTTGCTCACAAATAATTACTAATTATCATTATGAACCATCTAGCTGTGCCTGCGACTTCGTCCATGTGGAATTTAATTGACAAAGTTTCATACAAACTTTCATCCCCTATTTTATCCCCTTGGGGGTAGAATTAATCAAAATCCTTTCTTAGCGAATGCCTACGTAACATCTACCTGCATGCCAAATTTCATCCCGATCCGTCCAGTGGTTTGGGCTGTGCGTTGATAGATCACTATGTCAGTCAGTCACCTTTGAGTTATATATATTTAGATTGTAACAAGACTGTAAAAATGTACATAAATCAAAACAATAAACAAATTTATTTCTCTCTCTTTGTGAACACAAGAAAGTAAAAATACCTCTCTGTCATTTTCAACATCAACCACATCTGTGGTGGTGCCCAATGCGCAGCAATTGATTTGTCCATGTCCTACAATAATGTTGTCCAAGCATTTTGATTCACCAACATCCCATAGTTTTGCAGATCCATCTCTAGTAAACAACATGATTAACAATTGGATATTGTTCTGTGAGATGGAATCAACCCACATGCAGACCAAAACCAACCCTTGTTTTGGTGTTTCTAGGTTGGTTTTTGTTTGCAGATGTTGGGTTGGTTTGATTTTGCAAAAGTATGTCCAATTACAGAAAGAAAATCCTACCAAAACGATTCACATAAAAAATACACAGAGTCTCGTGATATAATCCAGTAGTGGGTAAAGTTATATGGTGTTATTACAAAAAAAAAATAACACATGGCAAACACAAATTGTGTCAAATTATACAAGCAAAATTTTAGATATTTCCGGTTTATCATGGAGGTTAAACTTTTTTGTAATATCCCAGGATATAATTTAAAAGATCTAAGTCCAATTGCAAGTAGTACCCTGTCATAAGTACTAAATTGTTCTCATGGGATGTCTTAGGTTTCTATTGCTATAGGTATAAATTTTCTGTGCAAATGAGTTAAATCAAAACAATTCTTACTTGCTTACTGATATAACATTCCTCCCTTTATCAACAATACATATATCTGAGATAGCCATAGTATGGCCTTTAAGAGTGACTGGGTTTATTCCAGACTCAGCAGACCAGATCCGGCAAGAGCCATCAGCGCCGGCTGACAAGACCACTATGCCTGAAGGGAAGAACCTGGATTTGTATACTGGACCGCCATGACCTTTCAAGTCTAAGCTAACATCATCTGGAAATTAAAAGAAAATTCAACTGAATAAATATATATTTTCCAATCTAACATACCTAATGACTTAAATATATGTTTAGTTACTATAAATGTATATGTCGCCGCCAAATAGCTTAATTCGCCGTTCAATTAACAGCCTAGGCACTTAACTAAACAGCGCCGTTCAACTAACGGCCTGAATGATATTCAGCCATTTGATTAAACAGCTAGGCAAATGACTTGGATCGATGACGTTTAACTACTTGCCTAGCCGTTTAATTACCTGCCTAGCCTGTTCATTTCAATTTAGTTCTACTTTCTGCCACCTAGCGCCGAAACTCACCAAACTGTCAATATCTCTGTATTCTATATTCTCTTTGTCAATATGGCGTCGGAAAAAAACATCTTTGATGGAATAATTTTATTAGGTACTTAGGTTTTTTACGATTTTTTTTAGATCCACCGAATCTATTTGCCGGGAGGGGTTTCTGTGGGGTCATAAAAAAAATAACCCTAACCTAACCCCATCCAGGTCGTTCTGCTTGGGTAGTATTTTGAAAAAGTTTTGTAGTACTTAAATGTCAACCAGTTGCCTAAGCATTAGCCAGCCAGTTTATTAAATGTTGTAATAGACGATACGGCTGAATATCATTCAGGCCGTTAGTTGAACGGCGCTGTTTAGTTAAGTGCCTAGGCTGTTAATTGAACGGCGAATTAAGCTATTTGGCGGCGACATATACAAAAGCATTAGCATCTGAGTATAATAACTTTATAATTATTTATATCTACTTACTTGTTCTACTATCCCAAACCAAGAGCCTATCTCCTTCACAGGATGATACAGCCAATGCATTTTCGGCCACAGAAACTGAGAGAACTGCCTTATCATGTAGCTTGTGTGATTTTGTGGGGGCAACAAACGCAATCTTTAACCCTGAGTCAATATGTTTGACTACCAAGCTTAGTGTTCCATGGGATATGTACTGGTAGTTGTCAGAAAAATTGATTTTCATTCTCCCGTCACTGTGAGCAGTTATTAACTTGTCATGCACACTGACTTCATTTAGCTTCTTCGAAGATATCCATGCTTCACAATTCGGCAGTCTGTTAATTAATAAAAATACTAACTATGTATGGTAGACACAGCAATAATTTGATATACAATCAAAATATGCCCCAGAAACAAGGGTATAGGTTTGGCAATTCATGAGTGAATCTTGTTTTTGAATGGGGTCAACATACAGTAAGCCACAGTAAGTAATTTAAAAATTAGGAAACATGTGTAACTTTGACCTGAATTTCAGCAACTCACACGGCTCCAGAGGTGGGAAATAGCCCAAACTCCTCCCTCGCATTGAGCAGTGTCTCAGTATACGGCTCACCCACTCCCTATTACTTGAAATGCGAGTTTTTGGGAATGTGTACGACAATGCATTTCTGCCTACCACTTCAGAGGATAGAGAGGGGTATTGGTGTTGTCAAAATCAACAAAAAAATCTTATAAGATATCGTGATAATACTTGCCTTATAACGTCGTTCCAATCGCATTGGATTGTGATAACCGGCATAGGAGTACCCATCACTTTTATTGTATCTAGAAAAATTTAACAGCAATATTAGGTCTTCCGTAAGAAGAAACCTAAAGAAAGAGCTGGATGGAGCTGAATGATTTGCCAATTTCAAGTTAGCAAAATAAACAAATAAATTGGTAGTACCTACCTCCCTAAGTACCTCCCCTTTCACTTTTTAAATTGTCAATGTCACTGACAAGCAATCAATCAGTTATGTCAGTAACTGTTTTAGGGTTCCGTAGTCAAACTAAGAAACCCTATGGTTTCGCCATGTCCGCGTGTCTGTCCAGCAGTTGTAAGTTTCATCTCTATCTCAGATCATAAATAGTTCATTCAAGGACATCAATTATTATTTATCCAAAAAATACTCATTATTAATTTTAAATAATAATAAGTCCGATTTTCGATTCGGTCCGAGTTTCGAACCACGCACCGCCAAACGTGTACCCGGTCTATTCACAACTGAACATTTGACCGTTAAAAATCATGGTGAAATTATCAACCACTTAATAGAATTTAGGAGACCTGCGGCATAGATTTTGCACATCAAAATAATCTATCACCTTTATGATTAGGTTCACGTATTTTCGAAGAGTAGCGGAATGTTTACGGAACCCTATAGTATGCGTGATCCGACATGCACTTGGTAGGTTTTTTTTTTTAAATGTGTTGATAACATAGAGGATATACATATTTTTGGTGGAGTGGGGTAAACAGCATGTAAACAGCAATAACTGCATGCTGTAAACAGCATGCTGAAAACGCGCCTATTCATCATGAACCTATTATCTATCATTCAATTCACATACATACCATCAATAATACGTACATTATAAGGTAATTATAGAAAAGGGGGACATCAAATAATGCATATATGCCGATTTGCGTTAAATCCGCCGTATTATCAAAACCGATTTAGAAACGTTTATTTATGCCGGTTTTCGTAAACCGGTTCCATCACTAGTCTTTTTATTCTATGGTAAGGTCCAGTTCAGTTCAGTCAGTCAGTCAGTCTGCTGAGTCTTTGGTCTGCTGTTTTGTATAAAAAAACAAACTTAAATAAAAAGTGGGCGACTACTGAGACGTTTAATTTTATTATTTTCTGTAAGATAAGATTTAACTTGACATTTTGTATTTAAGCACATATTTCTAGTGTTAATAGTGATATTAGGGGATGTTTCAAACCCATTGTGTCAGTGAAAATGCATTTTTCTATTCCTGATCTGCAACAATTTCAAGATGACAATGGGATCTCTTACACGGTAAGTGTATTTTCGTCATACTCTTCTATGTTTACTAAAATTTTGCCGTTGAGAGATAGTGAGTGTACGAGTTTTTATCAATGGCTCAATTTTTTCTTATATGCCTAATACGTAAATGTCTACAAACTTTTAAATTTATTAGTGGAAAAAAAATGTGTATATTTACCAACAATTATCACTGATGTAAAGGCCTACAACATCCACATTGATGGTGTGTTCCACTGCACGGCGCGCTACAAGCAGCTCCTCAGCCTCCACGAGCAGCTGCAGGCACAGAACCCTCATGTCAAACTGCCCCAGTTCCCGCCCAAGAAGTTTTCCATATTCTTAACTAGCTCACAATTAGAAGAGAGAAGAATCTTATTGGAGAAGTACATGCAAATAGGTAACCATTGATATTATTTAATACTCACTTTTAGCCATGATTCTATGAATTGTCTTATAAATGATGGAAAAGTCTTCAAAATTCTATTGGACAAAATTTTATACATGTAATTAGATAGTACTATAATCTTTGGTACTTATTTACCATGGACAAGGAAATAGGATATTATTTAATGATGTCAATTCTTACAAGGAAATAATAAATGATATAGGTATATCATTATTTATTTATTATAAGTCATTTAGCTGTTTACTTTACTATTAAAAGGCCACCATAATAATAAAATATGTTGGCATTCTCTTATTAATGTGGATAAAATTGTGGGTAAAAGTGAGCTATAGTTAATAAGTTGTTAATGAATTAATTACAAATGATATTTTTGTTACAGTGGGTCAAAATCCTGAGATATCAAACTCGGATCTCCTAATAACATTTCTGTTTACGGCTCAACAAGAAACACATGGGATTAAGATGCATGAAGTAGACATTGAAATCTCTTTAATGAATGGATACAGGATACCACTGTCAGTGTCGTCAATAGACTCCTCAAGCACAATATTAGACATTGCTTGCAACTATATAAATCTACCAAAGGAATTGATAAAATATTTTTCACTGTACCTTTTTAATTGGAGCTGTGCTAAAGACGGACAGCCCGCATTAAAAAAGCTGGAGGAATATGAATCTCCATATATATCACAAAAGTATGTTAGGCCAGAAGATAAAATCGTACTGCGGAAGAGGTAAATATTAGCTGTGTTATCATAATATCAATCAGCATTGTGACATTTGTTCACAGAACAAAGGAATTTTCATTATCAATTATATATTTCATCCTATGTTTCAGTTACTGGGACCCATGTTATGATGTTGACCTAATGATTGATAGAGTCTCACTAGATTTATTGTACTTGCAAATAATAGAAGACTTGGATTTGGGCTGGATTACTGCTGATCCACAAACTAAAGATATACTGTCCTCATATGAAGCCAAGAAACAAAAGAGAGAGGTAAGATAATGGAAAAACTACAAATGTTATTATTATATTATATTTCATATTTCCAGACCTTCACAATAGATAAGGAATTAATGTCCTCACACAAGTACACAATGTATGAATGTACTATTTGTTATCTTTGTTCTATTACACCCATGATGCATGCAAGGTTTGTCAGTACTTTGAATATTAGGATTTGAAAATAATGTTTTAGTAGGCAATAGAGATTTAATTCATTTCCTTTAAATTTTAAATTAATTCCTTTAAGTTAACATAGTTTACGGCAAGCAGAGTTTTGCAAACTAAATTGCACTTTGTTATTAAATAGCAAGAGTGTCTATTTATTTCATTGTTTTGCTGAGTGAAGTATGTTTGTAATCTGTGGCATAGGTGAAGCAAAAACTAGTTTGGAAATTAAACATGTATATCTCAGTTAGAGACTCCTCAGTAAGTCACTATACAAGTCATTTTGATCTGTGATCTCAAGTCACAAGGATACAGTGTGTCTTGAATACACACTGCACATCTTATCTACAAAGAATGTGGGGTCACAGGGAGCACTAGGTTTATAGTTGCACTTAAAGCTGTATAATTTAAATTGTATAACTTTGTATTTTGTAGAAAAATGAATGGCAAATAACTTAATTGATATTTTTGCATACAGGGATCACTATTATTTATAGAAGGTGAAGAAATATAGCAGTTTAAAGATTTAATTAGTCTTTAAAACCTTTTACTTTTCAACTATCTGTTGGAGTAGTGCAACAGTGCAGTGTTTTGATAGGTAAATCCCATTGAATTATCATACAGGTAAAAATCTGTTCACGTGTTTTTTAGACTAGCCTGAACAAATCGACAGACAGATAAGGATGTATGGATATATTCATAAACGCAAAGCAACTCACAACATGTGTTATTAAATAAAATAAAAACACAAATAGTAAAATTATTATGATTACACATTACAGATAGCTTCATCCATTGTATTGAGTGATAAAACTGCCAATAATGAGTCATAAAACAGGTTTACTCTGACGATAGTCATGATTAATCAAATTGACTGCAATATAAACAAGCTAGGTACCGCATATTGTTATTCTGGGATAAGTTATTCAAAATTCGACACATTGATACAGTTGCAGTTATACCTGGTATAGGGAATATTACACTACTCTTCTCGCGTGCTTACAATTCGAAACTTCATTATACCCAACTTTTAATAAATTAGCGTAATTAGAGTAGTGGTTAGAGGGCTGCCCTCGTAACTGAGAGGTTCTGAGTTCGACCCCCATCCTGGCCATCAAACTATTGACGTACGTGAGCCCACTCCTACCTAATTCGCATTGCTAGTAATCTTTAAAATGAATGTAATTTTACACTTGTTGTAATCTGTTTGATTGAGAAAAAATTCTGTATTTCAGTAGTTCATTTAAATTACTCAAATCAGTACCTATACCTACTTTAAAAAGTTAGATTTGTTGAGAAACTTGTTTTGATATTTGTATCTGTTTTGAAACCGATAATAATCCAAACTGCATTCTATGAAACATATTTTAGAGTTCATATTAGAATGCTGGTTCGATGACGGACGGCGACGTGAAATAAGCGATGACCTTTGCGTATTTTGCAGTACGTGGAATTGGCACGAACTCTGAGGCATTACGGCCGGGTGCCGGCCGGGGAGGCGGTCACCGAGGCGACCAACTTAGGGGGCGTCAGCGATGCCACGTGCCGCGTGCGTGTGTCGCTCGCTTGCAAGGAACTCGCGCTCGTGTGCCTGACGCAGCCGGCGCGGGAGCAGCGCTACAAGGTCACCAGGATGAGGTGTTGGAGGATTACCACTTTGCATGCGGTAGGTAATATCAAAAGTATTATTTACTTATTTAGTGACAACAAGTTTATGCCCGCGACTTCGTCCGCCTAGTGTTTAACTTAACAAAAAAATCGGGATTATCGGGATAAAAAGTATCCTATGTGTTAATCCCCGTTATAAACTATCTGTGTTCCAAATTTCATCCAAATCCGTTCAGTAGTTTTTGCGTGAAAGTGTAACAAACATACATCCACACTCACAAACTTTCGCATTTATAATATTAGTAGGATGGTGTTGCCTGCTCATATCTCTTGCTGTTCCTGAGAATGTACACCATCTTTTGTTAATTGAAAAGAGTAACCGTTGAGTTTCTTGCCGGATCTTCTCAGTGGAAGCAGCATTCCGAACCGGTGGTAGATTCTGACTATTCATAAATGCTTTGTTGGCTTACATGAATAAAAATAATTTTGAGTTTGAGTTTGGATTTGATCCTTAGACCTGCATTTAGGCACTTGTGTTTGTTTCAATAGGCGCGTTAGTCGACCAATGACCTAATCAGTGGTGATTTAATGACTCAATAGACGTATTGCATTGACTATCAATTTTATTAGTAGGTAGGTAACTTTTGTCTGTCAACATACATATCTATGTAAGTAATTAAGTACTACAAAATATTTATTATTTACAACAAAACGTCAAGTAGGTACCTACGCTGACATTTAAATGTTTGCGAAATTGCATGTGTTTATTTGTTTCAATAATTATCATGTTGCAGATGGAAAGGCCGCAAACCCAAAACGGTCACGACTCTCTGCTCGAGGATGCGAGCAAAAACTTTGAGTTATCATTTGAATATCTCCTCAGTAAAGATAACTTGAAATGGATAACCTTGAGAACAGAACACGCGACCTTTATTAGTGTTTGTTTGCAGGTCAGTAACATTAACATTCAGAAACTTAATATACCTACCAATAACCGCTTATCATCAGTCGATCATTTTCTTTTAATGAATCATTATGACCAGACGATAATTTCGACTGGTGAGTTTTAATGTCTTTACAGTATTAAAACTACTTATCAACTAACTTACAGTAAATATATATAAAAACAAAAACAAAATAAAATAATAATTAAAATCTACTATATAAAAATAAGTCGGGTTTTCCTTCCTGACGCTATAACTCCAGAACGCACGAACCGATTTCCACGGTTTTGCATTCGTTAGAAAGGTCTCGGGCTCCGTGAGGTTTATAGCAAAGAAAATTCAGGAAAAAATTCAACAGAAAAGCGCATTCCACGCGGACGGAGTCGCGGGGCACAGCTAGTTATATATACAAAAGTGCCTCCATGTATTATGTCTTTTAAATTGAAAAATAATTTGGATAAAAATAATTGATATGGAATTGTTTGACTCTGGTTCAAACTTCAAATTACTTATCTTGATTGTCTAGTATGAATTAACTTTGTCTTTGCACCTACTGACTTGCGTGGTAGACAAACCGACACACGGCTTGTCTTGTTTGAGACATAGAGGTCAAATGTTATAAATCAGTCACCAACCGTAATGGAGCGACTATGACCGCGCTTATCGACTGATCCGGGTGCACCGAACCCGCGGCGGGCACTCCTCTAAAAGGGATGAAGGAAAACAATGCTAATATGTTCAAACGTAAACAAAATTATCAATCGAATATGAACTATGTAAGTATATGGTGTAGGCGTAACCCCAATAGAATTTAATTGACAGCCATCGACACCGCACATTGTTGCATACCTACATTTAATATTACGGAGCTAGTGCTCGTTATACCCAATCACTACATAGTATACAACTAATTAGCTTCCCGCTGTCTGTCCTTTTGTATGCTTTGACCTTTAAAACTACGCAACGATTTTGATGCGGATTTTTTTATAGATAGAGTGATTCAAGAGGAAGGTTTATATGTATAATACATGCATAATATAGTAGAGGAACACTGATAATTTTAGAGCCGTGCGAAGCCGGGGCGGGTCCCTAGTGATACCTATAAATCCTTCACAGGGTTCGACGGTGGAAAGGAAATACAAATCAAACGCCATTTCGGTCGAAAATTAGTTTTATAGACACATCGACAGAGAATCTAAAACCCTATCGAACTGTATATAAAAAACTCATTTTCGACCAAATTGGCGTTTCATTTTTTTCCCTTTCCACCATCGGTATGTATATAACTTGTGACTTTTTCCAGTCTATAGTTGACGAGCTGATGCGTCAGAAGGCAGACAAGGGCCCGTCGTCGCCGCACCGCAAGCGACGCAGTTTCACGTTCGTCCGGCGAGACGGATCCAGTCAGCTGATCACACCTTCCTCTTCTAGTGATACCCTGAGTTCAGCCGTGAGTTGACATCACACCTATTTATATATCACATCTATACTAGGTGAAACAGAAAGGGTATACTATTTTTTTGCACCTTTACTTTGTAAATCTAAAACTATCAGCTTTGTGGGACAGTTGAAGTACTAAAGCTGTATACCTGTAACACCTTTTTTTTCAAGTTTCTTCCAAAGCTGATAATTTTAGAAATACAAAGTAGGTTTAGAAAAAAAAAGTATACCCTTTATGTTTCAACCTGCATACACGTTGGCTATATTGTTACAATGTTTAATTCTATCGATAGCAATGATATGCTATATTTTTTTATTTAAGGTCGATGGGGCGATCGTGTTCTCCATACATATTTCATTCCGAATGTATACGAGACACACAAAGTTTTTCCTTACGACAATGGATTTTATCACTTCTAAATAAATTATTGTATTCGCATCTAATGATTTCAGGCATTTAAAAATAGATTAACATAATTAAAATCGATCGTAAAATTTGTTAAAATTTACGCCTGTGTGTGTGAATTTGTCAGCGCCATCTGACTAAATTAGGCCATTATTAACATAAAATTTGTACTTTGAGTAAACTGCGTGCTAATAGTGTACTAGTTGAAATGACAGATGGTGGTGACCAAATTATTATTGCAAATATGTATTGCGCCATCTATATTAATAATTCCGTCAAGGGGTACGGTAAACTCGATTGAAACGTAACCAGAATAATAACACTTAAAAAAATAATGATTTCGAGTCGACAACATATATCCGCAAAATTCGGATTGTCGTGATAAACAATATTATAATTATAATATTCGGCACAGTACCGCCATATTTTCTATGAACGCATGTCAGTCAGTATCAGTGATGACTGCGCCAGTGTTCTCAGTTGGTGGGCCATATTTTTAAAGAAAGAAGAAGAAGAAGTGCATTTATTGATTGAGCTGTCAGAACAAACAAATTCAGTGTTCAATGTTCATGATGTTTCCGTACGAGTATTCATTTCATTTAGTTTTGCTTTGCATACTGATTAACTTTCATCATCATCATCATCAGCCTATGCTTGTCCACTGCTGGACATAGGCCTCCCCTAATGAGCGCCATAGCGCCCTGTCTTCAGCTTGCCGCATCCAGAATCGGCCCGCAGTCTTTCGCAGATCGTCATCCCACCTGATCGGAAGGTGTCCTACACTACGCTTGCCGAGTCGAGGTCTCCACTCAAGAACACGTTTACCCCAGCGGTTGTCGGTTCTTCGCGAGATATGGCCAGCCCACTGCCACTTCAGCTTGCTAATTCTTTGAGCTATGTCGATAACTTTGGTTCTCTGTCGGATGTATTTGTATTTCTATTAACTTTGTTTGGATGTAAACACATCATGCCGAAAATTGTAATGAGTCACATTTCACCCGAGCGAAGCCGGGTTTTCATCTTTTATTATCATAATAATAACATTCAATAAAAAAATGAAGTAACGAGCTAAGGCCCAGATAAATAGACGTTGCTAAGCACTAGTCAAAAGTATAACTTTGCAAAGCACTACTTTGACTTGGCTAAGCCAAGTACCCAAAAGTGCCATAAATAAACGTTTCCACCGACTATGCTTAGCCAAGTACGAGCTAAGCCTGAGTACGAGACTACGATTGAATGGTTCAGAAGCGTTCACAATTCACTAAATTCATAAATTATTGCATACCATTTTTTTAGCTAATTTAATGTCCTATTCGGCACAATTAAAGCTTAAGTAGGATTATATCATTAGATATGTATATACTTGCCGTTACATCATATTTAAAAAGTGCATTGGACTAGTAATAATAAAAGTGAATTATTTAAATTGAACGCATCCAGTTTGATTTTTGTTAGACAATGGACGTTGACATCAATTGTATTCTCTTTGGTTGACGTTTGATTGATCATATTCGACGAGCTGGCTTTAGTTACTGGACAAACGCAACTCCGCTTTGTAATCAATCTGGTCACCGACGACGATAACTTTAAATTCCACCCGGGCAAACAAAACGTACATCAGAGAAATGAAAGGAAGAAAGAAACCCTTCATGGAGTTCGTGAGCTGTGTCCTCATAAGCCTCACACAGCAGCACACAGCTGTTATTGAAAATAAAAAGACCGATGGGGCATCGGGCAACGGTATAAGGTGCAGCCTGGCAATGAATAGCTGAAGAATAGGTACACAGGGAATTACAGCAAAATCCAGGATGTTTATAATAATATGAAGAAGAAATTACACTAAAAATATATATTTGATAAAATAAAATAAAGCTGATTGAGATATTTTTTTATTAAATCACTACCACCAACAAGTCACTATATCTAATCTCTATCACCAATCACCAATCACTATCACCAACAACCTATGCCGTCTAATTATCTGGTCACTAGTTTGAAATGAACTCTTGAATTTAGAAATATTCGGCTGTCGTAAGCGCTTCCAGGCCATCTTGCTACTATCTAATATTTTTACTTTGTAAACCTTGGAATATGTGGAATAGTCATTGGAGTAAACATTGGTTAATCGATATCCGTAGATACATTTCCAATTTCTTCAACAAAACAATTATATCTTCGAATCCAAAGTCCATAATTCGTTTTTAATTTTACCGCGCGACAGCGAATCGTGTTTTTTATGTGTCAAACTCGCAATAAGCACTTGCTAAGTCATTGAAAATCTATACTATAGCTAAGGAAAGCATTGGCTAAGTATTAGGTTGGCTTTCGTCGAAAGTAACGTGCTAAGTACTGTCTATTTATGTGAACTGACGCGGCTAAGCACTTACTTTGGCTAAGCCTCGGCTTAGTAACGTCTATTTATCTAGTGTTTTTAATATTTTCCGGACATAATACAAAGTGTCTAATAAATAAATTAATGTATCGCTGACATGATAGGTATCAGATAAATAAATAAATATCGCCAGACTTACTCAGCAACTATATGGTTCCAAACTAAGCAACGCTTGTACTATGGCTACCATACATTAAACTGGCGATCCCAGTGACACCCAGACCTGGGCAAATTACGAAAAATTCGTTTCAGAAAATTTCCTTTGTCGGGAATCGAACCCGCAACCATTCGATGCAGTGAGCCGAGCGGCCAACGCTCAAACTACAGCGCCAAGCGGTCGTCAATTCGCCACACGAGGTACTACGTTGTTGCAGACGCGACGTTGCCAATTGGTAGAGAGCGGCGACTTGACAACGTCGGATGTCTATTATAAAAGCGTTTGTTGTCGGAAATATTTTTTTCGTTTAGTGTATAGTAGCACAGATATAGATTTACATAGATAACGCAAGTATCACGATTTGTATTGAAACCAAGCGTGCCAAATTTTTTACACTTACTGTGACGTCACAGATGGCGGGAAATCCAAACCGATTCAAAGACACCGATGCCGCAGATGCCCCTCCGCCCGCTACGATTCTCTCGAGTGATTATCTCGCTCATATTCATATTTTTATATCTGTAGTCGCGATGGACTGTAAGTTATCGGCGACAAACCTTGACGCTTGGTCGGGGTTGAGGGTTTTCGGACACACTAAGTACATTTATTTGCGTTATCTATGTTAATCCATATCGATGGGTAGGATAGTGGTGCCGCTGGCTTAGGATTACCGTATAGGTACATAAAATGAAAATTTACTGTATTTGCCAAATAAATACCGAACCTGGTATATACTAACCATAGATACTACTGTACTATATATGTACACAGGTACTAGGTAAGTATGTAATAAATATTGGAACGAAGTTCCTTATCGCGCGTTGCGAAAGGGGGCTAGACGGAAAAAATTAAGACCAAAAAATGTGTAACGTAACGACACTTTTTTCACTTTATGTGCGGCGTGCGCGTGTTTCTCGGTCTGTCTCTCTCTCTCCGTTATAGAAAGCACGCCAGTTATAATTTTTTTTTCGTTTCGTCTTTCTATTTCGCATTGAACAGTGTGGTGTCGTGACTTCCTTTTCCTTTTCCTTTTCCTCTTCCTTTTGCTTTTGCTTTTCCTTTTGCTTTTCCTTCTGCTTCTGCTTTTACTTTTACTTTTACTTTTACTTTTACTTTTACTTTTACTTTTACTTTTACTTTTACTTCAACTACCATCGACGATTGACGACTGCTTGGTGCAGTGGATTGAGCGTAGGCCGCTCGGCTCACTACACCGGGTGGTGGCGGGTTTGATTCCCTTCAGGGTAAATTTCGGAATTCCCCTTTCCGTAATTTGCCCTGGTGTTGGTGTCACTGGTATCGCCCCCAGTCCATTGTACGGTATCCATTGTCCAAGCCTTGCTTAGTTTGGGACCATACAGTTGGTATGTTTGTCTGGCGATATTTATTTATTTATTAGTATTATTTTGATTGAGCTGAAGCTGTGAAAGCCGATTGCTTAAAGCACGCGTCTTGCGGGCACCAGGTATTGGGTTCAAACCCCGGCTCGCACATCTGGATTTTTCGTAATCTATGTGTGTCTCATAATTTCTATATGATTATCACTAGCTTACGGTGAAGGAAAACATCGTGAGGAAACCTGCATATCTTAGAAGATCTAACCAATTTTCGAAAGACATGTGAAGAAACAGCGTGGTGGATTATGGCCTGAATCCTCCTCGTGTTCAGGGGAGGCCCATGCCCAGGAGTGGGACGTTAAAGGGCTAAATAAATATAATTATTATTATTTTTGTTGAAACCTACGTGGTGGAAATCATCAAAGCACTGGCCTGTTTATAATTAATTTTTAAATTCCGTGTAATTTATATTGACATTTGTTTTTACATAGAATTCTATTCTGTCTGTCAAAATACGCTGTACATAAATATCTTGTCTGGCCTACGTATATGTTTTTATTAATCTGCTGAGCTTCGCAAAATTAAACGAAAGCGTCAACTACGCGACTTGGACCTTCGCCATGAAGATGTACTTGATCGACAGGGAACTATGGGACTGCGTCATGAAGCCTGCGGAGGAAGTTGACGACTTTCAACGCAAAGATGCCAAAGATCCAAGATTTGCTTGAGTCTAAGCGAACATCTATATCTCATCGTTATGACAGCTGAAACTTCGAAGGAAACATGGAAGCGACTTCGGGAAGCCTACGCTGACAGCGGGCTTGCTCGACGCTTACAACTTATGAAGAAATAGCTTGGTACTAAACTTGTATTGTACTCGAACATAGAAGCCTATGTGAATGACATACGGCATGTGCAACAACAACTGATTGCCAATCAAGCTGGTCTGGAAGATGAACTTGTTGGTGTGATTATGCTGGCAGGACTTAACGACAGCTACAGCCCAATGGTGATGGCAATAGAGCATTCCGGCACCTCGATATCTACAGACTCGGTTGCATCGATCCTGCTGAACGAAGAACGCCGAGATGCCTCTGCTACATCTAGTGCCTTTTCTTAGTCTAGTGTAAATAGTGTGCCTAAGGTGTCGTGTACATATTGCAAAAAAGTAGGCCACGTAGTGTCTCAATGTAGGAAACACTACTAACGCTACTCTGTATAGGACTATAGGTCCTATAATTTTGATTGAGACACGATTTTTATGTTGATTTCTTGTAATTATTGTTGTTGTTATAAATAAAAATATGTTTACATGGAAAACCACATCTATTTCTCAGTAATGTATCTCATATGTTAGAAAAGTGGAATACACTAACAAGTGTATTACAATTATATTTTCACTATATTTAGTAACATCTAGATATATATAACAACTCAAAGGTGACTAACTGACTGACTGACTGACATACTGATCTATCAACACAGCCCCAACCACTGGACGGATTTGGCATGCAGATGTTATGACGTAGGCATACGCTAAGAAAGGCTTTTGATTAATTCTACCCCAAGGAGATAAAATAGGGGATGAATAATCCCGAAATTTTTGTTAAGTTAAATTACACGCGGACTGTCGCGGGCACAGCTAGTCAGACAATAAAATTATTCTATAACAGATGTATATATTTATCGGTTCTTTAGAATGATGAATACACATACAATAATGTATTTTACAATAGCAAAAATATAATATTTTCGCTATTTATTATAAAATAAAAAGGCCGCAATTAATGTAAAAGTACGCCCTCTAGTGGCTAGTGGCTAAAATACACCATTTGTCAATGTGTGCGTGTATGTATTACAATAAAAAGTGACAGAAGTTTTTTATCGGAAAACGCTTAGATTATGAATGATTTTATGTTGATATTATTGCATATATCAATGCAGTATAATAAGTCTTAATCGCAAACAATAGTATTATAGCTTAGAAATGCTCAAATTTTGCGTAAAAAATAAATAAGTAGAATCTGTTGACTACAGCGTCATCTTGAGAGAAACTGCAATAAACCCGACCGACGCTTTAGCCTTAAGTACTTTACTAAGCTAGATAAACTAAAATAAAAATCTTTTTTTTCAATACTCTATTTCAGAACGGAGATTCATATACATCAGGCAGTTCAAGAGAAATATTTTCTGTACAGAAGCTTACAGAAAAATTCGCCTCGGTTTCCTTCAAGCCAGGCCGCGACTGCGTGGAAAACAATGCATTTGAAGCAATCGGAGACGAAGAACTATAAGGACTTTTCTCCAGGTTTTATAAAGTTTGGAAAACTTTTCCAAATAAAAATATTCACTGGAAACCATGTTGCCAATACTGTACAGGTGTAAAAAATAAATATTGACCTATTCCATTTCATAATTGTACAGAATAGATTTTTTAATCTAAATATTTAGATAGGTACTAGATAAATGTTTACGTAAGGCTATGTATATTCTTCCATATCAGAATGTATATCATATCAATATATAATTCAGTCTACTTGCCATATTATGTAGGGTAGATGTATGTTTTAGTTACTAAGTAACAAGTATAATTGCTCATAATCAGGTAATTTTGTACATTATTATTAATTATTGTTACAGAACAAAAAATAAGGATGTTATTTTGTATACAATTTGAAGACTTTTTCTTTTACTATTTAATCAAAAGCCTCAATTATCAATCTAGATATTGTATGGGGTAAGTACTTTATTGATGATTTGCTTGGTGTTTCAAAAAAATCAGTGCTGGAATCTAGTTAGAGCCAAGCAGTAACTTTCATCATCTAAAGGCTATGGTAACTGCTTAACATCAGGTGGGCCATATGATTGTTTTTCACCTATGCTGTATAAAAAAACATGGCTAGAAAGCCATTTGGTGTTTCTGGATTAACCAGCATTTATGTCACTTGACTGAATAATCTTCGCAAAAATGTAAAATATTGTCTGAATTTAATTAACTTCTTTATGTTGTGCAGTCTGGTAAAAAGATTTTGAAGTATTTTAGAAATGAATACAATTTTTTTTGTATTATTTTATGTAACATACTGTATTTTATCGAATATGTATTTGTAATATATTTTTTAAGTAACTATAATGTATGATAATACAAAGCCATTTTTATATTATTTATTGTACCACCAGAATATATTTGTCTGGATTATAAAATTTAATTCCACCTATTAAGTTTATTTACGAAAAGAACATCAGGGTAAATCTTATTAATAATAAACAACAATTTATAATAATGATCTGAATTATTTGCTTTATGTCTATTGTAAATAAAAACTATTATTTATTTTATAATATTGGTATGTGCCAATTTGGAATTACTATGTACCTATGTTATTTTTATAAAATTAAAGTAATATTCATATAATATGTTACTTTTTAGTCTTGTATTTCATCTGATTAAAGAAAACAATTGAAATGAGTAAGTAGGGATGTACCAATAACAATTGTTATGACAATGCATTATAATTTATTGAAGTTTTGAAAAATCATATTGCTTTGAAGGGACCACTATTTGTTAGGGATTTTCTAAAATAATAAGGCAACCATCTCCTGTGTCTAATATTATAATACCATTATTTTCCTTTCCATGACTCTACATGTAATATGTTATTATTTATCTGACTTATTTTTTCTACTAAAGTAAGTTGAATAAAACTCTTTTTCAAAAAGCTTGTTTAAATAGTGTTTAATTCAACAGGAATAACATTTGCCTATTAAGTTGGTGAAAAATCTCAAATGTCCACCAAAGTTAAGTTGATACTCAATGAAACATTTCATAAATAAAACTTGCTAAATTTATTGAAATAACATACCATACTTCAACTACTCAATGATTGTTTTCCCAGTTCTCTCGCTCTAATCTCTCTTTCTTTACTAAATCCACGATGGGTGTGAGGTATAGTTTGTCTTCTTCGAACTTCGTCCATTCTTCCTTGGGCAGGATCGTCTTGGTCATAGACAGTTGAATGGCGCGGACTATGCGGAAGTTGCGTTCGTCGACAACATGTTGGGGAAGACGGCGGAGAGCCTCAGTGACATCAGCAGTTTCATGCAGGCAGTCATCACGAAGGAGACCTGCAGGTTTATTAGCTAAAGGTTATCAATGCTGCGTATGACACTAACGACGAGATGACTTTCATTCATCCATTCAAAAATTAAATAAAGTAACAAATTTGTTATGGTTATAACTGCTGTAGCTAGTCACGGCCAAATGGGTAAGTTATGTTCATCAACATACCGTATTTGTTGAATCCGGATAGATTATAAGCCCATTTCCTCATGTTGTCTGAAATAAACAAAAAGTTACATAACAACCGACTTAGAAATATAAGTGTGTGTAATCAGTGTTGGTTTCTACTTACTGCATACGACGGCAGTAGTTCTGAAAGCCATTTTTACAAATGGGTGAGCTCAATCAAATTAATGTAAGCTATTCTTCTAATATAAATGAGCAGAAATCGAACAATCTGCGCTTTCCGCACCACACCACACTGTCAATCAATTTGGCAATGACAAATAGACAGACATGTCAAAGTGACAATACAAATTTAGTTCAGAATTTGTGTTTAGACATAGAGAAAGAACATTTTTTTTTGTGAAGATAGAGTCGCTGAGAACTAGAACTTTTTGAGAGCTGCTTCTTGATGTATCTTTTATTTTGCACAGCGTATCGGTTTTTAGTTCAAAGGGCAATACCGGCATTCATTATTTTGTAATTAAAATTAGTTTTGACTAATAACTTGATTTGCATAATGATAACCATGACCAGAGTTAGATGTGTCTAACACAGATGGTCTAAGGTCTAACATCGACATTATAATATGCTCTAAAAAAGTCTAAAAGTAATTAAAACATGGCTGTGGTTAGCTTTACTCTCGACTTAGTGATGGAAATTTTCACAGGTAGCGTGTGAAAAATCATATTATTTAGGATTTCATAGGTAGCACCTGCAGCCGACATAGGTACATTGGATACTGTCCCGGTTTTCATGATAAATTATCGACCAGTAACTTAATTCAAAGGATTCAGCGTTGTAGTGATAATTCGCTATGAATAAAATCATGATGTTATTGTTACCATTTTCAATGCCTATTACTAGGTTGCCAATGATTGTTACTTTCAATTCATTTTCATTACGTGCAATTTTTTTTTCGCTGTCAAAGATTTTTTTAAGTGAATTTTCACTCTAACATTTAATCCTATCAAGTTGCGCACGAACGATGATTTATCGTGAAAACTGGAACTGTACGGAACGATTTGCGATTTAATTGCAATGATTTTAACAGTTCCTGTCTATGTCGGTAGCAGGTGCTATGTATGAATGAAAACCTATGTAATATGATTTTTCACAAGCTACCTGTGAAATGTTCCATTACTACCTATTACCCGTTGCCGTCCCTAACGTCCTTTTGGGTGTACGCAAAACTGCATTGCTATAATTTTTAAGTCTGTGATACAACTGCACTTTTCCAAAGATAAAATGATAAAACGACGTAACGTGAAACGTGACGTTTTTCTTATGTCGTTGCTTATGTCATTCAAATTCTCAAGGTTTTAGTTTGAAGATTTTGGGATTTTTCCTTTGCATATTTTTGAAAAATTTTTATTAAACCTACAAATTCGTAAGGACGGTTACAAATCCCTCGATTCCAACCAATAATACCTCTATAGATTCCGCTTCGTAGCAATGTAGAAATAAGTATTCAATGTTTATGTGATGATTTTATCCAGGCCAGGCATTGACGTTTATGCATGAAGGTAATGTCTAGCCCTCACAGCTGCATTGTTTCTGTTAGGTACTCCCTATCTCTTCGTAATACTGTACTACTTTATGTCCTAGTATGACTATGATAAGGCTGTGTTGCGCGTGGCTACATCGTGTTCCTTATCAGCTTGTTTGTTTTCTTGTCTTGGAGTGAACTTCGAGTGACCTCGCTCGACCAGTCCGTCGCTTATCATTATCAGTACGAATAAAATGAGACCGACGGAAACGAATTAATTTAATTCAACGAGTGTCGTTGTGCGATCACGTTGTGTTCTGTGCGCCAGAATATTTAATTGTTCAATGTTTTTGTAATAACATTATTTTAAAGTCCTTCCGAATTCAGTTTAATTTGTGTATAGTTGAATAGTGTTTCTTTTTATCATCCTGCATTCAAGAAGAGGAATGCCAAGTGACTGTCGAGACTGTTTGGGAATTCGTTATCGAATTAATACCCTACACCAAACCTGGAAGTGGCTGCATCAGACGATCGCCCTCCACGAATATCTGATCTCCCTCTCTTCGGCTGACACCGACGCCTGTTGCTCCATGCACTAGGGGATCTTCAATTGGACTTTTATTCTCACTAGTTGCATAATTTAACTTTAAAAACACTTATTATAATAATTTACGCTTAAAAGAACTGAAGTTGCAAAATTCATACAGAAAAGTTTCCGTTTATCATTCCATTTAGGCTATAAATAAATCAATGATGGCCCAGACTATGATGAAAATGATTGCGAGCAGCGCCTGTGTATTGGTTGGAATTACAAGAAGAACAAGCGCTCGGAGCCTGGCCACCGCCAGCAAACATGTGTCGGCAAGGAAGGAGCAGAAGCTGCCGGCAGAGGGGGAGGTCACCAAGTCCGTCTTCATGTCTCAATCTACGGACATATACACAAATCTGGCTCTAGAAGACTGGATGTATCAAAACATGGACTTCTCCAAGCACCATGTTATGATGGTATGGAGGAACGAGCCATGTGTTGTTATTGGGAGACACCAGAACCCATGGTTGGAGGCCAACATCCCTCTCTTGAACGAGAAGGAGATTGCGCTGGCGAGACGCAACAGTGGTGGTGGCACTGTGTACCATGACCGCGGCAACCTGAACATCACATTCTTCACACCGCGTGAGAGGTACGACAGGAGCTACAATCTGGAGCTCATCAAGAGAGCATTATTCAGGGATTTCGGAATCAGATCAAACATAAACGAGCGTCAGGATCTCATTGTACGGGACACATATAAAGTATCCTTTTTAAATTGAATATGTTACTTTTTAATACTAATTGAAATTAATATGCGCTGATAGAATTTTATATCGTTAATGGGTACGTAAATACTATTAATAACTTGACACTGGCGAAATACCTATTAAACTGGGTAGGCCATGTTTTTAAAGAAAGAACGGTTTAAATTTTTTTAACTTTAAAGAAAATCATTAAAAAAAAAATTGTTCCAACACAAAGTTCTGTTTGCTTGAGTAATAGCATAGCATAAAATAACTGCATTAGTTTCCTTAGCACCAATCTTATCAGGTCTCCGGTACAGCTGCAAAGCTCGGCCGTCTGACAGGCTACCACCACTGCACTCTTCTAGTCAATGCCAACAAGGCAGATCTCAGCAAGGCCCTTGCTAAACGCGAGGTGAGTACTTGAGATCCATTTGGGACTGGGTAGTATCTTATTTAATTATCCGCCGAATACTCAAATTTGAGAGCTGCTTATAGACGCACCATACGATAAATTACAGGAAATTACACCTCAAATAGCTATGTAAGACTTGTTTCAGTATTCGGCCGTATGTGTGTTACTATGTCATAGTTCATATAATTAACCTCGTTTTTTACCGACTTCAAAAGGGAGGCGTTTTTTTTATAGCGATATTTAAAATGTATGTTATCATGTGTCTATAATAATGATGAACCATATTTAATTATATTTAAAGATTGAGTATCTTGCTGAATCTTCTCACTGGAAGCAATATTCCGAAGCGGTGGTAGATTCTGATTATTCATAAGTGCTTTATTGGCCTACATGAATATATTTTTTTATTTTGATTTGCGATGATAACAATTAACTGTGAGGTCATTATGACTTATTGGAAGTTGTTTTGCAAACCTATTTGTGTTTCGTAAATATTAGGTACTTCTTATGTTCTTGGTTCGCACGAAACTCAATAGTATTGTTTATAATGGATACCTACACAAAATAGAAGCCCAACTTAAGCATATTCAGTAAAGTCATAGGTTGTAGGTACATATTGCATTTCATTGTTTTTGCGTATGATTCATCACTTTCTGTCTTTAACAATAAAGCGTCTACTGTGCCGCAATCTTCACCATACCCTAATTGTGTTCCTTACCCATTTTGTTTATTTATACCTCACCCAATAACAGCTTATCCTTCCTTGATTTTAACCAGCTCTAACCTCAACCAACCTCCTCCCTGATGATAAGGGCATTTGTAATTCTATTTAGCATGGCATCATACAGACTAAGGCGACGACGTCGACGCGCTCCGCCGTGGCGAACCTCGCGGAATTGGACAACAGGGTCACGGTGGACAGCCTGCAGACCGCCATTGGTTACGAGTACCTGCGCACCCCCGCCCTGCACCTGGAGGACGGCGGGCAGAGCCAGATCTCGAAGCAGCGCGGCTTCCAGTTCATTAATCCTACTGACGATTGGTTCCCAGGTACATTCTTTTTAAAAGTAGTCAAGTCTTTTTCTTTAAAATGCCTCATTGCTCGGCAAAGGGCTCCCCTTTCTTGACTTTTTGTGACGACGTTTTTCCCGTAAAAGTGTTCAAATCGTCGAAACATTTTCGCATTGGACTGCCACGACATTGGATAGCGGCAGTCCAATGTGTGTCACATCTTTTGGTGTCCAGTTATTGATGTGATTTTCCCACCTTTGCGGATACATTCGTGGCACGTGGCCAGCCCAATCTCTTTGTCACCAATGTTCATGTTAATCATCAACATTCTTCGACAGGTCTCGCGGAAATCAAGAATGAGTTGAAGACTTGGGATTGGTGCTTTGGCCGAACACCGGAATTCACGGTCAGTCGCTCGTTCCCTGTACCCGCCGAGCTGCTGGCGCCCTCCAAGGTGTACTCCGCGACGCAGGAGCTCATCATTAACATGACTGTGGAGAAAGGTCTCATCAATGACGTCACACTCAGCATCCCGCCAGGACTCGTAGAGTCCGGCTTCCACGGGGAAGCTTCCGTCATCACCCATCTCAAAGGGAAAAGGTTCACATCCGAAGCACTGAACGCGCTCCAAGACGCGATGTTGACGCGTCACATGACTAATGACGTCAAAAAATTGGATGATAAGGAACAGTTTGTCGCTAAATGCTTCGATCAAGTGGTTAATACTGTGTAAGTCTACTATTACAATGTAACTGTACAATTTAATATTATGGTAGGTGCTATGAGTAAGTACTTGTATGATAGTGTAATCAACAATATAGTAGAATTATAAATAGACTTGTTTATCAGTTGGCTGTACATTGTAGTCGTCTACTTGGAGATAGTAATTATCATAATGTAAATAATTGTATTTTTTGAATTGTATAGATATTTTATACACGTGATTTTTATAATATGTCACTACTAGTAGTGTAGTTAGCTTCTGTGCCTACTAACATTATCTCTTCTCATTGGTTTCTCAGGGTATTACTTGTATCGTATTAATTTTCAGTCTGCTTTTTCTTGTATTTTTTTTTGTTTTTAGTTTAGTTTTAATGTTTTATATAATACGTATTCTAGATTGGACGTAATATTGTTGGTGTATTTCCAGAATCAGGCAGGAATCTCCTGCGGAACAAGTCATTATGTAACATAGGGGCTCGGTGCCCGCGCGCGGGAATATTACGTTAACTGTCTAGGAGACACGAACACGCGAATCGCACCTTTGTGCTAAACGCCACAAGAATGCATCATATCATTTGTTTTAATTAATTAAATTACTTTTAATTTTGTAACAGAATTAATTTACCCATATATAATATAACGGAACATTTTGTGTAGCATGTATTACCTACCTACTGTAACATTGTATTGTAATAATTGTGTAGACTTTCTTTAACCGATTAACCATTTCATTGCCTAAGCACGTTTATTTTTATGAGATCAGTCCGAAGCGGGGACTTTTTTGTATGAAATGGCTCTAGGATAATCGCTTATATTACTATATTTTTTAAGTTTTATTTTAGTTTGTTTATTATTTTAATTCCATGATGTGATACCAATTTGAAGATTCTTTCTAGGAATTTGAAGCAATTTGTCAATGTTAATGCGACAAAGATTGGATTGAAATGTTAAACTGTATTAAAAATCATGACTAAAATATTTCGTTCTATCATTTTCTTTTGACCTCATCCAAAATAGTTATGAGTTAAGTATATTATGCTTTGATTGCCGTGATTAGAGTTGTTCATAATCTAACCACACAAAACCTAGTTGGGGACGTTAGACCCGCCGCGCTAAGAAACAGATAAAAAAATCACCGTGGGCGCAGAATGCACACAAACAAATGTCTAACTAAAGGAAACATGCACTTGCCTTGTACAACAAAAACTTGCTTGGAGTCTGGGCTCTTCCTCTCGCTTTCCGAAGAGCCGCGGTGGTGGTCGGCGGCGGCCGGCGCAGGCGCAGCCAGTCCGCGTTCGTTCACAGTGGCGCGCGCGCACCGGGCGCCATATTGAATCTAGATGCGTTACCATGACGACCGCGTAAAAACACGATCGTAAGCTTTGATTGGACTTTAACTTTTATAAAGTTTAAATCCCTTTTCATATCCTTTTTTGTATTGAACCAAGGAATAGTGTTGTGTATCGGAGATAATAAGATTTTATGGTTTTGTTGTAGTTTTCTACAAATATTAAAAGTAAGTATATCTACTGATGTCACTTTAATTCTGCATCTGGGATTTTAAGTCACCTGTAGTTAGTCTGTAATTAAGGTCAAGTGTTTAATGAAGTTACCCTCCAAAGTGGGTAGGTAGGTACTATGCCTTATTTCGTGTATTTTCTACTATGATTTTATCATACGTGTATCACACAAATGTTCCTAAAATCCGAACTGGACCTATGACTAGATGGCATAAGTAGTTGAATAAGCCAGAAAACGAAGACGGAAAATTTCAAACCTAGCTAAATAGAAATGGTTATTGGAAAGTTGCTAAAATTGATAAGAAATACATAACATGCTAGTGTTTTGAACAAAAGCCTGGATTAATTACATTGCAACCTGAAATATTAGTGATCGATCTACCTATCTACTAATAATTCGCTCATTAATAAACTACCAAATCAATAACTTATTTATTAAGTACAAGTTAATTGATCCGATGACCTTGACGGTGGAGCTATTTGCTATTTCCGTTTAGAAAACGGTCTTCCGTTAATTCTGCGAACCGGCCTGTGCAGCCTTCGAAACAGCTGTTCAATAAGGATTTTTCTAAATAATTATCCCTAAGTGGGTAAGTAGGTAGTTACTACTGTCTCGCTTCAGTGATAATCGTCTTATGCATTTATTTTTGTCTCCTGCTAAGCAACCATGGGAAGTGGATTATTTTCATCTAACTCCTTCTAAGTATACTTTCTTGTGATTAAATTCGTGGTTCCAAGATAATTTGGCTTTTTCCCTGGACCCGTCGAGGGTCAAACCTCGGCGTCATCGTTGAACACCATTGTTGGTGGTGAGGGTGTGTGGCCTAGCCCCATAAAACACTATACTACTTGAATCAGAACATTCTCAATTTCTTCTCTTTCTTCTATTTATAAAGTACACCATCATCACTATGTAAGTAATTGGTCTCCATGTACCTAATAGGGGGCGAGCCTATTAGCATCATGAGAAATTGAATTCACCTATTAAAAAAATAAGTGAACTTATTTTTATAGTTTTAACATGATTTTAGCTGACCGGGCTAAGTATTTTATCTGTATACCTACCTGTGGTGTAGCCATAGTTGTCCCCTGCAGTCTTGGACGTATCACAAACAAGTAGGTGTTATTTTTTGATCCTCAAAATCAATATAGAACTTTCGTATTAAATTCAACAGTATAAGTAGTAAGTACGTACTTAACGTGCTGGCTATCAGCTAACTAAGTCGTTTTAAGCTAGAAATGGCTCATACAAGTATTTACCTATTATTCCACGTGATATTGGTTTGTAAACCTGTCGACTTTCCAATATGTAGAAGAGCCTGTTTTTATTGTGACACTGTTAAAGAGGATTTGTTAATTGGTCGTTTGCTTTGTCAAGAAAAATAATAGGTGTTAAAATTATGAAAGATATACCAACCTATTTAAGTAGGTTATTTTTTTTTTACTTGAGTAGTTTATTGTACATCAAGATGTCTTCAGATAACCTACTCGAAATAAATAAGTCATCGCTTAAATAATATATCTAGGTAGGTACTTACTTAGATATAGGTTTAAATTTTGGATACGTTTTTCAAAAATTTGTGATGTATTTTTTCAGGATACTGCCTACTGTGAGGAGCAAAATATACCTAAAACGATGGAAAAAGATAAAATCGTGTTCAAGGTAAGTCAACGTCTTTACTTCGGTACTTACTCCTAAAACAAAATAATATGAGGCATTATTTGTAAGGCTTGTTAATAACTCGGGTTGCAGAACCCTAAAACCCTGGGTTTACAACATTTAAAGTTTTTGTTTTGTTTACGATTTGCCACAATGTGTGATCACAGTTGCGAAACATCCGTGTTGTTTCTTGTTTTTCTTTTGATTTGATAAAATTTACGCATATTCAATGAAATTAACACTGGTACCTACCAACCACCTTTTTTATTGTTTTGACACGGTTAAAATTAAGTACTTACATTATTATAGTTAGGCACTTACTGAGGTATAAATAACTACCTATTTTACATATCTATTATTTACTGAAGATCTGTTAAAAAATAATGGAAATTGTTTAAATAAACCTGGTTGTGTATTGACGTAAAGCCAGTATCCAGCGGCCGAGCACTGTGTGTCTGACCAAGAGATCGCAAAGGTCGATTACATTAGCATAACAATGAAGAATGTGTCGTCAGGTACCTTTTAGTTTTTAGCGAAATAATCTTATATCCTCAGATTAATTTAGAACAGTGAACATTTTAGTGATCTAGTCTCTTAACTTGAATTTAAGGTGAATATTAAAATGGCGTCACTTTTAATTTCACCGTAAAGGAATGTATGAAATGCATAAAACTATTACACGTAGCATACTATACATAAGTATATTATATTATTATTACGATGATGAAATGTCACTTCGCCAAGAGCCAAACCCTTGCTATCAGAGTTCTACCAAAAAAAGAGTAGATCAAAGACTACAATGTGATGACTAGGTGAAGTAAATTAACTTCCGATGCTGCTACTGACTACAGATATATGAATTTTGTACTCGAAACTTGTTTTTGAAAAGTTGTCAATAAATTATTGGCTACAACAAAGCGGCACGCACCTATTGAATTTCCCCGATGTGTCACAGCGGTGTGTCGTGCACTAGTGACATTCCGCACAAACCGCTGCTCATTAGGCGTCCACCAAGGCTCCGCCTTCAGCTCCTGTGCTCGCCTTCATGCGTATTTACCCTAATGCCTCTAACCTTCGCCGCTAATGCATGCCTGTATGCTCCGGCTTATCGGCTGCTTAGCGATCTATTTTATTATATAATCCGCATTGATATCGATATCGCAATTGTCTACATTTAAGCCGCAATGAGTAATGTCGCGGTGACTGGCGAACTGATTGATTCCATTCTCACATTTTTGTTTCACAAACGACTTGGTGGGCCGAGATGATTGCTGAGAAATGTATCTGTGCCCGATATTTTTTGTTAGCGCGTTGGTGTGCAAACGTGTGTCGTGTTAGATCGCTGGGCTGTCTTGAGCGGCGGCGACGTCTCGCCTTGAAAGATGATCGGACCGCACATGCTGCGGTGAGGTAGGAACAGGTTCGATGTCACGGCTGTCGTCGCGGGTCAAGGCGTCCTGAATCAGATGTCAATCCTGGAAGGTTTAGAGGTGGAGATGTCGCCATTGATAGAAATACTAAGTGTTTTGTTATTGAAATTGTAAACAGGTAACCAATTTATATTTTTAGTGTAGTCAAATTCAAAACACAACATAAAGTAGTAGAACATAGCCGTTCACTCGTTATACATAAATTTATGCGTTCACTACAGAATATCTTCTTACATACTTAAATCTTTCTGCTTGTTCCGAATAATCTTATTGCTCGTAAAGTAGACATTCTCTACCTCATAATATTGCGCAGTAGATGTTATAAAGTGAATTACCTATGTATGTAATCATTTAAATCGAGTCTAATAAATCATGTCGGTTAGTAAAAAAAATGAGTGGAATACTAATGGTCTGGTTACATGGGGCATGTTGTTCCGACGGGGGTTTTTTTTTTGGATTTCGTGGTTAGGTGCGGTCGAGCAAGAACATGAGTCGGAGATATGAGTGAAGCACTCATAACTACCTTACATAGTAGTTAGGAAGCGTGCGCAGTCCGCAGCCGGCAGATCGATCACGACCGCCCGGCGCCCGCGTGCTTCGTGCGGTAACTGTGAGGAAACGCCAAACACTGACAGCTCCTGATGTGAAGGGTGACGTGGTAATTGAACTCATCAATACACTCGATGTTATCGATTTCGCCGGCTAGACAATAAGGCTATTAACCTCCTCACAGATCTACGCAATAAAAGCGATTAATTTGGTCTCGGTGAATTCTTGAAACCCTTTCGGTCAAACGCTATTAAATCAGTCTGACTCGGTAGTCCAGCCAAACCCTGTTCTTGGACAATGTAGTTGGTAGACATAATAAAAAAATCTATAGCTGTTTAATAGATACTTAACCATTTCACCTACAACCTTATAATTCATCAAGAACTACGTAACATTTAATCAACTTAAACCTAGATATATCTACTAAAATAGTGAGGTAATAATTACCTATGTTAAATTATCCTTTGGGCGTACCGAGCGGTAGGGGGTCAGCTGCCCCCCCTGGACCTGGACTGCCACCTCATTTTCCTGATTTGCCCCCCAACGCTAGGCCAAAAGCTGGGTTGGTACACCCATGCATTTGCGACAGTGCAGATCAATCATAATTATTACCAGGTTTCCTTTTGACACGTTCTATTACATGTATCAATACATACGCATATTAATTGCTGGCAAGGTGTATTAGTTAGAGTCTATTGTATTCTAATCCAGCCTGTTTTAGAGCATGAAGGTTGATCTCGTCACGACTACTCGGTGACAAAGCGAGATAAACTCTAAGCTGCCTATCTGAAGCTATAAACATGATCGATGGAATCGGACACAGGCATTTAGCAACTGTTGATTTTATCTCATTATGCAGCGAGTGCTAATGATTAGTGATGTGTCGAGTACGAACTGGTACGAGTATGTAGGTAGATACTCGAATATTTCACTAACTACAAAATGTGGTGTCATACCAACCTAACCTAATAATAAATTAATATCGCCAGACTGACACACCAACTGTATGGACTATGGTCCCAAACTAAGTAACGCTTATACCGGAACTCTTATATGGGTACCGTACAACGGACTGGGGGTGATCCCAGTGGCACCCAGTGCTGTGAAATTTGCGAAAAGATCATTTCCGAAATTTGCCCCGACCGACGGGAATCGAACTCTCAACTCTCAACCACTCGGTGCAAAAAGCTGAGCGGCCTACCCCCGAACCACTGCGCCAAACGGTCAACAAAAAACCAATACAATAAACTAATCGTCGTCAAAAAATAATGACAAATAAACATGTAACTTTCAGCATGTTTGCATATCCCTTCCACGCAACTGAATTAGCCATTAAGTCATAGTGATTAGACAGCTAGGTGTGTTAGTCTATACTTAAATACCTCTACCTAACATGCGAGCGAATAAATTGATTATAATGATAATGTTTGCTGGTCAATTGGTTATGTAAAGAATATTATTTTAACGGATGTTTATCTTCCTGTCCCCAAGCAAATATAGCCATAACTACTTATATTAATGTTCTGTAGATGCGCGTATTCCTTTCACTTTGAATGTGACTGTTATAACATCATGTTCTCAAAAAAAAACAAATATTTTTATTTCAAATAGGCCAGATTAACTGGCACTTTTAAAAAGTCAAGAACTAGGTGCATGTTCAAAACAAAATCCTATGGAGAAGAACATGCAAGAAACTCCATGGATACATTTTTTCTTTTCTCTTTTTTAAATTATGTTTGTTTATTTACAGTAGGTATTTAGAGATGTGAGAACAATGTAGGTTAACGCATAAGGCATCACAAATAAATAAGTAATAGGCCCAGAATATTGCCGTGTCATAAACTTATTTCTACTAGGAAGTTATGCTATAATAATGCATCAGTGCTTACATGGTGCTCACATTTTAACATTTTGTCATTATTGTTACAATATTATTTTGCTGTCTATCATTTGATTAGGTACCTACTTTAAATTTATACAATTCAAGTATACCACTAGGTTCTAGGTAGTTCTAGGTCCTACATACCTTGTTTAGTAATATAGGCTAGTTGTTTACGACAACCTTTGTTTGTTTTGATACCTATAGAGTTTAGGTGTGTAAACATACGAATATTAAATTGTTAAATAATAAATGATGGCAATGATCCTTCAATCAATTCATTGTGATTCTCAATAAATAATAATTTAATAAAGGCGATGTGGACTTTTTGTTGATTGCTTGTCAATCGTTTTCAGAAACAGGGCGCGTCACGATTCTGTTATTATGTTTTTCAATGTCAGACCACAATAGATCGGTAAATGCGTTTTGTATTCGATCCAAGGCGGATTCCCCGCGACTTCACGGAGGGAGCTTTGCGCTAGACCCTGACATTTCAGATTCGGTTTGGTATTTTTTAAGTATAACAATATCTGAGAATTCCATGCCCTTTTATGTATTCATTTAGAATTTAGTTACGTAACGACATAAGTACTTACTGCATTTATATAGGAAACTAGCTGTGCCCGCGACTTCGTCCGCGTGGAATTTAATTGACAAAGTTTCGTACAAACTTTCATCCCCTATTTTATCCCCTTGGGGGTAGAATTTATCAAGATCCTTTCTTAGCGGATGCCTACGTCATAACATCTACCTGCATGCCAAATTTCAGCTCGATCCGTCCAGTGGTTTGGGCTGTGCGTTGATAGATCACTATGTCAGTCAGTCAGTCAGTCAGTCAGTCACCTTTGAGTTATATATATTTAGATAGAATAAATCGTATTTATTCGGTCATTTCATGGTTTAATGACTTGAAGATAGAATAGCTAAGAATTAATAAGTGGTGGTGATGGAGCCAAGTGTAGCCAGTTGAGTACTCGTACAGTTCATATACGGCATCGCTCGTCTGGGGTAGTACCACTCTCTCACAGAAGATCGGCGTAAGGTAGCTATTATAGCCGGGTTTTGTAAGATGAGTGAGTGAGCCAGAGGCCTTATCCCCTACATTCCCCACCTTCTGTCTCACTACCCTTTGGTCATACATAAAAACACAAATCATATCATATCATTTTACAAATTTTAGACGAGCTACACTTTCTATCATAAACTATTAGTTCACTTTCATTGTATGCAGCTAATGAAGGGATCTCCTGAGAGATCGGTGTTCCGTTCCTTTGTTGCACTACATGCAATATAATATACCTATGAGTGAATGCACTAGTTAGTACTCTTTAAACAACTTCCTACTAGAAACTGTAATTATATAACCTTTGCGCATATACCTATGTCAGTACCTATTGACGCATACATACGCCTATCTTTGAGAATTAATCGGGAGGTAATGTGTTTAACCTATCGGTACGTTTGTCAGTTTTTTAAAATAAAAGATTACTAGCCATGTGAGTTTATCACATTGCTAGTATTCCCGTTATCCCCTCCAGCCTAGCTAATGCTTGTTTTAGGAGTGGGCTCACGTCAATAGTTTAGTGGCCAGGATGGGGATGGAACCAGGAACGTTTCCGCTACGAGGACGGCTCCTCTCATCACTAGGCTATTAACGCTTCAGTTGCGTTTGATATTCATCGATCTGAGTATAGAATTCAAACACTTTTTGTAGCTTCAAACTTTCTTTTGCTTTATTTATAAGTGACTAGCTGAGCCCGCGACTTCGTCCGCGTGGAGTTTAACTTAACAAAAAAGCCCGCTCCCGCGTTCTAAGCCCGCGCGACAGGACCCATTTTTTAAATATTAGTTTTTCTAAACTAAAAGTAGCCTAAGTTACTGCTTATAACATCAGCTATCTACCAGCGAAAGTCCCGTCAAAATCGGTCCACCCGTTTCGGAGATACGCTTTGATTTCATGTGTTTTTATTTTTTTACGCGGAACCCTAATTGTTTTTTTTAAAATTAAAGTAGCCTAAGTTACTCCCTATAACATCAGCTATCTGCCAGTGAAAATCTCGTCAAAATCGGTCCACCCGTTTCGGAGATTACCCGGAAAAAACCGCGTTTAAATCGCGTTTTACTATAGGTGTCGTTTGTACTTTCATATTATGCATTTAGTGAAAAGGTTTTATTTTGATATTACAAACAGACACTCTAATTTTATTTATTTGTATAGATAGATATAGATTTTGTAAAATTAGACCATACATGTTAATGAGTTAAGTTTTATAATGAATTCATATGAGTATTAAGAAGTACATGATATCCCTCAAGGCTTGCGATCCGCGGGTCGACCTCTAATCACGTGTACCTATTATCAGTAGTTATATCTGGCGGCCTACTTGTTCGGTTTTATCTGATACCGCATATTTTATCTGCACCGATTGTTGATTCGCGAGTCTAATAGATAGTGTGTTCTTAATTGAATTGGTTTTGCCTAGATCCATTCAGTTATAATGTTAATTACATTGATTACGATTTCGTTTCATATTGGTTGCTTTTCGACCGTATAATACTTCTGTATATTAGCCATACGAGCTGTTAATATGAAATATCTGTCACACACTGTTCCCTTGACGGACCTTTCCCTCGCGGTAACATGAATGCGAACAAAGTATTGGTAAACTTTAAAAGTCTGTGTATAAATTGATCCACTTCTCTTGTCTGAAATGATGCATTTCTCTTTAATCGTTTTGAAACATACCTTTTACACTTTTGTTAATTTTATGTCGTCATAAACATGTAGTGCGCAGGGCTGCGCCTACGCAAGCCGCCTGCCGGGTCAGCGTGCGGCGGGACATTCGGGGACACTTGTACAATGATCGTTGTGAAACGTTCCCTACTAGCACTTGGCTATCACATAATTATCATGTAAACGTAATTTACAGCGAATTTAACCCAATGATATTTTAATTTACTACCCGTTGAGCTCACGACGACGAGAGAACTGGGAACTAAAGCTATACCCACCCACATTTAATTAAAAGCGTGTATTTTATATAACAAAGTCGGCAAGGAAGCGTACGACCCGCTTAATGTTGAACAGTTACCATAACCTATAGATATAGGTATATTATTTTTGTAGTTCAGTAGGTATACTTAGCTTTTTAGTATTTTTTTACTGCAGACGTTTTGCAAGTACAGCAAATAATTAATGAATACATACATTCTATAAATATTGCTTGTAGGTAATTAAAACGTTTTGTAAAAATATACTAAAAATAATGTTATATTTGAAACAACAAAAATCATTTGTTGTTGTAATTATTTTCCTCAATGTAGAAAATTGCATTGAACATTTACCTAATGCTGTTAGGCGTTAGGCGAACATTTTAGTTAGACCAACATCGATTTTAGGCAATGGCCGGTTTTAGGTTAGAGGAGATAAGTATCCCAAGAAACATATTGCCATAATTCAGTATTTTATGTATTTTTAAAAAGCAACTAATGTCCTTGAAAATTAATTACAAAAATGCTTATTTCAAAACCAATACAAGTCGCGCTTACTATGGAAATACGCACTTTACCATATTTATTATGTAATTATTGCATTATTAATACACAATAACAGCGACGTGTGTGCCAATCAGTCGTCGGAATTGATATCCTGTGTTCATGTAGGTCAGGAGCTGGACCAATAAATAAATAAAGAAATAATGAACCGCTATTTGACTATTGAACTAGGTATATCTTGAAATTCATAATTAATGTCCATATTATATTTTATAGGAAAATACAAAAAACTAAGTTGTTTGCGTATGAATGAATTATGCAAACGTTATTTTTTATTATATTATTATTTCAGTAAGTAAAAATTATTACCAGGGCGCTATGGCGCTCATTAGAGGAGGCCTATGTCCAGCAGTGGACAAGCATAGGCTGATGATGATGATGATGAAGTAAAAACAGTAAATCCTTACTAATATTATAAATGCGAAAGTAACTCTGTCTGTCTGTCTGTCTGTCTGTCGCTCTTTCACGCCAAAACTACTGAACCGATTTCAATGAAATTTTATACACAGTCTAGAGCCTGAGAAAGGACATAGGCTACTTTTTAATGCGAAAAAGAGTTTTAAGGGGTTGAAAGGGGGGATGAAAAGTTGTATGGAAGTATCGTCATTTTTAGAGCTAGAAGCTTGAAACTTATTTGTTGGTTCGATATAAATAAAACTGACATTCAAAGTTTGTAAAAGTTTTACCCTCAAGTGTGTAAAATAACAATAGCGAATAGGGGATGAAAGTTTGTATGGAAATATAGCTCTTTGCAGTAAAACACTACAAATAGCTCATTAAAGTATTTAAAAGAAGGTTTTATTTGTAAAAAAATAATAAAAATGCTACCCAAAGACACTATTCCACGCGGACGAAGTCGCGGGCACAGCTAGTAGTTTATATTTTGTATAACCTTAGTGTATATAAGTAACAGCAGCAGTGATAGCCGATTGGTTAAGCACGCGTCTTGCGGGCTACCAGGTCTTGGGTTCAAATCCCGGCTCGAACCTCTGGATTTTTCTAAAATCTATGTGCGAATCCTAATTTCTATATGATTATCACTTGCTTACGGTGAAGGAAAAACATCGTGATGAAACCTGCATGTCTTAGAAGATTTAACCAATTTTCGAAAGACATGTGAAATCCGCCAACCCGCACTGGGCCAGCGTGGTGGATTATGGCCTGAATCCCCCTCGTGTTGAGGGGAGGCCCGTGCCCAGGAGTGGGACGTCAAAAAGGGCTAAAATTATAAAATTATTTATATAAGTATATATCAATAATTAATTTATTATTATTTAATGTATATGTATTAATAACGTATAAACGTTTTTGCAATACGAATTTTAAATTATCGTAGCACGATACCAATCGGCATACCTACCTACAGTGTGGTGGGAAATAAGAAAGGAAATATACCTACGTGCCAAACACGACTGCAACAATGATTCAGAATTATAGAAATGTTGTTTACGAAATATTTTGTATCAATAATGTAGAAAATTTTAAATTAAAAATGGATAAAGATGAATGCAGTATTTTCAATGTCGGTCCTTTGCAGGATCGCACTGACAGTGATCAATGTTTTTGAACTCTCAGTTAAACTGGACCACGTGAACGGATCGTATAAATATAGATCAATTAATAATTCCTTAAAAGGCAGTTGAGCTTGATAAGGCGACAGAAATTAAAGGCTAGGTATCCAATCTTCTTCAACCAACCTGAATTCAGACCACCATTTTTTTATTCACAATACAGTCTTCTTAAAAGCCCGAATTAATAATATGGAAGATGATACATTCTTTATGCCTAGTGAAGACAGACCTAAGTGTACGTAACCATTATATTTTCTGAGTGATGTCCCCATTTCATACTTGTCACAAATTTCTTGTTAAGACCTTAAAACACACCTAATGACCTGGATAACAATATAAACTTAATTTATATGAGCATCAGCCACTAATCATACTAATATTATAAAGAGGAAAACTTTGTTTCTTTGATTGTAATGAATAGGCTCCGAAACTACTGAACCGATTTGAAAAATTCTTTCACTGTTGGGAAGCTACACTATCCCCGGGTGACATAGGCTATAATATATTTTTAAAAAAATTAGGGATCCTTACTAAACCTCGAATAATGTAACCGCAATGTACCCGTGCGAAGCCGGGGCGGGCCGCTAGTATTAAATAAAAGTTTGTAAATATTTCCTGGAACAAAATGTTTGAAACAAAAGCTAGCTTCGATAAAAAAATATATCATTTCAATCGATGTTGAATACTCATCCAAACCTCCATGTATTATTTCGGACTTTGAAACATCCTGTGAATGTAAAAAATAAAGATAACAAATATGATGTGAGCTGTTATTGGATCAAGTACGGCATATACAAACTCGCTTGTTTCAAGTAAAGGGGTAAAGAGGGGGTGCAAACATGTAGTATATCTACTATCAAGTACCACTCATCTGCGTTGAGAATCACTTCATCTATCAACAATTACAAGTTTCAATACATACAGTGTTGTGGCTATCAATTACATATTATCTCTTTTGCGCATGTGCTATTCAGTTCTGTTATCAGTATTAATTACGCAGTTCGTCTGGCAGCAGCCGACTATTGGACCTGATGTACCTATTAGATGCTTTGATCATCTCATGTCTCAATCTCATTCACATATACAACTTAAGAGTTTTAGGGACCTTAACTTGCCTTTTGAAGAACCCCATTTTATAGTGCAATGCAAATACATTTTATCGTCAGACATTTCGATTATTTAGGATGTTAGCTGAAAAGATCAATTTCAGATAGATCGTCAGTAGCTCTACCATGTCAGAAGTGTCTACGTGAAATATTCATTATAGTGGGCCTATTGGTCACCCGAGGAAATAATAATAATTTAATATATACAATTACATATTAGTAGACGCTAATGACTATCAACTCCTAGCGAAGGTATTCATAGTTAGTGTAGCCATTTTCATACCATCATATCTGTGCGTGAATAGTGACAGCTTCCTTACTGTTATATAAATACTTTGTATATGGTAAAAATAAAATATTGTTAACTAATCTATGGTCAAAAAAAAGTATTCTCCACACAGAGATGAGCGTATTTTAGAGTCTGTGCTTCTCCATCATTTTTTCTCACTACATCATCGTTCTTCAATTAACTCCAAAACTCATGCATCAATATCGCAAAACACCATCTTCGCCTCGGAAGACTTCAACGCGCAAACAGTTAGAGCTACAGTTTGTAGAACGATCACAACAAAACATTAAACTACCGATATCGTTGCATAACAAAGTAGGTAATAGATAGTCTGCAGCCATTGCCTTGGCCTTAGAAGTTGTTAGTTAGCGGTTGAAGTTACAGAGTCAGTTCGGATGTCTTACCAAGTTGTAAGATTGTGTTATCAGTGTGTCGGGAGGGTCGGGACCCGGCCTCCTCAGCGAGTTATCAGGTGCCGTGATAACAGCGCCCCCGCGAGGCAACCTATCGCAAAACCCGGGAGCCGTCCTACATAATTTCCTATCTATATGGACGACGGACGGCGCGCGGCGCGGCGTGGCGACCGGATGATAATCCATTATTATTTAAAGAATAAAGATTATTCTCGTAAAATATTGCGGTTAATAGTTCACACGTTATTTATGCTAAATAAAGTTCGGTATTTATTTATGTTGGGGTCACAATACTTTTTAAAGATATATAACAATTACTTTATACATACTTTCCATAATCATCGCGTCTCCTAAATAAATATATTTTTTAATTAATCAGGGAGTTATACCTTTGCGCGTATACCGCTTTTGAAAATCTCAATGCGTTAATAGCTTCATAAATGTTACCATTATAGGTAATGCAGGAAGTAGTATGGTATCATGAAAAACTATCCAATGTCATTAGAACTTACTCACAGCCGCGTCTTGCGTGACAAGTGACACGGTCCTAGCCGGTACTAGCGCGATGTACTTGACCATTATCAATTAATCTGTATCGGAGTCAGATAACGATTTCAATGTTTATATAACATACAACAAACACTTAACACTTGATGGCAGGACGACATTTAATGTTTTGACGATCGCGTCCTAAAGCTTTCGAGTTACAGTTATTGGTCATTGTCGTTATAAATCAGTCGGCTGCAGTCCACAGTATCAGCGACACAGACAGCCCGAGGCATCTCGGCAGATCGTAAAACTGTAATCTTCAGATTAGCAAATATGAAACTGGCCATCACTCATATAATTTACATGTCAGTGTCCAAAATACTATTGCGATACATACAAATAGACCTACTTACAATCTTCTAAGAAATATCGTACCTACTTAACTCGGCTCTGTGCCGGATGGATTGCGTCAAAACATTACTGTGTACACCGAGAAAAAAATACGGCAACGAATGATTTTTGTAGTTCCTAGTATTATTTTTAGTAGTTATTAAACGTATTTAAATTACAGATAATATTATTGTGAGACCTCGTATTCATAAATGATTTTCTATAATTATAAAACATTTAGTAGGAAGCACTAAAAGGAATACTAGGAAAGGAACTAGACAAAATTTGTTGTCGTTTTGTTTAATATAAAGTAAACTGTGGTATCAGTAGGTGTTGAAAAAAACTGTTCAGAAGAAAATCTTTACATTTGATATTTCGTAATAGATGAATGATAACGGAGCGAGGCTTGTCCAACCTGTCAGCGGCCGACAACGCATTATTAGATCCAACTCTCAACCACACCATTACCGGGGCGCTCCGGCGCAGATGATTTGAGAATAAAAAAAAGGTAATTGATGAGCGCACGGGCCTCTCGTAACGCTTGCCAAACGGCCGGCTTGCACAACAATAGCAAGTACAGATAAAATGCTTTTGACCACCGAAATGTCACGAGTTACGATAGTGGAAGCGACATGCACTCGAGAAACAACAACATGCGACGTCGACGAACTTATTATCAATCATCTGGTGTCGATCGCGCTAATTGTGGAACGTCTGGTGATAAAAAGTGAAATGTTGTTTTTCACAACTTAAATAGGTACCTACTACCTACCTAAAATAAATGAAATGAAGGTGCACGCGGAGCGGTGGTGGTGACCACAGATATAGATATACATAGATAACGCAAGTATAAACGATTTGTATTGAAACCAAGCGTACCGAATTTTTAGCACCTACTGTGACGTCATTAGTGACGGAAAATCCAAACCGCTTCAGAGTCATCGATGCCGCCGATGCCCCATCCGTCCGCTACGATTCTCTCGAGTGATTATCTCGCTCATACTCATATTTTTTATATCTATAGTCGCGTGGACTGCAAGTTAACAGCGACCAACCTTGACGCTTGGTCGGGGTTTCGTACACGCGAAGTACATGCATTTGCGTTATCTATGTAAATCTATAACTGTGGTGGTGACCGATAATAACTAGGCTGGTGTGCGGCCCACAAACACTGAGGGCCGTATTAATAAACCGATCTCAAGTCTGTGAGCAGTCTTGGAACTGTCATTTTTATGGCATACTAATACAAAATGTCAAAAGCGTTCTCAAGATCGCTCTCAGACTTGAGATAGATTTTTTAATACGGGGCCTAATTTATATTTCTTTTCCTAGTCCATTTATGTGTCCCACTCCCGAGCAAAGGCCTCTGCCTAAATTCTCGATAGTATACGGTTCTGTGCTATTTCGAGACATGTATCCTTTTTATGTAACAAAGTCGGCAAACAAGCGTATGGTCCACCTGATGTTAAGCAGATATCATTGTCTAATTTATAGACGTACAACACTAATAAGGCAATGCTTGCAGGAAGTGGGATAGACGGTGGGGAAGGGAGGGGGAATTGTTGTTTCGGCTGTCCCACTCATCGTAGGAAACGAAGCTATAATAAAGCAGGGTCGCTGAGCACGAAGAATTTCGTACAATGACCTGTTATTACCTGTGTCTGTCACTCCCGCGTAAATCTAATACGTCTCGCTCACACAGTTGCCGTGAGCTGCGTGTGACCGGCAACTGTGTGAGCGAGACGTATTAGATTTACGCGGGAGTGACAGAGACAGGTAATAACAGGTCATAGTACGAAATTCTTCGCGCTCAGCGACCCTGCTTTAGCTAGTTGACGCCCATCTTTCGTGTGTCTCCGGAAAAGGTGATCTAATGGTCCCACCGTCTTAGGTATCTTGGGTCTCCCCGGCCTAATGTTCGTAGAATATTGTGTTCATATAATTTAATATTTATTTTATATACTGAATTCATGAATGGAATGCTTAACTAAGGGTCGGATATTTTTGATGTTTGCCTGATAAAGACAATATCAATTCAGGTTGATGCTGTGGATAGGACTTGGGAGTAACAATTTTATATCAACTAAAACAGACCTTCAGAAAGACCTCACTGTTAACAATAATGAGTTAGATAGACATCTAATTTATAAGGTAGATAGGTACCCATTTATCTAGTAATTCATATGTAATATCGAATTATAAGGACGCTCGTTATTATCTCGAATAACGCGGCCTTCGATGTAATTTGGCAAATATAACAAATAAAGATAAATTATTATAATAAACATTATTATCAGTTACTATGCGGTAAATTATTGGTCACGTTTTTATGATATACCTACTTGATAAAACATATTGAATAATAATTATGTATTTATATAAAATTTCAAAATGATTTAACGATCTATCATACCGGACATTTCCCCACTTAATTTAATTACCTAACTACCTTATTTTGTTGTACGCAGAAAGGAATTTGTACTGGCATAGAAAAGCGATTTAAATTTTATGATTGTAAAATTAGTTATTAGAGACGGCATTCTTGTGTTGTGTTGTAAGATCGAGACGTGAGATCCGCGCCGGGCGGGGCATGCGCAGCCTCATTGAACTTTGTCTGACCTCTAGCTATACTTACCTACCAGTTCACTCTCTGGATAGATCTTTCAACTACTCAATTAAGTAGATGATTTGCCACATTATATGTATGCCCTATTAGTAAGATTATGATCACATAACTATCAACATTTTCTCAAGAGTGACATAATGGAATACTCGTACAATAAGTTAATTGGTCGTGCGTGAATTATGAAAAGAAATCCTATATTGTATTTACATTTTGGGTTGTATTTTATTTTTTTACCAAATTATTTATACGCTTTACCTTTTGGAAACTTGTGATTTAAATCAAGTCAGTTTTCAGCAACTTAACAATAATAGACACGACATTGAATGCGGTCTAATGTGGAAATCTATACATCTATACATCTATACAAATAAATAAAATTGGAGTGTCTGTTTGTAATATCAAAATAACACCTTTTCACTAAATGCATATGAAAGTACATACGATACCTATAGCAAAAACGCGAATTAAAAAAAATTTGTCTGTCTGTCTGTCTGTCTGTCTGCCTGCCTGTCTGTCTGTGTGTTTGTTCCGGGTAATCTCCGAAACGGCTGGACCGATTTCGACGGGACTTTCACTGGCAGATAGCTGATCTTATAGCGGGTAACTTAGGCTACTTTGATTTTAGAAAAAAAATTAGGGTTCCGCGTAAAAAAATAAAAACACTTGCAATCAAAGAGTATCTCCGAAACGGCTGGACCGATTTTGACGGGACTTTCACTGTTAGATAGCTGATGTTATAAGCAGTAACTGAGGCTACTTTTATTTTAGAAAAACATTATTAAAAAAATGGGTCCTGTCGCGCGGGCTCAGAACGCGGGACCGGGCTTTATTGTTAAGTTAAATTCCACGCGGGCGAAGTCGCGGGCTCAGCTAGTAAATAACTAAATTAAGCTTAAAATAATTCTCCATATGAGCCCGTGTGAGTTCAAAGCCTTGACACATGTTACGAATGTCTATATAATGAACCCGGGCGGGCGGTGGCGGCCTTCGTAACTGCGTTTAATTTGAACCGAATTTTCATTAAAATAGAGTGAATTTTACGTTGAGATAAATACATAGTGTCGTAAGTATATTTTTAAAGGTATTAAAGAGGTCGCCTTGCGCCATGCTCGTGACCTGCGCCTTGCCTCGGTATTCAGGCACCCTTTGTAACCGCCGCGATTCGTTACGGGGATTACTACGCGGTGTCACATGTCACAGTCGCACAGCCATCGGTTTGCGAAACATCCAAACTGTTAGCTTTAATTACTAACACTAACTACTGTGAGGAATTGGAAAATTGATGGAGTTATGTAACGTAAATTTCGCATGAGGAAATAAGAATTTTGTTACTCACCGCTGCTATCTGATGACCGGAGATGCGACCTTTGAGATACAGTTTCGCAATTCAAACAATAAAGTGAGAAGCTAAAGTGCATCCATATTTCGAGACATCTCATTAGTTAGTACATAGGTAAATTACGGAAGTATATCGAGACATACTAACCTTATTAAGAATATAAAAAACAAGAAAGTAAATGCAAGTTTGTTCTTATTAAAATAATTATCATAATTATTATATCAAAAACACATAAATCAACGTAAAAGTTTTTTTATTAAATCAATCGCTATCATCTTCACCTATAGGAAGTAATAACGGTTTTAGCAATTATTTCTGCATAAATAACAGTGTAATTGCGATTATTCAACGCTCGAAAGCAGTTGAACCAGTTCTAAATATCTCAAAGCTCGGTAACGTAAACCACAGCAGTAGCTCTACCATGACATTTACACGCGTCTTTCGGTCGCTAGTCGCTATCGTCGACGTTAAACACTTGTATATATAGCTGGTTAGACAGCGCAGCGCCTATCGGCCACCCGAGGAACTAACAATTTTCCATACATATATTTTACGTTGACGTTATCGACTAACGACTCCTAACGTACGCACAAACACTCACGCACGCAAAACTCATGATAGAGCTACTGAGACGATCCATCTGAAATGGATCCTTTCAGAGATAACATCTTAAATAACCTTAATGTCTCATGATAAATGATAAACGCCTTAAACCAGTATCGTAACTGCGGGTCTATATCATTATTTATACATATTTCAAGTAGCTGAGCTGGTCTGTTTGACTTGTAGTTTCGTAAATTTTGCATCTCCACAAAGATGTTGATCTTCGTGAGAACTTCTTTACTTAAAGCCTCTGCAAGGATTTTATTGCACGGCTGTTATTTCACGTTTGTTTATACAATCTTTCACTACCTATACTTAGTAACAAATTTCAGATTCAACTTATATTTAACTATAGTAAATATTTAATTTGATATCATGCGCTTGATAAGTGCGTCCATGAGGCGTTCTAGCGCAAGCGGCGCGGGCGTCGCGTAGCGCGCGGTTCACCGCGGGCTATCGGGAAAACTACTGACACTTAGAATTTTCCGCGCACGCGCACACTGTTCACAGCTTGAGACCATTATAATCAACGTTGTGTAGTGATAAGGGGAATTTATTGATGGCTTATACAATAATTGTGAATTTATCTTATGTATAGGTACCAATCCATTTTCGTATCTATACTTAGTACTATATAAATACATCATGTTTAATTGTATAAATGTTTTATTATATTAAATTTGGAATATTGTAAATTTGAGGTATATATATTTTTTATATCATGGATAAAGTATTTATTATACAGTGATAAATAATCACTGTATAATAGATAGATAGAAATCTCTCATACATACTCTTTGTGTTAAACCTACCTACACATAACAATGCTAACCTATAGGTACTAACACTGAAATAATGATAACAAATAACACACTGACCTACCAACAGTCATTTATAAACGAGGCCTGTCTGTCGCAACGATTGATCGGTACTCGAAGATGGATGGCGGCACCATGCTCTCTAATAGGCAATCGGGCGCTCTATAGAAATGTCAATGCGTGCCGGAAGTTCCGGGACTATCTTTGGCGACATCTTCAATGCGTGAAAGCCAACGTAGAACAATGAAATTAGCTTTGATCGCATAGGTTGGAGGACAATGTAGCTGCATAAGTAAGCGTTTAGATCTGTATTTCATTAACTCTTTTCATTAACTCGTTTCTTAATCCACTATTTTCAAATATCTATTATGTTATGAGCATAAATAGCGTTCAGGTGCGGTTGCTTGATTGAAAGGGTGATAACATTAGTCTGTTTGAGCTCAGGTTTGGGTTTGTCAGATCAGCGCCTAGAATAATAAACCCTAAGTTGCTTAACTTTTGTGGTAAACACTGTAAAGAGCCTACAAAGTATGACGTATTTGAAAAATAGGAGCTTTTCATTCTTCCTGGATTGGAATAGATATTCCGAACAGGCGGTAAAGTCTTGGCATCATATAGTTATGTAATACTTACAGGAATAAAAATAATACATTCATATTTCATCCTAACTCGTCAATTTCGTTGCTTGATCCTTGCTTGATTCCCATTTGAAAGAAAACTCTGTCTTTACTTAAGTTGAATCGGTAATTGCTCGCAAGAGCAGTTCGAAAGAGCACTATACGCATAAATTTCTACACATCCTATTAGGACATCCGGGTCTCGACGTAAGGAGGTAGCAGCCTACTTGCAGACTTGCAATAATCGGAAACCAGAACGATATTTACGCTAGAATATTACTCAAGTATTTAATTAATCACCCGTGTGTTGGGCGCGTCTCTGATCGATTTAGCATTATTTCGTTCAAGGTGCGTTCTACGCAGGAGGCGGCAATTATTCGAATGCCATACCTACTATGTAATAATATTAAACATCATTGCCTCAGTAAGTTCTAAGAGTTGAACCAGGATGCCAAATGTCAGCTTTGCCGCCTTGTTTCTTAAATGCGTTGGTGGAAACTGATGAATGCGTGATTGTTGATTTGATTTTTGATACGTTGTTCCTACATATAAGCTACCTAGTTCAGTAACTGAAAGACTTTAAAAATTTTAAAAGTATTTAAAAGTTGCCTTTTTATAATTTAAACAGGTAAGTATATGATCAAGTAAATCCTAAAAGGTGTATCAAAACATTGTATTCCAATATATTTCGTACTTTTCAACCTCGTGCTTCAAAGCTTAGCGTGTTATTTAACAATGTATGGGTTAATTCAACTGATCCGCCCTTGCAAGTAAGAATGCCATGACATTTCTGCTGACACCAGATCGAGCCCAGGCCGCAAGCTTGTACACACCTTCTGACCTCATTCACTGCGCGCGCGCACCAGCGTCGTGAAATGTCTGAAAAATATCATTTTTATATCAACAGCCCATAAAGAATCATTATCAATGACGCACCGCGTATAATAACCTTGCTTATATGAACTTTATTGCATTCATGCACTCAATAACACGAATTGAGAACAATAATAGATGCACCTCACGTTATTTGTAAAGAGTGGTTAGCGGTTGTAATGTTACACACAAAGTATTATATTTATATTTACACGGTATAACGTAGACCGTACAAGTAGTGATTATAGTAATGTACGTAAATTTGTATATCGGCAATCTAATCGCAGTATTATAAACACATATAATGACGTTTACCTATTTCATTAAGGTAGGTAATTTAAAGATAACAGTGGAAAATTACAAACTTGTGGATGTGATAAGCAAGTGGGTTGTGTTATCGAAGGGAATTCAGTACTTACTACACGCTATGATTGCATGTACAGGTTGATATTGTAAAATGTAGTGTATTCGAGTGCCTAAGCACCGGCCGCGCAGACGCGGGGTCGACGACCACTCCGACTATGAAACTGATTTATAAATTGGTTGACATGATAAATGATAATGATAAATGTTATTCACCGTCTAGAAATTGTTGATTTTTATTATTCACTGCTAATAATATGTCACGCTTCATGTCCATTATTGTCCATTAATATCGTACAGTGATTCATCTGCAGGTTCATAGAACATTAACCAGGATATTCTTGAAAGGCTTAGAAGATAAATTAAGGAAATAGTAATAGGAAATCGAGATTATAAAGAACTCGCTCGATATGAGTAGGTACGTGGAATCACGAGTAACCCGGTGAATGTTATGCTTGGACAATCTTAGACAAAAGTATTGAAATATAATAAAAGTTAATTACCTATTATATAATTATGATGAAATACTGATAGATGCGCAAAATGTATGGTACTGTGACAACGGAGTTTCAATCAATAACTCATGTTGCTTGGTAATATTAAGTTTATTATATTATTTGTTTATATACATTTATTTACATAATTATTTTTATATTCAATATATATGTCCTATCTTAACGGTCCCCCGGTTGTCACTGCCAGCGCACCGCAGAGCTTTCAATTTCAAAACTAATCTTTTTCCTAAATTTAAATATATTCTTGTCGGCCAGGAACGCTTATCGCTAGTGGCCAGTGCGCCGACATGGACCTCCTTACAGTACCTTATAAAAAACTTAAAACATAAACATACAAGTTGTGTTTTAATGATGATAACATCTATCTCTAATAATTGCACAAACTCGTACGCAGTGCAAAGTGCATTCGTGCGTGGCATGTCGCGAGCTGAGGATGCTGTGACGTGCGCAAGATAAGATTAATTTATTATTATGTAACACTTCACTACTGATGCGCACGTTGAGATATAATTATAATCTGGCTAACGTTGCATTAATTCCGTGTACTGAGTTTTGTTTATTAGTGCTGTAAGAAGCTTAATTATCGATGTCTAATATTATAAAGTCATGATTCTGTTTCATTGGTATTACGATAATAATTTATTACAGTGTACGTAATGTAGGAAGACACCAAAGCACTACTTGTGTCCAATTGGTAACAAGGATTGCACAACAGTCATCGAAACATCAAATAACTTATTAGAACTACTTCACTTTACAGACTACCAGGTTGTAATTACGCCAATTCGACTTTATTAATTTTACAAGAATCAATTGCGAATCCAAACTACGAGACTGTTATGAAATTGACTCTACGGTTGAAAGTATTAGATACTTTATTAAACGTACTGCGCAAATAGCTATTTATTACTTGCACAAATAAAAACGTCGGTTTCTTAAAAGCGTAAACCGCAAATTGTATGAAATCTGGTGATCGGACGAGCCAGTATTGCTTGGCGGTCGGTCGGTGCGTCTAAACAAACACGTAGCGCAGCGGTTGCCCGTGACCGAGACGGTTGCGTCACCAGCTGATGAACACTGTACCAAACTGTGGCTAAAGGTCCCAGATTTCCCACACTTAATTACTTACATCTGGAAAGTATGGACTTTACTTTTCACTTGAACTTAGCATGCGAGCAAGTTTATTGATTAACTGAAGAGCTGTCTTGTAGAATTATTTCAGTAAGTAAACCTAGTAGTAACTAGTAAATAACAAGGCTCATATGACAAGGACAAATTTATGTCTGTAATCCATCAATTGTTATTGTTGTATCATACAATTATTAAACAACGATTTGGAAGTGCAGCATCAATAAGCACTGAAGAGTGAACGGTTTAAATGCGCCGACATCAAAAGGAAGCTTATGAGACAGGTTCCATCGTAACCTTGCTCATTACGCTCTCAAAATAACCGCTTTTTCATTACGAGGAACACGCGGCGTGGTGCGGAGCGAGGGCGAAGACCTTTGACTCTGTGTCTGCAGTAGATAGGTGAAGCGATTACATTACATTTTCTAGAAGGATTGGTCATTGTTATTCGGAGCGTGTCATTGATATGTAGTCGAATGACGATACCACTGCATGATTAAGTGATTATAACAATATTTTAACACGATTCGCGTGTCTGTGTATAAATAATGCAGATAATAAAACAATCTTAATAATTAACCCGTGGCGGACGGTTTTAGGGTTCCGTAGTCTCTACAAGAAAACCATAAAAATGTATTTTTTAAACGTACTGTTCAGTAAAGTACCTATTTAGTGTCTTAATTACAATATATTTGCAGCGTTTACGTGTACCTACAATAATCTATGCAGCCCTTGTCCGTACATTTTGATTTTAAAGTAGGTGCAAATCTCTTAGATTGACCTTGAGATTTATGGTTACAGCTCCATTCAATGAATACACGCATTGGAGGCAAGTAGGTGGTGTCTGAAGGTTTCCTTGTATAATTAATAATATATTGAATACATTCATACGTCTAGGCGTATGTTAAGGACACCCGCGTCACTCACGGGGATGCGGGCGACCCGTTTACTCACACTTGCGTACGCGCATCCGTTGCGGATAAAACTTTGATAAATGCTAGTATATAACGATATGGTGTGTTCATTATTACCATCTTAATATATATATGTAATTTTAGTTTGTTTTTTATAACATAATGACAATCATTACCTAAATACCTGCTTGTGTAACTTCGAAAATTTAAACTTAAAATACTAAATCAAATAAGTACATAATATCTTGTATAATAAGCAAACTTGGTATGATATTAATAATTCTGATAAATTGGATATACCTATCTGTTGGCTATCTTTGCACACGGGTCTAGGACCGCTAAGTCTGTGATAAAGCGAGATAATGACCCCAAAGTATGTGATAATGTCACCGTAAATCGCAAAATAAATAATATTTAAATCCTTTTTATGATAATTGTGCAAAGATATGTAACTAGGTACGTACATACAATTTCCGTGTTAATTACAACGGCTTATGTTTGGGATAAAAAACAGCTGTTTCATAAATCCTAGGGAGTCCTTTCAGCATTTGGACATAAGACCAGATACCGAAAACTTATCTTCTAAGGTGTTTGTTGCCAAACTCCTCCGAAATGGCTCGACCGATTTTCATAAAAAATTTTGTGCATATCGCGTAGGTCTGAGAATCGGTCAACATCAATTTTTCATACCCCTAAATGTTAAGGGTGGTCCACCGTTTAATAATTTATATGGCAAAACAACGTTTGCCGGGTCAGCTAGTAATAAATAGTACTTACGTTTTCAGTACGAGACTCTCTAAAACCTTTTTCAAGGTTGCATCGCTTTTTAGCGGCATGTAATTCAGCCCACACATACTATCGGGCGCACCGGTAAGTGCTAAAACATTTGCCATTTCAAAAGATATCAGAAAATGGCGCGAAATAACATGTCGAATGTCGATCACTGGGTTACGAAACCATCCAAACAATCCATTGTGAGCTAGACCCGTCCGACTCCACCCCGGCCATGTTCGAACCACTGTCCTATTTCAAATACCAATACGGGAGCCTTGACGTGTCCATCATTCGGCTGATGAATGATGTTATTGTCACTCGGGTGCGCTGTGCACATTCTCTGAATAGCAGCTGAGTCAACGCCGAGTTTGTTTTGATGATTGGATGCAGATTTGCGAATACAATGGCGGTACGGACCGTACGAACTCGGAACGAGGTGACTTTGAACTGTCAATGTAAGCGCCATTACTTACTATGGCGTTATGTAGGGATTAATAAATGGCACATGTCAGCAACACTGTTCAGCATGTTTATGCAATATGCCTACGAAATTCCTATTACATGAGTAAACTAAACGATACTGTGATAATAACTTGGTTTTTACCGTCTCTCGTCACAGCGGAAGCGGACGCACGGCGCTGTAACGAACGACGATTTTATGGACAGAGTCTTGACGAAAATCGTGCAATAATATCATGAAAGAGAAAACATACATTATGTAAACTACGCCGCAGTCATACTGTGATCTCAGATTTCGACATAACAGTTTAATTGTGGTGGGTGAAGCAAGTTACTATACAATGATAGGTACACATTTTAAAATTCTAATTTTGTATGAAACATTTAATGGATGGAAATTTTCAAATTGAATCCTTTGCAGGTACAGGCGATATATGTACAAGTATAGTTTGTATTGGTTTAGAATGTATTCGACTTGATTGCAATGAGTATAATGGTATCCATTATACCGCCCTTTGGATAGGGCCACGTATCATACGAGAATACAAATAGGTACCTTAATAGCTAAAGCCAATTATTTTAATTGAGCACGTACGCACAACGATACGAGTAAATGCAATGCAAAATTGTTATTTGAAGATAAAGCGAAAATAAATTTAGTCGCAGTTATTTGTGATGACCAAAAGTAAAAAATAACTTTTGTAGATAATGAAGAGTTCAGAGGACAAAAGAATCATGGGTGAGAGATAATGAGATTCGGGCAAAATATTTACGTAGTGTTTAATTACAATTGCCGATAATTGGTATCAACACCTACGAGTAGCAAACAGAAGCGACACTTTACGATAAAACTGTTGTCACGTAAACCCGAGGGGTCTTTTTCTACATTTATTTATAGCTCTAACGATATTGACATTCGCTTATCTAATTAAATAAATACGGAATATTCCGCTTTAAAAGATAGGTGAACTCATGTTTGATGTAAACAATTATTAAATGAGCGAAATGACCGACTTATTACACGGAAATTTTTGCTTGGTCTACCTGATTGTTAATTCTTGTATTTCGTTATATTTTTTGTTTTTTATAAGTGACTAGCTTTTGCCGCATCTTCGCAAGCGTAGATTTTATTTTCTGAATGCAGGTGTCCATATAAGTAAAAAAAAACATATAATTCGGTCAAGCCATTTAGGAGAAGAAGAATTATGAACAACCTGCATACCAGAATTTTATATACCTCTACTTATAATAAATATAAGCATATTCTCTTTGCGCGTTGCCTACGATCCGTCAGCAGCTTCTTTTTGTTCACACTGGCAATACTTATAATTACTTTAATAAAATATAAATACACTCTCGAGCTAGATTAATTCGTACAACGCATTTCTGAAAATGTGTTGATACAACGCGTTTTTTGAATTGATCATTTAGGACCTCTTAATTTAACATCTAATTTATTTCAGTAATATTAATTTGGTTTAGTAAATACTGATTAACAGTGATAGCCGATTGGTTAAGCACGCGTCTTACGGTCTACCAGGTCTCGGGTTCAAACCCCGGCTCGAATCTCTGGATTTTTCGAAATCTATGTGCCTTATCATAATTTCTATATGATTATCACTTGCTTACGGTGAAGGAAACATCGTGATGAAACCTGTCTTAGAAGATTTAACTAATTTTCGAAAGACATGTGAAATCCGCCAACCCGCACTGAGCCAGAGTGGTGGATTATGGTCTGAATCCCCCTCGTGTTGAGGGGAGCCCGTGCCCAGGAGTGGGACGTCAAAAGGGCTAAAATTATATATATATTATTATTATTAAATTATAATTATTAAATACTGATAAATCAATAGAAGTATTTTATAATAAGTGATAGTATTAATTTGTGTATCCATTTCGTTATCTGGAGTAACTAAATGTTTTTTGTTCCTCTTGCGGATCTTACTTACAACTATTTGTTGACAATTTAAATAATGAATTCAAAATACTTTTTGCTATAAATTATAAAGCAGATAAGATAAATACAGAGTCCAAAGCTCATTTCCATAAATATCAAAGTTGTAATAATGATTTTTATGAGTGCTTTACTATTGTAATTTGTAATTTAATTATCTTCTCTATATGTTAAATGTACTTGGAGGCTGGCTATTTTAAGTTCGACTTTAATGCTAGGAGTTTTCTTCCCTTTATCTCCTCATTCCTTTATTTTCAATCGCTTAGTGGAAGCGATAGAGTATATTGTCTATGTGTAACTTTATAACGAAGGATCAACAATTTATCTGACGGAGTGAGTGGCAATAAAAATATATTTTATGTATTTTTCGTCGTGTAAATGTCAAACTATTCGCAAGCGGCCATCACTTATTTATGTCGCGATGCGTACGAGTCGTCTGTCAGCGCGCGTTCCACGCCATGCCGCTATAAAATGTATATAGGTATTATTGCATTGATTGTGAATCTATTATTGTTTAATTGAATTTTTAATTACTTTATTTGCATAGTTTTGTGTGAGGTTTATGTAAAGTGTGAAGTTTTGATGAAAGATTTTGTTTCTCATACCTCGGTAGATAAACCTAAAGCAAAAATAATACTTAAGTATTTTGTCCGTAATTTGAGAATTACGGACAAAATACTTAAGTATTAGTTTTGTCGAGAGGACGTTTAGTGAGCTAAACGTACTCTTCGTCACAGTTTTCAGTAGATACCTATCTAGCTCCAGATAAATTAAAGACTCAAAAAACCATAAATTTACTTTAATAGTAGTAATTTCTTCCTTTTACGTAAAACAAAGTAGACACAAGCTAAGCATGTTGGTTATTAAAAAATCTACAATCACAACAGTAATTATCAACGCTGATATGAATTAAAATACCCATTATCAAATTATTAAGTGATTTTCTGTAGTGACTAGCAAGATCTATACCCACGCTTATCGAAAAAACGTGATAATGAAAATATTGCCGAGATTCCCTTGTTATAGACCGGAAACACGTGCCTGCATTGATTCTAGTGAATGAGTAGGTACTTGCAATCATAAAATTAAATAACCTTATTATAATGTATTGCATAAAGATCTAGGTTATAAGCTCAATTACTTACGACTTACAGTGCATACAAGAAATACTTATGACAAAGCGATAAGTCGACCGGAATAACAAACAAGTTAGCAATCCAACGTACCGTTGTCACGACAAGACCTTTAATTTGGCACTTTTTAAAAAACACCTAGACAATGCTGCCACAACCAAAGCCGTTCACTTTTGAAAGGTTCCATATTTCAAAACAAAACCCTTAATGAGACGCCCCGGGTACATTTTTAAAACGCAATTTAATTACATGCAAGTAAGGCACAACCGTGAACTCTGACTCACTAGCTTCGTTTCATAAACAGTGTTTGTTTCTATACAGCGCTGAATAAAATTAATTATCTAAATTTATTCACACGTGAAGCATAAAGTACTCATTAATTCCTGGTTATTTATAATGTGCTGGTGTGTGTGCCAAGGTGAGGGAGTCGGTGTCGCGATGCGCCCGCGCCTGACTCATCCCGTAGCGTGGGATATACAATACCACCTCGCTATTGTTGGATTTTGGCAGGTGCGCTTTATACTCGTCGCTTCCTACGCGCTTTTATTCAGTGAGCCTTGTATGTAGGTATAGGGAAAACATCTGGCTAATGAGTTTCAGTAGATAATATATTATTATATAAGAACTTACCAAAAGGCATGTGAGTAGAATTTAAAATGTTTGTAGTTTGTAGTATCTAGTACCTGCATATGAAATGTTGACTACATTTTGGTTTAAAATGTGGATTAGAGAAACAGTTCCCACATTGAACAGATAATATGAAATTTTCAGAAACATTCCAAGCTCAGAACTCAGATTAAAGTGTTTAGTTGGTACATTCTTATCAGCTCATTCAAGGGTATATTCCGGTGTTTATATTGTATTATCATCGGCCTGAGTTCCTGACCCCAGCCACGCGACACATAGACGTTTCCACTCAAGTACTCATGTGGTACATTTGTATCTGTTTACAGGTCCGAGCATTCATAGTTGGCCGCTAGAATGCTGATTACTGATACTGAGCTAATTGTGAGATGATTTATTAATTGGTAAGCTAGTTTGGATATTTGTGTGTGTTAAATATTTGCACAATATAGGGGTCAGTATCTCGGGTCAGTATCTTAGTAAAGAGGTCTCCACTGAGGTCGTACTTTGCATTGCGTCCTGCCTGTTCTAATTTCGATCAGAACATTGCACCGAATAGTTGCAAGTTCGATTTCAGTTACTTTTTGTAATCTGCTGTCGTCTTTGTGTCAATGGAATCGCCCCCTGTCCACTATGTGGTAACCAAATACAATAAGGGTTACTTAGGTTGGGACATATAGTACGAGTTACTCTGGCAATGTTTATTTATTATCTGTGCTAGAGCATGTGCGTAAAGCGCACATTTTCTTGTCTTAGCTGATATTTATAAGATGTTCAAATACACTTTATTTCGCTCATATGGATTTATTGGGCCTTTAATTGACACCAAGCCAAACGCGGTATAGATGAGCTGGAAATGCGTATAATCATGCGCATACGCATGTCGTCGACCTCACGCTGTCAATTAGCGATGCGCCCTTATGCACTTAGTAAATCGTCATTTGACAGGCCTGCGATTACAGGCCAATCACGATGTTGAGCTTAATTATGTATTTATCTAGCCTATTGGCCCTTTTATCTGAAATACTCTTGAACTCTTTAAAGTTTATAGCGTCCTATTAAGTAAGTAGCGTTATTACAATAATTATGTATTGATACTTGCTGTGCCCACGACTTCGTCCGCGTGGAATTTAACTTAACAAAATTTAATTTAACCTATGCTAAGTTAAGGATAGGATTCGCAACGAATACATCCGACGGAGAACCAAAGTTATCGACATAGCTCAAAGAATTAGCAAGCTGAAGTGGCAGTGGGCTGGCCATATCTCGCGAAGAACGGCAACCACTGGGGTAAACGTGTTCTTGAGTGGAGACCTCGACTCGGCAAGCGTAGTGTAGGACGCCCTCCGTGCAGGTGGGATGACGATCTGCGAAAGACTGCAGGCAGATGCTGGATGCGGCAAGCTAAAGACAGGGCGCTTTGGCGCTTATAAGGGGAGGCCTATGTCCAGCAGTGGACTGATATAGGCTGATGATGATGATGATAAAGTTTAATCTCATTTTGCTTTTTTGCGAGTCGATGTTTCGTGGTTTATATAGGTACCCATCGCAAAAGCCCGCTCGCGCGACAGGTAGCATTAGTGATCTATTTTTTTCTAAAATTAAAGTAGCCAAAGTTACTCTCTATAACATCAGCTATCTGCCAGTTAAAGTCCCAACAAAATCGATCCAGTCGTTTCGGAGATTACCCGGAATAAATATACAAACAGACAAACATATATTTAATTAAAAAAAAATGTTATACTCGTAAGTACCGTATGTACTTTCATATGAATTAATTGAAAAGGTGTTATTTTGATATTACAAACAGGCACTCCAATTTTATTTTATTTGTATAGATTATATGACATTATTTATTTACGTACTTTATACAAAGTCTTACGTTGCATGCGTAACGTGTAAACATGTGAATATTTGTTACTTGTACGTATTATTTGCAGCTAATAGTTAATGTAAAGTCGCCCCATATTATTTTACTCGCACTCTGCGACATTATTCATTTATACTATAATACGCAAACAGACAAAGATGCGGTACGAATTATCTGGGTCGAGATCAGTATTGTATAAGGTTATGTAACCGGTAAAGTGTAACGCTTTTGATAGAAACGTAACGGGCACCGCGTGCGGACTGCGTCCATTGAATAGTCACTCAAAGTCTGGTGGGTGGATGACCCACTATGGCGAAATTTAGAATTGCTACACGACTTTGTGAATCTGCGAATGCAGTAATTTCTACATTGCTGGTACAAAAGATTTACTTAAATAACATTACTCAAAAACATTCGGCTGACGATAGATAATGTTCCATCAGGCATCATTACCTCGTCGTATTTGACAATAGGAATACACTGAGATATATAAATAACAACCGAAAATATTTTCGTAGTATAGATACTTACTAGTAGTATCCCTTTAAAAGTTTAGTAATTAAGCAAATGATTTGTGAATTCGAGGCATTACGTAAATATTTCATGTAACTACTCTACCAACATTGCATGAACTACAAAAACCATTTGTTGTTCAATTTTTCTTTAGTTTATTTTTTAAACTATTCAGCACATAGGATTATGAACGTTAATATTCATATTTTTGAATCGACATTCCGTTGACTATCAATCGGATCAATAGATATTCTAATGAGGTGTGCCTTCTGACCCCGAGGTTGCGTAGGGCCCGTGTTTTGCGGACGTTAATAGTTCGCGGTACAGACTGATCTATAAGGAATATAAATCAAAAACGACCGCATTCATGTATGACCACGCGCTGGGATTAATGTGTTCGTGTACAGGCGGTCGTAGTTTCTATAAAGTTGGTTATTAATGATGCAGAATATGATAACATAGAGCTGGTATGTGTGCTAAACGCTCGTAGGTGTCGCGGGCATAGCTCACGACTGTTTTAAAGCAATTTGCATGCAAAATACGTATTGTTGTGGTTTCACAATATCTGAAGAAACAACTGGCAATGTGGTGCCGATCAATGCGGGTGATTTGTTTCCCAAGTTACAACCGTAAAGTTCATTTATGAATATTAAGAAATCGACGCACTCGTCACCACGTACCTACCCACCTACCTCGAAGTTATGCAAAGGCAGGCGAGGAAATATAGAGTTTGTGAGTACTTTTATAAAACTAAGTTATTTATCCTTCATTAAGGTTATCTGAATATTATAGGCGCGTTTACGAGTAAATATCAATGCCATTAAAATTCTTAGAGTATTGACACGTGATTCGTCTGGCGTTTGCATTAAGTGACACAGGTCTTAACAACAATAATGATTATACATATAAGTACTTTTTGGTATTCGCATGGTTTGTGTCAAATCACCCGCCGTGTCAGGGTCTGATGTCTTGCGCAAGACGCAGACGTGACGATGCGATCCGACGATGACGGACTCGGCGGCGAACATAAAACACCCAACATTTTGTTTTAATTGATTGTGTAATAATTTACTACCGACTAACGAAATTTTACTACCGATAGGACCCATTTTACACTACTATTTATATTTAATGAATCAGTGTTTATAAAGGTTAGTACTTAATTTATATTACGCATAAGTACTTATTTTAAAAATACTTCGAATTGATATTTAATAGGCCTTAAGGTGTCATGCCACTGACCAAGAAACTATAACAACAATTTTAATTTATCGTAATACCTGTAATGTAACTACCTGAAAATTGACGTATTTCGAGCAATTACAAAATGAGGTGATTTCACGATCAGTAGTGATTACTTTCGTTTTAAATAAGTTCATAATACTTTTACTGTAGTCTTTACAGTTTTACGGACGCACAGGCTTAATAATAGTATTTTCGATGTTTGTACACAATACGGGCTCTAAATATATTACGATGGAATTTCGTTTTAATATCGTAATCTATACAAATAAATAAAATTGGAGTGTCTGTTTGTAATATCAAAATAACCCCTTTTCACTAAATGCATATGAAAGTACATACGACACATATAACAAAAACGCGATTTAAAAAAATTGTCTGTCTGTCTGTGTGTTTGATCCGGGTAATCTCCGAAACGGCTGGACCGATTTTGACGGGACTTTCACTGGCAGATAGCTGACTTTTATTTTAGAAAAACAACATTTTAAAAAATGGTCGCGCGGGCTCTGAACGCGGGAGCGGGCTTTTTTGTTAAGTTAAATTCCACGCGGACGAAGTCGCGGGCTCAGCTAGTGTTCAATAGAATCAAGTATTATTTATATAAGTTTTTGTTAAATGTTTCCAATTGTCTCTGCACGGTCTTCGAGTTCAGGGGTCCCGTATCCTCAATTATTACAACTATTATAATGTCGTCCGTAATACAAGTTACATCGGCACGTCAAGGTTGATGGAATTATCGGAGACCTCGATATACCGGCTGGATGCAGAATCATCATTAATCTCTTATCTAGATCTGGTCATCTTATCTCCAGCTACTTTTATAATTTCCATTTTTAATAATCACTCATTGTATGTTATACAAAAATAATATAATATAATTTATTTTTAATCAAAGTGCTAGATTAATCGAAGCTTCAATAATAAAACAAAACCGCAATTTTTATTTAGAAAGTACCAGGGCGACAGAAACAGATGAGGTATGGAAATTACGTTATTCGAAATACTATAAATAACTTTTAAATTTAAGGAAACTAACGACTAAAATAAAAGATCCGTTATCAATGGATTTAACTCAGCTTCGTGAATAACAGTAATAGGTATAATCACAATTCGCAATCTATGAAATTCGTGAATTTGTGCAAACACGAATATGTGTGTGTATAATTATCCGATTCTGCTATATGACCCGTGTCGCCTTGCATCTCGATCTCACGGTAAATGTGCTATAATGTAATTTTACGAACCATTGTGTCGAAAGAAACAGTTTGCAATCTGAAGGATATTCTTTTGTATAAATGTTGAATTTATATACGTGTTATATAATTGTATACTTATTGTACTTAGGTAGCCAAGGAAATTCAATTCGTATTTACATAAATCTCTCATTGATTTTTATACCAATCGCGCGGCTTCCTTAAGGAGTCATCATTATTTAAGGTTTCGAAACAGTCATTTGATATAACTTTATTATTTGAATTGTAGTTATAGGTATACAACGGCAAACGGTATTAGGAGTAGATACGCAGCAAATAAAGACATATCAGCCTAATTAAACAAATTTATTTTAATGAACTGTGCCACCTTCTTGCCTTCAAATGCCAAAGTCTATCGATTTGTTAATTAATGTTGTTCCGCAATGACGTAATAGTCCAATTACGAAGTAATTAAAGTACATGAAAGCTCAATATATAAATCAAATTGTTCCATCTGTTATTATATTACAAATATTTGTTTATATAGGGTTTTTGTTTATCGAACCAAGTCGAACAAGCGTACAATCCGTTCGATGTTAAGCAATTTCCATATGCTTGCAATACCTAAGGCATTGCTCGCATGTTTCTGAACTGAAAGGTAGCGGGACAGGGGGGGGGGAAGTTGGGGTTCTGTCTCTCTCACTCATCGTACGAAACGCACCTCTAGGTAATTGCTACTTTACCTCAATCTTCTGTGAGAAGGTGGTACTATCCCAATCGAGCCAGCTCGTATATGAGCTGCTTTCAATTGTATACAGCTTGGTTTTACCATCATCGTTAAAACTAGACTCAATAGGCAACGGGTGCAACGTGGTACGATCCTGACTTTCTTTAATTTACTTCTGAACCTTTTGATAGAACATTTGGATACTGGTAAGTACCGTGGTCAGGTGTAGTCGGGAGATTAAGCTAGTCGATAATTAAATAGTTGGCGTCTAGTCCCCCGTAGCCGGATGTTATGTCCAACAAGTTGACCTCAGGAGCCATCACGCAGTGCTCCTATTTATCTTGTAAATCACGACTCTTTGTCCATTCCATTCATGCAAATGTGTTCTGTGAATGTTCGTGACTGATGCTAAGAAATATGTTGTTGGAAGGATCAGTACAGATTGCTATCGGCCTGCTGCCGCCGCCGTGTCCACGCTCAAATGTTTTACTCAAACAAGATGGTGATTACGGTTTTTTAAAACAATGTCCAGACAATAATATAACGCTTAGCTTAAAGAAACTGGCGCGTTGTGTGTTGAAAAAATCTTTATAATATCTGTTGGTATGTGGAACAAAAAATTAACCTCACCCGTTTCAAGGGAATATATATAAATAACAAAAACTCTACATAGAAAGTTAAAAAAACCCATATGCGACTACATTTTCTACTACAAAAGAGCTGATAATATTCAAACGGTTTAACTGATTTTTATGAAACACAGTTAAGAACAATCACGATCAGAATAGCTTTGTAAACAAAAAAAACACCTCTTTTTTTCGTAGGGGGTTATACATACTTATCTATCTAGATCCTAATCGAAGTTTGATTTGAAAATAAAACTGTACAAATTAAATATATGAAATAAATATGGACATGAATATGTATGTTATAAACAAGCATAAATTTATCATCGTAATTAACCAGTGGCCATAAAAATTAAGTTAAAAACTGTGGTCAATTTATTTATACGTATTATGAAGTATATTAATGACATATGATACGTGGTAGTTGGACGATTTGTATGATAACATCTAAGTTACGTGTACAAATGAACTTTAGAATTAAGAAATAACTTGGTGTAAGTAACAAAAAGAAAATAAGTAGATAGGACCTGTGCAATAGAAATGGTAATCAAAGATGCTATGTTTTCGAAATAGCTAGCACATTGCGGATGGCAACGTCTATTTGTATACGCTTCATGAAAGCACAATTGATTAGAGATGCAACACCTATGTTAGTAATGTCAAATAGTTTTGTAATTCCTCTTCAATTGTAACATTTGTAAATCTAGCGTGCTACATACGCGACTTACTGTTTGTAAAGGTATTGTTTAAGACTCCCTATTGTTCATTTGCTTTAAGAGTTGTAAAGTTTTGGTATAGGATAGCGTTGTTTCCACATATATGCCAAAAGTGAATGGGCTAACGTGGTATGAGCTCATGTTATCTTTGGAGCAACATTGTCGCTGAGTGTACTCACTCATCTCTGTAGAGTTTAATGAAAAGCTCTGAAGATCAGTGATGAAACTTTACGCTGAAGCTTATTAAGAACTATCGCAATACATTATTCGTTGGTAGCACAGAAGTTGTTATTTATTAAAATCTGCAACCTCGTTGTAATTATTTCATTTTTTCTGGAAGGTTCCAAGATGTATCTAAAAGCAATGTAGATTATTTTTTTCAGTTTCGTGTATATTTTTATATATTATAATAAATTTTGTGTATAAAATTTAGTAATCTGGTAGCTTATATCCCTGTTAAATGTTTGGAATACGCACGAAACAAAACCATAAAGCATAAGGAAAAGCATTTAATTTACGAAATTAATTTGATAACTTACTAGGAAGTAAATTATGTTGGTAAGTACTTTTTGAAGATTCTATCTATGGACTTAATGATTGTTTGATAGTATTCCGTTGCCAATATCGCGGTGTATTAGCCATAGTATAATTTATTAAACGGTACCGTCATGAAGATTGGATTGGAATGGAACAGCAGATGCGCGTATCAAGATATCCTCCTCTATTTACTACGTGTCAGGATTTGACTCCGCAACAATGCGGACACCGTTCGTATTTTCGTCAGGTACACAAAGTTCAAGCTTAACCAAAGAATTCGTGTGAGCAGAAATGTCAGACAAAGGTCGTTAGGATGCTAGCGGGTGCTATTGTGGTAATGCCTAGCTAGGATTATACGACTGATTATTAGAATAACCTCGTGCCTCGTTGTCGAGGTGAACAATTGAGATCGGTCGATTAAAACTTCATTTATTCAGTTATCCGTCGGTGTTTGCGATAAGTGATGTCATTAGCGAAGCGGTTGGAAGACTAGTTGTATTAATAGCTGGAATTCCAATGACAATATTACGTTTTATGTTTTGTTTTTAAATCATACACTTTTATCACAGCATGTGTAATTTTTGCATTTTTTAAGAACGTTGTAATACCTCGCAGATGTTATTTAACTATTGAATTGAAATAGATACATAACTATATAATAGGCTAGCTTTAAGATGATAACCTTGGTCAAAGAATACACGTCGTGTTTTTGTTTAATTTGGACATTGGTCGCGAAAAAAGAGTTATTTATTTCTATGTAACGTTCCTATGTATATTCATATGTATCTTATTCGGCGTTGTTAACTAAATACTTGCGCTGTACAAATCTTGTAAATATCTTTAAGGTTTGTCGTGTTCAAATATTTTCTAAACTAATACTTGCCTGCGTTTATTAAATGTTAGATCATTACGTCGTGGCTGTCGGCTAGGCGGCTGTTACAATAATTGGGTCCGTAAGTGGGCACTACTGTGGACATCCTAGACATTATATAAGGTTTTTTTTCTACGGTAGTAGAGCCATGTTGTAGCCAATTAAGTACAGCTCTCGACCAGGGCAGTACCGCCCTCTCACGGAGGGTCAGCGTAAAGAAGCTATCAAAGCTGCATTTCACACGATAAATGAACGAGCGGGAAGCCTAATCATCGCTCCCATATCCTCCATCTATCCTCGCTCTCAAGTAGGCAACGTGAGAGGTAGAGACCGAAACAAATTGTTTTCTTTATAAACTGGTCAAGTCAAATGCGTGACAGTACTTACAGAATTATATATTATTGTTATAAGATCTTGGAACATGGCAGTACAATAATCGCTTGTTTTTAAATGGAAATCGTGACACATCGGACTCCACCGCTGCTTCCGATTACATAAATTTCGTAACGACAACATTCTAGTTCGGCGTTGTAACCGCGGTAATGAATATTTGACTTTTGACATTGTCACCCATTTTGTATTCACGGGTTTTCTATTCCGTGTTGGTTTATCGCCGATAGTATGTGTAGTGTTTGTGACATACTGACATACACCTGTGTGTAGATTTGTAACTCAGAGGTCAAAAAGTGCGCGTATATTATGTTAACCCGAATTAAAATGTAACTTTTGAAATGTCGATTAAGAAAAATGCTTGAGAACTAGTATTGTATGGTTTAAAACAGTTATAGATAAGTTAAAGATGTGAAATTAATACAATTTAAACAATAGTTTTATAGATACACGTAATCAACATACACGTTAACAATCGATTTACATTAAAAGTTACATTCGATAAATGCAAAATAAGTAAACAATTACTTGAAATCCACATCCGAAATGTCATTTGCATTGAATGTACCTAAAGACAATGACAATTACGAGTCATAAATCCCTTCTCACGGTTGCGGTATGTGTGTCAATAATCTGCTATTTATTTATTTACTTTGCAACTACTTTGGGAAGTAAAAAATGTTTCACGGAAAGCGTGTCTTATAAATATTTCATAATGTTTATAATAATTATGTTAACGAGGTGACAGTCAATCAGTGGCGGTAACAACAAATGATGCTGTGATTGGGCTACGGTGTTAGAAACCGAATTTTAACATAACTTTCAAAGTGCATTTGGTACGAATACTCGTACTATTTTGTGTTTTAGTGACTTTTGTGTTGTCGATATCGCTGATTGATAACAGGGTATTTCTGAATAATATATTAGCTAAAACAAATGTACAATATGAGCATAGCTGGGCACACCCCCTCGAACCGATTGCCTAACATTTGCATTGCCACTGCATATGTATGACCCGACCTAACATTTTATTTGGTTATTGGTCTGACTTATTGATCTGTGACCTCTGCCTACTACATCGTGGAATACAGACGTGATGGGGGTATCAATACATAGTATAAAAGAAAGTCGCTTCCCGCTGTCTGTATGTCCCTATGTATGCTTAGATCTTTAAAACTACGCAACGGATTTTGATGCAGATTTTTTTTTAATAGATAGAGTGATTCAAGAGGAAGGTTTTTTATGTATAATACTAGCATAATATAATAGAGAAACACTTATAAAAATACCCGTGCGGAGCCGGGGCGAGTCGCTAGTAGCATAAAACTAGTAAATAAAGAAGCTAGTAAAAAAAAATAGAAGATTAAACAATATTGTGACATCTCACTAACTACTTTAATTAATACCAAAATACATCAATAATATCTAAATAGCGGCAAATGTGACGTAACGCGATAATTGATTGGAATATTCAAACGCGCTATAAAAGAGTGAATTAAACCTATATTACGTGAGGGGGCAATTAATCTTGCGAGGGCCATATATCACGGCGCAGCTGCACCTGCGGCTTAGCTCTGGGGTGGACAGAACTTTATCTGAATAATGTGTACCAGAAAATATCAACTTAAGAGGTCGCAGTTATGTTACACAGCCTGAAACTATTCGTGCGGTCTGAAATTGTAGGTTACAGATTAATAATATATTACCTACTTTGTACTGTTTCATACTTGTTACCTACTTATATTAAGAAAAAAAACCGGGCAAATGCACATCAGGACATGCACAATGAAGGCTTCCGGACCCATTTCAATAGAGAAGATTTCTCGTATCTATAACCAAATTAGTGAAACAAAAGAAACAAAGTTGTATTTGCGGTTGTTTTTTGAATCTCAGTATTGAGTTAATTCAGAATCGACGGGGAGTTAACTTCACTTTAACTTGGTCGGCTGCAGCTCGTGATTTAGTGAACCCATTTCTCCGGTTATAATTTTAATTGCAATGTAGTGTCATGTGCTAGTGTCCTCATTTTTTCTAGATTTTCTGCACAGTGTTTCAAGTTTTTACAGCAAGATCTACCTAAAGCCACGTTTTCAGCTTAAACAAATTCGGGACCCCAATACAAACTATTTACCCCTATTTCACAAACTTAGGGGTGGAGTTTTATAAAACGCAGAAAAAAATATTTTTTATTTGTAATGAGTAACCTGAATACTAATTTTCATGACTCTAAGTTGAGCTTTTTTTTTACCCATACAAACTTTCATCCCCTATTTTTTACACTTGGGGGTGGAATTTTACAAAATCCTTTCTTAGTGGATATTTACAGTATGAAAAGTACCTACTGCCCAAATTTCATGATTCTGACACCAGCTGTTTCGGCTGTGCGTTGATTCCTGGGTTTTGATTAGTGAATTTGCAAAAAGTACCAAAATATGCGACATAAATGCCCGTATCTTTTGATTGCGTTGTCTTAGAAGCCCATTTTTTTTACACCTACATAGGACCATAGCGTTTCATATTTGATATTAATTTCATTTTGATATCTCTATCCGTTTCTGAGAAAAAAAATCTTGACATACAGACAGACAGACGGACAACAAAGTGATCTTATAAGGGTTCCGTTTTTCCTTTTAAGGTCCGGAACCCTACAAAACAAAGCAAATGATTGTTAGTAATTTTTTAATCATTATTTACAAAACTTTTAGTAATTACAACAAAGGTTTATGGCATGTCTCGAATTTGTGTCTTATATTTATGGTTAAAATAATTCTATAGGTTCCTACTAAATGACATTTTTATCTACCTATGAGAAAAAAAGTCATTGCTAATGATCTATATAGTGCTTTTAGATATCAATTTAAATCTGTACCGTCTGTATTAGTCATGTTGAAAACACCAAATGTTCGAAAGTGTATAACGTAGGTATGTTATCATAGGTTTTAATCTATGTCTAATATCTGCATGTAGGATACATTCACACACGGAGTCTGTGTGCTTAGCCCTGCCCGCCCTCTCACTAGATGCCGGAACATATCAAAGCCACCTGTGTAATTTATTGATATATTTATTTTTATAGACCGCTGTTAAGCAGTTTCATTTATATTGCTTTGTTGTGAAACATCAGGGCTCAAGAGTGTTTTTGAATAAGTTATGATGAATGCTACGATGATGCAAGAATTGCGTTCCCTAGGCCCTGTTCCCTGCCCTGGGTTTTAGCCGGTGAGAGTCCGGCTTAACCGAATGCGTCCCGCGGGAAGTGCGGATTTCCCCATATAAAAATACAGGATTATTTATATGTAAGAGATTAGGTCCTGAAATTAGAATAGGGATTGTAACCCGTATTGTATGGTAGATAACGTACCTAAGTGGGTGTTAACTGAGGTTTTATGTTACTTGAAAACAACCAATTAGGTATCGTTGTAATCGACTTGGTCATATGGAGTAAGGGATTATCAAAATTATTCACCGTACATTTTATTAAGAATCGTAATACATATTCATGGGACAAAGATTTTAATTAAAATTGTGATTAATTGCTTGAGATCAGAAAGCATTATTCTCAATATTGTGTGAGAAATTGAGAAACAATAGTTATCAGCGAATTCGCCTTTAAGTCGATTGCGGCCTACATTGTGTAAGATTCATATTCATTTCGGTATGGAACGTACCTCACCTAGCCATTATAATAATTATACGCTTCATTGATTAACCGCAAAACATCGAGTGACGACAAAAATCTACAAGTTCAAAATTGATGTCAGACATGATATAACGCGTTGATGTCTTTTGTACGTAGCTACGTACAATGTTTAAAAAAGTTAACACAGCTATTTTATAGTATGTTCAATATTACTCACGTATAATAAACTTTTAAACATCAGTGTTTTGTAGGTACTTACCATAAGTATGAGGATGTTTAGAATAACCATTTACCTATAGAAGTAAATATGCAAACACGCATTTTAAATTATATTTCTAAGAATTTTCAATATCCGTCCACTTAAACATTACACCATTGGGAATGTATTAGGTCGCCGTGTGTCTAGTTTGCATTTATTTATCAATTTATCGTGACGTCACAACCAATTATTGTATACACACGGCCATACAATTTAACAAACTTTAAAAATATTGTTTTCTCATAACGATAAACTTATCCGTTATAGCAAATTTTGGTGAAGAAGAAGAATAGAAGAATAATGTTGTTAAATAATGTATACGACATTATTTGAATTTACCCTTATTATTTATTTTCGTTCATTTACAATAACAACAACTCTATTGAAATAAAACTATTTTACGGATTTTATCGCGTTTATTAACTTTATGTTCCCGACGTTTCGGTTGCTTTACAGCAGCCATGGTCACGGGGGGACTGAGGTGTTAGACGTCCTGATGTCATAGTTAGTAACTGGGTACCCTCATATTTAGTTGTTATTTGCGGTCCGATCCACGCAGAAAGTGCTCACAGTGTCTCGAGGTCTTGCAATGGTACACTTGGTTTTGGATTTAATTATATTAATTACTGGATCCCAAGTTGGTGGTAGCACCCAGCCATCTTCCCTATTGAAATTAGGATGTTTTTTAATTTCAATAGCCTCACGTATCATCCTTGGTCGGAATCGGTGTTCTTTTGCGAGGATCTGTGGTTTATCAAATCTGATATAATGGCGGGTGCGGTCCTGTACATGTTCACAGATTGCAGACTTCGTGGAGCGCCGGTGTTTCAAATCAGCTATATGTTCTTTTACGCGGGTTTTAACTGATCTTTTAGTTTGCCCTATGTAGGAGAGCCCACATTCACAATCGAGTTTGTATACCCCTGCATCTTGTAGAGGAATGTGACACTTGACAGGTGGTAAGAACTGACTAATCTTCTTTGGTGGCTTGAAATAAGTTTTGATTGAAGCACGTTTCAAGATGTAGCCCATCTTGTCTGTGACACCTCTTATATATGGTAGTACAGCAGGTAGACGCTCGACTGTGGCTGGTTTCACTCGGTCACTGTGATGGCGGCGCGGGATCCGAAGCTTGTTGTCATGCAATACTTGCTTGACGTGACGGATCTCGGCAGCCAGGTGTTGCTCATCACAGATCCCTTGTGCTCTCTGAAACAAAGATTTACCCACGGTAGCTAACTGTGTTGGATGGTGGTGAGATTCACCGTTTAAGTACCTATCAGTATGGGTCTTTTTCCTATACACGGTGTGGCCTAAGGTGTTATCAGGATTACGGATTACTAAAACATCTAAGAATGCTAGAGTGTTGTTGGCCTCCAACTCCATTGTAAATTTGATTTTAGAGTGTATGGAGTTAAGATGGTCGTTAATAAACGCGATAAAATCCGTAAAATAGTTTTATTTCAATGTGTAGTATTCGCGTAAATATAAGAAAACAATACAATAACTCTAATTAAATTTATTACAAGAAATCCGATGATACCATTTTTTAGGCAATTCGCATTTTTTTTTCTAGAAACACGTTGTTTTGGACGTTTCCTAATATACCATAAGGTGAGTCTTAAAAGCACGTAGATTCATAAACTTATCGATTCAAACAAGAAATACGACGGCGCAAATGTGGCTCGAGGAACTGTCGGTCTGTGTGTAAGAAGCTGTTACCAGGGTTGCACAAGTGGCGCGTCTTCTTTTATTCGTCTCTATAATCATCGCACGGGCCGATTAGCTCGCGTTTCCGTTACACTTTTTGATTTTTTTCAATATATTTTAACTCAGCAAGTACATTGTTGTGGAAAATCAATTATGAAACTTTCACACATGCTGTTACGAAAGCTACCCGGTGATAATGTGTGAAGAATGCAATTTGAAGTAACTTATCGCCATTCAGCAGTCACTTGCAAATAAAATGATAATAGGTAATTCACCGAAGCGAATTGCTAGAATGCAACGCCTATTTACCAGTCAACGCTTGCATTTGACTAATGTGTAATTTGTTTTTGTCGGCGCGAGTGACGGACAGACGCGGGAACGTTGGATGTCGCAAAGCCTCTGCATACGCTGAACGACATTATCGAAAGCACCAATAATTCTCTTTGTGAACGCGACGTTTTTGCAAAATGAAATGCTTCCAAAGATTGTTTTATCGGAAACCGCCGCGCAATGGACACGGGTACAGTTCCCGCTATGAGAACTAGCACATGTCTTTAGAATTACTGTCTTTTGAATTGTGAGTAGTTTTTTAACATGTAATTATTGCGAGCACAAATTAAAATGTCAGTTTAGATTTATATTTACTATTTTTTTTGTAAATAACAGCCATGCTTAGGTATGGCAAAAATATGTAATAAGGACTAACCTGCCCAAGTTTTGGTCTAAGAATCACTTTCATGCTAGTATTTTTGGAAGCATTCAAAGGCAAAGTTGTATTTTATGTACATACACATTCGACAGTCAAGCTAGGAAGAGTGGAGATTCTATTGGCACTAAAATAATAACACTTCAAATGTTGTCATTGCAAGTTTACTGTCTGGAGGCCTTCGCGTGCCGAGCGTTTTCCATCCCAACGCATCAAGTTCCCACCTTCCAAATTACGCATCCGTTGCCCAACTATTGTTTTGTTCAAGCATTTAATCCGAGCACAGTCGGCAATAATAATCGCTCCAAATTATCTAGTATCTAAACATAATGGGTTACGCAAATAGGTTCTCAGGTTTCCACGGTTGCTCGACAATGCGTGCTGGTGCAACGGCGCCGGCACCATCCGCCGCCGTTCAGTCGCACGTGCCGCCTTGTCAACTCCACTTGCCAATAACTCACTGTTTACTTGCATTTGCTGACAGTGCATTGTGCTACGTAATAAGTTGTATTTCGTTTTATCGATTGTGGTGCGCGTTATCAGTGCGTTGGTTTACTCTATCGTCGAATGCGGTTTGTTTGTTTGTCCTTTAACATGCAATTTGCAATGATTTGTTGGCTTACCTATTTGTAAAAATAGTGTTGTACTCGTATTACAATATAGATACATATTTGATTTACGATACGGACCATTTCTAAATTTAAATATGCTGTAAGGTTTTTACACACCTGTTACGTTTACAATGGGCGGTCGCGCGAGGGGCGGGCGTATTTTGAACAACACGTAACAACAAGTATTTATCAACATAGATACATGTATTTCTTGTGCCGTTGACATAATATATTTTTGCAACTTTTACTATTCATACAAGCGATTAATGTGAAGGCAATATTATGTACCCTTTTGTCCACGACTTCGCCCGCGTGGATCTCGAAACGGCATTTACATACAAACTTCCATCCTCTATTTCACCCCTCAAGTTCTATTTTCGCGACAATAGGAAACTTATATCCTTCTTTAAGATCTAATCTGTCTGCATACCAAAATTCATCGAAATTAGTTCAGCGTTTAAGGCGTGAAAACCTAACAAACAAACAGACAGCGTTACTTTCTCATTTATAATATTAGTATGAATCTACTTTTTTACAATTTCCTCTAATCACTTAACCCATCATGCCCAATTATTAATAGTCCAGTTAGAATGTTCGATATCAAATGAGTACCTATTTGCGTAGTACCAGTGACCGGCACTTGGCGTCGTTTTCTTCTGAAACTGCGTACGCTCAGTTGCCGCTAACGGTCAATAGGAATGCTAATCGAAACGTGTCACAGTTCAATGCTCTAATAACTCTATGAATATCAATCAGTGCAAGCAAATCGCATACGCCAACTCCATTTACTGCCAATGTTGGCGTCAATTTCGAACGTCGGGGCATTCTTATTATTGGGAAGCGCAGTTATGAGTAATTAATTTAATAAAGTATCATTGATATATAGTGTAGCACCTGTATTTATTAATAACTCAGGTTGCTGGGTAATATAAAATTTATTATATTATTCACTTTTAATACATTTCTTTAAATATAGTTCCTATATTAGTGGTCTCTCGGTTGTCACTGCCAGCGCACCGCAGAGCTTTCAATTTTCAAAATCAATATGTTTTCTTAAATATATTATTATCGGCCAGGAACGCTTATTGCCAGTGGCTAGTGCGCCGACATGGACCTCCTTACAATAGTAAGTACCTACTATCGTTAGTTCAATGTGAAAAAGATTTGTCATCTCGATTATTAAAGGAGTGATTGATTAATGTTTTCATAGCATATAATAAGACAAATATATTTTATGTGGGTGGTACAAACCTTGGCGTTATTGGGTTATACGAGCGTTACGTAAACACCTACATTATTATTATTTACTTTTATACACGAAGTTAATTAAAAACTAACCTCGCCGTGAGTTGTTTAGTCATATTTTAATGAATTCGCAAGATTTTTTTCAGTTTTTGATAAATTTCACCCATCTGACAGGAAGAAGAGAATTCTTGTTAAACATTGTTTTTGATGTTCAATAAAAATAACAGTCGTCATAGAAACTGAGACACAATTATTTAATTGAGGTTAATAATTAATTACCTGTAACTACTAACATTGGCGACCGCGGTGCTCGCTCGCATGTGACGCTGTTACTGTAAGATTTACCGCTACGATGTACGATACTATGACGTACCTATTATGGACTATTTGACGCCTAGCGTGCCTGTCAATAAACCAGCAATCAGCAACAATGCCTACGTGTTTGGTCTATAATAAATACTTGTGAGAATTGGATAAAATATTGATATTGAATATTTGTTTCTATGTATACATACCTATGCGAAAATATAAGCCTAATGGGATTTTTTATAGCGTAATGATGAATTGACATATTATCTAAACTAAATTGTCGGACAACCCAACACTGAAAATTAACATAGGTACTTACATATATTACAATTATCTATTAAAAGTATATAGAAAAGCGGTGTCGGTTGTATTGTGTGATAGCCGCTTGGTGTCCTATGTATCAGAAAACATAGTACAATTTTTTTAGATTTTAATAGAACCTATTAACGGCATATTGATTGCAGCACTCGCATTATGTGCAGTTCCAATCTCTACTCAGCACAATCTTCAGTGGCATTGAGATGGGATTGTATTGTTTTTGGATCTTCATTCATAGCCGTATATTATTTATATTACTATTTAGATCTCCACAAAGGTGATCGGATAGTAGTTTTTGTTCCATTATTCTTCACGGGCCATCAGATAAACCCGAATTCGACAGCTCGACCTTCGTGTTGACCTTTTGAAAAATTCGTACCTATCACGGACTTTTATGAAATTTAATTCGTGTAACAAATTATACACCAAAACTTTGGATTCAGAACAAAGGAATGACTTTAACTTCATCTGAATGTAATATAATGGCAAGCAGATGCTACATACTCTGCTGGCAGGTCACAGATACAATGATAAAATATCATAGGACGTTTCGATGAACTTTAGGTTCGACTTCGACGTGCATTGTAATAATAATACCTTACGAAACCCTGCCTGCACATAGATCAAGTACTAGGTTCGTTATTACCGATGCAACAATGCCAACTATTGTGGATGAATTATAGGGCTTTGGCTTACATGGTTACAGATGGAATTTAAATTTTCTATAAAGCTTATCATATTTGCATATTGCGCAACCATAACCCCTCTCACGGATGGACATCTTAAACGTCTCAAAGATATCGATCTACGCATCGTCTTGAATCAATTTGCAGTCGGTACTTAACTGTCATTTCGCAACCGCGAGCAAAACGTGAATTACAATGTTCAGACAGTAATGGTTTACACAAAGCTTTATACGAAGGATCGGGCGGACAATGTGGCAATATTTTTATGTTGTTGTGAGTTGCAGAAGTTGAGCCCAGGAATGGCGCGAGCCAACATAATAAAAGCCTTTATAATTCTCGTGTAGGAGTGATTTACTCTTCATATTCATATTTTCACGTGTCTTCTTGTATATATTCTGAAATAAAGGTTAAAAAATACTCAACTACATAATATTACGAATCGTAACTTAGGATTGCATACTAAAATACTGATATAGTTGAAGCATTCGCGACTCTAAACTCTATTGCGTAAGAATTTCTAATGTAGAGTAGATTTCACTTTAGTATACAACAGGAAATCTGTCCAGCGATGATCCTAGTTATCGGTACATCTATAACGGCACATCAGTTGCATAAAGTACTCGACGTGTTGCACAATCGCTGCAATTCACTCTCGTTGCGTGTCCCGGGGCCGCCATTGTCGCCACGCGTGCCGCCACTGAGAACGTTCCCGCGTAAACGGCGCAAAACCGCGGGAACTGCGCCCAAACAATTGGCCGACATAACGCTACGAATGTTATCTGCCGCCGGTATGTGGGTACTTGCCGTTTACAACATAGCTAATGTTCTCATTGCTTGTTTCAATGCGGCCGTTCATTACCTTCGTTTGTTAGTGTCTGTTGATGAAAATAGTGTGTGTTATACGAACACGTTTCAAAGTTTTGGCGTGCCCTTTTCAATCTTTATTTTTTAAGCATATCAGGGTCGTTTGTGTAGAAAAGATGACATTGGGACGAGTTGACGTGTTCCTCGAAGCGGATAGAAGGTCGGATACTCGGATATTAGAAATAACAATCGGCCTGCCTACTACAATACTGTCAGCCTCACTAATTGTATTACAATAAGCGCAGTATAACCTTGTTATTATAAATACATCACATGACAAAGTAATCAATATTCTCATTTAATGCACAGTCGCAGCAATCCTAATTATGTAGTCGTATATGGAAGTAGTTAAGCTATATTTCAATAATAGAGTTAGTTACTTGAGACGCGATGTGCAATGTGTCATGTTTATTGACAGACAACAAAGAATTCTTTCTCATCCGGCAATTATCTGCATATTCAGATTAATCAGAACACATTTTACAGCTAAAGAATGTCAATTGTGTCAACAAACACAAAAGCAACAAACAAACAAGCCGCATTTGCAATACGAGTATAAGCCTTCATTCATGCGCAGTGATACGCGCGAGTTGGCAGTGTGAGTTCACCGCACACGTAATTAGCCCATCATCTCGTGATAGCAGACTTCACTCGGTGATTTCGCAGTGAATAGGCAAGCGTTGCACAATGACCGCTCGAAGGGAGAAACGATTAAAATAAGCCATCGTAACTGGCAACGGAAATTATAACTCCAACATGGTGAACGGTAATTATGTTCTGTACGGCGACAGGCCGGCCTCAGAGTCGGAGATAGTGGACGATCATGTCCACCCGCCGATAGTCGATCGCAAGAACAAACGGAAAGCGAACAGAACCGCGAACGAACTCCAGCGCACACTGAACCTGGCGCAGCTGGACAATGACACCGATTCTGTGAAATGCGAAAAGAAAGTCAAAGAGCCGAGACTGCTACGTTACGTGCCGACTACTGATGTTGAGGAAAACTTCGTAACGGAAAAGTTTGAAACATACGACTTGAAACCAACTGAAGAGAGACCCAGGCGGTACGCGTTCACGAAGAAGCCTAAGAATCCAACGGACGGGTCGGTGAACTATGCCTACTCGCGCTCGAGCAGTAGCTGCAGCTCACCAAATGGCAATCTGCCGACCATTTCGGAGCACGGCGAGCAGTACGGCACGTACCGGGTCCGCTCGCTGCCCAGCCCTGCCGTGGACGAAGTCATCTCCGGCTATGAGTCAAAACTCGACAAATATTTCTCCAAACCTAGAGACGTGAAACCATTCGCAGCCAAGGTAAGATATAATGTAAGTAGGAGTTTTAATTTATTAAAAGTCTTACGATTCTGTAAGCGGCCGAGCGGAACACAAATTTTAAATTATATATTTGATTTAAATTCTTTTAAAGACGTTAATTTATATACTACGAAATTTTTCGTTTCATCTATATTAATGTAAATAAATAAATTAAGTTTGTCATCAACCAAACGCATAGATTATCCAATATGAAGGTTATATAATATCCCGTTTAGTACAAATCAGTTTCAGATCGCTCGCTTAGAAACATTAGGAACCTGGTGTACTTGTATCTCTGTAGTCTGTACTATCATGATGCATATCCATTGTCCAGCCAAACAACAATAAAATAAAACACTAAACGGTATCATTATTAGTGTGAAGCAAAACCTTTTTGTTTCCAATTCGTTCCCAACATATTTATTAGGTATTTAACCCACACTTACACACTTCTAATACAATAAAAATAATTGAATTCATTAATATATTAACAAAGTAATTGGATTTAGTCCCAAACTTCGAGGTTGTGTGATTTGTGTTTTAATAATTTTAATCGTCCAGCTATACTATTCAAGTTTCGCCACAACCACTCCTGTAGATTCATAATCATTACATAGTATAAAATAAAGTCGCTTCCCGCTGTCTGTATGTCCCTATGTATGCTTAGATCTTTAAAACTACGCAACGAATTTTGACAATGCAGTTTTTTAATACATAGAGTGATTCAAGGGGAAGGTTTATATGTATAATACATGCATAATATAGTAGAGAAACACTGATAATTTATTGCATCCGTGCGAAGCCGGGGCGGGTCGCTAGTTTACATAAAACCAAACATTTTATCGATAACAACATAGTCTTGATACTAACTTGGACATCAAATCAAAGCACGCAATGATGCTTCTAATGCTATATTACCTAGCGGCAATATCCTGGACAGAGACTTAATTAAACGTTCTTAATCCACAAGATTATAATGTTCGTGTAACATCGTACACAGAATGTTGCACAGGTTTCTCGTAAACTAATTTTGTGGTATCAAGTAGTCCTAAACTAGAACATATGGGAACACACAGTACGTCTTCCGCGTTGAAGTAACTTTATATCAGTTTCCAAAGCTGTTGCTAATGGAATTTTAATTGAAATCCAGCTTAATTATCTCAGTGATAGTGCGTGGTTCATTACAGCGTAGTACTGTCAGTCGGGTTGATTTAAATAACTGTATTAAATCGATTTAGGCTTAGTCATTATTATTAAAACATTGGATAAAGAAAGACAGAAATATCGCTAACCGCTTGGAAACATAGATACATAGGTACTTTAAGATCAGAACGATTCCATTACACTCTCATTTAAAACACTACAAAAATGCTTTGTATTCACAAAATAAATTATGCACATGTGTCTGTATTAACAAAGTAATCCTTGAACTCGCCACCTCTCTTGAGGTTATCGCTAAATTACTTGAAGATACTGGTAAAACAGGCTCTCTAGCTATTTTAAATTAAAAAAACAGCACTGACGCATAATTCAGAAAGATTGCCAAATTCAATAGAAATGCTGATTTCATAATACACCTATGTATCGAATCTTCTGTTTGGACTTGTAAAATAAACTGTTATGTGAATACACAATTTGCATAAATTATCCATCTTTAAGGATTTCAGATCAAAATTCAAGTTATTTCTTGAATCATAGCAAACTTGTATAACCTAACATTGTTTTCAACCTAATTTGTCAACCTAATTGATTAGAATTAATTTAATATCATTCTTAATTTTATATAATAAAAGAAATAAATAATAAACTAGGAAACATATAACAACAACTATGATACATAGGATGTAGGAGATAGAGAAAACTTGGTATCAGTAAAAATATAATATATTTGACAAAGATACCACCTACTCAGGGCTATTGAAAGACGTATTGACAATGCGTCGCTGTGAGTCTTATTAAAAATTGTAAGATTAAATCATAATGATTTATCGGTTATGGCCATATCACCGTTATTTAATACATTACATAGTTGCCGATTTACTTATAATATACCGAGAAAATTACGACAACAATGTGCAATTAAGCGATTTTTACGACGCATTTTGAACTGACCGGTGTATTTATAACAGTTATTTATTGTTAAGGAAAATAAAATGTTAATTGTCATTATTGACGTGTAAACGGTGACCCAGATTAAAGAAATAAGTGGAATTCCATTTTATGATTGCCAGCTTTTATTTCAACGAAGCACCTTCAAACAAATAAGTCCTTGATCTTATTTTGTATTCAACTTAACCTATGTAATGTTGAGGATGTATTTTATCAGTAAAGCTACAGTGTATTTTAAAGCCCAGTAGCAGTTTCGCATCATCATTATTTAAACATAGTGGAGTATATATAATGGTTATAACGAATTTATTGAGACAGTTTAACTAATAATCAGCAATTTGTATGGATGAAGCTGATACGGCACCGCGGGAGCCCTAATATTACGAAGATCCAACAGAAGATTAAACTCATTTACCAATATTTAACTTCGAACGCCGGCTCTGCGTGGTCCAATCTATCGATACTATAAAATAACTTAAATGTGAGTAGGTATATACCTACCGTATTTCAGTTTGTAATATGTTTTATTCATACACTCAGGAACCTATTTTAACTCTCCGTCTAATGAATTTTACATTTTCTATTATTTTCTTTTTACGTTGAGAACTAAATTTCTCAATAAGAAAGCAAAGAAAGAAAATTTTGGAAAAGTCTAAAACGCAGTGATTTGCAATTTATTACCGTAAGATATTTAAATGACGTTAACAAATCAGAATCGAATTACTTTCGATTGGTGTATTTGAATATCGCCCACATTCCAGGGCTTTATTTATGATAATAAAATGAACGTATTGGTTATATTTACAGAAGCTTCCGATATTTTTCGAGTTTCGACATATTGCGCCTACAAACATTCGTACCTATATGTAAAATATATAACTTTCTAAATATAAGTGGAGTATTAGATAATAAGTCAAAGACGATTGTGAATCACAAAGTAACATCGCGACGCGACGCGTCACCATAAAGATTTTATCTTTGAACCATCAAATAAGTCATGGTGATATCACGGCTGGTTTTGGTACAAATTTTACTGAAGTTGAGTGTAGTTATGCGTGCACCTCGCCGACTCAGCTTTCTTCCAAATTAATGACATCATATTTTTGTATAAAACGACCACCACGTAACTCTACACCGAGTTGAACACATTTATTGTGTTTTGAATAAATATTGTATATAAACCACTTAACACGTAGGTGTATAGTCAGTTATGGTAATCCTCACGACTTTAAAATTTTATTGTAATAGATTATTTTTGGGATTGGTATGCATCCATTAAGCTATTAAGTTAATAACACCGTGTTTAATTTGACAAATATTGCGTGTGTAATTTATTTTAACTTTATATCTATGTTATCCGATCACCCTCAAGCACTCTAAAAAACACGCTCTCCAGTAGAATAAGCTGTAGGTGGTTTAAAAAGTAATTAAGTACCTACATGAACTATTTAATCTCTCTTCGCTTCATCCTATTACCACAGTGTAGAGGTATGTAATATGTAATGTCTATTAGTAATATTCAATCGTTGTTTGTTTACAGGGCTCGCATCCAGATAGTCTGTACCGTGTGGCGGCTGACAGCGGCGCGGGCGCAAGCAAGATGGTGCGTGTGCTGCGCGTGCTCCGGTGGCCCGTCGCGCTTCTAGCTGTATGCGTCGCTTTAGCTGCCTTCGTATACTTCCTCATGCCAGGTATATTATATTGTTTTTTTTATGTACTAACCCCTGTATTTATGTACAAGTAATGCTTGGTCTTAACTCTTTTTATAATTTACTAGCTGTGTCCACCGTGTGACTTCGTCCGCGTAGTATTTAACGTAACAAACATTTCGGGATTATCGGGATAAAAAGTATCGTATATGTTAATCCCGGTTATAAACTATCTGTGTTCCAAATGTCATCCAAATCCGTTCAGTAGTTTTTGCGTGAAGGAGTAACAAACATACATCCACACTCACAAACTTTCACATTTATAATATTAGTAGGTTTTTTATACGTAAAATTCGGCAAAGAAGCGTACGATCCGCCTCACAGGAAGTAGTTCCTATAGCCAATAGATGATAGCAATACCAAAGGCATTGCTCGCAGGTCGTCGACCAGCAGGGGTACAGAGGAAGGTGATGGGATAGCGGAGGGATTATGTTTGGACTTCAGACTCTCCCAGTGGTCGTACGATACGTAGCTATAATAGTTAAGTTACGCTGAGAGCGTGGTATAAACTTGGTAGAGCCGCCCCTACACATGAGCTGTGGTCAATTGACTTCAGCTAGTCTCTACTACCCTCACAGTGTCGGTTTTGAATCCTACTATAATATTATATGCGAAAGTTTGTGAGTGTGGATGTTTGTTACTCTTTCAGGCAAAAACTACTGAACGGATTTGGATGAAATTTGGAACTCAGATAGTTTATAACCGGGATTAACACATAGGATACTTTTTTATCTTGATAATCCCGATTTTGTTTAAGTTAAATACTATGCGGACGAAGTCGGTGGGCACAGCTAGTTATTCATAAATAAATCTTACCCAAAGGCACATGGCGTTTGAAATATTAGCGTATTTTTAATAACCTACCTATATAAATATTTTTTACCTAACAACGAAACGAAAAAACCTGCAATGTAAAATAATTAATTTACTTATTGTCTCATTTGTGATATGTGGCGGTGATTATTACGCAAATTCATTATTTAACGGCTCTGCTCAAACCATACCAAAATTCGAGCGATATTGTTCACGTTAATAAAATCGAAGGTGATAAATAACTTATCGTAAGATTTAACAATGGTAAAAAAAAAATTATAAACTACGGGTGTCGCCGATACTGTTATCGTTACGTTATATCGTTTTGTTAAAACTATACGTTTTGTGAATTATCGCCTTTCTACCACTACCTTTCACCCGTTTACCTAGTTGCAATCTCTTGCCGATTCTTCTTTTAACTTTCTTATTCGATATCATCAGACCGACTTCATTCCACCGATATGGGTTTATTTGTTAAAAATAATAACATTTGAAACAATTTATTTTCTGTACGAAAGCAAATCAATAAACCGCTCACGAAAATATTTTCTTATGCAACAGTTATTAGGTATTCATATCGAAATTGCTTACAGCTATTTAAGGAAGAGAATTCATATTATCTACAGTTATTTTGCTACTATAGACGTATATGGCGCGTACAAGGATTTGTCTGTCCGGTCATGTTGAGAACTTTCAATTTCCCAAACTAACGCCCTAATACCAACGCCTGTAGGTATATGTATCGTGACTGTGCCGTGCTGGATCCGTCCACCGTGATTGCGGGGTAGGTGCAGCTAACTAACGCTGATGGTAGGTTCTCAGCTGCGTTACTTAACCATGAAATTGACTGTTGTCATATTTGATCTAAATCTGAAAATGGGGACACTCTATCACACACTCTGACAACCTAGCCCTACTCGACAGAGACAGCAGTATTTTTTGCAAGTTGGTACTGGTTGTGGAAATCTAGTTTGACACACAATTTCGCAGTTTCACATTAAAATAAATATGTAACACTCAATGCTAATAACGATTTGTTTTCAAAAGAACATGACCCGCGGCCATAAGTCGTCAAAACCTAGATTTTGCTTAACCTTTAACACATTTTCAATAGATAAATTAACTGATAAATTACTCAAACGTGATATAGTATCGATTATATCAGACGCTATTCCACATTCTCAGTCGAAAGTCGTTATTATAATGTTATAGACGTGTCTGCGCATATTGGGCGTCGAGCGATAAGCACGGGCCGTGTCAGGGGTTAAGCTTGCACGTAACACAGGCCGCGGGTCGCAACTTAACGATGAGTTCACAGCCATGCTCGACATACAACTGTATAGTTTCTTAACAACATACAATCAAACATTATTTATAAGGTAGCTATTTAAAGCAACTATTCATAGCTGATTCATTATTTACATTCTAATTAAGATTCGCCGATACGTAACAGATTTGTATCGGTTAAGTCATCATTTGAATTCAGTTTGTATTAAGATACCTATTTATAAACATTCAAACATAGGATAACTCATACTTTGTTTTTCTGCTTTCAATACGACATCTAAAACGAATGAGAATTTGCATGGCGAAAGCTTGTAATGATAATTTTTGCATTTAAATACCAAGTAATTGCAGCGCAACGGATCCTGAAATACATCGTAAAATAACTTTCAATGCAATTATAGTCCTTTTTATGTGCAAATTGTACTTTGATAAGAGCACAAGCACTCGCGAAACTTTTGATCTCTTCATAAATATTCAGCCACTTTCACATCTCACACGCAAAGGGCTTTTTAATAGCAGATTTTAAATGGTCAGTAAAATCTGGTGGGTAATAATAAGTCCACTTCCTGTGCGTGGGGTGCCGGGTGGCGCGCGGCGGCGGCGGCGCGGGCGGCGGCCGCGGGGCCGGATGCGCTCCTTTGTTGCTCTCATATATCCATTATTGTATTTTTATTTGCGAAGGATTGGTAAAAATGAAAGTCGACCTCGCGAATGCTTTTGTGTAATAAAGGATGTAGGCGAGTTTTATTTTTATACGTGATCCGAATTTAACCATTTCTTGACCATTTTAGATGTGATGAGTTTTATTTATTTAACGTCATGTTGCGCCTTACGTAACTTTTACTGTAAAGGATAACAATCGTTTGTCATCAGGCGATGATACCAAAATACGTGCCTGTGCTTATTGGGTAGGTAAGTATATTATATTAGCAAAAACAATCACCTTTTTATGGCGCTGTAAAAATTTAAAGTACCTAAGTATTATCTTAAACCAGTGAAATTTCGTCCGTTTCTTTGTTATTTGCATTTAAGTATGTGCTTGTACACGGATTCAGAACATGTTTAGGAATGTACAGTCAACAAGAGAAAGGTGATAAGTGGAATGTGATGCTATTTTTCGGTATTGTTACGTGAACAAAATCAATATTATAACCATAAAAATAAAACACTCATATAGTCATACCTTGATTCAAACCTCCTGAAGATTTCGATGGTGATAATACTATAAAGAATAATTATATATGCATCTAATAACATTGTATCTATCCTCGTCACTTGTCATGTCGGCGACATACTGCTCCCAGAGAGAGGCACGGTAGGTAGGTACTTACCTAGAACAAAATATGCTAATTAGCATTGTAATTCGAATTCTATTGTAGTATTCAAAATATTAAAATTAGGTACCTTTGTTCAAACCTGTTCATCAGTTTAAAGGTCGTTCTTCGCAATTGTACCATGATCATTGTTTCCTGTTTATTTTTGTTATTGTTGGTAATCAATTGATCAAATGAAATTGTTGTGTTGAGAAACTTGTCGCGGACGTGGCTAGTGCCCTCCCGCGACCTCGCTTTCTTTCGTACCAGAGGCAATAATTAACACCAAGCGGCGTTGATTGTATTATAAAACCGTCAACACTATTGCTTGATTACATTACGCGAGGATTTATCGTAGATTATGATCATAATATTAGATAACTAGATTATGTAAGCGATACCATATAAAACCTTATAAAGACTTAGGTACTTAATTGTTTCTAGTATCAAATTGGGTGCGCGTGCAGATTATGCTTTTACAAAGAAAAACAACAGGCACCCACTGACTCCCTAACTAGGCGGTGTCTGTATCATATTACCTACAAATTTAAAATAATCGAAGCAGTTGACTACTAAGGTCTATTACAATCCAATTTGTCGCCAGTAATTGGCAGCATATATTTTATCATAGGTGCGGTCGCCTATAGCTAGGCAATATAATAACTCACGGGTAAAACGTTCTACAAGATAACGCTAATGATAGCGTGCCGTATGTTAGCCGGCGACTCGCGTTGCACTTACTGTACTGACAGTATTTCATATGCCTTATGATGTTATGTAAGGTATAATCACTTTAATTAGTAAGTTAGAAGTAGGGTACAGGTAGGAGAGCGTGTGTTACATCCAGTGTATAGGTTAGATCATACTTCTGCGAAGCTATTGAATACACTTTGAGATAATCCAGGCAAAACTATCTGTTTTTCAAATTTCATCCAAATCCGTTCAGTAGTTTTTGCGTGAAGGAGTAAAAAACATACATCCACACTCACAAACTTTCTCATTTATAATATTAGTAGGATAATTCGACACCCGGCCTAAATTTCCCTCCTAGCGAGGGGAGGCCCTTGGCTAGGAGTGGGACATCAAAAGGGCAAATATTTATTGTTTTATATACTTCACTACATATTATAAAACAAAGTCGCTTCACGTTGTCTGTATGTCCCTATGTATGCTTAGATCTTTAAAACAACGCAACGGATTTTGATGCGGATTTTTTTAATAGATAAAGTGATTCAATAGGAAGGTTTACATGTATAATACATGCATAATATGGTCGAGAAACACTAATAAAAAATACCCGTGCGAAGCCGGGGCGGGTCGCTAGTAAATAATAAAATTGACGTACCAGAGCGTCACCTTTGACACTGAAATTTGTCTCAGCGAAATGGGAGCTAATCCATTTACCTACTGTCCAAGCATTCGTTATGTATGCCGTTATGCAACGACGATAAGGATTAATGGCGATCCTAGGCTGACACGGCGGGGAGTGCCGCGACATCTTGAACCCGGCTTTCACTGGCTCGCGTCTTCGCTCGCAAGCGGGCTTAAGCTTGCCTTCCTACTTCACCCGTTAAGGTACTAATGATCCACAACATAAAGCACTAATGCAACGTAACGCTTTTAGTGTTGAGTAAACATTGCGTTGTGAGTGGAATTTAATTCACAGTTGAATGTGTGTCAATAACGGATTATCGCAGCCAGAATGGCGATGTATTCGGCGTTAATTAAACAAATATATTTAAGTGACAAATCATTATGTATGTAAATTATGTCTGTGTGCATTTCAGATTATCAATTAGATATTCATTATGTTTCTCAAACCGGTGGTAGAGCCACGCTGTAGCCAACTGACTACAGCTCAAAATCGGGCTGCCTCGACCAGGGCCCTAACCACGCAAGCTACTCAAATCGTAATAGAAAAGCAAATGCTCGCGATTACGTTTCAAACATGCGAGCAATGCCATTGGCATAGCAAGCATATAGAGGCTCCATTGGCATAGCAAGCATATGGAGGCTCCATTGGCATAGCAAGCATATGGAGGCTCCATTGGCATAGCAAGCATATGGAGGCTCCATTGGCATAGCAAGCATATGGAGGCTCCATTGGCATAGCAAGCATATGGAGGCTCCATTGGCATAGCAAGCATATGGAGGCTCCATTGGCATAGCAAGCATATGGAGGCTCCATTGGCATAGCAAGCATATGGAGGCTCCATTGGCATAGCAAGCATATGGTGGCTCCATTGGCATAGCAAGCATATGGAGGCTCCATTGGCATAGCCAGCATATGGAGGCTCCATTGGCATAGCAAGCATATGGAGGCTCCATTGGCATAGAAAACATATGGAGGCTCCATTAGCATAGCAAGCATATGGAGGCTCCATTGGCATAGCAAACATATGGAGGCTCCACTGCTCGTACGCTTGTTTGCCTACTTTGTTACATAAAATATGATAAAATGGATAATCGACCTATAAATTATTCATTATATTTTAATTTATCGTTATTGTGCGCATCCTGAATGGCAACATCCGATTCTGGGTGAAGAGAGTTTGCACACATTCTTCAATTAATATCCAATTCGTATGGGACATCGTAAAGTAAGCTAACTACGACGTTTTTATTGCATTTGATTACCGTTTATTAGTCAAAATTCGATCAACACAGTAGGTGACGATCGAGATTAATTTCTTACTATCCTCATTTCTTTGGTGCTATTTATATTTTAATTTTATGATATCGCACTAGTTACCGTACGATTGGACGACTTCCTATTATGATAGCGAAGTTACAGCATCTGATTAAAAAATATTCATAAATCACATTACCTATCTAAATATTTTACTAATACAAGGCTCGTTGCGTTACACAAAGTCTAACAATTTTGCGAGGTAACGTGCAGGTTTTATTCTTAAATATAATGCCAACTATGTATATTCGATGCTGACTACAGCTCAAAATCGGGCTGCCTCGACCAGGGCCCTAACCACGCAAGCTACTCAAATCGTAATAGAAAAGCAAATGCTCGCGATTACGTTTCAAACATGCGAGCAATGCCATTGGCATAGCAAGCATATAGAGGCTCCATTGGCATAGCAAGCATATGGAGGCTCCATTGGCATAGCAAGCATATGGAGGCTCCATTGGCATAGCAAGCATATGGAGGCTCCATTGGCATAGCAAGCATATGGAGGCTCCATTGGCATAGCAAGCATATGGAGGCTCCATTGGCATAGCAAGCATATGGAGGCTCCATTGGCATAGCAAGCATATGGAGGCTCCATTGGCATAGCAAGCATATGGAGGCTCCATTGGCATAGCAAGCATATGGAGGCTCCATTGGCATAGCAAGCATATGGTGGCTCCATTGGCATAGCAAGCATATGGAGGCTCCATTGGCATAGCCAGCATATGGAGGCTCCATTGGCATAGCAAGCATATGGAGGCTCCATTGGCATAGAAAACATATGGAGGCTCCATTAGCATAGCAAGCATATGGAGGCTCCATTGGCATAGCAAACATATGGAGGCTCCATTGGCATAGCAAACATATGGAGGCTCCACTGCTCGTACGCTTGTTTGCCTACTTTGTTACATAAAATATGATAAAATGGATAATCGACCTATAAATTATTCATTATATTTTAATTTATCGTTATTGTGCACATCCTGAATGGCAACATCCGATTCTGGGTGAAGAGAGTTTGCACACATTCTTCAGTTAATATCCAATTCGTATGGGACATCGTAAAGTAAGCTAACTACGACGTTTTTATTGCATTTGATTACCGTTTATTAGTCAAAATTCGATCAACACAGTAGGTGACGATCGAGATTAATTTCTTACTATCCTCATTTCTTTGGTGCTATTTATATTTTAATTTTATGATATCGCACTAGTTACCGTACGATTGGACGACTTCCTATTATGATAGCGAAGTTACAGCATCTGATTAAAAAATATTCATAAATCACATTACCTATCTAAATATTTTACTAATACAAGGCTCGTTGCGTTACACAAAGTCTAACAATTTTGCGAGGTAACGTGCAGGTTTTATTCTTAAATATAATGCCAACTATGTATATTCGATCCATTAACATCTGAACACAGCGTTCCCAGAAACCCTATGCGAGAAAACACTTATATTATTTCCCAGAGAACAAGTTCCAGTATCTACAAAAAGCGCCTTACCTTATACGTGCTGCAATAAAACCAGTGCAACGCATCTTCACATGTTGTTTCATATTGGATCTACAAACAGTACTGTTCACTGTTCCAGACAACATGGAGTCAAGTTCGGATACGCTGAAGGCTACGTTCTTTGATGTCAGCGTGCTGCCGCATAAAAGCAACCAGACCAAACCTACAGTCCAGCCGGATCAGCATAACGAGAAAAAAGACAACAGTCGCGGTATAGTATTTTCTGATTGGATATCTGGTGACTGACTGATGACTGACTGACATAGTGATCTATCAACGCACAGCCCAAACTACTGGACGGATCGGGCTGAAATTTGGCATACAGGTAGATGTTATGACGTAGGCATCCGCTAAGAAAGTATTTTGATTAATTCTACCCCCAAGGGGATAAAATAGGGGACGAATAATCCCGAAATTTTTGTTTAGTTAGATTACACGCGGATGAAGTCGCGGGCACAGCTAGTAATAAATAATTGCAATCACTTGTATTTGTTTTGTTACGGGAAAGTTTATTCCGGTGCCGCACAGGTAAGGGACAGCGATGCGATGGCGATTAATGAACAAACTTTTGCCTATGTGATGCGGCACTTACGCTATGTTTATATTATAGGCTCCCCCATCGCAATCGCCTAACCGGTGCGGCCCCGGCCTAACCACTCGTTTATATACTAACGCAACACTCGGATTTATGTATTATTTGTCTCAATTTGAATTTACACAGCTCAAAATAAGTGAACAATATAAGTTGAAATAAAAGTATTGCGTCAGTGTAGACAAGGGGTAACAAAACCATATTTTGTTATAATTGTTGGTACATCCATATTAAAAAGTTATATTGGTGTCAGCACTACATACTTTAAATTCCGCAGGGAATTACCAAACACGGGAAGCACTCGTCTAAAATACCTAGGTGTCTCTGGAGGTTGCTCGGACTCATACCATTCTGATATTTTATTATTCGAACACACAAAATTACTTTGAATGTTTTGTCATTTGTGTCACAAATCACACTAATTACTTAATGGAATGAAACACGTTGCGTGATAAACACAATTTTGTGTAGGTTATGCATGCGTGTTCGTACAATCTTACTCAGGTATCGTTGGAGTTACGTAAATTGTTGAAAACACAATAATTACAGGTACGAAAACGTCGGAAATAGATTTCTACGACAATGAAAACAATAGAAACTACGAATCGACTCCAATAACAGGTTCAATATCAGAAACGAGTCTACAGAGGAAGTTGCCGATACCACCAGTTTTCCCATCACACATCACTCCGGAAGTCCAATATGGAAACGAGCGGGCCGATTCAGAAAAATTGAGAACACCGAAAATATTAGACAAAGCTAACATATTGTCAGAAGATTCCACGTTGAAACCGCACATCACCCAGCATCCAGAGAAGCCCCTCGCAATATACTTTAAAGAGGATAGTGCTACCTCTTCTACAACTACTTCCACCACGTCTTTCACGACTTCTACTGCAGAGGTGATATCGAGAGCTGAGACCGTTAATGATTTCACAAACTATGAAGCGAAACAAACTACAAGAAAAGCGGAAGAGTCGCCAGTGAAGACTCACCCCTCCGCCTACAAGGAGTACGTAGCGCCAGTGGTCCTCGAAGCACCTTCATCGCAAGAAGAAACCAGAGCGCACATAGAGCAGAGGGGTGCGGAACCAGAACTACCGCCTGAAATTCAAGAACACTACGGCCGTCGCCCCGAGGAGCCCATGTTCACTTCAGGTCATTCCAAATTATTCGGTATTTCTATTGAAGATGCGGAAAAAATGAAATCTACAACCCAAAGCTCTCTATATAACACTAGAGTATCCCCAACACTCCCGACATGGCGTGACCGAGACGACACGACTACCAAAAAGTATCCAACTAACGTCTATACTGATGGTAAGTGCTGTAGTCATTACTATTGGGTGCATGTGGTATCATCATCGTCGGTATGTATGCGAATTTCATTATCTCCATCCACATTGTACTGCACTTGCACTGTGTTGTGCACGTCTCTGGCTGCAGTGTCACAGCATCTGTGGATGTGATTTATTATTCCGATTGGAGCTAATGCTTATGAATATTATTCTTCATTTCAGTACCGCAATGCGACTCTACCCGCCTGGCTCTATGCCGTGGAGTGTTGCCATACGATCTCGCAGGGCCAGCAGCTATCGTTGACGGCGTGCAGGTCAAAACACTCATGCCGCAGATAGAGTACCTGGTGGCGACAAACTGCAGTGACCGAGTGAGGCACTTCGTCTGTGCTTTACTTGAGCCGGAGTGCAGTCCAGCTCCGTATCCTCCAAAGACGCCTTGTTACAATCTTTGCAAAGGTACACTCTCACATTGTCAAAGACTCTACCAATTTCATAGATACATTGACTTTTTTACGATATAAATTTCATATGGGTCTTTCTTATTTTCTTACAGCAATCGTTGACAACTGTGACGGAATGATTCCTCGTGAGCTGACTCCAGCGTTCAACTGTCATCAGTACGCGAGGAGTAACTGCGTGGCCGCGAAGGCCCCGTGCTATCAACGCGAGTTCACCTGCGGAGACGGCTCTTGTGTGCCGCGGGACTGGATCTGCGACGGCACCAAGGACTGTTCAAACGGAGAGGATGAAAGTTCTTGCGTCCAGTGTGATAGGAATGAATTCCGGTAGAGTATTCTGCTCTCCCTTAAACTACCTTCTAGAATGTAATAGGTAACTTCATGATAAAAGAATAAATACAAAACAATATTTCAGCAGTTAAATCCTGAGTTCTTTTATCAGTCATTTAGTATTGGAATTACAACGTAGTCGCTTTAACAATACTAACAGAATGTCAATTACTACTGTGTATAGGTAAGTCAGCACTGCAGAAGCAAATCTCTCAATGTTCACTTCTACTGCAAGTGGCAAAGACGTAAAACTGACAAATTCTTATTTTATTTTTGTAACATACTTCTCAGTTCTCTAATCTTTGAAATAAAATTGTGCTCCAAAGTTGCCGTTCCGGTGGATGCATCCTGAAGAGGTGGCTGTGCGATGGCTACGCAGACTGTCCTGACGGTGAGGATGAAGACCATGATGGCTGCGGCACTCGTGACGTGCACGTGACCGGTGAGGGTAGAGGGGAGCTCGGAGAGGAGTCCGCTGGATCTGCGCCCGCGCCTGTCATCCGCCGCCCTAATAAAGTGCATGGAGGACATCATAGAAACTCTGATTTGCTTAGAACAGGTATGTTAGCACCTTTAGCTTATGAAATAATTAGTAAATTTTGCATATTTTTCTAAAGACCGAGGTGTCTCATTATTCGAAAATTATTTTGAAGACACTTTAGTATAATTAAAAATAATTGTTTTATAGGTGAGAACGACAACAGCAAAGAGCTCCTTGTCACAAGCGACAGCAACAACGGTTTCAAGAGAAACTTCACACGAAGACCGTCTCCATCTCGACTGACACCATACTCCCGTAACGTACCACGCGTTCCCGTTGAAAAAGTTGACAAGGAGGAATCTAAGGAACTGATGAAGAAGCCAGACAAAAAGGTGCCACAAGAAAATCAAAAAGTGACCCCAAAATCTATTCTAGAACAAGAGTCCATTGAAGATGTGAATTTGGGCGATTTAGGCTTCTTCGATGAGTTTGAGAAGGAAGGGAAGGAGCAAAAGGATCCCAAGAGGCAGTGGTTCGGAGGTTCACCTGCCCCGGTGCACACGGGCGTGGCCCCGCCGCCTCCACCCGTCCGGATAAACAAAACTGTCACCAATTTCGATAGGGTTATTGATGGCGCGGCTTTATTACAGGTAAGCATGTTAATACTACTTATTTTGTAATTAGCTTTATGTTTGGTACCGATGACATTTGCATGACTGGCTCCTGTAAGTTGAGTAATATTTTGTAGTTATTAACAAAAGTAGTCATAAAATGTTACGTCATTGAGAATAATGTGGCTCAAACTAGGGCTCAAATGATGTTTCATATGATATTATGATATACGTCAAGTTACGCAATTGAGTGTTGAAGATGTATGCCGTGTAAATCAGAGAATGAGATAAACGTTGAGTTTATCAAATTGTATAAATCAAAAACTTACCTACCTATGTCTTTCTATTGAAAACCCACTATTGTAAAGTTTCAAGAAATTTTTCGACCTATCCATATTTGACCAGCAATTATTATAGCACTTGAAAACCCATTTTCATACACAGAAAGCAGCAAAAAAGATGGCAGACGAAGAAAAGGAGGAGTCTGGCGAGAAGAATAGCACCATGTTCGACAACGACGATTTCCCGGAAGGCAGGGGCGGTTCCATCAGTGCGCACGCGTCGCCTTGCCCCAGCGGGGAACTGCGCTGCGTGGACGGCCGCTGCATCACGTTGGCCCAGCTCTGCGATGGCACCATCGACTGCTCGGACCACGCTGATGAGGACAACTGCTACACGTGACCAGTATACCGCCAGTGATGATATAATGATTAGTCAACACTTAGTGATGTACGTAGTGACTTTACAACGCTAGATATGTTCTAGTGCGTGGAAACAAATTGTAGAGTCTGGCGTCAAGCGTTAGTAATTCGAGAAATTTGTGTTCGTGATTGGTGTTTAGTTTAGTTTAAGGGCGATATTTCGAAGATACTATAGGGAGTATACTACAGCTCTACGGTGGATATCTCACCTGGTGTCCGCTTAGTTCGCCACCATGACGTCTCGAAATAACGCCCAAAGTTTCGAGTTTTGGAACAAATAAAAAAATACTCATTTTTAGCTTTATTTGGCACATCTGAAATTTATACGGCAAAGTATATCATCTTACCTAATTAAAACAGAATAATGTATTGTTAATTCAGGTAGGTACTGAAAAAACCTGCGATGCTTTTACAATGAATAGGAGGTGCAAAAGTAAAATTTAGGATGTCCGATTACGGAACATCACTAGTAGTCAGTCACGTGTTAAAGTTAACACACGTGTTCCACTCTACATTTATAAATGGTACCAATTGTATGAAACTGTGATTCATACCAATTGACACTAGTGTACGGCAATATAACCTATGTTCATACATTCTTACTACATACTGAGTAAAAAATGTGTATTTAGACGTAACTCTTAACTAATTCTATCTTGGGTTTTACTCACGTTTCCGGGACTGTTCCACAGTATCCGGAAGGCTTGGTCGCATCATATTAGATACTCTTTGTTTTAATGTACCTAATGTAATATGTCTTATGTAATATACCCAACATAATGTAAGAGTGTTTATGGTATCTCGTATATACGCTGTGATGAAGCAATGCATAATTTGTGGGGATTACCTCTTGTTCCAACTTTATGTACCTAATTTGAATGCCGTCCAATTTAGTACGCGTACCTGTGAAATATTGACTTTTTGATAAGCATTTTAGAACATGATAGGTACCTAACTTCTACAAAAAAATTAACAGAGTAATGGATATTCATTTGGTAGATGTTAGTAAGTAATTATTAAACTATTCCCAGTGAAATTTATGGTGCGAATTTCGTTCTTATTGTAAATATTGTCCATGTGAAACTTATTAATAATCTAAGTATTCATTTATAACCTTCAGGTGTCTACTGATTAGGTGCCGACGCCTTCTTCATTAAGCTACGTATTACAGCTGATACGCATTTGTAAATAGCATGTATAGTGATTTATTTATAAAAAATAGGTGTTTAGGTAGGTATTTATGTGTAAGTGAAGCTGTAACTTCTTATTGGAATACTCATATCGTGAATTTCTTTCATAAGATACGCTGAAATAAAATAATTTCAGTAGTTAAATTAAGTAATATGGATTTAATGATCTTGCCTTTCAAATTAGGATAAGGTTCTGTTCACAAATTGTACGTTTTCATAAAAAAATCGCAATAAGTCCACTATATATCTCTAAAATTAAAAATGATCTTTTTAAGGTAGATAACTATAATATAAACAATTTTCTCGGTTCTGTTTCCCATCTCTTAATGTAATGGTAAGTAGCATAGATTAAATAAGGTAACATAACTTTCATAAGGTCCAAAGTAATGTCATAATAATTATTTTATCATCTTGGATGGTGCTTATGATATTTCATCGAAAATAGTTACTCGATACAAATACATACTTGTTAATCATAGATTTTAAGCTTTTGAACTAGATCGTGTAAGTTATCTATTGTTTTTTATAGGTACCGACACTTCTAACGTGTTATCATTATTATGATAATAAAGATTATGCCATGTTATATAAAGCAATGTTTTTCCTGTCCTTACTTTCCCGAATATACCATTTATGACTTGAAATATACTTAAATTCATAGGAAACCTATAGAATCATAAAAATACCTATGTAATAACGTAGTCTTATGCAATAAGGCGTAGGTAGTCACTTATATCCTCATGGGCTGGTAGGTAATAGCTAGTAAGTAGTAGGTGCATAGGTAGTCCGTATATTATAAATTTACACTTTCCAATTACCTTGTTAGTTCATAGCATTTATTAAGATCGAGAAAAGTATCTATTCAGAAACCGGTATCAAATGTTAGTGGGTGAACATTTTCCTTAACCGGACAAAAAATGGCTCTAAGCTAGTCGCTAGAGACAACAGCCAGTCAGCATGTCTACTGATAGCGGTTAGTTAGACTAGTATAATATAAAAACTCAAGCCCACCGCATTCCCTTCCCCTCCCTCTGTCTCCTTCCCCTTTAGTCGGCAGCGTACGAGCAATGCCTTTAGTACGCTACAAGCATCAGGCGGGTCGTATGCTTTTATATCGACTTTGTTATATGAAGCAAAAAATCCATAAGTATTTTTGGTATACCAAATTTTTACTACGTTTGCTTATTCTAATATGTAGATCCGTGTTTGGTTTTACAAATGATGGCCACGTGGTATTCATAGTGTCATTAATTAATCCTAGATGAGTCAGAGATGTGATCGGCTCGTAAAATATAAATGCATTGCTCTTAATAGCTGCTGCTGCACCCAACTTTGCCGGAACCAAATATGGCAATCAGAATTCTCAGAAAGCAAGTTCCGCAGATTACTAAACTACTTATCTATACCTACCTAAAGTTTACCCACCGTGATCTGCGATAGCCAGATGACTCACTGTATCTGCTACTTCTATTGAATGGCGTGGCGTCTCGAACGAAATATCCAAAGACAACTCGTAAAACAACGAAATACAAGTTCTAATGCTCTGTAAATATAAGCTACTTTTAAGTGTATAAATCATTTTCCCTGCCCCCGAATTCGACCTTACAGCTTTTATACTTTTTGATATATTTTTTCATTCATAATGGCAACGATTACCTCATCCACGCTACCGTTCGGTTTCGACCCTCGTCGTTCGGTTTGCTTTAGTCATTTCGCACTTGTTTTTGAGGTCGGCCACAACTCGACGCGACACCGAACGTTTCCGTATCGACTATAGGGCTGCCCGCATTTGACTTTCGATGTTTTAGTAAAAGTACCTACCTATTATATACAAATTAGAAAATGAAATGGTAGAAAATATTATAATATATAAATTTCGTAGAAAAAAGTAGCTCTGCTTAAATTGTCAATCCCTTAAATTGTAGAGTCTGCGAAATTATTAGTTTTGTGATCATGTTTGCCAGCCAAGTCATCGGTATTTTATTACGTAGCACTAACTTCTAAATACCAAAGTGTTACAAAATTTCAAAGCAAAGGCGCTAACAAACTCTAGGTCGTAGCCACTGAGCATGAAACACTTGTGAGTCACTGATATAACATTTATCATTACAATAGTATCATTTTCAGGTGTCGCGAGCCCGCGGCGCGAATAGGGAGCGAGCACGGGTGTCATCGACCCACTGAGTGGTAGAAAGCGGTGACTCACCGGCGGTCCAGACTACCTTGACGAAATGGCAATGTGGTGCCCACTCGCACATTCACTGTACGGGGTTGTCCACCGTGGTAATACACCCGGTGGGCTCCCTAATACCTTTGTAGAGTCATGATTGTAGAGTGTGTCGGTTTTTATACCTATATCAATATTAGCAATACGTTATCGATTTTGAAATAGCTCAAAATCATCTCACCGACCCCAACTATCAAACAGAAAATGCCGTTGAATTCGGCTCTTACATCCTGGAGCAACACAGCACAGATAGATAGGACAAGATATTGACAATTAAACTGCGATACCATCTGTCTATTCCCTCTCTACCTCTACCATTAGCGATAGGAGGAAGATTTCTAAAAATTAAAAATTAAAAAGCTTTTACTAGGTACAATAAATCCTAATGTATTCCTAGTAGTCTTTTCCACAAAGTTATAAAAACCAGACTTTATATTTTAACCGCAGGTGTTTTATTCTAATAAAGGTGAAAATATAATCTCTGAAAATCCGGAAAAAAGTTTAAATATACGTTCTGCTCGTGATGCCGCGACAGTAACATGTCACCGCCAAACAATTGGTAGGTAGAGATAAGTATTTCTATAAAGTTACCCCACAAAGTTCTTGGCATTGTTATTCAACTAATGGAATGTTCTGTATCTTTAATGTATAGGATTGCACACAAGACCCGTCTTAACCGGCCATTCTATTCAAAATGCAGGCAGGTTGCAGGCAGGCGGGCGACGAATGAAAGTAAATAAACACTGCATTCGTGAGGTAAACAAACTTCGATACTGGTTTGTCCACTCCGTGCGCTAGGTATCGCGAATGCTTTCTAAATACTTAGGCACTGGGACATTTATCTAATCGACCACGAATGACCGAATAAATAACAATTAATACGTAATGTAGAGTCCCCTTGTGAGATTTCTTTAGTAAGTAGGTAGATAGGTATTTAACTATTAGGTACCTACTTTAACATCCACTCATCTCAAAGTTAGTAGCTCCAAGTGATATTCAGTGTTTGAAAAGTGCGAAATAATAATAAAGGTACATATACCTATAGGTGCTATGATAATTTAGATGCCCCTTATAGATACACTATAGGTACATACCTATAATATTTTTGAGTTACGGGTCTTGGAATATTTGTCACATATTTCGTGTTGCGCACAAAATTATAAATACTACGTATCTCTGTAGGTATCCACTAGCATCAAATAAAAAATACTTATAGGTATCAAACCTTTTTGGAATCGTAGGTACATGTAATTTATATCCTATTAATAATATTATTTTATTTAATAGGCTATAGTTACATTACTTACATACCTATATAGGTTCGTTTCCATAACACACATTACATTATTGAAATAAAAAGTAAAAATAAACGCGATATAATCCGTAACAATAGTTTTATTTCAATGTGTAGTATTCGCGTAAATATAAGAAATCAATACACATTACATTATTTAATGTGTGACAAAGGTACACAATTTATGTAGTATATAAATACTAGGTAATTCAAGTCTATCTTATTTATATAAAAATATAATTACCTTTACTGGGTGGGACGGAATGTTGATTGATATACAACGCAATATTATTTACTTACCGTAGGCAATGTATTTTGCAGATCACGTGAGTCATCGACGTCTTATTGCGAAGCTTTTATGTATTTACAGGGCTGTCGCGAAGGATATTATACTTAGTACTAATATCCGCATCCGGAATGCGGATCAACCCTACCTTCTGAAAACTTAAAAACCTATATTAGCCATTTAGTCAATTTATCCAGAGTTAAAGCTTTGATTGAAATATGGTTGAAGTTTTACTTAAAGCAAAACAACAATTTTGAAAAAGTAGTACTTAGGTACATTTTTAAATATTTTTTCCTTGCTCTAATGTTGAATGTGTCGCTCAAATCTCCGGGCCACAACACAGCGCAAGGAGGAGTTATTATAAGTTTTACCTTTCCGTACATAGGCATATCGGTGTGTATAAGTTTCCGTGTCGAAGACGCCAGCTCCCATCTTTATCCTAATTCATTTGAAAAAGTAAGATGGAAGCTGTATTTTTCGAGATCGGAAACTCTCTGTTATTTGTGAATAGGACAGGGTCTCACGACCAGATTTTTTTATAAGTAGCTGGTAAAGTCCAGATGTATTCTGGGCACTTAGTTAGTTAGGTACTTATTTAAAGGAAATTAGTTACGTAAATAAGGAAGTAGGCAGGTGAGTAAGAAGACTAGACTAGACTAGTCAGCAGTTAGGTACGTAGGTACCAACACATAATATGTAGTAACTGCAAATATAGGTAATTTATGTACTTATTTATAAATGACAACAACGAAATAGTGCTGTGGGGGAATGCGTACTACATAAAGCATTGTGGAACTGAGTACACGTTGGTGATTCATTTCTCGGAATTGACCTTGCTATGAGTCATTCGCTGGAAGGCAGAGTCGGGGATACCGCGCCTGTCTGCCGGCTGTTTGCTAGACTCACTCCGCTCGCTGTGCAGCGTTTTTAATCCAATACCTTGTGTTTAACGTATTATAATTTCTAAATTACAGTTAAGAATGTGTGTTTACAAAAAACGTCGCAGAATTTTTTAACAATTATTGTATTCTAAAGTATTTGTAAATATTTTCGTGTTTCTAAAGTTGGATATCATGATAACAACCATGACGTCATTCATATTGTTAAAGGTAAGCAAGTGTTTGATAGCTAAGTCACATCAATTACATTTTTAAATAAGTGATCATTTAAATTGCGATCTAGAAGAGTATGAATCATCCTAAAATTCTTAACAGTTTCTTATTTGACCATTGTAGTTTGTCTGACGTTTACAGTAACATCCAGACAAATACAAAACTTAGCTTTGTAATATCGCTGTCTCTTTTTCACACGAAAGATCGTATATTACCGTAGTGAGAAAATGCATTTTAGTAGCGTATTTTCAAATGATTCGGGTTATCGATCGTGTTTTGTATCATGTGGGAAAGAAATAGATACAAAAATGGCGAATAGTTGGAAGAAAAGTTGAAGATAATAATCAGAATTTAAATATGTGTAGAAAAATAATGAATTGATTTGTTGTAGTGATATTCAAAGTTTTTATGCTTATTTCAAGATAAAGACAAAGCAATGTGATTATTTATAATCCTTATGAGAGATGTTCAAGAAAAGTTTTGTGTCATCTATCTGAGGTACTTGTTGTTGAGCAAGTTTTTATTTAACTTTTCAGACAAACTCTTTTTTATTGAGGATGAATAGGGAGGATAATGTCAACTGGTTTCATGGGAAAATATCGCGAGATACTGCTGAGAAGCTGTTGAAAGAAGGTTAGTTGTGATCGGTGTCTATTGTCATTTGTTATTGTGAATACAAAACAAGTTTTGTGTTGATTGATAACTGAGCCTGAGAAAATATTTATGTTTGCAGAGGGTGAAGATGGTGTGTTCTTGGTGCGTGAGAGCAACACTTCGCCTGGGGATTATGTGCTCTCTGTCTTGCATCAGGTTAGTTCAGAAAATTTTATGAACTTCTATACTTCTATAGATCAATACAAAAAAAAACTTTACCTAGGTACACTTGATAAGTACGTTGTTAATTAAAGTTATTTTACTATAGGGTGAAGTGGTGCATTATCAAATAAGGAGGCATGGAGAAGATGCCTTCTTTTCTATTGAGGAGCATACAACGGTGCACGGACTAGACACACTCATACAGCATTACCGAGGAGACTCCAATGGTCTTGTTACGAGGTTGTCAGTTGTGTGCAAGGGGAACCCGCCTCCTCATGAGTCCCGCACACAGGGCACCACCAATCTCCTGCACCGGTGAGTTTTAAAATACATTATTCACCATGTTTGTATGTTTCAGCAACCTATAAATACTATCCCAGTCGGTACTTATTAGGGAAAATGAATTGTAGTTTTAAACTTAGTACCTACCTAAAACAAATGTGGTTAAAAAGCAGTAAGTAGGCATATGTCTTATCCACTTGAAAAGTATGCCCTATAACTTCAAATTCTATTTGTTTATTCTTATAAATTTATTGAAATAGTCAATGAGGCATTAAGGCTGGAATGGTTTGGACACGTGATGAGAAGGGATGAGAAGCATGTGACTAAACGAGTGATGAATATGAATGTGGATGGATACAGTGCGAGAGGAAGGCCCAAGAAAAGATGGATGGATTGTATTAAGAAGGATATGAACGAGGTTGGAGTGGATGTGAGTATGACGGGAAAGCGCGATGTATGGAAGGAAAAGACATACTGCGCCGACCCCAGATAATGGGAAAAGGTAAGGCAGATGATGATGAGTCAATGAGGCATTTATATTAGAACATAACTACCTAAAATATTGATAATGATGAAATCAGACATGCAATTAATATAATAGACATAAATATAGGTAAAATATAAAACCAATAAGTATCTACTACATAAAATAAATAGCACTCATTTAAAATAACAAACCACTCATAAATTAATAGAAGCATTCAATAGTTGCTCTATTGTATCTAGTTGAAGAGGGAAGTTCTATTAAGATGAGAGTAACATAAATTGCCCTTAATTTTTTCCTTTCATCTTTATAGCTTACATGAATTAACTGCATGCATACTGCTCTATTTTTTTATGTTGACTCCTATACATAATTAAATAATTTGCTGATGTAAAAAACATACATTTGGAATAACAATAGGAGGTTTGCAAAGGTTATTGCACTGATTTTTTCACTTGCATTGCCGCTATACAAGCCATCATTTAATGCTGACAAGTTTATTGGCAATTTCCTGTAGAGGACATTGTTCAATGTTTATTCAATAAAATGCCAAGAGAAGGCCTGATTGTTGACCATATACAAGTGGTATGATACACTGACAAAGTGTGGCTATGTAGAACAAAACATACATAAGAACTCATGGCACGTCTTATGACAAGATCTGTTTGCAATACACACTGATTGGAATACCAAATGTGGTCCGAAATAATTTAATTGAATAGTCACATGCCTCCACACAGTTTTTGTAATCACATTCCTTTGTCAGTTGGTTTTAGCATAACAATTACCTCACGAATAGTTGAGGTGAAGAAGCTATGGCGTTTGGTAGATTCATGTTATTAAACAGGTGATTCATTGTACTTATGTAATATTATATTATTATGAGTATATTATAAACATTAACAGTAATTTATGATGTTGTCTTTCTGCTTCTAATTATTGAAAAAGTTTGTTGAACATGATGTATTCCCTAATTAATTATGTTACTACTTGATTACGATACTACTTTAATTAGTGATTACTGTTGTTAAGCTTAAAGTTAGTCATACATACCAATTTTTTTTTTCGATTCTCACTATTAAGTATCCACATCTGTTTTTGGAGATATGAATCATTGTTTATGTAAATGACTCATTGTCATCACACATTGCTCCTTATTGATATTTAAATACGTATGTCCTATCTACAAGTCCATTGTTTCGTAATTAAAGCGCCATTAATTATGCTAATTCACTGATTAACTAGGTATACCTTCTCACTCTATTTACTGTTTTAAGACTTTTGCAAGGATTTAGGTTGTTCTTGTGGAGCAAAATATAATTAGGAAGATAAATTATTTCTATACCCTTTATGACATAGATACATAAATTATGTTTTGCCACTTGCTTTGAACAGTGTTAGACTTGATATTAAATAAGAAAATATTATATTCTTGAACAAATTATGACTTGCCATATCATTTTACAACTAGCAGACGACTATGATTAACCCTTATAAGATAATCCAGTCTGGCCTCATTTTTCTGGAAACAGGCACCATACCACGGTCTTACTATCTTTCAAATCATAATGATAAATAAATAAATATCGCCAAACTGACACACCAACTGTACGGTCCCAAACTAACCAACGCTTGTACTATAGGTACCATATAATAGACTGGGGGCGATCCCTGTGACACCCAGTCCAGGGCAAATTACGAAAATGCCATTTCCGAAATTGACCCCAGCGCGAATAGAACCCGCAACCACCACGTCCAGCCTACGCTCAAACCACTGCGCCAAGCGGTCGTCAAGCTTTGATTATTTTGATGCTTTGATACACTTATCACTATGTACGTATACAATGTCCTGGGCAGTGCCACTGAGGCGGGCGACTACAACATCGTGTCCCACATGCTGGCGTCCGGGTACAGCCGGCGCGACGCCAAGAACCAGGACGGGCAGACCGCCGTGCACCTGGCCGCGCGCGCCGGCCGAGACAACATCCTCGACAAGCTCATCGAGAGCGGCGCCACCGTCAACGTGAGGGACTCGTTTGGCTTCACGCCTTTACACGTAAGAATCACTATATATTTTAGTCAGTTATAAAGCGTCTAAATATCACAGTGATATTATGAGACTAAAATTCCCTAGTCGTCGCGCGTAACTGGCTTCGCAGATTTATTTGAGAGCAATGCCAATGCAAGGCACAAGTTCAAGTGTCTCTATAGTGTTAATAGTAAGTTGAACTAAAATTTATACACTAATTGATTATTGTAAAAAAAGACGACTCAGGAACTTTTTTTTCACTCCATCACTATGTGAACAACAACGCTTTGTTCCTAAAATTTATTGCTAAGTTATATAGTTTTTGACCATATAAATCGAACGCTAATTTTATATTCGAATAAAGTTTCTGATTTTGAAAAATAAAAGATATTAACATATCACGCAGTAAGTACATTTTATTTCGAAACCTGATCGTACACTCCCTAGCGCCCTCGCCGTATAAATTTAATTTTGCTCCCTTGTTAAACAATTTACTCTTATAGTTGAGTTAGAATTACACAACATGCTATTGTTTGTTTGCTTGATGGTGACCTTTTTTTGTTACAGTACACATGCCAGAACAACTTGCCAAGCACTACGGAACTACTGATAACGAAGGGCAACGCGAACTACCAGATGCGACACGCGCCCACGGGGAAGGTGCCACTGCACGACGCTGCGCAGAGGGGACACATAGAATGTATCAAAGTAAGTTGTATCATCAAAAACAAGTCGTGTGTTGGCTACTGACACTTTGAAAATCTTAGTAATACTGATAATTTTATTAATAAATGAAATATGTTCTTAGGTTCTGCTAAAACTCCGAGCCCCCGCATACCCGAGGACATTGGCACACGAAACCCCGGCCGACTTAGCGAAACATCATGGACACACAGAATGTTACCAGTTATTGAGTTAGTATTATATTAGATTTATTTTTATATTTCAACATTCTAATGGCTTTTGAAAAATGTCACATAGTAACATCCTTTGATTTCCACAGAAAACTATAAACCAGAGTCCCCAAAAACTTCTAAGTCCCTATGGTACCACGGCACACTGAACCGCGACGAAGCCGTGAAGATATTAGAAGAGTATTGCAAGCACCACAACTTGGACGGCAAGATATCGGACGGAGTGTTCCTGGTACGATACAGTGAAAGACACACTGGGGCATATGTCCTCACGATGCTAAGCGAAAACACGCCTTATAACTTCATAATTAGAAAAGAAGTAAGTTAACAAAACATAAACATATATTCTTAGTTCAAACACTACATCGGCTTTTACACTACTAATTTTACTTTATTTTCCAGAGTAACTGGCTATTCATAGACGACGGTCCATACTTAGAATCGTTGGAGAGGCTTATAGAACATTACACCACTGTGCCAGACGGTTTGCCCACCAGACTGACGACCGCCGTGCCGCCCAAACCGAAGCCACCGTTACCTGAAGTAAGGTTCCTGACCATATAATATATCTGTCGCCGCCAAATAGCTTAATTCGCCGTTCAATTAACAGCCTAGGCACTAAACTAAACGGCGCCGTTCAACTAGTGGCCTGAATGATATTCAGCCATTTGATCAAACAGCTAGGCAAATGACTTGGATCGATGACGTTTAACTACTTGCCTAGCCGTTTAATTACCTGCCTAGCCTGTTCATTTCAATTTAGTTCTACTTTCTGCCACCTAGCGCCGAAACTCACCAAACTGTCAATATCTCTATATTCTATATTCTCTTTGGTCAATATGGCGTCGGAAAAAAACAACTTTGATGGAATAATTTTATTAGGTACTTAGGTTTTTTACGATTTTTTTATGATCCACCGAATCTATTTGCCGGGTTGGGTTTCTGTGGGGTCATAAAAAAAATAACCCTAACCTAAACCCATCCAGGTCGTTCTGCTTGGGTAGTATTTTGAAAAAGTTTTGTAGTACTTAAATGTCAACCAGTTGCCTAAGCATTAGCCAGCCAGTTTATTAAATGTTGTAATAGACGATACGGCTGAATATCATTCAGGCCGTTAGTTGAACGGCGCCGTTTAGTTAAGTGCCTAGGCTGTTAATTGAACGGCGAATTAAGCTATTTGGCGGCGACATATCCATGGTAAATGGGCCCTAAAATAAAAAGATCAATTAGTATCTGGCACAAGTTGTAATTTGTATCGTATCGTTTCAGTTTTCAACAATGCCTCGTAGTAAGAAGAACTCGCCGAGTCGAGCCGCAATGAACCAATCTTTATCCTTAGTTAAACACGACATCCTCGGCGACAAAGAGATGTCGGCACAAACCTGCCCGCCGCTATCCACCAACAACAACATGTTCGAGCTTCTCACACGAAACCTTTCCTTCTCATCGGATTTCAACAACGATAGCCTGAATAACAATGATGATCTAGAAGATAACGACACGTACAAAGTGCCCGCGAATAATAGCGCGGTAGTGACGTTGGCTGAGAATTATAATGAGATATCTATTAATTCCGATGGCCAGCTTTCCACTTTACAAGGTATGTATGTTAGATAATGTATATAAATTGTGTAACAGCAATGTAGTTTGTGTATCTTCCTGTATACTATTACAATTATGTTTGTCCATATAAGAGATATGCTCAATACTAAGACATAGTTCTTTAAAAAATACTTGGTATTATTGAATATGTTTATTATTTACTTATTCCCTGTTGTATACTCATGTGTTATCATTCCATAAATAGAAGATCAGAATGGATGTAATAAATACACGGGTATTGTTATATCTCGAGCATTTTAACTGCTATGGGTTCGGTGTTGGTCAAAAGAGGTTGCTTTTGCTTTTGGAACGAAGTTTCTTATCGCGCGTTGCGAAAGGGCGCTAGACGGAGAAAATTTAGTGTGTAACGACACTTTTTGTGTGTAGCGATACAGCCAGTTATTTTCGTTTCGTCTTTTATTTCGCATTGAACAGTGTGGTGTTGCGACTTACTTTTACTTTTACGATTATTTTTGTTGAGTGTATACAGGTTTTTTGTACATAATAAATAATAACAATAATGAATCCAGACAGTTTCTGCACAAGTTCCGTATATTGCAACTTCGTTCCATCCGGGTGTCCCTTGACACCTCAATTTTAAAGGAGGTATATAATACGTTATTTTTTCAGAATTCATTACAATGAGTGAATTGACGCTGGGCGCGGTGCTGGGCGAGGGTGAGTTCGGGTCGGTGCTGCGCGCCGCGTACAGCGCGGGCGGGGCGGGCGGGCAGCCGCAGCCCGTGGCCGTGAAGACGCTGCACATGCAGCACACCGACACCAACAAGAAGGAGTTCCTGTCCGAGGCCAAGGTGATGATGTCGCTGCGGCATCGGTGCATCGTACGGTTGATCGGCGTGTCTCTGGTGAGTCGGAATAAACTAAAGTACAAGAATGATGTAAACAGGATGAAACAGAGTATACTAATTCAAAACTTTAAAAACAAAAGGTATTATAGGGATACACCTGTTGACAGATTTCATAAGTCCACAAACCCTTTAATACTTCAACTGTCCGACAAAGCCGATAGTTTTAGATTAAACAAAGTAAAGTTCTAAAAAAAGTTCCCTTTCTGTTTCACCTAGTATTTGGTCTCCATTCAGGTAACTACTTCAAGTTATCTTGGAAGATTTGTCCACCTTCCGTGATTCCGACTACTATTTAACTAAAGTATTCACGCCTTTTAAATGAACCTATTTCGTCCCGCTACTGGGCAAGGGTCCCCAATTGCCTCCATTGATCTCGACGCTCAGCGGTAATTTTCAAATCCTTATCAAAGGCGTCAAGATCGACGCGCCATTGCCTGTTAGGTTAGGATAACCTGTGTTTATAATAATAGGCCATTCCTCTACTCCAGGGCCCACCACTAGCGATGGTCCAAGAACTGGTGCCACTCGGCTCGTTGCTGGAGTTCCTGGTGCGGCACCCGGACAAAGCGTCGCCCGGGTACGAGCTGCGGCTGTGGGCGTGTCAGGTGGCCGCCGGCATGAAGTACTTGGAGCGGCGCCGGTTTGTGCATCGGGACCTCGCCGCGAGAAATATTCTGCTCGCTAGCAGGTACACAATATACATCTATAATAATATAGCCTTTATTTAACAATCTTACTATTTAACAATCTTACTATATTAAAAAACTATTAAATTGGTAAAAATATGAAGTAACTTAAAATCTTAAATATATTAATTATTTGACACCAGTGTTGCGATTGTCTTGCGTTTCCGCAAAGGCCTCCCCTAGGGCTTGCCATTCTTTCCGATCGTGTGTTCTCCTACTCCAAGTAACGCCAGCTGTTTTCCTGATATCGTCTTCCCATCTAATCCGCTGCCTCCCTTTCTTCCTTTTGTTTTGTCTTGGACACCACTCGGTTATATCCTTAGCCCATTTTTCTCTCTTATTCCTCATGATATGACCTGCCCAACTCCATTTTAGTTTTTTAATGCGGTATATGACATCATTAATTTTAGTTTGATTTCTTAATGTTTCTATTTTTATTTTGTCTTTTTGCTTAACGTTTAGCATGCTTCGCTCCATACTGTGTTGACAGGTCTCGAGTTTGTGCATATTTTGTTTCGTAAGGCTCCATGTTTCAGCTCCATAAGTCATTATGGGTAAAATACATGAATCGAATATTCTTTTCTTGGCTTTGAGTGGTACCTGAGGGTTTTTGACAATTTCTTTAAGGGACCAATATCTTTTCCATGCTAGCTGTATTCTGTTGTTTATTTCTTTTGTTGTAAGGTCCTTGGGTGATATTGTCTGTCCAAGGTAAGTATATTCTTCTACATAATCTATCATGTTGCCGTTGACTGTGACAGGGATTTTATCAAAGTTTGTCATTACTTTGGTTTTTGTTGCGTTCAATGTGAGTCCGACTTTCTCGCTTTCATATACAAGTTGTTCTAGCATCTCTTGTAGGCTTCTTGGATCTTGAGAAATTAGAATTAAGTCGTCTGCAAATCTTAGATGGTTTAGTTGCATTCCGTTGATGTTTAGTCCGTATTTCCTCCACTCGAGACGTCTAAATATGTATTCGAGCACTGCCGAGAAAAGTTTAGGTGATAGTGGATCTCCCTGTCTGACTCCTCTTTTAATAGGAAATTGTTCGCCTATTCTTTCTGTTCGTATTCTTGCTTTCATGTTCTTGTATATATTTTTTATTAGTCGTATGTATTTATGTTCAATTCCCTGTGACGTAAGCGCTTCCCATATTTTTGTGTGTTTTAGAGAGTCAAATGCTTTGTTATAATCTACAAATGCAAAGTAATAAGTAATACCATATTCTTGGCATTTCTGGATAACTTGTTTTATGGTATGTATGTGATCGATTGTTGAAAAATCGCTTCGAAAGCCTGCTTGCTCTCTCGGTTGATTTTCATCTAGAATCTTTGTTAAACGTTTTAGCAGTACTTTAGAAAATATTTTATAAACATTTGACATCAGGCTAATGGGTCTGTAGTTGGATATGTTATCTTTCTTTCCTTTTTTATGAAGTAGTGTTATAGTTGCCATTTTCCACTGGTGAGGTATATTTTCTGTGTCTAGAATTTCGTTGAATAAGTCCGTGATAATGCCTAATGTTATATCAGATGTTCCTATAAGAAGTTCATTCGATATGTAGTCTTCTCCTGGTGCCTTACCTCTTTTTTGTGATCTGATAGCCTGGTCTACTTCTTCTTTTAGTATAAATGGGATTCCTTCATTGCTATTTACATCTATAAGTATAATATATTTAAGATTGTTTTTTAATTGCGAGAATGGCTGTTAATTTGACTGAGAATCGCGAAAACCACTTAACGGAATTGATGAACAACACATACGGCCTCTATACACTGTACACAGGTAGACTACTTTTCGTTGAAAGCCACGCGAGACATTAATGGATTTGGTTGTTAATTATTTCAGTAAGCAGTAATTTCAACAAAAATGTTAAAATTTATAATATTTTATGATAGGCCTACAATGCACTTAGGAATAGTCGAAATCTACCTTCGGTTCGGAATGCTGCTTCCACTGAGAAGATTCGGCAAGAAACCTCGCAACACCATTGTCACTAAAAAGTAGTAGAAAATAACACTAGTAATTCAATACTACCAAGCTATTTATTTAATCAATTGTATTATAGGCATCAAGCTAAAATAAGCGACTTCGGTCTATCCCGCGCGGTGTCCACGGACAGCTCGTACTACAAGGCGAGCCGCGGCGGCAAGTGGCCCATCAAGTGGTACGCGCCCGAGTCCTACAACTACGGCGCCTTCAGCCACGCCAGCGACGTGTGGAGCTACGGCGTCACGCTCTGGGAGATGTTCTCCTACGGGAAGCAGCCCTACGGGGACATGAAGGGTGCTGAGGTGAGCGCTTTTTTATGGGACTAGTCCCGCCACACACTCCCACCACTGTAACTCCTGTAAGCCAGGATCGACAATGGTGACCAATAATTACGTCGAGGTTTGACCCTCGACGAGCCCCGGGGAATAGTTCAATTAGGTGAGTGCCTTTATGATACTCGTTTACAAAGTCGCCAAATGCGGCTCAACCGTTCTGTTAAAGCTAGTCTCAAAACCTACTGAACAGAATTTGTTCTGGGGTTCAGGCAAGATAATTTGTATGGATAATTCCTTGGGAACGTTTTGGAACTGCCATCCTTGACCTGGACCGTAGAACTGGCATAGAAAATACCGAATTAAATTAGGGACTGACTATGCAAATAAATTGTTATTATAGTAGTATTAAAATCATGTTGCAGGCCATACAAATAGTTGAGGGTGGCAATCGTCTCGAGCGGCCAAAAGACTGTCCGGACGAAATATACCAAGTGATGCTGGACTGCTGGGCCTACAACCCCGACTCCCGGCCGACATTCAGTCACCTCGTGGATGTATTCTCCCATCATCCAGACTACGTTAACATAAGCCAACTTGCTCTCGAGAAAGAAGACGTAACTGTATGATCTTATGTGAACTTTAAAGAATCATTTTCGAAAACACGGTAAGAAATAATAATCTTGTGTTCAACGTATATGAAGCGATGCGAAAGGGTGCATTTCGCATATTATACTTCAATTAGTATACTATGGGGTTTATTATTATTTTGTGTTTAAATGACATGTATGGATTATTTTACTCCACACACAACTTAGGAGTTACATTGATTTAGTACCTGTTTAACCAATATCAATTGCTTACATTGGCACTAGAGCTATAACCTCTCAACTGCTCGATATATACAATTTTACACCCTATTACTCTAGAATAAGATATGTTTCCACTACCACTAGAGAAAATAGATTTGTTTCAAGTCGAACTCAGTGCCACTTCTGAATTGTGTTTTTGTATTAGGTGTTTAATGCCGTACTTTAAATGAGTATTCGTGCCCCTACATTTATATGGAAGGCGTATTATTACAAGAAATAGATTACTATTGGGAGAGGAAAAAATAGGTGATGATCAGAATTGAAATGCCATGATGTGCCTGATTACGTATTGTAAATAATAGTTTTAAGACATGTAAATATAATAGTTTGTAGTTAGGTTATATTATAATCATTGGATTAACATACATTGTACCATGTGTGATAGTTTGGGAGTCGCATTTGTTATTATAGAGGACATTTATAAGCTTTCGCTTATTACCATAGTTTCGGTATACTCAAATTAATGACGCATTTCCGTTTTATGTTCCTTTTATAGCCAAAATGTACATATGATTATGAAGTACTAAGATTTATAGCCTTTATAATGCAATTTAAAAGAATCTGTACATTCCAATTTCACATTTATTTTATAAATAGACATGAACTCGGTATGTTAATAGTTCAAAATGTATTTCTCAATTATATTTATACGTTTTCAGTGATATATTTGGGCGCCTGAAATAGTTCAATACGTTTTAATTCTCGCATTTTTTTATAAATTCTAACTGCCATGGAAATGCCATAGTTTACAATGATTTAAATTGCCACAAAGTTGTGTTATATAATGTACAAAATTCTATCAAGTTACCCAAATTATATATTTTTGTTTTTGAGAATTTATATTAAATTCTATGAGTCTGACTTAGCATACTGCATAACTTTTTTACTAGGACAGATCATATACTTATATTAGTAAATCAAATGTGATAATTATATTTATGAAATAAATTTAATAATTATTCATAAAAATATATTTTAATTGCACTTGCATTATCTTATATTACTAAGTTAGAATACAACTATTTGCTAAAACTATTCTCATTAACCATAACACTAACCACTCGATTAAAATTATCTTAAGATAACATTCATTCTGACGCATCACAATCACAAAACAGTACGTTTATATATTCAGACGACACTCATTATAAGGGGGTGGAGGCGTTTCGGCTCTGTTGGGCACGCGGATCGCGTCCACCTGCAACGCAGCCTCCGTCACTCCCGGTAAACCATAAGTGGGGAACGGCGGACTCCGATCCGGCAACGACAGTTGCCTGCGGAACGAAGGAGGAGTTTCTAAATCCGGGTTTATTACGTTGCTCCACAATAAATTTGTTCTCATGTCTCCATCCGTTCTCGGAGCCCGTCGTCGTCCTTGTCGCCTGGCCGGTGGCCGGGCGCACGTCAATCGAGCGCACCGGCAAAACCTACTAAGCCATATGTATGTCCCCACGATACCGATGGCCAGTCCTATCTCTAATCCTATCACGAAGGCCTGCAGCGCGGAGAATTCTTTATCAAATTTTTGAAATGGTGTGAGGGGCCTGTTTGGTTGCTCTAGGACAGTATCATTTTTATCCTCAGTTATATTCCAGATCTCGCTTACATCGACCTCTACTTTTTCAACGGCGGGTATTGCAGACATCATTTTTTCTGACATTTTAGGTCCCCTTACTTTACATTGTTGTTCATAAGTTATACCTCTGGAAGATATCCAATCTTCTACTGCTTTAAATCCCGCCTCACATTTCCAATAATCGTTGCGCAGTTCTAATCTTTCCAATTTACGTAAAGGTAATAAAAGTTCGGTATGCAATGATACTACATAGTTCTCGCTCAAGTCTAATTTCCTTAAATTGGGCAGTCTGCTGAACAGTCTTGTCGGTAAAGCTTTTATACGACAGTTATTTAAATTCAACACCTGAAAAAGAATAGTTTGTGGTCATATCCCGTGGGATCTCAGTTCATTAAATAAGTCAAAGGGTGCGGCACTACCCATTTACGCAAATGGTATTATTAGGTACTACAGGAAGTAGTGAATTTGTCAACAAGTAAGTATTCTGCACGATTACATTGCTGGAAGTATAACTTTGATAATGGAAGAAATTAGTAGGTTACCAAATTTTAACATACCTTTAGGTTGGTGTGCATTATAAAAGGCTCATTTTTGAGGGTCTCAAAGACGTTGGATGACAAATCTAGGGTGTCCAGTTGCGGTGTGTCCCAGAATAAATCTGACGGAATAAACCTTAGACGGTTATTACTAAGATTTAGATGAACCAGTTTCTCTGATCCAGAAAAGGCATGTAGCCCGATCCAAAAGATTAAATTGTATGATAAGTCCAGCACCTCTAAAGAGGTATAACCGACCTCCTGAAAAAGTATAATATACACATAATAATATAAGAACATAAAAATAATAGTATCATCAGATACAAGCAGAGTGTAGCAAAGAACCCACCTCGAAGCAATAGTTATTTAGCTCGCTTATAAGGTTATGACTCAAGGAGTACACTTGCACCGCCTTGGGCACTCCTATGTTTATATTGATAATGTTTTGGTCAACACACGTCGCTCTGTTCAACCCATTGTCCATGTCACAGTCGCATTGCTTCGGGCAAACATCACTCGCTACCCACGAAACACAGAATAACAACAACACATAGAAATGGAACGCCATTTATAAAAACTTCTAGCGATGTTGTTCACACTACTATCGTATATTCGCATTATGGTATAAAGTTTGCATACATTGCATTGACGCACACACGGTAGATACACTTTAAAAATGGAGCAACGATACAAAAATTGATAAAACAAATCACTATCAGCTGCAGTGATGATAAGATAACAACATACACTATATATATCTTTCTCTATGTACACATAGTTATTTATAAAAAGGTGAGCAAAAGGAAAATGAAATGCGCTAAATCGATCTCTACAAAATATATCTTATACTAATAATACAATCGTTCATTAATACAGTCAAGGTGACATTCAGAATAAGGATAATACATCCAATCTGATAATAAACTTAATTCAGTACATCTGAAGGTTTAAAATGGCATTTCATACAACTTCAACACTTAATTGTTTATGTATTTCTTCTGATAACCCTGACTTTTTAACTGAATATATTTGAGTTTGGCCTTTGTTGTGTCGCTGTTGCTGGATAACACCTTTTCATAGTGTAATCAATCCCTAATATTGCATTTCTAACATCATGTACGGAGGCACCGATGGTTTCAAATGTCCCAGCTAACCTGTCTACTGCTAAAGCCTATGGAAAATAACATTATTAATCAGTATTTGATGAGATATCAAGAGACCAGACAATGCAATTTTGCATAAGAAAATTGTGTATGACATGATGAGATATGAAATGTATGCTAAACCAAAAGTGATGGATATGATTGGGATCACACCATTAAAAAGAGAGTGACCCTCAATCTTTTCTTCTTCCTTTTGGTCTAATCTCACCTAGATACATAGCTAGGTGATGATGGTGGGATAGGAGCAAGTAGATGAAGATTACACTAAAATAATATTTACCTGTATATGTGAGGCCTCTGCTATTCGTTCCAAGGCTTTTGAATTTGTAAGAGATGCTTGCGCCATTTGTGTGAGTGCTGCCGATTGTTGGTCCATCACTTCCACCTTGAGAATAAATTTACTGATTAGTATGTAGCCACAGATTACGTACAAACACATACATCTCTTGGCGACTCTTGCTACACTGCAATATAATACAATTCAGCTTGTATAATGCATGCATGCCTAAATTTATATTTAGCTAGCTACCATAGGGTAGGGTAGGGTAGGGCTACCTTTGTATTGCATAACTCATCATTTATAACGCGTGGCAATGTATTGAATGACCTCACCACAGCGGCAAATACTTTTAGCTTCATACATAAAGTACAGAATGCAAACTGAGTAGGACATTAACATGTAGATGTAACTTACCATTTTTTCAATCATAGTCAACTGCTGCTCTTCAGCTTCAGTAGGATACAGTCGGCTGTTATCCATCTTGTAGTCTCCGTCTTTGGATAATAGGTTGTCCAATGAGTTTTCATCATCACCATTGCATGGTTCTTGCTTCACAGCCTTTTTTTTTCCTGAACAGAATGAATGGCCTTCATTATCCCGACCAATGACTGATGCATTTACTTTTATACATATTGTAACTCCAATTAAGCTTGATAATAGTTTTATTATTTAAACTCGGACTTGAACAGCCTTGAATTAGTTCAAAGCTGTTCGGTTTTTAATAATATTGCGTCTATTATGAATAAAATAATATTTGTATATTCTGCGGGTATTTGTTATCATATTTGAAATCTATCAATGCGGCTTGACTTACTTGTGCAAGTTTTATCACCACATAGATCTAATATCTTTTGTTCGAGAGGTGTTATTCTGCCTTGTATTTTTCCTTGTTGAATTTGTTTTTGTTTGATAACAATACTTCTCCTTTTGTCAGACCAAAACTATAAAAAATACATGCAAATGTGTTTGTTTGTAAGGTTGAATGAGATGCATAAACGGCTAAAATAATATTTGTTTTTTTTTTTAAAGGGGAAGTTACTCTGGAATAACAAACAGGCTAGTTTATATCTTCAAAAGCCATGCTGGAGCAACAGCAGTTAAAGCTTGCCATGGTGGTAGCTTAATATTATTTAATTTAAGTTATTCAAGCCCATTAGTCTTATATTCTTTAAGACCATTAGATGGCTGATGGCTAAGTAAAATTTATCAACGTGAGCAAGTCTGCTATCCATGCTTTTTTTTCTCACATTTTTGGCAAGTATATGTTCTTACTTAAACTATATTTTGACCAGGTTTTTTACTGAACCGTTTCAACATATTAACATCCGGTGTGCCAATATTAGTTGTGAGAGTGGTGGGCTGTCTACTTTAACAATTTCAAGTTCTGACTATTAAGGATATACAAATAAATACATAGCGTGCACCTTAATCCAGCCTTTTGTAGATTTTGATGCACCATCAATGGAGTTAGCAATGTTTGACAACTGGACCCAGAGCTTCTTGAACTTGGCGTGGCCCATGCCCACTCTAAGCCTCCTGTGTGCTAGGTCTGGATGTTTTTCCATAAACGCTATTATTGCCCTTACCTGGGCTAATGTTGGTCTTGAAACCTGCCAAAAATAAGCACCATGATACAAATCCAATAACCGTTGAGTATATATTTAATTCATCTTTTATTATATTAATATAGGTACCAGGTAGGTCTCTATTAAATAAGTAAGTAAAGTTATATACTCACACGACCATTGTTTTCGCCGTTGTCTCCATCGTCGGAGGGAATATCAGACATTTAGATTTAGACGAAAGAGATACCTTCGTTCGTTAAGTTTCAGACAATGATAAGTATTATTTAAGTATACGTTATTATAAATTACTAGCTGTGCCCCGCGACTCGGTCCGCGTTCTGTTGAAATTTTTCCTGAATTTTCTTTGCTATAAACCTCACGGAGACCGAGACCTTTCCAACGAATGCAAAACCGTGGAAATCGGTTCGTGCGTTCTGGAGTTATAGCGTCAGGAAGGAAAACCCGACTTATTTTTATATAGTAGATTATGCTTAATTGTCTTTCTCTTGAAACTGCAAGAAATCGCAAAAAATACACAATGACAGAATACAAACGAAGAAATCCCTTGCTGATCCTTTGGCCAAATTAGATCCTATAATTTGCCTAATAATATTATAGTTCCAAGTACCAAACAAACAAACAAATCAGCAATCAATCAACGTTTTGAATCAACCAATCGATCGACTGACCAAAAAGAATACAGAATCAATCATACAGATACAGAATATACTCGAACTTGACGTTTATAGTCTTTGAACTCTACTGACTAGTGACTATGGCGAAAAACACAAATTCCTTAGACCCAAATTCACAATCCAATTTAAAAAAAAAGAGAATCGAATAGTGATGCAGAAGTGGCAATAAGTATCGATATAATTCATATCCATATTTTTTTGGCAATATCGATACAATATTGATACTTTTTAATATATCGTCATATCGGTGCTTTATCAATGTAAATATTGGCGCTCTTAGGCCCGTATTAATAGATCGATCTGAAGTTTGAGAGCTATCATGACTACGCTTTTGACATGAGTGTCTTTGTACTGTTATGACATAAGAATGACTTTTCCGAGATCGCTCTTATACCTGACATCAAGAACTTTATACATAACACTGGATGTTTTAGCACGAACAATGTTTTGAAGCCAAGAAATTTGACCTTGAATGACGTCACATATGTTTGTTGAGTGTTGTATCAGTGTTGCTAGATTATTAAAATAACAGCTACCGACAATCAGGAAAGTGAACGGTTGATCTATTTTTTTTTTCTATATAAAAATAAATACTGAAGTCAAAAGAGGATTCTCAAATTGACGCATATGTAATATGTAAATAAAATCCATAAAAAAACAGACACGAAAACCATGGACTTGCGAAATCTTGGCTCATCACACGTTAGTTTGGGTATTTTATTGTGTTTATCATGGCAATTTCAGATGAAGTGTGAGAGGGTCAGAACATATGTATGTATGAAAAAAACCTGTCTTCACTCCGTAGTTCTACGTGCACTCTCCAGTGGTATTCTAAGCTTCTTGCCTGACATCGATTTATTAATACGTACGCTTAGCCTAATCTAGCTTAATCAACTCACATTACGAAATAAATACCATTAAACAGGCATTATTTATAAACAATCAAATATCCGAATTTAATTAATCAACGATAATTAACATTTTTAATGATCTCGGTTTGTTTGCCTAGAAATTATTTCAATTTTTATATCCAAGTGTCTAAAACTTACTTGGATTTTCAAATCGATATATCGATGTAACGATATTGCACAGACTTATAAGTGTTCTGCGATATTTTTCAACAAGCCACATCCGTGGTCGCTGACTGTCAGTCTGTCAAAGTCATTTATTTCATTCATGTTGATCCGTGATTGATGAATACAATACCTGACTCAAACCAATAAAACTTTACATTTTACAGGTTTTAATTATCAATATTGAGTGAATGTGCATCATTTAATTAAATTATGCCTATAAATATTATTGTTACATTACAAAATAATTGAGATATAATAAGGTAAGTGGGAATGACAATTTGCCAAGAGAATCCTTCAGCTGATTATTGTTTACAAAAAATATTAGTTGCGTTTTTGTATGTATATTTATTTAGGTATTACTAGAATATTTATTTCAGCTATGTATTCGTTCGAGGGAGACTTTAGGCGAAAGCCACAACAAAACCTGGGCGGCGCGAGCGCACAGCGCATAACAGACCGCGAAACACTGATCCTGCAGTCACAACAACAAAGACAGAAAAGAGAGGTTACCTTTTGCTTCAATTAACACAATACTTTCTCTTTGCTCTTATTGCACAAAGTATTACCCGTGTATTAATACTAATAATCTACATTTTGAGAGTATCTTACCTTGTCTATTAATTTTGTATGGTAATTAATAATTTTGTAAATCCCTAATTTAGTATTACCTGGACTTAATTTTTTTAAATATTTACTTTAGATACTAAATATAAGAGTTAAATTATAAAATGTTTCATTATTTTATTTATGTATAAGTTAATTTTATTGTGAACTACTTCTTTAAACAATGAGTCAGCATTTATCCAATTTGATGTTTGATATTGTAGGTTGAATAATTCTCATTAGAATTGTGCAATAGTGACTAAAGTAGCATGTTCGAGAACATCTTTTGAACATAACACTTATATTAAACAAATGTTTTTAAAGTCTTGATTATTTCTGATAAATTTTAGGAACACAGAAAACGTCTGAACAGTACAATAAAAATCCAGGCCTATGCGAGGAGTTACCTCATAAGGCAGCACTGCAAACAGAACGAGAGGGACCAGTTTGACAGCATATTCCCTCGAGCCAACCCTGATGACCAGTTGCTCATTTCCTCGCTTGTTGCAAAGATTCTTTTCTTTTATGATGACCAAAAAGATTATTCTAGACTGGTATGTTTAATACTGAATCTTATGTCTCGAGTTACAGGTTTATTATGAACTAATAATTTAGCTGGCAAATTGTATCAAACTGCATTGAATAAACTTTTCACTTAGTTTATACCGTTATTATTTTTTAGGTTTCTATATCCCAGTTATTATTGAAACAATGGAAGAAGGTGTTTCAAAGTGGTGGATCATGCATACAGATCAGAAGACTCTTAGCATTGCATCTACGATTAGTCAGAGACAACACAGAGGTTTGTAAAAAGCTTATTTTTAAGAATATGGACTTGAGCATGTTGGTATTAGAGCATAAAATTTGCTTTGTTCATTTTAGATTCCCTTAGCAGTGCCACTCCGGATGTTTGAAGTGTTTACCTCCACCAGCTCAGCCGAGGCCTCCATGAACTGTGATGAAGCTCTCCACATTGTCGCCAATACATTTTTCTATCTAGTTAAAAGGGGTGAGCATTGAATTAGAGTTTACCTGATAATTATCATTTTTGTGTGGGATCTACTTTTATTACTTACCAAAAACATTTGTATGTGCGAACAGGTTATTTTAAGGACATGTGCAAGTTGCTGTGTGACAAAACTCCGCCGCTGTACGGGCCTTCGCCGAATCCGCCGACGCCGTTGAGCGGAGCCCTACTCGATCTAATCCAGCGACCTCTCAGCTTGACCATGCGCGTCAATCTACCACAATATGAGTATGTTAATTGCTATACCTAATCTATATATAAAGTTTTGTATAAATATGATGTATGGCCGATATAACAATCATGAGCGTACCCGTCTTTTGGCCGGGGGGGGGGGCAAATCAGGAACACGTTAAGTGGGACTTAACGGTGAGTTTTTAATTAACATTTAGAAAGTATTCAAATATGTAACAAGTAAGTACTAAATAAAATAGTTAGGTTCCACTTAATTAACAGATGAATTAATTCCACCCCCAAGGGGATAAAATAGGGGATGAAAGTTTGTATGAAGCTGTCAATTTTAAACCGATCGGGCTGAGACTTTGCATGCATAAAGCTACTATGACGTAGACATTCCCTAAGAAAGGATCAAAATTCCACGCGGACGAAGTCGCGGGCCAGCTAGTTAAAGTATAAATTTGTTTGCAGCGACATAGTGATGACGCAGTTTGCGTCGGCATTCCTGTGCAACTCGTACCCCGAGCCGGTGGAGATGTACGTGCTGCCGGCGCTGGCTCAGGCCGGCAAGTTCCCCTTCCTGGCGCTGCTGCGCTGCCTGCGCGACGACGACAAGTTCACCACGCGGGCCTTACACAACGACTCTTGGCTGTTCCACTCTGTACTCATGTTGGAACCACCCGACTTTGGTGAGTTTTTGGCGCACTTTGACAGTAAATCGACCAGTTTACCGTTACGGCAAACGGCATGACGCTCTCTAATGCCGTCATGCTCCTTATATGCCACCGGTCTCGACTCTCTTGTGCGCGTATACTATACACTACACGTTTTACATCTGCCGGGCGTCCCGTGACGGCCAATTTTTTTTTTCTTTTGTAGATAGTAAACTTGCATTAATTGGGGAGCAGAGCCAACTGCCCGAACTCTTCTTACTCACATCCTTATGACAGTTCTAAAAACCTTGACTGGGGTTCGTACTTCTGTATCGTTAGATGGTTATTAGTAGTAGGTACTGTTTATTTTTTATTAGCCTATAAGACTGTCGTCCCGCTCCTGGGTAAAGGACTCCCCTTTTCTCTTCCATACTGCTCTATCCAGGACAATTTGTATGAAGAACAAAAAAACATTGCACATTTTAACCACAAGGATCCTCTTTTTTTCAGTGAAAGACATCCGCAACATCGACAACACAAGACTGCCAAAAAACCCAATCGTATTGGACTATCTTAAGATTATAGCCAAATTAACTGTAAATGTGTCTAATAAACAACTTACCTATGAGTACGAGGACTGCCTGTACAGTCAAGACACGACTGCGGATAAAGATGACGACAGTGACACTGAAAACGAACCAAGTCCTACGTCAGTGCGGGAAATGATGTTGTTGACGAAATGTATAGAGGTGCTCAACGAGCCGGATCGGTGCTTGATGGTCACTTGCTCTCAGATCACGGAGAGCGATCTGAGCGAGGAGTTCCTCGAGTACGTGTCACAGATCTGTCACAATTTTCTGCTGAGCCATAAGGTGGCGTTGCATAAGTACAGGTTTGTGCATTTATTTAGTGTTGTTCCTAATATTCGGACATTGTTACACTAGTACATGTTTAGGAGCGGCCACATCGCATAACACTCGTTTGCTTAGCTGTGATATCAAACTTTAAGAAGGTATCCCATATAAAACATATAGTCCTTTGTAGCAATCCCTAAGTGAAATCTCACTAATTAAATAAAATAATTTCGGTTAAAAATCCAATATCACTTATCTCAAACATTTTTCGTCAGATTTCTGATACGCTACGTTATTTTAGGACGAGGATTCTCAAACTATCGGGGTGCCGGTGCGATCGAGTTTGTACCCTGGACTTTGCACCCGCAAGACGCGTTAACGACAATACCACCCCCCTACAATTCCAAAAAAACTATCATTTTTTTAAGTTAACGCTCTCCTGGCCTAGTCTCAAGTAAAACGGGCGATATTTGTGCAGTCGGGAATTTGATTTCTTTTTGCAGATTCGAAATGTCATGGTTTCCGAATATAACATGTTCGTAAGCTCTTATTATTAGAGTATCATCTCAATGTCAGGTTATTGTACACGCTGGCGTTCAAGCCGATATTCGTGCGCGGGCTGTGGCGGTGGTTGAGCGGCATGAGCTACGAGTCGTCGTTCGGCGGCAGCAGCACGCCGCTGGTGGCGGCGCTGGCGCGCGGCCTGCCCGCCGGCCTGCCCGCCGGCCTGCCCGCCGGCCTGCCCGCCGGCCTGCCCGCCGGCCTGCCGCCCAGCCTGCCGGCGGGCCTGCCCGACGAGCCCGACCCCGCGCCCGTGCGCCGTCTGCTGGCGCCGCTCACCGTCTTCTGCGCACTCTTCTCGCTGCTCATCGGCACCCTTCACGACACTGAGTTCTGCCGCGACCCTGACGATGAGAAGAACTTCATTCGTAAGTGGCCAAGATACGTAATCAATGTTGAATGAGAACAATAGAGGCCCCTTCGATATCCGCCTCGGTCGCATCTTATTTATTTTTGTCTACGATTAATGATTCGAGTCGACGGCCAGTGTCAGATGCGTCGGAAGCGAGTGTGGGGGGCGGCGGGCGCGTGCACGCGTTCGAGTTCTCTGAGCTGGGCGGGCTGTGCCGCACGCTGCGGCAGGTGTGCCTGGCGCTGGTGGAGCTGGCGCACCCCGCCGCGCGCCCCGCCGCGCCCGCGCACTACCGCGCCGCCGTGCCCGCCGCCAGGGACAAGAGGGACGCGCCCGACGCGCGCCCCGGGAACGACCTCACGCCGGCCTGGTCGCATCTCTTCAAGGTGAGAAGCGGCGATGGGAAGTTCGATTCGTTCGTAGTGTTCGCCGACTTCACGCTGAGCTCTTGGAAGTTTAATATCAATAGCCGTTCGATGCCTTGTTAATTGATGATTTCCGCACGTCAATAATCATTTGAATGGTTCCAAGTTTTCACCCCATATTTGTTACGGCCGGCTCGACGCTGAAAGCATGAAGCGTTGTATTTTCTTGGCGAGCTATGTTCAGCGACGTGACTGGCGGATGAATGGCCGGCAGGTGTGCACGCACCTGCTGCGCGCGCTGTACGCGCGCGACGCGCGGCTGCAGTTCGCGGGCGCGGAGGCCTGGCCGGCGGAGGGCGCGGCGGCCGACACCGCGGCGGTGGCGCTTCTGGTGGCGGCGCCCGCCCCGCGCCGCTCCCGCGCCGCACCCGCGCGCCCCGCCGCGCTCGCGCTCTCGCAGGGTACGTCACTACTCACTGCATGCATCCCACCGCATCACCCTCTACCGACCCGCCGGGTGGCTCGCCCGCCCCGCGCCGCTCCCGCGCCGCGCCCGCGCGCCCCGCCGCGCTCGCGCTCTCGCAGGGTACGTCACTACTCACTGCATGCATCCCACCGCATCACCCTCTACCGACCCGCCGGGTGGCTCGCCCGCCCCGCGCCGCTCCCGCGCCGCGCCCGCGCGCCCCGCCGCGCTCGCGCTCTCGCAGGGTACGTCACTACTCACTGCATGCATCCCACCGCATCACCCTCTACCGACCCGCCGGGTGGCTCGCCCGCCCCGCGCCGCTCCCGCGCCGCGCCCGCGCGCCCCGCCGCGCTCGCGCTCTCGCAGGGTACGTCACTACTCACTGCATGCATCCCACCGCATCACCCTCTACCGACCCGCCGGGTGGCTCGCCCGCCCCGCGCCGCTCCCGCGCCGCGCCCGCGCGCCCCGCCGCGCTCGCGCTCTCGCAGGGTACGTCACTACTCACTGCATGCATCCCACCGCATCACCCTCTACCGACCCGCCGGGTGGCTCGCCCGCCCCGTATTTTCCAGAAGTGTACAGTTACAGCTTGGCAAAATATTTTCTCCACTCTAATCAGGTGACCCAAAGGGCAATTGTTATCTATTCGTTCGAATTTGGTTGCAATTTCATCTCCCACACGTGTAAAATATTGTCGAACAGTGAACATTAGGTACCTATAGTTGCTATTTTCAGAGGAGGGCCCGCCTTTGACGACCAAAGAATTACGCACGGTGACTATTTTGAGGGAAATCCCGTTCGTCGTGCCGTTTGCGACTCGAGTACTCATATTCCAGGGATTACTAGCCAGGTGAGTTGATTGAACTTGATTATTAATTGTAACCTTTAAGATATTTTTAATGTCTTTGGCTGTTTTTTTTAGAGAAAAGCACGATCATTGGTATGAAATGACGAATTTTAACGAGGGGCCGTCGATAAACATTAGTGTTCGACGCACGCATTTGTATGAGGACGCATTCGACAAACTCAGTCCCGAAAACGGTAAGTTGAATGACATTAATTGCATCTCATATCTCGAGAATTTCTTTAACCTAATTGTGTTGTTCATAGAGCCAGATTTAAAGCTCAAACTGCGCGTGCAGCTGATCAACCAGGCGGGCGCGGAGGAAGCGGGCGTCGATGGTGGGGGGTTATTTAGGGAATTTCTATCGGAACTCCTCAAGTGAGTTGTATTTCATTACTTTCTTTACTTCGCATAAATGATTCGGATTGCTTTTTAGCCTGCATTATGCATTATTTTGCTATGGGTGACTTATTACAGGCGTAAATTTTAGTAATCAGGAAATTAATTAACCAAGAGTAAAAGAGGATTTATGCAATACCACGTTCTGAGGTGCAGGGCATCGTGCACAGGCGCTTATATATCGATAGCTTAACGTTTCCCCAGGTCGGCGTTTGATCCAAACAGAGGCTTGTTCAGACTGACGGCAGACAACATGTTGTACCCCAACCCCGCCGTGAATCTGCTATACGACGATTTTCCGATGCATTATTATTTCGTTGGAAGGATGTTGGGCAAGGTGAGAAACGTTCCGCTTTTCAATTTAACAGCCAATTTATTAAAGATTTAGGATCCGTTTTACCACTCTTAGGGTACCGTTTATTATCCAAATCAATTTGAAAAATGATCCAAACGATATTATATGTAGTTATATAATACCAGGCATGCCTTTTAAGTTCTGTCGTTTCCATATTTCCCGGCAATTTTGAATTTGGAACTGTTCTATATTCGAATGTGTTTAAATTTCGAATCTCAAAACAATTGAAAGTTTTAGGATTAATGCTATTGTTTAGTCACAGGGTCGATTAGAATCTGTCAGGTTACGTACGAAAATGAATCTTCCTAAGGAAAATGTTCGTGCAATAATTTTCTACAACTTTAGAAGAGGCCTGACACGGCTTCAGTGTTTTGAAGAGCTAACATCTGTGTTCAGTGATGAAGCCCCATGTCTGCGGACTGTCGAACGCTGGTATTTATAATTCCAGCGTAAACATACTATTCTTAGTGACAAATCTCGCGAAGGACGGCCAAAATCCGCCTTCACTGAAGATAACATCATTGCTGTGAGACAACAAATTCTCGAAGATCGTCATGTGACGTATCAAGAGATAGAGGTTCTATTAGGCATCTCAGGGACAACCATTCAGAAAATCTTGCATGAAGCGCTTGGTGTAAGAAAGCTAGTTTGCCGTTGGATACCGCATCTGCTTTCCGACGATCACAAGGCGGCCCGCGTCAGATGGTGTAAGAAAACTCTGCGAAGGTTCAACCAAGGAGAGTCAAATCACGTCTACAACATCATCAGTGGTGACGAATCTTGGATCTATGCCTACGATCCTGATTCCAAACAACAATCTACAATCTGGGTCTTTCAAGACAAGCCAAAACCGACTAAAGTTGTTCGTTCTCGAAGCACTTCAAAGAAGGAGGTGGCCACGTTCATTGGAAAAACCGGCCATATTGCGACTATTGCACTTGAAGATCGTAGAACGGTTAATGGAGAGTGGTATACCACAGTTTGTTTACCACAAGTCATCGCCAACTTCGAAAATCTAACTCAAAGCGACGCATCATCCTGCACCACGACAACGCAATCTCACACAGCGCTCGTCAAACGATTGAGTATTTGAAGCTGGAAAAAGTAGAAATTCTTGATCATCGTCCATACAGTCCTGACCTAAGCCCTAACGATTTATTTACATTTCCTAAAATTAAGAAAAGTCTTCGTGGTCAAAGGTTCCAGTCCGGTGAAAAAGCAGTCGACGCTTTCAAGTCAGCCATTTTGAACACCCCCACTTTAGAGTGGTATAAATGTTATAATAACTGGTTTGAGCGAATGGAAAAGTGTATTAAGCTACGTGGTGAATACTTTGAAAAACAATAAAAAGTACTATAAGGTTCTAGTTGTGTTTTTTTCTTCAAACGACAAAACTTAAAAGGCATCCCTCGTAATCTTATCATAATTTCATTCCAATCAAACGCGTTACCGGTGTAGTCCCGGCCTTAACTTGATATCTTTTTTATATAACAAGCAGTGATAGCCGATTGGTTAAAGCACGCGTCTTGCGGGCACCAGGTCTTGGATTTTTCGAAATCTATGTGCGAATCATAATTTCTATAATGATTATCACTTGCTTACGGTGAAGGAAAACATGGTGAGGAAACCTGCATGTCTTAGAAGATCTTACCAATTTTCAAAAGAGATGTGAAATCCGCCAACCCGCACTGGGCCAGCGTGGTGGATTATGGCCTGAATCCCCCTCATGTTGAGGGGAGGCCCGTGCCCAGGAGTGGGACGTCAAAAAAGGGCTAAATTATTATTTTTTAAATTATTATAATGTCGGCCAAAAAAGCGTACGCTCCGCCTGACCCTAAGCAGTTACCGTTGGCGTAGTCTATAGAGGTTTGCAATACCAAAAGCATAGCTCGCACTTGGCCGACCTGAAAGGGAGCGGGACACCGGGAGGGAAAGGGTCGGGGGGTTGTATTTCTGGCTCTCTCACTCCTCCCAAACAACTATAATACTACTATAACGCAGCTATAATTTACACCGATCTTTTATGAGCGGTACTACTTCGGTAAACGGAACATACCCATACTACGTGACCCGTTCAGGGGAAGGGAGGTCTTCAAAATACCACGCTTGGTCACAGGAGCGGGGAGGGGCTTTGGTTTTTGTCACATAGTCAATATCCTCTAGGAAAATCTCACGCTTATTGGAGCTATATTCAAATATGGCGCGCAGTGTTAGCAAAAAATATTAGAAATCGTATTTATGAATTACTACCTAAAATTAGAGGGGGAGCGGGGGTCTTGGCATATACTGCGGGTGGTCACCAAGGGGGGAGGGGGGTATTTTTTTTTATGGGTCACTTTGTATGGGCGCGTTCCCTAAAGCTAGCTGGTTATATGCTCGACAAATGAATCGTAAAGACGAGCAGCGCATGTGGGCGTGTGGGTGTGTGGTAGGCGCTGTACGAGAACCTGCTGGTGGAGCTGCCGCTGGCGGAGTTCTTCCTGGGCAAGCTGTGCTCGTCGCGCGCGTCCGACGTGCACGCGCTGGCCTCGCTGGACCCCGCGCTGCACCGCGGCCTGCTGCTGCTGCGCGCGCACCGCCGCGCCGTGCCCGACCTCGCGCTCGACTTCACCATCCTCAGCGACGACCTTGGCGAGCAGCGGGTACCACACGCTACACACACTAGACACTCTACACACTCTATACACACGCTACATACACTATACACTCTACAAAGACCACATACACTACACATACCACACACACACTACATATGCTACATATACTACACACACTACACACACTAAATACATATTATACTACATACACTACACACTCTACAAAGACCATACTCACTACACTACACATGCTACACACACTACACATACCACACACACACTACATATTGGTTGTATCCCATCAAACTGAGTGGCATTTCCATACTAAATTTACTATATCATGAATTATTATTTTACCTATTATATTACACATTATATATATTTTATTATCTATTTCAGATAGATGAACTAAAACCCGGCGGCTCAAACATTCCGGTGACAGCCGAAAATAGGATAGAATACATACATCTAGTCGCTGATTACAAATTAAATAAGTGAGTACCAAATCAATGACATATTGACTGATATAGTTTGTGCCAGCTTGTCTAACACGTTTATTTGTGTCGTAAATGTTTGTGTGTAAGCTTAACCGAGTGTCATACCAACCTTTTTGATGGTTTGAGATAAAAGTTGTTTAAGCTATCGGTCATATTCTGGAATAACTATACTGCGCGTTGCGTCAAATAAGCGCTGGATGACAGTCGTGCGGACATGTGTTTGCCTATAAATACAGTCGTGTACAAAAGTACTTGCAAGCAATCTATAGGCTACCGTAACTGATTAACATGTTATGGGTCGTACGTTTGTTTGCCATTCTTTTTTGTATACAAAAAATACCTGAAGATTTAATTATATTCATATAAAACATTAAGCAAGTTTCCTGTGCGGTTCTATCTATTCGCAAAGATCCGCGCCACTTTATCAGTGCTCTTTTTACATGACTTTATCATCAATGAAATGGTGGAGGGTTCGGTGGTGGTAGTTAATATAAACACCCTTACATAGCTTACATCAAATCCTTATACAATGCAATACATTTGCCCTATTAACTAATACGTGCACATCGTCATATAGCACTTACATCTGTATTCAACTTATTATTTAGTAAATGTCCGGTATACAACTGCCTACTTGCAGTTTATAACACGGTCATTGGGACGTGTTTATCTCTATACTACATCAAGTTTACGCAGTTAGGTACAATGTAGACATTCTGGAGTTATAAATATGTCTATAGCGAATACTTTTTTCGGTTGACAGACAAATAAGATCGCAGTGCAACGCGTTCAAGCGCGGGCTCACGTCGGTGGTGAGCGGCGAGTGGCTGCGCATGTTCTCGAGCCGCGAGCTGCAGCTGCTGGTGTCGGGCGCGGAGGTGCCCGTGGACCTGGACGACCTGCAGCGGCACACGCACTACGCCGGTGCGTGTTGTACCATATTCAACCTTATTACCAGGGAATAATGACAATATTCAATTTTAATATTTTTACCAAAAAATACCTTCTCGTTTATTGTTGTAATGATAACTGCGCATGCGTGTTAGTTCGATATAATAAAAGTAAGTCTAAGTTACTTCTATATAATTGACTGTCTGCCAGTGAAAGTCCGTCAATATTGGTCAAGTCGTTTCGGATTAGCCGGAATACCAGACAGACAGACATATTTTTGTTTAAGGTTAATTATACTTTTATATGCATTTGGTAAAAACTGTTATTGTGACATTAGAAACAGAACTTCTATTTTATTAATGTGCGATTCCAACCACATTTGGAATTATTTATTTAAATTAAACTTTTTTTATCATTCCTTCATGACGCGAAATGTTTACTACCTCAACCCTGCTAGTTAGTATGCAGTAGTTTTGTATGGTAACATTGTTTTCCTTTGAACTGTCAAGTTAGTGAATAAAAATTCACATCGAACATTATACACGAGGATTTTTGAGAACAGTATAGTGCAACGGTAACGGTGATAGTTCCCCTGATGTTAAGCACTTGGGGGAGAAGGGAGTACGGATTGGCTTCCGGCTCTCTTGCTCTTCGTACTAAAATGCAGCTATAATAGCTAAAGTACGGCGAATTACTGTAAGTGGGCGGTACTGCAATAGTCGAGGCAGCCCGTTTATCAGCCGTAGTAAATATAAGTACCTGGCTACAAGGTCAGTGGCGAATTTACAAATTTCCAAGGCATACGCAGTAAAGTTTTCACCGCCCTTGCCTCTACAATTGCCATGTCCTAGATTATTTTTACAATCCAAAAATTTCGATTTTATTTTCGAGCTAATCAAAGCTCAATCATGTATTAGTAAAGGCGGGGTAATGTATGCTACTTACACAATAATCTACATTCGATAAACGTGAATGAATTATCTTTATTGCGCTTGATTTCTATGAGGTACCAAAAAAAGAAATCGGTCTCCAAATTCGCCGTCCCAAAAATCTGCCGCCCTAGGCTCCAGCCTACTCAGCCTGCTGGTAAAACCGCCACTGTATCATTAACAAAGTTGACGCTTGATCAGTTTTTGACACTTTCCGCTTGCAGGCAGTAATGATAGATAGCCTCGCCCATTATGTTGTTGTCCAATGAGACGACAGGAGTCCGATGAGACAAAAGCCCTTTTTTTGGAAAGCCAACCAGCCAAAGTTTTAATTGTTTTTATGACCATGCTAGCCGCAGGTGGCTGCTGGTCACTGCACACAATATGCAACCTTAAGGTGATCAAGCGTCGAGTCTGTTGACTGTACAATGGTGTTGGTTGTTGTGTGGCAGGCGGGTTCTCGGAGTCGCACCCGACGGTGCGGTGCTTCTGGGCGGTGGTGACGCAGTTCGCGGACGCGCAGCGCCGCCAGCTGCTGCGCTTCGTCACCAGCTGCTCGCGCCCGCCGCTGCTCGGCTTCAAGGTACTCTCCAACTCAACAGCCTACTAATATTATAAATGCGAAAGTTTGTGAGTGTGTTTAGTATGTCAAGGAAGTTAAGGTTTATATTAAATTGTTGTCTTCAATTGCTCTCTGCTGCGCCTCCAGCGGTGTGCGCTGGGCCTATATGAGCAAAAGTCAATTGCCTACAGCTTTACCACGGTCAAATTGAGCTATCAAAATGGTTTTTTATTTGGTAACATTCATTTTATTGGTAACTATAGCTTATAACTTATACAGGTTGAAATAGAAAGGGTATACATTTATTTCAAAGCTTATCTTTGTAATTCTAAAACTATCAGCTTTGGAAGAGACTTACAAACAAAATGTGTTATAGGGATACAGCTGTTGACAGATTTCATAAGTCTACAAAACCTTTAGTACTTCAACTGTCCCAAAAAGTCGATAGCTTTAGATATACAAAGTAAATTTGCAAAAAAATTGTATACCCTTTTTGTTTCACCTAGTATATGACAGCATGGATAGGTCCTACCACAGATATAGATTTACATAGATAACGCAAGTAGCACGATTTGTATTGAAACCGAGCGTGCCGAATTTTTAACACCTACTGTGACGTCTCAAGTGACTGGAAATTCAAACCGATTCAAAGACACCGATGCCGCCGATGCCCCTCGGCCCGCTACGATTCTCTCGAGTGATTATCTCGCTCGTACTCATATTTTTATATCTGTAGTCGCGCGGACTGTAAGTTAGCGGTGACCAACCTTGACGCTTGTTCGGGGTTTCGTACACGCGAAGTACATGCATTTGCGTTATCTATGTAAATCTATATCTGTGGTCCTAACGCTAGTGATGTGAAACTGTTCCGTGCCCGGCGCAGGACCTGCAGCCGCCGTTCTGCATCCAGTCGGCGGGCGCGTCGGACCGGCTGCCGTCCTCGTCCACGTGCATGAACCTGCTGAAGCTGCCCGAGCTGCACAGCGAGGAGGTCATGGCCGAGAAGCTGCTCTACGCCATTCAGGCCGGCGCTGGCTTCGAACTTAGCTAGAGTGAGTCATTCTGAAACAAAAGCTTGGCGTTTTATAATAGCTGTACTTCAGGCATATAGCTTAACTTAGTAGGTTCCTGCGGCAGTGGAGCGGTGCCAGAGGGTTTTATTTACGTTAGATACAGTGGCGGATTTACCAGTAGCCTGAGTAGGCTGGAGCCTAGGGCGGCAGATTTTTGGGGCGGCAAATTTGGGGATCGATTTTTTTTTTGGTTAACTCATGGACTTCAAAAAGATTTCTGCATGACGGTTTTCTGGTGTTTTACAGATCGAACTCTGCAACAAATTTTGCCGCACAAGGGCGGCTAAAACTATACAGCCTATACCTTGGAAATTTGTAAATCCGCCACTGATTAATTAACATGAGACGTCATATATTTATGATACTTGATTGATGATTGATTGCCGTGATAGAATCGCCGTCTTTTGTGAGTGTGAAGCTTATAAAATGTCGAATTTTATATAGTTTAATGTTTTTTACAGGTCTTGAGGACAAATGGATTCGAGTGTATGTACCACATAGAGTACGGATGAATTACAATTGTTCCTTTACTATTCCACTATGTTACTTTTTCATTAGTGATGATGTACTTGGTTATGATAGTCGTTAACACGGACCAACCAACCATAATACTCTAGAACAAATTCCGAAATACATAAGCTTAATAAAGGGTATAAGATTTATAATCGACCAATCGCAATCCATTATTTTTTTCGACTAGTTGGACCCGTGTCTTCGCCCCCGTGGAATTTAAATTGTTAATTAAGTGAAAATCCCGCCAAAAACGGTCCAGCCATTTCGGAGAAACTCTTGGATTTCATGGTTTTTATTTTTTACGCGGAACTCTAAATGTTTTTCTAAAATTAAAGTAGCTAAGTTACTCCTTACAACATCAGCTATCTTCCAGTGAGAGTCCCGTCTAAATCGGTCCAGCCGTTTCGGATAATACCCGGAACAAACATACAGACAGACAGACACAGACAAACATTTTTTCAATCGCTTTTTGTTATAAGTACCATATGTACTTTAATATGCATTTAGTGAAAATGTGTTATTTTGATATTACAAACAGACACTCCAATTTTATTTATTTGTATAGATAGATATACCAATAACAATGAGTTGCCTCCGCTCTCGCCGCGTAAGTTTTTTCGGAATTATTTTCGGATTTCGGATACAAGTTATTCCTAAGACCGCAGGTGGTTTGGTCCGTGGCCGTATATAACAAAACGCCAGGCGTCTATTCGGACTGTGCGGGGTTTTGGCATGTAAATAATAGTTACCGTGATCTGTTCAATCGTGTTTCAATGTATTTACGATAATTCTTATGTTTATATTTTAGAATATATTAATATCAAAAACTATTACAAAAGGACTATGTTTTGGAACCGGTAACATGTTTAAAATATAATTTATTATGTAATGTAACGTAACGTACGGGAAATTCCGTTAGTCACGCGATAGTGCAATGTCATTTAGCCCCGTATTAATAAAGCCAGCTTAAGTCCGAGAGCGATCTTGGAAATGTCATTCTAATGTCATACTAATACAAAATGACATGTCAAAATCGTACTCAAATCTCTCTCAGACTTGAGAACGTTTTATTAATTAAACACGGGCCTTAAAGTGTAAATATAAACAAAACATTGTCGAATTTATACTTAGCCGATATAGATTAGGTAAATGGAAACATGTGAGAGCGAACAATATTTTTATTTTACTGGATTTTCTAACGATTTACGGGTACAGAGTAATCCTGACGCGCGTGTTTTGTTTCCGACAATACAATATAGTTGTGTCAAATTTGGGACTGTATATTTTAGTACCTACTTAATAAAGTTACGTGAAACCGTGGACTTGTTCGTTTCATTTGTAATTGCACTCATAAATATTATCCACACATATCGGATTAACAAGGTATTAGTTAAACAATCTGTACTGTGTATCTACCGTAGCGACAGGGCTATTATTATGACAGATTTGGTAAATGTTGATCATTATCGCTTTGCGCTGCGTCGGTCGCTGGTAAAGTACTCTGCGGTCGTAGTCCGCAGTGAAGTCGCCGTCTGTTCGCTGCGCTAGTGTAAAGATAATCGAGATAACTAGACGGGTTGTTAGTGTTGCCGGCGAGGGCGGGCGATGTGACGCGGCGATAGGCGGCGGCGACCACCGGCCGCGGCCACGTCACCGCCGCCGCGTGCTGCGCCCCTAATATCAATTTTACAACTCGCAGCTACCTATGGCGGCCACAATGGTTTGATTGACGCACGGCATTTTATTGATCGCCGTAATTTGTGCCTCCTTTTCGAAAGTAACAAGATTGATGCGGGGTCTACACGTGTGAGAAGAATATTTATTGAGAATATTTCATTTGTCCCGAGCTGCCTACTGTGCGTAGGTACGTAGTCCTGCATAGGTTTTTGTTGAGCCGTGCAGTCGATCACGGAGATTGAGGAGCCGATACGATTCAATTAAAGATTGATTGCCACAATCTGTTTTACGTACCACCCAACAACGACGTATCCTTTTTAGTAGGTACAGTCGCTAACAAAATTATCGGGTGCGTAAATTTATTTGTGAATTTGTATTAACTAAGGAGATAGCTAAGTAGGCATTTAAATACTTATTAAATTAACCAGTTATATTATCTAAAAAGTTATAAACACCTACTCTAAAATTGTAATGTAAGTACCTACTTAGGTAGGTATACGGTATGAATGTAAATGACTAAAATGTATCTATATATAAAATTCTAAATTTCTGTGTGCAATTATGTTTTAATTGGAGTCTGTCATGTTTATTAAAAGATAAGAACTTTATGCTTATAAATTGCTATGCGCAGACTAACTTGAGTCGCCAGTACAAGCTCGTTAACGAGATTTTATAGTTAGCTATTTACCGTTCTAAACGCGTATACAATGTTTAATAAATTACATATCTAATAAGGAACCGTGAAGTTGGGCCGCCGCTCATCAATAACCCGCATTTATATAGGCTTAGTTGCATTCGTCGGTACCAATATGGCGGGCACTCGCCGCCATTAGCGTTTTGACAGTTGCAATCAATCAGCCCTGATGAATGAGGTTCGCGAGCTGGAGCGTGCCCCGTGTGCGGTAGCGAGCTGATACATAGTTATACACGTAAACTATAAAACGACTACAGACATAGTTTCGTATTTACGACCGCTGTATCAAACACTATGTTTAAGCTACAATAACACGGTCTGCGTAGTTTATTATGCCTTTGGCAACAGCCCAACAAATGGCCAAGATGCGATTAGGCATAACTCTTCGTGTGTGTCATCTTCATTGAAACAATGGACGTCTGCAGAACATGGATGGATTACTAAAGTTATTCAATCCATCTTCAAATTATGGCCGTCCGGGTCCGATTACCTAAACCGTGGTTGTAAACAATAATTATAAATTTGACTTTGATATAACACTGAAATAATTTAATACAGAATCACTGAAATTAACAATCTTATTCCATGAAATGATCATGATTATTCCGCAATAATATGGAGGTATGTACAAATTAATGTTCTAAGAACCTGCATAAGCTATTTATGGTATAGAGTGTACCGAGTATCGGTAATGCCTCGTCTTTCACATTCGTCTTTGTCGTGCAATTCTTGAAGGTGAAGGATTGGCCTGACATGACAGTGCCCGGCGTGAGTCACCCCGGGCGCGCGGCTCCACGGCTCCGCTGCCAATGGAGAGATTAAACGATCGTCGACTGACTCCGGCCTAATGTGATTTAAATGACCGCTCCATATAGGTACTTCACAATACTCTGAAAGTTTTGTGCAATCACGTAGTTATCTTTGTGGAAAAGTGCCTTGATGGCTTAATATGTTGCAGCGGTTTATGATGTTTTATTTTCGAAAGTAATCAGTTGTTAAACTATTGCATTTAAACAGAAACCTCTGCCCAAATACGTTAAAACCATCCACCTTAGTTAGGTATACTTATTTATTATTAACTTACCTCATTGCTAGTAATAAGAACTTAGGTTCTACAAAGTAATTGTTTTTGAATATGCAGATAGCACCTTACTTTTAAAAGTACCAATAATTTGTATGTATGACTATACACCTTATGTCTCTTAAAATTTATTACCTACAATGTATTCTTAAAACTACTGTTGTGGTTTCAAGTTCACATTACATTGTTAGTGTTCGATGCACTCGGGATTAACCTCAACGACTTTCAAAGATGGATTGTCGTCATAAACGCTCGACGTTGGCATTAGCAGGCGGCGCACGCGCACGCGTCCGTGCCGATTGTCGCGCGAATTCGGCGGACCCTCATTTAATTTGCAACATTGTTCGCCAAACTGCAACTGGAAAGTTACAAACTTATTCGGGAACTGAATAAGAATAAACAAAATTTTGACTTGCAAATTTATTCTGCTTGAATAAAATGTTGGACTTTTTACCTATTGGCTTCTTTGATTTCTTGGCACTCTTCCACCACTGCCCATTCTTGGACGCCAGGATCTAGTGCAGTAGTGTCCAAGATTCCAACGAATACCTACACCGAGATTTGACTCTCGGTAATTCCCGGGGAAAATAAATTATCCATTGCCCATAGTTTTCTACCTTTACTTTGGGTACCTTTGACCTGTTTATATTATTTTATTTTAATACTAGCTGTGCCCACGGACTTCGTCCGCGTAGTATTTAACGTAACAAAAATTTCGGGATTATCGGGATAAAAAGTATCCTATATGTTAATCCCGGTTATAAACTATCTGTGTTCCAAATTTCATCCAAATCCGTTCAGTAGTCTTTGCGTGAAGGAGTAACAAACATACATACATACATACATTCATACATACATCCACACTCACAAACTTTCACATTTATAATATTATAAATAAGTAGGATATACCTAAAAGCCTACCTTACAATTGAATTTGAATACGCGTCCGACCCAAACTTATGAATACTGCATACACCTGTATTCAAATACAAATATAAAAAGTCACCTTCCTTTCATTGGAAACGTCCTCTTTCAAAGGACATCTCATTAGCACAAAAGGGTCATCAACGAATCCAAAGATCAATAAAAAGCTGAGACGACTCAATAACACGGGGAATGTGACGTGCACTGAAATAATGGCGTTAAGTGTCGTGCACAAAGACTGACTGTTAACAATGAGCATCGCGGGTGGTCGCTCGCAAACATCGGACCCGCTGATACACTTCTCGGAAGGTCAGGGCGTAGGCTTTGTTGGAGTAGGGAGTTTTGCCTAGGAGCTGGTAAACGGTCTAGGACCTGCAATTACCGGCACTGTTGGATCGAACGCTGCGTATAAGGAAGTTAATTTAAGAAACGATCGTAATGATCGGTTGAAACTTGAACGTTCAGAGAAATAGGTACTTGCCCTGCCCACTTTTTAGAAGTAGGTACTGTAGTTTGAATTGCTATTCCTTAATCTTGTTATCAGTTCTATGAGTTTTTCCAAAGTGAAATGATGTACTAAGATATTTTATTTAATTAAGACAATATAAGAACGTGTACGGTTTTTTGTTTGGACCTCTCATTCTTGATTTATTTTTATGTAACGAGATACTTACTCAATTTAATGTACCTAAGTATCTCAAGTTCTGTGAGGTACAAAAGTATTTCAGGTCATAAAACAAAATGTTAATTTAATTATATCACTAAGGTCGTTTCTGTTTATGGAAAATAATTAAAGCCTCGAATGACGGCGGCGTGTCTTTAGTACAATTTATGGATATTGTGTGGGTATAACGACCATGACAATGCGGGAGATGAGTACCTTATAAAAAAATAAATAATAAATGTTATTGCATTTCATGAAACTTATGACATTGCCAGACTACAAACTATTTAAATACTGCTGCGATTCGCTATAAAGTAGTAGCATAACAGCCCCATAACTGTCATAAAATCAAATCTAAATTGTAATCTTTCTTATTCAGTTTCGTCATGGCTTGTTAGTGGTCCGCATCGCTGGCGCATAATAGCGCGGGTGTGTGCGCAGTAAATGCAGCGCGGTGACACATCTAGGCGCACCGGTGCACTAGATTCGATCCGACGCGAGATAAATCTCAACTCGCTATCTATTTCAATTTCATTGGAGCGCGCGATATCTTACAAATCACGGCCTTATTCCGTTCGCGTGGCAGCGGCCACGGCCCGCGGCGGACCACCCAAGTCGATTCACAACCACTCCTAAACATAGCGACTGCCTATCTGTTTATACTAAACGATACCAACAGATACAAGAATAACGAAATTCGAGACGAATGTCAGCTCGCTCGTTTTATTACCGTCCGTGTACTTATATTCGTGTTTGTATCTTCAGCTCGTGATGCGACAGACATGAGATGGTGATTTGTAATTTTTGCATATTCATTGTGACGCCGGCGACGATTAAAAAACCCGATAATCACATCATAATGTCCACATCGGGATCGATAAATTTAATGTGTCATCGTAAAGGCGACCTGTATAAATCTCAAGTCGTTTCATTGCTATGAGGTCGTAAGAACTTAATTTAGCCGAATAATAAAATGAGGTATGTGCGTTAAGTCATACACCCGCTGTGGGTAATCTTTACCAGATGGATTGTATTTTTATAAATAATGTATCGGTGGTTAAAACTGATTTATTTTTCGCGCTGGAGGCCTCCTGCGACCCTCATATTTCATTAGGTCGAAGAGATTTGGTCCCAGTAGGTAGTCATATGTTTATTATAAAACAGCTGGATTATTTCGATATTATTCTACAGATGAAGTAAATGCTCCACAATAATCAAAGGAAAATGTGTTTAAAACTATTGAACAAATTGATTTGATATGTATGTACTTTCTTGAACTTTACTCTGACATTCGTAGGTAATTATTATGTTCTACATGTTTACTTCGTGCTTGCATGTGAGAATCACGTCCTTGTGTCTGAAAACTTATAAGGGACAGTCAGACACACAAGTGCGTATGTAAATACTAGTTTATGCCCGCGACTTCGTCCGCGTAGTATTTAACCTAACAGAAATTTCAGGATTATCGGGATAAAAAGTATCCTATGTGTTAATCCCGGTTATAAACTATCTGTGTTCCAGATTTCATCCAAATCCGTTCAGTAGTTTTTGCGTGAAGGAGTAACAAACATACATCCACACTCACAAACTTTCGCATTTATGATATTAGTAGGATGAGCGCTGCGAGGCGCGAGTACTAGCACCTACCTAGGTACCTCGCTTATCGCGGCTGAATACTTGCGTGACACTTAAAATAAAACAGTTGTTGCTAAAATTTAAAGGGAAATAATTAATATTGTCTACAGCTGAAGAATTGGTATTACAAATGGAATCTATCATTTGGTAGGGTTTCTAAATGAATGCCTATCTAGAAGCTACCAATTTATAATTATAGTAGATAGGAACCTATCTATTAAACTGGGGTAGATAGTAGTAGGTATCTAACTCTTGAATTTGTAATGTCCTTACATATCTTGTTTAACAATATTATGTCAATGACACTATTGAGACGAAAAATAATAATATTAACGCTACCTATGCCATGGCTTATGCTAATACTTTTAGACTACAATATTACCCAGTCTAATGCCAAGCCTTGTGAAATCGACGTGGGTGGCATCTCGCTCTTGTTTTCTCACAAAAACGACTAAAAAAATTATTAAATCCCAAAAGGAAATTAGTCCCTCTAAAACATGGTCCGGACATGTGTTACTTTTTTCGCTTTAAACATGTCTCTGGGGAAGATTTATGTTTTGGTTCTTTTCCAACGTAAACTTGTGGTCAAGCAAACCTAAAACTTTGAAAGGATTAATTTAAAATAGAATGGGGCGAAGTCTGCTTACTCTCGTCGAATAAAAAAATAATACCCCGTGTCGGTACTGCAATTACTATTTTTTATCGCATTCGGTCTGTTTGATTTCAAGATCCGTGTTAGAGTATTTACCGGGGGATTTGAAGTATTTTATAGAATGATAAGAGTTGTGTGAGATGTCGGATCGCTGCGCGCGCAGGTAGAGCGTAGCACAGGTAGCGCAAACAGCTACTGTGCTCCGTCCTGAGTACACAGCTTACCCATACAATGCAAGCGGGGTAGGTTAACAACCACCTCTTGAAATAAAATGGACGCATTCACCATGTTTAATTTGGTGACTTAAGTAAGTTTTTTTACTTACCGATCTAAAACAACTTTTTTTTTTTTGTAGCCTATTTTATGTCCCACTGCTGGGCAAAGGCCTCCCCTTTTTTACGCCACAGGTCCCTATCTTCGGCTTGTTGTGGCCACAATTTACCCGCAAAGGTGTTCAAATCGTCGCACCATCTTCGCCTTGGTCTGCCGCGACGTCGGAAAACAATAAAACAATAAAACAACTTATAAATTAAAAAATAATAAAGTATTAAATCATGATATTACTAATATGTATACAGTATGTCACTACATATGTATAAATCTAATTATTAACTAACGATAAATATGTTGATTATAGAAATGGGTAAAGTTCATGCTGCATTTCTGTAGAATTACATGATAATAAGTTCTTTCAGGACCCTAAAAACCAGTTGCGATAACAAAGAAAATGCTACTCCAAAAAGCCATAGATTATTTTCTTTTATCCTCTATAATGATCCATTATCGTGCCCAAATGACCATAACAACAATAGTCCTCGACGTAAGCAGATCTCTTGTGCTAATACCGATTACAGCGAACCGGTGTCCCATTCTATCTACAGGCACAGCATCACGCAACAATGCGAAACGACTCGACGGCAATGACAAGGAGTAACGTTAGTTATTTATCCGGTGGCACTCCAGCTCGAGGTAACAAGCAGCCGCTAAACGGCCGCGCAAACACGCCACACTGTCCGGCGACTTGTGCCAACACTTTTCCAGCCACACTGTTGATACAGGAGCAGGACTTCTCACAACACACAGGCGACATATCACCATGCTACGCGGATAAATATTGGATTGGAAAATACGATGCGAAATTGTGTGGTTATGTTTTGTCAATAAAGAAAGGATCTCAAAGAATATTATTATGCTGGTTTTGGTTGATGTTTAAAAGAGATTCTGTCTTCAGAAGATGCAGGACGTATCGTAGGTACGTAGATGGCGAAACCAATCGAAGAAGGTACAAATTCAAATACCTAGTTATAAAGTCTGATACTTAACATATGTAGATAAGTAGGTACCTACTCTGATGCTATAACAGAAATCAATGCTGCCCTAGGTATTGCAGCACAATGAACAGCAACATGGCATCTGCAACATCACCAAAAACACCGATTACGACAAATAATCCTCCAATGTTTGACGACCGCTTGGCGTAGTGGTTCAAGCGTAGGCCGCTCGGCTCACTGCACATGGTGGTTGCGGGTTCGATTCCCACTGGGGTAAATTTCGGATATCATTTCGTAATTTGCCCTAGTCTGGGTGTCACTGGGATCGCCCCCAGTCCATTGTACGGTACTCATAGTACAAGCGTTGCGTAGTTTGGGACCATACAGTAGGTGTGTTCGTCTAGCGATATTTATTTATTTAATGTTGTTTATTTGTCATCAAGGGCGACGCGGACGCCGGGACAGCGCAGCGAATGAATGTAAATAATCGCGTTGGATGCTGCGCGGCGCAGGAAGCACGGTTATCGCCGTGACTGCCCGCTATCGTCTGTTGGTGTCCATTGATGTGACGTATGCGTTTTAAGCCAGTCACGAGAAAGTTTGCTTGATTAAAGTGGGTTTTTAATATGGTTGATTAAAGAAATAGGTGAGCCGAAAAATAGCTAAAATACTACTAACTTCTTCAAAAGTTTTAATAGTTGCCAAACTAAGTACGGATGACTAGATCGCACCATTTCTATACAATGTTTGTGTCATATAGTAATGCTGCTCATAGTTTGTAGGTAATTACTTTCGGTAGGCCCACTAGTAGAGAATATAAATATTAGTTGTAGGTAGATGAAGTATTATCCGGTTTATTTATTTTACAATTCAGAATGATTGAAAAAGTAGTAAATGAAATAAATTTAATATGTAAAGGTGGGTAGAATGGAAACACGCCGCTCGATGCAGCATAGATTGAAGAGTGAATTATCGATGTCGCGCTCGAGGCTAAGTTTGTTCAGCCGCCGAATACCACCTTGGTTACATACAGATAAAAAAATTAAAAAACCATCTGGGAACGGACGACATCCTGCCCTTTCATTAACTTTCAGTTTTTCTGAGAGTCGACCTGCGCCACCGGCACAATTACGCGTTAATGATTGATTATGCTGTGTTGTTTACTTTCGATTTTTGTAATGTCACTGTTTGCTTTACCGTGAGATAGTTTGTACAGAGATATTTATCGGAGCCCTTTTCCATTTCGATTACAATCGGATTTAATTGGGCAGGAATAGTTGATTTCCTGACAGATTCGTTTTGAAACTTTACCATCTGAATGCTGATCAGGAGCTCTGCCTCGGAGCGGAGCATTTTGAAATTAATATTATCATTTACGATGACAAAATTTGCCCAGGAGATTGGCACGTCACAACTAGTATTTTTTTTTCAAAATACAATGCTAACACTTTTTTGTCAAATACTATACTCACATACTTACTTATAGATTACTATTGGAAATACAAGTCATACTGTTCCCTCTGTCATATTTGTAAAAGGGCTGTATAGAGATCGAGCTCGGTGGTTTCGTCCACGGCAATTTACAAGCCATTGTGTAGCCGGCCTTATCTCGAGCGTTTCACTAATTGAGTCATCCTACACCAGGAACGGCTTTGTTTGCAAAAGTTGACCATAAGTCAGCCGCGGTCCATTCCACGTGGGTGGTCTAAGGCTCGCTATTAACATTTCCTCGTTCCCATTTTATGTTTCTATCTCTCCTACAAAGTAACCTTTATAATATTAAGTTTAAATGAGCTCTTTAATGTTACAATGTAAAGTATATTATTATATAGAATCGCGTATGAGTCTGTATGTCCATAAATAGTGTGATATTTATCAAGGGTTAAGTTACATGCGAACAAGGTTTAGCTACTTTAGAATTATCTCATTATGTTGGTCCCATTATAATGACTGATTGGTTTTTATTTAACTTTATTTATTTGGCCAGTGGTTTATTATGTCTATAAATAAGTAAATATATTAATAATGTATTACGAGTACTAAAGCTCAGAAAAAAACGCCTGTCACAAAGAAATCAGTCAACGCAACATTTTTTTCGTTTTATTTCGTTCGCATCCCACGGTCCAAGAGTTGTATTAATAGATACATACGCAGGCAGGGTGCGTGACGAAAAGCGCATCTATGGTTGGTCGCGATTGCGCGGGGTGCGCCCGCGCCGCCGATGCGCGTACAAATTGATTACGGCGCGGTGAGTGACAGCCCACCCACGTCGCCCCGCCGATGCAACCGTCTCCATTCTAAGCTATTGTGAGCTGCTGCAGTGAATTCCAGCTACGATCAATTTGCGACTGTTGAAATGTCACTGGAAAGTGATTCAAATGGAGGTTCCAGGCGTGCAAGCTGTACATAGAAACGGCGTGTCTACCTACATTATCAATACTGAATTCTGCAGTGATGGTTGCAATTTAAATTAGAAACAAAACAACATGCCAATGTTATTAGAACTTCAGTATTCGACTAAAGATAACTGGGTACCTACATATTGATAAGATTTAAAGTGAATGTAGAGCAATGTAGAGTTCTAGGGAACAGTCCACAATTACGTAAATAACTACTTCCTTAGTTGTTTAAGGTGGCAGAAACTTTAGATTCTGCCACCTTTAACAACTAAGGAAGTAGATCTGAGTCTGATTCATAAACTATCAGAAACTTAGATAGTTTATGTATTTATATGAGTCTTAAAACTTCACACAATCGTAAAATAGAAAGTGGCATGATCACTAGGATCATAGAATAAACATGACGGTCGCAGCGCCGCCGGCGGCGCACGTTCCTTACCGTCCTGTCCCACTATTAGAGTCCTTAATTGCTCTAACATTGGTCATGTTACTCTCCTTTATGGCAATGCGGTCAAACTTAATTGTTTTTATGTACGCCTGTTTTTTCCACTCCGGGTTATTAGTTTTGTAATCGGATGTAGGTGGTCTGTCATTAGCGTGGTACGGCTTGTCTACGGCATTTTAATAGTCTAATCGCTAATTAATTGTATAGAAACGTTTTCAATGTCCATTTTTATTGAATGCGTGTTGACACCGAATAAAAATAGATATTTTACGGCGCAGTTAATTTTTTATTGTTAATTTATTCAACCGAGCGTGTAACAATCTCCGCTATGCGTTTGATTGGCATATTTCTTGTGGAATTCAAATGCAAAAATCTTGGTCCGCATACTGTAGATCAGTATCGGAGGGATGCCATCATATTTGTTATTTAAAATATATATCGCCAGACTGACACACCAACTGTATGGTCCCAAACTAATCAAAGCTCGTATTATGGGTTTGTATGAACTGGGGCCAATCCCAGTGACACCCAAGCCTGGGCTAATTAAGAAAAAGCCATTTCCGAAATTTGGCCCTACGCCCGCATCCGAACCCGCATCCACCCAGGGTAGTGACACGAGCGGCTTGCGCTCAAACCACTGTGCCAAGCGGTCGTCAACGGTCGTCAATAATAATAACAAATAGGTAGTAGGTAGCTATTACATGGTAATTTATATATTACCTAAGTAAGTACTTGCCAATATTTTGTACAGAACTGCTTTTCATTTTAATCATATTCAATAATATTCAGACGCGATTGATTTTCTATTGTTCGCAGCCATGTTTGAACCAATCGTTCTAGACTAAAATGTACAGATTAGTGCATAGCGAGAGGTAACGATCGACTATATATATTTACCAAAAATAATAATCTGATAGTTATATAGGTAATAGAAAAATACTTATTTGATTATTTGTACAGTAGCCACTCCGTTTATTACCTCTAATGAAGCTTGACTAAAGAGTCCATAACGGCGGTGGCACGAAACTTAAACAACCGCAGAGTAACACTCGCCGTGCGATTCGAACCTCACACGTTCCATGCCCAGACATCCTGGGAGGCTGGGCAACGCAATGCGCGAAACAATGCCCGTATAAAATTCAGAACAAGTTCCTAATTGAATCACTGAATCTGGGAAAATTTACGTATTGATTCAAAACTGGAACAACTTTGAGTGAAACGCTGCTTTATGAAATTGCGTGCTTTTCTGATACCCAATCCTGATACCCAACGCATAGTAGGTAATATTTTAAGTATTTCGGTGGTAATCTCTACAATTAACTTTCATGATTCGTGGTAGGGGCCAGAACATCTTCTATACACATAAATAAAATTGGAGTGTCTGTTTGTAATAACAAAATAACACCTTTTCACTAAATGCATATGAAAGTTCATAAGACAACTATAGCAAAAACGCGATTTAAAAAAATGTTGTCTGTCTGTCTGTATGTTTGTTCCGGGTAATCTCCGAAACGGCTGGACCGATTTTGACGGGATTTTCACTGATAGATAGCCGATGTTATAAGCAGTAACTTAGGCTACTTTTAGTTTAGAAAAACAAAAACATAAAAATGGGTCCTGTCGCGTGGGCTCAGAACGCGGGAGCGGGCTTTTTTGTTAAGTGAAATTCCACGCGGACGAAGTCGCGGGCTCAGCTAGTGACACTAATAAGTATATCAAAGGTTCCTTAACGGTTTTATGTTTAGGTACGAGATTTAAAGTAGTTTACCAATGATATACCTATTGCCAAAGCAAGGAATGCAACTAAATATGTCAAACGGCGGACTGGTTTATCGGATATACAATCGGTAAATCTGCGTATTTTGCATTATTGATTGCCCCATATTATGGTTAGTTTATTGCTTTGCTATTTAAAACGTTTAACGGGCCCAGCAGGTGTGTGTTCGTTCTGATTAGACTTGATTGCAATAAACACATTTTTGTACATCTTCTAAATAGTTAGGCTTCAGTTCTTGGTAAGTAAAATCAGATTTAAGACCCTATAATGTACATGTTCTTTTACGGGTTAATCGTGTTAATTATAAGACCCTATTCCTCTCTACATTTTCTATAATTGACAAATAATAATGTGGGTAGTAAGAACTTAACTACCGACTTATAGTAGGTGCCTACAACTGTGTACTTTAATAATAACTAATATTCACAAAGAATCATAAAAATGTGATCAATCAAGACGTGTTTTATGTATGTTGGATTTAGCGTATAGATATACATAGGATCAGACATATAAGACTGGTGCCTACCTACCTATGCAATTGAAATTGTCGCCTATAGTGGGTTAAATTAGAGTGGGCCGAACAAAAATGGCCCGAACAGAAATCTTGGGCAGATCTACTTACACCGTTCGACAAATTATGTGTAGGCACAGGTCTTACACTTATATTATCATACTAGTTATGAAACAACTCTTATTCCAATTCGTATTGACAAATAGTGGATTTCATTGTTAATTTATGCCACGTATGTTTCAAATGCTGTAGTATGCACCAATGCAATGCAAAGCATAATTTTCAATGTTTACCCTCAGTGATTTCAAGAGGTTAAAATGTCTTTGAATAGGAAATTTATCGGTAGAACGTAAGCGGATTAGAAAATTAGCGTCTTTGGATACGGCCGAAGTATCGTAAAGTGGGTAGTTTGCGTCCACCTAAGCGAGCGCTGGTCGCGGGCGCGGCGCGCGGCGCGGGGCGCGGGGCGGCCGGCGCAGGCGCGTGTCACTCGCCGCGATTCCTGCAATAATCTCCCCGAGAGATTGCTCTATCCGGTGACGCAATAAAGTATCGCTAGTTGATTATTGTGTTTATTTGCGCGTCGGGAGCGTGTGTTGGTGCGGCGCGCGCTTGTGTGGAGGCGGGCGAGCGGTAGTGGGCCACCCAGCGCGCGGCCACACGCGGCGCCCACCCACGTGGCAGGGGCGTCGCGCTCGCGGCCCGCGCATCCCCAGACTCATCCACAGCCGTACTCCGTCGAGAAAGACCCGCCGCCGCCACTAGCATATCACCTTTGGATATCGATATGCCCTGATTGACATATGACAGTCACCGATAAAACCATGCTAATTGAAATCTGATTGGTTCGGTGTACTGTCACGTCACTTTACTGAAACGTAAGTATTTTTTATGATCGATTTATTAAATACATCTCGAGTCTGAGAGTGATCTTAAAATCAGACTTGAGCTTGAGATCGATTCATTAATACGGGCGTTAAATTAGTAAGCCCTTGGATAATCAAAAGGAAACCTCATAAAAATGTTCTGATTAATTTACTCTCATCGTTAAAATGTTTTATACGTCATTCAAAATACCTACTATAAGATTAAGTGGGTAATAATTGTTCGATGTGTTACCGAACAACTGATAAGTTGTAGATTTTTCATTCTCAGACCTTTATTAACCAAACTGACACATAATCACTTATAGATAAGTATAGTGTCGACTCACATTGTGAACAAAGTTTATACATAGTAGTATACCTATGCGTTAAGAAAATTATATAAATGTGAAAGCGACCCGGCTTGCGTGCCACCTGGCGCGGGTCGCGCTATGAGCGCGTGCGCCGCTGCCGAATTTTGCCAGCCGCGCCCGCGCCATCCATTCAGACTTTGATTGAACATTATAACTCTGGTAACTAGTGCCGCCATGTATAATGCGACAAATTGTGGGATTAGAAGTGAAGGAATTGAAGACACGAAATACTGATCAATATCTCGATTGACCGGCGAATGTTTACCTTCGCCGTGATTGCCTCATTAGATACATCCGATAAAGGCTTAACGTATACTGACAGCACCTGTCTGTCAGTAAACACAGCACAACATGTACAGACTTTTCTACAAATGTGTCGTTGCTCATAAAATATGTCGTGCATGCATTGCGCAGAATCTATGCCGTCATCACAATGAGCCGCAGGGCAGGATAGACACATGTCTGCGTGTCCAGGCCGACGTCGCAGCGTATACGCAGCTTTGTGCTTGTTCTACCGTAGAACAAGCACAAATCTGCGTAGAACTTCTACGTTACAAAGTCTACTTTGCGCTGCGCTGTGTGAACTGCGTCGGCTGCATGTCAGCATACGCTTACACTAAAAATGTTTTGTTTGATTTTCTTCTTGGCTCAATGGTCCATTGATTAAAAAAATAATAAGTAAGTATGGCCCTTTTTATATTTATTTCTGATCGGAAGTTGGTCGTTGCTCGTTAGTATAAAGTATATGTTTGCTTAGGTTTTTCTTCTTAACGTAAAAAACATACTTGAAATGTATTAATATTTACAGTTTTCATTATTATTTTACTATAATTATTACAGTTATTACATATGTATACTTAGGTACTGTTTATTTTTTAATAATGTTCAAGTTAAATATGATAAGGTACTTAAGTGCTTATCCTGCTAAATTAGCGTTTAGTGGGGTCACCACTGTAACTGCGGATTCGTTCATATTCACGCGGTGTTAAACTTATGTTAGTATTAAGCACGAAATAAGTATTTATTTCGTGTGAATAAACTATTGCAAATTATCTTGCTAAATTACCGAAACGAATTTTTAAGAATAGGTGGGCACCTATTGTCTTATACATTATGTAACAAATCGGTTTATCTATCTCTAAATTCTCACTCCATAACATTACTGACTTATCACAGGTATTATTTTTGATTGGTCGATAATGCAAATATTGACCGTATCGATACTAAGTCGATTTTCTTTTTATTTATTAGTTAGGTACCTATTATGTAGCCGACAAATTGTAATGTTGTAATAGTTCGCGTTAATCACAAAAGACAAATACCCGCGTCTGTTCGGCGCGTTCAAACAGCCTGTATTTATTGAGATCATTAACTGCGCCGATCTCATCTCAGCTTCGCACCTTCCTAGAAACGGCGCTCATTATCTCCTGAAACGTTAATGTATTGAAAATCATAATGTCGGGACCGCCTGTGAGTTAGTATTTAGGGTTCGAGTACCTTTTATCTATGTACATGTAAGTAAATGGGTTCGGATCCATGTCTCAGTCACAGGTGTATATAGATAAACCTTTTTCGAGAATATCACTAATAACTATATCTATGAGAGAATCGGAAGCCTAACCCCCCCCCCCCCCTCCCTCAGCCCCACTCCTCTTCAGATGGACAAAATGCCTTAGGTATTGCAAAAGCATGGATTCGCTACGGTAACTGCCTAACATCAGGCAGGTTGTACTCTTGTTTGCAAACTTGAAATGTATAAAAAATAATGTTACAATCATCATCATCATCAGCCTATGCTTGTCCACTGCTGGATATAGGCCTCCCCTAATGAGCGCCATAGCGCCCTGTCTTCAGCTTGCCGCATCCAGCATCTGCCTGCAGTCTTTCGCAGATCGTCATCCCACCTGGTCGGAGGGCGTCCTACACTACGCTTGCCGAGTCGAGGTCTCTACTCAAGAACACGTTTACCCCAGCGGTTGTCGGTTCTTCGCGAGATATGGCCAGCCCACTGCCACTTCAGCTTGCTAATTCTTTGAGCTATGTCGATAACTTTACTGTTACAATGTTAGCAGTCATATGTATGTACCAGCTGTGCCCGCCACTTCGTCCGCGTGGAATTTAATTGACAAAGTTTCATACAAACTTTCATCCCCTATTTAATCCCCTTGGGGGCAGAATTAATCAAAATCCTTTCTTAGCGGATGCCTACGTCATAACATCTACCTGCATGCCAAATTTCAGCCCGATCCGTCCAGTGGTTTGGGCTGTGCGTTGATAGATCACTATGTCAGTCAGTCACCTTTGAGTTATATATATTTATATAGAAGATGTAGGATCAATAAATAAAATATCCATGAGAGTAAAGCCCGAATCAATAAATCGATTTCAAGTCTGAGATCAATCTTGAGTACACTTTTGACATGCCATTTTGTACTGGTATGACATAAAGATGACATTTCCAAGATAACCCTTAGACTTAGGATTTATTTATTTATACTGGCCTATGGGTGCTAATAGTAACTTGGAATGCGAATGATCTACAGAGGGTATTACTTCATTGTAGAGTTTAATTGAATATTGTAAATTTAATTTTATGAAAATAAGGGGAAAGTTTGGAATCTGCGCATTTGAACTTTACGTGTACACGTTTCAATTGCAGAAACTTATGAAGGTAGAGTCACTGCGGATCATTAAGTTTATATTGTGTGCTTACACCAAATAACGACGCAGCCCATTTCAGAGAATATTATACCACTAAAATAGTGAAACAAAAAACCGTAGGCAATTGAGATCTGTCCCTTTAATTATAACTACATAGAGGCTATATTGGTAATGCCGTTGTTATTAAACACGTATTTTGGGTAAGTAATCTCATCAGCTCAGGTAGATCGGCGACTGGTGATAGAGCCTGTCGCCACGTAATCGCCGTGTCCGGAGATAAACAATAATTTTGTTGCTATGAACACCTACGACGGTGAATAGAGTAATGGTAGAGGAGACACTTTAATGTAGGTAGAGATATCATTTAACTGGCCGAATGTCTCTGTTCGTGTGGTACTCTTTCTTTCCAAACAAGCGTACGAGTTGTTATGCAGTAGCCTATAGACGCTTGTATTACCAAAGGCATTGCTCTTACATTGCCGACCTGAAAGGTAATGGGATAGAGGTGTGGAATGGACGGGCGAGTTAGCCTTCCAGCTTTCTCACTCGTCGTAGGAAATTAAGCTATAATAACTATTTTACGCCTATCTTCTGTGAAAGGGTGGTACTACTCCGATCGAACCAGGGCGTATATGAGCTACAGATTGGCTCTACCGCCGTCAAACGTTATCCACCATTTTTTTTGTGAGCAGTAGTCTGTAATTTATATTTTAATATTAACACACGTTCCAACAATATTTTCCTATTGTCCACTAATAATCTAAATATATATAACTCAAAGGTGGCTGACTGACTGACTGACATAGTGATCTATCAACGCACAGCCCAAACCACTGGACGGATCGGGCTGAAATTCAGCATGCAGGTAGCATGTTATGACGTAGCCATCCGCTAAGAAAGGATTTTGATTAATTCTACCCCCAAGGGGATAAAATAGGGGATGAATAATCCCGAAATTTTTGTTAAGTTAAATTACACGCGGTAAATTACACATGTATAACTGTCTACCATTTATAAGATTACAATAGATTAATATCTGTTTTTGTGTGCACATTCATACACTCTTCTTCCTTTAAAAATATGGTCCACCCAGATTAATAGGTACTTCGCCAGTGTCAAGTAACAAATAGCAATACAATCACATTTAATAACAATACAATACAAAAATATGACCGTCCACCTTGGAAAACCAAAATGGAGGCCATAGGCTATCTCTATTCGAACTGGTGTTCTTTCTGCCAGTATGACATCTATGGCATGTATCGAAGGATATGTCGTTGAATGTGGCCGGCGCGGCGGCTACTGAGAAGCGCGCCGGCGGGCGTGCCCAATCGCGCGCCCATCAATCTGCGCCGCCCTATAGAGACATTAGCTGAGCGGACATTTTGGACGTGCGATTAGTCAGGAACGCGTTTCCGCCCGGTTTTTTACCTATCTTCCTTCACATTTTTCACCGCCGCTTTGTTCTTTGTATAATTTTGGATACGGTTTTCAGTCAACAAATGAGCGGTCAGCGGTCGTCGCCGGAGCAGATCGAATTCCAATAATGTCTAACTTATTACACGCCTTGATTGATACATATCTATTGTTCAAATAAATTAAGACATCGGCATTTTGCAAAAGACCTAAAAAATTACCGGAAATTCCGTAAGATATCCTGTTTTTAATATAAATAATAATAAAGAAATAAATATCGCCAGACTGACTCACCCAACGCACCCAAACTAAGTAACGCTTGTAGGTAATATGGGTACCGTACAATGAACTGAGGCTAATCCCAGTGACAGACCTGACATCAGACCTGGTGTAATTACGAAAGGCCATTTCCGAAATTTTCCCCGACGGGAATCGAACCGCAACCCCCGGTGCAGTTACCCGAGCGGCCTACGCTCAAACCACTGCGCCTAACTGTCGTCATCTCGGAAGATTGCATAGTTTTATTAAAGTAGTTAAGGTGTAAATGATGTTAATATCTAATCTTAGTTCCATTTATTGGCTACGGGCGAGCAGTTGTACTGCTGCATGATCATCCTATATAGTATCTAGTGGTAAATAATTAATTCTAGATTCCTCTAGGAATAATAAATGGACACCTACATTCGCACCTTAGCGCGGGTTAAATTACGAAAGCTTACGCTCCGAGAATGCTATTGATCTGTGGCTCCACAGGAATAATTTCTGGTTATATAAACTCTTACTAGTAATAAAGTGTTATGAGGTTATGCATTTATATCCAGAAATGACGACTAGCCATATGTAACTGCATTTTTATTGCCGTTGTAACAAAATATTGCTAGTAAAGTTAATAATATGATAGGATTGTAAAGTATTATGGAGGCTTAAACTTATGCGTAAGTACCTATTAGTTTCAAAGCTAGAAAATAAATGGATGCCAGGTGTGGCGCAGTGGAGGTGGAAAATTAAGTCATTATACAGAACTACAAGTATTATTTAATAAATGCGTGGCTGGTACAAAACAATGGCTCGATTGTTCCACAGAGTGCTCTGACAGGCAGACTCGTCGCTGCGACCCGATGGACCTGCCTTTAGCAGTCATTCTCTTCCATTAGAAAAAAACGAGATTTAATTTTTAGTTTATTTTTGCTTATAAGAAGTAAAGTTAATATTATGCGTTATTATATTATATTATCATTTAAACTTTAAAAATTATGAATCCCTTTCGAGGGTATAGTACCTTAGTCTTGTTTTAAATTACATGTAGACAAGTAGTTTTTATTCGCCAAGTTTATCAATGTTTAGTTTAATGTTTTGTGTCGGTACTTTTAAAAAAAACGTCGCCATAGGGTATTGAGGACTTCTTCGCATAACTAGTTTTTTTTTAATGTTTTCCTCTAGATAGCGGAGATGTGGGGCGCGGTGCAGGCTCGCGGGCGCGCGTCGCGTCTCTATGGCAACGGGCCCCACCGCCATCTTGGCCGGCTTTTTGTGCCCGGACCACCCAACACGAACTTGCTACATTATTTTATTGTACAATAAACAAATTTATAGCTCCATATGGCTATTTATGTTTTTATTTATAAGGGTTTTTTGTTAACAACCGAAAGAGATGTTAGTAATCTTTCGCGGGTAATTGCGTTTTAAACTCGTTGTAAAGTTATGGTTTAAACCCTGACCTCTCGTAACGTGGCTCATAAATCTACTGTAGAAACTGTTTAATCCTTTGGATGTAAAGCCGTATTGAGTAAGAACTCATTGAGATTGTTTATGTTCATATGTGTATAATTCTCTGGAGACATAATGGAGAACGTACCTAGTTTGAAATAATCTTATAAAAAGATTTTGTGTTCTTATATGTAGATTGATTGGTCTGCATTCAAACGTTTCGAATTTTTGATTCATCGTGTATATTTATGATAAAGATTGCAATATTTTATTTATTGATTTATACTGTGTGTCTCTATAGACAATTTTTTATTCAACATACAATATAAAACGGGAATTCAGAAGCCGATACCTATCCAATTGCAATCATAAAAAGCACTTATAAAATCATAGTTAATTGTCAAACAAAACTACCATTTTCACCAATCCACATCGACATCGACATAGGCGCGCGATAGGTAGTCAAAACCTTTGGTCAAAACTGACCGCACCCTGTGCACCCTTCCTTGCTGTTCGATAGGTGAAAGATAATCCACATAATTGTCATAGCGTTTATTGTTTGTTCTACAGAAGTTGTGTCCATAAATGTATGCACTTTAATATAATACAAGAATTATGTATGGCTTTTGTATACGCACGCTTGAAATAAAGAACATCTTCTGAATCTGCCCTTAACATTTGTAAGATGGAATAAAATGTATTTGTGTTTATATAAAGTAATGTAATGTTGTCAGGTATCCTCAGTCGTCAGCTATAGGTATCTTCAATCGGGCTCACAGTGTGGGCAGATGAAATGTACGATATAAGTATCTAGAATTTATTGAACGGCGCGATCAAAGGAACACGAGACATCATTACAACAATTTACATGTGTTTATGATGCCTTATTACAGTATACATATTATAATACCACATTACACAAAATATTTTAGATGTAATGCAAGTAAATAAACAGCTTGACTGATTAAGGGTTGTTAATATGGTCATAATTATAATGCACACAGTACACTAACAAAAACTACTAGTTTTAGCCTTCGTTGCAGCAGAAACTACTTATAAATTATTTATGTCATAGCTCTTAAGCGTAGTAATACAGCCTCTCAGCCCACGGCGGGCACTTATTAAAATAATGATCCATCAGTGAGTGCACGTTAGGCTGTATAAACATGCATTAAGTATTAATTAAGTTTCATAACAAAAAATAGTTTCTGTATCATTAATGTAAAATATCAGCCGCGCTTGCATTATGGATGTACACGAGTAGGAACACCATGTGTTAGTTGATTTTTTACGGATTTAGGTTAGCAATACAGGTTTGTCTGGTTTGTAGTCCCATTTTTCGTAGTCAGAATCATCATGAAGTGTTTCATGATTTGAGATTCTCGCAGAATTTTTCTACAGGCTTTTATAACTTATATTTGATTGCTGCCTACTAATAATATGTAAATCAATTTAATATCACTTCAAGTTTCAAAAGCTATTTACATTCCCACGCATCCACCTGTGTCCCGAACATAGTCGCATTGGTGGCGACCATATTAGAGGCAAAGTGGCAGATGTAGTGAATTATAAGGACATTTAGATGCATGTCCACGACCGGCATAGAGACGTCAGACCACCCACAGCGGCGCTACTTGGACGTTGCCTCTCTCGGAAACCAACTTATCACTAAACAGATATTATTAAAGTAACACTTGGAACACGTTATTATGATTTGTTTGCTATCCAACGCTTTATTGCCGCTGCTGTCGCGTGAAATAGTGTCTTTGATGGAAAGTAATTCACTTGTAGATAGATAGGCAACTTTCTTTCTCAGAACTCGGATGAATGGTGAGCTTGTTTATGTTTATGAATGTGTTCGAGAACTTGAATCTTTATTTATGAACTATTTAATCGTGGCGTGTTAATAATCTTCTTTAGAATACATTGAATCCCCAATCCATGTATACAATAAATTTAATTCGCAATAATAATATATTGTAGAAATGTGTTATCATTATCATCACACAACACGTAGCGTGTAATTACTTGCTACGCTTTTTTAACGTAGCATACTCTCGTAGTCAACTACGGTGTACTACATTTAAGTGCGATTGTGTCAATACGTCGGCTAATACATGATTAAGTACATAGTAATTTTCTATCGAACATGTGAACAAAATCGTAATTATTTATTCTCATAATTAAATGTAAATGGAACAATCATATCATAATTAAGTGTTATAATGAGTACACGACCACGCAACGTCTATAAATTTTCGACGGATAACGATATCGATACTTAAGGGTTACTTACAAATATTCAACTGTATGACATTAGGCAGGTAAATACAACAAATTGTATAATTCTATCCTCGGTGCATCTAACTCGGCAATTTATCCAATTAGGCGAGCGCCGACCGCGGACCACCCACCGCGCTGCGCTATTAAACATAAATTATAAATAATTTGGTAGAGTTTATTTTGGCTCAGGGCCTGGAGTGATTGCGGTTAAGAACTAGTGAAGGGATCATCTGTTTTCTGAGCACAGTTTCAGTTTACAGTTTATTTTCATTGCGCGGTAGTATAGGTAACAAAGCCAAAGTTAAGCTTTACTTACTTACCTAAAATTAATTCAAAAGTTCAAGATTTAAACAGCCGTATATTACACTACACTACAACTTTTTTCACGGAAGGGTTATGTTTTAGCAGTCTATGTAATTTGTATCATATGTATGTTCCACCGTAGCGCTTGAACCTCTCATCCGATTTTGATGAATGAGATGTCACTCGATTCCTTATTATGGTCCGGGTGACATCTATAGGCTACATTTTGTACGAACAATATCAATATGACGGATGGTACATCCAAAATAGTAGGGGTCCTAAATTATTTTTAAGCTGTCGTATCAATTTGAATTTCTAGTAAAAAAAAGAAAAAAATCTGGGTTCACAAACATTAGTATTGTACAATATAAAAATAAAAAAGCGTCAGAAAACAATTGTATTACTATATTTCACCGTTTATGAATACTACTAGCGCTATCTATCGTCAGTTCTGGATATAATTCGTATAATTAAAAATTATGGATTTGATTAAACCATTAATAATAATAATAATAATAGCCTTTTATTCCTAAACATAGGGTTACAAGAGGTCCCTAAGTTCGGTGTGCCTTTTGGCATAGGCCTCCTCCAATTCCTTCCAATGGGTCCTGTCCCTTGCTACTCTCAACCAGAATGGACCCGCTGTCTGTTTCAAGTCGTCTTCCCATCTCCTTACTTGACGACCCCTACCTCTTTTGCCGTCTCTTGGTTGCCAGAGGGTGACTTGCTTGCTCCATTTGTTGATGGGGTGGCGTAGCATATGTCCAGCCCATCTCCATTTTTGGACGTCGATCCGGGTAAGAATGTCTGTGAGTTTTGTTTGTGTTCTTATGTCTACGTTCCTGACTCTGTCTTTGATTTTTAACCCTAGCATGCTTCTTTCCATGGCATGTTGGCATTTTGTTAGCCTTTCCCTGTGATGAAGTGTTGTTGACCAAGTTTCACAGCCATAAGTAAGAACTGGTAGAATGCAGGTATCGAATGCTTTCTTTTTTATGTGGTTGCCTAGATCCTTACTTTTCACTATTTGCTTCAGTGACCAGTATTTTCTCCATCCTTGGGCTATTCGCCTGTTTATTTCCTTTGTCATTTCATCTGAAGGGGATATTATCTGTCCTAAGTAGATATATTCTTTGACATATTCGATCTTGTTGCCATCTACCATAACATCTATTTCCCTTGAGTTTGTCATCAATTTTGTTTTACTGGCATTGATTTCCAAGCCAACTTCTCTGCTTATATTAGCTAGGCTCTGCATCATTTGTTCTATTGCTGTTGGATTCTCTTCAAGAAGCACCAGATCATCGGCAAATCTTAGGTGGTTTAGGCGAGCTCCCTTAATGTTCAGACCTAAGTGGTCCCAGTTTAGCTGTCTGAAGATGTGCTCGAGTACAGCGTTAAATAGCGTAGGGGAGAGAGGATCGCCTTGACGTACGCCCTTTTTGATAGGAAAAGATTCTCCTTTTGATTCTAATTTAATGCTGGCCTTGCTAGATTTGTATATACTCTTAAGTATATCTATATAGTTGCTATGTACCCCCTGTTGTTCAAGACTCCGCCATATGTATTGGTGCCTGAGGCTGTCGAATGCCTTTGAGTAATCTATAAACGCCAAGTAGATTTGTTTATTGTATTCGTTATACTTCTGTATCAACTGTTTTATTGTGTGAATGTGATCTATTGTGCTGAAGTCCTTTCTGAATCCTGCCTGTTCTACGGGTTGGCTTTCGTTTAGCTTTAAGGATATTCTTTCCAGGATAACTTTAGCAAATACTTTATATATGTTTGATATTAGAGAAATTGGCCTGTAGTTCCCAATCTCGTCTCTAGGGCCTTTCTTATGTAGTAGAATTATGTGACACTCGGTCCATTCTTCTGGAATTTGCCTTGTTTGTAAGATTTCATTGAAAAGTTTTGCTAGCACAGGACTGGTTTCCTCTAAGGTTCCCTTAAGCATTTCATTAGGTATCTTGTCCGGCCCTGGGGCTTTCTCTAGTTTTTGGGATTTTATTGCCTTGATTACCTCTGAGGTAAGGATTTCTGGCACTTCGTCTAATTTGTTTTCTTTTGTTTCGTTTACTTCCGGAATTGTGGCCAACCCTGAATCGAATTTAACCGAGTACAATAGGCGGTAATAGTCCGTAGCTAGTTTCTGTATTGAGAGTCGATTAGTTAAGTAACATTCGCGTTGCTTTAGTTTCGATATCCATTCTTTCCCATGTTCGCTTAGTTGTTTCATAGCCTTTTTTGTTCCTCCTGATCTTTTTATATATTCTTCCAATACTCTATTTCTTTTCTCCTTACGGTCTTTTCTCATATTCTCCTTGATTTCCTTGCTAAGGTTTGCAATTTTTTGGCGTCTTTCTTTGTCCGCTTTATTTGATATTAGTGTTCTTCTTTCGTCTAATAGTTCTAGTGTTTGTTTGCTTAAATAGCTTTCTTTGCTTCTGGGTTTGCTGACTGGCATCTCTTTCAATTTGTTTTGAAATCTCCTGTATTTAGTCCCGGTTTCTGCGTCGGAGGTAATAATTTTATGGAGTGATTCTGTTGTGCGGGAATTAGTGGAATGACTGTGTTCTGAAATTTGATACAGCTTATTATTATTTGATAGGTTTTTCCTGGATCTTTTCGGTTGGTTTAGGCTTAGACAGCTTCTTACCATACGGTGGTCTGTGTTAAAGTTGAGGTTTTTAACTATGTTAGTATCTGTGAACGCGCTTGCTTTGTTGGTTATAATAAAGTCAATTTCAGTTTTGAATTTTGCACCTGGGGAGGACCACGTCCATTTGCTTTTAGTTTTTTTGTTAAAGCGAGAGCTCATTAAAGTAAGGTTATTTTCCATCATGAATTCAACTAGTTTCTGTCCATTTTGGCTTCTTTTGCCATGTCCAAATTTCCCGATTGAGGATTCTTCTCCAATTTGCCTTTCTCCAACCTGTGCGTTAAAGTCGCCCATGATTATTATGTTGTTGCTGTAGTGCGGTTTTATTGCCTCAGAGATGCTCTCGTAGAAATATTCTATTTCTGATTTCCCCGCTTGTTCTGTTGGAGCGTATATTTGAAAGATAGCCCAGTTTTTCTTGTAGCCGGGAAATTTTAAATGAACTACCGCCATTCTGTCAGAAACTCCTTCAAATCCCATAATGTTCTTCTTCAGTTTAGACTTAATAAGGAAACCTACTCCTTTCTGTCCGATGTGTTCTCCTTTGTGAAACATGATATAGTCATTCCTCTCTTCAATCCCTTCTCCTGGCCTTCTCATCTCGCTGATGCCCATTATGTCCCATTTTATGTTGGATATGGCTATTCTTAGTTCTTTTAGGCTCTCTTCTGTTCTAAGTGTCCGAGTATTCAGAGTGCAGACATGTATATGTTTAGTGATTTTTTATTTATATTTTTTAGATTTGCTTTAGGGTGTTTTGAATTATAATGTTTTGATTTAGATGGAGGGTGTTTGTCTTCTTCCCCCACGGTGACAAGCCGGCTTGGGGTGCAATTTATCAATGTTGTGTTTGGTAATGTGGTTGTTGAGGTTGTTTGGATCCGGGTGTCGCATATTAGTTTTTTGGGAGATTTGATAATGAAGCCGATCTCCCGCGCTCTACGTAGTTTAGTATATTGGATCTGGTTATTTCCTTTGACACAGTTTTAGAGGAGGTGTTGTTCAAGGTGGTCAATGTACTTTGGGTATTACCTGCATTGACTTGATTAAACCATTACTGTCATACAAATTATATAGAGACTAAAAACTCTACCCACGGAGCAGTCCTTCAGATCGAGGCCTGTGCAACCCAGGAGGCCCGTACCTACTTATGTGAACAGTGAAGAAATTAAACCATGAATAGACCAACACTTAATTTTTATTCTATTTAAAATTCTACATCACATCTAAGCTTAAATTATTATAAAAAAGGGTTTATTTTATAATCCATATCTTATTGTTGATGTTAGTAGCACGATGTTCCTATTGGTTTTTTGAACAAACTAGAAATCGATATAATGCTATAGAGCGCGCAGGTGAGGCTTTTAAGTATCTACGTCAATTTCGAGTCGTTAAGATAATGGTTTATTTAACACAACAAATTGCAGTTAAACATTATATATTACAGAGAGCGCACTGCAATATTACTTGAAATTAAATAGTCAAAGTTTGAAATAAACAAAAGGGAAATCATAAATTGTATTATTGTTGACACAGAAAACGATACTAGCAGCATGGCGCCGCACATGACAGTCGCAACTTGGTTGCTTTACATACGAACGTAAATTAAACGCGGACTGGTTCTAAATCAAACAATTTATTGCGGCAACTACTGCATTATTTAACGAGGGGGAGCGTCGTGACATGGTTTTATCAAGATGTCGTCGGAGGTGCGAAATCGAAGAGCGTGCAATTAAAATACTCGGAGCGGTTGATTTACGCGCGACGCCGACCGACGCCTGCGCACGTCCCGGTGTATGTGTGGAAAGCTAACAAACACCCGTTTTATTGTTCGGCCATTCATAATGGTGTAAACACATTTTACGATTCATACGGGACGCCGTTTTAGCGAAACAGTGATCATGAATCATCAGCTTCCATTGTGTTGACCTACAGCAGGTTCGCACTTTCTAGACCGATGCCAATGCTAATCAAAACGTTTGTCGGCTGTTACCCGATTGGAAGTCAGTAAAAAATGTATTTGTATAACTATAGATTTATTTATATAACGAGTTGAACAACTAGCCTTACGTTAAGAAGTTACCGTAGCATATAGATGCGTGCTATACCAGAGGCATTGACAAGTGGGGCAAGGGTGGGGAAGATCTACTACCCGCTGTAAATATTGAATACAAGCAACTGGCGATAAAAAAAATGACATGTAAAAAGACAACCCCGCTGAGTTTCTTGCCGGATCTTCTCAGTCGAGGTCGCGTTCCGATCCGGTTGTAGATATAAGAAAAAAAATGTATATGTAAAATTGACAATTTGTAAGTGCCCCCGTAGGCCTAAACAAAATAAACGCTTTGAATTTGAATTTGAAGAGAAGGGAATGGACTTCCGTCTTTCTCCCACATCGTACGAAACACGGCTATAATATATACATTATGCCGATGTTCTGTGATAGGGTGGTACTACCGCAGTCGAGCAAGCCTGACAATTACAGCCTGGCTCTACTATCATCAAATTCCGGGGGCAGGTGACCGAGGGAAATCAGGAAGTGACAAACGAATGCTTCAGAACATCCTCTAATATAGTACACTAGCGCCCCCCCCCCCCCCCCCATCTTCGCACGGCTCTTAAATTATCAGTATTTCTCTACTATATTATGCATGTTTTATACATATAAACCTTCCTCTTGAATCACTCTACCTATTAAAAAAAAACCGCATCTAAATCTGTTGCGTAGTTTTAAAGATCTAAGCATACATAGGGACATACAGACAGCGGGAAGCGACTTTGTTTTATACTATGTAGTGATTGTATTTGTAGACAACTAAGAAACGCAATGGGGTCTCAAATAAATAACTCCTTGATTTGTCCAACATGAAATGTGCGCGGAATTACCGTATTTCTATATCTAAATTCATCTCGCAACACGTTTCTAATTTTACGGCGGCTATAAAATTGTATGGCGACATGCACGTTAGATGCGCGCGCGCAACCACCACATGCCAATGAGCCACGGCTAAATCAACTTTAGTCATTAAAATTTTAACTGGAAGTGTCTATAATGCGTGACTTTCGAACGTAGTATTGTTCTCTGCAGTTTCAAACATTTCAAATACATAATGAATGTTATTATCTTTAAGGTCTGGGGCTTTTCCAGTGTGATTTATTTCTGCGCTCGCGTCCACCGGCTAAAATAATTCAGGCCGACGCGATGCAACGGCGCCATAAATTTGTCAATGTCGCGCCTGTCACCGTCGCCGACTACTACTAATTTTTATTAGGCACCGATCGCCGACCAGAATGCGAAAAAAGTAGATGCGGAAAGCCAGCGCACAGGTACATAGAACATGATCACAGTCTAGTATATCATGCAGTCAGTCACCATCTCCTGAGGGACCATATTATACAGGTTGAAACAGAAAAGGTATACTTTTTTTCAAAACTTAACTTTGTAATTCTAAAACTATCAGCTTTAGAGGAAACTTGAAAAACAAAAGGTGTAACAGGGATACAGCTGTTGACAGATTTCATAAGTCTACTAAACCTTTAGTAGGTACTTGAACTGTCCCACACAGCCGATCGTTTTAGATTTACCTACAAAGTAAAGTTGCAAAAAAAAATTTTATACCTACCCTTTCCGTTTCACCTAATAATGTGGAATATGATTGTTAGCTACTCGAGCCTTCGAAACTAACTAATTTATGATGAACTAAAGCATGCCATGACGTACGTCTTATGATTAGATTTAACCAGCGACAGTGTACTGTAGTTGACATAGATGGGTGTATTTCAAAAATTCGTCCCTATTATGCCGGTATTATAAAAATACAAAAGGAAAAAAAAGGCTTAAATAAATAATTTAACCCTTTTAACGTTCCACTTCTAGGCATAGGCCTCTCTTCAATACGAGGGGGATTCAGGGCATAATCCGGTATAATAACAAATTATAAATTATATTTCCATCTCTACGAGGCCGAGACATAATTGAAACATTTAACTTTGTGGTCTCAATTCCGTACCTCACGCGAGGTTCTTAGAAGATGTATAGAGCGACACCCCGCTGCGTTTTCGCCCGAAGTGTCAAAATGTCCGAGTATAACTACCCTAAAGAAACCAAACCACCTTGGAATGTATGAAATTGACAGCTTAAGGAAATTCAACTCTAAATGAAGAAAGATACAATGTATTATAAGGTTATTATCGGCAGAACTATTATGGTGAACATAATATATTTGCGGTGCCTAATATCGCGAGATCGATCTATGCGTTGCATTCACATTATGTGTAAATCAATTCAATGCGGACGTTTGCAGCTATATCGACTTCTTGGAAGGTTGTTTGCTCCGTACAATCGACATGTCATCAGGTGTGGCTGAGATGTTAATCCACTTGTCCCAGTTTATTCTAGTCGAGTTCACATTATATTGTTATAGTATTGTAACTAGGGTATATAACTAGGCTTTTGGAGATAATTTTGTAGTGTTCTTTGACTACCATGTTATGTATATTTTTTATTTATTTATTTATTTATTTATTTATTTGTACTCAGGCAACACAGGCCCATAGATATATACCTTATAAACTAACATACATATTTATATTTTAACATTAACACTTAACTAAAGTATGGGTGGTGACGGCGGCAATCTCCCCCGAAAGCGCCTGAACACCACACCCTTCGGCCAGTAGTCTTCCTGCATGAAGGTTGACAGCCTGTCCGTGGGGACCCTAACCACAAACGCCTTGAAACTAGCGTTGTGACTAGAGTCCAACGGCTGAACTCTCAATGAGACATTGCTTTTTATTCTTACATACTCAGCAATGTCCCCCGCCGTGCTGGTATAGTGGAGGCGGGACAGGTAGACTAGGGTGGTCGGCACTGCTGCACGCAACAGGAAGCTGGACCCTGTTGCCGCCGTGCCGCAGCGATTTCGGTTGACCCGCTGCGTGCGTCTCTTCTTCTGCACCGTGATGAAGCCCTCTTCATCGCGGTCGTCGACGCGTGCACACGCTGAGGCCACGTTCGGCACCTTACGGATGACAGGCCGCTGCTGGGCAACAGGCTTGCTGGCGGCAACGGTGGCAAAATCACGGGGCTTCTGTGGCACCGTTGATTTTGCTGGCGGGGCTGCTGCTCGCAGCTTGTCAGATGCCCGCGGGGTACGGGCAGCGGGAACGGGGGCAGCAGCTGCGCGCGGAGTTTGACCGGCGCTTGCTGACTCGGCAACGGGTGACGCGGGTGACGATGTTAAAACCGCTGACGCAATGCTCGTCGCGGACGTATCGAAATATGCACCGCGGCGCACATTTACGTTAGCGGTTGTCGATGACCTAATTACCGCTAATGAACTGTGTAAACTATTTACTTCCTTACGCAATTCACTAACAGTATTTTCGGACGCATCAAACCTCTGCGTCATCTCAGCTAGGCTCTTCTTCAGGAGCACGATGTCCTTCAGTAGGCTGGTCACGTCGACGTGGTCAAATGTGACGGGAGGGAGCTTGTTAAGGTCCCTCGCCAAAAAAGTCGGCACGTCGTCCGGATCGGTCTCCTTGAGTAGCGTGATGATGTCTTGAATGCTCTTCTTTGTCCCGTCACGCCGGCGGGACACCATCTGGTCGCTCTTGTTGAGCGCCCGAAACAGCAGCAGCTTGGCAGCGGCGATGTCGTCCTCGCTGAAGTTTGTGCTGCAGATCTGGACGGCGGACACCTCGTCCATCACGTCCAGCTTCTGCTGCAGGAACGCCAGCAGTTCATTTGCCACGAGTTCAGCACTCATGGCAACAAAGTCACGTGCGGCGGCTCGCGCCGCGCTATCCGATATAATAAGTTATATTGATGTCAGCAAACACGTCCACATCGGAAGGCGACTGTAGCTAGACTGCAAAGTAGCAAATCATAAATTTAAATGATGTTATTTATACACATTTTCCACCCGGGGGACAAGCCGAAAATGGCATCGATAATCCATTTGAAACCCCAATGAGATTTATCTTATTTACCTACACTTAAATAAGCATCATTTATAATTTTTGAATATGTGATTAATTGCGGCATTCTTCTTACAAATATAAATCAAATGTACTTAAGTATAAGTAAACACCTTTACAAGGAGTGTTTTATTATGAATGCTTAGATTTATGTGCAGCCGGGGCACGATGCGGACATTTTTTTCGCAAGACGATCTCAAATGCGTCGAGTTGCTCCAGCAATGAATTATTTGATGTTTAATACCTAATTTACATTTATAATTTGCGTGTAAGTCATCTGTTTGATGATTTCAAGCACATACCGTGACGATAGATTGCATATTGATTGAACGGCACTATATTTGGTGATCGGCTCCTGCAATTGTATTCATGTCGCGTTTTGCGGGAACATGGTGATGATGTACTTGTTATGGATGCAGGGTGTGCGCTTTAGCAACGGGTTGTCACATTTGTCAAACTGATATGTGTGAGGGAGTAAATTAATATTTATCAAATTTGATATTTATAAGTTATTAGCTGTGCCCACCGACTTCGTCGGCGTAATATTTAACTAAACAAAAAAATCGGGATTATCGGGATAAAAAGTATCCTATGTGTTAATCCGGGTTATAAACTATCTATGTTCCAAATATCATCCAAAGCCGTTCATTAGTTTTTGCGTGAAAATCCTGATTCATATTGCATCATTCTATTCTTTTCTCAGGGTTTCCTCACGATGTTTTCCTTCACCGTAAGCAATAAGAATTAGAATTCGCACATAGATTTCGAAAAACCCAGAGGTGCTGGCTGGTTCCTGGTGCCTGGGCCCGCAATACGCGTGCTTATTAAGCTATCACTGCTCACAATCAATCAGTATAATCTTACTAGCTGTGCCCACGGTCTTCGTCCGCGTAGTATTTAACGTAACAAAAATTTCGGGATTATCGGGATAAAAAGTATCCTATATGTTAATCCCGGTTATAAACTATATGTGTTCCAAATTTCATTCAAATCCGTTCAGTAGTTTTTGCGTGAAGGAGTAACAAACATACATACATCCACACTCACAAACTTTCACATTTATAATATTAGTAGGATATTACATCACCCATCACAGTTTACATATTATTGTCATTTTTATCTTGTCATTTCGAAGTGTCTTATTTAAAGGGTGATTATAATTTAGGGATTATTTTAATCTTAACTTATTCCACTTATAACACTTTCGAAGGTGGTGGTGTTGAATTCACTTGAATTGTCCTGGATATCTAGTGGTGAGCGCGAGGGGAAGAGGGAGGCAATCGCTCAGTGTGTCTGTGGCCGCTAAATAAATTCATTAGTTAAATCACCGGCGGCGGCGTTTTGTGTCGGTAACATCAAAGGACAAGCCCGCCGCTCTGCCGGGGGCGCGGCCGTCCGACTTTTTACTCAGAAAACTCTGTAAACAAAATGATATGGTGCGTCCGAATGTTTGATCCGCCTTTATTATCTGTATGCAGAGTGAATGTTTGGCTAGCAAACGTACTCTCTTTGTGGTAATTGTGGGGATGTAATAACTTTTGTGAGTGCGGACAAACATCGCTTTGAAATATCAGCGTTTCAACTTTCAGCCCTATTGATCACTTTTACAGCTCTGTCATCAAACTGTGTCACCAAGCAGCTTGCTGGATTAGATACACCTGGCGACTCCAGTTCGTATAATTAATTTAATTATAGCTTCCAGTGGCCTGATTTTTGCCATCGTATCAAATTAAACTCAATGTTGGTTGGTTTGGTAATGGTAATGATAGCGTTATGATCCGGTGGCATTTGTAGCAGCTTCATTCAATGCTTTTATTTTGCTTTGCCCCTCTCCCTCTCAGTTGTGCGAGCGAGATAGATATATCACGTGTGTGGTCCTCAGGCACGGAGCTTCGGCCATTTCCGTAGGGCTTCGGTCGTCTCCGGCCGCAGAACGACAACATAACCGTTCGAATCATGATGGCGGCTCCACAAACATCCAGTCTGTGCATTCGATGCCCGAAGTCGAATCAGTATTGCTCGAGTCGCGCCGCTGACGACACGCTATCGCAAATAAATATTGTAATGAAACTCGGTGTCGTTCCGTATTCCGAACGGTAAAGTGCTAGATAGAAGTGACGGTTGCTGGTGTACAAGTGTGTGGTTATGTGGCGGCGAGTGATATGACAGCGTGCGCCGCCAGACGGACTCCGGCCGTCTTCATGAGGATACTGGTGACAAGCCTGGCCCCGAGATCATGGTGGCTCCCAATTCCGAGGCTCCTTCGAATCCTCGGATAGCGGCTGCCGCAAACGAAAGCCCCTCCGCCGCTGAGGCGCGCCACAGCGCCGATCTTTACATTCGCACCAGCTGGGTGGACGCAGCTCTCGCACTCTCCGAACTAGAAAAGGTGTAGTGTCCACTAGTTATACGAGAGATCAGTGTCGCCTTTCAATTGTCATATTGCACGTGTGATTGTTTTTCTGCGAATGTCATTCGCATCGAGGAACGCGGCAGCGCAAAGCGGTGGCGCCCACTAGTGGTAACTGTGCGTACTATCAAGGCCGCGCGTATTTTGTAATATGTATTGCATCTAGGCTATACCTACTGTATCAAACGACTTGGGTCATTTCAGCTGATAATTCGATAAACTCTAAATTAAAACTCACAAGCTTATTAAGTAAACCCTATATGCAGGCTATCAAGCATCTTTCCGAACAAGGATTCTGAATGACAACAGCCAATTCTAAATTCCGAAGGGCTTATAAAACGCTTTACAGTGTTTCCCTTCAGCCCGTTAAGTATCACATAATTTAATTATGTTTTCAGTATCTTAATTTCTATTAGATAAGAGTCAAATTCCACGAAGTTATCCAGAACTCGATTTCTGAAATTCAAAGTGGACCTACTATTACAATAAACCCAAATTCTCATGTCTAGCGGTCAACGAGACAGACTTGAAGCGCAAGAAATTAAAAATACCGGCCGGGTGTACATATAGAAATCTTTACAATAGTGTAGTGCGTATATTGCAGTGGCAGACGGGTTCGGGGAAGGTAGCGCCTTCCTAGAAGGCCGCACGCACGCCCCGCGGTGGTCCGCATCCCTGCCAGCGCAGCTATTCGCAAAACCTCCACTTCAAAAATATCAAAAGTATATAAACACAGTCACAGTCTAATTATTTCATCACATTTTAAAACTTATTAAAGTAACTTTCTTTAGGTAGGTAGGTATAACATCGTTATTTGAGACGCATTCAATGATAGACTCGAACATTTTTAATTTTCGACAATGGCTACGAATTTATCAGAAATATTTAACCTAACAATAAGATCACCGGTAAATGCCAAGAATCACCGTAATAAACCCCACGGAAATCATAAAAAACAGCTGTAATCTGTGGTAAGGTTAATGGAGCATACCTTTAGTAGATATGTAGTTACTTATAATGTAGGAACTGGACGGCCGTATGCAAGATGAAGCAATTAAGGCACAGTGGGAGCGAGGCTCGCGGGGGGCTGCGCACGCGCACCGCACCGGCGCCGATAGAGACATCAACGTGGACCGCACGACACGAAACGCGTAGAGAAATAAAACCTGTACACTGCTGTTATTTTTTATTCCAATATTTTTTAATCATGTTGTTTATCATGTAATCATTGAATCGTACTTAAATATTAAAAATTGCTATCAAATAGGTTCAAAGTAGATATCTATCAAAATAGGTATGAAACACAAAAAGCGTTAATAATCTTTTTCATTATAAATGTTTACTTAGATGACCACGGCCAAAAATTACAAGACATTCAAAATATTTTCAAATCATGGACAAACATTTAAATTACATAACTGCTTCCTCAATATAAAAATAAAAGAATGCTATTCTACGAAGTTTTATGTCTGACAAGACCGCACAGAGCTCGACTCGTGGAATTGAGACATCTTGTGGTTTCCGATCTCACATCTCTTTCCTACCTGCTTAAAGGGCAGTTCCTTTCCTTTTCTTCGAGGTTTACACTCCATCTCTTTCCCACAACTTTTTCCCACATATGTTTGTCTTCGTCCAAACATTGCGTTCGGCGGCAAGTCGGCAGCTGCGTTGGAGACCTATAAATGATTGTACATCCAAAATTTTTAAAGGTGCAGCTTTCGGAATGGATCGCTGATTACATTATTTGGGAACCATCAATACATTGCATTGAAGATAACATTCGTTTTCGGACATGTTACCTATTATTGTAGTTACTTACAATTTGCCTTGCTCTGTACGTACATTCAATTCGGTTACAGAAGATGACGTGATACAAAGTAAATAGCAAAAAATCTGCAAATTCTTTCTGAAACATGAGACTATGCAAATGCCTGTGCCACATTTCTGGTATAATATTACGGCTGTGCACGGTGCAGCCTGGCAGGGCGCCGATACACGTGGCCTGCGCACATGACTGCACATTCAGCAATTTTCCTCATCACTGACCATCGCCTCCGTGTCGGTAGCCCTGCGAGACCAGATGTTTTCTCCCTTATTTTAATAACCAGTCGCGTGCAAGTGAAACTTTCTGAGGTTGCAACAGTATTGGTTTCTAATGGACATTATTGTGGAGCATACTTAATCGTTCTACAATATTGAACCGATTCGGCCTTATGACTATTTGAAGATATCTAATAAAAACCTAAATTATATTTTAGATAGACAGACAGCCCATTTTGACTATTAACCTAGTGCTTTACCGATGGCTTCCATATCATACCGCCGCTGTAACCGGTTCTGCTGTCTACTTAACTTGGCAACTTTCTCGAAATTATTGAATGTTTCCTGCTTCTGATTTATATCGAATGTGGGGCCATATTGATATTAGACATTATGATTATCATTTATCTAATACAGTACCTAATGAACTACAGTAAAGTTTAGCATTGTAAAATTTTCGTAGTAGTCTTAGATCATAGATGAATGGACGAGAATAAATGATACTTAAACCAAGGTATTTGTCTATAACCTGTATTTTGAAATTAAATTAAATAAATACTTAATGAATGTTTAAGTCCTAATTCAGTCACTTGCCTGAGCTCAAGAATAACAAATCACCATTAAAACTGTTGAACCATGGGGAATTAAAGTACACTGGCAGCCATAGAGAGCAACTATGCACATTGAGAAAAAGAATATCACCAAAAGGAAACTTGTCGTGGTACCACGAGTTAACAGCGGGGCATTCATTGAATTGCGCAAAAGTATCCAAGAGATTGAATGTTCATTCCAGTAGCACCAACTGCAACAAGTGGCGCGCAGCAATGGGGCCAGGTATCCAATTGGTCAATATTGTGTCCTTGCCGAGGGTCGATCTGAATGCTTAATAATGACTTTTTAGTATGTTAAAGCGGCACTATAGTTAATTATAGTCAACAGACTATATGCCGAAATAATTTGTAATTTATGATAGCTACCCTTCGTTTGTTTGTTTTTACTACACTTTTAACTGGTGGGTGACTAAAAAAGGCGTCAAGGGTTCTTTGCTCACATCATGAAGGAGATTTCATGATGTATTCTAACTATCAGAACACGTTTCTCTTGTTTGAGGATAATCTGAATTAAACCACTGTATACATTAATATCCAAAATCGAAACGCAAAGAAATATCCGTGTTTTTGGGGGAAAGTATTTGTCTACTTAATTACAGTGGATAAAGCTAAAGTTGTTGGCAATTAAAACTCCAAAACGAACATTGATAACTGTCTATTTCGTCTCAGCCGAACAGTGTAGACACAGGCATCGTGCATTGTAATAGGATAATGGTGGTCCGACACCCACGTCCCATTATATGCAGATATCCAGAACACCGTGGCTGTGTGATCCGTGGGTATGCCGATGGTGCCGGCGGATGTCAGAGATCATGCCAATCAAATCTCAACTCTGTCTGTGGTTCTTGTTTCACTGTCGCACCGGTCAAATGTACTTAAACACGTCAGTGTTGAATGATGCATCGCCTTGTTATATCATTTAAAAGAGATAGATGCACAATCGTTTGTATTCAGGTTTTTCTCCTCGTCCTATTATAATTTCCAGAGTACTTAATATATTAGTTTTTATCAGTACCTACCTGAAATAATCTATACAAACATTTACCAATGTCGTTAAATATTACAATTGCCAATTTATATTACAATTATCCCACGTAGGTCACACGCATGCCACATTGAGGGACTTTGTTGTTGTCACATTTACCAGCAATTACAATAAAAAAAACCCAAGTGCGAGACGCAATATTATGAAGTAATTAAACTGAGACAATTATTACACCGCGTTGACCTCAGATAAGTAACAAAGTCGACCGACTGCTACTGGGCGGCATATCGTACGGTACACATAAGTACTAAAATAATCTCCACTGTTTCCTACACGAAGATAAAGAATAATTGTTTATATAATAGTTTATTAATAACTATTAAATTAATCAGAAATCATCCAAGGGGCACATGGGTTGCTCTCAAAACTTTCTCAAAGGCATCTTTGTACATGCAAACCACGCTAACGGGCATCTGTGATCGTGAGAACGTGCTCCTAGTGGACCAATCTCCTTATCTGCAGGAAGCGCGGCCGGCGCCGGCGCAACGCGGATTATACATAGTAAACAATCCCATAGCACTTGCGTCAACATTATAGTACGTCTGCAAATATCGCATGTTACAATGTAAGGTGCAGGTTATTGGTCAAAATGATGCCTCAGGTAACTCGATAATACAAGGCTATGTACATTGCGCCTTTTACCCATGTGTGGCAAATTTGGTACCTGAATGAAGAGGTCCGTTGTGATGGTAGGTTGTGTTCAGCGTGGTGGGCTGTTGCGTACGCTCCACGTGGGTCGGGCGGGGCGCGGGGAGCGGGGGCAGCGCGGGCGCATTCCGGCCGTGACGTCACGCCCACCCAGCGCGCCCGACATTCACCTCGTCGTCGGTTCGCCCGCACCATACCCGGACCGTTCTACGACTCTCGCCTGTGTCTGCCATTATTGTTGCTACGATGTATTTATTTACGCTTGGAAGCATAAACAAGTCGATTTCGGCGGGAATTTTTGAATTCTTTGGCGCAGTTATTGGTTCTCCCATGATGTATGCTTTAAAAAGGCAAACATGTTTTTAATAAAACTTTTGGTTTAATTTTTTTTCCTAATTCAATAACGATCGTAGAAGTTAATATAATTGAGACTTATGTACCGTAAAAGCCTGCCCCGTTCCTTACCACGTAGACCATCCAACTAACTTAATAATGATGCACGATCATACAGATAAGATAAATTTAAAAGAATTTTATCAAATTTCGTTTATGAAAAACTCCTACCTACCTATATGGTCCATTATGATATTTAGAACAAAGAGACTTTGCTAGGCTATAATTTAATTATATTCGTTTGGCGTGGCAGAAAATTATTTACGTTTTACTGTCGATGCCCGAACATGACGAAAGGCCTAATGTACACAGATCGCTTAATCGCCGCGCTCGAAACGGACCCTCGATTGAGTTATTATTATGCAATTAGTAACCGCTTCACGAGATTCGGCCTACGCCGAGTAGTATTGCCAACAATGTGAGACGTAATTTCGGGATAATTTAGAGGCGATTTTAACAAAACCGGTTTTGTTAATGAAATAACCATTTTATGCATTTAACTGATCAATAATATTCGAAAATCATTGCTTTTCACCAATTAAATAATTAATATTTTATAGTTATACAACATTAAAACACTTAAACCTACAAAAAAAAAATACTAATCACTTATGTGATTGATGGATTAATCGGCAAGACACCAGACTAGTACGGGTGACAATTCACTCTAATCGTTTACTAAAACATTGGTGTCCGACAACACTAGCGTGGTCATCTCGTTTCCGGGAAGATCTCGGCTTGGCGCCACGGGTGCGCTCGCCCGCGGCCCGCGCCCACCCGTCATTAATCACAATCAACTTGGAAATTATTTCGACGTCTCAAGAGTTCCATGTTATTATATCTACCGCCAAAGCGATCTCGTAATCTGTGTGTTTATTGATATAAGAAAGGACCGACATGTCCGCAGTGTCATGGCATAGATGGGATTGCTACCGGGCAGTACGTTATTGCAACTATGCGACCTTTTTAAAAAAGGAACATGCATGCATACGTTTTGTAATAACAGTTTAAAAGGAAATCGTGGTGGGTAGAATGAATGTACCACCGTGAGTACCACTGTTAGTTTTGTTTGTGAATTCTAAGATTTCTTAGCGAATTAAAATGCGTACTTTCGCGAGCTATGACGTCACAGGATGTACTTAATTAAAAATGGGTCAAGCACGTGTCTCTGTATAGTCGCCGGATGAATTTTAAACTTGAATGATTATTAATTTTATATTACTTATAAAACTCCAGATGCATGAAGCTTTTAAAAGCACATGCTTTATTATTGCTATTTTTCTGGACTGACCGCCGAACCTATCGTAAGACATTCATCTAATTCGAGTTCATCGAGTACCTGTGATTATTAATTGAATTTGTTGAAATATTTTATTGATTTTGTTAATCTTCCGCAGGGCAACATCGAGGGCGGGCGCACGTCGCTCTGGATACGAGCCTGGCTCCAGGAGCAGCTGTTCATACTAGGCTGTTTCCTGCAAGGCGACGCGGGGAAGGTCCTATTCGTCGCCATCCTCGTGCTCTCCACCTTCTGCGTCGGGCTCAAGTCCGCGCAGATCCACTCGCGTGTCGACCAACTGTGGGTCCAAGGTACGCGAGCTTACTGTATTCCGAAACGGTTACATTTTATCAGCAACGTGATATCTAAGAAACGTATAGCACATCACGATATTGTTGCCGTGGCACATGGTGCATCTCTTGGAATACCAATGCAGCGCGCGGGCGCGTGTATCGAGCCGCTTCCGTCTGCGCGGTACGTGCGCGGCATGCGGCGCGCGACTACACAGAGCGCCGCGATGTGTTAGCGCCCTTATGAGCTCGGTAAACTTGAATTTATATTCGTCAATCGGCAATCTGTATGGACATTTGCGTCCGGTGCGCTACTCTGTTTAGTTTAATTGTATTTCAATGTATCCACCTATTACTCCACACCGCATACAATGTGGATATCCTCATTTACATAATAATTTAGATGGTACCTTCTTACTCAGCTTACTTAAGCCACAGTCATTAGTGAAAGTAGTATTACGTTAAAACGAATTCCATTAACTTGATAGCAATTGTTTGAACCCGTTTACTGGAAGGTCGACTCATCAGAACACCCACAACAAGTCCACCTGTAATCCTGTTTTATCATAGATACTTACGGTATCAATAATATGTTGTTAAGTATGTTATTTGTAAGAGATACCTATGTTATTTATTTTAACAATAATTGCATACAATGAATGTGTTTTAGTCTGTACAGCAAATCACCAAAAAACACTTAACTCCCTGATCGCATCCTGTGCCAGCTCCCCGCGGGAAGCCGCAATGCATATCGCATGGGAAGCACGTACTCCTCTGATTGATATTCATTGGCATGCATTATTAATTTACCTCACAGTATTTCATTGTTATGGCCAATAAATGTACACGAACACAGGCTTTTCCGCGTTTATCAACTCGACTTGCTCTGTGAATTATTGAAGGAGTTCTGCCTTCACAATTAACTACAGAGTATTGACACATCCCTATTTGCTACAGATATGTTGATAGACGAATTTGAGGATGTTATAAAGGTTCCTTATGGAACACTTAAAACCCTGTAAACTTATAAAAAAGATCTACAATGATGACATAAAAATAAATGCAAAATGCACACTAATAAAAAATAAGAGTGGACCTCCACGTATTAAGATAAAACAGGAATCTGTATCCGTTATCTAAATTAAGTTATACAAAATACATTTGGTATAACATAACCCATGAGCCAATACGAATTAATTGGCCGTTTTATGTTTATATATCGACTTGTAAAAAGTCGCGTATAGTGAAATAATTATGTTGTCATTCGACGACATTGTTTTTAGTATTGATAGTTTTTTATACAGCACTATACAACACTTTGTATGGTTATGGGTAAAGGTACTAAAAACATCACCTGACCATTTCGTAAGTGTTTTAAAAGTTAACAAATAGAACATCTTTTTAATTACTCTACCTGAGTAGAGTGACATATTATTAAATTTGTTAATTAAATAATTACTTCATTAACTTAAATATTAAATTCATATGCGCATTTCTTACTTGTCTTAACGTCATGCGTCACACAGCCATGAGCGCATATCATCATTTTATATTAATTACCTAATAATGATTTTTGCTGTACGACTCTACGAATTCCGTAAAAACATCAAAATAACTTTAGCTCCCGGATCTTGTTTAGCACATTGATATAAAACATGTTAAAACCACATCATAAAGTCGACGCACATCAGGTACCTGTATTTAATTTTATCCCGGAACAGGATGTGAGCACTGCGCATGCGGGCCCTGCAGAAAGCCAAGTCGCTCTTATAGACATTTCCTACCATTAAAATGGCTTGTATTTATTATCTACACACGAAGAGTTCTTTCATGGCCTTTGATGTTGAATTTAATAGCGCATGTTAATTACTAATTTAAACTGTTTACATGATAGTATTATACTTTTAATGCCTGTTCTGCCATTTTACTTGCGATTTACTCAGAATATTTTATCTTTTTCTCGGTTTATGACGTTGGATATGAAACTCTTTATAATGTAGAGTTTGATATAGTTGGGTGGTCTCCAGTTATATGAATGTAAAAATGGTAGAGTAAGCTTTGATTAAATTTTAATCTGTTTTTAATTTTATCTTCTTTGGACGGTGACGTCACGAGCTCGAGTGAGAACCCATAAGGAAGTAGACGAGTACAACATCCGTTATTGCAACATCCTATGGGACACCACTTTAACACGGTGCAGATAACGAAAATATGCAGAGGCATGCGATGCGACGAAAAATATTATACTCTTGCATAACATAAGATGCCATAATTCTAGGTTTTAACAAGATATTTCATTTCAACTATGGGTATCGCAAATACTGCAAAATAATATAATTAGTAAGAAATACCTATTTAACAAAAAAAACAGTCATAATGTTTTATCAATTGATCGGAGGTTGACTTTGTACAAAACTAACTCAAATAGATTTTTTTGTTCAGTACTAAAATGTTTAAATTTTTATAAATCCCATTGTTATTTTATCAGAGTGAACCTTCTCTGAATAAAAAAGTGCGGACGTAACAAAAAGGAAGTGGGCGATATCATCTGAGCACCTGCTTGACACAGCGCATCCAGATAACGTAATTCTGGTACCAACATTACGCGATATATGTCTCACTAATACATCTCTACGTTTTATCATATTAGGTAGGTTCCGGTAGGTACGTATTGTAATTTGAATCAAGCCTCACAATACAATAATAGTTATTTCTATCCTTCGAATAAACACATTGAAATGTCCATTTATATTAAGTCTTCGGCTACTGTCTAAACAATACAAACATTCAAAAGTAACTGCCCAACAAAACCTTATCGCGGAACAAAGCCGGCTCAGTTAAACAATGCCGAAGGTCCCGGAGTCGCCTAACAACTTAATTAGGTGGCCCGCGGCCGCCCGTAAATATCCCTACGTGAAATTACGACCAATAAAACCAAAAAAATGTATAACATTTCTATTGAGTTACAAAAAACGAAGGGATCCGATTGTCCAGCCTGCTATTGTGTGACGACGCCTTGCTGCGACCCACACTGCTCCAACCTGCCTATTGTACGCTGAGCTCTGCCAGGATACGCATTTCCCTTTTTTCTATTGACAATAGACTTTGGTAGAGCTCGAAATACATTGGTGCTCCGTGGTGCAGCGTAGAGAATCATTATAGTATCTATTATTTGCGGAACTTGAAAGAACTTACGGTATTTTAGTGTTAAACAATTGATGATAAACCTGTTATAACAAAATTTAAATAAAACTACAGTTTTTGAGAATTTTGTTTTATGCAAAGATAAGTTATAGTACTAGGTACTCATAAAAGCCGCAGAATATTTAGTTGCTGTTCTTACGTCTTGCCATCGTAAATGTTTTTTGCCCATTAACTTTAAGAATCTCATGTAACTCATAACTTTTTCGCTTTTTTGTTATTAAAGTCTTTGTTGTACCTGCGTCAGTGCCACGTGTAAGAAATTTACACAAAGGTACGTTATATTATAACTGATAATACATAATAACATAACACAGCACACTCAGTTCGGAATAACCTATACGTTGATTGCACGGCAGGCCGTCCACGCCGTCGTCGCTGCGGGCTCGCTCGGTACCCGCTATGGACTTCTAAACGCGACTAGTTTTTATCCAAAAACCGGCCACAAGCTTGATCGATTTAGCGACCATGGCCGAAATGTTACAGATTTCTCCTTAACCAAACTTTACTTTTGTTTGAATTGTCGCTCCTTCATATTCATTGTTCATTTACTTTCATTTCGAGAGAATGTCTTGGATCCAACCAGTTTTCAAATTGTTTTCCGAAGTCAGGGAACACGAGAACAGTTTACTACAAAGTAGAGGCCGTGTCGGTGTGCCAATCCCTCACGCACGGCCGCAAAGGACGCGGCGGTTTGTTTATTCCGCCATCCATCTGTTGTCTACGCTCTGGCTAATTTGCATAGAGGGCCAAACTGGGTTGCGGGGGGGGCGGGGGACCGGACCACACGGGCTCGGCACGGTGGCGCGCGGGTGGCCACAACCACATGCGCGAGCGCACGTATCGCCGCACTCCCCTCGTCTTCCTATCCTCCGCGACGTCATTCATTGCGATTGTCCGTGCTGATCGCTCGCTACCACATCGAGTAGAAATGTTGTCATTATCGCCGCACACGCATCGAGAATGCAATAAAAGGTTTTAGAATCGAATTGATTGTTGCCGGCGCACATTGACAGATTTAGGTACCGATCGGGCAGTCATTTAGATCGTTTGGAGTGCATTGTGCTGTCAGAGCAGATGACTATTATGTTGACTTATGTAACGATTGTTATCAACGATTGATAAGTTCTTGATGAACTAAATATGTAGGTTTAGTTATAATATAAAAGACATCGCTCCCGCTCGGCGGTGAGTGTCAAAGCAGTGCACCGACAGACATACGCGATAACCTCGTGTGACCTTGTAGTGTGTGCACACTGACCGCCCGCCATGCGCTGCGCCCTACAGAAACGAATGCGTTTGACTGATCCGTCAGACCCGAAGAATTTTTTATAATTTTATTAATTTTACTATTTCTTTATTCCCACCCCACCCAATCTCAATAGGTACCATGCATTTATTTATCACGTATTTATTCTTGCGCACTTCTAACTAATCAGGCAAGCAAATTTTGATCCTCCCTGCCTTCTATATCAGCCTCAATATTCTGTCACTTAAAGCCATCCTCAGGCGTTACAAGTTTGAAGATCTCAGGCGCGATGTTGCATCGTAAATCGCGCCCACGGCTCTGGTAGGTGTTAAAATAGAGGCGCCCTGTGCGGGCCCACCGCGCTCGATTCCATTCCACTTGCTTTATGATAATCCCTAATATCCGGCGGAGTGTCGGCTATGTTTAGCCTGGACGATTACGAAACGATCACCGCTCGCGCCCCTCGCTTGTCTAACGACACTTCCAATGTTGATTTTTCTACGTCGATAGTTACAAGAATCCAAACTATACATTTTATGGGAACTTTTGGGTGTAACAACATGTAAGCCCACCATGATAAGCATTATGGGAGTTTTATCACTCGGAATAACCAACCATACGAAACGGGAATACTTGTATTCTTGTAAGTATTCAATGTTTATAGTGTATCTCTCTATTGCCATTGGCTAACGTTAACGTATGCCACTGATGTTGAGCGAATTCCGAAACAAGTAGTCCCAAATGAAACAGGATAAAATATTTCTTAGAAAATAAACATAAAATGGAAGCATTGACTTTGATAACTTCACTGCTGCATAAGTAATAGTTATATTATGATATTATAGACTACAAGAGGGTATACTCGTATAGGTATTTGTGAGCCCACGCGGTGTCGGCATCGACTTTGGAACAAACAAAAAGTCTTGGCACGTTTCATCAGATTTTTTGTTCATACACGTTTTGTAATTTTAACGCTTATTAAGCTCATTTACATACAAAGTGTTCTGCGAAATGATGATGGCATTAGCATTGGTACACTCTCGGTACCTGCGAACAAACGTTTGACAAGTGTCAGGTGGGCTGGGCCCCGGTGCATTAGCATCATTATCATTCAGCACTAGCGACTTGCAAGCTCTAGGCAAAACTGAGGCATGATGCACACAAAGCATGGCATTATTAGCCTCATCGCGCGCTTGGATACTGTTTTACTGGTTCCCAGGCGAATGTAAGTGTAGTTCCCGAGAACGGCACATGCCCGAACGTGACGTGGAGGCCGAATCTCCATAGAAATTCTGTTTAAAATGTGATGCCTATTACTAATAGATAAATTCGAATTCGGCATTTCAATCAGTCAGTCTACAAGTGGTACAAGTCTACAAGTCGTTGTGCGAAATAATTTTATATTCCCATCGTAAATAGTATTTAAAATAGTACAAAACATATTTACAGCTGCTAGTTTGTGGCAATTAGGTACATACTTAATTATTAAGTACCGAACAAAACATAAGTTTGCACATATCCTATCTTTATCGTATAAAGCCAGCCGCCATTAATTTAATTAACGCGTTTTTGACACTGCAAATAAATTCTTCACAGTTTGTAGATTCACACGATACCTTAAGGTTAAAAGGCCGGTTTAAATGAACCTGTCAGGCCTTTTTTTCTCACACGTCGAGGACCTAATTCAGCACAAAAAATGTGACAAACCGGCTTGTATAAATCAGCGGGCGGATGTTAATTGGAACGAATTCCCTCGCCGTACCCTGATAACGTGGTCGGCAGCCTGACTCCATCCAATACAGAGTGTTGGGACTCCACTTAATGCCATTTCTTTTTTGTTGCTTTAAGTCTAAGTAGGTTTATGTCCTATCTTGTGCAATGTGTCGGTGCATTTATTACATAAAAGGTTGGTGTTATAAGATACAAATCGATGTTAGCTATTATAACTTGCCTGTTATAGCGGTCGTTAACATGTACTCGTCATTCGGTTGCATCACACCGAAATCATAATGAAGTTTCAATTAACATGTTTGTTTTAATTAAGAGAAATTTTGACTATTTCTAATTAAAGCCCGTCAAGCGGCGCCGGTCGGAGCGGTGCGACACAGCTTCGCGATAAATCACTGGTTGCTTGGATGTGTTAACAACGGCGGGTCGCATCGCCCTCGCTCCGCCCGGCCCGCCGCCGCCAACAAATGTGTCGACACTTCAATAAACCATGCCAGCCGATGGAACGCACCGGCTAAATTTGGATGCATTTTTATAGACTTTGCTTTGACTATCGGGATCTTTGTTTTGAGTAACACCACGTGATACAGATCCTAATATGCATTTGAAAGATTTTTCAACATAGACACAGTTACCTACGTTGATCTTTGATTAATAACAAATTATGATTTCATTACAATTAAAATCATATTTGTATTTGTCAATGAAACATGGTGATGTAACTTAATTCGTAGTTAATATTTTAAGCATAAGCTCGTAGGAAATTAATTCCAAACGTTACAACATGAATAAGTAAGTTAAGAGGTCTCCTTCCATAACAAGTGTCGCATTAAAGCAATGATTTATTTTAATGAACAAAGCGGCCAGAGCCGCTCACGTACGAGCCAGAAGAAATATTTAAAGGTATAATTCAATGCACAGTTGATTGCATTTTCATTGGTACGTAATAAATGTTTCGCTCGAACCGGACTAATTGCAATAATTCGATATGATTGTTAGTGCTCTGTGGAACACCGATGTTATTCATTTTGTTGAAATTATGTTATAGTTAATCATAAAATTAAGTATATGAATATGAATTTGATCACACAAACAAAAAAACAATCACATATTATCGATGGGGAAGTACCGGACATCCGTTAGAATTGTATACCTACGCTCAGGCGATCTGTTACCTACTTGTTATTTCTTTGTCCACAGAGGGCGGGCGGTTAGAAGCAGAGCTGAGGTACACGGCAAAAGTATTAGGAGAAGCTGAATCCTCGACGCACCAGCTCGTCATACAAACTGCCAAAGACCCTGACGTGTCGTTGCTGCACGCGGGAGCCCTACTCGAACACCTAAAGGTAAATTATCGCCGCTCCAATTTCATGGGACTTACATTTTAAAAGCTACCTGTTTGGACTCTCAAATGAGATGTCGGGTTTATTATTAGCCGGTCACGGTCTGTAGCCACCTATATCGCTTAATGAAGATCAACACCCACGATGTTTACCTTAAAAATATAGGTAGTTTATTATTTGCGACATCATAATATGTTAAAGTGTAACGGCTTAATGAAACATGTCCCGTCGCCGCAGGTGGTCCACGCAGCGACCCGTGTGACGGTTCACATGTACGACATCGAGTGGCGGCTGAAGGACCTCTGCTACAGCCCCAGCATCCCCGACTTTGAGGCATACCACATAGAGAAGATCTTCGACAACATCATTCCATGCGCGATCATCACGCCGCTCGACTGCTTTTGGGAAGGGTCTAAGTTACTGGGACCGGATTATCCTATTTTTGTCCCGTGAGTATCAAATAAGTTAAACAAAATCTATTAAAATCTGGTTCATTTAGATATGTAATAAAATTCATGAAAATGTATCCCCAGTGGTCTAAAGCACAAGTTACAATGGACGCATTTACACCCACAAGAGGTATTAGAAGAAGTGAAGAAGCTGAATTTCCAGTTTCCGTTCAGCACGATGGAAGCTTACATGAAGCGTGCGGGCATCACGTCCGCCTACATGAAGAAGCCCTGCCTGGACCCCACCGATGCACACTGTCCAGACAGCGCGCCCAACAAGAAGACAGGCCAAGTAAGCTTCAACAAATATAATATAGTCAGTTTATTGAGATCTATATCTGTGATTGAGGCAGTGTTTATCTCATTCATACATTTATAGTTGTCGTTCTGTACTCAATATGCACCATTTGTTATTGCTCCGTGAGACCCGCATTAGGGACCACTACGACAACTCCCGGTCCTCTTATAAAGACTTCAATTTACGACAGCTTTACTGGCACATAAATAAAGCGTGTAGGATCAGGACAAATAAAATAACTTTATCGAGACGAACACATAAACTTTAAATACTTTCCGTAATAATAAAATATTTTTGGAAACTGTAATAAGGCAGGATGAAAGCGGTCGCCGCCGGGCAGACGGCGAGGTGAGACTACCTGCCGCGGTGCGGGTGCGGGCCTTCGAGAAAGTTACGCACCAAAACCACGCGATAACATCATCGGGAAATATGGGTTTCGCAACCCACAGTTCGAATGAACTCGTAGACCGTATGGTCTCGACGATTACGACTTGACACCTTAAATTCTTTGAAATGAGACATCAACGATGCGATCAGGTCGTTATCGTGAGCGGAACACGTCGAGTTTAAATTGTGTTCAACAAATAGTGCGTCGGGGACGCAGTCAATTGGTCCAGGATGGTTTTTGTGAGGTTGCGGTGCGCGCTCGCCACCCACGTGCGGCGCGGGTCGGGCGCGCATTGTTCGTCGGCCGGACCGGCGCGGCGCGGGCGCATTATACGGGCGCATTGTGCACGCCTCAATGGCCTTCGTTTGCCGCCGCTATCGGCCGTCACAATGACACTATTATATCAATAATGCTCACCATCCGATCGTAGCGAGCACTTCCACGGAAACCTCATAAATTTTTAGCTTACTTTGTTTCTTTATCATTGTCAGTTACGATGAGTCCAAGGAACTGTTTATTATTTGTCAACAATGTATTCAAAGCTCTTATCTGTTCAATGAGCGTTTTGTCTCCCGAGTAAGACAAACACTATTGAAACTATGAATGAGAAATGCACTTGCAGCAATTAAGGGCAATTTAGTGTCTACAATAACTGAGATAACACTCCTGGTTTGCATAACAAAGTAAATATCACTAATCAGTTTCCATTTGTTAGGTTCCAGACGTGGCCGCAGAGTTATCGCACGGCTGCTACGGTTTCGCGGCGGCATACATGCACTGGCCGGAGCAGCTGATAGTGGGAGGCGCCACCAGGAACTCCACGTCAGCGCTGCGAAGCGCCAAGGCCTTGCAAACGGTCGTGCAGCTGATGGGCGAGCGAGAGATGTACGAGTACTGGGCGGACCACTACAAGGTGCACCACGTCGGCTGGACGCAAGAGAAGGCCGCTGCCGTCTTAGACTCCTGGCAGAGGAAGTTTGCCACTGTAAGTTTTACCTCTTATTTAGAGTTACGAAAAATCCTTGGAAGACAGGAACAGCTTCTGAGGTCAACATTTAATTTATTCGGTTTGTTGACATTAGATATTGTTTCCAGGAAGTGAGAAGAATGATAGCAACGGAAACGGTAACGCCGTACTACAGCTTCTATCCTTTCTCTACGTCAACATTGAACGACATACTTGGAAAATTTTCTGAACTATCGCTCAAGAACATAATGCTGGGATACATGTTTATGGTATGTTCACATTCTTATTTTTGAAACAATTTTTTTTTATTGTTTTATGAGTTATTCTTTTAAGTTTTATTATTTTGTTTTCAGTTAATTTATGTTGCGGTTACGTTAATACAATGGCAGGACCCGGTGCGGTCGCAGGCCGGAGTTGGCATCGCAGGGGTGCTGCTGCTCTCGATCACTGTTGCAGCGGGATTAGGGTTTTGTGCTTTATTAGGTGATTACACTAATATTTTTGTTATTTATTTATCACTTTTTAAAATGTTATTTTTGGCACCTAGCACACATTGTTATGCGACTTCCAGTTTTCTCGCATTCTTCATCGTCATAAACAGAAATATAAATCTATTACATTTAATGATCCGCAATATCAGTTTTCTTGAGCTAAGCGGACACCAAATCCAAAAGTTTTATTAACTCCTAAATATTACCTTTTTCATTTACAAAGCAATAATCTGCTCGTACTGATAGTGGTAAGTTAATATTTCTATTTCCCACAGGTATACCATTCAACGCTTCAAGCACCCAAATAGTGCCGTTCCTAGCACTAGGTCTCGGTGTCCAAGACATGTTCCTTCTGACTCACACGTACGTGGAGCAAGGGGGAGACGTGCCGCGGGAGGAGCGCACCGGCCTCGTGCTGAAGAAGAGCGGGCTCAGCGTGCTGCTGGCCTCGCTGTGCAATGTGATGGCCTTCCTGGCGGCCGCGCTGCTGCCTATACCGGCATTGAGGGTGTTTTGTTTACAGGTTGGTTACCTAATATAATATAACAATCCCTGTCCCGGGGTGAGCATTGGATGATATGGGTCTGATTGAAATGCCCTGATCGAATAAACATCATTGGGTGTTTCTTATGACAATGCCTGCTTACCCTTGAGGCTATCGGAATACGAACTAAAACTTTAAATGTTCTTTTTAACGATACTAACATAAATTATTACATCGGAGAAAATTTGACATAAAACCTACCTCACCCAGTGGGTTATGGTTGTTAAATACTTTAGTGCTATTAAAAGGTACTGTCGTGATAAGCATCAAATTGCAATGTCCATAGCGGTGAACACTTTTTAGCTATTAGCTACCATAAATTATTAATTACGACGAGAAAATAAATATTGGTTCTAACGCTGTTAAATCTCCAGGCAGCAATCCTGCTGCTATTCAACCTGGGCTCGATGCTGCTGGTGTTCCCGGCGATGATCTCGCTGGACCTGCGCCGGCGCTCGGCCGCGCGCGCCGACCTGCTCTGCTGCCTGAGCCCGGAGAGCCCTGTGCCTAAGCGGCCTAGCAAGCTGGGCGATCGAACGAGGACACGACCGGGGAACTCTGATAAGGTTTGTCATACTCTATTATATTTACTTCATAGCGTACGGCATGACTGTACGTCATCCCCCAAAATCGACGACCTCCACAAGTTTTCACTTCAGTCTTTGTGGGATCACGCTAATCTGGCATGATTATAATGCGTTTCAAATAATTGAGGCAGAATGTTAAGAATTATCTTCAATAACAATATGAATACGTTACAGAAGACTAACTGGAAAGACACTACGAGACAACCATTGGATCCTGAAGAGACGGGAGATAAGCCGAAGGTGACGTGCTGCCTCAGTCTGTCGCTCACAAAGTGGGCAAAGAACCACTATGCACCGTTCATCATGAGGCCTTGGGTTAAGGTATGTACACTACTATAAACTCTAGACACTGCAAAGATACTGATCTACTTAAATCAATTAAAATATTAAAAAAATCTTATATCAGACAGCATAAGAAATCAATTATATACTTATGATCAAAACTAATTGCAAATATGTTGGTTGTAGGTGTCGTCAATGTTAGCGTTGATCGCACTAATATTGGCAAGTGTTTGGGGAGCTACGAAAGTCAAAGACGGTCTAGATCTCACGGATATTGTGCCCGAGAACACGGACGAACACGAGTTCCTGTACCGACAGGAGAAGTACTTCGGCTTCTACAGCATGTACGCGGTCACCCAAGGAGACTTCGAGTACCCCACCAACCAGAAGCTGCTGTACGAATACCACGACCAGTTCGTCAGGATACCGAACATTATAAAGAACGACAACGGTGGCCTCACGAAATTCTGGCTGAGCCTCTTTCGCGACTGGTTACTGGACTTACAAGCGGCTTTCGACAAGGAGGTAGAAAGTGGATGTACAACCCGCGAAAACTGGTGCAAGAACGCAACCGATGAGGGAATCTTAGCTTACAAACTTATGGTGCAGACGGGTCACGTGGACAACCCCATCGACAAATCCTTAATTACGACTGACACGAAAAATGGTCATAGATTAGTAGATAAAGATGGTATAATCAATCCAAAGGCGTTTTACAACTACCTATCGGCTTGGGCCACTAATGACGCTTTGGCTTATGGTGCCTCTCAAGGGAACTTAAAGCCGCAGCCGAAAAGATGGATGCATTCATCGGAAGAGAAGGATTTGAAAATACCAAAGTCGTCGCCGCTGATATACACGCAACTGCCGTTTTATTTATCTGATCTGAGCGATACAGAGAGCATAAAATCGCTGATAATGTCGGTACGAGAGTTGTGCCTGAAGTTCGAAGCGAAGGGGTTATCTAATTTCCCGTCTGGAATTCCTTTCCTGTTTTGGGAGCAGTATCTGTACTTGAGGACGTCGCTGCTTCTAGCCATCGGTTGCGCTTTGGCTGCCGTATTTGTGGTGAGTGCTTATGTATAGCAATTTTGTAATTGAACTGTAGTTTACAGAAGCCATCAAACATAATGATTCCTTAAGATCATATTTCTAAAATTCATTTTTCATTCTCTCAGGCTGTGATGGTGCTCCTGCTAAACGCGTGGGCTGCAGTCCTGGTGACCTTGGCCCTGGCGGTGCTAGTTCTGCAGTTGATAGGAACGATGGCACTTCTGGGCGTCAAGCTGTCCGCAGTTCCCGCCGTGTTACTCGTATTGGCGATAGGCAGAGGGGTTCATTTCACGGTGCATTTATGCTTGGTGAGTATGGCTAGCATTACCTGTGTTTTTCCTTTTACATGTCAAATATATATTGGATATGTTATATTGATAGGAAGACAACCTGTTGTTATCAGTACAAAAGGTCTAGTTATAAAAAGAATATCGAAATACGACTTTTTTAGATGAATCCATCGGATGGATCAGACCGAGTTCTTACACATTAACAAAGTTCCCACGGTGAGATTTTTTACATTAATATTTTTCTCAGGCCTTCATAACATCAATCGGCTGCAAGCGTCGCCGCGCCTCCCTCGCCCTGGAGTCAGTGCTCGCGCCCGTAGTACACGGTGCCTTGGCCGCTGCTCTGGCGGCATCAATGCTGGCGACCAGCGAATTCGGATTCGTCGCCAGACTGTTCCTGAGGCTTCTGCTTGCGTTGGTTCTGCTGGGATTGTTAGACGGACTACTGTTCTTCCCGATCGTGTTGGCTATATTAGGACCGGCTGCTGAGGTGAGGATTTAAGCTATTTTTAATGATACAGCGCTGTTTGTGTGTCAGCAATGTCCCACCACTGGGCAAAGGATTCTATGGGCAGTTTAGGTTAGTTGACACATGCAGGTTAATAAGGAGTTCATTTTTGATTGAGGCCCTTGACGATACTCACAGGCTAAGTAGGGGTGAAATCCAACCTCACAATTGTATAAAATTAATATGTTGTTTCTTCCCTATCAGGTTCGTCCTCTAGAACATCCAGAACGGTTATCGACACCATCACCAAAATGCTCACCTGTTCACCCACGGAAGTCAAGCTCCGGTTCTGGTGGCGGTGATAAGTCAAGCCGGACCAGCAAGTCTGCGCCGCGGCCCAGCGCGCCCTCCCTCACCACCATCACTGAGGAGCCCAGCTGGCACAGCTCCGCGCACTCCGTGCAGTCCTCCATGCAGTCCATCGTGGTGCAGCCCGAGCTGGTGGTGGAGACCACTACGTACAATGGCAGCGATTCTGCGTCCGGCAGATCCACGCCGACTTCGAAAACTGCACATAATGGAGCTATTACTACAAAGGTGAGCTTCACTGGCTACGTTTAAGGTTCACATTTGTTTAACATCACGGATTTGATAAACCGACAAACGAGGCATATTTTTTCCTCATCGGATATTTTTACTTTGTAACTGAATTCGTTATTTTCTTTATAGGTAACGGCGACGGCGAACATAAAAGTGGAGGTGGTCACACCGGGCGACAGAAAATCCCGCCGTTCCTATCATTACTACGAACGGCGCAGGGATCGCGACGACGACCGCGAGAGAGACCGGGACAGGGATAGGGATCGAGAACGAGACAGGGATAGGGACCGGGACCGGGATCGGGATAGAGATAGGGAGAGATCCAGAGAACGGGACCGCAGGGACCGGTTTAGAGACGAGAGAGACCACCGCGCTTCCCCGAGGGAGAACTGCCGCGACTCCGGACACGAGAGTGATTCCTCGCGACATTGAAACTATAGTCGCTGCGTTAATAACTGAGTCATCGGACGATTAATCATTGTTATTAGCCTGTCTCGCTTATGGAGTGTCATAATGATGTGTAGTAGGGAGTCAATTCCGTTCTTATTACTACTGATATTGATGGCCTGACGACTCAGTTAATAACGCGAGTAGGTACTGTATATGTGGGCGACGTGCCCGCTGTCAGTCGCTGAATGCATGTTGTCATGTTTGATCTGATCCAGTGACATCTTTACCTAAAGTTACGGAGTTCAATCTCTTAGCACGTAAACACGTTTTAAGGCTCGCAATACCGCTGTAATCGGTACCTTAAGACAGTATTACGGAATATAATTTTAAGTTAGATCTTCGTATAATATAGTGGAGGCTATATTGTAGTTCCGTACGCGATGAAAATGCTGACCGTCGACATAATCAAATTACGTTACTAATTATTACTTATTTGTGTACTGGATGGTGCTGAGATCATTCCATAGAGCGACACTAGTGCTCCTGTGTGGTTCAGTGTGTAAGCTAACGAATTCTTCAATGTATAAAAGCCAAATATCACTTCGTGTACTTCATAATTGTTTTTGTGTTCCTATTATGAAGACATTTCCATTTGTCTCCACTCTTTGTTACATTTTATACTTCTATAAAGACTGTGGTCGAATATAATTAATTTATATTATTATTTATTTGTATTTCTATAATTATTCTGTCACCAGGTAAATATGAGAGGAATCTCTGATCAATTGTACAAATTATTTAGGTAGCTTTAACACTAGATTAGGCGGCTATTTATGAGATTACTTAGTTATGTTAATACCTAACTGTATTTATGTGATCTGTAGGTAAACTTAGTAATTTGTGAAGACTGCATTTAGCGATCAAAGCGCATAATTGTGCGGATATGGAGCCGCCGCCGGCGCCCGGCACGGCGGCGCGGGCGGCGCGCGGCCCGCGTGCGTACGGACCTCACATTATCGAATTGATGAATAACGTTGTAACGTTTTGTGCAAAGTACTTAGTAGATTATATTAATTTATACGTACCTATATAACTTAATGATATACTGTAAATATAGACGTAGCTCTAGTAGAAGTTCACGGTGCCTGCGTCCGACCGACGGGCGTTGCATACTTTTGTATCATTTTATTTTTATACATTTTTAACTGACATTTTGTCGAAAAACTGTAGGTTGTAACGAATCGAAAGCGCTTGTAAGCTTTTGTAGGTTTTAAAACCATTAACAAAATGTAAACTGTTATTCTTCCGAATACTAGTGTTCATAACTATCGGCTAGCATTTATTTACAATGAATATTTTAATTATTGACGGTGGATTGATTTTTTAATAGAAAAGACAATTCTTTTATGAATAAAATATAAAAGTAAGGATATCCAAGGAACCAAGTACAATTAGATACATATACTAGTATTCCTCATGCTCGAGTGAATACTTATTTTAACTTTTACTCGCATTTTTTATGTCGATGACACAAAAATAATTTAATTTTGTAACCGCAAAATGTTATTGTTAACACGCGAGATAATGTCGATTGTATTGAGAAAATAAAATACCTTTAAACTACATTATGCACATGACATTTTATTTTAACACGGGTATTGAATATACTTATAGTGCCATACAAAATCTGAATATTTTTATTTGAAGTATTCTGATTCCCATAAAAACAAACCAACTTTTGTAAAATAGGTAGCTAAGTACCTACTAAGTTTATGGCATAAAGGTAATACCATAGAAAATGTCAAGATCAACTAAGGAGCCTAGGTTCCTAAGTTATAACCTAGGCTTTGTAAAAGTGCCATAACGTTCGTATCAAATTCAATAGCAATATGTGAGATGGCGCCCATTTCAGGACCAGACTTTTACTAAATACCTTTGCTTGTATCAACAACAACAGGAGTACTTAATATACTTTCCTATGGTAATGTTGGTTGTAATATATTTTTAATGATTTATTTAATTTAACACTTTCAACAATATACTTTCATAAAATATGTATAACCGCCATTTGTAGCAGTTTTAGTAGAAAAAATAAATGTAGGTAGGTAGTTCTATAAAAACCGCGATTATCGTTAAAGGTAAGTACCAGCATTAACTTCGCTAAATGTGTCCTAAATGCGGAGGCGGCGTCGCGTTGTTTCTAGATACCTATCTCAAATCTGAACAATTACAGGAGTTCAGTTTATATTCGTCATAATAGACCTAGTTAGTTGTGTAGTATGTATAAAACTACTTACAAATATAAAATTACTATCTCCATCGACGATATCTTTTCCACAAGCTTTACTTACACAGGTAAGTACTTACTTCCGTATTTCTTATATTTATACTGTGTTATCTTGTTTTCAAATTCTTACAAAAGTGTAGTGTAGTTAAGTGTAATGAAAGCAATAATCCCGCCAAGCGTACCTACAGTGATCCGTTCAGCTCGAATTATAATAGTGGGAGGGCGAAATTTTGGCGGTAGCAACGCCTGCGACATTCCTTAGAAAGCGGGAGAGCGCGGGAATCAATAAAGGATTTCCTGGCGACTTGCCCACGCATGTGCGTGGCGGTGGCGGCCGTCGCGCTCGCCGCCCAACCTCGAACCGCGACCTAACTCTGCCGACCCAGACTCCTGAAGTACCGAGCACGACCATGACTTCATAGCTACATAGATACCTAGGTCGCTAACGAGTACTGGAAGCCGCAAGGCTCCGTAAATATTACGGCGGATGTTATCATCGGGCGTACGGAGGCGTTCGCAGCGGTCGCTGACCATCAACCCTATGTATTAATAAATAAATCTCAGTAATAAGTAGTAGGCCGTTGCGTTATTGGGCGTATGATTCGCGCGCAGCGTCACTGCGGCTGCGGGGCGCGTACGGCGGGCGGGCGGGCGGGCGGGCGGCGCGGGGGCGGGCGGGGGTCGCGCGGCGGCGCGCCGCGGAGTTGGCGCGCGACACGTTCTGTCCTCGCCCTGCGGCTCGGCCGCACCGACACCCGGTCCTAACCTGCCACTACACAATCACTCGATGACTCATGCACAAGCGACCGCCCCTTGGTGACACCGACAGGAGAGTGTAGTGCGAACGGTGTGGTGTTCCATGTAGAAGCGAGTGAGTGGTGTGCCGGTTGTCGTGTGCCCTTGTCATGTGGGGAGTGCGATGGTGCTGAGAGGCAGCATGTCGCCGGGGCGGCCGCTCGGCCTGCTCGCCGCGCTGCTGGTCGCGGCCGCGCTCGCCAACCAACTCGAGGATATACCGCACAATGAGTAAGATCACACAAACCTACTACTATCTAGTATCTAAAATGCTATCATACCTACCATCGATGTTTGTTAATATGTACATGTTCAAGAGAAAAGCAAAATTGCACCTATGCCTACCTCTTCAGTTTCAATAAGGCGTGATAGTGGCAGTGGTTTCCGAAATCCTTATAGGTTAGTATTTCTAGCTTATATTGTGGTGGTTTAAGTACTTCATTAAATGTCATTCATTACACTAAAACAAGTATTGTAATCACAATAGGTATACGAGTACATTACATAATGTAGATATTTACTTTACCAGCCCCCCTAGCCAAGTGTCTTCGTCTACAAGCGTTTCTACAAAACGCTACGCTTCAATGTATGGAAATGACATTACAAGTCGATAAGTAGATCACGTGACTTATGTCATTTCCATACATGAAGCGTAGCGATTTGTAGAAACGCTTGTAGACGAAGACACTTGGCTAGGGGGGCAGGTTATCTAGTAGGTTATGAGACGCTACAAGCAATCATCTCTCCGTCATCAAGTTAGTGGATTATTTCTCACGCAATTCAATCAAGACAATTATTAGAACATTTTTTTTAGTAATTAGTATATTTAAGCTAAACTAAAATACATTTGTAAATTAATTAATATCTTGTCCCTGGGCTGTTTTGCACCGGATGCATAGTATTCGATAATGCAATGCTATGCGCATTTCGATTAAAAAATTGTATTAATAAGTTGAAAATTGCTATGATTATGTTTCATAGCCTTCTATTTATCAATCGTATTTGATCAACACCTGAATCATAGTGGATTGAATTTGTATCATCATGATAGTCTAGAAATTGAACTTTATCCTTATGAGAGTAGGAATACTATACTATACACCATGGCGCCTGTGTTATCTGGACAGGTAAGCAGAGATGCACTGTTGTAACCTAACTCCACCAGTTACTACTGTAAGGCAGTCAACAATGGGCTCCAACATTGACGCCGAGGGTTGATCCCCGACGAGTCCCATACAATTTTCTACTACCACTATTACAAGAACTACTCTAATTAATATCCAGATGTTTAGTTTCATTGTAAAAAAACATTTTAAGAAGGCGAAGTGACAGAATGTGTTATATGTATATTGTATATTTTGTTTACAATCCGATTCCACTCGTCTGTAACGACGCTTGGATTGAATTTCAAAAGTATACAAAACAAGAATTTATCCAAACAAACGGATAGTGGCCGGATTGGCTCGTAAACACCGATTTTCATTACTTCTTGTTCTGCCAATTATAATATAATAATATAATAATGCATGATTTATGTGTTGGATGTTAGGTAGATCTTCTATACAAATAAATAAAATTGGAGTGTCTGTTTGTAATATCAAAATAACACCTTTTCACTAAATGCATATGAAAGTACATACGACACCTATAGCAAAAACGGGATTTAACAAATTTTTGTCTGCCTGTCTGTCTGTGTGTTTGTTCCGGGTAATCTCCGAAACGGCTGGACTGATTTTGACGCGACTTTCACTGGCAGATAGCTGATGTTATAAGGAGTAACTTAGGCTACTTTAATTTTAAAAAAACTAAATTAAAAAAATGGGTTCTGTCGCGCGGGCTCAGAACGCGGGAGCGGGCTTTTTTGATAAGTTAAATTCCACGCGGACGAAGTCGCGGGCTCAGCTAGTTAAACAATAAATAGTAGGTATAGTAATGCATCTATCTATCACCCAACTTGCCTGTCACCACCGGCCGTCGCCGCAACCACGTGATAGCGAGACGCTTTATAATTATAACGTTTTCTTAATCATAATAAAACGTGAAGACAATTGACACATCATCCATACAGTCTCTTGAATTCGGTGCATTCAACTTTTTGCACCTGTTGCTCGCGCCATTTCTCTTCTGTCTTCATTAACATAATATATTATGCGGAGACCTTACATTGTGGTTTTTCGCATGCATCACTTGTAAATTTAACGACCGCTTGGCGAGTTTTGAGCGTCAGACGCTCGGCCTACTACACTGTGTGGTTGCAGGTTCGATTTCCATCGGGGCCGATTTCGGAAATGGCATTTTCTTAATTTTTCCTGGTGTAGGTTTCACTGGGATCGCTGCCAATCAATTGGTACCCACAATAATATATTAGTATGACGAGATAGGAAAAATTGCACTTTTTGTAATCGGAACTGCTGATAAGCAGTTCGATTTTTTTTCTCGTCAAATCGAGTTCGTTAATTCCTTCAATAATTTAATTTCAAATGCAACTTCTTAACTTAAGTAGCTTTAGGATACTCTGGTGGTAATGTAGGTGTTCAAATCTCTTTTAATTATTATTAAATTCACGGAGCGGCCCAAAATTCGCTTCCGCTTCCGCTTCGGCCATCTTACGTGTCCCAAATACCTAACCGAAGCTTTCGCATAAACATAACACAACTTGCTCGTGTTGCATAAGCCGCGCCCGGCGCCCGCTGCACCGTATTCGGGGCGACGCACTCCGCATCGCTAAGCAGCTTATTGACAGGCAATTACAAACCGATATTACCACCCCCGACCACCCCAATAAGATGAATTTCATCTAATGACGGTTCGGCGACACAACGATGCTGGTAAACGAAAAAGTTCACAAGTGACAGTTGAGAGTTTCGAGATGGATCAATTCGTGATAAATGAATCCGCGGTTCGGTTGAACAGGTCCCGGCCGCGCACACAATGAAGCGGTCATAAAAACTTTGAATTATTAACGAAGATTTCCGGGTCAAGTAATTTAAGTACAATGAATGAGGGAGTAATTACATAGTCGTTGGGATATTTTCGGATACCCAATGTTGTTGATTACCAATGCTGTGTATTAGCTATAAATAAAAACAGTTCTTCTTATAGGGTTCTACGTCCGAAACGGGGGCTTTAGTAGGCCACTGGAGACGTAGAAAATAATTTCATTTTAATCTACGTTTACTTATGGTCACTGATCGAAGTTATTAAATCAATGAAACTAAAACGTGTACCTATGTGATCGTAGGCGGTATCCAATCAATTGTTATGTCCATGGAACATTTGACAAGTTTCGTATCATCAAAAGTGCAAATTTAATCGGAGCGAAAAACCGATTATGCTATACGTGGGAGTGGTAGCGTGGGCATATAAACGCGGGGTTAGTAGACGGGCACCATTAAACGAGTTTATAACCGGGATATGACAATTTGCAGTGAACTGCACTCAAATGGATTTGAACTCATGCGACAGTCGTATGAACTCGCATGGAAGTAATAACGACATAGTATGTAACGTAGATACACAACTGCCATTTATATGAACACAAAATACAAAAGTATGGGTTAAAATAAAGCGGAAAATTACAGTAGAGCTCAAAAAATCTCCAGAAGCAATGCGTATTTGCAAACTCATCTTTTTGGGTAGATGTATCCCGTAAAATCTGAAAAAAAAACAGTGCCGTCTAGTTACGCCCTCAAGAAGCGTAGGGCGCCGCAGCTGAAACTCTGTATACCCATATATCTCGTGTCACGCTACTGATGTCATCGTGTAACGCTACTGACGCTTAACACGGATAAAGTGGCCGCGCGGCGAGCGCCCCAAATCGTCCGTATAGAAGCTTCGCTTCAAAACAACGTTAGGAAAATTTGTCTTGATATCGAATATTTTGCTCTACGACTACACGTGTGATAGAGTGCACGTGAAAATAATAAAAAAATAATTTTAGCCCTTTTTGACGTCCCACTCCTGGGCACGGGCCTCCCCTCAACACGAGGGGATTCAGGCCATTATCCACCACGCTGACCCAGTGCGGGTTGGCGGATTTCCCATGTCTTTAGAAATTTATCATACTACGTTAGCTGTGATAGCCGATTGGTAAAGCACGCGTCTTGCGGGCTACCAGGTCTACCAGGCTACCAGGTTCAAACCCCGGCTCGAACCTCTGGATTTTTCGAAATCTATGTGCGAATCATAATTTCTATATGATTATCCCTTGCTTACGGTGAAGGAAAACATCGTGAGAAAACCTGCATGTCTTAGAAGATCTAACCAATTTTCGAAAGACATGTGAAATCTGCCAACCCGCACTAGGCCAGCGTGGTGGATTATGGCCTGAAGCCCCCTTGTGTTGAGGGGAGGCCCGTGCCCCAGGAATGGGACGTCAAAAAGGCAAATTATTATTTTTTATTATATCGTACTACGATGACTGAGAGAGCCTCTATCCCAGTCCTCATGTTGGCAACGTGCAATTTGGTGTTGGGTGCAATGTAGGCTGCATCAGGCGGGACATACACTTGTTTGCGGACTTTGTCATATAAAAAAGCCGCGTGATTCACTGACACAGATATAGATTTACATAGATAACGCAAGTATCACGATTTGTATTGAAACCAAGCGTGCCGAATTTTTAACACCTACTGTGACGTCATTAGTGACGGGAAATCCAAACAACTTCAAAGACACCGATGCCGCCGATGCCCCTCCGCCCGCTATGATTCTCTCGAGTGATTATCACGCTCATACTCATACTTTTATATCTGTAGTCGCGAGAACTGTAAGTTATCGGCGACCAACCTCGACGCTTGGTCGGGGTTTTCGGACACGCTAAGTACATACATTTGCGTTATCTATGTAAATCTATATCTGTGTTCACTGATGACTTACTATTTCCTGGTACATTTATGACTCACTCTCACACTCGCTATCACCTCGCCCCTAGGGGGCAAAACCACCCCTAAGTTATTCGACTGAAATGAGACCTCTTTTACATTGGACTTATATTATTGTTCTTTCTTACTAGTTACGCTGTTTTTATACCAAAATAAGCACATCGAGGATACATTTAAAAAAAATATTTGCACTTATATATTTATGGTGTTTCAAAAGTTCGGAATATACTTGAGGGTTTGGTTATGAGTATCGAGCAAAAAGTTAAATGGTATAAAATAAACTGCAAATTCGCACCTACACTATCTTTCAAATATTTTGAAAAAGTGCCATGTAGCCTAATAGTATTACACAAAATACAATATTTTTCTTGAATTTTTGTGGCTGCTGTTAGTAAAAATTTAAAGGCTAAAGGTGTAGCAAATATTTTAAGGCTGGTAATTCAGACAATTTGATAGTAATATATAGTCTGTTGTCACGAGGCATCCACAGCTATCATTTATGGACCTTAATTACTATTTCGGACTTTTGAATCAACCTATATAAATAGGTACCTATAACATTCCTGTTTTTTTTTTCCTTAATAATTTTAGTTTTATGTAATTGATTGAAAATATATACCTATACATTATCCATGTTTCCATGTGAAAATGTGTTTACGTACAGTACACACGTGGTGTTGTTTACAAAAGTAATTGAAAGATTGATATCGCGCGGGCGTATTTATGTGAGTACTGTTTATTTATATCCGGCGTGTGCTTAGCGTGCCTACGTACTACCAATGCGAACGTGGGATACTATTGTAGGAAGGTGTCCCACGCGTGCCTTTCAAGTTGATGGAACTTTAAAAATAACATAAATACATACCACATTGCCGACCAGGGCCCTAACCACGCTAGCTACTCAAATCGTAATAGAAAAGCAAACGCTCGCGATTACGTTTCAACCGCTCCGCTTTTCACGTTTTGCTGACATCATACCATATTAATGTCAGTAGAAATCGTGAAGCTCGTGTCAGCAAAACGTCAAAAGTGGAGTGTTTGAAACGTAATCGCGAGCGTTTTCCTGACGATTTGAGTAGCTAGCGTGGTTAGGGCCCTGAAGGGGAGTGGGATAGAGGCAGGGGAAGGGAGGGGTAGGTCTTACAGCTCTCTAACTTATCATACGCAACGCAGCTATACTTTACTCCGGTCTTCTGTGAGAGGGTGGTACTACTCCGGTCGAACCAGCCCTTAAATATGAGCTGTAGTCAACTGGCCACAGCTTGGCTCTAAGCCGTGATACAAATATTAAAAACGAACTAATACAACTATGTAGTATTCCCGTTAGGGGGCGTTCATTAATTACGTGAGGCATTTTTGAAAATTTTTCGACCCCCCTGCCCCCCGCAGTGAGATATCGTGAGATTTTCTTCAACTCCCTCACCCCTCCCCTAATCTCACGCGAGATTCTTCAAAATGTATGGCTGTAAACGTGTTGGATTATTGAGATAAATAATTAGGAAAACGGTTGACCCTAAAGGCCATCCTTTCAACGTCCCGCTAATTCAGTGCTCTGCGGGGTTCGGACGAACACGACTCAGATTTGGCATATTTTATTCTAGAAATATTGTTTCACGCAATTTTACACCGTTTTCTAATAGAAAAATAATTACGTGATATTTGCCAAGAGCCCCCCTCCCCCCTAAGTGAGATTTGGAATGATTTAGCGTGACCACCTCCCCCCCTAGAACACCTTACGCAATTAATGGACGCCCCCTTATAATGGTCGAAATTCGTTACCATTATAATTACCGCCCTCCAAAAACTGTCACCGATTGTCAGTCAGACAGTCGGTGTGGAGCAAAGAGAATACAATACTATGGTGTGGAGGTTACAAATGTGTGTGTCAATTCATGGTAACGTGTGTAATATTTTATTTATTGAAAATATTAGCATTCTGCACTCCTTTTTTAAAGTGTGCCAAAATTCATACTCCTCCGTCCGCGCAATTTTCGTATTAAGCGTCTGAATGTTTTTCCTTCACGTATTAATATAAAGATTGCGACGAACTAATGTTTCTCTCATTTTTGCTCTCCAAAGATTACTATTGCGCCGACGACGTTTCTACAATAGGCTGGTAAAGTATTAAGTATTCTTAAAAATATGTTTTTTTTAAGTAGCCTCTTATAGGTAGTTCTTTCCCATCAAGAAGACGCGTGCTGTGACTCTTATGGCTCTGCACATATGGGTTAATTTGCAATAATTCAAGTGTGTTCCTGAAATGAACTGACTTATGCAGTACTAATAAGATCTTATACATTCAAAGATGGGTATCATGGCCTATTTGATCAGTCGTATTCCGGTCCCGTCCCGACCTCTCCTTCGGTGGCGTTCCCAGGCAACATGTGGATTATCTGCAATTTCCGTTGCCGACAAACCGACACTGTAAACAATAGCTTTATGAGATTCGAGCGCAGTTCAAATATATATGTCCGATCACTCGCCGCGATGACTTGTAAGGATGGCGATGGAAGGAGAATATATCCCACGGCCAATGAGAAGCTTTACGGAATAATATTCGAATTCAAGTCGGTCACTGGCCACCGCCAATATTCGTGGGGAAAACGTAATGTTGATAAAAAAAAAGAAAGAGAACCATTTAAAATAACGAATTTAATAAAATAATAGAATCATTTTCGGATCTCTTCTTGTTAGTTGTGGAGTAGATAATAACAAAGAGGATTAATTATTTAATTGGATACTTGGAATATAGCCGATATTTTAAATAATAATACGTATTAAAAAATATAGTGTATTTCTGAATAACTTGGCAACACGTGAGTTAGATACAATGGTACACAGTCCATCGACCTGTCTTAGCCCCATATTATTAAATCCATCTCAATTCTGAGAGCAGTCTTAAGGTGAAGACGCCTGTCTAATTGCCTGCCCGCGAAATTCCAAATTTTCGAGTAATTTTGTAGTTTATCCAAAATCTGAAAACATTTAAGACAACATTTTGTGATTTGCTACAAACACAGTATGCAGTGCGTTTATTAATACATTTATTTTACTCTAAATTTTATCACGGTGGATATGATACTAGTAAATCACTAAATAAACAAAAAAATCCAGATTATCTGGATAGCTGTCGTTCTTGAAATGTTTTAGAGTAAGTTGGATATGTTAATAAATGCACTGCACACGGTCTTCGTCGCGAATTACAAAATGTGCCTTTTATAATTGTCAGATTTTGAAAAATTTCTAAAAAACCTCAAAAAATTTGAACTTCGCGGGCTAGTTGGGCGCTTTAGCCTTAAGTATGAATTTGAAGTGTAAGTTTGTACTGGTGTGACCATAAGAATGACATTTTCATCATCGCTGTCAGACTTGATCGATTTATTAATATGGGCCTTACTTTTATGTCAATGAAGTTGAGTATGCTATACCCAAGGAAGTTTAAAGCTATACCTGTCTGTGTTTATATATTAGGGAGATATTTGACAGAATTGCATTTAAAAACTGCCAGCAACTTTATCACTAATCAAACCAATAATTAGAAGCATGCCCTTATGTAAAAAAAAACAATTAATTACTTATTTATAAAGTCAGTTGTGGTCTTTTTGTGTCGTATGTAATTTTTTTAGCGTTAGAATGCCTCACGATCTATCGATATACTTTCACTCGAATATCTAGGTGGGTATGTACATATATCTACTTTGTTTTGTAATCTGTAATGTTAGCATTACCTATACAGCTAACTAGTTTATGCCCGCGACTTCGTCCGCGTAGTATTTAACTTAGCAAAAATTTCGGGATTATCGGGATAAAAAGTATCCTATGTGTTAATCCCGGTTATAAACTATCTGTGTTCCAAATATCATCCAAATCCGTTCTGTAGTTTTTGCCTGAAAGAGTAACAAACATCCACACTCACAAACTTTCGCATTTATAATATTAGTAGGATACAGTTAGCCTTTACAGAAATTTCAAAAAACAACTATATTTTTAGTTCACGTTGTATACTGTAGTCAACATTCATGCGTGGAATAATGTACAGTGGTCAAGTGGAACAATCCGTGCCTACCACCTAGACTGCTACATGATTCGTGCCATCTCGTAGCGCTGTAGAATAGATATTTCACCGTAGCCTCGTAGCTGCGCAGTCTCGTAGCGGCGTAGAGTAGCCTTACCGTAGCATTATTGTAATTGCGGGATTCACTGTGGTCAAAGGTAAATTTACTTTTTTGAGTCTGCCTTCCCTGATTATATTTCTTCTGCTGTTTCTAATGGCATATTATGAGCACATACAAGGCCAGGGCCATACCTAGTATATTTTGTGTGCACATATTAAAAAAACCTACCTACAACAATATAATATTTTTTGAATCATGTTTAAAAACTCAATTACACTTTTCATTTATTATTCGAATATCAATGGTTTAGCTAGAAATTGTCATATAAGCATTACAATCTAATGATATAGTCGGTTTTAGGAGACATGAATCAATTCGATGTCAATTATACTTAGATCTTAAGGCACGGTAGTATTCGGGAAATTATACATTTTTATCGGCAAAGCCGTGGGAGCCGTGGGCGGGTCGCGTTCAAACAGCCAAATGAAACTAGTTATGATCTGTTTCCGCAACGTAAATATTTGCCGAGAGGCACGCGGCGCCCGGCACATGTCAAAGGCGCCGGCTCCGGTATTGATCTAGAGCGGGGCGGTTGTGTGGAGGGCGAGGGAAGGCGAGCACGGGGGTAGGGAGAGGGGCGCGGGGGGACGGGGGGCGGGGGGGACACCGGCCGCGTACTACGGAGGCTGCCTTACGTAAGGACGCAGCGCGTCTGACACCCTGTCTGCCGACGCTGATTAATAAAACAACCGTTATCGACTCGGTGCAACCGGGATATAATCGCATTCTATATCTAATTATCTCTAAAAGCCGCTCACATCGGACGCGCACATGAGGATGATGGTATGCCTGTACATGATGGCGGCCGTCAGCGACCTATTTTATCGTTACCCGCGAAAAAAGAGGGGACGGAATTTTCTTCGATGCTTGCTCTTTAAGACACCATCCTTGTTATGTCGTTATGCTAAATTGAATTCAGTACGATTTAACAATCATAAATTAGATACCGATATAATATAAAAGGTGTCTTTGATGTGGGATGTTTACTCTCGTCACAATTTTGTCGCGTTTGATGAAGACAGAGTATTAACTTATTTGAAACAAGAGTTCGACATACGCAAAGGAATGATATTAAATTCAGGTGAAAGGTAAATTGATATATACATCCGCCTGCCTCGGTCGCCGAAACCCTATGCTCAGCGCCACGGTTAAACCGATTACAGTAACAAGATATTTTAAGCGGATCACTGCAGCGAGTTGTTAAGACCCTTTCCTTCGTTTTTACAGACTTTATTAAGTATCACTAAGGGATGAATCCAAAAAGTTAAGTATATTTAAAAATATTTGGTAGGTAAATTGCGGGTTAGCATAACTGGATTGGCGTAAGATATTCCAGTGACCACGGAGCAAGATATAGATACAAATACTAAAGTCAACTTCTACCGAGAAAATATGTCTTATTCATCGTTCCCAAAAAAGAAAACCCTTTTATAAATGAGGAGTTCACAAACATTTTTCAAAATAGCTCCCGGAATCTAGTCGTAACAGTCTTAAAAAGTAATTTTCCGTGAGGCAGAGTCGCCCGTTACGGCTCGTAACGGCTCAAAGACGGCAGCGGCGGCTGGCGGGCGCACCTGCCGGGTGCCGCGGCCGGCCGAACCAGCATTTTAAAATAATTCCAAATTCCGTACCGGTGGCGATGACGGCCGAACTTGGGCGAACAATGCCCGCGAAACATTCCCTGATTGCTAATGAGGACATTGTGGACCAAGTTGAATTTAACGAAACGGAATAAGAACAAAGTTTTGCACGAAAATTCAGCCAAGCTTTCGGTCCCTTACATTTCCTTAATTTATACTTTATCACTTAAGTATATTATCCATGCGACCAGTATAAAATATTATACTGATTATTTTTCAAACCTTTCAGTACTTTTTATAAAAAAATGCTCTCATGATAAGACCTGGTATTATCATCGTACCTAAATTTAACAATGCAAACTACTAACTTTTGTACGTAGACGTCTTTACTGCATAAAGTCTAGACAGCATCTACCAGCAGTGCCTTAGTTCGTCGTTCCGCCGGTCCCCATCGATTTCTCATCTCGGGGATTATCCCGCATAGATAGACCAGTTCGAGCTCAAGTAGGTAAATGCTAGAGTAAAGAAAATCCCGTTTTAATGTGAATCAAAATTGGAATCTCTAGATCTCATGTAGATAGGAATTTTAAGTGATATCAGGAATGTCTTGGCTTACAATTTCACTCTTAAATGTTAATAGGTATGTGAAATGTTCAAAGCATTGTTGAAGTATATGCATGTTTCAAATAATTCGAAGCCTACCACATGCGGGAATATGTGGCTTATTAATGTTTAGATTCCATATTTTCACGAAGCAAAATGTTAAATAGAAGTAGAGCGTAGAAATACTTATAATTTGTTTTACCTAGGAAATGGGAAGGTAATTTAATGAAAATGAACATATACAAGAAGAAGACAATGTTAATCTACATATAACTAGTTCCGTGCGAGCTCTTATATCGATTCAATAAGTTAGCGCAGAAATTTTGGGACGAAGCAGTCTGTCTGGTTCACGTCAAAGTTAGAATTAGAACAGCAGGTATTGTACCTATTCGTGATAAATAAAATGGATTTTTACTTGATCAATATACGTTATTACGTCAAACTACTTACTCGCATATTATGCTAAATAAATGAACATAAAAATATTGAAAAAGTCAGGCCCTAACGAAATCACAAGAAATGTAAAATTAATGATACACATTTGGAATCGTGACCCGCGCCGGCAGGTATCGGCCGCGCCGTTAATTAAATCGGTGTTCGTCCCGTAACAATGATGGGTCCGCATTTATATTGTCGCGACAAATATAAATCGCTACGGTATACGCTTACGCGAAATAAAGGGTGGGTACTCGTGTGGAAAAAAACGCGTAACTTGCTTCCCAGGCCGCATTTACTTCTCCATCACAAAGTTATGATGAATGTTAATTTTTTTGACGAATCTCGTAAAATAGCTGGCTTATTGTGTTAAGCTTTTGTAGGCGTGTTGTGCAGAACTTTAAAAGATATCAGGGATGTTTCTATTAATTATTATAGCTACCTACTTACTGTCATACTTATCTGCCTCTAGAAAAATCCTTATTGACTTTGTTCTTTAGTAAAGTCTATCTATATAACTTTTCCTTTATCTCTTTGTTTCAGAGTCAAAAACTGGGCATTAAAGTTTGGCGTTGACCTTTGGGAGTTTGGACGACATTTCACTAAAATGAATCAAATACAAAATGTAAGTAAATTTGTATGATTCCTTATGATCAGTGTTCCCACTCTGCAACCGCGAAACCCACACTGCTATAATATTGTGCAGTCATCAAAAACATATTCAAAGTTTCAATACGATATTCATCCAATGTAGATAGATATAGGTACCTATTTCTTCCGAGCGTAACCTATGTACTTTTTAAAAGCGCCCGAAATATTTTCCATTTTCCAACATCCGTGCGAGTTTTCTCTCTTAAAGGCGGCGGGATGCACCGTGCACTGGTGTGGTCGGACGCGTACGTACAAAAACTCCGAGTTCGCACCCCTAGCGCCCCCGCTCTCAGCCCCTGACCCAGTTACGTGCCCGACCAGATACGGATAGAGGGGCGATTATTACTAAACCATTGCTGTTAGTCGATTTATTAGTTTGATGCATATCTCGGCGTTTAATCGGCGAATGAATATACCTACTTAGATTAAAGATAATTCGATATTGAATGTAACAAACATTCACAATGTTTCATGTTAATATCTTTACATACCTAATCCAATTTATGATTGATTTATTCTTGATAGCTTTTTTTTGTAATTTTCATTATTTTGTCTAAATTGTAATTTTGTTATTTCACATGTGTTATGTTTTATCGTTTACGGCTAATACTTTATTAGTGTTATGGTCCTATTAGTTGGGTACGGCTCGGTCGTGCTCGTTACTTTTTATTTAAAGGTGATTTGAAAAATGTATGCATATATAATGCTTGGGTGTATTATTCAGTCTAGACGCCATTTGCAGGGGTGTTACATAAAATGAGCTTAAACCTTTGCATTCTGGGAGAAAAGTTACGTTTTATAGAAGTATAATAAAACTTTACAAATAATTAGGTAGGTAGGTATATTCAGCAAGTAGTTGGGTTTGAGGTTTTATATTAGTTCGATCATTGGCAACTACAACATTGTCATTACGTAGGTGCTAGCTATAGTAATAAAACAATCAAAATTCTGTAGAGATCGCCTTCCGCCCAAGTAATATCATGTTGCGCAAAACTTGGGCATTGCAACTTATTCAATATTAGCGGGCGGCCGCGGCCGCGGGCGGGCGGCGTGGTGGTCCGCCCGCCCAGATATCACTCCGATAAATCATTTATATTATTAACTTTCTTATTTATTAGCTTCCCACTTGTATTCATTTACTCCAGTATCATGTTTAGATTTCTAGTACCTATCTAATAATGTTACTATTATATTGCCTGACGAGCATAAATACAGAGAACCATCTCAGATAAACATTATTCCTCTATAATTATGTTTGGAGACTAATATTTATTTTATGACAAAGAAAAAATTATACCTTTAAGTACTATGTAGGCACTTTGTATTTATGGATGACTGGATAGCTATACAACTTTTACACGACCTAACTAGAATGTAAAACCTCAACAATGTGAAGGTGAACATTTAATAGCTCACACGAACAATCGTACCTATCTGCACAGCTGAGCTGTCACCTGACGCTACCTTGCTCCACATAAGCACAAAAGGTGTTGTCGACCCTAACTCCACCCACCTTCAAGCTTTCCACTTCTAGAATGGAGAATGAAATTAGGTTAAACTCCGTCCGCGCTCGCCAGAGCGCGCAGCGGCGCACTTCCGCGGCGAACCGGCGCGGCGACACTCTTGCTTCAAAAGATTACAAGTGGACAATTGGTATTAGCGAACTTTGTTAGTAATATTCTTAGTCAAGTTCGCTAGTAGACTTACTTTATTAATGAAACCATGAATATGTTATTACCGAATGGGTTAAATCCAACCATAGATTCACGTTGCAAAAATAATTGCAGTTAACGAATGAAGTTGCGAAGAATAAAAAAAACATAAAATAAATTCTGCATGAACTATAGTAGGTAATAACCTAAAGTAAGTACCTAAACGTATCCCATGTACACACAGGCTGTAATTGTATTTGCATATTCAATTGCCAATAGTGAAATTTACTATTATTATAGGTACCAACAAGGACTTCTCTTGTATAAATAACTAATACCTACTTTTGTAAATAGCAATAGGTATATGTATTTATAATCTACTTCTAATGTCTCACATGCAACAGTTATTTTAGCTGTAATAAATGAATCAGCGCCATAATATATTTTAAACGCATTTCTCGTTGCAATAATCCGACTCAAACTCAAAATGAAGTTTTACAATAAAATGAATCTCCAGAACGCTCAATCTCAGCATTCTAACGAGAATATGAAATTCCAAGACGCGCCGGCCGGGGCGTCCGTTCGGAAACTTAAATTTCATTAGTAATACATTTTTAATTAATTGACGCTTTGTATTAAAAGTTTGGCATTTTGGGAAGCCGTGTCCCTGTGAAATTTTAATTGCTTAGGGTGACTTTCTATCGAGGTGAATATATTTTTAACGTAAAGTTAATTGGATAACACGAAGTTTTTAAAATTGATTATCGAATATTTGTCAATTTTCGATTTTATTGTTAGGGTTTCTTTGATTAAAATATGGTTTTCAAAAGGCTTTATGTGGCGTACAAATTACGCTGCGCTCACTTCGACATCAGTCTGTGTTTTAGTATATTGTAGCTCACAATAATGGAAGCGAACACCATTTATTTTTTTACTTTATATCTTTGAATAGAAGCTCTGCTTTCATGTTGATATAGGTCACATTCTAGATAGGGAGGTATATACTTACTAATAGTTGTACCATGGAACGCTGAGCCATTATAACTAATTTTACTAACATAAAAGGATCGCTTATTCGAGCCTATTCCCGCGGAGTCAGCGGCATCGTTTTACCTCAATTACGTATGTTGAATTAGATTAGTTTCTTAGGTATTTCATTATATTTATTAAGATGTCTTTAGGTAGCTTTGTCTATATCCTTGCTGCTTTTGACGTAAAGATATATTCACATATTCGTAATACAAGTATAATTTAATTTGAACCCTTTCGTGAGGCGGTCAATGCGGATGAAGAGAAAACTGATTCGGCGACCGACCCCGCGCCCGCCGCGGCGGCCGGTCGCCTCCATTATTTACTCCCGTTCCTATGTATTCGGGACTGTTGAGAGCCGCACCCACCTAATATATATCCCATTGACTCGTGTTTTGGAATTCGCTCAGTATACACGAGACCAGCGATCCGGCCCTTTTCACTGGATATTTTTTGTTGGCAAATGGAGTTCTGTTGTGCACAAATGTGACCGGGCGGAGTGAAAAATCCTGTCCGGCGCCGGCAAGAAACCGGCCGGAGCCGCGTCGACCGTGACGCGGCGTTTTTACTGCTGTAGTTTACAACAGTTGCTTATTTAAATATGCCGAGTGTGTGTGGGTTTGTTGGTAAATATGCAGAGGACGTGACCTATATCTGAAATTGTACATGAAGCCGTGATCAATAATAAGTTGGTGAATTATTTAGCAAATCGATAGTAGTACTAACTATATCACGTTAATAAAATTACTGAGGCAGCTTAAAAACGTCTATAGCCTTATTACTACACATAGAATAGAGCAAGTTTAACTATATTCTAAGGATTAAGTTCAGATTAATCAAATTCTGCACTTATAAATTTGGAGTAAGGATGGAGTAAGCTTTTCCTAATCTATTCTCGGAATAAAAGTTATAGCATGGGGTCACATAGTTTAAGAAAGGTTTTAAAAATTCCAAGTGTAACTTTGGATTAGGCTTGTAATACTTGATTACTTTCTTTTATAATTTAATTTTCGCCACAGTATTATTGAGCCCATTAAGTAGTATTTTTTTAATGATTTAATAAATTTACAGCAAGTAATGAACGAAAATAGTTGAATACGTAAGATTAATCAGAGGTCCGCGAGGGTGGTGTTGACACACAAAGCGGATTAAATTAACTGCCTTAATTGAATTTAGGTTCCTTGTTAGCCAATGTGTCCCGGCAGGGGCGGCGTTATGCAACCGGCCGGGGCCGCGGCCCATCCTGATTAAACTACGAATGAAACTCTACAAGCGGCATTTAATGTCTTTATTAGATTCAGTAACAGCTTTTCAATTTATGTAAACCATCCTTTCCCAAAGTGGGCGATAACGTCCCCTTGTGGGCGCTGCAGGTCTTAAGGGGGCGCTAAGATACCCAGAAAAAAATGGGGTCGTTGTGTAGCTCACAATAATCAATTAATTTAATTTGACGTTATAGTGGTTTTTAAGTAGGTGAAAAAATGGGGGCGCCAAAAAATTAATTTTGTTTTAAAGTGGGCATTATACAAAATAAGTTTGGGAACCACTGATGTAAACCATTACAGTACTTAAATCTTATTGTGACACCCACCTCCCGTTTGGTAAGTCACAATACTCCTGTGTAGAACAAGGTCGCAGACTCCATTACTTAGAATATAATACAAGATAGAGTAAAAATAAGCGCATAAAAGAGTACTTTTAAAAAGTTGTTTCCCAGTAATTGTGTAGGCATTACTATTAATATAGTTCTCTGTATCAGGGGTGATTGTGGAATTGGACACAGCAAATGGCATGTGCAATAAAAGGATTCAGCAAACCGCTTCGAATAGAATTACAACCCACAAGGGTTCGCCCACGCCTTAAATAAGTACAGGGTGTTCTGAAAGAACAAAATAATATCAATTTGTAAGTACCATGTATGTAAATATGCTTGTTATATAGGCTAGGTTGCACTTTTCCTCATGCCTCTTAACGTTAATCCGTCTTTTAAAGACGAGTAGGCTATCGATTAAATAGGATCTCGGGGGGTCGTTCGAGACAATTATGGAAGGGCCTCTAGTGGCCCGCGGCCGAGTCTGTCCGGCGCAGCCATTTCCCATCCGATGCCGAAGGTGCCCTTAAAACGAACTTTATTGGGTGAGCGGCAGCTGGTTTCCCGTAAAATGTATTACATCCCCTCTATTAACTGTATTCGCTTTTATTTTCTCGCTCATCCCTAACCCACATAGTGAGGTTACTCTTTCGTGAGGGATAGCTTCTATTATATGTATTTTATTTCTAAAAGGATCGTTGGAAACGTTAATAAAAAATATTATAAGCACAGCGCTATATCTCGTTAGATTTGATAGCGCAACAAAGGCGACATCGGGCACATCCAAAATTCAATAACAAGGCAGCGCGGAGCGGGCGCCTCTGCCGAATAACAATAATTTGGTCGCCAGCATCCGCCAAATTCCGGATGTGTTCGTTCCATTTTTAAATTTGACAGGTCTGGGTGTTCCCGCTCCCCACCGCCACCATTTTGGAACCAATAACTCAACGCGTAATGTAGCGCGAATGCGACACGATTGTTGTCATTTTCGCAAATTATGCGAACGCTACATGCCTGCCAATGTTTATCTGTTCTGTGGAAGCATTAAATTACGCGTGCTCTACGCAGATATTACTTGCACTAGTTTATTTGTTGGCAATGTTGTTGTTTAAAATGTGCCTATTAGTGGTCTGATGGGCATTATGGCAGTACGCGTTTATTATGTGACAACTTTGCATAATAATTATATTTGACTGATACCGAGTTTACGCCATCACTCATATCACAAGTATCACGCGTAACATGATCTATATCACAGCTGAACTAACGTTATCATAAGAAAAAACCTAGAACAATACCTATTAAAATTAAAAATATATATAAATGTATTCGTATATATTTTTTCAATTTAAAACAAGTAAGTATGCAAATTGGTATAAAAATATCATAGGCACTGAAATAAATACTTAATCAAATAACAATTTGTACTTCGTAATCGACCTAGTATGTGTCACATTGGAGTTCCGTGTTCCCGTGGTGTTCCCCACACTAGTCATGCCTATCTTTTTGATTGTCACCTACTTTAATCTTTCTACCTTCCTTCGAAAGAGTAATTTTAAGAAAAGAACACCTACATTAATGTAATATATTATGTTTTGTTGTATAGAAATACCACGAGTACAACGTGGATGTGGTGCGCAAGGACGGGCTGCTGCTGGTGCGCGAGCTCGCCGCGGAAGTCAAGAACCACATGGACTTCAAAATCAACGCTGTTATGGCAAGTACTTACTATTACTAGTTATTATTATTTTTTTTATTTGAGAAAATGTTTTTCCGTCAAATAAGTTTCGACGAAACGTTATTCGGCGAAATGAATTTCGGCATTTCGTGATACTCTCGATTTGTGTTTCAGTTGTGTTGAAAAAATCTGTAAAATATTAGATTCATCTCCGTAATGGCGGGGCTTAGATAAGCTTCTCATTTGTATTTCCTCCTGTCTTTTTGTTTACACTTTCAAGGCAGCGTTTTATTTGTTAGAAAAACGAATATCATTTCTCATGCGACCTTTCGGCCAGATATAAATGTAAACAGTTGAAAAGTTTTATTTTATATTACTTAGTACGCCTAGCTACCTTTTATATCTACCTATACTATGAACGTAATATTGTAAACCAGCCCCTCTAGCCAAGTGGCTTCGTCTACGAGCGTTTCTACAAAACGCTACGCTTAAATGTATGAAAATGACATTACAAGTCGATTAATAGATCACGTGACTTATGTCATGTCCATACCTGAAGCGTAGCGATTTGTAGAAACGAATGCAGACGAAGCAACTTGGCTAGAGGGGCAGGGCTTCATTATCCTTTGTAGTTATTTCCCATTAGGTATAATAATGGTAAAACATGTCGCAAATGAAACAACTAGGTACCTATATGGTATTATGACTTATTAAAGTTAGAAGCGAAGTATTCCTTGAGCTTCAGTTAATGTCTGAACAATTTACAGCAAACGAACGGCTTGAGAACATTTATTACGTTCACGTCGCTGACCTAGCGTTCCATAAAGTACTGTTTTCCTCTATATCCTATATACCATACACTACACTCAAAACGTCGTATTCTACAACTTACACAATAATCCCACCCAGAAACTCGTACTGCGGAGCTACCTAAATAAAACCCGATTGAATTTAATTAGTACAGACTAAAATATACTTAAGCCGCTGGAATTGCAGAGTCATAGGACTAGTGTGTGGGGGTGTGTGTGAGTAGGTGTGTGGGGTGAGTCTAGTATGTACTATGTACATTACACACTACAGAAATCCTTTCAAAGTGAATTGTCATGCAAGCCGAGATCCAGCAACGCTCACGTTGCGTACATTCTCTGTATACGGAATGTAGCCACGGAATAGTTTTACGCTCTCAATCTAAAGCGAAAACCACTCTAATCCATTAAGTATCTTCAAAGAATGCTTAATAATCAACAAGGGATCGACGAGATATAGATTACGCTTACCTACATAGATTCGCAATCTTATTTAAAGCTGCTACTTCTTGTTTCAAAGCACCTGTTGTAAGTACCTAGCTAATTGAATTAACATCTTCCGGCTACAAGCGGGTACGTTTCAGTTTATGTAAGAAAACTGAAAAGCAATAAAACCGCGCCTGTTTCGGCATAAAACCCCATAGGAATGTGTTAACAATGAGGCAGGCGAGTTGCGAAATGGAAGTAGCGAGTTATTGCGGCGACAGAGCGTCGTTCGACATTAACATATTCAGCAATGGTCGCGCTCGCGGCGGGCGAAGTTGGTCGGCGGCGGAGCGCGGGCGCGCGCCGTGCTCCGCCAAGGCCCGCGGCCACTCGTCTTCGCGATCTGCCTCATCCGCTGATATTGGAATTCTTTTGAATCTCAACTAGTCCTCTGACTGCTGTGTCCCGGGCAACTTTCAGTCGAATGCAAAGTTGACAATTTCGAGGGAATAAATCTTCCGAAGCTCGCCGTTTCTATTCACAATGGAGAGATACCTACTCTCATATAAGTAAATACGTTCTATAAAATTTCGTATGAGAATCAAGGACTAGATGTACGTGAAGTAAGTGACTGTAAGTGAAGTACTTTAATAGACACTTAGATGTTTTCGAGTGACACGCACTCATCGGTGGCGAGTATTTAGATGCCCATGTCGACATCTTTTCACTCAGACGAAGTTTGTTAGGCACTTACGTTTTGGTAAAACATGTTATCATTCAGGCAGCGGAAGTTCTCGCGAAGTTTTATGAAGGAGCGGCAATGTTTGGAGTGGGAAAGCCAAGTTGAACATGAGCCGCGGTGACGTAATTATTCGATCGAAGCCACCTCCCGAATGTCATTTGTGGTTTTTGTCCGGACCCGACGTTCTCCTTTCCGTAAAAGTTCGTTTTTGTCGAATCGTCTCGCCCCCTCCCCGTTCTAATGAAGGCCTACAGGATTCAATTAACCGGAGGGATTGGAATGTTTTGTGATTTGTACCCGGTGCGGAATTCCATCAACGCGCTTCAATTCAACGCCTTGCAGCATTCTTGCAAATTAAATCGGTCAAAAACTGAAAGTATTTGCTACGTTTCTCGATTTCCTCTTCTATTGGAACACCAGTCTTTTCTCCCAAATTTGGCACGCATAATCTACTTCAACTTCATACCTTTTCCTAATAAGATTACGTACTAAATATTTGGGTGGGAGTGAGAGAGGCATAACTTCATAGGTATAACTTCTAACCAAAGGTAGGTAACGTTGGTACGTACCTATATATGCCTTAGCAGTCTAGTTGAAAATTCTAGACACTCTCAAAGTGGGTATACCGTGGTGCTTTATCACAATATTCAAAGAGGCGAGGGGGTCGCGTTAGGGCGGGCGGGGATGTCTGCCGCGGGGCGGGGGAGTGGGAAGGGGCGGGGCAGGGATCGCGCTGAATGCACCCGCTCCTCTGTCTCTGTGTTTGCCTCTGACTATGCACTCCCAATTCGACGCATTGTCGCTAAAGTAGAGGATTGAAGTTAGATTCAGTTTTTTATAATGGTATTGTTTTATACACTTGTAATCAATATATATTGATTAGGTAGGTACTTAATACTTATAGTTAATATAAACCAAGCAAGTCCATTAAAAATGGCTCTCCTCTTTTAGACTAGAATTTTGTTACATACCTATAAAATCAAAGATGCATAATAAAAGCTCAATTAAAAGATTATAAAAGTATTTATGACGAATTAAATCTGATTATTATGGAACCTACTTAAGTACCTTTATTGTTTAGTTTATAACCTTTGCTAAAATTCCTTGTTATTTTTACGCAAACTATTCATGAGTAGCTTGGCGTATCAAAGCAATTTGATTCCTTTAAAGTTAGAGCATCGTTCAAATTCCACTATGTACATGAACTTTAGCAAAATTTCGGGGAAATTGCCCTGCGTGGCGGCGACGGCGGCGGGTGGGGTGGCGGCATCGATTGAGTAATAAATCATAATAATATAATAGGTATAATGTAAACAGTGGACGCGGGATGACGACCCCCCGGTAACCTCTGTTGGCGCCCGCCTACCTTCCACAACCGACAACACAAAAATTATAATGGGACCAGGTTTCAATTAGAAATGGATGACGCTAAATTTTGTTGCAAGTAATAGTTATGGTTTAGACATAATTATAACCATTATATAGACGCCTATAATGCCTATACGAGGTAGAGTTAAATTGGTTGGTATTTAAAATCACGGCTTATTAATTAATCGGCATTCTATTCTTTCTAAGGCTTTGGAAACTAATTTCATCAAACTGAGTAAAAAAGGTTGGTTACCTACCTTAAATAAAAAAACAGATTACCCTTAGACTATAAAGCGTACCATCTCTCGGAGATTAGCATAATCAGTGTCAATTTAATATACTAACCTCATACAACCCGAAGCATGTAAAGCGGGTTGTATGTATGCGATCCGATTTGTAGACCGACAAAGATAGAAAAAAACAGGTAACTGACAGTGTGGTCTCGGTTTTTCATATACCAAGCTGCCCCTTTCCCTTGGTATACCTACACATTGGATCGTGAATAGCCCGCTTAAGGTGAAGGCGCCTGTCTAGCCCGCGAAATTCAAAATTTTCGAGTATTTTTATAGTTTATCCAAAATCTGAAAACATTTAAGACAACATTTTGTGATTTGCGACAAACATAGTATGCAGTGCGTTTATTAATACATTTATTTTACTCTAAATATTATCACGGTGGATATGATACTAGTAAATCACTAAATATACAAAAAATGCCAGATTATCTGGATAGCTGTCGTTCTCGAAATGTTTTAGAGTAAGTTGGATATATTAATAAATGCACTGCACACGGTCTTTGTCGCGAATTACAAAATGTGCCTTTTATTATTGTCAGATTTTGAAAAATTTCTAAAAAACCTCAAAAAATTTGAACTTCGCGGGCTAGATGGGCACTTTAGCCTTAAGTGTAACGTTTGGCTGAATGGAGCGTCGCGTGCCTCGTAACTCGTAATCTACTCATATTGGCCCATTTTTCCAGTTCATGTCGGCGAGGTAAATATGGCAAATAATGGCTTCAAATGTATGCATATCATAATTTAGGCGGCGGCGGCGCAATGAACCACCGGCGCCGCACAATAGCCTAGTTTCCAATGCGCTAACGGCCTGTATTCTGTACATTTGTAATTGAGTGGATTTGGAGAATATTGAATTCGGTATATTTATTAGGTATATTAAAACATTGAATTATTAAATCTACTAAGTCATGATGTAGGACGTGAATAGCTAGTACTTTTGTCAAAACTTCAAACGTCTATAGGTTTTGTTCCCAGTTCTAAGGTTGTTTTGAAAATTATTTTATACATCATTTATAAAATTATAAAATATTTTATATAATGTATCAATAATTCTTTTTTGTGAAATAGCTGCCGTATTTGTACATAGAAACCTTTTTTTAACATACAACAGCCTGTTCCCATTACCTATGGCAAAAATAATGTATCATAATTATCTTATTATCTTACTTAAATGAGCGTAAAGTTGAAGTATTGTAAATTGGAAACTAATCTATAGACAATAATTTAGAACATAATTAATTTAAATTCTACTAATTAAGGTTACCTACCACTAACAAACAGACAAAGACTTCATGAAAACAAATATTTTAAGCGTAGATCTATGAAGACTTTATAGTTTCTCATTGACGAATGTCGTGAAATTCATAGGGGCAACAAAAATTGTCAGTAACCATTCCATAATAACGCCTCGGTTCGCTTAATTAATGGTTTCGCCATTGTGATGGGCGCTCGCATTGTTAATAAGTTCCGTGGAAACGGGTGTATAACTACGGAACGCGTTTGGTATGCGAAATAGAACGTACCGTTTTATTGCTATTCATTTATTTAATCATTTTTATTTACCAATAAGTTAATAGATTTAAACAGCAGCATTCACACTAGTCTCTGAACCTATATCGCTGATCGCACATAACAAAAAATAATAATAATTACATTTTGTTCCTCTTTATATACCTACTCTATATTTATCGGAATTCAAAATACGACACTCGTGAGCGAAATACAAGAGATATTAGCTTTTTATCCCAAGGTTCATCGAACTATGTATTTAGAAAAGAGTGTAGGTTTAACCTCTGAGCTTAAGAGCGTAGGTTAAACCTCAAGGTTCTATAGGTGTAGGTTAGGGCAAGGTTCATATATAGTTCAAGTTCAATTTAATCACAAATTGGGTGTTATCATTGGATAAAATAATTTTCTTGGAAAGGAAACTATGGCCTGAAAACTTACGTTTATTAGCCCATCCACATCCCGGTCTTTATAATATACCATTAGTTATGTTCATAAATCTAAATACTTTCAGCGAACAAATGCAAACTATCTCGTAAAACTTTAGATGCAGCTTATCCACTACTCCGAAATCTTATTAGACGAGTATGTTATTAGTTGAATAATGTGCGATGTAACGCGAACTATTTGTCGAGCCAAGATGCACGCTTTGCGATGAGGGGGACGGATGCCTGCCGCAAGTTCCAACAACCTGCCGATCAACTATGAGCGAGGTGTTGGCTTCAAACGCTTCACATACCCGCCCAACTACTAACCAAATCAATTTAGAACACTAAACTGCGTCACTATTCTATTCTGAACATAGCTTACCTAAGATTAAATACCTAATTGTCTAATAATTTTAGTTCAGTTATGGAATTTTAACTACTTTCATGATAAATATACCACGGCCAACGAGAGGCGATACTAAAATAAATAAGTAGACTTGTTTTTAAAGTTTCGCCTTCATATATTTTTAATATACGTTCTCAAACCAAGCAACGCTTGTACTGTGGGTACCGTACAATGGACTTGGGGCGATCCCAGTGACACCCAGACCAGGGCACATTACGAAAAGGCCATTTCCGATTGCCACTTACCGGAAGCCATTGCCACTGCGGGAATCGAACAGGCAACCACCATGTGCAGTGTGCCGAGCGGCCTACGCTCGAACCACTGCGCCAAGCGGCCGTCGTTACTTATAAAATAACTACGTATAGACCAATATTCCGTCGATATGTACTATACAGAAAGCGTAGCAGCTCGTAGCACTTCGTAGCAGCTCGTAGCGACTTGCCGGCTATTCGTAAATCTTTTCGGCAATGCCGGCGAGCATTTAAAGAGCTAGCTAGGTCAGAGTCGAAACTATTAAATACTAAAAGCATAGTGCTGTAGTCGGAAACGTTTAGTGGGATATATTTATGTTCTTTAATGTGTGTAGAATAGCTAAAGTGAAATCTATTCAATGTACCGACATACTACCTAAGTACAGTACCATCAACGAAGCTGTTCGGGTGTTTCATAAATTTTATTGTTTTGTCTGTAAGACGCCAATGAAGACAATAATGAGGTGGTACAAAATATTGTTTAATTATGACTAGGATCATTATTTTTGGCAACGGTAAATTTAAGAAAATTTAATACTTTTAAGTTGACTTGAGTTCTTCTATTTCACACGTCTTAAATAAATCGTTCACTTACCTTATTTTAACAGATATTTATCGAAGAACCATGAATGTTAAGCAGATACGGAAAATAATGACCCAGAAAAGGGCAATCCATTGCGTTTCCCACGCTATAGGGTACATGTGTAGGTAAACTCAAATTCCGTAGCCGGCCTGAGTGCAAGGCGCACCGCCAAATTCCGGCGGCGGGCCACAGGGCGGGCGGCGCCCTCCATCCGCCAGGGGGAGGCCCCACGCTGCACTTGTCCGACCTTAATGCTGCCATCAGCAAATTGCGAAACACCAGCTGTTCGCGACAAGAAGTCTCCAACATCATTCACGCCGTTGGACCGCAATCGGTGGCGGAAATTGCTATGACAATCATCTTCGATGCGACATTTTATGATGCTCCAAATTCCGTCTTTTGTATTTTTGAGAATACATTTAAATCACGTCTGTGCTTTGGATGGAGGGGAAGTGGCGAGAGGATGGAGTAATATCTGTCAGAGCGTGTAGAGGGTTATTAAATACCGTCTCGGGCTGAGTGCACCGTGACCCATATCCAGTGGCTGCACCGGACGAGTGGACTTTATTGATTCACCGTCTTGAGAAAGCGCGGCGTCCCGCTCGCACGCGCCGCTGCGCCCAGGATCGGGGGCGTGATTCCTGGGGGCTACTTACTCAATATTCTGAAGCGGCGGGACGCCTGCATCTCTCGCCTGCTTAGATAACTCGCGCTCTGCTCAACGTGAATTTCCATCCACATTTTATAGCGACAATGAGCGACCCATTGCACTTACACACTTTGCCACGTTTTCACAACTTTTATGTTGCAATACGATTTTACTTACAATTTAAAAGGACATATCTATACTTATATTATACAGAGGTAAAGTTTGTTTTTTTATCTAAGTCTGTTTGTAGGGATAATCTCTGGAACTGCTGATCCAATTCATAAACCCTTAACAGATTAAAATTTTGACTATTCCTAAGTGACACAGGCTTGGTTTAAATTTTTTACACGAATGAAACTGCGGAAAACCTATCTTTAATTTAATAGATTTGGTTTGAATTACGAGAGCACAATATTGCTATATCAATTCACAGTGATCCATGATGTTTATAATGAAGTAAATCATATATTTCGCCTTCTCATAATCATCGAAATGCTTTGATCCACCGAATTATTGCCAAGTAAGGATACAGTTTAGGGACAGAATAGATCATTTTCGTCGTACAGTAATCTATTTTTAAAGAATCAATAATTCACTTCCCTGTCTCGTCTAGCCAAAACTTTGACGGTATAAAACAATAAAGCTATTCTTGTTACGCGTCATAAGATAACTTTAGAAATTTAAACTTGGATCGCCCACGTACGCTGAAGGTACTATAAAGGTATTATAATATAATATAATAATATATAGGCAGGTATTTCAGACACAGTGTATAACTACCTACCTACAAGCAGATTTGAATGATATGACTGTTAATATAAATGCTTTATTGTATTGACAAAAGTCGAGCTTGATTCTTCGACTATGTACCTACAATACATGTAATGTTATTGTCTCACCGTACAAGAGAAGTATGATTACCTACGTACTTGTGATTTTCTTCCTTCTGATGACTCAGTAAGTAGTTAGTATTCGTCCAGCCTGCGAGCACCGTGGTGTCAATGACCCGCCGCACCGGCGACGCCACATAAAACTCAATTTAGCGACCACGCTTAAGTAATCGTGTTATTGTTCAACGTGACCCGGACATTTTTTTACTCCTTAAATAAATTTTCCTAACTACTTCACTGAACTCTTGAGGCGCGGCCATTAACTTTCTTTTGTAATAAAATTCTGCTACCAAAACTTTAAATATTTTGTTTTTTAGTTAATGAAACTGCTTGGCGTAGTGGTTCGAGCGTAGGCCGCTCGGATCACTGCACATGGTGGTTGCGGATTCGATTCCGGCCGAGTCAAATTTTGGAAATGGCCTTTTCGTAATTAACCCAGGTCTGGGTGTTACTGGGATCGTCCCCAGTCCATTGTACGGTACCCATAGTACAAGCATTGCTTAGTTTGGGACCATACAGTCAGTGTGTCAGTCTGGCGATATTATTATAATGTTACAAAACAAAAATCCTGATATAAATACTGATGACCTTCAAAAAAGTATGGGCTAAATAAATTAATTAGTTTTACGCTTTGATAAAGGAAGTTTTACAAAACTGAAACGGAACCAAAATGATATATTTTTTCTCATATTTTACTATATTCATAGCTCCTTATCAAAAGAGACCAAATGATAACAAAACTTTTAGGAGGACCGCTGTTCTATAAACTTTTCTTATTAAAAATAAGTTTCATTCACAAATACCTAATCTTGTTGCATAACTTTTCCTGTTTATGAACCACATCGATCTCTTTCATAATGTAACTGGATATAATAATATTATGTACCTATATATACCGTCAAGAAGTCAACAGACTTGTCTGTTGGTTCTGTGTGTATAGTGTAATCGGATTATTCATGTCTCGGAGACAGGCGACCGCAGTCCTCACGTTCACAACTGCAGACTTATTGCATTACGTGTAGGGATGGGCGGCTCTCAATTTTGATGGATCTAGATTTTGGGAAAATTATCTTAACTGGATCTAAATCCTTATGGAGGTGTATGAAGATCTAAATTGTTAAATCTAAATCAACATAGTATAATTAATTGGATTTGCAATAAGTTCGCAATGTTGATGTCGATTTTATTTTTTATCTTTCTTTGAAAAACGCAAATATGCCTAAATTACAGTGTAGAGGCTAAATACAAATATATATACATTTTCAAAAAAGGAATGACCAATATCCACGGATACATCCATATCCGGAGCTACCCATCTCTAATTGTGTCACCACTTCCCAGCGTGACAGGGCTTCGTGTATTCACGCCCGAAACACTTACGCGAAATTAGTTGTTACAGTTTATGACGTCACATACCTACTGAATGCGGAATTAAGTAATGCTACTCAACGGGAGAGAACTAATATAGCTCGGTATCTTGTAGCAACATTACAATCCTCGCGTGGGAGCAGTTATTTAAGTGTCAGTGACAGTCAATTTAGCTCAGAATTATGACTTGAGAGGTTTTCATTACGTACGATAATGATACTCATATGAAGTACAGAATACACCCACCCGTACATACCGTACTTTGTCTTTGAGCTTCATACTTATAAGCATTAAACAATATTATGAACTCGGTTAATCTGCATCCGCCATCACTATTTACACCTAATCGTTTTTAAATTAGTAGCAAATAGAAATCGTCCATTTACAATTTTTTACAAATAATTCGGCGGTTTCTATATATTTCATATGAATAACATTATCGTTCGTAATTAAAACCTCTCAAGTCATAATTCTTAAATAGACTGTTACTGTTAAATAACTGTTCCCACGCGATAATTGTAATGTTGCTACAAGATACCAAGTTTATATTAGTTCTCTCCCGTTGAGTAGCATTAAAGGGGAAATGTTGACACAAATACAAAACTTTTATTTTAAAACGTCGGTCAGTTTTTAATATCTAATGACTGTTGTTATTACATGTTATTCAACGATTTTGCAAGGCAAATATAAAAAAATCAAACTCAATGACCTCACTATTACTTGCAATATTTAAGTAATGTTAATATAGAAAAATGTCCTTTCAAAATATTTTTTGTGCCTCCATAATAGCCGTATTCAAGAGGCAAGCTGCCGCGCTCGCGTCAGCCTGAAAGGGAATCGGCAAAAAGTGTTCTCATACGTCGATCGTGCTGTAGTTACTTAAAGCGTATCGCGACACATTGAACGTCAACGAGACGGAATCATAGTGAATACTCGAGTTTATCTGGGCTGTTTATCTTCGCTTTATTTGCTCACAAACCCTCATCTTTGCCGCTTGCTACAAATGAGAGCCGTATCGACGTTCTGCGTATTTCTACTTGTTCGTAATCAATACACATTATTGAAATAAGTTTTTTTTGTTAGATATTTCAACTATGCTTCGATCCTATATGCTGAAATAATAATATGTAAGATAGATATGCTACTAGTAATTTATAGAGTGTCTCCAAAGTCCGTAATCATACTTGAGGTTAAGATGGGTATCGGGGTTCAAATTTATATTTTAATAGTATTTCCAACCTATTTAAAAAATGTCATACCCAAGGAATAGGTAGCGTTTTTTTATTAAGTTTTAGCATCATTTAGTGGTTTTGACCTCTTCGGTATTCAACAGAGTAGCTAAGCACTTTTTAACAAACCATCAACATCGCTTATATAAACAAAGATGCTGGCGTTAACTACCTAATCAAATTATCAACAGCGGCCCTCTTTTTCATCAAATAGGTAACTTCTAGTTGAATAGTCGCATAACCTTTGAACGTAGCAGTAGTGGCTCAAAGAGGCGGAACTTGGCTGAAGAATAAAGTTGAAAAATCGTGGGGATTGCCGCAGCGCGCGGGCGGCCGGTGTCGGCGGAAAAAAACGACGCCGGCATTTCGCACTTAATGAAACTGTAGCTGGAACAAAATAAAGGAATGTATTTACGGCCGGCGATAAGCATTGTTCCAAGAATACGGCTTTGCATACTCGTCCTTAACAGCCGGGATAAAATATTTGAGATGTCGTGCGATTAATCTTCTTAGTTCACATTAGCATTTTTCTTCTAAGTTACAATACTAATGCCCACTAGCCATGTTATTTAGACCCCTTTTAGTAGTTGTAGTCTTTATTCTAGGTACTGAACCGCGATCTCCTGAAGAATAATGAAGTTTATCCCAAATTGCGTTACTGATATTTTTCTTACTAGTTTTTGGACAATACCAGAGACATTTTTCATAATCTAGAATTCTAAATAATAGAAACAATGTACAATTGCCACTTCTACACTATCTTCTGTATCTATAGACGAGTGTTTACCTAAATGTTTTTAGCAAAGTACTTAAATAACTAATTTTATTCTGTAGTGCAAGCAAACAATGACAAAAGTTAGTCATTGATTTGCATTAGATATGACTCTCGTTTGGCAGTTGCATTCGGTACTTAATTAGAATAATATTTATTTATTGCGAAGAAAGTATATAGAAACTAGCTGTGCCCGCGACTTCGTCCGCGTGGAATTTAATTGACAAAGTTTCATACAAACATTCATCCCTTATTTTATCCCCTTGGGGGTAGAATTAATCAAAATCCTTTCTTAGCGGATGCCTACGTCATAACATCTACCTGCATGCCAAATTTCAGCCCAATCCGTCCAGTGGTTTGGGCTGTGCGTTGATAGATAACTATGTCAGTCAGTCAGTCAGTCACCTTTGAGTTATATATATTTAGATTACTTAGCACAAGTAAAGCTACGGGAAGTAGATGTTGTTAACAGAATATTATCCTTATTATCAAGGATTCATTTTATTTCCATAAAGTGTTTGGCGCTAACGCCGCGCGGGAAATGCAAGAAAAATGTATACTCTTCTGTGGATGCAAGTGCAGTGTCGGGGCGGGCGGGCCAGTGCAAGTTTTAATTACTTCGGCTCCACTTCGCGAGCTTGTTTCTACGATGGGGCTATTTCGTCTCACTAGCACTACTGAAAACTCGCATTTATAAACTGTGTTCACTCTAGCCTTTTTTAGAAACGGTAATTGAATGATTTATTTAAATGAGTTTTAAATTCTCAACTATTGGGTCTACTTATTTATTTTGACTTCATTGAGATTCTCCACATCAAAGATCTTGGTTCTTCTTCCTATTAAAAAACAATACTTAAATGATGGATTTTAAATTGCTATGCAACCAACATAAAAACGTTATAATCAATTTTGTACAGCCTATTCTAATGACACATCAATTAGGTTGTTACTTATACTTACATTTTGCGAAGTGATAGAATCGGCGACTCCGCCCCCACGAGACTGGCAATCAGTTGTTGGTCATTAAGATCACGAACCCCTATCATTATCAAATCGCAGGTCAAAGGGTTGCCGAACGTCTGCATCAAGGTGACCCCGCCACCCCGCCACCCCGCCAGCTCCCCCTTCTGCGACATGTTTCTTTTACGATATAATCTCGATGCTGTATTTTATAAGAAAATCTATTTAATTAGAACTCGGCTCAACTCCGAGATAATCCCTGAATCCGGCTTCTTGAATTCAGCTATATACCTATCTAATCTTGTTTTTCTAATATTCAGACTATCAGAACAATAATTTAGTCTAATGAATGGCAAATTAAAAATATTGCGATAATATAAATACCTTGGAATGTTGTCAGAATAAAATTGCTGAGATAAATAGTTTTGATAGAGTCTACGGCGTATAGCGTAAGGTACGGTGTGGGTATAGGAACTTATTATTTTTGATCGCTAATGCAGGGGCGCCGGTGGATGGTGACAAAGGCGGCTATCGATCAGCCCATTCCGCGGTTGCTAATTGCCGACGATTCTCTACGGCTTTTATCCTTCCACTCTTTGTGCCCAACCGCTGCCGCCGCCGGCTCGATGACTTGACTATTTGAACCCTTGTAAATCATACCAAAGGGGAAATGTTGACACAAATACAAAACTTTTATTTTAAAATGTCGGTCAGCTTTTAATATCTAATGACTGTTGTTAGTACATGTTACAGTTATTTTTGGTAATCCTTTTAAGGATGCATGATGATATACATATCTACAATATCTAAACATATTTACATGCCTAGTATGCTCATGCCTACTTCAATTGCTATTTTTTCTGTTCCTCCATACAGCGTATAATGGACAGCGCGGAAGCCGCAGCGCTGTCGGCGGGCGGCGGCGACGGCACCCCGGGCTCCTACTACGACGCTCGCTGGCTGAACGTGCACGCTGACGACGGCACCCTGGCCGCGAGGGCTCGGAGACTGACCCTCACGCCGAGCCGCCACTTCGACCACATCGGTGTTAACACCAGCTACAGTGCTGTGCTGATGCCGCCTTATATTGACACTGAAGGTAAGGGATAATCGTCTTTATGATAATAAATAAAGATACAACATTTATTCGACACACATCGCAAGACACAAAACATAAACATAGGAATCATAAAAAATAAGGGTCAGCGCGAACTGTGCCCAAAAGATAATTGGCTAAACATGTGCTGGAGAAGAACGAGATTCCCCCAGCGCCGATTTTCAGCCTCCTCAGTGGATAATCTTTGAAAGTTCTTCGGGAGGCCTTTATTCAACAGTGAACGCCTTATAGTTGAAGGAAACCTCAAAAATTTGAGAAGATTATTATGCCAATAGTACGATTAATAATATTAGTGTCCCAGCAACGAATTTAAAATGTGTTCCGCAACGTATATCCTCTACGCGAATGTAAGGTGTTCACAAAAGTTACTTTGTCACTGTCCCGCAGTGACAAACAACCCTTTACCATTACCCCGACTTGTCCGAGCAACATTGCGGAATACGTCCAAGTGTCGGCAACTTTGTTCCCAAGTCATATTTTACGTAGAATACAACACAAGCGAAAAATACTAGGGACTCTTCGTCCCTAAATAATGGATCCTAATATATTGTTGACACGCAGAAAGGGGTGGGCCGGGGTGTGGGCGGCCTCTAATGATTTATGGAGCTATTGACGTATTCCTGAGGTCCTCACTATTTCGTAGTATCGTGATCGAACAGATGTTATTTCAAATCAGTGATAAATTATTGTTGACAGATTTTAATACTTATTTATTGGTCTACAACCCAAATTAACTTTTCCTTGAAGACAATCAAGCTCATATTTTTAAAGAGGCAAAATAGAAGAAGGTATTATTTAATAAGATATAAAAAAATATCTAAGGGTTTTATGTTTAGCGTCTTGGACACGAGTCGCGCGCTATGGTCCCTATGGTCGCCATGTGATGCTCTGGCAAAGTACTGGCCCTTTCATACCAATGACTTTTTGCATCTTAATGTCTTTACAGCCAGGTTTATCAATAACTTACAAAGGTTTTAATATACCTGCGCAAAAAAAAACAATGTTTCAGGAAGCCTACGCTAAAAATTAATAGGAAATCCTTCACGCTTGTGAAAGCCCCGAAAATAACGTGGAGCCTGTATTTAATTTAAAGGGCGTAATTACGTAGGCCTGGTGCGTTTATTTAACAAACCCATAGTACACAGGCGAACCATTAATTTTTCCGCCCGGCGGCCCAGGAGAAAGCAATCACGGCTGCCCAATGAACCAAGTTTGCCAATTACACTTCTTTTAATGGGTAGTTAAAGAAAATTTCCCTAATTGGCGCGAGTCGGCGACACTGTCGCGATTATCCGTTACGGTGCGAGTAAAAACTTGCTGCATTCATACATTATTCATTACTTTAACAGCACGCCAAGATTTTCGTATAATCAAGTCTCGAGTTGTTTGTTATAAATGAGTGCCGATACTTAAGTAAGAAACATAAATACATAAAATATTATCTGAATAAGTAACACTTGTGACTTTATTGACGACCGCTTGGCGCAGTGGTTCGAACGTAGGCCGCTTGGCTCACTGCGCATGGTGGTTGCGGGTTCGATTCCTACTGGGGACAATTATTTCGGAAATGGCCTTTTTGTAATTTGCCCTAGTCTGGGTGTCATTCAGATCGCCACAGTCCATTGTACGGTACCCATAGAAGTACAAGCGATGCTTAGTCCTTAGCGACCATACAGTCTGGGGATATTTATTATTATTTAGTATTTATTTATTATTTGAACAGATGGCGAAGTACAGAACCAGATCGCGTGGTCGGAGCATTTAGACCCGTTGTTCGTGAACAACTACGAGATAGACCCAACTCTTTCATGGCAGTACTATGCTTCTTCATCTGGCTTCATGAGACGGTATCCAGGTATGGCCTCGACTTTTTATTTAATATTAATCTATCATATATATTCGAGTTTCTAAACTTATTCCTTCGCTAACAAAAATAAAGATATCGTAGTTGAATCATGGTACTGTCTTCAAGTACTAACAATACAAATCTGTAGGTATGTATGTATTTACTACTGAAATCGCCTTCGAATAAATACACAATAAAAAAATACAACTCTAGAAATACTACGAAACATATTCGTAGTAGGTTGTCGTAGCCGCGTAGCCTCCGTAGCACTCTACTCGCCTTTTATAACAAGTCATAGCTGTGAGATGATAATTTCCCACTGTATTTCTCCCCCAGCGATGTCCTGGCCACCAGAAGACGGGTACTCCCACCATGCTCGAGATTTCTACGACTTCAGGTCTTCGAACTGGTTCGTCGAAGCGGCCACTTCTCCTAAAGACTTGGTGATTCTGTTGGACGACTCAGATGACCTGAGCTCGTCGTACTGGAGGCTGGCCAAGGCTACAGTATCAGCGTTACTGGACACCCTGGGACCGAACGACTTTGTTAACGTGTATCGGTACAGCGATACAGTTTCGGAGATACACACGTGTTATAACAAGATCTTAGCGCAGGTACGTGTAACTTTTTAAAATTATCCTTTCGTGAAGCATGCATCTTGCATGCACAAGGTTCAGGGTGCAATAAGATAAGATAAGATTGGCGTACACCGCTACCGGGATTTCAACCCATCTAGGTAGGTATATCTCGGTTAAATGGTACCCTGACCAGACTTACCGCATAATTAATGCTTATAAATGATTTGTGATCTGTATCAATAAGTAAAATGTATGTAAAATAAGCATTTTTAGGGTGATTGATCTGTATTGTTTAATAATTTACAATCACATTTGATTACTTCTCCAATATTTATGAATTTGACAGTGTTGAAACCGCTCACCGTTAATGAATATTAAATATACGTTATTACACGAGGCACGCGCACAGTAAACGGCGATCAACGGCAATTAGACGACATAAGTTTAATTAAAACAGGGCTGCCAGGGCCGGTGGGCGGAACGAATTGTAGTACGTCGCTACTGATTTAAACCCGACACAAATACCTACTGTGATGATGTACTACACAGGGAAATCCGAGAAAAAAACAAACAATTTAAAAATCTTGATAGAGTGGATTATTTACCAAATGGGTCTCTAGGTAATAGATATTCATTAAATCGCTTCAAACATATAATATTTAAGGAATAATTGTATGTAATAGCACAAGAAATGCCGGGCCGCCCGGCAGATATGAAACATGTGTAGAAGTTAGTGTTTACACAAGGGAGTAGAGAGCGGTGGCGTAGTGGGGGCTCATGACGGCATGACAGAGCGTCATGCCGTGACGGCAAGTACGCCAATAGACGTTTAACATTAAAAAAAAATGTTATATATTAAAAAGTTGAAATCACGAGAATTATATCTACTTACTATATAGTAAAAGTTTATTAATAAAGGTATAGTAAAATAAGTAAAAAGGGTAGGTAAAAAACGCGCTATCGCTGCTTGTGTGATGACCCCTTAAAGCTTTTAATATCGGTTTAGGCGTGTCAATTACGGGGCGCGCACATTGTCCACGATTTTGTATTAACAATGCAGGATTTGGGTCAGGGTAAGATAGCGCGTCAAGTATTACACGGACAATTTTCACAAAAAAAATGAACTGACAAATATGGAAATGAGCGGGGCGAGGAAAAATCTGGATAAAATTCGCTGGCTGAATGGTCTGCTTGAAGCGATGTGTTAAATGAAAACTCAAAACGTGATTTTTTTTCGTTTTTATTTTGATACTTTTCACTTTCATTTTAAGAATTTTAAGAATTTCATATTAATTATACCAAATTCAACAGATATGATTCCTTTACTATATAAAATTTAGATGATAGTCGATGCTTTTATTACAGGCTGTTGTTGGCATTTAATGACAGCTAGGTACATTTACGTACACACTTACGTAATTTAATTTAATCTAAGAAAAAGTCTGTCGGTCGGAGGGCTGAGTTTCATTATTCCATGATTCTACGAATTCTATTGAACATGTCTAAACAATGAAAAGCTTTCTGCCTGTATTATATAGGTAACTTGTGATTCTCTGAGATCACTTTAATTAAATACCAACCTACTGTTTTAAGCTCTAATCCTTTTATACTCTAGACAAAGCTAAAGTGCTTAAAATGTGGCTTAGGTGTACAATTCTACTCAAACCGGGCACCCACGGATAACTTGTTTAGAACAGGGTTACCTTTCATTAATGGGAAATAATCAATGTTTAAACATGCTTAGGTAGGTATACGTCCATCGTTTCAACTGTATATGTACATTGTTACCTGAATGAAGAAAGTTATAACCAAAAAGAATATCTAGTGCGTCGAGAAAATATAGGTAGGTAGATACTTACTTAATTATAGGTATGGTTTCCATGGTCCTATGGAACAGAATAATTATAAATAAAGCGCCATAAAATATATTTGAGAATTTTTAAGGTAGACACGTACTCTCGCCTAAATCAGCTATGGACAACCATTCCGCACAGGCCCAGAAACATTTTAATGCAGTTGCTAATACATTATTTAACCTCTTTATTAATAAACGTGGCATACTGAGGGAATGGTAAAACACCTAATTATCTCTTTCTGTCATCTGTAATTTGACATTCGAAAGAAGAAGACAAAGCATGGTGTAGCTATACAAGTGCTAAACCACGTTTATTAATAAGGGATTTAAAGTCTAATATTTTGTTGTTCTTCAATAATGACAATCGTGAAGCTGAGGGGGAAAGTATTTGGTAATTTTTTGGTTGATTAGAACAAATGCAAGTATTGCGTGTCCACCCCGCGCCGGCGATACTCATCTGTCCCGGCTGTGTGTGTACGAACGTTAATGGAATTCAATCCCGACTTTAATGTCACTCCATTAATATTGGCTATCAGATCATTTTACTTACTGTGTAATATTGTGTTTATATACTCACCCACGCCACGGCCACGATTAAATAACGGATAGACGCATTGGTTTATATACTACGATTGCTGATGTTTTAATGGATATTTTTTTAGGCAGACTCATAAATACTGTCTTTAGGTATTTTACTATATTAAATTATTACTTATCTAATCGAAATCTATTATGATTCACTTCAGTTCACTTACAAGTTACTATATAAATTCTTTAAAAAGCTAGATAATGGATCTGGGTTCCTGTGACTTCCACACTAGAACGAGTCTGTCTCGTGGAAACCGACTTACATTTTGCTACAGAACAGTTTCCAAGATCGAAAGGTTGGGACGTTTAAATATATACTACATATATAAAAAAGCTAAGCATAGTAAGCCAAGTGTAACCAGCTTACTAGATACCTACCTTTAATTGTGGCATTAGAGTACATTTCGTTCGATTGTACACAAAGTATAAATATGTATTGTATATGTTATGCATGGATTTGTTTGCGTATGGGTGAGGATTTCGTTGATATGTTTGAGGTTTTGTGAGAAAGATGAATTATTTAGTTTTTTATAAATTATAATGTAAATACATAGTTACTTAATGACTTGGGGGTTCTATTTTAACTGTAATAAAATAATGTTAGCCCTTTTGACGTCCCACTCCTGGGCACGGGCCTCCCCTCAACACGAGGGGGATTCAGGCCATAATCCACCACGCTGGCCCAGTGCGGGTTGGCGGATTTTACATGTCTTTCGAAAATTGGTTAAAACTTCTAACATATGCAGGTTTTGTCACGATGTTTTCTTTTAACATAAGCAAGTGATAATCATATAGAAATTATGATTCGCACATAGATTTCGAAAAATTCAGAGGTTCGAGCCGGGGTTTGACCCCGAGACCAGGTAGCCCGCAAGACGCGTGCTTAACCAATCGGCTATCACATAAATAAATAAAACGATCAGGTACCTACTTAGTTATTAATGTCACAAGTGTAACGCTACTCTTGCTCAGCGATATAGAGAAAAACTAAAAGTTAATCAACCTAATATCCTCAGGCAGCCGTCTTCGTCGCGGCTTCATATTTCGCTGTCTAACGATAATACGCCTCTGCATATCCCGAGGCGTCTGTAAAGAACTATATTTCAACGAGAAAGTCATCTCGTGCTCACTTTATTTAGTTCATAAGTCTCGAAGAAGTTTTGTGATACAATCAACGCGACAAAGCGCGAGCGGCGGCGCGTTCCTTGTGACAGGTGAGAGGCTGCGACCGCGCCCTTATCTCGGAGCTTGCAACTTTGCAGCGACACTTTCTTCGGCTCTAGATGATGATAAGCTCGATCGATGGAACGATAACGGCCGCGAGGCCCCGATAATTATACAAGCATGTGACTAAACGAGTGATGAATATGAATGTGGATGGATACAGTGCGAGAGGAAGGCCCAAGAAAAGATGGATGGATTGTATTAAGAATTATATGAACGAGGTTGGAGTGGATGTGCGTATGACGGGAAAGCGCGACGTATGGAAGGAAAAGACATACTGCGCCGACCCCAGATAATGGGAAAAGGTAAGGCAGATGATGAAGAGTGTGTGTAGAAACAAGTTGAGATAAATGTTACGAAGGCGACGAGATGCTGACGGTGATAGAGCCTAGTTGTAGCCAACTGACTAAAACTCATATACGGTTTAGGTCAACCTTTGTAGTACCGCCCTCTCACAGAAAATCGGCACAGAGTAGCTATTATAGCCGAGTTTCGTACGCTACGTTTCGTTCGATGAGTAAAGAGAGCCGGAAGCCCATCCCTCCCCCCGCGTCCCCTCCATGCCATTGATACTGCAAGCATCTTTTGGCAAACTGCTTAACATCAGGTGGTCCGTACACTTGATTGGCGAATTTGTTAAATAAAAATTACCTACTTAATCATAATAATAATTTCTATAGATATACTAGCTGACCCTACAGACGTTGTCCTGTCTTTTAGGGGTATGAAAAATAGATAGTAGCCGATTCTCAGACCTACTGAATATGCATATAAAATTTCATAAAAATCGGTCAAGCTGTTTCGGAGGAGTATGGTTACTAACATTGTGACACGAAAATTTTATATATAAGACTAGCTGTGCCCCGCGACTCCGTCCGCGTTCTGTTGAAATTTTTCCTGAAATTTCTTTGCTATAAACCTCACGGAGCCCGAGACCTTTCCAACGAATGCAAAACCGTGGAAATCGGTTCCCGCGTTCTGGAGTTATAGCGTCGGGAAGGAAAACCCGACTTATTTTTATATAGTAGATAAGCTTACTGAAACTTATTTTGGCTCTTGCTGAATTTTCTTATGATTCCCGTCACATAACCACGCGCAAACTTCAGGCCATATACCTACTTATAACGGCATTAGTGCTACTACATAATTATAATACTCTATAACATACGATACTATAGTTAAATCATGGTGCCTACCCACGCTGTCTTCCCCATCAAGCTCGCTAACATACGATCCAGCAATTACCTTGACGGCAAACATTGCCGGCTTTATGTCGCGCGCCGTAATGAAACTTTGTATATTTAAGTGTTGTTATACGCGCGATGTTTCATTAGTATATCCGTGTGTTTGTTCGAATTAACCACCGCGTAAACGATCTGTTTGTTATCTTATGACTTATTTACTGTGGGTAAGCGGTATCGGTCGCGTTATTACACGGTAAACATGGTTTTGAGATTAGAATAAAATATAATATAAAGTTTCTAACGAAGAAAAGTTAAATTAAAACATTGATGATTTGAACAACAAAAACTGATTTAATTTTGCACAGAATGGTGCTATAAGTTTAGACATGGTCACAGTCCGAGACACAAGCAATAAAGTTAAACAACCTTCCTAGTTGTTTGAAGACATAACAAAAGTATGCATGCGAAGCGAGTTTCAAGGTTGACCGCTGCAGCCCGGACTGCAGCATTCATGTCTAGAAAGCCAGTAAACATCTAACTGCACAACTTTTGTGAAACAATAACTCCAAAGCAAACAGGCTTTGTTTTTCCTTTGAAAAACTCCCATGTCTCCTCCTTGAAGACCAATTGAAGCTAAGCTTATACCGTAACATGCCATAACCAAGCTTAGTAGCGAAACGAATACTAAAGTTCACGGTAAAGACGGTAGAGTGAATACTCTGAAGTGACAATACTTCCCCATCGTTACTAAAACAGGAAGAAACGTCAAACAACTAGGTATATCAAAAACAAGTTCAAAGTTTCGTACTTTCTTTATACGGTAGGTATTTTGTCAGCTAATTAAGCATACCTCATTACTTCTTATTCTTGTTAAATACGCAGGCTGTACCTGAAACTATACGAGAGCTGAAAACTGCGATATGGAACGCGGAGCTGAACGGAGGCGTCGCCAACATGACGGGGGCCCTCACGACCGCCTTTGAAATACTTCATAGGGTAAATCAACATTAACCTTTATTCGTGCTATCCCAAAGTAGAGAATCATTCGAATTCTATAGCCTATCGGGATCTTAATTCGATATATTTACCTATGTTATACTAGGTATTCTCTTCCCGTGACAGCTAGGTCATGTGATTAGCCCAAGGCTACATTATAGGAAGTGGTGCGCTTAATAATGCTCCATATTTGTTATGAAGATACCAATTCATAATAAGACTGACTATGACGTAGTGCTGGGCCACTCATAGATCTACTTCTCTACATCTGCACATAGAAGCAAGTATGGATGTGAGGCTGTACGCGCAGGACAATATAAATAATAATAATTAGTAAATAAATGCAGCCTGAATCCCCTCGTAGTGAGGGAAGGCCCGTGCCCAGGGGTGGGACGTCAAAAGGCCCAATTTTTTTTTTCTTTATTAATAAATAAATATCGCTAGACTGACTCACTAACTATATGGTCCCAAACTGAACAACCGTTGTACTATGGGTACCGTACAATAGACTGGGGGCGAACCCAGCGACACCCAGACCAGGCTAAATTACAAAAAGGCCATTTCCGAAATAAATTAACGTCGCCATAGCCTAAGCCTACCAATATACGCCGCTTTTCCAGTATAACCGCACCGGCCAAGGTTGCCAGTGCAACCAAGCGATCGCGGTGATCGGCGCGGGCGGCGGCGGCGGCGGCGTCAAGGGCGTGTTCCGCACTTGGAACTGGCCGCACATGCCCGTGCGCATCTTCACGTACCGGGTCGGAGGGGACGCGGCAGCCGGACACCAAATGAAGGATATGGCGTGCACCAATAAAGGTAATTGAAAATTTATACAGTTTGCAGAAAAAAAAATCACTCACCTTAGAACCAACAGTATGCGGGGCCGATGAAGATTTATCTATAACCTTTCCCGACTTCACACGTATTTTCTCTACTATTTAAAAATCGAATCTCTACTATTTAAAAATCGAACTAATATTATAAATGCGAAATTTTGTGAGTGTGGATGTTTGTTACTCTTTAGGCAAAAATTACTGAACGGACTTGGATAAAATTTGGAACACAGATAGTTTATAACCGGGATTAACACATAGGATACTTTTTATCCCATGAACCCCGATTTTTTTGTTAAGTTAAATATTACGGGGACGAAGTCGCGGGCAAAATGATACAGAGATATATAAACCTTCTGGAATAAATTATCTCAATGATGGTGAAAAGCCAAAGATTTTGTAATTATTCAATAAAAAATTTGAACACCGCATCCAAAACCGTTGCGTAGTTGAGAATAACTACGTAAGCGGGCATATAGACAGAAACAAGGCCAGCGACATAGGACCTACCTACTATTTAGATGGTTATATACCTATATAACCATCTAGGGTCTAAACATGGTTTGCTAAATGACCATAATGTCTAGGGTTCCACGTGACAATAAACGAGCACTCGGAGATCAAGGCGAAGGTGCTGCACTTCGTGGAGGTGCTGGCGCGGCCGCTCGTCATGTACCAGACGCTGCATCCCGTGCACTGGAGCCCGGCCTACGTCGGCGGGAGGGTGAGTGGAGATTATTATCATAGTTTGAGGGTAGGATCATCACTTCATATGAGTTTACTCTTTGAGAGTAGGTGCATCAAAATATCTACATCTTTAAACCACACAACTTACTGAATTTTTGCTTAATGATTTATTTATGAATAAGTAATTATTCTTGAATTTAGAATAGGTACTGATGAGAGGTGACCAAATTTATAACTCAATCCTAGCTGATAGGTAGATAAAACAAAGTTGTAAATGAAATTGTAATTACAGAGCAGCAGTCTCGCTGACGATGGTATGGGGCAGCTGATGTCTTCGGTCACTGTGCCTATCTTCGACAGGAGAAACCACACCAAGGTAACCATCCCATAACTGGTTTAAAATCAACAACAAATGAGCAGATGAAATGAAACTGGGCACTAAAACGCGAGAGATTCTATTACCAAGTATCTTTTCAGAAAAGGGAAGCAAACTTACTAGGTGTGGTTGGGACCGATGTTCCTGTCGATCAAATTAAGAAGCTCGTATCGCCGTACAAGGTAAACTTAATATTACAATACATATTTTAATCCTTTTTAAAACATTTCATAAAAGGTGACATTGCCTTTTATCGTTTGCAGTTGGGAGTAAACGGTTACTCATTCATGGTGGATAACAACGGGCATGTTCTGTATCACCCTGATTTGAGGCCACTGGTAATTATAAAACCACTCAAATTTTCGTATTCCAAATCAAATCATATTCAATTGTGGTATACTTGAATTGTATAAATTTAAAGTAGGTACCTAATCAAATGATAGACAGCAAAATAATATTGTAACAATAATGACAAAATGTTAAAATGTGAGCACCATGTAAGCACTGATGCATTAATATAGCATAACTTCCTAGTAGATATAAGTTTCTGACATGGCAATATTCTGGGCCTATTACTTCTTTATTTGTGATGCCTTATGCGTTAACCTACATTGTCCTCACATCTCTTAATACCTACTGTAAATAAACAAACATAATTTTAAAAAAGACAAAAGAAAAAATGTATCCATGGAGTTTCTTGCATGTTCTTCTCCATAGGACTTTGTTTTGGAACATGCACCTAGTTCTTGACTTTTTAAAAGTGCCAGTTAATCTGGCCTATTTGAAATAAAAATATTTGAATTTTTTTTTTTTTGTACAATATTGACTGAAGGATAAATAATTAATAACGTCATCATTTTATTACAGCATACAAATGAGGAAGTGAGTACAAGTTCAAACGACATCCCTATAAATATTACGAAACATACCTATACTAACCTAAGTTAAAACTACTAGGAATATTTAATATTACACACACTCGCATACTCCATACTTACGCCTCCTTCTCACACGCTACACACACTCACACTCCTTCTCACACAGGCACAGTAATTGTCACCACAACCAAAATACAATATCACGATCAGTTATACCACTTACCACTAAATCTATTCACCAACCCTATATTACATTGGCCTCATGATACAGGCTCTTGCCAAGTTTGAGGACCACTGAAAATATATATCTTTATAATATTAAGTGCGAGTGCACTAAACATGTCTCTCCTTTCAGTACACGGAGACGCTCCGACCTCTATACTCGATCGTAGACCTCACTGACGTCGAGCTGCTTGTGGACTCTGATGAGAACTCCAGGGTCAACCTCACCTCACTGTTACTCGATGTAAATATTATTATTCTTTTACCGGAAAGTACCTGCTTACCTACTGTAATTTTAAGATCCTGGACCCATAGGTAAGACTATGATACAGCGTTTTCATTGGTATTTTCTCTCGGCACCTACTTCGCTTACTAGTAGTACTTTGGTACCTATTCATACAGCTGAGCCTACCAGACTAAACCCTTAAATTTGTATTTGATCTCACCTCACCAGACGACCGCTTGGCGCAGTGTTTCGAGCGTAGGCCGCTCGGCACACTGCACATGGTGGTTGCGGGTTCGGTTCCAGCTGGGGTAAATTGCAGAAATGGCCTTTTCGTAATTTTCCCTGGTCTGGGTGTCACTAGGATCGCTTCCAGTCCATTGTGCGGTACCCATAGTACAAGCGTTGCTTAGTTTGGGACCATACAGTTGATGTGTTCGATTGGCGATATTTATTATTTATTTATTTACCTACTAAGGTTGTGATTTCGTTGTACCCGTCCAGCTCCGACACGACATGATAGAGCAGCGGGAGGGCGAGACGGAGATAGCAGTGAAGGTTCAGTACGACAACATGAGGCGCGTGGCCACCCGGCGGCAGCGGTACTTCTACAGCCCCGTGGACGGCACGCCCTTCTCACTGGCGGCAGTCCTGCCCGATGGATACGGCATGTACGAGCTGCAGGCGGAGCAGGAGGTCAAGCATAGTCCGATAAACGGTGTGTAGAAAGAATTATATCTCATTGTTTAGATGATGATGATGAAGTACGTACGAATGTATAGTATTTACCTACTCTTTTTTTCTATACCACAGTCACGGAATATTTCAAAGGGGACAACTGGAAAGTTCACCCTGATTGGTAAGTCTTTTTTCCAATTGTAATTTTTTTTTTTTAAATAATGCACAACAGTGAAATAATTTCCTTTTGTGATTTAAAATATCCCCGTTGTTCTTTTAAATTGGACTTCAAATGAGCATGAGCATACAGGGGATTTCTAAAAACCAACGCCCCTGCTTTATAATAAAACTTAACTAACAACCCGCCACGAAGTTGGCGCAGTGGTTCGAGCGTAGGCCGCTCGGCTCACTGCACATAGCGGTTGCGGGTTTGATTCCCGCTGGGGTATATTTCGGAAATGGACTTTTCTTAATTTTCCCTCGTCTGGGTGTTATTGGTATCGCCCCCAGTCCATTGTACGGTACCCATAGTACAAGCGTTGTTTAGTTTGGGACCATACAGTTGATGTGTCAGTCTGGCGATATTTATTTATTTACTAGCTGTGCCCGCGACTTCGTCCGCGTGGAATTTAATTGACAAAGTTTAATACAAACTTTCATCCCCTATTTTATCCCCTTGGGGGTAGAATTAATCAAAATCCTTTCTTAGCGGATGCCTACGTTATAACATCTACCTGCATGGCAAATTTCAGCCCGATCCGTCCAGTGGTTTGGGCTGTGCGTTGATAGATCACTATGTCAGTCAGTCAGTCAGTCACATTTGAGTTATATATATTTAGATTTATTATACCCATCACCCATTTGTGTGATCGCCAGGGTGTACTGCGAGTACGCGTCCACGTCGGAGCAGTCGTTCAGCTCGCCGGAGGAGCAGCTGGTGCACTTCCTGTCGCGCGCCGGCCGCCCCGGCTGGAAGTGGATGTCGCTGCGCCCGCGCGCGCTCACGCTCCACAACGCGCACAAGAAACAGGATAAAGATTCCTATTATTGTGAGTTTATTCATATTTTATATTAGAGTATGTTGCGTTCTTTAGCCGGAACTCTGACTTATTCTCCCTTATTAGCCACATTTTAAAAGAGCTCTACATTGTTAGCACGTTTGTGCCACTAAAATGGATAAGCAGAACAGCACTGATGTGCAACCACATTAAGCCCATAGTACTTCGCAATGTAAAGCCTCTCTACAGCTCACCACCTTGAGCGTTTTCACATTGGACATCGGCACCACAGATATAGATTTACATAGATAACGCAAATGTATGTACTTAGCGTGTCCGAAAACCCCGACCAAGCGTCGAGGTTGGTCGCCGATAACTTACAGTCCTCGCGACTACAGATATAAAAATATGAGTATAAGCGAGATAATCACTCGAGATAATCGTAGCGGACGGAGGGGCATCGGCGGCATCGGTGTCTTTGAAGCGGTTTGGATTTCCCGTCACTAATGACGTCACAGTAGGTGTTAAAAATTCGGCACGCTTGGTTTCAATACAAATCGTGATACTTGCGTTATCTATGTAAATCTATATCTGTGATCGGCACGATATCGGCGCGATATCAACGACTACACACCAAAGACCATAGCACCGGCACAAAAACGGACACACAAATTACAGTGTAGTCGCGATAACGACACAGTGTGAAAGCGTTTAGTACAAAATGTGTGAGATACTATCCGACGATATTAGGTCGGTGTGGTCATCTGCATTTGTGACAATGCCCATAGTGGGTATATTAAATAGTGTCCGGTCCATAATACGTATACTCCACCTCCTCCTCCACCTCGCCTCCACTATACCAGCACGGCGGGGGACATTTTTTTTTTTTTTTAATTGCTGAGTTCATCAGAATAAACAGCAATGTCTCATTGAGAGTTCAGCCGTTGGACTCTAATCACAACGCTAGTTTCAAGGCGTTTGTGGTTAGGGTCCCCTCCGACAGGCTGTCAACTTTCATGCAGGAAGACTACTGGCCGAAGGGTGTGGTGTTCAGGCGCTTTCGGCTGAGATTGCCGCCGTAACCACCCATAGTTTAGTTTAGTGTTAAATATAAATATGTATGTTAGTTTATAAACATCTATGGGCCTGCGTTGCCTGAGAACAAATAAATAAATACTCACATAATGTCTTGCTTTCAGGCGACAAAACTTTAGTGCAATCATTGATTCGGGACGCAATGGTAATTAAAGAATTGGACGCTCACATTGGACATGCCAGCCATCACTCCCAGTAAGTACAATATTATTCATAGCATGTTTAACTGCACAAAACAATGCATTGCCTAACTTTAAAGTTCACGACAGCGAATCGAAAGAACATGTTTTTGAAAGCAAAGCCTTCTGCATGAGACTATCTGTAACACAAATCAATTAAGCAATTTTTGTTAATTTTATGTTGATCACTAATTGTTTATGTGTTTGTCACGCAAATAGCCCGATAGCGACCTTAATGGTACTTCTGACAAGGTAACGTAAATCTTCATGCAATAGGAGTTATAGTTTTAATTAGAACTAAACTTGGCTAGAGATTTGAAAAGTTAGCTACACGTCGTCTAAAGCCCCAATATATAAAGGACTAGCAGTTTATAAAAAAACTTTGGTTGAAAATAAACTTAGGAAAATATACCAAGGACTATATCAGATCAGTCTGCAAAAGGAATTGAAGCAAATCATAAGTATCTAAACTTGTGTTGCGTACTTGCTTGAGTGTAAGATGTCAACCTTGTTACGTAGGCACCTTCACGTATTTAGCGCAACTTTTTCCCACGTTTACCTAACACTAATAAAAATAGCTAGCAAGGACACGGTAAGGTATTATATTTTTTGTGTGTCATTTTACAGCCAGCACGGATTGTTGTTTTAATTTGATACCACTGCTACCTAATTCTTTAGTTACATCGTTATATTGCTATGAAAACGCTTAATATGTACAAAATCAAAATTCATACCTATTCAACTCATATTGTAACCTACTTTGTAGTTACCGTGGTTATGTTATTGGATTATAGCGTTTTCTAGCGCGGTACTCTGCAGCGGCGCCACCATAATAAATAGCGACCAATCACAGTGGGATATAGTATACCTTCAATAAACTGAATTTGTTAAAATAACCCTTTATGAATGAACGCGTACATACAATATAGAATTATGAAAGTCTTAGAAATAGAAGAGGCTGACAAGCTGCTGCATTTTTTTAAGTTATTCTAAACATTCATAGCCAAGGAATTCTACGTTGCCAACAACCCAAACAATTAAAGACTAAATTCTAATCCTAGTCATCTTTGCAGGCAAGGCCGGTTCCACAAGTTCGTGGTGACGCTGTCCTTCATCGCAACGCGCAGCGGTCTCCTCAAATGGACGGAGACCGTCAACAGCACCAGAACTCCGGAAGCTGCTGAGCCGTAAGCACAGATATTAATTACAACGTAGTTTTGGACGAAAATTACATTAAGATGGAGTAAATTTCCACGTTCGCTATCAGACATGGGATCGATTTATCGATATCGGCGTTAAATGCCCCCTTTTATTTACACTATTCTCAGTCCGCGGTCTTATTGCAGACATTTCAGCGAACGCTACGCCCGTGCCTTCGATTCGGAATGGTACCGGCGTGCGGTGGAACACCACGCCATTGAACCGGAGAGCTTCGTGTTCTCCGTCCCGTTCCGCGACGGCTCCGAGGCGGAAGACCTGAGCGGGAGGCCCCCGCTAGTGCTCGCCACGCACGCCGTGTTCGTCGAGTCCAGGGGACACAGGGCGCCGGCCGCCGTCGTTGGTCTCTATTTCCAACTGGATTCCCTCGCGAGACATTTCCTGAATGTTACATCTGCGGTAAGTTATTTGGAGGTTGTGGTGATGCTCGCATTAGCTTATACCGTGTTAGTGGATCATCAAATGAGGATAATTCTTCTGTCTTATTGCTCCTCAATTTCAATCTTTGTTCTCGTGTGTTCACGACATAATTTGAAATTGCGATTCATTCCTACATTTCGCAAACCTTAGCGAACATTTTGAAGATTTTAATTGGGGTGTGGATACTAACTGTTAAGTATCTGTTTCAACGCCAATGTGTTAATTTAATACCTATTTTGTTATCCCACAGTGCACAGGAGGTACCGCCTGCAAGAAAACATGCGCGGGCGACGAACTGGACTGCTACATCTTAGACGACAATGGCTTCATTATTCTGTCAGAAGACGCATCGCAGACCGGTCGGTTCTTTGGGCAAGTGGACGGGACCATCATGGACTCTCTAGTCCAGGACCGCATTTACAAAAAAGTTACCGTTCACGACCATCAAGGCAGATGTCCTGATTCCAGGAATCCCTTCAGCGGAGAGGGTAGCAAGTTATCGGTAAGAGTCTTTCAAGAGTTATCTCAATCATATTGTCCAAATCATCTTCTAGTTTTGATGCCCTGTATTTTCCTGCAGCCGCTAAAACCCCTCTCCTGGTTGGGAGGATACCTCACCAGTTTAATAGCGATGTGGTTCCCCTTGTGGGAGCCAGCGCAAGCGCGGGCCCGACCCTACGCGGAGGACGAAACAGGTAAGTGCTAAAATTGTCGAAACGATCACCACCTATCAATTTTAAAAAAACCTTAAACTCCCTCGTTCTCGAAATCGATTATATTAACCGTTTCAAGACTCGCTCACACATACAGATTACGAGGACTACGAGGGCGAGGACGGCGATCACGACGACGACGTCGGCCGGGACCGGGGCACATACGAGATCATCATCGACGGGAACGGAGAGAACGCGCGGGAGGGGGGCCGCGCCTCCCCCGCTGCGCCCCCGCCGCCCGCCGCGGGGGGCGGGGGAGGCGGGGGCGGCGGGGGCGGGGCGCCCGGCGCTGCGCCGCCGCCGCGCGGGGCCGTGCGCTCCGCCGCCGTGCGCCCCTGCGACACCAGCGCAGAACTGTTTACGCTGCAGTCCGCCCGACTCAACGCCGCACAGCCGCTCAAGGGAAAACTCACCAACTGTCACAATTCCGGATGCGAGAGGTTAGTTTGGAACAGTTTCGGATTGGCGATAGAAGACGAGAAAGATGTACCTACAGGTTGAAACAGAAACGGTATACTCTCTTTATCAAAACTTAACTTTGTAATTCTAAAACTATCAGCTTTGGAGGAAACTTGAAAACAAAAGGTGGTATAGGAATACAGCTGTTGACAGATTTCACAAGTCTACAAAACCTTTAGTAGGTACTTCAACTGTGCCACAAAGTCGAGAGTTTCAGATTTACAAAGTAATTTCAAAATAAATAATATAGGTACCTGCCCTTTTTGTTTATGGGAAGTTCTTGACATGGTATAACTTGGATGCAGGCCGTTCAGCGTGCAGAAGATCCCGCACAGCAACCTGATCCTGCTGGTGGTGGACACGCTGTGCCCGTGCGGCGCCAAGCGGCTGGACGTGCGCGCGCGCGAGGCGGCCCCGCGCGCCGCCTGCCGCCGCGCCGCCGCGCCGCCGCGCCGCCGCCGCCCGCACCACTGCGGCTCCTACCACCCGGAGGTACCGACTACCGACACAACTCACACCATTCATACGAGTATCCGCACCACAGACTTATATACTACATTGTTACCCTAAGGATGAAAGCAACTTATTTAGTCCCGAGATGATCGTTCGAGGAACAAAATAAGTATTTCACCCGAGGTAAACACTGTGCTTTTGATTACGAATACAAGGAAAGTAAATGAAATCAAGCGGTCAATCCATATCTGAATCAGATGAACTCATTATGTTAATACAAGGAAGTATGAACAATACTCTACAACTCGAAAAAACCAATGAAGATCGGACAACTTCAGACCCACTTTCCGAGTATGAGTAATGAAAAATACTATACGCACGTTGTCGTCTCTCGCTCGACTATAATTTAGAATTGGGGCGATGTCGCTAGGACAGTGGAACATCTCGATCGTACTCATTTATTTAGCATGGAAGGCATCACACCGAAGCTATTATTTTCTTATCCACCTCTGTTTTATTTATTATTATTATTATTTTGGTGGTAAACATTTAAATTGATGTAAAGTGTGGGTAGGTATACACACCTCACTAAACTAGCTTTCTAATTTAAATACCTAAATCTGAGTGAGATTTCATTACTATTTACTTATTTAGTGACAATGGTGTGGTGTACTTTCTCAGAAACAGCTACAGATGTTCCTGAGAATGTAAACCATCTTTTATTCATTGAAAAGAGTAGCCATTGAGTTTCTTGCCGGATCATCTCAGTGGACGCAGCATACCGAAGCGGTAGTAGATTTTGACTATTCATAAATGCTTTGTTGGCTTACTTCTATAAAAACAATTATGAGTTTGAGTTCCCTAGAAAATCATAAGTACGCGCCCGACTAAACTGGAGTAAATATCTTGTTCGGCAGGAAATCGAGATCCAGTCGTGCGCCCGTGGGGAACGCATGATGCCCGCGTTGATCTCTCTGCTAGCATCTGTCCTGCTGAGGTTCGTGGGCGGGACGTGACTGCAGCACCGCTACTATTAAATGTCACCATTCACCATCCTCGGGACCGCCACCGGTCCCGAACGTTCTTACATTAAAGAACCTTTCACCGCATCTATTTAAGTTTCGGATCGGTGAACTGTTTGTGAGTGAATCTTGAAGACAGATTCTGCAAGAAGCGGCGTTCCAGTGTTCGAGCAACGTGTGTGTCTGTGTGCAGTGTGCGATGTATGGAGGCGCGGCCGCCGCGCAGCTCGGTGGCCGCCGCAATGGTTACAAGCACAGATATAGATTTACATAGATAACGCAAATGTATGTACTTAGCGTGTCCGAAAACCCCGACCAAGCGTCGAGGTTGGTCGCCGATAACTTACAGTCCTCGCGACTACAGATATAAAAATATGAGTATGAGCGTGATTATCAATCGAGAGAATCGTAGCGGGCGGAGGGACATCGGCGGCATCGGTGTCTTTGAGCCGGTTTGGATTTCCCGTCACTAATGACGTCACAGTGATGTTAAAATTTCGGCACGCTTGGTTTCAATACAAACCGTGATACTTGCGTTATCTATGTAAATCTATATCTGTGATTACAAGTTTTGATCAAATTACCGACTGAAGTTTTGGTCCGACCAAGTGAACTTTGATCTTGTTTTGACGCAGGATTATCTATTTGAAATAGAAATACGATAATTAAAATATTATCTCCTCTCTTAAGTTGACAGTTTGCACGTCGATGCGGACGTGTACGGTACATAGGTAGGTAACTAAATATCTTGTTAAATTTAAAACGAGTATTATCACAAACTCGGAGATCTTATAAATTATAGCTAATGTTAATAGGTATTGAAAGATAATTAATGTAAAATATTAATATCTAATATCGTTTGAAACTGTTTTAGAAAAATTTACCTACGTTGAGACCTAATTCGATTTATTTCTCGACATCTGTCATTCAAATTAATCGCAAACTTATTGAATAGTCGCATAGAAGTTAATGTAAATAAGAAAATATTTCGTTCGTAGAGAGGTTTGTTTTGCTAAAGTTGTGTGTGCCTGTGTATTGTATAAAGTCGTTGCGTCGCGAGAAGGCGTCGCGTCGCGGGGTCGGAGCGGGCGACAGTATCATAGTCCCCGAGTGCCCCCGACGCCGCAGTCTCCGGCGACTTTCCATTCGTCTAGTCGTTAGTGATTTTCTCACCTAATCTTTGAGCAATGTCGTCGAGAAACTGTAAACGGTTTCGTATTTTTATTGTAAATATTTACTAACTTAAATGGCCTACTACGATTTTAAGAGGGTGTGTTGCTAGTTTTAGGTCGTTCGAATTCGACTTCTGCTGTCGTCGCGGAGACACGGTCGCAACGATCTGGCAAGATCTTGTTGTGCGTGTTGAAACATTCAATAATTTCGAGTCCCGACCTCGAAACACGAATGAGTAATGACATACTACTTTCATACGTAAATTTCAAATTTTGGAGATAAGAGAGTAAACGTATATTTACCTAATAACTTGTTTGTACCTAACCTAAATGTGAATGTTACATAGGACTATAAAGCTCAGATCCGAGTACTTATTAAAGTTTTTGTATATCATTATATTAAATAGTCATTAATGTACCTACACGAGTATACGGCTTGCTATTGTCCATTTTATTGCAAATGTTTGAAATAGTACAAAAGCATTCAGTTGCCTACCTACAGATATTCCTAATACAGATAGTCAACAGACTAGAGACACAGTGCCAAACCACAGTCTTTCACATAACACATGGTTTTATGAGACGGACCGATAGATGATACGTGTGTACATACTCGTATAGTCATGTCATTTTACGAAGACGCATTTATTATTGCAAATTGACCCATATGCAAGTGTCATAAGAGTCACAGCACGCATCTTCGTGAAAAGATCGAATTATAACATAGGACAATAGCAAGCTAAACATTCTACATAAATGTAGATTGATAACAGTAATCTCTTGATGTGTATTTAGACGTATTTATAATGTTATAACTGAAAGATAGCTGAGAGGATTAGCAATTTCCGTAATGATCTACGAGAGTCATACCAAAGTCGCGAACCCTACATGTTACAGGACTTATACAAGAAAGCTCCTGAAATATACAATAATTCAAGTTAGAAGTATCCCGTTAGATTACCTTATAGCGAGTATATCCCCAAACTACGAGATTACTGTAGTCAATTCATATATCATCGACAAATATCACAGAACACATATCGTACACGACACATACTCAGAATAAATTATATATTTAACACAGATATCGTTGAGGGCGCTTTTGAGAAATTGTACATTTTGTATAAATACAGTAAGGAGTCGATTTAATGGCGTATAGATTGTTTAAACCGGTGAGTGGCGAACGGCTGGCATCGTATTGAAAGTGCTTCTAGTGAGCATCGAGTCTTCCATAGCAGTCGAACGCGGGGCGAGTGTTTACTGTTACGTCTAAGTATTAATCGATAATAATAGCGTATACTTATCATAGCATAGGCGGAGCTCGCGTCTTGTACGAGTGCAGATATTTTTACTTGCACTTCGCGGGATTTAGTTCTACGTAACTATAGACACAAAACAAATACCTCGGTTTAGTTACTCGACTAGTTAGACAGAGTTAGCGTTAATTTCGCGTTTAGTTCTCAGACATATCAATTCAGGCACCAAATGAGACTATAGAGCGTAAGCGACTTTTGAATTTCGATTGTGATTTTTTCATGTAATACACTATATTAATATGGATTATTTTAATGAGGCCTTTATCAATGTTATGTGTGTGGAATACCGCAGTGTGTGAACTAGAGTTGCCTAACTATCAATTGTCTATCGAGAGTTTGCCAATACCATCGTGGCCTCGAAATAATTGAATCGACAGTGATTTCATTAAAACACGCCATAATACTGATACTATAGATACTATTGCTTTTCATTAATAGTATTGATCGCTATTTTCGGTAGATACTATCAATACTATCGAGTCCGATAGTTTTCGATATCAACTATCGATAAATCGATTATCGATAGTTAGGCAACACTACGAACCATGTCTCATTGACAGGGTCCTCATTAAAATACTTGTCTAGAATCGTATGTAATAAGTTGTGTGAGAGGAGGAACAGTGATCTCTAAATTTGCCACTTCCACCTACGTGACCCCTGTACCGTACATTATCTATGTAACGGTTAATTGTTGTCGGTTCTAAGATTCCCACTGTCGATACCTTGTGCTTTTTAGGAGTATATTCAAAATTCGTATTGGTAAATTTCAAAATTATACGGATTCAAATGCAGATTTTGACGTCACTGTTTTTTTTTATTATTTCCTTAAACTTAGTTAATGATTGGACATGGTTCTCTAGCGTAATTCTAGTAAAATACTGTTCTTTTGTTACTTGCCAGTTCATGCTATAGATATACCGTAATTACAACAATAAAGTTCTCTTATAACATTGTGATAACGCGTTTCACTTCGTTAATCTTCAAACGCGGACTCGGTTAAACCGATTTGACGCCCTGACAGTTAAATAGTGCTGCCATCTTAACACAAACTACCAACCTGTTTAAGTTAAAGCATCACATACGCAAGCAAGCAAATGTATAATTACAAAATTGCCATATAATAATGCCATATAGTACATTGTTACCCAAGGGGTGAAGGTAAGTCATTCACCCGAGGTAAACACTGTGCTTTTCATTACGAATACAAGGACAGTAAAAATAAAAACAGGAATTAGCTACATAAATAATACAAGGAAGTATGAGCTCTACAACTCGAAAAAACGAATGAAGGTCGGATTGCCATTTGCCGCATATTTTGTTTTTTCCGTAGGCAGGTTCAATAGAAATGTCAAATAGAACTAATTTCTTTTTAATAACTGGACAGCTGTCAGTTGAAAGCGATTATTCCTAGGGCTGAAAAGTATTACTTTCGACCCTCTCCTCCGGCAACTTCAGACCTACTTTCCGAGTATGAGTAATGAAAAAGGACTTTTCACGTAGAAAAATATATAGTTTTTGTTTTGGTCGCACTAAAGTGTATATCTCTATTTCAGGACTGTCGTATCATAGAATCAATTGAAACCCTCAAACAACCGTCGAGTCGGCGACGTGATTCTAACCTCGACACATTCAAAAATGTAGTCTATTCGTCGTTATCCGTATACCTACTTTAGTCCTTATTCACACCAACAAAGAGTTCACTTCCCTTCTGTCTTGACGGCTAAAATCAAACGGCGGGTATTGATTCATAAAAAGGCGTACGTACGTATATTAGCTTTATATCTTAAACTAACGTTACATGTAAAGGCTAGCGGCGAAGACGATGTCCCTCTTGAGTATTTTGATGGCTTCGCTGAACTTGTTCTCGAGGTCCGTGTTGCCGATGTTCTTGGCCGCTTGGCAGAGCTGGCGGAGGACCTCTTCCAGCCGCCGCATGCATCTGATTATGGACCCTGAGGATTGGAACAGCCGTTATGCCTACAGTGCTTCTAAATCACTAAAATATTGCAGCAAGTGTCCACAAATAATGTAACTCTAGTCTCCTTTAGGGTGTTAGCACACCCAATCGATCAACCTATGATCGATCTATGGTAGATTGAGATGAGTCGACATCGATTGACAGATTATCGCCAGACTGACACACCAACTGTATGGTACCAAACTAAGCAGCGCTTGTGGTATGTGTACCGTACAATGGGCTGGGGGCCCAGTGACACCCATTCCAGGGCAAATTACGGAAAGTCCATTTCTGAAATTTACCCCAGCGGCAATCGAACCCGCAACCACCATGTGCAGTAAGCCGAGCGGCCTACGCTCGAACCACTGCGCCAAAACGTCGTTACATTATAGATACAGCGACGTACAATCATCAACGATCGACGCACGGTCGACCAATTGGTGTGGTAACGAACTTACAATCTCTTTAGACATTCTCAAATAATCAATTGCATACCTTTACTTACCACCTATATCATGAAACTGTGATAAGCTGGTCGAACTCTTCGAAACAAGAAGCAGGTTTCTTACCTCCCAAATCAATTACAACAATCATTCTTACTTACATACGGTAAAACCAATTATCACATGAGGAAACCTGCTTGTTCAAACCTAATAAGTTTCCGAAAGGCTGTCCAAACAGAGCCAGGGTGGTGGACTATGGCCTGTATTACTCTCCTTAAGGATAGGCTAATAATGATCACCTTCAAACACATCGGTCATCTTGCAGATCTGCAGGAAGGATGCGCCCTTAGCCCACGCGAGCACGACGTCCATCAGCGTGCACTTGAACTTGCCGACGTACTCGTCCTCGTCGATGTCCATCTTCGCGTCGATAGACACTTTCGCTATGCGACGAGCGTACTCCTGGTGGAAACAATTGACAATTGGATATCGTTAGGCAGAACGGAATCATCCTACAAGCACTGCTAACCAAAACCAACCTTGTGTTAGTGGGGCTAGGGTGGTTTTAGTTTGCAGAAGTGTGTGCGGGTTGGTTCCATTTTGCAATACTATGTCCAATTATTATGATGAAATCACACATAGCCATAAAGTAGTCCTCAATAATGTATTAATTCGGGGCGGTAAAACACAAATTCACTGTCGAAAGACATAATAAGTCGTCTATCTTTGCTGCGCTTAAAACTGGGCATCTGGGACATAACTCAGGGTTAACAAAACAAAATATATTGGGGTTGTGTTGCACACCGTGCCCAAATGCCGATCACTAGTGGATAATAAACTTATTTCAAAAATATTACTTTCCGTTTCATCAGCTGACTGAAAGGGGTTTTATTTTATAGCACCTTTATCAGTAGATCCTTTAAAAATCACACGACAATAGTACTGCTTCCATCATATGAGTATTCTGGTCAAAAATATTTTTTGTTCACTCATTGGGCGTAGGGTACGCCATAGTTATGTGCGTAAAGTAAGCTAGTGAATATTTAACGACCGCTTGACGCAGTGGTTCGAGCGTAGACCGCTCTGCTCACTGCACATGGTGGTTGCGGGTTCTATTCCCGCTGGAGTAAATTTCAGACGTCAAAAAAATGTGATGTCACAAAATTTGGGACCCCTCTCTACCCCTTGTCACACAATGTCACACTTCGTCGAGCCCCTCCCTCCCCCTTAACGTGTGACGTAATTTATGGATGGCCCGTAACAGTCGTGCTATAGATGCTATGAAGTACCTGCAGCTGCCTGAGCACTCCGCGCAGTTCTTCCCCGGTGGCGGATGCCTGCGTGGAGTTCTCGTCGCACACGAAGCAACTGACCAACGACGCGCTCTGCTCCGAGCTCAAGGCGTTAAATACGCCGTTGAATATCAACTCCGTTAGCAGAAGTTCGTCGGCGCTGTTGACAATGAACGAGAATGTAATCATTCGCTTCTCTTTTCAAACCCTCGCTTGTATTAATAATACTTAAAAATAGCGTACACTGTGCACAAGTAAAAGAACGCACTATAATTTTTATGTGTTGGTTCGCTTCGTTGGCCGGTTTGTTGGTGCACCCATCACACACCATTGGCCAGTTTGTGATAGCTTATATTGCAGGTCAACCATAGGGATATTTTTAATAGTGAGAAAAAAAAAGGATATTCGTAAAATACTCAAATAATGTTCACTCGAACGTAACAGGCACTTCTAGTAGAAAATAAAAACAAAACTATTTTAATTTTAGCATGCTTCCCTTAGAAAAAAAATATAAAAAAAAAGATAAATATAATAGGGACTTTAGCAAAGATTTTCTACAAACCTGCTCAACTCGCAAGCGATTCGTCCCTTCATTTCTATGACGTCAGCGGACGTGCAGTACCCGAGCCGCCTCAACACGCGTTTCCTTTTCTTGAGCTCGTCCATCTGCAGTATACTCTTAGCCTTCTTCAACTCGGACTTGGCGAGGGTCAGCTCCTCGTGGAGTTCTTGCTTCCTCTCGTACGCGGCTGTCAGTGCACCGCGACTCTTGTCGTTGTGGAGCGGATGTGCGTATAGCCTAACAACACGTGATATAGTAACATATCTGCGCATACACAAATAGAAATAGTGTTGGACGCAAAACGGCAAACATTAGTCACAAGGCTTAATTATTTTCTTTAGTTTCCGAAGATGAAGATGCCGCACACACATGTTCGCCACACACTCCCAACACTGTAACTCCTGTAAGCCAGGATCGACAATGGTGACCAATAACTCAAAACTATCCGAAAATAAATAGTTTCCGAAGATATAAACACCTTAAAAAAATAAAAAGTTGGCATTAGTAGCCAAGTTTATACAGCCTAACCCCTTTTGTATTCACATTGGTCATAATGAACCTTTACCTCTCACATTTCAAATAACAACTGTGGTATCCCTGAACCTTACTCCTGTCTCGCTCACTCTCGGTGTGTTTACTCTGTGGTTTTGCAACTCATATATTGTACAAATAAACTAAGTAATTAATCAATTTACGTAGTTTCATTAATACATATTAATGGCGACGAGGATGGAATTCTACCATAAAACATAAAGTAATATCCACCTCTCCTCCAGTTGCTTTATCCTGTCCACGCACTCCTTGAACACGGAATCATTGATCTTCATGTCCTTGATAGGGTTCAGCAGCGGCGGCCCGTCCGGGAACCGTTTCTTCACCTCGCCGATGGTCTTGAGGACAGACTTGCGGTTATCAGCAGGCCGCAAGTCCTTGGGATAGTACACACGGAGCGAACTGATCTGGTATATCAGTGTGTGTAGAACTGGCACCACTTCTACGTCGCCTGCCTGAAATTTAAGTATTTTATGATATAATAATGATAACTATATCACAGCCGTCGAGAAGCGATACGAAATCGTAATTAGTTTCGAGTTCAATTCAATTCATTTTGTGGCGGGAACCGTAATGTTAATTATAAATAAAAGAAGACGAAACCTTCAAACAACTAATTTATTAAAATAATCGACTCATTTACGTATCGCTTCTAGTTGGCCGTGGTATGGAATACATTTGCTGCGATGGGCTTGCCTGTGCCCGCCACCTGCGGTTCTTTTTTCTACTATTTGAACTTTAAAACCAAAGGATGTCAAACTATTGTATGTATTTCAGACTATTATGTATTAGCTTTCCGTGTAGTGTACGAAACCCACTACACCAGAACGATGGGATAAAATAAAAATAAATAAATAGGTACCTCTCCGGGCGGGCACGGTACATTGCTCTCCGGGTCATCTCCAGAAGTCTTCTTGACGTGCAGCAGTATGTCCACTATGATCACTCCCTCAGCTGTGAGTGGGTTCTCCTCTTGCGGCTTCTTGCTTTTGCCCATCTTATGTCTAAAGTTCACTATTATACCCCAGTCGTATTCGTACTTCTCTGTTTTAACCTGTGTTATACAAAATAATGTATGTGTCCACATTAGCTTTCCATATTTCTGAATACTATTTGACCCTTACGTGTACGCATAACTGCACCTCTATCGCATTATTGTTCAAAGAGATTGGTACTATAAAATGTATGAAATACAAAATATTGTCTACTTTATCGCCTGCATAAGATAAATCAAGCTATCAAGGCATCAATCTGCAATAAGGTGCGGATACATTTCAGTGACTTCACTAAAGTAAGAGGTAGGAGGTAGGGAGGAGGTACGCTGGAATGGTTTGGACACGTGATGAGAAGGGATGAGAAGCATGTGACTAAAAGAGTGATGAATATGAATGTGGATGGATACAGTGCGAGAGGAAGGCCCAAGAAAAGATGGATGGATTGTATCAAGAGTGATATGAACGAGGTTGGAGTGGATGTGAGTATGACGGGAAAGCGCGATGAATGGAAGGAAAAGACATACTGCGCCGACCCCAGATAATGGGAAAAGGTAAGACAGATGGTGATGATTGTCTAAATAATCGCTTGCATAACATATATCAAGTTATCAAAGCATCTATCTGCAATAAGGTGCAGAGATATTGCAGAAACTTCACCTACCTTAACCAGTCGTCCGGGCTGTAAGAACGGTTTCAGATACTCCGGCCGCGTTATGAAAGCCCGGAACTGCGCGCCGAGCAGGTCGAGCTGCGACCGGATGCTGCAGTACGACGCTATCGAGTGCTCCTGCTCGATGCCCAACGCGTCATACTCCTTTTGTTTCGTTTTCACTTCTGTTACCCAGAGATAGTTTGTTGAGCATTTTCTAAAACCCCCGAGGCCAGACTAGTCGTACTAATGCTATGACAATTTTCACCACTTTTACATAATTTAAACAAGATTTTTCATCACCCATAAGCATAAATACATCGCTTTTAGGAGGAAAGTGTCATTTTTTTTTATCTCCAAAACTTGTGTTTCTTTGAATTATAATGTGAAATATTAGTAGAAACCTAACCGTTCTATGTTCGTTTAAGTGGTGAAGGATGATTTTTAGATGAAGAGTTAATCCCGCAACTGTATGGTGTGTCGCATGGCTACTAGGAGGGCTAACTCCAAATAATTCGTATAATAGCCAGGAGAAGAAATTGATTCTGCATCACCTATAAATTCAATGATTTTCCTTAAATGCCCCATGTCAGTAAGTATCGTCAAATATAATTGAACCTAAAAGTTTTTAATTTTACAGATTTATTATAGGAGTATCTGGGAGTAAAAATAAACATGGATAGACCAAAAAACTTACTATCAATAAGGTCTGGAATCGCGGCTTGATTTTGAAACTGGAAGAAACTCCTCTCCAACATGTACTCGGGGTTGATTTCTTCTACTCGCAATAAATTCAATACCTAAAATTAATTACATATTTTAATCGTGAAGACATTATTAAGACTATCCGATTTTTTATATAACAAAGATGGCAAACAAGGGTATTCGTCGACTTGCCTGATATTAAGCAGTTACCATAGCCTATGGATGCTTGCAATACTAAAGGCATTTCTCGCACATTGCCGCCTGAAGAGCGGTGGGACAAAGAGCGAGGAAGGAAGGGGGCTTTGTCTTCTGGCTCCACCACTTCTAGATCCGCTCTACATACGAAACACAGCTATAATACCAACTTTACGCCGATATTCTGTGAGAAGGTGGTACTACCCCATTTGAGTTAGCCCGTAATTGGCTACAGCTTGCCTCTACCACCGTAAAACATATTATTTTAACATCCACCATTGTCATTTTAATTAAAAACATACCATATTGTAAGTGAGATGGAACGCCGAGTTGATGGGGTCGGCCTTCCCCTGCACCATGCCCTTGACGATGGCCGGCGTGACCTTCTCGTCGATCATGAGGATGACGATCCCCTTGTCGTCCAGCCCGCGCCGCCCCGCGCGCCCCGACATCTGGATGTACTCGCCCGACGATATCTGCCCGCGGGATGGTGCGTTAAGGTAAAAAAATATCGCTTTGCATAACGGAATCAACCCACATGCACTGCTGTAAACCAAAACCAACCTTGTGTTAGTGGCTCTAGGTTGGTTTCAGTTTGCAAAAGTGTGTGTGGGTTGGTTACATTTTGCAAAACTACGTCCAAATCTAATATACAAAATTCTCGTGTCGTGGTGTTTGTTGCCAAACTCCTCCGAAACGGCTCGACCGATTTTCATGAAATTTTGTGTGCATATCGGGTAGGTTAGGTTAGGTTAACATCTATTTTTCATAGCTACTTATATAGATTTTTTTATGGCAGAACAACGTTTGCCGGGATAACTAGTAATATATATTTTTTAAAGCTGTCAAATGTCCCCCCCTAGGTAAAGGCCTCCTCCATACTTTTTCACACATCTCTGTTCTGGGCTATTTTCTTTAACGATGTTCAAATCATCTCGTTATCTTGTCGAACGCTTGGCGCAGCGGTTCGAGCGTAGGCCGCGCGGCTCACTGCACCGGGTGGTTGCGGGTTCAATTCCCGTCAGGATTTCGGAAATACCATTTCGTAATTTTCCCTGGTCCGGGTGTCACTGGGATCGCCCCTAGTTCACTGTACGGTACCCATAGTCCAAGCATTGCTTAGTTTAAAGTTTAAATTAAAACGATATAGTTGACACCTTCCTTCTTTACTCTATGGATTGACACGGTATCACGTATTTCCATTCAATTTGTAAGAAAACGCTGGTAATAACCACTGGTTGAACAAAAATACTCACGAATCTAAAATCTTTGCCGTCGAATTTCTGACAACTGGTGAACACTACAGTCCTCGCGGGCATGTTCAAGCCCATCGCAAACGTTTCAGTCGCGAATAGGGCCTGCAAAGGAAACATAACTCTATAAACTCTAGATAAGACTCAAAATAAATAAACAAACAGTACGCATAAGACTACTAAGCTGTTTGTTATCACTACATTGTATAAAACAGTCGCTTCCCGCTGTCTATATGTCCCTATGTATGCTTAGATCTTTAAAACTACGCAACGGATTTTGATGCGGTTTTTTTTAATAGATAGAGTGATTCGAGAGGAAAGTCTATATGTATAATACATTCTAATTAAATTTGCAAATAGTAGAGAAAGCCGTGCGAAGCCGGGGCGGGTCGCTAGTACCTTTATAAGTCCCAAGCCGAACAATATTTCAATAGTTTCCTTCAGGATAGGCAGTAGTCCGCCATGATGTATGCCGATCCCGCGTCTCAGCAGAGGTATCACGTTCTCGACCTGCGGCAACCGGCGGTCCTCCTCGGAAAGCACATCCATTGCGTTGTTGAACACTTCGTCTACGAGCTTCTTTTCTTCAACTGACATTCACAAGCAAATAAAGTGTTTCAGTCAGTGTATATAGGGTTCATTTTCGGCCATAATAGTACATTGTTACATGAGTGGTGAAAGTTACTTATTTTGTCCCGAGACGGGGTTTGGCGCCCGAGCGTAGCGAGGGCGCTAATAGTTCGAGGGACAAAATAAGTCTTTCACTCGAGGTAAACACTGTGCTTTTCATTACGAATACAAGGAAAATAAAAATAAAAACAGGAATTGGCTAAAGAAATAATACAAGGAAGTATAAACAATACTCTACAACTCGAAAAAAAAAATCGGATTGCCGCTTATTTTGTTTCTTTTTTTCGTTGGCCGGCTACCTTCATTATTTAGCCATTATTTTTCATTTTCATCTTTAAATATTTTGCCCAAATCTATGTTATTTTAAAGAAATTGTTGAAACTAAATTACGAGGGATGCCTTTTAAGTTTTGTCGTTTGAAGAAAAAAACACAACTAGAACCTTATAGTACTTTTTATTGTTTTTCAAAGTATTCACCACGTAGCTTAATACACTTTTCCATTCGCTCAAACCAGTTATTATGTGTTCCGTTTGACGTCCGAAGTCCCTTTATGAGAGAGTACATCGATTCCTTCCGCCGGAAGTTGTCGTTTCGCAATTTTCCCACCACCGCGTCAGCGCCCTCTGTACTTCCGGTTTGGCAACAAATTCAAACCAACCAACGACACCACAAGCCACGATATCTTTTTCATTGTTGCGTCGGTTTTCATACCGTTCGGACGGTTGCTTGTATTCGCAAATATAAATTCATAATCACTGAGCTTTTGAGATTAAAAGTAGAAAGTTCAAATTATTATAAAAAATAGTTAAAGTGAATAACGAATCTACCGCGCCGGCGCCGGAGGCTACAGGAAGAAAACGTCGCAGTTTGGAGTCTTCGTGTGATTCGAGTTCGAGCGAGTCTGAAAACGCGGAGGCAGGTAGCTGCGCGGCATCACCGGCCAGAAAACGTGCACGTGTTACCCGCCATCGCAGCTGCTCCACATCACAGGACGCTGAAATGGATAACAGGTTTGCAATGCTTGCAAATCAGCTGGTAAGTCATGTGAACAATGTTTTAAGTGCGCATCTACCAGTGGTATCGCCGTTGACGAATTCTGCATCGGCATCCGACCCCAGTCATTGTTTTTTACGACCTCCAATAACAAATAGGGTTGAAGATATTACGAATATTACCGTGACTGTTCAAGAGCCTTCTATACCTAAGGCTATACCAGAAAGGCTCTCTAAGCTCGCCGGTATACAACGTTTTGACACGGATGACTGGAAAGGCGTTCGTTACATGGAGACACAAAAGAAATACGTCGCCTCACCGGGTTTTATGGAATTGAAAGTGAACGAAGAACTAAAACGTTTTGAAAACGCGCAGTCAGCTGCACCGTTAAACTGGTCTCAAATGGAACGAAGCTTCGCGGCCATGTCTAACGCGGTTATGGTTCAGAATGAGTGTGTAAATACAGCCTTACAAAGCCTCATAGATTGGTCCTCGCAAAGCGGCACCCAACTTACACCTGTTACTGTTTACGAGAAACTTAAGGATTTATTTGGAGATTCTTCAGCGTATAAAACCGTCTCTCATGATATACTGCAAATTATCTGTGGTAGAAGAGCGGAAGTCTTAGAGACTCGCCGTCGGGGTCTAGTAAAAAATTTGAAAAGCAAGTACATGCGTGATGACTTACAAAAGATACCCCCAAATTTAGAATATATGTTTAACCCTCAGTCTTTATCAACTTATGTCCAAAAAATTGGGGGTATTGATAAGCTAGAGAAGCAGACTTCTTCTGCACGGTCAGATCGCGCGCCGACTCCACAACCATCCACGTCCTTTCGCGATAAATTTCGGCGTACCCGCCCTACTAACAAATCGGTACGGACGGACAAAAAAGAGTCTGCCTCACAGCAAAATAATGAACATTTCAAAAGAAAAGGGGGGGAAAAATATAAGAACTCACACAAACCCTACAAAAATAAAGCATGACTCGGCCGATTTCTCAGGGGGTTGTCTAAAGCTTTATATAGACAATTGGCAACGCTTAGATCCCCCCAAATCAATTTTAAAAATTATTCATGGGTCGAGAATTCCGTTCAGCCAGGTGCCGCCTTTAATTTTTCCTACGGCGGAGGTAATGTTAAAATATCAAACACCCACCACCCACCACCATTTGATGTCAGTAGAAATTCAAAAGATGATCCAAAGTCAAGTGCTCGAACCTGCCCCATTAACTCCAAGTTTTATCTCCCCTCTCTTTATTATATGCAAAAGCAATGGGAAGAGTCGAGTAATTTTCAACCTCAAGATTGTCCATCAATCCAAGGCCATTCTAAGCTCGCACATGAAGACCGCTATATCTTTTTTAACCAGTCTGGGTTGGTGTGTCAATCTCGACAAGTCAGTCATCATACCGACCAGGCGGATCGACTTCTTGGGCATCACCTGGGATTCGGAGCTAAACACCAAAAGCCTGCCCCCAGAGAAGATCAGCAAGATCGGTCAATGTCTGTCAACTCGCTTGGCTGCCGGCAGTTGGACCCTCAAGCAGGCGCAATGCCTCTTAGGGTATCTAAACTTTGCGGCCTTCATCACCCATCGGGGAAGGCTGCATTGCCGTTGTCTACAGAGCCACAGCAATCTGCTACGTCGGACACCTCTGGCCTCAATCCCTTACCCACACATGGTGAAAATGGAGCTAAAGTGGTGGCTAAACAACTTGGACCAGGTGACACCAATACATCATCGGACGTTATCAACAAACTACGTGATCACAGATGCGTCCGACATCAAATGGGGTGCCATGGTGAACAACAAAATGATGTGCGGTGCCTGGACGCGTCAACAGAATCATTGGCATTGCAACGCAAAGGAGATGTACGCAGTAATAGCAGCCATTTCCTTCAGAGCCCACGTCCTCAAAAACTCGGCGGTGATATTACAGAGCGACAACAAGACTGTAATTGCTCATATCAGAAGAGGGCGGAACCAAGTCCAAACTTCTCCTGGAATTGACTCGGCAGCTCCTAGCTCTGACAGACAGCCTCAACGTGGTACTCCTCCCACACTACCTTCCAGGAGTGTACAACACGGAAGCCGACCGCATGTCACAAAATCGCGCCGGCTCCGAGTGGCACATAAGGGCAGACGCACTGAGTGTAATATCCCAGCAATGGGGTACCCCAGAAATAGATTTGTTTGCGTCTCAGACCGCACACGTCGTACAAAACTACGTTACACTCGACTTGTCCGACTCGAACGCATGCTTTCACGACGCATTCAGCAGACGTTGGCACTACAATCTGGCTTGGGTGTTCCCACCACCTTGCCTAGTGCCTCAGGTTCTTCATCACCTAAACTCGGCATCAGGCCAGTTTGTGATCATAGCACCCAGGTGGAAGAAACCATTTTGGCGTCCGGACCTGAGGGCCCGATCCTTAACAAGACCCAGGAAGATACCTCATCTAGAGAGAAACCTAGTGGACACGGCAACGGGACGACCGCCAGCTCACATCAACAGCCTGCAGCTGGAAGCCTGGCTCATTTTGGGTGGGACGCGCTAACACAAAATTGGTCACCCCAGGAGGAAGCGTTACTTTCAACTTGTTGGCGGGCTTTCACTCTGAAGACCTATACACCTATTTGGGGTAGGTGGACACTTTGGTGTGGCCAGAATAGTCTAGACCCTCGAAATCCCGCACCGTCAAATGTAGCCAGATATTTGGCTAAGTTGTTTATATCGGACAGGTTAGCCTACCGTACCATTTTAGTACATAAATCCGTAATCGCTTCGATTTGTGAAACTTTGTCTGACGTTAAAATTTCTTCTAGCCACATTGTTAAACATATGTTGAAAGCGGTATCTTTGTCAAAACCTTTACCACCCAAAGCACCAATATGGGATGCAAGAGTGCTTATAAGATATTTGAAGAGTACAAATACAACGTCAAATAGTTTATATAACGTATCTAGACGTGTGGCTACAATTCTGTTGTTAGCATCGGGGCGCAGAGTCCACGATTTAACCTTATTACATTGTAACTCATGTAATTTTATAGATAATTCGGACTCTATTACATTACACCCCTCGTTTGGTTCTAAAACGGATTCTGCAATCCATCAGCAGTCAAGTTGGAAACTATTGACTTGTTCCGATCGAAATATAGACCCAGTTTATTGGTTAAGAAAATTAAAAACGATTTCTTCCAACCTAAGGGGTCCCGTGACTAACCTGTTCATTACAACTAGGGAACCCGTAAGGCCCGCTACTCCAGCCATGATTGGGGGTTGGGTTAAAAAACTTTTAGTGGAAGCGGGTATTGAAGCTTCCCCTGGAAGCTTCAGATCAGCTGTTTCTTCCTTGAATTGGATAGAAAATTATCCTATTAATGAAATTTTGGATAAGGCAAATTGGCAACATGAATGTACATTTAGGAAGTTTTATCAAAAAAGTATAATAAATACTAGAGGTACCGCGACGGCCACAGAAAGCTCGCTGTCAAATTTATTCCTAACTTCATAAAAACTTAGTAGACATGATTGCTTCAAGATTTGAAGGCACCATTTATATAATTACGTTGATTAAACATTATCATTTGTTAATTTTGATTTGTGTACATATATCTAAACATATAGGTTACGCAATGTGTATTCATCAAAATCATGTTTGATTTGAATAACAAGTTTCTAATAATACATTCAGGATACTTATTCACATTGTTGCGTCTATTATTCATTACCTACCACACAAGCCACCAGGAGATAACAAACAAATCTCTCATAAAGGGACTTCGGACGTCAAACGGAACACATAATATACAAATTTTACCTAAAAATAAAATTTTTATTATGTTTCCTCAGACGTCCGAAGTCCCTGTAAGGGCTTCCTGGTGGAACATTCACCTTTACGAGCATAACAATGAAAAAGATATCGTGGCTTGTGGTGTCGTTGGTTGGTTTGAATTTGTTGCCAAACCGGAAGTACAGAGGGCGCTGACGCGGTGGTGGGAAAATTGCGAAACGACAACTTCCGGCGGAAGGAATCGATGTACTCTCTCATAAAGGGACTTCGGACGTCTGAGGAAACATAATAAAAATTTTATTTTTAGGTAAAATTTGTATATTATAACATTTATACCACTCTAAAGTGGGGGTGTTCAAAATGGCTGACTTGAAAGCGTCGACTGCTTTTTCACCGGACTGGAACCTTTGACCACGAAGACTTTTCTTAATTTTAGGAAATGTAAATAAATCGTTAGGGCTTAGGTCAGGACTGTATGGAGGATGATCAAGAATTTCTACTTTTTCCTGCTTCAAATACTCAATCGTTTGACGAGCGCTGTGTGAGATTGCGTTGTCGTGGTGCAGGATGATGCGTCGCTTTGAGTTAGATTTTCGAAGTTGGCGATGACTTGTGGTAAACAAACTGTGGTATACCACTCTCCATTAACCGTTCTACGATCTTCAAGTGCAATAGTCGCAATATGGCCGGTTTTTCCAATGAACGTGGCCACCACCTTCTTTGAAGTGCTTCGAGAACGAACAACTTTAGTCGGTTTTGGCTTGTCTTGAAAGACCCAGATTGTAGATTGTTGTTTGGAATCAGGATCGTAGGCATAGATCCAAGATTCGTCACCACTGATGATGTTGTAGACGTGATTTGACTCTCCTTGGTTAAACCTTTGCAGAGTTTTCTTACACCATCTGACGCGGGCCGCCTTGTGATCGTCGGAAAGCAGATGCGGTATCCAACGGCAAACTAGCTTTCTTACACCAAGCGCTTCATGCAAGATTTTCTGAATGGTTGTCCCTGAGATGCCTAATAGAACCTCTATCTCTTGATACGTCACATGACGATCTTCGAGAATTTGTTGTCTCACAGCAATGATGTTATCTTCAGTGAAGGCGGATTTTGGCCGTCCTTCGCGAGATTTGTCACTAAGAATAGTATGTTTACGCTGGAATTATAAATACCAGCGTTCGACAGTCCGCAGACATGGGGCTTCATCACTGAACACAGATGTTAGCTCTTCAAAACACTGAAGCCGTGTCAGGCCTCTTCTAAAGTTGTAGAAAATTATTGCACGAACATTTTCCTTAGGAAGATTCATTTTCGTACGTAACCTGATAGATTCTAATCGACGCTGTGACTAAACAATAGCATTAATCCTAAAACTTTCAATTGTTTTGAGATTCGAAATTTAAACACATTCGAATATAGAACAGTTCCAAATTCAAAATTGCCGGGAAATATGGAAACGACAGAACTTAAAAGGCATGCCTGGTATAATTAAGTCATTTAAAAAAAAATATTCTTGCATTAACTTTATGTTATTTCAATTTTACATCGTGCTGTAATTGAGTGAGAGTTCCATAGAAATGTGAAAACGGAACTAGTTTTTTTTTTATATAATTTGACAGCTGTCAGTTGAAAGCGAAACTCCCGGGCCTGAAAAGTATTACTTTCAACCCGCTTCTCAGGCAACTTCAGACCTACTTTCAGGCCCAGATAAATAGACGTTGCTAAGCACTAGTCAAAAGTATAACTTCGCAAAGCACTACTTTGACTTGGCTAAGCCAAGTACCCAAAAGTGCCATAAATAAACGTTTCTATCGACTATGCTTAGCCAAGTACGAGCTAAGCCTGAGTACGAGACTACGATTGAATGGTTCAGAAGCGTTCACAATTCACTAAATTCATAAATTATTGCATACCATTTTTTTTAGCTAATTTAATGTCCTATTCGGCACAATTAAAGCTTAAGTAGGATTATATCATTAGATATGTATATATTTGCCGTTACATCATATTTAAAAAGTGCATTGGACTAGTAATAATAAATGTGAATTATTTAAATTGAACGCATTCAGTTTGATTTTTGTTAGACAATGGACGTTGACATCAATTGTATTTCTCTTTGGTTGACGTTTGATGTTGTCTGGATTTCTAACCTATCGTTTTCATTATTTGTTACTTATTAGTGCGTGATTTTATAATAATATTATCTTCTGTTTTGGATGTTAATTTTGATTGATCATATTCGACGAGCTGGCTTTAGTTACTGGACAAACGCAACTCCGCTTTGTAATCAATCTGGTCACCGACGACGATAACTTTAAATTCGACCCGGGCAAACAAAACTTACATCAGAGAAATGGAAGGAAGAAAGAAACCCTTCATGGAGTTCGTGAGCTGTGTCCTCATAAGCCTCACATAGCAGCACACTGCTGTTATTGAAAATAAAAAGACCGATGGAGCATCGGGCAACAGTATAAGGAGCAGCCTGGCCATGAATAGCTGAAGAATAGGTACACAGGGAATTACAGCAAAATCCAGGATGTTTATAATAATATGAAGAAGAAATTACACTATAAATATATATTTTATAAAATAAAATAAAGCTGATTGAGATATTTTTTTTATTTAACCACTATCCCAACAAGTCACTATATCTAATCTCTATCACCAATCACTATCACCAACAACCTATGCCGTCTAATTATCTGGTCACTAGTTTGAAATGAACTCTTGAAATTAGAAATATTCGGCTGTCGTAAGCGCTTCCAGGCCATCTTGCTACTATCTAATATTTTTACATTGTAAACCTTGGAATATGTGGAATAGTCATTGGAGAAAACATTGGTTAATCGATATCCGTAGATACATTTTCGATTTCTTCAACAAAACAATTATATCTTCGAATCCAAAGTCCATAATTAGTTTTTAATTTTACCGCGCGACAGCGAATCGTGTTTTTTATGTGTCAAACTTGTACTAAGCACTTGCTAAGTCATTGAAAATCTATACTATAGCTAAGGAAAGCATTGGCTAAGTATTAGGTTGGCTTTCGTCGAAAGTAACGTGCTAAGTACTGTCTATTTATGTGAACTGAGGCGGCTAAGCACTTACTTTGGCTAAGCCTCGGCTTAGTAACGTCTATTTATCTAGGCCTCAGAGTATGAGTAATGAAAAAACTATTTGTAGTCGTAACGAAAATAGAATAAGCTACACAGAGTCGACCGGTAGATCTCCTTCAGCGTAGCTTGATAGTAGGCTATGAGTAAAACCTCGAAGTCATCATTGGACATAATTGTCGATCCTGGCTTACAGGATTGACAGCGGCGGGAGTGTGTTTAGCGGTACTAGACCAAAAAAAAGTAGGCTATTTGGAATATTGCACACTCAGAAAAGCAAATCCTACTAATATTATAAATGCGAAAGTATGTGAGTGTGGATGTTTGTTACTCTTTCAGGCAAAAACTACTGAACGGATTTGGATGAAATTTGGAACACAGATAGTTTATAACCGGGATTAACACATAGGATACTTTTTATCCCGATAATCCCGAAATTTTTGTTAAGTTAAATAGTACTCGGACGAAGTCGCGGGCTCAGCTAGTTTGAAATAAAGCTCAGCATTCAATTGTAAAGGTTTTTTTAGTTAAACAGTATTCTGAAGTATGACGGATCATGCAAACTAATCTCTACTCACTAGTATTAAAGTCCAATTTAGCCATTTGCATGGCGTAAGTCTCGCAATCCTTTTTGCTGAAGCTGAAGATGATGACGGGCGCGAAGTTCCTCTCCATGATCATCTTGACGATGTTGAAGATGTTGGTCTGGTTGGCGCCGCGCGCGCCGCCGCGCCGCCCGCGCTGGTCGCCCTTCGCGGCGTCGCCCGCGTTGCTCAGCACCGCCATGGCGGTGTTGAAGTTGTCTTCTTTGAATATACCCTGGTTCAAAGACAGTTTCATTACGAAAGGCAAAAAAGAGATTCTAAAAACACAAATCACAAATGAGGTCTCGGTTTCGGTTCTCATCTTCTTCGACTCGGGTTATACTAGGTGAAACTAAAAGGGTATACAATTTTTTTGCAACTTAACTTTGTAAATCTAAAACTATCGGCTTTGTGGGACAGTTGAAGTACTAAAGGTTTTTTGGCTTGCGAAATCTGTCAACAGCTGTTCCTCCAAGTTTCCTCCAAAGCTTAGTTTTAGAATTACAAAGTTAAGATTGAAAAAAAAAGTATACCCTTTGTGTTTCAACCTGTATTAATATAATCATTTCAAATAAATATTAATATTAGTTCTAAACTGGCTCATTACAATAAAAGTAATGGGAACATACATTCACAGTGTACTTAAGTCAACCAATACATATTATTATTATACAGTGCAACCTCGATATAACAAATCGGAGGGGAACAAGAAAATATTCGTAATATCAAGTAATTCGTTGAACTGAGGTTTGTTATGTTGAGGTTAGATTGGTCTAAAATTCGTTATAAAGAGGTAAAAGAATAGTTTTGCTCTGCCAGTTTGTCTTTCCAATCATCACACACTTGTTCATTAACACTACCACTTTCACCGCATATTTTTCGAAAAACAACCTCGTTTCGTTTTTTGAAATTTTGAAGCCACCCGTTGCTAGCACGGAACCCTTCGTGTCCCAATTCTACTGCAAACCGCTGAGCCTTTTCCTGAAGAATAGGGCCTCCGATTGGGATTTTTTTGTCTCGGCACTGTTTTAACCACTTTAACACACATTCCTCTACGTCCTTGAACTCGCATGATTTTAATCTTTTACTGTTTACATTCACACCACTTTCTTCTGAAAACTTATCTTTAAATTTTAAAATTGTAGCCAATGAATGTACTTGCGGGAATCCCGAACTTATTAGCTATGTCTAATTTTTTCGTCATGTGATTTTGGTCAACATAATTAATGATGTTTCGCTTTTCTGCGACCGATAAGGAACACCTTTTACGTTTCTGAGCCATTTTAACTTAAATCTTTAACAATAGTGACGAGCAGAGGTGTTTACATTACTTTCCATCAAAACAACAATGATTACTTTACAAACAAAAGCGTGTCGAAACATGTCGAGACATGAATCACATTATAAGATTAAGAGTTATATTATTGGTGGAAACTTTATATAAAGGTTTTGGGTTGGCAAAATTCGTTAATTAGAGGTATGAATACTTTTTCTTGATAGTTGAAAATTCGTTATTAAGAGGTTGTACGCAAAGAATGTTCGCAATGTAAAGGTATATTTTATATTGACTCTTATGGACAATTCAAGGGGATTACGAAGAATTTGTTAAATCGAGGAAGTCGTTATATTGAGGTACGTTATATTAAGGTTGCACTGTATTTTTCAAATAAGATTTGACAGTAATTCCAAGATATACCTACAATTAGACCATCAAAATAAAGTAGTAAAGTTTTAGCTACCTTCTCATCAACCACAAGATGTATCCCATCGCCGCCCGCGGGGAAAATGTAATGCTGCAACGGCGTCGGCCTGAACTCTGTGTACACGACGTGGCAGGGCTGCGAGTGGAGCCGGCAGACCCACTCCGCGAACTGCCGCGCGTTCGGAATGGTCGCCGACAGGAACACGTAGTGCACGTTGTCCGGCAGTAGGATGAGAGTTTCTGGACAAAAGAGTAAGACGTACATAAAAGGCATGGAAATGATAGCTACTTTAATTTCATTTTCATTACATTAAATTATGCTTTTCTATCTCTGTTAAATCACCTGTGATTTTATTCATAGTGAATTTTCACTATATTACTTAATCCTATGATATGATAAGTCGGGACGGTAACAAATGCTTTGCGATTTAATTGCAATGATTTTTAACAGATTCTGCCTATATTGGTAGCTGGTGCTACTTATGAAACCTATATATTGATAAAGAAAAGACAAAAGAAATAACATTTATTGGGCATTTATTTGGAAAGCCAAAGAACCAAGTAGGTAAGACTATTTCGTGAATTTACCTTCCCAAACCACACCTCTCTCTTTGTCCCTCATGTAATGAATTTCATCAAATACAACCCAACCAACTTCTCTCATGATTTCTGAGCCTCTATACAACATGTTTCTTAGAATCTGAAAATAAATAAATCGTGAAACTTTATTTATTATGTAGCAGTGCTATACCAGTTTTATTTTATTAATTTATTTTGTAAATGAACATAATGCAACGATTTGAACACCTTTGCGGGTAAATTGTGGCCACAACAAGTCCAAGATAGGGACCTGTGGCAACAAAAAGGAGAAGCTGTTGCACAGCAGTGGGACATGAAATAGGCTACCAAAAAAAAATATATATATATTTGGTACCACAGCCATGAGTAGGTTAATTAATAAAGATGTCAAAATAATATTATTTGACACAGTACCTCAGTAGTCATAATAAGACAAGATGCAGAAGGGTTGATGGTAACATCTCCAGTGATGAGACCAACATCATGGAACTCCTCAGAGAACTCTCTGTACTTCTGATTGGATAGAGCTTTTATGGGAGTTGTGTATATCACTCTCTGTTTGTTCTTCAATGATAATGCTATGGCATACCTGATAATAAAAAAAAATCAATGATACCTTGAAATTTCCATGTTTAAATTACGAAAATGGAGAGCTACTTTTGTTGTTTCACTATGTACAGTATGCATGTTGTAAATTAACCGGTAAACACATTTACTGTGTCTCCAATTAAACCAATTTCATTTATTATTAGAGTATACTTACTCAGCCACCACAGTTTTCCCAGCAGAAGTATGAGCAGATACCAGCACAGACTGCAAGTTGTCTATGCACAATATGGCCTCCTTCTGAAAGGGATCCAGTATGAAACTGTATTGCTTGGCGGGCTCAGCGGCAAGCGGCATAAGGGGGACATACTCATGGTTTGGCGGTATTGCCACTTCGTGTGTGCAACCCTCGTGTGTTTCCAGTGTATGTATGACAATTCGGGAACTCAAAAGATCCAAACTGAAACATTTAATATATAAAATTTGAATTTTATCACAGCTCCACCCTACTCCTACTAGATCGTCTCGGAATAGATCAAAAGTGGAGAACTGACTTGGTCACTTTTATATTATTAGTTTGTACAGACCATTCCCCAAGTAAAATCCTGTCTAGGGAAATCTGCATTCTATTAGAGGTTTAAAATGGTTTTTGTAAAAGTACATTCGTTTGATGTTTTGAGAAGACAATACAAGGGTTCAGAATAGTTCTAAATGATTACTTTATGTCACTGGTTAGTTCCGAATCGTCATCATCATGTTTCGATTTCTTCACTACTAGTGATTCCTGATTTTCAACGTGCTCATGTGAGCGCTTCTGACTGGTTTCAGGTTCAGTGTTGGTTAACCTGTAATTACAACGTTAATTGTATCACACACAGTGTGCTAAACAAAAAGAAAACAAGAAAATGTATTAGGATAATAGGTTATAGACCACTTACGGTTTATCGTCTTCACTTTTAATATTAGGAAACTGTACGGCTGCTTCATTATGAGCCGGCTCATCAAAACAATCAAATAAACTGTTTATGTCTGCCATTCTAATGTTATTTATTGAAATACCTACATCTGATTTCAATTTTATAACCCCACAAGGAAATCGCAAAATATCACAATGTAAACATGGTGAACGAACGAAAGATCTTCTGAACGAATCATAAAATGAATCGATCGATTAGACAGCCCTAAATACCATAAGCAAAATAGTCGATTCAGGGTAAGCCATTTTGGATTTTTTAAGTTGGTAACATTTTATATGACTCACTCAAAGGCATAGACAAATAATTATTTTTTCAATGCTCAAAGTCAAAGGTCACGTGACCACATTAGAGAAGCTTGGGTACGGTTTGATTGGTGCGTTTGGTTTGCTTTTTCTTATTGAGCTCGGCGCCTGGTTGCGAAGCCCGTGTGCTGAATAGTTTTGTGTTAGATTGTTTATTTTGACTGAAAGGATACATTACAATGTCGTCGAAAACCAAAAAGACTGTAACATCTTCGTCTAATATAAGTGTGGTGTCATCCGTGCAAAGCCCACAGCAATCGAGCACTCCTGTAGGAAGCCGCCCTTCTAGTTCCGCCGGCCGGCCCAACAGCCCTCTGAGTCCTACACGCCACACCCGTCTTCAAGAGAAGGATGCACTTCAGAATCTCAACGATCGTTTAGCTGCTTACATCGATAAAGTGCGCCAGTTGGAAAGTGAGAACTCTGGTTTGCGTCGTGAAATTCAAACAACACAGGAGGTGGTCACACGCGAGGTTTCTAACATCAAAGGGATTTACGAGCACGAACTACAGGACGCTAGGAAGCTTTTAGATGATACGTCTCGTGAAAAGGCTAAATTGGAGATTGATCTGAAGAGGTTATATGAGGAGAACGATGATTTAAAGAAACGGTGAGTTCTATTCTTAAATGCTGTGTTAAACTTGTATGTATTAGCTTGAATATCTTGAGAATATATCAGAATGAAGGTCCCCGGTCTGGCTAACCTTAGCATAGCAAGTTTACGTCATCAGCGGCGTTTGTAAGCGGGCGCGGTGTGACGAGCGCGCGCGACCTCGCATTTACGACATAGTGACATCATAGACCGAATTAACCGAACTAATCACATTCCTAAGTATAACAATACTCAAATCGAAGCTTTTTATAACATATTGTTATAGGCAATCATTTACCTAATGTGTTTGTAAACATTAATTATGAAAGCATATTAAGTCATTTTGATTTTAGGAGTCAGAAAACTTATTTAGTCCCAATTCAGTTACAAACATGTTTTCATGACTTGATATCAGGTTTTATGTGGATACTATTAAAGTTCACTAAATGGCAAAAACTTTCATAGGTCAATGAGTAATTTCTAACACATATTTGAACAAATCCTATAGTTGGGATGGCAACAACATTGCTTGTTTGTAAACATACCACTCATTAACACTGAAAAGATTCACACAATACATTATCTCTATTTTCTGAAAACTTAAAAAATAGACTACAACATATTGCTATGTGTGAATGTTTCGTCCAGTATAAAATGTTATGTTATGTTATAATTAACAAGCCAAAAATGCCAAAAATGCTCTGCCAAAGTGATGGTTGAAATACCCAAATCTTCAATGTTGAATACCAATTTACTTTGAAATATCTACTTATACTACAACAAACTGTAGAGTTTGTCCTCTGTTCACCTGTATTGTGCAATGTCAACTGCACATGTTTGTTAAGTGTTGACCTTAAACTTTTCAGTGTAGATATTCTCTAAAAGGTGATCATTTGTGAGTCATGCTATAATAATACTCATAACACGACAAATGTACGCTAAAACTGTTATATGAAAAAAACCTTTGAATTGAATCTATTAGAATATACAATAATGAATTAATAAGGGCTAATGTAAATGTTTTTTTATAAGTTTGGTATATTTTTTCATGATACCTTCATGATCATCTAACAAACTTATTGTGCAGTTTCAAAATAACCCAGTAAATAAAACATACATTCACAGTATGTATAAAGTTAGGAAGCGACCTGAATCGCAATCTATTTGTGTCAAGGTGAAATTGTCTTAGCTTGCTATTTTGCATTTGTTTACCTGTATTTTTTTTTTCTTATGGTTTGATAGGTATGTCATCAGTTATCAATGGCTTGACCATAATACTACCACCATAATTCACACCTTTTCTAAGTTTTATGAAGAGATAATACATTAAATTTTACTGTTAGTCTAGGATGTAGATAGCTTAGTTAAAATAAAAATTGATCCTCTGATAATACATTTTTTATGTTAGATAAGATAAATTAAATACAATGTTTTTACATCATAATCAATCACATTACCAGAGAAACTATTGTAGGTATTCAATTTACAAGTGTGTATGCATTTTTGTATACTTAATTACTAACCTGTTTTCTGAGTCAGACATCGAATTATTGATAACGTGTGCACTTTAAATTCACCTTGGCGCAGTTTGTCGTTTTTGGTAACTGGCGGCAGGTGGTATCAGGCAGGGAGGTCAAACTCCTTTACGATAGGAACTCACGCAATTATTCGCTCCAATATTATAGGACCTGATTGCGTGTTTATTCGCGCAAAGTTAAAAGAAAATCTACTGAAAACCTGTTCCACAAGGTCCTTGACCTGGTATGCAAATGTAATTCAGACCTTCATACAATACCTACCACCTCCTTCAAATGATTACATTACAATATTGAAAGAGTCCTTCAATTAAATTGTGACCTATAACTTTCCTCCTTAGACGTAAATTCGTGCGACCTTCGGGACAACTGGGTCGGGGCGATTTTATATTTACATCTTACTTGAATTCTGTTCAACGTTATTTTTTATTACAATGTCGAGATGAGATAATGTTATCAATATGCATACACCTTTATATTGTATCTTTTTAATTAACTTACATTTTACTTATAACAATAAACTCATTTCAACATAGTGAGCACGTTTTGTAAAATGATAAAAGGAAAAAAAAAATATGTGGCATCAGGTTGCTAAATGTTTCATAACACACGGAACTATAGCTACTACTTAAAATACTTAGTGCATAGATTTGCTCAAGTTCTCGCCTGTGAGCACCGGATAACTTTAATAGCAACGGCTGTTGACCCTGAAAGGTTTACGTCAGAGCGGCCGCTCGCGGCGCGGCGCTGCCCACGGGCCGGAAGACGCCTTACCCCGTTGTTAAGTTAAATAAAGCTACAACTGTGTACCATCGGTTTAATACACACTGATTAATCAAGTGATAAACCTAATGATTGTCTCAGAAATTCGTCATACTTACCTACATCATTTTAATACTTACTTACTTTTGAATCGCACATATTTGCGGGGTCGTTTCCTGAATAACAATGTGGTCAGACCTTTATCGGTGACGCAACCGACGTATTTATGTATGATTTCAACGAAGCCTTACGAAACTTTATCAATAACGGTGACGCCTTTTCAAAATATTCATGCAGTCATGATGGGGCCCCGTTTATAGGTATATAATCGGAACTTGTTATTCGCACATGTCTCCCACGTTGTGAGTTAGCTCGTAGACGCGTTATGTTACATTTTCCTTCAACGTCTAGCTATAACAAGAAGCGTTTCCGCATGTCGCTTGATGGCGGCAAAAAACTAGGTCGCTTAATGTTGGTAGGTACCTATTTATAGAATTATTTTTGTAGGCTCTGAAATAGATTCTAGTTAGACGCAACTGTTTTAATCTGCAGACGGCCTATATCATTCTACAGTTATTATCGGTGTCACCTATTGGGAAATAGGTTCAATTATAATAATATTTATGATTGAAGTTGCTCCCAAAACAAATTAAAAAAAATTATGCTGCGCGCAGTCCATCTAATCGATCAACTTTGTGGAGGAGTAAGCACGTAATCGTTATTTCAGTCAGTTGACCTTGTTCTTATTTAAATATAAAACTCGGTACCCTTTCAATAAAGATAGATATGTCGTCATAAGTATGCGTCAGACTTAAATAAAAATATTCAAGTATAAAATGTATTCTCCGGGACTGTCTTAACTTCTTCGTTGATGGTATCATCGTTACTTCCTTTCATTCGTATAACGAACAATTATTGCCCCCATTTTTACCCCTTGAGTACATACGCCCTCTAATTTGTTCGCCACCGTCTCCTCGAGTACGGTAAGGTAGAAAATGAACTAATAACGTGTGTATGAACCGGCTATTGATGCCAACACGCGGGTAGTGTCGTGTTTACATAAACACGCCCGTGTGGCTCGTTACGCAACGACGCACCGCATAGAAACAAATTTATTTCCGAGGATTGCCGCACGCGCGTACCTTACCTCTGTCACGGTTTTGTATTCCCAATGATTGGCCGTATCATGTGAATAAAAGGTTTACTTATTTACATACTATACATATATAATTTCAATGTGGTCCCATAACTTAGCAGCCGATTTGAATTAAGTAGATATAACCTACCTGGGTATTTTTTTATGTATCTATGCATAGATACAATCGAAGTCATCATTCATTATCTTTGCTTCATTTCAGCTTGGACAAAAAGACCAAAGACTGTCAACAAGCGGAGAACTTGGCCCGTCATTACGAGACGCGGTTCACTGAAGAGAGCAACAAGTACAACACTGCCCTCGCTGATAAGAAGAAAGCTCAAGATGAAGCCAGGGTATGTATTAATGATTAGTCACCACTATAACTCTTCTTGCTGGCCCTGTCCCAATTTTTATTGGGATTATCTAATTATTTACCCATGCAGCCATTGCCGTCTGTCCCTCGAGACCTCGGGAGCGGTAAACTTAGGTTTACGGAATAACTATAAATACTACTATCTATGTGGGACCAATATTTCGTAGGTTGAGCGTAGCGTAAAAAGTTCGCTTCATACAAGTTTTGTTATTCATGCATAGAGAAAAAAATAATGTCCCATTATCGTAGTTTACCGATAACGTGGTCATGGAGACCTCTTAAAACACTTGTAACCATTTTATATTAAATTAATTAATTGATGACATAAATTAAATAAATCCATCTACTGAACATTGCCTGCAATTTTGTAGTTATCCTGTAAAAATAATAAACCTTCAACATCTAACTATTTTCCTCTTATTGTAGCCAACAATGTGTAGATATTATACGTTCTCCGTACTTCCCTCCTGCATTGCTTAGATACCTAAAGAGTATCGTAAACCAGCATTCCTGAATTCACTAGAGTATTTGTTTTTGTTGATTGTCCATAGGTGTTTAAAACTAGTTGAGTCACTAATATCCAGTTTTTCAACCTAATTAAATTACAAAATATTTTTGCAAATATACTTCGTTAAAATATGTTTGCAATGTGGTAAGATTCTAATTACGGAACATAAATCTTCATCGAACTTAAGCACCTATTACAATATTAAATATTCGGAAATCCTAACTAGGATTTAGGAAGGTTTAATTACAATTAGGACGGATAGAATCAATGATGTTCTCATCATTAGTTATGATTCTAATTACTTTCCATAAAAAATGAAAGTCACTTGCCACTTTAGTTTACAAGATTTTAAATAAAGTATTAAACAGGGAGCTCTGTTAACACGCCTCCATACAATAAAATACCAATTTCTTCACAGGATCTCGCTAAGGAGTTGGAGAAACTACGCAAGGTATATGCCGATACGCGCAAAACCCTCGAGGAGGAGATGCTCTGCCGCATCGACATGGAGAACACCGTTCAGAGCCTGCGCGAGGAGCTCTCCTTCAAGGACCAGGTGTTCCAGCAGGAGTTGCAAGAAACCCGCACCAGGCGCCAAGTGGAAATCTCTGAAATTGGTGAGAATCGCTACATAAGGACCTGCATTTACTATTTAACAAGGCATAATATTGCCTACCTCATTGTAATCGATTTCAATCTATTTTTATTTCTACATTGTAAATAATCAGAGCTGCCATTGGGCGGCAACAGGTCATTAATAGTTTCTAAGCTCGTCTAGAACAGATAGCCAGGTATTTAGAAGTATACGTCGAATACAATATCACATGGAATCTTCAAATTCCATTCATACCAGCAGCGGTGCTGACCGCTGTTATCATTATGACGTCATGGTTCGAGCAACAGTGAGGTGGTATTCTGGCCCCAATCTCAAAGGTTGTTTTATTTATAAAGCAGATAATCATGATGATATTGATTGTTATAGATGGCCGCCTTGCCCAGCAGTACGAAGCCAAACTGCAGCAAAGTCTTCAAGAATTGCGGGAACAGCAGGAAGCAAATGTTAAGGCTAACCGTGATGAAATTGAAGCTCTCTATGAAAACAAAGTGAGTGCTAAACATAATTTATATTTGCAATCACATGTGAATACCGACTTGAAATATCCGTCCGAATAATTTTATTTATTTATAGTAAAGTTGCCTTTACATATATAATTGTATAAAATCATTGTTCTAAAACTAACATTGGTATGGTTTTTGTGTGTCGCAGTTTGCATAAAGTTTTTTTTTAATATCTAGCTGAAGAATCTGCAATCGGCTTCGCACCGCAACAGCACCGCCGCCACGGTTGCTGTGGAGGAATTGCGCACGATGCGCACGCGCATCGACAGCCTCAACTCGCAGCTGAATGACCTGGAGAACAAGAACGCAGCACTCAGCGTAAGTAATTATGCGTAAAACAAGACATCGCTAGAAAAAACCTTTCAATAACAGATACTTCTTAAAATTCCAACAGCCGAATGCTTATAGGTACTTGCATGCTAATTTTAAATTTGGCATTTATTTACTCTGAATATGTTTATCCAAAAATGTCTCATATGGGCAGGTCTAACATCGGTTGAGGGCTCTTTTTGAAGTACATAGTAGAATGTTAAAATTATTTAATACAAAACACCAACATGGTTTATTGAATGTCTCTATATCTGTTACATTTGCGATCGAATCTCGACTGTTATGTTATGTATATTTGTATACCGCACAGAACCGTTGTCGCGAACTGGAACGTCAATTGGAATCAGAACGCGCCCGTCACGCCGAGGACCTCGCCTCCCTGGAGCAGGAACTGGCGCGCCTGCGCGACGAGATGGCGGCGCAGCTGCGCGAGTACGCCACGCTCATGGACATCAAGATATCGCTGGACCTCGAGATCGCCACCTACCGCACGCTGCTGGAGGGCGAGGAGGACAGGTGAGACCGCGATCCTGATCCCCGATGGAACGGTCGACATTAAACGTGAAGTCGCGAATCGAGCGGGCCGCGCTACGTGTCGCTCAGATCGCACGCGGGCTCACGGCGAGCCGCGTTCGAAAGAAGATAAGCGTCAGACGCGTTATATACGTTTTCAATACTCATACTCGGAAAGTAGGTCTGAAGTTGCCTGAGGAGTGGGTTGAAAGTAATAATTTTCAGCTCTAGGGAGAATCGCTTTCAACTGACAGCTGTTAAATTATTAAAAAGAAACTAGTTCTCTTTTCACATTTCTATTGAACCACGCCGGACAACGAAAAAAAAAACAAAATAGGCGGCAATGCGATCTTCATTTGTTTTTTCGAGTTGTAGAGTATTGTTCATACTTCCTTGTTCATTCAATTCCTGCTTTTATTTTTACTTTCCTTGTATTCGTAATGATAAGCTCAGTGTTTACCTCGGGTGAACGACTTATTATGTCCCTCGAACTATTTGCCCCGTCTCGGGACAATAAATTACCTTCACCCCTAGGTTAATAATATACTATTAAATGATCGGAGCTGGGCATAAACGATATATCCTTTGGCAGGCTGAACCTGACGAGCCAGTCCCCCGGGCGCGAGTCGCGCGCGTCGGCCAGCGGCGTGTCGAGCATGGCGGGAGTAGCGGGGGCAGCGGGCGGGCGCGGCACGCCGGCGCGGCGCGGCACCCCGCTGCGCGCGGCGCGCAAGCGCACGCTGCTCGACGAGAGCGAGGAGCGCAGTCTCAGCGACTTCAGCGTCACCTCCAGCGCCAAGGGCGACCTCGAGGTCGCCGAGGTCTGCCCCGACGGGTCCTTCGTCAAGATCAGGAATAAGGGCAAGAAGGTGAGTTCGTCGCTCCCCCCGACTTTATTTAACTCGCTTTTAGTCGCTAATTTTGAACGTTTCCTCCTGTTACGCATCTATGCCTCTACATTTTCACCAGCGGACCGACGGAGGTATGTGTCGTCGATTTAATGTTGATCAATAAGGATCGATGAGACTTAGGACGGCGGGCGATATACATGTGTAGTTTCAAAAAATGGTAAGATTCTCTCGGACATTCAGTTTCCGCCCGCACGATGTTTAGGAAAAGTCAGAGACGTGCTAGCATCGAACCAAACCTGCGCATCTCGTTTTAGAGCGGAGAGTCGTGGCCTATGTTGTTATCTAAGCGTCGTTCACTGACCAGGAGCTGAGCCTGGGCGGGTACCAGATCGTGCGCAAGGCGGGCGAGCAGGAGACGGTGTTCAAGTTCCACCGCACGGTGAAGCTGGAGCCGGGCGCGGTGAGCACGGTGTGGTCGGCGGACAGCAGCGTGGACCACGACCCGCCCCGGGACATCGTCATGAAGGGACAGAAGTGGTTTGTCGCGGACAGGTTTACCACCGTGCTGATCAACAACGAGCAGGAGGTCAGTGCTAAGAGCAGGATACGAATGTGGTAACAGTATTTAGGACTTCACAAACAGGCCTGATAGTGAGCCAATGGCTTTATCGACTCCGTTCGTCCTTACTATATATTAATATTATTAATGCGAAAGTAACTCTGTCTGTCTGTCTGTCGCGCTTTCAAGCCAAAACTACTGAATCGATTTAAATTGAATTTGGTACACAGATAGTCTAAAGCCTGAGAAAGGACATATGCTACTTTGAATGCGAAAAAAGGATTGAAAGGGGGGATGAAAAGTGTATGGAAGTATCGTCATTTTTAGAGCAAGAAGCTTAAAACTTATTTTTTAGGCTGTTGAATCGATATAAATAAATATAACATTTAAAGTTTGTAAAAGTTTTACCCTCAAGGGTAGAAAATAACAATAAGGAATAGGGGATGAGAGTTTGTATGGAAATATAGCTCTTAGCAGTGAAACACTGCAAATAGCTCATTAAAGTATTTATATGTATGTGTCTTATTTGTAAAATAATTATCCTAAATAATTAAAAATGCTACCCAAAGACACTATTCCACGCGGACGAAGTCGCGGGCACAGCTAGTGCCTAATAAGATACGCCGTTATTATAGTGAATATTATCTATTTGTATTTGGGGCTTCATTTTGGTTTCCAAAATTGACGGTCACATTTTTGTATTGTATTGTGTTTGTTATTGCTATTCGTTACTCGACATTGGCAGAATCATATTGGGCTTGACCCAATGGAAAGAGGCCATTAATATAAAAATATATATCTACTAGCTGTGCCCCCCGACTTCGTCCGCGTAGTATTTAACGTAACAAAATTTTCGGGATTATCGGGATAAAAAGTATCCTATATGTTAATCCCGGTTATAAACTATCTGTGTTCCAAATTTCATCCAAATCCGTTCAGTAGTTTATGCGTGAAGGAGTAACAAACATACATTGAAATAAAACTATTTTACGGATTTTATCGCGTTTATTAACTTAATGTTCCCGACGTTTCGGTTGCTTTACAGCAGCCATGGTCACGGGGGGACTGAGGTGTTAGACGTCCTGATGTCATAGTTAGTAACTGGGTACCCTCATATTTAGTTGTTATTTGTGGTCCGATCCACGCAGAAAGTGCTCACAGTGTCTCGAGGTCTTGCAATGGTACACTTGGTTTTGGATTTAATTATATTAATTACTTGATCCCAAGTTGGTGGTAGCACCCAGCCATCTTCCCTATTGAAATTAGGATGTTTTTTAATTTCAATGGCCTCACGTATCATCCTTGGTCGGAATCGGTGTTACTTTGCAAGGATCTGTGGTTTATCAAATCTGACAACAAGCTTCGGATCCCGCGCCACCATCACAGTGACCGAGTGAAACCAGCCACAGTCGAGCATCTACCTGCTGTACTACCATATATAAGAGGGTTCACAGACAAGATTGGCTACATCTTGAAACGTGCTTCAATCAAAACTTATTTCAAGCCACCAAAGAAGATTAGTCAGTTCTTACCACCTGTCAAGTGTCACATTCCTCTACAAGATACAGGGGTATACAAACTCGATTGTGAATGTGGGCTCTCCTACATAGGGCAAACTAAAAGATCAGTTAAAACCCGCGTAAAAGAACATATAGCTGACGTGAAACACCGGCGCTCCACGAAGTCTGCAATCTGTGAACATGTACAGGACCGCACCCGCCATTATATCAGATTTGATAAACCACAGATCCTCGCAAAAGAACACCGATTCCGACCAAGGATGATACGTGAGGCCATTGAAATTAAAAAACATCCTAATTTCAATAGGGAAGATGGCTGGGTGCTACCACCAACTTGGGATCCAGTAATTAATATAATTAAATCCAAAACCAAGTGTACCATTGCAAGACCTCGAGACACTGTGAGCACTTTCTGCGTGGATCGGACCACAAATAACAACTAAATATGAGGGTACCCAGTTACTAACTATGACATCAGGACGTCTAACACCTCAGTCCCCCCGTGACCATGGCTGCTGTAAAGCAACCGAAACTTCGGGAACATTAAGTTAATAAACGCGATAAAATCCGTAAAATAGTTTTATTTCAATGTGTAGTATTCGCGTAAATATAAGAAAACAATAAACATACACTGTACATCCACACTCACAAACTTTCACATTTATAATATTAGTAGGATTGGTATTCTCCCTTTTAAAATGTACTAATACGGTGTGTCTGCGGCGGGCTGCAGGAGGTGGCGGTGTCGGAGCGCGCGCGCGCGCAGGTGAGCACGCGCGCGCAGCGCCACCGCGAGCTGGCGCACAAGTTCCCGCGCCGGGAGCAGGTCGGTGCCCGCACGTTATTCTACCAATATCACTACATAGTCTCTTCCCGTTGTCTGTCCCTATGTATGCTTAGATCTCGACGTCATTATTGGTCACCATGGTCGATCCTGGCTTACAGGAGTTACAGTGGTGGGAGTGTGTGGCGGGACTAGTCCCAATAAAATCCTTTGCTTAGTTTGGGACCACACAGTTGGTGTATTTGGCGTAGTCTGGCGATATTTATTTATTTATCTCAAAGTGAGTGATGCATCAGGAACTTGCTAATCTCATAGATACAGTAAAACTCAAGATTCAGTCGTAGATGGCGTGTGCGTTACTACAACGTGCAGTGGTTCGTTTTAGATCGGTGAGATCCGCGAGGGGGAGGAGAACTGCCGCATCATGTAACGCGGCGTCGCGTCGGGCCGCCACCCGGTGCCTCCGCTCCTGACGGCAGCTCGCAAGTTGCCCCGTGGGCAACCACACTTAGAGTCACTTGCAGGCCTTCTTCCATTCTGCATCTGACCGCACATACATATCTATGTATGTGCCTAATGATAAAGATTTTTTAGTATTTGCTTTTTAAGTGTTTATTCCTTATGTTTTAATAATAAATATAGGAATTGGACAACACCTTGGGTGCAGAATCGAAGTGACGCCATTAAACTGATTAATAGGCACAGAGCCAAAATGGTAGAACAAAGTTAACTGTTAATAACGACGGGAAGAATGGTGTGAAGAATTTGATTTGCCTGTACCCATTTGGCTATTTGCCTCTTAGCTAGTTAATAATAATTTTATAAAGAATCTGAAAAATATATTTGGAAACAATAGAAAAGAATACAATTTTCTTATATTTCTTGAGTCTGATGGATTGTGTCAGTGAACATTTCTAAAACAATACCTTGTGTAGTTTTGTCAAAAACTGTTTTGTTTTGACATGCCGTGAACAAAGTACAAAAAAGGATCGTTCGCTTATTGAGTAGATTGCAATCCGCAAAGCAGGTAATAAACAATAATAACTTGTATTTTCACACTCGAATAATTCCATCTGCATAACTTCTATTGATGCGAAACAACATTTGAACATCAGTCAAGAACCGAAAGAGATAAGATTTAACAAACAGATTAGTATATTTTGACGGATTGCAAACAATTATGGGTAAGTATTTAGTTTTTTTTTATTACGCGCCCACCCCTCCCTTCATTAGACTAAGTAAACTTATGCCCGTAAAATTAATTTAGAATAGCACTCGGGAGTTCGTAACACGTAGATTAAATCTACTAATAATATCATTATGTATTCTTAGTGACATCGGAGTAGTTAATTCACTGTATTAGGTTAAGTTTCGGTTGACGTATTACATGTTGGCGATTTAGAATAAGAGTTCACAGGCACGCACCGCATCACGTAGATTATGTATGCGTTTACAGGGGGCCTCATCTAATAAAGCTCATTATTTAGTACCTACCAATTATCTTTATAGTATGATGTTAAACGGCTAGTCGATTGTATAACTGTGGCGACGGACTAAATCCTGACCTTACAGCGTGCAATAAATTGCCTTTACAACCTAGTCATTTAGAATTCGCTATAGCGATAATCGAAGAGTTTAATATCGAACATTCACTGCCCCGACTGCCATACGCACTTCAACTGTAGTTATCAGTATGGTATGAAGATCACCTGGAGTCTATTTGTCAACAATATGTGAGTGGTTGCTCGCTGCAACGATTTCTAATGATTAAGGTTTTATGTGCCTGACCGTCATTTATAATTCAATGCTTCATAAAACAAGGAAAATAGGTGCAAGTCTCAAATTTAAAGGCTCTCAAACCAATATTTAAAATGTTAAATTAAACAGCATTTATACTTTTTTTTATTATAAATAAGTAACTTTAATTTTAATGATGGAAAATATATGGATTAGTTTATATTGTAAGTATTAATAAATATTAAACTCACATGGTTCAATCTCTATCTTTTTAAAAACTGAAGAATAAAATCTGATTTGTCATTTATTTCTATTTTCTTTGGTGAGTAATCATGAGACCTTTTTAATTTGGACCAAGTTTATATCTCCAAGTGTAATAAACTACATTATATTATTATGATAAATAAAGGTATATTTAGGTTTACAATATAAGTTTTATTTCATATTCGAGATAACTTTCCTATAGCACACAATCAAATATCAACGTTACACATTATGGTTACTCAGAGAAAATAACCATTACATGGTTACTAGGTATGCATTGCAAGGTCGTTTGTAATGATGAAAAATTAAGATACAACATACACATAGCGTGTGAAAAATCACGTTATATAAGATTTTCATACGTAGCATCTGCTACCGACATAGGCGGTCATCGACAAGTGACTTCATAGGATTAAGTATTCTAGTGAATCTTTAAATAAAATCATTGACTGTGAAAAATCACAGGTTAAATAACAGTTAAAGACAAACATAATTTCAAGTAATGATAAATTAATGGAAAGTAGCAATCATCTCCATGCCTAGTTAATTGACTGACAAACATTCATCAATTCTTTTTTATGGCGGCATGTCACAATATAGGGGTTTTTGTAGGTTGGCAACACTATTCAGGCATCCAGTCTTGCCATATACACAATTATCTGTACGCGTACAGAATTTCAGAGTCTTAAAATACAAGTATAACCTTTAAGCCTTTTGGCCATACACATTGTACAATTTTGCAGATAAGGCTAAAGCTCCCATCTAACCGGCAAAATTATTTTTTTAGAATTTTTTCTAAATCTGAAAATATTAAATGGCACATTTTGTAATTGGCGACAAAGACCATATTATGCAATGAATTTATTAATATATCCAACTTACTCTAAAACACTTCGAAAAATTTCTAAAAAACCTCAAAAAATTTTTAGCCGCTTTAGCCTTAATGTTTTCAAATTTTGGCTACTATGAAAAAAGTCGAAAATTTTGAATTTTGCGGGCTAGGCAAGCACTATCACCAAGAACTTTATACATAATAAGCTTCTTGGCTATCACCACAGATTAGAGATATGTAGCCAGCTAGCTATCACCAAGAAGCTTTAATGTGATAATCTTGTGTTTTTATTTGTTTATATATATAATCTATGGTTCGTACAGTAGATTGCTGTGTATAATTCTTCTAAGTATAAACACAAAAACAATCACAGGGTTAGGTAATCTTGAATGCCCTCTATAGATTGCTAATGATAAAATTATCGAGATTTAAACCAAAGATTGAAAATCTGTGACTGAAAGTACAGTAACGTAGGTATGTAGTTAGATATATTTGAAAAAAAAAAATAGTTTATCTCTGTGATGACAGATTTATTCAAATTACTCTAATCGGAAATAACTCCCTGGGTGGGTAATATTCGTGAGCATTAAAAGTAAAAGTGACTTTTTTGCTATCCTGTCCACGCCAGTGTCCACAGAGCTATAAAGTACTCTTATTAGTCTGTGCTTCTGTCAAATAATTGTCAAGCCAGGATTACAGGTTAATATTTTGTTGATATTTTTTTAAATGCAGTCCTACTAATATTATAAACATATCTCTAATCTGTGATTATAAATGCGAAAGTTTGTGAGTGCGGATGTATGTTTGTTACTCTTTCACGCAAAAACTACTGAACGGATTTGGATGAAATTTGGAACACAGATAGTTTATAACCGGGATTAACATATAGGATACTTTTTATCCCGATAATCCGAAAATTTTTGTTAATTTAAATACTACGCGGACGAAGTCGCGGGCATAAACTAGTCAGGAAATAAATTTTGACAAAGTTTTCAGTTTTATTGGATTGGTTAATTTCTTACATAGTGATTATATTCTCTTTGGTTACCTACGTTAGTTTAATCAAAAAATTAAAGGTTGCTGAAGGAAAATTAATAGGTAGGTAATGTTAATTTTAATTATATTTCCAAATGTACCTATACTTAATTTACTTTAACTATTACGCTGATTATCATCTATTATAATCTATATTGATTTAAACTTTAATGTAGATAACTACCTAACTACTTGTTTTGAAATCATGGCTTGAATTTATTTAAATACCTAGTAAGTATGTACCTTAAGTAGGTATCTTAAATCGTACCATATATATAGAATGCATGTAAGTCATGATTTGGTAGTTACCTTACCTAACAATTCCTAAAATTCTCAATTTACAAAGTGATTTCTTTATGGCGGCCAACTTTTTGAAAATTGTGTGGGGTCTTTTGTGGATTGGAGATTGGGGGGAGGGGGGATGGGTGTATGCAAAGTATGGGATTTTGTGTGTGTCTTACCTCTATTAAGTACTTACATAAAACATGCAACTTACCTACTAGTCATTTATTTTTATGAATATTATTAAGTAATTACTTTTTGGGTTTTTTCTGACGGCCATAGGTAGTGTGTTCAAACAACACTTCTTGGGGAACATGTTTCACCCCTTTTGTTCTAATTCCACCCACACTCATATGAACATAATATAATGGGTAATATTCCATCAACATTAGAAATTACATTTTCAAAGAAACTAAGGGAAATAAAACAAAAATTACAAAATTACTTTGCAACTTTCCGTCAAAAAGCCTTATGTCCTATAATACCATAATCTATGCAAGCCATTGCACACAACATAGATTATACATATTAACCACTATAAACCACCTAGTGTAGTTTAGTAAGTATGCTTGAAAATAGGAATGCGGGATGCTTCCAACATTTTACAGGACTATTTCACTATTTTGCAACTAAGGACTATATCTGGCATAATGGGACAGTCCTGCAGAATACGGTACTGTTGGTCGCCTTAGATTACTAACACAAATAGATTCAGTTAGAATTTGTAGTTATGGTGGCACATCAAGCCAGTACTTACTACGTCTTACAATAAATAACATTTTGTGTGATTTCATCATTATAATTATAGTATATTATTATTATGAACGGTGGAAACTGTTCTACACTTAAATCATTTAACCCTTACCCTTAATAAAACAAATCCCTTTCCATGCTACATGTACCTAGTAGGTAATTCTTTATTTACTTAACTATCTAAGAATAGATAGGTTTATACTATGAGGATTCATTATTAATCATTTACATTTGGTAGGTAAGCAACATGCTTTCTTACATTTGGTCAACTGGCCGCATACTAAGTAAGATACCCAATGAGTACCTAATCATAATGTGCATTTATCTCCGCTATTGTATTCATTTTGTTTTCTAAGTTGGGACCTACCAGTACTTAGTGTCTACTCCTCTACCATATAAATCTGTCCACAATGTTATTCAGACAGTGAGGCTCATACCATGAAGCTGTAATAGATCTTTCTTGGGCTCTTATATTAAAAATATATCCTACTAATAATATTAATATTATAAATGCGAAAGTTTGTGAGTGTGGATGTACGTATGTTTGTTACTCCTTCACGCAAAATCTACTGAACGGATTTGGATGAAATTTGGAACACAGATAGTTTATAACCGGGATTAACATATAGGATACTTTTTATCCCGATAATCCCGAAATTTTTGTTACGTTAAATACTACACGGACGAAGTCGGGGGGCACAGCTAGTTTGTTTTATAAACAAGTTGCCGTCTATAATATTTAAGTGGCAGGCATTTGAACATCCGGGCGGGTCCAGCGCGACATCCACACCTTGACCCAGGTGGGCAGAACGGCGCAATAGGTCATGAGGGAGAAGCGCGCGCTCGCGGGGGGTATGTTTGGGCGGGCATGTGGTAGTAGCGTAGTGACGTCAGTGACGCGCGATATCGACCCCGAGCCCGGGTGCCGTCACAACACCCCTCCTCCGCGCCCCGCAGCTTCGCGGGGGAGCTACCAGTAGCGCGGACCGCACCGCGCAACTACGCATCGCGCCAGCCGGAAGTTTGCCGACGCTAATGGAAAACATTCATGGCCCGTTTTGATGTGATTCGCCAAACCCATACCCCAATGAAATCGAATAGGATACCTCACCCCACGGAAGAGATTACTATTTATTCATTCTTATACCATCTGCACCTGCACCACGATATTATCATAGAACTGTTTTGGGTTTGAGTGCTTATTCAATTTTGAGTTTTAACTTTGTGATCGTTTGTAACGTAACATTTAGTATTGTTAGAAGATAGACACACTAGGACAATTTCTACATTGAGATGTATCGAATTTACTTACCACTCTATTCCTCACGTGCTTACATGTAGTAGTTACTTACATCATTAACTAATTCCGTTTTTATGGTTCCATACATATATAGTTTTCTTTAATCAAAGGTTAGCACCTATTAAAACAAGTGTCAAGAACTAACCTATCTGAAAACGCGTTCTCTACTTGACATTAAAGTAACATAAAACGCTAATCCAAGACTGTTATTATATTATACTGTTATTACCTTAACCTACCAACCTTATTTACCTATTAATTAATCTGGAGTCGTTTAAAAGTTACAATAACGAAATATGAAGGGCTTGCTCGAAATGCGCAGTAGCTATATCCAACAGGGTGTGACTTTCCGCAACTTTTCCGACTTCTAGCCTTGACCTTAATAGCAAAAACTCGAATATGATCAAGCCTGAAGGCCCATTGTTACAACCGAAATAGGGTTTGTTTACAAAAGTTACAACACCTTCCGCCGTGATCTAAGTCAAATAAGTTTAGATTATTTTGTTTAGGCCTTTTAGTTGTAAATTGTCATTTTTACAATTTTCCTTAAACTACAACCGGATCGGAACGCGACCTCGACTGGGAAGATCCGACAAGAAACTCGGCGGGTTTCAACTCCGTATCGCCGCATTGACTTGATATTTTTACACAAAGTTGCATTTCTATCTAAGAGTAGTTTTATTATAAATAATGTTTACTTCCATCCTGGAGTTCTCATGTGACAGGGTTTTACTACTTATTTAATAAATCAGAATTAGCTTATAATTTTTTGGGAACAATTAATGTGACCCCTGAGCATACAAATAATCTCGGGGTACAGCGTTATATACAAACTCACATTATCACACAAAATTAAAGATTGTCAGTACTCTTCTCAAAACTAACATTATTATTCTTATTTCAGTGATGGCACTTACGTGAAAGTGTTTTAATGATAACGAAAAGAACACGATGGCCAAGGTGAAATAGAAAAAATTGTTATCCAATTAGTTACAATGGCGGAATTTTCCGTGGACGGTACCCATTTGCCCAACAAAACATTCAAAACGATTCCTATATACGTAGTTGAAGAACACAACGATGCATTGCAATTTATTTATTCGGCCATTGGCGGAAAGAAGTTGCCATTGGAAGGCACAACTCTACTACACTTGGATGCGCATCCAGATATGCTTATTGACCGTAACATGAAAGGAGAGGAAGCCAGATCTGGTCGCAAAGTTCTACCATTATTACAGATAGAAAATTGGATCGTGCCAGCGGCAGCAGCAGGGCACATTTCGCATGTGGCGTGGCTTCGCCCGCCGTGGGCGAGGCAGTTCGCGGACGGGACACGGACTATCCATGTCGGCGATCACCCGACCACGGGCCTACTGCGCGTCGATAGTAAAGAGCCGTATTATCTCTCGGATGCTTTGTATTCATTACAACTGAAAAACAAACGAAAGTTTTTGTTTACTGTAGCCGAACTATACCCTCCTTCGTGCACCAGCGCGGAACTGGAAAGTAAACATGCACAAGAGTTAGTTAAAAAACTTAATATTTCGCAACCGTATGTTCTTGATATCGATTTAGATTTCTTCAGCACGGGGAATCCTTTTCTTTCGTTATATGAAAATCTAAAAGTGTATGATAGATTGTTACCAATATTTGACTTCAAGCTTCCAGTCAGTGACGACGTGAAAGTTATAGAGGGAGTTGTCGAAGCACGAGAGCAACAACTTCAGGAACTCGATGATTTATTTCAACACTTGGAAGAGAATGATAATCTGGAGTCATATATCGGAGAGAGATCAGCTCTATTCGATAAAGTAGGTACCTAGATTCTTAAATATTTTACACTTAATACTTAAGTAAGAAGGTAGGTACCTTAATCATAAGCAACTTCAAATGCTTGGATATTATCTTTACAGAATGGCAATTTCTTTCCCCAGTATAGCAAGTGCCTACTTATAGTAAAGCGAGACTATGAATAAAGGATAAACTTATTGTTCGGGGTTCTCTGACAGGAAAACCACGAGCGTAATTTTATTCCCGTGTGTCAATAATTGCAGTTACCTATCAACTTTATAAGTAAAACTTGGTACCTGCGTAATATTTTACGAACTTAAAAACGGCCTCCATTTTGGTTTTCCAAAATGGACGGTCACATTTTTGTATTTTATTGTTATTAATTGTGTTTGTTATTGCTATTCATTACTCGACATTGGCAGAATCATATTGGGCTTGACCCAATTGTAAGAGGCCATTAATACGAGGGCGGGATGATAAGTAACTAGCCTAATAAGGAAACACTTTACTTTCCATGATAAAATTAATTTTATTTTTCGACATAGTCTCCGAGAACCTCTACGCGTACTCACTTATTCCATCTTCGCTCTAAAGCAGTAATGCCTTCCATAAAATGATTTATTTCGAGGCCTGTAAAATACTCCTCTACAGCGGCCATGACTTCATCATTCGTGGCAAATTTCAGTCCGCCCAAAAAAGTTTTGAGCTTAGGGAATAAGTGGAAGTCTGATGGCGGTAGATCAGGCGAATAAGGTGGGTGGGGCAGCAAATCATACTTCAATTCGTTGATTTTTGCAATAGTTTTTTTGATCGTGCGTAAGCAATCGCGGCACCCAACGGACCGATAGCTTTTTCACATTTAATTCCTCAATTGGGATATGATGTACCCGCTCTTTTCAGATACATGTAGTGTCAGCTATTTCAGATAACTTCAATCGTCGATCTGCTAAAACCATATCATGTACTTTCCCGACCATTACCGGAGTCATGACGCTTTTTGGACGTCCGGGGCGGGCTTCATCTTGGACACATGTACGACCGCGTTTAAACTCAGCCAGCCAGTTTTTATGGCATAAGGAGGAGCACATTCACCCAAAACATTGTTTAAAACGTCATAGATATCTTTCCCCTTCATGCCCTTCATATGAAGAAACTTTTATCACCGCCCTATGTTCAATTTTATCCATTTTGTAAACAGTTGACGAAATATATTTTCAAATGACAAAAAATCAATAAAATTTTCACGCCACCAAATTTAAATTTACTAACTTATTAACTTTTTAAATTGCATTGGCTAGTTACTTATCATCCCGCCCTCGCATATATAATATATAAAATTATCGCATATATAAAAAGCTCATCTGTTTAGGTTTCCGATTTAGCTGCAGATATATCTTTAGAGGCGAAACGATTAAATGAAAAGCCTGATTGGTGGGCGGTGTTCGCGGGCGGTTGCACGAGGGACCAAGAAGGACTTCCCTATCACATCAGCACAGAGGAGGAAATAACAGCGATGGTGAGGAGGGCCTTGTTTCCTCTGTTAAAGAATATACCACCGCCGACATTGATCACCGTCGCCAGGTCCACTGACGATGGATATTGCCCTCCGAACCAGGTAAGTATTATCTGCTATAGGATAGTATCTAATATTATAAATGCGAAAGTTTGTGAGTGTGGATGTATGTTTGTTACTCTTTCACGCAAACAACTACTGAACGGATTTGGATGAAATTTGGAACACAGATATTTTATAACCGGGATTAACATATAGGATATTTTGTATACCGATAATCCCGTATTTTTTGTTAATATAAATCTTACTACGCGGATGAAGTCGCGGGCATAAACTAGTTATGTATAATGCAACACTACCTAAATAGTAAATAGGTACATCACGCAATACAATGCTCTTGTTACAGGTGGATTTCATACAATCTCTAGTGCTGGAAACATTAAAAGAAGTCTATAATACGGATGAACCGGCTTTATATTATCTCAGTGTAAACACATCTAATTAATACTACAATAAAAGAAAGCAGCAATTAAGTAACCGTTTCGTAAAATTACTTGGTAATAAAACTGCATTTAGACCATATTCTGTTTTTCGCAAAAAAGTCGATACCCACTCTGCGGCTCACTCAGTAAGTACACCAATATACTTAATTAGAATAACTAATAATATAGACAGCTCTGAATAAAGCAAACATTTCTTGCGTTAATATAGCAATAATACCGAAGCAGGTAGGTAGGTACAATAATATGGGCGTGGGCCGTGGATGTATATACGTGTCGATGTTCCCGACAAATTAAATCGATAATTTTCGCATCGCAGTCAAGACGAGGACTCGCTAAGAGGCCGGACCGTCGTCGGTGTCACCTAAGCGGGTCAATTAGCAATAACAAGCGGATCGGCGACGCCCTCGCCGCATTCTTTATGCATTATATTATGAGCAAGAAGGTTAATATTCAGGCATTTTATGATACCTATCTTACTTACAGGAAGGGTGAGCGTTGGAAAATTTACTGGTTACTTATTTGTTTATCTTTAGTATTCCCAGCATCTTTGTTCTTCATTATCGAAGTATTTTTGGGTAGGTAACTACCTAACTAATGGTTTGGGTCACACAGACTGTCAGTCCGTAAGTTAGCTAAATTACTGGTGCTGACTTTATTAGACTTTTCATTCCCACAGAAAATGTCAAATGAAACAGAAGTTATGTGTTTGAGATCCCCGCTTTCAAACCTGGGTCGAATATCTAATCCAATGAAACATCAACAAATATTTCAGCAGAGCAGTTAAATACTTACATAATACCTACCTATATATACTTATAAAACAACTGCACAACATAATAGGTACAAACAAACATGTTATTTTGAAAGATGGACACATCTCTTGATTAGTCCTTCGATTGGGGGCGATTGGGGTCAACTACGCATCGAACACTGGAGTACATTCTGGAGATCGGAGTCACGCGCGTCCGCCAATGCTTGGAAAATATATGTATTAAGTACCAATTATATCCAATAAAACTCGGTTACGTACCTAATCATAAAATATACGCATTATGTGTTATTTTTCATTTTATTTCGAGCCTTTTGAAAGGGGAATTGCCCATTGCCCATTTTATGTCTAATAATATAGGTATAGTTAGTTGTAACATTTACAACAATGTATAGGTATTGAGTAAGTGGGTACTCAACTACCTTCACTTCTTACAAAATGAGCATTGCAAGTCTAAATTCTAATATAAAAACTGAATAGGAAAAGATTAAGCGTACGCCTCATCAACTAAATGTCTAAGCAAAGCACACCCTTAACTTACAATTTTTAGGGTTTCGTAGTCGCAAATAAACCTACTATAGAACGCCTATTTATTTGTTATTTCGTCAACTCAACCCATTTAAAGACTTATTATGCTTAGCTTTTTGCATTTAGCCAATGTCAATTAAAATAATATTTTTAAGTAGGTACTAGGTATCAGTAAATTGGCGAATACTTTACTGACAAATAATTGCACTTTACTTATATTTTATCCAGTGGTTCACAAGTTAACGCATAAAACGAAAACTAACATGGCCGTGGACGATAAGAAAAACTTGCTTTCATTGATAAACGCTACTTGCTTGCGTAAACGTTGTTTTTCAATGGCGGAGTTGATAAGCTGCTGCGGCGGCGGCGCCTACTTATAGGTAGATAATATTCCACCTAGTCGATCATTTATAATAAATACCAATCTCAAAAAAACAAGCACCTCCGGCCAAGACATGTTTTTATTTGAGGAACTACGTAGGTAGGTAGAAAGTGTACACACCTTCCTTAGAAGGTAAACATTTGTGAGCCATGTAGTGAATACGTGTCTAGGACCTAGGATTGCCCGATTTCCGGGAAAGCCCCGGAAGGTTTCGCCTGATCCAACTACACTTAAATATTTTTGCCCAAAAGTTACGAATAATACCTATTACGACCACGGAGCGCGGCAAGCAGTTTTGGAGAAAAACAAATTGTAATAATCAAACGAAAAATATTTTAAGACGTAAGTACCTAAGATTTAATAGATTTATCCATTATAGGTATGCCGCGTTGTTGTTATTATAAAAAATACCTGACCAGTTGATTAGGATTTGTTTAGATTTTTATTTAGCCAAGCAAAGGCGAGGTGTAATATTATTGTTTCAGGTTTCACCATCATCATCCACATCATCAGCCTATACTTGTCCACTGCTGGACATAGGCCTCCCCTAATGAGCGCCATAGCGCCCTGTCTTCAGCTTGCCGCATCCAGCATCTGCCTGCAGTCTTTCGCAGATCGTCATCCCACCTGGTCGGAGGGCGTCCTACACTACGCTTGCCGAGTCGAGGTCTCCACTCAAGAACACGTTTACCCCAGCGGTTGTCGATTCTTCGCGAGATATGGCCAGCCCACTGCCACTTCAGCATGCTAATTCTTTGAGCTATGTCGATAACTTTGGTTCTCTGTCGGATGTATTCATTGCGAATCCTATCCTTCAGAGAAACTCCAAGCATAGCTCTCTCCATAGCTCGCTGAGCGACCTTAAACTGGTGGACCAGCCCTACCGTGAGTGTCCACGTCTCGGCTCCGTAGGTCATGACGGGTAGGACGCACTGATTGAAAACTTTCGTTTTCAAGCATTGCGGTATGGATGACGAGAAGACTCGACGTAGTTTCCCAAACGCTGCCCAGCTTAGCTGGATCCTCCTCTTGGCCTCCTTCTCAAAATTGTTTTTACCTAACTGCTATAATATTACATTACTTTATATTGCATTCACTAAAATATTTATGCCTACCTATTTACTAGGTACCTAGTAAATAATTATTTTTAATATATTTTTCAATTATCCGTTCTTAGGATATATGTAATTCCATCCTCAGAACCCCAGAATAAACCAGGAAAAGTGAAGCCCATAGGTATCTCGAAACTGGCAACCCTCAACCCTGCCCACAACACAGCCGTTCCAGGCGACGGCTGCGGCTGGGGCCTTTTAGTCTTTAATTACCTACCTACTTGAGTAATTTAGTCCTAGGAAGGTTGCGTTGTACGTATTATGAAGGTATGCGGTAGGTAAGCGTCTCTTCTCTGGAGACTTTTTAGCACCGGACTGTTGAGTAAAAAAAAAAGCACGCACGCGAGAACGGGCGAGCCAGGCCGCATTCCTCGACTGGCTGGGTCGACGGCACGGCCGGCTGGCCCCGCGCTCCCTCCGCTCGCTGCCTTCCCGCGACCGTCAGTCATTCGCGCGCGTCGTCCGAGATAACTCGCTTGTGCGTTATCCGTTATATGCCGCGTGTTATGTTTACAATAGTGTTGTTGTTGTTATTATAAAAATACTTATCAGTGTGCTGTGCTGGTGTAGGTGTGTGAAATACTAGATTGTGGAATCTATTGCGTACTAAGTATAATTGTGGATCGCCAGGAGCAGACAGCAACGGCAGGCGCCGAGCTCAGGTAGTGTTTCACATTTCATTGTTTTGATTTGATTACGGGTAGAACTAGACTAAACCGATCCGCTTTTGCGCCGTCCCCGTTATGGCTTCAAGTCACAGGTGAAATTGTAATAACAGAGCCACGTGATCATGTAAGCAATGCTCACCACGTGGTTCGAGCGGCGGTGTTGTAAACAATACGTTGGCCTTTCTCCGCAACGCAACGAACGAACGACGCGACGCGGTGCGGGGCGCGCAGTCGCAGGCGGGTGAATTGCGCATAATGTGATGGCGGGCACTGGAACGGAGCGGTGACGGACAGACTGACGACATGACGGGACTGCTCGACTGAAGTCGAGTACCCGGCTGAAGGAGATGTAAAAGAAAATGATTTTCCAGTGTTTTAAAATAATACATAAGTAAAACAACATTGGGTAGGTACTTACCTATAAAAACATAATTGGGCCCTAAAATGCCGGCATAGCGCGGCGGAATGCTAAAGCTCCTTGCGAATGTGGATGCTACTAAGGGGTGGTAAGTTGTATCTTTTTAAAATAGCATTCATAATTATTTGCGCTTACAAAATGTTGCCGTGCCGCCCGTGCGTTATTTATCAAAACAACCCACAGACTTTAAAATACTAAAGTAAATGTAACAAACAACCCACTAAGCAACTAGGTAGGTACATATGGATAGGTAAATAGGTAATAGACTGTAAGTAGTGTCCATGTAGATCTACGTATGTAAGTATGTATGTGGGTACTATTTCATTTAAACAAAAACCAGCCTAGTGCGTGTCGGACTACCCATACACCCGGGTTCCGTAGACATCCCGCAGCTTTCAATAAACGTGATGTATTTTAATTATTTATTTATAATATGGTTCAGGAGTTAGAAGATGAATCGTGCAACTCTTGTAAAAAAGCCACTCTGGAGCTCAATACTTCGTAAATAGGAATTAATTTTGAAAACCTGACAAATAAATTTCTAAATGATTTTTAAATACATACCTATTAACAATACTCGAAACGTCGCATTTTTTTCACTCCCCCTCTCAAGTACGGAAGTTACCCTAGAATCTAGAATAATTTTGCTTTCAATAAATTATTTTACTTGGTTTTGGACGGTTTTCTAGCCCTAATTTAAGTCTCTCAATAAAATTACTGGGACGTCGGACGGACAGACAGATGGACATGGCGAAACTATAAGGATAACAAACAAACTAGATTCCTAGTTTGACTACAGAATCCTTATAATCCTCAGAATCCTAAAAAACTGGCCAAGTACATGTCGGGCCATGCACAATGATTGATTTCGTAGGCATATCAATAGCGAACATTTATCGCATCTGTACTGGTATATCTCTTGTTCTGGACTGGAGGCAATGCTAAAACCTAAACCAGGGAAAATTATAAAAAAGTCAATTCCTGAAATTTGCACCAGCTTGAATCGGAACCATCCGGGGCGGCGCGGGCGCAGTAAGCCAGGGCGGGTTACGCTTGAACTACCTCGCCAAGCGGACGCCGCCTGCGCGCCGTGCCGTGTGAAGACTATGTGTAGGTGGACATTTTCATATATGGAACGGATGACGCGACTGGATTGTTTCGGTTGCGTGCACCCTAAATAACAAAATCCGCGTCAATGAAGGCACTAGGTACTGCTTATTTATATATAGCATCTAAATATTGAAAGTCATTAAAGTTATTGGTAGAGTTTACGCCTGGGGGGAGGAGTTGGGGGTTACATGCAATGTTTTGGGTAAGTTACGGAACCAAGCGGCGCGCCGTCGCACTGCTCACGGTCTGATCGATCGTGTTGCGCTGCGCTGTCTTGTGTATTATTTATTACCAAAAATATGGCGGCGTGGTGCGGCACGAGGTCGTCGAACTGTCCTCCACGACACGCCGCGTAAACAACAAATGCAGCGCGGGAAATCGTTCCCCTCCGTACCTTCCAAGGTTTTAAACCGCCTGCCGCGTATCGTGTAGAAGGAATTCTACTTTTAATTGGTGACCGCGTGGTAGTATGATCGCACCCTCTCTATCTTTTTGCCACTTTCAGGTTTCACGCTTATAGGTACATTTTTAATCGCATCGTACCGGAACTGTAAATATAAATGTTTCGTGTTATCAGCGATAAAAATATCGACAGGATGTTCAAATTTATTTAATAACAAACATGATAATATCACAAATCTATCGCGCGCCGCATTCAGCATAGACAATTATCTGTTTACCACAGAATTATTATAATTCTGTGCTCTTCGCTTACCTGTGTTTTAAGGGTTCCGTTGTTTTTTTCCATGGGTGTAACTGGGATCGCTCCCAGTCCATTGTACGGTACCCATAGTACAAGTTTGACCATACAATTGGTGTGACAGTCTGGCGATATTTATTATTATAAATTTATAACTAATAATACTACATGCATAAAGCGTCGAGACACTATACAGGTGGTTCCATTGTCAAACTAGGAACCGTTGTAGTACAGTACAACGTTTTTAGTCCTTTTAGTAGTTTTTTGTAAATACCTTTAAAAATATTAAATTAAATTTTACGGACCTACGATGTATCCAAAAGGAATTTTAATTTAAATTCTTCATGGGTTGGGAACCTGGTTGTGCGTGCGTGAGCATAATATGCTAATCTACCTGCGACGCGGGCGTGAAGCGGGTGGCGTTCGCTGCGGAGGCTAGCATGCATGCACACAGCACAGCTACAGACTTTAAAACCGATTACCTCAAATCTATGCTAGTCTCTCTGCTGTTATTTATACTTAATTTAAGCCGCGTAGAATAATCCGCTGCATAATACGCAAGAACTTTGTTTCCTTGGGTACTTACCGCTATCATCGCTTTGAACATCGAATACTGTGATCGTCAAACATAATCGAGGCTATCCAATTTCAGTCTTCTGTATGGACTATAGTTTTGATGGTAAATATGGTAAGTACTATATGACTTATAGGGACTGCTACACTCTTCAATACTATATCTTTAGCGGACTGTGGAACACTATGTGGGGATGGCGTTGCGTGCGTGTCAGCTTGTATGTGATGTTTTGGGTATGTTCAGCGGGTTTGAGGGCAGGGTATGTCTCACATCATTACGTGATTGAATAATCAAGCGCCACATGATTAAAGCTAATGCACATAGGCGCAATTGTGTTTTATCTATGTGCCCTGTACTATTTCTTTATTTGTGTCAAAAGTTACACAAGAAAGTAACGTTACTATAAGTAGCCATATTAAAAACAATATCATACAAGGATATGCAATTTTATCATTATTTATATGAGTTTTTTTAACATTGATATAAGCCGGTGTCGTGTAAAGTATATACACATTTTCATGTTTTTAGGGTTTCTAGTCCCTACGAGGAACCCTTATAAGATCATCCGGTCATTGTGTAGCCTTAGGGGCGCTATGACTTAGGTTAGGTTAGGTTTAGGCTTAGGTTTGGTTAGGTTAGAACAGTGATCAAAACAAAACAAAAAAAATCCTGAAACTTCATCTAAGTCCTGGCTCCATAGCCCCCCCTAACTGGGAACTAACATAACCTAATGACACATTCGGATTCTGGCGCTTCGCCGGCCGCTGCCGCGGCACGCTCGCTTCGCTCGCTCGGCTCGCGCGTTTTGGTCACTGTTCTAACCTAACCTAACCTAAACCTAAGTCATAGCGCCCCTATGGCTACACTCCAACCGAACATCCAGTCCGTACGTTCGTCTGCCCCAGTACCATATAACTTCTACAGTTTCTGTCGGAAGTTACAGATTTACAGAATAGATCTCACTTTAAAAATTATAATATGGAGCAAAATTACTTTTATAAGGTAACTCCCCGACATAATGAGTTTTTTTTAGTTTCCCCATCAGGTTTGATATCGTTGAAAAGGTCTTATCAAATGAAATGGTGTTTCCATTCAACATTTATTACCAGAAATTGAAAGTTTTTTTTCAACTTGGCTGTGTTTGCCATGTTTTTTAAATCCTATATACCATTACGAAAGGTAACGCAACAGTAATGCATCGACTTAAGTAACGCTCTGGCAAGCGAGCCCAAAGAGAATATAAGCATTACGAGCGAGCCTATGCGATCCTCACATTTGCACAAGTGCAATGTTCCATCAAATTATATGCTGCTTAGGTACTGTAAAAAAAATATTATAGGTATAATTCGTTATTCACATAATCGAGGTTTCATCGTGTTTCTTAATTAATATTTTCCTGTTACGGGCGTGTCGTGGGAACAACGACAGCTCCAACGCTAATTACCTACAACTGGCCTTTAAACCTATTTATTGGTATCTGCAAGCTGAGAGCTGGCGACAATTCCATCAAAATTAAGATAGCATAGATGTTCTATTAATTAAAATGATAAGTAGATTAGGTACCTAGTACACTCTGTTTTATTATGTTACTATTTAAAATTCGAACTCTGGTGTAGGTACAATAAAGAGTTATTCTATTATTATATTCTAATAGGTGTGCTGCTGCTGTTGTTAGTATGTTTATAAAGTTAGGTTTTCAACTGCTGCACGTTGCTCTTTGTGTGGTAGGTGCAGTTAGGTAGATAGGTAGCTTAAAGTACGCATAGAATAAATCAAAATAGAAGCGATACTTATCTTGATCTTCCATCTTGTGCAAAATATTATTTTTAAATTCTATAGTTGCTTATAAGTTAAAACTAAAGGTGGCAGTGGGCAAATTATCGGAGTATATTCTAATGTAGAGTTTTGTTCAATATTTTATACATATTTATAGATAGATAATTATTTAGAGTAAGAGGCGGGACGAGTCCGTAAAAAAAAGATAGATATTGATTGTTTCTCGTTTTACTTATTGCGTATTTATTGTGTACAGTTTTTAAGCATGTGATTGCATGGCTAACATAATTTTTTATCATTACAGTTCGGGTCATGTGGTCAGGGGGCCAAGGTCGCGGCACGGTGTGATGCGGCGCGCGTACGACAGGCTCGGTTGGCCGGCGGTGGCGTGCGCGCTGCTGCTGGTATGCGCGCGCGCATACGCAGCCACAGATCACGCATCATCAGGAAGTGAGTAAAAAACAGTAGAGTAAAACATATATACAACCACCAGTACCGCGGCCAGCCAATATAGAAATACCTTCATACATTATATTACAAAGGGTTGGTCAGCAGAAAATAATTAAAAGGTAATTTAAAAAAACCTCAGTTACATAAGTATTTTAACGATAATCTAAAAGATAAATAATTCCAATGCTTTATAACCTTGATTTTATTACGATACATTCTGCTGTATGGCAAATTGGCAACCCTATGAAAACAAGTCTCGACATCGATTTTGGCAGAGAATAAATAAGTGGGTTTCTACAGAAGCAACTCTCCGTTGATCTTGATGGAAGCTGTTGTCGTCGATGCTGTATCATCTCTCTTCGTTTATTTTGTATCCAAGGCAAGCATCGAGCCCTTTATTTATTATTTATCATTTGGTACCTATTCCCTTCGGTATTTAGTTAATTGAAAACTGACCACTAAAGGTTATCTAAAACTTAATGTCGTGTCAGGACAGTGAGGTGACTATGAGGTAGGTACTTACTAATAAAATGTAATAACATTAAAACATTTAAATACTTACCTATATCATTCGTTATCGTTTTTTATGAATTATTTAATACTCTCATACATTAAAAAGGTTTCAAAATACTAAGTACTTATATTGTTCTGATGACGTATTTATTTTTACTATTCCATTTTTTAATTAAACCTTTATTCACCTGACAAAACAATCGCTTGTAAACACTGATCATTTTCACCCTGTATACTCGTACAGCTAGTGACTTATAAATAAACGTAGTTGTTTGAATCCGGTGCGGCGTTGGTACGAATTTAAATTTTACGTCGACAAAAATAATCGTCACACGCACGAGTCATGCACCTGTGCACGTGTAAACAAATAAGCCATCGTGTAGTGTCAGATAAGATTGTTTTTTCAAATCCACTTATTATAGAGTATATTTTATGATTTTTTTGTCGCATTTCGACTCTATTGCCGTATTTGGATACAGAGCGGCGCGGCACCAACCTACTAACTCTGCAGTCGACGTCGAAGCCACCCGACGGCATGGCACAATCAAGCATCGTGCTGCGCGACGTCGTCCGTCGTGCCGCGTTTAATTCGCGAGATAACGATTCGCCTCGACGACGTGTTGTTTGTTTGTAATTCTCCTCTGTTCGACGTTCGACGAACTAGTGAGGCCACGTTTGGGAGGCGCCACCCGTTATCTAGAGAACCGGACCAAAATTCATTCGTCCGTGTAAATAAGCACCGATATCGGAACATTTGAGATTTCCTAATTTACTTAAACTTCTAATATCTACGTGCAATACTACCTACCTGTATTTATTTAAAACATTGAACACTAATGGCCAGTTTCTTGATAAAAAACTAAAGTAAAAGCAATAGCTGAATTGAGAAGAAAGGAGTTACTTTTACGATTACACATTACTTTGGTTGTTTCTTGCAATGAAAAAATTGGCTGTTAAGTACATTACGGCTAAATAAATCTTAATTACACTAGAATAGCCACCTAATAACTAGAATATAATTATTGAAGATTATTTTATTTATGACTATCTGGATGGGGACTGGATGGGCCCTAGTCCCTATCTACATAATTATAATAGGTATAAAAGTACTTTCATAATAGACTTATTTAAAGGTTTTAGGGCGTTCATAATTTATTTACGCCGGGTTCAGACAAAGTTATGTGTAATAACTATTTGTTATACCTGCACCAGAGTTTAAATTTGACATTACGTAACATAATAATACATTACATTCGTATGGACCTGCCTTTAGGTGTGAGCGCTTTGCAACCCGAGAGGACTGTGGTGGATTAGGGTGTTAATACACCAATCGATCGGACATTGCTCTATGTATGACAACAGTATATTTCCAGAACGCTCTGCTGGTGTTGTTTTATGAACATAAACAATAAGTAGGTAGGCACCTAAATGGAAAGAAGATTAAGAAAAAAAATCACCCTGTTATATGTTATCGGACGTTTGCGCTACGCCTAATTAGGTAAGTATATTATTACTTAGTAATTAAAATAACAATTTTACCTTCGTTTTTCTGCTCCCAATTAAACAATCAATTTGTTAATGTTACTTACGTACCTATTTGATAAATATTACATTTTAAAATGCAATCAGCACAATATTTCGCACAATGTTATAATTATTCGCTTATCATTACCTACCGAGTTATCGGTCATTGTGGCATGGAATGTAGGTATACTTATCTGTCCGTATTGATGTATTTTTTAACTCTACAAAGGTACCTACTAATAACATCGTATTGTTATGTTACTAGATGTATTCCAAGGATTGACAGGGTCAGATGTATTGAAAGGAGATATCCACCTGAAATGCGCGTTACGTTCTTATAAAATAAATGTGGGAGTAGGTAGTGAATTAACCTTTACATGACCAATATATAAATAACTAGCTGTGCCCGCGACTTCACCCCGCGTGGAATGATTTTTGTAATGACTCCGTAAATGTTACATCAGAATCTCTCATATTTTGTTTCTTGTGGCAAACTTATAAAACATTCACATAATCCTTACATATTTCCATACAAGCTTTCATCTCCTATTCCCTATTGTTATTTTACACTCTTGAGGGTGGGTAACTTTTACAAACTTGAATGTCATGTTTATTTATATCGAATCAACAGCCTACAAATAAGTTTCAAGCTTCCAGCTCTAAAAATGACGATACCTCCATGAAACTTTTCACCCCCCCCCTTTCAACCCCTTACAAACCTTTATTCCCATTAAAATGTAGCCTATGTCCCTTCTCAGGCTCTAGACTATCTGTGTTCCAAATTTCATCTAAATCCGTTCAGTAGTTTTGGCGTGAAAGAGTAACACACATACATCCACACTCACAAACTTTCGCATTTATAATATTAGTAGGATTATTTATTAGTTTGTCATAGGCGTATAGATATATTTTCGATAGGTACCTACCTAAATAAAATAACAAAAATACGATAAAAGTTAGTTATCTCGGCGCCATCGATTTTATTTATCGTAGATGTTTGTTTGTGAGAATCATTCTTATCAAGTTCCAAAATTTTAACTATTATCAAAAACAAAATACAAATCAGCGTTGGAAAAATCATGTATAGAATACTTTACGTAAATCTACGCGGACAAGTCGAGGGCAGCAACTAGTATTATAATATACTAGGTGTATTGTAAAGGGTATACTATTTTTTTGCAACTTTACTATTCCCAATGACTATTCACTTAAATGACATAATATTAGCCTACATTAATCCTACTAATATTATAAATGTGAAAGTTTGTGAGTGTGGATGTATGTATGTTACTCCTATGTATGTATGTTTGTTACTCCTTCACGCAAAAACTACTAAACGGATTTGGATGAAATTTGGAACACAGATAGTTTATAACCGGGATTAACATATAGGATACTTTTTATCCCGATAATCCCGAAATTTTTATTACGTTAAATACTGCGCGGACGAAGTCGGCGGGCACAGCTAGTAAGGTAAAAAATCGATCTCAAGTTTGCCACTATCTTTACGGTACGTTGTTAGGAATATTTCTTAGGGAGGTAAGTAGCTACCCCTACCTACTTGAATTGCACTGACTTGACAATGAAAGAAATTACAGGTCCCTATTGTTTTATTTTAAGTCGGTAAATTTTTTTATTAAAATGTTTTTTACTGCTAACCCTTTCTTAAAATTAGAATACTTTATTTAAGTAAGTACTTTAATTAATTAACTTCAATAAAATACTTTACTAAAACTACGTTTTGTAAAACCCCTTTTCAAATCCCTTTCAAAACTACCCGCTTCCGGGCTCGGGCGTAAACTGACTGCTAGAATTCCCTCCATAATAAGTAACGAAGTCAATGACTTTCCATGACTGTATACACTCAGTGTACTGTTTACGTTGTATCTATCCATTCTTGTTGTTTACGCGATTGGCTAGATAGCTAATGGTTGAGCCCGTAAGGACTCTGAAACATCAGTCCCTTGGATTTCACTCCGTGTGCCGCTGAGTTCATAGAAAAATAGTTTTAAGCAAAACGACAACAATGTAACGCACAATGTCATAATTATGTATGTACATCGTCTCATACGCAAATGGCCCAATTAGAAATTAAATTACCTTCAGTTCGTATAAGGTCTGAAATGTTTGGGTACAAAAAAAACTAATTCGTATTGTATGGTTGGATTTGGTTCAAAAGAGTATATTGATCTGTTTCAAATTTATGCGTTTTGAATATTAGAAGTTGGCCTCTATATCAGACTTCGCACTCACCTGAAAACAACTAAACAAATCCGCACTCGCCCTGTTTTATTATTATTATTACGTACTTACTACTTCTATTTTCTAAGTCTACTATTTCATAATAGCTGCGGGTATCCGAGTCGAGATCCTGGTTGCATTGAATGCTTTGTGGCAGCAGGGACAGTTCACAATTGCATGTGTATTACATTACTGGCGGCCACATCCGTATGATGTATAACAGTTAATCTGTTTTAATAATTACACGTCTATTGCTTTTGTGATAAGCTCATATTTACAATACAATACGATATACCTACTTACTTAACATTCTGATTACTTAATATAATTTACTAGCTGTGCCCGTGACTTCGTCCGCGTGTAATTTAACTTAACAAAAATTTCGGTATTATTCATCCCCTATTTTATCCCCTTGGGGGTGGAATTAATCAAAATCCTTTCTTAGGGGATGTCTACGTCATAGAAGCTTTCTGCATGCTAAGTCTCAGCCCGCTCGGTTCAAAATTGACAAAGTTTCATACAAACTTTCATCCCCTATTTTATCCCCTTGGGGGTAGAATTAATAAAAATCCTTTCTTAGCGGATGCCTACGTCATAACATCTACCTGCATGCAAAATTTCAGCCCGATCCGTCCAGTGGTTTGGGCTGTGCGTTGATAGATCACTATGTCAGTCAGTCAGTCACCTTTGAGTTTTATATATATAAATTTACCTTTTATTTACAGCATCCCTTTTATACCGTAGGCTGACATTTTTTTTAAAATTTAACCGGTAAGTGTGTCAAATATGGGGTGAAAGTTTCTATGGTCTCAATTAATCTGAAAATTTATATGAAGGCTAACTAATACAAATAAAAAAATGATTTCAGCGTTCATCGCCAGATCAAGTTTGTTTTGGTTTGGATTTTGTTGAAGCTAAATAGGTAGGCATAAACTAAAGATGTAAATCAGTATAAAGGTTATAAGACTATACATAAAATATTAAGTGACTGGCAATTTTTATGTAATAGTTGAAATTACTAATTCACTAGTTCACGAGCTACAACCGACAAGTTTGTTTGTTCTATTTCACTACTTAGGCAGTGAAATGGATGTTATTGAAATGGCTACGAAAACCTTGGCCGGTTTTAGTTTTTTACATAGGTAGGAATGAAATCTTGACCTAGGCACCACACAAGTCATAGGCACAGGCGTGATTTGATTCCTCACCGCATACTGGTGTGGCTTGGCTATCCAACGGTTGCGAATTTCAGCGATTGCGCGCCGAACGTACATAAACAAATTTACCACCCACGCGTTTAAATACCTACTTATAATACAACAAGGTTAACTGTTTGGTATCTATGATAGGTATATAAATAGATACCTTTTAAGTATAATTATTATAATCCAACCACGTTTGTTACATACATCACGCCATTTCATATAATTTACTAGTTTATGCCCGTGACTTCGTCCGCGTAGACTTAAGTAAATTATTCTATGTGTTAATCCAAGTTATAAACTATCTGTGTTCCAAATTTCATCGCAATCCGTTCAGTAGTTTTTGCGTGAAAGAGTAACAAACATACATCCACACTCACAAACTTTCGCATTTATAATATTAGTATAATTAGGTAACAACTAGGTGCTTCGCCTGCGAACTCTCCCCCTCCCATTACATAACTAAAACGTACCCCCCTACGCCTCAGATCCGTGATGTAATTGATTCCAAATTAAAAGCAATTAGGATTAATGTAAATGCCGCTATTCACGAGAATATCGCAACAGTCTGCCCTGCGGGATTATATTATGTGCTATCGTCATCGCGGCGTATATTACAACATATGAATATACCTGCATAGGTAGCACTATCTGTTGGACATTCCACGTCGCGATAAAGTACGCAGATCGACGAACGCAATCGACAACGTGCCATCTGATAGAGCAGGGGCTACAAACTATGGCCCGCGAGCACTACCAATTTGGGCCGCCCGCCATGCCACCGTGGGCCGGATTGGTGGTATCCGGTATCCGGTCCGCCATAGCTTATATTAGTTTGTAAAATTTACATTGCATGTAAATCATAAAAACTTTGCACTTGTCGTCCTGAATTAATATTTGGACTTGTCCTAACTATCGGTTGTCTACCGTATTTGTTGTACAACACGTTATCGGTGGGTAGCACTTATTCGAAAACACTCGAAAGTAAGTATTCAAATCATGACACGACTTTACATGATTTGTTCCACATTCGCATCGCGTCACCAAGTTTCGCCTCGCATTACATTTAGTACGGTCGTAAGTAGTCGTAACAATACGTAACGCAAAACATGCGAATCGGCTATCTCCGCTGCAATGAGATCTCCTTGACATTTACTTGTAAGTAAAGTACCAGACAAAATTTCAACCAGAGCGGAGTCCTCCCCCGCGCTGCCTATATGCGATATCTCACTCACTGGCTAGCCCCGAAACGAATATACTCGTATGCGCGTAATTCAAAGTTACTGTATACATATTGTTATAATGAGCTACTTAATGTTAGTCCTTGGGATTTAGTTAAAGAGTCAGTGTCGGACTACGTAAGGCAAAAATGTTTGGACACCCCTGCCCTGTGATAGAGCATGACCTACCGCATTCACTCTTCGTGTATGTAATTTTATACCTACCACTTGTCTCCATGAGAGTGAACATGTGGTTTCCCGTTTTATATTAAGTAAGTTATAGGTTGCATTGCACGTCATTTCCAAATAAGGCCTATATTTAAGCTGATATTCATAGGGTTGGAGTTAGTAGGTAACTGTTCTACCAGATATACTCCCGCATCTGTAATCTATAGTGTAACCTACTTGCGGGCGGATTATCACCAAATACCTGTCTGACTACTGTTATTATTTGAAAGTATGTAATTTGATTTTATTTTTCCCTAAGGACCTTTTTCGACAAAAGATTTTTACGTTATACATAATAAATAGAACCTGACTCAAATATAACTATGATCTTTGACAAAAAGATAAGAAAATTAGTTATAATTATTCATACCGAATTCCAAAGGAATAAGAAGCGACATCATGACAAAATCTCGGCCGTGGTATTCGCACTGTGCAACGTGTGAGTGAGTCGTGTGACTGTGTAGCCATAAATGCAGTTTCAAGGTTTTGTCCGACCGATTGTATTGAAATGCGTGAAAAAGATTACTTTTAAAATGGTTTTAAATTAACGTTGTTTGTTTGTGCTAACTGATAGCGCCGCGCCGCGCCACACCGTCGCCACCGCGCGCGGCTGCTGCTGCGTGTGCCCCCCCCCCCCCGTACAACTGCCACCATTATTTTTTATCAAAAAGAATCACGAACATTGATGACTAGCTTTACCCACGGCTCTGCTCGCGAGCGCTTCGAACATAAAATACTTATAGCATTAAAAGTTTTTCAGAGTGTACCTACTATCCTAAATCTGACTCTCTGACAATACAATACACGGTGTGCTCTTTGCAAAATACAAAATTATCTTTAATAGTATTCCCGTTATAAAGGTCCAAATTCGACCATTTCATTAAAATTTTAAATTTCAAACTTCATAAGGTAAGGTTTTATTGTCAAATACTATTTGATACTGGCACGCAGAATGCACTATGGAAGTCCCGCCGTGGTCCCGCCCTCCAAAAACTGTAACCGTTTGTCAGTCAGACAGACAGTCGGTGTGGATGGAGGTTACAAATGTGTGTGTGTCGATTCATGGTAGTGTGTGTAATGTTTTATTTATTGAGTTTAATGTATTTCTAAGTTTTATAATATAAAAATATTAGGTACCATTCTGCACTCCTTCTCTATATAAACTATGTATAAGTGTGCCAAATTTCATACTCCTCCGTCCACGCAAGTTTTCCTTCACGTATTAATATTATAGATTTATAAATTTGAAACTGATTTTTTTAAGAAATATCTACATACAATAAACCCTGTACTTTAAAGAAAATGTGTTCAGAATAGAAGTGAAGTTTGTTTTCACTTTGGCGAAGAAGCCGCCTATTATACCTACCTACTTGCTTAGAATAATCTAAGCCTACACGAGTATTTTACGCGCGTGTCGGATGTAGTGTCAAGGTGTTAAAATACATTTTAGTAAGTAGAAACAAACTAGAATAAATATATAAAAACATTTTTAATTGACTGTAACTGGCTCACTTTTCAGAGAAGGGCTGACTAGCTATTGTGAACTCGGCCTATGAAAATGTTATACATGGAATCTACAAAGAGTAATTAATTTTTCAAAAAATATAGTATTTATCGCCCGCTCTAGAAGTCTTTTATATTATACGTATCATTTTGGAGGGCGTGGCAAGCCTACCTGAAATTGTCTCCTGCGAAAGAATCTAATCGTATGCAAAGTGTACGTACGTACGTTACGCAAACAGTGTCTGCTATGCGTTCTATTTTTGTTCCCAGTACTGTTTACTTTTATAATTGCAAGCCTCGAATTAGACGCCCGTGCTGCTCGCAGTTAAATTTATCCCGCCCTATTTTCAAACAATCCTTACAAATAGGTCACGCTTGGGGTTGCTAATCAACGTTAGCCCTTGTAACTAAATATGCAGGTTAGTTTTAATCTGGGGGCACGGCAGTGCCCCAGCCAAGTCAAGTAAAATTTATTAAAAAATAATTAAACCTACTTCAAAACCACAAATAGGCATTCAAAAGCGAAAAATAAATTAATATAATTATTATAAGCCTTATCCACTCATCTATTTGAAGCCGATGCCTAAGCCGGTGACTAAGGAATGATTTTGGAAAAGTCCACCCCTAAGGGGGTAAATTAGGAGTTGAAGTTTGCATGTGCTAATTTTTTTTGGGTTCCGAATCCCAAAAATGCCGTGTGGAACCCTATTGTTGTGCCGTCGTTGTCCGTCCGTCGTCGGTCGGTCCGTCTATTATATTAGTGACTTTGAGCTGCTAAACGGAATGAGATAGGGACTTGAAATTCACACTAAATATTTAAATCGTTGACCGCAATCTATACATCTATATAAATAAATAAAATTGGAGTGTCTGTTTGTAATATCAAAATAACACCTTTTCACTAAATGCATATGGAAGTGCATAGAGTACTTATAACAAAAACGCGATTAATTTTTTTTGTCTGTCTGTCTGTGTGTGTGTGTTTGTTCCGGGTAATCTCCGAAACGGCTGGACCGATTTTGACGGGGTTTTCACTGGCAGATAGCTGATGTTATAAGGAGTAACTTAACTACTTTAATTTTAGAACAACAACAAAAATATATATCACAAATGCTACCTGTCGCGCGGGCTCAAACCGCGCGAGCGGGCTTTTGCGATAAACACGAAACATCGACTTGCAATTAATGTTAAATTAAATTATTATTAAGTTAAATTCTACGCGGACGATGTCGCGTGCACAACTAGTATCAAATTATATTGAAACCTAGGCTTTGCTTATTTACTGTTTGTTTGATTTGATTAAGTAACTATTATTTATATTATGTACTAGCTGAGCCCGCGACTTTGTCCGCGTGGAATTTAACTTAATAAAAACGCCCGCTCCCGCCTTCTGAGCCCGCGCGGCAGGACCCATTTTTTTTCAATTTTGTTTTACTAAAATAACAGTAGTCTAAGTTACTGTTTATAACATCAGCTATCTGCCAGTGAAAGTCCCGTCAAAATCGGTCCAGCCGTTTCGGAGATACTCTTTGATTTTATGTGTTTTTATTGTTTTACGCGGAACTCTCATTATTTTTCTAAAATTAAAGTAGCCTAAGTTACTCCTTATAACATCAGCGATCTGCCAGTGAAAGTCCTGTCAAAATCGGTCCAGCCGTTTCGGAGATACTCTTTGATTTCATGTGTTTTTATTGTTTTACGCGGAACCCTAATTATTTTTCTAAAATTAAAGTAACTTAAGTTACTCCTTATAACATAAGCTATCTGCCAGTGAAAGTCCCGTCAAAATCGGTCCAGCCGTTTCGGAGATTACCCGGAACAAACATACAGACAGACAGACAGGCTAAACTTTTTTAATCGCGTTTTTTCTATAGGTGTCGTATGTACTTTCATATGCATTTAGTGAAAAGGTGTTATTTTGATATTACAAACAGACACTCCAATTTGATTTATTTGTATAGATGTAAGTATGTCATTTAGTTTCGTTTATTTATCATCATGTAAATGAACTAGGTAACGCTTGTCAAAGAAGTTACGCACGCTGTATAATCGTAGGTTTGAGCAGCTGTAGCAATAATGACTGGTTAATTTCAAACAAACGCCAATCTACCCATTCCGGACAACGTTATAAATACGTAATGGATATTGGTATTGTTAGGTACCACTATTTTGATTCGAGTGTTGAGTGGGTCCATAAAATGTGGGCGTCTGAGGCCGGCCAGGGGCCTTCTCTATCTGAGTTCGAAGTCATCTTTAGGCAGTTACCGTAGCCAGGCCAACAACCTTTGATGGTGTTCTCCCCTTGCAAAGGTAGCGGGGTCGTCGACCGATCGCTGACAGTCGTCATCTCAGCTCGTTCCAATTAGTGCGAGCGACTAAATATTTTAGCCGTCCCCCAATTAGCCCTACTCCACTATCAACACGGCTAGGACAACTTGCCGCCTGTCGGTCGTCCGTCACCGTCATCTTCTTGCACGATTGAGATTACCTACTATACGATCGCCCCACATCTGATTAGGTAGATACCTGGGCGCATGCGCGAAGTTCGCTCCACTTTGTTTTTGCGTTCAATGTCAGTGTATCGGCTAATTTTATCGCGCCTCGCACATGCTACGTAACTATTATGCTTGACGAGGCCAAAACGACGATTTGTTTTGATTTCTCTGACCAAAACATGGCGAACATTAAATAACGATATTTTAACTGATATTGCAGAATAGGTAGGTGTAGGTAGCAAGTAGTAGGTACATAAGTAAATAGCATGAAATCATTCTACTTAATAGAATTTACCTAATAAAATGAAATACAAGTGGGTAGGTACAGAACCATACCTACAAACCTAGGTTACCTATACATCAGTTTTTTTTTAATATCTTCCATACCTTCATAAGTAAGTACTTTAGTACTTGCGTATTTACAAGCGCGCAGGTTACGGTAATGTACAACAGACATTCCAAAACATCACGCGAGTAAAACATTTCGATGATCTCCGTTAAATGATGGTCACGATAAAGAATCGGATTGGAGCGTGGGATAGGGGATGACAATGACATGCCACCGAGTGAGGTGAACGTGCGGCATCCGCGTCACGAGTTCACGACATGACGCTGAACGCTTTTCGTCGCTATTTCCGCAACAAGTGTTGTTTTGAAGAGAGAGGCCCCAAGCGGGCGAGCGCGAGCGTCATGCCGATGCCGCGGCCACTGCGCGGCTCGCCGATGCCCCGTTGACCGATACGATACGGAGATACCGGCTGATATACCTACCACACATTGCGTTGACGCCATTTCCAGCGAATTCCCTTAGGTATTTATCAGCTGATTTCTTTAACGTAGGTGTACACGTGGTTTCCAACCTGCGCTTTGATTAATATTCTTGGCGAAATTTGACGGGTGAAACATTTTCATCATGAGGAACTTGATGCCAATATTAATAGGCCTCCCGAACGTATAAAAACAGAGTAAGTAAAGACCTCTACCTACTTTATCATTCTTATCGAAGACAAAGATAAAAATCAAGGAAAACATTGGAAACTTACGTATTATGTTATGATTAGGTATAAACATACAATTCTGTGCCTCCTGTGAAAGGTGATTTAACTCGAGTTGTACCTTTTTTGTGATTTTTACATAGAAATTGTCAGAAAAAAATTACGATTTTTTTGGTACAACTCAAGTCCTTCTATCTGCTATAGTTTCGGAGATAATTTGGTGCCAAGTGATATAACTGACAGAATTTCGGAAAAAATATCGTGAATTTAGATATAAGTCAAGTCGTAACCCCTTTAGGTCATTGCTTCACACATCTTTTTTTGTGCCTCGTGGTATAAGAGCGATTATATTAATTTACACACTTTATTTTTCAGTATATTTATCGTGAATATTGATATATTTAGAATTTTAGCAAACTGATACAATTCAGGTAAAATATGAAAATAGAGGACTGATAAGTAAAAAATTCGAATCTTTGGAGTATTATTTTTATCATTTGTTTGAGCTACATTGTGTTTTGAACATATTCTTATTAGTTATTGGATTTTTTCACTTCTTGTATATCACCTTACACAAAGACAACATAAATGTGCAACATGATTTAACTGTACTTGTATCATTTATCACGTAATTTTATCACATATTAGAAATTAAAAAGGGTACAACTGCGAGTTTTTCATGAATTACTTCAAAAGTATAATATTTACCACAAAAATATAAAAACACAATGAAAGTGGATGTTTCGATCTACAAAAGAAGGTACTTAAATGTAACCTAACCCACTTCGTTCATGAACTAGAATTTTTTAAATATTGTTTGGGCTCTCCTGTAAAGTAGTGATTTTTGAATTGTATCACCGGTCACAGGAGGCACAGAATTGTTCCTGAACCTTATGATTACTACGATAAGGTTTCATGTGGCACGCAAGACCCACATCCAAAAATACAGGCTTTTATGTTATAGGTATCTAGATCTACATAACATACTGTACAGTAGGTAGGTACGGTTAAGTAAGAGTCGAACAATTTGTTTTTTTTTTATGTACATTTTGATGTTATACCATAGATATTGCATTGCACTGACTTTGATTGCCAATGCCTCTGGATCATCTATATTAGAGCTCTCTCTACCTATTTAGATGTCACCACGCGCAATCGGAACACAACTTCTGGAAAACTAGGAAAAAAGTAGGTTTTTGAAGCGAGAACATTTTGGTATTAGCTATGTTAGTTGTTATAACGGGGATTATCAATATGGATAGCTCATACCCTTATCATTCATTTGGGGTCAAGCCACAGAAAGACCAGCAGGTTTCCTGACAGATGTCCATCACCGTTGAGCAACTGATCATCTCAGTGGGAAATAAGATTCGCACTTGAAATCCGAAATGTTCAAAAGCCAGACTGTAGTGGTTTGGGAAATTTAGAACTCATAACTTACTTACTTTATGAAGTGAATATTATAATTGTAATCTGTTCAAGTTGTTATTTAAATAATACTAAATATGGTAAATGGCAATACTCGTCGGAGAACCGGTCGATGTGCGAGCAGCGAGGACAGTGCGCGGAGTGAGAGGCGACCAGCGATCTGCACCGTGTGCATTCCGAACGCATTCCACCGCTCCGGAGCCGGCGACCGACCGGGACCTAGCCACGGCATTCTGTGAACTGTCTGAACTGATTCTGTGTGCTTCGAATGCCATGCGGCATGGTGCCATCGACAAAGTGGCATGGCCCATGCCACTTTGTCGATAAACAATATCTTTCTTTATAAGCCCTGCTATTGGTAAAGTACATCCGCTCTATACGGCCTGCGTGATCTGACTCTCGACAGAGCTCTGCTAGAAAGAACTAGGTAGTAGATGCATCAAAAAACTGTATTTCCATATTCTGTAATTTTAAATGCACCAAACCCTATGTAAAGGGCGTTAAATTCCGGCTTAGAATTTTGTAATTTGAATTGTTAAATGAGATGTATTACATTACATCATTAATTAATAAGAAATATTTGAGTGAGGTACGTTTTACTTAGGTTTGTTCTTAATTTCTTGCGTTTTTCGCGCTGTTTTAACCGACGACGGTGGCGTGGCGGCGACCTAAAGCAGATCTGTGTGGTCTAAGGGCCTGAGAATGGCCAAAACACACCGACATTTATTTGAAGTTTGCAGCTACGACTGGGGTAATAATGAAACTACCCAAATACTATCTTGGCTCGTGATTTGAATATAGCTGCACGGACAGATAGCTAGGTTACCCGTTTATTTATCATGAGTGGAAAGGAATTTGATTGAAACGGTCGCGCCTGCCGCCGCGCCGCCGCGCTATCCGTGGTGGTATTCGATCAAGCGACCGTTAATGAGTCACTACTAACCGCCAGCGGCAGCGACGACGACGTAAACAACCGAAGTCGCTCCCCACGAGGCCACCGCGCGCAAATAAACGCGCCTCACATGGGTGTACCGCCAACTGTTTTGTTTGACGCAGCCGCAACACCCAAATAACCATAGTAGGCATTAGGCACCTGCTTACCAAGGACGCATTAGGCAATATCATAGAAATAGTATAGATTTAAAAACATTATTTACTTGCATTTAAATTAAAGCAAGATAGGTAGGTGTATACGAATTAAGGAATAAGGAAGAAAACAAAACATAAAAAAACCGGCCAAGTGCATTTCGGGCCAGGCACAATGAATGTTTCCGTCGCTATTTCAAAAGCGAACATGTATCACATTGATAGGTATTGATTGATTGACACGTATACCACTAACTTTTTGATATTGTCGCATTGTCGGGCGGAGGTGGGAAATTGGGTTAGGGTGGCTATTACGGCGGCGTGCGGCATGCGTAAATAAACAGTGCTCTGTACGGAATTGGAGGCGAGTTCCGAGGCAGGTCACGTACTGGCTCGGCTCGCTCGATCGAAGCATCACTTTTATTACATTTCCCAAATAAAGCCTCTTCAACTTAAAGCCTAACAGACAGTTTTGTTCAGCGCGTGTTCATGAGAACTATGTTTTCAAAAAATAGCTTATTTTATTATAGGAAGTCCTATACTGTCTAGCCACCCCTGACTACCTTGCCCAACTTGTTATTAAAACATCTATGTTGGTAGGTATTGGAAGAAAATGTATCAACGATGTTTTTGCTTTTGGAGGTCCATCCGCAACCCTAAAACGTTTTTCTAGCTTATCAGCGCTGTAGGATTGTTTCTGAATTTGGTTTTATTTTTTGTAAATTACAGATTATCCCAGGGAAAGAATCATAAAATTACGTGGTTATCAATAAATAAATACGCGGACCTACAAAACCACAACCTACCTATTATAACAAATCTAACTTATTATCAAATCACGAGGACTGACATCGAGTTTAATGGGCGGGAAACCGACACATAATATATTAAAACTAATTCATGATGATCTACGATCGCAAACCTCATGCCCAGCTCGGGCCCCCTGTGTTGCGATGTCGCTTCATTTAGAAAGCTAAGTTTAGTCCAGCTCTGTTTATAGAAATGTTATACCTAATAATAAATATGAATAAACAGATGTAATCTCATCGAAAACTATAATTCTGCATACCCGGAATAGAAATAAAATAACTTACCTTGGATTGATTAAAGCTTGGAGATTGGATTGAAGCCATAAACAAAACATTTTTCTTCTCATGCCACTTTACGCAGGTCGTGTAATAATTAAACCACCTGCTAGGTTATGGCATATCGACCAATCGGAATTTTCCAAACCACGGAATTCGATATTCTGTGGGATGTACCGTCAGCGACATACTTAAGTTAAGCATTCTCAGATTTTCAAACCGCTTGCACTCATTCGATTTGCATTAAATCCATATGTAATTATCTTGATGTAAAAAATAGTTAAATAGGTACGTTACTAATATTTGGTTTTCAGAATAAACAGTAAGGTTTGTAATAGAAAAAGTTTAATCGATGTTAAACATTGAGAATGTTCCGCGACTTATGTCGCTGACTGTACTTACGAAATGACGTTTCTTTTCTTTTACGTTTGTTAACTTATCGTTAACCTCACGATGAGTCGTTGGCCCCTTGACTTGACTATGGCGCGTTGTTGATGCATTGTTTACTCTTGCTATGCTTTGAAATACCTACCAACTTGCCAATCCAGTAGTACCTAGCAAATTAGAAATTGATCGATTGATCGACGAATAGGTATAATACCTAGTAAGTTACATACAATGGATAATTATTCAATGTTAGCATGTGAACTACTTATTTTATTTTATACCACGCCATGGTTGCAAGTTAAATTTTTGAACGTATACCTAGGTAGGTACTTATAGTAGGTATATGTATTTTGAAAGTTAAGATTGTATTTTTATGGATTTAATTGGTTTGATCGAACTTTTTCTCCGCTCGAAAAAGTTTTACTAACTTAAAAAGAAGACGAATATACTGGAATATACTTACATACATCCAAGCATATTTTAGAACATTTATATATGGAACTAGCTGTGCCCCGCGACTCCGTCCGCGTTCTGTTGAAATTTTTCCTGAATTTTCTTTGCTATAAACCTCACGGAGCCCGAGACCTTTCCAACGAATGCAAAACCGTGGAAATCGGTTCGTGCGTTCTGGAGTTATAGCGTCAGGAAGGAAAACCCGACTTATTTTTATATAGTAGATGACTTTTTATGGAAAAATCCGTAATTAGGTAGGTAGTGAAAATACATAAAATAAATAATTTAGCCTTTTTAACGTCCCACTCCTAGGTACGGCCTCCACTCAATATGAGGGGGATTCAGGCCATAATCCGCCTCGTTGGCCCAGTGCGCGTTGGCGGATTCCACATGTCTTTCGAAAATTCGTTAGATTTTCTAAGACATGCAGATTTCCTCACGGAGTTTTCTTTTCCTTCACCGTAAGCGAGTATGACGGGAAAGCGCGATGTATGGAAGGAAAAGCCATACTGCGCCGACCCCAGATAATGGGATAAATGGAAAAGGTAAGGCAGATGATGAAGCAAGTGATAATCATAAATAGAAATTAGTAGTAGTAAAAAGCTTATTTTAACAAAGATTTCGTATAGATACTTATGTAATATTAGTTAGGTATTTACTTTAATATCATTTATACCTAATTGATATCCGTGCCAGTCGCACTGGCAAAGAAAAATAATATGAGGTAATAATACTATAAACTATACCATTTTTTATAATATGTACCTATTTACCTCTTTCTCCCTACATAGCAGGTACTGGATTGGTCCGCGAGGGCATGGGTCGGTGCCGCGTTCGTTATCGTGATTGCGCAATTTGTTTTTTCCATTACTCTACAACCTATTAGTGGGCCCCATTCCCAGCCAAATCAAACTGGTCCTCGCACCAATTGTTTGTTATTATGTAACATAAACATTACTTATGTTGATACAAGTTGTTGCTGTTGTCTCCAGAGGTTGTCCATGTAGTTTGCACCGACGACGAAAACTTTACACAGATATATGTTATTATTTAGTGTCATGATTTCAAAAAATACGGACAACATACTTACTTACTTACATCTGTGTAAATGTTGCGTCAATGCAACAAGGGGTGTTCATAAATTGCCTATTATTGTTATGTTTTAGACTTATTGAAGTCAAAGTGTTATTATGTTAACCTATGATACTTAAACAACTACTAACTTTTGCAGACGTTAGGTTACCGGCAAAGACATTACTTGACATTACATTACTTGACTATGTCTTGGATTACTGGTTATAGGTAATCGGTAACCCAAGCCATATTAAGGTAAAGTAAGGAGTCCTGCGTAAAAACATTTCGTAATCATCATGATCATAAAACGCGATGAAAATAAACCCTTCGCTAATTGCGACCGGTCTGAATGACTGCCAAGTATTGTTTGATGCCGCTGGCCCTGCACGCAGTCAGTGCTTATGTAGCATTCATTGACAATCTTCATTCAAGCACCGGACACATAAACCCTATAAACCAGAGTGACGACGCGACGAGACGAGACGAGGCCGCGGACTACAATACGACGACGCATAGTTCTTGCTATTACTTCGGCTGTTGTGTACACAGTGCTCATATCCTTCAAGTAATACGCTTCGGAATGCAGTCTTATCAATAGACGAATCTGCATTTCTTGTTGTTTACTCACAAACAATTTAGAGCGACTTGCATGCTACGACTAGGCCAACAGATTGATCTAGAACAAATGTTTATAGCTGCTTACATTATAGCCAAGTTTAATATAGGTACTACCTTTAATGTTTAGGGCTTTAAATTTTATTTTGAATATTTATTAGCACTTCTTAGTTATGCGTTCTAATTTTACTTTCACAGTGTTAACTAGAACATTAATTAACGACAAAACATGTAGGTATTTACTAAGAAATAATTACTCACCTAAAATCTAAATTGGTTTGTTGACAAACATTATATGTATGAGTTTATTGAATTAAGTAAGTACTTAAGTACTACATAGTTTATGAGCTACTACACAATAGTTGTAAGTGCATGCGGTTGGCGTTTGATGCAATCATTGTGTCACCGAATATAATTGTGTGTGGAGATACGCAGAGAAGAACCTGTACATACCTATACTACGAATGCATGGAAGCCCACGTGTATGTGTACCTAACTAAATGCATTAGAGGGATTAATTATAAGTAGACAAGCGGCGGCACTCTGCGGAACTATTTGCAGTGAAAGTGCAGTGAGTCACGCGCGCCTTGAGATGTCGGAAATAGAGCTGCGCCCGCGCCGATGATGCTGCGGGCGCGGCGCGGGTCGACCGGCCCGAACCGCACGCACGTGGCCATGGGCCGCGTGGTTAGTGCATTCCTTGGGTAGGCTTATAGGTAGACTATTATTTTTGGGTTCCTAGTTTAACTACGTAACCCAAAAATTACCAGAGGTCTAAACAAAATTTTGTAAAACGAATTTAATTTCACCTCATTTTGTAATTTATGAAATGATTTAAAAAAATAATCGGGACAATTCAAATACATTGACCGACGACGTAGGTAGGTATATCGCGTTGAGATTAATTACTTAAAACAATCAAGAACACTAGTCTGATGTAAGAAAGAAAAAATGTATCCATGGAGTTTCTTGCATGTTCTTCTCCATAGGATTTTGTTTTGGAACAGGCATCTAAAAAGTGCCAGCTAATCTGGCCTATCTATACAAATAAATAAAATTGGAGTGTCTGTTTGTAATATCAAAATAACACCTTTTCACTAAATGCATATGAAAGTACATACGATACCTATAGCAAAAACGCGAATTAAAAAATTTTTGTCTGTCTGTCTGTCTGTCTGTCTGTCTGTCTGTCTGTCTGTGTGTTTGTTCCGGGTAATCTCCGAAACGGCTGGACCGATTTCGACGGGACTTTCACTGGCAGATAGCTGATCTTATAGCGGGTAACTTAGGCTACTTTGATTTTAGAAAAACAATTAGGGTTCCGCGTAAAAAAATAAAAACACTTGAAATCAAAATGTATCTCCGAAACGGCTGGACCGATTTTGACGGGACTTTCACTGTTAGATAGCTGATGTTATAAGCAGTAACTGAGGCTACTTTTCCTGATGCGCGGGCTCAGAACGCGGGAGCGGGCTTTATTGTTAAGTTAAATTCCACGCGGGCGAAGTCGCGGGCTCAGCTAGTTTAAAATAAAAATATTTGAATTTGAATTTGCATTTGATATTTTGTGCAAAGTTATGCTGATTTTTTGTGCAGTATTAACATTTACTTACGATATAAATTATTTTATTTTTTAAAATTAAACCTACTTCAAAACCGACTTCAAATATATGAGTTGGTAGCGCTTATAATAATTATAATATTAATATATTTTTCGCTTTTGAGTGCCTATTTGTGGATTTGATAGGTTTAATAAAAAAAAATACCCTTTTTAGTGTTTTACAAGTACAAGTTTTAATTTAAAAAAGTTTTTAAAGACAAGCTTTTATGATCTAGCAGCCACGCCATGACGAAGTTTAAAACGGGCTATCACAATTAATGCATGTACATAAAATCATGTTCTATTCACCGTTGAGGAGTTCTCTCACCGGAAGCCAACCCTGGGTGCAGCAGCCATGTCATGATGGAGTTTAGAACAGGCTTTATTATAGTTAAATCCATTTACATAATTTCGTGTTACTGCTGTTCGCCGTTGAGGAGTTCCACTATCTACCTCTTGACTCCATCATCAGATCAGCACAATAGTACCAGATTATTTAATTGTTACTAAACTTACATAAATATGCAAAATTTCAACGCAATCGGAAACCGGGAAGTGGGTCAAAATTGACTTCTATGATTTTATTACATTGTAAGTTAGTTAGTTTTTCCTCAATTTCCTTGAGATTCCATCATCAGATCCTGACTTGATGATAGTGGAACAACTTCGGGAGTATACCATTTCGAATAATAAAAAAAAATTATTCGGTTTTCAATTGGTGAAAATATCGATGAACATACACAATAAAAAAATACAGACGAACATAGTAACCTCGTCCTCCTCCTTTTTGGAAGTCGGTTAAAAGATTGCTTACTTATTATGTAAGCACCCACTTTGGTTGCTCGTTTGGTACATTCATACAAGGAAAAACAAATAGTTTTACCCAAACGCCACCAATACAGGTTTTATATTAATATGTACTTTCCTTGTCACCGGTGCAGTTCCATTGAAATTGATCGAGCGGTTGGGAAATCCCAGATAATCTTTAGGGCCTATGCACACCATGTTTTTTAAACGCGCGTTTTTCCTACAGAGCAGTTTCTGGTAGTTTGTATCGATACACACGCGCGTTAGCATCGCGTCTGTATCGCTACAAACGCGCGTCGACGGCGCGTTTTTTTCCTACAGTGCTGTAGGAAAAAAAAGGTAACAAACTGCTCAGTTTGTTGCCGTTTGTATCGATACACACGCGCGTCGACGGCGCGTTTTAAAAACGCGGACAGGTGTGCAAAGGTCAACAGGCTGCGTCTGACTCGCGTGTGTATCACGTCTGTATCGCTACAAACGAGCGTCGGCCGGCGCGTTTAAAGAACGTGGTGTGCATAGGCCCTTACTAATATTATAAATGCGAAAGTAACTCGGTCTGCCTGTCTGTCTGTCGCGCTTTCCCGCCAAAACTACTGAACCGATTTAAATGAAATTTGGTACTCAGGTAGTCTAGAGCCTGAGAAAGGACATAGGCTACTTTTGAATGCGCAAAAAGGGTTGTAAGTTTGTGGTTTGTTTGTGTTTATGGAAATAATATGTAGGTAAGGTTTATGTGAATGTTTTATAGGTTAACGACAAATACTATTCCACTCGGACGAAGTCCTTTGTTCTTGAAGCCTATGTCCTTTTTCAGGCTCTAGACTACCTGTGTACCAAATTTCATTTAAATCGGTTCAGTAGTTTTGGCCTGAAAACGCGACAGACAGACGGACAAACAAATAGAGTTACTTTCGAATTTATAATATTAGTAAGGATTGTTGTAAGTACCCACAAAAACAAATTGAAATCCATGCACAACGTAAATAGGTTTATTTTTCTCCTACAATTGAAAGAACCCGGATGCAGAATCGTGAATCATCTGCACTAAACAAGTAGAAAGTTTTACAAAACTTTGTCATTATTTGTTTTTTATTTTAAAATATATCTTACCTGCCGCTCGGCCCGCGTGGTAGTTACATAAAATTAAAAGTAGCCTAAGTTACTCCCTATAAAATCAGCTATCTGCCAGTGAAAATCCCGTCAAAACCGGTCCAGCCATTTCGGAAGCCGTTCCGATTAGCCGGAAAAAAAGACACAAAATTTTAAAAAAAAGTTTATTGTTTTGTTATTTGTATTGTACTTACCTATATGTATACTTTCATATGCATCTAGTAAAAACCTGTTAATTGGACATTACAAACAGATACTTCAATTTTATTAATTTGTGTAGTTAACACCGGTTTCCATTTGGCATTGACCATATATTTTGTTTTCTCTAATAATAAATATTAATACTATAGGTACGTATCGTTTGTATTTGCGGACGGAAAATCAAATGTTTAATGAACATGAATAGTGTATGTTTGTCGACTAGACTTGAAGAATCCAATCCTGATGACAAATCAGTTTTATTGAACTACTCAAGGCCGTAAACAGGAAAATGGTCGTCATGAATTGAAAGATCACGATACGACATTACGGTATCTATCAACTGGTAGGTACAATGAGTACAGTCAGTCGGACTTCCTTCTGCATAACGGTAAATCAATTTGTGCTACAAAAATAACAACTGATTGTAGTAACTACAACGGTACAGAACAATTTGCAAGTTGTTCTTGTATGTATAGGGGTAACGTACGTACCAATCGATCAATGATCGATCGAGTCGCTACCTGTGAAATGACTTCATCGACCCATCTCATTCTACCATCGAGAGGAGGTAACATCCTTAAGTAGGTGTAACAGCACTACCGATAAAAAAAAACAACCCCCAAAGCAGGGCACTTCACTGAGATTATCTTATGTATAAAATTCTCGTGTCACATGTTAGTTACCATACTCCCTCGAAACGGCTCGGCCGATTTGCATGAATTTTTGTGTGCATATCGGGTAGGTCTGAGAATCCGCTACTATATATTTTTCATACCCCTAAATGTTAAGGGTGGTCCACATTCCACGCGGACGGAGTCGCGGGGCACAGCTAGTAATTTATAAATATTATAAATATCAACTATATTTCACCTCATCGTATAGGTATTTGTCTGACGTACTGGAACAATTTCAACGCGTTTTTTGATGATGGCTGGAAATACCACGAATTTATATGAAACAGAGCCAAGCACTATTCAAATAAATATTCGTGGTAGGTACAAACCTTTTTCAAACAAGATGCACACAATCGGGTTTTCGACTTGATTACAATTCGGGAAGATCGGAGCTATGATAGTTACACATAATAACTATTAAGTAAGTGCGAGAGAATGCGATTTTCCCGTTCATGTAGTGGTCAACTTCTAATCATTTAAAGAAAATAGAATTTATCACTTGATTCAGAGAGCAGACGTGGGTACGCACTTCGACTTGATAAAATACAATCTCCATTCACTCGAAGTGGGTACGTCAGCGAAGTCAACAAGTAGCCGTACGTAGAGTACTATTGTAAGGAATGCAATGACGTGATACCGTGATACGCATCATTGCATTACATTAAAAGCCACATGCACTTACTTACATTACAACTACATTCGTAGGTATTATGAGTACGTACTGCATGAGTCACGCTTTACAAGCTTTTAGTTATCTGTCGTATCGTATCGTAAATCAGCGAACGAACACTCAATGGCGATGGTACGTCGTACACTACATTATAATTTCATAAATGTTACGTTACGTATGTAAATGTCACGCGCACATTATCGCACGCAAGTATCAAACAAACATGCTTTAACCCTGTCCTAAACATATTACACAGGTCACAACATAGATAATGCAAGAACGGACAATACTAATAAGATGTAGATGACATGGTGTCGTTTGGTGGGTATGAGGCCAAGGGGCGAAAGGGCGCGGGCGGGTGCGGTGAGGAGGCTGTATGTAGTACTGTAGTAATAGTAGAGGCGTAGTAAGCGAGGTGGGAAGTGAGGAGGGGGAACCACATCGCCTTCATTATAATTAGCTAGTAAATGCGTACTCTGTGCCAGTAGTGCACTGTGCAACTAGTGTTGTAGTTAAACCTGCTATGTAAAAAAAATGTTATCGATTTTTTTTCGAAATCTCGATTTTTTCTAACAATTAATGCACTAAGATTTGCTTGGGCAACTCTTTGTAGATTATGGAGATATGTTAGTGGTTACGTTTAATCGGAAAAGGAAAACTGTTTTCTTTTCTTCTTAAAAGCTGTTAGTAGGCACCTAGGTAGCTTACGTGTTTTCGTACTTATCAATCTACGTATGTAGATATAAATTGTATCCACCAATAATTTAGGAGCCATACGACGACCGCATAAAAATATAATACTTCCGTCTCCGTCGGGTAAACATACCGCGCTTCATTCATCGTAAATTTTCAAATTTAATTATGCACACCCATCACTATTCTATGGAGTTCAACAATAACATGAGTCTATAAATAAATACCTATACCTACTCGCCGGCAGTGAGCTGTGTGACCGATCGCGATGTAGTGACGGCGGCGACGTGAGACGGCAATAGTCTGCGGAGTTAATTTGCATTGCTATTCCTACTATGCTTCCACTGACGTGTTTGGTTACGTTACATGTTTACCACTCGCGCTTATTGCAGATATTGCATAGGTACCTTACTCGACAACTGAGCTTATACAATCGCACACTGTTTCATTCATACTCCAGGGGTATTCACAATTAACACACAGCTTCCAACCTTATTTTACAAATGAATTAGAAGAAGGATTAAAGCTGTTGTTTCCGACACGGAAAGTTTTCGCAGCTCCTTAATAAAAAAGCTTGCGGACTGCGAAAGAACCCAGGCATTTGAATTTGATATTCCTTTGTAAAGATAGGCTAGTGGTACCTACTTACTGTAAATTGTTTTGTGCAGAATTCTGAGAACTTATCGACACGACCTTGTCAGTCCTTGTCGCACTCTAGGAGAGCGTGGCGTGGCGTAGGTTGTTTACTAGCAACCCAGACAGACACAGATACCATATTGGTATCCCTCCCGCGCATTCCGTGCACATGCGCATTGAACCTTTGACCTTAACAACCCCGTCCTGCGACGAACAGCCTGTACTGCGCAGATCCGGTTGCGAATCATTCAGATCAGTACTACGCAGTAGGAAAACAAAATGACCTTGCATCATATAATGTTATATGACTCGATTCGTTTATCATATGACTGTATTATTAAAATATTTTATAAGTACCTACAAAATGGTTGTTAAATTGGGTTTTTGGGATAAAACTCTGTATTTGGGGGAAAGAAGTAATAACCCACCACTCACCTTCGAAAACCATAGAAGCTGATCGATAGTAGAAGAAATAATGCCTGCCATGAGTGTCAGAGACCCTAATCAAATCCTAATAACATGTAACTCTTGACTAACGGAGTTCAGTGTTGTTGACCTCTTCCATTATCGATCAAATACTTACAGAGGTTTTTGCAAAGAGGTTATTTTTCCTTAATAAGATAAGATGAGTGTCGTCCAATCTTGTACTAATAGCATAGGAATTACATGACAGTCTGTAGGAATTTAGGTAAGAAACCCTCACATCAGATAAATACCTATCTAAATATTTATTATAAGCCATCATAATTCATAGGTATATAAATCTGAAATAAGCAAATAGCAAAACGTTTACATTTTATATTTTTATAGACGGAATAAAATACCGGTGGGTTATTTGTATTGTGTAGTGTGAACAAATGTTTCTAAAAGTAACTATTTACCAATGATTTACTGCTCTCTACTTTTATTTTTCGTGTTAGGTATTTTCTGAATCACGTTATATGAAATAAACAACGGTCCATTTCCTCATTTTCTCACAGTTATTTTCAGTGTTATGAAGATGTTTAAAAATACTGTTAATATTATTCAGTGTATCAAGCTCGCTTGTTTGTGATTCATCATGCGTGACGTAACTAAATTATGATTCCCATCTACAGTTGGGTTTAAGTAGTGGTATATAATTACCTACTAATTTTGATATCTAGCTTCAGAAAAATTTAGACCCCCATACAAACTTACACACGTGGGGGATGAATTTTTATTATTTGTAATTTACTTATAGCCTCTATTTATACTGATTTTCATAGTTATTTTCATATATACTTCCAATGCGCTATTTTACCTTTACCTTTGCCTAGGGTATAAATAGTGGTTTCTGTCGAAATTGCATCACTAGCAGCGGTTTGGGTTATGCGTTGATGGTTTTGATAAATGAGTTTGAGACGAGTGTTAAAATATGAGACTTGATTGCGGAAACTTTTTTAACATCTCCAAAGGACTTAATATTTGATATTATTTTTAACCTGATAACTTGAGTTGAGCACTTGTCCGATTTTTAATAGTTCCGTCCGTCTCTTTTATTTATCTCTGAAGTACATCACATAGTCGGATGGTAGATCATAGTTGATCCTAATAAAGTAAGTACTTTAGTAGTTTAGTAGTTAAGTAACTAATAAACTTCGCCACATGTGATCGATCGTTAATAATATTATATTAATTAATTGACAGCGGGTTGTGAACTTAATCGAATTGTTTGCGTAAAATACCAAATAGTATATTTGCCCCCAATCAGCGAAAATGTTTGGTGTGTTATTGAAGAGTTCTTCCGTATTATCTAGGTTTCGATATATTTTTAATGTTCAATTATGGTTTTTACTGCTTTATGCTAAATCGTAATTAAGGGCTTTCCACCCGAGGAAGGTGCTATATCGGCGTTTCACAACTTAAAACACTCACGGGTTCTAAATAAGAATAATGCGTTTGCAACTTGTTTGCGGCTTGAAGGCTTCGTGTGCATTTGCCCTAATATTGCCTTTTCATTGTTCCAGTATGCTCGTCAATGGACATCAGGAACAACCCGGACCAGATATTAAGGTTGAAGGGTTGCAAAGTAATAGAAGGCCAACTAAGCATCGTTCTAATGGAGCGGGTCTCGGAGAACGTGTTCCAGAATATCAGCTTTCCAGAGCTGAGAGAGGTCACCGATTATATTGTAATGTACAGGTAAAATAATTTAGCAATATCAGGATATTCTGACAACGGTGCTTTTAGACTTGCAAACCATTTCCACGAGAAATGTACGGGTTTAGATTGTTTTCGAAGGAACAGTTCAAGCGGCGCCTTGGGGAATCTGATTTTGTGACTTGGCCTCTCAATCTCTGTTTTAAATCGACTGGCTTTGGCTATAAAGTTCCAGACGATTCAAAACGGTGTTATTGAATATACATATGCTATTAACTTATCAAACGATTATTTTATCAATTGTAAATTTTTAAACTTCGAATAACTAATAAATCGATTCCTTTTACACCATCTGACGAGCTTCTGAATACTCACTGAACCCAAACAATACCTTATTATATAATAGGGTAGTAGTTATGTAGTATTTACCTCATTATCTGTTAATTTGATACGCCGTCGTTACTTGTACTTTTCCCATGAGGTGTTACAATTAAATAACTCTTCAATTTGAGTTATTTTTGAGTATTCGGCTTCAATTGTTTTACTTAAGTGAATAAATATAATGATTTATTTTTAGGACAAAGGGCGTGCAAAACCTTGGTGATCTGTTTCCAAACCTCACTGTTATACGAGGAATGAAGCTTTTCAAGGATTTCGCTCTTGTTGTATTCGACAACAAAAATCTAGAGGTAATTTACCTTCTTTACTATATTTGAAAATTTTATGACGTTCTAACACTGTACCGAAATGAGTTATATTTATATAAATAAGTAGTGAATTTTCTATATTTTTCCTCAGGCGCTGGGTCTCCGTTCTCTAATGAAGATTGAAAGAGGCGGCGTTCGCATCCAGCAGAACGATAACCTCTGTTATACGAATAGCATAGACTGGGCTCGAATCACTTCAGATACCACTAATAACGTAATCAGGGTAAGTAGTTATTGCTGCTATTTATCAATAACTTAGATGTTTCATTGTATAGTAAGTAGTATTTACTACACTAGACGTTGTATTTAACCCTGCTGATGACGCAGGAATGTACACAGTATTCTAATCACGGTTGGAATCTACATGTTCTGCGCGCCTTTTTTTAAAGGAGCTTTTGTGCAGTGCGCTTTTAGTCTTTGAGGCTGCCGTTCGTTCGTTTTCTAGGCCATCGGATGTGTTCTTAGGCCGCAACACGAAAGTTGTGACAATATTTAAAGGGCCTGTAACTAGGAATACTGTAGTTACGTATAGTATGTCCCCCCCCTCCCCAATCTTTACATATTATATGCTACTTGTGTACCTAAATTATGATGTCGGACTATTGTAACACCCTGTATAATCCATAAGAATAATAATTTTTAAATCCTACTAATATTATAAATGTGAAAGTTTGTGAGTGTGGATGTATGTATGTATGTTTGTTACTCCTTCACGCAAAAACTACTGAACGGATTTGGATGAAATTTGGAACACAGATAGTTTATAACCGGGATTAACATATAGGATACTTTTTATCCCGATAATCCCGAATTTTTTGTTACGTTAAATACTACGCGGACAAAATCCGTGGGCACAGCTAGTTTAGTTATATTTTCCGACTGCTGCGACTGCGCCACTTCCGACCATCCCTCTGGCTGGATAACGGTCGTGATCCACTATCGTGTCGGAATCTAGAAGACCATCGCTGGCACGTGTCACACAGAATGTCCAGTCAATTCGTAGCTTGGTCAATGTGTAGCTTTACGTTCCCCGACGCTATTATTGTTCTTTACTAAACTTGTTTTAGTCATGGACCGTGGGATTTATTTGTCATTAGTTCCGCCACGACTTGTGTTTACCGTGTAGACTTAGTCTGCTATACACAAATTAATTGAAGCAATGTACGGGGCTTTGCTAATGAGCACCCATTGCATCAGGTAGCGGGATACGTATTTCATTCGTCGCAATCTTATTTCATTTATTCAACTGTCTTAACAAGTACGGTCAATTAATTAAACGAATTTAAGAAAGTTAAAGTAGGTTATACAATATGTAGTGATACCAGTTGTTATTTAAGTTTACAGTTAATTACAGAATATAAGGGATATAAATGTTATAGGCACCGATTTAACTAGTTTTATAGGATATCAGGATTATGGCCTGAATCCCCCTCGTGTTGAGGGGAGGCCCGTGCCCAGGAGTGGGACGTCAAAAAGGGCTAATTATTTTTTTTTTATAATAAAGAGTTCAAATTGCTGGGATTTATTTTCGGAGATTAATTTCAGTCGAGACTAATATAAATACCTACTTTTCAAGACTATGAAACCCAACTCGTCTTCCTTCCGACTCTTGTTCTTTGCTAATAATTGTCAAAAATTACGAATTTTCATAAACCCAAAGAATGTAACAGTTCACCAGCTGGCTGACCTTTTTATCTAGACGAGTGTCCGAATATTTTATCCTTGCCCAAATAAACGCTTTTTCATCACTCAGAAACTTTGGGTTGTTCTAATTTTTTTATGTGTTTATTATCTCTTGACAAAACTTATCGTGCCTCGTGAGTTTGTTCTTATCCGATCCGAGGTACTTTTTTGACATTCTTGTCTTGAACGCGATTTTACACAATTATTGTTCTTGTGGAAAACTTCTTCATATAACTTCTATTCTAATTAACTTTAAATAAGGATATTAATCGTTGTACTTACTAACTTCTAAATATTTTCATTTCTTTATTTCGTATAGAACAATAAGTTTAAGTGCTTAGATATGTTTACCAACTAGCAATTTTATTGGTTCTTCTTCACCTCAAATCTACATCACATCTTGTGTCACCCCATAAAAGTTGTGACCATATTATCTATACAAATAAATAAAATTGGAGTGTCTGTTTGTAATATCAAAATAACACCTTTTCACTAAATGCATATAACTAAGTACATACGACACCTATAACAAAAACGCTATTTCAAAAATTGTTGTCTCTCTGTCTGTCTGTGTGTTTGTTCCGGGTAATCTCCGAAACGGCTGGACCGATTTTGACGGGACTTTCACTGGCAGATAGCTGATGTTTTAAGGAGTAACTTAGGCTACTTTAATTTTAGAAAAACAATTAGGGTTCCGCGTAAACAAATAAAAACACATGAAGTCAAAGAGTATCTCCGAAACGGCTGGACCTATTTTGACGGGACTTTCACTGGTAGATAGCTGATGGTGTAAGCAGTAACTTCGGCTACATTTATTTTTAAATGGGTCCTGTCGCGCGGGCTCATACGCGGGAGCGGACTTTTTAGTTAAATTAAATTCCACGCGGACGAAGTCGCGGGTTCAGCTAGTTATTATATGTAATTTACTTGTTTTAGCTAAACTACGACACGCGACTTTGCGGCTTATGTCCAAATGCGCAAAGTCGTATCAAGGACCACCGGCAATTGAATCAACAATGCCCAGCGGATGCACACGGCCGGCTGCTCTGCTGGGACGCCAAACACTGCCAGAAAAGTAAGTATGTATGTACTATAATCGTACTTTGATAGGCGTAGGTCATTACGCCGTGTTTTGAAATTAAAGTCCTGTATATTTCATCCATATGTGGTATGCTTTCCTTTAACAACTGTCTAAGTACCACCAAGTCCCGATGCTAAAGTTCTGTCCTAATATGTAGGTATGGTTATTTTATTTTTTTTACACTAGCGGCCCGCCCCGGCTCCGCACGGAGGCAATAAATTATCAGTGTTTCTGTACTATACTATGCATGTATTGAACATATAAACCTTCCTCTTAAATCACTCTATATATTAAAAAACCCGCATCAAAATTCGTTGCGTAGTTTTAAAGATCTAAGCATACATAGGGACATACAGACAGCGGGAAGCGACTTTGTTTTATACAGTGTAAAGATAATTAGTGCACTACGCTGGGCCAATGCGGGTTGGTATACGTTTCGCCAGTTCGCTTTCTCAAGAAAATATTTTGTGTAATGTACTACAGTTATTGCATAAATATACCTGCGGTTTGTCGCTCATTATACTTAATACTTATACATGTGTGCGTAACTAGTGATGAGCAATCATTCCGTCTCCAAAAATAATTATTCGGGCTATCAGACGGCGGTCAGGTCAAAAGCTGAATATTCCTGACCTGTGGCCTAATCATCTTCATTGGTATAATCGGAACAGCTCCCATTTGACGTTTGAGTCATGCAGACAATGTCGAATACAAGTGATTGTAAGTACCTATCAAAGTGAACAGATATTTCTTGTCGAAATAATTTGATGCAATCGTATGGTAATTACTTACAACTTAAATTACTTAATAATGTCTTATTGTTACCAATTCTTTAGTCGTTATACATATACAGGTAATCAAGAGGCGGGCAGAATCATGAACAATTTTGATAACTGGAATATTTTAGGTTACCGTTTGGCCACTATACTATACAAATAACCGTGAGTCAAACTCGACGTATAATGTTTACTTATCTAACAAACCATGTTTAGTGACATGATTGACTTTCTATTTAATATTGTCACCATTGAAGTATGTACACGTAAACAATTTACTTTCTCAGTATTTTTTGGAATGGTTCCTAAAAACAAAGGAAGGTTCGTTGCTAAACAATATAATAGATATGGTTAGATTTTACTTGGTGGCAATTGCTCTATGAATCAATTTATTTATATTTGCGCAGTATGTCCCAGGACGTGTGACGACACCGCGGGATGCACGGAGGCCGGCGAGTGCTGCCATAAGAATTGCCTCGGCGGGTGCACCGGGCCCACGGCCAGGGACTGCTTCGTCTGCCGGGGGTTCTCCTTCAAGGATGGGCCCGAACGCGTCTGCACAGAGTCTTGCCCCGCCGGGACGTATCAAGTGAGTCATGCTACATTCACACAATGAAGACGACAACTTTAACTATGCATTTTTGACAGTTAATGGCCGTATTTGGCAACCGTCTACGGTAAATATGTATATAATCATTCAATGACCAATTACCAGTACATCACTGACTATGTTTCACGAAATAAATAAAAGTGTTTTCAATTAAAGTGGCTCTTATTGTACCATTTTTAGAATCATAATGTAGCTTGCGCACTGGTGCATTTTACTTTATACCTATTACCGCACTACATCTGGCCGGTGGCCAAAAGTGGAACTAAAAATATTCATTAGAAAAATGTATTATTTTGACAGTCTTGTATCGGCACTAGCGACGCTCTCAGCGAGGCAATAGTTTGTAGGACTGTAGTGCTTTTGACGTTACAGTTTTTTCAAACCTACCATGTGTAGTAACTTGCTCGGCGCACTTTTTATCCCACTCATTTGTATCACGTCGTATCTTCGCTATGCGCAGGATTCTATTTTTCTAATCTAGAATCCTTCGCTTCATTCTGCATTCAACATATCACCCTCGCCGTATTATTTTTTCCCTTGTGTTGCAATACAGTCTTCTTGTCTATATAGTGTGCGATTGCGGAAAACCTATGGTTAAGCATATCATCTTTTGTGCAGCTGTGGCGGCGTTGCGTTACGCAGCAGGAATGCCGCGCGACATCCCCACCTCCGCCCGCTGCACCGGAAGGCGACCTGCACCGCTCGCCGCCCAAGATCAACGCCTACAAGATCTACCAGAACCTTTGCGTCTTCAACTGCCCCACCGGCACTATGGAGGTACCGACTGACACTCACCCAGGGCCCTTATTACGTTAGCTAAGTAAAACGCAATAGATAAGCTTTCAAACGCTCGCGTTTGAAAGCTAATACGCGTTTGAATGCTCGCGTTTGAAAGCTAATTCGCGTTAGAACGCTCACGTTTGAACGCTTATTCGAATTTGAACGCTCGCGTTTGAAAGCAAATTAGATTTCAAATGCTCAAACGGGAGCGGTTGGTTTTCTATTGCGTTTTAAGTAGCAAACGTAATAAAGGGCATCTGTTCTACATAATTGCTGCCGGAAAGGTCGAGATGATGTTTTCCAATCATCTGTAGGTATAGCGGCGATGTTAGAAGCAAATTACGTACAATTTAACCAAATTATATTTTTCTGGTTTCGATATATTAGTCTCTTCACCTGGAAATAGATCTTGCCTCTATTTTGTGTCGTCGAAAATGAAAAACTTTACGTTTCCAAATGCTGCAATGCACTCCAAGGAAGTTTTACCGGTAAATGACAAAAGGGTTGCCCCCTTTGGAAGAACCAGTCCCCGGAATGGAGGACCTCCAGAGGTGGGAGCCATGACCTGCCCGTGATCTCGCTGTAACCTACAAACCTTGTGCTCCAAAGCGTCCGTTCGACTACTGAGCTACTACCGCTTATTTATTCAATTTGGGTTACTTGTTATTATTATTGTTTAGCCATTTGTGTCATTAATGGGGTGAAGGCCCCTTTTTTCGTGGGATACAAGGCCAGTTATCAAAATGGTCTCTAGTACGTGAGAGCCTTTGTCGAAACATTTTTTTATAAGGTAATGATGTCCTGAGTGTGTGTGTACAGGTGGGCGATGTATACAATTCCACGTGCCGGCCGTGCGACAGCTCGGGTTGCGAGAAAGAGTGCTCGGGCGGGAAGGTGGACTCGACGTCGGCCGCGGAGCTGTTCCGCGGCTGCACACACATTAAGGGCAAGCTGGAGATCAACATGCGCAACACTGGCGGTCAGTGCTCACTAACTTTATATTATACTAGCTGTGCCCGCGACTACGTCCGCGTGTAATTTAACTTAACAAAAAATTCGGGATTATTCATCCCCTATTTTATCCCCTTGGGGGTAGAATTAATCAAAATCATTTCTTAGCGGATGCGCACGTCATAACATCTACCTGCATGCCAAATTTCAGCCCGATCCGTCCAGTGGTTTGGGCTGTGCGTTGATAGATCACTATGTCAGTCAGTCAGTCAGTCACCTTTGAGTTATATATATTTAGATTCATAACAAAAAAAATTGTGTTAAATATATATTTTGGGCGACTTCACATGTATTTTGGGTGAAATCACCGACTTCCTTGCTCCCCCTTCTGGCTTTCCTCAATGCATAATGAATAAAACTTACACAAATATTATTCTACCTTTCACGACTGGTTTAATTCCAAAAGCGAAGCCAAAGCGCAATAAGTATTTTCTAAATCAGCTAAATCAGAGCAGACTGGGTGAAAGCATCATACGATTTATTAACGTATTATTACATTTATAATTCTAACATAACATAGTATTGATTCTATAGCTTTTCTGAAACATTTCAGGTAACGTTCTGAAAGTGTTGGAGAATTCATTGGGCGAAATACGCGAGATCAACGGATCCCTACAGGTGTCGCGAGCGGACCCGCTCGTGTCATTGATGTTCCTGAAGAAACTTAAAAAAATCTACAACGAGAATAAGTGAGTCTGTAATATATCGTTTCTTTACTAAAATATATTGCTTATATTGTTTATAATATAAGATAGATGTGATTTACCGGAGGAACAGCGTAAGAACGGAGATGTTACCCTACAGAGAGGTCACGGCCTTCACCATAGAGAAAGCGACGTGTGGTGGAGCATGGGATGAAGATTACCGTTATAGTATTATAAAACACGATAGTTAGTTCATTAGATTGGTATGTTCGCTTTATTCATATACCTTAATAATACGTAATTCCCCACTTTTATATTATACTTACATTATTATTCTCACAAAAAGCCGTTAATTTATAAACGAATAAAAAAATAAGTAACTATCTCAATTTGTTCTGACCGTGTGCAATAATAATATCCAATTTCGGAAGTATTTAGCATATAGTTCTTTCATTACACAAAGACGCGTGCTGTGACTCTTATGACGCTGGTGATATGAGTCAATTTGCAATAATTCACGCGTCTCCGTGAAATGAACGGACTATACCTGCCCATACAATATGGATATCGCCTTCACGATTAACCCTTGAGATTCGTTGAGTTACCTGTTTCACTTACGTTTCAGTGATCAAGTGTTGCTTGTATTCAACAACCCAAACCTGGAGTTGTTATGGGACTGGGACACCCACGGCCCGATAACGATCACGGGGGGCACCCTGTTCATTAATTTCAATCCCAAGCTGTGCTACAACCACATACTGCCGCTCCAAAATATGACCTACAATCCGAGGTCCAATTTCTCCGAAAGCGAAGTGTCTCAGGACAACAATGGAGACCAAGCGGCCTGTGAGTAACAGTATCTTCGCAATACTATTGTTTTTTTTCAATATAAAAAATTTGGTAAACAATCGTACGGTGCGCCTGGTGTTAAGCAGTTACGGTAGCCTATCAATACCAATCCCATTGTTAGCACGTTGCTGGTCTAGGGTGGTATTTAAAGTTTCTTCCATCCTTATTTTACAAATGAATTAGAAGAAAGGGAGAGGCTGCCGTTTCGGTCAGGGAAACTTTCACACGACTATGAATACCTATAATAGAGTAAGTGGGGGAGAGGGATTGAGTTTACAGCTCACTCACTCATTGTATACGAAACGCAGCTATAATAGCAATCTCGCTCGCACTCATTGGGCGTAGGGAGCGCCGTAGTGATGTGCTTCATAGTAACGAGTCGATATGGATAAATTGTATTGCCATGCAAATAGTTGGATACTTGCAACCAGTGAGCGTGAAATTAATGGTAGAACGAGCGCTCATACGGAGTCCGATACCGATAGTGCGATACCGCACACTGCAACATCATCCGTTTAAGGGCCTGTGCACACGTCGTTTTTTAAACGTGCCGTCCATGCGCATTTGTAGTGATACAGACGCGGTACACACCGCAGCCAGTAGACTTTTGTAGGATAAAAGCGCGCGTATAAAATACATGGTGTGCACAGGCCCTAAATCCAACTTATAAAACTTAATATATGGTTTGTTTGCAGGTATGCAAAAAAAACTGAATCTAACAGTATCTGAATTGCGTTCGACCGCGGTGGTTCTATCATGGAGTGCGTATTGCCCCGACGATATACGCCGCTTGCTTGGCTACTCTGTGTACTACATAGCCACCGAACAAAACGTTACCCTGTACGGGCAACGGGACGCTTGCTACGACACGTTAGTAACACTTTACCGTAACAGAGAGGCTACTCTTAGCAACGATAATGGATATATCGTGACATCCGTATTGTCGAATCCTCCTCTAAATTCCATATTTTTCTGCCGTCGTATATCGTCTGAATGAGCGATAATGTTGTGTTGTTCGTTCAGTAATCGATATGACTGCAACAAATATGGAATTTAGAGTAGGATTCGACATTACCAAAGTCACGATATATCGGTTATCGTTGCTAAGAGTAGCACCTATTATCCAAAACCAATATCGATGTTCTTCCCATAAACGTGAAATGTGATTTACTGATTTAGTTGCTTTTATTATTTTTGTTAAGTATATGACAAAGTCGGCTATGGCACGGTCGCTGATCACCAAGAAATTCGTACAATGACCTGTTATTACCTGTCTCTGTCACTCCCGCGTAAATCTAATACGTCTCGCTCACACAGTTGCCTGTGTGGCGAGACGTATTAGATTTACGCGGGAGTGACAGAGACAGGTAATAACAGGTCATTGTACGAATTTCTTCGTGATCATCGACCGTATCATAGTAAGCGTACGACCTGCCTGATCTTAAGCAGTTACCGTAGCTTCTAGAGGCTTACTCTAAAGGTACTGCGCGCACCTTCGCGTTGGTGACATGAAGGGGTGTTGAAAAATCGGCAAACAGCCCACGATCCGCCTGCTGTTAAGTTGTTACCATGGCCAATAGATGCTAGCTATACCAAACTCGTTACTAGCTTGTTTGCGACTTCAAGGGGTGTGGGACGGAGGGGTGGGATTCTTCCGGCTTCTCTCATTCATAGTACAACTCACGCCAGCGTTATTGTGGGTCCCGAATCCTCCTCGCTTTAAGGTGAATGTTCCCGGTAAAACGGCAATAGGTTCGCCAACTTGGGGACGAAAACGCCGATCCCTGCTTACTAGTGCTAAGGGAACCTACCCATTGGCTACGTGCCCCGTTCAGGGGGGAAGGATGTCTTCAAAATACAACGCTCGATCACAGGGGCAGGGGGGGGCTTTTTTTTGTCACGTAGTCAATACCTCTAGGGAAATCTCGCGCTTTCGAGTTATATTTAAATACTAGCTGAGCCCGCGACTTTGTCAGCGTGGAATTTAACTTAGCAAAAAAGCCCGCTCCCGCGTTCTGATCCCGCGCGAAAGGACCCATTTTTTTCTAATGTAAAAGTAGCCTAAGTTACCCCTTATAACATCAGCTATCTGTCAGTGAAAGTCCCGTCAAATTAGGTCCAGCCGTTCCAGAGATTACCCGAAACAAACATACAGACAGACCAAACAATTTTAAATAGCGTTTTTGCTATAGGTGTCGTATGTACTTGCATATGCATTCAGTGAAAAGGTGTTATTTTGATATTACAAACAGACACTCCAATTTTATTTATTTGTAAAGATTATTTGATTTTGATTTTTTGATTTGGATAGAAAAATGATTGAAAACCAAATTTATGAATTAGGTACTATGCGGAAACTAGAGAGGGACGGGGGTCTTTCCATATACTACTTGTGGTCAACAAGGGGAGAGGAGGGTAAAAACTGTGTCACGTAGTATCGGTACGTTCCCTTATTAGGATTACTCATTACTTGTTTGATGTTTCAATTCGACCTTTGTCTACCACAATGGATACATCCGAATGACCACCAGCTTAGACCAGCTTGGCGGAACTGGATTCCCTCGAGGCGACTGATCCCCCTGAGGAATTAGGGTTACTGAAGAGAGTTGTCGTTTTCAGATGGAACGTTCTCGATTTAACGATAGACGAGGCCCGCAACGGGTCCCGCGACGAGCAGCAGATAACCAACCAGCAGGATATACTGGCCAACACGTGCCCCAACTCGCAGCCTTCCTTCTACATAGTGACGCAGCTCACGCCGTACACCCGCTACGCCGCCTACGTCAAGACATACACCACGCTGCAGGAGAAGAAAGGGGCCCAGAGCCCTATCATATACTTCCGGACTTTACCTGGAAGTGAGTTTACAATAATGAGTTTTTATTCAGGTCGAATGAATGGCAACGGACAGGATGCCGGCTGATGCGAGCGGAGCAGAGAGGTGTTAACTAAGGTCTAAGGAGCGGAGACGATAATGATTATAATTTTTTTTAATAAAAATATTGAACCAACTTCAAAAAACCTAGGCGCACTAAAAAGCTAGAAATAACTAGATACCACATAATTTATTTAATTTGGAATCGGTGCCTCTATCTTTACACTAACAGTCTTATTCACAAAAAGTTATGAAACAGATAAAGTGTTCGATAAACTCGTTATAGGAAGATTGTCAAAAATTCGTATTCATAAAAGCATTTTAGCACTAATCAGTTCTATAAACATGTTATAAAGTTATAGAAGGCAGGACCCTACTATAACAGCGCTATAAGGTACAAGATGGCCGACTCTGGACAGCTGATTATCAAGAAACTGACATTTGATGCGTATAGTTGTATCACTAGGTACCTAGTAAGTTTCGTAAACAATTATTAGAATTTGCAGTAATTGAATTCTAATAAGAATATATTAAGTACACTAGTATTTACTAATTTTATCATTATAATGCAAGCTTTACAAAGCTTAGATGCCATGGAAACAAACGATTAATGCAAGCTTTACAAAGCTTAGATGCCATGGAAACAAACGATTAATGCAAGCTTTACAAAGCTTAGATGCCATGGAAACAAACGATTAATGCAAGCTTTACAAAGCTTAGATGCCATGGAAACAAACGATTGAATGCCTTGTAAACCATACGCATCGAAGAAAGATATATACAAAAGCAGGAGTGAGCCTTTTTCTTTGGATGACGAAGACTTTAGAAAGCGTTATCGCTTTAATAAATCTACCGCGACGTATATTATCAACCTTGTACGTGATGACCTTAAATTGGATTATAGACAATGAAATATGATTTTAGTCCGGAATATTGTCTATGCGCAGCCATATTAAGTAGGTGGACGCATAATATCTGCGGGCGATTCGTAACGTTGGCAACATATTTGCTTATAACAATATTTAGTTATAGTAGGTTTATAGAGCGTTTATGAATAGTCAATTTTATCGAATGCCTATAGAGCATTTTAACTAATGAACGTTTAAAACGTTCTATAAGCTTTTTTATGAATAAGACTAAGATTTCTAGGTCCCTACCTACCCTTACTTACTTGCTCATACATACTAAATGCACATTAAAAAAATACACACGTATTGATAACCTCCTCCTTTTTGAAGTCGGTTGAAAAACAACATGTTTACAATAAACCTTTCAGGGTCAGGGGATGTTGGCGGCTGTGGCACAGTTTATACTCGTACCTACAGTACAGTCGTCAACGCTATCTCTTAAATAACATTAAAAATTGTTGCAGTTATGTTAGTCAGAGCAACTTGTATTACTTTGGTTGAGTCAAATACATAACTACATATTCATATGTGTAGGGTTTTGATTGATTTTCTTCTTAATGTTGTACTATTATCACCATATTTCTATATACAGAGTACATTTTATACGGACATTAACCACTAAACATGTATTTACTAAGATATCCCTAAATTTAGAACAACAGATATGTTGAAAAACATTCTACATCTAGTTTGGCTTCAATATAAGTAACTCTTTTTTTCAGGCCCAAGCCCGCCGCTTAGTTTGACAGTTGAATCGTTGTCCGCGAATTCCGTAGACATAAAATGGTTACCGCCGGCGATGCCGAACGGCACGATCATTCTGTACCACGTGGAGGTGCAGGCGAACAGTTACAACAAGCCCAAGATCCTTTCGGGCAACACCAACTACTGTTCGAACCGTGAGTGTCTATAACTATTTATTTGTATGTGACGTTCTTTGAGCACCATTGTTGCAATAGTATTTTTCATTACTCATACTCGGAAAGTAGGTCTGAAGTTGCCTGAGAAAGCGGGTTGAAAGTAAAACTTTTCAGCCCCAGGGAGAATCGCTTTCAACTGACAGCTATCAAATTATTATTTATTTAGCTAATTCCTGTTTTTATTTTTACTTTCCTTGTATTCGTAATGAAAAGCACAGTGTATAACCTCGGGTGAAATACTTATTTTATCCCTCGTACTATTAACCCCGTCTCGGGACTAAATAAGTTAATTTCATATCTTGGGTAACAATGTACGACTATAGTTTAGTATAATGGGGCATCCAGGATTTTTTACAACACCAGGGCGGCGGCGCGGCGTCACGTTCCATCGGGGTGACATTGACACTTAGTTCAGACAGGGTTTCACTTTCTCTCTTTCCGACATCGTATTGAGTATCAGTGACACTTAGTTCAGACAGGGTTTCACTTTCTCTCTTTCCGACATCGTATTGAGTATCAGTGACACTTAGTTCAGACAGGGTTTCACTTTCTCTCTTTCCGACATCGTATTGAGTATCAGTGACACTTAGTTCAGACAGGGTTTCACTTTCTCTCTTTCCGACATCGTATTGAGTATCAGTGACACTTAGTTCAGACAGGGTTTCACTTTCTCTCTTTCCGACATCGTATTGAGTATCAGTGACACTTAGTTCAGACAGGGTTTCACTTTCTCTCTTTCCGACATCGTATTGAGTATCAGTGACACTTAGTTCAGACAGGGTTTCACTTTCTCTCTTTCCGACATCGTATTGAGTATCAGTATACTCAATACGATGTCGGAAAGAGAGAAAGTGAAACCCTGTCTGAACTAAGTGTCAATGTCACCCCGCTGGAACGGGACGCCGCGCCGCCGCCCTGGTGTTGTAAAAAATCCTGAATGCCCCATTATACTCACTACTGAGTGAGAGCGTGAGAAGCTCAGTACATGACGGCAGTTTGTCCCGCTGCGCAGCGAGCACGCTGGTGAACCTGATCAAGGGGCGCGCGGAGGAGGCGCCGGCCGTGCCCGAGCCGGCCGCCACGGGCGACGTGTCCAACGGCTCGTGCGCCTGCAGCGAGCCCGCCGCCGCCGCCCGCCCCGCCCAGCGGTTCACCTCGCGCGCGGAGGAGCAGCGCATGGAGACCATCAACTTCGAGAACGAACTGCAGAATCAGGTACGGAATTTAGTTATAATCACTTGCCGTACTTAGTACTTCATTGGCCATTACGAATTGGTAAAAGACGATATTCATTAACATTTTAATCTAATTAAATGTAGGGAACTAATCATTAAATATTCTAAACACTTAGGTTTCTTCGTAATTTTCAATTAAACTTATAAAACATAACTTTCGCATATTTTTCTAATTTAGGTATTCATCTACAATCAATCTTTGCATTATAAGGTGGTGCGATGGTTGCCGTGATGAGTGCACTATACTCTCTCGTGCATCTTACGCATAAGCACATAAAAACAAAAGGCTATACATATAGGTAATTGTTTTAGGTGTACAAGAAATCTGATAAACCGAAGGTAAAATCATCAGCCGCGAAAAGGCTGAAGCGATCCGTCGACCACAGCCTCAACAGCATGCTCGTCAAGTTGACCGAGAACATCAGCCCGAAGCCGAACCTCAACTATACCAACAGCACGGACGAAGAAGGTGACCACCCTTCCCCCACGCGGTGATACAGTACACACTGACCACATATGAAAATGAATGTGGGAAAATTAAATAAAATATTATTTTTTCCCCAACTAAAGTAAAATAGTATATAAAATTTAAACAAAATTAAATAGTTATTGTATAGTACTCATTATTATGAAAACAAATAATCTTTATTTCACTCGATACGATATGTATTTGCTAAATTCTAAGAATACGGAAAAAAGGCGCGTGCTTAGTTTTTCCACGGAGGATTTTTTTATTTAGAATCTTTAAAAAGATATTGAGATGCTGGAGAAAAAGACATAAATCGAAAATTGTATATTTAAAAATATTAAAATATTCCCAGGTTCATTTGCGCTTTGAATGGTTCCTGTCGGCTCCTGGCATGTAGTCAGTACCTCTACCATGGATTTATATGTTTGCTATATTCACCAATCGCTAGGGTCTACGTCACATCTAATAGTAAATTATTAAATTCCACCGAAAGCGACCCTGTTAATTTATAAATTCATGATAAATGTAAAGATATCTTGCCTGCTTTTCACTGTTTCTCTGCTAAAAAGCTTTTTATGTGTCAATAACTCTTCTATCAATAACATTATTGTCTTCTTGACCCATTGTATATTGGTTCTATGCCGTGTATCACATAACTTTCACGAGACTGGTGCTAATTCTGTCGGTACACAAACTAAACTTGACTAAACTAAATGAATTCCGTCCTCGTCATGGTCGTAATTAATGAGAAGGATAACAATATTTCTAGTTGTTTCTAATTTAGTTAAACACTTATTTGAATATTGTTTTCTTATATTTACGCGAATACTACACATTGAAATAAAACTAGTTTTCGGATTTTATCGCGTTTATTAAATTTATGTTCCCGACGTTCACATTCCTCTACAAGATGCAGGGGTATACAAACTCGATTGTGAATGTGGGCTCTCTTACATAGGGCAAACTAAAAGATCAGTAAAAACCCGCGTAAAAGAACATATAGCTGATGTGAAACACCGGCGCTCCACGCAGTCTGCAATCTGTGAACATGTACAGGACCGCACCCGCCATTATATCAGATTTGATAAACCACAGATCCTCGCAAAAGAACCCCGATTCCGACCAAGGATGATTCGTGAGGCCATTGAAATTAAAAAACATCCTAATTTCAATAGGGAAGATGGCTGGGTGCTACCACCAACTTGAGATCCAGTAATTAATATAATTAAATCCAAATCCAAGTGTACCATTGCAAGACCTCGAGACACTGTGAGCACTTTCTGCGTGGATCGGAACGCAAACAACAACTTAATATAAGGGTACCCAGTTACTAACTATGACATCAGGACGTCTAACACCTCAGTCCCCCCGTGACCATGGCTGCTGTAAAGCAGCCGAAACGTCGGGAACATAAATTTAATAAACGCGATAAAATCCGAAAACTAGTTTTATTTCAACACATATTTGAAGACCACAGTATTGGCGTCATGATCATCATAAACCACTTCCATATTAACATGATAATGAATTTTTACCTGACTGCGCGACGCAAAGGAGGGTATTGTGTTTTAACCCTCTATGCTTGTCCTCACCGTGGCCCTGCCCGCCCTCATCACTTCCATCTCAACGTTCTCATTTCAGCAAAATGCAGTCGCGTCGAGCCTAACGTTTGCACCGTAACGGACTCAACAGGTTACAAATATGGACATATTTTGTTTTTATTTTCACTTGGGGACTTGGTTGCTGCATGTCGTCAACACCGAATGTACCTATAGATTTGTATTGGAAATAGTAGAACAGAGGAACTGCGAAAATATTTGATTCATTTGCATGAGCTCGTGGACCTTGCAACAATAAAATAAATTGTCACATAATGCATGCGTTATTACGATTAAGTAGTTATAATAAGATAAACAGGTCAAGGACGAATTGTGGTAAATGGAATGAAGAACCAGACCAAGTTTTTTGTCGGTATTTACTTACATACCTACGTAATACGATACCTAATCGCGTAGGTACCCTTAGGTGGGTATGAAAGTATCTAAGTAACGAAAAAAACACTTAATAAATACCATCTTAGGGTACAGTCAACATCGAAAGTAGCTTGGTTTCAAAAACGTTCAAAATGGTTAAAAACTGTATAATAGTGAGTATTTTAGAGATCTTCTGGTGTCATACTAGATAACAAGATACTATTGATGTTGACTGTACTACTTACTGGTACTGATAATATTAATCTCCAGATATTAAGGGATGGTTCCGTTGCGACGATTATTATCATCATAAACCTGAAGCCCTGAAGGTGTTCTACCAATCCATCCAGTGTTGCTCTATGTATCTGCTAACGTCGTCACCTTATCGCGTTCTTCCATCTATAGATGGTTTGACCGTCGATTGGTGTAGTCACACTATAATATTCCAAGGAGACTTAAGGGTCAATTTATATTGCCACGGAACGGAATGTAACAGACGCGTCAATTACGTAGTCACACGATAATTCTAGTGACTGCGCCTTGAGTCTATAGAGGAAGGTTAGTTGTTTAGTCTAGATACCTTCGCGCCACTTCCCGCGGACAGCCGCGGCGCCGACAGTAGATACAGGAATCCTCGAGATTTCCCGAGAATTTTCGAAATTGGAAGACGCGAGACCTCTTATTTAGCTCGTACCCAGTTTGTACGTTACACAATTAACATAAAACTCATAATACTATACCGTCCTATTCTAGGCTATTTCTGCGGTAATGTAAATTGAGCCTTTTTGGAGGAATTGTCCTGAAACTGCCCTCTTGTTGGCAGGTTACGTGAAGTCGATGTACTACGAGTTGGGCGGCGAGGTGCGCTCGCTGGTGGTGGGCAGCATGCGCCACTTCACCTGGTACACCGTCAACATCTGGGCGTGCCGCGCGCGACACAAGAACGAGTCGAGCGAAGACTACGAACTGAAATGGTGCTCTGACAGAGCTTTCTTCACATTCCGGACATCGGAATTACGTACGTGTATTTTCAAAGATTTTCTATAAGTCAACTAGCTGACCCGACAGACGTTTTCCTTTCTTTTAAGGGTATGAAAAATAGATGTTGACCTATTCTCAGACGTACCCGATATGCACACAAAATTTCATGAAAATCGGTCATGCCATTTCGGAGGAGTTTGGCAATAAAAAACACCCTGACACGAGAATTGTATGTATTACATATATCAAACATATAAGTGGTATAAGACCAAACAGGTTATTACTCTTCCACTAAATTATTTATGTAAACAGACTAGCAGGATTCATTTGTCGCGGATTTAAAACAAAAAAACAGTGCCGTCTAGGGACGCCCAAAAGAAGCGAAGTTTTATAGTATAAAGCGTAGGGCGCCGCAGCTGCCACTCTGTATACCTTTTATATATCATGTAACGCTACTGACGCTTAGCACGGATAGAGTGGCCGCGCAGCGAGCGCCCCGAACGTCCGTATAGAAACTTCGCTTCAAAAGCAAAGAGACGGAAATACAACTCTTGTCCCATTTATTTGGTCCACGGAAGTAGAGCCAAGATGAAGCCAAATTACTACAGAAATTGATAGAATAGAATAACTCTTTATTGCACACTAAAGTTCGGTATATATCTAATAACATAAAAAAAACAATAGTGTACATTGGGCGGTCTTATCGCAGACTGCGATCTCTTCCAGAAAACCTCTGGATGGAGAGAAATATGTCATGTTGTCAAGGTACCTAGTAGTCAACAGTGTGATAATATATCACGAAAATTTCCTACAACCCAGCAAGTGAATGTAGTGCATTCCAGACATAGTGAGTAATCACTATGCACCTATAAACTTGAATTTGATTTGCAGAGAACGCGGATGTCGTGGGCAACGTGCGCGCGGTGGTCGTGCCGTCCAACAAGACCCTGTCCGAGGTGAACGTGACGTGGGACCCGCCTCGCAACCCCAACGGGTTCGTGGTGGCGTACAGCGTGCACTACTCGCGTGTCGAAGATACCGTGCAGGTGCGTTTGTCCTATTAATTTATTTACTTACACAGTATTTGGCTTATAGCTTGTGCTAAAAAACCAATACGTAAAAAAAGAATACTTAATAATTATTATTCATATTTCTTTATCAACCTTTGGGGAGTCTACACACCAAAGTCGTCGACATACCGACGCACCCGGTGATAAAATGTAGTTTGCTCGTTTTTAATTTGTTTTTAGTTTAGCCGGCTACTTGCGAGGCCCTTTAATCTCATTACTCCTAAATTACAGTTTCCGACAGTATCATTCCCTGTATCCATTAGCAGGGTTTATCAAAGAAGACATTAAGCTATGCAACTGCTACGCATGTAATAAACTTGTAATTTTCTCTTTAATTAATAAAAAAAATATATAAAAAACTCATTGCTGCCCTGTGTGAAAGTCCTGCAAGCAGCACGTATTGAGGAAAAAATCGCGGTTTTATGGAATAGATGGGATGGAACATAAATAAATAAATAAATATCGCCAGACGAACACACCAACAGTATGGACCCAAACTAAGCAACGCGTGTACTATGGGTACCGCACAATGGACTGGGGGCGATCCCAGTGACACAGACCTGGGCAAATTACGTAAAGGCCATTTCCGAAATGTTCCCCGGCGGGAACCGAACCCGCAACCACCATGTGCAGTGAGCCGAGCGGCCTACGCTCGAACCACTGCGCCGAGCGGTCGTCAAACGTGTTCTCTGTCGGTCAGGGGGAGGACGTGGGCCTGCAGAGCTGCGTGACGGCGGGCGAGGCGGAGGGCGGCGGCCGCAGCTACCCGCTGCGCAACCTGCAGCCCGGGAACTACAGCGTCAGGGTCACGCCCATCACCGTCGCCGGCGCGGGGAACGACTCCACGGGGGTCTTCGTCTACATACCAGTCAGTACACCTCCGATCTATACCTACTTTACTCATCCCATCCTCGTCGCTATTTATAACCACATCTTCGGATAGTATTTGGTAATAATTCCGGTGGACCCCCGGTAGTCCGGCCCCCGGCTAATCCGGCACCCCTTGTAATCCGACATGTCTATTATTATTGAATATTAAATTTTTTTGACAATCTTCGCTATTGTACTTAGATAATGCATGATTGAACAGGTTACAACTTGTACGCGCCACCACTATGGTAGGTACTCGACGCGTAGGTGTTTTGATTCTGATTGCTTAGTTTAAAAAAAAATCGACATACACAATGAAGTATCTTATATTGGATTTGTAATTTGTCGAATTACAAGGTTGGCTTTTGTAAAAATATCCGGACTATAGGGGGGTCCTTAGGCAGTACTCTATAATCCAAAACGTTTGTGGGATTACCGCGGGTCTACTGTAATTAATACATTACTTTTTATTATTAAACATTTTATGTAAAATCAGAAAAGCCAAAGACAAAAACAAAAAAATATACTGACATCTAAATGCATTTATTATAATCAAAAGCAATATTGCCAGATATGACACTACAGTTGTTTGAAGAAGTATGTATGTTTGTTTTGTAGGAGGTATCTCCGGTATTATTGATCCTATTCTGAATGACATCATATTGGTCACCATTGTCGGTCCTGATTTAGGGGGATTAGGAGTAACAGTGGTGGTGTGTGGCGGGATCAGTCCCAAAAATAAAAATATTATATCATATTTATCGGACTACCCATTTTTGGGGCGAAAATTAATGATTAAGGTGAAGGCGCCTATCTAGACCGCGAAATTCAAAATTTTCGAGTATTTTTATAGTTTATCCAAAATCTGAAAACATTTTAGACAACATTTTGTGATTTGCGACAAACACAGTATGCAGTGCGTTTATTAATACATTTATTTTACTCTAAATATTATCACGGTGGATATAATACTAGTTAATCACTAAACATTCAAAAATTGCCAGATTATCTGGATAGCTGTCGTTCTTGAAATGTTTTAGAGTAAGTTGGATATATTAATAAATGCACTGCACACGGTCTTTGTCGCGAATTACAAAATGTGCCTTTTATTATTGTCAGATAGTGAAAAAATTCTAAAAAACCTCAAAAAATTCGAACTTCGCGGCGCCCAGCGCGGGCGTGCGATGAGTGTGGGAAGTGTAGTGAGTGTGGCGAGTGTGATGAATGCGGCTCATGTGTTGAGCGTGGCTCGTGTGGCTCACGTGTTGAGCGTGGATGGACGGTGCGTGCGGCAGGAGCGGTCGGCGGCGGGCGGCTACGCGTGGGTGTGGGGCGCGGTGGGCGCGTGCGCGGCGCTGGCGTGCGCGGTGGCGGGCGGCGCGTGGTACGCGCGGCGCGGGCTGCTGGCGGCCGCGGAGGCCAGCAAGCTGTTCGCGACCGTCAACCCCGAGTACGTGCCCACCGTGTACGTGCCCGACGAGTGGGAGGTGCCGCGCGCCAACGTCGAGTTCGTGCGCGAGCTCGGACAGGGCTCCTTCGGCATGGTGAGCGCCGAGACCAATCACTGTATTCTACTTTTGTGCTAACCGCCTCGATTGATACACATGTGGTACAACCTGTGACTCGCCGGAAGCCGGTGGAAACGAGATGTAAAAGCTGCTTTTTAGAGGCTATATAATGATGATGATAGAATGTATTCGACACACACATTTTTCGGTTTTATTCGAATTTAAAAATATTCATGGATCGTTTCACTTTTAGGTTTACGAAGGTATAGCGAAGAATATAGAAAAGGGGAAACCGGAGATTCGTTGCGCGGTGAAAACTGTGAACGAACACGCGACAGATAGGTGAGAGACTGAATCTATTGGAATTTGGGGAAATAAACCACAGATATAGATTTACATAGATAACGCAAATGCATGTACTTCGCGTGTACGAAACCCCGACCAAGCGTCAAGGTTGGTCGCCGCTAAAGGTTTGGATTTCACTAATGACGTCACAGTAGGTGTTAAAAATTCGGCACGCTTGGTTTCAATACAAATCGTGATACTTGCGTTATCTATGTAAATCTATATTGTGAAAGTAACACTAGGAATTGACATCTGACAATTGGTAGTAAACCACATCGATGTCTACCTCGGAGTGTTCAGTATATGTATATACAATCGCAGGGAGCGGCACGAGTTCCTGAACGAGGCGTCGGTGATGAAGGCGTTCGACACGTTCCACGTGGTGCGGCTGATGGGCGTGGTGTCGCGCGGCCAGCCCACGCTGGTCATCATGGAGCTGATGCAGCGCGGGGACCTCAAGACCTACCTGCGCTCGCACCGCCCCGACTCCGACGCGTCGCTGCCGCGCAAGGGCCCGCCCGTCACGCCGCCCACGCTGCAGAACATCTTACAAGTACGGAATTGCACTGTATTGAAGGGTTCGGTGGTGGTAGTTGATGTAGACACTCTTACATGTTTCTTTTTTCATCTTTGACGACCGCTTGGCGCAGTGATTCGAGCGCAGGACACTCGGGTCACAGCACCGGGTGGTTGCAGGGTCAATTCCAGTCCTTTTACGCATGTACGGTACCCATAGTACAAGCGTTGTTTAGTTTGGGACCATACAGTTGATGTGTTCGTCGTGTACTTGCAGTTTATAAATAACACGGTCGGTCGTTGGGACGTATTTATCTCTATACTAAAGTGTGTTTTACGTAGCAGTTATTATGGTTCTGCCATGCTAAGACAATATAATACTGCATTTCTGGGGTGTCTTTTGAATGCTCAATGAAATTAATTTTATAACAAAACTAAGGAAATAGATATAATTCCGTTAACTCAAAATTCTGGAAAACAAATAGCGCTCAGCGCCCCCGGTGCGTGAACCCGACATACACATAGCTTTGTGCTCAATCTAAAGAGTATTTATTATTTCAGATGGCTATAGAGATAGCCGACGGTATGGCCTACCTATCGGCCAAGAAGTTCGTGCACCGCGACCTCGCGGCGCGCAACTGCATGGTCGCCGGCGACCTCACCGTGAAGGTGGGCGACTTCGGCATGACCAGAGACATCTACGAGACTGATTACTATAGGAAAGGCACCAAGGGCCTCCTGCCGGTGCGGTGGATGAGCCCCGAGAGCCTAAAAGACGGGGTGAGTCGATATTAACTAGATAGTTCAAGTTCAATTAGATAGTTATGCAGATGCATGACACGATTGTAAGTTGATTTCGCTGTCAATACCGCCCATTAGCTTTTAACCACCGACGAAAAAGAGGGCTGTTATAAGTTTAACATGTGTATTTGTGTATCTGTGTGTATGTCTGTGGCAACGTAGTACCCAAGCGCATGAACCGATTTCAATTTTGTTTATTTTTGTCGGATAGGTATTCTGATCGAGAGTGTTCTTAGCTATGTTTCATGAAAATCGGTTCAGCGGTTTGAAAATTATCAGCTCTTTTGTAGTTTAAAAAGTCGTCGCATCGGGGGTTTTCTAAATTTTCTATTTTAGTTATATAAAGTTTATATGTTAAGGGAGCTAAATGTGCTAATAAACTACTATGCAGCTTGGCGGAATATTAAATGTATTATTGTAAATGTCGTTATTTAAATGATTGATTTACTGATATGCTTGATCGCGGGCAGGTGTTCTCCAGCAACAGCGACGTGTGGAGCTACGGTGTCGTGTTGTGGGAGATGGCGACGCTCGCGATGCAGCCCTACCAGGTAAATAATAGAATCACTTCGATAAAAGATTCCAAATCAATTGTACGCTTTGTATTCTCGAATCATAGAATACAAAATAAATGGAATGGAGTTGCTCCATGATTAGTTTATATGGTGATGAATGACACCGGTTCTTGAAAATAATGGTTGTCGTTTTCTACGAGTATTAGGGCCTGTGCACACCGCGTTTTTAAACGCGCCGTCGACGCGCGTTTTAGTAATGTTCGTCGACGGCGCGCTTTTTTCCTACAAAGGTCTACAAGCTGAGTCTGATTCGCGTGTGTATCACGTCTGGATCGTTACAACCGAGCGTAGACGGCGCTTTTAAAAAACGTGGTGTGCATAGGCCTTTACTCGGCTCGTTTTGCTGTTTCATCTCGACGATGAAAAGGCATCAATACATGCCGTGAAGTTGACGTTTACCGTGCAATAATGGAATGTGTGGTGTTGGTTGGTTAATATTAAACACTCTTACATGTTGTGTACTCTTTCGTATATTCTTAATTAGTCAACCCTTACATAGCTTACATTAATTACTTATATACTAAATCACTACATTAACTGTACGTGCACATAGTCACGTAGTGCTTACAATTATATTCTACTTATTATTTCGTTCATGTCCGGTCTACACTTGCTTACTTGCAGTTTATAACAAGGTTATTGGGACATGTTTATCTCTATACTACAACCGTGCATTGGGCGAGCGTGTCCCGCTCCGAGTATAATGATGGTTGGTAACGTGCGCGTGCGCGGCAGGGGCTGTCCAACGAGCAGGTGGTGCGCTACGTGGTGGAGGGCGGCGTGATGGAGCGGCCCGAGCACTGCCCGGACCGGCTGTACGAGCTGATGCGCGCGTGCTGGGCGCACCGGCCCGCGCAGCGCCCCGCCTTCCTGCAGCTGGTGGCCGACCTGGCGCCCTCCGCGCAGCCGCACTTCCGCCACCGCAGCTTCTTCCACACGCCGCAGGGCCAGGAGATGTACACGCTGCAGCGCACCGCGCTCGGTGAGTACCCGCGCCCGCTACTGGCAACCCCTCCAGCCCCGCCCCGCCCCGCCCCGCCGCCCTCTGGATCTTGTGAGTCGATGATTCTAATGTGTGATCTTTTCTATCCCCCGACCGTGCCCTCGTAGAGAAGTGCGCCCCGTAGGGCTCGCGGCCCGCCCTCCAATCGTAAGTAGTCGAGTTTGCATGCGGAGCACTTTTGTTATCGATCTCTCCCTACTCCCGACCACTGTAGCGAGAGGGTAGGCGGTCGTTCGTGGCGCATGATTTCAGGGTTCAGTCGGTAAAACAGTAACCCTTGTAAGGCAACTCGTGCAAAAAATAGACATGCACGCGAACGATCCATGTATCTTGGGCAGATCGATTTCCATTGATAGATCACTACGATATATTATTATGTAGCTATTTTTTTCATAAATCCATCTCAAGTCTAAGAGCTAGAGTACGTTCCTGACATTTCATTCTGGTGCGATCGTTAGAATCACATAACATTTGATTTTGCCGAATCAGAATGAACTTTATTGAGAACTAACGTTCGAATAACTGTCGGACGAAGGTAGCAGATTCGAACGTAGAACGTCTTATTTAATTTGAAAGTTCGAACGAACATCACTCATACGCCGCGCGACAATACGTTCAATTGCGACCGCGCGGACCCGATTTACGAAATCGACCGCTTCGTGTCGTCCGTGGCCGTCAGCGGCGGCCGGCACGCCGCGAGCCGCAAGCCGGCCGCCGCTGACCGCCCCGCCGTCCCGTGCAGAGGAGGAGCAGGAGGCGGCCGAGCTGAACGTGGGCGCCGTGGCGACGGGCTCGGGCGACCTGTTCGGCGTGTCGGGCCGCCTCGCCTCCTGGGTACGCGACCTGTCCTCGCTGCGCTCGCGCGCCTCCGCGTCCGACGACGCGGCCGCCGAGCCGCTGCAGCCGCTGCGAGCGCGCCGCGACGCCAAGCCCGCGCCCAATGGCGTGGCGCCGCCCGCGCCCTGCTAGCCGCTGCAGCCGCTGCGAGCGCACCGCGACGCCAAGCCCGCGCCCAACGGTGTGGCCCCGCCAGCGCCCTGCTAGCCGCTGCAGCTGCTGCGCGGGCGCCGCGACGCCATGCCCGCCCCGTGTTAGCCACCCCCGCCCCCGCGCCGGCGGCTGGGCGCCGTGTACTAATTTATTTATATAGAAGCGTGGAGGCCGGCCGAGCGGGCCGCGTGCCGAGTCGCCCGGTCTGTTGACTGTTACTTTTATGTTGCCCGAACTGAGTAGAGACTCATATTTTTATGTGATGTGTACATACGAGTACTTACCGGTACCGGATAGGAGTTAGGATTAATTTTAAACTACTTCGCATATGATAATTAATTAAGTTTTGTATAAAATAATTATAATGTATGTGACCATAGTCGTTCTACGGATATTCTCTATTTACCTATCTATTGAAATCGATGTGTTCCCGTCAACTGAAATGCAATAGATGATACCTGCCACTATTGTTAAATAGTTATATTACTATTATTATATTATTATTTGTATTGTTAACAAAAATTCTGTGTAACCAAAGTCTTATTGATTGTACGAAACTAATCAGCGAACTACCTATGTATAGTGACATTTAATTAATAAACTTTAAGGAAAATTAATTTAATAATTTCATGTTCAAATCACATATTGTAACAAATGAGTTCACTTTCCTTATGTTGCCTTTATGATTATAGACAATTTGTTGTTTGTACAGTAATATTTAGCATATAATTGTGATATAATATTGCGATATCTTATCTGTATGAAAATGATAAAATCAAAATAATTACAATCATGTTGCTTTGCCCGTGCTCATCACAATGATTGAGTTTAATGTTTTTAATAATACCTAGTAAAGTACCTAATTGAAACTGATAGTTTACGTTGCGGTAACTGTAAATGATGTATTTAAGAACCCTAGGCATTGTACACATGATTTTTAATATACTTTTTTATCTTTAATTTATATTAATTAATATTCCAATTTCAGTCACAGTGTAGAGTTAGGTTTACTTATCATTAATATTATTAGTTCCTTTTGACCTGAATCATACTGTATTATTCAGTGATTTTAGGCAGCTAATATTTAGACTATTAATTTAATTAATGACAAGATGAGTTAAAGTCGGTAAATTAATGACTAAATATGAGTTTAAATTTGTTAAAATACCCAGTTATTGACGGCAATTAATTATTTATATCAGTAGGTACATAATGATGACAAAATTAACGCTAGATACTTAGATATTGTAATGCTATAAAGGTTATAACTGTATTATATTATAATAAATCCAACCAAAGTTAGGCTCCCATATACAATAGTTCTGGACAGATCTCCGGCGCCGCCCGGGCGATGTCCGGTGTTGGAGTCCGATGTAGTAATAGTAACTATAACGATATTGTGGTTTAAGGGTATAAACGAGTGCCTTCAGACATCCAGCCTTCAGAGGAATGCAGGATCGTTCATTGCTTGAGGTGGACACGATGTAATCTCGCGCACAGATGGTATCGGCCGCGGCTCGTGCCATTTGTGTCACCAACACTTTAAAATATATTGCCACTAGTAACCGCTGGTTACGTCGATTTATAATGTTTTGTAATATTGAATTTATGTAAACACAACATATAATAGCCTCTGCCGCATGGAATAAATTCAGTACGGTTAGCTGTATATGGACGATGTGTTTCGAATGGCTTGCCGTTAGTATTTTATTTATAAAGTTGTCTACCACCTTTATTGTGAACTAGTAGGTAGTAAAATCAAATAAATGATACATGTAAGTAATCGTTGGCCGAGAGGGCGACCGGATCGAGCCGCCCACGATCGTGTCGTCGTCGGGGCACAAGGCACGTTGCATCAACGATCGAATCAGTTTTAGTGGAATCGAGACCGTATTCTTCTAATGTTAAGCTGCAAATATCGTTTCATGTGAAAAATTGCATAGTGCCTTTTGCTCAATTATGAGGATCGTCGTAGGTGGATACCGTTAAGCGTAACCTTAATATATTAGAGCTGTAATTTAGTTCCGTATGAAGTAATTCGCAAATATTCCAGTCGAGTGAGAGAGACGAAGCCCCACCGAGTGTCGTTATTTCACTGCGCTGGAATGTTGTGCGGTGTACTGTCCGTCGCCGGCGCGGCGGTTCCTGCCACAGATATAGATTTACATAGATAACGCAAATGCATGTACTTCGCGTGTACGAAACCCCGACCAAGCGTCAAGGATGGTCGCCGCTAACTTACAGTCCGCGCGACTACAGGTATAAAAAATATGAGTATGAGCGAGATAATCACTCGAGAGAATCGTAGCGGGCAGAGGGCATCGGCGGCATCGGTGTATTTGAATCGGTTTGGATTTCCTGTCACTAATGACGTCACAGTAGGTGTTAAAAATTCGGCACGCTTGGGTTCAATACAAATCGTGATACTTGCGTTAGCTATGTAAATCTATATCTGTGGTTCCTGCAAACGGGGGCCGAGCGAGCCGAGACACTCCGCGCCCGCGCGCCGACCACCGGCCACTCGCGACTCGCCCTATATCTAATACATAGAATTAACAGTATGTAGGTATATTTATTTGTATGTAAATGAAACTCATCGCGATTACAGACTAGTCTTCTGATTAGCATTTATTTTGTTGTATTGAAACGAGCCTAGTTATATAGGAGCGCGGGGTGAGTGGCGCGCGGAGTGACCGCGGCGAGGTCTCGCACAACGTTGCCTCACACGGCGTTCCCTGCGGACTGTGCCTACTGTTGACCTTTGTTACTTACGCTCTTATTTTTATCAGTATTTGTTTAATTGTGATTATCACTTAACAAGGCAGTTACATTACCTCATTTTTTTAGTAATTATATTATGCATAAATTATTGACTGATAAAATAATTTCCAAATGATTTATTTCCTTGTGCGAATGTGTAAGTGTGTTTTGTAATGTGTAAGTGTGGGGGTAGCGTTGTGCTATATTATGCTCAATTTAGATACAATTTCACCAAACGATTGAGATAGTGTACAATTTTATATAATTAATTTAATGAGAACCGAGTACCTATTAATAATTTTAATATTTATATTAATAAAAAAGTTATAAAAACTAGTAAACTATAGTTTTTGAATATCATTGTATCCTATAGCACCCCTCGTTTAAATATTTCATAACAGGAAATAATGATGCCTGATTCTCGAAATAAAACAGTTTTTTTTTAATTTTAAAATTTATTGGATTTATTTTTTTCGGAAAATGCTTAATCCCTGTTTTTCTTTTTCTTCTCTTCTTTTCCTCATATCAATTTTAAGTGGTTCCCTGGGGATTCGACCCGGGACTCTACATTCACATGGCTTGTTGTTCGCGTACTTAAACAATATCCATGCAGTTCTTAAACCCCCTTCTTCGCCGTTATGTTTTAACAGTTTCAAATGACGTATGTAATAGGGAGGCAGGCCGTGCTCGAGTGCGCCCATGACCATCACTTCCTTATAAGCCCACGACGGCCATCGCTCGACTGGTATCGGATCACGACCAGATCTCGGTAATGGATTCACTTTTTGAATGTATGTTCGACACGTGAAATTACCAATATAAGGCGTAAGAACATTGACGTACTTTATGTAATATTTTTTTTCTTCAACCCCTTTTTGTCTGAAAATTATATATAATTTTGCTATTCAAATTCAATTCAAATTCAAATCATTTATTTTGTTTAGGCCTACGGGGGCACTTACAAATTGTAAATTTACATATTTTTTTCCTTATATCTACAACCGGATCGGAACGCGACCTCGACTGAGAAGATCCGGCAAGAAACTCAGCGGGCTTGTCTTTTTACATGTCATTATATTATTCAGTCATCCAATTTGGAATTTACCGAACATAAATAAAGTTGATAAGTTAACGTTTATCCGATAGCTTGGTCGCGTCCGTGAGTAGGTTAACAGCGTATCAGTATTGGCCAAACCAGTTCTTATAAATCTTTTCATAGATTACAATTTTTCAGGAGCGCCTTTAATGGAATTGCGAGATGGTTTTCGCAAGTAGGTATGCTACAAAGACTGCGGCTGCTGCGGTATGCTACAAATACCTACGCTGGTGACACGTCATTTTGCACTGGTACGAGTATGACTGCCAAGACCACGCTCAAACTTAAATAATAATATTTTTAGCCCTTTTAACGTCCCACTCCTGGGCACGGGCCTCCCCTCAACACGAGGGGGATTCAGGCCATAATCCACCACGCTGGCCCAGTGCGGATTGGCGGATTTCACATGTCTTTCGAAAATTTGTTAAATCTTCTAAGACATGCAGGTTTCCTCACGATGTTTTCCTTCACCGTAAGCAAGTGATAATCATATAGAAATTAAGATTCGCACATAGATTTCGAAAAATCCAGAGGTTCGAGCCAGGGTTTGAACCCGAGACCTGGTAGCCCGCAAGACGCGTGCTTAACCAATCGGCTATCACTGCTACTTAAGCGCTCAAACTTAAGATCGATTTATAAAGGGCTGATTCACGTGATCACACGATAGGTAGGTACCTAATACATAAAACCATAGATTTAAATTTATTAGTTTTACTTGAAGCATCTAACTTACTCGTCAAGGTGTATCTTATCGTCTTGATGTAGTCTCCATATGACGCCCCATACCTGGGCATTTGCTGTAGGCACCACTGTCGCGGTCGGTCCTCCCCAGAAGTGGGAGTACTTTATGAAATCGAGTCTATAATTCTAGAAAATATATAATATTTGATTTTGTAATCACTTCTATAAGTAGTAGATAATACTGGGTGGTAAAAACGAACGAGACATGGAGAGGAACTACCTTAAATAGGTATATATTTTACTCCGAAGAAATATTCTTGTTTTTTGGAAAAACACAAGAATAAGAATCGTACTCAAAGGAATGTTTCCTTTGAGTAAGATTAGCTAAAGTATTTAGGGTAGTTCTCCATAACCCGTTCGTTTTTCACCTGTATTATGAGAGTATCAAATTCTTACATCCAATCTTGCAATGGAAACAAATTCTGCAGAAGGATTATGCATATGAATTCTAAACTTAAATAAATTATCACCAAAGGCAAAATATAAAAATGTATCAGGTTTATAAACATCAGACTTCACCATAGTTTTGTTATCACCAAAGGCAAAGTATAAGTGTGTCTGGGGTTTAAATATTTCCGGGTTTTGTTTTAACATTGTTTTAATTTTATTTTCTATTCTTATATATAAAAATAACAATAGCAAAAATAATCAACTTGTGTCCAAAATTGATAATGTCTCTATTATATTCTCTTTGACTTGTAGCTCCTACATGTTTTGCATTATCTTTGCTTGCAGCATTCAGACCATCAAAGAGAATATAATCATTACCCTTTGACTATTAAGCGTCATTACCACATTAAACATGGTCATTTTTCTCTTTGGTACTCAGACCATCAAAGAGCTTTTGTAGCACAAAACTTTGATAATAGTGGGTATGGCTATGTAAAAAAGGTGACTGATTACAGATTGTACTGATTATGAATAAAAACATCCATATATGAATACATAATGCATTAATTATTATTGCAATATTAAATCTTTAATAAGCTATTGTATTTACAAGATAAACATGTATTAATCACAGGCCACATTACAGTACTGGGTAATATTCAAACACTTCTATTTAACTTCTCTATCATTTTGGGCGAAGCTTCCTGACCATTATGCGGTATTTTTTTTAGTTCATCAATATAATATTCTGGCAATTTACACTCGATTGCTCCATTTATAATACAGTCTAAATATGTTATACATGGTCTCCTTTCCAATGGTAACTCTTCACCTTTTCCACGGATAGGTGGATTTATAGTTTGTTGGTATGTGCGGCACTTGACTGTTGAACCATTTCCAGTATCAATGTCCACATCTTTTGCAAAATACCAGTTGGAATCTACACCTTCTTGCCTGGAAATAAAAGTTAAATTAGAGTATACAGCATTACACAATGGAATAGGTTTGTTATTATAGACACCACATGCATTGCAGACTCGGCTTCTCAAACCTATTTTTATAATTTCATTAAATTCAAATAAATATAGTCAAGAGGACTCTACTCATAGAAAGCATGAAGTGGATTATTTAAATGTCCTTTTGACTCCTAGTGGCCATGCCTAAATACTCCTACCATCCCCATACTACCATCTTTTGAGGAGATCCTAGTAGAAAGGGCACAGTCCTATGAGGAGCCTCTCAAATGGCATGGTTTTATGTGCATCAATGATCTCTCCTATTTAGTACCTACTATGATTCTTCACAAATTATAAATACTCACTTATCTAAAGCAGGCATATCATCATTGAGCAGCCTCCAGATAGCACCCCAGACATGCGAGGCTTCTGTTGGTACTATGGTTGCAGACGTGCCTCTCCAATGATCTGAATATTTTATGAAGTCGAGTTGGTGTCCCTAGGGGAGCAACAGAGAAAACAGTGTTTATTAGGATGAGGAAACTCCACTCCAATTATAAGCATAGAGGTAAGTACCTGAGGTAAAACCATGGATGTAATATGTATAAGTACATAGTATAGTAACTCAATATATAATGCAATGTATGTCAACAAACCTCGTTTTGTTTTGAGGTATTTCTCACCATGGTAGATAAACATTTCAATTTATATCATCAACCAGGGGTAGTAAATACCATGAAATGATTGGTAGATAAATAGTTACCTGTTCGGAGGTAAATGTTTGTTCCAGAAAACACTGACGAATGGGTGAAACGGTTATAAATGATATTGAAATATAGTCGAAAATCAATCAAAATCATGAACATGGTTTGTTGATAAACATTTTTTGGCTTTTGATTAAGTAAATATATTTTTTTTTTACTTACATCAAGTCTCCCGATTCCCAGAAACTCAGCTGATGGATTATTAATCCGGATCCTTTTCTTCAACAAATTACTTCCATATGCAAAGTAGAGAAAAGTATTTTCCATAGCCACGAACATTATCAAGATCAAAGGTACTCTGTGATCAAGATATAAGTATATAAGTACCTACACAGGTATGTACCTAAGTAGTAAGTAAGAGGTAAATACTCATAAAACAACGAAAACTTTAAGTCTGTATTTACCCACAGTAACCTACTGTTATCAATGTTATCATCGATATAATAATAAGTACCTAACAAAGTACTAGTATATACAAGGTACTCTGTGCAAAGTACTCTGGTCTCTGTGACCACAGATTAGAGATATGTAGTCTGTGACCAAAACCAAAGCACCAAAACTGACCAAAACACTACTAACCCCTAGGGATGGCCATCTGAGATCGATTAATCGATGAATCTATTTTTCAAGCCAAAAATATCGATATTTTAAATCGATTTGTAGTACTGAATTGGTTCAGTGAATCAATATTTCACAGTTGAATATCGAAATTAGATTTTTTCTGGGAGTGAACTGTTTTGGTAAAAACAATTAAATTATTGAGTCCGTTATATTACGGTGTTGCCAGTTAAAAGGTTAATTATTCAAAAACTTGCGACATGGATGTGTGCTTAGTTTCCTTCGCCACTCTTTCATAAAAAAATATGCTACTTTAATCTTTTACTTTTTGCATTTGTTGATTGATATTGCGTCCTTCATTTGTTTTAGTAAGCCTTGATTGACTGACTGTCGTAATATACATACTGTGATTAGCGGAATAAATACTTATTTTTATGTGGTGTTTGTTACGCTTGGATCGCTGTGGTCTTGTTATTATCTAATTACAAAATTTGACTGATAATTGATCGTTTATTATGGTATCTTTCTTGTTCTTAATAAAAAGGATTTATATTTACAATAGAAATGGAAACTTGAAATTTTTTTTTTAGAAATCGATCCTTGAGACCCCACTTTTTTGTTTATCGATTCATCAGGTTACGATGTGAATCGATATTTTCGGTTAGTAATTAGTATCCCATCCCTACTAAGGCCATTATTATTCTACTCTAAGGCCCTCTGTGTAGGGGTCTACTCAAGAACTTTATAAAGCTTCTTGGGTCTACTCTTTGCTAAGGTGGCTTTCAGAGATCGTAGTGAAAGTGGCAATTGTTATCAATTGCGTTGTGTTGTTTGTTTTGTAGTGGAAAATTTGACTATGAAATTGATTACATAATATGGGAGTTCAAATACTTAATTAAATATAGAAGACTAGCTGAGCCCGCGACTTCGTCCGCGTGGAATTTAACTTAACAAAAAAGCCCGTTCCCGCGTTCTAAGCCCGCGCCATAGGACCCATTTTTTAATATTTGTTTTTCTAAAATAAAAGTAGCCTAAGTTACTGCTTATAACAACAGCTATCTGCCGGTGAAAGTCCCGTCAAAATTGGTCCAGCCGTTTCTATAGGTGTGGTATAGGTGTCGTCTGTACTTTCATATGCATTTAGTGAAAAGGTGTTATTTTGATATTACAAACAGACACTCCAATTTTATTTATTTGTATAGATGAGCCAAACGTGATCACATTTACACTATTTTGAACTATTTGAATCAGTTTAAATATACAGGGTTCAACTGACATAAGCGCGATTATTGAATCGGAATGCAAATAATGTAAGCGTTGACAGCAACACGAGCAACACCGATAAATATTGCAGAGCCATATATAAAAAAAAAAAAAACACCGATTAGATTATCTCAAAGAAAGAGTACTTGAGTATCTATCTACGGATTATCACGTCTCGGAAAGCGACCGACATTGTAATGATGTAATCAATTACAATTTTGAGAACCGGTTTAAACCGATTATTTTGGCTTAATAACGGAGTCGTTGTTTACTTTATATCATACGAATAACCATTTTAAAATTAATTTATTTGGAATAATTTTTGGCCATAAAATAAAGAAAATAAAAAAGTCATTTTAGATACTTCCTCCTGCCCTGCCTGTCGTAGGCCTGCCAAACATGGATTTTCAACAACTAAACCATCAACAGAATATTAACAACCCAAAGAGCAATGGAACGTAGTATAATGAATATAAAAAGACAAGACAAGCATAGAAATGTAGACATCAGAAAACAAACAAAGATTATAGATGCACTAAATTATTGTCAAAACAAAAATGGAAATGGACCGGGCATGTAGCTCGCATGGACGAGAACAAATGGACTAAGAGAGTTACAACATGGGCTGGACCTATTGGCAATTGGAGTAAAGACAGGCCGAAGGAAAGATGGAGTGACGAGTTGAGAAAAACGGCAGGACAAGACTGGATAAAAACAGCGAATGATAGGAAAACATGGAAGGACATGGATGAGGCATTCACTCGAGAGAGGTCCTTGTTTATTACAAATAACACGACATAACATTTATAAATAATACAAATAATTATAATTCATATACTAACAATATATGAATTTTTGATACTAACAATACTGACTCAAATGAATACTTGAATGAAAATGAAAACTTTGATGAAATAATTTATAATTTAATTTATAAATATAATGCTTCACTCCACTTTTCACGGGACTCCCCTCAATGCGAGGAGGATTCAAGCCATCATCTACCACGCTGGCCCAGTGCGTTTGAAGATTTAAATTGTCTTCCGAAAATTAGTTGGTCTTTAGCCTTAGACATTCAGGTTTTCTCACGTTATATTCGTTCATGGTAGGTAAGCAAGTAATAATCAAATTGAAATTATGATACACACATAGATTTAGGCACTCCCAGAGGCGCAAGCCGGGTCTTTGAACTCAGGAACTTAAGCATGTCATGACTACGAGACAGACATAAGTATTCAATCTATGAAAGTTGCCTTAGTTTGACTACGGAACCATAAAAGTGGACAAGCTGGATGACGTGATACCATTTAGTCTAATTGTAATTAAATATTTGGTGAATGAATGACGTTACCTTTGCGCATTTCAATGGAAATACCCGTTATTAATACCCGCGCAAACAATATTTGGATCGCGCTAGCTATTCGGATATATAACTAAGGAATAAATCGATCTCAAGTCTGAGAGCGTCCTCAAATGTCATTCTTATGTCATATCAATACAAAACAGTTTCGGTATTTACAGTAAAAGTTTAAACCGGCTCTCGGTTGTCACTGCCAGCGCACCGCAGAGCTTTCAATTTTCAAAACTCAATACGTTTTTAATTTCAAATATTCTTGTCGGCCAGGAACGCTTATTGCCAGTGGCTAGTGCGCCGACATGGACCTCCTTACAGTACGTACCGGTTTTCCGGTACCGGTTCACTTCACTATTCTCAATCATTGGGTTTTGTTTTGTCATAGAAAATAATAATAGTTAATTTGTTGATCTTTTGATTTTCTTGGTATTTTGTTCCCGATTTATTTTTAAATAATAATAAAATACCATTTCTTTCTAGTCAATTATAATGCCGAAACGCTAAACATACATTTACCGAAATTCAACACGGTTTCAGTTGTTAACACCTGTTCAAACATCAATATTCTCAGAAATAAATTGTGCCAAAAACCAAACTTAATTATAAATACAAGGGTAAGCGTGTGAGCCAAGAATCTGTATTGTCTGGTTCAAGCTGCATAATCAAATTTTAGTTCTTATATAAAAATCCAATAGAAAGTGTTGACTAAAATTCTAATTATATGGGATGAAGTATGTCCATGAACTGTATCTTTGGATTCTCATTATTCCTACTGTTGTTAGTCACTCTCAATGTTTATTTCTTCTATACTCTTTACACAGAACATAAAACTCCTGTCTTTAACATTCCTAGCAAGTCTGACCTAACACCACCTGTAATTAGAGAAATTAATGAACATTTGAATCATTTACCTAGTCAGTATTATAATAAAAATGTCAAATTCCTACCTATCCAGAGAAACCTAGTTAGTTTATTTAATTCTTCCACATCTATACATAATGTTTGGCAGAGTGTTGAAAATGTAAGTAGATTTTTCATATTTAGTTACCTACCTCTGTAGTTTACTGTTTCACTTTGTTATCTGTGAATCTAAAATATTTCTTAATTTAGAGTATCTAATATTTTTATTAAAAAAAATTGAACTTGACATTATTATTTACAATAATTTTATTACACTATTTTTTTATTTTACTACTTACTACTTTACTATTTTTTCATTACAGTGGGCTGATGATGAATCTCTATTTCCTAATAAGAATGGTGTTCCCGGCCAGCTACTGAGGGCTCTGCACACCTCACAGATAGTGTATGTAGACAATGCACCAAAGGGAACGCAATTGAAACTATTGCTCATGTTGGAGGTTTGTTGACAGTGTTTGATTAGATTTTGAACAGTCTCTTTACCCCAAGCTTTATACACTTTAAACTTCTGTTTATATGAAAGGAAAAACTGAATGATCTATCAACACACAGCTCCAAGGATTTTGGAAGATTCCGCCCATAAGGGAGTGAAATAGGGGATAGAAGTTTGTGAGGGAATTCTGACCCAAGATTCACATGGACAAAATCAAGGGCCAAAAGCTAGTATTTGTACAAAATTAAAATTACACTGGAGTTTAATCATCCAATCCCTAGGAATATAAAATTATGGGGCTAATAGCCAAGGACTTTGGCATGTTGAAGTCTATAGTGAACTCTTAATATGTTAATTTTACATTTAATGTTTAAGGGAAAACAAAAGTTATATTTCAAACCAAAGAGGTATAATCTAAATGATGTCATAAAGGGCAACATATACGCAGGCTACGACCGACACAACTCCGAAGTGTTTATGTATTACCTTGCCATGGTATTAGACTATAAATGGATTGCACCATCCACAATAAGAAACATTCACTTTGACCGGGATATTGTCCCATACGCCACATTAGGCCTGCGAAAAACAATGATAAGAAATGGTAATTATCATTCATTATATTTTGAATCTTTCTTTTCTTGATTAGATACAAACAAGTACACAAAGAGTCGTTTTTGTCACCGTTAATATTTTTATTGTTGTTTTAAGAATAATAAAACTTTGTAAAAATTTTAGGAAGTGGATCAATCTGCATTTATGGTAAATGTTTGTACTGCAAAGTAAATGAAACCGTATGCCCTGACGATAAGGGTGAAATTGAAGGCACAGCAATCTTGTATTTGGATAAACAGTTGCGAATCAACAAATCGCCCTGGCGACGCTCCTATACTAGTAAAAAGATGATATGGGAAAATGATAATGATTATTGTAAGTAAGTATGAATGTTTGTGTTGTCCTTAACCCTGACACGAAAATAATACATAACTCTTCAACTCATCTACATCCTGTGCTTGGAAATTCACTTGCTGACATTGCAGAGCTAATCTGTCTGACTAATAAAAGTAGAGACTGAAAGGGTGTGGTATGTTTAAATAATATCAACATGGCCCTTAATGGTTGGCTTAAACCTGGAAAATAGTATTATACAGGTCTTATATAAGTATAAAATGCCATGTAAAATGTCTGCAAATAAGTCGAAGGTCTCCTTTTGTTAGTCACCATTTTTAAGGGTTTAAAAATCTTTAGTTTTGGTTTTTTAGGAAAGTGTCCACAATACTGAGTACCAAAAGAATCCTCAATTTGATAGATGTTTCGATATTAGATTTTCTAATACAAAATGGAGATCGCCATCACTATGAAGTGTATAAGGAGAAAATAATCCTTTTAGACAATGGGAAAGGATTGGGAAACCCTATGTTTGATGAAATGGATATTTTAGCACCACTATATCAGTGTTGCATGTAAGTATAATAAATAATATGTAATATAATGAACAATACAGAACTCATCGCTACGCAAATAATCGTAAGATCCTACTAAAACCCAATAAAGGGGAACATGTGGAAATATAACATTTTCTAGCAAGAACACTGATATTGACGAATACGCTAATATTTATTAAAATGGTTGGTCTAATGATCTTTATTCATTACTAGCTGAGCCCGCGACTTCGTCCGCGTGGAATTTAACTTACCTAACAAAAAAGCCCGCTCCCGCGTTCTTAGCCCGCGCGAAAGGACCCATTTTTTTAATTTTGTTTTTCTAAAATAAAAGTAGCCTAAGTTACTCCTTAAAACATCAGCTATCTGCCAGTGAAAGTCCCGTCAAAATCGGTCCACCCGTTTCGGAGATTACCCCGAACAAACACACAGACAGACAGACAAAAAAAAATTAAATCGCGTTTTTGTTATAGGTGTCGTACGTACTTTCATATGCATTTAGTGAAAAGGTGTTATTTTGATATTACAAACAGACACTCCAATTTTATTTATTTGTATAGATGTACTTCCTTTTGCAGAATATCTTCATCGACATGGCAGAATTTAGAGTTAGTTTCTGGAGGCAGCCTGACGGAAACTATGAAAGTGTTAGCCTCATTCCAAGGAGTGAAATTGGCTACGGAAGATCATTATAGAGCCGTTGAACGCCGCTTGCTGAAAGTTTATGCCACTGTGCAATATTGTATTGCGAAATACGGCAGTGTCAAAGTTTTAAAAAATACAGTTGAGATCTGAAAATCGCCTCTTATTTTTATGAGCAGATAAAGAGACAACATATAATCATTACCAAGTTTTTTAAATTTCATCAAAATCCGTTCAGCCGTTTTTGCGTGCGAGAAACAGACATTCTTACAATATTTTTTTTAAAAAATGACTATGTGTTGTTGGCCAGAGTGGCCATAACAACTTCACCCGGACAGAGGGCGAGCGCAAGTGCGCTCCAGCCAGAGGGGCAGGGGGGCAGCTAGCTCGCGGGCGCCACAAGGGACACGACCTCGGCTTGGGCCGCTGCCAGGAGAGGTGGCGAAGGTAAATCTACCACCGGATCGGAACGCAGCGCCCCGCCGGTCGTTCTGCGAGCTCTTTTATGCGTTTTCACTCGGTGAGGTTATGTGGGTAGGAGAATATCTAACACGGCCGTTCCTGACTGCGGAACGTCCTCGACCGCAACACCACTACCATCTCCCATAATCTGATCAACATGATCATTATCTAAAACACACAAAAATACATTAAAAGTAGAAGTGATTTGCACTAGACGCGTCGTAGTCCAAAGCACATCCAACATGAAGAAATAGTGTCTTGTTCGAAGTTCTAGTATCAAGCTTTCACCTGATACGAATAAACAACGCAAAGAAAACTTAAGATTCAGTACATCGCGAATGTCGGAATCCGAAATTCCATCACTCGCTATACACTGCCACGTTGACGAGGCCCAAACGATTGCTTGTCATCTTTACGTACGCATAGTATAGTCTTGGTATAGTCCCAAACGTTTGCATACTATGAGTGCGTACCACATGGCGTCATTGAGACATATGCCCAAACGTTTGCATATCTCCCCTATGACCACGTAGCTACGGTCCTTTTGCAAGAGGACTGCTGTTAAATTAGAGGCCCATACTTTCGCATGTCCTCTCACGCTAGGGGCCCAAACGTATGCATGACGTTACTCATAACCTTCAAAGAAAGCTGAAAGCGCATCCGGCATCCGAACAACCAAGCAACTTAATTGCTTGTTGTAGTTATGAATATAGCACAGCCCTTATAGAATTAATGTTACAAATAACTTAAGTTGTAAGGCTGAAAAATAAAATCAGTAAGAATTAGAAATTGAGTGTATTCCGTATGATTCAATTCCGGACTGTTATCATTAGTAACGCACTCATCAAAAGTTGTAAAGGTGCATAGGTAACGATATGCCGCCTTTGTGACATAACTCACATTAGTCAATCCCGACCAAGCCACTGTGGTAACATGAGCCATTTGACATAACCAACTAGAGTTATACACCTTCATGAAACTTCAGTGACCTAGCGAAATTCGCCATTCACGTTCATGAACCTCAAGTGGCACAGCTGATGCCGTTCACAAGTAACATGGAACACGTTGACGCACAGCTAACGCTATCCATTTATAAAAAAGGAGAAACATAGCTCACGCTATTAACAAGTAACATCCCATAACATCAGTGTGAAGTCCAGTGGGTCAAAAATAGCTAAGACAGGTTCGTTGGGTAGGCTATGTATGACATAATCATAAGCTGTGTCCGATACAGTGCTCCATAATACAGATTGACCTTTCCTCAGTCATTTTGCGATATACTGGCGAAAGTACTCTGCAAGTTTTAGTAGCTGGCGAACCTGCCTTGCATTGGAATTAGGGATTTAACCCGAGCATGAATTCCTCCCGAGCTCAGCCGTCCCTGACCATATCCATCAGTCGTCCCAAATACTTCGTTTACAAAAGAGCAAAATCTACCAGAGTTGTTATCGCTTGACGTCGGTTTCTCTAAGCTACTAGACCTAGCCATGTCAACACTATGACATGTCTTTTACTCTCTCCAGTCTCCCTGAACTCATCAGAACAGACCGCTTAACTCTGAAGACAATCTTCCTGAACTCATAAGGGCAGACCGCTTGACTTAATTTGCGGTAGCCAGTCTCCCCGAATGAATCGCTTCTACGATGCATTCTACGCCTGTGGACAGCACGGACGTTGAAAGCGCTTCGCTGACCTCCCTCTTCAAGGTTGGTCCCAGAGGCGCGTGCTGTGTTGGTAGCAGGTGATCTGTCCGGGTCGCCGTGAAGACCAGTGACGCACAAAGCGCCTGCAGTGTGTTTTCCACCTGAATAACAGATGATGCCGATTACGTCGGTGATGGCGACCGTTCGCGTATATATAAATATGCCTGGCGCCGACTTGGCGATGCCACAGCAAGTCACAGGAAAGCAAATCACATAATTTCGTTTACTTGGATGATGATGTATTTTTTCAGTTATTTTGATTTTAATGCCAAACTACTGAACCGATTTTAATAAAAATTTATGGGATCAATCTGCACGGACATCCTTTCAAATGCAAAAATAATTTTTCGAGTCAGTTTATAAATGACGGAGATATGAGGTAACAAACATAAAAAAAAAAACAGTGCCGTCTAGGGACGCCCGAAAGAAGCGAAGCTTAGCAGTAGATATTAGATATATTATAAGTGGCGTGCATAGGGTTTTGAAACAAGGTAGGCAGAGTGTAACATAAAAATACGACGCTTTTCACGGTTTTAGTGCCCGGGCAGCGAGCGCCCCGAACGTCCGTAAAGAAGCTTCGCTTCAAAAAAAAAAACAACATACACACGAATTGATAACCTCCTCCTTTTTGAAGTCGGTTGAAAATAGAAAAAAAACAAGCGTTAAATTTCAAATGATTAAATTTTATACAAAGTACTGATTTGAAATGCGTTATTCTCTGATAACAATCGAATCTTGCATTGGATCCATCATATTGGCTATACCGTGGTTATGCCGGTTATAGCGGTTCTTGTCTTATCTTATTTGAAGCCATGTTGTGGTTGGTAGGGATGGAAAATAAATATCCAATGTAGTCGGAAGGCAAATGCGATTCAATGGCACCTAGTGTGATTACCTGAAATTAAGGTGTCTAAATAAATTTCGGAATAACTTATTTAATGAATGGGTATGTTAAGACTTAAAAAAAAAATTGGTAGGTACTACAGACTAAAAATAATGTTGTGGTGCAATGAAGTGACTGTAACTCTTAGACCATAGTTAACACCTCTCTGCTGTAACTACATTCCGGCATTAGTGTTTTCAGTTCCGGTCGTTCAAAGTCAAATCGTTTATTTTGTTTAGGCCTGTGGGGGCACTTACAAATTGTCGTTTTTATATATTTTTCTTAAGTCTACGATTGGTTTGGACCTCGACCTCTTGAATTTCGTAGGCCAACAAAGCACTTACGAATAGTCAGAATCTACCACCGGTTCGGAATGCTGCTTCCACTGAGAAGATCCGGCATGAAACTCAATGGTTACTCCTTTCAATAGAATGAAATGTGGTGTAGGTACATTCTCACAATCAAATCACATAATAAGATACTTAGGTACACCAGTTATACTTAGGTACTGTATTCTCAACGGGGTAGGCATAGATGCAAACACAACCCACAAGAACGTGACTAGCTAATCATAGATTCGGTAAGTAGGTAATGTATCAAGTATGTAACTATGTACTATATCATCTACTTATAATTCGTTCGATGGGAAATTATTTTCGGGACGCAAATATAATATGTTACGGCAGTAAATATACCTACGTCAAAAAGCGCACTCGGTAATTAAAAATAAATTTCATATCACCCACTCGATCTTCATTAGTTGCCTAGAATTTACAAACTAATAGATTTAATGTGCACTACAATAGATACCGCAAGATAAGTGCTAGAAGGTCGTCTCTCAAACGGCAGATCCTCGTATAGTTCATAGGTAAATGGAAAGTTGGTCTCCTGATATGTTCTGGCCACTATTTGTTCTCCTTCAGGCGTTGTTACTATCACATTCTTGGCATAATACCATCCTTCGCAATCCTTATGAGAGGATTGCTGTCATGGAGTCGTACATGGATGTGTACGATTCCCTCTCATCTTTTGACTCTCTCGTGCACCCGTAATGGATTTACACATCCAACGTACCAAACCCCATCACCTATCCCTAGCGTTTTTCAACGCTTTTGGCCTTTCCCAGCAGAGGGATCAGGTTGGTGAATTCCTTCGGGATCATCAGGTTGATCTCTTGCTGGTGCAGGAGACCCTGCTTAAGCCGTCCCGTCGCGATCCCAAAATCGCAAACTATAATCTTGTAAGGAATGACAGGCTCACCGCCCGCGGGGGTGGGACTGCCATTTATTACAGGAGGTCCCTCCACTGCATTCCCCTCGACCCCCCTGCGCTCACCAACATAGAAGCCTCGGTCTGTCGTCTGTCCCTCACTGGCCATCCTGCCGTGGTCATAGCCTCCATCTACCTTCCGCCTGGCAAGCTTCTGCTTAGGAGTGACATCGAAGCACTCCTTGATCTGGGAAGCGCAGTCATACTGGCTGGCGACTTCAACTGCAAGCATGTCAGGTGGAATAGTCTCCTCACCACCCCAAATGGGAGGCGTCTTGACGCCCTAGTCGACCAGCTCGACTTTGACGTCATCGCCCCCATGCACCCCACTCACTTTCCGAACAACCTAGCACATCGCCCTGATGTCCTAGACATTGCCCTCCTCAAGGGCATAACCTTACGGTTGCGCTCGTTGGAAGTTCTCCAAGAGCTCGACTCCGACCACCGTCCCGTTCTCATGCAGCTCGGACCTTCCCCTCCATCTCAACCGACCACGCGTTCTGTGATGGATTGGCAAAAGCTAAGTACTTCCTTAGCGGATGTCTCTTCTCCACACCTCGCCAGCATCCCTGATCTCCTTACGTCCCCTCAGGACACATCTCAGGCTGTAGATGCCTTCTCCAACCATCTCCAGTCGGCCATTAGTCACTCGTCTAAGCAGGTCGAGGTAGGTGACTCTCACCGCTTCGTTCTGCCAGACGACATCAAAGCCCTGGTCCGAGCTAAGAATGCCTCCATCAGAGCTTACGATTCTTACCCCACCGAAGCTAACCGTGTTCGCATGCGCGCTTTACAGCGTGATGTAAAGCGTCGAATCGCCGAGCTTAGGGACGCCCGGTGGGGTAACCTTCTCGAAGGAATCTCGCCATCGCATCTAGCTTACTGGAAGCTGGCGAGAGCCTTAAAGTCCGACTCTACTGTCACAATGCCCCCCCTATTACGCCCTTCAGGCGACCCCCCTGCTTTCGATGACGACGAAAAGGCCGAGCTTCTAGCCTCCGCTCTCGAGAGCCAGTGCTCCCCTAGCACCCAATCCTCTGATCCCGACCACCTGGAACTCGTTGATAGGGAAGTCGAGCGCAGGGTTTCCTTACCCCTCACTACCACTCTCACACCGGTTACCGAATCCGAGGTGAAGGATTTGATTAAAGGTCTCAACTCCAAGAAGGCCCCGGGCTCGGACGGCATTAGCAACAGAGTTCTCAAACTCTTACCCGCCCAGCTTATCTGTCTCCTAGTAGCTATCTTCAATGCCGCTATGACGAACTGCATCTTTCCCAATGCGTGGAAGGAGGCAATAGTCATTGGCATTCACAAACCCGGTAAGCCCCGCAACGTCCCTGCGAGCTACCGTCCCATCAGCCTCCTCAAGGCCATTGCCAAACTCTATGAGCGCCTGCTTTTAGCAAGACTCAAAGAGTATATCTTTTCCAATCATCTTCTCATTGACGAGCAGTTCGGCTTTCGGGCCGGCCACTCTTGTGTTCACCAAGTACACCGCATCACGGAATACATTCTCAAAGGCCTCAACTCCTCCTCCGGCCGCCCCCTATCCACGGGAGCTCTCTTCTTTGACGTCGCTAAGGCGTTTGACAAAGTCTGGCACAACGGCTTGATTTACAAGCTGTACCTCTTAGGCGTGCCGGACAGTCTCGTGCTCATCTTACGAGACTTCTTGTCAAACCGTACCTTTCGATATCGAGTCGAGGGCACGCTCTCCCCACCCCACCCCATCAGGGCAGGAGTCCCTCAGGGCTCCGTGCTCTCCCCTCTTTTGTACAGTCTGTACACTAACGACATCCCCCGCACGAACAATGTGCAACTCGCCCTTTACGCGGATGATACCGCGCTCTATTTCTCCCATCGTAATAAGGCTCAGATCACACGCGTTCTCCAACGCGCTGTCAATTCTCTCGGAGAGTGGTTTAGGAAATGGCGAATAGAGGTGAACCCGGACAAAAGCGCAGCCGTGCTTTTTGCCAGGACCACCTCTCGACGCCCCTCCATACGCCACACTCGCTCCAACTTAGGTACTGTCTCTTTGTACAAGCAGCCTATCCCTTGGTCCAAGTCAGTTAAATATCTCGGGGTCACGCTCGATGGCTCCATGACCTTCGGTCCTCACATTAGAAACGTCCGCAATCGAGCCGCCTTTGTGCTCGGTCGCCTTCATTATCTCCTATGCAAGCGGAGTAAAATGTCCCTTAGAAATAAGGTGACACTTTACAAAGCTTGCATTCGCCCCATCATGTCCTATGCGAGCGTTGTGTTCGCCCACGCGGCCAACTCTCACATTAGTCGCCTCCAGGCCTTACAGTCCCGTTTTCTTCGCCAAGCCGTCGGAGCCCCGTGGTTCGTACGGAACGTAGACCTTCATTCTGACTTACGCCTCGATTCTATCCAGAAGCACTTCAAAATAGCGTCTGAACGCTATTTCATGAAGGCTTCTGAACACACCAATCCCTTAATCGTCGCCGCCGCCGATTATGCACCCGCACACGAGCCAGATACATGCCGCCGCAGGCCGCGGCATGTGGTGCTGGACCCCCCCGACCCACTCACCGCTCTCCTAGACTCAGATGTCGAGGAGAACGACACACGCACACTCCCCGCCAGACACCGACCTCGCCGGCGAGGTCGACGAACCCCCGCTTCCGCTAGAAGGTGCGTCTACTTACCTAGACGCACCTTGGCACCCGACAAGCCCGCTGAGTTTCTTGCCGGATCTTCTCAGTCGAGGTCGCGTTCCGATCCGGTGGTAGATTTACCCTCGCCACCTCTCCTGGCAGCGGCCCAAGCCGAGGTCGTGTCCCTAGTGACGCCCTTGAGCTAGCTGCCCCCCTGCCCCTATGGCTGGAGCGCACTTGCGCTCGCCCTCTGTCCGGGTGAAGTTGTTATGGCCACTCTGGCCAACAACATATAGTCAATTCAAAAAAAAAAAAAAAAAAAAAAAAAAAAAAAAAAAAAAAAAAAAAAAAAAAAAAAAAAAAAAAAAAAAAAAACTACCCGATAAAGATAATACTCCAACATCAGAAGATGGGACACCACGTGATGACCAACGGCCTAATGACGTAATTCAGGTTATGGCAAACACATTTAAGACCACAATGAATGAAATGCTGGCTCAATTATCTTACGATCATCGCACGACCTTGACTAAAATGATCGGCATCATGAAATCAGAGGAAAATACGCGAGTGCGTATTTCTGATGTTTATTTTCCCGCGTATGACCCTGATTCTAGTACTGATGTACGAGATTGGGTAGATCTTATTACACGTACTCAAGCAGAATATGGACTACGAGATCATGAGGTGCGATTAAAAGCAGCAAGTGTACTAAAAGGACGCGCAAAAACATGGGCAGATAGTAGCCTCCTAAGGACAACAACCTGGACGGAGATGCGGAATGACATGTTGCAAACTTTCGAACCTGAATCCAGATATTTTGCAGATATTCTGCGCTATAAAAATTACACCATTGATGATGCAGAAAATATTCAAGATTTTATTTCAAACGTGTGGCGTATGTTCAAAAGGATAGTAAAACCTAATCCAACGGAACAGGATGCAGTAGAATTTGTTATTGGGAGTATTGGAGACGAACGGATTCGGATAGAACTACTTAATAGCAAGTCGAATACTGTTCCAGAGTTAATTGCTATAGCCAAAACTTTTCGCAAACGAAAGAATGTACCAACTAGACCGAATGAGTTCAATAAGCGACCTCGCTTGGACTTCAATCGTGATAGACCCAACTTAACTTGTTATGTTTGTGGGAAAACAGGTCATTTTGCTCGACATTGCTCAGAAAATGCAATTCGACGTGAGACATCCACAGCATCCGGATCTGGAACTTCTTCCTCATCAAAAGATTCACCTTCACCACCTATCAAGGAATGTTCCTACTGTAAAGGAACTCGACACACTACCGAAACTTGTTTTAAAAGAATTGCTGACGAGCAACGCAGTAAAAAAGTGAATCTATGCCAGAATAGTGAGGCTAATTCACTTAATACAATGATAATACAGATTGGACAAAATACATTGGAATGCATATTCGACAGCGGAGCAGATTGTTCTTTAATACAAGAGTCTGTAGCATTGCGTATTCCAGGACAAAGAAAGAATATATCAAAATGTTTGAAAGGAATTGGTCCAGTCCCTGTTTACTCTCACACACAAATAATAACAGAGTGCAAGATAAATCATATTTTAATTGAGCTTGAGTTTTGTGTTGTGCTGGATCACCAATTACCTGCAAAAGTTTTGATTGGTAACGATCTCCTGAAGATTCCTGGATTAAAAATTGAGTTATCAATGAAGGGCACGGTTGTCAGTCGCAACGAAGAACACTCCTTCTGTTTTCAGTTTAGTGAAGTATCGGAGGTTAATATCAATACAGATTTAAACGAAGAAGAGCACAGTGCCTTGATGCAAATACTGAAGAAATACCAGCACACTTTTGTAGAAGGGTTTTCGACCAACAGAGTGACCACTGGAGAGCTGAATATCAGACTAAAAAACCCAAATAAAGTTGTGGAACGACGACCCTACAGAATGGCATTAGTAGAAAGAGAAAAAGTAAAGGAAATTATCAAAGATCTTTTGGATAACGGCATTATTCGAGAAAGTAACTCCCCATTTGCAAGCCCTATTATTCTCGTTAAAAAGAAAAATGGGCAAGATCGTTTATGTGTCGATTATCGAGAATTAAATGCAAATACTGTTCGAGATCATTATCCGTTACCTCTTATTTCTGATCAGCTGGATCAGCTTGGTGACGCAAAATATTTCTGCTGTCTTGATATGGCGGCTGGTTTTCATCAGATCCCTGTGGCTGAAGGCTCAATTGAGAAGACTGCCTTTATAACCCCCAACGGGCAATATGAATACTTAACTATGCCTTTTGGACTAACTAATGCCCCGTCCGTATACCAGAGATGTATTAATAAAGCACTAGGTTCACTAATAGGAGAAGCAGCTCTGGTTTACATGGATGACGTTCTTGTGCCTGGAAAATCGGTAGAAGAGACTTTACAAAGATTGGACTTAGTACTTCGGACCCTTAGTAACTCAGGATTTGCAATAAACTTAAAGAAATGCTCGTTTATGAAAAGATCTATTCAATATTTGGGATACATTATAGCCGATGGACAAGTAAGGCCCGATCCCGTGAAAGTAGAAGCTCTAGCAAGATCTCCTGTTCCCGAAAATATCAAGCAGCTTAGGCAATTTAACGGGCTCGCGGGCTATTTTCGGAGGTTTGTACCCAATTTCTCTTCAGAAATGGCACCACTGTATGAATTGACAAAAGCTGGGACAAAATGGATGTGGACTGACTGTCACGAAGCAGCAAGAATGAAAATAATTAATTACCTTACCTGTGCGCCACTTCTTACAATCTTCAAAGAGGGTGTGCCAATCGAACTCCATACAGATGCAAGTGCATTGGGATTTGGAGCAGTTCTTATCCAAATCTTAGGAGACCGACAACATGTCATCGGATACTTTAGCCAAAGAACAACTAAAGCCGAGACCAATTATCACTCATATGAATTGGAAACTCTGGCTGTAGTGAGATCGGTAAAACATTTTCGTCACTTTTTATACGGAAGAAAGTTCACTGTTGTCACAGACTGCAATGCGTTGAAAGCCTCTCGATATAAACAAGAACTACTGCCGCGTGTGCATCGCTGGTGGTCTTTTCTACAAAATTTTGACTTTGAAGTGGAGTATCGTAAAGGAGAAAGACTAAAACACGCAGATTTTTTTAGCAGGAACCATGTTACCCAGAAAATCCTTAACTTGACTTCCGATAAAGACTGGTTAGTAATGGAACAATATAGAGACCCTGTTTTAAGTAAAATAATCAGTGATGTCAAGAAAAATGGCAACGAAAGCATGGACTACTTAATCAGAGATGAAGTTTTATGCCAAAGAGTTAAACTAGACAATGGAAGAACCAAGACTCTAAAAATAGTACCACAATCGTACCAATGGAGTATTATAAATCATTACCATGAGGCTTTAAAGCACTTTGGTTGGGAGAAAACACTCGAAAAACTCAAAGAACACTTTTGGTTTGACAAAATGAGCTCAAAAGTTCGCAGCTTCATAGACAATTGCGTGGTCTGTAAAACTATGAAAGGAACTTCAGGCGCGACACAGGTGGAATTGCACCCAATAGAAAAAATTGCGGAACCATTCCACACAATTCACATAGATATCTCTGGTAAACTGAGTGGACCGTCATCTGAAAAAGAATACGTATTTGTAGCGATTGATGCCTTTTCTAAATTTGTGTTTTTGAAGTATGCTACTAAGAAAAATCAAGAATCGGCCATGCAACATCTAAAAGAAATCATATTTCTTTTTGGAGCTCCCAAAAGGATCATCGTTGATGGCGATGGTGCATTTCTGTCTCATTATGATCAATATTGTAAACAGTACGGCATTGAACTGCATCACACCGCAGCATATACCAGTAGAGCAAACGGCCAAGCAGAAAGAGTTATGCGTGTCATCAAGGATGGACTCACTGTGATTAGTAATATTCAGAAGGAGCACTGGGAATATGCCTTAGGAGCCTTACAACTTGCTATTAACTGTACAGTATCCAAAGCAACGGGGAAAACACCTATTGAACTACTAACAGGAAAAAACGGAAGCGTACCTCCAGAACTAATTTCAATTGTCGACGAAGAGAATGAGAGAGTTGATCCTGAATCTTTCCATAAAGTAGTTTCTGAAAGGATGACCGAACGGGCAGAGAAATCTAAAGCTAAATTTGATAACACTAAAGCAAAGGTGAAGAGATTTGAAAAGGGCCAATACGTGTTGGTAAAAGAACCCGTCCGGTTAGGAACCAAACTAAGTCAAAAATTTGGGGGCCCCTACGAGATAAAAAAAGTTCTTTCTAACGACCGTTACGAGGTCAAGAAAATTACAGGACGTGGACGACCAAGAAAAGTAGCCCATGAAAATCTACGAGCAGCTCCAGACTTTGGAAAACAAAACGAGATTGCCATGTCGGCGTATGAGGTTTCATTAGATAACTAGTGAAGTATAATTTTTGGAACGATGTTTATTTTTGTGTTATTTCGATTAGTTAAGGTGTTTTGAGACTTAACTTTGAACACCAGCGTCGAGGCTTGGCTGTTCGAATATTCTTAATGGCGTCGAGGCCTAACTTTGAACACCAGCGTCGAGGCTTGGCTGTTCGGATATTCTTAATGGCGTCGAGGCCTAACTTTGAACACCAGCGTTGAGGCTTGGCTGTTCGGATATTCTTAATGGCGTCGAGGCCTAACTTTGAACACCAGCGTCGAGGCTTGGCTGTTCGAATATTCTTAATGGTGTCGAGGCCTAACTTTGAGCACAATCATCGAGGCTATCGGAGAAATTATTATTGATTTTATTTTAAGGGATTAATGCCGCAGAGACGCGTCAATTGCAGAATGGCCGTGTCGGCGCACGCCATGAATCAACAAACGCACGTGCAGCGATGAGTAATTGCAACGACACAAACAACACGTGACTCATCCCCACTACCGCCGGGTGGCTATAAAACAGCGCGCAGTGCCCTACTTAGCTCAGAAGCGAGCGAGTCGCCGTACCAGACGGAACGCTCCTGCGAAATAAACGCTCTGAGTTATTATTTACTTATCATGTCGCTACCCGATAAAGATAATACTCCAACATACATACATCCACACTCACAAACTTTCACATTTATAATATTAGTAGGATGTGTAAGCCTACCTACCCAGCATCACCTCTTATACTTACATCAAGTCTTGCAGTGTCGTACAGAACTGCTGATGGAACATTGATATGCATTCTTTTCGTTAACAGATTACTGCCATAGGCAAAATAAAAGAACGTTTCATCGTTATCAGCGCAATTTCTAAAACAATCTATAGACACCACTCCTAATAAAGTTATTAATACGACCGAGAGTAGACTTGCATGCATTGTTACGTAAACGTTCACCAACAGAAGTCCATATCCAATATAGAGTAAACTGCTAGGTACCTAGTTTTAATCGTGTATTATGTGTATGTAGGTAGAACTTTATCGCTGTAGCTAATCACGGAAATTATCATAACACGCTGAAAATAGACCGTGTTATATGTTTTAATATAGGATTCGGCCGATCACACACAGGCCACCTAACCTATTAAATATTGTATAGGTACATATAAAATAGCGCCGGTTAACACTTATTATTATTATTTGGATTGCATGGTCCTAACTAAACAGAGCTGTATGTAATATGTGTACCGTATTACGGACTGGGAGCTATCCCAATAACATACAGACGTCGAGCCACACCAAGCGGTTTGAAGCTTGTAAACTAAAAAAAAGTAGCGCAAGCAACAGTAGGAAATTCTCATCAATACATTATCTTATCAATACATCATTTTGGCTTTGTTTTTGTTTTGTTTTTGTACTCATGTGTGCCTTAGTGTTCTACTAACATAGTATTTAAGTTTCCGTAAAACTAACACGCTATGGGCCGTCGACGCCTGATAATAAACTTTTTTTTTTTTTTAATACTATACTATACTATAGAAAGTCACTACCCATTTGTTTAATTAAGCTATAGTAGGTAGGTACATACCTATTTCATATGTGGGCGGCCTTTACCATTTTCACGTGATATTTGTAGTTATAATAGTAACGATGGTGTAAAGAACTGGTTTATTCAGGTTTAAAAATATCGTCATGTAGCTTGGAAAGTAAGTACTTACTTATATATTTTAATGATTAGCTGCTTACGTACCTACACACCTACGAAGCGAAAATTTCTAGAAGGTCTTTGCCTACACTACGCTCATAGGTACTGCTTGTTTATTCTATTATGGGGTAGTCTTATATAATTTTAGGGGTAGACAGAATTCCTGCAGTGCTCACCTACGATTTTTATTTGCATGCAGCATATTTGTACCTACTTCATGTTACTTATTAAGTATTGTGAGCCACATAAAAATGAAATATTATATTAATAGTAAATCAACTAAAATAGTTTTCCTCTTTGGATCCTCCTTGTTCCTTAGTTGTAGGTCACCAATAGGTATCAGACGCTAAGCGTTGCATTTGCCCAATGCCAATGTAATGTTTCATACATTAGTCCATCGCGCTCTTACTCACGTTACAATCGGTTCATCCGTTCTACACACAATTTAAATCTAAATATTACTAAGAACATTATGAGTACCTACCTAAGTACAGCCGTGGACAGTCTGAAACGGCTTTGTTGGTCAAATGTTAATATTCGAAATGAAACCCTTCGTACAGTACCTAAAATCCAGAAGCCAAATAATGTTGTGTGTGTTTATCGAGACGCGGCATGCACGCGGCGTTGCGGGGGTGTTTGTCGCCGATACTAACGCGATTACGCCCAATCAGCAGCGACGCCGCCCTAATTGGGCGCACCCGATGCGAGGGCGGGCGGGCGCTTTTTTAACAGCTTGCACAAACACGCTCCCCGACGGCGGCGGGCGGCCGTCCGCGCCTTCTGCGGATGTTTGTCTACATGCGATGCACGACATTCAAATCCTGAGTTTAACTACTACGGAATAAATTACGTAAAAAAATTACATACATATGGTATTACTACCATATTTATCGGTAATCAAGCAATCAGTAAGTACTTAATCAGTCAAAAAATTGGGCAAAAAAGGGGAAGAAAATCAACCAGCTTTTTTTTTGTTATAGTTACCTATGGTTGTTTTATCGACAGTGCTTTGGTTAATGAATGCAGCACTAAAATTCGTACCTACCCTTTATTTATTCAGGCATTAACAATTCAAGGTTCGTAGTGCGGCTAGTTGCCGGCTACGCACCCAGGGTTGTCATCAATCAGGCCGCAAATGTAGAAACAATATCAGTTGCCGGCTCCGGGCGGCGCCCCGTCGCGTCGCGCACCCCTGATTTATGAGGGATGTCAAATCACAGACTCATCTGTATCATTGTTGTGTGGCGGTCGATCAATGGTGTTGCGAATTGAATTTCACATTTCATACAATAACTATTATCGATGATTTAATTTAATGAAAGTGTGTTGTCTTCTCGAATTAATATATTACAACATAAACTAAATCGATTAAGTTCCTAGTGTTTGTTATAATTTACATAAAATAGGCTATTCCAATGTGAAATAACGAAATTAATATTATTTTTAAATGATCTGTAGGTAGGTGCTTCTTTATAGATGACACTTATCATGAATTAGTCTACAACGAAAATAATGTAATGTGTGCTCTAATCAGTCTAGGTAATTTCTGTGATGTAGCTTTTAATTATCATAGACAGCAAAAAATAATAAACGTTGGGATACTTCATCTTATTTGCGGTTTTATTATAGGATACGGTAAAGAACTTTTTATAATAATAATCTAATATTTATTTGTAAGTACATACTATGAACAGAGCGTTATTTGAGATCGAACACTTACTTTAATTATAATTAATTTATATTTACATTATTTAAGGATCCATTGTGTGATTAAAATTTACATGTTTTATGTGATTCCGATACATCTGTGTCAACGAAAAGATATCTACGTAACTGCTTAAGTTTTTATCGGAAAACGGAAAATATATTTTTCATTACTCATACTCTGAAAGTAGGTCTGAAGTTGCCTGAGAAGCGGGTTGAAAGTAATACTTTTCAGGCCCGGGAGTTTCGCTTTCAACTGACAGCTGTCAAATTATAAAAAAAAAACTAGTTCCATTTTCACATTTCTATGGAACCATGTTCAAACTTTTTCTACAGTCACTCAATTACAGCACGATGTAAAATTGAAATAACATAAAGTTAAGTATTAATACAAGAATATATTTGTTTAAATGACCTAATTATAATTTAGTTTCAACAATTTCTTTAAAATAACATAGATTTGGGCAAAATATTTAAAGATGAAAATGAAAAATAATGGCTAAATAATGAAGTTGGCCGGCCAACGAAAAAAAAAACAAAATAGGCGGCAATCCGATTTTTTTTTTCAAGTTGTAGAGTATTGTTTATACTTCCTTGTATTATTTCTTTAGCCAATTCCTGTTTTTATTTTTATTTTCCTTGTATTCGTAATGAAAAGCACAGTGTTTACCTCGGGTGAAAGATTTATTTTGTCCCTCGAACTATTAGCGCCCTCGCTACGCTCGGGCGCCAAACCCCGTCTCGGGACAAAATAAGTAACTTTCACCACTCATGTAACAATGTACTATTTTTGCCGGCTTTTGCTACAATTGGCACACAAAAAGCAAATAAGGTATTGGATACTATTTAAGAATAGGTAGGTTAACGCCTAAAAAAGCCCTTTGAGAAGTTGGTTGAGGGAATAATGAGGGTTAATCAGAAAACGCAGATGTATTAATTATTAATAAACAAGCTTGAGATCATCCGTTCCTTGCCAGTACTCACTCGTACACTTATCACAGCTTAATAATTTACAAATATTATCTCACACTCCTGTCCCTACTAGCTTGGTCAAGTGTTCTCCTAACATACAGTTTGTACATGCGTGATACAAGCGGACATTTTACAAACACATTCTTAAATCTATTACTATAGGTAACACCCACATAACGAATTTAATTGTTTACGTGTTAATTACTTAGGAACTAGATAGTCCTCAATGTTTTGGTGGTCTTTCTTTGGTGGCGAATCAATAACCAACGATGTTTGTAGTAACGGCAAGCATTTGAGATAAAATATCGGCGCAAGTACAAAACTAAACACCTCGAGTATCCTAAAGTTGTTTGTAATCTTCGTCTGATTCTATAAATCGTCGTTAAAGTTCAGAGTCCCAGAATAATTACGTGAACCACGACTCCCAAAAACGGACGAAAACCGTCTTCATATGACGACACTTAATTTATTGACTGGCACGCCGGCAGTATCACCCGCAACGGATGACAACCGTCATCGGTCTAGTATAAATGCTGGACAAGTGTTGCAGCGTGGCTACGGCCCCCCACGCGGGGTCAACGTGTCTCCGCACCTTCCACCGGAACAGTACCAAAACTGAGGACCCGGCCATGTTTATGGCCGGCGATTGACGCCTCGATCAGGGGGCCCCGATATCGAGTCCCTACATCCGGGCTGGATGTGAGAGAAAGCCTGGAGCGTGGCTATGTGTCGGTTGGTGCGGGCGCCAGCGCGGGCGGCGGCGGGGAGGCGCGGGCCGCCGCGAGCGCGGCCGCGTGCCGCCGCGCCTTCAGCCGCAGGTCCGCTATAGAGGACGAGCGGCACCGCGCCGCCAGCGCCGCCAGCCCCGCGTAGGGAGGACATAGCGCCGCCGCCGCTGCGGCCGCTGCCGCGCTCGCGTACTGAACCGAATAAGGAACAGATGGTGGGATATTAGTACGGAGTGTTTCAAAAGTCCAAGACAGTACCTTATCGGGATCTCAATGAGTATAAGTATCGAGTATAGAATTGTATGGTATAAAAATTGATTGAAATTTTAACACTTTTTCAATTAAGTATAATATTCCCGCCAATAATAAAAAAATGACATACGAGTATACCTAGGCTTTGATAAAATTAAAACAACCTACAAGTATAAAACTAGGTATTCAAACACTTTGTTATATAACAAAAACTTTGTAAAACTTAAATGCTGTTAACTACTTTTCTAGGTTATTTTATGTTTTTTAAGACCGCAGCACGAAAGTTGTGATCAATACCTTAGTAATTTATTTTTACTTTTGAAACTGTATGTATATTTTCATATAGTATATAATATCAACCGGAGAGGAGATACCTATCCGATTCTCGTTATAAAAATTTTCGGCTCAAGCAGAACAACCGCTGAGAATAGTTCTTGAATTATTAGAGCACTGTCTTCCTGCTCGATGCCAACATATCTGCCAACTTTGGCAGGTATCCTCGTTACCTGATGTGCAGCAGCGGATAGCAACGCCGAGTCAAACGGCGCGAAGGCAGTGGAGGCAGGCGGGTGGGGAGCGAGCGGCGGCAGCGGCGCCGGCGGCCGCGGCACCGCCGACAGCCGGGGCACCGACACGTACGGCGCCACGCGACAAGGCTCTAGAGGCGTCCCTCCGCCGCTTACTAATAAACCTGCCAGTTTAGGAAATTATTAACGACCAATTAATTACAAACGAGGTAGGCCATTATGATGGGTGGATGAGATAAAAGCAGTAGCGAGCGGCGCATGGACGAGAACTGCTATGGATAGAAAGAAATGGAGTCAGTCGGAGGAGGCCTTTGCCAACAAGAGGCACACAGACAAAGCGGTTGATAAATAAATGTTAAAATATTAGGGATATAACATACATCTACTAGCTCTAAATTAAATAACAACATGTATTATCAGTGTACATTGGTGTCTGAATAAAGGCTATTATTAATTAATTGCAAACCTCATTAAAAATTACCCAGAAGCATGTCCAAATGGTACAAATTTGTATGATCATGATTCAAAACCTACAGCTGAGTGTTCAAAATTAAATTAGCATGTACTAATGTAATGAAATAAATCAATTTAATTTTCGCTTAAATTTTAAAGAATAAAGCATCACGATGAAACAAGTTAATCTATTTGAAGCCGGGCCGACACCTCCCATCGATCCGGCGTGGCGGGCGCGATTGGCAGTGACAAACGACCGATCCGCCACTCGGCGCTCGCAAATCCGCCGAGATCCGTTGCCGAACTCCACTTAATTAAATTGATATTTAAGTAAAGCATAATTTCCTCGTAAATTAAGTGAGATCCGTTGTTTATAGCCGCCCGTCGGGCGAAGTAGGCAATTAATAAATTAACGCGGATCTGCCCGACTTAAGGTGTTCCGTGGGTCGTGTCTGGAAGATTCATTAATTTAATTACTATCTCACAAAATACTTCGATATTCTATTAGACGAGGTTTTATTTTGTTAATGTTGGGCAAGTTATTTTCTTATCAAAGTACTTAATTAATAATAATTTTGCAATTTAATGTTATGTTATTACGCTACATCATTTCGTTTCGTTATTTTTCAAGACGTCAACCATATTTCTTCTCTACTTAGTTGGAACAAAGTAGATTGAAGCAAGAAGATCGTATACATATAAGCGAAGCACAGCAACCCAGCCGGGGTTGGTGGCGCGTGCTAGGTCGGGGGCTCGCGCACCGCTCACTGTAAATCAGATCCTCTCCGGTCGCCGTCGGCATTATCAAAATGGATGCCCCCCGCGTGTATGAGTTATTTCCATATTTGACACCGAATTACTTTCGAGAAGTGCCGACATAAATATCAGTGCTCGCGTCCGGCGCGCGCTCGCGCGTCGCCCGGCGCCCTCCGACGACCGCTTCGCATTTATTTGATTAACTCTGAGTTGTTTAATTTAATCGAATTAGAAGGTAAGCCGGCGGGCGCTCCTCTCTCGCTTATTTTAAAGCGCCCCGAACATCTTTACAGCGGTTTCTGCGCAATAAAATATCGCCACCCTCACGGTGCGCGAATAACTTTACAATTTTATGAACAGGGGAACAATTAAGCTACGCCGTATTCTTTTATTCTTGAATTTCACGGGCGCTCTGATTGTTTTTATAGCGCGCGCGGCGCCGCTCGGCGAAGATTCATGTCTTCGTTAAATATGAATTCTTAATTTTTATGAAGATTCAGTGCCTATTTTTTATGATTTAATGGCAAACGATAGTGAAAATATTACTCAGTTGTTGTATTTCCACAAAAAATATACCTAAATTGAATGCACTTTTAATGTACCTATGTAAGGCAGGTAATTTAATTGTAACTCACGAATCTAGACAAAAAACACGTGAAGGGTGTAGGTTTTATTTTATTTAGTTAACCTATTCAATACCAGTAGTTTACGAATAATTTTTTTCAATAAGTATTTAATTCAGAAAATCGGACTGTTTAGGAGTCATAACAAGAAACGTGCACACATGGGATGGTCGGGTTATTGCGTTCAATGACGACAATGCCTTATGCAGTCCTTATAATATTTAAAACCATTGAAACAAATTAAATTACGCGTCGCAGCATCTTCCAATATTGGTCACCATTGTCGATCCTGGCTTACAGGAGTTACAGTGGTGGGAGTGTGTGGCGGGACTAGCATCTTCCAATCAGTAATACAAGACCACAAATGATTGAATAAATCAATAACAACATAGGAATCTCGGCGTTCCGTTAAAGGGGCATAACATAACAAATAACCGTTTCATTTCACTTTACATGATTATTCTCGTGTTAGCGAGGGGTGGCTGCGGCGGGGCGGGCGGCTCGCGGGGGGAGCGGCACATAAGTTAATAAGACATTTAGCAGGGGACGGCCGGATTGCGTCCGAATGGCTCCCGCGGGGAATCATTTTATTCGATTCCGGAGAGCGGCTTTTTTCCGCTTTACGCTCCGTTTAGCGGTTCCTCAATGCTCTTACAATAACGCGAGGCTGCGGAGGTGATCTCGTCAAGCCGCGCAGTCACGTCGCATTTGTCAACGTGACATTATGAGCCACGACGGCACTCGCCACAGAACACGTATCATTCAAGACAAAACTATATTTTCGTCCGTCCATCCAATGTGTTACTGGAAATCTGGGACAACGATCCGTTTCAGATGTTATTATTTGAACCGATGTTAGGATAGGAACCTATTTTGATTGGTAAAAGATAAAACAATTAACATAATATTCATTTCATGTTTATAAGTGACCACTTAATGGACCTTTATTATTCCAGACACCTTAGAAAATATTGAATACCTAAAATCTATTTGTCCTAAGGGATATAAGAACATTCCTACTAGCACATTGAAACTGAATGTGAACTCTACGTGTGTTTTACTTAGAGCTTCGCCGATCCCGGCGAATCTCTAAGTTCAAGTGAGAATTCAAGTGAGAAATATACCTAGACATAGACAGACCCAAGCAATTGAAAGTATCTCGGAACTTGCACGTTATTTATTTATTCGCTAGTCTTGACCACGGCGGGGGAGGTCAGTCAGTCGATCGCTAAGTGCGTTGTGCAATTCCCTGAATTTATCGCCTCGCGTGTACCGTTTCCCGGGCGCTTTTTTACCACGTTTGCGCGGATTCCCGCCTCGGCCCGCCATTTTAATTATTCATCCGCGTGAGTTATGGTCGAATTAAAAAACTGTTAGAGTCGGACCGACGCCGGCGGGAGCAGTAATCGAGTTAGACGGAGTCATAGAGAATACATAATGCGTTAGTTTTGAACTGAAACCGACTCGGCTTTGGATTCTGTGGACGGCGCGTTAACTAGTGATGTAGTGGTTTACTCGCGCGAGTGAATTCATTCCGATTATGCAGCGGTGCCAACTCGCCGGCAAATAGTTTGCCAGAATCATTTGCAATTTGTAGTTTTCGACTACATTAAACAGGATAACTGTTTCTAATTTAAATTTATAACGTTATATTTGACTCGGTTGAAATGAGAATGAACAATTACAATTGACCATCTATTATGATAGAAATACAGTACTGACTCAGTAAAATGAAATAAATATGGAAATTACCTTTGTGCATCTGGCTCTCATGTTTTCGGCATTTAGCACGTCGATTTTGAAACCAGACCTGCATAAAAATATTGAGAATATAATAATCTCATACATCGTAGATATCAGCGGCTACGAACGCCTACGAAGGTTTGTTGTAGCCGCGCGTAGCACTTTTGGAGGCCCAAACAGCAAACGCACACCTACCCATTAAAGCGAATTAGAGAGAACGAACGGATCAACAACCCTTTTTTATTTACTGATGGGTTACTTATGTATTATTGCACAATGCGTGTGATATGACTTACCTGCAATAATTTGTTTAATTACCTAGTTAAAGTCTATTCCATATAACAAGTCCCGGGGATAAACACGAAACTGAATTGTACATAATACTGCCAACCACACGAAGCACCATTTCAAAGGACTTCTTATGTGAAATACACTGTCGATAGGTGACCGCGCCTAACTGATGCAAACAATAAACAACTAAATAAGTAGGTACCTAACCAATTCAAACTTCAATATTTAAGTAAATTAAACTATAAGTCTGCCTACAGTTTATTCCAAGCATGAGTTTATTCGAGCCGGGTGCCTTGAATAAAATAGTCCCAAATATACTGGCAACATTTGCATTTAATCCAGTTTCAATAATTTACGAAATAAACAAGGGAATCCCGAGTCGTGAGTGGGATTGTCGTTGGAAAATCGCGTTACATTTCGCTACAGTTGGTACTACTACTAGAAGTTACTCGTATAATTTGCAAGTATATGTAGGCATATACATATTCTAGACGTATCTAGGCATTCCTAGCATATACCACACACTTCAGTTAAGAGGTATCAGTATCTCTTCCTTTTCTTGGAAGTGCTAATGAATTAAGCTTAAATTGATATAAAGTTTTATTGACTATCACTAGACAAATGCACCCAAACTAAGCAACGCTTGTACTATGGGTACCGTATAATGGACCGGGCGATCCTAGTGACAACCAGACCTGGGCAAATTACGAAATTTTCCCCGACGACGAGATTCGAACCGGCAGTGCAGTGAGTGGAGCAGCCTAAGCTCAAACCACTGCGCCGAGCGGTCGTTATGTGCGTTATATGTGTGTAATTGTAAGTCGCAGCACGTTCACATGCGACCCGCAGGTCAGGTAAACACAGGTAACCGCGTTAGTGAGGACGGCACGCGCCAATCAGCGTTGCATGCAGACTAGCCGGCAGACGCTAATTACGATTTACATTAACAATAGGCTCCACTTTATTTTAACTGCTGACCCGGCGGCTATTGGGTCGAAAATCACAAGGCATGTTTTGCACTTTTACTTACTATGAGTAAAAATTTAACCTTTAAGTACTCATTCTAATTTCAATCCAAATTTACCTAAGCTTTTTTGGATATTTAAAATGGAACCTTGTACGTACCTAAAACAGGCTCTGTAGTTTTATTTAAGTAGGGGCCGTAGAGTCATCAAGATATAAGATGTAGGTACTTTCAGTTACACAAAAAGGTGTGCAGGTAATTATTGTGTTTTAATATTTTTACCTAAGTACCTAATTGTTTTTGACGCATATCCACATTGTTCAAAACACATACCTAATATTGAGGAGTTTTAAAAGTAAATAGAATATCTACGATACTTTGACTTATACAAAAAGGGGTTAAGGTAATTATTTTATTATTTTACCTAATTGTATTTGAGGCCTCCACATTGTTAAAAGCACAAAATATATAGGAATTTTAAAAGTAAATAGAATATCTAGGTTTTGGGGACCTCTCACTTATAGCAAGTTCTTTAACCTGATGTGCGAGTATGTCTCCCGCCGACCGATGCGCTAACTAGGGGCGAATTCATTAGCGCTGATTATGTAAGACAATACGACTAAACAACAAGCAACCATCCTAACACCCGCGCGGTGCACAATTGTTCTGATTTCATTCGATTGAACTGCAATGCACATGCCTGTGTTTTATTATTGTGTTAATGTAATGCTATACAAGGTGTATCAAAACTCCGAAATAAAATTTGGGACTTTGGATGAGTATCCGAATCATTAATGGTAAGTGTCAAAAAATACAGAAATTCAGCTCAAATTTAATACTAGGCATGAAAATATTTTTCTTAAATAATTGGCATTTTACACTGTTTTCTAGGCCATTGGGCGTGTTCTAAGGCCGCGAGCGACAGGAGAGGTGTGACATGAAAGGCCCGTAACTCAAAAAATATAATAATTGCGTATAATCAGTTTTTCACAAGGCCTGCCACTACCAGGTATAATTAATGCTGCATCTGTATTATTATTTCAGACTTTTGGAACACCTGTATAGTAGGTAAGTAACGCTGATTAATGTATACCTATGTTGCTTGTTATCAATAGCATGTTAAATGTATATTAATTACCTATAATCTAATCAGATAACACAATTTAGAAAAGTTTGTAAGCACCTTTACTTATCCCAACAATAAATTAATTCTGAATCGTTAACCTAATCTACAACGAAAAGAAATCACTGCAAATAAATATCAATACCGTCCAGCTAAAGAGACAGACCGTTTGACGCTAGTGAAGACACACGGCGTAACCCAGGGTCACGGCTTTTATCTATTTATCCCCTACGATTGGCACTTATCGACGGTAATCGCGATATATCGTCGATAAACCGGCGTTCGTTGGACGGTCACAGCTAATTACGTGCATTAGTAATGAGGGGTCGCTCAGCCACCAGCTAAGCGATACGAGGTACAAGGGTAGCGGAATGGCAGTTACGTAATTAATATTACGTGTAACTTTAGGTGCGAGGGAAACGATTTTCTGGATGCTGTCATTACGTTGTCGTGATTATATTGTAAGTGGTTACAATATCATCACCAATATCACCAATATCATCACGATGATATTGTAAGTCTATGTAAAACTGTTCCTGTGTAAGTATTATTACACATGCGTATCTCTTACATATTATGTAGGGTGAATTTATCAGACGTGGGTGGATGGCCAAATCCGTAACTATGGAGCATGGCTAAAAATGCTCAATGCATGGCGTCTCGAGGTTGATTACGATAAATATCAAAACAGCATCATTCGATTAAATTTTCTTCCTTTATTTCAAGAAAAGGAACCGATTGATTTTGAAAAAATAACTGTATTATTGATTAGCACAGGCGTTAGTGTTGCTTCTGAGAATCAAATTCTGGGGAGTAACGACAAAAGGTCAAGTAAAGAAAAGTGCCATCGTTTGAAAATAAAAACGGACCTTTGAAAATTCACGCGATTTTACATAGTCATTTAGACAAATGCTAGTTTTAAGGCCCCCTTTGTTGGGTCAAGCGGGTTTTGTGTGAGCACAAAATTACCTAATAGTAGAAGATAATAGAAAATACCTAATAGTTGAGTCAATTGAGTCAATTTGGTAGTACCTACCTAACTAAGGGTAACGCGATTTTCCGGTTTGAGGGACAATGGGACCGGCGCGGCCCCCAGTCCCAGGTACGGAGCCACTAGTACAAGGATTGCATAGTTTAGGATCATACAATTGTTGTAGGTATATTAAATACTAGCTGTGACTTCGTCCGCGTAGTATTTAACGTAACAAAAATTTCGGGATTATCGGGATAAAAAGTATCCTATATGTTAATCCCGGTTATAAACTATCTGTGTACCAAATTTCATTCAAATCCGTTCAGTAGTTTTTGCGTGAAGGAGTAACAAACATACATACATACATACATACACACTCACAAACTTTCACATTTATAATATTAGTAGGATAATTTATTTACTAATAAAATAATAAAAGTAGGTATATATAATATACCTGCACCCTGGCCTCGCTAAGGCCGAGCCTCTGGCTGAGCTCCTCCCTCATGAAGGCGTCGGGGTAGTGCGTCTCGTCGAACAGCCGCTCCAGCTCGCCGAGCTGCTCCAGCGTGAAGTTCGTCCGCGACCGCCGCTGCTTGCCGCCGCCGTTGTTGCCGATGCCATTGGAAGACTTGTCCGTTATATCTGGTAGATGAGAAATTGCAAAGAAAGAAGAAATACACTGAAGGAGAAAATAGTATGCTCACATTATGCGTTTATTCCATCTAGTTCTTTCTACCTACTAGTAGTTCAATTATCTAACTGTTTGGACGTAAATATTTCATTAGTTCTGGGTTATTTGATTGTTGTTCCGCGCTAATTGCCCGATTAATTGTTAAATTGTTATGTTAAATTGTTGAACAAGTGAAAGTTGAGTAGGAATATTATTCAGGATTAACTTATCTTCAAGAATATACCTAGACTTAATCTCTTGGGCATATCAGGCTTAAGTAAGAATGTGAAACAATATCTTACCTTACGAAAATATAATTACATGACAATTATATTTTAATTCAAAAAAAGATAAGTACCTACGAGGGATGCCTTTTAAGTTTTGTCGTTTGAAGAAAAAAACACAACTAGAACCTTATAGTACTTTTTATTGTTTTTCAAAGTATTCACCACGTAGCTTAATACACTTTTCCATTCGCTCAAACCAGTTATTATAACATTTATTCCACTCTAAAGTGGGGGTGTTCAAAATGGCTGACTTGAAAGCGTCGACTGCTTCTTCACTGGACTGGAACCTTTGACCACGAAGACTTTTCTTAATTTTAGGAAATGTAAAAAAATCGTTAGGGCTTAGGTCAGGACTGTATGGAGGATGGTCAAGAATTTCTACTTTTTCCTGCTTCAAATACTCAATCGTTTGACGAGCGCTGTGTGAACTTGCATTGTCGTGGTGCAGGATGATGCATCGCTTTGTGTTAGATTTTCGAAGTTCGGCGATGACTTGTGGTAAACAAACTGTGGTATACCACTCTGCGTTAACCGTTCTACGATCATCAAGTGCAATAGTCGCAACATGGCCGGTTTTTCTAACGAACGTGGCCACCATCTTCTTTGAAGTGCTTCGAGAACGAACAACTTTAGTCGGCTTTGGCTCGTCTTGAAAGACCCAGATTGTAGATTGTTGTTTGGAATCAGGATCGTAGGCATAGATCCAAGATTCGTCACCACTGATGATGTCGTAGACGTGATTTGACTCTCCTCGGTTGAACCTTTGCAGAGTTTTCTTACACCATCTGACGCGGGCCGCCTTGTGATCGTCGGAAAGCAGATGCGGTATCCAACGGCAAACTAGCTTTCTTACACCAAGCGCTTCATGCAAGATCTTCTGAATGGTTGTCCCTGAGATGCCTAATAGAGCCTCTATCTCTCGATACGTCACATGACGATCTTCGAGAATTAGTTGTCTCACTCCAATGATGTTATCTTCAGTGAATGCAGATTTTGGGCGACCTTCGCGAGATTTGTCACTAACACTAGTATGTCCACGCTGGAATTCTAAATACCAGCGTTCGACAGTCCGCAGACATGGGGCTTCATCCCTGAACACAGATATTAGCTCTTCAAAACACTGAAGCCGTGTCAGGCCTCTTCTAAAGTTGTAGAAAATTATTGCACGAACATTTTCCTTAGAAAGATTCATTTTCGTACGTAACCTGACAGATTCTAATCGACGCTGTGACTAAACAATAACATTAATCCTAATACATTCAACTGTTTTGAGATTCGAAATTTAAACACATTCGAATATAGAACAGTTCCAAATTCAAAATTGCCGGGAATTATGGAAACGACAGAACTTAAAAGGCATGCCTCGTACTTACCAACCAACTAATTGGTACAACCTACTTAAGAAAGTAATAGATATTGTTGTAATCTTATAAATATCTATTAACAAATCAAAACAAAGAGGGCAGTTTAAATCAACATTTCATGTGGCGGCATGTCTCCCTTAGACCCCTGGGATAGTGGGACATCCCGCACGGCCGCTCTACCAGATATACCTACAACTGTATGATTAACGAAAATACACTAGATTTAAGCATCTACCGAAATAATAGTAAAACGATGATGTGGATACCTAACACGCATTGTACAGAAAAATCATATAAGTAGGTATGCTATTTTTAAGGAAAATTGGTATAAGTAGGTATTAAATATGAATGAACACCACATATTTATAAGGTAGGTGTACCTACTATTGGAATATACCTTTATCTCTTAACTTGTATCATTGTGTTTTATAACCACAGGATAAACAAAATGTCCGAGACATTTGTAAGTGGCAGACACCCCTGTTCACAAATGTTACTATGAGATCTCACTGTGCGCGTAAACGCATAGCCCATAGAGAATTGATAAACTTTCCATAGCATTGTTCTTACTTAAACGATCATTAAGTAGGTACTTACCTAGTACCTACATAAGTATCTACTTTATCAATAAGTGTATGTATCAACTCTACTACGTAGTATCTAAGCGTGTTTCGAAGCGCTGCGCCGTAATTTTTTGTAATTAAGTTAACTTACAAACAGTAGCAAACTTCGTTCAGTTTTATTGCTGTTCCGAATGTCCCTTAGTACTACTTACTTCTCATATTTTCCCACTCTTAGTATGACGTAATTGGGTTTTTGAAAAAAAAAATGTGTTAAATGGAAAGATCATGTATATATGTTTTATTCAAGAATATAATTTTTTAAATGACTTAATTATAATTTAGTTTCAACAATTTCTTTAAAATAACATAGATTTGGGGCAAAATATTTAAAGATGAAAATGAAAAATAATGGCTAAATAATGAAGTTGGTCGGCCAACGAAAAAAAAAAACAAAATAGGCGGCAATCCGATTTTTTTTTTCCAGTTGTAGAGTATTGTTTATACTTCCTTGTATTATTTCTTTAGCCAATTCCTGTTTTTATTTTTATTTTCCTTGTATTCGTAATGAAAAGCACAGTGTTTACCTCGGGTGAAAGAACTTTCACCACTCATGTAACAATGTACTATTTGAATCCAGTACCGAAGACACGCCGACAGCTCCCGAACAAACCCGAGCACGTGTGACGTAATAATGTTAGTTTTCCCACATTGCAGTTCATATAGAAATAATAAGTAAGTACAGTGGTTTGATCTGTTTAATTTTGTTGTCATTGTTAAATATTCAAATATTTATATTGAAAATGTCGACCCTCAAAAGTGATCGTTCTTGTTTTGTACCATTATGCATGAATACTACCAAAACAACTCCTGAAAAAATGTTTTTAAATGTTCCCCAAGATGACAAACGTCGAAATAAATGGTATAAAATTGGTTATCATAAATATGTCCACATCAGGAATAAATAAATAATAAATATCGCCAGACGAATACACCAACTGTATGGTCCCAAACTAAGCAACGCTTGTACTATGGGTACCGTACAATGGACTGGGGGCGATCCCAGTGACACCCAGACCTGGGCAAATTACGGAAAGGCCATTTCCGAAATTTGCCCCGGCGGGAATCGAACCCGCATCCACTATATGCAGTGAGCCGAGCGGCCTACGCTCGGACCACTGCGCCAAGCGGTCGTCAAATATACTGAATATTATCAGACTTTGCCTTAATAAATCCTTTATCACACAGAGCCAATCGTAGCCAACTAACAACTCGTTTTTTAGCAAATAGTCACGTGATCTTTTATTAAATTCTATCAGTTTTGAATATAATTTACTAGCTGTGCCCCCGACTTCGTCCGCGTAGTATTTAACGTAACAAAAATTTCGGGATTATCGGGATAAAAAGTATCCTATATTAACATACGGGATATATCCGGGATTAACATCCCGGTTATAAACTATCTGTGTTCCAAATTTCATCCAAATCCGTTCAGTAGTTTTTGCGTGAAGGAGTAACAATCATACATACATCCACACTCACAAACTTTCACATTTATAATATTAGTAGGATTGAAAAAATATTTTTTTTTTGTTTTTTGCTTTAAATATCAATATTATTATTAATAAAGTTTCAAAATACATAACAAAAAATCATTTTTTTTTCATATTCCCAATTATTGTAAATGTTTTAGTAATTTAATGTTAAGCGTAGGGGAATTTCAATTTCTTTATGAATAATGGGTACCTACGTCTAAGCAGTGATGATGCCTTCGGGCGGTCCGATATCTCTGGCACTGCAGGGTTAGCCACTAGCTCATACGATAAAAAGAGGTTCTTAAGTAACATATAGTTGATACTAAACTCAAGTTTTCCATGGGGAAATATGTATGTAACAATATAATAATTAAAAGGATAAGATAAATCAGTAAAGTGCTAATACATCGGTAATAGGGGGCCCGCACACCGGCCACCCGCTCCTCGGAACACGGCTCCGGCCCGAACAAACGGCTATACGTTTAAGAGTGTCGTTTGAAGCAATTTAGCAAATTGGGAACCTCTCCTTTTTATACGGCAATTATGTAAATGGAGGGATTATCCGGGTGTGGGCGGCGCCGCGGGCCACACCCGCTCTCCCCTTTCGCCTTCCAACTCCTTAGACGTATAACGACCTGAGAATCCGTGATTAATTGTACAATGACGCCCGGAATACCCTTGTCTCCCGCCCGTCTTTGATTTATTTGATTGAGAACTCTTTTCCGGATATCCTTCAAGGGATTTGTAATTTCACTTATCGCTTGCTAATCGTTTCTTCGTAATTAATTGTTATTTTTCTAATGGATGATGGTTTATTATCATCTACATTGTAGAGCTCCTTGATAAAATACACAGAGATACCTCTATACTAATGGTGTTATTCCTTAGGGTACAAGAACTAAACGTGACCAACCTACATTATTTTAATAGTGGGACTAGTCCCGCCACACACGGCCCATCACTGTTACTCCTGTAAACCAGGTCGACTTTGGTATCCAATGATGACACCGAGATTTGACCCTGGACCTCGATCTTCTCGATGTGGTAAGCTAGAAAGCAATATTTTTGTGTCCTATTTTAATTTAGTCGTCATTTGTAGCGAAAGCAAACATAATTAGCACCAACAAATTCAAACATTTATTAAATTATTTCGCCATAATGAAACACTAACTGTACGGTCCCTTACTCATAAGCAAATCTTCTATTAAGGGTACCTTATAGTTACCAAATGGCGATCCCAGTAACACTAAGAGCAGGGCAAATTATGAAATAGCCATATCCGAAACTCACCCCCACAGGAATCGAACCCACTCGGTGCAGTGCGCCGAGCAGCATACACTCTCTAAGCGCTAAACCAAGCGGTCGTCGAAATCATCATCATCATCACCATTGATTGCCAACATTTCCTAACTATGATCTCTAAATTACAAAGTGAACTGTATGTTTGTCACAAACAAATATTGCATATACCTAGCCTGTTACAAAAGTACAATATTCTAACAAAGCAATATTGACCTGACTGGCGCATGCAACCATTTTTTATATCATTTGATGACCACCCTTTCAGCGACGGCCCGACGGCCGTCGAGAACGCATCGGAAAATTTGTTCTCATGCTGCGAGACTGAAATGGAAGGGGGCAGGAAGGATTTTTCTAATGATCAGAGTCGTCAGCAATGGGTGCCTGTGAATGGGCATCGCATCCTCGACAGGATATGCCCACAGAACACTAGTGACGCGACATTGATGCATTTAAAAATATGGCTTAAGATGATCGATTGGGAATAGGGACACATTCCCCTTCGTGAGGCTGGCTTTTGCCGAGTAGGACGAATAGCCATCTAGGAAATATCCTACCAATAGATAGAATAGATAGTAAATCGATTTCGAATGTGAAAGTTTGTGAGTGTGGATGTATGTATGTATGTTTGTTACTCCTTCACGCAAAAACTACTGAACGGATTTGGATGAAATTTGGAACACAGATAGTTTATAACCGGGATTAACATATAGGATACTTTTTATCCCGATAATCCCGAAATTTTTGTTACGTTAAATACTACGCGGACGAAGTCGGCGGGCACAGCTATACTCCATTTGTTATAGCATTAGACAGAAGTTAAAAAAGGTTATTTTTAGTGTCCACTTTGTAATAAAAGTACAATTTACGAGTTACAGTTACGATTGACGTCGAATTTACTATAATCTATTTATATACCAGCTTGTCACACCTAACTGTAATAATATTAATTATTTATCTTATTAAATATATTGCCTTTCATTTAAATAATTATTATTTCATTACAATTTAAAATTAGTGTCGATGCTAAAAACCTAAAAGACGCAGGGGTGAACATACCGGGAACGGTTTTCGTTTCACTATAATCCTACCAAATCTAAAATGTTACCTAATCCCTTCAGAGGTTATGACAGCAGGGTATTTCTAATTTTGTCGGACTACGTTATCTATGAAATTGACGTAAATAGTGTGCTGTCAGTGTTTGTCATTGAGTCATTTCCCTGCACTTGTAAGTTCCTGTGAATAGCTTGTTTATTATTGTTGTCGAATTTTCGTGTTTTAATTGTTACTTGTTACTGATTTCCTTTGTTATTGTTTTGGTATCGTTATTACTGTTGTTAGTGACTTGTTTGTACAAAACGTTACGTTTTGTCGAGCTATGGGTGATCCCGGTGCGGGCCCGAGTGGCTTACAACATGTAAGTTCTGAGTCTGCTGACCAAAGCCAACGGCGACAGAAACGTACCCCCGTACTTTTATTTTGTTTATCGAAGTATTTAGCTAGTATTTTAGATTTATCTATCAAAAGTTATGTTAAAACAATTTTAATGTAATGACTCTCAATAAAATTTGTTTTGACTTGGAAATAAAATGTTTTGCATCCCTGCTTCTGCGAGCCTCTTATGTCTAATGTTATAATAAATGGAATATAGTAACACATATTTTAATTATAATTTGTACCTAAGGTTAAGATTTATTCAAGCTTAATTGATTAATGATTTGTTATTCTCTTTACGCATTTCGACGTTCCGTCCCATATGCCGACTTTGGAAATATTGGTAGGTAGGTATAGGTATGAGTCACAAAGTAAAGGTCATAGGTAGTAGGTGGCACTCACCATGTCTCTGGTCATCATCGTCGTCATTAGGCGTTTCTCTTTTACAGTGTTGCACCGGCACAGGCGACAGCAACCAATTGCGAGGTCGTTTCGCCGGCGGCGCCTTCTCTTCCAGCTCTGTGATGTCCACCTCCACGTCATCCGCGTCATCCGCCTCCCCCGGCTCCGGCGGCGGCGCCGGGGCTTCGCCACCCTCCAGCGACTTGCTGACGAAGTCCGCCAGCCGCTCCATCACCATTACTGAAGGGAACACGCGTCGCCGCGCGCGGCCATCGCTCGCCACGCTCTACGAGACACACTGCAGCAATGGGAGCCCATACGCCCACACCACTTCACGTACCACCTGTTCATTCAATAAGAAACCTTGTTTTGTTGATTCAAGGTTCTGTTCTAAGGAAGGGTGAAGTTAGGGCGGTTTTACAGACCCCGCCCTACGGTCGCGCACGCGCCCGCCCAACGCGCCCGTGCTGAGCGATGCACTGATTTCGCCGACGGCGCGTAATACACGCCTACATTATCGTTACATTGGAACTGAATATTTAATAATATTTTCTAGTGTTTGTGTGCATTATTAAACTGTGAGGACAATAGTCGTGATTGTTATGCAATTTTTTTTAAACGTTTAATGACAGTTTGTGGTATCTCTGTACTTTCGTGAGGCATATTTATTAACAAGTAGGTATAGAAACAATTTCAAAGTGTATAATAATTTATTGGACTATAAAGTTATCCTAATTAATAAATTAAATAACAAAACCTTTAAAGGCTTATTATATCTACCTGAATAAGTATTTACTACAAAATACCTTAGTATACATACCTAAAAGAAGTATAGATTATTCGAATTAGACAATTTGAATTACAAAATCTTACCAAAGTTTATTTCACGGAAAACAGAGCTCTTATCGATAAAATTCAATGGTTGGAAAAGAAAAAATCTAATCGTGCTAAAATTCGGCAATTAATTATTAATCTCTAAGATAACTTATCTGTGAATTCGCAAAATTGGATTTATTCGCTTCAAACAAGCCCATTCCCACAAAAGTACCCACCTATATAATACCTATAGATATTGATTAAACTAATACATTCAATTAGGATCACGTTGTTAACTGCAGGCGTAATTACAGTGGCACCTATTAACACCCTGCAGCTCATAGAGTGCCGGTCTAAATATTATGTTACCGACGGCGGATACTTGATGAGCAAAAACCAATTCGCTTTAGGTATATCTACTTTGACATTAGCTCTATGTTAACCTATGTAAGCGAGAAATAGCCGTTGTACGATACAATAGAACCCTAAAATATCACAATCAGTTAAAAATCTAAATAATAGCAGCAGTAATACCGAATCCAAGCCTAAACTTATCATTAGGGTGGTTGAGGAGTGCTGAGATGGCGCACGCCAGCTGCGCCCTCTTCCCTCCCAGGGCCCTCTGCAGGGTAGCCCCGACCAGCCCGTCGGAGTCGGCCGACCCTCGGACTGTCCACTCGTCAGTATGCCACTCGTATGCCAGAGTGGCTACAGCGCGACGGATCGCAAACCCCACCTGTGATATAAACTGGTCACTAGAATGATCAAAAAACAAGTAAGTATTTTGCATTGCAACTTCACCTACATCGAAGGCACTTTACGTGTTCGTGAAAGGAATATGATCCATGTAACTAACTCGAGATACTGACTTGAACTGATTTTTATTACTTACTAGTTTCTGCCCGCGACTTCGTGCGCGTAGACTAAAGTAAAGTAATCTATGTGTTAATCCAGCTTATAAACTATCAGTGTTCCAAATTTCATCTAAATCTGTTCAGTGGTTTTTGCGTGAAAGGGTAACAAACATACATCCATACTCACTAACTTTCGCATTTATAATTATTAGTTGGATGATGGTTCTTAACAATTACTCAACCCAAAGGCCTGATACAAGTGTCGTGATTCGTGTCAAGGCAAGTGAGAGAAAGGAGTCACTAAGAATTACCTCGAGCATAGCAGCTACCGTCAAATACGGTTTGATGACCCTCGCGTAACACAAGTCCAGGCCCCTGTTGCCCAGCGTCGCGCTGACGGAGTGGTCCTCGCCGGTCCAGCGGCCGGCGCCGGACGCGGAGCTCAGCTCGGCGGTTTGGCCGCGGCCAACCACCTCTGCCCCCACGGACACTTGCTCGTTTACAGCCTAGGTGGGATTTTGCAACGTATAGACCTAGAATAGCTGTAGCTAGAAAAACTCCCTCAGGGCCTGCTTCAAACAAGCTTAGGGAGTATCGAAAATCAGATACCTGTCAAGTGGAAGTAAGTTCTACGCGTTGGGTGTTTTCAAGCGAATTTGTTCTTATAGGTGACTCGTGCAGCCCCACCATTATAACTAGATTGCGTCGTTAATCAAAGCTATTTAGGTACAGGGACATTTTATTATCAGCACTTCTATCAGAAATGTGCAGACTGCAGTTTTATTGGTAAAGTATGGAACGATTCGATGGCCAATTTGATTTTTGTAGACTATTAAAATGTACTAGCCCTCCAGTAATCTACAACAGCGTTAAAACTATGGTAATAGTACCTGTAGAAAATGCAGCGCAATAAAATCCCGATTGACAGCAATAATGGAAGCCGTGAAACTATTGAAATAAGCGTCCAAAATGCTTTCGAAGCTGTAGAATTCCGTATCGGCCACTTGAGCGACTATCGTGGCACGTGTCCCCTGGGTCGGGCCCACGCGGACCTCGCAGCTCATCTGCCCCCCGGGCGCGGCTTCCATCACAAAGTAAGGAAGCGCTATCGGTTTACTTTTGTCAATATACGATAACAGCACCTTGTACCCTCCGGGTGACACTGAACTGAACGATAGCGAGTGACCCAACATCCAATTGTTTTTCGAGCTCTGTTTAACTGATACGGAGCCTCCTTCAAAACATTGGGGCAATCTGTATCGTGCGGCATTGTGTATGTGACGAAGCAGTCCTGGATTGGCCGCACCACCAGGCAAGTCATCGTTGTCTTTCTCACTGACCCGGCCAGCGCGAGAGCCAGTGACACCGGCCCCTGTTTTGCCCCTATCACTGGCGGTAGATTTCGTGCCGTGGGGCACGTTACCGGCACATTTCTTTGGAGGAGGCGTATCTCCACCCGCACATTTATCGGGTACAGATGGCTCAGGAGCCTCCTTTCTTGGAGAGCAAGATTGTGAAGATGGTCTAGAGCTTTTTGCGTATATGGTTTCAAAAATACCCAATTTAAATAAATTTGATAAAGATAACGATAAGGGGACCCTGGAATCGCTTTGATTTATACCCATGTTGCTAAATAAATTAAAAGTTTTATGATTTCAAAAATCAACTGTCAAAATTATTTTAGTAGTGTGCATATGTCAAAGAGAATAATATAATCCGTGCGTTTCAAAAATAGAATTAGGCATAAACACACGAATTAAATAATCTACATATACCACAGACCCTTTGAACTCTGTGCATTATACGTTATTATAAGATATCTAGAATATAATATAATATAACAACTTTTTATTTTACACCAGAATTTGAATTTGATAAAACTTGCAGCTATAGAAACAAGTATAGGCATATATGTTCACAATATTATATCTCTTCCACTCATGTTTTAAAGAGGCGCAGGTGCAATGTGGTCTATTTTATTATTTGTCTACGGTTGGCTAAGTTTGTATCCAAGTTCCTTGGTCAAGTATATTAGTAAGTACAACTTCTTTACGTTCCTCGATATACTCGAATCACTACATACCACTCATTATTATTTCGATTCTCACTACCCTCCATTAGTTTGACTAATCCACAGAGGACTGACAGTATATACAAGGTACTCTGTGGGACTGACCCAAGGAAGTAGGTTCATGGACAAGAACTTTATACATAACACTGGATGTTTTAGCACGAACAATGTTTTGAAGCCAAGAAATTTGACCTTGAATGACGTCACATATGTTTGTTGAGTGTTGTATCAGTGTTGCTAGATTATTAAAATAACAGCTACCGACAATCAGGAAAGTGAACGGTTGATCTATTTTTTTTTTCTATATAAAAATAAATACTGAAGTCAAAAGAGGATTCTCAAATTGACGCATATGTAATATGTAAATAAAATCCATAAAAAACAGACACGAAAACCATGGACTTGCGAAATCTTGGCTCATCACACGTTAGTTTGGGTATTTTATTGTGTTTATCATGGCAATTTCAGATGAAGTGTGAGAGGGTCAGAACATATGTATGTATGAAAAAAACCTGTCTTCACTCCGTAGTTCTACGTGCACTCTCCAGTGGTATTCTAAGCTTCTTGTTCATGGACTGCTCCACAGAGCAGAGATATAAGAAGTCTGTGGACTGATCTGACAATCTGTCCTTGTTGTCAGTGTCAGTGTCAGTGTCAGACAGCAGGAGCAGTCTGCTTGCAATTTTTTGTCTGTACGCGAATCATTCTTGTTGCTTGTACTTACCAGGCTGTCGCAACTTCAGAAGAAAAAAACGATGTATGAAATGGGGTAGAACTTTAATGGTGGACGTCAGAACTAAAACGTCAGTGGCCATCTGTCACAACTGATCACTCATCTCGTCAACAACTGTTTGTTATCAATTTTGTTTCGGTGATTACTGTGAAAATAAGTGTTACTGGGTTGTTTTTATGTTATAGTTCTATGCAAATTAAGTTTAGAAACTTTACTAAGTACCTACCAATGAAATATAGAAAGTGTGATTTATGTGGAAAATATCAGAAAGAAAAGCCGGTATAAAAAGATTATTTAAGGCGAGATATCCCCTGGATAGTGATCGGTGAGTAGAATATTAACTAATTTACCAGGCCTATGTTTGATTTTGGGATTAAAAAGGCAGGTTATTCATAATTTCAAGAATAAAATAAAATTGTTCAAAAAAATAGTGTGGTGAAAAAATTTATCGATATTCGATATTATTATTTTTAGTTTTCAGAAAGGGGTCATGGTGAATGGAAATGAGGACTTAGTAAACATGCCCATCGCAAAACTGAATAATTTGAAATTTGTTTTTAGCAACCATTTAAAAAATATATATTTTCAGAAAAATTACTCAAATTTAAAGATAGTCGTCGCCCCGTCCGTACAACTGACTACTGAGCCAATATCAGATGACAAATTAATTGAATTTCCTTTCCACCTCTTTAAAGAACAGTGGACACCAAATAAAGGTCGATAAAGTTCATCGACAATTAATTTATACTCTTTACAATTATGCCTTTATTTACCTAAGGAGCAAATCCTTAAGTTAAATAATAATGTATTTCCTAATTTCAAATGTTTTACTCTTTCTTTATAGAAGTTCCGTCAACTTCATCAACTCCTACTGTTTACAATGAGAGTGAGCTTACTCCAATAGAAGATACAATAGAAGTTCATACAAGTGGACCGCGCATTTGCAACAAATGTATCTATTTATGTTAAATATTGTTAATATACTTAAGTAGCCAGTTTTGGAAAAAATATGTATTCGACGTTTAATATTTCACATATTTTTAAATAAATGATTTGTTTTATCAATGGCTTTTTTATTTAACACAAAACCAAAAATGGTAAATGGTTGATTAGGTAATCCATCGATATCGATGATTTTCACCGTACATCCCTAGTTCGTTCTTTATGTTGGTACACTGTATTATGGTTGTCAGTTTCGTTGTTAGATTGGCCATAAATGGTAGCCCCATTTTAAAAGCAGGGTTTATTTTAATCTATGGAGTCCCGTCACTTCTTACGTAGTATTGTATGCTCTTTGGTACTTACCTGCCTAAAGTTGTGTTGTTGGATTTACTTTAGTTTCATTGGTATTTAAAAATGTATATATAATTTATCTAAAGTACTAAGTGCTCTATATATATTTCGGAAGTAATTTAAAGAAAACTATTGTTCTGGGATTTCATTCCATCGTAATAAAGTTAAGTATTAATAAGTTGACTCAACTTGTAGTTGAGGAAAGTTCTTTGTTTCTTCCAATACCTATTACGTAAAGTCATAAATATAGCTGATATTAGTGAATTGTTAAGATGACTAGCATCAGTTTTAATAAGTTAATGGAATTGTTCAAAAATCTGAAGTCGGACGCGGTCCCTCGCGCACCCAGGGCTGCAGCAGTTAATAATGGAAGAACAGAAGAACAGACTAGGGATCCGGAGCCGGAGCAGACCCCTCAAGAAGAGCAGGAAGAAGAAATAGTGATAGAACCAGAGGAAGATCTAAATAAAAATAAGAAGAAACAAAATAAACAATACTCCAAACCAATGGGACCGGATAATGCTGAGGATGTTAATAATATTGGCGAAGAAAAGGGTACTTCTAGTCATGCAAATATACAAGGTGAGTTCAGCCATCTTAATATGTATAGCTGCAATAACAAATTACAATTGTGAAAAATTAACATAAATATAATTGATACGGAATGTTCATTGATAAGAGTTTATTACTGAACAATTAATAGCAGTTATAATATCTAGGACAAAAACAAATGTTCTCATGTCCATTGTTTGTGAAATGCTTTTTATAAAAGTAGCTTTAATTATTATTGTAAATTTCAGTCCTATCTTGCGCTAGGTACATCTGAACCCCAGTAACTAACTCATAAGATGAACATTCAACAAAAAATTTCAATGTAACAAGCGACAGCCTACTAAAACTAAATAATTTGTATAATGCCCTCTCTACCAACTCTGTAGGAAAAAGAAAATATTGTAACTATTAGATATAACTTATATATAAAATCCTCGTGTCACAATGTTAGTTACCATACTCCTCCGAAACGGCTCAACTGAGGGAATCGGCTACTATCTATTTTTCATACCCATAAAAGACAGGACAATGTCTTTGGGGTCAGCTAGTTATACAAGGTGAAACAGAAAGGGTATACTATTTTTTTTGCAACTTTACTTAAAAAACTCAAACTATTGCTTTGTGGCACAGTTGAAGTACTAAAGGTCTTGTAGACTTATTAAATCTGTTAACAGCTGTATCCCTGTAACATCTTATGTTTTTCAAGTGTCCTACAAAGCTGACAGTTTGCGAATTACAAAGTTAAGTTTTGAAAAAAATTATACCATGTTTCAACCTGTATAATAATAATAATAATTGAGCCCTTTTGACCTTCCACTCCAGGACACGGGCCTCTCCTCACTATGAGAGAGATTCAGGCCACAATCCACCACTCTGGCCCAGAGCAGGTTGGCGGATTTCACATGTTTCAAAAATTGATTAGATTTTCCAAGATATGTAGGTTTCATCACAATGTTTTCCTTCACTGTAAGCTGATAATCATATAAATTATGATTTGCACATAGATGTATATTATGTAGTGATATTATATACATATAAGAAATATATAATTCATAACATACAAATTCTAAGAATCTACACTAGCAGTGAGTTGTTAATTGTGTTGCATTATTAGTTTTACCTTTGAACACATAATCACATGCGCTTGTATACCAAGTTGGACTCGATAAATATGTATATAAATATGATATTTCCTTGCTATTTTGAGCTGTTATCTTACTGAAATGATAACTTGAACATTCTAGATTATTTTTTTAATCAAAATATAAATCCTTAGTGAGTATAATACCTACATAAAATCACAATAACCTATCAGTTGCATAGTTCATGGTGTCAATATGTTTAGCCGCCTTTTATAACGTTTGCAAAAATAAACTAGGTCTGCCGCAATTCTCACCCGATACTTATTGGGTTCCAAATTTATAAAAACATAGTTTTTTTTTTCCTTTATCAACACTTATGAGTCTATGGACCAGGGTTGTTACAAAAAAAAAACATTTTGTTTTAATCACCTTGTTTAAAACATGTTTTAATCATTTTGGGAAAAAATCATTGATTTTTTCCTCCTGATTTAAATCAATGTTTTAAACAACGTTTTAAACATGATTTAATCAGCACTTGATAGTCAAATAAAACAGCGTCATGTACATGACGCTGTTTTATTAGTACATGTAGAAAATAACCGATTTATTATTAAAAATATTTTATATTATCAAGGTCCTGCATCAGAATCGTCAGATAACATTTGTCAACCAAATAAGTATAGCGTTTTGACATGATGTTCTAAGGAAAAACTGTCATGACGCCATATGTTGTGGATAAAAGTTGGGACGATTTTAAAACAGGCTCTTATATAACACACTTATTTAAAAAACTTATTTAATCTCCTGAGTTGTCTGATATTATGGTGGCCGTATCGTATTATTTTCATTACTTTTTGCAATTTGCATTATGTGAGTTCATTCTTACCACTAGCTCTATGACCTCCTTGTTACATATTTTGCACTAGCTGTGCCCGCCACTTCGTCCACGTGGAATAGTCAAAGACACTATGGTAGCAGTTTTAATTATTTCACAAATAAGACACATACATATAAATACTTTAATGAGCTATTTGCAGTGTTTATGTAGGTAGGTAGTAGGTTTGTAAGAGCTATATTTCATGCAGACTTTCATCCCCTATACACTATTGTTATTTTACACCCTTGAGGGTAAAACTTTTACCCTCAAGGGTGTCACTTTAAATGTCATATTTATTTATGGCGATCAATCAACAGTCTAAAAAATAAGTTTCAAGCTTCTAGCTCTAAAAATGACAATATTCCATACAACTTTTCATTCTCCCCTTTCAACCCCTTACAACCTTTTTCACATTAGAAAGTAGCCTATGTTCTTTCTCAGGCTCTAGTCTACCTGTGTACCAAATTTAATTTAAATCAGTTCAGTAGTTTTGGCGTGGAAGCGCGACAGACAGACAGACAGACAGAGTTACTTTCGCATTTATATTATTATTAAGAAATTAAGGATTTAACTCTACTAGATTTTAGCAACCTCACATCCGGAACTTCAATGTAGTGCTTCCAAATATTGTATTCTTTCTTCCACCAGTGAGGATGGAAGGTGCAGAGATCATGCGTGTTGATATAAGGAAATAAAGAATACAGGTCAATAAAATAAATAAAGCTGTATAACTTAGAAAAATAACAAAATCACTTTTAAAAATAAAAGGCTTTTGACACTTTGTGTACAACAACAAGTTCTGAAGTAAAGAAACACACAATCGAGATGTCAATGTCAAAGACGCGATCTGTGTAGAATGCCTTCCGATCCACGCAATGTCCGCTATAAAAATCGAACAAATAAAAACAATTTAAATCAGTGTTTCAAACATGAATAAATCATAGTAAATCATAGCATCGGAAAAAAAAACATGAATTAATCATCAAATCATTGATTAAAATGAATAAAACAAAAAAAATATTTTTTATTTCAAATTTCCTGATTTTTTGCAACTCTGCTATGGACTGAATGTAGAATCGCACTTATATAATTATTAAAGTTAATTTAGTGAGTCATGACATGACTCTTATGACCCTCCCGTCACATCCAGTATGATCATGAAATTTAGCCTATCCAGCTACAGTAGTGAGCAAAGCTTTAGCCAACTGACAACAGCTCATATAAGGCTGGCTAGAGTAGGTCCACCACAGATATAGATTTACATAGATAACGCAAGTATTTGTAGTGATACCAAGTGTGCCAAATTTTTAACACCTACTGTGACGTCACAGATGGCGGGAAATCCAAACCGATTCAAAGACACCGATGCCGCCGATGCCCCTCCGCCCGTTACGATACTCTCGAGTGATTATTTCGCTCAAACTCATAGTTTTATATCTGTAGTCGCTAGGACTGTAAGTTATCGGCTACCAACCTTGCCGCTTGGTCGGGGTTTTCGGACACGCTATGTACATACATTTGCGTTATATATGTAAATCTATAGCTGTGAGTACCACCCTCTGATGATTGGCATAAAGTATCTATTACAGCTGCATTTTCATCATAACCGGAAGTCTAACCCTGTCTTTTCCCTCTGCCCTACTCCCCTTGAGGTCGAAATCGTTCAAGCAATGCCATTGGTATTGCAAGCTAGAGTAGCTTAAAATCAGGCGGGTTGTCCTTTTGTTTGACGAATTTGATTCTTAAATAATCTAAATATATATGTCGCCGCCAAATAGCTTAATTCGCCGTTCAATTAACAGCCTAGGCACTTAACTAAACGGCGCCGTTCAACTAGTGGCCTGAATGATATTCAGCCATTTAATAAAACAGCTAGGCAAATGACTTGGATCGATGACGTTTAACTACTTGCCTAGCCGTTTAATTAACTGCCTAGCCTGTTCATTTCAATTTAGTTCTACTTTCTGCCACCTAGCGCCGAAACTCACCAAACTGTCAATATCTCTATATTCTATATTCTCTTTGTTCAATATGGCGTCGGAAAAAAACAACTTTGATGGAATAATTTTATTAGGTACTTAGGTTTTTTACGATTTTTTTTAGATCCACCGAATCTATTTGCCGGGTGGGGCTTCTGTGGGGTCATAAAAAAAATAACCCTAACCTAAACCCATCCAGGTCGTTCTGCTTGGGTAGTATTTTGAAAAAGTTTTGTAGTACTTAAATGTCAACCAGTTGCCTAAGCATTAGCCAGCCAGTTTATTAAATGTTGTAATAGACGATACGGCTGAATATCATTCAGGCCGTTAGTTGAACGGCGCCGTTTAGTTAAGTGCCTAGGCTGTTAATTGAACGGCGAATTAAGCTATTTGGCGGCGACATATATAACTCAACGGTGACTGACTGACTGTCTGACTGACATAGTGATCTATCAATGCACAGCCCAAACCACTCGACGGATCGGGCAGAAATTTGGCATGCAGGTAGATGTTATGACGTAGCCATCCGCTAAGAAAGGATTTTGATTAATTCTACACCCAAGGTGATAAAATAGGGGATGAAAGTTTGTATGAAAATTTGTCAATTTAAAAATTTCGCGCGGACGAAGTCGCGAGCACAGCTAGTGTATAAATACGTGTCAAAGTATGAATATGAGACAGTCAAGTTAAATGCAACGCAACGAGGCTCATTGCGAGCGTCAATGTGTAAAGATAAGCGACACTGATATAGGGCGCACTTTCTCTTTCGAACATAATTATTATTATCAAGGATTTACCTCTTGTAACACTTATGCCTGCGTAACATATGGTTACTCACACAGACGCATAGCAGTTCCGTCAAAGTGTGAGCTATGCATAGCTTAATGCATCACATTTTGATATAATAGCATATCTTGTATGCCTTATTGTAAGACCTTTGATTTTAGGTCTCAAACTTAATGCTATAGATGAAACAAGAGGAATAAATTTTGTTTGCGTTCAGCTGGAATGTATATTTTATCTGTAGGTTACCTTCCTACATAGTAAGTTAGGTTGTTAGAATATAAGTTGGTGTACACTCACGCACACAATCAAATCTATTATACCTACAATTATTTATTACTTATTATACACATGTATTTATACACTACTAACTATATACATTATTAACCTATATCTTACACTAGCGGCCCGCCCCGGCTTCGCACGGGTACATTGCGGTTACATTATTCGAGTTTTAGTAAGGATCCTAGCCTATGTCACCCGGGGATAGTGTAGCTTCCCAACAGTGAAATAATTTTTCAATCGGTTCAGTAGTTTCGGAGGCTATTCATTACAATCAAACAAACAAAGTTTTCCTCTTTATAATATTATATATATAGTATGATACTAATTCTTAATTTTATAATACACAATTAATATTAAAATACTATTATGGTGAGAAATGCCAGTAAATGGCATGCAACCTATTTTCCACTGGCATTTGTATTGTATCATATGTGTTTTATTCTGGATTCCAGCCACTGGTACGGTGTACAACATCATGAACTCGAAGCATGTGAGGCTGGGCAACGATTTCTACTTCGGTCCTGTCTCTCAGAACACACCGTCGCCAGCCGCCAGCCCCACGAAAGAGAAGAAGTATGAAGAAGAGCACATTGAAAAGGATAATTTTATATCGCTACTTATGGAAGCTAAAATAAAGGTACCTACTTCTGATTAATTTTGTGAACACCTACAAGGCTTCTTTTCGGAATTCTATTCTCTTCCGTGACACTCAGGTCACGTGATTGTCCCAAGGCTACGTCATCGGCTGTGGTTAATAGTGCTCTTTGTTTGTATTGACGATGTCAATCAATTACAGAACTGATCGTGGCTGTTTTTTTGTGTGTGCTCTAGTGTCTATAAGTCTGTGGCAGCAACACATATTTATTACTAACTAGCTGTGCCCGCGACTTCGTCCGCGTGGAATAGTGTCTTTGGGTAGCATTTTTAATTATTTAGGCATTTTTTTACAAATAAAACTTTCCTTTAAATACTTTAATGAGCAGTGTTTTATTGCAAAGAGCTATATTTCCATACAAACTTTCTTCCCCTATTCCCTATTGTTATTTTACACCCTTGAGGGTAAAACATTTACAAACTTTGAATGTCATTTTTATTTATATCGAATCAACAGCCTAACAAATAAGTTTCAAGCTTCTAGCTCTAAAAATGACGATACTTCCATACAACTTTTCATCCCCCCTTTCAACCCCTTAAAACTCTTTTTTCGCAATAAAAAGTAGCCTATGTCCTTTCTCAGGCTCTAGACTATCTGTGTATAAAATTTCATTGAAATCGGTTCAGTAGCTTTGGCGTGAAAGAGCGACAGACAGACAGACAGACAGAGTTACTTTCGCATTTATAATATTAGTAAAGATTAGTAAGGATTATTGTTTTAATTACTTTTGTTTTTGAACTTCTATAATAATTGGTAATTTCTTGCCATGAGTTTGCACTGGCGAAACATTTACACTGATTTCTATCAGCTCTGCTACAGCTATGTTACACGAAATAGGGGCAACAACATAAATCGATGTTTTACACCAGCCAGACATCTCGTGTATCCCTAAATATTTTTAACTAAGTCTTATTTCTTGTTATCCCCAGCCTGACCACGACTACTTGGACTACATATCGAAGAATCTCGGCAAAAACTGGCACAGCTTCTTCAGAGCACTGAAGTTTACCCAGGGAAGGATCGAGACCGCGGAAATTAACGCGGCTGGCTATGATATATCGGAGGTATTTGAATCTTCTTTAAACCGCTACATGTTGAACCGAAAAATGCACATACTTACATTCTATTCTATACAAATAAAAAAAATTGGAGTGTCTGTTTGTAATATCAAAATAACACCTTTTCATTAAATGCATATGAAAGTACATACGACACCTATAGCAAAAACGCGAAAAAAAAATTTTTGGTCTGTATGTTTGTTCCGGGTAATCTCCGAAACGGCTGGACCGATTTTGACGGGACTTTCACTGGTAGATATCTATGTTATAAGCAGTAACATAGGCTATTTTTATTTTAGATATAAAGAAATGGGTCCTGTCGCGCGGGCTCAGAATGCGGTAGCGGGCTTTTGTGCTAAGTTAAATTCCCCGCGGACGAAGTCGCGGGCTCAGCTAGTATTATATATAAAACTAGCTTACAACAATTTTTTTATTTTGTTTTTCTAAAATAAAAGTAGCCTAAGTTACCCGCTATAAGATCAGCTATCTGCCAGTGAAAGTCCCGTCGAAATCGGTCCAGCCGTTTCGGAGATTACCCGGAACAAACACACAGACAGACAGACAAAATTTTTTTAATTCGCATTTTTGCTATAGGTATCGTATGTACTTTCATATGCATTTAGTGAAAAGGTGTTATTTTGATATTACAAACAGACACTCCAATTTTATTTATTTGTATAGATAAACTTGTTTTTCACATGAATAACATAATTGACCCGTTCTTCCCCTTTTGGTATTGACAAATGTGGTTTATCAGCTGTAAATTACCGCAGCGTGATGGTGACATCATACTTAAAACAATCACACAACAATACAATAAAGCCTGTTGTGTTTAGATATTTTTCAAGATTCAAATTAGATAACTAAGTAGGTATAGCCGCAAATACAGGTTGAAACAGAAAGGGTATACTTTTTTTTTTTTTTCGAAAATTAAAACAGCTGTCATTCTAAAATTATCAGCTTTGGAGGAAGCTTGAAAAACAACAGGTGTTATAAGAATACAGCTGTTGACAGATTTCACAAGTCTACAAAACCTTTAGTACTTCAACTGTCCCACAAAGCTGATAGTTTTAGATTTACAAGGTAAAGTTGCAAAAAAATAGTATACCCTTTTTGTTTCACTTAGTAAATGATTAATTAATTAAGAAACGATTTAAATAAAATGATGCCGAACATCCTACCAAAGGTAGCCATGGCGATCTCTGGCCCTCTAGCCAAGTGTCTTCGTCTACATTCGTTTCTACAAATCGCTACGCTTCATGTATGGAAATGACATAAGTCACGTGACCTACTTATCGACTTGTAATGTCATTTCCATACATTGAAGCGTAGAGTTTTGTAGAAACGCTTGTAGACTAAGACACTTGGCTAGGGGGGCTGGAGTAGCAATCATACAAGTCTACTTATAGATTAATGTAACGGGGTTTTGTGCAAATATTGAATAATTTTTAAAAAAGGTAGTAGGCACGTAGGTTGGGATGTTGAACAGATCAGCGGAAACCAACATTGGCCTCAACTTTGGTCTCGTTTTAAATCACGCGGCTACTAGCCAACAGGCAAAAATTTAGATGCTTTTACCCCCAGCAAGATTTATGGTTCACGAAATAGGCGAACTGAGTCGTTGACGGAGCTAGTTCTATTTATAATTACAAGAAGCATCAAATTTCTTAGCCTTCCCATTTGCGAGGAATTCTGGCTAAACCGTAGCCAGAATTCCTCGCAAATGGGAAGGCTAAGAAATTTGATGATGGCCTTGTATTTAATTTTCATGATTGCTACCAGGCCATATACGGTTTATATGGCCTGGTAGCAATCTTGAAAATCAAATACAAGGCCATGTATTTTATTGTAACTTTTTAGTATTTACGTTGCGGCTTAGTAGCTATTCTGGCTTCGTGCTTAGCGGGTTTAGGGCATTTATTACTACGTATATCTTCCCAACGATACTATGCCACTTTATAGGTAATAAATTACATAATATAATACAATGAAATAAACTATTTTTCAACAGGCTCGCTACAAACTCCTACTAGACTGGGTCAAAAACGATAACGACGGATCTCTGGGGCGGTTATCAACATCTCTATGGGAGGAAGGCGAGAGGAGCATCGTCAAAGAACTATCACTTATGTACAGAAAGAGTAAAAAGTAAATACCCATATTCAAGGGCAAGTCGATCTAGGGAAATTTTCCATAACTATAATGCGTATGTTATTTCCACGCTACTATAGCAGAATCAACTCAAAGGCCTCGGACGCGGCCATATAATTAGGCAAAGACGGCCACAATTATATTATAGGAACTTGCATATTATGCTATATTGCGTGTAAATAGGGTTCACATTAGACCTTTCGGATACGGAACCACAGATGGCAAGAACAAGAAACGGTTATTGACTAAAAGTCTAGTGCCCTTGACTGATAAATAAGACAATTATCTTTGGACAACTATACATAAGCATTTATAGAAAATGTATTTCTTTTTTTGTAGTTCATAAGAAAGTGGTAAATTCGAGATGGTTTTGAATGTTTTTTAATTGGAGACGAGAAAATATAACTATTTATTATTCCTTATATCTGTGATTTGTATTGAGCATCTAAAGCAGCATCTAAATCTTGAAGTCTTCATAATATGTATTTTATTGATTTGTAATTGGCTGAAGCCTGTCAAGACAGCTTTATGTCATACGAAATAAGAGTGGCTGACGTGGGCTTATACGAAGACTGCTTTAAACATAACTTTATCCTTATTCCAAAGACATAAAGCTAGTGTTAAAATTCAAATTATTAAAACTTTAAGATCACAATTACTGGCTTCCCGTTAGATCAAACAGTTTCCTAATTGATGAAGTTATGTAAAGAGTTGAATGGCCAATTGGATCAGATACATAATGTATCAAGGCAAACTATTGTATCGGTAACCGGTATTGTGGTGGTACTTACGGATTTTTCCAATTGAATCAGAAGTGTAATGGCATATGGAGCTATTCCCATCACAATAAAGAATGTGCAATAAGTAAAGAATGTTGGTTTTATGAATTGAAAATATGATGGTTTCAATGTAATGTAATGAATGAACAATAATGTGATAAATATAAGCATAATATTTTTTTTAAATATACTTTATGAAATTGCCTAAAATCAATTTGAAATAGTGCAAGATTTTTATGTAAAAATGCCTTATGCCTTAAAATAATATGTCAATGGACCAAAATTCTAATATTTTTTGGATCTAGTCAAACTATTGTAAAACAATTTTGATATATAATTACGTTAGCATTTACAAATACATATTGCAATATTTTGGATGTTTTTTTCACAATAAAATTATATGGCTGTTAAACTTGTGATTTAAATTATTCTACATGGAGGTAAGCATCAGTCTACGCGGCCAGTGAGAATAGCAACATCCGAATAACAAAAGGCACTTAGTAACAAACTGACACGTTCAGATAAGTAAAAATAAATAATACAAACACACACTACAAAGTAACACATACTATAAAGTTTACTCATTTGCTCAGTCGACTGTCGTCGGTGGGTCGTACACGTGCTCCGAGATGCCTTTACTGAACAGAAGTGGGTTGCAAATTGTTGACATCGATGTAAAGGACGTAAGGTTTCCTACGTCGTTGGAGTCGCACGGATCTGATGCCTTGGTAAGTGACAGACTTCTTTTTTTACTCGTGGACGTTAGCTAGTTAAAATGTGCATGTTTATAATGTGTTTAGATAAGTTATCTATGAATGTAACTAAGTAGTCGAGAAAGTAAATGAGGTTCATAATTTAATTTACAACTATGAATCGATACTATAAAAAGATACATAACTATTCTTTTTTTACAAGTTTGAGTAAGCAATAACGATTTTTTTTCGTAAACAACTGATATCCAGTTCTGCGACATAATTATACTACCGGCAAAGAAAATTGAACTTAATGATGTCGCAGTGTAGGTATCCGATTCCTATGCCGGTGGACAAGCATTTATGAGAAACATTTGATAATTGAACCGATATTAGATAATTTTATAGGTACTAAAAACAATAGCAAACCGCGCATCTTGTTCGATAACATCATAATTATTCATGTCGGTAGGATAGCAAAAGTAAACACTTTTGATGTTTCTATCCTACTTTACTTTGAGGGTTCCGTAGTCCCTATGAGGAACACTAAAGACGACAGAAAAATTCTAGTTGCCTACTTTTCTCAAAACAGCCATAACGATTATATTATCATGCAAAACGTTTTCAAATATATAACATGACCCTGAGTCTTTTGTTTTAGCACACTGACCCCAACTATTCGTGCGCGTACGTTACCACTACTACGGAAAGTGGCAAGCGAGGATTCGGTTTGACTTTCACCTGTGGCCGTGGGACCGAGATCATAGTCCTCACCATCAGGTCCTTGAAGCGATTCATTCTTGGCAAGAATGCCGCTGACATTTTCGCAGACTTCGCTGGGTTTTGGAGAACTATCACCAACGACTCTCAAATGAGATGGGTAGGTATATAACTTTACTAGGACTAGGTACCATGTAGCAAGTATACCTACCTGTATTGTTTTAATGAATTGGAATCACGCATAGGGTCTAATTTATTTTAAAAAATGAACCTATGTAATTTCAGATTGGGCCTGAGAAAGGCGTAGCGCATTTAGCTGCGGCAGCAATACTGAATTCTCTGTGGGATCTTTGGGCTCGACTCGAGAACAAACCGTTATGGAGACTCCTCATTGACATGGAGCCCGAGGTACCTAAGATTTCCCAATTAATCAGTAATATTAAGTAGGTATCTAGATTGCCCAATATAAAACAAAAATAAATATTATACCTAATCACAGTAATGAGACCATTTACAAGCCTCATGCATGCCCTATTATGCAACTAGTTGTTGTCGCCGAAGCTGTATTATTTTCTTACGCCAATTACCAGGAGCTCGTGTCCACAATAGATTTCCGATATATAACTGACGTTATCACCAAAGAAGAAGCAATAAAACTGCTGAAAGAGAAGAGAGCTGGCAAAGAGGACAGGGTGAAATACTTGCTGGAGAACGGATATCCAGCTTATACCACACAAGTCGGTAAGATAATATTTAAGTATTAGGTATATTCTGCTGATACAATTTCTAGATATTTGGCAGTGTGGTCGAAATCATAATAAATATGTACTAAGGTGAATACATGCCACATACTATGTGCTTATCTGTTGATAGTGGATTTTAAAATCCATTTTTAACTGTTGAATGTGTGACCAACCCATTGCGGATTACAACGGTTATCAAAACTTCTCTGAAACTAATTATTATCCACACAAGGCTGGCTGGGTTACAGTGACGAGCTGGTGCAGAAATTATGCGACAAGTACTTGAAACTTGGCTTCAACGAGTTCAAAGTGAAAGTTGGACGCAACTTTGAAGACGATTTCAGAAGATGCAGCGCTGTGCGCAGAAGCATTGGACCTGACAAGACATTGGTGAATATAAAACGACTTATATTAGACAAAAAAAATGAGAATCATCTTAAAGTATTTTTATAATAAGATTTTATATAGATTAGCTGACCCGACAGACGTCCTGTTTTTTAGGGGTATGAAAAATAGATAGTAGCCGATTCTCAGACCTACTGAATATGCATATAAAATTTCATAAAAATCGGTCCAGCCGTTTCGGAGGAGTATGGTAACTAACATTGTGACACGAGAATTTTATAAGTATATAAGATGGCGTTTGGTTTTTTATACATGAATAGATTTTCGACTTAATTTGATTGATACTTAGTAGGTACATATCAACAGTCACTCATACACATCATAATATTTTTATGATCATATACTTAGTTTGACCATTTTATAAATTCTAAGATGGTCGACGCTAATCAAGCGTGGAGTGTGAATGAGGCGATCGAATGGATGGTAAAACTGGCGCCCTTGAAACCGATGTGGATTGAGGAGCCAACCTCGCCCGACGACGTTCTCGGACACGCAGCGATAGCAAAGGCGTTGAAGTAAGCATAAAGCATATTATTATTCATCTGTCTATTGTATGGCAATTCGTTATAGGAAAGCCATTTTTTTTTTGCGATTTGGGAAAGCGGCTGGTCGAGGCAACTGGTGGGTGACCAGTGGGCTGGCACATATTTCGCACAGAGAATTAGCATTGCCATTCAATGTGGCAATGCTGCCAGTCTTCTGGGTACTGTGCCAAGCGACGGTCTGGCACAGGTTTATTTTTGTGAAATTTGAAATTAATAGACCTAAGCTATTTTATATCTCTACATAGTGTATATTATACGTATTGTTACCTAGTTCTTATTTCTTATCAATAAATAACCTAGTACTGGTATTACTGGGAGTAGACAGTCACAAGTCATGTTCGTTGCGACGGTTTATGAATTAATAATAATAATATATAATAATTTAGCCCTTTTAACGTCCCACTCCTGGGGACGGGCCTCCCCTCAACACAAGGAGGATTCAGGCCATAATCCACCACGCTGGCCCAGTGCGGGTTGGCGGATTTCACATGTCTTTCGAAAATTGGTTAGATCTTCTTAGACATGCAGGTTTCCTCACGATGTTTTCCTTCACCGTAAGCAAGTGATAATCATGTAGAAATTATGATACGCACATAGATTTCGAAAAATCCAGAGGTGCGAGCCGGGATTTCAACCCAAGACCTGGTGCCCGCAAGGCGCGTGCTTTAACCAATCGGCTATCACTGCTTTTCTAGCTCTGCTCTTGCTTCTGCTTTCTGAATTACTAGTTTTTTGTTAGTTACCCGCGACTACGTCCGTGTAGACTTAAGTAAAGTATTATATGTGTTAATCCAGGTTATAAACTCTCTGTGTTCCAAATTTTATCCAAATCCGTTCAGTAGTTTTTGCGTGAAAGAGTAATAAACATACATCCACACTCACAAACTTTCGCATTTATAATATTAAGTAGTTTATAATAGTAGGTAGGATGTAGGCGCTGTGTAAGTTAACGTGAGTAAAAGGTTCTGTTCACAAGGCCCTACAACATCGGCGTGGCGACCGGCGAGATGTGCGCCAACCGGGTGATGTTCAAGCAGTTCCTTCAAAGCGGAGGCATGCAGTACTGCCAGATAGACTCGGCGCGTATCGGCGGCATTAATGAAATACTCGCCGTTTACCTCATGGCTGAGAAGCTAAAAGGTGCTTGAAGGCTTTTATCAACACACTTTTTCTTACCTTGTTTAGTCATGTACCGACTGAGCAGCATCTAGAGGACCCCTCAGGAGCCACAGTTTTGAACTTTTGCCTGACTCGGGCGAAAGCAAAGCATACTTCTTTATTTATTTGTACATAACATCATCACCTTGCCCTTATCCCACACTAGGTGGGGTCGGCGCAGCACGTTCTCTTCTTCCATTCAAGCCTATCATCCGTCATCTCTGCACTCACTCCCTTTTCGCTCATACCCTCTTCCACGCAGTTCATCCACGTCTTTTTAGGACGTCCCCTACCCCGACTACCGCTCACTATCATACCCATCGTCCTTTTGACCGCATGATCATCCTCTCTTCGCATAACATGTCCATACCACGCTAACCTTCCGCTCTTTATTTTCTCTGTCACCGGCGCTACTTTCAGGCTTCCCCTTATTTATTTGTACATAACAATAATTGAAAATACAGTTTAGGTACATTAGACATTTTTATAGTCTAGATTTAGATCAAAAACATGTTGACACAGAAACAAAGGGACGAGAACATCATCAAGATACACGATCAAAAGTTAAAAATTAGGAAATGATCGGTACTGAAGTCCGGCTTCTCACATGGTCAGCACTCAGTAGCAATACATGGTTATTTATTTCCAGTGAAAGTATGTCCGCACGCGGGCGGCGTGGGGCTCTGCGAGATGGTGCAGCACCTGCAGTACTGGGACTACGCCTGCGTGTCGGCCACCATGGAGGGCCGGCTCATCGAGTACGTGGACCAGCAACACGAGCACTTTGTCGACCCGTGCGTCGTCGAGAACGCTAAATACCTCGCGCCTAAGGTAAAAAATAGATCAATTTCATAATTTCCCCTAAATGATTAAATATCGATTTCAATTAGATTAATAAGATATTCATAAGAGTTTACAAATACTCTAAACCCAATTGATTAATAGATATGCTCTCAATCTGATGGAATTTATAAAGCCATGTTATAATGTTGGTAGATTATATAACCTGCTATTCTTCCCTACCATTGGTCTGTCAATATAATTATCGCTAATTTCGGTGTAATTTTGTGTCCCCTCTGACCTAATTATCTCATGTTTTCAAGCGATTGTCACGAATGTAAACACTCCTATCGCACTCATGTATAATAATATCAAGTTGTTTGATAACGTTTTGTTTATATATTGTACTGGATCCTGTAATAATATCTGATGTCTAATTATGTACTTAATGTAATTAAAGATACTTGCCTTGTTCCCAAGGTCACAGTCAATAGGTGAATCTCTGCATATTCCTTTTGTGGAATATATATATACATTTTATTTATTTACTCAGGGCAAAAAACAATTGCATAATAAAAGCTTAAGTATAGATAATGTAGTAACACATCAGGAGTGATTACGCAGCCAGCACCGTTATCCACAAAATAATATAGGGTCGCTATATAACTTCACTTAATATAAACAGATATTTTTTAAATGTTTGCAGTTACCTGGATACAGCACGGAATTCTTGCCGGGTGTTTTAGAACAATTCTCGTACCCCAACGGCAGTGAGTGGCAACGAATGATCAAGGAGGGTTTGTTCGCGGCTCCAGACGAAGCTGAATTAGTAAACATATAAATCAAACCAAAATCAATATTGTTTTTTTTTATTATTTAAGTTAAAATTATCCACGATTAATAACATTTAACAAAGTTGACTTATAACTAGCTGTTGCCTGCGGCTCTTTAAGGTTTGATTATACAAGTGATATGCGCACCTAAATTGGACAGTCTTCGGCTTACTAGTTTTCGTGACTTTAGAGTAGATACCATCCTACCTTTTCAAAATTATCTTGAATGTATAGAAACCTTTGCGGTTATGTAATATAAACAGTATCTATGTCTTCTTCTGAAATGAAAAGGCACTAAGTTTAGATTGCTTCGGAGCATTCGTAGCCGGAGGGTCTGTACCATTTGTCTCTTCATCCAATTTTCTTTTAACACCCGGCTCTGAATTTGTACTGGTGTTGCCTTGAAAGCTTTTGAACATTCTTATGCCGTGACGCGTCAACTCATTGGGACCGAGTCCTGGATTTTGTTGTTCTAACACTGGTTTGTTTCTTGTGAACCAGTCCATAAATGTTTCGCCTTCCAGTAGTTTTAGAGGCTGCAAAGTATTACAACACTTAGAATAATAATAATAACAATTTAGCCCTTTTGACGTCCAACTCCTGGGCACGGGCCTCCCCTCAACACGAGGGGGATTCAGGCCATAATCCACCACGCTGGCCCAGTGCGGGTTGGCGGATTTCACATGTCTTTAGAAAATTGGTTAGATCTTCTAAGACATTTCCTCACGATGTTTTCCTTCACCGTAAGCAAGTGATAATCATATAGAAATTATGATTTACACATAGATTTCTAAAAGTCTAGAGGTTCGAGCCGGTTCGGGTTCGAGAGGTTTGAACCCAAGACCTGGTGCCCGCAAGATGCGTGCTTAACCAATCGGCTATCACTGTTTTTACTAGTTAGCTTTTTAATACTTAGAGTCCACAAATAAAGTTCCTATTATTATATACTTACATCATCATTTTCTGTAGGATCTGCCGGCTTATGTACCTCCACCAAAGTCCTCTCAGTTAAACTCAATGGGCTCTGTACATTTTTGGTTGTTTCCTTTTGCTTCCTGAACATGTTCCTTGAACTGCCAGGGGATGACTTTATAGGCTGCAAAATAATAACAAAGTTGATACGGAAGCGTACGACCAGCGCGATGTTAAGCAGTTACCATAGATTTTTTCGCACTTTATCAACCTGAAGTGGGGTAGAGGGACGGGAAGAAAGGGGGCGGGGGTTGGTCTTCCGCCTCTCACTCATAGTACGAAACACAGCTTTAATAGCTACTTAACGCGGATCTTAAAGAAAAAAAAAATCAGTGCCGTCTAGGGACGCCCGAAAGAAGCGAAGCTTTGCAGTAGATATTAGATATATTATAAGTGGCGTGCATCGGGTTTTGAAACAGGGTAGGCAGAGTGTAACATAAAAATAACGCGTTACGCGTTACGCTTTTCACCGTTTTAGTGCCCGGGCAGCGAGCGCCCCGAACGTCCGTAAAGAAGCTTCGCTTCAAAAAACTGTAGTCAAATTAGGGCTTAAGGGCAATAAGTTATTATACTCACCACCGGCTTGATTGTTGTATCCAGTTCCACTCTTTTCTCTTTAACTTTCGGTGGTATAATCAAACTGGTGTTCATGTCTTGTTCTGTATTCGTGACGTCATACGTCTCCTGAGTATCGAGCTCTTGGAAATGCGAGTTTTGTGCGACATTCAGTTTATCCGCTTCTCTCTCCCAAGACTCCGCCAAATCACCCAATTTGTCCGCTAAATGAACGCGACCAAGACGTGAAGCATATTTGGCGGCTAACGGTAATAAGCGATCGTCCTTTAGCAATTCCATTAATTCTAACGCTCTTTGTTCTATTTCGCTTCGGCAGGCGAGCTGTAAATTTCATATTGACATGTCACTTAAATAGATAATTATCCTATATACGCCGCAGCTGACTAGCTTAATTGGTCGTTCAATCAACAGCCTAACCACTGTACTAAACAGCGCCGTTCAACTAGCGGCCTTAATGATATTGATATGATTGAACGGCGAATGAAGCTAGTTGGCTGCGACATATACATCATTTCAAGTTATTCTCAGTGCAACTCACAGCAAACAATTTAAGTGCCGTCTCCCTAGCAGCTTTGACGTCGACATCTGACGTAGTGTGAGCCCATCGGAGCAGTTGCTCCTCATATTGACTCTTTTCAGTATCCATTTCACATAGTGGTATCTAGAGGGAAATAGATTAAAAATATACACACACAATATAATAAATATCATGATGTGTTTATGTACAGTAGTTCAAATTGATTCATTTATCCGTTTTAGAAGTCTTAAGTCATAGAACAGACAGCTGCATACAACATTATGTTCTAACTGTACGACAACAAAGTTTAAATTTACTCAGAACGAAGTTGTTTGTTTTTTTTACTTGTCTAATGGTTTGACCTGCCATCAATATATTTTATATACGTAGTAATTATATCCTCTTTGGTTTATGTTTATTACTTATACGTAGTTATAAGTATTAATAAGTCTCAAGTTTATTAAAAAATTTTGTTATTCTCAGTGTCTGTCAATGTCAGTCACATACTACACACGTAACATGGTGACCATCACAAGTTGACAATGTTTTTAAAATGTTGACAGCACTGCTTCTTGCACTGGAATGTTGGCATTACTGGTTCTTGCACTCGTGCAAGCAAAAGTCTACTCTAAATTGGTTAACATTTTAATTCTCCGACTGTACTATGAAGTCATACCTGTATTGGTAGCTCGGTGATAATAGGCTTTGGTACTGTTAACGGGAAAGAGGTGCCCCTGCAAAGTATTGCGCGAACTTTTTGAGTTGACTCATTGACCTGTAAAGAGTGATAAATAAGTAATTATTGCATGCTGCACACACTTTATGTTCTACAGTGAATAAAATAATAATAAATCGCCAGACTGACACACCAACTGTATGGTCCTAAACTAAGCAACGCTTGTACTATGGGTACCGTATAAGGCCGCTCGGCTCACTGCACATGGTGGTTGCGGGTTCGATTCCCGCTGGGGCAAATTACGAACAGACCATTTCAGATTTCAGGGGTAAATTTCTGAAATGGCCTGTTCGTAATTTGCCCTAGTCTGGCTGTCACTGGGATCGCCCCCAGTCCATTGTACGGTACCATAGTACAAGCGTTACTTAGTTTGGGACCTTACGGTTAGTGTGTCAGTCTGGCGATATTTATTTATTTATTTATAAGGGAGTTTAAGGATCTCACAAAGAGGCTGCATAGCTCTGGTCGAAGGTAAAATCGGTTTCCAATCTCGTGATACTCACAGAAACAATGAACCAGGAGTCGGAAGCTCCCTTGGAATGCGCGGTGGCGTCGCATATCGGCATCCACGCGCCGCTCGGCACGTCCAGCACGCGCAGCGCGCCGCCGCTGTCGCCCGCGCACGGCGAGCCCGCCTCCGACGTGCCGAGCCACGACAATTTCGAACTTGGGGTCAACGGCACACGGACAGTTTTGCTTCGCACTTGCCGCCCTGAAATCACCAAGTAATCCTTACTAATATTGTAAATGCGAAAGTAACTCTGTGCGTCTGTCGTGATGTCACGCCAAAACTAAAGAACCGATTTAAAAGAAATTAGGTACACAGATAGTCTAAAGCCTGAGAAAGGACATAGGCTACTTTTAAATGCAGAATAAGGTGTAAAATAACAATAGGGAATATGGGATGAAAGTTTGTATGGAAATATAGCCCTTTGCAGTGAAACACTGTAAATAGCTCATTAAAGTATTTATACATATGTCTTATTTGTAAAATAATTAGCCTAAATATATAAAAATGATACCCAAAGACACTATATATGTATTCATATTTTTATCTCATTTTAGTCTTGATAATAAATCCAATTAGATTATGGTAACGTCGAAATAATTACCATTCAATGCTATTATATCCATAGCTAGATGTTGATCGGAAACGCCTGGGTCTGTGCAGTGGTATACCGCTAGTACGGTTGTGTTGAAGCAAGCTAACGCTACCACCGGGCCCGCCAGCGATATCACCTGTATGATCAATACAAACATTTTCAGAGCAAGAGCATTTAGACTACTATTTGGTCACTATTTGGTATCGCTTCTCGTTGGACGTGGTATAAATAAATATCGCCAGACGAACACACCAACTGCATGCTCTCAATTGAATGGAATCCCACTTGATTTTTTTCTTCCAACTCCTCCTATTATTTCTTTCGGTTAAATTCATGCGGGTTCCAAGACAATTGAAGTTTTCCCCGGGACTCGCCGAGGGTCAATCCTCGACGTCATTATTGGTGACCAATGTCGATGACTGTTATTTGATTGCTATATACTTATTTACTATTTATTAATGCTTTGTTGGCTTACATTAATAAAACAATTTTGAGTTTGATTCTGGTTTACAGGAGTAACAGTGGTGTGAGTGTGTGGCGGGAACAGACAAAATAAATACCAAATTACATCAACATCCGTCAGAAACTGTAAAAGTTTTGACCCTGTGACGGGTCGGGACAAACGGACGGACATACGGACGGATAGATGGACAGACGGACAGACGGACGGACGGACGGACGGACAGACCGACGGACAGACGGACGGACGGACCGACAGACGGACAGACAGACGGATAGACGGACGGACAGACGGACGGACGGACGGACAGACGGACGGACGGACCGACAGACGGACAGACAGACGGATAGACGGACGGACAGACGGACGGACAGACGGACAGACGGACAGACGGACGGACAGACGGACAGACCGACGGACAGACGGACGGACGGACGGACAGACGGACAGACAGACGGATAGACGGACGGACAGACGGACGGACGAACAAACAGACGGACGGATAGACGGACGGACGGACGGACAGACAGACGGACGGACGGACTGGATGATCTTATAAGGGTTCTTCGTAGGGACTACAGAACCCTAACAATGTGTTATGACCTGTCTCTGCGTGCCGAGCGGCGTGAAGAGCCGCAGCAGCCGCGCGTCGGTGGCCGCGGCGACCAGCGCGCCGCCGCTCGCTATACACACGATCTCCTCCGTGTCGGGCATGGACACGCTCCACTCCTTGCTGCTGCCGACCAGCGATATGCACACCAGCTTGCTGCCGAACAACCAAACAGCTTAAGGGGACGTACCCATAACTAGGTGACCCATTGTTTAATCACCCCTTGGTGACCACCCATAGTATATGCCAAGACCCCCCTCACCGTCTAGTTTTCACGTAGTAGGTAATACATAAATACGGTGTTCAATCATTTTTTGCAAACGCTGCGCGCTAGATTTTAATATAGCTCGCAAAAGCACGAGATTTTCCTAGAGGATATTAACTACGTGATAAAAACCTAAGCCCCTGTGTCTAAGCGTGGTATTTTGAAAACCTTTCTCCCCCCTGGACGGGTCACGTAGGATGGATACGTTCCCTAACCTGTACCTTCAATGTGGCATTGATGATAAAAAGCGACTACCAAGCGACGCTTGTGCTATAGATACATTGGACCTGGAGCGATCCCAGCGATGGCTTGGTCACCACTTGATAAAGGCAAATTACGAATAGGCCTTTTCTGAAATTTCATACAAAAAAGTTAGTAGAAGGTAGCGTCGATTCCTCCTGGCCTGTTTCGTGGGAAATAATAAGACAAGTTGTATTTTTGCCTATTCATCATTAAATACATGTTACAATTCCACCAAAACAGATTTGATAATGTATTCACTAGGAATATTTGAGGACTTACCTAGGCGTCTCACAAGCCAGAGCAAGCACTGTTGAGGATAAACTGGCCATGGTGTGGTTCAAATAATTGTTCAAGTGTATGCCGTGGTGCATGCTCGTGTCGTGGAACTCGACATCTATCGTGGACTCGCCATTCTCGGCCGCGTGGCAACGAACTATGCCGATGTCGTTCCAACACATGTACCTGAAAGACGGACATATAAAAAAAAAGAAATGATAAGCTGATTTCTCGCTTGTCCAGTTTTTACAGCCTACAATTCCAATCCTTACACCCTCAAACTGAGGGATCAATATTGCAATGCTTGTCATATAATTTGAGGGCAAGAAAGACCATGTGAGACAGCGGAACGTTGGGGCATAAGGTAAATGTTCTGCGGTCGTTGGGTACCCCAGGTGAACATTACAATTTACAATACTCAAACTCAAACTCAAAATTGTTTTCGTTAATGTAAGCCAACAAAGTATTTATGAATAGTCAGAATCTACCACCGGTTTGGAATGCTGCTTCCACTGAGAAGATCGGGCAAGAAACTCAATGATTACTCTTTTCAATTAATAAAGTATGGTGTACAATCAACAAACTCGAGGCTTGATCACCTTAAGGTTGCATTTTCTATGCAGTGACTAGCAGCCGCATGCGACTAGCATGGTCATTAAACACAATTAAAACAAATGACTTCCTAAAAAAAGGGCTTTTGTCTCATCGGACGCTTTTTGTCTCATTGGACAACATAATGGGCGAGGCATCCTATGATTACTGACTGCAAGGGAAAAGTGTTAAAAATTGATCAAGCGTCAACTCAGTTGATGGTACATTCTCAGGGACTCGTCGACTTGTCTCTTACTTTGGATTGATTTATGAATACGAGCATTAACATAGTGAGAATTTAATAGTGTACCTATGTTCCAAGTGCGCAGGGGTGGCGGAGGGCTGGAAGGGCGGCTGCGGCGCGGCGCGCGGGGCGGGGGCGGCGGGGGCGGCGGCGTGCCTGGACGGCGGCCGCGACTCGTCCCGCTCGCTGCCCGCCTCCTCTACGAACTGGTTCTTGATCTTCTGAATCGATACGTGATTCTCATCGTCGCTCTCGTAGTTATCTATCATATCTTCCAAGTCGTCATTATCTGAAATATAAAATTAATAGTACATTGTTACATGAGTGGTGAAAGTTACTTATTTTGTCCCGAGACGGGGTTTGGCTAAAGAAATAATACAAGGAAGTATAAACAATACTCTACAACTCGAAAAAAAAAATCTGATTGCCGCCTATTTTGTTTTTTTTTTCTTTGGCCGGCCAACTTCATCATTTAGCCATTATTTTTCATTTTCATCTTTAAATATTTTGCCCAAATCTATGTTATTTTAAAGAAATTGTTGAAACTAAATTATAATTAAGTCATTTAAAAAAAATATTCTTGGATTAATACTTAACTTTATGTTATTTCAATTTAACATCATGCTGTAATTGAGTGACTGTAGAAAAAGTTTGAACATGGTTCCATAGAAATGTGAAAATGGAACTAGTTTTCTTTTTTATAATTTGACAGCTGTCAGTTGAAAGCGAAACTCCCGGGCCTGAAAGTATTACTTTCAACCCGCTTCTCAGGCAACTTCAGACCTACTTTCAGAGTATGAGTAATGAAAATATGTATCCTGCTGCTGAAAATGCTCGCTTGGCGTCTTGTAGCTGGACACCTGTTTGGCCTTTGATAAAAGAAGTTTGGCGCAGTCTATGTGTGCCCCGTATGTAGTAGTTCTACGTAATTTCGCGTCGCATATCTGGAGCTGTTTTTTTTCTACAAACGGCGTAGTTTCCATTTGGATAACGTTTTGCAGAACGGAATCAACCCACACGCACTGCTGTAGACCAAAACCAACGTTGTGTTAGTGGTTCTAGGATGGTTTCAGTTTGCAAACTGAAACCAACCTTCTGCAGAAGTGAGTGTGGATTGGTTCCATTTTGCAAAAATAAGTCCATTTAATCAATGCTAAAAACCAACTTGCCTATCGGTAATAAGTCGCCAGAGTTCATTCGTTCTATATCCTCCTATCCTCTCACCGTAAAGCGACGCACCTATACGCATGACGAACACAGCGTAACTGTTCATAGATAATAAACCCCTATAAGCTCAAGCATTCACTTATAGGGATAAACCACAACTGGCCACCGTTAATGTTTACTATAAGCAAATTACGTCCAACAGCAGCTGTAGTGAATGAACATGGTATCCTTAAACGGGCTAGTGGACGAATTAAGAAAGACTCAACTCGGGGGAGGCTTATTTGATGACGCAATAGAAAAGTCCCCGGTGATACATAGCCCAAGTACCAAACCCAACTACCAAGTACCCAACTCTTTGACTGTTTTTCCTCATTCTTATTTTAACTATACCTAAACTGGCATTGACATTTATTTAATAATAATACAATCGAGAGACCGATTCAAATCATTCGACAATAATTGGAATGCGTAGAAAAGAGTTTCTAAGTCGAGTTTGAGTTGGTTCTATGGAATAGGGTTCCGTATATTCCGCCATTCTTGAAGGCAACATTTTTGACTTACCATCCGCTCTTTCCACCATTTCAATGTCATCGGCGGCGTCCGCGTCGACACCGGACTTGCTGCTGTCTTTCCCATAACAATGTAATAGGGTTCCAAGTTGGCCGGCAATATCACAGTACGCCAGGACACCATTGCCTACACATAAATTAAAATAACCAATGAGCCTTGGTCATCCGAAGGAAGATAGGTATAACGTCGTAGAAGAAGGTGGTTAAAGGTGGCGTAGACCAAGATGTGTGGAAGTCATTGTGGAAGGTCTATACTAGGTGGAACAGATAGGGTATACTATTTTTTTGCAACTTTACTTTGTAAATCTAAAACTATCGGCAGTTGAAGTACTAAAGGTTTTGTAGACTTATGAAATATGTCAATAGCTATATCTCTGTAACACCTTTTGTTTTTCAAGTTTCCTCCAAAGCTGATAGTTTTAGAATTACAAAGTTAAGTTATGAAAAAAAAACGTATACCTTTTCTGTTTCAACCTGTATAAAGCAGTAAACGCCTTCTTTCTGATGTTCGGATGGATAAGGTCTTCGACTGGTCCCTTATTATATTAGACCGTGGTCCTGGTCCTGGATTCGATCCCGGGACCTCGTAAAGTAGCTATTATAGCTGTGTTTCGTACGATGTGTGAGAGCGGGAAGCCCAAACCCCCCCTTTCGCTCCCTCTATCCCACTGCCCTTCATGTCGACAACATGCGAGCAATGCCATTGATATTGCGAGTATCTAAAAGGAACGGTAACGGCTTAACATTAGACGACTCGTACACTTGCTTGCCGACTCTATTAGGAACATAAAAAAGGAGTATATCTACACATATTAGTTATTAAGGTGAAGGCGCCTGTCTAGCCCGCGAAATTCAAAATTTTCGAGTATTTTTATAGTTTATCCAAAATCTGAAAATATTTAAGACAACATTTTGTGATTTGCGACAAACACAGTATGCAGTGCGTTTATTAATACATTTATTTTACTCTAAATATTATCACGGTGGATATGATACTAGTTAATCACTAAATATGCAAAAATTGCCAGATTATCTGGATAGCTGTCGTTCTTGAAATGTTTTAGAGTAAGTTGGATATATTAATAAATGCACTGCACACGGTGTTTGTCGCGAATTACAAAATGTGCCTTTTATTATTGTCAGATTCTGAAAATTTTCTAAAAAAACCTCAAAAAAAATAAACTTCGCGGGCTAGATGGGCGCTTTAGCCTTAAGGAAAACTCTACACCTAAATATTGCGCAACGCGTGACCTTGGTTTTGTTCATGCGAATCGCTATAAAAATTCAACCATAAGAATTGAGTCATGTTATCATATATTTGCTAAACAACGATGACTGATCAATTTAGGCCTGTTCCAAACTGCTTTATGTCTTCGAGATAAGGCAGGAAATGGCGCGGTTCTGACTGTATAGGCTAAGAATACGCAAGTCAACATTACTAACAATCATTCCCTTTATAATACTATTTCACAATATTATTAAGATATATATGACACTATTGTCACTGCTTAGCCCTGAATGAAGATAAATGATCTCCTATTTAAACCTATATAATAATACAATGTTTGTTTAAACAGTATTTATGATCATAACAGAGTAGCTAAGTGATTGTAATGGCATATAAATACGATTGTAATTACTTAACTTCATAAAACCGTCTATTTTGATATCGTAAGTTTAACCTAGTATTTACAATCGACGGAAAGATTTCGTTTCGGAAACGTCTGTCCAACCTTCTTTAAATCTAAATATATATAACTCAGAGGTGACTGACTGACTGACATAGTGATCTATCAACGCACAGCCCAAACCACTGGACGGATCGGGCTGAAATTTGGCATGCAGGTAGACGTTATGACGTAGGCATCCGCTAAGAAAGGATTTTGAATAATTCTACCCCCAAGGGAATAAAATAGGGGATGAATAACCCCGAAATTTTTGTTAAGTTAAATTATTCGCGGACGAAGTCGCGGGCACGGTTCATTTATAAAAGAAGGATGAAAGCTATCCTTTCCGACATCGGAAACTTTCCGTCGATTGTGAATACCCCCTACAATCGTGGGTCGCGCTGTGTCAATAGACAAGGGGAAGGGAATCGAGGTTAGGTTACTAACTCTCGTACTCATCGTTCAGAACGCAACAGCTATGTGAGGGGTTGGTACTACAATGGTCGAACCAGATTGTAAGTATATAAGCGGAGGTAGTATAACAATATCAATGATTGACCACCATACTATTGCCAGAGCATCATGCCTGTATTTGGTGACATGGTGACTAGTTCCAACTTTGGTGTTTAAGCTTAGCAGGTTAAATGAAAACTCACATTAAAATGAAATAGCTTTAAGGTAGCCATCATTGAAACCAATAAGGACTATAAATATATGGAAATATATTTTATTCATTGAAAAAAGTAACCATTGAGTTTCTTGCCGGATCTTCTCAGTGGAAGCAGCATTCCGAACCGGTGGTAGATTCTGACTATTCATAAATGCTTTGTTGGCTTAAGTGAATAATAGTACATTGTTACATGAGTGGTGAAAGTCACTTATTTAGTCCCGAGATGGAGTTTGGCGCTAATAGTTCGAGGGACAAAATAAGTCTTTCACCCGAGGTAAACACTGTGCTTTTCATTACGAATACATGGAAAATAAAAATAAAAACAGGAATTGGCTAAAGAAATAATACAAGGAAGTATGAACAATACTCTACAACTCGAAAAAAAAAATAAAGATCGGATTGCCGCCTATTTTGTTTTTTTTCGTTGGCCGGCCAACTTCATTATTTAGCCATTATTTTTCATTTTTAAATATTTTGCCCAAATCTATGTTATTTTAAAGAAATTGTTGAAACTAAATTATAATTAAGTCATTTAAAAGTATATATTCTTTAATTAATACTTAACTTTATGTTATTTCAATTTTACATCGTGCTGTAATTGAGAGACTGTAGAAAAAGTTTGAACATGGTTCCAAAGAAATGTGAAAATGGAACTAGTTTTTTTTTTTATAATTTGACAGCTGTCAGTTGAAAGCGATTCTCCCGGGCCGGAAAAGTATTACTTTCAACCCGCTCCTCACGCAACTTCAGACCTACTTTCAGAGTATGAGTAATGAAAAAACAATTTTGAATTTGAGTTTGAAGAAACAGAATGATTTCTACCTGAAATAGCCTTATCAATTAGACTTATCAGCCAGTTGATGAGGCAACATTTAAGACAATGCGCAATCAATCATTATGAAATGCAGACTGACTACAGACGTTCTAATCAGTTAATTTATCTAACCTTTTGGGTTCCAAGCCATGGCAGTCACATTGTGTGACGTCGGGTGTTCAATGACCCCCATGCACAAGCCTGATGATATTTCCCAGACGGCAATTTGACCGGCCACTGTACTCCCAGCCAAGTACTCACCGCAAGGCGAGAATAGGCATTGCGATATTGCACACTTTATCTGTGAATGGTAATTAAACACTGTCGGAATAGGTACTATTAAAATATCTTAAATCCTACGTCTTGCAGGTTTAGTTTTCAAGGATGAAAAGTAGTCAATGTTTATTCTAAAGCATTAAATAACCGTGTAATGTGTAAATGCATACTGCTTTTTACATTATGATACGGTAATCTTAAACACACTTGCTCCAAAATCTAATATTATGAATATGAAAGTAACTCTGTCTGTCTATTACATTTTCATGCCTAAATTGGTGAACATATTTTGATGAATTTTGGTATAGAGATATATATTTTTTTGCAAATCTAAAACTTTTGTGGGCGATATAGGGGATGAAAGTTTGGTGTAAATTCTGTTCCAAGATCCCCTTATATGAAGTTGAGGGCAAAAGCCTAGTGTTTATTATGTAAGAATATTTTTATACTGCAGAGTTTAATGTGTTAATATACATAATAAAAAGTTACAATACATACTGAACTATGAGTGAATGTCATCCTCTGGCTCCAACTCTCACAATCCAAGAGCGCAATCTCTCTATTGTTTGGGTATGCTAAGTACTTTCCTTCAGAAGGCTCAAAATCCATTCTACCTGAACAAAGTTTATTAAACATTAATTATGATTAATCCTTTTTGTAACAGGCCTATATGGTTGACGGCAGATAAGAGTCGGTATTGCTTATCAATGTATGACACATAATTTCTCATAGGTTGTATTGTTTTCTTTTTATAATAATATTCTCAACAGAAAATTAAACAATGTTCATATTTTCATCTTTTGTCTAGAAAAACACAGCATAACTTACATAAAACTTTAGCAGCATAGAAAGTGTTAATCTTAGGGACACAAGAAATTTCTTTGATCGTTTTCTGTGTATCAATGTCCCATACACGCAACATGCCATCTCCGCATGCGGTGCTTGCAAACTTCATGCGTGGGCATATTGCTACACTAAGAACTGGGCCTTTGTGTTCCGAAATCACAAATAATGGAGCACCTCCTTCCAGGTTGCATATTTTTGCTTCCATGTTCTCGGATCCACATCCTAGAGCCTAGCAAATTACATTCATAATTAAACACAACAAAAATAGGTACACATACAAAACCAACCAACATATAGGTTTTAACAATGGTAAACTATTGTTCAAACCTATGGGTGAATGTAAATTGCATACAAATATAACACTTTAACATAGTTTCCAAGATATTTCATATAATAATTATAAACTATTAATTTGCTGGTAAAGCAAGTAAGTTGTTTCCACATAATCTCCCCCAAAATTAAATTTATGATGACAAGAATGTGCAGATCAATAAGCTATCAGAATGTCACCTCAATTTTTGTTGAAGACTTTATTTGTGTGACTGGTGCCGTGAACCTTGTGACAATGCCATCTTTGTCGAACGCCGGATAGGTGTAGGCTTGAACGGCATGATTGTCTGTTGCTACATAAAGCCGCTTCTCTTTATAACACACAGCCAGTGCACTTTCACCAACACAGTGTGAGTTCGGATCATCATCTTCAATGCCCGCCCATATTCTAACGTCGCCATCATTTCCGCAAGTTATTATGTGTCTGAAACAATAATTATATAGATATCTCGTTCATAGGATACCTACATGTTTAGAAAATATGTCTGCAATGGTGAACTCACCGCCCGTCATCAGTGTAACATATATCAGAGTGTCCTTCAGCGTGGGCATATCTAAGAGGCTTACTGTCAATTTTCATAGTTTCGCGTAATTACTAATTTATCAATATTCACAAGTAGATAGGACGTATTTTTTTAGATTTATATTCCCAACAAAACTACATCAGAACTTTGTTTTGACAGCTGACTGATAGATTTACAAATTGGCGCGAAACGAACGAAAGGAAAGCAGCCACAGACTCACAAAACCGTTATCAAACGTAACGTAACGATTATGCTTCCATCTCTAGTAACGAATAACGGTCGTCTATGTCGCTACGCTCAATAACATACGAAAAATAACGTGAATTCAAAAAAATATTTGCACTATAAACAATCAAGCAGTCCTATTGTTAAAATAACTACAAAGTTAAAAGTAAATTAACAAATAACTGACTAACAGCGATATAGTTATTTGTTTTTATATATCCAACACACGTGTGTAAACATGATAACGCAACCGCTACTCCAACGTAGCAAGCTGACTCAGTTTATAAAAAGGGTTTGACGTTTTTCCTGCCTGCTCATTTAGTATTTCAATCCAAGCTAGGACGGTAGTGTGCCGGTCACATTAGATAAGATATTTATACCGATAGTAGCAACATTGTAATCGGAATTAGAGGTAAGTTAAATTTTATAATAAGTGATGGGTTAAAACATAATTGTTTAGTTAGAACAACGTAGCAGGTGAATGATGAAATGTAACCACATTTTGCAGTCACACTCATTAACCTTGAATTTATTTGAGTTTTTGCGATGCTTATTTTTAGAAAAAACTATTGTATAGGTTCCTCATCACTTTTATGTATACCTAAATCATGGATAAAGTATATTAATTTTGAAGTTTTAATAGTATAATGCGCAATGAATTAATTAAAGTAATACTTACTATACTATATCTGCTACCATCATAGTATCTCTTTAAATATATTCATATTTAATTCTAACATGATATGCCAACTACTACGACTATGGTAAGCATGCCAACTTTATCACTTTTAGTTAAGGCCACATGTATATTAAGATTTTTTCGTAAATTAATTAATAGTTTTTGGAATTATTCAATCGTAACCCTTATTCCAATAATAATTATAGGGTTCTAATACCTATGTTAAGATGATTAGAATTAATTATTTTAAGCGTGTTCCTATATCTAGATGGAGAATGGATTTCTGAAACCAACGCCTGGCTTTGCCACCCGCGCTATTCACGTTGGACAAGATCCGGAAAAATGGTCATCTGCCGCGGTTATACCACCCATAGTTACATCTACCACCTTCAAACAGCCTGCACCAGCAGAACCCATTGTAACTACATACGTTTTATTGTTCATTTGAATGTAAATTATTTATTACAACAATACGTGTGCTATTGATAAAGAATATCTTTTAGAGTTTCGAATACGGAAGATCCGGAAACCCGACAAGAAATACTTTGGAAGAATGCCTAGCATCATTGGATGGAGGAAAGCATGGACTGACTTTCGCCTCTGGCCTCGCGGCAACGACTACTATTGCTGCTTTACTCAATAAGGGGGAACATATTATATCCAGTGACGATGTATATGGCGGCACAAACCGACTTTTGAGGTAAGGAAAACAACCGCGATCATAATAAGAAAGATACACGAGCTTAACGCAAACTCCATCCAATCCAAACCATTCAGGTAACCGACACCCACGATGCGTTGGCATGATTTCAAATTATTTACGAATATAATTAACTTACAGACAAGTGGTATCAAGAATGGGAATCGAAGTCAGTTTTACAGACTTTACAAACTTGGAAAAAGTAGGGAAATCCATCCAAGAAAATACTAAGGTTTGCATTTTTATAACTATTTTTACAAGTCATACTTCTAATTGTACTAAGGTACTTACAGTTTCTAACCGATAATCACTTGTACATAATATACTTACGTTGGTATAATATTTATGTAATAACCTACTTGTAAATGCACACGTCCAATAATACTCTGTTGGGTGACGAAAATTCATAACATCATTTCATTCGTATATACGTAATCCATCTATTAACCATAACAATCTTTATCACATTGTTTTATAATTTCCACAGTAAATAGGTATTACATTATTTATTCGTAGCAATAATGATAAGAGTTCATGATAAAACGTATTGCATTAATCAAATTTGGCGTGTATATATTTTTGGTATAATTATTATTAACATTACCTATTAATTATTAACAATAAACATTATATTTATTAACTGTTTTACATTTTAGATGATTTGGTTAGAGACTCCAACAAATCCACTATTAAAAGTTATTGATATTGCTGCCATAGTGAAATTGGCTAAAAGCCGCGGCGATATAACTGTTATTGTAGATAACACGTTTCTTACATCTTACTTGCAAAAACCCTTGGATTTTGGAGCTGATATTGTTGTGTATTCCGTAACAAAATATATGAACGGCCATTCTGATGTCATAATGGGAGCAGCTGTCCTTAACGATGATGAACTAGAAAAGAAGCTACGATTTTTACAAAATGGTAAGTGGTTTAAAATATTATTTATTGGGTACATTTATTTGTACTTATTCTTACATGGTACGTAAAATAATAACTGTGTCGAATTTCTTGAGTGGAAACATGCATGCACCTATATCCTCTCTGTCCTTACTACCTTCGGTACCGTTAATACGCCCTATTATGACTCGCTTCGGGGAAAACCATTGCTCATTTATGAATAAACGCAAGTCATTGTAATACCATAAAAATGGTAGCTTCTCTTACTCATGATATTATAAAACAAGAGTTCTGTTAATCAATGATTGGAATATAAAAAGTGTCCCTATTAGATCAATCACGCAAGCCACCTCGCGCAGCCATTTTTCTCGGAAACAGTATGGCGCAGAACAATACATTTCATATGCATTATATAAAATGGGCTCGCTTGGGATACGTAAATATCCCTGTAGGTCAAATTATGGAAAAATATTTTTTTATTTGAAGCTGGAAATTATGCGTAAATATGTCACTACCGGTTTATAAAGCTGATATACGATCTGATATTACACAAATTCACAACATGTTGTAAATATTCCATTAGAGATCTACCAAAAATGTATAGTTAAGTGTCAAATGTCAAAATAAATAAAAAAGATTAAGCCAAAAACATTGAACTTTACGATAGGCTATAATTAGATACAAATTGATTCGTATGTTTGAAGGTACATAGTAAAGTTAGTGAACGGAATATTAAAATAAGATATATGTATCGTTTTACGATGGGAGTTAAATTGCAAGTTGTATAGATAAGATAGCATTTGTGAGGACACATTCTCTATAAATTAAAACGAGTCTATCTATTTACTGATGGATAAGACAATATCAGGATTACCCAAGCTTTACTCGACACTTTGATGTCTACAAAAGATGATATCGATATGTTTCAATAATATCTAAGTACTTGTATTCAGATACATGGTACTATCATTATTAGTAGAAAAAAATATACTTACAGTACCCAGCTATATTTATTTTATACAAAAACTTCAAATACATTACATTATTCAGGTTCTGTAATCCCTGCTTTAGTTTCTATCAGACGCACAGTTTGTGAGATATTCCTCCCGTAAAGCCGCAAACAATGACAGTTATGTATTTCTATACTCTATACCCCGATATTTGTTCTCACTCATTATAGGTTCATGCCGGGAACTTGTTATAACGGTTTGATTGTTGATGTAATGTAATCTTTCCAGCTATGGGAGCTGTGCCGTCACCGTTTGATTGCTACTTGGTAAACCGGAGTTTGAAAACACTGTCATTACGTATGGAACAACACAAAAAGTCGTCACTAATTATAGCGAAGTGGTTGGAAAAGCACCCGAAAATTGTGGAAGTTATGCATCCAGGTAAGGATATATTCATTAACATGTGTATGCCTTGAAACAATCTAAAAATAACTACCTACTTCATTGATTGCCCAAATTGTTATTCAAACTTTGAGACTACGTTTTGTTCGTATTGTTTCAGGACTTCCATCTCATCCACAGCACGATGTAGCTAAAAAACAAACAAACGGGCATTCCGGCGTATTCAGTTTTAGACATAGTGGTGGTTTACTCGAGTCTAGGAAGTTTTTGAGCTCCTTGAAACTATTTACACTGGCTGAAAGTTTGGGAGGATATGAAAGCTTAGCAGAACTACCGTAAGTATTATTATCTTTTCATTGACAGACATTAGCTTAGTAATCTGTGAAATTGTAAACTATATATGGTTTATCCATTGATTTACATTATACATTAAATCTTTAACAACAGACTCAAATAAGAAAAAAAAGAGATTTTACGCGATAACGAACTTGATTACCCAAAATGAAATATCTCACTAGCCTAATTAATGCAAATTTACAGATCAGTAATGACGCACGCATCAGTCCCTGAGCAACAAAGAGCTGAACTTGGTATTACAGATTCCCTCGTCAGACTTTCGGTTGGATTAGAAGATACTGACGATCTTCTAGAAGATTTGGAACAAGCTATCAAGGCTACGTTTTAATTAAGCTTTCCATTTAATAGATAAAAATTCCTTTAACTAGTCTATATATGACTTAGATTTGTTATTTCGTAGCAGTCTATATAAGTAAGTTTGTATGTACGTATATTCCTCCGTAGCATCTAAACTACTCATCTGATTTGGATGAATGAGGTGTTACTCTTACATATTTAATTTTCATTAATGGCACATAGTTGTCTACAAATCTCCACTATTTACACTTAGGATAATAATAAATATTATAATTTCATATTGAATGTATATTTTTATTAAATTTTATATGCGAAATTGATTTAATTACAATAATATTTATTTAATATACACACATATAATAGTATAGGTAGATTTTATTATGACTTGGCAAAATTGTATAGTAGAACGGCACTAAAAAAACTCTAAATTATATTTCAAACATAAACAGTTAACAGTACTAATTTGTTTGGATAATAAAAAAATATAGTATCAAAACTAGTAGCCCTATATATGGACAGTGGCCCCCATGATTAATAATAGTTCCTATTTATTTGCCAGGCTGTATATTACTTTAGATTGTGCATGCACCATAGCGCATTTCTGCCGACTCCTGCGAACGGAGTCATATCATCACGCCGTTTACTGTTTGTCTCTGTATATGTAAAAATGGGAAGGTATATAATAATGTTAAATGAGGTTCCTAACGTACCATTTGTCAATTATTGTAAAGTTATTCAGCCATCAACTCAGTAGCCATACCACATTTGAAAATCTAATTTTAAGACAAGCACAATAGACTATTTAACATATCAATAGAAAAGGTGTAGCATTTTATTAAACTATCCTATATTCCCTACCTCATTGTGGTAAGCGCTAACGGATTATTCTGTCCGGTTAATATATTTTATTTTTGTATACTTTGCAGACGACTTTATTAATATTAATAAAAACATACTTTCTTATTATTTTTGCTAAACAATTTTCAAAATTCTATTTAAATTATGTATTTAATAACTTTGCATAGGGTATGCATATTCTCATTAGAACTGATGTTAATTTTATCAAATTTCCATTACACCTGTCTACCTATAAAATTTACTTACATAAATAAATAATATAAATATTTGGTTATTTGTATTTATTATTATGTTTAAATACCCATTACCGAAATTATATATTTAAAAGAAATGAAATTCAATCAACCCTCTAGCATATTAATCGATAATGGAAAGGGAAATCTTATGAGCATTGCATACCTTACATTACCACTGTATATATACTAAAACAACATCTTTTATCCAGATAACCGTATTTCCAATTTATATTTTTAGAAACTGTAACGTAATGATTGTTTTATCTATCTATGCTGCGGCTTATGATATAATTCCCATGACCTCCAATAGCCCTGGGATAATAACGGTTACAGTATTAACGATTAACGATAACGACAATATTTATGAGCTACTCTATTTTTATTTAACTCATACATAATAGATATAGATCCCGCACAGATATAGATTTACACTATATCTGTGAGATCCCGAGTATTGATATATGTTTTTAAATAAAAGAAACAATATAGTAACGGTTATTCCAAATATACATTAAATGAAATAAAATGAGCATGTTTTATCCTTATTTTAAAATGTCAATGTGTAATAATAAACGGTAAAATCCGGTTTCTTAGCCAAGATAGTCGGTTAAAGCCGGTTATCACAATTGTACTCAGTCCTACTAGGCTACCAACGGCGAATGCGGAGCGTGGAGCGTGGCCGTGGCGCTTAGCTTGCTACATATCTCTATTCTGTGGTGGCGCTCGAAGATTTCTGTATAGGTGCTTAAAACTTCCTTGACTTCCATGAGGCTTCAATGAGTAGGTAATGTGTGTTTATCACATTACTAGTATTCCCTTTGCCCCTCCAACTAAGCTAATGCTTCTGTTAGGACTAAGGAGTGGACTGACGTCAATAGTTTAATAGCCATGGATGGGGATCGAACCCGGAATCTCACAGCTAGAGGACGGCCCCTCTAACCACCAGGCTATTGACGCTTAAACCTATAATAGTACCCATAGTAATATATCAGTTTTCTGCCACCTTTTTTGTATGTAATTACCCATCTAGTCGTTAAGATCGACATTCGAAATGCACCTTTTCTTACTCTTTGGCAAAGATAATAAATTAATAATAAGGATAATAAGGTAACCACCAGTACCGTAGTCGGTATTCACATATTTTTTCCTACTAATATAATCGTCATCATACCTACATGAGCTCTTCACATAAATACGTAGGCATGGTAGAACTACCAATTAGCGGCGCATATTGTATCCAAATTCGTACCAATTGAATCTAATTGTGACAATTTAACATTGATAGGTAATTGACATTATTGTTAGTACGTACCTAACCTACAAAACGAAAAGTAAGTACCTATTAAACCAACTTGACCGTTCTTCCAAACCTAATTAAAACATGAGAGTAGCGAACTTGACTTCCAGTCAATTACGTGCCTTTGTCTCTTTCTTTTCCGTCTATCTGTCTCCCTCTGTTACTTACGTCACGTCCGCTTTCAACATGGCCGAGGCCTGCATAGATTTGCGAGGCATTCTACGATCATTGGCGTTTTGGTTTTCAGTACGAACAGACGTGTACTCAGGGAGTCCACGGACGAAGTACTCGTGCCTATATAATTACAGCAGCCTACTAATAGCGATATTTAAATTACTACACAGTGATATTTTATAAACTAGGTTACAGTGCTACTAGCTACGGGTGAGTTTTTTATCAAATTCTTGTAGACCCGGCAGTGCTATTAAAGAGGTTGCTATTGCAAATGTATAATGCATTGTACTAATAACTAATGCAATTTAATGGTGTTACCATTCGAATGTGTACTATTTAAAAAATATAAACTACCCTCAATTTCAATTATAGGTTAATAATTGTGTCTGGTGGATCCTATACCTACATATTGTAATGATTTTGCTTTTCGTTGTGTTTAAAGAATTTAATTCACAGTGATTATTATTATGGAAGCGTCTATCGGTAACAAGGCTTCGGAGCAGACAGCGGAAGAAGTGCCAAGGAAGAGGAAGGGCAGGAGGGACTCTAGCTCTTCGGATTCCGATAGCGGCTCGTCATCCTCAACGTCCAGAACTTCCGAGGACAAACGAAGACGGTCTACGCGTAAATCAAAAGCTAAGAGGCGCCGCCGTGACCGTAAGTTTGACAGATTATTAGCGGAAGTTAATGACCTTAAAAGACAGTTTCAAGAAACCAGTTATCGTGATACCTATACTTGTGATAACGATCATGGTGACTATATTGATATGAATGCAAGCAACGAGCTTTACGAGGAAGCAGGTACATCTCCAACGGAGAAACCTGTCGAGTTTACCTGGTCCATGGGCACAAAGACCCAAGAGCCTTCCGTACCAGTAGCTTGTCCCGAATATGTGCAGCAAGTAAAAGATATCCAAAGATTTGATCAAGATGAATGGAATAGCATCAGGTATGCAGACGTACAGAAGCAGTACGTACGCTCACCAGGCTTTAATGCTCTTCAGGCCAATGACGAAATAAAACGTTATGACGTTTCGCGGGCTGATACTGCAATGGAAAAAGCATTTGCCGGGATGACGTACGGACTACTTAAACAGCGCAAAACCTTACAGAATGAGCTTACAGGATTTTTGACCTGGGCAAGCGAGCAAGGAAATACGCTGTCATACAACACAGTTTATGACAAAATAAATGATATTTTCACCACCGGTGAATATGTCAAGGTGTATAACGATACCCTGCAAATAGTTTGCGGCCACAGAGCTGAAATCATACAGCGCAGGAGAGAAACTGCCCTGGCATCTGTAAAGGACCTATACCACAAAAGTGCTTTTCGTAAAATACCGCCATCAATTGGTAACCTGTTTGACGCCGAGAAGTTCAGTGCCGTAGTGGAGAAGTTTGGTGGCATAAAAAGTGTACTTTGGCCTTGCTATAAGGATCGCAAAGCCTCTGCACCGCAGACCGATCCTGGCCCATCTACTTCTACCCAGATTCAGAAGTTCAGACCAAATAGATCTAATAGACCCGTCGGCACAAAATCCAACGCGGGTAGAGGTTCAATGAACCGTGGTTCATTTCGGGGGGATAGGAACTCCAGAGGCCGCAGAGAGGCAAATATGCCAAGCCGATCGCGAAGGCCCTCCCCCGTATCCCACCGGGATCGAGGAGGTCGGCAACGATCACACTATTGACTATCCGATGGAGTTCGCCGCTGGCCAGCTCCGCTTCTACCACCAGCAATGGCAACGCCTGGGAGCGCCGAAACACATCCTAAATATGATAAAAGGTTACCACATACCGTTAGCTGCAAAACCACCCTTGTACCTGCCCAACAATTGCAGCAGAGTGACTCAGATATCTTCGGAAATGGATCAAATTATCGGAGAAATGCTCAAACAGGGCGTACTCGAAATTCTTCAACACTCCCCGAGCTTTATATCCCCTATATTTCTAAGGCCAAAAAGCGACGGAACTTCCCGGCCAATCTTCAATCTGAAACGCTTGAACAAGTATGTGCAAGCAGACAGGTTGAGATTAATAAATGTACAGCGTGTCCCCGACTTCATACAACCGTGCGACTGGATGGCAAAACTGGACATTCACCAGGCTTACTTTCATCTGCCGGTAGCCGCCGCTCACAGAAGGTTCCTACGGTTAATGTACAGAGACAAATTAATGCAAATGACCTGTCTGCCTTTCGGCTTGAGCTCCGCACCAAAGGCGTTCGCAACCGTAACGAACTGGATAGGCGAGCAGCTCCGCCAGCGGGGCATGCGCATTCTCATATATCTCGACAGACTTCTGTCTGGTCAACCAAGACTACCAGCGCCTAGTGGACCATGTCAATTTAGCGATGAGCATCCTGGAATCCCTAGGATGGACACTAAACCTAAAAAAGTCAAAGATAAAACCGTGCACGGTCATGGAATTCTTGGGCATCGTTTGGGACCCGTGGCAAAACGAGAAGTATCTCCCGCAAAGATCTATACTCAAGTTAGGAACTCACGTCTCAAGGCTCCTACGCCAGAGAAAAGCAAAACTGATCGAACTGCAGAGAATCATTGGAATCGTCAATTTTGCCAGCTTTGTGATTACGAGAGGGGCGACTGAACTATCGTCACTTGCAACAACAGCTCAACGACGCTTTGAATTTGAACGTATTAAAAGCATCACCACTATCACAAGTCTCGGTAAGGGAGCTGAAATGGTGGCGTCAACACCAAAACTCGCGTTCTAAAATACACGTCCACGCCCAAGTGCATCACCTGGTGACCGATGCGAGTGGCATCGGTTGGGGTGCCAAGCTGAACAACGAGAGTCTTGCAGGATCATGGACTCCAGATCAGAGACATTTGCACTCCAACCAAAAAGAGATGATCGCCATACACAACGCCCTCAAGCTTCGATGTCAGTCTCTCCTCTCCTCAGCGCTTCATATCCAATGCGACAACAGGACTGTAGTATCATACATTCGCAACCAAGGAGGGACCAGGTCCAAAGCACTGATGGAACTGACTCGCAAAGTTTTTGCGATACTCGATCACTTCGACATACACGTCTCCACATACCCGGGCAATACAACTGCCACGCAGACAGGCTGTCTCGGAACCGAGAACCGCCGGAATGGCATTTATTACCAAATATCACAGAAGTAGTATTTGCGAAATGGGGGACGCCAGTGATGGATCTCTTCGCATCACATCGAGCTCACGTAGTGGAAGCGTACGGAACTCTAGACCGACAAGACGACGTAGCGACAATTTGCGACGCGTTGAGCACCACCTGGAATTACAGCCTAGCATGGGTATTCCCACCACCATATCTGATGCCCAGGGTGCTATCGCACCTGAATCGGGCCCAAGGAACTTATCTCATAGTCGCCCCACGGTGGGAGAAAGTATATTGGAGACCAGATCTAAAGAATCGGGCTTTGTCAGCTCCGTTCTCTGTGAGGAACCTGGACCAAGTACTAGTGGACACATCTACAGGCCATCCTCCCCCAGGCGCAGCAGAAATGACCCTCGAGATATGGCGATGTGGGGGTGGGAAAACCATTTAGAAAACTGGTCGGAAGAACAGAAATCACTCCTAACTTCTAGTTGGCGGCAGTCTACCCTAAACACTTATCGGCCGGCATGGAAACGATGGATTGAATGGGCTCAACGCAACAAATTGGACGGTTGCATGCCCTCAGGATCAGACCTGGCACGATTCCTGGCCGACCTGCATCAAAAAGAAAAACTTTCCCTAAATACCATCTTAGTTCACAAATCAGTGGTTTCGACATTTTGCGACCCAAACAATCGGTATAAACTAAGCTCCCACTCCCTGGTGAAACAGGTACTCAAAGCCATTACCCTGGCTAAACCAAAATTAGCAAAACCACCAGTTTGGGATATAGATGTCCTTGCAGATCATTTGGCAACCAAGAACCCGGACACTAAAAGCCTTTATAATGCCTCATGCCAAACAGCAGCTATCCTCCTGTTATGCTCTGGCCGACGGATCCATGATCTGACGCTGCTGAAAATATCGCCTGACCACTGTTTGGTTAATGAAGAATATATTGTCCTCAAACCGACATATGGTTCTAAAACTGATTCAGCTAATTATCGACAGTCTAGCTGGAAGTTAATTAGGAACTCATCTAACAAGGTCTTAGACCCCGTATACTGGGTTCGCCACCTGATTAAACTATCCCAACATAGAAGACGTCTGACAGACGCTGACGAAAGCCTGTTTCTAACAACAGCAGGCCAACCGAAACCCGCATCAAGTGCAGTGATTTCAGGCTGGGTAAACGCATGTTGAAGGAGGCAAATATTGATGCAAGTCCTGGAAGCTGCAGATCAGCGGTAGCATCAAAGAGTTGGCTGGTTAACTTCCCTTTAAGTGAAATACTGGACAGGGGAAACTGGAGATCGGCTAATACATTTAATAAGTTCTATCATCGTGAAGTCGAAACTTCGTTACATACACGTGACCGCCCATTGATTACGACTTTGTTTAAACCCATTGATTAAACTAATCAATAAATTATTTATGTCAGGAGCAAATACACTATTATGTTTTGGGTCATATAAAGCTGTTTCATTGCTGTCACCCATGGTACCCAGCTATTTCTAGTTCACATTGGCGTCCTCTTTCACCAGACGAAAACAAACAAATCTCATGTTTTAATTAGGTTTGGAAGAACGGTCAAGTTGGTTTAATATGAACGTTTTACCTTACAATAAAACGTATATTAAACATACTTACCTTCTTCCAAACCTAATATTTTTAACCCTGCCTGGTGATGAAAACATTCAAACCAATGATCGTAGAATGCCTCGCAAATCTATGCAGGCCTCGGCCATGTTGAAAGCGGACGTGACGTAAGTAACAGAGGGAGACAGATAGACGGAAAAGAAAGAGACAAAGGCACGTAATTGACTGGAAGTCAAGTTCGCTACTCTCATGTTTTAATTAGGTTTGGAAGAAGGTAAGTATGTTTAATATACGTTTTATTGTAAGGTAAAACGTTCATATTATGGAAGAATATCTAATCTCTCCATACATAGGTACATACCTACATCTTATTAATAGCAGCGCCCCCCCCCCCCCGACCCACTCACCGCTCTCCTAGACTCAGATGTCGAGGTCCTGGCAGCGGCCCAAGCCGAGGTCGTGTCCCTTGTGGCGCCCTTGAGCTAGCTGCCCCCCTGCCCCTCTGGCTGGAGCGCACTTGCGCTCGCCCTCTCCAACAACAACATATAGTCCAGATAAAAAAAAAGCAGCGGCCCTTGGGGATATAAGGAAAGAAGATTCGATATTTATATAAATAAATAAATAATTGGGCCCGTACATATTATTATGTAGGTACAGGGAAATCCAGGGACCCAACTTTGTTAACGACAGTCCTTCGACTCGGCTCACATTCGTTCGACCCGCAAAGCATCAAAACTGACGAATCGCGTAAATGAATACGTCAGTTTAGACAGTTCTTCAATACGAAAACTGTCAACTACTACAAAAGTTAGACATACATACGTACCTACGAAACTTGGAGTGTAGGTACCTACTTATATTTTTATGAAAGTAGGGAAAAGGAAGGCCCAAGGGGCGATTATTAAAAATCAAATCCTAAAGTGCAAGTATAAGGGCTGAAAGTTGTATTGTACACGTGTACCTATATGTAGACGCTACAGGTTAGAAAAACTAAAGTTCACACGTGTCTAGGTAGGCTGGTACGAAGTCGTTTAATGAGATGGGTACATTGGTCAATACTTACTTAGTATTTAAGTAGGTAGGTAATAATAAATCAGGAATTATTCAGACGCAACCGTTTTCTGGTTTATTTACCCTTCAACGATAATATAGGTACATAACTATCTACCGAATTAAAGATAATTTATTGATAACAAGTCCGGCAGTTGATTTTTTAGTCATAATTCACATTGAGATCGTGCACCAGCCATAAAGTAAGTCGTTGGTAGCTATTTAATGTGGGTAATGACTAACCTATTTAAGTATTTCTATTTATTTACTTGTCACTTATTTAACCACCTAGCTCTGTTCCGGTGTCGAATATTAGATCGGTAATTGCCATGAGTTTGTATTATAGGTACTACGTTGACATTAACGTAAAGCTATGGATTCTATTTTCTGTGGTTTTTTTACGGATGTAATCCATGTGATCCATGAGTCGAGTTAGTATATCCAGCCGCCACGGCTAGATATTTTTGTATCTACATATAGCATTTCTCAAAGATTATTTAATTCATAGCTTGTTTGTAGAGAAATGTAGGTAGGTACTTCGTGTTTTTGTCCGTGTTATGAATATGAAGTACTTGTTGCTGCCCGCGACTTCGTCCGCGTAGACTCGAGTAAAATATTATATGTGTTAATCCAGGTTACTTATAAACTATGTGTTCCAAATTTCATCTAAACCCGTTCAGTACTTTTTGCGTGAAAGAGTAACAAACATAGATCCACGCTCACAAACTTTCGCATTTATAATATTATTAGTAGGATGTGTAATATTGGTGTACAATAAAGAGTTCTATCTTCGGTTTGTCCTGTCGCGATCAGGGCACAGCTTGTCAATTGTCTTCATCGTTCTTAAATATCGATTGTGTTGTAGATGACTCTCCGGTGGGGTATCGTCACGGCTGGTTTAATCAGCAACGACTTTGTGAACGCTTTTAACACTTTCCCCAGCAAGGGGGATCAAGAAATAGTCGCTGTGGCTGCCAGGAACAAAGAAAAAGCCACAGAGTTCGCTAAAATACATAACATTCCAAAGGTATTCGAGTCTTACGAGGCGCTCGCTAGAAGCAATAGCATTGGTAAGTAAGTAGGTAACTATAACTACCTACGTTACTTAAAAATTGGAATAGCTTGTTTAATGGCTTTATCGATTGTATTTTTGCCATTGAACGTTGCGGTTAAATTGTAAGATATAATGCAACAGTTGGTTACTTTTATTGTCTGTCATTAAGTTCCGGTTTACTGGTTTACAATTGTTTTTAGCTTAGTGTACTACATTGTACTATGTTGTAGTACATTGTACTACGTTGTAGTACATTGTACTATGTTGTAGTACATTCTACATTTTAACTAGCAGAATAATACAAGCAAAGCAACTTACCGCAAGATGCCACGAATCTATTTGACATGGTCCATGAGTAGATACTTACATCGCGTAAACCACTAAATCGCGATCCTTTTTTGTTTCGTTCTCTAGACGTCGCGTACATCGGTGCCTTGAACCCCGATCACTATGAACTCACTAAGCTTTTCCTCGAGAACGGCAAGCATGTTCTCTGCGAGAAACCGTTCACTATGAACTACAAACAGTCGCTGAGTCTCATCAACCTCGCCAGGAAGAAGAACTTGTTTGTTATGGAGGCTGTATGGTCCCGGTTCTGTCCAGCTTACCTAGACCTGGAAAAGGACATCAGCTCTGGAAAACTCGGAGATATTCAATTCATTGAAGCTAATTTTGGAATATTTTGTGATAACAACCGTTTGAGGTAAGGCAATATTAACTTTCTAATCTACACCTAATACAAAGAGCTACTCCGGTATTATGAGTAGGTACCTACCATATCTATATGTATGGGGATTACCCACTGGGGAAACCTACCCAGTAGGTAAAGAATTTGCTCTTGACAGGAATCTAGTGTAACATTACTTTTTCGTAACATAATTAAGTAAATAAATTGTTTTACAAAACAAAACCGTTTTTTGAGAAGGCACCGGAAATCACGACAACGTAAGCTAAGACACGTATTTCCATTTACAGCAAAAAAGATTTCGGGGGCAGTGCTTTGCTCGATATTGGCATCTACACACTGCAGTTAGCTCAGTACATTTTCAAGGAAGAACCAGAAAAGGTGACAGCCGTCGGGAGTTTGAATGAATATGGCGTAGATGCTACGGAGACCATCATTCTGGAATACAGCGGGGGCAGGCGAGCCGTGCTCAATACGCACGCGAGACTACAGCTGTGGAACAAGGCTACCATTTATGGATCTAAGGGCACAGTTACTGTGAGTCTCAGTCTTATATTCCTTACGACCTTACTGTGTGCGAGAATGTAATCAATATTTCGCGATTTTGCATGGATGACTATTAAATTACAGCGCCCCAAGCGGCGCTTAAATGAATATTTTTGAAGCGGAGCTTCTATACGGACCTTCGCGCCGCGAGCCGTGCGGCCACTCTATCCTTGCTCAGCTTAATTAGCGTTACACGATGACGTCAGTAGAGTTACACGATATATATATAGATATACTGACTTGCAGCTGCAGCACCCTACGCTTTTTACTATAAAGCTTCGCTTTTTTCGGGCGTCGCTAGAGGGCACTGTTTTAATTCGTAAGCGCATTTATTTGTTTACAAACGGCTCTATTCCTCTAGAAAATGAGATGGGCATATCCACCGGGGGAAGACATGGATATGTACATTCCTAATCTAGGGCTGGACAGTTACTAGAAGGTTCATAAATACTACAAGTATATTATTTACTGGTTCTCTCTTGTTTTACAAAAATAATATGAAATCATTTCAGCTGGAGCAACCGTTCCACATCCCCGACAAAGTGATTGACATAGACGGAAAACTGAAGACCTACAAATTCCACGAATCTAAGCTTCCATATAACTACGGCAACAGCGCCGGTCTGGTGTACCAGACCATTGAAGTGGCTAGGTGCATCAAAGCTGGTAGGTTCATTTGCTTTGACCCTAGGGAAACAATAAAACAAAATAACTTACCACTTCTTTAGCAGTAAAATTATTGGACAACATCGAAAACTAGATTCAATATCGAAACTTTGTTAACATTTGACGAGCAGTTCACCTAGCTAAAACGGAGTGCCGCGTTTCTCGTGCAGATTTCTTATTGAACTAGGTATTCGACAACTGCCAAAACTTGACTCACCTCGAATGGTCAATATGGCGCGTTAATCAGGCTTCAATAATACCTACCCGTAACGAAAATTAAAAACAGCCTTCTACGGCACTGTTTAAAGTGCAATCTTGATTGATGGCCCAAGACGCATCCGGCGCCAAAACATTAGACCATAGCAGCATTTTAGCTGCGCAATGTTGGACATAATAAATGATAGTGCTAGTCAAGCAGGTTGACCAAAAATATGTTTTCATTACAGGATTAATTGAATCGCCTCGCATGTCACACAAAGAGACTCTTATTTTGGCCAAACTCGAAGACAACATCAGACAGCAGCTGGGTGTGCATTACGATGCTGATGACAAAGAGTACCCTTAAGCATTTTTTATAAAGGAGAAGGTACTTCCGAGAATTGATCCTTCAAATAAAATAAAAACTTACTCAAATTCATCATTTAATCTTGGAAGCTTCATTTGGATGTCATAAATAAAATATAAAATTGTGTAAAAATATCAATCTGCCAAATCGAATTGTCCAAAGTACCTTGCCACTAAGCATATGAAAATATTTAGGGGTGCAACTGCTTCCCTTACATCTTCATCTTCAGGGTTTATATGGGACCTGTGAAAGATAAACTACCTTTAGAATCTATATATAAGACCTGTGAAAGAACCTTTAGAATTTTATTACATCTATTAATATATAAAAATCTGCAAGCTTTATTAAACCAAAGTTTCATATAGAATTTTATTACCAAAGAACCTACCTCAGTCTAAATATCTCAAAAGATTAAAAATAATCCAAAGAGCAAGTCTACAAAAGCAAATTCAAAAACGTTTAAGTAGTACATGTCATTAAATTAAATTTAGACAGTAATTGTAACGGCTTATTTCAAATTTGTTTATAGACAAGTATTTACTTATAAGAATCATAAGCTTCAAGTAACTAAGGCTGTTTACCTTATTTCCAAACATTTCCTAGCTAAATTCCTAAATATGCTAACAGTGTCTGGAAGAAGTGGTTGTCTTGTACATGCCAGGAAAGCATATATCCATTGACCTGAAAAAAATAATAAAAATTATTATTTTACAGAGAAGTTTTAGTTATATTTTTATAGTAGGAAGGTATGAATTACTTTTATACTGTACCTGTTTTTCGGTCTATGGTATTTCCTGGTTGTATTTTTCTTAATAATTGTATAAGCACTTCAATACCACCATCTAATAAAGAATGGTGCAAGCTCAGGACACATGACAAGGTTGGTTCCCTATCTTCAAAGAATTGTTCCCATTCTACATCTTGATTGCTTGGTATTTCTAAGCTTTTGACATCACTAGGCCATGTGGATTTCTTAGCCACCATGCGGGATATGTACATTCGGACATCAGAGAAGTCTGCTACTTGTATATTTTGCCACTCAATTGTTGGTCTTATCTTATCAGGTGCTACAGAAGCTGGTTCCTGTAATGTGTAAATACACAATATAAATAGGTATATACCTAATTTCTGACCATGGTAAACTAGTTTCTAATTGATTAAAGGTGATGTCTAAAAATTTAAGCACAATAACCCAGAATCAACAAGAACAAAATGTTTACTAATTGGTTAATTATAACACACATTTGACATCACCAAAGGGGCAACCCTGAAAGAAACCCAAAAAAAAGACATGTAAATACTGGTTTTAAGGTCAAACTTATCTTACTGTATTTTTTATTTTTATTTTGCAATAACTTCATAACACTTGCCTATTATCTCCTTCAAAGTACTCAATAGAACACTGTATAATACAGCTTTTTTGTCAACTATGGGTAATTTTCTAGCCGGCTTTTTCAATCAATATTATCAAGAAAACTTAAGCCATGTAAAGGTGTTCCCAATAAGCAGTTTGCATAGCATCTAACACAAATAAATACCTATTTTATGTAAATACTAGCTGGGCCCACGGACTTCATCCGCGTAGTATTTAACGTAACAAAAATTTTGGGATTATCTGGATAAAAAGAATCCTATATGTTAATCCCGGTTATAAACTACTAGCTGTGCCCACCGACTTCGTCCGCGTAGTATTTAACTGAACAAAAAAATCGGGATTATCGGGATAAAAAGTATCCTATGTGTTAATCCCGGTTATAAACTATCTGTGTTCCAAATTTCATCCAAATCCGTTCAGTAGTTTTTGCGTGAAGGAGTAACAAACAAACATACATACATACATACATACATCCACACTCACAAACTTTCACATTTATAATATTAGTAGGATCTGTGTTCCAAATTTCATCCAAATCCGTTCATTAGTTCTTGCGTGAAGGAGTAACAAACATACATACATACATCCACACTCACAAACTTTCACATTTATAATATTAGTAGGAAGGATTATACTATTCTCAGACAGAATACTGAATAGGAACATAGACCTTCAAATATCACTTACCTCTTTGACAAAATAGGTTTGTTTTTTAGCAAATTTAGATAAGTCTCTACTACATGTCGTAATTTTTGAGTATTTTTCACGTTCTTTTATAACTTTTAAAAGGTATTCCTCGCCAGTTGTAGGGATTTCTTTGAGTTTAACATACTGATTGATACCGAGACACGGGGATGTTAAATATTCGGGATCATCTTCTTCAGGGTCCCCATTTTTAAGAGGAAATATTTTTTCAGACATTTAAATGTATTTAATGAAGTCTGCAGTAAGTAAATTGGTTGCCAATGAAATGAAGGATGTTTAAAAATAAAATTATTTAATATCAATTTAATGTTTTTGTTTGTTAAACTTACTAGTGTTGTGAATATTCGATTAATATAATCGATTGTTTGATAAATGTCATAAAGCAATTGACAATATTATCTAAGGGCCGTAATAAGAAATCAATCAAAGTCGGCGTCCATTTTGTTTTTCCAAAGTGGACGGTCAATTTTTTGTGTAGTATTATCATTGCTAGTTGTTACTTGACCCTGGCGAAATACCTATTAATCTGGGTGGGCCATATTTTTAAAGAAAGAAGAAGATCTTAAGTCTGAGGCCTATATTGAGTACGCTTTTAAAATGTCATTTTTATGACATAAGAAAGTAATTCCCAAGGTTTCCCTCAGGCATGATATCGAATTATTAATACAGGTCCAAATCAGTATCATAATGATTAAACTGGTTGGGTCATATTTTTATTAAAATATGATTAGTAATTTTTTTTAAAGAAAGTAATAAGAACATGAAACATTTCAGGTAGCGTATGAAAAATCATATGGTATAGGTTTTCATAAGTAGCACCTGCTACTGACACGGTTAAAAATCATTGCAATTAGATCGCATACTTACTGTTGTCGTTCGGTACTGACCCAGTGGTCATGATAACTCGACCCTTCATAGGATTAAGCCTCATAGTGAAATTAACTGTGAATAAAATAATTGACTGTGAAAAATCACAGTTAAATCACTTTACCACCTGATTTCATTGCTGAATAAATTCGATTATTAATAATAATCAATTATCGATAACAGCTAATAAGTTGCGTAATCTACTACTCAGTCTCTCTCTAGTTGTCATTTACAAGTCATTATTACTGACAGCTAATTTAGCTACGTTTAGAACCTAGAGAGTGTATTATTTAATAGTGTATTAACATATCTAAAATGTTGGAAAGGAAACAACAACACTTCAATCAGGAACAAAACTTCAATCGTTTTGTAATATTATGTCAAATTGATATAAAAAAATATCAACCAGTCGTCGGTTTTAATAGTCCACCGAACGCTTAGTTACTATTTCAACGGCCTTAGTGAGAAAAGTTTTGCTTAAATCATAGTTTCTGATTGGCCTGTGTTACTGGCACACGGATTGTATTCTCTTTGGCACACGGCACAGAGTAAATAATGCTGTGAAGTAATGCGCAAAGAGAATACAATACACAATGCGGATTATTTTTTAAGCAAGGAAGATTATAAGCATAGAATTATGCACTGATATGTGATAATGTCTTCTTCAAGTAACATTTCCCAGTCAACATATTCACCTTCGGAGGCAGAAACTCCCCAAGTTAGTACTTACTTACCAAAAAATTTTTTTTTACATCGTTCTATGATGTGCGATATTTTTCGCCCACAGCTGCAAACATAAATTTGCTGAATTTTTGTTCAATTCATATTTGGTAAGTATATAAATACATAATATTATTGTTCTAGATCAGTGGATAAAAAATCATACAATCAAGAATCATAATAAAATAAAAAATGTATATTTTGCCTATTTATGTGGATTTGTTAAGCCTATAATCAAATTTTATTGCAGAATACAACACAGAGCAGGATTCAAAATTTTGACCAATCTCTGAATCATGCAGATCTTGGTCTAAGTATTGAGCAGTCATTAAAGAATGCTCAGAAAGAAATTCACCAGAAAAGAATACAATCGCTGCGGAAAGAATTGGATTATTTAAAGTCTACTGAATGGGAATTTGATTATGATAAAGGATTTGTACAATAACATCATTTAGAATGTTGTCCTACATTTCATCATTTTTCAATTATTTTTTCCCCAAACATGATGATGAAGATATTGATGATATTGATAAAGAACATTTCTTAGTTGAACAACTTATGAATTTAGATGCAACTGAGAGCAATCATGAAGAATCCACTGTTGATGTTACTACACCTACTGCTCGGATACCTAGAAATGCTGTTTGTTTTCAGAAGACAGGTGGGTATTTCTTTAGGAAGTAGGTAAACTAAATATTCTGTGAACATAGTCAAGAATAGCTTAGCCAAGCAGTTAAAATAATAGACATTGTTTCCCTTTCTGTACCTAACTATTATAATGAGATTTTATTCACAAATCTTTTACTTTATATCACCTCACCCTGCCTCTAGATCTCATAAAATAAAGCAAAGTGAGTAGATGTGTTGCTCATAAAAGTACTTCCCCTTATGTGTTTGTCTTGAGATTACAGCTGATCCACTGAATCTCCACACTTGTGGATTCTCCAACGGCCCTACGGTCACATCTGCTCGGTTCATTTCAATGTTATGGTCACACTTTGTAAGTCATTCTGAGCAATTGGTTTTCAAGGGCTAATCCGAATATTGTCATTAAATTGCAGGTGTAATCAAGTACATTGAAGATAACTACATCCTTATAGATGGGACACACTTTTTTGATATAATCACATGCCCACTAGACCTGCATCTCAATGACAAAATTATATATCTAGCATACGTTGATTCAAATGAGTCACTAGTCATTGTGAGAATCTTAGAAACTTGTGGCACTTACTGGGGTGACAATGATGAATCTGAAGAGCATGTGTACAATGTTGTAGAACATGTTGTTATTGGAGAAGTTGCTTACAGAAATAACCGGCTTGTGTACGTAAGAGATAGCACTGTGAAGATTGATTTGGATAATGTACATTCTTCAATAGTTCCTGTTAAAGGGGATTGGATAGAAATGACATGCAAAATTAAGTATGATGAGGAAAAGCCGTGTGATGTTTCAACAGAACAGGTAATGACAGTATTAGGTATTACAATGTTTTTTGACCATACCTTGATGCAAGGGAGCAAGCAGCTCAGGTATTTTCTGCCTATATTGTGTGTAAATTTGCTTCACTAGGCAGATTGGCAAGCAAATTCTGCAAGCTGTCTTAACTAAACATTATAACATACAATGTCTATCTCTTCATGATAAGTTCGTATGAGGCGTTAAAAGTATGAACCCTGTTGATGGTGGTTAATTTAACACAGTATTTATTTATATTAGTATTTGTTTCATTAATCAGGTACTGGAGGTTATAGCAATCAAGCCACTGCGGAGTAAGATAATGTCCGTGGTCATCACTGATTGGACCGGGGAGTATGGAATATGTGATAAACAAATTTTCTTCGATAGGCAATGCCTGAATGGACTTCAACCAGTAATTGGATGTCGAGTAAGTAAGGAGTAAGATTTATAAACCTTTTTGCGTGACTAGTCCAGTAAAAGCAAGGCAAAAATAAATTAAATGACTGCAATTTAATGATCCAGGTATTTAAGGTTAAAGCGTCGGTCGGGTTTATTGCAGTTTCTCTCAAGATGACGCTGTAGTCAACAGATTCTACTTATTTATTTTTTACGCAAAATTTGAGCATTTCTAAGCTATAATACTATTGTTTGCGATTAAGACTTATTATACTGCATTGACATATGCAATAATATCAACCTAAAATCATTCATAATCTAAGCGTTTTCCGATAAAAAACTTCTGTCACTTTTCATTGTAATACATACACGCACACATTGACAAAAGGTGTATTTTAGCCACTAGCCACTAGAGGGCGTACTTTTATATTAATTGCGGCCTTTTTATTTTATAATAAATAGCGAAAATATTATATTTTTGCTATTGTAAAATACATTATTGTATGTGTATTCATCATTCTAAAAAACCGATAAAAATCTATTATAGAATAATTTTATTGTCTGACTAGCTGTGCCCGCGACAGTCCGCGTGTAATTTAACTTAACAAAAATTTCGGGATTATTCATCCCCTATTTTGTCTCCTTGGGGTAGAATTAATCAAAATCCTTTCTAAGCGTATGCCTACGTCATAACATCTGCATACCAAATTTCAGCCCGATCCGTCCAGTGGTTTGGGCTGTGTGTTGATAGATCAGTATGTCAGTCAGTCAGTCAGTCAGTCACCTTTGAGTTGTTATATATATCTAGATGTTACTAAATATAGTGAAAATATAATTGTAATACACTTGTTAGTGTATTCTACTTTTCTAACATATGAGATACATTACTGAGAAATAGATGTGGTTTTCCATGTAAACATATTTTTATTTATAACAACAACAATAATTACAAGAAATCAACATAAAAATCGTGTCTCAATCAAAATTATAGGACCTAGAGTCCTATACAGAGTAGCGTTAGTAGTGTTTCCTACATTGAGACACTACGTGGCCTACTTTTTTGCAATATGTACACGACACCTTAGGCACACTATTTACACTAGACTACGAAAAGGCACTAGATGTAGCAGAGGTATCTCGGCGTTCTTCCTTCAGCAGGATCGATGCAATCGAGTCTGTAGATATCGAGGTGCCGGAATGCTCTATTGCCATCACCATTGGGCTGTAGCTGTCGTTAAGTCCTGCCAGCATAATCACACCAACAAGTTCATCTTCCAGGCCAGCCTGATTGGCAATCAGTTGTTGTTGCACATGCCGTATGTCATTCACATAGGCTTCTATGTTCGAGTACAATACAAGTTTAGTACCAAGCTATTTCTTCATAAGTTGTAAGCGTCGAGCAAGCCCGCTGTCAGCGTAGGCTTCCCGAAGTCGCTTCCATGTTTCCTTCTAAGTTTCAGCTGTCATAACGATGAGATATAGATGTTCGCTTAGACTCAAGCAAATCTTGGATCTTTGGCATCTTTGCGTTGAAAGTCGTCAACTTCCTCCGCAGGCTTCATGACGCAATCCCATAGTTCCCTGTCGATCAAGTACATCTTCATGGCGAAGCTCCAAGTCGCGTAGTTGACGCTTCCGTTTAATTTTGCGAAGCTCAGCAGATTAATAAAACATATACGTAGGCCAGATAAGATATTGCTGTAAAGCGTATTTTGACAGACAGAATAGAATTCTATGTAAAAACAAATGTCAATATAAATTACACGGAATTTAAAAACTAATTATAAACAGGCCAGTGCTTTGATGATTTCCACCACGTAGGTTTCAACAACGGTTTAGATCTTCTAAGACATGCAGGTTTCCTCACGATGTTTTCCTTCACCGTAAGCTAGTGATAATCATATAGAAATTATGAGTCACACATAGATTCGACACGAAAAATCCAGATGTGCGAGCCGGGGTTTGAACCCAATACCTGGTGCGTTAAGCAATCGGCCATCACAGCTTCAGCTCAATCAAAATAATACTAATAAATATAGAAATATCGCCAGACAAACATACCAAGTGTATGGTCCCAAACTAAGTAAGGCTTGGACAATGGAAGGAAGTAAAAGTAAAAGGAAAAAGAAAAGGGAAAAGGGAAAAGGGAAAGGGAAAGGGAAAGGGAAAGGGAAAGGGAAAGGGAAAGGGAAAGGAAAAGGAAAAGGAAAAGGAAAAGGAAAAGGAAAAGGAAAAGGAAAAGGAAAAGGAAAAGGAAAAGGGAAAGGAAAAGGAAAAGGAAAAGGAAAAGGAAAAGGAAAAGGAAAAGGAAAAGGAAAAGGAAAAGGAAAAGGAAAAGGAAAAGGAAAAGGAAAAGGAAAAGGAAAAGGAAAAGGGAAAGGAAAAGGAAAAGGAAAAGGAAAAGGAAAAGGAAAAGGAAAAGGAAAAGGAAAAGGAAAAGGAAAAGGAAAAGGAAAAGGAAAAGGAAAAGGAAAAGGAAAAGGAAAAGGAAAAGGAAAAGGAAAAGGAAAAGGAAAAGGAAAAGGAAAAGGAAAAGGAAAAGGAAAAGGAAAAGGAAAAGGGAAAGGGAAAGGGAAAGGGAAAGGAAAAGGAAAAGGAAAAGGAAAAGGAAAAGGAAAAGGAAAAGGAAAAGGAAAAGGAAAAGGAAAAGGAAAAGGAAAAGGAAAAGGAAAAGGAAAAGGAAAAGGAAAAGGAAAAGGAAAAGGAAAAGGAAAAGGAAAAGGAAAAGGAAAAGGAAAAGGAAAAGGAAAAGGAAAAGGAAAAGGAAAAGGAAAAGGAAAAGGAAAAGGAAAAGGAAAAGGAAAAGGAAAAGGAAAAGGAAAAGGAAAAGGAAAAGGAAAAGGAAAAGGAAAAGGAAAAGGGAAAGGGAAAGGGAAAGGGAAAGGGAAAGGGAAAGGGAAAGGGAAAGGGAAAGGGAAAGGGAAAGGGAAAGGGAAAGGGAAAGGGAAAGGGAAAGGGAAAGGGAAAGGGAAAGGGAAAGGGAAAGGGAAAGGAAAAGGAAAAGGGAAAAAAGTGTCGTTACGTTACACATTTTTTGGTCTTAATTTTTTCCGTCTAGCCCCCTTTCGCAACGCGCGATAAGGAACTTCGTTCCAATATTTATTACGTACTTACCTAGTACCTGTGTACATATATAATGTAGTATCTATGGTTTGTATATACCAGGTTCGGTATTTATTTGGCAAATACAGTAAATTTTCATTTTTATGTACCTATACGGTAATCCTAAGCCAGCGGCAACACTATCCTACCCACAGATTTGGATTTACATAGATAACGCAAATGTACTTAGCGTGTCCGAAAACCCTCAACCCCGACCAAGTGTCAAGGTTTGTCGCCGATAACTTACAGTACAGTCCATCGCGACCACAGATATAAAAATATGAATATGAGCGAGATAATCACTCGAGAGAATCGTAGCGGGCAGAGGGGCATCTGCGGCATCGGTGTCTTTGAATCGTTTTGGATTTCCCGCCATCTGTGACGTCATATTAAGTGTTAAAAATTTGGCACGCTTGGTTTCAATACAAATCGTGATACTTGCGTTATCTATGTAAATCTATATCTGTGATCGTACCTATAATACACTAAACGAAAAAAATATTTCCGACAACAAATAAACGCTTTTATAATAGACATCCGACGTTGTCAAGTCGCCGCTCTCTACCAATTGGCAACGTCGCGTCTGCAACAACGTAGTACCTCGTGTGGCGAATTGACGACCGCTTGGCGCTGTAGTTTGAGCGTTGGCCGCTCGGCTCACTGCATCGGATGGTTGCGGGTTCGATTCCCGACAAAGGAAATTTTCTGAAACGGCCTTTTCGTAATTTGCCCAGGTCTGAGTGTGACTGGGATCGCCAGTTTAATGTATGGTAGCCATAGTACAAGCGTTGCTTAGTTTGGCACCATATAGTTGCTGAGTAAGTCTGGCGATATTTATTTATTTATCTGATACCTATCATGTCAGCGATACATTTATTTATTTATTAGACACTTTGTATTATGTCCGGAAAATATTAAAAACACTTAGCTCGTTACTTCATTTTTTTATTGAATGTTATTATTATGATAATAAAAGATGAAAACCCGGCTTCGCTCGGGTGAAATGTGACTCATTACAATTTTCGGCATGATGTGTTTACACCCAAACAAAGTTAATAGAAATACAAATACATCCGACAGAGAACCAAAGTTATCGACATAGCTCAAAGAATTAGCAAGCTGAAGTGGCAGTGGGCTGGCCATATCTCGCGAAGAACCGACAACCGCTGGGGTAAACGTGTTCTTGAGTGGAGACCTCGACTCGGCAAGCGTAGTGTAGGACACCCTCCGATCAGGTGGGATGACGATCTGCGAAAGACTGCGGGCAGATTCTGGATGCGGCAAGCTGAAGACAGGGCGCTATGGCGCTCATTAGGGGAGGCCTATGTCCAGCAGTGGACAAGCATAGGCTGATGATGATGAAAGTTAATCACTATGCAAAGCAAAACTAAATGAAATGAATACTCGTACGGAAACATCATGAACATTGAACACTGAATTTGTTTGTTCTGACAGCTCAATCAATAAATGCACTTCTTCTTTCTTTAAAAATATGGCCCACCAACTGAGAACACTGGCGCAGTCATCACTGACACTGACTGACATGCGTTCATAGAAAATATGGCGGTACTGTGCCGAATATTATAATTATAATATTGTTTATCACGACAATCCGAATTTTGCGGATATATGTTGTCGACTCGAAATCATTATATTTTTAAGTGTTATTATTCTGGTAACGTTTCAATCGAGTTTACCGTACCCCTTGACGGAATTATTAATATAGATGGCGCAATATAGGGATATACATATTTTCAATAATAATTTGGTCACCACCATCTGTCATTTCAACTAGTACACTATTAGCACGCAGTTTACTCAAAGTACAAATTTTATGTTAATAATGGCCTAATTTAGTCAGATGGCGCTGACAAATTCACACACACAGGCGTAAATTTTAACAAATTTTACGATCGATTTTAATTATGTTAATCTATTTTTAAATGCCTGAAATCATTAGATGCGAATACAATAATTTATTTAGAAGTGATAAAATCCATTGTTGTAAGGAAAAACTTTGTGTGTCTCGTATACATTCGGAATGAAATATGTATGGAGAACACGATCGCCCCATCGACCTTAAGTGTATGGAATAGCTGCAAGGGATATGATCAAAATTTAATTTAAATCATGCCTAACCTTTTAAGATTTTATATATTTTCATTTTGCTTTCAGGCCCTTGTAGAAGCCATTGAAAGCAGTCAAGGCACATGCTCATGGAGGGTGATCAAAATGGACATACTTGAAACCAAAGCACCGAAAGTAATAACCAACAGTGTCGACAATGAAGAAGAAAAGAGTTTAGAATTAGAAATGAAAAACAACATTGAAATAACATTCCCTGTGAAGTTTGAAAAAGTAAATTTTCACAATAGACCACAGTTAACATTAAACATTGTTAACAACAGTGATCAATTGCATATTGTTAACAAGTGGATAGTGCTCAGCAAAAAGAGGGATTCCCAAGTCGATATAAGTCCATTTTTAACACGCCCTAAAAAACTATATCCTGGCCAATCATTTTATCTGACAGTTACTTGTAATCCAAAGTTTTATGGAAATTCCAAAGAACATTTAATTATAATGTTCAAAGGGTTTCAAGTGAAGCGAATTATTGATATAAATATTATGAATGATACATCAGCCATTCTAAATAACGTTAACGTTAATTTTAAAACTGAAATAGAAAAGACAGAGGAAATGAAAAAAATAAGAAAATTTGGCACAAGGCCCTTGATACCGGGACAGAAGGTGGTGCGGCCACCCAATTTCATACCAGTAAAACTGGGGTCGTTTCCTATTCCTGACAGGGTTTGGGCTGCAGTTCTGGGTGATTCTGAACAAACTATCTACAGTTCTGAATACAGTAAAATCATAAACAGACTTGAGGCCAATTTGCCTTGCTTGATACAAGATTTGAATATCAACAACTATATTGATAGATGGCATGCGCTAATGTTCATGGAAGAGATTCAGATAAATATAAACATGAGGGCCTACGACTCACCTAAAGTATTTTTAATAAGATGCCAAGATTATCTAGGTGTAGAAATAAATGGATTAGCTGAAAAAAGACCATCATTGATGAAAGGAGATAGGGCTATCGTAAAAGATATATGGAATCCCAATTCATCTGATTTTGAGGGTTACATTCATATGATAAAGGGAGACCTAGTATTAATGAAATTCTGTCCACAATTCCACGAATCATATTCGGGAAGTGATGTCTCCATAGAATTTCACTTTAGTAGGACAGGGTACAGAAGGGCTCACCAAGCTATAAATTTAGCTCTTACAAACCTAGGGCCAAATGTGCTATTTCCTAACCGTATCACGACACGCCCACATCAATTTCCGCCGGAACGATTGAAGGAAATTAAATGGTATAATGATAACTTGAATGCTGGTCAACAAGCGTCTGTTAAAAATATTTTACTGGGAGAATGTCGACCGATGCCATATTGCATTTACGGACCACCAGGGACTGGGAAGACCGTCACTGTTGTCGAAACAATATTGCAAATACTCACGCTGCTTCCCTGCAGCAGAATTTTAATAGCAACGCCGTCCAATAGCTCGGCAAATTTAATCGCGGAAAGATTATTGCAATACAAGGATGCGTTTTCAATATCGATTATAAGACTCATCGCAAACTATTTACTGGAGTCTGGGAATATTCCAGATGCCATCAAACCTTACTGTGCCACTCTAGATACAGCTAAAGAAGACTCTGTGAAATCCCATCCTACTGTTAATTTACAAAATCAGAAATCGTTTCTAGGTAGACAACGAGTCACGATTGGGACTTGTAATTGTATCGGAAATTTAGCAATGATGGGATTTCCGAAAGGTCATTTCACGCATGTCATCGTGGATGAAGCGGGACAGGCGACTGAACCAGAAATAATGATACCTTTGTCTTTTATTGACAAAGAAAATGGTCAGATTGTACTTGCAGGGGACCCGATGCAACTTGGGCCTGTGGTCGTGTCTAAATATTGCGTGGAGTTTGGTATGAATGAGTCGTACTTATCCAGGATCCTCAATACATTTCCATATCAGAAAGACTATGATTCTTATAAAGACGGTTTTAATAATAAATTAGTAACAAGACTGAATGATAATTATAGGTCATTGCAAGAAGTCATAAATCTACCCAGTGAATTCTTTTATGATAAGACACTAGTCGCCAAAATGGACAGAGAACAATCATGGGTACGGAAAATATTGGAACTGGTATCGGAATTGTTTGATCTTGGTGATAATCCTAAAACTGGCGGTATTTTCGTACATGGCGTTAGGGGAAGCAATTCGAGAGCTGAAGATAGTCCATCATGGTACAATCCTCAAGAGGCTTCTATGGTGGCACTAACCACTTGCAAGCTTTATAAGAAAAATATTACACCAGAACAGATTGGTATCATTACACCATACATAGCCCAGGTAAATTTATTGTCATATTACCTACCATAAAACAATAGAAATTCTAAGATCAGTTGTAGGTACTTACTTCCAATCTTTGTATTTTTTCAGGTCAAATACATACGATTTCTTTTTGACGCAATGGGCTTGCCACAACCTAAGATTGGTTCCGTTGAAGAATTCCAAGGGCAAGAAAGGCAACTCATTATTATGTCGACTGTTAGATCCTCGGAGTCATATTTAGAAGAAGACCTTAAGCATAGTTTAGGATTCGTAAAATGTCCAAAGAGGTTAAATGTAGCTTTAACTAGAGCTCAAGTGGCTTTGCTGTTATTTTGTGACCCGCACATCCTTTCCAAGGATCCCATATGGCTTAAAATTATAAATAATGCTATCAAAGAAAATAAGTACATGGGATCTGATCTACCTTCAATATGTGATGTGGATGTTCAAACGTAGCTTTTATTTTTTACTCTACTTATAATAATTAACACTCAAAATAAAATTAAGTGTTTAACACTGAGACAGTACCTACCTACATTTCATTCATTTCAAAACATTACTTATATTCTCTTTATTTCAAAAAAAGATCGCCAAAGTTGGAGGAAACAAGCTACCAATGCGATCACTAGCAATTAGCGATCACTTCATTTAACTATTGTTTAAGTAGGAAGCGATCCTATTGGTATTTTATTTTCTCCTCCAACCCCGGTCCCCAAAACGTTCCCAAGTCTACGATCCCCGTCTACTCCCACACTGAGTCCACACAGCTTCCAAGACGCTCTAAGTTAACTACTTACTATAAACCAGCGATTAATAATTGGGAGTCCAGCTCATAAAGAAATAGTACCATCAGCAAAGTTGACGCTTGATCAATTTTGAACACTATTCCCTTGCAGGCAGTAATCATAGGATGCCTCGCCCATTATGTTGTTGTCCAATGAGAGGAAAAGCGTCCGATGAGACAAAAGCCCTTTTTTTAGAAAGCCATTTGTTTTAATTGTTTTTATGACCATGCTAGTCGCATGCGGCTGCTGGTCACTGCATACAAAATGCAACCTTAAGGTGATCAAGCGTCGAGTTTGTTGATTGTACATTGTTACCCAAAGGGCGAATGTCTTACTTTGCCCCGAGAAGGTTTGGCCAATAGTTCGAGGTCATTCATCCGAGGTAAACACTGTGCTTTTCATTACGAATACAAGGAAAGTAAAAGTAAAAACAGCAATTAGCTAAATAGATAATACAAGGAAGTATGAACAATACAACTCGAAAAACTAATAAAGGTCGAATTGCCATTTGCCGCCTATTTTGTTTTTTTTTCCTTGGCCTGGTTCAATAGAAATGTCAATAGAACTAATTTATTTTTAATATTTTGACAGCTGTCAGTTGAAAACGATTCTCCCTAGGGCTGAAAGTATTCCCGCTCCTCACGCAACTTCAGACCTACTTTCTGAGTATGAGTAACGAAAAATAACATGAGGGATCGGATAGTCGAGCTACAGAAATAGTTCCTATGCGCAAGCAAAGCCCTATGATTCAAAGCTAACTTTGTAAACTCACTTGCTTAAACAATATTATGGGTGCGTTCCAGTTAGCGTTCACAACGATCACGCTTACGACCGCAGTTTTTCCCTTTCCACTTGCTTGTAAGCGTTACTGTCGTAAACTTAAGCGGAATGGATTATAGAGCGTTTTGAGTGTGGAGGTAAATAATAAAAACAGCGAGTTAGTAAAAAGATTTAAGAGGTTAGGTTATAATCTATAAGCCTTGAAAATGGACTTAAATAATTATTGCTTAAATTGATTTGTATTGAAAAAAATATAATATATTTTTATATATTTAATAATACTGGTGTACTTTATTAATTTACGTTCAAATGTAATTAAAATATCTTTAACATTCACTTCTACTAAAATATCTCTTTCCGCATGAAATAACGTAAATTTCATCGCCATCCTTGATGCTGTGAGTTTTTGAAAATCCCGCAAATTTTCTAAACGATCACAACGACCCACCTTTTTAGATGGGTCGTCGTGAGCTTGGCGTGAGCGTAAGTCATGACGTCATAAGTGACGTTTTCGCCCAGGGGGCTGCAACATTGAAGAAAAATAAAATGTATGGCCTCAGATCCCCCTTTTGGCAGGTTGGTAATCCTGTATCTGGAATTGCCATTAATAAAAATAATAAACCAATTGTAATATATTTTAAGTGGAAGCACTAATGCAAAATGTCTGCCTCTTGACTTTTGACGTTTTTATACTGAGTAACGTTAACGGATTTTTCGCTAATTTAATTTTGTTTCTTTATTTCTCTGCCCTCCTTATGCTAGAATTTGTTAAATTTCGATTGTTTTCATTTATTTTAATAACGTCGAGTCGAACATTGTTTCTCTGTCTATCAGCCATTGGGAATAATAGGAATTAACTTTGGTGTGTTCTGCGTGGGACATTGTATTTCCCAAAATTGTTTTGTGTTTCGGAGATTACGCGTGTACGACATGGGCAGAGGCAGCCACAGAACTTGCGAGGTATGCGGAGTGAAAGAGCGACATCTTCGAGGGAATACTTTGTCATTTACGAAGTTTCCGTTGGATGAAAACCGGTCAGTAAGTTCTGTTGCTATTTGCCGAGATATTTTACAATAATGGGTACCTATACCATAGTTATAATAATACATCTTTGAGGTATCCCTGGTGCGGGGTGAAATTACTAATTTTAATTACACATTCAGATAGATACCTACACCAACTTTGAACACTGCACATACCTAGTTACGATAAACAATATTAGTTTTCTTATATAATACTAGTGGCTCGTCCTGGCTTTGCACGGGTGAACATTCAGAGTAAATTCGTAAGTAGTACTGAAAAGAACTGCCTAACTTAACCTATTTCAAAGATTAAGTTGATACCCCTCTCTCGTAATTCAATTCATCAATCTTCAACAAAATTCAAATCAAAAACTCTTGCACATATCAATTTGTATAAATACTTGTATTTAACAATAACTAAAAATATATTAATTTACAGATGCTGTATGCTCCTTCCCTATGATTTCGCTAGAAAAAGTATATTATGAGGATGAAATTCCACCTGTAGAAAATACTGTTGAAATCCTAACATGCGACTCTGGTAAGTAATCAATAAATGACTAAACATGCATAATATTACTACTTAGTTAGTGATGAATTGAGGTATTTATACTAACATAACATAATTTTGTATAGGTGGGTGTTATACAAGCATGGTTTTGTATTAAATAAAGATACAAGAGGCGTTAAAAGAGTTGTTAAGAAGATAAAAAGCAAGAGCGGTAAGTTCTCCTATTGATATTACATTTTAGTTTAACACAGGTGCTGACTGAAACGAAAATAATATGTATTTGTGTCGGGCCCTGCATAGTAGGTGTGTAGTAAGTGTGTAAGGTTCTGTAGCCATTCCTATGACAGAATTATATTTTTAGCTTGCTAGGTTTTCTCGGTTATCATAAACAACTCACTTAAGAAATGGCAACCTTGGAGCTCAATATTTCGTAAACGGGATATTTTTGAATATGATTTTAAAATACCTAGTCAACTATACATATGTATAACATAGGGAACCCCATTCGAGGGATAGAGTAAACATTTATTTTTTCACTTTCCAACCCTTAAAATAATTGAACCCAGCCTTGCACTGATACAGCTGGAAGGTAATTGGTTGTGAATAAAGAATACAATATATATGATTAAATGGTCATAGGTTTATTGTAGTATAACAAAGTAAAAGTACAATGTTGCTCAGTTAATAGGGGTTGTCACATGTATTCTGGTGTTCGGTTATCTTAACTATTAAAATTACAATCCTACTTATATTAAATAAACCCTAGCATACAGGGACATGACCACAAACATAAGGAACTGTCATCTAATATTAAATTTACTAGTTAGACCACCAAAAATAAAATATGTTATTAACGGACAAAGCGCATAATTAATAAATGTTGAGTAGGTACTTGGCTAGTTACACCTTAGTAGTTCTAAGTAGATTTCTGCCACGTATTGAGTAGTGTATCTATGTAGTTCATAAATGGAGTATGAAAGTAGTATATTACTTATTTAATTAATATTATAAATATTTATCAAATAATGTTACTTCCTTACCCTATTATTTGAATTTATTCTTTATAATGATGAATGTAGGTATTTACTTTTATATTATTGTTATTAGGGCAACCACTGGAGAAGAAGATAGAAGAAGGTAGAAGAAGGAGAACAGAGCTTCCTGCTAAAATCAACATTATCTATCATTGGTAAATTTCACATCTTATTCAATAACAACTAGCAGATTCTATTAAAATTTTGCATGGTGATATATTTAGGACACTAATTAAAATTATGCGAATGGAGCGGAGGGCACGGCTATTAATAATATTAAAGGAATGAAAAATGTTGTATTAATTTTATTAATGGATATTATTTATTTTTTGTCAGATGGCGTTTCTGCTTTCACTAATTCTGCCAAACACCGCCTGGGTAGAAGATCTTCGCTTTGCCAGGGCTTCCCACCGTTGACAAGAGAGCTTCCTCCCGAAGTCAAGATTATCATTCACTGGTAAATGTCGCAAGTTATTCAATAACATCTAACAGATTGGGATCTTAATGAAATTCTGCATGGTGATCAACATTTAGGACACTAATCTACAAGAATGCGCGAGCGGGCTTTTGCGATAGTATATCAAACATCGACTGGCAAATTTTAAATTACATATTTGTTAAGTTAAATTCCACGCGGACGAAGTCGCCGGCACAGCTAGTAATAATAATAATTTCGCCAGACTGACACACAAACTGTACGGTCCCGAACTAAGCAACGCTTGTACTATGGGTACCGAACAATACATGGTGTTTTCATGCGATGGCCAAGTCAATCTATTTAATTAAAACATAAAAGATTTTTAACATTGATAAGGTTAAAATTAGATGTTGTTAGGTAAGCTACTTGCGTAATACGTAATACTGAAGACAGAAGGTCCCTTAAGTAGAGACTTAATAAATAACAGGCTAGGTATTACATGTATCTCACCTCTTTTTACAGTAGAGAACTTAGTTGCGAGACTTGGGGTTTTTTACAAGTTTTGTTTTTGATGATCTCATATCTTTTTGTAGATATTGATATTCTTTCATGGCAATTTAGTGTACCTGCTTAATACTTTTTCGGCATTTTGGTAAAATTCATTATCCTAAGTAAGACAAGACATGTCCCATTCTTGCTTTTTCATTCCGTTGACCATTTTACAAGTTAACTTTGAACATAGTTATATCTAGGTACCTATCTACACCTAATATTCCATCCCATTATTATAATATACATGTACACTGATTCATTAACTGCAAATGTGAACTGGTTATCCTATACATTTATATGGGAGTACAAAGTTATTTATACAGTTGGTAAATCCTCGTTGTTATGGATAATATTTTTGTGACATTAGTGTGTGTTAAGTAGATAGGCACCTACCTACCTAATTTAAAAATAAAAGTGTTTCCTCAATTGCCTTATGCAGAAAAAGTGAAAATTACCTATATTTGAAATGGTCGATGCGTAACATAACTTGGATATTTGTTGCAGAAGAAAGAAACACAAGTACAAGGATAGTACAAGGCAATTAATGCAAAATTTTACGAATCATTAATTCCTTGGTTGACGGGATACCGGGATCTTTTATCTCTAAAGCGTATAAGTACCTACAAACGTAGGTAGGTACTTATTTACGAAATACGCAAGGACCACCTGGCCGAGTTGTCTACAATTTTGCTTGAAAATTAAACTAGATTTAATGCATAAATAAATAAGTTTCAGAATTTTATTTAGGTTGGGTAGGAATCGGTTTGATTGCTTTCGGGTTATACTTGCGGTAGGTACCTACTTACTTAGGTACATTTTCACAATGTGGTAGATACTTTTATTATTCTACCTAGGTATCTGTACTTATGAATAACTGCATAAATAGGTACTACATACCTACTTGACCTAACAAAATGTCATTTTTAAAGACCTCTTCGGATAGGTACCTACCTATCCAGGGACTGACTTGTCATCTATACAAATAAATAAAATTGGAGCATCTGTTTGTAATATCAAAATAACACCTTTTCACTAAATGCATATGAAAGTACATACGACACCCATAACGAAAACACAATTTAAATTTTTTTTGTCTGTCTGGCTGTCTGTCTGTCTGTATGTTTGTTCCGGGTAATCTCCGAAACGGCTGGACCGATTTTGACGGGACTTTCACTGGCAGATAGCTGATGTTATAAGGAGTAACTTAGGCTACTTTAATTTCGAAACAAAAAAACAAATGGGTCCTGTCGCGCGGGCTCAGAACGCGGGAGCAGGAGCGGTTAAGTTAAATTCCACGCGGATGAAGTCGCGGGCTCAGCTAGTAAAATCTATATAGGTACCTATATCAATATCGATGTAGGTACATAAACCAATCGCCTTAGATATCTGATATGGCTAACAACAAAAGATGTCCCATTTCGCTCAATAGGTGCCTGCAACGATAGCCTGAAAACCTGGACTAAGTTAGCGAGCAATAATTCAAGGTACCTAGGTAGGTAGGTACTATGCCTAATTTAATTTATTTTTATGTTTCACTCTGCCTACCCTGTTTAAAAACCCTATGCACGCCACTGTCATTGCATTATATTATTATACATAATATACATGTACACTGATTCATAAAAGCAAATGTAAATTTGTTATCCTATACATTTATATGGGATTACAAAGTTATTTATGCAGTTGGTGTATCTAGAAAACTGGATCGAAATTTCAAAATATTTTAGTTTTTCCTTGATTTATACACTAAACACTAATTGTATTCTAAATTTGAAGCTCCTATGTCTGCTAGAAGTGCCTTAGAGTTTTGATGATCGGTCAGTCAGTCCGTCAGAGAGTGACAAAATTAAGAATTTTGACTAGTTATAATTCTTGAACTACTGGTTCAAATTGAATGAAATTTTAATATACCGTGTTTATACAATGCCTGCTTGGTTACTGAAAATACAGCGTCCTAGTTTTATCCACAACGAAGTTATAGTGGGTCGAAAATGGCCTGAACTGCTTCGAGAAAAGATGGTACGGCCGTGCCGCGTTCGACGTTCCGTGCTCGACTTGGGGGGGCACTGCCGTGCCCCCAGATTTAATTAAAGGAAATTATGATTTTTAAGATGGTCTGCTTTCGCCGGCTCTGCCAAACCCACCAGGTAGATTATGTCGATATGGAACATGAAATAACTATGATATTATATGAATCAATTCTTCATAAAGTTTAATGTAGGTATTCACTTATATATTTTTGTTATTAGCTAAAGCGCTGGACATGAAGACAGAAGAATGAGAAGGACAACGGAGCTTCCTGTCGAAATCAACATTATTATTCACTGGTAAATTTCAAAAGTTATTCAATAAAATTCGTAGATTGGGATCATAATGAAATCCGGCATAGTAATCAATTATGTAGGACACTAAATAGATCTTCATGAGTGCTTCACGTTTTATGTGAGTACCGCAGAGTCCTGTTATTTTTAAATCCGTGGCGTGGTTAGTGTTATATTAATGAAATTTATGTTTTTTCTTCAGATGGCTATTCTGCATTCACTGGCCTATCGCCCGAGTAGAAGATCATCGCATTGCCAGGACGTCCCACAGCTTTCTGCCGGAATCAAATGTTAATTTGAATACATTGGCAAATTTAAATTTTTACGTCTAAATAATATTGAGATTATTTTAGGTACAGAATAAGAATCCGATAAGTATTGATAAGCGTCTGCATACTATTATTAATTTCATTAATGATATTTTTGATTCATGAAATGTTCCCAAAATAATCTGAATATTATGTGCGTACAATCTAAAGTGAATTAGTCACTTAAAATATTGCCAATGCTTTTAAATTCGCCTGTATTTATGTCACTGTGAATGTTTGAACCGCATTTGTTTCGGACAATTATAGTCGTTATACTTGTTCCCCTCGTATCTCAAAAAGAGAGGTTTCACAGGATCGTGAAAAATATTTTTATTAGTTTTTTTTACTTTAAATTATAGTTATCAATTCGAGTGTAAGAATTAACAAATGATTATTCATTCTATCCATTTTTACACTCAAATGATAATAAATTGATATAAGAAAAAAAAAGTAATTTCAAGCTCCTTTAAACTTTCCTTTTTAAGTACGGGAGTGAGAAAATATTTTATTAAGTTTAAAAAATTTCCTCAGATCGTAATTCTACATCCGCCCGCCCCGCCAAACACCGCTTGGATAGAAGATCTTCGCTTTGCCAGGGCTTCCCACCGTTGACAAGAGAGCTTCCTCCCGAAGTTAAGATTATCATTCACTGGTAAATTTCGTAAGTTATTCTATAACATAAACTTGACGACCGCTTGGCGCAGTGGCTCGAGCGCAGGCCGCTCTGCTTACTGCACATGGTGGTTGCGGGTTCGATTCCCGCTGGGGAAAATTTCAGAAATGGCCTTTTCGTAATTTGCTCTTGTCTGGGTGTCATGGGATCGCACTCAGTCCATTGTATGGTGCCCATAGTACAAGCATTGCTTAGTTTGGGACCTTTCAGTTGGTGTGTCAGTCGGGTGATATTTATTTATTTAACAGATTCCAATCTTAATTAAATTCTGCATGGTAATCAACATTTGGGACATTAAAGCTATGCGAACGGAGACCTGGTCCCGGCTAGGAATATTAAATTAAGAAGAATGTATTGTGTGAATTGTATTAAGTCATTTATGAATTTTCCTCAGATGGTGATTCTCTATGTCCCAACCCTGCCATGATCGCCCGGGTAGAAGATATTGAAGTTATTTCTACCATTGAAAACAGAGCTTTATGTTGGAATCTATATTATCATCTCTGCAAATCTATTTAGCAACATAAACCTATTACCTCAATTGACCACATGCCATGGTTGAACAATCAAGAAAAAGGGTGCAAATCTGGAGCAGCAATATTATATTTTCGTAAAATATGACTACCAACTGTTTATATTATAGCTAATCCAGACTCTAAAGCCTAGAATAGGTCCTACAAGTACCATTACAAGCCTTGTATTGTTCCCTTTGTCACGGATTTTTTTTTATTATTTGTTGTGCATATATTAGAACTTACTGTGCCCGCGACTTCGTCCGCGTGGAATTTAATTGACTAGAATTAATTAGAATTAATCAAGATCCTTTCTTAGCGGATGCCTACGTCATAACATCTACCTGCATGCCAAATTTCAGCGCGATCCGTCCAGTGGTTTGGGCTGTGCGTTGGTATATCACTATGTCAGTCAGTCAGTCACCTTTGAGTTATATATATATATAGATGTGACTTTTTTTAATCTTGTATAAATTCATATTACAGAACACTTGCAGTACATAAATGAAATGTAACTATTGATTACGTATCAAACGCTGGGCTTTGGATATTTTTATATAGGGGCAGGCTAAAATTGATTAAGATTTATGTTCTTCCTTACGTTAAATAATTACAATTATAAAGAGTTATCTATCTATCTATCTACACTGTAGTTGAAACTATGAGGTATATTGAACTTAGTAATAATTTTAATAAAATATTTCACTCATTAACGACTTATGATTCAAATGTAAATGGAAATACATGCTTGGAGGGGTCATCGTACCAATTATCGATAAGCACATCACTAGTCATGGAGCTAAACATCGATAATATCGACAAGTATTTGCGCATCCCTAACGTTGACAGATATTTTAATTATTTTCGTGAGTATGGCAATAAACGGGGAACTAACGTCAGATGAAATTTAAAAAAAACAATATTCGGACTCCCGTCTCTTCTCTATTATATTCTCTTTGTTTTCGCCGCGACCACATCGACCGCGGTCGTAATGTGGAACGGCTAAAGGAGCATTTTGATCGTTGTGATCGCTTAGTGGAACGTAGCCTGTATTAAGTTAATTATGAAAAAAATAATGGGCAACCAATGTGTTAAATACTTACTGTCAATCAATGCGAACTTTGCAAACGCACAAGCAGACGTCATACGTACGAATACTGTACGAATTACGGAAAATATTTTACTATTTCTAAAAAAATTGGCTCTTTACGTTATTTATACCAGAAATATAATGACTTATTATAAGTAGGACAATATCCTATACCTCAGTAATTAATTCCTGAAGTGGTATAGTTCTCTTCTCCAGAATGGAGGCGAATGGTGCAGTTTTGTGTGACAATTTGATAAAGTGGTTGCAGACGCTAGATCTTAAGGCTAAACATGGAAGTCCATCAGGTGAGCATATTATTACATTATACATGATATCCCTACATTGTTAGTTTACAATAGTAGTGCTTGAAATCGTTTATCTCAGCCCACATCCGTATCAGACGTCGTAGACTAAGTGGATAATTTCGTCACTTAGTTCATGGTTTTATTTCATTGAGACATCACTGTACACCTCTTTCGACTGTGCTATTGCTTAATATGACCAGATCTGGTTTAATGCGACTAATAGTCCCATGTGAAAGTGATTTGTAGAACCCTTGGTTCTGGGTATTAAATTGTTGTGGAAAAATGTGGCAATTCAAACAATACCAGGTATCTGCCTACACAATTATGTGAAGCCCTAAATGGTGCACAGTTATGAAACAATATAGATGATTGTGATTTTAATTTTGTTATTCATATATACCTATCCAATGATAAAAAAGTACAAACAAGATTTAATAATAATCAAGTGGTTGGTACCTACCTTGAACTGTTTGGGTTTAGTTTATGTTTTTCAATGTCATAGGTTGCAGTAAAAAGGAATTTACTTTGTAATATAATATCTCTAAATAGTATTAAACAAAATCACTATTCTCGTCTGTCTGTTTGTGTGCTGATTTCTTCTAAAATAGAATATGGATTTTGATGTAGTTTTTACTATAATTTAGAGAATTTCTTCAGGAATATCTATATGTATAAGACATTATAATTCAATTCATTGTTTATAAGCTGCATGAAGCCACTTGTTGTGAGTCTAATATAATTTCAGAAACACTGTTTATTTTTTTTGTCATGTACCTATTATCTACAACTCATATCCATTTCTATTCAACATACTAATTAATATTCACAATTAAATACACATGTATGAAAATAAATAATCAGGACAACTGAGGAGCTCCGGAACAAAAACCGATAAATCCACTTTTCATAATTTTAGGGAAAACACAAAACATTGATTGTAATTGTCGGATTTAGTTCTGGCTGCCCATCTTTAGAGTCTCATTTAGTACGTTTTTAACGGGTTTTTGATGTGTCCGATTAAAGTATGGCATGTAAGAGTACTATGAGAGTCGGAAAAAAAAAAAAGTGTTTTCATCAAAAGTGGATTTATCGGTTTTTGTTCCGGAGCTCCTCAACTGTACAATAAAATTGTAAAACAATTTTGACATCTATGGTATGTTTACAGAGCTGTCTGATGGTGTGGCAATAGCTGAAGCCCTGACACAAATAGCGCCAGAATACTTCACACCGTCATGGAACTCCAAAGTGAAGACCGATGTTGGACACAATTGGAGGCTAAAAGTTAGCAACTTGAAGAAAATATTAGAGGGTGTTGTTGGTATGTTTGATTTGGTATAATAGTTACTTGGTCTTCTTTTTTTTAATAATAATTAATTTTAGCCCTTTTGACGTCCCACTCCTGGGCACGGGCCTCCCCTCAACACGAGGGGGATTCAGGCCATAATCCACCACGCTGGCCCAGTGCGGGTTGGCGGATTTCACATGTCTTTAGAAAATTAGTTAAATCTTCTAAGACATTCAGGTTTCATCACGATGTTTTCCTTCACCGTAAGCAAGTGATAATCATATAGAAATTATGATTCGCACATAGATTTCGAAAAATCCAGAGGTTTGAGCCGGGGTTTGAACCCGAGACCTGGTAGCCCGCAAGACGCGTGCTTAACCAATCGGCTATCACTGCTATCCACTGCTATCTTCTTTTTTTTAAGATTACTAGCAATTATCCCGTCGAGCTAAGCTATTGTTTGTGATAGAAGTGGGTTCACGTCAATACTTTATTGACCAGAATAGGATTGAATGTGGGACCTCTTAGTTACAAATGCGGCCCCTCTAACCTTTGAGCTATTGCCCCTTTTTAGGAGTTATGAAGTTCATTAAATATTCATTAAGAATGTAGTATGTATGCCTAGTCTATTTCTTGAGCAGCATTCAGAAGGGTTTTTGGCTGTCCCTAAGAAACAATAACGCTTAAAGATACAATCAACATTAGTTTAATGATAATGTATTTTTAGATATTTGGTTTTGTTCCTCTTGTTATGAAATAAAATACATTTGGAAATTCCAAATCATTATCAAATCATCATAAAATATGATTACCCTAATTATTCAAATTTTAAGGTTTTTCAATTTGTTTTTATTTATACATAAGTGGTTCCTAATAATTTTGTTATATTAAATTCAGTTCAGAAGCTTTGAATATAATAAATTACTACACCTTTTTTTTCTTAAGACATTTGTGCGATTGTGTATTGAAGTCAATATATTTTTGTGGGTTTTGGTTACATAAAACAAAATAATAAAATCTATTTTATTAGGTGTTTGGTCTAGCAATAAATCGAAACAGTTTCAACATCGAAATATAAGTAAGACTATAATTGAAGTTTTTTTTTTTGTAGACTATCATCAGGATATATTAAATTTGAGCCTCCAGGAGTTTTCCCGACCAGATGTGGTGAATATAGCCGAGACTGCTGACCCATCAGGGTTGGGCAAGTTGCTGCAACTTGTTTTAAGTAAGTAAACATTTATGTGGTTCACTCATTTTCTGTATCTTCTTGGTGGTATGAGGGATGCCTTTTAAGTTTTGTCGTTTGAAGAAAAAAACACAACTAGAACCTTATAGTACTTTTTATTGTTTTTCAAAGTATTCACCACGTAGCTTAATACACTTTTCCATTCGCTCAAACCAGTTATTATAACATTTATTCCACTCTAAAGTGGGGGTGTTCAAAATGGCTGACTTGAAAGCGTCGACTGCTTCTTCACTGGACTGGAACCTTTGACCACGAAGACTTTTCTTAATTTTAGGAAATGTAAAAAAATCGTTAGGGCTTAGGTCAGGACTGTATGGAGGATGGTCAAGAATTTCTACTTTTTCCTGCTTCAAATACTCAATCGTTTGACGAGCGCTGTGTGAACTTGCATTGTCGTGGTGCAGGATGATGCATCGCTTTGTGTTAGATTTTCGAAGTTCGGCGATGACTTGTGGTAAACAAACTGTGGTATACCACTCTGCGTTAACCGTTCTACGATCATCAAGTGCAATAGTCGCAACATGGCCGGTTTTTCTAACGAACGTGGCCACCATCTTCTTTGAAGTGCTTCGAGAACGAACAACTTTAGTCGGCTTTGGCTCGTCTTGAAAGACCCAGATTGTAGATTGTTGTTTGGAATCAGGATCGTAGGCATAGATCCAAGATTCGTCACCACTGATGATGTCGTAGACGTGATTTGACTCTCCTCGGTTGAACCTTTGCAGAGTTTTCTTACACCATCTGACGCGGGCCGCCTTGTGATCGTCGGAAAGCAGATGCGGTATCCAACGGCAAACTAGCTTTCTTACACCAAGCGCTTCATGCAAGATCTTCTGAATGGTTGTCCCTGAGATGCCTAATAGAGCCTCTATCTCTCGATACGTCACATGACGATCTTCGAGAATTAGTTGTCTCACTCCAATGATGTTATCTTCAGTGAATGCAGATTTTGGGCGACCTTCGCGAGATTTGTCACTAACACTAGTATGTCCACGCTGGAATTCTAAATACCAGCGTTCGACAGTCCGCAGACATGGGGCTTCATCCCTGAACACAGATATTAGCTCTTCAAAACACTGAAGCCGTGTCAGGCCTCTTCTAAAGTTGTAGAAAATTATTGCACGAACATTTTCCTTAGAAAGATTCATTTTCGTACGTAACCTGACAGATTCTAATCGACGCTGTGACTAAACAATAAAATTAATCCTAATACATTCAACTGTTTTGAGATTCGAAATTTAAACACATTCGAATATAGAACAGTTCCAAATTCAAAATTGCCGGGAATTATGGAAACGACAGAACTTAAAAGGCATGCCTCGTATACCATCATAACTGATCGTGGTTGCTGGCTGTCGATAGGGAGCGAAAACTCTTCCCGCCATCGATCGCTGTCCATAGCTCTCCTCACAATGTTGTAAATTTTTTTGAGAACAAGTTTCTCTCTGCTGCTTGGTCCATTGTGCTGGTCTATCAACCACGGGGTCTCTTGTCTTCAGTACATTTAAAAATAACAAGCCTTTCCAAACTTGCATCTCCCCTTATCAATATGTGGCCAAAGCAGCTCAGGATGCGTTGATCTCTCGTATACAGTAGTAGAATTGATTATTGATTTATAAATGCCCTATGTATGGTTTTGTTTTTATGATCAGGCTGTGCAGTCAATTGTGTCAAGAAAGAGGAGTACATCACACGTATTATGGAGATGGAGCTGTCATACCAAAGATCGATAATGCAAGCTATACAGGTAACAACATAAATATAATTGTTTTCTATTAAATTTTGTTTTCATTTCCTTGTCGACCACCCATAGATGGTTTGGTCTAATGGTCCCAGGGGAGGCCGCTAGGCACCAGGGGTTGCGGGTGGGTTCAATTCCCGCGGGGGTAAATATTGTAAATGGCCTTTCCCTGGCCTAAGTCATTAGGGTCGCCTCCAATTCATTGTATTCATTCTAAAAGTACAAGTGTTGCTTAGTTTGAAATTTCTAGTTGGACGCGTTTTGAGCTTGCCCTCTATTCTGTAAAGTCATGTAGTTACTTAGTATCTTCTATACAAATAAATAAAATTGGAGTGTCTGTTTGTAATATCAAAATAACACCTTTTCACTAAATGAATATGAAAGTACATACGATACCTATAGCAAAAACGCGAATTAAAAAAAAATTGTCTGTCTGTCTGTGTGTTTGTTCCGGGTAATCTCCGAAACGGCTGGACTGATTTCGACGGGACTTTCACTGGCAGATAGCTGATGTTATACGGAGCAATTTAGGCTACTTTAATTTTAATAAAGCAATATTTAAAAAATGGGGTCTGTCGCGCGGGCTCAGAACGCGGGAGCGGGCTTTTTTGTTAAGTTAAATTCCACGCGGACGAAGTCGCGGGCTCAGCTAGTAGTCAATAAAGTATGTCATTAACAATAATACATATAAAAAAATAAATCTCCGTCCTAATATAGGAATGATTAATTAGGTCATTGTTTTATTGACGCAACTTCGGATATGGACACTGGCGAAAGTCTAGTCACTGAAATTAGATTTCTAAATTGTTGCTGTCCAGGGTCTGTTGAAAGTACACTTTCAAATAACAAAGGAAAATGCATAGTGAATCAAGCCAATCAGAGATGTATTTCCCGAAGGCTTAGGCAGAACAATAGGCTATCTAGATAGTTTAATCAAATAAAATGCTCCCCACTATTTTGACCGAAGACACGCCGCGGGGTTAGGGCAGTTCTAAAGTAGTGTTGCAATCGAAGTGAGAGAACTAACACATTTGTAGTACCTTGCACACATGCAGTATGACAAATGGTGGGGCGCGTCATCGTGGATAAAACTATCTATATGTCGCAGCCAACTAGCTGAATTCGCCGTTCAATTAACAGCCTAGGCACTTTGTTAAACAGCGCCGTTCAACTAGCGGCCTAAATGATGTTCAGCCGTATCGCTTGTTACAACATTTAATAAACTGGCTGGCTAATGCTTAGGCAACTGGTTGACATTTAATTACCACAAAACTTTTTCACAATACTACCCAAGCAGAGCGACCCGGATGGGTTTAGGTTAGGGTTATTTTTTTATGACCCCACAGAAATCCCACCCGGCAAGTAGATTCGGTGGATCTAAACAATTTCGTAAAATACCTAATAAAATTATTCCACCATAGTTGTTTTTTGCCGACGCCATATTGACCAAAGAGAATATAATAGAGATATTGACAGTTTGGTGAGTTTCGGCACTAGGTGGCAGAAAGTAGAACTAAATTGAAATGAACAGGCTAGGCAAGTAATTAAACATCATCGATCGAAGTCATTTGCCTAGCTGTTTGATCAAATGGCTGAATATCATTCAGGCCACTAGTTGAACGGCGCTGTTTAGTAAAGTGCCTAGGCTGTTAATTGAACGGCGAATTAAGCTAGTTGGGGGCGACATATACACTACAGTGCATCCACATTTTGCCAAGGGTATTTGCTCCAAAAATAGTGGGTCACATTTAACGTTAATTTGAAGAGGATTGAGGCTATAGTTCGGCCACGTTGGCCTAATGTGGCTTGGGGAACTTAATCTATAAACCGATTCAATATGCGTCAGTTTATAAAAATCATTCTGCATATCAGCCGCTAGATGGCTTTGAATCTGTTTGTAAAGGAGATCATATGGAAACGGTGCTTTAATTCGGTGTAACATTTATTTACTATTTTATAACTGACCTTGTACACTCATTTACAATCTAATTACTGGTTGCATACAATCGCCTCCTACGTAAATGTGTTTAAGGTCGAAATTTTATTTTACCATTTGGCATGCTGTAAATTACAATTATAACTTAAACAATGGGTCAAGGAGGGCTGACAATTAAATTAGAGGGAAATGAAATGAAATGAATTTCGCATATCTACTTAGAAAAATATTCTTCTAAGGCTCCTTAACATAGAAACTCAGGCCCTTGACCACGACCAAGTCATTGACATGAAAGCGTTCGAGATGTGGTTCAGGAAGAAGCTGTTTGGGATTCCGTGGATATCACATAAGACCACGATAGACTCTCCACCACTAGAGGAGATAATCTAGAGAAACTGATTGATAAATGGCGATGTATAAGGAAAGAGCCCCAGAGGGAGAAGCCCAATACGTTAGTCCAATCATATTCGCATGACTCTTGACGCCAGCATCTGTTGGGCAATCCATGTCGCAGCATGGAACAAGGGTCGCACAGGACAAAGGTCTTGATAATGATCATGACGCTCGGTATTGAGGAACGCGACGCGAGGATGCGGATTTAGCGACAAATGATAAAACTAGCCGTGGTTCCTCAGATTTGTAACCCTATATCCCTTCGACCATATCACCATGTCCAATTTTATTTCAATGATATACTAGCTGTCCGCCCTCGTGGTACTTAGATAAAATAAGAGTAGCCTGAGTTACTCCTTATAACAATAGCTATCTTCCAGTGAAAGTCCCGTTAAAATCAGTCCTGCCGTTCCGGAGATTAGCCGGAACAAACAGATAGACAGACAAATATTTTATAATTGTATGCTTTCATTTTAGTAAAAAGGTGTTAGTTTCAAACTACAAACAGAAACTTCAATTTCATTAATTTGTGTAGCTATCCTGTGATTTCTGAAGGCGATGTGATTATAGGGATGGCGACAAACATTATTTCGACGACGCTTTTGATCTTTTCGTATTACATGTTTATGTGTCGACAAACCCTCATAAAAAAAATATTATTGCTTTTCTGTTTTTTATCCTTCCGCAAGTAGTTAGACCACAATTATGTATTTCATAAGTGTACAATTTATCTCAACTGCCGTCGCATTCATTGAACAGCGACCCGTAATGACGTTACATTATAATGGATGAGGCGATACTATATAATGGCTGTTGCAAATATTCAGCATTCATTCTTGCTCAACCTCGCATTCGTAGCGCATGCTTGGTGCGCTAAAGAAATTAAATGTTTCATTCGAGCTTATTTTTATGTCCTTGGATCACGATTCAAACGGTGTGTGGTATGATGTGTGTGCCGTCAGTTGACGTTAGAATGTTGAGGAGGCGACGGGGCCAGTGTTTTTACTTTAAAAGTAAAAGTTTAATTAGTGGAACTATGTTAGCGGTTTGTTTTGTTTGAACAAGGAATTACAAACGTTGACTCTGGGCGTGAACCGTGGCAGTCTCCATTTGGACACGCCGGCGGCGGAGTTGTCCGATGCGGACATGAAAGATGCCCTCGCGCAACGGTGCCATGAACTCGACACACAGGTATTTTGCACTACTTACTCGGTTTCGCATAATGTTTGCACATACATATCTATAATCAATCTTTGTTATGGTCACGCATATAATAATAATATAGCATAACTTCCTAGTAGATATAAGTTTTTGACATGGCAATATTCTGGGCCTATTACTTCTTTATTTGTGATGCCTTATGCGTTAACCTACATTGTCCTCACATCTCTTAATACCTACTGTAAATAAACAAACATAATTTTAAAAAAGACAAAAGAAAAAAATGTATCCATGGAGTTTCTTGCATGTTCTTCTCCATAGGACTTTGTTTTGGAACATGCACCTAGTTCTTGACTTTTTAAAAGTGCCAGTTAATCTGGCCTATTTGAAATAAAAATATTTGAATTTGAATTTGAATTTGCATTGGAACTGTAGAACTTTAGATATGTGAAAGCATTTTGTACTGTTCTTATTAATGTTCATATTGATTTTTTTGTTGTATGATTAACATAACAACCTAATTACTAACAATATTAGCTTCATAAAATATATTTTGTTTTTTCTTTATTAAAGTGGCTTAGACAAATGTAATTAAGGTCAATGGCTTTGTGTTTTGGTTTATAACAGAGCAATAATGTTATGTTTCTAAATGTGTTCTGTTTCCACACAATATTCTTACCTTGAATTGCATGGTGGTTGCGGGTTCGATTCCCGACGGGGAAAATTTCGGAAATGGCCTTTTCGTATTCGTGTCACTAGGATCGCCCCCAACACATTGTACGGAACCCATAGTACAAGCATTGCTTAGTTTGGGACCATACAGTTGGCGTGTCTGTCTGGCGATATTTATTTATTTTATACCTTATGCTAGGTGAAACAAAAAGGGAATACAATTTTTTTTGCAACTTTACTTTGTCAATCTAAATCTATCGGCTTTGTAGGACAGTTGTATACTAAAGGTTTTGTAGACTTAGGAAATCTTTCAACAGCCGTAGGTATCCCTATAACACCTTTTGTTTGTAAGTTTCCTCCAAAGCTGATAGTTTTAGAATTACAAAATTAAGTTTTGAAAAAAAAGTACAACCTTTCTGTTTCAACGTGTATTTACGGCACGATATTCTGATATAATCACCAGATCACCATCTGATAAATGATCACCATCTGATCTAAATGATTAATGCGCCGCTTTATTTAGGTGAAAATTCTCCAAGAAGAGAAAATGACGCTGTTGAGCGAGGTGGGTAGGCTGACGGCCGCGCGGGCGTCTGCCGCGGCGGTGGACGGCGGCGACGCGGAGCTGGACGACGCGGGCGCGTCGCTGGGCCCCGCGCACGCCGGCACGCTGCGCTACAGCAACATGCGCGCGCAGCTCGACGCGCTCAAGGACGAGCTGGACAAGGTTGAGCTGCAGAGGGACGATCAGCACGCGAGAGCTGACGCGTTGGAGCGCGAGCTGGCGCTCGTGAAGCTTAGGAACGAGGAGTTGCAGGTCAGTTGTTAACACAGACTATGTGTTTCTCTCGGATCAGTGTCCGAAGTAGCTTTCTTTCAATTGTTTGTAATCGGCTGAAGTAGAGTCGGAATTGAATCCAATATGAATTTTAGGGCTGGGTGACGGAAGAACGTATACCTAAATCTTTTGTATTTTTTTTGTGTGTCGTAAAACTTTTAGTTAACACTACGGTTTCCGACCGGTGACCGACTTGAATTCGAACATGATCACTTTAAGATTATTATAACGGTAATTCAGGTATTTCAAGGCAATAACTTTTTTATTACATACCATGGAGATGAAGAAACCGCGCATGTTTTATTTATTTATTCGAGGCGAACACGGTACCTTTTTAATAACGTGATCGTGATTGTAGATCGCCGCTTCGGAGAACGTAGCGTTGAAGGACGAGCTGGACGCGCTGCGCGAGACGGCGGCGAAGGCGGCCGCGCTGGAAGCGGCCGTCGCTTCGTACAAGAAGCGGATGGAGGAGCACGTGGACCTGCGGCGGCAGGTGAAGCTGCTGGAGCGCGCCAACACCGAGCACGTGCAGCGCGCCATCGAGCACGAGCAGGCCGCCGCCAAGGCCACCGCCATCCGCGCGCAGCTCGATATCTACAAGAAACAGGTTGCTGTTGGTATTTTATACAACACTAGCTGTGCCCCGCGATTATATTCAGTACACAGTCATATTGAGGTCATACAGTCCAATTGAGGTCCCGCAGATATACCAGGTATAATTGGCAGAAACTCCAAAAATCTCGAAAATAACAACCCTTTTGATTTCATTCAAAAAGCCGTGTCAGCAATCTTGGGTCTATGAATAAGTGCAATAGTCATAATCAGCACACCTGAAAACCTCGAGAATGACACCAATATTAATTGGCTTGCGTTCGCTTACGTTCGCCTATAAAACTGACGCAAGTTTTAATCTGTTTGGTACTTGACCTGCTGCTAGACCACCATCGCATACAGCAGTAAGCGAACGCGAGCAATCGAAAGCAAACACCCAAACACAATTACTAGTGTATAATATCTCCAGATATAAATGTCGCCAGGCGACCAACTATATGGTCCCGAACTAAGCAACGCTTGTACTATGGGTACCGTACAATGGACTGGGAGCTATCCCAGGATTAAATTAGGAAAAGGCCATTTCCAAAATTGACCCCAACGGGAATCAAATCGGCTAACCACCACGTGCAGTGAGCCGAGCGGCCTACACTCAAACCTCTGCGCCAAGCGGTCGTCTGCTAATATAACGCAACGCAACCTGTCCGTTCACCTCGTGCGGTCGCCGCAGGTGATGGATCTGAACGAGAAGCTGGACGCGGAGATCACGAAGGCGGACAAGCTGGAGATCGAGAGCAAGAAGCTGAGCAGCCGCGCCGCCGCGCTGCAGCGCGAGCGGGACGCGCTGCTGCGCGAGCGGGACACGCTGCGGGACACCGTCGAGGAGCTGCGCTGCTCCACCATCACTGCTGGTACTTATTTTTCATTACTCATACTCGGAAAGTAGGTCTGAAGTTGCCTGGAGAGAGGGTTGAAAGTAATACTTTTCCGCCCTAGGGAGAATCGCTTTCAACTGGCAGCTGTCCAATTATTAGAAATAAATTAGTTCTATTTTGACATTTATATTGAACCAGGCCGGCCAACGGAATAAAACAAAATAGGCGGCAATCCGATCTTCATTTGTTTTTTTCAGTTGTAGTGTAAAGTATTGTTCATAGTTCCTTGTATTATTTCTTTAGCTAATTCCTGTTTTAATTTTTATTTTCCTTTTATTCGTAATGAAAAGCACAGTGCTTACCTCGGGTGAATGACTTATTTTGTCCCTCGAACTATTGGCGTTACCTTCACCCCTTGGGTAACAATGTACTATTGTCGTACTAACAAACTTGACCTTAACCCATTAAAGTGCTCAGTAATTACTTATAGTAGAAATCGCACAATTATTGACACGTCTTACACCTTAGGAGGTGAAGCGTTACCGCGACGTAGTACTGTTTGTGATTTAGGTGTACACCACGATAACAGACTAGTTTTCGATACGCACATCGATTACATAGTCAAGAAAGCTTCTAAATCACTTGGGTTCGTTATGCGTATCTCAAAACATTTTACAGAATCTAAAACCCTCAAGATTTTATACTGTTCCTTTGTCAGGAGCCACCTTGAATATGCGTCTCAAATATGGAACCCACGCTATTTTAAATACATCGACCGATTGGAAAACGTTCAAAGGAAATTTGTCAAGTATCTTTGCTTTCATCAAAAAGTTCCGTACAAGTCAAGTGAATATCTCAACCTTTGTAAGAAATACCACCTGTTACCACTTATAAACCGTCGCGAAATAGCTGACTTTGTTTTTATATTAAAACTAATTAACAATGATATCGACAGCCCGGAACTTCTATCTAAAATCTATTTCAATATACCGTATAAATCTATTCGTTTCAACCCACCTTTACGCATACCAAATGCTTCAACTAATTACAGGCAGAACAGCTACATTGTGCGTGCTAGCAGAAACTTCAATAAGCTTTGTTTGCAGTACGATATTGACCCTTTTGTCACCAGTGTGTCCTCAGCTAGAAGGTGCTTAGCTCTAAATTTCTTTAATTAACTTTGATTGACTTATAATGAATTATATGGCAGTAGTGTAATACTAGGTTAGCTACATAGTTTAAATAATGGCTTATGGTTCACCCGGATCTGTACTCCTCACAAACCTAAGTTTTATCCAGTCGCTATAAGTGAAGACTTGTAATTAGCTTTCCTATCGCTAAGTTATTTTTATTTATATTTAGTTTACTTAGCTGTAAGTCTTCCATGTACCAAATTAAATAAATAAATAAATAAATAAATAAATAACCCCCGACAAAAAAGAGGAGTGTTATAAGTTTAACATGTGTATCTGTGTGTCTGTCTGTGTCTGCATGTGTATCTGTGTGTTATCGTCGCGCCCAAGCGGATGAACCGATTGTAATTTAGTTTTTTTTTTGTTAGATAGGTATTCTAATCGAGCGTTAAGAACACGCTATGTTCCATGAGAATCGGTTCAGCCTTTTGAAAATTTTTGCTCTTTTGTGGTTAAAAAGTCGTCGCATCGTGGGTTTTTTCAATTTAGGGTTATTTAATTCCTACCCCACGGTCTACGAGAAGCGGTACGAAAATAGTTGTTTGTTATACAAGAGTGCAAAGTTGCTTTTTAACCGCGTGCTCAATTTTGATGACCGAGCAAGCAAAGGTTTCTAAAATTGAATCACGAGCGCTGAGAGTGATTCCAAAATTAGAATCCTGAGTGTTAGCTAGGGAATCAAAAGAGCACGAAGTGAAAAATCTTTGCACACACACACTCGTAACTTTTCATCCCACCTCAACGAGGAAATGACAAAATGCTAAAAAGTACACCAAGAAGGTTCCGAGTCTGAGTTTTAACAAATTTAAGAAGGTTGTAGGATAAATTCGGCACCATGGAGGTAGAAGTAAATAGGTTTAATGATTGAAATAAAACTATTTTTCGGATTTTATCATCATCATCATCATCATCATCATCAGCCTATGTTTGTCCACTGCTGGACATAGGCCTCCTCTAATGAGCGCCATAGCGCCCTGTCTTCAGCTTGCCGCATCCAGCATCTGCCTGCAGTCTTTCGCAGATCGTCATCCCACCTGGTCGGAGGGCGTCCTACACTACGCTTGCCGAGTCGAGGTCTCCACTCAAGAACACGTTTACCCCAGCGGTTGTCGGTTCTTCGTGAGATATGGCCAGCCCACTGCCACTTCAGCTTGCTAATTCTTTGAGCTATGTCGATAACTTTGGTTTTATTTTATCGCGTTTATTTAATTTATGTTCCCGACGTTTCGGCTGCTTTACAGCAGCCATGGTCACGGGGGGACTGAGGTGTTAGACGTCCTGATGTCATAGTTAGTAACTGGGTACCCTCATATTAAGTTGTTGTTTGCGGTCCGATCCACGCAGAAAGTGCTCACAGTGTCTCGAGGTCTTGCAATGGTACACTTGGTTTGGGATTTAATTATATTAATTACTGGATCCCAAGTTGGTGGTAGCACCCAGCCATCTTCCCTATTGAAATTAGGATGTTTTTTAATTTCAATGGCCTCACGTATCATCCTTGGTCGGAATCGGTGTTCTTTTGCGAGGATCTGTGGTTTATCAAATCTGATATAATGGCGGGTGCGGTCCTGTACATGTTCACAGATTGCAGACTTCGTGGAGCGCCGGTGTTTCACGTCAGCTATATGTTCTTTTACGCGGGTTTTTACTGATCTTTTAGTTTGCCCTATGTAGGAGAGCCCACATTCACAGTCGAGTTTGTATACCCCTGCATCTTGTAGAGGAATGTGACACTTGACAGGTGGTAAGAACTGACTAATCTTCTTTGGTGGCTTGAAATAAGTTTTGATTGAAGCACGTTTCAAGATGTAGCCAATCTTGTCTGTGACACCTCTTATATATGGTAGTACAGCAGGTAGACGCTCGACTGTGGCAGGTTTCACTCGGTCACTGTGATGGAGGCGCGGGATCCGAAGCTTGTTGTCATGCAATACTTGCTTGACGTGACGGATCTCGGCAGCCAGGTGTTGCTCATCACAGATCCCTTGTGTTCTCTGAAACAAAGATTTACCCACGGTAGCTAACTGTGTTGGATGGTGGTGAGATTCACCGTTTAAGTACCTATCAGTATGGGTCTTTTTCCTATAGACGGTGTGGCCTAAGGTGTTATCAGGATTACGGATTACTAAAACATCTAAGAATGCTAGAGTGTTGTTGGCCTCTAACTCCATTGTAAATTTGATTTTAGAGTGTATGGAGTTAAGATGGTCAAGAAATGCTGTTATTTTGTCAGATGGTAATATTGTGAAAGTATCGTCTACGTACCGCTTGTAGAATCTTGGGGTCACAGGTGAAGTGCGAAGGGCTGTCTCCTCGAAGTCTTCCATGAATATATCGGCGACAACAGGAGAAACAGGGGAGCCCATCGCTACACCATCTACTTGCTTGTAGAACTGTTCATTCCACAACAGATACCCGGATGTGAGGCAATGTCTTAAGAGTTCAGCATATTCCTCTGGCATGTTGTTCTCTGCTAGCTTCTTTGATACTATAGTGATGCAGTCTGCTACAGGTAGACAGGTAAACAAAGACTGAACATCAAAACTGACCATAGTTTCATTGTCAGCAAGATGTAGATGTTTAATCTCACTGACAAAATGGTATGAATCCTTTGTATGTGCTCTTGTGTGTCCTCTTAGTAGTGAGAGCACCTTCGCTACGTGCTGGGCCAGACTGTATGTTGGTGTGTCAATCTGGCTAACAATGGGACGCAGCGGGGCCTGGGGCTTGTGTATTTTAGGTAACCCATACAGCTTAGGTGGTTTTGCGCACGAAGGTATCAATGATTTGACGTCTAGATTCAATGCGTCGGAGTGTTTCTTTAATAGATCGGTAGTTGTTTTTAACACGTTTGTAGTTGGGTCTGTTTTGACCTTTTTATATGTTGTTTCATCCGATAAAAGTTCTACAATTTTTGCATTGTAATCTGACGTATCCATTATTACCGTCGCATTTCCCTTATCTGCGCGGAGAATAGTAATATCCGTCCTAGTGCGTAAGTTCTTCAACGCTAAATACTGATTCTTAGGAAGATTTTGTTTGGGCACTGAAACACGGCGTAACAACGATGATACGTCCTGTCTAATAGCCTCGGAGTCTTCCTTTTTAAATAAACGCGATAAAATCCGAAAAATAGTTTTATTTCAATGTGTAGTATTCGCGTAAATATAAGAAAACAATAGGTTTAATGATGTTTTGAATTCACAAATTAGTGCACACGATGTTCTAAATACAATTTACTTTATCCTCTAGCGGATAAAAACGGCCTTTGCACTCAGATATCGAAGAGCAAAAATACTCTTTCCGAGATTGGGGGGATGAAATAGTACATTGTTACCCAAGGGTTGAAGGTAACTTATTCTGTACCGAGACGGGGTTTGGCCCCCGAGCGTAGCGAGGGCGCCAATAGTTCGAGGGACAAAATAAGTCATTCATCCGAGGTAAGCACTGTGCTTTTCATTACTAATACAAGGAAAGTAAAAATAAAAACAAGAAATAACTAAATAAATAATACAAGGAAGTATGAACAATACTCTACTCGAAAAAACGAATGGAGGTCGGATTGTCATTTGCCGCCTATTTGGTTTTTTTCCATTGGCCTAGTTTAATAGAAATGTCAAAATAGAACTAATTTCTTTTTAATAATTTGACAGCTGTCAGTTGAAAGCGATTCTCCCTAGGGCGGAAATGTATTACTTTCAAGAAAAAATCGAATATTATCTCTTCCTAATTTGCTCTGGCCTGAGTGTCGCTGGGATCACCACGCCCATTGTACGGTACCCATAGTAAAGCGTTGCCCGTAGTAAAGGGATCATAAAGTTAGTGCATCAGTTTTGCGGTATTATTTTTGTTTGGTGTCTTGGTATTCTCACTTTTTAATGGGGTTGTTTCTGCAATGCAGGACTTAGCCAAGCATGACAAGTTAGGTAATAATATTTTTAAACTGTGACATCATAAAGTTAGTACATCAGTTTGGCGGTATTATTTTTATTTGTTTGTTTTCTTGATATTCTCACTTTTTAATGGGGTTGTTTCTGCAATGCAGGCCTTCGCCTAACATGACAGGTTAGGTAATAATAAATATCCTACTAATATTATAAATGCGAAAGTTTGTGAGTGTGAATGTATGTTTGTTACTCCTTCACGCAAAAACTACTGAACGGATTTGGATGAAATTTAGAACACAGATAGTTTATAACCTGGATTAACACATAGAATACTTTACTAAAGTCTACGCGGACGAAGTCGCGGGCAGCAACTAGTAATAAATAAATAAATAAATACTGCCACACTAACTGTATGGTCCCAAACTAAGCAACGCTTGTACTATGGGTACCCTACAATGTACTGGGGGCGATCCCAGTGACACCCAGACTGGGGCAAATTACGAAATAGCCATTTCCGAAATTTGCCCCAGCGCCAATTTGAACCGCGCCAAGCGGTAGTCCAAAATATCGAATATTATTTGTGAACTTATCGCAGGTGCCGATGAGGAGAACGTGTCGCGGGAGCTGATGCCGACGGATCTGAAGGAGCAGCTGATCCGGCTCGAGCACGAGAACAAGCTGCTGCGGCAGGAGCAGGGCGCGCAGGCCGACCAGGCCTCCGTGCAGGTACTAGACGCCTGCACCTACAGCATAAACAAACTTTTCAAGCGAAGCTTCTATACGGACGTTCGGGGCTCTCGCCGCGCGGCCACTCTATCCGTGCTAAGTGTCGGACGTCATTAGCGTTACACGATATATACTCAGGGAAAGTGTAACTTTCTATCGGTAAAAGAATTTTCGGGATCGGATTAGTAGTTATACAGATCACCTCCTACAAACATACTTACACCAACTGAAAACTTGATTTAAAAGTAAATTACTTCATGTAGGCTCTCCTCGAGGACTACGTGGCGCGGCTGGAGAAGCAGCGCGCGATGAACCGGGAAGCGAACCAGCGCATCATGCAGTTGGAAGCGACCCTGGAAGCGCCCAACCCTCGCCTCGCCTCCACCATAGAGGATAACCAGAGGAAATGTCAGTACCTATGAACTCTTCAGTTAACTGACTAGCATAGCTTTATAAATTATAGACACAAATAATTCAAACAAATTAATGTTAGTACCCTAAAATTCAAGTTGAAGGGTAGAAGTGATTTTTGTAGCTCCTACACTCCCTTTAGTATTTTATATTAACGTTTTGGAATTGCAGCAAATAGTTTAATACATTGGTGTAATTACAAAACTTTAAGTTTGAAATACTAAAGAAACTACAACAATATTTTGTTGTATGTAGTACATATTTTTTTTCTCCGTGTATTATCAAAAAATATATTAATGATCATGTTTCGTGATCACAGCCCTTCAGGTGGAAGAATTGCAAGCGGCCCTGGCTGAAGAGCGGCGGCGCGCTAACAAGCTCCAAGAAGCGTTGAATGTCCGCGACACGGAACTCGTCGCGGTCGAAGACAAATACAAGAAGTGCTTGGAGAAGGCCAAGGACGTCATCAAGTCGCTCGACCCCAGGGCGTCGGGTGTGTACTGTAATAATACATTTTGACCACACATATAGATTTACATAGATAACGCAAATGCATGTACTTCGCGTGTACGAAACCCCGACCAAGCGTGAAGGTTGGTCGCCGCTAACTTATAGTCCGCGCGACTACAGATATAAAAAATATGAGTATGAGCGAGATAATGACTCGAGAGAATCGTAGCGGGCGGAGGGGCATCGGCGGCATCGGTGTCTTTGAATCGGTTTGGATTTCCCGTCACTAATGACGTCACAGTAGGTGTTAAAAATTCGGCACGCTTGGTTTCAATACAAATCGTGATACTTGCGTAATCTATGTAAATCTATATCTGTGATTTTGACCATCTGCTCTAAAGCCTCAGAACAGGACGTAGGGGGGTCACCCTCTTGCCTCTATTATGGTTGAGGAGAGTGATGCCGCTTTTCAAGTCATGCCAGTGCGCGGGCGCTACTTGCGAGGATTGGTCCACTCACTGTCCTCTTAACAACATTGTCGTTAAACCCTATAATTTTTTTTAGCATGGAAGGGATCACATCAAAGCAATTATCTTCTTGATCTTATCCAACTCTGTTTTATTAATAACTAGCGGCCCGCCCCGGCTTCGCACCCGTGCGAAGCCGGGGCGACATTATTCGAGTTTTAGTAAGGATCCCTAATTTTTTTGAAAATATATTATACCCTATGTCACCCGGGGATAGTGTAGCTTCCCAACAGTGAAAGAATTTTTCAAATCGGTTCAGTAGTTTCGGAGCCTATTCATTACAATCAAACAAACAAAGTTTTTCTCTTTATAATATTAGTATGATGACTATTTTGGTTTGTAAACGTTTAAATTGATGTAAAGTATGAGTAGGTATGCACACCCCACTAATCTAACTTTCTCATATACATAAATACCTAAATCTGAGTAAGATTATTATTTAGTGACAAAGGTGTTGCCTGCTCATATTCTGTTGCTGTTTCTGAGAATGTACACCATCTTTTGTTCATTGAAAAGAGTAACCATTGAGTTTCTTGCCGGATTTTCTCAGTGGAAGCAGCATTCCGAACCAGTGGTAGATTCTGACTTTTCATAAATGCTTTGTTAGCTTACATGAATAAAAATAATGTTGAGTTCAGTTGACTAAATATATTAAGACTTTTAAATAAGTAATTAGGTATGTAATAGTTTTTTCATTACTCATACTCGGAACGTAGGTCTGAAGTTATCTGAGGAGCGCGTTGAAAGTAATACTTTTCAGCTATAGGGAGAATCGATTTCAACTGACAGCTGTCAAATTATAAAAAAAAAATTAGTTATATTTTGACATTTCTATTGAACCAGGTCAACGAAAAACAAAACAAAATAGGCGGCAAATGGCAATCCGACCTTCATTAGTTTTTTAGAAAGTTAGAGTATTGTTCATACTTCCTTGTATTATTTCTTTAGCTAATTCCTGTTTTAATTATTACTTTCCTTGTATTCGTAATGAAAAGCACAGTGTTTACCTCGGGTGAATGAGTTATTTTGACCCGAGGTAGCGAGGGCGCCAATAGTTCGAGGGACATTCACCCCTTGGGTAACAATGTACTATTCCTTTGCAGCCCAACAGTCACTGTCGGACATCACGCTGGGTTACTCACGAGCCGCTACGGCGAGCGCTGGCACTTCGCGCCCTGAAGCTGCGCAGGTGCAGAACAACAGGCACGAGTGAGTACTAAACAATTGTACTATAACTACGAGATAATTTTCGTGTTCAAGTCGTTTAAAAAAAAATTGTAACCGCACACCAATCGTACGACCAATTATAAATAAATAAATATCGCCGGACGAATACACCAACTGTATGGTTCCAAACTAAGCACCGCATGTACTATGGGTACCGTACAATGGACTGACAACCCAACCCCGAAGAAATTACGAAAAGGCCATTTCCGAAATTTACCCTGACGGTAATCGAACCCACAACCACCCGGTGTAGTGAGCCGAGCGGCCTACGCTCGAACCACTGCGCCAAGCGGTCGTTGTAATGGCAATGATATTTAACGAAACCTTGACTCGTGCAGATGGAGTGGCAGCTCGGAGGGCGCGCGCGCGCCCGCGACTCCCGGCGGGGCGGGGGCGGCGGCGGGGGCGGGGGCGGCGGCGGCGGGGGCGGGGGCGGGGGCCAGCGAGCAGCGGCTGCTGGCCACGGCGTGGTACCAGCTGGGCGCGCGCTGCCACCGCGACGCCGTGGACACGCGCTTCACGCTGCTGTCGGCGGGCCACTCGTTCCTGGCGCGGCAGCGGCGCCAGCCGGCGCGCGCGCGCCCCGCGCCCCCCGCCGCCGCCGCCCCCGCCCCCGCCGCCGCGCCCGCGCCCGCGCAATGACGGCCCGCGTGCCGGGCACCGCTGCGCGTGCGATACCGCGCGCTCGCCGTCGCCATCCTGCCCGAGTGAGCGCCTCTCGCCGCTGCGATCGAACATGTATGACGCGCCATCGGACCGTCTCGCCGGCCATGCTCCGTATCCGGCGGTAAAGAGAGACGCCGGGTGTAGGAGAGCGTTTTCTCCGTTGGTTAGGAGAGCGAGTTTACGCACTGTGATTTGTGTGATGGTGCCGTCTCCGAGTGACGCGTTCGTTCTGGTGGGAGTGCGACGGGTCTGCGGGCCGAAACTCGATACAAGTGATCCGCTTCCGCCGACTAACATTGCTAATCTAAGGCTGGTATTAATAAATGTTAAGTGTGAGAGCGACCTTGAGTGCGCCTTTAACGTGTCGTTTTGTCGTGTGACTTAATGACAAACCCAAGATTGGTCTCTGACTGGATATAAATGTATGAACCGGCCTAACTGACGATAATTCACTTATCAATACATAAGGAATGTTAACGTTCAGAGCTTTTGATAGAATAATATGTGGATGCTGGCGTTCATACTAACAGTTTATGCGTTCTAATGATTAAGAGCTACCTTCAGTGTCTTATGATAGGTAGTTTTATGACGATGTTAATGTCCTCTGTTATGTACATCGGCTCACTACGACGGACTACTACAGGTTTACAAGGTGTTCAATGGATGAAAGTCGTATTCTACTACACAGTAGACCAATTAGTGATAATCGAGATATTCTCATTAGACATTTTAAATGTACAAACTGTTGATAATTGGTTAGGAATGTGAACACTATTTTGTAACTAAGTATGTATATGATTAAAAATGGTATCTCGTTACGCAGACTCTTCACACTTTCTTGATCAATAATGTCAATTGAAATTACATTATTTAATTATATACTTATTGTATGATTGTGGATGATTGCAGACGGTATCATTTAGGATGATCTTGTGATCTTTATATAAAAACAAATGTACCCAATATAATATTCATGAGGAAAAGACATATAAAAACAATTTATTCTGCTCACAAAATAATGATTAATAATTAGTTATAGATATAATTTGATCGCACGAAATGTAACCACCAGGTTAAGTTTATGACATATGTAAGTTATTATTATAAATAATATATCAGAAATTTACATTGGATAAGTAGTTAGTTAATTGTGAAATATTTTAAATTCTCTATTGGGGTATCTGTCAAAGTTGAGACGTCTTCATATAATTTCAAAAACCCCATGACTAAGTGATTAATACTGTGCCCTGTTCCTTATCTATTCTATTCAACTTAAGCCCTCCTATACTATAGGTCTTCTAAGCTATTCTTTTTTGTATGATTTACTTCTGGTCTACCCTGATAGTTTTAATTACTAGTATTTACACGAAACGACTGCTTCATAGGCTCCCGGCAGTTCCAGTCAGTAATAAAAATGATAAACACCTTTTTATTTACGGAAAAGTCACAGTATTCTAAAGTTTTCTCACCCTACGTTTGCACTGGACGAAAAATGTACACGAAACTTGTCTCTATTTTTTGTTGTCATAAAATAGAGACAACATGTTTCGTCCATTGCGAACGTAGGGTTAGGTTCAAAAATATCGGGTTATTGAACTATTGTTCATCAAATAAGGCGGGTTAAGACCGGAAGTGGAGGCATCGACGGCCTGGCCTACAGGCTGAAGTAGATCTTGATCGCGAACTCAATCATTTCAACTGTAAATAAATATCTAAAACATACTTCATTCAACTGTTCGTCTTGTTCTTTAAAACTGTTTTATATAGGTATTTATTACAATATCTTGTTTTAGAAGGTACTGTGATGTGTGATTATTAAGAACAATATATAAACATAAGCTTCCTGCACTTACTATTATTTTAAGAATAATTATAATATTGTATAATTTCGTTTGTAGCAGTTTGTTTGTTAATATTTATAAATGTTGTAATCAGTGTCTCGTCTAATCAGAATTTATAATTTGTTAATTATTTAAAACACTACATACTTATACCAAGTTTATTATCATCACATTTTTTTTCTAAGTATTAATTACAATTGAAGGACGTAAAATATTTAAGATTTGCGTGTAGCGTTTTCTATGTGAACTTTGATGCAAACATCTTATGTTTGAGGTGCAAACAGTGCAAAATATTTATGTTAACATTAATTTTAGTATAAAATTGTGATTTATTGTTGATTATGACAATATAGTTTTGAGATTTTTATATTTTCGCTTTCATTCATAATGTCCCATGATTATCTTACATACATTAGTACACATTTAAATATTCTATATTTTCGATATACGCACGATATACGCAATATGCAGTTGTTACGCAGTGTGTACGCTGCGTGCACAACAATAAAGACACTCGCGAGATTAAGACTAATCGATTGACTAGAGAATCATCAAAATCGGCCCACGCGTTTGGTCTCTACAGCGCAACAAAGGAACAAACATAGGCTGATAAACACATTACCATTCTTTGCATCGCGCAGTCGGGTAAATAGCTTTGGGAATGGTATAGAAAAGACAAACAGTGATTTCATAATTTATTCTTAATTGAGATCACAAGACACTTACAATTTAATTCAAAATATCACATCATACCAAATGAACGCACCCTACGTGGGCGGTTATACACGAGAAAATTTTGTAAACGACATCATACCTTAGAACGGCGTATAAACAACATAGTCTAATTAAAATAAATCTTAAATAAAAAAAAACTAAAATAAAAAATATAACTTCTAAAAATAACTAGACTACCACGTCGATGAAGACTAATTTTCGAATCTGCCATGGTTTAAATATTATAAATATTTATCGTTACATTGTGAACTTCTACAATTTTGTTACTAATACATTATGTAAGTAATTCTAATTACGTAAATTGACTCTTTGAACGCCATGAACGTCAGTCACTGTCCTGCTGAATGCCTGCTGTACTGAGCGTTCATGACGAGTTGAAACAAGTTTGTATTTATTCAGTACGCGTAAGGTTACGTATGATATTAATTAGTCGAAGTCTTCATCGGAGTCTGTTTTCAGAACGCTGTCTGACCCGGAACCAGGCTCACTGTCCACCGCTATTTCACTGTTGGAAAAAACAATACACCTATTCATTAAAAGGCAACAATTATAGTCTTATATTCAAGTTCAGTAAATATACGTATCTACTTCTCGCCTTCGATAATTCTGGTATGAATAGCTAGTTGTGCATTTATTAATTAATTCATTTTAAATACGTTTATAATATTTGGTTTCGACAATGTTCACCGAAGTTTGATAAATAAAGAAGATAGGGCTTAGTATTAACGATAAGATTGAAAAAAATTATTTTCAGTGACATTGTCACTGTAGGTACATCTTGGAAGTAGCATCTGCTAAATTTGTTTCGCGTAGGTAGAATAGAAAATAAGCAATATTAAGTTCCACTTTTCCTAATTACGTGCTATTATGTATCTGCCTATTATTATCTGCCCACGTTTAGAGTTGGTTAACACAACTTATTGAAAAAAATCTGTAGGTAATGGGGTTTCTTTAAAGGGCTTAATGCTCTCAATTCTTTTGGTTGGCTGTAAATGCATCCTTTCTGCTGCGGAGCGGGTAATTTAGCTATTTTTTTCTCAGTATAATGTTTATGCGCGTAGTTTAAAGAGTCGTGGTTCATGCAGCTTTTGCGTGTGATTATTATCGCCTGCAGTACTTATACGAGTTTCAAGCGTCCCGTTCAAGCGAACTTATGTAAACAAGCTGTAATGGAGCTTATGGAGCAAAGTGTGATGATAATAACTGGCGGGTTAGTAAAGAAAGCCAGATTGGGTACCCATAGTTACTCGAGTAAAGTTAGTGGGTATTATATTATGATTTCTTGACATTTCACAATTATAAGCGTCCTACTAGAGTTAAAACTGATGATTGAACATTAGAAGAATTAAATTAAGTCATGATTGTTAAGAACAATGACGTATTTAAATGAATTTTCATTCAATCAAACCACTTTGTGACTTGCCTGTTCTCCCCTGCCTCGTCCAGTTTTATCTCAATTATATTTCTGTTGGACAATATACCAATGCTTTAAATGAAACCTATAGGTAGGCAGAAAGGTTGGTAGTTAGTAGTAGGTAGTAGGTAGGTAACCTAGGTAGGTAGAATATTGCTGCCACGACGTGTATGGGTTTATTAATTACAAATTCGACAGTGTGCCTGCATATATATGTTCAGAAGACTATTTTGTCTCAGGGGTTACCACACCGATCGACCTCCGAGCAATCGATAGCAATGGTTTTGGAGCGTGCTATCCGTTTCCCAAAATATCAGTTCCAACATTAATAGGCTCCCATTAGGTACACCGGTATGCCATAACACTCGTATTGTAAAGTAAGTACCTAGAATGATTAATGTAAACTAACCCATTGAGATCCTTGGTGAGCTGTATGTCCACGTTGGTCGCGGTCTCGTTGAGGCCGTTGAGGGCCTCACAGAAGTCGCTGCCGACGCTCTGTAGATGCTGAGTGTTGAGATGGAAGCCCTGAAAACGACAAATACATGTTGAATGAGAGGAAAACGGCGACAACAGAAAATTGTATAACCTAGCAACTTGCCTAATCAACCTGTATTATGAACTAAATTTAGTTTGTGTGGTCTCGAGTTTTGATCGTTAAAATATTAATAACCAGCTTTTTTAATTAGTCCTAAATGAGTCGTTCCCCTGAATAAAATATAAATATCTGGTTAACTTAGCGCCCTGTGACCCGCCCCATTCGAATTCTTACATGAAAATTCACATCAATAGAGTAAGACATTAGATTATGTAGTAATAATGGTTAAGTACTTATAATTAATTGTATAAATAGTAGGTATAACATCAAGCTATCGTATAAGAAACGACTGTCCGTTACGCAATGTTCCACTCGATGGCATGATCATTAATAAAGCAACGGACGGGCACCAGTCTTCCCACATAAGCAGCCAGTAGCCAGGGTCGGTCGCATCCGAGCCCCTTATCAGGGGATCTTAGTAGATACTGCGAGCCAGATGTATTAGCTCGCCTGTCGAGTCCTAGGTATCGTGATCATTAATCCGATAAAACGTCATTTCTAATTGGATTAATAACGAGACAGGATGCGTGTTATTATTATATGACTTCAGATAAATTAGGACAATATTGGCCATAGAATTAATTGCACAGCTTGTTTTATTACTTAGTGCCATTTCATGGCTACATGAATCCCATTTTTGGTTTAAATAAAATATAATTTTAATAGGTTTTCTTCATGACCTCAGAATAGATGCCGTCGCGCAGATAAAGTTACAATAACTATTTGCAAATCGTACATAAATGTTATCTGTTGTACTTAAATTACACTAAATTGGATTTGATTTTGATTACACTAAATTGAAGCATGGAATCGGGAAGCTTAGGTTACCTTACCAACGCCTCAGCCGCAAAATCAATCTTGGTTCTAAAGCCAAGAAGTATTTATGTGTAGGGCGCCTAAAAGTAGAAACCTTTGTCGACTTTTTAGGTATGTACATAGGGCCCAGTCTTGTGGAATTTACCTTAAATGGGCCTCTATCAAATCCGCAGAAGGATGCCTCCATAGTGTACGACCTGGTGACGCCGAGATGTCGCCACACGGTGACGCGCGCGGTGCTCTCCCGCTCTCTCTCCACTCGGAAGCAGCAAGACCCGAGCGCGAACGCCGGCGATATCCGATGCATCAGCGCTGGCAACATCTGTCGGACAATTATCAAACACCGTTGCACCAAATACGGTAAAACGAGGTATGCACGTTCTTGAAAACTCAAACGACTAAGGACATTGCTCGTGGCAATTCACGATTTTCGAGATGAGATTATATCGCGCACTCACCAAGTACTTTACCGGCTCGTCCGGAACGAGGCGGTCGTTGCTGCACCAGCTCTCCGCGCCCGCGCACCCGTAGAAGAACACGTTCTTCTTCCGCGAGTGCCCGTGGTAATCGCAGTACACCAGAGGTGGTTTCTTCCAAACGCGCACCAGGTATTCAATAAGACCCTGCAGTAAATTTAAGCTGGCTGTAATCTGTTACAATATCAAGCACTTTTATCTGCAGCGTGATATTACCTTACCTTAGTATGATAAATAGAAGGATGCAAAACGGGACTCGGTTTACACCAACGTCGATTTAGATCTTCATTAGTCAAGCCGCATCGATGGCTGCAACAAGAAATGATATTAAATAACGAGATAACCAGGAACTCCCGCGACTTGCGAGCGACAAGTGTATCGGAGATATAATGTCCGATAGACAGGTCCATTGATTCGAAATGAGGCAGGTACTTGTGTGTCGGAGTTGGTCGTCGTCATTTTATTATCTAAGTACATAGGTACTTACAAAGTGATAAAGCCAACCATTATGGTCTAAATGATCGTAAAAGGTAAGAAGCTAACACAAATGTGAACAAAGTTGCATGGTAAGTATCTTATAATCGGACAAAGACCGTATCGAACCTTCCTTATTTACAACTCAATACAGCGGTTAAATCGAAGCGGTTATATTTCTTTAGATACGGGACACGATCGCACAGAAAGCTATGAACACAGACAGGTATATAAAATTGATTCATGTTGTTATAACACTCATGAGACTAAGGAACATCAACGTGGAAGATTTGATATGACATGCTATTAAATAGAATGAAATGGCCACGTAGGCATTCGTGGCGGGCCGGCCGGTGTAGGCTGTGTGCACGTGATCCGTGCTCGGAACACGCCTCCTCACATACAGAACACTTCAAGATTTTGTCTCGCCACTTCCAATGAATCTGGTATTTGTATTCGGTGCACCGTTGCATTTATTTTATATTTCTTGTATACTTAAGGCAATTTGAGAACGTTATAAAATATGTCTTCCAGGATAAGAGGCTCGCTATTAAGCTGATTACTTAATGTTGCCGCTTTATAACATACGAATTTTATAGCGAAACGTGTGGGATGCTTGGAATTCAGTACAATTTAGCAGAGCGGTAGCTTTGCACAGTATTATGGAGAAAAAAATAATCAAAGATCACGAAGACGTAGGTACTGCCACGATCGTGCAGCATTTGAAAACCAAGACAAACAATAGGTCGGTAAAAGGAATGTATTGTAGCGATCTTCCCCCGTTTAATAAGAAATAACAAGCATCGCGGCTTGTATCATTATTTACAGCTAGGTAAACTTAGTGCGTCTGCAATTTACGACAATTCACTACACTTTTCCCGTTATTAAAGGGCAATTCTTATTGTGGACGTGCTCCTGACATAATCACATTCGCAAAGGTAAGCAACCGACGACGAGGAAAAGAACGCGAAAAATAACTGTAATATTATTTACGAAATCTTACGTCATTAATTCTTCCCAGAGAGAAACAACCCGAAAACATAAATAGTTCCCAGAACCGATTCGTTTTAAATTCACACCTCAAAGATCTTGATAAGACAACGAGCAGAAAGAGTTCACAAATTATTTTAAGACAGCCAGTAATCTGAATATTGTTTGACGCTTTAGCTGGAACTGAATAATATACCTAATTATTGAATTCATAGTAGGGTTTTGCAATTCTGAATATATTCAGTTTAGAAAATGTATCATGTGCATTTTTTTCGTGGGTGGCACGCCGTTCGTCCAATTAGGAGCGGTTCAGCGCAGGCGCATCATTAGCGGGCGCGGAGGCGGCGGCGCGCGGCGCGAGCGGGCGCCTCGCGCCCGGCCCTGGCCGCGGCCTTCGCCCCGCGACCGGTTGAGCATCTTTACTTTAATCAGGGAAAAAAATAGCTATAGTCCGCTTGCGCGAACGAAAGCGAATAAGCGAGAAACTGCACCCCGCCTGCCGTGTTTTATGGTGGATTGTTGAGGTACCGGAACGATCAACAGGGATGGCGCGCGTGCGCCGTCGCGTTGCGTCTATCCATTAACTATCTTGGGTACTGACTTCGAAGACATTTGCCGATATTTTATATACGCACAGACATTTACAAAATGCGCATATTTGGTTACCTACTTTGAACACTATTGTGAAAATTGAAAATAGTTACCATACATACCATTAGTCAGGCAGGTAGAATAGAAGTACTATTGTAAATGCGTAACTCAAAATATTTACAACATGAGCATTTCACGCGTTTTGCGGTCTATGATCTTTTTAAACGTTTTTATAAATAGTGACCCTTTGAGGCATGTAGTGACGACCGTAGCTGGTTCAAGGGTCTGCCTGCTCATCTATTTATAGCACGCGCCGCGCAAAGATGGTATCGCGCCTCGGCCGTACTCAGCCTCCCCGAGCCCTGCCCGCCCTGTATAGCTACACCCTTCGCATAACGTTCAACCTGTAAAATAGACCAAATAAACACTACCATTTTATATTTAGTTCGCCTATTTATATCATATGTCCATTGTTTGCGGCTCAATTGGAATCCACAGCCGCGGGGCGATTCCAGTCCTCGATTCGAGATGGTCGTTATATTTCTCAAATTATGCGCGGTCGATAAACGGGGATATTTACGCTTTGTAAATGGGAACCAAGACTGTAATAATTTAATGTCAATAGATACCGGGGCTGTCGACGAGGGGATTAGATAAGGCGGTGGGCCCTCGGCACACGTCACGCTCATCCGTATTCCTAGCGCGGAGGCTGTTTCCTGCGAGCCGCGGCGAGAGCACGCTCTACCACGAGTTCTCGACGGTATATTATCGGCCTCAGACGAAACTAATAACTTAGACGGAGCGGTTAGAACTAGTAAGTGAAGCCAACAAAAATAATACCAAATAGCATGAATCCAGATTCTTTTTAAGATTTGCGGTTCGCTATTCACGATGCGTGATCGGGGTCGTACGTCTTATCACAATTTAATTTATTTAGGCCGCGTTGCGTCGTAATCTATATATTATACAGGTTGAAACAAAAAGGTATACTTTTTTTCAAAACTTATCTTTGGAATTCTAAAACTATCAGCTTTGGAGGAAACTTGAAAAACCAAAGGAGTTATAGGGATACAGCTGTTGACAGATTTCATGTCTACAAAACCTTCAGTACTTCAACTTTCCCACAAAGCCGATAGATTTAGATTTACAAAGTTAAGTTGCAAAAAAATAATATACCCTTCTGTTTCACCTAGTATATATATAAATATATAAATGAACTAGCTGTCCACCGACTTCGTCCGCGTAGTATTTAACTTAACAAAAATTATCGGGATTATCGGGATAAAAATTATCCTATATGTTAATCCCGGTTATAAACTATCTGTGTTCCAAATTTCATCCAAATCCGTTCAGTAGTTTTTGCGTGAAAGAGAAACAAACATACATCCACACTCACAAACTTTCGCATTTATAATATTAGTAGGATCTTTATTTCCTTGGTCATCGCATCACGCGTGAACGGATGTAACGATTTCGCTAATTATTTTTTTGTTGTGTTTATTATTGTCAGGATATGTTTCTGATAAATTAAAAAAATAAGCTAGTTGAGCGGAACAACTCAAATTCAATATTCAAGGTTAAGACAGGACAACGTCTGTCGGGTCAGCTAGTAAAATATAAAAACAGATGAGCAAATCTAAAGAATACTGGATTGAAGCTATTCGGTATTACTTTCGCTGGCTTCTTTCAATAGTACTACGCGCTCTGTCTAAGTTATTCTTTTCATCTTAGTCATCAATACTCCGCGCAGGGCCGCTGAATGATTAGAAAGGAAGGCGTCGGCGCCGTCGGCTAGGTTAGGGATGTGGAGGGCTGTGCAAGGTTTCGCCAACCGTCGGCGACTCTGTATTCGTGGCCGACACCGGACACGCCGCGAGTTATTTACGACGGCCGCGAGACAATCGGCCGGTCGCAGCGGTTATCCGGTGCCACTACGACAATAACATGACGTGGTTATCTTTATTAAATAGCGTTGTATGGAATTACCACACGTGCCCGGCTTGTATTTATAGAGAGACGCTGAATCATTCGCGAGGTATGGCAGTTACATTAGACAGGCGGAGGGAATGTGGACGTCGTGTACTTAATGGTGTTCATTATTTCTAGAATGTTATCAATGGTGTTTGTTGGGGGTGCGCCGAGCTCTGGTGGCAGCAAGCGTCGCCACGGCCACACTACCTAATTGATTTTATTTGCCGAGTGTCGGCCGGCGGAAGCGTGGCAATTCGCCACAGGACGGTTCAATGACACGGCACTTTTCTCCGGCGACAGTGGTCTCAGTCGGAATGCAGTGACCATTAGCCCAGAGGTGCTCTGTCGAGGATGTCTTGTTTTCACAGCTCTGATGCAGGCCCATTTTTTTCGTAGGAGATTTTACTGAATTTTCGTGCTAGTGGGTAACAATGGCAGGCAATAATTTTACAAAAGATCTGGTTGTGACTATGTATTATTAGCCTTATGAACTAACGTTACACTGACTGCATCATACTAATTGAACAGATAGACATCTGAATGACTAATAGTTTAAGAACTTGAAATCCTAAAAATCTGCAGCAGTTCCCAGCGATATTTAAACAGCATATCTTTAGACTATGTTATATTTATTAGGGAACATTATCTCTAAAATCACTTTTATTGTAATATGTAATATTTTATTGACAGGGGCAAATTCAGGTTTATTAGCATCCAGTACAGTTTGGGGGAACCTAGAGAAAGATAGAGAGAGGGAGTGAGAGAGAAAAAGAAAGAGATAGAAATAGGGTTAACAATCTTGCGTGTTGCCGGGACTCCCATGATGTGTGATAGGTCCGTTTCTCCTCGTTGAGTATTTAATCCGCCTGTGTAGAAGGGTTCTTAGTTTAAAAGTCAGCGGTCAATCGTGAATCGATGCACGGCGGCATACGGAACCGATCGGACACTACGCCCATTTGAGCGACAAACGGCGGCGCATGGTGGTCACCACACCATGACTGGTATTACGAGACGTAACGATATAAGTAATGAATAGCATTGGGTATTTTAGTAATATAACATAAAAGGTAAATGCCATAATGCTCGCATGCCCGCCGCGCACAAGAAAATAGCATTTACCAACCTGTATTTATAAGGCCTCTAAGGGCGTTTACGCACTGCGTCCGATTCGAATCCGAGAAAATATGGATCTGTAAAACTCAGCCGGAATTAATGTTACGCAAACTTAACTTACACCTTGCTGTTATTATGAATCTTTAAGGGAATTTATCTATAGTTGTCTATTATAATCAATATAGAATAACAAAAAGACTAGTACACCGATTTTGTAATTCTAAATAGAACCTTAGGGTCCTCCGCGTGGCACTTAGGTACCATAGCAAAAAAAAAAAAGAAAATTTAAGCGGTAAACCAATACAAGCGAGGTAAGGCAAGTACCTACCTCAGTGTATGTAGGTAATGTGTTTTTATATCTGAACTAGCTGAGCCCGCGACTTCGCCCGCGTGTAATTTAACTTAACAATAAAGCCCGGTCCCGCGTTCTGAGCCCGCGCGACAGGACGCATTTTTTTTATTTTGTTTTTCTAAAATAAAAGTAGCCTCAGTTACTGCTCATAACATCAGCTATCTAACAGTGAAAGTCCCGTCAAAATCGGTCCAGCCGTTTCGGAGATACTCTTTGATTTCAAGTGTTTTTATTTTTTTACGCGGAACCCTAATTGTTTTTCTAAAATCAAAGTAGCCTAAGTTACCCGCTATAAGATCAGCTATCTGCCAGTGAAAGTCCCGTCGAAATCGGTCCAGCCGTTTCGGAGATTACCCGGAACAAACACACAGACAGACAGACAGACAGACAAAAAAAAATTAATTCGCGTTTTTGCTATAGGTATCGTATGTACTTTCATATGCATTTAGTGAAAAGGTGTTATTTTGATATTACAAACAGACACTCCAATTTTATTTATTTGTATAGATGTCACAACTCAAGGATGGTCAAAGTTATAGTGCATAAGTACCTAGATACCTAGTAGAGGGCGAGTGCCAGGGAGGGCACGCAATGCACTGCATTATTTACATAATAACGAGGACCGGGTGGCCTTGGCGCATCGCAGCTCCGCAAACCCCTCCAGCCTGCCTTGTTCAGCTTATTGCATTATATCAGCATATGCCGCGGCCGCGCGTCCAAATGCGCGTAATGATTCATTACGATACAGCTCGACCGAAGACAGTTCGAGTTGAATGATGACGGCGATGACTCGTGGATGGGTGTCATTGACTTCGGCCCATCATCTATTACAATGATGCAAGAGGCCGGCGTGAACTATTCGCACGAGATCGTACTTCTTTGTTGAGCGCGGCGGTCGGCGAGGATGGGTTTAGGGCCGCGGCCGCGCGGCGTGCGCGGGCGCAGCGTACATTGCCCGCGGCGGGCGGCGGCGGCCGCAGCATTTAGCGCCGCGCGACCCGCTATTATATGGCCTGGACTCGTAATTCATTAGCTGACTCCACTCATATTATTTATGTTGGCTAGACTTTTATACGAGAATACTTTTCTTGCAGCCGCATTCAATGTTGCGGATTGTAATGCGCTGCGAGCGAGGGATAATCGCGATATCTGAATAGAATAGACGAGGTCAAGGAATTGCATGATACAATGTTCTTTTCACAGCTTTCTTTCGCGGAGCGGTCGGTGTGCGCTCTTGATTTATTGCACGCCAAGTACTTTTACTTACTTATTTTATGTATTGCAGGTCAGCGATCATAAAATGATTCCGAGTATTTCGCGAACTACGTTCCAAGTTCGCACCCCTCTATGAAATTCAGTAGAATGTATGACGGTCCTGGTATTATTGAACAATGAATATATTTATGCTTTGTGACTTATTTTCTAACCGAAGACAGCAACGTCAGTGCTTACCTTTACAATTTTTTATAAAATAAAAAAACTTCACAGAATGGTCGTTTAACCATATAGCTACCGTGATATTGGATACATGGGCCAAGGGTGGGATTGACAGGCCCCGGGAGGGGTCGCAGGAACCCCTGGCTCCATTTCCGGGAAGGCTCTGGATCACATTTTAATTGGCGAGTGGTGACGCCCGTATCCTCGGATAATAACTCAAGGTGATGCCTCCGCCGGTGCGCATATTAATCCCCGGCCGGACGTGTTGGCGCATCACTCGCGGAAACGTCCGTTTCGTGATTGACCGCCATTGATTCACTATTATTAAACAAATGCACTGTAAAACTTTGCGACGGGAATTTATTGTTAACACGCGTGACTCTAGATTTGAATTGTGGCGACATCTCTAACCATAAAGGGTATGGATGAGATTAAAACATCAGTCACTTCTATACACTTATTTGATTTCTATAGGTAGGAAATCTGGAAACCCGTAAAGTATTACGAGATTTGAATATAAGGATAATGATGGAAGTGAAATGAATTTTAGATTTCAAAATAATAAGCAGTAGAGACGTAAAAGGAAAAAGAACATGAAAAAGGGTATGTAAATTAAGAAGTGGTGGAGCATATGAAAATATACACACCGCTTCAATATTGACGTTCCACAGTTTAAGCATGAAACATCCCAGCCGCTAGCGAATGTAGAGATAGCACAGAAAAAAAATATTTTCCTTCAAATTGTCACGAACAAAGACGAGGCCGTGTGAGCGAACCACTCCTAAATAATAATAGCTGCGGTGTCGGTGAGGAAGGTGTACCTCGCGGAGTGGAACGCAATCCCGAGGGAATCCGGAAGCACCGTAGAGCCAAGCAACGCTAATTGTGCAATTGAGCTTTAGCTACGCCGCGCCGTCGTCAGTACCCACACCATGTGAACAGAGAGATGGGACGCCATGACTTTTACACATTTTTCATTTATTATTTAATGGAAAGATTCGAAATGCTTTAAAACTTCGTTTGATAGAGGCTGAATTGGATTTGAAAGGTACCGTTTTCGAGTTATTTGTAGTCATGAACAGTTCTACTGAGCCATAGAATGACTTTCAAAATATATCTCGAGACGTTCATTACAAATATGCATAAAGGTTGTATAGTTTCAGTGTGAACGTGGGTGGAAATAAGCCGAGGTGCGAAGATGATTCAAGTTACTCGTCTAATATCTTTATTTGTCTTCATAAAATGAAATATGGCCAATGGCTTTATGTCTGTTGCTATTTATAAGTAAGACTAGAACGTACCTATCAAAAATAACACAATCGTATAGATGCGGTGGGTTTAATTATCCTGGAGGTCGTTTTCGAGGGATAAGAAGAAAAAAGAATTTGCGAGTGTTTGAGAACAGTAAAGAAGACTTAAAATAATAGAAAAATACGGTAAATTTACGATAACAGATTTGACATTCTAAATATTAAAATTAAGGCCAACGTTTCTTAGATAAATGTCCAATTGTATTTTTTTATTTATTCATATTACTTACTAGGAATTCCGATTTAGTTGAGATCTCCGAATGAGAATAGATAATTTACATAATTACAGACGCTGGATTCAAAGAGATAATTAAGTATTTACGATCTACTCAAGAATGTAGCTATTTGAAGGCTGTGGAATACCTGCATTATCGGTAAACACGCAGCACATGCCTTCAAGAAATATTTAATGCATCGCATATTATTCAACCGCCCGCTGAAAAGCCATAATGAAAGTTATTCAAGTGGATAGGTGAATAAATTCCAAACATATGTCATTATAAATTATAGAACGGCTATGGGACCAGTGTCTGGTTGTATGAATATGGCCGTAGATTCGCATGAAGCGCATTTCCTGCGATTGGAACGATTAAGATCTCTGAGTCACCCATTCGATATGGCAAACAAATACACATGTCGGTCTAGAGTAAATATTTTGAGAGTCAATATAGATAACAAAGAACCGCATATTGGTTGCTAAACACGACCCTCAAACAAAACACTTAGGATATAGAATACACAAAATGAAATACTTTGTTCCTGGCTCGCCTGTGACGGGCAACTTTAGGGCTTAAGGTTGCATACATAAGTGCGATAACATGTGTATCCAATGTGGATATTTGGTCGTGAGAAAGCAGTGATCGGCGCCGCAGATGAGTTGTTAAGATTGGATTTACGATATTTCAAAATCACGTTCATAACCTTGAACCTGTGGGAAGGAAATCACACTTCATCAACACTATAAAAATAATAACATTCGTTGATATATTCTTAGAAATCTGATATTCTTTTGTAATTAGGGTACGACTAAAGTGCAGATGGTATTTATTTAGTAGGAAATGAGTATTCAAAGTAGGTTCCTATGTCCAGAAAATTGTAGTAGCGTAAGTACCACAGATATAGATTTACATTGATTCGCGTGTACGAAACCCCGACCAAGCGTCAAGGTTGGTCGCCGCTAACTTACAGTCCGCGCGACTACAGATATAAAAATATGAGTATGAGCGAGATAATCACTCGAGAGAATCGTAGCGGGCGGAGGGGCATCGGCGGCATCGGTGTCTTTGAATCGGTTTGGATTTCCCGTCACTAATGACGTTACAGTAGGTGTTAAAAATTCGGCACGCTTGGTTTCAATATGTAAATCTATATCTGTGGTAAGTACATATATAGATATGGTTACCGATTCACTTTTCAAATCGAATAATTAAAATATATATTTAATAAAAGTTATTGAGTGAAAATACAATGTTTTCCCATGATTTTCGCAATCGACTACCCTGTGTCTCGCCGCGGGCGGTGCCATCCACCTCCAGCCTAATTAATTACAAGGAAACACAACATAATAAGTGAATGTGGGTAATATTATTTGGGTCCATTATCTCTTGCGTAATGAACGTAAATGTGGGGTTTTGCATGAGTGTTGTCATTAAGTTATTTGGTGAATATGTAATTGATTCCAGAGATAAATCTGGTGGTTATTTATCGCGTGGCATTGCGCAAGTGTTGAAAATAATGATTTCGCTAAACACACTCATGATGAGGGGTTGTCGGCCGGGCACCGTCCGTCGGGGGAAATTATAGGGGAACAGCGAGGCGTGCCTGCTCGGCCCACCACACTTCTGACACCTCGAGCGGCGCACCTCATGGCCAGCGCCAATTATAACGGGAAGCGACTGGCGCGGTCCCAGTGATGGGGAAGCTTCAATATCTACGGAGTAATTGCTTAAACACATAACCGCTGATGTCGAGACGACGACGGTGCGAGGCGTGTGTAGCATCACGTCCATCCGCATCGATCCATTCTATTAGCCACACGCTTGATCAAACCTTTGTAATATACCATCATCTTACTAAAATATTACCACTTTTACATTAAATAAATTAATTTAAAAAATAGGTATATATTATATTGCGAGAATCCTTTCAAAGATTTGTATTCGTTCTCCGAGTAAGATCATAGGTACCTACGATTTTAAAACAAGCTCCGAAGTTTCTGAAGACATTTTAATCCGTTTAAAAATGAGCACTCAGGTTGAAATATAAGCACCGTCCTTTGAACAACAAACAGACACACTTAATACAAATAATAATTCCACCTAATGGACTTGCATATTTCACAGTTATAAGTGCCGAGTGTCATTGTAAGACACGGGGCGCGTCGCCCGCCTCCATGTAGATGTGTTTGTGCGACGTTAATAGCATTGCGCCTGCAAGGCCAAAAAACTCAAATTGCGCTCAGCCCCGGACCGGTACCCTTTGGAGCTGCGGTGTCAACAGTGATTAAGATTCCAGCTGCTAACTAACCGAATCAATCAAATTCCGCTGATACATTAATTTAATATCAAAATTAAACAACGCCAGCGCTGAGATCTCGTTTCTCTCTGAACTTTTTAACGAGCCAATGATTTAATTTCGTTTCTTTTTATCGCTTTTAATATTTATATAAATTCAAAACCTAAATACATAAGCACAGTCCTCAGCAATAAATAAAATGGGCAATATTAAGATGTTTCTGTTTTCAATGACCCATAAACTTTTAATGCCGGCTCGTACTTTTTGCAACTTTTTGTGGCTTGATGTTCAAATAAATGGCGGTATTACATAGGAACATAAAAATAAGTGGCAGCCAGCTTTTATTACGAATGGAGGTCGCGTTTATGGGATAATTCAGGCGCAAATCGCAATAAACCACAGTTTAAATCGTACTGACAACACTGTGCTGATTCGTTATGTCAATTTTACGCCATTTCTAGACTGATGGCATTAAACTTCTCGAAAAAAAGGAAATGATCTATTGGTCATTCAACTCTGCAGTAAATTGATTTGTGAAAACAGAACGCAGAATAACTTAACAAATACCTCTATTAGTGGTACACACTTAAGGCTAAAGCGCCCATCTAGCCCGCGAAGTTCAATTTTTTTTAGGTATATTAGAATTTTTTCAAAATCTGACAATAATAAAAGGCACATTTTGTAATTCGCGACAAAGACCGTATGCAGTGCATTTATTAATATATCCAACTTACTTTAAAACATTTCAAGAACGACAGCTATCCAGATAATCAGGCAATTTTTGTATATTTAGTGATTAACTAGTATCATAATATCCACCGTGATAATATTTAGAGTAAAATAAATGTATTAATAAACGCACTGCATACTGTGTTTGTCGCAAATCACAAAATGTTGTCTTAAATGTTTTCAGATTTTGGATAAACTATAAAAATTCTCGAAAATTTTGAATTTCGCAGGCTAGACAGGCACCTTCACCTTAATGGAATGTGATCTATTTTTAATATTAAGGTACCTTCATTTACACTGCGGCATTATATCTACTTAATTTAAAACCAGTTTTGGGCCCATAATAATATCGATCGCAAATCTGACAGCAATCTTGCTTGAGTAAGTACGCTTTTGGATAGTACCTGAGATATTTTTTATATTAAATTTTGTGGGAAAGAAATATTGAATAAGTACTACAATGACGATCAAATTTGTATACCGTTTGGTTCTGTACCTTATTCTTATCCAAACCTCCAAGTATTATTTCGTACTTTTGAAACATCGTGTATATCTATGTATGGGCCGTAGGAAAATACAAGAATCCCATGGGAAAATAGAAAAAAATACCGCGAACAACGCCGCGGAACCACCGGCTAGCAAGCCATAATTCGATTAGATAATGGAAATCGTGCGAATAAGTGGCGACTGCCTTGATAATACCATTCTATAAGGGAAATCATATATATTTTTATTGCAACGGGGTTGACATTCGCTAGCTTCGTTATAGCTACATTGTTTTATGTGCAGCCTAGCCGATAGCCACGCGATGCATTTATTTTTGGAATCTTCTCAGAGGCAAAAGAGGCGGAGGAAAAAATAAAACTTGAGACGCGTGTCGGCATTCTCTGAACCTGTGCATACCTATGTCTTGTAGTTACGTATTTTGTATTTTATTTTTTAATTAAAATTGGTTCCTCTACCAAGACCGAGTTGGTATATATCGTTACCTATATCTTTCCAGGAAAATTGGGCTCGGGCGGTAAATGTTTTGGATAGGACCTTATTTGGCTCGTTTCTGGTTAGAGTCTAGAAGTTGGTATCGGAGATGCACGACCACGATATCATTATATGCAGTAGGTATTGTAAACTCATATTACACGACATTTTATAATATTTTTTTGCATGCACACTGAACCTGGCCTTATTTCTTGAAATGTACCCATAGTTACAATAAAAGTAAGGTAACACCTCGATTAATTTACAAGAAAAATGGCAACCGCAAATTGTTCCCATCATAAACCGCGCAATTTGCTCAGCGTAATAAAACTGCTGCCACTTCTAATATTCAAAATACACTGCTGTTATCCTATTGTAAAGATCGAAGGATGCTCTAGCAAACATATATTACGATTATTAAAAACACCAGGCATTGGAAGTCACAAAAAAGTGTACCTATAGACAGCAAGTAAAAGGTCCATCTATTCTTCTCACTTTCAGGTCGCCAACGTGCGCGCAATGTCTTTGGTACTGCTGGCATGGGTGCTACTATTGAAAACGATAATCGATGTATCGTGACATTCGTGTCATCGAATCCTACTCTAAATTCCATATTTTTCGCCGTCGTATGTAGTCTGAACGAACGATAATTATGTATTTGTGCGTTCAGTGATCGATACGACGGCAAAAAAGATGGAATGTAGAGCAGGATTCGACAATACGAATGTCACGATATATCGATTATCATTGCTAAGAGTGCTAGGCCTAGGGTGCTAGGCTCGTAGTACGGGTCGTATCTACGCTTGCCGACTTTTTTGTATGTAAAAAACACAGTTACCCTCATTTACAATGTCTCAAAATTGCTTCGCTAATGACTATTGATTAAGGGGTCATCAACTAATGGATCAGTACCGTAGGCATCATAAACTAGACGCTTTCAATATGGTGTAGGTATTTTATGCTCAAAAACGGCATCAGAATAAGCCTCGAAAGAAGGGTTAGATACTTATGAGTGCTACACAGTTTATATATAGGTTCAGTTGGCCAGACCACGCGGATTTTACTATTAATTTTAAATTGAATTTCCTGTACACGACGTGAGCTGATTTCCAACATGAAGGCGCTCACACACTATTAGATTATATTATCTCAACATAAAATACAAATTTAACCAGTTTCAGACTTGTTAAAGAGTCATCAGGAACGTTAAACTTCACTAGTAAAGATTCAGAAATGCAACGTACATACCCAATAAGCATACTTTATTTTATTAAATAGATTTTTATGTAAATTCCGAATGGCTAGCGACGTCCGCCGTCATGAGCGCGCTACCTATATACCGAAAGTTATTCAGAGTGGGCCTGCTAAGGGGTCCCACCACGTCATATTTTATTTTTTCTGTTCATTGCTATTGCGGTTGAATATTCCACGGTTATTTTTAAAACTGCTTTTAAATGATAGCAAGGAGCATTTTTATCGTAGGTAATCGCTGCAATCAGAGTAGCCCTACGACCACCGAAGGCTTAAGTATCGCACGCAACTAAGAGCATTAGAATAATCACGACTGTCATCGTCGTCGCCGCAGACAATGATCGAGAGCCGACAGAAGATCTTGATATTTTCAATGATCACTATTACACAGCAATTGTGGATAAAAATTTAGCTCTACCGGCCAGTAGTCGCAGTGGGTAACAATATTAACGTAAAATAGTATCGAGACGTATAAATAACGATTTATACGTTTTAATATATAAAATTGAAGCTTCACTAGATGTTATAATTAACGGAAGGTGTGTGAATACTTTCATTGCCACTTGATTGCAAGCAATTATCTCTATTCCTTGGTGCGGAGGCGCGGGCGCGCGGCGGGTCTCGCGTGTGATTGGCGCTTAAATAGTTTTGTTTGGCGGCATGTGCGGTCCTATCATTGCTTATTCAAAACATCGGAGTCATGCTGCCGTTCAATTAAATACTCCCCGAAGCGTAGTAACATCTCCCGATCAAAAAAAAAACTTTGTATCGTTTCGAATCCCGATACCTTTCATCTTTTTGCAGCTATTAAAGTATTACTTTCATATATGGATTTTTTTATTAAAAAGAACCCGTGAATTTAATTTTATCGACTGGTATCGCCCTCAGACGTAACTCATCGGATGTAAAACAATACTGATAGGTATCGCTTCGATGCGATAAAAAAGAAATTTTTAAAATGTTCTGCAAACTCTAGAGCAACTTTAGCAGGCAGGTTAAGTGCACTATCTTGTATTGAGATGAACATTTTAAATGTTGGTGTGTACTTTTTTGTTGAGATTTTTATTATTGCAGAGGAATAAAAAAAAACAAGTTGAATTATAAGTAATGGACAGTCCCAGGATGGAATGTGTGCGAGTGTGTGTAAGTCAAAGCTAGGATGGCCGCATGGCGTGCAAAGCAAATAGCGCCCCACCAATTAACGTAGCTTTCAAAGCAACATGTTTAAAGTAGTGGTGCAGCGGCGGCGGCTTTCAAGTGTCTTGCGACCTACCCCATTTGCTTTTATTTCAGCAAAGATCTAATATTGAACGCGACAGACGACCGTTTGTGCCCGGTGATGTCGGGTCAAATGGATGCTTCATTAATGTGACCAAGGCCTACATGTCTGTTTTCAAGAAATATTTCTTAAAAAAGTGCTTTGCGTTAAACATTTAACTGTGAGTTATAGCAAGAGTCCAGTTACAAATACATGAAACCAAGCGAGGCAAGTTCACGTACCAAGTCGTAGATCTTTCCTTTGGCATGAATTCATGCATGTACACAATTTATATTATTTTTATTCACGCTTTGGCTCGCAATAATAAATTAGTATGCTTATAATAATTGGCGTTGTATCGCTCGCTTGATCCTGAATGGGAGATACAACAAAGGTACACCCTTGGATCGCGCCGCATCGTACCGTGAACGGAGAAAAAACTACAACAACGTCGACAACCCTTTGGACAAGCGAAGAATTCGCGTCGACCGCAACAAGAACAAATTGAGCGCGAACTATTGTGCGGTACGATTCACCGAGATAACTCCCGTGCGGCGCGGAGGAGCGCGGGCGCCGCCGCCGAGCCGCGCGTCCGCCCGCCGCGCCGGACGTCCGCGCGGGCCGGGCAGCGCGTCGCCGCTTTGATACGAGCCACCTGCTGCAGCCAACTACATTGCCGTTTCAGACGGTGATTCCTTGCGTGAATCACCAGTGGCAGAGTATTGTATGCGGCGCTTGAGGAGATGCTCGCAATAGCGGTCCCATGTGGTGGTGCGCGCGGGACACGGCTCTGTTATAAGGAGGGGTCCCGGGCAGCGCGCGTTCAGTGTGCCCGAGTGTCCCGTGTTGCGTGTGCGCACTCCTGCGTGTGCCTGCATATTATCGACCCCGCTGATATCGCTCGACTCTATCAAGATGCAGCTCGTTTTGGCCACCTGCTTTTTGCTGTTCGCAGCCACCCTTGCCCCTACAGCAGGTATGTTGACAACTTCGTGCTTAAATTACGAAATATTGGGTTGAATGCTGGATGTATTCATAATTTAAAAATAATGGGCCTTGTGTAATGAAAGTGACATTTCATGTAAGTTGACAGTATCGTGATGTGTGAAAGTCATTGGCGGGGGACGCCCTCCTATGCCCAGCAGTGGAGGTCCTCCAGCGGATGGATCGATGATGAATTAAGTTTTCATTAAAACTTTTTTATACGTATATGAATATATTATTAGATATGTTATTTTCCCACAATATTATTTACATATTAACTTATAGAATTTAGATTGGTAGTTCTATAATATATTTGCATTCGGCATCAAATTAATTCTAAAATGGATTACTTATAGGCTGGCATTAATAAATCTATCTCTAGTTTGAAGATTTCGGAAATGTCATTCTTATGTCAAACAAGTAGGTACAACAAGATATATCTAAACTCAAGATCGCTCTTAGACTTGAGATTGACATATTAAAGCAGGCCCTAGCTCTTAATTTTACAAATAGAATATAATAATTTTCATGTGGAAATAAACTTATTTACAGGCTGGTTTGAAATAATACTCGGGGGTTCAGATGAAAATCGGTAAAAGAAAAAAATGGTCCCGCCAACTTCAAAAATTGATATATCTCCAGTACCTACTATGTAAAATGTTTATAAACGTTTAATAAAGGTGTCTGCTACTCGTTCACGCAGTTTACACGGTTTTTTAGGCTATTGGAAGTGTTCTAACTTCTAAGACCGAAGCCCGATAGTTGTGACAAAAATTTAAAGACACGTAACTCAGAAAAATTATGCTTATATATATAGTCGGTCTACATTACGCATCCACACATCACCTACCGCGTATATTTACCTAAATTATTATTTCGGATTTTTAAAACATCCTGTATATTCAACAAAATTTACTACCTTAAGAACTTAATTCATTTTCAGCATAGTTAAAAACGAGCAACAGTCCTAAAAAGCTCACTAAACTCAGTTTTGATCTCGAAATAGACTTTGGACCAAAATAGAGAAGAACACACGCAACTATTGGCTCTACAAGCTGAACGAGTGTTGCAATAATCTTGAGGCACACCGACAGCTTAAACAGTCCCCGTGTACAAAGGGTCACAATAATACGGCGCAGCGGAGCCAGTAAGGTGGCTGCTGTGACCCACGGGTCTACGACCTTCATTGTTAAGCTTTCATTAAAGTACAATGACTGGTACCACAGCGCGCCACCCTTTGAATGACTTCTGAATTCTAACGTTTTACATTTTGCAATGAATGAAAAACAAAAAGCAATCTTAGGACCTAGATGAAATAAATAAAGAAAACGTTGGTGGACAAGGTTCTTAACCAGTTGTAACTAACATAAAACAAAATATGCGATACCTATGGTGACAAAATAAATTAACAGGGAATAAAAGAAAAGAAGTAAAACAAGCAAGTGTGGTACACGTTCGTTACACGCGATAAAACACGTTTAATCGGTCGCAACGTCGCAAGTCGCGGTTAATATCAACAAAGCTTACGACATCTGGACGCGGGGTATAAAGCCGGCAGATCGGCTATCGAGGTGGTTTCGCGTGTGTTGACTCAAGTGCTAGGATACAGCCGCGCAAGCGCACACAGGTATGCGGCGAGGGAACAATGCGACACACCGCACCAACTTACATAGATCTAAAAGAACCCTCTAAAAACGTAACTGTCGCATAATTAAAGATGGCTCCATGAATGCAGTAATCGATTTTTGTAAGACTAGATACTACGACTCAATCACTTTGATGGGACAAGTCAATATTTAAACACTAACGACTATCGTTGTAACAAAAAATAAATGAAACAATCTCAACACGAGCTTGATGATAAAATTGCAACTGTTAGTCTGTTGCCATTCTCGGAAAGCATTTTTCTCAGAGTCAACGACACTCGTCAGTGAGGCTAGCATTTATCGGAATGCTGCGAATAACCTAATCAAAGAAGTCTCGGTATGATAGCGAAGAGTCTGTAAGAAGAGTTTACTATTTACACCAATCAACGTAGTAGGGAGCGATTCCGCTAATGAGGCGTGTCCGCGGTTATCGGACAGGTTATCGCCAGGTCGGCAAAAACTGTTCGACGGAAGTCGATGTTCGGGAAAAAATGCGCGGGGTTGCGGAGAGGGCGGCGACAGGTGTGGGGTTCATCGCCCCTCGCCTAGCCGCGTGGCCAGGACATCTAGCGCTCACTTCCATGGAATAATGTTATGGTCCGTCTATGATCCCGCATCCTTCATACTCGTAGCGTTGGGACCGGTACTGCGGATATCTGTGATGTCGCGCAGATAGCTATCTGTGGCATTTACTTATCGATTGCTGGCAGGTGCATCATAATATATATTGGATTATAATGGCAGTCTTCATTAATTTATTTTAACGTACAAAGTTACGGCAAATACAGTACGTTAAACCTCGTTGTTGTTATGATTGTCATAAATTAAAGCAACGGAACATGGATTCTGGAGCTCCTTTGGCTACAATTGGTCTGGGTTTTTGGTTTTCGATTTTTGCAGTCTCGGAAAGCGTCATTAGCTTTGATTTATTAAGTTTGCATCCATTCATAAGGGTATTTATGATAATGATGATGAATCATCAATGAAGTATGGTCCACTTGCGACTTCAATAGATGTATGCTGCTTCTAACCATTGTCTCGTATTGAAGTTTATAAACATGCCATGATTTATTATTACAATAATAATTTCGCAATTCGATGTCTGAGTCGTGTCTACTACCTGTAGAGAAGCCTCTACGTCTGTTATAATATAAGATTACAGTAATAGTAATAAATGTTCTGCCGACGTGGACATAAAATAAGATTTAAACAACGTTCCCACCGTGAACCGAGCGGGTTAGAACCCTGGGACATTAAATAGGGTTAATCTTCAAATGTTGGGTGCCGAAAGCGTCCTAAGTTGTATTTTATTGTATTCGTCCTTCCTTAACATTTTTTTGTTGCTATAATTCAAAAGTAATACGGCTTGAGCACCGGGTGGTGTGATTGTATCAAATTACTATCGGGCGCGAGCTTTGGATCGAGGATGAGGCAATTAGGAGGCTCACGGTTAATATTTTAGAATAATCTTATTGTTGCGGTACAATTTATTAGTTACTTTCAATCGTTTTGGGGTAGATAATATTTGTAATAATATAGATGGCATGGGTTTTGTGACAATGGAATTTTATCGGATTTTCGAGTAGGTTTTCGGGAACTTCTTTCTGACTAGTTACCCGGGACTGAGGGTTATTTTAAACCATTCGAATCGATATCAGAAAAAATGAATTGAATGTTAGTAATCGAGTGGGTTTCAGATTACTAATAGTGCAATACTTTTTAAAATAACGTTAAAGAAGGCTAAAATATAGTTGATCGTTAAAAGTTTCCGAATTCGTTTCCGATATAAATTTGAATGGTTTAAAATACCCCGACAGGACCGGGTCGGCATCGGGTTTGATAACTAAAAATAGTGCGGTAGGTGCATTCCGTGGCGGGCGCGGGAGAAGTCGCGCGCCGTCCTTGGGCATGTCCGTCTCCTCACGGCATTCGCCCGCTCGGGTATCTCGTACCCTTTTTTGCCTTCCGATAGTTATCCGACCGCGAACAATCCGATCGATGTTCCCACGGACGCAACCGATCAAAAAGTTTTGATAGATACCCAAATTGCACTTTTTACTCCACATTAATTTTGGTAAAATAATTTAATGACTGCTTTGCGGCTTGAAACGTTCAAACAATCAGTCATCGTCTGTGGGCTCGTAATGGGGAATTGACGTAAGCCAATTTTCCAACGAGAGTTCAACGACTTGTTTAGCTTTACTTAAGTCGTATTGCACACGTACACGTAATATAGGTACTTTGATTCTGTGTAAACATTGGCCTGGGCGATCTAGTCAGCGATACTTTAAGACATCGGATGATGGTATAATATTTAACATTGAACCTGGCACGGCCGTGAAATACCCTCGTGTAACGCATCGTGCACGGAGTGCATGCTCGGCGCCGCCGTGTGGCCGGTGGGTGGTTGCTCTTCGAGCGCCAACTGGTTCGCGTTATGTAATGCATTGGAGTGCACACGCACACCGCGCAGCCTCTCCGCCTTCTCCGGCGCCAACGGTTGCGGTCATAAAATTACACAGCTCTTAATCAACATTTAAAAATAGATACATGTTTGCAAATTGGGTGTGCCCGTGAACCTCTATTCTATAGCATAGATGATAATGGATTATGTTAATGATTAATGTAACGAGTGTCTGTGCTCTTGAAATGTTATTATGCATGTCTACGAACTATATCGATTAATGTAATTTCGCCATTGTTTGAAAAACACTTTACAAGCATTTGTAAAGTGTTTTTCAAAACACACACACACATCTGTGTCACCGCAGTGTTAGCGTGAATAAGATATAATTAGGGAATCTGTGAAAATGTTTGTGTTTTCGCCAAGTTACGCTAGCCCATATTGTCGCAAGGGATCAAAATATGTCATAAGACTTACATCGAAAAATGAAAAATTAATATTTATACGACATCGTTAAAAGCTGTAACGTGATATTTTACGTAAATGGGAATGGTTGGTTCTTAGTACCTGACTCTGTCGGGAGTTCACAGCTGAAACTTTAAATTTCTCTATAATTTTTGTTGTAAACCCAAAAATCGTATCATATTTCTTTACGCAGACGGGGAACGAGCTTTATAAAAAAAAAATAAGCTCTAGGCACACGTATATATAGGCTTGCATACACTTGAATGATTTTACTCAATTAATTAGTTGACTTAAATAATTTATTAATTTAAATAATATAGCCCAATAAAAGATCATTGCTGTTCGTATTCTCTGAAAGCACACCCGTAAGGCTGAGGCCGCACCAGCAAAGCGATTGCCAGGTGACGGCGATTTCTATAGAAATATCAGTTGATGTTCAGTAGGGGTTTGATCGCTGTCGCATCGAAATCACCTTACCGGTGTGGACGCGGCCTTAGAATAACGACAAAGTTCTTTGCCTCATGCTCTTCTGCAAAAAGAACCAGGGTTTATTTTTAGACATTGAAAATGCAGCATTATATGTTGTAAACCAGTTTTTTGTGACGAGTTATTTCACATTAGATTTGTCGCTATGATAAAAAGGGATGCTTAATAATTTGCTGTGCTTCTCTATCTGCTTTGATGTGGTAGCTGTGTTTTAGGAATGCTCTTATAAGTATATTACAAAATCTTATAATCCATGAAGACTCAATCTAAAATGAAAGGGATTACGTCTGGCGATATTTATTATTATTATTACCTACTACACCTATCGATCAACCATCGATCGAACGTTGCTCTACGTAGGGACTGTCGGTCGACGGTCGATCAATTGGTTCGGTAACACCCTAAGAAAAAAAGGCTCGTCTTCATGGTATGATTTTCGAATTTGATTTACATCATGAATACAAATAAATGATGTAAATTAAACTGGTCTTTAGATTCCTGTGTAGATATTTAGTTCATGTAAAGTAAGCTGGTGTAAATAATTATGCTGTCACGGAAGGGTGCTACAAGTACTCTCGTATTATTTGAAGCGTGCGATGCTTTTTATCGTAAATATCAATACAGAACTTCATAATTGCAATAGTTTGCTATTGAAAGATATTATCATAGTCGAAGATATTTATTTCCTTATTATTCGTAGATAATGTAAAAAAATAAAAAGTTTGTAATAATTATTATAATTAGCCCTTTAATATCCCAATCCTGGAAATAGGCCTCCCCTCAGTGCGAGGGGGATTCAGGCCAAAATTTAACCACCCTGGCTCTGTGCTGATTGGCGGATTTTACATGTCTTTCGAAGGCTGATTAAATTTTCTAATCCATGCCGAACCTCATTATTTCTAAATGTGAAAGTAAATTTCAAAGACGTTTTCTGCTATTAAAGGTTTTCTATAAAATATGAAAATGTATTAACTTGATATCAATCGCATCATAAAACCCAATTTTAAAAAGGAACCGGAACTTTACTGGTATCTAACAAAAAATATCCTGAATAAATTACACACATATAAACGCCTAATACAATGTTCAATAAAATAAAAATGATAATAGATTCTTACATTTTACACCCATGTTACATCGACAGCATTGAATGGGAGGAAGTTGTTATTATTATATGATACGTGAGATTCCTGCTAAAGATAGCATTTAAACGAATTCAAATGAGACGCAGTGAGCGCCGGCTGTGGAGAGACACTAGGGCCACACTGCTCGGACTATTCAGCCACAGGCACGTACATGTGGCTCACACATAGGAACTTTCAAAGTCTAATTCAAATTCCAATCATTTATTTTGTTTAGGCCTACGGGGGCAGTTACAAATTGTTAATTTTTTTTTTCGTATATCTACAACCTTATCGGACCGCGACCTCGAGTGAGAAGATTCGGCAAGAAACTCAGCGGGCTTGTCTTTTAAATTTTGTTATATATTTTTTAGCGCCATTTTCTTATATAGTTAATAATGACCAATAAATATAATAGCTCCTGTGTGTTGCCTTTTGCTCTGAAATAATGCTCAGGGGTTTGGATGAGTTTAGGACTAAAGGGTGTCAAAATTTGATCGAAATTAAAACACTTCTTTCCAAATTCTTTTCTGCCCAATTTTAATGCACCCTGTAGACGTAGCACTAATAAGTATGTAATCTGTACTGTGGCTTATACAACGGAATTAACAATTTCAATTACTCACAACTTGTGTTTGCCACAAATTTACCACACATTGGTATGACTGGTGGCGACCACACATATCATCTTTTATTGGAAATCTCGGTTGTAAAGCGATCGTTAGGACTTGCATTTGAACTCAAAACCAAAATCAGATCGCGCCATTGTCTAGTATAATAAAGATATTGCATGAATATCATTGGTTGAGCAGCGAGATGACTGCCACATGTTGAGACTCCCACTTAGAGACAATTCACATTGATTATTTAGTGACGCGACGATTATTATCGTAGTTGGTTACTAGCTCATATGAGGAATGAATAAAGCATATAACTTATTACATACTAGCTAACCCGACAGACGTTGTCCTGTGTTAACTTTGATATTGAATTCGAATTGTTCTGCTCATCTTTCTTATTTTTTTCTTTCATAAAAACCTTCTCCTGACAATAATAAACACGACAAAAATAGAATTAGCGAAATCGTTCCATCTGTTCACGCGTGATGCGATGACCAAGTAAATAGAGATTCATTTTTATATAATACTACCTGTGCCCGCGACTTCGTCCGCGTGGAATTTAACTTAACAAAAAAGCCCGCTCCCGCGTTCTGAGCCCGCGCGACAGGACCCATTTTGAAAAAAAAAATTTTCTAAAATAAAAGTAGCATAAGTTACTCCTTAAAACATCAGCTATCTGCCAGTAAAAGTCCCGTCAAAATCGGTCCAGCCGTTTCGGAGATTACCCGGAACAAACACACAGACAGACAATTTTTTTTTTAATCGCGTTTTTGTTATAGGTTTCGTATGTCTTACTTTCATATGCATTTAGTGAAAAGGTGTTATTTTGATATTACAAACAGACACTCCAATTTTATTCATTTGTATAGATTATATGACAATTGAAATTATTAAGCTACGACACGCTAACCATCACAGTTTACTATCGTCACAAGCGATTCTATGGGAAACTGCTCCAATATACATCATCAGTCATGGCTAGCCAAACGTGACTGACAAGTGGTTCATGTGAAGTTAGCCTAATATGTGTTGGAATCGCGTTGTATATGCGAATGCGCGTGCGGCGGTTACATCTTCTCGCTTCCGCCCGGTGAGTGGTGACACTTTGATGTGCGATTGACTAACGATATCCGCGATATTGTTGCGATGTACCGTGAATTTTAAGAGGATAAGACGAGATAGCTTGTACTCTATTATTAGATAGTAGAAAGCCGAAGGGGCCACAAATATACCCATGTATTTGCGGCCCAGGCTCTTTTGAGTGTTGCGTATTAATACTTTTATCCTATATGTTTTAAAGTAATAAATTCAATTAATTTTAGACGTTTATATGTATTTTATTCCACAACTCTTAAAAATCGCTATCTTTTGAGATCATTTGTCATAAAAACTTGGCGACAGTTCGGATTTTTTGAATACTCCCAAACCGCTATCGGCTGCGGTGTCTTCAAAGATCGTTCTTTAAAATGGTTTCGCTAAAACTGGCTATCGTTATCGCGATCGCTAAAAAGTCGGCATTTATAAATCGCGATGTCTGGTTGCGATTGCGCGGCCGCAGGACATCGCGGGCCTTTTGGACAGGGTCCGTTACAGCGTCCGGTGGATGAGCCCGCCGGATATCCACGTGGCGCCGCCGTGCTCGAGTGCACTCACCCCTACCATTGAATATTGAATAGCCCCCACGTCAAATAGGGTCGAGTCCTCTAGTCAACGATTGAAGGAATATAGTGTTCAATAAAAAATAACGACTGGCATTTTAAATAATTATACTATACTAGGATAGATGGAAAAAAAACCATTTAATATAATTAAGATAAATCATGAAAATTTTATAATATAATTTCAACGGTAATAACGAGCGGAAGTGACCAATTGACAACCCTGGTCGCATTGTCGTGTCTACAACCCAGTGCTGTGCTATATGGAACAGTGCCATCCGCGTCTCGGTGGTTCCGATGACGAGGCTACGTGGTGAGCGCGGACGGGGCAGGAGTGCCGATGTTCTTCATCAGTATTCGGCGCGCGCGCATGACTCACGGCGACGTGACCCGCCTCCCCGACGCTTATTGTTGCCCGAGCGCACTCGTCTCGCTGTCAACCAGCACTTTCTAAACGCCCCTAACGAACTCATTTATTCCCATATTGGTTCATAATCACACGTATACAATCCACAATTGAATCGAATCGGTTTATTAATATAGTCTCTTGCACTATACTCTATAGCAGTGGTTCCCAAACTTATTTTGTATACTGCCCACTTTAAGAATAAATTATTTTTTTGCGCCCCCATTTTTTCACCTACTTAAAAACCACTATAACGTCAAATTAAATTAATTGATTATTGTGGGTTTGTGGGTTGTGGGATTTGATTTTCTGGGTCCCTTACCGCCCCCCTTTAGACCTGCAGCGCCCACAAGGGGGCGTTATCGCCCACTTTGGGAAAGGATGCTCTATAGCGTCTGATTTACAATAGCAATTAAATGCTATTGCATTACATAGTGCATACATCGTGAGACGCAAAGCGTTCATGCAAAGTGCTATTGATTATGGCGGTCGTAATGTAAGGCAGATAGAGACAGTTAATTTAATTTCCTTCGGTGTTTACTACGCTTACGGCTTGAACAGAAAAATTGCGAGACAAAGACGTTGTGTACAGAATGGCAACTAACTTGCGGGGAAAGATAAATCGCCGTAACGATTAGAGTGACTGCAGAATGCAGCATTCATTAAGGAAAAGCTATACACAAGTAAAAGCGAAGCGACGCGCGACATCGCTTATGCATGAGGTTACATTATGCATGGATTCCAATCACAGGCTCAGGACCTCTAATAACCGAAGCTTAACATTTACAACGAATATTTCCAACTCAACTGACTAACAAGCTATTGAAATTGATTTTATATCCCAGTCTGTTTGCATTTATCTATATTTATCATACATCACCGCTCAGTTTTCATGTACAGTATAAAATTGAGCTTCATTAAAGCAAAATTATTGCCATATGCTTACACTCTTCAAAAGATTTAACATGTAATTTCATGTTATCCGATATTGATGTTCAGTGATTGAAATGGCCATATAAAATAATGTCCCCATTAGACAATGATAATAATGTGATATACTGCGAAGACTAGCGCATAAATTCACTCGTATCTACGCGAGTGTTTGCGAGGCTGAGTGACAACGCGTCCATTAATCTAAGAGCCAATTAATGGACTTCCATTACAAGTTACAACCTATATGCAAATCGGATCAACGCCGTTAGAACCTCAGCCTCACGTCCAATCGACAAGAAGGGAAATTCATTTAGTTACCAATTATTAATCACCTTCACGATACTATAAAGCGGTCTCACGAACAGAGACAGGATCTTAATTTTAGCTGCCTACGAGAATTGTTCAGGATGAGTTCACAATTGGCTTCTCAGAGTACAACACGACAAGTGATATATACAGACTTTGAATGCTTTGTGGTTACTTTGTTAAGAAAACAAAATCTTGGTTTTGTTTGTAGACAGCACGCTCGTGGGCTCGTTTAATATGGTCGTGGTTGTGAAGATGCAGTCCCGAGTATTCCGTGCCCGGCCGAGCGTGAGATTCGCGTCGATGCTTCTTAAAGTGGATGACACTGCAGTTATAATCTATTGTCATGGAGTATTGACCGATGTCTACACTTTGCGCGCTCACTTAGTGGCCATATCAGCTCTCTTACCTATTCAGTTTTATTTCATAGCCAGCTGATTTGACGTCTAACTTTTGTTGCTATTGTTAGTTTGTATGGGAGCAAACTTGCAAATCATCAAAAATAATTGAATGAAGTTTAGGTAAGTATTCTTGATCAAATCTATCAAGTTTTTTAGTATCTGTATTTAAAGTTGCTTGGGTATATGCAGCAAGCGGTGTTTGTCTCGTTTATACGTGTAAAACATCAATCGGCAGTAATTAAGACATAATATAGAACCCCGGTGCATCACTTTCATTTCAATTCCAAATTAGGAAGTAGTAAAATTTGCGGTGTACCGCAAGAAGCCTGGGCCACTGAATACAATTAGCGGCGTCACATCGAGGCGGGGGTCTGACCGCAAAACGGTCGGTCTCGTATGTGGTCACGTCCCTACATTATAGTGCAATCGTGCTACAAAAATGACGTGCAGAACTGCAAAATTTATGACAATGAACTTCACGCCATGTCGAACATAACAAGTAGCTGTACATACTTGTCACCATTCATATATTTTTTATTTTTTTTTGAAATATTATAAAGCGTGTTCCTTAAAGGTTACTTGGGTGTTTGGTTACTTGTCCCAAGACGAGAGTCCGTACGATTGTTATATCACTATAAATGAAGTGTTTTGAAATCATAATCTGTAAACAAAATCCTGAACGTAACATTTAGCAGAATACATTATACCATACCAACAAATACCCAAATGAGTAGGTGTGCATTGTCAAGTACGGACAATATCATAAATCATGCAATGAATTCACAAGTTAATGCGAGCGAGGCATTACAAGCGAGATGTATGAGCCACGCGAGGGGCACGCATTACTCGGGGTCATATTCATTTTGTGTCAGCAACCACTGTCATATTTTTCTTTTGCTCGTACAAAAATACCTCTGATGAACATGATTCTCGCTTGAGCATCAAAAGCATGAACTCTATATTCTTATTTGCCACATTCTCTTACAAAGATTTGACCCTCGTTTTCGTGAGAATGCAGTGATAGCTGATTGGTTAACCACGCGGCGTGCGGGGCACTAGGTCCTGGGTTCAAGTCTTGGCTCGCACCTATGGGTTTTTCGAAATCGATGTGCGAATCATAATTTCGATATGATTATCACTTGCTTACGGTGAAGGAATTCATCGTGAAGAAACCTGCATGTCTTAGAAAATCTAAACAATTTTCGCAAGACATGTAGAATGTCTTGGCCAGGTTGGCTGATTACGGCCTGAATCCCGTGCCCAGGAGTGTGACGTCAAAAGGGCTAAATTATTATTGTTATTTTTTTTCTCTTACATGTGTTCTTATTACATATATGCTCTACATTGTTATTATTGTTTGTTACAGCCCAAAGGATAACAACTATACAATTAGACGGCGTCCAGTACTTCATATCTAGAATGAATCCGTACAGCCCAGAGCTCAACTATTTCCTCGCTTATCAATATTGCAGGTAAGTCAATTTATATCTCTTCGAATTTTATATTTCCATACTTGTTGTACTACACCATTCGCATGTGGTGTTAAGGCATTTCTCGCGAGATAAATATCCTGCAATCGTGACTTTGCATATTCTTATCTGGTTTGTCGTGTTTCTGATCCTGTTCAAGTCGTAGCATAACTAGACCTAGGTTGGTGTTAACAAGCGCACCCAGGCGTGCTCCGACGACTCGCGCCTCGCGACCAGGAAGCGAGGGGTCATTTGCATTACCGTTACCAGCGTCGGAGAAAAGTCGACAACAATATTAGAACCATGGGCTGGTCACTTCCGTGAGCCCTTGCCACTGTTCAATACCCAATAAACAGAACGCCAACTGAGCTAAATATATGTCGAGTAATACAGGAAAATACTAAAGCCCAAGTAGCAAGTACAACAATGACTCCGGCCATTTTCATAAACTCAGTGCGCTATATAGCTGCAGAGAGCGCAGTAGGTACATTCCGAATTCATTTCCTTTAAAGCCTGTCATTGTAAAAATGGTCAATGTACCGTTAAGTCTATTTCAAAGGTATAATGACTTCCTAGTGAGAAAATGATTCGGTACGGCTAAGAGCGGCGGCATTGTGCTGTTAATCTCCTGGGATAGTGCCATATAATACGATCTAGATCTGACCACGTGCACGCTTAAATTGCTACGAAAGGTCAGTAGCCTCATTGCTCGGTCACGATGTCCTTCGACGCTTCGCTGTCACGACCTATTTACGGTTTCAATTGTTAACGATGGTGGGTTCTAGTAGTGCCGACTCGATTGCTCGAATGAATTGTACGTATAAAACCAAATGTAGCTGAGAAATCGATTAAGGTCGCAGTTGGGTGGACGACTACTCGAATTCGCGATTCGACAGCCGTGACGATATTCAGTGAGAAGCAGGTGCTGCGTAACGACAAGTGTCATGCTCATGCGTCGCGGGCAGTAACACCGGGCCCGTGGATAATTTACAAACTGCTTCGCGCCATGCCACGGCTCTCTTTGATCGCAACGACAAAAAGAAACTAACGGTACAGATGTGACGAGGATGCAAGATGTCGTGATTTTTTTGTTGCATCTTCGGAACAAGTCATGTAACAAAACGGTTTGGACTTGATTGACAAAAAGATTACAGTTTATGATTCAAAAGCGCAGGTTTTATGTAATGTCCAAAAAGTTTTGGTCATATTCATTTGCATTAATATTTATAAATTCGAAATTATTCCCGATTCAGAGCGTATTCATGATATCATTATTAAAAACTAAAATCGTTGTAGCCAAGACAAACACGCAAAATTTTAAATGGTCTTAAATATGTTGAAGCTACCGTAACGTTTTTCAGAAGTTGAATGGTGAATGCAAGTGAAGTATAATTTATGATGTTTTAATTCATTATATAAAGTTTGTGGAAACGTATCCAGCGTTAAAATTATGGAACTTGTTTGGCAGACATTTGCATTGGACATGTTTGGAGACATAAACTTTTATTGAAACGAATTGCAGCAATCCGATATGCGCATATCGGATATCGTAATACAAAACTTTACTATTTGTTTTTAATTTTATTTTATTTCTCGAGCAACGATTACGTCCTACGACTACGATCTCCGATACGTTATCCGGCAAACATTATGGTTATTGTAGTATTTCAAGTTCAGTCGTAGGGTGTTGTCTTCGAGTTCTTAGTTCTCTAGAGTTTTCTGAACTTGGACTCGGAATGCGGTCCTATCTTGGCAAGGCCACGGACGGACCGGGCTGCTTTAGCGAATAAATTGCGTCCCGATAAACAGGCTTCGAGTTGCAGGCTCTCGTACGGGCTAATAGCTGAATACGATTAGCAACGATAGTTATTACTTCAATAGCCAATTATGGACAGGCGGGTAAACTTTACAACTGCAATGAAAACAAGATAATATGGGGTTTATATGATTGAAGTTGTTTTTTTAAAAAAAGTATTCATATAATAACAGTTTATGTTTTCCTATTGCAGATCATTAGGTTTGCAGCTCGCATCGTTTGAGACGAAAGAAAAAGCCGATTCAATAACTACGTATCTCACTAATGCGGGTAAGAATTATAATAGTTTCTTGAAATAGATATGTAAGCACCTTTTTTTGCATGTTTTCAAATTAACATTGGAGTTTAGTTTATAATGCATCGTAGCCGAGTAATAAATATTTTATGGCACAAGTTTTTTACAACTTTTGTTTTCCTTTCCTTTGTTTTACTTTAACTTGGAAATTGAACTTTTATAACTAAGTTACCTATTTTATGAATATTATTTTCAATCTGATCACAAATCTTTTTCGATCGCGGCTTTTCACCATCGTGCCCTAATTGATAACTATGACTTTCCAGGGTACAATAAATATGACTTCTGGACATCTGGCAACAACCTGGGCACCGACATGTATCTGTGGATGAGCACGGGGCTCCCGTTCAACGCGACCTTCAACTACATGCGGCGCCTGGCGCTGGACGTGCCCAGCCAGCACGCCGACGATAGCATCGACCCCCTGGACCTGCCCCAGGGCAGCACCGCCCCGCAACGCACCGCTAGACACGGGTACGTACTTAATAAACATATACGAATAACTCTACAATCAATTCAATCATTTTAAACCAATTACTTATATGGCGAAAGACAGTTGGTCATATAAAATACTAGACTCGATCTAGGAAGAGCAATGTCTAGATGACAACCGCGTTTATCGAGTAGATGTCATCTTAAATGCATACGTAAAGTGGTTCATTGACTCGCCGTCAGGGGCGCTGTCTCCCATAAAACATTCCCGTAAAAACACGGTCATGTGCGGAACCCGATACAAGTCGCATTATACACACGGATCTCCATTAAAACGGATTAATGTAACGATACGAGTGGACAGACATAACGGCTATGGCGACCGGATGTCGCATGACGTGATAGCCTCTTTCCGGGGTACGCAATAATATTCATTAACTCTGTCATGCAAACGACATCCCACAAGTAATAATATGTATGAACGTAATAGCGCTTACTGGTCTTCAACGACATGCGTACATTCCCCTTTTACAAATTTACTGTTTCAACGGAAGTCTTGACAGATCGCCATGCCGGGAATAAACCAGTGTAATAGAATTTTTCTTGACATTATCAGTTACTCGTCATTCCCACGATGCGCTCCGCTGGTTGCAATGTTTATTAATAGCAAGGCATAACAGCTTAGGGCATCTTATTTTCAATCCTCTTTACCGGTTCCACGGTGCATATTGCATAAAAACTAGTCTGTATTCCAGGACGGAGCATGTGATGACGAACGGCTGTGTGTCGCTGAAGGCGCCCACTTTCCACTGGGAGCCGCAGCACTGCGGCGAGATCAAGGACTTCATCTGCGAGCAGACGCGCTGCTACTACTACAACTACGGCTCCATCCCCGTGTCCTCGGCGCAGGGGTAATGCCAGGTGAGATGCCAGCCGTCTCCGGAGGCCCGCTCCCCGACTAGCCGCGCGCTCTCCCCACACACGCACATAGCCGATTCACACAGCTTCGTGTACACCACGAATATTATACAAAGTGTCTAAAAGACGACACGGTACACTCCAATAACAATGGGACGCTAGTTATCGATGTAGTCAGTGTGCTAACCACTTTAGTCCAAGTTTAAACCTTGTGATATTGTTCGTAGCGCGCGGGCCCGCGGGATTAGGTCTCTGCGCCAACCCAACCACCAAACAAGAGCCCTACACCCAACGGACAATGTTTGGCCTTTAATTTTTTTTTGTGAACATTAGTCGATTCTATGCTCATTATATTTTTTAAATTGAATGATGAAATAATTTGGTGGGTGGGTGAAGGGGGCTTTGCTTGGTATCTCTTGCGATACACCATGTTTTGTTGTTTTGTGTCTAACATATTGTTTAATAAGAAGTACTAATACCGTTTTGTATTTAACATAGTACCTGTTTGAATTTTATATTATAAAATACTTAACATTAACCACTTAAAACTAATCGTCAGCTTGTGCGGCATTACGACGGAGACGCAATGTTGTCAGGTTGGTAGCGACTCTCTAACACGAGGGTCGGCTTGCTCTTCCGGCAGGAAGCCGCTGTCGATGACGACCACGACGACCGCCCACCCGCTGACGTCGTCGTCGCCGCCGCCGCCGCGCTCCGAACAACTGCCGATCCACTTCACCCTCAACGACCTCATCGGGAAAATGGGACCCACCCCTCTCGCCGGCCTCCAGTCGCCGCACATCAAGAAACTGGGAACGCTGTCCTCCTCGCCGCAGATTGACTCGCACTACTCTAGGGCGGCCGACGCCCACTCGCACGACCACGACCAGGAGCAGAAGGAGGAGGCGACCCAGGGCCCGTACGAGGACAACGAGGGCATGGTCGGAGACGACCCGGCCGCGTACCTGAGTCACGAGGCTCGCGACGCGGCGCCGGCCGACGACGCGCCCTCCACCGCCGAGCCGGACGCCACCGAGCACTCCGTCCACGCCAGCGGCATGCTGGCTCCACCCGCCTACTAGCGTCCGGCCGAGCGGTCGCATGTAAACCTTTCCGGTCGATTAGGTATCGAGTCTACCAAAAGTATTATTTCAATAATTTGAGGCATTTAATATGTATGTAATTTTTAAGATATTTTTCTTTATGAGCTTGCGTGTTGAGGGTGCATCGTACGCCTTGGTATATGGATATCGCGTAATGTAAATGAGATTTTTTGTATCGATTAAGTGAAAATTATACACGAATGATTATGGGGATTTCGATGGTATAATGGGGCAATATTATTTTATTAGATAGAAGGTGCTGGCGACTCGCTTTGCGACTTGCCTCCGTCTTCGAGACGTCGAATATCACAAAATGCGTAGGTACCTAAACTTCACTAAGGTAATAACGTCAAGTGTCAGATCTCCGGTGTTTTTTTCATTATAGACCGTAAAATGTATTAATTTAATATAAGAAAATTAATGACCTAAAGATTGTCTGGACATATCATTCGAAATAGTGGTCTAAGATAGTGTTTATATACGTGACATAGGTACCTAGTTAAGTAGGTATATTAAGTTGAAACTCAAGAATTTAAAGAATAGTGATGTAGCGAAGTTAATAAAGTTTAATACTTTATAAGGATAAGTGTTTCATTTACCTATTCCCCTTAGACCTAGCTTTTTAACCGACTTAAAAATAATTTGTGGATAAGGTCTATGTTCGTCTGTTTTTAATGTATGTGCACCGATTTCTCCGTCAGTTGTGGACCGATCTGCCATTACTATTCCATTGTGCAGATGTCGCTATCTTAACACTACGTTACGATAACTTCTTAGGCGCCTACCTACCCCTACTTACTTGAATTCGCACTGACTACAAATGAAATAACTTATAAGGTCCCTAGTAATTTTTTCCGGTTTAGTACACCCACGTTTTATTGAAGTCGGTTATTTTTTTTTATTCAGGTATTTTTTAATGTAACATAATAATAATTTAGCCCTTTCGACGTCAAACTCCCGAGCACGGTCCTCCCCTCCACCACGATGGCCCAGTGCGGGTTGGCGGCTTTCACATAGGAATGTCTTTCGAAAATTGGTTGGATTTTCAAAGACGTGCAAGTTTCTTCACGATGTTTTCCTTCACCGTAAGCAAGTGATAAATTATAATATAAATTATGATTTGCAAATAGGTTTCGAGAAACCATGTGGTCCGAGCCGGGGTTTGAACCCAGGACCTGGTGCCCGCAAGCCGCGAGCTTAACCAATCGGCTATCACTGCTGTTAAAATATTTATGAAAATACGATTAACTCACCATCCGTTGACGACTCCCTCCACGTTGAGCATGGGTATTATCTTGAACACGTACTTGGCCCGCAGCGCGGTGGCGGTGGCCGAGCTGCCCAGCAGGCAGCCCAGGGTGCCGTCCATCACCCACGACGCGTTGCTCTCTCCGGGGTGGACGCGGGCCGTCAGGAACACTATCTCGCGATCCTGTATAAATTTATTATCTTCATATGCCCATATTTCAATTTTTTACAAGAACTATAGCTCTAGTAGCGTCTTGGATGATGTCCTTTATCATCATTCACCTCCATTTTATATCCATCCACTGCTGAGTAAGCCTAAGTATTGGTACCACTCCCATTCCGTGATAATCAAACATTTTAGAGTTTGCCATTCATATTGAATTTCCCTAACACTTTTAAAGATCAAGGCAGCTAATGGTTAATAACAGATGATTAACGTACTCAATGCCCTATCGTTACCTACATTCTGTTCTATGGCTTACCACTATGGGGTTGGAGGGCGAGTCTTCAGCGGAGACGGTCAGCAGCGGGATCTCGTTGTTATTCAGCGAATAGCACAGCGGCTCCGCGCGGAGGTACGACCCCGGTGGCATCTGGAGACTCCATTGCCAAATACGAGTCTATATACAGAACAATACACCGGTTGAAATTGAAACTTCATTATGTACCTGACCGAAATTCTAAGAGGCTGATGAGTCAGAGACGATTGAAATGGTTATACACTTCAGTCATTGGCGACCTTCAGTCCATGTTCAGCAGAGGAAATTTTCCGCCTGATCAATGATAAACTACGACTAGTCCCACATTTGTGAGCCAGGATCGACAATGGTGACCAATGATGTGGCTGAGGTTTGACCCTCGACGTGTTTGATAGATGGATAGCAAAATTAGCTAAAGGAGAACCGTATACGCGTCATAGCACAGTCCGTAGTCATGGCGTTAATTCCGCTAGTAGCCATTTACATAATCTCCAGAAAGACTAGGAGTACATAAAATGATTGAAATATAAATTTATCATCATACCATCATCATGGAGTATGTGAAAGGGAAATGGTAAGCGACATAGCACACGTCATTGGTGTGCGGAAACTCGATGTTGAATGTGACTGTCAAGTAGCACTTGTTGTGGTTCTTCTGGTTGGCGTAGTGGTAGCTGTTGCGGTAGTAGCAGATGTCTGAACCGACACGAACCCACCCTGGAATAAATAATAGGTATTCATTACGTACGGTGACTACATTACATATTACATTATGAAACATTTACACTAGAAGATAGTGTTGATAGCGTAACGAAAAAATTTCCTCCCTTCCCCCACCGGTTAGATGTATGCATTATGGTGCCCCCCCTCCCTAATATTTGTTCATATTGCGGAGATTTTCATTATTTCAAGTCTGAAATTCATACAAAATAATGAAAATCTCCGAAACATTATGTTTATCCTATCTCATATCCTCCTATTTCATGCTGTTTAGCAGCTAGAAGCTTCTGACAGACGGACAGTCGGACGGAAGGACAGACGGAAAACATGAGCATAACACCCAGGCCCTTTGGGGTTCGGAAGTCTAAAGACTATAGGTGTTGCAAGATCTGTGACATATTACCTGGTCTTCCCAAGACCGCTTCCTTCACGGAATACATGACCGGCTTCATGCCGAAGTTGAACTGGCTGTCGGATTTCTCGCAGTTGACGATGTTGAATATGTACGGCCGGCCCTGCTGCATGTTGCGCACCTCGAAGTAGAACCACTGGTGGCGCTTCGTCGAGTTGACATCCGGCATCAGGATCAACTCGTACTCTCTTGGACCTACCTGGAGTCAATTATTGTAATGTAGATTGATGAATACCTGCAGCTCCAGTTGTCTACGGAACCAGAGCTTCGCTATGACGAATATTTATATCTCTCAATCAGGGCCCTTACCACGTTAGCTACTTAAAACGCAATAGAAAAGCAAATGTTCGCGTTTGAACGCAAGTGTTTGAAAGCTAATTACCTTTAAAACGCTCGCGTTTGCTTTTCTATTTCGTTTTAAGTAGCTAACGTGATAAGGGCCCAGGTAGTCGGTTTTCAGTGACTAGTATTGATTTATACTTATTACCGAGCCCTCAGGGGTTCACTGCCATTAATGGTGTGGCAATCTATAGGTACCTCTACATCTATACAATTTAACAAAATTTAGTGTCGGTTTTTAATGTAAAAGCGTTTTACGAAATGTATTATGTCTTTCTATTTGTTCCAGCTAATCTCTGAAACGTCTAAACAGAGTTTGACGGAACTTTCACTGGCATATAGCTGATGTTATAAGGAGTAACTGAGGCTTTTATTTTATCGAAGTACCACGCGGGTGAAGCCGCGAGCAACAGGCAGTTGTTTATAAACGATCAGGTATTTGGCAGTATTTTAAAACACTTGTGAATGACGCCAAATTACACTTTGATGACTGCTTGGCGCAGTGATACAAGTGGTTGGGTTTCTCATTCTTGTCAAGTCAAATTGTTTAAATGTCTTTTCGAAATTTTTGCTAGACCTGGCTGTTACTGGGTCACCCCTGTCCATTGTACGGTACCCATAGTACAAGCTTTGCTTAGTTTGGCAACACACAGCTGGTATGGTATTCTGGCTATATTTATTGATTTATTATTTGCTATTACAAAGTAGAAGTCAACATTGATTTTACCTGAATAACTTTTCTTAGATTGCCAGACTCGAATCTGGATTCAAAGCTCAGTCGCGATGAGAAACTGCTGACTTTCGTGATTTCTTGCTCGTCAGTGTTAGAAAGGAATATACTCTCTGTACTGTAGCTGGGCGATAACCATCTGAAAATTGGGTGCTTCTGTATATTCTACATTCTTTCAATAATAATTTATAATTTATTGAAATTGTGTGCTGTACATACCTTTTTTGAGCTGTAGCGTCTGTAGTGATTCCTGTGCTACATAGTTGATCTAGGTCATATATAACCTCGTTCATGTATGCTTCTGGATTAATGGCTCTGTCTACACATGAAAGGAGTTTCATCCTGGAAATATATTACTTTATTCGAAACATACAATATTCTTAAATATACTAGACTTTAAGTATGTTATATATCTTAGAATCTACCGACCTGCATGCACTCCGTTCCATTTTGTTCAATGGTTCAGGTTGATTCAGACCCTGGCCACCCATCATATCAGGGTAGGCTACTTTGACAAACGGTATGACGCTTCTCACTCTGGAGGAAATAGTGCTATACACATTGGCAAACGAACTGTACTTGGAAATGTCTTTGTGGATCTTTAGTGAAGAACAAGATGTGGTGGCTGAAAGTTGCAAAATAAACAATTATTTAAGGAAAGTAATTTTTTGTTTTGGGATCAATTATTAAAGATGTACGATTTACATAAAAGATCTGCCATGGAAACGAATTAGAGATGAAAAATATTGTTAACAAAATTAAAGGTCTTCAAGTTTTAAAACAATTATCTACTAGTACATACTATGTTCATTGTCTATTGTCTGCTACAATCAGCTAAAAAACTTGTTTTCAGCTGATTAGTTCAAGAATTTGGCAAAACATCAGGTGGCACCGGCGACAGCTAATTGTTTCACGTTTGTTGAAAAAATTTCAACTATTTCAATTAAAACAAAATGTACTTACAAGTGCTTTCGTGAACTTTATACGACATGAAAGATGAGGACTGAAGTGAGCCCATTACGTTTTCGTAATCAGTATTGCCTAGAACTGAAGTTAAACAGAGATTCAGCTGGGATGTCGGCGGATTCTTGATGCCGCCCGCTTGTGACGAAAGAAAGTCTTCTAATATAGATCCCCGAGAGTTAGAACGACTTTTAACTAGCCTTATCTGCTTATTGTAAGACCCGAATTCTTTGAAAAATACGAAATATCTGCAACAACAATGTACACATTGTTTATTATCATTATCGTCATTCAAATTTCAAATTGTATTGAGCCCATCAGTCCAAACCTTATACGTACTTTTTTAAGTCTTCTATTTCTCTCTCATTAGGATTAATCCACATTGAAGTTTGTAAGCTATCAGCGCTTTTAATGTGCTGTTTATCTACTTCTTCATTGCTCTCATTCTTTTCGTTGTCCTCGAAATCAATGTCCGGGAACTCATCGATAGCATCAATGTCTGCGTCGGGACCATCGTCTTCAAGATCTGAGTTGACTGTCTTGGAGTCAGAATTAGCTGCTTCCTCTTCATCTTCGTGACATGGCCATAATGCGTTTGTACCTTATATATAGAAAAAAAAGATACGGTGAAGTTAATGCGGACCATATATCTTTAAAATAAATTTTCAGTTGTCAGTATGTTTTTTTAGACTAATTTTAAAGCATTATGAGCTCTTTGTAATTAGTGTATAAGTAAAAATAATTACCTTTGAGAATAGGGTTGAGATTAAACGTAGCTGGACTCGAAGCCGGCACAGGTAGAGCTTGATGTTTTAGGCACAAAGTGATCACTGAGCACACTCTAGCTAAAAGTCCATCGAACTCCGGTTCATCCGGACATTGAGAGCAGAATCTGTGTAGAGTTTGTACATGTTTCTTTGTACATAGCGCTCTTCTCCCAGCCTCTGGAATTTTTTACAAAAAATTGTCTTCAATTGTAAGTAAACTAATATTTAGGAGAAAAATCAAATTGTTCACCTATAAGTTAGATCTTTGGAAACGTAATACTTAAGCTGCGTAGAGTCGAGTTCACTAACACATTATCGGGCCATTAGAGATCGATAGTAGTTAACTGCTCTGATGGCCCGTTAGTATTGATTGTATTGATAAAATATCAAGTAATTTATGTGTGTTTTTTATATGTAACTATTGTATTGCGTATATGTATTGCGTTTATTTTGAAAAGTGCATCATTCACAATTATATCCATTCACAGATGTTTTAATAGTACGTACTTATGTTGCAAAGGTGCTGCAGCGTTTGTAGTATGTGTGCGCAAATCTTGAGCCTCATGCGCCCCTCGTAGCGGTCCCACCGGTCGAACACCCTGAGGAGCACGCTACAGAGGCCTGTCTTCACGATCTGCATGCAGCACACCTCTGTGTGAGTTACGCACGTGTGACTCAAGTGGCATACACATGGCGCATTGGACATGCAAATATAAATTCTGAACGAAATATAAAGTCATTCAATGCAATTGTAACTACATATACTCTCAATTTCGTTGGAAAATTGTGCCGTGGAGTGTTACATAACAATTTTGGTGATATCATTCAACTGTGACAAAATGGTATCTATTTGGATCATGGTAACATAATTTGAAGCAATTAATCACATACACGGTCAAGGATAACTTGTCTATTGTTTTATGAAAAATGATGTTTGTCTACTTAACTATTTTTGCTGAAGTAATCGATGGCGTCGAGGCAGAGCCGCAGTCGCGCGGTGGGGATGAAGCCAAGGCTCACCAGTACGCGCTCATATGTTGCAACGACTCCGTCCCGGATTAAAATAGAAGTTGTTACAGCTGGAAATATGGAAAACACTATTGTTATTTCAACATTTACAAATAAAATCATACTATAATTAAGTATAATTAAGTATATTACAGACTGTTAGTAAAGATATAGGTAGATAGCAATCACTTACAATTTTTTGCTAACTGCTTCATAATGACAAGTAGGGGAAATATCAATTTGTTGTCCGTGAAATGACCCTTTAAAATAAGATGCATAGTTCTGACACACCCAAGCATTCTCACTTTCATGGCGAACTTGGGATCTGAAACGAAAAATATTGTTGTTATTCTTAGATAGGTATATGATATACGAGGGTGGATTCAGGCTATCCCCATCATATTGAGGGAAGGCCCGTGCCTAGGAGTGAGACGTCAAAATAAATAAATTATTTAAAAAAAAAAAACGAAATAATGTGATAGTGAAGACAAACCAGATTCTGGAATTTACCAGCAAAGCATTTGGTAACTTTAAATAAATGTACCTAAATAAATAGAATGATGATGCATCTGACATACGGTATCCTCCAAATAAGTATTGTTAACCTCTAGAACTCAGCGGCGCAAGTATCCACAAGAGATCTTGTAGTACCAGCTCAGTGCCCGAGTGTCGCTCCCGCTTGTCATGCATGGTCCCGATCACCCGCCGTATGATCACTTGAGTGCCTTTGATCTCGACGAAGTACTCTGCGCACTTGTGCCTTGCCACGTTGTTAACTGGAATTGAGACGGTACATTAAAGTCCGTACCTCTTGGCGCTAGCGTGGCGAGGATCCACACGAGGTCTTGCACCATCAGCTCGTTGCCAACGTTGCCGTCGCGTTTGCCGTGCGTTGCGATCAACGTGCGCATTACCGATTGCGTACCGTTTATCGATATGAAGTGCTGTGAGCACTGCTGCCTCGCGAGGTTGTTCACTGAAATTATCGATACCGACAATTTTGCTGTTATACTTCGCAAGGGACGCTTTTAATCGATGCAATTTCTTCGCATGCAGTCAATAGATAAGTATTAAGCATAGTGCCTTGAACAATGCTATCGGTGTTTGTGTTATCTCAAAACTCATAAATAATATAATCAATGTTGAAATATCTATGTTAATTTAATCGAACACAGCAGTGCGGTGGACTGACAATTGAATTGACAATAGCCCCAATATTACTGGTACCAAGGCCGCGTCATAAAGTGGTCCAATGTCAGGTTCTAAGTAAGCTCTTCTTAAATGTCAATGAGTAGGCCAGGCAGAAAGGGTATGCAGTAGAGCAATCGTCGAAATGCCAGTGTTGCTTAACTGACGTACGGTAAACACATTCGTTATACATACCCACATGAAAGTGCAGAAAAAACAAAATTCAATTATTGATCAGTGTTCAGATTTTGTTTTTATTTTAAGTTATTATGCCATACTTAATTAAATCTTTAATTTTTATATGCAAAGTGCTTAAACTGTTACGAGAAGTCTGGTTACTTTTTAGGGTTTTTACTTATTATACAAATTGGGCAATTTGCAGCAAACACTTTAGTACTTATTTACATTTATGTTAAAGCCGCCACACGATAACATACCCTTTTTAACAGCGGGCACTTTGTTTTCTTTGCCTGTCTTTTTGGTTTCTTTCTTCTTGTTTGCCGGTGCCTCGCTTGGAACTGATTTATTAGAAATTATCAAAAATTGCATAAGCTTATCAACATTCATATTTTTGATTTATTTTTGTATTCGGATGATTTGTTGATCGTAAAATGTATTTTTATGCAATAGTTTACAGAAACACGTTTGAATACCTAATAGGTATATCATAGAATTACCTGAACATTTTTTCCCTTTGCCTTGCTTCAAACACAGCGCCTCTCTTAGAATGGATGTTATGTATGTTGATGTCGCTGTGTCTCTGCAATTCTGGAAAATAGTTTTTGCCTTGTAGATAGCTACTAGCTACAACATGTATTTAATTTTATGCTGTATTTTATTTAACTTACTTCTAGTATAGATAGTAGCATTTGAACGGCTCCCGATTGCTTGTTCCATAGTTTGTCCAACGTGCTCTGCCGTATATGTTTATCTGGAAATAAAATGAGTAATAAAGAATTAGATCAATAAATTGAGTTTTTCATTGTCGAGGGTATTTTTATGTACAGTGACATGTCGTTTTCCGTTGGGAACATCACTTTGGCGTGGATCGAGACGTCGGCCTCGTGCGTCCGAGTGCGACGAGCATGCGCCCGCGCCGGTGGTGGCCAGTGCGTAGCTTCCGCGACCACCTTTGTTCTGCACCGAACAACTGGAGCGGATCATCGGACGACGAGGCCAACTAGTGGTCTTTAGTATATTATTACCACGGTTAAATATCACCATTCCGGTATAATTGCACAAGTTGATGTGCAAGTATATTAACTAAATCAGTAGGTACGTTATCGAATTGTAGACAAGATTAATTGAACGGCCAATTACATCAAGTTTAATGCGACATTTTAGCCTGTTATGCAAATTTAATTACACGTTTCAGATGTTTTATTTTATAAAAATATAAGTATGAATGTAATGATAGGTACCAAAATAAGTAGCGTAAATATTATAATTTTCAATAAAATATTATTTCCGCATAAGGTACTTATATGATACGACCGTTATGGCGGGTGTCCGACTGATAAAATCTTCATTGGTGATCGCGGAAGCGCAGTACATAAATTAGTTCAAGTACATTGTTGTTTATGTGGCGTATTGTGCAGTTGCCGGTCTAGTGGGGCATAGCGACAATGACATGCCGTCTCGTTGGCGCTGGCGGTGCGCCAGGGGGGCACACGCGTGGCGGCGACGTCACCGCTGCGGGCCGGTGTGGGACGGCGGCGGCTGCGGCGTCCACCGGTCACCCTCCAAAATACGCCAGCCCCGATCATTTCTAGAAATCGCTGACTCCATAGCAACCGTTCACTGTTGTACCGGACGTACCGACATAGTTTACTAACGATCGCACGCTTGGATTAACATCGTTTGCAGCGTAGTAGCTTGTTATAATCATAAAATCACTCGTCAAATCATGTCCGAGATAATGGATCCTTGGCATATTCGTTGACAATGTCATTCCATTCAGACCATCGGTATCATAGATTTTTATAAGTTGTCTTTAATATAGCGTAAAATTGACTTTATAGAAGCTCTTACATATTTTCGCAATAAAAAAGTTCACTACTAGTTATTTAGATATTAATTGGCAGATTGCGAATTTAATTTATGGATGAAACGACTGGTCTCCTACATCTTGAACACTGCATAACGTGTATCTGGTGCCAATAACATAATTGTAAACATGCCCCTATCCGCAGCTGTCGTATTATTTATTAACATTACGGTTAAAATAAATCAATTTTTACGATTTTCAGTTTACTATAGTCATTGACAATTGGCATCTTATACTCCACATTTTCTGTCCTAATTATCAAACTATTAGGTATAAATAATTTTCTTTTTAGTGATGCAACAGCCGGTATATACAATATTAATATTATTTTTAATCTGACTGCGTCAGCGGAAACACTATATCCTGTGATTCTCTCCAGTTCATCAAAAGTTATTTCAGCCACTATTATTAAATCATTGCCAAATATTTAATAGCATTGTACATTGACTGATGGCGATTATTCATTGCTGCGATGTCAGGCACAGTCAGTGCGGTTGACATTCTGGACATCAATAATTCGACACATTTACCGAATTTTGGCAAACGTTCAATAATCGTCGCGCGTATTTAAATGAATAAGGCACAAAGGTTTAATTGATAATTAAAATGGAACAGATGGATTGGCCTATTAGAAAGGTTATTATTATAAATTGATTTCCACTTTAATGCAATAAATATAATTGAATAAAAATCCCGTAGTAAACAAAGCAATTAATATGTCTTATTAAGAATTATTTTATTCCCTACTAGCGGCCCGCCCCGGCTTCGCACGGGTAAATTACGGTTACATTGTTTTTAGTTTAAGGAACCCTAATTTTTTTGAAAATAAATAGCCTATGCCATCCAGGGATAGTGTAACTTCCCAACAGTGAAATAATTTATCAAATCGGTTCATTAGTTTCGCCGCCGGCCCCCCGGCCGTTATGTCCCTGCATTTTAAATCTGTGATATCTTCTAAAATATTCATTTAAATTACATGCTATAAAGGGCCATATTGATTTATATTAAATGCACAATTTATTTAAGGTACTTAATTGGATAAGGATTAATGCAGTATTGCTTAAAACCGCTTCGTAAATAAGCCATTATTTCTGGTAAAATAAAGGATAAAAAATGGTTATTGTGGGTTATCCCTAAAAGAAAGACATATATAATCGCGGAGTTTTTTGTAGTCATTTTTAAGGTGTACAAAACTGTAGTACATTATTTTGATCTAACTCATAGGGTTCAGCCAGCGTTTGCAATGTAAGCGCAAAAAATGAGTTTATTTACGACATCACCTTAGAAACCTCTAAAAATATCAGTGTTTCTCTAATATATTATGCATGTATTATACATATAAACCTTCCTCTTGAATCACTCTATCTATTAAAAAACCGCATCAAAATCCGTTGCCTAGTTTTAAAGATCTAAGCATACATAGGGGCAAACGGACAGCGGGAAGCGACTTTGTTTTATAATATGTAGTGATAGTGATTTATAAAGCTGAAAATATATTTCGATAATGGCCTAAATACGTAGGTGTACTTTTATCTCTTTAATGGCTCTCCGTGAAAGAATGTTCAGTTTCGTGTTTTAAGATTTAGCGAGGAGTGAAGCGAAAATCAAGCCTGAAAAATGAAAGTTATAGCTAAATTTTGGAACATATTTTGTATGACGCTTGAAATTATTTTATGGATCCAAAGTATTGTCATGATGAATGTCATTAATTTTTGGTATGCTACCTATGCATAGTATGGAAGTCTAATCTTTGGTATCTGCTACCGGGGAGTGGCGGACGTCTAGCCAATGTCAAGGCGACCCTTGATGTATACCATCATAGAAATAGATCCGCTTGAGTACCTAAATACCAATTTAATAATTTATTGTCGATAACATTATGACCCTGCTTCTTCTGTTACCGATATTTAGAAGTATTACTGCGTTAGTTCTGTTTTCTTACCGATTAGCCCTTTATCTTTGGTTAGTTAGGTGACCCTTGTTTAACCATACATTTAGACGTGCGGTATTCACCTATTAACTACTTCTATATTCATCCTTGTTACATAATCTTTAGGTAGATCAAATAAAAAATGTATTCGCGTTGTAATAAACCTATTAAATTCTAAAATGTGTCATTGCTTCTAGACATGAGACGTTATTTATCGCTCCAAAACTAACACTTATTAACCCTGCTGTATAAAGCCCGCCGGAAGCGGCACAAAGTGGGGCAAGGCCCTGGTACCGATTGTACCAATCAAACAATGGTTAATATTGTCGAGGGTAGTGGATAAATGGTAACACTTGGTGAAGGCGGCACGGCCAACGCTTGGCCGGGGCCCAATGCACCAAATGCTGGTTTTACAGGCCTCTATCACGCGATAGTGGTGCAACGATGACACCTCGCCATCTAACTTATGTTATTCCGAGTCTACACTTTAATTTTACGATTCCAAGCGGCCTCACAGACACGATAAAATTGTAATATTAATTCAGCATACCAATAAAACTGACAGCAGAACATATGACTGCGAGTTATAATTTTTCGAATGTAAATTATTATTATGTAAAGGCTCTTAGTTTGTTGCGGCTGGCTTCCTGTGTTTTATATGTATTCGCTAGGTCGTAATAGCAACTGAATGTCGTATCCTTGGTGCTCTTTAGCTGAAGCGTGTTTCTTTGAATTAATGAAAGCTCGATAAAACTTAATTTTTCAATTAACTAGGAGCGTGTTTAAACAACTTAATTGAACCCTGTCATGTGCGATGAGAGTGATGTTTATTTGTATAGCACGCGATGCGTGTACCGACCCTAATGCGTTTAACGTACTATCAAGAGCGTTGTGTTGTAAAACAAATCTGTCTTTTACAACTGGTGATTAGAATATGTATGATATAGGCAGACATAAGCTATCACTTTTAATTTTAATGTTTACATTTCTTTAGTTTTTACACATTTTACGACTTATATTTGTATAGAATTTCCTTGTTTTTTTATTATTATTATTACTTTGCACTGTACAACGCCTTAGATTTATATCTGTAAAGTTGTTCAGGTACTTATAAATAAATAAATAAATAAACACCTTCATTGATCTGGCTGTTTCGTTTTTGATTACAACCGTAGACGACGAAGTACTTGCTTACTTTTTAGATAGGTAACTTTATTTAGTTTTATAACTACACCTCTATAAAGGGTATTAGCAGGTAATTACACGTTGTAATAAACTTTTTAAAGTGAGTGCGTGTGGGGCAATTTTTCGACGGCAGTGCCCTCACGCCCCTTGCACGCACCCATGCCGTGCCTCACGTGCTTCACGTGCAGTTTATTAAGGCAGGGCATTTTTGTTGGATCACGCCATGTGCCAGATTCACCTTAAAGTTTAATAAAGCTCAGAGATGCTTTTATACAAGTTTCACTGGCAGAATCGGGGCTGTCACGTGTGATTGCTCTTTCAGGATAACGGATGAAGTGGATTAGAATATCGAATTGATACCGAAGATGTTGTTATTGAAGAAGGTACTTGACAGTTTGACATATTTGCGGTGTGTTAATTGTTCAATGCTTGGGGGGCTGCAAAAGAGACATCACCACAATAGCAAGCAGTCACAATATATTTATATCTACCCTTTTTTTCAGTTGTCTATTTATTCTAAGCTCAGAACAAAGACGGCTGCTTTTCATCAAAGCAAATTAAAACAAAAAGTTACCATCTTATTGCGTGGTTTTGTTATCATCATCTTGTCGATCATTTCCGATAGTAATTAAATAAATATCATATCTCATCCAATATTCAAAGCTAGTAAACTGGATTGCTGGCAACTTTTAATTTCCAGAGCTCTAGAATTATGATTTAATTTATGATAGAGACTGATTTATAAATATTTCAAAATCATCCGAAGTTTATGCGTAATTATTTATCGCATACGCAAGAGCGCCAATAACAGATCTCTGATGATTTTATTTATTTAGAAAGGAACTGTGAGGATATTTTATGAAAAAAACTAAAATGTTATCGAGACACTTAAGGTGAAGGCGCCTGTCTAGCCCGCGAAATTCAAAATTTTCGAGTATTTTTATAGTTTATACAAAATCTGAAAACATTTAAGACTACATTTTGTAATTTGCGACAAACACAGTATGCAGTGCGTTCATATACATTTATTTTACTCTAAATATTATCACGGTGGATATGATACTAGTAAATCACTAAATATACAAAAATTGCCAGATTATCTGGATAGCTGTGGTTCTTGAAATGTTTTAGAGTAAGTTGGATATATTAATAAATGCACTGCATACGGTCTTTGTCGCGAATTACAAAATGTGTCTTTAATTATTTTCAGACATTTGAAAAAAATCTACAAAATCTCAAAAAAATTGAACTTCGCGAGCTAGATGGGCACTTTAGCCTTAAGACAAAAAGTAAGGAACAGTAACCGTTACAGTTAAGTAGTTCTAAGGATGTTGTATTGTAACTTCATTGCATATTTAGCAACATATTAGCTGAAATGATCACTGACCGAGCGACCTCGAATAATAGGAGATGGTACAAAAAGTCCGCTTTTAGGGTTCTATAAAACGATTATCTACAATTGTAGTCATAAACGCCTGACAACATTACCTACTATAATTTATAATAACTTGGTTATTCTACTGACAATTAACATCCTATAACCTCGCAGAAAGCTTTTATTTTGGATACAGACTATGAAAATGCCTAGGTAGGTTATAAAACCCCCAGTGCCAGGCACAAGATAATAATCAAACGAGAATTAGGCCAGGACAACACTTCCAACACATTAAGGAACTTTGAATAGACTTATTGAGTGAACATTATGGAACGGGAAAAAGTTTTTAGTGGTCTATTGAACTGAAAGCTATTAACTTTTACTCAACGTGCATATCGTCCGATCCATTAAAGTATAACTTCGTTACTAGTTTTAGTAGAAGTTTTTGCAATAAAACAGAGGAATGGCGGTATAAAGTAAAAGTAAATAACTGTCTCTCGTATTCGGTGCACGTTTTTTCCTTCTAAATTGCAGATTGTAGAATGAAAAGAATGAAAGTTCTAGAGAATCATTTGTGAAGATTCCTAATACAACAATGATTTAGTTAGAACAATAAGCAATTAGTTAGAATAATGTGCAGTACCGGTGTACTGAATGAAAATAGCAGGTACTGATCCTAGGGTCATTAATATTAGATTTCCTCAGATATAAGTATTGCCTCCTCGAAGTTAGTAGACATAAGTAGTCATTTAAATTTTTGCTATTCAATTACCGAACACACCTCAATTATCACGTTTCTGTTCTCTCCGTAGGTATTAGTGATAGATACTGTCAAAAGACAAAAGCCGCTGATGGGCACACATCCAAATCCACACATCCACATTTTTCTACGGGTTTATGTCGTATATCTTACGAATACGATAACTGCATAGGATCTTACCGTCTTATTTGTATTACTATTTATTTGTATACGTAGAGGAGAGACAAAAAAGATTTGTTTATGTTTATGCCTGCATTTATGCTTGTTGTTTATGTACACAGAATATTATAAGTTCTTCTTACTACTTGAGTCGTTATCTTTGACATGCATTCGGATTAGAGATCCATTTGATATTAGGGTGTTGAAAATATTATTATTAACGTGTTTAATGACACTGCGTACCCTTTACCCATCGACCCTTTTAACGAAGAGTATTCCAGTCAATAATATTGGGGAAATCCGACGGTATGATACACAGGAAAACACTTTGATATTTTGAGTCATGGGATTTTACATTGCTGATAATATTGAGTGAATACTTATGGCATCAGATCTAGATTACTTATATCAGATATAATTTCATGTGATGACAGCGTATCGTGATAGCGAACAATTCCATTTATATTCACGTAATTTCCAAGTTCGAACAATAATATGAAATAGATAAAGCTAGGTATAAGTTTATTTATGCACGTGAATATCAGGGGCCAAGTATGTTAACCGCTTGCATCTCGCACTAGAATCGCAATACGTCAATTGTGACATTTTTCCTGTAGAATAACTGTCAAACTGACGTATTCAGATAAGCAATATGTCAGTTTTGACAGTTTTCCGATGGAAAACCTGTTAAAAGTGACTTATTGCGAGTGGAGTGCGAGTCGAGTGAGATAGGAGCGGTTAACAGTTTTTTTTTAATATTACTAGCATTGTGAGTTTATCACATTCCTAGTGTTCTCGTTAGCCCCTACAGCTAAGCTAATGCTTGTGGAGTGGGCCCCAGGTACATAGCACACGTCACACATTTTAATGGGCTGATGATCAGTGCTATCGTTTGAATGGTCCTCCATCCCTACGGTGTGCGATGTGAATTGCAGGAACTGATCTCCTTTTGCCGATAGAACAGCTGGACAGCATACTCAAATTAATAAGATTTATTTTTAAAATATTGTAAATTCAAGCTTTTATCCGTTCTTTGATGTTTACAATAGTAAATTGGGGGCGTCCTCTAGTTAAGCTATTTGTATATTTAGGGATTTGTGTTTTGCCAATATTCTTGATAACAAATTTCTTGCCAAACGAAATGTATGGAGGGAGATAGTTAATGGCGCTGTTTATTATTATTTATATCCCTACCAATAAATTTAATACAAACCATTTTAATTATAGCTATTATCTACGTCACGTATTAGGGTAATCCAGTCTGCTGTTTTCAAGATTAATTTCTATACGTATATACAGTGGGGGAGGGGGATGTATCCCCATTTGGCGATGGGTTAAAAATCAGTGCACCTCTGCTTTGTCCTTCGGTAGTAGAGATAGGTACGTACATTCGCTGTCTTTCTATTCAATGTTTTATGCAAACCTACATAAAGTTGCATATGTAATGCTACAAAAGGCGTCTGCTGTGAACCCTTCGGTCAAACAACTCATTTAGCACACCCGATACGAATGTGACTGAAGCTATAAATAGTAACGTGTTTTTTGCTACGTTTTACGCGCGCCGCGCTTCACGATATAGTTTTATTGACAATATCTTGACTCGTATTGAGTAGATTTTACATGCAATAAAGATATAAATAACACGAATGTTCTAATTATGAAAAGACGTAACGTGTATTTTGCAAGACTACAGGATAAAGCTTTATTTAATCTTCTATGATTTTAAAATTTAATATACTGTGAAACAGTATGCGGTAGGTAGGTTCATAGCGATTATGTTCCTCAAAACAAATATCGAGTGGTATATATTTGGCAACATAAGAGGATTATACGAAGCCTTACTTATTTATGAATAGGATTTAGTAGGTATTTATAAACAAAATTGTTTCAATACCAACGTAAACCTCCATCATAAAAACATTTAGTATTTATATTATCCTGCTTTAAAATATTTAAGTTAACATTTGGTCACTTTTAAATTGTTTACATAAAAAGGTGTAAACAAGGTTTTTAAGTGTCAATTTGTGCATTCAAACTTCGGTTAAATATATAATTGCCGGTCGTTGCAGTAACTCGGATAATATTTATTGCTTTAATCATGTGAAATACAAACCTTCACTGATTGTTGTTGACATTATAAAACACCCGAGAAAAACCAACTCTTTTTACCAGCGTAGCACAAAAAATAAGCAAGGTGGAATATTTTCCATTCTATTCGTGTTTGTTTATAAAATACCACAAATCAAAGAAAAGTAGGTATGGCTCTCACAAAAATTTAGGTACCTAGCAATCTAGTGCTATGCCTTGGCCAAAGAAAGCGGTTCAAAGTCTGTTGGCGTGCACAGTTGCGATAAATTACAGAACGGATCACCGGACGCGGCAATCTGAATAGTTCATTAGAAACAAGTCAACAGTGCCTCGGTGCATGCCTCGGACGGCCTTGGATGAACCCTTTGGTTTCGTCAAGCAAGCCTTTACCGTGTGTTGTGAGCCTCGCGTTGATCCTCGAGGTAATCGCGCGCGCCACCTCCGTGGAGTCGGGCGCGCGCTGCTGGTGCAATCGCAGCCGCTCGAAGAGGCAGTCGGTCGCTGCCTCGTCCGCCATGCGGTATGCTGTAAATGGAACAACATTTTTGCCCGTATTCACAAATGTTGCTATCGTCCTCTAGTTCAGTTACTATGAGGTCTCAAAGTGCGCGCGAACGCACAGCACTTTAAGAGATATCAAACTTTCTATACCTATTGTTGTTCCTTTAATTAGGCTAAGTAAACAAATCGATCTCAAATCTGAGAGCGATATTGAACACCTTTGACATGCCTTTGTACCGGAATTACATCAGAATTACATTTCAAGATTGGTCTCAGACACGAGATCGATTTATTAGCGCCGGCCTTAGATAAGTAATGTTTGTGAATACAGCCATTAGTCTGCATACATACTTATATGTGGGTCGTGGTGATGGCAAGACCATGTTTCTAACCACCACGAGCTTCCCACATTCAAGAAATATACCTACTAAGAGATATGTCCCAAGTAACCATGTATCTGACACTTGATTATAACTATTGTTATTGAACGCCGAAGCGACTCTATGCTGCCTGACTACTTCGAATGTAAAATTAAGCTGCATGAAATTTGAGAACGTTATAGGTCAATGTTCAACCACTATGGAATGAGAGATCTTGTTTACAAAATATGTTTAAGAGTCCATAAGAATGGAATGATAGTTGATTGGGTGAGCACGCTGCTTGCGGGCACAAGATCCTGGGTTCAAACCCCGGCGATAGCCTTTGGGTCCTTTGAAATCTATGTGCGAATCATTAGTTAGGTAAATTTATGATTATTACATGCTTACGGTGAAGGAAAACATTGTGAGGAAAGCTGCGTGTCTTAGGAAATTGTAGCAATTTTCGAAAGACATGTGATATCCGCCATCCCGCCTTGGGCCAGTGTGGTGGTTTATGGCTCGAGGGGACTCAAATAGAGGGGAGATAGAAGGGTTGAATGAATGGGACATAAAAGGGTTAATTTATCTAGACACGCGGTAGCGTGTCAGCCAAGTTTATATTATACCGTTTATTTTAAGAATGCAGTCAATTAGAATTCTGATCATTTAATAAATGGCATCGTTATAGAAGTGTGACAGGAGCGTCTAAACACAAAAGATCCCTGAAGATCACGGGTAGGACAGAGTTCAATGAAAACAAATACACAAATGTAGGACGAAACGCGCCATAATAATAAAGCATATCGTTTAACATATATGTATTGGATGCAAGCAATACGATACAATAAAATACTCCATTAAGACTATAGCCCACTCTAATTTTATCCGTGACACTGTTTTATACCAACTCAGCATTATGTAGCAGCACGTCAGGAATTTTATTAGAATGTGAAAGATTTATAAATACCTAGTACTAAACATTTGATTACTACAATTTGAATTGGTTTAGTAGTGAAGAACCAACCCGAAAGTTTGGCACATTTCACACAATGTATTTTTACATGTAGTTAATCACTTGCTTTTGTTTAAAACGCTTTATCAGTCTTTGTTTCGGGTTAATGCGGTTACTTAATCTTGAAACAGAAGAACGGGGATTAAGCACACGGTTCGAGCGCGTATTCAGTCACCTGTTTACATTTATCAATGTTATTGACTAATTAATCTGCTACCTAACACTGTTATTATGAAATGTGTGTAAACTAATTAAACATACCGTAGCAAAGTCGATGACAGTAAATTAGAATTGATGCCAGTTAGAAACAGCTGTACATCGGCATTCACGTGAATATAGGCTAAACGTGACAATGTGTTTGTGTTGACAGCGTTTGAAATCGACGTGTGGTTTGGTTATAGTTAGAAACAGGAGATACACAATAAGATTATTGTTACTAATGACGTACGTGGTGGGTGCTGTCCCTTCTGTTATCAAATGTGACTGTCTAATTGTAAATAAACAGTGTGGGTTTGGGTAGCGTGGGGTCGCGAGCTGAGCGCGTCGCGGCGTTCGCCGGCCAACTAATATAATGTCCCGTCGGTTCGGAAAAGCTAGGCGGCGGCGCGCGGGGCGGGAACCGTCCACGCCGGGAAATAATTATTTTCCTCTATGCGTAAATAACAGTCTGAGTTCAGACCGAAACCCGATTAATTGTTTTGACATATTTAATTGTTCGATACATGAAAAGCTATTTTGTTTTGATTTACGCAAGATTTGCTTTGCATCAATTATTAATTTAGCGCTGTGCTGTGCTGTGTTATTGTATCTCTGTAATCCACTCGAGCCACCCATGTCCTTACGCAAACTTTTCAAAGGCCCGGGTACAAGGACCCACATACTAAGTACAGCTTGCATGATTATAGCTACCGAATCACGGTAGTCATAACCAAATACCTTTTAGAACTTTTCGCTTCACTCTTATATTATAATAATAACTAAGTATTCATAAATACTTACATTTTCGTTTCGGTTTAGATATTTCTTGAGTTTGTGCTGAAGAGTCAGTGGCTGAACACAGAAATTAAGAAATTTAAACATGAATTACTTATATACGAAAATTAAAATACACCACACTCAGCGGTGACCTTTGCGGTGACATTTTTACAAGCAAATTTTGTTCTCACCAATGAGAAACTACAATTTTCTCACCTGACATTTCTCATTCATTACAGAAAAGTTTCATTTAGATTTTAATAATTATAGCAGTGTTTTCTATATTGAATTAATAATTTCGTTTGCGATTTTAATTATCATTTCAAGTTTTTGGGGCGTTTTTGTCAGTTTATAACCTTAGAATTGTGTTGTCAATTTGTATTATTTTTCTGTAGCAATATATTATTTTATTTAAAGTACTCTTTGGTGGCAATCGTTTCTAAGCAGCCAGCGCTACCAAAAAGATTGATCTTTATATTTATTAGGAGTACGTAATATACTTATATTATAAAAAAGACGAAAGAAGAAGAAGAAAGATTTTGAAAGTCAATGTAGCATGGTTATTTGAAAAAAAGTGCGTCTCGGGACGCTCGACCGAAGTGATAACTTAAACTAGACAGAGTGACGCCGTAACGCGTTACGTTACGAAGCGGTTTGCAAAGTTATCACTTCAAAACTGTAGCATCAGCCATATCTCTGAATTTTGGTATTGTAGGCTTATGCCTTGTTATCATATACTAATTTTTACCCATATACATCACTACAGTGACTCATCTTCCACCTGAGTTTTGACCTGAGCAAGAAGATTACCTATAAATAATAATAATAAATTAATATCGCCAGACTGACATACCACCTTTATGGTCCCAAACTAAGCAACGCTTGTGGGTACCGTACAATGGTCTGAGGGCGATCCCACCGGGGTAAATTACGAAAAGTCTATTTGCGAAATTTACCCCAGCGGGAATCGAACCCGCAACCACTGAGCCACGCTTCATCATCTTGTTGGAGCCGAGACAAACAATTCCGTTCTACCTACCGGGTACCTATCTCACTGAGCTTATCGATCTAAATACTTCCAAATTGGTTGGTTGTTGTTGCATACATGAACATTGCAAAGATTGCAATAACAAGTTTGTCTGCTCAAAATGTCACAGAGAGATTAGATAGAGGCCGGTTGGTGGCAAAATGTCAATTCGGTTGCAGTCTGCGATCGGAGATCTAGATCTGGGGCAAGCTGGGGCATACGCACAATGACTACGAACGATGTAAACTTCTTCCTGCTTACTCGTATGGTATATTATGCTATTTTATAAACCTTGACTTGATCTTTTATAGATCTTTTATAGACCTTGACGCGATCTTGGAAATGTCATACTTATGTCAATCCAGCACAAAATGACAAGCCAAACGCTTACTCATCCTTATCCTCCTGGAGATGTCCACCTATTCTACAGGAACATTTACTCAATGCGCCGAGATTATTTGTTTTTTCATTTCCTAAATTTCGCTTAGACATGTATGTTTAGTTGGATCGAAATAATTTGTTGTGAGTTATTGTATAACATACCTATACTTATAAAGGTTTAAAAAACTGTAACACTACAGTGGAATTGCACGAATTATATTCAGAACTGCCAATACATAGCGCTGTGTAGTATTTATGACCCCGAAACATTGTAAAAATTATTTTATTGTCGCTTGGTATATTTGCTTGGCGCTCATTAGAGGAGGCCTATGTCCAGCAGTGGACAAGCATAGGCTGATGATGATGATGATGATGATGATATTTTATATTGTTACAGATTTATACAAAAAATATAAACTCTACATTTTTTTCTCCTTCATTGGAAATCCCACTCGATACGACACACAAAAAAAAAGAAGGGCCACCACATTTTTGTATAGTGATATTTCGTTATGTTCGTATAAAATGTAGCCTATACAAGGTGAACCTATAAAATAAAATGTAACCTGCACCATAATAACGAATCGATTGACACCTCATTCATCAAAGTCGGATGGGTAGTTTAGGCGCTACGGTAAAACATTAAACATACATACAAACACAGACTGCTAAAAACATAACGCTTCCCTTTACGCTTTTCGCTTTCCCTATGTTATAATCGGGTAAAAATATCATCTCCAAGGATCAATTTGACCAGCAATCCTTGGAGAGCACGTCATAAGCTGTTGGTCTTGGCTATCACAGTCGTTAAGCCATCTGAACCACAGTTGGCCACTAGCACATGCGATAAGATAAATACCAGAAATTATATATATGTGAAAATAATGTTGAAATGAAATGTATTTTTCTAAACTATGAAGAAAATAAATTCTTTAAACGTTACTCACCTCTTCGTTTCATAAGAATCTACTCTGTTTAGAAATAAATTTTAAACAATCGATATACAATACAATATACAACCGATAAAACAATTATTATGAATGGCTCACACTGCTCCAACATCTTATTATACTAGCCGTCGTCAGTGGGATTAACAGTAAAATGGTTTACTTAGACGCTATTATTGTTATTTCTATTACCATAATTAGTTTAAATGGTTATGTATTTTCTGAGCCAATTCCCAATAATTTATTAAAGGTAGACTAGTTTTAAATAATTTGTCAATTATCAATTTCTAAATCGAACTACATTCATGCTAAGAATGCTAATTAGAGTTTTGGTTATTTTTACATAATTGTTTTTGTTAGCAAACCTCGGTTGTATTACGTAACTAATACGTGTTACGTAAACGTTAATGAATATGATAATTGTTGTGTGCCTACCAATAACATTTTGTTTTATTAACCGTTTCAGAGTTCAGAAAATTCTTCAATACTCAACTCTACTATAGCTATTGTGAACAATACTTTGGTTGATGGTAACAGCAGCGATGTTTTGGAGGGAGAAGCTAAATCCATAAATAAAAGAGATTCAAACAATGGTAAGATAGCTACTTATTTAAATTTTATAAGTAGACTAACGCTTATAAATTGGGTGTTAGTTATCCCACCATAGTATTTTCATAAAAAATGTTCAGGTATGCCAACAAAGCACTTATGAACAGTTAGAATCTACCACTGTCTCGGAATGCTGTTCCTCTGAGACGATCCGGCAAGAAACTCAATGGTTACTGTTTTCAATAGAATAAAATATGTTGTACATTCTCACAGCAACACAATCTAAGCATTAGCACTGAAAAGCACTAGAGTCGATATCATAAGGTCGCAGGAACGACCTCATCTTTCAGGGCTTTTTTCGCTAGCTACTCAAATCATAATAGAAAAGCAAACGCTCGCGATTACGTTTCAAACGCTTCGCTTTTGACGTTTTGCTGACATCATACCATATTAATGTCAGTAGAAATCGTGAACTTCGTGTCAGCAAAACGTCAAAAGCATGGTTAGGGCCCAGGGCCCTAACCACGCTAGCTACTGATCCAAATATACTTAAATGTTTTCCAATAATGTATAGGTATGTTTTCTTCTGACACGCCTGACCTGAGAAGGCACTTGTGTTTTTTATTTCGATGTGGGTACTCCCTAGTTGCGATAGAGCAGGTTGCTCCAGATAAGCATCAGTAATTAGTCAAATCTTCTTGTATCAGTTTCCAGTCTACTTTATACCAGAAACAGACAAATATGAAGACTGGAAAATAGTATATTTAAATTACTTTTTTTTAAGGTGTATAAAATCTTTTATAGTTCCCCAAAGCTTTTATAGGAAAGGCCTGGAGTTTGTGGGTTTCTTAACCACTAAAACCTTCCTGGTGGCCGCCTTATTCAGCACGTTGGAGGGGCTTCGGGATCGCCAAACGGAATGCACCAGTATCCCTCATGTGCCGCGCTCCCAACGCGGAGCAGATGGTCAGTCCCCCTGCACCCTCGCGGTGCACAGCGGCGGACAGCAACCCCCGCCACCGTCCACTTCCAGGTCGCCATTATCAGAGGACGTCCAGGGCACACATCTTGGTTGACCTTGGCACCGAGGCTACCCCTTTGGTTTTGTCCCTTGGCAAAAAGCTGGATTATTAAATACCTAACCTAACTTATCTTACTCTCAGATAAATTCGCGGAAGCTTCAAAGTCGTCCCAAGGTAAGATGATTCGTACGTTCCTGACGATGATTACGAACACCTTCAGCAAGTCTTCGACCGGCGGTCGGCACCCTTTCCACCCTGACACTGTCAAGCCCATTGTGTTAACAATGAAGGCAAAATTTTTAGCACTCTTTGAACAATAGGTCGGCGTGAGCAACGTTTAAAATAAACATAACTGAAAACTTTTACTGTTAAACAATTAATAGAAATTAAATACAATGACAATGGCGTGCCAATTACTTCTTGGAACTAAAATGCTCCGTTATGGTACGGGGCCTTGCTTATAATCACGTGGTACGATCCCATAGTTTATATTAAATTAATAACTTTTAAGACAATAAACTATTATTTTATATAAGTATAACTTCTATTACTATAACTGCTAGATACTTGTATTTTGTATAAATATTTCGCTAATCTCAATTGTTATAACTGAAACTGTACTGTACTGTACTGTTGTTGTAGAAACTGACAGAAATCACTTTACAACTAATAAAAATACCTCTTTACATTGGGTAGGATCGGATCACAGAACCAGATTGTTTCCACTTTTGTGAGTATGCCCACCGCTGATAGTGGCCTGTTGGGAGGGATTGCTTACGTCTTGAAGGACAAGTAGAGCTGAGTGCCTTAAGAAATCGAAGGTCTAAATTAATAGATTTACAAGGGAATGGTGACCAAAGACTGAATAATAAAACTATATGTTAATAATAACCCAGGGATGCAAAGTAATTTTATAAAATATACGAGCCTCATAATATACAATAGGCTGTAGCTTTAATTATTATTTATGAAAATAGAGCTGAATAACTAGGATTTAAAATGTAAAAAAACCCCGAATCGACTTCTTTTAGCTGATAATTTTTAAGTACTACAAAAGCGCTGATAATTTTCCAACGGCTGAACCGATTTTCATGAAACATAGCTAAGAACACTCTAGATCAGAATACATTAGTACAAAACAAAATCGGTTCATCCGCTTGGGCGCTGCGATGCCACAGACAGATACACATGTTAAACTTATAACACCCCTCTTTTTCGTCGAGTGTTAAAAACATATATACAGACGAACACAGAACCTCCTGCTTTTTTGGAAGTTAGTTTAAAAACCAACTGTTCATTATATTAATGATGGGTATGCAGTTTGCGAGAGCAGATAAACAAAACAACGTCTGATATAATTCAAGTGCCTGATATGTTCAGTACATATCTAGTATGATCTGAATAAATGTATATCTAGTATGTAACTTTCTTTCTGAGCCCGTGGGCGGGGTACGCACTGTATATAAGACTCGTCCGTGGATCAACGCTCGTATTTAATAAGATCACTTTAGTGCCGATATGAAGGTACGTGTAAACATAACCTTGGAAATTATTCGCTAACGCCTTTGGAGTGATATGCTCTCAGTGTTTAAATGGTGTACAGTGGCTATTATTTAGGGCTATTTCATATTAATTAATGGTGTTTTTAAATTGTCATGGACTGTTTCACTACCACGACCTATATTAAATTGACATCAGTGGTTTTAAAATAAATATAACAACACTTAAAATCCGGTCTCATTTAAATGGTCATGTTAGTTCCGTGTCTACAACATTTATATTATTATTTTTGATTAACAGCTGCTTTGTAGTTTAGAGTTATAAAGTTAATGATATTAATTAAAATGTCGAGTAATTATATTAAGCCTACCTACCTACAAAGAACTAACTACTGTAAAGTACTGTAACTACTGTAAAGAACTACCTACATTGATATGATATTAATTAAATTAATCCCACCCGGACAGTGGTCATTTTAATTTATTTTAGTTTTTATTTTAAAATGTTGTTTAAAAACACCAGTGATAGCCGATTGGTTAAGCACGCGTCTTGCGGGCACTAGGTCCTGGGTTAAAACCCTGGGAAACACCTATGGGTTTTTCAAAATCTATGTGCAAATCATAATTTAGTTAAATATTATGATTATCACTTGCTTACGGTGAAGGAAAACACTGTGAGGAAACCTGCATGTCTAAGAAAATCTAACCAATTTAAGAAAGACACGTAAAATCCGCCAACTCGCACTGGGCCAGCGTGGTGGATTACGATCTGAATCCCCTTTGTAGTGAGGGGTGACCCGTGCCCAGGATTGGGTTGCAAAAGTGCTACATTATTATTTTTTTACTGTTATATATTTAATTATTTTTTATATAATTAAAATATAGTATGAATTCCAATAACTACTAACATTTTTGTAGTATGCTGTATGTATCGTTTTAGTTTAATAGAGAGTCTTAAACAGGTACTTGCACTGACGCTGTTATGCGCGTTCGCCGGCGGCGTGGCTGGTGGTTCTGTGGCATGGCCCGGCGCCCTGGCTCTATCCTCACCCCTGGCCTTATCATCCCCTCTGAGCAAGACCTTCATTCCAGGAGAAACTAAGACCACAGCTTATTCCACCACGCAGTACATCAATGCGGTAAGTTGAATGTTAAACCTTCACATTTACTTATAAGTGGGTAGGTATGTTCTGGTGACTTGTGCGTTGATGTCTTTCTGTATTTTTTTTTATTATTTGAGGATGTAAACGTAAACGTAAACGCGAACTTATGAGTTCACTGTTAAGGTTAAGTTAATTATAAAGTAAGTAGGTGGGCACGTAGGTATTTATGTCGTTTTAAAAAGTTGTACAAGAAATAGCAAGTATACCTATATATATAACACATAAATGCATATTTATGTAGGTTGTAATCTTTTGTCTCATTCTTTAATGTATTTACAGGTACCTGCGCCTTATTCGTTCGGCGCTCACCCACACTTTGCTGTTCCATTGCCGCAGTCGGCCGGCTTCGCCTCGATCCATCCCGGATATTACCCAGTAGCCGGATCGCCGTACATCTCTGCTTCTAATGTGTACTACCCTTCACAGGCGTTTGGTCCTGTAATATCTGGATTTGGTCCTGGTCCCATCGTACCTGGTGCTCCTACCGATTCTAGTATGCCTTCGGCTCCCAGTGAGCCATCTTCTCCAGCTTTCCCCAGCTTTGAACCCACACCTCAACCAGCCGGTGATGCTGACAGCGCTGTGATTGAGTCAGCAGACAGTGGCCCAGAGCAAACAAGGAAGGAAAACCCATCAGCACCTCAGTCGCCTGCGTCACCACAGCCAGAGGCACCAGCTCAGCCCTCTCAGTCTCTACCTCCTGCTACAACCTTCCCTAACTTCCCCACTATCCCGCAACTTCCCCAGGGTGGCGGTTCCTTCCCTTCTATACCGCAACTTCCTCAGGGTGGTGCTTCCTTCCCTTCCATTCCGCAATTTCCACAGGGTTCTCCATCCTTCCCAACGTTGCCTCAATTTCCCCAAAATCTCCCACAAGCCCCCCAAATTCCAGGCTTCCCCCAATTCCCCCAGGTGCCTTCAAATTTATTTCCTCAAGGACCTTCTCAAGCTCCCCCTTCTAGCTTCCCATCAGCTGTCAGCAGTGACCAAGGCCTGAATGATGAAGATACGATATCCGTGGAATCTGCCTAAGCATTATTAATAGAAATTAAACATATCTACTTATGTCGTGATGCTATAATTTAATTCACTTATTATCACTATAGTGCTCTTTTTAAGTTCTTTGTGTAGTTTTCTGTGGACATAATTTTAGAAGAAGACGAGATAATTATATTTTCACCTTAATTCAGATCAAAGTGTAGAGAAAATGTACTCGTATTGTTGGATCTAAATTAAAACATAAGACACCTTTTGATTGTTTATTTTATAATTTTAAACATGAGTCTAAGTACTTATACAGACACAAAGTACGACACACTATAAACAACAACAGGAAAAAAATATAAATATAATAGACTATTTACATAATCATCGCTACAGATAACTTTTATCTCTTGCGCGAATAGTCTAAGACCCGTGTTAATACGAACTATCTCAATTCTTAGAATGATCTTGGAAATGCCCTTGTTATGTCATTCCAGTACAAAGTGAACTCAAATGCGTACTTAAGATCACTCTCAGGTTTGAGATCGATTTATTAATATGGGCCTGAGGTTCCGAAAGCCATTAGGCTCGGTACGCGCTGGAGGGAAACGGGGTCTTCTTCGGGTATTTCAGCCAAAGACTCTTCAAACGCTATTTATATATTTTTATATTAAGGTGATGGCGCCTGTCTAGCCCGCGAAATTCAAAATTTTCGAGTATTTTTATAGTTTATCCAAAATCTGAAAACATTTAAGACAACATTTTGTGATTTGCGACAAACACAGTATACAGTGCGTTTACTAATACATTTATTTTACTCTAAATATTATCACGGTGGATATGATACTAGTGAATCACTAAATATACAAAAATTGCCAGTTTTCTGGTTATCTGTCATTCTTGAAATGTTTTAGAGTAAGTTGGATATATTAATAAATGCATTGCATACTGTGTTTGTCGCCAATTACAAAATGTTGTCTTAAATGTTTTCAGATTTTGGATAAACTATAAAAATAGTCGAAAATTTTGAATTTCGCGGGTTAGATGAGCGATTTAGCCTTAATGGCCTCTTAAAATTGGGTCAAGCCCAATATGATTCTGCCAATGTCGAGTAACGAATAGCAATAACACAATTAATAACAATACAATACAAAAATATGACCGTCCATTTTAGAAAACAAAAAAAAAACCAAACGCTACTTATTCATAACTGGCCACCCAAGTGAGGTAATTACGTAGACATAATATACAACATAAGATAACGTTTATTCTCATGAATCTATAAAGTTTTGGTATTCTCCAAATAAATTTTACGTTTAGATACTCGTAGTTATTCTATGGAAAGATTTCAATGTGTCAATATTAGTTAGGTTTTTTGGTTTTCCAAAATGGACGGTCACATTTTTGTATTTTATTGTAATTAATTGTGTTTGTTATTGCTATTCATTACTCGACATTGGCAGAATCCTATTGGGCTTGACGCAATTGTAAGAGGCCATTAATATAAATATTAATTAGAGAATAAACGTTACTTGACGATGGCACCGCGATACGATTGTCAAATAGAGCCTTCAAGTTTAATAAGAAGTATGGATTAGGAATATCGCGAAATAATTCATTATTAGAATATTGAATCCGAATATAAGCGTTCACCAGAATCCTGGTTTTCGCTCGTGAATCCACAAATTAAAGTCCCTGGCAGTAGTGTTCCTGCCCAGAAGCCCCAAAGAGAAGAAGAAAGAGAAAGGTGACCATTCAGTGTTGAATGTGATGGTGATGTTGTAGCCGCCGACGCCCTCTATCGTCGGCGTGGCGAGACGGTTGGGCAACATCAACCGCGCACAGACAATTGTGCACTCTATGCCGGCGGACAACTGAAACAATATCGTATTGTATATTAATCTGAAAAAAATTGGGCACATTGCTAATGCATTGCTATGCTGTGAGTGATCGCGTTTTGTTAAGAAAACGTCTGTTGATAGTTTTCTTTGGACGAAACGACATCGTGGGATGGGTAAAGTGACATTTAGTTATTATAGACTAACTTTTGTTTGCGACGTCCTCTGTGTGGACTTCGGAACGGAACTTAGAGCCTGTGCACACCACGTTTTTTAAACGCGACTCAGAGGAAATAGGAACAGCGCGCCCTCGACACACGTTTCTAAAAGGGGCATCGACGGCGCGTTGTTATCTTATTTTATCTGAGTCGCGTTTTAAATACGTGGTACGCACAGGCCCTTAGGAACAACGTCAATCCTCTCTTTCGCCCTTAAAATTTTATGTTCGCGATAATAGGAAGCCTATGTCCTTTTCCAAAGTCCAATCCATCTATCTCTCTCGTTTAAACCTGAACGTAACCGTCGACAGGCAGATAGAGTGAAGCATGTATTAGGCCCGTACTATTAAATCGATCTCAAGTCTGAGAGTAATCTTGGAAATGTAATTCTTATATCATACTAGCCTGTGCCCGCAACTTCATCCGCGTAGTATTTAACTTAACAAAAAATTCGGGATTATCGGGATAAAAAGTATCTTATGTGTTAATCCCGGTTATAAACTATCTGTTTTCCAAATTTCATCCAAATCCGCTCAGTAGTTTTTGCTTGAAAGAGTAACAAACATCCACACTCACAAACTTAGGACTAGTACAAAATTACATATCAGGCATAGATCTGCCCAAGACTGCTTTCAGGTTTGACATCGATATATTAATATCGGACCTTACATTCGCATTTACTGATAATACTAGTTTAGATTGGACTAATAGATGAAATTGTATTTCATCAGGGCATGCCCAGCAGGTTTTTCGGCTGCGATGATGATGATCAATGAAACTTAACTATTAAATAATACCTTCATTATAATATTTATCTTGCCCGCAAGATCAGAATTCACTTCAAACTTCTCTGAATAAAACAAAGAAGATGACAATTTTGCTACCGATCCTTTAAAGCAAAAATTCCCAGAAACAAATGTTCGACCACGCCAACCACTCTTTTGTCGCTTTCTTGTTCTCAAATAGCTTTTATTGATAGCGACACCTGTAACAAAACACAAAAAATGACATACCTATATGTGTATCTTTTAAAACATAATATATAAAACTTGTGAACAAAAACTTGTAATGGGGTCGTGTCTAAATTAAATATTTATATTATTTATATAATAATATGGACATATATGTCCAGCTTTGGAGAACAAAATCGTCGAACGTAAACAGCACAACAGATACGTCAATACTCACTAGGTCCTCCTTCGACCAGCTTGAAATTCTGTGAATAAGCGCTCGGTAAATGGTAAGCAGTAACAACATTGATGATCCACGAGACGAACGGGTAGACGTCGATGTAAAGGGGCGGTTCGGTGTTGAGGCGCCCGCGCATCGAGCGGCGGGAGCAAGGGGCGCCGCCCGCGGCCAGGCCGATCAGCTCGAACGCTCCGTCGAGGGAGTGGCTGATGATGGGGGCGCCGGTGCGCACCCCGCAGCCGGAGCTGCAGAGCACGTGAGTCACGCCTTCACTGCCAAGTCTCTGCAGCCGGAATCATGTTATTCAATTCTTTCGGTGAGTAAAAGAGCTATTTACGAGAGCTAAAGGTGGTAGACTAGCTATAGCCAAATGATTTCAGCTCGATTGCTGCCTTTGTTATATAAAAAAAACTAATCCCGCCACACACTCCCACCACCAGTGCCGGATTAACCATGTAGCAAGAGTAGCAATTGCTACGGGCCCCGCGCGAAAGGGGGCCCCGCATATTTAGACACACTCATCTCTACCTGAGCGTAATTTTTTGAGTGAAACTTATTAAGATGTGGTATATTGAATTTACTTGATGTCACAAAAATGTGAAACGTTACAACTTTTCCTACTAAGACAATCCATGTCAGGCACTCGGTAACCGACTACGGGCCCCGCACTTGCTTAATCCGGCACTGCCCACCACTGTAACTCCTGTAAGCCAGGATCGACAATGGTGACCAATAATGACGTCGAGGTTTGACACTCGACGAGTCCCGGGGAAAAGTTAAATTGTCTTGTAACCCGCACGAACTTAATCGAAATAAATAATAGGAGGACTTGGAAGAAAAATTCCCTCCAGTGCAAAGCGGGAGACAAAAATAGCTGGTATGGGCTTATTGCCATAGAAACAAGACTGATTACAGCTGATTGAAGGCATTACGGATTGTAATATGATAAAAAAAGCTAGAAGAAATTACGGATATTAATTCGATAGCAACATAGAGTGTCTAAGGTATTGGTGATTTATAAGAACTGTCATAACTACTTACTATTCTAAAAGTCAATCAACAGTATGTCAAGAGTCGCTAATATAGAGTGCTGTTATTCTATTTCGTTCAGGCGCGAACCGAAATTTTGAACGTATTAGAATATGGTATAAATAAAAAACTTTATTCCATAATAACATTACATAGCAGCGGCGTCCCTAGCGAACCCGTGAGGCTAGAAGCATTGTGAATTGTGAAATATCATTTAATACGTTCTAAAGCTCAAAACCTGGCAGCATCTCTGATTTTTCAAAATCTATGCGCAAGTCATCACTACATAGTATAAAACAAAGTCACTTCCCGCTGTCTGTCTGTCCCTATGTATGCTTACAACTTTAAAACTACGCAACGGGTTTTAATGCGGTTTTTGTGAATAGATAGAGTAATCCAAGAGGAAGGTTTATATGTACATGCATAATATAGTAGAGGAACACTGATAAAAAATACCCGTGTGAAGCCGGGGCGGGTCGCTAGTAATTTATATACATATTATTATCACTTGCTTACGGTGAAGCAACATATTGTGAGGAAACCTGCATGTCTTGGAAAATATAACCAATTTTCCAAAGACATGTGCAATTCGCCAACCCGTCCTGAGCTAGCGCGGTGGATTATAGACCTTGTCCCCCTCGTAGTAAGGGGAGGCCCGTGCCCAGGAGTGGGACGATAAAAGGGGCTAAACAATTATTATATACGTTCAAAAGCTCATAAATGTGAATACAAATATATTTTACCGTCCGCATCCGGTGCCTCCTACAATCGCGATGAGTGTACAATCTCAATGTTTTTTTCCCCATTCTTTCTGAATCAAAGTCTCTCGGTACTGCTGTTAGAATATAAATATACTGTGAATTATATAGTAGGTACCTACATTCCCAATAGGTGAATGGTTTCGCAAAGGTCTGTGTATGCATTATTAGGTATAAGTGTTCTTTATACTTACAGCTTATGTAGTCTACCATAAATACGTATTTGTTTTTTTTCTTTCTCGTGCGCTCTCCAATTGTCGGTAAGCAAACTGGGACCATGTAATCTGTAATTGAATGAAAAATACTGATAGATTTATGATCTTCACTGGACCTAAGTACATCAATCGACAATGAGAAATACAATTACAGGTTAGAACTTACGAGATTTCATCGGTCGAAGAAGCTTAACCAGCGCTAGGCTGTTACCGACACCAAATCTAGAAAGTAATTGTCTTTACATATACATTTACCAACATAATATTTTTGACCGTGCTCATGAGGCAGCAAGTACGGTACACACACTTTGGCCACTTTCCTTGCAGCCTCGTTATAAGTACTTCCATCACCTCCCTTTTCCCTAAGGTATATGCTGGAACGCGTTAAGTGCTTAAGCATCATTTCATTAGTAAAATGTTTAAATGCAATGTTGAATATCAATAATTTTGCCCTTTTGACCTCCCACTCCTGGGCACGGACATCCACTCAATACGAGGGGGATTCAGGCCATGATCCACCACGCTGGCCCAGTGCGGATTAGCGGATTTCACATATCTTTCGAAAATTGCTTAGATCTTCTAACACATGCAGGTTTTCTCACGATCCTTCACCGTAAGCAAGTGATAATCATAATTATAGAAATTATGATTCGCACATAGCTTTAGAAAAATCCAGAGGTGCCATCAGGGGTTTGAACTCTGGACCGAATGCTCACAAAACGAGTGCTTAACCAATCGGCTATGGCCGCTTAAAATTTAATGTAACCTGGAGAATTCCGGATGTGGTGTAATATCAAGTAACGGCATCTCAATGTAAGCGCGTGGACATTGCATTCCCATTTTAATTTGTTGCCGGGTCAGCCCGCAGTCCTCCTCGTCGCGTTCGTAATCACCAAACACCACGTGACCGCTGAGAATTAAAGATATCACTTGAGTCGATAGTTTAAATCACGCTTTAACTTTGCACTGAACTAAAGCCTCATTTACAATGGTAGAGTTCCTCGCTAGCAGACGATTTTCGCTTAGCAACATCACGCTAGTGGACTTATCATTTTGGGAAATCATCAGGCGCAATGAAAACGCCTTAGTTTTTTATTTATGAATAATACCATCATTTTTACTCCATTTAGAGCAATAAAAGGGCAATTTGAAGTGCTATTCAACAAAATCACCCCAAGACTGGTTACCGCCACAGGTGACAAGAGGGCTGGCTCTTTCCTCGCTCAAAAAATTAGCTTATCAATACAGCGAGGAAATGCAGCCAGTATTCTTGCCACCATCCCACGCGGACGGGATTTGTTTGATTAGGGGTAGGTTTTTATTTTATTTTATCTTAATTTTATTTAATATAATTTGTATATATGTATAAATAAATAAAAAATAACACCTTTTCAAAAAAAAAATGAATTATATACAATATCTTTTATTAGAAATCCAGGGTTTCACTTGAAGAAAACCTTACCCTAAGCTATCATCTGGCAGTCATCTAGTTTACATTAAAACGGTATATTGAGACAAGGACAAGAGTTATATGACTCAAACCCTATATGACCCGTACGTAAATTTGGGGCAATTTAGAAAAGCTATTGCTGTGTTCACTTACAGTTTATAATTCTTTGGCAGATGTAGCATATCCGTCGCTGTACCGACTACAAATTGCTTGTGGATGAGCATGACCCGGGGCGCCTTGCTGTGGTGAGGCAGACCAGTCGTAACTGAAAATACGTAGCCAGTTACTAGTATCAATTCTCTTCTGACTCCAACGTACTTATTTAATCACTAATTAATAGCGTCCTGAAAACTACACTTCCATTTTTCCATTCATCCAGCTGAGAGACGTTCACTGGCATAGGCCTAGGACCTCCATACATAATTCCCCTTTACCACATCCACATAACTTTATTTCTGTTATTTATATTATAAATGTATTATAAACTAGCGACCCGCCCCGGCTCTAAAATTGACTGTGTTCCTCTACTATTTTATGCATGTATTATACATATAAATCTTCCTCTTGAATCACTCTATCTATTTAAACAAACTGCACCAAAATCAGTTGCGTAGTTTTAAAGATCTAAGCATACTTAGGGACAGACACCGGGAAGCAACTTTGTTTTATACTATGTATAGTGATTGGCGAGCTTTGGGGAGGGGGAAGGGGCATGCCCAGCAGGTTTTCGGCTGAGATGATGATGATGATTGAAACTTAACTATTAAATAATACCTTCATTATAATATTTATTTTGCCCGGAAGATCGGCATTAACTTCAAAGTTCTCTGAATAAAACAAAGAAGGCAACAATTTTGCTACCTTTAAAGCGACTTTGTTTTATACTAAATAGTGATTATAATAACTTTGTTGCTTATGAAATAAACCTACTTAACGTACCGTGTATGTATTGTGCGAACCCCAACCAGGTGAACGAGTGGACCTTCTGCACTCCATCGGGTGGTTTCGCCTGGAAGTCGTCGTGGCACACCGTGAAATCGCGGATAACAGACAACGTCTCCCGAAAACATACTGTTTGAAAAGAAAAAGATATAATTTTATTTACATATTGATCCTGCCTTTTGTTCTATGGTTTTAGTAGTTTGACCGATAAGTATTAGCTCACTCCAATATCTGAGATAGTTATTTCAATTCCTAGTAGAATTATAAAATTGATTCATCACTATAACTCCTGTAAGTCAGGGTATACAAGAGATGGTTTTCCAAGGAGACAAAACAATAAATATAAAAGGATATGCTATTTAAAAATATTTGAAAATTTTGTAACACAATATTAAAGGTTGCTGTTAAGTACTAACTTATTGAACAAACTGTTATGATCGTCTGTGCGTAAGAGTGCATCACGTGCGCTCGGTACAAAAACTTTGAAATTGTTTCAAGATGCGTTTTCATTTACCTACAATTGTTTGTTGTTTCACTTGGAATGCATAACATGGTGAGTGAGTTCACAATATCGCGTGGTTTGTATCAACGAATGATAACACGATTAGAGCATCGGTTGGAAAAAAATATTTATATTACCTATCTTTATTTTCAGACCAAAATATGGCTAGGTAGCTAAATGATATCATTTTATTGATTGTAATTTAAATACGCTCTATGTGATAATCTATTTAAGTTTCTTCTTGAATTCTTATTATTTCTGCATTGCCTGCATTTCCTTTTTGAGCAAAGTAAGAGCAAGCCCTCTTGTCACTTGTGGTTGTGATATAGGTATTATAGTTGTTTCAAATGATTAGGCATGGATCTATGGATCATTGATCTATGATCATGGCAGCTATTCCTGTTATAACGATAGTGGATGATGGATCAGCCTATCTTTTGGCTTTAAACTTATTAAAATGAAACATATGATTAGTAAAATATTTTAATTTATTTCACAGAATTACATAGGTGGTGCATGGTAGAATTCAAAAAGGAAAGTGGCTGGCATGTTGACATTTGTGCTCAGATAAAACTCGTGGATTTCGAATCTCTGGTACAATTCGAAGTATGTGTAAAATAAAATGCCCTGACAATAGTACAAGGGCATGCGGCTCCTGCGGAACAGGTACTTCCTCGGCACCATCGTCTTCATTACTATGCATTGCAGGCGGAATCTTTGCGTGTGCTTGTCTTGAATCAACTGTGGATGAAAAAATAATTACGATAAGCCATTATCACAGCCCTTACCACGTTAGCCACTTAAAACGCAATAGAAAAGCAAACGCGAGCGTTTGAAAGTTAATTAGATTTCAAACGCGACCGGTCATACGCGAATTAGCCTTCAAACGCTCGCGTGTGCTTTTCTATTGCGTTTTAAGTAGCTAAAGTGGTCCTTCCCACGTCAGGTACTTAAAACGCAATAGAAAAGCCTGGGCCCTTGCCCAGGCCTCATGAATAAGTAAATACCTCGGATGATTTATTAAATCATTCTAGGCAGGTACTATAAACACATTTATTATATGAATGTTTAGTAAAATGGTACGTACGTATATATACGAAGTTTGCGTGTCTTGCCACGTTGCTAGGGTGAGGTTGGCTGTTTTGCGCAAGAACTGTCTTTGCACCGCATCAGGGGTGCAATAACCGAATTTATAAATGCTGTGGATGGAACCTGAAAAAGTATTTAAAAAAACTTGACCTTATCTTCATCTAAATCATTAGTAACTATAGTAAGGCTTTGATACCTTTTTTCAACCGGAAGCCTAGACTTCTCGCTGCTGTATTTACACTTCACATATTTATTTAACACACATATTTATGTGTGTTAAATACACATTAATGTACTCTATGACAATACCTAAACAAGTTCCTAGTAGTATCCCAGGTTTAGTTAATTATGAGCATGTGTGGTCTGTACCGATATAAAATCAATCCACGAAAGCAAATTAAAATACATCAATCCACTATTTATTTTTATATTGCAATCTTATGAATTAAGGGCGTAATAAATATCGCCAGACTGACACACCAACCGTATGGTCCCAAACTAAGCAGCACTTGTACTATGGGTACTGCACAATGGACTCAGGGCGATCTTAGTGACACCCGAACCTGGTAAAATTCGGAAAGGCCATTTCCAAAATTTGCCCCGGCGGGAATCGAATCCGTAACTACCGGGTGCAGTGAGCCGAGCGGCCTACGATCAAACCACTGCGCCAAGCGGTCGTCAAGCAAGTAATAAAATATATATTTTATTTATACTTATGTCATTGTGCCGCCATTGGTCTAAATTGTGCATATTCGCGTCGTCTGTCGGCATTAACACAGTCGTCTTTAGGGAGTGTGCCAATATCTATTCACTATTGCTAAATATACATATTAGTAACATACTTCTCGGTAGATCCTCGTCTGGTACAACTACCTTGTCTCGTCTCATACCCGCTAATTGGCTATGGGATGCGTACATGGCCTGGTTCGCCGGGACCGCTCTCCAACCATCGGATTCTACTGCAGTTTCAAATATAAACCTCTTATTAACACTTACTCATTGCTTCAATGGGTGCAAACATTATTTTCTTAAATTGTGGGCGCGCCATACCTCCTGCCCAGCTTAGAACCCGATTGCAGTCCCACTACCGAATCCAATTGCGAATTTAAACTATAAAGCGACCCATTAAACATACTACACAAATTTCATCAGAATCGGTTCTACCGTTTGGGAGGAGTTTAGTGACAAACACATACGTGTGTAAACACAAACAACATTATTTCTACTCTATAGGTAGTATCTATAGAATAACTAGTACATGGTTTTAAACTGATGTCCGTGGTACCTTTTATACACCAAATTTTTGTAAAGTTTTTCTACCTGCAATATCCCACTGCTTGGCAAATGTCTGCCTTCCCTTCCCCCACTTCCTCCTATTCACCTATGCCTATCGTCGGCCAAGCCGTACGATTGGGAATAATATTAAATACTAATTTATTAAATGTTAATTAGGTATATGACGACAGTGCGTTACTTACCAATACAATAAAGGGTTAAGATAACATAAAGTTCAATTATTTTCATATTCGATTTGAAAATTTAAATGAATGTTGAAAAAAAATGTGAAAAACCAACGTTCGATTTTCACTGAAAAGACAATTCAAATGAAGTTGTTTGGTGTTTAACAAAACATTTCGTGCGTTGCGATTGTTGATTCATATCCTAAATTCTTCCAATTTTTATTGAAAACTCGCTTTTTCCCGCAACTTCGTTAGCGTAGTTGTTTTTCTGGATGTCTACAACAGCTCCAACTACCTGGGCCACTATGGCTAAGAGCCATCCAGATTCAAAGCATCCAGGTGACTTAATAAGTTTAATGAAAAACATCAAGGTCGGTCAAGCCGTTAAGGAGGAGAATAATTTAATATGATTTCTGCCTAGCTCCAATTTATTTTTTTATTGTATTTATAGGTGATAAATTATTAAAAATGAAAACGCATATAGCAAATGAACTATTTATTCGAATTCAGTTAACCGCCTCATTTACATAAAAGGATACACTTATTTAAAAATAAATATAAAATTTTTAACATGATTACTTAATGTTAGTAAGTGTTAGAATTCCGTTGCAGCGCTAAGACTAGTTACACTATTTCTTGATGAACTAGCACTAAACTGGGGTTTCATTAGAGTTATCCACAAATTCCTAGTAGTTGGGTCGCATATTATAAAATATATGAACAGTACAAACCCTTGTAGCGTAGATGTTAAACAGAAAAGGTAGGACCAAATCAAATGGTTCGAGAACGAAAATATGGCAAAAATCCAAGTAAGACCCAACAAGAAAAATAAGAATATAGACACTCTTAGTTGTGCACCCACTAAGTCCATATCAGAGGTTTTCATTTTTTGATCGGGACCTCGGGCAATAGCGTTCAGGACCAAAATAAACAGAATTACGTTAGTTAACAATATAAAGCAAATTGGCAATAGCACTGCCCCTAAAAAATAATAGCCGTTAGGATAACAAATCTTTTTTATGATAGAAGAGTCGGGAATATAGTTCTCGGCATCAAAAACCAGGATTACTATGACCGGGATCATCGGTATACCCCACCCGACTAATGTAAATTTGAACATAAATCTCGACGGTCTCCGAACTCCTAACACTCTAACGTACCTAATAAATTGCAAAATAGCTGTTATTAACATCCACATAAAACTAGCCAGTATCGAAAAATGTAATAACGCTCCCAAACCAATACACAAGCATTTCATGTCCTCAACTACCACGAACTTACCATCTATTTCTATGAACATGGCAACATCTAAATTGAAAATGATGATGAATACTAATGGTAAAGCAATCGATGTTGATAACTGTAAGAGAACCTTCGTACCAGGTTTTTTCCTCCAATTACTAAATACCAAGGCCGTGATCCATATCCCGAATATGCCTAGTAAAGACAGAAAACAGCCAACTAAAGTGATAATGTTAAGGGCAGTGGCATGGCGACTTTCGATGGAATGTTCTTCCAAATTAACAATGTTAGGAATAGATAACAATTGGCCAAAGTGTGTCAAATGGTAACATTCACATACAGTCATGTCACCGGATGATTTCACCGGAAAACACCCTTGCTTTTTCCATAAGCCTGGGGTGTGACCATGCTGCTCGGGATTGAAATCCCAATACCCACAATAGGATTCAGAAGGTGTATTATTAATTTTCTTAAAGACAATTGGCACTGGATATTTTAAATTTGACACATATCCCGGTATCGATATTCCCACAATACGACTATTAATTGAATAATCATTTGGATATAATTCTTGAAAAACTGCATTGTTGTGGAATATTGTTATGATCACGTGTAAATTTTCTGGGTCTGTCAATAACTCTTCGCTATCGTTACAATTTACTCGCAAAGATTGCACCATTTTGTGCGGCAACCACGTAGCAATTTCTAAATTATCAATCAAAAGCACATCATCCAAAGTAGAATTATTAAACAGTGGTTGTATAGTCATATCTGTAAAATTATCTGAGTGAGTGTTTTTGGATATGGCTATTCCCGTGATGTTATTGATATTTGGATATGTTATTTGAACAACAAATTGGGGCTGAACAGCCATTTGAAAGGCATCGTCTTTTAATATTTGTGATGACTCATTTTGATTTTTCTGCGCTATTATTTCAATAATGTCGTTTACTGAGTCCAGTATCACATTTGTTGAATTCAGCGTTTGAGCTAAATGTAAATATTTGCCGTTCAGTATCATTACTCTATCCATTACCCAAGCTATGTTTCCGATATCGCCTGTATCTATTGTCGTCTCATTTTCTTGAGCTATATCTTTTATCTGTTGCAATGACATCGACAAATAGTAAATATCTGCTGGTATTATTATATCAGTATCTCCCAGCACAAAATTAAGACCGTCAATCAGAAATCGTGCAGTATAATTATATGGCATTTGCCTTTTAACGAAATTATATAAGAAAGTGGTTGTTTTAGTTGGTTTATAATTAGTGTCACAGTGTCCGTCGACTTCCCCCCACTTGGTACCCAGCTTGTATGATCCTCCACAGTATCTTTTAACGGGTAAACCATTAGCTTGTAGACAAAACTGTTTCGGAGCTAAAATATGCCCAATGGGCGTCATCTCCCAATCAAGAGTCACGATATCATCAGATGTTGTAGGTAAGCAATATACTGAACTAGACATATTTACAAATGTGTAATTATATTTTGGAAATTCTGCGTCTATTATAAGTTCTAGATTATCGAACGTGTCCTGTATGTTTTGTGCTTTATTTTCATAAGCATCATTAATATTAATGTGCAAGTGAAACAAGATCACCATTTGTTTTAGTTTGTAATCTAAAATTTCCATCAGCAATACTTTTCTTGCGTCGAATATTTCAGTAATATTCGTTACCAAACCAGTAAAATTATCGAAATATTGAATATCATCTTGTAAAATATAAAATTGCATAACAAGTGAGAAAACGTGCACCTGGTTACCCTTGGGATTAACTATAATTTTATCTGTAGTTATTAAAGAAAAGTTTAACGTATGTCCTTCACACCAGTACTGTGCGGAACTATCCGTAACAAGATCAATAACATATACAATTTTTTCAATATATCCCATATCATCCTCTTGTCGTAATACATTTACGTCAATAAGAGGCACATCGTTTACATTTATTACTCTTACGAAACCTTTTGCATCAGAGAAACACTGAATACCTTTATCGTTATTGTTATATTTCCATAAACCAGATGGATAATACACAGTTAGATACATTTTATTTTGCTCGTCGTTATATTCAAACATCAACTCTGTTTCCCCATAAATAAGATCAGCTTCACAGGCCATGCAGGATAACAATGTGTTTGAAGATATTAAACTTAACGCACCACCGTTATTTATTATACCCTGAAGACTAGCCACAACAGGGCGATCAGTTGCGCTATTGTTTAGATTTTCATTATATTCGTTATGAGGAAACGGTATTTCGAACCAGCACCACAAATCATCTGGCATATTATTCAATTCAGCTATTTTCTTAAAAATAAATCTGGTTAAATCATACTCACTATTTGTCATGGGTTTCTTGCATTTAGACTGAAGAAATCCAGAAAAAGTTAAACCTTGGGGATTTTCAGACCTTTCGATACCAAAGCATGTAGCGTTATCCGGATTGAAGCGAAACGAGTGATATCCCTCAGGACATTTGGCCGGGTAATGTAAGTCACTTAGGTAAAAACATAAGCTAGGTAATATTCTATTACAAACGTTGGTTGTTATTATCCTGTTATTGATATCGAGCGTTAAACAATTTTTAGTGAATGGGGTGTAAATCGGTAAGGAGTTATTCGATGATGCCACATTCGTTCCCCAATTTGGTCCCGGAGTGTACCACACCACAGGATTAAAAAGCTTTTGTCTCTGAGCCGGTAACCAAAAGGCGGTGGAAGTATTTGTACTTATAAGGGAGTTAATTAGATATTCAATTTCAGTATCAGATAAATCCGTGATCACCGAGGCTCCTCCGCCAGTGAAACATGGGTAATTCCAAGTCGAAGGTTCTCCGATTTGGTAACAAAAGTTGGAGTTTTTTTCAGAAATTTTATGGTAGCCAGGTGGGCATGATGAGAGATCAAAATACTTCACGACTTTGAGACAAGGGCCAGTCTCATCAAGTTCGGGGACCCACGTCTGGTTGGTGCAATTCCTCGTGATTAAGGTGTCATTGCGGTAGCACATCGGGTCAGATTCTATATCGTTGGCGTCTTCCGTTTGGTGCCATGTCACACTTATTCCAGTGTTAGAAGTTTCTTCTGGACAATACTGTAAAAAAACATAGTTTGAGATATTTTATCTTTTTTTTCTATTTTTATCTATTCAGAAAACGTTTTCTGATAGTAATTTTATAAATAAGAAATTATTGTTCCGACTTACCTGTAAACTGTAATGATGAATTGATATGAAGATGAACAAACTGAATATATCGGTTTCCATTGCGGCTTATGGAATCACAAGCTTATTTTTTTTACAGATAACATGGATTCGCACACTCACATCAGGCCCCAGCCGTGATTTGAAACATTTTTACCTGACTATTATGTCGCCTATGTTTACGTATGTATTGACTGTACATGGTGTTTGAAATATAATACTAGGTATTCAGGTTTTTTTTTGTGTTACCTCCTGAGGTGCGTCACCCAGCAATGGACAGAATCAAGTTTATGTTTCGTTTATTAAATATAAGTTACACGTACTGCCGCATTGCCATGTGCAGTTTCATTATACTTTTATTTATAAAAATAAAATTAGTTTACAAACAAAATGAATGATGAACCATAATTGTTTGATTATGTTAGTTATATAAACGTCAAACGGTCCATTATTATCAGTAATATAGCGACTTTCAAGATGAAATATTCTATTCATTTACATCTTTATACTCTACTTAGTTTTGGTAAGTAAATAATAAAAAATATATACTTAGTTAAGTAAACAATGTGTATCGTATTACAAACTTTTTCTGAGTTGTCGTCGGAAAGCTGCTAAGGGAATACAACCAATTGGGTAAATAAATAAATTACTGTGGCTATTAATACACAAAATAATAATAATTAAATAATAATAATTTTTCATTTTTCAAAAAATTATAATTATTAAATAATAATAATTTTTCATTTTTTCAACTCATTACGGGTATGCAACCAGTAATTATAAAGTTATTCAGAAATTAAACATTACAAAGAAATGCCTAAATTACGTATGGGAAGGAAAAATATACCTACTTTATCGTGGTGCGAAGGTCTCTTTTGCTTAGTTCCATTGAAAACTATCTTGAAATCATTACAAAACCCGGCTGACTAAATATTATGTTCAATATTGCAGTAACCCTGGGATCATGTTGGCAGTTCTTCACGTCCTTAAATGACTACACTTTAATGAGCTCGATCCCAGATCCAGGTATCCTTACATTTTGATAAACTTACTTTACTTACTTATTATTTAATAAGAATATTTTTTATTTGTGATTCATAGTTTGAACCTGTTTAATTGTATGATTTATCTGACTCATTATACAAACATTTAATATGACGTCAGATACGTATGTATCTGACGTCATATTAAACTACACGTACATTCAATCATAAAACAAAGAGAGAAACCAAAACCATCATAAATCATAGTGCTACAAGAAATAAAGAACTTAGATCATTAATTATTCTAATTATCTACTTTATTTTCAGTGCATTTGCACAGTGAATACAAATTTGGTGATTGCGAGAGAAAGGACAAGATGTTTTACACACACGTCCATCTAGACCATCTACAAGTTTTGGGAAAAATTATAATCAGAGTAAGTTTCGTACATACTTGGTAACGACCTTGCCTTTTTTAATTAGGATAGGTTGGTTAGGTCTTCTCGGCACTTTGCCAAGCGACGGCGGTCTTTTTTTTTTTATTTTTTTTGTTTTCGCTGGGAAATGCTGTTACGCTTTCCGTCTGGACTCGGGGGAACCCAGACGGATATGTGGGACTCCTGGACGACTGTCCAGCCTACCCACTAAAACCCAGCGGTCTGACCTCGCCGCTGAAATACGAAGCGCCACAGGATCTTCGTCAACTGTGACGCCCCAGCGGCTGGCCTGGCAGTGAGCACCAGGTCGCAGACTTCAAGACGGGTGAGACACCCCCGTCCGTCCAGGGACTTGGCTTGACCATGGGGCCCCCCGACCCCTTAGCCCAAGCCCCTCCCTCCACTACGGCGGCGGCAGGAGATGCGCATAGCGCCTCTGGCGTCGGCCCCGCCGGACTCTACGGATCGGGTCAGCGAGGGCATCCTCCTCTCTGACCCTCTCCGCGGCCTCCTTCTCTGCGAGCACTGCTTCACAGAAGGAGACCATTGCCTCCCAACAACCTCTGCTCCCAAGCATGGCCTGGACTATGCTTCGGAGCGAGAGGTCTCCTCCCACCACGCTCATCAATGCGTGCCTCTGAACGCCCCACGCCGGGCACTCCTCCACTGTGTGGCGCACTGTGTCCGACGGCGCCTCACACGCGTGGCAGACGGGGGTCGCCTCCCTCCTCGCTATCCGGTGCAGGTACTCACCGAAGCACCCGTGCCCGGTGAGTACCTGCGCCAATCTATACGTGACACTGCCACGCTTCTTCAGCCAACCAGACAGATTGGGGCGGATCGCCTCAATCGTGGGACGACCAAACTCAGATGACTCAAATTCAATTCAATTCAAATCATTTATTTTGTTTAGGCCTACGGGGGCACTTACAAATTGTCAATTTACATATTTTTTCCCTTATATCTACAACCGGATCGGAACGCGACCTCGACTGAGAAGATCCGGCAAGAAACTCAGCGGGCTTGTCTTTTTACATCTCATGTTTTTTTTTTTTAATCGCCAGTTGCTTATTTTCAATAATTACAAAGGGTAGTACTTAGATATTAATATAAATATTAAAATAGCTCCAGTGTGTTGCCTTTTGATGTTATCAAGAATTATACAAATAATTCGGACTAGTAGGGCAAGACACGCTACGCTTTGACATTATTATTGACTGTCGAGATTTGAGCTGCTTAGTCCCAAGCTGTTTTATCATCCAAATAATCCGAGATTTTGTAATAACCCTTTGCAGTGAGTTTAGTTTTAATTAGGGTTTTAAACTTATTGATAGGTAAATCTCGGATTTCATTGGGAAGCTTATTGTAAAAACGTATACATTGTCCCATAAAAGAATGACTTATTCTGTGGAGACGAGTTACATGTACGGATAGCTTGTGCTTATTCCGTGTATTAATAGAATGAGCGTCGCTCCTTTTCTCAAAATTATTAGCATTTTTTTTACGTACATGAGATTTTCATAGATGAATTGTGACACAACAGTTAGAATATTTATTTCTTTAAATTTTTCTCTGAGGGAGATTCTTGGAGCTAGATTGTAAATAGCTCGTATAGCTCTTTTCTGCAGAACAAAAATGGAGTTTAAGTCAGCAGAGCATCCCCAGAGCAGTATGCCATATGACATAACGCTATGGAAATAACTAAAATAAACAATTCTAGCTGTTTCAACGTCGGTTAAATGCCTGATTTTTTTAACAGCATATGCCGCACTGCTGAGTTTACCCGACAATTTTTTGATATGAGGACCCCATTGCAATTTAGCATCTATAGAGATCCCTAGAAAGACAGTTTCCTCCACAAGGTCCAATTCTGCTCCATTTAGTCGTATATTGGTTCCTACTTGTCTCACATTTGGCGTTGAGAACTTTATACATTTCGTTTTATTCTCATTAAGTAGAAGATTATTTACATTGAACCAATCTACAACTTTAGCGAGTGCGTTGTTCACATCGTCATAATGTAAAAGCTGTCTTTTAATTTTAAATAATAAAGAAGTATCATCAGCAAACAACACAACTTCGTGACTATTTTCTACATAGTAGGGTAGATCATTTATATATATTAGAAACAAGAGAGGACCCAGTATCGAACCCTGCGGTACGCCCATTGAGACTACAGAACCGGGCGATGTCTTGTCATTAATATTGACCTTTTGAATTCTATTGCTCAAATATGAAGTCAAGAGGTCAAGAGCCTTGTTCCTGATACCGTAGTGGTGCAATTTCCTGGCAAGTATTTCATGATGGACGCAGTCGAATGCCTTGGACAAATCGCAGAATACACCGAGGGCAGCAGTTGTTCGTCCCACCTCCGCACCACCTCTTCCTGAGCCCTCCGTCTCATGCGCTGCATTACCTCCCAGTCCGGTATGACGCCCCTATCACGCTCACTCTCGCGGACATGGAACACCGTCGCCATCACCTCCGCCTGGAGCTCCCAGGGAGGGTCTCCCGCCAGGAGTGTCGCTGCCGCCCAGGAGATTGTGCGATACCCTCTAATGGCCCTAACCGCTATGATCCTCTGCGGTCTCCGCAAGATGATCCTGTTCGTAGCGGTTAGGGCATCCGCCCAGGTGGGGGCCCCGTACAGGGCCATGCTCCGGATTATTCCAGTGTATAGGCGCCTGCATGTGGACCTGGGTCCCCCAACATTGGGCAACAGCCTCCCCAGCGCGGCAGCGGCGGACACCAACTTCGGCGCAAGCCGGACAAAGTGGGGCCCAAATCCCCATCGACCGTCAAGCACGAGGCCCAGATATTTCATCTGAGCCCCCACCTTTATAACCTCCCCGTGGATGACGATTTGCACCCCCCTGGGCGGTCCCCTCCGAGGCCCGTGGAATAGAAGGGCCTCCGTCTTCTCAGTCGAGCGCGACTTCGAGCCCTAGTAGGCGGATGCGGTCCACCACCAACGTTGTCCCGACTGTCGCCCTCCTAGCCACATCCTCCCAGCTCCTTCCCCGGACTGCTAAGAGGGTGTCATCTGCGTAACACAGAACCCTCGTTCCGGGGAGGAGTGGCCCTCGAAGTAGCCAGTCAAACCCGATGTTCCACAAAGTAGGTCCTAGCACCGAACCCTGTGGAACACCTCGTTCGACTCGCCGCCGGCCCACTTCTCCGTCCTTTCCCTCCCATACGACGTGGCGGTCCCGCAAATACGCCAGCAACAGCCTCCGGAGATAGGGAGGCACCCCATGGTACCGGAGAGCCTCCCCTAACGTCTCGAACGGAATGCTGTTGAATGCGTTCCGCACATCCAGGGAAACCGCCAAGACCACCTCTCCCTCCTCCACTGCCGCCTTGGAGAGACCCTTCAGCTGGTTCAGGGCATCGATCGTCGATCGACCCGCTCTATATCCCCACTGCGCATCCGACAGTCCAGGCCCGGACTCCTCGAGGTGCTGGACGAGGCGGTAGACGAGAATTCTCTCGAAGACTTTGCCTACCTCGTCCAGCAGCACTATGGGCCTGTACGCAGACGGCTGGTCTGGAGGACGGCCCTCCTTCGGGAGAAGGCAGACCTTCCCCTCCTTCCACGGATTTGGGAATTGCCCGGAGCGGAGGCACTCATCAAAGAGCTCCCGGAGCCGGCCGCCAAGGAACTCGGTGGCAATCGCCACAATTGAACCCGGCACTCCGTCCGGCCCTGGTGCCCTCTTCCGTGTACGAAGGCGGTAGAGCGCCCTGTCCATCTCCTCATCCCGGATTGGAGGAGGAGCCTCAATACCAGCTCCTACTTCCGCAGGACTGGGAGGTGCCATCCTCGGGGAGAGAAAGCGACGGCGGTCTGGCACAAGTTTATTTTTTGTGAAATTTTATATTAGAACTAAGCTATTATATCTGTACATAGTGTAAATATTTGTTAGTTCTTTCTTCTTTTCAATAAATATTAAATTCAAAATTTGGGTTCATTGGATGGAATAGCAGGATTGGTAATCCCTCCCTAGGACGATTTAAGCGTTGAACGCACCATCTTGAGGACCCTGCTAGCCACGTATGGAGAAACATTAGCCCTGGGGCCCAAATCTGTTAACCGCTGGAATCTTGATTGATCTCGCAAATACGCCACATAATACGTCAGTTTTGACAGATTGAGATACGCGATACGTCAGATAACTGTCAAAACTGACATAAAGCGTAGTCAAGACCGATATTGACCGACTTGAGATAGATTTATCAATACGGGACTGTAGAAACCTATGTTGAACCGCTACTACGAAATTTTATTTCAAATATCCACCTGTTATTATTAAATAGAGAAAGCAGCATGCATACTGCATAGTAGATCGACTTCGTTCGTATAAGAAATAATGTTCATGTTTTAATTTTACACAAATATCTGGGACAGTCACTCTTGGAAATAGTGACATTTCTGTACCGAAAGTTTGTGTTTGTGATTACTTACCTTTTACTTACCGATGCAAGTGTCATCCCAGACCGCCAAAAAACTTTTTTTAATCGCGGGCCGGTATGCCAATTATGTACTTAGATTATTCTTCAATAGTTTTTATCAATTCCAGGGATGGTTAGATCTATTCAGGATCCCCACGTGCATCATAATCAGAGCCATGGCGTACGAGACAGACTTGTTCCGGAGCACCGCGTACAACTTCCAGATGTGCGTGCCGAGGATCACGTACTGTCACAGCAAGAAGAGATACATGTATTACTACTACGAATGGTATATACCAGCGGATATGATTGGTGGTATGAACTGGGACTTATATTTCTACGGACCGTCGTCAGCGGAGTGGCAATAAATAGGTATAGGTAGTCAAACTGTAAGGAATCTTGCTCGACTTGCACTTGACGCGAAATACGTCAGATTTAACAGTTTTCCGTAGTCCACTACTCGCGAAAGAGATTTGTATTGTGTATTGAATCTAGTCGTGCGACGAAATCGCATCATAATCGACGTAGCTGTGCTTATGCTGTTACTGTGCTGGGATAATTGGCGTAAGCGAATAGGTAATTCTTTCGCTTGCTCGCGTTAATTATTTATTTTACTAGCTAGCTACCTGCTTAATTGTATAACTAAATAATGTACCTATTATTGGGTGGGTTAGAGTCGAAACGCTGTCCCATGCCCCACTTCGCACAGGTGTTTACCCACATTTGGCGAATACGAGGCCAACCGTAAATTGAAAACGCCCGAAAGATGCAATTCTATTTTTCCCTCAGCCTGTATCCACCGAAATTGTAATCAGAATATATTAACATCAGTGTCATTATCCCTGCCATGTACCGGAGATATCGTATCTGCATGTTTTCATTGATTTTGAGGCACACAGTGACGGCCATATAGTCACGCGACGGGCGCTTGTGTGTAAAGCTGAAATCTCTTATCGTGCCGAAGATCCAGTAGAGCAGAGCTTTTAGCTATGTCAATATGATATCAAGTGTTTTCTAGTGGAGCTATGCGTTCCGCAAAAAGCCATTATAATGTTAAATAAGTGTCTATAGTACCTACCTATAGATAGACATAGATGATGAGCCTACCCACTGTTTTAATTAAAATTAAAAATGTATCACATTTTTCTTCCTATTAGGTACATTTAGTACAGTTTCAATGTAGATAGGTCGCCCATAAACATTGATTGCATTGTTCCTTGTTTGTTTACTTTTTAGTATTACATGCGACTACTACTACTTACTACTTATTACGTATTGCTACTGGTATTAAGCTACAAGTTATAATAAGCAAATAACTGAAAACGTATTTTGTTATGACCCTTATTGAATACTAATACAACATATAAATAAATACGTGCTCTACTGATATTGTTTACACTAGCTTGCATTATGCTTTATCTTTTTAACAATTTTTGTTGTGGTTTCATATAGCTACCTAACTAATGACTGTAAAATATTGTAAAACATATTTTACTTAACTAATGTTATAACTACAACCTGCCTGAATTAAAGAAATCTTTTCAATGGCTGGTAAAATGGTTTTCAATTATACTACCTTCCATTGTGAATAATTATCATTATATCAGTATGAGCTCACGTGTTCTTGAGTGGAGACCTCGACTCGGCAAGCAATTCAAAAATTCAAAATTCAAATCTTTTTATTTCAAATAGGCGGGATATTAACTGACACTTTTTAAAAGTCAAGAACTAGATTTAGCGTAGTGTAAGCGTTGTGTAGGACGCCCTCCGATCAGGTGGGATGACGATCTGCGAAAGACTGCAGGCAGATGCTGGATGCGGCAAGCTGAAGACAGGGCGCTATGGCGCTCATTAGGGGAGGCCTATGTCCAGCAGTTAGGGCAAACATAGGCTGATGATGATGATGAAGTATGAGCTCTGCGTTTCGTACGTACGATCAGTAAGAAAACCGGAAGTCAAACCCCCCTCCCTTCCTATCCCTCTGTCCAAACCACCCTACAAGCCAGCAGCGTGCGAGCAATGCCTTTAGTATTGCAAGCATCTATAGCTTACAATAATTGCTTAACATCAGGCACATCGATTCTTTGCAGACTGTATAAAAAAATAATATCGTTATATCAGTTTCCGGCCAAAATATCTGCCGATATAATGGTAGTAGACACAAGCCGGGGGAGTGTAGATTCCATTTTTTTTTTAATTTATAGAACGTTGCGCCAGCGTCGTGATCATGTAAGTAAAAATCGGAATAACATTTCACTACCACGGTGTTTGTGGTCGTACTCCTCCAAAATGGCTCTACCGATTTTTATGTATTTGGTAGGTGCTCGTATAAGAGACTATGTCGTAAAGTATATATCATACCTTGAATTAATTTATAATGCAGAACAACGTGTGCCCTATCAACTGGTTTTCTTATATAAAGTGCTATTCTACTTACAAATATATGCGAATTTATATCTATCGAATGTGACTTTAAAAAGCTGGATAAAATATTGTTTCGTTCGACCAGTTTCAAGAAATCATAAGTCTGCAAAAATGTACAAACATCAAAAAGCCAACATCACGCGGTGTTCCCAAGCGGTCACCCATCTAAGTACTGACCGCGCGACGTTGCTTAACTAAGTTGATCGGACGAGAACCGGTGTATTCAACGTGGTATGGACGTTGGCGATGTATAGTTTGAAATACAAGGATATTTTGGCTGGGATTTAAAAATATATTTGCAGTCGACATCAGGGACTGAATATTAGGGTGACCGTCCACTTAGCTGTTCTATGAAGCGGGCCCTTCTGCTTAGATCAATGGCATCGCTTTATTTCCGGACGACTTAAAAAAAGCCAGGTGAAGCTGAGGAAACGAAGAGCGAGCCCGCTTCATCATTACTCAACCAGGTGGAGGGTCACTTTACTTCGGTTATAAAAACTTGATTCACCATTATAGGTACTTGATTTCGTTTAAGGCTAAAGCGCCCATCTAGCCCGCGAAGTTCAAATTTTTTGAGGTTTTTTAGAAATTTTTCATAAATCTGACAATAATAAAAGATATTTTGTAATTCGCGACAAAGACCGTGTGCAGTGCATTTATTAATATATCCAACTTACTCTAAAACATTTCAAGAACGACAGCTATCCAGATAATCTGGCAATTTAACTAGTATCATATCCACCGTGATAATATTTAGAGTAAAATAAATGTATTAATAAACGCACTGCATACTGTTTGTCGCAAATCACAAAATGTTGTCTTAAATGTTTTCAGATTTTGGATAAACTATAAAAATACTCGAAAATTTAGAATTTCGCGGGCTAGACAGGCGCCTTCACCTTAAACAAAAGCGAAAGTTGCTTACAACGATACTTACATACATCTTATCGTGCCAACAAATTCAACATATTATTATGGCAAACAGATTTCTCAATTACGAGTGGTAGGTAGGTACATACCGGTGGAAATAATGAAGGCATTCAATGGGATTTATTCTTTTATAGTTTATCATTATTTACGTTGGCGAAATGTTACGTACAGACCCTTGTACAGTCACGGAATTTGTTTACTGAGCTCCTGTTACTAACATATTGTGAAGCAAAGACAAGTAATCTGATAGTCCAAAGGGAATAAACGTTATTGCAAGGTCCCTATTAACCGTGCTTCGATGCTTCACATTTATGGCACACCTTCAAGCGATGATTCGCGTAACCATTCCGTGACTCTACATACAATGTTATTAAGGTAAAAATAAATTACAGAGAACATCTCGCTGTCTTGTCTGTAGCACAAAAATATCCGTATAAAAACCTTATTCATAAATTAGGACTATTCAGCTTTGTCTGGCTTCAGACCACCTTGGGGGAGGGGCGGGGGAGGGACATTGGGAATGGCGGGGTCCTTTGATGAGTAGTTCAATATGTTAAGGTCGCTAGGCTCCGGAGGAGGAGTTTGAGAAGATGGTTCCGTTGCAGTTTGAACGCTAACTGCTGCTTTTTCAGCAACAACTGGAAGACTGTGTCCAAGAAAGTTAGTCACGGGACTCACAGGGCGGTATAAAGGGAAGCCAGCATAAGGACTGAACCCGAAGGGGTCATAGGGGTCGTAGAATCTAACACCGGGATACCTGTATGTGAAGGGGTTGAACTGGGGTAAGGTGTTGTATAGTGGGTCAATGTGACTGAGGGGCAAGACTTGAGGGGGGAGTCCGAACTCGTTTAGAGGAATTGGGGATTGCGTGTTTGGTGGGAGCGGTGCTGGGGTCGAGTTACTGTCGGGTTCAGGTTTGTTGGGTTCGGGCGTCGCGGGGGCTTCTGTGGAGGATGGCGATGCTTCTGGGGTCTTGGGCGCCGCCTCGGCCTTAGGGCTTGCTGCCGCTTCTGACGGCTGCGGTTCTTTGGGTTGCGGAGCTGGGGCTGGCAATAAACCCTGGAATGAACGTCGGTTACGATTAGACAGTGATTGTAATCGAATTACGTAAGAATATAAGAAAGACTTACTTATGCAATACGTATCTTTTGTTACGACACCGAGAAACAGTAATTCTATTGTATTCCGTGGAGAAGGTAAACCATAAACTCAGTAAAAACTACTATAGGTGGCTTTGATTATGTTCATCTATAAAACAAAACAAGACTATCGGCAAAATAAGGTCATATGATCATATATCATTGATGCAAAATTTTCTGTGCAAAATCGTGAAGCACCTTATTGATTGCCCTCCCCTGCTAAACCTCGTCAATTTTCGTATCCCATATAAGTAGGATGCCTCGAAATCCAATCACACCACTCTATACATCACCCAGGAGAACTGTTTTAGTTTTATAAATAAGGGAGATTTACAGTTCCTCATAATGCCTTTTTTAAATATAAACCGAGCATTTTTAATCTGTTATTTATTTATTATTATTTTTTTCTTTTTTTTAATTTATTGTTTTATTTTTTATTTCTGGATTTTACTGGGTTTATATCATAAGATTACATTGATGTTGGCCAGCCCTTACACCACTCACGCACATTACACCGTAAATTATATCATGTTTGTATTTACATTTTTCCCTACTATACCGACTAACCGAAGAACTCGAATGGAAAAACCATTTTAATAAAAATGGTAATTTCGTAATTTTCTGTGGCCCCAGTCCATTGTACGGTTCCTGCCTACTATAGGAACTCCAACCGAACAAGGGATGCTTAGTTTGGGACTATAAAATTGGTGTGTCAGTCTAGAGATATTTATTTATTATTTACTTACATTGCCAATCAAATCTCCTCCATAAAAGACTGCCGGCTGGTAGGAGAACGCGAAGGCGTCATGCAACACTGGCTGGTACACCGGGTACGCCTTGCTGGGCTCCAAGTTTTGGTTAGAGGTGATCAGCGCATTGTACACTTTCGGGATGCGGCCGGGCGCAGGGTCCGCCACGGCGCACACAAGCAGAGCAGTTAGTAACTGGAAATCATAAGGATGGCAATGTAATTTCTATTCGAAACAAAATTAGCAATTTAATAAGTCAAATTTACATAATCCGAACAGATATCACATTCCTTTCTCTTCATTTGATTTAATAATCTGTACAAATAAATAAATTTTGAGTGTCTGTTTGTAATATCAAATAACACCTTTTCACTAAATGCATATGAAAGTACATACGACACCTATAGCAAAAACGCGATTTAAAATCTTTTTGTCCGTCTGTCTGTCTGTCTGTATGTTTGTTCCGGGTAATCTCCGAAACGGCTGGACCGATTTTGACGATAATTTCACTGGCAAAGAGCTGATGTTATAAGCAGTATCTTCTAGAAAAACAAAAAAAAATGGGTCATGTCGCGCGGGCTTAGAACGCGGGAGCGGGAGCGGTTAAGTTAAATTCCACGCGGACGAAGTCCCGGGCTCAGCTAGTGCGAAATAAAAACACACGACGTTGCATTGTTGTATGTGAAAACAGTGACCCGACCTGACTTCGAATAAATAATAGATAACCTTTGAATATATTTTCTATTCATCGATTATTCAATTACATCAGTGTAGCTTCTACAGTAAAGCATCAGTAAAGTTCAAAAATTAACTTTATGAATATCAATATGAGGTCTTATTTTAATAATGCATGATATTTTGCATGCCGTATTAGTAAATGCTGAAGGTGTTGTAGGTACCGACCAGAAAATAATAAGTCGATATTAACCATTTCTGGTCATTGGTACAGCTGGTACAAAGCAAGTGATTTAATCAAAGATCAGCTGTTAGGAATAAACCCATTAGTTTTTCTTTTTTATGGTATGTACATCATCTTTTTGATTTAAAATATCAAATTATTATAGGTACCAAGGTATATACCTATCTATAGATACGTACGGTACAAAGATTGTAAATACAATATGAGATATATTATTATGTGGTTTAAATAGCAAATCCAATCAAACATATAATTTTCTTCGTTCTATGGAGCGAACCAGTTTTTTGAATTACATTAGTGTCCACTGTAAAGAGAGCAATTAAGATTTGCCTTGAACGCAGCATTAGTAGTTCACATAAGTACGTATACTAACTATGTAATACCCAACTAGGTAGGTATAGCAGGTATATGTGGTATGGAGTCCGTTGGTATATTTTAGTAGCATACCAATCTGAATAGATTTGTAGAGTTAAGATGATTAATAAAGTAACTTAAAGTACCAGCGTTAAGAATGTGTAACTTAAAGCATCTGTTATTGACGGACCAAAGCCAAGCTTCACCCTTTAGTTTTTATAGTTAGCTTTACCACTTAGTTTTTATAGTTATGTAGTTGTTTTGGAATAAGATTCAACCTCTTACTATGGTGAAAATTATTACAAAATTTCATAAAAACACAAGTCATTCATATGTACCTAAATATAGCCTAGTGTTGGATTATCCAAGTTTTATTGTATGTGTGTAGAGATGATATAATATACATTTAGGCGTATGCTTCAAGGTTAAATGCCACAAAATCAAAAACATTATCTCAGCTTAAACCAAACTGGCCACAAAACATTCCATAACCAATAAATATAATTTATATGTATCAAGCAGTCTAATCACTACCGTTCACCTATCAAACCCACACGTGTGCGGCTCGATACATGTCCTAAATTGTAGTTACGGCACACACAACATATTACTATAGACAAATAACTCCAATAGTGGCACCCTTCTAAATTTCTCAGGTAAGGACACCCTGTTCAAATGTATACACGTCTATTATCTAGGAAATTATTATCTGTCAAGTTTTATTCTAGGTGCGAATACTACCGTTGCTAAATTTGACAAGTTTTTTATTGGGAACTCCTTTTTCCTTGTTCACACAAGCAAAAAATACACCTATGATTAATTATTGAAATTAAATCAAGTCATGTAATTTAGAAGGAATATACATCTATGTTATATGTAGGCGTGAGAGGAAGTAGCTACAGAGTAATTAGGTGGGTATAGGAAAAGAGTTTTTGTGTTTAAACACTGTTGCATATGGCTGAAAACGTATATGAAAAACAATCTAAGGTGATACAGCATCAAGCGATAGGCCGTAGATTGATTTAGCGATCGATAGAGCAACATACGATCGATCATCACTCTACCATAACCCTAAAGCATCTTGCAACTTTTGGAGTCACATTAATAGATAACATAGCAAAAATGCCTGCTCTATCTTTTAGGAATGCGAATTTCTATCTTATGCATAAATCTTTTGCGAACGCGATGAGATTTTCTAGGATGTAATCATGTGGGTATTTGAAAATATTTCGGGACTGAAAACAAAATAGATACTTGTAGGTTAACCTATACAAAGTGGAAATTTCCTCCAATCAGTGGTTACCAGAGCGCACCAGGTGTCCAAACGACCTTAACATTACCATTCGACACGCAATCGGGATCATTACCGAGCATTTGTTAGCTCTAATCTAATTTATTTAACAATGTCCTGTCGTCAATCGCTATTACAAAAATATTACCTAAAGTTTCTATGATTCGTTTATTTTCTTCTAAATTTGTTTGTCATGTTATGAATCATATAACTTCAAAAGTGGATGTCTTATTCATAGATTACGACGAAAATTAAGAGTAAATAAGTGGAAGGACCAATAAACGTAATTTATCGCATTTGTTACACTAATTATAATAATAATATAATTGTTTTTTTGTAGGTAAAATAGTGCTTACAAAATTATGCAAATAAGTAAAACAGATAAGTAAATGTGACGTAAGTAAGTAAGATGTATTAACTCTATCTATTTGTTGCACCTCTTGTTCACATTTATTGGAATTATTAGTTTCTTTACAGTTAAATTTATATTAATGTTAAAAGCAAGTTTTGCATAGAGTTGGACGGATAATAAAAGTGTGCTTGGAGTTTCTATTATCATACCTATGGGCAGGTTATTGATATTATCTGCCATTTAGACAACTTAATACTAATTAAATACATAGGTAGTACCTGAAAAGCGCTAACTAGGTTAATACGTTCGTTTAAATCTTTTATATCACATTGAATAGTGCACCTACGCCCGTGTAGTTTCACACGGCGACGCTTGCACTAGTTAGTTGCGCAAGAGCACAAACAAAAGCCGCCGGCATGGCAGGGCGTGCCCACAGACGGGCGCACCGATTAGATCAGTCACCTGTAGTAAAAAATATTCGACGCGCGCGTTGGGGTGACGATTACTTTAGAAGGTATAAAATTGTAATAAGTATTCAAATAAACACTAAGAAACTGCTTTCTTACACCTGCGTGTATCTAGAGCGATTAAGGAAGAAATGAATACCACATAATAATTTGAAACTAATATTCATCTTGTCTTGCTATGTAATTCCTGTTTTATAGAACGCTATTGAAGATTTGTTTGAACACTTGTTGAACACCTGTATTATAAACTACTGGAATGCTAGACTTATAGTCGCTGATAAAAGTGCGAATCGAATTGAAACTTGCATTCAAGCACTTCATTTACGACCATCCACACCAACAATCTTGTTTTACTACTTTTTTTCCACATTAAAATTCCCCAAATTCCCAACGTGTCATGGTCGGCGATACTCGAAGAATGGTCGCTTGTCCAGTGTCCGGCATCAATCCGGAAATCGGCGCGCGCGCAGTACAATGCCGCGCCGAGGCGCCTTAACCACGCCCACCATCAAGGTCTAAGAAATGGAACGTGAAAAAAAAAGTCACGCCAACTAAGGTCGTCGAATTAGCCACTTGATTTATTCAAATTAGTTGCTAGAGACAATAGTATTTGTTTTTTTTGGGTACGTGATTATTTATTTAGGAACAATGTTATGTAGCTTAATGATAAGTATAGATAATTCATTTTTTGCTTCGAGTAATTATTAAAGTTAGCAAGACGTAGACGTTGTCTACACTGATTATTATGGATTGACTGAGGTTTAGACCTGTTTAGACGTTAGTCCAATAGTCTATTTAACAAGATCTAGGTTTTATTGGCATATAATAATGTTAAGTGTTGAATTATAACGTCATAATATCAAATCAAAATGTGCTATTTTGGTCTAAGTGTATGTAGGCTGGATATCTTTAGTGTGGGAAAATCATGGCGGGTTACACACTGCCTCTACCTACACACATTAATTTACTTCCAGATTATGAGCATCATCTTGAAAGCAGAACTAAAATAATTCGTCTATTTATATCAATCAGGGCCTTGTTTCTATTAAATATTACATTACATTTGTGTGCCTCTGAACGACGGCACGAATCACTTTCAACTGGAATTGTCAAGTGAAAGAAAGACAAATGGTTCAATATCTGCATCAAGCGGTGCATCAGCATTCTCCGTTTGCACGGCGTCAACGACCGACGCCGGCGCAAGCGGACGTAGGGCTGCATCTAAAACCCTTCAAACCTCTAGCAAGAAGTCCATATCAAACTTAATATAAATTCATCGCTATCGCGGCTTCGAACGTGAAATACGTCTAGAATACTTCATGAGACAGTTTTATTTTATACGCTTTCTGCGGGTTTATTCTCAAGGGTTATGTTTTGGATGGGAAATACTTGCAATTGAAATTTTAAATGCAGTTCTTTATGTTTGCATGTACCTATAGAGTTGAGCAGACATTTATATCAATGAAATTGTAACATTGAATACCTTAATACGTGTAGCTTGTAGCATATATAACGATTTTCTTTTCGTAATATGGTTTGAACTTTACCTGACACGCGATGTATATGGATTGGTATTTATAAAGTAAAATTACACATAAGGATGTTTGGTAGTTGATACCTTTATGTGACAATACATTTAAAGTGTCTTGTCATTGCTCCAACCGAGAAAACTGCATGAGTATCCCTTCTCAAGTTATACTGCTGTAACTTAACTCTACAACTGTATTTTTTGTCATGTTGAGCGTACCGGATAATAACGAGATTACTTTATGGCGTAGCTGGCGGGAATAGCAGCAAAACTGACGGACGACCCTGGTCTCATTTAATCAGGGGTCTTCTGTGGCTCATTAGCGCTAAAGATACCATTATATGTATTAACATAAAATGGCCTTAGTATTATTTTTTCTGGTCTTTGTGCTGCTTGTTTTATCCCCAATCCATTGCGACATAATTACGTTAGGTGTAGCTTTTTTGTCTTGATTAGCGTCGCCTGGGGATTTGTTTGCTTATTTTAGTTGGTAACAAACCAAATGTTACTTGCCTGTTGTGTTACAATCCTCAGATACAGTTTGTTATCAAAAGAAAGAATTGATTAGTACAGAAAAAATAATTAAAACATTATAAATGTAAATTTATTTAGATATTATGTTATGTAATAGTACATTGTTACACGAGTGGTAATAGTGACTTATTTTGTCCCGAGACGGGGTTTGGCGCCTGAGCGTAGCGAGGGCGCTAATAGTTCGAGGGACAAAATAAGTCTTTCACCCGAGGTAAACACTGTGCTTTTCATTACGAATACAAGGAAAGTAAAAATAAAAACAGGAATTGGCTAAAGAAATAATACAAGGAAGTATGAACAATACTCTAAAACTCTAAAAAAAAAATAAAGATCGGATTGCCGCCAATTTAGTTGTTTTTTCGTTGGCCGGCCAACTTCATTACTTAGCCATTATTTTTCATTTTCATCTTTAAATTTTTTCCCAAATCTATGTTATTTTAAAGAAATTGTTAATACTAAATTATAATTAAGTCATTTAAAAATATTTATTCTTTAATTAATACTTAACTTTATGATATTTCAATTTTACATTTTGCTGTAATTGAGTGACTGTAGAAAAAGTTTGAATATGGTTACATAGAAATGTGAAAATGGAACTAGTTTTTTATATAATTTGATAGCTGTCAGTTGAAAGCGATTCTCCCGGGCCGGAAAAGTATTACTTTCAACCCGCTCCTCAGGCAACTTCAGACCTACTTTCAGAGTATGAGTAATGAAAATTATATTTGTAAACTCCGCTTAAATGAACAACCAAAGAATCGCGTTCAGAAATAATGAGCTTTACATACTTTTTGTATTGTAAAAACCTCATGTTCCTATTGAACAAGTAGACATGGTAAGTATTGTTTAAAATAAACAAGGTAAATAAGCAAGGACCGAGCCGTCCTATAGTTCTGTCAACTCGACTAGATTGATTACAAATGAATTAAACGCACATTGTATTGCTTTTGGACAAAAAATACTATAATGGTTGGATGGCGCGCGTCGGACACGCAATCTTGTCGTCAAAGTATCATTACGAGATCCTTTCATGAGCACGTGTTATTGTTCGTTTTGATTTCATTGCGGCGCGTGTCATGTGGGCTTAGTTGTGTCATGCGAGCATGGACAAATGTATGGTAAATGTATGGTCAGCGTGCAAGTACCTCTATGCAATTGGACGTTAGGAAACCAGATTGTTATGTATTGTGCAATAAACTGCCTTGTTGGTTCGGGGGTAGCGAGCGTGATCTCTCGATCATGGCGACTTAGATTCTATGAGAAATGTGTAATATCTTTCAGTCTTATTACCGTGAGTATTGGACGAAACATGTTCAAGAAACATATTGTTGTCCCTATTTTATGACAACAAAATTGGTTATACTTGCTTCAAATGTTTCGATGGATTTTTAAGCCACTTCTACTGGACGGATTCTTATAAAACTTAATGCAATTAGATTATGTTCCCATTACAATGCAATATTATGAACATTCAAATACTGCCATAATGCCATATTATTAATAATGTGGGTATTCCGGAGAACCTTACATTATTTTCGAAGTCTAACTCCTCAGCCAGTAATTACGTATAGTACAGACTATAAAACCCTTTACTTTAAATTTTTATTTTCATTATCGGATTTAAAAAAATACAATTTATTTACCTACCTTGGAATACGCAAGCTTACTTAGTTTCAATTATTTTTTTCGTGTAAAAGTACCTATATTCGAGCTTGAAGCTTATTTGAAGGCTAATAAATTCCGAGTGCCCCTTCTACTCCGTGGAGATTATATAAGCATGTAAATCTATTCAGAAAGCAAACCACAGTATCCTGTTCATAAACAAATACTGCCAGTTGGAAAACTGCCCAGAAACAAACAGTTGGAAAGTGATGCAAATGCATCTGAACTTTCCTTATTATTTAAATCACATTCATAATCATTGTTTCTATGATATTTAAGAATCGTTATATCACCTAACCGTGTTATATTAGGTTTTTAAGCTATTGTTGCCAAGCAATGTAATCTATAACGTTATTATAATATGTATGAAACGGGATGCGAGCTGGATAAGTTATTTGAAATGTTTTAGATTTATCAAATACATCTACCTATAGAATGGCAAAATTCGTTTAGAGAACGAAGGAAAATAAACTGTAGGTAAATATAAATAGGTTATTTTTTATAATAACTGGCGTTTCTGTCGAATACTTATTGGGATGCAGCTCATTGCATGCCATATTCGAGGGAGAACGACGTGACATCTCAAACTGTTGTGACTAACTTTAACACACTATTGATATATATCATTGAGGTTATAAGTTTCAAATTTTACATAATTGAACCTACCGTAAAGTAGGGCATTTATACGCGCGAAGGCGCAGGACGAGACGCATGATTTGCGTCATAAAATGAATTATGCAGTTCATTGCGGGCGTACTATGAACCAGTTTATTCGCGGAAAATATTAATAAAACACGATCGCCCGAAATTGCTTAATTAAAAGTGCGTTTAACAATTATTTACGTAAAAACAAACAAAAATCGAATGCAACTTGTTTACTGTGCTTTTGAAGATTAAACTTAATAATATCTAATTAAACGTTGTTTTTACAAATTCATTATTCCGAGAACGCGGGGCGCGTAAAAAGCAATGTTTATAAAACTTACGTCCTGTATTAAATTTGATTGAACTGACACAAAAACTGTATGACAAACGGTATTTTTAGGTAAGTACGATTGTGATAAAAAATAGTGGTAGGTATTTATTTATTATTTTACAAAAGCAATATTTAGGACTACGACCGCTGTATGCAGAATCATTTGTTTACTTAGTTCATCTAACATACACACATATCCTCCGGCCAGTTGCGTAGTACATTAGCTACTCGCTGTCCAAGTTCAAGCGATATAATAAAATGTGTAAATATGAAGTAATCAATGGTTGGTATGTAATAAAATGCAAATTAATCGATCGGAGTACTCACGCGCAGCGAGAGAAGCTGGGCCGCCATGTTGCGCGCGCTTCGGCGAGTGTTGGTGGAGTACTGGAGTGGCGGCGCGGTGGTTGCGCCTTGCGCCCGCGCACCTTGCTTACTAACCACTAACTACAAGGTAATGGAAGTGACACTAAATCTTAATGTAGTAATATTATAATGATTAATTAGTCATATCTATTAAGCTTATTGGTATTAGGTAACTTCATAATTCGATGTAGGTATTAGTAAAGAAAACAACAATCTAACACCGTTGCGGATTTTATTAAAAATATACCTACCAGAGAGAAAGCAAAGGTTGCGTTCGTTGGTTATATATTTTCAAAGAGTATGAACGAAATCTGCAAGACCTAATTACAATTAGTGATGTAAATTTCGTAATTTGCCATTATAGATGAGTTAAATGACCGCGAATATATTAAAACTATGAAATTAACGCTTGCCCATTACTAATACGTAGCGAGCATGTTAGCCGTGACCGGTTTTCTTAAAATGGCTGCTCTCAACGTCGCTTCATTAGCAAATCATTAAGTATGTTTATTTGCGCATTTTATTCACACCATAGCATAATAAAACTATACTATAGATATACCTTATGAGGAATCACAAATAAACTCTTTAGATATTCCTGTTAAAAACTGCATTTCAAGGTTTCATAAATATTTAAGCAGGGTCATTTGATCAGAGGGTAATTTGGTGTCTATTATAATCTGAGTTGCTCTTTGAATATAGCAAATCTATGGTGTAATTTGGTAACAGATTTTCGTAATCAGAAAGTAAGTCTCTTCTAGTTCCTTTATATCTCGGTAACTGTCCTTGTTAGCGAATGCAATGGCTGCGTGCTTTGTCCTACTAAACTGATAAGCTTCTTGGTTATAGATATAATTATTGGCCACTTTTGGGCAACTGGGCGCCAGAAATGAGCAAACAATGTTCTCGTTACATTACTCGCAGGGAATATGGAATGACAAGTTTGGCAATTCTTATTTTTTTTGTACTCTTGTAAGCCAGGGTCGACAATAGTTTCCAACGATGGCATCGATGTTTAACCCTCGATGAGTATCTGGGGGACGCTAAAATTTATTTGAACCCGCGCAAATTTATTCAAAAGAAAGAATAGGAGGACCTGAATGAAAATTATTCACATCTCCGTTGCAAATCGGGTGACAAAAATAACTGTTTATGCTGATTGCCACGGGAGTAAGACTAACAGCTGGCAAAATACTAGTTTAAAAGCACCATGGATCGTAATTAAAGTAATTGGACTCAAACTCGTGAGCTGATTATATATTTGATTCTAATAATAGGTATGGCATAACATTTTGAACGCTTGGAAATCGTCCCTGGTGTCCACAAGGTTCCTGCAACTGTAACTGTTCCTATATATGCTCCAGATATCATATTGTTCATTATAACATACTAGTTACTGCCTGCGACTTCGTCCGCATAGACTTGAGTAAAGTATTCTATGTGTTAATCCAGGTTATAAACTTTCTGTGTTCCAAATTTCATCCAAATCCGTTCAGTAGATTTTGCGTGAAAGAGTAACAAACATACATCCACACTCACAAACTTTCGCATTTATAATATTAGTAGGAATATTATCTTTGTTTTACAAGAGACTCCACTTCCAAAAGATTATTCTTAAATTAATAACAATCTAAAATTGGTGCGGTATCAATTTTTTTTTATGTGTACTTATTTAGATCGCTCAAAAATATAGTCGTAGGCGATGGACTGCTTGATGAGGTGCCTAGTATTCTTTATGTTTGAGTAACCAAACCTACACTAAACCAAAATAAGGCTGAGTAGAATAAATTAAAGGCTCTGACACTATAATGGTGCATGCACTCACGTCAGTTTTAAAAGCTCCATATTAAAAACCTGATCTTTCTTCGATAAATTACGTCCAGCATTTTAAAAGTTCAAAGCTACGTTCTTCAAAATGTGTCGGAATTTTTATTACTTTTCGTTATTTCCTTGTTGCGAAATGTTGTCTTTTTAACCGACTTCCAAAAAAGGAGGAGGTTCTATGTTCGTGTGTATGCATGGTATTTTTACCTTGAATTTATATTCTTTGGAGTCGATGGCACTATCTTTACACTATGTTAGGACTACTTCAAAGGTACCTACTCCTTTACCTGAATTGGCGTCGACTCTAAATGAAAGAAATTCAAGGTCCCCAGTTATTTCTAGCTTTTTAGTGCACCCAGATTTTTTGAAGTTGGTCATTTTTTTATATACTATATTTTTTGGCTTTCCATGTTTCGTTGTATCATCAGGTTTTATTGACTACCTACTATTACTTATTATGAAATCAACCTGTACGGATCAGCAGTAGGTCCTCATCAAATTATTCGAATTCTACGCAAAGTATATAATTATATTTGGTACCAATTTCTTATGTGTTTAACTGTATTGATTTGTAAACAAGTGTTATTTTTAGAAAAGGTGCGTAACTTATAACTGTGTATGTAACTTTGATGCACCAAAGTCATGGTGCTTCCAAAAAATAAAATACAATTAGGTTGTAGGTGCTGATTGCTTGTTTTCATGACAGTAATAGCTACAATGTAAATAAAATCTTTTATGGTAATTACCTTCACCCAGGACTCCCACATTTCTTGTTATGTTCTTATCTAATTTACCGTCACGCATCTCCAGAGCCATTTCTAGTTCATTAAGTAAATCTTTAAAGGCCTTGCGGTTACCGATACTTATCTCAAGGATAATGAGCGAGGGTTAAAGTTCTTTGCTGTGTGTCTACCTACGTGTTAGGTAATGCCCAAAAGGGGCTCTAATATCATAAAGACCTTAAGCGAAGGTTACGAAAGTAGTTCTCACACAGAATTGTTTTAGCAGACACACAAAAAATGAATGGATAATTAAAATTAAATATGAATGCATAATAGGTACTAGTTTGCGACGACCGCTTGGCGCAGTGGTTCGAGCGTAGGCCGCTCGGCTCACTACACCGGGTGGTTGCGGGTTCGAAACCCGTCAGGGTAAATTTCGGAAATGGCCTTTTCGTAATTTGCCCACGTCTGGGTGTCACTATGATCGCCCCAGTCCATTGTACGGTACCCATAGTACACGCGATGCTAAGTTAGGGACCATGCAGTTGGTGTGTTCTTCAGTCGATATTTATTATGTTACGTGTATTTATGGCAGTGTTTGTTTTGTTAGTATTGGAGATTTTAGGGGGTAGAGACGAACTGTAGCCACTGTAGCCAACTGACCACAGGTCATACGGATAAGTAAGATCAGCATAAATAGGTACCTATTATATATGCGCTTTATATGCTCCTCCTGGTACAGTGGTCCCAATCCCGTTCAGGTCGGGAAGGAGCGAGCAATTCATCTATCTATAGGTTGGTTAGTGGTATGGTATTGAATTCATATATCTATAGGTTGGTTAGTGGCATGGTATTGAATTCATCTATCTATAGGTTGGTTAGTGGTATGGTATTGAATTCATCTATCTATAGGTTAGCTGGTGGTAAGCTATTGAATCCATCTATCTATTGGCTACGGTAACTGCTTAACATCGGGCGAGTCTAGCGCTTGCGTTAGCATGATTTTGTATTCTAATGCCAATATTAATTATTAGCATAAGAGCTATTGCTACTAAGTAAGTATATAGGATTAAATCTAATAACAGTCCATATTCGTACCTTTCACCTGCGACCTCAGTCCTGTAGGTCACAAATTCTAAGGCTAGATGTTATCTACAGAATCTGAATATTATCTCAATGACCAAGGCAAAGGGCTAAAATCTTATCGGAGATTCAACAAAGGACAATGATATTTTGTAAGTATAAATATTTATTATTGGGTACTTAGCAGCGTTTGGTATCGTAAATATAAGTACCTACTACTTATCAATTTATTTTGCAACATAGTTACTGTTAAGATACCTCTCTCACCCCTTTTTCATTTCCATTCCAGGACAATGGCTGTCGAGGAGGTCAACGCACCTCAATATCTGTTTCAATTTTGTTTGTGTATTGTATTTTTCTATTATATCTGGTACAACGCCATCTAGCAAAAGACAGGCTAACTATGTAAATGTGAACACGAGATAGGTATTGTTACCAGACTCTGCAAGTTAGTTTGCTAACTGTACTGGCTTAGGTGTATAGTATATAGATGGCGCTTCAATCGATTTACACAATCACTTCTCTAAAACGTGTGACGGTCGCTTCGCCAGCCCGCCAGCGTGCATGGTGGACTGATGCCCGAAATCTCTGGCATTGTGGGAGGATGTGCCCCCCCTCCCCTGTTACTTTGGGACCAACATACCCTAGGCGAATTTAGGTGCACCACAGTGCCTTTCTGTCCACCCTTCCGGGGAATTTAAGCTTAATGGCTAATGCTTGCTTAGCTTAATGCTTAATTTAAGCTTAATGTGTTATTGCCATAAATATTTATGCAGTAGCTAAGTAGATAGTATGAATTGGGTTTACCTGTAGGTACTTACTCACTTTAGATAGGTACCCTTGTCTACAAGGTGTTTCAAAAGTCGGAAATAATAGTTGAGGTACCTACATACCTATACGGTGGCTGATATAGATTGATGATGAAAGACTAAACATAACCATTATAGGTATTTTCTGAGTGACGGGCATTTGAATATTTGTCACAACTTTCGTTTTGTGGCCTTAGAACTTTAGAACACGGTGAAGACTGCATTTACGAGAAGCAGCAAGTAATATTTTAAGAAAAAGATCGTAAACGATTTGCATAGTAAGAACCTACTTAAACAGTGAAGTTCCTTTTCTTAAAATAGAAGGAATTGGAAAATTGAAAAAAGTGTTCAAATTTCTATTAAATCTTAATACCATTTTATAATATGCCCGACACTCATCCAAACCCTTAAGTTTTGAACAATTTGAAACATCCTCTATAATCCTTTGCAGTCATGGTCGGTCGTTTCAATAAAACAACAATTATTACACGTGTTTTATTGCGTCCATGACGAAGTCTGTTCCAATAATAACTCCGAGACTGTATCAACTTAGGTACATAGTCCACAATGAGATTTTTAACCTTAAGAGTTCTTGGTATAGGATAAACCGGTCTTTGTGTTTACATTTTTTTACAAGGATCCAGGTAGTAGTCACCAATTTTTTTTCAACGTACAAAAAAAAAATATTGTGTTGTACCTATGTACCAGCTATAGTGATTTATGAAGGTATAAGAAATTCAATAAGAAATGAAGTCCATGAAAGAATCATATTTATTAATAAAAGAAAAAATATTTACACTTTATACAATCTTAGATTAATTATTACATCGATATATGACTACATGACACCATCCATTCGTCCTAACATCAGATATATTCGAAGGGTATATGGCAGGCTCTCCTTAGCACGAGGAGGGGCAATTGTGGGAGACACATAACGAAGAAGATAGCGAACGGACTGAACAGAAGGCAGGCGCCCAACCACGCCATCAGAAACCACGTCGGGACGAAAGCAACGTGCTCAAACATTATCTATGCTTCCAAACACATAACAAATTACGTTCTTAAACTAGTTTGGTCCGAGGTTCGCAGTGGCCTCGCGGCAGCCCCCGCTGTCGATGTGCGTGCACTAAGAACGCCACCTGGAACAAAGAGACATAACTTGTAGACTTGCGGGCATATTGTGAAAGGGAAAACTTGAAGGTTGTCTGAAACTGTCTTATGTTTCGAGTTGATAGAGGGACATACATAGTACTCTATCATAAACAAATTCTACGAATACGTTATTACATTATTGAAGGCGTCAATAGCCTAGTAGTTGGAGGGGCCGCCCTCGTAGCTGAGACGTTCCGGGTTCGATCCCCATCCTGGCCAGTAAACTCGATAGTTTACTGGCCATATATGCTAAAGCTTGTGTTAGGAGTGGATTCACGTCGATACGTGAATCCACTCCTAACACAAGCTTAAGCTTAGCTGGAGGGGCTAAGAGGAATACTAGTAATGTGATAAACTCACATTGCTAGTAATATTTTTTAAAAAACATTAGCATATTATTAACGCAGATAGTTTTTGCTGACAATTATTTAATATTTAGAATCTCTCAATATCTAGTCTAATTTTTCAACTTAAACCTTTTTTTGGACTTGTTCCGCCAAACACTCCCGCAACTGTTAGGTACTCTTGTACGCCAGTGGTGCTACTCTTAGTAACGATAATCGATGTATCGTGACATTCGTATCGTCGAATCCTACTCTTAATTCAATTTTTTTGCCGTCATAACGATTACTGAACGAACAATACTCGAATACAATAATCGTTTCTTCAGACGATATACGACCGCTAAAAAGGTGAAATTTAAAATAGGATTGGACAATTCGAATGTCATGATCGATATATCGATTATTGTTTCGAAGATTAGCACCACTGGTTTGACAATGATGTCCAAAGATGGCACCGTGAAGGAGAAGAGTAATCAAAAAGAGCAATCAAAAAAAAGAAATACTAGCAACTTTATACATTTTGTACTTTATTTTCACTACACCTCGACGCTTATCCACCGTGCGAGTTAGATTTGACTTACAACCGATAACCCAATACAGGTCATGTACTAATTACTGTACATATTAATGGTAATTTTCCACAAATGTACACAATTTCAAATGTGATTATTGATGTTCTGTTTCTGTACTGGGATATCGTTACATAACGGTCAAAAGTTTTTGTTGGAGCACTCTTCGGACCAATGAATAATAAACGGCTCCATTCAGATCCGAAAAAGTAACGTTATAGGTACTTAAGTTATTTTGAATCGTGGTCATAGTTCATTAAACCTGTTACTTTACCTAAATCTGTTCAATAAATTATCCAAGCAATTACTCAATAGGTAAAGCTAGTTATTAGAAATAGCAAATTGGATGAACGGTCAATTAGCCCTGGATTTACTCAGGCGCGTAAAAAGACATGTCAAATAAGTGAACTGAAAATATAAGTCTGTCTGTTATCTTTTTATTTTCTATATACCGACTTCGGCGAACAAGCGTACGACCTGCCTGATGTTAAGTAGTTAGAATGGTTCGCACGTTGTCGACTTAACTATTTAATTTGTTCTCTTACATGAACTACTGTATCATGTAAAAAAGAGAGCCTAGTACCTAATGAACAGTTACTTATGTTTATGAAATGGACACTAATAGATTTACACTAGATATGAACTCTAAATTTAAACATAGTCAATAAAATAAATTCGGATCAGAGGCAAATAGAAATTCTGGAGCACAAATCTATCTAGACGAATCGCCTGTAGGAATCCTTCCAATTTACGATATCTTTCTGAAGATCGATCGCATCAATCTCCTAATCTAGAAACTTCACCTACATTTCTATTGATTACTGCTGCAACAGTAAACCCGATCTATGTCTACAAACAATCAATCGTATATCCCTTTTGGATAATTTACAGTAACAAATTTACTTATTCATATTAAAAGATGCCCACTCAATTGGAGGCCTATTCTAATTATCCTTGTTGTCTTTTGATGGATTTACGTATTTAAAATACGTTTCATTGGATAAGAATTGGATAATTTATACATAAGAAATTTTTTAACTCATTTTAGGTAGAAATTTCGTTCTTTATCCAGTTGCCATATTATTATTATGTTATTGACGATGCTGATACCGATATTTATTTCATATAAAATACATATATTTATTAATAGGTAGTTATGTGCGCTGAGGTGCTAACAGCCTACTTATCCAAGTTATCTGTTATTGATAACCTGAGTGGAATATGCAATTGGCTGTAGGTACATCTAGTTCAATTGCCTCATGATATGATTGCAAGTGTGTGCTTTGATACCTAATATACCTACGGCTATTTAAGAGCCCTTCATTCACATACATGGTGTTAGACTCAATTCCAGGTGGGTACCTACGGTAGGTACCTGCCTAACAAATCATTTAATGTGTTTTCTTTATTTCTTTCGATAACTTGTAAAGAAATACATCTTATACAAGATCAGTTTTAAATGAATGTATTACGTATATTCTAATCACACCTTATCCAAATGATAATACTTAATGTGTATATAACAATTTTCTCTCATAATGCACCTAAATTTATCGAATTAATAACTACTTACCTGTGATACGATTAAATTGCAATTAGGCAATATAGATATGATCATATTATCATCATATTTCACAACTTTGATAATAATAATCACACGTATCAAGCCGTTTTAACTGACAGATAAAAGATTCAATAATTTCTAGAATGTTATTTTCATATCAATATTATTTTATTTTATGCCATTACACCAAAACGGTGAGCGCACTGATTACATCTTAGCAGTTATATTCTGAATGACACACTTGGCAATAATCCTGAAAGCGGGCAAAATATTGTAAGTACTTACGTACGCTACCAGTATTTACGATTCGAGCCACATAATATATATCATTCACACCTCACGATGTATCAAACTGTAGCTCTACCATGGCTATAAGTTCGCCAAAGTCACTGTCGCTAGCTTCCATGTAATAGTACATTGTTACACGAGTGGTGAAAGTGACTTATTTTTCCCGAGACGGGGATTGGCGCCCGAGCGTAGCGAGGGCGCTATTAGTTCGAGGGACAAAATAAGTCTTTCACCCGAGGTAAACACTGTGCTTTTGATTACGAATACAAGGAAAATAAAAATAAAAACAGGAATTGGCTAAAGAAATAATACAAGGAAGTATGAACAATACTCTACAACTCGAAAAAAAAAAGATCGGATTGCCATCTATTTTGTTTTTTTTTTCATTGGCCGGCCAACTTCATTATTTAGCCATTATTTTTCATTTTTAAATATGGTGCCCAAATCTATGTTATTTTAAAGAAATTGTTGAAACTAAATTATAATTAAGTCATTTAAAAATATATATTATTTAATTAATACTTAACTTTATGTTATTTTAATTTTACATCGTGCTGTAATTGAGTGACTGTAGAAAAAGTTTGAACATGGTTCCATAGAAACGTGAAAATGGAACTAGTTTTTTTATATTTTGACAGCTGTCAGTTGAAAGCGATTCTCCCGGGCCGGAAAAGTATTACTTTCAACCCGCTTCGCAGGCATCTTCAGCCCTACTTTCAGAGTATGAGTAATGAAAAAATATTTTAATGGAAAATTGATAATTACTCTAGTGACTATTATGGCTGTAAAATTTGCCAAACAAATATTTTCATAGCTAGTCCCGCCGCACTCCAACCCCTGTTACTCCTGTAAGCTAGGATAGACATACCAATGATGACACCGAGGTTTGACCCTCCACGAGTCCCGGGAAAAAGTTAAATTGTCTTGAAACCCGCACAAATTTAATTGAAAGAAAGAATAGGAGAAGTTGTCAGACAATTTTCCACTTCCCTCCGTTGCAAAGCGGGAGATAAAACTAACTGCACAATTCTTAACACTCAATTACAAATTTCAATAGCGAATAAATTACAAATTTCTTTTCTTTATCAAAGGTTACACATCAATAGGTGTCTGTAACGGATATTCTCATCATCCTAAAGCAATGTTTGTGAAATCCGGATTCACAGAGCGTCGAATTAATTCAAGATCGGTTATCTATATTCAGATATTGAAAGTAAACAGTAGCGAGGGAGAGGATTTGGGAACATAATTTGTGTTGAATTGAGTTTGTTTATTACACATACAATCAGCATCAGGGCTATTCCGTGGCTCACGTATTTTTAATGAAAAATAATATCAAAAAGGCTTTGTCTGACTGTAGTAACCAGTCATACTGGTAACCTATTTGTAATTAATACATTTTAACAATCAAATAACTTGTATTCTTTGGTATATACCTTACCATGTTTTAGGGACCAGGAAGGTAGGTATTGGTAATAGGTAGGTATATATATATATGTATAATAGAATCACAGCTATAAATATATAAATCACCGTGATCAGATCAAAGTCATGCTGCAAGAGCATCTCACAACCCTTGAGTTCACAGAGGCATAACGAATATGTGTTTTTATTAAAGTATGATTTCGGAGGACTTGAGAGAGAGCAATATAGAATTGCTATAGACGGCAGTAAATATATATAAATATAATAAGGATACTGCATAAAATAATTAATATGTCAATATGTCGTAGCATTCTTTATAAAATTGAAAGAACCTTAGTTTTCTATATCCATAGTTATAAGAATTATTAGCACCTAATACTTCGATCCCACGGAGAGGACTTAAATCTTTCATAAAACTAAAATAAGTTCAAAATTATGTAGCGGTTAACATCATTCTCGCTCGATACTTAACGGATCCCATGCATTCTCTTCGTTCGCTTGTGGGTACTTGCCTGAATTCTAATGTTAGTATACAAATGTTTTGTAAGTATTCAGTTTTGTTTAATTTTGTTTTTCTTATTCTTAATGACAAACCTTAAAAACACATTTCCTCGAGTTAATTTTGATAATAAGTGTCGAAGTAATATTACTAAGTTATTCTCATAGGGTTGATTACTTTGGTTTTTGTTCCCAAGGGTTTGTGAGTCGAGCAACAGCAACTCATGTTTTGACGTGGTTGCTTAGTTATAGAAGCATAAGTTAATAATTTTATGAACCCTGCCAAGTTACTTTTCATGTTAACAGCCAAAACAGAATGGCGATGACTTACTTAAATACTTACCTTCCTTACAAATTCTCCACCATACCAACATTATCATCAATCTTATTTATTATAGGTAGACGAAGCTATATATGAAAAGGAACTGTTCTTAAAATAGTAATCGGATGTGTGGAATATTTGGCAATGTAGTTAAGACAGTCAATTGATGGAGCCACGAGGAGGAACCGAGCCAAATCTATGAAGTCACAAGTTCCGGCATTGATTACGCATATTCATTGATACTATTTATACCTATGGAAAATTTGATTTGGAATTTATGTTGATGCACATTAGATACTTATTCCAAGATCAAATTCGTTCGTCGGTCTATTCACTGTATCGGTTCGATGAGCTAGCATTTCTTCCCAGCCTGTTAGTAAAAGTATATTTAGTGCCTACCTTGGCACCTAGGTACATTTTGTCGTACCCCAGCAATTATAAGCGTGAATACTTATTATTTAAAATAATTATATACTTAAACTTTACTCTTTACCATGCCAATGGTGTAAGTGATGTCTGTACAGTATTGATGATGGATTACCACCCCAGTTTCTAATTGTTACACGTCTGTAGCTCGCAATCTTTAACTTTGTACAATTAAACTCCAAGTCACACATATTATATCCCTCCTGGAAATTGTAGCGGTTTACAAGATAAACGTTGAAGTTGATATCAGTTTAAGTAAATGTACGAGTTCAATATATGGCATGCAAAAATAACACAACAAGCATAGCTTAGTGTTTCATTAATATCCTGACTGGAAACTTTTGCAGTACCTATAGAAATAATATTTCAACCGTAGATTGGTTTGTGTATTTATTGATATCGCAGGCTGACCTTCTTGTCCATATCGCATCTGTTTCACATTGTATTCACATCAAAGTCTTATTATATTAGTGTGACACACTTAACGTTTGATGTGTATCACAACATTGTAAAGTTTTAAAATTTGCAAAGCACGTTAATTAATGTTTGGTATCTGTAAATTATTCGGATAAGTTATATATATATACTGTATTAATTGGATTAAATAGAGCCTTGAATTTTAATCAATATGTTTAGAAAGTAATTCAATTGCAAAATAATCCAGATAAATAGTCACGCAGCAATTTTTTGAAAATATCGTTTTGTTCGGTTAGGTACGTAGGTAGATAAATAAGTATATTAGCTTTATGTGTCGGTATGTTTATACACACGTTAACAGGGTTTTTTCCTAAATCGACTATTGTAGAAAAAAATAACAACTTTGTGACCTTGTTATCATTTGGAATTTCGTAGATCCTAGCCTAGTAGGTTACATGCCACGCTCATAGCCTGACTTTAACCTGCAGCAATTATAGTTATAATATACATTAGAATATTATTATATTTTCCAAAATATTAATTCGGCCTTCAACTAGCAATCGCGTGCGGACGAGATAAAGACAATGCAGTAATATATTATTATCGCGTAAACAGATAACTGAAGCAAAGTAATGTTGATAATAAGTTAAATTAAGTAATTGTTGTTTGTTTTGATATTACGAAACAATGTATGCATAGTCACTCTTATTTAAAGTGGAACGGTGTTTAAATTATAGGAATACAAATCAATATCCTGTCTGTGGCGTTACTGGTTCCAAACCATGACTGACTTGTCTCTGTAGCCTCTTGAACGGATAGATAAAACAACTTTTATATAGTTAATTACTTGAAAGTATGAAAAATGTCAATTGATTGATGGAAAACTGGATGTTTTAATTAGGTAATTTGTAACTGTCCTTAACTATTTATTATTAAGAATTGATTTAGCGTCTAACAAAATAAGTGTGCGCATATCTATACAAATAAATAAAATTGGAGTGTCTGTTTGTAATATCAAAATAACACCTTGTCACTAAATGCATATGAAAGTACATACGACACCCATAGCATAAACGCGATTAAAAAAATGTTTGTCTGTCTGTCGGTCTGTCTGTATGTATGTTTGATCCGGGTAATCTCCGAAACGGCTGGACCGATTTTGACGGGACTTTCACTAGTAGATAGCTGATGTTATAAGCAGTAACTTAGGGTACTTTTATTTAAGAAAAACAAAAAAAATGTCCTGTCGCGCGGGCTCAGAACGCGGGAGCGGGCTTTTTTATTAAATTAAATATTTGGAAGTTAAATTCCACGCGGACGAAATCGCGGGCTCAGCTAGTCATAAATAAAACAACATTTTACGCCTTCAGTATTCAGGTTTCAAAGGATCGGAAGGAATTAAAAAATATGGGATTGTAATTACTTTATTCTTGGAAAAGATAAAGAATCGCATCGGATTTCCTTGATGATGATAAAAAAAGAATTCACAAAATGTTAAGTTACTATATTCGGGCATACCTTTTGTGAATATAAATTTGGTACGAAGATCTTTTACGAAGGCATGTTTCTTGTTTGGGTGTTATTATTAAGGTCGCTTTGGTTTACTAAGGACAACATTACATTATTGTAGCTCCGGAATTTATATACATATATATAGAATCTCAATGTCGTATTTGTTAACTAGGTACTCACTTGTCAATTTTACAATTTTTTTCTTATATCTACAACCGGATCGGGACGCGACCTCGACTGAGAAGATCCGGCAAGAAACTCAGCGGGCTTGTCTTTTTACATTTGTTATATTTTTTTAAATCGCCAGCTGCTTATAGTTAATCAATAATAACAAAGGCTAGTGAATATTAATATAAATACAATATAAATATATAATACAATAGCTCCAGTGTGTTGCCTTTTGATATTACCAAGAATTATACACATAGGTCTAGGACTACGTAGGCATTTATAAATTTAGCTTAACCGTTCAAACTGTTTGTTAAACATTTCCTTGTTAGATTGCAAGGTAAATTACTTAATTGAATAAAATAAGTAGGTGGATAAGTTAATTAATGTGGTCGGTAACTAATTAAGTACCTCGTCTTTGTTCCTCGTGGCTTTGTATTCAGATTTGACCATAATTTAGTTGTTAGGTTAGTAAAGTCGCTGTGTCATGCTGTAAGAAAAAATATTTTCACCGTAAAACAAATATAGTATACAAACTAGCTGTGCCCACGGACTTCGTCCGCGTAGTATTTAACGTAACAAAAATTTCGGGATTATCGGGATATAAACTATCCTATATGTTAATCCCGGTTATAAACTATCTGTGTTCCAAATTTCATCCAAAACCATTCAGTAGTTTTTGCGTGAAGGAGTAACAAACATACATACATCCACACTCACAAACTTTTACATTTATAAAATTAGTATGATTTATGTTTACCCAGAAAATAATATATCAATAAATAATAATCTAGTCTTTTGAAGATTAATTATGTAGTTATAAGTATACCTGTACATATCTACACGCTCATCAACGACCAACATACCTATTCAACACAACAGGGTATTCGTCTGTGTGTGTGTGTGTGTGTGTGTGTGTGTAATGTAATAGGTAAACCTATAACCTGTACACACGCATGACTCTGGTTATTGCGAAGAACGAGAAAACTCGTGAAGGTCACATAGTTACAATACGGCCAATTTTTCATAAGTTAATTATCACTTCACGAGATACAGGGGCTTTGGGTACAAATGTTAATCGCTATAGAGACATCACTATTATGTTTACAAGAATCATTAGGTACCCATAACTCAGCACTGCAGTTTGTTTTTTTAAGATTTTGTTCTATCCTTCCCAGTCCCAAATGCTGGATCTGCGCCTTTTGGGATATGTGCATGCATATTGGTAAATCTTTGTAAAAGTAAACTTTTGACATGTCATGTTGTACTGAATGACATAAGAATGACATTTCCAAGATCGCTCTCAGACATGAGATGGATCTATTAAGACGGACCTTATACTCATATTGAACTCACAACATTAAGTACATTGCATATTAGCGGATATGACGTGGCCGTGATTATGTAGCATGAGTAAATATGTTTTTATATATTGGAACATTAAACGAAACAGGGAAATAATGTTTAACTTGAGTCATGGCTATATATAGCCACCATTTTGCATTCGAGAAACTGGTTATTGGCCCATAGAATACAAGGTGAAACAGAAAGGGTATACTTTTTTTTTCAAAACTTAACTTTGTAATTCTAAAACTATCAGCTTTGGAGGAAACTTGAAAAACAAAAGGTGTTATAGAAATGCAGCTGTTGACAGATTTCACAAGTCTACAAAACCTTTTGTACTTCAACTGTCCCACAAAGCCGATAGTTTGAGATTTACACAGTTAAGTTGCAAAAAAAATAGTATACCCTTTTTGTTTTACCTAGTATATTGTTGTAAGTACTTACTTATTATATAAAACTAAATTTTATATTGTTATTTATTTATGTTTGGATCGAAATTATTTGTTCTAGTCTGATGGCTAAGGTTGTTAACCTGGCATTCAGTGGACAGCTAGATCTGAGCAACGTAAAGGCTAACGTAAAGACCGTCCATTTCACGAAGACGGTTGAATTATTGCAAATTGTCACTTACACTAGTGTAATAAGAGTCACAGTAAGCATCTTCGTGAAATGAGCAAACTACAATTGCATGTATCATTCTGGTAATAGGACACAGCCTAGTTACAAGGCTAAATAATAGACCTATGCGCGAGTGGCTTTAACCTAAAACTTTAGAGGGATGATTCGAAGGTGTGACGTCTTATAATTTCTACGATGACGAAACTAACCCCCTTATTAATAAACTTGGTTTAGCGGTTGTATAGTTACACCATGCTTTGTCTTCTTCATTGGAATGCCAACTTACTGATGACAGATAGAGATAATACGGTGTGTAATTGTTCACCAGCTATACCATGTTTAATAATAAGGCTAGTAGTACATTTAATAATAAGGATAGTGTAAAACACAAACGTAAATAACACAATCATATGAATTGATTTTACCTTGAGATCATACCTGAGAGCGAAGAAACGCGTGTAAACGCCACAGAATTGTTGCAATATTACGCCACTTGTATCGTACGATGTTGGGTATAATGAAACAATTTTTTTACTCGATTATAACACTGAGCAATGTTAAATTAACTTGGTACTTATATTTTGTCCACGGGACTACAACTTGATGTGGATTGTACCTACTTCGACCACTATACATACGTGTGTCTAACTCGAAATAACCGATACTAATGAGTAAGGAGTCGTATATTTATCTCACGTAGGTAAAACGGATTAAGTTGCCGGCAAAAACACCACGCACGTCATGGTCACGGTAACCGGTTCCTTATACACATTACGTGCCACAATCATCATATATTAATAATGTGTGTAGGTAGGTACACTAGCCTATTCTCATTTATTTTGATGTGTCTTTGTTCCAGAACTCGTTATAATTGGCGACATTGGCGTAGTGGTTCAAGCGTAGGCTGCTCGACTCACTGCGTCGGGTTGTTGCGCGTTCGATTCTTGCCGGGGCAAATTTTGGAAACTACTTTTTCTATATCACTTGGATCGCCCTCAGATTCTTTTATATCGGGGCTTCGTGTGGGACCATACATTTGGTTTTAATTTGTCTTTGCCAGGCGATATTTATTCATTTATTATTATTATTAATAACACACACAATGCTAAGAGTGTGACTCACACAAATTTAAAAATGAACTAACCGAAGCAAGTGGCTCCGTCCCACGGCGGTGTATCCAGGGTCCACGTGGGCCAAGGGCCCCATGCATTCCACTGTCACTTTTAACAAAGCACTGTTGTCGTTTTCTATGGGTCCAACTGTTCGTTCGGCGTATGCGTGCCTTCAATGTGCCGCGGCGCGGCGCGGCGCCCAGCGCCGGCGCATGCAACCGAGGGTTTCAACACCAGCGAGAGGGGAAGCGGATCGCGCGCGAGTTCGTCTCCCTCTCTCCCGTAGTGGCGGCGGTGCGCCGGTGAGACCGCCACATCAGCTGCAGCCATTCCTCGCGGCAACCGGTCGACCTTCTAGACCTACCATTATTGCTAATAAGCTCGTATTTTGCAATCGGCTGCCGTGATTTTCTTTCCTTGGTCTAGTTTGAGATGATTTATATTTAATTCTGAAGGACAGAGTGCACTTTGTTTCTGTGTAAGTATCTTTAATAGGGTACCACGTCTACGAGTATTTTAGACATTTTTAACTCCTTACTAAATAGCAGGTTTGCTTTTGGGCTTTCCCAGGCGACCAACGACTTTACTGACCCCTTGGTCGGTAAATTTGTTTTTTATTATTTATGACCTAATTGATTTGCCTATCTTAGAAAATCATTATGTAGGTAGTTGTTGCTAGAAATGTACTCTTCTTTATCTTCGTATTAGGTACTGTATCATATTGAACCATCTGACCACAAGAACCAAGCAAAATATACCGTAAGGGATACACGATGGCTGCTATTATCTAGTTCATGTCGGCCTTCTCCTTAGCCTATCAGTGACCTTCGGAAGTAGTAATTACGGACGGCTTAACCGTCATTACCCTACAAAATGTACGGGAGCCTGATAATAAACGCGAGCGCAATGTTGCTGGCTGTTACTAGTTTTTTTTAATATTTCCAAATGTTGCCAGGCGTGTTATTTCATCTTTTCCCCACGGTTTTTAAATATTTATTATTTTGCATTATCCCGGTTTTGGGTTACGTTCTGGTCTCACCTGATTTGGCTTACTGTTAATTTTATATTTCAATTACATACATTTTACACGGCACAACTAGCACCTGACCTCCAAGACCCAAGTAGGTATTGGATAACGATTTACGGTAACAGTAATCTAGAATCTTTACTACCTAGTAGTCAGCATAAACGAAAGGCGTGGTGTCCAAACGCTTTCGGGGGAGACTGCCGCGCCGCCATCATCACCAAAAGATTAGTGGAATAATACGTGTGGTAAGTCTGGAAGATATTTATCCATCGGCCTGTGTCCAAATCCTTATACTTATCTTGTATAATTATCAAACATAGAAACTTTTATATTTATATTGAATCAAAGTGAATACAATCACATTCAAATTGATTGACAATCTCTCACACGTCGTCAGAGTAATTTATCGTATGATACGTGTTCCCAGACCACAACAAAATGACGCATTGCCCACCGCTCAGATTGCGAGTAGTATATTGTGTTCTCTATGGTAATTATGTGGCTTGAAAACGATTACAATACCACCAGTCTTTTACAAAAGTTGGAGTAGGTTCTAAACATAATCCGAGGAATTATGTCACACACATGTAAAGGAAATAAAATAAGTACCTACCTACCTATACAATGGGGTAAAGAAATACGATAAAGAATGTTTTTGTAGTTCTTAGTAAGTATTCCTTTGAGTATTTTTACTAAACCTTTTATGATTACCTAAATATATACCTTCAAAAATAATTTCAACGTCGTATTTTTTGTCCCAGTTTAGACTTTTAGGGAAGTGTTGAGTTAATTAAGTACCTACTATCGAAATCGTTGTCACCGGTACTGTTTATAAACATTATGGTTCGCTTTGAACTTGTTCAGAGTAGTTGACATAACATTTAACCGGCTTTAACGGAGTTATCTGTACAACGAATGGGTAATGTGAAAAATATTGGTGGGTGAATTAATACTATGCATGTTCATTATTGGTGTTACCTATTTACAGTTCAACAACTAGCCTTCAGCGTTGTTCAGCTATGTTCACATAATATAGATAGACATACCTTATGTGACGGCCTAATATTTGTTCATGAAAATAGTTCAGTTGGTCATAAATATATTATTTTCTTTAGTAAATATTAGTTATAGGTTACTTTGTTTATAATGTTTTGTTCTACTTACATCATCCAAAGGTACTCTTCGTTGTTTTTGCTCGTTTGCCTCTGTAGCGCACCGTATTGGGTACCTGCAATAATAAAACACGAAACGTTATGACATGTTCTTTGGTCATGACATGACGCAAAGTTTCTGTAAATTTAACTGTAACGGTATTTTATTTGTGTTTTCAAGATTTTTTTAAAATTATGTTGATATAAGATTTTGTTCACAGTTAATTTTATTAAGTCCGACTACATTACCTATTTAAATTATTATAGCATTTCATTTTAATCGTATTTCACCTTCTCCACCGATGCCTAAGGCTTAAAATTATATAATATCTCTGTTTCTCCGGTAATAAAGTCTGGTTATTCTAGGGTGAGTGAGGCTTTGCTAGAGAAAACAGACAGACAGACGGACAACAAAGTGATCCTATAAGGGTTCAGTTGTTTTCCTTTAGAGGTAGGTGAAGAACACTAAAAAGAGCTTGGTTTGTTAAAGACATTGATTCAATCTGTTTTAAGTAGGTTTTGAAAGTCAGAATGTTTGCAACCTATATTACCTATATTACTAGATATTTATAACCCATCAAAAAGTGAAACGTTCACCGGAAAGCTTACCAATAACTTTTGAAGTTTGGACTGGTTTCGAAATTATTTTTGCCGAATTTGGGTAGACTCAATATATAATCGGTTCAGACTTAAGATATTGGTGTCATTAGTTTGCACAGGCCCGGGTCGTGCCGTGCCTAACCTGTTACCAATGTTTTACGCGTAGGTACCCATATCTTTACATACATAATACAATATCTACCGTACGCCTCAATTGCAAATAATTCTGACCTATTATTTGTACATTATCAGCTGAGTAGGTGGATGAATAGCATGCTCTAGTAACAGTTATCGTTCCTATGACATTCCAGTCACCTTATTTTAATCGGTTCACGATTTGTACACGCATCCATCTCAAATGGGACTCCGTACTCTGGCTGGTCGGTCAAAAGAGGCGATACTTACATAATTGATTCTCAGGAAATAAATTAAACGCACCTCAGTATTGATAATATTATAAGCCAAGTTATGACAACTATAACTAAGTTACCTATTAATTTAATTAGTAAGTATAACTGGTATTCTTGCTTAATTTAATTAATCCTTTGATTTTTTTAAATGAATTACTTATAAATACTTTTGCATTGTCTATTATTCTTAATGTAATATATATTTATAGGTGTAATGTTTATGACAACATTCAACACAATTTTCATACTATATTGTAAGCTCATATTATGATAAATAATTAAAATTAAATTTGATTTTAATTTTAATTTATTGTGAACAATTGTAAGAATGCCATACGAATAAATAAATAAATGATAAATAATCAATAATATGTAGTTAGCATCACAAAACGATGTATCAATGTGGATCCTAGTTCCATAATGTATCCTATACATACATAATACAAAGCGTATCTACGTGACCAATTCAAAGTCAGACTGAAGACAATGCCAAACCCATCACAAAGCTGTGACATCTAAAGGATATTTTCTACCTGGCTTCAAGCACGTATATACGCACATTATTCTTTCTGCATTCAAAATTTCAAACCCTCCACTGCAGACCCATCTTCGACATAATTTTACATTAACTTATCATTAATGACTTGTTTGGCTGTGGTCCAAATCAATACGCATTGAGATGGAATGCGAATCTATCAAATTAGGACCAAATATCCATCAGATAAAAGTGGTTGCACTGCAGTGTTTCTCTACCTCCTCTGTCGGGAAACAGGCATAATGGTTTTCAAATAGCCTACTCTACTAACTGATTTCATTCAATCAATAACGTATCTTAGTAAGCCAAATACCTATAACAATTGTAGTAATGAAAAGACTACAGTGCTTATATTGTATCCGAAATAGTGTGGACAAAGTATTATCGATATTGTGAATTCTCCTATTTAAGCTAGGTCGGTTCAATTCGCGCCACAGCGGTCACGTCGTATGAGAGAATATACACCGTCCAAAGTTGAATACACTTGAGAAATTCTGTTCCTGTAACGCATCACAATAATAATATTGCACTGCTCATTCAACCACGTTCAAAATATTTTATCAAGGTAAGTAGACTGGTTATACTCTTCAGGATACTGGCCCTGCCTGCCCCACACAGGTATACAGTCGCTCAAAGAAATTATAAGTGTAGTCGCCATGTTTCACCCCCTATGATGTGACGCTTTTTATTATCACGGGTTGAATTTATTAAGCGAATTTCAAAAATTCAAGTACCGTAATGTGCGTAAATGAATATTCCAGTTGTGCAAATAAAGCAACAGTGAATGTATACGAGGTCTTTGATGTGTTTTTTTGTTTTTGCTACTTCCTAATTCATGAGAACTAAAAGTCTACAAATATTTTATAGTACCAGAACAACTTAAATAGATATTTATATTTAGCCATCTAAATCCGTCCTTAAAAAACATTTATTTGGACATTAGAAAGACACAGCAGTATGTCCTTCTAATATTTCCGTCTCGTCTTTTTGCTCTACTCATAGTCTACGAACTGCGTATAACTCATGATTGCGATATGACCTCAATGCGGTAGAGGCACTAGAGGCACAGATATTTTGTTGGTGACATTGAATTTTTATGTTATTCGATTTGTGAGCTTGAGATAAGTATTTCTCTACTTATTTATCTCAACTGAATACGTAATTCGACACGTTTGTCTACCAATATGTCTGTTGGTAACCTAATTCTCTACATTTATGTTTTTATTGAACAAATCACGAGTACTTATGGAATACACACATTATCCTTGTTTTTTAAGTACACATTGTTACGCATTTGTACTCGTTCTTATATGCACATGCTCTTCATTAAAATAAGGATAGGGAAACACGTCTTTGGTGTGTATACAAATTAATGTATTCGTGTCATAGCTACAAGGTTAATTTTGCAATGACAGCTGTGGGGACAACATAAAATACGCTATTCATAAAAAATACATACAGAAAAACATGCCGGAATGCCAATTGTGTTATAATTCCTGGAGAACAATTTTTAAAAGAAGACAAGTAAATAATAGGCTTTTATTTATTATTATTCATTTATTTCATATTGATTGTGGACATAAAAGTTATTGTTATAAAGCATAGGAGCTTTAACACAAAGAAAGCGTGTCATATCTATGCACAGAGCAGTCCGTGCAGCTGAATCATCCGTTAACATATCTCTCTACCTACTCTACCATCATCCTTGTGAAACGAGACATAAATAAACAACACAGGTAATTTAACATTTACAGCTTTATTTATAAAATACCTATGTGTGTAGTTAAACGTATACGTGTCCTTATTATTTTTAAACTGAAAACATGGATAGATGAATAGATAAAATGCGACCTACGAGGTCCGATCGCTTATACATAAGTACATATCTTATAAAATATGTTTATTTCTTAATTATCAGTTACTTTAAGGCCACAGTAAGTAAGTATATAGGTATCTATAATGTCATAATAAACGTCTAGTAAGTTAGTAGCAACCGGTTTCCCTTCTCTTGACTAGTTAACCTTACCATGAAGCGGCTCTACCATACTCTACGTGACGATAGTCAGACGTCACACCACACTCCCATGTTGTTATTTTTTTGTTTGTTTATATCCGTATACGCTGAGAATAACTTCGTCGACTACGTTTTTCAACTTATTAACTAAATACACGTTTTTTTGTGGGGGAATAAATAGGGTGCTGAGGTTTTATGTTATTTCAATCTATGTACTAACCTGATTGACAGTTTTGTGTAGTAGAGCCCACGCTGCTCTCACTCTCAGTGCGATTTCTGGTGTTAAACAGCAAATTCCACGGATTGTAGCTCGTGCTCTGAGTGGTGTTGCGATTTTTAGAAGATTTCTTGTCCGCGGAATCCATTATTAACTTTTTAATAATTTTAAATACAAAATTGAATTAACAGAGCGATTTGTGTAGAAAGGAATAGACTCCCGCGCACGCCGGTCGATAATACAATATGATATGACACGCAAACTAACAGCACAACACCGCCCGCAGCGCTGGCGTTGTTTTGGTCCGAACTTTCACGAAGACGCACGGAAACTGCCGACACTATATTTATGTTTGTTGAACTCTGTTTAATAGAATACCGTCGATTCCATTGCTGCACATGGATTTGATATTTTAGTAATCATAATGTTTCACATTATTGGATGTTTTATTTTTCTATAAGTGCATCAGTTTATATTAAAAATTATTAGCTATATGCAGTAGGTACGTTCTGAAAATAAAAAGATAAATGTTGATAAGTGAAAAGACCTTAAAAATATCGCCTGGTAAGGGCATGAATATTGTATAAAGTTAAATAAAAACTTTAAGAACATCATAAGTTTTGCGCCGAATGCCATTTACAGAAAAAAAACCGAACACACAAGCACGCAGTAATTTACAAAGAGAATACAATACTACGTAAGAAGAGACGGGACTCCATAGATTAAAATAAACCCTGCTTTTAAAATGGGGCTACCATTTATGGCCAATCTAACAACGAAACTGACAACCATAATACAGTGTACCAACATAAAGAACGAAATAGGGATGTACGGTGAAAATTATCGATATCGATGGATTACCTAATCAACCATTTACCATTTTTGGCTTTGTGTTAAATAAAAAAGCCATTGATAAAACAAATCATTTATTTAAAAATATGTGAAATATTAAACGTTGAATACATATTTTTTCCAAAACTGGCTAATTAAGTATATTAACAATATTTAACATAAATAGATACATTTGTTGCAAATGCGCGGTCCACTTGTATGAACTTCTATTGTATCTTCTATTGGAGTAAGCTCACTCTCATTGTAAACAGTAGGAGTTGATGAAGTTGACGGAACTTCTATAAAGAAAGAGTAAAACATTTGAAATTAGGAAATACATTATTATTTAACTTAAGGATTTGCTCCTTAGGTAAATAAAGGCATAATTGTAAAGAGTATAAATTAATTGTCGATGAACTTTATCGACCTTTATTTGGTGTCCACTGTTCTTTAAAGAGGTGGAAAGGAAATTCAATTAATTTGTCATCTGATATTGGCTCAGTAGTCAGTTGTAAGGACGGGGCGACGACTATCTTTAAATTTGAGTAATTTTTCTGAAAATATATATTTTTTAAATGGTTGCTAAAAACAAATTTCAAATTATTCAGTTTTGCGATGGGCATGTTTACTAAGTCCTCATTTCCATTCACCATGACCCCTTTCTGAAAACTAAAAATAATAATATCGAATATCGATAAATTTTTTCACCACACTATTTTTCTGAACAATTTTATTTTATTCTTGAAATTATGAATAACCTGCCTTTTTAATCCCAAAATCAAACATAGGCCTGGTAAATTAGTTAATATTCTACTTACCGATCACTATCCAGGGGATATCTCGCCTTAAATAAACTTTTTATACCGGCTTTTCTTTCTGATATATTTCCACATAAATCACACTTTCTATATTTCATTGGTAGGTACTTAGTAAAGTTATAAAGTTTCTAAACTTAATTTGCATAGAACTATAACATAAAAACAACCCAGTAACACTTATTTTCACAGTAATCACCGAAACAAAATTGAAAACAAACAGTTGTTGACGAGATGAGTGATCAGTTGTGACAGATGGCCACTGACGTTTTAGTTCTGACGTCCACCATTAAAGTTCTACCCCATTTCATAGATCGTTTTTTTCTTCTGAAGTTGCGACAGCCTGGTAATTTAAGTCATAAACGTCAAATTAGAAATAGTATAGAGCTATATTTTATTTGTAACCGTAGTAAAATTTGTAATCCATTTAACATTAAAATTGTTTTTCAGAGTTTACAGCATATATTATAACTTGGACTAGTCAACAGAAATATACAACCATGAAGATCCCCTACGTTGTAAGCTTAAACACACGCGAGGCTTATGCCACCTCCAATGTCATGAAAAACTCGATTGGGGAAGCCTCTCGCAAGATTATAGCAGAAGACTTCGAGTGGGATGATGACTTCACTCCTCCGCCCCTCACATACTTTGCTGCAATGGCACTCTCCAAAATATTTCATAGACTGAATCCTCTGCACAAGATCCTCCAGAAAGACGTAGATATACTGATGGATATGTATCCTGCCGATATACCGCTTAAATACAGCGTTCCTTTGATAAAGGTGATAATAGACGTCTGCATAATTTTAACGTAACCAGGAATAAATCTATGCCTTAGTTTCTAAAAGACTAATCTTAAGGGCTGGCAAGAATAAAATTTATTTGAATGAAAACTTTAATTTCAGGATGAACAATATTGGAAGCGATCTTACGCCGCAAAGTTTCCTTCCAGACAAGAATTGGATGTATCATTCTGGAAAGGAAAATTCCTATCGGCATGTCTTCAAGATTATCTAGAGTTTATTAAACCCGAAATTTTTATTGAAGAAGACGCCGTGGAACTTGCAACGCTGGTAAGTATACATAGTAATTTAGATAGTCTCAGCAGAGATATTGCATTGTGTAAAGTTAATCATTATTATTTTGCCACAGGTCAGTCCCTACATCTACGAATTGGGATTAAATCAGATGCAAATAATTGGTCAGCCATCACCACCGTTTCCTAACGAGAATGTCGTGGAAGACGCTTGTCCTTACAGTGTCCCAAAGATCTTTGACCACATACCTCTAGAACCAGTGTTGGTTAAACTGTATAACCTCCGAGAAATATCTCTGATCTTTGGAGTAAATAATGTTCAAGATGAATATCTGCCCAGATACTTTGAATTTTCCATGGGTGACTGTGAGTCTCTATGCAGAGGGCTCGAAGACTTGAGGCATCTGCAAGTATTTCGTATTAATCGCAGTAATTTGGACTGCTCCAAAGTCAAGTTGATCCTTCAGAACCTTGTAAAGAAGGAGAGTATCGAAGAGCTAGACTTCAACCATTGTAAAATAGGGGACTATGGGATGAAGGCGCTCGGCGGGTTCATTTATATTCACCCCAACATAAAAATTGTGAGGATCGCCAACAATAGATTCAAGGAGGCTGGCATTCAGGGAATAGCTTACGCTTTGCAAATGAAACCCGCTGCTCCTATCGAACTACTAGGTATAAAGCATAATAATATAATAAGAGCAATAATTTATTTTGTTGCAAGATTGATTCTGTTATTCAAGATGTTGTTAAAGATTTCAGCCTTAATCCGATGTCATTAGAATGTGCGACAATGTTTGCGGCGGCGTTTGTCCGTTGCAAGGAGAAACCACAAACTTTAATAGTCAATTCTTGTGGTTTTAGCGGTCCTTCAGCCGAAAAGGTTGTTTATCTTTCGTTTATTACTAGGGGTTACTAGGGTTTCACTAAATAATACAAACATAACAGTACCTTACTTGGGCATCTCTCAATGGGAAACAACGTGACATTTATAAAATAATCTTGTAGGTGTTATAGGCGAAAAATATTTTATAGGTATATTAAATGATGGATACTAAAGATAGGCAGCTTAGTTTCGCACAAGAAAAAAAAGTTATTAGGTTTAAAATAATTTATTGATTCCAAACAAGTCTAGAATATTGATATCAAGATAAATGCATTTAGTGACGGTAAGAATCTTAATGGTAAGCCGACTATCGGTAACAACCACGCACTTTATCCAATTTACAACTTGTTATTGCAGATATAAATGTTACTGCATAAATCAACAATGGATTTTATTTTTATCCCTTTCGTGTCAGAAAGTAATGGCGTTGGAATTTATTGCGTCACCACCTGTGTTTGTTTACTGTTTTTTTAGATGGCCGGATTGCTCAGCCTGAATCGAGGACTGACCAGACTGGATATGGCAGCTAACAACCTCTCCGGTGACGCTGAGAAGACTCTCATACGCGCACTTGAACGTAATAGGAAAGTGCTCAGGATCGACTTGCGTAGAACTCGTTAGAGCATGTATAATTTATAGGTTCTTAAGTTTACACATATACTATCTTCTGGTCTGCTCATTTATTTCAAAATCATTGAATAACATTTAGTTTTAGAAGTTTAAGTTAAAGGAGGACAAACGGAATACCATCTGATGACTTTCCAGATATATCTGAAGAAACTCAACTGAAGGTGGATGAACTGTTGCTTCGGAATAAGAACCTGCTAGGCCAGGAGTTGGAGCCCAGCGAGGAGATCCCACCGCTGTATCTCAACGAGCCTGAATATCTGATTTGGGAGTACAATCCGAACAACCCCGACTATATACCGGGGCGGTACCCTGATAGAGTACCAGAGATTTAAAGATTCGCATCACCAGAACCGATAGCAGACTTCTCAAAATAACTACATAATATAAGGGAAGCGTAACGTAAACTGGTACAATTCAACTCATGATTTTGGACCCCTCAGAGTTGGGATATATCGAGGTTATTTTCATGAATGCTATAAATTTTCAGCATAAAATGTGCGCTCGAGCATATTTAGTTTTAATTTATATCGCAATTTATGTCTATAATAGTAAATAATAATTAATTCATGGAAATCACTTAGATATATTTGTCTAATGATATCATGCTAAAATCAATTTAAAAATTCTGAAAAGTTTGAGCATAATTCATGAAAATATTGACTCATTATTCCAACTCTGGGATGTCAAGAATCATGAGTTGAATACTATGTATTATCAGTTTTCATTACGATGCCCCTTACACTTTACACCCTGTATAATAAGGTTATAGGAGATGCCTCAATATGTGTAATGCCCTTCACATGTTCGATGTCTAGCCAGTGTGCAGAGTGCACAATGTTTGAGTCGCCTTTATTGCATCAGCGTCTGGTCGTGCAAGTGTAAGCAATAACTTAACACTTTTATCGAGTTACCTTTTATCACACGAATATGCAGCAATGACTTAATAATCGTTCTACAGTTTGATTTTTATATAAAAAATTCTTGACAACTATTTATGCATTATATTATAGATACATTGTTAGGTAAACATAGTTACTTGTTTTATCTCTTTGCACACATAAATTCTGTAATTTAGTTATAATGTACTTTTACCACGTAGTTACTTTAGTCGTGTATTATTTGTGTTTTATTTTTAATCTCATAAATGAATACTCAGACTGGTATTTATATTGATTTGCATATATTTAATAAACTTCAAAATAAGTCTTATGAATTTACCTTCATTGTAGGTAAGTCTGTTTACATTGATATCCCGATACCATTACTTATAACTGGAACTTGACATTTCTTGACCCAGCTAAAGTCCACACCGGACTATCTAATAGCGTTCGATAAATACTCTATCTAATGTCATATTTGTTATAGTGAAATTGACTTACTTACGTTCGGTTTTATATACGAAATACACGTAAGTTTCTAATTCTGAGTTACTTATTTTATTTTTTAAAGTTGCTTCTTTTCTTCCTTACTTTATTTTTGTTGGCATTAATATTTAAATTCATTAATATTTTCAAAAATAATTACTGAATTTTTTATTAAGTTTATTTTAGTGATTTAGGTTTAGTTGATGGAATCTTCTCGAAAATAAGCGTAATTAGGTATAGTTAAAACTATTCATACATAATAACTAGGGTACAGTGTCGTATTAGTATAGTGTATTCATAACAAAAGTTTTATTCGATGCAAGTATTTAACGACCTAAATTTCAAAAACATGCACTTCGTTCATTTAACGCGATGAATATTTTCTTAAATAACTGCAATAATTTTGAATGTAGAGTTCATAGAGAATATAGCTACTACGTTAGAATTGTGTGTAAAAAGTTTAGTAAAAAGAGAGACGTTAAAGTGAGAGAGAACTCCCAGCGTGCTCTTGTTAGCGCTACGTTTGCAAAACTGTAGATATCGACTTCACTGTAACGAGCTCTGCTACGTTGGACAATAAGTTGATTTGAAATACTATTCGTCATCGCTATTTGTATTCATGTATTAATAGTCAGTAATGAACTCTTGACGTTTATGTATGCTTCACTTGTGAAGACATTTAAACCAATTAAATAAATATACTACTACTATTAAGCCACTTACTATGCTAGATTCAACAAAGCAAGTGCTATTTCATAATACTAATATTTAGTAACATTGAGAATGATGTCAGAGAGGTCAAGATTTCCTTGAAAATAGGATTTTGCGAAGATTCAAAAAAAATTGAGCCAGAACTCGGCCGTTCCCTTACGCTTATGAAGACATTGCTATTTTTATGGGACTAGGCGACTCATTGTAAGCCAGGAGGCCACGGACAAATCTGACGCGTCATTAGTATGCAACAATGTACGGATTAAGCTGGTAAAATGGAAGCGGGGCGTTCATTGTTCTGGAATCGCTCAAAAAGTGGTTAGCTGACGAAGCTATCGACAGCCATCGGAGAGGCGTCGAGTGTCCCTTTGTGCACCCGGGGACACTGGAGTTCGGGCGTAGCGCTATTTGTTCACTATACATTGTATAATTTACTTCCAACTATGCCTATTCTATAAGGTAAGGCATATATAGAAAAGCTTAAAGCTTGATTTACACGATACCAGTGACTGAAACGACTTGTAACACTACTTGTGACATTGAAATGGGTGAATCTAGTCTCCAAACGAGTTCATTACATACTAAGAAGTCTGGACTTTATTACTGTACTGTCAGGTTACTGACATCGGTGTAAACGCCGCACAAGGTAAAGTACTAAGTGTTGATTGGCTGTATGTGTTGAATTTATAAAGTAAAGGTAGCTTGCATGAAGACATGAAGATAGTAAATTTTAGTTTGTATTTATTATTACAAAAGTAAGCTTGCCAAACGAGGTTTAATGTTTTTCATTACTCATACTCTGAAAGTAGGTCTGAAGTTGCCTGAAAAGCGGGTTGAAAGTAATACTTTTCAGGCCCGGGAGTTTCGCTTTCAACTGACAGCTGTCAAATTATTAAAAAAAAAACTAGTTCCATTTTCACATTTCTATGGAACATGTTCAAACTTTTTCTACAGTCACTCAATTACAGCACGATGTAAAATTGAAATAACATAAAGTTAAGTATTAATTCAAGAATATATATTTTTAAATGACTTAATTATAATTTAGTTTCAACAATTTCTTTAAAATAACATAGATTTGGGCAAAATATTTAAAGATGAAAATGAAAAATTATGGCTAAATAATGAAGTAGGTCGGCCAACGAAAAAAAAAACAAAATAGGCGGCAATCCGATTTTTTTTTTTCGAGAGTTGTAGAGTATTGTTTATACTTCCTTGTATTATTTCTTTAGCCAATTCCTGTTTTTATTTTTATTTTCCTTGTATTCGTAATGAAAAGCACAGTGTTTACCTCGGGTGAAAGATTTATTTTGTCCCTCGAACTATTAGCGCCCTCGCTACGCTCGGGCGCCAAACCCCGTCTCGGCACAAAATAAGTAACTTTCACCACTCATGTAACAATGTACTATTACATTTCGAAAGCCGAGACTTTTTTGAAAGAAATGTAATCCATTTAATTTGTATCGCCTTTGAAGAAGTTGTGCGATATTGCTCGTTTTAATTTAAAATCCGAGCGCTAACATGCACGTGGAACGGGAGACCATATTATGAAACGTATTATCTGTAAGACGCCATATAACGGACGCTTGAAGGTAGTATGTTATTAAAAATTCTTCAAACTTTAAACTCAAAAGTTTAAACCTTTATAACTGGGATAAAACACTGTAGTGGATTTCTATAACATCTCTCGTAAGTCAAACACCAATGGTGGGTCCGCGAAAAAGGAGACATTATCAAGAACGGCCCTAATATTGTTATAGGTTTATCAGAAAATAACTAGCAAAAGGGAAAATTGAGATGTGTATTTCCGCAGAAGTTGTTAGAATCACCATGGGAAATTAGATTTTTATGATGCTTGTATTGTGGACGACAGGTATCTATGGGTTTACCTTACTTCTTAGGTTCCTTCAGTTGTTAATCATTTTTGATACGGATACCTATTGGAGAAAATCTATTTAAGGATATAAAGAGTAACTTTTAATAAGTAGTAGTAAGATTTGAATCGCATTAAATAACTTATTTAAATACAATACTTTGAGGTTTAACAATGTTTAACTTCTATTTTCGAATGTGGCGTGCGTAGCGAGACGCCAAGCAGCTGCGCCTACAAACGCCGAATAGCAATCGTTTAATATGTAAATAAAAATTATTGGTAGGTACTTATTCTTACCCTATTTCATATAACATGCTTGTTTTACTGACACACGACAGCCAACCAATAAGCTGCGGACAACAATCTCTATAGGAACGTGCTATATTTTCTGTCGGCAACACACTATCATAGTGGTTGCCGCTAATAAACACATAAAACATCGACACTCCAACTCACTCACTCATAATATTCTTTGCAAAGGTTCACTTAGTTCCAGGCCTCAGGCGACATTCATCCAAAACCTTTAAACTTTATATTTTTTTTAAATAACTTATGGAAGTGTTATAATGTTAGCATGTCATTCTGCTGAGAGTGTGGGTGTTGCCGCGAGTGAGCTGCCTACGTGTCCTAACAAGCAATGTATCACGCCAACTCAATACCCCCGAGGTCTACTGAGTGATTGCGTAAATGATACGAGAAACTTTTCGGATTTCAGAGTTGAATTCGACTTTTGTGCCATGTTTAAAATAGAAAGATGAATACAATACATGTACCCTTCCCAATGGTACTAACTACTTACTATGTAAGTATAAAGTGATACGGTAGAGAGCTATACATTACAAAAGAAAATACTAGATGAAACTAACAATGTGTACCTACCCGAGTTTATGTAGAGGGTTTATAAAGCCATCATTTACGAAATAGATAAAATAAGGGTTTATCGGTGAAGGGAAGATCTTCCTACCAGGCGGGTGTTGTGCCTGGCGGGGCGGCCGCTATGCCCCGCTGGTTATTCTCGGGGTCTTGTATATATAGTCACGATGCTTGCGATTCTTAATATCGTGATTCAATTTTTCTATGAAGAATCCGTACATTGTATTGAGGCGCTGCATTTAGCGCCATCTGTCCGTTTCTGTCGGCGACGTGAATGTGAGGTCGCCACAAGGGTAACACAAACCAGGTAGGTAGTATTTTTATTTCTTGGCTAGGACTAGGGCCGCCACAGACTATCACTTCAGTTATTCTTGTAAACCAAGATCGACAATAGTGTCCAATGATAGTGCCTTGATCGTCAGTGAGTTCCAGGGAAAAGCTAAATTGTCTTTTAGGTATTCAGTAAGTAAGTTATTTAAGAAAATCCATTTTCGCACAAAAAATTATACTTACATGGTCTAGAAACTTTTATAAATCTCTACTTATGAATTATTAAAGGCCGACAGGTTCCATCAAAATCTTATTTGGGGAGTTGGTCCCTTGTCTCGCTCGCCAGACGGCATTTTTCCCAATTATTTGAGTGAGAAAAATTAATTTGACTTAGTTTTCATTCGATTTTTCAAACTAATTACATGACAGGATAATAGAGAACTAGTGGTACCCATCAGGTCTATGAAATATTAATTTAGATGTGGTTGATAGCTGATTGGGTAAGCACGCGATTTATGGGCACAAGATCCCGAGTTCAAACCCTAGCTCGCACCTCTGGGTCTTTCAAAATTTGAAATCCACGACTTTTGGTGTACTCCTATCGGACTACCACTGCAACTTTAATGATACACCATTAAAACAAAAGTTTTTTGAATGGGTATGTTTTGCTCTGCTGGAAGAAGTGCCAGCGGGGAAGATGCCAGCGGGGTTTTACGAGAGTGTCCAACAAAGTGTATGAGCTTCCGGTCGCCTGTTAGAATACCGTGAGAGAGCGTGGTGGAGGTATTTTATGTAAGTCATCTTATTGGAAAATAAGGTAGATGACCGTTACCGACCACGTTTTTATCAAATAAATAACATATAAAACCTCTTTTTGCTAAACTTGATTTATTAAATTTGTTACTAGGCGCAGAGTTACAGTAGCTCAGTAGTAAACCTTTGATAGATGTTGAAATAGTAGGTAAGTACGGGTATATAAAGCGGGGAATCCTAGCCGCGGGTGGTATAACGGCGACTGCTTGTAATTCAACTAATAGCTGAAAATTTCGCGTTGCCAGCCCCCTCTGTTACCATACGGAAGAGCCTGGATGGTCTCCATTAAATGTTTTATGGCGTATTGACGTCATACGCAATTGGAGAAATATTTTATTTGAAAGTGTTATTGTTTGGGATATAATATTTAAAGGAATCAATTTTAGGATGTCGTTGATTTAATATATGATAAAAAAACCATTCTACGCTGCCAGTGTGACGGAGTCAATTATCTTTTCTAATATCTGGCATCTGTCAGTCTTTTAATTTAAATCGAACCAGAGGAGGAATATTTTTGAGAATAGGTTCTTATAAGACGAATATGCTGATGCTCACGCAGTAATGGGAAATCAAAAGTTATAACGACTTTTTAACAACTTTCCTATTTTCGTAACGGAATAATTCATGGTCGACCGTTTTTAACGAGCATGTACGAGTACCTACCGAATATAATATAATTTAAATTGTGTAGTGCTCATACTAAAAAATTGGAAAATATAAGCACATTAATTCCATAACGCGTAATCCAAATGTATTTCTTCTACAATATATTTAAGGTAAATAAAACAAAAATCATATATAAACGAGATGTGACCAACAATAGGTACCGTTATCCAAGTCTCCCTAACAATGCGAGTGATTTATTTCCTCGAAAGGCATTTTGTATCGAAAAAATATGTAATATCATTATACTTATTAATCGTATAAAAGGCAGAATAGTTTTCCTGTTATTTCTACGAATACAACAGAAAATACCTACAGGTTCAATCCTATTAATATCATAACTGTGAAATTTTGTATGTTTGCTACTCATTCACGCAATAACGGCTGAACGGATTTGGATGAAATTTGGCACACAGATATTTTACTATCAGAATTAACACGGAGTCGATCACGGAGTCACCGGCAGATGCTTGTGACTAAATAAATGTACCACACACGTACACTGAATATTTCAAATATCTAGATGAGACCTTCAGCAACCTTACTGCCTTACAGCAACCGGGATATGAAAATAATAATAGCTTCTTTAAGGTACATCTTCATATATTTCTACCCACAGAAAATCTAAAGAGATTACTTATGTCGTTAAACATTCTAAGATGTTTAGAAATAAACACATTACCCTCCATTGCGTCGCGCAGTCTGGTAAATAAGCACATCGTCGGCGGCGGCAGTTCTTAAGAGTAAATTAATTTTCATTACTCATACTCTGAAAGTAGGTCTGAAGTTGCCTGAGAAGCGGGTTGAAACAAATACTTTTCAGGCCCGGGAGTTTCGCTTTCAACTGACAGCTGTCAAATTATAAAAAAAAAACTAGTTCCATTTTCTCATTTCTATGGAACCATGTTCAAACTTTTTCTACAGTCACTCAATTACAGCACGATGTAAAATTGAAATAACATAAAGTTAAGTATTAATTCAAGAATATTTTTTTTTAAATGACTTAATTATAATTTAATTTCAACAATTTCCTTAAAATAACATAGATTTAGGCAAAATATTTAAAGATGAAAATGAAAAATAATGGCTAAATAATAAAGTTGGCCGGCCAACGAAAAAAAAAACAAAATAGGCGGCAATCCGATTTTTTCGAGTTGTAGAGTATTGTTTATACTTCCTTGTATTATTTATTTAGCCAATTCCTGTTTTTATTTTTATTTTCCTTGTATTCGTAATGAAAAGCACAGTGTTTACCTCGGGTGAAAGACTTATTTTGTCCCTCGAACTATTAGCGCCCTCGCTACGCTCGGGCGCCAAACCCCGTCTCGGGACGAAATAAGTAACTTTCACCACTCATGTAACAATGTACTATTACAAACTAAGATATTATAAGTATAACACGTAACAAAGAATCGCTACGAACGGCCACTATAGACTGTCAGTTTAAATTTTGTATCGGTATATTCAGAATTGGTTCGCATTAAATATTAATATTCCGAAACTCAACACACAAAAGTGCTCTGTTTATTTATCGACGAAATATAATAAATGTCAGCAGCATGACGGCCGAGATAAAGGCAGAAATGTGGGGATGTTATCATTCAGAGTGAGATTGAACGTCGACAATATTGCGTTATTGCCGATTGAATAGATTGCGGCCACTAGCCCGAAGAAAGGTAGTGATATTTAATACTGGTACTGTAGGCAAAGAAAATTAAAAACTAAGTTGTATTTGAAACCTCAAATCAATGTCAGATACAGATTTACAGACTCATGTTTATTTGTAATTAGAGGTTGAAAAAACCTTTTGCTGATTTTTGTCTGACATCGATTTAAAAAAAAGAAACATGATAGCAAAAGTTAATCGGATAGATCCTGAAATCCAATCTAAGCTTTATTGAAGGCAAATATGGCATATCATTGTTTACACTCAATGGATACCTATTAGCTTTCGCAAACCTCTAGGTGGTTTGCGAAAGCTAATAGGCTTAGACGCTGAAAAAACATTACAGACCTGGGAGCTTGGTACAAGTTTTGACAGTGCCATTCGAATGATCGAATTTCATACATTTCCCAGTAGGGCCCATAGCGAGATGCAGCTTAGCTAGCTATTATATTATGGAGACATTCGATTACTCGATCGGTACCTTTTTGAAGAAGTTTAAAGCTCACACTAACACCCTTGTATTTGTTTCCATCATCTGACCTGTTTTTTGCCTGTCTGTTTTCGTTGCTAACTGTACCATTGGCAGTTATTATATATGTACATACGTACATACGTTCTCCGAGAGTATACATAGGTGTAACCATGTGTATTTTTGTGTCGCCTTCATACTTTTTCACCTTTAGCGGAAAAATAAAGATCTTCCAGCCAGGCGGGTGTTTTGCCTGGCGGTGCGGCCGCTATGCCCCGCTGGTTATTCTCGGGGTCTTGTATATATAGTCACGATGCTTGCGATTCTTAATATCGTGATTCAGTTTTTCTATGAAGAATCCGTACATTGTATTGAGGCGCTGCATTTAGCGCCATCTGTCCGTTTCTGTCGGCGCCGTGAATGTGAGGTCGCCACACACCTTTATCACCCCCTGTGAAGACAGATTTACAGATCCTTACTACAAAATGGAATAGCCAAATAATGATAGAATTATGGAGAAAGGGGTAGTACCACGCTCTTCACAGATGATCGAAAGCAGCTTTTATAGCTGCAGAGAGCTGGAAGGTCAATCCCCCCTACCAGCCCCTCCTTCTATCTCACTCCCCTTCAAGTCAGCAAAGTGCGAGCAATGCCATGGTATTCCAAGAATCTATAGGCTACGGTAACTGTTTGAATCAAGCGGGTCGTTCGCTTGTTTGCCGGTTTTGTTATATAAAACTAAACTTTCACCAATCAGCTATTTATTTCCAAAAGGTGCTTGCTACCTGCATCGTGGCTAAGCAATTTCAGCTCGCTATTCTATCAATAGCGAGCTTTTAATCATGGCGAATATCAGTGGCGGATTTATAAATTTCCAAGTTATAGGCAGTAAAGTTTTCGCCGCCTTTGCCTCTACAATTGTCATGTCCTAGATTATTTTTACAATCCAAAAATTTCGTTGAAATTGCACGTGAAATAATTTTTGGGTTTATTTTTGAGCTAATCAAAGCTCAATCATGTACGATTAATAAAGGTGGAGTAATGCTACTTACACAATAATGTACATTCGGTATACCTACATACAAAAATATCGGTTCCCAAATTTGCCGCCCCAAAAATCTGCCGCCCTAGGCTCCAGCCTACTGAGCCTGTTGGTAAATCCGCCACTGGCGAACATCTGAAGTGTGAGTGGTATTGAAAATTCAATGCGGTCGTCGAGCGGCCTATGCTCGTACATATTGGTTCTACGATAGATTGCAATCTTGAGCTCTCGGGTCTTCCAGTTCAGAGGTCATGGCGATTGATATTACAGCTTCATTTCTAAGACCCATTGTTACCCCGCACGGCTTGTGGTGCAAGTGATGAGACAAGCGGGCAATAGACATATTGTGTTATTATAACATACATTGCATTCCTATTTTAACATCATAGCTAGTGAAGTGCCAGTTCTCGGTCCCAGTAGACCTGGAGGTCCAAAGACGCGCGGCAATGTACTATTCTACTCGAGAGAGCATGAACACCGAGTTCCTTAAACCGCGAGACCGCTCTAAAATCGCTAGATTATTTAGTCCGATATCGATTGTTTACGAAGATCTTCTGACCGAATGGCAATCCAGATGGGATACAACAGCTAAGGGCCGCCACGTCCACCAATTCTTTCCATGCGTTCGTGAACTTCTAGAGAGAGCGTAGTTGGAGGTGGACCACTGTGTGGCTCAATTTCTGACTGAGCATGGCAACTTTAGGAGCAAATTATTCTACTTCACGTTGGTTCCTTCACCTTTCTGTCAATGCTCGACGCCGCAAAACGATCATGAACAATCTGCACTTCACATCCTGTTGTGGGAGTGCAGTCTCTGGCACAAGGAACGGACTACTATGCTAAATAGCCTGCAAGTGACATCTGGAGCAGTTTATTACACAGACCTTGTGGAAACCAGGGACAATTTCCGTGCGTTCAAGCGCTTTTGCCATACCTATTATTGGAATCAAGTATAATCAGCTCACGAGTTTAGGTCCAATTAGTCATATTACGATCCGTAGTGCCTTACAACTGGTCTTCAATCAGCTGTAACAGTTTGTTTCTATGGCAATCAGCCCATATCAGCTATTTTTGTCTCCCGCTTTGCACCGGAGGGAAGTGGAATATTTTTCTTCCAACTCCTCCTATTATTTCTTTCGATTAAATTCGTGCGGGACTCGTCGAGGATCAAACCTCGACGTCATTATTGGTCACCATTGTCGATCCTGGCTTACTGGAGTTACAGTGGTGGGAGTGTGTGGCGGGATTAGTCCCAAAAAAAAATAGTGACATTTTTTACTTTCAATGAGAAAGAAATCATATTCCTTATTTTATAATAATAATTTTGCCCTTTTTGACGTCCCACTCCTGGGCACGAGTCTCACCTCACTACGAAGGGGATTCAGGCCCAGTGCGGATTGGCAGATTTCACATGGATTTTCAAAATTGATGGATTTTCTAAAACTTGCAGGTTTGATCACGATGTTTTCCTTCACCGTAAGCATAATAATATAGAATGTGAAAATTATATAGAATGATTCGCACATAGATTTCGAAAAACCTAGAGTTGCGAGCCAGGGTTTGAACCCAGGATCTAGTGCCCGACAAACGCGTGCTTAACCAATCGGCTATTACTGCATTGTGAAATTTAAGTTTGTATTATGAAAGTGTAAAATCTTCAAATAAGTAATTTATAGCACTTTGTAATTAATTAACGAAATTACTACTTAACTAATCAACTAAATACTGTACTTATATTGTCTCTACGGCAGGCGGAAAATAGTTTAATTAACTTTGAGGGTATCGTAGGATAACCAACCCTATGTCTCACAGCCCGCTCCGTACAATTTAGTTTACATTAATTCTGCCTGCTATAGAAATTAAATGAGTACCTATGGTATTTATTTAGGCTTTAAAATATAGCACTATGTTTAACTTAGTCACAAGTAGACTTTTTTTCTACTACAGCGAAGGGTATTCAGAAGTTCTGTCCTTGGTCCTTCGCTCTGACCAGCCATTAATAATGCAACCGCAAATAAAATTCGACCGGCCACCTTTCTATTCATGTTTTTACGTACAAACACAAAATTAACACTCCCTTCGTCGAAATAAATTGTATGTGTACATAAACATTGACCACAATGATGTACCCACATGCATTACATTCACGAGTTTATTAAATATTTAGAACGAACAATCGTCTCGTGCGTTCGTGAATTATGAATATTGTGAATAGGTATCACGGATGAATTAGTTTTAATCACAAAGTAGGTAAATGTTTTATTCTTATTACCATATAATATAATAAGCGCAGTGATATCCGATTGCCAGGTTCTGGGTTCAAACCCCGGCATCCACCTCTAGGTTTTTTCGAAATCTATGTGCAAATCATTATTTCTATAATAATTATACCTTGTTTACGGTGAAGAAAAACATCGTGAGGAAACCTGCGTGTATTAGAAAATATAACCATTTTTCTTAAGACATTAGAAATCCGCTAACCCGCACTAGTCCAGCGTGGTGAATTGTGGCATGAATCCCCCTTGTAGTGAGGGGTGTCCTGTGCCCAGGAGTGTGACCTTAAAAGGGCCAAATTACTATAATTATATCATATATATTTACCGTATAATAACTAAATTGCTACGCAATCTTAGTAGCCATTATATACATTTAATAACGTAGGTATAGCGACCAAACGTCTTTAGAAATTAACTTAAAGCTATTTTAAAGATTTGTTTAGTCACTATCATCAATTGTTAATGTTAGCAAGACCATAAAAGCTCACTTAAATAATCAAGTAATTGCTTCTAGTCATTCAGGAATCTTTCCAGTGACGACGTAACAAATAGTGAAAGGACGCCCATATTTAGAAGTTTAGCTTCAGTGCCTATAAGTTTTTACTGAAACCATCGCTTCAAAGATTATGGGACAAAACATCAAAAGGATCATACTTTTGGAGATGTTTTAAAGTTAACTTTAATATTAGTTTACAACGAAGCTTACTTACTATACCTACTCGTTTAAACACAATCAACTAGCACAGCTTAAAGAAATACCGTTAATAATTGGCAATCAGAAGTGATTCTGCGGTAGCAAACCGCCCACGAAAGAAAAACGCAGCACGGACTTACACTATTTTTTTTTTCTCCTTCAAACTAAGTAATTATTACTCCATAAGTCTTCGTTAAAAATATATAAATAGGTTCATAATACCGGAAATATGCTTAGATAACCAAGCACCGTGAAGAGTGGAAAAAGATAAGCTATACATAATAACTGAAAAGACGCAATGAGAAATAAAATCCTTAATCAGGTATTAGCCCTTCTAGGTCAAATACTGGGCACGCCCCTAATATTGTAGTTAAATACAATGGTGTCAACCCCGCAATGTAATATGTACGTAACTGTAATCAGTGTTAAAGAACAATGTAGAGGCACCTCAACGTCCTCATCTATTTTCTGGAGCGTTAAACATTTACGTCGGAGCGGAAAAAAGGAGGCAGGTAAAAATGGAGACAGTCATTTCCGGCTTCGGAGCGAATGGTTTTCGTCGTCTCCACCGTACCGGAAGTTAATTCTACTACAAAGTTTTTTACTTCGCTTTACCTGCATTAGTGGCATACGTGTGGGTTGTTCCGGTTAACATTGGATAAAACTTATTCTCCATGATAACTTGATTCATAGATCATTCTTATTAATAATGGAGTTATTTTTTTAAGTGATCAGAGTATTTGTTGACAGTGTCAAGATGATAAAAAGTGATCCATCTTGACGTAATCGTCACCCCCTTTTACAATCCATCTTTATTAACAAAAAAACTCTACTTTAAAAAACAAAACTAGATTTTTTAAGTAGAGTGGTTTTTGGGACTACCAAACTGTAGGCATTTGACTTTAGCTAGATAGCTTACTAAACTTTTTATTATTAAAAAATAATCCATAAGAGGTACTCACAAATTAAGTTAGATATTTTATTTAAATTGGCAAATCAAAAAAATTGTCGCTGCTATATTATTATGTTTTTTTATAAATCTCAAAGTTTTAAGAAGTACGTGAATTATTCAAAAGTTACGAGATTTTTTTAAAAACGTTTCACGTATCGACCTGAAGTAAAGGTTATTTGAAGCTAGTGTCGTCGATATCTAGGCTATTATTATTTATTGTGCGTCGCCGGCTGGCCAATCAATCTTGTTGAAATATTAATGGGGCTCCAAGTCGACAGAGGCCAACACCAGCGGCTTTGCCGTCGTGTTGTTTGAGAAATTTGCGGTCAAATTTAATGATCCCGTCAGAGACATCATCACAGAGGTCGCACAAAGCCTTCCCGGAACTTGTGTAATTTCGTTATTGGTGACCACGGGCTTGGGCTTGTTTCGTTTGCAGCACAGAGTTGACATTATAAATATAAATTCAATTTTCTTATGTTTTTGGGTAAGTAATAATGATAACGTAATAACAATAATGATAACTTTTGTAAGCTAAATCACAGATTACTTAAGCGGTAACTGACACGAAGAAGGTGACACCGTTCTGTGTCCAATTTTGACAGATAGTAGCAGTATTTGACATCTGGATACAATAAAATGTAAGTACAGTATCCGGGTTAACCGTGTGAATAACAGTAAATAGTTCCTAAATGGATTTATTGTAAAAGGGCTCACGACTCTAGTTTATGACCCGGGTGGGGAACGAACCAGCACCCCTCAGAATCAGAACCGCTCTTCTAACCAATAGGCTAATGCTGACCATTTTTCCTAAAGTCAGCCTCCCTATAATTAAAAAAAGCGATTGCCAGGAAAAAAAATCAACATAAAACGAACCGGGACAATCGTCCCCGGGGTGAATCTGTTTGTGATAATAATATTATCAACCTAAATTAACTCGCATCAAGCAAATTATATCCGTCCAAAAGCCACACAGTCACTTGATGTACTTTGGCTTTGCTGCTAGCACAAAGCCTGTGACCTTGCAGTTGTACCAAACATTATAGTGTTGCAGTTATAATCATATCGACAATTTAATTTCAATAACTTTTTTGCAACTCCATAAAATCTAAAACAATACAGGCTACATTTTCAATAGTTTTTCGAAGCAAGAAGTTAAGTTGAGACTGAAAATAGTTATTGTTCCATATATAACATTATATATACCTAACTAGAAACCTGACCAAAGAATATATTTCTCCATTGTCTTGGCCATGAGAAAATAAAAGCAATACCTACCTATGACACTATATACTAATAGCCTATGGTGATTTTGATATTAATTATTAAAAATTATTAACAATTGGTTCATCGATATCCTATACTTAAATCACCGCATCATTATGACACGTGACGTCGGCGTGGGGTCGGCCGCGTTCGTTCCACAATGGCCAGCACACAGGGCCGCTGCTCGCATGCAGGCTACGAGCCGGCAGCGCCCTGCTTTATCTCCATACATTACCGAACCCAGCTTAATGAAACACCGATCCATACCTTCATGGATATTCTTCAACGTTTATTTCAAATCTAATAATGTGGGTAAGTATCTAAGAGAAACGCGTTGTTCCGTTGACAGTGGCATTCATTGCACAGCTTAAAACTGAAATGAGTCGCTCTGTACAGTTCTCATAAAACTGCGGATCTTATAAATCTTATTAAATGACAACTAGGTTAGCTCTAACCGGCTATTGGCGCTTAAACTTACTTTTAAGTTAGCACATGTATTTCGTTCATACGAATGATGGGCACGAGCCCATACTATGCTATTTACTCGTTTTAAAACCCCTAGCATCAATGACTATATATCTTTGCTTCGGATAACCTCCATGATTAATGTCTTACGTTTTCTGAGCGAAAAGTAAGCGAACAAATCGAAAATATTTCATGTTCTGTAACTAACTACTTATATAAAATTTATAGCATTACATTATCACATGATGTTCATGCTGAATTTGTTCGTTTTTTTTTTTGTGAACAGCTCAGTTTTATTCAAACTCATTTTGAATTACGGAACTGGAATGTTTATTGTTGAATATGATTTGCATTCACGCCGATTTTATAAGCCATAAACATTCGCCTTTCAGCGATGGTACGCAAACATGTATATGTTAGTTTTAACTTTCATTTCTATGAGTGCACATATTTCAGTTAAATGCGATGTGATAAAAAACGACAGTAAGTGAATATAAAAAAAAACTATAATTGTTTAAATATAACCTAGGTACGTTTCAATCCGTTTTATACCAGGATCAGAGACTAAAATTCTATTTTTCAGATCCCAAACAAAATGTAACTCGGGTAAAGGGAGAACTCTTGAAATCGTTACGGCACGTAAACCATTTTCTAGCCGCAGTCGAAAATAAAATAAAAGATGAAAAAGAAATAATAAAAAAAATTGCAGACATTCATTTTCCTCCTTTCACATCTGAAGAAAGAAGAAGAAGAGACTTTAAGGTTTATGAGGCCCCAGATATTAACAGGTGGAACACAAATCCTGCAAATGAACCAAAGCAACCGATGAAGAAAGAAGATTTTAATCCAATTTTGAAAGAAGTTGTGGGCAATTGGGTGCGAAATTTATCTGCCATCAAGCCGCAAGATATCGCTCCCGACCGGATTGTAACTCCTATAATGACTGTAAGGCCTGGTGGTAAGCTTGAATATGTACTTAATTGATTGATCTTTGTTGTAAGTATACCCGCAATTTTTTTTAACATCCCCATCCATTTCGGATATTTTGCCTGGTATTAAAGGCAATGGGGTCGCCCCTTATTGCCTACGTGGGTTGGGACCTAAAGCCATTGGAACTGCAACTTATCCTTTCTATGCCCATACATAAACACGTGATGGTATATTTCCAATAATTACTCAGTTTACTTTGATCAGTAAAGAAATTGCGCGTTTCTACTATCGCGCTGCTTGTGATCAAATTTTCCAACATTTTTGAACCCGTCTTTCTTTTTACTAGAGTTCAAACGATTCAATTATTTACAATATTACGATGTTGAGGCTGAAGACCCCTTTGGCATTGAATTCGAATATGGTGGATCTACTTTGAGCTTTCCTTCATCAACGAATTATATAACGTTACCAGAACCTGAAGGTATAATATCAGTTATTTATTTACTTTTATGTCTCATCAACGAGAGATATAACGGTACCCGGACTTGGAGGTATTATGTCAGTTATTTATTTGCTCATACGGTATGACATACGTCATACATTTTATTCGCGTTTATTGATTATTAATAAAATGCTTGTAGATTTTTTTATTCCTAGACAATGATAATATACGACAGTCCCATCCATGGATGAAGTCGTACCATTTTTACTTCCATAGTACTCTGTATAGATAATATTTTATAAATGTTTTTTTCTTTGTTTGTTCGTCCCGTATATGCCTATGATGAGTTTTTGTCCAGCATTGGTTTTGAGTTGAGAGAGCATTTCAATACAATGCACAGCTCATGCATTATGAAAAATACTTGCAATAATTTAAACACACATGCAATAGTTCAAAACTTTAAGCTTTTAATCATAAAAGCAACGAAGACTACCATCGTTTAAAAATATTATGAATTTCAATCACGGCCAACGAGAAGCAAAACAAAATGTTCGTGTTCAAGTCGGTCATCGCCTCACTAACATTTGGGCGCCAATTTTATAAACTCATGTTGAAACTGTATAATGTTGATTAACATTTAATAAAAAAATCTAAAAAAAATCTAATGAAGCAATAAGTATCGCTTCTCGTTGGCCATGGTATACCTACTTCAAGCTTGAACACGGTATTTTTTATTATATTTTCAGTGGCACAGCAAAGATATTACAAAATCTTTGATGCCCATACTTTGTATGTCCTGAACAAAAATTGTACTTATCTTTCAGCTACACCTGCACCTGTGACGGTCAGTCCCTTCGTGGAAAAATTAATTCAACAAAAGCGTCAACGTGACGTGGGCTATTTCACAGTATTTGCAACCACACTATTCGACACATTAAGAACGATGACGGACGGTCCTTTATTATCGTTTTTTAGTGGTTTCAGAGAATACATAGTTTTGTGAGTGATTGTTATTGGACATTATGGCCGTATATAAATCATGTCTGAGAGTGATCTTGGAAATGTCATTCTTATGTCATCCCAGTACAGGATGACATGTCAAAAGCGTACTCAAGATTCAAATTCGGTTATTTGGTTAAGGCCTACGGGGGCACTTACAAATTGTCAATTTTTCATTTTTTATATATCTACAACCGGATCGGAACGCGACCTTGACTGAGAAAATCTGTCTTGTCTTTTTACATTTTGTTATATTTCTTGATTTTTATCGCCAGTTGCTTATTTAATAATAAAGATCGCTCTCAGACTCGAGATCGATATATCAATACGGGTCTATGACGTCATATTGCTGTACTCGGATACGTCTACGTGTAGTCTGATTGTTGTCGTGGGCGAATAAACAGCAAAGCTGAAGTGGGACTGGGCCGGCCTTGTGACACGAATGGATCCGCAAAAGTGGGCAAATCGTATCAATACCTGGGGTAGTATTCACAAATGACGGAAAGATTCCGATGTTGCTTCCGACACGGGAACTCATACGATTGTGAATACCTCCCCTGGACGCCCAAAGATGGGCACCAACGTCGTGGTAAGCCAACGTGAAGATGGTGCGACGATTTGAACACCTTTGCGGGTAAAATGTGGCCAGAAAAAGCCCAAGATTGGGTCTGTGGAGACTTGTGAAAAGGGAGGCCTTTGCCAGCTTTGGGATATAAATGGGATAAAATGTACAGACAAAACATTGTCGGCCTCTTTGTAAGAATCACCGCTGATTGGCTACGTTGTTAAGATCACTGACCTCGATATCTTATCTTCCCTGTACACATTTCCGTTCTCTCTTTGAATGATTCCGAAATTTTACATGCAATAGTTAAATATGTCATCATTGCAGCATGAAGAGCGAACACATGTTGGATACTTTGGGTGAGCCTGGGATCAGCAATGTATTAAATGGCGCCGAAAAGCTTGCAAAACTACCTGGAAATTTAGCGAGAAGTAAGTTGAGGGCTTAAGTTCACCATGTATTGTAAGTTAAATTAAGAACAGCTCAATTTGATAATTTTACAATTAATTGCAATAAAAAAAAATATTTGTTAATTAAGTGAGCGCTTATTCACGTGGTTAACCCAGCACCAATAGTTTATATACATTTTACAGTATCCAGATGTCAAATACGTCCGTTATCTGTTAAAAATACGAGTATTATAGACAGTACGGTGACGTCCACCCCGACCCACTCACCGCTCTCCAAGACTCAGATGTCGAGGAGAACGACACACGCACACTCCCCACCAGACACCGACCTCGCCGGCGAGGTCGACGAACCCCCGCTTCCGCTAGAAGGTGCGTCTACTTACCTAGACGCACCTTGGCACCCGACAAGCCCGCTGAGTTTTTTGCCGGATCTTCTCAGTCGAGGTCGCGTTCCGATCCGGTGGTAGATTTACCCTCGCCACCTCTCCTGACAGCGGCCCAAGCCGAGGTCGTGTCCCTTGTGGCGCCCTTGAGCTAGCTGCCCCCCTGCCCCTCTGGCTGGAGCGCACTTGCGCTCGCCCTCTGTCCGGGTGAAGTTGTTATGGCCACTCTGGCCAACAAAATATTGTCCAGATAAAAAAAATAAAAACCAGTAGGCAAAGGCGTTGCTGAAGTTAAAGTACCTATTGTAGATACACAGAAAAAGGGTAAGTACTAACACAAAAGTGGCGAGGATGTGGATTAGACGGTGGTAGAGAGTAGAGCTAAGGGGCCATCCATAAATTACGTCACACGTTAAGGGGGAGGGAGGGGGTCGATGAAGTGTGACATTGTGTGACAAGGACGGGGAGGGGTATAAAAAACATGAAATGCGTGCGACGTAATTTATGGATGGCCCCTATGTTATAGCCCATGTAATGCCTGGCTTGACCAGGGTTCTACTACCCTCTCTCAGAAGATCCGTGAGAGTGAGAGAGCCGGAAGCCCCCTTCTTCCTCTCCCCCTGTGCTACTTACTTCAAGTCGGGAACGTGCGGGCTATGCCTTCGGTATTACTAGCATTTATATGCTGCGGTAAGGGTGACCATCTCTATGAAGTGGGCCTGTCTGCTTCGATCAATAGAATCACTTCATTTCCTCAACTTCATTTCCCGGCATAGCTCAAGTTGACAGAAAATTAAGCGTTCCAAACTTGGAACGTCTTGACCGACTTTGTTATAATAACAAAAGATGCGAAAATTTCGAGATATAAAAAAGTACCTAATTAAGTACTCGTTTTTTTTTCAGAATATGCGACCACTCTCACGTATGTGCTGGTGAATCAAGAAACGTTATCCAGTCAAAATTTGAAAGAAATGTTGAGAGCTGCCGACTTTTTGTACAATGATGTTGAAGGTGAACAGCTGTTCGCGTCGATGGAATATTTGACTTATTACTCAATGCATGACCCTGCAGGTGAGAACATACTTAATTTGTTTTGTGTTTATGTAAAACAGGAGATTAATTAAATTTTCTTCATTTATAATCGTATGAGCTGGTGGCCAGCTTCGATTTCGGTGTTTACAAGCCGCCTGTAAGGCCACTGACACGGCTTAATGACTGTGATAGCCGGGACTGACGGCTTATCGTGCTCTGCGAAGCACGCGCGCATGCGCTCAGATGTAAATGCCACAACAAGAGGTCTCCTCCACCATTGAAGTTATGTGATAATATCTCAATGTTATCGGTGTCAATAGCCTAGTAGTTAAAGGGGCCGCCCTCGTAGCTGAGAGGTTCCGGGTTCGATCCCCTTCCTGGCTATCCAACTATTAACGTCAGCCCACTCCAAACACAAGCAATTAGCTTAGCTGGAGGGGCTAACGGTAATACTAATAGTGAGATACACTCATATTGCTAGTAATCTTTCTTAAAAATAAAAAAAATGTTATTGATATATTAAAATAAATATAGCATTTCTTTACTAGCCTGTTTGTGTGCCCCACTCCTGAGCTGCCTCTAAATGCTACTCCCTGAATTCTCCACAAAATACGGTTTTGTGCCGTTTCGGGTCACGTATCTCCCGCAAAGGTGACCAAATCGTCCCGCCATCTTTTCCTGGGTCTACCCTGGCTGCGGTAGCCGTCTTCTCGCACCTAATTTGTGATAGCTTAGCAAATTATTTTCAGGAAATATATCGAACTTCGTCGTGGCTGAAAAGATGATGAATGCAATGATGAGACCAGTCACGAGGTTGGCTGGCTCTAAAGAACAAAGCGAGTTCGTAGCCGCCTTGAATAATCTCCTCACGGATAACCTTCCATCTGCATTGCGAAGATTGCAACTTAAGAATGGTCTACCAGGTACTTTTCCTTGTATTAAACACTTCGTAATATTAATTTAACGAATAGTGGAGGGTTAATATAGAGGACGGTAAGGTATGTTGTATGTATGGCGCTCATTAGAGGAGGCCTATGTCCAGCAGTGGACAAGCATAGGCTGATGATGATGATGATGATGATGAAGGTATGTTACGTACCTACTTATTCAATTTACCTTTAGGTAGAGCAAAAAATTGCTACATGGGTCGTTACTATATATTATGCAGATAGTTTTTGCCCGCGACTTCTTACGCGTAGATTTCAGTAAGGTATATGTGTTAATCTAGGTTTTCAACTATCTGTGATCTGAATTTTATCCAAATCCGTGCATATGTTATTGCGCGATTTTATAAGTCTGTGTGATTCAGTAATAAAACATTCAAAAATACAAACATACAAACTTCAAGATTAATAAATAGATATTGGTAGTACAGAATATAGTAGGTTCAAATTTTTTACTGGGAAGTGGCAAAGTGATCTTGCCATTTTTGTTAAATTTCGTTTTTTTTTTATATGTTCACAAATGTGGTAATTGGAACAAATTGTTCGCCACTCTGCTAATGGTATTTGGAAAAAGATATTAGGTGTAGCCAAATGCGTTAATGTGCTTGATACATTTAAATACCTACTTGAAAATATGTAGTTTACTCGACACTGGCTAAATGCTAAAACCGAAGCCATAAACAAAAAACTAAAAGGAAGGACCCACTCGTCTACTCATCCACTTTTTTGTTTCTCAGACGGCAGTGAATTATTTCAAAATACTAGTGAAATTCATATGAGAGCCACTCAATATCAACAACGCAATCTTCAAGGAAGAACGAAACATAAAAAGACAAAGAAAAAAAACAAAACACATCATAAACACCATCATCATAAATATCGTAATCGTAGAAAAATGAGAAAAATACATCGCAATGGTCCTGAAAGCTTGGAGGAGCACCGCACACTCTCTACAAATAGTCGTACAAACGCACAGGCATTAAGAGGGAATTATGAAAAAAATGGGAATAAAATAGTATTGCATACAACAACAAACAAATTAAACCTTATCAAAATGCATCAGAGTAGATATCACATTAAGCAATCACAGAATCCCATAAGCCTATCTTTACATAAATTCAGAGTTATCGAAAAGACCACGATGGATGTCCAGGACGGCTCTTCAGAACTTAGAGCACGCCCAAGCACAAAGTTGCCAATTTTTTCTCACGGTATATCAATTTTCTCGCACACCAGAAAAGTAGTCAACAAGAAAAGAAAAGTAGTCAACAAGAAAAGAAAAGTAGTCAACAAAAAAAGAAAAGTAGTCAGTAAAAGTAGTCTATTGCGGAAAATTATTGAAGCGTCTAGTTACAGCGATGAAGAACAGGATTTGAAAGCACAGTTATATCGTGCTTTTGATACAATTTAGTTACTTATTTAATTTACAAACAATATATATGATACTTACACAATAATGTACATTCGGTAAACGTAATTAAATAATCTTTATCGCTCTTACATACAGTAATTTGTTTCAGTTTGTCCCCCAATTTTCCGCTTTCCGCAAAGTCTGCTTCCTAAGACTCGGCTTACTCGGCCCGCTGCTAAATTCACCACTAGGTGTAAACAATCTACACTTGCACAATCTACATCTACAATCTGCACTACCATATCTGTTCCCTATATATATCTGTTCCCTATGGACTTCGATCAACATAATAGGCTGGTGTTAGGGATTTTAATAAAACAATCTTATTTAATATCTCTTATCCTGACGATGAATACTGAAATAGATTGGCATATTTCTACCTCTATGTGGATAGGCATACCATCGTTTATTGATAGGAAATAATTCCCATTTATCCTTACCTTTTGGTCATGACACGTGTGTTACAACACCCGTGGGAGGTTATTAGGGCTAATAATATATACGTTTTTACGTTTATCCTAGAACAACACGACCTATTAGGTATGACGCTACACGAGTAGGAATATTTCACGTCATTAAATATTTGATCCAAGAGGTTGATCGATAAATAATACCTAAGACCGTAATAGTATCTTATTGTGACAGAATAAGGTTCAAATTATTGGGTAGTGGAAAACAGTCTTAAATTGACTAGATGCAGAACGTATTTAGGATTTAGTACTGCTTTTGTATGTGAGCTTCTTTAGAAGAGCACGGCTGAAGAAGAACAGCAACATTTTTCCATAAATTTCCACCTTTTGAACTTATTTCATTTCAGTAAATTTTACTCTTAATAGATATTATTACTTAGAAAATTTTAACTGTGGCACTGATCCTGAAACCGCGGAAGGCTATTTACATTATCTCATACCTACTGATACATACCTTACCTACTATGTACTGTACCTAAATATGTAAGTCTTTAAAGGGGTTTAGGACTACAAATTAAAATGACCACGCTTAAATTCTGTAAAATACTAAATTATGAAATAGCAGTATTTAGGTACAATCCAAATCAAATCCCAGCTGAATCTCAATATATCACACTACATGAATAAATAGAATTGTAGTTTTCCGAATGAGCGCTTCCTCTCCACGTCACGACACGAGGAGGTTCAGCGAGGCGGGAGGTGCGTACGATCCAATTACCCGCTCCAGATTCCCTCACCGTAACACAATTGGATATCGTTATGCAGAACGGAATCAACCCACATGCAATGCTGTAGACCAAAACCAACCTTGTGTTAGTGGTTCTAGGTTGGTTTCAGTTTGCAAAGTGTATGTGGCTTGGTTCTATTTTGCAAATCTACGTCCAATTGGGATTTAATCTGCAAGAAACAATCCTTTATAAGATAATAGCATAATTATGTAGGTACTTACATACTTATCATAATGTAATATTTAACTACAGTGTAGTTAGTGCAAATATAGCTTGATTAAAAATTGTGTACTGAACCTATCAAATGCATCAAATAATTATCTATTTTCGTTAGTCAGGAAATAAACCTAACGCTCACTACGACGCACGGAGACTTTCGACAGAGATAAATCGGTAGGCTGTAAAAGTTCGTAAAAAGGAAAGACATTTATTATCCGAAAATTTATTAATATACCCACTTATATAGTTTGTATATTTTTTCATACAATCGTAACAGCTCGATCTTAAAGTTTACGTCACTTATTTACACTTTTTAACATCAAAATTTGCAACAACCTTGAGCTTATACAATTTATTGTTAATATCTAACATTAATTTACAATCTACCTAATTCGACTCATTGTAACTAAGTAATTGCCTGAGTTCATTGCTGAATCGAAACTTAATTTATAGATCAAAACTTTAAAGAGTGGTATACTATTATAAATGTGTGACTTTTATTAGATACAGTTATTTTAACAGTGTTTATAACAAATATAATTTCTCTACTACGTCTATTAATATTTTTTACTTAACATCTTAATTGACGTATAAAACTTTGGCACAAATTATTGTGTCTTCCTACTTCTTTAAGTAAAATTATTTATACTTACCATCTATAATAATAATTATACCAACTATACGGTCATCATTATACGTGAATATCGTTTTTCTTTAAACTTGGTTGTTTGAAATTGCGAAAAGTTATTAGTAAATCTAACAAAAAATCTTTCTTTTGCTGACTTCACTCACTAGGTTTACGCAATATTTTTTCAATTTTTTTATAATGCACGTCTATCCTGCCAATCAAAAATGTAGCTAAGAGAAGAAAGTTCACTACGGATAAGTTTTAGTTCGGAACTTATCTGGCAAGGACTAACGAAGTTGGACCTTCCAACTTACCTCTATATGTAGAGCCCTTGAAAATTAAGCGGAATTTGGCACAAAGTTTGACGTATCTACGAAATCGGATTACCTATTTGTAAATCACTGTATGTTACATTTTACTTACAATCGTATGTAATAATGTAATTTTAATACCAATATAATTTCACTTAATACCACTGGGTAATATCTGTAATGACATAAGTAGGTAGGTAACAATTAAAGTAAGAACATGCTTATCGCGTAACTATATCTTCACCACTTTATCCATTTAGTACCTACATTGTAATTTTGATTCCCTTAGGTATCTACTAATTCTTGCTGTAATGGCATCAGTGATAATTATGTATGGTGGTGAGCCAAACTATACAGCTCATACCTATACCTACGGCCTGGTGTATCTGATAATACCGATATTTTATCGGATTATAGGATATGATTAGAAAATCGGTGTAAAGTCCCCTTCCCATTCCACTTCTCCCTTCTCCTCTTCCCTTGCCTTCCTCTGTCCATTTTGGTATTGAATCTATTGTAAATGTATTTAATACTAGCGGCCCGCCCGGCTTCGCACTGGTACATTGCGGTTACATTATTCGAGTTTTAGTAAGGATCTCTAATTTTTTTGCAAATATATTATAGCCTATATCACCCGGGGATAGTGTAGCTTCCCAACAGTGAAATAATTTTTCAAATCGTTTCAGCAGTTTCGGAGCCTATTCATTACAATCAAACAAACAAAGTTTTCCTCTTTATAATATTAGTATGACATTACAGTAAGTACGTACACTGAGAAAAAAATACGAGAACAAATGATTTTTGTAAATCTTTTTAGCATTGTTTGTCACAGTGTAGCTACACCAACCTAATCATATCACCAAATACACCCCCTGAGAAAGAATTCAAATAAGTAGGTAGGTGTTCAAACACGACCCCACATATTCCTACGTCCAGTAAAAAATTGGCACAAAATTACAATTACTGACACAAAGGTTATTCGTTGGCGGTAAATGAAGGCTGCCCCTGCGCGGTGTGCGATGCCTCTAAATGGGTGGTTTGAGCGGCGTGTTGCCCACGTGCAGGTTGTTCAGTTGGGGAAGCAAGATGGCCGCCGTGGAGATGGCCGTGACCAGGACGAAGACCGCGAGGAGCGCCCGGTCCGCTACTACCGCCACCTGTAAATACGTTTTGGGGAAGAATGGGGTAAAGAAAACCTTAAATAGAAAATCTAAGATACATTTTGCGATGATCTTAAAACCCCGATGTCTATAGATATCAAAAGGCAGACAGCTCAGAACCAGTTCGCCGATAGCTATAAAGCAAAAAACACCTTAAAATCCTTCCGCTATTGGGATGAGATTTAATGAGATGTATCAAACTCAAATAGAAACGTCAATCTTATAACATTACACTTCGCATTGCGTTGGAGGCTTCATAAGGATATCGTTCGGATAAAAAATATAAATAAGGAAATATTTTTTTTACCCATTTAATAATAACGTAATTGTAAAAACGCATTTTACGCGTGATCAGTAAAACAAATAGCATCTTCGCCTTAAGAGCTCCGGTATTAAACTGAGCTACAAGAACAGATGCAAACGATTACGTACGGAATGGGCTATTTGTATCAGGTTTATTTATCGTTAAACATAAAATACGGGAACTGTATAATGCAATTAGTTAATTTATAGGGAGATTTCCGATCACAACCGGTTCCTTCCAATACAGTTATTACAGCAGGGGTATTTAAAATCATTCAAATCGATATCGGAAACGGATTAGGAAACTTATAGTGTGTGTCAACCTTAAAGCTTATTAAAAAAATATTCGATATATATGTAGACTAGGTGAAACAAAATGGGTACCTATACTCTTTTTTTGTAAAGTTGCTACTTCACTTTGTAAATCTAAAACTATCAGCTTTGTGGGACAGTTGAAGTACTAAAGGTTTTGTAGACTTGTGAAATCTGTCAACAGCTGTATTCCTATAACGCCTTTTGTTTTTCAAGTTTCCTCCAAAGCTGATGGTTTAAGGCTAAAGCGCCCATCTAGCGCGCGAAATTCAAAATTTTCGAGTATTTTTATAGTTTATCCAAAATCTGAAAATATTAAAGACAACATTTTGTGATTTGCGACAAACACAGTATGCAGTGCGTTTATTACTACATTTATTTTACTCTAAATATTATTACGGTGGATATGATACTAGTAAACCACTAAATATACAAAAAATGCCAGATTATCTGGATAGCTGTCGTTCTTGAAATGTTTTAGAGTAAGTTGGATATATTAATAAATGCACTGCACACGGTCTTTGTCGCGGACTACAAAATTTCTAAATAACCTCAAAAAATTTGAACTTCGCGGGCTAGATGGGCGCTTTAGCCTTAAGAATTACAAAGTAAGGTTTTCAAAAAAAGTATACCCTTTCTGATTCAACCTGTATGTACTTACCTGTTTCCACTCGAGGTTAGCGCGCTCCAAGCGCTCGTTGGCGGCGACGCGCTGCTCGTGCCGCGCGGCCGCCTCGCGCAGCGTGCACGCGCAGCACGCGCACCGCGAGCACGCGCCCGCGCCCGCGCACACCACCTCGCTGACAATGCCGCCGCCGCCCGCCACCGTGCCCACTGTCGCACCACCTGATTAATGTATCCCAACGGCTATTAACACACGTCCTTTATAACTTTATAGATTTATCTGTTGTGATTTCTTATGGGCGCTCGTTGGGTAAAATTTTAATTAAAAAAACAAATTTTTTTTGTTCTTGTAAGCCAACCTTCGGCCAACAAAGCACTTATGGATAGTCAGAATCTACCACCAGTTCGGAATGCTGCTTCCACTGAGAAGATCCGGCAAGAAAATCAGTGGTTATACATACCTATATTGGTAGTCAGTGTACTTTCTCAGAGATAGCAACGCAATGACAGCAGGCAACACTATTGTCACTAAAATTTACTAGAAAATAATACACTAGTAATTCAACAATACCAAGCAAATTGATTTATATTTCTATGGGTTTATTTCATCCAAATTTGAGATGTTTTACCGTACGAACTGACATAAATAATAGGCAGTCTAGTGACCTGGCATACAAGATAATGCTTAAGCATAAAACTCCAATTATACATATTTTAAATGTATTTTTGTTTTATCTATTCTGCAACATATACTAGGTGAAACAAAAAGGGTATACTATTTTTTTTGCAACTTAACTTTGTAAATCTCAAACTATCGGCTTTGTGGGACAGTTGAAGTACTAAAGGTTTTGTAGACTTGTGGAATCGGTCAACAGCTGTATTCCTATAACACCGTTTGTTTTTCAAGTTTCCTCAAAAATTGATAGATTTAGAATTACAAAGTTATGTTTTGAAAAAAAAAGTATACCCTTTATGTTTCACCTTGTATACAAAAATAAAAATGTAAAGAAAATTACCATTACCTAATAGCGCAAAACGTTCATTTTCATTCTAACTATGAAATGGCACTAACTACCATTTCAAAGGCCCCGTCGTCAATCACTTCACAACCCACGGTTTAATATTCGCTAACTATTTGCTTTCCGCGGTTACTCGGCCCATTTACTAATTGAATTTTCTCACTCCAATCTATTCCAGCGGATTACTTCTCGTTCAAATATTATGTTTAACGCATATTAAATTTTCATATTTAGTTACTTCATACATTTTTCATAGTAATAAAATGCGAATCCAAAATACCAATTCTACCTAGTACCATGAATATAAAATAGGTTGTATTTTTTACATGAACCTATAATTTATTTTTAACTAGCTGAGCCCGCGACTTCGTCTGCGTGGAATTTAACTTAACAAAAAGCCCGTTCCCGCGTTCTGAGCCCGCGCGACAGGGTCATTTTTTTTTTCTTAAATAAAAGTAGCCGACGTTACTGCTTATAACATCAGCTATCTACCAGTGAAAGTCCCGTCGAAATCGGTCCAGCCATTTTGGAGATACTCTTTGATTTCATGTGTTTTTATTATTTTACGCGGAACCCTACTTAATTGTTTTTCTAAAATTAAAGTAGCCTAAGTTACCCGCTATAAGATCAGCTATCTGCCAGTGAAAGTCCCGTCGAAATCGGTCCAGCCGTTTCAGAGATTACCCGGAACAAACACAGAGACAGACAGACAGTCAAAAAAAAATATCGCGTTTTTGCTATAGATATCGTATGTACTTCCATATGCATTTAGTGAAAAGGTGTTATTTTGATATTACAAACAGACACTCCAATTTTATTTATTTGTATAGATGTATTTACCTATATTTAAAACATGTTCATTTATAGTGATGTTCAAAGGGTAGCCGTAGTGATATGCCACTTTGTCTTGAAGCTTATTATTGCTCACCCACTATTGTTAGAATGTAGGTACTGTTTCTAGATATTTTTAATTTAATTATTAATATTAAATCAAAACGAACTTACTAATTATTTTATGCTTCTTCCTACTCGTTTGGTGCCTATTTGAGTAGCTATACAAAATTAAATAATATAAATGAAAATTAACAATGGATCTGCATTGGAGGGTGAAATTTTAGAACGTCCTATTATGTAGGTACCATATGTTCGACTGTATAACGGATATGAATACTTGCGGCGGGTAACAGAAGGTTCATAATGAGTTAAATAATATAAATACAGGTATATTTATAACAGAAAACTTATACCAGAGTTCTTAGATATACTGTATTGAGAAAAAATATATTCAAATGTTTGTCACTTTTTTATTACCCTTATTTCAGTACGTAAATGGTACCTCTTCAAACCAATACGATCGCTTATTGAAAACACATATCAATCATTCATCTTCTTTATACAGATCAAAAAATATTCAAGAACGATTGTATTGAAATGCGACCTATTTGTCCTGCAGTTTTGGGGTATACCTAGGTATACATTCACTCAGACGAGAGCTCCGTCTTATAAGCAAAACATTTGTATCTGTATGACGCAAAATATTTCAAGTCCTATCCAATTTACTGAATCTACATATAAATATGAATAAATAAATCATGAGCTTGAAACAAAATCTCAGCGCATTATTATTATATATTTGTCAAATAAACTTTAATTGTACCTAATGTTAAAGGCGTCGAAGCCGTCAATAGCCTAGTCGTTAGCGGGGCCGTCCTCGTAGCTGCGAGGTTCCGGGGTCGATCCCCATCCTGGCCATTAAACTATTGACATGAGTCCTAACACAAGCATTAGCTTAGCTGGAGGGGCTCACGGGAATACTAGTAATGTGATAAACTCACATTGTTAGTAATATTAAAAATACGTCCGCGTGGAATTTAACTTGACAAAAAAGCCCGCTCCCGCGTTCTGAGCGCGCGTGACAAGTCCCATTTTTTTTCTAAAATAAAAGTATCGTAACTCCTTATAACATCAGCTATCTGCCAGTGAAAGTCCCCTTACAATCAGTCCAACCGTTTCGGAGATTACTCGGAACAAACATACAGACAGACAGACAAAAAGTTTTTGAATCGCGGTTTTGCTATAGGTGCCGTATGTACTTTCATATGCATTTAGTGAAAAGGTGCTATTTTGATATTACAAACAGACACTCCAATTTTATTTATTTGTATAGATATACAAGGTGACACATAATGGGTATACTATTTTTTTGCAACTTAACTTTGTAAATCTCAAACTATCGGCTTTGTGGGACAGTTGAAGTACTAAAGGTTTTGTAGACTTGTGAAATCGGTCAACAGCTGTATTCCTGTAACACCTTTTGTTTTTCAAGTTCCCTCCAAAGCTGATGGTTTTAGAATTACAAAGTTAAGTTTTGAAAAAAAAAAGTATACCCATTATGTGTCACCTTGTATACATAGATAATAATAATAATAATAAAAAAACAATTTTATTTTAAAGCAGTATAAATATTTACCAAGATGGTTGTGGTTGTGTCGAGCGAAGCGGGGCGAGGCCGGTGCTAGTGGTGCGCCGTCGCACCGCGCCTCTGCCTTCAGCCGCGAGCCGGTGCGAGGGTTCACCTGCACGCCACCTGACGTCAGCGGCCCGCCGTCACCCTGCCAACACATCACGACTGTATCCTCGGAGGAGCGGTAGAGTGCGAGGCGGATCCGGGCCGTATCCGCCTTAAGTTGGTACTATCTCAAACTTGTATATAGATAAAGGAGATTGCGTAGGAGCATGATAAAATCTTTCAATTTTTTAAAATTATAATATACATGATATTATTTTTTTAATTCACACAATCAAATTGACACATATAGTTACCGTATCAAATTGAAAAAAAATATGAATGCTTTTTATGCTCCTGGAAAATGTCCCGTTGAGAAAGTAAAGCGAAGATATTCCACTTCGTTGGCCCAGTGCAGGTACTATGTACACATATCCAAGTAAGGGTTGCATAGTTGTATGAGGACAAAACATACATACAGATGAACATAGAACCTCCTCCTTTTTTGGAAGTCGGTTAAAACAAATTCTCGATAATGGAATAAATTAAGAACCACATAATTTCGTAAAATTACGGATTGAGTTTGGATGTATGTTTGTTACTCCTTCACGCAAAAACTACTGAACGGATTTGGATGAAATTTGAAACACAGATAGTTTATAACCGGGATTAACATATAGGATACTTTTTATCCCGATAATCCCGCAATTTTTGTTACGTTACGCCGACGATGTCGGGGTGGCACAGCTAATTTATTATAAATAGGCACACAGACTATTCAAATAAGTTAATATACGAGTGTTCGTTACTACTCGCAAATATTAATTTGGGAATACAGTTTATAGGTACACAAAGTATAAATCAGAATTGATTTGATTACAATAATTAACACAGTTTAAATTCGTTACTTGTGCCTGGGAAAACTAAATCGGCTGTATATCTACGGCATCAAATTCATCCTAAACCATGTGTACCTACAGTTGTTTGCGTAAAATCCCGATTAATAAACCAGTTTAACGTGAGTTGTTGGAGTTGTTTTGCTTGTAGGTAAAATTATTTCCAAGTTACTGGCAGCTACTTGAATTATTAACGCTAGGAACTGAGCTAACCCCTGTCCTGTGGAAGCAGTAGCCATGGAAATGATCGCTGCTTTCAATTCAATTTCGTGATGTGAAATTATGTTTTTCTTGCACTGTTATTTCACCTGTGATTTTTCAGTCATTGATTATATTCGTACCGAATTTGCACGATGACACTTAATCCTATGAAGTCAATGGTCGATGATTTATCATGAAAACCGGGACAGTACCAAACGCTTTGCGATTTAATTGCAATGATTTTACAGTTTCAATCTATGTGGGGAGCAGGTGCTACTTATGAAAACCTATATAATATGATATTTCACACGCTATCGGTGAAATGTTCCATCACTAGGAAGCCGCCGCGGCCGGATAGGCGATCAATAGCGGATTAGGCAGATAAACCAGCGTATTATCCTTGCAAACTACGGCGACGCTCACAGCAATTGGAGTCTGATTTAAATATTAAAATACTTCGGGATATTACATTTCACTGAGAAGCCATCGCTTAGAGTTGAGTTTAGAATGAGTCGGTGAGTGAAGAGCAAAATTTTTATTAATGAGTGGACGATCGTAATCACAATTTAAGGTACCAAAATATAGATAAAGACGTACATACTTGAGTGACAACTTCTAGCACTTAAAATTATCAACAACATGATATAGATGTCGCAGCCAACTAGCTTAATTCGCCGTTCAATTCACAGCCTAGCCACTTTATTAAACAGCGCCGTTCAACTAGTGGCCTGAATTATATTTAGCCATTTGATCAAATAGCTAGGCGAATGACTTGGATCGATGACGTTTAATTACTTGCCTAGCCTGTTCATTTCAATTTAGTTCCACTTTCTGCCACCTAGCGCTAAAATTCACCAAACTGTCAATATGGCGTCGGCAAAAAACAACTTCGGTGATAATAATTTTATTAGGTACTTAGGTATTTAATGAAATTGTTTAGATCCACCGAACCTACTTGCCGGGTGGGATTTCTGTGGGGTCATAAAAAAAAACCCTAACCTAAACCCATCCGGGTCGCTTTGCTTGGGTAGTATTTTGAAATAGTTTTGTAGTACTTAAATATCAACCAGTTGACTAAGCATTAGCCAGCCAGTTTATTAAATGTTGTAACAGACGATTCGGCTTAATATCATTTAGGCCGCTAGTTAAACGGCGCTTTTAGTAAAGTGGCTAGGCTGTTAATTGAACGGCGAATTAAGCTAGTTGGCTGCGACAGATACATCTTGTATAATGTCTCTACATATCTCTACATTTTATAATTACATAAATGTTAACGAGAAAATCTGCCTCGACACTGGGCTTATAGATAACTTTTAATGGTCTCGGCCTTGAGACTGAAAATTATGCAATCAGAGTCTGAAAGTTGACGACGGTTTTTTATTAATTCAGAGTTTTCAAGTCATTTACATATTATTTCGATGAAGAAATCATTTTATAGATAAAATATTAATATTTTTGGGTAAAGATAAGTTTATGTGAAGTTAGTAGGTAATATAAATGTAGGCGTTATCTTTCAAGTATTTTAAACTATGTATACATCTGAATATATCTAGGTACCTACTACTAAAAGCTGTAGTTAATCATCTCTACTACCTAATATTTGAGGTGAAATAAATTGATAAGATAAATTATTGTCCCCGATTGTTCCAATCGATTAATCACATGAAGTCTACTGTGAATTAATGATAACGTAACGTTTCTTTTGCGTTGATAGGTATATTAATAGGTATATTCCTCAGGTTACCCAATTATATGAGAAATCAATGCAAAAATCAGACTAACTTTTATCAACAAAGTAGCACGAATGTAGGTACGTGAATAATAGATAAAAACTCATCAATAATATCTCATATTCGTTAGGAATAACGTCCACAGTAGAACAATATTCATAGAAAAACCGCCGACCCAACGCGACAACTCCCAAGGCGCTATTCGGTACGAAATATTTTACACGACATTGGGAGTCCCCGGACGGCGTTTTGTAGGAGGCAGGAGCACGAGCAAAATAACCGAAAGATCGACGCGTACCCCGTTGGGGGATACTAAATATTATTTCCACTTTTATATATCGATAGAGGCTGCCTTGAGGAATGAAATGGATAGTATTGTAGGTGAATAGCAAACTCTTCGAAGATCATAAATAAAAAAATGTGAAGCAATAACGGCGTTTCATCCAGAAATGTAAACGGAATATTTGGATAGCTGTAGATAACTGTCCTCAAGTCAGGGACTGTCTTGTAACAGAAAGTATAGAATCGACGTAACGTATCAGTTTTAATAAATGTGCAAGGGCATGGCGAATGTTTTTTATTTTATTTTTTATTATCTAACTAGCCCCCCGACTTCGTCCGCGTAGTATTTAACGTAACAAAAATTTCGGGATTATCGGGATAAAAAGTATCCTATATGTTAATCCCGATTATAAACTATCTGTGTTCCAAATTTCATCCAAATCCGTTCAGTAGTTTTTGCGTGAAGGAGTAACAAACATACATACATACATACATCCACACTCACAAACTTTCACATCCTACTAATATTATAAATATGAAAGTTTGTGAGTGTGGATGTATGTATGTATGTATGTATGTATGGATGTATGTATGTTTGTTACTCCTTCGCGCAAAAACTACTTAACGGATTTGAATGAAATTTGGAACACAGATAGTTTATAACCGGGATTAACATATAGGATACTTTTTATCCCGATAATCCCGAAATTTTTGTTACGTTAAATACTACGCGGACGAAGTCCGTGGGTACAGCTAGTTTATAATATTAGTAGGATTTAGCCTCAAGCTAAATGTTTAAGTACTAGGGGTGGGGTGGTCGAGATAATAGTACGCCTGTCGGTAGAAAATTAAACCTGTCGCGGGAATCTGGGTCCTTTTAAATATCGCAGACCGACACACCAACAGCTTCATAACACAATAAAGTTGTACGTATGTGATATGAAAGTGTTAAGGTGACATTCCACCAGTGTGCGGCACTTGAAGTACTGCACAAATGTGTACTTTGGCAGCTCGCACAAAATGGAGAAAACACAAGCGAAATTGGAGATCTGCACAAAAAACTTGTGAGGAAACATGCTGCACAGTGCACACCATATTGGTGGAATTTCAGTAATTTCACCATGGTACTAATAATTAATAAATTGATGAGTACCTACGCTTTAGAGTCTTTAGACGTGTCGACGGTGGAAAGGAAATACAAATGAAACGCCATTTTGGTCGAAAATTAGTTTTATAGATACATCGATGGAGAATCGAAAACACTATGGAACTGTATACAAAACTCATTTTCGGCCAAAATGGCGTTTCATTTGTTTTTCCTTTCCACCATCGCATTTAGTACTGGTATTACATAAGAATGACATTGCTTTTGCAAGATCGCTCTCAAATGTGAGATCGATTTATTAATACAGGCCTAATGGTATGAGCGGGGGCTCAGTCGTAGCCTAACTTTCCTGAGGATGTCCCGTTCAGAGGCGAAAGACGTGTCGAATTTTAATTTTAATTAGCTTTGTTCCGCGGAAAATTGCACATTATTAGGGTCCCTGACACTCATGACTGACAGACTCGACCGACGGAGTGAGGTTTTGTTGACCTCTTCCATTATCGATCAACCTATTTGGTTTATAATTTTGGAGGTTAACAAGCCAAGGGCGAGTGGTGGGTCCTTCTTCTAAATTGTTTTACAATGGATTTCCGCAAAGTAACGCCTGAGTCAATCAATTAATAGTACCTTTGGTGCGTCTGTGTCGAGGTTGATGAAGAGCAGGCGCGCGAGCCGCTGCAGCACCAGCTCGCGCAGCACCGCCGGCACCGGCTGCCCTCTCACTCCTCTACGAGCAACACCACACGTTCACACAACATTGTTGTACAACATTAATACGGTTTACATATGTAGAGCATGTGAGTATGACAGGAAAGCGCGATGAATGGAAGGAAAAGACATACTGCGCCGACCCCAGATAATGGGAAAAGGTAAGGCAGATGATGATGATATGTAGAGCATTGAAAGTCAACGTTGTGAAGTCTAGAAATCACAAATAGGTATATAATAGTGGCTTGATTGCTACTTAGTAGGATAAAGAAATTAATAATCAATGTGATTATTAATGAAATACACTGAAATGATGTTAATGTCAGACTTGTTCGTTACCATTAAATCAGTCTTAATTGTTTTACTTTAATCAATGTTCATTGCAAGCACAAACATTTTTCAGAGCAAATTGATATTATGGCGATTAAAATGGAACAATTTGCAATAATTTACGTATCTCGACAAATTGGACGATGTTGTTTGATTAATTATTTGGCTAAGGAATTTTAATTAGTATAATGAGTGATTGATAATAAAAAGTTATGGTAATTAAACTCGCCTGTATGATATATTGAGTGTCACGACTGAAAGAGACGCCGAAAACGACACTAAACATGTGCTAACTCCGTAATACAGACCTGTAAGTTAACAAAAAGTTATCAAAAACGAAATTAACATAAGTACAAAATAAAAAATCATACTATGCTCTTCTTTTTTATTATTAATAATAATTAATAGTGATAGCCGATTAGGCAGTGATAGCCGATTGGTTAAGCACGTGTCTTGCGGGCTACCAGGTCTCGGGTTCAATCCCTGGCTCGAACCTCTGGATTTTTCGAAATCTATGTGCGAATCATAATTTCTACATGATTATCACTTGCTTGCGGTGAAGGAAAACATCGTGATGAAACCTGCATGTCTTAGAAGATTTAACCAATTTTCGAAAGACATGTGAAATCCGCCAACCCACACTGGGCCAGCGTGGTGGATTATGGCCTGAATCCTCCTCGTGTTGAGGGGAGGCCCGTGCCCAGGAGTGGGACGTCAAAAGGGCTAAAATTTATTATCAATGTCATAATCTATATATATATATATATGTCGCCGCCAAATAGCTTAATTCGCCGTTCAATTAACAGCCTAGGCACTTAACTAAACAGCGCCGTTCAACTAACGGCCTGAATGATATTCAGCCGTATCGTCTATTACAACATTTAATAAACTGGCTGGCTAATGCTTAGGCAACTGGTTGACATTTAAGTACTACAAAACTTTTTCAAAATACTACCCAAGCAGAACGACCTGGATGGGTTTAGGTTAGGGTTATTTTTTTATGACCCCACAGAAACCCCACCCGGCAAATAGATTCGGTGGATCTAAAAAAAATCGTAAAAAACCTAAGTACCTAATAAAATTATTCCATCAAAGATGTTTTTTTCCGACGCCATATTGACAAAAAGAATATAGAATATAGAGATATTGACAGTTTGGTGAGTTTCGGCGCTAGGTGGCAGAAAGTAGAACTAAATTGAAATGAACAGGCTAGGCAGGTAATTAAACGGCTAGGCAAGTAGTTAAACGTCATCGATCTGTCGCCGCCAAATAGCTTAATTCGCCGTTCAATTAACGGCCTAGGCATTTAACTAAACGGCGCCGTTCAACTAACGGCCTGAATGATATCCAGCCATTTGATCAAACAGCTAGGCAAATGACTTGGATCGATATATATCGATATATATATATACAGTGGTGGTCATATAATTAAGAACGCTGAAATAATGGGAAGATTTTTTCAAACTAAGACGTATAACTAATTGCATGCATTTTTATTTATTTATCTCAGTATCATAAAACGTTTCCATAAAACCACTGAATTCATTGATACACATGATTAGCTAAAAATAAATAGGCAAACTTTTTTTACACTACTTCTAAACATAGTATTCCTATTTACTGGCTGGTCACGTAATTAAGAACGCTTTATAATTTATACATTTATTCAAATTTAAAAGAGAACACTCAGTCAATTTGCAGTTGTAGGTTCCTGTTTGTGTAATTTAGGCGCCATTTAGTGCTGTAAAAGATTAAAAGTGATTGCTTCTTATAAAAACAACGATGGGAAAAAATAAAAGTTGTGTTAAATCTACAAGGGAAGTAATAATAGATCTCGCCGGAAAAATTGGTCTTATAAAAAGATAGCCGACCATCTGCAATGTTCAAAAACGATGGTTTTCCACGCTGTAAAGCATTTTGCTACGTATCAAACTACTTCGAATGTTCCACGTGTGCCTAGACAGAGAAAAACAACTCCTCGAGATGACCGAAACATCGTTCGTATGGCAAAACAAAATCCTTTTAAAGGGTCAAACGAGCTGCGAAAATTATATTTTGGTGAAAATAACCCTTCAACAATCTCAGCACGCACTATTCGAAGACGTTTGGTAGGAGAAAAATTGCACGGAAGGATAGCAAGGAAGGTTGAAACTTTGCCACAGGCAAGCCCGGCTTGCATTTGCGAGAAAGTATGAAACTGGACTGTGCGGCAGTGGAAATTTTTTTTTTTCTGACGAGACGAAAATAAACAGAATATGTTCTGATGGAAAACGATATGTACGACGTCCCCCGAATACAGCATTCGACCCTAAGTACACGAAAGTTACATTAAAGCACGGTGGTGGAAATATGAAAATTTGGGGTTTCTTTCCTGGACATAGTGTTGGACCTGTAAAGTTGATAGAAGGTAACATGGATCAATTCCAATACAAAAATATACTGGAAGAAACAGTGTTACCTTATGCTGAAGACGTTCTACCGGTTATTTGGACATTCCAACACGACAATGATCCAAAGCACACTGCACGCACCGTAAAGGAATTTCTTACAGCGCAATCAGTTTCTGTCTTGGACTGGCCAGCTAAAAGCCCAGATCTAAACCCAATAGAGAATCTATGGTTTGAAGTAAAGAAAAAGGTTTCAAATACTGAGTGTGGTAATTTAAGAGAGCTGTACGACGTTTTTTTAGAAGAATGGAACTCTATTTCTCTTGCAAAATGACAAAAATTAATAGAGTGAATGCCTCGTCGGTGTAAAGCAGTGATTAAAAGCCGTGGACACGCTATTAACTATTAATTTTAGTTAGAAATGTATTAAATTGCTTGATAAATTTTTCGCGTTACATATTATTGTGATTTTTTAAGTGTAAATGTTATACAAAACAATTTCCGTTCAGTTTAACAATATCGTTTTTAATTATTTGTCCAACTTCAGTACTATTTGAATGTGTTACTTTGGTAAAGTAAATTAAATTTTAGAAAAAATAGTTGACCAATTTATTCGTTATTCCTAAGCCACGTTGCTCTATTAATGTGGCTATTTTATAACATGACTAGTGCTTCTCAGAAAGTACACATCTCTGTGTATGACATTATTCAAATAAAAACTTCTAGAACTTCAAATCGTTCTTAATTATATGACCACAAGTGTATATATATATATATATATATATAAATTAATCTCTATTTCCTTGGTCATCGCATCACGCGCGAATGGATGGAACGATTTCGCTAATGACTTTTTTGTTGTGTTTATTATTACCAGGGGAAGATTCTTATGAACGAAAAAAATAAGAAAGATGAGCGGAACAATTCGAATTCAACGTTAAGACAGGACAACATCTGTCGGGTCGGCTAGTCATTTTATAAATATTAAGTGAATAATTTAATCAGTGCATCTCTATAAGTACTTACTAATAAGAGGCGTTTTCTCAGTGGGTGGCAAGGTGTCTCTTATAGTCATCAAGAAGACGGTCATAGACAGAAGAGCACTTATGCCCAGGGTCACCTTTTCACCTGACTCCGACGGCACGTAGAACACTAGAAGAGCTGCCACAAAAATATAAAGCTTTATTTATTCTAGATGTAGCCTCGCTCGTGTCAATGTAGTTATTTCTTTTTCTACTTTGAGTTATTGTAGGCGAAACCTTTTCGAATAATGGAGTGGAATGTATTTTGATTTACAATGTGTAGTTTATTTTAAAAGCACAAACCTAATAATTCTTATTGTAAAGAGCAGCTACGTGATAATAGTCCTTAATAACCTTTGCCTATCACTGAATTTTTCAGAGCTCTTGATTCATTTTACTTTCAGATAGGGATTACAGTAGTAACTTAGTTCATGTAAATACATAAATGCGGCCTTTACAAAAAGCCCCATAAAGGCTTGTATGGTTCGCTTAACCGTGAGGAGATTACCAACGTCTCCACTTTGCAACGAATTCCAAGACTCTTAACATTAAGGACAGAATATGTGAGTAAATAAAATATGCAAAAGAGCATGGAATCTGAAAGGATTCAGGAAACGTTACCTTTTTATCTGATTTAATATTATAAAAGTATGAGGTTCTTCCTTTGTCTGTAGCGATGAAAATAATTTGTTGGCTTACCAATCCCATTGATAAGCAGACAAGGTAGTATTAGATTGAAGACATAGAACATCGGGCGTCTCCTCAGCTTGATGATGTAGGTGATGTCAGGGTAGGGCTCCACGCAGCACGAGTAGTACTGGTTGTGCCGGATCGCATCGAAGCTCACCAGGTCGAATTCGCCATTTGTTTGATAGTTCGTTGTATCACCTTCATCGAACTGTTTCTTCAAATCCAACTGTTAAGAAAAAACACCTAATATTATAAATGCGAAAGTTTGTGAGTGTGGATGTATGTTTGTTACTCCTTCACGCAAAAACTACTGCACGGATTTGGATGAAATTTGGAACACAGATAGTTTATAACCGGGATTAACATATAGGATACTTTTTATCCCGATAATCCCGAAATTTTTGTTACGTTAAATACTACGCGGACGAAGTCGGGGGGCACAGCTAGTAGGTATATATACCTACTCTTAGCAATGGTAATCGATATATCGTGCCATTTGTAGTATCGAATCCTAATCTAAACTCCATCTTTTCTGCCGTCGTACATCGTCTGAACGAACGATAACTTAATTTATACGTCTGCATAAAACATGGAATTTAAAGCAGGATTCGACACTACAAATGACTCGATATATCGATTATCGTTGTTAAGTGTAGCACCCCAGTTTCGATACGAGACTCAAAAGTTTCACACATCCATGTACTTAATCAAAATTTAAACATGTATCGACAATTCAGCCCGAATCTCTATGGATCACCGCTGCACGAGTCGAGGTATAAAATGAAAGACGATTTTAGAGATAGCAATCTCAATTTAAAATTCAAATAACAAGAGCCCGGTGAACCAAAAAATCTTCAAATTTTTAAGCGATATTCTTACAACAGGTATATTTTTTATAGATGAAATTATTATCTTTTCCGAAACTTACTACCAAAATTATACTAAATGAGGCTATCCATCGTTCAAATATTGAACAGTATTGTTCTGTGTCTTTCTGTGTCTTTTGATTCTAATATTTTTCTTATTTCTTACTTGGACGTGACAACGTGACGCTTCAGGGTTTATGCACGAGTTGAGCGGATATTGAAAGGTAAATGCTAAAATAGCTGTTATAAATCTGTTTACGTGTTGGTACGAGCCTTCGATCTGCAAATTTGTGAAACTGCTTTGCGGTAATAGAACAGATTGGAACAGGTACCTACTTGGAATATTTTTATACATCACATCACAAATTTTTGTTTATTTGTATAGATTTATGTTCCAATGATGGTCAACGATCAAAGGAATAAATCGAGGGAAGTGGAGAATAGGAAGAAAGGCCTTCACCCTGCAGTTCGTTGACGTAGGCTGAAGAAACGCAAAAGAAAACAAGCTATTATTATTTGTTTCAAATATTTTAGTACTTAAGTAAGTAAATAGTTACCAAAGTATGACTAGAAACTAAAAGAAATACAAACGAACATAGAACTCCTCCTTTTTAGAAGTTGGTTAACAAAATAGTAATGTGCCTACCGAGACTTTTATAGTATAGGTACCTATGACTGTAAATACACATACGAATGTTCATAAAAGACTGGCGCGTGGAATGGGCGTTACAGCAATCTAACTTCAGCACCCGTAACCTGAAATACACGTGGAGTTAGCATAAAAACTTTACCTGGTCGGAGGTAGGAGTACCTTAGAAATAACTGACAAATAAATTGAAGGAGAAATTCACAAAAAATTTTAATATTCCGAAGCGCTGAAGACAAGTGTAAATAATAACTCCCTCCACTCGTAATTATGTAAGAAAAATATTAAAAACAGTTGATGTGCGGCTAATTTACAAACCATACTTGTCTGAGTAATGGACCAACTCCTTATAAAGTTTGTCATTTCTCAATGGTCTGTAGGTACGTTCGCGCACACTGTGAAACCTCAAGTAGTGTTTGCAAATATGGTGTTAAAATATCAATCAGATTACCCATGTTTAAAAGATTTTGTTCAGAAACACAATATTTATTGCATGCTTACAGCGCACGTATGAAAACAAAACACCGCATAATTACTGTGGTTGCTGTGTAGGTATATAAAAGTACAACGATGTACCTTTTAGGGTGAATACCTAATGAAACATATACGAGCAAACGCGCGCCATTGTGTTCAAAAGGACTCTCCTCGCCACCCCCGGCCTTTTAGATTAAACACAATGACATTCTTTCTTTCTTTTTCGCGATAAACACTTTTCATATAAAACATTTTATTCGTATAAAAGAATTGGAAATTCAGTGACATGGGCATAAATTACTCGATTGCTATCTTGATTTGAAATCAGTTCTCTTGAAATAAAACCTGTCCCTTCTTGAAAAGCTGAAAACGTTCCCTTTTTACACATTTTTAAACCCCGACAAAAGAAGGGTGTTATAAGTTTAACAAGTGTATCTGTGTGTCTGTCTGTGGCATAGTAGCGCCCAAGCGGATGAAACGATTTTAATTTTGTTATTTTTTTTTGTTAGAAGGTTATTCTGATCGAGAGTGTTCTTAGCTATGTTTCATGAAAATCGGTTCAGCCGTTTGAAAATTAGTAGTGTTACATACCTAAATTAGACATATGTATTTCATTTTAAGAGTAATTAGTTGACATTCTATTTTAAATTATGATACTTACTTATGAAGCCTTTAAAATATTTCATACCTGCCTCCCGGAAATGTCATCACAACTGGCATTAAATAAGCGGTGATGAATACTAAATTAAGTGAGCGCTGGAAATCGCTGACAAAGCCTGCGGATGACGCAATAGAAATACAAGGACACCTTTACATAACAAATGAGCTTCCGATTCGGTACTGCTGTAACTCCCTCATCAGAGTTAGGGCTTAATTCAGCCTAAGCCCTAATTTGCAAGTAATAACAGTAGGCTTAATATAATACAAAAGTTGTTTTATTATCGAAACTTTTATAACCAATTACATCTTAAAACATCGACGTCCGTTTGGCGCAGTGGTTCAAGCGTAGACCGCTCGGCTCACTGCACATGGTGGTTGCGGGTTCGATACTCGCCAGGATAAATTTCGAAAATTGCCTTTTCGTTATTTTTCCCAAATCTGGGTGACACTGGGATCGCCCCCAGTCTATTGTACTGTACCCATGGTATAAGCGTTAATTAGTTTGGCACCATACAGTCGGTGTTTCAATCTGGCGATATTTATTATTTATTAAAACGCACATTTTATAATGATCTAATTGAAGGGACAAATGAAAGAATAAACCAAGTGCCTGTTACTGTTTGCTGTGCGAAACCTGAAAAAGGGACCTATTTATGTAATCTATGTGAAAGCACTTCCCTTCAGCGGTTGACTGAACAACACCAACTCCATCAGTCACGTCATGAACGATCTATGAGCGACCGTTGCCAAAAAATAACAAAAGAACCATTTCCCCTTGCATTTGATTAATCATTTTAAAAAAGAAACTCCCTGGCTTTTGTAAGTGCTTATTTTATTTTTCTTGTTATAAGTATTTAATCGTGGTTAGCAAAGACTAGTTAAAATAAAACTTATAATAGTTTTGTTATAGGTACCCTATAGGTAACAGCAGTGATAGCCGATTGGTTAAGCACGCGTCTTGCGGGCACCAGGTCCTGGGTTCAAACCCGGCCTCGCACCTTTGGGTTTTTCGAAATCTATGTGCGAATCATAATAAAATTAATATGATTATCACTTGCTTACATTGAAGGAAAACATCGTGAAGAAACCTGCATGACTTAGAAAATATAACCAATTTTCGAAAGACATGTGGAATCCACACACGCGTACTGGGCCAGCGTGGTGGATTACGGCCTGAGTCCCCCTCCTGAAAGAAGGTCCGTGCCCAGGAGTAGGTCGTATAAAGTGCTAAATAATTATTTTTATTAGATAGGTACCTTAAGCAGGTGCCACACTGCGCTGAAATGGACTGCGTAGCATCGCTACTTGTTTGTTTAGTTCGCTATAATATGTGGATGGTATAAGCCTTACTGATGTAAGCTATGTAACACTTAGTACCTAGGTAAGTTCACTTTGAAGGCATCTAGAAGTATATATATATATAGGAACCAACCCGCATAGGTAAAGACAAATGTATTCAGTTTCAAAAGCTTCACGGAAATGAATATATTTCCTTTCCTCAGCAGTAAGCATTTTTAATTCTGGTATAACAGTTTAAAAACAATTTTTCTCCGGCGTACATTTCCGCGCTTGAAAAACCCAAGTAGCGTTTGTTTAAATCAAGTGTCGCAGAAAACCACCGCTGCTTGTGCCCACTTTCTGCCTCCAAAGAAGTGAATTTACATTGCCGCTGTTCTTTTGTTTCCGTAATAAATAATGAGAGGATTCCAGGCGTTTGTTAAAATATAAAAATTCACAATACATTTATTTTAAAACGGCATGTTTTCGTCTCTCAAAAAAATCATTACCTGTTTGGTTTACTTTTTGTATTCATTTTTAAGGTGGAGTCGAAATTATTATTGTTTTTTTTCGTATACAAGTCGCTAAACAACCGTACCACCCGCCTTAGTCTATATATGCATGAACTAGCTGTGCCCGCGAATTCGTCCGCGTGTAATTTAACTTAACAAAAATTTCGGGATTATTCATCCCCTATTTTATCCCCTTGGGGGTAGAATTAATCAAAACCCTTTCTTAGCGGATGCCTACGTCATAACATCTACCTGCATACCAAATTTCAGGCCGATCCGTCCAGTGGTTTGGGCTGTGCTTTGATAGATCACTATGTCAGTCAGTCAGTCAGTCACGTTTGAGTTATATATATATAGATATAGAGGGACTTCCGGGTCTATTATTGTTCGTACGAAACGCAACTACAAGGTGACACATAATGGGTATACTATTTTTTTGCAACTTAACTTTGTAAATCTCAAACTATCGGCTTTGTAGGACAGTTGAAGTACTAAAGGTTTTCTAGACTTGTGAAATCGGTCAACAGCTGTATCCTGTAACACCTTTTGTTTTTCAAGTTCCCTCCAAAGATGATGGTTTTAGAATTACAAAGTTAAGTTTTGAAAAAAAAAAGTATACCCATTATGTGTCACCCTGTATAATAGGTTAACTACGTTACGCCGATCTTCTGTGAGAGGGTGGTACTAGCCCGGTGGAGGCAGCCCGAATATGAGTCGTAGTGAATTGTCTATAGCCTGGCTCTACCTCCATTGTGACACTAATCGATTTCTAATCGATAAATCTATACACATAAATAAAATTGGACTGTCTGTTTGTTTGTAATATAAAAATAGCACCTTTTCACTAAATGCATATGAAAGTACATACGACACCTAGAGCAAAAACGCTATTAATAAAAATTGTCTGTCTGTCTGTCCGTCTGTATGTTTGTTCCGGCTAATCTCCGAAACGGCTGGACCGATAACTTAGGCTACTATTATTTTAGAAAAACAAGAACGCGGGAGCGGTTAAGTTAAATTCCAAGCGGTTGAAGTCGCGGGCTCAGCTAGTAATAAATAATAAATATCGCCAGACTGACACACCAACTGTACTGTCCCAAACTAAGCAAAGCTTGTACTATGGGTAACGTACAATGGACTGACCCGGGCAATTCCGAAAAGGCCATTTCCGAAATTTACCCCCGCGGGAATCGAACCCGCAACCACCATGACCATGTGCAGTGAGCCGAGCGGCCTACGCTCAAACCATTGCGCCAAGCGGTCAGCAATTGTGTTGTAACAATGTTTAGGAACATATACATATAGTGAAATGCTATAACTTATACCCATACTTTGGATTGAAAGACTGGCTAACAACTTAAACTCGCCAACGAGAAAGAGAGAAATAACGAGCTAAGTAACGAAACGCTGGCAGCTAACATTGCATCTTATTTATTTATTTTCACCATAAAATGACAACATAATATCCTCTGTCTGCAAAACCTAGCTCGAAAATCCAAATCATTTAAAATATACGCAACGCCCAAAATCCCACACACCCAAATTCGCCCTCTCTACTTTATCGAGTTAGTTCCGTTTTGGCTTGCAACTCTCGCATGAATTGACACTATAATTGTATAATTTTCATACGTATCACCTGCATATCCGATGGAAAATCGCCGGAGGAGTTTGGGTTTGGACCACTTCAATTACCAACACCCAAAAGCAGGTGCCTATCGCTAACAAATAGTTCCGATGATTTTTTAAAGTCCTAGTATCTCTTTTAGCATATTAACTAAACGTTTCTTAATTACAGGAAATAATTTATGAATACAAAAATGTTGGGTGTGATTACAAAAATCATTTATTATTTTAATTTTGTTTCATTGATCGCGTAGAATCTAGTAAACGGAACGTAGCCTTCATCTCGCCTGCCTTGATCTTTGCAACTTAAGTTAAAATAGGTAATTGTAAGAACTTACGCTTCCCCGTTCATAAGTATGATGAACGGAATATATTTAGTGGTATCGATGAATACCTATCGATTTTTATTATTATTTCAGGGAATAACTCTGTGCCTCCTGTGACCGGTGATACAATTGAAAAATCACTACTTTACAGGAGAGCCCAAACAATATTTAAAAAATTCTAGTTCATGAACGAAGTGGGTTAGGTTACATTTAAGTACCTTCTTTTGTAGATCGAAACATCCACTTTCATTGTGTTTTTATATTTTTGTGGTAAATATTATACTTTTGAAGTAATTCATGAAAAACTCGCAGTTGTACCCTTTTTAATTTCTAATATGTGATAATATTACGTGATAAATAATACAAGTACAGTTAAATCATGTTGCACATTTATGTTGTCTTTGTGTAAAGTGATATACAAGAAGTGAAAAAATCCAATAACTAATACGAATATGTTCAAAACACAATGTAGCTCAAACAAATGATAAAAATAATACTCCAAAGATTCGAATTTTTTACTTATCAGTCCTCTATTTTCATATTTTACCTAAATTGTATCAGTTTGCTAAAATTCTAAATATATCAATATTCACGATAAATATACTGAAAAATAAAGTGTGTAAATTAATATAATCGCTCTTATACCACGAGGCACAAAAAAAATGTGTGAAGCAATGACCTAAAGGGGTTACGACTTGACTTATATCTAAATTCACGATATTTTTTCCGAAATTCTGTCAGTTATATCACTTGGCACCAAATTATCTCCGAAACTATAGCAGATAGAAGGACTTGAGTTGTATAAAAAAAATCGTATTTTTTTTCTGACAATTTCTATGTAAAAATCACAAAAAAGGTACAACTCGAGTTAAATCACCTTTCACAGGAGGCACAGAACTAATCTACCAAAAATAATCTACACATAGATTGGCTAACGTATCGCATAGAAAAAAAACATTTAATACTTCTTTTGTATAATATATAATGTGATTTCAATTATTTTCTATATTACTTTTAGTTCGTTTATGTTTGTGTGTATCTGAATAGTTCCTAAATGTAATAAATCATAGATTCCTTCAAACACATTTATCAATTCTGTATTTGGTTTTTAAATCCTGATTAGATTGGATTCAAATAGCTATTCCCGTCTAAAACAACAATTAGTTACGAAAATACAAACGTTTAATGCAAAAGTCAAGACTGTATTAATTCAAATATTAATCAATATTTAAAAATCTCATTGAAAATTTGCTAGTCGTAATTGGTTAAGCTTGCTTTGCCGTTTATTTATTAACATTTTCGCCGAAAATACTAAATTGAGTTTAGACTTGGATCTATTCAAAGTATTTCAAATGTTTGAAAGTAATTTAAAAAACTTAAAGGGTTAATAAGGAGGCAAAGTATTTTACAGAAAACTTAATTAGCTATAATAATTACCTGATTATGTCAGATGTTTGTTGGTAGGTAGGTACTAGGTACCTCTATTGAATAAAACTTAGGGCTCGTTTAAGGGTTCATTACAAAAAACCTTAGCTGGTATCTATTGTAAAATTTATCCGATAAAAAATATAGATTAATTACAATTATAATACCTACTCACCGTCCGAAACGCAGCTATTATACCTACTTCATACCGATCTTTTGTGAGAGGGTGGTTCTGCCCAGGTCAATCCAGCCCGTATATGAGCTGTCAGTTGGCAACAGCTTGGCTCTTCTACCATCGTAAAAACGTACTTATTATTACGCCCGAGTTCACCAACACATTCACAGACTGCTAAAGTGCGGTCGCGGAGCAGGAAGAATTTCGCACAATGACCTCTTTGCCTACTGACAGTGGTCACAAACATTTTTGCATCAAGTGCGGTTTATATGAAATATTTCAAGTGGACGAAAATATACTAGCTTATAGCTAGCACTCAGTTAAAAGGTTTACAATCCCCGAGGACGGCGGTCACGGCAACTGTGTGAGCGAGACGCACCTTAGAGCAGTAACCGATTGTTTGATATAGGTAATTACCGGTGACAATAGTTTTCTCCCTCCTGAACTCAACCCCCAGTATATAAAAGGATTCCCGAACAAAATGGGCTTAGTATTTCAATGTTTTCAAATTTGTTCCTAAATTTCAAGTTGTCATTATGGCCATTCCAGGTACGGGTTGGCACATAAACATCCTTTCCGTTAGGGTTGAAAGGAAATAGTCGTCAGTTTAATGAAATACCGATGAACAATATTCATGTCAACATCAAAAAGCTTTCAATTTAACCGAATTATATTCAAATTGAATAAATTCGCTGGAGGCTTCGCAAATGAAAGGCAGTCGTACAAAAAGTGCCATCTTCAATTTACTCATTCAGTTGAATGCCCAATTTGTATATAAAACTGATTATTATAATAATGTTGGAACTGGTAATTGATTTACGATTACTACTGGTGAAATATTGTTCAAATTAACTTTTTAAGCAGTACTAGCTAGTGAAGTTTGACGTCACAACTTATTGAAATAAAATTGTTCACTATATGTCAATAAATAATTGGTATATCAATAAATATCATCATCCCGAATACATTTTTAATAAACAAAAATTATCAAATCCTCCATTAATTTATGTTATACCCACCTGAAATCCATCATAGGTCCAGGAGGCCCACTTCATGGTGCAGAGTTGGACGTCGAACGGGAACTGCTCCACATTGATGTCGCACACAGACACGTAGATCCCGTGGCTCAGCCACGTCACCTCGCCCGTGTTCTTTACTATGACGTTAGTGTTGATCACCGCTGATCGGTAATTCGGATCTGCACTGCAAACAAATTGTACACTTATTATAAGTTGCGTAAAGAGTGTAATTTGCGTGGAACGCTTGTAACCGAACATACAAATAATGATTTTATTACGACTTAGTTGCACATTGCCTGTTATCACATCTCCCTCAAAATAATGGTGAGCCTATGTTGTAATAGTCACTACAAACAAATATATTATGTGTAGTCTGCTGTGTGCTGTGTTTTCGTGTGGGAGGAAAAACAAAATGTTTCAACTAAGAGCACTTATTATTCTACCTTTTACTTAAATATACCTTATTAGTGTAATAAATCTTTCTTATTTCATAATTGAACACGATTGTGACGTAAAAAAGACTTACACCACATTTTATAGTCAAACTACAAAGATGAACTCATTCCTTTGAAATGGCTCCGCCAATCATGGCTTTTGTGGTTCCGTGTTGACTCAGTGCGAGAAGTTCACAGCATTTGCATAACAGTAAACATTACAGATGCGACTTAAATGAAGTTACAGAGTGCTCTATAACAAGTTACGGGAGAAAATGAAAACTCAACCTGTATCTACACAAGTGGAGATTGTGTGAAATCGTTTTAAAATTGAATCAAACTGAAGCAACATTTTCCGCGATCGGTGGACTTTTACTGGTTGGAGTTTTAGGAAACCATAACATTAGCATTGGTTTGTTTATTGGGCGACATCGCATGATTGTATAATCAAAGCATCGTAATTAATATACCAAATTAGGAAATAATTAATAAAAAATAGAGGTACAATACCTATTCTAGCTATATTCATAAATTATCTATCACTCTGAAAAAGTATCTAAGTAACGCGTGCTAGAATTTTTACAACAAAATTATGTTATTCATAGCTGAGCCCGCGACTTCGTCCGCGTGGAATTTAACTTAACAAAAAAGCCCGCTCCCGCGTTCTGAGCCCGCGCGACAGGACCCATTTTTTTAAATTTTGTTTTTCTAAAATAAAAGTAGCATAAGTTACTGCTTATAACAACAGCTATCTACCAGTGAAAGTCCCGTGAAAATCGGTACAGCCGTTTCCGAGATACTCTTTGATTGCATGTGTTTTTATTTTTTTACGCGGAACCCTAATTGAAACGTTACTAATCTTATATAGCCTGCATCTCAACATCCTTTCTTAGGGGATGCCTACGTCATAGTAGCTTTATGCATGCTAAGTCTCAGCCCGATCGGTTTAAAATTGACAAAGTTTCATACAAACTTTCATCCCCTATTTTATCCCCTTGGGGGTAGAATTAATCAAAATCCTTTCTTAGCGGATGCCTACGTCATAACATCTACCTGCATGCCAAATTTCAGCCCGATCCGTCCAGTGGTTTGGACTGTGCGTTGATAGATCACTATGTCAGTCAGTCAGTCAGTCACCTTTGATAATTATATATAGATTAATCATTCAGAAAAATATTATTTTGGGTTCTTATGTCTTTTCATAGAAATATTTAATTAGGTGGGCGACAGTTTTGTAGTATCTAGTAGAAAGTATACCTATTATAATGTTATAGCGTAAAATAGTTAATGATGTAAGCGGAGAGAGGGTCACGTATTCAATTGTATTACAAGTTTGCCCCAGCTGAACAATCATTACAATTAGGTCGGTTCAAGTCATACGACGGATAAAGACAGGGGTCGAAAGGGTCTAAGCAAACGAAGCGGAAAGCGCCTGAAATCCTTATGTATAAACTTTTCCAAACTACAAGAGAAACAACTTTTTCAGTGGTATGATTAAAAGTCGGATCCTATTGAGTGGCTATCGTTACATTTAACTGTCCATCAAAATTGAAATCTTCCCACTTTTTCACCAGTTTATTAAATAACCAGCCATTACCTTTTTTGGGACAACTAAAAACGTAACAAACCCCTTATAAAGAAAAGATTATAAAAACGCGAATTAATGTTCTAATTAGAATTACGTTCAACGGATCTCGAAATCATGGCATCTAGCCAAAGGCTTCCATGCAAAAAACGCAAGAATAGCTTTGAATAGCTTTTGTCAGGAAACAATAATAAATTCAACCTTATTTCATCGAATTCATTCAAAACATGCATAATCAAAATAATCAATGAATAATGGCCACGATTGATGATGTAGATTTTTTGTTGTTGTAAAGTCAGCAAACAAGGGTAGGACCCACCAGATATTGAGCAGTTAATATATCTTGCAGTACCAAAGGCATTTTTCGCACGTTTCTCAATTGAGGGGAATGGGAAAGAGGAAGGGGAAGGGGAAGAGGAGTTAGGCTTCCAGCTCTCTCAAACATACGAAACGCAGCTAAAATTGCTGCTCAATGCTGATCTTCTGTGAGAGGATGGTACTGCCCCTGTCAAGCCAGACCGTATACGAGCTATTGGCTTATAGCTTCGCTCTACCACCGAATAGAGCCTTAAAATAACATCAATACCGTTGTACCTATTTATTGGGTCACTAGAAATGACCTTCGATCTGACAAGGGTAGCTACTCTTAGATCTTAATGCCTGAGTGTGCCATTAGTAGATAAAACTCTGTACAATTCATTCAACCATTAAATTGTTTGAGATAGACGAGAGATAAGTATTATCGAACTAAATGAAGAGAGTTCTCGAAAAATGTTGATTAAATATTGGATTTGTATTGTGGGACTTACTATATTGGACTTAGTATATTTCGTAATGCGCGACAGCCTTTAAATCACTAATAGGGTCAAGACATTAAAAAGCCGTCCAACTAACACAAATACATATATAATATCGCCAGACTGACCCACCACCTGTATATTCCCAAACTAAGCAACGGTTATACTGTGGGTACCGTACAAACAAACAATGGGTTGGTTAAATCATCCTAGACTAGGGTCGATCCCAGCTGAGAAATCAAATCCCAGACTAAGGCAAATTACAAAATAGATCGAACCGACTTACAAAAACTGGGTGCACTAAAAACAAAAAATAACTAGATACCTTGTAATTTCTTTCATGTCGAATCGGTGCCAAATCAAGTAGGGGTAGGTAACTTATCTACCTAAGAAGTAGTAGTCGTTGATAGTGACGTCGATATATGTAGAGGGAGTAATCGGTGAATATACATAAAAATAAACATTATATACAGACGAAAGAATTTGTAATATATAATAAGACATTATTACAAAATGCTTTGATACAGGCGAACATAGAACCTCCTCGTTTTTGCAAGTTGGTTAGAAAGGCCATTTTCGAAATTGATTCGTTCTCGTTTCATGAAGTCGAAGTCTAAAATAAAATAGGGATAAAATAGTTACTTACTAAGAGTATTTTTTTAAAGTACAATTATCGTATTAATCGGTTCTCTAATTATCTATATTATCTATCTAGTAGCTTAATTTATTTAAACATTGTTGAAATAATTCACAATTTGCCTTTCTCAAAAATCTGCGGTGTTTTTACCACTTCTGAGGACACAAGAAACAAAGGAACAGGGGATACAGATTCAAAGGATCAAATTTAAGGATTTCAGAAACAATGGATTCTTGGCTTCAAGTGATTGTGTAGTTCTGTTCCTAATGGTTCATTTACATTATGCATTTAAATGGCCCGTTGCCCTGCTCGTATAACGGCGTGTTGTGAGAGCGTCCTCGGACGCTGGGAACGACTCACGTTATTCGGTCGATTTACTTCGACTTAATACAATTCACTTAGTACTTTGGTCCTATAACGACTTCATGAGAGTTAACAAGGTTGTTATAATATGTGGGTATTATAGGTAGGTATTAAGTTCAGAAAATGTATAATGAATATTATAATTCTAAATATTGTTGCGGTCCTTCACACGGTTAATCTGGCACCAATAAAATTTAAGTCAGACGGTGTCGGCTACTGCGTGTGAATAACTGCTTAGCTATTTAGCCAGAATACAGCTAGTGGAAAATACTCAAGCAAAACGTTTTTTAATACATAATAAAAGCTATTTGGTAAATGTGCCACTAATGTTATTTAAAGTTCCTATGACTAAATATTACCTTCGCATGATCATATGCGACATTTTATATTTATTTTCCATTTGATTACGGAAATATTAAATTATAATATACTAGCGGCCCGCCCCGGCTTCGCACGGGTACATTGCGGTTACATTATTCGAGTTTTAGTAAGGATCCCTAATTTTTTGAAAATATATTATAGCCTATGTCACCCGGGGATAGTGTAGCTTTCCAACAGTGAAATAATTTTTCAAATCGGTTCAGTAGTTTCGGAGCCTATTCATTACAATCAAACAAACAAAGTTTTCCTCTTTATAATATTAGTATGATATACTATGTTGTAATACATACTATGATGATGGGTGAAGTTTAATTCATGTTTCTTTACCTCCCCAAATATACCTAGGTACTAATAAACCTACCTACATACGACTAAAATTGTATAAAAGTTTATAATATATAATAATATTTTTTAGGTAAACCTAATCTTAAGAAATGGTATATTTTCAAGAAACATTCAACAACAATGAAACAGAAATAACATCTATTTAATACCATTTCCTATTAAAGATAATGCATAGTGGAAAACTCCTGAATAAACCTTTATTTATAACCTGCTAGTTCAAAACTAGTGGGCAGTTCTATGATATTCAGTTTTTCTATAATGGGAGATAGCACTAACTTTAAATCGAAAGGGTACCATCTTACTTGTTGTAAAGTATAATGTCGGGTCTCCAGACCCTCTCGTAGGGTATTCTGATGACGGTGATGCCGTCGAAGTCGCTGGCGTTCCACCGGAGGTGATAGTCCGTCCAGATCTGGGTTATCCAGCAGTTTGTTGTCAGGAGCTGATCCTTTTCCTCCTGAGGAAGAAAGTAGTATGATAATATTATGAACTTTTGGATTTCATATCATATTCATATCTTGATAGATAATTCTCAGCCGAGGTCGCGTTCCGATCCGGTTGTAGATATAAGAAAAAATATTTTAAATATGACAATTTGTAAGTGCCCCCGTAGGCCTTAACAAAATAAACGATTTGAATTTGAATTGTATTAATACCTTAGAGATGAGCTTAGTAGCTTAGAGATGTCAAAGAATGCGTGGCAAAGACAGTGGCAGCGATTCCTATTTCCTTCCTTGTAAATACAATAGGTATTACAAAAAATCATTGATGTATCCGCCGCGTATTTGAAAGACTCGATTCGTAACCATTTAATGAAGACGAGATAAAATGTTACATTAATATTAAACGCTAAACGTTTTCAGAATTTATTATTATAATACTTGTAGAGTTGGGTAAAATAATACGTTAATAAATTACCTGAAGCCATTGCTTCTTACGATTATGGCAAAAAAATATAATCATTCATACGGGAACAACGTATATTACTTATACAAATGTTTTGTAATAGCGTGGTACTTTGTAAAGCGTTAATAAAAATGTATTTTTTAAATGCCATTAATTGTACACGAACAAATAAACTTTTTTTGGGATACTCAACTCAACTCACCCCTCTGAAACTATATTGAAACATATTTCCTAAAGTTTATCAAAATATAATGCATCACCAATATCTGACAAATAGAAATTAAGTAATAGTTAACTGTTAAGTGTATATGTCAAAATGTTTCCGAAATAAACGGATCTAACGAAAGAAATATGTAGGTATTCTAATGTATTCTCTATGGTGTTAAAGATAAGACACCATCTCGCGCATTCAGATAATGAAGCTCATATAACATCTCTGTAAATAGGTAGCCAACATAAATATCGTATTACCATAATTCTGTTCTCAAAAGATTACCTGGCCTAGAGCGTCTTGTTTTACGTAGTTACATGAAATAAAACGCGGTATTTAACCTAAATTATTATTAAGATCAAACGACTTCAGTACATACAATATCTTATTTTACCCGACTTTGGCAAAGGCGCTATCATTATGGAGTCGATTTTGTTGGCCTCTTTTAATATATTATTGATTAACTGATTTGGTTTCTTATTCTAAAACAAGCCGAAGGCAAGTGCGGGTCTTTCTTCCAAATCATTTTACAATAGACATTCGCATAATAAAGGCTGAATCGATCAATTTCATCTTCTTCTGTCTTTAAAAATATGACCCACCCAAGTTAATAGGTATACGCTCGGGCGCTAAAAGTTCGAGGGACAAAATAAATCTTTCACCCGAGGTAAACACTGTGCTTTTCATTACGAATACAAGGAAAATAAAAATAAAAACAGGAATTGGCTAAAGAAATAATACAAGGAAGTATAAACAATACTCTACAACTCGAAAAAAAAAAATCGGATTGCCGCCTATGTTGTTGGTATGGTTGGTATGGTGTTTTTTTTTTCGTTGGCCGGCCAACTGCATTATTTAGCCATTATTTTTCATTTTCATCTTTAAATATTTTGCCCAAATCTATGTTATTTTAAAGAAATTGTTGAAACTAAATTATAATTAAGTCATTTAATAGTACATTGTTACATGAGTGGTGAAAGTTACTTATTTTGTCCCGAGACGGGGTTTGGCGCCCGAGCGTAGCGAGGGCGCTAATAGTTCGAGGGACAAAATAAATCTTTCACCCGAGGTAAACACTGTGCTTTTCATTACGAATACAAGGAAAATAAAAATAAAAACAGAAATTGGCTAAAGAAATAATACAAGGAAGTATAAACAATACTCTACAACTCGAAAAAAAAAAATCGGATTGCCGCCTATGTTGTTGGTATGGTTGGTATGGTGTTTTTTTTTTCGTTGGCCGGCCAACTGCATTATTTAGCCATTATTTTTCATTTTCATCTTTAAATATTTTGCCCAAATCTATGTTATTTTAAAGAAATTGTTGAAACTAAATTATAATTAAGTCATTTAATAGTACATTGTTACATGAGTGGTGAAAGTTACTTATTTTGTCCCGAGACGGGGTTTGGCGCCCGAGCGTAGCGAGGGCGCTAATAGTTCGAGGGACAAAATAAATCTTTCACCCGAGGTAAACACTGTGCTTTTCATTACGAATACAAGGAAAATAAAAATAAAAACAGAAATTGGCTAAAGAAATAATACAAGGAAGTATAAACAATACTCTACAACTATTTTGTTTTTTTTTTCGTTGGCCGGCCAACTTCATTATTTAGCCATTATTTTTCATTTTCATCTTTAAATATTTTGCCCAAATCTATGTTATTTTAAAGAAATTGTTGAAACTAAATTATAATTAAGTCATTTAAAAAAATATATTCTTGAATTAATACTTAACTTTATGTTATTTCAATTTTACATCGTGCTGTAATTGAGTGACTGTAGAAAAAGTTTGAACATGGTTCCATAGAAATGTGAAAATGGAACTAGTTTTTTTTTTATAATTTGACAGCTGTCAGTTGAAAGCGAAACTCCCGGGCCTGAAAAGTATTACTTTCAACCCGCTTCTCAGGCAACTTCAGACCTACTTTCAGAGTATGAGTAATGAAAAAATATATATTCTTGAATTAATACTTAACTTTATGTTATTTCAATTTTACATCGTGCTGTAATTGAGTGACTGTAGAAAAAGTTTGAACATGGTTCCATAGAAATGTGAAAATGGAACTTGTTTTTTTTTTTATAATTTGACAGCTGTCAGTTGAAAGCGATTCTCCCGGGCCGGAAAAGTATTACTTTCAACCCGCTTCTCAGGCAACTTCAGACCTACTTTCAGAGTATGAGTAATGAAAATACAATTAATAACAATACAATATGACCGTCCACTTCGGAAAATCAAAATTATTTGCATATGTATTAACTAACGGCTGTGATTAAGGGAACGTAACTGTGTGACAGCTGAGCTGTTAGTCGACTTTGACATATAGAATTACAAGACCTAAGATGGAGTGAAAAGACACATAGATTTTGATTAATATTAAAATAAATAATTACTAAGATAAATATATAAACTATATATTTAATAAACCGACCAGAAGACCCAAGAGATTTTTATTTAAAAGCCAATGCCAATTCATGGACTTGTTACATCAACAAAGATGAGAGGCAGCAGTCGCTGGAATGATTTCAATAAAAAATACTTACAACAAACTCGTGCTGTTTATGACTGAATATGTTCGTATAAGGCTTTTACTGCTTAAGCCACGGTGAACTTTTAAACGAGTAACATGTTCCCCGGAGGGGCATAAAGCCTCAGTCAAACGGAGCACTTGAGGCATTGAAATGTATTTTGTGCAACGTAAAGTTGCAAGCCTTTTATATGCAGCAATAAAATACAAGATTTTGAATGATTTTTGTGTACTTGGCATATCGTTGCTCTCCTATCTTATTGCTGCTAATATGTCGAGTGCGGAACAAAGACGTAGACGTAGACCTGCAACTTATAAGATAGAAAATAAACTACTCACCAATTAATTATAAGTATACTGTTGTAAAAGGGAGTAGGTATTTGTTAATCATAAATCCAGCTGTGTTCACTTTTGTAATATTCACTTTATTATCACGTAATACTAGTTTAAATAATTAAACTAATCCTACCATCACAATTATTTTTCATTCCCTCCTTTTTCGTTCCAAAAATCCATTTGCCCATCAATCGTTCTTTTTTAATTATATTTTTTTTAATTACATCGACGAATCTACTTTAACTTTTTAATAATACAAAGAGTGCTAACAGATAAGGTTTTAACAAATAATAATTAAATCAAGGGCAATTAATCAGAACACACAAGTACCTACAAATAATAAATGCATTCGTTAATTACGTTACCTAACAATACTGAGGCTTATTTTGTTTTGCAATTTAGATTCCTTATTAAATTTGTGAAAAAAATAAGTATTAAAAATGATGGAGATTTCTAAAATGATTATTATTAAACCATTTAAGTTGCAGTAACCTCATTCCAGATAATATATTCCAAAACAGATTGGAACAGCTACAAGACAATGTAAATACCTCCTATTTTCTTTATGGTATCTAACAACATAGAGATGTATCCGTCAACGATATTTTATACAATAGGTATGTCGAAATGTGTCGTATAAATCATGGTGATCATTCGAGCGTAGAAACGTCCGCATCGTCGGTCGAGTAACCAGCAGCACAGACAACACTGCATATGTATGAATATATCTACGTTTGTGGCTATAGGACATTTCATTTCCAAGATAAAAGTATACAGACTGCATAGGTACCCATAATATATTTGCTAATGTTAAAATTACAAAATATGTAGGTAATATTAATAGAATATACATTTCGATTAAAAATAACTCTCTTACCAGAAATGTTACAGTATGTTCTCTATCGAGAATACTATTATATATAGGTATTCGGCCAATCTGTGACGATCAATCACGTTTTACAGGTGGGTTGACAAGCAGCCGGCTCAATCCCAAATCGGACACGGAGATATTAAAATGAAGATAGACGAGCTTTGTTCCGATATTGCTTATTTCAGCATTTTGTAGACATGTGTAGTCATTAGAAAGGACTTTGATATTTGTTAGAAAGCAATACAATATTTGATAAAAATTACGTGAAAAGGCTGAAGTATAATGTACTCAATTAATAAGCTATTAAGCTACAATGTTGTCTGACGGCTCTCAATGCTGCTATGAATAAACAAATTGAAGGCCGAAACTGCAATTGAAAGAAACGGGCACAATATAATGTGTGGTCGGCTGAATGCATTGTGCCACGCTGCTATTGTATTTGTTGTCTATATTCCTATTCATATCGCGAGCTCATAATGAGAGCCGTTCTCAACTATACATGCATGATAGCCGTTTTCCGTTTAATCTTCGGGCTAGATTGATATCAAGAACTCTCCCGAGCCGTCCAAGTTGTTTTAAAATATACTGAATATTTTTTTTCTTTTTGTCTCTTTTACATTACGTCAGTGATCACTAATAAAGTATTAGGCACGTTAATTTTCTTAACTAGAATCGGTATAACCTACTAACCCTGTACATAAGCTAGCGTACCATTTTCTAGTTTTATTGTTAGTATACTAAGTAGGTACGTACTGCCATTGAAAAGATTCATTTTTTCAAAATAAAATTAACAAATTTTAACACGCCGGATCACGCCTGTAGTTGCCGTAGGGATAGGTAGAGGTGCGGGTTGGAGAACTTCTTTCGAAAGACGTTGTCTCACAATGTTTTCCTTCAACGTTTCGTCAGTGATGATCTCAGTTAGGAATGAGATTTGCACATGGAAATCCGACAATCCCCGAGGTGCGAACCGTGATTCACACTTTGTGAGCGTTCAACCACTGAGCTATCACTTTTTGTTTTTTTAAATAACAAAGTCGGCAGACCGGCGTACCACACGTCTGATGTTAAGCAGTTACCGTACCCTATATATACTTGCAATGCTAGTGGCCTTGCTCGCCCGTTGCCGAACCGAAGGGAAGTGAGACGGCTATAACTTTACGTATCTATTCTTAAGGCTAAAGCGCCCATCTAGCCCGCGAAGTTCAAATTTTTTGAGGCTTTTTAGAAATTTATCAAAATCTGACAACAATAAAAGGCACACTTTGTAATTCGCAACAAAGACCGTGTGCAGTGCATTTATTAATATATCCAACTTACGCACTGCATACTGTGTTTGTCGCAAATCACAAAATGTTGTCTTAAATGCTTTCAGATTTTGGATAAACTATAAAAATACTCGAAAATTTTGAATTTCGCGGGCTAGACAGGCGCCTTCACCTTAACCTCTGAATCGAAATGAAAATAATAGGCTCATCACCATCATATACGTAATATTTATAAGTCTGTGCTTATCACCAACCTCTTTGTCTCTTTGATTACCTGGCATTATGCAATGAATACTCCACTGCGACATCCCGTTTTGAATCTAAAGTAAACATTGACTCAAATGGACCGCTGAAAGGGACACGACTGGTTAATTAAAAAAACAATAACTGCAAAACCCTCTGATAATCAGAATCACTATTGTACCTACTGAATATGAAATGGTTGAATAATATAATTTTGAACGGACAATGAAAGGTATTAAATTCATATTGATAACAGAGGTTTTGGAACTAAGTTCCTTTGAGTTTTTACAACGAAAGGGCTTATCATACTAATATTATAAAGAGGAAAACTTTGTTTGTTTGATTGTAATGAATAGGCTCCGAAACTACTGAACCGATTTGAAAAATTATTTCACTGTTGGGAAACTACACTATCTTTTTACTATATTTTCAAAAAAATTAGGGATCCTTACTAAAACTCGAATAATGTAACCGCAATGTACCCGTGCAAAGCCGGGGCGGGCCGCTAGTGGTAGGATAAAATGGGAGAAATCGTCACGCTGAAGAGCTTTATATGAAACTTTGTAAAGACCACTGTGAAAGGTTTCCTCAAACATAAACTAAATGAAGCAAGTGAGTTATTCAAATGACTAACCAAAGATGTAAAAATTGAATGTTTAACAATAAAATGATGTGCATGCGAAACACTTAACAGATAACTTCATTCCTAAAGGGGGCCCCCCGACCGCACAAGCGTTTTTTATATTAGAGCAGTCTCATCCTTTAACGGAAATAAAACAATTCTCGGAAAATTTGTTTGCAATTACCTCTATTAATAATATTTTGCTTACCCACCGATTCTACCTAAGTCGGCATATACAATCGATTTGCGATGTGAGCGATGATAGTTCAATCTACATCGGATTAATTTTATTTTTATTTTCTACCCGCGGAACCACGAGAGTCCCGTCAAAATCAGTAGAGCCGTTTGTGAGATTAGCCAGAAAAAATAGACAGACAGACTACATGTTTCAGTCGGTATAATCTGTTAAACCTGTGGTTAGATAAATAATTTGCCAATGCTCAAAAGTAAACTCCTCTCCGAAGCGCTCAGTCGATCTCAACAAAGGTGAACGCAGTTAGAACACGTGTGCTGCCATTGTTAGTTTTTACTATAAAAAGGTAAGTTTTCCACGCTCAGTGATTTTTTCAACGAACATCAAACTGTATTTTTTTCCCCGCGCGGCAACTGTTTGCGTAAAACTTTAACACATTTCGAAAACTAAAAAGCTGAGTGCTACTATAGAGGGAGAGCCAGCGATAGCCAGACGTTCCATATTTTATAAAGGCTGTCAATTTCTCAGAGCATGCCCCCAACACAGGTAAGAACGATCAGCGAGTATGGAGTTGGGATTGTGGTTACTTGGGCAGTTAACAGGTAGTAAAGGTGTATAAAATAGTACCTCAAATTCGTTATAGTATAAAGCTTAATTTTTATATATTTCCTTCGGAATAACATTAGAAATCACGCCATCCATTGACGGACACTTAGTGCGGTTTCAACCCCCTGCCAGACACCCCTAAACTTTAATAATTTATGAGTATACTTTCGTCATAGTATAAAAGCTGGGTTTTACATATGTTACTTGGGAACCCATAAAAAAATATTACTTCAACAGCCGGACAGTTTTAATGGTTTTAACATCTTGCCAGACACATTTAAATAGTTATTTAATCATCCAAGTATGAACGCAATAAAACTATTTTTCATTGGGTTTCTTGAACAATTTCGATACACTAAACTGCCTATCTTACTTACTGATAAGTCAATTTGCAAAATATCACCATAATATCTGACATAAATGGCCGTATCTTTTGATTGCGTTGAATAGAAGCCTATTTTTTTACATCTCCAAGGGATCATAGCATTTGATAATTGATATTAATTTTTACTTGATAACTTTATCCGTTTCCGAGAAAAAGGGTCTTGATAAACAGACAGACGGACAACAATGTGATCTTATAAGGGTTCCGTGTTTTCCTTTTGAGGTGTGGAACCCTAAAACTATATCCTGTACTGTAACTACATCCTTTGGGAGTGCAGTCGCTGGCACAACGAACGGACTACTATGCTAAATAGCCTGCAAGTGACATCTGGAGCAGTTTATTACACAGACCTTGTAGAAACCAGGGACAATTTCCGTGCGTTCAAGCGCTTTAGCCATACCTATTATTGGAATCAAGTATAATCAGCTCATGAGGTTAGGTCCAATTAGTCATATTACGATCCGTGGTGCCTTACAACTGGGCCCTTATTACGTTAGCTACTTCAATTGCAATAAAAAAGCACGGCCATTTATGTCAGATATTATGGTGATATTTTGCAAATTGACTTATCAGTAAGTAAGATAGGCAGTTTAGTGTATCGAAATTGTTCAAGAAACCCAATGAAAAATAGTTTTATTGCGTTCATACTTGGATGATTAAATAACTATTTAAATGTGTCTGGCAAGATGTTAAAACCATAAAAACTGTCCGGCTGTTGAAGTAATATTTTTTTATGGGTTCCCAAGTAACATATGTAAAACCCAGCTTTTATACTATGACGAAAGTATACTCATAAATTATTAAAGTTTAGGGGTGTCTGGCAGGGGGTTGAAACCGCACTAAGTGTCCGTCAATGGATGGCGTGATTTCTAATGTTATTTCGAAGGAAATATATAATAATTAAGCTTTATACTATAACGAATTTGAGGTGCTATTTTATACAAAAATAAATAAAAATTGATTTATTACTCCTTACAAAAAAACCAAGAGTGATACATTGTAACCATAATAGAAGTTAAACAATTTTGTAAGGAGCTGGTGTCTGAAGTAGGCATAAATGCCTGTGTTACAGATCACCAGATCCCCACCCTCCTTAATACTTACACTATGATCTTATGGCTAGTACAGTTTACTTAGGTTTAGTTAGGAGCATTCGTACATGCGTGTATTTTGTGCTTATGGATATGTGGAGTGTTGGTGTGGTGTATGTGTGGTGTAGTGTGGGATGTTTTAGCTGTATAAGTAGGTATGTGAGCGTTTGCAAATAATTATTAGATAATCTAGGTCTGTACAAAAAAAAAAAAAAAAAAAAAAAACACAAAAAATATTACAGTAATTTTGGTATTCATTATTTCAATGTTAGAAGAAGGTTTTCCGTTGCTGCATAGTCTTGCCTCTTTAACCACTCTGTTATTACGGCTTTGCATTTAGTTTTAGTTAGGGGATATATGGACAATAACTTATTTAATTTATTATATAAGCTACAGCCCTGAAAACAAAAGAATCTACGGGAAGTTGCATTAAAGGCTGCGGATTCACAGACCCTGTATTTTCTACGTGTACAAGTAAATTTATTTGGTTCATATGTTAAAATACAATGCTGTTTAAGTACTGTGTGTAGTACAAAAAGCTGGCGTACAGTGAGTACATCACTTTTTTGATAGAGGTCCGTTGTGGGGTGATAAAATGGTAAGGACAGACTGACTTTTAGGATTGCTCTTTGTGCTCTTTCTATCTTTAGGAGATGCGTTTTTGCTGCTCCTCCCCAAGAGGTAATACAATATGTTAGTATGGACTGGCATAGGGCGTAGTAGACTGATTTTGTAAGGTCTCTATCCGCAACCTGACGTAGTGCCTTAAATACGTATATAAGTTTACGGACCCTTGTGGACAGTAAGTTTATGTGGTCCTGGAAATTCAATTTGCTATCAATTAAAACTCCTAGATATTTAAGGTTTGTGACATTCTGCAGCCGAGGGCAATTACAATTAAGGCTATTAGGATTACCACAGCAATGGGATTTTATTATAAGTGATGGGTCAATTTCATTTGTGCCTCTTTGTGAGAATGTCATGATTTTAGTTTTAGTAACATTTAGCGTTAGGATGTTATTACTTAGCCATTGGTAAATGGCATTAAATCCTGATTGTGCATTTAGGAATGTTTCTGACCAGGTATTGCCACGAAAAAGCACAACTGTGTCATCCGCAAATGCTATTATCTTAGCATTCGGAAGATCTAGTAGACACAGGTCATTAATGTAAGCTAGAAAAAGGGTCGGACCGAGTACGCTTCCCTGCGGCACACCTAGATTGATTGGAATCTCTTCACTAACATGGTGTTGAATCCTTACACACTGCGTGCGTTCCTCTAGGTAACTTGCGAAAAGCTTGAGCTGTACCCCCCTGATTCCTAGACTTTCTAATTTGCTTAGTAAGATTGGAACAGAGACTGTGTCAAATGCTTTCGCTAAATCTAGGAATAAACCTAGAGTTTTCTGTTTTTGTTTCCCATTATTATCTATGATATAGTCGGTTAGTTCATGTACTGCGTTATCTGTAGATTTTTTAGGTCTGAAACCGAATTGGTTTTTCGATAGTAGGTTATGTTTGTCTAGATAATTTACCAATCTTTTATTTATAATGCGCTCAAGAATTTTGGATAAAGTCGGTAGAATAGAGATTGGTCTATAATTGTTGACACAGTCCCTGCTACCGGTCTTAAAGATAGGAGTTATTCTAGCCTTTTTCAATGCTTTTGGAAAGACCCCACTCATAAGCGCCAGGTTACAGATGTGAGTTATTGGAGGTGTTAAAATATCTATATGGATTTTCATAATGTCGGCTGAAATTAGGTCCAAACCAGTCGCACAGTCACTTTTGAGATCCCGTATTAGACCCTTTACCTCCCCACAGTCAGTCGGTAAAAGCACAAATGAAAAACAACAAGACCGCACTATCTTGGCCGGGGTATTTCCGACAACAGCTTTTATTTTATCAGCAAGAGTTTTGCCGATGTTGCCAAAGAAGCTGTTTACCTTGTTCACTGCATTAAGTGGGTCACTGGAACCTATTAATTCGTATGCATTATCTTTGGGTTTTACAGTTGATGATATTTCTCTAATTGTTTTCCACATTTTTTTTGGGTTTTTTTTTGAGACCTGTAATTGAAGTTTGTGGTAATCTTCTTTAAGTTTCTTCAATATTGACGAACAATAATTCCGATACCTCTTATAAGTAGTTTTTAGTATATCATTATTTGCATCTTTTTTAAGTTTTTTATATAAATTATCTCTATTTCTAAGGCACTTAAGAACACCCGGTGTAATCCATGGTTTTAGTAATTTATTACGTCTAGACCCTTTGACTGAGTGGGTATTACGAATTATAGCATCACGCAAACTAGAAATAAAAGTATTTGTAGCTAGGTTGGCATCTGTCATATTTAAAATTGTGTTGAAGTCCATATTGTTGATATCATTGTTCAGGCCATTTTTATCTAAACGGTGAGTAAATGTAGGGGGCTTAAATGTATTTTTTGTCGAAATGTAAAGTGCTACACTGTCGTGATCTGTTACTGAAGTTTGAAGTATCAAACAACGCGCTCTTAGTTTGGTCTTTAGAAGCACATGATCAAGGCACGTTCTCCCATGGGTAGGAATGGTATGGGCAGGTAAAATTCCGTGAAAAGCTAACATATCTAGATACATGGGAAGACTAGAATCCGTGCTAGTCTGAGCAATATCTATATTGATATCACCTAAAATAATAATGTTTTGCACGGTAGAATACTGCTGTAACATGCAGTCAAGCGACTGGATAAAATTAGTAGTATTTTTATAGCCAGGGGGCCGATATATGGCAAAAGCTACCAAATTAGAGTTAAATTTTATAATTAAGGCATTTGATTCCGACAAATTCAATTCTGCAACCGTTAGGAGCAGGTTATCCCTATAATAAACTACAACACCTTCATTTTGTGTCAGGTTATTGGTGGTACTAAATGAACGATAACCATTAATAACAGGTAAACTATGATTAGATGGCAGCCAACATTCAGTCAATACTATACAGTCCCAATTCACATTTGTTCTGATAAGCATTGGTAAAAATCCAATAATATTTCGTTTTAAACTTCTAATGTTCTGTTGTAGAATCTTAATACAAGTGCGATACCCTGGTTCTGACAAAGGCGATCTACAATTCTCGATATCACAAATTGTAGCTTCTGCTATAGTAAAGGAGTCAATTTCATTTTGTATTTCATTTAACTCATTGAATTTTGGTTGAGTAATCATCAATCGGGTAAGTTAACGATTTAAAATATAAGATGAACATTTTAGTGCGGTAATTGAGGGTAGCTTTATGTGCCCAAGATCCATACGTAGCAATCGGATTATCAGTGGTGCAAGTTGTAGGCGCTCCGGTATTTGTACCATAAGCCGTATAATGTAAATATGATTTGATATACGCAAACCAAATGTAGGGTGTGTTTTTGTGTAAAAAAGTTGTGAGTGTGTGAAATGTGGAGTACATGTAAGAGATTAATCTGTGATTAATTGTGTGTAATATTTGAGATGCGAAGAAATAAAAACAAAAAAAGAAAGGAGATTCATGTAAACAATCATGCAAATTGAGTTTAGGTAAATTGTTAGCATGCACAGGCTCTAAATCAAAGTTAACAGATACAAGTAAAAATAATAAGAATTGTTCTAGTCACTGGGATCTCTTCAGCTTTTCCAGATCTTCCTCACTTTCAATGCGCTGACGTGGGTCATTGGTACTGCGTCTCAGGTAGATCTTTCCATAAGATGTCCAGCAAGCTTCAAATTTGTTATTCTTTGCGAATTCTCTTGCAAGGAAATGCAGTCTTCTTGCACTGTGGGTTAGATGTTCAGATACATAGATCGGCGTAGCAGGTCCTTTATAGTTTAGTATCTTAGTGTTTAGTCTTTCACTAAATTCCTTGTTGTTATTATAGGTTCTTGCAGCTTTTATGAACACTTCTTTATGGCGACTAGAATTAAATACGACTACCACGGGACTGTTCATTCTATCCCTGATTTTCACCCTGTACACATCACGTATATCAGAGTCTTGTATGGGCAGACTTATAGCTGAACAGATATTCTTCGTGACTTCATATAGATTCTGCTTGCTCTCAGATTCAACTTTTGGTAGATTTTTTAGTTCCACTGCAGTGGCTCTGCTATTTATATCAATTTGCTCCACTTTTGCCTCCAAGGCTTTTATTCGGTTTTTGTAACAAATGTTTTCTTGTTGCAACTTATTCATATTCTCTAAGATCTCATCATACTTATAAGACATGAGTTCCATAGATTTTTTTATTTCACTGTTTTGCTCTTGTATTGCACACATAGCTGTTTGGATAGAATCAAACTTAGCATCCTGAGCTGCCTTGAGGTCATGGAGCATGGTTTTCAGCGCATCCATGGCGGAATGGCTATCTTCTGCTAATCCTCCCAATTTACGTTTAGCTCTTTTGCTGATATTGGCCTCTTGTTGGTCTTGCTTCCCTATAAGGTTTATCGATGAATCTGATCCATATGCCACGGAACGGTTGCCTATCGGAGACTTAGCTGGCGATCTAATGAGCGACATGGTAAAAACGCTGTCGCTTATAGATTACGGCAAGCGTTGAGGAATGCAGTTATCGGCTCGAGGCGTAGGCGCTAACCGCTGGGGTAGATATATGTGTTGCAGCACTTGCTGTCCTCTTCTTACGCTCGTCTTGTAAACACCACTAACTTGTTTTGTTCAATATATTATTTTAAAATAAAAACGAGTGGACACGTCTATACGCTCGCGCGGTCCGGAGGGGAATTAATACACCTTTACTACCTGTTAACTGCCCAAGTAACCACAATCCAAACTCCATACTCGATGATCGTTCTTACCTGTGTTGGGGACATGCTCTGAGAAATTGAGAGCCTTTATAAAATATGGAATGTCTGGCTATCGCTGGCTCTTGGTATACTAGCATTGTCGGTATGTTAAACGCGCTACACGTTATATTCTGGGATCTGTACTTACTGAAAGGGTATACAAAACCCCATTGTATTTTTCAAATACCAGACCGTGATTGCGAATACTGGAATAAAGAGGCAGCCAAATTGTTTATCTAAACAAATAAATAAAATTGGAGTGTCTGTTTGTAATATCAAAATAACACCTTTTCACTAAATCCATATGAAAGTACATACGACACATATAGCGAACACAATTTGAAAATTTTTTGTCTGTCTGTCTGTGTGTTTGTTCCGGGTAATCTCCGAAACGGCTGGACCGATTTTGACGAGACTTTCACTGGCAGATAGCTGATGTTATAAGGAGTAACTTTAGGCAACTTTTTTTTTAGAAAAACGAAATTTTTAAAAATGGGTTCTGTCGCGCGGGCTCAGAACGCGGGAGCGGGCTTTTTTGTTAAGTTAAATCCCACGCGGACCAAGTCGCGGGCTCAGCTAGTAGTAAATATATATATGTATATATTATACCTTGGGACTATCGCTTTGTAACGGAAGGCAGTGTATAATTTCTGCCTACTACTGTTTATTTTTACATTTGATTAAATGCGCGGGGGTTCCAAAACAATTTAGCTTGGCCCCCGGAACTCGTCGAGGATCAAACCTCGGCGTCATTGGACACCAATGTCGACCACACCAATGTTACAGGAGTATCAGTGGTGGAGTAGTAGTGTGTGGCGGAACTAGTCCCAAAAATATTTATTGTAATTTAATGTAGGTACCTACATATCATCTTTGATCTACATTAATCTTACTATCGTTTAAAGCAGATCAGAGTTAAGTCACCCTCTTAACCGAGAAATATCGGGTTCGATTCCCGTCTTGGTCATTGAACAATTTACGTGACAAACTTCTAGTACCTATACCTATATCGGCCACTGTAGACTGATGTTTTTGTATGTAACATTTCTATCAATATTATAAAAACAGGTGTGGAAAACGTTGCAAGGCATTTCCATTCCAATATACAATCTTGATGGGGAATGGGACGCTGAATATTAAAATTACTTTTCAGGCTTATTTTTGGATGATTCCTACCCGTTACGCCCTTAATGGAAGGTTTAGCAAAATAATTAGTTTACATAACACGTTAAAACCGTATCTATACAAATAAATAAAATTGGAGTGTCTGTTTGCAATATCAAAATAACACCTTTTCACTAAATGCATATGAAAGTACATACCTACGACACCTTTTTTTGTCTGTCTGTCTACCTGTCTATTTGTCTGTCTGTCTGTGTGTTTGTTCCGGGTAATCTCCGAAACGGTTGGACCGATTTTGACGGGACTCTCACTGGTAGATAGCTGATGTTATAAGCAGTAACTTAGGCTACTTTTATTTTAGAAAAACAAAATTAAACTAACTAAGGCCCTAACTAATATACGAAACATAACAAACTTAGCTACAGAAGATATCAGATATCTCATAACGTTTTCAAAATCAGTACGAAAACAATACCTACGAAAAAAGGCTATATTTTAATCTTAATTACCTACTACTTCCCTACTTAATGCCTTAAATACATCAATTACCTACTTAATATAAATACTAAATTGTTTCAATTTCGTCGTTCGCAAGAACCTAATTAGTTATTATCGAATTCACGGCTGCCGCAACTCATTTTCCAAGTTTCGTGTTTTCCTTCTACCAACTCGCGCAGATACCTACAAAGTTTTATCGAGACAGTTTACTCGATTAGTTAACAATTTTCGTCTCATTTCTTAACACTCGGAGTGCCGAAGTAGGTTCTTACATTAAGATTTCATGCGGCCGCTCCGAGATCATATGTTTTTACCTTCTTTTAACGTTGTTTACTGCTAACACTTTTGAAGACTCTTTTAATTTCTATAAGACGTTGTTAGGAGGTTTCATATGCTACTATCACTGTTTATGTTACGTTTGTATTTTTAGACAATTCACTTAACGTGCACACCTAACGAGTATCTTCTGCTAATTCTGCAAGTGTAGGAACACTCATATAAATATACCTGGCTAAGTGTGATGTTCTCATATACTAAGGTAAGATCAAAGCATCTAAATATATATAACTCAAAGGTGACTGACTGACTGACATAGTGATTTATCAACGCACAGACCAAATCACTGGACGGATCGGGCTGAAATTTGGCATGCATGTAGATGTTATGACGTAGGCATCCGCTAAGAAAGGATTTTTATTAATTCTACCCCCAAGGGGATAAAATAGGGGATGAAAGTTTGTATGAAACTTTGTCAATTCAATTCCACGCGGATGAAGTCGCGGGCACAGCTAGTTTTATATAAACAAAGTCTGAACACAAACGTACGAGCCGCCGATGGTTAAGCAACTTCCGTAGCCTATAGTTGCTTGCATTACCAACGGCAATACTTGCACATTGATCAAGAGAGGGGTGAGAGAGCTTCCAACTCTCTCACACATCGTACGAAACATGTGGCGTCGAGAATAAAAGCTACTTTACGCCAATCTTCTAAGCTGAACTTTCTAATCTATATTGTTTTCTTAAATTTACGCGTATACTACACATTGAAATAAAACTATTTTACGGATTCTATCGCGTTTATTTACTTTTACAAATAACAACTAAATTTGAGGGTACCCAGTTATTAACTATGACATCAGGACGTCTAACACCTCAGTCCCCCGTGACCATGGTTGCTGTAAAGCAGCCGAATCGTCGGGAACATGAAAAAGTAAATAAACGCGATAGAGTCCGTAAAGTTGTTTTATTTCAATTTCTAATCTATATTCTATTGTATAGAGCTCGGCCCTGCGACCATCCAAATAAAATATCTATCTACGATAATACGAGTGTTTCCAAAGTCCCGCTGTCCTATACGAACTGAACATTTTCGAAACAAAAAAATAATAGAGGCCAAGAATGTTATGTTTGAAATGCGGAGAAAGCAAATTCCGAGTTAGAAATTAAAATAACAGACCTTTTTGCGTTATGACCTTAAATTGGAATGTCGCGCGAAAAAGGAAAACATTGTACAGATATAAAATACAAAATGCTTACGTAGATGACTACATAAAATGTTTAGTAAAATATGCCCTGGTATAAATACCTTCATCTATTTTAAGGCCCAGATATACAATGTGAAAGTTACTTTAAACCAATCTGTGAGAGGGCGGTGCTACCCAGGTCGATCAAGCCTTGTATGAGCTGTGTCAATCTACAACTTGACTCTACCACCGTTGAATTAGTGTGAAGGCGCCTGTCTAGCCCGCGAAATTCAAAATCTTCGAGTATTTTTATAGTTTATCCAAAATCTGAAAACATTTAATACAACATTTTGTGATTTGCGACAAACACAGTATGCAGTGCATTTATTTTACTCTAAATATTATCACGGTGGATATGATACTAGCTAATCACTAAATATACAAAAATTGCCAGATTATCTGGATAGCTGTCGTTCTTGAAATGTTTTAGAGTCAGTTGGATATATTAATAAATGCACTGCACACGGTCTTTGTCGTGAATTACAAAATGTGCCTTTTATTATTGTTAGATTTTGAAAATTTTCTAAAAAACCTCAAAAAATTTGAACTTCGCGGGCTAGATAGGCGCTTTAGCCTTAATTCATTCAAATAACAGTGCAATAAACCTATACGTTGGTTTGATTCTCATATAGCGTTGGTATGTAGTATACTTACCTGTAATGTACACAGAAAGTGATTTCGTTCCGACTGTACCTATGAAATTAAATAAGGCGACGTTGACGGAAATTTGCGACTTCCGCTCTCCGTATCTACAGCCGTTCCGTTCGAGATGTTTGCCAACAATTCTTTAATGCGTATTGCGTACACATGGAATAGAAAGTGAGGTTTTTCTTCCATTTATTATTTGTACTTATCATATTTTTGGGGACTCCTGTCGTTTGCACATCGCACTCGTAATAAATGCGCGGTGATTTTTATCTCATTCTATCAGGAAATTAAGTGAGCGGTCACCGCCCCAACAAAAACAAAAGTGTTTCCGAGCAATTGAAAGCAAATGCTACTGGCGATGCGAATGATTGCGACAAATTATTTTTCTTTTGAGGGGACAAAACCGCCATTCAGTTAAACACAGTTAAATAATGGGGTTATTATGTTGGCTCATTATTTTTACGAGATTTATGTATTTTAACAGTTAAATGTTTTGGTCGGATGAACATTCGTCTCATGAGCAATTTCTTTGCTCTCCTGTCATGAAAGTTTCAAAAGCCTGAAATACACAATTTAGGTTCATAAATAGTAGCTGATATATTGATAGAAGATGCCTTATGAAGACAGACCGGTCGCATCAATGCACCTGACTTTAAAGAAATACTGAAGGACGAAATCTAAATTAACGTAAGAAAAAACTAATTGCAAATTCCATCCACTTGTACAAGCTAGCATCAGGATTTATGCTCCCATATTTTTCTTGATTTAATTAGTTCAAGAACACCGAGACAGTTTTAATTTTCTCAGAGACGGTTACAGTTTCACAGCGGGGCCGACGTACGGTTAATGTAAACTCATAATGCGTCTATGCAACGAATGATCAGTATTTCATGTGACGCTAGCTTACCGCTTGCGCATTTTGGGATGGGATTCAAAAGGCCTGACTCTTTTTGGAATGCGACGTGTGTATTCGTAAACACGTTTGACGTACGCGTGAACATTGACGTACAAATTAACAATAACTTCGGATGACCTTTGACCTTGACATTGACCTCGACCTCGAGTAACCTTGGCCGTTTCGCGGGGCTCCTATTTCTAGGTTCAGGGTCACCAATAACCTAACAAGTAGGGAATGACCGGGGCTTAGTTTTACCTTAGTATACCTGTACCTACTTTAGTCATAATCGTGGAAGCTAAAGACAGCATGGTACTAACAACATCGATGATGTGATGCAGCGAGACCCCGAAGGTGACGAGCAGGGGCAGCGAAGAGTTCTCCACAGGCCTGACCGACGCGTCGTACTTCTGCATCAGGTGGCGTACCAACCGGTACTCCTCATCGCAGCACGCCGCGGCTGTGAACAAACACGTCAGATAACAATTCTGTTTCACAGCCTCAAGATTTTTTTCGACAGATTTTCTATAGAAAAACTATCAAAACCGTCAAATTAATGAGGAAATAAGAGTTCGAACGAGCGATTCGAAAAAAATAATTATACAAGTTTAATCGGTAATAATAGGTAGGTAGGTTAAATACGTAGGTGCCTAGTTGTTATTGCCATGAGTTTTTGCAACTCTTCTGTTTTAGGGAACGTAAACGAATAATTATTTAATACCGTTACATTATAATAAGATATCTGTGAATTGATTCACAAAAGGGCTTCCCGAAAAAAAGTGTCTTTACCGCGGTAATGAGAAAAAAAAGAAACCTATGTTCCCTATACCGCATGTTCCTGGCACCGCACTTGTGATAGTTTCCAAATCGCTGTTAAGTTCTCAATTATAAAGCTTACACTCCTCCGACGTGCCGCGCCAAACTTTGAAATGTTTGACCGCAGGGTTACTCCTTGTCAACTTAGATAATTCATTTCCTGGAGGCACGAACTTGACATAATATCACTATCTGCCTTAGTATAATTTAAATTAGTAGCAGCAACTTAACCGTTGTTGGGACTTTACTATTAACCAACTTTCTTGTAACTTGCGACTACCACGTTTCTCCCTCCAACTCATCACTTAAAAGCATAAAGCTTTATTCTAATTACAAAGGAAGGAGCACAAAACGATCCGAGTGAGAAGCTTCTAGCAGGCATGTGTCCCTATCTACTAGGATGTCCACGAAGGAGGGTAGGGTCAGAACCGCTAGGGATATATAAGAATGGCGACTAGGAGTGAACGGGACACAGCAATCTCCCTCGGCTCATTTTTCTGTCTTTAGAAGGTAGGACAAAAATTTACAAAATAATTCAATTAGGTATTTATAAAAAAGGAACTTGCGTCATGCAACTAAGAAAGAAAAAATTGCAAGCATATTTTATACTCACATTTGTTGCAAAACAAAATAACTTGTGTGTTTACAGCAGTATAAAAATGTTCCCCATTGCTAACTCCAGTGTATTTGAGCCCGGCTCATAAACCATCGCAGCGGTTTATTTTCACTTGAAATGTCAGCCGCAGATATAAATTGTACTGCAGCCTGGGCCAACGCAAATTGCTTAACCAAGTACGGACCGTGATGGAAGTCATAGGGTTAAGTGTTCGTTCTACTACAACAGCATAACCACGAGTCTGGTATGAGGCATGTCCCATTGTTTTTGACGGCATAGATATACGTTACAAAATATAAAATATGAACTTTATGTATAAAAAAAATAGTGCCGTTTAGGGACGCCCGAAAGAAGCGAAGCTTTATAGTATAAAGCGTAGGGCGCTGCAGCTGCAACTATGTATCTAAATATATGTAACTCAAAGGTGACTGACTGACTGACTGACTGACATAGTGATCTATCAACGCACAGCCCAAACCACTGGACGGATCGGGCTGAAATTTGGCATGCAGGTAGATGTTATGACGTAAGCATCCACTAAGAAAGGGTTTTGATTAATTCTACCCCCAAGGGGATAAAATGGAGGATGAAAGTTTGTATGATACTTTGTCAATTAAATTCCACGCGGACGAAGTCGCGGGCACAGCTAGTACCTATATATATCGTGTAACACTACTGACGTCTGACGCTTAGCACGGATAGAGTGGCCGCGCGGCGACCGATCCGAACGTCCGTATAGAAGCTTCGCTTCAAAACATTTAAATAAATATAAATATCGCCAGACAGACACACCAACTGTACGGTCCCAAACTAAGCAAAGCTTGTACTATGAGTACCGTACAATGGACTGGGGGCGATCCCAGTCACACCGAGACCAGGGTCCATTACGAAAAGAAATTCAATAATTGAATTTATTTTCGACATTTAATATAGATACATGTATTCATAACGGATATTTATTTTTGCTGATCTAAGAAACAGACATAAAACATTATGTATGCGCAGGCTAGTAATATTACCGCCCTGGCTGAAAATTACCTCCGTCGTCAAGAGTAGGCAGTCTAAATAGCCGATTAGAGCCCGAGATAACTGTTCTCATAACTTTTATCTGTGCAAATGCTACCTAAATATTTCATTCAGTATTTTTTTTCACGTCAGAATTTTAAATAATCCACCCATTGAATCCGGCCTCATAAGAAATTCAAGGCTTACAACGTTTGGCGACATCAAAAAGATTATTTTTAAACCTGATTTTTACACGGTCTATGCTGAAATAAAGTACGTTTTTAAATAGGAAATGCGAAATATGAAAGAAATGTTGGCGAGGGCGTAAATTTTATATCAGGATTTTTATAGCCTCTACGGGTACTTCCATACCTACAGGTATGAAAATGTCGAGTCATATTTTTTAAAGAATTCTTTCAGCGTTTATTTTGTAGTTGTTTTAGACTTCTGTATTACATCATCTTTGACCTAGCATGTGAACACTTGAAACGATCCCTCCTTGTGGCACAAGGCGATGTCACAGACAATATTTGCTCTGATTTTAATCCAACTTGAGGATGTCCCCGCCTTCGAACCTTACTTGTTACGGCTTACAAATGCTGGCAAACCGCTCGTTGCGGAGATATATCGCACATTCGTTCAATACGATTTTAAGCTTAATACGAATATCTACCACAGTAAAATATTCATATTTTATGTGAGAAAAATTCCTTCGTCCAATGGAGCGATAACGTTGATGCGTAGCATTGTATTCTAATACGAATTGTTTAGCAAATAAAACAATATTGGGTACCTATAGGTACCTCCTAGCTATATAATATTTTGATATTGCCTTTATATATAAAATCGCGGCTCGACCGATTTCTTTGTAATTACGAGGGATGCCTTTTAAGTTTTGTCGTTTGAAGAAAAAAACACAACTAGAACCTTATAGTACTTTTTATTGTTTTTCAAAGTATTCACCACGTAGCTTAATACACTTTTCCATTCGCTCAAACCAGTTATTATAACATTTATTCCACTCTAAAGTGGGGGTGTTCAAAATGGCTGACTTGAAAGCGTCGACTGCTTCTTCACTGGACTGGAACCTTTGACCACGAAGACTTTTCTTAATTTTAGGAAATGTAAAAAAATCGTTAGGGCTTAGGTCAGGACTGTATGGAGGATGGTCAAGAATTTCTACTTTTTCCTGCTTCAAATACTCAATCGTTTGACGAGCGCTGTGTGAACTTGCATTGTCGTGGTGCAGGATGATGCGTCGCTTTGAGTTAGATTTTCGAAGTTCGGCGATGACTTGTGGTAAACAAACTGTGGTATACCACTCTGCGTTAACCGTTCTACGATCATCAAGTGCAATAGTCGCAACATGGCCGGTTTTTCTAACGAACGTGGCCACCATCTTCTTTGAAGTGCTTCGAGAACGAACAACTTTAGTCGGCTTTGGCTCGTCTTGAAAGACCCAGATTGTAGATTGTTGTTTGGAATCAGGATCGTAGGCATAGATCCAAGATTCGTCACCACTGATGATGTCGTAGACGTGATTTGACTCTCCTCGGTTGAACCTTTGCAGAGTTTTCTTACACCATCTGACGCGGGCCGCCTTGTGATCGTCGGAAAGCAGATGCGGTATCCAACGGCAAACTAGCTTTCTTACACCAAGCGCTTCATGCAAGATCTTCTGAATGGTTGTCCCTGAGATGCCTAATAGAGCCTCTATCTCTCGATACGTCACATGACGATCTTCGAGAATTAGTTGTCTCACTCCAATGATGTTATCTTCAGTGAATGCAGATTTTGGGCGACCTTCGCGAGATTTGTCACTAACACTAGTATGTCCACGCTGGAATTCTAAATACCAGCGTTCGACAGTCCGCAGACATGGGGCTTCATCCCTGAACACAGATATTAGCTCTTCAAAACACTGAAGCCGTGTCAGGCCTCTTCTAAAGTTGTAGAAAATTATTGCACGAACATTTTCCTTAGAAAGATTCATTTTCGTACGTAACCTGACAGATTCTAATCGACGCTGTGACTAAACAATAACATTAATCCTAATACATTAAACTGTTTTGAGATTCGAAATTTAAACACATTCGAATATAGAACAGTTCCAAATTCAAAATTGCCGGGAATTATGGAAACGACAGAACTTAAAAGGCATGCCTCGTATGAGGACATGAATGGTGCTTAGCTATAGTTAGACCTGGTAAATGGCGGTGTTGTCGACATCCTGAAAATAAAATCTATGGACGCGAAGCAGCCAATCAAAACTAGTTTTGTATAAAGTAAATATTCCTATATAAACTACTAGCTGAGCCCGCGACTTCGTCCGCGTGGAATTTTGATGCTTTCTTAGGGGATGTCTACGTCATAGTAGCTTTATGCATGCAAAGTCTCAGCCTGATCGGTTTAAAATTGACAAAGTTTCATACAAACTTTCATCCCCTATTTTATCCGCTTGGGGGTAGAATTAATCAAAAGTTATAACATCTACCTGCATGCCACATTTCAGCCCGATCCGTCCAGTGGTTTGGGCTGTGCGTTGATAGATCACTATGTCAGTCAGTCAGTCACCTTTGAGTTATATATATTTAGATTCCTGTATTTACAGGATATCTGCATCATGTCCATTGTATATGTAGGTATGTTTTAAAGAAAAATAAATAAGTTCTATTTATATTTCTGTTATTTAATTAAAGTAATTTAATTTGAAGTTACAAAGTTTTGTGCTGTTAAATCATTGTGTGGAATGAAAATAGATATTGAATACCATATTATTTACAGTTTTGTCGCCTTGTTAATATTCCTAGATAATTACTAATTCGTAATTAAATAATTAAAATAATCTCGAGAAATTCGATGCCATAAATATACATTTATAAAATAACTTTCTGATGTGCAAATACGATACCTACACATCAAAAAGTTATTTTATTTTTGCAATGAAATTAAAATAAAAGCAAGGGTATTAAAGTTGGAAAAGTGGTGAGCGCCGGCTTCATGAAACTTTGACTTCCAATACAAGGCGCCCGAGCTCATTTCACATTCTCTTGGTTTTTGTCAATCGCGTTTTATAGGAATAATTTATAGGAAACTACTCACACCACAATACCTACACGCTTTGACGTATGCTACGTAGTTATATCATATTCATTGGTTTGTTGACAAACTTATCACCTGTGACTAGGTAGATTTTTACTAGTAAAACTATATTGAACTTTACAACTGACGTTACAGCCATTTACTTTTCTATTCAAGTGTTTCACTAAGATAATTATTCTTATAATATACCTACTTTAAAACATAGTTAATTTAATACCTACCAGGATGAGGAACGAGAATCTCCTAATTGACTCTACCGACTTATCTAATTTAACCACAGATATAGATTTACATAGATAACGCAAATGTATGTGCTTAGCGTGTCCGAAAACCCCGACCAAGCGTCGAGGTTGGTCGCCGATAACTTACAGTCCTCGCGACTACAGATATAAAAATATGAGTATGAGCGTGATAATCACTCGAGGGAATCGTAGCGGGCGGAGGGGCATCGGCGGCATCGGTGTCTTTGAAGCGGTTTGGATTCCCCGTCACTAATGACGTCACAGTAGGTGTTAAAAATTCGGCACGCTTGGTTTCAATACAAATCGTGATAGTTGCGTTATCTATGTAAATCTATATCTGTGAATTTGTTGCGATACTTTGATTCTATCGAAACTAAACACACTAAAAGCAGACCTAATTAGCAACTAACACGGCCCATTTGATGTCCGCCGGCCTTTGTTTAGCCGTGCTCAATGTTCGGGACATGTCGACGGTTTACAATATATTTACGCAGGTACCTACATTACCGATATTACGTAGAGACCTTTGATTATTTTAAATGCTGAAATGAAAGTATATAATAATACGCTGATTATATAATAATATACATTAATAAATAAAGATAAATCTATAATTATTTTGGTTAAGGCTTTATAAATGAGTTCGCTTTAGTTCAAGAGACATACATTTTTTGTTATAATTGATTGTATTCACTTACAGCAAAACTTATTCTAAAGTCTATTTAAATGAGGTACTAGCTGAGCCCGCGATTTCGTCCGCGTGGAATTTAACTTAACAAAAAAGCCCGCTCCCGCGCTCTGAGCCCGCGCGACAGGATCCATTTTTTAAATTTAGTTTTTCTAATATAAATGTAGCATACGTTACTGCTTATAACAACAGCTATCTACCAGTGAAAGTCCCGTCAAAATCGGTCCAGCCGTTTCGGAGATTACCCGGAACAAACATACAGACAGACAGACAGACAGACAGACAAAAAAAAATTAAATCGCGTTTTTGTTATAGGTGTCGTATGTACCTACTTTCATATGCATTTAGTGAAAAGGTGTTATTTTGATATTACAAACAGACACTCCAATTTTATTTATCATAAATAATAAGAAAATAATAAATAATATAATATAATATATACTAATATTATAAAGAGGAAAACTCTGTTTGTTTGATTGTAATTAATAGGCTCCGAAACTACTGAACCGATTTAAAAATTATTTCACTGTTGGGAAGCTACACTATCCCCGGGTGCCATAGGCTATAATATATTTTCAAAAAAATTTGGGATCCTTACGAAAACTCAAATAATGTAACCGCAATGTACCCGTGTGAATCCGGGGCGGGCCGCTAGTGTATAATACATCCATAATATAGTTGAGAAACACTGATAAAAATACCCGCGCGAAGCCGGGGCGGATCGCTAGTTTGTATAGATATGTCTTAGGGTTCCTGTTGTTCTTGGACAACAAAGTAGTATTTAATTATATTCACACAATTAAAGGGTTGAATGTTAAGTCCCTAGCTGGAAAACGGATTATATATTCCATGCTATTCCATATTAATTAGACCTCCATCACAAAGAAGATAATAAGCGCGTAATTATATTGTAAACACGGCTATACTGTTACAATCTTATTGTTCGCGCCGGAATACTTATTTCTGAATTCAATTAGCGACCGTATCTCAAGAGCGAAGCGAAAAGTTTTAACGCTTTCCATTTTGATTAATGCTATGTTCAGAGTTCGACGGTTTACAGGTTTTTTTTACCGATTTTATATGGACCGTCTATAAATCACTGTATTAGCATAGCCTGACGTTGATGGAAGTTTTATGAAGATATCTTTAAGATAAGATTCATACACCGCCAAATACTCGAACCCAAGACAATTTGTATTTATTTTTTACTGGGCCTGCTTTTTGGATTATGGCCTGAGACCTCCTCGTGTTTAAGGGAGGCTCGTGCCCAGGAGTGGGCCGTCAATAGGGCAATTTTTTTTAATGGCCTTTTATTTTAAAGCGTTAAACATAGGAGGGCCTGGCTAGAAAATTCCACTGTTGAACTAAATGAGAAAACTTTTGCCGCTGAAATGCAGTACATTGGATTCAAAGAGTACCTACCTACCTAGCGAAGAGGGACAACAACATGTTTCGAGTAAATTTGTCGTCCAGTGCGAACGTAGGGTAACAAAGAGAATACAATACTGCGTAATAATACTAACGCAATACGCCAGAGAAAAGGGGAGTCCGCTAACTCCAGTTTTCACGAACAGATAAAAAAACAATTAGTATTTTTATGAGAACCAAATAAATATTTTGTTCAAAGAAATTCAAATAATAAGTGATAATTATTATTATTTCTTTGATTTTTCGCGTACGCCAAGACTTTGTAACTACCTTAGCCTATTATTATTATTATATTATTAGTTGTTAATTTATTGCCTCGCCGAGCATACCAGCAACAACGTTGGTAGGTACGTTATTACGTTTTCTGCACGAGGTATGGGTTGGTAGGTTTTTACCTTATTATTATATTTTATTATTATTTTTTTTTTATTTATTTATTTATGATCAGGCATCGCAGGCCCATAGATACATACCTTAAACTAACATACATATTATTAAAAACTAAACTAAACTGTAGGTGGTGACGGCGGCAATCTCCCCCGAAAGCGTCTGTACACCACACCCTTCGGCCAGTAGTCTTCCTGCATGAAAGTTGACAGCCTGTCTGAGGGGACTCTAACCACAAACGCCTTGAAACTGGCGTTGTGACTGGAGTCCAACGGCTGAACTCTCAATGAGAAATTGCTCTTCACTCGGATGTACTCGGCAATGTCCCCCGCCTTGCTGGTGTAGTGGAGGCGGGACAGGTAGACTAGGGTGGTCGGCACTGCTGCACGCAACAGGACGTCGGACCCTGTTGCCGCCGTGCCGCAGCGATTTCTGTTAACCCGCTGCGTGCGTCTCTTCTTCTGCACCTTGATGAATCCCTCTTCATCTCGGTCTTCGAAGCGTGCACACGCAGGGGCCACGCTCGGCACCTTACGGATGACAGGCCGCTGCTGGGCAACAGGCTTACTGGCGGCAACGGTGGCAAAATCACGGGGCTTCTGTGGCACCGTTGATTTTGCTGGCGGGGCTGCTGCTCGCAGCTTGTCAGATGCCCGCGGGGTACGGGCAGCGGGGACGGGGGCAGCAGATGCGCACGAAGTTTGACCGGCGCACGCTGACTCGGCAACGGGTGACGCGGGTGACGATGTTAAAACCGCTGACGCAAAACTCGCCGCGGACGTATTGAAATATGCACCGCGGCGCACATTTACGTTAGCAGTTGTCGATGACCTAATTACCGCTAGCGAACTGTGTAAACTATCAACTTCCTTACGCAATTCACGAACGGTATTTTCGGATGCATCAAACCTCCGCGTCATCTCAGCCAGGCTCTGCTTCAGATGCACGATGTCCTTCAGCAGGCTGGTCACGTCGACGTGGTCGAATGTGACGGGAGGGAGCTTATTAAGGTCCCTCGCCACAAAAGTTGGCACGTCGTCCGGGTCGGTCACCTTGAGCAGCGTGATGATGTCCTGTAAGCTCTTCTTTGTCCCGTCACGCCGGCGGGACACCATCTGGTCACTCTTGTTGAGCACCCGAAACAGCAGCAGCTTGGCAGCAGCGATGTCATCTTCGCTGAAATTCGTGCTGCAGATCTGGACGGCGGACACTTCGTCCATCACGTCCAGCTTCTGCTGCAGGAACGCCAGCAGTTCATTTGCCACGAGTTCAGCGCTCATGGCAACAAAGTCACGTGCGACGGCTCGCGCCGTGCTGTCCGATATAATAAGTTATATTGATGTCAGCAAACACGTCCACATCGGAAGGCGACTGTGGCCAGACTGATTATACCATAAACCTTATAGTGCAGTGTACTAGGAGCCTAAGGAGCCTTAATTAATTTTGTTCTGGCGTCGTGGGTCAATCCTCAACGTCATCATTGGTCACCATTTTCGATCCTAGCTTAGAGGCTTAGAGGAGTAACAATAGTAGGAGAGTGCGGCGGGACTAGCCCCATTTTTCAACTTTGTTTTCGACTGGCCACTCGTGCACAAAATACATTTGATAACGAATCTAATTTAAAACGGCTCAAATTCATTTTGCAGTGACCTCTGCTCACACCCAAAAGGTTAAAAGCGGCATACATACTCGATGTTACACTGTGAGTACACAAGAAGGCCAGAATATGACTGGAAACAAAAAGCGGGATGTATTATGACAAGCTTTATGTGAGTGGTTGGTCGTGACAAGGGTCCTTACATATGCAGGATATTGGAATACACGAAACATAGTACAAATGAGACGTTCGCAATAATAATCCTTGTTGTATAATATTAGAAATGGAAAACGTTATAAAATAAAAAAGTTGTTTTTTTTTTTAAAGTAAATTACTTATTATATTGTTAATATTTCGTAAGGCACCACAATGGAGCTATGTTTAGTCAGACTTAACCTAACCTAACTTGATTTTGTTGAAGAAGGAAGCTCTCAATTAGGTGGTACTCTTTTTAAAAAGTGTTATCCCAAAATCGTCGTTTATACCCCATGTTAGTAGTCAAGCCACTGAGTTCCTTGCCGGATCTTCTCAGACAAGATCACATTCTAAACCAGTAGTAGAGATTTCAATATGGTTTGAAAATGACAATTTGTATGTACCTAAACCAAATAAAATAAATGGATACGTTAAGCATTTCACGAATTTGCTTTGATCTAAAAAACAAAGTCAAACAAACTCATTGTGTAGCTGTTTCTGAGAATGTACATCAACTCTTATTTTATTAAAGGAAACCATTGAGCTTCTTGTCAGATCTTCTCAGTAGAAGCAGCATTTCGAAGCGGTGGTCGATTCTGACTATTCATAAGTATTTTTTGGCATTCATAATTTAAAATATTTTGAATTTTAAACGGAGAGTGGACGCACGTCTTTATGTTTCAATCTTTCACAGAAATAATCATGTAATTAAATTCAATGGTTTCAACAAATTGATTGAAATAGTACAGAAGTAATCAAAAGTAATCACGATGAAGCCCTAAATTGTATTTTACTTTCACGGGAAACCAACTCAGTAACTAGATATAAACTTTCCATCGGTGTCTCATTTCTTAACGCCGAAACTGAAATTTCCAGAAAATTACCTTGTTAATCTGTTACAACTTTTATGTGCAAATTCGGAGGTAAATATTTGATATGCTCATCTTAGAACATGATTATTGGCAGCTAAACACAAAAAAGTAAGATAGGTAGGGTATTGTTTTTATAAGTAAACTAGCTGTGCCCCGCGACTCTGTCCGCATGGAATGTGGATAACCCTTATCACTTAGGGGTATTAAAAATAGACAGTAGCCGATTCTCCGACCTACCCGATATGCACACAAAATTTCATGAAAATCGGTCGAGCTGTTTCGGAGGAGTATGGTAACTAACATTATGACACTAAAATTTTATATATTAGATAACATGTCCGTAATGGGTCTAACTTTCGTGCGTTAATATATTTCCGAAAGCGTAACGAAATGTTAGTTTAATTTGCATGTGTAAGATTACACGCTAATGTTTGCGACGCGTGCCGCTTCATGTTCAGAATTATCAAACAACATTATCTTCTTAGGTACTTACATCCTTGCTAAGGGAAATAGCCAATTAAGTGTTGTGTAATAAGCAACGATATGCCTCACATAAAACTTGTGACGCCTAAACTATAATTTAATATAATATCGTTCTTGTGTACCTTCAATTTTTTATGTAATTTTCATAACTTCGTGCATACAAACAAAGTCAACAAGAACAAACAATAAACAAAGAAAATTAATTTATCTTGAAACTCTTGTAATTAAGTAACTTAAAACTCTTGTAACTTTTTCAAAGGAGGTACGACTCACCTTTTATGAAAACGGTTGCAAATATCCATATAATCTGACGAACAGATAACGGAGATATCATGATGATAACACGCGGGATATCCTCTTCAATAAAAGAGATTGTTACACTATTGTATTACAATAATTTCATTCATCTCAATACTAAATCACATTTTTTTTCTATCTTCGCTACCATAGTGAAGTTATCACATTGTTCATAGGAAAATCATAACGTACTGGCCACGGTAGTCCAGACGGGACAATACAACTTGATAAGTCATAAAATATTTACAACGTTCGTAAAATGTGATTAACGATGCGAGGGAAAGTTGCGTGTGCGTGGCGGTTACGGCGGCATCGCGAGCGGTGGCGGCGAGCGCGGCGTTCGTAGCACTGAGGCTCTACGAGGCTACGCCGCGACAGTGCTACGGGCTACGAGACTACGGGTTACGGTGGGGATACATGGCGATGATAGAGGGTGTGCAAATGATGATTTTATGGCGATATTTATGGTTTTGTATGAGCAAATCAGTTTATTATAAACTTATACGTAGGTAATAATAGATATACTTAAGATATGTAGAAGTGTTATAACCTTTCAGGTTGAAAAATGTAATTAAAATATATTAGGGTTATAAGTAAATACGTAAGAGTTAAAGCATCTCAATCAATTTCAACAATCAGTTCTGAAACATTTGTGGGATATAAATCACTCAATTGTACACTGAGTTATTTCTAGCAGTTTTCAATTAACGGGCTCTTAAAGCAATTAATACTGGTTACTTGAAATTTCTCGATGTGGTGTAACGCCAGCGTCACTTTTAAGTGATTTTATGCTTATAACGAATAGTCGTTATAAGCTATAATCACCTAGATTATTCGTATCTTACCATAGGGTAAGATACGAATTTGTATTGTCTCTAGATAGGAGGGGATATAAATTAATACAAATCCTACCTACAAGTATTTAAATGCTAAGATATCCTAATGTCCGAAACAAGACAACGCGATAAAATCTGTAAAAATATGATTTATATTATATTTACAATCTATCATTTTAGGAGTGAGTTTCATTACAACGCTGGGTTCCAGATGGTTCGAGATTATTTTTGTTTAATTAAAACAGTCTCGTGGCAAAAAATAATACTAGCACTTTTAAGCGCTTCAATGCTCTTCTTGAACTCCGAAATATTTGGTGCGCAGGTAAAGAATATTTTACCTTGTATTATGTTTAATAGGGACATAAGCAAAGTAATTAGTTATGTAGAATAGAAGGAGGTATACATCCACCAGTGAACAAAAAACTCTATTTAAAAGACGCGCCGTGGGAATGCAGTGTGTGTGAGTGGCTGAAAACCCTAACGCGTGCACTGCGGAAAAATACTGAAGGACGGATGGATTTTATTTCAAACTAGCTAAGCCCGCGTCTTCATCCGCGTGGCATTTAACTTAACAAAAAAGCCCGCTCCCGCGTTCTGAGCCCGCGCGACGGAACCCATTTTTTATTTTGTTTTTCTAAAATAAAAGTAGCCTAAGTTACTGCTTATAACATCAGCTACCTACCAGTGAAAGTCTCGTCAAAATCGGTCCAGCCGTTTCGGAGATTACCCGGAACAAACACACAGACAGACAGTTTTTGCTATAGGTCCCGTATGTACTTTCATATGCATTTAGTGGAAAGGTGTTATTTTGATATTACAAACAGACACTCCAATTTTATTTATTTGTATAGATTGCTAATTTCATTATTATATTATAGCTTTCGACAATCCTACTTAGCTAGGTGATAATGGGTCATGAATTGTCCATAAGTATCCAACCATACGGAGCGTGATTTTTAAAATGATATTGGCCCCGCCACTTACTCCCACTACTGCTACTCTTGTAAACCAGGATCGACATGAAGGAGCGTGATGAGGACGTTTATATATATATATACGTAATACATATTTGTGATTATTGTATTAACATGTTTATGACATAAATAAGTCGATGAATAGACGTAAAGAGTAATTACTTGACTAGAACTATCTACTTCTAATTGATAGGTTCATTGGATGAGGACGTTGTCTGTAATATCTCTAATGTAATTAGATACAGAGTATAGCAGACATATTAGTTTGGACTAAGATACCTATTTAATACCTTTATCATTATAAACCTAAATCAACGAACCAGTAAGAATAAAATCATCTTTCTTCACCTTCTTTAAACCACGTGGATAAAATCAAATAAATACTAATGATTTGCCGAAACTCTATCCATATCTGAAAATCAACTGGTTTTGTTATTTATTTTTCAGGTTAACGTGAAGGCTAGAGGCAAGTACAGTAAATGTAGTGGTTAAAAGTAATGTGCGGTCGCTAACCCAACGCCTGCGAGGTGGGTTTCTAGCTATTTCACCTAACTGACTCGTAAACTCGACATGAAAAATAAACAGCCGTTATGTTTCTTACCTTATTTCTAGTTCACAGATAAATGTGTCAAAGAAAATGTAGACCCGAAAACGCTTGCACGGTGGTTTTTTATAAACTAGTTTCGGGCCGCAAATTCCTCCGCGTGGACTTAAGTAAAGTATCCTATGTACCTATTAATGTATGTTATAACCTATATTATATATGAGATAGCAGTGATAGCCGATTGGTTAAGCACGCGTCTTGCGGGCTACCAGGTCTATGGTTCAAACCCCGGCTCGACCCTCTGGATTTTTCGAAATCTATGTGCGAATCATAATTTCTGTATGATTATCACTTGCTTACGGTGAAGGAAAACATCGTGATGAAACCTGCATGTCCTAGAAGATTTAACAAATTTTCGAAAGATATGTGAAATCCGCCAACCCGCACTGGGCCAGCGTGGTGGATTATGGCCTCGTGTTGAGGGGAGGCCCGTGCCCGTTGAGTGGGACGTCAAAAGGGGCTAAAATTATTATTATTATAACCTATATGTGTGCCATATTTCATCCAAATCCGTTCGACCGTTTTGGCGTGATTGAGTAGGATTAGAAACTTGCAAAAATATGAATATGCAAGCCACACTCTCCGTTAGGCCTTCTAGTTAACAACGAATTGCGACTGAACAAAATTTTATGTAGCTATAAACATTGCTAAGAGCATGAGAAATAAGTACAAAATAGACACAGTTTTGTAAGGTAAAATAATGCTCACCAATGCCTGACTTCTCCCTATGACTCGCAACCATAGAAAATACCACTTATACCTACGTGATAATTTATGCAGTTTTTCACGAATAAAAATGAATACCTACACAAAATAGACAAATATTTTTATTTAATAGTGAAGACTATTAATTTCGTAATGGGAGCAAGAGTATAGGGGTAGGCGGCATGCGCAAGATCTAGAAACCAATTAACGATACCGCCGCGCTGTGCTGGAGCGGCAAACCCAAGCCCACTTAACGATTTGCCGGCGCCACTGCACTCACATCACGTTGTACCTATGTAATTAGAACCTACAAGGATTTAGGAAAGTCACAAGTTTTTTCTGATACATACAGGTATCTGCCATAACTTTAAAGCATACTTTCCCAAAGTGGGCGATAACGCCCCCTTGTGGGCGCTGCAGGCCTAAAAGGGGGCTGTAAGAGACCCAGAAAAAAAATGGAGGTGTTGTGTAGCTCACAATAATCAATCAATTTAATTCGACGTTATAGTGGTTTTTAAGTAGGTGAAAAAATGGGGGCGCTAAAAGATAATTTATTCTCAAAGTGGGCAGTATACAAAATAATTTTGGGAACCACTGCCTTAAAGTATCTACTTTTTGGGGTTCCGTACATCAAAAGGAAAAAACTGAACCCTTATTAGATGACTTTGTTGTCCGTATGTCTGTCGGTAAATACCTTTTTATTTCAGAAACGGGTATATAGTTATATAATATACTTACTAGATACATTAGCAATGATCACAGAATCTTCAAAGTACACTGAGTCATTTTGGTTTAGATCTTCTCAGTGTGAGTAAATTACACTAATTTTGTATAATTTTGGGTGACCAGTTTTGCTGTGTAAGGGCTTCCAAACACTTCGAAGTTTGTTTGTTAATGTTGAGACAAGGAGTCTAAGAATCAAAAAAATATATGACTGCTTTTATAGACTAGAATGTAACTTAGATACTTATAAATAAAACTCATAATTAAATGCTTGATCAGGAGTCCTTTTTTGAATAAAAGTAGCCCCCGGTATAGTAACGGTTTTTATTACTTCAGTTCCGATCACGTCACTGAAAAAAAGATATTATATGAAGGCTCTAAGTGGAGGATTTTGTTCTAATTACAGGGCTAAGTAAGGTCTAAACTAACGAGTATGGATGCCTGTCAGAAATGACTCTCCTCATTTCTATAATCCTAGTAATTTTGTTACGACTAAAACTGGTTGTTGTAACTATTTATTATTTAGTATTTAAATTACGCAAGATCTTCAAAAAATGACGCTGACAACATTTAAGTTGCGACTTGATTATATTAATGTTATAAAAGAAACCATTATTTATTTCAAAAAAAAAATAACCTAATAGTATTTACCTAAAATTCGTTTTGCTAATTAATCGCCTCCTATCGAAATATAAATCCCACCTTCAACTCACATTCATTATATCTCGCAGACTATAAAAAATATTGACATTGCAACTAAAGGGTCAATAACTCTACAAAGGGGTTTTCTGTATCGCTCATAGCCGATCCCCAATTCATTTCAACTCATCTCTATTTATTTTCTGAAAAATATCACAAGTAAAGTAGTAAAGTAAAATATCACGTTATTTCTGTGCACGTTTCGTTAATTAACTATTTATTTTGTACCTTTTGTGTTTTATTATTGCTCTATATTTCTCGCACCCTGAATTCTCTTATACTTTTATTCAATTCTCTCACAAATAACATCAAAGTCCATAAATTGTACCCCTAATTCCATATTCTCACTCGAATTTATAATAGAAGAGAAACATTGTCGGATTTTTAAAACTTCTTCGCAGCTGAAAGTCTAACCCGATCTCGAAGTAAATTATTTTATTTGGCACCCACATGTAAGTAGGTATTTGACCTGAGTTTTATATTATGTATATATTCTTTCTTTACAAAAGTACTTGTACAATTGATATCAGACAAAGAGATAACGGAACTACGCGGGTAGTTGTGTTAACCAAATAGGTACCTAATCAAAAGTGTGGAAATATAATAGTGTTGCGACCTTGAAACTATTCCGTCTATTATCTCGAAGAATCCAAATCCTAGCAGCCTTAGACAAAAACGCATTGTTAGTCTAGATGTACTCCATCGATTAAATATGAAGAATCTCGAAAATGGAATGTTCGAAATCGAAGGTATGTAGGTATAAGGTGAACGCCCTTGCGTTATCGGCGCGGCGACGGCGGCGAATACCTACTCGCGAACGAATACAAAGGGAAGCCGACAATGGGTCTCGAGACCATTCGATTGCGATTATTATTACCTACATACCTACCGAAAATGTTCAGGAAAACACCAACTCGCATCTTTATTCGATATATAAGGAGTCGACGACGGGCAGCGAGTTAGTTACATTTTGGAAGCGACAGTGTACGGAACTTAAGTAAGCGAACGAAAAGTGATATACCAGTGACCTAGGCGATTATATTGGAATACTGTGTGGTTGCTAAGTGATTCGGAACAGTGTTTGTTGTGAGTAACTAGTGATAGTCAACTAGTGTAGTACTTTGTATTTGTCAAGTTTGTGGAGAGCGAAATAAACCCTTTATACACCGGAACGGCATTTAGTGTACCTACCCCTAGTACCTAACAATAGTATAAAAAATACAATTTTGTTTTCCTTCCCTGAGCTCCTATGAACAGCTACCTAAGACTAACGTAGATCATACCTATAAGCCTATACCTTAGTTAATATCAATAAAATGAATTAAATCCGGTTAAGATGCCATTAAACCAGCGGAACAAAACAAGAAAGGAAACGCCGGCAATACAACATCAGTCTCAGTACTAAAATATAATGGATTTTACTTGCCCAGGCCGGAGAACGCGGCAAATACCCATATTTTTTCCTATAGAGTTCATAAACATCCGGATTCTGGTGAATTATTTTATATACTAACGTTTTTATTATAGGTGCCTTATTGGAAGAATATTGGAGGGCATGTATTGTACCTATATAGGTGGCCAATAAAACGAGGTTATGGCTTCAGCAAAGGAGTTGTCATTTCCCTGAAAATCAAACAAATAAAACATGCTTCACTTTCTGTGGTTAAATGCAATCCATTGTTCTTAAACAAATTTTATACGTTTGGCGTAATCTACACTATTGAGTTCCAATATACAGACCCTCAGCCTAATTTAGAGCTCACACGAAACATTTGTCTTTTATTTTAAACGTTTAGTCTTTCAACCTCTATTCCATTCCAATAAATGATATCCCCACAGTTGTCTGTTGTGCATCGTGCTGTAGGTAAAGCACCTATACCGGAGCCCATTCAAATGTGAAGCGATCGATTAGGTCTACCTTTGGTCATGGGCAACTCCCGCCCTAATCAAAACGTTTACCTACATCGGGGTGATGACTATTATAGTTTTATTGGATAATGAAAAATAATTGGATTGCATTAATTGGATATGAATAAAATGTGTCTTACGATTAATGCCTGTAAAACAATATAATTTTAAAAAATGATAAGTTGGCAATAATTCTGACGTTTTAACTATCGAAAACGGTACTAACTAGTTTTAGCAAACATTAATAAAAGAATATATGTATTTGTATTATATTCATAATAATTAGTACTAAAGTTGTAGTAAGTAAGGTGTAAAGTTGTTTAAAGAAAGTTGGTTGCCATAACAAGACAATACTTAGGTGGGTAATTGTTAGTCAATATCTCCGATCATTCAAGTTCATTCGAACTTGAATGGGTACGAACTTGTCGAACTTGAACGACTAAGGTTTAACGAGTATTAACGCCTTTCGGAAGGTACTTTAAGTATTTGCAATTCAAATCTCTTAACAGTAGATGATAGTTATTAGGTAAACTTTCTCCAAAAGAGGTTTAAAATAGAGAAACGTCAATATACAAATAAAATACGAACTATTTATCTACTGTTAATCTTCGGACGAAATAATGCCTACTTTTCTTATATTTACGCGAATACTACACATTTAAATAAAACAATTTTTACGGATTATATCGCGTTTATTTACTTTTTTATGTTCCCGACGTTTCGGTTGCTTTACAGCAATTACTTATTTGCATTATATTTGAATAATAGACACTTATTTGCATGAGTAACACGTATCTATGGCATAAATTATTTAATGATAGGTTCATTACGGAATTAATAAGAAAGCGTTGAAATGCAGTTTCTGCTCCATAGAGCGGAAAAAAAATAATTAATCCCTACGTGAACGTGGGTGCAACAACAACTTTTATTAAATTGTAAGTACATATTACTTATTGATTTTCCAAATCTGAAGCCTCAACAATGCTAGCTCAGCTGGTATGCTGAAAATGCTGGATATTTATAATTCTAATTCAGAATAGGAATATCTACATAATAGCTCAACTATAATTCAACGTTCAGATTAATATCGCCTAGGCATTGCTTTCACAGGTGGCGCAAATTGATGGAAACGAGTTATCGTTCTAGAATGCCACATTTAATAGGAATAGTAAGTACTTAATGTTAGTAGTTATGTATAGGTATATATATATATATATTAATAGGTAGTTATTTTGTACCAAAGTGTTTAGGGAACTACTTTCTGAACTGGAGCAGACTTGGCTCTAACTTTACGCGTGTTGTTGCTGAATATTTAGACGGGTAGGTAGGTACTTATAATGTTATACCTATGTCAACAGTGTCGAACAGGTATTTTGGAAATCACAACATTAATTTTGCTATGATATTGGAATATAGTTTTTGCCCCATGATAGCTAACCCGCGTAGGTAAGGTGGGTGGACCATTTTACATTAATTTCAGCATTTAAACCAGTTTAAGCGCGTAGGTACTCCAATATTATCACAAATGCCTCTCTCAGGAACGGCAACAAATATTACAAAACTAGTTGCTGCCCGCGACTTCGTCCGCTATGTATTAGTATTCTATGTGTTAATCCAGGTTATAAACTATCTGTGTTCCAAGTTTCATCCAAATCCGTTCAGTAGTTTTTGCGTGAAAGAGTAACAAACATCCACACTCACAAATTTTCGCATTTATAATATTAGTAGGATGAATGGGTAAGTACTTAAATGGAATGGTATTGTCGTCACCAGTCAATCATCCATTTTAGAGATTAACTTTAAATCTCACTGAACGTGATTTGAAGTTATACCAGGCATGCCTTTTAAGTTCTGTCGTTTCCATATTTCCCGGCAATTTTGAATTTGGAACTGTTCTATATTCGAATGTGTTTAAATTTAGAATCTCAAAACAATTGAAAGTTTTAGGATTAATGCTATTGTTTAGTCACAGCGTCGATTAGAATCTGTCAGGTTACGTAAGAAAATGAATCTTCCTAAGGAAAATGTTCGTGCAATAATTTTCTACAACTTTAGAAGAGGCCTGACACGGCTTCAGTGTTTTGAAGAGCTAACATCTGTGTTCAGTGATGAAGCCCCATGTCTGCGGACAGTCGAACGCTGGTATTTATAATTCCAGCGTAAACATACTATTCTTAGTGACAAATCTCGCGAAGGACGGCCAAAATCCGCCTTCACTGAAGATAACATCATTGCTGTGAGACAACAAATTCTCGAAGATCGTCATGTGACGTATCAAGAGATAGAGGTTCTATTAGGCATCTCAGGGACAACCATTCAGAAAATCTTGCATGAAGCGCTTGGTGTAAGAAAGCTAGTTTGCCGTTGGATACCGCATCTGCTTTCCGACGATCACAAGGCGGCCCGCGTCAGATGGTGTAAGAAAACTCTGCAAAGGTTCAACCAAGGAGAGTCAAATCACGTCTACGACATCATCAGTGGTGACGAATCTTGGATCTATGCCTACGATCCTGATTCCAAACAACAATCTACAATCTGGGTCTTTCAAGACGAGCCAAAACCGACTAAAGTTGTTCGTTCTCGAAGCACTTCAAAGAAGGTGGTGGGCACGTTCAATGGAAAAACCGGCCATATTGCGACTATTGCACTTGAAAATCGTAGAACGGTTAATGGAGAGTGGTATACCACAGTTTGTTTACCACAAGTCATCGCCAACTTCGAAAATCTAACTCAAAGCGACGCATCATCCTGCACCACGACAACGCAATCTCACACAGCGCTCGTCAAACGATTGAGTATTTGAAGCAGAAAAAAGTAGAAATTCTTGATCATCCTCCATACAGTCCTGACCTAAGCACTAACGATTTATTTACATTTCCTAAAATTAAGAAAAGTCTTCGTGGTCAAAGGTTCCAGTCCGGTGAAAAAGCAGTCGACGCTTTCAAGTCAGCCATTTTGAACACCCCCACTTTAGAGAGGTATAAATGTTATAATAACTGGTTTGAGCGAATGGAAAAGTGTATTCAGCTACGTGGTGAATACTTTGAAAAACAATAAAAAGTACTATAAGGTTCTAGTTGTGTTTTTTTCTTCAAACGACAAAACTTAAAAGGCATCCCTCGTATATGAAGCGAGTCTCACATTTCGTAAATAGACAAAATAAATGTGCCAAAAAGCTGAGGCTTAGTGTTCAAGTTGGTAACTTATGTAGGTACTCTCGTAAGCTCCCTAATCTATGCGGTTTAGCTAAGCTTTAAGGGATTCCAAAAGTAATACGTGATTTGAACTAAGCTGCAATCTGAAAACTATTCGGTTTTATATAATTTTCGAGCAGTTAGATAACCGTTATCTAAGGTAGATAACTAGGTACGCTTGTCTATGCGACGCGACTTCACTGTGATATAAATAGGTATTAAAAGTTTCTTACCTCCCGTTACTTATATCATAACCGCGTGAACATATATTTTCTTTTTCCTGCTTACCTACTTTGCAGATATATAGGTAATGGATTGTTTACGAAGTTAGTTTATTACTTACCAAGAATAACCCACATACTTATGTTTTCAACAACTTTCACTTTATTCCACCTGTGCCCAATCCCTTCAAATATTAAGTCTGCTTGACGAGGGAAAAGAAGTTAGAAACCTATTACCCTGGCCAAGGCAAACCCGGTACAAAGTCGTGCACAAATTGTAAGTTAAACAAGGGCAAGGCGTATCCCCGACCGCAGCCGAAGAAGCTGACACTTTGCGGGCGGATGTATCAGACAAATCTATTAAGAAGCGAAAGGGTTAAACCGTTTAAGGGGAAGAACTTAACAGTTCAAGCAGATTTCAGCGTAATCTTCGCCTTTATTGTTGGGTTATATTCTGTAAAGTAGCATTGGAATAGGTAGTTGACATTGGTAGTCTGGGGATTTTATAATATACTAGCTGTGCCCCGCGACTCCGTCAGCGTGGAATGTGGAAACCCCTTATTACTTAGGGGTATGAAAAATAGATGGTAGCCGATTCTCAGACCTACCCGATATGCACACAAAATTTCATGAATATCGGTAGAGCCGTTTCGGAGGAGTATGGTCACTAACATTGTGACACAAGAATTTTATATATAAAATAAAATTTACTCGCTTTAATAAAATCCCCTTCGCTCTAGGGGAGGCCTGTACCCAGGAGCGGGACATTAAAAAAGGATGTATTATTATTAGATGCATTTGTGTCTGTATGTGTGTTTGCACGTGAATACTATGGTGAACATGTTATACCACGTCTAACTAAATAAATTAACAGCAGTTTAGGTAAAATCTCTGGGGATTAATATTCGAGAGATTCCTGAGCAGCTATTACAATTACCGGATAAAATATTACACTTAAATTTGGTAAGGTCAGGTGAGGGCCTTTTTAGATACTGAAACATTTCATTCGACTGAAACATTTCATTCGAGAGACTATAGGTTATTATTATATTTAAAGTACTAGTTGGTTTAAAAATCGCTACGTCGCGTTTATCTACTGAGTGTCGTGGTTTTGTCATATTTATGGTAATTAAATTTACTTAATTAGAGTCGTCGATTCAATTTATTACGCATGTTGTTCGCTAATTGTCAAAACATAAATAAATATAACAATACTAAAATATCTAAAGTAAACTCCTGTGGAAATGAACATAGGAACACAGACAATAAACATTTATACAAAGACTCGTAGTCGTCACCAGCCGTCGTCGATGATCATTTGTAGTTACTGTGGGGTTTAAACATCACACATGGCCAAGCAACAAAACGAATCATGCACTTTTCGGCCGTCGGTCGCCTTCCTATATAATCCCGTTAAATACACGATGCAATTGATCAACATTATAGTCTCATCAGTTCATTGAAGAAAACGAGTCATGAGGACTAATCATAATCGTATTTATTTTTACACATACAATGAGACTATAAAGCCAATTCATACAATCTACGCTCACCAATGTATCCGCAACACACCTGAATCGCGTTCGCACTCACACACTCGCGAAATAGGCAATACCCGCACTTTGCCATTTTTATATTGACTTTTAGCGCACACGCAGACCGAATTATTTTATTGATAAATTTGAATATTATACATAAATACATGTATATTGTATGAATAATAGTAAGGCAGGACCAAATCGACGTGGATCTGTAAAATTTGTTCTGGATGTTCCGGCAACGTGGACTACATATCCCGTCTGTAGTTAGAGGAAACTTACAGACTTATGACCTAGACCTAGCGATTGATATTTTCTGACCTCCCAACACACCTTATAGTCAGAACCTGGTGGCAGATGAACAACGTGCCCCAACAAAACCAGCAATCTAAATCGACCTTAGTAAGCTCAACTGGGTTAAGACTCATTTGACGTTACCTAGCGATTATTCTACAATTATGATTCAGTCGGTATTCGCTCACATCCATGTCCAAATCATTCCAACTACTATCCCGTCGTGTTCAGCTTTCCCTGGAAATTAATGAATGAATGGACTCTCCTAATAACACAACAATAGTAAGACAAAACAGCAGTTATAACGACGATATTCGGACAACATGTACAAAACTATACTACATACCTTATAATATTTTTACCTACAACACTCAGTTTAGACGCTCCGGAAAATTATTTGAAATTAATCTAAAACCCCACTTGCAAATAAATCATAATTTAAATTAAAATATTCGCGGTTCGCGCACTCGTACACGTCTCAAAGGATCACTCCCGAGAATCGAACCCGACTGTCCTGTAGTCAAGACCTGACCGTCCCGTCGCTAAAACCTCACTCCCCCCGTTGTATCCCAATCTCCAAAACCAAGGAAGCCAAAAATTCAACAGAGCCCCCTCTTCGTCTTGTATTTTAGTTTTTGCCCATAAACTACCTTAAAACTATGTTTCTAAGGATTATAATTAATTGCCGTAGTTTTGCGTGGACAAGTGCATAAGCCACGCCCACAGACCCCTTTTTTCTCGCAATTATGAGTGTTTGGGTTGAGGGCTCATAATTTACTCTCTCGTTTGACAGATTTTATTTCGTTTGGTTCAAATTTCAATTGTATGGGCGTAAAACGAGCCAAACACTTTAAGCATGTGCAAAGAACAAAACGGCTAACAGCGTCACCACGTGTAGACAATTAAGTTCACATCACAAAGAAAAGTCAATTGTAGGATGACAGATACTTCGTGCTTTATCATAGATTTTATGACCCTTGGCCTTCACAGTATGTTTTTTGTTCACCTAAGTTTGTGGGTTGAAATGTGTTTGCATGGGAGTGTTTTATTTTTTATTAGCCATAGCTATTCCCAAACATTGTTATCGAATTTCTCTTAGAATGTCCATACAAGGGCCTGAGACTAAATCTCATGTTTCCAAACTACTTGAAACAAATATTAATTGCTAACACATTTTTGACGAAGTGTGTGAAAGCTCAGCTTTTGGACATTTTATTTTTTTGTAGACTGGAATTCTATGTAGTTGTTTCAGACAAAAAGCGCATTGAATACTTTATTTAGGTATTTAAGTCGAGTTTAGGTCGCCTGCAGTATGAACTGTTACAGTCGCCCCTAATTATATAATTATGAACGTCAACTCGTTGGAGTGAATGGTTATATAATTCTTTAGGAAACTTGATTATTTTATTGTAGTTCTGATTTTTTATACTTTTTGTAGCTAGAGTTAAATCAACTTTTTAAGTAAATAGTTATAGAATCCTGTAGAACAACCACTCTTCCACTATCCTTTATACTCTGAATTGCTGGCAAATCTTTTAACGCCCAATTTGTAATCAATCATGAGTGACACACGTTGATGATAGCAGAAAATGTTTATGTTGTGTAGATAGCTCTTTGTCTATGAAGGATACTCAAATTTGTGTTGATAGCCAACATGTCTAGTCGTTCAGTAGGTCTGCATCACCGTATACAACAATCCAAACGTTGATGTATATATTGTAATGTAAGGTACATGTACGGAATGTGGTATCACGTTTGTATCGATAGATCCAGCGGTGTACTGGGTATTACAGTGACGGAACAATCAGAGGTCTTTCTTGCTTAAGACATTCTCTATTCGAAAGTACCTATACTGTTATTCCCCAGAAATCGATTTAATTCTACCATGTCCGTTCCATATAAAAATTAAAATCCATTGAGATGTAAACAGTAGAGTGACGCAAGGTTTCAGCAGACCCACGAATGACTTGAAAATATGACGTTATACGCGAGACTATCTCGAGTAAAAGTCGTAGTTATTGTCTCCAATGATTGACTGATAATAGTGAATATATCCGCTGTCCATGATATGTGAATGTATGAACAACAATACGTTGTGCCAGCCTGTGCTTAATTTGTCCAAATGTGTCATCATCAATATGTGTCCTTCATAATCAAACTGAAATATACATGTGTGCGTAGATAGGTACAGTATGTGTTGTGCATTATCCAAGGCACCGTGTACTCATAATTTGAACTTCTAAATTAGGTACTAATCCGTCGTTCCTTATAACCAATAGTTTAATTAGGACCTTAAACTTGATTGATGATTTTAATTACTATTTAATTTAAAATAAATAGTTAATAAATTCCCGTTGGTCACACCAAGTGTACCGTAGAACGAACCTATATAGGCGGTCCCTGTATCTTCAAATCTGAGAAGAAGTAATTTTTCAAAGAGAAAAATATTACCGCACTCATATAAGCGGGAATCGAACCCATGACTACTTGGTATAGCATCAGCTTAGCCAAGTCACAACAAAAACTCTTCTCAATTTGTACATGTAGGAATCGAACCCACAACAAATCGGTATATCCAAATCACAACAAAACCTTCTAAATTCGCACATGTGGGACTCGAACCCACAACAAATTTGTGTAGCGCCAACTAAGCCTAGTCATAACAAAACCTTTCCAAATTTGTACGTGTGGGGATCGAACCCACGACAATTTCGTATAGCACAAGCTAATCCAACAAAACCCTTCTAAATCCACACATGTGGGAATCGAACCCACCACAACTTGATCTAGCGCCAGCTAATCCATAACAAGATAACTCTTCAAATTCGCATATGTGGGAATCGAACCCACAACAACTTCTATAGCGCCGGTTAAGCCAAATCACAACAATATCTTTTCAAATTCGCACATGTGGGAATCGAACCCACAACCACTTATTATAGTGCCAGCAAATCTGTCACACAAAAAAAAATCTCTTCTAAAATAGTACAAGCGGGAATCGAACCCACAAAAACTTGATATGGCGCTAGCTAAGCCAAATCTCAACAATCCTCTTCTAAATTTGTATATGTGGGAATCGAACCCACAACCACTTGATATAGCGCCAGCTATTCATAGTCACAAAAAAAAATCTCTACTAAATCAACATATGGGAATCGAACCCACAAGATCTTATATAGCGCCAGCTAATCCATCACAACAGAAACCTTTCCAAATTTGTACATATGGGAATCGAACCCGCAACAAATTGGTATATCCAACTCACAACAAAACCTTCTAAATTCGCACATGTGGGATTCGAACCCACAACATCTTGTATAGCGCCAGCTAATCCATAACAAGATAACTCTTCAATTTCGCATATGTGGGAATCGAACCCACAACAACGTATATAGGGCCAGTTAAGCCAAATCACAACAATATCTTTTCAAATTCGTATATGTAGGAATCGAACCCACAACCACTTGATATAGCGCCCGCTATTCCAAGTCACAAAAAAAAAATCTCTCTCTACTAAATCAACATATGGGAATCTAACCCACAAGATCTTATATAGCGCCAGCTAATCCACCACAACAGAAACCTTTCCAAATTTGTACATATGGGAAATCGAACCCACAATTACTTGGTATAGTGTTGGCTAAGCCAATTCACAACAAAAATCTCCAGAATTTGTACAGGTGGGAATCGAACCCAAACCAACTTAGTATAGTATCTTCTAAACGCCAGACGCAATTCGATAGTCTCAAGAAAAAAATAATTCGTAATATGATTTAATATATCGGTCTATTCTAAACTACCACTCGCCCTTATCCTATTATTCATTGGGAGTGCAAATTAAATAATATTAGTTTTAGTGTAAATACGCCCCTACACTATTAATTGGGTATTCTTAATTGGATCTAAACACGCCCCTATGTCCTTATGTAATAAAATCGAATTTAGCATAAAACTATCATCATGAGTAAGTTAGTTTGCTAATTAACTACTATAATATTATACTGAATTAAATTACTCTGCTCTACTGCCATTTAGATCACCATCACTATCATCACCATATTTATCATCTCTGTATCACCCATCATCAAAATCATAACCAAATTCATTAGCTGCATTACCATATTCATACTGTGATGATACTATCCCATCAAAATCGAATCACAGGCCATTCAATAAAACATCGATAAACGAAATATATCCTGAACAAGACTAACTTAACCTATACTAGTGTTACTAAAGGACTATCCTAATTTATTTAACCTAGCATAAAAACTAAAACAGTAGCTAAAAGAAAATGTTTCCTAAATGTCACACTCTAGAGGACAACAAAAAGTTATAGCAACCTAAGATGTATTTCTTATGGGATTCCTTTGACAGGACTATGGACTAGGATATTATCAACTCAGATTAGTCGATATGAGCTGGGGTAGTCTGGTTCGCACGCCTGTGTGGTTTATGTTCTAGTCAGCAATTGTAGCTAGATTTAAACATCCCCTAACATATAGTTAAGTATTTATCCTTCATTCTTATACGAATTACGCACCGCGCGTGTTACTGTAGGAAATTATTTTCTCATATTATGAGTGTATGTGGCGTAGTACTATATCATCAAATGGTATGCAATTTGTACAAACTCCAGCTAAAGGAGTAAAACAATTTTCCAAGAGTACCTAAGAAATCAGACAAAAGGTCGTTCCGATAATTATAAGTACTATTTATGGTTTTAGGTTCGTGGTCGTCAATTTGGTTTAAGTTTTCCTACGTTGTGTATTTTTTTTATATTTTTATGTAGTAACTCAGATTCTTTTATTAGGTTTTTAATTCGACGCGAATCAAATTAAAATTGTCTGACCTAAATCCTGGTCACGGCACCAACTGTAACATTTTTATTTCCCTGACTATTTAGTTTATTTGAATTTGATACGAAATATTCTATATTATTACGAGATCCTGGTCACGGCACCACTGAAACATTTCATTCGAGAGACTATAGGTTATTATTATATTTAAAGTACTAGTTGGTTTAAAAATCGCTACGTCGCGTTTATCTACTGAGTGTCGTGGTTTTGTCATATTTATGGTAATTAAATTTACTTAATTAGAGTCGTCGATTCAATTTATTACGCATGTTGTTCGCTAATTGTCAAAACATAAATAAATATAACAATACTAAAATATCTAAAGTAAACTCCTGTGGAAATGAACATAGGAACACAGACAATAAACATTTATACAAAGACTCGTAGTCGTCACCAGCCGTCGTCGATGATCATTTGTAGTTACTGTGGGGTTTAAACATCACACATGGCCAAGCAACAAAACGAATCATGCACTTTTCGGCCGTCGGTCGCCTTCCTATATAATCCCGTTAAATACACGATGCAATTGATCAACATTATAGTCTCATCAGTTCATTGAAGAAAACGAGTCATGAGGACTAATCATAATCGTATTTATTTTTACACATACAATGAGACTATAAAGCCAATTCATACAATCTACGCTCACCAATGTATCCGCAACACACCTGAATCGCGTTCGCACTCACACACTCGCGAAATAGGCAATACCCGCACTTTGCCATTTTTATATTGACTTTTAGCGCACACGCAGACCGAATTATTTTATTGATAAATTTGAATATTATACATAAATACATGTATATTGTATGAATAATAGTAAGGCAGGACCAAATCGACGTGGATCTGTAAAATTTGTTCTGGATGTTCCGGCAACGTGGACTACATATCCCGTCTGTAGTTAGAGGAAACTTACAGACTTATGACCTAGACCTAGCGATTGATATTTTCTGACCTCCCAACACACCTTATAGTCAGAACCTGGTGGCAGATGAACAACGTGCCCCAACAAAACCAGCAATCTAAATCGACCTTAGTAAGCTCAACTGGGTTAAGACTCATTTGACGTTACCTAGCGATTATTCTACAATTATGATTCAGTCGGTATTCGCTCACATCCATGTCCAAATCATTCCAACTACTATCCCGTCGTGTTCAGCTTTCCCTGGAAATTAATGAATGAATGGACTCTCCTAATAACACAACAATAGTAAGACAAAACAGCAGTTATAACGACGATATTCGGACAACATGTACAAAACTATACTACATACCTTATAATATTTTTACCTACAACACTCAGTTTAGACGCTCCGGAAAATTATTTGAAATTAATCTAAAACCCCACTTGCAAATAAATCATAATTTAAATTAAAATATTCGCGGTTCGCGCACTCGTACACGTCTCAAAGGATCACTCCCGAGAATCGAACCCGACTGTCCTGTAGTCAAGACCTGACCGTCCCGTCGCTAAAACCTCACTCCCCCCGTTGTATCCCAATCTCCAAAACCAAGGAAGCCAAAAATTCAACAGAGCCCCCTCTTCGTCTTGTATTTTAGTTTTTGCCCATAAACTACCTTAAAACTATGTTTCTAAGGATTATAATTAATTGCCGTAGTTTTGCGTGGACAAGTGCATAAGCCACGCCCACAGACCCCTTTTTTCTCGCAATTATGAGTGTTTGGGTTGAGGGCTCATAATTTACTCTCTCGTTTGACAGATTTTATTTCGTTTGGTTCAAATTTCAATTGTATGGGCGTAAAACGAGCCAAACACTTTAAGCATGTGCAAAGAACAAAACGGCTAACAGCGTCACCACGTGTAGACAATTAAGTTCACATCACAAAGAAAAGTCAATTGTAGGATGACAGATACTTCGTGCTTTATCATAGATTTTATGACCCTTGGCCTTCACAGTATGTTTTTTGTTCACCTAAGTTTGTGGGTTGAAATGTGTTTGCATGGGAGTGTTTTATTTTTTATTAGCCATAGCTATTCCCAAACATTGTTATCGAATTTCTCTTAGAATGTCCATACAAGGGCCTGAGACTAAATCTCATGTTTCCAAACTACTTGAAACAAATATTAATTGCTAACACATTTTTGACGAAGTGTGTGAAAGCTCAGCTTTTGGACATTTTATTTTTTTGTAGACTGGAATTCTATGTAGTTGTTTCAGACAAAAAGCGCATTGAATACTTTATTTAGGTATTTAAGTCGAGTTTAGGTCGCCTGCAGTATGAACTGTTACAGTCGCCCCTAATTATATAATTATGAACGTCAACTCGTTGGAGTGAATGGTTATATAATTCTTTAGGAAACTTGATTATTTTATTGTAGTTCTGATTTTTTATACTTTTTGTAGCTAGAGTTAAATCAACTTTTTAAGTAAATAGTTATAGAATCCTGTAGAACAACCACTCTTCCACTATCCTTTATACTCTGAATTGCTGGCAAATCTTTTAACGCCCAATTTGTAATCAATCATGAGTGACACACGTTGATGATAGCAGAAAATGTTTATGTTGTGTAGATAGCTCTTTGTCTATGAAGGATACTCAAATTTGTGTTGATAGCCAACATGTCTAGTCGTTCAGTAGGTCTGCATCACCGTATACAACAATCCAAACGTTGATGTATATATTGTAATGTAAGGTACATGTACGGAATGTGGTATCACGTTTGTATCGATAGATCCAGCGGTGTACTGGGTATTACAGTGACGGAACAATCAGAGGTCTTTCTTGCTTAAGACATTCTCTATTCGAAAGTACCTATACTGTTATTCCCCAGAAATCGATTTAATTCTACCATGTCCGTTCCATATAAAAATTAAAATCCATTGAGATGTAAACAGTAGAGTGACGCAAGGTTTCAGCAGACCCACGAATGACTTGAAAATATGACGTTATACGCGAGACTATCTCGAGTAAAAGTCGTAGTTATTGTCTCCAATGATTGACTGATAATAGTGAATATATCCGCTGTCCATGATATGTGAATGTATGAACAACAATACGTTGTGCCAGCCTGTGCTTAATTTGTCCAAATGTGTCATCATCAATATGTGTCCTTCATAATCAAACTGAAATATACATGTGTGCGTAGATAGGTACAGTATGTGTTGTGCATTATCCAAGGCACCGTGTACTCATAATTTGAACTTCTAAATTAGGTACTAATCCGTCGTTCCTTATAACCAATAGTTTAATTAGGACCTTAAACTTGATTGATGATTTTAATTACTATTTAATTTAAAATAAATAGTTAATAAATTCCCGTTGGTCACACCAAGTGTACCGTAGAACGAACCTATATAGGCGGTCCCTGTATCTTCAAATCTGAGAAGAAGTAATTTTTCAAAGAGAAAAATATTACCGCACTCATATAAGCGGGAATCGAACCCATGACTACTTGGTATAGCATCAGCTTAGCCAAGTCACAACAAAAACTCTTCTCAATTTGTACATGTAGGAATCGAACCCACAACAAATCGGTATATCCAAATCACAACAAAACCTTCTAAATTCGCACATGTGGGACTCGAACCCACAACAAATTTGTGTAGCGCCAACTAAGCCTAGTCATAACAAAACCTTTCCAAATTTGTACGTGTGGGGATCGAACCCACGACAATTTCGTATAGCACAAGCTAATCCAACAAAACCCTTCTAAATCCACACATGTGGGAATCGAACCCACCACAACTTGATCTAGCGCCAGCTAATCCATAACAAGATAACTCTTCAAATTCGCATATGTGGGAATCGAACCCACAACAACTTCTATAGCGCCGGTTAAGCCAAATCACAACAATATCTTTTCAAATTCGCACATGTGGGAATCGAACCCACAACCACTTATTATAGTGCCAGCAAATCTGTCACACAAAAAAAAATCTCTTCTAAAATAGTACAAGCGGGAATCGAACCCACAAAAACTTGATATGGCGCTAGCTAAGCCAAATCTCAACAATCCTCTTCTAAATTTGTATATGTGGGAATCGAACCCACAACCACTTGATATAGCGCCAGCTATTCATAGTCACAAAAAAAAATCTCTACTAAATCAACATATGGGAATCGAACCCACAAGATCTTATATAGCGCCAGCTAATCCATCACAACAGAAACCTTTCCAAATTTGTACATATGGGAATCGAACCCGCAACAAATTGGTATATCCAACTCACAACAAAACCTTCTAAATTCGCACATGTGGGATTCGAACCCACAACATCTTGTATAGCGCCAGCTAATCCATAACAAGATAACTCTTCAATTTCGCATATGTGGGAATCGAACCCACAACAACGTATATAGGGCCAGTTAAGCCAAATCACAACAATATCTTTTCAAATTCGTATATGTAGGAATCGAACCCACAACCACTTGATATAGCGCCCGCTATTCCAAGTCACAAAAAAAAAATCTCTCTCTACTAAATCAACATATGGGAATCTAACCCACAAGATCTTATATAGCGCCAGCTAATCCACCACAACAGAAACCTTTCCAAATTTGTACATATGGGAAATCGAACCCACAATTACTTGGTATAGTGTTGGCTAAGCCAATTCACAACAAAAATCTCCAGAATTTGTACAGGTGGGAATCGAACCCAAACCAACTTAGTATAGTATCTTCTAAACGCCAGACGCAATTCGATAGTCTCAAGAAAAAAATAATTCGTAATATGATTTAATATATCGGTCTATTCTAAACTACCACTCGCCCTTATCCTATTATTCATTGGGAGTGCAAATTAAATAATATTAGTTTTAGTGTAAATACGCCCCTACACTATTAATTGGGTATTCTTAATTGGATCTAAACACGCCCCTATGTCCTTATGTAATAAAATCGAATTTAGCATAAAACTATCATCATGAGTAAGTTAGTTTGCTAATTAACTACTATAATATTATACTGAATTAAATTACTCTGCTCTACTGCCATTTAGATCACCATCACTATCATCACCATATTTATCATCTCTGTATCACCCATCATCAAAATCATAACCAAATTCATTAGCTGCATTACCATATTCATACTGTGATGATACTATCCCATCAAAATCGAATCACAGGCCATTCAATAAAACATCGATAAACGAAATATATCCTGAACAAGACTAACTTAACCTATACTAGTGTTACTAAAGGACTATCCTAATTTATTTAACCTAGCATAAAAACTAAAACAGTAGCTAAAAGAAAATGTTTCCTAAATGTCACACTCTAGAGGACAACAAAAAGTTATAGCAACCTAAGATGTATTTCTTATGGGATTCCTTTGACAGGACTATGGACTAGGATATTATCAACTCAGATTAGTCGATATGAGCTGGGGTAGTCTGGTTCGCACGCCTGTGTGGTTTATGTTCTAGTCAGCAATTGTAGCTAGATTTAAACATCCCCTAACATATAGTTAAGTATTTATCCTTCATTCTTATACGAATTACGCACCGCGCGTGTTACTGTAGGAAATTATTTTCTCATATTATGAGTGTATGTGGCGTAGTACTATATCATCAAATGGTATGCAATTTGTACAAACTCCAGCTAAAGGAGTAAAACAATTTTCCAAGAGTACCTAAGAAATCAGACAAAAGGTCGTTCCGATAATTATAAGTACTATTTATGGTTTTAGGTTCGTGGTCGTCAATTTGGTTTAAGTTTTCCTACGTTGTGTATTTTTTTTATATTTTTATGTAGTAACTCAGATTCTTTTATTAGGTTTTTAATTCGACGCGAATCAAATTAAAATTGTCTGACCTAAATCCTGGTCACGGCACCAACTGTAACATTTTTATTTCCCTGACTATTTAGTTTATTTGAATTTGATACGAAATATTCTATATTATTACGAGATCCTGGTCACGGCACCACTGAAACATTTCATTCGAGAGACTATAGGTTATTATTATATTTAAAGTACTAGTTGGTTTAAAAATCGCTACGTCGCGTTTATCTACTGAGTGTCGTGGTTTTGTCATATTTATGGTAATTAAATTTACTTAATTAGAGTCGTCGATTCAATTTATTACGCATGTTGTTCGCTAATTGTCAAAACATAAATAAATATAACAATACTAAAATATCTAAAGTAAACTCCTGTGGAAATGAACATAGGAACACAGACAATAAACATTTATACAAAGACTCGTAGTCGTCACCAGCCGTCGTCGATGATCATTTGTAGTTACTGTGGGGTTTAAACATCACACATGGCCAAGCAACAAAACGAATCATGCACTTTTCGGCCGTCGGTCGCCTTCCTATATAATCCCGTTAAATACACGATGCAATTGATCAACATTATAGTCTCATCAGTTCATTGAAGAAAACGAGTCATGAGGACTAATCATAATCGTATTTATTTTTACACATACAATGAGACTATAAAGCCAATTCATACAATCTACGCTCACCAATATATCCGCAACACACCTGAATCGCGTTCGCACTCACACACTCGCGAAATAGGCAATACCCGCACTTTGCCATTTTTATATTGACTTTTAGCGCACACGCAGACCGAATTATTTTATTGATAAATTTGAATATTATACATAAATACATGTATATTGTATGAATAATAGTAAGGCAGGACCAAATCGACGTGGATCTGTAAAATTTGTTCTGGATGTTCCGGCAACGTGGACTACATATCCCGTCTGTAGTTAGAGGAAACTTACAGACTTATGACCTAGACCTAGCGATTGATATTTTCTGACCTCCCAACACACCTTATAGTCAGAACCTGGTGGCAGATGAACAACGTGCCCCAACAAAACCAGCAATCTAAATCGACCTTAGTAAGCTCAACTGGGTTAAGACTCATTTGACGTTACCTAGCGATTATTCTACAATTATGATTCAGTCGGTATTCGCTCACATCCATGTCCAAATCATTCCAACTACTATCCCGTCGTGTTCAGCTTTCCCTGGAAATTAATGAATGAATGGACTCTCCTAATAACACAACAATAGTAAGACAAAACAGCAGTTATAACGACGATATTCGGACAACATGTACAAAACTATACTACATACCTTATAATATTTTTACCTACAACACTCAGTTTAGACGCTCCGGAAAATTATTTGAAATTAATCTAAAACCCCACTTGCAAATAAATCATAATTTAAATTAAAATATTCGCGGTTCGCGCACTCGTACACGTCTCAAAGGATCACTCCCGAGAATCGAACCCGACTGTCCTGTAGTCAAGACCTGACCGTCCCGTCGCTAAAACCTCACTCCCCCCGTTGTATCCCAATCTCCAAAACCAAGGAAGCCAAAAATTCAACAGAGCCCCCTCTTCGTCTTGTATTTTAGTTTTTGCCCATAAACTACCTTAAAACTATGTTTCTAAGGATTATAATTAATTGCCGTAGTTTTGCGTGGACAAGTGCATAAGCCACGCCCACAGACCCCTTTTTTCTCGCAATTATGAGTGTTTGGGTTGAGGGCTCATAATTTACTCTCTCGTTTGACAGATTTTATTTCGTTTGGTTCAAATTTCAATTGTATGGGCGTAAAACGAGCCAAACACTTTAAGCATGTGCAAAGAACAAAACGGCTAACAGCGTCACCACGTGTAGACAATTAAGTTCACATCACAAAGAAAAGTCAATTGTAGGATGACAGATACTTCGTGCTTTATCATAGATTTTATGACCCTTGGCCTTCACAGTATGTTTTTTGTTCACCTAAGTTTGTGGGTTGAAATGTGTTTGCATGGGAGTGTTTTATTTTTTATTAGCCATAGCTATTCCCAAACATTGTTATCGAATTTCTCTTAGAATGTCCATACAAGGGCCTGAGACTAAATCTCATGTTTCCAAACTACTTGAAACAAATATTAATTGCTAACACATTTTTGACGAAGTGTGTGAAAGCTCAGCTTTTGGACATTTTATTTTTTTGTAGACTGGAATTCTATGTAGTTGTTTCAGACAAAAAGCGCATTGAATACTTTATTTAGGTATTTAAGTCGAGTTTAGGTCGCCTGCAGTATGAACTGTTACAGTCGCCCCTAATTATATAATTATGAACGTCAACTCGTTGGAGTGAATGGTTATATAATTCTTTAGGAAACTTGATTATTTTATTGTAGTTCTGATTTTTTATACTTTTTGTAGCTAGAGTTAAATCAACTTTTTAAGTAAATAGTTATAGAATCCTGTAGAACAACCACTCTTCCACTATCCTTTATACTCTGAATTGCTGGCAAATCTTTTAACGCCCAATTTGTAATCAATCATGAGTGACACACGTTGATGATAGCAGAAAATGTTTATGTTGTGTAGATAGCTCTTTGTCTATGAAGGATACTCAAATTTGTGTTGATAGCCAACATGTCTAGTCGTTCAGTAGGTCTGCATCACCGTATACAACAATCCAAACGTTGATGTATATATTGTAATGTAAGGTACATGTACGGAATGTGGTATCACGTTTGTATCGATAGATCCAGCGGTGTACTGGGTATTACAGTGACGGAACAATCAGAGGTCTTTCTTGCTTAAGACATTCTCTATTCGAAAGTACCTATACTGTTATTCCCCAGAAATCGATTTAATTCTACCATGTCCGTTCCATATAAAAATTAAAATCCATTGAGATGTAAACAGTAGAGTGACGCAAGGTTTCAGCAGACCCACGAATGACTTGAAAATATGACGTTATACGCGAGACTATCTCGAGTAAAAGTCGTAGTTATTGTCTCCAATGATTGACTGATAATAGTGAATATATCCGCTGTCCATGATATGTGAATGTATGAACAACAATACGTTGTGCCAGCCTGTGCTTAATTTGTCCAAATGTGTCATCATCAATATGTGTCCTTCATAATCAAACTGAAATATACATGTGTGCGTAGATAGGTACAGTATGTGTTGTGCATTATCCAAGGCACCGTGTACTCATAATTTGAACTTCTAAATTAGGTACTAATCCGTCGTTCCTTATAACCAATAGTTTAATTAGGACCTTAAACTTGATTGATGATTTTAATTACTATTTAATTTAAAATAAATAGTTAATAAATTCCCGTTGGTCACACCAAGTGTACCGTAGAACGAACCTATATAGGCGGTCCCTGTATCTTCAAATCTGAGAAGAAGTAATTTTTCAAAGAGAAAAATATTACCGCACTCATATAAGCGGGAATCGAACCCATGACTACTTGGTATAGCATCAGCTTAGCCAAGTCACAACAAAAACTCTTCTCAATTTGTACATGTAGGAATCGAACCCACAACAAATCGGTATATCCAAATCACAACAAAACCTTCTAAATTCGCACATGTGGGACTCGAACCCACAACAAATTTGTGTAGCGCCAACTAAGCCTAGTCATAACAAAACCTTTCCAAATTTGTACGTGTGGGGATCGAACCCACGACAATTTCGTATAGCACAAGCTAATCCAACAAAACCCTTCTAAATCCACACATGTGGGAATCGAACCCACCACAACTTGATCTAGCGCCAGCTAATCCATAACAAGATAACTCTTCAAATTCGCATATGTGGGAATCGAACCCACAACAACTTCTATAGCGCCGGTTAAGCCAAATCACAACAATATCTTTTCAAATTCGCACATGTGGGAATCGAACCCACAACCACTTATTATAGTGCCAGCAAATCTGTCACACAAAAAAAAATCTCTTCTAAAATAGTACAAGCGGGAATCGAACCCACAAAAACTTGATATGGCGCTAGCTAAGCCAAATCTCAACAATCCTCTTCTAAATTTGTATATGTGGGAATCGAACCCACAACCACTTGATATAGCGCCAGCTATTCATAGTCACAAAAAAAAATCTCTACTAAATCAACATATGGGAATCGAACCCACAAGATCTTATATAGCGCCAGCTAATCCATCACAACAGAAACCTTTCCAAATTTGTACATATGGGAATCGAACCCGCAACAAATTGGTATATCCAACTCACAACAAAACCTTCTAAATTCGCACATGTGGGATTCGAACCCACAACATCTTGTATAGCGCCAGCTAATCCATAACAAGATAACTCTTCAATTTCGCATATGTGGGAATCGAACCCACAACAACGTATATAGGGCCAGTTAAGCCAAATCACAACAATATCTTTTCAAATTCGTATATGTAGGAATCGAACCCACAACCACTTGATATAGCGCCCGCTATTCCAAGTCACAAAAAAAAAATCTCTCTCTACTAAATCAACATATGGGAATCTAACCCACAAGATCTTATATAGCGCCAGCTAATCCACCACAACAGAAACCTTTCCAAATTTGTACATATGGGAAATCGAACCCACAATTACTTGGTATAGTGTTGGCTAAGCCAATTCACAACAAAAATCTCCAGAATTTGTACAGGTGGGAATCGAACCCAAACCAACTTAGTATAGTATCTTCTAAACGCCAGACGCAATTCGATAGTCTCAAGAAAAAAATAATTCGTAATATGATTTAATATATCGGTCTATTCTAAACTACCACTCGCCCTTATCCTATTATTCATTGGGAGTGCAAATTAAATAATATTAGTTTTAGTGTAAATACGCCCCTACACTATTAATTGGGTATTCTTAATTGGATCTAAACACGCCCCTATGTCCTTATGTAATAAAATCGAATTTAGCATAAAACTATCATCATGAGTAAGTTAGTTTGCTAATTAACTACTATAATATTATACTGAATTAAATTACTCTGCTCTACTGCCATTTAGATCACCATCACTATCATCACCATATTTATCATCTCTGTATCACCCATCATCAAAATCATAACCAAATTCATTAGCTGCATTACCATATTCATACTGTGATGATACTATCCCATCAAAATCGAATCACAGGCCATTCAATAAAACATCGATAAACGAAATATATCCTGAACAAGACTAACTTAACCTATACTAGTGTTACTAAAGGACTATCCTAATTTATTTAACCTAGCATAAAAACTAAAACAGTAGCTAAAAGAAAATGTTTCCTAAATGTCACACTCTAGAGGACAACAAAAAGTTATAGCAACCTAAGATGTATTTCTTATGGGATTCCTTTGACAGGACTATGGACTAGGATATTATCAACTCAGATTAGTCGATATGAGCTGGGGTAGTCTGGTTCGCACGCCTGTGTGGTTTATGTTCTAGTCAGCAATTGTAGCTAGATTTAAACATCCCCTAACATATAGTTAAGTATTTATCCTTCATTCTTATACGAATTACGCACCGCGCGTGTTACTGTAGGAAATTATTTTCTCATATTATGAGTGTATGTGGCGTAGTACTATATCATCAAATGGTATGCAATTTGTACAAACTCCAGCTAAAGGAGTAAAACAATTTTCCAAGAGTACCTAAGAAATCAGACAAAAGGTCGTTCCGATAATTATAAGTACTATTTATGGTTTTAGGTTCGTGGTCGTCAATTTGGTTTAAGTTTTCCTACGTTGTGTATTTTTTTTATATTTTTATGTAGTAACTCAGATTCTTTTATTAGGTTTTTAATTCGACGCGAATCAAATTAAAATTGTCTGACCTAAATCCTGGTCACGGCACCAACTGTAACATTTTTATTTCCCTGACTATTTAGTTTATTTGAATTTGATACGAAATATTCTATATTATTACGAGATCCTGGTCACGGCACCACTGAAACATTTCATTCGAGAGACTATAGGTTATTATTATATTTAAAGTACTAGTTGGTTTAAAAATCGCTACGTCGCGTTTATCTACTGAGTGTCGTGGTTTTGTCATATTTATGGTAATTAAATTTACTTAATTAGAGTCGTCGATTCAATTTATTACGCATGTTGTTCGCTAATTGTCAAAACATAAATAAATATAACAATACTAAAATATCTAAAGTAAACTCCTGTGGAAATGAACATAGGAACACAGACAATAAACATTTATACAAAGACTCGTAGTCGTCACCAGCCGTCGTCGATGATCATTTGTAGTTACTGTGGGGTTTAAACATCACACATGGCCAAGCAACAAAACGAATCATGCACTTTTCGGCCGTCGGTCGCCTTCCTATATAATCCCGTTAAATACACGATGCAATTGATCAACATTATAGTCTCATCAGTTCATTGAAGAAAACGAGTCATGAGGACTAATCATAATCGTATTTATTTTTACACATACAATGAGACTATAAAGCCAATTCATACAATCTACGCTCACCAATGTATCCGCAACACACCTGAATCGCGTTCGCACTCACACACTCGCGAAATAGGCAATACCCGCACTTTGCCATTTTTATATTGACTTTTAGCGCACACGCAGACCGAATTATTTTATTGATAAATTTGAATATTATACATAAATACATGTATATTGTATGAATAATAGTAAGGCAGGACCAAATCGACGTGGATCTGTAAAATTTGTTCTGGATGTTCCGGCAACGTGGACTACATATCCCGTCTGTAGTTAGAGGAAACTTACAGACTTATGACCTAGACCTAGCGATTGATATTTTCTGACCTCCCAACACACCTTATAGTCAGAACCTGGTGGCAGATGAACAACGTGCCCCAACAAAACCAGCAATCTAAATCGACCTTAGTAAGCTCAACTGGGTTAAGACTCATTTGACGTTACCTAGCGATTATTCTACAATTATGATTCAGTCGGTATTCGCTCACATCCATGTCCAAATCATTCCAACTACTATCCCGTCGTGTTCAGCTTTCCCTGGAAATTAATGAATGAATGGACTCTCCTAATAACACAACAATAGTAAGACAAAACAGCAGTTATAACGACGATATTCGGACAACATGTACAAAACTATACTACATACCTTATAATATTTTTACCTACAACACTCAGTTTAGACGCTCCGGAAAATTATTTGAAATTAATCTAAAACCCCACTTGCAAATAAATCATAATTTAAATTAAAATATTCGCGGTTCGCGCACTCGTACACGTCTCAAAGGATCACTCCCGAGAATCGAACCCGACTGTCCTGTAGTCAAGACCTGACCGTCCCGTCGCTAAAACCTCACTCCCCCCGTTGTATCCCAATCTCCAAAACCAAGGAAGCCAAAAATTCAACAGAGCCCCCTCTTCGTCTTGTATTTTAGTTTTTGCCCATAAACTACCTTAAAACTATGTTTCTAAGGATTATAATTAATTGCCGTAGTTTTGCGTGGACAAGTGCATAAGCCACGCCCACAGACCCCTTTTTTCTCGCAATTATGAGTGTTTGGGTTGAGGGCTCATAATTTACTCTCTCGTTTGACAGATTTTATTTCGTTTGGTTCAAATTTCAATTGTATGGGCGTAAAACGAGCCAAACACTTTAAGCATGTGCAAAGAACAAAACGGCTAACAGCGTCACCACGTGTAGACAATTAAGTTCACATCACAAAGAAAAGTCAATTGTAGGATGACAGATACTTCGTGCTTTATCATAGATTTTATGACCCTTGGCCTTCACAGTATGTTTTTTGTTCACCTAAGTTTGTGGGTTGAAATGTGTTTGCATGGGAGTGTTTTATTTTTTATTAGCCATAGCTATTCCCAAACATTGTTATCGAATTTCTCTTAGAATGTCCATACAAGGGCCTGAGACTAAATCTCATGTTTCCAAACTACTTGAAACAAATATTAATTGCTAACACATTTTTGACGAAGTGTGTGAAAGCTCAGCTTTTGGACATTTTATTTTTTTGTAGACTGGAATTCTATGTAGTTGTTTCAGACAAAAAGCGCATTGAATACTTTATTTAGGTATTTAAGTCGAGTTTAGGTCGCCTGCAGTATGAACTGTTACAATACTAACTCGTTGTAAATTGCTGGTTGTTTGTTGTAATCAATCTTTGTCGACATTTTACTGTGGGGTTTGGGTATACATTATTTCAGACATTACCTCAGATAAATTAGTTTGGACTTGGATTTTACGTAGTATTTTAAATCTGTGGGACTTGGCATCTATAGGCGTACTTGCCAAACCTGTTGGGTCATTGGCCATAACCGTGTAAGTAGGTATGATTTTGAAACTAGGATTGTTTATCCCTGATTGAATTGATACATTGTGCAATGAACTTAAGGCAACATGCCTTACGTTATTAACTAATACTAAGCTAATTTAGGTAGCTACGCGACCCTTAAAATATATTTTCCCAACCCTTTAACACACTTAGGGTTGGAAAAATATATGTAAATTGTATGGATAAAGGATTGGGCCACACGCCGCGCACACTATAATAACATTTAGGCGTTAGTTACCTACCTATTTACTGAAATTCATGACGGTATGGCTTTTCAAACGGATTACCATATCCCATTTTCCTCCTACATACCAGGAATTTGAATTCAAGATAAGTAGGTGGTGGGTAGAATAACAATAATCGATAGTTTACGTAGGTTGGTAGGTATCTACTTTCCTATTCGAAGGTTCGTAGTAATGATAAAGGTCATTTAAAAGGGTGCCTACAATAAATTTGTCATCGGCAGATTGCCACTTCAATTCGCGACACCGCTAGATGAATGATTTACAGCGGGATTACGAGCGAGTCGCCCGAACAAGTTTGCGGCGAGGATCAACTCCGAAGGAATTAGGGCGCTCAGATCTGGAATAAACTTAATAAAAATGTAGAAGATAGGTACCTATTTACCTACCAACTTACAAATACATAATATAGGTAGGTATTATGATATTCTGCTTACTAGAATCTAGTGGTCGAAAGCGCGGCGTACCGATCATTGGGTTATAAATGCGAGAGTCTTGTTATTTTCGTAACAAAAGGTACCTACTCAATGGCCACACAGTTTGGTAAAATACAGGTTGTCCAAAAGTTCAAAATAATTATTTAGGTGCATATTACGGTTTTTAGGTGTTCTAATCACAGTATTTTTTATATAATTCTATTCTAAACCAGCAAGTATTATTTCAGACTTTTGAGGGAAGATCGGACTAACATTTGAGAATTTGAGGGAACCTCACTAGATTTTTTTTTCTCAACTTCTATTTGTATACTTCAGATTATTCAAACACGGTGCTAATTGTTAACGAATATACGTAGTTAAGCCCTGATTTTTGTTGTGTTTGTAAACTCATTGGTTTCTGACTTATACGTGAGCAAAGACGAGACTTTTTTTTTGGGCATGATGAAAAATTTACCGTCAAAGGGCAAGACCGGACAGCAATTTAAAGTTGCTTCTAGTGCTTGAAGAACAACGTCCATAAAGGATTATCCTTCTAAAACATATTTAAAATATAACCTTTTATTCCAACAAACACACATGTTCTGATCGATTATCCGAATGATTGGTTTTTGGCATCCGATCTTGCCCGTGATGCAAAAATTTTGTGGTTTTGTGATTCGCAAACTTTGTAATGTGTCAAAAAGGTATAACCTAGATATGAAAAAAATGATGTTTTACTATGTAACCTAATGTTTATATGAAGTTTATGAATCTGAATCTGATTTATATATTATGAACGGTGCAATGTGAACAAAAACATTTAATTTGAATGGCATTCAAGGCGACATATAATAAAAGTTTGACAGATCTTGTCCTGCCCGGGTGAAAACAGGATCTTTGCCTACAGTGACCCTAGGACTGTTTGGATCAGTTCTATCTAGCTATCAGCCCATAAAACACAGTATTCAGAGAAAATAGTAATACAACGAGCTTTATTCTCGCCAAAATATGCAATCAAAAGTCAAAGGGGGAAGATCGGAAGACCGAAATATATCAAAAATTCCCTTTTTTGCTTTTTGGCGCGTAGCACACGTCCAACTTGTCGGAGCGACTAGCGGGAACTACTGGTCGCGGCAGGATAAAATGGCGTCTTGTAAAATGTTGACAACACTATAAAACATGGCCAAAGTCGCCGGGAATTAATTTCATCCGGTCTTCACCCATGTTGCTAATATTAATAAAATACGGTATACCTACTTCAAGGACGTAAAACTGTATGTTGTCTCAACTCCGAAGTATACCTACTTATCTACATAAAAACGTTACAAACCAAACTTATTTATTTGGACAACACAACCGACAAAAATGACTTATCACTACATAGTATAAAACGAAGTCGCTTCCTGCTGTCTGTATGTCCCTAATCCCTATGTATGTTTAGATCTTTAAAACTAGGCAACGGATTTTAATGTGGTTTCAATAGATAGAGTGATTCAAGAGGAAGGTTTATATGTATAATACATGCATAATATAGTAGAGTTGCACCCGTGTGAAGCCGGGGCGGGTCGCTAGTACTATATTATAACATATTATAATGGACTAGCTGTGCCCGCGACTTCGTCCGCGTGGAATTTAATTGACAAAGTTTTATACAAACTTTCATCCCCTATTTAACCCCTTGGGGGTAGAATTAATCAAAATCCTTTCTTAGCGGAGGATGCCTACATCATAACATCTACCTGCATGCCAAATTTCAGCCCGAGCCGTCCAGTGGTTTGGGCTGTGCGTTGATAGATCACTATGTCAGTCAGTCAGTCAGTCACCTTTGAGTTATACATATTAAGATAAGCATTAAGTATATCATACTTTTATTCCTTTATTAACGTTTATCAAATCTTGAACAACACCTTAGAAATACGGTCGTGAGATAAAAAGCAGTAAGACCACAATTGATTATAGGTACTTACCTACAGCCGCACAGAAGGCCAGATTGATTAGGCTCTAGTCATCCTTTGTTAAAAAACATCGCTCCATCAAAATCAGGGGCAAACTTCACAACAGCCCTGAACCATTAGTCCAGAGTGACATTTCCTTATTACCCACCTATAAAAAAATAAATTTCCTTTTAGCCAGGAGCGCCGGCTTTTAGAAAACCCCATGGGTGCTCTCGATTTGCTGATGACTCAATTAAAAGTTCGAAAGAATTGCACACCGACCTCTCTATTTGTTTCAAATGCTTTAAACACACCGACCAACGAATAAATACCTACGACTTACTTAGATAGTTAATCGGATAATCGCATCTAGATCTGTCTAGTACCCAGCTCAGTTTATAAGCGAATAAATAAGTAAAGTACCTAGGAAGTAGAACAGAAAGATTTAAAAAAGATTATGGGTTTGATGTGTTTGCTCATGCCTCATGGGTGTTCAGCACACACTAAATGCATTGGGTGAGGATCCACACCCTGCAATTGCAGCCTAAATCTGATAATCTTGTATGTAAAAACGTATTGAGTACAGCGGCGTAATAAAAGCTCCTCCCCGACTTAGTGTTAAAAAATAAATAGCGCTACTTACGTACATACCTACTTATAAAGAAAAGTAATTAATAAATGTAGGCATAATATCAATAAATGTTTCCCACTCAAAAAATAGTAACGTATAGAAAAAGGTCCTTTTGAAAATTCAAAACAATTGAAGTTTAATGTTAGTAAACTATTGAGCTGGCTGTCTGCCAAATTAAATGTCGAAAAAAAACAAACATGGATCCGTGGATCTGACACATTATACCAAAATTAGCAGATTGAATTCAAAATGGTATTTTTTGTATCATGAACTATACCTAGCAATATTTATCGTATTCATTTTGTATTATGAGTGTTTCTAATAAGTAATTAAGTAAATCCAGTATGAATGACTTCGCGAATCTAGAGAAGACTATTGTGCGTGAGCTGTCGTGTCGCCTGTGCCTGTGCACTGACGTGGTGAAGCTGAAGCCGCTCAGCGCGGAGGTCAAGCGCAAGATCAAGAGGCTCTTCGATATCATTGTAACATACCTACTTCTATATGCTTTGTACTCACCTAACCTACCCTCACAACCTCTGGTAGATAATACTTATCTGTGACGTGAGCAAATTTATGTCAAACATTTCATTTTCCAGATTCGCACAGACGACAGCCTTCCAAAAGCCATCTGCCATGACTGTTTACAACAGGTGTCTGCTTTACATCTTTACATGGTCAAAGTTGAGAAAACTCAAAAGTTTTTGGAGTTTCACAAGATAAAAACTCAAGAAGAAAAACATGAGTTAGGCAACGATAAACTTCACCCCATCATAGCAACACTATCGATCCACAACCTACCTGAAGGCCCACGGAAACTTGTTAACACGCCGAAAATAAAAACTCCTCCTTCGGAGCTCCAGCAAGGGGATTCGAAGATAACCAAATTGAACAAGACACAGAAGAAGAAGACACCAGCAGAAATGAAGTTTCTGGAGGCAATGACGTTGGATGAATTTGCAAATAGTGAAAAAGTGGACAGAACCCTTTTAAGTACGACCGCGGCCAATAAGCCGCCAAGTCCAGGTATAAAAGAGTTAAGAGATAAAAGAGATGTCAGCAGAAACGACACCTTGGACGTAAACAACGATATCCTCGACCCTATTGTACTCATCGACGGCAGACCGGCCAGACAGGGCCCCGCTCTGGACAAACAGATAACACTATTCTACAAAATGGAATGCTGCATTTGCCATGAAAAAGGTTTCCACTTCAGATCTTTGATGAAACATTACAAAGAGAGGCACGGCGTGCCGGGATACGTGACTTGTTGCGAAAAGAAATTCCACTACTTCTATCCTAAGAAAATCATCGAGCACATGGCATATCACCTCCAGCCCAGCATATTTATGTAAGATCTGTTCTTCATCCATGTCCATACACATCTAAATATATATAACTTAAAGGTGACTGACTGACTGACATAGTGATCTATCAACGCACAGCCCAAACCACTGGACGGATCGGGCTGAAATTTGGCATGCAGGTAGATGTTATGACGTAGGCATCCGCTAAGAAAGGATTTTGATTAATTCTACCCCCAAGGGGATAAAATAGGGGATGAATAATCCCGAAATTTTTGTTAAGTTAAATTACACGCGGACGAAGTCGCGGGCACAGCTAGTTATATATAAATCCCATTTAAATTACTGATCATCTTGCAGGTGTCGAAGTTGCCATCAAAATTTCCAAACCTCACAAGATTTGCATGAACATCAAAGTAACGGTGGTCGCTCAGAAGGCAAAATCATTTGTCCAAGGTGTTCTGAGCGCTTCCCCACGTACCACGAGCTTGGCTCGCATTTAATTTCACACCGCGCAGAAAAACTGCAATGTGATTACTGTGGGAAACAGTAAGTACACATGTCTTAGTACAATTTTACTTTACAAAATCAAACATCCCAACAAAATGAATGCCCGTTTGTTATGATCATTTTCAGATTACGGCACCACCATCGAAAGAAAACCATCAATCACATGGAAGACATCATACTTTGTTCACAGTGCATACGCACACTAAAATCAATAGAAAAACAAGAAAAAGAAATTGTGAGTACCCCACCAGCTCCACCGAACTATCCAAATAATAATACGCTACACGCGAAAATTTTTCATTCGCTATGTGGAATGTGTGTTTAATTGTCTTAACTATTTCGATAAACGCATTTCATGAATTGTGGGTATTTTTATTTGCCTACGTTTATTGCAGAAAGAGAAAATAAAAGCTAAGAGCAACGAGGCGGTGACGATGCAAAAGTATCAGAAATTCCGACAGGCCATGGGACTATCCGGCGACGAAGATGCATCAACTGAATAAAAGTTTAAAAAAATAGCAATTTAAGTAAAGTTTTCGATGAGATATACATAAACATTTGTTTAATGGAGTCTGCAATAAAACGTTGTTTCTTGTAAGACTTAATTTATTCAGAATCTTATCTTAAACTAACATTATAATTATATTTTAGTCGAGCCTTCGCTTCTTGACTAATGAGCCGAGAAGGTCTGAGATGGCCGGCAGGTTGTTGGTTTGGTCGTTGGCGCCTGTATTTAAGTTGGAGAGGGGAATGTTCAGCTGATTCGTGGAGCTCTTTTGTTGGGTCTTCATATTCCTGTGCTGCGGGAAGCTCGGCATCAGCTTCGGATCACAAGCTGTAACCAACATTAGTTTTTATAAACCCAATCATTTGTATTATTAATCCTTAGAATTTTGTGAACATACTTTTGCTTCCGACGACCGCTTGGCGCAGTGGTTTGAGCGTAGGCCGCTCGGCTCACTGCACATGGTGGTTGCGGGTTCGATTATTGCTGGGGCAAATTTCGGAAATGACCTTTTCGTAATTTGCCCTAGTCTGGGTGCGACTGGGATCGCCCCCAGTTCATTGTACGTTACCCATAGTACAAGCATTGCTTAGGTTGGGACCATACAGTTGGTGTGTCAGTCTGGCGATATTTATGTATTTTTTTATTCGTCTTCGTTGTGAGAATGCAAGGCTAAGTAGAGCAACTTACGCAATGGTTGTTCCTTGAAGTACGAGCTCTGCCAGCACTCCTGGGCCGTGGCGCGCTTATTGGGGTCGTACATGAACAAGAAGTTGAGCAGCCGGAGCCCCGCCGCCGACAGCCAGGGGAAACGCTGCTTCAAGTTGTTGTACGGCTGCTGCTTCAGAGTGAAGTTCTGCAGAGCCGGCAGCGAACTGAACTCCGGCCAGATCGCGTCTGATGGAGTGCCTACGGGAATCGAATACAAACTGTTGAATACAATGTATAAAGCATTTAAAGTTCACTTCAACCATAAGCCTCGGTGAAGTGTAGCAGTTTGGGTCGGTATTAAAACCAGTCAATATATTTATTGAGTCCAGGCAACAAGCACCATACCTACCATGTGTTTCTTTGCAGCATCAATATTTACGACGAACGTCCCTCATATACGATATACATATTTACAATAAACTTGTGTACCCTCTTAATAATTAAACCTGGATTAGCGGTTGTGTAGTTGCACCATACTCTGTCTTCTTTTTTCGAATATCAAATTGCTGATGATAGAACGAGATAGTTTGGTGTGGTAGGTAACTATTCGCCCGCTAATCCACGTCTTCTAATAAGGGTGTAGAGAAGAATGGGAGCAATACTGTTTTAACCCACAACATAAGAAGTATTGTACCGTATGAATGGGCACTTACCGAGCAAGTCCACGATCAACTCGAGCTGCTCGATCTCAGTCCGGCCGGGCAGCAGCGGCTTGTTGGCGAGCAGCTCGCCCAGGATGCAGCCGGCGGCCCACATGTCGAGCGCGGGCGTCTGGCGCGGCGACTGCAGCAGCAGCTCGGGCGCGCGGTACCACAGCGTCACCACGCGCGGCGTGGCGCAGCGCGCCGGCGCGCCCAGCCACCGCGCCAGACCGAAGTCAGCTGGAGCCACACGAGTCATTACATTTTACATTTCCGAGACAATGTGAAAACCCTCTGTTAGGTTAGCAGACCGTGAGCGAAGGGGTATTGATGAATTTTCACAAATAGGGTGCCCATATTGCTTCATCTTCTGTCGTGAATCCTCAATCTTGAGGTCTTTTTTATCCTGTCATGGGGCTATGGATGACTTAGCATATGGTGATGGTTATTTAATCAAGGAGAATCATTTGTTAGGTCTTTCTTTCGGCAGGTACAAATTAACGGTTGAACTAGTGAGAATGATTAGTTTTTTTAAGATGGACATCATGCTGATAAATAAACGTGGCTGAAAAATAAAAATATTCGGTTGTGATAGAGGATTACGTGATAATTTTAAACAGTAAGGCTGTGATTAAGAATAAAATAATTATTGCAGAGGAGAATCACTTATTAAAGGAATGAAACGACTAACCGCCTTTCGACTAACAGGTGATTACTTATACACCGAATTCTCTCTTTCTGTCAAAGGTTTATAAGTAAGGGTGTAAGTTATTAGCATCGCCATAGAACATTATAAGATCACATCACACTCACCTATTTTAATACATCCTTTATCAGTGAGAAGCAAGTTGGACACCTTCAAATCTCTGTGCACAATGAAGTTAGAGTGCAGGTACTGGAGTCCCTTGAGCACTTGCAGCATCAGACACTTGACTTGGGACTCGGTGAACGGCGATGTCATATTGTCTAGTAATGATGCCAGGTCCTGTTCACAGTACTCCATGGATAGGAAGATGCTGGTTCAGAAAACGTAAATATTGATAAACAAGCCTTATATTCCAAATTCATAACAGATATTTTTCTTCGCTAGATTTAGGTACTGCTATAAAGAAAAGTCAAGCAGAAAAGTGTTGCTACAATTGATGAATAGCAAACATTATTGCGTTTAAGACTATGTTGAGTATGATAATATTATTTATTGATAGTAAAAAATAGTAACCGGGTCTAGTTTGAGGTGGTCTATTGAAATTGTTAGTTGTGAGTTTCATTATGATTAATTTAAGGGCAAAACCGTTTGTAGAGCCTATGGTGAACAAGGTTTCTAGATTAAGAATAGAATAGAATGACTCTTTATTGTACTGGTATAGGTATTTTGGATTTGACAAAGCTTAAGGAACAATAATACAGGGCCATTATGTAAAATTGTATGTGCAGTCAAGGGCAAAACTGTCACTTTATAATTTTTAAATCCATTAATATACTAACACTTTCAAGAATGTGACTGTCGATAATTACAACAATTATTTCGATACTTTATGTCTGGTGTATCAGCATGCTATGTGAATTTAAAAATCGCAAAATTAAATAATTTACTTTTGCCGTCGACTGTACCAGTTTTTTTTGCTTTTGAGTACCTTTCCAGCGACCGTCCAACCAGTACTTCTTTGAGCTGGACAATATTTTCATGCCTGCATGACTTGAGTACTTGGATCTCGCGAAGGCCGCTCAGAGGAAGGCCATCTTTTTCAACATCCATCCTCACTTTCTTCAATGCCACAATATTGCCGTGCAATTTATCCTTTGCCCTGTCTTCAATAACACAACTATGCATCAGCCTACGTCATTTAAATAAATATAAATATATTGCGCAGGGTCAGGGATGCCTGTAAAGAGTTGGAGGAGGCCTGTATCCACAGGATACACTGACACAGGTCAAATTTAGTACCGGACTGATGTGCAAACTTTGTTTTATTTAAACACTAACTTTTATTTTACTTTTATTATTATTTTACTATTAAATTTTTATTTTAACTTTAAGTCAGTAATAAAGGCTGTTTTATTATTTTATTTTATTTTACTTTAATATTTGGCATGACCAACACACCATACAATGGACTGGGGCAATGCCACTGACACCTTTTCTTTCCTTTTTATCAAATAGTAACGCCCACTAGGAAAAATGACGAAAAGGCCGAACACCAAAATTAACTATGCCACGCAGCCGTATTATTATTTAAGCATAATACATATTTTGAAAATAATACAACATTGTATAACAGTAGATATTACTTTACTCCTGCATCTCAACAAATGCATAATTCAAGTATTTTCATAAATTACAGAGACGACAAACAAGCGAATGATCCACTTGATGTTAAGTCGTTATTGTAGCCTATGGCTGCTTGCATTAAGGCATTAGCGGCATATTGCCGACCTGAAGGGGAGTACAACAGAGGGAGGGGAATGGATGGGGAATAGCCATCCAGCTCTCTCACTCATAGTCCAAAACGCACCTATCATAGCTACTTTACGCAGTTCTTCTGTGAGAGGATAGTACCACTGCAGTTAACATACCCCGTATATGACCTGTAGTCAACCGGCTTGTATTCACATGAATAATGTTGACTGCACAAGCATTTTGAGAAGACAGGTGTTACATAAAAAGGCAACAGTTATACATATAATAGTAAATGCAACTATACTCACAAACTATTCCGTATGTTCCCTCACCAATTCTGTTCAACTTTTCAAATTCACCAACAAATCTACATTTGCCGAGCTGAAAACGAGGGTATTTATATACTTTATTTTTTGCGGGCTACAATGCCGCAGACATAGATACAGACTAGTGATGTAACGAATATTCGCATTCGCATTCGCATTCGCGAATATTCGCATATTTTTTGACATTCGCATTCGCATTCGCATTCGCAAGAATCTATGCGAATGTTTGGCGAATGTTTTTGAAAAACAAAAAGGAAATTATCTATAGATGGATATAGAATGTTAACAACTAGTAAGAATTCTATATTATGTAAAGAAACTTGCTCATAGCGTGGCCCTTATTGTACCGCTATTAGGTTCATAAATCAGCTTATTAGGCACTAGTGTTATTGAATTTTCATTATTTTATTCTTAGCAAAGGGTTATCCTAAAAATAGTAAACATTTAACACAATAAATAAGTAATGTTTAGTTAAATATTATAAATATTTTCTTTGACATTCAATTTCATTGTAAATAAAACATCATATTATAAACATTCGATTTATTATAAATAATATAATAATTGTTACCGGCTTTGCTAGACCCATAGATAAATAACCGACCTAATGCATGTCGGACTACGCATACTCTAGGGTTCCGTAGACATCCCGCCAATTTTCGATAATACGGAACTCATAAAATAAAAGTGAGGTTTCTTTTATTGATATGGAACATCGATTATGGCGGCTCTCGTAACATATTAATTTATGCGAAATTAATAAACTATTGGTTACCGTATTAATAAAATTGTAAGAAATTCTGTTACTAAATTTATTAAACCGGCATCGAGACATCTTTCGCAAAAGTAACATATTTTATTTTTGGACTGATGAAAATTCTTATAAGATTTTTAATTCAAATAATTAAGTTGTGATTACACTGGGTGCAAATGGTGCGTGTTTTTTTAACTCAATCCAAATTTTAGATTTTTTTTAAAATCAATTATCTTTATTTTCAATAGTAAAGAAAAAAATATTTCCTATAATAAACCATTTATAATGTGGTTCTAATTTAAGGATGAATCTTGCTACTTAAGTAAAAAAGGCGACAATGAAGCTCAATATTTCGTAAAAGGTTAATTTAATTAATATTGAAAAACTGTCAGAGAAACCTTCAAATAATTTTAAAATACCTACTGAACAATATCTCAATCGAGGGGGTGTGTAAACATTTTTTTCACTCCCCGTTCTTAAGAACGGGAGGTACAATGGAGTAACTTTGCTTTCAAAATTAAAAAATTTTTTTTGGTAGTTTGCTGTATTTTAGCCCTAATAGTCTCTGAATAAAATTGCAGACGGACGTGCCTAAACTATAAGGGTTCCGAGTTTGACTACGGAACTCTAAAAACTTACGGCGTGCCATGTTGTTTTATTTTTCATTCATCCTGCAATTCTCTAGGTCTTAAAAAATTCGTGAATTGTGTTTTATTTTTCAATTATGATTGCAATATTCTAATTATTTTTTACTCGCAAATAAGTTGTAAAATGTCGTATGAAACGCGTGAGCATAGTTAATTACACACCTTGGCTCCATCACAGCCCTCGCGTTAGTCTCGGGCTGCAAACTAGGCTCGACCGTAACTTGGCTCACTTGCACATAATGCACTTATTAACTTATACAAGGTGACACATAATGGGTATATTTTTTTTTTCAAAACTTTTCTTTGTAATTCTAAAACCATCAGCTTTGGAGGGAACTTGAAAAACAAAAGGTGTTATAGGAATACAGCTGTTGACCGATTTCACAAGTCTACAAAACTTTTAGTATTTCAACTGTCCCACAAAGCCGATAGTTTGAGATTTACAAAGTTAAGTTGCAAAAAAAATAGTAGACCCATTTCGTATCACCTAGTATTTGAATAAAAATAAATACTGTCTTGAGGTAGGCAACTAAATTATAAATAGGATCTTATTATTGCTCTGATGGTCTAATTAAAGTATTAACTCAATAAAATTTGAATATCAAATATAGTAGCGCCCAAACAGATGGCCCGATTTTAATTTTGTTTCTTGTTTAGGAAGGTATTCTGATCGAGAGTGTTCTTAGCTATGATTCACAAAAATCGATTCAATCGTTTGAAAATTATCAGCTCTTTTGTAATTTAAAAAATCGTCACATCGGGGTTCTTTAAAATGATCAATTTAGGGTTTCGTATTTGAAAGTCAACATTCGCATTCGCATTCGCATTCGCGAATGTTGAAGCCAAATATTCGCATTCGCATTCGCGAATGTCAAATATCCAACATTCGTTACAACACTAATACAGACTGTTAAAAAATATTGCTATTGTCTATCTTAATATAAGTTGAGGTACTACTGAGTAGTTTTAAATAATTTAGTAATAGCATATTCTGCTGTAAACATTAAATAAAAAAACCTAAGAAAATCTAAAACTAAGCTGCCCCTCATTAGTACTGCCCTCAATCTAAGTAAGTAATGAAGTAACACTGGTAAGTAGTAGTAATAAGTATTACTCAGCCGAGCCTTGCTTATTACTTACTAGCTGTGCCCACGGACTTCGTCCGCATAGTATTTAACGTAACAAAAATTTCGGGATTATCGGGATAAAAAGTATCCTATATGTTAATCCCGGTTATAAACTATCTGTGTTCCAAATTTCATTCAAATCCGTTCAGTAGTTTTTGCGTGAAGGAGTAACAAACATACATACATACATACATCCACACTCACAAACTTTCACATTTATAATATTAGTAGGACAATGTAATGTGAAGCTACTTCTAATAACCCAAACTAGCTTCATAAAAATGCTACTTTACATTTAAAGATGGTCCCTCAACCAGAGCATCCACCTGTAATGTAACAGTTCAGATTCAAAATCAGTTATTTTTATTACAATGTTGGATTAAGCGGTTACACTGCTGAACGCGGCAATATAAATTTGATTGTTATTTACATAAAATAAAACACAAGAAACAATAGATATAAATGTGACACATTCAAATAACTAAAATCCAAAATTTAGAAAACCCCCGATGCGGTAAATTTTTAAACTACTAATAGAGCTGATAATTTTAAAACGGCTGACCCGTTTTCATGAAACATAGCTAAGAACACTCTCGATCAGAATACCTATCTAACAAAAAAACTAACTTGAAATCGGTTCATCCGCTTGGGCGCTACGATGCCACAGACAAACACACAGATACCACTCTTTTTTTGTCGGGGGGGTTAATATGTGCTTATTGATGTGATGTTATACATTGTATCACGCACGGGTGATACAAATTACAGGTTGCGCACTGTAATTCTAATTTCATCTCGCTCATTGATGTAATTCTCGAATCTGAACTGTTACATTAACAGACGAATGCTCTCGGTGAGGAACCGCCTTTAGGTTATGTTTACATACTATATCTTTTTCAGGAATTTCCATAGTCTTTCCCGTTCTAAAAGATATAAGGACTCCTTTACGGGCTGCAGGTCCAGTGGGATCCACCACATCTTGATTTGAAATTGGTTTTTCCGAATCTAAAACAAAAATGATTACAATATAGCCTTGTGATATTTTTAGGTTTATTCTATTGTTTCGCTGAAGTACTCACTTTGAGACATCCTTTCCGCCGATTTTATTATTTAAATAATTGCAATGGTTGACATAAAACTTTGAAATTACATAAAATAATTATAATGTTCAATCAATCAACGAAACCGAAACAACAACACAACTCCATTTAATACCAACCACAGAGTATTGATAGCATTGATACCAACCAAAACACTAGACTTGAGCAAAAATATCGATAATCAACATATAGTTTTTTTAGGAATAATTAATATATTATACTGTATTTAATATATTTTTGAACTCCGCTCAGTTTCCGAGGACTGTATATTTTTGGTGTTGTACATGTGTGTATGTAATGGCGAAATTTGTGGCAGGATATGGGTTGCTTTTATTTTGTAATAATTTTAGATAACTACTGCCCCAAATCAGTATTTGGGTCAAAATTGCCTATATCTCGATATTTTAAAAAAAAAATCAGTGATTGTAACTACTAGATTTATCGATATTTTATTCACCTGCCCATCCTTACCCAGCAGTACAAACCAAAGACTACATTATATTCTCTTTGAAGACTATAAATGTTTGATGTTGACCATGGAGTATGGAGGGAGATCAGAAAAAGCCGAATAATTTTTTGACTACTTTCCGACTATCAGTGTCAGATAACCCATACATTTACTCTTAGAACATAAATCATTTACCAATAAAAATACCTTTTTGATAATTATCTAAATTGAATAGTGGCTGTAATATCTGAATAAATTCGCCGTAAGTTAATTATAAACATTGAAGCGGTAATCAAAATAGCATTGCTTAATTATTGTAATACTTAAATAAAATTTATAACGTGTTCCAGTTATTTGTTCCACACCGGTGGTTGCGGGTTCAATTCCCGTCAGTGCAAATTTCTAAAATAGGTAGTATTTATAATTTTAATTTGTTTTAAGTAAATATTTCTTTATAGGTAGGTAAGTACCTTAATATTTACACGTTGGGTGGTAATGTTTGTTCCAGAATTCCAGAACAATATTGCTAAAATACCTCTTATAAATTTGCAATTATCATTTCAGTAGGAATGGAAATAAGGACTCAAGTTTTCAGATCTTTGGGTCAGTTTTGGCGGAAGAATATGTAAGATTTGAATAATGATACCATTTTTATAATTAAATCAAATCCCAATTTGTCTCCCAAAAATGAGCTTACTTACATTATTGTTTTCCTTTATAGTTTCAATGTGAGATTAACTCCACCATCAATACTTTAAAAGAACCAGCATATTAGATACCTATATTAGTAATTATTAAGATGAGAGTCCCAAAATGCTCCAATCCAAGGATTCAAAAACACATATTGTAAGTTAATAATACTCATTAATCATTCAACTGTATGTGATCTTATAGACTTTGAATCATGATAAATACAGACACACAGACCTCCCTTTTTTAGATTTTATTAATAAGTTCAGTACTTACCTATTTTGGTCCTTACTAGTAATATTACTATTTGTATTAATAGCAGTGATAGCCGATTGGCTAAGCACGCGTCTTGCGGGCTACAAGGTCTCGGGTTCAAACCCTGGCTTAAACCTCTGGATTTTTCGAAATCTATGTGCGAATCATAATTTCTATATGATTATCACTTGCTTACGGTGAAGGAAAAACATCGTGATGAAACCTGCATGTCTTAGAAGATTTAACCTATTTTCGAAAGACATGTGAAATCCGCCAACCCGCACTGGGCCAGCGTGGTGGATTATGGCCTGAATCCCTCTCGGGTTGAGGAGAGGACCGTGCCCAGGAGTGGGACGTCAAAAGAGCTAAAATTATTATATTAAATTACCTACAAAATTGCTCCTAATATGCCTAAACCTACTTGCACCTTATTTACAATGTAAGAAACTTTTTTTTAGAAAACGCTTTGGTGTGTACCAAAAGGTGATGCCTATGCAGCAAACGCCAACCAGATCAGTTCCAAAACACATTGAACGGCCTGAATATGTGTTTGGCAAACCAATAATAGCCCCGACCATCCCCGAAATTAAAACTGTGAACCAATTGAGGGGGATGAAGAGGAGTTGTAAACTAGCATTTAGTATTTTACAAGCAATACAAAAGTTTGTTCAGGTATCACTACATATACTAGGTGAAACAGAAAGGGTATACTTTTTTTTGTAACAATACTTTGTAAATCGAAAACTATCGGCTTTGTGGGACAGTTGAAGTACTAAAGGTTTTGTAGACTTATGAAATCGGTCAACAGCTGTATCCCTGTACCACCTTTTGTTTTTCAAGGTTCCTCCAATGCTGATAGTTTAAGAATTACAAATATAAGTTTTGAAAAAAAATGTATACCCTTTATGTATCAACCTGTATATAACATCTAGGAGAAACTGCTGAACCAATAATGGTCTGTTCATGTTATAAGGAATAAAGTGTGGCTAAGTATCTTAAATTGTCAAGCCATTCATTTAATTTGGCACCCTTATGAATAGACATGTCTACAGCTATGGCTGGACTTCATGCAATTTGCATGCATATTTGTTTGGCGCATTAAAAACTTTATTATGAAGTTATCTATACTAAAAAATATTTTAATTTCTTTAACCCCTCACTAAATTGTTTCGAGAACAGTTACAGGTACCTACAAATAAAATTTGGCGTCAGTTTAATCATTTAAAACATTATGTTTGGTTTTTTACAGCCGGGTATAACAACAGACAAAATTGACGAACTAGCACACAATTTGGCCATCGAAGCAGGCGCGTATCCATCTCCTTTGCTGTACAACGGGTTCCCCAAGAGTGTGTGCACCTCTGTGAACAACGTCGCTGTTCACGGCATACCAGACTTGCGGCAGTTGGCAGATGGAGACATTGTTAATGTCGATGTAACTGTGAGTATTATATTCTTTCTGGGGATACTTCTAAGAATACTTACAAGCAATGATGTAGCTATGTTACCAAGGGCCCCTGGGCAAATATGTATGAACTGGGGTCCTATTTAAATTAAGTACTTTAGAGGAACAAAACTACTTCATCGTCAGCTCCTTATCACCCACTGCAGGGCATAATAAAAAAATGCTAGTTAGTACTATGTGTTGTACGAGGCATGCCTTTTAAGTTCTGTCGTTTCCATAATTCCCGGCAATTTTGAATTTGGAACTGTTCTATATTCGAATGTGTTTAAATTTCGAATCTCAAAACAGTTGAATGTATTAGGATTAATGTTATTGTTTAGTCACAGCGTCGATTAGAATCTGTCAGGTTACGTACGAAAATGAATCTTTCTAAGGAAAATGTTCGTGCAATAATTTTCTACAACTTTAGAAGAGGCCTGACACGGCTTCAGTGTTTTGAAGAGCTAATATCTGTGTTCAGGGATGAAGCCCCATGTCTGCGGACTGTCGAACGCTGGTATTTAGAATTCCAGCGTGGACATACTAGTGTTAGTGACAAATCTCGCGAAGGTCGCCCAAAATCTGCATTCACTGAAGATAACATCATTGGAGTGACACAACTAATTCTCGAAGATCGTCATGTGACGTATCGAGAGATAGAGGCTCTATTAGGCATCTCAGGGACAACCATTCAGAAGATCTTGCATGAAGCGCTTGGTGTAAGAAAGCTAGTTTGCCGTTGGATACCGCATCTGCTTTCCGACGATCACAAGGCGGCCCGCGTCAGATGGTGTAAGAAAACTCTGCAAAGGTTCAACCGAGGAGAGTCAAATCACGTCTACGACATCATCAGTGGTGACGAATCTTGGATCTATGCCTACGATCCTGATTCCAAACAACAATCTACAATCTGGGTCTTTCAAGACGAGCCAAAGCCGACTAAAGTTGTTCGTTCTCGAAGCACTTCAAAGAAGATGGTGGCCACGTTCGTTAGAAAAACCGGCCATGTTGCGACTATTGCACTTGATGATCGTAGAACGGTTAACGCAGAGTGGTATACCACAGTTTGTTTACCACAAGTCATCGCCGAACTTCGAAAATCTAACTCAAAGCGACGCATCATCCTGCACCACGACAATGCAAGTTCACACAGCGCTCGTCAAACGATTGAGTATTTGAAGCAGGAAAAAGTAGAAATTCTTGACCATCCTCCATACAGTCCTCACCTAAGCCCTAACGATTTTTTTACATTTCCTAAAATTAAGAAAAGTCTTCGTGGTCAAAGGTTCCAGTCCAGTGAAGAAGCAGTCGACGCTTTCAAGTCAGCCATTTTGAACACCCCCACTTTAGAGTGGAATAAATGTTATAATAACTGGTTTGAGCGAATGGAAAAGTGTATTAAGCTACGTGGTGAATACTTTGAAAAACAATAAAAAGTACTATAAGGTTCTAGTTGTGTTTTTATCTTCAAACGACAAAACTTAAAAGGCATCCCTCGTATTATGTGTTACCTATTCAACTAGAATATTATATAGCTTTTTCAAATGTTGTTGAGGCGGAGGAACCCCTGGAGCTAAGGGGAACTGCTCCGCCTAGCCCTACTGTCGTAACTACACCACTGGAAACAATGAGTAAAGTAATGAGGCTCCTATTTATTGTGCGGTTTCAGCAGCGGCACTATGGCACTATGGTCATTAATAATGTGAATATTTTCAGGTTTACTACAAAGGATTTCATGGAGACTGTTCAAAAACATTCCTCGTCGGCGATGTAGACCCCAAAGGTGAAGAGCTTGTGAAAGTTACAGAAGAATGCTTGGACATGGTGAGTGTTTAACTAGCATTATTAAGTAGTAAGACTAGCAAAACATTTAAGTTTCTGCAAACATGTAAGCATGTAGGTTGAACGGTTTGAAGACCGTTTTGCGCAGTGGTTTGAGCGTAGGTCTCGTGGGTAATTGCACCGGGTAGTTGCGGGTTCGATTCCCGTCGGGCCAAATTACGGAAATTACCTTTTCGTAATTTGCCCTAGTCTCACTGGAATCGCTCCCAGTTAATTACGGTACCCACGCGTACAAGCGTTGCTTAGTTTGAGACCATAATATGTAAGTATAGTTGCTGTTTTAGTCTGGCGATATTTATTTATGTTACATTTCTTATTATATTTAATTACGCAGGCTATAAAAAGCTGCGGACCGGATACTCCATTTTCCGAAATTGGCTTAATAATACAAAACCACGCCATGAAAAATGGGCTCACCGTGATACCCTCCATTCTTGGACATGGGATTGGGGAGTACTTTCATGGGCCTCCGGATATTTATCATGCAAGTAAGTTTATCTTCAGCTACTCTTTGGCTTCTCGCGAATAAGTTAAAAATGGGTTAAAACTCAAATAACTTGCGGCCAAAGAGGTCCTACTACGTCGGATTACGTTCTCATGCACTTTGCGTCAGGCATTATATCGAATGAACCATTAAAAGATTTTTTATCCAAAGAGATCCCGCTTCGTTGAATTACATTCCCATAGCATATTGAATATTACATCGAGATGTTCCATGGACTAACCCTAACGTCTGTCTAAATTAACTTTCAAACTATTTTATTTTTAGAAAACACATATTCAGGTGTTATGAAACCTGGTATGACCTTTACGATAGAGCCAGCAGTAACCCACGGAAGCGGGCACACAGTACTGCTCGACGATGGTTGGACATTGGTCACCGAGGATGGCGCCAGAGCCTCGCAGATAGAACATACGATACTAATCACTGAAAACGGCGCTGAAATACTTACCAAATGATTTGTGATACTGTTAACTATTTATTGTTGTTATTGTTATAATTAGGTACTTATATTAAATTAATGTGTGATTTGTTTTTATGAAAATGTTTCTAGTTAGATATTTTACAACGTGTATTTAGGTATTATATACGAGATAGATTTGTTATTCTACCTCATCGTCGCCAGTTGAAATAAAATAAGAAAATATAGCGTGTAGTTTTTTATTTTGCTTTATATTTTTTAAAATTAAAACATGTCACTTGTTACATTAAAAGCACAAGCACATTAATTTATCACTCTTGTCAGTCAATAGATAAAACTTTAAAAGGCGTAGAAGGAAGGTATCGGTAACAAGTGGATACTAGTAGTGTTGTCTATCGATAATTGATCTCGAAAACTAGTCATAATATCGACAGTATTAACAAGTGACAGATAATACTATCAACAGTATCTCTCCAAAATCAATACCAACACTGTTAATACGAGCAAATAGTATAGATACTATTGATTTTACTGAAAACACTGTCTGTCACTGATACTATTGGCGATAAATATATAGATAGAGCTAAACTCAATAGTATTGGATGTGATTTTCGATAGATACTATCGACAGTATTGTCACGTAAAAACGATCGATAACCTTATCAATATTATGAAAAAGTTTCGAGGTAACGATAGTATTGCAATACTATCGATAAACAAACGGTAGTTAGGCAACACTAGATACTACTAAGGGCAAAGGCGTAACCAATATGGGACGTAATCACACTCCCAGTAATGTCAACACAACGCTTCAGATTCCACCGCATTCTGTTACAACAGTTTGGTCCCTTAAAATTAACCAGTTACGCCTCCACTATTATTACGCTTACATAATATGATAAGTGATTATCAATTTTAGAAGAAGAATTATGTATGCAATGACTAGATTTTAAATTCACTACAATATTATGTCCGAGAAGTTAGCATAGCCATTTTGATTTTTTATAAAACTAAGCTTTGTGCTGACTTGTGCTAGGCTTGTGCTACGTTGTGCCGCAAATTGCGACTCCCGATCTCAAAAAACAAAGCGGCTATCGAATAAAAACCATTTTTGCACCAGCATAGCCATTTTGTTTTTTCGAAAATCTGAAGGTTGTGCTGGAATGTGCTAGACTTGTGCTGCAATGTGCTGCAAACCGTTTTTGATTATCTCAAAAAACAAGTCGGCAATCAAATAAAATACATTTTGCACCAGCATAGCCATTTTGTTTTTTCAAAAATTTAAAGGTTGTGCTGGAATTTGCTAGACTTGTGCTGCAATGTGCTGCAAACCGTTTTTGATTATCTCAAAAAACAAGTCGGCAATCAAACAAAATACATTTTGCACCAGCATAGCCATTTTGTTTTTTCAAAAATCTAAAGGTTGTGCTGGAATGTGCTAGACTTGTGCTGCAATGTGCTGCAAACCGTTTTTGATTATCTCAAAAAACAAGTCGGCAATCAAACAAAATACATTTTGCACCAGCATAGCCATTTTGTTTTTTCAAAAATCTAAAGGTTGTGCTGGAATGTGCTAGACTTGTGCTGCAATGTGCTGCAAACCGTTTTTGATTATCTCAAAAAACAAGTCGGCAATCAAACAAAATACATTTTGCACCAGCATAGCCATTTTGTTTTTTCAAAAATCTAAAGGTTGTGCTGGAATGTGCTAGACTTGTGCTGCAATGTGCTGCAAACCGTTTTTGATTATCTCAAAATACAAGTCGGCAATCAAATAAAATACATTTTGCACCAGCATAGCCATTTTGTTTTTTCGAACATCTAAAGGTTGTGCTGGAATGTGCTAGACTTGTGCTGCAATGAGCTGCAAACCGTTTTTGATTATCTCAAAAAACAAGTCGGCAATCAAATAAAATACATTTTACACAAGCATAGCTATGTGGTTTTTTTTTTCAAAAATCTAAATGTTGTGCTGGAATGTGCTTGACTTGTGCTGCAATGTGCTGCAATCCACTTTTGATTATCTCAAAAAACAAGGCGGCAATTAAATAAAAAGTATTTTTGAACCAGCATAGCCATTTTGTTCTTTCAAACATCTAAAGGTTGTGCTGGAATGTGCTAGGCTTGTGCTGCAATGTGCTGCAAACCGTTTTTGATTATCTCAAAAAACAAGTCGGCAATCAAATAAAATACATTTTGCACCAGCATAGCCATTTTGTTTTTTCAAAAATCTAAAGGTTGTGCTGGAATGTGCTAGACTTGTGCTGCAATGTGCTGCAAACCGTTTTTGATTATCTCAAAAAACAAGTCGGCAATCAAATAAAATAAATTTTGCACAAGCATAGCTATGTTGTTTTTTTTCAAAAATCTAAAGGTTGTGCTGGAATGTGTGAGACTTGTGCTGCAATGTGCTGCAAACCGTTTTTGATTATCTCAAAAAACAAGTCGGCAATCAAATAAAATAAATTTTGCACAAGCATAGCTATGTTGTTTTTTTTCAAAAATCTAAAGGTTGTGCTGGAATGTGCTAGACTTGTGCTGCAATGTGCTGCAAATCGTTTTTGATTATCTCAAAAAACAAGTCGGCAATCAAATAAAATATATTTTGCACCAGCATGGCCATTTTGTATTTTCGAAAAACTGAAAATTGTGCTTGAATGTGCTAGTCTTGTGCTGCAATGTGCCGCAAACCGTTTTTGATTATCTCAATAAACAGATAAAAAAAAAAAATTACTCATACTCTGAAAGTAGGTCTGAAGTTGCCCGAGGAGCGGGTTGAAAGTAATACTTTTCTGACCCGGGAGAATCGATTTCAACTGACAGCTGTCAAATTAAAAAAAAAAACTAGTTCCATTTTCACATTTCTATGGAACCATGTTCAAAATTTTTATACAGTCACTCAATTACAGCAAAAGGTAAAATTGAAATTACATAAACTTAAGTATTAATTAAAGAATATATATTTTTAAATGACTTAATTATAATAAAAATAACATATATTTGGGTAAAATATTTAAAGATGAAAATGAAAAATAATGGCTAAATAATGAAGTTGGCCGGCCAACGAAAAAAAAAAAAAAAATAGGCGGCAATCCGAACCTTATTTTTTTTCAAGTTGTAGAGTATTGTTCATACTTCCTTGTATTATTTCTTTAGCCAATTACTGTTTTTATTTTTACATTCCTTGTATTCGTAATGAAAAGCACAGTGTTTACCTCGGGTGAAAGACTTATTTTGTCCCTCGAACTGCTCTACGCTCTACTACGCTCGGGCGCCAAACCCCATCTTGGGACTAAATAAGTCACTTTCACCACTCGTGTAACAATGTACTATTGCACAAGCATGGCCATTTTGTTTTTTTTTCAAAAATCTGAAGGTTGTGCTGGAATGTGCTAGACTTGTGCTGCAATGTGCCGCAAACCGTTTTTGATTAAATCAATAAACAAGGCGGCAATCAGATAAAACTCATTTCATATACATTTTCATCCCCCTATCTCGGAAAGAGTATTTTTGCTCTTCGATATCTGAGTGCAAAAGCCGTTTTTATCCGCTAGAGGATAAAGTGAAATTGAATTTAGAACGTCGTGTGCACTAAGTTTGTGAATCATTAAACCTATTTACTTCCAGCTCCATGGTGCCGAATTTTACATACATTTTTTAATTTGTTAAAAACTCAGACTCGGAACCTTCTTTGTGTACTTATTTTTTTATTTGCTGTGCGCGCGTCATTTTCTTTTCACTTTTTTTTATTTAGTCATTTCCTCGCTGCGGTGGGATGAAAAGTTACGTGTTGCACTCGAGTGCAAATATTTTTCACCTCGTGCTCTTTTTCCTCGCTAACGCTCAGGATTCTAATTCTTGAATCACGAGCGCACGATGAATTGAACTTTTTTGCGTATTTTTGTATCTTTTATTACATTTTGTTTATTATTGCCGGCCGCTGCCGGTTTTGATCACTGTTCTAACCTAACCTAACCTAAACTAAACCTAAACCTAAAACTAAACCTAAACCTAAACCTAAACCTAAACCTAAACCAAACCTAAACCTAAATAAAAAAAAACAAAATTCCTTTGCTTGTGCAAAATGTATTTTATTTGATTGCCGACTTGGTTTTTGAGATAATCAAAAATGGTTTGCAGCACATTGCAGCACAAGTCTAGCACATTCCAGCACAACCTTCAGATTTTCGAAAAAACAAAATGGCTATGCTGGTGCAAAATGTATTTTATTTGATTGCCGACTTGTTTTTTGAGATAATCAAAAACGGTTTGCAGCTCATTGCAGCACAAGTCTCGCACATTCCAGCACAACCTTTAGATTTTTGAAAAAAAACAACATAGCTATGCTTGTGCAAAATTTATTTTATTTGATTGCCGACTTGTTTTTTGAGATAATCAAAAACGGTTTGCAGCACATTGCAGCACAAGTCTAGCACATTCCAGCACAACCTTTAGATTTTTGAAAAAACAAAATGGCTATGCTGGTGCAAAATGTATTTTATTTGATTGCCGACTTGTTTTTTGAGATAATCAAAAACGGTTTGCAGCACATTGCAGCACAAGCCTAGCACATTCCAGCACAACCTTTAGATTTTCGAAAAAACAAAATGGCTATGCTGGTGCAAAATGTATTTTATTTGATTGCCGACTTGTATTTTGAGATAATCAAAAACGGTTTGCAGCACATTGCAGCACAAGTCTAGCACATTCCAGCACAACCTTTAGATTTTTGAAAAAACAAAATGGCTATGCTGGTGCAAAATGTATTTTGTTTGATTGCCGACTTGTTTTTTGAGATAATCAAAAACGGTTTGCAGCACATTGCAGCACAAGTCTAGCACATTCCAGCACAACCTTTAGATTTTTGAAAAAACAAAATGGCTATGCTGGTGCAAAATGTATTTTGTTTGATTGCCGACTTGTTTTTTGAGATAATCAAAAACGGTTTGCAGCACATTGCAGCACAAGTCTAGCACATTCCAGCACAACCTTTAGATTTTTGAAAAAACAAAATGGCTATGCTGGTGCAAAATGTATTTTTTTTGATTGCCGACTTGTTTTTTGAGATAATCAAAAACGGTTTGCAGCACATTGCAGCACAAGTCTAGCACATTCCAGCACAACCTTTAGATTTTTGAAAAAAAAAACCACATAGCTATGCTTGTGTAAAATGTATTTTATTTGATTGCCGACTTGTTTTTTGAGATAATCAAAAACGGTTTGCAGCTCATTGCAGCACAAGTCTAGCACATTCCAGCACAACCTTTAGATTTTCGAAAAAACAAAATGGCTATGCTGGTGCAAAATGTATTTTATTTGATTGCCGACTTGTATTTTGAGATAATCAAAAACGGTTTGCAGCACATTGCAGCACAAGTCTAGCACATTCCAGCACAACCTTTAGATTTTTGAAAAAACAAAATGGCTATGCTGGTGCAAAATGTATTTTGTTTGATTGCCGACTTGTTTTTTGAGATAATCAAAAACGGTTTGCAGCACATTGCAGCACAAGTCTAGCACATTCCAGCACAACCTTTAGATTTTTGAAAAAACAAAATGGCTATGCTGGTGCAAAATGTATTTTGTTTGATTGCCGACTTGTTTTTTGAGATAATCAAAAACGGTTTGCAGCACATTGCAGCACAAGTCTAGCACATTCCAGCACAACCTTTAGATTTTTGAAAAAACAAAATGGCTATGCTGGTGCAAAATGTATTTTTTTTGATTGCCGACTTGTTTTTTGAGATAATCAAAAACGGTTTGCAGCACATTGCAGCACAAGTCTAGCACATTCCAGCACAACCTTTAGATTTTTGAAAAAACAAAATGGCTATGCTGGTGCAAAATGTATTTTGTTTGATTGCCGACTTGTTTTTTGAGATAATCAAAAACGGTTTGCAGCACATTGCAGCACAAGTCTAGCACATTCCAGCACAACCTTCAGATTTTCGAAAAAACAAAATGGCTATGCTGGTGCAAAATGTATTTTATTTGATTGCCGACTTGTTTTTTGAGATAATCAAAAACGGTTTGCAGCACATTGCAGCACAAGTCTAGCACATTCCAGCACAACCTTCAGATTTTCGAAAAAACAAAATGGCTATGCTGGTGCAAAATGTATTTTATTTGATTGCCGACTTGTTTTTTGAGATAATCAAAAACGGTTTGCAGCACATTGCAGCACAAGTCTAGCACATTCCAGCACAACATTTAGATTTTTGAAAAAAAACAACATAGCTATGCTTGTGCAAAATGTATTTTATTTGATTGCCGACTTGTTTTTTGAGATAATCAAAAACGGTTTGCAGCACATTGCAGCACAAGTCTAGCACATTCCAGCACAACATTTATATTTTTGAAAAAAAAACAACATAGCTATGCTTGTGCAAAATGTATTTTATTTGATTGCCGACTTGTTTTTTGAGATAATCAAAAACGGTTTGCAGCTCATTGCAGCACAAGTCTCGCACATTCCAGCACAACCTTTAGATTTTTGAAAAAAAACAACATAGCTATGCTTGTGCAAAATTTATTTTATTTGATTGCCGACTTGTTTTTTGAGATAATCAAAAACGGTTTGCAGCACATTGCAGCACAAGTCTAGCACATTCCAGCACAACCTTTAGATTTTTGAAAAAACAAAATGGCTATGCTGGTGCAAAATGTATTTTATTTGATTGCCGACTTGTTTTTTGAGATAATCAAAAACGGTTTGCAGCACATTGCAGCACAAGCCTAGCACATTCCAGCACAACCTTTAGATGTTTGAAAGAACAAAATGGCTATGCTGGTTCAAAAATACTTTTTATTTAATTGCCGCCTTGTTTTTTGAGATAATCAAAAGTGGATTGCAGCACATTGCAGCACAAGTCAAGCACATTCCAGCACAACATTTATATTTGAAAAAAAAAACCACATAGCTATGCTTGTGTAAAATGTATTTTATTTGATTGCCGACTTGTTTTTTGAGATAATCAAAAACGGTTTGCAGCTCATTGCAGCACAAGTCTAGCACATTCCAGCACAACCTTTAGATTTTCGAAAAAACAAAATGGCTATGCTGGTGCAAAATGTATTTTATTTGATTGCCGACTTGTATTTTGAGATAATCAAAAACGGTTTGCAGCACATTGCAGCACAAGTCTAGCACATTCCAGCACAACCTTTAGATTTTTGAAAAAACAAAATGGCTATGCTGGTGCAAAATGTATTTTGTTTGATTGCCGACTTGTTTTTTGAGATAATCAAAAACGGTTTGCAGCACATTGCAGCACAAGTCTAGCACATTCCAGCACAACCTTTAGATTTTTGAAAAAACAAAATGGCTATGCTGGTGCAAAATGTATTTTGTTTGATTGCCGACTTGTTTTTTGAGATAATCAAAAACGGTTTGCAGCACATTGCAGCACAAGTCTAGCACATTCCAGCACAACCTTTAGATTTTTGAAAAAACAAAATGGCTATGCTGGTGCAAAATGTATTTTGTTTGATTGCCGACTTGTTTTTTGAGATAATCAAAAACGGTTTGCAGCACATTGCAGCACAAGTCTAGCACATTCCAGCACAACCTTCAGATTTTCGAAAAAACAAAATGGCTATGCTGGTGCAAAAATGGTTTTTATTCGATAGCCGCTTTGTTTTTTGAGATCGGGAGTCGCAATTTGCGGCACAACGTAGCACAAGCCTAGCACAAGTCAGCACAAAGCTTAGTTTTATAAAAAATCAAAATGGCTATGCTAACTTCTCGGACATTACAATATTAGGTAAGTATATCAACTGTTTATTCCTAGTTAAAATGCCAGGCAGGGGGCAACATTACCAAATAATTATGATTTGGTGAAATCAGTAAGCAATAAATATGAAACGTTGACTAGTAGAATAACGAACACACATCGAACCCTGCAGAATGTACTTACTTAAAACACATGTGAAGTTAAATATAATGGGTTTCAGAATAAATGCAATAGACATCAGTAAAATTATTCAAGCATTGTACAAAGTAGGTAAGTTCTTAAATTTGACTATTGTATTAATCTTACTCCTACACTTAAATAGTAAATAGAATATTCTGTTACTCATAATAGGGAAGAGGTAACACACGAATTTCATAGTGTAAATATCTTAGATAAAATAATTACTTAGGTATTTGAACTTGGAACAATAAAATAGTTTGCGTGATAATTAATTCCATTATTTTAATATAACAAACTAATTTAATCCATCCCCTTTGGGGCGAACAATTAGAAACCCTTATCAATGTAAGCGATATTCTTAAATTAATTTTTGGTATATTTTTATTAATTGCTAAGGGTGCTAGGGAAGATTAAAAAGAGTGTATAAAAAGTTGTTACAAAAAGTTTAACAACATACAAAAGCTACTCGCAACCATTATACTACCTACTATAAAATTACATAAATTTTAATATATCACTCAAGGTAAACACTCAACCCGTAAACAAGGATTACCTCAGTCGAAATGAGAGTAATAATTATCCACATTATCATTAAAGATACATAAGTACAAAACTCTTTCACAATAACGAAGAATAGAAATACATTTTCAGGACATCAAAACACTATCCACCCACGAGTCATCATAAAATAGAGCGCTAGCCTCACGATTAAATTACCTATGCTTAGAAATCAGCTATCTATAGATATAAGCTAATTTTAAGGGATTTTTTAAAAAGTGTGATTGTAATTATATTTTATGCTGTTACAATGTATAGGTACACGTGTGTCTAAATTGGGAATTGGGAGAAAATACAGTTTATTTGTATGCAGATTTCCGACTTCCTATATTTTTTTTTTTCAAAGTTATTATAATCAGAAGCCCGCATAATAAATGTAGCCTAGTCCGGAACATTTTGTGCGCAATCATTTTATGTGGTTAGGTACCTATATAGTTGGAATCATTGTGCTTATAGGTACAAATACCAAAACCTTAAAGTATAGATAGGGTATCAGATAAAGTTTAGGGTATAGGGATATAACATGCCGTATTAAACCTGGAGTGGAGACAAATTGAATGGCAATAAATTTAGAAGTAAGTATCTATTAAGGCCAAAGCGCCTGTCTAGCCCGCAAACTTCAAAATTTTCGAGTACCTATTTTTATAGTTTATCCAAAATCTTTTTACTCTAAATATTATCACGGTGGATATGATACTAGTTAATCGCTAAATATCCAAAAATTGCCAGTTTTTCTGGTTATATGTCGTTCTTGAAATGTTTTAGAATAAAATAAATGTACTAATAAACGCACTGCATACTGTGTTTGTCGCAAATCACAATATGTTGTCATAAATGTTTTCAGATTTTGGATAAACTATAAAAATACTCGAAAATTCCTTCACCTTATATGTATAATAAGTATGGAACTCCTGGGATTTTTCGTTGTCAACTATGAATGCATTTTTGAATGAACCGATTTTTTAATATTCATTCATTTCGACTCCACTTACCAGGCTTTACAACTCTTAATTAAACACAGAAATTTTTTTTTTCTGCCCGAACAAAACTATAATTACCTATCCTTAGTTATTCATCGAAGTGTTATGTATTTCAACATACCGTCCATACACCATTAGACAATTACGATCAGTATACCAATCGAGTAAGCAGCGAATAAAAACTTTACTCTATAATTAAGTAAGACCTTCAACCATGCGACTTCACTGCATTAATAAATAAACTACACCAACCATTGCCATTCCAATGTCAGAACAAAAACGATCGATAACAATAGATTCTATAAAAAATAACACAAACAATGACTGCTTTTCATCAATATGGCATCAGGATTCTAGATGTTTCCAAAGTATCCTATATACTCCTGCACATTGTCAGAAATATATTAATAATATTATCAAAAACATAACAAGGATTATTAAAACATAATCAACATAATACATAAACCGATTGGGTCATGAAACTACCTTTAAAACATTTTACTATCTAACTAGAACATCTGTGTACTACTTATTTATTTTGTAGAACCGCTGAACAAATTCTGTTAAGTTAAACACCTCGCCAGGTCCCACACCAAAGTCCATGTTGATATATTCATCTAAGTTGTGCGTGGAAGCTGAAAAAAGATATCACAAGTTATAAAAATAATTTATAAACACCTTCAAGAATAATATTAAGGCTAAAGCGCCCGGTTAGAGTGTAGCCTTAGGGGCGCTATGAGTTAGGTTTAGGTTAGGTTAGGTTAGAACAGTGACCAAAACGCGCGAGCCGAGCGAGCGAAGCGAGCGTGCCGCGGCAGCGGCCGGCGAAGCGCCAGAATCCGAATGTGTCATTAGGTTATGTTAGTTCCCAGTTAGGGGGGCTATGGAGCCAGGACTTAGACAAGTTTCGAGATTTTTTTTTGTTTCGTTTTGATCACTGTTCTAACCTAATCTAACCTAAGTCATAGCGCCCCTAAGGCTACACAATGACCAAGCGCCCATCTAGCCCGCGAAGTTCAAATTTTTTGACGTTTTTTAGATTTTTTTCAGACTCTGACAATAATAAAAGGCACATTTTGTATTTCGCGACAAAGACCGTGTGCAGTGCATTTATTAATATATCCTACTTACTTTAAAACATTTCAAGAAGGACAGCTATCCAGATAATCTGGCAATTTTTGTATATTTAGTGATTAACTAGTATCAAATCCACCGTGATAATATTTAGAGTAAAATAAATGTATTAATAAACGCACTGCATACTGTGTTTGTCGCAAATCACAAAATGTTGTCTTAAATGTTTTCAGATTTTGGATAAACTATAAAAATACTCGAAAATTTTGAATTTCGCGGGCTAGACAGGCGCCTTCACTTTAATATTTAATTTAACAAAGAAAATTATATACCAATTTTTAAAATAGGTATTCAGAGCATTTCCGGTATTCAGTTCATATTCAATGCAATAAAAACCTGCATGTCTTAGAAGATTTAACAAATTTTCGAAAGACATGTGAAATCCGCCAACCCGCACTGGGCCCGCGTGGTGGATTATGGCCTGAATCCCAGGAGTGGGTCAAAAAGGATTAAAATTATTATTATTTACAATAACATGTCAATTAAGAGATGGAACTTAGAACATTATCTTTGTAGTATTGAATTATTTTTTAATTATTGTCCCTGTCTTATGTTACAGGGAGCGACCTTACGTTTTAATAAACAACGTGGATTTTTCGCCTTACCAATCACTAGCAAACATAACTTTTCTGACCCATCAGAATTGGCACAGGCCAGGACAGTCAGTCTCTCTTTATTAGCTTTACCACCATAAAAAGTTTCTCCCTTGAAAATATAGGTTTTATCTAGCATCAATATAAAAAATAAACATAATTCATCTACGTTAAAAATGTCTCGCGGTTCGTAACTTTGCAACAATTCGGGAAGTCTTGCCGCCTGCCTACCGCGACCTCCCGTACCCGCTGCCACAAGAGAAATATAGGTCCGCGATTTGGAGTGTTAAACGTGATGACGAATCGCATTAACCGTTAATAAATGGTTGAAAACATGTCTCAAGTTGCAGGGACTGGCATAAAATGGCGTATTATGCGAGAAATCGTATATCTTACAATATCTTGATGGAATACACACTGACTTGATATAAATACTTTATAGGTTTACTTTCATTTGAGTCTTTAAAACAAAAAAATAGTCGCTCAAAGTTCATGTGGCGCTACCAATCTTTAATCTCAAATCAATTACCATGACTAAGTATAATTTACCAAGTTGTCATGGAAATAATAATGTCAACTAACTAGCATGTTCACACAATGAACTTGCCTGTATTTTAATAGCCTGCAAACATACAACATAATCTAGTCCACCTTTCATTATATTATATGCTCATTTGAAATAGAAAAGGCCTGATTAGAAACCATACACTAAAACATATCCTACTAATATTATACATGCGAAAGTTTGTGAGTGTGGATGTATGTTTGTTACTCCTTCACGCAAAAAGTACTGAACGGATTTGGATGAAATTTGAAATACAGATAGTTTATAACCTTGATTAACACATAGAATACTTTATTTAAGTCTACGCGGACGAAGTCGCGGGCAGCAACTAGTAGGACAATAAAATGATGCGATAAGTTATTACAAAACTAGATGAATTATGACATTAGTAAACATGTGCTTATAGAGTTTACCAATTTGGACATGTTCCAAGGACAATGTTTATTCATGAGGAATGTTTCAACGAAAATAAAGCAATTTGTAAAAGATGTTGATCCCATTGCTAGGGGAAATATTAAATTTATATTCTAATAAGGACATCAAATTTACATAATTATATAGACAAGTACAGCATCAGTTTAAGTAAACAATGTTTCACAAAAAATTGTTTGCTGTTTCTGAAATACCACACAACAAAATGAAACCATGCAACCATTTGCTAGCACTGATTAAATCATATTAGGACCAACTTACGTTGCTGTATTCATTATTAGATAGCAAAGTTAGGCACTAACATAAATCATAGTGAATGGTCCGTTATATAGAGCAAGCAATAGTTATGATGTTTTAAAAATATTTTGGTATAAAAAAGGTAACAGGCCAACTTTGGCTAAGAATGGCCAAAGACCGGAAACTATGGAAGGAGTTGGAGGAGGCCAATGTGTCTTCAGAATACACTGATTAAGAAAATTCGGATGGATGTGCAACCACTATATACACTACACTATATGTTGATATTTTTACTTTATTTTTTTTGTTAAACGTTTCTGTACAATTAACTGTAGTCAGTAACAAAGGCTATTTTATTGCATTTTATTTTATTTATGTACTCTATAATAAACAGGTACCCTGTAAAATTATAACTCACTTGATGTGCAAATAGCAGGGTATGGGGGAGGTGGTTTAATCCACGAGCCATCAGGTCTTTTCATGTGACGCCGGTCTGAGGCGAAATGTTGAATAAACTGCTTTGCAGGTACAACACGAAAGAACCTAAAAATGAAAACATGTCACCATTTATCTCTTTTCTTTGCTATCATTATTAAATTAAGACTGTAAATATTAAGGAAGTACCAACCTGTGGAAATCTGATTTCAAAACTTGATCTGTGCGGAATGTTTCAGTGACATATTTGTGGAAGAATGTAGGGAATGGCAGTTCTGAATCCAAGTCATAAACAAGGCAAGTCTTGCTGTCCCAGGAATACAGGAATATAACATGATAATCCTGAAAAAAATGTTCCTTTGACTCTGGCAAAGCAAACATAATAGTTATACAGGTACAAAAAGGCGCAATGAATGTAGAGCGTGAGAAACGCAAGTACAGCAAGCAATTAAACCTAATTATGTGTATATAGCGTGATTAAAATTTGGTACACACCCATATGACCAGGCGGTCTTCCTCACGCCCAGCCCTTTGTTTCCACAGAGGCACTGTGCGGCACGGGTTCGAAATGAAAACGACGAAACATCTATCCAATTCCTCTGGAACTCTCAATGATGCATCTTGACATAATTTCCAGACATTTTCTTCGCTGAAAAAAGACAACAAAGACAAGCTCTTTTGAGTCGGAAGTTTCTAAAGAAAGTTGTAGAAAAAGGGTTCTTTAACAAAATACATGAATTACATACCAATAACAGGACACATGTGAACACTCATCTCGTTTAGGAAATAATGATTTAAATGATTTGTCGCTATTTTTACTATTTTCGCTATTATTTACGTGAACTTGTGCATTGACCGACATATTGACAGTAACTAACTAACTAAACCACAACCACAGATTAGAGATATGTAGCAAACCACAACGTCCATAACCAAACTGATTGACTGACCACAGAGTACCTTGTATAAACTAGTGACTGACTGACCGACCAGACAGACTACTGACAGCTCTCAATCAGCGAACAAAGTAGCTACTCACGATGCAATTTGTTGCTAGGATGGTTGGTTGACTCAACATTCAACTTGTTGAAAGTAGGCGTCAAATTACAGCGCAATTTGTCAAATCAACTCAAGTTGAATCTACAAATTGGTTATGAAAATGCATCTTGAGTAGCCTTTATATACTATACCTACATAGTATTTTAAATTGTTAGTTTAACGGCCCTGGGTATTCCTTTCTAGTAATCTCAGAGGTCTCAGAGTTACCATTTTTTTTCTATACCAAAAACGTATACTTAGTGCTATAGAGTATAAATGTCATATTTAGAAATATCCATAAAGCTGATATACAACACTATAACATTCTTGGAAATCTCTAAGAAAATGTCACATGAGGAAAAAGCTAAAAAGTGAAGAATTGCCTTGCATTCCGTTTTTTCATTATCATTAGGTCAAAAATTATAACTTACAACAGGAACAAACCAACGTCCGAAAAAATGTTTTTAGATGCTTTTTTGATTCAATGGTACAAAGAATTGTGAAGCAAAATTTTTTGCTCGTAATATTATACACTATACAACTCTGAACTCTGAACTCTGTGGTAATATGAAAGTCTATTACCTCTATGGTTGAGTAGACTGTTCGATAGTATAGTCTATGCTGCCTAGTGACGCGCTGTATGTAAGTAATCATAAAATCGACCGAATATATCTATGTACTTATGTATTCAGTACTCTAGTATGAAGTAGTTTATCAGTAGAACGCTAATCAGTTTACGGTTATCGTTTTTATTAACAATTTTGAGTTGAGTTGAGACAACTAGCCAGTTCTTACTTTTCTGCTGGTCAATTTGAACGTATCAGCAAAGGGAATATAATTATCACTTTATTTACTTGTGTCCGTATACCTGTTACTTGTTGTTTTCGCAGCCCTATTGCTTGCTGCTGGCTGACTGACTGACTGTGTGTGACAGACAGACATTTTGTTTGTGGTTGTGGTGTGGTTGCCAGCTGGCTTTGGCTTTTTATTTAGCCAGCATTATCTTTAGTTGTTTTCAAAGTTTCCCTTATTGGTAAAAGGGAGGGCGGTGCGTTGTCCTAGGTTTCGGCCGGACTAGCGTATCGTCCGGACTTTCATAGTTGACTTACTGATTATTAGGTAATTGCGTGCGACTTCGACTAATTCAACCTTGCTGGTGTTGCGACTATAATTATCTACCTACCGATACAAAATGACCCGTAAGTAAATACATACAAACGTAATGTTTTGTTTGTTTACGTAAGTATTTACCAAATCTCAAACTTTTTGCAGTGTTCTAAAAGCTATTAATGTAATGTGATTTTATCCTTGGAGTATCAAATTCCATGGAATGTTCTAGATTACAGTGCGTATATACTTATGACCACGTAAAACATAAAAAGTATTTGAACAACCTATCAATACTGACCAAATAACTAGTTAACTATATTATTCTATATATACCCCCGCCTACCCATAACAAAAATTAGGTCAAAAGAGGTTAACTTGTGTACATTATCATGGCATTTTTTTATTTTTCAGGAGGAAACCAGAGAGATTTGGCTCGCGCCAAGAACCAAAAGAAACAAGTTGAAGCACAAAAAAAAAAGAATGCCAGTGAGAAGACTGGTATGTCCTTGCAAGAACGAAAACATAGGTATGTAGGTAAACAAACAAAAACTTCGAGAATAATCAACACATCACTATGAGCATAATATTTGCTGGTAATAGAGAGCTAGTGAAGTAATTATCTATATTAAACATTCATACCAGAACACTGGCCTGACTGCCCCCAAAGTTAAGTTACTTAATGAGTTACAAATTAACTCGTATATTATGGTGATTGACGCCAGTAGCATATGCAGTTTATAAAACCTTTTTATTTTTATTAGTTGGTACTTAGGTAACTTAAAACTGTATGTTAGCTAGATGTCTACTGATGTGTATCATGCACTTGTTTTAGGGATGCTGAATTGATGAGAGAAAAACAGCGAAAAAAAGAGGAGCAAGAGGCATCAATGGGTAACCATAAACAAGCTGCAAATTGATTTTAAGAAAAGTTTCTGGTCTGCTCCATATTATCAATTACAACATTTTGTGCTCAGCCACTGGGAGCTGAAAGTGTTGATGTGATAAAAGAGATCCTTTAAACTAGAATAAACAAATGAATAACATTAAAATCCTGAGTTTAAACAGCCTAATTTAATTAAAACAAAATAATATAAGTTTTATGGAATTCATAGCCATTGCATCTTGAAGCCTATGAAAGCTCTGAATATATATTATATGATCTGAATGTAACAATCATTTATGAATTTAATATTCATAATTGCAATGGTAAATTGGATAAAGGTATGCCACAATGTTATCTTAGCATTTATGCAAATCTTAATGTTAATTTTGACTGAATAGGTTTGTATGTATACTCAACTACCCATCTTTTGTACAATAAAATCTGAAAAGTACAGTATGTCTTATATTTTCTTTTTGCATTTTATTTATTTCCTGTACTTATAACAAATTGATCAATTTGATTATTACCGTGAGTTCGCACTGGACGATACATGTTGTCTCTATTTTATGTAAACAAAAAGTAGAGTCAACAATATGTTTCGCCAACATGTTTCGTCCAGTGCGAACTCACGGTTACATTTAATAGTCCAAATAGAGCCGTATCACGTTTTGTTGAATCTAATGTGGCACTCAAGAGTCATGAAGATCAGAAGCATGTGTACATGGGTAATTATTGTGTAATATAATTTTATTGTGACCATTTTAATTTGGTTCAACTAATTAAAGTCTTGTTCTACGTTTGAATGGTGCAGACATTTACTGCCAAAACAAATCTACTACCATGAAGAGGTTAACACATTAATATGTCCTAGCCATGACTCTTAGATGTATATTTGCACCGTTTTGCATGAATTAGAAACCTATGCACAAATACGATATAATTATGAAAAATAAATAATGTTAGTCCTTTTTAACATCCCACTCCTGGGCACGGGCCTCCGCCTTATTATGAGGTCGATTTAAGCCTTTAATCCACTACAATGCCGGATATACGAAATAAAAAGAAAATGTGACGATGGAAAAAAAATGTATTCGTTATATAAAATCAACATTTATCATCCCTTAGCTTACAACACCGCTCATGTCGAAAATTGGCGGTTGCACATTAATAATGCCTTTAGATGGAGCTGCTCATTGCGTGTCTAACCATTGGTCACATGATATAGATTTCAGCCAATGAGAAACCATAATTCGAAAAGTAGTGACAGCGCGCTAGTCGGTTGGCCTCTCAACACCGCGCAGTTTTTTTCGTCTCCTGTAAAGTTGGTAAAAATGACTTATACGGTGTTGCTAGCTTAGGGACGATATGCAATTTTTCATATCAAATTACAATCATCTGGGAAATTCTAATAATTCTTACGCAAGATAAGTGTGGCTGTGGCACACTGTTAGGATGACAACATTATGTAACTAATTATTTTACATTTGATTTGTACGATTTGCTTAAATACGTTTACTGTGCGACAGTCATGAATACGTAAAATGTATACTCACTAGTGGTCTATTATCTACCTACTCGCGAATAAGTTTGTGCAATACCACAAGGTTTACGAATCAATTTGTTATGCCGCAACATGCTGGCCTAGCGTAGGTTGGTTTGGTACGAACTCGAACTGATAAAAGGTGGGTACATTTGATTGGTTGGTGGTGGGCTAAACGCGTCAACACATTTGCCACTTGTTATAGATCTGATATAGTTAAATGCACGAAGCCGTGTCAGACTATTTATACAGAGGGGACGCCGCGGGGTGAGGGGAGTTGTAATGTAATGTTGTAAATGTGTCTAAATGTGCGTGCGGTCACATCGCTAACAAAACAAGTGTGTAGTGATAGTACTAACACAGTAGTAGTACCCTGCACACCTGCACTGTGACAAATGGTGGGCGCGTCTTCGTGGGTTTAACTTTTTGTTTTAAAACACTTGTACTATGGGTACCGTAAAATGGACTGGGGGCGATCCCAGTGACACCCAGACCTGGGCAAATTACGAAAAGGCAATTTCAAAAAAATTCCCTGGCGGGAATCGAACCCGCAACCACTACGTGCAGTGAGCCGCCTACGCTCGAAACACTGCGCTAAGCGGTCTTCAAACTATCTATACGATTGTCAGCATGTTGTAAGCAGTATAGTTATAGTACAGTCTAGTGAGTACATTCAGTATAGGAACAATGCTAAGCTGACATTTTACTAAGTAACTATAATAATTACTGATGGATATACAGTGTACCTATTACACATAGCCTTCTATATGGACGTATGCCTAGTAACTATACTTATGTTTAAAAAGCTATATGGATTAAAATTTACATAAGTACGTTCGTATAATCGACGAATAGTAACGGAACATTATGGAAATAAATCATGACCACCATACACATAACGGTGTAACCAAAATACAACTTATTATTAGAAAAGTGAAATCTAATTCAGGACCTCGTAGCATTCCTTGTTTGACGTCGCCAGTGACTAGTGGAATAATATTTGGTGATGTTTCCAGCAAAAAACTTAAAAATAATTAACATTTTTACAATATTTTATATTGCTTTTGAAATGTTTTCTCATGGTCTTTATGTTACACGAATATGGACATTGTAACTAAGGCTTAACGGTTTGAACTATATATCATCCAGTCCGGCGGTTGCCAGCGACCACTAACAGGCTGGCTGATTACTAACAGATAAGAGCCTGTACACACCACGTTTTTTAAATGCGCCGTCGACGCACGTTTCTAAGACGCGCGAGGACGGCGTTTCAAAAACGTGGTGTGCATAGGGCCTAACCACTAGATACGATGAAATATAAACAAAAATAACCTCTACTACAGCACAAAGTGGAATAAACTGGATTATCACAGTAGTAAAGTTCGTACAATCTGGGCTGCGTAAAATACAACACGGTAAGTACCTTCGTACACTAAGTATGAAACGAGAGCTATAAGGAGGATTAATCATTAAATTACTAAGCATGTGAATATGTAATAATACTTATAGTAAAATAATGTGCATTGGAAATCACTTACAAAATACTATTATTAATTAATCCACAGCACGCAGTCTGAAACACTATTAAATATTGATGATCATACTTCCATGTTTTCGCTTTATTATGACAATCATATAAAAAAGTACATTCTTTAATTAGCCCAAAATTAAAATAATATCACATTGGGACCGACAGTGCTAATATGTTAGATTGTTCAAATGATTGTACTATGTAGTCTGTTTTAGTAGTAATTGGTTTATCATTATTACTGTTTTTTTTTCATTTTAAGTGATACAATTACGTAAAATATGCCATTGAAAATAATAAACACTAGCTATGCTAGTAAGCAATGCTATGAGCATTTTATAACAATTAAATCTTTGTGTAATAATTGTGAGAATACGAAGTTACTATTCAACATGTCCATTACTTAGACTTTTCTTTTCAAACTCCTCCCTTTGTCTGTACAACTCCTTGACTAAGTCCTTAATAAATGGATGGTCGAACTTTCCCTCGGTAGCAGTGAAGAATTCTTGAAGTTTCTGTGGCGTTTTCTGCCGCTTCTCATATTCAAATGCTTGGAGTATCATGTCATACCGGTCCAAATCCTTAGCAAACTTGGCTTCAGGGGAAGTTTGGTTCTCGTATTCCTGTAAAAAAGAACAAGTTTATCTAAATTTTGGGATAGGTGCTTCCATCTGTGTTTGCTGACAATACGAGGGATGCCTTTTAAGTTTTGTCGTTTGAAGAAAAAAACACAACTAGAACCTTATAGTACTTTTTATTGTTTTTCAAAGTATTCACCACGTAGCTTAATACACTTTTCCATTCGCTCAAACCAGTTATTATAACATTTATTCCACTCTAAAGTGGGGGTGTTCAAAATGGCTGACTTGAAAGCGTCGACTGCTTCTTCACTGGACTGGAACCTTTGACCACGAAGACTTTTCTTAATTTTAGGAAATGTAAAAAAATCGTTAGGGCTTAGGTCAGGACTGTATGGAGGATGGTCAAGAATTTCTACTTTTTCCTGCTTCAAATACTCAATCGTTTGACGAGCGCTGTGTGAACTTGCATTGTCGTGGTGCAGGATGATGCGTCGCTTTGAGTTAGATTTTCGAAGTTCGGCGATGACTTGTGGTAAACAAACTGTGGTATACCACTCTGCGTTAACCGTTCTACGATCATCAAGTGCAATAGTCGCAACATGGCCGGTTTTTCTAACGAACGTGGCCACCATCTTCTTTGAAGTGCTTCGAGAACGAACAACTTTAGTCGGCTTTGGCTCGTCTTGAAAGACCCAGATTGTAGATTGTTGTTTGGAATCAGGATCGTAGGCATAGATCCAAGATTCGTCACCACTGATGATGTCGTAGACGTGATTTGACTCTCCTCGGTTGAACCTTTGCAGAGTTTTCTTACACCATCTGACGCGGGCCGCCTTGTGATCGTCGGAAAGCAGATGCGGTATCCAACGGCAAACTAGCTTTCTTACACCAAGCGCTTCATGTAAGATCTTCTGAATGGTTGTCCCTGAGATGCCTAATAGAGCCTCTATCTCTCGATACGTCACATGACGATCTTCGAGAATTTGTTGTCTCACTCCAATGATGTTATCTTCAGTGAATGCAGATTTTGGGCGACCTTCGCGAGATTTGTCACTAACACTAGTATGTCCACGCTGGAATTCTAAATACCAGCGTTCGACAGTCCGCAGACATGGGGCTTCATCCCTGAACACAGATATTAGCTCTTCAAAACACTGAAGCCGTGTCAGGCCTCTTCTAAAGTTGTAGAAAATTATTGCACGAACATTGTCCTTAGAAAGATTCATTTTCGTACGTAACCTGACAGATTCTAATCGACGCTGTGACTAAACAATAACATTAATCCTAATACATTCAACTGTTTTGAGATTCGAAATTTAAACACATTCGAATATAGAACAGTTCCAAATTCAAAATTGCCGGGAATTATGGAAACGACAGAACTTAAAAGGCATGCCTCGTAATAACATTAGATAAATTATGAGTTAACAATGAAACCAGTTAAATTTTAGGATTAATTCAACAAAACAGCTTGGAAATACTATTTATATAGGTACCTACTAGTGATGTAACGAATATTCGCATTCGCATTCGCGAATATTCGCATATTTTTTGACATTCGCATTCGCAAGAATCTATGCGAATGTTTGGCGAATGTTTTTTGAAAAACAAAAAGGAAATTATGTATAGATGGAAATGGAAATTTAATACAACTAGTAAGAATTATGTTTTTTTTTCAACAAACTTGCTCGTTGGGTTTTATTATTGCACTGCTTTTAGGTTCATAAAGCAATTTATTACGCACTAGTGCTTTTGACTTTACATTTTTGTAAATCTTAGTAAACAATCCTAAAATAGTAAACATTTTTATAAAATAAATATACAATGTTTATTAAAATATTATAGCTTTGGCTTAGGCTTTGGCTTTGCCAGACCCATAGATAGATATAAGTGGCCAAATGCATGTCGGACTACGCATACAATATTTTTATTTTATTTATTAAAAAAGGTCTACCAACAATTGTTACAATAATTCAAGCAATAAAAATAACTTAAAAGTAGTATTTAGCTAATTGCACAATTACTTATAGGTAAACACCACTAATCCAAAAGGAGTAACTTAACAGATAACAAAAACACAAAAAATAGTCTAAAAAAAGAGTCTAAAGTTAATTCGATATTGCATCCAACAAATGTTTGCGGAAACGGTACAAAGACATGGAGAAAATATCAATGTGGCCACTGTATGAATTAAACAATTTGCTTATTCTGGCTACCGGAGAATTAGAGCCAAGCACAGTCCTTCGAAATGGGGGACAAAGTAGGTGTAGAGGGGAACGAGGGTATTTCCTAGGTATTCTAAAATTTAAACAGCTAAGAATCTGGGGGCAGTCTAATTTATTTCGTAAGATTTTAAAAAGGTAAACTAGGTCAATTAATTTTCGACGTTTTTCCAATGAGTGCATTTTGAAATATTTGAGTGTATCAAAATAAGAGAACTTTCTGCGTGCTAATTTAGAATTATATGACAAATGCCTAAGAAACCGCTTCTGCAGTCGCTCCAATCGTAACGTGTGAGTGGCATAGTGCGGTCTCCAGACTACACTACAATACTCCAGAGTACTGCGTACTAAAGCATTATAAAGTAATAATTTTGTTTGGTATTTGCGAAAAATCTTACCATTTCTAATAAGGAACCCTAGCATTTTAGAGGCCTTTTTAACAACATGCTCATATTGAGGTACAAACGTCAGTTTATTGTCAAGAATTACTCCTAAATCTCTAATATTGTCCACTTCGGTCAAAATAGTTCCACTAATGTTGTACGTAGACAGAATAGGGTTGTGCTTTCTACAAAATTTAATATGAAAGCATTTTTTAACATTAAGCTCCATTGAGTTGGCTTTACACCAGTGTATTAATCTATTCAAGTCATCTTGCAGCAATTTGACGTCTGAGTTATTTATGATTATACGAGAAAATTTTAAGTCATCTGCATAAAGATAGGGTTTAGAGAACCGAAAACTACTGGTGATGTCATTAACAAAGATGTTAAATAAAATAGGCCCTAGGTGGGACCCTTGAGGCACACCCGATGAAATGTTAGTAATATCTGAGTTATACCCATCGAGGACCACATAAAAAGAGCGATTAGTCAAATAAGATTTGAGCCACTCCCATACTCTTCCAGAAAACCCATAAATAGCTAACTTCTTGAGTAGCATGTGATGTGGAACTTTGTCGAAGGCCTTACTAAAATCTGTGTAGATGACATCAACTTGGTGATGTTCATCAACAGCGCCTGTAAGGTCTTCGACAAAAGCCACGAGGTTAGTTGAGGTTGACCTATTTTTTACAAATCCATGTTGGTGGTTTGTTAAAAACTGTTTAAAGTAGTTTTGTATGTGAGGACAAATTATGGATTCAAAAAGTTTAGCTAAACACGACAGTAACGAAATGGGTCTATAGTTTAAAACTAAGTTATCAGCCCCAGACTTATAGACAGGTACAACCTTCGCTAGCTTCCAAATATCAGGAAAGATTCCTGTAGAAAGCGATTTACTTATAATTGTATGTAAGGGAGAAGCTAGGTGATTGGCACATCTTTTAAGAAATATAGGCGGCAGTCCATCCGGACCAGCGCCTTTGGACGTGTCCAAAGTTTTAAGTTTACTGAGTATGGTATCCTGACTTACGGTAAGTATGGAAAAACTGGAGATCCCGCTCATAATTAGGTTAGAGTCAGTCATTTCAAAGTCGGGATGTATATCCAAATCATCATTATACACTTTGGAGAAAGAGCTAGCAAATAAGTTACAGATGGCGGAGCCCTTGTCTGCTATGCTTATACCATCCGTCATAGATGTAGGATAGACACTGGAGCTACCTCGTTTTGCTTTGATAAAGGACCAGAAAAACTTAGAGTTTTTTATAATCATTTTCTCAATGTTGTCTATATACTTATTATAACACTCACCTGCTAACTTTTCACACCTCTTATTAAGTATTTGTAGTTCAATGGCATCCAATGGGTTTCCATATTTCTTATATCTCACTCTAATGTTATTCTTTTCCCTTAGTCTAGCAATGAGCAGTTTGTTGAACCAAGGAGGGTAATGCTTAAACCTTTTGCAGCTAGTATGTGGCACAAACTTATCTACGGTATCCTTTAGCACTTTATAAAAAATCGTAATCATGTCATTTACATCCGAGCATAAAGAGAAAACCGAATTCCAGTCCAGTCTACTGAGGTGCGCATTTATAGCTTCATAGTTAGCCTTAATAAATCTAAATTTTATGTTGTTTTTGTTTGGAGCTAATTTTGCAATTTCTTCAATTGTGAAGTAGATACAAATTGGTGGATGCAAAGGATCGATCACAGATAACACGTTATTCGAAGGGGATACAATGCAGTTATCGATATCAGTAAGAACTAAATCTAAAATTTTATCTCTAGAGTTAGTTACACAGTTTAATTGTTTTAGATTATTAAGAGAGGTAAAATCTACCAGGGTTTGACTTGGACCAGAAATGTGATAGCATAAGCTGTTGTTGACTTTGACCCAGTCTATATTATTCAAATTAAAATCACCCAGAATGCATAATTGGCCTTCGAAACTATCCAAGACTGAGTTACAGTTGTTAATAAAATGATCCATTATATTACGGTGTACTGGTGGGGGTAGATATACGGCACAGATTGCAATTTGTTTCAATGATCCTGCAGTCGGTAAATCAATCGCCACCCAAAGATCTTCACATGAACTATTCCAGACAGTCATAGATTTAACGGAGAGGTATGGATATGTATAGGGTTCCGTAGACATCCCGCCACTTTTCGATAATACTTCGATAATTTTACGATTTTATTGATATGAAACATTGAATACGGCGGCTTTCTTAACCTATTAATTTCTGCGTAGTTAATTAACGATTGGCTACCGTATAAATAAAATAGTAAGAAATTCTGTTACTCAATTTATTAAACCGGCATTCATAGTCATCTTAAGCAAAAGTGTCATAAACCTTTATTTTCTCTTTGGACTGCTGAAAAGTTATTTATAGGAATTTAATTAAAATAATTAAGTCATGATTAGACTGGGTGCACGAGCAGTGGTGTGTGTGTTTGAGACTCAGTCCAAATTTTAGATATTTTAAAATTAATTATATTTATTTTTAATAGTAAATAACTATTTATTTCCTATAATAAACCATTTATAATGTTGTTCTAAGTCAAAGGATGAATCTTGCTACTCACGTAAAAAAGGCCTCTTTGACGCCCAATATATCGTAAAAGGGAATTAATATTGAAAAACTGTCAAAGAAACCTTCAAATTATTTTAAAGTACCTACCGAACAATACCTTACTCGAGGGGGTGAGTGACAATTTTTTTCACTCCCCTCCTTAAGTACGGAATGTAAAAAGTATTAGTTGCTTTCAAAATATAAATACTCAGTTTTGTAGCGGTACATAAAAACAATTTTATTGCCAATTTGCAGTAGTTTATCCGTAATAGTCTCTAAGTAAAATTACTGTGATGTCAGAGAGACGCACAGACGGACGTGGCGGAACTACGAGTACAAGGGTTCCGAGTTTGACTACGAAACCCTAAAAGCTTACAGTATTTTTTTATTCATCCTGTTTCCCCAATTCTCTATCTCCCCCTCCCAATTCTCTAGCTCTGAAAAAATTCGTGAACGGTGATTTTTTTTTAATTAAGATTCTAATATTTCAAATATTTTTTACAAAAATATGGGACTGTTTTGAGGTAGGCAACTAAATTATAAATAGGATCTTTCTCTAGTGTTCTTGTTAAAATATTACCAATTTCGATTAAATTTGATTAATGCAACAATACTAAACTACCCTCATATCAAAACGAATCTCTTCAGATTAACTTAACTTTATGTGACTAATTTCGTTATTTCAACCGGTTTGGTTCGGCTATGTTTGGCCGACACGAAATGTCCGACGAAAAAAGAGGGGTGTTATAATATTAATTTAGCATTTTTTGGTTAGAAAGGTATTCTGATCGAGAGTGTTCTTAACTCTGTTCCATGAAAATCGATTCGGCCGTTTGAAAATTATGAGGTCTTTTGTAGTTTAAAAATTAGGCGTATCGGAGATTTTTTTAAATTTTAAATTTACAGTTATTTGAAAGTCAACATTCGCATTCGCATTCGCGAATGTCAAAAATCCAACATTCGTTACATCACTAGTACCTACCATTATTATTTTGATGTTTTAAATAGGTATCTTGATTTATACTATTTTATGAACTTATAATATTGTAATAACAGCAAACCTAAGTTTAAAATACCCCCGATTGGACCTTTGATACTCTGAGGTTTATTTTATAACTAGCTGTGCCCGCGACTTCGTCCGCGTGGAATTTAATTGACAAAGTTTCATACAAACTTTCATCGCCTATTTTATCCCCTTGGGGGTAGAATTAATCAAAATCCTTTCTTAGCGGATGCCTACGTCATAACATCTACCTGCATGCCAAATTTCAGCCCGACCCGTCCAGTGGTTTGGGCTGTGCGTTGATAGATCACTATGTCAGTCATTCACCTTTGAGTTATATATATTTAGACTTACTTTGTATAAGTCATACATCCTATCACCAGCCAGGCCAGTGAGCGCTGCAATTTTCTTCATTGCCTCATCTTCGCGGCGATGTTTCTCTTCGGGTGATATTCCGCAGTGTGGCGTAATATCACCCACAATGCACTCAGCCAAGTCATGTACGAGAGCTGAAATTTTACTAAGATGTATTGAAAACTCAAATTGTATTTGTATAAATAATACAAACAAGGGTAACAAGCAATCCTATATAAACAAATCGAAACTTTTTTTCAGTCCACATGTGTCAATGCAACCTAGTAATAAATTCTGTGATTATGAATGCTGTAAAACCATTATGCAGAATCCAATTATCCAGTCATAAAATAGTTTGGCTACAGCTAAACCTAATACCACAATTCCTCTCTCAGTACCTATTTCCTGTATATTGGAATTACACAAATTTAATCCGACCGACTATGTCGCTGCTTTTATACTTTTTAACCGACTTCAAAAAGGCGGGGGTCTCAATTTGTGTGTATTTTTTGTAAAAAAAAAACTGTTCCATTTTTTTTTTTATTAAACATAAAGATTCTCTTTAATCTGAATATATCTATTCTCAATAAAAGAGGATTCAGGCCTATTGGCTTCCACATCTATCAAGTTTCCACATTAATTATTGCCTTCACCAATCTAGTTTTGCATGGAAGATAAGTTGATAATCTTGGAAATCCGCATATAAAACTCAACTAGTAGTAAAACCATTGAGGCTAAATAATTATTAGAGAGTCACAGTGAATGTTTTTCATATGAAACATCTATTACAATTCCACTAGTTTCAGGCTGGCAAACTTTAAGCTCGCAAACCCTGTCCTTTTATTGGGAACCAGCTGTTGCCTGCAGCTCCAACCAATGCAATAACAAATAAAAGTAGGCTAAGTTGCTCCTTATAACAGTTGCAGTAAGCTATCTGCCAATAAAAGTCTGACAAAATTGGCCCTCCCATTTTGGAGATAAGCCAGAACAAACCAACAGAAAAACATACAAAAATTTACTTGTTTTTTTGTAAATTATTTAGATATTAAAAACAGACATTATAATTTTTTTTTTTTAGACAATACTATACCTATTTGAAGGCATCTAAATCTATCAAGATTTGTAGGGTTGTTCTCCTCTGTGAGCAGGAAGGTCATCAGACCCATGCGGTACATGTGGCCGGCAATTGACTCACACTCGTCGATGTTGCAGAGCACCCAGCCTGTACGCTTCTCATGCTGTAAAGACAAACAATACATGTGTGTGATTTAATTAAATTAAATATCACCCTAATGAGACACCAACTGTATGGTAACTAAGCAACACTTGTATTATGGGTGGCGTACAATGGACTGGGGGCAATCCCAGTGACACCCAGACCAGGGGAAAATTACGAGAAGGCCTTTTCCGAAATTTGCCCTGACGAAAATTGAACCCTCAACCACCATGTGCAGTGACCTGAGCGGCCTTCACTCGAACCACTGCACCAAGCGGTCGTCAAATTGCAATAACGAATGGTTGTATAGTAGGTAGATAGATTGGTACTAAAAGTTATAATTACAATTGCAATAGACTGATGGAAGTTGGCGTTAATAAATGAGAAAGCAGTGAACCCTGTTTAAATATTTTGCCTAAAATATATCTTCATGATAATCATTAGAATAAAAAGTATTTTTGAAGTACTTATGTCTGGTAAGTACTTATTTTATTGAAAAAGGACGATACAAGGAACAAAGCTGTTTAAAAATTGGTAAGTACCTAAATATGATTACAATACAAACAATTACAAAATGAAATTATTTTACAATTTAGACTCAGTCTTACTTACCTACTAAAATATGTACCTAAACAAAATACATATTTTAGCAATTGAAAGAACAAAGGATTTTACTTAAAGGTAATTCCATCTGTCGGTTATATGTTTATAAAAATATTAAAATGCATATTTACCTTCAGTTTTCCGACTAATTCCAAAAACTCCAAGATTTTCTTGTTTTCAAGTACCAATGCCATTGTTCTTCTTAGGTTTGCACTCAATGTTAATGATGCAGTTGGTATAAGTAGCAACTGTTTTGTTTGCCTGATACCTGGTGTTTGAAGTCACCTTCAACAAACCAACTGCGTATTAATCATAAACTTAACTAAACCAGCTATGCACGAGTTCCTTTTCGAAATACGGAACCTATCAGACGTAAAACTCGCTAAAAGATATCAACGCTACGTAGTTAAGGCACCCAATTTACAGTAGATACTTTATCAATTGATATTCATGATCACATAGGAAAGTGAGAATAAATAAATAAAATAAAAGCGGAAAATTACCTTGCGAATAAAAATTTGCAATATTTGGTTCCAATCTGACTGACCTGACCCTGACAGATTTGTTAAATTGAATGAATAGAATAAAACTCCTTTATTTATGTGAACAGAGGGAACAGAGTGAATGAAAATGTCAAGTCAAAGAGAAGACAGTCAGTTGACTGACAGTGACATTGATAGCAGTGACAGCTTTAACCAAAGAGAAAAAATGATTATTTTTTACTTATGGCTTTATACCAGACATATATCTCTTACGTAGTATTGTATTCTCTTTGCCTATATCATGAAATTATTTAGTATGTACCGATATAATATAAATAAATAATAATAAATATCGCCAGACTGGCTCACCAACTGTATAGTCCCAAACTTAGCAAAGCTTGTACTATGGGTACCGCACAATGGACTGGGGGCGATCCCAGTAACACCCTTCTCTTCTAAGTCGTAGCACTCTTGTCAGAGCGGTCGTGGCCATGTTTCGGTCGGTTCTTGTGCCACCGCTGCTCGTACGATATGTCGCCATGTTGGTCTATGTTTGGCTAAGTAGGAGCAGTCGTTCACGGTTGAGTGTGTCTCGGATTTTATGAGGTCTGTCCACCGTGTTGGATAGCGCCCACGTGATCTCTTGCCTTCAACTTTCCCTTGCACCACCAATCGTTCCATTGAGTTTTTGTTGCGGGTGATGTGCCCAAAGAACTTGAGGATTCGTATTTGCACAGTCGACGATAATCTCTCTTTGATGTTGAGTTCTTTAAGGATTGAAACGTTAGTTCGGTGCGCGGTCCATGGGATTCGGAGCATGCGTCTCCAACACCACATTACCAGGGCGTCAATCTTTCGACGGTCTTGAATCCTCAGTGTCCACGTCTCAGCTCCGTACAGAAAGATAGGAAAGACCAAGCACCTCATCAGTCGAGTTTTGGTGTTTTTTGTCATTCTGTGGTCTTTCCAAATCTTTCTGAGTTACACCCAGACCAAAGCAAATTACGAAAGGCCATTTCCGAAATTTGCCGCTGCGGGAATCGAACCCGCAACCACCATGTGCAGTGAGCCGAGCGACCTACGCTCGAACCACTGCGCCAAGCGGTCGTCTATATAATATATTATTTTATTTTTTTAAGTCGGCAAACAAATGTCTCGCCTTATGTTATGCACTTACTTACTACGGTAACTACTTAACATCACACGGGTCTATCTAGATGCTTGCAATATCAAAGGTATTGCATGCAATTTGCCAACCTGAAGAGGAGTTTTTTGGATCAGATCAACATAGGGAGGGGAAGAGAAGGCGGGTTGGAATTCCGTCTCACTCACTCGTCGTACGAAACGCTGTTATGATAGCTAGTTTACACCGAATTTCTATGAGAGGGTAGTACATCTATGGGTCCAACCAGCCCGTATATATAAATCAGCTGTAGCTGTAGTTGGCTACACCTTACTATAATTAGGTATGGCACGGGCGCTGATCACGAAGAAATTCGTACAATGACCTGTTATTACCTGTCTTTGTCACTCCCGCGTAAATCTAATACGTCTTGCACACACCGTTGCCGTGAACTAAAAAAAAAAAAAGGGTGTGACCGGCAACTGTGAGTGACAAAGACAGGTAATAACAGGTCATTGTACGAATTTCTTCGTGATCAGCGACCGTGCCTTAGTACCTTCTATGACAACGTTGAAATTTGAAAAGAAAGTGAAGCCTGCGTATTTATCACACGTACTGACTTAGGCACACGATATTCTATGCACAGCATGATCGGTGTGCCCTAATGGGACTGTTTGCGGTTGAGTCAAGTAGATTTCACGGATTCTCCAGTCTACAGTTTTCCGAACCAGCGACATCACACACCGTAGGCAATATTAATAAGGCCCAGTCGAATTGATATGATCGATGGGCAGCGATCGGATCATTCTTTGCATCGTAATGATCCTTGGTACCGCTATGTAAATTTAAATTCATTCTCTGTTGCGAGCGGACAGTGAAAATGTGGGAGCCCTCGGAGCCGGTCCCTCGATTAGATTTAGCTCCAAAATGAGCGTTCTAGCTAGTTTCAAGTTGGGTAGAGTTGTGTTCGATGTGTGGAAAGTTAGTTTTGCTCTCAGTGAGTCTGGTGTTTGGGTGTTTGACCGGGACACGGAGTTGAAATGATCCCGCTGCTGTTTGTGTTATGTGCAGGTTCGTGTTCTGTGGACCGTATTTAAATTTGTAATATTGTTTTCCTACATTGGTACATATACAATTTTCTTGCGAGCGGCAATTCATTCAACTTAGGTTCTAAAAAATTTCTATATAGTTATCTATTCTATCTAGTATTAAAGTTTTTGTTATATAGGTACAACACTTAATAGTTATAGTTAATTGGTGTTTCGGCATTATGATTCGTAATCAAGATAGTAAAGCTATAGGCCCGAATCTGAGATAGATCTTGAATGAGAATGACATTTCCAAGATCGGTCTCCAACTTGAGATCGATTTATTAATACGTGCCATAGATAGGTGCCTAAGTAAAAGTATACAATTTATCCACGGCTGATGAGAAGCAATACGATATGGTAATAATAGTTCAAGTCGGTCACCACCCGCGTCGCCAACATTCGGACGGCCATTTTATAAATTCTTAGTTAATTTCTCTGTCGGAAACCATACTAATTAAATTAAAAATCAATGAATGCGAAATCTTAATAATAATAATAACGAGGGCATTTTACAGATTCACATTTCGTTTTCGGATCGGTTCTCGTTGGTCATGGTATACTTACAAGCAGACGAAATACTCGCAAAATAATAATGTCAATGAGTAAACTTCGACTTCTGTAGCTAGAGCTACAGTCGTAAGTATCAATTAATGAATATGAATTGCTTGGTGCTATTGAACTTTCACAATTTCATTCAATGAATTCAGTCAATGTCTAAAATATAGATAACAATCAATCCTTTGACCATTTATAGTGAGGCAACCGACTTACATTAATTAACCAGAAACTAACAGTTTGAATGACTGATTAGGTAGAAGTTGCAGAAAGCATTTGTCTTGTCCTAGTTTCCGTTTGAATTTACCTATCTGATCAGGTCGTTAACGTTAAACATCATAGCGTATCGAAGTTGTCCATAATATTATAGGTTTTTCAATCTACAAGTTACCTCTCGTTTATATTTATCTTCCTGTGGACATCCTAGCGACACGCTCAGCCATTTGCGTTTGTGGTTATAACCAGGCATCCACACAATCAGTCTAGGCCAAATACCTTTTAAATCTTTTCGCTTCTGGATGGTTTAGACTGATCTACCATAATGGTGATGGACAACCGTGCTGTGCCGATAGCACCAGCTAACGATCGCTATCAAGAAATGCTTTTAGAAGCGCTACCGGAGACACGGTCATTCTTAATTTTAATAAAAAAAAACATAATAAATGTATTATATAGAGCATATAACCTCCTCCTTTTTGGAAGTCGGTTAAAATGATGGCTGTCACGGGACGCCCGGCAGGGACGAAAAATGTATAGTGTATAGTATGCGCACACACAAGGGACTCGAAAGCGGTGGCGTAGAGGGGGCATGACGGCACGAGAGAGCATCATGCCATATTGCCGTCACGGCAAACTCGCCGATTTTACTGTCAAAGTCCGACAATAGATGTATCACATCAAAAAATCTGTCATGTGCCGGATGGAACACGCGTACGATGACACGTGACGCTATGTAAAAAGATTGTGGTCGAGCCATTGAACAGACTTGCGAGGATTACAGTTAATGGTAGTACACATGTAATTTATAACCCATGAGTCATCAAGATTAACATTTATACGATGATTCACCATAGTACCGTAAGGCCTACGTAAGGCCTACGTAAGGCCCCATTTCGAATTACCATCTACTTAATGTCACGTCTGCTAACATGAATAGGATACAGTGTTGTTATAATTGACGACCGCTTGGCGCAGTGGTTCGAGCGTAGGCCGCCCGGCTGCACATGGTGGTTGCGGGTTCTATACCCGCTGGGGTAAATTTCGGAAATGACCTTTTCGTCATTTGCCCTGGTCTGGGTGTCACTGGGATCGCCCCCAGTCAATTGTACGGTACTCATAGTACAAGCGATGCTTAGTTTGGGACCATACAGTTGGTGTGTTCGTTTGGGGATATTTATTTATTTATTTAATTATACACACATCAACACGGTATAGGGATATTTTAAAAACACATGAATTCCAAAAAATATGTAAATATTTTCTTAAGACATATATATATCCAAGAAAACTTTATTTAATAAACTATCACTGTATTTTATAAATATTGAATTTAAAGCAAATTTCAGATTTTTATACAGAGAAAATGAAAGGCAAGTGTGAAAACAGTAAATAACGAAAGTTTAATTTTAAATAAATTAAAAAGTAAAGTAAAAACATTTTAAGGGTGGCTATTATCTCCTCGTATCAGGATGAAAAACAAATCGGGATTCATCGCTGAAAAGCACAAACGACCATTGATGAGGTTCCCAGTTTACATGTTCTCTAGCCCGTTGCAGTCTTCATCCACGATTTCTTCTTCTAAGAGCTAGAACTTGAAGTGGTCTACGAGAATGAAGGTTGGCTTCGTGCAGTCTTCTACTCACAGTTTGGTCACTCACAAGCACCTGATGTTCAGACTGTAGCCTTTGCACCAATTGCATCGCTGTAACATTTGGTTGCCTTCTCGCAGCAATTTGCAAAAAACGGTCTTGTCTGGGTGTTGTACTGCGGCTTGGTCCTGGAAGTCTCTCCGCCACCTCCCCCGTGGTACGATAACGTGACCACAACCTCGAAATCACACTTTGCATGGTGCCTATTGCCTCAGCGATGTCACGTTGAAAAGCACCAGCCTGCATCATTCCCACTGCTCTGAACATCTCGTCTCTAGTTAAATGTCGACGTTACATTGTAATGAAATGACAAATTACACTAATCAACCCACGTGGAATCAAAAAGATGTTTAAATAGCGGTTTATAACAAAAAAAATACAATTATTCACAGTACAAAATTCCCTCCCTCTAGCTCAACTAAATTTTTACCGCCAACACATTTTATTTTTTCTTTTATTTAGAATCAATCTGGAATATATGACGAATAATTTGATATCAAAAACATTTTAAAGTGGCCAGTACTTTTAAGTTAGTCAATGTAATTAAAAATATCCCTATACCGTGTTGATGTGTGTATTCCCAAATCAGTGGTATCGGCGATAGAGTGGGATGCGCCGGCGCCGTACGATCCGGTGTGGCTGGCGAGCGTGCAGATGTACCCGCCCGCCGCCACCGTCAATGACACCAGGTTCCTGCTGTGGGGGTGGGTGTACGACTCCGATGTGGAGTTTCGGCTATTCACCAGGTACAGTACCAAAAACTTTTTACAAGCTTTTTTATATAGATACTAGCTGTGCCCACGACTTCGTCCGCGTAGTATTAAACTGAACAAAAATTTCGGGATTATCGGGATAAAAAGTATCCTATAAGTTAATCCCGGTTATAAACTATCTGTGTTCCAAATTTCATCCAAATCCGTTCAGTAGTTTTTGCGTGAAGGAGTAACAAACATACATACATACATACATACATACATACATCCACACTCACAAACTTTCACATTTATAATATTAGTAGGATTAGTAGGATTAGCAACGTGAGGTCATCACATTACATCTATATACAAATAAATAAAATTGAAGTGTCTGATTTTAAGAAGAATAATAATAACCTACATCTAAAAAAACTATTTTTAAAATTTATTTCTGCCTAGATCTGTTACGGATAATCTCCGAAACGGCTGGACCAATTTTGATAGGACTTCCAATGGCAGATAGTTGTTTTTATATGGAGTAACATAGACTTATCGGAGTTCTTCGCGAGTGGACCGCGGGCAACAGTTAGTTACCAATATAACAGTCCCGTTACTAATAGTCCTGTTACCACTCATGTTATGTCAATAGTTCGACGACCGTGACGTGTTGTTTGCTGACTTTGTTCTATAAAACAAAAAATGTTAAACTTTTTCGATAATCTAAATATATATAACTCAAAGGTGACTGACTGACTGACATAGTGATCTATCAACGCACAGCCCAAACCACTGGACGGATCGGGCTGAAATTTGGCATGCAGGTAGATGTTATGACGTAGGCATCCGCTAAGAAAGGATTTTGATTAATTCTACCCCCAAGGGGATAAAATAGGTGACGAAAGTTTGTTTCATACAAACTTTCATCTCCTATTTTATCTCCTTTGTCTTTGCCTGTGACTTTGTCAATTAAATTCCACGCGGACGAAGTCGCGGGCACAGCTAGTATATAGATATAAATCATTTAACATAATAAGCAGGGTGGGGTTTTGAACTCTGGTAGTATTGTATTCTCTTTGGCAATCTGTTTGAAACAAATAAAACGAAGATAAAACTTTCTGCTTCAAAAAAATGTCCTACCCTGATTCTAAGCGACCGGTCCTGTTGGAGTGGGTTTTATCTAAAACATCTAAAATGTTTAAGCAAATCTTTGCATAAACATTGTGATTTATTGTGGTGAAATTATAATACCATTCGTACCATTCAAATAAATAAATTACTAACCTGTTTTTTTAAACCTCCGTTTATTATTGCAGGCGCAACCCCTTCGAGTATCAAGTTCTAAAAACCAATGATTCAGCCTCCCTGACGGAGTCTAATTTCGATTTCACCAAGAAAGTGAAGGTTTTAACCCACGGCTGGCTCAACCACGGGGACAGTCCCATGCCCGAATCAATTAAAGAAGGTGAGTTAAAAACATTATAATTATAAAGGGTGTTTTCGAAAGGCCCTCGCTACGTCAAATGGACTGTATCGGGGGAATTTGATATTAAACCAAATTATACTTTCAGCATACCTAAATATAAGCGATTTGAACATAATCGTAGTGGACTGGGGCAAAGCTGCTAACGTTAATTACATCCTGGCCAGTTACAACGTAGCCTCGGTCGGTCGGCTTCTGACAGAGTTCCTGAACTTCATGATATCCGAGGGGGTGTCCATGGACGACGTGCATCTGATTGGGCACAGCCTCGGCGCCCATGTGGTCGGCATAGCGGGCGCGTTTGTGAAACAAGGACCTATTGATACTATTACAGGTAGATATTTAATATTTTTTAAGTATTAATACGCAGAAAGGTACTTCGTTAAATATAATTGTTTTTTTTTAGCCCTATGAAAATTATGGCCTAAAATATCTAGTGTGCGAAAAATATGTGCCTAAGTAAGTATTATAACCAGCATATTTTACCTTAGTTATTTTAAGGATTACCAATAGTAGGAATAGTACATTGTTACATGAGTGGTGAAAGTTACTTATTTTGTCCCGAGACGGGGTTTGGCGCCCGAGCGTAGCGAGGGCGCTAATAGTTCCAGGGACAAAATAAGTATTTCACCCGAGGTAAACACTGTGCTTTTCATTACGAATACAAGGAAAATAAAAATAAAACCAGGAATTGGCTAAAGAAATAATACAAGGAAGTATAGACAATACTCTACAACTCGAAAAAAAAAACGGATTGCCGCCTATTTTGTTTTTTTTTTTCGTTGGCCGGCCAACTTCATTATTTAGCCATTATTTTTCATTTCCATCTTTAAATATTTTGCCCAAATCTATGTTATTTTAAAGAAATTGTTGAAACTAAATTATAATTAAGTCATTAAAAAAAATATATTCTTGAATTAATACTTTACTTTATGTTATTTCAATTTTACATCGTGCTGTAATTGAGTGACTGTAGAAAAAGTTTGAACATGGTTCCATAGAAATGTGAAAAGGGAACTAGTTTTTTTTTTTATAATTTGACAGCTGTCAGTTGAAAGCGAAACTCCCGGGCCTGAAAAGTATTACTTTCAACCCGCTTCTCAGGCAACTTCAGACCTACTTTCAGAGTATGAGTAATGAAAAGTTTTAAAAGTCTGCCTAGTAACATGGTTTTATCATAGACATATCTCTGTGGGTTTTATAAAATAAAACACAAAAGTTTACCTAAGTGTTTAAGTTTTTATGCCAGTAGTATAGTAACTCTTTTACTTATTTTTTATAGGCTGGCTAATATTAAAAAATATGCAAATGCCATTAAAATATATTTATGAAATAGTTTTTTTTATTATTATTTATTGGCGGTAGATATATTATTTTTTTCTGACATACAATGCCAGTACCAAAAAAAACTACTTGTAAACTTTTTGGAACGTTACTCAAAGATTAACGTTGCGGGAAAAATTACATCATAATTACTTACCTAGATAATAAGATCATTCTTCGTATTCACTTTATATATGTATTTATATTGTACCTTGTCTGCGATGAAATGCTTGAGAACGAATCAAAGGTTCATGGAATTAGCGTATATACTTTTTTCCAACCAAATAAGGCACTCGTTAACAATACGTAGTACGAAATAGTACATTGTTCCACGAGTGGTGAAAGTGACTTATTTTTCCCGAGACGGGGTTTGGCGCCCGAGCGTAGCGAGGGTGCTAATAGTTCGAGGGACAAAATAAGTCTTTCACCCGAGGTAAACACTGTGCTTTTCATTACGAATACAAAGAAAATAAAAATAATAACAGGAATTGGCTAAAGAAATAATACAAGAAAGTATGAACAATACTTACAACTCGAAAAAAAAAAAAAGATCGGATTGCCGCCTATTTTGTATATTTTCGTTGGACGGCCAGCTTCAATATTTAGCCATTATTTTTCATTTTCATCTTTAAATATGTTGCCGAAATCTAAGTTATTTTAAAGAAATCGTTGAAACTAAATTAAGTCATTTAAAAATATATATTATTTAATTAATACGTAACTTTATGTTATTTAAATTTTACATCGTGCTGTAATTGAGTGACTGTAGAAAAAGTTACATGGTTCCATAGAAATGTGAAAATGGAACTAGTTTTTTTTTATAATTTGACAGCTGTCAGTTGAAAGCGATTCTCCCGGGCCGGAAAAGTATTACTTTCAACCCGCTCCTCAGGCATCTTCAGACCTACTTTCAGAGTATGAGTAATGAAAATATAATATCTAAGCTGGTTATATAATCAAACAACAGTACAGATACATCATTACGGGCTCGATACAAACAATAAGCCGGTATTTAAGCCGTTCTGCTTTAAACGGCAAGATGCTCACGCAGGCAATTCTGTTGGCTTTTATAACAAACACACGGCAAATTAGTCCCATTGTTAGTTAAATTCTGGCGGTTGCCGTGAGGACGGCATCGTTTGGCTTGTTAACTCCACACATGTCATGTTGTATTATTGTGGTATCGCAGCCATTTGGAAATCAATATGCCGCTATTTGCGTGTTATTAGCATGTAGGTCTTCTGGAATAAGTCGATTGCTTTCCTTTTGGTCTACAGCAATTGTGGTTAGGCAACTTGTGTGCCAAATACCTACTTATATCTAGGTTTTTTGTGAGTCGGCACATTGTTGTGATTCTTTGATGATTTATTTACATCTAAAATTCCGGTAAATGTTTGTTATTCCTCTAAATGTCTTGACCGATTTGTTGTTTCTTTTTGTACTTATGGGGTCACCTAAACGGTTCTTAGCTATAATTGGACTTAGTTGGTTGCTTTTTGTTGACATCCAGAAAATAGGCTAGCGTAGCTGTTACGGGAAAAATCTAGTACTTATATAAGGTCCTATTTTTAAAATGCATGATTGCATTGCGCCTTAGTAAATTACAAAATGTTTTTTTAATGTTTCATCATCATTTATTTTCACTACATTATGGTTTCCGTCGCCGAATGAACCAGGAATTTTTAAAATGGGTGCCCGAGTGATGTAATAATAATAATAAATATCTCCAGACTGATACACCAACTGTATAGTCCCAAACTAAGCAACACTTGCACTATGGGTACCGTACAATGGACTGGGGGCGATCCCAGTGACACCCAGACCTGGGCAAATTAAGAAAAGGCCATGTCTGAAATTTTACCCGGCGGGAATCGTACCCGCAACCACCATGTGCAGAGAGCCGAGCGGCCTACGCTCGAACCACTACGCCAAGCGGTCGTCAAATTGAACTCCAACACACCATATCGTATCCATTCTTGTTGGCCGTGGTATACCTAGACAGGATGAACCAGAGAAGCATGGCAGGTTAACGACGATATCGTCTATTCCAGGTTTAGACCCAGCCCTGCCACTGTTCACGCTGGGGAACAAGAACGCCCGCCTGGACAAGCACGACGCTCGCCACGTGGAGGTCATTCACACGTGCGGCGGGTACCTCGGCTTCGCGTCTCCGCTCGGACACATCGACTTTTACCCCAACGGCGGCACCCGGCAGCCGGGCTGTACTTATGATTATAGAGGTATGAATGAGGTTCCTATATAAAGGCATGGTATCATTGACCTGAAGTATACTAACACACTCGACAGAAGGTGTAGACATCGTCTTATTGAGTCTGTTTGATTTTCGCCATCTTTGGGGCTGATAACAGCAGTGTGCGGCCACGAAACTAACTTAACTGATAAAAAAATATTCTAGATATAGATAAATATCGTCAGACTGACACACCAACTGCATGGTCCCAAACTAAGCAAAGCTTGTACTATGGGTACCGTACAATAGACTGGGGGCGATCCCAGTGACACCCAGACCTGGGCAAATTACGAAAAGGCTATTTCCGAAATTTGCCCCGGCGGGAATCGAACCCGCAACCACCTGGTGCAGTGAGCCGAGCGGCCTACATTCAAACCGCTGCGCCAAGCGGTCGTCGTAGATGGAGAATTATGTTACAGTTTTGCTAGACTATGTCGGAAGATACATGTTCAGTAGTCCGTGTCGGTTAATATCCCAGGTCTGTGTGCCCACAACCGCGCGCACATGTTCTTCTCGGAGTCCATCACGTCGCCGGTGCCGTTCACCGCGGTGCGCTGCGAGAGCTACGACGAGCTCTACTACCAGGGCACCTGCAAGGGCACCGGCGAGACGCTCATCATGGGCGGCTTCGACATACATTATGGGTAAGTTAAACCATACAATTACAATAAATGAGTTACAATTCACAATTTTTATCGGATCTAGGATGATTAGATTAGATTACTTAGTTGAATCGTTTTTGTTTAAAGTAGCTTACTTCAAGTAACTATTATCATTGTCACGGTCATAAAAAAATATGACGCTTCACGCCTCTGGCCATTAGCGTCAAACGAAATCATAAAATATTAGGTGCATGTAAAATAAATGCTTTGGGTCATTCCTTCGCGCTCGCTTGCATAGTCCAAAAATGTAGTTGAGTATGTAAGCTTGCAGCGTAGAAGCTGTTTTATGTGACGCTTATAGCAGGAGCACTTTCAGCGAAGACGTGATAGTTTAGTATTTTTTGGTTATGCTGGATGCAGATCGCTTGAAGCGTGAAGCGTCATAATACGTAACTGCGAGAATTTTATCGGTACTTAAGTCAGATTTATTATTCCGTAACAAGCATCTGTTTCAATTAAGATTTCTGTTATTACGCACAAGACTTGGCATTTACGAATTCTCCCGCTGAAGGGTAAGAACAACAAAAGGTTATTTTAAGTATTCATGAACACGGTTAACTTAGTCGCTTCTATGTTTAATTAAACAAAGAACACTCGTTCGCAGGCAGTAACAACATTAGCTTAAGTCTTGTAGATCAACGCTCCGCTCATTGTTTCTTTGCAGGAAGGATGGTATTTACTACCTCAGGACGAACTCGGAGAAGCCCTACGCACTCGGGGAGCCCGACCGCTGGACCGACATGAATAACGGATGAAATATTAAAAACCTTTGCCAACTTCGCCTAACAATTAAAAATTCAAAGAAATTATTACCGAGTCGACTGTTTTTGTTCGGTCGACGCAGGGCGACGTTCATTATTAAATTTTTGTTTTGTTGGTCAACAACAGTCGGACAAATTCATCTGTTGTGAACGCGTTATTTATTCTAGTAGTAAGCTTAATTCTGTTGTAAGTGTAAATGTGGAAGTATTATAATATACCTAATTGTAAAGTGTAGATAATAAAAAGTACAACAATAATTTATGTTTGCTTTCGTAACTATATTTCTTATTTAAATTATCTATAATAATAGGTAATTACATTTAACATTGTAGATATTTTATGTGACAATGTAGAAATTGGCAATCACTATTGACAGTAGCAAATTAAATGATCAATTAATTAGGTTTAAAAGGGGTTTGGATGGAAAAGTGAAAGTTCTGAAATAATGGAAGGAATATTGCTTAGGTTTCATAATCTGAAACATTCTTTAAATTTTTGTCTGTAGTGCGAGTGGTATCTTAAACGTGAGCCAAATCGACGTATAAGTTTAAGTTTTACTTTAGAGTATAATTAGACATGAGATTTTATGAAGTGTCCTGTAGTCAATTGAGCATATGTTATTAAACAATGTGAGTTCCAATTTTATACGGGTAAGTTGATTTCGCTGGCGGATTCCCAAAAGTTGTGTAAAGCAATTTGTTCTTTCAAATGAAAATTAATTCGGCGCCCAAAGGTTTTCGTTTGTCTCAAAATAAACTGAAAATTATATGAGCCTGCGGTTGAGTATTTTATTTGATAAATGTAATTAGGTAGTACCCTTAATTTTCTTGGTTTAAGTATGTACTGACATATTGAAATGTTTACCCTTAAAATGTATCGTGTTAGGAGGAGTAAGTGTTAGGTAATGGGAACCCTTCCGATGTGTATCCGGTATTAGTATAAATTGTATGTCTCGTATAATATCATACAAAGGCCTGCGGAATTGCTATCTTTGTTAAGAATTACTGCAAGGGAAATTTTTCATTTTGCCTGAAGTATGTTTGGTAAAAGCGCTGTCCTTTGTAAGAGATCTAAAGCAAGCAATGGATACAGTGCTCGTATCCATGTTCGACCAATTGTTCGATTACCTTTTTAGTTGGTATACTACAAAGCCAAGCGAACAATTGATAGACCATAGATACTTACTCACATTAAAAATAGTTAGGTATTGTTTAAAGTCAACATAATATTATGTAAGTACATTATTTAACCGTCAGCTATCGATGAGTTCTTATTGGTTTTCATACCTATTAAATAGTACCTATCATTAGGTGTATAATTCATATGAAAACAAACCAGTAAAGATAACTAGTCAGGAACAGAATGCCTATGTATCATCATTAAGTCGTAAAAGTTAGACTTGCCTCAAAACTTTTACGCTCGAGTAATACTTACGTTTGCCAAGTTTTTCATGGGCTGTCTAGAAACGGTTGTCTAGAATTTGTATTCACAGTGAGGTGGTTGGGCGGACACTGGCAGAATATTAACAGGGCACACGAGAAATAATGTAGCATAAACCGCCGCAGTGGGACGTGCATGAAGCATGCATCACAGCTATGCACCCGACGCTACCCGCCTACATGTGCAGACGTATTCGGGAGCCTCGCCTTACTGCTGGCTGGATGATAAGCTAGCCGCCGCTGGATGGAAATAGTGAAAGAAAGAAGAACGAAAGAAAAACATTTATTCCACACGGACACAAAGAGGTTACAAAAACGTAAAAAAGCAAAGAAAAAATGAGCTACAAATCACAATATTTAAGTACCTCAATGTTACCTGTGCTGAAAAGGTGTTTAGATCAGCGTGAGTATATGCACCTTACTTTGGAATTAATGTTCAAATATATATTATAAAAAATACAAGTTGGGTTACAATTTTGATAAAACCTTTTATTAATGTTGTCGCTCATGTGTACTTCAGATCCATAGGACCATCAAAAACTGAATATTTACACGGACCTATAAATCTGCAAGAGAAGACGGTAGGTACTTTTACAAACATCAATGAAAAACTCTAACTGCGTCGTTGAAAATAGTCACAGAAAGTCTTGGGCAAGGCGTAAACCACTCGTATGTCGTGAGAATCGTGGAGAAACAACTATCTAGTCCATTAAATAAATTGCTCTCATTTCTGGAGCGGCTACAAAGAGCATAATGTTGCAAAATGTTCTCGCCGTGAAGTTGTAGAGGCGGGGTTTTGATGTTCACCCGCGGAGTCGAGGCTTGACATTATTGAAATGTATTTCAATTAGCTTAAGTGTGATGTAGAAATATTTATGTATTTACATGCATTTAGGTAGGTACAGCACTATTTATGTAACTAAGCCAATACAAAATCTATACAAATTTAATAAAATTGGAGTGTCTGTTTGTAATATCAAAATAACACCTTTTCACTAAATGCATATGAAAGTACATATGACACCTGTAACAAAAACGCGATTTAAAAATTTTTTGTCTGTCTGTCTGTCTGTCTGTGTGTTTGTTCCGGGTAATCTCCGAAACGGCTGGACCGATTTTGACGGGACTTTCACTGGTAGATAGCTGATGTTATAAGCAGTAACTTAGGCTATTTTTAATTGAGAAAAATAAAATTTAAATAATTGGGTCCGGTCGCGCGGGCTCAGAACGCGGGAGCGGGCCTTTTTGTTAAGTTAAATTCCACGCGGACGAAGTCGCGGGCTCAGCTAGTTTACATAATAAAATCTTTGTCATCGCTAAATTAAAATTTATTTGACAACGAACTATAAAATTCTTTAAAAATGATAATAAATTATTATCATCCTAAATTACGTCTACATTCACGAAATAGTGTAGAAACGGACCAATCTCCTGTTTATTGGCAATATAAAGAATATAATAAAACGTTTTATGCTCATAACCGAGTGCTAGTGCTAGTTCAAGCATGTTCGAACTAAACAGAAATTACTTTTCTGATATCTCAGAGAACAGGGGCGCACGTTATGATGGTTTTGCTGTAAAAAGCAATATTTGGAGGGTGGCCACATACACATACCAGCTAAAGAGCGTAGCAGATAAACAGGACGGCAACCGAACAATTGTAGGTAGACCACAAGCATTATTTAGTTCAGCTTCCCGAAAAATAAGTATACGGAAACGAATTTTATCGAAGTTTTCAATACGAATGACCACGACACTGGTCAAAATATCACATTGAAACCTTACATTTGAACTATCCCAGTTTAACCCGACGGTGGGGAGAGCCCCTGACTTCGCTCATGAAGCAGTAGTGGAGACAAGTACGTGGGCATTACAAATGTAACGATTATAATATGGGGCCAATATTCTTAAATTTCGTCATTCATTTGAAGCATTTTAATGTTATTGTGTATTTTCGTGGTGTTCTCATATAAAGGTATGAAAATCCCTAATGAACAAAAAGTAGTTTGTAATTCGATATTTCTAGGAGAAATTAGAGTTATATAAACATAAATAAATTAGTCGTCTTATCAAGGCCTACTGAATTACCTACTAAAATGTTCCATTCGTCAAAATATTAGTATTTCCATAGTCCAAATAAAACCATTTGTGAAATTATGTTCTAGCAAGTGCGATGGGTGAACTAATAATACTCAGGTAGGTACTTATAGAGTGCCAACCAAGTCACTCATCCCCTGACTATAGAACTCTTCAAACTCATCCCAATATTTATAGTCCCTACTGAAAAACATACAGTTATTCGATTTTAAAGTTTAAGCGCCACGGCGGCTTCCCGGCATTCATCTACACGGCAAGAGGCAAAAACCACCGCTCATTGTATATTTAACAGTTTTGGGATATCCTCGGGCTTTCAGTTTCCCTTTGGCTAACCGACCGCTTCCCTGAACCCTCACTTTTAAAACATGCATTATGAAGTTGACTACCTTTCGTTTAAATAGGATAACACGGATGTTGAGCGTGTAGCTGGATTATAAGTAGAAATAGCCTTGGGAATGGATCACAAAATTAAAACATAATATTTATAACAAGTTCTGTGCTTTGAAGAGCATTGCTTCCCTTAAGTTCTATTTAGTACGTGTTTAGATTTCAGATGCGAGGAGTTCAAAAAGTTTGTGACATTGACCACCAATTTTTTCCCGCAAAAATACATCCAATTTACAATGTTCAACATCAATGTGTAGATTTAAGAATTAACCCCTTAAATTCTCGTCATTCGAGCAGTGATGGTCGTAATTTGCATGCATAAGCTTAGGCTGTTCCAGTTTTAATATGGGCGGGCGGCACCGGCGCACGGGTCAATGAACACGAATTCATTAACACTGCAAGCAACTTACCTGCGAAAAATCGAGCAGAGGGTATTCTAATAAGAAAATGTGTCAACCACTCTACGACTGGCTGCAAGAGCTTACGGGATACGATACACATTGACGCAAGGCCGATGCTCAAAACGACAAGAACACAGCGCAAAATTTCTGATTAAGCTCGAGCTCAACATAATTCTCCTCTCACACATCATTAAATTTTACGGCACCGTCTGCGTTTTCTGTAATCTCTGAATTAATTCAACCTTTTATGTCACTTTCGACCTTCACCATAAAATGTTCACCGAGACAGCTTACATCAAGCTGAAATTACATTATGGAGAAAGTTGGACGCAGAAATATTTCGACAAACAAAAACACATAGGTTTTTATGTGGAGACGGCAGTTATAGCTGCTGTTCCTGGCGGCAAATGGCGGTGTTCTTGTAGTCGTGTGTCTTGCAAATACGAAAGTTTTAATTCGTTGTGGCGCCACGCGTTCTATACGAGTATTTCTAAGAGGTTATGCTGTGTTGCATAGAGTCGAACAATATCCCGGGGGTGATCTTAAGTGAGATTAATCAATATGGTTAAAAAAGTCAAGACTTTACTTGTCGTTATGAAAAGAATATTAATATTGATCGCCAAACATTAAAAAAAAAATATAATTAATTCATACATAATTATTCAAAGGATTTTTTTTAAAAAAAATTAGGAATATCATTAAAAGTCAAAGCGTTTATTTGTTTAGGCCTACGGGGGCTTTTACAAATTGTAATTTTTACATATTTTTCTGAAATTTATAACAGGTTCGGAACGCGACCTCGACTGAGAAGGTCCGGCAAGTAACTTGGTGGGCTTATCTTTTTATATTTTTAATATCAAGCATTATTTTTTAATCGCGAGTTGCTTATATTCAGTTCACCTTCTTATTGAAATAAAATAAAATAGGTAAACAAACACAGGCTTTAAGTACTTGAATTTCTGTACTTTGGGTTTGGAGAATGGACCTTTAGGTATGATTTGTACTTGTTTATTTCTCATCTTATTGTTTGCTCCTAAACACACACACAATTCATTTCTATTGAACCCACTCTGTTCGCACACATTAATTCCGTTGTGCAAACGCGATCAGAATGTGGCGGATAATAATAATGTTTACCGAACTGACCGGAACGCAAACCGTAGGTTCTTTGCAAAGATATATATATATATATATTGCCTTCATCATCAATCTATTTACCAATCTACCATCATAATAGGTGAAGGTGAAAATATATCGTGATATGAACCTTTCGTATCGTATTTATTATTCGTATTTGCTTCCACATAATATCTCTACCTATTCCTTTCTTTCCTTGATTCACTTCACGACCGCTTGGTGCAGTGGTTTGAGCGTAGGGAAAATTTCGGCAATGGCCTGTGCGTAATTTTCCCAGGTCTGCGTGTCACTGGTATCACCCCCATACGCTACGGTACGGTAGATAGATAGATAGATAACTCTTTATTAATCCACCACTAGAAAACAAAACATTACTTAATTTACACAGAAAGTGGAAAATGGGCGGCCTTATCGCTAAAAGTGATCTCTACCAGGCAACCTTAGGATGGAGAGGATCTAAATAAAAATAATATGGGGGTGTACTTACATAAATTAACTTAAAAATATACATAACATTAAATAAACAAGAAAATAATATGACATATACTTATACCTTTGACTATTAAGAATACCTACTACATAGCCATAGTACGAGTATAACCGTTGCATAGTATAACCGTGTGTCAGGCTGGCGATATTTATTCCTTTCTTTGATCAAGCACGATTGTCAATACGTCGCATGTTCGATGTTTAAAAGGTGGTAGTGGACTGGGTTTCATCGGAACGCTGTTTGGCGTGAAATAAAATTAGTCCGCTTTGACGCCGAAGCAATTTCGAGATGCAATGGCCCGAAAGAGACTACCGGGGCGGGCAGGTAGGCAAGGGGCGGGCACGCACCTGAACTAGGCATGGCACATTTCATTGGTAGCTTGTTAAAATTCATATGAATTTGGTTTTCATTCTTCACATATGCTACTAACAGATGTAGTAACAGTGAAAAATATTTTTAATGAAATCATAAAATTTTCACGCCTCATCACGAGTCACGGCCGCACCGCGTCGTGCCGACCGGCCGAATGAAATTTCATACAGATCGCTGTGTCCGCTGAACCCATCAATGCTTCACGTTTTTCTTTATTTGAAAACCCCGGCGAGGAATACAGTTTATGTGGAGGAACAAATCTTGTAAGGTGACGATTGACGACCGCTTGGCGCAGTGGTTCACTGCACTGGGTGGTTGCGGGTTCGATTCCCGTCTGGGTAAATTTCGGAAATGGCCTTTTCGTCATTTGCCCTGGTCTGGGTGTTACTGGGATTGCCCGCAATTTATTAAGTCAATATGTTGATAGTTCTTAAGGTCTTAAGGCTAAACAACTAACAGACGTTAGTAAGTAGGTAACCTATACCTACTTACTTACGTTTGTTCGTTTCTATCCAATTGACTGGACCATTTACGGGCTGGTTAGACCGGCCGTTAGAGTATGTACATATACCACTCTCTCACTGAAGATCAGTGTAAAGTCCCTATTATAACTGCGTTGCGTACAATGAATGGGAGACCCGGAGGTTTTCGATATATCGCTATAAATAAACGCACCTATTCATATGCATAATTCATACGTATAATAAATCATATGTCGTCAACATTAATTATTGGAAAATGATTAACGTAATTGCTTCTGAATTTGAATTATCGATGTACCTATATATATGAGGTATTTAAACCGCATTAATATTTTATTGTGCTGGCATAGCTTTCTGTCGGCTGATGTTTTGGTAATTAATTTATAAATTAAGTCTTAATTTACTTGGGTGCATTGACCCTACGTTATAGAAATAATCCTACTAATGTTATAAATGCGAAAGTTTGTGAGTGTGGATGTATGTTTGTTACTCTTTCACGCGAAAACTACTGAACGGATTTGGATGAAATTTGGAACACAGATAGTTTATAACCGGGATTAACACATAGGATACTTTTTATCTTACGCGGACGAAGTCGCGGGCATAAACTAGTATATTATATGTTTGTTATGGAAGTGAATAAATAATAATCTGTTATTTTAATGTGAAGTTGGGACGAACTATTAGCGCACAGTCGACCATCCTTGAATGTTATTTTTGGTACCTACCTGTCTAAAAGTGCACTCAGCATTTCCAGCACTTTGAACTTTATTTCATTGTTAGCGAAATATTAAGCCGTGAAATTGCAGTGACTGGCTCTCACGCTCTCCGGCTTAAATGGAGGTAAAATTATGAAAAAGTTTTCAGGAACCTTTGGCGGGAGCAAAAAATTGCTTTCAGTGAAAATTGGGGAAGGAAATAATTACTTCTTTAACATTTTTTTTTCGCACGAACATAGAGAGTACCTATCTACAGCCGCTATCATAATAAAAATAAAACTGTAAAAGTTATGGAATTGCGGCACACTGGGACGGACGGACGGATGATCTTATAAGGCTTCCTTGTAGGAATTACGGAACCTAAAAACCACCCTAACAAAGAACATAGATGTTTCATCTATATAAATAGGAAATAAAATTAATGTTTTTATTTGTAACCTCAAAATATCAGCGTTTTACTTAATACTTATATAACAAAAAAACAGTTTTTATTTTTTTATCTGTCTGTTTGTTCCGCCTAATCTACGAACCGGCTTTACCGATTTTGACGGAACTTTCACTGGCAGTTAGCAGGTGTTATAAGGAGTAACTTAGGCTACTTTTATTTTATCGAAGTACCTACCACGCGGGCGGAGCCGCGCGCAACAGCTAATACCTACCTATTAGATATAATTTGTGCTATGGCGTGTAGAGAACGGAGCATTTTTTTTTCATAAAACGCTTCGAATCGATTCATAGTTACTATCCTGTCCGTATCGATGAAAATGGCCCATAAAAGATAAACATTCTAGTATCCTCCGTTTTGTTACGAAAGGAACGATAATCTCGTAAAAAGTAACGTTCGCCCCACCCTAACACTATTCATAAATAAAATAGTAGCACGTTCAATAATGTCCGTAGATTCGGTTCGATGAAAAACATTGTTCGCAAAATATAAATCGCCTTTTTGGAGTTATGTAGCAAAAACCTTATTAGTAGGGTATTTAGTAAGTAAGTATAAATCTAATTATAATAATTTAGCCCTTTTGACGTCCCACTCCTGGGGCACGGGCCTCCTCTCACTACGAGGGGGATTTAGGCCGTAAGTAAGTAGTCTGGGAAATTGTTTGATATCGAATTATGTCATATCGAAATACTTGGGGAAGTTAATGTTGTATGTGACGGAAGAGGAAGTGCAGCGTCATCAGTAGGGTCCATAATTTCTAATCTCCAAGCTGCGGGCGTCGATGGGTAATGTTGGCGCAACGAAACACAGTATTTAATCAACTCGATTATAATGTCCAATCACTTATTAGGTACAAAGGCACAGAATTACACAGTTATAACTAGGAACGCGCGTCGTTTTCAATATTCGACCGCACTGGCCGGCTGCTGCTCGAGAAGTGACCGCTCAGCCGATAAATTATTGACTTCGTCGAGCGCCAACAGAGGCGCTAGCGTTCCGAATATGACTCGATTGCGACATATGTAATACTCCTAGTATAATACCTATCTAATTAAAAGCTACACAACGAGATTTAGTTCATGAACGGTAAGTTTATATCATAGTTTTATTTTGAATGTGATTTTAGTATCTATATATAATTGTACCTAGTATAAGTAACTTATTCATTCGATTTTTTCTACACAGCACTAATATTGCGGGTAGGTATTTAAATGAGAAGAGCTTTGTTTATTTATACGTTATTGGGTATTATTTGAAGTAAAAAAGGTATTTCTTCATTATCAGTATAATAGTGTAGTTACGAGATCCTTTCGTTCCAGTATGAAATATTGGTAAAGTTTCTGACGTCAGACGGTTGCTTGTCTCAACAATGTTATTAATAGTGGATGCACTTTATGCTAGACTTTATGCAATAAAATACCTATTTCGCCTTCACCGGCGCCGTTCAAAAGGTTGGGTATTTTGTAAGTAGGTATACTAATAAACTACCTTGGTGCTTAGCGACTTATACAATCTATAACCCTTTATAACTCATTTATCTAATGTAGGGTAATCCTACTAATATTATAAATGTGAAAGTTTGTGAGTGTGGATGTATGTATGTATGTATGTATGTTTGTTACTCCTTCACGCAAAAACTACTGAACGGATTTGGATGAAATTTGGAACACAGATAGTTTATAACCGGGATTAACATATAGGATACTTTTTATCCCGATAATCCCGAAACTTTTGTTACGTTAAATACTACGCGGACGAAGTCCGTGGGCACAGCTAGTAAGGTATAAATGCTATTTATTTTTAAATAATATTAGAGCATTTGTGCGAAGTTTGCTAAAACGACCCTTTCAGTTAAAACGTCATGGGTAGGTAATAGCTAGAACTGTTTTCGTGGTTATAAAGGCTTATATTTTTACCCATTCACAGTTACCCACCTATTTTGGTTAAATTATTTCACTGGTAAGTTGTTGGTAACAATAAGACATTTATTTATCAATAAAAATCCGTTTGTGAGTGTGTTCGTAATTCTTCTCCTCCTAAGGGGGTGGAGATTGTTTTTTTTTCTTATAGTGTCATCTGGATGGTTTTTAGGTATGCCCCCGTAGACCCCGTCCCGTGTTTGGCCCCGGTAGATGGAGCTGATATCGACATTCAGAAAATATAATCTACTCGAGCGGCCAAAACCTACTCTATATTACCTATGTTAGCCTTAGCACCAATATGCAATAAAAAACCACGTTCCACATTTCATTAAATTCATTCCACATTCCCATTTTTTATGCACTTTGTTAAAATTATTATATTATGCATTATGAGTCAGTCTAGACCATTAACTTATGCATCATCTCAGGTCTAGACAAACAAATCGAATTATACGTATAAGCGATTGTTATCCGCACGAAAATAAAGGCATTTATCGATATAGGTAAAATACATATATTTTATTTCTGTCTAATAATGATCATATTAATAAATTTTCTCTAGGCCTAGATCATTTTTAACGCGCCTTATACAATCACAGATAGCGACCGAGCAACGTCTCCATCAAATATTTCACTAGCGTTTCAGCATCCGCTGTAAAAAGCTTCAAAATAACTTAAGCTTTAAAAAAAGCAAAGTGCCAAAACTTGTGAAACTAATATAACAGACACCTGTTATCTGATCTGGTCTTTCAATTTACTTTTTACACCGGCACCAATCGAAGTGAAGCAAATATTAGAAATCTCGGGATAATATTGCTCGGCAATTTACCTACAGGTGAAATGGGCAGGGAGCCGATTGATATTCCGATCTCGTTTGTGAACGAGGAATTCTGTCCAATCCACTTCTGATTCGTTTTCGTATAGATATAGAATACAGATTAGATTGAAAGCTGTCATCTTCCTCTTCAGGGACAGTTTTGAGACAAAGTTGAGTCTGTTGCGTCTAGGAATTTTTAGAAACAGTTTTAGAAAAATAAAATGTTTACAATCGATGTAATTTACTAAGTACTCAAATTGTAGTCAGGTACGTTCCTATTGTTCTAACTTCAACAAAACAGATTGGAATTCTCTGTAAGTCTGTTTTACGAGAAACTTGACTGTAAAGGGTTTTGGGGCGTCAAATCTGCTAAGACTAATGTAACATCAAAATAAACGGTTTGGTTGGAGTTTATTACATACGTATCTATATTCCAAATTATTTGCTACGAACTTTTTTATTATTTGTTCTGAGTGAAAGCAAAGTAAGTCGATGAGGACTTAGGTACTTAGACTTACAAGAAAATTTGCGAGTGTACACTTACAGCCTTCAAGCGTGCTAACCCAGAATAGGTAGGTATACTTATCAGAAAAGGAATGTGTGTCCAGGATGCTTGAAAAGTACAACATAATACTTGAGGATTTGGATGAGGATCGGCTAGGAAGATTAAGAGTAGGTACTTACTAATCGTGCACATTATAATTAAATGGTACCTAACTATCTGGCGCTCGCCCTCTGTCCGGGTGAAGTTGTTATGGCCACTCTGGCCAACAACATATAGCCCAGATAAAAAAAAAAACCTAACTTTCAAAATTTGATATAAATTCAAACATATCCGCTACTGAACCTACCAAATTATTATTTCGGACTTTTGACACACCTGTAGGTATAAACCTATCTACCTATTAGGTAAAGTTTATATTTATGTCAGTATCGTCAAATATTTATAAACTGTACCTATTTTAATCTATTGAATGTGCACGACTCGTGAATATTTATGGAGTCCATTTCCATATTCGACGGGAAGAGCCACCTTCCCCATGGCAATCAATTCGCAATCAAAACAAAACAGCCGAGAGAGACTATATTTATTTGTTAAACAAACTTCGGCATCCACTTCTGTTGTCTTGTATACTTATTTCAATCATAGGTACTTGGAATTGAAATAAGTCAAGATAAATATAATGGAGTAATAGATTTGTCTGAATTATTTACCTAAATATAGACAGAAAAGCTTTCCAGTAATAAAATCTGGCGCGTACCGCCCAGATTATTTTGGTAAATAACAAAATAACAACTTTTGACGCGAAGCTTCTATACGGACGTTCGAGGCGCTCGCCGCGCGGCCACTCTATCCGTGCTAAGCGTCAGTAGCGTTAAACGACATAAATACTACCCGGTATACACAGCAGGTGTTTTTAACGCTTAGTTCCTACGCTTTATACTATAAAGCTTTGCTTCTTTCGGGCGTCCCTAGATGGCACTGTTTTTTTAGGTCTAGTCAAATGCATACAATTTACGTGTACCTATAGTTTAATACAGCGAATTTCTAAAATTAATCATTACCAACATAGTAAGTAGTGTAAAGTGACATAGTAAGATGACATTTATAAAATTGTAGAGTATTGATGAACACGGAATATTGTACTCCGTCAATCTAGATAATAAAGCTCCCTAAGTAGCTACCTAGGTGAAAATTTTCTAGGGCAATCATTGACGGTCCTGTCGTCGGGAAATATCGACTTTAATATAGTGGACAAAGTTTGACGGCTGCGGAGAATTTTCAAGCTCTTTTCAAGACGTTTACTTGGAAATACCGACGGCTCTGAAGGCCGAGACAGCAATTTGTTAGTTTGCGTTGCGCGGCCCGCTCGGTGCTTTGCCAAGAGAACCGGTAATATTTTGTTAAATACAAACAAATATTTGCGTTCGCTGCTGTGTTTACTGTGGCAGGCAATTCCTGCCATTGTTATTATTTTACAGGACATTTTCCGCGATAAGAAAGAGTTACCTATAATAATTAGCCCTTTTTATGTTCTCATTTTTAGGCGCGAGCCTACCCTTTATCGAGGATGTTGCAGGCCACTCACACAGGCTCTCCACGCTGGCCCAGTACTGGTTGATATATTTCACATTTATTTCGAACTAGCTGTGCCCGCGACTTCATCCGCGTGGAATTTAATTGACAAAGTTTCATACAAACTTTCATCCCCTATTTTATCCCCTTGGGGGTAGAATTAATCAAAATCCTTTCTTAGCGGATGCCTACGTCATAACATCTAACTGCATGCCAAATTTCAGCCCGATCCGTCCAGTGGTTTGGGCTGTGCGTTGATAGATCACTATGTCAGTCAGTCACCTTTGAGTTATATATATTTAGATGATGGTTGGACTTTCTAAGCCATGCAGGTTTCCTCTCATGTTTTCCTGCACCTATAGCATTTTGTATTTATAATCCAAGAGATATATTCTAGTTTGGCTGCAGTCGTGATGTCAAACAGAATGTAACGTTCAATATAAATTATGCAGTACATGCTATAGGTACAAGTTTATGTGAAAAGTTTATAGTCAGGTAATGCGGATCCTCCTGCCCAGTTGGCTGGAGACGTCGGTTTATATGGCGTTCGAAGCCATCTTCATTTATACGAGCCCATATCAATGAACATAAACATGATCATGAATAAGAATGACGGTTTTACTGCTCACCCCATCAATCGGCCAAAGGCGGTTATTGCGACAAATGTATACATCTCTAGGTTAGGAAAAATCATTGGGAAATGATACGAATTTCTATGTTTCTTTGCTTACTGATTAACTAGAAGAACAGATTGAACATCTCATCTATTTGAGTTTATTTTAGGTACGATTAAATGTTGAACCTCACATATTATCAATAAAAATAAAAAAGTAATTTTAGCATTTTTGGCGTCCCACTCCTGGGCACGGGCCTCCTCTCAACACGAGGGGGATTTTATACATATTATCAGTAAGTCTAATAAATTATTTACATCAATCTACAATTAAGGCTGTGTCCGTAGTAGCATTCGTTGTTGTGTAGTATTTTTAAGCACAGATTTTTCTGCAGTTGTGTTACAGTATTTTAAACTTTTTTACTTGTTTTTATTAGGTGCCTTTGTGCATCTTTCGGTAAATATCGAAGAGGCCATATCTGGATTGACCCACAGGTAGACAGTACAAAGGGTTGTTGTCATGGATTTTAATTAAAAAATACTACTCATGATACCATCATCCCATAGTAATCAGAATGATTTGACTTGAAATTCTCATGACCGGTAAACAGAAAGTTCAAAGCAAAGCAATGCTCTTAGTTATTATAAGAAGTAAATACCTTTTGACTGATTATTATAAAGTTAATAGAAAAATATATTTATTTAGAGTGAGTAATTATGTCATTCAAACACAATTTGTAATAGAAATAGAAATGTCCACTTTCGTTCTACCAAAGATAAATAAGAAAGATGAAGGTATATACCACCTAGTTTTGTGACCGCCCTAAAGGATCAGGGAGTCTCCTAACATAATATTGTTCCGTGTTTCACTGGCAATGTGTTTGAAAACTTTGAGACGGTTAAGGTTTTTCAATCCAGGTGTTCATTAGGCCTATACAAAGATAATATAATAAGCAGGTAAGTAAGTATTTTAGGATGGTTTCTCATCACAAAATTTTTCGATACTATAGGTTATTGATAATCAAAGATAAATGATCAAGTAAGGAACTTAAAGTATCCACTACAAGGGCTACAGCTCCTAGTATGCTTTTAAGTAGATATGCTGTAATTACAAAACGTTTAGTAAAATATACTTACTTTTTAAAAGTGATACTAGGTACTAGGAACCAGAAAAATCATTGTTGTCGTTTTTTACGGCAAAAAGATGGAATTTAGAGAAGGATTCTACAATACGAATGTCACGATATATCGATTAACAAACTCAAACTCAAAACTCCAACTCAAAATTGTTTTTATTCATGTAAGCCAACAAAGCATTTATGAATAGTCAGAATCTACCACCGGTTCGGAATGCTGCTTCCACTGAGAAGATCCGGCAAGAAACTCAATGGTTACTCTTTTCAATGAATTACAGATGGTGTACATTCTCAGGAACAACATAAAATAATAATATGAGCAGGCAACACCATTATCACTAAATAACTAATAGTAAATAATAATCAAATCTCCCTCAGATTTGGGTATGTAGATAAAATGAGAAAGCTTTAGTGTGGTGGTCATACCTACTCATACTTACATCAAATTAAATGTTTACGAACCAAAATAACAATTAATAAAACAGGTGCATAATAATATAATTGCTTTGGTGTGATGCCTTCCATGCTAAGTAAATGAATAGTATTTAACGACAATGTTGTTAAGAGGCAAGTGAGTGGCCCAATCCCCGCAAGCAGCGCCCGCGCACGAGCATGACTTGAAAAGCGGCATCACTCTCCTCAACCATAATAGAGGGAAGAGGGTGACCCGCTCCACAAAGCCACCGCAAGCAAGGACATTAAAGTGAGCATGATCATTGCTAAGAGTAGCACCCCAGAGTAATATTTGTATTGATATGAAACCTTCTCAGAGAACTGTACATAAAATAATGCTACATATATCTTAAAACGTAAGTATGTTACATACTTAGGAACAAGAAATCACTTCAATACAATAAATTAAATTTGATATTCTGGAGCGCAATAGGACGTTGCTTCGGTATAGTTACACCGACATAAATCTCGGTAGACTCCACGAGGCTGAACGAATTGGACCGAATGAATAATTCCGAATACATTTATGTAAACACTAGGATTTCCATAGCACAATCTTGTAGGATTGGATATTCTACAAGAATCCTTTGAAAACATCAACGACATAAGTGTTTTGGTCTTAATATGTTCTACGATAATATATTATATTACCTACCCTTACCTGTACCGTAGAATCATAATACGTAGGTATCGTTGTAGGTACTTATATAAGTATATACAAACAAAACAATTATATGGATAGTCTAAGACGTCATTGGACGCCCATGTACACGAAGAAGCCGCCATTGTTCTGTCTAAATATTTTGTCATTGACATCTGTCTACAGTATTAGTACTTAACTTATATTAATTATCGGTACCGGGTTAACCGTGTGGACAACCGCTTCGTGTTACGTGAGTTGATAGAATCTATAAATATGTTGTTTTTTGAGTACGTACTTACTTATTATAAAAGGGTTTGAGGAAACATTCAATACTTCTAACATTTTTAATTCTCAAAAGTCACAGCTTGAATACCATGGCCAAGCTGCATAAACTGAAGTCCTTCGATAAATAGTACATTGTGTACATTCCCCATCTTTTAAATTAATGTTTACAACGGTCTTTATTCGAGTCTGTTTCTTGTAAATGGGAAAGTTTTGATTTGGAAGACAAGAACCGGGCCCGGAGTTAGAACAACAGTCTTACGGAAGTTTTCACTAGTTACCAATATTTCGTTTGTCAGGAGAAAACTGTGTGTTTCACTAGTATTTTTTATAGGTACCTACGCTTTATTTACCGTCATTTCATATGCGTAATTTTTCAAACACGCGGGGTAATTTTAGCGCCATATTTACCTACATTGGTATTTTTTGTTTGTTTTATGTAACAAAGTCGGCAAACTAGCTTACGACCCCCTTGATCTTAAGCAGTTACCGTAGCCTATACATAGATGCTTGCAATACCAAAGGCATTGCTCGCACGATGCCGACCAGGGCCCTAACCACGCTAGCTACTCAAATCGTAATAGAAAAGCAAACACTCGCGATTACGTTTCAAACGCTCCGCTTTTGACGTTTTGACACCATACCATATCAATGACAGTAGGAATCGTGAAGCTTGTGTCAGCAAAACTTCAAAAGCGGAGCGTTTGAAACGTAATCGCGAGCGTTTGCTTTTCTATTACGATTTGAGTAGCTAGCGTGGTTAGGGCTCTGAAGGGTAGTGGTACAGAGCAACGTCCTCCGTTAGGCTTCCTCTCTCACTCATCGTATAAATAGCAGCAATAATAGCTACTAAATGCCCATCTATTGTGAGAGTGGGGTACTACTCCAGTCGAACAAAATAAATGATTTGAATTTGAATTTGAATTTGAACCACCTCGTACATGAGTCGTAGTCAATTGGGTACAGGCTGGTTCTACTACTGCGGAAATTTAGGTAATGATAGTATTTAAAAATACCAAATTATAGGTTTACTAGCTGTGCCCGCGACTTCGTCCGCGAAAATCCCGTCAAAATCGGTCCAGCCGTTTCGTAGATACTTTTGGATTTCATGTGTTTTTTATACGCGGCACCCTAATTGTTTTTCTAAAATTAAAATAGCCTATGTTACTCCTTATAACATCAGCTGTCTGCTAGTGAAAGTCACGTCAAAATCGGTCCCGCCATTTCGGAGATTACCCGGAACAAACACACAGACAGACGGACAAACATTTTTTTTAAATCATGTTTTTGTTATAGATGTCGTATGTACTTTCATACGCATTTAGTGAAAATATGTTATTTTGATATTACAAACAGACACTCCAATTTTATTTATTTGTATGTATAGAAGATACAAATCAAACCAAATCAAAACAAATCAAAATAACACCTTTTCACTAAATGCATATGAAAGTACATACGATAACTATAGCAAAAACGCGAATTAAAAAAAAATTGTCTGTCTGTCTGTGTGTTTGTTCCGGGTAATCTCCGAAACGGCTGGACCGATTTCGACGGGACTTTCACTGGCAGATAGCTGATGTTATACGCAGTAAGTGAGGCTACTTTTATTTTAGAAAAACAAAATTAAAAAAATGGGTCCTGTCGCGCGGGCTCAGAACGCGGGACCGGGCTTTATTGTTAAGTTAAATTCCACGCGAGCGAAGTCGCGGGCTCAGCTAGTAGATAATATGATTGAAACAAGTAATATAATGTTGAATATTCGAGAGGTTCAAATAAACTGAAACCCATTTATTTGTGCTGCAAATATCCGTGAATTCCTGAAGTGAAGTAAAATAAGTTTGTTACAGTAACTCAATCACAGGTCATTGGAAATCACAGAGCTACGGAATCAATTAGGTAGCTGGTAATTGCTGTTCCCAGCTCCGTGATTGAGATTGTTAATAGAAACAGATCAAATTGTACCTAACTGTACACACAGCTGTTTAATTAGAGAATCTCTGTTTCTAATTGTGATCATTTTGATCAATATATTGAATATCAATATAGAGTTGGGTTGCTACGTTAATATTTGTTAATCCTTTTGACCTTCTGAATCTAAATATATATAACTCAAAGGTGACTGACTGACTGACTGACTGACTGACATAGAGATCTATCAACGCACAGCCCAAACCACTGGACGGATAGGGCTGAAATTTGGCATGCAGGTAGATGTTATGACGTAGGCGGATGCCAAAAAATGATTTTGATTCATTCTACCCCCAAGGGGATAAAATAGTGGATGAATAATCCCGAAATTTTTGTTCAGTTAAATTACACGCGGACGAAGTCGCGGGCACAGCTAGTACTACTATATATTATTCTTGAAATTATATAGCCTACCGTTTTTGAATACACTTTGTTTGTATTTGTATGTTTGTGTAATTACAAAAGCAAAGTAAGTAGACCACTGGTATACTTTAAATTTATACTTATATACCTATTTAAATAAAGCAGAATCGAAATACCTACTTATACGAGGGATTGATATCATTTTTTTAAATTTATAATTTTATTTTTAAAAACTGTTCTTATAGTTATAGGTAAAACATTGATGGTAGAGCTTGCAAGTAATAATCCACGGCCGGGCGGAGAGCCTTCGGGCGGAAATGAGAAGCGTCTGCAATATCCCGCAGCGTTCACCTGTAAAAATATAAATTGTTAACTTTGCCGCCAGCACCCTTGCAAATACTGTTAGTAGGTACCAATATTGGATGTGCTCGGCATTCAGGGTACCCGGGGTGCAACTCTTAGCAAGAGATATATATTGACATTTGTTGTGTTGAATCGTATCTACTCTAAATTCCATGTTTTTCCCCGTCGTATATCGTCTTAACGAACTTTAATTTTGCATCGTGCGTTCAGTAATCGATCGTATTAAAAAAGTCGAAAAGAGATCCCTGGAAAAAATAACAATTATTCAATTTGTTGTTGTTATTTTTTTTCTCACTGTTTCACATGCATAGGTACCTACCAAACACAGACAGAGATCTTTCCGCCACACTTAACAATAAATCCCGCGAAAGTGAATTACATTGTTTGTTCACTAAAGTTATCCCAAACTGTCGCAGCCAGCGCGCGATGGTTTGTTTCCACGCAGTTATTTGTCACAGGATACATGAACTTTAGGTGTGCAACCTAGCACGTAAAATTGTTCTTGTCATCCCGAATATTATTTGAGTAGGGTAAGTAGGTAGTACATCTATGGAACTACAATTGAATTATACGATTATAGCGTGTTTCTTGTTTGTTAACATAATTATATTATACAGTCGGGTATTTGCTGTGAAAATCTTGTTAAATATGTTGCCAGGAGGCAATATCAATGTTACCACAGTTGGCACCCATTTACGGCTTAAGGCCCACATAAAAAAACACTCCCAGATTAATATAACAAGCATTTAGAAGGTGAACACGTAATTCAATGATCCTGCACCATCGGCGATCAACAGGGTTTGAAATTATACGCTCGGGCGCGTCTTTCGTCTCGGCTCGCCACCGCTGTCCTCATCAGACTGAGGAGATGTTCGACAGTGGGCAGCTCAGTCCGGGTTGCAAATTAGGCGCAAGTTAGCCAAGATAGTGTCTCTACGTGTACTGGTACCAGTGTTATAACAAAAGCTAAATGAAAATTAGTTCAGTGTTATAATTTATCATCGCGATCATCACTGATTCGGGTTTACATGTCAACTTCACTTAATGAGGCCAAGGGCGTCTGTTCACTTCCGGCGGCAAACATCAAAGAGCCAGCTGTCGACAAGTGCGAAAGGGCCCTCGGAGCTAACGAACGACTCCCACTTGTACTAGTTAGCGAATGAACTAAATCTCATTAGTGTTACATAGACGTTGACATTTTATGAGTGTTTGCGGACCCCTTTTAGAATCTGCTTTATGGCGAAACAATCGGAATTTGCCTAGGCTGTTTGTGTATTATCTAAGTTCTTAGGTGAAGTTAAGAATATTTGCCTGTTTATCTAGTTTAAAAACGGATAAATAATATTCTTTTGTCGATTGAATTGTTAGATCAGAGCCAACGTTGGAGATTCGTTTTCTTTCATACAATCATTTCAGTTATTTTCTCAAGTAGGTAACACATTTCTTCTGGCCGTATCTTCACAATTTTTCCAGCTTCCGATTGGATTGGACGCATTCCAAGATTGGAAATTTTGATTTGTGAAGATTTTTGTTACCCACTTAGATAGTTTTACAGCATTTAATGGTAAGTAGATAGTTTCATAATTTTATCGCTACATAACGTCATTATATATTGAGTTTCTTGCTAGCATTATCGTTATTATTATTATAACTTACCTACCGATTCACGAGTACACAAACACACATACCCTATCTCCAACACACATTAAGCTTAGTTTAACTCGTTCGACATTATAGAAGAAGAAAAATAAAGACGAATAGCGCTGTACCTATCTTTTGTTCACTGCAGGTTCACTGCCAATATAAACTTAGCAATAAATGCTTTGATGTTGATTACCTACTCTCAGCGATGTCTTCATCGCGAGTGATATGTGAGGAAATAGTGACGTCGGGATATTTATTATAACGGCACGGTTATAAAAAGAGTTATATCAGATTGATGGCTGCGTTTCCTCGTAAAAGATAGATGCAGGTAGCAGCTGAAGACGAGTATTGGACATTTAAAATGGGACTTAATGCTGATGGCATAAACTTTATATCTATTAGATCTATATGTCGAAGGGTACATAATATCGGGACAGATAAAAGACGAAAGTTCGTAGACAGTAGTTGGTATGACACAGCTACTCCCAATGAATTTGGTTGTGAGATACCTATCCTCGGTCATTTATATGCAAAGCTGTACTCTGAGATTTTTTCCCGTAGGTTAGCGTCGGCAGGCTTCGCTGACACAAGCGTTAATTAAAAAACTGCTACGCTCATTTAGTACCACTGTGGGCGTGCCCCACTGACATATTTGTCTTAGTCTAAGAGATGCACATTACTCTATCTATTCCCAGGATGAAATATTTTAATGGTGCGTGGAGGGCCAAATGCAATCATGTTTGCACATATCACCTAACATATATGTGCCTAAATTATAATGGCGCAGTTATTAAACGCCCTGTAGAAGCAGTACTTAAGTTACATCGTAGCGTAAAACAAACACACAATTGTGCTTGGTAAACTCTGCACTCCACAAAATAAATTGTAGATATCAATTGTTATAATATGCGACCTTTGATTGAACTGGCCTAACCACGCTAGCTACTCAAATCGTAATAGAAAAGCAAACGCTCGCGATTACGTTTCAAACGTTCCGCTTTTGACGTTTTGCTGACACCATACCATATCAATATCCGTATAAATCGTGAAGCTTCGTGTCAGCAAAACGTCAAAAGCGGAGCGTTTGAAACGTAATCGCCAGCGTTTGCTTTTCCATTACGATTTGAGTAGCTAGCGTTGTTAGGGGCCTGAACTGGTTTGTTTTAAATGGAAAAAATGGAATTATAAAATAATTCCACTGTCACACTTTAAATGTTTTATTATTCCGGACAGATAAATAGCTCTTTTCTAAACAACCTACAAAATTTACTTAGGAACCTATGTGTTTATCTACTACAAGAAAATCATCTTAGATCTACTACTAGGATACAGGCATGCAACACTTACCTACAACACAATGGCGACGAGGTGAAAAAATACGTATTCTATCTCTGTGGTAATTATCACTTATACAGTCAAGTTGATGAAGTTTGGCAACTGCGATACGCTAACTGGCAGTCTAGTTACCAAACTAACTAGATGTTAAAATGTGTGGCAGTGGGAAACAGATAAAGGGGTGATGAAGTTAGTCCAGCGCTTGTTACGAGAAGTTAGGTCATTGTACTAAGTTTTTCAATTGTTTCAGGACTCGCTACTAACACATTCTGAAACATTTTGTTAGGTACCTGAAGTATGGTCATTTCAAATTATATAACTTCGTCTTCCTATCGTATGAGGGCTGAGTGTCGGAGTATTCAGGCCACCCGACATGGCTTAACGTCTGTGATAGCGGGGACAGCTTAACGTGCCGTCCGAAGCTAAAACGGAAGCGTTCAGTTGTAAATGGCACGAGCCCTCACCCATTCAGGTGTTAACCGCTTCGAGCGCTACTGTTTTTTGGAAACATGGTATGTGAATTTTGTTTAACTACTGAACCAAGTTCAATAAGGTATCTATATTTTATGATAGGGAATCATATCTCTCTGTTTCTCGATTATTTCTCTAAACTACAAAAATTGTTTAGTTGTATTTTTTCTCAGTATAAATAAATACTGGTTATATTATTATTATTAAAATCTAGAAAACCAGGAAGTACTAAGTAAAGAATCATTAATTTTAAAACATAAGAAGACGAATATGTCGCAGTCATTTCTCTAATGATCTCACCAAAGTCGATGTCAATTTTAATCGAATCAGAAAATTGTTCCGAATGAGAGAATCCAATTATTTTCGCGACTCAAGGTGAAGAAGCTTATGAAACTTGATGATATTTTAATGATATTACGCTTTAGTCTGCTCAGGTCTGAGAGTGATCTTGGAAATGGCATGTCATCCAGTACAGAGTGATTTATCAAAGGCGTACTCAAGATCGCTTACAAGCTTAAGATCAACCTCAGAAATAAAATTATGTTAAAATAATACCGTTAAATATGACGACCGCTTGGCGCAGTGGTTAGAGCGTAGGCCGCTCGGCTCACTGCACATGGTGTTTGCGGGTTCGATTCCCGCCGAGGCAAATATCGGAAATGGCCTTTTCGTAATTTACCCTGGTCTGGGTGTCACTGGGATCGCTCCCAGTCCATTGTAAGGTACCCAGAGTACAAACTTAGCTTAGTTTGCTAAATGCAGTTTACACTTTCACTTAGGCCATCGGATGTGTTTTGAGCGCGCTACACGAATAAATAATCTGATGATATAAATATTCTCTCTCGGATGGTAGCGAGTTATCAAAGGATAGCTGTTGGAAATAAACCCATCACATAATCATATTTGTGGTAGGTACCTACATTATTTTTAGCATTTAGCATAGCCAAGCACAACATCGTGCATTATTAAAAGAAGATTTTATATACACAAGATAATAATCTATAAATTCCCTAGCAATCGTTCGAACTGTAGCTGTTTAAAATTCCTGAAGTACCATCAACAAAGACGCTTGATAAATTTTTAACACTTTTTCCTTGCAGTCAGTAATCATAAGATGCCTCGCCCATTATGTTGTCGTCCAATGAGACGAAGAGCGTCCGATGAGACAAAAGCCCTTTTTATATAAAGCCATTTGTTTTAATTGTTTTATGGCCATGCTAGTCTCATGCGGCTGCTGGTCACTCCATACAAAATGCAACCTTAAGGTGATCAAGCGTCGAGTTTGTTGATTGTACTTAATGGAGGTGCCTACAATTTGAGCGTGTTGCGGTTCAGGGAGGCGTCACTCGCCGGGTCGCCCCGCGCCAGATTAAAGGATTATCCGGCTGTAGCCAAACAAATTAACCATCTAATGTGGGAGGCCTCGCTTCGATTTCGACCGTGCCACCTTAAATTCGAAACAGTTTCGAGATTCCTAGTATTCATTGGCTTAGATAGAATTAAATTGTTTTCCGATTTAATGGAGCAAACTAATGATGCGACTACTAGTAATTATAAAGAATAGAGATAGCATTTCATAGGTAAAAGATAAATAAGTATTTTTGTATCTATCTGCGGTATATGATATGAATTAGCGATTGTCTATACAAATAAATAAAATTGGAGTGTCTGTTTGTAATATCAAAATAACACCTTTTCACTAAATGTATATGAAAATACATACGACCGTTATAGCAAAAACGCGATAAAAAAAAAACTGTCTGTCTGTCTGTCTGTATGTTTGTTCCGGGTAATCTCCGAAACGGCTGGACCGATTTTGACGGGACCTTTACTGGCAGATAGCTGATGTTATAAGGATTAAGTTAGGTTACTTTTGTTTTAGAAAAACAAAAAAAATGGGTCCTGTCGCGCGGGCTAATCTCATCTTTTTTGTACCTTCTAGGAAATGTATAGCTCTAAAGACGAGCAAAGGACCGTTAATTTAATCCACATAACAAAGTAATGGTTAATCTCGTCTGTTCACTAAACGAGAAAAAAACCCACTCTTATTGTTAAGAGCAAAAAATTACCCACACAGTTTTCTTCCATATTACTGACGGGACGTGGAACGTAGCTTAAACTCTCCAGAGAGTACCGGCAATTACGAATATTCTGATTTTATGTGGCTTCCACAATGTGAGCACACGTTTTCAGACATCCCTAGAGAAACGAATTCCTTCGTAAACAAACTGTTGCGAAAATAAAAAAGATAACATTTCTGATTTTTTTTTATTTTCTCGACAATTTTTAAAGAATATTTTTATATTCTGAGTGTTTTTAACATGATACCTAATAACTTTTACTTAACGTTTGGTTACTGATCAAATCCAAGATTAATTATCCTTTGACCAGTAACGTCACATCCGGGAAGGCGAGGCGACATTTATTATTATTATACATTTGTATAATGCTGCTTGATGATTAATTATGATTTGGCGCTCATTAGGGGAGGCTTATGTCCAGCAGTGGACTGATATAGGCTGATGATGATGATGATGATAATAATGTTGATTTACATTAACACAGATAAGTAGTGTGGAATGTCGATGTAGAAATCTGGAGAATATGAATCGGAAAATCTGTGAATCTTGACTGGGTCTGGCCAAGACATTTATTATTTATCCACTTTTTTCCAAAAACTAGGACGAAAATAAACTGAATTTTCGTTTTCTAGTATACATAACATTCTTATTGTGCTTTATTTAAATACATGAGGGAGAGAAAAGTCTAGTCTTTGTATTTTCCCCATAAGCAGTTGCAGTGCTTCTATCCAATATTCTCGACGGTCTGCATGAAAAATCGATAGGTAATAAGTAAGTATAGGTACATACAAGTCCTTATCTTCACACGAAAAGGCTTCTACATTTTACTGAGGACTTATTCTGACATTCTGAGCCGAGCGGGATTGGAATTATATAAGAATTTTTATGAAATACAATTTGTGTGATCAGTCGGTGGGAAAATTAAGTTGGTCACAGTGCCTTGCAAAAGTGAATACATTTAGTTTGTAATCTTGCAAGTATAGCTGTAACTATATCCATGTATAATATTATTTTATTTCAAGGCAAGAAGAATGGCAAGGTACAAATAACATTATGAATGTGGGACATGCCTTTACCAAATTTAGTCTCAAGTGTGAAGAGAGCCAATCTCCTTGTTCAGTCTCAAATTACAACATTTTTAAGTCCGTAGAAATATGATTATTGGAAAGATTGAAAAGTGATTTAACGGATAGCAGCCTGGCGTTGGTATTATTTGCCGTGGCAACAGATCGGTCGGCCCTTGGGACCATTCACAGAGCGTTCCCGATCCCGACGCGACACGTTTCACACTTTTTCTTACGTCTTTGTTCTGTATCCTTGTATTTTTGTTCTGTAACTGATGAGTAGTACTTTACCATATTTTCATCCTTTACTTTCACGGAAACTTATTTCTTTGTTAACAGCGTTAGTGACGAAGTAACCTACTTAGAATTTTGAAAAGTTTAAACGACGGCGAGTTATTTTTATTTAATGCACCACAATTAAGAAAAATATTGTTTTGAAATTATACTGGTTTAATCTTGTTTTTAATTCAATAGCATAACAACTGTACTGGTAAAAGGCAGAGAGTAATTAGGAGCTCGGATGTTAATACATTATTATGTCGAGATGAATTACAACTGCGAAGGAGTCTTCAGGAAACTCACTCGCTAATGGGGTGGCATCGTATTATGTGTCCTTTATGCAAATAACCTACGTATTCATGCGTATTCACGACTGTATTGTAACAACACATTACAGAAGTATATATAGGAAGTAAATTATAGAGCGTTTCCTTACCCGTGGGTCGTAACGACGTCAATCAATTCAGTGTTATTTTGGCACGATGGATTTCGTCCTAAGGAGCGTTCAATAAAGCGACTCAAAAAACTCGCTCAAGAGCGCGTCGCAACAACCTCAATCAATCCTACATTATTATCTATTGCTTAATAACAACATCAAAACAAAAATAATTTCAACAAATCAACAAAACTTTAGTTAAAAACGTATTTACATACACACATTTTTTATTCATCTTTTTATATGAGTTAGTGGCCAACTTTGGGGTAGGAGTTTTATTTTTTTTATTAATGTGCCCTCATATAATAAGCAAAGAAACAATGATTATACTATGCGAATGGAAATGAAAGTAATAAATCCACAGCATTCAAAGGGTTCTTAGTTTGGAAACCCACAAAATTCCTAGTCCAGGAACAATAATACTAAAATTCTCAATTAAATGTTGGATCTGTTTTATCAGGGTTGCGCTAAATAAGCTTTAATTACTATAAAAATACGTCTCAAGTTAGGGTAGGATGTAATGGGTCCGTATATCCTGCGACCGTAGGGTTGTGAACTTTACGAGTCGCCCATAAACCAGCTACCAACATAATATGTACAGAAAGGAATTTACGTCGGGACGATTAAACGGCTAGGTTCCTTATGTCGTTGGAACTACGTAATTGTATTCCCTTTGTAATAAGGACTAGCGTCTTACCTCGTTAATATAAAGAAAGCGCTTTAATCTGATTTAAATTTCTTGCTGCATACACTAAGCCCTAGTTAGTACCTACTTCTAACAGATATATGTATTTAAAAAACACGGTTCAAATAATAAAGTAAACATGTTCTTAGATATAGGTAGTAATTATTGTTTTTTACTAGAGAATATTTTACCAGAAGTTATTTTAAAAATGTCTACTGGTTCCTTTCTGGAATATAAACTTTGATATTAAATTTTATGGGAAATTCATAGTGAAAGCCGTGATCTACCTCTGCGTTATTAAAAACACGCTTTGAAGAGACTACGTAAATATTTTTCTAGATAAAAAGTCTTGATATTTTTATTATAACCATTTGAAATGTAATTGTATTTAATATTTTGTTATTCAGTTATAAAAAAAAACTGTTTCCACATAGCTCCATTAATCAAGGGAAAAATATCGCGCATATAAACGCAAACCTGAACAGGAAAGGATGGAGTTTGATATATTAACGGGGATCGCAGCGGGTCGTCTTGACCGTACGCCGCTTACGGGGACTTCGGAAATCCATAAATCTCCCTCGACTCCGCCAAATCCGAACGGATTGGGCCAAATGAATTATTCCGTGATACATGCACTAGGATTTACATGCCGTAAACTTCTATGTCGAATAAATAAATAAATGAATATCACCAGGCTGAGACACCAACGGTATGGTCCCAAACTAAGCAACGCTTGTACTATGGGTACCGTACTGAGGACGATCCCTGTGGCACGCAGACCTGGGCAAATTAGGAAAAGACCATAGTCGAAATTTTCCCCGGCGTGAATCGAACCAGCAAAAACCATGTGCCGTGAGCTGAGCGACCTACGCTCCAACGCGTGATACTCTGCAGCGGCGCCACCATGATAAAAAGTGACAAATCATAGTGGGAAAAAATGTACGATTAACGTATATAATGTACGTATATCGTATTTTAATGTACCTTTCCCAGGTACCGAGATAATTGACATTTTTAGTGGCGCCGCTGGGGAGTATGCTCTCCAGCGGCGCCACCTGGTTCTCATACTTATGAATGATATTGGCTGCAAAATTTTATTGGAAATAAATGTACCTATGCAGTCTACTATGTACATGTCAAAAAACATCAATATTATACAGTAGTTTAATTTATTTTGATCATTTATATTACCCTAAAAACGCCCGAACAGCTTAGGTTCACATACCTAGCACCGACAAAGCTAATGGTATTAGCAACTATATTCTATTGGAAATAAATGTTTGGACGCTAAATAAGAAGTACATGTTAAAAGATATAATTATTAGACGGTAGTTTATTTTTTTTTCATTTATTTAAAGTTACCCTAAAAATGCCCGTTTACAGTTGATATTCACATGCCTGGTACTTACAAAGTATTATGGTTTAGCAACTATATTCTATTGAATATATATATACGAATCCTGTATATTATTTATAAGTTACAAATTATCATTATAAGACGATTGTTTAATTTATTTCAATTAATTAATTTTACCTTAAAACTCCCGTATACGGGTGAGGTTCACATACCTAGCACCGACAAAGCTAATCGTATTAGTAACTATATTCTATTGGAAATCAATGTTTGAACGCTATATGAGAAGTACATGTTAAAACATATAATTATAAGACAGCAGTTTATTTTATTTTATTAAATTTAAAGCTACTTTTAAAACGCCCGTTTATAGCTGAGGTGCGCCGCGCCGCCGTTCGCCCTGTGACTCTGGCGAAGATTTTAAAAAAATATTATGAAATTTATTATTTAAAATTAAAAGACAGCTTTTACATTATGACGATGTGAACAACGCACTCGCTAAAGTTGGAGATTGGTTCAATGTAAATAATCTTCTACTTAATGTGAATAAAACGAAATGTATAAAGTTCTCAACGCCAAATGTGAGACAAGTAGGAACCAATATACGACTAAATGGAGCAGAATTGGACCTTGTGGAGGAAACTGTCTTTCTAGGGATCTCTATAGATGCAAAATTGCAATGGGGTCCTCATATCAAAAAAATTTCGGGTAAACTCAGCAGTGCGGCATATGCTGTTAAAAAAATCAGGCACTTAACCGACGTTGAAACAGCTAGAATTGTTTATTTTAGTTATTTCCATAGCGTTATGTCATATGGCATACTGCTCTGGGGATGCTCTGCTGACTTAAACTCCATTTTTGTTCTGCAGAAAAGAGCTATACGAGCTATTTACAATCTAGCTCCAAGAATCTCCCTCAGAGAAAAATTTAAAGAAATAAATATTCTAACTGTTGTGTCACAATTTATCTATTTAAATCTCATGTACGTTAAAAAAATGCAAATAGTTTTGAGAAAAGGAGCGACGCTCATTCTATTAATACAAGGAATAAGCACAAGCTATCCGTACATGTAACTCGTCTCCACAGAATAAGTCATTCTTTTATGGGACAATGTATACGTTTTTACAATAAGCTTCCCAATGAAATCCGAGATTTACCTATCAATAAGTTTAAAACCCTAATTAAAACTAAACTCAGTGCAAAGGGTTATTACAAAATCGCGGATTATTTGGATGATAAATCAGCTTGGGAGTAAGCAGCTCAAATCTCGACAGTCAATTTTGTTTGTGTAATTTGTGTAATTCTTGTTAACATTAAAAGGCAACACACTGGAGCTATTATAATATTTATGTTAATATCTAATACCCTTTGTAATTATTGAATATAAGCAACTGGCGATAAAAAAAAAATGACATGTAAAAAGACAAGGCCACTGAGTTTCTTGCCGGATCTTCTCAGTCGAGGTCGCGTTCCGATCCGGTTGTAGATATAAGAAAAAAAATATGTAAAATTTACAATTTGTAAGTGCCCCCGTAGGCCTAAACAAAATAAACGATTTGAATTGAATAATGATAATTTGTAACTTATAAATAACATACAGGATTCGTATATATATATTCAATAGAATATAGTTGCTAAACCATAATACTTTGTTCGTACCAGGCATGTGAACCTCAGCTGTAAACGACCATTTTTAGGGGAACATTAAATTAATGAAAATAAATAAACTGCTGTCTTATAATTATATATTTTAACATGTACTTCTCATAAAGCGTTCAAACATTTATTTCCAATAGAATATAGTTGCTAATACCATTAGCTTTGTCGGTGCTAGGTATGTGAACCTAAGCTGTTCGGGCGTTTTTAGGGTAATATAAATGATCAAAATAAATTAAACTACTGTATAATATTGATGTTTTTTGACATGTACATAGTAGACTGCATAGGTACATTTATTTCCAATAAAATTTAGCAGCCAATATCATTCATAAGTATGAGAACCAGGTGGCGCCGCTGGAGAGCATACTCCCCAGCGGCGCCACTAAAAATGTCAATTATCTCGGTACCTGGGAAAGGTACATTAAAATACGATATACGTACATTATATACGTTAATCGTACATTTTTTCCCACTATGATTTGTCACTTTTTATCATGGTGGCGCCGCTGCAGAGTATCACGCCGCTCCAACCTCTGCCTTCGCCAAACGGTGGACAATGTCAATCAAGTCAACTTTTGACAATGTAATGTGGGTACCTTTAGTTTTACTAACCTACTGTTCTTCAAACCCGGACGCGAGCTAATCATATACATATGCTTCCATTACCATTTAGCCAATACCTAAAATTGTTAACACGTACAAACTCTGTACCTGATTACTTTGTGGACAGCAAAAAGTTTAACGAAACCTTTTAAAGAGCTTCGATTCTTCTAACTAAAAAGTTGTGAGTTGAAGGAAAACGAATACAGCTAAGGACGTAAGAAAAACAATCTTTTGAAAGTTTTTCATTGATTGAGAAAGTTCTGTTTGATCTTCAAAGGAGCATCCATTTGTTTATTCCGTTTTATGCGTGGTCTGACAAACATGGAGTGCGCTTCGAAATAATAAGTGGTTTCATCAGCCATGAAATAATCAATAATTCATTATATAATAAAATAATTTTAATAATCTCTTATTATTAATAGTACATTGTTACACGAGTGGTGAAAGTGACTTATTTTGTCACGAGACGGGGTTTGGCGCCCGAGCGTATCGAGGGCGCTAATAGTCCGAGGGACAAAATAAGTCTTTCACCCGAGGTAAACACTGTGCTTTTCATTACGAATACAAGGAAAGTAAAAATAAAAACAGGAATTGGCTAAAAAAATAATACAAGGAAGTTTGAATAATACTCTACAACTCCAAAAAAAATAAAGATCGGATTGCCGCCAATTTTTTTTTTCCTTGGCCGGCCAACTTCATTATTTAGCCATTATTTTTCATTTTCATCTTTAAATATTTTTCCCAAATCTATGTTATTTTAAAGAAATTGATGAAACTAAATTATAATTAAGTCATTTAAAAATACATATTCTTTAATTCAATTTTACATCGTGCTGTAATTGAGTGACTGTAGAAAAAGTTTGAACATGGTTCCATAGAAATGTGAAAATGGAAATAGTTTTTTTTTTATAATTTGACAGCTGTCAGTTGAAAGCGATTCTCCCGGGCCGGAAAAGTATTACTTTCAACCCGCTCGTCTGGCAACTTCAGACCTACTTTCAGAGTATGAGTAATGAAAAATATATTTGTATGGAACCTATTAAGACCGGATCAGTGTAAGCTAGAGATCATTCAAGACGTCTTGAACTTAAAGACACGTTCGCAAGTGATACGGTTAGTACTTAATGTTAATAGAGTACGCTGGTTGACTGAAAGTATTAAATTGTTCTCCAAATTACGACCAAACAGAACCAAACAGACCAAAAAGAAAAAACAAGAACCAGAAACAAAGACTTCGTTAGGTACAGTTCGTAAATCATCGGTGAGTCTAATCACTGTACTAGGGATTCATTAACCGGTAATCGCCACTCAGGCTCCATAAATGAGTTCATCAATAATAAAAACAAATTTAATTATTTTGTGCTACGTTGCTCCTCTGAGATTACAACTCCTAATGTTAGACTAAACATTTTACCGGTTTTTTCATTATATTTCTAGTTATTCATTTTAACTAAGTATCCATGTATTCAAAAAGGGTTGGAGGAATGGTTAGTAGGTTGATACAGTTATTTAATATTGATTAAAATATTTTTTTTAATCAATAGTTACATCAAGACCATTTCATTAATTGGGTAAGTGATAACTTTTATTACTATTATCAGCAAACCTCAAGAGGGTTAACAGAAACGTAATACCACAAACAAGGTTGCTACTGACGAAGGAAAACATATACTTTTCCATTAATAACGTTATTACCAGTGTAGTTTTCGCTCTAGGGACTAACGGCGTTACTTTATCTTCCTGTATTAACTTTTGGACTCCCAAGATAATACCTTATATCCTTTGTGGAATATTTACTTTTGTATATGCCTCAAGATGTTGTATTCAGGCTAGTAATTTTTACGTAGGTAAATGTATTTGTTAGGGTTGGGTTATTATGATTATTAACTACTAGCTGAGCCCGCGACTTCGTCCGCATAGAATTTAACTTAACAAAAAATCCAGCTCCCTTGTTCTAAGCCCGCGCCACAGGACCCATTTTTTAAATTTAGTTTTTCTTAAATAAAAGTAGTATAAGTCACTGCTTATAACAACAGCTACCTACCAGTGAAAGTCCCGTCCAAATCGGTCCAGCCGTTTCGGAGATACTCTTTGATTTCATGTGTTTTAATTTTTTTCGCGGAACCCTAATTGTTTTTCTAAAATTAAAGTAACCTAAGTTACTCTTTAAAACATCAGCTATCTGCCAGTGAAAGTCCCGTCAAAATCGGTCCAGCCGTTTCTGAGATTACCCGGAACAAACATACAGACAGACAGACAATTTTTTTTTAAATTGCGTTTTTACTATAGGTGTCGTATGTACTTTCATATGCATTTAGTGAAAAGGTATTATTTTGATATCACAAACAGACACTCCAATTTTATTTATTTGTATGGAAGTGAGAATTTATAAAGGAATTGCCTCGAATGTTATACAACCTAGTATAAAGTACGTGGTTATTTGAATTGCATTCTGACCATGGATACCTTTGACCAAATAGGGACATGATATGTTCTGGAACAATTGTATTTGAATTTTTGCCACTTTTATCATCGATTGTTTTCCTTTGCAGCTGCAGACTGAAATGACACCGTAAAATAATGTTACCTTTGAAAAGTAACAGTTTGGCCTGCGGGTCCAATTAACTATAGGCCGAAATAACCCATATCAAATATTGTTATATTATTCCTTGTTTCCGAGCAGTACCTAACATTTAACTACATTATAGAAATGTTCATCTAGTTTAAATCTTTCAGTGATTGATTTTATTCATTTATGTTTGTTTCAATAATCCTCGGTGATACGTCAGCCTAGTAATTTAATTTCAATAAGGGCTGGTATCCACCGAAATAGATCAGGCGACAGAAGAGTAGCAGCGGGCAGGGTGATTCCACCAAATGGAATCTGGTATAACTTAATTCCATTTTTCTATTTTATACATCTATTATACCTATTATAATATGATTATTGAGGTATGCATACTTATTATGCTTGACTATGTACGACTGCGCCAACATTTACGTTATGTTATGTATAAGATAGTTGATGAGACTTTTGCTGAAAATTCGTGTTGCAGGAGTTTCGTTCCAGGGGACGTGCTGCGCCATATGCACAGATCCCACTGAACCCACAGTATATTTTGTCTATTAGTCAAATTTTCATTTATCCATCTTCAAGCTGTGTTATTATTTGTGTATAAATAAATTAATAAAAAATATCGCCCTACTGACAAAAGAACTGTACGGTCCCAAACTAAGCAACGCTTGTACTAAGGGTACCATTCAATGGACTGAGTGGCGATCCCAGTGACACCATACCTGGGCAAATTACGAAAAGGCCATTATCGAAATTTACCATGATGAGAATCGAACCCGCTACCATCCGGTGCGGTGAGCCGAGCGGCCTTCGCTCTAACCACTGCGCCAAGCAGTCGTCTTAACAAATATTATTCATTTCATTTCAAATGTGTGGCAACTATGACATACGAACTGACAGTGTGACCGATCAGGTTTCTCAGAACGGAACGGAAGCGTCTCCAGGGACACATCCGTTCTCTGTATAGCGCGCTTATCTCCTCTGCGATATGATTCTGCCAAGGAAAAATTACACATTTCTATTTCTACTCATCGTTTGAAAGTCGCTCTGAAAGGAAGCGGTGTGCAAAAAGTAAATTTATTTTTTTCGTGACATGACCTCTCCTCTTCGTTTCGTTTCGGTGTATATCGGCCTTTACCCAGTGATGGAATCCCCATAAATTTCGGTGGCTTCAATATCGGTATTAAAGCGAGTGATTGGATATTTCGTGCATTGATTAAAAAAGACTTTGTGTGCCTTTTATATATTCTTCGTGCCTAGTCTATACATTTTCATATTATATATTACATACTGTTTGTCATACTAATATTATAAAGAGGAAAACTTTGTTTGTTTGATTGTAATGAATAGGCTCCGAAACTACTGAACCGATTTGAAAAATTCTTTCACTATTGGGAAGCTACACTATCCCCGAGTGACATAGGCTATAATATATTTAAAAAAAATTAGGGATCCTTACTAAAACTCGAATAATGTAACCGCAATGTACCCGTACGAAGCCGGGGCGGGCCGCTAGTATATTATAAAAGGAGAACCTAACTGACTGAGCTATGAACGCATAGCTGTAACCACCAGCTTAAAATTAGAAAATTTAATTATACCCTTTATACCGACTAAGGAAGATTGTTGAAAAGTCCACCCCTAAGAGGTTGAAATAGGAGATGGTAGTTTGTATGAAAATTCCGTTCTCACATCGACGCGGATGTAATTGCAGCTAAAAGGTAGTGAACAATAATCAGGTAACACAATAGTGTTACAGAAAGGTATTAGGTAACACAATAGTGGTATAAACAAATGGTGTTACTAGAAGGGTGAAGAATTCAACACAAAGCCTGAAAATCCGCGAGATCAACTTTGCCTTGATACCGCCGATGTTTCGTTTGATCCGTTCCGACACACGCTGTATAACTTCCACGAGAGCGGAATATTTACACGCACTACGCCCACAGCCTTCCGGTACACTTAACAATAAATCCCGCTTAAGTGAATTACTACATTGTTTGTTCCCAAGTTATTTGCAAAAGGATACACGGTCCTATGAAACTAGTCCAAACTAACAAAATATTTAAGAAAGTTAACAAATACAGGCCGTATAGGTGGAAACGTTTAACTATAAGAGGAACACTTTAAGTGCCGTCTTAGTAGCATTTTCCGGTGGTAGAGTCTTGCTGTAGCTGGTGGACTACAGCCCATATGGACTGGCTTGACCAGGGCAGTACGACCACTCACAGGAGATCAGCGTAAAGGAACTATGCGTCCGGGGTATGCACACCCCACTAAACTAGAGCAGGGTCGCTGAGCACGAAGAATTTCGTACAATGACCTGTTATTACCTGTCTCTGTCACTCCCGCGTAAATCTAATACGTCTCGCTCACACAGTTGCCGTTCACACGCAGTTCACGGATGTAATTAATAAGACGCACGACGTACGAAATTCTTCGTGCTCAGCGACCGTGGTTTAGCTTTCTCATTTTATTTAAATACCAAAATCTGAGTGAGATTTGATGATTATTTCCTATTACTTATTGAGTGACATTGGTGTTGCCTGATCATAATTTTTTTTATGCTGTTCCTGAGAATGTACATTATCTTTAATTAATTGAAAAGAGTAACCATTGAGTTTCTTGCCGGATCTTCTCAGTGGAAGCAGCATTCCGAACCGGTGGTAGATTCTGACTATTCATAAATGCTTTGTTGGCTTACGTGAATAAAAACAATTTGAGTTTGAGTTTGAGTTTATCATAGCTACGTTTCATACGATGAGTGAGAGAGCCAGCCCCTCCCTACCTTCCCCTTCCTCTGTCCCACTTCCCTTCAGGTCGACAACGTGCGAGTCACAGACATAGATTTACATAGATAACGCAAGTATCACGATTTGTATTGAAACCAAGCGTGTTGAATTTTTAACACCTCCTGTGGCGTTATTAGTGACGGGAAATCCAAACCGATTCAAAGACCGATGCCGCCGATGCCTCTCCGCCCGCTACGATTCTCTGGAGTGATTATCTCGCTCATATTCATATCTTTTATATCTGTAGTCGCGTGAACTGCAAGTTAACGGCGGCCAACCTTGACGTTTGGTCGGGGTTTCGGAAACGCGAAGTACTTGCATTTGCGTTATCTATGTAAATCTATATCTGTGGTGCGAGCAATGCCTTTGGTATTGCAAGCATCTAAATATAGGATACAGTAACTGCTTAACATCAGCCGGGTTGTACCCATTTGAGGACTTTGTTAAATACCTAAAGAAAAAACGCCCTATTCTGGCTACTCGCAGAAATGATTGCTTTCCAGTTTTCATCAAGTCTTTTTTGAAATTGTTCACTCGTACGAAGCCTAACCGTGTATAATAAGCATTCCGATTATAGTAAAAGTCCGATTATTTATTAATGATTTTAGATTTATTTCCAGAGGTACAACAAAAATCACAGTATTTGCTAAAATAGATACTGTACTTAATAGGCATGTAGTAAGCACAATAGATTGTCCCATCTAGTCGAGAGATCTTGAAATGTTTGCCAAGACGAGGTTGTATGAACCAAACATACTCGAGCGCGTGTTACCAAGTATATTTAGGGTTTGCGTTAACAATATTAGTGAAGCGATGGATGTACTCGGCTTGTTTAGTAGCCTGTTGCTTCACATCGAAGCTAGTTTAGTATGCCAAGTTAATCGTAGTAAATATACAATGTGGCTAAGCAACTGAACCCAGAAATTCCTCGATAAAATCAGCTTCAGTACCTATCTCATTTTAATCCAGCTTAAGTTAAATTAACAACACAGTCGAAATAGCTATACAAACCTATCTAAACCAAAACTCTTTCGGTATCATGCCAATAACATAAAAATTACCTCGTCCAAATAATAAAAAATGAAACCCGTTTGTTAACAGGATAAGTTAGATGACCCCATCTCATTGTAGCCGTCGCGTTTATTCGCGAAGCTAATAAAATAAGTCTGAATGCGGCTCGTAAAATATATGTCATTATACCGCAACACTGTTATTTACACGCCAAGCTCATTCTGTCGGGTTCTTTGTAGAAGTTTCAATTGGGCGATATAAAAAAGTTATAGAATAAAAAATATATTTCATAAAGTTGGTGGTTTTTTATTTTTTTGATAACAATTTGCACTAGGCGTCTTTATATTAGAAATTTAAGCTTTTCACATAAAAGTTAAGAGCTGCTTATACTTCCATGTTTTGTCGGTGTTTAATAGAACTGTGTTAAAATATTTCTACTAAATTATTAATGAAAATAAAATACCTCATCCACTTTTTAAAGTACCTGTCTACTTAATTCATAAATCACTGTAGTCAATAATATCAAATGTAGAATCTAAAATTTTACCGATACGGAAACAATTTGCAAGGAAGATTGCAACACTTGCTCCACAAAGTCTCTTCTTTGACTGTTTAATAAAGTGAAGGCAATCATCATTAAACCATATTGAGCAGCACGTAAGAGGATAGGACTATCAAACAGCTGTTTTACGTTACAACTTGTCACGGTGGCGACTAGTACGAGTATGTAACGTATCTTGACTTACGCGTGCTCATTATTCACAACATAGAAGAGTACCTTGCTCTGATAAGATAAGTAATAAGATCTAAAGTGCAGTGAAACCTTATAGAACAAATATATTCTAATCGAAGGATCCTAAAGAATATTTTTACAAAATAGTTTGCCCTAAATCGATTGTCAATTGAAATCAATTGAAATACTGTGACTTTATCCTACTTTGCAATTCTTATACCGAAGATTTCAATCTTATCGACTTTCCTCCGTATTTGCACTTATCTTGCAAGCGATAACGAATTCTCGATGCGAGCCCCCGCAACCCTTCCTAAGGGTTGAACTTTATGGCGGCTCCTCGCGGAATACTCACAGTTTATCAGCCTTTATGACGAATATATTCTATTCGATTATGCCACTTCAATTGTTCCCGACAATTCTACAGATCCCAGGAGATGCGGGGGATTTGCGTGAAAATTATAGCTGGTATACAAAGTTGTTTGAATTTAATATTAAGAATTACAATTACAAATGTCAAGGGATCGTGTTACATTTAGTGATGATACCTGAATTAACTTATATAGTGTTTAATTTGGAATAACCTGAAGAAATTAACAGTGTATCTTCATACAACAAATCACTATAGCTATTCTTACTATCCCTCAAATACTTACGATATGGATGCAATAATATTTTAGACCTCATAATCACCTTCATGACGCCGCAGTTTACCTGTCCCGATGAATCCGCGAGAGTCATTTGCGTGCGCGCTGCTTGTTACTGAAACAAGGCTGATGACGTCAGCTTTTTGATTGTCAACGCTTCGTTTGTTCGCTTGACGTTTGAAACAATCGACAATCCACGCTGTATTGCCGTTGACAGCGCGTAATGAAAGCCATCGCGACGTTTATGAACTGCGTTCATTGAAGCTGCTGTGGTAAGCATCATCATCACTGTAGCTTCAAAATAATGGAACTTGGAAACTGTGACTGTGTTGTATGAATATTCGAAGACAGTTTTCTTTCCAGTAAAACATCCACTGCAAAAAAATAATCTTCTAATTCCAGTCTGGGCTGATATGAATTAGTGGATAAATTTGTTGCGGTGTAAAGTTCTGTGGTGTTATTAATTACTGTTTCCATCATGGTTATTAGTAATTAGAAATATTGACTATTTGTTTATTACAGTAGTACAACACTGAATAAATTGGTTATCATTTGTAATCAATCTGCCCATTATAATTGACTTTCGTAAAAGATTCCAGAATGTGAGCCTAATGCGTCAAAGGCTGTGTCGGGACGCAAGTAATTACAATGTTATTTACTGCCACGTGTAATTAACAAGGCTACACGGTGCCAGGTGAAATGTGAGTGTGCAGTGAACTCGCGATGCCGACACAAAGTGAGATTCTTCAAACGAGCGAGGCGAGGGCTCGGATCCGAACGTACAAAGGAAGCCATACCATACTCATTCCTATTTGAGATTGGTACCTACGTCTAATTTAAATTAGCCTTTACATTGTAATACATACTCTTCTTGTTTGTAACTTGTTAAACTGAGAGCACCAATAATGACAACAAATTATTTTTGTAGGTCGAATTATATTTTACATAACATTTAAAATATACAAATAAGTATATACCTAACGAGGCTTTACATAAATATTTGCATTAATTACAAAACGTTTAGTAAAAATAATAAAAGGATAATACAATACCTATAAGAACAATTTGTTGTCGTCATTTGGTTTTCCTATATGTAATGTTATTTATTAGAGAGAATATCGCAGCCTATGTTTGATAACATACATCCTTAAAAAGTAGTTAGTATATTACTTAGCCAGGAAATGAATGTTCTCTGGGTTATATCCCGCCCGCTTCATAGCACAGGCAAGTGGAGGGTCACCCTAATACAAATTACAGAAGAGATTTCAATGAAATTAAATTTATTGAATAAGAGTGTCAAACTACATAAGGGGAATAAGAATACGCTAGGTATGCCAAGAAACCGTAATAGTAAGTCGATAGTTGATGAAATAACATTTCTCCGCTTCATCATAACTCGAGATAAGTTCAGTTATAGTTACTAAGCCCGCTAACTAGTTTTGGCAACTCGTTTGTACATTCGGGACTTAATTAAAGTTGTGTTACTTAAGAATCTATTACGTGACGTGCGTAGTGCAATCCCTAGTGCTGCCTATACCCTGTCTGACAGTACGTACCTACTGAAATGTGAAAACGATATTTGTTTTCAGACTAGGCTCTTTTGTTTAAGAGAGATAGATAGGAACCTAAACTTATGTTTTGAATTAAAAACATGAACTCTAGAGCAATCAAAATATTGATAAGTAAATATACTATATATTCAAAGTTGTTTATAAACAAGTATTTATTATACCCGAGTCAAAGTTTAATTAAATTGTACAGTAATCCTTGCAGAAGTGTTGTCCAAACGCTTAGAGACGTTGGAGTAAGTTAGTTAATGAATTTGCCAATCCGAGTCAATTTTAATCAGCTTAGAAAATTCAACACGGAAAATAGCTTTCAAATGCGAGAAGGCGTCAATAGCCAAGTGGCTAATCTCTCTCACGTGGCCGAGAGGTTCCGGATTCGATCCACATCCTGGCCATTAAACCATTGACGTGGGCCCAGTCCTAACACAAGCATTAGCTTAGCTGGAGGGGCTAACGGGAATTCTAGTAATGCGATAAATTCAACTTGCTAGTAAACTCTTTAAAAAAAATTGAGAATTGAATTATCACAAAAAGTGTCCTCTTAATTCAAACGCGGTCAGAATTGAGTGGTTGATGCAGATAAGAAACCATAATACCTATCAATTATGTTGCCGTGATCAATTTACATAGATTAAAGAAAGCTACCTTCAAAGGAAATAATCAAATTATTATTCACGTAAAAATATTTGCTTCGTAACGAAATCCATGAAAGGGAATTCAAATAAACGGCAACGTCTCAGACGTCACTAACTGCGTGGAAAGCCGATACCTATGCCTGCGACCCTCTTGATAAAGGCTTACACCGTATTTAATACGCCTCATTGAGTATTTCACCGACAATTTACATAAACCAACAAATAATCGGGCCTTCGCCTTATCGCAAATAAGATTTTCGGAATGATCCCTTTGCAGGCAGCTACGAACGTACTTGTTTCATTAAAACTTAATTGAATCACCTGTATGCGGTAATTGTATTGTATTGCCGGTTTATTATAATTGTATGTATGTTCAGTCGACACGCTGTCTTTGGTCTTATTAGGCCTATATTCAATTCCATACCTACCTACCTCCTAAATTGGGATGTAATTTACCACGTACTGTCCAGAACCATATTGACAAATAAATCATAATAAAGAATAAATATCGTCAGGCAGACACACCAACTGTATGGTCCCAAAACTAAGCAAATCTTGTACTATGGGTACCGTACAATGGACTGGGGGCGATCCCAGTGACACCCAGACGAGGGTAAATTACGAAAAGGTCATTGCCGAAATTTGCCCCGGCGGGAATCGAACCCGCGACCACCATGTGCAGTGAGCCGAGCGGCCTACGCTCGAACCACTGCGCCAAGCGGTCGTCGGTAATTATATTCCTAAGTGCTCGTAATTAGAAGCTTTTGAAATTCAACCTTCAGGTTGACCTCCAGTAGGCCGTGCTATGAAGCGGGTCCGCCCACTTTGACCAAAAGGATCGCTTCATTTCCTGTCAACATGAGCTAAGCCGAGTGAAGCTGAGAAAATGAAGCGATCGTATTGGTCGAAGCGGATGAGTCACTTTTATAGGACAGCCAAGGTGAAGGTCACCCTAAAGATATGAAAATAAGAAGCGAGATTGTCTTATGTAACGCATTTAGTGCTATTTCTAATTAAATTAATTAGCTACTAGTAACCAAAATGTTGCTGAATTAAACAAAAAATGATTGCTATCTTGCTCATGTGGGTACTACGACCATGAGAAGGACCGCAATACCTACACTTATTTTGGTCAAGTTTAATAATGTCATGTATGCCAACGGAATAAACACCATAGACACATTAAAACAGAGTTCTAATCCTGTTACATACAAACAGTTGAAAACATAATTTTGCCGTTCACAAATCAAATGGCGTGGAGCGCAAGAATCTGGCCTTTGTACGTTAATGTATTTGTTGGTACCTATCTACCATGTGACGTAGATAATTCCCATCAGAGCCTGTTGCTCAACCAATTATGCCGCCATAACTGCTGACCACATCCAGTTTAATTAACACCTTGACATATAGGAAGGTAGGTATATATTGGATACGTGCCATTGGTATTTCGGATTTTCAGAACCAAGAGGAAATAGAACTGTATCATGGATCATTAACCGCATCGCGTTTTAATTAATTTAAGTACTTACCTAATTATTTTACGTCTTAAATTATGAACTTACTAACCGCCAAATACTTGAATACAACTCAAATTTGAGGGCTGCTCAGTTGAAGGCGCCATAATAAAACATTACAGTAAAATAAAAACTTGCGAAAACTACCTACATATATTACTTACTAGCTGAGCCCGCGACTTCGTCCGCGTGGAATTTAACTTAACAAAAAAGCCCGCTCCCGCGTTCTGAACCCGCGCAATAGAACCCATTTTTTAAATTTTGTTTTTCTAAAATAAAAGTAGCCTAAGTTACTCCTTAAAACATCAGCTATCTGCCAGTGAAAGGCCCGTCAAAATCAGTCCAGCCATTTCGGAGGTTACCCGGAACAAACACACAGACAGACAGACAGCCAAAAAAATTTCTTATCGCGTTTTTGCTATAGGTGTCATATGCATTTAGTGAAAAGGTGTTATTTTGATATTACAAACACACTCCAATTTTATTTATTAGTATAGATATTTTTTTCTGACAACAGTGGCTATTATATACCTTTGATACCAGTAATGGTCCTATACCAGGAAGAAATGTTACTATTATTCACAGATTTGTACCAATGTCATCCAATCCCCCATGCGCTTGTTGCTCAATCCAATTACCACCGGTCCGTACCGGCCTGCAGCGTCCGGTTTAATTAACACCGATCTACGTATTACCCATACGTACTAGTTAGTATTGGACGTTCGTAATACGTGATCATAATGACTACTACTTTTCACTTTATTGACCTATTGTTTCAAGTTAATAATAATGCTTCCCGCAACACTAAAATGAATAGAATGGCCTTAGGTCACAATTGTTTTACAAAACTCTGTTTTTTAAGGCTTGAATTTTCGTAATTTAAATGCAATATTGATGTGTTTTTATTATTTATTTATATGCATGATATGGCAGGAAATAAAACATAACGCGTATTCTTTAGCATCAGTCTTCTCGTATCTTGACCAGCAAATGTTATTTCCAGTACCTAATTATTGTATGTTCCATGAATGCTACAATAGAAACTCAGTACCTATGTTAACAATTGAAACTCACTATTGAGTTCGCGTCTACAAATATCTAATATCAACTGGCAAGACAAAGTGTAGCGCTCACAAGTCTGCGACAACAAAGCAAGAGCCGACTGCCGCACTTGACAGTAGCGGCCTCTGTTGAGCTTCAGTTAATTTATTTGCGAAACTTCACTAGTATCACTTTGTACGACAAGTTGGTATAAGAAATGGAGTACATTTAACGACGATATTGTTAGTCACTAGACATACAATTGAGTGTTGTAAAGTAATAAAAATGTAGAGATCAGCAACGCGGAAAGAGGTGAGTCGACAGATGACACCCAGAAGGTAAAATAATATTCATAAATTATCTCCTATGCACTTATCTCAATTGAAATTCAATAAAAACTTTATCACAACTTAAATAAGCTCAAGTAAGGAAAGAAACACGTCGACGTGTCGCAATATTTTATCCCACTCTACAGCTACAAAGATTGTGTCGATTGGAAATAGCGTGGCTAGCATTCGATGTCGATTTTCACTTGCCTTTGACTCCTAAATGTTATGAGATTTCACATGAATTGGGGAAACTATGCTCTTTCATCGAGCACCTGCTGTCAGAAACCTAAGTATATTTGCTTTCCAAAGCGCTAAACACGCTATTTGATATATTAATTAACAAGCACCTAACTAACTCGCGGTCTTACAGAGCATTCAAGTTTTTATTTACTTACCTTCGTTGAAAGAAAATCCAATGAAAATGATTTGTTCGTCGCAAATGGAGCGGCTTTGTGCGTGGAAGGAGCCGAGGCCCGCGAATGTTTGTTTGCGACAAACAATGAGTGTGCAATTTGCGGCCAGCGACGACGCGACGTACCTACGCTTTGTTGGCGCGAATCAAAACACTCACAAAATGGAACTCACATAGAAACAAATTTAATTATTTCTCCCTGAGTTGTACTCATACATTCATACTCATAATATAAGATTTTGCCTTCAATCTTACAAAATAAGTCCCATATTATATTATGGCTCTGTGAGTCCTGTGCTCGCTACGTTAATAATTATCAGTAATTATCATATAATATTATACATTAATGGTAGGTATATCAAATGGGGACATTTTATAGATATAATATTTTTGTAAGCCAATTAATGTTCCAATTGAAATTAATTTCAAGTAAACGCTATGTTTGATAATAAGGCTTATGCCGTATCTAACGAAGGGTTTACTTACGATCATAGTTTTATTAACCCATAACGTTGGTATATAAGAGTTGAATGCTCCAAGTGGCGCGTTGCCCTACGGATGGGTATAAAACGCGAGCGGCCATTGGTTGTTTATTTACTACGTTTAGTAACACGTCAACGGCAATAGGGTTCCATAGATCGATTATGTAAAGATTATTTGTTTTCAGTATCGATTCTTGTAAAAAACGTTGCTGATTAGCATGTAAAAAATTACAAATCATGCTTCCGAAATATTGCGACACTTGGGGCGGAGGGCGGAAAAGGGTTAAGATGGATGTTCTTCTTACTAAAAATAATTAGCGAATATTAGTTAAACTATAAAATGAAGAGCCTTAATTTCATTAAAATAAAATGATGACTTGAACAAAGGTGCCATTACCATCAGAGGCTCGCGTCGTGTTAGTAGAACTTTATACGATTTCCTGCAAGCAGGAGACCCAATTAGCAATATCATCCGGCCGGGAGCGTTACAGAGTGGAGTGGCAATAAGCGCCGCCGGTGCAGTTAACATACTGCAAATTGCTGCAAAATTTACTTAAACTGCCCTGTTGCGTTTCGAATAATAATAATATCGCCAAACTGACATACTCGTGCCAACTGTATGCTCCCAAACTAAGCAACGCTTATACATGGGTACCAAGCAATGGTATGGGGCGATCCCAGTGACACCCAGGCCTGGGTAAGTTACGAGAAGGCCATTTCCGAAATTTGCCCCGGCGGTAGTAGAACCCGCAACTACCCGGTGCAGTGATCCAAGCGGCCTACGCTCAAATCACTGCGCCAAGCGGTCATTATTAGATAAGTGATGATGATGCAAAATGTGCGACTAGATATTTTGTAAAATGTTATTTTGTCGTCTAAAGTTGAAAAGGCAGTTCTGACAAATCTTAGCTCTGAATATTTTATCTAGATGGAATCAAATTGACACAAAGGTCTTTTGTTGTCTTTAAAATGTTTTGATAAGATATAAATAATAGTCTGTTGAAATGAAATTATTTTGTTAACTCTACTTAGCTAAATGTATAAATTAGGAGGAAAATTATCCTTTACTGAAATAACTGCAAGTTATAATAGGTACTGAATGTATTTTTAATTTGAATGCAGTATCTATGCGATGATGATTTAAAGTAAATGGAGCATATTGGGTTTTGCGTCCGGCTGCCAGCACCTCAGAGAGACCGCATAAATGCTTTCGTGGCAATCAAAAAATACAAATTAAAATGTATTTGATGTAATCAAATCCAATTAGATATTATTAAATTAACATTCAAAGTAAATAACAAGTATTACAAACCAGTAGCAATACAATACGTTTTGAACACATAAAGCTTTGTGGCAACAGTATTTCAATGTTTACTAAAGCTATTTGTCAGAGTTTAAGTGTCCTTAGTTCCAACAGATTGTGACCCCTGAACTTAATTTGACCTTTTGACAAACAATTTATTCAACGTTGTTAGCTATTCAGGAGCTAGGAAAATTGTTTATGTCAACTCAAAAGCCTGGCTAAATGAAAAGGGGAAAGCACTACACAATGGTGCTTTAGACGTTTACATTATTTTGTATCTCTTCATTAATATATCTGTGTGTTAGTACAACCTACGTTATGACACCAAAGAACGAGTAATATTAGGGCTTACATATATACTTATAATATCCAGGGTGAAACGGAACATATTTGATAAAATAATCCAATCATGTTATCACAAGTAGGTAAGTTAGATCAACATTTGGATAGGTTGAAGCACAAGATGTAAATGAAACTTGTCATATAAATGATATATATTGTAATAATGTTGTATTCAGGTGAAAGTTAAATTAATATACAGACTATAATAACAAACCATAGATATAGAATAAAAAAGGTGAGACAACTTGACAGACTCATTATGCCATAGACATAGGTATTATCAAACATGGCTTCCTTCATACTTCAGCTTACAACAGACTTGTTTCTGATAAAAAAGACATAGCTAACATACATAACTTTACGCGCACAGAATTTTAATTAATCGCGTTATTGTTACAATATAATAAACAAGAGTTATAGCTAACAGATCGTTCGATAGAAAAAAATATGTAACATAACAGCATAACAAAGTACAAAAACTCACACTGTTACCGACTATTATAAAAAAGTTTGTGAACGGAGTTCATTTGAAGTTTATAATTTACTAGCTGTGCCCACCGACTTCGTCCGCGTAGTATTAAACTTAACAAAAATTTCGAGATTATCGGGATAAAAATTATCCTATGTGTTAATCCCGGTTATAAACTATCTGTGTTCCAAATTTCATTCAAATCCGTTCAGTAGTTTTTGCGTGAAAGAGAAACAAACATACATCCACACTCACAAACTTTCGCATTTATAATATTAGTAGGATGGCACGTCTAGACTAGTTCTAGCCTAAATAATAGGGACCTACCTATATTATATTTACATTATTTGTTTATTCTTCAGTAGAAACACAAGAACATCTCTACAGCGCTGTTTACAGTTATAAGTTCTTTATAAAACCTTTTTAGTATACATTTACCCACCTAACTTTGTATCTTAAAATAATAGTAACAGATTTATTTTAAATAATTTTTCAAGAAAGTTTGATAATTAGTTGCAAGTACCTAACCATGGACACAGTAACACAAAACTGAATTAGTCTAAGTGGAGCCCAAATGAGAGGCTGCACCAGTTAGGTCGCCCTTTGATGTTTGCGCGATAGAGTTCGTCCTTGGCCCTGTTAACTGCCGCTGACATGTTAACCCAAATCAATGATCCCACGAATATGAAATTATTATAATTTATTGACGAACCTTCTTAATATTATATAGTTCAATAAATTTAGGTCTGTTTTGTGGAATGTGACCTGATTTATAAATTTACTTGCTACGTTCCCTTCAAATTATATTGAGTAATTTATTATTCGGCGATTTTTATCTCAACTAAGTAAAGTTGTGTTCTTTATTCAGACCCGTTATAGCTTTATTTAGGATTCCTTATAAAGAGAGAACTCTATATCAGAAAGCCTGATATTAAATCCGGATTATGTCCCGATTATCCTTATTTGTAAGCAAAGGGGAGTCAATATTGTTTCTATTACGAGTACCTAGAACTATGCTTATCAAGCGAAAGTCGTATATACTCAACAGACTCTGAGTATTGCCACAGAGTAGTTACCTACATTACAAATTTGGTATCCTCTTTCATTTACCTATTATTAATGTAAGTCCATTATAAGTAATCTTGAATTAATAAAGTTTTTGGTGTTCCGTACGAGTTAAACGGTCCACCTGATGGTAAGTGGTGACCGTCACCCAAGACATGTGCTCCTCAAGGGGATATGCGGAGAGTAACATATCCTACTAATATTATAAATGTGAAAGTTTGTGAGTGTGGATGTATGTATGTATGTATGTATGTATGTTTGTTACTCCTTCACGCAAAAACTACTGAACGGATTTGAATGAAATTTGGAACACAGATAGTTTATAACCGGGATTAACATATAGGATACTTTTTATCCCGATAATCCCGAAATTTTTGTTACGTCAAATACTACGCGGACGAAGTCCGTGGGCACAGCTAGTACTCTATATATTATCGAAATCAATTGATTTTCTTTCGTGTCCCCGCAAAAAAAGTCTGAACTGAAACTGAGTCACGAAACTTAATCAAAACGAAACGCACAAAGCATTTCCATGGAAAAATAGGTAGGTACATAAAAAGTTTGTTTGCCCTGCAATACTTCCCTTAATTGAATTTCCTTCCGGAAACTCGGATTACAATCGTGTTTACCTGGGTAGTCAATTGATCACAGGAAACTACCTACCTGCCGGTTGCAAATCCTACTAATATTAAAAATATGAAAGTTTGTGAGTGTGGATGTATGTATGTATGTTTGTTACTTCTTCACGCAAAAACTACTGAACGGATTTGGATGAAATTTGGAACACAGATAGTTTATAACCTGGATTAACATATAGGATACTTTTTATACCGATAATCCCCAATTTTTTGTTACGTTGAATACTACGCGGACGAAGTCGGGGGGCACAGCTAGTTCCATATAAATATGAGAACTTACTATAAGGCTTCGTATCAATATGATTTCATTCGGTATTACTCACATGACATGCATTAAATGAAATGAAAAACTTGACCTATTCGAAACAGATACAGAGTCAACTTAAAAAAAAAAAAAAATACAATGCGAAATATAGTGGAAGCTACAGTAAAGTCTGCTGCAGTGAGACCTGTCCCGAAAGGCGTTTGGTTCCTGCAGTGCTGATTTTCAGCCAAAGCCTTAGTAAAAAAGAAACAGCTATTTTTGTAATTATCGTAAGGTCCTCCTTGCCTCCTGGCAACCTATAATATTTTTCACTACCTTCTATATTAAAAATAGAGTTGAAAATAAACATTTATCGGGTAAATTAAGACCGCAACCGGGGAAATTAACATTTCGAAAGTAAACATTGAGTCGTTTAGAGTTTAACGTAGCACAAAATATGTAATCTGTTTCTATTAATGATTTCAATTATGGAACCCGAGTAGCGATTACCGGGTAATGGATTCCTAGCACTGTGGTTACACTAACCCATAATTTATGAACAAACGGAGTTTCTTTGTGCTCTTTCATTGACTCAGTGGTCTTTAGGAACAGGACTCTTTGTCAAAATTGTAGTACTATTTTTCGGGTCCTTATACTAAATCATATGCCGATAAATGCTGTATTGTAATTGTAAATGTAATTTCCGTAAAAATCTTCAACAAAATTTTAATATCTTAATTTACATCTTTTATATTTTTGTTAAGCTAGCCAACGGAAGAGGTGTGGTCTCTTTATATTTAAAATATAATATTCATTTATTCGCTCATGAATATTTTCTTAGGCAGGTGCAAGGAAAATTCTTCATGATGAACAGGAAACATCTTATTAAACTTTACCTTCGGCTGAGTTGAACTGCGATCGTTCGCGTGAATATCCCAAGTTTACATTACATTGGAGAGCTCTTGAAGCTTTTTAATGCTTTGCGCTGAGATTGGAAAAAGCCACATTTGAGAAATAGCTGAGGTCTTCAATCGGACCCTGATACGAAGATAAAACCATAAAGTTATTAACATGGTTTTAATCAGCAAAAATAATGACAATAAGAGAATGACAGAAAATGACTAATAGAAAAGAACAATAAAAAGGATAGAGAATAAAGCTCAGAAACTCTAAAGAGTTTCTGTATCTCCACATTCTTCCTCGCTAGAGAAAGTCGTAATCCCCATAGCGAGTCGGTGGTCTTCGGTCTCTAGATGATCTACGTGGAATCTCGGCTTCTGGAACTAGCGGTCCTGGCGTAACTTCAGGCTCTGCCTCTCCTTCTATGTCCGAGTTCCTCGAATCGTAGAAAACCGCGTCTTCTTCTGCGTCTTCATCTAGCGTCTCAGGCGTTTCCGGGATCATCTCTCCATCTCGCCCCAACGGCGCCAAGTGGCGGTTCGAGACGGTTGATTCGCGGCCATCGGCTAGGCGAACATACGAGTATTCCGGATTCATATGCAGCAACGACACTTCTTCCACGAGTGGTTGATACTTATTCGTGCGGTTAAATTTGCGCATCAGCACCCGCTCAGATTCTGTCAACCAGGTGGGTATAGAGACCCCGTTCGAGGAGCGCCTTGTATGTGTAAACATACGTTCATGCGGCGTACAATTTGTGGCTGTGCAAAGTAGTGATCTTATTGTATGTAACGCTTGGTCAAGAACTTTTTCCCAGTTTTCTATGGATAAATTTTGTGAACGTAGTGCTAGCTGAACTGTTTTCCAAAAAGTTCCATTAAAGCGCTCCACTTGTCCGTTCCCTTTTGGGTTGTAAGGTGTGGTTCGGCTTGAGGCAATCCCACGTGAGTTCAAAAAATTCTTTACTTCAGCAGATATGAATGAAGTTCCCCGATCCGAATGCAAGTAGGCTGGCATCCCAAACAATGTGAATATCTCGTTCAGATGTTTGATTACAGTCGCGGAGCTCGTATCGGCACACGGGAATGCGAACGGGAAACGAGAATATTCGTCAATGATAGTTAAAATGTATTTATTCCTGGTGTTGGTAGGTACCGGTCCCTTAAAATCCATACTTAGTCGTTCCATAGGCGAAGTAGCTTTTATTAAAACTGGGTCAGGCAAGGGAGGTCTGTAAAATCTTGGTTTTATTTCAGAACATATTCGGCATGAATTAGTCATACTTCTTATATCTTCTGTGAAATAAGGTAAGTTTTTCGACTTTATCCAATGGGTCATGCGCGCCACGCCCGGGTGACATAGAGCCTCATGTAATGATACCAGTCTTTCTGTTCGTATTGGCACCGAAGCACATACCCGTGACAGCGCGTCAGCGACATCATTCAGTTTCCCTGGACGGTACACAATGTCATATTTAAATGGTGCTAACTCTAAACGCCATCGCTGTATTTTCTCGTTCTTGATTTTACTCGTCTGCTTATTGTTGAACATAAAAGATACCGATCGTTGGTCAGTAATAAGACGAAATGGTTTGCCAATGAGGAAATGACGCCATTTTTTCAACGATTCCACTATAGCGTACGCTTCTTTTTCTATGGCTGAGTGGCCATGTTCGCTGTTGTTCAGCATTCTGGAAAAAAACGCTATCGGTCGACCAGCTTGCGACAAAGTTGCTGCGATAGAATGATCAGATGCATCTGTTTCCACGGTTATTGGTGCATTGTTATCAATAGCATGAACAGCAGATTTCGAAATGTCAGCTTTAAGTTCTTCGAAACTTCTGATGAGCTCATTGCTTAATGGAAATGTTTTAGCATGAGAAAGAGCATGGATTCTTTCAGAGAAGTTTGGGATCCACTTGCTATAATATGCAAACATTCCTATCACCCTTCTTAATGATGGTAAATCAGATGGTGGGTGCAACTTCAACAATGGCCGCAAGCGATCGGCATCTGGCTTAATAACATGGTATTTTATATTATATCCCAGAATATTAATGGTCTCCTGAGAAAACTTACTCTTTTCTTCGTTCAGTGCTAGACCATATTTTTGCGCAGCTGCCAGAAAATGTTTTAGATTTTGCTCATGTTCCTCTTGAGTTTTTCCACACACGGTAATTTCATCTAAATAGGCATAGGTTCCTTGAAGCTTCTCTTGCCGGATCACCCAATCTATAGTTCTTTGGAAACTCGAGACACCGTTAGTGACACCAAATGGAATACGCCGAAATTGATAAAGATTTCCCAAAGCTTCGAAAGCAGTGAAATGACATTCTTCCGGCAGAATTGGAACTTGATGATATGCATTTTGTAAGTCTATAGCGCTAAATATGCGATATTTCGATATTTGTGACACCAACTCTTCCATTTTCGGAAGTGGGTATGCATCTAAATTTGTATATCTATTTATTGTTCGAGAGTAATCGATAACAAGTCGCTTCTTATGATTAGCATTCTTAGTGATAAGGACTTGAGCTCTCCAGGGTGACGTACTCTCTTCAATGATACCATCAGCTAACAGTTTACTTATTTCATCACCGATGAATTGCTTATCATCATCACTATATCTCCTGGATTTTATAGCAATAGGTTTACAATCGGCAGTCACATTTGAAAACAAGGGCACGGCAGGTACAGAGGCCGCAGCGACACTGCATATCTTAATGGGATCTTTGGGTCCACCAAAAGAGAATTCTAGGGATGAATGCTTTTCGAGTATGTCATGACCAATGATAAGGTCGGAGCACAATTTCTTTACTATGAGTAGCTTCAGGCCCTTATAATCATGGTCACCAATTTTTGCAGAGACACATGTTTCTCCTTCTACTTGTGAAGTGAGTGTGGTCGAAGCCATAGCGATCATCTGGCTACTGGGGCTCTTTCTCAATTGACACAGTTTAAAGAAATCCTCGTCTATAAAGCTAACGGAACTGCCGGTGTCAATTAAAGCTTGGGCACGAATCCCTTTGATGTAGGCTGTTACAGTAGCTTTCTTAAGGGAATCCGATGATGCCGTTATTATGCATGCGTTCGTGACAGTTTGCTTTTCAATTACTGTAACAGTGTTTGGCTTCTTACTACGACAAACATTAGCGTAATGCCCCTTCTTGTCGCATATCTGGCAGGTGGAATCAACAGCAGGACAATCCTTTCTTCGATGTACACGCCCCCCGCAGAAAAAACATTTGCGAATGAAGGTAAACGTTGCTGCTGTTGGTGTTATATTATCTTCCAAACTCTGAACAGCATTCAAATTAGAAACATTATAGTTCTGTGAACTTAGTTCAGCCATTTCTAACGATACTGCCTGATTATAGGCTTGGTCGAGCGAAAGTGTCAGATTTTCAAGTAATCGTTGTCTAATTTTGTTTGATCTTATGCCAGAAATAAATGCATCTCTTATATTATCGCATCTATTTGTCTCCGCATCCACTTTTGCGAATTGACAATCTTTTGACATTAATTTTAGGGCTCGAATATAAGCGTCAATATCCTCTTCACTCTGCTGTTTCCGAGTAGCCAGCATATGACGGGCGTAAATTATATTCTTGGGTTTGATATATATTTTGTTTAAAGTACTCATGGCTACCTCGTAGGTGGCACATTCGCCAATAAATGCGTGAATTTTTGCCGAGATGTGATTTATCAGTAGATCTAATTTCTTATCTGCTACATCTTTGGCGTTGCAGAATGACAGGAAATTTTCAAACGTCTTCTTCCAATGCTCCCATTCTTGCGAAGCGGAGCTTTCGGCTGGATAAATATCCAATTTATCGGGACGTAGGAATTTGTCCATTTTAAATAGGTATTTTTGCTGATTAAATTGATACGAAGATAAAACCATTAAGTTATTAACATGGTTTTAATCAGCAAAAATAATGACAATAAGAGAATGACAGAAAATGACTAATAGAAAAGAACAATAAAAAGGATAGAGAATAAAGCTCAGAAACTCTAAAGAGTTTCTGTATCTCCACAGACCCAGTATAGATTTACTTAGATTCCAGATATGTACCATCAAGGTATCCTACTATTAGGTATTCACCTAGACCTACAGATTACTTTCCTTTCTTACACACTTCATTACATATACTAAGAAAATTAACTACGAATACTCTTAGTAAATTTTTCGAAATGTAGATACCACTATATTTACACCCACTTTACACCGTATCAATAAAAAAGTCATTAAATTCAAAATCAAACCAACACGTAACTGAATATCTCTTCGAGAGCTGTATTATTTAAGCCGCATACACATTCCCGTAACAGTTTCAACGATCACTTTAAACTTTTACAATATTGTACGCGGGTCTCATAAAGTATGACTGGTTGTACAACGTAGCTCGAAGACAGCGTAAACTAACACATTGCTGGCTCTGTCCTCGGGTCTGGACTTTCACGAACACGTATTTGGAGCAGGCTAAGCTAAAGTTTCCGCAGGCGCTACAATTTGTTCACAATATTTATATTCCTCGTAGGAATTGTCAGTGTACAGGCGAGAATTTTCTATTGCTACTGGTATGAAATAATTTTAAAATGTTAGGAACTTTAAAGGCATTAGTGAACATTTGTGGACTATTTAAAAACAGTCATTACGATTGTATGTCCCAAAGTGAAAGGCAGAGGTGCATTGCAGTGAATTCACATTCTGCCAACGGTGTTTTCAATCCCAAAGTAATAATAAAGGTTATAATACATTTTTAAAACACAATACATTTTCTACTCTATATATTTTATCATCAAAACATTCCAAGGTAAGCTTTTTCGATACAGTTTGGAAGTCACGAGTACTCTTTAAAAATGAAGCCAATAGTCACCAAATTGAAAGACGATTCGTATTTTTTGTAAAGAATAGCAATCTACTCGTTGAAACAGAATCCACTAGAATGAAACTACGACGAACGATTGTATCGTTTGAAGTGCAAAACAAACATCTCTAGAGGTACCTAAGTATTTAGTCTTTGTACAGCGTATTCCTGTTGTAAAAACGGAGAGAAAACTGAGGGAGAGGCTTAAACGGTAGCTAGGTATAATATGTAGTACGGTAAAGCGGTCTAATATACTTACTAAGCTTAAATAAATCCCGTTTCTTTAGAAGTCAGGACGCGTGAATTATATTGATTGCCCCTTCAGTTTGTGGTCACACGGCGATTATGTTGTCTAGAGTTATTATTTATACAATATTATTATTTATTAGTTGCTGCCCGCGACTTCGTCCACGCAGACTTAAGTAAAGTATTCTATGTATTAATCCAGGCTTTAAACTATCTGTGTTCCAAATTTTATCCAAATCCGTTCTGTAGTTTTTGCGTGAAAGAGTAACAAACATACTTCCACACTCACAAACTTTCGCATTTATAATATTAGTAGGATATCATATATTTATATTAGTGATCTGACGACCGCTTAGCGCATTGGTTCGAGCGTAGGCCGGTCGGCTCACTGCACATGGTGGTTGCGGGTTCGATTCCCGCCGGGGCAAATTTCGGAAATGGCCTTTTCGTAATTTTCCCAGGTCTGGGTGTCACTGGGATCGCCCCCAGTTCATTGTAGGGTACCCATAGTACAAGCTTTGCTTAGTTTGGGACCATACAATTGGTGTGCCAGTGTACCAATTGGTCTGGCGATATAATAATAATTATTTATTTATTAATCATTACAGAAGCGCCTCTTCCTATAACAGAGATCATTGTCAAAATTACAAGAAGCAAAGCCATGCCATTAAGCTTGTCGAGGCCATTGGTTCTTCCATATTCTTCAAAGGGCAAGTAGGAATACTCATCTTTTATGGGATCATAATGAGCGATATGGGCCGATAGCCGGCGTGATTCGACAAGAAGGGCCTATTTTATGAGAGCCACTTGACGCAGCGTTTTACGGCGCGCGGCGTGCGACCGTCGAAAACACCCATATATCATGTCGGAGCCGCGGTTGACATTTATTAAAGGACTTTGCGAATACAGTTTTCAAATACTTATTCGTTTCCCCGATAAATCTATCACGGTGATACGACAAATGGTTTTTACGCGGTTACCACGCCACGTGGCAAAAGTGGGCAAACCGTATTAATACCTGGACGCCCAAAGATGGTCACCGTCGTCGCGGCAGACAAGGCGAAGATGGTGCGACGATTTGAACACCTTTGCGGGTAAATCGTGGCCACAACAAGCCAAAGATGAGGGACCTGTAGCGTGAAAAAGGGGAGGCCTTTGCCCAGCAGTGGGACATAAAATAGGCTAAAAAAAAACAGATTATTATGAGTAGAGCTGTGTACCTGTGGACGGCGATAGAGTCAAACCAATAGCCAATTGACCAGTAGAGTAATAACACCCTCTCACAGAAGATCAGTGTACAGTAGCTAAGTAGCTATAATTGCTATGTTTCCAACGATGAGTGAGAGAGCCAATCCCAAACCATGTTGTTGGCAGTTTTATGTACATGTGTGTGTGTATTTAAAATGTACATAGATGTATGTAATTAGAATATCCGCAATTATAAAGCAACCTCCATGGAATTATGATTATGATTATGAAAAAGTTTTTCTCTAAATATATATAACTCAAAGGTGACTGACTGACTGACTGACTGACTGACATAGTGATCTATCAACGCACAGCCCAAACCACTGGACGGATCGGGCTGAAATTTGGCATGCTGGTAGGTAGATGTTATGACGTAGGCATCCGCTAAGAAAGGATTTTGATTAATTCTACCCCCAAGGGGATAAAATAGGGGATGAAAGTTTGTATGAAACTTAGTCAATTAAATTCCACAGGGACGAAGTCGCGGGCACAGCTAGTTACCTATAAAATGGCTTCATATATCGGTAAAAAATGTAAATCAGCAAGTAAAAATTAAATATAAAAATATAAGGACGTACTGTCAAAGATTGATTAAAACCAACAGCAAATACTTTCTCAGGAAAACAACTTCGTTTCAAAACAATGATAAATCAAAAAGTACTTTATTAGAAAAAGCATTAATATGGACCAAATTAGGACATCTTAATGGGTCGGTTCAACGCACGGGCGAAGCTTGTGAATTTTACGAGCTGCCCATAAAATGGCCGCCGGCCTATTATTTGTACAAAAGTAAATTTATGCGAGTGCAATTAAACGGTGCTAGGTCTTCTTGAATTGCTGGCATCGTAATTGTGTTCCGACTTTAATCAGAAGTACCTCCTGGCTAACCTCGTGAATATAAAGCACTCCTTATTCTGTTTTATGCTCTTCCCTACCTTCATAATATAAAACTAACATAAAGCTGGATATTTATATCACTTTTTTGTTGACTCTTACAAGTTCTTAGGAAAACAATCTGCTGGAACGCGGAATGTATGTTTTCCTTTGTTATACCTACATGGGGAATGAATAATTCAAATGGAGAGTGTTATTAAATCTTCAAGTGTTTAAAAACTTCAAGCACATGATAGCCGAGCTAGGATTTAAATTACTCTCCACCATAGGTACTCTAATAAAGTGGTAAATATACCTATTAGGCTTCTTGTATGACATGAAAAGCCGTCGTCGCCCTCTAATTAACGACACACCATTATACATTGCGGCTTACTATATGTATAATAATATTTGTAGCATGTGCTGTAAGTTGAGCAATTTGTCTGCGGGCGCTATGATCAGTGGCCGAGGGAGCGGCGCTAACGGAGCGCGTCGCGTCGCCCGCCTCATGTATCAAACAAGCACAACTGTGCTCTAGAAACATGATATCATTTTACTGAGATGCATATTTATTATACCACGGCCAACGAGAAGCGATGCGAAAATTAATAGATTATTTTATGAAATTAGTTGTTTAGGAAGCAGCGATTAGCACGTGTCTTACAGGCACAAGATCCTGGGCACAAACTCCGGCTCGGACATTCGTTTTTGATATCTATGTGCGAATCATTATTTAAATATGAAAGCTATAATTTACTTAAGGTGAAGGAAAACATCGAGAGGAAACATGCATGTCTTAGAAAAAATAACCAATTTTCGAAAGACATAAAAAAATACGCCAACCCGCATTGAGCCAGCATAATGGATTATGGAATGAACCCGCTTCGTATTGAGGATAGGCCCGTGCCCAGGAGTGGGACGTTGAAAAGGGCTAAATTATAATTATAGTCGTTTTTAAAGTTCGGCATTAGTTTATTTTCGACACAGTTCCGCGAATTTATAAAATATCTGACCATGATTTGAGCTAGAACATTATTATTTTTTTGTATCGCTTCTCGTTGTCTAATATAATCTGAGTAAGTAACTACCTTAAAGCTTACGGTCATATTATTATCACTAATTTATGTACATTACATAACGTTACCTCAAAGCTGCTTTACTTGGTTTGGATTCCGAATGACGTTAACCTTTATTCAATTTAAATCTCGGATGGAAACAAAATGGATTCTCTTGTAGTGGCGTCCGAAAGTAAATCGAATTTTATTAAATACGATTCAAAGCTACGATACGCGAAAGTGTAAATACGATAAGCTAAGTAGTCGACAAGGTACCGTTATTAGTAATCATCCCATTGGAGCATTATGGTTGTAATGTAATGTTAGAGTAGGTCTTATCTATTCTTATTTAAATTGTATAGAAAAATGCACACGAAAGCTTTATAATATCTTTGATAATATTTCCATAGCTAACCAGCGGTACCTTCTAACCAAAAGAATGATATACTACGAGATTTTTTTGTGGTAAAGAATAAAGCAGTGGTTAATAAATATCGTGCAATATTAAAATAAGCACTTACGTGATGTGATAAGTTCACAAAATCGTAAGAAACGGTTTGACAGAAACCCACACCACGTTCCATGTCCATAAGTCAAGATAAACGCAGAGATGTCCCCGACTACTGGGCTGCAGCCACTGAACCCGTTAGATTTATATATGTTACGTGATAGCGTTAAACTTAAATTTTCATGCAACCAATTCACTTAATTGAAACTTTTATCAAACACTAGCTGTGCCCGCGACTTCGTCCGCGTGTAATTTAACTTAACAAGAATTTCGGTATTATTCATCCCCTATTTTATCCCCTTGGGGGTAGAATTAATCAAAACCCTTTCTTAGCGGATGCCTACGTCATAACATCTACCGGCATGCCAAGTTTCAGCCCGATCCGTCCAGTGGTTTGGGCTGTGCGTTGATAGATCACTATGTCAGTCAGTCAGTCAGTCACCTTTGAGTTATAGAGTCACCTGCGCGCGTTGCTACGCTGTCTTGTGAAAAAATACAATTTTCGAACAAAATAGATAATAAATACAGCAATCAAATTGGCATCACCCTTGAAATCCGATTCATTCACCTACTTTTACGCTCTTACCTCTCCTACTACTTGGAACGGGGCGAGCTAATAATATTATTATTATTTATAATATTAAAATAAAACTATTTTTCGGATTTTATCGCGTTTATTTAATTTATGTTCCCGACGTTTCGGCTGCTTTACAGCAGCCATGGTCACGGGGGGACTGAGGTGTTAGACGTCCTGATGTCATAGTTAGTAACTGGGTACCCTCATATTAAGTTGTTGTTTGCGGTCCGATCCACGCAGAAAGTGCTCACAGTGTCTCGAGGTCTTGCAATGGTACACTTGGTTTTGGATTTAACTATATTAATTACTGGATCCCAAGTTGGTGGTAGCACCCAGCCATCTTCCCTATTGAAATTAGGATGTTTTTTTTAATTTCAATGGCCTCACGATTAAATAAACTCGATAAAATCCGAAAAATAGTTTTATTTCAATGTGTAGATTCGCGTAAATATAAGAAAACAATATTTATAATATTATTTATTTTTCGTATTAATTTAATTGAAGAAGTGTTATTATCCGTGATTTCGGCAGAGGACCTCTGCGCTAGAGTTATTTACGAACAGGCTGCTCCAAATTGGTATTTTAGAAAATGTTGAATTATTTTATAAATAATAATGTTTAATGAAATTTAAATATCTCGAAAATCAGAAAATGCGAAGCCTAATACGTGTGTTAATTTTAAGTCGCCATGGTAGCGCCGCGATGTATATAGATAACCTTACTAGGAAGTATCACTCGCAAAAATAGGTAAGTAATGTACCTTCGTAAGATGAGACCGTGTCGCATTTTCGGAACAGGAGCGCACGGGTCAGAGGATAACCTTTGATGGATTGGATCGTCATTCGACCGTCCAGGAAGAGGATGAGCAAACACATAGGCTCTCTCACCTTTAATACACAAAACTGGTAAATATTTCCTCAACCGCAAATATAAAATGTTCAGTGAATGTCGTATAGAACTTACCTATCTACTTAACACATACAATTTTTTTAAATACCGACGTCATCGATTACATATTTTTTTTGTGGTAGGAACATCATAGTTAGCATTTAATAAGGTGCCATGCAAAAATACGTGCAGTATTAAAATAGAGCTGTATAAAAAAATATCAGATTTCCAAATATAATAATAATATAAATATGGTCTCAAACTAACAACGCTTGTACTACGGGTATCATACAATTGACAGGGGGTGACCCCAGTAACACTTAGACCAGGGCAAATTAAGAAAAGGCCATTTCTGTAATTTGCCCCGACTGGAATCGAACCCGCAAACACCATGTGCAGTGATCCGAGCGGCTTACGCTCGAACCACTGCGCCAAGCTGTCGTCAAACGCTCAAACGCTACAAATTTTTATGGATGTAATCTTGACTTTGATAAAAGAAGTAAATCTTGAGCGCACATAGCACGATTAGGCGTAGCACGGTCACGCGTAGCACGGTCACGCGTAGCACGGTCACGCGTAGCACGATACGTGGATTTCGATCACGCGTAGCAAGACTACGTGTACTACAATCACGTGTAGCACGAACACACGTAGCAAGAACACGCGTACTGCGATCACGCGTAGCTCGTAGTAGTGGCTATGTCCTATGAAAGTATTCTTTGAAATAGGTATAAAAATACCAAAATACGTTACGTGTTTGTATGTAGGGGCGTTAAGCTGTAGATATAGCCAAATGTCTCGCAGCCCGTCCTTACGTATCGATGCAATCATATCAGTCCGCTCCTTTGCGTCTCTGATTAGATCAAATGTATTCCTTTAGCGGTGTCATTTCTTAAGCGTAGGATATATTGGTTGCAGAAAATGTGCTACAAACACAACCTTTGCACGCTATCCTACTAATATTATAAATGTGAAAGTTTGTTCACGCAAAAACTACTGAACGGATTTGGAGGATACTTTTTATCCCGATAATCGCGAAATTTTTGTTCCGTTAAATACTACGCGGACGAAGTCGGGGGGCACAGCTAGTATACAATATAACTAGGTACATTGTAGTCACATAACACTCATTTGTAAATTAGGTTAGTTTGAAAATGTGAAATATTTATTAGGTCCACACCTTATATTTACAAATGTACAACGAACTTTAAAAACTGTTTATGGATGCAGGACCCAAGTCTTGGAACAAATTGTGAACTATTTTTCTTTCATTGTGCCACTTAATCGAAGCCTTTTTCGGCTGAAAGTTATTGGCTCATCTGTAACCTGTCCTTTGATACATATATGTATACCTAGGGCATTTTGTGAATTATTTTATGGCAACATTATTCAATAAAGGTCCTTGGCAAAATAATATAACTCAACTCAATAGTATAACATTTTCGATATAGCCCATTAATTAAAATGTAATGAACGCCAAACCCTTTAAACGTCGTTGAAGCTTGTACCGATAATTATTTTAGGTATAAATAGGACTCCAAGTAGGTATTGGGAGGCCTATTTACACCCAAAATAATATCGAATTCACTGATCTAAATCAATTTTCTGATTCGATTAAAATTGACTTAAACAATCGCGAGATCATTAACGAACTTACTCCGTTATCTTCGTTCGTTTGGATAACACTTCTGCGAGGATTCCATTAGCATATAATGTAATTAAGACATTAAACATTTCTGTAATTAATGTTTGAGAAGTGAGCTGTTCAAGTGATATGCAAATTGCCTAGTACGAGCTTTAAATCATTATCACTAAGGTTAAAGCGTCGGTCGGGTTTATTGCAGTTTCTCTCAAGATGACGCTGTAGTCAACAGATTCTACTTATTTATTTTTTACGCAAAATTTGAGCATTTCTAAGCTATAATACTATTGTTTGCGATTAAGACTTATTATACTGCATTGACATATGCAATAATATCAACCTAAAATCATTCATAATCTAAGCGTTTTCCGATAAAAAACTTCTGTCACTTTTTATTGTAATACATACACGCACACATTGACAAAAGGTGTATTTTAGCCACTAGCCACTAGAGGGCGTACTTTTATATTAATTGCGGCCTTCTTATTTTATAATAAATAGCGAAAATATTATATTTTTGCTATTGTAAAATACATTATTGTATGTGTATTCATCATTCTAAAAAACCGATAAAAATATACATCTGTTATAGAATAATTTTATTGTCTGACTAGCTGTGCCCGCGACAGTCCGCGTGTAATTTAACTTAACAAAAATTTCGGGATTATTCATCCCCTATTTTATCTCCTTGGGGTAGAATTAATCAAAATCCTTTCTTAGCGTATGCCTACGTCATAACATCTGCATGCCAAATTTCAGCCCGATCCGTCCAGTGGTTTGGGCTGTGTGTTGATAGATCAGTATGTCAGTCAGTCAGTCAGTCACCTTTGAGTTGTTATATTATCTAGATGTTACTAAATATAGTGAAAATATAATTGTAATACACTTGTTAGTGTATTCCATTTTTCTAACATTTGAGATACATTACTGAGAAATAGATGTGGTTTTCCATGTAAACATATTTTTATTTATAACAACAACAATAATTACAAGAAATCAACATAAAAATCGTGTCTCAATCAAAATTATAGGACCTAGAGTCCTATACAGAGTAGCGTTAGTAGTGTTTCCTACATTGAGACACTACGTGGCCTACTTTTTTGCAATATGTACACGACACCTTAGGCACACTATTTACACTAGACTACGAAAAGGCACTAGATGTAGCAGAGGCATCTCGGCGTTCTTCCTTCAGCAGGATCGATGCAACCGAGTCTGTAGATATCGAGGTGCCGGAATGCTCTATTGCCATCACCATTGGGCTGTAGCTGTCGTTAAGTCCTGCCAGCATAATCACACCAACAAGTTCATCTTCCAGGCCAGCCTGATTGGTAATCAGTTGTTGTTGCACATGCCGTATGTCATTCACATAGGCTTCTATGTTCGAGCACAATACAAGTTTAGTACCAAGCTATTTCTTCATAAGTTGTAAGCGTCGAGCAAGCCCGCTGTCAGCGTAGGCTTCCCGAAGTCGCTTCCATGTTTCCTTTTTAGTTTCAGCTGTCATAACGATGAGATATAGATGTTTGCTTAGACTCAAGCAAATCTTGGATCTTTGGCATCTTTGCGTTGAAAGTCGTCAACTTCCTCCGCAGGCTTCATGACGCAGTCCCATAGTTCGCTGTCGATCAAGTACATCTTCATGGCGAAGCTCCAAGTCGCGTAGTTGACGCTTCCGTTTAATTTTGCAAAGCTCAGCAGATTAATAAAACATATACGTAGGCCAGATAAGATATTTATGTACAGCGTATTTTGACAGACAGAATAGAATTATATGTAAAAACAAATGTCAATATAAATTACACGGAATTTAAAAACTAATTATAAACAGGCCAGTGCTTTAATGATTTCCACCACGTAGGTTTCAACAACGGCTTAGATCTTCTAAGACATGCAGGTTTCCTCACGATATTTTCCTTCACCGCAAGCTAGTGATAATCATATAGAAATTATGAGTCACACATAGATTACGAAAAATCCAGATGTGCGAGCCGGGGTTTGAACCCAATACCTGGTGCGTTAAGCAATCGGCTATCACAGCTTCAGCTCAATCAAAATAATACTAATAAATAAAGAAATATCACCAGACAAACATACCAACTGTATGGTCCCAAACTAAGCAAGGCTTGGACAATGGAAGGAAGTAAAAGTAAAAGGAAAAGGAAAAGGAAAGGAAAAGGAAAAGGAAAAGGAAAAGGAAAAGGAAAAGGAAAAGGAAAAGGAAAAGGAAAAGGAAAAGGAAAAGGAAAAGGAAAAGGAAAAGGAAAAGGAAAAGGAAAAGGGAAAAGGAAAAGGAAAAGGAAAAGGAAAAGGAAAAGGAAAAGGAAAAGGAAAAGGAAAAGGAAAAGGAAAAGGAAAAGGAAAAGGAAAAGGAAAAGGAAAAGGAAAAGGAAAAGGAAAAAGGAAAAGGAAAAGGAAAAGGAAAAGGAAAAGGAAAAGGAAAAGGAAAAGGAAAAGGAAAAGGAAAAGGAAAAGGAAAAGGAAAAGGAAAAGGAAAAGGAAAAGGAAAAGGAAAAGGAAAAGGAAAAGGAAAAGGAAAAGGCAAAGGAAAAGGAAAAGGAAAAGGAAAAGTAAAAGGAACAGGAAAAGGAAACGGAAAAGGTAAAGGGAAAGGTAAAGGTAAAGGTAACGGTAAAGGTAAAGGGAAAGGGAAAGGGAAAGGGAAAGGGAAAGGGAAAGGGAAAGGGAAAGGAAAAGGAAAAGGAAAAGGAAAAGGAAAAGGAAAAGGAAAAGGAAAAAGGAAAAGGAAAAGGAAAAGGAAAAGGAAAAGGAAAAGGAAAAGGAAAAGGAAAAGGAAAAGGAAAAGGAAAAGGAAAAGGAAAAGGAAAAGGAAAAGGAAAAGGAAAAGGAAAAGGAAAAGGAAAAGGAAAAGGAAAAGGAAAAGGAAAAGGAAATGGAAAAGGAAAAGGAAAAGGAAAAGGGAAAAAAGTGTCGTTACGTTACACATTTTTTGGTCTTAATTTTTTCCGTCTAGCCCCCCTTTCGCAACGCGCGATAAGGAACTTCGTTCCCAATATTTATTACGTACTTACCTAGTACCTGTGTACCATATATAATGTAGTATCTATGGTTTGTATATACCAGGTTCGGTATTTATTTGGCAAATACAGTAAATTTTCATTTTTATGTACCTATACGGTAATCCTAAGCCAGCGGCAACACTATCCTACCCACAGATTTGGATTTACATAGATAACGCAAATGTATGTACTTAGCGTGTCCGAAAACCCTCAACCCCGACCAAGCGTCAAGGTTTGTCGCCGAAAACTTACAGTCCATCGCGACTACAGATATAAAAATATGAATATGAGCGAGATAATCACTCGAGAGAATCGTAGCGGGCAGAGGGGCATCTGCGGCATCGGTGTCTTTGAATCGGTTTGGATTTCCCGTCATCTGTGACGTCACAGTAAGTGTTAAAAATTTGGCACGCTTGGTTTCAATACAAATCGTGATACTTGCGTTATCTATGTAAATCTATATCTGTGATCGTACCTATAATACACTAAACGAAAAAAATATTTCCGACAACAAACGCTTTTATAATAGACATTCGACGTTGTCAAGTCGCCGCTCTCTACCAATTGGCAACGTCGCGTCTGCAACAACGTAGTACCTCGTGTGGCGAATTGACGACCGCTTGGCGCTGTAGTTTGAGCGTTGGCCGCTCGGCTCACTGCATCGGATGGTTGCGGGTTCGATTCCCGACAAAGGAAATTTTCTGAAACGGCCTTTTCGTAATTTGCCCAGGTCTGGGTGTCACTGGGATCGCCAGTTTAATGTATGGTAGCCATAGTACAAGCGTTGTTTAGTTTGGCGCCATATAGTTGCTGAGTAAGTCTGGCGATATTTATTTATTTATCTGATACCTATCATGTCAGCGATACATTAATTTATTTATTAGACACTTTGTATTATGTCCGGAAAATATTAAAAACACAGCTCGTTACTTCATTTTTTTATTGAATGTTATTATTATGATAATAAAAGATGAAAACCCGGCTTCGCTCGGGTGAAATGTGACTCATTTCAATTTTCGGCATGATGTGTTTACATCCAAACAAAGTTAATAGAAATACAAATACATCCGACAGAGAACCAAAGTTATCGACATAGCTCAAAGAATTAGCAAGCTGAAGTGGCAGTGGGCTGGCCATATCTCGCGAAGAACCGACAACCGCTGGGGTAAACGTGTTCTTGAGTGGAGACCTCGACTCGGCAAGCGTAGTGTAGGACACCCTCCGATCAGGTGGGATGACGATCTGCGAAAGACTGCGGGCAGATTCTGGATGCGGCAAGCTGAAGACAGGGCGCTATGGCGCTCATTAGGGGAGGCCTATGTCCAGCAGTGGACAAGCATAGGCTGATGGTGATGAAAGTTAATCACTATGCAAAGCAAAATTAATGAAATGAATACTCGTACGGAAACATCATGAACATTGAACGATGAATTTGTTTGTTCTGACAGCTCAATCAATAAATGCACTTCTTCTTCTTCTTTCTTTAAAAATATGGCCCACCAACTGAGAACACTGGCGCAGTCATCACTGACACTGACTGACATGCGTTCATATAAAATATAGCGGTACTGTGCCGAATATTATAATTATAATATTGTTTATCACGACAATCCGAATTTTGCGGATATATGTTGTCGACTCGAAATCATTATTTTTTTAAGTGTTATTATTCTGGTAACGTTTCAATCGAGTTTACCGTACCCCTTGACGGAATTTTTAATATAGATGGCGCAATATAGGGATATACATATTTGCAATAATAATTTGGTCAACACCATCTGTCATTTCAACTAGTACACTATTAGCAAGCAGTTTACTCAAAGTACAAATTTTATGTTAATAATGGCCTAATTTAGTCAGATGGCGCTGACAAATTCACACACACAGGCGTAAATTTTAACAAATTTTTCGATCGATTTTAATTATGTTAATGTATTTTTAAATGCCTGAAATCATTAGATGCGAATACAATAATTTATTTAGAAGTGATAAAATCCATTGTTGTAAGGAAAAACTTTGTGTGTCTCGTATACATTCGGAATGAAATATGTATGGAGAACACGATCGCCCCATCGACCTTAGGCTTACATACTGCCGCAAAAAGAATGAGATGGTAATGTAGCAGCCGTCCTTATTAAACCAGTTGAATTCCAATCACAAACATACTACCTTGGTTTAGTTGTAAATAGAGTAGTAAATAGCGTGCTCCGTCTTGCTGGTACATCTGGCAGACAACAGCAATTCTGGTTCATAATAGACACAATACGGAACAAGGCTACATTATCGTTACAGCCACACAGAGGTGAATTCTAGAGCGGAACTGTGCCCGTAATGAATAAAATATACGAGCAGTTTCGGAGATTAAACATGTCTTTATAGTCTAATTTGGTTTGGGAGCCGACATAACCGTATAGCGTGTGGCAACGAGGAAAGTTGTATAGGTACTTTGGTTTTCCAGTATTACATCAGCTATTATGAATTGGTAAAGAGTCATGGAAAATCGTGCGTTTCACTTTCATTGTTTCTTCGGGTAGGAATTAACTAGCGACGAGAAAAATGTGTGTTTGTATTGTAATTATTATCACATCAGATTTCTGATGTTGGATGAAGTCCTTTCACGAGTAGATGAACGAAGGTATACTACGTAGAGTAGACAGCAAGAATTTTTGTGTGATACATTGTAAATTACGGTGAAGGAAAACATCGTGATGAAACCTGCATGTCTTAGAAGATTTAACTAATTTTCGAAAGACATGTGAAATCCGCCAACCCGCACTGGGCCAGCGTGGTGGATTATGGCCTGAATCCCCCTCGTGTTGAGGGGAGGCCCGTGCCCAGGAGTGGGACGTCAAAAGGGCTAAAATTATTATTTTATTATTTAATATTACATTTTAAATGCGTTTCAATCAAATTCAAATCAATCATGCCTTTCCACACTGTCGGTCTGTTTCAAGGTGTGCATATTACATGAACCAAGCCACAGGTAAGCGAGTTGGAAACTCCGGGCAGGCCAGGTTAGCCCGTCGCGAGCGAAAACTAGTTTGTTCCCCGTGTTTGCCGTTAAACCACATTTCCGCGCCATTGAAAACTTAATTACGAATGTTCCAGTCTGCTTCACTGCTGTTACTTGGAACAGCAGAACCTTGATAAGATTTTTTTATATTATTATAATAATAACCATTGAAATGGTTGTAAAAATAGTGAAAATAAAACATAAAGTAATAAATTTTGTTATTAGGAATTGTGAAAACGGAGGAAATCATTGTATTAAATTATTAGTGAAAATTTGACTAGTAAATACAGCAATTTAGTATTGCATATCCGCATGATTAGTCAAAGTAACTTCATAGCCTAAATCGGGACCGGTGAATTACACATTTGAACACGACTTGAAGTCGAATCAGCCGACTGTGTAAATAGAATGGACTTATTGAGCACGATTTGCTGCTTGCAATGAATACCTACTGAGCATACTAACTTGAATCTATTATGTAGGTGTTTAGTTGAAATTGGGGTATAAAACGACACTAAATAGTAAATCTTAATGTCTCATATTTATCCTTATAAAACCCTTAAATCGGTGTCCACAAATTATATTCGCATGTTCTATTCCTACGTTAACGGCTTTAGACCTAAATTCAATAAAAAATAAGTAACCCAAATCCTAATAAGTAACAAAAAAACCGTAGATAGGACCCGCCTGATGATAAGCAGTTACAGTAACTTATAGATGCTTGCTATATAAATGGCATTGCATTGCATTATATTCTCATTTCAATGAATACGAACGAGATGCGACCATAATATATATCCCCACCAGAAGGGAACCGATACAATCATTTGAGATAATTCTCCCATAAAATTGTTTACAAGATCCTCTTGGAAACGTGCCAGAAGACGCATTACGAACATGCACTAGACGTGTACATTTAGATTTTACAAACCACTTTATAGATAGGTAGGTACTCACTGGTAACACACCGCAACGAAAAAAGAAAGACGTAGTTAAGTAACTATTAGTGATGTAACGAATGTTGGATTTTTGACATTCGCGAATGCGAATGCGAATGCGAATGCGAATATTTGGCTCTAACATTCGCGAATGCGAATGCGAATGCGAATGTTGACTGTATATACTGAAAAAAGTAAAAAAATTAAAAAAATCCCGATGCGACTACTTTTTAAACTACAAAAGAGCTGATAATTCTCAAACGGCTGAACCGATTGGCATGGAACATAGCTAAGAACACTCTCGATCAGAATTCTTTTCTAACGAAAAAAGCAAAAAAATATCAGACCATCCACTTTGGCGCTACGATGCCACAGACAGACACACAGATACACATGTTAATATTATAACACCCCTCTTTTTTCGTCGGCGGTTTATAAAGAGCGCGCAAAATGTTAGACTGGTTTGACATTTCGTGTCGGCCGAACATAGTCGAACCCAAACAGGTTGAAAGAACGAAGTTAGTAACATAAAGTTAATTTCGAAGAGATTTGTTTTGATATGAGGGTAGTTTAGTATTATTGCATTAATAATTTTTAATTCATATTCAAATTTTATAATATTTTAATTAGCCTAACAAGAACAATAGAGAAATATCCTATGTATAATTTAGTTGCCTAACTCAAGACAGTCCCATATATGTTTTTAATTAAAATATAAGTAAATAAGTGCATTATGTACAAGTAAGCTAACTTGATCATTACATTACGATCAAGACTAACGCGACGGCTGTGATGGAGCCAAGGTGTGTAATGAACAATGCTCACGCGTTTCATACGACATTTTAGAACACACTTGCGAGTAAAAAATATTATAAATAATACAATCTTAATTGAAAAAACACAGTTCACGAATTTGTTTAAACCTAGAGAATTGCAGGATGAATGAAAAAATAAAACAATATGGCGCGCCATAAGTTTTTAGGGTTTCGTAGTCAAACTCGGAACCCTTATAGTTTCGCCACTACTGTCTGTCCGTTTCTATGACATCACAGTAATTTTATTTAGAGACTATTAGAGATAAACTACTGCAAATTTGCAAAAAATAGAGTTTATGTACCGCTACAAAACTATTTATTTATATTTTGAAAGCAAAGTTATTCGATTTTACCTCCCGTACTTCAGAGTGAAAAAAAATTTACTCACCCCCACGAGTGAGGTATTGTTCAGTAGGTATTTTAAAATACTTTTAAGGTTTCTTAGACAGTTTTTTAATATTAATCGGGAATTAATATTTAAAAACTGTCGGAGATACCTTTTTTTACGAAATATTGAGCTTCAAATTGGCCTTTTTTACGCGGATAGCAAGATTCATGCTTTGACTTAGAACAACATTATAAATGGTTTATTATAGTAGATGAAAAAATCTTTACTTTCAAAATGGATATAATTCATTTAAAAAAATCGAAAGTTTGGACTGAGTCTCAAACCTACGCACCCCTGCTTATGCACCCAGTCTAATCACGACTAATTATTTGAATTAAAACTCCTATTGAGAACTTTTAACCAGTCCAAAAAGAAAATAAAACTTTATGTCACTTTTGCTTAAGATGTCTATGAATGCCGGTTTAATAAATTTAATAACATAATTTTTTACTATTTTATTTATACGGTAGCCAATAGTTTATTCATTTCGCAGAAATTAATAGGTTACGAGAGCCACCGTATTCAATGTTTCATATCAATAAAAGATACATCACTTTTATTTTTCGGTGTAACCTAAAAGCAGTGCTATAAGGGCCAACCTACGAGTATTTTTTTGAAAAAATATATAATTCTTACTAGGTGTATTCCTTTTTGTTTTTCAAAAACATTCGCCAAACATTCGCATAGATTCTTGCGAATGCGAATGCGAATGCGAATGTCAAAAAATATGCGAATATTCGCGAATGCGAATGCGAATGCGAATATTCGTTACATCACTAGTAACTATTACTTCTAGCTGCGTCTCGTACGTTAGAGAATCAAAAGTCCAACCACCCCCCTACCCCCCTCCCTCTATGCCACTACTCTGCGTCGGCAATGTGCGAGCAATGTCATTTGTATTCCCAGCAAATATAGGCTACGGTAATGGCTTAACATCCGGCGGGTTGTACGCTTTTTTGCCGATATTTTTATAGACAAAAAAATACAAATTATTTTCTAAATTTATCTTGACCAATGTCCTTATATATTAGTGAATAAAACCACGCGCAATCTAAATATATATAACTCAAAGGTGACTGACTGACTGACTGACTGACATAGTGATCTATCAACGCACAGCCCAAACCACTGGACGGATCGGGCTGAAATTTGGCATGCAGGTAGATGTTATGACGTAGGCATCCGCTAAGGATTTTGATTAATTCTACCTCCAAGGGTATAAAATAGGGGATGAATAATCCCGAAATTTTTGTTAAGTTAAATTACACGCTGACGAAGTCGCGGGCACAGCTAGTTATAATTATATAGATAGAGGGCGATATGAAGTTATGTGTTTATCATGTTGGAGCGTTCAGCGCAGTGCCAGCGTTTCCAACTTTGATGCAAACCCACCCTCCTGTATCAACCATCGCGTGCGGTAATGACTTGGGTAACTTCTGAAGAGATTTAATGAAACTCAACACTTCACTCTTTGTATTCCATTATTGTTGAATAATTTAGCGTTGAATGTTTTGACGCTTCCCTTCGGTGATTGTATAATAATAATCATTTGCGAATTAAAAGTTTAAATACACTTAATGTAAGTCAATTAAATAAATAATAAATACATAAATAAATATCGCCAGACTGACACACCAACTCTGTATGGTCTCAAACTTAGCAAAGCTTGTATGTACTATGGGTACCGTATAACGGACTGGCGGCGCTCCCAGTGACACCCAGAACTGTGCAAATTACGAAAAGGCCATTTCCGAAATTTGCCCCGGCGGGAATCCAACCCACAACCACCCGGTGTAGTGTGCCGAGCGGCTTACGCTCAAACCACTGTGCCAAGCGGTCGTCAATTGCTGAAAATATTAGTACAGTAGTACTTAATATTGTTGATATAGCTATCCCTTAGTCTTGAATCAATAGTCACCCAATAAAAATGTTCTCATATCGCACATCCACAATATTTTATCACACACCATCGGCCACAAAGGTCGTTGGATCTTTGAAACGACTTGGTCAGCGCTCGATCTCTCCCTTTGACATCCCATTGAACGGATTCAGTTGTCAAGTGAACACAATCTCCTGGCTATTGCTTGCACGGTACGGATGTTCCGTGCCTTGTGAAGGACTTTTCGCAACATTGGACAATGGATTACTTTATCTGAATGTAATGTAAAAACCCGTTAGGGCATAACCTGATCAGTTTTCAAAGTAATGCGACCGTAACTTTGATTCCATGGTGCACAAAGAAAATTAATTGTGTATTATTGTTATGATCATGTGCGTAGACACCCAGCCAGGTAGGCATAGGGGGTATTTTTTCCTGAATGTAAAGGACAAGGTAAGCAGGACTAAAAAAATCGTTCGGAATTAAAATTTTGAAATATTTACTAATAGCTTGGCCTTCTTTAGGTACCTCCAAGACTACTTCACAGGTAAAATAAGACGCCGACGGTACTTCAAACGTAAAATAGGATTAGTATTAAAAATGTGTACCTATTATATATTTCGGAGAAAATAATTAAATATGTTTCTAGTGAGTATTATGCTATTCGCACCAACAAAGCGAATGGTCCTGTCATCAAATTGCGGACTTATCGTTTTCCGCTCACAAACATTAGCGGGCCTCAGTTCCCCCCACACACAAAGCCGCTCCATTTGCGAAGAACATATCTTCATACTTATGATTCCTTAAAAGATTACTATAGCATTATGAGGTTGACTCATTAGTAGGAACATATTACGTTAGCCTCTCCAACTAATGTCAATACTTCTGCTAGTATTGGGCTGGAAATGCTTAAAATAACTCTCTAGCATGAATAGAAGTGATGATTCCTCGAATTCGGGGAAAGAGACCACCTTTAGCGAATTCAATTATCTTTTTAGGGCAAGTAATTGCAAAGCTCAGGTATACAAGGTGATTTAACTGGAGATTTTGTTAATACACTGAAATTATTTTAATGTAGGTAACTTTAGATTGGAAAAAGAACATATATACTATTAATAATTGTTTTAATTTTGTTACATAAATAGAAACAAGCCTTATATAGAGAAATTACTTCGTCAGATATTTTCCCCGCTTTGTTCACCGTCATTTTTTTACCACATAATACCCTTGAAGAAAGCGTAGGTAAAGAAATATCTCTGGGACAGGTAGCAATAGTTATAAGTCTTTGTGAGATAACATCTTGAAACGGCTTTATCCGGCTGGGTGCCACCAATTACGGAGACAGACAGGACAAAAAATGTTTATTCGTTACTTTTTGTTTACGAATGGTTAAAATTAGTTAATGTAACGCCGAGAACATACAGGCCAGGCGAATGAGAATGGACAGCAATTTATAAAGCTACAATTTTGTTTAAAGTGCAACCAAGTTATTAGTTTAAATGACATTGTCAAAACAGTAGCTTTTTATAAAACTCATAAAATCATTTTTATAGGTGACAATGCTAGTTCTAAATTTTACCACCTGAAGGGGTAAGTTGGTAGTGTGTGAGCATGAGTGATAGTTTTTGTTTCGCTTGATTTCGATATTCATATGTACTAGGCTTAAAAACAGATCCTAAACGAATAGTAATAGTTACCCGTTATCGTAAATCAAAGGTGAAAGACTTTCTTAGTCTTTGTGGTCTGAACTCGTGGTAATAAAATGCTTTAGTTTAGGTGTCTGCGAAAAATGGCAGACACACAGGAAATCAATTGAACTTTCATGCCTAAAATATAATATTTTCACAGTCGAATTTCTATTTATCACACTGCTGCCGGAACAGTGATTGAAGCCCAAGTTTTATCAATATTTTATCTAAATTCCAACAGGTTATAAATATCGCGGATTAACCCATACAATGCCAGGATTTTAATACATCATAAAAATTGTAGTAGCAGTTTATCGCACGCATGACTACATTTTTGGTAGTGTATGGATGAACACATTTTATGAAATACCATAAAATAATATTTATTGGGATGTGAAAAACGTATTTTATCATGGAGTGTTTGTTTGGCTTGTTTCAGTCGCTTCGTCTAGACGGTTTAACGAGATAACTATAGTATGCAGATAGGTACCTGAATATTTAACGAGTGAACTTAAGTCAAAGCTCCAAATTAAACTAGTACAATTCTTCCGTCTGATTACTAAAACGCCGTTTAGTGAGTAAACTCAATTTTAAACTACAAGCATAAACACGAAATTATGAAGAAAAAACATTTTGGTAGAAAATTACTGACCTATTGAGAAAAAGTTGCACTTTCACGTGGTAAAAATAACCTAAATTTGGCAAAATGTTACTCACAGGGTCTTTTAGAAATTGGTCGGCTGAATTATTGATTGGTTACTTGAATAAGACTGTTTCCGTTTAGCAACTACCCAATAAATTGCCCAATAAAAACTTGTATTGTTTGCATAATGCGAGTTCGAGGAGCAGTAATTGGATCGAAGCCACTCGGGGCCGCGTGCCTACTAAATCAATTATGGGCCGCATTCTCTGACGTTGCCACACGCTTTGACAGGTCCTCAATGGAAGCTGGTAACGCCGTGTGGAGCGACTCGAACCTAAGTAATAGAATTTGGTAGGAGATGCGTGCTTTGTAGGAACGCTATTACAACGGAACTGGGTTAATTTTCTGGAAGGTGCATTAGGTGGAAGTAATTCTTGGTACAATACAGCTCGTACTGCTTTCCTCCTGATGGCTGACCTAGTTCTTGGTGTACACTCTATTACAAGTCTACTAGAACTGTCTTCTGATATCACCGATATAAACCACACCGTATTTCTCTTTAAATAAAACGTTGTGGAGTAGGTATATCAATTATGTCAAAATATGTTAAATAGGCCTAAGCCTAGCCTGGACATTCTAAACAGCGGTCAATTTCCTGTATCCTGTGACTGATAACTTTGTTTAAATGTAGGTACACTGTGCAGTTCCGACGGTTCAGGGATAGCTAACTTTTGACCAAAGTCATAATTCACTTTTGCAGGATTTGTTGTTTAGAGTGGCTGAAAGGTATCTAAATCCACCAACGCATTTTTTATCTTTCATCACATTAAATGTAATCAAATTGCTCCAATTAGCCATCCGGGGTCGTTCAGCTGACATGAACTGTCTTCGTAGTCCGTCACCGTGGCCCTCACAATCCAATTATGACCCGCCGATGCCCCTCTGCCGGTGGAAGATGTTGACTCCCTGGCTGGGTAAATACAACGCTCTCAGCCTCAACTGACCGTCTTAATAAGACCTTTGTTAGGGTAGCGGTTGTTTGTTTGGTAGGATGAATAGAAGCTAACGTTTTGAAACTTTAATATCAATATAATCATAGCTATGGTGTTTGTTACCTAACATCTTCAAACAAGCAAACTTACGAATCAATTTAAAAACTTCGGGAAAATGTATCTTAACAGTAACAATATTTGCTTTGGATTGGTACTTATATCACTGCGCCATATAAGTAATAGGTAGTCACGTAGCTTTTTTTTCCTTTATCAAAGTGTATCCTGGTATTAAGTTATAAATACCAATTATAATTAATTGACATTATAGTGAAATTATTCTTTTATTTTTTTTTTATAATTGCAAAGATTTCAGCTTTTTAAGTTTGCTTAAATTATACCAACTTTTGACGTTATTCGCTTTTTTATACGTCAGTAGGTACTAGGTATAGTTTGACAAATTTTAAACGTCATTTTAAAAATAATTTTCTTGCCAGTAAATGAAAGACATTAATCATATTTTTAAAGTATAAATAATTATGCAATAAAAATATTAGTTCACATCCCTATTGTTACAACATGAAATATTTTAAATATCTACCTATGCGTGTCGCTCGTACAAAAACGCACATAACGTACAATTTTACACGGAAATAATGAAGCTAATGAAGATTGGTAACTAGGTGAAGGCCGCATTTCCCCGAGTCGTTATTTCTTGTGGAAAACGTAATTAAAATGAATCTCTTTAGGACAAAGCTTTTTGGACACGTAAAGTTAAAAAGGCGAAAAAGCTTACCTACCAACGTAATCAATTTATAGCGGAATGAAAACGGTTTTGTGAATAAAGAGGAGATTTGCAATTTATTGCTTGGCCAGCGTGAACGATTTAATTAAAATACTGAAATATAACGTGAATAAGATCAAACAATTGCCGATACGATCCTTGAGGTGTATCCAATTTGTGTTTATTGGAATATTTTTTTATTTGCAGCCGATTTCACCAAAAGCTTTCACAGCAGTTATCGATTGTTACCAGTTCATCAAACGATCGGTTAATTTTTATTTCTACGTAGATATACATACACTAGATATTCTCATGTACCCTACACGCACATAGCGAATCAGGACTATATTCGATAGAATTCCCTACAAAAATTCCCGAACGGGTTCGGAATATCAATGGGTTTCCTGTCCAATTTTCCTGTAAATTGCCACGGAATATTGTGTCGTGAAATATCTAATATTTGCATACACCAAGCGCTGATAAAAAAGTGAAGGTGAGCTCGGTAACAGGTGTCATTGATTCCGTTTATTTAGTATCACAAGTAGGTATGTGGTTCCTGCTGCTCTACCATGAGCTTTACTCACGTTTAAAGCTCGCTTGTCGCTGGCGACTAGCGAGCGTTAACTTGAAAATGTTGAATAGCAACTTGTACAACGCTATAGTCTAACCCGAGGACCTATCAATTGGGTATTTGACTTATATCTAATCTATACAAATAAATAGAATTGCAATATCAAAATAACACCTTTTCACTAAATGCATAAGAAAGTACATACGACACTTATAGCAAAAACGCGTTTTTTTTTTTTTTTTGTCTGTCTGTCTGTCTGTCTGTATGTTTGTTCCGGGTAATGTCCGAAACGGATGGACCGATTTTGATGGGACTTTCACTGGCAGATAGCTGACGTTAAAGGAGTAACTTAGGCTACTTTAATTTTAGAAAAACAATTAGGGTTCCGCGTAAAAAAGTAAAAACACATGAAATCAAAGATTATCTCCGATACGGCCGGATCGATTTTGATGGACCTTTCACTGGTAGATAGCTGATGTTATAAGCAGTAACTTAGGCTTCTTCTATTTTAGAAAAAAAAATGGGTACAGTCGCGCGGGCTCGGAACGTGGGAGCGGGCGTATTTGTTAAGTTAAATTCCACGCGGACGAAGTCGCGGGCTCAGCTAGTTTAGTATATATTGAAACTCATAACTACCAATCTATTATAGACTGATGTAGCAATTTCATGGTGACGTATTTTGAAAAAAAATACGAAAATTTTAAAATAGGTTGAAAATTTCATTAATTTGCTTAAACTACTAAATTATTACTTCATGTACATGTTTTCGAAACTTTAAACGCAATTACTCTATCAAATTTTGTATTTTTTCCAAATGTTTAATTATTTTAAACTTTATTGTATATATTTTAACTGTAAACCTGGATCTATTGATGAGTTAATCTATCTAATTTAAAAACATATCAAATACCGTATTCGCTGCACTAATAATTTACGTAGACGCTAGTAACAAGCGAACGTGCGAACACATGATATAGCACTTGTTATTGGGAGTACCGCGCTACCGGTGAAATGTTGCGGAACAAAATTTATCTCACTGAATTTTCCTATGAAATCTATTGCTTCCCATACCTAAATTAAACCAGTTTCCTTTATTGTTCATATATACCTACCGCCGAAATCCCCCTCGTAATCAGGGGGGGGAGGGTTAAGGCCCGTGTCAAAAAGGGCTAAATTATATTACATTATATACCTACATTGAACACACAACATCGGCACAAACTCTTATAGGTATGTGTAACACAAATGATTGATATTAGCTTCTACTGTAGGCTTCGCTGTCGTGGTCTACGCGTTTAAGATGTACCTTATGAAGGTATCGTAATCCTTAATTATTTACTCAGAAGTCTAGCAAAATATTGAAACCAAGTATAAACTAGTTAAATTCATAATAGCACCTGCTGGTGTATGGTCGAAACAAAATGTATTTTTATTTGTGTCGCGTGCACTGTAATCCACTGTAGGAGCTTGTTTTGAGTTTCATGCACAGAATAACAAAATTATGTGTCCATTCCACGAGGTCGCGGCTCCACAGTATCGGGGTGTAATCGTAAAGTAACCTAGACTGTGTGTTTGGTACATCGTTCCATGTACGCTTGATTTTTGTACTAACAACTGTACAACATAATATATACGACGGATCTTGGATCTAGACTTGAATGCAAAATATACCCATGTATAGTTAAACTCTAAAATGTATTAATCCACGAAACAAACTAATATGTATATCAGAAACGCCAAGGAATTGTGATTCAAAATGATGAGATGCGAAATAAAACAATTCATGAGAGGTTTATAAGGTATACGAGTATAATTCAATAACATTAAAAGAACATTTCTTAAGCACCATGGCGTGTTAAGTTAATGCGTTTACCTAGTTCCATTTAAAAAAAAACGATTTATTGTTACACGTACGCATTATACCTATTATATTATCTAGTTATACCTACCTGCATTTAACTATTCTTCTTGATGTAACAATTCTAAACCTCAGTGGTTTTTTGTATGTTATGTACTTAGACATTATTACATGTGTTATAACGCTTAAATAAATCACACTTGAATGTAGGTGATATTACCATTAATGTCAAAAACATGTGTACATGTGTTTAAATGATAATAAATAAATAAATAATTATAACCTTAAATATTTCACATAAATCTGGGTTAGGGTCGTTTCACATAAGCAATGTTGAAAATGTCATTCTTATGTACATAATGACACGTCAAAAGCGTACTCAAGATCGTTCTCAGACTTGAGTTCAATTGATTAATACCAGGCATAATACCCTAACCAAGACATAATTATAATTATGTGAAATATTTAAGGTTATATTTTAATAATGCCTATGATACGTGAGCTTCAGAATCATGCCCTTGATCTATTTAATTATGATTAGACATCTTTTACGTGACGTAACATGACCACATGTGGTCAATCACGCGAAATTATTGACTTGTATTGTTTTGCCGTGACGAACTGTGAACGCGGCCTAATTTCGTCCTCACACTGCTATTGTCACAATGTATACGAATGCCCAAGTTAGTTTACCAACTATGCCAGATACATTCCGAAACACAATGCCGCTTCAGGTGGAACCTGTCTGGGTAACTAGATGTAGGTATTGTTTGTGGAATATTTGTAACTTATTTGTGAACACGGGCACAGAATATGTTTAGCCAGTGATCCTTTGAGTTAGGTTATACTCAAAGCGGTGATATTGTTCAACCTCAGTATATATTAAAATATGTACACTACAGAGGATTAACTTTTTTAAAGCAGTTACGTATCAATTTCTTTTTTTTATTAAGACGTCAATAGCCTAGTGGTTAAAGGGGCCGCACTCGTAGCTGAGAGGTTCCGGGTTCGATCCCCATCCTGGCCATTAAACTACTGACGTGGGCCCACTCCTAACACAAGCATTCGCTTAGCTGGGGCTAACGGGAATACTAGTAATGTGATAAACTCACATTACTAGTTTTTTTTATTTATAATCTCTACCTAAATGGTAAATAACGCACCTAGGATATAAGAATCTTAAGGGGAGCAGACATGCGGCGCCGGCCTTTAGGGACTCGTAGACTTGCCTTTTGAAGAATCGATGTTGCAGTGCAATGGACAGTGTTCAGGATATACCTAATTAAATAAATATAGTATCAATGCGCTAGCAAGTTTCACCCGCGCTCCTTCTGCATGATTTAATAACACTGTTGAGACAAGTAAATGTCTAGCGTACAAGGAAGTTGGCCATTATTTCATACTTAATGCTTCCAGCGGAACAAAAGAGCCCCCGGTTCATAATATACTCCATTTGCAATGAGGGACAATTAGTAATGTTCAGCGTTGGGTTCAACGAATTTATTGTGGACTATGAGAGACTACGTAGCTTTTAAAAATATATATATAGTTTGGACGATCGATAGGCCGCTCGACTCATTGCACATGGTGGTTGCGGGTTCGATTTCCGCCGGGGCAAATTTCGGAAATGGTCTTTTCGTAATTGGCCATGGTCTGGGTGTCACATGGTCTGGGTGAGGTCATCCCAGTCCACTATACGGTACCCATGGTACAAGCGTTGCTATGTTTGGGACCATACAGTTTGTGTGTCAGTCTGGCGATAAAAAAAAAACAAAATAGTTTATCGAAAGCATTAAATGTAGTCATAACGTGGTTTGAATCTTTATATAGGTACCCTCGTTATAAACGTCTACAATGATTCGCGAGGGGCGTGGGTTCGTGGGTGGGTATGTAAATAGAACACCTATCCTACTAATCCTACTAATATTATAAATGCGAAAGTTTGTGAGTGTGGATGTATGTTTGTTACTCCTTCACGCAAAAACTACTGAACGGATTTGGATGAAATTTGGAACACAGATTTTTTATAACCGGGATTAACACATAGGATACTTTGTATCCCGATAATCCCGAATTTTTTGTTTATGTAAATACTACGCGGACGAAGTCCGTGGGCACAGCTAGTATAGAATATACAGGAAAGGTAAATATAACGGCAGCCAATCTTTGAGTGAAATAACAAACCATTGTAACGGTTAACCGGAACGTATTGTGCCTACGTCGATCAATATTTGGATATTGGTATCGTATCACAATAGCTCATACCCAATTATTCATCTTCTATAGGACATTACACGCGATATGGGCCGATAAGGGCCGTGATTCGACAAGAAAGGCCGATTTTATGAAAGCCACTTGACGAGGCGTAAATAAAAGGCGACGTCGACCAACGACAACAACATCAATATATCAAAGAGTCGTGGTTGACATTTATTAAAATTCTTACGTACTTTATGAACATTTTGGCCTGTCAATTATTGAATTAACGAACAAGCCTCTGTCCTACTACCTTTCATGTCGGCAGCGTGCTAGCAATGCCTTTGATATTTCAAGCATCTATAGACTACGGTAACTGCTTAACATCACGCGAGTTGTACGCTTGATAGCCGACTTTTGTCTATAAAGATACCGTGAAAGTATTGCTTATAATACAATCGTTGCATACGTATTTTTTATGGGTATGTTGCGGCTAACCCCTAGGTTCATGTCCAAGACTAAATTACAATAAAAATAAGTAGATAAATATTCAAAAATACAAAAGCCAGAGAGTCCGCGAGCCTATAATAGTGAGCAGACAAATCCCATAAAACATACACAGCCTTCAATTTCGGAATCATAAATGTTTACCGTTCTTTGATAAACATGTTCCACCAATAAAGGATTCTATCCTCTCGGGAGTAGGTAAACGTAGATGCTTACGTAGGTACATGTTTGGTGGAAACAAGATAAAATCAGAATGTTCGTAATTGCCCGCACTCCCGGGAGATTTAAACCTACGTTCCACGTCCCGTCAGCGTGATACGGGAGAGAGCTCAGTGAACAATTTTTTGCTCGTTCTGTGTGTCAGACAAAAGGAGGGAAGGATCAGGGTCCTTTGTCGTTTAGCGATCTGATGAGTCCGGCTCGGCTCCAACTACACTGTTTTCTTATCGCATCTTTAGATAATAAACGTTTGTACCAAAACGGCCGTACAACGGACCATCAAACTGAAGGATTGCCTGTCTACAAATATTTTGATCGCGTCTTCCAAGAAACCTTTTTGTGGATTCAGTGAAATTTATTGTGTAGCTACTTTAGTTTATGAAATCCGATAAGTTATAGAAAATGTTCCATAAAGAACGAAATTTATTTTTATAAGCAAGCACTAAATATTTGTGCAAGGAACTCACGAAAGACTTTCGAGTAAAGTACCTAGTAAAATTACGGATTGTGAGACTCGCAATTTCCTTTTAACATTTAAACCAATGAGTTGCCCAGATGCTATCAGTAATGACCCGGGACGTGTGGTAGGTGAGTCAACTTGGAGATGTTGCCAATGTCTCGCAGCTCGACCTATGTGAGCTGCGAGAGCCGCTTCTTTGCGACGCTGATTGGATCACGATATTTCATATACGATGCTTTCATATGTTTTAACTAGTCATGTATGTTACTTAGTTTATCTGAAATGCGTATTTGTTGGAGGAAATCCTAATCGTGCGCACTTGATCTCTCTAGAAAACTTTTTTGCTGAATGCATAGGTCGCTTTCGGTAATTTTCATAGACAACTAGGTTTTGCCCGCAGATTCGCTAGCGTATTTTTGATGTCGAGAACAGCGCCACCTAACGTGTCAAACTGTAGCTAAGAACCATCCACGCGATTTCATAAGTACAAAATCATAAAAATCGGTCAAGCTATTTAGGAGATAAATAAATGACGAATACATGTACACCTGAACTTTATACATAAAGAAGAAAAGTAGTACGTGGCCTGAATCAACGGTTAGAACAAATAGGTATGACACTTTGGAACAAAATCCGCACCAATCTAATCAAACTGAATAATCAGAGTTTGAAGCTCTTAACTGTTGTGGATTACCAGTGGCGTGGCTGAAACCGAAACGAGGCCCACACTATCCTCCATTAGACGACCAATTTGTTTGGCTACAGCCGGGTAAGCTTTTAATCTGGCGCAGCACTCTGAGCGTCCGGTCCGTCCAGGTCTCCGCGCGGTGGCCGTTATTTTCGGAATATGGAACAGTGGCTCAATTGGCATCCGGGAATCGAAATCGTGTTTTCTTTGACCTAGGTATAACTTTTATTTTCCTTTAATTTATCTTCATAATTTTTTACGTTTGATAAAAGTCTAAACGGCTCAACTTTCGAAAGGGTTAAGTAAATAATATTTTATCAGATCTAGAACAATTCGTTTGGCATAAATAAGTGGGTTACTTCAATAATGGGAACATGCTAACTTTGTGGGATGAGGGTCCATTGTTATTAAATTCAGGGTGGCTGAACTTCCCAACTTTAAATTAGATCCAGCCATTGTTGAAAAATACTTCAAAATTTAATATAACTCATAATTTTTTATGCGATCACTTTCGCAAAAGAGAACGTGGAAATTAATAGTATTTTTTCTTACCTTTCAACACGACAACTTTACTACTAATAATTAGATAGGAACTTATAACTAAAAAAGGCTTATTTCCATTTTTCTGTTATATGCTTTTAAATTGTAATATAAGTGCCATGTTACTAATGCATTAAAACTTTTCGAAAAAAAGATAACATCCGCAAAACCTAAATGTGATCTGATTTGCCGTCTACTCGAAAGGTAACTTCCATTCACGAACCTTTCAAGCACCAGTATTAACTCAAACAGAACCCGGAACATGTATTTTGTTTTGTTATGATTATAATAAAATGTAGCTACGTACCGTCGAATCGGTTCTCTCTCTCACGGGCCATTGCACATCGAAATTGCATCACTAACAAAGCAAGCTAACCGTAACACAACACTACACAATAAACGAGGACAAATACTACTTCAAAGTAAAAACAACGAGCACGTTAAATTTGCTATTTAGATAAGCTTGATAGTTAATGTGAATTCCAAGTGTAATGTTTTATTACTATGAGGGTAGGCAGGGGCTTCTTTCCCCTTCTTTTTTATTGAACAAAGACAACAAACAAGCGTACCTACGACCGTCTGATGTTAAGTAGTTACCGTAGCTTAGAGCCTATAATATGTAGGTACTAGCTGTGCCCACGGACTTCGCAGTATTTAATGTAACAAAAATTTCGGGATTATCGGGATAAAAAGTATCCTATATGTTAATCCCGGTTATAAACTATCTGTGTTCCAAATTTCATTCAAATCCGTTCAGTAGTTTTTGCGTGAAGGAGTAACAAACATACATACATACATCCACACTCACAAACTTTCACATTTATAATATTAGTAGGATTAATTCTATATGGCATTGTCATTGGCAAATTGTACTGCTGGAGGGAAAAGGAGGGATGTTTGGCTGTCGGCTCTCTCACTCATCGCATGAAATGCACATACTTATACCGCTACCCCCATTACTTCAAATAAAACGAAAAATATGACATAAATTAAAGGCGACTCCAAAAATAACTATAAATTTTTATTTTCATTACTCATACTCTGAAAGTAGGTCTGAAGTTGCCTGAGGAGCGGGTTGAAAGTAATACTTTTCCGGCCCGGGAGAATCGTTTCCAACTGATAGCGGTCAAATTAAAAAAAAAAAGTTCCATTTTCACTTTTCTATGGAACCATGTTCAAACTTTTTCTACAGTCACTCAATTGCAGCACGATGTAAAATTGAAATAACATAAAGTTGAGTATTCATTAAAGAATATATATTTATAAATGACTTAATTATAATTTAGTTTAGGCAAAATATTTAAAGATGAAAATGAAAAATAATGGCTAAATAATGAAGTTAGCCGGCCAACGAAAAAAAACAAAATAGGCGGCAATCCGATTTTTTTTTTCTAGTTGTAGAGTATTGTTCATACTTCCTTGTATTATTTCTTTAGCTAATTCCTGTTTTTATTTTTACTTTCCTTGTATTCGTTATGAAAAGCACAGTGTTTACCTCGGGTGAAAGACTTATTTTGTCCTTCGAACTAATAGCGCCCTCGCTACGCTCGGGCGCCAAACCCCGTCTCGGGACTAAATAAGTCACTTTCACCACTCGTGTAACAATGTAATTTTATATGTACTTATTTTGCTCAAATTTACAGCAGTGCAAAAAACTGCTTTAATTATAACTAAAATCACGAACGAAATAATGAATCAGTGTAACAGTAAAAGTGATCAAATTAGCACACTTGCGTATTTCTTTAGTTCATTAGCGAGTCGAAGTAGCTGGAACTGCGAAGACGGACCAATCCTAACGCCAATTAACAGATGTGGAACTTTCGCCCTGTCACGGAGGTGAATTAAGAAATATCGAGTCGGGAAAAGTACTGTAATTAGACTAATTTAACTTTTGCTCCCGTGTTTGGAAATATTTAAACTTGGAAGGGGATGGATTAACAGAGAGTTCGGATGATTTAATAAGCAGTGATAGCCAAATTAGTAACACTCGCCTTGGTTGCAACTGAATATATATAAATAAATATCGCCAGACTGACACACCAACTGTATGGTCCCAAACTAAGCAACGCTTGTACTATGGATGCCATACAATGGACCGGGGGCGATCCCAGTGACACCCAGACCTGGACAAATTAAGAAAATATCATTTCCGAAATTAGGCCCCGGCGCGAATTGAACTCGCAACCACCATGTGTAGTGAGCCGAGCGGCCTACGCTCGAACCACTGCGTCAAGCGGTCGTATCTTTAAAGTCAATCTCGCAACTTTAATTTCAAAATTAATGTACTCAGATGATATCGCTAAGTGCTAATGCAAAAGAAAAGAATGATCATCGTGAGATAGTACAATCATTGGGGATGAAAGCTTGATAAATCAATGCGATCTAGGCACTATTATTCCAGAGTCTCGAAATATACCAAACATATTGTGTAACACAACAAAACGAAAATACAAATCTTAAAAGTTAGCAACTACTATTACAGAATAGTAGTTGCTAACTTTTTAGTACAGACTAAAACTAGGTTTAGTGTACTATTCTAGTTTTATTGCAATACCCGGGTAGTTCCAACCGTCACCTGTCTCCATTAGATTAAAACTCAAATGACTAATAATCACCATGTTACAGCATTAATATACGGTCGAACCATTGTTCTAAACGTATCTCTTAGTTAATTTATCTTTGTTAAAAACTTAATTATGGCAGGAATGAGCGCCAGTGGACACGGCGAGGCGGGCTAAGACAATGCCACCATTGTTGTTCTGTACAAAAGGCCTTACCAACTTCTGCCACATTAAGTGTTGTTTTGATGACATAATGTAATTTTATAACAAGAATATAGTAATTAGGACAGGCTTTAGGGATGTTTAATTGATCACCTTGACGAACCTGTAATCATAATTGGTGTTAAAGATACTATATAGGTACAAAATGCAACAGAGGGCTGAATATACGAGTCTCAAATTACTTGTTAGTATCTCAGCTACGTTAAGATTAATTGGACAGTAGGTAAGTACATAAGCGTAACATAATGTATAACCAGAAACATTATCTAGACAGGTAACATCAATCTTGTCTCGGATTAGTTTCCTAAATTATGAAGAACGAGGCGTCTCCTAGGAAGCACCATGTCGTTAACAATCCTTGTCACTTGTCAGTTCCTGTCCAGAGATTAATTGATAATTGGGTGCCATTGTACATAAATTATGGTAATTTAAATTGATTTTTTAAACAACTTAGAAACCCCCTCTCGTGGATTTTATAATACGGAACGAAGAGATAAAAAATAATAATAAACTAAATAATGATGATTTTACTTCCCTAATAGTGTTGCAAAAGTTGCGCATGTGATGTATGTATAGCAGTTTGTTCGCTAATCCTTTGGAGGTCGCTGCGCCCAGTATTGGTGCCAGAGCGGCGTCCCCCACCGAGCCCCAATTATAGAGTTTTAACGAACTGCACACAGCTCACTAAAAGTTACCTTTAATTCGGATTTGTTTAATTGTTATTACTGAAAGTTTGGAACGGAGGCCATTGGAATGTCCCTAAAGAAAGTTTTAAATTCACACGGAAAGAGTTTAAGGGAACGAATATTTGCCGAGCCCGCATGTAGTTTAAATTGCGTTTCCTTTGAGTGGGGACACAAAGGCGGTGGATAGACGCGGGGAACTTCATCCACCGGAAGACTTTTGCCAACGGCCTTTTTCAGGCTAGGGCCACAAGTTTGGTACTGGCGCAGTGCTAGCGAATCAAAAGCTGCCAAGTTAGCATCCAACTCAGCACTCGTCTCTCCTACGACTTCCTATCTACTTCATATTAAAGTTATTTAAGTTATGCAACAGATCTTCCAAAAGTTCCATATCTCTTTGGTGATCTTTTTCGTATTATGAAAACGATTTAACTTTACTGGACTCGTGTTCGCTAATGCTTCCGAGATTATAGTGAATATTTAACGTTTCTATATGTTAATAACAAACAAAGTAAGTTTATTTATAGGTATACAGCAAATGAAATGAAAAGGTAGTTAACATCATTTTTGTACTAAAATTTTATATTCTTGAATCCAAGTCACAACAGACTAATAAAAGCTAGTTATTATGCCACAGAAAATGTAAAAACTACGTTTACAGCTGTAACAAACAAAACTCATCGAACACAATGGGCAACACGGAGCAGCACGTACACACCCGTATCTGGTAATAACGAATGAAGAGAGAAAATAAAAGCACAAGTCTGGCACCCATCGTAAAAAGAAGTTTCCGTCTTAGAAACCTCAAAGGCAAAGCGGAAGTTTAAGGAAAGGCAGACGCGACCATTTCAAATGGAAAGTTTAAATCGAGGCGCGATCGGACCGATAGAGTAGCTTCACTGTTTGCCTCCGTGATTTCGGTGTCGAAGATGAATCAAAGACGAACTTGAGTAATCAAATTGAAATGTTTCTCAACATTTTCATTACATTTTCTCAGATAATTATTTCTACTCATATACGCAATCTCCAATTTATTATATACATACCTACAAATAGCTAACTACCTGGTGCGTAATAAACTATTGGGGACACCGCGGTTAATATATTATAACTAGATAGGTAGTAAGGATAAAAATAATAGACAAGTTGCATTCATTTTATCTATTTCAGTGTAACAAACATTATTTATTATTTTATAGAATCATCTACCTATTAAAATTAGCCCTTCCAGTATACCTAATTGAGACATTGATTACGTCATCAAACATGTATTTATAGGACGTGTTAATGACGCAACCTCAGTCTGAACTATTTACATCTACCTAAACTATAAACCTAGTTACATAAGTGATATTTTTAATTGTACACGAAATTGCTAAACGTCAACCTATTTCGAAATTGTTGATAAAGCTGATACCAAACACTGGCTCGAACGTTAGTGCTGGCGTAGACGGGAGACAATGCAGTCGGTAGAGATTGCAGTGTTAGAAAATCGCAGTGGATTCGTTTTTAATGTTAGTGACTGAGCTGCCACAGTTTAAGCTGGTAGTTGTTACAAAAAAATCTGATAGACGCTTATAATAAACAGTTCCAGTCGTTATACTTACCATATATCTCTATTCAAGTATTTATTTTTTGATAGCAACCTACATACCTATTTTTTTTGGCAACTGACTGCATTCTATACTGCAGTCACATTCACTGCATTATATCACGTCTACCGCAGCAATTAAAATAAAAATACAATGTGCGCAAAAAACAATTCTAGTTCTGGTTTATTAAACAAAATTGTTATGTCTCCATTTTATTGTTGGTATAAATTTTAAAATACACCGTAAAATGTGTTGCGTTAAATTCAATGCTGTGAATTGCTAAATTTTATGATCGAGCTTTATGAACTACTAGTTAAATCTATATTGTGCAATCATGGTTTTCATATATTATTGATGTGAAACATCTATGGGCGCAATTTGGCAGTAAATTCGGCCAATTAGCCGTCACGGCAAATGGCATGACGCTCTCTCATGCCGTCATGGCCCCTCTAAGCCACCGACTCTCGACTCCCTTGTATGTGTGCGCGCGTATACTATACACTGTGTCAATCTGTCGGGTGACCAATGACGGCCAACTTTTTTGTGTTCCATTTTTAAATGCGCTTTTAGTTACCTTATTTACACTTATATAAATGGAGATATAGCAGTATTTCTTGCGATTATATTACTGATTGAAACGCATCGTGTTACATGACACATACATTACACCCAAATAATCGTACAGATGGCAAAAACAATGCGTTCTCAAAATATTCCACTACGAATTTATAATTGACAGTAAGACAGTTACTTATTAAATAGCCATTTATTATACGATATACTACCTTATACCTAAGAACTTAAATCATGATATTCGGACTTTCAGGTTGATAAAAAATGTAATATAAGCAAACAGTGCCGACATTTTATTTCCTACTTATGCATAAAGTCTTTGCAGGTGGTAACTCTATTTCTAATGTAGGAAAAGATTCGTTAGAGTTTGTATTTACATTTAAATGTATTTGTATTTCACTGCTTAACATCGCTTTCTTCAATTAGCTTTAATATGACAGAGGGTGGAAGAGGCATCGAACCGAAAACTGATAGCATGGATCCAACTCACAATTCCGGACCCTCAGTGTTCGAATTTTCCGTTTATATTTTCATGAATGATGCTTTGAGTTTATTTCAGTAAATTTAAATATTTAATAAGCAATCTTAAACAAATCTGTCTTAACGTACTTTTACATAAATAAATCAATGATTAATATTTAAGATATAAACTGACACTGTAAACTTCATGAAAATTAAAACTCAACACTCTCGATCGCGCATTGAGTTTTAATTTACATGCTAAAATCAATTTAAGCATAATTTAAAAAATTGAGCATAAAACATGAAAATATTGACTGAAAATTCCAATTCTGGGGGTCCAGAATCATGAGTTGATTCTATAGTATCAGTTTTCGTTACGACGTCCCTTACACCTTTTATAGAAATCGTGAAGTGTAAGACAAAATCGCAATGTTGTAACTGTGAAACTTAATGTGTGAAAGATTTCGACACTTCGTATAAATGATATACCTACTTATAGAGTAGGTACATATGCGAATATAATGCTGCATTTCCTGTATTAACACTTGGGGCTTTGGGACCGAGGAGCCAATGTGCAGGAAACTTGATTGTGTATTATTATTTTTATGAGATCTTATAATTCGCTTACACGAACGCATATACGAGGCATGCCTTTTAAGTTCTGTCGTTTCCATAATTCCCGGCAATTTTGAATTTGGAACTGTTCTATATTCGAATGTGTTTAAATTTCGAATCTCAAAACAGTTGAATGTATTAGGATTAATGTTATTGTTTAGTCACAGCGTCGATTAGAATCTATCAGGTTACGTACGAAAATGAATCTTTCTAAGGAAAATGTGCGTGCAATAATTTTCTACAACTTTAGAAGAGGCCTGACACGGCTTCAGTGTTTTGAAGAGCTAATATCTGTGTTCAGGGATGAAGCCCCATGTCTGCGGACTGTCGAACGCTGGTATTTAGAATTCCAGCGTGGACATACTAGTGTTAGTGACAAATCTCGCGAAGGTCGCCCAAAATCTGCATTCACTGAAGATAACATCATTGGAGTGAGACAACTAATTCTCGAAGATCGTCATGTGACGTATCGAGAGATAGAGGCTCTATTAGGCATCTCAGGGACAACCATTCAGAAGATCTTGCATGAAGCGCTTGGTGTAAGAAAGCTAGTTTGCCGTTGGATACCGCATCTGCTCTCCGACGATCACAAGGCGGCCCGCGTCAGATGGTGTAAGAAAACTCTGCAAAGGTTCAACCGAGGAGAGTCAAATCACGTCTACGACATCATCAGTGGTGACGAATCTTGGATCTATGCCTACGATCCTGATTCCAAACAACAATCTACAATCTGGGTCTTTTAAGACGAGCCAAAGCCGACTAAAGTTGTTCGTTCTCGAAGCACTTCAAAGAAGATGGTGGCCACGTTCGTTAGAAAAACCGGCCATGTTGCGACTATTGCACTTGATGATCGTAGAACGGTTAACGCAGAGTGGTATACCACAGTTTGTTTACCACAAGTCATCGCCGAACTTCGAAAATCTAACTCAAAGCGACGCATCATCCTGCACCACGACAATGCAAGTTCACACAGCGCTCGTCAAACGATTGAGTATTTGAAGCAGGAAAAAGTAGAAATTCTTGACCATCCTCCATACAGTCCTGACCTAAGCCCTAACGATTTTTTTACATTTCCTAAAATTAAGAAAAGTCTTCGTGGTCAAAGGTTCCAGTCCAGTGAAGAAGCAGTCGACGCTTTCAAGTCAGCCATTTTGAACACCCCCACTTTAGAGTGGAATAAATGTTATAATAACTGGTTTGAGCGAATGGAAAAGTGTATTAAGCTACGTGGTGAATACTTTGATAAACAATAAAAAGTACTATAAGGTTCTAGTTGTGTTTTTTTCTTCAAACGACAAAACTTAAAAGGCATCCTCGTAGCAATAATAAATTAATTTTAAACCATATACTTAATATTTTGCAGTAAGTACATATAATTAAAGTTTTATAGAGATAAGTTTTTACAGTTCACATAACATAGAGGTTATCTCTTTCTCTTCAACCAACGGCAAAGACGTTAAACGTCTAACGGTCTTTATTCTTCTAAAGGTCATAAAAATTCTACTATCCTTTGATGCATAGCGCACCTATGTAGAGCCCGTAAAGTGCCAGACTATTACAGTTCACTCACTCACTTTTCCATTTGCTAAAGCACTAATTTCAGTCTCAAACACTATTCGCGAAACACAGACATGAGACAAAGGTTTAATAAATAAAAACCAATTTCGTTATTCAAAACATATTACATAAACAATTCCTCAATACTTTTGACAATAAACTCACAGTCAATATTAAAACTGAAATGAAACATCATACTATCAAGCCGCTTGTTGTTTCTGTATTACCTACCTACTATAAAAATTATGTTCACTGTGTCCAATAACATTAAAACCACTGCCGCACACAATCTTTACGACTTAGCCGTTGTTAACGGATGTGGCACCATTAAGTCACTACAGATGGCCGCAAATTGTCACGAACCTACACAGACTCACGGCACAAGTTTCAAAGTTTCAGCATCACAACACATAATACGTGGTATAGAAGGAGTTGTGGCGCCGTGAGGCAGGTGGCGGCCGCGGAGGCGGCGGGCGCCGGCGTCGGCGGGCCGAGCCGGGTGTTCGCGCGGACCACCTGAGACCGCCACCGTATTGTGTACAAGGGCTGCTGTCGTGATAGGGCTACTAACCTGTCGGGAGACGATCTTGCATCAATATTTGGTTAATCTAATTGGAATGGCTGAAAAATTTCATTCAGAAGCTTTATAAATAGGTGTTTCAAATCTCCCGATGTATCCTAAGTTATTCCATCGAACAAGTCTGGTTGCTACATTTATGTGATACCCTGGTCATAACATAAACAATGAAACGACGTGTCAGTAATAGGTGTTACATTGTCACCGGATCGTATTCATAAACAATCCTTATCTAAGTATCAGGGATCTACTCTATAGGAAGTTTGACATTTCTTAATTTACTGTGCGTTCGCGCACACTGTGAGACCTCATGTTTGAGAATTAGAGTGTTTATCTGCAGTCACTGCTTCGAATATTTTCGTAACTAAATCCATAAAAGTATCTGATGTGGGATCGGCTAAAAATCTATATTTACCATCCGGCGCTCGTCCAAAAATATTGTTTTACGTCGACCTCCCGATTCATCGGCAAAGGTATATTTTCACACATCATTATTCAGGATTTACGAGTGGAAATGTCATTTCGGAAACACGCCACGTACCCTCTCACGGCTTTCTCTAATATGCACAAAGAAAAAAGATCTTTGTGCCGGGTAAGTAGCTAAATAAAAGCATGCGCTCTTACGTATTTGGTACGTCGGTCGGTGTATTACAGCCGGGGGACATTCATAAATAATTTATCGCGGCGTTTTTCCTTCGTTTGGAAATTGTTTAGGCCGCGCTGAGAGCTCCACCGAAAGATTTCTTTTGACTTACGTGGGAGTTAGATAATACCTGTACGTCACATGTTTGTGTAATAAAATCTATATCTATTCCTTTTAGTTTCTAACTACCTACCTTATAAATTCAACATGAATCAACTTAGGAGTATTATTTTAAGGTTTCAAAATTCAAAATTTTCGAGTATTTTCATAGTTTATCCAAAATCTCAAAATATTTAAGACAACATTTTGTGCTTTGCGACAAACACAGTATGCAGTGCGTTTATTAATACATTTATTTTACTCTAAATATTATCACGGTGGATATGATACTAGTTAATCACTAAATATACAAAAGTTGCCCGATTATCTGGATAGCTGTCGTTCTTGAAATGTTTTAGAGTAAGTTCGGTATATTAATAAATGCACTGCACACGTCTTTGTCGCGAATTACAAAATGTAAGATTTTGAAAAATTTCTAAAAAAACTCCAAAAATTTGAACTTCGCGGGCTAGATGGGCCTTCACCTTAAGGTACCTAGTTTTACTGGAAACCATACATACCTAATGACAACAGTATTGAGCCGCCACGGTAGCGTGTAGGTGTGGTTCTTATGCCTTGCACAGAAGGTGTATAATAGCTCGCCGGCAGTCCCGGCGAGGCCTGCGTCGCTGTGCACGCCGGGGCCCGACCACTCGTGAAGTGTGATGTTCCAAGACCCGCAGGACTTATCCTATGGAGTTAATTATAATTGGACACGTGGCCATTGTCTGTTAAGATGCTAGCCATTAGTATAATGAGATTGGTAAAGTTGGTAGTAGGTACTTTACTGGCAGGTAGGTTTGAGGACTTAAACATAAAAAATCACACATATTCATCCAGCTGATAAACGTGTAGGGCTATTTATCGACAGCATAAGTGATCTGGATATAAATATAAACAGCGACACAGCACATGACTCAATAATTCCACGCCTCACCTGCTCCGACGTGATGTCAATGAACAGCTGCCGCTCCACGTTCGAGTCGAGCACCCAAGTACATTGCTGATAGAAAAATTCATTCAGGCTACCCGTAACCGTCACGTTCCTCGACGATATCTCACCTAAGGGAAAACAAAGTCCTTGAAGGGAAAAATAATAAATTTAAAACGCGACACTGAAGCGCGCACCTGTACGTGAGCAATAAGACGACGCTGGCGCAAACTAAGACTCGCCGCAAAAGCGACGTTGTAATTGGAGCCTTACGATCTTGTTAAAGGTTTTTTTTCCGTTTCAGTGTGACCCTAGGCGGCGTGAAACTGGGTCGGGGCGCGTAATGTTCTCGGACGCGCCCCATTGCGCCGCCGAGGACAATATCCGACGCGCTCTGCCAAACGTCTGAGGCGCGTGTCGAATGTCAAATAGAGCCGTTTGTTTTTCGCTTTATGTGATTGGGGGCTTATGGAGTTCATTTGAGATAAATTGCCCAATATCAACCCTTCGGCGGGATACCTTTATCAAATTATCCCGGGCTATGTTTTGCTTGTAATGACTATAATTACGGTATTATTAAGAGGTTGTAAGAAATAGTGAGCTTACCAGAGTGAGTGGTGTACGTGCGCTGGCCGCACATAGCGTCATCGTTGAAACTGTACGCGGCCGCGTAGTCGAAACCACGGCTCGCGTACGTGTAGTGAGCAACCGAATACTCCAGCCTGACACTCGTCCAACTCCGTACTACCACTGGCAGCCAGGCCGCCTGGCGACAACAATATTACGAACACAAATGTAAATAAAAAAATAATTATCGCCAGACGAACACACGCAACTGTATGGTCCCATACTTTCAAGCAATCCGATCCCAGAGACACCTAGACCAGAATAAATTACGAAAAGGCCATTTCCCAAATTTACCCTGACAGGATCGAACCCGCAACTACTCGACGCAGTAAGCGGAACGGCCTACGCTTAAACCACTGCGCCAAGCTGTCGCCAACTTATAAACTGCTGGCCAAGCAAATAAGTTGTAATAATCTTGACATATCTTATCGACACGATCATACGTATGAGAAATAGTTTATGATATTATCTCGATTCGACTAAAATATGTTTTCGTGTACATTTTCCTCTTGGGACATAATTAAAATAAAACCCTGATACGCTTCATCATCATAACTCTACGTGTGCTGCGTATTAATACAGTTAGAAATGTTAGAATGCAGCGACGCACGCAATGGACATACGTAGCCCGCTACTAAGTAATTGAATTTTCAGGGGCGAGCTTCCTGTCGCCCGGAGCCTGTCGTCGTCCAGCCACTAATAACAGGGGTGGACAGATGACACGCCGCCAGTTCGGCCGGGTTTTATGAGTGCTGGGACATCGCCCGCTACGCCGACGCCCGTTTTAGACACCGCCCAAAGTCCATTTTGCAACGGTCTCGGTACCTCATGACAATTTAGCGCGGACGGTGTCAAACCGTGACGGGAGTAAAACGCTGTTAATAATTAAATTAGGCGCTCCTCGATGCAAGATAACAATTCTGGATCGTATCTCTGCCCGTTTCCGGTGCGCACTCCTCCGACAGCAAACACATCAATATACATTGAATATGAATATTATACGAATCTAAATCGCCCTCTCTGTTCAATAACTTTGTTATGTGTGGTGGAATAAACTATGTATCCGCTTTATCGATTACTCGAACATGCCTGTGTTGTTATTTTTTGTGAATATTTCCGTAAACTATCATTAAATTTGGTTTATAAAAATCTATTGAAAAAAAACTATTTAACGGATTTTATCGCGTTTATTAACTTTATGTTCCAGACGTTTCGGTTGCTTTACAGCAGCCATGGTTAATAAACGCGATAAAATCCGTAAAATAGTTTTATTTCAATGTGTAGTATTCGCGTAAATATAAGAAAACATTATAAAAATCTATTTTGGTTTTAAACAAACTGAGACTCTTTGCAGTAGTTACTTACCTACTAGTACTCTTATTAGTTATTTTACTAAAAGTTTTGTGATTACACCAGATTTATGTAAATTATGCATTGTCATTACAAACACTTTTGTTTAAAATACTGATACGGATACTAGGAACTACAAAAATTGTATGTTCACTTTTTTATCAGTGTATCGTCCATGTTAGAGTACCGAGTAACTAAATTATTAAGCGGCATATTTGCTTTTACGCAGGAGTCCCTATTCGCTCGAGTGGTCGTTCCGCGCTTTATTGCTGTTACATACTTAATAGTAACCCTCTTACTTAATTATGCGGATCGCACCGCAACCGCGTGCGTCCGCGGCGGCGGCACAGGAAGGGTTGTCGGCCTACAACCGTGTTAGCATAAGACCCTAGTAACACGATTAATTTATTCGTCATCGTATATTCGCCTCCGATAATAAGATCAGGAATGCGGTTCCTGTTTGCTGAGACCCCATGCTTACTCATGAAATTTAAATGTTAAAACCGTACATTTCCCGAACGAAACTCAAACCCAGTTGTTTAGAAAAGATTTAAATCGTCGGGTGTACCCTGGGACCCTGAATTTTCCCGTCGATTACTCTTAATGTTTCCCTTAGGTCACATTTCAACCAATTAGCGTCAGTTTTATTTTTGATCGTTTTCGAATAATTCATTCAGACAGCGTTAATGAATGTCAATTTCAATGAATGTCACGTCGGGCACGGAATGTTATTTTTGACTTGGAAATTTTGCGCAACATAAACTTATAGATTTTAAAAATAATTAAATTGATAACATTTTATTATCTTCGAAGTAATAATAAATGTTTAAGTATGATAATAGCGTCATAGTGTGCCTACACTAATTGACCGATTTGCCAGCATAGAGTATGAGCCACCATTGGGAAGCTCACTGTAACATAAACACATAGGACATAGGTAAGAGTAAAATGATCAACAGACACCCTAATGGCATTTTGTTGCCAAAACAGATTGCCATGAAGCAGAAACCTCAACAAAAAAAGGTTGAAAATAAAATTATGATTTAACTTTAAGAGATATAGATGATATAGAGACTACTTTAATGCAAATATCTTTTGTCCGCACCTGGAAGTCACCACAGAGGCAGGAGAGGTGGGTCCCGTCCCCGGCCACCAGCGCAATGTGGTCATGGTAGTACAAGGGGGTGTGGGAGCGGCACTCGCAGCCCGCGTCGCCGCACGCCGTCCTGCACCCCCCTGCACCCTGCGCGACTACGCCAGTGGGCTCGGCGCTCCACATGCGGTCCAGACGCTGGATCTAAAGTTGATTCGATTTTTAAATTAGCATTCACTCCTGAATTTTGTTGTAACTTTTAGACCGGCATTAATCAATTGATCTCAAATCTGAGAGCGATCCTGAGTACGCTATTGTCATGTCCTTTTGTACTGGAATGAAATAAAAATGTCAGTTCCAAGAGCGCTCTTAGACTTGAGAACGATTTATTAATACGGTACTTAGTGCATGAGATGTCGGTAGCTTTTGTAACATTCCAGAGTATAACGTAGCTCTATAGTAAATATTTCTACCAAAAATAATTCAGTCGTTTTACCATAAAACTCTGTGAAACTTTCTTCTACATATTCTTTTATATAACATTATCGTGTCACAGTGTTTGTAACCAAACTCCTCCGATACAGCTTAACCGATTTTTATGAAAGTTTTGGTGTACGAGTATATTCGGTAGGTCTGAGAATAGGTCGTATAGTATATTTCCTACCTAGAAAAAAATAATTTATAAGGCAGAACAACGTTTGCCGGGTCAGCTAGTAATATATAATGATAGTAAGGATGAGCAACGGACTCTAGTAAGAGATACATATAAGCATGAGATACATATATTATGATATTTATATAGCAAAGCTCGAAAAAACAGGACAAACGTTGTAGAGATAATGTCTGTAGGAGGAAGACAAATTATATAAAGACTGTTGTGTATTTTGTGATATTCGCTCACAAAACATTTCATCAACAAGTGGCTTATTACTTACATCACTATCTATAGTCGCGTGGCTAGACACACGCTTGGGAGAACATACTATGGTATAACAGAAATAAGTATTCTATAATAAACCTATTTAAAATTGGAATATGAAGATTTTTTAGGGAACAGTATAAGGTATATATTTTAAAGTTCTAAGTTCGCTTCTGCTAGTGACGCTGACCTCTATGCTGTAAGAAAATTGGTGTTTTGTAAACACAGTTGTATGGAAACTCCATAGTAACGTCGATAGGTGCCATCAGGTTACAGAAGAGCGGGTAAGAGACCTAACAATGTTAAATATGTGTTGTATATTTTACGGATTTTACATAATATACGTACCTCGATAGTAACACTTTGATTAGCAGCAGGTATGAACCGGTGGGAGCAGAGTAGTCTCTCCTCTATGTTCCAAAATATGTGATGGTTCGCCGGCGCAGACACGCCACCGTGTGCGGGCGACGCGAGCCCGTAGTGCGTCGAGGCGCAAGTCGCGTCCGGCGACGCAGTGCCCTCGTGAAGTTCTACATTACATTTTGCATGATACACAATATGTCAATGTGAAGTCAGAATTGTTATATAGGCTCTAGTGTTGTACCTTGTGCGACGTGAGTGCATAAGGGTAATAAAATCATAAATCAAAGTATACATAGCATACACTGAATCGTTGCCTCCATGTATGATCAGTTTCAAAAAATAAAACAATAAATCATAATAATTTAGCCCTTTCGACGTCCCACTCCAGCGCACGGGCCTCCCCTCAACACGAGGGGGATCGAGGCCATAATCCACCATGCTGGCCCAGGTCGGGTTGGAAGATGTTTTCTTTCACAGTAAGCAAGTGATAATCATATAGAAATGATTCGAACATAGATTTCAAAAAATTCAGAGGTGCGAGCCGGGGTTTGAACCCAAGACCTGGTACCAGCAAGACGCGTGCTTAACCAATCGGCTATCACTGATTTACGTATTAAAAATAAGGAAGACGCTATAAATATTATGATGAAAAATTTGATGCCTCTCCAGTAAGTACATTCATCAATCACTTTATAAATAGAAAAGTATCGTACCATGTAATACGAATAGGACCCTGAATATTATGTAAATATCTGACCCTGTTAACAAACACAAATACATGCCTTTCACCCCTAGCGAATGTTCCTCTATTCTCGCATATTCTTTTTTCACTTTTCATCCGTCATCAGATATCATTGTTTATTGCTTTTTTCGACCGATAACATTATATTTTCTCTTTCTTATGTGTCTTTCATTTCTCTCTAACATTCGCACTTAGGTACCTACATCAAGTTGTTTACATTCTGAACGGTATCGCGAATGTATGAATAGGCCTTTCAAGGGTGGGATTCACGTGGAAAGCATTATCCTAATCCGTACACAGGCTAAGAGGGCACGTTATTTTCGGAAGCGTAATACCATTATTAAACTGGTTTTCCTACAATTATATTGTTGTTTTTCCTAATTTTGAATACCTACCCTATAAATAGCAAAATCATTTACGGTATCACGAGTTTGGTAAGCAACGGTTTTAATTGTTACGTCTATTTATATTAACATGGAAAATTTTACTCAGAAATCAAATATGAGAGGAGCTTTATTTCTTCCACGGATCAAGACAATAACAAGATACTGAGGAGAATTACACCGTAAGGTATATAATTAGCATCGCACGTATCTATACGAGTATATATATTATTATATTAATAACAGTAATATTGATTTAATCTGGGAAAACAATTGACCTACCTCGTATCGTGATTTTATAAATATTACTGACTTTTGCAACAGTAACGTCTATAATTTTAGTGCAAACAAGGTTAATTTACCATCATGGAAAGCAAATGCGCCGTCAACAAACTCTTCTTCATCGGCGGCTTGCGTCGTTGCGCGCCGCACCAGGATAGTCAAGTTAGCCCCCTTGGAAGTCACGGCCTGGCGGATCAGGAACCGGCCTGCAGGGTCCCGGGCCTCCCTCGTGGCGGGCCCGCACACCTTGACAAGAGCCCATTCCCCGCGTTCAGACCTGTCCCCTCTCTCTCCTCTACCTCCGAACTCGTGAAGACCCTCCAAGATCTCAATATGAGATCGACAGCTTTGTATCCTGTATGACATGGAAACTTGGATATATTAAATTGGTATTAAGTAAAAAAATGGAACGGATGTTAATAATAGATATTTGTTTGTCAGAAAGCAACATGTTCCATTTCACAAAAAAAGGCACAAAAATCTAATTTTCCATGTCCATGTCCATGTCGATTGTCGGCCCACTAGCCACTATCGATAGACGTTCCTGGCTGATTATAAAATAATGAATTTAAGAAAAGAGAGATTTGGAATATTACAAAATAATAATAATTTATTACTATTACCCCCACACGGTTGTTACAATACCTAACCAATAAAATTACTTTGAGCGTGTCATTAAATTATAATAATTGAATTTATAATTTGCAAAATGGGGTATTGATTGATTAATAACCAGAAAATGTTATTTAATTCCTCTTTCTTCATACTTATTTCGTATGCTGTAATGTTATTATTATATGTTATTATTTTACAGTGGCAGACTTAAACCGGAAAAACTCTGAAAATCAGGAAAAAGTTTGAAAATTCATTATTATGCTCGTAACTTGGCTCTTGTCTGTCACCGCCATTAAAATTACATCAAAAGTTTGCGGCAAAATTTCCAGATTTTGTTATTTCACGTAAACAGTTTCCGTCTAAGCTTTCATAATGGTGTCTTCCTTATTAAGGGAACATTTAAACGCACTTAAACTCCCCTGTACATCCCCTCACCCTACTGAAAGGACACGAATGCAGACATTGACTCTCAGAGGGGAGTGTGAATAGCGGACTCACTCTCGGGATTACTATCTTTTTGTTAAATACCATAGCATTTGGAACATCAATAGGTGCGCCTAATGAAGATACGATGTAGAGATCGAGCGATAGTTAGCTATATTATAGTACCTACATATTCGGAGTAAATACCTATGTTATCATGAATACTTCCGATAACATCAATGTAAAGACCAACCCGGAAACTCAGGTTCTACTAGAGAACAAGCTGCTTTGTTTTTAATAGCAACTCTACATACTCGCAACTTACCTTAAATTATAATTAAATAGCGAGACTTGAACTACATCTGTGGATGCGCCCAGTAAATGTATGATACACTGGGATCTCCACGCGGAGGCTCGCGTGTCGAAGTGCCCGGAGCGGGCCCCGCCCGGCCCGTAGCCGCGGACGGTGGCGCCGCACCCGACGCGCCCGCCGCCACCACCGGACACCTCATTTGTCATCCCGTGACTGTCTACGGATGACATCCTATCTGCTGTAGAATACGAAAACGTAATAACATAATGTCTAAAGAGAAATTGCCACGATGCTTTTAGTCCTGAGTGCCAAAAGTAATACAATACATTTGACGTTTGTAATTTGTAATTAATATTTTTTTTATTTCTTTGTTCTGTAGAGTTCCAAAAACTATTTTTTTCTGCACAAGCATTCTAGAATAGTCAAGGAAAACTAAATAACAGTCGAGTTATTTAAACTGGGCTAACGGCTGAAACAGACGGGAACCTAATGTAACAGCTTAACTGCTTTGTGTCGTACTCAAATTAGGTTATAATGTCGCATTGTGTATTTGACTACTACTGCCCATTTAGTGCCCACTTGTATTTGACTAATCTCTGTAATGTTTTGTCCAATCAAGTACCCATTCTGAAATACCTTCCTTCTCCTACCCGTGGCCTCTTTGTCTATTAGGTAGTCAATCGTTTGCCCGTTAGGTTATCAAGTAGTAAGGATGATGACCACTCACAATGTTGCCCATGATGCGTGAGCGCGGCGAGGGGCGGCGCGGCCGGCACCACTGTGGGCGGAGACCCGCTCGTGTCGATCCCCTCAATGAACTCCAGTTTCGCTATGAAACCGTTATAGTCGTACGGTGGTATCAGGGGACCGGAACTGAACAGGACATTGAACAGTTTGTAACAAAATGGAGACAAATTATTTGTTAGTCAATGTTCTATTCTAGAAATTATTACTAATTATCAATGTTCATCATTCAGTCTTAGTGTTAAAGGAAGACTTTAATCCATCAATTTTTTACTAAACTTGAGTTTATAAGACAGTTTTTAACCATGCCCTATAGACGGCTAACGGGTTACCTCAGTAAGTCCATAAACACCTTGAGCTTTTCAATATTTAATCACAGTTTTACTTTTCACTGTAACATACCTTCATAACGAATGTGAAACATGGTACATAAAGCGATTGTTACTTGAATTCCAGCAGCAGGTTTGGTCCAGGGTGCTCCAAAGTCGCGGTCCGTTCCGCACACAGCGTGCCGAGCAGCGAAGCAGACGGCGAGCTGCCCGCGCGCAAGCTCAGATAATCCGTTGTACAGTGACTGCGAACAATGTCACCCTTTACGATATGTACCTATATTTGAAATTGGTTTATCTCATTCTGTTCCGAAAGTAAGTTCAGCGATTGTAATTGTATAATCAGGTCAAACCAAATTGCTTTATTTATATAGGTAGACTTTTATTTCTGTATAGATATGTTCGAGATTCCATTTTTGTGGGTAAATCGTAGCCGTAATACACCCATGACAGAGACATGTAGAGACATTTTCCAGCAATGGTATAATTTAAAGGCTATTAAACAAGGTTATTCATGATAATAATAAATAGAGTCACTTTGGCCATGTCAAATAATCTCAGCGCATTGTTTCATGCTATTCATTTTTAACCCCCGACGAAAAACGAGGGGTGTTATAAGTTTAACATGTGTATCTGTGTATCTGTGTATCTGTGGATCTGTGTGTCTGTCTGTGGCAACGTAGCGCCCAAGCTGATGAACCGATTTCAATTTTGTTTCTTTTGTTAGATAGGTATTCTGATCGAGAGTGTTCTTAGCTATGTTTCATGAAAATCGGTTCAGCCGTTTGAAGATCATCAGCTCTTTTGTAGGTTAAAAAAGCCACATTCACGGCCAAAACCAATTCCCTCGGCTCGAATCCATTCGAAATTTGAGATGATTGGATTTAGATTTATTATATTTATAAATGATCGTAATAGTCTGAACTGGCTTTTTACAATATTATAAATTTGAAAAGTTTCCCTGATTCTGAAAAAAAGAATATTTTATCAATTTTATTGAGATTTGTGTATGAACTAAAGACGTTCCATAAGTCACGTTTCAAATGATGGATACGCGCATGCGTAAAATTTTGTTTGTTTTGTTAATGGTCATGGAATATTACGCTATAATAATTCTAGAGGGCGCTGCTCCGCCACTGACAAATAATATAAAAAAACTAATCTAATTTAAAATAATTTTAGCGTTATTGAAAATTCTTCCCCTAGGCTGCTCCCGTCTACCTCAACCAGAGTTATTACATCAAATTGAATCATAATTGATAATATTTTACTAGGAATAAAACCTCCGTGACATCAATATTTAGATTCGTTGTCTATTCTAATGTCAATTATTATAATGTCATAACAAAATAATGTCTCATACTTTTACACAGATTTTCTGTTGATTATTGTACATCTTAGATTATAAATGAGGAAGCCAAAACAAATGATTTAATGGTGCTTTCATAATCTGGCATCGAAACTAGTTGTACCAGCTGAATTTGAGAGATGAGCTATGGATACTGAGCTACGGGAGCTACGCAAATCGCGCTAACATCATTATTTGGAAGAACTAGGTAAATTATACATTTGATGAACAGGTCATCGCATCGGGGGTTTTTAAATTTTCAATTTAGAGTTATTAAGAACTGTTTATAGAAAGCTCAAAACTGAACAGCTTACTTTTACTCTTGGAACATGTGAAACAGAATGCATAAATAATACCTACACAAACAGCTATAAAGTATTATGCATTTATCCAACACCTGCATAATAACGGATCCTTTTATCAAAGAGACCATAGAGCGAGCGCTTCTTTGCAAACTTGCAGCGAGTTCGCTGAATCCGGGGCTAAAGCACACCAGCTCGCGTGAACATTCTACCAAGCGTTCCTATTACTATGTGGACAAACATATTGCAGAAAGATAGCGCTTTTATTTCTCTCCGCTTGCACTCTTGCGGGATTTATCGCAAAACTAGTGCCACTGAAACTGATATATTTGAATGTGTACCTCCACATTATCATTCTCTGAAAATGTTACACGACATTTTGTTTATACTTTCTAGTACGATCGTTTCTTCCATTTGTTAGGGTGACCGATTGTTACAGCCAGCCGGATTACGATGTGAAAATACTTATCTGAAGATGAATTCAATTTGGGTATCTATAAAATTAATAAAAATGTGAAAATATTTAACTAATAATTCCACAAAAAAATTAAAATTTTGTCATCGAATTCTTTATCCGATCGCATTTCAAAAGATCCCTCCATTACGTACAAAGTATAGAGATATATCATTAGATTAACGGAGTACCGAATCGTAATTAAAATAATAACTAGGCGTCGATCAAAGACGCTCTGTAGATCCTCTATGATATAACACATTATTGAAAATAGACACACAAATATTTACATAGCATGGCTTGACGCATAAGTACGATTGCTCAACCATTTGATCAAGTATCGTCGCCACGAATACAATGTGGGTTTTCAAAGCATAAATAATTGCGTGTGAAAATATCCCTTTGGCAAACAGATATAGGCGCACGAAGCACTGTTTTAAAGCTACTCGAGTAGGCTCGGATTAAAGATGGGTGGGATCACATTACTGGAAGCCAGGATGTAGCAATTACTCCTAAGCTGAGCACGCCACGCATGCTAATCGAGTTTGTGTCTTGTCTGAAACTCCTAATTTAATGCCGTTTTGGTATTTACTTTGTTAGTTTAAGGTTCTTGATTTGTGATAGCTCAAATGCTGTTTATTCGTGCTATAAATTATTTGAACATATTTTTATAAAACACCCAAGCACATACAAAGCAACGTGGAAAATAAAAGGGGAGGCCTTTACCCAGGAGTGGGACAGTATTGCAGGCACAGACTTATAAATAATTTACAGGCTAATAAAAAAATAATAATTATAGAACACCCGACAGCGAATACCTACAGTGTACCCATATTTTACAGGTGTTTTGGTCCCAATGTCATAGGGGGCGAGTCTACTGTCAATATATTGGATGTACATTCCCCCTCATAACGATGGGGATACGGGTCATAAGTTCACTGCGGATTGCGAACATAGGTCATTTAAAAGTCGTCCACGTATTCTTACGATGTTTTTCTTCAACGGTTATGTTAACAGAATTGTAAAAGCATAGTAAAATTCTAAATAAGTACCTGATTATCTTAATAACTGATGCTTGAATTAATAAATAATTACACTTAAAATATAATAATAAATATCGCCAGACTGACACCAATTGTAAGGTCCCAAACTAAGCAACGCTTGATGTACCTACCTTTAAAAATGAGAAAACAATTTGATCAATGTAAATAAAAAAGGTTTCAATTTATTTTGTGAATATATTTCAATGTGCATTATACTATTTAGCATGATTTCATACTACATTAAACTATTATATCTAACAGATTATAAGAGCATATGAAATTATGGAGATCATTTCTAAGAATAACACACGCCTTTCATATACCTTCCGCAATTTTATTGAAACAATGTCTATAATCTAACCTTTACACGTTCGCCATATAAATAGTCGCGAGCCGTCAACGCGGGTCCACGAGGGTGGAAGGGAGATATAGGGATGCTGGCCCTTTTATTTACTGGCAGGTTTATTCGCCGGCCTTTCAAAACGAGTGGAATTCATACGGGTTGATAAAAGTACTCCAAAGTATTGTGACAGGTATTGTTTTTTTTAACTCATTGTGGCTGTTTCGGCCGAGGCTTCGTCACTCAGTCACTTAGTTCAGTCTTGTGTACAAATGGTAGGTTATGGGCAATTCAAATGGCAAACAATAAACGATTACGGAGAGGATTTCGTCATGATATTTATTTCGAAACTTATTATCTCACAAGTGTAATGTATAAGACTTATAAAGTACTTAAGCCTTTTATTTAAAACAGCAACTCAAAATCTAAGCCAGCTTCGAGGCATAAACCCCTATAGGCATAAAGCATCTATATATCACGGTAACTGCGTAAGCTTCTGTTGCCGAGTTTGCTATGAAAATAAATCTAAAATAAACTCCAGACGCAACTTGAGCAATCATATTATTTAATTTAAATATATTTTTCATTACTCATACTCTGAAAGTAGGTCTGAAGTTGCCTGAGAAGCGGGTTGAAAGTAATACTTTTCAGGCCCGGGAGTTTCGCTTTCAACTGACAGCTGTTAAATTATAAAAAAAACTAGTTCCATTTTCACATTTCTATGGGTTCAAACTTTTCTACAGTCACTCTATTACAGCACTATGTAAAATTGAAATAACATAAGTATTAATTCAAGAATATATATTTTTGAATGACTTAATTATAATTTAGTTTCAACAATTTCTTTAAAATAACATAGATTTGGGCAAAATATTTAAAGATGAAAATGAAAAATAATGGCTAAATAATGAAGTCGGCCGGCCAACGAAAAAAAAAAACAAAATAGGCGGCAATCCGATTATTTTTTTTCGAGTTGTAGAGTATTGTTTATACTTCCTTGTATTATTTCTTTAGCCAATTCCTATTTTTATTTTTATTTTCCTTGTATTCGTAATGAAAAGCATAGTGTTTACCTCGGGTGAAAGACTTATTTTGTCCCTCGAACTATTAGCGCCCTCGCTACGCTCGGGCGCCAAACCCCGTCTCGGGACAAAATAAGTAACTTTCTCCACTCATGTAACAATGTACTATTACTAGAACTTATCCAAGCCAAAACAATCTACATCAAGCCCTATAAAAGCATATATCTATCTCATTTTGCAGCTACAAAACCAGAAGGCGAAATAAATAATGTCTATCGTAAACCGTAAACGGAACGATTCTGCGGACAATCACTAGTAATTAACACAAAATGTGAAACCGTAATAGCCATTATCATAATAGGTTTTACCTTTTGTGCCGATATTAACACCCTGGCCCGGGTCATTAAGCTGCTAATTATTGAGTTTCACTAGCTGTGTCATTGCTACTTTTACTTCCAATATTGAGTTTATTTTATGCTGAACTCGGCGGTAGCTCCCACAGAATAAGGATTAATTTTATATCCATTATGTTTGAACCCTCATTACCAGGGATTATGATAATACAAGGAGCAGGATAATGTTACTGCATATCGACATATTTATAAAATGTTGAGTATTTAATTAATTCTATTATACAAACAAAATATCTTGGGTAAACCTTTACTATAGTGTCTATACTAGAGTATACTCTACTGTATCTTTTAGGTCCGGAAACGAGACTTAGTTAATTACCAGCACTTTGAATAATATTTTGTCCTGAAAGCAACCCAGCATTGACCTAAAAGGCACCCCAAAAAACCTTATGAAATCTTAATGAAGAGCTTTTCAAACCTAAGGGACTGATTGACATCAGTATTACAGAAACGCACAATTACCTACTGACAGTAATGAACGTCGCTGAGGGTAGTTAACCATTGAGAACGAACAGAACTAACCCATCAACCTCTCCCTTCAATTTTAGAGTGCGGCATCCATCCCAAATTCGACCCTTTTCAAAGCAGTCTCAATATGCTACCTTCTTTGTGAATCATCCACATTTGTTATACGTGCCTCATAAATTTAAATAGGTACCTTTCAGAGGACTGGTTTTAAGCTCATTTATTGCGTGTGGTGTGAATGTTGTGCGTTTAGCGACCGCAGCCGAAGGGTGAGAAATTTGAGCCTGATTGCCGCTTGACCTCCAGTTGTAGTGCGGTTTGGTCAGTCAAGTAACTACAAACCTAATTAAGTACTTAGGTGAAGTGGCCACTTATTAAGATGTACCTTTTTTGGCTCATAGGTACTTACTTATTTTTGTTTAGACTTTATGTAGAGATCTTACAAAAGGTGAAGTTATAGGGGTATACAATTATCCTTCAATAAAGACATGTGCGAAAACATATCAATGTAAAAGTCGTTTTTGTGTGAGTATTTCTGAAGCAACGATTTCCATAAAGATTTTATAAATAGTTTTTAATACCTGCGATCAAAGTATGTTCAGATCAAAGTATACAAAAATATAAATAGTATTTTTATAAAGTGTCTATCAGGATTATGAACTATCAAAAATGAATTGCATCTTGGAAATTTAATATTTCATATGATGTACTTATTTGAACACGCGTATAAGACGTACCTCATTAAGTGTCGACAACTAAAAATGAAAATGCTAACAGCTAGTTACTTCATTACAACTAACAGTTACAGTATTGTCTGAAAGTAAAAGTAACGTTTATTTCTTCAAATTTTCTTTCAAAAATTTGCTGTTGTTAACTATAACTTTTACTTTAGTTGTTCATAAATAATGTAGGCCTTTAGTAACTAAGTATTCAAAGTACTTACTTTCTGGGCAACAGTATTGACGTGAATATAATCTTGACCCTGGTGTGCACGGAGTTGGTCGCGAAGAGATACCGGCAGCGGCGGTGGGGTGGGTACAGGCCCGGGTAGCCCGGGCTGGCCAGCACGCAGGCGCCCGCCCCGCGACACGACACGTCCTGATACAGCCAGTCGCAGTCTGGACAACATACATTAATTATCATTATTGTATGTGCTCGTATTATTGAATGGAGATCACGACTAGGAAAAAGTGTAGCACCCAGTGGCCAGGTGGACCTGTAGAGTGTGTTAACAAAACCTGTTTACAGAGTTTTGAAGACACATGATGATTGATGACCCAACTTTAGGACCTGTGTTCAGCAGTATAGAGCAAGTTTGATGGTGAACTATTTCGTTATTTGTGTTATGGAATTAAATTGTAAACTTGTAAAAAACACTACGTCGGTACGATCATTAAAAGTACCAAGGTATATGAAATCAATGAATGAAAGATCAAAAGTTCTGTTTTTGACATTTAACTGGACACAACCAGTCGGTACTGGTTACCAAAATTTCGGAGAAATGTTCTAGCCTGTTGACTGACTTAATCAACCGCTGGTCGCATCTGACCTGACACTGCAATTGCAAACATCGCCAAATACACTGTGGTCAATCACTGAAAACGACGACAATCTCGACTCAGGCAGCTTTCATTTACACTACATGTTATCTTTACATTTTACGTATAACAAACATACTCATAAAAATTGTGACAATTCACGTTGAGGACAAATATTATAATATCATATAATATACATATATATATGGTAGGTACCTAACAGATATGTAATTATAAGACAGTCGTGACGAGGGTCGCCAGCCGCCCGCAGCACTCGCACTGACTTAATACTAAGGCCCTGTGCACACCACGTTTATTAAACGCGCCGTCGACGCGCGTTTGTAGCGATACAGATTTTAGACGCGATACGCACGCGAGTCAGACGAAGCCTGTAGACCTTTGTAGGATAAAATCGCGCTCTCGACCAACGCGCGTCGACGGCGCGTTTAGAAAACGTGGTGTGCATAGGCCCTTACATGTCCTGTCAAGACACCGCCTATAGCAACTTGATTTCTTGCTTATGACATCATCTTATCGATGACAGGAGTATGGGGAAGGGGGAAATCAAAACTGATATGATTAAAACCAATATTCTAACACTGACAATAACTGATAGCGGATAGAGATATTCTTCAATGAAGTAGTCAACCTCTTCTCACTTATGATATTACAAGTTAAAAATTTAATTTCAGCATATTATAATTAATCCCACAATGCCTTCACATAAGTATGATTTTTAAAAGGGATATAGGCTGTATTGAAAGCAAGCTTTTCCTAAGGTCGACATCAATTATTTTATATTCTTTGAAAATATTATTGTATTTAAAATATTTATTTACTTACCATACTTTCTTGCTAATAATTAGCATAATTAATGGATCCACATAAACTGTTATTATTCAACGTTAATAATGTGATTACTACCTTATATATCACACTCCTGAGCCACGTCTATAAGCTGTTCTCACGAGTGGTCACGAATCGTCTCGCCAGGAGACTCGACGAGATCCAGCCACCGGAACAGGCCGGGTTTCGCGGAGGATATGGCACCATAGACCACATTCACACAGTGAGGCAGATTATACAGAAGTCCGAAGAGTATAATCAGCCTCTGTGTCTGGCCTTTGTGGACTATGAGAAGGCCTTTGACTCTGTCGAAACCTAGGCTGTTCTGGAATCCTTACAGCGATGCCAAGTAGACTATCGTTACATCAGGGTGTTGAGATGTCTCTATGACGCCGCTACCATGAGTGTCCAAGTACAGGGCCAGCAGTCTAAACCCATCCAACTGCGCAGGGGAGTGAGACAGGGGGATGTGATATCCCCGAAACTGTTCACGAGCGCGCTGGAAGATGTGTTTAAGACGCTGGACTGGAAAGGTAAGGGCATTAACATAAATGGTGAGTACATCTCGCACCTGCGATTCGCTGATGACATAGTTTTAATGGCAGAGACGCTGGAGGAGCTGAACCGGATGCTGGACGACCTAGCTTCAGCCTCGCGACGCATCGGTCTTGGCATGAATTTGGATAAAACCAAAGTCATGATCAATGGCCACATTGATCCAGGACCGGTGGTCGTACATGGCCACCTTCTTGAAATTGTTTCCGAGTACACATACCTTGGGCAGATTCTGCAGTTAGGTAAAAACAATTTTGAGAAGGAGGCCAAGAGGAGGATCCAGCTGGGCTGGGCAGCGTTTGGGAAACTACGTCGAGTCTTCTCGTCATCCATACCGCATTGCTTGAAAACGAAAGTTTTCAATCAGTGCGTCCTACCCGTCATGACCTACGGAGCCGAGACGTGGACACTCACGGTAGGGCTGGTCCACCAGTTTAAGGTCGCTCAGCGAGCTATGGAGAGAGCTATGCTCGGAGTTTCTCTGAAGGATAGGATTCGCAATGAATACATCCGACAGAGAACCAAAGTTATCGACATAGCTCAAAGAATTAGCAAGCTGAAGTGGCAGTGGGCTGGCCATATCTCACGAAGAACCGACAACCGCTGGGGTAAACGTGTTCTTGAGTGGAGACCTCGACTCGGCAAGCGTAGTGTAGGACGCCCTCCGACCAGGTGGGATGACGATCTGCGAAAGACTGCAGGCAGATGCTGGATGCGGCAAGCTGAAGACAGGGCGCTATGGCGCTCATTAGAGGAGGCCTATGTCCAGCAGTGGACAAGCATAGGCTGATGATGATGATGATGATGAATGTGATTAGTTAAGTTTGGTAGTTTTTTTACCTTTTAGTTTATAGACTGAGAAAAAAACACTCAGTAAACAAAAGCTAGGGACGAAAGTAATTTCAATCTCTCTTTATTTTCCGAAGCCATAATTAGACGCAGCATCCTACCTTCTATTTTCTTAATAACGAAAATACAAAGGGTAACACAGTTATATCGTGTCCCGGCTTTACTTTGACCAATTTCATTAATAATTATTCAACCGTGAAACAAAAGAGGGCTAACTACTGAGCGAACAAAAACCGACAGCAATATTATGTTGAGGATGAATGGGCTTCATCTCACTTGGAGTGTAATTATATACGCATTCATATTATAAATATATTTTTTATTTTTATTGATTATCAATCTGCCGCGTCTCCTCTGACAGTCAGAGCTGACCTTTTTTGAACTTTGACCGAATAAAAACCGGGAAGTGCGTTGAGGACTCGCGCCTTGAAGGTTCCGCCGAAATATTATTATGTTTAAATATAGGTCATTAGTTCTATAGTTCATAATTTATATTATATTTAAAAGTTATATATCTATATATATAAAACTCAAAGGTGACTGACTGACTGACTGACTGACTGAGATAGTGATCTATCAACGCACAGCCCAAACCACTGGACGGATCGGGCTGAAATTTGGCATGCAGGTAGATGTTATGACGTAGGCATCCGCGAAGAAAGGATTTTGATTAATTCTACCCCCAAGAGGATAAAATAGGGGATGAATAATCCCGAAATTTTTGTTAAGTTAAATTACACGCGGACGAAGTCGCGGGCACAGATAGTATATAAGTATGTGACCAACCAACTACTTACAGCTCATGGCTCGACTACCCTAGCACCAGCCTCTTACAGAAAATCGGCGTAAAGCTGCTATCACATAAAGCTATCTTTCGTACGATGAGTGTACGGAAGTGAAACTCCACTCCCTTCCCCACTCCCTTTCCCACTCCCCTTCAGCAACGACTTCAGGTCAGCAACGTGCCAGCAATGCCATTGGTAATTGGTAATTGTTTACCATCAGGTAGGTCGTAGGCACGCTTGTTTGGCGACATTGTGACGTCAGAAAAGTCTTTGGATATTATTTGTAAGGTAACGCCATATATTATTTTTACCTGTGTGCGGTATCCGAGAGCCGCCCCTGGGATGAAACCCGACGCCCTGAGTGTTACTTAGCGACGTGAAACTGAAGAACGCTAGAAACTGCGACCTCACCGTCCTTTCTGTGATCCTGGTAACAGAAATAAATACGTTATTTTATTCCTTAAATTATTCTGGAAACCTAGGCATTTAAAATGGTATTACCATAATATACCTTCTAGTAATTATAGCCTCGAGCACAATCCTCTTACGTCATCGTATCGCCATCGAGAGATAATGTTGTTACGTCATCCCTAAAAAACTGTTATATGACTGGGTTGGAACTGGAACACGTTTACGTAAACGGGTTACGTTAACGTTAACGTAACACTAAGTAGTAGTATGTAAAAGTATACTCGCTGTGATACTAACCTAGAGAAAACGTTATTATAGTCATTTATAGAAACACGGTTTTCTTAACCCCGTAACCAAATGAATAATACGAATTACCTAGTTATAATTATATTAATTAGTATGTATAACCATCATGTAGGTACTTCATTGTGAACTTCCAGATTTTACTTCCGATGGGGGACTAGCAGTAGCTTTTCCCCCACCGCACCGTTCGCAGTGCTCTTAAGCTACATAAGCTCGGTCCATAAAATCATGCAATTCACCGTCGTCAGCTGACAAGAGCATTTGCAGCGCTCGCCGCCGGCCGGCCACAATTCCGAATCGAGCATTACCGGTTCCGCTGTGACGACCTTTTGTTCCGATTCCGAGACCCGCTCGCAACCGGAACTCGCGTTTCCGAACCGAACTGCAAATGGAGATAAATTCTCGAACGCTCCACGCCGCCGCATCGCTTCACTATCCGGAAATAATACCCATTGGAGGGCCTGCTTCCACCCGTTAGCGAACGAAAATGTAATTAATTATTGTTCATTTCGGTCGGATTCATTACCGCCGCGATGACTCCGGATTGCCTAACGAGTTATGTTTGATGATCGATGTACCCGCAAGCGGTCCGTGAACACAATCCGTGCACGAAACTATATGATAATAATATTCAGATTCAAATATCCAGTTCACTGCGGCTTTCCGCAAATAATGAGTTTATTCCGATGTTTACTGTAATTACCATTCAGGTAGGCATACATATAGGTACTAGTTATTATATTATTCATGCTGATGTATGTTATTCATGTGAATATATCTGTTTATGCACGGTGGAGGGGTTACTTAATATTATTTGGTGTGTGCCTACCCAATAAAGACTTTTATTTCCTACAATATTATACGTTTTAGATAGCCATTGTGTTGCATTGCATCCCTGAAAAGTGTATATTAATAGATCTCACAATAGTATCTGCAATATGTGACCGTATCCATTCTAAAACGTATTTTGGCTGGTGGACGAAACAATGTGTTTCAAACAAACGGATTTCAAAAGCACATCACAATAAGCATCAATTAATTCTAATTAGCGAATGCATCATATATCGAATCCTGCTATGATTACCTGCTTACCGACGATGAATTGGTAATGAAATGTGACTATAAATTTTAGCAGACTCTTCCATTGAGTAGGGGCGCTACTTTTAGCAACGAAGATCGATATATCGTGACATTCATATTGTCGAATCCTACTCTAGATTCCATATTGTTGCCGTCGTATATTACTGAACGAACAATGATAAATTTTCGTTCGTTTAGACGATATACGGCAATAAAGATGGAATTTAGAATAGTATTCGACAATACCAATGTCACGATATATCCATTTATGGTTGCTAAGAGTAGCACCACAGAGAATCTGAAAACCTCACGTAATCCATAGCAGAATACAGCAAGCATTGCACTTTTCATCTTCTATCCAGCATTACGTGTGCGTGATAGCTTTATCTTACATGAACTCAAGCGTAGAGGCGCCATGGTCAGCGAAGAGAACGACGGGTGGGGTGTATCGCTCGTTGGCCCCACACAGCCTGGTCTCGGCCGCGCCGCCCGCCGGCACCGCGCTCGCACTGCCTAGCTGCAACCACCCGCCTACGCAACTGATAAAATGAAAAAAAAATAATTAAAAAAACGAAAGGACTTCAATAACCTGGGTGCACTAAAAAGCTAGAAATAACTAGGGACCTTATAGTTTCTTTCATTTAGAGTCGATGCCACTATCTTTACACTACGTTAGGACAACTTCTTAGGCACCCACCTACCCCTACTTGCTTGAATTGGCACAGTTTTTCCGATTGGACGACCGCTTGGCGCAGTGGTTCGAGCGTAGGCCGCTCGGTTCACTGCATCGGGTGGTTGCGGGTTCGATTCCCGTCAGGGTAAATTTCGGAAATGGCTTTTCCGTAATTTTCCCTGGTCTGGGTGTCACTGGGATCGCCCCCAGTCCATTGTACGGTACCCATGGTACAAGCGTTTGGGACCATACAGTTGGTGTGTTCGTCTGGCGATATTTATTTATTATTTATTTATAAATCGGTTTGTAAATGACGGAGTTCTGAGGTAACAAACATTAAAAAAATACACACGAATTGAGAACTTCCTCCTTTTTGAAGTCGGTTGAAAAGAGTAAAAATATTGTTGGGCCAGGTATCCATTAGCCGAAAGACCTCCACTGCAGAGCATATTCCTCCGCTAATATTTACTTTTGCAAAACGATTACGAGTAAACTCGTGGAACTGTTCGATAGATTGGCGAGTGGGGAATACCTAAGAAATTCCAGTGTGATAGTGGACACCAATTTAAAAAAAAAATGTCTGACACGGCAACAATGTAAACCAAATATTATAATGAAGCAAAGAAACTCCTTCCACATACATTTTCTATTTCTACTCTATATATGTTATTAATTACGGGATTATTATATAATAATAATAATAATTTTAGCCCTTTTGACGTCCCACTCCTGGGCACGGGCCTCCCCTCAACACGAGGGGGATTCAGGCCATAATCCGTCACGCTGGCCCAGTGCAGGTTGGCGGATTTCACATGTCTTTCGAAAATTGGTTAAATCTTCTAAGACATGCAGGTTTCATCACGATGTTTTCCTTCACCGTAAGCAAGTGATAATCATATAGAAATTATGATTCGCACATGGACTTAGAAAATCCAGAGGTTCGAGCCGGGGTTTGAACCCGAGACCTGGTAGCCCGCAAGACGCGTGCTTAACCAATCGGCTATCACTGCTATTTATTACGGGATTATTATATATTACGGGATTATTATCCAAAAGATATTAGAGAACCCCCATTACAAGAAAATAACAGGAGCACGGGACATTAAATTTATAAATACGTTTCAAAGCGGTCAAAACATAATGCTTATTACTTTCCGCAGTATGATACTTGGAATAAGGATAAAATTACTTTCGCGGTTGATAACATCAAGTAATATCTCCTTTTCATCATCTTAAAATGGGGGATGAAGATATTTTGGGCGGAATTGCAAATAACTTTTCAAATTCCGATGAAAAGGGACTCAATTTAGTTAATTTTATTTGAAATGCTTCCAAAAATATTTAAAAGTGTACAAATTATACAAGTTCTATGTTGTAAATTATACATCTGTCTGCGTCTATAAAAATAAGTTGGGTATCGTTACATTTTGCCACATACCATAGCAGTACCTAATCCGAATTATTCAACGCTCGCCGAGTACATAATATGCATAAATAAAAATCCTTTTCGGGGCTGTGTCAGCCCGAAGAAGGTCCGACCGAAATATTCAATTTGACGGCACATTGATCATAGCAGCGTGTGTATGACAACCTCGGACCTGTCACATCCGATTCTCTTCCACCATTCACATCCACCCCGTATATCTTCCGTGTCCGCTAACAATGAATACAGAAAATATTTGATTTATTTGCATTATTCTCGCGTTTATTTTCTTTTTGTGTCAGCGATTTTGTGCGTGTAAGTTATGTGTTGGATATTCTGATCGAATGGGGCATGCAATATAACTTTGATTATCGCTAGATATATTCGTAGCATTTATAACTTTCTACTTTGCTCACATAATATACCTTCACCAACTGCCAATGAATAAAAACTTATTATATAACTACTAAAACTTTTTCAACCAGGCTAGATTAGTCCTAATAATCTAACATGTAGCTCTATGTAGTGATTTATCATTTTATTGACATTACACAAAATATCCATAATCATTTCTATGTCTGGTTTCTGGAAATCGAAACACTTACTAAAATATAATCAATTGCGGGTATCGATTTATAGAAATAGCAATGGCATGTTGCCTACGGTTGTTTACTTACTTGGTCCCATTAAACTTCCCCACAGACACGAGTCTGTACAGTTGTATCTCGACTCGCTGGCCGGCATCGGGCTGCAGCAAGTACGAACAGAGGCTCGGCCCCTCGATCGACGGCGACTTGATCTGCCCGAAGGTCTTCCCCGACTTGCTCTTGAGCACTCGAGAATCTATAGTGATGTTGCACACTGGAACAACATGCGTGGTTAAATACGATTTTCTGACTACTATTTAAAGTAATGATAACATGAAAGGGTGACAATAATATATGCCAGTTTGGCATTATTAACGAATGAAATCAGCAGGTAGGTAATTACAGTAGGAGGCAGCGTAATTAAATCAATGGAATCGTCATATTAGGACATAGTAATTTGGTATGCCATAGGCTAGCAGGTAGCAGGTAGCTATCCCTTAGTTTACTAAGGGATATCAAACATTGGAATGAACACGATATTTATTTTCTAAGCTTTGTGACCTGTTAGTTATTGTGTCGAAAAATTAAAAATACTTATTAATTTTCGACCGGAAAAGGAAACATATCAGTTATGAACTGGCGCTGCGCCAGCTTTGTGGGCGGGAAATAATTGAATTTCTTGCAACGGAGATACATCGTGTCTGAAAAATAGCGAGTCGTGTAATGTGGTTCGGGACAAACAATAGAAGACATAGCCGAGTATGAAATACTATGACAACATTTGTGTCTTGATGTTAATTCTGTATCTACGTTATGTAATAGGAGCTGATAAATTAGCTTTTCCACAGGACTCATCAAGGAAAGAAATCGTGGAGCTGGATAACTAAAATTAAAAAAATAGAAAACCCCTGATGCGGTGAATTTTTAAACTACAAAAGAGCTGATAGTTTTCAAACGGCTGAACCGATTTTCATGAAACATAGCTAGAAGAATACCTATCTAGCAAAAAAAAACTAAATTGAAATCGGTTCATCCGCTTGGACGCTACAATGCCACAGTCAGGCACACAGATACACAAATACACATGTTAAACTTATAACACCCCTCTTTTTTTGTCGGGGGTTAAGAACGTTTGACTACTCACTATTAGCGCAGTACTGTTCAAGGCCGCACTGCGCGCACCGCGCGGGCGCCACGTCCCCGCACGGGCACGCACCGTCGCGTGCACAGCACGCGCAGTCCTCGCCGTCGCCGCCGGGGCATGCGCACCCCGACGATGACTGCGTCCATAGGTCCACTTGGCCTACGAATAGGTACAAAAAACATCGAAATCGGTCAAGCCTTTAGGGGGAGAAGAACTACGAATACACGTAGGTACACCGAAATTTTATATAAATCACGATTTACGTAGGTACCACACCGTTTTTTATGAAATTATCTTCTCATTTTATAAAAAACATCCAGTGACTTGCACCATGTAGGTACCTAACCGTTCACCATGATTAAAAACGACGAATAATTTATTCTGAAAACGCTGAATCACTGCTCTCGGATGCTTGTGCTAACCGAGATTATCTAACACGTAACTGATAGTCCGGACCAACTCTATAAATATACGATGTTAGTATAGCAAAAATTGATCGTAGTTAAGCAATGATTACTGCGTACAGAAGTACGCAGTATTGAATATTATTATAAATGAATATTAAACTTATATTTTAATATTATTGTTTTTTAATAATATTGAAAAAGAAAAATAGCAGACAAGCTACGGTTAGGCATTCGAGTAATATATGTACCCAAATGGTAATACCTAGGTATAAACCACGTATATCATTATTATTTGGCATTATTAATTGTGTTTTTAAAATTATCACTTCCGAACTTAATTAAGCGAGTTTAACGAATCGCAGCCCGGTATCCTATAATGTAAAAGTATTTATAATATAACGGCCAAAGAGAAGCAATACAAATTCTGATACAGAATTAATCACAAATTTATGAAATGTCCACCCGAATAGAGAGTCTAGAACATTATTACCATTACGTATCGCTTCTCGTTGGCTGTGTTATAGTCTAAACCGTATTAACAAAAGAAAACATGGATAACTTACTACTGCCGTCGAGGAAGATCGGTGTCCAGGCGATCTGCGCGAACGCAGCGGCGCATGCGGCGACGAACACCAGCAGCGAAAGCGGCGGCATGGTGCGCGCGGGCACTCACGCGCCACACCACCCTCGGCGCCTGCGCATTGGCACCCGCCCTTCACAAGCACCGACACCACCGAAACAAATCACCACCGCCGACGAAACCTGACCCCATTCGCATGATTGCACACCGACTCTAAAGTCTTTTACTGTTATTTCACTACGCAGCTAGTTTATTGCGGTTTTATTACGAATCTCCGCGATCTCCGCTTTTCCGTTTGATTGCGCGCCGGGCCCCAGCCGACGTGTTGTCTGCAACAAAATATTATCCCCGTTATTGCGTATTACGCGCCGATGGGCCGGAATCAAAGTAATAATGCTAAATTGGTGATTCGTCTTTACGATCCGTACAGATTTTATTTGGCTTGCTACGTGCGACCGCAGCATCTAATATAGGTAGTGGAAGTAGGTATACAACCTTCAAACAGTATTCGATTGATTAATACGGACCTTATTCTACTTATCTTCAGTGGATAAAGAACTATTTTAAAAATAACCTAATAAGTATACAAATGCTACAAATGTACCTACCCAAGTAACGAATGGACTAGTCTACAAAATAAAATTATTAAGTATTTATTTATTATTAAAATGGCTTACTTTGTTCAGTTTTCACATCACTTCACCTCTAATCTAAACTCGTAAGTAATCTAAAAAAGTCCCTTACCTATTTGATATCTTTAGAACTATATCGTTTTGTACTTAGTATAATTGATGCAATTCCCAATTATTTCTACCTCATTTGTAGCTAAAACTTTATAACTCGAAAAAATAATATAATATTTCGTCTTCCATAATATGCACGTTTTGTTAACAGACCTTAATAATCATACTCTGAGGAGAAATACGCACCGTGTATCGTATTTATACTACAGGCGGACGTGGATAACAGTAATTTATAAAATTAAAAATATCTAAAGGAAAAAAAGACAACAAATGAGATAAAAAAAATAATTTACTAAAACAATATAGCCGCCAAATTGTTAGGGCACTGAGTACAAAAATAATCACGTATAATTTACAAACACGGACATCATAATCAACGTCAGCAATAATAACAGCACGGTGAGGTTTCCACCGGCCGCGCGTACACACACTCCTCGAACTGACACTGCGGACTCGAGGTGCAAGGCTGACAGGGGTGGCACGGCCTGCACGGGTTGCACGACTGACTCATTCTCGGATGGGCAGGGTTCTGGGGACACGTCGGCTTCTTTCTTTCGAAATGGTAGCAACAGTTACCCTGTGCGGCGAAAAAAAAATGAAATAAAAATAAAGTTCAATTTTATTGGAACGTGTTTTGAATTCGAGAAGTTAAATCCAAACTGGTGCCAGAGGTGATCTTAATATTTGCATAAACAGATAAGTTTCTCAACTCGAATCTCGTAAATTAATTAACTTTTCAGGTAAAAAAGCAAGAATCGCAAGTCCAAATTCCTATCCAGAAAGTTTCCCTGTTTCGGATAATAACTACGCTTTCTGTTAATTACTGAGCTTAGACGGAGGGGGTATTAAAAGTTTAAATTCAGTTAGGAGATCTGTTTGACTTTCTTTTTCGTGTTAAAGGATGCCAAATGGCCCGACTGCCGGTGCTAACAATCATGGAATAATCCACTGAAACATTATTTGTTGTCACTTATCTACTGTAAAATTTAAATACCAACCGTAAGTTTAATTAAACTGTCAAGGATGTCAACTAATAAAATATTTGGCTAGTCAGTGAGGGCGAGTCGCGTACTGAGACGGCCGCACTCTGCAACCCTTCGGATTATAGGGCCCAATCACGAGAGCCGTATCTTGAGCCCCGCTCGGAAATAAATCCCTATCTGAACCCTCGTCGCGTTCAGCGAATAAACATTGAGGTCCAGGATGCGACACGATCGAGGTCAAAAATATACCAAACAAGCGGCCTCCAAATAAGATGTAATCTCACGTAAATTGCTTGCAAATAGATGCTACGACAATTTAATTGCGTTTCTAATCCCCGCTGCGTTAGATCTTAATCTGATTCTTGAACACTTCAATTTTGAGTTAGTATTATCGTTAATTCGTTTTATATTATTATATTATTTAAGGAACATTAGAAGGAAAACTTATACATGAAAGAAGATAATCCCTCGTTTTTGGATAATGTTCGTAAACCTAATCGTTAAATTGTCTTGTGGAGTAAAGAACGGATTTTAATCTTTTTCAATTCCATTGCCGTCAGTTTCATTTTTCTAGCACAGAACTGGGTTCGTAATGAAATTGAATTTCTCCTCGGCGGCGTCACCGACGGCGTTTATTCGGCTTTTTGCTTTGGCTTTTGCCTCCAAAGGATATTGCGTGGGAATCAATTCAGGTGGCGGTTTTCCAACCTCCTACTGAATATTAATTTTTCATAAAATATCGCCGACTTTAATCGAAATTAAATGAATACTTACTTATTACTTTGTTGAGAGAGTATCATTATTTCATCAACGATGGTGTTATTTTTGGCGAGAAGTTAAATTAAGTCGCATCTATTAATAGGCACCATTAATTTAATTTAGGGGTGTTTTTTGATGTAGGTATCTAATGACTATTTTTATCTTAATTTCGTCTGCGATGGAATAGGTATGTAATGATAAATGACAAAGATTTTGCAATATTATAAAATAATTCAAGAACAATTTTTGTTAATAAAAATGTGCTCATTACAAATCGATTCACCCTTCTCTTATGAGGACTTTACAACAAGAAGTCTAAACGATCATACCCGATCATCTTCAGAATGGTATCGCCGCTCCTCTTTGTATGGGTCAACAGTGTATGAGGACTCTACGAACGGCTTCCGCCGCGGGCGAGACCCGACAGCCACCTCGCACGCGCGGCGCATCAACACCGTCGGCTGGTTCTGTATGAACAATATAAGGAAAATGCATAAAGATGGAGTTAGCCTCATTTGGTATCTTTTACTACGCAAGTCATGAAAAGCGTTATTTTGAGTACACTATTGTAATACGTATTTACAGATACAGAGAATTTGAAAGCCTCTATATTGGATAGATTCTCATAGTTAAAATCAGCGTGAATCTAATAAAGATAATAATTATCTATAATATAAAATAAATTATATAAAATTATTTATATTTTCTCTCCGATACCTAACGGGTGAAACTGACATTCTGACTCCCTCCATTACTTTGAAAGTCTGACCTTCTAAACACTATTTCTTAAAAACTTTAGTATGTAATAAAATTTCTATTATTTAATCATTCCAAAGTATTTATACTAAAGACAAAGTTTTTATATGAAGATTTTAATTTGTGATATTAAAGTATTAAATAAACTCTGCAAAAAGATTTAATGCAATTTAGCTTGTGCCCGAAACTTCGATAGCGTAGATATTATTTTCAGGATATCGATTACAGCGCCCCCTATTGGATCTAACTATAGCTGAGAATCATCCAGGTGACCCGAAATGTACAAAAAAGAACCAAAATCTTTCAAGCCGTTTCGGAGGATAATCTATACAAATAAATAAAATTGGAGTGTCTGTTTGTAATATCAAAATAACACCTTTTTACTAAATGCATATGAAAGAGATATATATATATTTTTTTTTTCTAGACAGACAGACAGACGTCTGTCTGTGTGTTTGTTCCGGGTAATCTCCGAAACGGCTGGACCGATTTTGACGGGACTTTCACTGTCAGATAGCTGATCTTATAAGGAGTAACTTAGGCTACTTTTATTTTATAAAAACAATATTTTATAAAATGGGCCTGTCGCGTGGGCTCAGAACGCGGGAGCGGGCTTTTTTGTTAAGTTAAAATCCACGCGGACAAAGTCGCGGGCTCAGCTAGTATAATATAAAGACGTAAATCATTCAGATTTATTTTATTACAAATAAGCGGGCGGAATATTGTGACTTGTCGAACTGAGAGCCAATGACTTTCAAGAGCGATCCTCTGGATTTGCTTGCGGAAAATAAACTCTAGTAGGTACCTGCTTTTATCAGGATACGCTGAAGAAGCGCTATCAAAAGCGGATACGGGATAAGGGAAAATGAATCTGATGTCGGTCGGTAATATGTATTATCCTTCAGAAGTCTATTGAATTAAAATATTGCATCTGTTTATATCTAAATACTGTATACATTAATTCATAGATTAGTCAAGGCTAGCATAGCCACAATTTTTAAATATTACCTAGAATTAAGAGTACCTACCTAACTATATGTATGTTGTGTGCGTATCTTTTGGGCAGCCTAATATAATAACAGTCGTATGGTTGTAGTAATTTCAAGAGATTAGTTTTTTTTGTTCTGACAAATAAATAGTCTAGGTTAATTGATACGTCCAAGAATAATTATATTTATTATTCATAATATCATTGACAAACTTATAATTTACCACCAATACATTAAAAGAAAAAAATAACTGTCACCAAAAATAATCACTGGTCACAACACATAACATTGATTCATGCAAGTTGAAGTATTATAAATTATTTTCCGTTGCTATTGTAATTAATTGTCTCAGAGAAATACATAATTTCAATGTAACTCAAACTCACACAGCAATACAAGTAATGCTGGCTACGTGAGCACTTTGTTTATTATATATTCCGGCCTCATTTAACGTTCACAATTTTTCAAAATGTCTCCGCGCTAATTCATTTTTGTCGCGTCGCATTCAGCAAGCAAGTTCCGGCGACCTAATTCTTAGTCGTCCAATATATCCTCGAGTGACACTTCAATTGGTTTTTTTCTGAGGAAACAACAGCCCAGCGGGGTCTTGGAGCACTTCGGTACTTTGGCCGGATCGCATTTCTTCACAGGTGTCGTGCACACTTCACATTCGATGGACACGTCTTGGGGACATCGGACGAGGAAGTTCGCAGTGCCGAGCATCTTCGAGTGTTCCTGGTCCTGCATCCCGTTGCGCTTGAACGCAGTCACGGGGAGCTGCCTCACCTGCAACGGACCAGACAGTCGCCGTTTAGTCGCGCTCACACGAAGCAAATTTCAAGTTATTTTTTTAGCTTTCACAAACATATAGAGGAAGACTGTTCTGAGTATAACGCAAAAAGATTATGAAATAAGTTTTATTTTCCATTTTTCAATTAGTGGCGCGATTGATGCCGCTTAATTTTAGCTATTTGTCAATTTACGCACCAGTACAAGAAAGAGTCAATACTTCTTTGAAACTACGGCGGCCAATTTCTTCACAGGTTTGACTGGTATCGCAATAGGGCAGTAGCTCCAAGTCGCATTATGCCAACATTTCCGAATATGCGAAATTGCTCCGCACTCTAGGTAATGATGATCTTGAATGCCGTTTCTCTTTAGCGCAGAAGATGGAAGGGGAGTCACCTGTCAGGTGCATTCTTTATCATTTCTATGGCCAACTAAATGTAACGTGAAATGGACCTATTATATGTTATAGACACAACACTCTCATTCTTCACTTTTTATCTTTCTTCCTTTTGACAGGTTGCACCTCCTCTGTGACTTTTGAAAAGATTTTGCGTAATGGCTCGACTGCAGTGTACACGCAACATCCACACGGGCCTTCGGCCGCGCACAAATACCGCATAGCTCCTCGGTAGCCGTGAATTTGATCCTGCATTCCATTGCGCTTGTACGCGGACACGGGAAGCCTACCATGACGAGTCGGAACATACCGTTCCTGAAACCAACAACAAAACAATGGGCTCCACAAATGTTAAATTCCACACGGTGACCCGTCTCGGCAAATTGGTGGCAAAATTCACTAAATAATTGGAATATGTTTGAAATAGGTTAACCTATACCCAATTTATTCGGCGGCCGAGCTCTCAGAATCTGGATTGCCCAAGGGATAAAGTAAGTAGGTACATGCCTTTGAAGCAATGTTTGTGATAGTATAATTATTTACGCATGACTGTTGGTTTCAGGTCGGATGTACTAAAGAATCTACATTGAGAAATATACATTGAGATAAAATTAAAAACGGTAATATCAGACCACACACGATTTCAAAATAGTGTATGTTCTTTACTAAATATATTGATATTATTATACTTACAATTCTGCCATCTTCGTATCTATAACACGGTATGACGTATTTAGTCTTGACGGGCTTGCAAGTTGGATGGCAGCAGGACGTGGAGCGGGATGGGGAATGATTGGAGGAGTGGTGCCGCGAGGGCGGCGGGGAGCGCGGCCGGTGCCGCGGCCGGGAGCTGCACTCGTGTTCCCTATACTCGTCTTCGCGGTGCGGTGACCGGGGTGGAGTCTTCGGCCTTTTCTTCTCACAGCAATACACGACCCCCTTCGGGCAACGTGGGAGGCAAGGAAAACATAGCGCCGGCTCCTCGCAACACTTTGAAGGACAGTTGGGGGCCACCAACACCGGAGTAACGGAGTACTCCCGGCATTCGCCGGGATAGCAACATTCCATTTTTTTTACTATTTTATATGATATCCTCTTGTAAATTTTATTTCATATTATTTTAAAACTTTTACAAAAAATTTCCTTTCGCCAAAATCTGTTTTTTTATATTTCTTGTCAATTTTGAATGAAAACGATTTTCATTTTTTTATGACTTCATTTCAAATTTTCTTTTAAGTACGGAGTTTTAAAAAGATTCCTAGATTAGTTTGTATAAAGGTTTTATAGATTGACGTGTATACTCTTTCTTGAAATCCCAGCCTTTATCGGAAACACTCAGAGATATGTTAATACTCTAAGGAAACACTATATCTACTCAAAAAACAAGTAACTTTGAACTTGACCTCGCTTCGAAGGATAGATGTAAAAGTAATCATTTAGAGTGCATTGTGCTTTGCCGCAATTCATCGACTATCTCCGGTTGTTGGTGTCATTCGTTTAGCACATCGTCGTATTGCTAGTGGTGTATTGGGGGCAAAGTCCTAAAGCAAAGCTTTCGCTACACGTTCGCAAACATCCACAGGCCCCGCCTCCGTGTCGCTGCGGATTCGAAAATGCAATTTTCCCAATGCAAATCGAACGCCTCAGACAGCTTTAATGCATTTTACTTGCAGATGCCGCTCATCATTTGCGAAAAGAATAGGATATGAAATTGCAACCTTTACCTAAAGTCAATGCTGGAAAGTACCAATTAAATGCGGATGCCACTCATCATTTGTGAAAAGAATAGGATATGAAATTGCAACTTTTACCAAAAGTCAATACTGGAAAATACCAAATAAATGCTGAAATATGTCTACTAAAAATTTGTATTTATTAACTCCGAGATTGATCAAATGTCACGTTTAATTCGAAGGAGTGAAATTGATTTGTTGCTTAGGTAATCTTTTTACCTGGTTTATAACTACCAGCACTCTCCTCCATTGGATTTTCTATTTTATGGCCGCATTGACTATGTATTACAAAGACGCAGACAATAGCGGAAAAAAGCGTTATATAGCATTTGAATTTAATAGTGTTGAAGTGAACACAAATCGTATCGATGCCTGAGCGCTGATGGCACTATCGAAGTTTTAGAACTACTTCAATACCAATGTTTATACGGCGGATCTGTAAAAATGCACTCACTTTGCGTTTTGTTTTCATTGGTCGAGTCTGGGAAGCAAACATTTTACTAGTTCAGCGGATTGCGAAACGGCGGTAAATGTTCAACATGCACAGAATACATTTTTAGAACTCTCGAAACTCACCCAATATCAAGTTAAATAAACATTCTTGCATATAAATATTTTTATCCTGTGTCTCGCGTACTTACGTATCTTAAATGGCAGATTAAATTGCATTTATTATGTTTGCTGGTAAGCTAATAGGTTCCTGTTCGTGAATGAATATTTCGCATTAAAAAATTGGAAAGCATGCTCTGGAAAATTTCCGTAAACATACTTATAAAATGGAGTACTTATAAATAAAATGAATTTGTTTGTATATAGATGTATGATATAGAAAATATTTTCTGAGAAAGCGGACGTAGCTGCGTCATTTCATTTCATAAATTGTAACAAAATGCAATTTATAGATTACATCGTGACATGACTGGTTTGTCGTTACCTTCCTGAATATGAAGATGATTTCCGATCGACTTGATCCTTTCGCTCGTTCCTTTGAAGTGAATTCAATAGTGACACCCCGACACATACTTGCCGCATGATATTTCCACTTTATAACCATTGAATACGTCACATTTGTAAAGGAGGTTATGTAATTCGGCATGCCGTCAATCGATCGCGCGCAATGACTATGGTGTTTTCCGTGCCCGGCAAAAACAAAAGGGTGCCCCGCAAAAACAAAACCGTGCCTACAATAATACCCATGTCTTTGCAACATATCATATTAATTATTCCTTTTTTCATCGCATGCGTATAATAACAAAGAGGAAATAAGGAATCAAAAAATAATAACGTCCTAAAAAATCCTTTGACAGATACAGTATAATTATATTTCTACTACTGCTGCCCGCGACTTCGTCCGCGTAGACTTAAGTAAAGTATTATATGTGTTAATCCAGGCTATAAACTATCTGTGCTCCAAATTTCATCGAAATCCATTTAGTAGTTTATGCGTGAAAAAGTAACAAACATACATCCACACTCACAAACTTTGGAATGTATTATATTATTATTATAATTATATTATATTATAAGTAGGATGTTGCCTATCTATATTATAATTATTGTCGTTAAGGAAACATCACTTGAAGGAGTTCCATGCGGGGAAGGAAGCGTGTAAGAATGTATTTATTTATTTGCGATGGTGCTTTTGTCAATGGAGACCCGGGTTCATTTGGGTGATTTACGACCCAGCCCACAAAGAGGGTTTATACATACTTATTTATCGATATGTAACAAATTCTTTCGTCGATAGGGATATAAAAGTATTGAAAGTGAGGATTTATGTCTCGATACAAAATAATGTAAGACGTATTATCTGTTTTGTAGCTGCGCTCTGAATACTTGTGAAGTATGTGTTCGTATGATAAACGGATGGTATTTTTTATTGAATGGGAAATAATGGATAAGTGATATAATAGGTGGTAATCTTTACACTTAAAGCGCCTTCCTAAAATAAATACACATAGATCCTAATTTGGTTAGTTATTTCATTTATTTTATGACTTCATACGAATTACTATGGATATAACCTGTTTCATACAATCATCCCGTACTTTTCGTCCCGGGAGGTTCAAGTTGGTTACACTGAATATTAGTAAAATGAACCAATCATCAGGTCACCCCGCAAGGTTTTTGTAAAAAATCAACGCTGGACAAGATATGTTTGCGTTCGCTGTTTCAAGAAGACAACATTTAAAAAAAACAAATGCCTTTCGTATTATGTAACATATATCCTATTTTATTAGGTACATACAAAAATCTACACTAATTATGTAAAACATATTATTATTATGTAATCAATAAAATGAAAAAAACAAATCACAATGGATACAACATGTTGAAAATGTAGTAGGAAATATAAAATTATGTTGTAAGCGAAACATTGATTGTAACGAGCTACGTCGTTTGTCAATAAGGGTGAGATTTAGAGTCCGCTGTATAACACATTCGCTCCACAATGAGGCGGAAGGATCCGGGACCGACTCGTAATAACCTGAGACTTTTATACACGGCTGGCTCCCGAGCGCAGATATAACGAACTATTCAAAAGGAAATGACACCTTGGATTTTATGAAAGCGCTATATTTCAACGGGCTGATGTGCCGCGGTTTGCGGTTACACCTATATGGAAAATATCACAGAGGGAACTTTAACTGACTGTAATCACAGACACTCCTATAAACGCAGATGATTGTAATTATTGAACAATTGGACCCGTTCAACGGCCAAGAACTCAATTTAGACCGCCACACACTCCCAAAAGTGTTAATCATGTTAACCAGGATCGAAAATGGTGACTAATAATGACGTCGAGGGGAAAAGTGAAATTGTCTTGGAACCCGCACGAATTTAATAGAAATAAATTCCACTTCCCGCCGGTGCAAAGTGGGAGACAAAAATGGCTGTTATAGGCTGGTTGCCATAGAAGCAAGACTGTTACGGCTGATTGAAGACCAGTTCTATTGAAGCACAGATATAGATTTACATAGATAACGCAAATGTATGTAGTTAGCGTGTCCGAAAACCCCGACCAAGCGTCGAGGTTGGTCGCCGATGGCTTACAGTCCTCGCGACTACAGATATAAAAATTATAAGTATAAGCGTGATAATCATTGGAGAGAATCGTAGCGGGCTGAGGGGCTTCGGCGGCATCGGTGTCTTTGAAGCGGTCTGGATTTCCCGTCACTAATGACGTCACAGTAGGTGTTAAAATTCGGTACGCTTGGTTTCAATACAAATCGTGATACTTGCGTTATCTATGTAAATCTATATCTGTGTATTGAAGAATATAAAAAAATATGTCCACATTTAAATGTTGATAGGGAACTCCCTATCTGTGCATCAATCCGAGGGCCTTCACCGGGAGCACCCTCCGTTCCATTGAGAGCCTTTACCCATTGTTTTACGACATTTAATCGAGTGTCTCTTGTCCCGACTCTCTTAATTACATGTTTAATAATTTAAATGGTGTTTTATTTTTCTTAGATAATGAAGATGTTAAAATCTTTTATTGATAATCTTGAGGTCGAGTGTAATGGTTTTCTTGGGTGAAATTTATACTGTTTGTAGCATTTCAGATACATAACATAATCCATTTTAAATAGTATTATAAAATAAAAATGTTTATACAAAACTAAATGAGTTCAGAGTTAAGATCAGTGACGCGTGATGAACTTTAATTATCAAGCTACTTATTATTCTAAGGTTGAATAATATTTATAATATATTGTTATTATATAACATCTACTATACTAAGACACTAGCACATTATTGTAAAATATAGGCAATATTTTCAGCAATACACGATTCAGTTGCTTTCGGCCTATTATTTTGTCACCAGCATAATTCATTCCGAAAGCATTAAAACCCAATAAAATGGTTTGAATAAAAATAAATTCAGTAGGAGTAATGGCCTCTACTTTCAATAGAATTAAAGGCGAAAAAACAATTTATATTTATTTATGTGTTGGCTAACCCTCGGATGTCGAAAAAGGAGAGACCAAAACAAGAAAGATTTATGCCTCCCACAGAAAAAGGGTTTTTGTTTCATGTTAATGGTGTTTTTATTGTTTGTTTCCGCGCTAATTGCAATTCGGTATTGTTCTAGAACCTGTCTAGTATAGTTTGTAAATATTAGAGAAAATCCAGGATATTTGCGCTGAGTTGCAGTTGTAGTCATTTGAAAAGACGGGAAGATTAATGTATCTCTCGAGGGAATGCGCACGCGAGCTGTTTTTGCAAGTTTCCACGTTAATTACACGGTACATTTACTGTAGCTGCTATGTTAGTTTTGCAATACTTTATTATCCATGCTATGCATTTTCGTAGTTAAATACTTGTAGGTTAGATAATTTAAGAAATAATACAATACTCAAACTCAAAATTGTTTTTATTCATGTAAGCCAACAAAGCATTTATGAATAGTCAGAATCTACCAGCGGTTCGGAATGCTGCTTCCACTGAGAAGATCCGGCAAGAAACTCAATGGTTACTCTTTTCAATGAATTACAGATGGTGTACATTCTCAGGAACAGCATAAAATAATAATATGAGCAGGCAACACCATTATCACTAAATAACTAATATACCATAGCTATTAATCTGTTTCTTCTACGTTGTGAACATAATATTTTTGTAACATGGATGAATCGAACTTACGAGTATGTCTACTTTGTACACGAAGTTTGTTTACTAAATTTGAGAGGGCAAACGGAAAATAAATTAAGAATAAATTATCGTTGTATATTTTATTAGCATTCATATGTATATTATGGGTTATTTCGATTTTCTCTGCGTTTTTAAATATGTTAGGCAAATCTATATTATATACTTACAAGGTTAGGTACTCTAAATTTTAATTGAATGAACAAAACAAATGTTTTAGTGTGACTATTTTCTATTTTCTATTAACCTAACACACCCACACACACACACACACACACGCACACACACTATTAATAATTTAAGGTCTATTTTTGTGAGGAGAAATAAATAAATATTATTATTAGATATTATTATTATTATTCAATTAAAATATACTTTCACATAAAACTACCTGCCGAGGATAACATATATATATATAATACATTTTCAGAAAACAACAAAATCTATGAAATCTGTGCATAAATATGTATTTATGCACAGATTTCATAGATTTTGTACTGTACATACATTTATCGAGACTTACATCAAAAAGAGCCGTAAAACCTTTCAACCGTAAACATTAACCTTCTTTCGACGATTCCCGTTAGTTCAAAAGGAAGTTATAGGGAATTAAAAACTAATTCAAGCACGGTCGACTAACTCACAAAACATTTCTCCGACACCCGAACGAGGTGAGTAAACTCTTCGAAACTCGTGCGGCGGAACTTGCGACCAACTTTTCCGCCCTAGTAATCGTTACCAGGTCCTGCGTTTACACCTAAATGTGTGATATGGAGTGTTTAACCTCATGAATGATCCAAGGGTACACAGACATTCAAATTTGGTATTTCTTTGACAAAACAAGACATTATATTTTGATCCTTTGATAAGAGATGAATATTTCTTTTGTATCGGGTTCTACTCAATTTTTATTTTATTATTCTGACTTTTGTAAAACATTTTAAAATAAGTATTGAAATATTTTATATATTTATAACATATTTTGTGTGAGCGGGACGGCACACGCTTACGTCAGCGTCACCACTACGGTAAATAGTTCGTGCTCGGGGCTCTGTTCTCGTCAAAACTCTACTATATAGGTCAATATACGAAGACCCGTGCTGTGACTCTTATAGATACACTAGAATATACTTACACAAATTTCCTTCAATTGAGCCATCTAAAAGTATTCATGTCTTGCTAATACATTATAAGCACAAGAAGCATTTGGTGACAAATAAATAAATAAGCGTGAGGAGGCAATACAGTTGCTTTAGTTTAGTTTATTTTATGTACAATCAAAATCAGTATCAGATTTTAAGTAATTTTGAGTAGATTTTTTAAGTACTTGTAAAACTTAACCAACGTAATACAGTTACATAATTATAACTTAAATCATGAAACAAGTTCAAACGCTCACAAAACATCCCTCCGAGGTATAGGATCGAGGTGAACGAGCGCCGAACACTTTGAAACTCCAGTGAGGTAAATCACAAGCAACTTCATGAAGTTTAATGAAAGCAACGCTCCAGTAATTGTCACTGCTGGGACCACACAGCCTCATTTTAACAATTGAGGTACCTATCTATTAATGTGAAGTCCCTCACGCATCTTATACCGTGTATCAGAAATCTGAATTAATGTTTAATTTATTCAAACAACAAGCCTTAGCCAGCAGCTTCGTGAGGTAATTTTCTGGTATAAACAACCGTACCGGGTCCAACTACATATAGCTAAATAACATCCAGATGTTTTCGTATATTTACGCGAATACTACACATTGAAATAAAACTATTTTACGGATTTTATCGTGTTTATTTAGATTAGTCAGTTCTTACCACCTGTCAAGTGTCACATTCCTCTACAAGATGCAGGGGTATACAAACTCGATTGTGAATGTGGGCTCTCCTATATAGGGCAAACTAAAAGATCAATAAAAACCCGCGTAAAAGAACACATAGCTGACGTGAAACACCGGCGCTCCACGAAGTCTGCAATATGTGAACATGTTCAGGACCGCACCCGCCATTATATCAGATTTGATAAACCACAGATCCTCGCAAAAGAACACCGATTCCGACCAAGGATGATACGTGAGGCCATTTGAAATAAAAAAAACATCCTAATTTCAATAGGGAAGATGGCTGGGTGCTACCACCAACTTGGGATCCAGTAATTAATATAATTAAATCCAAAACCAAGCGTACCATTGCAAGACCTCGAGACACTGTGAGCACTTTCTGCGTGGATCGGACCGCAAACAACAACTAAATATGAGGGTACCCAGTTATTAACTATGACATCAGGACGTCTAACACCTCAGTCCCCCCGTGACCTTGGTTGCTGTAAAGTAGCCGAAACGTCGGGAACATATAAAAAAAGTAAATAAACGCGATAAAATCCGTAAAATAGTTTTATTTCAACATCTATGTGACCTCATAACAAAAAACATCATAATTGGTCTAACCGTTTAGGAGGAAAATAATTACGAGCACACGCACGCCGGAATGTTGTAGATAAAGTACCTGATTTATTATTACTCACTGAAGACAGACTGTGGGCAACTAAATTTCTTCATTTCTGAGTAATTTAATATTTGTCATGGCTTAATGTCGCGGTTTCAGTGTATAACATTCGGCGTGGCTACCAATCATGAGATCCTGAGCTTTACTCCCAGATCGGACAGTGTTTTTTAAAATTTGCCGGTAAAAGTTGTCTTAATATCAGCATAATATCAGCATTTGTGGCAACTACACAACGTTCATGTTTCCCCTAAAATTATTATATTCTTAATAATAGAAGTTCAAAAGAATTTGTCTAAACAAATTTGCAAGCCATTAGTGAGCTGAGTTTCAATTCGGTTATTATTTTAATATTCGCAAATTGTCAGGCAACCTTTGGTGGCGACATAAATTTTAACTTCATGAACTTTCATGAAAGCACGCCTTTGTAACTGTTACCGTTGGGACTGCAGTTCCACTAGGTACCAACATAAAATAATAATTTCACAGTCAAAGTAGCAAATGATGTCGTACAATGTTTCGTAGCCGTTTCGTAGCCAGACGATAATACGGGTGCTACGGAATATCGTAGCGTTCGTAGCAACGTAGCACTGTTGTACCAAAGCATGATTAAATGTTACACCCACCTCCATTTATAATCAGCAATTACTTTTCTATGTCTTCAGTTGTTTCAAAATTAAATTCATATAAAAAGTAAGTACCTATTAAGTATTTGGCTTACCAGTATCAACTGATGCAAGGAAAATAATAACACATTCGAGTCGCGGTTAAAAGCTTATTCATGCAATTAATTGGTTGTGTTGATGGTATTATGAAACGTGTTTTGGATAAGCTATTCAGCATTCAAACATGTCCATTTGAAAGTGGGCAATCGTATTAACCGGCGCATAGGTGCAGTGTGGTAAAGCGGTTATTTCATTCCGTTTATGATTGGATTTCAAATAAGCTCCATACCGACCTGCCAGCCCCAAAGTACACCTATTTAGATATTAATTAAAACACAATGTATTAACGACATTGCAAACTCAAATGAGGCAATTACCTGCATTTGCAAATACGAGCCATTTTGTTGATACAATTTGTATTGTGTGTTTCATGTTTGATGTGTTTATCTACATTATGTATGGGTATATGTATTATTTCAGTATACGAAATGGGAATACATTGGCACCTACCATATTATTATAAAATTATCGTCTTTTATGTTTCATCCCCATAGTTGTATCGCTTAATATAATGTTAACAAATTTTGGGTTAAATAAACGGTAGGTGGTATAAAAAGTTAAATAACCTACTCATTCTACTCATTTTCGAGGAATAAATTATTTGTCACAGACCCTTATATACCCAATAGAACTACATTGAATAAAGGACCTTTTTCATTGAGTAGAGAAATACACTTTGATCGAGTCGACAGTGAACAGGTGAACACCTCAACTCGCTTTGAAAAAGGACGCTTCATTTGTTTTAGGTAAATATTTAGGTAATAATGAATTGGCGAGCCAGTGTTTAGACCAGCTTTGGAGGATAAATGCGATATGCTATTGTTACTCATAGTTTTATTGATTACATAGGCGACGTCAACTATAGTTTTACGAGATATATTTTTTTTATAATTGAAAAGAGGTTTACTGTGATTATGTTTGTTCGAAGCTATTTTATTCCAGCTGCATTTTGTGCGTTGTGTGCGAGAGCTAGAATCCCAATGGCCCAATCCCTTGCCCTCCCCTCTGGCCTACTCCCCTTTTGGCTGGCGACGGTAAATCAATGCTTTTGGTATTAATTGCAAGTATCTATCGGCAACGGTAACTACTCAACATCGTGTCGTACAAATGATTGCCGACTTTAATATATAAAAAAATATGATAGTTATTCTAATGTCGCTGAATTAATTTAATCACTCAAATATGATATAAAATAAAATATGTTTATTACAATAGAAAGTGGCAATATACTAGAGGATTTCCAAGTACTTTAATAAGTTTATATTATTCTTCGTTAATTTTCTCCTACAATTTCTAAGAATCGCGGTAACTTTCCGCAGTTAGTTTCGGTTGGTTTCGACGATAAGCGTGGGAATAGGGGCGCTGAGATACACTATATTTTTTCTTTCATTCCGGAATTGCTGTGGAAACATTATTTCCGGCCTTTACAAAAATTTCAGCGATGCACGACACTCGGCGCGTAGCTGTTGTTATTACTTAGAATTTCCTTGAACTGAATTTTCATATAGATAAGTAATTAGAAAATAACTAACTACCAATTTTAAAGAAAGGTATAATGGTTTTACAATAGTAGATATTACAAAGCAGTTAAAAATGAAATACTAGCAATGTGAGTTTATAACATTACTAGTATTCCCGTTAGCCCCTCCAGCTAAATAACGATTTTGTTAGGAGTGGGCTCACATGAGTAGTTTAACGCCCAGGATGGGGATCGAACCCGTGACTTCTCAACTCCGAGGGCGGTCCCTTTGACCACTAGACAATTGACGCTTAGTTCAAAGAAATTTTTGTTTTGGGCGTAAGTATAGATATAGATAGTCATTTTATTTTTTAAATATCAGCACAATGCATAGTTAGTACAGTGCTTTTTTTTTTTTTGGGACAAAAACAGTTACCTTTCACATGTTACTAAACTTACAGTACTATATTAATATTAAACTAAACACGTAACCCACAACAATGTCCACGAGTAAAGTGGATGAAATAAATATTAAATGTTTAAACAATAACCCGTGCAAGTGGTCTGGCAACAAATACCACGTTGGATACTTATGAAAATCATGTGAACTGCTCACTTTGTATAGCTTCTCTACTATTTATTTGGCGCAAACTGGGTCACTATCGATTTGGTTACTACAAGTTTGCAGGCTTTCGTTGAGGTATGATTATCCCCATAAGACTGCAGCGCGGTGAACAAAGTAACATCATTTGAATTGGCAAGTGTGTCCCATGCATATTCAGATGGAGGAAGCGGCACCGGAGACGCAGTGCGCAAAACTTTTGGCACTCTCGCTTGCACACAAAAAATGAAAGTGCCGCTCTAGCGAAGGAGATATGGTGCATTACCGTTATTGCATGCGTACATCCGTGTAGTTCAAACGCCTGATTTTCACAAACACTTCGGTCCGAGTTCATCGACATACAAGCGGACCGTTAAAGCAGTAAACGATTGTTACCAGTTCATCAAATGTGTTAGTATGTAATCTAAAATGTTACAATAGTATACAAAAACTAAACTGCAGTAAATAAGTAACAGCATTTACATTACCTGGGGGCACGGCAGTGCCCCCCCAAGTCGAGCACGGCACGTCGAGCGCGGCACGGCCGTACCATCTTTTCTCGAAGCACTTCGGGCCATTTTCGACCCCCTATAACTTCGTTGTGGATAAAACTAGAACCCTGAATTTTCAGTAACCAAGCAGACATTGTATAAACACGGTATATTTCAAATTTCATTCAAATTGAACCAGTAGTTTAAGAATTATAACTAGTCAAAATTCTTAATTTTGTCACTCACTCACTGACTGACTGACCGATCATCAAAACTCTAAGGCACTTCTAGCAGACATAGAAGCTTCAAATTTAGAATACAGTTAGTGTTTAGTGTATAAATCAAGGGAAAACTAAAATATTTTATAATTTCGGTCCAGTTTTCTAGTTACACCAACTGCATAAATAACTTTGTAATCCTATATAAATATATAGGATAACAAATTTACATATGCAGTTATTGTATCGGTGTACCTGTACATATTATGTACCTATATTATAATAATGGAATGCAATAATAGGTACCTAGATATAATTATATAAGTAACTAGTAAAATGGTCAACGGAATGAAAAAGCAAGAATGGGACATGTCTTACTTATGATATGAATTGTACCAAAATCCCTCAATAAAGTATTAAGTAGACTAAATTGCCCGAAATTTCTATGAAAGAAAGAACAATATCTACAAAAAGAAATGAGATCCCATCAAAAACAAAACTTGTAAAAAAACCAAGTCTCGCAACTCTGTTCTTCTACCGTAAAAAGTTGTGAGATCTATGTAATACCAAGTCAGTTACTCTATTAAATCCCCAATAAAGGGACCTTCTGTCTTAAGTTATTTTAAGTAGGTAATTAGCTTACCTAACAACATCTTATAGTGACAATATCAATATTAAAAATATTTTATGTTTTAAATTAAATAGATTGACTTGGCAATCGCACTATTAAACTAAACTAAATACATTGTGTTTTCATGCGATGGCCAAGCCAATCTATTTAATTTAAAACATAAAATATTTTTAATATTGATATTGTCACTATAAGATGTTGTTAGGTAAGCTAATTACCTACTTAAAATACCTTAAGACAGAAGGTCCCTTTATTGGGGATTTAATATAGTAACTGACTTGGTATTACATAGATCTCACAACCTTTTCCGGTAGAAGAACAGAGTTGCGAGACTTGGTTTTTTTACAAGTTTTGTTTTTGATGGTAAATATGACCGTGCATAACAATGTTTTGATATTATTTCATTGCACAACCACTTAATATAACATAACTTTTACAAATTGTTATATATTTACTTCAGATGACATTAAAATAATTTTCAAACATTTGTGAACCTTTCCATTTTCGTTTCTTAGACTGGTTATTATTATAAGTATCTATGTCGTAGGTGAAAATATTGTGTTGTTGTTGTTAGATTTTTACATAAGCCTAATGTGGGATGTTCTGAAAGCCGCCAATGAAAACCACTTACGTAATTAAATTTTAATAAAATATTTTAGTACTTAAACTTAATATTGCCGAAAAGAAAACTACATAGTGTCTTTACTTTTTACTTTTTAAGATACCCACTTATCACTTACATTTAATTATGTACCACACTACACAGAAAAGCGTCCATTTGTAATATAATACTCGTGCTCAAAGAAGCAATTAACCGATATCAAAGGACTCGACTTTACAATTCAAGTGAATTTTATTCTAAAAACGATGCGAGTTATTTATTTTTCCTTCGCCGCCAAGAGAATAAATAAATATCAAAGTATAGCTGCCTAATTTCATTATTGTACTTGAGAGGTTTCAATATAACGTATTTGGGGTAATATTACGGCGTGGAGTGGCAGATTCTGTGATAAATTGAAAATCTCTTGACTTTCCTACGTAAACGTAATCGTACTTCAAAGTCCTATGTAGGTTAAGTATTGCGTACTAAGGCTAAATTGAAATGATAACGTCACTTTGGAATTAATTCACGTATAATTAAATCTTATAGGTACTTGAGCGTTATGTGCTTCAGTAATATTATAATGGAAAACATTACGTATTTGTTAATATTCCACTTTAAGAACATTATAAGAATTATAATAGAATTCTTAAAGAATCCATTCTCATAAATAATAAGAATAAAATGCAATGTTTTCTTACCAAAAAAAACCTTCTAGTCAACGTCCTCATATACGCACTTTAATGTCAAACAAACACAATCATCTGTTCACCCACTACTCACTCACTCCGCGTAGTATTGCCGCGCCATTTGTACTTTTTCCGAACCGAATCACTTACGGTACATATTCAGTAGAGTCCGGTAGAGTTTTTTATTTAATTTGTGACTTACGTAAGTAGGCACGCGGTCCGCGTCGCGGTAGGGAGCGGCGCGAGTCGCGAGCGGGACCGCGTCACACGGACTGCCGAGTGGCCGTGTGCCTCGGCTTGCACGCGCCCACCGCGCATGCCTCCATCACAATAAGCCCCATCTCACACGAGCATCTAAAGACTCTACACATCCCATGAAACTGATTTTTATTTAAACAACAACTCTATCGGCGACTGAATCCGCAATGCTTTATATAGCACTTAACTTTGGCGCAACGGAAATATTGAGTTTGTCGTGAAGTATTCATGCGATTTTTTCGTGTTCGTACCGACGTGAACTTTTGTCAATTTATGAATTTTGTTCTAAGTTCTCTAACGGGTACGATAAGCAAATGATAAAAGCTTGTTTATAGTGTACAGTTAAGTTTGGCTACTTTACTCAACATCAAATTAGCCTAGGTTGCGGCCTGATTTTCCGATATGTACCTAGTTATACATCAAACGATAACTGTATTCGCATAAAATTTATTTATTCGCAAAATTAAAGTCGCTATCTAATAAAACTTTGAATAACTACTTGGGAAATCTTGCAAAATTAATAAAAAAACAAAGGTATTATCACAAAGTAATTCAACTCTCCCACACAAGCCCAAATAGTGCGTTACATTCACTAAATCCGCTTTCACGTTCTATTTTCCTACCAATAATACGGTATTCCTACACAATATTGTCATCTAGTTGCTTGGTTGATGTGTATAGATGTGTTTACAACCTCATTGTGAGCGGCAAGCGTGATAGGAATTAAGTGGATGCCGCTTTGCCCGTTTTTGTACTGGGCCGATGTCACGAGCGGGCAAACGTCCATGTAAACACGCCATCCCACATATCTTTCGCTTCTTTACTATTTTGTGCCTCCGCTGTTTACAAAAATTGGTCTCGCTATTCGCCACGCTGCATACTAACGAGCTGCAAGAAATATGAGAATGTCGAATAAACGGGTTCTGCACAAACCGACCTACCTGGGGCCCAACTCTGTGAAACCGCTGGCATATCAATAGACTCGCAATACGTCAAAACTGACGTATTCCGAATCTGAATAAATTAGTGTTGACAGATTTTCTACAGAAAAACTGACGTATTGATACACGTGATACGTCAGTTTTGACGTATTGCGAATCGATCGAGATGCAAGCTGTGATGCGGTTAACATAATTAGGCCCCTGGCTTAGCTGGCAAGACGAGACATTGTAAGTAACTCTTTAAAAACATTGCATAGAATTAAATACATCCTCAAATGTTTTAAGGCCCATCCCAAGGAAAAAAGCGATCTTGGAGATGTCATTCTTATGTCATTCCGGTACCAAAAGACGAGTCAAAAGCATACTCAAGATAGCTCTCAGTCTTGAGAACGAATTAATAATAACTGCTGGGTCTGATAACTCTGATTTCAATTTCACATACAGCCTGTATAGCACAAATAGATAAAGATAACCTACTAATATAATACTAACGTAGGTATGTTGACCTTGTTTTTGCACAATGGCATGACCTAAACATAAACTGGGCTAGGTGTCTGACGCCAGCTTAATATCCGCCCATAAAGGCCCGCCTACGAGTCACAGTAATCGCAGGCCTACACTCTATAACGTGCCTTAATGATTTAATGACACCAGCGAAGATACTCAAGCCCGTTTAATTGTGAGCGACTAATTTGTTATACGTAATTACTAGGTACTAGGAAATTTAATTAAATGAAACATTCAGTGATTGAATATTAACGTCAAAAACGTTGATCCTGTCTAGACAGAGTGAATCCGCTTTTTAACTGCTAAGCACCGTTGTTAAAAAGATACTGTATTTTTGAAATAGGAAATGCCACTCTACATCGGTATATGGAAACCAACTGAATGAATGAAATCCAAAATTAATTGGATTTTAATTCTGGGATTACACACAAAAGCAATGTGCGGATACCGCAAATTACGAATGGAAGGTGATTCAGTAAAGCTGATGAAATTTTGAAATAATTATAGAGCCTTGAACGACAGCGCAGCGGCGGCGGCGGCGGAGGCGGCGGCGGCGGCGGCGTTGATTCTGGAAATAGCCACAATCAATAGAAAACAGCGCGCATTATTTAGTACCCCACGCCCGCTCTGTATCTAAAGCGAGAAATTCGGGAACAAAGTTTAGTCCATTACGCGAAATCCGGTTTTTATCTTATTTGCTTTTCATTTCCCTCGATTAATGTTGAATAAATATACTTTTGTTAAGAGAATTGGATTTGGGTATTGTTCTCTCGTGCTAGAAATTTCAAATAATTTTAGCAATGTAGTAAGGTTTTGCTTAGTTAGTTTAGTGGTGAGTAGCAGGGTGTAGAATATCTGTTAAATGAGATTGAGAGTTACATACAATGTAGATCAAAACAAAGATATACACAGAATATAATGTTACCATCTTTTTAATACCTTGCTGAAGCAAAGCGTGGTGTCAAGTCCCAGGCGTCGCTATGGAGTGACTAACAACATTAGTTTCGACAACATTAGGATCGATAAGATTCCAGAATATTCTATTATCTCAAGAACTACCCTGACCGTTGATTGACATGAACGTACAAGAAAAAGATCGATGACCCCACAGAACGTATGATCCCAGGAAAGGTTTTGTGCGCGGCTTAATCTGCCCTGCGGGGGGTCGTCCGCCATTAATTAGGTCGGTCGGGCGATACCCCGGTGGTTTTTGCGGTGACAATTGAAGTATGTCTTTCCGTGTACGGATGCATGTGGGCATACTTATACAACCGAAACAATATAGATAAGTTAGATCATGGGTCATTTTGCGCTAATTGTTGGGATGTGCCTTGCAGCAATGACAACGTAATGATAGTTGGATTTATGACTTCCAAAACAAGAGAACGCCTGTTCAGTACGACTTGCATTTCTGACATTTTCTCACACTTGAAAAGGTTTTTTTTTATGATAAATCACTCCATATATACTCCACAATTCAGCATTAGTAGAAATAAAATCGCTGCATCACGTAATAAAAAGGTTAAGATATTCATCACTCCGATATTACCATGAGAAAAGCGGTCCATCCATCATTACCGCGCTGACTTTTCCCTCGCTAAGAAGTGAGGATGTTGGCCTCAAAAAGAATCATACATACACATACGTATCTATGTGAGTAAAATAGTATGTTCTCGTAAGAATAGCTTGGCAGTATTTATTAGCTATTCCATAAGTTATAAAAATGGAATGTTACACCTTTGGATTTTGATTGGCCAAGCATATCTTAATCCAAATCGTACGCCGTAGTACATTGTTTATGAACTCCGCGTCTACAGTTCTCGACTTATACTATGATACGGCGGTGTATCACGGTTACAGAGTAGACGTGCCGCGTCCGTGCGTTACATAATTCAGCATGAGTGTCGCGCGTAATCGGCGCGGGCGCGTATAAATCGTGCGCACCGCCGCCCGCCCACTGAGCGCGCTGAGCAGTGCTCGCGCGACAGCGATGCGCTTATCTTAATAGCCTCCCCAGATACGATCGCCGCGGAATTTATCTGCGGCGCCGGCGAAATAAGTGGCCACTTTCAGCGCCCGCGCGGCAAAAACTTTAATGATAGTGGCTAAGAGCTATCAGCGAGACAGTTGCTCTTTATTTTTACAAATACAATAAACGGTACTTGAAAATTTAAGTTTTCCAAATGGTACTGATTGTGATATTGGTTAAGTTTTATTAGGTCTTTACTGGGAAGGATTTCACAACGAATTTTTAAAGGAAGTTGTGTACAACATCATTTAAAAATTTGTTTGTTTCGTTTGTTGCTAGACAATTTCTGAATAATTAGTGACCGCTAAAAGTTTTTAGTCTTAGATATGCTACTGACTTCTGTTCATAAAGAATCATTTTACAATGATGCTGCCTTTCTTTGCACATAAATGATACTATTATACATATTTTACTAACCCTTAGAAGGATGACACTAAATCCATCCTTCCAAGGATCGTATGTAACGTATGCACCAAAAAACATATTTTTATATGTCCAGTTCAATTTATTTCAGACAACTGAATTGGCACCATTGTTTTTGGTAAAGCACGAAACCAAGAACATTGCATTACTCAATTTAATTAAGTCGTGGGATTTGAATGCCAAGTACTCGCAATATTTATTAAAGCGTGTCTTCATGGGCGGTTTTTCAGCGCGGCTGATTTTATTGTTTATCGATTGTCCCGCGAGCGGGGACTTAACAGACTAACTGAATGAATAATGCATAGCCTGAATCAAATCTGAATCAATTTTCCCAATCTTTACCTATAATGAATATTAAGATTTTGACCTACCTAGACTTATTTTTTTATATTATAAAGAAGCTTCGTTTACTAGTTCCCTCCATAGTAACTAAGCGATAATTCACACAGTTAACGCAACACCGATAGCTTTCATATATTTCATTGGATCTGGGTGCTAAATAGAGCCATTATCTGTCAAAGATGATGATTACTTTATCAATCAGACGATGCAATGTACTTTGAACAAGGTTATCAATTATGGTTAAATATTCATTTAACCCTATTAAAAACTGATGAAAGGCATGAGATTGCGTCGCTAGTTTCCCGAAGTACGCTTCAAAATTATTCTGATGGAAAAATTATGGAATGTAATCAACAAATTGTTTTTACAGTAAAGTTACTCATTGAAATTATAATACAATACTATTTCTTAATAACTTTATTAAACCTGCTAAGGGTTTTGAAGGTAAGTCTTTATTTACTTACTGACTTGCTCGATCAGTTCTTGTAATAGAACCGACAGCAAAATAGTTAAACTAGCCAACATTACGTCGGCATCCAATAGTTAAACGTTTAACTTTTCCAATTTAAATATTCATAAGCTTTTTTATTTTACATCGTAAAGTTGTGTAATTAACTTCATTCATGCCACTTTAATGTGTTCGACATGTTTTATAGTTTATGTACCATGAAACCCACAAGTTTGCGGTCATTCACACGAAGAAGCCAACACTGTTCTGTCATAGAATATACATTTTTGAGAGATTATGGCCGTAGTTGACATCCGGATACAGTAAAATGCATAGGCATGATGTGTGCCGAGTTATCCGTGTTAATGACCGCTTACGCATTATTTTACTGGATTAGTTTGAGATGTTAGGATTTAACATTTCTTTAATACACCGAATACCTACTACCTTATAGCTGTTATTTTGCGTACTAGATACAAACAGCTTAACAATACCTACAACAGAAAAAATAGGTAAATAAATAACTTGCAAGCAATGCTTCCATACAGTGCGACTTCGTCAAAGTTTCGCCGTTTGAATGTGAAATGTACAATATTTCCATGACAACGCGGTGTTCATTGAAATGCAGTGAGTTCTCAGAAAGTAACATCACATGAAATCACGAAGTCCGCAATCATACGAGCAACTCCTCTTCTAAAGTGCTGTAGAATATTTTTTAGTTCAAATTCACATGTTTGTAAAGTAATCTCGGTTTGCGACTATAAGTTGTTATCACGTATCATTTTAAATAGAGACTGAAAAACAATGTTCTGCAAAATAAATAGACTACTTTATAATCAACTAAGGCACGACAAAAATAAAACCATCTTGATATGGAATAAGAAAATTGAAAATTTCCCAAAGTTTGCCAAACTGTTATCTAAATTGAGATGTTTCACACTCACTTCGCCCAATCTACAGTGGAGTACAAGCCAGGATGAAAAAAAAACGTGACGCAAGCAATTTTGTCTTGTGGAACTTGGTCTCGATGCCCCTGGGAGATAACTCGTTCATTTCGCGAGCAGATTGAACCAATTCTCCTCTTCAAGACATGAATTTAAAACGTTCTATTTACAATTCCCCTTCGCTCACAAAACAACCCCAACATTTTTGTTTGAATCTGTACCTTCGTAACGAACGTGATTGCGTTTTTAATTAGATCCTCTTTGTTGAGTTTCTGAGTAGGTATGTAACACGTTGCGGTGAGTTCATTTTATTGTTACAACTATTTTGTAATAAGAAAGTATGAAATAAGAGACTTATCTGAGGGCATCACATCATTTCCAGACGATTTTGCCAGTATTCTAGTGGCCATTTTATAAATTCGTGGTTTATTCTATATCGGAAACTGCATTTTAATTTAAAAATGCAGATCTTTAAAAACAACTAATTAACAAAATAATCTTATAATTTCCGCATCGGCTGTGGTCTTGATTAGCTAAGACAATCAATCTTCATCAGAAGAAACTATTCAAAATTATGACTTAGAATATTGGTTTAGTACCTATCTATAGAAGAAAGACACGATTAATGGACTGTTCCACAAACTAACAATACTTTCAAATCCTTTGTGTGTTTTGAAATAACACTGAAATAAAATAAAATAGTATTGTTTTTCGCGCCCTATTAAAAATACTTCACGCAATGACTTCCGTCCTTAGACTATTTCCGTCCAACGTTGCGAACGTAATTTATTATTCCCCGTAATTAACAAATAAACATAAGACTGTAATAGCACACTTTTCACGCAAAAGCATAATTTTTTTCCGTCTTTTATCCCAAAAATCTCCATAATAGCTCATGATTAAGCTTAAGTGCTCGGCCGGTGGCAGCTATACGATTATGAATAAGATTGCTGCGCCGAGTGCTTATAAAACTTAAATGAACGTTCTGAAACGATGAAGATTTTTTATAAATAATAATATGAAGAGAAAGAAATAGAATCTCAACAATGTATTGGTACAAAATTTTCTCCTGTGAAAATTTAATAAGTAACTAATATACCTAAACCCATACAGCAAGCGATTTATCAAAAATGAAGGCTGGTTCGATCCCTATCCTGCCCATTAAACTATCGACGTGAGCCCACTCCTAACATAAGCATTAGCTTAGCTGGAGAGGCTAACGGGAATGCTAGTAATCTTAAAAGAAACGTTAAAATTTTTGTGAACTTATTATCAAATTATTATGCTATATTATTAGAGGTATACAGCCTCCGATATCTATGTACCTGCCTACTAAATAAATATTCTTCATACAAAAACACTAATTGAACAAGCTTTCCGCAATCTAATTAAGCCTAAGTAAACGTTACCTGGAAATCCGAAATCTCTAAAGACAGGAAAGTAGTTACATAAGCACTACATAAAATAATAAACAAAAATAAATGTTTTCGCCTCCAAATTCGGACTTTTTACTTAAGAAAATAAGGTCGGCATTAGGTTGCGCATCTCAAGTTAATAATAGCAATTATCGCAGAGTAACGGAGTATGGGAGGGAGCGCGTTAATGCATAGTATACACGCGACTCACGAGAACACCCCCGCTAGGTCACAATGAAAAAAAAAGAATCTAATTAAAAAAGTAATCACGTCTGTTACAGGAGTAGAGATTGAAATAAAAATGTTAGGGTTGCAAGCTAAAAAAATATGTGTGGAACGTTTTAAAATACACATCTCGGACAATGGAATATAGAATTTCGGCTCGATAATTGGGAATCTGTAGAGAGCATTACGGTGATAAAGCCAGGCTGTCGCTAATTTCCTTACAGTTCAAATAGCTAGCTCGACCAGGCAATGCCACTCTCTCTCAGAAGATCGGCGCAAAGTAGCTAATACAGCTGCATTTCGTACGATGTGGGAGAGCCGGAAGAATCCCCCTCCCCCTCCCTTTCCTTCCATCTGTCCAACTTCCCTTCAGGTTAGCATCGTGCGAGCAATCCCTTTGGTATTTCAAGCATCTATAAGCTAAGGTAACTCCTTAACATCAGGTTCATGGATCTCTCACAGAAGATCGGCGCAAAGTAGCTAATACAGCTGCATTTCGTACGATGTGGGAGAGCCGGAAGAATCCCCCTCCCCCTCCCTTTCCTTCCATCTGTCCAACTCCCCTTCAGGTTAGCATCGTGCGAGCAATCCCTTTGGTATTTCAAGCATCTATAAGCTAAGGTAACTCCTTAACATCAGGTTCATGGATCTCTCACAGAAGATCGGCGCAAAGTAGCTAATACAGCTGCATTTCGTACGATGTGGGAGAGCCGGAAGAATCCCCCTCCCCCTCCCTTTCCTTCCTTCTATCCAACTCCCCTTCAGATTAGCATCGTGCGAGCAATCCCTTTGGTATTTCAAGCATCTATAAGCTAAGGTAGCTCCTTAACATCAGGTTCATGGAGTGAAAATGATCATGTAGACTGGAGAAATCACATGAGACTGTACTTACTAAAATGTTTACTGTGTGGACTGATGACGAGAAAATAAGGGTAGACATATTCAGAGTCACGTCTCTGCTAACAGTGCCGAATAAAACCGAAAGTGAATAAATAATATAATATTTTAATGGCGTATTTTTTTTTATAACTTAGTAGCACATATTATCTAAAACTTATCGTATATTGTCAAATGTTTTTCTTAAGAAAGTGAAAAGTTATTACTAAGCATTAGTCATCGTAGTCATTAGTCGCTCCCGACGGGAGAAACTTCAATTGCAAGCGAGCACATGCCTTCACAATTTGCACACTAAGATATTTGCATACGGTTAACACTGCAATGGCTCGCAGTCTCGAACTCGAAGCCTTGTATTATTTTCTGTAATCATAATTACAAATTATTTTTGGCGAACCTATTGCCATGATTATTATTACTGGACACATTCCCATGCATATAACACTGACATTCTTATTAAATGGCATTTAATTAGCATTTGATGACTGGCATCTAAACGAAATAGAAAAATGTCGCAGCACAAGATATCTCGGAAATAGTTTTATATACGATCCAATCTGGGTTGTCCAGATTGCCCGCAATTAATAATGTCGGTCAAGCGCTGCTGCTTCGCGGTTTTTGTTGTGACAAATGAATTAAATTGATAATAACAAATTCAAATAACATGTATTAACTATTGAACTCTCTAAATTACATTTTCAAAGAAGATATATTCGAGCATATTCTATCTGGGCATTAATACACAGTACTCGTATAAAACAAAGTCGCTTCCCGCTGTCTGTATGTCCCTATGTATGCTTAGATTTTTAAAACTACGAATCAGATTTTGATGCGGTTTTTTTGAATAGATAGAGTGATTCGAGAGGAAGGTTTATATGTAGAATACATTCTAATTAAATTTGCAAATAGTAGAGAAAGCCGTGCGTAGCCGGGGCGGGTCGCTAGTACCAAACAAAACAAAGAGTTTCTCGGTAATGAGGACTTAAATACGTTAGTTACGAGAAATCTCATAAAAAAATCAGTATGTTGTCCCTATTTACCGCAAAAGATAAATTTAATGTACAAAACCACAACATTATTTTGCGATTATTTCCATGCGGGATTGATTATGTTTTTTCCCGCTACAACGAGTCATAAAAAGGTAAAAGGTTTTCGCCTTTGAAACTGAAATATCCAATTAGGTGCTTTACCATATTATTTACAAAAAGTTCATGAAAAAATTCATATTTTCAGGGCCCTTAGCTTTTTTGTTACTTTGCACATAGCGTGGAAAAATAATACCTATGTACATAGCTATGTATCCATAGCAAAAGCTAATGGATGGATAATGGAGTAAGGATAACAGGTCATTTATTAAATAAACGAGTAAATTTTCTAATGAAATATACACTCTCACTTAAAAGCCATTATCGGTGGACCATATTATAATTCTGTATTTATAACAGCCGCGGAAGCAGTTTCAGGCACATGGCACTGCCATTTTGCGTTGATAATGGCACTTTCATTGAGATAGAGGTTCATTCGATTGAAACTGTTTCTAAAACTATCCATTTCGCACTGAACGGTTATAGCCAGTTATTTTATTAAGATATTAAAATAAGATAAGTTTATCCTGTCCTGTATCAATAAGTTTTGTTCAATAGCATTGAAAAAGGGCTCCCAAAGCTTTAACTAAGCCTATTCTAACTATAGGCCGCGCCGCTACGCTATGTATGCTACGACGTAGCACAAAACGTCACGTATTTTATACCACTATCTATACCTATTTAAACTACCTGTGATGTATTTGCCAATAAATGTTGTCTATTTAAGTATTAATAAAACTTTTTTAAAATATTTAATTAATTATACATCATGAATAAATAATTTAGACTGGGCACAGGCGTCCTCTCAATATGAAAGGCATTCAGGCCATAATCCACCCACGCTGGCCCATTGCAGGTTGGCGGATGTCACTTGTTTTTTTTGAAAACTGGTTAGATTATCTAAGACATGCAGATTTCCTCACGATGTTTTTTTCACCGTGAGCAAGTAATAATTTCATAATAAAAAATAATATCTCTGAACAATTTCTAGAAACTAGCATCAGGGTTTAATATCTCTCATCAGCAGCAGTCCGATGATAAAATTGGAAGACTATAAAATGAAAACTGGCGATATTTTAACTGGGAGCCATTAACATGACACATTGGCCGGGCCTGGGCGGCGTGGAATTAACGGAGCCGCCCAGCGCGCTGCCAACTGGCGAGTTAACGACTATTTGCCTTTCACCCGTTAAATATATTCATTCATTGTGTAAAACGGTATTAAACTAGTCCTTCAAATACATGAGCCGAATATAATTATCGACAGTGCTGCTGAAAGGAGACGGGATCAGAGTTCAGACTTCGTATATCGAGAGACCGGTATTGTGAGTCTTATTACAAACACTCTATAATCCTACTAATATTATAAATGCGAAAGTTTGTGAGTGTGGATGTTTGTTACTCTTTCACGCCAAAATTACTGAACGGATTTGGATGAAATTTGGAACATAGATAGTTTATAACCGGGATTAATACATAGGATACTTTTTATCCCAATAATCCCGATTTTTTTTAAGTTAAATACTACGCGGACGAAGTCGGTGGGCACAGCTAGTATTCTATATACTCTTTATCGAGCTTGGCCATCATTTAGCTTATGTGAGCGGTTATTTATATGGTGGAGACAATCTTTACCCAATTAGCTACAACTCATATACAGGCCGGCACGACCGTCTTAAGGCTGAAGCGCCCATCTAGCCCGCGAAGTTAAAATTTTTTGAGGCTTTTAAGAAATTTTTCATAATCTGACAATAATAAAAGACACATTTTGTGATTTGCGACAAACACAGTATGCAGTGCGTTTATTAATGTATCCAACTTACTCTAAAACATTTTTATCCAGATTATCTGGCAATTTTTGTATATTTAGTGATTAACTAGTATCATTTCCACCGTGATAATATTTAGAGTAAAATAAATGTATTAATAAACGCACTGCATACTGTGTTCGTCACAAATCACAAAATGTTGTCTTCAATGTTTTCAGATTTTGGATAAACTATAAAAATACTCGAAAAATTTGAATTTCGCCTTAATACAACCTTCTCACAGAAAATCTGCCTAAAGTAACCATTATAGTTGCATGTCGCATGATGAGTGAAAGAGCTGGCAGCCCAACCCCTCCCTTCTTCTACCTCCGTCTGCCTCCCTTACCTTCGGCTAAGCAACATGCAAGCATCTACAGGCCACAGTACCTGCTTAACATCATGCTTGTTTGTCGAGTTTGTTATATATTACAATAAATCTATTGAACGTATCTAATCTAATGTAATCCATTACACAATCAATCAGATAAGGTTCCTAATTGGCCTCGGATTTTATTTCGTCAATACATCGTTTAACATTATTCATTCGGTTAGTCGGTTAAGTCGCAGCTTGCGAGACAATTATACTATAAATCAACCTGACAGAATATACTCGCAACCCAATGCGGGAATAACTATTTATGGGCATTCGAATATCTCAACTTTAAATATTGGACAAGCACTGATATAATCGGCAGTTGTCTGTTTGTCCTCTCTGTTCACAGTTGCGATATTTTTTTAATGTAGTTGATTGATTGACATCCTTTATGTTATAAATGGTCGCAAAAGTATACTATCACTAAATATTTTGTGATTACTTAGGGACATTCTGGGGTCCAATATACCTGATTATTTTGGGCATTTCTAATACCAAGCTAATTTTGATATTGACTGTACAATAACGTCAACACCTATGTAGATAAAACCTCAAAGGAATTCCTCGTATAATATTCCTTTCACGGCTAAATCTGACTTTTTAACACATAAGGAAAGTCAACGCAGTAATGATGGATGAACCGCCCTCCTCTCGGTAATACAGGAATGATAAATATCCTACCCTTTTTAACACTCTTTGATGTCTTATTTGTTACTTTTATGAGGTTTTATCGGCACTGACTGATTTAATTCAAAGGGCCACGTCAATAACATATATTACACGCAAACCTTGCTTACATATACAACCCCTTACAAAACATGAATTTAATTAAGTAATATCTAATCTAATTTACGATTTCCAGGAATAAAACAATGTTAACGATATTTTGGCAACAGTAAATAATGGGTTATGAATTTCAAGAAACTATTAGAAGAAATATTCACAAAATAAACTTGTTAAACGATGTCTGCCGGCAGTAAATTTCGCACCGTCCGCGTAGACATTGGGAGGCGAAAAGTTAGTCTAAGCCGTAGTCGTCAGTGCTCCCGGCTCCAATCACCCAGCGCCGGGCCGAGGAACAACAACTGGGAGCGAGCTCACTTCATTCGTGCCTTCGCAAGTTGTGGAATAACTTAGGAATTCAATTTGCTGACGGAGGCGCGGCCGCGGCCTGCAGAAAGCTATGCATCGCCAACTTACACATTGTTACGTCATCGAACTCTGTTTTGAACTCAACCGTACCAGCGCCATTTATATTGCAAAAGGAAACCGTGTGTTAGATGAACGAATAAAACCTTATTTTTATAATCAAGTCGGAAAAAAATGTTCTGTAATGTACTGTAGCCTATAAGATAGCTAGCACGTCGCCGATCTGAAGAGGAGTAGTACAATGGGTGGAGAAGGAAGGGGGTTAGTTGAATCTCTTTATTGTTTCTTCACTAACAGTTAATTGCATTGGTCGTTTTTGGTACTAAGTGAAAAACAGTGGAAATGTTATTGTCATAATATCATTATTAGTATGCAAATTCCGTGAATACACTTCCATTGATTGATTTAAAAACGTCGGTAAGTGGGAATAAATTACGGTTTGGTTACCAATAATTGAGATAAAAATAAACAAAAGAAAGAGAAAATACACCCGACTCCTAATAATGAAGTAGTTGAGATTTAATTAACAATACTGTTAATAAAAATAAACACAGGGCAAACGAAGGGATTTGTTGATCTTTGTTAAACGATAAATAAAGCTTTACACGCCCCGTCGTGAAGCAATTTACAATGGCAATCTTGAAGGAAGTGTCATGTATAAATTCATGTAAATAACTACCTAACGTAAAAACCCTACCACAATTACATATTTTGAATGATTATTATTTCACGTGGTTCTAATAATTGTTATAATAACAATAATTAACGACTACTCTATTCCTCTAATTTATTCCAACAAGCTGTGCACCCAGCTTCCAAAATGCTATACAATAATCTTTAAAAAAATACGGCATAGGTACACAGGTATGTGAATTCGCCTCTAATAAATTATTCAAAATGAACTTAGCCAACAGTTTCAAGCGAGAGTGGAAAATGTCGCCCGAAGGCGTGTCGGGTTCGTCACCGGACTAGTGATGTAACGAATATTCGCATTCGCATTCGCATTCGCGAATATTCGCATATTTTTTGACATTCGCATTCGCATTCGCAAGAATCTATGCGAATGTTTGGCGAATGTTTCTGATAAACAAAAAGGAAATTATCTATAGATGGATATGTAATTTTAATACTCGTACAACTAGTAAGAATAATATATTATTTAAACAAACTTGCTTATAGGGTGGCCCTTATTGCACCGCTTTAAGGTTCATAAAGCAGCTTATTACGCACTAGTGCTATTGGCTTTACATTTTTTTAATCTTAGCAAAGAGTTATCCTAAAATGGCAGGGACAATGGAATAACATTGCATGCAAAATTTTCAAAAGTTTTTGGCAGTACATAAACTATTTTTTTTGGAGAATTTGCAGTATTTTAGCTCTAATAGTCTCAGAATAAAATTACTGTGATGTCAGACGGACGTACCGAAACTATAAGGGTTAAAAGTTTGACTACGGAACCCTAAAAACTTACGGCGCGCCCTGTTGTTTTATTTTTCATTCATCCTGCAAAATAGTGAATTGCGTTTTTTCTTCAATTAAGATTGTAATATTCTAAATATTTTTTACTGGCAAATAACTGTTCCTGCCCGTTCCTGCCCGTCTGTTCTGATTTCTCTGCTGATAACTAAGATTATTTATTTTAGTACCTTGGTGCACTAGTATAATATAATGCAATATACCTAATAATGATATTATAGATCGTAACACAAATTGTCGATTGTTGATTGAATATGGTGCAACTTAATGTGACCTAATGTGATTGGAATTATTTTTATTTTTATTTAATGCTATTGTAATTGTAATTTAATTTGATTTCGATTTTATTGATATTTTTATTTATTTTATTTGTTATTGTGTTTGTAATGTTAATTTAATATGGGTATTTGCCTGAAATAAATGGATTTATTTATTTATTATTTATAAGTTGTAAAATGTCGTATGAAACGCGTGAGCATTGTTAATTAGACACCTCGGCTCCATCACAGCACAGCCCTCGCGTTAGTCTCTGGCTGCAAACCAGCCTCGATCGCAACTTAGCTTACTTGCACATAATGCACTTATTTAGTTATATTTGAGCTTAAAAAACACAATTAAGCTGTCTTGAGGTAGGCCACTAAATTATAAATCGGATAATTATCTATTGCTCTTGTTAGTCTAATAAAAATATTTACTCAATAAAATTTGAATATCAAATAAATTTGATTAATGTCTTCTTTGAATATCTAATAAATTTAATTAATCTTTTCGAATTGATGTGACTAACTTCATTCTTTCAACCTGTATGGGTTCGGCTGTTTGGCTGACACGAAATGTTAAAATAAACTAACATTTTGCGCGTTCTTTATAAACCCCCCACGAAAAATAGGGGTGGTATAAGTTAACATGTGTATTTGTGTGTATGTGGCATGTTAGCGCCCAAACAGATGATCTGATTTTAATTTTGTTTCTTTGTTAGAAAAAGTTTTATGATCGAGAGTGTTCTCAGCTATGTTTCACGAAAATCGATTCAACCGTTTGACAATTGTAACTCTTTGTGACTCTTTTGTAATTTGAAAAGTCATAGCGTCGAGGTTTTTTTTTAAAAAATCAATTAAGAGTTTCTTATTTGAAAGTCAACATTCGCATTCGCATTCGCATTCGCGAATGTTGGAGCCAAATATTCGCATTCGCATTCGCATTCGCGAATGTCAAAAATCAAACATTCGTTACATCACTACACCGGACCATCACTCTTATTTGCAGTTTTTATAGCCTTGCTTTGCTTTTATAACATTGGAAACCCCAGTTTTTTAAACGTACGACGTTTAATTAGTTTTGTTTTAAAAAAAATCCTAGCGTAAAAGTCTATGAAATACAATGAGGCCGTAATAAATAATACCTTTTATAATACAGCAACCAGCAGTGATAGCCGATTGGTTAAGCACGCGTCTTGCGGGCTACCAGGTCTCGGGTTCAACCGGCTCGAACCTCTGGATTTTTCTATATCAATGTGCGAATCATAATTTCTATATGATTATCACTTGCTTACGGTGAAGGAAAACATCGTGATGAATCCTGCATGTCTTAGAAGATTCAACCAATTTTCGAAAGACATGAAATCCGCCAACCCGCACTGGGTCAGCGTGGTGGATTATGGCCTGAATCCCCCTTGTGTTGAGGGGAGGCCCGTGCCCAGGAGTGGGACGTCGAAAAGGGCTAAAATCATTATATTATTTATTATTATAATATACATATCACTACGTAGTATAACACAAAGTCGCTTCCCGCTGTATGTATGATTAGATCTTTAAAACTACGCAACGGATTTTGATGCGGTTTTCATAGATAGAGTGATTCAAGAGAAAGATTTATATGTATAAAACATACATAATTTTGCACACTGATAAACACTGATAATTTTAGGGCCGTGCGAAGCCGGGGCGGGTCGCTAGTTATTATATAACATCGATAGACACTTAGAGCCCTGAGTGTACCCCGCATTAGTTTTTCACAAAGCGATCGATAAGTCCCATATTAATCACTGGGGTGTACGTAAATCGTTCAGTGTCGTCTGCAAACTCGTGTTCAGCGCCAAATAACCGGCTCCGTGGCTGATTCGTTTCTCTGTTGTGAATTTGGAAAACAAAAAGCTGGGAACTTAATTGTTCGGCGATAAATTCGGAAATTGTTTTGCAGTGTTCAATTACTCACTACTATTGTCAAGTATATAATCGAAAAATGCATGTTCATTTAAACGAATGCGACGCATACATCTCTTTACAAATGTGCCACTTATACTTATTTAAGAACGAAATTATTTACGTCTTTTAGTACTTCAGACACTGGGATAAAAAAATGTTCTTCCAAATCCCAAGATACTTGTCGTTAGCACGCTGAAAGTTTGGAAATCGATAAGTCTGTAGGTTTTGAAGGTGCTTCGTAACTGCCCACTAGAGACTGACTAGTATTTTATTAGGCTGTAAACTGGCTATAACTGTTAAACATTCTAGTGAAGCCATATTATTATAAAGTTCAAAGGTATTATGAACCTTTTTGTAGGTATTTGTGTTATAGCGTCGACATCACAGATAGATAAAGCATGTATCACGATTTGTATTGAAACCAAGCGTGCGGAATTTTTAACACCTACTGTGACGTCACAAGTGACGGGAAATCCAAACCGATTCAAAGACACCGATGCCCCTCCGCCCGCTACAATTCTCTCGAGTGTATCTCTCTCATACTCATATTTTTATATCTCTACTCGTGCGGACTATAAGTTAGCGGCTACCAACCTTGACGCTTGGTCGGGGTTTCGTACACGCGAAGTACATGCATTTGCGTTATCTGTGTAAATCAATATCTGTGGTCGACATTGATCGATCGTTCTTTCTATAAAAGCCTGCTTGTATATTTGATTACAAAATAATTAATGATTGATGGGGGATATATCTACGTTGTTCAATGCAGGACTTTCTACGTCTTAAAAAAATAAACTGTTTTCTTTTCGTTAGCTGAAAAAAGGGAATCAAGCAAGCGCACCGTTCAATTATTTGGCTGGAAAGTGCCATAAGAATTCTCCCTTGCAGTAATCGATATTGTCGCCGAATTGCCGCGTTACCGCCATGATGGATGTTGTTTGGCAATGGAAACGTCGCCTTGTTTTGTGTCTAGGCAGTACCACATAACGTTATTATTATTGCGTTCAGGTTTGAAGGCATAGGATAAATGTTCTTCAAAAGGTAGAGTTCATTATTATTCGTAATTCGAATGTAAACATTAACGTTGATACATAAAGATAGTTAAATATAAATAAACATCTCACCGTATATGGGTGCCAAATTCAGCCATCTGAAAAAAATAATAGGAAAACGTTGACGTTTTCATCCTGCAAATTGTATAAAAAATACTTTTAGCTACGCAGGTAATCTACCTAGTAAAATTTCCCAGCATCACAAATACTTATCTTAAAATACACGCCCAATCTCTCCCCAACACACAACCACACAATTACAGCAAAATGAAGTGAATACATAATCCACCTGTTTAAAGTACAAGGTGTTTTCCGTAATCCGATATTTTAAGGCGCATTTTCTTCCCTTAATATATGTATGTCAGAATAAACCGTTTTAATTTCCCCCGAGCCGGGGCGGACCGGCAATTTGCTGCGTCTCATTATGAAGATCGTTGGCTTGAGACAATATTACGGGCTGGATGCTCCGCCCGGCGCCATATCAAATGCATAATGCTGCACCACGCTGCCGAGACGAATCTCTTAATGCTATTTAAATGCGGTCGCTGCTCACATGCATTATGTATTGGTAAGAATTTGAAATGTTTCTTTGGATCTACTACACAAGTTGTTTTGAGCTTCTTCCTATCACAGTTGTTTAAAAAAACAATCATATAAATAATTACACTAGGTTCCTAAGCTTAATTTTGTAAAAAAAATAAGTATTCTTGGAGGCAATGTTCTTGCTTAAATTATAAATCTTTGGCATATTTAATTTAATTTACTTAATGAAGTATATGCCTACAGTAAATATATGATGGGGAAAGGAAGTAATGAATCGTCTCCTTTCTCGTGTTGCGGGCGTTCAGTAGGACTTTAATGTCGCCCCAAGCGATCTAAATTGCACAATGACAATTTCCAATGCGTGTTGACCATTCGACGGTACAAATCGTACTGCGCTCACCGTCGAGAACAGCTAACGCAAGTGGACTTTTTCCACACCTACAGATGGCGTTGTCGTTTCATTTCGATCGTTTAAATACTTTTGGGCATCAATTTTTTTATTTTGAAATCTCTAACATTTATTAAGTATATATTAGGTACATAAAATGTAACTCCCATATATTCATGTAAATTAACTAAATAGGAAAGACCATCAAAACGGACGAGGTTACATACTAGAACGTTCACTAAATGCTGTGTTCAACTATTCAGCTCGAGTGAAGTGTATGTGTAACCTGCATTAGCATTAGTACAGCAGCAGGCAAATACACTAATGCATAGTGCTTAATTCACGCAAGAAGCCTTCGCTCGAACCGTTCCCGTGAGTGCTCTCTAAAGGCTTGCTACGAAAAACTCGTAACCGCTTCGCCACTTGCACAATTTATGACGGTAGTTAGGCCAACGCAGCGCCTCTGTTACCGCAAACAGGTAAGATCCATTGTAGCAGAGACCTCCCCGGCCCCCGCTCGTCCCGGCCAACGCGACCACTGGGGGGTCGCACAAAGAAATAACGAGGGTCTATTTTAAGAAGTAGGTTTGCAGCCGACCAATATACAAGCGAGTTGAAGACGCGACACGAATGCTTGATGAACTTTAATTACAGCGACGGAACCAACGTGGAAGCAATTGCCTGCCTGCTGTATTAGCATAATCATTTTGTAGCCCTCCCGTGGCTAATTGATGTGAAATTGCTGATTTAGAGTTCCAATTTCAGAGCACTAAAGTATACACTTTAATCTTAGCCATAATCATTTCAATATTACAGGGATCGTTTAGTAATACGATCTCTCGGTTCTTTGGTTTTATCGATTCCGACAGAGTGGGCCGGAGAGTCTTACGTTGTACATAGTTCCCGATCATTGGAAGCTTCAGTTAGTGTAACGGTGAAACGGTTTCTGGGGTGTTATGGAGAAATTATGTGCTCGGGTCAGAGGTCGAAGTGAAGGCATAGATAAAAATGTTAACGACAAGGTAGTTTTCCGTGGGATCAGTAAGATTTATTGCGGATTATCGCCATATCATGGGACTTTTAAAGCTCGAACATTTTACGACTTGAAAGCTCGGAGCCATCTCTTCTAACCGTATCTAATTGCAGTTAAATAAACTCGAATGGACTGTTCATTTGCTGCTCTCATTTCAACATTTACTTAATTACTAGAGTTAAATTGAACTGTAACCTGGCGATATTTATCTATTTATTAAATTAAAAGTACTTATCCACATTATATAATTTGTATGAACCAAAGAAATTGTATTACATACGAAATGAACACGATTGACGTTATGAACAATACTAGCTATGGAATATTATCAATGTTATCGACCTTCTAAATAATCCTTCTTAAATAACTATTATAAAAATATATGTACCTACGGAATGGAAAGTATTTATAATCAAAAGCGAATATAACCACGAGAGATATTGATAGATCCGTGATGGAATATTCAGATGTACTTCGGGGATAATGATGGACGCCTCATTGTTCCCTGAGTATATTTTAAATTCAAATCAGACAACGAAGAGTTTCGGACGTCACCTTGGAAAATAATAAGGATGCTTACGCCGGAGTAGAGAGATGTGAATGTAATTAATATTTTTAACTAATTTAAAACACTGCATTTTGGGCCATTTTACCCAAATACTTACCTCAAATAATCAAATATTATTACTAGAATATGTGGATCTAAGAAGAAACTTTTGATGTTAGCAATAAAGTAAATTAACTTTGGTATTAAAATAAATTAATTGGCGAGCCAGCGGCATACAGATGAAGGCATTAATATCGCAACCGCAGCAAGTTAAATTTATCAACATGAAACCTAGCTGGAGCCATGAGAAATTGTCCTCGGCAAAATTCATGCATTTCTTTCACGACAAACAAAAAATATAACTTAAGAAAAACAGAAACTAAGATGAAAAACGAATCAAATCTATCTACCTACGTCAGAAGAAGCATTTTGTGCGCTGGAATATTTAAAATGGACATTTAAATAGGTAAGTACCTAAATGCTGACTGTCACTAATCTGGATGACTGATAATCGCAGCTAAAACGAAACTTCTCTAAGCTAAATTTAGGCATAAGCCTCTTAGTTTAGTTAATCCAATTAAGTTCGTAAACAAAAGAAATAGGGGCCTATCTCTCTAATTGTTATTTTTATCCATACTTGCCTCGTCTTGTTGTGTTGAAGATCAAACACGGCACCGCGATTTTTCTTCTCAAAAGTCTGTACTGACGGAATAATATGAGAATTTATTGCACGCGTTTAATTTCCGCTCGGTGACGGAACGGGAGTCAATGTTTGCGCGCATAATTTATGACATCGATGACCTAAAATAAAGCAGTGGCGTGTGATGGTGCAAGGAAATGCAATTACCTAAGACTATTTTGAAAAGACGCGCGATGTTTGCCTACTAGCTTGGTTGACTAAGGGCTGAATGCCTCTCGCAGTTTGGACTGAGTATAATAGCAAAAAGCACATTACACCCTATGGCACCCTATTACATTGAGATAAATTATCATCGGTGAAATGTAGGTTCACTGAAGGTGTACCTATTACATCTTTGTTTACTCCTCCGAATACTGGCATGATCGTATTCGAATGTTATTAAGACCACAGTGTGGGACAGCCACGAAATAAACAAATGAACATGACACTTGTTGTTTAAAAGGGTACAAGTTTCTTGATTGTCTAGAAGCAGAAAATGAACAAGAAATTGGCATTCTTCTGACATGGCTTCCGATTAGGCCCACATGAACAAATCGATCTCCAGTCTGAGAGCGATCTTGAGTACGCTTTTGTCATGTCATTTTGTACTTGAGTAACATAAAAATGACATTTCCAAGACTGCTCTCACGATTGAGAGTGAGATGTAGGTAATTATTAATACGGACCTTATAATCTTTGCACGTGATAAATACATAAATATAATCTTAAGTATATAATACTAGCTGTGCCCCCCGACTTCGTCCGCGTAGTATTTAACGTAACAAAAATTTCGGGATTATCGGGATGAAAAGTATCCTATATGTTAATCCTATAGGTTATAAACTATCTGTTTTCCAAATTTCATCCAAATCCGTTCAGTAGTTTTTGCGTGAAGGAGTAACAAACATACATACATACATACATACATACATACATACATCCACACTCACAAACTTTCACATTTATAATATTAGTAGGATGACAAAATCTCGGGAATTGAAACCGATTCCGACTAGCATCGTGAGAAATATGAAATGGTCAGGCATTCCATATTTCTCATATCATATTACAACGTCAAAATGTGGTGCAAACTATTCACGTTCTTCCGACTGTAAACAATTGTCACCTGCGCTCACCAATATTAGCTCAAAATTTACGAGAACTATCGGCTCACGATGTAATTCACCATGCAGGTATTTCATCTAGACCCAGTATCTCGGTTGCAAAACTTTTCTATGTAATCTCAAATTGAGATCGCTTTTCATAAACATTGACTCTATGAATTGTCCAGTTACCACTTCTATTTACTATAGACTAGACCAAAAGTATTAGCTACATTAGATACCTAAATGAAACAAGGCAAATTGATAAATTCTCATAATCATTTCTAATGAATAACATATTTTTTATCAATACCATGATATTATTTGCTGCGAGTACATGACACATCGAACGTTATCCAGACTAATGTTTGGTAATTTGACTGAAAGCGGAGATACAATTTCATGAATAGAAACTAATCATTTCACGATAGATATTGAACATGATATAAAATCACAAATTAAAGCTTTGGCATTGACTAATGTTTGGTAAATCAATTAATATTTTAATTAAATGTAACCAAATTGTTAGTAATGATATACTTAACTATAGTTAGTTATGTTTATTACCAATTAGTTTCGATATTTCAGTAAAGTTCAATTAAATTACTACAGATTCTCTGTGAACCTCCTTATTATTCCTTTTTTTATAAATATCGCCAGACTGACACTTCATCTGTGTGGTCCCAAACTAGTGTCACCCAGACCAGGGCAAATTACGAATGGGGCATTTCCAAAATTTGCCTCGGCGGGAATCGAACCCGCAACCACCATGTGCAGTGACCTGAGCGGCCTACGCTCGAACCACTGCGCCAAGCGGTCGTCAAAATTAGAGCGCCAGCGCTGTACTGGGGTAATGCCACCCTCTCACAGAAGATCAACGTAATTTATCTATTATGCTGCGTTTAGTACCTACTTACTCATAAATTGTAGTGATTTCGTATAATTAATGGAAGGGTCGCAAGCCGAACCTTGAAAGTATTGTTATCATCTTACATTTATACTGGATAGAAATGAAAAATATCGTGTAATACTAAAATAAGACCTTATTACATTCTTGAACCGACAAAAATATTAATGTGTGATGATACATAAAGCATTTTCATAGGTACATAAAAATACAAAAAGTAACTTATATTATCTAAAAGGGTACACACACAAGACGTATAAACGCATACACTAGATACATAAGTTATATATAGCAACAATGTTAATGACGCACTCAAGGGATACACGTACTAATGAACCACCGTGAAAATGTTGGTGAGACCGTCGCAATAACTCAAAAGGGCCTTATTGTCGTCGCAGCAGAATTCCGGTGCGCAGGTAACGGCGTCGTTACTGCGAAGGTGAAATTGGTGACAGGCAGCGGGAATGAAACAGGCTAAGCGTATGCTGAGTTGCAGGCGATGCAGCACACTATAGCACTAATATACAGATTCGGCAGGGCAGCCACGAGCGTATGCTGGAAAGCAGCTCAATGACACAGACATCTTCTAATTTCTTTAAAATATGGCCCACTCAGGTTAATAGGTATTTCGCCAGTATCAAGTAACAAATAGCAATACAAACACATGTAATAAAAATCTATATATATATATAAATCAAAGGTGACTGACTGACTGACCGACTGACTGACTTAGTGATCTATCAACGCACAGCCCAAACCACTGGATGGATCTGGCTGAAATTTGGCATGCATGTAGATGTTATGACGTAGGCATCCGCTAAGAAAGGATTTTGATTAATTCTACCCCCAAGGTGATAAAATAGGGGATGAAAGTTTGCATGAAACTTTGTCAATTTTAAACCGATCTGGCTGAGACTTTGCATGCATAAAGCTACTATGACGTAGACATCCCTAAGAAAGGATCGAAAAACCACGCGGATGAAGTCGCGGGCTCAGCTAGTAAAATATAAAAATGTGACCGACCACATTGGAAAACCAAAATGGAGCAAAAAAGATATATTAACGATAATTCCAACGAGACAAATGTCAATGGTAACTTTCCATAAAACATGTATCCACGCGTATACGTTTCGTACAGAAATCTGCGTAAGCACTACATGCAACGCACCACGCAGCAGTACAGAAATATATCTGCATGACATGTGCCTGCCTCGCATACGTTACAAAATCGGCTCTGCCCTGCGCTGCGTGGAACTACGTCGCCTATGTCTGAGCATAAGCTTATACTTAATTTGTTCTGCGGTACCGCTGCGCCGCAGACGCCACGGTCGTACGTGTCGCCTTCGCCTAAACAAATATCACTAAAATCTTGAGAAATAATGGCCCAATTCTGTTGTTACATAAATTAAACTTGACTAAACTAACGTATAGAGTCAGCCATACCGCAAACCACAATCAAAGAAAAGACTAGAGTCCTTCGAGAAATCAGGATTGAAATAATTATCTTGTTAACTTTCTTTTATATCTTTGAAATATCAGTCTTCATAAAAAACCCGTCATTTACGTTATCCTAATACTTAAGTAGTATGTTCAATGTATTCTTTAGAATAACCTTGATTAAATAATTTGTTCACCTCTGGGGCGTGTCATTAAAATTTTATTTGTAGGTTAATACAAGGTTTTAGATAAACTTTTTTACGTAATACTTTTTCTGTTCAAAGTAGAATAGATCTGTCTTGAGTAAATCATTCGTATTAGATGAATGTGTCTGCACGTCTCTCTCGAATGACCCAGGCCTAGGTAAACTGTCTCTATTTGCCTTCCAATATTGGATCCATTTGTACTAATTTCATTCAGACCTGGAGTATAAAAACTGTTGGTTTCATTTTCACACGAACGAACGACGATTAAGTTTGTTTTAAAAAAATACGTGGTATGATAGTATCTGCCTACATAAGTAGGTAGCTACTACATTTTATGACCTATACAAGATGTTTCAAAAATCCGAGATAATATTTGGAGTATTAGATGAGTATCGGGTAAAGAATTTAATAGAATAAAATCATGATTGAAATTAAAAACATTTTTCCTATTCACAAAATTTCACAAAATCGCAATATTTTGAATACTATTAAATATAATTAACCAACAAAGAAAATATAATTATTCCGCCGTCACTAAGCATTGACATATCAGCAACCGTACCTAAATTAATATATCGTGGACTTATTCCAAATACATAGGGGAAACCTTAGCAGATACCACCTGTCGCTTATTCTGATCGTATAGAAAATTCGTAAACCAAAGGTTAGCGAGAGTAGGTACTACCAGTGACACCGGCCACGCTCGGTGCCAGGAGTATCGCCGGAGCAGACTATTTTCCGCTACGCTGGCTTGTCCGAACACCCGCGGCGTTTGATGTAATCTGACGCCTCACGGCTTTGTTTCGCTTGGCATCATCTTAAATCAAATGCACGAACTTATAATGAATGTTAAAGTCAATCCTATACCGGCGATATAAGATAGATAACTAAGTACCAACAACATGCAGGTGCCTACTTATGGATTTGGTTGTTCTACTTGGAGCTTCCATACTCCAAGGCCAGTATTTCTCTGAACAGTCAAGGTTAGTAAATATTGTAATATACATATTCCTTAGCTGACAAGTAAATTTCGCTCGACGAAAGACATTTTATTCTGCGGTACTTCCGATTCACCTGTTTTTGACAACCTTATCAGCTTACCGAACGAATCTTGTACGTGTGTAGTAACATTATTTTCTTGATTGCCATTTATAATAAATCTGCTGGAAATATGCAGGAAATTGTCTGTCAATCTTTTTGTAAAGATTTTGTATGAAAAAATAAATACAAACTGACTCTATATTTTGATGATAGCTTATACATACTACTTGTAATGTGATAACTTTACATAAAATTTGGTAATACAAAGGTATTTTAATAATAATGAAATAAAATACTTTTTGATATTATTATACAACATTATATAGACGCTATTTACGAACCATAAAAATAATAATTAATAGATATAAATATTCTAAAATGAATTATGATAAATATAATTGATGGTCACTGGGTGTAGTCTAGCCCTACCATTCAGTGCTGGTACATGCTCAAGTGAGTAATAAAACCAGTTATGAGCGGCCCGGCGCGGCGCCGGCCACCCACCTAATCAAATATACCATAGTAAAGGCAATGAATTTACGAGCCACTAAGAGGATCCTCATATTTACTGGTTGCATATGGAAACGTTAGAGATATATCACCACTCGGGAATTAAGATGTTAGGGGTGCATATTTAACGTGAAAATATTTATGGAACTTATTATAAGACTAGCCTTTTCCCGCAGCATCATCCCACGTATTTTTTGGATGTTAACTAGTTAACAGCTCCACCTACCAGTGATAGCTAAGAACCACCAGGTGACCTCATAAGCACAAAAAAATTACAACAAAATCGGTTAAGCCGTTAAGGGAGAGAAGTATAACTAACACATGCACACCGGAGTTATGTATATAAATATAAAAATAAATAAATGATGGCCCTTTATCATGTCTTAAAAACGAAGAGAAAATCCATCATCTCTTCACTTAAAATAATTATTAACTTATATTATAGTCTCTCTTTCTCATCATACCAACTATCCGATCCTCACAAGTTTTTACACCATTGTTGCAAGCGTCAGTTAAAGAGATGATTAATATAACAGAAACTCTTCAAGTTTGACGTCAGCCGCTTCAATTATGCTCTCCAGATTGACAGGCACCTCTGCAACAGTAGGTAACACAATATTACTCCATAACAGGCTTCATCACTTCAAAGGTATAAGTATAAGACAGCGCGTGCCAGCACACGAGTGGTTGGATGTCAAACAAGATAGTTATACTTTGATCTTTACTTTATAGAGTTGCTTCTTGCCTGATTCCATACCTATTGCATATTCACATGGAATGTTTTGCTTATGTAGATCAAACACAGTCTCAGTGGTTTAAAGGTATTTCTGGTAATTTATATACATTAGCCTTTGATAAAGGAAGAAAAAAAATACCAATGGAAATATGAGCATTATTAATTTTACAAAACTACAATAAATATGTAAAAGTATCAATGTTGTTCATCTTTAATTAATGCAGGAGTAATTGTGTAGTGTACACCAAGACAATTATTTTTTGGATTAATGTCTAGTATCTAGTATATAGTGTTTTTTTATATCGCCAGACGAACACTCCAACTATTTATGGTTCCAAACTAAGCAAGGCTTATACTATGGGTACCGTAAAATGGACTGGGGGCGATCCTTGATACACCCAGACCAAGGCAAATTTCGAAAAGGTAATTGCCGAAATTTTTCCCAACGGGAATCGAAACTACTCGACGCAGCAGCCTCGAACCACTGCGCCAAGCGGTCGTCAGATTATTATGATTACTCACTTAAATTAAGAAAACCACTGATATCATAGCCACTATCTTGTCTGGAAGCTTTTATCGCATCTCTCACTGCGTCAACCATAACACGAGCCAAGCAGGTAGGAGGCTCGCCAGCAGCTAATGTTTGAAAATAGAAACAAAACAAATTAATGCAAGACTATCATAGCAATGTCTTGATGGCTTTGGCAAAATTGTATTGGGATTGCATTGTTTATTACCTTTCGATCCCAGTATACCAACAGGGTTCGGCCTTCTACGTCTGAAATACACTCGGAAATCATACGGTATATCTTTAGCTCCTATTATTTTATAATTCCACGTACGGTCTGTGTATATTTCACCTGTATGTTCATTATATTCGATATTCTCCATCAACCATATTGACGCAGACTGGATGAATGCTCCTTCTACCTAATTATATGTAAAAAATATATTGATTAGGTTTTCATTACTTTTATATTTAATCTCCATTTCATGTAGGTAAGCGAAATCATTTCTTACCTGTCCAACATCTATAGCTGGATTCAAACTCCTTCCAACATCTTCGAACACATCGGCCCTAACAATCCATTTAGTACCACTCAATATATCTACCTCAATTTCCGCAACAGCTATTCCAAAAATTGAATAATTTACCAATCGTGGATCATTCTCACTGGTTTGATAATTTGCTTGCAGCAGTATGCCCTGTCTATCTGCCGCAAAAACAATCTTCTGCCATGTTGCCGTAGGCATAGCTGCTCTAACAGGCGCCAATCTTGCGTTAATCTGATCACAACATCTTATCACAGCATAAGCGCTACACTCACTTGTAATACTAGAAGCCGTAGCAAAATTATTTGGTGTTGTGTAATTAAGGCAAGGTGTTACAGAGACAGTATCAACTGGTATGGAAAATTCGTAAGCCGCAACTTGGGCGACTTTAGTACATACCCCTTGTCCAATCTCCACGCCGCCAATAGAAATAACGACACTACCATCTCCATGATAGACTGATACTAAAGCGCCATAGTTACCAAGATAAGCTGTAGGAAAGGCCATATTATTGAACCTTATCCCACGTTTCTTCCATCTATTCTGACTGTTAAATTCCTTTATACGTTGTTGCCTCTGTTTAAATTCCACTCTTTCCAAAAACATAGGAACGAGCATTGGAAGGTCATTGTCGTCTCTACGGTAATTTGCCATACGAACTTGCACTGGATCTATGTTCATTTCCTCCGCTATATGTTCCATTATATGTTCTATTCCTGAAATACCTTCAAAACCACCTGAAAAGCAATAGCTTACATTCCTTAACATATTTCACGAATATAGTATCTAATTACTATTTATTCACTGACCTGGAGCTCTCATAAAAACGTTGGAAGGTGCATCAGTTATCACTCCAAATGAATCAACTTTCCATCTGTTAAAACTATAGCAATTTTTCAGTGATTCTGTGGAATATGCGTTTTGATTTTCATTTGACGAACTACCATCATTCACATAAAATATTGCATCCATATATTGAATTTCACCTCTATCGTCTACCCCAACCTTAAATGAAACAATAATTTTATCATTTAATTTCACAAAACACTTGTAAATTCAACCTAGACATTTAACAATACCTCATAATCTAATCTTGTGTCTGGCCGTTTTCCAATTGCACGCATTATACTTGAAAGAGACATAGCCATCCGGCAAGTTTTACTAAGCTTGGTAGCAACTAAAGCAGTTGCGCAAGCGGTGAAAAGATGTCTAGTAATTTTACAGCCAAACCCGCCTCCACATCTTTTTGTTTTCACTGTAATACTAGAATAAACAATTAATTATACCGTCTTAAATAACTGAATAGAACAAATATTATATATATGTACTAGGAATTATTAATCTCGTATTTTACTTACAGACTTTCAGTAATATTTAGTAGCTTGGAGAGTGTGGCTTGGGTGATGTCTAAAAATTGCGAAGAACTTATTACTTCTAGTCCGTTATCAACAGGCTTCGATACAGTGGTATGTAATTCCATCATGTTGTGGTACTGACGTGGAGATATAAATGTTCCCTTTATTACTCGTCGGGTGTTCACTCCTCTGTCAGTAGGTACAATTCCAGGATAACTCACAAGTCTATTTTCTTCTTTTGGTGCTCGTATAGCATCTTCTATAGTAAATATAATTGGTTTATTGGGTACATTCTTATATTTTACTTTGACTAAACAAGCCATTTTATCGGCTAAAACTTGAGAATTTGCAACGACGATTGCCACAGGTTGATTGTAGTATACAACTTTGTGACTCGCTAGGAATTCTTCGTTTTCATACATAAGTACAAAATCAGGACGAATGACGTTGTTTACACCTGGTACATCAGCTGCAGTTAATACATCTAATACACCATCCTCGCTCTGAAATATATATATATATACTATAACAACTCAATATTAATTGCACATTCATGTAATTATAAATGCACATACTAAGCGTTTAGATACCTACCAATACTTCTGAACTGTCTATGCTTTCTATTTCTCCTCTAGCAATAGTAGAAAGAACAAACGCAGCAAATACTTCATTCTTTATTGTAGGTGCATCGTCAGTATATTCAGCTTCACCAGCGCATTGTATCATTCCTTCTTTTTTTAACAGTGGCTGTGTTATGGGATAGTCCGGTTGATCCGTGTCATATTCTTGATAACTTCGACTTACTGGTGGTCTGTCGTCTGTGGGTGTAGTAGCCCCTGATTTGTAGATAGGGCGCAAAACGTCTTTTGGACAAATTTTGAGTATAGTCTGCAAACCAAATACTTTAAGATTAATATATTTTGCAACTGTAATCGGATTTTTAAAGTTTCTAATAAATAATACAACCCAAATGATTTAATTTCAAACACGTACTTTATAGAAAAGGCCCAGCGCTATTTTCTTCCTCACTAACGGTGGAGCGTACGGTGGCCTAACATCTGGATTGATTTCAGCCTCTAATATATTCAGAGCTGATTGTAGCGTATCATTGTTGAATATATTACGTCCTATTAAGTACTGCTCCGTTTTGTAAGCGTGGGTAAATGTTGGGTTAATGTTGCCGAATACTAATGACGCCTCTTGAATAAGATGGGTGTGAGGATCAAAGTTTAAAAGACAAGCTGAATTGACTTCTGCTTGAGCATTTTGTTCTCTTGGTGTGATCTGAAATTTTAATAAGTTTTATCATAGATAAAGTTATCAAATTGTTCATCGAATTATTATTTATCAAAAAGAAAATGTGGGTACCTTATATGTGACTAATTCATAGTGTCGTGATAATGGCGGTAATTTTATTTGAATCATAACTTTGCCCATTAAATCTGTTACAAGAAATTCTGGCAGTCTCATTTCTGTCTGTCTCATTGCACGGTCAACTAAAATGTAATAATGTTAAATACATTCCAAACAATTCGGCGTACCCATTACCTAAATTAAAATTGTGTTTAAATTTACCTAATGTAACAGTTGCACCCACACAGTCCAATAAAAGAAAGATATCTGATTGAAAATTTGGATCTGTATTTTTCAAAACCAAATTTCCGGCCAGCGTCCCAATCTGTAAACCACAAAGTTGTGTAATGACTTAAACTCAAAATATAGTAGATTGCAATAAAAATACAGTTGACTTTCACTGCGCCTGCAGATGACGGCAGATTTACATATGCGATAGTCGTTGAGAAAAATAGAACTAAGTGATCACTTGATCCGTTACAAAATGGCTATGTGTGTTCATATTAACTTACATTTCTAACAGGTATGTGCGCCACTTTTTCCAAATGCTCATAAAGTTTCTTCAAATACCAAAAATCTTCATTTGTTTTTGACAGCTCTTCAAATATAGCCAGGGTGTCAGTCAGAGTAACATTTGCTGCAAGAACTAAGTTCACATCCAAGTAATGTGTTGATAGCTCAGGTATATTACTGATGTCTATAAGAATTTTTGGGTAGTATTTTATAGGGCGTACACCTAAAATTTGTTTAACGTTTTAATTAATATTTCTCCTAATTGTTTTAGAGATTTCAGTGAAAACCTGCGCCTCTTTCTTACCTCGTGCAGTATTACCAGCTATCAACATATAAGAATCATATCCAGTATCATCTAGAGTTTGAAATATTGATTGAATATTATTAACAGAAAACCAAACTCGTCCGTCAGTCAGAGATATTTTCTTCGGTAAATTTGAATTGGGCTCTAATTTCTTGACATTCAGCAAACACCAATCTTCGTTTCTATCTTGGCAACTGCCCCCACACTGTTTACCAGATTTTGGACAAATTTCCTTAGTAATATCTTCAATATCTTTTATTTTGCTCAATACCTTTGGATCAGGGTTCTCAGCAAAAGATTTGAATGCCTCTAAAATCGGACGGTAACCGGTACATCTGCAGAGATTGCTGCCAAAGGATTCTTCTATTTCTTTTTCAGTTAGGTGACGGTCACTGCTATGGACAGCACTGAAAATGTAATCTTTATTGAATATTTTTTTCTAATCAGGCTTATTATTATTTAAGACTTTATTGTACCTGTACATGCTCATTACAAATCCAGGACTGCAATACCCACATTGCGATCCAAAGAAATGATTGAGACGTTTTTGGATAATGTTGTAGCCATCTTTTCTATTGCCAATGCCTTCTATAGTTGTAATGTCCCAACCATCACAAGACATGAGCGCAACGATGCACTGAAAATTGAATAAAACATTTTTGTATATTTTATAGTGTGTATAAATGTGACAATTGCTAAGCCTCCCGCTTTATAATATAAAGGTCTTAACTGAAATAATGAACGCTGTTTTACATGGTGCTTTAGCAAGTGCGAAAGATGATACACACTAAAGGTATAATGCCAATTAGTAGAATATTAACGACCTCCTTCAAATTCATAACCCTTATTTTGTAGCTATGAATAAAGTACAGTCCATCTTACTGAGTTAACGGAGAAACTAGTCGATTCCTGTGTAGTAGGGTGCACCGCACGCACGTGCACAATACAGGCACCGCAGCCCGCCTCTAGACACATGTATTTAGTGCCCCGCAGCTCCGCATATCGCCTTATGTACTCGTTCAGAGATGTGTCGACCGAGAACTCTGAGCCGGCTGCAAGACAACATAGAACCTTGTTACTGGCAGATTTCACATAGTAAAACACGGTGTTGTGTCTTTCTTCATTATCTCACTTGTCTTAATTACTTCTATGTCTAATTTTGTCTCAATTGCTCCATTACTAATGTACTTTGTAAGTTTTACAACACAAATTATAATCTCAAATAATAAAAATAAACCTATTTTTTTTCTTACCACTATACTTCCTCCCGTTTATCGTAAACTTCACCCGATCCATTCTACTTAATTCTACAGAATTTCACTAAAATAATATTTAATCAATCAATGCATTATTTAATCACGTTGAACATATTATGTCATATACCTAACGCAACTGCGGCTAATAATAAATCGTATTCTATTGAAACACGCAATTTATACTTGCGCAACATACACAATTTATAGTTTCCGATAGTTTGTTCGCAATTCTAATTTTAGTACGCAATCAACAAGTTTTAAGTTGATGAGCGTGTAATAAATCTAACACCTTAAATTACCTTAAATTGCAATTGAAAGAGTTGTTTTAAACGATGGTCCTTAACGTGGCTTGCGTTACGAGTTAACTGGTAGAAATCGTCATGTTAGGAAAAATCGTTAGGCATCTTTTAGTAATTTTGTAAAATTACTAACATATGCCTAACGCTTTTTAACTTACTTTGTAACGTCCACTGTGAAAAAAGTCCCCAAAAATCAATGGATATTGCGACATCTATTGAACGTTTTGTGAACTAATATGAAGTTAAATTAAGTACATGAAATCTCTATTTTATAAATATTTTTATAATTAGTATAACCAAAAATTGAATAAATATATTTAAAAGTTATTTTAATTTGTAGTTATAAATAGTATTAGCATAGGGTTTTTTTTTTTCAAAAGAGAAACTTGTTATCTAGTTAAATATGCCCCATTTCAACAAAGTATTTTAGCTTTGCAGAGCTGTTGAAAACTAAGCGAAGTTAAACCCAGTATAATTCATTTCAAGGCGCATCATTATTTTATTGTGTTCCGACCACTCACCAGTTTTCCGCATTGAATGAACATTAATTAATTAAGAGAATAAATTAAAAATTGTGGCATTGACAATGACTGTCTAATTATTAAAGCATTATCTTATAGCGGTCGTAACTGAGTTGAATAGTTACCTAGTATTGTGATAAACTTGTAATGTTTTGATCTAACTCAGAACAGATAGCCGCGGCCTGAATTCGTGTTCATGCAATTGCATATATAATTTGTGTAAAGAAGCATATGTACCGAGTACTCTGGCTCATTAATACGGCTGACTTAATCGGGGCTCGGCATACTCAAGGAATATACGAATAGCGTTTAAGCCGGTTAAACGAAAGAACACCACAATAATACCGCCCGCTCTGCTTTCAATCCGTAACTCTTCCACTGCCCTAATTCCCAGATTCCATTTTCTGAATGCACCATTTATTTATAAGTATGCAGTCTAGTTCTATATTTAATTTGAAATCTTTTAGCTAAGAAGCGGTCATTCACATGGTCACAATGAATTGCCGTATTTGATAATATGATACGATAAAATGTATATAAATTGTCGATGCCGGATTAACCGTTTGAATAGCTACTAATTAGGAATACAAAACACTTATAAACACCATACTCTTACTTATCCGTGGTCGCAATTAACCACAACCTCTATAGCAAATAATAACTCACTCAGAAACTAACTTATACCCAAAGAATAAAACTTATACAACGCACGTGCTCACAAAAATAACATTATCACGGTAACTTGATGAAATATGATTTAGTAACGGGGAGAGAAAAGTAATTCGGGATATATTTAATTATTCAGCGGAACGGATTGTTTCCTGCGGCGGAGAACCGAAAAATTGTTTCTCTCCCAGACTCTAACTACGCAATTACTTGTCCGGTGGAATAATACTTATCCTACTAATATTATAAATGCGAAAGTTTGTGAGTGTGGATGTATGTTTGTTACTCTTTCAGGCAAAAACTACTGAACGGATTTGGATGAAATTTGGAACACAGGTAGTTTATAACCAGGATTAACACATAGGATACTTTTTATCCCGATAATCTCGAATTTTTGTTAACTTAAATACTACGCGGACGAAGTCGGCGGGCACAGCTAGTAATCCATAAAGAAAATATACTTTGTCAGACCTAATCGCTCCACGGCCATTTTCTTCATAAATAACTGACGCAAAAGCTAACACAACTGAAATTATGTAACCAATTTTACCGTTACTTTTACTTTAAGATTTTGGCTGTTATTAATTAAGTTGGTAATTAGGTAAATCAATTAAAAAATGAAAATTCTAACTATACGTAGGTAAGTCAACGCTGCTATAATACCGTCGAAATGGGTCAGCTGTACTGAAGCATACTGTAACTTCAGCCTCTGAACAGGGAAAGTCAATTCCAACCGGGAACTTTTTCAGAGCGTTTAAAGCTGAGCGGCATTGAGTCGACCTTTTCTATTGATTTTTTAACTCCACTGAACTCCATTGTTTTTCTTGTCTTGAAACGGCAAATAAAAGATCTTAAATACATCACAACACGGTTATTTCTTATATAACAAAGTCGGCGAACAAGCGCAGTTACCATGTACCTAGCATAGATGCTTGCAATACCAAAAGCATTGCTCGCACCTGAAGGGGAATGGAAAAGAGGAAGGGGATTGGCCTTCCGGCTCTCTCACTCATCGTACTGTAAGGTCCATGCCGGCGCACTGGCCACTAGCGATAGACGTTCCTGGCTGATTATAAAATAATGAATTTAAGATAAGAGAGTGTTTGAAATTATAAAAATTGCGGTGCGCTGGCAGTGACAGCCGGGAAACAGTTGTGTGAACATGTATTTTAAATGATATTAAAATTAATAAAATAATATAAAATAAGAATAGTTTATTAATACCTACACTGCTATTATAACCTGGCTGTTACAGTACGAAATGCAGCTATATTATATTATACATAAGTCAATTTGGTATTCCGTTTTTGTTGCTGGTCGGAGTGGCTAAAACAAAAGATGTGATAAAGTTTAGTGAACCGCAAATTCCGCAGAAGGCAACGGAGCGGGGTCCTCTAACAAGCGCGGCGTCGACACTCGCGTAACATAAGTTTATCCTGCGTTGCAGGAAAAGTCTGTTCATTACCTGCCTACTTAATTTTCTGAGGTGGCTTAATTTTTCCGCGGCGTAGTAGAATCTTACAGTTATTATTTCAGTTAATATCTGGTTTCCTTGTTGTCCAATTGAGTAAAGGTGGATTAGTCAAGATATTTAACCTTTTTAACAGTTACACGTAATACTTACGATGGTAGAGTCAAGTTGTAGCCGTTCGATTCCAGCTCATTTTTTTTTTATGGGACTATTCCCGCCTCACTCTCCCACCACTGTAACTCCTGTAAGCCAGGATCGACAATGGTGACCAATAATGACGTCGAGGTTTGACCCTCGACGAGTCCCGGGGAAAAGTTAAATTGTCTTGGAACCCGCACGAATTCAATCGAAAGAAATTATATACGGCTGTACAGCCAGCTCACATACGGGCTGCACCACCCTCTCAAAGAAGATCGGTTTAAAGTAACTGTTGTAGATGCGTTTCGTATGATGTGTGAGAGAGTCGGAAGCTCAACCGTCATCCCTTCCTCTCCCTCCATCGCACTCCCCTTTAGGCCGGAAACGAACGAACAATGCCTTCATATTGAAAGCATCTACGGTAATTGCTAAGGTGAAGGCGCCTGTCTAGCCCGCGAAATTCAAAATGTTCGAGTATTTTTATAGTTTATCCAAAATCTGAAAACATTAAAGACAACATTTTGTGATTTGCGACAAACACAGTATGCAGTGCGTTTATTTAATACATTTATTTTACTCTAAATATTATCACGGTGGATATGATATTAGTTAATCATTAAATATACAAAAATTGCCAGATTATCTGGATAGCTGTCGTTCTTGAAATGTTTTAGAGTAAGTTGGATATATTAATAAATGCACTGCACACGGTCTTTGTCGCGAATTACAAAATGTGCCTTTTATTAATGTCAGATTTTGAAAAAAATCTAAAAAACCTCAAAAAACTTTGAACTTCGCCGGCTAGATGGGCGCTTTAGCCTTAAATAAAGCAGATCGTATGCCTGTTTGTTAACTTTGTTATGTAAAACAAAAAAAAAAATAATCCTGTAGCATTCCGTACATAGCCCTGGCCGAAGCGCTGTTAGCGCGTGATTTCTATCAGCATTTTTTCCCACCAGACCACCGATACAAGAGCTCAGAAATAATTACCAAGTTTCCTGTAGTTGGCTCGCGTGCCGATAATTAATTAAATCATTTTAGCCAGACTAAACATGAGTTATTTCGCTACCACTCGTCGAGTAGGCGGAGTACTAATTCATGCATATACATGTATAGATAATTAAGCATGTTATATTATTATTATGTAATGTACTATCAAGAATATCGTTTGCTAAGGGCTAAACAAATTGTGTAAAAAGGTCTAATTATTATTATTAAGCACATGCCAATGGAGGAATAAGTAATTTCTGGACAATCAGAGGTCAGGAAATAATTTGAAATTGGCCTTAATTATTTTGAGTACTATTGAAATCGAAAACAAATTTGTGAATTCATAATAATTTATTTTCGTACCTACGTTGTAAAATATTATTTATATCTAAGTTGTGTTATAATACTATGTGTATTTAAGCTCGACTAACTGTCGAGAGTGGTAACGGATTCAATTCCCGTGGCGTGGCGTTGTGGCAAATTTCTTAGATTATCTTAACGTAATTTTTCCTGGTCTGGGTGTCACCGAGATCACCACCAGTACTTTATAATAATACTAGCTGAGCCCGCGACTTCGTCCGCGTGGAATTTTGCTCCTTTGTTAGGGGATGTTTACGTCATAGTAGCTTTATGCATGCAAAGTCTCAGCCCGATCGGTTTAAAATTGACAAAGTTTCATACAAACTTTCATCCCCTATTTTATCCCCTTGGGGGTAGAATTAATCAAAATCCTTTCTTAGCGGATGCCTACGACATAACATCTACCTGCATGCCAAATTTCAGCCCGATCCGTCCAGTGGTTTGGGCTGTGCATTGATAGATCACTATGTCAGTCAGTCAGTCACCTTTGAGTTATCTGGGGGCACGGCAGTGCCCCCCCAAGTCGAGCACGGCACGTCGAGCGCGGCACGGCCGTACCATCTTTTCTCGAAGCAGTTCGGGCCATTTTCGACCCCCTATAACTTCGTTGTGGATAAAACTAGAACCCTGAATGTTCAGTAACCAAGCAGGCATTGTATAAACACGGTATATTTCAAATTTCATTCAAATTGAAGCAGTAGTTTAAGAATTATAACTAGTCAAAATTCTTAATTTTGTCACTGACTCACTGACTGACTGACCGATCATCAAAACTCTAAGGCACTTCTAGCAGACATAGAAGCTTCAAATTTAGAATACAGTTAGTGTTTAGTGTATAAATCAAGGGAAAACTAAAATATTTTATAATTTCGGTCCAGTTTTCTAGTTACACCAACTGCATAAATAACTTTGTAATCCTATAAAAATATATAGGATAACAAATTTACATATGCAGTTATTGTATCGGTGTACCTGTACATATTATGTACCTATATTATAATAATGGAATGGAATAATAGGTACCTAGATATAATTATATAAGTAACTAGTAAAATGGTCAACGGAATGAAAAAGCAAGAATGGGACATGTCTTACTTATGATATGAATTGTACCAAAATCCCTCAATAAAGTATTAAGTAGACTAAATTGCCCGAAATTTCTATGAAAGAAAGAACAATATCTACAAAAAGAAATGAGATCCCATCAAAAACAAAACTTGTAAAAAAACCAAGTCTCGCAACTCTGTTCTTCTACCGTAAAAAGTTGTGAGATCTATGTAATACCAAGTCAGTTACTATATTAAGTCCCCAATTAAGGGACCTTCTGTCTTAAGTTATTTTAAGTAGGTAATTAGCTTACCTAACAACATCTTATAGTGACAATATCAATATTAAAAATATTTTATGTTTTAAATTAAATAGATTGACTTGGCAATCGCACTATTAAACTAAACTAAATACATTGTGTTTTCATGCGATGGCCAAGCCAATCTATTTAATTTAAAACATAAAATATTTTTAATATTGATATTGTCACTATAAGATGTTGTTAGGTAAGCTAATTACCTACTTAAAATAACTTAAGACAGAAGGTCCCTTTATTGGGGATTTAATATAGTAACTAACTTGGTATTACATAGATCTCACAACTTTTTACGGTAGAAGAACAGAGTTGCGAGACTTGGTTTTTTTACAAGTTTTGTTTTTGATGGGATATATATATAGATGGTAACCATAGAACAAGCGTTGCTTAGTTTGGGGTCTGTACAGTTAGTGTTATAGTCTGACAATATTTATTTCAGTAGTTGTAAGTATATTTTTCTTACCAAAGCACGTATTGTTAAGCTACTTATAGAACAACATAATACTCGCGTAGGATATTAAATATTAGAACAAGCTAGACAACCAGACCGCCTAGCCCCTGGGGATTGACGATATAAGCAACAGATCCCCAAGCCCAAAACATCTAATTAATTACGTGAACGGACTACCTCGCGCAGGTGTACTGTACCTAAATCCTATGTACCTATACTTTTTGCTAAATAATAAGAACTCGTGATTTATTATGTAGATTACAGATTAGATACGGTTCTTAGAAAATACTAGCTGAGCCCGCGACTTCGTCCACGTGGAATTTAACTTAACGAAAAAGCCCGCTCCCGCGTTCTGAGCCCGCGCGAGAGGACCCATTATTTAAAATGTTGTTTTTCTAAAATAAAAGTAGTTTAACTTACTGTTTATAACAACAGCTATCTACCAGTGAAAGTCCCGTAGAAATCGGTAAAGCCGTTTCGGAGATACTCTTTGATATCATGTGTTTTTATTTTTTTACGCGTACCCTAATTGTTTTTTCTAAAATTAAAGTAGCCTAAGTTACTCCTTATATGATCTGACAGTGAAAGTCCCGTCAAAATCTGTCCAGCCGTTTCGGAGATTACCCGGAACAAACATACAGACTGACAGACAGACAGACAAAAAAATTTAAATCGCGTTTTTGTTATAGGTGTCGTATGTACTTTCATATGCATTTAGTGAAAAGGTGTTATTTTGATATTACAAACAGACACTCCAATTTTATTTATTTGTATGTATGTATGTATATAGATAACAATAAAGAACTACTATAATCGTACTCACTTTCATTGTTATATAATTAGGTACTTATGATTAATAAATCATATCCCATATTGACAACCGCTTAGCGGAGTGGTTCGTGCGTAGGCCGCCCGGGTAACTGCACATGGTAGTTGCGAGTTCGATTCCCGCTGGGGCAAATTTTAGAAATGGCCTTTTCGTATTTTGCTCTGGTCTGGATGCCACTGGGATCGCCCCCAGTCCGTTGTACGGTACCCATAGTACAAGCATTGCTTAGTTTGGGAACATACAATTGATGTGTCAGTCTGGAGATATTTATATATTTATTTAATAAACCGATTAAAATATTCATATATCATTTCAGCAGGTAGGTATGGTTCTTATTTAAATATCATTATAAAAAATATTAAATCACTAGATTTACAAAATTATTAATGTTTTTATCTGTAAAAAACATAACTCCTGCTTTATTTACAAGCAATAAAAGTAAAAATTACAAGTACTTAATATAAATGAAACAGTTAAAGAAAATAAGTTAATTTAACCGTTACTTTTACTGTAAGGCATTACACCGACTGTTACTTGCATAAAATTTTTTTTTGTTACCAACCCGGAAAGCCAATTCACATCCACTTAAGGCTAAAGCGCCCATCTAGCCCGCGAAGTTCAAATTTTTTGAGGTTTTTAAGATTTTTTTCAAAATCTGACAATTATAAAAGGCACATTTTGTAATTCGCGACAAAGACCGTGTGCAGTGCATTTATTAATATATCCAACATACTCTAAAACATTTCAAGAACGACAGCTATCCAGATAATCTGGCAATTTTTGTATATTTAGTGATTTACTAGTATCATATCCACCGTGATAATATTTAGAGTAAAATAAATGTATTAATAATAGCACTGCATACTGTGTTTGTCGCAAATCACAAAATGTTTTCAGATTTTGGATAAACTATAAAAATACTCGAAAATTTTGAATTTCGCGGGCTAGACAGGCGCCTTCACCTTAATGAGGAAGATGAATTTTCTACATACGTTACATAACTGCGTGTCTCAGATCATTACCAAATACTTTCATATATTAGAGCCATTATTTCCCCAAGTATGCGTATCATAGCTTTTGCCGACAAAGCGGGGCATTCACAGCGAGATATAAGTATAAAATCCCGCGATTCTCATGTCCCGGCAATATGGCTTGAATAATGAATGCCACGCGACCCGCCATATTGCCCCGTTTTCGTTTTTAATTTTCCATTACTTACATGAATATATTATGAAAAGGAAGCGAGGCAGTACAGTCAACAACGAAAGTAGCTTGGTATCTCAAATGTCCACAAGAATCACATTGTTAAACGCGTCATAATAGTATGACACCAGGGCTCGTATTAATAAATCGATCTCAAATCTGGGAGCGGTCTATCTTTCTATCGCTCAGTTCTTTAATGCCGATATTTATTTATTTAAGTAATATTTACAGTATAGCAACCACTTATAAACGGATTTACAGTAATTTTTTATAGAAAATAAAATAATAAAAATAAAATTATATATACAAAAGTGCCCAGGAGGCTGGCCGCCTCTGTTCTTTTGGACAATTCTGCCGCGGTCTTGAGTAAGCTTGAGTGGATCTTGGGTCACGCTTTTGACATGTATTTTGTACTGGTGTGACATAAAAATGACATTTCTGACTTGAGATTGGCTTATTAATTCGGACCCAGAAGGTCTCTATTATATATTACTATGATCGCACAATATTTCGTATTGCGTTTCCATTGAAGACCATCTTTCTTTTGGACATTTCAGACACCAAGCTTACTTTTGATGTTGTACATACCTTCGTCGTGCGATCGATTATTTCATCAGTCAAGATGTATTTTCTCTCTTTCATGTTTCATAATAAGGTTTTGTATCTTATTATATAATATATGTCTATAAAATTCACGAGAAAATTAAGTACGAACGCATGTATTAATTGGTTATGTAGCAGTTATATAGTATAGGCATGTTGTAAATACTCATTATAACTGTAACATTTATTGTAATTTTTTCAAAGCCTTGTACTAATCGATATTTGATTTCGGGTATGAGCAATCGAAACAAATTTGATACATATTAATTAATCCTATTGAAATGTGGACATATTTTTAAAATAAAGAATTATATTTTCTGAAATGGAATGGTAGAATAATGAAAGAGGCCCACCTCGACCGGAAGCCATTCCTCCGTCGCACGTCGTTCCGGTGCGACGATATCCGGTGCAGCTCAATTTCCTGGCCGTGGAAATTCCCGCCGAGTTTTTATTTGCCCTCCTGATTCCTGCGTTCGTGCCGTTCTATCTACGAATGTTATCGCTAGCTTTAACCCGTGGCTAGGAATTCCTCTCTGAAGTTTAGTCGAGTCCGTATTGCTGGCTGAAATAATTATTGGCGTCAGAACGGTCGTTGCCTGTCAAACCAATGTCAAACTTTAGATTGGTGCATCGTTCTGTTAGGAGGCCGACCCTGTATGTCTTTTTAAAAAACAAACTACTTTTTACACTGCACTAATTTATTGTAGAAAATAATATTATAATGAACAATGTACACTGACTCCCGAATTTCCAAGTTACTGTAGTGAACTCCGCGAGGTCTAAAATCTGACTGACTGTATGAACAATAAAATTTAACTCAATAACGTAAAGTGGCAAAACTGCTGAATTGTATATAGGATAAAACAGCGTCACACGCTACTATGCTGAGTGAGCTTTAATTGCATACAAATAAGGGTTATAACAACTCCCCCTTTTTGACGAAGCTTTATCCTAATAAGATGAAGCGAAGTAAAAAATGGAAAAACGATTGAAATTAGGAAGTCATTACAATTTTAAAGAAAAATAAAAATTAAAGATTAGTATTAAAATTAAGAATTGAACAAAATCTAAACTATTAGAATTAGCAGAATAAGAAAGAAAATAAAATAAATTGTATTTAATTAATAAGTGTAACAACATGGTCAAGGTTAACATAATTAGAAATTTAAATTTCTCTTGGAGGCTGTCATATTATCTGAATTATGATTATTACATGACTTATAATTTGTCTGAAGGACTGGCAAAGGTTTAATGGATTTATCATCATCAGATGTGGAAATATCAGTCATTTCGACAACGTTAGAATTACTAGATTTATGTTTAGTTGATTTCTTATTATAACATTGGTTAAAAATCTGTATACAGCATCCAGTGTTACTAGAACGACTATGTTTAAAACATTTATAAAGTCTAAAACAAATATAGAAAAACAGACAAACAATTAGAATATATGTAAATGTAGAATAATAGGAACCATATTTAATAAAATGGGATTCTTTTTGAAAGTTATTTAATTCATTTTCCAAATTATCCATTTCATGGGCAGCGTATTTTAACGAGTCTAGATTAATCTTGCTCAAGGAAATCGGTGACAAATATGGCAATGTTTTATTAAATATGTCCTTCTTACAACAATCATCAATTGTTATATCAAAGCTTATATCTAAAGGAGACTTAATGGTAACAGAATATGAGCTACTTGGAATTAACTGAGTGGTTTTAGAGAAACCAATACAATTTTCTGTTATTTTAACAATGCCTGTTCCGACAATAGAGTGGTCAGTTATCTCTTCGTCACATTATATTGTTAACTTGTTTAAGGTCGATTGGACATATATCCATTTATTATTTATTAACTTATGCCAAATATCGATTTCGCCGTACAATAATTTGGCGTTACATTCAGGAGGCAATGTAAGAGTTACCTCTGTTAATAGCTTTGATTCACAATTCGGATTGGCTAAAGTTGAAAATATAGAAGTTAATTCACATATTGAATATTCATCATTTATAATCTTACATTTATCTAAATTGTCCAACATGGCATAATGCATTCTATCGTCACTTATAGCAGTGTAGAGATTGGAAGGTTGAATAAGAGCAAACGTTGCAACATGTGACTCATCGTGAGGTGTAGGCAAAGGTATGTTTTTATAAACAATGAATTTATTAGGTGTGATTAGCGGAATTTGCAAAACGAAAACAACTCTATTTTTATAGAAATAAGAACTAAGTTCCGAAACATCAATTAAGGAATGGATATTATCTATATTTAATTGAACTGGAAAATCTAGTCTTTTGTTTATTTGGTTACTGTGTTTTGATAATTCGGTATATAAGCCTATGGGGCTTATTACACTAGGATGTAAGACATTTACCTTAGAGAATAAAATAGCATTTAATGTAGTATCTAGTAAATTAGAAATAGCTAGTAAAGAACCTTCAATAATATTTAAAAAGGTATTTATTTTAGATATATAGAGTAACAAGTTATCAGTTTTAGTAATTTGCGATAGGATTTCGTCCATATGATTAATTTGGGTGTTAAGCTTTATTTCATTTTGGTTAAGCTTGTAAACAGTAGAGTTAAAATTATTAATAGTTGATTTGATAACGTGTATGTTATCTTTCATTAAATGAAATAGTTCCGTCTCACTCTTTTGACAAGCGTTAATCGCAGCGTCATATTTTCTTGCGTCGTCGGCATCTAAAGTGCCGAAGATGAACTTTAAAATTTCGCCACCAAATTCTAGTGACCTTTTGGTTTTAGAGGGCGATTTATTCATGATAACATGAGATAAGGATTGTAATTTAATATAGTTGGATTGTATTAAAATCTCTATAGGACTACTGATATCTTTACATTGAGTTACGTCTGGTGACTGAATTTTTATGCAAAGATCTTGAGTTTTGTGTAATAGTTTGTCAACATTTTCGAGATAAGGCTCTAAAGATATCAGCTCAATATGCGTGACAACTTTCCAGTTATCGTTGTAAAAATTAATACGAGTATTAGGTTCAAAATAAATTCCGGGACCATGTAATATAGGGGTAATCTTGAATTCAGCGTGACATCCATAGCATATGGCTCTGAAAACAGAGATATAGTATTCGTTAAGATAAGATTAAGATGTAGCAGGTTTAATTTCATTTGTATGATATTTAATATATTTACGACCTACTTGTAGAGTTACATTGTTTTTATTATGAACTTTTACTACTTTAAATGGACCTTTCCATATGGGAGATAAGGCCTTTCGGAGTCTGTGATGGTGTTTAAGATACACCATATCACCTGTTTTATATGAGATAACGCGGGAGTTAGAATCGTAATATTGTTTAGATCTTTCTTTACTATTAATTATATTTTGGATAGCCTTTTCTCGGCTGAACCGCATTCGATATTGTAAAGCACGAATGTATTCATTATAAGTAGTATTACTACTAGTTTCGTACAGGGAGTTAGGAATATTAGGTTTGTAACCGTATAATAATTCGTATGGGGTAAAATCAGTGGTACAATGAGGAGTAGTGTTGTATGTTAATATTGCAGTAAATAGATAGCAATGCCAATCGTTTTGGTTCTCGTTTGTAAAGGATTTAAGATATTCTTTAAGGGTAGCATGAGATCGTTCTAAAGCTCCGTTAGTTTGGGGATGGTAAGGAGTAGCAAAAAGAGCCTTGACCTTTAAAATTTCGGTTAATTGTTTAAACAGGTCTGAGGTAAAACAAGTTCCCAGATCAGTTAAAATCATTTTTGGAAAGCCGAACAGAGACATAAAGTGTACGATATTACGGGCTATCTCATCACTAGTAGCCGTAACCATAGGATAAGCACTAGAAAATTTCGTGAGGTCATCTTGAAGGGTTAGTATAAATTTAAATTTTTGTAACCCTGATTCGGGTAAAGGACCTACGATATCGAGAGCTAATCGTTCAAATGGTCTCGTGGAAGTGGAAGTTATCTCCATTGGAGCTTTGTTTGATTTACGTAAAGGCTTATTAACTTGGCATAATTTACATTTCTTTACGTATTGTTCAATGTCAGAGCGCATGCCCTTCCAATAGTAAGCAGCTTTTATTCGGTTGTACATGCGTCTTGATCCTGGGTGACCCGCAATAGTGGAGTCATGATTTTCCTTTAATATTTTAGGAACTTCGACTGGAGTAGGATAAATTAATTGGTTCTTGTATATATGAATTTTAATATGAGTATTATGAAAAACATAAGATAACATGTTGTAAAGTTTAATATACGATATTTTAGAAAATGGATCTGTAAAATCGGGAATAGCGAGATCAGTAATATCTGAATCGTCGCTTAGGATTTGATTCCTTAATTTTATTAGTAAATTGTAAATATCTTTAAATTTAGTTTCTTCGTAATGATATATTTTAGTATATAAAAAGTAGTATATTTTATTTTTATCGCTTATGCGTTGAATTGTAAAAGCTTCGCGTTCGGAATTTAGTAATTCAGCGGAATTATCGAGTTGCGACAGTATTTCCTCGCAGTGAGGCAACGAGTTATCAAAGTCCAAGGATACTGGACATGCAATTATTTTATATTTAGATAAGTGTAAACCTTGTGTACATTCTTCGATTACGGTGTTAGGATTTGGAAGATTATTTGTGAATTGATCTTTGAAATATTTTTCATAACTAGAATTGTTTAGAGTATCAATGTCAATAACATTAATTGGATATCGAGATAAGGCATCAGCGTTAGAATTGAGACGACCTTGTTTATAAACAATTTCGTAATCATATTCCTCAAGTTTGAGGCGCCAACGAATGAGTCTACTGCCTGGATCTTTGACATTAAAAAGCCAGACTTAAGGGCGATGGTCGGTGACTATTTTGAATTTTCGACCATATACATAAGGACGGAAAGTTTTAACTGCGAAAATAATAGCAAGAAGTTCTTTCTCGGTGGTAGAATAATTGCCTTCCGGCTTGTTAAGCGTCCTGGAAGCATATGCGATAGGTTTGTCTTTACCTATATCGCCTTGTGAGAGGACTGCACCTACGGCATAGTTTGAGGCATCTGTTGTCAGTAGGAATGGCGCAGAGAAATCTGGATATTGAAGCAGAGGTGCCGTGGTGAGCTTGTCCTTGAGAATTTTGAATGAACTGTCCTGCTCAGAGGTCCAGTTGAAAGGAACATCCTTTTTTAATAATGAGGTTAGAGGCTTAGTTAATTTAGAGAAGTTTTCGATAAATCGTCGGTAATATCCGACAAGACCTAGAAATGATTTTATTTGCTTGACATTGACTGGTATTGGGAATTCGGACACGGATTTGACCTTGTCAGGATTTGGGGAAACACCTTTATCGGTGATGATATGTCCTAAATATGCGACTTCGCGACGTAAAAATTCGCATTTATCTGGTTGAAGTTTTAAATTAAATTTTCGAAATCTGTCAAATACTGATTCGAGTTTGGAGATGTGAGATTCAAGGTCATGGGAGTATATGATACAGTCATCTAAATAGACATAGGCATGGAGACCTTGAAGACCAGATAGAGCCGTATTCATCAGGCGTTGGAATGTTGCAGGGGCATTTTTCAACCCAAAAGGCATTCTGGTGAATTCGTAGTGTCCAGACATGCTTGAATTAGTACTAACAGTAAATCCTGTTTTTGGTGCGTCCTTGGCACTCATCTTTAATTGATGGAAGCCACTTGCGAGATCAAGTGTGCTGAAATATTTGGAATGACCTAATTGGTCGAGAATATCAGTGATAAGAGGCAGTGGATAAGTTTCTGATACAGTGACGTCATTAAGTTGACGGTAATCAATAACGATTCTCCACTTCTTTTTCCCGGATGCATCCATTTTTTTCGGGACTACCCATACTGGGGCGCTCCAAGGCGAAATAGAAGGGCGAATAATATTTTGGTCGAGCATTTTTCGTACTTGAATATCAACTTCGTTTTTGTGACACTCTGGGAAACGATAGGACTTTACGTGGATAGGAGGTGCATCACCTGTATTAATAGTATGTTCAATGGCATTGGTAAAGGATAGAGGCTCGCTTTCTATATGGAATATATCAGTGAATTTAGAGCAACATTCAAGGAGAGATTTCTTCTCTTCTTGGTTTAAGTGGGAACAGCGAATTAAGTCTAAGACTTGATTGAGACGATTAGATTTAGTAGTAGATGTAGTATTAATTTCGTGAAAATGTTCGGAGTTGACATCTTTGTTTTCTAAAGGTGTCAGCTCTATATAATAATCTTTGACCTCAATATTAGAGTCGGTCGTATTTAAAACTGATATGTTTACTTTATCATTAGGTTTGATGCAAACGATGCAATTTGCGACGTAAACACCATCGCATACAGTATGATCTAGAACAAGAGCTTCGTTGTTGGGGTAATGTTCGCGAGAGATATTTGATATGGCGCATTCGATAATAGCTTCGGAACGAGCGGGAATTATATAAGTTGGTTGCGTATAAATAATTGGAATGGAATGTCCTTTAATTAGTAAAGATTTTAATGAGTAATCAATGTTTGCTTTAAAGTGGCTGCAAAAGTCACTGCCAATAATGCCGTCATACTCTTTTAAGTTGACGTCATCGGTTGTGACATGAAATTTATAATTAAATGTTTCCTGAGATAGTATAAATTCTAGTTGGAATGTGCCTAAAGTCTCAACTAACTGCTCTGAATTAGTAATGCCTTTCAGTTTTACTTTTTCTGACGAGAGACATGGAAAGTCTAGTAGGCTAGAACTCTTAACGATACTAATACTTGCTCCTGTGTCGATAAGGAAACATAACTGTTCTTTAGCATGATTAGTAAGGATAAAAACGTGAGGTAAGGACACCTTTTTGTTATAAGAATTCATTTCACAAATAGGTATAATATTTTCGTGAGATTTGGGACTAGGATTTAGTTCATATGATTTAGTAGAAATAGGATGACTCAACTTATTAGATTGAGGTGTATAGGATTTGGTAAATTTAGTGAGACTCAACTCGTTCGGTCGAGATGTCAAAGATTTGGTAGATATAGTATGACTCAACTCATTTGGTTGAGGTGTAAGAGATTTAGTATGACTCAACTTATTTTGTTGAGATGTAAAGGAGTTAGTAGGACTCAACTCTTTGGGTTGAGATGTAAAAGATTCAGTGGATTTAGTAGAACTCAACTTATTCGGTTGAGATGTAAAAGATTTGGTAGATTTAGTAGGAGATTTCGTGTCCTTTAGAAAACTAAATGATTTCGGCTGACACGTATCCGAAATCATTTTTAGTTTAAATTTTCGTCATAGGTTGGTTCATCAGGATCGCACATGTGAACCGCCTGTACGTGGTTACCATGCGATGAGCTTGGATCAGGTTGCGCGCTGTTAGCATTCTCACGGCGTTGCATATTATATTGCCTTTTGCGGCATTGCTCGATCGTGTGACCGAGGTTTTTGCAGTAATTGCATGTTTTAGGATTAGAGTTTACAAGATACGATTTTTGAACTTGAACATTTTTATTTTTATTTTTAAAACACTCGGATGAGTTGTGTCCTGATCTGTTACAGATGGAACACTGTTTTCCGGATCTAGATGAATTCGATTTTGAGAGGTTGTATATTTTTTCCTCCTCAATGGCACGCTGTACCGCTTCGTTTAGATCTGCAGGATTTCGACATCTAACAATGTTTGAAATTGAGGGGTTTAGCCCTAACATAAAGGTATTGAGGGCCAGGTCTTCCATAGCCGCTATTCGACCAACGAGTTCTTTTTTCTCTTTACAATTATAATGGATGTCAGACTGTATTCTTGTTAGTATAGATTCCACCCTTAACGAATATTTGGTAACATCCTCGGAACTGAGCTGCTTACAGTTTTGTAAGTCGATTAGTAGATGAGTGGCGTGCTTCGTTTCCCCAAATGTGGTTCTGAGATAAGTTTTTAGTTCAGCCCACTTGGAAAATGTTTTTAGGCTGCAAGCAACTTTTGCTTTACCTTCTAGTTGGGAAATAATGAATTTACATAGTACACCCTGTTGTTCTGGGGTAGCCAGGGACATTGCGTTGTCACAGTCCGTCAAAAACGCGGGAAGCAACTCCCTGTCACCACTGTATCCTTTTATGAACTTGGTTAGCAGTGAAATAGTAATTTCCCCGGCCGTGGCGGCCGTTTGGGAGCTCTCCGATTTTAGTGACATAATTATGTAAAAAATAAGATTTGATAAAATGTAGTAAAAGATGTAGTAAATGTAAAAGATATAGTAAAACTAGTAGAATGTATAAAATATAAAATTGGTAGATATAGTAAATTTAGAGTTCGCTAAAACGACACAAAATGTAGAATAGCACTGAGGTAAAACTTGTAGAACACTCACTGTAAGACCCCGAGCAGCAACAACATATCACCGGCACAGATGATGACCCGGCGACTTTGATGGCTGCACGTTGATGTAGGCTGCAGTGTAGATGTTGTGTCGCGATGGCGATGGAGGTGAGTCAGATACCTGCTGGCTGGTGCGGGCTCGTAGAGGCGAGACTGATCGTCGACCAGAGGGATGTCGGTGGAGTGTGCGGAGCGGGCTCACGCTATACAGCGGAGACTGACCGTCGTCCTGGTAGTTGCGTAACTGATGCAGGCTTAACCTTGGGTTAAGTCTTACTGTCGATCAGCCAGAAGACAATACAGTACAGGGGCCTGGGGTTTTGGATGCCAGCGTCTATGTGACTCTACGTCGTAAGACTTTCTCTGACATCCCACTTCTGACACCAATTTGTTAGGAGGCCGACCCTGTATGTCTTTTTAAAAAACAAACTACTTTTTACACTGCACTAATTTATTGTAGAAAATAATATTATAATGAACAATGTACACTGACTCCCGAATTTCCAAGTTACTGTAGTGAACTCCGCGAGGTCTAAAATCTGACTGACTGTATGAACAATAAAATTTAACTCAATAACGTAAAGTGGCAAAACTGCTGAATTGTATATAGGATAAAACAGCGTCACACGCTACTATGCTGAGTGAGCTTTAATTGCATACAAATAAGGGTTATAACAGTTCGTCTAACAGTTTTAAATTTAACTTATTATTTTTATAAGTTATATTATTTTTTGAAGGTATAAAAATATGCCGTGGGGTTGGGAGTGCAGAGCGAAGCTCATTAAGCAAATACCGAGTAAGCCGACCGAACGCCGCGGGCCTGCCCGCGATACCAGTAATCCTGGGCCGAATCAATATGACACACCATGTGTTGTTGGTAAATAATCTTCCATTTATAATTTTAACAAGAAGGGATTGCACTCACTACTAAATTAGAATTGTTTAAATCTAAAACATCCCGTTTCCATACCTATAGGTCTTTTGAAACTTTCGACTACATAGCAAAATACACACAAAACATAACTTTTGAACTACTATTTCCTGTTTATAAGACCATTGTGAACATTGTGAACCATTGTGAACTAAAACTACAGATTTCTTAACCAAATTTTTATAATACATAATCTATGATACCAAACAACAGATCCTTGTCCAATTGAAGCATCGTAAATTGGTATCTTTGCGTTCGTCTTTCAGGTGGAGCTGGCTTTTCGAAAATAAAACGAGCGCCTGCTTACACGTTTGGTTACAGAACCAAGTTGAACCTGAGCAAGCCTATCACAACGCCTTATGCACCGGTCTTCAATATTAGAGGATACAACAGGCGTGGTAAGGTTTTGCTAATATAAGCAAGATGTTAAATTTTAATAGTCGTACTGAACGAATTTCTAGTGTGTGACAAGCACAGGTGCACTCTCTCTTCCCTCCCTCTCATTGTTCGATGGGACGGCGAGCCGATACGACTGGAGAGAGTTCGTTTAACAAACAACAAAATTATTATGACGAGTAATTAAATGTTTATTAAACTGTTTTTTTAGCTATCGTGTGTAGTGACTTGTCTAATGAAACAAGAGAAAATTCAATAAGAAATATACGAAGGCGTAGAAAACTTCAGCGCTTATGAATACTACTAGCGCCATCTATCTGCAGATTTGAATATTTTCCGTAGTCGGGTTACAGGTTTTTTAACATTTTTAACATTGTTCTATAATGACTATCACCTGCTTAACCAGCAAGTGATAATGCTGGTTAAGCAAGTGATAATCATTGTAGAAATTTAGATTCGCACAAAACATTCAAAATCCCTAGCCTGGGTCTGAACCAGCACCTCTTGTTTTCAAGGCAAGCGTTTAACCAGCATGTCATTATTAACAATTTCTAGCATATATATTATATTCACCAGGATATGACAGAATACCGGGTAGCGTGATAAGCACTCGGTTGGAATCGCCTACCAATAAGCTCAAGATGCCTAGCCCCGCCGAGTATGCGCCGCACAGCGAGGTGCGGCACAAACGCCCGCCCGCCTACAGCATGCGCCCGGCGGCCCGCCCGCCCTACCAGGCATGGGACCAATGGACTCCACCGCCTAATATGTACTGGCCACCGATACCCGCGAAGTGAGAGCTACTTTGCTTTTTCAGCCATCAACATAACTTACAGTTCCAATGCTAATTAAACACGGTGAAACAGAAAATTATACAACTTTTTTTAAGAAATTTAGCTGTCTAAAGATATCATAAGTCTACACCATCTTTAATTCTTCAAATGTCTTTCAAACCCGATACTTTTAGTTATACAACGAATAAAATTGTAAACCCATTCTGTTTTACCTTATGTTTCAAACACAGCTCTAGATAGGGTTTAAAAATTAAGACTCCTATTAATAAAGGATTTCAAGTCTGAGAGTGATCTTGGATCTGTCATTCCAGTACAAAATTACATGTCAAAAGGATACTTGAGACCAATCTCGCACTTGAGATTGATTTATTAATACCGGCCTAAGAATTCTACAAGCCCTAATTCCAAGGTTTTATCGCTAAACGTTCCGCTTCTAGCTCTGACTTCTTATATATTTCAGAAAAATAAGAAGAAACAAAGCTTTCAAGTAATTCCTTGCCACAGAACCCTGTGATGATATTTTTGCTAGTCACCACAATCACTGTAGGTAATCACAAGTTCATACTTGTTCTAGAAAACCGCCCGCTTTCACTCTCGGCAATATGCCGCGGAAGTTGACAACAACGGAGTTGCCGGGGCCCGGCGACCACGATCCCAAATTCGAGTATGTTCAGAAAACCAAGCCCGCATACTCATTCGGCGGCCCCTACAGACAAATGGGAGCGACAAAGGCGCCCCCACCAAACACCTACTGCGAGAAAAAGGTATAATTAAGCTTCCTTCATAATATTTGCGTCAGCCTTAATTAGGTGGGAATTGGCGGATGTTAATTTTTTATTTGGACAGTCCGAGAGATTTATTTTGCGGGTGATGGCGTAATTGCTACAATGGAAATTAATTACACGGTTTGACATTTATCAGAAAAATAAATAAATATCACCAAATTAATACACCAACTATTATGGTCCCAAACTAAGCATCGCTTGTGCTATGGGTTCCGTACAATGGACTGGCAATCCAAGCGACACTCAGACCAGGGTAAAAGGGTATTTCCGAAAATTACCCTGACGGGAATCAAACTTACATACACCAATATTGGTAGTACTCCCATTCTTATTTGAACCATCTTCCGCTTTTTTTTCTCCAGTAAACTGGCATCCCCAATTAGCGCGGTGGACAGTCAAATAGGGAGGGGTAGCTTAGCGGAAACGGAAACACACCGGAAAACAGATTGATATGACAATTTTCCTTGATTTCATATTAATGGAAATGTACCTATAAGATAAGACTAAGTGGCGGAGTAATGTTTTATTTATATATGGGAGTTTTCTTTCATCATCATCAACTTCTTATCGCCCACTGGAGAGCATAATGAAACAGGGCTAGTTACTACTAAGTTTAAGTTACTTACTATGTGTAACGCAGCAGATAATATTTGAAAGTCGAACATTCTTTATTCAACTAGAATATTATATAACTTTTTCGGACGGTTGTTCATGACCCAGGGCCCTTGAGCTTGGGGGCCCCGGGGCACTGTCCCGCCTAGCCCTACGTCACTAGTTAGGTGGTAACTTTAACCATATTTTTTCCATACAGTTTATGGTGAACAAGCCATCCACACCAGCTCCTAGCTTCGGGATCCGTCACAGTAACTACCTCGGACAGCAACCAGTCTACATGAAACACTCCAAACTAGAACTTCAGATGAAAGCATACAACGAAGGCCAAGTAAAATGCAATTTTTAAATGGGTATTTAAAATGTTCATTCTAATATACCCTTCTAATCTACGCTTTTCAGTTTTAAATAATATATAACTTGATAGCTCAAGAAGTTTTATTTCGAAAAGATGATAGGAACTTTGAAATTAATGGGTTAACTTTCAAACTAGTGTATAAAGTAGTTGAATAAAGATGCTGTAGGTATAAATTGAGATTTAATACTTTCACGCGGGGGTCTTCTGACACTGAATGACACAACAAAGAAAAGTATTGTAAAAAATAGCTTGACGAGTTTTTCGCTAAACACATAATTGCAAATTGACCACGGGCGATACACGTGTGTATTTGGAGACATCGTGCACCAAGGCTGCGCGTGATTCAGTGCATCCATCACTCTGCCCTCGTGTCAGCTTCGAATACAAAAAGCGAACATTTCTTCACATAACCCAACCTATTTTCAGAAAGCTCCTAGTAGTTGCCCATATTTATAGAAAAACACTCAAAATTTATAAACTGCATAATTAGATTTGTCTGTAGTGAATAATCTTTTCAGCCACGAATCTGTTGATTTAGAAAAAAACCCATTCGATAGTGACGCTATATGGGAGCAGTCCCGCCACACACTCCCACCACTGTAACTCCTGTAAGCTAGGAGTTACAGTGGTGGGAGTGTGTGGCGGTCGATAGTGACGCTAATAATAATAATCAAACGCTTGAAACTAATGAAAATGCTCTAAATCTCTATCAATTTCGCCAATTTTATTAAGTAAGTCAGCTCTTTGCGCCGATTCGCATGCAATGTTTTACCGGCCGCAGCACTCTGCTGACGTCACACCGCCAGTTTCCATAGAGCCACTTGAAAGTTCACCGTTTTCCCCATGCATTCTCGTTCTTTGTTGGCGGCGCTCGGCCAATTCAGCGTTCAGTTAAGAATCCTACTAATATTATAAATGTGAAAGTTTGTGAGTGTGGATGTATGTATGTATGTATGTATGGTTGTTACTCCTTCACGCAAAAACTACTAAACGGATTTGGATGAAATTTGGAACACAGATAGTTTATAACCGGGATTAACATATAGGATACTTTTTATCCCGATAATCCCGAAAATTTTGTTACGTACGCGGACGAAGTCGGGGGGCACAGCTAGTGCTGTTTTAAATTGGATGATGTATCTATACACCTATTCTATGTACGGCAGTTGTTACCTTTAATTCTAGTCTTCACACAATTATATCGCAAAGCCGAGTCGATCTACTACAATAAGGGTAAATAAAACTATTTAACGGATTTTATCGCGTTTATTTAGTTTGTTATGCGTGGATCGGACCGCACATTTATGATATATTTATATCTGGCCAGTGTTTCATACAAACAATGATGAGATTCTAGAAACATTCTGAGTTCGCCTTGTATTGATTTCAATAAACTCAGCAAAGAATTGTATCAATTTAGAACTCGATCACGGATAACCAATCCGAAGCAATATCACGGTTCAATATTGAATCAAAGAAAACATGCATCGAACGGGGAGCGTAGGAAAATCAACATGTATTCGTTTAAAACGAAGACAGATTATTGTACGGAGTTCCAATCACAAACAATGAACCGTACGAAGGTTGGCCAGAACATAAAACGGCATAACCCTGTTTTGTTGAAAATACATTTTGAATTCCGTCTTTCTCGTCAACTCATGATTTGGCAAATTATGATTGGGTTTATAAGGAACTTTATCTTCAATCATTCAGTTATTTTACGTTACAGTTAGGTTTTTTTACTTAACTTTTTACTCATCGGGTTTTGTGAAAGTATAGTTTAATAACCTATCTCCAACCCGAATTAAGTCTTTTGGGCAATAAACACTACAAAAATAGAAATCTTATACCAACCTACGTAACAATTCCATAATTCTTACATGGCAACCTCCGGCCTGAAGAAGCATCTCGTGCGGCCAAATTTTTAGTTCTTGACGGCCCTACCAAATAAATTGAATATATGGAGATAGGTCGTTTCCAACTTGTGCCAACGAGATGCAAGTCAAACATGACGGGCGGCGGCTGGAAGTGGGCTGCTCGGAGCCCGACCCCAGTTCTGTTGGTTTTCAATGATTAGGTTTGCGTTGCCCTAGTGATGGCTCTTACTCGCTCATTATTTGACTAGCGAAATCAAATATCACTCCCGACGGTCTCGATCCCAAACCAAGACATTGCTTTTAATGCCTCTTTTTCTTAAAGTTTGAATATTTTTTGGAAACCTGTTTTTTTCTATTTTATAAAATTGTTACATTAATAACAGAATTTAATAATACTTAGTATTTACCATTCTGTAAAACATTAGCAGTGTAGGTAGAAGACAATGACTAGGCCAAAACGGATACCTATGCAGTTTAATATATATATCAAAGTCAGCAAACAATATAATGTGTATGTCCTTTTTTAAAATTCTCGCTATATTCAGCCACCATGTGTTTATTAGTAATCATACTCAGCCGCACAAACAGAAAGAGGCCTACCTCACAAATCACGCCTGTCTAGGCAAACAGGATGAGTATATCGTGTAAATATAATTATCGGTAACGCTATTACGGCGAGGGATTAATTGGCCGCTAACCCGGACGCTGCGGCTTGAGGCCCAAATCGCCAAATGCCGTCAAATTGAATAATTACCAGCGCCTGTCTGCTACTTACGTCGCCAGAATATCATGCAGGTTATTATGATGCAAATATGCTAATGATTTTACAGGTAAATGGCTTCAAATTGTTATTAGTTTCGTGTTAACTAAAAAACGCTCGCACTGTGTACAGGAGTGGATAATAATAGTCGTTCAAAATCTTGCTATTTATTAGATGAGTAAAATAAAATCTTATATGTATAATAAAAAATTAGACAGCCACGCCAAACATCGAAATATTTTAGTACATAACCCTGTAAACCCTGTAAATAATTTGAAAAACACTCCTATTGTGTTTTCGTAAATAACGGAGGCCTTTTATTGAAAAATTGTTTTCGCAGATAACCGCGCACAGTGTTTAAACAATACAGCTATTTTGCAATATGTCACTAAGTAGGCATTTACTCCATTCATTTCTATGGTAATTAATCTTCTTCGACATTTAGCGACAAGGGCTTTTTGATGACAAAGGGGAGCCGCGCTAAAGGGGTCATTCGAGCTTTGTTGGCTCAAGGAACAAGAGGCGGTTTGATCTCTTTGTTCGGTTTTGAAATATCATCCGTCGGTAACGATGGGCGGTCAACTGTTTTGCTAATTAAAATAATCCTGATTTTGAAATGCGCCATTATAATTTACTGAGATCAAGCTAACATTTAAGGTGTCATTAACATGCCACGGTGATGTATCATAGCATAGACGACAACAAAATTTTAAATGAAATAACCGACTAGCTATTAAGGTCCCGGAATAACCGCTGGATGAAAACTTTGGGAAGACATGTCCAACAGTGGACGTCTTTCGGCTGAAATTATGATGACGGTGAACCAAATCGGTAAATACTTATTTTTAGTCAATATATAGTTCCACATCTTATGCAGTCGTCTTACGGTCTCAATAAACACACAAAATAAAAAAATAATCTTCAGGTAAGTCCTCATTCCTGATCCCTTTCCTTGTCGCTTGAACGTCAAACACCATAAAATGGAGACCGGATTACATATCGGAACTACATTCAGCTCCATCTTTTGACCCAAATTGTTACATCCGCCTGCGGCCCTATTGGATATCCCGGAAAGCATAAAAATGGTTAGAGGTCGGGGGTAACATCACCCAGCATCCTACACCAAATGAAATATGTATTACATTTACTCGCATACGAAGGATATGAGAGTTTATAATTTTGTACCCATACGGGTAGGTAGGCGAAACAGCATATCTGTATCTCCAAAATATATTGTCTAGTTTCTAATGCCCATTATTTGCCTGCATTTTTAATAATTTCACAAACAAAGTTTTATTTTACATTCAATAGAATGTCTTTTCGCCAGATTTTATTTTTAAAAGAGAGTTATACAAAATTATTACAACGGCTCTTCAGAACAGCCTCGATCGTCACCCCACTGCAATGGCCACCGGCCGAGTGTCACCCACTATAAATATTGTCGGATTATTTATCCTTACCATTCAGTTTACTTCGATTTCCGCCCGTTATTTTGACATTTTCGATAGCCGAACATAACCTTTTCATACGACAGGAAATTGAATGTTGACAAAATATAGTGGCCGGGCCGTGAACGTGGCATATTTCATTTATAAATTCCTCCGCCGACGCAATAAAATTCTCATCGCCACTTTATTAATCTATTATATTATATTTTCTCCCGTGAGCGGCGCAATCGTGGCATAATACTATTTGTCAAGCGTTCATAGGCTTATTCTGTACGGCGCTGAGCTCAACAACCTATTTGCATTTCTCATTTTCGCCCCCCTTCTTACACTCCCCCGAGTACAATTTTCACTCTGCGCCACACGAGTGTGTCTTAGGGTACCGTCAAAAACAAAAACCCTATTTGTGATTAAAAGTTTCCTCTACGTCCAACCCTGTAGGTCGCACGTCGTTCGGACGCACAATAATATAAACATTTCACTTTATATTACAAAAACAAAGTTTAATAAAATAATTATAAGAACATATATTTAAATTTCCACATAGGGATAATATGTTCCACGGAACCCGAGCAACGAAAATTTTGTAAATACTGCAGATGTTATTAATTTAAACTTATACCTTCGCGTAAGAATGAGTAAACAGAATTCTTGAAAGTAAAATGAGGCACCTCAGCAGCAACACAGGAAATTTAATGTAAATTAAGATACAAAGCCATTATATCCGAGTAGTTAAGCATTTCATATATATCGAGAGGAATTTGTAGCCGTCACTTACTCTCATATAATTTTGGGAACAATGAACATATTGATTCAACAACCTTTTATAAAGGCCCCCGAATTAATAAAACAAACGTCGGAGTTATATTGGATAATAATGTAAGGATAGTACGGTGATGCGTGTTATTTAATCCCAACCCGATACACAATATCGAACATCGGCAAAGGAAGAAAAGCAATAAAACGCCTATTTATTTCAAAGCCAACAAGCCTCGCAGTAATGAAATTCCTCGCAAAATATTAACGCATTTTTTTCAACAAAGAGGTGATGTATTATAAGGATGAGGCCAGCAGCGTGGCCACTCCACTTTGTAGTATCGCCGCCTTTTTTATCGGAAACCACTTTGTTGTGACGTCAGCTTTAGCTCTATGAATAATTTCATGCCCACCAGTTAAGTACGTTACCTCAATATAAATCGAAACATCGCTTTTAATGCAAACATTTCTGATAGCGTTCACGGGCGTGAAAGTATGCGAAACATTTTGTAAATGTAAGCTATTTATTCATCGGAATCCCTACAAATTACATGGGCTATAACTGGCGTCGAAACAATCACAGCCGATGATCCGGGGCGTGTTATGCAAATCTGGGCTTTGCGCCTAACAATAGACGGAGGCACATCTGACGGCTCAATACATGGTAACATCGCTAAGAGCGCGTTTTCGTTGCTATTGTTCACTATTGATTCTGTCGTTATTGCGAACGGTAGGTATTCGGAATATTACTTCGATAGAGAAGTTGCGAGTTAATGTCGAGCCTAGATAAGTTATCCCGACTTTTATTTATGTTGTACGCGATCACCTTTCGAACAGACGTTATATATTGGCGATTACTTGAAGCCTGGAAAGCTGTAAAGTTGGGATTTTTGTGCTCCAAATAATCTTTTTCGTTCAATGTAAAAAGTTGGGGGTAAATTTTTGAACAGTCTTTCATTGTCGGGGTTTTACCTGTACATGAAGAGTTGATGCATGTTAGTGTGAAGGCACTTGTCGCGGAAGTCAACAATAGGGAGTGTTGGAGTGTCGTCGCCCGCCCGCCGCAGGCTGGCAGCGAGTGCTTGTCACTCCGCCACAAATCACTAGGCTACATCTACATACCACGGCGTTCAACCGCGTCTCGAGGGGATGTGTTCCTGAGAATCCTACAAATGTACACCTTTGAGCAGCACTCTATCAATCCGACAAGTTTTTACTGTTGAAACAAGTACCTACACATCGCGGCAGACATTAATTTCTGTTTGTTTTTGTTTTGTTGAACAATCATGCGTCAACAATTTAATTTATGGAAAATTATTATACCCACCTACACCATTTTCTTAATCAGAAAAATATGATTATTAAATTAATTTTGTAGTTCCTAGTAACCGTTTTAGAATGTTTTAAAGCACGTTTTGTAATTGATTACATCTTTGCTGTAATTACAAAATTATTACTAAAATACTAAAAATAATTGTGTTGTAATTTTTATCAGCCTAAAGCATAGGTGTTAGGACAATCTGTTACATTCTCACATATTTGTCCACAAAGCTAATACAGAAATAGCCTTGTGCAATGAAAACTCATCAAGTTTAAAATACCATAGGTTGAAATCTTGACCGTCCATTGGGACGGTAAACGTCAAAGTACATTTCATAATTACCTACACAATAATAATGAAGACAAAGCTGTAATAGGTACATACACTATTGACATGATTCCGGTACATAAGTACCCTAGAGGCTACAGTCCACAACCGACCAAGGGTCGAATCATACGATGCAATTTCACGTCACTCCAGATTGCTTTTAATATATTCACGAGCATCGGTGCAATCAGATAATGTTGACAACGCAAAACAAACTTTAAATCTAAATCGGGACCGTCTAAATTCACTTATCGATGGACGGTCCAACCTAGACTCCGAATGTAGCGGTCTACAACAAGTTTTAGACGTTAATACCCCTCTGGTTGCCATTACTAGTTTTAATGTTGATAGTGAGCGTATATCGCCCGCTAACGACTTTCTGCTGTGGATGTTAGAAATTGTAGGTATTGAACGGTTATCTTGGAGCATTCAGAATTAATTATTTGCATTACTTTAGAAGCTTTATACTATGTTTACTTCATAAATTAGTTATTTATTTCATTATGTAAAAAACAATTACGATCTGTGCGTGTCTTAACAATGGAACAAAATTTAAACTAAAACTAATAAAACCGGCCAAGTTTAAGTGAAAGAATATCGAAGTTGTAACTAAATACGAAAAATATACGAAACAATGTTGTATTTGCAATTTTGATTTTTGACTCCCACTAATGAGTTTGTTCAGTAACGAAGGGGAATCAACTTGGCATTAACTTACCATATTTCATGTTAAACAAACAAATCATAAGTTTTAAGTGGTCTATCTAAGTGTCTTCTGACAAAGTTTTTAACTACTCCGATATAAACTTCTAAGTGTAACCTAAAACTAATCAAGTATAATGCGACTCAGATTAACTGGCTTTGATGGGACAAATGTACAATGCATCACGTTATAAGTTGTACATGGAATACATCCATTGCAATGTTATGTTATCAAACAGTTTAATGTACCCAATAAATTGAAATAACGGTCTTCATCCCAGATAATTACTCAATGATGACTTTCTAAAACATTTGACATCGGACAAAAAAGCTCTCGACTAACTGCAAACATTAGACCCTCATCAACGCACAAGTGCCGTTTTATTCGGCGTCCTTTGTAAATAAACGATCGTTTTGGCCACTCTTAACGAACTAGTGTAGGCAGGGAAAAATCGTCTCCGGAGCTTAGGCAGCGTGTTTACGTAAACAGGTGTAAAATGGACCGTTATGCGGCCAAATTAGCATAATGTTTGTTGTCAAAATATTCGCTCGCCGAAACTGAATACGTAATGAGCGAGGCGAGTCAGCCCGCCAGATTTTACACGTTTATACGGCTTGATGTTCGTTAAAGGTACACGGTCATTGTATGCACTCATAAATTTATATCGTACTCCGTTTTCGTGGGAACAGTGGCGTAAAGTATTGTGTAAGTAATGTCCGCGCGTCACCCGTAAAGTGTTTCACCCCGCTCTCGGAGATGTCATGTAATTTTTCGGTAAATAAAAATCGGTTCAGCTCTTTTGCACTTGAAAAAGTCGACGCATCGGGGTTTTTTAAATTTTATTATAATTGTTTGATTTCCATGAACGGATACAGTTTGCGAGCCAATCTTCGGAAGTTATGTCAGCCATGGGAAATATTTAGTCCGTTTGTTATAGAGTTATTTAGAATTATCCGGCCGACCCTTGCCGCGGCTCGTGATAACACAGTTTACGTATTTCAATCCGCTTAAAGGTATCTGAAGAAACCCTTCTTATGTTAAGTAAGGATATTACCTGGAATCATCTGAATGTGTGGTGATAAGTGTATCAGGATATTTTTTAGACTTTGGACTAAACCCTTCTTCCCTGAAAAAATAACAGTATACCTTTGTACAAATGTAATTCTCAAACTAAATGATTTGTAACAAAAGTTATATTTAGTGTGACATTTGTAACAATTGTAACTTACAGAAGTTACATTTGTAGTTGCTTGCAGTCGCTCAATGGAGTGGGTCACCCTCTTCCTTCTAATATAGGTCATTAAGAAGAGTGATGCCGCTAGTCAAGTCATGCTCGTATGCGGTCATGCAGGCGCTGCTTTTGGGAACTGTTCCTCTCATTTTTAACCCCCGACGAAAAAAGAGGGGTGTTATAAGTTTAACATGTGTATCTGTGTATCTGTGTGTCTGTCTGTGGCAACGTAGCGCCCAAGCTGATGAACCGATTTTGATTGTGTTTCTTTTGTTAAATAGGTATTCTGATCGAGAGTGTTCTTAGCTATGTTTCATGAAAATCGGTTCAGCCGTTTGAAGATCATCAGCTCTTTTGTAGGTTAAAAAGCCACATTCACGGCCAAAACCAACTTCCACGGCTCGAATCGAATCGAAATTTGAGATTTTTGGATTTAGATTTATTATATTTTTAAATGATCGTAATAGTCTGAACTGGCTTTTTACAATATTATAAATATGGAAAGTTTCCCTGATTCTGTAAAAAATGTATATTTTATCAATTTTTATATGAGACTAGCTGTGCCCCGCGACTCCGTCCGCGTGGAATGCGCTTTTCTGTTGAAATTTTTCCTGAATTTTCTTTGCTATAAACCTCACGGAGCCCGAGACCTTTCCAACGAATGCAAAACCGTGGAAATCGGTTCGTGCGTTCTGGAGTTATAGCGTCAGGAAGGAAAACCCGACTTATTTTTATATAGTAGATTTGTGTATGTACTAAAATACGTTCCATAAGTCACGTGTCAAATGATGGATACGCGCATGCGTTAAATTTTGTTTGTTTTGTTAATGGTCATGGAATATTACGTTAGAGTAATTCTAGAGGGCGCTGCTTCGCCACTGAGAAAACATATAAAAAAACAAATCTAATTTAAAATAATTTTAGCGTTATTGAAAATTCTTCCCCTGGGCTGCTCCCGTCCACCTAAACCAGAGTTATTACATGAAATTGAATCATAATTGATATTTTTTTTACTAGGAATTAAACCTCCGTGGCATCAATATTTAGATTAGTTGTCTATTCTAATGTCAATTATTATAATGTCATAACAAAATAATGTCTCATACTTTTACACAGATTTTCTGTTGATTATTGTCAATTATTGTATACATTTGATGAAAAGGTCGTCGCATCGGGGGTTTTTAAATTTTAAATTTAGAGTTATCTCTTGACAACATTGTTATTTGACTTTCTGTTCATTTAATCACACCAAGTGAATTATTAATATTTTCTATTATATCTATCATCCCTTTGTTTTGTAACATTTTACTGCAAAGTAGGTGTATACACACCTCACTAAACTAACGTTTTAATATAAATAGATACCCAAATATTATTTTGGTAATATTTCATTATTGTGCATTATTTTCTATTATTTTATAGTGACAATGGTGTAGCCTGCTCACATTGCGTTACTATATCTGAAAATGTATACCAACATTTTTATTTTGAAAATGTGGTAGATTCTTATTTATTAGTGCTTTGTAGATCTTCATGAATAACATAATATGTTTATTTGCTTTAATTTAATCTGAATTCATACCGTCATGAACGTACTCCCAAATTTAGCAATCTCTTACTTATAAAGCATACAAGCATCAGCTCTACATTTAATTTAAGTTGATCGAGAACACTTAAGCCTTGCCTCGCCGCCCACTTTCAGCTCAAACGAAACTTTTCACAGATATTGTTGAACGTGTAAGCTTAGCGGATCAACTGCTTACACTGGCTACCGGCAAAATAGATTGCTTTCTCCCGATGAGAGAACGAAAATGAAATCAACAAGTGCGAAACTCGTAATTACTTTTGTAGTAGCAGACGCTAACTAGGCTGGCAATTGGTTGACGATGGCACTTTATTCATTCGGCGGCAGACGCTGTTTTATCGACTCTCCACTTCTTATTTGTGGTATAATGAGGTACAGAATTATTCAGTTTGTTCCTCGACCCGCTTGATATATTTTTATTGGTTTTGGTACGCGTGACGTGTTTTTATACTGTCTGATAATTTAACTAAGTAATAATTTACTTTTGTTTCTACAAATAAACTTAACAATTAGGCAACAAAAGTTACAAATATTTTAACAGTGGGTACTTTTTTATATTCTATAATTAAGTCGTGATACACGCATACGCCACGCCTGATGTTAAGCAGTAACCCAATGGCATTGCTCGCATATTGCCGAACTGAGTGATAGTGGGTCCATCGAGGGTTTTCTACTCCGATCTTCTGTGAGAAGTGGTACTTCCCCGGTCGACCAGCTCGTATATGAGCTGTAGTCAACTGGCTACAGCTTGACTCTACGCTATCTAAATATATATAACTCAAAGGTGACTGACTGACTGACTGACTGGCATAGTGATATATCAACGCACCGCCCAAACCACTGAACGGATCGGGCTGAAATTTGGCATGCAGGAAGATGTTATGACGTAGGCATCCGCTAAGAAAGGATTTTGATTAAATCTACCCCCAAGGGGATAAAAGAGGGGATGAAAGTTTGTATGAAACTTTGTCAATTTTAAACCGATCGGGCTGAGACTTTGCATTCATAAAGCTACTATGACGTAGACATCCCCTAAACAAGGATCAAAATTCCACGCGGACGAAGTTGCGGGCTCAGCTAGTTAAATATAAAATACAATATCGATGACATGTATAATAGAAGCAATATTATACCTAAGGTGCGAACAATGGTTGTCTCAAATCACCTCATCCCCATCCCGTTACGTGAACAATTCTTCCTGTTTCAATGTGGCACTATGTCGGATGAACGGTGTCAATATTGCTCCAACTCAATATTATTACATAAGGAAATAAAATTCCTCGGAAAAAATGTGTTGAGGTATCGGTCAGTTTTCCTCTCGCTTGGAGCGCGGAGAAAATACCTGCGTCACGTTAACTGCCGTCATAAATCTCGACGACTTCCGAGGAGATTTCTCCCTGGGACGGCCGCTCTTGGAAACTTTTAGTGCGCGTGCTCGAGACAGCCGTCCAACATTTTCAAGTGCTTCTAAGTATTTTTGCCAAATTATGGCCGAGACCTTTTTAGCTTTAGATGTACGAGATATATAGAGGGTAAGTAGAGTTGGGGAGTTACTTACTTGCGGCTCGTTTTATACAGTTACGAGAAGATTGCTGGTGTTTTTTTTTAATCGATAAATAATTTCGCTGCGTTCTTACAGTTACCGTAAGTCGTAAATTTGATTTAAATAAAAATAAGTCGGGTTTTCCTTCCTGACGCTATAACTCCAGAACGCACGAACCGATTTCCACGGTTTTGCATTCGTTGGAAAGGTCTCGGGTTCCGTGAGGTTTATAGCAAAGAAAATTCAGGAAAAATTTCAACAGAACGCGGACGGAGTCGCGGGGCACAGCTAGTTTGATTTAAAAAATTCGTTTCAATAGTATAGTTATAGAAAAATTAAATTTTATAACCTTGCTTATTTCAGAGTACAACAAACACAATTGTTAATTGAAATCAAATAAACTTGATAGCAATAAAAGCCTTAGTAGGGCGCTTTGTTTGATGTAAATTGAAAGACTCATTACAAAGCCTTAGTAATCTGGCGTACGGCCGACCATTGTTCCTTTCCATATTGTATAGGTACACCCCAATATTATGCAAATACGTGCTTATAATCTTTAATTGCTTCCTCTCCACCGCAGCCAGGAATACGCCGGCAAAAATAAAATCCTGCAACATGAAAAGTTTTCTTACCGGTACCTAAATAAAATGTACGAAAACAATTTTGCACCTGGTTCCGAATTTGAAAACAAATTCAGTCGTAATACAGACAAATAAAATTATTTAGCAGGCTGTAGGTACACTGTGTTTTAAATTTACACTTTAGATAAACGCAAAGCTGCCCTGACAGGGAAAATATAGCGACTCGGTCTGAATATCTAAATACTGAAATAATATATTAACAAACTAACACGACCCTTGTTTATCAGTAAAAATATTCGTGTCCTTTGAACAAGTCTGAGTACTTTTCCAAGGTACTTTAACAGTTTATCGCGGAGAGGGGAACAAAATTATTCTTAAAAGTAAGTAGTGAAGTTTACGCTACCAATACACAATGTTTTACGTAAGTTGTTGGACGTTCTTCGGATAACGGAACATTTAACGCTGTTCCGCTTTAACTTCAATACCGTCCTGTATTCAGCGAAGAAAATTATTTCGAGACCATTACCTCTCACAGCTGCCACACACTACTTTTATGTGTTTGCATCACGAAATGTAGCCACTGAACAGTTTTCACAGCGCCAGCTCCTTCTATGGCACCTATTCTATAATACACACTTTGAACGCAAACGTTTTGGAGAAATATGAATTCAGCCAAATGACATATTTTTCTAAGCTCATTAAACATGGGGTTACTTCAAGTCTACAGGTCCCTTAGACACACTTCACATCACATCAGCATGAAATCATTAAAGTCACGGTGCGTGGCACAGTCTGTTGGATAATAATTATAAATAAAATAGCATGTATGTTCGAAATCCATTTTAAAGTTAAAAGTTAAATGCTTTGAACTTTTCCAAAGATCCTATAAGTAAGTACATTCTGAAAATATATAAATATGTTGCCAAAATCTTCGTTGATGAATACAAGGTCTTGCTTTAATAATGCAAGACATTTTGCATAGCGCCTAAGTAAATGCTTGAGATGATGAATAACACAAAATATTTTTACCTTCGTAAAACACCTTTATCACTTACCGTTTACTAAGATGTCCAGCAAAATATCGTGCATTATTAAAACAACACCTTGTATTGTGTAAAATTCCGGTACCAAGAGCAGTAAAATATATTATCTTAATAAACCCAACCGTTGTTAAACAGACATGCATTTTCCTGAATAGGACTAGCCCGGTCGATACGGCCTCGACAAATTTAGAGCTGCAGACCTATGCTATCTCAAAGACTCAGAGCTCGCTCGTACATAATGAAGACATTTATTACCGATACAGAGGATATGTCGGGAATCCTTTTGGAATATGCTGTTGGTTGAGAATACAATTATTAATTATACCTATGTCGAAAGCGTGCTTAAGATCGCCCTCAGACTTGAGATTATTCCGCGCTGGATGCGGGCAGCGCAAGACCGATTATTGTGGCAAACCTTGGGTAGGCATATGTCCTGTGGGCGTCTTTCGGCTGAGATAATGATGATGATGATGAAGCATAATTATTATCAACTAGCTGTACCCTGCGCGCGTTGCTACGCTGTCAAAGATTGGTCGTACCAACTCAGAAACCTTTGTGGGCTAATGCACAACACTTTGCTGAAGATCATGACATGATCAAAAGCATAGTTTACGATTCTATAAAGGACATTCACACTAGCATTCATTTTTATATTTATAGATTACCAATAATTATCAATACCTACATCATGCCAAGAGGTAGGTATAAGAATAACAAACGAGTCTTGGTTATTTCTATGATATACACACTGTTACCTAAGTTTGAACATGTTTTAACATAATGTCAATGATGAATATGCAAAAAAGCAAACATTGAATATTAAAAAGAATATTGGACACAACTCACCTAAAATCATATATTTATAGATAAAAGGGAATTTTCTTTTCTTTTGCCCTTTAATATAAAAGCCTGGCGTAGGGAGAAACATTAACATTTCAAAGAATCTTCCACACGCAACAATAAAGCTCAGTTTATCGTATTATTTGTTTTTAATCGGTTTGTAAGATAAGAAAAGAAATAACAAACAAGATTACCTATAAATAGTCAAAGGCTTTAGTACGAAATTCTTTTGAAGTAGCCACTTATGTTTTCTTAGTGAATATAGCGGCGAATGGTCTGAGAGGCACGCGGGAGCTTATGAAGCAGACAAAACGATCACGTGACTACCCAGACGAACGAAAAACAGACAAGTAAAGTAAATAGTGTGGTAGTTACCTACTTGATATGAAGTATCCATATTATTTTAAAATAGCTTAATAAAACGTTGAAATGCACTCGAGCCGCGCGCCCGCCCCTGTCCGTTCAATAGAAAGCTTTTAATGCAAATCGCAGGTGACATTGTGTATTCTAGTGTTATTTTAAAATGGATACGGATGAGTGCAGCTTGTATAATATATTTTGTGTGTGAACAAAAATATTATTTTCCTTTTTAACTGACTCTTTTATTTAATTATGTTAGTTTCATAGATCCCGTACGTTATTGATAAACGTGGTAAAGCAGGTGAATAGTTAGACACCGAATTATCTCGTTTGAATTTGCCATTCAAAAGAAGAAGACAACGCATGGTTTAACTATAAAACCGCAAAACCTCGTTAAGGGGGGGAGAGTATAGTCTCAAAAGAGTAGTCCTTATTAAACATAGGCATATTTCACACGGTTCAAGTTGGCAAGTTGACAACAACCAAGTCAACATGTCATCAATTTGCGAGCAGCTTGACTACTGCGGACTTACCAAATTGATAACATGCTAGTCAAGTTGACTATTATCATTTGTCAACTTAACAACTTGTTTCGTGTAGCATCACACTGAAAAAACAAGAGAAAAGAACTACTGAGAAAATAGCACCAACATTGAATATTAGTTAGAAAGCGAATCTAATTGAATTATGAAGCAGGCATTACATATTCATTAGCTGCATGTTAATTAGGTCTCGTCACCCTCACCCTCGCCCTGCTGCCGAGCCACCTAAAGGCAGAACCGGGGCTCCTCTCTAAATAAATAACATTATGTACTGACATTTTATTTACTTCACGTGCGTAGACACAAATTTCTTAATTTTTTGACGACAGTGTTAAGAGAATCGCATAATTTTAAAATAGGACACGATCAAGTTCTAACACTAGTACCTATAGACTCGTAAAGGAAATAAAAACTAAATCGATAGGACTTACGGTATACTTTTGTGTGTGGCGCAGCACCAATCAATGTAACGTAGGTACACATATTATAAACTACGTGTGAGTGGGAAAACCCCGCAAGTTGAGACAAGTGACGCGTCCACATGAACGATAGTCATGTTTGCTCGTCATTGCTCCACACTCCCAATATCACTATACAAAATAATCTAAACTTAGTACATCTGTCAATCTAACAGATACTAACATTATTTCACACATGCGCAGGCGATCCGCCTTTGTTTACGGAATTCACGAGAAAATCTCTGTTCCCCGAACATAATCTTCAAAGGCAACCAACGAGAATGATTGGCTTATTACCAATCACCCGGCGAAGAGAGCCGTAATCCTAATTCCGTTGGAGAGGCAACTGCTAATGAGACACCGTCACTCCAAGATAAGAGACCGATACGGCCAGGCTCTTCGTAATCGCCACTCCTAGCCGCTTATACTAGTATTAGATACTCCGGAATTATCCCGGAAACTCATTGAAGTATATTAATATGTACTAATTGAATTAACTCAAACTCATTTTTCTACAATTTAGGTGAGTAGCTCCATAAACAGTTATTAGTACAGGATTGTGTTTGATGTAAAGAGTCCTTTACACGCGGGTTAGAAACCTTTTCTTACATCGATTACTTTTTAAATTGTTCGGTTACACGGAAATGCGCAATTCCGGTCCCCAAGATAATGCCATAAACGTCGAATGAAACGTTTTAATATTGGAATAACGGCTTATAAAAATTCAAATCAAAGATTATGGCCACCGAACGGCTATCATTATCCTAAAACTCATCGCGCCGTCGGAGTTACGTCGATGCTTCTTAATACGTATCTGTTGGTTAGATTTAAGCAGAGACTTGACTTGACTGATAAGACTACTTATTTATACATCAAATTATTATTTATGTCTGCATGTCTTATTTGTGGTGTCAACTAAAATCAAAACATCTATAGGTAGGCTACCGTAACTGGCGGGTTGTAAAATAAAGTTGACCAGATAAGAAAAACATAGTTGACTAGGTAAGATGTGAAAACAGTTCCAGTTAATTGCACATCTCAGGAAACATAAGGATAAGCTGAACTCTCTTTATAATTGGTACCCTTTAAAAGAGAGTTCAGCTTATGCTGGAAATGTTCCCTGATATGTGCATGACCGTACCTACCTAAAAATGTTTGAGAAACATCAAACAACAAGTAACCGAGTAGTACAAATTCTTATTTATATGTTAAAGACTCATGTGTGAGTAGATCTTTTATAAGATGTATAAGTTCACACAGATATAGATTTACGCAAATGTATGTACTTTGCGTGTCCGAAAACCCCGAACAAGCGTCGAGGTTAGTCGCCGATAACTTACAATCCTCGCGACTACAGATATAAAAATATGAGTATGAGCGTGATAATCACTCGAGGGAATCGTAGCGGGCGGAGGAGCATCGGCGGCATCGGTGTCTTTGAAGCGGTTTGGATTTCCCGTCACTAATGACGTCACAGTAGGTGTTAAAAATTCGGCACGCTTGGTTTCAATACAAATCGTGATACTTGCGTTATCTATGTAAATCTATATCTGTGGTTCACCCTCTACTCCAGCCGTGACTAAATATTGTAATTTATCAAGTGCACCACACAGATACATGTTTTTGGAGGAGAATGTAATTCATCCCCGCCCCCAACAAGGTGAATGGAACTCAATTAGCAACAATTATTCCGACGACGAGGCGACGCTACCCAAAAGTTTCCTCGACTATTCCGTAATTAATTTTGTTTGTAGCGACCCGGAGCGACTCACCGTTACTCGTTGTCACCCTTAACATTTATGCATACCATGGCCAGCGAGATGCGATATGAAATGTTAACATTCGGGCGGTCATTTTATAAATTCGAGGTTCTATTTCTCGAGACAGCCGTCCAACATTTTCAAGTGCTTCTAAGTATTTTTGCCAAATTATGGCCGAGACCTTTTTAGCTTTAGATGTACGAGATATATAGAGGGTAAGTAGAGTTCGGGAGTTACTTACTTGCGGCTCGTTTTATACAGTTACGAGAAGATTGCTGGTGTTTTTTTTAATCGATAAATTTCCAATAAATTTCGATAAATTTACCGTAAATCGTAAATTTGATTAAAAAATATCAGTTATAGAAAAATTTAATTTTATAACTTTGCTTGCTTCAGAGTACAACAAACACAATTGTTAATTGAAATCAAATAAACTTGATAGCAACAAAAGCCTTAGTAGGGCGCTTTGTTTGATGTAAATTGAAAGACTCATTACAAAGCCTTAGTAATCTGGCGTACGGCCGACCATTGTTCCTTTCCATATTGTATAGGTACACCCCAATATTATGCAAATACGTGCTTATAATCTTTAATTGCTTCCTCTCCACCGCAGCCAGGAATACGCCGGCAAAAATAAAATCCTGCAACATGAAAAGTTTTCTTAATAATAATAATAATAATTTTAGCCCTTTGACGTCCCACTCCTGGGCACGGGCCTCCCCTCAACACGAGGGGGATTCAGGCCGTAATCCACCACGCTGGCCCAGTGCGGGTTGGCGGATTTCGCATGTCTTTCGAAAATTGGTTATATCTTCTAAGACATGCAGGTTTCCTCACGATGTTTTCCTTCACCGTAAGCAAGTGATAATCATATAGAAATTATGATTCGCACATGGATTTAGAAAAATCCAGAGGTTCGAGGGGTTTGAACCTGAGACCTGGTAGCCCGCAAGAAGCGTGCTTAACCAATCGGCTATCACTGCTGAAAAGTTTTCTTACCGGTACCTAAATAAAATGTACGAAAACAATTTTGCACCTGGTTCCGAATTTGAAAACAAATTCAGTCGGAATACAGACAAATACAATTATTTAGCAGGCTGTAGGTACACTGTGTTTTAAATTTACACTTTAGATAAACGCAAAGTTGCCCTGACAGAGGAAATAGAACGACTCGGTCTGAATATCTATCTACTGAAATAATATATTAACAAACTAACACGACCCTTGTTTATCAGTAAAAATATTCGTGTCCTTTGAACAACTCTGAGTACTTTTTCAAGGTACTTTAACAGTTTATCGCGGAGGGAGGAACAAAATTATTCTTAAAAATAAGTGTTGAAGTTTACGCTACCAATACACAATGTTTTACGTAAGTTGTTGGACGTTCTTCAGATAACGGAACATTTAACGCTGTTCCGCTTTAACTTCAATACCGTCCTGTATTCAGCGAAGAAAATTATTTCGAGACCATTACACAGCTGCCACACACTACTTTTATGTGTTTGCATCACGAAATGTAGCCACTGAACAGTTTTCACAGCGCCAGCTCCTTCTATGGCACCTATTCTATAATACACACTTTGAACGCAAACGTTTTGGAGAAATATGAATTCAGCCAAATGACATATTTTTCTAAGCTCATTAAACATGGGGTTACTTCAAGTCTACAGGTCCCTTAGACACACTTCACATCACATCAGCATGAAATCATTAAAGTCACGGTGCGTGGCACAGTCTGTTGGATAATAATTATAAATAAAATAGCATGTATGTTCGAAATCCATTTTAAAGTTAAAAGTTAAATGCTTTGAACTTTTCCAAAGATCCTATAAGTAAGTACATTCTGAAAATATATAAATATGTTGCCAAAATCTTCGTTGATGAATACAAGGTCTTGCTTTAATAATGCAAGACATTTTGCATAGCGCCTAAGTAAATGCTTGAGATGATGAATAACACAAAATATTTTTACCTTCGTAAAACACCTTTATCACTTACCGTTTACTAAGATGTCCAGCAAAATATCGTGCATTATTAAAACAACACCTTGTATTGTGTAAAATTCCGGTACCAAGAGCAGTAAAATATATTATCTTAATAAACCCAACCGTTGTTAAACAGACATGCATTTTCCTGAATAGGACTAGCCCGGTCGATACGGCCTCGACAAATTTAGAGCTGCAGACCTATGCTATCTCAAAGACTCAGAGCTCGCTCGTACATAATGAAGACATTTATTACCGATACAGAGGATATGTCGGGAATCCTTTTGGAATATGCTGTTGGTTGAGAATACAATTATTAATTATACCTATGTCGAAAGCGTGCTTAAGATCGCCCTCAGACTTGAGATTATTCCGCGCTGGATGCGGGCAGCGCAAGACCGATTATTGTGGCAAACCTTGGGTAGGCATATGTCCTGTGGGCGTCTTTCGGCTGAGATAATGATGATGATGATGAAGCATAATTATTATCAACTAGCTGTACCCTGCGCGCGTTGCTACGCTGTCAAAGATTGGTCGTACCAACTCAGAAACCTTTGTGGGCTAATGCACAACACTTTGCTGAAGATCATGACATGATCAAAAGCATAGTTTACGATTCTATAAAGGACATTCACACTAGCATTCATTTTTATATTTATAGATTACCAATAATTATCAATACCTACATCATGCCAAGAGGTAGGTATAAGAATAACAAACGAGTCTTGGTTATTTCTATGATATACACACTGTTACCTAAGTTTGAACATGTTTTAACATAATGTCAATGATGAATATGCAAAAAAGCAAACATTGAATATTAAAAAGAATATTGGACACAACTCACCTAAAATCATATATTTATAGATAAAAGGGAATTTTCTTTTCTTTTGCCCTTTAATATAAAAGCCTGGCGTAGGGAGAAACATTAACATTTCAAAGAATCTTCCACACGCAACAATAAAGCTCAGTTTATCGTATTATTTGTTTTTAATCGGTTTGTAAGATAAGAAAAGAAATAACAAACAAGATTACCTATAAATAGTCAAAGGCTTTAGTACGAAATTCTTTTGAAGTAGCCACTTATGTTTTCTTAGTGAATATAGCGGCGAATGGTCTGAGAGGCACGCGGGAGCTTATGAAGCAGACAAAACGATCACGTGACTACCCAGACGAACGAAAAACAGACAAGTAAAGTAAATAGTGTGGTAGTTACCTACTTGATATGAAGTATCCATATTATTTTAAAATAGCTTAATAAAACGTTGAAATGCACTCGAGCCGCGCGCCCGCCCCTGTCCGTTCAATAGAAAGCTTTTAATGCAAATCGCAGGTGACATTGTGTATTCTAGTGTTATTTTAAAATGGATACGGATGAGTGCAGCTTGTATAATATATTTTGTGTGTGAACAAAAATATTATTTTCCTTTTTAACTGACTCTTTTATTTAATTATGTTAGTTTCATAGATCCCGTACGTTATTGATAAACGTGGTAAAGCAGGTGAATAGTTAGACACCGAATTATCTCGTTTGAATTTGACATTCAAAAGAAGAAGACAACGCATGGTTTAACTATAAAACCGCAAAACCTCGTTAAGGGGGGGAGAGTATAGTCTCAAAAGAGTAGTCCTTATTAAACATAGGCATATTTCACACGGTTCAAGTTGGCAAGTTGACAACAACCAAGTCAACATGTCATCAATTTGCGAGCAGCTTGCCTACTGCGGACTTACCAAATTGATAACATGCTAGTCAAGTTGACTATTATCATTTGTCAACTTAACAACTTGTTTCGTGTAGCATCACACTGAAAAAACAAGAGAAAAGAACTACTGAGAAAATAGCACCAACATTGAATATTAGTTAGAAAGCGAATCTAATTGAATTATGAAGCAGGCATTACATATTCATTAGCTGCATGTTAATTAGGTCTCGTCACCCTCACCCTCGCCCTGCTGCCGAGCCACCTAAAGGCAGAACCGGGGCTCCTCTCTAAATAAATAACATTATGTACTGACATTTTATTTACTTCACGTGCGTAGACACAAATTTCTTAATTTTTTGACGACAGTGTTAAGAGAATCGCATAATTTTAAAATAGGACACGATCAAGTTCTAACACTAGTACCTATAGACTCGTAAAGGAAATAAAAACTAAATCGATAGGACTTACGGTATACTTTTGTGTGTGGCGCAGCACCAATCAATGTAACGTAGGTACACATATTATAAACTACGTGTGAGTGGGAAAACCCCGCAAGTTGAGACAAGTGACGCGTCCACATGAACGATAGTCATGTTTGCTCGTCATTGCTCCACACTCCCAATATCACTATACAAAATAATCTAAACTTAGTACATCTGTCAATCTAACAGATACTAACATTATTTCACACATGCGCAGGCGATCCGCCTTTGTTTACGGAATTCACGAGAAAATCTCTGTTCCCCGAACATAATCTTCAAAGGCAACCAACGAGAATGATTGGCTTATTACCAATCACCCGGCGAAGAGAGCCGTAATCCTAATTCCGTTGGAGAGGCAACTGCTAATGAGACACCGTCACTCCAAGATAAGAGACCGATACGGCCAGGCTCTTCGTAATCGCCACTCCTAGCCGCTTATACTAGTATTAGATACTCCGGAATTATCCCGGAAACTCATTGAAGTATATTAATATGTACTAATTGAATTAACTCAAACTCATTTTTCTACAATTTAGGTGAGTAGCTCCATAAACAGTTATTAGTACAGGATTGTGTTTGATGTAAAGAGTCCTTTACACGCGGGTTAGAAACCTTTTCTTACATCGATTACTTTTTAAATTGTTCGGTTACACGGAAATGCGCAATTCCGGTCCCCAAGATAATGCCATAAACGTCGAATGAAACGTTTTAATATTGGAATAACGGCTTATAAAAATTCAAATCAAAGATTATGGCCACCGAACGGCTATCATTATCCTAAAACTCATCGCGCCGTCGGAGTTACGTCGATGCTTCTTAATACGTATCTGTTGGTTAGATTTAAGCAGAGACTTGACTTGACTGATAAGACTACTTATTTATACATCAAATTATTATTTATGTCTGCATGTCTTATTTGTGGTGTCAACTAAAATCAAAACATCTATAGGTAGGCTACCGTAACTGGCGGGTTGTAAAATAAAGTTGACCAGATAAGAAAAACATAGTTGACTAGGTAAGATGTGAAAACAGTTCCAGTTAATTGCACATCTCAGGAAACATAAGGATAAGCTGAACTCTCTTTATAATTGGTACCCTTTAAAAGAGAGTTCAGCTTATGCTGGAAATGTTCCCTGATATGTGCATGACCGTACCTACCTAAAAATGTTTGAGAAACATCAAACAACAAGTAACCGAGTAGTACAAATTCTTATTTATATGTTAAAGACTCATGTGTGAGTAGATCTTTTATAAGATGTATAAGTTCACACAGATATAGATTTACGCAAATGTATGTACTTTGCGTGTCCGAAAACCCCGAACAAGCGTCGAGGTTAGTCGCCGATAACTTACAATCCTCGCGACTACAGATATAAAAATATGAGTATGAGCGTGATAATCACTCGAGGGAATCGTAGCGGGCGGAGGAGCATCGGCGGCATCGGTGTCTTTGAAGCGGTTTGGATTTCCCGTCACTAATGACGTCACAGTAGGTGTTAAAAATTCGGCACGCTTGGTTTCAATACAAATCGTGATACTTGCGTTATCTATGTAAATCTATATCTGTGGTTCACCCTCTACTCCAGCCGTGACTAAATATTGTAATTTATCAAGTGCACCACACAGATACATGTTTTTGGAGGAGAATGTAATTCATCCCCGCCCCCAACAAGGTGAATGGAACTCAATTAGCAACAATTATTCCGACGACGAGGCGACGCTACCCAAAAGTTTCCTCGACTATTCCGTAATTAATTTTGTTTGTAGCGACCCGGAGCGACTCACCGTTACTCGTTGTCACCCTTAACATTTATGCATACCATGGCCAGCGAGATGCGATATGAAATGTTAACATTCGGGCGGTCATTTTATAAATTCGAGGTTCTATTTCTCGTGTTGGAAACCGTAATGTTAATTTTAAATAAATATATACGAAAAGTTGAGAAAAACAATTAATTTAAGACATTAATCCATTCATTTTCGTATCATAGCACTAAATAATTTTTGCGCCAACTGCGCAAACTTGCGGCGACTGCCATCTTGTTACTAAGTGCAAATATTTATATATCGATTTCTCACACTTCAGAGGTTTGTTAAACTATAACTAACAAACCACACCAAATACCTACTTGAAATACCTTCTTAGGGACTTATTTTCTTCATACACTGGTTAAGTTATTTTTGGAGCGAGCAGTATCTACTTGTTTTATACAGAAATAAAGTTATAGTTTTCATTTATACATGAACTCACCAAAGCTACGGTTCCGTTTGATATAAGAATTATATCAAATGAAGCGACGCGATAAGGGAAACTTCTCAATGGTTTTCACGCCCGCTCCTACGTAGTGGTCCATAACGACCATATAAGGCCGATTGCTTTCTTAAACTTATCCCATTTGTAGCCCCCGCGTGAAGGAATTGGAACTTCTTTATTGTGCCAAAGTTGCGAATGAGGACGTCTATTTCCATTTCTATCGAGTTAGTGGACCCCAACTAATAAATTATTAATATTATAGGTACACAGCTCCATAGACGAATAGAAGGGCGGGCGGGTTATGAAACTTGCGATGATAAATGGGACCGCAGTCTTCTCCAAGAAACTCCAGGAGTGGCGTAACTGACGTCAAGTTCTGCGAAAATTAAATAAATTAAGAGGACCACAACTCAGTATGTCACTTATGCAACACCAAAAACTTTTGTTTTACAACTACAAAGACTTTTGTTTTATAACAACAATATAAAATTCCTCTCCCTGGAGCTTCCAGATTATTTTGCCGTGTAGGTTAGTTGTGAGTCAGCATTCAAGAGCTGTTAGTTTAACAAACGGTTATGCCACATAACTCGGCCCCTACATATTGCTTGAAACAACGCGTGAATTGGTCCGCTCGGTGTAAAGTCCCATATTAACATAGTAAGGAACCCATTTCCATTATCATCCCCAATTTCGTGCTCGGGAGGCACTTAAGCACTTAATGGATCTCGGCTCCCCGTAATTTACCGGGACGTTGGATTGAATAAAATCGTAAATCTTAACACCAACCGAGCGGAGGTGTTATTACCGAGAATGATTCGCACACTTCTTTGAGTGAAAGGATCGTCGCTGAGACAATAAATTACTGCCGCGCGGATCGCTATGACCTAATATAACAACTGCCGGAATAGAAATCACACGCTCATATTCCTTTATCACTTGTTATTTATTTGTCTGCATAACTTGATTCATTGTTATGAGAAGTAAGGTCCTTTAGCTGCGAGTATGGTTCGACTAACCCTGAGCAGAAAATAAAACGTAATGAATATTTTTCTTAGGCTTGTTCAAGAAATCAGAGTTAGGTGAATTTCATGTTTCTTTTATTTGTTTCCTAATAAAAAAACTAAATTTACCCGACTGGTTCATGCGATCTTAGAATATACTACAGTCTTCAAACTAAATGATAGTATATTTTCCAAAATGAAAATGCGTCTCCGCTTGCTTGGAGATTCTCAAAATTATTTAAATTAATGAGTAATGGCATCTCCATATTGATTCTCTATTAAAATTTCAACAGGAACCTTTAATTTTAGACCAATCGGGCACACAGTTTGGGGAGGCAGACGGGCTAGTGTAGCTGAATGCAGTCCACAAATAAACCGAATCAATACGATTGTCGGCGCGATACTGGCACCACTGCTGACCTGAAATATTTACGAGTGGCCTGTATTTCTTAGCCCATTAATAGAAAATGGTTTGTTCTATTGCCCTTTGAATACTCAACCAACAAGGTACTTGATGAAAATGATATTACCTTCATGTAATAGGTACCTACAAATATTTTCCAAAGCGATGAGATTTCTGAAAAGCGGCATACATCATTGACGGCCGACTACTGAAACTATACTCAAATGCTTAAGTCCCGCCAATTATATTTTATGGGTCCTCCTAGCTGTTTACTTTGAGGAAATAAAATAATAGTATGTTCCGATCCGGTTGTAGATATAAGCAAAAATATGTAAAATTGTCAATTTGTAAGTGCCCCCGTAGGCCTAAACAAAATAAACGATTTGAATGTGAATAAAATATTATTGGATTTTTTTGACGTTTGTCATCTGGAATTTAACGTGTTACGGCGCGTCAAAATTAAGCAGCCCTCAAATTAAAGTTTAACAAGACTAATGCATCGTCACGCACGGTATACAGTAGTAACTATATTAAAATGCTTCTATTTTTGAGAAACATTGTATGTAGTACTATGTCTCTATTGGTATAACATCTAAGTAACGAGATCGAAGGCGATGAGGTTTCGCATTACCTTTATTGAGGACCATGCGTACCGCGGCGGTCGGTGCAATTGCAGCCAGTAGGTAATTGAATTTCCGCTTTAACCTAATCTAATCCTTACTAGGTACTACATGTACTTGTCGAATCCTAAGTATTGCTAGTAAATCTAAATTTGATTTATATTGTCGGTATGATTTCTACTTCTGTTTTTTTTTCTACGTCATCTAAGTAAATGATAATATTTGAAGCCTCACAAACAAGTTGTATTTGGATCCGGTGATCGTAATTATAATCTTAATGCCACAAAGTAAACGGCCTGGCTTTCAACTAACTATCTACAATCAGAATATGCTATCAATAATGCATTGCAGCAATCAACGCAAGATCTGCACCAATACTTTGAGCAGAATTTGTCAAATCAGTTTATAAATGACGGAGTTATGAGGAAACAAAAAAAATACCACCAAATTGAGAACCTTCTTTATTTTCAGTTGGTTCAAAATATATGATATAAGTAAGCCTGTTATTTTATGTCGATAAAAACAATCTTAGACCTACCTTCCAATCATATTAACTGATGACAATACTGAACTTGTAATACCGCAATTAAATCAACAGCATAAACTATCTGCAATAGCATAGTAGGTATATTCCGACGATGATGAGCTAATTAGATATATGACCAGTTAAACAACCAAAACTGAATAGAACCTAGATAGAATTTTCTTTAAAATTTAAAGTTTAAATTACGGTTGAACATACAAACATACAATACAAGCTGAAGACAGGGCGCTATGGCGCTCATTAGGGAGGCCTATGTCCAGCAGTGGACAAGCATAGGCTGATGATGATGATGATGATACAAACATATACCTACTCAGAAATACATACCATTATACAAATAATGGGACGTGAATCACAGTGAACTTCATTTCAAGTTTCGTGCACAAATGTTTGCACCAAAACACATCGTATCTGGACTACTGGAGTGGTGCAAGTTCGCATTGAAATAGCTGTTAACTTATCCTCGATCGTAGCTCCCAGGTGCGATAGGAAGCGCTAGAGACTAGAAGTTTATGTTAGGATGAACGGGCATTGCAAACTGTTCCTACATAATATAATACAATAATATGACGACCGCTTGGCGCAGTGTTTGGAGCGTAGGCCGCTCGGCTCACTGTACACGGTGGTTGCGAGTTCGATTCCCGCCGGGTCAAATAACGAAATGGCCTTTTGCTAATTTGCCCATGTCTGGGTGTCTCTGGAATCGCCCCTAGTCCATTGTACGGTACCCATAGTACAAGCGTTGCTTAGTTTGGGACCATACAGTTGGTGTGTCAGTTTGGCCATATTTATTATTATGTATCTCTGCCCGGTCCTTTGGAAGGCTTGCATCGGGACATGGGTCCAACATGTAAAGGCCCTTTGTAAGAATTTTATTGTCATGTAAGGCACATGTTGAGGTCAACCGCAAACAAAGAGAAAGTGCGAGCCAAGTAGAACTATGTACACGTATCGTATGTACACTTGTATGAAAACATTGTTAACTAGAGCTCAATTTAATGAACACATATGTTGAGGAAGTCTTGACTTGACTAACCAGGTACGTTTCACATTGAACAAGCAATCCCAAACACATTTGAGAAGCCCTTTGGGAAATACAAAGCCTAATACATTCAAGCAATAAAACATTGTTCTGGATGTTCAAATACGTTTGAACCACATCCCCAGCGGCTTGTAGTTACAATGGGGCTCTTGGTTATTGTTATATTGATGTGGTAGGGACGTACCTATAGTGTTGATCATACGACCGATGACTAGTTCACTTCACTTCACTTTTTTTTAAACTATGGCTTTGATCGCGTAGGTAGTCGATCGATTAACTTGAAAGGCAACACACTAGAACTAGGTATCATATTAAACAAAATATATGTTCTCTTAATACATTTTTGTAAAAAAAAAATACAATTTGTAAGTGCCGCTAAGAAGCCTTAACGAAATAAACGACTTGAGTTTGAGTTTGATATGACGTGTGTTCAACTTTTTTATACGTACCTTAGTATTTATTCTTTCTGCATTATATATTTCACTATATTTATCCATATTTATCCAATAATGTCTTAGATTTATCCTGCGATGTCGCGTTGCTGCTCCACCATACTCTCGCGGCTTTCATTTCACAAGTTCTCAGACAAGCTTTAATTTAACTCCGAAATGAGAGATCTAAGAGCATTTGGCACTTTAATTAGAAGTTTGCAGTTCCACATTTACCAACACCAATGTTATGTCAAAGTTTAGGTACACATATGGTTAGGTAAACATCTATCGTCTTCAGGAGTAGGTAAACGAACCAAAGTGTTTATAAATAGTGAGGTAAATAGCCCGACTTTCAGAAAAAACCTAACAAAGGACAAACACTATTTTTTCATATCGATCACATTTTCAGAAATCCATGTATGACAGGCACAGGGGAAGACAAAACTACAGTAAGCATTTCTGACATCCTGTTGATACCGGTACCGTACCATGACCGTACTCTCAAAAAATCCACCAAAGCTGCATATGATACATAGGTATGCTCGTCCCAGACAATCCACCTAGTAACGGCGATATGGCACGCTGATGGCCAAACAGGAGCCGGATAATTGAATTTTGTCCGGACACATCCGGACACATCCGGACATAGCGCTAGATATTTCGTCTGGTAACACTCGTATATGAGGAAAGTTCATGAAACGCTTTGTTCACATGCCTTCTCTACCGAAGGTGGAAGGCAGTCTATGTAACCTTATTCCGATGCAGAACAGAATGGTGAGCGGCTAATATGTAAAGAAGTGTGAGAAACACTTGGGTAAGTATATCTATTGCAATAATTATTTACGAATAAAGTACTAGGTACCTTCCCTAGTAGGTTAGGTTATGTGTGTTTGCGCCAAAAATGATAATATTGTAGTAAGGTCTCGGGTTCAAACCCCGGCTCGAACCTCTGGATTTTTCTAAATCTATGTGCGAATCATAATTTCTATATGATTATCACTTGCTTACGGTGAAGGAAAACATCGTGATGAAACCTGCATGTCTTAGAAGATTTAACCAATTTTCGAAAGACATGTGAAATCCGCCAACCCGCTCTGGGCCAGCGTGGTGGATTATGGCCTGAATCCCCCTCGTGTTGAGGGGAGGCCCGTGCCCAGGAGTGGGACGTCAAAAAGGGCTAAAATTATATTATTAAATTATTAAAGTAAATTAACTACCAATTTACTAAAATAGCCATCAGTGCGAAGTTCGTACCAACTTTTTCGTGCATACGAAATTGATATTTAAAAAATGCTATTCTCTTACTCCATACGGTCTATATTCGGTTCAAGTCGAGGACATTAGTGATACATCAAGCTACATGGGAGCAGATCACAGCGCAGAGCTCACAGCTGCCGCGATGTAATCCGATTACAGGCAGCGCCACCCTGTGTTCCATCAACAAGGTATGAATAGTGAGTTGGTAGCTACCTATTCGTCGTTTAAATAGCATCCCTGAAACATTTATAACACAGTATAAAAGGTCGCATTTATAACTATCTGTGTAAATTTTGAGGCTGTTTATTTATATCCTACTAGCTGTGCCCCGCGACTCCGTCCGCGTGGAATGCGCTTTTCTGTTGAAATTTTTCCTGAATTTTCTTTGCTATAAACCTCACGGAGCCCAAGACCTTTCCAACGAATGCAAAACCGTGGAAATCGGTTCGTGCGTTCTGGAGTTATAGCGTCAGGAAGGAAAACCCGACTTATTTTTATATAGTAGATTGTAAGTATTTACTTTTTTTTGGTACTTACTTCATCAATTACATATAAGTACATATAATAGTAACGATATAAATCATTTTAATGTAATACTAGCTGTACCCTGCGCGTGTTGCTACGCTGTCAAAGATTGGTCGTACCAACTCAGAAACCTTTGTGGGCTCATGCGCAACACTTAGCTGAAGATCATGACATGATCAAATGCATAGTTTACGATTCTATAAAGGATATACAGATAAACATATTTGATATATATAGATAATAATTTATATATTTTTCGTGATTTCCGCTCACAATAATCGATTTCAGCTTGATGAAAACAGTAATTTTTGTTCAAACTGCAATTTTTACACGGCGGCGGAACCACTTGCCACAGTTGAAACGAGTTTATGAAAACTTGTTTTGCATACAGACTATTCCATTGTGAGTTTCTGAAACGGCCAATGTTTTAATTTCTAGCTTTTATGTTATGGTTTTCGTTGCGGTTATTATAGATTCAATTAGAATTTGTATCCGAAGGTCCTTCCATGATCAACTCAATACTCTATTAATTTTAAGTAATCAAGATAAAAAGTAGGTAGGGACCTATCGCAAAACCAAAAATAAGAATAAAATGTATTTTGTCATTTTATTTTAATAATTATAATCAACATTCAAAAAATTCTTAACCCTACATACTCATTAGAATGGCATCCTACTAATATTATAAATGTGAATGTTTGTGAGTGTGGATGTATGTATGTATGTTTGTTACTCCTTCACGCAAAAACTACTGAACGGACTTGGATGAAATTTGGAACACAGATAGTTTATAACCGGGATTAACATATAGGATACTTTTTATCCCGATAATCCCGAAATTTTTGTTACGTTAAATACTACGCGGACGAAGTCGGGGTGCACAGCTAGTAGCTTCATAAAAGCAATGCAAGTAGCGACCCCTATTGAAACAGCGGTGCACAGATTTCTACAAGCGTAGTCCACAGAAGTTATACAAAACCTTTTGCTTCTAGGTATCCTACAAGTTAGCCTATTTAGTTTTATAACCAACAATCATAAAGTGTATATTTGTGAAATGGGTAATATATAAGTAAGTAGGTACTTATAGCATGAACATTTGTGAAAACGAAGATCAATGTTTGTAGATTACAAAGCAATTTCTTTGGTTGGAAGGAAACAAAGAAATTGAAAGTAATGAATTACAAAAAGAATATTAATTAACAAAACAATTGCAATTTATTACAATACCTTTGATTATTTCCAACAAACATTTTTTTGATAATGATGCGGAGCGGTTTATCTTGAAAACAGTTCGTACCATTTCGTCAATAAAGCCGAGTTTTCAAGCATGATTCCATGAACAGTCAAGAAGGGTGACGGAGGCGAGGGGTTAAAGAAGTCGACAATGTTTAAACACCATTCTCCGTAGTGTCGGGTAATAAAAGGTCGGCACATCAACCGGCAACCGGAAACCAGAGTGGGCATTACACCGAGCACTCCATTAAACCGCGGCGGCAAGTTTGTTTCGCGGATGTGTGTACCGGGGCACGGGGCCGCCAAAATATTCAATTGGCGTATCCTCGGTTGGCCGGCGGCCAGCGCGCTGCATATTGATGTGCCAACTCCTGCCGCCGACTCAGCTCATCGGGAAACTTCGTCCGCCGCCCAGCCAGCGCTGAACCCCCCCGATAATCGCGCCTGCTTAATGGCCCGTGTGTTATGTATTACGATAAAATTTCATAACATGTGGATTTTTTGTTTTAGTACTTATTTTAAGATTTTGATGTTGTACTTTTACCATTTTGATGGGTACTTTTTTGCTGGTGTTACTTGTACCTATAGAGGCTTCTTTGCTATAATTTAGTCCATTCATAGATAAGTATAATACCTCAAAAAGCAATAGCATAGCTATAATATTAAATTATTCACAAATATTTCAATAAATAAAATTGGGTATTAAATTAAACCGGAAAGTAATATGTGTGATCAACACTGAATTGATGGATAGGCTCGGACAGAACTAACTATTATAACTTAAGTTTTTTTTGTAAAATAAAAACTATTTTAAAATGCTACAGCATTATTACAAATGTTCGTTAAGTAGACTTGAATAATGACGATAACATTCCTTGACAACTTTATCTTGCATCCCACACGCGAGCCATGAGGTATTTCATTTTACAAAGTTCCAACACTAGTATTAGTGTTGGAACCGCCGTATTCCAACACTAATACTAGTGTTGGTATACCGCCGTATTTTCCCTACACGTACGAACTACCAACCGATCGAATATCCATTTAAGCTCATATATTCTAATGCCTGAACACATTAAAGTAACGTAACTATAGCATTTGGCAGCGGAACCGATAGCCGTCTCGTATGCAGCTAAAAGTCGAATGTAAAATACCCACATCTGCAGTAACTATGGTAGCGATTAATTCCCGACCCGCTGAGCTCACCCCACAATAAATTAAGCCAATATGGGTGCTAAATTATTGGGATTTCTTAAATTCCGAGCAACCGGTCATTCACACGAAATACCCGACACCATTTTCTACAAATTTTTGATAGATAACAGACAACAGGATACAGTAATATTTGTGGAAAATCCCCTATGATTATTTTCCTGGCGTCCGCCAGTGGTAGGAATAGGTCACTCAAATTTAAAAATTGGTGCCTGGTTAACCGTGACTAAGCTTGGTGTGGTTAAGCTTCACCAATACACTAACGGACCGTTACAGCAGTAACAGATTGTTTGATGTACTACCTACTGATAACGGTCGTTTACTACTCTAAGGATCGGTTAATGTATTTGTGAACTCGGCCCTATATTATTTATCTCTTACTTGTATGTTACGACGTTGAGAAGGATAGCATAATTTTTTTAAAGCAAGCTTTTCGTCTGTTCGTTTCACGAAGATATGTGAATAATTGCAAATTGACCCGAATTGTGTCATAAGAGTCACACGGTCTTCGTGAAATTCTCAATAAATACAGTACCATCTAGAGACGCCCGAAAAAAACGAAGCTATACAGTATAAAGCGTGGGAACTAGCTTTAAAAACAATAAAAACAACTGCGGCGTCTGTATACCCATGTAGGTATATTTCGTGTAACGCTACTGACGCTTAGCACGGATAGAGTGGCCGCGCGGCGAGCGCCTTGAACGTCCGTATAGAAGCTTCGCTTCAATAAGGGTAACGATAGAATATGTACATTACACAAGGAGCTGACAAATCGAGCACATAACTCAAGTTCACCGAGCGTGTCTGAGCCGCTGTACGAGTACCCGCTGTATATGTTCTCGCCACGGAATATAGAATATTTTGAACAGCAATTTGCTTGAACAGCGCGTCTTATTGGTATTGTGGTACATGATGCTTGTAAATATAGTCCAGTATCCCAAGTGTATTTTTTCTCGTTAATTTTCGTAGTAAGTATGTTATAGGTCGTATTATTGCTTTTGTGTGGGATATTTAATGGCGCCTCTATCAGACGGTGTCCAAAACTGACAATTCATACATTTGACGACCGCTTGTCGCAATGGTTTGAGCGTAAGCGGCTCAGCTCACTGCACCGGGTAGTTGCGGGTTCGATTCCCGCCGGGGCAAATTTTGGAAATGGCCTTTGCGTAATATACCTGGGTGTCAGTGAGATCGCCCCAGTCCATTACCGTACAATGGACTGGGGACGTACATAGTACGTATAAGCTTTGCTTAGTTTTGGACCATTCAGTTGGTGTGTCAGTCTGGCGATATTTATTATTATACAAAGCGGACAAACACGCGGGCAGTAAAGTTTGCAGTTAGCTTACGATAAAAATACATTTGGGGTACTGATGTCAAAGGAGACTCACACTCGCGCTACACGGCCCTGATTTAGAGAGACAGAACAGCCATATACGATGTACACAGATATAGATTTGATATAGATTTATCTATATCTGTGACGATGTAGCTACATGAAAACAATCCAGATTTCCACAATGCGTATCATTCCTTCGCATAGCACTGCCGGGTGTCAGATCAGGCCATGTGAACCGGATCAAACAAAAAACGCGCCAATAATTTTAATCGCTGCCATTGCAATAAGTTGGCAAACAAAATATGTTGTATTGCGAGAAGAGAAGCCAAGTACTTACTAAGTAAAAAAGTGAAACAGGTGTCCCCGATTTTGAGCAATTTGTGAGCGTAGGCCATTCTATATATTTTGGTGTTCCGTGATTCTGATGTAACTTCGAGATGTTTGGACAAAATTCTGTACCTACAGGTGAAGGATTTTAGCAATACGTCAAGGTGTCCGTGGGGCAACGCACACAGCGCCCTCACCTGCGGGGCATTTAATCCGCTTACCGACATGCCCCTAGTTTTAATGGAACACTCCAAAGTCAACAAGGTATATAGTAAATAATTGCTTGATTACTTTATGTTCCTAAAGATTTTTTTTATCACAAAACATTTGGTACAATAGTTTCTTACAGGTATTAAAATATACCTAACATTTATCTACTTATTCATTTGCATTTTTGTTTATACATTAAATTCGTAAGTATTTGCAAGAAAAGTGTCAAGAATTTAATAACTAGAAAATAATTTGCCACCACAAAACAGAAGTGTGAGCGAAACGAATTCATTTCCATTCTTCCACTAATTACAGTTTTTGCCGGCGGCAGCGCCTGGCGGGTTTGAATCGAGTTTATGAAAAACTTTGCTCGCATACAAACTAGTTTTGTTTGCTAGTATTGTGATACAGGCACTGGTTTAGCCCATTCTCGATGCGGTTCCGACTGGCGCGCTGTTCAATTAGAATTTGCATTCGGAATCTGTCGGCAACCCACCTACGGCCGCTGCTATTTCCTATTTAATAACAGAATTCACTAATAGTATCGTTTTAATAAATCTAGTAAGTACCTAATTCTTCAAACTGATTTCAGTGAGTTAGAAGTACAATGTACCTTTATCTACTTGAAACTTTGGCATTTCAAAGATATACAATCTGTTTATAAGTTGAACATGAAAGGTGTATAACAGGTACTTTAGTCAGTAGGTAGCAACCAAAGAATTTGTAATAATAAGACATTATTATTACATTATTATTATTCTTTGGTAGCAACACACTGGAGCTATCTTGTTTACCGGCGAAGGTTGTTGTTTGTAGATATATAGAATAAGTAAACAGCAAATGACGTATAAAAACAACAAAAAGACAAGACAGACCAGTCAAGATTGCGTTCCGATCATAGTCTGAAGAAATCAATATAAGTACCTACGTAGATAAACATGAACATGTTGAAGTATCTTCGTTAACAAAATAAACTGTTTAAGTTTCAGTCAAAAATACGCAGGTAGGTATAGTTGCAGATATATGGCTACATCATATGTATATATGGTATATGCATACACAGGTATATGATCAATGCATAAAGGAATATAGGGGGGCCGCGAAAACAGACTATCAGTTTTCATAAATCGAACAAAGATCAACTTCGATTTGATGGATGAGCCTCGCGTTTGCGTTCCGATATCCTCACAGCTACCTTAACTTGGAAAATTAAACAGGATAGAACCGCTATTATACTTTTATATTACTTTCAAGTCTCAAGGATAAATATACCCCTTATTTACTACCAATCTTCGTAAGCATTAATCTTGTAATTAATAAAAAGTAGAACTATTTCTCTGCCCTCCAACTTAATTAAAGTAAAACAAAACCTAGGAATTAAGATTTGCTGTTATTTTACTTTTTGAAAGCTTTTGATTTGCGTTCAAGAGCGGGAGTAATAAATGAAAACTCTCCTTCAGCTTCATCGGAACGACGAAAATAATGAGAACAAAGAACCGTTTCAAGTTTATAAAAAAGCTCGCTTGACGCCTGCCAGCAATTATAATATCAAAAGGATCGACTTTCTTACCATTCACGAGTGTTCTTTTTTATTATACAGGTATATTCAAGGCTATTGTTTCACTAAGTCTGCCTGCATGGTCGGCATAATAAGCAGGATTATTATTATTTGAATGTATATTATCAAAATGATTCGCTCAAAAACAAATGTTAATTTATGTATAGCTATACCTATTTACTAATGTTGTTAAACTAAATTCTTTGATGTTCATATTCATTAAACTTATGCCATTAAGTCTCGCAGTGCGCGCGAACGCACAGCGCATTGGGAAATATCAAACCATCTTAGTGTTGGTTAATTTAAATTTGAATACGGCTGTTAGAATCCCAACTACAACGACTTTATTTTCTTTTACTTCAGAAAATAAATAATAGCAATAAACTGTTTTCATTAGCTTCAGATTTTTAATAAACGCAGTTATGAAAGTAGTGTTGTTAGATATTACCAACTAAATTGTAATCTCTTATTATGATAATAATATAATAATTTAGTCCTTTTGACGTCCCACTCCTGGACACGGGCCTCGCTTCAACACGAGGGGGCTCTCACTCAGGCCATAACCCACCACGCTGTCCCAGTACGGGTTGGCGGATTTCACATGTCTTTCGAAAATTGGTTAAATCTTCTAAGACATGCACCTGCCTTACGATATTTTCCTTCACCGTAAGCAAATGATATATAAATTATGATTGAGCTGGGGTGTAGCTGATTGGCTATCACTGCTATTTTATAATCTCTTATAATTAAGTATTAATTTCTTTGTCAATTTCAGTGCCTCCTGCCGCCTCGCCGAGTCACGCTGTAGTGTCGCGACGGGGGCGGGCGGCTGCTGTAAACTTGCCCGCTCTGCTCGTTTTACGCGCGGCGCTATCACGCCCCAGAGGCCTAACCTCTTTTCGTACTAACTTCTTAGACGTTCGTAATAAACTATTAGGGTCAGGACGTGTTTGAAACTGCGTAATGGTTTATAAGATTATGCCAAAGATTTCTTTAAATCAAAATTAGGGTTAAAAAGCGTTATTAACGAAATTGTATTATACTGATTTGTTAGTAATCATAAAAAACTGAAAAGTGGACTTTTGACGTCCCACTCCTGGGCACGGGCCTCCCCTCAACATGAGGGGGATCAGGCCATAATCCACCACGCTGGCCCAGTGCGTGTTGCGGGATTTCACATGTCTTTCGAAAATTGGTTAGATCTTCTAAGACATGCAGGTTTCATCACGATGTTTTCCTTCACCCTAAGCAAGTGATAATCATGTAGAAATTATGATTCGCACATCGATTTCGAAAAATCCAGAGGTGCGAGCCGGGGTTTGAACCAAGACCTGGTGCCCGCAAGAAGAGGTGGTTATCTACCTGTGAGGGAAGCGAATGTAAGGGAAGACTTATATATATGATGCTATAATCATATTTGAACATACATAAAATTGCAATTATGTTACGGTTTTATGAAAATATACTGACCTTATAATAAATGTTCACTAACACCTGTTTGTTTAATATCAGCCGATTCATCGAATCTCTCCACGTCTACGTTCGAGGACCAATAAGTGTAATTTATGATAGTGGTATGTGAAAATCGTAATTTCGTTGGCACCATATGCACTACTAACTGCCGTAAAGCGATCGTAAATATTGGGTATAGGGACCTACCATGGGAACCTCGAATTAACTCATTAATCTACCAAAACAGTACTATGTTTGTCTATACTTTACATAAATAGTTAAGTATGATAGAATATTCGGAAACCTTCTCGTAATGTACTTAATATTGTTAGCTTTATTTATTACGTGACACTTTATTTTATTTATTTTTTATTACCTAATAATATACACTGTAGTGCGTGTGTGATAGGGCCCTGTGGCGTAAAAAAGGGAGGCCTTTGCCCAGCAGTGGGACATAAATAGGCTATTAAAAAAAATACACTGTAATTAGCACATGTAAAAGCCTTGTTTTTATAAATAACTAGTTGCTGCCCGCGACTTCGTCCGCGTAGACTTAAGTAAAGTATTATATGTGTTAATCCATGTTATAATATTATTAGGATTATATATTATATTAGGTATATCATATTATATTATATTATATTATATTATATTATATTATATTATATTATATTATATTATATTATATTATATTATATTATATTATATTATATTATATTATATTATATTATATTATATTATATTATATTATATTATATTATATTATATTATATTATATTATATTATAATATATAGTAGCACAAACTCAGCAAAGAAGCGTACGACTCGTCTGATTTTAAGCAGTTACCGTAGCCTATATATATGCTCGTAACACTAAAGTCATCGGTCGCACGTTGCCAGGCTGAAGGGGAGTGGCACAGGAGGGAAACGGAGAGAGGGTTGGGCAGGCTCTCTGACTCATCGTAAGAACCTCAGCCATAATAGCTACGTACTTAGCGCCGATCTTCTGTCAGAGGGTGGTACTTAACGCCGATCTTCTGTCAGAGGGTGGTACTTAGCGCCGATCTTCTGTCAGAGGGTGGTACTTAGCGCCGATCTTCTGTCAGAGGGTGGTACTTAGCGCCGATCTTCTGTCAAAGGGTGGTACTTAGCGCCGATCTTCTGTCAGAGGGTGGTACAACCCCGTTCGAGTATTCAATTGGCTACAGCTTGGCTACTAACTGTGCCCGCGACTTTATCCGCATATTATTTAACTTAGCAAAACTTTCGGGATTATCGGGATAAAAAGTATCATATGTGTTAATCCCGGTTATAAACTGTCTGTGTTCCAAATTATATCCAAATCCGTTCTGTAGTTTTTGCCTGAAAGAGTAACAAACATCCACACTCACAAACTTTCGCATTTATAATATTAGTAGGAATAACACAACCCCTCACACATTGTACCACCTAGCTCCATTACAATACCCTTCAACAACAAAACTTACCTATATTAAATCAAATTACATAAACATCAACATCCTACATATTAGTCGGTATAGTGAATTTGCTTTCATTAATATGGTTGGAGTGCTTTAATGACTTGCCCATACTATGAATATTCAGCGAAGCTCATACTGCTTAGATGAAGCTTCAAAGCGTTTATCTGAGCGATAAATGCTTTAATTCCCACGAGCCTCTAGGTATTAATAAGTCCTCTCAATGCACATTTACTTGCTTCATGTTCGCGTACTGTAATTAGCTTCTCGTGTTTAGGTATTTAAATTATATTTCAATCTGGCTGGTTTCACAAAAACAGTCTCGTATTTTATAAAGCATTGCGGTTTCCTTTGATCAGAGACCCGAAACAAAATATGGAGCCCAGCTCTGGATGGATGGATTTTCTGATTACCAATAAAACTAGTGTAGAGACCCCACAAATTACCCAAGGAAACAGGACAAAGTTGGATTTGAACAAAGAAAGGGAGGATGAAGCAACAAAGTACGTAAACAAGGACTCGCATTGGCTTTATTTGAAAAGTTTGAATGATCGCGGTTTACTACCGTCTCAGGAAAGAGATCTTCATTAGATAAAATTAGGTCTGAAAATTTATACATGATCTCTGACACCACAACTCAGTTTACATCAGGCAGCAAAATGAGTTATTCGAACGAAGAAGTGTAAGAGCGGTGAAATGATGACAAATAAAATTAAATAAAAACAAACGGCCAGTTTCTTCAAAAACAACTAAAGTAAAAGCTACAGCTAAAAACCGCCAAAAAAATTGTGAATAAAAGTAACCAATTAACAATTACCTACTTTTACTTTGAAACAACTTTTTCTGTACTGTTACTTGCAGTGAAGAAAACTGGCCGTAATTAAACAAGTTTGAATTTTTTTTCTAATAATTAATTACCAGCAGAACAAGCCAGAAAGCAGAAAAAATATTGGCAATGTTGGGGTTGCTACTAAATCATAATTCACGGCAATAAATAACCCTTCATATCGGCAGTATTATTGTGCGAACTATGTTTGTATTATCACAATGGCAAAACGATTTCGAATTCAATGGTGCCTTCTGATGACGGGGCGCTTAGATGCAAACGGCTCCCATAATCTATCCCATCAATGGCGTCAGATAAGATTGTTCAGTCATTATTGAGGCGTAATTAATCTTTGTCATTGTTGCCTCCGTCTGCAGATCTGTTCTAGAGCGATACAGACCTCTCTCTTTGTTAACCTCCATTACTTATTTTGCTTTATGACCTTCGCAGCGAAAATGCGAAACGTCTTCATTGAATTCAGTATTGCCAGTCATTATTTGCTTGAACCCCTTTCTAAATGGACCGCTCTATTCAGAACGCTTGATTAGTTAGTGAATATTCGGTTCTAGTTACGCTTTCTTAGAAAGTACATAATTGAGTACATTGCTTTTAGAAAAAATGTTACGATAATTCATTAGGCACATTAGCTGTCCCCGGCAACTGCGTAGGCGCTGAGTTAAATCCTTTTGGGCGTCAAAAGACCGAGGCACATGCCAGCCATATTTCAAGACCGTAGGTCTTTTGGAGACTTCGTGATCAGTAGGTATGTCCGTTTTCGTCATTTACAGCAGAAAGATTTTGCGAAAAAGAGCTTAGCTCAGATAAATCCTTTTGAGCGTCAGAAGACCGAAGCGACCGCGAGCCATATTTCAAGACCGTAGTGCGTAGGTCTCTATCTCTAACTTTTGGAATCTTCGTGATCAGTAGGTACCTATGACCGTTTTCGTCATTTAAAGCAGAAATAATTTACGAGAAAAGAGGTACTTATGTTACGTCAAGACCAAAATCCTACTTTGAGTATGATAAATAAAATTACTCACAAAGTTCCTATAACACATCTCAACCGGTTTGGATAAACACGATTAATGATAGCCGCTTTATTTGACAGCGTTTGTCCTACACCAATAGTCAGTACATTGTATCGCAATAAAATTGGATCGATGGATAGTGCAGTTGTAAATCCTCTGTAGGTGAGAGTAAAGAGGCGATGGCGGGTGGCGCCGCCATCCATCTCCGTTAACGCCGCTGGCTCGGCGCACGTCCGAGCTACATCCAACATGGGTGATGCACGGCCACTAGCTGGCTGTTCATTTAGAATATAAAATGTTGGATAATATTAGCAACACCGACAACCGTAAAATTGTGAAATAGACACGTTTGTACCTATTCCGTTACGGGATTTCGCCGATGGTAAAGTTTCAATGTTGTTTGGAAGAATGATAAAGGGCAGCGAAAATGAAACATGAAAATGAAAAAATATCTATCGCGAAGTCTACATGTTTACAAGTTATGATTTTTAATTAGTTTACAAACGATGTCCGTAGACTTGTGAATAAAAAAAAAATATAAGGAGTACTTACTTGTGGCCCTTAAATTAGACATAGCCGTCGTAAGGACCAGAAAAGAGTAATTTAGTATGAATAATAATAATAATTTAGCCCTTTTGACGTCCCACTCCTGGGCACGGGCCTCCCCTCAACACGAGGGGATTCAGGCCGTAATCCACCACGCTCTGGCCCAGTGCGGGTTGGCGGATTTCACATGTCTTTCGGAAATTGGTTAATCTTCTAAGACATGCAGGTTTCCTCACGATGTTTTCTTCACCGTAAGCAAGTGATAATCATTAGAAATTATGATTCGCAGATAGATTTCGAAAAATCCAGAGGTGCGAGCCTGGGTTTGAACCCAAGACCTGGTGCCCGCAAAACGCGTGCTTTAACCAATCGGCTATTACAGCTTTATTTTTTAGTATTACAAATCGAAAATAAATTGATTCCAATGGACTGAAAAATAATGCATTCGGAAAGACAAATAAAAAGCAATCATAGGTTTTGTTTTTTAATATTGTACTTAAAGGACATTTATTACATAAATATATACACTTATTTGATATCAATCAGTCGTTGGTTCAGCACCAGGGGTCATGGGATACTACGTACGTACGTACAGGGTAGTAAGTACTGAAACAAAGATGAAACCAATTAAACTTTCTGTAAACTATGTATGCAGAGTTATTGATAAAACACTAACAACCTTACGGGACTTTATTACTAACATCATATAAAAAACTTTTGTACTATGACTTTTTACAAAAAAAAAAAAAAATATTTACCAAAAACAAACTTTCAAAATTTCGTTGTCTTATCCATCACATTTAATTTTTTTACGTCCGCACTAACGAATATCGCTATAAAGACACTATGACGCGATGCGCGAGTAGAGTTCGTAAGATTCAGACTATATAATTTTATTTACCTATTTCTGTACCTATTCCTATGCGGTTAAAATAATAATAATATATGTAACTCATATATTATTCGATTGTTTTTAATGTCCGTATAATATCTGTTATAATATGTACAACTCTCACCTGTAACCACCGCCATAGCCGCCGTAACCGCCGTATCCACCGCCGTATCCGCCTCCGTATCCACCACCGTATCCGCCGCCGTATCCACCCCCGTATCCGCCCCCGTATCCGCCGCCGAAGCTCCTGCCAGACAGTACTTTGCCGGCTAGAGCGCCACCGAGGAAGCCAGCCTTAGCGCCGATGAGGCCGGCACCGCCGACCAGACCGAGGCCGAGGGCGCCAGCGCCGAGAGCACCGAGACCGAGACCACCTGTTGGATAAAGATAAATATAAGTATGCAACATAAAACGTTACCAATTCATCTGGCATACCACCACAGATATAGATTTACATAGATAACGCAAATGCATGTACTTCGCGTGTACGAAACCCCGACCAAGCGTCAAGGTTGGTCGCCGCTAACTTACAGTCCGCGCGACTTTAGATATAAAAAATATGAGTATGAGCGAGACAATCACTTGAGAGAATCGTAGCGGGCGGAGGGGCATCGGCGGCATCGGTGTCTTTGCATCGGTTTGGATTTCCCGTCACTAATGACGTCACAGTAGGTGTTAAACATTCGGCACGCCTGGTTTCAATACAAATCGTGATACTTGCGTTATCTATGTAAATCTATATCTGTGCATACCACGGTACAAATATTTGCAATGGGCCAGGACCTCACACGGTTCGCATAATATTGGTGAATTGCGAGGAACGGGCGTAGCGTGACGAAGTTCCTTGGGGACGCAGGTCCGATCAGTCAGATAACAAATACTTGTGTGGAAGTACAAACTGTTGTAATACATTTTCATTTAATCTTGGTATCAAGCTGAACTATAAAAAAAATACAAAAAATAGAACCGACTTCAAAAACCTAAATGCACTAAAAGGCTAGAAATAACTAGGGACCTTATAATTTCTTTCATTTAGAGTCGGTACCACTATTTTTACACAACCTACGTCAGTACTTCTTAGGTACACTACCCCTACTTCCTTGAATTGGCAGCGACTCCAAATTAAAGAAATAATAAGTCGGAGTCGGAAGTTGAAAAAAATGAATTTTTCAAATCGGTTTATAAATAACGGAGTTGTGAGGTAACAAATATAAAAAACAACCGAATTGATAACCTCCTCCTTTTTGAAGTCGGTTGGAAACAGGCTGACTCTACAATATCCACAAAATGGACACTGCACAATGTAAGGATATAGCGCCTTAGCAAATGCTTAAGATGATAAACCACTCTACCACAAAAAATATTATTATATTAGCATTTACTAAAGCCGCTATGGAAAATATCATGATTTTCTTAATAAGACCTAAAAAAAAAATAATTTTAGCCCTTTTGACGTCCCACTCCTGGGCACGGGCCTCCCCTCAACACGAGGGGGATTCAGGCCATAATCCACCACGCTGGCCCAGTGCGGGTTGGCGGATTTCACATGTCTTTCGAAAATTGGTTAGATCTTCTAAGACATGCAGGTTTCATCACGATGTTTTCCTTCACCGTAAGCAAGTGATAATCATATAGAAATTATGATCCGCACATAGATTTCGAAAAATCCAGAGGTTCGAGCCGGGATTTGAACCCAAGACCTGGTAGCCCGCAAGACGCGTGCTTAACCAATCGGCTATCACTGCAATAAGACCTAATATATAAAAAAATGTTAAGCAAAGAAATCAAGATAATCTTGTGAAATGGGATATCATACGTGAATGTTCATAAAAATAAATTGTCCCACAGATTTGCATTTACGAGCGCCTCCAGAATGCGCTCAACTGCTTCTATACAAGTCCGTCCGCCTCACATTGGGTCCGCCTTCTGATATTTACCACCTAAATAATATTATTTGTATTAATAAAATTAAATTGTGCAGTATGTATATACATACCTACATAATAATATCATATTTTTATATCCTGTCGCCAGGCGATAAAAGAGTATAATGATCTCACTAAGTTCAAGGTTAATTTTTAAAGAAATTCATATCCATTCAATATTTACTTATTTGTATATTTTAGCATATATATTATGCGAAATGAAGCTGGGAACTCCACACATTATTACTGGTTTACATATTATTAGTAGACCGGTGCCACATAATTAACATCGAGAAGTTTAATTCAGGATGATAGAGTAGTCATTAATCCGTATCACGTAAGTGTTATGTAATGTGTTATCGCTAGGGGTAGAAAGCGATACCCACAGGGATCGACAAGACGTCTTCGTCACGTAGTATCAATTTCACACCTACGTTACTAACTGCTCTATGCATATTAACATTGGGATTTCCATTACACTTGCTTTATTGACTCTTCTAAACGTAGATCGAGCGCAAATATTGCAAAACAAGTGGTCGCAAATCAGTAACTGCTGTATGATTCATAAATTATGTCATCGTTGAAAATGCAAACGCACCCCTTTTAATCACTTGATTGATGAAGTAAAGAGTATAACGACATAAAATACAATATTTAATAATACTACGCATCTACTTAAACACGCTGTTCTTTACGTATTCTCATAGTTTGGTAACTACAGTACCTAAACTAGTAACTACATAGTTTTTAGATTTTATTATCCAGCCACCAGTTATTATTTCATAAAGTTAGAAAATATATACAAAGGCAATTTATTGACTATTTAAATAAGACGATGGCGATCTTTGCAGGTATATTTTTAGCTAGAAATTATTGAGAAGGAATTTGACTCATATTTGAAATCTTATGTTGCCTCGTTTATGGAAAACCACATAATTATAAATATAAGTACTTAACATAATATATTATACTAAAAATAGGTAAGTTTTTAAATAATTTTTAAAATTATTTAGTACTGCAGTTAGGTCGTATGTCAGCCAGCTGGCTTTGTCGCATAAGTCAAGATAGAATGACGGATAGGCAGGCGCATAGCAGCCGCGCTATCAAGCCACCATTCCATCTTGATGGCTGTCGGGCTATCTCTAAATTCACGTCATAAACTCCGGGAAGCTCTGTTCGTAACCCCTCATGGTTGCAGTGGTTACAATGCAACATTGTCTAGTGTATAACCACTTCAAAATTGTGGTGTCTATAACGAAGAGAGACCTATTATTCCGGTAACCTACATGATGAGACGAATAAAGGGCGCTTTTTCATCTAGACTTAAAACTGAGCACACTTTAGGTAGGTACATGATTCTTAAAAATATGGTTTCATTGTAACAATTTATTTTCACCGAACTACGTAGCTGAAAACTGTTCGCAATATTATTACTATTTCACAAATAAATAGTATTTGATACGTCTACATTTTAGTTTACAATCTTAAATACACGATACTGAACTATTTTGTTACTTTGCATAAGTTATGAATAACTTTATAGGTAGGTATCTTCTTCACATTTTCTGTATCCGTATTCTGATAGACGCGCTTAAACGTAAAAGCTCAAGGGAAAGATTTAACTCTATTCTCACGCACGCTGCAATATTTCAAAGCGACTGTTGGGGTAAGAACGGCCCTTACCGTACCCTTTCACAAATCTTCTCCTGACTTTAAGAGGTAAGATAATGTACTGTACGAAGTATCACTGGACTGGTGCGATAGTGAACCGAACGAAATAAACTTTTTAGTCCGTACAAATTTGTTTTAACCGACTTCATAAAGGAGGTTCTATATTCATCCGTATGTTTGTTTTTTATGTAGGTATGTTCACCGATTTGTCCGTCAATTGTTGACTAATTTAGATTCTTTTTGTTTAAAAGAGTCTACTCTCCACATGATCCCATAGAAATCTATTCAATAGTTTAAGAGACCTTAGGTACTTAAATTGCCACCGACTCCAAATGAAAATAATTATAAGGTCCCTAGTTCTTTCTAGCATTTTCGTGCACCCAAGTCATATGATACTATTTCCTTGCAGCTCTGCTCACTCACATTTTTATGTTAGTTAACCTCACTACTAATGTAGGTACTTACCCAGTAGCAAACTCCTCTTCTGTCTGTGACCCTGGTCGGGCTGTTCATGATAGATATACGCGGGCCGCAGAGCCGTCATCAAGGGGCCTTCTTCGGCGAAGCCGCTGGCCACGGCGCAAGCCACCAGGGCGGCGAAAACAAGGGTGCACACTTTCATTTTTTCTAAAAGAAAAAAACAAACTCTGTTAACGAAACAACCACACAGACCTAACAGTATAATAACAATAAAATATTTCCAGTTCACTGAAGCATACGTGAACCCTAAGGTTGGTTCACGAAACTAGAAACAGGTATTATAAGGTTTAAATCGAGAATCGATTAGAGTTTATGGGCATTGTTTTAAAATTAATTTACTGTATTTAAAAATCTACCTGTTTAATTAAACACCGTCGTTCACGGACACGGACCAAAAATCTACTGCCCGGCGATGTCCTGCCTATGTCTTTTATAGGTCGGACCACACACGTGAACATAAAGTATTAATGGGTCGAGTCAAGCAAGGTATGTCACCGCCCCTCCTCGAGCAGTTACTACCTATCTACATGGCCCCACTGGTTTCTGATATTCAATATTCGTGACATTATTACAAACATTAAATTGTTGATGGGCATAGTTCGCAACACAACTTTGTTCGGGAGAAATGCCGAAGGTATTAATCAAAACATACTTACTGTTTCAAATACCTGAGGATTATAGGTATCGCGTGTAACATCATACTTATGTTATAAATCTGATGAGTGTTTAGCGATCGAAATTTGCTTTTCAAATTATAAAAGTAAATGGAAACACGTGTAGGAAAACGATACGTGTGCCGGCTTTTAGATGAAATGTGTAAATACATATTATACAAGGTGTTCGGTTAAAAGGGTGAAGTATTGAAGAAAGGTGTTTAGTATTCACTCTCATTCCAAATAAGTAACAATTTTTTATTTATCTAATTATCCAATATCATACCTAAGATGTCTTAACCCCTCAGCTTTGAAGTATGAAGACAAAACGGATATACTTACAGCCCGCGGTCGCTCGCTAGGGCTAGGGTGTCTACACGTTGCGAGACTTATTACACTATTTTGGTCAAAGTTTTCTGTGCGATTTATGATGTCTTTTAAGTTATCATTTATAAGTTACGTGGTAAGCATGAATTATTATGGGCTTGAAGACGTCTCTCATTCAAATAGACATCTTGCATAGATATATAGGTACATATGTTGTGAATATTTAGTAATTCATTTAATAATAAGAAATCAATCTGTAGCTCTGTAGCCTGAATATAACTTTGTCGTCATAATCCTTTTCCTTATATCTCTGGGAATATTTTCAGCATTTGTTAAGTTCTGGATGTTCTCATCTATATATATATATAACTCAAAGGTGACTGACTGACATAGTGATCTATCAACGCACAGCCCAAACCACTGGACGGATCGGTCTGAAATTTGGCATGCAAGTAGATGTTATGACGTAGGCATCCGCTAAGAAAGGATTTCGATTAATTCTACCCCCAAGGGGATAAAATAGGGGATTAAATTCCACGCGGACGAAGTCGCGGGCAGGGCTAGTTTGTATAATAAAGTAATTTTCAACTAAGATAACAATATTTTTTGCTTCATTTTCTTCGATAAGATAAAATCACTCTTTGATCCATAACATAACCTATCTTACACATTGACGTCATTTCCAGAAAGCAAATTCAACAATCCAAAGCAAATTAAAGGAAGGACAATGTTAACTCAAACAAGATTTTTGTGACCAAACGTCCGCGTACCTACTTAACACATTCAGAAGTGAATGACCGGAGGCGGTATATTTGAAGTATCTTCTAGCCAGGTACTAACTATAAATCTGTGTGGTAATTTGGATATATTCGCATTTAGGCGCGTCTTTTACAAACGATGTATCAAACGAAAATCGATCAATTGGTGTGCAACACCCTTATGTTGTATCTACATGAAATAATCAAAAAGTTTGTTAAATATTGAAATGACTTATCTCATACAGGGGCATTAGACATTATCATTAATTGGACATTCCATTTTATTATGTCTTACTACTCTCCCTACCTACATAAAATTAATTAAATAGATACTTTCTAATTTGTTACGCAGGAACTCGTTCCAGATATTTGTTGAAATATTTTCAATAGGAAATAATACAAAATAACCAACTTGAATAAGGATCCTGGTAAAGGGAATTAATTACTTTTAATAAGGCGGCTTTTGAACCTCATTTAAATATGCGTGGAGACAAGTTTTTTCTATTATCTATTTCTAGTGGCATCGTCAATTGATATGCCTACTTAGGCGCGTTATTTTATGTAGATTTAGAGTTCTGTCAGGTTCCCTGATAGTTTTTCCATGACCGTCTTTATGTCTGTCTGTTCTTCCGTCCGAATTTACAGTCATTTTATTCAAAGTCTATTATAGGGCTGTAAATTAGCACAAAAATCGTTTTTGGTATCTCTACAAAACTGCATTTAAATATTTATAGCAAAGTCATTCTAGGGTACCGCCCGTACCTACCAACTTTGGAGGGGAAGTGAAAATAAATTAATTAATCAAACTGTCAACAAAATTTCGAAAAACCCACGGGTGTGCGACGTCTGTGAACACTATTGCCGTTATACATGATTTAAACTCTTTCACATAGGTACCTTCATCCTATAAATTAACCATGGGCAATAGGTGGAACAGACGAATGAAACGTGTTTTCCAATACTTAATTATTTCATCTAAATTATAATAACAACATTATTTACGGCTACATCAAAGAATTATTAGTTTTTAGTTACTACTAGCTGAGCCCGCGACTTCGTCCGCGTGGAATTTAACTTAACAAAAACGCCCGCTGCCGCGTTCTGCGCCCGCGTGGCAGAACCCCATTTTTTTAATATTTTGTTTATCTAAAATAAAAGTAGTCTAAATTACTGCTTATAACATCAGCTATCTACCAGTGAAAATCCCGTCAAAATCGGTCCAGCCGTTTCGGAAATACTCCTTGATTACATGTGTTTTTATTTTTTTACGCAGAACCCTAATTGTTTTTCTAAAATTAAAGTAGCCTAAGTTACTCCCTATAACATCAGCTATCTGCCAGTGAAAGTCCCGTCAAAATCGGTCCAGCCGTTTCGGAGATTACCCGGAACAAACACACAGACAGACAGACAGACAGACAAAAAAATTTTAAATCGCGTTTTTGCTATAGGTGTCGCATGTACTTTCATATACATTTAGTGAAAAGGTATTATTTTGATATTACAAACAGACACTCCAATTTTATTTATTTGTATATGTATAGATAGTAGTAATTCCAGGATTGAAAAAGGATCACGGAATAAACTTAAATACTGATCAGTATCTGAGTCTTATACCGCAAGGGAGTCCTTTCGATATAGATTATTTTTTGTAGGCAAAATAAAGGTAGGCTATTTTTATGTAGGTATACAACTCGGTCTTGCAACGATCTAGTGGATATAAACAATAGGGAATTTCACAGAACAAATTGTGTTATAGTCATTATTGAAATTAACTTTATGACTGACCAAAGAGCTCAATTTTCTCCCAAATTTAATCTTAATATTTCATCCCAATACCAAAATGGTGAGAGAACGTTCACCTTTTTGGCGTCGTTATTTTTATTAAGTGTCTTCCATTAATCTCCAAACAGGCCTACTTACGACTTTAATTTTTAAAGTGGAATAGCAGGCAATCAGGTTATTGAACCAGTTGAAACCGGCTAGACCACGAAATTTAACCCTTTGACGACCACGGGGATACGTTATCACAAATCGATTACTGCAGGGCCATGGTACCGCAGTGGGAATGGCGCCCGCCTAGTGTTCCCGAAGTTGCGGGTTCAAATCCCGGTAGCGGACGATAGAAATAAAACATTTGCACTTTATTAAAAATATTTAATCATACAAAATACGCAATTACAATCATAATGGGCACTTCATGTTATAAATATTATAACAAACATTGCCTGATTATATAACAGAATGTTGACTATCATTTCCTAAGTAAACACTTCTCCCACCTCTATTCTGCAAAGAGGCAAAACAAGGTTTTACATTAATTTTATTATGAAAAAAAATATAATGAAAAATCTTATTTGCAGGGATTAAAAATTATTGTTACTGTTGACATTATAATTGTTTTAGTCGTATTTTAGAAAACAGTGTTTTTAATAATTACATTGGTACTTATAGGAAGAGTTTCATTATATGAATTCGGACATTAATCTATTAATTTTATCTACTATGGCATTCCTAGAAATGTTGGTAGGCTTACAACAAAGACGAAATGACTACGGGTTAGAAGTAAACATTACTGTACGATACAATTTGTTACAAACAGTTTTATCGCCATTGAATTCAAGCATTCCATAACAATGTATGTTGAGCTTATTATGTTTAGGCATTTATTGTTTGTAAATTATAAGATAATCTTGTATAAACTTTCCTTAGACAATGTTTCAAATTTGAATAGCATCGTATTTTAGTAAGGATACAAATTACTATTGAAATAAAACTGTATTCCTACGGCCTGTGCCTCACTTTTGCTTCGCACCGCTAAGCCCGATTAATGACTAGCAATAGTTATCAACTGACCTATTATGTATCTGACAAATAATGATAAGCTACCTTTTTAAAAGGAGGTCCACTGAAGTTTATGATCTCAGGTGTGATAATATGTTACGACATAGATATGTTATTACATACAATGGCCTGCTGGTACAAGTTATTGAGAGACCAATACTACAATGTACTCACAAATCAGCCTCCTTATGAACGTTTTAAAAACGTCTAGTAAGTGTAAAAAATAAGTATATATATATATATATTATACAATTAAATCAATATATGTTCCAAAACTTTGAAATCTGTTTACTCTATACCCATCACAACCCTCACAAGTAATGATAGTCCTTATACTATATAACCCATATCATTTCCCTTAGGATATAATACAAACACACAGAACACGCCTGATGTGTTATGAAGAAGCCCCCAAATGTGGGGATTCACCATCTGTAATAAAAAATAACATTTCAGGAAATATTATTTGCTTGAAAAGATGTTATTTTATTTAAGCATTTTGTGTACTATTACGGGTACTACTTTATTTTCTGTGCTCATAATGGTATTGGCAATAAACAATAATATTTTTTTGTGCGAAATAAATTTAGTGGACATAAAACTTAAATCTGATTGTTATCTAACGGAAGATCAAAACTATTTGTAATACAGATATAATAATAACAAATATTCACTAGTTATGAGGGTACCTACCTAATAGATACAGTGCTTTTTATTTTAATGAACAATTAACCTTTTTTTCGAAGCGTGAAATGCATGCAATACGTACCTACTTTGCATGAAGATTATTTTGAGTACAACATGCATTATGAAAAGACAAAAAGAATATGGAAAAAAATGGTAATAAATTAATTATTCAATAATAAAAAATTAAACTTTTTTAGGCATTGCGTTAGCCTAATTAAAATAGCTAAAGTAAAATAAATGTTTTAGTTATAAATTCTGATACGCTTACGTAATTGACTAAACCAAATCAGCGATTAACCAAAATATCGACGCATGTTTCAATATAATATAGTTCAACGTTTATTTATTTCCATGATTAAATGATTAATAAAATCCGCATTCTTCAGCACCCATAATCTCGGTTTTACCAATCGTATCATCACTAGTTCATAAAATAATCAAAGGCCGAAACTAGTATAGGTCAGAGTGATGTGTGTGCCTTGACATGTGGCGTTCGAGAACTGGTTTAATCGTAGCGAACATTTTTAAGGTCTTTGGGTTTAATAATATTTTAAAAGTTTAGAGATTGTTGAAATAAGACTATTTTACGGATTATATCGCGTTTATTTACTTTTTATGTTCCCGACGTTTCGGTTGCTTTAACGCGATATAATCCGTAAAATAGTTTTATTTCAATGTGTAGTACTCGCGTAAATATAAGAAAACAATATTTGGATATTGTTTCTATTTTTCAGTTAGTAAAGAACAACATCGTTTCCAAACCTACCTTAAAGGAACGACTTGAATAAAATATTTAAATTATCAGATCACTTTTTTTCTAACAAAGTTATATTACCTGAGTACAAGCAATGACAACACGCTAATGAATTTTCCTTTTATTATACATATTAGCTGCTTCTTATTATACCATTATTTTACCAGTCCGCCTATAATTCGTCCTAAATATGCTCGTCCCTGTGATGTGTACTAAATGACAACGACATGATAACAGCGCTTAGCATTCCAAATAGTTCTTATTTTAAATATTGCCAAGTTACTTGGATTCTGCCATTACTGATTCAGTATTCAGTATACTGGAAACAAAATTATCCTCAAAATAAAATAAACCAATAACAATGAACTATATATAATTTCCACAGGGTATTACCCTATGCCAAAGCCGGACAAGATGACTTGTCTTTTAATATTCCGTATTACAACACATTGCGACACCACTATCTACAATGAATGAATTTCACAACACGTGTGTCCGACAAACTGTCTAATTAATGATGCTGTGCGAGGCATGACTGAACATTTTAAGGTGTTTACTTAAACAATGTACTTTGAATTGTGTTATCCGTAGTAACATAACGGCTACATTTCTGTTAGGTATACCGTGATCAATTTACCTTTGTGTCGAACTGTCGACTGATAAAAATCAATAAATGACCATCAATAAATTTTGAAGAATCTGGCGGTAATTTCTGTGCAGTATTTTTTTTGCTGTGCTATCTTACCTTTTATTTATAAAAACAACAAGCAAGTGCAACCAAAGAATTTTGACTAATTTTCATATTATCTTCAAAAGGTGATAAATATTATTTATTGTGTTCATAAAATATTTGCGTCACAATTTCTACAGCGCATCTATCGGCCACTCGAGGAACTATCAATTTTTCACAAAAAAATACATAGAGACGCTAGTGACTATACACTACTAGCCGACGCATAATCCGATGGTAGAGCTATAGACACTTGCCGCTAATAGTGCTGTCTTATTGATCATAGAGTTAAGCGTGCACAATCTACAGTACTTAATACCTATTTATTTAAAAAAGTCAGGAAATCCCAAAACTATCATAGGAAAATGTGACCAAAGCAACAGTCCAGTGCAAATCAAAATGTTTGTGCAAATCGGGATGCGTAATAAAATCTGATACTGACATTAAATTCCACTGCGATTTAATGTACAAATTTACAGGAATTTCATTGCGAAGGACGCTCAGTACTTGATTACCAACGGAACATCCCTGGAGAAACGGAAAACATTTATAAATTACGTAAGTAACCAATTCGAGAACGTGTGCGACACTCCTGTGCGTAAATCTGAGTGTTCACGAAAGCAACGCAAGGAAGCTTTGAGAACTTGGACCACAAATCACAGCATAACTAAAGTGATTGGTCAAAACTTGCACGTCTTTATTGCACACTCAGCTTTAAGCCCAAAAGGACTCACCTATGTAGTTCTACGTCCACCACAGTGTGCGGGATGTTGCTGCAAAATGTTATTAATTTAGATTATTGCTTTATAGAAAATACATTTATTTTTATATAATTTTTTACAACCTATTACTTTTTTTTTCTCACTTTCTGTTGTTTTAATTTAGATTAGTTGTTTAGAATTTAACTGTTTAGTGGTGCATGCGGTGTTTACCTTTAAGTAACTGTTGCACTTGTACAAGTCTAATTATATTTATTTATTGTTTTATATGGTGTAAACAGTTGTTGGTGAACCAAATAAATAAAAATAAAATAACCAAGATAAATCGTCCTGAGCAATTATGTTTTAGCATGAATAAATAAAGTAAGAATCCGCATTCTTAATAAGATATTTGCGTACACTTGGGCAGGTTGTTTGGAAAACTTCGGTAATAAAATGGTGGAATATAATTAGCATATTACCTACTTATAAAATTATCAATTTAAATTGTTTACATATACCATCATTAATGGAAAATGTGTCCTTGTGTTGTGTAACTGAATTTTAATTTTCAAAACATTAAACAGATTCAAACTGTATATGGTATGTGTAGGCATACTTTTAGTAATTTATTGTATAAAGAAGGAATAATTTAAAACTAACTCATAAATATTTTGTTCACGGATTAATTTGCATACCAACTTTGATCGTTGAACTCTAATATGTGTCCATTTATATCTAGATCTAAATTAAGTATTCATTTGCATACTTACTTTATTATAATAATATTGAATAATTTATTTAAGGTTAATAAATATAAACCTTTTTCTTATTATCACGGTTATAACCTAATAATTACTATCAATACGAATTATTAAATGTATCAAACAAAGATGGAATTATGCAAGTGTTGATCAGATGGATGATTTTGGTGAGTTATTTCAATTAAAGCAACGGTTTATATATTAGAATAATCAATTAAGAATGTTTAATAAAGTATTAATGCGTCGATATGTTAATATTCATGGGTAGGTAGTAGGTAACTAAGATAATTAAAGTTCTTGTGAATGATAATATGGTAGTTCTGATTGAGATGCTATGAACAGGTATCGTAAGTAACTTCGTGGGTTATATTATAGGTATATGAATGATCAAACCGTCTGGCAAAGAATGTACTGCAGAAATCATTCCGATATATTGTTCCTCTTCAATAAATGTCAATGTCTTAGTGATATGAACTTAACCTCTCGTTTACACTGACGCAATACTTGTATTGGTTTATGGTGCTGTCTCAATTTTCTGTCAGTTTAAAATATGAGGCAACATCATAAATTCCCAATAGTTTCAAGTCTATTATATCTTTATAATAGGCCAAGGAGCAGGTAGATAGATGTGTTGACCGAGGCCGTGTGATAGATAATTTTATTTTTGTTAAATAGCCAGGTTGATTAACACTCCATGGAAATTAGGGAGTGTAAGTTTGAATCGTATCATTACAATTTTTGTATTTAAAGAACGATACTCATGTAAACATTGATTAAAAGTATTGTCTTAGTGTTTGCAAGACGGTTCAATGTAATGTTAACACATTTACCCATGATGATGATGATAATAGGTGTGACCCCCGACTGACTTCGGTTTCGATTTGAAGGCGAGAACTCCTGCCACTCCGGCCACCGCGCCGACCTTCGCCGCTTTTAAGCCTAGAGCACCTGTATAACAGAAAGAGAAGTTGCTTGTTATATATCATTTTTCAATGTAAACAGTAGTGTGCATCCTGATTGGTCGGCATGTCAGCCCGTGGTACATTAAAACCAGGTATTATTTTATCGTGGTTGCTAGTCAATTGTTTCGGCCCATACTACGTCATCAGCTAATAATAAACGTTATTTGTGTTGGACATGACTGTCATGGATAAGCTCAAACCAGCCCGAAAGCACAGGAACACGTTATTCACTCGATCATCTGCACCTAGAATTAAATTCGAATTCAAAATTTAACCTGGCAAAGTGCTAAGCTATTCATGTGTCTGGGTTCTACAAATTTTCAGTGCAAAGATTATGGGTTCGGCTATCTGCTACATCCTTGCTCGCCTTCGGGAGCCGTTACATCCATCAGCGGATTAGCGCGCCCTAACGACCAGGGTAATGATTTGCTCACAGGAGCTCTACAGGAAACTGGGCTAGAATATATCTGAAATCTATAATTTTGGGTATTTTCAGATCAAAGTTCAAACTGCTATCACATACGGCTAGGGCACGTAACACTTTAATCATTGACCCCCGACGAAAAAGGAGGGGTATTGTAAGTTTAACATGTGCATCTGTGTATCTGTGTGTCTGTCTGTGGCGTTGTAGCGCCCAAGCGTATGAACTGATTTTGATTTTCCTTTTTTTTTGTTAGTAAGGTATTTTAATCGCGAGTTTTCTTTACTTTGTTTCATGAAAATCGGTTCAGTCGTTAGAAAATTATCAGCTCTTTTGTATTTTAAAAAATCGTCGTTAAAGGGTTTTTAATTTTAAATTTCGAGTTATTTTTATTTAATTGTTAACGTTCGTCACTAACGTTGGACTGATGTAACGTCAAATACCCATTTGATTTGATTGGCTGTATAACTGACAACCATAAAATTTACTCTGAAAATAATTCGTCAAATTAGCACTTATTGTTTAACACCTTCACATAAATATGAACATAGCGTAAGGTAAGGTCATTGGAATAAAAATCTGCACCGTCATTATAACTCAGGAATACATTGATTGATTATGCAAATTGGAAGGTATTTAAATATAATATACCAATTATTTAGAAATATGACGTGTGCAATATCACATTACGACGTGCAAATAATATTTAAATAATGCTTTCTTATCTCATAATGGTTTACCATTATTCTTATTTCTTATTTTAATAAGTTCGTATAAAATGTATCTTTATTATAATTATTTACGAACAAACATTAATGCCGCCCTCGTTATAGTCTCTATTATTATAATAGGTACTAATAGGTAATAGGCATCTACGGTGAAGGAATACCATGGTGAGGTAACCTGCATGTCTGAGAAAAGTTGAATTAATTTTAGAAAACGATGTGATATCCGCCAAACCCACCCTGGGCTAGCGTGGTTTATACGACCTGTTTCCCCTCACATTGAAGGTAGGCCCGTGGCCAGGAGTGGGAAATTAAAAGCGCGGATTATTTTTATTTATAACTAGCTGAGCCCGCGACTTCGTTCGCGTGGAATTTAACTTAACAAAAAAGTCCGCTCCCGCGTTCTGAGCCCGCGCGACATGACCCATTTTTTAAAATTTTGTTTTTATAAAATAAAAGGAGCCTAAGTTACTGCTTATAATATCAGCTATTTACCAGTGAAATTCCCGTCAAAATCGGTCCAGCCGTTGCGGAGATACTCTTTGATTTCATGTGTTTTTATATTTTTACGCGGAACCCTATTGTTTTTCGAAAATTAAAGTAGCCTTATAACATCAGCTATCTGCCAGTGAAAGTCCCGTCGAAATCGGTCCAGCCGTTTCTTTGATTACCCGGAACAAACATACAGACAGACAGACAGACAGACAAAAAAATTTTAAATCGCGTTTTTGCTATAGGTGTCGTATGTACTTTCATGCATTTAATGAAAAGGTGTTGTTTTGATATTACAAACAGACACTCCAATTTTATTTATTTGTATAGATAGCTAGGTACCACGATATCAATTACGACGATGACCTACGATAGCTCCTTAGCTATAAGGCCTAAGGAGGCCAAGTACCTATATGCTTAATTTTCCAACCCCACCGCTCCATCGCCAACAGTAATTAAACAAATCATTCACGCAATCAATAATTTTCCAATAATTAATGTATTTATAGATAATCACATACAATAGATTCCCACAGATATTACCTTGATGCCCCAACCTTTTGTACATACCTACAGTATCAACAAACCATATAAAATTGTTTTATTTAACGGTTGACATAGTGCAGATTCCGTCTTGAATAACAAGTACTCTTCAACCGGAGAAATTTGTGTCGGAATTTAAATGAACCAACCAACGTTGACTGCAAATATCGACCTTATTCGGATAAACTAACAATCGAATAAAATACTACCTTAGAAAAAGAGAACGCCAGCACTAATGGAACAGTCCTCTTACGGGTAATATAACCTATCCTCTAGTGTGAAATAGGCTCAAGGGACTATTGGCTATACGTCTTTCAATCATATAAGTAGTTAGTTACATATCAATGCGATGCCTTTTGGCAATAACCTCTACAATTAACATATAGTGAGTGTATCAATAATAGTGCCTCTACAATCGACAAATATGATGTAGCAGTCACAAGGGGTTCTCGGTTAGAAGTGAGTGACTATTAAATTAGGCTATGCATAGCTCAAACAAATAACCTAAGAAGCAGTACAAACAGCGTCACAGTCACACGACAATGACCCGATTATCTAGTCAGTCTTTAAACGCCTTGACGGCAGGTTACGTCAAATATTGGTGTAAACGAGTCATATCACATACAGTACCTACCTCGTTTTCCATAAAATCAACCAATTTGTTTGCACTTCGCTTACCTTGGGATTCTAAATGATTTGGAATTACGTTATATCAAACATTATATTTGAATAGGCAATGGCGTAAACGTCCTTTCGAAACTTTCTAATCTTCCATAACAAAATTAAGATATTCCGAAATAAATGTACAAAATAAAACAAATAAATCGTACCATATTTCAAACAACGATCAAGCCAAGGGATCATTTTAGCTACCTACATACTGCACTCGTAGGTAAAATGCATAATAATATATGTAACTTGTGTAAGACAAGGAATTGATCATAATTGTCAAGTACACTATATTTACCAAGGATCAACTTCTTTTTCAGTAACAACAGTCCTCTCTTGGTCCTAGGACTGCTGTTGTGTACGGGGGTGTCGAGGAGAGACTCTTGCGCTGCGTCGATTGGTTGCGGCTCGTGGTGCGCCTGCGCAACCACCACTGCGACGAAGCACGCAAGAATGACGATCGTTGAAGTCTGCATTATTGAGGATTTCTGGAATGGAGCAGTTTCCAAATTATTATTTTTCAATATCTAGTATGAAACAAGTCGCGACTCGCATCTGACTGTTTGTCCACTCCTTTAAACAAAGGCAAAGGAATTAGCTTCTTTCGTTTTCATTTCAAGTATTTTCTCCGGAAGGTGTATGCAAAATCATTCTCAATCAATCAATCAATCATATATAAATAAATTATGAAAAAAGCGCTGACTTAAATACTGAGCAAGAGACTGTAAAAATATGGTGTTTGTTTTAAATCAAATAATAATCACAAGAGTTGAACCAGTCTAACAAACTTAAATTATGTAAAAAATATAGGAAACATCGATGCAACTTTGTGACTCAGGAGTTATTCAAACCTTTAATACAGGTATGAACCTAAATCTCTCCTAATCTCAGCCCATCTCGTTTCTCATTGTACTTTGTATAAACATGCACTTCCGCGATAGAATTTAAACATTTCCTTACAGTATTATAAACATAGTTACATTATCATTGCAATGTTTTTAAACAATGCGAGCTACATAATGCCTCTGCATTGAACCCTGGATAATGGATTATTTTTCCACAATAATAGGTATAGATGGTTCTATGCATGTTTTTACTACGTCCAGAATACTTATGATGCATTTAGATAGGTCAGCAACATAAGTAACTGAACATTCTTAACTTATCAAATCGGTAATACTCTTTATTTTACAAGCGTGTGTGAACATTGTCAAAACCAAATATTAGAAACATCCTACTAATATTATAAATGTGAAAGTTTGTGAGTGTGGATGTATGTATGTATGTATGTATGTTTGTTACTCCTTCACGCAAAAACTACTGAACGGATTTGGATGAAATTTGGAACACAGATAGTTTATAACCGGGATTAACATATAGGATACTTTTTATCCCGATAATCCCGAAATTTTTGTTACGTTAAATACTACGCGGACGAAGTCGGGGGGCACAGCTAGTATTTAAATATTTATAGATCAAGATATTTTTAAATATTTTTAGATAGCAGTGATAGCCGATTGGTTAAAGCACGCGTCTTGCGGGCACCAGGTCTTGGGTTCAAACCCCGGCTCGCACCTCTGGATTTTTCGAAATCTAGAAATTTTCTTTTTTAGAGCTTTAACCTAATATCTACTGAAAATAAAGAAAATTAAAAACAAAGCAATAAACTTAGCTACATAAATAATTACCTTACTATAAATAGTATAAAATGAGAGTTCCATATTTTGTTAACATTAATTTATTATATTAAAATCAAACTGACACAATATTGGTAACTAGGTACTCGTGTTTGTTTATCTATCGGCCCTTAATTGGTTTGTTAATTAACACAGTCAGTAACAGTAATTGAAATCACTAGACACCAGCTGATAGAAATCTCCTGAAATCCCTTCTTGGCTGAAACAAGTTATATCAAAATGTACTGACTTATACACATTAATATATATATACCTACCTACCAAATGGTGAAGAATAGAATATCTAAATATTCACCGAATTGGTACGAAAGTTAATATCAATTGATATACCTAAGCGAAATATATTTCTGTGCAAACATTTTTCAGTTAAAAATAAATGTTGGAATTCCGCTAAGGAGCGCTCCAACGGAAATTGAGACATTTTCTATTTGGTTTTCGTTCAACATTTTCCGACCATCTCCTCGCGATCCGGTTGCGGCTGGCGGGCGGAAAACATTCTATGCTGTCTATCGAGCAGTGCACCTAGGTAATAATAGGTACGCATATTAAAACAATATTTCTACCTAGTCTGCCCGCATCAGAGAAACGTTGATAATTGTAGCTACCTACAACTTTATATTAGTTCCAAGGCAGCTTTAGAAGGACCCGAAAAACTTCATGAAATTAAACCAGAGCTGAGCGGTATTCGATGCCCGATTTTAATTGAAAAAATATAATAGTGATCACTTTAAGCACTTTAAGAAGCACGGCTGATAAAAACTTAATTTTACTTTATTATCAACTTGATAACAAATCAAGAAACTGAATCGGTGATGCCATTCTACATTTATTTTTGACGCAAGCATTAAAAAAATCATTTCGATCAAAGGTCAAAGTGTTACCAGAGACGGTTTCATGAATAATTCATTAAAACTCTTACACACAAAATTATATTTTACCTACTAAAACACGAAATTTGGGTGCGCCTAATGTTGTATGTAAATCAGTCATCAAATACCCCATTAAGGGACTTTATATACTCGCATATGCTTAAGAAAATCACGTTTCACACTCGTTGTAATCGTTTATCCGACCCTGAGGTTTAGAAACCTTTACGTAAAATTAACGGATTCTGCTCATTTAAATTTCCTTTGTGGGTAATCGCAAATTTAATTAGACAAGAAATAGCTGAAGTTTCAATCATAACGCTTTTTGATATTAACTATAGGCACACGAATTAGAACATTGACTTGACTGTACAATTATATCATTGATGCGCTTCTATTACCTCGGGTACTTGACCAGTAGACAGCCGCAATCAAAATAAAACTATAATACGCGACCTCATCATGCCTGTATAATATTTGTAGAAAAATATTCGCATTTAATCATTTTAAATGTTGTAAACGTTTTTCCGATTGACAAAGCATCAAGCGGAAACTACTTGGAATTTTAAAAGACTTGACACTGTGATACCTTATACCTAGGATGTCGAATGGGCTCGGGGATAGTAAAAATAAATAACAATCCTCGCGAGCGCAGTCGCGGACACAGCTATGTAAGTAAGTACCTTTGGATGGCTACGTGCACACAACACACCACTGCTGCAACCACTTACACACAGATCACAATTAACTGCTGTTCAATTCTTTTATAGATTGCATAGCGATGCGTCGGGGAGGGCGGCCCGACGCGACGCGTCGCTCGGAGGGCTCATGGAACACGCACACGATAGCGCAGTGGTCCGCATTGAAAACAATACATTAATATTATTGATATAAGGTTTATATTTAATGAGATTGATCGAACAATCCAACGCTACCGAAATGTTCAAGTCTTAATTAGCCGATTTAAACATCGCCGTTATATATAATTTTTGGGACTATTCAAAAGCAGCTTTAGCAGCCCCTAAATTTGAATTGCGTTATATTAAAGCGAATATTTCTAAGAGCCAGAACCACCAATGGACATTATAAAGAAGGCATTTTAGAATAAACCGTCCTAATATGGTATTTATTATATTATAATTCTTAAAAATCTGAAGCGGTACAAGGTATTTGGCTTTGTATTTCAAGTTGGACGTGTACCTAATTCAAAATTACTTACCATTTCTGGCATGTTTCAATTAGTTTAGTCAGAGTATTAACACTGAGATTAGGTAGGTTTGAAACGGTCAATTGCATGTGTATTGAAGTTGGCAGAACGTTTGAGCGTGAGATTCTTTCAATCAGAATAAGTACTTACCTATAATGGATTAATTCATTATAAATAAGACTGATTGCTCATCTCAAATAAAGTCCCACTGTTCTATTGTTGCTCTATGTTTTTAATAGTTTTCCTGCTTTTGCGGTCTTTGTCCACTTAGGACGTAACGCACGGACTTAATGTCAAAGCTAAAATTAAGTAAGTATCAAGGATCTTTGGCCAAGGATTATATTCATTACTACATTCTAAAGTAAACATACCCGCTAAAAAAAGATTTAACATTTAATATACTCGTGTATTGTATGAAACAACATTCTAATTGCGGGTCTGATAAATTATATTTCACAGATAAAAAACAACAATGTTGTTAAATTCATAATCCCAATAAAAATCAGATATATATGCAAACTACCTACCTAAGTGTGAATGCGTAGGAACAGGATCCATAATTCTATATGCTAATTCAAATTTCAATAACTCATTCGTGCGTGACATTCGTACCTACAACGAAATTAGCTCAAACAATGTGAATAAACATACAAGGACCGTTTAAGTATTGACGTAGTATGCTGGCTGTGTGTACTTAGGTTTGGACGTATCTATTCATCTTAAGGCCGGTAGTGTGATGTGTATGGAAAGCGAGCAGAACGACCTTCCAGCTGTTTGTCTGCCACTATGGTTTCGCAATCCAAGTATGAAGACGCGCCCATACGCGGGCATGTGAACCGCAAATGGTTTTGTTTTACGAGTAAATTCAATTCTTACAGCTGATATACAATCTACTACTAACCTTTACCTTATACTATTACTAGTTTCTACCCGCGACTTCAAAATTATTCAACAAAAATGTTTCACTTATAATAAATAATAATAAATAATAAATAAATCCATTTATTTCAGGCAAATACCCGTATTAAATTAACATTACAAAACACAATAACAAATAAATAAAAAATAAAATAAAAATATCAATAAAATCGAAATAAAATTAAATTACAAGAGCATTCATTAATAAAAATAAAAAATCCAATTACATTAGGTCACATTAAGTTATGATTAGCTCAGGCCAGGGAGACTCTGTTAATCCTACGCCGAGGATCAATACCTACCTGCTTAGGAATTGTACAACGCAGCGTGGTAGGTAACATATCGTTGTATAAGATGATCTTCTGCCTAGATAGCTTTAAATGACTAGATTTTGCCTGCTTCTTCGCAAGTGTATTATCTGGATGTCGACAACAGCCACATACTGTCTCCAGTTATAACTAAAAACCAAATCGGCCAAGCCGTTTAAGAAAAGACGAACAAACCCATGCACACCGGAATTTTAAATACAAAGCTTTAGATGTTTACAAATAATAAACAATGAAAAGTATAGTACAATTGCACAATAGGTTTCAGCTCATTGATTGCCATGTTTAAGCGCTTCCTCGTATCGCGTGGTTCGGTTGCGCTTGCTCATGTAATTCCTAATTACGTCACATTGCGTGGCCAAAATGATATAAGGCCATTACATTTTCGCCGTAACGAATGCAGTACGCGCACCGCTGGGGTGGACTGCTAATAGGACTAAACAACACCTTATGTTTTACAAATGAGCACGCACGCCGGTAGAAAGCACTAAATTAAGTGTCTAGTGCGTAATTTCCAACCATTAATCTTACCGGCTACTTAACACGGTCTAACTCAAGGTTGTGAGACAAGCACCAACCGAATTAAGTGGGTAGTATTAGTAGGTACATTTTAAAACAACAAAAACATAAAGATTTGACTACCATCGTTACATTTTCATTGCATAGTATAAAACAAAGTCGCTTCCCGCTGTCTGTCTGTCCCTATGTATGCTTCGATCTTTAAAACTACCCAACGGATTGTGATGCGGTTTTTTAAAATCGATAGAGTGATTCAAGAGGAAGGTTTTTATGTGTAACTAGCTGAGCCCGCGACTTCGTCCGCGTGGAATTTAACTTAACAAATAAGCCCGCTCCCGCGTACTGAGCCGGCGCGACGGAACCCATTTTTTAAGTTTTGTTTTTCTAAAATAAAAGTAGCTTAAGTTACTGCTTATAACATCAGCTATCTACCAGTGAAAGTCCTGTCAAAATCGGTCCACCCGTTTCAGAGATACTCTTTGATTTCATGTGTTTTTAGCTTTTACGCGGAACCCTAATTGTTTTTCTAAAATTAAGGTAGCCTAAGTTACTCCCTATAACATCAGCTATCTGCCAGTGAAAGTCCCGTCAAAATCGGTCCAGCCGTTTCGGAGATTACCCGGAACAAACACACAGACAGACAGACAGACAGACAGACAGACAGACAGACAAAAAAATTTAAATCGCGTTTTTGCTATAGGTGTCGTATGTACTTTGATATGCACTTAGTGAAAAGGTCTTATTTTGATATTACAAACAGACACTCCAATTTTATTTATTTGTATAGATGTATAGATAAGTACATGCATAATATAGCAGATAAACACAGATAATTTATTGCACCCGTGCGAAGTCGGGGAAAAAAAGAATACCCTTTCTGTTTCAACCTGTATATAGCAACTTCACGCGGATTTTCTGTGAGAGGGGGGTACTGCCCCGATCAAGCCCGCACGGTATATAAGCCATGGCTGTAACCAAGGAAGATAATATACTTAATGGCTGTTCTTACCACCGAAACTAACTCTTTCTTTGTACCTATGCCACTTTATTTATATCTACGCGTTGCGTCGTCGACTTAAGCGTGAATGTAAGAAAAAAAGTCATCTAAAAAAGACTTCGGAAGTGTATATCTACCTATATTTTCAGCCTATTAAGAAGAAATAGCTCATCGTTGTTAAAATCATCAGCCTGCCGACCTCCACCTACCTATCTAGCTCCACGTATAGCAACTACCTAGCTATCGTCTAGAACGTCTCCTTTGGAAATAATGACAGTTTCATGCAAATTAGCAATTTCAGTTACGAAATTTGTATGTACTTATTAAACACTCTTTTCAAAAAGTATAGTAAGTGGCCTCTTGGTCTAGGGGTATGATTCCTGCTTTGGGTGCAGGAGGTCCCGGGTTCAAATCCCGGAGGGGCCCTGTTTTTGCCACGTCATTTGATGTTTTTTGTTTATTTCTATTATAATCATTTCTAAATCCATAACGTTTAAATGATTATAATTACTTCATAAAAAAAACATAGAATCGTGCAGTTTATTCATATTGTATTACATATTTCTGTAAAAGTGACATCTATTGCAAGAATGTCGAACGATCTCGTTCTTAATTCTCCATGAAGACAACCGGATAAAATGTTATTAGCTATTCGACAATAGAGTGCGCTTTGTCACTTAAAATGTGTTGAATACTTTATAGACAAAGCCATGAGATGTCGCTGCAATCACCAAAACAGCTGTTCTTGATGATATTTTGCTTTTCGAATTGTTGCTAACTTCACTTCATGCCAATGTCAGTCAACCAACCACAGCCAGCCAATAGAATAGCAGAGAGAAGTTCACGTTCGAACTTCGATTTCGTTCGTTCGTTTCCGTCGCGAGTTGGTTTGGCAGTGTTTCATTACGTCTCCGGAATATTTTTTGTTGGTAAATTGTATTGACTGGTGCAATCTGTATTGTTTTACCTGGTTAAAGCCTGTGCTTGTGTTCAACCTGCGGTCAGAATTTAAAAACAGTGTGAAAGTCTAGTGCGTTCAATGGACTCCTTTCACAAAGGATAAACGGGAGAATTCTCACTTCGTGTTATATTCGTGCGCATTTGTCTCAAAAGCCATCTCATTATTGCAAAACGTAAGTTATAACTTATTTTCTATTACGTCCTGATAACCTGTACACTATCTAGCCCACGAGAAATCATGCTTTATTTTGATTTATCTTGTGAATCCGTTTTATGCTCAACATAAATTATACAACGCGTGAATCCTTCTGCAGTTTTGTTGCGAAATTAATTACGAAGACCCTTAGCATAAAGACCAGGTAGGCTTGCGGACTTGCAGGGTTGAGAGAAAGCTACCTAAACTGCCTGTTAAATACTTACCTACCTAACCTACCTATTAATTTATTTCATTTGTCATTGTTTGCACAGCTGATTCTTCATTTTCATGTAGACAACATCTGTGTGGATAAAGTAAGCCACTATGTACCTACCTATCGTGGTCATTAAATAAAATGTTGATTTATAATTATTTTCATAGGTAGGGTTCCTTATTATCTTTATGTATAAAATTGTTTTGCTTACCCTGAAGAGTATCTCCTAATCAATATGTTTATAGACAGGTTGTAGCATCGTGCATGTGTTGAAGACATTATATTACAAGGTTTTATGATATGGAGGGAATATGAGCATAGAAATACCTAGGTATAAAAATATATACTTATTGAATATCAAAATCTATAACAAACATCAGCTACATAGCTACTTACCTACCAACAAGGGCCATTTATCATGCATGCCTTCTTGAAATACACCTAATGACAAAAATAAATTGTGTGAAGATAAGATGGACATAAACTTAGAATTGTTTTAAGCTTCAACAAGGAGACAATTTTAAAATGTTCCTGTTTGCAACAGAACTTTGACCTATTATATTCTTTATTTAGCCTATTCTCCAGATTTTATCTGGTTACCCTACACATCTAAGGCATTGTCCTGATTGGCAGCATTTACTTCACTGACTTCATCAATTTCGCTGAATACTGATATTTACACAGTGTGACTGCTGTCTGCCAGCATTATCTGTTATCTGTTATTAAATATTTAAAGTAACAGTAGGTACAACAAATAATAAAATAATGCTTAACCTTTTCATGCTTACCTCTTGCATTTTAGGTACATTCTCCTAACAGTACTAATATCAATTAGGTATTTATTCATTAAGCAGCTAAATAATTGTTTGTCGGTAACTACCAACCTACTTGTATCTGTCTAGATTTTTATCTCTTATACATGACTTTAAGCAAGTATAGGGACCTATTTAGGCTTGTCATTGCCATTTAATACCTCTCACATGTGTTCTAAACATTCACCTTTATAACTTGTTTGTGATCTAAATGCTTCTTGGATACTGTATACCGTGCGGAATGAAAACAGGCAGACATTGTAATTTAAAACCTCACTTGAGGTGTTAGAGATCAATTTGCATTGCACATAATATTTAGATAGGAGTGTACTAGGTCAGTATGCGCTTCCGTATAATGACGGTGTCGCCGGCACAGAAATGCGCACCTCATGCCAACATTACAACTTTGTTCGTTTGGTTTAACCTATGAAGTGTCTCACTGAGAAAAGGCCCTCTCATTAAGAGCTCCATAGCTGCCTTTCTTGAGCGAGTCATCTTAAATGGGGAATTTGAACTTTGGTACACCATTTGATCATCTATGGGTTGGTGGAAGTGTTAGACGCAGCAGTCCTGAAAGAGGTGTGTTTGACTGGGTCCGTTTTAAAATCACACCAATGCACATTCAAAAAAGGCGCATTTGACGTCGATTTGTGGCCACCGCCCGCAGAAGAAAAATATCGTACCAATCAGCGGTTCCCCCCTTAAAATAGTTCTTTTGTTTTTAATGGGCCTAGTCTCGCCACACACTCCCACCACTGTCACTTACTGTAAGCAAGGTTCGACATACCTGATTTGATCCCAGGTTTAAAATCTGAGTTTGGCAGGGATGCACTGGGTTAATCAGTGGTCATAAAAAATGTGTACCTGCGTTTATCTACGCATGGCGCAAAACCGCACTTCACGGAATACCCCACATCCCTATGGTCCCATGCTTTGATCATTCTTGGAATGTACCTACCTATAAAGCTCCCGAAATCCAAACGAGGCATCATACGCATTAAAATTGAATCAATGTTATGTTTTAGTCACAATAACTAACGTAAAGATGTAGAAAGAGTGACGCTTCTTGGGCAGTTAATGCGGTAATCCACCGATTCTGCCGACAAAAGAGTTACTACAAAGGTTAACAGCTGTTTAATATCTGTCTGGTTTTATGAATGCTCGCTAGTACCGCTTGTTTTGCACGCATCGTGTAATCTTGACCCAGATGATCGCGTCTAATTCGTGTTAATTCGTAAATTCAGTTAACCACGCGTCATCATATTGTGTTGGTATTGTCAGCGGCGTCAGGTATAAGTTGTGTTCTTTGTTACGTTGTGCTTGTGACCCACTATGATTTTATGCTATAAGCAGTTGAATACAATGAGCGCTAACAGAATAATGAGTGGCAATGTAGTGAGTTACATTACAGAGCTTACAGAGCCATTACAGCGTTTACACGTCTGTGTTAACAAAGTACTTTATCAGTATCTGACGCTATACATTCGTGTATACTCAGGCTCAGGTTTTACTTGTGGCAATACACCTGCTTTATCATCAGCACTAAAGGATTCTACTGAAGTCATATAATAGGTATTATTATCAAAAAGCAAGGTTGCAGTTCCCATAATGGAAATCAGTGACCAAATAATTTGTTCTTCTCGACAGTTTATCCAATTGAAATCTTTCACTAGCAATGAAACAATACCGGCTATTAGTACTGCACAGTTTCTAATTTTGTGGTAACGGCAAACAGGCTCGAGCGCCACCGGAGCCCTGACGCAACCGCATTGCGCAAGCACAGCGGCGTAGGTACCGACCATCGCTTCGCCGCTACCCACTGAAACGCGCTGACACATTGTGCTCTAGTTTTTCATCAACACCATTTAATAAACAAGTTTTATCAAGGAAAAATCTCTAGAAAAAAATATCAATCGGTTGTCTCCCATAATGTTACCTGTTGACCCACAGATATAGATTTACATAGATAACTGAAATGCATGTACTTCGCGTGTACGAAACCCCGACCAAGCGTCTAGGTTAGTCGCCGCTAACTTACAGTCCGCGCGACTACAGATATAAAAAATATGAGTATGAGCGAGATAATCACTCGAGAGAATCGTAGCGAGCGGAGGGACATCGGCTGCATCGGTGTCTTTGAATCGGTTTGGATTTCCCGTCACTAATGACGTCACAGAAGGTGTTGAAAATTCGGCACGCTTGATTTCAATACAAATCGTGATACTTGCGTTATCTATGTAAATCTATGTCTGTTTGTATACCTTATCTTAATCCGATTATAAGAGCAATATCACAGATTTAATGATTAATTTATGAATCATACAACTCCAAGGATAAAGAGGAATAGCACAATAATACTACGGTGCGAGAGAAGGGAAAGGTGGCTTGTTCCTCGATAGCTATGACATTTTATACAAGGCCCGCTAACGAAGTCTACAACATGCATACGCAGGAAAGTTCATCTAACAAGGTCGAAGTACACCAAGTCGTGAACTGATTGCATAGCCACAGCCTCAGAAGGTATACAATGAAGAGAGCATTTTAAATGACCGACATACATAAATTTAAATTCTTTTGTTAGGTACAGATACAGAATGATATCGTGATTGTGTCATCGTATCTAATAACTGACAAAAAATACCTACGAATACGTTTGTTTGTTTTGTGGCACAGGAAGAGTGATTTCTTTATGCTTCGATAGGGTTCGCTCTACTAATGATTTTCCCCAGCTTATCCCAATTTAAGGCCCTATTTTATCATATGCAACAATTACAGACGCATCATTACTTGCACAGATCGAATGAACACAGGCGAGTTAAATGTTGCATTGGAAACAGGAATATTTTCAGGGACATCTACTTTCATAAGAGTTGGCTTGGCATAAGGATCCAAGACCTTGGCGACGACTCCAGCCAAGTCGGACTGACCATGTACTCAATACGACCGCTCTCTCCTTGGGAATACATTAATAATTTAATGTGAACTGACCCACTATCAGATAATAATGAAGACGGGACGAATTAACCTCCCAAGTGGTTATAGTCTGAAATAACTTGCACAAATTTTGGACGTTAATACTAATTGCATGCGTAAATACTTAAAACGGGGTCGTTCCGAACATATGAAACCCTCGGAATACAACTTAGAAGTAAAACAAACACGTTAATGAACCTACTACCTTGCTAATTGGTTCGCTTGTTAGTATACTTCTAGTGTTATTTATTAATTTCCCAGCATCAGCTTAAACCTATTGAAAGTTAAATATTAGTCCCAGAATACTGTAATAATAATATATTGCGCCGATGATAATGTAATGCCTGTCAGGATTTACTCCCTCGGATGGGCTGCAATAAGTAAGAACTTAAGTTTAACCCTACTTGTTTCTAATATAAGAATAAACTACAGTGTGTAATTAGTTTTTTCCACATAGAAAATATAATCTATTGAATGCATTTTAATTGAAAGTAAAGTTGTAGACTATTTATTCCCCAAATTCTGTTGAGCTTCATTACTTGTTAATGGAAAACATTATTTCGTTTATTTTTCTGTTATTTCTTCACAGCAATGTCAGCTATTATCATCAGAAACGGGAGACTAGAATCACAGACAGTCTCCATTCAAAACCAAGAGAGGCAAACACAATAGGTTGGACAAGGACGGGCGTCGCAACGAGCACAACTGTTTATTTTGCCTCCTCATTGTCCCCCTACAGCATTGTTTAGTACATAACGTAGACGAAATCGATGAAAGTAATCTGTGACTGACACACGCTCGTGGAGGTTAAACTTCTAACATAGGTTCAGGGGACGACCCCTTTACGAAAAAGGTTTCTAAAATGTACCACAGTGTGATTCCCATAGGTCTGTGGGTTTTCTACAGAACGAAGGATTTAGTAAAGGCAATATTTAGCCTAATAAGAGATAACTCCGAATAACTACGATACACACTCACAAAGTATTTGGTGATAGGTGGCAGGTACTAAAGTATTTTGTCATTTTTATGACGAAGTGGACTCAAACCAAAAAGGCAGTTAAGTAATTCACAGATAAAGACGACTTTGCTTGCTATTTAAATACACTAATCCTTACGTCGGCATAACACGGCCATATTACAGCGTAAAGATTAATTACGTAATTAAGTATGTATAAAATTCCTTGCGGGGTGGCAAGGTCTGTTTTGGTCAACGTCTCTAGCGTCTTGGTGGGCGGCATGTCATAAGACAAGGTCACTATAGTTTCGACATAATAACAAAATAAGCTTAATAAAACCTGAAAGAGAATTTATATTGTAGTCATGTATTATTCATAAACCGGTATAGTTAATTGTTTTTTTTATTTTTTTTAGGGTAAGATACCCCAACCCCAAAGTCTAGGTTAATTATAATTTACTATTATCAGTGCGGCTGCCATTGATTGAGTCTCTAATGGTGCTATCAAGTTGATTTCCCAGGCCAACCTACACTGAAATGTTTAAATTAATCCTCTACAAATTCTATTATCGGTTGATGACTTAAATGATTAAAAGATTTTATAGTTAAGTACATTTTCCAAATTTAATCTGAAGTATAATCACACCCTCAGTAGTGCTGTACGAACCCGTGAATTAACAGGCAAACTAAAATGGCGTCGAGTTTATAATCAAGTTTGAACTATCTATTTCTGTTGTGTGCACGGGTGTAGACTAGGTACGGGTTTTACTTTCTAAACAAGACGGCGAAAAATGGCAAATAATATTATAATAAAATTTAAGTGAAACGATCACGAAACGACCGTCAGATTCGTGTGGGGTGAGTAAAACTTACGACCTTGCAAGGTCGTTGGCGCTGCTATGCCGATACGAGGGTACGCAACGCGTCTAGCTGACACCCGCAGGGCCGCAGTGCCAATCCTCAACTCCCAACAACTTTTCCGGTGAAACTTTCAATGGCCCCACTGTTACTGCAGTACCAAAAGAGCATTGGATAGCAGCCAAGGAATCGCAAATGCTTGCTTCGTGTTATAACTACCTCATGCTACGTTATTTTTTTATTTTTATTTTATTTTGATATAGGCAAGTATTTGACCACAATCTCACCTGATGGTAAGTGACGATGTGGTCTACGGTGGTGCATACTTGCCTAGAAGGTACCTGTTCACTCTCGACTTGAAAACATCCAGGTTATAGTCAACCGGGAACAAAGACGCCGGCAAGGTGTTCCATTCCTTGGCAGTTCGCACAATAAAAGTGGAAGCGAAACGATTGGTACGAACTGAAGAAATGTCCACTATATTTGTAACTGTTAACTATATTTGTAACAAATATTACATAAAAGTAATAGCGAAACTGCCAGCTGTGCTAATCATCATTAGCGTTTTGCTAGGGATTGGTCAGAATATAAAAGTTTCGGACAATATTTTATAACAGCAGGGAGTGGCGAAACCAATGACAGTAAATTGGCCTTGTACTCAAATTGGCTTATTGATTTCCGCATGCTTACTTATAATACTTACCGTATAAGTATACAAGATACGTCAATTAATATCTTATGTAATACCTATTAAGTTTATCAAGAAAAGTAAGAACCCTGTTTGGAATCAAAATCAGATGTTTCGTAGGTCTTTGAAATGTTTTAAGTATGCTAGTTTTTGTAATACAGGAAGTTAAGTAAATTATCTTTCAATAGATTCTGTATGCTCCATATTGCATTAGGTGGGCATTGAAGTCAGTTAACAGTAGTACCTATACCGGCCAGCTGCGCAATGCGATACGATACGACGAGGTCATTCTAACAAACAAAACTGATAAACGTTGTGATTTTACTGTCCTCCTTTTGACGATGCTAAATTATTGCCGCTAATTAGCACTCTTTTAGGTAATCATTCATTATCTGAAATAAATAAAGGAAGCATGGTTCATAACAGGTTATTGAATAACCTTAAAAGTACAGTAAATCTCTCACTATAGAGGAAAACATTGGTCTACTTCGTGGCACTGTAGGCGACATATCCTTTGTCAGACTCTCGGTTGTACGTCTCTTGATATTGAATCTTAGTTACAATTGTATAAGGACCTTTTTCGTATATAGCCTAGCGTTCTTTTGTTCGATATAGAAAGTGCACCACGGGCCGGGATCACGACGAGCATTCTAATTGCGCCTATTCTACGAAATAACTAGGTAGGTACTTGAGGCTACATTTTTTGGAAGTCGAGTTGACGGCCACTCAACCTGCAGTGTTTTTGGAACGAAGTTCCTCATCGCGCGTTGCGAAAGGAGGCTAGACGGAAAAAATTAAGACCAAAAGTTGTAACGACACTTTTTGCTATAGTTGTAAGCTGTGCGGCGTGCGCGTGATTCTCTGTCTGTCTCTCTCTCTCTTATAGAAAGCAAGCCAGTTATTTTCGTTTCGTCTTTCTATTTCGCATTGAACAGTGTGGTGTCGCGACGAGTATTTTTGTTGAGTGTAAACAAGTTTTTTGTACATCATAAATAATAAGAAATAATAACAATAATGAATCCTGACAGTGTTTCTGCACAAGTTCCGGATGTGTTTTTTTTTTTACTAAAGAGGCAATTACGATGGATGCATTGGTAACGGAAACACCGAAACAATATTTAAATTGTTATAACAACTGTATCGTTTTCAACAATTTTAAGAAGAAAATATTCATAACTAGCTGTGCCCATGGACTTCGTCCGCGTAGTATTTAACGTAACAAAAATTTCGGGATTATCGGGATAAAAAGTATCCTATTTGTTAATCCCGGTTATAAACTATCTGTGTTCCAAATTTCATCCAAATCCGTTCAGTAGTTTTTGCGTGAAGGAGTAACAAACATACGTACATACATCCACACTCACAAACTTTCACATTTATAATATTAGTAGGATGGATATACCTATTACCTATAATGTATAACACGAACTACACAGCCCTGTATTGCTTCCAGGCATCATTATAGTAATTGTTTTGTGTGATGTGGGCATCTAAAGGTCACTTTCCCCGAATACAAACAAACTGTCCTCGCTTTTATTATAATCCATTTCATGCTTTTTAAGTTCTCGTTTAACCATCACTAATAAAAATAAAAAGATCAGTTTTATTGCCAAACTAAGTGTCCCTTAATGACGCCAATTGTAATAAAATAATAGAATTTTAAAAATGAGTTGTATCGTTCATATGAACGTGTGAGTGAGTGCATGTACTTATGTTGCGTCATTTAATCATTGGGACGGCAAATGACGATGCCGTATTGTTCGCAGCAAGTAGTGACTTGTAATAGTTAAGTAGGTAACCCTCGTAACACACGCTTGACCGTACTATTGTTTCGCGTTTAGAAACTTGTTTAATGTAGCATTGAACTACAACCAACAATACTTTTTATTAGCTATTCAATTGGTGTATATTAAAACTTGTTCTATAATTATCTATTATTTGATAACATCACAACAATCATTATTTTTAAATTGTTCATTTGGCTCTGAATTGTAAATTTTAATTAACATTGTGAAATTTCTCAATGATGCTCCCAATGTAGAGTACCTAAAGCCTTCGAAATTCTACAATATATATACCTACTAGCTGTGCCCCCCGACTTCGTCCGCGTAGTATTTAACGTAACAAAAATTTCGGGATTATCGGGATAAAAAGTATCCTATATGTTAATCCCGGTTATAAACTATCTGTGTTCCAAATTTCATCAAAATCCGTTCAGTAGTTTTAGCGTGATGTAGTAACAAACATACATACATCCACACTCACAAACTTGCACATTTATAATATTAGTAGGATTTGCGTCAGAGCTTTAGCCCTCTCGAAAAGTATGAGTTTAAAGATTTATTCTAAGTACCTATAGGATTAGTGATATATCGATTTAGCAAGCAACCGAACCGATTTTAATTGATTAATTACAGATTATTTTCCAATTGCTAATTAAATGATCGAACAGTCAGTAACACTTGATGCCTTGATATCTAAAATTGTCAATTTAGAAACATTGCGCAATCGGTAGATGAATCAGAACGGGCGAGGCGCGGAGTGTGCGCGACGTTGACCCAGCAGCCGGTCGCTCAACTCCGTCACAGACGTGTCTCTCCTACTAGGAGATTTTCAATAGGAACCCTATTACTTGTCAATACCTCTGTCCTCACCGAATTACCCCTAATATCTCCATGAACTTTAGTCAATAATAAAGACTCTGTTTGTGTTTGTGTAAGTATTATCAAAGTAAAGTGCTTTTTATGGTCTTATATTTAACTAACTAACCAAAATGATGTTGCCTATTTTCCTCTCTTTTGTTGTAAGTAGACTGTCTCCAAAATGTATCTTAGTGTTTATTTGCTTACTCTTTATTATAAAACTAAGGTTATCTGCACGTGTTATTTACGCATCCTCATTTGATCGTGTATACCTAAAAGTCTTACAACATACCTTTATTTACATCACGCTATACCTGTTTAGCAAATTTTTCATGTAAATATTCTTCGTGTTTGAATCTTTCTCACCTTGGCTTCAGTCAGTTACTACCAGACAGTTATTTTTAAAAGTTCACGGCCAGACTTCCAACATCCGGAAATCAAGTCTTCGAATAGTTTCTTTTTCTAACATTTAACAAAATCTATATTGGTCTGTCTATTAGTCCCTGCACCTAATGAAATGCGTGAAGTTGGATCCTAAATATACAAACAAACTGGTTCCTTCAACATACAAACTTATCAGATACAATGGCAGTCATATGGAATCCCAATTATGTGAAGTATGTTACTTTCACTATACTATGTCGACTATGTTAGATTATATTTTGTATGCGAGTCAAAGACAGAAGAGAGGTCGTCTCAAATATGTTGATGGAACCTACCCGATACCAATCGAACTTAATTTTAGGATAATTGGGGACGATTGAACCCACGCAGCCAGACAGTCTTCAGGGATTGTATCAAGACAGGTGGATGACATCTTAAATATTCTTGATTTGATTGACGATATTATAGTTCTGTGAAAATAAAATACTCAAGTTATTTTTTACATAGTACGTCTTCTTTGGGACATAGTGAAAGTAGACAAGCTCAAGTTTATTTATTCTAAAAACGGATTATGATAATATGCAATGCAAGCCACGGTGCTCTGTCTATCAAACGAGGACAAATTCCAAATTGAGACCCCTTAATTAGTCAAATTGGACAATTTAGAAAGTTTTATTTCCATTGAAAAATAAGTAAATATGGTGGCGTTACCTACTTATTTTATTCATTTTTCGTAGAAATGGACCCTCATTTGTAACGTGAACATTTTCAACGATTAGATAGATAAACTTTGACTAGTTTGACGTGTTTTAAGTACAGCCATTCTTTAGGAACATGGTAAAACCGCGAAAACAAACTAGAATCCGTCTCAACTTGGTTTCGTAGCTCACAAGAGGAGTTTAAATTTAATATAATTTGATTATTAATGTTTACCTAAAATTTCTTCACTTGAAAACTTGAAAGTAAAAATTCACACAAAGCGTCATAATTTGATAGACGAGCGATATTTTACCCGTTTTAAGACTTGTGCTTGTATCGACGCATCCCACGGAATTATAAGGCTTGGTATACACAAAATAAGTTTATAATCCGAGATTGGATGAGCTCCTGTTTGTGATTTTATGTTATCATTGTATATGAGCTGGAACGTCAGATAAGATGTTGAATAGTGATGTGCTACATTTGAGTTTTACGATAAACCTACTACGTCCGCCTCGCAGTTAATGTTTACAGTTATTCGTTCTTGTTTGTTCTTTGATAACTACAGAGGCGCACAACGGGTGTTATACTTTATTTTTATTATTTAATTACTCGACTTGATAAAAAATATAAAAATATCATGATTTTAAGCGTACATTAATAAAATTATGTATTCTCTCGTCGCACAGTGTTTTAAGAAGACCATTTTTCGGACATCGCGTTTTTATTGCAAAAGCTGATAGATATAATCATTTAAATGTTATGAGTCGAATACACATTTGTCTAGCATGTCTAGTTTCTGAGATATAAATTTTTGAAAATCGTCAATTATCATCCGGATTTTTTGAAAAAAAATATATCTCTTATACAAGACAAGATACGCAATTATGATGTTAGGTGCATTGATGGGGTATGTTATGCTGCACCTTTTAAAGCATAAACGAATCTCGTAGCTTTGTTAGATTCCGATATATACGCGTTTTTTGGTTTTTAGATTTTCTTATTTTTCTCGAGTATTCCGCCGTATTGGGAAAAGTTATTTATACGAAAATTATCCTCTTTACTTTCCCAATGCACCACATAAATTTCACACCCCAATTCCATGGAATCTAGAAACAACAATTTTTTTAAGTTTTATCCCGATTTTTTGTCGTTAGGGTTGTCACGCTCATTGTTAGTAATTTATATCCGGACCTAATTTTTCTTTGGCAAAAAATATACTTAATAGCATTTTTGTTGATATATACAACCAGTGGTTTGGATTATCTTATGTCTGAGGTCTCTTAGAGACCATCTTAACCATCAATACATAGTTTAAAACAAAGTCGCTTCCCGATGTCTGTTTTTCCCTATGTATGCTTAGATATTTAAAACTACGCAACAGATTTCGATGCGTTTTTTTTAATAAATAGAGTGATTCAAGAGGAAGGTTTATATGTATAATACATGCATAATATAGTAGAGAAACACTCATAATTTTAGAGGGTTCTTGCACCCGTGCGAAGCCGGGGCGGGTCATTAGTACTTATATAAACGGAAATTCAAAAGTTATACTTAGCGATATAAATTTAAGGGCAAAGTTAACAATTGTAGTATCTCCACGCGGTGAAGGCGGTAACAGTTTTTACTTGCTAAAACTCCCATTACTGTCTATAACCAATAGTGCATAGTAATAAATAATGTGCTTTGTTGTAATACCTTCTATGCTATATACATGAATAGAGTATAACAACAATTCTGTTAAGAGGAAAGTGAGTGGACCAATCCCCGCATGCAGCGCCCGCGCTAGGCATGAGTTAAAAGCGACATTAAGAGGGTGACCCAGTCTACAATATTAAACTGAAAATTCTGTAGTCTACGGAACCCTATGCTCCAAATTTCGTATCATTTTATATTCACTGTATTATATTAGTAATTTCAAACTTGTAGCCCTTAGTTTGTCATTTGTTTCATAGTTTCTACAAACACGCAAATGTAGTACTTTAGTATGAAGGGTACATATAACTATATTTTTAGAGGCCTTTTCAGCGGTGGACTGCGAGTAAAAGGGTAAATGTTTTGGTATGTTGGTCTGTCATTGTGACTACGGAACCTTAAAAATACATAAGGTTCACTAGTAGTATAAGTTTAATTATGTTGTAATAATGAATGTTAAATTAAAATTTACTCGATAAAATTCGGATGAATAATGTGACAACCCTAGCAAAAATAGTTAATTTGGAATAACTTCTAGATTCCATGGAGTTGGGATGTGAAATTTATGTGGTGTGTTGGGGAAGTAAAGAAAACCATTTGTGTATAAATAACTTTTCCCAATACGGCGGAATACTCGAGAAAAATAAGAAAATCTAAAAACCAAAAAACGCGTATATATCGGAATCTATCAAAGCTACGAGATTTGTTTATGCTTTAAAAGGTGCAACATAACATACACCATCAATGCACCGAACATCATAATTACGTATCTTGCCTTGTTTAAGAGATATAATTTTTTTTCTAAAAATCCGGATGATAATTTGACGATTTTCAAAAATTTATATCTCAGAAACTAGACATGCTAGACAAATGGGTATTCGACTCATAGCATTTAAATAAATATATCTATCAGGTTTTGCAATAAAAACGCGATGTCCGAAAAATGGTCTTCTTAAAACACTGTGCGTCGGTCTTATGGGTAACCTACCACAAATATTCCACTACGTTGGCACTTGAATAAATGTCTCTTCTGTTATTTAGTTCGCCCATCAAAGTTATGGCAAACAACTTATCGATAAGGTACTCTTAAGTGGTTTGGCCATAACTTCACATTTTGTACAAAAACAATGTGAACGGATAAACATCGTAATTGCTTGTTTCAGATTTTGGTACCTATGCCTACAACGACCGTCAAAGAATAAAGGCGGTGAAGGTAAATATATTTTTTATTATTTTCTCTTAATAGATTGTGAAGCAATTAATTTATGTGTTTACTTGCTATTACGTTCTTAGAAGAAAATATGCACATATTTGTAAAACAAGTTTGGTACGTCATTGCTTGCATCCTACTAATATTATAAATGTGAAAGTTTGTGAGTGTGGATGTATGTATGTATGTATGTATGTTTGTTACTCCTTCACGCAAAAACTACTGAACGGATTTGGATGAAATTTGGAACACAGATAGTTTATAGCCGGGATTAACATATAGGATACTTTTTATCCCGATAATCCCGAAATTTTTGTTACGTTAAACACTACGCGGACGAAGTCCGTGGGCACAGCTAGTACATAATATAAACGCCCACACTGCACCACGTTTCATCATCCCCATCGAAAGTCCTGTTTTTCATCTCACGAGGTTGCATTAACGTCTGGAGAGGTGTGCAAACAACACGGCCACTCAGACGCTAGATAGCGCCACCCGCCTACAGAATGTTTTGTAATCATACCTTTTGTCGTTAATACTAGACCGGAAACTGTGCGCTTTGAGGTTATTTCTTTTGTCTAATATCACTACGATTATTTTCATTATTACGTAAAAACCATTTTATTTGACTGTAACAACTTTATTCTATATCCGGTTAGGGGGCGTCCATTAAGTGCGTAAGGTGTTCTAGGGGGGGAGCGGATCACGCTAAATCTTTCAAATCTCACTTAGGGGGAGGGGCGGGTCTTGGCAAATATCACGTAATTATTTTTCTAGCAGAAAACGGTGTTAAATTGCGTGAAAAAATATTTCTAAAATAAAATATTTTCAAAAGTTGGGAAGTGATTGGTAATCCAGCACGTTTACAGCCAAAACATAAATTTTGAAGTATCTCGCGTGAAATTAGGGGAGGGGGCAGGGAGTTGAAGAAAATCTTGCGATATCTCACCAAGGGGGAAGGGGTGGTCGAAAAATTATCGTACAAGCCTCACTTAATTAATGGACGCCCCCCTTAGTTAAATCGAGTATTGATAGTTGTTTTATCAGTTTTTTATTTCGATCCGAGCCGCGAAGATAGTCTCTAGAATATTATAATAATGACTTGTTATAAAACATCAACCGGTATCTAGATAAAAGCAAAAAGGTACGAATACTTTGCTTAGGTACATTTCTATCGTCTAGGAATAATGTTGCATTTCACTCAATCCAGAAAATGCAAACACTTGTACGCTTTGGCTCGCCAGTGAGTCATCATTCAACATTAAGTTTGTCTGGCCGGGACCAAACCGGTCCTGCGGTCGAGCCGGTCGTTCATTGCCACTGCACTGAACCCAACCTCAACATATACTATTAAGATTCGAGACAATCTTCATCTGCTCGTAACACTTGATTGCTTTACTTGTTTTATTTTCGTGTTCCACAAAGATCTTGGCTTATGCGTCACATTGTCTAGCAAAAATCTCTAAATTGTATGTTTGGGTTATCCGTTTCCAAAAATATACATAATTAAATATAAAAAATGTCATTAACTAACAAACTACATTGTTTGACTCAGTGACAGTATCACCATGTTTGAGTATTACTAGTTTGTAGAGGTACAAAATCTGTTATAATATTATATAGTTTTTGAACGCGCATTATGGCTCTGGAAAATACAAATGAACATTCCAATATCATCACTTTTGTAGTCACTATGACGGCTGAGAAAACATACCAACACATTCTTCTCTATAATAATAACTGGTATGATTTATTAGCAAGATGGTATACTTATTAAACGATAGTACAAGAGAGTTGGTCGCATTATATTTGCCCTGAAATAAAATTGAAGTGTCTGTTTGTAATATCCAAGTAATAGCTTTTTAGTATATCCTACTAATATTATAAATGTGAAGTTTGTGAGTGTGGATGTATGTATGTATGTATGTATGTTTGTTAGTTACTCCTTCACGCAAAAACTACTGAACGGATTAACATATAGGATACTTTTTATCCCGATAATCCCGAAATTGTTGTTACGTTAAATACTACGCGGACGAAGTCCGTGGGCATAGCTAGTATCTATATAAAAGTACTTATATACGGTACATACCACGTATAACAAAAAAAAAACAATTTTTATTTTGTTTTATCTTTCGGTTTGTTAATTCTAATCTCCGAAACGGCTAAACTGATTTTGGTGGAACTTTCACTGACAGATAGAGCTGCTGTTATAAGGTGTAACTTAGACTACATTTATTTCATCGAAGTGCCACGCGGTCGGATCCGGGCCACAGCTATCTATACATCTATATCTATACAAATAAATAAAATTGGAGTGTCTGTTTGTAATATCAAAATAATACCTTTTCACTAAATGCATATGAAAGTACATACGACACCTATAGCAAAAACGCGAATTAAAAATTTTTTGTCTGTCTATCTGTGTGTTTGTTCCGGGTAATCTCCGAAACGGCTGGACCGATTTCGACGGGACTTTCACTGGCAGATAGCTGATCTTATAGCGGGTAACTTAGGCTACTTTAATTTTAGAAAAACAATTAGGGTTCCGCGTAAAAAAATAAAAACACTTGTAATCAAAGAGTATCTCCGAAACGGCTGGACCGATTTTGACGGGACTTTCACTGTTAGATAGCTGATGTTATAAGCAGTAACTGAGGCTACTTTTATTTTAGAAAAACAAAATTAAAAAATGGGTCCTGTCGCGCGGGCTCAGAACGCGGGACCGGGCTTTATTGTTAAGTTAAATTCCACGCGGGCGAAGTCGCGGGCTCAGCTAGTTAAAGTATAAAACCTACAGCGACCTTCACTATTCACATTTGTGCCAGGTCACGGTAATGCAGCGACCCGATCAATCTCATTACAAATAGCACAAAGTAAAAGCAATATCTACCTAAGTAATTATATTTCTGAGAAACCTTAATGTGTATTAAGCACTATGTATTTCAAAGTCTAGACTGGGTATTACGTAAGCAAAAATGATAGACAAACGCTGGTAATAAATTCAAGTAAAAATGCCACGTTTCGCACATCAACATTCTCAGATAGTTCTGAATTTTATTTTCATAAACGATATGGTCATATATTTACTTATGCATCTTACAATTTATATAGAACCGAACGCGACCGGTACCTACCCTAAGTCTGAGCTTTCTCGTAACTGTATTTTTAAGGTAGTCCACGTTTTGGTCCACTTACACTCTGAAATTTTATGATGTTGATCCGGAATGATTTTTGATATCGTCCGCTAGGGGTACCTCTCATTCTGCTGTACAAAATGACAAAATATATACAATACTTACTATAAATTATTTGTGTTTTACCAACGAAAATACTTGCACGTGGGGTACAGAAATATACTGCAATCAATAATTATACTGGAACATAATATCTGTTCACAAAGTAGCCTTAACAAAATTTGTGACATTCAAAATCAATCCAGAGCGCGGAGCGTCGCCCACGCCCCGGCTGACTGGCCTCGGAAGCCTTTCCCTATGTGACGCAGCTGGAGGCCGATCACGCACCAACACGGACCTGTCTAGCTAGCTGCTAGCCCCGCCAGGCCAACCGGTACAGGCTACACGTTGTGTGACTAACAATAATATCTATACTAGGTGACACAAAAAGGGTATACTAATTTTTTTGCAGCTTAACTTTGTAAATCTAAAACTATCGGCTTTGTGGGGCAGTTGAAGTACTAAAGGTTTTGTAGACTTGTGAAATCAGTCAACAGCTGTATTCCTATAACACCTTCTGCTTTTCAAATTTCCTCCAAAGCTGATTGTTTTAGAATTACAAAGTTAAGTTTTGGAAAAAAAAGTATACCCATTATGTTTCACCTTGTATAGGTAATGAAAGTAATTTATTTGGTCATACATGGTCGACAGTTCCGGCCCAGTTTTATAGGTTTGAAAGCGGAGCATCGCCTATTCGTGTCGCTGATACTGACTACCTACTTTTTCGCAAATTGATCTACCTATATTATCGTCTTTCTGTGCTTTAGCACAGCCTTGTGCTAAATATGTTACGCGTAAAATTGGTGAGCGCTGAAGATTATTTTATTTATTTAAACTCTATGCACATGTAAAAAACACAATGTACAAAGGCGGACTTAATGCCTTAGGCATTTTCTACCAGTCGACCTTAGGGTGGTGCAGAAACAACATGGCGGGTGCAACTTAAACGAGAGAAATAGAGAGGAATATATACCTACTAGCTGTGCCCCCCGACTTCGTACGCGTAGTATTTAACGTAACAAAAATTTTGGGATTATCGGGATAAAAGGTATCTCTATAAAAGGTATATCTATATGTTAATCCCGGTTATAAACTATCTGTGTTCCAAATTTCATCCAAATCCGTTAAGTAGTTTTTGCGTGAAGGAGTAACAAACATACATACATACATACATCCACACTCGCAAACTTTCACATTTATAATATTAGTAGGATATACATATATTGTGTAATATTGAAGCTGTGATAGCTGATTGGTTAAGCGCGCGTCTTGCGGGCTACCAGGTCTCGGGTTCAAACCCCGGCTCGAACCTCTGGATTTTTCGAAATCTATGTGCGAATCATAATTTCTATATGATTATCACTTGCTTACGGTGAAGGAAAACATCGTGAGGAAACCTGCATGTCTTAGAAGATTTAACCAACTTTCGAAAGACATGTGAAATCCGCCAACCCGCACTGGGCCAGCGTGGTAGATTATGGCCTGAATCCTCCTCGTGTTGAGGGGAGGCCCGTGCCCAGGAGTGGGACGTCAAAAGGGCTAAAATTATTAATTATTATATTGATAAATACATACATACATATAAAACAAAATGGTTAAGAAAAAAAAAAGATTATGATGTCCCAGTGTACAGTATACGTCTTCGTTGTTAATGAAAATCTTGAATAGCTGTTCATGAAATTTGCTTACACTTTTTGCGTACGCCTGTATGTACAATAGATTTGACATTTTTGAAACGTGAATTATGTGCTTTACGGACATCACTATAGCGTACCGGCGTATCTTAATTATGATCACAACGGAATATTCAATGTATGGTTCGGTTGTTTCGACGTACATAGGCACTAATTATAATGTGTTCTATATTTTATACCCCACGGACGTGGTACATTTATACGAGTGCCTGCCCACCACTTTCGTTGATGGCTATACTATTTTAATTGATAACAGGCTACTTATGTTTCTCGACAACTTTGACTGCATATTAACCTCTGTATGCAGGTACATACATAATGTATGCATTCAATAGGCAATCAAACTTTAGCCAATGTTTTCTTAATTTCCTATTCAAAAATCTTAGCAAATAAGAGCAAAATATCTAGAGAATAAATAACAAAATTCTATTTACTTGGTTGGAATGCGATATTATCGACCGTAACCTATGAGCATGACACAACCTTGGGCGCGCATCCACTTTCAGACTTTCACATGAAACCTCCCCCGCGCTCGTGAAAATGCCCAGAGATAGCTCTGTTTGTTTAGACATACTAACATTTAGGGAGAATCAATTAGATGTTATTTATAAGATCGCAGCAAAAGATTGAAGCTAAGTCAACATTGAATCGAACACTTGTATTTTCTCTATGTATTGAGAACACCCGGCAGAATCCACCAAATAACCTGTACAAAATCTAAAGCAGACTCCAATCAACCATCCTAGCAGCCCGTTGATATTAGATTTCCAGACATCACTCACTGCAACGAGCAAATTTTCTATAATGTCTCAAGATATTTTGTTATTGAAAGTTCACAATTCATGTTCTCCCAACTGTTGAATTTTCATAAGCATAGCTTAACTCACTTTCTCTGCTTTAGTTGAGAGTGCAAAATTGTACAAATTTAACACTTCGGTGGCAATCATATTTTAAAACGCGAAACCTAGACATTGTACAAAAATGGTGGCTTGTGAATAAGTTGAGTCCGTTACGTTGAATGTGTCATTGTGGATATTGCATGGCGACCGCCACAGCTGCCTGCGAAGACCTGCCTTCACCTTGATTCTGAATGTCGGACGTGGTATTTCGGTTTGGATGTTAATTTGTATTATAATACTAATTTCAAGACTGCATACTTTATTTTTTAGATCAACTTTTAATACCAGTATCATAGCGATCTAACACCAGTAGGTGGTTAATAAAAAGTGTTACATAGAAAAACAAACTAACCTGCAAGCAAAAAATATCAAGTAAGTAACTATTAAATACCTACGTACTTACTAACAGTGACAGCCATTACATAAAGATAATATTCCACGGTTAATAATTCAGTAAATTTTACCAAATCCGTTTCCTGCGTCGAAAGCGGAAAAATATGCGGTTATATAACATTCATTTAGATGTTTATCGTGCAAGCTCATGCGGCCAGTGTGAGCCATGTTAGTACAAAAAAGTTGATATGTTGCGGTGTCGAATCCCGCAGTGATCCCGTTCCCCGCACGGTAGCAGTTGGCTCACAGTGAAATTTTGGCATCCGTCCTACTCTGCGAAACTGTTACATAACAATGCAGGTATGCGGCCACGTTATAAGACAGGATGTTTTGTCGTTTCACCGTGCATGATGCATCCGTGTCATCCATTCACACAGCGATATTGAAGAACCCCGACCTTCATCGTATTCCACATCGATGCCAAGATCTAATACCTCTTAATGATTCATAAAAAAACTTTCAATGATGTGATCATAAAATCATCCGGGTTGCACTATACTTTGTATGTAGTTAGTTAATATAAATATGAGATGGATCGATTGCTTCAATGTAGTAAGCAATAAAGATATGATGGCCCTGTTATATCAAACGGATCTGTGGAAAATTCCACTATTTTCCGTTATACGTGAGACTCAACCCAAGTAACCAACGAAGCTGTCACTAGTTGCCACGACATTGTCATCGCTGTCTATGTACATATAAATTTTATGCCATAAGGTGAACTGCGTCGTAAAGCATCTGTTATTATATTGAAAGGGGTTCGCCGGCGCGCGGCGGTGCAAATGCTCCCATTTAATTTGTACAGTTAACTGTGAGGTCTACGTTGTGTGAAACTTGAACCGCTTTATAAAATGAAGTCATCGATCCTAAATAATCACTTGATAATCAAGTAATTGTTTGTGAAAGCAAATGGCGTGCACGAGATGCAGTTCTTGCTGTTTTTAATTATTGCTCGCACATGGGAATTAATCATCAATAAAAGTTAATGTCACGATATGGATGACGATGTTTACAAGTTGTTACTTAATCGCGAAGTAAACAGAAATGATTTGTGCAGATAATTTTGCGACTCTGCTGCCACTGCGCGGTCGCCGCTTGGACAGTTATGTACCGTCGTAACACTAACCGTGGGAGCCACACCGCTGCTCGCACTGCCGTCGTTTACGCGAATTCGTTACGAGCCAACGATTACCTAATGATGCCATTATGATTAACATGAGTATCGCCAAGTTTGCATTGTTCAACAACTGATTATTAAAAGGTTAAACTGCTCCACCTACTCAACCATTTAAGTCCGTGAAAGGATATCAATATGTCCTTCACTTCACAGATTAATAATATGTTAAGGTCAGTCATATTATTTAATGCTGTCTTTATTTTATTATTGTCCAACGTGGACGTCTTTGTGTTCGCCGGATGGATTTACCTAACAATACAGCACGAATTAACGATCAGACGGGTATGCTAATTAAGACCGATCTAAAATGGGCGTTAGAATTTTGGCACAAACTGTCGCCTTGTGGTTTTTTTTTTCACCACGTTTCACATAACTAGTTTGGTTGGTACGCCATAAACAGATTTAATCAACTGGCCCCGTTGACTCAAATTTCCAATATCCAAACAGAAAACTGCTAAATTTATGTTACTATAACAGATATCGCTCCACATGCTATTGCTAAAATTCAAAATATTGTTACGTACATCATTGAGCACGAGAGAACTAGGAGCCTTATTATTTTTCGGGCTCGAGTTGACTTTGAAGACAAAGGTATGCCAACACCTGTAGGTAGGTACATATTGGTCATACAAATTATAAGAACCTGAGAACATTTTCTATTGGCAGCACTTTATTCATCCGTACAAGGTGCCGAAGCGGATCCAAAGCCGTCCAATGGAAGAGACTTTAGATTCCGACCGGGTGATCGTATTATATTCCGTTAAAATTGCCCCCAAAGACATTAACGTTTTCTCTTAAAATAAAAACAACCGACGTTTTACGGCGAATACCAATAAGTTTAGACACGGCATTTTTGCTAACTGCACGATGTAATGACCGCATATATTTCCCGTTATGCACAATCCAGGGTATGTTCAACCGCCGGTTGACCGCAATCAACGAATTGAAATACATATTCCCCGAATTGCGAACGACTTCATTAACCGACCTGCTCGAATATGGGGTACCGCGCCGTGGAATTACAGGTCTGCAATGCTTCCAGAATGTTCCATCACGTCAATGGTTTCTCCCAATCTACAATGGGGTTAAAAGGAATCGCGTAGTGTTATCGTTGTGGTAACTGCCCGGGAACTTACAGCAAGGGTCTTCTCTCACGATTGTGCTTTCGATCATAGTGTCAGTAACACTGATCTAGAACCTAGACTGGGTTACTCGGATTCTTCTACTATGCAAATTTTATAAATGAAATTATTTTACAGTATCGTCCATGTATCACTAATATTTATGCATAAGTAATATGTAGGCACTACAATCAAAATGCACATTAAATTTAAATAAAATATAGTTCGCAGTTTATTTGTGGTCACAAGGCTTTTTTGTTGCTCAGTCCACCACTCGTACAAAATAACTTTTTTGTTTGTTTTGGTAACCCTAGAGCGGCATACTTTGTTGGTTCGCATAAAATCTGCGTTACTGAGACGCAAAAACTTAACAAATGACGCTTTAATGTTGTATGAAGACCATGTATGAAGGTTTAGGATAACTCCCGTCCTCATGCTTACTCTAAATAAAGCTCAGTATTGGGAAGACGGTTATCATTCGCATAAACACGTGTCGCGTGTGGGTGTGCACTCAAACAACGCTGGGGGTCAACTGAAACCAATCGACCTACCAATAATAAACCAGACATCCCGCCCGCATTGCTTGTAGTACAAACTATCTAATAAAAGAATACAGTGAAATAATTGCATCATCACAAATGATAAACATAGCTAAATATTGATTGATGATGCCCACAGAATTTCGGTCACAACGACTGCTGTAGTTCTACAAACTAGAATCTTAAGATTGCAGAAATGTGGATTATTCATCAAAGAGTCCCTAGCTATAAAGCCTGTACCTTGAGCTTTGAACCTTACTACTAGTATTTAGAAGTCCACAGACTTCTTTTGAACCTTTGAACGATAATTCCACAAATTACAACAAAAACTATAAGACCTCTTTGGACAAGCTTCCCTATATGTATCTTGAAAAATGCTGACTCTTTGTTTACCTACATCGTTAAAGTATGACTCATACATAATTGACTGACAATACATATGGAAAAAATGATGATTAACCTATCACATGAACAATAAAGTAGTGGCGCACATGTTGCTTGGTTGTTCTACGTTTTGGAACTATCCTACTTATATTTTTGTTTATACACCAAATCCAAAAAAAACTATGACCATCACTATACATTATGCGCAAATAGTTTTCTTAAATTTCAAATAGGTATATCTTTTTATTTTAAGTGTCTTATTTTATGGAATCGATGTATTTTTTAAGCATATCGTGTTCTTATATTTTATACTTGACGTCACCATGTGGCACCCTCAGTCAAATTTCCATTAGCGAAAAGCAGTCCGGCTTCGATATTGAGGCGTCGAAGTGACCTTGTTGTGGCAGCCTGATATAGCGTTTTTAGGCTTGTAACAGTATTAATTATATTAGTGAATTCATCGCGGAAAATCGATAAAAAAACGCTAGTTTAGTGGTATATTTAGGTTACATTTGATTTTTAAAAGAATATGAGAATGTGTTGGCTTCCACTCACCACACGTTGATCGCAAAGGTCGACTAAAAACTAATTCAATTTTTGTAATGCTTGTGAAATTATATAACGTATTAAAACCGTTTCTAATTAATAAAACTGGAAATGTTCCAATAAAACAGCACATGGAAATTTCTGTCTCCTCCCGACAGCAGTCAGTGCTAATGGCAACTCAACAATTTGTTGAAGCTGTATCTACATAACGGTGCATTCCTCATGTAACACTCGCAAATTGTAGGCGTGTTATTGACACAGCTAATTATAGTTCGTTGCACACCTTGTCCGCGTTCCTGTAAACGCTTTCCATGACGTATCATCTCAGTTGCAAAATATTTACTAATACTAGGTGAAACAAAAAGGGTATACTATTTTTTTTGCAACTTTGCTTTGTAAATCTAAAACTATCGGCTTTGTGGGACGGTTGAAGTACTGAAGGTTTTGTAAACTTATTAAATCTGTCAACAGCTGTATCCCTATAACACCTTTTATTCTTCAAGTTTCCTCCAAAGCTGATAGCTTCAGAATTTCAATTTTAAGCTTTGAAAAAAAAGTATACCGTTTCTGTTTCAACCTGTATAAATACTTACGACTTTGTCACAGGTGGAGGTGCGTGGTGGCAACTGGCATGGGCACGCGGTGAGGTCAGGAGTGCTCCACCAAGATGACAGAAGGCGAACGGCAGCAGAATGCGGGCGGCACCAACGCCGCCCCACAGCACAGAAAAGGACACAGGTATGCAACGAATTTTCCATTTCATTATTAATTATCAGCCATAGCACCCCTAATAGGCATCAAGCATTGCTACATTATTTCTTCGTTCGCAAGTATTTTGTTTCACAAGCCGGAACCTACGGCATCGGTTGCCAACAATAATATTTTGGCCACAAAAAAACGCATTCTATTCTTGTTCGTAAAATGTTCACCGAAGCATAATTACGTAGTGTTTGGATACGTCTGTGCCGATTCGCAATTTGTACGCCATTTATCGATCGATACCCAGAACATGTTCTATTTTACCAACCGTACCAGCACCGCAAATTCTAATCCCAATGGTACCAGCCATCAAACCAAGTGGTTCATAAATATATATTTATTTATTGCATACAATGTATCTCGTGACCCTTTGCTATCCGTATTGTTTTATCATGGGTTGTTCAGCTTCACGATCAATTTCCATTGACTACCCGGTCACTTCACTTGTGATCGTGTTATTGAAACATTTGATATTATATTTTGAACTACCTACCTCATAAAGTATCACTTTACGGTAATTTGATGTATTTTTTATATATTTAATAAATCTGCCAATACCGCATGGTCTCAAAACGTTTAATAAATTAGACCAGAATAGGTAGTTATCGTGTTATTTTTATTTCTCTTATCAATACAATTCAAACGATATGTGGTAATCGTTAACATTAAAAAATTATTAACTTCCCTGTTTATTTATACCTGCGTACGTTACAATTTGGTCATACTTCGAATTATACTTATTTAGGTAAAAACTGTAGTTTAATTAAACGATTATCGTTGCCTAATCAGGTAAAGCTAAATCTCGTAATTAAAGTAAACGACGCAGCATGTTTGTCAATTACCATTAAGACATCGAATGCATATTTAATCATAAATCAAGGCGTGAATACTTATAAACGTCCAAACCAAGTTATTGTTGTACTGTATTAATGTAAATCACAAACGCGGTAGTTACTAACTCAACCAAATCTGTCATACAGAGTATCCGGACTCATCACTTCTCACTACGCCCTGTTGTTGTACAAAATATTTTGCCAATCAGTCCGATAGTAGTTATAGTTACAGTGAAGCAGCCTTTTAGTGTTTAACCCGCTAAGGACACTTACTCAAACTTATCATTATCAATGAAACTAATCAATATCTACCGTTCGGTCTAATGATTTTCATAAGTCATTCATAAAACAATTAATAATATATTTATCATCGGAAATTGGCGATAATATAATATTATTATTCACGTCATATCTTTTATCTGGCGTGGGCTGGTGTATTTTCTTTCAGTACAATTGCTTTTGTTAAAGAACTCGGTGCGTTGTATGCCAATTTGCAATATTCCGTACACGGTCACACGTTTGGCTGAGTAAATACGTTTTGTACGTATAGTACAGACTCCATTATTCACACAACATAGTTGGTTATAAGTAGTACTAACGCTGGTTATTTTTGGGCCCCAGCATCCCGACTCCGAGCAGGGTCCGATAAATTAATTTCAGCAGATCCTCTTTGTGTTTATCCAACGCGTAATTAGGGTATCTCCGCAGCCTTTGGCGGGCATTACTTTTCGTGTTTAACAACGCCTACTGGCTGGATTACCTTTTATCAGCTCTAAAGTTGTATCACAACATTACCTCATGTCCGCACCGTCATCTGTACGAAACAAACAATATTCGATGGTCCGAAAGGTGATAAGACTCGTCATATCGCAGATAACACGGGGTTTGCAACACCTAGCCCATATTCGTAGCTAATCGTGCGTTATTCTGATATCGCACACACCGCAGACAAAGCTCTAAGTTGAGTCATATCAGAGCGAATGTTTGATGGAGCGCGCGTGCTTGCGTTCTATAATGTGAAATAAGTAAATTTAATTTGTTGGACATAAAACCTGTTCGGTTCATGTACTGCATACGGCGGTGTCGATTCCCATAAGAAGCTAGGAAGCACCTAGGAAGTTATTTTATTTGTCAGCTGTGAAACATTCGTGAGTAGCTTCGGAATGGCGGAAAAATCAGAACAACAGCGTTACTTGTTAGAAAGGTATTTGTATTATAATAAGTATTGTGTTGAAGTAAAATATTTTACGAAAAGATCTATTGTTGCAATCGTATTCTATGTGTGCTCTCATCGATGCATTTGTTTGTGTGTTCACGGGCAAACAATGACTACAGTTGCAGATTTTCCCACATTTGCTTCACACTTTCTATTAGCTTAATTGCTGCTTACTACTTAGAAAATATACGGGGTCAATAAACTAATTATTAACTTTCCTTGAAAGGGAATTCGGAACAAGACATAAAGCTTAATCCGGATAATTAAGTAGCACAAGTTTCTTTATGTATTCCAGTGCTACGAACAGTTAATGGATATGGTATTAAAATTAATGGTATTAGGTTCACCAATTGACCCAGATATTATATTAAAACTTCGGAATATAATTACTTTAAAGATTTTCCCACTATTCATCGACTCACTGGCGAAAATTATTGAATTTTATAATGAAGCTACACGGACGCGTTGTAAAGCACACCAAGGATGTTTATACCCTTTATAATATCCTGCTTATTTATTCTATTCTATTCCATTCTCTATCCAAGTTCTTTGAGTAGCCCTAGTATCACTAACGTTCTGTGTTGAAATGTGTTTTGATGATAGTTGTGTTGGTCATCAGGAGGCAAGAGTCAATGTACGCGATGACCGGCTTGTACGCGGAATCCGGATGCGCGGAGGGCGCTGGCGACGAGGCCGCGGGGCCCAGCACGCCTCCGCACCCCTCCCACCCACCGCGAGAGTCCATCAAGTGCCACAGCCGCAACCCCTCGGCTGGCATATGCGACAGGTATCACCACCATACATAGATGATACACACACCCATCAACTATGTAAACATGTTAAATATACTAGCTGTGCCCCGCGACTCCGTCCTCGTGGAATGTGGACAATCCTTATCACTTAGGGGTATGAAAAATAGATAGTACCCGATTCTCAGACCTACCCGATATGCACACAAAATTTCATGAAAATCGGTCGAGCCGTTTCGGAGGAGTATGGTAACTGACATTGTGACACGATAATTGTATGTATAAGATAAAGTGCGTTGTTTTGTAACTCATTTTTTACTTCAGTTCATATTTAGCTCACGTAACTGAACTAAAATGTTCGTTCATCTTTGCCCTAATCGATACGATGCCTTTGTGTCGACAAACTCATGCTACGCTTATAAAAACGTTTTATAAACTTTCATTTGTACGTAACACCAAAGAAAACGAGTTCACATTAACCTCTTTCCACAGAGACCGCGAACGGGAAAGGGAAAGAGAAAAACCTCGACAAATGTACCCAGAAATATTAGACATTCCTCATGACGCAAGAGATTGCGGTATCTTGTCGTGGAGGCCGCTGTTCATTCAGAATTTTTCTAGTATTAAAGTAAGGAACGAATTACTTAATTATAAATAAATATCGCCAGACAGACACACCAACTGTATGGTCCCAAACTAATCAATGCATATACTATGGGTACCGTACAATGGACTGGGGGCGATCCCAGTGACATCCAGACCACAGCAAATTACGGAATGACCATTTGAAAATTTGCCCCGGTGGGAATCGAACCCGCAACCAGCATGTACAGTGAGCCGAGCGGTTTACGCTCGAACCAATTCGCCAAGCTGTCGTCAAAGTCAGTGACTGCGGAATGTGTCCCTCCTTTTGGTTATCTTCTAACGGGTTGTGTATTTTCAGGTGTTTGTATTTTTCCTTTCGTTCCTGGTGACGCTCCAGCAAGCGTTGAGCTCCGGGTATATCAACTCTGTGATCACAACAATCGAGAAACGCTTCGAAATCCCATCCAGTCTGTCTGGGCTGATAGCGAGCAGCTACGAGATCGGTAATGTTATTACCGTGATCTTCGTGTCGTATCTTGGCAGCAGGAGACACATTCCAGTTTGGATTGCAGTCGGTAAGTTGTTTGTGTATAAATCAAAGGACAAACTGACTGACTGAAATATCAACGCACAGTCTAAACCGTCTGAAGTTAGGCACGTGTTAATAAATCGATCTGAAGTCTGAGACCGATCTTGGAAATGTCATTCTTATCTTATACCAGTTCAAACCGACTTACAAAAGCCCTTTCGGCCGCCGTGGCAACTACGATTCGCAACTACTAGCGAAAGTGGAATTTTTATACTTTCTTGGCAACTGGTTGCGAGGGAAGAGTGTTTTTTCTCAGCACACAACCAAGTTGCCAACAAAGAAAATCTCAAAATGTGATACATGAGTATCTTTCCTTGTACGCAACTATTTGCCAAATATGAAAATTAAAACAAACATACTTAAGATGGCTCTCAGACCTGCAACAGGTTTATTAATGCGAATTTATGAAATAAGTGTAGGTACATGAAATTTTCATTAAGGAAGGATTTAGGTAATTTCATCAATTAAGGGGATAAAATTGGGGATGGTAATTTGTATTTAAGTTCCGTTCTGATATCCACGTGTATGAAGTTGCATGCAAAATACTGCTATTAACTTATTAAGCATATTATTGCACCAACCCAGATTGGAACTATTTTAAAATTAAATGTATTTATACCCTTATAAATTAGAGACCTATTAATAAAGGTAAATTTAGCTCAAACACAAATTTTGTTCGAAGAAAAATTCAATGACCTCGTGACTTCTGTGATCATAACTGGGGTCAATTTACTCAGTAGGTAACTGACCTGTGTATGCCAATAAATATTTCTCATTGAGTGAATGTGATTATTCTCCCGGATAATGTTTTTTTTTTTTAATCTTTATTTGTAAAGGAGTTTTGTCAAAAATTGACTATGTCACCCCCGTAAGGACACTATTCCTAATTCTAACTTACCTAATAACATATAAATACAGTTTACCACCGGATAATGTTGATGTAGTATGAATGTTTACGGCGAATGTTATTTTTAGGTGCCGTCATTATGGGCATCGGCTCGTTGGTGTTTGTCGTTCCGCATTTTATAGCGGAAGTGAACAGCGAAACCTTGGCGAACAATAAATCGGACGACAACATCTGCACACGCGCGGAGGTCCAGAACATAGGAGGGTTGACGCAACTCTCCGGACTCCCGCCAAGTAACCTGAGACCAGACAATTGTATTAAGGTAAGGATAACAATCTTAATCACTGTACATATTAGTCCAGTTGTTTACGACATCTACCCATACACTGTGTCTTTATTCATACCGGCTTTGATGATAATCTTTATACCCTGATAGTTTGAACCTTTGCATAGTACAACCATGACTCCGTATTAATGTACACTGCAATGCAATTCAGACATTTGTGTGCTTTGACAAGCTTTGTAAAACATAGCGTTAAAGTACAAAAACACAACCTTCATGACAACTATTACAACGCTATTATACTAAGGAATAGTATGCATCCCGCGGCGTCTTCTCGCTTCATTGTATGAAATCCGGCATGGAGTACAAGAAAAGAGATTTAATTACTTAGGCTATCTTAGTCAATCTATTTTATTTAAGACATAAAATATTTTAAATATTGATATGGTTACTATACGATGTTGTTAGGTTAGCTAATTACGTAATAACTCGGACAGAAGGTCCCTTAAGTAGGGACTTAGTAGAGTAACCGACTTGGTATTTCATGGATCCCACAACTTTTTACCATAGAAGAACTGAGTTGCGAGACTTGTTTTTTTTTACAAGTTTTGTATTTAATTTTATTCTACGTCTTTGAGGTCCCCGTGGATGTCTGTGTCCAAGGATGGTTTTCTGTCACACAACGGTCTCGGTTGTTCAAATTCGATTCAGTTGTATGTATAGCATGTCATGCTGACAGTTCACATGGCGCATTTACTCGGAATCTTTTATGGGTGGTCCACTTATTCCAACCAAAGTACCCCACCGGTTTGCGTCATTCGGCCAAAACTAACAAGCGATCTTCAAGCACGTTAAAGGTTAAAACTTGGATTGGCATAACTCAACAAAAATAAAAATACGCAATGTGGAAGGTCAGCACCTGGCGATAAAAAAAAATGACATGTTAAAAGACAAGCCCGCTGAGTTTCTTGCCGGATCTTCTCAGTCGAGGTCGCGTTCCGATCCGGTTGTAGATATAAGGAAAAAAAATAGGTAAATTGACAATTTGTAAGTGCCCCGTAGGCCTAAAAAAAATTTGAATTTGAATTTGAGCATCATCAGGCTGATACAGGATTTTGTTTAGGGGGCCCTCCCATAGTACCAGGGGAATTCTAAAACATTCATAATCTTTAGTTGGTTAACGCCCGACGAATAAAGAGGGGTGTTATAAGTTTAACATGTGTATCCGTTTGTCTGTCTGCGGCATCGTACCGCCCAAGCGGATGAACCGATTTTATTTTTTTGTTAGAAAGCTATTCTGATTGAGAGTGTTCTTATCTATGTTTCATGAATCGTGCAAAATGCAAATCCGTTCAGCCGTTGAAAATTATCAGCTCCTTTGTAGTAAAAATATCCTCACAATGGCTTCCATGAAGCTTCCGTATTCGCGCCTGAGTATTTAGGTGTTATTGTATATATATTTATCCTCCCACGTGTGCCTTAACGACTGTGGTCCATTTGTCAGAGTTCGCCGAGCACGTTCTTGCCAGTGATGGTGTTCATCGTGGCGCAGCTGCTGCTCGGCTGCGGGGGCTCGCCGCTGCTCACGCTCGGCACCACCTACGTCGACGACCACGTCCGCCCCGAGTCCTCCAGCATGTACATCGGTAAGTACTTTCTTCACTTATCACCACGATCTTTTTCTCCTGTAGAAATTTTAATATTGTACACTGTACACTTGACGAGCACTTGGCGCTGTGGAGCGTAGGCCGCTCGGCTCACTACACATGGCCGTTGCGGGTTCGATTCCGGCCGGGGCAAATTTCGGAAATGGCCTTTGCGTAATTTGCCCTGTTCTGGGTGTCACTGGGACCGCTCCCAGTTCATTGTACGGTACCCATAGTACAAGCTAAGCTAAGCAAAGTTTGGGACCATACAGTTGGTGTGTCAGTCTGGCGATATTTATTATTATTATTAATTTACTGGCACTATCTCCAAAAACTATGAGACAGGATTAAAACCGTTTTGTGGTAACGCGATGATCACCATCCATATACATATGTATGCGACGAACAATAATTCGTTGATCACTTATTACTTAATTACTTTGATATTCATTGGGAACCGGTCGCGACTCCGGACCCAATATGACAACATAAATAAACTACATTCGTTCTTGATGACGTTATTGAAACCTCTAAATGGAAACGCAATAACGTTTAGCAGTATCAGACACCCGTGTGATACACGAAATGAAATGATAAAAATATACAGATAAGTGTTTATCGCGATGGTAATGCCTAAGGTATTTCCATTGTAGTCGGTCACGTTATCAAGGAACATTTGTTATCAATGCATTTTGTGTGACCGAGATTGAGAGTCGTATAAAGGGTTATTACCTCCATTTCATATCGTACTTATATGTATATATCCTACTTCCTACTAATATTATAAATGTGAAAGTTTGTGAGTGTGGATGTATGTATGTATGTATGTTACTCCTTCGCGCAAAAACTTCTGAACGGATTTGGATGAAATTTGGAACACAGATAGTTTATAACCGGGATTAACATATAGGATACTTTTTATCCCGATAATCCCGAAATTTTTGTTACGTTAAATACTACGCGGACGAAGTCGGGGGGCACAGCTAGTAATATTATAAATGCGAAAGTTTGTGAGTGTGGATGTATGTTTGTTACTCCTTCACGCAAAAACTACTGAATGGATTTGGATGACATTTGGAACACAGATAGTGTATAACCTAGATTAACACATAGAATACTTTACTTAACTCTACGCGGACGAAGTCGCGGGCAGCAACTAGTATACTAATATTATTAATATTGATCCAACTCTTATTATTTCTTTCGATTAAATTACGTGCGTGTTCCAAGACAATTTAAATTTTCCGCGGAATTTGTTTAGGGTCGAAAATCAACGTCATCATTTGTCACCATTGTCGACCTTGGGTTACAGGAGTAACAGTGGTGGGAGAGTGTGACGAGACTAGTCCCAAAGAAAAAAAATATTTCATTTTTTTTGCGCTTATTGAGTTGATAACGTGTGTGTAGCTCTGCTGGTCTTATCGTATATCTGCCAATAGATCAACCGACTTGATTCATTGCCTTAAACGGAATGTTTATAAATGAAACTAAGAGACTTAAAACACCAGCGAGTAGTTTCCTTAACATTTTTCGAGTGGAGGACACTTTGGTGGACTGGTTTTATATGGTTGCTGGTTGAATCGAATTATTAAATCTCTACCAATTAAGTAAGAACATGGAAGAAGGTATATTCTATTTAAATATTCCTAGCTACGGAGTCCTTTAGTGTCGGAGCGTGAATATACACAATAACAGTTTATAGATTACACTCAATGTCCTCGAGCGACCTTTTTGTATGTCGATACACCGCGGGTTGCATGTCTTTATAGTCATAACTCCGAATGATACGCCGCAGTCGACCGAAGAGCGCTCGTAACCGCGCGATGCCACTTGCACTAACTACCTACCTATTCGACACAAGTCGCTAAACTTACTCAAAACCAGACACAGCCTTTTTTTAACACTACCATTACATTGTTTAGTTTTATAAACAAAATGCTTGTATTTTAGTTTTGGGCCTCAATTTCATATCACGCTAAGTGGTTAGTCGTTACAGAACAATATTGTAATTTTTTGTTCCGGTAACAGCTGCTTAGGACACCAGCCCGAAATCTGTTTCATAAAAAGATTATTTAGGGTTCCGTAGTCCTTACCAGGAACCCGTATAAGATGATATTATCGCCATTTGGATTGCAAGAGAACCTGTCAATTTTATGTTTTCGAAGTGAGATACTTGGTTGGTAGATAGGTTTTCTCAAACCAAACAATCTCTCATTTTCAGAAATCACACCGGTATTTGTTATTCTACAAACGGTGTGAGTGACTTCTTTTGTTTAATTGTCATCATGGAATAAACAATTAATCTTGTTTACAAGAATGTACTCAACACAATTCACTAGAAACATTCAGTATTTATATCCTCGTGAGTATAGTTTTATTATAATTGAATTTCTATGTGGTTGGAATTAAACGCCACATACTGTTTTCGTCGTAAAATGATGTCTGTGGTTGTGTAGAGATATCGTGGGTATTGTTTATCATGTGGGCGCGTATCACGAGGGCCACACGACATACAGTCTTCAAGTTAGTGTGAATCATCGTCGCGGGACGCTATAAAACTGCAGGATCCATTTGATAAGTGAATTCACGAAGCGGGTTATTGAACCCGCACTTGTGTCACGACACGACTTGCCAGAAATACAATTTCGGTTTAAATATCTAAGCAAGTAGATTCACGCATGTATTTATGTCTTGTTTTTGGTAGGTACTTATGTAGTAGATAGAGGTATATTATATATGTAAGTACTTAATGTTATGTAGGAATGTCTTCTTTGTAATATAATTAGTTGATGATACCTACTCAGTTATTAATGTTAATAAAACATAATGAATTATACCTACATTCGTGATTCAGCCATGGCGGGTACCTCCTATACCGTTAACAAAGACTAGGTACCTACTTAATATTACTGTACTAGGTACCCCGTTGAGGTAAACCACCGCAAACACGCCGCAATTATTCTTACATGGTAACTGCAGTTTTACCATAAGTAGTACAATCGCTAGTCGCTTCCGTCTTTATGTATAAATAACTTATATGTACGAAAAGTTGTACAATACCCGTATCGATCGCAGATGGAACTAACAAGTTGCCATATAAATTAATTTACCTAGGACTTTACGCCAATGACTAAACGCCTCTATCCAATTTATAAACTAATGGTAAAGCGCCAGCGCTGGCGGTTGGCAGTGTCGGCACGGTCCCTAAATGCCGTGCCTCTGAAACTTCACTCTTGCCGTGCGTGAGCTCTCGCCCTTGACCCGCTTACTGTCTCACAGTCGATGAACAACTGTTACCATTCGAAAGAAAACCATTATTCACAGGACATGAGCAAAATATAAAATATTGAGACTACTATTTTTACGTAGGTAAAAGTAAAGTTACATACAAATTGGTACATACAGGACCACTATCTGACTGAGGAATAGTATTACGAAATAACAGTCAGCTGCCAATGTGTCTCATTTCGTTGCATAGCTCTGTCTCTTCCTGTCGGGCGTCAGATCTATATGTGTTTTTGTCTATCTGTATCTGAGATCTATGGGCCTATCTAGAGCGTAGCGAATTATTGTTCTGAGTGATCAGTCTGTATGTAGAGCCAGTAAATCTTAAGGATACAGGGAAGTAGAGTGGCTACTTTGTATTTTTTCTCCTAACGAGAATTCCTTGGCGTAATTGTTGAAGCGAGGGGTTTTAATAAGGCCCTTCTGCGTTAAGACTCGTACGGACGCGGCCTGGATTCAAGTGCCTCTCGTATCGACAGAAAGAGGTCTAACCTCGTATCGCTTCCTGTCTGTCCTATTTTTTGCGCTCTTGTACAAGTGTGAACGGGTATATACATACATAATTATTATTTTAAGAGGGGCTGTGGAATTGAATGTCGTCAGATGTAGATTTCGCCTTCTACGCATATGCCAATGTCCCACCACGCCCGCTAAGATGTCCAAAAGCAATTGAGAACAGAGCAAGTGTGTGAAACATGAAATAAATGTACACTATGGTTTGTTCAAAAAGTTATTCACAAACGCGCCGCTTGGGGCGCTGGCGAGTGACCCATACAAAATTCGCATGAAAACTCTTTACACGCAGTAATCTCGGAAATGTATTTATTTATTTATAAAATAAATGTATTTTGTTAGTTCAGTTTCTGAGCCACACGAGAAATTATTATGGTTACTCATGAATTCGACACACACTTGTACCTAAATCTGAGCCAAACTCGATTCTTATCTCGACTAACCGTATCCGTATCGAGGCACCACGCCGTGGTTTTAGTTTCATTGTATTATGCCTGTTCTTTATTCCGTTTTATTGAACACAACCGTTCCGCAAATAAATATATATATCTATTGTAATGTAACATTAAACACTTATGTCCCTACGGCGAATGTGAATGAAATTAAAGCTATGGAAGCGAGCAAAACCAGCACGCAATGGTTTCATTATACTTTGTATAGTGTTACGTCAGAACATCACACACACGATACGTCGCGGTTTTCATATTAGCGTTAATTGAAATGAAGAGTAGCTCCCCTGTTATTCCATATCAACAAATTAATTTTATTTAGACAACCACCTATTCCTGCAAATTCGTACGCTGGGTTTTCCTTAATTGTCCCTTTCATTTTCAAAAGTGTCCAGGACGTAGGATGTCACCATGCCTGTTAGCGACGCTATTAATGTTTGTGTCAATTTGATTTCCGAACGCATGTAAAAAAAAAAAACTAATGTCATAAAAAAGTAAGTTTTCCCGCCTGTCGTCTTTTGTTTTTTCGCGAGATTGGTTCGCGCCTTTTTGTGTTGTGATGTAAAACTATAATAAAATAAACCGAAGTTATACAGTCCACTGCTGTTTTCTTGGTCGCACCGCCATCGCCCTACGCAAGACAATTAGACCGGCTACAATGCCAATTGATTTAATGATTTACGCGTAATAGGTTAAAGAATTTACAGAAGATGTAATTGAGGTTGGAACCTCAATATAATATAATATAATATAATAATTTAGCCCTTTTGACGTCCCACTCCTGGGCACGGGCCTCCCCTCAACACGAGGGGGATTCAGGCCGTAATCCACCACGCTGGCCCAGTGCTGGTGGGCGGATTTCACATGTCTTTCGAAAATTGGTTAGATCTTCTAAGACATGCAGGTTTCCTCACAATATTTTCCTTCACCGAACCTCAATATCTTCTGTAAATTCTTATTATTCTACGTACAGAACCGACCCCGTTACAATTTTCATAAGTAGTTGAAATGATTATGTCAACAAAAACATCTTGAAGTAGTCTTTTGCTATGAATATTATTTTGTTAACGTTGGTATATTATTGTCATCTCATGTAATTATATACCGTCTGGCTGATACAAATACAATACATTATTGCTAATGTCCAACTTACAGACCGTTACAAATCGCTCTAACTCTACAACGTAACCGCAATAAGACGGGATCCGCATATTAAACGTGTATTTAGGATAGGACGCTACTTTTTCGTCTAGATAGCATTTTCCCTAACATATTTTAGGGGTCTATAGGGTCCTTGCCAAAATTAAGAATGATGTACCTTGAATCTGGTTATGAAAAGATACCTGCATATGGTATTCTCGTCTTTCCCCGTCTGATCCAAGTACCTATCTCCTGTAATAAGATAGTCCGGTGATTATACTAGGTGAAACAGAAAGGGTATACAATTTTTTTGCAACTTTACTTTGTAAATCTTAAACTATCGGCTTCGTGGGACAGTTAAAGTACTAAAGGTTTTGTAGACTTATGAAATCTGTCAACAGCTGTGTCCCTGTAACACCTTTTGTTTTCCAAGTTTCCTCCAAAGCTGATAGTTTTAGAATTACAAAGTTAAGTTTTGAATAACAAGAACATATACTCTTGCAGATTCAACCTGTATAACCTTTAAGACTTTAGGTATCTACGTACCCTTAATACCCTTAGCAGCGTAACTAATTTGGGCACATCATTAATTAAAGGGTACATCATTAATATGGCTGCGGATTCTACTAAAAGCCGCAATTATTATACCCAAAAATCGTATAACCTTTACGATATCTAAGTTGCGAACAATCAAATCTTAACAAAGGCAAATGGAGCGTATGGAAATATTTCTCACGCGCGCGGAGAGTGGAGACCGTAAGTCATTGATATTAACCGCGAAATCCGTGCCGTTGCGTTTGCAGCCGCGCAAAACAACAGTGACCCAGTTTCCGCCGGCAATATCAGCTCTTCCGCCGGTCAGTTACTGATTACCATACCTAGTATAGTATAGATGATACATTAGCGGAATAAATTCAATGCGAAAAACAATTTAGCCTAATTGACTAACTATTCTTAACTTCCGATTTCAGCCTAAGAGCGGTGTCTATTCATTCTGATCCGTCCGTCGTATCAGAAACAATCTACTTAAGGTGAAGGCGCCTGTCTAGCCCGCCAAATTCAAAATTTTCGAGTATTTTTATAGTTTATACAAAATCTGAAAACATTTAAGACAACATTTTGTGATTTGCGACAAACACAGTATGCAGTGCGTTTATTAATACATTTATTTTACTCTAAATTTTATCACGGTGGATATGATACTAGTTAATCACTAAATATACAAAAAATTCCAGATTATCTGGATAGCTGTCGTTCTTGAAATGTTTTAGAGTAAGTTGGATATATTAATAAATACACTGCACACGGTCTTTGTCGCGAATTACAAAATGTCCCTTTTATTATTGTCAGACCTTAAAACTCTAAAAAACCTCAAAAAATTTGAACTTCGCGGGCTAGATGGGCGCTTTAGCCTTAACAGATTTTGTTTCGGTTTTCATCAACGTATATGCTGATTAATTTTGTTAGATAATAGTTTTAGCTAGTATGTAAATGAAGTCGCGAGTATCTTACCTAGTTGCTAAGCGGATGTTACCTACATTCTTAATCTGATGTATTGTAACCGAGAACAACAGCCCAACGCCTCCTTCCCTTCCCCTTTGTCCTACTCACCGTTATATCGGCAACTTACGAATAATGCCTTTGTTATTCCGAATTATTTGTGTAATTCTTGGTAACATCAAAAGGCAACACACTGGAGCTATTATAATATACATATTAGTGATGTAACGAATATTCGCATTCGCATTCGCGAATATTCGCATATTTTTTGACATTCGCATTCGCATTCGCAAGAATCTGTGCGAATGTTTGGCGAATGTTTTTGAAAAACAAAAAGAAATTATGTGTTGTGGATATGGAATGTTAATACAACTAGTAAGAATTATATATTTTTTAAACAAACTTGTTCATAGGGTGGCCCTTATTGCACCGCTTTTAGGTTCATAAAGCAGCTTATCACGCATTAGTGCTATTGACTTTACAAGTTTTAAATCTTAGTAAAGAGTTATCCTAAAAATGGTAAACATTTAAAAATAATGTTTATTAAAGTATTATAAATACATAATTTTTTTACATAAATAACTTTCACATTCAATTCAACTTTCACATTAAATTCCTTTGTGAATAAAACGTATTATAAACATTCAATTTATTATATTTTTATTAATATAATAATTGTTAACGGCTTTGCCAGACCCATAGATAAATATAATCATCAAGTCAAATACATGTTGGATTACGCATCTTATCGCATTCTCTAGGGTTCCATAGACATCCCGAAACTTTTCGATAATCCGGAACTCATAAAATAAAAGTGATGTTTTTTTTATTGATATGAAACATCGAATACGGCGGCTCTCGTAACCTATTAATATCTGCGAAATTAATAAACTATTGGCTACCGTATAAATAAAATAGTAAAAAATTATGTTACTAAATTTATTAAAAAATCATAGACATCTTCAGCAAAAGTGACATAAACCTTTATTTTCTTTTTGGACTGATGAAAATTTCTTATAAGGAGTTTTAATTCAAATAATTCAGTTGTGATTAGACTGGGTGAACAATCAGTGGTGCATGGTTTGACATTCAATCCAAATTGTTTTTTTTTTAAATTAATATTATTTATTTTGTATAGTAAACTATTTATTTCCTATAACACACCATTTATTATGTGGTTCTAATTTAAAGGATGAATCTTGCTACCTACGTAAAAAAGGGCCACAATGAAGCTCAATATTTCGTAAACGGGAATTAATATTGAAAACCTGTCAAAGAAACCTTCAAATTATTTTAAAATACCTACTGAATAATACCTCAATCGATCAGATAGACGTGCCGAAACTATAAGGGTTCCGAGTTTGTTGACTACAGACCCCTAAAAACTTTCGGCGCGCCATCTTGTTTTATTTTTCATTCATTCTGAAATTCTCTAGGTCTTAAACGAACTGTGTTTTTTTGTGAATTGTGTTTTTTTTTCAATTGAGATTGTAATATTCTATTTTTTTCCCGCAAGTAAGTTGTAAAATGTCGTATGAAACGCGTGAGCATTGTTAATTACACACATTGGCTCCATCACAGCGTAGCCCTCGCGTTAGTATCTGGCTGCAAACCAGGCTCGATCGTTACTTAGCTCACTTGCACATAATGCACTTATTTATTTATATTTTTAAATAAATAAAAAATGGAACTGTCTTGAGGTAGGCAACTAATTATAAATAGGATCTTTCCCTATCGTTCTTCTTAGTCTAATTAAATATTAACAAACTCAATAACATTTGAATATCAAAGAAATTTGATTAATGCAATAATACTAAACTACCCTCAAATCAAAACAGATCCCTTCGAATTAACTTTATGTGACTAACTTCGTTCTTTCAACTTATATGCGTTCGGCTATGTTCGGCCGACACGAAATGTCAAACCAGTCTAACATTTAGCGCGCTCTTTATTAACCCCCGACGAAAAAAGAGGTGTGTTATAAGTTTAAAATGTGTTTTTTGTGTGTATGTCATCGTAGCGCCCAAACGGATGATCCGATGTTAATTTTGTATCTGTTTTAGAAAGCTATTCTGATCGAGAGTGTACTTAGCTATGTTTAACGAAAATCGATTCAACCGTTTAAAATTTATCAGCTCTTTTGTAATTTAAAAGGTCGTGGCAATGGGGTTTTTTTAAATTTTCAATTTAGGGTTATTTATTTGAAAGTCAACATTCGCATTCGCATTCGCATTCGCGAATGTTGGAGCCAAATATTCGCATTCGCATTCGCATTCGCGAATGTCCAAAATCCAACATTCGTTACATCACTAATACATATTATAATATCTACTACCCTTTGTAATTATTGAATATAAGCAACTGGCGATAAAAAAAAATGACGTGTAAAAAGACAAGCCCGCTGAGTTTCTTGCCGGATCTTCTCAGTCGAGGTCGCGTTCCGATCCGGTTGTAGATATAAGAAAAAAAAATGAATAATTGCCAATTTGTAAGTGCCCCCGTAGGGCTAAACAAAATAAACGCTTTGAATTGAATTATTGCAAGCATCTATAGGCTACGGTAACTGCTTAACATCAGCGAGTCATAAGCTCGTTTCCAGACATTGTTATATAAAAAAAATCAATAACTTACCTATTGACGACCGCTTGGCGCAGTGGTTTAATAATATGGTATAGGCCGCTCGGCTCGCTGCACCAGGTGGTTGCGGGTTGGGTTCCAACCAGGTCAAATTTCGGAAATGGCCTTTTCATAATTTGCCCAGGTCGGGTTGTGACTAGGATCGCCCCCAGTCCATTGTACGGTACCCATGTTGCTTAGTTTAGGACCATAATAGGTGCTTTCACTAATAGGTGCTTCCACTAATAGGTTTTAAAAGACAGCTCAGGACTTGGTTGCTTGATAAATCATTTTATACCATCAATGACATGTTAAATTGACAAGTGTTTTTAATTGATATTATGACGAGGTATTTTATTGACATATTATTATTTTCTTATTTTAATTGACATTAAAATTATTATTATTTCCCCTGGTCTTTAATATTCACATGCCCTGTGGTGGGCTAAATAGATGTAAGGTTAAACAAGATAAATAACAACAAATGTACTCTATTTACGTGAATAAATTTCATTTCATTTCATTTCATACAGTTGGTGTGGCAGTCTGGCGATATCTATTTATTATTGTGTTTTGTTACAGGATGCATGTACAGTATGGCCGCTTTCGGCCCGGTGCTCGGCTTCTTACTCGGCGCCTACTTACTACAGTTCCACATGGACTCATTCTCCGGTGCCATCATCTCTATAGGTGAGTGACGTTACGCAACTATCTTGAATGGATGCATTGTTTTGGGACGTTAATAATATTCGTTTTGTCACGTATACGTGAGTCCATTGTATTATGTTTATGTCATCAGATTTAACGGGTCTTCAAGATGTAAACAATTATTTCAGCCTTCAAATCTTTCAATGCAATCAAAATAACGAATTACGAAAATCAGAATCACACACCGATTTAACAATCGTTTGAAATGTAATTTGGTAGGTACCTAAAAATAAATAGCTTGATACTGACTTCCGGAAAAGGAGGAGGTAGGTGCCGCTATCTTTACACTACATCAGAACAACTTCTTCGATGCCTTCCCCTACTTATTTAATTTGGAACCAACTCCAAGTGCACCCAGGGTTTTTTGAAGTCGGTTTAATTTTTTTATTAAAATTTTGTGTATCCTCAAATGTTATTCGAGTAGAGGCATGGGTCTTAGTTTGTAATCAGATTTTAGCGACGCTTTTCGTTTACTGTGCAATTCTCTTTCCAGGTCCCGGTGACCATCGCTGGGTGGGCATGTGGTGGGGTGGTTTCCTGCTATGCGGGTTCCTGCTAATCCTGGTCGCTATACCGTTCTTCTCGTTCCCGAAAGTGCTCGTTCGCGAGAAGGAGAAGATCAGGCTCGTTGAGAAGGCAGCTGCCGCTAGCGGGTCGTCGACCTCGAAACCGCCCCCTAAACCGCAAACCGACATCAAGGATACGGGATACGGGAAAGATATCAAAGGTAAATAGCCTCATGGGGGTGACATACATGAGCGGAATAGCGATTATTGAAAAAAGGTCCTAATATTCAGATGTTTTAAATTATAAATTACTAACAGTGCCCGCGACTTCGTCCGTATGGAATAGTTTCTTTGGGTAGTAGTAGCATTTTAAATTACAAATGCTGCTTTCAGGGGAAACTGCACTCTTTTAAAACATTCACATAAACCTTAATATATATTCCCATACAAACTTTGAATGTCATATTTATTTATAATAAGTTTCAAACTTCTAGCTCTAAAAATTACTTCCATACAAATTTTCATCCGCCCGCCCCCCTTTCAACCTTTTCTTCGCATTAAAAGTAGGCTACGTCCTTTCTCAGGTTATAGACTATATGTCATTTAAATTGGTTCAGTAATTTTCGCGTGAAAACGCGACAGACAGGCAGATGTACTTTCGCTTTATAATATTAGTAAGGTGTAAGGATTATTTCGCTCGTGATTTGGCTCAGATCTGTCACCACCGTTCAATTATCCTCATGTCTATTTGATTAGTTGGAAGGCTTGCATTTAATTCTATTGTTCGTAGCATCGAAAAAGCTGTGTCCTCGTGTAATCTTCCATTGTAGCTTTAAATAAAACTACGGCAAATACAACATGAAAGGGCGTTTTATTGTTCTGTTTACTTCTTATAGCCACTTCTGTGGTTGAAGAGAAACAAGTTTACACTGCAAAACTGTTTTGACACAGATATACCGGTGTCGATGTGGCGGCTGCTGAAGAACCCGGTGTACGTGGTGACGTGTCTGGGGGCGTGCATGGAGCTCATGATTGTGTCTGGGTTCGTTGTGTTCCTGCCCAAGTACCTGGAGACTCAGTTCAGCCTCGGCAAGAGTCAAGCCAGTGTGTTCACTGGTGAGTACCATATCAACTAAAAATGCCAATAAAGAGTGCTATTGTCTTGCTTTATCATGACTATGAGAAGAAAGGAATTACAAGTAGTTTCTTTAAATCTTTTACTGATAAGCAGTTTAGTAAAGAGTCTGAACTAGTTATTTTTATTATTTATATAAACATTACAAGTGAAATAAATAGTCAAATAATACAAAACAGCATACTTTGTGTACAACTACATATTTTGTGGAGAATTCAGGAAGAGGCCTATGGCTAGTAGAAAAAGTAAAATAAATTGCCTTATAGTTCTGTCTACAGACAGATTGACACTATGGTTTCGAATACCGGATATTAAAGTTATCTAATATAAATCTCACCGCATACAATCGCTTACGTCACGCTCGAACCGTACATCGTTTTATTGTCTCTCATTGTTACGATACATACCTATCTACTGTGAATTATATGTACCTAGGAGTCAAGATGTAAATATTTTTTCACTATCTTATGCACTTAAATTATTTACTTCCCACAGCCTCTTCCTCGTTTTATGAAATTAACTTTTAAATCTATCTGCATGGAGTATATTCCATCTGTCTTTCAAACGATTCCAATAAATTCCGTTTTCTAACAAAAGGATCGATCGCGATCCCGGGGGCGTGCATCGGCATCTTCATGGGCGGCTGCCTGCTGAAGCGGCTGGAGCTGCGGCCCAAGGGCGCGGTGCAGTTCGTGCTCATATCCAACGTAATCTGCCTCTCCTGCTACGCGCTGCTCTTCTTCCTCGGCTGTGACAACATCAAAATGGCCGGCACCACCATACCGTACACTAATAACAGGTATATCGTAATAACTTTTAAGGGTGGAAAATTGAGTTGTATAAAAAGTATCTCCCATAACATATGTCGGAGAAAAGAAGGATGAATCGCCTTCTTTCTCGTGTTAGGGGCGTTATTTAGGACTTTAATGTTGTCCCAAGCGATCTAAATGGCACGATGACAATTTCCAATGCGTGTTGACCGCTCAACGGTGCAAATCATAATGTGTTCATCAATTGTATTCTCCGCCGATCACATCTATCCCAAGTGGACTCTGTCCAACGCCAATAGGTGGCGCTTTCGTCCCATTTCGATTGCTTCAATACTTTTGAAAGGTTTCTTTTGAAATCTCCGATGTATAGTTAATGTTGGGAGATCATTAATTTATTGCGGATGCGGACTTACCGTTCACTATTATTGTTATTAATGTGAATTTCTCATACGAACGTTATACCATGTGATGCCAGTGCCACCCGTTGATTACCACTTCCGATGCTTTAGCTTGTCGATTATTAACATCACCATAAACAAGCGTGAACGTCCACAGCAACTTGGAGCCGTTCAAAGTGAACCTAACGGCGGCGTGCAACTTCAACTGCCTGTGCACGGAGACGGACATGGAGCCGGTGTGCGGCAACAACGGGCTCACGTACTTCTCGCCGTGCCACGCCGGCTGCGCCGCCTTCTCCTCGCGCTCCAACTTCACCAACTGCGCATGTCCGTACACTTTGTCTTTTTAGAGTTCCGTAGCCAAGCTAGGAACTATAAGAGTTTCGCAATGTCCGTCAGGCTGACGTCACACTGATTTTACTCAGAGAATATTTGGGCTAGGAGGCTGCAAATTAGCACAAAAATAGAGGTTATAGACCGCTACAAAACTGTGTATTTAAATATTGAAAGCAAATTTATTCTAGGGTACATCCCGTACTTAGAAAAGGGGAGTGATTAAAAAAATGTTTAATCACCCTCTCAAGTGGATACCCCCCACTTGAGGGATAGGTATTTATTATGGATAGGTATTTTAAAATCATTTTGAGGTTTCTTTGACAGTTTTTCAAAATCGCATTTAGCTGGTATCAAGTAAAAGTAATACTTTTCAGCTCTCGGGAGAATCGCTTTCAACTGACAGCTGTCAAATTATTAAAAAGCAACAAGTTCTATTTTCACATTTCTATTGAACTAGGCCAGCCAACGGAAAAAAAACAAAATAGGCGGCAATACGATTTTCATTTGTTTTATCGAGTTGTAGAGTATTGTTCATACTTCCTTGTATTATTTCTTTAGCCAATTCCTGTGTTTATTTATACTTTCCTTGTATTCGTAATGAAAAGCACAGTGCTCACCTCGGGTGAGAGACTTACTGTCATCCCAAGGATAACAATGCACTATTCCAGCTTTATTTATGCATCGAGCAAGTGCAGGCCTTATCTAACTGCATCGTGTGGGCAGGCGTGCACGAGACGAGCATGCGGGAAGTGTCCATGGGGGCGGGCGGGGCCAGCGCGGCGGCGCTGCGGGCGGGGGCGGGCGGCGCGCGCGAGTACAGCGAGGTGACCGTGGTGCCGGTGGCCACGGCCGGCGCCTGCAACCCGCCCTGCACCACCATCTTCCCCTTCCTCGTGCTGCTCTTCTTCATGACCTTCGTCGTCGCCATCACGCAGATGCCGCTGCTCATGATCGTGCTCAGGTTAGTGCGAGGGGTCGCTACAAGCGCCTGGATACCGTCGATGAAGCGTCCACCCCGAGGCGGTGGAAGTTACATGTAGTTTTAAAGTTTCCGTCGGAGATCCTGTGTAATATACCCAATGTAAATTTTAATATCGATGTCAACTCATAGACTAAATTTGAGTTCATATAATGGGAATAATGTTCGAGTTCAACTCTGTCCCCGCTAAGCTTGCTAACATTCGAGCGGCCATTTTATTATTTGTGATTCATTCAGTATCGTAAACAGTTTCTTTTTAATAAGTATGATAGTTAATAATAATTGAAGGCAACACGGTGAAAACAAGTATTGAAATATTAGTTCATGACCGCCCCTAATAAATGTTGTAATACAATTCTAGATCGGTGAGCGAGGAAGAACGCTCGTTCGCTCTCGGCATGCAGTTCGTTATATTCCGGCTGTTCGGGTACATACCGGCGCCGATACTGTTCGGCAACCTCATCGACTCCACCTGCCTGCTGTGGAAGCAGTCGTGTAGCGGGGAGAAGGGCGGCCGATGCTTGCTGTACGACATCGAACAGTTCAGATACAGGTATGACAATAATATACATTATATTTTCACCTTCATGAAGTTTACGTTCGATATCAAATCACTCTGATAACTCTAATTACGACTCCACTAATTCATTTTATTCGATCCTAGATACGTGGGTCTCTGCGGAGGCATCAAAATCGTCGCGCTGGGCATCTTCCTGGCGGACTGGTGGCTGGTGCGCAGGCGCAAACATCTCGACGTCGCGCTGCCACTCGACCCGCACAAGGACATCGCCGGCTCCATCATCAGCCTCGACAAACGTAATACTCTGTTCCATGCCCTCGGAGTGCTTCATAGAGCCTCGCAGCCCTGTTTAACCGATGGCTATTCCACGGACAGTGTTCGAGGAGCTGCCGTCCGCGGACAACGCGAGCGGCTTCCGGTCCGGCGCCACGTCGGGCGGCGGCTCGCCCGCCTCGCCCGCGGCCGCGCTGCGCCGCTCCGACTCGCAGCAGTCGCACGACGCCGCCGCCGCCGCCGACCACTCGCGCGTGCTGGTCGCCTCGCGCCACCTGCGCAACGACTCCAAGACCATCCAGCTGGAGCCGCGCGGCCGCCAGCGCTCGCTGGACGAGCCGGAGCGCGCCCGCGCTGGCGCGGCTCGCAGCGACTCGCGCGGGGAGCGCGACGAGCGCGATGCCTTCCCGCGCTCGGCGTCGCGCGACATGCCGCCGCACTCGCGCAGCGGCTCGCGCGACTTCCGATCGCACTCGCGCTCCGACTCGCGCGACCTCAGCCTCGAGCAGCTCCGCAGCCTCGCGCTGCGCAGCATGGAGAGCCTCGACCTGACCGTGCTGCCGCTCGCGCGGTGCGCCGACGAGGAGAGCAAGCGGCTCATCGACAGCGGCGGCGTGCTGCGGCACCGTAGGACCCATTCCAAGGACTCGAAGCCGCCGGAGACGAAGCACAAGCGGACCTCCTCGCACCACATAACGTTGGAGCCCAACGAGCTCAGTCTGCAGCTGCAGAAGGGCCGGAGCGTCGACCACTTGGCGTCGACCCGGCTCGACCCGTGCGTCTGAGTGACCCGCTGGCGCGAGCGCAGCGCAGGAACGCCCGAATCTCAGCCGAGAGTGATAGAAAGCGGCATATTTTTACCGCTGTGCACGACCGAGTGAGATGATATGAAATGTAGTGAAACGTGTATGTTTAAGATTAACTAGACGTAAACTAGAAAATGTAATATTTTAATGAGTGATTCGAATCATATCTTAATAGTAGTTTTGACGCTTTCATCAAATTCGATGTAAAACTGTCGCTTCTCCAGCCACCTAGTGATACGACTGTTCGAAGCTGCAAGCTACAATACTATAGGATTGATTTACGTGCAAGATTAATTAATTAGTGTGATAGTAGACTGTTGTTAAAACACTTTTTTAAATACTCGCAATATATACTACTTGTGTTAGATATGAATTACAAAGTAATTAGTCCAATTATAACTAAACTTTTGTTGTACTATTTATGTAGTAAGTAAACTATTAGATGCATTATTTAGACAACCCTGCATTGCAACCCATGCTGTGGAGGTGTTATAATAATTCATTTTTGTACTTATTATGTTCTATTAAAATCATGTATCATTTTGTCATAATATAATAATAGCATATGTTGAAGATATAACATAGTGAAAGTAATTCTCAGAAACATAAAGAGATTCACCGAAATTTAGGCACATAGTGGTAACTATAGATTGCGAAATCAATTTAATAATAATTCAATGTAAATAACACATCTATTCTTGGTCACGAAGCAGCACTACTTCTGCACCTGACTATATCCTGCACTTGGAAAACAATGGTTTTATGATGGTGCTCAATATCTTTACACTATTTTATAAATTTATTTTTGATGTGGAACACTGCTGGCGCACTTTGGCAGCGACATCGACCAGTTTGCCGTGACGGCAACTGGCATGACGGTCTTTCATGCCGTCATGACCCCTCTACATTACCGCTCTCCGACTCTCTTGTCTGTGCGCGCGCGCATACTATAACACTACACATTATTTTCCAAGCACAAATATCCTAAATTCCCGTTTATAAATATGCGATTGTGTACTACAAAATGTTTATAAACCACATTTATTTTAATGATCTCAAATGAATGTCTTTGTGACAGAAATGTGTGAATTTGGCAATGCATTGATTTCTATGAATGGCATCTTAATTTTTGTAAATATTATTTCTACTACGCCGAGTAGTTCTATTATCTATTGTGATCATACTTTTGCAGCTAATATACATATACTAAGCATTTCATTGAATGACTGAAGGTTCGAAACAAGATTTTTAGGGTCCATGAAACTATTACTTCATTACAGTTAATTTCTATTAAGTACTATTTATATACTTGTATATTTCGAAAGACCAATATTACTTCACATATTTTGTATCATATAAGAATTAACTACCTTAATTTAATAAAGGTCACAAGATACATGCTGGACACTAAAAATAATGCTAATCTGAGTTCAAACAAAATTATTTTATTGTAGTAGTAAAATCGTCAATTCATGGGTTGCTCTTTTGAATAAAGAACTCAATTATTACTGTAAATTAAGAAAGTATGTATTTTAAAGCAATATATTTACCGCAAATAATTAAAAGAGGACGTAATGTTGTCTGTGTAAATTTTTGTCACATATTTAATAAGAGAGGTTAATAGTTTGATATGAAAGAGTGTTTTATCGAAAAATGCCTTATTACTACAATAGATTTTAAGACTTGATACTGACTTTAGATGTATGTATGTTGTTATGTCAATCACCCAGGCAAGTTTGATAATGGTGCTGGTTCTGTTGTGCACAAACTAAACATGGACAAATCAACTGAACTGCCATCCTTGTCATGGTCATAACATTTGAGCAGGACAAAAATGATCAGATGTATCAAATTAAGTTTTGTTTTAATTTGTTGACAACGGAATTAGCACTAATAGCAACTCCTTAAACTAATTTGTTGCATTTAGTGATTAATAAAAATTGCATACTTATTTTAAAAAATAATTTATTTCTAAATAACTCATCATCAGGTTCCAACAATTTTCCTTCATGTTACTGAGCATTACTGAGCTTTTTTAATGGCAATTTCTTCTTGGAAATCACCTTAAAATATAGAAAAGCCCTTAGCAATTCTTTAGGTAAGGGGTATATAAAATTAAGATCAAACAAACAAAATATACTTACTACATAATAGCTTTTACTAGTTGAATCCAACTACTCAGGTAGATACCTACTATTGAATAACAATTAACAATACAGGTAAATAAGTGGCACAGACTGGCCTGTTGTAAAACCACCTGTGCCACTACACACACACTGTAATAGATTACTTGTATTTATCAATACACATTCAAGCTAATCATAATCATATTTGACAATCTTGTTAAACCATTGCTAAGAGTAAAACATATATACTAAAACAACATGACCACAATAGGTAAGTACCGACTCAATAGAACAGGAAATGAAACAACAATTTGATATTATCTACAACTCTATTGAACAACATTATCAACATTTACACAACCAACTAATCTAAGAATTACAATTACTTACCAAACTATATAATAATTGCATTAGTCCAACTCACCACATTCAGAAATAACTAATTTTTTCAAAGGCTTCCCACTTTTGGAGCCAAGGCTCTCCATTTTGCTGACAATGTCCATACCTTCGACCACACTCCCAAACACAACATGTTTCCGGTCAAGCCATGGGGTGGGTACAGTGGTGATAAAGAATTGTGATCCATTTGTATTCGGTCCTGCATTAGCCATTGACAAAGTGCCTGCATCAGTGTGCTTCAATTTAAAGTTCTCATCTTGGAAAGTTCTCCCATAAATAGATTTTCCACCAGTGCCATTATGGTTTGTGAAGTCACCGCCTTGACACATAAAATTAGGTATGATCCTGTGGAATGACGAACCCTTGTATCCAAATCCCTTCTCGCCGGTGCATAAAGCTCTAAAATTTTCAGCCGTCTTCGGAACTAAGTCTGATTCAAGCTTCATTACTATGCGTCCAAGAGGTTCGCCATCAGCCGTTACATCGAAATAAACCTTTTTCTCTGCTTGAGAAGAAGCGAAACGCAATGCAGCAGCTGAATATAGGGTTCCATTGATTACGGAACGGCGTAAAATCGCCGGTAGAGCCATTTGGGACAGTTCAATTCAACGAACCCCTAAAATTAAAAAGAGGTAAGTAATTAAGTCCACTCAGGCGATTATTTTTCATATAATTTAAAATGTTGTTAACTTACCGACCACGAATTAAATATGTGCACTATATATATGTACTGATAGTAATTAAAAGAAATTTATATACACGAGACTGTACATTCATAACCTCTCCTAGCTTTTTTCAGTCTTTTTTTGACGTTTTATTCGTTAGATTTGTCAGTATTCGGCCTGGTTTTTCGGGTAGCTAAATTCTTAGAATTATTAAAGTTCTAGCTAAATTAAATACATTTTCAAGTGTTATATTTTATGCATCCAATAAATGAAAAATATTGTAATTATTATCAACAAAGAGAATATAATAGAGAATTATCAATACGGAAAGGCCTTTTGCAGCATAGATTATTTTGGTGTACACTAAACTAAACGTAGCTTCGATATTGTATTCTCTTTGGTAGCTTCATTCTATCAAAATGTCAATGTCAATCAATAACTTAACCTCAAATACGTGCCTGATGTTCTTGTTTACTTTAAAAAATTATGTTGCCACAGGATGATTACTAAGACTCAGTCACTCTAATCTGTGGACTCAGTAATTAGTGCGATAATTCCTAAACTTTTGCTAGACTACGCATTGTCTGTGTAATTAATTCAGTCCTAATCCACCAAACTGAATTTGAAAAATGTATCACATTAGATCATTTTTATCAGTTGCTCAACATTCTCGAGACAAAATAATTCTTCCACAAAAATTATTCAAACAATTCTCTAAACAGCCACAGCGATTTTATTGTCAAAGCCCAGATAATACAGGTCAATAATACAGATCCCTTATTTTAAATCAATGTTCAAATATATTTTAAAATTTAACGTTATATGTAAAGAGACAACTTTTCAGATCAAATTGTTCAAGAAATTTGTAAAGGTGACCCAGAAATGGAGAAAAAGTTGAAGATTTTGATGTTAGAAGTGGAGGTGATGCGCCAGGATGGCCGGTATGCGCCAGATAACATGAAAAAAGATAATTGGGCTCACTTATTGGAACTATCGAGTAGAAACCAAAGAACTAACTATCTCCGATATTTGTTCAAAACAGAAAAATCTAAAGAAAATATGAAGGTTTGATATAAATTCAGCTTCCAATTTGTGAAAACCATAAGAGAAGGAGGGATTAGATTTTCGGATTTACTGCCTTCATTTTAAGTTTGTGTTTTTTATGTAGGCTAAAAAAGAAGCTAGACGACAAGAAGCTAGAACTGAGATAATCAAGGAATATCCAGATGATCTGCTGTATGGTATATCACATCAGTCCATATTCTTACGTATCAGGGACCAGTCAATCAACCAGTTTGATAACTATAGGTAATAAATTCTACTGTATTTTTTAAGATAAAAATCCACAATACTTGCTTTCGTTATCTTATATTATAATTTCAAAACTACCAACAAAGTTCACTGGTCTAATATGCAATCTATTTTCAGAGCATTACAGGCTATATCTCATGGACAATCAGTTGTTATAGACTGCTCATATGAAGAGAACATGGTTTTCAAAGAGATAGTTAATGCTGCTAAACAAATGACATTTGTGTTTGGGGACAACCGGATTCATAAAGAACCTTTCAACCTGCACATGTGTAATGTGAACAAGGAAGGACAGTTTATGAAACAGCTGAGAAAAAATATACCATCATTAGATGAACCATGGTTTCCTATGAACTTACACACCAAGAGCTATTTGGATATATTCCCTAAAGAAAAATTGGTTTACCTGACCCCCCATTGTCGTGAGGAATTAACGAATTTTGATCATGATACTGTGTACATTGTTGGATGTATGGTTGATAAGGTAAGTTCTCCATCGTTCCCAGATACTTAAAAAGTTGTTAATGTCAGTAAAATATCAATTTATTGTTATAACAGTGCTGACTCCCATCTGGAATGCCCAGTCATGCATGTATGCTATGTTATTTTAATTTGGGGAAATCATCTTTGAATAGCTACCTAGTCTGGCAGTGCAACTGATAAATGACAATACACTTGTTCACCCTCTATGCACAGCAACATGTGGGTGCCAGTACTGCAAGTTCACTTGTCTTCACCTTCTAAGATGGGTGAGATGGTATTTTTTATTGTTACAGGTAAATAATGAACCCTTATCACTGGCTAAAGCAAAGAGAGATGGCATAAAAATGGCTAAATTACCACTCGAAAGATATTTAGAGTGGGCTCCAGGATCAAAGAAAAATCTAAATATTAACCACATGGTGCCAATACTTTTGGATTTGAAATGTACCAGCGACTGGGAATTTGCTTTACGCCATATCCCACGGAGAAAGCTTATGGAAACTAAAATTTTAGCAATGCAAAAGAAAATAACAAATAACCCACAATTAAAAAATGAGATAATTAAAAACTTCAATCTTCCTAAATATAATACACAAACTTTTAAGGAAAAGAGAATGAAATCCAGGAAGTCCTTGTTTGATGATGATAATACTTTGTAATGTTAACAATAAAAATGCATACATAATGTAAATTGTCTTTATTTCAACTAAGCTTTACAATGAAAAAAAATAAAATAATTGTGATAAGACTAAGTTTTATATCAATAATTATTTTGTACACTAATTCAAATATATGCATGTATAAATAGGTACCTAGGTACAATAAGTAAATGTTTCACTTTACATACACGTCCTGATTGAATTCAGTCACATTCACACACACCCCCACTCATTAATGTCTGGGAATCTTATTGCACAAAATTTTAAATTATGCTTTGCACATTTTCTTTATAAAGTACCTACTTAGCCTTAAAAATTTAGGTTTATTCCATATAAAATCAAATATGTACTTAATGAATTTAAATGTCATACAATAGATCTACAAAAGTAGAAACATTTGATATTGAATACATACTTATGTTATGTTCCGGTCGGCGGAACTCAAATCGTAACTGATAAAATGCTTTAAGTATGATTAACAATGAGAAACAGCATTTGCACTGCAAAGTAACCTTGTGCTTACAATATTAAATTACTCTATATGTACAATATTTTTTATAGACTAAGGTAAAGGCAAATTGCGCATGTCAACATCCGCGGCGTTCGTTTCCGACCGCTGTTTGATGGTGGCGAGGATCTCTTGCAGATTAGAAGGTAGCGCGATGTCGGCGAGCGGGACCGCGGACACTGACGGCGGGGTCATAGGGCGAGATGGGGAGTATGCTTCATCCTGTTAAACAAATAATAATAAAAATATCGCAAAAACCTTCTTAAATCTTAAAAAAGGAAAAATGTATGAAAAGCTTTTAATATTATTATTTTTATATTGTGGTTATCTGTCTACTCGTTCCCCTCCAGGTCCGAAAGACCATATAGATAGGGCCGAGCGAGTCGCCCACTTTTACAGCTATTATGTTTATATGTCACTTCTTGTAGATATACATATTTTGTTATGGACCATATTATACTAATATGGTCCATAACAAAATAAAATAAATAAAGGTAACCTATTATACAACAGCAGGTTTTATAAATGGTTATAATAAAAATACCTCTTCTCCAACTGAAGAATCAGCTTGTGCCATTTTGCGAATCTGCTGTTTTTGTTCTTCGATCTGTCTATTGAGCTCCTCCATTTTATTTTTCAACGTGTTGCCGGCCAGCCCTGGGCCGGCTGCGGACGCAGATGCACTGGCGCTGCTGCTCGACGAGCCAGGACTGTACGCTTCTTCATCATCGGCAGAAACTATAATTCATTTAAAATAAAGATTAATTTATGAATATCGCTAAGTAACGCTTGTATACACTGTGGTTACAATACAATGTACAGTGGGTGATCCCAGTTACACCTAGAGCAGGATGTAATGGAATAAGCATTGGAGCTAGTAATTTTGTGGCAACTAATATTGTCAACCATAGAAAACTACCTTGCATAGTACGGGTTTCGGTTAAAGTTATCTGAGCGGGACTGATTAAGTATACCACACGAAAACTAGGCTTATCCTAAAAGCATCTTCAGCCGAAAAGGAAAACGACTAGCGATGTCAATTAGATTATATGCGTTAGAAAATGTACTGTACGCCGTCACTTTTAACACTTCACACAAAGATTTATTGCTCCAAAACAATAACCAATCAAAGTATACTGCTTTTAATAGGTAGCTGAGGAAAGTCCACCGAACCGCGTTGAACCAGTGCAAGTTGGCAAAACCGTTAGGACCAAAATTAAACCATGAAAGATGTACACGGTGGCTCTGAGAATATGTGGGTACATTCTTACGAATGGAATAGGTCGGGAAGGCTATATACATTGATCTTCAACACAATATTTATTGAGGTGGAAAATAAATAAAATAACAAATCTTTTTTTTATTTTGACGTGCATGTGTAATACCTAATGAAGCAGCAATTTTATCCTTGACAGAAGTAGAGAGAGCTTGCGAAGTGTAGGCGGGCAGCGGCAGCGCGGCGCGGCGGCGCGGCGAGGCGGGCGGCGTGTACGAGCGCTTGCGGCTCTCGCGCGCCACCTGCCGGGAACACTATATCACTCATAGAAATCGTGGACTCTCCGCTCTTTTCCTTCATTTTCAATCTTAAATTGCATGGTATAATGATTTTCAAGGTATGAATAAGATTCTATGGGCGAAGGATAAGTATACTTATCGTTACATCAAATAAATCCCTATCACATTAGACTATCCTAATGCCTTCGGCAGAATTTAGGTATACAACAATGCATCCCAGCTTACTACTTGGACGAATACCGACATCATTGTATTATCTGTTATAAAAAAAAGAAAAGCGCAACGAGTGAATGGACAAAAAATTTTTTTTTTTTAAGTTTTGTTCCAAATACAGCCTTCAATAATATTTATATTGGTAAATAAATGAATACTCAATCATAAAATTATTTATTAACATATTTACAACTCTCATTGAACCTCTAAACTAACCTTTGCTGGAATAGTATCTATAGGAATGTTGGGGGCTGTGCGTTTCTTCCTGATGAGGATACCGATCAGGAGATGCGTTTTGACCTCCCCGAGGCCGGGCCCGTCCAGCGGCAGCAGCACCGGCGGCAGCGCCTTGTTCGCTGGCAGGGGCACTATATAGAAATCCTTGACCGTCATCATGTTCGACGTCTTTATTACGCCTAACCTAAAATATAAATTAATCTTGAAAATTAACATAATGATAAGGATAACCAAGTAACATGACAGGAATCTCGGGATTGGGATGGGTTGAGTTTATTATACTAGGTGATACAAAAAGGGTATACTATTTTTTTTGCAACTTAACTTTGTAAATCTCAAACTATCGGCTTTGTGGGACAGTTGAAGTACTAAAGGTTTTGTAGACTTGTGAAATCGGTCCACAGCTGTATTCCTAAAACACCTTTTGTTTTTCAAGATTCCTCCAAAGCTGATGGTTTTAGAATTACAAAGTTAAGTTTTGAAAAAAATAGTATACCCATTTTATGTGTCACCTTGTACTAAACAAAACAAACATTTGAACCATACGAACCTATTACGACTACTGAGATAGCTGTACAACGCAATGTATTGCATCTTTTCCTCATCGTTAGCAGTCTGCAGTTTTAGTATAACGATATCTTTATTGCTAGTTTTTTTCATTTTTACAATATAGTCCCACACAGTGTCGGGATTTATCCTCCCCACGATATCAAGTTCTGTAGTAAGATCTTCTTCCAAGTCAGTTGGGCTGCCCGAGACCTGTAAAATTTTGATTATGTAAATACTGAAAATATAGACACTATATCTAATAGTATACAGTATTTTTTAGAATAAACAAATTGGCGTACCTCATATGCCGCAACGTAAAACCTTGCGACGTCGACCATGTTAATGCAGCCGCTCCATACTGTTGCCACGGAGTTCTCCACCGTACTGCTGGGCTCCTGGTCACTTTCCGCTTCTGAGGACGAACCGTATTTTTCATTCAAATAATACAAAAAAAAAACAAGTAGAATTCAATCAAATAAAAAAAAAACAAGTAGGAATTGCAATGTCTAACCTGATGTTTTGTCTGGTTTTCTTGAAAAAGTAGTTACAGGCAGTATTTCACTGGTGTCGATTAATGTCTTTGAAGGATCATACTCAACGCCATACTTTCCGATCTCATTGTCATAATTCTCCTCGAACACATTTTCACTGGACTTCCTCAAGTCTTCTTCGGATAACGCCGAAGTTATCATCGGTTCGTGCGGATCGTATTCAGGGTGAACCTCTTTGAGCGTGGCTGACTTCGGCCTTTCCACTGAATCAGAATCTGTGGAACTATTTAAATATCGAATGTTAAAACGTGATCAGAATAACGTAAAGGTATACAGGTTGAAAAAGAAAGGGTATACTTTTTTTTTTCAAAACTTAACTTTGCTAAAACTATCGGCTTTGGAGGAAACTTGAAAAACAAAAGCTGTGATACATCTGTTGACAGATTTCATAAGTCTACAAATCCTTTAGTACGTCAAATGTATGATATTTTTAGATTTACAAAGTAAAGTCGCAAAAATAATAGTATACTCTTTTTGTTTCACCTAGTATAGGGATAGTATTAGAAAAGGTATATTGACTTACTCAATTTTACTCTTAGTGTATGTATTTTCTTGGGATCTGGAGCGATTCTTCGGCGCGTCGTCAGAGCTGAGACGGTGCTTGGAGCGCGAGCGGCGGCGGTGCGAGCCATCCCGCGACTGCGAGCGGCGGCGCGAGCGTGCCGGCGACCGAGACCTCTCCCGTCCTTGCGATTTAGACCGAGCATTTTCAGATTTGGATAGCCTCCTAGACTTCTCTCTCGACGATGATCTGGGCTGGGGCCGCTCGCCGGATTCTTTATTGTCTAATTTGGATCGATCTTTGGATGGCGACCTCAGTCTACTTGATTTCTTTTCTGATCTACGCATTGATCTCCTATGTTCGTTCCTCGAATCTCTCTCTTTTACCTCAGATTTTCTTCTGGATGATCTTGATTTTTTGTCTGTATCTCGTTTCGAATCTCTTCTCTTCCGTTTGGAACGACTCGAACTGCTGTCTTCCCGACTCCGCTTTTTGCTATTATGTTTTTTGTCACCGGCCGCTTTTTTTGTACTGAAACAATAACACGCCCAATAACATAACAAAATCACCAAATATAAATAAAAACAAAAAAAATATGTTTTACTAAAAATAATGAACTATTGAAACTATTCTCATTTATACTTACTTATCTGGTGAACTTTCCTTAAGCGCATCTGGTCCGACCGTCTCGTCATTTAATGCAGTAACAACATCTTCTACAGGAACATTTGGATCCAATTCTGTTGAGACAGACTCCTTGGTTTCCATTACCTGAACAAAGACAGCTTATAATAACAAATGAAACACTTTAGTAATAAAGAAAAATTGTCAGAAACAAATAAGTACCTCTTCCCCTTTATGTGTTTTCAGAACATAAGTCTTGCTGGCCGCCATAAGGTCCAACTCAGATTTTTTAATTAACTCTAACTGATGTTTAGCTTCTTTATCTCTCCATTGCGCCAGCTCCTGACTAGCCAATTCTTCTGGAGACAACCTTACCTATAAAATTATTTATTCATAAGTAAACATAATAAGCATATCTCTCTTTTTTTAAGATGTACATAAGTATTATGTATACATTTACCAGTTGTTTGGGTGTTATTTCTCGATCACATATTTTCTCCCACAGTGTTAGATTCTTTCGATCTTTTATGTTAAACATAAGCGATCTGTATTTAGCTTTATACTTCATACCGACATCTCTAAACAACTCGTGTAACTCATTCTCAGTGTCGTTTGCAAACTCTTGTATATCCTCTTCAGTGAATTTTGTTCCCGAATTCTCAGCCATTCGAATGCTCATTTGCTCTTGCAACGATTTACGCACGTTGTCACGTATTGGCTCACTACCGGCCATTTTATTTTTACCATCAGTGGTATCTTTCCTTCTCGGTGTCGACGGCGAAACTGAAGGAGCCTGTAATGTAATAATTATCGTAAACATGCCAGTCTACACCATGTAATCAGAGTGTAAACATATACAAGGTTATTGCTACTATATTAGACAATATTCTCTTAGCAAGATAGAAAACCTAACACGGGTCATCCTAAACTATACACCAAAATTTCACGCGAGACGCTTTTTCAAGCAGTAACAATGAGACCGTATGGACATAACAATATGAAACTTTTCTGTGTTCTTGCTTAGATGGTCCTGCCACAAAATCAAACTTGTATTAGAAAAAGTATTTACTTCACTCGCTGCTCACTGATCAAGAACACTTCGCCCATTAATCGATAGCATTTTTACAATAATTATTATTATACACTAGTATATAACTATATGTAACTCCTGCCAAATCTAAATCACAAATGTCGTATGCTCAGTAAACGTGCGCTAAAATAATACTAATAAACTGATGATGCTGTATGACATAATTCAGCGGTAGACCATAGGCAAGGAATTCTCCACGACAAACTGACCTTGGAGATTTCCGATATAGGCGGAGTCATAAAATATTAGGGATACGCATATAAATCATCATACCTATGTGAATTGTGAATCAACAGGAGCTCACATAAAAATAACATTAAAATCATCACAATACTACGTTGCATTATTTTACGATGATTCGACACGCCAGCCTTGCGCATAAATAAATATCAATAAAAAACCGATTAAAAGCGTGTCATGTCACGCACAATGTGGGATTCCGTAGCCATTTAAATATCCAAACTTATTTTTGGCTAGCTAGGATTCAGAATTGAGATCTACTATTAAGGTATCTCCGTACCATGGCTCATACACTTCCGACAAAATCTGTAGAAGTTACGCAATTGTGACAGGCTTGGACGAACGGACGGACAGGCTAGATGATCTTAAAAGGGTTCCTCGTAGGGACTAAGGAACCCTAGAAAAGGACATTATGGGCTTCCATGTAAACATCAAGTTAAGGTCAAAATCTCATCTACTACAAATTTCTGATGACTTTGATCACATATTATCATCATATATTGACGACCGCTTGGCGCAGTGGTCCGAGCGTAGGCCGCTCGGCTCACTGCATATAGTGGTTGCGGGTTCGATTCCCGCCGGGGCAAATTTCGGAACTGGCCTTTCCGTAATTTGCCCAGGTCTGGGTGTCTCTGGGATCGCCCCCAGTCCATTGTACGGTACCCATAGTACAAGCGTTGCTTAGTTTGGGACCATACAGTTGGTGTGTTCGTCTGGCGATATTATATTATTATTATTATTATATGCACCATCAATGATGAGTCCTTGGAATTTGTCCGCTTTAGATTGTTCTGTGCATAGGTTTATTTTCTTTTCTATGGCACGAGTTACATTATCAATCCAGATCACGATACATCGCGATTCAAAGCTTTAGCGATATCGTCAATATGTTGTGATATGATATATTACTGATGGTGTAATATCCCCAAATAATGTGAAATAGGTGATTGTGTTAATTAAAAATACAGAGCCGACATCCATTTGCAGCAGTATTGTGATAAATATTTCTCATCAATGTTCACAAATCGGTTTTGTCACATAGTTTTTCCTGAAATGGTCGTACTCGAGCGCTATTTATTAGTGGTATATTCATCAAAATTAATACTTTACGGCACATATAAATGTTGACGCCTAGATAAAAAATCGTAAACAGGAATTAACATGTTTCAATTAGCGACTTACCTTATCGTGCATTGATTGAGATCGGCTTGTTGTGGCTCGTACCAGCTTCCTTGGTTCAGTCATGGGTCTTGCTGTCGACGTACTGGCTTTCGGCGTATCAGTGATTAGCATTTGCGATTTTGTCGACACAGGAGACTTGAGTTGCAGAGGTTTTATTTCTTGCTTTGGTAATGGAATAAGTTTGGTTGTCCTTTCTTTCACCTCTTGTTGAGATGTAGAGGCTTTAGGAGTGAATTGTTCAGCAGATTTTCTAGGTATTCTTTCAAAATTAAGAGTCATTTGAATTTTATTCGACTCAGTTACGGACTTTCTCTTTGTAGCTGTTGGTTTTATTGTACTCAAAGTTCCAGGGCGCACAACTTCAAAAGTAGGATTACTTTGCAACCATGATTTCAAATTTTCTGCGGTAGGAGCATTAGGTCCCGCCAACAACCTCCCAGATTTCCTTTCATAAACAATAACCTATAACCAATATGCATGATAAATGTTGATGATTTAATAATTTTACCATGGCAGACTGTGTAAGAAAACCCTTAAATATTATTTATAGACATCCACATTCAAAACTATTCTACACCATAAATCATAACAGGAAACGGGTCAAATAACAGAGTTCAACAAATAAAGTGTTATTTTACCAATTTGTGATAAGGTGTAGGTAGGAAAAACTGATCTCATTAAAGGTTTACTGTTTTGTTATATTTGGATGGCTGAACTTCCCAGTGATGTATACTTCCTGTGATAATAAGACAAACATAAAACTTACCCTGGATTCAGGTTTCGGCTTTTCCGACTTGCCAGACTCATTATCTCCTTTAGTTGGAGAGCCCTGGTTTCCAAGCGAGTCCTGAGCGTGTTTCCAAATACAAGAATTACTGCAATAGATACTGCTAACGCGTGCCGGTTTTTTGCACACAATACAACTAGTTTTCGATGAGGAGTCTTTTCCGCCGCCTGGTAGTACTGGAGACTTCACTTCTCTCATGGGTGCTTCACTATCCGTTTTATTTTGCATTACTACAACCTAAAAACCCACATTTAATTGTGTTATAGTGATTATTACTGTAATATAAGTCTTCATAAATGTGTTCATCTTGGAAGAATACACAACATGTAAAAAAGTTGTTTAATAATTATCACGACCGCTTGGCGCAGTGGTTCGAGCGTAGGCCGCTCGGCTCACTGCACATGGCGGTTGCGGGTTCGAATCCCGCAAATTTCGGAAACGGCCTTTTCGTACCTTGCCATCTGGGTGTCACTGGCATCGCCCCCAGTCCATTGTACGGTATCCATAGTATAAGCGTTGCATAGTTTGGGACCATACAGTAGGTGTATCAGTCTGGCGATATTTATTTATTTATTTACTTACTTTACTGTGAGTTTTGGGTGTTGGCTTAGCTTTCTTGATGCAATTCGGACATCGCCACTCGATGCCCTGTTCTTCCATTTGCTGTCCCATAGCTTTAGTAATATTAACACATTTTCCATGGAACCAATCCTCACATCCATCGCAGCATATCATGAAGCGGTTGTTGTGTGGTTGTTTGCAAATACACCACAATCTGAAATGTATGAAAGTGATTAGTCTTCATATCACTACATAAACACAGTCCTCAAACACTTTATGAAAGTACTAGCTGACCCAACAGATGTCGTCCTGTCTTAACTTTGAATATTGAATATATATAGATTAGGGACTGATTGCCAAAATAAATTCCCAGGCAACATGGCATTTAGTGACCTGTTCATTAGTAATGGCCTAATGGTAAAAAATGATTTATTATGAGTATATGTCAGTATACCTGTTGGGGTCATCCTCGGAATTCCAACTCTCTTGGGACTCGGCTGATATTTTATCAGGCGTCTGTAGCAGGGATTCTTTTTTGTTGGCAAACTTTTTATTAGTGTACTGTTTTGATACTGCCTGAACTTGCGGCTCCGGAGTTGTGGCCACTGGTTGTTGTACCGGTATTACCACCTGTGGTGGCTCATTACTTGCCGTTTCCATCTGGGTTTTACGTTTAGATGATCTAGTCGCCGGCGCTTCAATCGGCGGCAAAGTAATAACCCGGCCATCTCGTCTCACTATTTCTATAGGGTCTTTTCTGATCGGAATATTCTTTTGAACAGATTTTGCCAGGGTTTGTGTGTATAGATTAGACGCTGGAGTGTGCTGCTGCACGGGAGTTTTAATAGTTGGAGAATCCACTTTACCTAAGACCTGCTTGTCTATAACTTCCTGCAAGTTCTCTGAACTCTCCACTAGTTGTGCAACTGACATTAAAAAGTCTTCTGTAAGTCCTTCCTCTTCCGGTTGCAGTCCACCCAATAGGTCTAATGTAGGTGATAATGGTCCGGCCAATCCAGGACTACTCATAGTATTAGCAGTAGACATTGTTGGTTGACTCTTCACTGAATTGGTTGTTATACCAGTAGTATCTTGTAGAATTTGAGCCAAACTAGCATCATCTAATTGTGGCATTGGATCATAAGGCTTTGTACTCTTATCAAGTGGATTTACAACTTTTTCTTTCAATTTCACATAAGTTTTATGTGTAGCATTCTTTGATCTTTCGGTATTATCCGTTTTAGTATCCAATAATTTATGATCATCCACATTAGGGACACATACAGATTTTTTATCAATGGGTGGAGATTCTTTTTCAGTTTTAAGGGGCAATTTAGTGTCAGTGGAAACTCTTCTGATAACATCAGGGGTAGAAAATAATGAAGTCATATCTGACAACAAAGCAGTCACATGGGCAGGTGTTTTCTTTTCCTTTTTCACAGGTTTTGGAGTTTGTTTAAATACAGTCTTATTGAGATCATTGCCAGGGGTGACAGAAGTTGAAATTTTAGATGAGGGTAGAATGCTCTCCAGATCGAGTTCATCGTCTTTCGTTTCTGCTGCATATTGCTTCTGTTGTGTTTTATCTTTTTCTTTTTTTAATATATTCCTACCTGGCTTTAACCTTGATATTATTTTCGGGTCTGTTTTAGGTTTAGTTGGAACACTTTTCAATATACGGGGTTTTAGTTTGTTCTTTTTAAGCCGTAGTGAACCTGTTCTATCCTTTGTGTCCTTGTAGTCAGAATCTGAATCTCTATCAGGAATGCTATCACCTGAAGAGCTTATAGAGGATGACTCACTACTTTCATCTGATTTTTGTAGCCCTTCAAGAGATTTTTCCTCTCTTGCTTCCTTTGACTTAGTTACAGATATTGGTTTATTCAGTACATCATTACCCTTTGAAATTACCGGTGTTTCTGTAGGTTTAACAACAATTTTTTTACCTTTAGGAATAATTTGCTGTTCAAGAATAGTAATTTTCTTTGAACTGGGCACAGGTTTAGGCGGTGGTGTATGTGTTATTTCAATAACTGATTCATCATAGGGTGAGAAATTTTCGTTTTGTTGAGGTACTGAGGCCTGGCTGGGTGACCTCAGTGGTGTATAGCAATGATCATTTTGGAATCCCACTAAACTGTTTTCTCTAGTTTCTATCCTTAATGACTGCAACATCTCAGCACCACTATCTGGAACACAAAGTGGATATTTCTCAACACAATTTCAGGGAAATCTATAAATATTTATTTATAATCTAAGTAAGATTAATTATAAGCATTTATGAAATTTCTTACCATATTTTATTATACTATTAGGTTCATCATAGTAGCTATCCACAGAAAGTGTAACATGGGGCACTTTGTCATCATCAGTTTCCGAATCAGTAGCATCATCAGGTTTACCTTCATGGCCAACACGGACCACACTTATGCCAGCACTTTGTGAGCCATCAGTACCTTAGAAGTAAAAGAAAGGAAATAATATAAAGTATAAAACTTCGGTACCTATAAAAGCAATAGGTATCTCACCAATTTTTTGTTGATATTCTTTATGAAACAGTTTTGGCGCCAAAATATGTTTTGGGTATAATTGATGTGATAAGTGTATCATATTAGTAATAATTATTATACCTATCATTTCAAACGCAATAATAAAGAGCTCACACATAAGAATAGTTAAACGAAATCGTAAAATGCGAGCAAGCAAGTATCTTTAAGTCCCATAGAATAATCAATTTGACAGAAAAATTTGACTGTCTGTAGGCCTCTAGCTAAAGTAATGCAGGTATAATAGTATGCCAGATTATAAGTAAGCAGTCAGGCAGACACTTACCCATCAAAGTTCCAAGTAATTTCTGATCAACAGAGAGAGATCCATCCTTGTTTACAATAACAACAACAGAACTATCAGCCTTTGTTGAAGGTCCATTTAGGTCCGTATAGTTAGTTATCACTGTGTTCGACATTTTTGGTGGCAACTCATGCAATCATTGTAATGCAAGTCCTCTATTTATAGCCATTCGAGACACATGCACCGCGTCTATTTATGACGCATACAAATCCAACGCGCTTGACGCCATTTTGGAATCCACCATTTAAAATTGAATGGCCGCACCGCGGTCCAATTGTTTTTATCGTCACTACACTATTTGCAAGCAAAACAAATTCACAAAAGAAGGAATAGCTTTCCGTGTTTCACATAAATATATATAATCTTGCATAGAATTTAATAGAAATACGCAAACGAAACATACGGTCCAGAAACCAGATATAACCAACAATTGTGTTTTTTATCTGTATGAGCCATAGATATTCCACCTACAATGAGGTCATAGAGTACTAATATTAAAAAACGCATAGAGGAAATGGAGGTAATTGACAGAGAAAGATATACCACCAAGGAAACCATATCAATCAATCACTGCTATTCTAAGGCGAACCAGTGCCTCTTAATTGCTATGCCTAAATACTCTCGTGAAAATATCCTTCAATTTTGTGGACACCCTAATAGAAAGAGACACACTTCCACCAGAAGTCACTCCATTGTTTTAGACTCCCTACAAACTCAATATTTTATCACTTTAGGATGAATCCAATTGTATTATTACAGTAATTTATTGAAATTGATATGAATGACAACAGAAAATATAATAGATTGACGTCGTAGCAAAAAATAGTTCCACGTATTGCCGTCGGTCTTCTTTCGTGATACAGACTTTACGCCGCATTTTGAAGCTACTGCAGCTGACACAGAACTACACTTTACCTATATTTTATTTCCTGAATTTTCATGTGAATATGGGTAAAGGTTGGGTTGGTGTGTACCCTAAGGATTAGTGATGAACTTTTCATAGGTAGCGTGTGAAAAATCATATTATAAAGGTTTTCATAAGTAACACCAGCTGCCGACATGTAAAACCTGTTAAAATCATTGCAATTAAATCGCAAAACGTTTGGTACTGTCACGGTTTTAATGACAAATCGTCGACCAGTGCCTTCATAGGAGTAAGAGTCATAGTGAAAATTCACTATGAATAAAATCATTTACCGTGATGAATCAAATGTGAAATAACAGTGAGAGAAAAATATAATTTCACGTTTTTAAAATGAATTAGAAATTCTAAATTGTCTATGCTAACTATGACAGCACGACGACACGCAATAATTTGAGGTTATATTTATATCTATCCAATTTTTAGCATTAGAAAAGGATAAAGCTATACTTTACCGTTTTGTGAGTTGAGAGAAAAGATAAAATTATATACAGTTGTCGGTTCATGCAATGCACGAGCTGTCATCATCAGTGTGATCTCGTTCCTTTCGTAATTTATATTCACGAATTGTGGCTTTGTACAATAAATACTCCATAATTGGCTGAAGAAAAACTAAAGATGAGTTATTCAAAGTTTGATTTAACATTTAAAATAGGTCAATATTTAGACCGACATTTGGTGTTTCCACTGCTGGAATTCTTAGCTGCTAAAGAGGTAGGTTATGGTGTTGATTCTTTGGAATATACCTATTCAATAAATCACTTTGTAATCAGGTAAGTTAATTCTAACATTTTTGTCGCCCAACTTTCAGACTTATGACCCGTCAGAGCTCCTGCAAGCCAAACTAGAGATTCTGAGTAAAACCAACATGATTGACTATGTAATAGACATAAGAAAAATGCTTTATCCGGATGAAGACACACCAGAGGCAAGTTATATTTTTATATCACGTAAAATTTGGTTAACAAATTATATTAACTCCTGAGTAACCAGTGCGTAACAATGAATGTTTTTTTTGTTTCTTATGTAAGGATGACTAAATAAATAATAAAATTTTTGTTTTCTAATTTCTAGGAAATCAAATCGAGGAGAGGTGTAGTTTTGTCTCAGCTGCAGGAGCTCCAAGATGCTGTAGAGCCGGTGTTACGGCTCATGCAGAGAGACGATGTTATGAAGACCGTTGAGACCATGAGAGACCCAAAAACTCTTATTAACCATTTGACAACAAATAAAGAGTTTGAGGTAAAAAAAAACTGTATTTGAAAATAAAATGTAATCTTTCTAAAAACAGAAAAAAAGGTTTTTAAGGATGATTTGAATTTATAGCATATAATTATGATGACTACCCATATGACCCTGGATAACAAACCATGTTATTTGAAAAATGTTAATCATGTTTTAAATACCATGTCACTTGATTAAATCAGGGCTTCCAGTGAGCAGCTGTCTTTAAACTTCTGCTTAGAGCTTCTACTGATTAGGAACATACACCACAGAAAGAATTAAATGTTTGATTGCAAGTCAAACAAATTGCATGGTTTTCACTGCATTTCATATGATCTGTGGGCTTGTTCTAGTTTATCCAGTTATCACCCTATTAGTCAGAGCCACACACCAATAAGCCTAGACACCACATAGCCAGGTACCCCTTCTCACCTGACATATGTAAGACCACACCTGATATGTTGATTGGTCCATTCCTGGCCCAATCTTGAATGTACCAAGAATATGCTATCTTCCCCAATACCTCACCAACTTTTGACAGTTGCAATCTCATATTGAAGGTAAGCAGTGTCTTCTCTCATTGCTCTGTGCTCAGACCTCAATTTCCAATAAGGTGTTAATTGTATAATTAATTGCAATTTGAGAAAATAACACTAGTTCGTTCTTTCCACAGTTTAAAGTTGAGATGATTGACAGCATGTATCGGTTGGCCAAATACCGATACGAGTGTGGTAACTATGTGGAGTCAGCTTCCTACCTCTACTTCTGTCAGCTCGTCATGGCCCCTACTGATAAGGTGAGTAACTTAGTATTGTTGGTAGCCATTGCCCACAACTCCAGGAACACTATCCCTGATTTTGTTCTGCTGTGCAACTCCTGAAGTCTTAGGTGAGGGGTATTGAACATCAATGGCATGCTACATAATTTTTGGCCACACCACCAACCAAAACAGTTTGCATCAAAGTTAAAAGTTACAATGTTTGTACTTAGTGACTAAGCCAAAATTATTTTATGGAATATCTTTGGACTCATTCAACATTTCTTTAAATAAAATGGCATGTTCATCCACAAACGTTCGCCATTCCTGTCTTAGGAGATCCGCCCAAATAGCTCATGGTAAAGCAATATTTTCTTCTATTTTATCACAGACTTCTAAACACTAGTATTTTATCTATATTATCTTTAAAATGCCTGTTGCAGGTTTATAAAATTACATTATAGAGATAGAGGTACAAACAAGGACAAGTTTGTCATAAACTCTTTATTAAAAATTTATGTCAACATAAGGTTACTACTTCTAGGTACTTATTGTTCAAGGTGCTTTACATTTTCATTTTGATTCGCATAGTATTCATTTTCAGCTGGAATATAGTAGCTATCTTTAGAATTCTTGTCCTGAAAAAAAATATTGTGATTTCTATATTAAATTAAGATTCAGATTCATGGCTCCAAACATGCATAGGTGCATTGACAGTCTGGTGTAGTGTAGTCGATAGTATAGAAGGAGTATTTGCTGGAGTCATGACATTAGCTGGAGAAATTACTATAAAAACAAAGTTAATTGAAAAGTGCTAGCTAACTTAGCCCCTCATGTGTCTTCGATTTAGTCAATTACCACAGTTTGCTCGAAGATGTAAGTAAGTTGAAACTTACAAGCATGATTAGGGTTTCCCTCATGGAGATATAAGAATAGAGGAGGGAAGACGGCGCTGAGAGTGTCGCCGTAGTAGAAAGAGAGAGGAGATGAAAGCCGGGTACCTTTCTCTCTCTATTGGTGCATGCGTCAGTCAGTCGCGCTCTTTACTTTAAATGAAACCACGCGGCCTTTATAGTAGAAAGCATGCCTATTTTATCATTGAAAACAATCAGCAGATAACAAGTATGCATAATTTTTCAATGAGAATGTAGAATAAAAATAAAGTATAACAGACGCTCTTCCCCTACTCTTGAAGGCACGCGACTGCGCATGCGTCAGTAGAGAGAAAAAGGTAGCCGCTTTCATCTCCTCTCTCCTTCTAGCGGGGCCACATTTCCACTTATATGAGAGCCTGGGCTCCCCTACTCTATTCTTATATCTCTATGGATTCCCTAGATTTTTCTACGCAAAAAAAACCAAATCCAATCGATAGTATTGTAGAACACATACCATTCTGCATTGCATTCCGATGTCGGTTCTTGGATGGAATTGGTGTTTGTGAGCTTTTAGTGGTGTTATGGAAGGATACCACTGGCCGCATATTTCACACTGATATACCAATATACCCATGGATTTAATAGACCCTTGATTGCAATGAGTTTTGGTCATGAAATGACCAACTTTGTACCTACAAAAAATAACATAAATTCATTAGTAGTCCTGGAAGACTAGTAAGCTTTAGGTAAGCAGAGTATCTAATTGAAATGACATATCTGGCATAAAGAAGGAGGGCAAATTTAATTTCTACAATATGAAGGCTGACTATCTTACCTGTGATTATATAATTGTTCATAATTCCTAAACTTACGATCGCATGCATTGCAAAGCAAAAGCTTTGGCAATGAAAAACTGTAGTACATCTTTAGCCATGGGCACGACATCCAGTGCTGTTCGGCCATTTTATACGAAGAAAAAGCCATTCCACATGCATTGCACTCATAATTACTTGCTGTTGTGTGTACTTTAGAGTGGCGTAACAGTCTAGGAATGCTGGTATACACTTTTTCACAAAATTCGCATTGCAGTAATGAAGATGTTTTTATTTCTCTAACACAATCTATGTTGTTTGTTTTGCAACATTCGCTTGAATGTTTTATAGCCTGATCTTGGTGAGGCCATACCTGAAAACACTGAATGCATGTCCAGACGACTTGCCAACGTGGCTGTATCGCGTTCATTGCATGTCTCATGGAATAATGTCTACGTAAACCAGTCTCATAAACGAAACATTTTCCACATGTATTGCAAGGGTATGATCTCATTGACTTTGGACAAACGATATCGAGTATCTCTTTCTTTTTAGTATAATTTAGAGTTCTATTTAGCATGTGTATGTTCTCCATGATGCGAGCATTGTTTTCTTTGACCTTTTCCAATCTCTGTTCTAATGGACTTATATACATTTCTTCATTACTTAGATTACTCGATTTTCCTTGAGCATACATGTTTTCCTCATAGTTCATACTGCTTTGAAATGGAGTCGGTTGACTGACCAGTGTTTCATCTTTCTCATCGTCATATATTTTATCTTTGTAATCACCTAGTTTGTATAAAAGTTCATTCAACGGTTTCTTTTGTATAGAAGATTGTAAAGAAGCGTTAACGATATATTTGTCTGCATTGTCTAACTCTTTGGCACTTGTATCTAAATTAAATTTATCGAAATCGTTTCCGGAAACAATTTTAACCACTAAGCGTGAGGCCTTTTCAGAATCTCTCTTTTGCTCCTGTATTTTACCATCTATCCATTCACTATACTTAATGCATGATGAACATTTATCGTCATCTTCTATAGTAACATATAAATATTTATTACTTAAACCAGCGCCGTCTATTTTATTTATTATTAATTTAGAAGGTGACATTTTTTAATTTCGATACACCTGAAGCAGCTTGACAACTGCTTTTTTATTTTTCGAAATGCCATTAGCACTTGTCCTTGATTAGTAGCGGAGTAAAGAGGCTTTATATCTTTGAAAAAAAACTTTTTGTTGAAATTATAGGCACTGTATTTCATTACAGTATTCATTAATTTTTACCAAGTAAGTATTTCATTGTGCGTCAAGGTGATGAAATCCGTGCTTATTTCCATTGCAGAATTACCTCTCTGTTTTGTGGGGCAAACTGGCTAGTGAGATCCTGGTCCAGAACTGGGACAGCGCGTTGGATGATTTGACGAAGCTGCGCGAGTTCATCGACAACGGAGGCGCCGGAGCGACGGCAAACAATATGCAGGCGCTCCAGCAGCGCACGTGGCTGGTCCACTGGTCACTTTTCGTGTTCTTCAACCATGTCAAGGGGCGAGACCTCATCATCGAAATGTTTTTGTACAAACCACTGTAAGTACCTACCTACCTACCTAGGATTTTCGAGTGCTATGCGGAAACAATTCAAATTGACGAGCCGATTCCTCGGCCCCAGTGCGAAATTTTTCGTAAGCTAAGGGTTTACTCTTGTACCTTTTTGTCTAGCAATGATAATATAAAGTTAATTTGGGTTGATCTGGAGCGGAATCGGAACTTTCAATTTCAATGTATAAACTTTTTATAGGTTTTGTCGTTAAAATAGTAAGTAGATAAAAGTAGGTAACCTACCTAAAGTTTGAATTGCAATTTGGATAGCTTCAAAGAAAGTTATTTTCCAAAATGTTTGTCACAACTTCATCTTCTATTGCAGGTACTTGAACGCTATTCAGACGATGTGCCCGCACATTCTCCGCTACTTGGCCACTGCTGTCATCATTAACAGATCGCGTAGAAACGCACTCAAGGACCTTGTGAAAGTTATACAGCAGGAAGCTTACACCTACAGGTATATCTATATTGTGGTTAATGTCTGATATAAGAGCCTAGAATAGGTAAATATGTAATGTAATAATATTTTATTATAGGGATCCTATCACCGAGTTCATTGAGCATCTGTATGTGAACTTTGACTTTGAGGCAGCTCGCCGCAAGCTGAACCAGTGCCAAGCAGTGCTCCTGACTGACTTCTTCTTGATCGCGTGTTTGGAGGAGTTCGTTGAGAACGCTCGTCTCATGATTTTCGAGACTTTCTGCCGCATCCACCAAGTGATTAGCATTGGGTATGTATACTAGTGAAATCGTTGTTGGGAGGCATTATTACTGAGCTCTCAGTCTGACTAGACTTGACCAGTTTTTAATTTCTCATTCATCTCATCACATTAATCTCATCTGAAAATAAATCGGCGACAATATGATGGCGTCCATTGATTGACCTGAACTTTCATAGAGAGAGCAGCCCTGTGTATAGGAATGGTTCCTTTTAAACCCCGGACCAAAAAAGTGGGGTGTTATAAGATAACATGACGTGTATCTGGGTGTCTGTCTGTGGCATCGTAGCGCCTAAGCGGATGAACCTTTTTTTTCAGAAGATATTCTGATCGAGTGTTCTTAGCTATGTTTCATGAAAATCGGTTCGGCCGTTTGAAAATTATCAGCTCTTTTGTAGTTTAAAAAGTAGTGGCATCAGGGGTTTATTCATATTTCAATTTAGAGTTATCATGTATTTATATATTTTTTAGAATGTTGGCCGAAAATTTGAACATGCAGCCCGATGAAGCCGAATGCTGGATCGTAAACCTGATCCGTAACGCGCGACTTGACGCTAAGATCGACTCCAAGTTGGGTCACGTCGTGATGGGCGCCCAGCCTCTGTCTCCGTACCAGCAGTTAGTGGAGAGAATAGACTCTCTCGCCGTTCGTTCCGAGGCTCTTACATCGTTAGTAGAACGTAAACAGAAAACTCGCAATCAAGATGTAAGTACTTTTGTTTATAGATATTTGGTTAAGCTTTAATCTTTCACTTAACATTTTTCTAATTTAATTATCATTTCTTAAGTCTGATTGATTTTAATGAGTTAATAGTTCAAAATTTAAATATTTTTCCTTTTGTTTCAGATCCGTTGGGGGGCACAAGAGTTTTAGTAATTTCGACAAAAATATACTTTGAATTAACTAAGTTTAAAAATATAAAATTTCCAAACATCTGTGAAGCCATTTGTATTATTAAATATACATATTTATAAAATATAATTATTATTCTTATTTTGTTAGCCCAAACAACCCATATCCTTCCATCAACCATATTATTGCATGAGGTATGATAATATAAAACAGAACAAATATAATTAATAAAAATCTCGTAATTCTGTGTTCTGTTAAGTCTATGTTCGTTTTTATTTTTTTCCTCCTAAAGGACTTGATCTTTTTTTGTGCTTATGTTTTCATGGATGGTTATTAGAAATAGCTAAGATTCGGTAGGTGGTATTGTTGTCTACATCCAGAACTTACACTATAGAAGCTGCTAACAAAAGCTAGTAAAATCCAAAGTTTATAGGTAAGTTGGGCATTTATAAGACATTTCAAATTATACATACATTATACATATGGAAGAAAACTATTACATTTATATTTATCTTTATTTCAACATATTTAATAGTAATAGTAATACAATAAAAATGACTATTCCTACAATTTTTGTACCTACTCTACAGGCTTGATTGTAATGAATCTAGACAAAATAAAGGCAACCAATATTGTTGACAGAACGAAAAAAACAACAAAAATGTAAAATGTATCTTCTGAGAACACATCAGTGAACGCTGGGATTTGGTTGTAAATTTCCTCCACAACATGAAGGTTTCCTTTAGTTGATCGCGTCATTCTCACTTCTTTTTTGTCTTCTTCTTTTCTGTTTTAGTTAGAGTGGCAGCAGCCGCCTGCTCTGCAGGGGCTAGGGATGATATGTGTTTGTTTAGCAACTGCAGAATCTCTAAGCAGGTTAGGTTACCACTTTTCAATGTAATGTTCTTTATCTTAGCAGTTTCTGAAAACAAGAAATGAAAAAATCTTAATTGCTTTGAAGAACAGGCATATGAATTAAACTAATATAAAATTTAACAATAACTACCATTGACCACCAATGGTGGCGAACATAGTGATGAGCTAGGGAAATAATTCATATTATAATCCCAATATGGTGTTTACTATTGAATAGCTCATGACCCGGTCAATATGCTAACTGTATGGTCCCAAAAAGCAATGCTTGTATTATATAGGTACTGTACACTGCAGTCTGGGCAAAAATTAAGAAAAAACCATATCAGTAATTTGCCCTACTGGTTTATGAACCACCCACTAGTGTAGACTGTCACACACCAAGCGGTTGTTGAAAAAGATTAGTCAAAGTTGATATAATTAAAAAAATTACCAGCCACTGAAGGAATTAGAGCAACATCAACAGTAGGCTCACTGCGGTCACACACAATTTCAGTTTTCAGGACACAGTTTGGATTTGTGAGAGTAATTTTTGGAGAACTTATATAGTGCAGAAAGTTCCTGAAAACAGCACTATAATAATTAACCAATGCATAAAATATTATTCATAAGTACTGTTATGAAAGGTTGGCTTCCTAGCTTGGTATTTCTTGTTGTCTGATTTTGGTACTATAAAATTTACAACATAAAACTGATGATAACACTATAAATTTGGAACAGAACAAAAAGGGACTGGCATACATATAGAAAATAATTTATAGAGATAGGTACCTAATAAAAAATTATAAGTAGACACTTTTTAGAATGCGTTTTATCTACATGACCTACCGATAATGATTATAATAACCTACAATAGATTTGATGCATACCTTGTATGAGTAACATTATCACTAAATGGATCGAATTTTACTGTAATTCTCTTGGCAGCTTTTAAGTTCACGCCTCTTAACTGTTTCCCAATCGCAGAAACAACTCCCCCAGATCTCCGAAATGTACCACTGTATGGGATAGACATACTTTACTAAAAATAAACTCAGCAGCAAGCAAATCCTATTGATCAATCAATAAATAAGGTCACGTTCATACGATTCTAACCCTAACCTAATATTGCACAAAAATTAAGTTGATGATATGTACCGAAACTACGGTAGATGTAAGTTAAGGTTCATATTATTTATATATAGCTTATTATCAATAATAGTAACCACTTTCCAAAATATTTAAAAGATAACTTGGTTATTTATATTTCTATTGATTGACTGACAGTTTGAGTCCAGTGTTGCCCGCCCCATAATCATGTTACATAAGACTAGTCGAAAACTAATAAACATTCATTATTACAAAAGACACATTTTTGAAAAATTATATTTTGCTTCATAAAAAATTGCGATTTGACTGGACTGCGGATTTTTACATATAGCTTCATGGCCAGCAATTACTAAGGACTACATTATTAATTACTATTATTACATTAAAATAAAACCTACCTAAGGGAACTGATGAACAAAATGGCATACAGACATCCCAGATCCGCCGATCTTAGTAAACAAAAAAAGAAATTTCCCATTTGTGATCGAGTAAAAAAAATTGTTTGTGCGACCTACAAAAATAATATTGTGTACACCTCCTTACATGCCTCCTTATGTAACTAGTGATGTCCTAGCCTCTTTATACTTTATGGCCACTTGGCTAGGCCGAGGTGGGTCAGATAGACAGAGCCGTCAAAATATTACTTATACTCCGTGCGTAGGTAATAGGTATACTACAGTCAGAACAAGGAGCACAGCAGCCAAATATTGATCAATCACAAGGGGATTATCTTGATCCATCCTATCGATTAAGTATCCGTCGTTATAAAAACTCATGTCAATATATCATAGAAGAAATATGTGAGTTTGTTTTTATAGTAAATTAAAAATATGGTAAAATATTTAGACCAATTTGAATAATTAATAGTTAAATAGCCAAAATTGACAAGCTGGAAAGAAAAGTGTTATTGTAACTTCTACTGTGAAAAAGTTATCTCAAAAATCAACTAGATGGTGTGATTTATTTAGGTGACTGAATGGTGCGAAAACTGAAAACTTACAATTTTGTGCATAAAATGACAACAGAAAACTTCGTTTCTGACCCTAAGTTAGGGTAATATTTGATGACCACTTGCAGAAAAAAGCCCATTATGAGTGTTTTTGACCAATAATAATACAATAGGTATGTCCGACGGATAATTCTATTTAATTCATCCGGTTATTGTATTGCTAACAATAATCTTTTGTATTAGGTGCGTTTTGTTATCGATAGTAAATATCGATTACATAATCGCTTGATGCCTGACATCACTAGATAGAATAGTAGATAGATTCTCAAAAAAATCAGCAACATGGCTGTCTGTCAAATGTTTCTGGTTATGCTTTACATCAACCAGCGAATTCAGTGACACAATTCTATAACACTGTGATAAATTTCCACGAGGAATCTACAAATAAACACGCTTTATAATATTAATTGACTCGGATCATCCGTCGCTATGTACCCCGTTGGTCAAGGTAGGTGCTCGTTCGCTCATGAATGCGATCGGGGGCATCGCTCTTTGTTCGAACGCCCTAAATATTATCACAGGAAGCGTAATAACTGAACGCCATGAACTGAGAAACTACATATCTAATCATACAAACTAATGATAACTACTTGGCTACCTATTCCCTGAAAAACGTGTTTTCTTATTTCTACAAAAATGTTGGTTCTATAACATGCTTGCAATGGTGCCAATATTGCCAATAAGAGTTATTGGTTGGACACATAAACTGTATCATGCCAATTCACAAATTCTGAATATACTTTCATCAACAAGAGCATATTTATGACATCTGGTATTCTAATTCAATCAGTTCTAACCTGTACATTTGTTTACCTACATGATAATTATTATTTTTGCCAGTATTGACAATAATGATCTCTATATAAACAGTTAATATTATGAATGAGTTCAGTTATTACCATATAACCATCTACTTATGTGGAGAGAAATTAATTAGCAGACTTAATCTAAACGTCCAGAATGAAATATAAATGTACCAATAAGATATTTCATTTTAATATTTTATTTTATTATTAGATAACTGAAATAAGGTTGATTGTTATTTGCAGTTTTTTTCCCAAAATGTAATACCTACTTTATAGGACTTGTATCTAGAACTCAAACTGCAAGTTTGATTTTTTTTATATAGTTTTAGCTGTTGGGAATATGGTATGCACATGATAATTAACTCTTGTATTGCAGTTTTTCATACAAGAGTTACCTTAAACACCCCATAATTAATTATGTAGGTGTTATAAATACCTCCCAATCTACAGTAAGATATAATACATTTATAAAGGCATCACAAAGCACTTTTGTTCTGAAAAATGCACTATGAGACCATTGTGTTCTGATAAAATTGTATTTAATATGGGCAATATTATGACACAGTTACAATTACCATATCCATTTTGACCCAGAGACTTAAAAGTAGTAGCAACATTTACTCGCACCACTAATATTGTTTTCTTATATTTACGCGAATACTACACATTGAAATAAACGTCGGGAACATAAATTAAATCGCACCACTAATTTTAAAAAGAAAAGAAAGCAAGATAAATTCTTCACATTTTCTAATACAACACAAACCTGAGTTATGAATACTTCTGCTTGTTGTACTGGAGAATTAATGGACTGAAGTTAACTACATCTATACAAATAAATGAAAGTTAAGTGTCTGTTTGTAATATTAAAATAACGACTTTGTATTAAATGCATATCAAAGTATATTCGGTACTTATAACAAAAAACAATTTATAAATGTATAATCTTTCTTTTTGTTTGTTCCTGCTAATCTATGAAACAGCTGAAACGATTTTATCGGGACTTTCACTGGCAGATAGCTGATATTATAAGGAGTAACTTAGGCTACTTTTATTTTATACTATAATACCAATTTTGTGATAATATCAATACTATACCCCACACCAATAGAGTATTAGGCCTGATAAAAATAACAGTTATAGGTATAACAATGTGACATTAATGCTATGAATTTTCACACTACTTCATGAAAAAGCTATGCTGGGCTATCTATATGACTCATAACTATGGACCATTCATGCTTGACCAAAAAATTACTATGTCGAAATTGATTTCACAAAAAAAGACGTAAAGTTTCCTATTACTTACAGTTTCCATGTATCTTCTATGGTTTCCATTTTCCCCATATTGTCTCGGAAGAAAAATAATACTCTGTATATAATAGATTTCAAATCCAGTCTATTTCCGTTCCCAAATGCAATGTTCTGTAATCATTTTTTTTTATTATCCTATTCAATGTCAAACTCAATTCATCGAAAAATAGTTATTGATCAGCTTACCTATGGAATCATAGGCCTTCCTAATAGCTACATTTATGAACATGAGTTCATTCAAAATTTTCTGACATGGTCAAATACCACATCACAATAAACATCCCTATGTTCTCATACTTAAGTGTTATTTTTTCAAAATATGAGTTTGGACATGTGTTCACAGGTTGTTGTTTGGAAAGACAATTAAAATGGCAGTAGCTAAATGCCGATGGATGGATAATAGGGTGACAATGGTGTCATCTGATGAAGCAGATCTTCAAGTTGACCAATGTCATGGATGGTGCAATAATCGTAAATTCCATATATCTTATTATCTGTTATTAGACCGAGAACAGTTAGAGACAAAACACCGGTCTCAGACCTGTGTGCAAACATTTGCAAAGTCATTAAATGCTGTCTGGATGGTACTTTGCAAATACCTATTCAAATTTTAACATTTGTGCACCTTCTCACATACTTGCCAAAACATAAGTGAGTGAGATGATGAGATTGATTCGCAAATCTAAAAAAAAAATGTATTTGCACAAAAACTTTTTGGAGTCCTGCACATGTGTGTGACCGGGCTTAAAAAAAAATGAGGGGAGTAGAGTTGGTTGACCATTATTGGCAGATTTTCCTGTGTGAATTAAGGCTTCTTATGTTATCGCCCAGTGCCCTTTTAAAAGAACTACATTTGACTACTACATATTATTTTTTCAACGAATTTAATTAAACTCCTTTTGTAGTTTCTGACTTATTACACCTACCTCCTACTTCTTACAAAAAATATTGAACATTAGGTATTTACCTAAGTTTGGGCGGCTAATACCTACATTACAAGGCCTGTCCTTTAAAAACGACGCTTGGGCAGATATATGTATTTATGAATATTCATATATTGCTGGACAGTGCCGCGTACACACGCTGGGTCAGTCTCGGTCAGCATGAACTTAGGAGAACCCGGGCGTCACTTGGTAGTTGATGAGTGGGCCAGCCATGCAATACGTATTATAATGCGCTTTTTCCCTTGAGCCAGTCGAGACGAGGGTGATTCCAAATTTTAGCCGCTGGCCTATATTTGCCTCGACTTGGCCAGCGTGTGTAAGCCCTATAAAGGTTACCTACATATTTTGTCCATGAAACTGTGTTTTTATTATGTGGAACCATAAAAAAACTATTGTTAATCCAGAATTTATGCAACGACTACCAAAATTTGTTCCACCATTTAGGGTGATTGGATAACGAAATCTTCAAACAAAAACATTCCATTATTCACAAATGGATACCCAAAAAATATCCAATCCCATTTATCAAACAAAAAAATATAAGCGATCGAGTTATTTTAGATATTTTGTCTTTCTCATTTACGCTGCACAGGTACCTACGATTGCCACGTTAGGTACGCGATGGACTCGTTGCGTTGTTTAAATTTTGAACTAATATAATATCAAGTTGCATCATCAGTTTTTAGCCCATATTGGACTAAAGGCCTTACCCCGTGGTTGCAAATATCGGAGAGACGCTCCGCGCTCCGAGCGATTGGCGTCGAGCGTCAAAATAAAATGACTTCATTTCTAAGTGGTTACAAACAGCGATCGCTATCCGCTAACGGCGTTCATTCACTTTGTAACCATGAAGAAGTTTACTATTGGGCGTTTTGACGCTTGACGCTGGTCGACAGAAGCGTAGAACGTCCCGTTATTGAGTGTTCCCGAGCGCTGAATATGTGCGGTGCGAACAGGTCCAGCGGGGGAGACGAGCGCCGGCGCAGTGGGCGGCGTGAGCGCGCCGGGCGCGGGCGCGGCGGTGGTGGCGGCGCCGCCCGCGTCCGCCACCGGGGCGTCCTCGCCGCCCGCCGCCGCCGCGCCGCCCGCCCTGGGCATGGGCTCCCCCGCCCCGCCCGCCGTCGACCTGCCGCTGCTCACCTGCCCGCGTCGCCCCAACCTCGGCCACGAGGGCCGCCCCATCATGCTGCGAGCCAACCACTTCCAGATCTCCATGCCCAGGGGGTTCGTGCACCACTATGATGTTAACATTCAGCCGGATAAGTGCCCGAGAAAGGTAAGTTTTTTTTTATAGGACAGGCAACAAGCATACCAGTTACCACCGGCCTGTTAAGCAGGTGACATTGTCTATAGATGCTTGCAATATCAAACGCATTGCATGCACGTTGCCTACCCGGGGGTTGGGCCCTTTGATCATTGAACCCGGCAAAGAAGCTGGGGCTGCATTACCCAACTCAATACCCTTAACAACCTGATTCATTGATCTGAGTGGCAATGAGGCCGGGCCGCATTACACAACACGATATGACATGTTGATAATTGTTCCTATTCGATCCGCGTGCTGGTTACATGAAATTTACCATTTTTACACATATTTCAGAACCATGTATGTATTATGTTTGCGTGTTATCTGAATGGTCGTGGCCCATGGTCGTAGTGTGAGCGATAAAACCAGTTTATCCTTGTCAAATATGCACATTTAATGTTGTTGATATTTTAGGTGAACAGAGAAATTGTCGAGACCATGGTTCACTGTTACAATAAGATATTCGGCGCGCTCAAACCCGTGTTCGACGGTAGGAACAACCTTTACACGAGAGATCCGCTGCCCATCGGCAATGACAGAGTGGAGCTGGAGGTGATACTGCCAGGGGAGGGGAAGGACAGGGTGTTCCGTGTGACCATCAAATGGGTAGCCCAGGTGAGCGGTCATACCACTAAAGCATTATTAAGTTGGTACCTATTACAGCCAACAATCCTATGGATTTATTAAAATGGTTCTTTTTTATCAAGATAAGCAGGTACACCACTTGTGTTAATTAATATTCGCTTTGTATTATTATTAACCAGTTGTGACAGTTTTTAATTGTTTGTTGTAAATGTTATCCCATTATAAGGATAAACCTCCCATTCGCTGTTCGCATAGACGGCTACGGCGGCTATGTGTGCATGTATTGAAGTTTCGCTTGTATTAAAAATATCGTGCCTTTCTTTCTTTGTAATGAAATATGGGGTTCTTGAAAAGACAAATTACTGGTTCCTAAAAGACTGGAACATCGTCTGCAGCTCCTTTTAAGTTGCACTAGTCTTGCACCATGGTTACCTATAAGATTTATTTTTTATTACTTTTGTATTTTTAATATCGCCAAACTGATAAACTTACTGTATGGTTCCAAACTAAGCAACGCTTGTACAATGGGTACCGTGCAATAGACTGGGGGTGATCCTTACACCCAGACGTGGGCAAATCACGAAAAGGCCATTTCCGAAATTTGCTTCGGCGGGAATCGAACCCGCAACCACAATGTGCACAAAGCCGGGCAGCCTACGCTCGAACCACTGCGCCAAGCGGTCGTCAAAGAGCAAGATGGACCGTCAGCCAGTTTGTCTATCTAGGCAATCAAACAAAATGAAGTTAAGTTGGAATTTATGATTGTAGGTGTCACTATTCGCTTTGGAAGAGGCCCTCGAGGGTCGAACTAGACAGATTCCGTACGATGCTATATTAGCCCTTGATGTGGTGATGAGGCACCTGCCTTCAATGATGTACACCCCGGTCGGTCGTTCGTTCTTCTCGTCACCCGAAGGATATTACCACCCGCTCGGTGGCGGCCGAGAAGTATGGTTCGGGTTTCACCAGTCTGTGAGACCTAGCCAATGGAAAATGATGCTTAACATTGACGGTATTAAGACCTTCTTGCTTTAACACAGCGATGATGATTGCTAACAGTTCAGTTTATTTACCTAATATATTTTTCTAGTATCGGCAACTGCATTTTACAAGGCCCAACCAGTCATAGAGTTTATGTGCGAAGTATTAGACATTCGGGATATTAATGACCAAAGAAAACCATTGACGGACTCCCAGCGAGTTAAGTTTACGAAGGAGATAAAGGGACTTAAAATAGAAATAACGCACTGTGGTACAATGAAAAGGAAATACAGAGTATGTAACGTGACTCGGAGACCTGCGCAGATGCAATCGTAAGCCACTTGTTCGATTACTGCTAAAATTAACATTGAGTTTGTGCCTCATGTATATAACAATAATAATAATTTAGTCCTTTTAACAACCGATAGATAACAGTGATAGCCGATTGGCTAAGCACGCGTCTTGCGGGCTCCAGGTCTTGGGTTCAAACCCCGGCTCGCACCTCTGGATTTTTCGAAATCAATGTGCGAATGATAATTTCTATATGATTATCACTTGTTTAGGGTGAAGGAAAAACATCGTGAGGAAACCTGCATTACTTAGAAAATCTAACCAATTTTCGAAAGACATGTGAAATCATGGATTACGGCCTGAATCCCCTCGTAGTGACGGAAGTCCCGTGCCCAGGAGTGGGACATCAAAAAGGGGTAAATTATAACATCCCACACCTGGGCACGAACATGCCCTCAACACCAGGGGATTCAGACCATAATGCATGCCTCATTTAATTTTGTTATTTTTGTATGGCCTAGTCCTATTTGTTGAACATTATAACCCACGACACAGACCGTTGCGTTGGAGAAATGGAAGACTCACAGTCAAATAAGAGCATACTATTCAGAATTACACATTTTATTTACAGAATAACACTTCCCTCATTTTCAGTTTTCCTCTTCAATTAGACAATGGACAAACTGTAGAGTGCACTGTAGCTAAATACTTCTTGGACAAATATAAGATGAAGCTGCGATATCCACACCTGCCCTGCCTCCAAGTGGGGCAGGAACACAAACACACGTACTTACCGCTGGAGGTGTGCAACATTGTTCCCGGCCAGAGATGTATTAAAAAATTAACTGACATGCAGACATCGACCATGATCAAAGCGACGGCGCGGTCAGCTCCCGACAGGTAAGCTGAAAAAAAAACTATTATTTCAATATTAAAAAAAAAAAGTTTACTAAAGCAAGGACGCTGATCACGAAGAATTTCGTACAATGACCTGTTATTACCTGTCTCTGTCACTCCCGCGTAAATCTAATACGTCTCGCTCACACAGTTGCCGTTCACATGAGACAGGTAATAACAGGTCATTGTACGAAAGTCTTCGTGCTCAGCGACCCTGCTTTAGCAATGTGAATTTGCCACATCACTAGTATTCCCGTTAGCGCCTCCAGCTAAGCTAATGCTTGTGTTAGGAGTGGGCTCACGTCAACAGTTTAATGGCCAGGATGGGGATCGATCCTGGAACCTCTCAGCTACGAGGGCGGCCGCTCTAACCATTAGGCTATTGACGCCTATAAAATTGCCTGTACTGGTTGTATATCAATGCCATCCCTGAATAGGACACTCTAATATTATTATCCTACTAATATTATAAATGTGAAAGTTTGTGAGTGTGGATGTATGTTTGTTACTCCTTCACGCAAAAACTACTGAACGGATTTGGATGAAATTTGGAACACAGATAGTTTATAACCGGGATTAACATATAGGATACTTTTTATCCCGATAATCCCGAAATTTTTGTTACGTTAAATACTACGCGGACGAAGTCGGGGGGCACAGCTAGTAGTCCATAATATCTCAACCATGGGCCATACTTGGCCAAATCACTGGCCTCGACCGGGTCTCGCGAAGTCTAGAGGACTTCACATGCCTTTCAAATTGGTTCTCAAGACATGCTGGCTCCTTGACTATGTGTATCTTCTTCACTGTTCGAAAGATAATCATTGATGATGAAACTAATAATAAGATAGCTAAAGTAAATCATTATTTTTCTAAATGTGGTTCCATAGTGTTGTATTTGATGTGGGAATGTAAGAATAGTAAAATTAGAAGATCTTTCGGTATGATTTCACAACCATGTTTATTCAAGTTATTTTCTTGATAATTGTTCTAAGTGACGACAATTATCAAACTGCCTGAAACTCAATATCGTAAACCGTCTTATTAAATTAGCGTTATATTGTTCATTTTATTGTGAATGTATTGTATGAAAACATTTAACTATAACGGACATATTGCATACCTAGATAGGGAAAATAGTAAAATGTAGTTTCCTAGTAAGCATGAATCTGCTTATCAACTAGGAAAACTACTATTTAAAAATATGTTTCACATTATCTGTTATACCATTTTATACAATAGTGGTTAATTAAAAATAAACGAAGGCGAAACGATAAAAACAACTCATTTAATGAAAGAATCTATTCATTTTCGTATCGCTTATCGTTGGCCGTGGTTACAGTATGAGTGTGACGTCATTGGTGTAGGTACTAATCAATAAGTCCTGCACAGGCAAAATAAAGAGATTTAGGCTGAATCGAATACGATATATCGTGCCGTGGAACACTTATCATTGCATGTTACCGTCGGCAGTAAACGGAATATAATTAAGCATCCTCATACAATTCCTTGTATTTTGTGTCCTTCATAGCAGTGATAGCCAATTGGTTAAAGCACGCGTCTTGCGGGTCCTGAGTTAAAAGCCCGGCTCGCACCTCTGGGTTTTTCGAAATCTATGTGCGTATCATAATTTCTATATGATTATCACTCGCTTACGGTGAAGGAAAACATCGTCAGGAAGCCTGCGTGTCTTAGAAAATCTAACTAATTTTCGAAAGACATGTGAAATCCGCCATCCCGCACTGGGCCAGCGTGGTGGATTACGGCCTGAATCCCGCTCGTAATGAGAGGAGGCCCGTGCCCAGGAGTGGGACGTCAAAAAGGGCTAAATTATTATATTATTTATTTCCGTCCAGGGAACGGGAAATCAACAATCTCGTGCGGCGCGCGAACTTCAACACAGACTTGTACGTGAAGGAGTTCGGGCTCACGATATCGAATAACATGATGGAAGTGCGAGGACGCGTCTTGCCGCCGCCTAAACTGCAGTATGGCGGCCGCGTATCCTCGCTCGGTGGTCAAGTAATATGTTCCTTTCTATATTACATAGACTTGTTAACTGCCCCAAGCACAGTCAAACGGTAACACATGATTATTTTATTCGAGACAAACCTTTTTGGTAATTTACGACACTAGTTTGACAGGTCTGTTTATTGTTTATTGACAAATTAAAACTCTTTGACTATGATAAGGCCCTTAACTCTATGTATAATAATGAAAAATATTTTGATAAAAAGTCATAATAGATAGTAATATTATTGGCCAGTGTGTCATATACAATTTTGTTATACAGCTAACTTTATTGCGTAACTTTGTTTCCTAATAGCAGGCGTTGCCGAATCAGGGCGTTTGGGACATGCGTGGGAAACAGTTCTTCATGGGAGTCGAGATACGAGTGTGGGCTATTGCTTGCTTCGCACCGCAGAGGACGGTCCGAGAGGATGCGCTTAAGTATGATTATTATTTATAATCGAATATGTATTTTCTTCTTAATTAACCCCCTACAAAAAAGAGGGGTTATAACACCCCTCTTTTTAGTTTAACATGTGTATCTGTGTGTCTGTCTGTGGCATTGTGGCTTTCAAGCGGATGAACCGATTTTAATTTAGTTTTTTTTGTTAGATAGGTATTCTGATCGGGAGTGTTCTCAGCTATGTTTCATGAACATCGGTTCAGCCGTTTGAATATTATCAGCTCTTTTGTGGTTTAAAAAGTAGTCGCATAGGGTTTTTTTCTAAATTTTCAATTTTAGTTATGTTATAGTCAACAATGCTTTTTCTTTTTAATTCAACGTCAAAAAAGTCGGCACCTCAGCTCTATTCCCGTAACCTATTAGATACTTGAAATACCAAAGGCATTGGCATCGCACTCGTCTTCAAGTCAACAACGAAGCTTGAACGCTGGAAGACGAGCGCGATAAAGGAAGAGGCTTGGGCTGCCACATCCCTCTCGTTTATTGTACGAAACGCAGCTATAATAGACAACGCCGATCTTCTGTATTAGGGTGGTAAAGCCCGGGGGGGGGGGGGGCGGGGGGGGGGGGGCTATATGAGCTGTAGTCAACTGGCTATGGCTTGCCTCTAGCACTGTTTGGTAGGATTCTGATAATCCACCAATGCTGACCCAGTGCGGGTTGGCAGATTTCACATATCGTTCTAAAATTGGTTAGAGTATTTCTCACGATGATTTCTTTCACCGTAAGCGAGTGATCGCTTGGCGCAGTGGTTCGAGCGTAGGCCGCTCGGCTCACTGCACATGGTGGTTGCGGGTTTGATTCCCGCCGGGGCAATTTTCGGAAATGGCCTTTTCGTAATTTGCCCTGGTCTGGGTGTCACTGGGATCGCCCCTAGTCCATTGTACGGTATCCATAGTACAAGCATTGCTTAGTGTGGGACCATACAGTTGGTGTGTCAGTCTGGCGATATTTATATTATTTTTTTAATTATTGAATTATAATTCGTACATAAATTTCGATAAACCCAGAGGTGCGAGCCGGGGCTCGAACCCAGGACTTTGTGCACGCAAGACGCGTGCTTACCCAATCGGCTGACACTGCTTCTTGTTAAGGTTACATAATAAACCACCTAATGCATTTTGTGCAGGAATTTTACACAGCAGCTTCAGAAGATATCGAACGACGCCGGCATGCCGATCATAGGGCAGCCGTGCTTCTGCAAGTACGCGACCGGGCCCGACCAGGTGGAGCCCATGTTCAAGTACCTCAAGAGCACCTTCGTACAGCTGCAGCTCGTCGTGGTGGTGTTGCCGGGGAAGACACCCGTTTACGGTGAGCGGATTTAGTATTAACTAGTTGTGCTCGCGACTTCGTCCGCGTAGTATTTAACTTAACAAAAATTTCGGGATTATCGGGATAAAGAGTATCCTATGTGTTAATCCCGGTTATAAACTATCTGTGTTCCAAATTTCATCCAAATCCGTTCAGTAATTATTGCCTGAAGGAGTAACAAACATCCACACTCACGAACTTTCGCATTTATAATATTAGTAGGATAGCGGCACACGTACATTACGGTTAGGTTTTAGTAAGCATCCCTAATTTTTATAAAATATAATATAGCCTATGTCAGCCGGAGATAGTGTAGCTTACCAACAGTTAAAGAATTTTTCAAATCTGTTCAGTAGTTTCGGAGCCTATTCAATGCAAACAAACAAACAAGTCTTTCCGCAATATAATATTAGTATAGACTATCTGTAGTCCGCGGCTCTGCTCGCGTGGTCCTTGGATAAAATCAAAGTAGCCCAAGTTACTCCTTATGGCATCAGCTATCTTTCAGTGAAAGTCCCGTCAAAATCGGTTCAGTCGTCTCGGAGATCGATTATCGGAGTGGGTGTCACTGAGATCGCTCCCAGTAAATTGTATAGTACAAGCTTGCTTAGTTTGGGACCATAGAGTGGGTTTGTTAGTCGTGCTATTTTATTATTATTTTTCTGGTATGAGATAGTAGTACTATACAGTTTTGTTTGTTTATTGCTAAGTATGTGTTCTAAACGTTTGTAATGACCGGACAGCCGAAGTGAAGAGAGTGGGGGACACGGTGCTGGGCATGGCGACGCAGTGCGTGCAAGCCAAGAACGTGAACAAGACCTCACCACAAACGCTGAGCAACTTGTGCCTGAAAATTAACGTGAAACTCGGCGGCATCAACTCTATACTCGTGCCGTCATTACGTCCTAAGGTTTGCATATTGTACCTTAATACTACGTATTAATCTGATCTTTGTCAATCTCTGCTATGCGTTTCTAATAATAATAGGATTGAAAATCCGCCATTGTAAACCGACATTGGTCGACAACTTTAGATTTTTTAGTACGGTACGCAAAAACATCATGGATTATAATAACAAATAATATTAATAATTAGGGGAGGCCTATGTCCAGCAGTGGACAAGCATAGGCTGATGATGATGATGATGATGATGATGAATAACAAAAAAAAATATTTTGTATATTGAATATTGTCAAAAGTCAATGTAAACCCAGGTGTTCAACGAGCCGGTGATCTTCCTGGGCGTGGACGTGACGCACCCGCCGGCGGGCGACAACAAGAAGCCGTCCATCGCGGCCGTGGTGGGCTCAATGGACGCGCACCCTTCGCGCTACGCGGCCACCGTGCGCGTGCAGCAGCACAGGTATATTACGGACTAAAACTGACGAAGACATGGGTGGATCAAGGTGATATGTTAGTTAAACATACGCTATCAGCGCGGGGCACGCGAATGAAACACCGTTAAAGTATTGAAATAAGCCCGCTCCTAACGCAATACATACTTGTATTGATTTGTGCTGTTGTCTCTATTATTAAAGAGTGAAGAAATAGAGTTTACAACGTAATAGAACCGACACTCGCGGTACAAAATCAAAATAGAAGAACATTTTACACAAATATTTATATTGAACACCTATATCTACTTATGTCTTCAATTATTATAACCTAAAAGCTACCGGTTGTCTCCTTCCAAGCTGATGCCAAACGCCATATATAATCAGTTTATAATTCATAGTTTTAATTGAGACTACCGCCCGTATTCATAAACATTACAATGAAGTTCCACAGTGCGCGCGAACCCGCAGCTCACTGAAAAAAATTAAATATTCTTCAATAGACTTTGTATCTTACTTGAACTAGTATTGTTTGTGATTACGGCCCGTTTTAAAACGGTTCGCTAGGAACCACCGATAGCTCTTAGGTTATCGAGATTGTAATTATTTGTGTTTAAATTCCTTCTATAGTATATACCTAGTTCCACTGATTCCAGACAAGAGATAGTTCATGAGATGAGCAGCATGGTGCAAGAGCTGCTTATAATGTTTTACAAGAGCACGGGCGGGTTCAAGCCGCACCGCATCATCATGTACCGCGACGGCATCTCCGAGGGCCAGTTCATCCACGTGCTGCAGCACGAGCTCACCGCCGTGCGGGAGGCCTGCATCAAGGTATCGATAAACATTTCTCCATTTGAGGTATCGATGTGTAATACTGTACATTGTTACACGAGTGGTGAAAGTGACTTATTTAGTCCCGAGACGGGGTTTGGCGCCCGAGCGTAGCGAGGGCGCACTATGTTCAATAATCGCTTGGGAGCGGACATTTTGAGTTGAACTCAGAAAGTGATACTTCGCAACATTCTATACCCCGGAGTACTCATGCCGAGTGCCAATTATGTATGGTTGCTGAGAAAAATAACTTCTAAGTTCACCATCTTGAAGTATTTAGAAAGTGAAAAACTATATTTTCTCGAATAATAATAATTTGGTTGTAAATTTCTTAGTTTAATATTATAAAGCATTGAAAAGACTATTTTTTGAGCTATGTCGCATTTCCCAAATACAAGCGATACGTAAGTAAACTCAAAATTTCACTCAAACGGTTTCGATTTTTTTTCTCGACCATGCCTCATTTGTAGCACCCAGACATATTTTTATATAGTAGTTTGCTATGTATTTTATTGACATAAATAAAATTAGCATCAAACTCCGTGGAACATCGGAGATAATAATTACTAAAGTTTCGACATACAAAACGCCTGTCATTTTGTTACAGGCAAAACACAATGTTTGCTATTAACATTTGATAGGCGTTTAGTCGCATGTGTTCTAAAAAGTATAAGTCTTCAAAAATATGTATATCTTGAGAGAAAATAAGTGGATTTTTTTATAGAAAATTCAGTAATATCGTCTTCTTCTTACATTTCGTCTTCAAAATGTTTCAACATAATTTCGTTTTCACTTCTTCAGGCAATGGGATCAGTTTTAAACTTCGTTGATGCCGCATTAGACGCACATTGGCTATTAACGGATCCGATTATTCCAAGGCTCAGTAGAGCAGATCTAGTATTGTCTCTTTCCTAACAATTTTTAGGGTTCCGCACCTCAAGAGGAAAAAAACGAATCTGTTATAAGATCATTTTGTTGTCCGTCTGTCTGTCTGTCTGTCAAGACCCCATTTCTCGGAGACGGATACAGTTATCAAGTTAAAATTTATATGAAATATCAAATGGTACGGTTCCTCAGATTTGTAAAAACATTAGGCTTCTAAGTCAATTCAATAAATTCACTTTCTGCGTGGATCGGACCGCAAATAACAACTAAATATGAGGGTACCCAGTTACTAACTATGACATCAGGACGTCTAACACCTCAGTCCCCCCGTGACCATGGCTGCTGTAAAGCAACCGAAACGTCGGGAACATAAAGTTAATAAACGCGATAAAATCCGTAAAATAGTTTTATTTCAATGTGTAGTATTCGCGTAAATATAAGAAAACAATACAATAAATTACCGTTAAAATTATTTTTAAAGACAAGATTTTATTTGTTTGCCCTAAACTGAAGAAAATAAACTTTTAATTTTAATAAATAAAACTGTTTTTCGGATTTTATCGCGTTTATTTAATTTACGTCGGGAACATAAATTAAATAAACGCGATAAAATCCGAAAAACAGTTTTATTTCAATGTGTAGTATTCGCGTAAATATAAGAAAACAATATAACAAAATGGCAATTTATGTCGCATATCTGGGGGCCGACAGACAGACATAGAAGCTTCAAATTTGGAATACAATTAGTGTTTAGTGTATAAATCAAGGAAAAACTAAAATATATTGTAATTTAGGTCCAGTTTTCTAGATACACCAACTGTATAAATAACTTTGTAATCCCATATAAATGTATAGGATAACAAAATTTACATTTGCAGTTAATAAATCAGTGTATTATAGTACATAGTACCTTTGATAAAAGAAGTTTTATCAAAGCATATAACCTACTACCTAGATATAATTTTGTTCAAAGGTAACTTGTAAAATGGTCAACGGAATTAAAAAGCAAGAATGGGACATGTCTTACTTATGATATAAATTGTACCACAATCCTGCAAAAAAGTATTAAGTAGACTAAATTGCCCGAAATTGAGATGAACGAAAGAATATCAATATCTAGAAAAAGAAATGAGATCAAACCCAAGCAGACCCAACCCAACCAAGAAAAAAACCCAAGTCTCGCAACTCAGTTCTCTACCGTAAAAAGAGGTGAGATACATGTAATACCAAGTCGGTTATTTATTAAGTCCCTACTTGGGACCTTCTGTCTTCAGTATTACGTAACTTGCTAACCTAACAGCATCTTATTGTGAACATATCAATATTAAGAATATTTTATGTTTTAAATTAAATAGATTGACTTGGCAATCGCACTAAACAATACATTGTGTTTTCATGCGATGGCCAAGTCAATCTAGATCTGTTCTACTGAGCCTTGGAATCATCGGATCTGGTAATAGCCAATGTGCGTCTAATGCGGCATCAACGAAGTTTAAAACGGATCCCATTGCCTGAAGAAGTGAAAACTAAATTATGTTGAAACATTTTGAATACGAAATGTAAGATGAAGACGATATTTCTGAACTTTCTATAAAAAATCCACTTGTTTTGTCTCAAGATACACATATTTTTGAAGACTTATACTTTTTAGAACACATGCGACTAAACGCCTATCAAATGTTAATAGCAAACATTGTGTTTTGCCTGTAACAAAATGACAGGCGTTTTGTATGTCGAATCTTTAGTAATTATTATCTCCGATGTTCCACGGAGATTGATGCTGATTTTATTTATGTCAATAAAATACATAGCAAATTACTATATAAAAAGGGACAAAATAAGTCTTTCACCCGAGGTAAACACTGTGCTTTTCATTACGAATACAAGGAAAGTAAAAATAAAAACAGGAATTGGCTAAAGAAATAATACAAGGAAGTATGAACAATACTCTACAACTCAAAAAAAAAATAAAGATCGAATTGCCGCCTATTTTGTTTTTTTTTTCGTTGGCCTGCCAACTTCATTATTTAGCCATTATTTTTCATTTACATCTTTAAATATTATGCCCAAATCGATGTTATTTTAAAGAAATTGTTGATCTAAATTATAATTAAGTCATTTAAAAATATATATTCTTTAATTAATACTTAACTTTATGTTATTTCAATTTTACATCGTGCTGTAATTGAGTGACTGTAGGAAAAGTTTGAACATGGTTCCATAGAAATGTGAAAATGGAACTAGTTTTTTTTTATAATTTGACAGCTGTCAGTTGAAAGCGATTCTCCCGGGCCGGAAAAGTATTACTTTCAACCCGCTCCTCAGGCAACTTCAGAACTACTTTCAGAGTATGAGTAATGAAAAATAAAATAAAAAATAGCCTTTATTTCCCTTTTTCCTATGCATGCATTGATGAATTTGATTAAGATATATTTGAGAATTTCATAATTAGATTTATAATTTAAAATATTGTATTATATTAAAATTAAATAATAATCAAAATCACAATAGAAAAAGACAATAATTTAATTTGGGATAGTCCATCGCTGGACGTAGGCCTCCTCCATTTCATGCCATTTCTGTCGGTCTCTAGCAAGGCGAGTCCATTGCTTTCCAGCCACCGTTACGATGCAGTCGCGCCATCTCCTTGGGGGACGGCCACGTTTTCGTCTTACTCGTAAACTCCAGTGTATGATTTTCCCGCTCCATCTGTCATCTTCAATCCTACCCATGTGTCCCGCCCATTTCCATTTTAGCTTTGCTATTGAAGTAAGGGCCATCGGTGATATTTGTTTGTTTTCGTATATCAGTACTCCTGATACGTTCATTCAGTTTTATGCCTAACATGCTTCGTTCTGTAGCTCTCTGGAAAGTTCTGATCTTCCTCATGGATTCCATGGTCGGGGCCCATGTTTGACAACCATATGTTAGGGTTGGTAACACACTGGAGTCGAATACTTTCTTTTTAATGTGTATTGGGAGGTTACTTTTGAATATATCCTTGTAGGACCAATATTTCCTCCAGGCTAGGGTTATTCTCCGTTCTATTTCTTTAGCAGTTCTATCTTTGAAGCAGACATTTTGTCCCAGATATATATAGTTGTCTACATATTCTATGTTATGTGAGTCAACATACGTAGGGATTTTTTCACTGTTGGTCATGATTTTTGTCTTGTCAGAGTTCATTTTAATCCGCATTTCTGGCTTTCCGTATTAAGTTCAGTGATCATTTGTTGAAGTTCTTCTTGACTTTCTGATACAAGTAAGATGTCATCGGCAAAGCGCAAATGTGACAGAAATTGTCCGTTTATTTGTATGCCTTTATTTTCCCAACCAAGCTATCTAAATATGTGTTCTAATAGTGCTATGTATAGCTTTGGCGAGATTGTGTCTCCTTGTCGAACTCCTTTTTCTATTTGAAATGTATTTCCCGCTCTTTCTAGTCTAATCTTTGCGTTACAGTTTGTGTATATTTTCCTTAATATTGATATGTACTTCTCATTTATCCCTTGTTCAGCAAGCGCTCCCCAAAATTTGTTGTGCGTGATGGAGTCGAATGCTTTACTGTAGTCTATAAACGCCATGTATAGTTCTTGTCCGTATTCTGTATAGTTTTCGATTATTTGTGTGATGGTAAATAAGTGGTCAATAGTGGAGTATTTTTTTCTGAAACCAGCTTGTTCACCAACCAGCATGTGTACCATCAACAAAATTGACGCTTGATCAGTTTTTAAATCTTTTCGCTTGCAGGTAGCTCGCCCAGATTATTATGTTATTATCTAATGACACGAAAATCATCGGTTGAGACATATGCCCTTTTTTATCTGACTGCAAGAAAAAGAGGAGGTTCTCAATTTGGTTGGCTTTTTTATGTTTCTCAAATCTGTCATATACGGGTTGAAACAGAAAGGGTATACTTTTTTTCAAAACTTAACTTTGTAATACTAAAACTATCATAGTATAAAGATATTGGCACAAATTGCAAATGTAAGAAATTATAAGATCCTTAATTGTTTCTAGCTTTTTAATGGAGCTAGGTTTTTTCGATGTTGGTAGAATTTATTTCCCCTCCAAAAAAATCCAAAAGACCCTTCCGTACTGCTCCGCTACCGTAGGAACCTACTTAGTTAACCTCTATGGCCATATTCTACTAGTAATACTCGTAGTATGTACCAGTGTGCTGATTTCGAACATAGATGGATTTTTTTATAACAAACGGCGACACAAATAATAATCTAACCGGGGCACTAGCGCTTGTCGGAGAGCGCATTCAAATGATGCATGTGTTCAGTTGGAGGCGGAGTACAAGCCGGGCATCACGTTCATCGTGGTGCAGAAGCGGCATCACACGCGGCTGTTCTGCGCCGACAAGAAGGAGCAGTCCGGCAAGTCTGGCAACATCCCCGCCGGGACCACCGTCGACCTCGGCATCACGCACCCCACTGAGTTCGACTTCTACCTCTGCAGCCACCAGGGTATTCAGGTCAGTCGATGATGTTCTTTGTTGTTCACAGGTCTCGTTTCAAAATTAATAGTCTTACTTATGCTTATATTACTGGGTTATAATTTCGTTAAATAACGACTGTGTCTAGTTATATCATTTGAACCAAATTCAATGTTCATTTCAACGATGTGGCGAAAACTCGTACGCGCGGGAGTTTCACTAATTATTATTTATTTAAACTCATCAATAATTTTTTGCGTTTACACGTTTCAATCGTATTGAATCATTATCAATATTGATTAATACAAGTTCTATTGTATGAAAAGCTTGCGATAAAAATTTGTTTCATTGCGTGACGTAATTCGTTTAGACGTCTATACTATTGAGGCCATCAAATTGGAAGCAATCTTTAATCAAAATAGAACCGTGTAAATTAGCTGTATTTAAAAAAAAAACATTAGTCCAGGCGCTATTCACGGTCGATAGGTACGTGCCAAACCAACCGTTTCAGCGGTGACGTCGACTCCATGATAATATCATATACATATATATGTCGCAACCAAGTAGCTTAATTCGCCGTTCAATTAACAGCCTAGTCACTTTATTAAACAGCGCCGTTCAACTAGCGGCCTAAATGATATTCAGCCGTATTGTCTGTTACAACATTTAATAAACTGGCTGGCTAATGCTTAGGCAACTGGTTGATATTTAAATACTAAAAAACTTTTTCAAAATACTACCCAAGCAGAGCGACTCAGATGGGTTTAGGTTAGGGTTATTTTTTTATGACCCCACAGAAATCCCACCCGGCAAGTAGATTCGGTAGATCTAAACAATTTCGTAAAGTACCCAATAAAATTATTCCATCAAAGTAGTTTTTTGCCGACGCCATATTGACCAAAGAGAATAATTATAATAGAGATATTGACAGTTTGGTGAGTTTCAGCGCTAAGTAGCAGAAAGTAGAACTAAATTGAAATGAACGGGCTAGGCAAGTAATTAAACGTCATCGATCCAAGTCATTTGCCTAGCTGTTTGATGAAATGGCTGAATATCATTCAGGCCACTAGTTGAACGGCGCTGTTTAGTAAAGTGCCTAGGCTGTTAATTGAACGGCGAATTAAGCTAGTTGGCTGCGACATATACATATTACGTATGCGCAGGGCACGTCGCGGCCGTCGCACTACCACGTGCTGTGGGACGACAACCACTTCGGGTCGGACGAGCTGCAGTGCCTGACGTACCAGCTGTGCCACACGTACGTGCGCTGCACGCGCTCCGTGTCCATCCCGGCGCCCGCCTACTACGCGCACCTGGTGGCCTTCCGCGCGCGCTACCACCTCGTGGAGAAGGAGCACGACTCGGGCGAGGGCAGCCACCAGTCCGCCTGCAGCGAGGACCGCACGCCCGGCGCCATGGCGCGCGCCATCACCGTGCACGCCGTCACCAAGAAGGTCATGTACTTCGCCTAGACCGCTCGCTCCGAGGTCGCGTGGTTCGCAGCGCTCTATCTTCACTTCTGTAATACATACCGCGTCGGTATCTTACCGAAATAATAATTGCAATCGTCAGTACTCGAAGCTGTAATATGGGAATGATAAAACGATACCGCAAACTTTTATAAGTCTTCAAAGATATCAGCGTCCGACTGAAAGTTTGTATTACTCACGTTATGTAGCTACATACATATCATATCACAATGCATTATTTTATTAAAATCCGTTTCTTATCATGGGACATTCGATTGTGGTACGGTTGTTATTAACACCAATCAATCGGTCGACAGCCCATCCATGGTTCGATCGATCTTCGATCGGCGGTAGACCGATTAGTGTGGTACATGCCCACATCTAATCAGAGGAAAAGATACAAAATCGGATTTGGAACTATTTGCATCTGCAATGACAGATCATAGGAGGCACCCGGTCATCCCATTTTATTAAGCTATGTGGATAATACCACATGTATTACTAAACAATAATTGTATTTTTGTGCGTTTGTACACAACTTTTTGTATTCCGGATTAGATTTATTTGGAATATTCAAAGTGTTATTCATAGTTCTCCTTATAGCTTTATAACACTGCAAATCAGCAGTATTGCGATCTTTGATCAACCATAAAATAATCTTTTAATCGAAATCAAAACATTATTATTACATTGTGTATAAATAAAACATACTACATACCTTAGTATATAACAGACAACTACTTATATAGAAACAAAGCGTTGGGGATTAAATGGCAATATATTTTATATAAGCATTAGGTAGGAACTGTTTTAATAGACTAGTATAATTACTTGCGTTGGTGGAGCCTTCATAGATTGATAGTCGGTAGCCGAAACATAGAGAAGAAAATTATTATCGCATTCTTAATGGAGCCTTTAGGGCACAGGCCCTGCACAGGCACATCACGTTTTTTAAACGCCGTCGACGCGCGTTTTAGAAACGTGCGTCTACTGCGCGCTTTTATCCTACAAAAGTCTAAAGTCGTAAGGCTGTCTGACTCGCGTGCGTATCGCCTCTGTATCGCTACAAACGCGCGGCGATGGCGCGTTTAAAAAACGTGGTGTACATAGGCCTTTAATGTTAAACGCACACTGCCCTGCGCTAAATGTTATGACGTAAATGCGGACACGCAGCGTTCATACATATAGTCATAGCATACATTTTGTGCGGTCGGCGCTGGCAAGTGTGCGTTGAGTATGAAAGTAGGGTCGATTTTTATCTGGATGACTGGCTTAGCGCAGTGCTGCCATATTATGTTGGTGCGAAAAATTGACAAATTATGTATGTATATATACAACATTTGTATCCGGCTAAATGAATGGCGTCTGTAATTTTTTGTTTAAAATCCTAGGCTTAGTACAAGTTTTGACAGGTTCAAATACTAATCGAATCTTTCCGTTAATTTAACAGCAGAAGCGGATACATAAAGATTAACTCGTTAATGTACATAGCGATAATCGATCTCTCGGCCGATATTTGAATACGTAAAAAACTCATACTAACCCCTGTATAAAATGGATATTGATTATATGGATGTTGAAAAATCTGCATAAAAAAATAACAAAATCTGTCATCTGTACCATACACATAAATCTGTATATAAGTATGGCAACACTGGCTTAGTGTAATAACCAAACTAGCATCATTTGCTCATTCATTTTTGGCGTCAACGTTCCGTCTATATTTATAAAACTTATTGTAATGATGTTAGGGATAATGTCGTTTGAGGACCACTGCCTCTAAAATATTACTGCGCATCATACATAATGCAGTATAAACAACATTTAATCTATGCAATAAAAGTGTGTTCTAATTAAATAATTATATATTCACCATGAAATATTGAGAAGTATTTTATATACCTAAGCAACAGTTTCTAAAGCTTTCTTGGTTGATAATAAATGTATATATTTATTTTTCTGTCAGCCATTATAATAATAAAATATTCTCGTATCGTACGGGTAATGTATAGGTATCCCTTTTCAGATTAACCGCTTAAGGGTTAAAATAAGCCAAAGACGCCTCGCAATCGCATATTTTAACCATAACATAATAGGACGGAGCTATGAGAATGAAAAAACACACAATAGTTGTCGTGCTTTTGTATTTCGGATAGCCCCATCCCTCCCAGTTGAGCGGTGGTCTCCACGGTGTAGAAGGTCTTCTGGAAACTTTGAAGTAAAAATAAATGTAGGTACTCCAAACATTTGAAAACGCTTAAAAGTTCCGTCTTTTCTTTTACATGATCTGTACTTATTTCAAAGGTTCCAATTAAAAATAATCTATGTACCTACTTATACTAAAAAGGTCAGATAATAATTTATATTTTTTATCATTATAACTAACAACTTTCATTCTATGACTTTAAACATATTGGATTCCTCATCAGAATTGCGTTTTGTAATTTTTTTAAATGGGATTTATAATCTGAGAGCCTTTTGGTATACCTCATACAGATAACCCTGTTATTAAAAATTATAGCCTCATCGTGTGCGTGTCTATCATTCGTGTCTGTTTTTAGGGTTCCGTAACTTGTAACGCAAAATCGGATCCGTTCTTTTTTTATTTAATTATTATTAAGATCAAAAGGACTTTGCTATGTTTCGCTATTTGTGTATTTTTTTTACTAAATGCGTGTACGGACAAATTTTATTTAAAATGGTATCTTTACATAGTGTTATGATTGCTAAATATAGATATAAGATCTAAATAAATAAGCGCTTTAAAAAGAGAGTAAGAGTTCCAAATAAGAATGAAATTATGAAGACCAGAAATAATGAATTTGAAGCGGAGTAATAATGAAATTGAAAAATGTAATTTTTTTACACGCATTATATTTTTGACAATGCTCATCGTAATTTGTAGTGTACACTATATTTAAATTTGAATACCATGTACAGTTCAGACGAAAATATGGAGTACCCATAGAGTTACAGAATTTGAACTAAAATTATTATCTTATTATGGACTTCATAAAATCTTCATAAGTACTACGATACAATTAATAACACCATAATTTAAATTAAGTATGCAAATGAAATTTAATATTTTCCTTAGATGTAAATGCTGCGGTAATAAAATAGATAATGGCTAATAGAATTTGTGCATTATGTTACATATTATAGCGTTTATTTTGTTGTTCCGTATATTAAGAATACGGATTCGCGTGTAAGATATGTCGTAGATCGTTCTCTATTGTAGTATGATGTAAGTAGGTGATTGTTATGTTGTGGTAATGGCATCTGATTGTTTTTAAATCTCATAGAACTCGTCCCTGTTGCCTTGACATCGTTTGAATATTGTTAAACCGATCACAGCTTAATCATAGCTTAATTAGATTAGACTATACGAGAAACAATAACGCCTATCGATTAAGAAGCTTTATTTTAATTATATTTGGTATCAACTTACGAAATGGACGCGTGGGTACGCGTTTGAAGATCCTTCCTGACATTTACATTGTTTTAGTGGTAAGCTTTGGGCATCAATATTTGTATTGTGTAGTAAGCTATTTTTATCAAATATTATTGTGGAATAAGCTATGTTCATCAATATTTATGTGTTTAAGCTATATTAATATAATAATGAATCTAAACAAGGGAAATGATTGCAGTGAAACGTAAGTGCTTTTATAAAATCTATAAGCATAGTAAGTATAAACTCTCGAAACCGCCCTTTGAGGCCAAATAGCGTAAAGGTTGTTTCACCGCCTTATAATTTTAAGTAGGTATTTCTTTTGTTTTTTTTTTTAATTTTTGATATTTAATATCAAGCATAGTTGTTTACGAGGAAGTACGAACAAAGAGCACAACAATTTATCGAAAATTACTCGTTTGGCCAATCCTTCACTATCAGCAATTATGAGGGACCGTGATCGTTTTTAAACGATTGTAGATGGATTTCATTCAAGCAATAATATAAGATTTGACTAGTGTGTTCATAATAATACTTTGTTTGTGCTTCCTTATTTATATTATTATTGTAACAAATAACTAGTGACAATCATGGTGTTTACATTGAACACGTCTAATATCCTTATTTAGATAGGTCGGCATAAAATGGACCACACGCACCGTGTTTTACATTTTGTTGCTATACTTTTACATTATTTTTAATTGTGACACTACCAAATAGGGTTTTGATTTACATAGATAATAACATAGATTCCAAATTTCTTCGTGCAGGGTAATATGACACATGAACTTAATAGTAAAAAAAGTGGCACTGTCTGTTAATATTGTCAGGTAGCGCTCAATTTGAGTTTATATACTATGATTGTGTAAATAAAGTTCTACTCTTACTCGCAATGGTTTTACTAAGTATATCGAACTGAAACGACGCCCCGTTAGCTTTGTAACTGGAGACTATATATTTTTTACATACACCAATTGTATGATCCCAAACTAAGCAAAGCTCGTTCTATGAGTACCGTACAATAGACTGGGGGCGATCCCAGTGACACCCAGACCCGGGTAAATTACGTAAGGCCATTTCCGAAATTTGCCCCGGGCGGGAGTCGAACCCGCAACCACCATGTGCAGTGAGCCGAGCGACCTACTATGCTCGACCACTGCGCCAAGCGGTCGTCAAGGTATATAAAAAGGAAGATGTCAAAATGATAAACACGAATTAATACATAAACTTTATTTACCGTTTAAGAGGTAAGTATTGTAAATAGTTGTAATTTTTATAAGTAAGGAAAGCTAAGCATCTTATAAAAATATCATTTTTATAGTAATGGACCTAACAGACATCGGCAAGTAGTGTTTCTTACTATTATTACACATAACAACGATTTACCAATTTGTTTTTTAACATTTACAACATGAACATAACTGTCACGATTATTCATAAAATACAGTTTGAAGCACAAAATTGCACATCTTCAAAACCACGCGACACAGAAATACTTTTGGAATGCAATATAAACACACGCTCATGTGAATTAGGTGTAATACGGAGCAGCCTGTTCAGCAGTCTCTTAAATCGATTATTAAACTCGACCACGCCGCATTTCATATTCATATCGTAATTCAATAAAGATACTTGTATCGGCGTGCGACACGAAACATTGTATACTAAGTACATAATTTATATAATACTATTTTATCTAATAGCACGTAAAAATGGTGTCTCGTGTTGAAAATTATAGTGCATAATTAAACTTTAATATAATCTTCTCGTAGTTAGTGCCAGTAGCAACCGAACCGATATTTGATACGAAGTACACGAGTATAAAGCCGCGGCGTGGTTGCGATGCAGCAGGAAAGCTCCTTTAAGGCAGGGTCTTGTTCTCGGGGATGGTGGGCGACGTGGCGCCGCTCGCCGACCGGCTGGCGTCGCGCAGGGCTTCGTCGAAGCTCTGCGTAGAGCCCGACCTCGACGTCACCTTGCCCTGTTGATACATATCGATATATTGGACGTACCGCCGACAAACATAGTATGAAATGGCCTACATGAATCAAGAACCTCCCAAACAAACTCGAGGTCGATACAATGTGAAACAGAAAGGATATACCATTGTTTTTTGCAACTTAACTTTGTAAATCAAACTATCGGCTTTGTGGGACGGTTCAAGTACTGAAGGTTTTGTAGACATGAAATCTGTCAACAACTGTATCCCTGTAACACCTTTTGTATTTCAAGTTTCCTCCAAGGCTGATAGTTTAGATTTACAAAGTTAAGTTGTAAAAAAAATAGTACACCCTTTCTGTTTCACCTTGTACATATATAGATTACTTAGTGGCCGCTATTACTTGGATGGTTCAACTTCATACAACTGGCTATTGAACGGTGCCGAAAAAGTGCTCTCTTGTGCCGACAAAGAATGAATCGGGTGTCCGGATAAAAAAGAGCAAGAACCTGTTGATTTTTGGTAAAAATTGGGATGGGTTAGAATGGCCCCGGGTATGTAGTGAATGCAGGAACATTTTTTTCTTATGTGATGGTTTGTTCCTGCGTGCCGTTGTCTAGCGGGTTTGTGAGATTCCATATGCATTTAGACCGGGCCTTACAATTGAACCTAAGCGCACCGGGTGTCTTATACTGTATAGTTTAAACAAATTGCCACGATGTCAATAGACCTGGCAAATTTGCAAGAGAATGTTTTGTTACATTTCTATTGTCAACATGTCGCATTTAGCGCGTCGGATTCGCAAAAAAACCTCCACAAAAAATGTTTTGCAAGGGGCACTCTGTGTACAGACGATGAAAAAACGATCACTTGTAAATTGTCACAATAATATCGGCGCTCAGTGCTTACGTATTTACATAAAAGATAAAAATAGGAAGCAAGTTAGATGCTAAAGTTTGCAAACTGGAAAATACCCACATGTTCTTCTGCAAACCATTATCAACCCCAGTGCGAGTGATTGTAATTTCAGTATATATTAGAGTAGTTAGTTGACAGTTGGTATCAGAGTTGTAGATAGTTGGTATCAGAAATATGTGTGGGTTAGTTCCACTCTGCATAATAACTAAAATTGAAAATTTAGAAAACCCCCGATGCAACGACTTTTTAAACTACAAAAGAGCTGATATTTTTCAAACGGCTGAATCGATTTACATGAAACTTAGCTAAGAACACTCTCGATCAGAATACCTATCTAACAAGAAAAATCAAAATTGAAATCGGTTCATCCGCTTGGGCGCTACGATGCCACAGACAGACACACAAATACACATGTTAAACTTATAACACCCCTCTTTTTGTCGGGGGTTAAAAACGAGAGATTAATTAATTACCTTAACATTTTCATACGCAGTGCCGACGCGCTCCTCGATAGAGCGGAATGAGTCAGAGTTCCGCATCTGGCCCAGCTTGTGAGACACGCCAGCCGTGATGCCGCCCAAGATAGAGGTCGTCTTTTCGGCAGTCGTTTTTATCACAGATTCAGTTTTTTGGTATCTATCGTATAAGGAAATATAATAAGTTAAATCAATGGCATTAATTATTGTTATATCACCTTGATCAATCAAATAGGACCTGTTTTTTAATATAATCCAACGGTTTAAAACAATCTAATTTCAGACCTGCCCTGCATTATGGTATAAAGCCATTTTTCTAAACAGCCTTGTGATTTAGATATTTTATCAAAAATGTTATTAGTGATATAAATGATGTTGTTGTCATTAAATCACAACTAAACAAAATTTCACAAATCTAAAAATATTTTATGTCTTACTCATACATTATGACCATGACATCCTTGTCAACGAATCAGTTTTTTCAAGTTTAGATATGTGCCAACAGAATACGTACTAATGTCCACTTATATAGTAACATTTTATCATTAATATATTGATATTGACATATCGCAATGAACTGTTGATAATGCTTTTATCACAAAAACTGAAAAGTGTTTTAAACGTGGTTTAAACGCTTAATGGAGTGGTGTCATAAAACTATTTATTATTTTCTCTTCATGGTGTTTATCGTTGCTCTGAACAAAATTAGTTGTTAGGTAGGTAAGTATAGATAGGGTGGAAATTTAAGAACAACCCAAGAAGGTGGTAATTCACTAAAAAGTTCCAATCTGTAATTTTTCAACGCGTTTGTACTTACAGTGTTATGTTTAATACTATTACGCAACTATTTACATATATAAAAAAAACAAGTGTAAAAAGGTCGAAATTAATTAATGTTAAGATTGTTAAGTATAATAAATAAAAGTTTCTTTCGGGTTAGAACTGTTTGGAAAATACTTAATAAGCATTTTTATGAATTTTCTTTGCTTTAATTTGATTAAATAAAACCAAATATCTGTCGAATGCAATCAAATAAGTTATATTAGTCAATGCTTATAGTGTTAGTCATCACCATGCACCAGTCTACTAAAAGTGTTAGTTGTGCCTAAACCTTAATAATTTTACTTACATGGGTGCTTCAGTCACAGCCTGTGTAAGCGCAGCCACGCGTGTTTCTATCGATTGATAGCTGTTGTACAATAAATTAAATATAAAACGCCACCGAATAATAAGCTCAGGCAAAATAATACCAACGAAACTACATATGTACCACTACCAAGCCTTAGGATATTGTTCTAACCCGATCAGAAAGTGATTTGTTTTATTATTATAAATTAAAATCTGTTTACCGTTAATACAATAAAACAGGTTAATACTTACACTTGGCTCTCTTTCACATTTTTTAAACCCTGATTAACATCCTCAGAAATTTCCTTCCATACGGTGATGCCAAGTTTTCGTTTTAATTCGGAACTTTGACGTATCTGAAACGATCGGGAGAAAAACAAATTCAGTTTGCAGCTGTCCATTAAAATTTGTCGTATGGCTGTTATATTAATTTGGCTCTATCTATGTATGTATCAAAGATCCTTTACTACAATGATTACTAACAATAATTTTAGTTTTTATCCTCGTAATATGAGATTAACTACTGAACTAATAGCATTAGAATAGCTACCTACTTATATTAACTTATTAATGTGAGTCGATCGGTAAAAGTCAGGTCGATTATGTCAATCAATAAATATTAAATAATTTCTTGCGGGCTGCTTGATATTAACCTGTATTCCATGTATTTATCACATCGCATCAGCCACTTACCCTATTACATAAACTTTTAATGACAGAGACTGTAAGCATAGATCATTAAAAGTCTCAAAATCTTAAAAGCAAGACATGGTTGTTGGATGAATGATAAAATAATCCCACAGGCCTAAGTACAATCATCCACAGATTTAGATTAGAACGGATGAGGTACCTACTGCTTGTTCAATAAATGTTATGAAAGCAGAGCGTATAATAATTGTATGGCACTTAATTGATGTTACGCAAAAGATTGAGTGATGCAACCCATTTGCACTAAAGGAAACATTCACATAAGACATTGTTGTCTCTAGTTTATGACGACAAAGAAAAGAGACACCAACATGTAATGTATGAATGATTCGTCCACTGCAAACGTCGGGTAAAATCGATTCGATACTACTGGCTATGAGTCTCATATTCGGACTGAGGAATGATAGAGCTTTAATACAATGATAAGTAAGTACAGCTTTAATAAATTTAAAAGTACCTACTCAAAGCGGTGTAGTTTTTTAGGAGGTACCCTTGGATGGACGGTTAGCGGTATACAGGTTGAAATAGAATGGGTATACTTTTTTCAAAACTCAACTTTGTTATTATATCAGCTTTGGAGGAAACTTGAAAAACAAGAGTTCTTACAGAGATACAGCTGTTGACATATTTCATAAGTCACAAAACCTATAGTACTCTAACTGTCCCACAAAGCCGATAGTATTAGATTTACAAAGTTAATTTGCAAAAAATATAGTACATGTACCCTTTTTGTTTCACCTAGTTATAGTCTACGCGAAAACTGTGTCATTTTGATAGTTGGACCTACTTATGCAAAATAGAACCAACCCACATGCACTACTGTAGACCAAAACCAACCTTGTGTTAGTGGTTCTAGGTTGGTTTTAGTTTGCATAAGTGTGTGTGGGTTGGTTCCATTTTGCATAAGTAGGTCCAGTTAAGTAGGTACCTTGCTTTGCAAAACGGTGCGCAGCGTGGCGATCTCGTCCTCGACACGCGCCAGTTCGCGGCTCCACTCGGCGCGCAGCTGGTCCGCCTGCTCGGGCGTGAGCCCCACCAGCTCGTCGGGGGTGTGCATGTCGCCGCCCGCGCCCGCGCCCGCCATGGCCTCTTCAGCTGCGGGGCAACAATGCCTTTATCACAATTGAAGGAGTAAAAAGTCAAGGTCTCCGGACACATCTCTGAGTTCTCCTCCTTCTCCTCATCAGCCTATACTAATCCACTGCTGGACATAAGCCTCCTAATGAGCGCCATAGCGCCCTGTCTTCAGCTCGCCGCATCCAGCATCTGACTGCAGTCTTTCGCAGATCGTCATCCCACCTGGTCGGAGGGCGTGTTCACTCACTCACCCACTCCGAGTTCTATACATGGCTAATGTTTACCTGTATGACGATACCCCATCTCAAGTATAAGGGACTATAAGACAAACTGTATCCCACTGCAAGCCGACTCTAAAATTACAGTTTGAATGTAGTTGCGCGCCGAATGCAACCGGACAGCAGTTTGGCAGTCGGCTAGGAGTCCGGATGCAGTCCGTCTGAATAGAGCCTGAGTGTTTTGGTATGCTAAACGAGGACTACAGTTTTGTTTAGTGTAGTTTCATTTAGTTTTTTTCTTAGTTCTAAGATTTAGATGTCGTCTACTTTGAGAGCTTTTAAATTGAATAAGCATGATCAACTTGAACCGCTCTCTCAGTATTCCGACGGGAGAAATACGCGTTATATATTAAAATAAATCCCTATAATAGTACATGTACCTATTTTGCCCAGTTACAATAAAACTAATTATCTATTTGGATATTTATTACCTACATAAAACTAAGTAGAGTTACCAATTCTGTCCTGCAGATAAATTCTTTATATTCTAGATAAGCGTTTGTATTTAACTCTATCTGTATCTTAATAAAGCCCAAACATTAAAGGGGAAACATTGGGTTATTTAAATTTTATGGAAATATAACACAATCAATTTTAAATGAATAAATCCTTGCTTTTACAATGATGTTTACATCCTACTAATATTATAAATGTGAAAGTTTGTGAGTGTGGATGTATCTATGTATGTATGTATGTTTTTACTCCTTCACGCAAAAACTACTGAACGTATTTGAATGAAATTTGGAACACAGATAGTTTATAACCGGGATTAACATATAGGATACTTTTTATCCCGATAATCCCGAAATTTTTGTTACGTTAAATACTACGCGGATGAAGTCGGGGGGCACAGCTAGTATTATAACAATTACCTCGCTTTAGTCCTTGTCAAAATATTGTGTCTATGTCTAATATAATATTAAATTAGTAGGTTAGTAATCATCTTCAGATTTTCTACGATTGTTAGCATTGATCACTACGAAATTACTACAGAGAAAAGGGATTCCTTATAAGTAAAAGAAATTAACAAAATTGTGTGGTGATTGTTATCTAGCCGTACCTATTTAGTAATTTTAACTTCATAATGATAAGTAGTGAGGAAATGTATAGGTATTAAGTAAGTAATACCTAATACAATAGACGTGTATATTATGTACAGGATAAAATTGTTATCGCTCAGCCTCGTCCGTTCAGGATACGGGCTTTAAAACACATAAAGAAGTTCGGTAACTATAGTTTTTACGTCCATTTTACACGGATTGTTGACATTATTTAGGAATCCAGTAATTTAGGCTTCTGTTAGTCCCAGTTCCAGGATCATATAATACTAGCTGTGCCCCCCGACTTCATCCGCGTAGTATTTAACGTAACATAAATTTCGGGATTATCGGGATAAAAAGCATCCTATATGTTAATCCCGGTTATAAACTATCTGTGTTCCAAATTTCATCCAAATCCGTTCAGTAGTTTTTGCGTGAAGGAGTAACAAACATACATACATACATACATCCACACTCACAAACTTTCACATTTATAATATTAGTAGGATAGTAGGATTATACGGAAAGTCTCACGACAGAACATCATCCAGGAGTAAGCCAACATGCCTTATGGGTTGAATTTTCAAGTAGGCATTTCTTAGGGCTCACCTACTACGTGGGTACTATAAGGAACTTCTGTGTAAAATTACATTATATGTATATGTCGCCGCCAAATAGCTTAATTCGCCGTTCAATTAACAGCCTAGGCACTTAACTAAACGGCGCCGTTCAACTAACGGCCTGAATGATATTCAGCCATTTGATCAAACAGCTAGGCAAATGACTTGGATTGATGACGTTTAACTACTTGCCTAGCCGTTTAATTACCTGCCTAGCCTGTTCATTTCAATTTAGTCCTACTTTCTGCCACCTAGCGCCGAAACTCACCAAACTGTCAATATCTCTATATTCTATATTCTCTTTGGTCAATATGGCGTCGGAAAAAAACAACTTTGATGGAATAATTTTATTAGGTACTTAGGTTTCTTACGTTTTTTTTTAGATCCACCGAATCTATTTGCCGGGTGGGGTTTCTGTGGGGTCATAAAAAAATAATCCTAACCTAAACCCATCCAGGTCGTTCTGCTTGGGTAGTATTTTGAAAAAGTTTTGTAGTACTTAAATGTCAACCAGTTGCCTAAGCATTAGCCAGCCAGTTTATTAAATGTTGTAATAGACGATACGGCTGAATATCATTCAGGCCGTTAGTTGAACGGCGCTGTTTAGTTAAGTGCCTAGGCTGTTAATTGAACGGCGAATTAAGCTATTTGGCGGCGACATATATATATTCAGTCAGATAAACAAGCGAATCGGGATAAAATATGATAAGTATTTATCCGTTTAATTCATACGTAAACTCAAGTGATCCCTCACTTGAGTTTACGTAACCATTGTACTATATGTATAACCATTACATTCGAAACTCAGCTAATTAAATTACCTACTTAAATCTATTACTTATGTAACTATTTCGTATGGTTACATACTTACCAAAAAGTAACTTTAAATAGAGCCATTGCAGGAATAAACACAATGGCGATTGTACATATGTTATACGAAATACTTATTCAAAACTGTATCATGAACAATATACCGTTAGTACTCTACACGCATACCTATCTAATTCAAAACTGCAATAATAAACGGATCCGTTGAAAACGTTGTAAACTATAACTCGCATCCCAAATAAGAAAAACTGCACTTTTCACTTTTAATAAATTCAATTGAATAAAGTTAATTAATGTCAAGAATTTGACATTATTAATTGTGCAACCTTTGGATTGTTTCATTTGTAGCTTAATCATGACATAGTAGATTAAGGAAAACTTAAATCATTGCGATATAAAAACAAGAGGTCGAGGTAACACTAAATAGAGAATGTTCTTACAAGTTTTTTTCTGTAATAATAACATTAACATGAGCCATCTGTTACATGAAGAATGTATTGTAGTGCTTTGTTTTGTGACAGTTTATGGAATGAATATAAAAGTGTATATGTATAAACATTTGACGTCGCTTTGTACCATATTGAATAGGGTGAGTAGGTACATATTTCATATAACTATTGTAATATATTGTATTAATAATTTGTAATATTGTTGTAAAAAATGCAATAGACACGAATATTGAAATAAAACTATTTTTCGGATTTTATCGCGTTTATTTAATTTATGTTCCCGACGTTTCGTTCGACGACGACGAACATAAATTAAATAAACGCGATAAAATCCGAAAAATAGTTTTATTTCAATGTGTAGTATTCGCGTAAATATAAGAAAACAATAGACACGAATATCTTATGTGTCTAACTACTACTAACCTCCAACAGCAATACCTAAAAACTTCTTATAATTCGTGTGACTGGACATCTTGGCAAGATAAGGCTTTGATAAATCTTGAAAAGTGACTCGCACTTCTCTAATTTTTTTTCTGAATATTCGCAGACGGCGGCGCCGATTGTCCACGTAGAATTCTGTTTCAATACATAAAGCGGAATCTGCAAGGTCGGGCAGCGCACGCCAATCTGCGTCAGGGTCGTTGTGTGGCCAAGTAGCCAATCCCTCAAGTTCGTCCAGTTCGTCCACGGCTACGTCAAAACTTGGCGTAGAGTCGTCGTCCGGGGGCACGAAGTAAGGATCCTCCATGTACTCCAAGCTCGTCGGCTCAGCGCCGCAAATCGATGCTCCATCACTTGCCATTCTATCGGCCTCGTCTTCCGCGGCAATTTAACATATTTCGCGTCTACACAACCGAATAGTTCGAGCCAAGTGTCCTTTTATCACGTGGCGATGTGCGTACGGACGGCAGAGGTGACACTTAAGTACGTAACTCTACATTATTAGGTATTACACTTATTAATTATTATCACTTCATAAACATCGTATTTTCGAAAAAAGCACGTTCAATCCGAGATACATGAATGCGTGCGGCGCCGGCGCGCAATGATGTCGTTTCTTCCGCCACGTCAAGCCCCTCCATGCAAACCAGCTCCGTCGCGCGCCGTTGCCCGATTGCTTGTGTTCGCCACTTTCACCAATAACGCGAGCTCAACTCTTTGCGGTTTTAAATTAAAATTTTGACCTCCAAATAATTGCACAGAAATCGTTACTGGTATTTAAGCGCTAAAAGTTAGCTTTTGATATCGACATATACAGGTTAAATACTAGACTGCGAAACGTGTGAATCATACAGGGTCTGTGACCAAGCAACGAGTTCCAAACGCGAACAAAACAACACAACCATACGATTGAGCTCACCTTGTGCCGCTAAAGTTTATTGACAGTGCCGCAGGCGGGCGAGCGAGCGGCTGGACCAAAAGTGTTGCGTCACTAGTAACTTGTTGAAACACCACAAAAAATCTACAGATTTCACGACAAATGACTCATTCTTCGGGTTGGTCGGGCAAACTCTAAAATCAGGCGATACCTAAATCTCGTTGGTTCAAAATTATTCTATTTATAAAGTAAGTGTGTATGTAGGTTTAAATAAAAAACCCTTTGTCTAACACACAGCACCTGACTCAGAATCTTCAAAGGTGTTTAAAATTTTAGGATTCTTCTTAAAAAAACTCAAAAACTCCTGTTCCCCCATGGTATTAGACTTTGGACCTTGCGCCGTAGAATACCCTACTGCGGAAACGACCGGGCGACCACCCGTCTGGGAGCACACCGTGGGAAAGAAAGGACTTCTTGGATAGGTACAGATAGTCAATTTTGACAGTCATGTTAGTCATTTATTATTTTTTATCAGAGTGGAGAGCTCGAGTTGTACATATTTATGGCAGCAAAATTATAATTAGAATGAATTATAGGTGAGGCATGCAGCAATACCGAACCAAATACAATTATTGGCTAATGCGCTGTTTGATCATAAAAATCAGACCTACCTACAGAGCAACACTATTTGACGGTGATTGACATTCTCATCTAGTTTCTAGGTACAAAAAGAAAAATAACAAACTATAAAGATGTTTGGAAAGAGGCCATTAACACAAAAAAAAAAAAGATGTTAATTCAGTGCCCATCAAGGACATCGCATTTTGCTAAATAAAATAAAATAGGAAATTCATAGAATTTTAAAAGGTGAAAGTAGTGAAAGATTAAGAATCATCTTCAACTTACAAAAAAAATCTTAATTGAAAAGAAGCTGAAAACTAAACCAATGCTTCCTGCCAGAGCTGTTGATACATGTTGCCTTTAACTGCTACCTATTAAATTACTAATACACTTATAAATAATTTAGGTATTGTCTGTTTAACAAATATACTAAATAGTGTTGTCCTATATGTTGCCTTTTCTTCTGTTTATCTATATCAATCATTTTGGGTGAGGATCTTAAATCGCTCAACTGGCCATATTTTTATCTCGATGTTATCTGCATCCAAGTCTAGCATCACATATACTGGCAGAATTGTGGCAATTAACTACAAATGATGCTAACAATGAAGAAGAAGAAATTAGTGCATGAGATATTTTCGTTACAGTAGCAGCATTGTGTTATCTCCGTATGCAGGGGCCTTTGACTTTTCCCCAGAGGGAAATCAGGTCTTATTTTGATTGGAAGAAGAGCTTAAACCAATTTAATCAAACATTTTGAACTATGATTTAATAAAAGATTTTTCACAAGAATACAAAGAATGACGGTTAAAAACGGGTACGAGATTTTGAGTTTTAGGGTCAGTCTAAAATGCATGCTTACTGAAGGACTGTCAAGTCACACGGGACAAAAAACGTTCAGGCACCACATTGAAGCATTACTGGTAAGTATTGATTTATTAAACAAAGAGGCTCATAAAAATGGTTTGACATTTTATCAAGCCCACCACAACAACAAGCTATAGTATGAGTAAGCCAAGTAGGTATCTGATAATAAAGTAGCAAAGTATTAAGTAATTATGAACCTATTATTGTATTGATATGAGGTTTGTAGGTATAAGTATATTCAATAAAGAAGACTTTAGAAGATACATACTTAAGTATAGGAATATTAACCATTGTAGTAACCTTGTAACGCTCAGGTTACCAACTTGGCTACCTTCACCTTACACCTCAAATACTCACACAACACCAAGTAAGACGGGTTGCTACGAGCCCAAAAGAAAACAGTGAAAAAAAAGAAAAGAACAATAAACTCGGGCGCCTGGCTCGCAACTAAACAAGAAAAATGCACACGGATGATCAGCCAATAGGCTCTGGCTTTTAATCTCAAGAGCAGGGGAGTGCTTTGAGTGATGTGACCCCAGTTGACCCGCAGCAATAAAACACACTTTCATAGATATAGATTTTATATTAAAAAAATTAAGGTGAGGAATGGAGAAAAATAACCAAACTATAAGTACTAAAGTTAACAAGGGTTTGGTACTCACGCGAGTGTCCTTATTTTAAGGGGTCTTACACTATAACATGTTTCCTACTCCGGAGATTGGCATCTGGTGTGTCAGCTCGACGGAGGCTTGCCGGGGTTACAGTGTTCCCGAGGTTTAACGGTACATCCACGTGAGCGCGATATCCAAAATAAAGAAGACCCGATGCTACCGCATGGTCTCTTAAGTCAACAAGCTTTCATGAGCACGCTTCAAAGTACGTGTATCACTCCTCATGACTTGATGTGGCTTATGCCATAATAATAAAAAAAACTCCAGGTTCCCCCTTTTGTCGGGTTTAAGAGTCCATCTCATTCATTATCAAATAAACATAATGAAAATTTAAAAAAAGAAAAGAAAAAGGAAAAGAAGAAAGAAGAAAGCGCTCAATGGCGCTTTAGTTTCAAAAATATTTAGCCATATTAGGCTAGGTTTGGTCACTATGGACTAGGATTACTTCTCACGACATTATCGGTGATAGAAGTGTGAATTCAGAAAGGAATGAGCTTATATCCTTTTTTCAAACGTGAGACAACGGATGTCCTACTATGCCAATCACCAGTTACTAAAGTAGTCGACTAAATTAACTAATTATAATTTTATTAACTAATTACTATAATGTAAAATAGATATAAGTATTTATTAAGTCTAAAGCGTTATATTCAAAATGTTTTAACTATATGGTGCAAATATAAATTTAAATAAAGAATCGAGTTTTATTTTTATTTCTTTAAACAAATTATCAAGCTGGCAACAAAGTTGACAGTGACATTTCGACTGACATTTAAGATGGCGATGTAAACAAAGTAGAATAATGAGGTTAGGTTTGAATTTAATTTAAGAATATTTATCGCAGTAGCGGGATCAAAAACAACACGCTACATTCCTCCCTTAGTAGGTGAAAAAAAAAAATTTTTTTTTTTTAAACAAGAAAAGCAAAAAAAATTTTTTTTTTTTTTTTTTTTTTTCTAAGTAAAAAAAATAACTAAGTATAATCAAATGTGGTAAACATTTAAGAAAAACAAAATACAAAAGAATTTCAGCATTACTTCCTAAAGTCAACTGGCACAAAGAGGTCAGCACCCTCGCTTCCACTTCGGCATACCCCAGAAAGCAAGCTTATAGAAATTAAAGTTACAAAACCAAATAAGCAATACTCTTCTCCAGGGTTGGATACTACTGGCTCAAAATAGCAAACACTAACGTTTCTATTTTCAAGCAACCATCCCTGAAGGTGATTGAAGAAGAAGAATTTCACCATCCAACTGGATTTGAAAAAAAAAGAAAATTAAATAAGCTTTGACCATCCTAAAGGATTGGGCAAAAAAAATAAACAGACTGAAACCAATCACAAAGGACTGAAAAAAGTAAGTAAACAAAGTTACTATAAACTAGCGAAGTTAAAAGAGTGTGAGATACTACTGTTCAGAACGATGAGCACTAACGCCTCGAAATGAAAACTCAACAAACTCTAAAACTAGCAAAGTTTTCCAAGTAAATACTTAGGTAAGTATAAATACCAAAAGAAAGTTAACCATTGAAATTATGTGGTCGGTATACTACTGGTACAGATTCATAAACGAATTCGTTTGAAACTGACAAACCGAACCAGATAAAATGGAATATGAAATTTATGTTATCTGTGTCATTCCACACAGAAACAAAACAACCTAAATGGTAGACTAACAACTGAGTCCCACCAAAAAATATGTGTAAGGTCGTTACACCTACAACAAAACCACAAAGTAGTGGACTAACAACCGAGTCGCACCACGGAATATGTGTAAGGTCATTCCACCTACAACAAACTAGAAAAGGTTTAAGACTACAAATGAGTCAAAAAAAAAAAATGAAAAAGGTTTCCTAGGTAGGAAAGTACAAGTGTGCAATACACTAGAAAGGTATATGTCAAATCCAAGTTCAAATCTAAGTTTGAATTCTAATTGGTTGATCAAACCAAGTGTCATGTCCAGGTATGTTTCTTACCTACTAGTGACAATACATACGAACAACAAAAAAACTAGTGAAAGTATGTTCCTAAAACAATTACTAAAAATACTACTATAAGTAAGTGTCAAAAATTGTACAAAATATGCAAAATTGTCTTACTGAATATAAGTGAAAGAATGTACTTGACATAAATATTAACAAAGCTAATATAGGTAAATACTAAACAATGTACAAAATATACAAAATTGTTTTACTGAGTCATTCCACTCAGAAAACAGAATTGGATAAGATTAGATCTTATAGTGAAAGAATGATTGCTTAGCCAAGCTACTACTGAATTTAGAAATTTCCAAATTGATTGAAGGAATTATATTACTGCAACACTAAAACCATAATAAATGTTATCTTCAGGAATCCTCACTCATCACCATTCATTTGCAGTTACCTATCTTTCATTCTCATACCTCACCTTTCAAAACTGCAGTACCTGAGAAAATCATTCATCATTCAGATAAAAAAGGTATCTTAACAAGAAAATTGAAATAATTTAAACTTTACCAAAGAGAAAAAATATTAAATATTACATTTTAAGAATGTCTTTAACATGAAATCTACCAGAAGTTTTCTTTTCCAAGTCCTTCAAAACATAAACATTATTTGAAATTTTGTCAACAACTTTACATTTAACAAATTTAGGAGCTAGCTTGGCAGAAAAGAAGTGAGCAGCGTTCGAAAGAACGAAGTTTCTTCTCCACACAACATCTCCAACACTATAGGAAATAACTTTCCTAGAAGCATTGTAATAAGAAGAATTTCTCCTATAAGATTTAGCTAAGTTATCAACAACCTTCTCAAAAACATTACCTAAAGTAGATAACAAAGTACCATAAACATTGCGATTAGCAATGCTTAAATCTGACAAATCAATTGCAGAAGAAAATTTATGTAAGGAACCATCTAAAATTGTTTCCCTACCAAACATAAGAAAATTAGGTGTAAAACCTGTAACTAAGTTTATAGTGCCATTTATAGCAGCTTGAATATGTGGAATAAATCTAGACCAAGTTCTGTGATCTTTGTCAACATAACATGATATGCAAGTTTCTATAGTTTTATTAAACCTTTCCACAGGATTATTCTGTGGAGTATACAAAGTGTTGTAAAATATCTTTGGAATATTATAACTTTTAATGAAATCCTTTAATTCCTGTAATCTAGTAAGAAATTCTATGGGACAGGTACGTCCATTAAAAGTTAAGTGAAGTTTGGTAAAGTCGAATGGTTTCCTATAATGATAATGGTTTGTCACTGGCCGCGCAAAACTGGTTGAATTATGCATTACTTCTGAACGAACTGTATTTGAAGTTATATTTGCACTTACATCTTGATTAATGTCACCGAGTAAATCAGTTGTAATTAAGTCTGAATTAATAGTTTGCATATTTGATTCAATATTTGGCAGCTTTGGAGAGACTACAACGGAATCCTGTTGGTTCACTACTTGACTGGTGCATGGATCATCAGATCTACCTTCCTTGACCACTGCAGTCTTCCCTTGTTGGTCCTCCATCATTACCAATAAAATGTTTTAAAGATTTAAATTTTTATGTAATTTGTTGAAAAACAATTTATACACGCCAAGTTATGTATTAGTTACCATTAAATATTAACACATCCAACGTTTATTTATAGACTTTTGTTTAAAATTAAAATTTAAGTTTTTATTTATTAAAGTTATTTAAGTTTTAAGTTTTGATGTTACAGAATGTAAACAATCAAAGTAGTTTTAATAGTTAATACAAATAACAATGAACCAATCTTAAGTTAGATTACTTATCAAAATTACACTTAATATAACAGTCTTAATACTGTTGTTATACAACATTAACAAAATTTAACACTTTGTACTAAAGTATTAACAAAACTATGTGAAGTTGTTTATTTTGTATTTTATGTTGACAAAACAAGCAAAAGTATATAGTGTATAAAACACTTCTAGAAAAACAATGAAAATTGACAAAACAATAAGGTAAGGTTTACACAAATAAAGAATATAAATTCAAGTTTTATTTCTTCCTCTGAAAAAATAACACAAAATAAAGTTTTATTGCTTATTACACAGCTCAACTGACATCACACACCCAAAGTGCTGCCGAGAATAATAGTGTCCCAACAAGAAAACTCTGTTGACAATCTATAAGTTCAAATGACTTATAGAAGGTCAAACATCATGTTCCTGTTCGGCAACCGCCATTCTGTAACGCTCAGGTTACCAACTTGGCTACCTTCACCTTACACCTCAAATACTCACACAACACCAAGTAAGACGGGTTGCTACGAGCCCAAAAGAAAACAGTGAAAAAAAAGAAAAGAACAATAAACTCGGGCGCCTGGCTCGCAACTAAACAAGAAAAATGCACACGGATGATCAGCCAATAGGCTCTGGCTTTTAATCTCAAGAGCAGGGGAGTGCTTTGAGTGATGTGACCCCAGTTGACCCGCAGCCATAAAACACACTTTCATAGATATAGATTTTATATTAAAAAAATTAAGGTGAGGAATGGAGAAAAATAACCAAACTATAAGTACTAAAGTTAACAAGGGTTTGGTACTCACGCGAGTGTCCTTATTTTAAGGGGTCTTACACTATAACATGTTTCCTACTCCGGAGATTGGCATCTGGTGTGTCAGCTCGACGGAGGCTTGCCGGGGTTACAGTGTTCCCGAGGTTTAACGGTACATCCACGTGAGCGCGATATCCAAAATAAAGAAGACCCGATGCTACCGCATGGTCTCTTAAGTCAACAAGCTTTCATGAGCACGCTTCAAAGTACGTGTATCACTCCTCATGACTTGATGTGGCTTATGCCATAATAATAAAAAAAACTCCAGGTTCCCCCTTTTGTCGGGTTTAAGAGTCCATCTCATTCATTATCAAATAAACATAATGAAAATTTAAAAAAAGAAAAGAAAAAGGAAAAGAAGAAAGAAGAAAGCGCTCAATGGCGCTTTAGTTTCAAAAATATTTAGCCATATTAGGCTAGGTTTGGTCACTATGGACTAGGATTACTTCTCACGACATTATCGGTGATAGAAGTGTGAATTCAGAAAGGAATGAGCTTATATCCTTTTTTCAAACGTGAGACAACGGATGTCCTACTATGCCAATCACCAGTTACTAAAGTAGTCGACTAAATTAACTAATTATAATTTTATTAACTAATTACTATAATGTAAAATAGATATAAGTATTTATTAAGTCTAAAGCGTTATATTCAAAATGTTTTAACTATATGGTGCAAATATAAATTTAAATAAAGAATCGAGTTTTATTTTTATTTCTTTAAACAAATTATCAAGCTGGCAACAAAGTTGACAGTGACATTTCGACTGACATTTAAGATGGCGATGTAAACAAAGTAGAATAATGAGGTTAGGTTTGAATTTAATTTAAGAATATTTATCGCAGTAGCGGGATCAAAAACAACACGCTACAACCTCCCTGCTCCTAAAGGTAGGTTTTCACCATAAGATATGAGTCCGTTTGAACCCAGCCAACATAAATTGTTGGAACTTCCAATATTTGTTAATGTTTGGCAACATTTGTGCTAGTGTGTGTCTATGATTTGATTGTCTGTGTGTCAACTTGCAAATCTAGAAAATGACTATTGTTTTTTTACAGAAAATAATATACATTATGAAAATGAAAAAAAAAATATCTCTAAGTCTACATGTTTTCAGGTTATATTCATTTACAAATGATGTCCGTAGACTTGAGAAACAGAAAAAATAATTATGTAAGAGTGCTTAACCTGTGACCCTTAAACTAGGCATTGCCTGTATCTTAAGGGCCAAAATTGAACCCTTTCCTTTATGCTTGCTACCCATATCTATAAACTATAAAAACAGTTAATTGAACAGGATAACACCTTCAATCCTATCTATAATATTGTAAAAACAAGTGATTTTGATTATTTATATAGGACAACAGCAACCAATCAGAATTGATTTATTTTGGCACTTTCCATCAATTAGTTGAACATGATTGGATAAAGCAAACATAAAGATAAGATGGGGGTTCACCAGACTCTAACTTGGCCTTTTGGTTAGGTTAATTATGACCGAACGAAGGTTGGCGATCGAGAGTTTTAAATAGTGCACCTTTTTCTATCCAATAATACTGTAGTATTCTCTAGTCACAAAACTGCTTGCCAAGGTATCTACCATATTCTTAAATCCATTTGTCCATTAAATTTAAGAATCATAGTCCTCATGTAAAATATAAATGTTGTGGGCAAATTTAATTACGAAAAAATAACAAAACTCAAAATTATAACATAAGATTAGTACCAAAGCAACATACCTGTTTGAACTCCACTCATGTTGACTAAAGATACCGCACAGCAATCTACAAAATATACGTTAAATCTAAAGTTTACTTATAGATCCTTAAATCAAGAAAACTCGTATCATATATACGTGAGAGATAATTCAATTATAAAGCTTTTTGTACTATTACAAAGTACTTTCAGGTAAAAAGCCACCAGAATATTACTACAACACGTCACTTCGTTTAGACGCAATAAATAATAATGTCGAATGTCTTTGTCAGTTTCAAGCTGTCAGACCAACAAACAAATGATTGTTAAGTCAAAGTCAAAATAACTTTTTGCTATAAAGTAAAGAATTTTAGCATTTAGCCAGTGTACTGTGAAAATGTACTGTCAAACTCTGAATCAGTTTCAAGAAGATGGTATATATTATAATCTTTTTGATCAGCTTTATACAATGCTAAATCGTAGACAAATATTTAATTGGCTTAGGGGTATAGATTCTTATAGGGGTATAAATTCTTGGTACAAATTAAGATTATATAATCTTCTTGGTGTACAAACCAAACTTGCTTATCATGCTTGTCATAGATTTTTTCTTGTCATTGAAATCCGAGTCCATCGTGTTATATCTATGAGTGTGGAGAAGGTACTCTGTGGTGTGGAGTAGTGATGTGACGAATGTTGGATTTTTGACATTCGCGAATGCGAATGCGAATATTTGGCTCCAACATTCGCAAATGCGAATGCTAATGCGAATTTTGACTTTCAAATAACTCGAAATTAAAGATATAAAAATCCCGATGCGTCAACTTTTTAAACTACAGAGGAGCTTATGATTTTCACACGGCTGAACCAATTTTCATGAAATAGCTAAGAACACTCTCGGTTTCGAATCCCTTTTGAACAAACAAAATAATATTAAAATCGGATCATCTGCTTTGGCGCTACAATGCCTCAGACAGACACACAGATACACATGTTAAACTTATAACACCCCCCTTTTATCGTCGGAGTTTAATAAAGAGCGCACAAAATGTTAGATTGGTTTAACATTTCGTGTCGGCAGAACATAGCCGAACCCATACATACATAATAAACAAAAATACTATTTTTAGGATAACTCTTGACTAAGATTTAAAAAATGTAAAGTCCAAAGCGCTAGTGCGTAATAAGCTGCTTTATGAACCTAAAACGGTGCAATAAGGGCAACTTACGAACAAGTTTGTTGGAAATATATATAAGTCTTACTAGTTGTATTAAAATTCTATATCCATCTATACATAATTTATTTTTTGTTTTTTAAAAATATTCGCCTTGCGAATGCGAATGTCAAAAAATATGCGAATATTCGTTACATCACTAGTGTGGAGTCATGGTCTTCTTCTTCTTTTTTCAGTTTTGGCAATTATCCTTTTATCCAAAGATATCGCTGCCAATGTCTAGTGCTTGGAGCTTGGAGTCATGGTCGTGTCGTCGTTCGTTTTTCTTTCTAGGGTGGTGAAAATCGACTGCAAAGAGCCACCTGGTCGATAATTTTATATGATTGTAATTATTCGACTAACAGTAATAATATAATGTGGATAATTCGCTTAATTGTTAGATTTTGACAATTATCGAAAACTATACCAATTAACTTGCTCTCAATAACTATGAGCAAGTTAATTGGTAAAAATATACAGGAAAAAAAACGATTTTTACTAGGTTCATCTATACATCTATACAAATAAATAAAATTGGAGTGTCTGTTTGTAATATCAAAATAACAGCTTTTCACTAAATGCATATGAAAGTACATACGACAACTATAGCAAAAACGCGAATTAAAAAATTTTTGTCTGTCTGTCTGTCTGTCTGTCTGTCTGTCTGTCTGTCTGTCTGTGTGTTTGTTCCGGGTAATCTCCGAAACGGCTGGACCGATTTCGACGGGACTTTCACTGGCAGATAGCTGATTTTATAGCGGGTAACTTAGGCTACTTTAATTTTAGAAAAACAATTAGGGTTCTGCGTAAAAAAATAAAAACACTTGAAATCAAAGAGTATCTCCGAAACGGCTGGACCGATTTTGACGGGACTTTCACTGTTAGATAAGTTATAAGCAGTAACTGAGGCTACTTTTATTTTAGAAAAACAAAATTCAAAAAATGGGTCCTGTCGCGCGGGCTTAGAACGCGGGACCGGGCTTTATTGTTAAGTTAAATTCCACGCGGGCGAAGTCGCGGGCTCAGCTAGTATATAATATTATAAGAGATGGAGCAAAGTAATATTTTTACTGCGAGGGTGACATTTTGAATCCAAGGAAGGTTTTAATGTAGTTCAGTTGTACGTCGTTAGAGGAAATAATATAATTTTGCGACTGTATGATATGTGTTACCCTCTCCGATCATAAGATGTTGTGTATTTTAATGCCGTCAAAAAATAGGCACAACAACATAAATCTGTGCAAGACCAGCTGCATACCATGATATTATTTTTTAAATCACACCAGCGCTTCTAGTACGCCAACTAGATTGTAAGCGCTATGTGGGATAATCAAGTACTTGCAGAAGTACTTGGAATATTGTAATAATAAGCTATCGAATTGTGTTGCGATTGAACATCTCTATTGTGGTTCATTTTCTTCTGTATTCTCTATGCTTTATCTACGTACGTATCTATTCATTATCTTTGGTACCTACTTTACTTTTCATGTGTCGCATCTTGTCTTTTTCCTACAAATTACAATAATTTATCGAATTTGATTTATTGTGTGAAAAAAATAGTAGGTACTAATTGCAATATAATTATAACTAAATAAATTAAATTTTTGAGGCTTTTTGAAGGTAAAAATAGGGTTGTTTGGTGTTCTTCATGTTCATCATGAAATTTATATAAAGTGCTTAATCATCGTTTGCTTTCACACTTTCTTTCATACCTACGGCTCCTACTGGATATGTCCGGTACCCCAAGAGTTACGGGTACGGAATAGTCCACAAATTTTAACGTACTAAAATAACATTTTAGCAAGATGTCGGCCACTGCATTGTTCGGTAATACTTCGGCGTTGGGCGGGAGCTCGGGTGGGAATAAGCACTTGGTGGAATTCCGGGCTGGAAGAATGACCCTGAAAGGACGCATGGTACACCCTGACAAAAGGAAGGGTCTGTTATATGTGTACCAAGGAGAAGATTCATTGATGCATTTCTGTTGGAAAGATCGCACAACGGGTGAAGTGGAGGATGACTTGTTGATATTTCCCGATGACTGTGAATTTGTTCGTGTCAATGAATGCACAACAGGCAGGGTTTATGTGCTCAAGTTCAAATCTTTTGCCAAGAAGTATTTCTTCTGGCTGCAGGTAGGAAACATAATATTATAACCCTATAGTTTACAATGAATGAATTTGTTATTTCTTTGATGTCGTAAAATAGAGAAAACAACCAGTGCAGACTAGGGTTTGCATTGATAGGTTTGACTTCATCATTGCAATGATTTCCTTCCTATCTAGGTATTTGCTTGATGTGATCATAATCTTTCAGGAACCTAAAACAGACAAGGATGATGATTACTGCCGTCGTATCAATGAAGCACTAAACAACCCTCCAACATCTGGCGGCCGTGGTGGAGGCAGCGGTGGTGCACAGGATGGGGAGTTGCAAAATCTGCTGAACAACATGTCACAGCAACAATTGATGCGTTTGCTTGGTGGAGTTGGTCAAATTGGAGGATTGTCGTCCCTCCTCGGAACCATGGGGTAATTTCTTCTTATTTATTAGCATAGCCAGGCACCGTTAATAAAATAGTTAACTACGTTAATCCGCTACTAAAAAAGTTAGCTTCGTTAACCGTTAAAGTGTTACATTTCGGAAGAATTAACGCAAGTTAAAGTTAATCCGTTAATATGTGTAAAATTGCATCTTTATATTGTTGCGTTAGTGAATAGTGAACTTATAAAACCTGTGGGTTTAGGTTCTGGAAGTTAACAAGTTAGGAACAAAACAAAATACTTGTATAATTCAAATGAGTAATTTAATCTTTGGGCATAGGGTGCATGTTCCCAAACAAACAAAACACTCGATACTCTAAGCACGGCGCTAAGTAATGAAATGATCAAACGAAACAAATCTCTTAGCAGGTTTCTTTCTCACTCGCATGCGCCGGCAAAATATATCTAGTTTTGTTTTTGTTTCACTCGCTGCCACGTGCTTCCGCCCGGCACTTGTTGGTGCGGGGTGCCGAGCAGTAACTATTAGGCATTGGATTAATGATTAACGGACTTCTGCATATTAACGGGAGTTAACGTGTCCCTTAACATTTTTAAAAGTTAACTTAAAAGTTAATCAAAATGTTAACTTCGTTAATTAACGATTAACGGATTAACGAGTTAATGCCCACCTATGCTCATTAGTACCAATATCATTTGTTGTTATGAACATTAAATTATGTTGTAAATATTCTGAGATAATAAGTAATATGATTGAAGCTTAAGTTGGAGTATAGGCTGCTACTTGTAAATCAGCTCTCCACTAATAAAGATATTTCCCTTGGAAGATTGCAACTATGAGAATACATTTACATAGCCTAGCCTGTGTAGCAACAGTACAGCCCTTACCATTGTTAAATTAAGAGAAGGATATGCAAAGGGACCTGTCATATTATATTGATACAACTAAATTGATAGCAACAACAGTAGCGGTGGCAGCGGCAACACGAGCACGCGTCCGTCGGCGGGCAGCGGCAGCAGCTCGCGCGGAGGCAGCGCGCCGCGCAACGCCGAGCCCGCCGCGGCCGCGCGCACCCCGGCTCGCGCGCGCGACTCGCCCGCCCCCGCACCCGCCGCCGCCGCCGCTGCGGCCGCCGCCCCTGCAGCCCCCGCCACCGCTGCCAGCGCCGCCAGCGCCGCACAGTCTCGTGGTAAGATCCAAGCCCACCCATATTCTTCTCAGATTCAGGTTTACAATTTCATTTTCACGGGCTTCGCAGCCGCCAGGGGACTGAGAACGTTTTTATGTGATAGTCTAGCCGAGTAACAGCATTAGCAAGGTGACCATGTCAAAATCCGTAGGTTTTGTGTGCATAATATGTTTATAATGATATAACAGGTGGGCAGATTTATTTATCGGACCTGCAACGCTACTTCTCTGGTTTGGGCAACGCGCCCCCGGAGGGCGAGGCGGGCAGCGGCGCGCGCGTGGACCTGGCGGCCGCGCTGGCGGCGCCCGAGGTGGCCGCGACGGCGGGCGCGCCGCGCAACGCCGAGCGCCTGGCGCCGCACCTGCCGGCCGCGCCGCCCGGCGCCGCGCAGGACGATGTAAGGACCACCCTGCTCTCACCGCAGTTCGCTCAGGTGAACCTTTAACTATAGCGCACCCGCTACCGGACGCGCGGGGGCGAGGCGAGATGGCCGCTTGGGCTTCGTTTTGTTCGCGAGCGATTCGCGCCCGGCCTACGTTCTTAACGCTTTAGTGGCTCGCGCTAACGGTGCATGCCGCTTTTCTTCGGCTTCTATTTTTCCGTTCTCATTCTATCCGCACCAAAATATAATGCATGTATCCCAAAGTGGCAAATTTTAATACCCAACTATCAATCAGTTTGTGCCCGAATGTTGTAAAAGCGAGGTGAGAAGGGCTATCAAAGTTATTATATTAAGAAGCATGCAATTAAGTGACTCTTTATGATGTTTGTATGTTACCGAGAGTTTGCATTTATAAAACATTACATAAAAACACTTAAATCTCGATTATCTGACAAAGTATCAAACCATGTTTGCATTGTCAAAGAAAATGTGCTGTGTTCACCACTGATCGTAAATAAACTTGTCAGCTGTTTACTGTATAGCAATCAAATAATAAAGTTGAATTTTGATACAACATAATACAAATATTCTGATAGAGTAATCAGCACTCAACTTCAAAAATATTCCCTAACTTCCTCCAAGTAAATTCCAACGAGTAGGGATTGTTGCATAGCTGGATACATTATCTAAGTTGTTTAGCACGATAACTTGTTGAAGATTTCGACTAGTTAACTTACTAGTTGACGAAATATAAATCAATGTTGACGTTACTTTGACGAAAATTCCGACATTATGTCCATCTATCGCAAGTGTGAACACGAAACTCGACTAACTGTATCTTAAGATTTGTTCGACACAATATAAGTTTCTAAACATTACTAATCAATATGTTGTTGGTGCAAACTCATGGTAATAAGTAAAATATAGGTACTGCAGGTACCTGATGTTAAAATATAATGACTATACTAGGTGAAACAAAGGGTATAAAATTTTTTTTTGCAACTTTACTTTGTAAATCTAAAACTATTGGCTTTGAGGGACAGTTGAAGTACTAAACGTTTTGTAGACTTATGACACCTTCTGTTTTTAAGTTTCCTTCAAAGCTGAGAGTTTTAGAATTACAAAGTTAAGTTTTGTAAAAAAAATATACCCTTTCTGTTTCAACCTGTATATTATATCAATAGTGCCAGTTCATGGTCTACTCATTGTAACCCCAAGTAAACATGTAATCATGATAAATAGTGTAGTCTTTAAATGTGAAAAGCTCAGGTACCTACAGTTCTATATAAGCAGTACATATCTTATTACTCAATTCATATTTTACAGGCAGCCAACCAATTCTCATCGGCGCTGACTTCTGGCCAAATGGGACCTGTGATATCGCAGTTCGGTTTGCCTTCTGATGTAACTTCGGCCGCGAATACTGGAAATATGCAGGCTTTCTTTAAAGCTCTTGAAAATACATCTAACACTTCTGATGGCAGTAAACCCAAGGAAGGCGAAGAGAAAAAGAAGGATGAGAAACCGAAAGATGATAAAAGTGACAAGAAAGATGATGATGCTGAAATGGCACTAGATTGATTTGAAGTTGAATCAATTCGCCATACATTTATTTCTTGTGCCACTTTAAGCAAAATGTATGTTTTATTTGCGATTGTTCTGTTCTTATTAGATATTGATTGAAATATATAGTGTTTTCTTTCTATTTTGTTTTATTTATCTACCAGCAAGCTTAATTTAATTACGATGTCTTATTATGTGGGTCATGCAAACATTTTTTTGTTGAGGCACTAGCAGCTGTCACTTGGTATACAAGTTGTAGGAAGTCTTCAGCTTATCGCGTTTTATAGCTGATGCAAGAGATTTTAATAATTTAGGTTACTGCACAGACTTCCTATACCCTTATTATTTAACGTGGATTACCAGTTGTGTAGTTACACCATATTTTGTCTTTTTCTTTTGAATGACATATTACTGATGACAGAAAGAGATCAAAGGCAAAGCGTTTATTTTGTTTAGGCCGACGGGGGCACTTACAAATTGTCAATGTTTCATTTTTTCTTAAGTATATCTACAACCGGATCGGAACGCGACCTCGACTGAGAAGATCCGGCAAGAAAGTCAGCGGGATTGTATTTTTACATTACAGATAGTTCAGTGTGTAACTATTTGCCCACTAATCCACGTTTGTTAATAAGGAGGTTAAGTGTGTGGTTTATTGGTAGGTTAACATATTTTTAATTTTAATTATTTCGGTAAAGTGACATCTATTAGAAAATGTGCCATCGATTAGTGTAGCACCCGAGCACAGATGGCGTTCAATGCAATTTATTTTTTATGTGCGTACAACGAACGGAGAAAAGTAGTGTTAATTGCGTTAAGTAGGTACGTAATATAAAGGTCGCAAATTTGTCAGATATTAATGGCACAATATCTTAGATAGTTACTTGCCTAAAATCAGTTTTTGGATTCGCCATTATTATCTCATACACAAACTTTATTAGATACAATACAATTTCTTTAAATAATGAAGTCAATTTTAATTGTCAACAATCTTGAGTGCATCCTCTCGTGATGTGCTTGCCTTCTATGTTTCTATAGAGATACGTAATCGTATTGTAGGTAGATGTACCAATAATGAAGCAGTCGGAACATAGTATTATAACCCTTATGAACTAGTATTAAAGGTTACGCCTACGCAGCCAATGAAGACCTATACAAACATCAGCGGCTAGCTTGATATTTTGTATGTGATACCTACTTTCAATTCCGTCGGTCGGTAGTAATATTCATTCTCTGTCCGAGTTCAGTGCGGTGCGCTCGTTTACATGTGCTAATAAAATATGTTTAGATGATTATTTATGTAAATTTGCATTAAATACCACGGATGTAAATAGTGTGAATAGTGTTGTGCTCTCAGCTATGTAAACAAACGTTATAAATTGGTGGAATGGATCGGGTACAGGTTTCGCAAGATGTATGAGTAACCAATGACCGCAGGGCATCCCTGCGCGGGGGTGGACAGGCGGGGGGAAGGGAAGACCAGATTGCCAACTACACTGGTTGGTTCTTGGTATATCTCGAACAGGATTACAAGAATTTAACAAGTGAGTATACCGCATATTTTTGAATCTTAGAAAGTAGGTATAAATAAATAAAAGTATAAGTTCTACGAAACAGCACGTACCTATTGACACGTTGACTCATCTATTAATTAAGCAATAATCACAGCATTATACAACTTAATTGTTATAAAACTATTGTCAAAAAACTTACTACCTATGTCCTTTATATAAATGTAATATATTTATATAAAGGATATTATGCTTTTAAAATGTTTTCGGAAGCACTCATTGAACATGGTTACCTGTACCGATCTTAGAGTAAATTTCTAAACGGTTACAAGGTGTCATGAACACACATGTTAGATTACCTACATAAAATCATCCTATTCTGTTGCAAAACTTCTACACAACGCGCAAATCAATTCAAATTGAACGATTCAGTTAAAAGATTGTTATAACAATCATTCCATGAATAAGCAGTAGATTAGGTATGTATTTGGTGTCGCAAAGCGAAGACACGAGCGCGCGGTGACCTCGAGCGATGGCGCGGGGGGTGCGGGGCGCTGGGGAATCCTTCTGGCGCCAGACCGGCATCGGCGTCTACCCGCGCCCCGCCCGCCTCCGCCGGTGCCCACACCCGCACCGGCCAACTCGAAATAGATGCACGGTGATTTACGCCTCGGGTGTATGAGTAAATATGTTGCTTGCCTGCCTGCCTTGGCACGTCCGCCCGCCCCCGCCGCATGCCGATCTGCGTCCCATCTCACAGCTAACGTTCACCAAACTCGGCGGATCATTACACACTCACTACATAAATACCATACGTAATTTTGCAAGCTGGCGATGTCGTCAGCATCTACATTGTGTAGGTATAATACTTGCTGTTCGTACTTCGTTGAAAAGAGCTGTATATTTCTACTAACTGTGAAGTACTTACATTGTACCTACTCATCGCCTTTTTTGGTATCTTATATGTTTAGCCCGACGACAATTTTAAAGTGAAACTTATGTATAGGCTGTTTTATTAATATTCGAAATAGGTGTGCAACTTTAAAATCTTTGTGTGAAACATCATCAGCTGTTAGCATGTTGTAGGTTTGAGACGCGTTGAACGGATCGACAACAAAAAACAGTAGTAGACTGGTTACACTTACTAATTCGAGACTCGTAAACGAGTACGGAATGCGGACCTTTTGCGGACTTAACAATGACGTAGTGTTTGTGTGCTACTGTTTTAAATGCAACCAAATTGTATTTTTAATGTGAACAAGTTACAAATATTCACAAATGTTACTGGACCTTATAGATAAGAAATAAATATATCAATAGGTTGGTAGGTAATGCATTTAACAGTCTGACTCAATCAAGCTACAATGATTGAGTAATTAATATGGTTGGTGTGCGATATTTCCAAGAAAATGAATAACATGTACCTATTGCAAATGATAAGACTTTAGTGCTTAAAGATTCCCTCTTATCGTGTCCGCTGATACATAATCCATTTTTGGTGAATCGTTATCCTCTTTGCATAGCCTTGTTTTCATTTGATTGATAACAAAAAATACGTTTTAATCGACTCATTAAAGTTAAGTAATTTTGCGGCACACAGGCTTTATGCAGCAGATGTATTTTTCGTTAATAAGTCCGTGGATCAGTGATCATGGTTGGCAACAATGGTCGGGAACAAAAAATGTAGCCGTGAGACCGGTCTCACTGGTTCCCGCCAATCTTCTCAGTATCTCCATCGATGTTTTTCCATTTCATTCAACTTAAATAAAGAATACATTGATCTAAACTGTAACTAGATACTTAGGTAAACTTATACATATTATTTATTTTCACACCATGAAGAACTTTTCGTCAAATTACAATGCATATTAAACGTCACGCAAAGCCATTTCGTATCCAATTCAAGCGTCTAATTAGTGATTGTGACTTTTTTTACTTAGTACACTGGTACAGCAGAATGCCTTGTAGGTACTGACCTACAAGGCATTTTGCTGCACAGTACCTACAGACATCTGCACCGTTGTACCGGTGCTCGTGTAGTCGACACTCGGCAGGTGCATCGGGTCCTGCGTACTTGTTTAGTTGGCTGTTGGAAATGCAGCTTATAACATTTATTTTATTTTAGTCTTATTAAAAGAAGTTAAATTATGTCAATTTACCTACCTATTATTGATTAATTTAATAAAAAATATTAATTTGCTATATCGGTTGTCAATTACAAAGAATAATGTTTACATGGATTATCAACCTTTTTCAGGAATAGATCACTTCGCTTCCCTAAAATGTTCGTTCCATAATATCGTCAGAAATCGTATTCCAATGTTATAATAGGAATTCATACAATTCACATGAAATTATTTCAGGGCCTACTGCTATGTTGTACCAGGAGCCAATTTGGCTGATGCCTTCTTGATTTTAATTAAAAAAACACTGATGTGTTTCATGTTTCGTATCATGAAATCTACGATCTTAACATCCTAGGCAACCAATACTATTACCTATCTAAAGGTCTATAAATTGGTTCATTTCTTCTCTTTTGGAGTTGCAAATGCCACAGATACTTATATGAAAAAAGCGACTAACTACGCCCTGCGCGCGCTGGGAAAAAATAAATTAATCAATTAATGCAGAAAACTGATTTACCTAAAGCTATTTACTAGATGAGGTGTGTAACAAGTGTTTTGAGTACCAAGTTATGTAAGGAATCAGCTTCAGTAACTATTTAATCTAAATATATATAACTCAAAGGTGCCTGACTGACTGACTGACATAGTGATCTATCAACGCACAGCCGAAACCACTGGACGGATCGGGCTGAAATTTGGCATGCAGGTAGATGTTATGACGTAGGCATCCGCTAAGAAAGGATTTTGATTAATTCTACCCCCAAGGGGATAAAATAGGGGATGAAAGTTTGTATGAAACTTTGTCAATTAAATTCCACGCGGACGAAGTCGCGGGGACAGCTAGTATTTTATAAATGGGTTGGAGGTAAAATACATTTTTGGTATACCTACCGCATAGGTAATGCATTACATTCGAGGAACATTGTATTGGAGTTAAGTTAACGTGTGTATTTTATATGCTCAAGTAAATTAATTATGTAAGTGTCATAGAGGTCATTGGGAATAACACTGGGTACCTAGCCATTAGGTACTTTTGAATCTTAATGATTTGTATGCGTGCGTAAGTATTCACTTTCATACGATTCTAAATCTCTTGTTCAATATTTATTTGTGCTGTCAACCATACCATTATTTGCTGGATCAATCTTAACGAAACAGTTAATTTAATACGGTAAGTAAAACAATCTCGAGCCCAACGCTTTTACCGTAAAAAAAAATTAAACCGACTTTAAAAAACCTGGGTGCACTAAAAAGCTAGAAATAACTGGGGACCTTGAATTTATTTTTATGAGTCAGTGCTAATTAAGGGAGGTACCTGAGAAGTAGTCCTAACGTAGTGTAAAGATAGTGGAATAAAATTGACCTTATTTTAGTATCTAAATTTTCATTTTTGCGTTGGTTTATGTCTATTCACTTAATACTTATAAGCCTAGAAAAAAACTAACGCGTCGAATTTAGAATCTCTTCCTTTATTAAAGACAGTTACTTACTTAAAAATTACATTGGCACAAAATAGAGATGTGCGTATGAAGTAAGAGTAAGTAGGATTTGGTTGTTTTGTGATACTTGTCTTAATTCGTTTAGTGGGCGTAACATAGGATTTGTATTGCAATTTTTGCAAACATTGCGGCACCTACCGAGTTCAATTGTTATTCTAAATCATTAAGGGACCCATTCTAATTCACACAAAAAAAAACCAAATCTGTCCAACCATTTTCGAGCTTTTGCTAGACTAGCGCACAGTAATTGGTTTATATAAGTTCGTTGAGTTTAAAAGAAACGTTGGTGCCTACCTCTGCGAAGAAATTAATAATTGAAATAGGGTGATTTTGCATTTATTCAATTAAGGCGGTCATTTCACTGGAAACTCTAATCAACACCTATACAAAAGCAGTCTCGACGCTTTTTAGTTGCAATATATTTTCTGGAAACCGTTCACTTACTTGCTTTTTTGATTCCGATACTTGGAAGTTAGGACGACGCCCCTGCCTATTAAAAATAACTTTTTTAATAGCAGAGGGTATCGAGGAAGTTTCCTGGAAATATCGGAATCGTAAATGTGAAAAGGCCATGTAGGTAGGTAATGGAATGAGTGTTTATTATAGGCACTTGCGTTACAACCGTGCCGCGCGGCGTCGCTCCGTGCGATCAGTGCGCGATGCGAGACGGGCGCGCGTGCTGGAGGGTATTCCGAGAATTGCACATTGGCTGACTGAGCACATCACTTCTTACTATGTTGGTAGTTTTGTTTGTTGCTCGAGCAGGTATGTTTACTGGCCATATAATACCAAAACGCAACTGGTAAAGTCTAGATTGCCGCTCAAACTTGTTTACCCGGGCTCGGGTTGCCTAAAAGGTTTTGATAAAAACAAGAGGCACTTTCATCAACCAGGCTGGGTTAGCCGAAATGTATGTGTATTCTCGTCTAGGTCGGTAGCTACGGTACTAACTGATTAACTTACCTACATATCCATTTTCTATTCGCGAAAATATTTACACAAATATATATTGCAGTAGGAATAGGTTCCTATTTAAATACAGGATGTTACAGAAGTAGAACATACAAATTTAGGGACTGACTTTCGTTACTTATGTGGTGTTTGATAATTATGTACTCGTATGTAGATATTCAGTTAAGACAAACTATACGTAGATAACTATCATCTTTTCTGAGTTACGGACCTTTGAATGTTTGTCACACACAACGTTGCATAGGACTAGGTATTGTATTATATTATGTTTCAAACTTTTGAATCATTTTGTATTGTGTGTGTTTCATTAAACACATTCATTAATGAAGTCATACCGTGTGCGTAGTAGGTAGCTAAGTAATAAATATTGCAACCATAATTCGATTCTATAAGCTACCATGTTTAGGTAAGATTTGAAGGAACACGGAGTCACGTGCTGTAATTTGTCAATGGGAAGTGACGTAGGGGAACCATGTTGGATTGTTTGCCATTAAACGTTTCATTCATCATAGTATATTTTATTGAATTACATACTAATAATTTGTAGTTAGATAGATATTTACGATATAATACAGGTAAGTACTTACTTACATTCAAAGAATAGCGATGTCTTCGCGATATATAAGTATATCTGAATATTATTGTTGTTATCGTTTATCGTGCTAACATTATCAGCAACTTGTGTGAATTTGAATAGGGCCAAACTTGAGTGACAGAATATTATCAAAAGGAGTAAGTACCTTCATATTTTTGCGTCACGAAACAAGATTAAGTTATCTACTAAATTGATAAAATTTAGACCTAAAACCAAAGGTATGATCTTTTATCATATCGAATCACGTTTTTTAGAATTTGTTTATGCGGATTCGTATAGGTAATCACTGCTTAGCGTATTATACGTTGTTCTAAGTACTTGTTTATTTTTAGGTTGCCTCAAAAAGAAAAAGGGAAGGAGCTGAATATTCATCCATTCGATTTACGCGCTATGAAATGTTTCATAGAACTTTAATATGATTTCTAATCATAAATCCTATCGGAAACTTCTCCTTAGGCACACCTAATAAATAAAAGTAGGCAAATATACATTTCTTACCTATGACAAAACGTGTAAATTAGAAGGTTTACAAGTATGCGTTTCGTTTAGATGGAGGTGATATTTATTCGCGTTTATAATATGTATTTTCTATATGATGGAACGAAAAATGAGTGGGCGCGTAAAGAATGCACCTCGGAAGTGGGAACACCTCTGGCGAATTACTGGCTGGTGTCCAAATGACGATCTCGACACACTTGTCAGCCCAATCTTGAACACAACCAAAAGCCATCGATTGCGTGATACAAGGAGAACACAATGCCAAATCTATTTTCGCCAAATAATACTTACCTACAAAACAACAATGAGTTTTTGGCTATGTAGGTAGGTACATGCGACCTAATGTAGCGTACCAGCTATCCGTAAACAACGCGATAAATAGTACCAAAAATATATCACTAAAATTAATTTAGTAGAATTCCGTTGTGGTTACTTAAATTAAATTAAATCACAAGTATTTTATTTACTTGATTGAGAAGTCCTACCCACTCACAAAGAGTACATGCAAATCGTGAACGTCATTGAGGAAAGACTCGCGAACGATGAATAGTTATTTATTTGGTCAAGTGCTACCCGGTTCAGAGTGAGTCACGAATATTATTGTCGCATTCACATGTAGGTAGATAGGTATATGGCGTATTTTGGTCGTTGATATGCGAACGCCGGAATTCGAATGACGCCATTCTCTTAATGCCAATTCTCTTCATGCAGTCTCAAGACCCACCTTTCGTAATATAAGTAATTATCCTAATTATTTTCCATCACTATAAAATCGAGGTAATTTTCAATTAATCGAAGTGCTTTTGTGTTAATACTTTAACCATTAAATATTTATTATGTACCTACTTAACTTACAACTGGTGGTGCATAACTGCCAGGGACAATTTCCGTGCGTTCAAGCGCTTTTGCCATACCTATTATTGGAATCAAATATAATTAGCTCACGAGTTTAGGTCCAATTAGTCATATTCCGATCCGTGGTGCCTCACAACTGGTCTTCAATCAGCTGTAACAGTCTTGTCTCTATGGCAATCAGCCCATACCAGCTATTTTGTCTCCCGCTTTGCAAGGGAGGGAAGTGGATTTTTTTTCTTTTAACTCCTCCTATAGTTCTTTCGATTAAATTCGTGCGGGTTCCAGGACAATTTAACTTTTCCCCGGGACTCGTCGAGGGTCAAACCTCGACGTCATTATTGGTCACCATTGTCGATCCTGGCTTATAGGAGTTACAGTGAAAAAAAAGTGGTCGCGCATAAACACCTGCCACAAAACCTAACGTTTCTACTTAATGTTTATATTGATTTGGTATTTTACTTTGACGGCAGATGTTGAGATTAAATGCGACTTTATTAGAATTCTCAAGGACCTGTCCTATAAGTATCTATGTAAAAAGTACGTCTGTACTGTACCCAACAAAAGTTAGTGACACTTTTAAAATTCAATTGTTTTTGCACTGCTGTGAAAAAATAGCCACCTAGTATTTAAATTTGATTGGACAACTAAAGTGACAACCGCTTAGTGCAGTGGTTCGAGCGTAGGCCGCACGGCTCACTGCACATGGCGGTTGCGGGTTCGATTCCCGTCGGGGCAAATTTCGGAAATGGCCTTTTCGTATTGTTCCCATAGTACAACCATTGCTTATTTTGGGGCCATACAGTTGGTGTGTCAGTCTGGCGATATTTATTATTATTAAAGTAGTTCGATGAAATCATGAGTACCGATTCAACGAAAAACCAGTCATAAAGATCGGTGACTGGAAGGTGCGGTCCGTCTCGGCTGTGTGAGTCGATCGTTGGCGTAGCGGTCGAGCAAGTTAAGCGATGACCTGGTTCTGAGGGAAGCCCAAGCAAGGTGGGGACAGCGCGGATGGTTCTGCATTTGCTGTGCTCCACAGCCTTTCATTAAGGACTTACAAGTACCTGAGGTACTTGTCTTATACTTGTACGCATAAAGTGCTTTCACAAAAAATACTGCTTTATACATTTGCATTATATCTTGTACTTTGTTATACTCATTGGTGACCCGCACCAACTTCGCATGGGTAAGCCTTGTACGAGGAAATTAAACCTCTGTAACGTAGCTTAGGTTAAAACTTAAATAAATTCGGTTATGTACAATTTCTAAAAGAAGTCCATAGAGTAGGTTGTACGGCAGAACGAGTACGAGTACTGCAGAGGTACAGACGGGTGCCATCGGAGATGTTTTTAAAATTTAACAATGTAGCGATTTAAGCTTCCATTCCGCTTTATTTATTACATTATACATATACTTATCCATGTTGGTTTCGTAACTACGTATATAGAAACGAATTTGTAGAAATAGTGTAGGTATTCCCTGTACCTATATATAAATTCGCACAAAATATTTATCTCGACTTCGGCTTGCCCAGTTGCCTGCCACCAAGACTGGTTTCATGGATTCCCGCCCACGCGACTTCGTGGCGCCCGGGTGGTGATCTAAACATTTTATTCAGTATATATTTACAGCTGCATATTTATAAGATATTATTATCCATAAGTTAAACACAAAATATGTAGGTAAATAGGTACCTATTATATCCTCGCCTCGTTCTAAATGAATACATTTTTATAGTATTTCTTATGGTTAAAGATGATAGTAAGTAAATTAAAAGTCCTTCGTAGAAAAAAAATTAACAGTATGATTTTCCTACTTTCTTGATACATTTTATCACCCTACTTTAAAGGTAAAACCGTAATGGTGTTAGATACCTATTACAAAAATAAAGTTGATCACACACACACACGCAGTAAATGTTTAACGCTTATTACTATGAAACAATCAACTCACGCATTCTCCAATGCAGGAGACATACAGAAACAGACACTCCTTGTGCTGCGAAACTCAAGGTTGTGGCGTGACGTCGGCACTCGGCAACAGGCGGTACCTACGCCAACCAACCAAACAACGCAACAAGTGCCCCGCGCCCCCGCGCTTCTCATACCATACGCCAAACACCAGCTGTTATGGAACCAATGTTTGGCTTGCCCAATGTTGACACTTGTCTTACTATAAAGTGTACTAATAGCCCGAAATGTGGCAGCCAATTGGCTAAATTCCTTTTGCACCCAACGGCACAAACCATATCCATTCTATAATACATAGACCAGCGATGTTTTCTTCCTGTACTTAGATCAATATTTATACTCTAAGATCTTTTTTTTTAAACGTGCAACCGCAAGTTTTTTAATCTAGTTTTTTGGCGTTCGCTGTATCTATTGCTTGGTTCGCTTCCTCACAAAGTTGTTCGCACGCGAGCGACTGCGTGCTATCCTCGAAACGCGTGCGTCATCGCCTCCGCAATACTGATAAGCACCTACCAATTATCATTGCAAATAATATGTTTATATTAAACATTCGTTTCTAGTCTGACTGCCCTGAAGTTTCTCCACTAAAATTATCACTAGGTACGGCGACTTTATACCTACATAAGTACTGATAAATACTACGCCACGCTTATTTGTGTAGGTAAAGTTATGTGAATATAATGTTTATTATTACAGAATTTTGATAAAGAGGTCTTGCCGATAGTAAGTTCACGAGATCAGTTAAATATAGGAAAATACCAACTCAGTATAAATGAATTTTATTAAATACTGATTTACACTATTTGAAGTTTTGAAATAAAGACTTTGTGTTCTTGCCTTTGTTATGTACTGTAAAAATTAAATGTAGATAGTTATACCTACCTAAATAACTGCATACTGATGGCGGTAGGTAGTTTCCTGCAATAGAGAATGTCAGTGGACGGTGGCACATAAAGCCGATACCCGTTCTAGTCGAGCGCAACCGTTACGAAATCAGTGCTGCATGAAAATTACATTGCGTTGCCTACGGCCGAATGCCGACACAAAAGTGATAACACAATTTTGGTGCTAACACCGCGATTAGTTTATGAATTTGCAAACGTCATCTAGCTGGACTAAATTATCACAATGTAATAAATTCACCGTGTTAAAAATGATAATATAGGTACCTAAGTATATTATTTTTTTTTGCATTTTATGTGTATGTTTTTTGCTCATATTTTTTGATTACCGTTAACATGGGCATTATTTGTAAGTACAAAATTCATTAATGTATATCCAACTGCAGACAATTTTATACTCAGTTTCTTGCATAGTCCATTGAGCCACGCTTAATTGTATGAAAACTTAATGATGATACTGTAGGTGATTGTAGTTAAAACGCAGGTTAAAGTCCGTGCATATTATGTAGATACGTATAAATAGATTACGAAGAACAACCGATCCGGTTGCGGTGAAGGAGGGAGATAGATAAAACGCGACATGAATCACTACTTACAGCGGGCGCAGAGTGTGGTGCGCGGGTTGGGACGCGGGCGGCGCGGGGAGCTGAACGGAACGAAACGACGAACAAACCAACGACATTACAAACAGTTGAACAGTCATCCACGGCGCGGCAACGTGCGTTGTCCCTTCGGCGAATGTGCGATAAACCTGACATATTTTGCTAATTACAGACAAAACAATTAATAAATAGAATGCTAATAATTGTTATCGTTTACTGAAAAGAAAGTAGCACCAAACTACGTAGTGGGAGTGAGAATTTATGTGACGAGAATACAGGTGTTTCTCTGTGTGTGTGTGTGTGTGTGTGTGTGTGCCGTGTGGCGTGGATCGTCGCGCAATTATTAACGATGATTCACTTGCGCACGGGTGAAATGCAGCATATCGGACTTGTTGACATTTGTTCTGAAGGCGTCAACAAATGATATCAAGACAGCATTGATATAATGGTGGACTGATCAATCATACCGCGGTAAGATTTGATAACTAAACATGGATCTTTCGTTACCTTCTTAGTAGATATTTAGTCGTATTTTTACTATAATAGTGGATCAGTATCACAAACATATACCAAATTAAAAATAGCATGAGAAAACAATTTGACTACACTTGGTGTGGGTGTTGCACCCGATCGATCGTCATTCGTAAGGCCATAGAACGGAACTAAGACACGGTTAGGTACGATTATGGAAAAATAATATTTACCTGAGTAGCTACTTATGTATCTAGATACTTACTATGAAATTAGTACACTGATGTTATGATAATATAAAAAAATAAGTAAACATAAACAATGGTAGGTAAATAAAAAAATGCGACTCTTCTTTCATAGGTGCCTATAATAAAACAAGGTCTTCCTTTTTCTTTAATGGATTTGTGTGTACCTCCCTAGAAAATGAGTTTATTTTCTGTAAAATATCTTTATTGTGATTTTCTATAAAGGATAAAGCAATGAGCAACAATTATGATGAGATAATCAGGTATTATAACATACTACCCTACGAACAATATTCATAGATCTCTTCTTCATGCATTGTTCCTATGAAGGCAATAAGTATTTATAATTAATTATAAATTAATTTGTTAATTAATCAATTATTAATATATCTAAGTTATATCTAGCTCGGTTTCTGTGCCTCAAAAAACATAAATCGCGCTCACTTTTTACGTTGGCATTTGGTTACAATAACCGATTTCACGCACGTAATGTGTGACTTCATAAAGGTTTAATAAAGAACTGAATTAGGGAAGGATGTATATTCCGGTATTGTACCTGTTAAGTATGTATATGTGTATAGCGATAGAGGCAATGGGTGCTGGCGGCGTGCTGGCGGCCGACCCAGGCGTCGCCAGGGCCGCCTGGCGTGGCGCCAGGCCGGCGGGCGGCGGCCGGCCACCGGGATTCCTTTGTTTCATTATAAAGCTGATCCCTGTCCGCGTATGAAATCCTTTCTTACTCCCAATGATCCCAAGTATCAGTTTAATAACGGACAATGTCAATAGATTATTATCATAATTAAACTAGGTAGGTACATCCTATCTTAATATAATTGTGCGTGGCAAAATTTGCCTGAATAACTTTCCCGTATTACCTACCTTCCTATGTCAGTCAGACGCCCGTAGTTCGGTACATTTTAGCAGTAGCCGCTTACATCTTATATCACAACGAGCCCGCCAGTGGTTATTTAAATACGTGCACACACGGAACTGCTTATTCGCCGATACGTAAACTTATAGCTTGGGTGTGTGTGTGTGTGTAAGTGGCAAGTGCGTACTGAGCTTATTTGCTCGACTGTTCTCAAACGAGCGGAGCGGCTTGGTTGTCTCCAGTTCTCGGAAATTGTAACGCCTTCTTAGAACGTACCAACAACGCAGTCGTCCACGAACGACTCAAGTGAGCGCAGAGCGAGGTCGCCCGCCATCGTACTACTACACACATTTCGACGGCATCTCGCTCGCCTGTATCGATAACTCACACATACATTCACTAGATTTCTCATTTTGCTTCGTATAACGCTCTTGAATACCTGAGTCAGTTTTTAAGACAGGTATCACCACACCCAACGATATGATGTTATTTTTAAATTTACCGCAAAATATTAAATAAGTACTCTTCTAGTTTTAAAAATAATCCTACTTTTTATTACATATATCCATAAGATTGCATTCCACATTGATTTTATTAGTAGGGACAAAATAATTCGTTGGATAGGAAAAATGTATCCCTATGAATGTTTACGAAAACAGTATCTGCTCGAGAAATAAATATACAACAGAAAGCAGCGACGGCTGGGGATATCCTCGTCTATTAACGTGACGTCATGGTGATGTCACACTACACACCAATAGAAATAGCGCGGCACATGCGCGTTGCGTCAACTCGTTCACCGCAACGCTGTCTTGTGTAGAGTGATTTGAAATAAGAAATAGTATTTACATGTGAGCTTTAAACAACTTCGATGCGCGTGATTTAGTATTAGTATTGCATTATTAATTTTATATTTAACTATATATTAAGAATAATAAAGATAACACTTGGGTAAACTATTTCTGACAAAAGAGAAAGCTTGTGTATCTTTAAATTTATATTTATCTTTGCAGGTACTAACATCGCGGGTACGATGCCGCTTACACAAGAAAAACGTTTGGATAGCAATTTCTCCAATAACAATGATCACAGTTATCTTCATAAGAAGTTTAAAAAAATGGCATCTTCCATGTCTGTGTTTCCCGGGAATTTATCCAAACCGGGAGAAACCAGACTTAAAGATACAATTGTATCTACGGCTGCTAGCAGTCTTTCAATTTCTAATGGGAGTATTGCCGCAGCACATCCAGAAATAGAGAAAATTAAAATAAAAGAAGATAGACAGCATTTATATGTCCAAGAAATGGAGAAAAATGTACAAACTAATTATAATGATGAAAATAGTAGGATAAGTAATGTAAATAATATTTTTCAAGTATCTGGTCAGACCAGTTTTACTGATGATTTTTCAAATAAGACTGAAAATCTTGAAAATGATTTAATCAGAGATGCCTACAATGGTGGAATCAGTGGGCGTTATGTGTGCCCCTATTGTAAATTGTCTTGTGCCAAGCCTTCAGTTCTTCAAAAACATATCAGAGCTCATACGAATGAGAGACCATACCCTTGTGTACCTTGTGGATTTGCTTTTAAAACAAAGTCTAATTTATATAAACATAGAAGGTCAAGAACACATGCTCTAAGATTGCAAGGAGCAGATATATCGGCTACGGTAAATGATGAGGATATTTCGGGTGGATCCGAAAGTGATACCTCCATTCCACCTACGTCTATATCAGAAACAGGTTCTGATGCCTCAATTGTACGTGTTGAATTTATTGAATCCAATGACTCCCAAGAATTGATGAATGACATGCCATCGACAAGTATGACTATGCCTTTTGGTGATAACAAATCAAAATCAATTTACAAACCTAAATTCAGAGCAACTTTGTATCCAGACGGCGATGAAAAAGAAAAGATTAAAAAATCGAATTCGCCAAATGCGGATTTTCTTACCGAACATATCTCTAAAATTATATCAGAGAATGAAGCTATTGTTGATGTTATAGAAACTCCTCTACAAAAGAAATATGGGAAAATCAAACAAATTGCTGAAAGTAAACAATTTATGACTGATCTAGCAGATATAAAAACTGAACCATCTCCGTTAAATTTGACGAAAGCGAATCATGAGATTGAGAGTTCTTTTAGAAAAAGATCCCATTCGGAAAGTTTTTCACAAAATGACAGTCAAAAACATCCTTTAAATCCAGAAGGATCCATTATAAAGGATCTTCTTCTCAAAACTAAAATGAATGGAGGTCCTTTAATGAGTGAATTGATTGATGGTCCTTTATTTGTTTGCCCTTTGTGTCAAATAATTTACCGCAGCGCTGATAATTTAGAAACACACAGAATGTATTACTGTAAAGGAAATATTGGTAGTAATCTGTTTCAAAAAGAAATTAAGTCATCAAGGCCTGAAAACGTGTTCATAAGAAGTAATTCTGTAAATGTACGACTACCCGAAACTCAATCAAATACTTATCATAAATCTAGTAATTCCACTAAATCACCTTCAAGAATTAAACCTGATAATCTTATTATTATGAAAGCTGAATCTACTGATGTTGTTGCGCCATTACCATCACCAGGACCGCTACTCGGAAATACAAGACTTGTGGATTCTAGAATACCATCCGAATATACGAGAAAAAATGAAATTTTAAAAGTAAAACCGTTAGCTAGCCCAAAAAGAAGAATTGACTGCCGAACTGACACATATAGTCCAAGACTAACGGAGAATATCTCGCCTAGATCCATTGACTTGTATCCACAATCTAAGATAAGGTGTATAGATGCAAATTCTGCAACTCTAAGAGCAATGGATGAAATGTCACATCATATGAGACATAATTCAACTTCTCTTCAAATGTTTGGAGGGGAAGTAAAAATTGTTGATCATTTAGGCAGTACAACAACCTTACGTATTGAACCAAGCAAAAATCAGCTTTCACCCATATTAATACAACAGAATCTTTCACCATCAAAACTTGCAAATGATGCGGAAGCAAGCAGTGTTGTTGTGAGATCAGGATTACATTCTGGTGGAACTATAATGCATAATCCTCCAACCCCTAAAGAAATAATGGGCACTCCACAACCGCAAACTCCTCGGATTACAATATCGACGGCATCAGCTATATCAAATTCAAATTTACCCAATATTCATGACATGACTCATTTTCAATTTCCACCTCTTAGTGCTATTACAGCATTTAATCCTTTAACTTTACCTCCACTTAGCCCTTCATCAACTCCAAGTGGTGCTACTACAATTTTGCACGGTGGAAAATTGATACCTCATGTGCCAGGTATGCCTGGACCAATCACACCAGGCGTTTATGTTGGTAGTCCAATTGTTCAACTGAAGAATATACCGAACAGTGATAACAATAAAAGTTCAGTGCAATGTATTCGAGAGGATATGTATTCAAATACAGTTGCAGTAAATATTCAACCTTCCAAGGGAACTATGACTAAGTATGAATCACAGCAAATACGTAATAGTCGTAGTCCAAATTCAAGATCCTCTCACAATGAACCAGAAAAGCATACTTCAAATCAGGATACTTTGAGTAAAGATGGTTCTCATTACATTTCTACAGTTCCTATAATAAAAATTAAGAATGTGGACGAATCAAGTTTAAGTTTAAAAACATTTTCAACGAATGGACCAAAGACAAATATCAGGCAAGACGGAGCACTGAAAAGAAATTCAGAAGGTGTGCCTCGCACTCCAGTTTTGAAAGAAAATATTAACTATTCATTAAATAAACTAAAACCCAGAGACAAAAATATGGACAGTCCTTTTCCTAAGACTGTGGAGCTAAAATCTGAAAAAGAGTTACGTAATTTCAATTTTGAAAATTTAATAACTAAAACTGAAATATATAACAATCAAATACCTAGTTCATCAGAAGTTCAGAAAAATACTAATGCACAAGAAACACAAATAGTCGTATCGATTCAAACTGAAAGGTCAGAAACATCTTACTTTCAAAAGAATATAATATCAAAGACTATGCCAGAAGAAAGAAAACCGAAATTTTTGAGGCCGTCAACTTTACCTTTGAAACCAGGTACATTTACACCTAAAAGACATCATGGCATTACTCCAAATGCAAATACTATGCCACTGGTATCGCCTGAGACCCCGCGTCCCGCGAAAGCATACGGGCAACTTTACCTAAATGGAAATGCATATACATACTTAGGACTGAAATGTTCAACAAAAGTTTTTTATTGCACCATTAATCGTCCTCAGCCAACATATGTTCCGAACCAGCGATTTTTATCGATGTACAGTAATTGGCAGGTAATTGCTCATTTCATGATGCGTGCTATCTATTGTTATAATTTTTTTGCGATACTTACGATGTCGATGATGGTATGATAAAATACATAAATATGTTTACAGTTATTATCTGAGCTGACGCCAGACCCGCTGGGATTGTCAGCATCGTCTGCTATGTCTCTATATGACTCACGTCATCGACCGCAAAACGTATCAGTCTCTGTGATTAAACAGGATCTTATATTGACTCATTCATCACAATGGAATAAAATTTTAAAAGACAACACACAGGTACTCCTACTTACTTTATTAAAGTATAATTTTCTAGTTCTACCAAATTCGTACTATTAAAATAGTATTATTTTACTTAACATGTATTGCTATCTATACTTGTCAAGAATCCTAAATTTAGTTTATAAATTTCTTTCAGACATTACAATCTGCCGATAGTAAACAAAATGAAGAACACAAATTTTTAATTGGGGATAACGGATCAGCTCCAAAAAAAGAATTAACAGGCGGATTTGAAAGCAATGAAGAATATACATATGTGCGCGGTCGTGGAAGAGGGCGTTACGTTTGCTCGGAGTGTGGAATTCGTTGCAAGAAACCTTCGATGTTAAAAAAACATATCCGGACTCATACAGACGTCCGTCCATATACCTGCGTACATTGCGCCTTCAGGTAATAATTAATTTCTGTTTTTATTACATGGAATCGATATTTTAAAGATATGACACATAAGTATAAGTACAATCAACAAACTCGACTCTTGATCACCTTAAGGTTGCAATTTGTATGCAGTGACCAGCAGCCACATGCGACTAGCATGGTCATAAAAACTATTAAAACAAATGGCTTTTGTCTCATCGGATGCTTTTCGTCTCATTGGACAAGAGCATAATGGGCGAGGCATCTTATGATTACTGCCTGCAAGGGAAAAGTGTTAAAAATTGATCAAGCGTCAACTTTGTTGATGGTACATTTAATTGGATTATATAAACAAGATTTCAGATTTACATGGTTTATATGTCGCCGCCAAATAGCTTAATTCGCCGTTCAATTAACAGCCTAGGCACTTAACTAAACAGCGCCGTTCAACTAACGGCCTGAATGATATTCAGCCGTATCGTCTATAACAACATTTAATAAACTGGCTGGCTAATGCTTAGGCAACTGGTTGACATTTAAGTACTACAAAACTTTTTCAAAATACTACCCAAGCAGAACGACCTGGATGGGTTTAGGTTAGGGTTATTTTTTTTATGACCCCACAGAAACCCCACCCGGCAAATAGATTCGGTGGATCTAAAAAAAATCGTAAAAAACCTAAGTACCTAATAAAATTATTCCATCAAAGTTGTTTTTTTCCGACGCCATATTGACCAAAGAGAATAAAGAATATAGAGATATTGACAGTTTGGTGAGTTTCGGCGCTAGGTGGCAGAAAGTAGAACTAAATTGTAATGAACAGGCTAGGCAGGTAATTAAAAGGCTAGGCAAGTAGTTAAACGTCATCGATCTGTCGCCGCCAAATAGCTTAATTCGCCGTTCAATTAACAGCCTAGGCACTTAACTAAACGGCGGCGTTCAACTAACGGCCTGAATGATATTCAGCCGTATCGTCTATTACAACATTTAATAAACTGGCTGGCTAATGCTTAGGCAACTGGTTGACATTTAAGTACTACAAAACTTTTTCAAAATACTACCCAAGCAGAACGACCTGGATGGGTTTAGGTTAGGGTTATTTTTTTTATGACCCCACAGAAACCCCACCCGGCAAATAGATACGGTGGATCTAAAAAAAACGTAAAAACCTAATTACCTAATAAAATTATTCCATCAAAGTTGTTTATTTCCGACGCCATATTGACCAAAGAGAATATAGAATATAGAGATATTGACAGTTTGGTGAGTTTCGGCGCTAGGTGGCAGAAAGTAGAACTAAATTGAAATGAACAGGCTAGGCAGGTAATTAAACGGCTAGGCAAGTAGTTAAACGTCATCGATCCAAGTCATTTGCCTAGCTGTTTGATCAAATGGCTGAATATCATTCAGGCCACTAGTTGAACGGCGCCGTTTAGTTAAGTGCCTAGGCTGTTAATTGAACGGCGAATTAAGCTAGTTGGCGGCGACAGATCCAAGTCATTTGCCTAGCTGTTTGATCAAATGGCTGAATATCATTCAGGCCACTAGTTGAACGGCGCCGTTTAGTTAAGTGCCTAGGCTGTTAATTGAACGGCGAATTAAGCTACTTGGCGGCGACATATACATCAAACCTTTATTACCCTTTATAGTGAAAATGCCCTTATTTGACTAACTATAATGTAAAAGAAATATGTAAGTACTAAAAATTATGACTTTCTTGGTAAGAAATCCATTCTCCGGAATAAATAATCGTAAATGTTATCCACATTACATACGTCTCAATGTATGTAGCATATTTTCATAGCGAAAATATCTTAAATTAATATAATAAAAATGCTTGAGGTGCCTACAACATAGGTATCTCTTTATTATCCTAATTAATAATTTAGAATATTCTGCGTATTTCAGTTTCAAAACAAAAGGTAACTTAACTAAACATATGAAGAGTAAAGCACATTACAAAAAATGTTGCGAGTTAGGAATAAATCCAAATGAAGGAAATGACGCTGATAACGGGGAAATGGCGCATTGTTCAGGAGAAACTGATGACGAAACCGACTCAGACGGTGATGAAGGAAATGAAGGCGAAACAGAATCTAGTGGTAAGAATAGCTTTAGATTCCTTAGTTTATATTTATGCAGCATATACACATAAACATAGTCTTATGTTACTGGTGTAAAATATTATGAAAAGGACAATAAGGAAGAGGTAATTTTATACCAATCACCCGAAAGTCGTAAACTGCTGGACCAATCACTTGCTTTTTTAGACAGTCGATTGTCGCAGTTGTTTGAGCATAGGCCGCCCGGCGTTCTTCATAGGGTGGTTGCGGGTTCGATTCCTGTCAGGGCAAATTTGGTAAAGGGCCATTTGTAATTTGCCCAGTTTGTACTGTTGCGTACGTTGTACGTTGCTTAGTTTGGGACCATACAGTTGGTGTGTCAGTCTGACATACATAAAGAGCCTATAGGGACTTTTAACTTGCAAATATGTACCATATACATAACTATTAATTTCTACAGTTCCAATTGGTATTCATATTTTACAAAGGAGTATCTATTTACTATAAATTTCAATATTATTAATTCCAGATACAGAAGCTTACAAGTCACGACTACCAGAGCACGAGGCCGCCCATTGTTTGCTATCTTTAGGAAATTCAAGACCGACTACTTCAGCCACACCTGGTCTGATAACTAGCGCCAGACCATCAACTTATCCCTATTCACCCATAGGACTAGAAAACACTGCAGTGGAAAGTAATCCAGAAGTAATTCAAAATATAAGGAGTTCCTCGATAGACTCAAGGGCTAATTCTGAGAACGAACCTATGGATCTTAGTAAAAGCGATTTAAAGCCTAATCCTAACATTTCTGAAATACCTACTGCAAGGGAATCTAGTGTCTTGGCGTGCTTAGCTTCAAATACTGCGAAACTCCCTCATCATCAGACACAATGGTCTAATGGCGAACCAATGTTGCATACGTATTTGACAGAGAGAGCGTTACTAGATTCTAAAATAAAGCAAAGTCAACTCAGTACCAGCTTATGTAAATTAAGGAAAATCGATCTCGAAAAATCGTCATTTTCAGAAAGCAATACCGCAACCACTATCGTTACAGTCACTTCTACAATAAGTTCGAATATTATGGCAGTGTCCTTGTCTCCAACTGATTACAATGATCCAAAACTGACGGAAGAAGTTATCGAAAATGACGGTCCCATAAAATCTTCTAACTCGTCAAAAGATGATATCCGGGATTGTCCTGTGTCCACAAATATGGTTTTAGACACAAAAAAAACTATTCATAATTCTAATGCAGAAAATGCTAAACATGTAGTGTCTGAGTATTTAAAACAAGCAAGAATAAATCTAATTAAAACACACGATGAAAATTCAATAACTCAAATCGAAACTGAAGACAACAACGTTGTTAAAATGAACCATGAAGATAATATAAATGTCGACGAAAATTCAGAAACAGATTCTGTTAAATTACCATTAGATCATGATCCTGTTGCTAGAAAAGTAGTTATTGGTGCAGGTGGTGTGGCCTTTAAAGTCACTAAAGGGAAAGATTTTGAAAATATATCTTATCCCATAGGTAGACTAATGGAAGATGGACGTCGCGTCTGTGATTTTTGTAATAAAACTTTCACTAAGCCTTCACAATTAAGATTACATCTTAATATACATTACATGGAGAGGCCTTTCAGATGCAGTGTGTGCGCTGTTAGTTTCAGAACGAGAGGTCATCTTCAAAAACATGAGCGTTCAAGTACTCATCATAACAAAGTTTCAATGACATCAACATTTGGAGCTGCCACATCTTTTAACCCTAGACCATTTAGATGTTCGGACTGTAATATAGCATTTAGAATACATGGACATCTTGCCAAACACCTCCGGAGTAAAATGCATGTAATGCGGCTTGAATGTTTGTTCAAATTGCCTTTTGGTACATTTACTGAAATCGAACGAGCGGGCGTTAGTTTAACAGATATTGATACAACCGATTGTGAAAGTTCTCTAGCTAGTTTACAGTTGCTTGCTCAAAAAATTCACGAGAAAGATCCTTCTAAACTTGAATATCGCGAACTTGATGCTGCGGCGGTAGCGGGTCCACCTGCAGGCAGAGAGTCCTCTGAAGAGGACGATGGGCTGCTCGACAATGTGTGTGAGAGTGAAAGAGGAGATAATGAAGTTAAAACAGCTGAATCTAATGAAGGTCAGCACAAAGACGCGCGAGTTAATTATAGTGCCACAGATATTTAGTGCCAAAATTATTTTAAGTAGAATATTTTTATGTGCAATTTTGTTTTGTTATTAATTTAAGGTGTACATTTTTAATACTGGGGTTCAACTCAGACATTTTTGTGTGAAAACAAAACGATGCGCTTTAATTATATTATTATACATTGCTGTGTCGATGTAACTGTGAAAACCTTGTAAATATCTCTAAATATTTTTTAAATGTTGTTAAATTTGCTTCAATTGTAAAGCTTAAATATTTGTTACGAGTATCTCTTAAATAAGAATAGCGTAAATGTATGAATTGTCAAACAGGCCGAAACTCGAAACTTATCTCTTCGCATTAAAACTACTTACAACTTTCATACATAAATACACGTGGTCCATGTTTTAAGTGAACTACGTTTTTAATATATCAATGACACATATTAAACGTAGCAACTTTTATCTTGATAAGTACCATTATTACTTTTTGTATGTATTTTTATAAAATATATACTTACGATGTATTTACACTGTGTAACATCTACTTCCAGATCCTTTATCTTTAAAGAAATAATTGGCATATCAACTTCCATACACTAAATGTAGATTATACAAAATCATTAGTCTTCCATATCAAAAAATAGTACTTGTTCTAGATAGTTTGCTTTTATACATTCATTCATCATGCGTGGCAACAACGCCAATAATACCAACAAATATTCTTCCAGATAAAAAAAACACATTTTGAATGTATGGTCGACATAATTATGCATTATACACTCAATCGTCAAAATAGTTATAGCTGAGTTAGGTCAGAATTATTTGATATTGTAAATAATAATTCACAATTGATTACCTACCGATATATAACCATATCATGAAAGTTTTACATAGAAAACACGTGGTACTTTTTGTGTAAATTTAGTAATTCCACGTAGTATAAAGGCCTGCTTAGATATTTTTAGATAAGTAGGTACATAAGATTTCTCTTTCCCAATTTGTAAACTGTAGGCCATTTCATAATTTGTGTTTTTGGCGGTTGCCAGATGCATTATTATAATACCTAGTATGTGTAATAAATACCCCAGCATGGCCGGACACCGCATATGCCACCGGTCCCGTGATCAGCGACAAGACAATTGCTAAACATCCACAAATCGTTAAATGTAGTTGTGTACGGTGAAGTCTGGCAAATTGATATACTTAAATTGGATTAATTAAGTACTATCCTACAGGTAGATATTAACTGTGACAGTTCCTGAGTAAGCGTTCTACAAATAAATAAATAAAGGACTAGGCAATTGCTCGAAATGGTGGTATAAGCGATATTCGGATAATCTTAATGGTAAATATTTTTTTTAATGATCAGTCCGACTTGTTATGTTGCAAATTAAATTAAAGTACAAAAATAAATGTTTTTGCTGTCATGTCATGAGACATGTATGTTAATATAGTCTTATCTTCTTACCAGACTGCGCCAAGCAAGGAGGTAATTTTATAGATTAGAATATAATAAATAGCGCATGTTTTATACAGTGCGTTGCGATGAGTTCGATGGCGTTGCGCCACTATTATATTGTAGCTATTATACATTATTGGAATGATATGTTTGGAGGATATGGTGTACTCGCGATTATTGTAGAATTATAGAGATATACATTTTCTGATGTTTATTATACGAAAGGGGATTAATTTACTAAATTGTTGCAAGAAATTTGTAATGAAGGAGTTACATAATTATAATACATTGAGTTATTTATTTTGTGTCATTATTTCAATTGTTCCTTTCCTATTCATTTATGACTGGTAAGTTGTAAAATACTTGATTTATTTATAAATATTTGTTTATATTTTTTTAAGAACTGCTATATAAATTCAACTTCTGAGTTCCCAAAAGCAAGTTACCTACTCACTTGCATAATGCAAGTGACCGAATGAAGTGAGAGTGAGTGAGTGTTTAATAGTACAAATATTATTAAGTAGATAGAAAACATGCCAATGCGTTGACGATGGAAACACTGAATGCGCTGCTTGTCTAGACGCAAATGAAGGCAGGCAGCTTTGTCATAAAGAGAGCCTCTTCCGATACTTCTACCGCCATTATATTTTTAGACATCTATACACTTTTTGGAGTTCGCAATCAAGCCTTTTGTTGGTGCTTAATTTATTTTTCCGAATCCTTAAAAATAATAACGTAGCAATCAAATTTTTAATCCTTTGTCTCTACTTTCTTCCGGGTGGCTTTGCATGTGGTTACCATTTTCCTCTTCATTGGCGTAGGTTCATAGGACGGCGCACTTACGAATAAATAAATATCGCCAGACTGATATACCAACTGTATAGTCCCAAACTAAGCAACGCTTGTCTTATGGGTACCGTACAAAGGACTTGGGGCGATCCCAGGGTCACCCAGATTAGGGCATATTACAAAAATACCATTTCTGAAATTTACCCCAGTAGGAATCGAACCTGCAACCACCATGTGCAGTAAGCCGACTGGTCTACGCTCAAACAGGTGCGCCAAGCGGTCGTATAAATAGGAACAATAGAAGTTTTAAGAAGGTTCCAAATATCATGTAACAGTTTGGAATAACAAACATAACAACAGCATTGGTATGGTTGCAGCCTGTTTCTCGTATTTAGATAAAAAATAAATGTAATATGTTTATTACAATATTGTTATATGATGGCGCTGACATTTTCATTCATTCTTGCTTCCCTTACGTGATTTTAGTAGAAAAATACCTATGCCTAGGTAGGTCGAACAGTCATGTCACTCTTTGTCAAGAACTTACTGTGTTCAAGAAAATGACTGAACACTTACAATCCGAGCAGACATTCCAAGACATCATTGCAGGCTATCTACATTAATTGATTGTTGTAGCTGCTTTCCACAAAATAGCTAGGCAAATAAGTTTGCACAGTTTAGTTACGTATGGAGTCAAGTTGTTTGAATGAGATCAAAAGCCAAACTAATTTATATTTTTGACATTCAATAATTTTGATACTTTTGAGATATCTTCACCCAGGTTAAGTAAGATGTAATATTTCATCAAAAGAAAAAAAAATGCATTTTTATTATTTATTAGAATATTTTGATGGTTAGCTTCGCATTAAAGAAATAGTAAGATAATGGAATTCCATATCAATTAGGACACTTTACATTATAAACGAATTTATTTTAGTAAAAGGTTTATGTGGAAGTATGTATTGATAAGATGATATTACTGTATTATGGATGAAAAAAGTCCATATAATATGTAACTAAATAGATACTTATGATAACATAGACAATTTATAACTATAACTATGTATTAAATGAAATTAGAATCTGTACAGGTGCCACTGGTTCTTCTGTGTTCTTCTTCAGCGAGCATCGAAGACAACCACTGAAAAGGTAGTAAAGGAAATTATTGAAATATTAGTCAATCTAATTACTTATTAACAATAATAAAACGGCATGCAAAACAATCATTAAGGTATCCTAATAAATAAATATTAATAATAACATTAATCAATCTATAGTTACACAGAGCATCTGGGTATTAGTAACAAATGAAAAATAAATCATATTGATGACAATAATAATAATGAAAAATAATACAAATGACATAATAGCAGTGATAGCCGATTGGTTAAGCACGCGTCTTGCGGGCTACCAGGTCTTGGGTTCAAACCCCGGCTCGAACCTCTGGATTTTTCGTAATCTATGTGCGAATCATAATTTCTATATGATTATCACTTGCTTACGGTGAAGGAAAAACATCGTGATGAAACCTGCATGTCTTAGAAGATTTAACCAATTTTCGAAAGACATGTGAAATCCGCCAACCCGCACTGGGCCAGCGTGGTGGATTATGGCCTGAATCCCCCTCGTGTTGAGGGGAGGCCCGTGCCCAGGAGTGGGACGTCAAAAGGGCTAAAATTATTAAATTATAATACAAATGACACTCACCCTTCAGCATGCAAAAAAAAAATGCATTTGACAGTTATCAAAACCACACTTGCCTTACACATGCAGAAGCAAAATCACATATAAAATTAAAACCAAGATTCATAATAATTTCGCCACAGACATGAGCATCATAAAATAAAACAATATAAAAATATTGAAATAAAACTATTTTTACGGATTATATCGCGTTTATTTTTACTTTTTATGTTCCCGACGTTTCGGTTGCTTTACAGCAACCGTGGTCACGGGGGGACTGAGGTGTTAGACGTCCTGATGTCATAGTTAAAAACTGGTATATAATCGATATAATCCGTAAAAATAGTTTTATTTCAATGTGTAGTATTCGCGTAAATATAAGCAATCAATAATATAAAAATAATTGCATATTAGTAGTGTACAAAGGAAGAGTTATTTTACAATGCATTACTTACTCCACTAATTCAAGCCCCATAAACATGGTTAATTGCATTTCTTTTATCAAAGATTGTGACACATTAGTACTTACATAGTACCTATAACCAGAAGCAGTGTGATAGCAAATCTGCAAAGATAAAACATAAAAGTATAGGTACTTACATCTTTTTGTTCTTTTCTTGTACATTATCCTATAACCACATTCTCTGCATCTGATGGGATCTCTAGGTTTAATTTCATTTTCTCGATGACACTCTGCAAAACAGAATACAAATAGGTAAGACACAAAAGTAAAGTGATACAATAAAAAGTCTATTAGTAAATAGGTAAGAAGAAAATAATAAAGGATAAATGTTATATGCTCGTCTATAGGTACATACCTCCACAAACGTAAATCATTGGCACTTTCGTAACCGATTGTTCTCTATTACTTGTATCTGCCATTATATTTCACGTTAATTTGCTTTTAGAATGAAAATGATTAATTCAGTTTGCACGAGACCGTGTAACTATTTCCCAAGTCCAAGTTGTTTATTGTTTAAATTATTTCTACACGTGTAGCGTGCCGTTTTTTGCCAAAACAGAGAGCCGTATAGGGATGTAAAAAAATAATCAATTTTTATAAAAATTGATTAATAAATAAATAATCGATTATTAATCGATTTTTATCTGCCACACCCTCGACATTTAAGTCTAGCCGGAGCACGAATTTATATTACGTCGAATTACTATTAGGTACATTAACCGGCCTCACATCCGAATTAAACTTGTACATAGCTGCGCCTCTAATAAGATTAAAAAAAGACGCATTAGAATCCTGGAGAAGCTATGAGGGAGCTTATCCCAAACTGTCACAGTTACCGTGTAAGCACCTTTTGGTGCCGCCTTATTCGGCTCCAACAGAGAGATTTTTCTCGAAAGCTGGCGCCATATTAACTGAGGCCAGGAGCCAAATATTATCAAAACGCTTACCAAAGCTCTTTCTAAACATATTGCCTATAGATTTCTAGTTTTTTTTTTTAAATTCTATAAAAAAAAAGTTAGTTTGGTGTTATGTTGATTATAAATTCCAAAACTTTAATTTGTGTAGGTAATTTTAAAACTTCTGATTTCTATTGTTAATTTTTAAATAATAAAACTGTAATTAATACAATATTTTGGAATTTATTAAAAAAATATAAAAATCTCAATTATTTTTTAAAGAAAAATTGATAATATATAAATCGATTTTTTATGGTGCATGTCACATCCCTAGATGTGACAAATGACAGCACAAGCGAGACAGCCCTGACAGAAAGACAGCTGACAGCTAGCGCACAGAGTAAAACAATGTCTATGTGTAGTCTTAAAGTGACTATTCACGATGTGATTTCATATTCAATTTGTTGATATGACAAATTACGCTATGAGGGACAATTCGACGCCTACTTTCAACTTGCTGAATGTCCGCCCCAGCAATCGACAATTTTAATCAACTAATTGAATGGACTAGAGCTATTGAGTCTTTTTGTTTAGTGTCATTTGCACTTTAAGGTCCGTATTTTTTAAAAACTATCTCAAGTCTAAGAGCGATTTTAAGAACGCTTTAGACAAGTCATTTTGTACTGGTAAGACACTTCCAAGACTCAGACTTGAGATCGATTTTTTTATACTATCGATAGACAAATCGATAGTTAGGCAACACCTACCAAGTACCTACCTTACCACCCTACCAGCTATCTACACGTCTCTAATCTATGATATAATGCGATTCAAGTAAGAATAGGAATGTCAATGACCTCTATCTGTCAAATGTCACTTGAAAAGTATGGTTTGCAAGAAACTTATTTGCATAAAATAATAAAATAAATATAATAGTCTTACATCAAATTTAAATAAAAAGATTAAATTAGAAGTAAATTGTCTTAATATAATATTTAATTATTTAAAATCATAATTAGTTTTTCAAACCATACCATAACTTTTTTTATTTTCATTTTTGGCGCAAAGGCCCAGAAGCCATGCCAAAATTATTCAACAAAATAAAACAAGGACGCCAGTCCAGGCGCCAATGCGGGGATGAACGGCATTGAAAAGCTAGAATCTGATTAAATTTTCACTCAACCTTTGCAAATAAATATTATTTATAAAATATCTTCTTTTGTTCACCCTACCTAACGTTTTAGAATTGACAGCTGCTATGACGTCACAATATGGCGCTAAGTCGATCCTATTGTTATTTGAATCGCATTGGTATCAATATTATCAATATTTATATTTATGGAGTGTAGGTATTGTAGCTGGGCTGTTGAAGGTTATTCAATGTTTGGTTTTTAAAAGAAAGAAAGAAAAGAATACTCCGTGGAAACAAAATACTGGTGGGTGGACATATTCATGCTATCCATCCACGCTCCATATTATCAAGTTCATTCGCTTCAACCTGTTATTGGTTTTGGGTTAAGTGGTTAGGTGAGTGGTTGTATCTGCACAAAAATTGCAAAGAAAATAGGTAAAATGAATTTTTTAGATAATTTTGATCCCGAAACATCAGCCCGTGAAAGGCGTAAAATAAACCGGAAAAGTTATTTTATGAAGTAAGTAACCCCCCCCTTTCTGTTTTACAAATACCTACTTAGTTGGAATTCATCTGTTTGTGTTGTGATGCAGTAAATGCGCTTTGATTATTTCAGTCGGAAAACTAAAACTATATACAATGAACGTGGCCAAATAGCGGCCACTGGGAAGGATCTGTGTGACTGTCTTGATGAGACATGTACAGGCTGTCACTTTCCTTGTTCCAAATGTCATTCCAACAAGTGTGGCCATGAGTGCAGGTAAATTCTTCATTATAAGGTCATCTTATTTTATGTACATACATAGAGGAACATTTTTTTATTGTCTAAATTTGTTCCTGAAACATTATGCTGTTGTAAAAGTGATCCAATAATTAGGTTGGCTCTGCTTTAATTGGTGCTTCTGTGTACTGCTGTTGTCTGTTAAGGGTGGGTGTATGCAACACTGTGCTGCTATTGTTATTTGCCCTAATTTTGAAATGCCTGGTACCTATTTAATACTGTTCTAAATATAGTAAGTAGGCATGAATTGTTTTCGTTTCTAATCTCCAGAATTACTTCTGTCTTCCAGAGTTAACAGAAAATGGATGTATGATAAAATTGAAATAGAAGGAAATGACTTTGTAATTAAAAATGATTACAAGAGTAAATAAATTTTAATCAAATAAAGGAGTAACTACTGATAATAAATCTAAACAAAAGGTAAAAAAGGTCAGTCATTAGCTAAAAGTTTGAAAAAATATTCAACTTCATTTTCACCATCTTCCGGTAGATCTGTACAGTGTACTGCATTGTGTAATATTGTTTTTCCATACTGAGCTCTAATGGTGTTAGGATACAATTGGCGGCATAAGTCCTGTAATAATTAACCAACATATAGATTACATTTTTATACTTTCATTTAATAAACATATGTAAATAATAAATTGTTCTGTTTATCAGTTGTGCTACTGTGTGTTCACACTCTAACCTTTACATTTGTATGAAGCACATAAGGATTAGTTAAAATAAACCAATGCTACTAATATTGTAAATGTGAAAGTTTGTAAGTGTTGATGTTTGTTACTCTTCAGGCAAAAACTACTGAAGGGATTTGGATGAAATTTGGAACACAGATAGTTTATAACAGGGATTAACACATAGGATACTTTTTATCCCGATAATCCCGAAATTTTTGTTAAGCTAAATACTATGCGGTCGATGTAGGTGGGCACAGCTAGTTTTTATAATTGTTAGGTATATAATAGAAAAATATAAAGTTTTTCACCGGATCTCGAGGTCCACATAATTTTCTAAATTCACAAACACAGTTAATACTGGGATCAGTAGATTTAATTTCAAGAACAACACACTTTCCTTCAGCCAAATGTATGCACATAGCCTGCAAAAAGAAAATTTCTGGGTGGTTTGTAAGTTACACTTATTATGTAATAGATTGTAAACTGATTATATTATAGCCTACCATGGATTTCTATAGGTAACTGGGTCGCGCATTATATTTTTTGGTCAATGTGATATTGTACTTTTGTAAACCATTTAAGGTCTATTTTACTTTAAACAGAAAAACGACCTGAGTGCTTTTACTCCTACTTATCACATAGTAAGTAAAGTGGGACAGGGACAGTAGGAGTATCAGCCATCTAAATACCCCTACTGTCGTATGTGGTCACCCTAGTAGAAAGGGACCCAATTCTACCAGGAGCCTCTCACTCAGTTTGTTTTATAATTTAGCAGTGACCCTTCCTGTTAGAATAAAGCGTCATGGTACCATCTTAATTTTATTTCTCTTTTTAAGTAGTATTCAATAATAATAGTACATTGTTACACGAGTGGTGAAAGTGACTTATTTTGCCCCGAGACGGGGTTTGGCGCCCGAGCGTAGCGAGGGCGCTAATAGTTCGAGGGACAAAATAAGTCTTTCACTCGAGGTAAACACTGCTTTTCATTAAGAATACAAGGAAATTAAAAATAAAAACAGGAATTGGCTAAAGAAATAATACAAGGAAGTAGGAACAATACTCTACAACTCGAAAAAAAATAAAGATCGGATTGCCGCATATTTTTTTTTTTCGTTGGCCGGCCAACTTCTTTATTTAGCCATTATTTTTCGTTTTCATCTTTAAATATTTTGCCCAAATCTATGTTATTTTAAAGAAATTGTTGAAATTAAATTATAATTAAGTCATTTAAAAATATATATTCTCTAATTAATACTTAACTTTATGTTATTTCAATATTACATCGTGCTGTAATTGAGTGACTCTAGAAAAAGTTTGAACATGGTTCCATAGAAATGTGAAAATGAAACTAGTTGTTTTTTTAGAATTTCACAGCTGTCAGTTGAAAGCGATTCATTCCGGGCCGGAAAAGTATTACTTTCAACCCGCTCCTCAGGCAACTTCAGACCTACTTTCAGAGTATGAGTAATGAAAAAAATGTTGTAGATAAGAAAGTACTTGTATAGGTAGGTAGGAATGTGTAGTCAAAAAATATCTAAACTTGGAAGGTAAGTAATAAGAACCTTTTTAGGGCTAGTATAACTGTCGGTATTATATAGTAGTAGTTTGAATAATTTGAATAATTATAACATAAGTAGCGTGGGTGAGTTAAAATCTAAAACAAAGATAAGTACCTACGTAATAAGGTTACCTATACCTATAAGACAACTAGAACATTAAGAAATGGTAAAATACCTCATATTCCGGTAGAACATCTTTATATACTTCGTAGAATTCTTCAGCATTTGCAAGTTTTACAGAGAACATTGCCATAGCAGAAATATAGAATTTTCCCGCTGTAGAAATTAGTTCGAGGATAGAACCGACATTCCCATCTATTATGACGTGTGGTTTGATGACACAGCATGTACAGTTCTCGTACGTGGCCCGGAACGGAATTCGAGGTAGCCCTTTCTCGTATCCGAAAAACATCTCCAACATCTATAAAACGTAATTATCTTACGATCTATGGTTGTAGTCCATAAGGACGCTAGGTACGGATATCATGGCCGTAACCGTACCACCACATGCAAGAAATTAGGTATTGTTCGTGTATGAGACAAGGGCCGACGCCCACCATACCGTTTCCGTCATCGACCAACACCATCGTAGCATGATGCTCGGATCAACAGCGAATTCACGACTTCACGAATACATTTCATACATTCTAGTGGGAGGAATGTATGTAAGGCAGGGTCGGATTAACAGTTCGCAGATGTTGGAGTGTCGAGCTAAAAGACGGCGGTTGAACCGACCGAGTAGAAAAGCATAAGCCTACGTAGCTTTGACGTTAGTCCTATTTAAGTGAATACCGATCATTATGTATGATATTTGTCTACACGCGCACTCATACTAAACGACTTTCAGTGCGATTACAAACTGGAAGACGTAAAGTAGGATTGAACGTAAACGCCACAGTGCATGGGTATTTCTGTGCAGCACGGGCAAAAGCCCAGCTAATCGAAGATTTGCACAATGCCTCACTTGAGAAAATCCAAGTAGGTGGCCATTTGTAATCTGGGGGGGTATATACAAATGACGAGAAAGTTTCCGATGTCAGAAACTACACTAAACTACAGCTTTTTTCCTTTTTGACATTAGAATTAGAACATCGGAGCTGTTGTTTCCGACACGGAAATAGTGCCGGGTTTACAGCCTAGGACAGGGCCCTAGGACGCCCCCTTGGACGATCCCTAGGTCACAACGCCTCCAAAGAGCCACCGCCCCTCTTCGCGGCGCTCTCAAAGACCATGCGCCCGTGTTTTGGCCTAGAGGGCGCCAGGGTACTGATTGCAACCAGGCGCTACATGGGCTAGAGCTGGCGCTGCACGGAAACTTTCCACCAGTTGTAATACTTCCCCTGAATGTAATAAGCTGAAATCCTAATCGTCCTATAATAATGCTGATGGTGCTATTGGCGATTGGATGTGCAGACTGTCTATCAATTCGGAGAATACAATGATTCTTAATATTTTTAAAACATATTTGTTACCTCCGTGGCATCTTCAATCGTGTTGCAACCATGCGCAACGTTTTTAAGAGTATTCTCGCCATAAAGTCGCCGCAGCGTGCCGGGTGCTGCGTCCTCGGGGTTCGTGGCGCCCAGACAGCCACGCCACTTCATCACTGCATCGGGTGCTACTAGTTCCAGGCCGATAACTTCACCAGTGGTGACGTAGTCAATTATAATACTGTTCAGGTAATAGTCAATTACATTGACTTGTTATTTGAAGCTATATTGTACGGTAGTAGTAAGCATGTCGATTACTTACGGGAGCATTTTATTACCGGATATGTTCCGATAAAGTGTCATTGCGAAATCTTTACTGATTTTACCGTTCTTCATACGTACAATACGGAATCCTTTCTTCATAATATATGTTATTATTTTTCCGTGAGCACTTGGTGGTACAGGCTTGATCATTGCAAAGGTGCTTTAAAACGAAAATTCACAAAATATGTACAGATACCTAGCCGCCTGTAATTCTGGTTTAAATAATGAAATTTTCTTTTATATTCTAGGTACCTATAATAAATGATAATAATATTAAAAAATATACATAGAAATCATCCTTTTGCGATACCGCGACGAACTGATGATATAAAAAAATGTTATCTAAGGATGCTTTCCCTACTTACTTAATCTTAAGGCTAAAGCGCCCATCTAGCCCGCGAAGTTCAAATTTGAGGTTTTTTAGAAAAAAAACAAAATCTGACAATAATAAAAGGAACATTTTGTAATTCGCGACAAAGACCGTGTGCAGTGCATTTATTAATATATCCAACTTACTCTAAAACATTTCAAGAAGGACAGTTATCCAGATAATCTGGCAAATTTTGTATATTTAGTGTTTAACTAGTATCATATCCACCGTGATAATATTTAGAGTAAAATAAAATGTATTAATAAACGCACTGCATACTGTGTTTGTCGCAAATCACAAAATGTTGTCTTAAAGGTTTTCAGGTTTTGGATAAACTATAAAAATACTCGAAAATTTTGAATTTCGCGTGCTAGACAGGCGCCTTCACCTTAATAATACCTACGGGTGAAAAATAGTTAGTTATACATAGTACGTAAGTATACGTAAGTCTAAGTATGTATAAGGAGACAAACAAATTTTGTAGGACTGTAAGTAGGTTCCGATTTTAGATGCAGGTTTTTACAATCTAGGTAAGTACAATCACCTTTCAACTTTGTTGAATAAAGTTCTGCGAGTGGCAGGAGCGCAATCTTTTATAAAAAGTAATTTCGAAAATATATTGACTATGTTTCCAACTTGTAGCATTTCAAATTTTAGAGCTGGTAGATGTACTCTTTTTAATAGGATTTTCCCTTTAGTTGTGTTAACGACTTGAACCGAATTATCAAATGGGAAGAAATTCAAAACCAGCTCAACCACGTCATCGGCGTCTTCGTCATACATTTCGCAAAGAAATGTGAATTTATCAAAATAATCGTATACCTGTAATAGAGAATAACGAATGTAATTATATCTAGGTACTTAAAAGTTTTACAAGTCTACTAGGTAAAAATATAATTAACTATATCTACCATTTTGTAAGTGTAATAGTCAATCTATTTGGAAATTAAAAGAAGCTTTAATTTCTATATATTTAAGCTTTTCGTATTTATCGTTTTATATTTGACGTGGGTGGCAGCCAACAGTCCAGCCCAAATGTAGATTCTCTTTGATGTAGGTAGTTAACTTCCAAAGAGAATTTAATATGTTAAACCGTTAACGTCGTACGTGCGAAAGTTTGTCCGTCCTGATTTAAGTCATATACATAAATAACTTAGGTATCTCTGCGATATAAGTAGATACTAAACACGACTAATAAACAACTTCTAAATACTACTAAGTACTTACTACTGAATATTAGCGGGCCTATCACCTACTACCGTTATGTAAGTAATTAGGTAGTACCTGTGCCTGTCATATACATAAATAACTTAGGTATCTCTGCGATATAAGTAGATACTAAACACGAGTAATAAACAACTTCTAAATACTACTAAGTACTTACTAGGTACTAAATATTAGCGGGCCTATCACCTACCGTTATGTAAGTAATTAGGTAGTACCTGTGCCTCAATATCACCCTGAACGAACGAAACCCTGAGCCAAACTTATAACTCTGAGCCCGAATGCTTTATTATATTATTGTAAGAAAATTGTAAGTTATAAAATGAATTAACAGCGTAGGTACCTAAGATCGCCCTCAGATTTGAGATTGATTTATTAATATGGCCCTTATTTATTAATATTTTGTTATTTTAATACTGGAATATCGATATAATTATAGAATTATCATAATTATACATTTTGTCAAGTCCATAAATATCTCGCATGGGTGAGGGACACCCCTGACTTTGTTTTGATAGTTGAACTTGACAGTTTTGTTCTGTCATCGATAGACTTAACGATTTATTTTTTGGGTTTTGTGTTTGCTTTTATTTATATAGCGTTTTCGTGTATTGAAGTCTTTGTTTATGTGTCTTACAATATGGTAAATCATTACATACCTATTTTTTTAATACAACAGTTATTTACGTACTAAACATGCTAAAAAACTATGATTTTGTCCATTGATTCAGGAAGGAGCTTACAGAGAAAAATATTCATTTATTGGTGAATGGTATGATAACCAGGCGAGCCTTGTTCGCCGGTTTAACGTATTCTACTATCCCACGGACGATACGCTTGAGATGTACGATTTGAAAAACCGAAAAACTTTTGTCAGAAGAGTCAAAGTTAATGGAATTACTTTGGAGAATTTTTACATTGGCTGTACATTATACATTTTGGGCCGTTTAATTAAAATAGTTGACTTTGCCTGTGAACACACAAAAAATAGACTCCACAAAGATATGCAGGTGTAAGTATACCAAGTTTAATAACAAACTGAGTGTAGACATTGATGTACCTAAGTCAGAAAATTATACTTAACACATTTTTACAGAACTTTTGCTATGATTAAACCAGTTCCTACAAATATAGCTGGTAAAATTTTGACCCATCTCCATGACCATGGCCTGCGTGTTTCAAAGATGAAAAAAGCCCGCCTCACCGCTGAAGATGTCCATATAATTTATCAGTCATTAAAAACTGATCCCACTTTTCCGTAAGTGTACCTCTCTTATTTATTAGTTTTTTTACATTTGGTACTACTATTATAATTACCTATGTCAAACTTACTACAGTGTTTAATCTATATATATAAAAATGAATGTTTGTCGTCCTTTATAGAATCATAAAATATGCATTTGATCATGTCATGGTCTTCAGCTAAGTGTTGTGCATGAGCCCACAAAGGTTACTGAGTTCGTACAACCAATATTTGTCAGTGTAGCAGCACGCACAGGGAACTGCTAGTTTTAATATATATTATTCGGCTTTCTCTTTTAAGTGCCCTTTATAGTCTTTGTTGTAGATACAAAAATAATTGTGCAGGAGTAAATAAAAACAAAAATTTAAATATGTTCATAGGTTCCTGCTGGAATTCCTCATTGGCCAGCTTGTGTATGGCATGGAGATAGTAGGCAAAGATGCTGTATCTGCAAGTTTAAACATTCTTGGTGACACGGACCCATTAAAAGCAGAACCGGGTACCATAAGAGCTCTGTATGGGACAGATACTGTGAAGAATTGTATACATGTTTCACCTTCTCCAGAGTATGCAGTACATGTAAGTCTTATTGGATTGGAATGTAAAATCATAAATACTGATATACCTGTGGCCCTAGGTATAGGTAAGTACTCAACCTTTGCTTCCTCAAAAAAGGAAAATTTTTAGTAGCACAATATCATTATCACTTGCTTACGGTGAAGGAAAACATTGTGAGGAAACCTGCATGTGTTAGAAAACCTAAACAATTTTCGAAAGACATCCACCAATCCCCACAGGGCCAGCCTGAATCCCCTCTTGGTGAGGGGAGGCCCGTGCCCAGGAGTGGGATGTCAAAAAGGGCTATATTATTATTATTGTATATAAAATACTTATAGTGGATATAATGATTATCTATTAATAATGACTTTACAGGATTTAGACTACTTTTTCCCACCACCACCGCTACGATCAACTCGACTTAGGCTCACAGCAACACTGTCGAACTGCACCCTATGCATCGTGAAACCGCATGCAATACGAGAGGGGAAGTTAGGCGCGGCATTTGAGGCGATAGACGAGGGTGGCTTCGAGATCACTGCTCTCAACATGTTTATTGTGGAAAACATTAATGCTGCAGAGTTTTATGAGGTGTACAAAGGGATTGTGCCTGAATATAAGGTTAGTTGTTAGTTCAGAATCACTCATAATCGAGTTCCCAGACTAGACTCCAGTATGAGTTTTGACAGATGATAAAATATTTGGTGGTATCAGTGTGGTGGATTACGGCCTGAATCACCCTCATAGTGTGGGGAGTCCAACCAGGAGTGGGATGTCAAAAGGGCTAAAGAATAAATAATTATTTTATAAAATATTTGATTGGCAGAGAGGGTACATTTCATATTATTTTTACACAAATTTTACTGCAGCGCCCCTAGCGGATACTTGCGGCGTTGTTCACAAATATTTGGGGAAGTGTTTGGGTTTGTTTGTCGAGAAACTGCCGAGAATTCATCTCCATTCTTCAGATCTACTTTACATTGTATTTGTGGTTCGCAGGGCATGGTGGAGGAATTATCGAGTGGTCCCTGTGTCGCCATGGAAATAGTCGCTAAAAATAAATCCTTGAACACTGCTGTCGAGTTTAGAAAATTAGTTGGACCTACAGATCCAGTGAGTATTGTAGTCTTGCCTCAACGGAGTCATTTGTTTTTTCTCTGGATTATTTAATTATTTACGCATTGATCGCTAAACTAGAATTTTAATGAGTTGCATTAAAAAATTGCATTGAGTCGCCTGTCGTCCTTTGATGTAAATTGCTAGGTGAAACAGAAAGGGTATACTATTTCTTTGCAACTTTTCTTTGTAAATCTAAAACTATCGGCTTTGTGGGACAGTTGAAGTACTATAGTTTGTGTAGACTTATGAAATCTGTCAACAGCTGTATCCCTATAACACCTTTTGTTTTTCAAGTTTCCTCCAAAGCTGATAGTTTTAGAATTACGAAGCAAAGTTTTGAAACAAAAAGTATACTGTTTCAACCTGTATAATAGTAAGACCATATACTAGGTGAAACAAAAAGGGTATACTATTTTTTTCAAAACTTAACTTTGTAATTCTAAAACTATCAGCTTTGGAGGAAACTTGAAAAACAAAAGGTGTTACAGGAATACAGCTGTTGACATATTTCACAAGTCTACAAAACCTTTAATACTTCAACTGTCCCACAAAGCCGATAGTTTTAGATTTACAAAGTTAAGTTGCAAAAAAAATAGTATACCCTTTTTGTTTCACCTAGTATGTCGGAATAGGACTTTTTAAATTATTCTGCTCTTTTTCGCAGGAAATAGCGAGGTTGTTGCGACCCCACACAATGAGAGCGAAATTGGGGAATACCAAAGTGCAAAACGCAATACATTGTAGTGATCTAGCGGAAGATGGGCTATTGGAAGTTGAATATTTCTTCAAGATATTAGATTTGTAAACTGATTATATTTAAACTTACTTCAATCTTTAAAGTATTGTGTTACTTAAGTAAAAATTGCAGTGTGACTGTGAAAACTTGCATTTACTTAGTTTCTAAGTTAATGAGGCTCAGTTGCAACTTACATTCTTAGATATTCAGTTAATTACTTTCGGTTATTAGGTAATTATTTCCGGGTATTTGGAATAATTACGGGGCATAATATCGGCCTTTTGGGGTTTTAGTATGAGTTTGAACGTATAGAAATACCGTTCCAATTATGCTTTCATAGCAGCACCTCTAGTAGAAAGTTGCAGCTTATCTGGTAAATGAATTACTATTTCCGTTGAAAACTTATACTCAGGGCTTTAGCCTTATGTCAAATATGTGAGTAATATAAATACGTGAAAAATTATCCGTAATAACATAACTTCTTTTTAACTTTAATAGTCAGAGCTAGTTTTCTCGATAAGTTAGTAGGTATATCTAGATAAACATCCGTATAATCAAACTTCTGCATTGGTTGGCGTGGTCGTTACGTCAGGTATAAGACCTGCTCCGCACCCTGGAAAGAGGTCCTTGCCGCTGTCAATAGTGTAAATCGAATAAAAATATTGATAATTAGAAAATTTAACCTGAACTCACCTTTTGTTTGTTTTTAATAACTGAAATCATGCTTACATATTGATTTAACGGACGACCTGAGCATTTCTCAATTAAAAGACTGATAACTATAATATTTTATTACTAGTCGGCCCGGCCCCATATCGATAAGAAAATGCATTGGTACTTATGTATTTTAAATGCTAAGTGAATTGTTACGTGCGGCCCTATAATATGCGGAATTCATTGCAATGTACTACAAATTCGACTAAATTATTTTCAACGATATACGCCCATATTCACAAACATTACTATGAGGTCTCACAGTGTGTCTGAACGCAAAGCCCACTGAGAAATGTCAATATTTCTATAGAGTTGGTCCTTTACTTAGACAAGTATTCTTTGTGAATACGGCCGTACGAGCAGATCGCGTGATTTTGTGGGATGCATTGGACCCTACTTTTGGTTTATGGAACCGAACTCAAGTTCATTATGTACCGACTATGAGATTTTTAAATAAAAGATTCGAGCAATTTCGTCTACTTCCTTATTTGAACATGCGTCCTACGCGACACCGTTTATTATAATCACACCGACACGTAAGTATCAGCGACCCAAAATGCTGGTTGTACGATAACGCACGAAATAAAAAGCTGCACAATGGTTTGACATTTATCAGGCAATCAAGCAATCAACAGATTTTTATTTTAATGCCTCAAACAATACTTCATTCATTAAAGACGGTACGTCTTGCATCGAGTATCAATATTAGACACACCTCATTTCATTAGATTTCGTGTATTGAATTTACAAATAGGTGCCGTGTTACATAGCTTTGACCTACAGGTTGCATAGATGTTGTGTGAAGTTTTTTTGAATACGATTATCTTCGGTGGGCTGTACCTACTATGTGTAAGTAGGTGCCTATCTAGTTGTTCTTAGCTGCGGCCTCTGCCTTTCACTGCACAAAGACACGCAAACGCTGTCGTACCTTATTATTGTAGCTGTGCGATTGGTGCATGAGAGGGGACATGTGTGGGGTTGCGCCAGTACGGTGCAAACTTTTCTACTTGCGGACGCGCGGCCGCTCCACGCTTCGAAGTCGCGTGCGAAACTCACATATACGTTTATTTATCAACTTCCGACAAAACGCACAATTTACTCTAAAAGGGACATTATAAAGCGCAACATACGCAAACAAAAAAAAGTAAATTAAAAAGTACAGTGACAGTTCAATAGAAACCGAACGATATCTGACCAACTTGCTGTTTAAAAAAAAGTGTGATAAGGTTTTTCAATTTACAACTGCGGTGAGTGAGATTATAGATTGTTGGCATATAACATTTATGTTTCCGAACCTTTATCTTTTAAGTTTACTAAGAATACCTAATATGTCCCATAAAAATTTAAAAATATAAGTTGATACCTAACTAACCAAAATCATCTAAAGATTCTTATATTTTCAATTTAATGGTAGCCTCGGTACAGACTCTAAATAATAAGGCCGCAGGCCAATAGCTTAGTGGTAAGCGGGGCCGCTCTCGTAACCGGAAAATTCCGGGTTCGATCTCCATTCTCCATCCTGGTCATTAAAATATTGGCGTGAGTTCACTCCTAGCACAATATAGCTCAGTTAAAGGGGCTAACCGAAGCTAATAATATGATAACCTCAGTTTTGACATGTAAGTACATGGAGAACAGTGAAAACATTCGTACGTTTTCTTTAAAAAACCAAACGTAGGTAATGTTGTTTACATTACATGTTAATTTTATAAATAAACGTGATTGCTAAAACTTAGGTAAGTACTTGTCAACTTCTGGATATAGGTAGATGAGTATATTTTAATAAGTAGGAACTTAGGTACGCTATTTTTGTTAGACCATGTATATCTAGCTTTATTAGGCAGGTTCTGGGGACCGGGTGACTTTGTGCCCCATTTTTATCGTATTGTGTTTTATAATCTGTATATTTGAAGACATGGTTAATCGACCTAGTAGCTAACAAGAGATAAGAGCTAAATGCAAACGAGAAGAACAAACTAAGATGTTTATCAGTTATCTTGTTAGTTCGGTTGTCAGGTCTTTTATGTTGGATTGGTTACTTACAACATTCTTGAAAGTAGGTAGGTATTAAAGGTAGGTTTTAATAAGACGCTATCGCACAGTCACAGAGTTGGCTTAGAAGTAGTAGCTTTTGAAATTTTAGGTACTGTAAGATACCTGTGGTCTATTTCACATGGGAAGTACCGCGGAAAAAAACGGAACTAAGTTGTACACAGTGTAATTTGTATTGTCGACACGCGACTATAGCGTTGCGTCTACGGGACTTCGTATGTGAAATAGACTATAATAGGTAAGTAGGTAGATTTTGTTTTTCTGAAAGGCAATCAGTAAGTACGAACACTTGTGTTCGTAAATTTAAACATTACCCCTTTATTAATAAACGTGGATTATTTATTTATTTATTATCAGGCATCACAGGCCCATAGATAAATACCTTATAAACTAACATACATATTATGAAAAACTAAACTAAACTGTGGGTGGTGACGGCGGCAATCTCCCCCGAAAGCGCCTGTACACCACACCCTTCGGCCAGTAGTCTTCCTGCATTAAAGTTGACAGCCTGTCTGTGGGGACTCTAACCACAAACGCCTTGAAACTAGCGTTGTGACTAGAGTGCAACGGCTGAACTCTCAATATTAGCTATCGATTAGCGGTCGTATAGTTACACCATGCTTAGTCTTCTTCTTTCGAATGTCAAATTACTCATGACAGAAAGAGATAGTTCAGTGTGTAACTATTCGCTCGCTAATCCACGTTAATTAATAAGTGGGATAAGTAGTGACCTATTTCATAAGAAGGTAGTAATATTGGCCCTATGTAATTGTGGTCATTATATTACAGGGTCATTATTTCTGGGTGTACAATAGAGTGAGAAATTTTCAAAGTTGCTCAGCCGTTATGTACCTACATATTTAATTGGTGTTCAAATGTTGTGTCATAGATTTAATTACGACATTGGTTTGAGTGCCGAATAGTGCCACCCTGGCGCTGTGTGTTGAATCTATGAAGATGTTTGGATAATGCGTTGTGCTGCATTGGGTAATGTTTAGGTATAAAAAGTAAGCAGGCACATATTAATGTAGTTGGGTAATTCTGGTTTTTCTTACGTGATGCGGTCAAACATATACCTACAAACAAACACCTATCTACCTAAGCCATGTTAAAATTTACTTGGTGCTTAGCGTTTGCGCCTAAATAGGTATACCATTTCGTGCGTCAATAGACTTAGTGGAATTCCCTGCGGGTGATTTGAAGACAGTCCGTCTGCCTTCTTTACGCACGCGTGCTAGTTATGGAATGATCACCCACCTGAATAGTCCTGAAGTCTTAATTTCCAATGCACAATCACATGCGTTCTTCAAAAGGCAAGTCTACGGTCCCTTAAAGGTCAGCATCGCTTCTACTGCCTCTAAGTTGCGGATACCTTGGGCGACCGTTAGCCATACTTATCATTAAATGGACCATAGCTCATGTGCGTATCTATCTATAATTATATTCAAATATACAAGCTTACACATCTATACAAATAAATAATATTAGAGTGTCTGTTTTTAATATAGCTTAATAGTAAATGCATATGAATCTATATTTTTTTCAGCACTTCTACACTGACCCTATAGCTTGCGGCAATCAGTGTAAATTTTAGTTGTATCTCGTCTTTATCTGTCTTTTTTTAAGATTTAATATTGATCATCTCAATACTTTCCTGTTTAAGTTATATAAGTAATAGTTTCAAACCTATAAATGGAGGCTGTAATAAGCAATGTTAATTAAGTGTAATTTAAACATAGTTTTTTTATTTGTCTGTAAGCCTTCTATACAACAGTAATAAAAAAAATGTGTGGTCTGTTTGTTTGATCCGCGATTATGACGGGACTTTTACTAGAGTACTAGAAAGAGTAACCTAGGCTACTTTTATTTGATCTAAGTAGGCACCACGTGGACGGAGGCGGGCAACAGATACTAAACAAAAATAAAGTAGATACTTACCTTTATAAAACCCTGTGGGGATCGAATTAGATGGCAACAGTGGCATCGGATAAAAACAGCAAATTAAATAATAATCCCGCACGTACCTATATAAAGGTAGTTATTATACAAATTCTAGACTCCAATAATGTCATCGCCCGTGTGCGTTTCGTTTAAGGTGAGTAACTGCCTACTTACAGCTTATATTTTGTTACGAATGACCCATTGTATTCCTCATTGTTAGCCAGGCGGGCCAATGGTGAGTAACTGCGCCAGTAACCTACACCACAACTGCTGTCGGCTCTTCGGGATGCGTCATAATCTTAACTGAAAATAATTTGTACATTTTGGCTGGTTTTATCCTAAACTAGCTTTTGTCCGGGCTTTCTAAATTGACTAAGCGGACTCGCATCAAAAACATGATTGATCAATTTGGCGATTCGTCGAGGCATTGTACAATCGCACGCTCATCCATGTTGTTCTGCAGCTTAAGTGCGCATTTAGAATTATCAAACAGCAAAAAACCTCTTAAAAGTCGTTTCAGTCTTCTTTGCGATAGTTAGATCTAAAAACATGGAAATGTTACTATTTCTAATCTGATCGGAGACACAGACAAAACACACGTAGATAGTATATAAAACATCAATTTTAGAATTGAAGAAATAACAATTAAGTATACGCAGAGGTAGTTCCGACTGTCGAATTGTGATGCTGGGTTACATACAATAGCATTAAATCCAGTTTTTAGTTGATGTCGTCAATCGTCAAACTAAAACCATCGATTACTTATCTCATAAGCATCTATAAGCTAACTATTTAACATCACACTTTGTTCAATGAGTTTTTTATAATAATAAATAAATATCGCCAGACTGACACACTAACTGTATGGTCCCAAACTGAGCAAACCTTGTACTATGGGTACCGTACAATGGACTGGGGGCGATCCCAGTGACACCCAGACCTGGGCAAATTACGAAAAGGCCATTTCCGAAATTTGCCCCGGCGGGCATCAAACCCGCAACCACCATGTGCAGTGAGCGAAGCGGCCTACGCTCAAACCACTGCGCTAAGCGGTCGTCAAAAATAAATATTTATTTCTTTATTAAATTTGGTACATATTGTTAATAATATTTCCGTACAAGTCTTCGGGGATTACGCGACGTGTACATCAAGTATTTTATGGCAATCGTAGCCTGTCCAGTTGAAGGTGGTACACTCATGTTTACAGAAACCATCAATCGATAACGATAACCGTAGACGCATGCAATTGAAAATAATGTGGGTGCATATGTGCCTATTGTGATAAAGCCTTTTGCGACGCTTTTTCGTTTAGGTCACATAATTTCATAAAGTATGGAACATTTTTCTAAGGTAGGTAACAGAGGCCTACTCACAAAATGCATGGCGTATCCACAATGCTCCGAGTATTTTACACTCTTAAGTTATTTTTAATAATATTTTCTACTAAACGCCTTGATCTACTTTCTTTTAATATCGACTCGTTAAAACGGGGAAAAAGATATAAAATTAATAATATTTTTTCTAGGACAATCTAGATTCTCTAGCAGGGATAAAGTACCTACTTCAATACATTAAGTATCTAATTTTATATTTACATAATGCACATTCGTGTTTGAATGCAGGTCTACATGAAAAAAACCGCAAAGTAGAACATAATAAGAACAGAATACCTACTTAAATAATGTTAAGAAAATCTTCATTGTACTCATTACCTATTACAACTTTATTTCATAGTCTTTATCGTTTTTAGGGTTCCGAACCTTACAAGGAAAAACCGGAACCCTTATAGGATCACTTTGTTGTCCGTCTGTCTGTCTGTCTGTCTGTCTGTCTGTCTGTCTGTCACGACCTTTTTTCTCAGAAACGGGTAGAGTTATCAAGTTGTAATTAATACCAAATATCAAATGCTATGGTCCCTTGTGGGTGTAAAAAAATTAGGCTTCTAAGTCAACGCAATCAAAAGATACGGTGATTTATGTCACATATTTTGATACTTTTCGCAAATTCACTTATCAATACAAAGGAATCAACGCACAGCCCAAACCGCTGGTGTTAGAATCATGAAATTTTGACAGTAAGTACCTTATATACCGCAAGTATCCACTAAGAAAGGATTTTGGAAAATTCCACCCCTCAGTGCATAAAATAGGGGGTGAAAGTTTTTATGGGGTAAAAAAATTAAATGAACCTAGAGACAAGAAAATAAGTATTGAGGCTACTTATTACAAATAAAAATATTAATTTCAGCGTTTTGTAAAATTCCACCCCTAAGTGTGTAAAATAAGGGTTTGTATTGTAGTTTGTATTCAGTTTGATTGGAGTTTGTATTCGGTTCCCGAATTTGTCTAAGCATTTTTCGGAACTATTCATTATTAAAATATCTTGTCGGTATCGATATTGGAATTCAGGAATGGAAAAAACTATCTAAAATCATAATAAAATATTGTACGGAATCCTCAGGGCGCGAGTTCCACTCGCACTTGACCGGTTTTTTACTTGGTACCTAAATTATCTTCCACCAGTGGCATTAGTAGTATAATTGCATATTGTTTCAGGATCTAACAGGAATAACCTTCTTCCATGCCTCAAGAACAACGACGGGCAAGCGCACGTGAAGGCGGCTGTGCGACTAACACCTTCCCGACCTAGTATCCCACTCATCTGTGGAAACTACGCACGTTCACGACCGTACAAGTTATATATCAGTCATCATGCAGTTCCTACGCTCCTTCTTCAAACGGATCACGGACGATCTCAAACAGAAGAAACTGATACCATTGAAGATATTATTTTTCGTTCATGCATCCAGTGAGTATCAATAACAGCGATAGCAAAATTATGACACTACCTACTAGTACTGTTTTGTCCTTCATCGTCTGCTGATTTCGTCTAAAAACACATCAAATCTGCTATAAGTCCACATCTTCTGTGTATTGCCATCCTCCCTTTAAGTAAAAAACACTTCGAACTACCCTCCTACCATTAAGTAACTTAATTATTACCTTCTTAAATAACAATATATTTTGCTATAGCTACAGGGATGGATCGAAAATAGGAAAATAGACCATTATCTTGTAAAGCATTTATTCTAATTTAAGAAGTTTTTGAGCTGAACCTACCCGTTTGTTTGTAAGATTGACTGGGTATCACACAAAGCAGAGTGAATGGATTAAAACTAATTTTATCATGGAGCAAGTTTCCTGAAGAGCCATTCCTGAAAACGCACCTATAGTATCTTCTATGAGAGAGTGGTACGCTGGTGCAGCCAATTGATAACAGCAATCTCTACCAACGTAAAAATCAATGATGATGATAGAATATTACTTTGTAGCCCTGTTCGTCCTGTACCCCTATTTGACGATCCACATGCGCGAGCTGGGCATCAACGTAGAGGAGACTGCCATCATGTCGGCCGTCACGCCCGTCATCTCCATCGTGATGCCGCCGCTCGCAGGCATGCTGGCTGACAAGATCGGCAACTTCAGGGTACGTCTTCTACTTTTCCTCCATGTTAGCCTTCACATCACTCATCTCGTCGTAATGCTGGATCATCTCCAGGTTATGTGGAACTGCGTGGATGCTTATTGATAATTTTAAAGCACGGTACATTTGCCTTGACACCACCAAATGTACATCACAGATTCTATGTAAGTAATCGAGAGTCTACACTCGATTCTTGGATTCGTTTTGTCAAAACCTTGTCAGTTAACCTTGTCGTAATAATTTAGGTAGATTTTTGTGCGTTTTTTACATGTTCCTACTAAAAAATCTGAAGATCGTATTGTGGTCATGATGAATGATCATCAACAAATTGTACAGTAATGATTATTTATCAACAAACTGATGTATCTCTGTAATGTGATTTTGTCTGTCGTGTGTGAATTTCTAGCAAATTCGCATAAACGGCTACCTATTTAGAGCCTCCAGCGTGCCGATTATGTACCTCATTGTGTATCCGTTCCGGTTCAATATAATCAGCTTAATCCACAGCGTCCGTAACGCAAATTACGATCAATTCTGGCTACAATAACCTTTACCTTGCATTGTGGCGGCATCCTCGGAGCGGACAATCGGTTGTTATGCTACGTACGTATAGGGACTGTGCGTGCGTCACTGCGCCCGCGCCAGCCGGTGGCCTCGCCGGAAGCGCCGCGACAACCATCACCAACATTAGTATCGACAAGCAACACGATCGCGATCGCCATAACGCCATTTGACGACCGCTTGGCGTGGTTCGTGCGTAGGGTTCGATTCCCGCCGGGACAAATTTCGGAAATGGCCTTTTCGTAATTTGCCCAGGTCTGGGTGTCACTGGGATCGCCCTCAGTCCATTGTACGTTACCCATACTACAAGCGTTGCTTAGTTTCGGACCGTACAGTTGGTGTGTCAGTCTGGCGATATTTATTTATAACACTGGAGGCTCCGACGACAATGTCTGGAGGAAAATTTTCGATAGTATAATCACTATTTCGCGTGGGTCTTACTGTCAATGGTTAACAGAAATTGAAAAATAGGAAGGAGTCAAGTCAATTTCATTAAAGTATTAATTTACATTTAGTCCAGGAACCAACTATAAAATGATAATGAAATATGGATTTAAGGCATTAACAAAGTGAAAAAGAACTAATTAATAACAACCATTAAACCAAATCTGAATAATGGCCTCACAATACTCGGAGAAAGTTTCCAGGTTATGTGATGCTAATGAAGTTTCTAAGTTGAATAGAAACATTTGTTGTATCTGTGTCATTCTTAACAATTGCAGTGGTGCTTTGTGAAAAAAACTATGCAATAATCTATCATTATCGTTGTATTAATTAGGTACTCATTAAGCTTAATTGAAAAGAATGCCTTTGTTTTAATAAATCATTCCAAACATACCTTCTCATGGGAATTTAATTGCACGTTCGTGACATGCCTTTCTGCGTACAATGACAAGTGGGTTCCTAATGTTCCTGTTGCTTACCTATTGCGCTTGTGACCGTGTCCTCGAACATCTCTATGTATTATCGGATGACATCTATTATTACGGACTACAATTGCATGTAAAATCGACAATTTGTCGCAGTTTTGCTGATCATCGTCCACAAGTGCCGCATCCTGTTTATTCGCCATTGATTATAATTTGCATTTTTGGATCACGTTTTTCAACCAATGACTGCTTCAAATGACACATGTCCGTCCTATTATTACCTTCGCGTAATAGTAGTTTCCTAGTTTCCTCATGGAATTCAGTTTCTGAATAAAATTTTGAATTCTGAATTCCGAATGTTTATAATGCGTACGGAAATTTAAGAATGTAGGTACCTACCTACACAAATAAGTAACTTCAGTACATAACAAATCAGATTGTTTGCTTTGAGTCATGATAAAGCATTTAGAATTAAAGATCCGGTAGCGTTATATGATCATAATATTTTTTTTATGACGCCTATAGTTAAAAGACTTGTCTTCACGGGCAAGGATTATCGCGAAATTTCCTTACACCGTTGAATAGCTTTGATAAAATACATGAGTCAGAAAGTAGGATCTGTAAATATTTTATTTCCTCGTTGTTGTTGCAGCTATTGCTAGCTCTTTCATCGGCTCTGGGCGGCGCCTCAGCCTTGCTGCTGCTGGCGGTTCCCGTGGGCCGCATCACGGTCACCTTCCCGCCCGCTGTGGAACTCCTAGCCACATGCGATGACTCCGCCATGCGCTTGCGACTCGTGCAAGACTATCCGTGTCATCCGCTACACCCTTACTCCTTTGATATTAACCTTACGTGAGTTTGGAACCGGTAACTTTTGTGACGATCACAAAATAAATATAACATTTAAGACTTTCTTATGTTTTAGAGCTCTGACGTGCGGCTTTGTCTGTGATGTGCCCGAAGATTTTGCATCGGAAGACACAGATGCGATTGCCCACACAAATTTCTATGACGTGCAACTGCCGGCGCAACATCTCGTGTATCTACATACAATATCGTCATCGACATCACGGACAATGACACCGAAGAAGGATCAAAGCACATCGCGAATCATGACCAATGACCCTTATTTCAATACAACTGTGACCAAATTGTCTGACCGTGAAATATTCTTCCCGACACCGCAATTGTATCGAATTGAATGTACGCGTGACACGAGCAATGCGACCTGCTTGTTCGGAAAAGAAGACATTTTCAACGAAACGAAAAACAGCATTGACGATGCAAATTTACGTATAAGGATATCGCACGACGTGCAAAAGTCGCCAATCGATGTCAGAAACTATTGGGTGAAAGCGATATCCACCGGTAACGTTACGAAATACGACCAGGACTACGATGGAGTTGATAGTATAACATGCAAAGATAATTTTGTAAGTATCCTGCATGTAAACTTAAGATAGAAAATTTACAGTGTGTAAAAATTTAAAATTTTTTAATGGAACAATGTCGGCAAACAACCGTACGACTTGCCTGATGCTAGGCAGTAACTAAAGCCTATAGATAATACCCAAAAAGGAATTGCTCGCGTCTTGCCGGCCTGACTGAAGGGGAGTGGGACAGAGGGAGGGGATGGGAGAGGAAGGGAGGGGAGTTGAGTTTGCGGGTCTCTCATTCATCGTATGAAACGCAGATTTAATACCTACCTTCGGTCGGTCTTCTGTGATAGGGTGGTACTATCCCGGTCCAGCCGACTTGTATATCAGCTGGAGTCGACTGGATGATTTGTTTTTTATGCTAGGAACCGTATGGAGAAGTGCGAGTCCAAGCGGGGTCGCGCAAACTGTCCGGATGTACAGTTGCATGCGCCGTCTCTACACCTCGCAAGAGTCTGTGTGAAAACGCACAGCAACAAATAGAACTCGATCCTGCGTTTACGTTTTGGGCCTATCTTGCTGTGAGTACTGCAACCACCTTAAACTGAAACGAGCTAGTCTGCATCACCTGTAGTGAACATTTTTCGCACGCTTCCACTATGTCTGCTTCATTGATCTTTACTTTGTAAGTGTGTTACCAAACCAATCGATCGACTAGGCTGTCGATGGATGGTAGTCTGAGATGAATCGATGTCGCTTAATAGTTCCTGCAAAGACCAACGTTCGATCAATAGTCGATAAATCACCATGGAGGGTAAAGTCAGAGGCTTAGTTATTCCAAAAAGAGTAAAGGGCTAACTTGTTAACTCTATCATCTATTTTCGAAAAAGTTTTTTTTTTAAACAAAATTATGACCTGGATTATCGATAAGCTATATCTGTTACTGTTATACCTACAAAAACGTGGTAAGCACGTGGAAGGTTAACGTAAACATGACGATAGAGCGGTGGAGCCGCTGATGGAAAGATTGGCGGCTAATCGCCACTAACTGGGTAATGACGAACTTGGTACGGTCACGGGGCCCGGCCAATGGTTGCGTTCCCATTCTGGTCCACCCTCAGCACGCGTCCTGGTATCGTTCGTTCATTTCACGAAAACGCGTGCTGTGACTCTTATGTCACTGGCGTATGTGTCAATTTGCAATAAATCACGCGTTCTTCGTGAACTAAACTGACTATACAACCCGCTTCATTATAGTTATTCTAGTGGTAGAAATTCTAATCCGGTGTAGGGAGCTGAAGATGACCATTTATAGGCTTATATGTTTTGTAGCGTTGCCTATTGTTTTTCCTATACAACAGTCCATGGATGAGCTCAGCACAATACTTGGTATTATAATAAATAATTCGGTACACGACGGCTAACGGGAAGTGACACAAAAATTAATAGATGAATAGTTGTTTTATCGTTTCGCCTTCATTTATTTTTAATTAACATTACGGTTTATTTACGACATGAACTATGAATGCATGAAATGGCCGCACGCATGTTGACGAGTCTGACGGCGGCGACCTAGTTGAACTCGAACCTTATTACTATTTGGTGTCGCTTCTCGTTGGCCGCTAAGAATAATTTACATCTTGGCGACCGCTTGGCGCAGTGGGTCGAGCGTAGGCCGCTCGGCTGACTGCACATGGTGGTTGCGGGTTCGATTCCCGGCGGGGCAAATATTGGAAATGGCCTTTTCGTAATTTTCTCAGGTCTGGGTATCACTGGGATTGCCCCCAGTCCATTGTACGGTACCCATAGTACAAGCGTTGCTTAGTTTGAGCCCATACAGTTGGTGTGTTTGTCTAGCGATATCAATTATTTATATCTATATCCGACAAAATATTGTTTTATTATCAGTCAAATCTGTTGGCCCTGGTTAAAGCATTATATCGACAGTATTTTCGATATGTACACAGATCGAGTGGTTAAGGAATATTTAGTTTCTCATATATCACTTATTTCGCAATATTAAACGCGAGACTCGCCAGACTAGATACGGCCTTGTACCCGATATGTGGGAGCTTAATGCCAAGCATTGATTAGGTATGTGCAAGAAGCGCGTACACACATACATAATTATGTATAGACCTTTCATATTAATTATAAGGACAAGAAAGAAATGTTGATATATTTACCTATGTCCAGCGTGTTCTTGTTCCAGGAACTCTAAATTGATACCAACAATAGTCTGTCTGTATCAAAATTTACGCTAAGAATGTCAAGTTGATAGTTGTTCACACAATTTCTTAGATACTAGTTCCATTACTGATGCACCTATCACACTCTACTTTCACCCACCCACCCAATAAACTTAGTGATATTATTAAATTTTATTGAGCGAACCAAAATATTAATAAAAGATATAGGAGCCCATACCTCTTGTAGATAAGTCGAGGCACCTTCACCTTTTAGTAGATAGTTTTTCCGCTGATAGTTAGAATACCGTTCGCCACCTTGCACAGGTTCAAACATCTACCCAAATATGACTCTTATGACCAGGTGCGAGTGTTCATCGGCATCATCGGAGGCACTGCATTCGCGATGTTCGAAGGGGCTGTGATCGCCATCGTGAGGGAGCAGAAGGCAGACTACGGCTTGCAGAGGGTGTACGGCAGCATCGGCGGCATGATCTCTTCCCCACTGTCCGGCATGCTGATAGACTATGCGAGCAGCGGCAAAGGATACACGGACTTCAGGTAATATTTGTATTCCGTTCGGCTGACCCTTAGTAAAGAATCCTTAAAACACTAAGAAAATGCACGAAAATTTACAAGATAAACATAGCGCCTTTTTTGAAACGCAGCATGTTAGGTATCTATATTTAGTTTTATATTTTATCGTCGGGTACCTACTACAGAAACACACTGGCCATGACCTTATGCTTTGAGTAATCTAGTGTCTCTAGATTTGTTTAATTCATTATAGACTATACAGGTTGAAATTTAATTAAATGGTCAAATTTATATGAGATGTTCAGTAACTGCAACATAATCATTATAATGTTAAAACACAAACAAATGCGGTAAATACGCCTTTTTATTACATCTACTCAGTAGGTACAGACATTTTTTTCTTAATATGAATTCTTAAAATAATATGACTTAAATAACAAAATACCGCGTAGAGTATTTGTTTTGATAGTTTTATTTTGTTTTATTGCCTAAGGAATATCGCAGGACTTCATGCATATAACTTAGTGATATGCTAATTTTTATTGTTACCTACATGCTAGATTACTTTTCGAAGTTTGTAAGATTATTCATCGAAGTTTGTCCAATGAATAAAATTTCAGCCTGTATAGCCTTTAAATATTCCTGCTCACTATAACTAGTCTTAGCATTTTAGTTTGTAAAAGGACTGTTAGAACACTCATAAAATCGAAACGATCTATCATGAAATATTGAGATGAAAAAAGTAACAAAAAATACTGATTAGTATCCGTAGTATTTTTTAATAAACATTACTAAACATTACAACAACATAATTTATCAATACGAGACACTACATAAATCTTTGCTATAATTACAAAAGGTGCTTTGATATGTTAACTGTTTGTGATGTAGATCGCAGTGGTCGATCGTAACGGTATTAGTCTGTGGTTATTCAATCTAAATATAGACAAACCGCAGCCGATTCATTATACTTATTATGCTGATTACGAAAGATATCAATAGGTGGAAATCGCATGCATATTCCGAGTGTGTATGGAATGGAAACAAGAATAAGGATAATTCCTTTTCATCATAAACAATATTTATCTCTCAATGCTATCATCATTTAATTGACATAAACTGGCTGTTTTGTCCTATTAATAATTAATTTAAAATATTTAGGTAGGTATACTAGGTGAAACAGAAAGGGTATACTTTTTTTCAAAACTTAACTTTGTAATTCTAAAACTATCAGCTTTGGAGGAAACTTACAAAAGGTGATATAGGGATACAGCTGTTGACAGATTTCATAAGTCTACAAAACCTTGAGTACTTCAACTGTCCCACAAAGCCGCTAGTTTTAGATTTACAAAGTAAAGTTGCAAAAAAAAATATTATACCCTTTCTGTTTTACCTAGTATATTACGTAACGACTTTCGTAAAAGTTATATAATATAGATAGTAGTTGAATGAAGAATTTTCGAATCTGCTGCGTTACACATCATTCTTAATAGTAACTAGCTTTGCTTTATTATGCCCCGCAGCGAGGGATAAGAAGCTCATGATGAAATAGTTTTACACATTTTAGTATTATGAACTTCAGGACTTTTTTTCACAGTGATAATATACCTTTTCATATACCTACCTAGGCGTGAATGTAGGCAGAACTTGTTTTTTTATAAAAAAATAATTAGATAAATTAAACTCTACGAAGGCTGTATCTGGTTTTCAAAATGTTTCCAGGCCAGCGTTTTACCTATACGCAGTCCTGAAAGTCGCGTCCGGCGCGTTGATGCTGAGCATCGACCTAGAGTTCAAGCAACCAGCTCAGAATCTCCTCGAGGATGTCATCTCAGTATTCAGGAGCATCGAGATTGTCGCGCTATTCATTGCTTGTTTTATTATGGGTGAGTTTACGTTCACAATTTCCTTTAAATATTTTTTTCATAGGCAATATTTCAAAACCTTATATTGATTGTCGAGATAGCTGGCGCGGTGTATCGAATTATTAAATTTAGTTCTATGAAATTTGTATATTCTAAGAAATGGTGCTCTGACAGCGGTTATGTAACCGATATTATACCTAACCTTTTATAACTTCAGTGTAGAGCTCTTATGTAGTATACAAATAGAGTTTAAAATATAGTCTATATTATATAATAGGTATATTTAAATTTACGTCATATTAAATAATGCATGCTGATAATTAAATGGACTTCTAAACTTGTCACACCTCTTCTACACAAGTGGATATTTCAAACGTTTCTCCATAGTATATTTTTTGTTTGAAAATAAAGTGTTGTTTTATAGTGAGAAACTAATTTGAATATATTTGCAAGTATTTATATTTAGAGAAAACAACTCTATATGTTTGTTATACTTATTTGTATTTGTTTTGTATGTTATAGAGGGTTTTAACTAATTAACTCACAAGACCTGACGATATCAACTCCTTTATCCAGGTACTGCATGGGGCTACATCGAGAGCTTCCTGTTCTGGCTGCTGCAAGACCTGGGCGCCTCCCGCTCCCTGATGGGGATCACTATAACAGTGGGCGGCGTGGCCGGCCTGCCGCTGCTCGTGCTCTCCGGGCCCATCATCAGGAGGCTGGGCCACGCCAACGTGCTGTTCATTGGATTCATATTCTACGCTATTAGGTTACTTGGTGAGTGAAAGACTTCGACTGCGTGGATCTCGAAATGGAATCCGTATGGAGCCCGTATTTTACCCCCTTAAGGGTGGTATCCTTTAAAATCCTTCCTTGAGATGACTATGTAAAAAATGTAGTCAGGTAAGTAATATAAAATTCCCGTATGTAACCCTAGTGGTTCCTACTTAAAGGCTGTTAGTTGATAAAACAGTCAGTGTCGTATTCCATACGATCAGGTTCTCATTAATTTAAACGTTTCCCGTGTCACCGGAGGTCAACATGGAAATTGCTTATAGACATTTTGCTTGAAGGAACTTGGAAAGAGGGTTATTAAAAGTTCACAGATTTATATCTTCCTTGACCTCTCAATATTTATGAAGTGGTTGTGAGACCGCTCGCAGACTGCGTATCAATGCTGCATGCTGGCTGTACGGATTTATAAATTAAATTTAAATTAATTACCTATATCCAAAAACATAAAGTTTAAAAAATGACAGTGTGTAAAGTGAGGGTCAGGAAAGTTTTTATGGTGCTCTACAATGCAGATGGGTATAAAATGCTTCATTGGTGCCTACCTAGCACTCTTACTAGCCTATGTGTATCTATACCTAGTTAGGGAGTTAAGAAATAAAAGACATAATCACATTATGCATGATTTACACAAGTCATTTTTCATCGTACGAGTATGGCTAGGAATAAAGTCGAATGAAATCCATAATTTTGTTCCTAGCTGTGCGGTGGAAATCGAGCTGTGAAAAAAAAGTGTACGTCGTCATTTGTTTTCATAAACCGCAAGGATTCACCTTGTTTGCCTTGTTATCTTTGTATTCATTGTAAGCTTATGTTCTGCAGGTTATTCGTTGATCTACAACCCGTGGCTGTGCCTGGTGTTCGAGGCGCTGGAGTCAGTGACGTCATCGTTATCGTTCACCGCCGCCGTGACGTACGCCGCGCGTCTGTCCTCCACCACCACCGATACCTCGGTGCAAGGACTGCTCGGCGGATTGTACTATGGAGTTGGTACGTAATGCAAGGACCATTTGCACCTATACAGGCTGTAACAAGCCGTGAAAGTTAAGTGAAAATAGCCTAGTGATTAGAGGTGCCGCCTTCATAGCTGAGAGGTTCCGGGTTCGATCCCCATCCTGGCCATTAAACTATTGACGTAGGCCCGCTCCTAACACAAGCTTTAGCTTAGCTGGAGGGGCTAACGAGAATACTAGTAATGTGATAAACTCACATTGCTAGCCGGTAATCTTTAAAAAATGGACTTAACGGTGTCCAGGCAGTGACATAATTATTGGTTGTACTTATTTGTAAACAGGTGGACAGGTGCTTAGCTTAATATGATCATGAAAAGTTCATTAAGTTTATGATTTGATATCTGGTCTGTAACTATGCAGTTGTCTATGATTATTTATGCAGTTGCTATGCAGTTGTATATGTATTAATAATAACTTTAGGTTCTACTTTATTTCATACTATTTTACATACTATATACAGTATTAAAACTACTTATCAACTTACAGTAAATATATATAAAAACAAAAACAAAATAATAATTAAAATTATATATACAAAAGTGAAAATGGTTTAATTCTCGAGTCATAGGTATAAAGCGTTCTTTGAATTGATTTCTGAATAATGGTATGAATGCCCGATAAATGGTAATCAATAATTTACGACTATTTAATAATAATGAAAATAAGTCGAAAAACATCTTATGAGGCTCACGTTAGGCAGCTGGCTCAAGGGTCACATCCAGAAGGTGGAATACTCCTGGAAACGGTACGAATAGTGAGGAGGTTTTTCTCCCTGGAGCCTTGAATGCGGATGAGTCAGTCCTTGTTCCCAATGCCGGTGTAGAACTATTTTAAAAAATATATATTACTGTAAGAAAAAAAATACAACGACATCGACAATTAGCCCTTTAAACGTCTCATTCCAGGGAACGGACTTGCCCTCAGTAAGAGGGGGATTCAGGCCATAATCCACTAAGATAGCCCAGTGATTTCACATGACTTTCGAAAATTAGTTAGATTTTCTAAGACATGCAGGTTTCCTCATGATGTTTTACTTCACCGCAAGCAGGTGATATAATCATATAAAAAATATGATTCGCACATAGATTTCGAAAAACCTTTTTTTTTATCTTTTTTATCGTGGGGAAATCCTCGTGGATACCCGCACGCCCCGGGGAAGACGTGCAGGTTATGCCGGACTCCTACCGGCTAAAACCCCACGTGGACTTACTCCCGCCTTGCGATAGGGTTGCAGGCAAGCTTTTGCACACATCTGTGACCCTATCAGCGGTTGCCCGCGCGTTTCAAACCCACGGTTTGAACCCAGGACGCGTGTTTAACTAATCAGCTATCACTTCTTCCACCGAATAAATAATAATAATGTCATAATTAAGGTTGATAATGGTACAAAATCAGTGTTTGAAAATGTCGATAAGATAATGATAACTTATCTTCGCAGGCAAAGGTGCAGGGAGTCTCATCGGTGGTTATCTGATGAAATTCTTCGGCACAAGACCAACATACCAGATATTCTCTTGCGCCACCCTCATCACGGGCTGCATTTATTATTTGTTCAACAAATTCTTCTTACGCAATAAAGCCAGCGACGCTAACGATATCTGTAAGAAGAAACAGTCACCTTTAGACGTGGAATGCCGAGAAATTAAGAAAGACGACGACAAGTTGAATATGATGATAGATGCTGCCAATAAAATCGAAGCTAAACTAGGAGAAGCCCCCGTAGGTAGAGTCATCGATGGTGATTCCGTTCGCGCGAAGTTAGGCGCCGACAACATAGATGGCGGTAGTGATTCCGGAGTTGATAATCCGGCTTACAGTGAAATGGAAACATCGGAACCGAGGAAAGATGAAAGTAAAGTGCCTAACGTGTGATGCGCCTACAAAAATGTACACTCAAATCTATAGAAATTTAAATTAATTTACAATGCCTTCAAAAGCATATTTGGAACAAAAGTGCTTGTAAATTGCAATCAATAACTCAAAAAAATTGGGAGTGAAAAGTTGGAACACAACGCAAATTAATTAGTTTACACTGACGATTTATGTTGGTGTCTCTATTTTTTGACAGCATAAATAAGAGAGAGAATCAGTAAATCGGTGTAAATAATAGATTAAAAGTAGGGTACAAACGATGGGTGTGTCTTACTGGAACTGTACGATAATCATGAACTCGATGTAGCAGACAAAATTCATGACTAAGGTAGCCAAGTTTGTAGAATAAGTATGAGCTACAAATGGTAAAGTCGAATTTACAAGTAAGCCATAAACTGGCTTATAAATATTTTAGGTAAGTATAGGTTGGGCGGAAAGGTTCTCGAATGGCGACCACGCACACGAAGACGCAGCGTGAATAGGCCCCCATAAGGTGGAGCGTCGACTTAGTCACGGTCACGGGAAACCGCTTGATGTGAACAGCACAGCAATGATCGTTGTGGAAAACTTTGGGGAGGCTTATGTCCCACAGGACGCCTTTCGCCAAAAACTATTATTATTATTACGACAATGATAGTTTTCTTAAAGTGCCCACCTCCGCATATTAAAGAATACAACATCAACCATTTTAGGAGCCATGAGGCTGTGAAACAGTATGACAAATTTTAGATTACTTTACGAAAAATAAGCAATCAATTGATAGATGATACAATATTATTTACTTAAGAGATGTAATTACAATAGATTAATCAATGTGCAATAAATAATTACTTATTATTTGAAGAGTAGGTACCTATACGAGCTTATGTAGATAGTTAGTAGGTATATTGTCTGAATCGATGGACACACCGACCGGCCTGAACTACCATATTAGATATATTAGCAAATAGTAGTACAGTCATGTTCTTATTTAATCCATGAGTACAGTAGGTACATTAAGTATATATTCAAATACATAAAAAAAGCCAACATAATCGTGTCAGCATTCGGCAGTTACTCCGCCAAGTTCGGTCGCTAATGCTAAGGCACTTAGTACATACACCACCCGTCTGGATTGAAATTTCACTAAGGTATTGAGTTTACCTCCGATTGTTATACTTACAGTATTTTAATTTGTTCAAATTGTAATTAAATTAATTTAGTAGTTAATATTGTATTGTGATATTATATATTTTGTTTTGTATAGTCTAGCGTGAATGTTATAATTGTAGAACAGTGATTTTGACGTACAAATTACTGACTAAATAAATCAGCATTATTTATTAATAAAATATTTTGTTAATTAACCTTTTTTTGTATTTTTCACTCACGTGCGTACACTAGTACCTACCTATACATACTAGGGTATGATCTTCACTTTATAATAATAAAATATTCCAAAATTACCAGCAAAATATACCAATGCATCGTTGAAAATGGTCGTTTATAGGTAATTGTAATAGATTGTAATTTTAGTTAACGTTGGAATAATAAATAGTATTTAAATATAGGGCCGGACTAACCATGTAGAGGCCTCATTGGCGACCCTTTTCTAACTTTCTGAAGTACATTTTTCCACCACAAAGCAATTTTATTGATTATTACCTTCGCTGTCTTTTACTGCATGACGAAGTTACGCCATCACCCTATTAAATAAAAAAGAAAAATATCCGTTTCTCTCGTTCGCGGGGCTCCTAGCCCCTAGTCCATGCGGGGCCCCTAGGCAGTCGCCTACACTGCCTAATGGATAATCAGACCTGTATAAATAGTTACTACAAGGTATGCGAGTACTACAAATTTACATTTAAATAATTTCAAAAATTTGGGTATTTTCTTAACGAAGCAATCCGATATATATCGAATAAAATGTCTAAGATAGATTTCGATAAAAAGGTACTATTTATTAGTACATTGTTACACAAGGGGTGAATGTAACTTATTTTGGCCTGAGACGTGGTTTGGCGCCTGAGCGTAGCGAGGGCGCTAATAGTTCGAGGGACAAAATAAGTCTTTGACCCGAGGTAAACACTGCTTTCCATTACGAATACAAGGAAAGTAAAAATAAAAACAGGAATTGGCTAAAGAAATAATACAAGGAAGTATGAACAATACTCAACATCTCGAAAATGAAGATCGGATTGCCGCCTATTTTGTTTTTTTTTTCGTTGGCCTGCCAACTTCTTTAATTAGCCATTATTTTCATTTTCATCTTAAATATTTTGACCCAATCTAAGTTATTTTAAAGAAATTGTTGAAACAAAATTATAATTAAGTAATTTAAAAATATAATATTAATTATATTATTTAATCTTAACTTCATGTTATTTCAATTTTACATCGCGCTGTAATTGAGTATCTGTAGAAAAATTTTGAACATGGTTCCATAGAAATGTGAAATTGGAACTAGTTTTTTTTTAATTACTTGACAGCTGTCAATTGAAAGCGATTCTCCCTAGGGCGGAAAAGTATTACTTTCAACCCGCTCCTCAGGCAACTTCAGACTTACTTTCAGAGTATGAGTAATGAAAAATACTTTTCAATGGTGTAGTTATTAATTCATGATCTCTTATAATATGTGGTATTCAACTTTCCACTTGAGGTGTTCCAAATATTTTGAACAAATATGTAACACTTTCCACAGAGCCTGTCCCGGGAGCGACATTGATTATCTCGCTAACCAGTGTAAATTGTAGCTCGTCGTCGGGTCATCTGAGTCGTGCCTCTGCCGTTCCACATACTGAAGTACCGCTAAAAATTATCACAGTTTTACACCCGGAGCATCCACTTGCCAAAGCTTGTGTATTTGGAAATATCTAGCCATACCCATCATTTTTTAGTCAGTACCCGAGTGGGCCGCTCGCGTGACTCGATTTCGACAAATGTATCACCGATAGTAAACTCAAGATGAAACAAATTGTACCGTTCGTTGTTTTGTTATTTTGTTTTTTGAAATATGAAGTTAATTCGTTACGCCTGCCCGGGCCTCGAGTGTACGTGGTGACGCCGTCTCCGAAAACACCGCAGATTAACGGCGGAAGAACGGTGCCGTTCTATTACCGCAACTGGATTAAAAGGATGGATACGCTGGGGAATGCATCGTTAACGACGACTACCACAACGACTCAGAAGACGAAAACACCCGATTTGATATTCGCTGAATTCGAATCCGATAACAATAATATGAAATCGATTAGAAAACTGCTACAGAAGGAAAGCATCGTTACCACCACGACCACAACTACTACATCCAGACCAATTTATGTACCAGACGAAGAAAATGATGAAAACGAACCGAATTATGGATTACCCGTTGTTACTACAACAGAAAAACCGAAGAAGACGGACATGACGGATTACTTCGCCTTGTACAACAATATGTACAACACTGGTCCTCTCCTATCTCCAGTTTACGTGCCTCCAAGTAGTTCTTCGAGTCCTACCTCCACTGTGTCACCTATTACATCGACGACATTGCAAACTCCAATTAACAACGTGGAAAACATTTGGCACATAATCGATAGTGAGAAAAATGATCAAAACCCTGAATTGTGGGAAGAGGAATCCGTTATAACCGAGCCACCTGCAACTAATACTGAAACTGAGGCTCCGGATGATGATTTTACAACAAAGGACAGCAGTAGCGAGGGCGTCGGCGCTATAGACAATAATTTTGCTATACCAGGGTAAGTTTTAAATGTAGAGAACAAACTCAACACTTTTGAAATTACGATCTCACATAGCGAGTCGCCTCGCGCTACTTTTTGCACCTCACCTACATAGTTTATAAATTATTTTATATTGTTCACAGATTTAGCACTAATCCTGGCAATGGAGCTGAGAATGAATCCCGAGCAATTCGCACCGAGCCTAACTTCCGCTTTCCTTATGTCAATTTAAAGCCATTTCAAATGAAATCTTCCAAAAAACCACTGCTTAACAGCTTTTCTGGTAGTAGTAGTAAGAAAGGGCAAAATATGTTCACTAGTTTAGACAATTTCCATGACTTCAAGAATCCCGTAAGAGGTGAAGCTCAAGATGTAGTTTCTATGCGCCAACCTATAGACCGATATAATCCTGCACAACCATATTTGCCTCAACAGCCTTATGGACCCAAACCAAAACAGTCAAGTCCCGGAAACTCTCCTCCCGCGCCGTCCCCGCCCCCGCCATCGACACCAGTGAGAGCGGTAGCGAACTTGGTACCGCCCCCACCACCTCCCGCACCCCGACTTACTGCTAACGATTTTCCTACGCCTAGTACCTATGAATCGTTTCCTCCATATGCACCTGCAGCGCCCGCGCCGAGCCCGTTGGCCCCAAGTCCCCCTGTCTCAATGTATCAACCCCCTACCGATTCAGGAACTGATTCTTCAGATGACTCGGCCCCAGACTCTCCTTCTGACGACAGTGTCGAACCGCCCATGGATTTAGGATACCGGTACAAACCACCTTCTCCGCCTGTTTCACAGTTTTTCCCTACTATTCCACCACCAAGCAAGCCTTTTTCGGGTTATTCGTATAATAAACCAACAATGTCCGAAGATAGTCCCCCGCCAACAATGGATATGGGAAGTAAGCCAGATTTTCAGGGATACCATTATAGTCAACCTGAACCCTCGGCGCCACCACAAGATCATCCGCCAATTAGCTACGGGCATCACGACGCGCCACCGTCGTCATACCAACCAGACTATCCTGAACTTGTCTTCGACAAGCCGCACGGGGGAGCGGGAGATATGAAAGACGGGCATGACATGAAAGACAGTTTGGGAATGAAGCCACCACCAGCGCCGCCCACTGACGACATGACGCCAGACATGGGCCCACACGCCGGACCAGGGGATGACAGCGGCTTCCCCCACGATTTCCCAGGAGATTTCAAGTTTCACCATGATTTTGACGATCACGATTTCCATTATCACCACCATACGACGACAACGACGACGGAGACGCCTCGAGTCAACAGATACAGCTATTATTATCTCGGAAAGAAATTGTATTACCTGCCTTTGTACTTTAGTGTTTACTTCATAGTTTACGTGGGGGCCCTCATTATCAAAGCAGTGTTACGTCACAAGATTGTCTATCCGAACAGCTGGAGACCGAACGACCAGACGGCGTCATTCTTTTCAAAGAGATCGATCGAGTCGCATCTTGAAAATGATAATTTACACGAGATTACAGGCAGGGTGACGCGGGCTATAGCTAGTGCTGCTGAAAAGTACATGAAGGAGAAAAATACAGAGCACTAAGTACTAATTATGCCTTATCTCCCTTATTAATAAACGTGGTTTACGGTTGTATAGTTACACCATGCTTTGTCTTCTTCTTTCGAAAGTCAAATTAAGGATGACAGAAAGAGATAATTCGAAGTTTAACTACTCTCCCGCTATACCACGTTAATTAATAAGGGGGTATGTGTTTAGAATGTAACGTTAGTGTAAATAAATAAGATTGTATTGCATGTAATTAAATATATAGTTCGTTGTGGACTGGACACATCTAAAAGTTTGCTATCATGATAGTTTGGACGATGTTCATTACCACAACAAAGTTTAAATTAGAGGAGTAAGTGGTTTACTGTTATCGTATATGGTTATTGCTCAATATTTTATCCTAATTATAAAAAATAAATACTTAACTAAGAAATAAAAATATTGAATTTTGATTCTATACTTGTGTAAACTGATTTATTTTAGGCACCAATATTCTAACCCATCCAAATCTATGTGTAAGTCTATGTATCTACACAACTAGTATTCAATAGCGTTCAAATGCATTAACTAAATTTTTTTTAGTTATTGTTTGTTTTAGAATACCTAACACCGATATCGTTTATTTGCTAGTCTTTTCTAAATTTAATTGATCATACGACGGAAGTATCTAATACTACGTAATTAATTTATGATTACTCTTGCTCTTGCTTGTTAAATAATCATTATAATTAGGCATGACAAACAAACAATTTTACTTAAATAAATTTTAAGATCCACCTCAAAATGAATGGCAGAATCCTATATCTATACATTCTCTACGCCTGAATGACGGAATGAGCACGGCATACTAGACGCCCAGAACTCTCGGCAAATATTTTCTTCATCGCATCTCTACTTAAGACCTCATTAATAAAGTTATCTCAATCGTCTGTTATTCAAGATATTACGTAATACCTACCTGTAGAACGATATCGGATAGTGTTGTCGAATTCAGCGATATGGCACGAACAAAGATCGAAGGCGTGTTGATTTCACTGAAGCTCCTAATAGCTTCAAATTGTACTTCCTAGTACAATTTGTAGTTTCCTATGAATGAACTAATCAAATATCATTCCTATTTAGCGTCACCACAGAACGACACAAAGTCTAATCGATTTGAAAGTTTTTTTTAATGATGTGATTTAGATGTATGTGCTAACTGGTAGGTACAACAGTGGCTAGGAGACGTGTTGCTGGCTAGGTCAAATCGTAGAGAAATGTAAGAGTTTCAGTGTTAGAATGCGGCTTAGAATTTGTAGCAATACGAATGTTTGACAAACGTATGTACTAAATAATACCAATAATGCATTCATAGTAGGTACCTATTTATTTTCACTCAAGACGACTAATTACTTAATTATGAATTATGATTATTATCTATGTCGATAACAGTGCCACCTGCCAGCCCCTCTAGCCAAGAGGACTGTCTATGAGCGTTTTTAAAAGTCTTGACCCTCGAATTTATGGGAATGACATGAGGCACGTATATTCCCATATATTTTAGCGATAAGATTAGTATAGTACAATTAGTACTAATAATTAATTAATTTTTAGAGAAAGAAATTGTTATTATTACAATGTTTTTTGCTTATAAATAATCTTCATGGCTAAAGGGGCTGGTCCACATATAGCTATGAACCATCCAGGTGACCCATAAGTAAAAAAAAACCATCAAAATCGGTGTAGCCGGAGGAGAAGAATTACGATAACACGCATACCGGAATTGTATAGAATAATATGAAGCGTTATTATAATTATGTATGCATTTCTTCAGGAACTATCAGTCTCACGATATCCAATTTGTGACCTTTCGTTCAATTTATAGAACAAGTCCCAAAAGGTCATTCTCTCCTTGAAATTCCGTCGTCCAACGTAGACGTTAGAATCTAATTCCAGGTAGTGTAGTTCATCCTCAGTGATTGGAAGCCATTGCACTGGTAGCTGCTCCGTTGGTTCCGGGATTGGATTTCTAAAACAGAGATAGGTACGTAGGATATTAGGTTGGTAATAAATTTTTAGGATTTCAAGCAGCCATTTTGTTGTGTTAATTACCCGTATTTGACAAAGTTAGCCCAGATAGTGGTTATGCGATCGATGGCTAGTTGATCTTCTGGCGACGGAACTTCCATGTAAGACACGTCAAAGATATAACCTAAATCATCTGCGTGCCCTGTTCCGTTTACTGTTATATTTAGTCTGTGCTTCGCGAAGTTCCTTTCGCCATCATATGAGAATACAAAGTAGAATATGTTCCTGCTACCGCTATCCAGATACCTCTGAATATTCCTAACAGTTGGATAAATAAATATAAAGTCGGATAGGAATTCGGTCAGTTCTTGACTGACGGCAGCACTGAAATTTTCGTCACCTATGTAGAAATGTCTGACGATTGCTTCAAATTCAGCAAGTTCTTCGGCGTCGAAATTAAAATTGCTCCTTAAAATATCGTTAAATATATTCAAATGTTCATAATATTCAGGCGGCATATCTGTGAACGCTAAAATACTCTCGTCGCGGTTGTATGCTAGTAGAACAGATTTACTTGTAACATTCAAATCTTTTATATTAATCGGATAATCATGTATAAATCTTTCAACATTGTCAAATGCATTTTCAATGCACGGCCCAAAGCTAAGACCTTGTGCAGCAGTTGATGCGATTATCAAATTAGGGTCAACTGTAGCGAGGAACGCGAGCGCATCATTGATGTCTGTCGTCAGATAACCGAGTTCCTTGGCTAACTTCAGAGGTGCTGATGTATCAGGCTGCGAAATCATCCCGGGGAAGAGAGCGGTGCCACTGTGCATAATGATTTTATCGAATACATTTTGATCACCATAGGTAAGTAGAAGATCTACTGCCATACCTCCAGCGCTCATTCCGTATATTGTTACCTTGTTCGAATCACCGCCGAACGCTTCTATGTTATTGTGAATCCAACTTAAAGCTAACTGTTGATCCCTGAGGCCTTGGTTGCCGGGCACATTAGGAGTGTCGAGACACATAAATCCGTAAGGCCCGACTCGATAGTTGAACGTCACTAAAATTATGTCGTGTCTCACTAAAAATTTGGGGCCATAAAGAAACCTGCCGGAGAATCCGATAGAGAAGCTGCCACCGTACACCCAAACTAATACTGGCATTCGATTCGTAGAATTTGCTGAATCCGGCACGTAAATGTTAATATGAAGACAATCCAGATTGCCGACTATAGTATGGTCAAATTCTTCGATTTGTGGACATATGGCCGTGTCGTCGTATGCTTCGAAGACATCATCGAACACTGGATGAGGTGTCGATAGCTGAAAATGAAATTCACGGATTCAAGGAAATCTCACACTGGAAGTGATAATTTACAAGTAATGTGACATTCTTAATGCATAGAGGATGACGAAATTTCCGGCTGATTTTAACCGTGTTCGGGAGAAAATCATTGTTGCATATGACGTTTAGATATGGCTAATGGTACTTACTCCAAAAGGATTTGTTTCCTCGACTGTAGCGTAGGGTATCCCCATATACATAGAATAATCGCCATCAGTTGCTCTCAAGCCACGAATTAAACCTACGTTCGTTTGAACTAGAGGACCGGTCCTCGTCGATCCATTGCTATAACTTATCAAGCAAATTAAAAATGTTGAAAATATATTTAACTGGTACGTCCACATATTGTTAGTCTCTGGAGGAATTGAAAGTGTCGCAAGCCGAGTTGTTAAATTCATAAATCTGATATCTAAGCTATTTATCACGATATCATAGGAAATTATCATAATTTACGATATGTCTATCTATTTTGTTGACAAAATAACGTCATAACGTACTTGATAGGTATAATTAATGATGTGCATAATTATAATATTTATATCTCGTTGGTATGATTACAAATATATATAATAAATAAATATCGCCAGATGAACACACGAACTGTATGGTCCCAAACTAACCAACGCTTGTACTATGGGAACCGTACAATGGACTGGGGGCGATCCCAGTGACACCCTGACGTGGGCGTGCGTATTACGAAAAGGCCATTTCCGAAATTTGTTTGTAATTTTAGTAAGTGAGGTCATTAGTTAAGTTATTTTTACAGGCATTTTGTCACCCGCAGTAAACAGACAGAGAGAGCAGACGTATGAATTGTATCGAATATGTGATAACTGGGTACTTCCCGCTGATCCTTCATGTGTGCAAAAATGTCGAGACAGCGGTATGTGAATGATTTATTTTATGAATAATTTTATGAATGTCTATTGTCTGTGGGAGATCGGAAAGTACGTGGTCTGGGGCCAAGGAAGTTACGTCTGGTCCACTCTGCCTGATGGCCGACTAAGTTGTGCGCAGAAATGAAATGCAACTCCATTTTTCTTATCGTCATATCAGTTCATATTCCTTAATCGAGCGTCAGTTCAGGCTGTGTGCAACGTATAATATTTTTTCATTAAAACTTTTGTTTTTTTTTCAAATTGAGATTGAATAATTATTGCGCAAACCACAAATAAAGTAATAATTAATAGTTAATGAATATATAATATAGCTTAAATATATGCCATATATAAATTCATTGTTGTCATACCTAATAATATATGCCATGTCTCGAGCTTTCACTAGTATGACAACCTCACAAATTAAATTTACACATCACTTAAGACCAATACACGCACGGCGTGTTTGCAGTATTCATATTTCAGTTGCTCCCTTTGCGCTGTTAACCGGGGCGCGACTTTACACATCTGTCAGTATTTCGTCTACCATCGAAACATGAACATCAATCTGGGAAAATAAAAAGATCGCTGTCGGTTCTTTTTAAAAATAAGTGAATCTGATTTTAGGGAATTGGTACAGGCAATTGATTAGGGGGTTGATATTTATATTTTAATATAGTATACGAAGGGGCCGGTATGGTGTCTAAGTTAGTGTTAACATGCCACGGGCTAGTGTGGGCGGGCGCGCTGGCGATGGCGCTGTGGGCGGGCGGCGCGCGCGCTGCCGTGCGGTACGACACCGCTACGCCGTATGCACCGCCTTACAACAAGCACAAATACATACCACTGCAGTGAGTATTTTTTATTACTATTAATCTATATTAAATACATTAATTAACAGTGTTATATAACTATCTTTAATTTTTTTTGTATTGTTCGTAATCCCATTATCCTGTATACTTATACTCATACCTATACCCATTATCGGATTTATTATTTGTGTATATTTTGAGTTTGTCAATTATCACTTTGATTCGTATTAATATTATTAAATCTAAGTTATTAATGTAACTTTCAGATAAATATATTGTACCACATTCATCCTATATCAGTTTGTTTGTATAAGCAGTTCTACATGTAGATAAAGATTACTAATACTGCCCCTACTTTATTTTTATAGTAAATGCACTCTCCATCAACTTTGTAGGCGTTTTTTTAATGGGCCTGGTCCCGCCACACATTCCCACCACCGTTACTTCTGTAAACCGGGATCGACAATGGTGACCAATAATAACGTCGAGGTTTGACCCTCGATGAGTCCCGGAGAAAAGTTAAATTGTCTTGGAACCCGCACGAATTTAATCGAAAGAAATTCGTAGGCGTTTGGTAAAAATATAATTTTTCCAGTCCTAGCGACAGCTATGAGTCGAGTGATTCCATGTCCTCACCGGTGGAGGGGACCAGCCCACCACGGAGCGGGATGCCGATCTCCGAGTTCATCCTGACGGCGCTGCGGACTGCCCTCGACGTGGTCAGGAACGTGAACAAGCAGCGCGCCATCTCCGCCAGCTCTACCAGCCATAACAACACGGCCGTTGCGGTATGACAATTAATTATTAAATCTTGGATAAGTACCTATAAATTTACCTAAAATATATTTATCAATATGTGTGACGGCGATGGGTCCACATAAAATAAAATAAGGCTTAGTTTGGCGAGGCACAATCAAATATAATTAATATTATTAGGCATCAAGTCTTATTGGTATGGTGTTGGTGGGTAAGAAAGAGAGAGGGTTGCTACTCTAGATAATTAAAGCTACCAAAAAGAATTGTAAATGTTGCCTAGATTTGTTTATCTAACCTGTCGAAATTGACCACCCAATTTATTTATTGAAATGAAGTCCCGTTCCCCTCATTGTATTGGCAGTACTTGGCAGGTAGTTGTGAATTTGATTTTATTGCAAATTAAGTGCCTTTATCATAATTTGTATGCTCCCAGTCCATTGTACCCACAACATACGGGTATTGCTAAGTTTGGGACCATACGACAGATTTGTTAGTTTTGCGATATTTATCTGAACTATTTAAATCCTCTATGAGTGTCTGAACATAGTTAAGTATGTACATTTCACGCATGTAAACGGAAATGGAGAAAAGAAGGTCACAATACGGTATTCACTGAACTGGGTGACCGAGTGTCCGCGGCGCTAACTGAACAACTTAGGCGCCGATAGTTTGGACAACCAATGACCAAATTCACGAGCCCGTGTTAACCCATTGATATGCACCCATATATTCACATAATCCAACAAAAGAACTCGGTTTCTGGTAAAGTAAGATAAAATTATGTTTAACCATGGGTACCTCTGTGCGTTGCTGGTACTTTCGGCAACGGTTCCGCGCGATGGTAACATAGATAGCACTTAGATAGATTAAGTTTAAGCATGCAATCACGTATATCTACTTGTTGATTCATTCATAATTGTTCATTATTCTTTACACATCTAAAGATTAAATCGAAACTGAAAAACGGATTTTTTTGTCAACATTTGTTTTGATTTGTATAGTTACGGAATAAAAATCCTACTAATATTATAAATGTGAAACTTTGTGAGTGTGGATGTATGTATGTATGTTTGTTACTCCTTCACGCAAAAACTACTGAACGGATTTGGATGAAATTTTGAACACAGATAGTTTATAACCGGGATTAACATATAGGATACTTTTTATCCCGATAATCCCGAAAATTTTGTTACGTTAAATACTACGCGGACGAAGTCGGGGGGCACAGCTAGTGGTATTATAAAGAAATACGCTCTTCAACTATTTACGCCCATATTAATAAATCGATCTCAAGTCTTGGAGTGATCTTGAGTCCACGTTTGACTTGTCATTTTGTACTGGGATAACTTTAGGATGACATTTCCAAGATCGCTCTTAGACTTGGGATTGATTTATTAATACAGGCCTTAGATTCTAGAACTTGAATAAAGGTAAGGTCCACGTGTGTAATCCGTTATTAAAAGGACGACGGATTTTACGAAAATAGTTGGTACTGATCTCCGATCTATGGATGGACGGACGGACGATACTCACATTTTAAGCAACTGGCGATAAAAAAGACATGTAAAAAGACAAGCCCGCTGAGTTTCTTGCCGGATCTTCTCAGTCGAGGTTGCGTTCCGATCCGGTTGTAGATATAAGAAAAAAAAAATTAAAAATTGTCAATTTGTAAGTTCCCCCGTAGGCCTAAACAAAATAAATGATTTGAATTTGAATTTTAATTTCCCTCTGTCGTCGAAACATTTTTGCAACAATCGGTAATACTCATCTAACCGCCTATATTTTCAGCTAAGACGTACCAAATCCGGCAACAACTCATCAGTGGGTACTGGACGAGGCTTCGAGGACTACTACGATGAACATCACCACTACCACGAGACGACCACAACCACGGCGAAGCCCATGAAGCAGGGCCGATACACCGACCCCTGGGCTGGGTACTACGACTGGATCATCAATGAAGGTTCCTTCAAGTTCTGGAGTGTTTTCCAGGTAAGATTTTCTTGTTCAATACGGTAGGCGCTTATTCATAAATTAATCTCAAGTCTAAGAGCGGTGTTTGGAACGCGTTTGTCGTGTCAATTTCTACTGGAATTAAACAAGAATGACATTTCCCAGATCGTTCTCAGACTTGATTGATTTATTAATAAGGGCTTTAGTCTGGCGTTAATTCGACCTGGTGATCATGAGGTCTTCGATTTGATTTCAGGATTGTTTTTTTTATAACCTGAATTAATACATTGCACCTTTAGTCTTCCTCTATATAACACACTAGCGGCCCGCCCCGGCTTCGCACGGGGACATTGCGGTTACATTATTCGAGTTTTAGTAAGGATCCCTAATTTTTTTGAAAATATATTATAGCCTATGTCACCCGGGGACAGTGTAGCTTCCCAACAGTTAAAGAATTTTTCAAATCGGTTCAGTAGTTTCGGAGCCTATTCATTACAATCAAACAAAGTTTTCCTCCTTATAATATTAGTATGATTTATAGCCAGCCTTTACTTCAAAGATGTCGTTTACATTTCCCATACAGAGAAGTCATTTATACTTAATGTATAAAAATAGGTTCGACCTCAAAAGCACTGTGGCGCATCGTAGCGCGAAAATTATTGTCGTTAATTATTTCGTAAGAAAAAAACGTTATTACGTTGTCATTTGGCGATCAGACGGCATTTGGAAGACATAACATTGACACAGATTTGACTGTGAATACGACTGACGGGCGCAGGGCGACGCGTCCACGTGACCTTCTGAAAGTAGTTACTTTACATCCACTTCCTAGATTTAAAGCCTGACAGTTCAATTACATGGTGGATGAACATGTATATTTATTCAAATACATAGCAGTTTACGGAGTTTATCTATTATTAAGTACTATCTAGTTTGTCCACAGATTTTTTCAAATATTTTTTTTTTAATGGGCTCTGTTAATATCTTTTAAACTGTCTAATTCCCAAATTTATAAAATATGTTTTGCGATTGCAACTAACTCTGTCATTGAATTAATGAATCTAATAAATGACCAACGATCGTACGATAGGTAATTTTACTTTTTTGAAAAGAATGTTAATATACTTATAGCAATTGGTTTCATATTGAATTATTTATTAGGTAATAGATACCAGAATAGGGCTATTCCGACGACGGTATCATGTTATATCTGTCGCCGCCAAATAGCTTAATTCGCCGTTCAATTAACAGCCTAGGCACTTAACTAAACAGCGCCGTTCAACTAACGGCCTGAATGATATTCAGCCGTATTGTCTATTATACCATTTAATAAACTGGCTGGCTAATGCTTAGGCAACTGGTTGACATTTAAGTACTACAAAACTTTTTCAAAATACTACCCAAGCAGAACGACCTGGATGGGTTTAGGTTAGGGTTATTTTTTTTATAACCCCACAGAAACCCCACCCGGCAAATAGATTCGGTGGATCTAAAAAATCGTAAAAAACCTAAGTACCTAATAAAATTATTCCATCAAAGTTGTTTTTTTCCGACGCCATATTGACTAAAGAGAATATAGAATACTAGCTGTGCCCCCCGATTTCGTCCGCGTAGTATTTAACGTAACAAAAATTTCGGGATTATCGGGATAAAAAGTACCCTATATGTTAATCCCGGTTATAAACTATCTGTGTTCCAAATTTCATCCAAATCCGTTCAGTAGTTTTTGCGTGAAGGAGTAACAAACATACATACATACATCCACACTCACAAACTTTCACATTTATAATATTAGTAGGATAGAGATATTGACAGTTTGGTGAGTTTCGGCACTAGGTGGCAGAAAGTAGAACTAAATTGAAATGAACAGGCTAGGCAGGTAATTAAACGGCTAGGCAAGTAGTTAAACGTCATCGATCCAAGTCATTTGCCTAGCTGTTTGATCAAATGGCTGAATATCATTCAGGCCACTAGTTGAACGGCGCCGTTTAGTTAAGTGCCTAGGCTGTTAATTGAATGGCGAATTAAGCTAGTTGGCGGCGACATATCCATTCCAATCCTGAATAAGCTTAGTTACCCGCAGCCACATATTGTTATCTATTTTATTGGCTCAACAGTTTAATATTCTAAGTTTATAGTCGTATTCTCTAAACTAAACAAGCTATTTGATCAAAATGGCTGTCACGAACGAGCGGCCGAAGTGGGATAGGATGGCCGCAGTTCCGGTGCAGGCGCGTGTCGAGCGTGGGGGTCGCGGTATTGAACTCTACCCAGTTGTGGACTTGTAGAAGGATCATTTTGTAAACAGATGCATTGTGATCATTAACATTGACGGATAGGCATCAATAGTTTTGAAAAATAATGTGTTGGTCATTCATAAAATGCAGTCGAATTAGGAAGTGTAATAATTTAAGTTAATAAGACAATAAATAATGATTACTTTTATTATATTCGTGTGCTTCCGAGTTTATTTATTATAATTTTATGATTAGAACTTCAGATTTTGTCTGTTCTTTTGTCCTTCATTCACGGTTTACCGATTTCAATAAGTTATTGTACTTAAATCTTCTCTACCGAATACTCGTAGGTAACTTATTCTTTACTACATACTTTAGGTACATCACCAGATAACACTAAATATGTTACAACCATAAACCATTCAACCTATATTTATCTCAATTTCAGCTATTCACGGCGGCTCTCCTTCTCTACGCGTGTCTATCAGCCATCTACTACGCAAAATTCAACCCTGTGCTGCCGGATTACAGCTTGGAATATGACGACTATTTTCTGGAGCGGACAGTCGGCCGCAAGGCTAGGAGTTTGGACTCCTCTGAACTACCTTCAGGTTCCAGCTGGATAAACCCCAGGACCTTTCAGTTTATATTAGACGCTATATCTAAGCATTATGAGGAGGATTAGCATTGGTAATATTTGAGGTTTAAAGTTTAATATGGGGTAACGACGAACAGATAATTATTAAGGTTATGTTGATTTTCTACCGAGTAGAGTAGGTGGATACTGGGGTGGTACCGTCAATACATTAGGCAGAAGCCTGAAAAAAAAATAGAGTTATGGTCCGTCTGGTTTAGCCCATTAGTTCCACTATTCGAGTCTCGAAGCGCAGACAGCGATCGCGTAAGCATAATTTTGTTACCCCGTATTGAACATGCGCCTGTAGCCAGTTTAAAAAAAAACTGATACCTTTTTCGTCGCTAAGACCAAATACTACTCGCCGATAGCCGTTTATTTAGTATAGGAATAACTAAAGTAAATTATATTTTAAAGATTAGAATATAAAGTCCTGATTTGACAGGACTTAAATGTAAGTCCTCATTGAATCGGGTCTTTCATAACTTTGGTAACTTATATATAATTGTTATATTTATTTAGATCATAAGACACTACATGCTCAATTTTAGTTCCTAGGAAACTTCAGCGAAAATAAAATTAATAAATAATAATGTTTGTATTATATGAGCATGTTTTATTGGAATTAACCGTGCGGATTAAAAGAGTGAAACTATAATTTTATCGGTGAAGTGAATATTAAATGATGTTATAAATCCTTAGTGGTTCGAGAATTCCGCATATTTATGTAGTAGGTATGTACCATGTTCTTCTTATAGAGAGGGTATTTCCAAAGATCCCTAGACATTTATGAGAGAGGCCTAGGGTATTTGGGATCTTTATACACTAAAACGTCCCTGGTGGCCGCCTTCGGCATGTCGGAAGGGCTCAGGGATCTCCTGACCGAACGCGCCGGTATTCTTATACGTAACTATCACGTATAACGTAAGGGCTACATTGCAACGTGTAACGTTTATTAATGTTAATAACCATCGAAATAATAATGCTTATACCTATAATGATATCTGATTACCATAAAGTTTTTGTTTATCTTCCTGATCTGTATAGGAAATGTTTGGCTTAATTGTAGTTCTTCAATTTAGACAACTTCACCACGACGTTATACTTCAACGAGCAGATTCTCGCAGAATCCAGCTATAATTGTTTTTATCTTTATTAGTAAGATCGTGACTGCTTTGTGTTTGTGTGCGCGCTTGTTTACGTGCCGGGCGGCGCAGGCGCAGCGTCCAGGGTTCGATGGCCGGTCGGGCGACCACTCGCCGCCTAGGATATGCACAGGATGTCGCTATAAAACTGCCTCCGTTGCCACTCTCATTGCTTAGGTATTGATGTAAAAAATATCAAGTCCCATTCGCGTAATTTCTCATGAACCTATAACGACCGGGTGTTAGTACATAAATTAGATTGCCTTTTATATGACAAACAAGAGGATTCTGTATTTTTATAAATATGTAGTTGGTTTTAATCTGTCGTGATGATTTTTTTGTGTACATATGTATGAGTATGTAATGCATGAATGTATAAAAACCTTATGACACAGGCACGGAGATATAGCGATGTTGTGCAGCCTCGATTATGAACACTAAGTACCTGTCTATGAGTTCACCATCGCTGTATTACGCGTGCTTCTATTGTCTATGTTAATGTAACAACTGAGTTATGTATTTTTTACATAAGCACCGTGGCCTTCTATCATATGCTGTACTTTTAATTACCTATTTGATAATTTTCATTGTTGTTGTTTTGAGGAACATAAACTTAATGTTATTATTTATTCATTAATTATGATAATGAGATTACATTTTAACAAACATCTCTGTATTTGTGAGTGGCTTATACAAAATTTATTTGCTAGTTGTCTTTGTAGTTAAGACTTCAGACTGTAAGTATTCATACTTTAATTATTCATAGATCCTTTATATGGTTCAATGGGAGTTGATCACTGTGGAAACCAGTAATTTAGCGATAACCATTATTTATTTCATCAAATGTAGTGGTGTTGACGCGGCTGCTGATTCACTGTTCGATTTGCGGTTTGCCACGGTTATTATGTATATAGAACAACAACAATTAGTGCATATCTATAAGAAACAGTTACGATCGATAGATAACGTTACTACAGATGGCGAAGATAGCGATCACCGGACGATCAATTAAGTTATCCCGAGCGCCAGCCACGCCGCGGCGGCTTACCGCAACACAGTTTCCGAAATGCTTTTGCGGTTTGCTGTCCATCGGGCGCGTTCGTATTTTGCTCTACAATTACTTAGGAACGATGTACGTTATGGTATAAACCGGTAGATTTGAGTCGGCTGTTTTTTGTGCTGCGTCTAGTCAGCGCGGAAACCGCCTCAACTCGTCGGTGTTGTGTCCTCAGTTCAACGATCAAGTGCAGCGCGGACGCACATCCGAAGAGACCGTAAAGGCGCGCGGGTGCGCGCACGCTGATGTCTCACCGCGCCCCACATACGAAATCCGAACGAATTATTGAATTTAAGCTATTAAATACACAGTTGTTTTAATGAGCATATAGTACACAGACTTTGTCCAAGTGTTCAGAGTGTTTGTTGAGTCGTTCCGTTTGAAGCTGCTCGTCCCGAACGCGCAGCGCTCTTTTGGGGTCGAATAAGAAGGTAAATATATTTTACAGTTAGATCCGATACAGTTAAGATACTGACGATATTCGCAAATGTAAAGATTTTATGGACTTCACATTACACAAGAATCAAAGGTATTTTCCATGGTGTTGAGAAGTATTCTAAGCTAAAGCTGTTTCTAAATTCAAATTTGATTTATTGTAATGTATTGTTTATAAAGGAATAGATGCGACTAAACATAGGGTAGGTACAGGCCACATCTTCTTTACATCTTCTCAAAAATTTATACTGACTGCCACGTGCCCAAGATCGCTATAGTAAAAAATATTTTTAAAGAGTCGTATATAAACCCGAAATAAGTAAATAGACCCGAATATTATTTATAAACATGACAACATTGGACACCACATGTTGGAGTAAACATATATATGCACGCAATAAGTCATTTTACGAGGCGCATATTTTCCTCATTGAAAAGACATCAACGGTGCACTTGCCGTTCGACACATACATATTATCTTCAGTGTTGAGTTACGTCATAAAACAAGTAATATAAAGTATACACGTATTAAATGTAGTGAATAAACTGGATGGTAAGTAAATAATATAATCGCGTGTTTGCAATAGCGAAGCCTTTACACCGATTATATTTTATTGCCTCTGTTTTTGACGGCACAAAATAGGGACAACATTGTAAATCAATATAAATGCTTCGTCAGTTCAAACGAAACCAAATGAATATAATACAAAATATAATATTCATCATTAATTTTATCTTATCAACGCTGTCCGTCTTTTAACTCGACTTATAATTTGTATGACAAGCTACAAAAGGTACAGTTACAATTCATGATAATGATTGACATAAACATCTATAATTAATGTAATTAGTGTTACTGTTATTCTATAATTTACTGTCAAGAACCGGTTACTTGGCTCACTAATTGGATACTAATTGGATACAGTATAGTCAATTATTTTATAAAATGGTAATTATCTTAAAAAATAATATGGTATAGTGCAACTTAGGCCTAATACCCGGTTCGTGTAAAGTGTTATTGAAATCCAAAGTAACAGCTCACAGTCTGCGAGTATGTGGAATGTAAAGGGCAAGAGCCTCGGCGTTTATTACATGGGGAGCTACCATCGCAGCAAAGGGGGTACAATCCGCCTCGGTTTTCCAATAATAGGAACATGGTCATGATGTTGTAATGAAAGAGTTACCTAAGCGAAAATTTTACGTTTTTTATATATATATAACAACGTCGGCCAACAAGCGTACGACCGCACGAGCGTGCGACTGTACGAGCGTGCGAGTGTACGAGTGTTCGAGAATACGATCGTACGAACGTACAAGATGGATTTATTTTTATACTCCTTGTTGGATGATTATTATGAATGACTTTCGACTTTTACAATGGATGTTAGGAGTTGCTAAACCCAATGGCTGCAGCTTCATAGTAGCGGTGATTTACCGCTACTGTTACACGAGTTATGTATAATCAAGTGCAAATTTTATGCAACGCTGCCGCATTAAAATAAAAACACGTAAACTGGTCTGTTTACCTGCACCTACCCTCCATGGGTTGGTATGTGATCTTAACGTATAATTTAATTTAATTGCGTTTCCGTGAATATACTTAAATATAATTTATATTGGTTATTTTTACAAAGAATTAAATGAAGTTTATCGAAACCGTTATTTATGTGAAGGAACTTGAGTGAGCAACTTCTGAACTCAGACTAAGTAATAACATAGATGGACCGCGTAGAAGTAGTGAGTGACGCCATCAATAGTAACACCTACCAAATATCACTAATGCAGATTTTTTTTAAATTAAAGAATTACATAAGAAATTAAAATTGTTTGTATTGAGACTGTATCTGGGCGTAAAAAAAGTGAAAACAAATAAGCTAATCTAAAAAGAATACTGGATTGATGCTATTTGTATTACTTTCACTGGTTCCGTCTAAGTTTTTCTTTTCGTCTAAGCTTTTGAGCCACCTATATATACCTATACATAATTTTAAAAATAACATAAGGTAGTTCTCATACTTAGTAGGTACCTATGTAAATACTTTTTCAAGTCTACGTTTTTATTTTTAAATCAACAATGAAAATCTCTGTCTCAGGTTATAGGTACATATTTTAAAATTCGAAATATGAATGAATAAAAAAGTGAACCTGCTATTACACAGCATGTTTTTGTTTGCACTATTCATTATAGTGCAACAATGCGTCGAGACGACACGCAGGACTAGCGCGCACTCGTCGCCGTAACATAATTAGCGCTTGAACCAGTCAACTACAAATGCAACAAACTGTGTAAATATTCCATTGTTTACTTTATCGTGTTTATTTAGTTACCTATGTGTAAGGAAGCTTTGTAGCGTGTGACTCAAATATATGGTTTTGTAACCTAACTTCTGTTTGAGCTCATTTCGCCAAACAATAGTTTAAAACTACTTTTAAACAAAGTTGGTTCTGTTCTGTTGAAACTCTTCACAATGCATAAAATACTTTCATTGGTTTGTTTTTACGAAAATATTGTGAACAGGAAAATCAAGCCATGGCATTTCCGAAAAGTGCCATACATTTTATTGTTAATAAATTTTGAGGTAGAGGGTTGAAAGGTGATTAATATTTTATTATTTGTGTATAACAAAACTCAGAGCTCTTTGTAGGTAAAAACGTATATACATATATAATAATATTTGGGTTATAATTTGATGACAAAGAATTATATTTTTATTTTTCAAAATATGATGAATAGACTAAAAAATGCTGTCGCTGAGTTTTATTTGGGTATAATTAATCAAGTATATTTTTTCAGTCTAAGTTATTTTGAATTCTCATTCTAAAAGCTTAAACATATTTGTGTAACCGTGGCATATAAAACAGGTAACAGATAAGAGTAACGGTAGGTTACACAGTTAAGCCGTTTAGATACCTACCCTAGACTAGAGCCTAAAGCAACTCAAATTAGACCTAAAAGAGAAATTTCTTTAAAACCAGGTTAAGAATCCATGTCATGCGGTTAACATGTGCAAAATACTGTATTATCGGAGTGTGTCGCTAAACTTCTACAAGAATTATTGGACAGGATAATTTGAACAATAGCCAAATTTGTGACCTCCGAAGACCCTTTGCCGCCAAAATTTTACATTCATATAGCCAAATTACCAATCGATCGACCGTAGAACGACCGTCGATCGATGATGGACCGAACGTTGCTCTATGTAGGAACTATCCACTGGTCGATTAGAGTGGTAACACCCTAATGATGGCTTGTAATATGGGTACGGTGATGGATATAGGTATATAGAGGAGATAAAGGAGCTGAAATGCAACAAATCTGATCCCCCTGTATGTACCGCGAAATTGAGTCGTAGATATTTCCATACTTGTAAGCTTTATTTTTAAATCTGTGATTTTCTTTTTTATTAGGTATAAACCCCAAAAAATGATGACATATTAAAACAAACCTTTTCCATGAGTTTTAATTTCAATAAAATACTTAGGTATTCTTGACACCATACTATAGTATTATACTTCAGGTAGTTACAAATATGTAGAGAATAACATGAAGCTTCGTTCTCATAACTTACCTTAAACTTATAAGTATTGAGTGTACTATACTAGGTAAAACAAAAGGGGTATACTATTTTTTTGCAACTTTACTTTGTAAATCTAAAACTATCGACTTTGTGGGACATTTGAAGAACTAAAGGTTATGTAGAGTTGTGAAATCTGTCAACAGTTGTATTCCTATAACACCTTTTGTTTTTCAAGTTTCCTCCAAAGCTGATAGTTTTAGAATTACAAATAAGTTTTGAGAAAAAATGATACCCTCTCTGTTTCAACCTGTAGTCTATGCGTACTACGTCACGGTCGCGGTCACAAGTCCTAGATATTTTTACTGTTACACCGGTTACACTTTACGCATGTTACAACAGTCTACTTCACTGAGTGTTAATTGCCAATTGAGATCTATTTTACAGCGAACACCTTTTTAGCACGGGCGAGTAAATATAGATGAAGTGTGCTGTCAGTAATAATGTATTATTGTATTATAATCTACGTATCATTTAAGTATTTTCATTTTCCCATATCATATCAATATGTAATTAAGCGAATTTCCATAATTGTTCGACATTCTTCTGCAATTGTTGGATTCAATTGTTCGATTTTCTTCTACGCTTCGGTATTGTTTTGATAAAATCATTCACCAAAATGAAAACTTTGATAACGTAAACCACGTTGTATCGAGAATATGTTTTCTTTACACCACAGGAGAGACTAAAACAGATCTCAATCCTTGTTAAAGTTGCCAGCTCGCTGTCATTCTACCTTTATCTATAGGTCGATCAAAAAAAAACTACATAATATATGTACATACAGTGTCCTATATTAAATTAATATATAAGTAGTGGTATCTACATTGCTTTTCAGGTGCGGTAGTGGTTTGCGTGTATTTTATTGTTCAGTGGATCTTGTTATCCAACCGTTAGCACTCATTCAAGATTATCTATGGAGCGTTGAAAATGGGTCTTACCGGTATGTTGTGCATTCAGTTGCAATTTATAATCTGTGGACTAGAAAAAAGTCCCGTAATAACATCAAACAAGCAATCCACCAATCAGTACCAAATATACATATATATTTTTGTAAAACTAAGTTACAAGCTTTCGACCAGCCTGATGATAAGTAGTTACTGTAGCCTACAGATACTTGCAATATCAAAGGCATCGCTCACACACAACAAATATAAAAAATATTGATTTGTTTAAAAAAAAAACCTATTACTATGCTTTATTACAAAATATACTTATGTAACTGACGGTAACAAGCGCATCGAACATTAATAATGCCTCATTGCATTCACAGCACATATTTACGATTGTTAAAATAAAATTAAACAATTATTAACAGCCTTATTGCCACCAAATTAAGGTATTAATTGTTACGGTCGTGATTAGCTATTAGATAACAGACGCCACGGCACGGGCACATGTAATTGGCGATGACGTCACAAGGCTGCGTGGAATCACGGATCCACCCTGAGTACTGGTGAGGACGACCAGTGTCGTGTCACGATATCTCGCAATCATCATCTCGGCGGCAGGAAACACGCCACAACTGCCTCCGATTAAAACGAATAGGGACTTTGAATTCTTCGGAATACTTATAACTTGAAGAATAGTTCTCAAAAGTTGCTTGAAAAGTAGAAGAGTATATGAAACATACTTAATACGTGCATTTAAAAGGGACTAGTCCCACCACACACTCCCACCACTGTAACCATTGTACTAAGCCAGGATCGAAAATGGTGACTAATAATGACGTCGAGGTTTGACCCTCGACGAGTGCCGGGGAAAAGTTAAATTGTCTTAGAACCCGCACGAATTTAATCGAAAGACATAATAGGAGGAGTTGGAAGAAGAAAATTTCACTTCCCTCCGGTGCAAAGCGGGAGACAAAAATAGCTGGTATGGGCTGATTGTCATAGAAACAAGACGTTACGTGCCTGTACCTTAAAAACGGCTCAACCAATTTATATTCAAACAAAGCTGAGCATGATCTCCGGAATGTCAACTTTCGAACTAAGACCCCGGACAGGCGGACATAACAATATATAATAATATCCTAGTCCTAGTAATATTATAAATGTGAAAGTTTGTGAGTGTGGATGTATGTATGTATGTTTGTTACTCCTTCACGCAAAAACTACTGAACGGATTTGAATGAAATTTGGAACACAGATAGTTTATAACCGGGATTAACATATAGGGTACTTTTTATCCCGATAATCCCGAAATTTTTGTTACGCTAAATACTACGCGGACTAAGTCCGTGGGCACAGCTAGTAATATATATAACACAAGGGGGAATCAGGCCATAATCCACCACGCTGGCCTAGTGCGGGTTGGCAGATTTCACATGTCTTTCGAAAATTGGTTAGATCTTCTAAGACATGCAGGTTTCCACACGATGTTTTCCTTCACCGTAAGCAAGTGATAATCATAAAAATTATGATTCGCACTTAGATTTTGAAAAATCCATAGGTGCAAGCCGGGGTTTGAACCCAAGACCTGGTGCGCGCAAGACGCGTGCTTTAACCAATTGGCTATCACAGCTTATAACAATAGAGCATAAAAATTTTACCCAGTTCATGTTCACACAAAGCATACATCCAGCAAAAATGTTAAGCAATGGTCAAACTTGTTCCACAAATAAAATATTTACAGTACAATAACAAGGTAAGTATCCTGTGTACCTAATATCACAATTAGTGGATAACGGCATATACAATTAGTCGGTGGTGAAACTGTCAGTTTCACGGCGTTGTGCCCTCCGCTGTGTTATGGGTGTGTATGCCTGTCTGTCTGTTGTCTCATAACTACTGCGTGAAGCAAATATAATCTACCTGATGTTGACTCTGAAATAGGATACTGCAGACACATTTACATAGATAAACTACAGTAGATCGCAATTCTGCGTGGTTCTACGTTGTTGAGGCCACTCACCAAATCCACCAATCACAAGACGAGAAAATTCAGAAGCAAAGACGTTTTGATAGATTGTGTTGATATAATTTTCCCGAATATTCGTCACCCGAAAAGGTACAGTCAAAACCTAGCGATAAATCGTTGTTTTTATTGACGTCTGAATATGTCATAATGACGTCACTCACTCCACCAAGTTCTCTCGTTATCTCTACTTCTAGTTTTAAGCATTTTTAAATGATTACTGTTAAAAGGTTTTAACAAAAATGGGTTTTTTAGGGTTTCGTACTTGAGTCCGTCCGTCTGTCTGTCTGTCTCTTTATCAAGACCCTTTTTCTCGGAAACGGGTAGATTTATCAAGTTGAAATTAATATCAAATGCTATGGTCCCTTGGAAGTGTAAAAAAATAGGCTTCGAACTCAACGCAATCAAAAGATACATACAGCCATTAATAGCACATATTTTGATACTCTTTGAAATGGGTACTGAAGCCTTTGTGATTGTGCATGGCCTGACGTACTGACGTACTTGTCCGGTTCTTTTTCTGGAAGTGTAAACCACGACTCGCTAGTTTAGAAGCATAAGAAGAAACAGATTCAATAACCGACGGGAAATTCTGGGTTTTTTGAAATGAGGACATTCCAATGTGCGGATTAGAATTCAAATGAACTCGTGATAACGCTTGCATTCCAAGACCCTTGGGTCTTTGGTAGACAGGTCAACTGTATGTTCTTACATACCTATATAGCGTGGCGCTACCATGGCGACATTAATTTAACATACAGGTAGGGCTAGTGGTCAATAATCATAATAGTAATAAAAAATAGAAAAGTTCGTAAATAGAAAAAATAAAGTAATCAAATTGGCATCATCCTTGAAATCCGATGCATTCAGCTACTCATACGCTCTTACCTACTACCGGAGCGGGGCCAGCTAATAGTATTATAATTATTTCTAATAGTATTTCTTTTTCAGAAAATGCGAAGCCTAATACGTGTGTTAATTTAATGTCGCCATGGTAGCGCTGGGCTGTATACATTTGATTATAATATAATGTTCTCATCAGTAGGACGTCAAATCGTCTTTGACTTAATAATAATAATAATTTTAGCCCATTTGACGTCCCACTCCTGGGCACGGGCCTCCCCTCAACACGAGGAGGATTCAGGCCATAATCCACCACGCTGGCCCAGTGCGGGTTGGCGGATTTCACATGTCTTTCGAAAATTGGTTAAATCTTCTAAGACATGCAGGTTTCCTCACGATGTTTTCCTTCACCGTAAGCAAGTGATAATCATATAGAAATTATGATTCGCACATAGATTTCGAAAAATCCAGAGGTTCGAGCCGGGGTTTGAACCCGAGACCTGATAGCCCGCAAGACGCGTGCTTAACCAATCGGCTATCACTGCTATACTGCTGTCTTTGACTTACTATATAATAATTTATTTCACAATTAAACTATAAAATTTAATATAAATCCCAAAATTATAAATAATACATTATATTTAAGGATGTGTTGCAGGTATTGCTTTTATTTTATTAGTAAGATATTTATAACATTTAAAATAACTTTAAAATGTAGTTGCAATGTTAACAGTGTACGCGGCTCATGGTTAAGCTCCGTTGTTTTATGCATTCAGAGGCGTGACGCGTGTGCTTAGGACGCATGTCGTGATCCATCATCGGCCTGCGCGCGCGCATGTACCGTACCCGGCCGAATTCCGCCACTTTTCGCGTTACCTCACCCACATTTATACCTCGTAACACTATTTTATGGTAGGTATCAAATAACATGTACAAATTGTGGTGTTCGAAAAAAACATTGAACACAGATCTAATACCAGCGATTTCTAAGCGTCCTAATCTCACCTACAGCTAATTGATTCGACGTATTTGTTCCAAGACAATAAATCCATATTTAAACAAAAGAGTGCGCTGATATATGCGTATTTTAAATATATTTTGTTTGTGTGAGTTATCATTTCCGAGACCCGACATATGGGAAGGTACAGATTCATGGCACTGCTACCTACATAAAATTAATAACCAGCTAAAAATTGTCTCTGAGAGCGAAGTTCCTTGTACAAAACTGCTTCGCGTCAGCGCCCGTGTCAGTCAATGGAAAGGTGACATTGACATTGAGGTCCGCGCGGAGGCCGCCTGCGCAGGGATACATTGAACTTGCATTTTGTTTATCAACACACAAGTAATGTTAGCATAGGGAACCAAGTTTGTTTATCACATTTAAGCTATTTTATGCCCAGTAGATATGTGATAAGGAATGGCTTGTTAAGAAGGGTTAAGGATCTGCTAAAGTTAAAGTTCAATTTTAATTAAACAACTCCCGCTTTAATAAAGATACAATACTATTTGATTGTTTAATAGCAAAAAGTTGTGTTAAGTAATAACAGTTGGGTAAAGTAGTAAGTGGAAAAAAGCACCTGACTAGGTACCTCATTTAAATGTTCAAGAGACTTTATAGTAGGTTTCCGAATAAATGGATACCTACCTAGCTTAGGAATTCTACTGACTCTACTACCGACAGGATTCTTAACAATATTCCATCGATTATTACGCAATTGTTCTAAAAGGGTATGTCGATAAGATAATACCAATATTGTACAAGGAAAATACTATGGTACACATTGTTCAATGATCTGCAAAAGCCTGCTGATAAGTCGGTTTCCCACGGTGCCTATAGTCTAGCAGCCGTGACTCACACGCACGGCCATGCAGGGCAAGGTCTACGCACCGCTTGAGCAATGTACACGTATCTACGTGTTAACGACGGATAAGTGCTCCATAATGACGTGCTGCGAAAACTCTAAGGGCATCGTAGTTAGATGTTACGGCAGCCAATGATACGTGAAACTACCGTAAACGCAAACGAACAAAAACAAGCTGCAATTACGAACGTCCGAAACGAGTTTGGACAAAAATAACATTTTCCTTCATTACTTTTTTTATTTTTTGTCGCATGCTTCTTACTTTTTAAAGTCATTCAGTCTACGGAACACTTTTTGTTGTCCTATTCAAATCTCTTTTGATTACTCCTGATGACTTCTACACAAATAGCTAAGGTAGCTACTTTTTTAAACTACTGATTGCTATAAATACTTACCTATATATAGCTGTGTTGTGTTAAGCCACTTTTTGCCCTCCCCATCCTTGTAGCTACTGGCCAGTTTACAAGAAATATAAAAAACTATATTTTTCATTAATTTATTCTTCATTTAAATAACCCAAACAACAAACGTGATGTCGATGACCAGCTTCCTGATATTAATCAACAATTAATTTCGACATCGCGCCCCTTTTTTGTAATCATACCTTTGTGTAGCCGTGAATTATGTGATGCATCATTCAGGGAAAAACAATGTTGTATAATAACTAGGCACCCATTCATCCGTGTTATCGATAGCGTTACAATTGAACTGTGCATCGGCTGGCCCTGAGCCGACCGCCGAGGCCGCACTTGAGCGTTCAATCAATGAGGTAAAAAAGCTCAAACAAAAACAAATATTCGGAACCACCTGACTTATGACCACGTTGGTAAAAAAGCCGTGAGAACTGTCACAAAATTGGTTTTGATTAAAAGATAAGTTTGAAAATGCGGCTAGTTTCTTTGGGCAACTACGCTTCCGCCAAAATTTGTAAATACCTAAATAATTTGTACGTAGTTATATGTAAGTAGGTGGTACCTATTTATCCTGGGTATATTTCTTGTATCCTCTTATAATATAAAAAGTATTATTTATGTGATACTTAATTAATTTATTGATTAAGTATTATTATTACTTAAGCAAGTGACGCGACTCCTAAAATGACTTAATTTTACTTTAAAAATGATTTATCTGCAATACGTACTTAAGTAGGTACTTACTACTTAATGTTCGACATTTCTATTCGTATAATATACTCCGTGCATGATGTTAATTAACTCTTGTTTATGCGACGACTATAAAAATGTTAATTACCCGATAGTTCGACCACTTCCGACCCCAACCCGTTACGTGTTAATTGACAGATTTTTGTCATTACCTAAAAACCGTTACGTGGCGTCGCGTCATTACCACTCATAGTTCGAATCGTTAAGTATTTTACCGGTTATTGCTTATGTTTTCGATTCACAACAAGCTCGACCTCGCCGCGGTGTGCTCTGAGTTTCTGCGACTATGTAAATATTGGAGGTGTGAAGTGGAGTCGTAATTTTGTGCGTGGGAGTTTCGAGACAGTCCCGTTAAGTATCGTTATTTTATGGTAAAAATAGTGTGCTGTGTTTGGTTTTATTTCGGAAGATTTTGCTTACTACCTACGATCAAATATCTAATCGGTATCGTATTTTTATGTCTGATATAGGTAAGTTCAATTCATGGAGACTGACACGCAATTGTCTAAATCTGTTTTAAGTGTTACCTACGATATTATAAAAGATGCTAGTAACAAATAATAATAATAATAATATAATAATAATTTAGCCCTTTTGACGTCCCACTCCTGGGCACGGGCCTCCCCTCCACACGAGGGGGATTCAGGCCATAATCCACCACGCTGGCCCAGTGCGGGTTGGCGGATTCAACATGTCTTTCGAAAATTGGTTAGATCTTCTAAGACATGCAGGTTTCCTCATGATGTTTTCCTTCACCGTAAGCAAGTGATAATCATATAGAAATTATGATTCGCACATAGATTTTGAAATATCCAGAGCTGCGAGCCGGGGTTTGAACCCAAGACATGGTGCCCGCAAGACGCGTGCCTTAACCAATCGGCTATCACAGCTTTTTTAACAAATAATAAGTACCTTGTAATTCGTTAATATATTATATAGGTTTAGAAATGGTTGTTACTTTCAAATTGTAGGTATATTACTGCTTATTAATGCGTGACGCGTCGTCATCCCGTGTTTCTAATGCGAGGCATGCGCATGCGCCACTCCGGTCCGCTCTATCCCGCCATTCAACCGGCTTAAAGAAAGCCTTACCAAGAATTACAATAAGAGAGGTGTCATAAAATTCTAAATATCGATAATTTTCTTTCTTTGTTACAGAGTGTAAAGCAGGCGACATGTGAATCCCGGTCCGCTATTATTTTAACGGACGATCAACGGAATATAGACTTAATTGTGACAGTGTGATGGACTAGTGTCGTGAGCACCATGCATACGATGGACACGATGGGCTACGGCCACAAGAAGTACCGGCCGCCGCTGTCCCCCACCAGCTTCTACCAGCCCGATTACTACTCCAGGCATACCACGCTCCGCCCGCAGGTATGTGTGTTACCCTCAAGTCATGTAAGACTACGTAAAACTCTACTATAATACACTAATATATACTACACTAATATATATAACCTCCATGGTATACTCACCCATCGGGTGTCGCGATTCCACAAAGCAGATAATGTTAATGGACAAGAGTATCTTTAAGAGTTTTTAAAACAGCACATTGTATTGTAATTATATAAAATTGTTAATAAGTAAGTAGCCATTAAATATTTGTAGGTACAACGGAACGAAGAATATTCCCGGACTTAGACTGGTCTTCACATTTTGAAAGTTATTTAAATACAAATGTAATAAATAACATAATAAGTTAACTTTGTGAGGTCATCGTCTCTACATCTCCAAGGCGCCCTTGACAATCCAATAGCGCTCTATCGGAGAGATCTGTCGGTTTATTGAATCCAGCGCAGGGCTCGTGGGTCGGTCCCGTTAGCGGTGGCCAACGGTACACAACAATAGTCGTTAATATGAAGTGAAACCGTCCACTATTGTATTTTTGGATCAAAACAAGACGAAATTGTGATTACAGTTTTGTAGATGTACCGTTTCTTATATTAAGGATTTGATTCTAATAGACCTATATTAGATCTCGACAAAAACATCTAAAACTAAAATCTATTTGAATTAATTTTAATGAAAAATTAAATAAACGTATTCATCCGACATATCCATGTTAGATAATTTGCGAGGCACCTTTAAATCAAAGAAACCATACTTTTGATGGAAGATGCAAAGAAAATTAATTTCTATGGTCGTAAAACAATAACTACGAATATTATATAACGGAGAAGCCTTCATCTTCATCGTCCTCGTCGACTGTTACGGAAGGTTGCTGGAATATGTATCAAATTATAGGAAGGCACGAACTTATCTTGATAATATAAGGCTTTTCGTGATTACACTCAAAATTACAGCTTCACACTTCCACGATGTTCTCGACACTATGATTTAAACAATAAAGTTAATACTCGCGCGCATATTTTTGATTGATAATATAATCAGCAGCAGTGTCGTTAATGTAAAGACAAACATCAGTGAATCGTGTAACAGGTATAAAGTTGCCGGAAGCCAGTTCCTGAAACGAATTGTCTAACTAATATTCAAGTTCACGATGTAACGCTAAAGGCATGTTCATAACATCGATCCAAATATTGTATCCGTATCGATCGCGCTTGTGATCTTGTCATGAGACCAGGGTCACATGCACTTATTGCATTACTTGTGAAAACCGGTTTTGTAAATTGTATCATGGTTCATCTACCTATTATACCGGACGACCGCTTGGCGCAGTGGTTCAAGCGTAGGCCGCTCGGCTCACTGCACATGGTGGTTGCGGGTTCGATTCCCGCCGGGGCAAATTTCGGAAATGGCCTTTTCGTAATTTTCCCAGGTCTGGGTGTCACTGGGATCGCCCCCAGTCCATTGTACGGTACCCATAGTACAAGCTTTGCTTAGTTTGGGACCGTACAGTTGGTGTGTCTGTCTGGCGATATTTATTATTTATTATACTTGAGCGTTAAGCCAGGACTATAATCGCTATGGATTGGTCATGTATCAATCCCGTGTATGATCCATTTCCATGTCTCTAGGAACACGTATCGGGGTGACGCCGATACGATGATCGCATCGCCACAATGGTACACATGTGAACCAGCCTTTCCACGCAGGTTTAATTAGTGAGCCACGACAAGTTACTTTATTTAGACGGTAAATTGTTTAACTCCAATTAGCAAGTATAATCGCAGCTGTTTATCTTATTAACAGCTATGACACTTTATTTGTTTGGTACAGATTAGGTAAGTAAGTACCCAAAGAAACAAATCAAAGACCGATTAAGGACAATGTAGGTAATCGGACGAATACTGAATAGCTACTCAAATGTTTAAGCAGCTGTTTGACATACGTCATCTGACATTTTTTGTATGGCGCGTCCAAATTAAGCAGCTCTCAAATTCGAATTGGAGTAAGAATTCGGCGGCGTGTAAAGTAATGTAACTGAATACATACATATGCGTTAATGGATTTAACACGAATTTAAAAACTGGTTGAAACAAACTCTTTCCAGTGACACCCAGACCAGGGAAAATTACGAAAATGGCATTTCCTATTTTTGTCCCGGCGGAATCGAACCCGCAACCACCCGGTGCAGTGAGCCGAGCGGCCTATGCTCAAACCACTGTGCCAAGCAGGGTTAACACATCGTTGTTCTTCAATGTACCAACATCCTATCTGCCTAGAGCTTTCCCAATGCGTTACTGTTAGTGTTAATTAATCAATAGATCGATAGCGCGTCAGTTTAATTGTTGCGTGTAATTGCATTACGGCTGCGCGGGCGCCGATCGCACGGTGTCGTTCACCGTCGCCGATAACCGTTATGTATCAGCCCGATGATTCGGTCTCGATTATATCAAATTTCTTGTTATTTGAGGTCGTACATCTATTCCAATGCGTCTTATCCACATCTCTACATCTGTACTTAACGATTCTGCTATATTTGGTCCTGGAAGTAATTGGTTTAAGCGATGTCCGTCAATAACCTATTCCATATTATAATATTAATCAATATGGTATGCGATAAGGAGTTCTCTATCATGTCCGATTCTTCTTGTGTCGGGTTACTGATTTGAATGCAAATAAAGAAAATGTACTCAATTAGGTAATATAGGTACGTAAGCCCGTATTAATTAATCGATCTCAAGTCTTAAAGCGGTCTTGAGTATGCTTTTGACATGTCATTTTATGTATGATATAAGAATGGCATTCCCAAGATCACTATTAATGCGGGCCTTAGATATCGAAAAAATACCGCATTGGATTGGAAATCTATATTATTTTCATGTGTTTACGCCTGAATATGAATCAGTCAGGACCCAATTTGTACAAGATTCGTAATATTGAGCTAGATAGCCACTTGTTTAGCTAGTTTCGTAACTACGCGGTGGTTTTAGGAAAAGCTTTAGTGCTTGTTCCGTTAAATTTATAACACTTATTGCTACAGACATCAGTGACATTACCTTATACTTAATATAAAATATGTCATATTATATTGTTTTCTTATATTTACGCGAATACTACACATTGAAATAAAACTATTTTTCGTATTTTATCGCGTTTATTTAATTTACGTAATATAGCTGACGTGAAACACCGGCGCTCCACGAAGTCTGCAATCTGTGAACATGTACAGGACCGCACCCGCCATTATATCAGATTTGATAAACCACAGATCCTCGCAAAAGAACACCGATTCTGACCAAGGATGATACGTGAGGCCATTGAAATTAAAAAACATCCTAATTTCAATAGGGAATATGGCTGGGTGCTACCACCAACTTGGGATCCAGTAATTAATATAATTAAATCCAAAACCAAGTGTACCATTGCAAGACCTCGAGACACTGTGAGCACTTTCTGCGTGGATCGGACCGCAAACAACAACTTAATATGAGGGCACCCAGTTACTAACTATGACATCAGGACGTCTAACACCTCAGTCCCCCCGTGACCATGGCTGCTGTAAAGCAGCCGAAACGTCGGGAACATAAATTAAATAAACGCGATAAAATCCGAAAAATAGTTTTATTTCAATATGTCATATTAAATAGGATGTTGTTTTCACCGGTCCAATATCCAACCGCGATGGAATTCAAATCGATTACGATTTAAATAAGAAAAAAATAAAGTTGTAGCGCCGTTAAAGCTGTACCAGTTGTTCGGGGAAGTATCTCATGCTCTAGTGAGCTACATCTCATAGAATCTCATAGCTGTAGAGTCAACATACACTGCGCACCTCGAGTTATGAACGCTTTGACAGCTCAACCTCTGGTATTAAAATTATGGTTATGTAGGTAGGCACGATGAGAAAAAATATAAATTCACGTTTTATCAATAATTATTGCATGATAATAATTATGATTCGAATTGAATATTTCAAGTGTAGTTTTTATGTCCTGGCAAAAACACTATCCTTATATAATTAAAAGAAGTTCCTGAATAATTTCCTTATTGGTTATTAAGTAACTTGTGCATAATTCGAACCCAGAATATAATTTCAGTAAATTATAGGTATTTAGTTTAAAGTTATGTTTTGTATTTTTTAAATTACAAGCTACTTATGACCATTTATAGGAATAGCTATCTTCTGACTTCATAACTATATACTATATTATAGGTATAATAAATAGTATTTACCTGCCTGCAGTATCTGTGGTATCTGTGGTATTCCATTGTCTGTGGAGATGATTTCTAGATATAAAATATTGTGGTATATTCAGGGTTAAAAAAACGATTTGTGATGCCAATGGTAGTTTCGATTACATTAATTGCAATACATTACATGTAGAGGTACCGTTAGGCATCGAGCTCATGCACCGAATCGAATGTTATTCCGCGAATTATTTATCTACATTCATGGCTTGTGTTATGATGATGTAAGCGGCGCGTGCTCGCACGAGCGCAGCCGCGCGGCACGCCGCGCCACGCCGCCACTGCCGCGCTCCCGCGCAGAAAAACCTAGGAAGCGTGCCCGAAGCTTTTAAGTGATGCTGCTAATGAATAATGATGTATGGACTTCCGCGTGTTCTTTTAATTACCACCTACGCCTTAACTCCATACCTGTAGTGTAGTATGTAGTGACGCCTGTCTCGGTAACTGCTCGCATCTGTTTCTGTGCCGCCACGCGTCACTGGCAGAGCAGAGACGTGCCGGCACTTTTAAAAGTTATATGAATTGAAAAGTATAGTTAGACTTAATTATTACCTTCATCTAACTATTAATTTATTGCTGGTTATGTACTCTTTGGCTTCACAGGAATTAATTAGGCACAAGTAAAACGTTTTATCGCTAGAATCCTTACACCAACAATCAGTTCTCGGGCTGTTAGTGAAAAAACAACCAAACTTTTATTAAATTATTTATAACCGTAGATGTGATAGATTTGTAATACCTACTACTTTTTATAGAACTAGGTACCGTTGGTTTTTGTTGCGACATTGCAATAGTTATTAGATCAACTTAGAACACTCAACATTTTATTGAAAACTGTAAACAGCGCCGGAAACACACCTCTAAAATGAAAGTGATTTAGAAAATCGCTAAAAAGATGAAATTTGCATCACGCGGAAAATCCACCGGTAATGTAGGTCTCAAGTTTTATTGTTCGCATCCCGACGCTAACGAGATGTGTGCGTGCAATCATATAGCTAGGCCTTAGAATACGCTTTGTCCAAATATCGGCTGGATCGTTGAACTAGCGTCAGGTCAACGTTGGTGTCCAAAACGGTACAACACAAAATTCTATGTCAGCCATCTCACTTTTTACTTCAAAATAAACACCACAGTTATTAATATATCCACTTTATGATAATTTTAAATCGAGTGTCGAACCTGTTTTCGATTGAATATATTGTTGTTACCGGTCTCGACGACTTTCTCTATTATTTGCATTGATATAATGAGATACAATTCCTAACGGTACCGTTAACGCGCGCACCTTTATAAGCTCAGATGTGTCGTTACTTAGAATGATGTAGAGTTCGACTCTCCACCTAAATGATGTACCTATGCCTGTAATACTTTATAATTGTATTATTTACTACTGGTATAGTATGTAGCAAAGTATTTCTTTATACATAAGTAGGCTATTAAAATCCTTATAAGCAGTATGTAGTAAATTATAAAGATAGGTTTACAGTTATCATAATCTACATCTCATACACAAAGTAGCGTTACCATTGTTTTTAAAAATTAAATTTAAGAAAACCATAGTACCTAAGTAGTTACGTTTTCTCACGAAAACCAACGGTTCAAAGTTTATATTTTATTAACAATTGCATTAATTTTCCCTGTCTGGTAATTAGTGGATGTGCGTTTATGTAACGTCGTTGAAGTAGGTATCATTAAATTGTTAAATTAACTCACTCAAAATATAATTGAATTATTTATTGACATCCACATTTTAGCTTGTTATTTATTTTTGGAATTCAATTTTCTTTTTTTATTCTGCAATGGCGTGCAGTGCAGTCAGAAGATGACAGTGAGGTCTTAGAAAAAATGACCACAAATATGTAAAGGATGTGGATGAGTGACTTTGAGCTAACATTAATTAAAATGTAAAATGTTCTATCGGGTTGTTAATTATAATGGCCGGATGAGCATACAGTGGTCCATATTTTATGTATCACTGAGTAATAAACGCTATATTCACGAAGGTACCAAGAATTATGATATTGAATCCGTAAATTGTTATATTCAGCTTATTTAACAGAATAAACGGTTCGTTTGTTAGAAAATTGGTATTGAGCTAAATATCGCTTGTATAGTATCTCGGTAGATAAGGTATCTCGGTAAATAAGGTAGGATAATCTCGTCAAACATCAGATAGGATAATAAATAATAATAATTCGAGTCCTACTCCAAATTCCATATTTTTTGCCGTTTTACATCGTCTGAACGAACGATCATTTTGTATTGTTCGTTCAGTAATCGATACGACGACAAAATATATGAAATTTATAGTAGTATTCGAAAAAACTAATGTCACGATATATCGATTATCGTTGCTAAGATTAGCCCCCCTGACTAACACAACAACAATATGGTCCTAAATTATGCATCGCTAGAACTATGGATGCCGTCCAATGGACTAGGGGCAATCCCGGTGATACCCAGTCCAAGAAAAAACGAAAAGGCCATTTTCAATTTTTTTCCCAATAAGAGTCGATGATTTTATTCTTATTTGAATCGAACCCGCTACTCCTTGGTGCTGTGAGCCTAGCGCTTTATGCTAAAACGATTACGCCAATATCATGATTGTCAACTATAACTCAAATTTACTTATACAAACTTATAAACTCAAAATGATGTGTGCATCAAATATAGGTACGAGTATATAAGAAGTACTTACCTAATTTATTATTCGAATGCTCCTTGTTTTAAGTCTATAGTTTGCTTTAAAAGGATCTTACGAAGCCACTATCGCGAATGAATCGTGCGCCCACCGCGCATCCCTACACTTAATTATTGGTTGAGTTTTTCATTTTGTGTTCAGTTTAGTTTGCAAGTGCTGCAATGAGTCATACTTATGTAAATGTATATTTTTATCAGTTACCATACTAAAGAAAAATTATATAATGAATCAAGTATAATATCTCAAAATTCTCTGCTAAATTGCGGACTAAATTTATTAAAACTTTTTAATTATTATGTTACAACAATTACATAAAACTAAATAACAACAACCAACAGACGTGACAGCAAAGGTGGTTTCATTTTTAAAACCTTCAGTAATCCTTAATTTGAATTCTATCAAGAAAAGGACGACACCAACCCATAATGTATGATAGCCAGTGGTTGTTATAACTAGTTTGTGTTACGTGTTCCGTTGTGGTTTGCCTTGCACTTGCCGCAGCTTCTTCAGTGCAATAGCCGACCGTGACGGGACCGGCCCGGCCCGCTGTGCCGCTGACACAACTGGATAAATACGAGGAGCTATTTCCAAATGAGATATATTAGGCTCTGTATATTATTATATAAAAGGGGAAATCTGTTAACTGACTAAACTATAAACGCATAGCTTATAACCGGTGGTATAAAAAATTTCGACAGTAAGCATATTTTATACCAGAAGCATTTAATAAGGAAAGGTTCTTAAAAAGTCAACCCCTAAGCGGTTGTATAGATAAACCATGCTTTGTCTTCTTTTTTCGAATGGTAAATTTCTGATGACAGAACGAGATAATTCGGTGTGTAACTATTTACCCGCTATACCATGTTTATTAATAAGGGGGTAAGGGTGTAAAGTAGGGGATGGAAGTTCGTATGAATATTTTGTTCGACTTAGCCCCAAAATCATTGTATTATTAATAAGAATCAAATAGCGCTGTCTAATGTGTATAGGATTCAAAGATTGAAAGAACATTTAAAAGAAAATTTACGGAATATATTCCAACTTGATTGTGTTTTTTCAATCGTTTTACAAATTCAAAGTAAAATGAAGAAGTTTATTACCCTATTTTTAAAGTTTATAGTGTGGGAAACACAGCATGCATAGTTGGCAGCCTTCGTGAGCGGCGTTTACATGCGCTCTCGAATCGGGTCAACAGATAAAATGCCGCCGCAGTCCGGTTCTACAACTTGACGCCAGCCATCCACCGGCGATTCCATAACTATTTGTAAACGTCTGGTTTATTCCGAAAAATACCGTTTGACCATAACGGTTTCACGATTTCGTAAAGTATTCTATAAACTTAAGAAAGTAGGTATTTCATCACTGAAGTTATCTTCATCAGAAGTATCATCTGACTTCATTTGGATCTCAATTTAATTAATTCATACGTCAGTAATAAAATAAAAATAGGTACCTATTATACCTATTAGGAACACTAGAAATCCCCTATAAAGAGCCTATCTTTTTCTGCTTGAAATACAAAAAAAGTTCTCATAAGGTTAGAAGTCTGTTCAGGTTCTGATGGATGTAACAACGACCATATTAGTTTCTAAAATAGCCCATAGGTACTTATCCTCTGGTATATTACGAGTACTCTCAAGCGTAATCATCAACACTCGCTTTTTATCCAAGGCAGCTCGTTAAATGTTTATATTTAGCTCTAGTGTTGCCTGACAACCAGTCCTGCTGCCTCCCGGCTCGCCGCACTTACACCCCTTTTATCGGAGCCTCTATGTGTAATTAAAGCATCTCGTATTTCATTTCAAATGTTATTCTATACTCGTCGGTATTCAGCTCTACTCTGTGGTACATAATGTTTTTTACCATTTTATGGCGTAGTTTATTAACTATTTTTTCTAAAATGTTCTTTGCCTTTTTTGTTTTATATTGCCTGCAGATTAACCAGCTTTTGTAATTATTGAAATATGTGGTTTGAACTCTTTTTCTATACAACCAAGGTTCAAGGTAACATATGATATCATATTTTCCTCGAGCTAGTTTCTCAACTTTTTTCTGCGGGAACGGCCAGCTTGACATTCATATTTCTATCATTTAAATTCTGAGCTAGTTATGTGGGAAGGCTGAGAGGTCAGTTGCAAATCAATGAAGACAGTTCACAGAATTTTAACTTTCTCTCGACTGTCGACATTCACGACATCCCAACTCCATTTTACTTTCAGCCGCCGCCGCGCCGCGCTTTCAGCCTGTAATTATTAGAGTCACATACAAACTTGCATATCGTTATTTTTTTAAAGATATAATTTTATAAACAGCGCCGCTAGGAGAGTGGTTTAGGAGTGGGTCAGTGGGTCCAGCTGTCCACCTTTCTCTTCAGATGCTGTAGAACAAAAAGTATATTTTTACAACTGATATAGTGATACTGTATCGTTCATCACAGAAAAAGAAAGTGGTTTGATTATCTCACAAATGAATTAGTTACCTACAGCAGTATTCTTTGTTGCGGTAAAAGTACACGACATATTGACATCTAAGTTGAGATAAGTACCTACCAACAAAGATTTCTAATTGCTGGCTCATAAACGTTACCAACGTTTAAAGTTGCAATTATAAATTAAAGTGTATCTACTAAGTAGTATCTTTTACTAGTAGAAAACTAAACTTTTCTTAGCTACCATTCAAGCTTGGCTGAAGTTATTAAATGTCGAAGTTTTCAGAGAATAATGTGCATATATTGGTATTAACGACAAGTATGTACAGATAACGTTACGAATGAACAAGTTAAGCATATCGGGGCTTCTCGGCCGCCGATGCTAATGGGCAGGTAGAGCTTGGCCGGGCTGCGGCAGCGCGGCGGCGCACAGCCGCGCATTACAATAATCACACACTCACCCCGCTACAACATTTACATGCATTTTTAGCCCTAGATAATAAAACTCTTGCGGATGAATTGTTTGGTCAAGCGTTTTAATCTATTGACAGGCCAGAATACTTAGCTCTACCGCGATCGTAGGATGCAATTCATCTTAGCACAATATAAATATATGTACATTTCTTATAAATATATCTAAAGTGGTATTGCTTATGATATTCTGTAGTGCTATAAGATTTACATTGTAAAACAAAAATGTGGTATTTAAATAAGTTGATAATGTTGCAAATTCATATTATATGTAATAAAATGGTGGGACATACTAAAAATAACGTCAAACATCTCTCTTTTAGTCGGTTACTCTTTTAATATTCCTTTATTAATATTTTTTACAATTCAAAACATTCTAAGACGATTATGATCTTCGAATAGCCGAGTTATAAGGAAGACTTCACCCGGATTCAAAGAACTTAACAATTGGATGAGGCAAAAAAATAATTGCAGAGATGTAGCCAAACTATTCATCAGAAGATACCTAGACGTATATCTAATTGTTAGAGGTTTTATGTTTGCGGTAAGTGACCCCAGATGAACGCTTGCTGCATGGCTGAGGTGAGTATATTAGGTACCCACATTGAGAACGCAATTGTCTACAGACACCGTCGCGACAGAGTTTATGACAGACAGACATATTGTTTATCAGCACACTGGCGCTCTCATCAAACGTTGCGCTTTTGGCGCGGTTATTAAGTTGAGATTCTTAAAACTCTAGTTTTTTTTTTTCGTGTAGGTATATCCACTGGCGTGCTTACGATAAGGTGCTTATATCTGTAGATTATATCTATTCTTGTATCCTATCATACCGAAGAAAATTTAACTGGCAACTTAACCTAAATCATCATCATCATTTTTAACCGACTTCCAAAAAAGAAGGAACTTCTATGTTCGTATGTATGTATCTTTCCATTAATTCCTGTGCATCAGTAAACAGTTGAAATGGAAGCCGAATTAAATAAAACCTTTGCGTTCAATCAAGCGACATCTGGTGAGGTAAAAATGTTTTGGATTAGAACCATGTTTCAGTACGATATGAGCTCAGAGATGCCTGCCAGGCAGGTAGTCTTTGAAAATAAACAAGAGGCTCGGACTATTGGCAATAAATGCGGGTAGCGGTTGGCGATGGCGGGCGCTTGACCCGCGCGCGGTCAACGCTCGCGCGGCGCGGCGGTGGCGGGCTAGACCCGCGGTGGATTATGCTCATTACTGTTATTTAAATAATAATAAATTAGACCTTTTGAGGTCCCACTCCTGGGCACGGGCCTCCCCTCAGTACGAGGGGTAACCAGGCCATAATCCAGGCCATTAGTGTTATGTACGAAACATTTAATCAACTCATAAAAATCTAATATTCAAATGGTAATTTGTGTTGCCATTCGTTTTAATATTTAAATTGAGGTAACAATACAATTATATACTAAAAAAATATTACGAAAACTAATTATATTTGTAGTTCCTCGTACAATTTTAGTATTTTTACTAAACGTTTTGTAATTCCTTGTACCTATTCATAAACTATATTATGATGTCATTATAATACTTTTATTAAAAGTACTAACATGGCACCAGAGGGATATTTACAGTTGACGGAAAGTTTCCGACGTCGGAAACGCTAGCTTCCATATGTGAAAGCTGTCGTTTTATTTCATTAGGTATATGATAATAATACTTAACCTATCTTCGCTGTTTGTAAATTATTTATTATAAGGTTACTAATTAATTATTTGGGAAATGTTGGTAATTCATTAACATCGCAGAACGCACTCGGAACTCTCGCAGGTTAATTGTTTCTGAATCCAAACACGCATTCTCTGGCCAGCCGGTTGCTAATCGGAAAGCCTGCTTTACGATTCAATTAAGAACCTTCAATTAGCATAACTGAGTAGGTACTTAGAGTATAAGTCCACTATTATATGAAGGTAGGTTTATAAGTACAAACAGCTGAACTAGCGTTGCCTAACTATCGATAGTTAATGTATCGATAGTTGACCTCGAAAAATAGTCACAATATCGATAGGCCTATCGATACTATTGATAAAGTGCAATACTATCGATAGTATCGTGTTGGATTCAAACCTTAGGAATTACTCTGCACTCTTGGTCAAACTAATCGCAGACGGATAAATGAAGTGAGTAAAGGGAAGTTACTAGATAATACAACTATTTTTAATATACTAATGAACTAAAATTCCGATGCAATACTATTGAACTATAGTATATAAATAGTATATATATAGATAGTATTGTAAAATTTCAATAGTATCGATAGGGCAATCGATATTATGACTATTTTTCGAGGTCACGATAGTATTGACAACCTATCGATAGGCAATCGATAGTCAGGCAACACTAAGCTGAACGGATGTAAATGAAATGTAATACCTTCCTACCTACTGTCCTACTCCCCTTCACGTCTGCAATGTGCTAACATCAGGGCCCTAACCACGCTAGCTACTAATAATATAAAATAATAATAGAAAAGCAAAAGCTAGCGATTACGTTTCAAACGCTCCGCTTTTGACGTTTTGCTGACACGAGCTTCGCGATTTCTCATCATCATCATCATCATCAGCCTATGCTTGTCCACTGCTGGACATAGGCCTCCTCTAATGAGCACCATAGCGCCCTGTCTTCAGCTTGCCGCATCCAGCATCTGCCTGCAGTCTTTCGCAGATCGTCATCCCACCTGGTCGGAGGGCGTCCTACACTACGCTTGCCGAGTCGAGGTCTCCACTCAAGAACACGTTTACCCCAGCGGTTGTCGGTTCTTCGTGAGATATGGCCAGCCCACTGCCACTTCAGCTTGCTAATTTTTTGAGCTATGTCGATAACTTTGGTTCTCTGTTGGATGTATTCATTGCGAATCCTATCCTTCAGAGAAACTCCGAGCATAGCTCTCTCCATAGCTCGCTGAGCGACCTTAAACTGGTGGACCAGCCCTACCGTGAGTGTCCACGTCTCGGCTCCGTAGGTCATGACGGGTAGGACGCACTGATTGAAAACTTTCGTTTTCAAGCATTGCGGTATGGATGACGAGAAGACTCGACGTAGTTTCCCAAACGCTGCCCAGCCCAGCTGGATCCTCCTCTTGGCCTCCTTCTCAAAATTGTTTTTACCTAACTGCAGAATCTGCCCAAGGTATGTGTACTCGGAAACAATTTCAAGAAGGTGGCCATGTACGACCACCGGTCCTGGATCAATGTGGCCATTGATCATGACTTTGGTTTTATCCAAATTCATGCCAAGACCGATGCGTCGCGAGGCTGAAGCTAGGTCGTCCAGCATCCGGTTCAGCTCCTCCAGCGTCTCTGCCATTAAAACTATGTCATCAGCGAATCGCAGGTGCGAGATGTACTCACCGTTTATGTTAATGCCCTTACCTTTCCAGTCCAGCGTCTTAAACACATCTTCCAGCGCGCTCGTGAACAGTTTCGGGGATATCACATCCCCCTGTCTCACTCCCCTGCGCAGTTGGATGGGTTTAGACTGCTGGCCCTGTACTTGGACACTCATGGTAGCGGCGTCATAGAGACATCTCAACACCCTGATGTAACGATAGTCTACTTGGCATCGCTGTAAGGATTCCAGAACAGCCCAGGTTTCGACAGAGTCAAAGGCCTTCTCATAGTCCACAAAGGCCAGACACAGAGGCTGATTATACTCTTCGGACTTCTGTATAATCTGCCTCACTGTGTGAATGTGGTCTATGGTGCCATATCCTCCGCGAAACCCGGCCTGTTCCGGTGGCTGGAACTCGTCGAGTCTCCTGGCGAGACGATTCGTAACCACTCGTGAAAACAGCTTATAGTCGTGGCTCAGGAGTGTGATGGGTCTGTAGTTTTTAAGAAGGGTTTTATCTCCCTTCTTAAAAAAGAGCACAACCAAACTCCCGCTCCACGCCTTTGGAGTTCTCCCACTGTGAAGGACGGTGTTAAACAGGTTCCTTAGCTCCTGTATAATAGGGGCTCCTCCTGCCTTCAGAAGCTCTGATGTAATTCCGTCCTCACCGGGGGCTTTTCCATTTTTAAGCTGCCTCAGAGCCAACACGATCTCGTCTTGACTGATGTCCGGCAGTTCGTTGGTATAGTGGCGTGTCAGGGTGGCTCTGGGATCATGGTCGTCCCGTCGAATATGAGGGGCATGTGCAGCGTACAAACGGCCGTAGAAATCCTCTATCTCGGCAGAGATCTCCGGCTTCGACAATACGGTCCTCCCGTCGTGCGTTCTAAGCTTCGTCAGGTGGCTCCTGCCAAGCTGCTGAGTGAATACTTTGGACCCTCGGTTTCGCTCTATCGCCTCTTCAATGAGGCGAGTGTTGGAGCTCCGAAGATCGCGCCGTACCATCTTCGCAATTTGCTTATTCAGGTCTGACCTCTCTGACGAAGTCGCTTGGGTGGTTTCCCGTCTTTTTGTCATCAGCCCGAGAGTCTTATCCGAGAGTTTAGACTTCTTGCCCGTACGTTGCTGTTGGCAGAACTTGATGCCTTCGTCCCTCAGCGTTTCGACCAGATTATGTAGAGTCTCGTCAGTGTCATCAGTGGGTTCCAAGGCAACAAATCTATCCCCGAGAAGCTGCTGAAACTTCTCAGTGCCCGCCATGATTTGAATTGGGTTAGGCCGGAGCGTGGACTTCATCAGACGGTTTCTCTCAAGCTTCAAGTTGATATTCAGAGAGCCTCGGAGAAGTCGGTGATCGGATCCGGTATTGAACCTGTTGATCACTGAGACATCTCTGAATATGTGCTTGCTATCCGTCATGATGAAGTCGATCTCATTTTTTGTCACAGTGTCGGGGCTTTGCCATGTCCACTTCCTTTGAGGCTGTTTCTTAAAGAAAGAATGCATTAAGTACAGCTCCTCTTTCTCAAGGAAGTTGACAAGCATTTGCCCCCTGTGATTTCGGACTCCATAACCATGCGGGCCTATTCGAGATTCGTTGCCACTCTGGGTTCCCACCTTGCCGTTAAAGTCCCCCATAACAACGTTGAAGTGAGCCTTAGTGGTGTTGTGTAAGGCTTTGGATATGTCTTCATACATATCCTCCACTTCATCATCCGAGTGTGTCGAGGTCGGTGCGTAAACCTGAATGACCTTCATACTATACCGTTTGGATAGCCGAAGGATCAGGTACGCAACCCTGGTCGACACACTGGAGATTTCTTGGACGTTGTTAGAGAGGGCCTTATTGACGAGGAAACCTACGCCACCCTGGGATGTTTTATCACCCTCGCGAAAGTAGAGAAGATGGCCCGAGTCTAGGGTTACGGTGTCCTCCCCCTCTCTACGGACTTCACATAACCCCAGAACATGCCATTTAATGTTCTCTAACTCCACTTCCAACTGCGCTAGATGATGGTCAAGCCTCAGAGTGCGTCCGTTAAACGTAGCCAGGGTCAGTTTGTGTAGTGAATGGTAGCCTGGGGTAGCCCGGAGATTCTTAGCACCCCCTGCCCCGCCGTTACCGTGACCGCTACCATGGCCAGGAATAGCGAGGCGGCCGGGAACTAGGGGCCATTTTTTGGCTTTTCTTAACATTAGTAGGGTAATGCCCGTAATCCCCACGCTGGGCATGCGGGTTGGGGATCGCAGTTCGGTTGTGGAGTTGTTCTGCGAGGGGCGCTGCTGCCCGCCCCCCGGTGTATTTCCCTTAGTCGCCTCGTACGACACCCACGGGAAGAGTTGTGTTGGTGCTATTCTATTTTAGGCCGACACCACACAGCCTATCGCGATTTCTACTGACATTGATATGGTATAGTGTCAGCAAAACGTCAAAAGCGGAGCGTTTGAAAGTAATCGCTAGCTTTTGCTTTTCTATTACGATTTGAGTAGCTAGCGTGGTTAGGGCCCTGGTAAGTTGTACGCTCGTTTGGCGACTTTGACACTTTGTATTTTTTATTTATAGCCGTATATAAATTAAAAAAAACATTATAGGGAGTTGTGTTTAACAACTTTTTTTGAAAGCTCACTTCTTGTAAGTGTGTGGCACAAACTGCGTATCAATAACATGTGGAATCCAACTTGAAAATGAATGAGTATTTGCTGGAGTGGCGGAGACTTGACACAACGAAGCAATACGTATATTTTACATACCCATTAATCATCCAAGATAATGAGTCACTAAACATGATGGATCGCTACTCTAATCACTTATACCCTTTCAGGACAACCCAGTCGTCCCTACACGCCCTAAAAATGAGACAAAATGAAATTCATACAGCACAATACCTCATAAATCCACTTCACAGGTTTTTTATTACTTTTTTGTCGTCTTATTACCACAAAATCGTAATGACCAAGGCTCCGATTAAGGAAGCTGTATCAGCGATCACGCTGCATATTTATTTATACATTCATATTCGTGATTCACACAACAAACTTGAATATGTATTCGTAATTATGTTAGTTTACTTACATCGCATTTTATAATTTATCATGTATAAGTAATTGGGCAGAAGCATAACATATTTGGTTAATATCCGGAAAACTAATTGCATGTGATTGATACAATACAAACGTCCATCAAAGTTTTTAATACAGTTGAGACTGAATAAATTGCATAAAGTTATAGTTAACCTATTGATTGGGCATTGATTGTATGTTAACATAATATAATGTGATCGTAAAAGGTGTGTTTTAATAAGTTAAAGTTAAACTGAATGAAAATGAAAAGGTATTTGTGTCTCATCTCCTTTGTTAGAGGACACCAAATGTGGAATATCCATATTTGCGAAGGCCCACTTTCGTCGCGGTCAGTGTGTCGCTCGTACCGACATCAACGAACACGACATCAACGAACGTGTTGTGCTTACGTGCAGATTATTTCATTATAAAAACAACTAATGCTTCCTTCAATCAATTAAATTGTCAGCTTTCAAAATAGTATTTGTTATAGTATTGGAATTTGAATTATTTAAATAAATTTAAAAAATGAAGACATTAATCACCGATTTTTTTTTATGACATCTTTGTTTTTTTTTAATGACAATGTTTTATTATGTGTTGTTCAATGTCACAAAAGGAGGACATGGGGCACCAGATTTTATTGAAATTCATAAAACTGTGGTCTTTGGGTCAAATCTATTCATTTTTAGGTATTTTAAGTAACACCTGAAATTAATGTTTCTTGCTTTCCTCAATGATTTTTGTAGTTCCTAGTATTATTTTTAGTACTTTTTACGAAACTTTATTAACTTTTAACTTAAGTACAGTCAATATTTATGTCAAAAGCCTTGTACCTACTCATAAATGATTTGCTGTAATTACCAAAAGATTAGTAAAAAAATACTAAAAGGGATAAGTACTATGACATACAAAAAAAAATATATATTTTTTTTCTCAATGTTCGTTTGTTCCATTCCAATGTTCATTTTAATTCAGCCCATGCGTTCATTCATCTAGTAAAGTAGGTAGGTGGGTACCATACTCGGGACCCTCTCAAACGAACGGTGGGTGGTTAATCGTGTCCAGCGTCCGTGGGCGGGGTGAATGACCGAGTCCTTGACCCACAGCCGGGGCCCCGCCACCTAGTCCCCCATTTATGAGCCTCCAATTTTAGGAAATGTTTTTTTCGAAGGCGGTACTATGGTGAAAGCGGTTTGACAGATGACTCGTGCAGTTGATTCGAAAAATATAACTGTAAATAAAATATGACCGCCACGCCTGGATTTCGAGAACTTTTTAATAAATGTCAGTTCAATTAATCATCCTTTTCAGTATACTGTTAATTTGATACATACAGTTTGTATTATTTCGTGCTCACAACAAAGGATAATTTCATTATCGTCATGAATATTTTAGCGACTTCATTATTATGAATAAAATGTTAACAATGACTACGGGCTTACTTCCTTTACATTATTATTCCAATTTTTAATTATAATTGTCTATTTCCTTTTAAATGTACAGTGAATATAAATATGCAATATATCAGCCGTTGTTTATATGCAACATTCTCGATTAATTACATAACCGCATATAAATAACTTTTTGTTTGTTTATACGTGTGGTCTCGGTGTCGCACAGTGATATGCAGATAATGCAACGCGAATTAATACGATCTATGCAATAACTTCCACAATTGTTAGGCATTTTATCACATATTTGTAAAAACACTTCTTAATAGTTTATCTATACGGCAAAGCTTTGAAATACGTAAATAAAATAATCAAAATAAAAAGGGTAGGTATATACACGGCAAAAGGCTGATGCGTTCGCAGAAGAAACCCAAAAAACAGTGTAAGTAGGTACCTACTAGGTATTCTATTTCTTTATTTAATCTGTATTCAACATCTAGATAACGTAGGATATAGCAACTATTGAGCTACAAAATTATTTACGTAATATGTAAACTTTCCAGTAACGGCTTCCCTTGAAACCAGTTCTTCCCTAGGTCATTACCGGAGTTTTACACCAAAAAAATATACTGAACGTAAAAATGTTAACAAGCTAATTTTTCCATCCAAATAATACCTACCTTACTAAAGCCGTAATAATGTCTATTAAATACGCGTGTATTGTGAGAAAAAGAAGCAAGTAATAGAGAGAGCCTGAGGTGCGGAATGGACAGGCAGCCGCGTCCTACGACACGTCCAGCGTGCGCCCGCGCCGTCGTGGCAGCGCTGTGACGCGACAGGTACCGTTACCCGGCCCGGCACACTAGTCAACGTTGGCCAGCGATGTTGCTGCTTATCCAGCTTTCTATTTTATTATCCTGCGTATATGGTGACCTTCCAACGTCTTGTTACTCGTTATACTACAAAGCCACCTTAATTCATCAAGTCAGCAACGCACATTTACTTACAAAGCGCCTGCTGCTGACATATAAATTAATAAAAACTCCTATTATTTAGACATACCATCCTAGTATTAATACTTACACCAATCTATCTATCTACATTACAGGTAGGTAGGTAGCTGTAAACAATAAGTACACGTCTCTACATTTCTGGTGAGACGAAGTTTTTGTGCATCTATATTATATGCCGTCATTGTTAGCAAAATTACCAAACTATGGGGCAATCTGTATGACAGTTGAGATAAAAAACCAACGCTAGACCACATTCTTTCATATGATAACTATCTGTGTCGAATTATATAAATCGAGAGAATTAACTATCACGAAACTATCATGTATGTAAACTTTTGACTGTTATTAAACAGTAACTGACACACCACTGAGTGCTTCCGTTCGTGCCTGGCAGGGCACGTTAAGCTGGCGGTCCCGGCTATCACAGTCATCAAGCCTTGTCGGAGGCCCTCGGGCGGCCTTAAACCTCCGACACCAGAGTTAGCCACTAGCTCATACGATAAGATGAAGAAGAAGATACAACATAATTCACTCTGAATACCTTCTATAAGGATGTTTTTGTGATGATATAGAAATAGGCACACATACACTTGAGATTCAATGCTGAACAACCGCTACCAGACATTATCTATCGCTATTACTACTCAAGTGGTATGAAACCGATTGAGGCAATGACAAACAAAAGTTGTACCAGCACGTCTTGATGTCCATAAAAGTGGAAATGCAGGCGACTCCGGCGGAATGTACGCCGGCATCGACTCATCATCGCGATCGCAGCAATCAATGTGGTATCTTTCCAGAGGTGTCGCATCTGCGCGTTCACTCATTCCTAGATTAATGACGACATTCCACGCTGATGACACCTAGAAGCAATAGAAATGTGGAATTAGTAATAAACGAGGAATGCACCATTCCCTATGTAGTGACGAGTGTTTTCGTGAAGAGAATTGAATCATTAAACCAGCAATTAGTGGTTATATTATCTTTGAAAGAATCAATGTAAACAATTGTTTACGTGGTTCAATCTAAATATATATAACTCAAAGGTGACTGACTGACTGACTGACATAGTGATCGATCAACGCACAGCCCAAACCACTGGACGGATCGGGCTGAAATTTGGCATCCGCTAAGAAAGGATTTTGATTAATTCTACCCCAAAGGGATAAAATAGGGAATGAAAGTTTGTATGAATCTTTGTCAATTTTAAACCGATCGGGCTGCGACTTTGCTTGCATAAAGCTACTATGACGTAAGAAAGGATCAAAATTCCACGCGGACGAAGTCGCGAGCTCAGCTAGTATCACATATAAGTACTCCATTTAATCTACATTGTCAAAAAACAAAGTCAAATAAATACCCATTCGCATATTTCATCGCCTGAATTTACATGTCCATTAAATAAAATGTATGATTGGTGTTGCGAGTCCGTAAAATAAGTATTGGTGGAAAAATCACGTTCCTAACAATTTATGAATATTGGAAATGGAATTACAAAAGTATTATCGCTAGACGTGATTCACACATTGCCGACTTTCTTTGCTCCAGATATCACGCTCACAGAATAACTGAGTCCACGTACCTACATTAACTTATCGAGCTCACCTTGATCCAATTTGTGAAACCTACCCTTAACGGCAATTTATTTAAGTCGTGAAGCGAAGAATTGGTTTAGTAAAAATAACGTAGAGTTCAGACTAGGTAGGCAGGAAAGACTTTACCAAAGTAGAGCGATGCTTCACTCAAGGTTAATCATTCGATTTCAGACTTTGGAAATTGTTCGCTTTCTCCTCGCTCTGCCAAGCAAAGAAGGCAGGTACCTAATTTAATTTGCTTTTCTCGCATATACCTATCCATGAGATAGCACTAAGCGAAATGGTCCTAACAATAACTAAATGGCACTTTCATTATTTGACAAAAGCCATCCGCCGCCCGAACTTCTCAAGAAACATGAAACGCTCTGTCTACTAATGAGTGACCCATTCAACCGATGAACCATCGGAATACTGTGCGAGAGTGTAAGGCGAAAGAAAATAATAGGCGAGATAAAACAAAACCTTTTTCTTTTTTATAATTATAAAAAAAACCTAATGGTCATTTTTGATGCTTCTGACTGAATAGGTAAGTAAATTTTTATTATGTTACTAGCTGAGCCCGCGACTTCGCCCGCGTGGAATTTAACTTAACAATAAAGCCCGGTCCCGCGTTCTGAGCCCGCGCCACAGGACCCATTTTTTTAATTTTGTTTTTCTAAAATAAAAGTAGCCTCAGTTACTGCTTATAACATCAGCTATCTAACAGTGAAAGTCCCGTCAAGATCGGTCCAGCCGTTTCGGAGATACTCTTTGATTTAAAGTGTTTTATTTTTTTTACGCGGAACCCCAATTGTTTTTCTAAAATTAAAGTAGCCTAAGTTACCCGCTATAAGATCAGCTATCTGCCAGTGAAAGTCCCGTCGAAATCGGTCCAGCCGTTTCGGAGATTACCCGGAACAAACACACAGACAGACAGACAGACAGACAGACAGACAAAAAATTTTTAAATCGCGTTTTCGCTATAGGTGTCGTATGTACTTTCATATGCATTTAGTGAAATTGTGTTATTTTGATATTACAAACAGACACTCCAATTTTATTTATTTGTATAGATTCACCACTGGCACTTACCCGCGGCCCCCTTCGCATAGAATTCGCGTATACGTACCTTAATATGAGGTGAATTTTATTCCAGAGCATACTGTACAAAAGGCAATTAGGTAAACTCCTTTCAGTCGTCGTGAAATGAATTGACTATACAGTCATAATAATTATGATTTTTATCTCACACATCTTTAGTTCAACCTTGATACAGTTCAAAGCCACCTCGTCAGTTATGTTCATGAATTTTTTCGTGAGTTATTAGCAGCGTTTACGTTCGCATGTCAAGGTTTTTTTGCCCGTTTATCAGTGGGTAGGTATAGCATCGCCATGATATTTGACTACCTACCATTGAACTAGGACAGGACCAGCCAATGATTCATATTATTCCCATAGGCATATCCACGATTGGTTTTTTTGCCTTGTATAAAAAATGTATTCAGGTTATTTTATAACCACGTACGTACGTAGGTACCAACATTGTTTTTATCTAAAGATGAAGATAAAGATATCTTGATTAAGGTTACCTAATTAAAAACAAAATATTAACGATTATATTATGTGTTTTGATAATGATGTAATTATTACGCACGTTTTGTGTAGTTACCTATGACTCGTCGAAGATTTTTTAATGCTATTTTTAAAGTATTTTAGTAGGTAGCCGTGTAAAAACAAAACCCATTATGTTTATTACGCTATGAGTTTGCAGCGCCCGAAGGTTTTCTTCAGAAAAAAACTTCCTATATCAGATACAATACTTATAAATAATAGGGGTTATTAAGAGTAATCTGCCGAGGAAGGTTGACAACCACTTCGTGTCAGGTGCCGGCTCTCGTGCAGCCGAGCTTGAAGACATAAGAATAAGGAAAATGAGACAAATTAAAAACATCAACTAGGATAATGTGACGTGACCAAGCGCGTTAGTTATCGAAGTTATTAAAGCAACTACTGGCAAGAGACGTTCGCCTTTGTACAACTTTAAAGTTGTATTAAGGCGAAGTCAGAAGATTAATCTTCTGATAAATTTATTTATTTATTTTTTATTTAAACTCTATGCACATGTAAAAAACACAATGTACAAAGGCGGACTTAATGCCCTAGGCATTTTCTACCAGTCGACCTTAGGATAAATCTCTATTTTGTTCAAATCTTACTATTTGAGCTCTGTGTGAGCTTTTATTAAGACATCAGGATATGAAAATATTCCTTTTTCAATTAGTTTCTGACGACTTACGCTCTACATTTTCTGATATTATATATTTCTGATGATATAGGCACAAATTAGTAGATAACGCAATTACATGAATCAATATTTTATATGCTGTAGCTGTAGCGCAATGGTTTGTAAGCAGCTATCTATAGATTCTGTAAATCGAGCGTCATTTATGACAATTGTAGTTTTCAATTACATAATTACAAACCACAGCAATTAGTAAGTGATTAACAATACCTACACTAATAAGCGATATTATGCCATTTACAATGAAAATCAATTAATCATGTTCTCCGATTATGTCTTTGAATCGAACAACATGAGAACTGTTCAATGCTGCCATGACTATAACAAATTAGTGCCCGCGTTCATTCAGCTATGGCCCATGGCCTAGGAGGCACGTACAGCGAAGCCTTGCCCGCCAATTAAGTAGGCAAACATTATTTCATTAAGGAAAACTCGATAATTGTGAGTTAATTAAAATAAACTTCTACTTTTATTGTTACCTATACAGAGATGGCTTTGAGGGTAGGGAAGGGTGACCGTTCATTCGGCTGTGCTATGAAGCGGGCCGCTTTCACCAATTATAGGATCGCTTAATTTCCTGTCAACTTGAGCTAAACCAGTGAAGCTGAGGGAATGAAGCGATCCTATTGGTCGAAGCATGGCACAGCCAAGTAGGACGGCCATCCAACACTTGCCAAAATATATTATCACGTCTGTATTCATCGAAGGGGTAGGCAGCAGAAGTTCAATCCAGTGGACCCTCATTTCGTCGCTGTTGACTTCGGTCCCAATTTAATAGCAGCCGAGCTTAATGTCTGCCATCATATTGGGCACATCTCACTCCTCTTTAACGATCGGTCGGCAAAGGGCAAGCAATGCCTTTGATATTTATTTTTATTATGGATCACCAACGTTTGTTACATTGTTACACGCATTTTACTTATTCTATACTAACTAAATATGCACAAACACTTACAGGGGACCTCAAATGCAAATTTTATAGTAGTGAGTTATATAAAAAAGAACTTATTACTAACTATAAAAAAAAAAACTAAACTAATAAAGCTAATTAAACTAGTATGGTGAGGGATGATGCGTATTTTAAAGTGCGTGTGTTAGATTATTTGATGTGTCTATGTTAATCGGGAAGATGTTGAGTTAATCAGAACTAAGTATTTAGTATATTGCAATCATCTATAGGCTACTACGGTAAATGCTTATCATTTGGGGTCTAAGTCTGTTTCTGCTTGTAATCGGTCGGAAAGGATGGGCAAGTGGTTAGTGGACTTCGGAAAACTGACTAAACTGACGTATTGAAAGTCGAGTGCAAGTCGAGCGGTTAACAGACTTGGGTCAGTCTAATCTTCTTAACCGATTTTGATGTATAAAAATATTCTACGAATCTAGCAAGGGTCGTCTGATGTCATTGAATAAACCCAGTCCAATTAGCGTGCCACACAACTATGTGGACCCGGGATGAGACCGTGGCGGGCCGCCGCCGCAAGGCCGACCACTGGATACCAGTTATTTGCAAGAGTATGTATGATATTATGCGAAACTGACGAGTGTCATCTCTGTAAAGCCTATAATATATAGTAAGAAATTACAGCAGACCAAGTAGGACTTTGTCTCATTTCCTCCTATGAATTAAATTTAAGAGATAGAGCGACACGGTGTGGAAAACCTGCTAGGCCCTGGTGACGTGCCAAGAGAACGCTATCGCACCTCATTTCGTGAAAATCAGACGTGAATTCTCGTTCTTGGTTGTGCAATTTTGTAAAAGTATTTTACTTAGATGCAGCTTGTATTCCATAAATATATATTTTACTCCGCTGATGAAATGTAAATACGTAGGTAGAGTTCGGTAACGAAGCTTGGGAGAGCCTTGGTTTTAGGTTAGATAGAATTATATCTACTACGCACAAAAAGTACTCTACCCAGATGCTAACAGTAGGTATATTTTTTTAGCCAAACTGTAATTTTTTTAGTATAGAACAGTAATTTTAGCAAAAAATACAACCAACGAAGCGTTTTCATAACGGAGGCTATTATTTTTTAATTAAAATCACGTTTAGGTAGGTAGGTGCCTATTCATACCGAATTTGTTTCCCGTAGGATCACAGGTCAGCGGATGTTAATTAGTAAATTATGTTATAAATTAATTAATCATCAACTTCGTACGCGTCGGCATCGATCGATTGAGTCTTTCATCGTCGTTTGTTTACGTCGTTCCTCCGTAATATTTGCTCACAGAACAATGTTGCAATCGGCATATACACACATATGTATTAAATACATAAATAGCAATGAAAACCTTTATTGGAGGAAGCAGAGGAAACGCCATTGTGAGTAGTCGAGAGCGGAAGCAACGAATTGTGAATGGTTGATCGTTAATCTTATACACATTATTAAGCGTATGTGTTTCGAAAACTTTGGTTCTAGAAAGCGGAGGTCAATGCCAGGTCGGTTGGTTTTCAGATGTTTTGATGTAAATTCCTTATTTTGTGTCAAGTCTGTCATCGTTCATAGACGCATTTTTTTTCTTCCAACTCCTCCTATTATTTCTTTCGATTATATTCGCGCGGGTTCCAAGACAATTTAACTTTTCCCGGGACTCGTCGAGGGTCAAACCTCGACGTCATTATTGGTCACCATTTTCGATCCTGGCTTACAGGAGTTACAGTGGTGGGAGTGTGTGACGGGACTATGGCACGGTCGCTGATCACGAAGAAATTCGTACAATGACCTGTTATTACCTGTCTCTGTCACTCCCGCGTAAATCTAATATATCTCGTTCACACAATTGCCGGTCACACGCAGTTCACGGCAACTGTGTCAGCGAGACGTATTAGGTTTACGCGGGAGTGACAGAGACAGGTAATAACAGGTCATTGTACGAATTTCTTCGTGATCAGCGACCGTGCCATAGTCCCAAATAAAAATAATAGTCGTAGGTATATCTGCAGCGTATCATTCGCCGCAGGGCCCGGCCCCTGCCCCGGTCGAATCTGGACCGCGGTCAACGTGCCATCTCATTGTCCATTCAGCAAGTAATGGTGTCGCACTGATTACCATTGATTACGTCTAATGCGTGCCTGCAATTAAACTAGCTAAATATCAATATTCATGTCAATAGGATCAAATTGTGGGAACGATTCGACGGTGATTTGTTTTTAATTAGTGTCGTCAACATTGTTAGAACTGTATTTGTTATTTTACTACTTCAATTTATATATGAGAACAATAGACATATTAATATTACTTGAAATAACCTCATCATTTTTAGCGATAAATACCATTTGAGGCTTTTACATTACAATATGTACTCGTATGTTAGAAGTGAAAGTAACAACATTTTTGTTTTCATTTCAAGTTTAGTGATTCATAAATTTGAACTTCTAGCATAGCGGTTCCATGGTGTAATGGTTAGCACTCTGGACTCTGAATCCAGCGATCCGAGTTCAAATCTCGGTGGAACCTGTGCTTTTTGGCTCTACAATCATTATATTTTTGCAATCTAAAATATGGAAAAAAATACGATTAGGTAAATATCATTAAAAAAAAATCAGTGCCGTCTAGGGACGCCCGAAAGAAGCGAAGCTTTGCAGTAGATATTAGATATATTATAAGTGGCGTGCATAGGGTTTTGAAACAGGGTAGGCAGAGTATAACATAAAAATAACGCGTTACGCGTTACGCTTTTCACCGTTTGAATGCCCGGGTAGCGAGCGCTTCGCTTCAATATTTTGGTAACAAATGTATTAGAAGTTAATAATTTGATAAGGTACCCAGCAGATATTTTTAAAGTAACTGCTACATAGCTAATATAAGTAATTTCAAGTAAATAAATTGTGGAATACTTTTTTTTGAATCATTAATTATTATGAAGGAAAAAATATCGTTTTAAAATGAAATCGCTTTCCACTGAAATGAACTACCTAACAGTAATTGAATCAGTGTACGGAAAAGGAGCAAGTAAGTGTATTATTTAATTACCGCCAGACAGGTACTTTACTGGGGGTACAGTAATGCAGTTCGGCTGGGTTCAAAGCTCTCATTACATAACTCAGACGTTTAAGACGCCCGCAATTATGTACCTACCCGACGAATGTCGGACCTTCCGCTAAATAATATTTATTATACTAAGTAATAATTATAATTATACACGACAGTGGACTTTGCCAAATATAATGCATTATAATTCTGAGAAAATTGCCATAAAACATCAATTTAGGTACAGAAAATAATTTAGAGAAATTTAAAAGGCCATCTATATGCATATTCTTACATTGCTTCCTTTAGGGACTAACCTAAATACACATAGGTACATAATTTGTTGCCTATTTTCTCCTACTTTCATATAGGTACTACTTTCAGATGATAACTGTAACATCAGCGAAAAAAAATTGTGTTTATTTTAAAAGAACGAAATGTTGAGTATCTACAGTAACATTTTTGTAAAATAAAATGTTTTGGGGGCAACACTCCCTTGGCTTGTTAACGTCTAAAATTATAAACCAAATAAGTTGATCGATAATGGAAGAGAGAGAGGCCATCAAAACCAAGCCCTGTTAGTCAAGAGCATGAACCTATGACAAGAGTCTGTCTGTCATTAATATCAGGGACCCTAACAATATGAAATTTTCCGTGAAACAAAGCGAACTAAAAGGATAATTTGACACATGTTGCGCCACTAAACGAGACTTTTCTAACGAATATTTGTACAATTTATAGGGATTATTCGAATCCTGCCTACTCGAAACTTTAACCTGTTTGATAAACTTGATTATTTATTTACATTTAATTGTTTGTTTTATGTAGTTACGTAAATGCAATTATAAATGCATCGCATTCTGCTCAATAAAGTAGAATAGCTTATAAGGTACAAAATACACGATACAAGGATCATTGTTTCAAATTCTACATCTTATTTTTTTTCTTGGTGGTAGGCATAAAACAAACGACAGTTTTTACCAGTGAATTTCAAGGATCATTTTCAACAAACAAGCACCGCCATTCTTGAGTTTTTGGATACGTCATGTCAAACGTTTTATAAACACAGCCGCTTCCACGGTATAATTATACCGACCAAAAAGTGGGCCGACATATTTTGCTTCATCGTCATTCTGAACCCGCTTCTGAAAACGACCTGGCATGTAGCGAAAAACTTAGGACCGCTGGAGATTAATGGCAAAAATATTTTAAGCATCGAAATGCATCGACATTTATGACGACTTATTTCGCCAGTTACCCAGCGGTATGGCGGACTATTTCGCGGCGCTAGTGTCGCGGTCCCATGGTGTAATGGTTAGCACTTTGGACTTTGAATCCAACGATCCGAGTTCAAATCTCGGTGGGACCTGTGTGAGAGTCTGATTAGTTTTTATTTTGACCACCTGAACCCACATTTGGTCGATAATAAATTAATTGTTCGTCCGATGTAAATTTGTTATGCGTCCCCAAAACAACATTCTCAGACGTTTCGCCGTGATTGGTTTTGTGGGAAATGATTAACGGCTCGTAGTGACAGGTGAGGCGAGAGGCGGGGTGGAGATGGATGGCCCACCGCGGGCGGTTCCCATACCAGCGTGTTCCCATCGTACATCAGTACGGTAATGAGCGTGAATTCGCAACCTCCCAAATTACGGGCCCGTACGTTAAAAGACTTTCCAACTTACTTTAATAAGTTTAATTGCAATTAAGTATACTAATATTTACACGAATATGGTGTAGGTATATATTGTAGTTTTATACCTACAGCTAAACAAATACGCATAGAGAACCCATATTTTTTCATGGCTGGGTGAGAATATAATTGTAGAATGGTAGGTAAATAAAAGTACGTAAACGAAATTTTATTTTTCATCTATAAATACGTAAGCAAGTCATAGGTAGTAACTTAGGGTATTACTACACTAACGATCGACCGTTGATAGACCATCGATAGATAGTAGAATGGCATGTCTAGACGTCGATAGTCAGTTTCTTCATAGAGCAACGTTCGATCGGACATCGGTCGACCGTCGACCGATGGGTGTAGAAATACCCTTAGGACCATTAATAAATCAATCTCTAGCCTAAGAGCGAACTCGGAAATGTAATTCTTATGTCATTCCAGCACAAAATGTCACGTCAAAAGCGCACTCAAGATCGCTCTCAGACTTGAGATCGATTTGTTAACACCACACTTAGTCATTGTGTTATACTTAGTATACTTACATAAGTGTTTATGGAAGGATCAATGATGAATACCTATTTATTTAAATCTGTCAGGTACAAACCTACAAACCTTGAATAATCTTGACAACGATCATTAAAATTGTAACACGTGTCGATATAAAAACTTCACCCGTCGCGAAGCGCACATAGTTTTTCGTATGTAACTACATAGGTAGTGATTGTATTATTAGCATAATATTGGCACTTATAATGAATAACATATTATGTAATTTGCCCGAGGAGAAATAAAAAAAAGTTAATACTTTTATGTTCGTACTTTTCTTAGTCGCTACCTACATGCTCGTTTCACGGAATCAGCAGAATAAAAAATAATGTTTATTTCTGAAGAGGGAAAGGGCTAGGCACTGTTTTTTGGGTCCGCTACACAATCCCATTCCTATGAGCCGGCATCGACAATGGTATCCAACAATTACACTGAGGTTTCACACTTGTATCCCGGAGAAAAGAAGAATTATCTTGGAACACGCACAAATTTAATCGAAAGAATCGAAAAAAATTATCCACTTCCCTCCGTTGCAAGCGGAGACAAAAATAACTGTTGGCTACAGAAAAATTACTGTTACAGCTTATAAATTACCAGGCACCAGATATCATTATAATAATTGGAGATAAACTCTAAAGAGCCTGAACGCACGGCCATTGTCCCGGGTTTACACAAGGTCTTTGTTGCTCTAGTAAGCTCTAATACTCGTATACTTACCTACTACTGAGCGGTATGTGTCATCCATGTCACCCTTATTTAAAGTATATAATGTTGTTTTATTTCGTCCTCAGAGTGAATATCGGTTCGCGGGCGGAGGGTACCCTCGGGTCAACAGCAGCAGCAGCCGGAGCGGCGGGCTGTGCTCCGCGGCGCTGGTGGGCGGCGCCCTGCTCGCCGCCGTCGCGGTGCTGGCCGTCGCCGCCCTTGCCTTCTACATGGGCGCTCTTAGGCCAGATAACGGCGAACGTAAGTACCTACCTACCTATAGTACGTGCAGGCAGAGTATTTATAACAAATTTTGATATGATATAAATAAATCAAGAAGTTCGAGAGAGTTTGCGATATTGGCCTCCATCACAAACGAGTAAAATCTAATTAGTTATACGTAGTTGCCTTTGTTCTTAGCATACTGCATAATTTGTGTTATAGCAATCATATCCTTCGAGGGAACATTCCGGGTGACGCGAGGTGACGTGTACGGCGGTGTGCCGGGCAGCCCCTCGTGGCGCGAACGCGCGCGCCGCTACAGCGCAGCGCTGCGGCAGGTGTTCGCGGCCCCCTCGCCGCTGCGGCAAGCCTTCACCGGCGCGCTCGTCACCGGTTTCGGCGACAGAAGACTAGATGTACATTTCAGACTTTACTTAGATAGAAGAAAAATACCGAGGTAGAGTCAAGATGTGGTATACAATCTTAACTTACTACAATTCACATTATTATCAAATTTAATGTTGCCTACTTCTCTTCCAGTTCAATTTCAAATATAGAAGAAAATTTAAAGAAAATTTTAATTCAAGACTTAAATTCGAAAAATCCAGCTATTGGACAAACTATAAAAGTAGACACTTCAAGCATAATAATCAAAAGAGATCTAGAACACACATATCACTCTGAGTCTTACGTAAAGGAAGCTATGAACGAGAGTATGGCAGCCCACAACCCAAAACCTACGCCACCTGCAGCAGGAATAGATAAGAATCTTCAAACTAGGGTTGGCGTCGTAAGAAAGACCACAGTAAAACCTAATCAGAAGAAAGATCCAGATGAACCCGAAATCGACACAGAAAATATTCCGGTGGTACAGGGATCGTTTGGCTCATTCCAGATTACGAAGACTGAAGCGGATATTACGGAAAATAAAAAACAACATTCTAGTCCAGTACGTCATGATGATAAACTGAATCATAAGCCAACAGTTGCAAAAACAACCACAACAACTAAGGCGCCAACCACAAAAACAGCGGCAAGAACAACAACGAAGCGAGTTCCTACTAGCATACCAAAGACTCGACCATTCACAATTAAATCGACGCTCAACATTAAAACTAGGACCGAACCAACTCCAAATAAGGAGATTGAAAAGAGCACGACACGACCAGCTAGTTCCACATCTTCAACATCCACCACACCTTCGACAACTACTATGCAGAGTACAACGAGTAATGTATCTCAAATTCTACTGGACCTGCTAACAAACGATAACCATTATAAAGATTTGCCAAAAATAGATACATTATTCACAGTGCCACATGTTATTGATAATGAGCCATGGCGGCCTATAACACAACCTTATTATGAAATATCAAGCAAACCCTCTCCAGGTGCTATTGAAATTAATAGTGACACAAATGCTGAAGATCGAATGGGCGTAGCTGAAGTGGTAGATGATGTATCGTTATTAGAAAGTATTCTAACACCTACGCCTCCAGTAAAGGTCAAAGACAAAACTACACACAGACCGGTAGGCTCACACAATATAGATCCAAATCTGGCTGCTGAAATTTATGTTCCAAGTCCCGTTTATACGAGTTTTACATTACCTACTTTTTCGACACCTCTCAAAAACATGGAAACATTGGGTTCTAATTACCCTAAACCACATCCTATACCGGTTGATAAAATTAGTGGTGTAGTTGAGGCTATAGATGAATCGGATTTTGATGATGAAGATGACGGTAAACCAGTTGAAAGACCTCCCAAAGATAAACAAGCAAGTGTCTCTATAAACGTTTTGCGATTAGATAATAAAGATAATGATACGGAAAAATTGTCAGTTGATGGAGCCTCAATATTGAGGAAACATAATATTTCTACTACCACAATCTCCACAAGCAGTAATTTTACTACGGCAAGTTCAACATCTACTACTCCATTGTTGGACATAACGAATACGACTACAGATGAGAAGAAAAATGAAAATGAGACTGCGAAAGAAAATTCAACCCGTCGTCCTAATAATAAAGTATCAATAATTCCAAGCACAAGTATGCCGCATCATACATGGGAATTAGTAAATACGTCCACCGTCGAAAATGACACATTTAGTAAACATTCTCCAGAAAAATACTACAACGATACTTTGCAAGCTATAATTACAAAAAATGATGATGTATTTCCTAATACAACACCTAAGTTCTCTAGTAAAGTTTCTATTCTACGAAATCTGACTGAGCTTATAAAAAAATATCAACCAAAAGCGCCCGAAAAGACGGAAGCACATACAACTTCTACGACTAGCTCTACACCAGTGATGTCTGATGTTGAGGAACGCCATAATCATAATAAAGTGATTGGATCCGTCGAAGTCGTACCTGATGAGGAATTAGAAATAACTACTGCGGGAGTAATAACATTATTACCCGCCAAATCCAACCTAGGCGTTAATAGGCCGCTAAGACCTCGTCCCAAAATAAAAATTGAGTCTCAAGCTCTAAAAGAAAATATACGTAGTTATTTTCGTAATGACCCAGACACTCAAAAAATAATTGATGACCTAAGTACAGAAAATTATTTTCAAATTCATGATGCAGATACAAGAGGATCTGAAGAATCTATAGATTCGGATATAGAACAACAGGATTACGAAGCTTCTACAGTAGTAACAGAAAGTATCAAATTAGGCGACGTTCCCACAAAAAACAGATTTCCAAAGTCTACTGATGATATGAACATTCCTAATCAGGATACCACAAAAACTACAGAAAGCGCAAAAACATCAAATGTTCCTGATGGTACATACAGAGTATCTTATCATGTAACTGGTAGTGTCAGCAGTAAACAAGCAAATAAAACTCAGAATCTGCCTGCTTATGAGTTGGCCTTGGAACCAGACGTAGTTCTAGAGATACCCATCAACCAAACTAATACTCTCACAATTGATAAATTAAAACAACTTGCGAGCCTTGCCACAATAACAGAATCGAATAACAATACTTTATTTCGAGCTCCCGGCGGTGTGATTTCAACGAAAGCAATACCATCTAGCTATACTTTAAATCAAGCAGGATTTAAGATATTAACTAAAACATTTAATAAAGGTCAATCAACAAAACAAGACGACAACAGTTTAGATAAACCTGAAAAAACCTATAGCAAACCATTCGTGAACAAACCTCAGAAAGAGAAAGATAACGTTAGTGACGTGAAAGAAGTTAATAAAGAAGGTAAAATTTATAAATACCTTGATGAAGAAATAACTGCGCTAGCTAAGCTAATTAGTTATCATACTTTTTTTGTTCTATAGAGGAGTGTAACAACGCAACATCGTTCCGTTGCTCGAGTGGTACGTGTCTCCCGCTGACGTCACGCTGCAACCGTTTGCTCGACTGTCCGGCCGGTGAGGATGAGCGCGCGTGCTCATGCGCAGATTACTTACGAGCAGATTTCGCTGAGGCGAAAATATGCGACGGGGTGGTCGATTGCTGGGACTACTCGGATGAAAATAAATGCGGTACGAGTATATTGATGCAATATTTAAATAGTATAGTTTTGATTGGTGAATTCTTATACTTGTGCAAGGATAAAATAAGTTGATAGCGTTAAGCACGTTAAACTTATATTCCTAGAACTGCCTGAACTTTTAATCAAATATTTCAGATTGGTGTAGAGAAGGGCAGTATGTATGCGCCAACGCTCGCCAATGTATAGACATGATCCGGGTCTGCGACGGAACTCCGGACTGTCCTCTCGGCGACGACGAGAAGAGCTGCGTGGCATTAGCCGATGAACTGGAAAATAACGAAGTGGTTCCATACAACGAAGAAGGTAACACATAATTTGTAGAGACTATAGGGTTAAAAAGTGTACGTAAGATAAAAGTACCTGTATCAAACTTTTTAGGGTTCCGTAGTCCCTACGAAGAACACTTATAAGATCAGTTTTGTTATGCCAGGTAAATCTATAATAGGGCCCAGGCAGACTGGGGAGGCAGACTGGGTATGTAAGACTCTTACTCACTAACAACTTGACCTTCGTTTTCGCGGAGCTTTCTTACTTATAGTACACGTAACCTAAGTTCACGGTGTATCAAGTATCTTCACTCTGGTTATCAGACGCTTTTTCGACATTTCAGGTTACGTGATGGTACGCAAGCGCGGTGTGTGGGGTCGGTTGTGTGTGGAGAGCTTCGCGGATGTGGTGGAGCAGGCGCACAGCTCGCTCAAGCTGCCAGACCTGGGCAGGGCGGTGTGCCGGGCCATGACCTTCCAGTAACAACTTTTTGTCTAACTAACGTCTATAAGCAATGCCTATTACTTACTGAAGGATAGGAACTGTTGTGAGGCAAAAAATGGTGGGTAAATAGTCAGCCCATTCGTCTCTGTAATAACAAACACTATTTTGTATCCATGCGTGTAGGAAAATTGTGGGCTTTTCAGAAGCAACATGGCATGAGGACATAAAAAGAATTGGAGGATCGGGATGATATTGGCGAGGTGGAAATAAGTAGTTCTAGTTTGTGCAAATGAAAGTTCTTATGCATCGGCGTATATGTAAAAAATCGCAGACAGGAGAGTATTGTCTTAATGGTATGGTTTGCCGCATTCAGTGAGGCGGGCTGGGCGCGGGAGGCTCGCGAGGGCCGTAAGGCGAGCTCGGCCGGCTACTGGGAGGTGTGGCACAACGCGGCGGCGCGCGCGCACGACACGCGGCTCACCTTCCGCCGCGCTTCTTGCGCGAAACGACGGGCGCTGCGCGTGCGATGCACTGGACTCGATTGTGGCGTGAGACCGCACGCAGACGCTCAACAACCCAGGTAAATCATTATGAGAATCTTTAAGTACTACTAAAACAAGATTAAGAAGTTTTTTGCTGAAACTATCTGATTGAAATTCGTTTGTAAAAAAAATTAAAATAACTTCTGGGTAACCTCTACAACCATAAAGTTATGTTGTTATTATCTATATTGTGGTGGTTTTATATTCATTAAGACTACAGACGACGAGATCTATAGGCAAAATGTTACTAGCTGGAAAAAATCTTCAATGTATAACTGTGCGCAGTGTGCGCAAAGCACAGTATTTTCTGGTTACTCGCACGTCTTTGGTACTAAATGTGCCGGGGTGAGGCCTCATCCCGGCACTTTTGGTGCGTACGTAGCGTGAGTGACGAGCACGTGCGTCGCGGCAGGGTGGTGGGCGGCGCCGGCGCGGCCGCGGGCGCGTGGCCCTGGCAGGCCGCGCTCTACCGCGACGGAGACTTCCAGTGCGGCGCCACGCTCATACACGCGCAGTGGCTGCTGTCTGCGAGCCATTGCTTCTACCAGTAAGTGGTCCTTATTACCTATGGGTTTAACATCAGAGGTGATATAGATAAGCTGGTTTTAGCATTTATTCCTAGAAAGAAGACCTCTTTCCTCTTCCTCCAGCAGCAGAAACTGACCCTGATAATAATAATGCTATCGAAAAACGTGGTACCGAGTACGCCGTCTTTCTATGGTTACCCGTATAAACTGACAAAAGAAATTAACACCATGATCATGTTCGCATCGACAGACTTTAAGAACTATCGCGTACCTTATTTCTGTAAAAAGTGTATTATTGGCTTCTGGCTAAAGTGATTTGCCCCAACCCCAGGGCCACAGAGGCGCACTGGGTGGCGCGGCTGGGCGCGCTGCGGCGCGGCGCGTGGCCGCGCGGGCCGTGGGAGCGCGTGGCGCGCGTGCGGCAGGTGGTGCTGCACCCGCGGTACGCGCCGCGCGGCTTCCGCAACGACATCGCGCTGCTGCGGCTGGACCCCGCGCCGCTGCACGCGCGCCTGCGCCCCGCCTGCCTGCCGTCGCCGCGCGCGCAGCCGCCCGCCGGACACCACTGCACCGTGGTCGGCTGGGGACAGCTCTACGAGCATGAACGCGTCTTCCGTAAGCTTTTTAATGCTTTACCGATCTAGTTGTTTCTGATATAATTCTAGTCAGAATACCCTTTTTACATAGTAGGGTAATCATAAAGGTATCTACATAAATAACTACGTCTAGTTAGATACAATACTTATAGCCCAGTTCGTGTATTTGGGTACTAAGTAGGAATAAATGTGTTTGTATAACTTTCAGAAATGGCTTTTTCGTTATTTGCCTTGGTCTGGGTGTAACTAGGATCGTTTCCAGTCCATTGTACGGTACATATATAGTAGTACAAGCGTTGGTTAATTTGGGATCATTCAGGGTGTGTTCGTAGTCTTTTCGAAAACTGCTTGTAACTTATCCGTATACTAGCTGTACCCGCGACTTCGTCCGTGTGGAATTTAATTAACAAAGTTTCATATAAACTTTCATCCCCTATTTTATCCACTTGGGGGTAGAATTGATCAAAATCCTTTCTTAGCGGATGCCTACGTCATAGCATCTACCTGCATGCCAAATTTCAGCCTGTCCAGTGGTTTGGGCTGTGCGTTGATAGATCACTATGTCAGTCACTTTTGAGTTATATATATTTAGATTATTTTTGCTTGTTACCTATCCGTCTCCTACCTACCCAGCGGACACACTGCAAGAGGTGGAGCTGCCGGTGATCTCGACGGCGGAGTGCCGGCGACGCACGCGGCTGCTGCCGCTGTACCGCGTCACCGACGACATGTTCTGCGCGGGCTACGAGCGCGGCGGCCGCGACGCCTGCCTCGGCGACTCCGGCGGGCCACTCATGTGTCAGGTATTAATTGGTCATATCAAGCAACCTTGACATAGCCCTTAGTTTGTTGTTGAAATGGCTGATCCCACAACAGTAATTTCAATAATTCTCGAAAAGAATATCCAAAATACAACAGAATAGAGAACCTCCTCCTTTTTGAAGTCGGTTAAAAACGATTTTGAATGATCAATGTAGTTGAGTATAATTTTGACAAGAGTGTAGTTCGGGTACCTTTAACTTTTTCGCTGTTTAAATAAATTTTGATTATGTACTCAACAGCTTCAGTCAAAACTTGTAAATTTATAAAATAACAGACGACGGTTTGCCTCCTAATCGGGCTTACAGATGAATGCCAAGAATCTCCGCAAGATTTTGTCTCTTTATTGTTTTTTCACGTTATAGAAAGTAGAAATAACAATATAGCGTGTCCACACTCCACACTGACATTCTCGGTTTTTCTCGATGATAGTTCCACCACCTTTGCTGTGCCCCCAGCCTTTAGAACCAATACCTATAGTGATATATTTTTACAGGAATCAGACAAATGGTACGTGTATGGCGTGACCAGCAACGGGTATGGGTGCGCGCGAGTGAACCGACCCGGCGTCTACACGAAGGTCTCCCACTACATAGACTGGATAGACAGCGTCATCGCCGCTTACACGCCGCCTCACAATGACACGAGCCCGTCTGCCGAAGACTTCGAGTCCCACGAGGATTTCTACGCAGACCTAGAAGCCGCAGAGAACAGAAGAGCTAGCAGAGTGGACACCTGCAAAGGATATAGATGCCCCCTCGGCGAATGCTTGCCCGCCTCCAGCGTTTGCAACGGCTTCCTGGAATGTTCCGACGGCAGTGACGAGTGGCAGTGCAGTAGAGTCGCATTGAATAACTCCAGTATAGATCCCGACTAGATGGGGATGTTAAATTAAATTATTTTGTTAGCCAGTACTTAGGTTGTAGCCTAATGCCCGTGAATGTATGCCAGCGGTCACGCTTTCTATCGTCTGCACACTGCGGTCACCCGGTTTCATAGTAGTACCCACAGATATAGATTTACATAGATAACGCAAGTATCACGATTTGTATTGAAACCAAGCGTGCCAAATTTTTAACACCTACTGTGACGTCACAGATGGCGGGAAATCCAGACCGATTCAAAGACACCGATGCCGCCGCTACGATTCTCTCGAATTTATCGATTATCTCGCTCATACTCATATTTTTATATCTGTAGTCGCGAGGACTGTAAGTTATCGGCGACCAACCTTGACGCTTGGTCGGGGTTTTCGGACACACTAAGTACATACATTTGCGTTATCTATGTAAATCTATATCTGTGGTAATACCTATTGATTTCAGAATGCTAAAAGGTCTTTGGTAGTACCTACTCAACGAACGCGTCGCGGAACGCAGGAGGAGGGGTAGTTATCGTGAAGCATCTTGCACGGGCGTCTTAGTAAGGAATACGTTCTAAATTCGACTGATATTTTATAAGCATAATTATCTGTAAGACCTTAATATTCAATGCAAAGTAGTAAAAAATAACTGTCATTCGACGTACAGATGTCATTAATTCATTTCACGCGCTGAGGACATTTTCTACGCCATATTATGTAATATTATTTGGGTTTGTGTGTACATATAGATGATAATATTTTTGCCCGAATAATTTCTGTTTACCACTGCACGATTACTGCTGAATGTATTTTATTTATTAAAATCTATGGGCAGCCTTTTCCGTTTGAATAAAGCAATGTTCAAATGGACGACGTAGTCCATGATGATGATAAAATAAAAATGTAACAAACAAAATATGTTTTTCTGTTATATCCCCATATTACTACTAATATGTTATTACTGGTTTATAACATACTTGGAAAATTGAAATGAAAATAGGAAGTCTTAAAAATAACTTTAATCTCTCGACAAATAAATTAACAAAATGCTAAATATTCAATACAGTATTATTCAAAATTAGGCTGGCATAATAAATAATTACAATAATTCTTACACATTGACTAAATTAGCAAATTAAAAAATATTTGAATACAAAATTATACTTATTGGCGTATTTTTCATACGAAATGTTTTTATAATAAAATATGATTTTAATCACAAATTAAAATAGTAGGTCATAAGTTAAAATTATTTTCGGTATCTCTATCCTTTAGCAGGGATAGACAATTCAAAAATAATGTGATCACACAGGAAGCAGTAAAAAAAAAAATAGGCCCAGACCGGGCGCGCTCATCGGAAAGGTTTTAGTTTCACCGAATAGAAAGTTACAGAATGCAAAAGTCGAGACTGCAAATGTAATTCTTACTTTAACTCGAGACAGTCACACACCTTACAGCTAACTTAACTCAATCCCGTACCGAGTGGTACTCCGAAGCAAGTTACATTTCGCCGCTTTACTTTCTTAAACTTGTATCTCAAAACGGAAGATTTCAAAGGAGCATAAACTAAATATTTCTATATTTTTTGGTTAAAACATTATTGAATGTTTTCCCATGCTCCTGCGAAAATGTTCTTTTAGAAAGTAAGGCGGCGATTATGCGCAAAGTCAAAACAAAAATCTCAAAACATTAGTGTAAGGAACATCTTTACATTACATTACACACAAAGGCCAGTAAATACTTGCGTTATAGTTATTTCTACGTCATATTAGATATATAATATTTAAACACTACAAACGAGCAATGAGCAAGAAACGAAGATAATTCTTATGATGATCGTTACATGACTAAAACGAAATCACATCGAGAACTCGACAGCGTATCTCCTAGCATAACGTCGTATTGACCGTTCGATAATTTGTGCCTTTATACTAGGTAGTAGCATCGAGGCGAGTCGTAGTGAACTAATACCGACCTAGACCGTGCAAAGTATTATCTTAACATTAATTTAGAAGAAGACTTGACCCGCCTCGATTGTTTAATCAAAGCTATTACTGTACGAGGGTCCAGTTCCCGTGCGCGGCCGCAGTTGGGCCACCTAGCCCGTGCTCTCCACGGGGGTGGTGGTGAGGCCGTTCTTGTTCAGCAATGTCTTGAATTGCTCCGGAATCGGGTGCTCCGCCTGTCAAATAACATGATACATATCATACTAGTTCCTGTTTTCCCCTGCTTTTACCTCTAAGGGCCTATGCACACCACGTTCTTTAAAAACGCGGACAGGTGTGCAAATGTCTACAGGCTGCGTCTGACTCGCGTGTGTACCGCGTCTGAATCGCTACAAAAACACGTCGACGGTGCGTTTAAAAAAACGTGGTGTGTATAGGCCCTTATAGTATGAGGTAGCGACTAACTCTGGTGTCGCGAGTTTTCGACATGAGCGACACTGTGATAGCCTAGACAGACAGTTTAACTTGCCCTACAAAAGCGCTCAGTTGTTAATTCCACTAGCGGTGACCCATCTATCCATGCTTTTACCGCCTGGTGCGCTTCTGTTTTGGACGTGGTATACGCACATAGGTTTTTTCTTGAGAAAAGTTAGTTGGTTGGTACATTGTTTGGATCTAAAATACTTTCAAACTGTATTTGAAATGCAATTCCGCAGCGTCTTTGTCTAACCGCTAGGGTATATGTTGGAGGTATTAAACCATAACCAAGCCACTAACCAGATAACCGATCGCGAACCAACTCTCCACTCGTTTGGTGAAGATTGTCATAGGCTGCCAACAGCTTTTCTTAGATCAACATTTTTAAGTGCTTAGTAGTGAGTACGTGTTTAAAGTTTACTTACATAGTCGCCATTGGCTTTGGGTATCAGCACGTTCATCTCGGAAGACTTAGAGCTGACAATTTCAACTTCAAGGGACTGTGGCGACAAGTAGATCTGGCAGCCGTCCGTCTTATCGATCGATATGGTCGGCACCTTGCCCAGCACCTGCACATACAAATCATTCTTAATAAATAACGAGTAAGATTACATTAATAAGAGAGAAAGTCACGACAATAACAAGGACAAAAGAAGAGATATTAAAGAAGATCAAACAATTTTAACAAACCAAACTTTAAGAGAAACTTTCAAAAGATCACACGTAAAAAAGATTGATATTTCTGAACTTCTAAAGAAGTTCTGTTGGACGTGTGAAACTCTGCGTAAAAAAGAATTTAAATCTTTTTAAAGATGGAATCACATGTCATCTCATTTATTGACATATTTTATACAAATGTCAACGACAATTTTGTCAATCCGCTTCAAAATTAGCTTTTATTAAAATTTTATACTATCCGATGTATAGAAAGGTTTTGTATTAAATATTAATATTATAGTGCTCAGTTTAATAATGATGTTGACCACTATGTCCCTGCATATGGTTAGGTTATGAATGTGGTGACAATCGATATTCACTACAAGTGCGATGTTGACTGCGATAACGACAATTCTACATTTGAGTAACACGATGAACGTGCACGATGGTACGCTTAGTACGCAAGTTGAGGGCGAAACGAGACTGCTCAGGGACACCGTGCAGCTGAGACAGTTCTGGGAAATCATCACGGACCGATATGGAGTACCGTTCGTACAGTACTGCATCAGTGTGATGTATTCCATTTACATCCATTTCACACTTATCAATGCGGTATGTGTACTATAATCCTACTATCCTACTAATATTATAAATGTGAAAGTTTGTGAGTGTGGATGTATGTATGTTTGTTACTCCTTCACGCAAAAACTACTGAACGGATTTGGATGAAATTTGGAACACAGATAGTTTATAACCGGGATTAACATATAGGATACTTTTTATCCCGATAATCCCGAAATTTTTGTTACGTTAAATACTACGCGGACGAAGTCGGGGGGCACAGCTAGTATGTTTATACTATTTATTGACCATACAATTTTTTAGGTACTATTATATTTTTCACGACCGCTTGGCGCAGTGGTTTGAGCGTAGGCCGCTCGGCTCACTCATGCACAGGGTGGTTGCGGGTTTGATTCCCGTCAGAGCAAATTTCGAAGTTGCCGCGGTCTGCGTATCATTGGGATTGGGAGCATATTGTTGTTGTGTCAGTCTAGCGATTTTATTTAAAACTAGCTGTGCCCGCCGACTTCGTCCACGTAGTATTTAACTTAACAAAAATTTCGGGATTCTCGGGATAAAAAGTATCCTATGTGTTAATCCCAGTTATAAACTATCTGTGTTCTAAATTTCATCCAAATCCGTTCAGTAGTTTTTGCCTGAAAGAGTAACAAACATCCACACTCACAAACTTTCGCATTTATAATATTAGAAGGATTATTATATTAATATTGCAACATTCGTGCCGGCTTTTGAAGAGGACCACTGTTCTTAATTAAAATAAGGTTACATTCGAAACAATCTATAGGTTATATATTCCTGTTCACAGGCTATATTTCTACTCAAGTGCGTACCGACGGCCATCTACATGTATAAGTTTTTAAAAGACGTTTACTGTACATCTAGCGACAGGATACGACAGAAAAAAATTGTGATGGATGACATTCAACTGCAGGTTACACGTTCACTATTATCGCTTTGAGGTTCATGTAAATATGATAGGACAAAACATGTTAACGCTTCAAATCGCGCGATCAGATTCAGATAGTGAACACAAAGCTGTGCGTGCGAGACTCTGAGTTCACGGAGCGGACGGAGCTTCTGCGGCGCGTCGCCAAGCGGCTGCGGCGGGTGCGCGGGCGCGTGCGCGACGTGATCGCGGCCGACGAGACCCTGCGCCGCGCGCTCGAAGCCGCCTCCGCCTGGGCCGCCGACCACGAGCTGCACGTGCAAGCCACCACGCGGGAGGAAGGTAAACCTCCTCATAAATACCGATCCAAATAACAAACCAGTTTTTCATTACTCATACTCGGAAAGTAGGTCTGAAGTTGCTTGACGAGCGGGTTGAAAGTAATAGTTTTCCGCCCTAGGGAGAATTATTAGTTCTATTTTGACATTTCTATTTAACCAGGCCAACGAAAAAAAAAACAAAATGGGCGGCAAATGGCAATAGTTTTTTCGAGTTGTAGAGACTTCCTTGTATTATTTCTTTAGCTAATTCATGTTTTTATTTTTACTTTCCTTGTATTCGTAATGAAAAGCACAGTGTTTACCTCGGGTGAATGACTTATTTTGTCCCTCGAACTATTGGCGCCCGAGCGTACTCGGGACAAAATAAGTTACCTTCACCCCTTGGGTAACAATGTAATATTGAACAAAAATAACTCCCTCATGCGATGTCCACATGTGATCCATTACGACAGCTGACATCCTTTCCAAATCTAAGCCCGTTCAAACCTGTTTCATTGCCTTGTATTATTCATTGCACTAAGGTCAGGGAGATATTTTTCAGACTGCGAATTCATAGTGGAATTAATAAAGGAGCTGAAGTACGATCAGGTCGCGGCGCCCGAGAGGCCTACGGAGAAGATGGACTGTGGCGAGCATGCGCAGAACGAACCGAGCACTTCGGAAAACAGCGTCTACTCGTCGCTGAGCGATATTGACGCCCGGCAGGATTGCCGCGTCAAGATTGTCAAAGTGACCAACGTGTACAAAGTCGCCTATCTTAAGCATTATATCAAGCAGAAACGTCTACGAAGAGCTAATAAGCAAGCATTGTTAAAGAAAAAAGTAAGTATTATATCAAGCCTTTTGCTAATTTTTAGTAACACAGGCACCATGTTCATGCATTATTTTGTTTGCTACAGATGGAGAGTATAAAGAAGCTTTTGGACGATTGGCGGAAAACTCTAAACATGGTTATAAACAGCAAATTGACAATATTGAACATTGACTCGCATCCCATAGATGTGGCTTCAGAAGAGGCAATGGGAGACTATTCTAAGCCCCACGAGTTTTCGGACTCGGACAGCGATATACGGAACAACGTATCGGACATGTGTTACGACGAGTACAGTCTCAGCTGGAGTCAGAATCCTTACCGACCCTACTCGTATAATTATGAGGTATGTAGTCCCTGTGTATCATTATACCGGCAAACGTGATATTGAGCAAGATTCCGCTGTGGCGATATAAGAAAGAAAGAAAGTTATTGAGCACAAAACGATGAGACAATAGTAAAAGTTGTAAGGCATACATAGCCCGTTATCACTACATAGTATAAAACGTCGCTTCCCGCTGTCTGTCTGTCCCTATGTATGCTTAGATATTTAAAACTACGCAACGGATTATGATGCGGTTTTTTATATATATAGAGTGATCAAGAGAAAGGTTTATAATGTATAATACATGCATAATATAGTAGAGAAACACTGATAATTTATTGCGAAGCCGGGGCGGGTCGCTAGGATTCCTATATTATGTGTCTCACGCTTGCAGCAAAAGGTGTCTAGTTCACTATATGCCAGGCGACTAGCACCTGACGCTGGTTTCCAACTGGCACCTAACCTGTGGCATACGGGTGCCACACAGTACTAAATATAAATTAAAATAATAACTATGGGAATAGCCCTTTCTAACAGAACTAGTAGCAGACGCTCTTCACCTTGTATAAACCCAATTTACGATTCAAGACATGTCTCGCATCAAGGTCGTATAAATATGTTTTTATTATCTTCCAGGATATACCAGAGACGGCCATTTCAAGGGAGTACTACGACTCCCAAGACTACGGCGATTTGAAGTATTCAAAAAAACCGCTACAGCAATGCATGAGCGGTAACATAACGTCCATTGTCGAGGAGACCATCAGCCAATTAGCCATCGAAGAGATACAGACCGAGCCAGCAGAAGATTACGAATACCAAGATCTCATATCACTATGATGTTATAGTACTATTTACACAACTTACATTGTCTTTCAGAAAGCAAACACGTGTTTTATTTATTTCGAATAGCATTTATTGTTGTCACTTTGGTTCCTGCCTAAATATGACATAACAAGCGCCACTGTCATTACACTCATGATGTCGATAATCTTGGCAAGGATTTGAAGAACGATTTGCCTTCGATAGTAGAAAGTCGCAAGAATAATTGTCGTTAAACTTTCTCGTATAGAGCCGCCAGCATTAAATAATAATATGATTAGTTAACTTAAAAATATAGGTGGTAACAAAAGCTTATATCGAGTCTAAACTGGTGGTCGGACTAAAGCTTAAGGTAGTCGGACGGCACATTTCATCAATCGCTGACGTGAGCCTTTGATATTTAGCATAATAAGTATGAGAAGTGTCAATATATGAACGACTGTCAATGACGTTTCTTATCTAACAAGTCGGCAAACCAGCGTACGAACCGCCTGAAGTTAAGCAGTTACCTTGCAATACTATTGGCATTACTCACCGTTGCCGACCCGAAAGGGAGTAGGATAAAAGGCGGGTAAGGAGGAGGGAGGTCGGGTTTCTGGCTGTCCCACTCATCGTACGAAACAGCAATAATATAATGCGATTCAAATGAAAAGAGGATCGACTGAGCGCCATATTGTGACGTCATAGCTGTCAATTCTAACTAGCTAGGTAGGGTGAGCAAAACAAGATATTTTTTAAATAAAATTCATTTGCCAAGGTTGAGTGAAAAAATCATCACTACTGCTTTCCGCTATAAAATTAAATATGAATTATTGTAGGTTTTTAAAAAGTATACGCCAACTGTTATTTAAAATAAAAAAGGGGCATTCTGTTACCTGTATTTGTAATAAAACTAAAATTATCATAGTCTTCGAATGGTTTTAAAAAACGAATTATGACTTTAAATAATTAAATATTATATTAATACAATTTACTACTAATTTAACCTTTTTATTTTAATTTAATGTAAGACTATTATTATTGTTATGCAAATATTTTTTTGCAAACCATACTTTTCAGGTTTCATTTGACAGATAGAGGTTATTGACATTCCTATTCTTATTTTCTTTACTCCGATCTCTGTGAGAGGATGGTACTACCCCGTATAACCAGCCCTTATAAGAGCTGTAGTCAGATGGCTACAACGTGGCTCTATTACCGGTAAAAAATAATGTCATGTGAAGTCTCATGATATGTGAAGTTTGTCGACGTCACAAGCACATCAAACACAGGGCTGTGGTGGGCTTCGCGTCGAATGCCGCTGCCGTTCTAGAGAATGTGCTTGGTATTATGGCAATAGATTTTGAGGCGAGCGCATTGAGCTTAAAATACCATGGGCGGAATGTGGATGCTCTGCCTACACGTTCGGAGAATATAGAGGCGTGATGGTGTATGTCAACCGGCACTAACCTGCATCTGCACCGACTGGCAGTTGACAAACTCGATGCTGGAGACGAGGTTGTCGAACACGACCGCGCACTTGGTGCAGGAGTCGAGCACCACGCCGTTCACCTTGCCCTTCACCGTCAGCGCGGAGTCGCGGCAACGGAACATGTACACCACGTTGTTCATGTCCGCGTTCTCCACCACCAGGTTCGGGTTGCTCTTCTGGTATTCCTGTGGGGAACAAAATGTTTCTGGATTAGCATATCGGGCGTGGAATTGACAGGGATAAGATTTTTTATCGAAATATGAACACTTTTTTCTAGTCAAATTTAAAAAAAATACAGCTCGTTTACTATACAATAATAAATATCGCCAGACTGACACACCAACTGTATGGTCCCAAACTAAGCAACGCATGTACTATGGGTACCGTACAATGGACTGGGGTCGGTCCCAGTGACACACAGACCAGGGCAAATTACGAAAAGACAATTTCCGACATTTACCCCAGCGGGAATCGAACCCGCAACCACCATGTGCAGTGAGCTGCGCGGCCTACGCTCGAACCACTGCGCCAAGCGGTCGACGAAGCACTATGCAAAATATTTACCAAATATTCGTATTAAATAATGGTTGATGTTTCCCTTAAATGCATTTAGCACTGTTTTCTTGGCCATTAGATATCATGTTCTAATGCCGAAACGGATCAGTTGCGACAATTTGTTAAATTAAACACCAGATAATATGATATTTCCGTATAGTCTGTCTTCACTAGGCATCTAAATAATATCGGCTACCTATGTGCTTAAATTTTAATTTCTGGCGTTTGATAATCCGTGTACGAGGGATGCCTTTTAAGTTTTGTCGTTTGAAGAAAAAAACACAACTAGAACCTTATAGTACTTTTTATTGTTTTTCAAAGTATTCACCACGTAGCTTAATACACTTTTCCATTCGCTCAAACCAGTTATTATAACATTTATTCCACTCTAAAGTGGGGGTGTTCAAAATGGCTGACTTGAAAGCGTCGACTGCTTCTTCACTGGACTGGAACCTTTGACCACGAAGACTTTTCTTAATTTTAGGAAATGTAAAAAAATCGTTAGGGCTTAGGTCAGGACTGTATGGAGGATGGTCAAGAATTTCTACTTTTTCCTGCTTCAAATACTCAATCGTTTGACGAGCGCTGTGTGAACTTGCATTGTCGTGGTGCAGGATGATGCGTCGCTTTGAGTTAGATTTTCGAAGTTCGGCGATGACTTGTGGTAAACAAACTGTGGTATACCACTCTGCGTTAACCGTTCTACGATCATCAAGTGCAATAGTCGCAACATGGCCGGTTTTTCTAACGAACGTGGCCACCATCTTCTTTGAAGTGCTTCGAGAACGAACAACTTTAGTCGGCTTTGGCTCGTCTTTAAATACCCAGATTGTAGATTGTTGTTTGGAATCAGGATCGTAGGCATAGATCCAAGATTCGTCACTACTGATGATGTCGTAGACGTGATTTGACTCTCCTCGGTTGAACCTTTGCAGAGTTTTCTTACACCATCTGACGCGGGCCGCCTTGTGATCGTCGGAAAGCAGATGCGGTATCCAACGGCAAACTAGCTTTCTTACACCAAGCGCTTCATGCAAGATCTTCTGAATGGTTGTCCCTGAGATGCCTAATAGAGCCTCTATCTCTCGATACGTCACATGACGATCTTCGAGAATTAGTTGTCTCACTCCAATGATGTTATCTTCAGTGAATGCAGATTTTGGGCGACCTTCGCGAGATTTGTCACTAACACTAGTATGTCCACGCTGGAATTCTAAATACCAGCGTTCGACAGTCCGCAGACATGGGGCTTCATCCCTGAACACAGATATTAGCTCTTCAAAACACTGAAGCCGTGTCAGGCCTCTTCTAAAGTTGTAGAAAATTATTGCACGAACATTTTCCTTAGAAAGATTCATTTTCGTACGTAACCTGACAGATTCTTATCGACGCTGTGACTAAACAATAACATTAATCCTAATACATTCAACTGTTTTGAGATTCGAAATTTAAACACATTCGAATATAGTACAGTTCCAAATTCAAAATTGCCGGGAATTATGGAAACGACAGAACTTAAAAGGCATGCCTCGTATACTCCATTTAATTATATTTGGTGTTATTCATTTGGATGACATCGTATGTTTTATATGCAAAGGGAGAACACATCTACCGCATAGCGAATTCAGTAGTAGAGTAGGAGAGAGTTCGTAGAAGGAGATGACGGAACGACTTCCGTAAATGATTGAAACGCAGTGGATGGAATACTCCTGGCTAGTAAACAATATAATGGTCCACAACGCTGCCACATCGGCCGAAACATATATAAACATACATACATACTATGAATAATTTGTTTGCGAGCAGCCAACCTATACACTACGAGTAAATGAAATAAATTGGAAAATTATCGCAAATTGCGATGTGAGCTGTTTTTAATTAGATAAAGCCACTCGACCATATTTGTACTTAAATTACCTCATTAAAATCTGTTAATCAACACTAATGTTTTATTAGCTAACTACGTAATTTTACAAATTGTAAAACTTCGACGGTGACTAATGATGTTATTGAACCTTTCCTTCCGCTTTGTGATAACATGCCTATTTCAATATCTAAAGCGATTTATTTTAACACACAGCTAACATATTTAAATGTTACCGTTTCATGTTTTATTTTTATATTTACATATTTTTATGAGTGAAGCATTCATAATCAAACGCCAAGCTTCTCGGGACGAGTAAGTTATTTCGCTTCACATCAAGCAAAACAAAGTAACTCGATTATTTTCCTACGTGAACGCAGTAAAAAAGTAAATCGTAACTTTTTAAATTATTTCAAATCCACGCGTTTCTGCGCCGCTCTCTCATATTACGGTTAAAAATATAAAGTACATAAATGGTATACATTAAAGTGTTGGAATGTTATAGACAGCATCATGCTACGCTACACATTTCAAATCAATCTTCATTCAGAATGTATTACCTATTGAATGAGATTTCCTCTTCGTGGTTGATAGGTTTGTGGCTTTTTTTTTTTTTTTTTTTGAATTGACTATATGTTGTTGGCCAGAGTGGCCATAACAACTTCACCCGGACAGAGGGCGAGCGCAAGTGCGCTCCAGCCATAGGGGCAGGGGGGCAGCTAGCTCAAGGGCGTCACTAGGGACACGACCTCGGCTTGGGCCGCTGCCAGGAGAGGTGGCGAGGGTAAATCTACCACCGGATCGGAACGCGACCTCGACTGAGAAGATCCGGCAAGAAACTCAGCGGGCTTGTCGGGTGCCAAGGTGCGTCTAGGTAAGTAGACGCACCTTCTAGCGGAAGCGGGGGTTCGTCGACCTCGCCGGCGAGGTCGGTGTCTGGCGGGGAGTGTGCGTGTGTCGTTCTCCTCGACATCTGAGTCTAGGAGAGCGGTGAGTGGGTCGGGGGGGTCCAGCACCACATGCCGCGGCCTGCGGCGGCATGTATCTGGCTCGTGTGCGGGTGCATAATCGGCGGCGGCGACGATTAAGGGATTGGTGTGTTCAGAAGCCTTCATGAAATAGCGTTCAGACGCTATTTTGAAGTGCTTCTGGATAGAATCGAGGCGTAAGTCAGAATGAAGGTCTACGTTCCGTACGAACCACGGGGCTCCGACGGCTTGGCGAAGAAAACGGGACTGTAAGGCCTGGAGGCGACTAATGTGAGAGTTGGCCGCGTGGGCGAACACAACGCTCGCATAGGACATGATGGGGCGAATGCAAGCTTTGTAAAGTGTCACCTTATTTCTAAGGGACATTTTACTCCGCTTGCATAGGAGATAATGAAGGCGACCGAGCACAAAGGCGGCTCGATTGCGGACGTTTCTAATGTGAGGACCGAAGGTCATGGAGCCATCGAGCGTGACCCCGAGATATTTAACTGACTTGGACCAAGGGATAGGCTGCTTGTACAAAGAGACAGTACCTAAGTTGGAGCGAGTGTGGCGTATGGAGGGGCGTCGAGAGGTGGTCCTGGCAAAAAGCACGGCTGCGCTTTTGTCCGGGTTCACCTCTATTCGCCATTTCCTAAACCACTCTCCGAGAGAATTGACAGCGCGTTGGAGAACGCGTGTGATCTGAGCCTTATTACGATGGGAGAAATAGAGCGCGGTATCATCCGCGTAAAGGGCGAGTTGCACATTGTTCGTGCGGGGGATGTCGTTAGTGTACAGACTGTACAAAAGAGGGGAGAGCACGGAGCCCTGAGGGACTCCTGCCCTGATGGGGTGGGGTGGGGAGAGCGTGCCCTCGACTCGATATCGAAAGGTACGGTTTGACAAGAAGTCTCGTAAGATGAGCACGAGACTGTCCGGCACGCCTAAGAGGTACAGCTTGTAAATCAAGCCGTTGTGCCAGACTTTGTCAAACGCCTTAGCGACGTCAAAGAAGAGAGCTCCCGTGGATAGGGGGCGGCCGGAGGAGGAGTTGAGGCCTTTGAGAATGTACTCCGTGATGCGGTGTACTTGGTGAACACAAGAGTGGCCGGCCCGAAAGCCGAACTGCTCGTCAATGAGAAGATGATTGGAAAAGATATACTCTTTGAGTCTTGCTAAAAGCAGGCGCTCATAGAGTTTGGCAATGGCCTTGAGGAGGCTGATGGGACGGTAGCTCGCAGGGACGTTGCGGGGCTTACCGGGTTTGTGAATGCCAATGACTATTGCCTCCTTCCACGCATTGGGAAAGATGCAGTTCGTCATAGCGGCATTGAAGATAGCTACTAGGAGACAGATAAGCTGGGCGGGTAAGAGTTTGAGAACTCTGTTGCTAATGCCGTCCGAGCCCGGGGCCTTCTTGGAGTTGAGACCTTTAATCAAATCCTTCACCTCGGATTCGGTAACCGGTGTGAGAGCGGTAGTGAGGGGTAAGGAAACCCTGCGCTCGACTTCCCTATCAACGAGTTCCAGGTGGTCGGGATCAGAGGATTGGGTGCTAGGGGAGCACTGGCTCTCGAGAGCGGAGGCTAGAAGCTCGGCCTTTTCGTCGTCATCGAAAGCAGGGGGGTCGCCTGAAGGGCGTAATAGGGGAGGTTTGTGGCGCCTATCATATATAGGTATGTTAAGAAGAAAGCTTGTGCGCACTTGAAGTACGATTAGATACTAAATATAAGTATTTTATTATTCTACGTATTAGTTTATTATTACACGGCGAACCAAAAAAAAAACTTTTGTCGTACGTTAGATGCGTTGAACGCATGAAAAACTCCTTGTGTGCGGGCACTACCTCTTATTAGTTTGATGTCTGATGGCAGAGTTTTTAGTTACGTACCTACTTAAACAGCGTATCGACATCGCAACTGCTTTCAAGTCTAGTCTCCTATTGTTATAAGTACTTCGCCTGTGTCGGCTGGTTGCCGACTCACGCACCATGACCATAGCGGTATTGTACCACTGTATTACACATACATTTTGCAAAATTTTATTTACACAGGCACATAAATTTGTTAATTTAATAGCGACCGTATGACCACCAGATAGGGTTCATTTTGAATTCCTATGCGATTCGGAAGGGGTGTACGTCCAACGCACTGTCTGTCTTAGGCATCGTCGGATTTCAACACGATTTCTTATAGTCTGATCGCTGTCATCAGGCGCGTGAAAAGCACAATTATTTTGAAATTTTAAAAGTGAAGGTTTGCCTTAAATGTCCAATTTTATTGCTGTATCAATCAATGCGGTTAATTATATCTTCGGAAGGCATGTAACTTGTTCAAATTGCCTCCAAATGGAAACACATCTCTGGCTAACATTACCAAGCTTTGCTTAACCGATTACAATCGATTTATTACACCGATTTTAACCGATTATCACTGATTTAAACTGGCTATGAGCGCTTCAACACACCTTATATAGTAGAAAAGGTATAATCTCAGGAGCTACTCACTAGGCTTGTCGTGTGTGTAACCACAGATATAGATTTACATAGATAACGCAAATGCATGTACTTCGCGTGTACGAAACCCCGACCAAGCGTCAAGGTTGGTCGCCGCTAACTTACAGTCCGCGCGACTACAGATATAAAAAATACGAGTATGAGCGAGATAATCACTCGAGAAAATCGTAGCGGGCGGAGGGGCATCGGCGGCATCGGTGTTTTTGAATCGGTTTGGAGTTCCCGTCACTAATGGCGTCACAGTAGGTGTTAAAAATTCGGCACTCTTGGTTTCAATACAAATCGTGATACTTGCATTATCTATGTAAATCTACATCTGTGTGTAACCGTTAATATGCAGCATAAGGTACACTCACAATGAGCCACTTCTTCCCGTCGCGCATGAAGACGGGCGGCTTGTCGGGCAGCGTGCCGGCGCCGGGCTGCGGCAGCGGCTTGAGCGGCGCGTGGCCGCCGCCGCCGCCGCCCGCGACCTTGAACGGCGCCGGGCCCTGCCGCAGCTGCGGGTTCTTGTGCGTCTGCATGTCCGACGTCACCTTGCGCAGGCCTGCCATACAGACAACTATATAAGGGAACGTATCCATACCACGTGACCCGTTCAGGGGTCTTCAAAATACCACGCTTGGTGACAGGGGCGGGCGGCAGCGGGCTTAGGTTTTTGTCACGTAGTTAATATCCTCTAGGAAAATCTCGCGTTTTTCGAGCTATATTCAAATATAGGAAAATATCGTGCTTTTTGAAATATGGCGCGCAGCGTTTGCAAATTTATTGAAAACCGTATTTATGAATTACTACGTGAAAACTAGAGGGAGAGGGGCGGGGGGATAATTGGCATATACTACGGGTGGTCACGTAGTATGGGTACGTTCCTTAAGGGGCTATTCAGACGAGCTGCATCCCGATTGCAAAACGCAAAATTGCAGTTTGGATGAGGTTATGTCAATGAGGGCAAAGAATGTCACAGGGCGGCGCCACCTCGGCGTGGGTATTGGAGTGACGTCACTCCACTGGCAGCAGTAAATTGATATATAATGGTAGGCCAGTCCTATCAAGCGACATCTGATGAGCTGAAAAGTTTAAGCCGTCAGTGCCCCGTTTTGCAGATAACTTACAAACCGGAACAGTTCGTTTGAATACTCTCACCCCGCTATCGTAATTTCTAGGTTGCGCGCCTAGAACAAGTCATCTCCTCTTGCTCAAAGTACCTTTATAAAATAGTAACAATGCTTACTGCTAGTGATGCCTTCGCCCTGGTTGATCTGCGCGAAGAGGGCGCTGCGGTCGTCCACGGACAAGTTGTCGAAGTCGACCTCCGGCAGCAGCGGCGGCGGCGGCGGCAGACCGCCGGGCGGCGGCGGCGGCGGGGCGCCCGCGCCGGTACCTGCACCATTATACACTTACACAAGTTGAAACAAAAAGGGCATACTTTTTTCCAAAACTTAACTTTGTAATTCTAAAACTATCAGCTTAGGAGGAAACTTGAAAAACAAAAGGTGTTACAGGGATACAGCTGCTGACAGATTTCATAAGCCTACAAAACCTTTAGTACTTCAACTGTCCCACATAGCCGATAGTTTTAGATTTACAAAGTTAAGTTGCAAAAAAAATAGTATACCCTTTCTGTATCACCTAGTATAGGCCGGTCGTCCACGACGCCACTCAAAAGACCGCTTGAGATACTGATCGTTTGTAAAATGTAACATAGGATATAGATGGATACTTTAATTGCATAAATAATGTTGTATAATATAAAAAAAAATATATCTAACTTCAGCAACGTCAAAACGTCTTGTGTAAATGTGTATCAAAAGTGTGATTACAATATAAGCCCTCCGAAACGCCGAGGGAGTGATATTAAGCTTGTAACAAATGTAAATTCCGAGATCAAATATTTACGCAACCTTTTACACAGAATTTGGGAAATATATTTCTGAAGAGAGAAATTTATAATTTTTTCCTCATTTCGAAATTGCTAAGTGTCGGTAAAGTTGCCGCTGATCACGGCGGGTAAAACTCCCGTGTAATTAAAATGGATTACGGTTTTATTACCCCATTCAATACGAGTTACGAGTGCGTATACGACACGAAAACCTTATTCGTTGGTGCGTTGAATATCCGAGCTCTATTCATGAGAGCGTAAATCAAAGACCCTCCATTGCTATTTAATGGGATTAAGTTACATTATTATATGTCGTGAGCCAACATTCCTTTTAAAAACACAATATCGTAGGTACATGCGGTGAGTGTGGTGACATTCGACAAGCTCCGCCATAAGTGTTAAAATATTCAGGTTGAATTGGCTCGCGTCAGATTCAGCGGGACAAGGTCGCGCGTAACAAGGGTTACTTTACTCGTTTGAAATTCAGAGCTAAAACTACAAAGTTCGCATGTCGCCAACACGACTGAAGTTGAATTTAAATGGTAGACATTACACCTATATTACCATAATTTTATGCAATAATAATGAATCCATTAAAAATATACATCTAGAACGCTGTTAGAAAAATAAGCCTGAGGTATTTTGTGGTGTGTATTTTTCTTTCTATTTCCACAGCCATATATTTTCACGTAGCAAAAAATCTTCCATATCTGTGTTCTGGGGTCTAACTGTTAACAGCTGGCATCTCGTTCGACTCGCAATACGTCAAAACTGACGTATCGTGTATCTTAATACGTTAGTTTTGTCAATTTTTCTATAGCAGATCTGTCAAAACCGATTTATTCAGATACGCGATAAGTCCGTTTTCCTATAGAAAAATATTCACTCTGTTAACAGAGTTGATCCCCAGGACAGTCCGGTCCTCCAGATTAGCTTGCTCTAAACTGCATATATCTATTTAAATACGAAAAAAATAAACTCACCCGACCACACGAGGCCAGTAGTGTGGTGCTGCTTCACGTAGGCCTGCAGTTCCGACAGCAGCTGCACCCACGCGCGGCACCACTCCACATGGGTCTTGTTTTTCTCCTTCCAGTCCTTGAGCACGCGGTTCGTGTAGAACTGGCCGGCATCGTTCATTTCCTTCACGTACGGAGCGGGAGTGGGCGACACGGCCACCCAGCCCAGAGCTGGGATGCTCTCGGATATAGCCGATAGGTGGTTGAAGTATTGAGAGACGCGGTTCTTCTCGCGATACTGCTGGATCGCAGATATCTGGGCGCTGGTGGGCGCTAGCAGTTGCGTTTCTTCGGCCTGCGACGGCTTGCTCCTGGATGTCGCCAGCTGGATGTAGCGGAGCTGTGCCCTACGATATTAAATAACGTTTTACCGACTTTAATCGGCACCAATCATTTATAATCTGACGGGAGAATATATAACTGTGTAACCGGGAAGTTATATAACTTGACTTCAGAAATGTTTCTAAAACGCCGAGCTAAAATTCGTAGTGTGTCGAAGCTCGAGACCCCCACAAAGAGGAGCGATGACCTCATTCACGAACGATACGAGCGGTAAGAAACGTGATGCGTGGAAGTCCTCTAGGGCACTCTATATCATACAGTAAATGTCCTCTGATGACGACGATAAATGATCACGTTCACTGATAATAAATAAATATCGCCAGACTGACACACCAAATGCACGGTCCCAAACTTAGCAAAGCTTGTACTATGGGTACCGCACATTGAACTGGGGGCGATCCCAGTGACACCCAGACGCGGGCAAATTACGAAAAGACAATTTCCGAAATTTGCCCCGGCGGGAATCGAAGCCGCAATCACCATGTGCGTGAGCCGAGCTGCCTACGCGCACGAACTACTGCGCCAAGTCGTCAAAAATAAATACATAAATGATAATAAATAATATATAAATGTAATCTTACTGAAAGGCGGCATCCACGAGGTTGGCGTGGGTGGCGACATCTCCACCAATCTGCTTTGACAGCTGCAGGTAGGTCTGCAGGGGACCCTGCACAGATGAGAAAACATATAAATGACCAACGTCGCTGACAAATGACTAACGGTTCATAAAAAAATGAACTATGTTATACCCATCACAAGTTTGAAGGCATCACTAAAACTTTTGCCCCCAAGGGCGAAACTAAAACAGGTCTCGTTAACCTTCACTTTAGTTAATTAATATTGATAAACTATTTAGTTCATGAAAATGGGGCGAAGTATACAATAAATTTGTGCGGACTAGAGGCATGAAAAGGAAGATCATTTTGGAAACGAAAGACTAGGTTGAATCATTAAGAAATTACAAAAACATTTAGAAATACCGCTGTTAGCCTATGATAGGCAATTTGAAAGACCCGCATTTCAAAGCAAAGCTACATTGTACCATGTTCCTTTCAACTTTGTATCCTTATTACATAATCAATAACAAGGCTGCCGATATATATTATGAGTTCGCAACAAGCTTCATATTATATTCGGGGATCAGAACTGCCTTGTTACCTGCCTACGTTCCATCTACCCGCCCTCGTATACTTGTTGTTGTTTATTTATCCTGGATAAGAAAAAGTACTCCTTATGTATAAGCGAATACTTGAACGGGTTAACTTTGCACAGCGGTTACACAGTAAAGTAGGAAAATAAAGAAAGTGTCGCCCAGGGCGGCAAGTTAGCGGAACAGGGGGAAATTGAACGCTTAGTTATTTCCTGGCCCCGTCTGCATCCCGGAGCGCGATGCGGTGTCACATAGACAATTTTAATTGGTATTATAAATGTAACGTGAGATATTTTACAATCTAGTCTCTTTATTCTGCAGTGGAAAAGTAGCCGTGTTTATAAATTCTGCTGGAAAATACGTTTCTTAAATTCCTTTGAACAAAGCGGCCTAAACTCTAGCAGTTACGTAAATCGAAAGAGAATCGTAAATGAAAGCGAAAGATTATTTATAAGCGACTAGCTGTGCCCCGCGACTCCGTCCGCGTGGAATGCGCTTTTCTGTTGAAATTTTTCCTGATTTTTCTTTGCTATAAACCTCACGGAGCCCGAGACCTTTCCAACGAATGCAAAACCGTGGAAATCGGTTCGCGCGTTCTGGAGTTATAGCGTCAGGAAGGAAAACCCGACTTATTTTTATATAGTAGATTATAACTAAGAGGGATTATTCTTTTGTCCGCATAATTCATTAATTCTGATGAAACAAGCCACAAATCTTGATCTTCTTTTGAAAAATGAATAAAAAAATGAATTTAAGAAACTATTTTATTACATATAAAATAATAAATTGTACTCGTACAAGTTTGATTTCCAATTTGCTCCATCACTTGGATTGTACTTTGCCATGTTTCTATATCTAAAAACAGGTTTATCATACGGTTCAATGTGCTTATATATCCATGTACGGATTACCGTGCGGTATAAGAACTAATTTTATTTACGTTAAGTCTACAGCACATGACGATGCTACCGTTTTTTATCACATGCAAGGCTAATGTGCGCGCAGACTGTTACAATATGAAGTCATTAAAGTCGAGCACAGTATAATATCAATTATGTTTTTTTGAAACGTGGAGCAAATGGATGAAACTTTAAGTATGTTCAATTTAAAACCATGTTTAATAGTGGTCTTTTTGGGTGCGTTTTTGCGGCAACATGATCGTGACCTTTTTGCCAGTGTTTAAAAGATATAATTGCGTGATTGACTAGAACTTAGTCAGTTCTATTAGTTATATGATCGATATTTAATGAAACATAGCATCAGCATGGAGGCAAAACAAATGTTGGCTTATCGATGTCGCTAGATTGAACTGGGGTGACGTTCTGTCACTTCACTTCTGCCAGTGTCACTACAAATACCATAGACTAAGATTTTTTACGCTCCCACTTATACTGATTATCACAAGGCCGGAAAGAGAGAGAAAAAGAGAAACAATAAAGTATGTATGTAAATTAACGATCAATGTCACCCTACTGCAGAGTGGTGCCGCCCTCGTGGCAAATCTTGAATGCCCCCCTTTTTCACGAAATTCTTGGGAGTATATAAAGGTAATTATCTACATCTCCGCTTCACCTGTACAAGATCCTGGTATCCGTTGACGCTCATGTTGTCGGTCGCTTCGAGCAGCTCCAACGGCGGCGGGGAGGGCGCGGAGGCGGGCGAGGGCGCGGGTGAGCGCGGCGGGGTGGGGGTGCGTGCGCGCAGCGCGGGCAGCCGCTCCAGCCGCGAGGTGACGCGCTCTAAGCGCTCGATCAACGCCTCGAGCTCAGACGCCCGACCGTGGCTAGACGCTGTGGGATCGCCTTCGGTACCTGTTAAAAAATATACAGAATTCAAATCGTTTATTTTGTTTAGGCCTACGGAGGCACTTACAAATTGTCAATTTTACATTTTTTTTCTTATATCTACAACCGGATCGGTACGCGACCTCGACTGAGAAGATCCGGCAAGAAACTCAGCGGGCTTGTCTTTTTACGTCTTTTTTTTAAATCGCCAGTTGCTTATATTCATAATAACAAAGGGTAGTCGATATTAACATAAATATTATAATAGCTCCAGTGTGTTGCCTTTTGATGTTATCAAGAATTACACAAATAATAGGGCAATACACGCTACGCTTTGACATTATTATTGACTAATCCGAGAAATAATCCGAGATAATGTAATAACCCTTTGCACTGAGTTTAGTTTTAATTAGGGTTTTAAACTTGTTGATAGGTAAATCTCGGATTTCATTGGGAAGCTTATTGTAAAAACGTATACATTGTCCCATAAAAGATGACTTATTCCGTGGAGACGAGTTACATGTGGATAGCTTGTGCTTATTCCTTGTATTAATAGAATGAGCATCGCTCCTTTTCTCAAAATTATTGGCATTTTTTTAACGTACATGAGATTTTCATAGATAAATTGTGACACAACAGTTAGAATATTTATTTCTTTAAATTTTTCTCTGAGGGAGATTCTTGGAGCTAGATTGTAAATAGCTCGTATAGCTTTTTTCTGCAGAACAAAAATGGAGTTTAAGTCAGCAGAGCATCCCCAGAGCAGTATGCCATATGACATAACGCTATGGAAATAACTAAAATAAACAATTCTAGCTGTTTCAACGTCAGTTAAATGCCTGATTTTTTTAACAGCATATGCCGCACTGCTGAGTTTACCCGACATTTTTTTGATATGAGGACCCCATTGCAATTTAGCATCTATAGAGATCCCTAGAAAGACAGTTTCCTCCACAAGGTCCAATTCTGCTCCATTTAGTCGTATATTGGTTCCTACTTGTCTCACATTTGGCGTTGAGAACTTTATACATTACGTTTTATTCTCATTAAGTAGAAGACTATTTACATTGAACCAATCTACAACTTTTACGAATAACTTATAATGTTATCACTGGACATACATCATGTTTGATTGCCAAAACTTTTTAAATATCATCGTACATCTCATGAGTACAATGCCCCAATGATGGGTTTGACATACTCCTTACAGTTAAACGGATAACACACACGGAAAATTACCTACTTGAAATATTAAAGATTTAGATTTTTCTAACACAACCAAATACTTTTAAAATATTTTATAATTATAATAAATAAAATATTTAAAATCAGATAAGTACAGAAAACCGCATTTAAGAGGTTAGCCCGTCGCCGCAAATTTGCTGTGTCGAATGAAAGGATTATTTTTAAAATCCTCTTTATGACATCAACAGAAGACTGGGTGTGGTGATTCTATCATTAAGTATAGTTTTCAGACAATCAAGGTTATAGCATAACTTTATCAGTAAAAGTTCCTCACCCTACAGCCTCTAAAAAGATATCCCGCGGGATAATTACGGAAAATAAAAAGTGTTGTTAACATTATAATGCGATGGAACAGGAGCCCACTGATATATAATTCACGAGAAACGAGTACATCCTCGGAATATCATATTAATTGTGTTGCAACGGCACACCGCCACCGCAACTGACCGGATGGACGGGCTAATTAGTTACTTATAGCACACAAGGATGAGCTTATACCAGATCAACCCCAAAAAAGTTACATAAATGGTGTAATGGTGACTTCTGATTTTATTCGGTGTGCCGTGTCAGGGTGATATTCAATTACCTACCAACAAATATAAAAACTGATTTGACCTCACTATACATAGTTTATATTGTGCTATATTTGAACATAGGCTGTAACTTTTCTAAATAATCTTGTTAGTAACTAAATAGGCAGGTACCTATGCAGAGGTATTCATGATTTTGGTATTGTATTGAATTTGACTAAAGTAGCGTTCGGGCCTCTTTGAGGAGCAAATTTTCACAAACCCCTGACCCGCCCACGACAGGGGTACTACCCACTGTAAGTCACTTTTACTAATTAACGATTTAAGGAGATAACCCTTTGAAGCGGCTCTCTATCTTTATTAATAAATAATAGGGTCGACATTAGGTAAGGTATCAAAATAGGTATTTAATAAGTATTAGACACATTAAAGTGCACAGGTTTTCAATTTGATTATACCTCGTCAAAAATACATTATATTTAAATCAAATTTACGAAAATATATTGTTATTTAACTGAGTATCAAGTTATAACCATTATCAATAATACTATTGCTTTTGTAAAACAGCTAACTAAGCAATCTATCTACGACATTATTATCAAATCCACCCAGGCTAGTACAAACTTTGTATTTTCAGAATTAAGATTCCAAGATACGGCTTGAAGAGTTTGTCTGTTAGTCAAATTAAAACTAAACAAAAGACAAACAGCGGCGGCGCTCTAAAACAATGGGCCCGTATCAAACATGTATGACGGAGCAACTAATTGTCACGGTAACAGGTGTACTTTGTGAAAGTCATTAGTTTGGGGTGTGGCGCGTGCCTCCATAATTAATCACCTCCAAAAATAAATAATGAGGAAGCCTCTAAAGGTCCTGCTTAAATACCTATTGCCCGGTTAAAAGCCTCTTCGATTGTTTCCGCAATATCAGCCACATCCTCTTCATCTGCAACATTGCCGCGCGCTTCGAACATCTCGATGAGATGTTTCATATTTTTACGTATATTACTATTCTCCATTTCACGAAAAACCGTTCCACTTTTACTATAAACACAAAACCTAAATTTAATTCCTCAATCCCACCCAACAAAAGTACTAATCGACCGCTCACTATCAACTGAGCGAATGACACACAAGATATGATATGATAACAGCGCTCTTTAAGGAGAACCGTAATCAATTCCTATGTAGGTACAATGACACACGATAATACTAAATGCCACTACATAATACTAAATGCCACTATTGTGTGAGGTAATGAGTTTAAAATACTATAAGAACCAACGCATCAAACAAAAAATATGAACGAATCCACTTATTATAGGCTTTGACTCCGTGAGTCAAGACCCGGATAAAACCTTCTCTCAAATCATTTTACAGTGGATTTCCGCTAAGGAACGCCTAAGAAAATCAACTATATTTTCTTCGTTTACAAGTATCATGTATGAAATTGATGCTGAAGTGGCCAGTATTAATCTTCATTATATGAATGTGTGGGACTAAAATCAACAGATAGCTGGAAAGGTATGGCAATGTAGATGGCATAATCTTGAATAAACTCCAAACTTATGTTATCAATATTTAGAATACCAAAAAACAAAGTATTGCTCACAAAAATAGCTGCGTTAGACCTAACAAGATTGGTAAAAGAATAGGTAACTAAAATATAAATGTGTACTTTGTTTTAATTTTATTCTTACCTAGGTACGTTTATTTTATTTTACGTCTGAATCATGAAATTCATTGTACCTTCGGGTTGTCATAAAATGTTAATGAATTGAGACATTTTCAGAAGACTTGTAAGCTATTTTACGAGTAAGTTTCGTACTCTGAGTTAAGAGTTTAACGACACTAGAATTTTCTAAGCAAACATCAATATTACAGACATTGAGTTAACAATTTCCATTGAATCGAAATAAATATTAACATGAACAGTAGAATATTGCAACAATGCAACGGATTTGACGAATGAATTAATAATATTTTTTAAATCTATAACCTCGGCTAACAGGCGAACGACCCTCCTGATGTTAAGCAGTGAGCGTAGTAGCGTGCTTGCAATACCAAAGGTATTACTCGCATATTGCAGACCTATGATCTTTATATTGCAAAACGTGTTATTTAAAGATCGCAAATGACTTTTTAATGAAACCATTTTCAATCCGTTGACATTTAAATCTCTTTCAACACCAGGCGCTTACAGTACCGTGACCGCTGGCGCTGAATAAATCCATAAATAAAACGGAGTAAAGTTCTTTACTCTGAATTATAAAAAGCACCGTAACTATATTCATTGAATAATCATTTAATGGCATAGAAATTCGGTTGTGTACACACGTACTCAGCTGCGAAGGCTTTCAAGTACCTATCTCCTATCCTTGTGCAAAAAGATGTAAAGGAAACTAATTTTGATTCATCCCTGGTTTCTTACAATTTACTTCAAAGAGCTCGGCTTCGGCACTAGCCGAGTTTATTTACGAGTAGACTACGGACATAAAAATTGCCGGTTGGCCGTTACTCAGACCCTGCAAAGCTCTAAAGAAGCCTTTTATTACATAATAAGGAATGCCACACACAATGCGGTGCGCACACACTACATAGCTTTGTGTGAACCCAAAATCTCGCTTAGTTTAGCCTCTGAAAGCGGAAACATCCTTTAAGGAAAATGAACTTGTTGGCTCAGTAGAACGCTATTGTGCGTTACATGTTTGATGTCATTATAATTAACCGCACAAAATGCCAATGTTGTATGTTGTGTGTGTATGTACTTTTAATAAAACCTATACACGAACAAACTACTTAATGTCCGACGATAAGCATATTGTATGTAAATAACGGCACAGTAAATTAAATGTTACTCACATAATAATCATAGTAGGTTATTTATAGGCTTTAATCATGTGTTCACAGGCAAAATATAATATGCATATGATATAAACCCGAGACGTGTACCCTCAAAACCGAACAGCACTAACATACATAAAAGCTTCAAATCTTAAAACACCCCTCTTAGAGCTGTGTCTGGGGATATACATAGTTAATCGCTAATTTATTCACTTTCCAGAACAGATCGCGAACATAAAAATATGTGATTACTGTTATAGCAGCGTGACGAACTAACGACGCCAACGTCCGACGCAGCTCTTCTCAAATAACTGTTAAAAGGCGTCAGCAACTCATTAACAGTGAATTAAAGAGCAAATTGTCTACGCTACAGGGAATATTTATATTTTGCCTCGTTAGGGAAAACGAGTGTCGTAGAGCTGTAACTTGTAATACCACTCGTTCTAACATATTTCATCGTGAATGCCGCTGCCACGAACATTCATATATTGGAATTTATAGGGATGAAATGTAATAGACTAGAAATTTACGCGTTTATATTCAGGGTAGCACATCCAAGCCTAATGGTCTTAAGGCCATAAGTCACAAAATGGTTAGAGTAAGTACAGTACCCTTATCTAAACTAATTTGTTTTATACTAGCTGTATCCTGCGCGCGTTGCTACGCTATCAAAGATTGGTCATACCAACTCAGAAACCTTTGTGGGCTCATTCACAACACTCTGCTGAAGATCATGACATGATCAAATGCATAGTTTACGATTCTATAAAGGACATACAGACAAACATTCATTTATATATATATAGATATATGGGTAATTTTGCCCGCAGTTTCAATAGCGTATTTTCTGGAAGTCGACAACAAATATCGGGTTAACTATGGGAAAGAACCATCCAATCCAAGTGACCCCAACAAAATCATACAAATTGCTCAAGCCGTTTAGGAGAATATCTAGGAACACAAGCACACCAAAATTTTATATATTATGTATATGATAAGTAAACATGTAAACAGATATACCTACTGCGAGTTTGCGCCATGTTCAACGACCGATATAATAATATATATCACATAAATCAAACTAAATCTTAAATAACTCGTGCAAATCTGGCGAATCGTGTTTCAATTTCGGCACCAAATAATAACAGATTTTCCTAAAATATGAACTTTATATAAAAACCATAAGTACAGTAGTCAAAAACACTAATGTCCGCGAATATGATCATAAAACCAAAAAGGTAGTGGAGGGAAATTGCGTAGATAAATGTACCCACATAAGGGCTCCAAGTATATACACATGTGCGATATAAAAACTGGTCGGACACTGATGCTTTGGAGGGTCCGTTACGAATGGACCACTTCCATATAAGGACGTTATTGCGGTCGCACCAGCGTTCGAGTGCAAGCACCGCTGAAATGACCGTATTTACGGAAACATTATATCTTTAGAAGTAGGTACCTGGTACCTGCGTAAGTTCGGAGTATATGACATTAACATTTCCGAGATAATGTTTGGACAAACATGATACAATATGAACTCGAAAACTTTTAGGTAGTTACCTATTCATACTACAGTGACAAAGTCAAGAACTGGTAACTATGCCCGCAGGAGAGTAAGTTAATTAGACACCTTAGTTTGGAATTAGTTTCACAATTGGCAATTTGTTTGTAGCTATCGTATCAAATAGTGGCATACTGTCTAGCATGGTTCTTGATCATTTCATTGCAAGAACTGTACAGAGATATCTGAATATAATGGCTGTTAGATAAAATAACTAGACATCATAGAACTACATTACTAATTTGTTAAGGATTACATTTTCTTGCTTCACATACCCATATTAACTTAATCACTCATACTAACCCGTTTTTGGGACCATCTCAAATATCATTGGATACACTACGAATAATTATAGTACAAGAAGCTGCAACTGTGTGAAACGAACATTGTAGAAGTAGTAACGTTACGTCTCAAGCTAGGATGATTTAACCAAAAGACATGTCTGCAATGTGTATTCTGTAAACCTTACACCTAGACAAGTTATTATAACAATGAGTAGTAGGTAATCAAAATTACTAAGAGATATGTACATTTTAAAATTATCTAAAAGATACTAAAAAATCACAACTGTGCTGTATTTTGGGAAACTTCTATAAACATAGTTTATAACAGAGCGTAGTATGCGTTTATTTTCATGTTGGTATTACATGGCCAAGGACGCCCTAACCAAAATGACTCACTGTTACGTAAACTGTTTACAACATGCCCCGCAGGACGGGGAGGATCCGTTTCGAGAAATCAATTGATACGAAAAGAGACGTCCCAATACCAGTCCTGTTCCAATCCGATTCACACAATTGAATGAATAAGCGATTGTCTACAAATGCTTTTGCTATTATGTGGGAAGGTTCGACCGTTGTAATCCTTGAGATATTATAGAATACAAATAGGTTTTAATTTAACTCACTCAGATTACTATGAAATTTTTGTCTTTAGTATGGTTTTGTAAAACAAATTCTTTTTCAGGATAGTACAAATGTTTCGGTAGACTTGTAAGTATAGCATATTGTACCTGCTGTTGACTTGATTATATGATTACAGCATTTGTAGAATGCATTAAAACTTATTTGTTTATTTCAATTTGGTACTAACCAATGTTTGACAACCTCGCTTCATAGTCATAAATGATTTTGGATTGTGACCAATGATGAACCCATTCAGACAATTCAATATTATGTGACGTAACCGACTTTAAAATTATACCACGAGCACTGCAGGTAAACGCTATAAATAATTTTAAGCGTAAGCAACTAGACAAGCAGACAAGAGCCAAATATATAATATTAATCATATAATAATGCAAGTCGGAGCAACAATATAGTGCTTGTTTTACAGGAGAGCATTATAATGAATTTACTTGACGATAATTCAATAATCTAATATTTTATATTACACCAAATTAAAACAACAGAACATGTTCGGGTACAAGTGTGACGTAATTTAAGTAACGAACAAGTATAGTTTGATCTCAATCAGAAACCACAATGCGCGTCTAGAAACCGCAAGCTGGGTGTAATACCTCGCTATCTACAATATAAGAAAATGGTTCAACAATTTTCTTCCATGTCGCAAAACAATTTAAAAACGCCGTAATAGTTCTCATATTGGTAAATAGGTACGACTCGTGGGATCAAATATTGCAAATTGGTTACGAAGTATTTATGTTGACAACGCAGCCAGACGTAAAAATACTGGACAAAGGTAATATCAAGGGTGATGACAAGCTGATATATGAATAGGTATTATTATATAAGTCCTTGTTTATTGGGCCTTAATAGTGCGTAATTATAAAAATATTACCTAAATATCCGGAGATGTGGTGGGCAAATTTGATAATCAATAACAACGGAAAACGGACCATGCGCATCAGGATTCGCTTAATTATTCAGCCTGCAATGTCAAGTATCTAAATTAGAAATAGAAGCTTAATTAATATGTTTGGAAGTATGTAAAGTAATATAAAAAATATTGCACCTTATAAAAATACAATAATGGAATTTGACATTGAAACTCAAACCGTTTATTTAATTTAGGATTACAGGGACATTTACATGTGTTATTTTAATACGTTATCCTTATGTCTACAACCAGATAAAATAACGGACAACAGATCGTTCGTTCACATTGGAGTATTTTTTTTTTTCTTTGACCGAGCATGATTCAGACATACATTTCAGATGAGTTAAGAAAAAAATAGTTATAGATAGAAAAAATGAATATTAATGAATTAAAGAATATGAAATGGGATGAGGCGCCCTATGATGAATAAGGAATAACCCAATAAAATCATGAAAAAGTAGCAGTCTATGCGTCGTCCTTAAATTATCCATATCTGATCGATTATTATTTGTAGTCTACATCCATCAACCAAAGACTCGCCTTACACAGAATAAGAACCGCCTACGCAACATAATTTGTGTAACGATTCATTATAGCGATTAAAAACAATCCGCAACTTTCTTTTTAGAGCTAGAATTACAAAGTCAGCGAACTAAAGCCGTCTCATGAGGGGGGGAACTCTAAATTACGTGACATTATTTATCAAAAATATTGAAATATCGAACCGTTATGAGTGAGAGAGCCAGAACCCCAACCCCTCCCATTATTCCACTCTTCTTCAGGTCGGCAATGTGCGAGCAATGCTTTTGGTATTGCAAGCATCTATAGGCTACGGTAACTGCTTAACACAAGACGGGTAGTACGCTTGCTTGGCGACTTTGTTATTTATCCTACTAATATTATAAATGCGAAAGTTTGTGAGTGTGGATGTATGTTTGTTACTCCTTCACGCAAAAACTACTGAACGGATTTGGATGAAATTTGGAACACAGTTAGTTTATAACCTGGATTAACACATATAATACTTTACTTAAGTCAACGCGGACGAAGTCGCGGGCAGAAAAGAGTAAAATAATTATTGAACCACAAGTTAGAAAATGAGAAAAAATATCAATAACCGTCTGAACAAGAACATAGCAAAGCACATTTTGTACTTTGTTAGTGACCATTGTAAAACCATCTGGCGTGCACACGACTATCGCCATTTATGTATGTATAATATCACAGATTAATTCCGTTTCTTCTAGCACATCTTAAGTTCTTGACCTGCTTCGTCGGCTAGTACACCTGTTGGCATTTAAATGAAGTCTTGAAATGAAATCTTGATTGTGCCAAGTGATATTTTCTGTATCCTGCCTGTGTCTACTTTATACTATAATAAACGTAAAAAAAGTAAACCTAAAAATAATTTCATGTATCTTTAAAAAATATACTGGTTTTTTAAAAATAAGTATGACTAATTTGGTACTTAATGTTTTTACGAAACTATACATATTGATATAGTAAATCAGGGGTAGTTTATAAATGGTACAGCCTCGAAGCTTGCTGCATCTGTTTTCTGGCTTAACACCAAAGTTAACTTTATCTGCACCTTTTAAACTTTGTAAGTATTGATCACTTGTCTATAGAACTCCCAAGATTTTTCATAGATCTAAATTAAGAGGTTTCTATGATAGCTAATTTCTACGTTATAATAACATTATTTAGTATACGTTTTACGTTCACTTTAACGATTTACCGTAGGCTGCAAAGTAACTAGTATCAGTTCTAGATAAATTATGAGGCCTGGCCAAGTCTTATACGGAGTTTGAAAGAAAAGCGAAGGAAGAAAAGTGGGTACCACTTAACTCGCTCTACATTCTCTACCATCGCCTTAACTAAATGACATATAGTAGGTATACAATTTATACAAATTATTTAGCAGATACGGAACTGAGGACCAATGTTTGACGTTTAGTATTTTAATCGTTAAACATACATGAGCGACTTAAGTAAGAAAATTGGTAGGAAAAATGTTACGCGAACTGATGTCATAATGCTTTCCAGCGATATTCTGTGTTCTATATTTACATAACGCTTGGGAGATGTGCCAGCTGGTCAAATCGGTGCGTTTGAATCGAATCGGAAAATTTAAATGTTTAACAGTAATCACATCACTACATGTGTCTTTTTAGTAATGAATGAATCTAACGTAACGACAAACACTCAGCCAATAAAATATCTAGCTCATATACAATAGTATTTACGTTATTGCAAGGGTATGAAAGAACATAATGTATTTTTGATTTAGGAAGATAAAAAAACAAAGATCCGACCACAATCGGAATACCGCTTTAGTTACCTGTTTCACTTATAAATCCTGTAATGAGCATTCCGTTGAGGCCAATTTTCATGCGATGCTAATGCTTTCGAATGCTTCAGGAGAATTGTTATACTAGAATTGCATTAGACTGGAATATATAAATATCCCTGTACATTATTATAGGTACGTCTCGACTATACTTATTATTATTTTTTTTTTAGAACATACTGTGTTACTATTACAGACAAATTTCAGACCACTTAATTGTTAATCAGCTACATTGAATACAATAAAGAATGATACTCTATATATCAACTGATAAGCTTAACAGCTTTTATAAAAAAAAACAGTAACAAACAGATAAAAGCAATATATTTAGCTTGTTTCCTGCGAAGTTCTGATACTGTAGTACCTACAATACAACGCTTACAGCCACTATATAATAGGCGTGTATGGCTGGTAGCACTGTGAATTTTCCACATGAGTAGACCATTGGATGGGGGACAATGGCGGGTATAATCGATTTGAGGGTCACTGAGTTGCTTCCTCGTTTAAAAAACCATGATTTTGTGAACTTCAAGTGACATAGGGATAAGGAGCCCGTCATCAAATTTCAAATTGTTTTTTTACACAACTATGTTTTGTTAATGTTCATAACAAGCTGTTGCTATAATGTAAATTAACATATTGTTAATAAATAATGACAATCTAAACTGCAACTCCATAAATTTAATATAATATATGTGTTGATATTGTTAGTAATACTAAGAATAATAATAAAATACAAGGTGACACATAATGGGTATACTATTTTTTTCAAAACTTAACTTTGTAATTCTAAAACTATCAGCTTTGGAGGCAACTTGAAAAACAAAAGGTGTTACAGGAATACAGCTGTTGACCGATTTCACAAGTGTACAACACCTTTAGTACTTCAACTGTCCTACAAAGCCGATAGTTTGAGATTTACAAAGTTAAGTTGCAAAAAAAATAGTATACCCATTATGTGTCACCCTGTATAATCAACCTATAAAAAGGTTCAAATTGTACTTGATGATTATTTATTTATACCAAACGAAGGTTGAATGACTTGCATGACGACCGGCAGACAATATTCCTAGTAACATTTTGATTAATAAAAATAAACAATAATAATGTTACCGAGTTCAGACAATCTCCATTTTTAGATATTATGTGCATTGGTACTACACTTGCTAGGTAGTTTATACATTCTAACAATATACCTAAGTGCATAAAAACATGAATAAATCTGATAACATTTTTTAAATCGCCTTTCATTGACATGCCTTTACTAAAGTCACGAAATAAGCTAAGTCCGTAACACCAAAAGATAAATTTTAATTACCAATTATCCAGTGAAAAGATCCGTGTAACAATAAGTCCTTGTAAGCTCACAAATCAACACTTTCAGAGCACTAAACCGTTGTTTTTTATGCACTGTTAGGAAAAGTACAATGCGTGTGAGCATGCGCGTGCGCCGTCCAATACTGACTGCTCGTTATGGGATCAGCGCGGACGGATGTGCGGCGATGATTCAGAAGCGTTGCCGGCCGACCGTTCTCTAGCATCGCTACTGGCGACCGTCGAACGTTCATACGAACGCCTCGCCTCTACATTATCAGTGTGACTCATGACGCTGACGTAGGACTCATTAACGATGACAGCATATTCTATACGTAACACAACAAGGTGACAATGACCCAGCCAATCAAGAAGGTACCAGCACCAATGCCGTACCTATCTCACTCATTAATATTTAATTTCACGTCTTCCAAAGGAATAACCTGGTGAAGTCTATTTTATTTATTGTTATATACCATTCGCATGCTGTGTAGCCCATACTCGCGAAGATCCTGACGCAAATTTGTCCCATGGCACTCATGATCACAATGATCAAGATAATATACTGGGAGGTAAAATTCAATTGAACCAATGTTAAGATAATAGTTACTTATTCATCTTCTAATTTCAAATACGGCTATATTCCATTTATTAGACATAAGAGGCTCGCAGAAGCAGGGATGCAAAACATTTTATTTTCAAGTCAAAACAACTTTTATTTAGAGTCATATAATAATCGTAATAACAAAGGAAAACAGTAACAATTAAATCACGAAAATTCGACAACAATAACAAACAAGGTATTCACAGGAACTTAGAGTGCAGGCAAATGACTCAATGACAAACACTGACAGCACATTATTTACGTCAATTTCATAGATAACATAGTCCGACAAAATTATAAATACCCTGCTGTCATAACCTCTGAAGGGATTAGGTAATATTTTAGATTTGGTAGGATTATAATGAAGCGAAATTCGTTTCCGGTATGTTCACCTCTACTTCTTTTAGGTTTTTAGCATCGACACTAATTTTAAATTGTAATGAAATAATAATTATTTAAATGAAAGGCAATATATTTAATAAGATAAATAATTAATATTATTACAGTTAGGTGTGACAAGCTGGTATATAAATAGATTATATTAAATACGACGTCAAAGGTAACTGTAACTCGTTAATTTAATTGTACTTTTATTACAAAGTGGACACAAAAAATAACCTTTTTTAACTTCTGTCTAATGCTATAACAAATGGAGTATAGGTGTAGAGCAATCAGTTCCGCTCGTTTAACTGCAAGGAATTACGTGCTATTAACTAATCAAGCGTACCTATCATGGTTTACTACAGGACAAACAACTTAATGAGTTAAACTTTGATGTTCTGATGCTACTATTTGACTTAAACATAAAAAACAGTAAGTAGCATAAGTAAATTATTACTAACTTAGATAGCAAGTATCAGTACTGACTTGCACTTGAATAAATTACTCGGCGATACTGTCATGATATAAATAATATTGACTCGGAATTATTACCCATAAAGAAATTTTATGTGAACTTTACGAAGTCGAAGGCCCTGTGGGTAAAATATCAAACATGCCCAAATAGGTCGTGTATTTACTTCGTCATTTCTCATATTCGTAGAAAAGGTCGGTTACAACAAACATTTTTTCAACAAAAATACCTACTCCCAGTTTTGTTTATGAAAATGTTAATGTAATTTCATGTTCCTCTAACAAGAAAGTAGGAATTCTATAGTTAATCAATTACCCCCAAGTCAAAGTAGGTCAGTCATCCAGGCGTAAGTATCTATTTGAAGTTTGGGAATTCATAATACTACCTAATCTTTGTTAAGTATACTTCTTTGATATAATTGTTTATGCAAACAAGGTCAAATACCTATTACCACCTATTACCAGTAAATACCTATTTTATGATTCACCACACGATCTACCACTTACACTCAAGGGATGGTAGATCATTTAATATTAGAACGCTCGACGGGTTTTTTCTATGGCATAATGTCGCTGAACATATTCCCATCCCAAATCTAGTAACTTACAGTCGAAACATGTTTGCTCATTAAAATTTGACGATTAAATTGCGTTGTCATTTACGCGGAAATCCATTATTTGATGCATACAATCGATACCAACTATGTAGATGACATCATATTCAGTCATTGAGCGAAGTAAATTATATTGACGCATTTATTGATATGAAAATTAGTTTTCGAAACTCGGATTGTAATTTCTAAAGGGCGTAATTACGAGTTAATTAAGTTAATCTCTTTTGAAAATAATTAAAATAGTTGTTAGTAGCACTCGTATTTTGTTTTCTTTAACAAAAAAGCAAAGTACGAAATGTACAAAGTAGTCTTCTTCTGAAAATAGTCCACCGGAAAGCAAAACAATAAAATCCAACCGCCATTGTCCAGAGGGGTGGTGTGATTTTGACAGGTAAGCACATCCCTTTTGTGATACATATTGGACGCATTCCTATGACTTCATAATACAAAATAAGGGAAGTACTTACTTATTATAACACTAGCTGTGCCCACGGACTTCGTCCGCGTAGTATTTAACGTAACAAAAATTTCGGGATTATCGGAATAAAAAGTATCCTATATGTTAATCCCGGTTATAAACTATCTGTGTTCCAAATTTCATCCAAATCCGTTCAGTAGTTTTTGCGTGAAGGAGTAACAAACAAACATACATACATACATCCACACTCACAAACATTCACATTTATAATATTAGTAGGATTAGTATACTGTGTATTTTCATTTACCAAATACTATTTAAATATTTAATTATAAATATGAATATTGTGTTGCATCAATTGTAGCAGAATGCAGTTGAGGGGCAAAGAAAGGTACGTGTACTTGGGTATCCGCCAGCCGAATCGACATACTGCCATCCGTTAGTAATAACACAACCAACAAAATGAGGACAGACCGTCAACAAAATAATAATGATATGTTCACGCTGTTGGATATGAAGACAGGTAATTTATATTTGCGTGAGAGATATTCCTTGCTGAATTTCTTTGTTATACGCGCAATATTATTATTAATTATTAATTTCCCAATGCTTTATGGTAATGGCATATAGTTATAATCACCCAAACCTGTTTACATAATACGTATTTTTTATTACTCTTACCTGTGTCGGCCACGACAGGACCCAGGGGATCAAAACGAACGCGATGTTCAACAGCAGCGCGCGCGGCGTAAACTAAATCAGAAAAAAATCGATGTCGTCGTAAAGCTAATTCATCTCGACCGACAGGTGTAGCAGGTGGATCACTCGGTCCTTCATTTCCGCCACTTTTATTCACACTCTCCTCGAATACTTCATCGTCCTCAATATCAGATTCTTGTTTATAACTTAATCGTTGTTCAGAAACTCCATTGCTACTGTTAGTAGTAGACTTCAGAATGCCAGTGGATTTCCGTCGACCGCCTGGACGCACATCAACATTGGTTCGTGCCAATTCCATCTCTAACCGCGACAATTCTTCTAAAGTGGCAGAATCACGGCGGCAATCCACAGAGAAGCGCTTAAAATCTAGACGGCTCCTCTTGTAGTCCACAGAATATCTTTTCTTAGACAGATCTCTTTTACTAAGCTCAAGCTGTAAAGTATCAGCATCGCCAATCTCGCTGATTGCATCGTTAAGTAACTCTTCATTACTTTCATCCTTGAGGGTTGTAAGAGTACTATCCAAATTAGTTACTTTTTCCTCTTCTTTGTTTCGATCATTATTTGCATCCGGTAACTCAGTATCTTTACTTATTTGCATTTTTAACTCTTTATTTTGATACATCACTGTAACTTCGTCCTCCGGCAACTTTCCTTTTAATTGTTGTTGTTCATTATCCGATTCTGACTTCGAATCCATTTTATCAGATTTTGATTTGCTTTTATTTACCTTTTTATTTGGGCGCGCACAGCAACTTTTAAACATAATTAAAATCGTTTATGTTTAATAAAAATTTCTCATTTTCCAACTTAAGGAATAAACTATGCATAACAACAATGATTAAATATTTTATAGACTATCATTTGAATTATAAACAAAAGGTATAACTTAGTAAATAGGAGTAATATAATTATATCAACCAAGACGTTGGGGGCATTAAAATCGCCGTTTATAAAAGGTTTTTTCAAGTAAAGTGTCGCAGCCAGCCGAGCGCGCGGCGGCGGGCGACTGACGGTACTGACGCAGGGCGGATGCGCCGCCGCCCGCCCGGCGCATCTTGTCATCTGCGCCCACTGTGCACAGCTCTTAGGATTCAGAAGCCTAAAAACCGATGCCTACAATTCTGTTCGTATCTATTCCAGATAAGGATGTTGTTTAATTATCCACAATATTCATAAGAATGAATAAACCTACGGTTTTACATATTATATTACAAGACATAGATGTACATGCTTATGCTTATTAATGTTAACATGGTCATGTAAATAGCTCTAAGTGTTTACATTATTATTTTCTTCTGTGTAGGCCGGTAGGTAGGGTAGGTAGGGATATAAATACCCCTCTATGATTGAAAGCTTTTCTTTTTATGGCCTCCTTACTTTACGATGTGACTGAAATGAAATTTTATAGGACATTATAAGTCCATTAACTGTGGAGGACTATGATTCGATTCCACCTCACATCGAGGGGGTAGGTGCCAGCAGGTATAATGACGATAGATTCGCCTCCAATTTACTACATTTATAAAAATTTAAAGAAATTGAAGTGCCTGTTTGTAATGTGAAAAAACGGTGTTTTACTAAATGCATATGAAAGTATATACGGTAAGTACATGTTACCAAAAATAAACTATTTAAACATTTTGTCTGTTTGTTTCGAAAAGTCTCCGAAATGGCTGGACCGATTTCGACGGGACTTTCGATGGCAGATACTTAACCGATGTTATAAGGAGTAACTTAGATTACTTTTATTATATTTTACGCGGGCAGTGCCGCTAGCAATAGCTAATTGGAAATATTAGATACCATTGAAGAAATTTGGGTGACTACAGTGCATGCACCTCTGCCTACTGCTTCGAGAATACTGGCGCGATGACGATGATAATCCTACTTATTATAAATGCAAAAGTTTGTGAGTGTGGATGTTTGTTACTTATTTAGGCAAAAACTACTGAACGGATTTGGATGAAATTTGGAACACAGATAGTTTATAACCTGGATTGACACAAAGAATTCTTTACTTAAGTTTACGTGGACGAAGTCGCGGGCAGAAACTAGTTAGTAATAATTAGCAAATTCTACTTATTTATAGGTATAAATGTCGATGCGTGTAGCTATTAACTGTGACCACAACTTTAGACAATGCCAGTGACCGGCTGCATTTAATTACTCTCTCGGCTTGTAGCCAGGGGCTAGCGGCTAGCCGCCGAAACGCGCTTGCGTTACACAACTTGACACTCGAGAGCCTGATTCTATTGAGTAAGTACACCGGAGAATAGTCATTCTGATATTCAACAGATTAGTCCTAATATTTTGGCAAATATAACACACTGTAGAAAGATGCCTGCATATTACTTATTTGCGATTTGAGCACCAAATTAACATTATGACCCGTACACTACCCATATCCCTTTGTAGGTGTTATACTTAGCACTGTACATAAGTTGTCCAGTTAGCTATTTCCTGCTTGATATAAACAAAAGCAGCTAACATGATTAAAACAAGTAGCTAATACGGATTCCACTGAAGTTACTTTTTATTTTGACTCTTTATTGTATTTCATCATATTAGGAGATGGGATCATTAATGTTATATCATATTCATCCTGAAATTACATTATCAATATAAAGGAGTCCTATTATTATGTCTTATAGATAATGTGATCTGTGATAAATAATGATTATGTGAAACCGTCTTTCAATTTATTTATGTTAATTATTAACAATAGGTATTTAAATATCTCAGCTACTTTTTGTCCAGATGCCAACCTTAATTTCCAGCCTGTAGAAGTACCTAGAGCAGTCATTCCTAAAGTGATCTATTTCGAACCACCAAGGGTTAAGTAGTTCAAACATGCAAGGGTCCATGTCAGTGATAAAATTATTTGCATTAGATGTAAATAGGATTCCATGAGATTGGATTTAGGTAGGCCATCAACAAGTAATAAAAAAAGTTTGTGAGCCTCTGACTTTTTTTGTTTGAAGGAATTTTTAATGATGCCCCAACCTCTTCATTCTTACACTTCAACCTCCCCAGTGGTCACTTTCATAGTGTTGGAGAGGCTCCAGGATCTACTAATGGAACACACCGTTACAGGGAACCTTTTGACTTAGTGATTACTATCTGTAAAATTCCATGGACTAGGGAAACACCTTCCCACCCATTGGAAGGTAATGAATTTATAAAACACAAATTTGTTATCCTCTTGATTTATTTGACTCTGGTATTGCTTGTTGTACCTAAGGTTATTATGCTTCTGGCTTTTATTTAGTCTAGCAGCTTTGGCAGGGTTTTAGCAGAAAATAAGGTGCAGCTAGCTATATTTTCCTACACTAACTTGATTACTGTACTGCGGTGAGTATGTAAGTGTTACCTAGGTTTTGTTATTGGTGTTTTGTTAATGTTATATAAATTGCATAAGTAATCCTTTAGTTTGCTAACTTATTGAATTGGCTAAGCGGTTCTAAGCCTGCAAATTTTTGCTCAGTATAAAATTAAACCTACCGAAAGTGAAAAAGAGACATGGATACATAGTCATCTTTTACCGAATCTGATATCGAACAAAATAGGTAGGTACTTACTCAAGAGATATTACCTACCTTACTGTTCCAATTAATGTTAAATTAAACTTACAACCCGCACATTACACAAAGGTAATAAAAAAAACTACTGGCAAACATTACTAGCGTATACCGCCATGTAGGAATGCGAATGAAATAAAATAAATAAACACTTACTGTTCTTATCTCTCCTTGTTGGTACACTACTGATATGGATGCCCAAACAATAATTCACTAGGTACTTATTTATAAAAAAGATAATATAAAATTCAGTCTTTTTAGGTTATTTGTCAAATATTTCTTTGAGATATTAGAGTCAGGGTTGTGTGTTGCCAGACAGTGGTTTCTCGTTTCCGATTTTCTCGAAATGTCGACTAACGTGCGATCCAGTGGGGCTATTTTATAATTATAATGCTAACAGCGTCTGGTTAGCAACAGAAAAATTTTGCTGCAAAAAATTGGTATCATGTAATTCATTTTTATCGAATTTCTATCGATAACTTGCAGTGTGAAGTTAGGCCCATGTCCTAGTAAACCCGACATATTTAAAAAGTACTATTCTTCTATAACAAACATTTTTCGACGTAACCGTTTTTATTTAACCGCATAATACTCTTCTTTACATAAACTATGACTATTAGCAACGGCAATTGTCAAAATATTCTTGTGTAATTTGTAGGTTATAATCTTCGAGTAATTAAATTAATATTTTTTTGGAATAATAGGGAAGGTAAACGAATTTAATTATGTATTCTCTTTTCGTCTAAATCGCATCAGTAATAATTATTGTGTCTGCTTGCCTTTATGAGTGTTTTTGTTATAACTCCCGCCCATTGATGTTTAGGTTACTGTGTAATTGAACCATTTTCTTTCTAGATGGCTCCTAAAAACAAGTAGGGCATCGGCAATTGGAGTTGTTGCTACAATTTGTGGAGACCAACGTGGCCGCGGGGCTTAATAGTCCGGCGAGAAACGGGCCACTTGGCCACCAAGCGGTCATCAAATTGTGGGAAGGGTTTGCTCTGCGAGCAAACTCTATTGGAGAAGGCGTCCAGAAAACCCCTGAAGCCTGGAGAAAAGTGAGTTCTGTTTATATTTAACAGCATGGAATTTTTTCTGCCGAATGAGAAAATATGCAAGTCTGGAGTTGGATTATAAGAATCATGTCAATTAATAAACTTATACAAATATTGACTAGAAAATTGTACTAATATGGCTAAATCCTTTATTTTCGTTTATTTCCTGTCCATTATACTTTTTGTATTGTGTTATTTAAATATTGTGAGTGTACACAATGATTTAATAAGTGTATGTGCAATGGTCTATGTGTTTTTATTGCCTCTGGAAATGCTTGCATTTACATGTTCCATATCCAAAATAATAGACACAGAATTTGTGGTGCATTGGATTTATACATATCCATAGGCTACATTTCAGGCATACAAATATTCACAATTATCTTCTTCACTTAATATGTGCGTATCACCTCCGCACTTTTCCTGGCTTTGCAGCACTATCCAGTAAGAGCAATAATCACAGTTTTCCAGTATGAGAGTATAAACATTCAAACATTGTGTTATAATCGGATTTTTGTTAAAAGCTTCTCTACAATCTTCGCTATCGCTGCCATATGCTGTAGCGCCGCCGCGACGCCAGTGCGTCAGGCTGATCGTCGACCAGTCGCTTCGCCAGTTGGCTCCTGAGCCAGTGAGGTCTGCTGTGGAACCACCTCTTCTGGAGCAGGCTGTTTCGCCAGCACACGGTAAGAGCAAGGAAAACGATTAATTATTACGAAAAAAAATACCTAATAATAGCAAATTACCTAGTCCTGCAGCAGTAAAAACTCAGTCCAATGGTAGCAGGCATAACTACTAGACCTCGGGCCAATCGGTAGCCAGTATTACACGCATACATATCTACAAGTAGTGCACAGGTATTACTACTAAAAGTAGTAGTAAGGTTGAAACAGTTTCAGATTAATGGATATTTTCACCAACCTTGAGTTTAGAGGCCGCCTAAATAAGGTCAAATCATAGAAATCTATTAATTGTTAAATGTATTAGGGAATTACTATGCCAAGAATCAGTTGGTGAAACTGGAACTTGTAAAACCTTCAATTCCGAACTGTGAAAATATAATTTTAATAAAACTATGTATTTATTTTTCTAGTCCCAACCGAGGCCACTGCATGTGTTAGGTTAGGTTAGTTGTGTATACGTCATAGGTTAAGTAAGTGACTTTTTACAAATAATCAACAAACCACATATTTTGACCACTTTTCATCAGGTGGACCGCATGCTCATGTGCTGGGCCTAGATTATATATAAAACAAAAACACCTGAAATTACTCACACTACTCACATTAATCGCAACATATTGCTCTTAATTGAACTGACAGTAACAATTAGAATCAGTAAGTACGTATAGGTAAGAATAGATACATCAAAATTGACCATATTCTTTCTTAGTTCATGCCAATAATAATGATATATTTTCAGATCGCGAAGACATACCTGCATGGGCCGCACAAATAGAGGAGAGGCGAGTAGCCGCTGAGGAAGAACTGGCGGCGGTGGTTACTGGCATCAAACTATTATTGGAACAGCTGGTAGAGGTGCTGCGAAACCCGCCACAACATGATCCACCAACTTAAGGGATAAAATACAGAGCGCCGTTATCTCGATAAGATATTTTTTTAAAATGTTGGCAGGGTTTTTCAAGTTTAATTGTTGTAAGCAGGCATAAATCTACATATACCTATCTTCTATTATTTTTTCTTACGTTTATTTTCTCTGCTTTAGAAATAAGTGCATAACAATTTCATTACAAAACACAAGTATAATGCCGAATGTGGATTAGCCGGGCTGGTCCGAAGGTATATTCTGTGCTGGGAATTGCTATCATACTCGTAAATATTTCCGCCATTAAATTTTATTGGCTTGATTTCATTAGATAAGTATTTTTTTTGTATTATTTTAATTAGCATTTTTTATTAATAATCTTGTTGTTTTATACTTGTTATAATATCTAATTTTACCTAATGTACACTTTCCTAACTCTATTTTTTTATGTACATAATTGTCACCCATGTGGCATGGCCGTGGGACAGCCTGTATACCACGCAAACTACTCCATCCTGCGATATAACTGTGTGAATGTAATTCAAAAAAATAATAAAATTAAGTTTAATGTGATTAATACAAGTGTAAGTTTGTACGGAAAATATAATTATTTTGTTACATATTTCAATTGTTGTTCTTATTTCATAAACACGAGTTATTTCATATGAAATTGGCGTTTTTTTGGGAGGAATAAAAAGTATTTTTTTTTTGTAAAATATATTTAATTAATCAAAGTATGCACCTTTGTTATCTATGCACTTTTGCCATCTCATAGGTAGTTGTAGGCCCTTTACAGAAAACCAAGGGGCCGATAATCAATAAACTCTTTGAAGGCGTTTTGGACTGCCGCATCGGAGTTGAATTTTTTTCCTTGTAAGAAGTTGTCCAAATTCCGGAAAAATGGTAATCTGTTGAAGCAAGGTCCGGGGAGTATGGTGGATGTCGCAGACATTCCAATTGTAGCTCATCCAACTTGGTGGTTGTTTGTTGTGCAGTGTGTGGTCTTGCGTTGTCATGAAGCAGCAGTGGCCTAGAGCGATTGACCAATCTCGGTTGTTTAGCAGCTAGTTCTTCCTTCATGGTTTGCAGTTGCTGACAATAGATATCTGCCATAATCGTTTGGCCAGATTTTAGAAAGCTGTAGTGAACGACACCGGCGCTAGTCCACCAAACACTCACAAGTAAATTTTTCTGAGTCAATTTTCGTTTAGGGCAGGATTTGCTTGGGTCTCCAGGGTTCAGCCATTGCGACAGGCGCTTCCGATTATCATACAGTATCCACTTTTCATTACAAGGAATGATTCGATTTGTATTTACTGGTATCGCGGATACCTCGTCTCACTTTGGAAAGGGCCTGCTTTCGGCGCCGATCGTCCATGAGTGCCAAAAGAATTGCTCGTGCCATAGCCGCTCTAAAATTTAGATAAAATAATTTTATAAATCGCGATGGAATCACTGTCGTCTTTTTCACGACGCATAATCATCACATATTTACCTTATCTCTATATATAAAAATTTCACAGCCAAATTAAGCTGAAAAACTTCAAATAACAAGGATAGATTATAACTTGAAAAATAAAGTATGTCGGTATACTTTTCTTTCGACCAATCACAAGTTGCAATGGCCTTTAGAAACACCTCTCGACTTGTTTCTTACTTTCAAAGTATTTGTTAGCAACACACTCTGTCATTTCAATCGAGATTAAAATACGTGATCGCTATTTTCATACAAAACTAGTTTATCGATAGTCTAGAAATTGCTATCAAATCATGTGTTGCTAACACGAAGTTACATGATCGCATTACTGTCATTTTTGACACTTCATTGCAATTTTATGTTAGCAATCGAATTATAAAATAGCACCGCTGAACAAGGTTTATGAAAAAAAAAATAGATTTAACCGTACTTTTACTTAGGCGTGGTTGATCTTCTATCTGAGTGTGGATGAGTAAGTACTCTTTGATTAGTACAATTTTTTGTAAGTTTACATTTTTTGAATCCATAAATGTACATAAACAAACTCAGGATCTTTTAGATTTAGATCAGTTCGTATTACCGAATTTAATTCTTACACCTATTTTTGAAACACAGGCCTCAGTCACTGCTCCCCTATATAACTCATTGTACGCGGGAGGCGCGAGTGTGATTTTCTCTTTTCATTTATAAGAATTCTGCAATATCTAGTTATTGTTCGGAAAATCCCTTGATTCTTCTTCGCATCTTCTTCAACCAAGCAAATATCAACTCCCCAAGTTTGGGAGAATAAAACTAATATGGCAGCACTGGTTGCCTGGTATACGTGGATTACAGTTATAGTTGTGAAGTAAAATATAAAATAATTGGCTCCAAAATGCTTGTACCCAGGGCCGTAAAATTAACTTACAAAATACTAGCGTTGCCTAACTATCGATAGTCAATGTATCGATAGCTGACCTCGAAAAATAGTCACAATATCGATAGCCCTATCGATACTATTGAAGTTTTACAATACCTACTCAACCGATAGTATCTATCCAAGAATTTGAGCAATACTATTGATAAAGTGCAATACTATCGATAGTATCGATACTATCACTATTATGGCGTATTTTACTGCAATCACTGTGATACTATGGATAGTTTTACTACATCGATATTTTACCAAAATTCAATAGTATCGTGTTGGAATCAAACCTTAGGAATTGCTCTGCACTCTTGGTCAAACTAATCGCAGTCGCATAAATTGTGAGTAAGTAGGTACTTATTATTAAACCTACAGTATACAATATCGGGAAGTTACTAGCTAATGCAACTATTTTCAATATACTAATTAACTAAAATTCCGGTGCAATACTATTGAACTTTGTGTAAATATCGATGTAAACACTACAAAATACTAAAATAGTAACAGAAAAATGTAATGTTAAACTTCAGCAGTTTTTTGTTTCTGTTGTTTTATTTACATGAACTTCTCCATTATCTAGTATAATTATTTTTTTTAAAGATTGCTATGTGTGTTTATCACATTACTAGTATTCTCTTTAGCCCCTCGCCCCTCCAACTAAGCTAATGCTTGTGCTAGGAGTGGGCTTACGTCAATAGTTTAATGGCCAGGATGGGGATCGAACCCGGAACCTCTCAGCTACGAGGACGGCCCCTCTAACTACTAGGCTATTGACGCTTCAAAAGATATAATAGTATTATATTTATTTTGATGGTTATTTAAGTTATAATATAACCGATTTACAACCATGAAATTTGAAAAAAATGGGCATTGCTTTATTATATATGGCTATTGGGGCTAAACGTAGTGGTTATGTCGCCGCCAAATAGCTTAATTCGCCGTTCAATTAACAGCCTAGGCGCTTAACTAAACGGCGCCGTTCAACTAACGGCCTAAATGATATTCAGCCGTATCGTCTATTACAACATTTAATAAACTGGCTAGCTAATGCTTAGGCAACTGGTTGACATTTAAGTACACACAAAACTTTTTCAAAATACTACCCAAGCAGAACAACCTTAGGGTTTAGGTTAGGGTTATTTTTTTATGACCCCACAGAAACCCCACCCGGCAAATAGATGCGGTGGATCTAAAAAAAAAACGTAAAAAACTAAAGTACCTAATAAAATTATTCCATCAAAGTTGTTTTTTTCCGACGCCATATTGACCAAAGAGAATATAGAGATATTGACAGTTTGGTGAGTTTCGACGCTAGGTGGCAGAAAGTAGAACTAAATTGAAATGAACAGGCTAGGCAGGTAATTAAACGGCCAGGCAAGTAGTTAAACGTCATCGATCCAAGTAATTTGCCTAGCTATTTAATCAAATGGCTGAATATAATTCAGGCCACTAGTTGAACGGCGCCGTTTAGTTAAGTGCCTAGGCTTTTAATTGAACGGCGAATTAAGCTAGTTGGCGGCGACAGTTACATACTCTTTGATTCTGGGGCTATTCAAAACATCGAAAATTATTAAAAATTTATTTAATGAAAATTGATTTAGGTACCTACCACAGACTTCTTATTAAGTTTATCATTCCATAAAAGCAACCTGTAGGTACATAATTGCACTACTATTTTGAATATACTTGATACTTACTCATGAAAGATGAAGCAGCGGTTCTCAACATTTGGCTGACACCAAACACACTGTTGTGTATTTACACAACATAACAAAAAAAAGCAAATAAGTACAACTTCCTTGGTTTAGCTAGATTGTGGAAAATTTAAAAAAAACTTTAGTAGAAAAGTATATACGTAGTTTATTAATTTGTAAGTATTCTAAGGCATATAATGCTAAGCATTTTCCTGAAATTAAAAAAAATACAATAAAAAGAGTACAATCTGCATACTGTGAGCTATAAAGAAATTGGTAAAAGTACCTACATAAAATATCAACAATAATAAGTAACATATAAACGAAGCAGACGCGACAAAAAACCACAAACTATGTTCACATTATTTTTTGAATTATAACAATTGTGTAAGTAAATGCTTTTCGATTAAATTATAAATAAAAAATAGGGCACATTACATCTTCTTTCAAAATGTTCGCTTCTATTTTTTCTTGGTATTTTCCAAACTTTTTTTCTATATAGACAGTGTTATACTTATAGCATTATGCATGCATCCTCAATTTCTGCACGTTATTTACAATAACAACAATTACAAAATAGATATCTGTGCTAACGTGTATAAATAAGTAGACGAGGTTCAAGGATCCTGATTACTGATGGCAAGAATAGTTTAATTGTAATATAATATAGTTATATACATGATCCGGTAAAGCTCTGGGTAAGTAATGTAATACCTATGTAAGAGTTTCTTTTACCACATTTATCTTCATGTTCTTAAAACTAAATATAGTGTATACGTATCTGTGGTTTGTTGTACATACATGGTATCATTCAAAATGCTAGGTGCTAATAATAAAACTATGTGAGCAAAAATGAAAAAAGTTTAGTTATTAATAATATGTATGTTAGTTTATAAGGTATGTTTCTATGGGCCTGAGACGCCTGAATATAAATAAATAAAAAACATCACCCAAATAAACATTTGTATTATATTCTAACATTATTATATTACCTAGATTTAAGGATCTTGTATATTATTTCAAGCACTAAAAAGCTGTAAATTGATTAAACAAAGCAAGTAATTTTGTAACTATAAACTACATCGACACTATGGACTGTTAATTATTTGGACGGTTTATGCCACAGATATTTATTGAATTGAGATATACTGTGCACCGAAAAAACGTATGCAAATGTTAATCTTAGAAGTGGGGATCCATGTAAAAATACACAATCCTTACTAATATTATAAATGCGGTAACTGTCTTTCTGTCGCGCTTTCACGCTAAAACTACTTAACCGGTTTAAATGAAATTTGGTACACAGATAGTCTAGAGCCTGAGCAAGGACATAGCCTACTTTTTACTGCGTAAAAAGGATTGTAAGAGGTTGAAAGGGGGGGATGAAAATTTGTATGGAAGTATCGTCATTTTTAGAGCTAGAACCTTGAAACTTAGGCTGTGGATTCGATATAAATAAATATCCCACCCAAAGACACTGTTCCACGCGGACGAACTCGCGGGTACAGCTAGTGCATTATACAAATAATTAATCAATATTCTGGACTTGAAGCGCCCAATTACTTAAGTAGTTTTAAATATAAGAGCTTAGATAGAACAATCACTAGAATAGGATTTTGTGCACATTACCTAAGTAGACATACATATAAATAAACACAACCTAAACATCCCATAGATCTGAATATTACACTGGGTGATAAAAAAGTGAGACTTCAGTTTATACGAGTCTATAGTTCGTATACTTCGCGAAGACTCGTGTCGTAACTCTTATTACACTGGCATAGGGGTAAATTTGCAATAATTCACGCATCTTCGTGAAACGAACCAACTATTTCTACTGACTTGGTCTTTGACATTCCTTGTGATATTTATCTAAAAGGTTGTTAAATAATAAAATTTATAAAAAATAACAACTTGGATGTATATCACACAATTTTACATTACTTCAGTTAAATTAAACTGTTCGAAATAGGTACCTACTAATATATTACAAATGGATAATTAAATGCACTATTTTTCGTTTTAAATACATATTTTGTACATTTTGTTACGATATAAAGTTTTCTAATCTAAACACATAGGTACATAGTTGTTAAAACAATGCAGGATTTAACTGCATTAATGCCTATATTTGCTCTGCAGTAGGTAAATAGTATTTTATTAGTAAATATGAAATATCATCATTTATCGGTAAAATTATTTTTTTCCTACTAACTCTATAGCAACACATAGATGCCAATTCTGTTGGTACACAAACTAAACTTGGACTAAATGAAGTATATTGCTGTCCTTCTCATCCTCGTAATGTGTGAGCAAGACAAATATATTTGGTTGTGCCTTTAAACCCATTTGGTTTAGTCGTTACGTGTAGCCAACAAAATTAGTATCATCTCCAAGCTAACAAACATTTATAGTCATACATGCCTTGGTCTGTACTTTATAATAAAAAAATAGGAATGCTATCTCGGACCGTCGTCTAAAACCCGATCTTCAAATAAATAAAATCTATTTAGCCACACTGACAGGAATTACAATTAATTGTTCTACATGACTAGTATACAAACAGACTTAACAACACAGTTACATCTAAGTAACTACACATATATAACTATCTAACAAAGCCATTTGTTATATACCACTGGTATTCTTTTTGGTAGACAACCAAAAACATGATGCGAATTACTAAAAAATATGTAAAAAAAGAACAAGCCCGTTGAGTTTCTTGCCAGATTTCCTAATCGAGGTCGCGTTCTGATTAGTTCGTGGACATTGGGGAAAAAATGTAAACAAAAATATCAATACGAGTTAGTGCAACAGAAACCACTTAATTTACATTTCATATAATTAGCATAAGAGCAATTATTTTTGTACTACTATTCTATACTAAAACAACTCATGCGTACCTAATTGTGTAGCTATGGTCCTAACTAACGCTATACCACCACATAACTTCGCCAAACTCTACTTCAGTGACCAAGTGATTACAGCGCTACAGTCAATCAAGTCACCGCGAATAAAGCACTACATTTCATACCTTATATACAAGATACATAGCAGAGGAAGTAATACTAACGCTTAGTGATTTTTTTCATTTCGACTGGCCAACAGAGTGTCGATTCGGACACCTTTGTAGACATTTATTGAATACTGAAAGGTCGACTTTTGCCCAGCAGTCAAACAGGTAATAAGCTATAAAAAAATCAGTTAGCCAGTCGTAAACATTCAAATTGGTGCACGGTGGTCAAATTGTGACGTTTGTGAGCTGATTTTCCAAGAATAAAACAATCTTACAGTATTGTTTCAATAAAATTTGACTTTAACATTTCATGTTAATAATTCACGCTTACAGCGGCACAATAAATTAATTAATAAAAACGAATAATGTCGTTATAACAACATTTTTACATACAATAGACAGGCATAACTTTACCAGTACTAATTTGTGATCTAGTGATAGAAAACTTGTTTTCCGGTCTGTTTACGATGACATATTTTAGGACAACTCGCCTATAGGCGCGTTCTGAAGCCACAAGTCATGTATGAAGTTATACAAGTCATCACTTACGGCCACCTGTAAATAAAAAATTAGAAATATGTATAGGTACTAGGTACATATACAAATTAATTGAATTTAAAAGACCTGGTTTTTTAAGGAATAAATTCGTAACTATATGTTGTACTAGCGGCCCGCCCTGGCTTCGCACGGGTACATTGCGGTTACATTATTCGAATTTTAGTAAGGATCCCTAATTTTTATGAAAATATATTATAGCCTATGTCACCCGGGGATAGTGTAGCTTCCCAACAGTGAAATAATTTTTCAAATCGGTTCTGTAGTTTCGGAGCCTATTCATTACAATCAAACAAACAAAGTTTTCCTCTTTATAATATTAAAAATATATTTTTGAAATATGATTATTTACAAAACTAAAATTTGTTACCTTATATGGAGTGGGATTCAAATTCCTCTTGATATCTTGTCGGAGAGTACGTAGCGAAGACTGCACTCTTTGACGAACTTCCGACAATGGCTTCGCCAAAGTGCAGATGCGGCCGTCCTTCCAATACACCTAGAGACATATTATTATAACTAGGTTTGCACTGACCAAATAGCACTGAAACATGTTATTGGATGTATTTTATAAAAACAGATGACACTGTAATTGGTCGGGAGTATAGGCAACGCATTGTGATAGGTCGATAATAATATACACCTTATTAAGCGCATGTATTTCGGAACAGTTTGTCACTAGTTGAACGGCGAATTAAGCTAGTTGCCTGCGACATTTATATCTTATTTGAAGTACCTATTTAATGGCGATATTTTATTACATGAACGACTGAATCTTGTATTTAATTATGTTCTATTTACAAATAATGGGCCTTTCATAATCTATAACAAGGCTGCTCAACCCCATGTTCGAACATTAAATGGCCCCTAAAAGCAAGTTAGAAGGGTGCATGCCGCAGTGGGAACCGTCTGTGGCCGTGTGTTAAAAAAGTTTACCAGCCTTGATCTATAACATACAATATTCGTTGCTAATAATGTCTGTGTTATTAGGTTTATTCACAGATATAGATTTACATAGATAACGCAAGTATCACGATTTGTATTGAAACCAAGCGTGCCAAATTTTTAACACTTACTGTGACGTCACAGATGGCGGGAAATCCAAACCGATTCAAAGACACCGATGTCGCCGATGCCCTTCCGCCCGCTACGATTCTCTTGACTGATTCACTCGCTAATACTCATATGTTTATATCTGTAGTCGCGAGGACTGTAAGTTATCGGCGACCAACCTTGACGCTTGGTCGGGGTTTTCGGACACGCTAAGTACATACATTTGCGTTATCTATGTAAATCTATATCTGTGGGTTTATTACTAGCTAAGTCGGGTTATCACCTTGTAAAGATGTTCCACCATGCTCGGAATGACGTACGCCCTCTTGGACTCCTGGAAGGGGTGTCTACATAGCACTTTTTGACCGACTGCGGGCGCAGGTTCTGAAGATCGTTGCAGCAAATCAATGAGAGCGTGACCGTCTGCGCCAAACAGCCTGTAAGCCTGAAATTAAAACAATAATTTTAATTAAAAGCTATATTTACCTTGTGTTATTCTCCTATTCGTTGATAATGTTTATGAAACTATTTGAATTTTAGCTAACATATCTTAAAGTAGATGTATTTTCATTGATACTAAAGAGATGTAGGTAGTTTTTGATTTGCAAAATTTGAGCGCTGTGCTTTATTTATGATATTGGGTATTTGAAATTAATATCGAGGGTATTCTGGGAGAACCGGATAAGTAGCGAAACTGATAGAATGAGAAAAAGGCATTTAAAGTTTTGGATGATCATAGGTCACCGACGAAGCACAATTATAGAAAATTCTCATTACTTGTACTCAGATACATTATTTAAGATTATTTTCATACATTAATCTATGCAATAATTGTCATTACAAGTTTAAAAAAGGGGAAAGTTGGCGTGAAGGTATTGCAGTTATTTTGTTTTACCTGAAATATGTAAAAAAGCTGTAAATCTCTTAAACCCACATTAATCTTTACCTTCCATATTAGGAACGGTTCTCTGTCCCGTATTAAATAAGTTGATGTTAAAATAAATTAAAATAATATTCTCATTAAGGCGGTAAAATTATTTTTTTCTCACTTATCTGTTTCTACCTGTAATTATTTTGGGAATTACTGCATTAAAAAAACAAATAGGCGATATTTATTTTATATAATATTGTAAGCTTCCTTAAGTTTAAACAGATTAATCCCGTAGATAAAATAGCACTTAAAAATATTATTCAGAAAAAATATGATTAAAAAAAATTACGTAATGGTTTCCTCGCAAGACATCTCATCCCCCTCTTCAAGAACATTAACCGTTTTCAGATTTTTATACCAAGGCTCCAATTCTTCTGGTATTATATTTTTTTTAACCAAATTAAGTAAATCCTTTTTTTTAGCTTCGGATATAGGCAATGATTCTTTATAGTTTTTTTTTAACTCTGTTGGAAATTCATCCTTTTCCTTTCTTTTTGTTCGTGTAGCTCTAGTTTTTCCTTCTTTACCGGTAACATCAATGTAATTAAAAGTCTCACTCATGTCATAATTGAAGTAAACTATTTTCTCCCCTTTTACATACCTCAGTCGTTTGATTTTAAGCCACTGTACTTTATTTCCTTCCTTGTCCTTATCTTTATTATGAATAATCTTTGAAGCTAGATCTTTTAAATCATAAAACTCATGGTATTTAAACTCTTTTGTTTTGTATGGCTCCTTGACTATCTTCTTCTGTTGAACAGTATGTATTTTCCTACGCCTTGCACGTTCGCATATTGAAATCCAGTCTTGCATTGAATATACTGATGTTTCTTTCTTTTGTGATTCTATAGCACTGTGCATAGAATCGGCCTCCATGTATGTATGTCCGGATTCTAAAAATTTTTGCTCTATAATCTGCAAATTTTGAATATTCTGAACAGCCCACAAAAGAATTGCTGCCACATATTGATTTCTATTTTGACCTGAGCAAGTATCAGAAAATAGGCTAATTTCAGTTACATTTTCTGGAACACATTTCGTTAAATAATGTAATAAAATCGATCCAATTTCGCAGCTCCCTTTTTTACCGTTCAGTTCGGACCATAGAAAACAGTAGGCATTATTGGGCAGAGCCGCTTCATAAACAGTAAGATTAAACACGCAAAGCTTTCGAGAATAATACAACAGGCTCACTTTGCAGTGAGGGATCTGGAGTACAGCCTGCAGATCAAATGAAACCGAAACAAAGTTAGGATCTTTGTTAGCTCTCTCCTTGTCTTTTTCCTTTTCCGCATTACAAACATTCTTCCTCTGGATATGCTCTTTATAATTTTCTTCTAATAATCCTTTTTTATCTTCGTCAGCCTTTTCATAATTTGTGCAAATTGTCCATTGATCTTTTTTCGGCACATAAAAACTAAAATTGTATTCCGTAGCAAATATTCTTCGATAAGTGAGCTCATTTGCTGCTTCTTGACTTTTTTCTTGGCATAACTCTTTGTACAATGTGTACATTTTTCTTATATTAAGATCTGCGCTCAAATACTTTCTGTTAGTATCTTTTCTTGTGTAATGAGATTCTATACATGGAAATGATTCTATGTGGCGACGAATCTCTGCTAAGATCTCTGGTTTAGTTTTGTTAGCCGGCTCGTGTTTTCCTCTATTGTCAATTGTATCAAAAGCACCAATACTATTGCGTTTATTTACAGCGTCAAAGACGACAGATGGCCCTATGTTAAGAGTTTTCGTAAAAAACTTTTGACAAACTTGTTTTTTTTCGTCATTGTTTGCTAAGTAGCATTTTTTTGTGTAAGCTCTTATTTCACGTTTATTTCTCACAGCAAGTACTCGCTTAGGACGGTTTACTTCTACATGGGAAAGAATGAAATTTTTTCTGCCGACAAAATCAAGCTGCCAGTAATGTCGACATATTTCATTTCTAGCGTTCTCATCAAAATTATCAGAACATTTGTACTTACATTTGGAACAGTTAATGTCCTTTGGAATCTTTGCTGGCCGCTCTTTAGAGCGAGACTTGTAGGGCAAACCATCAGCTCTTCTTCTTTTTGCTACGTTTACTGCCCAACATTCAGGATTAGATTTTCTCCACCTTTTCATAGGTTTAACTTTTTTCCAAATATTATTTAAAATTTCCTGTAATATTGAATTAGCAATTTCTGACGACTCTTTTTGTTTTGTGTTTTCTTCCTGTCGTAATAGAATATTTTTATGTAACAAACCATCGACTCCATCATTATTTTGCTGTAAACTGTCTCCAAGTAAATCTTGAAGTGTAATTAAGTCACTTTCTCGATTCATGTGTTGGTTTGGGAAGGGAGGTAAATAGGAAGGATCTTCGTTATCAGATACATCGCTAAAATTAAATAAGCTTTCCATCTCTATTTCAATTTCATCACTGATATATTCATTCCGTGGAGCTCTTGATACTGGTTGACGACCTGAAAAAGTACCAGGCATTGTAAATAACTAAACATTTTTATTAACTGCGAGATAAGTAAAAAATACGCTCACAGTGGGTAAGGTAAAAGTGATATGTTTGTCTATATATTATCATAATAAATGTATGTACTTATGCAGAAATACATACCGGATCGACGTCTGGAAAGTCCTTCATTGTTCGTTCGATGAACATCAGCTGCTACAACAGTATGATGTTGAACTGGTTCGCTATCACTTTCAGAAGAAGAGTGTTGCCCTAGAAACAAAAACTAAGCATTATCTTAGCGTCTAAACAACATTACAATCTTTAATTTTAAATGAAAAAAAATTATAACCTCAAAATTAAATTATGTATATAAATTGAAATTACCGTGTGTTCCACTGTCATTGATTACCAAAGATACAATCTTCTTTCCTCTGGAAACCATTTTACACAGATTCACATAATATAACACAGTAATTATTCGAATTAAGCTCTTGACGAAATAAACACGTGCGCACGCGATGACTTTTAACTGAGACTAAGTTACAAAAACGTTTGCAAGCAAAACAGACTAAGTGAGCCTTATCTCTGTTGAAGAGGATCAAATTGCATTACTTGTAGCATGCGAAACAAAATAAACTCGCTTATTCTTTTCTGCCTATTAATAAAACAAAGAACTCAAGTTTGTTTTACCAATGATAAACAAATAAGATGCAATATTTTGTTTTACCTGTTAATATAAAATACAATAATCTCAAAGTGTTTTTGAGGGTAAAGAAAGTAAATTGTTTTATTCCGTTGTCACTGAAATAAATTCTTTGTTTAGTTTTTTATGAGTCCATATCACTTTTTGCTTTTTAATTTATAGAATAATATGCTAGATATTTTCTTTACCCAGAAGAAAAAACCGTTGTGAAAGCTTCGTCAGTTATATGGTTTTGCCAGATAAAAAATGCGACAAAAACTATGTATCCTGTCTTTCTAACAAAATTTTTAGATTTTTTGCACTTATTTGGTTTTGCCAGAATACCCTCGATATAATCTCAGCGCATAATAAATAGTAAATTAAGTAATAATTTTATATTTTGTACGTAGAATGCCTGGGTCATGCGAGAACGCAGAATATTATTTTTAAAATGTTACATGCGGATGTTTTTATTTAAAAACTAGCTGTGCCCACGGACTTCGTCCGCGTAGTATTTAACGTAACAAAAATTTCGGGATTATCGGGATAAAAAGTATCCTATATGTTAATCCCGGTTATAAACTATGTGTATTCCAAATTTCATTCAAATCCGTTCAGTAGTTTTTGCGTGAAGGAGTAACAAACATACATACATACATCCACACTCAAAAACTTTCACATTTATATTATTAGTAGGATATTGGGTATTTGAAATTAACATAATCCCAGCGCATAGTAAATAGTAAATTAAGTAATTATTTTAATAATTTTATATTTTGTACGTAGAATGCCTAGGTCATGCGAGAACGCAAAATATTATTTTTAAAATGTTTCATGCGGATGTTATTATTTAAAAATATCATGCGACATGTTAGAACCTACTACCCACGGTCCATTACCTACTACAACACAATGATAAACGAACCCCAATTATGTATAATCAATAAGTCGGTAAGTAGTCATGAGACCTTGTACCGTCGTCGTCGAATGGTATTTTATACGTACATTTTGTTGGTATTCATGACGTTTGTATACTTCTCTCCTCGATAACACGCATTGGCTCAGGGCCGTACGTTATACGATATTCAGCTATCAGGTTTTACATTTTGCCTAATCTTTTCGTGACATAAATAATAGCCATCATCGGTAAGGATAGCGCGCGCTAGCAACTCGTCGCGGGACTCATCTTTTGATAAAAATATAACGAGGTCGTGTAGGTGGTCATAAAGATATGTCAGTACATAAAGTACAATTTACATATACAATATAGTAATTTAAGTAATATCTTATTTGATAGAGAAAAGCCTTAACAGCAATTAATAAAGCTTTGTCCGCACGCGTCAATGATGGTTTGAAATGAATCGTGACAAGGCGGTAGCTTATATCCCTAATCACCGTTACTATACCTCTATAGTCCAAATAGCAAATGAATTCGCGCTCAAGACTGGACACATAATAAAACTTTTGCAAGGAGTTTATGTTGCAGTAGGTAAATATATAACTTCCAATAGAGTACCTATATTGATAACTTACAGTAGACACGAACGCAAATAAATTTACGTTGAACATAATGCCGCTACTATGTACCTATTAATTTATTTGTCTGCACCGTTTTATCACGCGACCTTTGTCAGATAACTTTGCAGCAAAACTTCCATCATGGGCATCAATACACATTAGTCTAATTTGATAGTGTAAGTTATGGAATTAACATACATACGTAATTGGAAAGTTTAGTGAAAGATATAGGGGAAAAGTCTATATATTTTGTGCAGCAGTTGATTTTGGAGTTCAAAAAAAGTACCATCCCAACCTCACTGTACTAAACTAATAACTAGAGATTAATCGAATACCCGGGCACTGAAGATATTATGATAGACTAGCTGAGCCCGCGACTTCGTCCGCGTGGAATTTAACTTATTAAAAAAGCCCGCTCCCGCGTTCTGAGCCCGCGCGACAGGACCCATTTACTTTTTCTAAAATAGAAGTAGCCTAAGTTACTGCTTATAACATCAGCTATCTACCAGTGAAAGTCCCGTCAAAATCGGTCCAGCCGTTTCGGAGATACTCTTTGATTTCATGTGTTTTTTTTTACGCGGAACCCTAATTGTTTTTCTAAAATTAAAGTAGCCTAAGTTACTCCTTATAAGATCAGCTATCTGCCAGTGAAAGTCTCGTCAAAATCGGTCCAGCCGTTTCGGAGATTACCCGGAACAAACACACAGACAAAAAAAAATTAAGTCGCGTTTTTGCTATAGGTGTCGTATGTACTTTGATATGCACTTAGTGAAAAGGCGTTATTTTGATATTACAAACAGACACTCCAATTTTATTTATCTGTATAGATGTATAGATATTTCAATGTCATTCTAATTTAAGACTACCTATAAGATAACGCAAAATTATCGTTAATTTCAATCCAAGTCAAAAGTGTAGTCAATTTATATGCAGCAATAAATGAACAACCTTATATCAAAGAACAACAGGCATATTAACAAACGCTAACTAACGTTTAATAAAAATAAAACAACAAGTTTTTTATCAACAACTAGCGACCCGCCCCGGCTTCACACGGCTATTTTGTATCAGTGTTTCTCTACTATATTATGCATGTATCTAAATATATATAACTCAAAGGTGACTGACTGACTGACATAGTGATCTATCAACGCACAGCCCAAACCACTGGACTGATCGGGCTGAAATTTGGCGTGCAGGTAGATGTTATGACGTAGGCATCCGCTAAGAATGGATTTTGATTAATTCTACCCCTAAGGGGATAAAATAGGGGATGAATAATCCCGAAATTTTTATTTAGTTAAATTACACGCGAACGAAGTCGTGGGCACGGCTAGTTATACATATAAACCTTCCTCTTGAATCACTATATCTATTAAAAAATCCGCATCAAAATCCGTTGCGTAGTTTTAAAGATCTAAGCATACATAGGAACAGACAGCGGGAAGCGACTTTGTTTTATACTATGTATTGATGATAGCATGAGTTGAACGCCCGATGGCCACGTGCATCTGCATACTAAGATAATAAAATACATTAACCTAAACTCTAGACTTGTTTGTTAGGTATAATCTCTATGATGCAGTTACTCATTTTTATTTTATTAACTTACTTCTTTGTGACCGGGTATGGTGACTTTTCCAACATCTTGACTCAACTTGATACGGGGCTGACCATTAATCTCGACCAATTTGTAAACACATCCCAGAGCAGGTTGGCGCTGACAAGTGACTGGAAATATCGATACAGTAATATTTCATCAGGATGCTTAATACTAAAAATAATGCTGGGGAATAAAGCTGGGGATAAAAAACCTTATTTGAGGGTTCATACATTACTCATTAGGTTGGCATCTTATTTTTTGTAAGTCTATGGTTAGCATGCACAAAGTCGAATTATTACAGGCAAGCCACGGACATGACGTAATACTCTTAGCGTAAGCATTTCCTACTTATATTTAACGAGTCTCTGTACAAAACTGATAGAAAAATTCCTGGTATTATTTTATAAAGTTTTACGGCGAGATTTTAGATTCAGATTGCAAGAACTTACAACATGCATGAATTGCATGTCTCATATCCTTACCAGTTTATGGATTATCTGTTTTATTTTATTTTATGCATTTTTGTGACATTACGGTACCTACCCTTACAGAATAATAAATATAATATTTATGATAAAATACCTAGATGTGTGCCAATGCCGAAACAATCGATCTTGTGTCCCTGTTCGTTCAAGCTGAGAATGGTATCTTCATTGATATCATTAGAAGCTACAATGGTTAGTTTCAAGAACCACGGCAGTTTGAACGCTCGGCCGATGCTCTCGAACGTGTCCCGCGCTAATACGGACAGGTACGCCAGGTCCCCACTGTCGATACGGATGCCCACCGCTCTGTATCCACAGTCGTTCAACGCTAAGGCCACAGCACAGAAGTTTAGTAGGCCACTCCTGTTAAAAAATATTCATGTAAACTACCAACTACAACCCAACTACAGACATACAAAGAACTATATTACGTGTGTGCTAAACACCGCCGACACCTCCGCTACTACACAGTTAACAACATATTTATAGATCCGAACGTCAAGTGGTTGCGGTATACGTAATTGAGTATGTAAATCAGTTGCAAATTGCAATCAACTCAATGACGACTACGGTTCAATAAACTTATGTTCAACGGTCTTCGATTCAAAGAAACTAAAAACTCTAGTTGAATGTGTAACTATTACCAAGTTAAATGTGTATGATGATAGCTATACATGCAATTACACCAACTTGATTACTGTGAATAAGTGCATATCCCTATACAATGCAACTGTGCCCAATGACTATATTGCCCCCATTCTCTCTCAAAAGTCCAGGACATTACGTCACACTGAAGCTAAGTGCATATCCCTATACAATGCAACTGTGCCCAATGACTATATTGCCCCCATTCTCCCTCAAAAGTCCAGGACATTACGTCACACTGAAGCAAATATAAAGTTGTCGACGGACGTGTTCTCATTTATTTACATTCGGTTATGTGAAGCGCCGTCCATTTAGGCTTCACTGAAAAAGCGAAACAAAACATAACATCTTAAACTAGTGCCATGGGTAGTATGTTAGGGTATTCCCAGTAGACGGACCCGGCGTGTGTTACGAGTGTGCTTGCATTATGTTACTCCGCCTTATGTTATGATTCCTTCATGCCCGTCCTAGGATGAGGTAGGTTGAATGCGAGTTGCAATGACTGGTCGGCCGGCCAGCATGTCAATAATCTAATTAATTAATTATTAATAATAATAAAAAAACTCCACATAACTTATAACGAAAATGCAAAACAATACAAATTGGTTAGACACCAAATGTCAACATGAGATGTCGATTTGCATCTTTACCTCAGTGTGCGTTCGACCGTGCTAATTCCATATGTACTATGTATACTCGGTGAGTTTTTCACTCTAGTACCATTGGTTCCACAGTTGCTATTGTAGCCAGAATGCCCATTCATAGTAGGCTGCCTGTGTCGTGACGGTAAGCCTTGAAAATTATACCTCTTGACATCGTACGTATCCACTAGAGCCAAGAAACCCGAGGGGAAGGCTAGGGCATATGATATGAGAGCAGCTAGTTCCCCGTCGCTCGCCTCCTCGGGGGAAATGTCTATCACGGAGGACACTCGGTTGCGCCAGTCTATCGCCAACTCTAGAAGGTTGCAAGGCTTTTGTGTCTCTGCGTGCCTTATCATAACCGAGTGTACATCATCGAGGCTGCTGAACGATGTCACAAATGAATGTGCGTGGGTCCCCTTGACAGGTATATTGAACAATTTCCCAGCCAACACATTGCTCGTACCATCGAACCCACCTGAAAACATGACACGTAATAAACATAATAAATCAGTAGCCACAAAATAATGCATAATGTTTAAGTCTCTATAAATATGAGTAATATTGCTTGAGATCATAGTATTATGTCACCTGTTACCAATTTAGAAAAATAACATGCAGGAACATGCGGTTAATCCCCAATCAATACCGATGGTTTTAATGGGCATTGTAGTAACTAGGTACACCATAAAAGCCAGTCAGCCAAGCAAGTTCTAGATAACTTAGTACATTTTAATGGAATAGCTTAAGGCAATTTAAAACTTTGTAACATTTTCCATTAGTGAGGGGTGAAGTATTCAAGGGCAAGGTTCGCGAAACTTGCCTGATTAAAGCTATCAACCAAAAGTATATTCGCCATTGGGGATTCTTATGAGTCAGTGGCGCGGTAGGGTGTTTTATGTTGCACAAGTTTGAATAGTGCCCGCGAGCCTCGTGCCTGGCACTGGGTTCGCTAGACGACCGAGCCGCGGAAACACGCTAATATAATCAATAGTACAAAGACAAGTTAATTTGCGCCACCGTACATCATAGTAGAACACACCTTATATACAAGGTGAAAGAAAAAGGGTATACTATTTTTTTTGCAAATTTACTCTGTAAATCTAAAACTATGGGCTTTGTGGGACAGTTGAAGTACTAAAGGTTTTGTAGACTTGTGAAATATGTGAACAGCTGTATTCCGATAACACCTTTTGTTTTTCAAGTTTTCTCCAAAGCTGATAGTTTTAGAATTACAAAGTTAAGTTTTGAAAAAAATAGTATACCCTTTTTGTTTCACCTAGTATAACAAAATACATAATTAAGTTAGCTAACCAATATACGCATATTTGGACGCCGATAGTCCACCATCGGGGCCTTGTGCTCTCCTCAATCCAAATTCAAGCAACGAGACATTTTTGCCAGCTACCATTCGGTAGCGTGCGGCGTTCGTTGCCATTAAGCTGCAAAAATATTTACTTTATAATTTATGAAGACAGATAGATAAATAATACTCTTAGTTAATTAAACTCTTATTAAGACAAATTAACTATTCTCTGGGACTCGTTAGGGGTCAAACTTCGGCGTCATCATTGATCACCATTGTCGATCCTGGCTTACAGCAGTAGGTAAAAGTGGTGGGAGTCTGTGGCGGATCTAGTCCTAATTTAAAATACTCTTAATAACAACTAAACCATACATCTATTAAAGTATTATAGAGTACAGCTGCTTCTCTTTTCTGAGGGAACAAAAAGCCTCACCAAATCAAGTTCTATTAGGTAAGTAAATTTGATCTGTTGCATGATGCCTTCATGTAACAGCATTTGGAAGATTATTTAATGGGACCATTTTAATTAATTTTATAACTTATGCAGATATGATCAGGGAGAAGGATCCACCACTGACCCTCGATTTGTCAACCTCCAAAATTATAAACCAAATAAGTTGATGGATTTGTCCAACAAGACCAAAATCAGTTAGTCAAGTCTGTCTGTCATGTGAAAAGAGTGTGTGGATGGTAGGTCTCCCAAATCATTGTAGAATGGATTTCCGCAAAATAACGCTTAAGTGAATCAGTTGAAAAGAGTAACCACTGAGTTTCTTGCCGGATCTTCTCAATGGAAGCAGCAGTTGAAGCAACCAACAGGTGCTACATTCTGGCTATTTTATTTTATTTTAGTACCTTGATGGCTCACATGAATTAAATATTTTGTTTTTTTTTTAATCAATTATGCAGATATTATGTTTTAGTTACGGTACTAAACCTTTAATATTTTGGGTGGTGATAAAAACATCTATTGTGCGATACATTTACCAACAACAAAGTTTCAAGATTTTGTTGTTTTATCTTACACATTTTAATTATTTACCTACCGAATATCGCTACAAGGACGCGTATGACACGCGACGAGGGCGTAGAGTTCGTAACATTTAGAGCGTTCAATTTAAATATTTTTATTTTTGTATGAAAGTCTCATGAATTATTAAACGTCATAGAACAAAAGATGTTGTTTATGACGTAAGTAATAAAAAAAACACTGTATCTAAATAAATCTGTCAAATACACACCCTTCCTACAAACACTTTAAACAGCTAAAATACTTATGAGTCATTTTATGATTAAAAAATTGCACGTATTTATGCAGATTCTATAGTGAGATTGAGAACCTTGTTGTTACATAAAATTGCAATATATACCTACAACAAGCCTACAACCCACATACTGTAATTAACCGATCTAGCCATGCCCGACGGCTGATAACCATGGGAATTATAATTTATCTGACAACAAATTTTCGTATCTAAATGACACAATACTTATAATCTGGGGGCCCTGATAAGAAGGGTGAAATAACAGAATACATAAATAGTACATTGTTACACGAGTGGTGAAAGTGACTTATTTTTCCCGAGACGGGGTTTGGCGCCCGAGCGTAGCGAGGGCGCTAATAGTTCGAGGGACAAAATAAGTCTTTCACCCGAGGTAAACACTGTGATTTTCATTACGAATACAAGGAAAATCAAAATAAAAACAGGAATTGGCTAAAGAAATAATACAAGGAAGTATGAACAATACTCTACAACTCGAAAAAAAAAAAGATCGGGTGCCGCCTATTTTGTTTTTTTTTCGTTGGCCGGCCAGCTTCATTATTTAGCCATTATTTTTAATTTTCATCTTCAAATATGTTGCCCAAATCTATGTTATTTTAAAGAAATTGTTGAAACTAAATTATAATTAAGTCATTTAAAAATATATATTATTTTTTTACGTCGTGCTGTAATTGAGTGACTGTAGAAAAAGTTAAAACATGGTTCCATAGAAATGTGAAAATGGAGCTAGTTTTTTTTTATAATTTGACAGCTGTCAGTTGAAAGCGATTCTCTCGGGCCGGAAAAGTATTACTTTCAACCCGCTCCTCAGGCATCTTCAGACCTACTTTCAGAGTATGAGTAATGAAATAGTACATTGTTACATGAGTGGTGAAAGTTACTTATTTTGTCCCGAGACGGGGTTTGGCGCCCGAGCGTAGCGAGGGCGCTAATAGTTCGAGGGACAAAATAAATCTTTCACCCGAGGTAAACACTGTGCTTTTCATGACGAATACAAGGAAAATAAAAATAAAAACAGGAATTGGCTAAAGAAATAATACAAGGAAGTATAAACAATACTCTACAACTCGAAAAAAAAAATCGGATTGCCGCCTATTTTGTTTTTTTTTTTCGTTGGCCGGCCAACTTCATTATTTAGCCATTATTTTTCATTTTCATCTTTAAATATTTTGCCCAAATCTATGTTATTTTAAAGAAATTGTTGAAACTAAATTATAATAAAGTCATTTAAAAAAATATATTCTTGAATTAATACTTAACTTTATGTTTATTTAAATTTTACATCGTGCTGTAATTGAGTGACTGTAGAAAAAGTTTGAACATGGTTCCATAGAAATGTGAAAATGGAAGTAGTTTTTTTTTATAATTTGACAGCTGTCAGTTGAAAGCGAAACTCCCGGGCCTGAAAAGTATTACTTTCAACCCGCTTCTCAGGCAACTTCAGACCTACTTTCAGAGTATGAGTAATGAAAATGTATTTTACATAATAATATAAGTACACTAGCTGTGCCCGCGACTTCGTTCGCGTGGAATTTAATAGGCAAAGTTTCATACAATCTTTCATCCCCTATTTTATCCCCTTGGGGGAGGAATTAATCAAAATCCTTTCTTAGCGGATGCCTACGTCATAACATCTACCTGCATGCCAAATTTCAGCCCGATCCGTCTAGTGGTTTGGGCTGTGCGTTGATAGATCAGTCAGTCACCTTTGAGTTTTATATATATAGATATATATAAGTACATATTCATATCTTTTTTCTTAGCTTAATTACGAAATAATCTTGGCATGTTTACTTTTTATGTTTAGAGTATTACTAGTTCCCCACAGGAAATAAGGTACAAAAATGTTAATTAATAAATTTAAATTTATTAAATATTTATCGTTTAATCATTTTGAATTAGGAATTACTTTAAAATAGAAATTCCATGATTGGTTGATTAATGTAGTTTTTTTTTCTTCCATCTCCTATTATTTCTTTCGATTAAATTCGGGCGGGTTCCAAGACAATTTAACTTTTCCCCGGGACTCGTCGAGGGTCAAACCCCGACGTCATGATTGGTCACCATTATCGACCCTGGTTTACAGGAGTTACAGTGGTGGGAGTGTGTGGCGGAACCATTCCCAGTTAATGTAGTAACATCCCTAGAACAAAATCCCAGGAATTGCTTTTCGTAATTTATCATGGTATCGCTGGTCTATTGTATGGTACCTATAGTACACAAGGCTAAATATCAAGCTATACATTTCCAGGAGGGTAAGCTGACCTGTCATTGTACTAAAATCCTATACAATGCGAGATCAGCATATTTTGGAAATGTATTGCTGTATATTCTTGCTTGGTAAAGGACCTTCCTGTTGGTGTCTTAATCTAGCGATTGTGATAGGTATTTATACTAAAATGTGCTAAATTACTTACAATGGCCACAAATATTTTTTCAACATTATATAACACTAGCTGTCCCCACGACTTCGTCCGCGTGGAATAGTGTCTTTGGGTAGTATATTTTATTATTTAGGCTAATAATTGTATGAATAAGACATTTACGTATATAAAATTGAATGAGCTATTTGAAGTGTTTCACTGCAAAGAGCTATATTTAAATACAAACTTTCATCGCCTATTGTTATCTTACACTCTTGAGGGTAAACTTATATATTATGTCATATTTATTTACATCGAATCAACAGCCTAAAAAATAAATTTTAAGCTTCTAGCTCTAATAATGACGATACTTCCATACAACTTTTCATCCCCTGTTTCAACCCCTTAACGCTTTTTTCGCATTAAAAAGTAGCCTGTATCCTTTCTCAGGCTCTATTTACACTATATGTGTACCAAATTTCATATAAATCGGTTCAGTAGTTTTGGCGTGAAAGCCCGACAGACAGACAGACAGAGTTACTTTCGCATTTATAAAATTAGTAAGGATTAACGTTGTAGTAAAATTGGATAATTAAACATAATGTGTGTGACTGGTACAGGTGTCTGTTAAAATATACCTGTTTTACCTTACATAACATGTAATTTATAATTTTACAATAATCAGGTGAAATATAAAATAAATGAAAATGTAACATTAATGGAGAAAGTATTTGAAATACCTACCTACCTATATAGTTAATTCTGAAGAGACAAATATGGATTTTTTAATAATATTGGATCAAAGTATATTACTTGTATTTGTCCCTATAAAAGTTTAATCATATTATAACATAATACGTAGTTAGGTATAATTGTAATTTATTTACTGTAAGTTAGTTTATAAGTAGTTCTTATACTGTAAATATTATGTAAATATTTAAATAAATTATTGGTAGGTACCTATATAAATATAATTATCTAAAAAACAATGAAATACTGGCTTACCTTGCAAAGTTAACCAGAGTCAGTAAAGTTGTTTCAAGCAATTGGGCAATGATCAAAGGTCCTTCAACTCTTAATAGAGGCACTCTGCAACATGTACAAAACATTTAATACATATTTTATGTAGGTATATCAATATTAATATGACGAGGTTTTAAAAAGTTAAATATTTAATGTGGCTTGGTATTATCTATCAAACTAAATGTTCCATTAATATATTTTTTTTCTAAATACTAACTACAAAATTAATAACATGATATACAATATGATTTCTAAACTATAATAATTTTCTTAAAAAACTATAGAAATGATAATAATTTCAAATGAATAACAATAATGAGAATAAGCCAACCTCGGAAATACAACAGATCCTTCTTCAATGGCACTAAGCTTAATATTCTCGCAGGTTAAATCTTTCAAGTATGCAAAAAACTCAGGTTCAATATTATCAGGTAAAGTTTGTTTTAAATACTCTATATCTGCAAGAGAAGTTTTCAAGTTAATGTTCAGCTTTAAATAAATTATTATGTAAGTAATATAGGTAGGTAATAATTCATACCACTATCGGAATAATGAAAGTTTTCTAAAAACTTAAGACACTCTTCAAGACCAGCAAATATGGTAAATTCGCCTTGAAATGGATTTGCACGGAAAAATAAATCAAACACGGCCACATCATTCACTTTGCCAGACTTCCAATATGCATATGCCATAGTTATTTGATATAGATCTGTTGAACAAACATTTTGTAATTAAATAATAACGAACTATAATATTATACACATTTAATTTAATAAATAATGTACACTAGATACCCTATATAAAAATAAAAATGCAATATAGTAACATTGTTTACATTAAAAAAGATACATAATGTTTATTAACGTCAAAAATATAAAATTAACTTCTATCTCTAACTTTAAATTGCTTCATATTAGGTTCTAACTGTAACATTATGAATAGTAAAATATATAAACTACCCACTACCTACATAAAATGATCATAAACTTACATTTTAATCTAAAGTAAGAAAGATAAGACACCTTCAATTTTAAAAATATCTCAAAATATTTTCTCCACTGAGTAGGTACTCACCAGTGAGGAGTGGTTGCACAATTCCATTTTGCCGTGCCATCTTTCTATTGCTTAGTCTTTCGTCACTAGACATTTCCGTTGTAAGTACAGAAGTTTGAGCACAAGCAATTAGCAACGTGAGGTATATATGACATCTGACGAACGACTAAAATAAGTAATTTCATCGTGGTCAAGTGCCAGACAGTTGATAACAGCGCGCCAAACACAATTTGACAGCCAATCTAAGCATGCGCATTTGACTCCTATTGACTTCGGACTACTTCGGAGTTTAGAGGTCAATATTGAAGGTCGAAATTTTGCAGCTTACTACGCATTTTTTTTTGTGTTAATGTATTTCATCTGCAAGGCAGTTTGGAACAAAAATCTGAAAATTTACCGCACAAAATAAGCACAGTACTTATTTATAGACATATTCTCTTTGGTCGCACACACGCACAGATGATACAATTACAAATGACAACGGTTAGTGATGTGATAGTTTGTTTGTTGTGCCGAAAAAACTAGAGTTGTGCAAAACCGCTACAAGGCAGCAACATGCTATTAAATGCTACGTTATAACAAAATAAGCGGGCGCACTACAATACATACGCGGTATGAGAGTTACGCGTTAATCAGCATAGTAGCACGTATGGGTGGACTGACTCGCGTTTAGCATTCTACTAGTAAACTAGCAGTACTACCACCAAAGAGAAAATTATACTCACTACGTAGCACACAGCGCGCGGCGGGGCGTGCGCTTACACACAGCAAGCTGGTTCTGTATGTATGCTAGGCTTGTTGAAAAAGTATCGTCATATCGATGTATTGACATTTTAATTCGATATATCGATATGATGTCCTGACGACGAATCATGTCCTCGTCCAGTAGTAGTAGTAGTCTTTTTTTATTGAGATTTTTGTACATTTTGTATAAAAGTTACTATTGGTTTTAAATATTGAACTAAATACACTATTATTTTAAAAACGCAAAATCTTCTGAAAAATACCGGTATATAGATATATCGATATTTTCCTCGATATTGATATTGTAATAAATATCTACACATCGATATATAGTTTTTTCCCTAATGAATGCGCGCGAAACTTTTGCAGAGTGTAATAATAGCATCCAGTGCAATATTATAGTACTCTGTGATCCAGTGATACCCGTTGTGTAAAAAACATCCTTTAATTTGGTGTTATATGATATAATAGTACACACACTCCTATTTCAGATACAAAACAAATTACTCTGTGTTCACTGCACAGACTTATAAACACAAGAGTTATTATTCTCGGTCTTTATCGGATGGTCTTCTCTTTTGCAAGTGGGGCTTATACAACAAATCTTTATAGTTATGGGTATCTATAATACGTATATTTATTTTCATAACAGTTACAGTAAGGCATAAGCTAGGGGTGTCCACTTCGAAAAAACATCGATGTTTTTTTCGATGCGATATATCGGAAGTGTGTATCGATGTCTTTCGATGTATCGGTTACAAACATCGATGTTTACTGAAAATCGAGTACTTTTTCTAACATTACATCACACCACAAAGCCCTCACCTAGTCAGCCTTCTGACACTCCACGCAAGCGTCAAATTATAATTATTATACTACTCCTACACCAGCACTGTCCATGCCTGCACATTTATTGTGTGTGTTCAAGGATGCTGAATGTTGAAGAAATCTATATAACTAAGAAAAAACTACTTTTCATGGTGTACGACCATACACGTACATTTGCCGAAGCAGCATTCACACTTTGACCCAAATGTTCACATTAACGCAAATTGTATTGCAACCAAAATCAGTTCGTCATCAGTCAACAAGCAAACCGCACGTTCTCACCCCTCATTAAATTCACTCCTATTACTTACGTTTAATGTCAATTTTATAATATAACAACTTTTATCAGCTATATCAGTATTTCTATCACCCCTACCCAACCCCTATCAGACAAATTAGTACGGGCATCCCACACATGGAAACAATCACTGATTCAAATATTGTTTATAAAAAATTAAAACCATGAATGAGAATAATTTAGAGATCAAACTGAGTTTTCATTAAATTCACTGGTATTCGATATTTTATGAAAATACAGTACATAGTAAAATAAATATATTAATAAACGCACTGCATACTGTATTTGTCGCAAATCACAAAATGTTGTCTTAAATGTTTTCAGGTTTTGGATAAACTATAAAAATACACGAAAATTTAGAATTTCGCGGGCTACACAGGCGCCTTCACCTTAAGAGCTATTATTCTTTACATAATTTTAAACTACGAGACTAGATTTTTCGTTTCAGGTTTTGTTTGAAGTTCTAGTTGCAGTAGGGTTTTATATATTTCGTTTTTATCTATTGTTTGCTTAGACCTTGGTTCGTTAATCTATGATTGTTTGTCGAAATTACTGCATATATATATTTTTTTTACTGGCAACACAAATCTGGATTTCCAGACACTACCATGGCACTATTTACAACTGACAGGGGGCTTATAATAAAAACATATTACGTCAAACTATTGCAAATCATGTTTCAAAGTATACAATGATGTTATTATTTGAGCAACAAATTTTTAGTTAGCAGCGCTAGTGGTCTGTCGTTTTCAGGGTGTTCCTTGTCATGATGCAGTAACAATCCTCGTCTTGTCACGAACTTCTCGTTACAGAATGTGCATTGGAATGGTTTCTCTCCCGTGTGTTGATACATGTGGTACTAAAATTGAAATAACCGTATATTATTTTACAATAAACCAAAGTTTATGTAGATACCTAGTTAGGGGCATAAACAAATCTATTAAGTCATGTTCATTTGTCGTCGACATTTTACAAGGGTATACTCCATTTGTTATAGCATTAGACAGAAGTTAAAAAAGGTTATCTTTAGTGTCCACTTTGTAATAAAAGTACAATTAACGAGTTACAGTTACGATTGACGTCGAATTTATTATAATCTATTTATATACCAGCTTGTCACACCTAACTGTAATAATATTAATTATTTATCTTATTAAATATATTGCCTTTCATTTAAATAATAATTATTTCATTACAATTTAAAAGTGTCGATGCTAAAAACCTAAAAGAAGCAGGGGTGAACATAACGGGAACGTTTTTCGTTTCACTATAATCCTACCAAATCTAAAATGTTACCTAATCCCTTCAGAGGTTATTACAGCAGGGTATTTCTAATTTTGTTGGACTATGTTATCTATGAAATTGACGTAAATAATGTGCTGTCAGTGTTTGTCATTGAGTCATTCGCCTGCACTCTAAGTTCCTGTGAATACCTTGTTTGTTATTGTTGTCGAATTTTCGTGATTTAATTGTTACTTGTTACTGTTTTTCTATCAAAAGCTATGTTAAAACAATTTTAATGTAATGACTCTAAATAAAAGTTGTTTTGACTTGGAAATAAAATGTTTTGCATCCCTGCTTCTGCGAGCCTCTTATGTCTAATGTTATAATAAATGGAGTATAGGTAGGTAATTTTCGTTTGGCAATACTTACTTTACGCGCTGTCATATGGCTCAAAAGGGATTGTACCCAGGGAGGTTGAAATAACTATAAAAAAGTGCTCTCATAGTTCTGCAAGGATATGAGCCAAACAACTGAATGACTATAACCACTTCCCAAAATCTCAATTGTTAATTAAAAAAATATCGACCATGGAGTAATATTCCCACTGCAAGTAACTGCAGGCAAAATAATCACATTTTAAGATACTTACAGTGTAATTATCTCTCTTCATGAATGTATGATCACAAAGCTGACATTGATATTTAAATAAGCCTTTTACATTGGCAACGGGTGGTTTCGGTTCACTAGGTTGTTCATTCTCCAGAGTTATATTATTAAATCGCTTCACTCTGCCTTCCGCATGTTTCCCAGGGTGCATGCGGCTCCTGTGAGAATAGCAGTTGCCGGAGCTGGCAAAACATTTTTCACAGAACGGGCACTTGTATGGCTTTGCTCCAGTGTGTTGATTTATATGGAACTGTAAAATAGATTATATTTTCATAATATACTTATTTATGTAGGATCCAATGGACTAGCGCGTATTAGGTATAATACGCTGGACGCATTCCGCATATAAAACACACGTACCTGTGACAGAAATATAAAGAAATATCACTTAAGTATTTTCGACAAAATACTTGCATTGTTTCGTTGTTTACGCGGCAGCAGTGAATTACAAAAGATTCATGCACATTATTAAAAAAAACCCCTAAACAGAAGTAATCGTTTTGTTATTATCTTGGTTAAATGGCCACCGCGTATTATTCGTGGCAGTCGGTTGAAGCTATGATTCTTATTAAATCATTGTTATATTTTCTTACAATTGTTATAAAAATGCAAATACCTTCAAATCTTGATTCCTTTTAAAGTTTTTCTTACAATAATCACATTGGTAGGGCCTATCTGTACTGTGGGTAATACTATGTGATCTCAAATTGCTCCATGTGTTGTAAGACCTTCCACATATCTTGCAAGTGAATGATTTGTTGGAAGGCAAGTGGATACACATATGTTCTACGTAAGTCTTCTCAGATCTGAACCTGAAAATATCATAAACACCCATTTATTATTAAACAACACAGATTTATTAGTAATGAGCTGATCAATGAGAGCTGATTTTCGTGTAATGGCTTAATTTATTTATTAAATTTTGAATGATAAAAGTAGCCATCCCTTCAGGCATGATGTAAGGTTCCACCAAAACAACTTTCATTATAATATATTCAGAGACTTATGTACAAACAAAAGTTCAGAACTCTATATCAATAATAGCGCCCACACTATAATTTTTCACCCTGATTTTTTTCGATTTATATACATTTAGTGATCAGAAGGAATCAAGGGAAGTACTTACGATCTTCCGCAAAATTGGCACCTGCCGCTTGAACGATGCTCCTTTAAATGTGCTATTAAATCGCATTTGTAATCAAACATTGCATTGCATGTGTAGCATTTATACTGCTCATCATCGCGCTTTACATCATTGAGGTGTACCCACGAGTGGTTCTTCAAAGCTAATTCTGTGTAAAAACTGCGTCTGCATGTTACACACGGGAATGGCTTTAACTTTTTCTTCTTCTTAATTTTTTCCTGTTTTTCTTGTTTTTTATATTTTTTCCTAATCAATTTTATGGTTACATTGTCGGCATCAACATCATGTAGGTATGTCACATCTTGGACAACAGAACTGTTGCTGTCATAGTTGGGTGACAGCGGTTCCTCAGAGTTCTGAAGCACCATCATTGGATCAACACTCACCTCAATCTCAGTACTTGTATTTTCATTTTCACTAACCTCCTCTGATTCAGATTTTACTTCATTCTTAATTGATTTGTTCATAAATTCCTCTGTAATAACTTCGTCCAGCATTAAACTACGATTTTGCAATACATCCTGTGCTCTTCTAGCAACATCTATAAACTCACACACTGTTTGCAATTTTGTACAACATTGAATGCAAATATTTTTAGGCAACTTGTCATCTTCTTCAACCTGTAAATGAACAATTTATAATGCTTATATGATATACATGCATATTATTATTATCACATGATAACAGTAACTATAATAATATATGCAGGTAAGTACCTATATGCATGTGCAACATACCTCAATTAATAAATATTTGTTGAGTTTGTTTTGAAGCAGCATTGCTTCAGCTTCCTGGCTGAATATCATGATTGTAACCTCTTGTTCTTCGGCGCAAAGACGACAACATCTCTCAAAATTTGCTTCTAACAGTTCCGCCATTTTTATGTGGTTGCCTTTCTAAGTATACTGATACTGTAATAATGATTTTTCGAGTTGCTCTGCGGTGGGTAACAACGCATGCGCGCTTGAAGATAGCGATGTCGAGTTTCCGTATACTTCATTATTATTGATATTTTTCCGAAGTATAGCATACACCCGAAACTACCCAGTGCGCAAACTCGTCTGATGAACTTGCTCACGCACGTATCTGGTAAGACGTAAGTAGTATTGTATTCTCTTTGCTGGTAAGATGAAATTTGAAATACCTTAGTTATTTTATGGTTTTGATGGTTCCATTTGAATCTGCTTACTGTATTTGTTTTAATCAACGTAATCAAGTCTAACGAGTGAGATATTTTATTAAAGATTCCACAAACATTAAATAGGCACACAAAAATATTATAACAATAGTCGACCATACATGAGTTTTTTAAATAAATCTGTAATCTAAGAAGAAAAATATTAAATAAATAATAACAGCTGATGATGTGACTTTGCACCACAGAGTACCTTTGCACTGACTGACAGACACACAGACAGACAAAGGCTGGTGATGATGTAGGCATGGGCAAAAAATTCAAAATATCGATATTACATCTTGAAATAATTGATATATCATGGATATTGTTTTTAAACGTATTTTGTTATGCTATATCATATATTATGCTCTGTATTTTTCTATGTAGCAGATAACTACTGGCCTTAGACTATTTTATTCACTTGCTTCACACTTCAATAAAATAGTTTTTAACTAGGAAATTTTATGTTGTGGTTTTCAAAGCCCCCCTCCGTCTTTCCTACATAGACAGCGATGATGGCATTTCAATAATAATAAAATAAGTACAAAAAAACCCTATTTTAATTTTGTAGTTTTACAATTATCGGTCACATTTTTGTATTGTATTGTTATTAATTGTGTTTGTTATTGCTATTTGTTACTCGACATTGGCAGAATCACATTGGGCCTGAAGCAAAGAAAAGAGGCCATTTATATATAAAAATATATAAAAAACCCATGATCTTAACATGTGAGTATTTGAAGATTATATATATGTAACTAGCTGAGCCCGCGACTTCCTCCGCGTGGAATTTTGATCCTTTCTTAGGGGATGTCTACGTCATAGTAGCTTTATGGATGCAAAGTCTCAGCCCGATCGGTTTAAAATTGACAAATTTTCATACAAACTTTCATCCCCTATTTTATCCCCTTGGGGGTAGAATTAATCAAAATCCTTTCTTAGCGGATGCCTACGTCATAACATCTACCTGCATGCCAAATTTCAGCCCGATCCGTCCAGTGGTTTGGGCTGTGCGTTGATAGATCACTATGTCAATCAGTCAGTCAGTCACCTTTAAGTTATATATCTATAGGTACAAATAAATAAAATTGGAGTGTCTGTTTGTAATTTCAAAATAACACCTTTTCACTAAATGCATATGAAAGTACATACGACACCTATAGCAAAAACGCGATTTAAAACATTTTTGTCTGACTGTCTGTCTGTTTGTCTGTGTGTTTGTTCCGGGTAATCTCCAAAACGGCTGAACCGATTTTGACGGGATTTTCACTGGCAGATAGCTGATGTTATAGGAAGTAACTTAGGCTACTTTAATATTAGAAAAACAATTAGGGTTCCGCGTAAAAAAATAAAAACACATTAAATCAAAGATTATCTCCGAAACGGCTGAACCGTTTTTGACGGGACTCTCACTGGCAGATAGCTAATATTATAAGGAGTAACTTAGGCTACTTTAATCTTAGAAAATCAATTAGGGTTCCGCGTAAAAAATAAAAACACATGAAATCAAAGTGTATTTCCGAGATGGCTGAACCGATTTTCACGGGACTTTCACTGGTAGATAGCTGATATTTTAAGCAGTAACTTAGACTACTTTTATTTTCGAAAAACAAAATATTAAAAAATGGGTCCTGCCGCGCGGGCTCATAACGCGGGAGCGGGCGTTTTTGTTAAGTTAAATTCCACGCGGGCGAAGTCGCGGGCTCAGCTAGTAATATATATAACTGAAATGATGTATGGCCGTCAGTCAGTCACTATGTTTTTTTAGTTGAACAGCGCTGTTTAGTAAAGTGGCTAGGCTGTTAATTGAACGGCGAATTAAGCTAGTTGGCTGCGACCGGTATATGAGGTTATATAGGGATAGGAAGTAGACTAATTAGAAATGTCAAATAATATTTTCGTAAGTTGTACCGACTTGTACCCAAATTATGTAATGTAGGTAGAAATGTATGTTGCTGATTTTAAAACTAAGTACCTAGTTAATTAATCAGTGGAGGAAGCAGTCTAACTACTTACTTACTTAGTACCTAATTAGGTATAACTTAAAGTCAATAATCTTTGCATCTTTTGGACTGATTATACCTAGCCACAGATGTGTATCTAGCTATCTGCATCTTCAGTACCTACATAGGTATTTAAACCAGTTAATGGGTAGGACATATAAGTAGGTTCCTATTTAGATTACCTATACATTTATAACATTTTATGACTTTCATGTTATGGTAGACCCTACCTACTTATTTGTAAGCCAAGGAGATAGTTGAGCGGGGTGAGGGGCATTATTCTCAACTCGAAGCGAGCGAAGACCGGTCTGTGTACCATACATACAGTGCGCAGCGCGGGTGGTGCGGCGGGTGCGCGTGGGCAGGGAGACTAGGCGGTGCGGGCGGGGCTCGCGTCGTCAGTCGCGCAGCGAGCGCTATATTGTAAGTACCTACGTCGGGTGGCGCCGCGCCAGCCCGTCGCGTGCTAGTGTTGTGTCACAGCGGTGGGCCAGGTCGGTTTCGAGATTTCTTCGTTCCGACGTAAACCATGGCCCTCAACTCGGACGCTGAACAGAAATCGAACCTGGTCCTCCGCGTGGACCAGGATTCCGACTCGGTTTTGCAGTCATTGTTCGACACAGTGCTTAAGCCGGACTCGAAACGACCGCTACAGGTGCCTCTTCGAATGCGACAGCTTCCAAAGTCGTTCTTTAACCCGCCGTCAACCGGTTCCAAGTCGCCATCTGTGTCTCATTCGCGAGAAAACTCGGCTGACTCGGCGTTCGGATCGTCGTCCGCGACTGGCGCCTCACCGGTGTCGCACTCTCGGGCACATTCGTCACCCGCAAGCTTGCAACAGACTTATGCAGCGGGACAACAAACCCAGCAGCCGCCGCTGCATCATCAGCATACAAAACAGAGGTCTTACGATGTGGGAACACATATTCCCGACGATCTTGGTCCACTTCCGCCCGGCTGGGAGCAAGCTCGCACACCTGAGGGACAAATATACTATCTCAAGTAAGTTGTTAATGTTATTACTATTTGTGAACGTTGTATAATTTTTGTTGGTGCTTTTACTTACAATTGCTTGTTGTGCAAATATATAGGTCAAAATTGATTAGTAAGAACCACAACATTTGTATGTAGGTGAGTGTAGTTACCTACACACCTGTTTAAAAGGTAAGTAGTTATGTAGTAGATAGTTTTATTTCCAGCAGCAGCGAAGAAATACCAAGTAACTTACCTAGAAGAAAATGAGGCAGATGACACGAAATCTTAAATGTTTCTAGTTACTCAAATAGGTACTTATATAAACGAATACTAAATTTTTACACACACTACCTATTTACATAAGAACACATATCCTATAATGTATAATTTTGGAACAAGATTTCAAAGCGAAAAAAATAATTTATGAGGCTTCAACATCAAGAATGAAAGGAGCTAGATAGGTATAACACTATAAAAGTGTGTATAAAAGTGTTCTACATATAGTAATGTGAATGCTCGCTGTTAAGACGGAAAGCTGGTGCACTTATAAGGTTCCACTGGGAGTAAACCAGATAACGGGAAAGTAACCTAGGAAATAACTTTTAAAACAAACACAGAAATTATGACAATGAATGTTGATAAACATGTTATTGTTTAGATCATGATTTTATATGCCGCTACTTCTTTAGGGTCTGATTAGTTAAAAGAACGTGGGGAAAAGCAAAATTAAATGCTTAAGGGATGCTGAACCGAACAGAATCCAACAAAAAATAAAACGAATAGGTCTCCTTTGAAGTAGGTATCTATTACGTTAGGGAACATAGAGAAACGGTTGTATTTGTCAATTTAATGCATTAATTAGTACCTACCTGCGTTTTTAGAATCTTACCACCAGACAGTTCCAAAGGTAGGTACCGACGAGATGACAATATACCAGTTTCTTCTTACAACTTATCTTCGTCATGTCCTTCAATCTCCGTACCTAAGTAAATTTTTGCGAATCATGGAACTGTAATTACAAATATAATACAAATAAATTTCAATAAGTAGTACCTATACCTTCCTAAGTTTTAAAACTAATACTCGAACATATTGTCGTCATTATCTTATCGCGATATACCTGCCGTCGGTAGGTACATAATGATAAAACTCGATAAGGCCGAGAAATTATAGTACGCCATTGTACCTATGTATGTAGTATGTCTTGTGTCTGCTGGCCAAAATGTAGTGGGAGATCATGTTTTTTTTAAGTCAGGTATTTTCCTCTTACCCACCAATAACAAAAGAGTTTGGTTTATGACTTTCATATTATATAGCTGTAACTACTTCCCTCACTCCACCATGTTGATTGAAAAGTTCTGACCGACTATGCATGCTAATTGCTCAACTCATGGATTTACTGTCCTTATTAGTGCCTTATAAATCAATATTTAACATCTTTAGCTCAGTAACTGAGTTATCGGATCGCTCGCAAATATCACAATATAAGCAGAGTCATCGCTGCATTCACCTCACGAAATTTGACTACCACCGTGTTTTTTAAACTTCCTAGCAAGATACCAAATACAGCATGTGAACCTGGGAGAGGCGTACTGAATGTAACTTATTAGGATAGGCAAGTACTTACAGGGACAAAAAAATACACACGAATTGAGAACCTCCTCGTTTTTGAAGTCGGTTCAAAATAGTTAATGCGGCAAGAGGTAATCCTTGAGACGAATCCAGTTATGCATTGAAAACAATGCCCATAATTTTGAACAATTACTCAGTTCCCTCTTATTAATAAATGTGGATTCGCGGGCGAATAGTTACACACCGAACTATGTATCTCTTCTGTCATCAGTAATTTGACATTCAAAAGAAGAAGACAAAGCATGGTGCAACAAAACAACCGCCAAACCACGTTTATTAATAAGGGAGTATTAAGGTTTAATAGGTTTAACTCTTTGATAACAAAGGTTTAACATCAAAAAAGTATTTTGTTTGAGATAAAATGAGGATGTTACCGAAGTATAAATATAACACAAAACTTTGTGTTCGTAGTCATGTAGATAAGTTTGTGCCATTGCATTTGTTAAAGTAGATTAGGACTTTGGGTTGGTACATAATTGGGTTATTTTCAATTGTATATTTCATTACTAACATCACTTTTCTCAAAAGGCAAAAAAAATTGCCTCTACGTGTAAGCTCTTGGATTTACTAAGCATACGATAACATATCTCCGTAATTGTATTAGGTATTACATTCTAATTATGGTAAAATCGAATAATTAGATAGGTACCAGTGAGTTTTATATTTTTTGTCTTGATTTTGTATTTTTACACCTACCTATGCATCTCAAAGAGTTGTCTTGTTTTCTATGCAAACCACTGTCATTTGTTATTGATTGATCAAACGATATTGATACTAGGCCACATAATGGTACTGTATTAAATGTTGGAAATAATGTTGGAAATATTTTGAGAGCACCTACGACTGTATAACTAATTCCTCTCCAATATAAATAGCTAAATTCAATCATCTACGGAAAGATACCTTAAATATCTGACTGAATTTGATCCGAACAGATGCCGGTGCTAATGGTTGAAGCCGGTCGAGTGGACTAGAATAATTATATCGATAATCGGTAATGGCTGGTCGGTAGTCTGGCGCCATCGCCATTATTGTCATGTTCTCAGATGCGCACGCGGCGTAACTACAATGAACTATCCACCAATTATAAACAAAACAATATTCATTTTTGCACCTTTTTAACAAATTTATCAGTTTAAAATGTAAGGACATTTCCTTGTTTATTTAAAATCTAGTGCGATGAAGGTATGAACATTGTATAGCTATCCTTAATATCAATGTAACAAGTTGCGTACTTTTGGACATACATAACAAGTCTAGTTCTTGGGCCTCTGTTTCTACGTTGTCGCAATGCGTTAGTCACCTCGGAGTGTGGAAGTTAGCCAACGCGACATCAAAGCTTTTGCCACCTCATAAATAAACACAACCTGTTGTAGTACACGCTCTAGAACCAAGTTAATATGTTTTTGTTGTGTTGTTTAAATAATATTACTGTCGGTCGGATAGAAAAAGAGTGTAAAGAGTAAGTTTATTCGAAATTCAAAAATACTTTCAGCTATTCACCTTATAAGTCCACATTGTGTGAGAAATTGAACAGTGCTAGCTATGTTGCTAGAAAAACTGAATCAAATCTTTTTATTGCGAATCTATATTTTAACGAATTACTAGCCACGAATTATTATGTAACCTTATATTATCTCAACTATACAACAGAGGTATACAGGAAATAATCTACAACCTACCTCCGCTTACCAAATTTTTTGCAAACCCGTGCAGTTGCTTTTGCGTGATTCTTAATCAAACTTAGAAATTAATTAACAAAGTCACACATTTACTGCGAAGTTAGTAAGGATTATCAATGATAATTCAAAGGTATTCTGTTCGGTCTCTCAGTTAGTACTGCCAACGCGGAAGGCCTGCATGTTACATCTGCAACGACGCACTTCATAAGCTCCCTTAAAATATTGATATTTTGAATATCAAAGGTATTAATTTAGACGGGCGGGCGCTTGGCTCCGCTCGCCACGGCGCGCGCTCCGGCAGCAGGAGCATACCGCGATGGACCATTGCTAGCGGTGCGTCTCTTCCGTGTCGGTAAATAGACGGGCGCGTCGTTTCTTAATTGCGAGCTGGGGCCGATGCTTTATAAGCTCCATAACGTCCGTCGACGTACGTCTCGACTGCGAAATGTTTGCTTTAATTATTATTGGAATGGAGGGTAATTCTCTGTGGTTTTGTTCGGCTAGACTTGGCGATGTTCCGAAACGGGTAGCGATGCAAATTGCCTTGGCTAACGCCCAACGCGGCGCTATCAGGCCCAGTAGCTTCAGCACGTACGTCACACCTTTCTGCTGACTCTTGACCTGAAGTTCTTACCTTCTTACGTCAGGCCCATCTTCTTGTATGTACGTATAACGAAGGGTTAGTACCTTAGCTTGGTTCTCCTACTATCAGATCTCCATTATATATACTATACAATACACCATTACTGATATCATTATTTTTGTATTTCGTGTTATTGCAAGACCCATGAAGTAAGTAAACAATTCACGTGTCCATCCTTTCTTGAAAACTTCTACAATAATGAATATACCTTGTTATGTAAAAATGTGAAAGTCTACGAATAATCTGATCTTGTTATATTTTTTCATATTTAGGGCTCACTTTTATTGTGGTTGTTTTTATATAATTTCGTATCATATGTATCACTGTTACTACTTATCATTATAAGAAAATATAGGTAGAGAAGTAATTTTTCATCTACATTGATGATGATCTCTTAACGGTGCCTTTTTGCTGTCTTTCGGGCAGTGTTTGATAGGCTACTCAGATTAAGAATTTTGTATGGCTCTGTGCCCTTACCTACTTCTGTCTGTCCATTGTGGTGGTATACGCATTCAGGGGTTCAATGTATACTAGGTGAAACAAAAAGGGTATACTAATTTTTTTGCAACTTTACTTTGTAAATCTAAATCTATCGGCTTTGTGGGACAGTTGAAATACTAAAGGTCTTGTAGACTTGTGAAATCAGTCAACAGCTGTATTCCTACAACACCTTTAGTTTTTCAAGTTTCCTCCAAAGCTGATAGTTTTAGAATTACAAAGTTAAGTTTTGAAAAAAATAGTATACCCTTTTTGTTTCACCTAGTAGAATAGCTACGGCTCTAGACACAAGTATTTGACGGTAGCAAATACACTCTTTATCATTCGTGTCATTGATTCACTGCATGATTCATGAAGTATCTCTGAAACTCATAAACAAAGTACTTAGTTTATGAATAATTAGGTTGGTTTGTAAGCGTTATTTAATTATATATAATATTCCAATATAATCCTATGAGTGGTCCAATTTAAAAAGTTGGTAGAGTCTGCCACATCTTTTAATAAATATCATAGATAGTGAAATATTTTCTGGCAAATGGGGTTTGTCCAGAATGGAACAGGCTTCCTAAGACTAATTGTACGCACCCACAATTTACACACAAAGTACCGACTAATTGTAATAGAAGCACCCAAATACAACATTCTTAAGTCTCACAATAAGCCGCACGCATCGGCTTCTCGAAGCTGCTAGTGTGTTACTATATTAATATAATATACTTAATTGTTAATAAAGTCGTGCATGGTGTCAAGTTATAAAATGGATGGTCTCCTCATTTCCCAATGTCTGTACGTAGAATGAGCGAATTGACCGGGCTCCGGACAATATTTCCTTTTAAGTGTCGTCCTTTGAATCCATAATAAGAGAAACTTGTCGTACTGAATACAAAATTAGAGGCAAGTAGTAGTAGAAAGAAGAAGTTCATTCAACTGGTTTAAAAGAATGGTGCACATTGACTCGGCTATTATATTTTTACTAGCTGACCTGACAAACGTTTTCCTGTTTTTTAGGGGTATGAAAAATAGATATTACCCAATCCATGACCTGAATATGCATTTAAAATTTCATAAAAATCGGGCAAGCCGTATCGGAAGAGTATGGTAACTAACACGAGAATTTTATATTAAGACTTGTTTCTGCCCGCGACTTCGTCCGCGTAGATTTAAGTAAAGTATTCTATGTGTTAATCAAGGTTATAAACTATCTGTGTTCCAAATTTCATCCGAATCCGTTCAGTAGTTTTTGCGTGAAGGAGTAACAAACATACATCCACACTCACAAACTTTCACATTTATAATATTAGTAGGAAGTATAAAGTATAATATTAGTACGATTTCTTATAACGTATTGAAGTCAAACCATGAATTGGTTTAAACAATATATCAGCCTCCTTAAGTTTGAGTTTAACTTCAACACATACGAACAGGATTGACAATACACCTAATTTACGTATAGCAGATTTTTTTTTATAATATTGTAACAATATTATAAAATAATTCTGCTAAAGCAAAACTAATAAATTACACAGAGATTTTGGTCTCAATTATTTTGCGGTGTCCTACTGTTCCAGTCTGGAGGTTCCGATTTTGAATCATTATAACGGAATAAGTGTCTTAGTTCATAATGTAATTTAATCATTGGTATATCAATAAAAAGAGTCTAATGTTGTTTTAATTCCGATAGCTTCAAGAATAAGAAGAAATCCTAATTATTTCCCCAACAAAATAAAAAAACATTTATTATTTTGTTGGTCTACACTGTTAATATTACACATACAGAGATATATGGCGGCAGGTAGGTAGGTATGGCGAAAGGCATAACCTTATAGACGACTTTGGCAAGGCCGTTGGTGTCTGCGTAAACAACTAGACTAGCGGGTTCGACGCTCGACTTTATACATTTTATCATAAGCCTGTATTCGATTCTGAATCTAAAATGTGGTATACTTATTATACGATACTGCAGTATCATATTACATACATACAGGAATCATATTATTGTAATACTACATGCATTTATTACGTACTAGCGGCCCGCCCCGGCTTCGTACGGGTACATTGCGGTTACATTATTCGAGTTTTAGTAAGGATCCCTAATTTTTAAGAAAATATATTATAGCCTATGTCACCCGGGGATACTGTAGCTTCCCAACAGTGAAATAATTTTTCAAATCGGTTCAGTAGTTTCGGAGCCTATTCATTACAATCAAACAAACAAAGATTTCCTCTTTATAATATTAGTATGATTACAATAATATGATTCCTGTTGGTTATAGCAATACTGCAACTTGCTGAAGTATGTCCGAAATAAGCTTTGCAAAAAGAAGAGTGCAAAGTGCAATGCAAAATTTCAAAATAGCTGTAAGTAGCGGCTGTTGTTCAATTTTATTAACAAAGCCTGTTAAATATAGCTTAGTAGATATGATTTATAAATTGTTTACCTGACGTAATACGGTAAAATTAACTAAGTAGGCAATTAGATAAAACTTCACGACACTTTCCGAGAAGAGCATGGTGGAATAGTCACATGCGCATGCACAACAAGTGGACTTATCGGTGTAGTGTATTCACAGCGATAACATTAAAATACAGCTCACTATCGCCTTCTAAGAAGTCGCCCGTCGCGGTCGACGTCGGCAGAGCTGCGCCCGCGCAGCCGTCGCGACAGGTAGCTAGCTCTAACGGCACTCGCCTGAGAATACAATTTTCGTTTTAGAACAAAGTATAATATGCCGTTCATATTACTTTCTCTCGCCATTATAACTAGCATTGATTAGCGTAGTGAAAACGATACACTTGCAAACCGATTACAAAATAATTAATTTAATATAAAATAAAATACTTTGGTTCTAACTTACCTACTAGCGTTATTAAACGCAGATATAGCTACCATCATTGGTATAGATTGATAAATAAATGGATGAAATGAATAAATACCTAATGGTCATCGATAAACAGATTTTGGCAATGTGTAAATACATATCTATGGATATGAGATCTGTATAACACCCATAAAATATGGCAGCAGGTACATTCAGTTTAGTCCAATCCAGTTTAGTTTAGTTTGTTGCTGCAATACTAATGAAGTACGCACTTACCTAATTTGTTCCTTTTGACGTTAACGAGCGTCTCTTATACATAATTTATATTACCAATCTTAATGTAACAACTACTTACTTCCATGTGTGTAGCGACGATAGTGTTAAGTATCGTGACGGGGATGTGTCCGCTTGGAATATAGACCCTAACATTGCGTCATAAAGAACGTTATTCTATGCGGTATAACGGCAGCAAGGTACTTATTCAGTTTCCACGCTCTGATTACTGGATGTTGGCTCTAGACAGCGTCTTTATCGGCGCTGATCAGAAACAGAGCTCAGCGCTCAGCGGGAGTGCTTTAAGAAATCGATCTAGTGGTAAGTATTACTAGTTTCAGGAAGATGCCCCAATTTCAATACCTTTTCTTGAAGTACTTTTCTATCCGCCCAAGGGGAGTAAGGGATATTTCCTCAATCCCGAGGGGATTTCAACTACAGTACACTATCCTGGAATACGTAGGTAAAACCTTGGTATTTTTAAATAAGTATTTTTCAGGTAAATACTTCACCCATATTGAACAATATATTATGTTATGTATACATTGTTATAATGTATGTAATAAATATGTAATTTCCTAGTTAAAATATATTGGTACTCACCTAATCCTAATTAGCTGTAACCAAGGAATTGGAAATTCAATATTTCGCAGTTAGTTGCACCAACTGTCCCTTTCTTTAATGTTTCCGAGTAAATAGGTTTGTTTTATTCTTAATCCGTTTTCAAGTACTTAAAGGATATGCATGTACATAAGTACATATACATGTATATACATGTTATATTTCAAATTTGTCAGTATTTCAAATTAACAACTGTATCTCATGTATTTTATGTGGCTGACAGGCCACCTACAAACCATGGATTCCTCGCTATGGTTCCTTCAAGGGCAGATCTTTGTTCGTGTTGCGCTGCATTATCATACCTTGTAGACACAGTTGGCTCTCATCGTCTTGTGTCATCGGTATTAATGTGCTTCCAATAATACTTGCCATGGTCAACAAAGCTGCTTGTTGTGATAATAGTGGGACAGAGTATTCAGTCAGACCACACCGGTTGGGCCACCGAGCTATGTACAGTACATTGTTGTAGTTATTCTTGTTTATCAAGTCATTTTAATATTCTAATGATATTATCGACAAAACGATGTGTCGGTTAAAGTTTTTTATTATAGTTAAAATTAATTCAAATCAACGACATCATTTAAGAAAATATATATAGGAATATATTTCAGTAGCATAAACCGTTGAGGCAGAAATGTTATAGAATGGCGACTACGTGCCGAAAGATGTAGATGTGGTTACAGCCAGACGTGTCTCACAAGTCTTGCACTGATAGATGACGGACGTGACCCGCATCACAGAAAGCCGGTGGATTTGAGTGGCGAAGGCCGTCTGGAGAGACATTTACATCCAGTCTTCTTATTGACTTATAAGTGGTATCTAAATTTGGAATAACTTCACTGTGATAGCCAGGACTGACAGCTCAGCGTGTCCTCCCAATCATGAACGGAAGCGCTCGGTTGTAAATGCCACTAGAGGTATTTACTACCACGAACGCTTCTGTTTTTCGGAACGTTGTATGCGCACATAAGTAGTTTTTTTGTGAGAAAAGTCCATCGGTACACGTTCGCTACCAGAATTTGAACCCACGACTTTCAGAACACGAGGAGTGATCCCTACGGAGCTACCACGACCCCAACACCAAGTTCAGTAGTTTGCTTGAAATGTAATAAATTTTAAAATCATTATGACATCAGTTGTGCTTGTGGTTTCATTCTCTGGGAGCGGAGAGTATCGCCATGCTTAATTGTAGGATCAAAAGGGGTCAAGTGTGTATATTGACAAGCGCCTTAGGGCCAACGTCATGCCCAAGAAGGCCCGGCTAACACGTCAGCTTTTCATTAAATATAATCAGCTAATGGCGTTTTAATTAAGGCGTGCAATAAATTGAAACCTACGAGGACATAAACGGTTATGCCATCATCGCCATTTAAATTTGCGTTTCGTTGTATGTTGACCGATTTCTATGGTCAACGGACTGTAGATTTTTTAAGATATATTATAAAGTTTACTTACTTACATAGCAATACATGTAGTAGTATGCAGATTTTTTTACTCATATCTCTGTCCATACCTTTATCTGAGGTTACCTCATAGACTTATATTACAATTGATTCCTCAGTTTTGTTCTCTGATTGAGAAATAAATTCAATGGAATAATCACTCTCTTCGGTCATCAAGTCACAAATGTTCAAATGTCCAAGAAATACAGAAGTCATTAAAAGGGTAGTTATTATTATGTTAGTAACTTTCTAGAAATCAGATTTACTTTACCAAGATATCTTGAGCTTGATGCGAAACGCCGAGGTGATTCTAAAGTACCCTTTCATTATTTAATATTTATGATTGGAGTCATCGTCTTCAATTCCCCATTGTAGCAGGATTGTTGTGGTCCTGCTATTACTCATGCGATGTCGCATCGCGGTACGATGGTGTTTGCCGGCCGTTGGACGGCCGCTACCGTATGCGCCTTTATTGAATACTGATAAGTTTACTCATACTATACTGCGCGAGTTATTGTTTGGCAAATAAACCGAAAGACATCATTTTTGTCCCTTATAAACTGAATTAATTCATGTTAACCGTTCAGCTTTGAACAAAACACTAGCTTTGTTTGGGAAATGACCATCGCGTCATTCTAGGATCCTTCTAGATTTGATCGTCTTTGATCAAATTCTTGATTTCATAATTTCCGTAGTGTAAACATTATTGGATAGGTACTTACTTACCTCATTCTACTTATACATATAATATGTACCTCATAATATTTTCCTACGAACAATTTATCCTTATTTTTTAGAATTAATTGTAACTAGTTCGTAATGGCTTTACAGAGCATTGACCTTATCTACAGTAATTTTTACTCGTTTATGTAGCCCTTGCTTGTCATCAACTTGTCATTGACAATGGCTTTATAGGACATTCATTATTGATACATTACCAGTACCAACCGTTTCTCAGTTTACTTCTCGGTCGGTTTTATTATATATTATGATATCACAGTATAAGTGTACCTAATAAATTAAAACTTCCTTAATCTTGCTGTGCAACGCAAATGCAATAGCTAACTTTAGGCTTAGTGAAAATCTGTTTATAAAGTTTTACTTGGATGGTATTATTGTTCCGAGTGCTAAGTCAGCGACGCCGGCGGCGGTGGCGGCGCCTCGTGCCCCGTCGTGTTTACGTCTAATTTTGGCGCGAGCGCCTCGACGTCCGCCCCCGCGCCTCTCGCGCGCAGCCCATTGAACAGCCGGTACGCGCGCGGTTATTTCGGCCTGCCGAAGGCGGCACGGCGACGCCACGGAATATCCTCACTCGGCTACTTTCTGTACTGTACTGCCTAACGATGTAGGTTACGAAAAAATATAGACTTCACTTTATTTCTTGCCACCTAAACACGTCGAACGAATCTGTAATTGATACGTTGCACGATACGCATAGGTACGTAAGCAAAAGCTATAAGAGGAGTGGAAAAGTACTTAGGCAACAACACAATCATTGTCACCTAGGCACCGTGCAGAGGTATTTTTCTTTAGGAACTATTTAGGGGAAAATAGCTTATGAATTGTAATAGACTTTTATAATATGCTTACGATACACCTACCTATTTAGCAAGGACATTTCATTTTATGAAATATTCCACAAAAGAGCAAACAACTACTACAGGGGTCGTCAAATGGTTAGGTACTTATTTCAAATCTGGCTGCAGCGGCCGCGTTAGCCGTTTTTCTCTCTCAGTAGAGTTAACGAGCCCATGTCCTGTGATGTTACCGCGGTTAGCCTTGGAGGCTGCGGTGCGATTCCACTTCTCGGAATCGATCCGACCGAAGCCCCCGCGCCGCTCGCTACCCTTCGTAATCGCCTTTCCTGTCAGGACACGCTTATAGTTGTTTTATGGTAAGTAGGTACCTGTGAGTATTTGGTGCAGCCCATCACATCGATAAAACATATCACGCGTGATATTGTCTAGTTTCTCGTAGTGGTATTATGACATTTAAATTTGATCAATTCGCCTAAAAGTAGAGAATTGCATAATGAACATCTTGACAGTAATTTTTGAAATCAGCTGATTTGGATTTAAAAATCCCATAGTCCCCAATATCCTTTCGGTTAGGTTACTGGCGATAGTTATTTTTAACATCATTGGATGGGCGATATTATAGAGTTACTTATATTATAATTTTTGCTTCGTATTAAATATGGAAGTATTGTAATGGAATTGATACTATTACAGGCAAAGAAAATATTCACAATGTGTTAGCAATCGTGTCGATGGTCGCAATTTTAAAATATGGCATGAGTATTATCCATAAAAATTATTGTACTTAAGTAGATACATATGTATAACATGAATTTAGCTCACGGGTCAAAAACCTTATGAAATTTAAACCGAACTACCAAAGGTGGCTTTTAGGTTCTGGCGACGACTTTTAAGAATTGCTTCCGTCAGATGTTAATATTTATCGACATGCATGTTTGCTGCACTAGCCACTAGCATCTCTCTTTTTATTTTCTTTTTGTACACTTGAGTTGTTAGTAACAAAGGCATTGATTTTTTTCTCTCAGCTCCGCCCCGGCCTTTGAGCATCTTGCCGCGTTTCTCGGTAACGGGGCGCCGATCATTGAGTAATCTTTGATAGCCTACCGATAGCGCTCTGCGGCGTGAACCGAGCCGCTCCACTTTCGAACAGGCCAAAAATATATTATGGTAAATAAAAAATAAGAACCAGACAATGATTAATATAGACGCGCGTTTTATTATTCAACATTGTACCTACCTATGAACGTGGTTGCTATCATTGTCAAGCTTAAAAAGTTAACCTTTAATAAGTTTGTTGTTTGTTTCTAAGTTTGTACTTACATAAAACTCTTTTAATAAGTTGGAAAATACCAATTTATTATAATGAAACATGACATCTCACCTATGATAGATTTCTTAATTCTTTCTAGAGACATTGTTTTACGAAGTTGGATGGGGATGTCATTTGAATTATTTTGTCAGTGTTATACAATTTCGCGATTCAACCTTGAATAGTCACACAATCATGACTGGGACGAGTGTTATGTAAATGAGCAGTGACATTTTACATCTCGGGGGCGAGGTAGTTCCCTTCTCTCCTTTGGCATTTCGCAACTGAGGCATGCGCTTTGTTGCGAATGTTCGATTGTCCTACATTAAGAGGTATTAGGTAGGTATCTACCTGCAACGTGAAATAGGTAGAATCGTTAGCCATCACCGGTACATTTGAAAATTATTTCCACTTAAATATTAAATTGCCATGTATGCAACGTTCGGCAATAGAGAAAACTGATAAAACTGGTCATGTAAATCTAATCGGACAACTTTACGGAATTATCATCTTTGGTCCGTTCGATGCTTAAACAGTTTGACATTTACGGGATATCTATTCAAACTATAATTTAGTGAGTAGGTACCGAACTATTTAAAAATATTCATGAAGAATGAAAACCACCCGAGTGCCTGCTGGTCGCCTTTATCCTGTTGCAACGAAATGACGTAGCTCTGTAGCGCAGAAGGGTTCAAGGACCGCTAAGTCATTTAGTAGCCAGGTACACGCTACTCGCCTCGAGGCGGCTCCCGAGGCGATATAGGTACTCTGTTCGACTCTGCTTGCGTGTGGGAAATGGTCTATCGTCCTGTCGCCGACCCTTCTCCAACGCGACATAGCATGACGAGAATGAATTTTGCAAATTTATATCTGCAGTCATTTATAATGTCTCTGTTCCGGCAATTAAGTCGGGAAGAAAAAATACTATTTCTTGTTAACTTCAGCATGCCTTCACCTTCCCATAACCAAATATTCATGCAGAATTGGCGTATCACTGATGGTAAGCTAGTGCACAGCAAAAAGAAAAGTTTAAGTCATGTGATAAGGCTGCAAGTAGCAACTTCGCTAGAACTCAAATCACAAAGGAAATAAGGTACCTACTTCCATTAGAGAGGGAAGGGAAGTCGTTACCTAAGATAGGATACCTAGTAGATAGGTACGGTATGATGAAATTTTTGCTAATAATAAGTGTATTTACAAGTATTTGTACCAACACTATCTATGAGCGTACACCAAACAAAGAAAAATGTTGTAATTCCAATCACATCTCTGAGCGATTGATGATCGAAGTAATGCGCTGGTGGCTTGTACCAGGAATGATGCACGGCGAGTGAGAGAGACGCTACACTGGTTGGAGCGCGGGAGCGGGATGCATATACAAACACTCGGGTCCAAAGTCCGTGACCACCGACCGGCACAGGACAGTAGCCTCGATGCTGCGACACATGCTATGTATAAACACCACTATTTCCCAGACAAAATCTTGATTCGCCTCCCTGGGTCTATCTTAGAAAAGGACCCATGGCGAAATGATAAATGTATTGAAGTAGCTTCTAAAATTGTTGTTTAGTAGTCTCTTCTCCGAAGTGAGTTGAATCTACAATACAAATGTATCAACACACTACCAAAAATGGACAATGTAGCTCTGTTTAAAGCGTTAACTGTTTAATTCCTGCCCACATCTAGTTCCGGTGCAGCAGCAGCTAGCAAATGTGGACCGCAGCCATTAGGACTTCCTGTGAGTCCACCAGTGAATGGACGCACTATCCGCGACCTGGCTGGCGTTCCCCATATGAATGGGTTGTGCGTACTGCGTACTGCACAATGAATTATTCGTGCCAGACGAGCTTCCGTTGGCGCCGGACACATGCTCCGTGTTCTGCCTTTTTCGCTGATTAACGTCTAATTATAGGGCACAGCTCTCCACCACATGACTCCTAGTGACTCAGGCCGACTTAATAACTGCACAATGCCGTTCGGGACTTATTAGTAGCTGTGCACTGTTTAGGACCGACCTGATGTTAGTTAAATGTGGGAGTGAGTTCATGATTAATTTGGGCTACATAAGGTTTTTTTAAACTGCTATTGTAGGTAAGCAATGATGTTTCTGTTCTTTCTAAAGATGTGGAAATTTTTGCGACATTATTTATGACAGTCAGTCATTCGATTAGATTTTCCTAATAAAAATCACGCGAGTGTATTTATCATAGTTAGAGAGCAATGCTGGATACTTTTACAAGTTTACCAAATTTGATATCGTCTAGTTTGATAGCCTCACATTTTGTAGCACCATAGACTAATAAATAGGTAGGTAGGTAGGTACTTTTCTTTTCGCCGCGATTGACGCATTTAGATTCCCTTTACACGTTTCTAAAATGTTTCTAAAACAGACTTTTATGAGCAATTTTGCGAAATATTTTATGTGTTTAGAAATAAATGATTGCTTCTAAATATATTTCCCCTCGTAGGTTGATATCGTTACAGTTTAAACTTTTATTATTAGGTAGGTTTGTAATAGTACCATTAATGTGCCAATTCTTTATGATTCATTTATTGATCACTAAAATATTGGGTGTACCTAGCCCATGAGCAGGTATTTAATCAGAATTTAAAGTATAACTGTGAGTGGTTTTTAGGCATACGTAACTATTATTCATTATTTTGCTGTGGTTATGGGCCATATATTTTCCACTTCAGAACATATTGATGAAGGTACATTAGCTATACGTAAATTTTAATTAACTTTATTTCATTTTGCATACAAAGAAACTTATAAGTAAATCTCCATATTTTGAAGGCATTTCTGGGAATCATTTCGAGGTCTGAAGGAGTCAGAGATAAGCGTTGTGTGTGCCGTCGACCCGGATGCTGTCTCAAGTCTCAATAGCGGCCTCTAATACCTAACTGACTCAACTCGACTCGGAGCCAGCAGGTCACGAAGCTACTATCCTTGTACACACACGAATATAACACTGTTCCCGTTATTAAAAGGAAAATATTATTAAATATTTTATTATCCAATCGTGCTAACAAAGGTTGTTTAAAAAGTTCATCACCACTATATTCTGTTTCGTTGATTTCACGAGGCCGAGTTCGAAGGAGCTAATGTGATTCTGCGTTCACGGTGTTCTAAGATAAGGCGAACGTCATTATCTCTTTACTTTCTAAAGTTAGATGAAAAAACACGTTGTTAACCTCTGGCAGCGAGAGGCAGGCCGCGGCAAGGCCGACCGGACCGGTCGCCGCCGCCGCCGCCGCCGCCGCCGCCGCGCCCAGCCGCCTGCACTACCGTGTGTGGCGTGCGCCGTGAGTACGTACGTACGCACCAACAGATGTCAATTAGCTACTACATAAACCATGCGTAGGCACAGCAAATAATCAACTTTGCACCGGTGTGTTCCGTCAGATCCTGGATCCCCTCCGACGTGCTTAATTAAGGGAAATCTTAGTGCGTAAGAATCCCACGTACATACCTAAGACCTCTCATGCAAGAGGTCTGGGGACCTTTGGAAGATTTCGTCCCCGGAAATTTGCAATAATTCACGCGTCTTCGTGAAATGCACCGACTACAGTTATCAGAACCCTAAAAGTGCTAAAGAGTTCTTCTTTGACGAATTTTAACGCATATTATATTTTAGTACCAAAAAAATATGTGGGTAATATACGCTAACGTTATATACGCTTTGACTGGAACAGTAGATCCCATAATAAAATCTTCGGCCGGAAGTTGATGCGTCACTAGTGCGTTTTCGTCCACTTCTGTTTGTGTGGGTATAATGTGCGCTACTGTGTCGGTAGAGCGGCGTAGACAGTTTGATAATATCGTTGCTGATTGTCAAGCGCATACGACAGCCGAGACTGCAGGTTGCGATCCAGTCTCATGAGACTCGGAGACACACAAATTAAATTAACTGATGTGTAGTCGTGTTCATTTGTGTGATGTAGTGGTTACACGTCGCTCTAACGCTTGTATAGTGTTACTGATTATTCGTGTGTGCGTTTATTTACGTACGCGAGCGCCGACTCGTCCGAGATTCAAATTTAGAATGCCGTCTCCGCCATGTTGTTCTCAGTGAAAAACCTACGATCCATCGTGTGGAAGCAGCGATACTGTCACAAATAAAACCTACTGTGCCAAAATCTGAAATACAGAGCTACAAAAAAGTTGATTAAAGGAAAGCTTTTGTTTTCGAGACCGTGTGGGTACGCAGTAACGCAAAATAATAACGCACCGGCTCCATTATTGTTGTGTATCGCACTGTTATCTCTATACTGTCTGAAAATCTGTTAGGTACCTAACGTAAATAAAATTCATTGGTTAGTAGATACAACGTAAATGTATTCATGTGAATGAATGAGTCACGGTCAGAATTGGTTTGTTTCATAAGCTGCCAGATTGTAACGAAGTAACCCTCTTGTTGACGAACATCAGCGTGCTATAAAGCAGTAGGTACCTGCCTATTTAGGTCTTTTTATGCAAGTTTTAAGAAGCAAACTAGAGAACATTTTAGGAATATAGTTAGCCTCACAGCAGTCTTAACGAAATTATCGCAATACCTACAAAACCCATTCAATCTATACTAACTAATTAAGTACTGAATATAACTACGGAAACAAGTTGACCTATCTAACAAATAGGTAGAAATTTCCCTTCAGCACATCAAGGAACTTTTACTGGTTGATGCAGGTATACAGTGTACTTGCTAAAGCAACGTTTAAAACAATGTTCGTCAACAGCCGCTTTGTAGTAGAGACTTCCATTCTGTGGTAGAGACGGCACACCTCAGCTAACGGTACACATCCACACTTACTGTGTACGCTTCCATCTACTGCATTACCACTACAAAGAAACGATTTGCATGTCAATATTGTGTTGATATTCCACGATTTCCACCTGAGGTGCCGATTCGCTCGTTTTCTTGCAATGAACAGCTATACTCCAGTTTTGTGAGGCACTGCTTTGTATTCAAAGGCTTCAGTGACTATTGGTGAAGAAATAAGAGACAGACAACTACAGAAAGTTTGTTTTACGACTCCCTATTGGCTGAAATAGCGGGTTTGTATGTAATTCTGCAATAAATTACCTACATACTATTGCCATACTCGGTTATCAGCCGAATTTATACTTTACATTACAAGTAGGCAACTCTAATTTGGGCCGCCCCTCCCGCCTTCCTACCCATCCTCGTAAGTACTGCGTAGGATATTGTAAAATGCCCTCTGTAATCTGCCGCCCATACGCTGCTGCTGCCGCCCGCCCGCCCCTAGGACGCGCCCTGTAAGACCTATTTACAAAACCAGCACTGTCGCGTCGTAATCCTCAGTGCGGGACGTGGTCCTGATTAAGGAATTTGTTCTCGATTATTTGTCACCACCTTGCTTGGCTGATGCTGAAGTCAAGAGCTGTACGAGTCTGCTCCGAGCAATGCATTGGATTTCTTTCACTGGGTCTCTTTCTTTTACCAGTGGCTTTAAGATTCTTCAGGCTATCTCCTGTTTTCCTGATGATTTTATTAATAGCAGCAAAGATACTGAGATCAGTGGTCTACCGAATCACGAATACTAGATTTGTAAATTAACTACCTCCTTGTTTTTATAAAATTGATTGTATGCATTGAAATCAAGAGAGTGTGATGTAGGTAGGTACCTTTTGAAATGAATTCGCTTGCATAGGTAGTCGAAAACGAAGCAATTGGTATTACTAAAATAGCAACCAGTGTCTACCTACGTAGTTTACCTATAGCTATCTACTAACTAGTTGTAATTATTATAGACGTCTATCGCATAATACTCGTAGATGGCCGCACGCCGCTGTCATTTCCACACGTTAAGTAGGTAGTAAATTAGTATTCTGTAGCCTTGGGTTTGTTTACATTTTTTATCGGTTCTTGTGGAACAGATTGTGTATCTCTTGACGGATTAGTTTGAAGTTATGTAAGTAAATGAAACAGTTCAGTCAGTGTTAAAGTCAGGTCACAGATAACAATATATTGTAAGACCTATAGGTCTACGGTAAGGTGAAAACAGCAATTAAATTTGATCCTTTTTGTTGCTGTCATTCATTAGCATCCATATGATAATCTGTCCTTCATCCTTCATTGATAAAGTCGTGCAATACAAAATGACTAGTTCATAATTGTCGAACTACCAATTTATTTTGCACATTGTTATTCTGAAACTCATTGTATTCATTATGTACCTACACACATATATAGTAGGTAAGCCATCAATGAATTAATGCATATTTTGTGTTAATTATTAATATTGCGAATACCTAATGAGACTATTAATTGATGACAAACGCGAAAATGGATCAAACACGTAATTTACTTGTTAAAGGAAGTAAGTACCTACGGGCACCTTAGCGGTATTATTACAAAAAAGTTAAACAAGTGATAAACACGAGTTATCGTTACGCATCGCTACTGTCGCATGTTTGTCGCTGCAGTTCCGAATGAAAGGGCAGTCCAGTCTGTCGGAAATCATTTTCAGAATGATATTAGACAAACGTTACTAGTAAGTATTAATCACGTGTTCATTTTTTATATAATGACATGGTAAGTCTTTAGATAACATCTCCGCCACCGCATTTGAACTTGATCACCTATGTAATAAATCCAGGAATAAATAGCGCTGTGATTTGTTTCGAGGTTACGGCACGGCTTGCCTCGTGTTGTGTATATGGGGCAGACTATAGTGCGGTGTTTTGTGCAAGTGCAGAAGCGGGAAAATTACGCACCAGGCGAGGATGTAGGTACGTCCGACATGACGCGCATCCGGTCGCAACCAGAGCACCGTCTTAGGAGTGATACACAGCAGCCCGCGCAGAATACACTCGAGTCAGCCATACAATACAATTATTTGATCGAGTCTCTCTTGGATTGTAACGACGCCTTAGTTAACTGATGCGGGCATACACATTAGATAGATTTAATCAAGAGAAGGATTTAAATTGTATGATTGTCACCCCTTTTTTCCGCATATTAAATGGGGAGTTGTTGAATTACTTGGGTATAGGTAGGTGTACCAATGATAGGATAAACAATTGGTACATTTATAACTTTTTTATTGCTTCACTAGCTTGTACCCGCGAATTTGTTCGCGTGTATTTAGGTAAAGTAGTGAGGTATCCTATCCTATCTGTTGATCCAGGTTATAAACTATCAGTGTGCCAAATTTCATCCAAATCCGTTAAGCCGTTTTTGCGCGATCAATTAACAAACATCCAAATATAATGGTACAAACTTATACATTTATAATATTGCTAGGTTAGTAGGATTGACGATAACATTCATTGAAAACATTTCTTATCATATCACAGAGATACCCGTGATATACACACAGGTACCTATAACCTAACGTATAATGAACACTACGATAATGTATTGGCAGCTGAATGAGATTTTGCGAGCTGCTACTCAACCATCATAGTTATTTTAATGTTTATGTTACGTCGACGGACGCGATGCCAACTTTATTTTCCGTTTAATTGAAACGTTTGGGCATTTCACCGAATTCGTCATATTGTCCCCGCGAATCTGTTTACGATTTCGTAGGTGCACTTTGTTTGCGTTAAGAACTCTGCTCTACTAAAGAGCTCATGCTTTTTTCCTTGTTTATAAATGTTCCCCATTTGTACCGGTCGGCGTTCCTAATTAGCTACACTGTCAAAATGTAGCGTCATCCTCATCCCAGAGTGGTGGTAGCGGATCAAAAAACCAGATTTGGGGTTCAACCTCTCTTGTGATCGCAATCTTTAACGTTGGGAACCTGTTGTTATACAAGTGGACCCGATTTTACAATGTCGATAACATTCGAATCGGGCAGTAGGCCGACATGCGTCGTTGGTGGTGTGTTATCGTAGGAGAGCGAACCGACTACCCGGTCGGTGGGTAGATACACCGGTGTGCGTTGCGCAAGAGTGGAAGGCCTTCGCGCGAGAGAAATGGCGTGCGGTTTCTTAACTCTCCTTGTCATGTGGCGATTGTTCACAACTACTATTATTTAAATTCTAATTTTGCGAGGCTTCGGTACGTGCTTATGTCATGGAGGTTGCTGGCTGGCAAACTCGCTGCGTTCAATTACTCGGTTAGGCTCTTTATACGTCACATGTCTCGTTAAATAGCTATATAGTATACGTACATATATTGTAATACCATATCCTTAAGATATCCTAGGATTATTGATATTTATATGAAGGTATAATCATACCATCTTACGTGTTGAAAGCTGTTTGCTTAAGAGGGGGTCATAATATTTTTATCGATGATATAACGGTGCAGCGCAGATTATACCTACTTTCTCTTTACTGATTCATAAATGAACTAAGTATGCGAACTATACCTACCTACTCACCAAAGGTAAAAATGCATTGAAAAATAAATGTAGGTAGCACCTACCTATAGATATGAAAATAATGAATAAATAGAGAACGACAATGGTACAGAAATATAATAACTTAATGAATTTATGTTGCTGAAGTTCTGATGGGGATAGACAGGCAAAGTAAATAGCACGAAACTGACGAAACAAAGGAAACGCAGTCCAAAGAGATAAATCCGATTAGTTACTCAACTTACTGGATTAGCAAAGACATCGTCGGTCCAAATGCGCTAAGAAGATAAGTACTTAGAGGTGTAAATAAAATGTCAGAATGCTAGCGCCTTGAAAGTGTAAACCCGTGTTAAAATTTCGTCGCGAATTTGCTGCTGCTCATACACCACCGATGCGATGTACGTATTCTACTTATGCCTTTCCAGTAATCCCAAATTTCATGGTTTGGTAGGTTTATACATTTTGCAATTTAACTGAGATGATATGACTAACATTAGCCAGGTGTCCATCAGTGTTGCCAATTTTGATGTTCTGTTTTCTCAGAACAAGTGATTGCGTGTGTCGTGTGCACACAGCTTGTGGGCAAAATAATGAGAATGTGTACAAACAAACATGATGAATGCGGGTGGCGATCGCGATAGGTAGGTACCACAGATATAGATTTACATAGATAACGCAAATGCGTGTACTTCGCGTGTACGAAACCCCGACCAAGCGTCGAGGTTGGTCGCCGTTAACTTGCAGTCCACGCGACTACAGATATAAAAAATATGAGTATGAGCGCGATAATCACTCGAGGGAATCGTAGCGGACGGAGGGGCATCGGCGGCATCGGTGTCTTTGAAGCGGTTTGGATTTCCCGTCACTAATGACGTCACAGTAGGTGTTAAAACATCGGCACGCTTGGTTTCAATACAAATCGTGATACTTGCGTTATCTATGTAAATCTATATCTGTGGTAGGTACAGTTTGGCCACGTTATGCAACCCGAGTCGTCCATCCCTGCGCAAGCGCAACTTGCACTGTAATTACACACTTGCCCGCGTCCCGCACTTCACATCATGTAAGCATCTAAGTACCATGTGGCGTGATGTCAACAAAATTGCATAGCTACTTATTTATTTTAATACCTTAATCCTACAAATATTATAAATGCGAAAGTTTGTGAGTGTGGATGTATGTTTGTTACTCCTTCAAGCAAAAACTACTGAACGGATTTGGATGAAATTTGGAACACAGATAGTTTATAACCTGTATTAACACATATAATACTTTACTTAAGTCTACGCGGACGAAGTCGCGGGCAGAAACTAGTAGGTAAGTATTTTTATAGAATTTCTGTCAAAACAATAAATTTTTGTTGGAGAATAAACGTTGTGAAACAGTCCTTAAACAAACTATGTAACATTACCTACATTTGAATGAAGAAGAACAATTCATAGGTATTGATACTTACTTCAGTCATGAAACTTCATTTACTTTACCAAAAAATTGTAGAGTTCCGTAGTCCCTACGAGAAACCCTTATGCGATCGTAAAAATAGAGTAAATTGGTGAGTCTTAGAAATCTTATGATGCACCTGACCGTTCGTGTTGAATAATGCAATAGATTACACAAGTTATCCTTTGTTATTGGATATTTCCCATAACAGAGCAGTGCAATACCATTCCTAGAAGGACAATTATTATTTACTACTTGCGTCATCGCCAATCAGTTACTAAGCTTATAATTACAAGCTTACAAAATTATGAGTGCTCCTGCTCTTCCCAGTAGGTACGGTACGTATCGGATATATGCTAAAATTATTTAAATTAATGTACACGGCATTACTAATAGTGATGATGACAGGTACCTATTGAATTTAGTATTTTTATAAGTACTATTTTTCAAAAATATTTTTTGATACCTGTTTTTATTTAGATATTTATTTAAATTCTATGCACAAGTAAAGAACACAATAAGGCTAAGGCTAACACAATAAGGCTGTTTTGATCTTTTTTCTTTTTTTTAAATAAATGCAACGCTATTGGCTTTTGAAGTTAGATAAAACGAATAAGTTATGATGTCATACGCCACTAGCTATAATTACTGTTTTCTTAAATTTTTGCCAATTTCAAACCTATTTTGATAATTGTTTAATGTTCGTAAAATTTAGGTAGGTAGCTACTTTATAAGTACTCGTATACAGGTAATAATGCAATAAAAAAATAGTCATCCACCCCATTATGCGATATTAGGGTCCTTACTCCTAGACGGCCATTTCCCAGGTGCGTTTGTAAATAAAGGTTACCCTACATTAGAGAGTAATGAGGAATTAAACGTTGATAAGTGGCGGCGCAGGTGCGGCGCGGCGCGCGGCGGTGCGCGCTGCTGGCGAGTCGTCGGCAACAGCTGATAGCGCGGCCAAGTTCATTACCGGCCCGTGCAAATCGATTAGTCGTGGTAATGCCCCCATCCGCTTTCCAATGCACTATTATTTCTATTCATCTCCGTACAATTCCGAATACAGAACACGAAAGTCAAGGACTCTTGAGGAATTCCTTGAGGCTAACTCGGCCGAGTTGAGTCAAGAATCTTTGGAGGAAACGTCTTAGGCTCGTATTAGGTTATAAATTTGTCTTAATGCTGGGAGCGATCTTGGGGATGCCTTATGTCATACCAGTACAAAATTAGATCTAAAACAGGTACTTACATCGCACTCAGACTTGACATAGTTTTAGAACACGGGTGTAGGTAGGTGTGACACAAAATCTAAAATTGTATCGATATTTCACCTGTAACATATAAAATAGCAATCGGACTCGATATAAAATATCTGTTACCCCCGAAATATGGTCGCTGACGCGGCCTCGACTGTGACGACTGCCTACTTTCAATGTAAAGAAAGTAAAAGAGTCATTCATCACGGGCCGGTGGCCACACGCTGGTCGCCACTCGCACACGTCCGGTTTTGTCTACAAATTGGTCACATCGACCGCTAAGTGGGAAGATTTGGCTCACACGACGTCGATGTTGCTAACGGGTTTATAATGAATGCTTTACACTTTAGGCACCAGTAATGTCTTTATACATATACAAAATCATTTATATATTTACAAATTTTCGAATTAGCCTTTTCCCTATTGTCATTTTTGGTATTGAGGTCGTCTTCCAATGAACCCTGATTCGGCTTATTTACATGGAGCGTTTGCGGGAATCATAGAATAGTGTGATCAGTTGCTTGGACCTTATATAGGCAACGAAAAAATATTACTACTTAAGAATATAAGTAAGTGCCTTAGAAAAAGAGAAAAATACTGACAATAGCCAGAATTTTGCAGACTTCTGACCAAAATTAACGGCAGATAATGGCGCCCTCCAAAGCACATGAGAGTTCAATTTATTGTTATAAGCAATTCAATTATCCTTTCACTGTGCAAATGAGCCAATGCATAACAGGAATTTAACCAACCTGAGCCTGAGACCCGTTCATATTAAACCTTTGCGCATGATTCTTGTCAGAGCAGTACCTATACATATACTGGTAATGGTGGTACTTGTAATGTGATACTTGTAATGTCATTTCCATACATTTAAGCCTAGAGTTTTCTAGAAACGATTGTAGACGAAGCCACTTGGCTAAGGGGCTGGTCATGTTAAATCAAGTGGCATAAGTACATCCAGTTTCAAATGTTATAGGATATTGTTCTTTATTTCCAGTCACATAACGAAGACAACGACATGGGATGACCCACGCAAGACCCTGGCGGCGCAGTCGGTGGCCGGCAGCGTGCAGCACCAGAGCGCGGAGACGCTGCTCACGCAGCCCGCCCCGCCGCCGCAGGCCATCGCCAACACACCCCCACCAGGTGCTTAACACTTACAAGCCTACCTATACGACCACGGCCTGCCTTCTTCATACGAGAAAATGCAGCGTTTGGTCAATACAAAGTTACAAACTGTTTTAGTTTTATCTCTGGATAATGCAGCAAATTTTCTATACCTAACTAACAGCCTTCTAAATTATTATAATTCCCACTATAGCGCCGTTATCAAATATTCAGCAAACACATTTGACGAATATAAAAAATAAAACAACATGTGGGCCATGTACCTTCCTATATTGTTCCTAAAAAAAATGGGTTCAGTTTTGGAGGATTCGTAATTTAAATTTTGGATTAACATAACCCTTGATTGCGCTTATTTTACATAGCTATAATCATATACCTATAATCTCAGCTAAAATTGTCTCTCTTACGCTCTGTTCAGCATAAGGTTTGAGGCAGGGGAATAGACAGCATTTCCTCTTAAATGCTTAATTCAAAAAATCCTTTGAAGTAGGAACAATTACTCGGTAATAATAATCGTGTAAATCTATCCGAGACTAGTCATGGTGATAAAAATCTATAAATATGATTGTTTATCAATTATATTATTTACAGTCTTGCGGATAGTTAGGTACCGGGTCAATGTGGCCGCTGACGAAACATGACTTGAATGGATATAGGTACCTATACCTACCTATTGTATAGTGAGTCAGAACGTAATACCGCTCTATAATAAGCAAAGGTAAAAACTGAATCACCTGGTCCATCCATCGCCTGTTATTGAATCAAACTAACAAAAAATATAGATAGGTACCTTCTAAAATGTTCGGTGATTTGCTATTGATGACAAGGAAAATATTCCCATGGACCGACTTTGGACCCCACAGGTACCTAATATATAAGTATAATTATCAGCACAGGTTATTTTCCAACGAATAAATATAACCTGCTCAAATGTTTTAATTAAGTCGGTACAATACCTTATCACATTAATGTGACGCGTACGTAATAGTGGGCAATATCTAAATAATAACGTCGTTTCATAAGCTATACTGTGAAATGACGACTATGGGGTTTCCATAAATACATTTATCCGAAGTTACGTTTAAGGAAATATAATATACTAGTTAGCTTTGCAATCATTAATTAGGCTTTGTGGTACTATTTATTTTTCTCTTTGCTGATGACTTACTTTTGTTATGGGTACCTAACTACAATGTTGTTTTTACTTTTACTGGGTCAGTTATATGCAGTCGCTTTGGTAAACAAGTTTGGCCACTAAGTAAGTTATTTCGGTTGCACCAACTTAGGTACAGGCTTATAATATTCTCGTGGATACTAACCTTAAATATACCTAATGTAATTAGAGAAATCAATAGTAATATAGCAGTAGTAATGGAAAACTATAAGTAAGCAAGCTCCAGCCTGTGATCTCGTTGGTAAACTTGGTACTTCAACAGTTCAACAGAATCAACAGCTTACAGTTATGAATGCTCGAGATATGGCCGTAGAAATACCGAATTTTCGGCCGGGAAACATTTGGACAACAAAATAACGACATATGATTCCTTAGGCGGTAGATGGAGATAATTATCCTGCTGTTTTGATTGGGTTCGGTGTTATATTGTCATAGTTAATGAGGATTGCTCTATGACTCTACATCGTCTAAGGATAGTAGGATTTCATAGTTTCTTGCTCTCAATTTAGTTGCCACGTGATCTAATTGGCCGCAGAGGCGAGTTTAAAATTATCATGGAACTAAAATAAAAACAAGTAAATAACCCGAATTCTAAATCTGATTTTATGACGGGAATTAACGCGTTGTTTCCGCCGGTCGATGCGAGACGAGCGTTGAAAGGTGTTCGGAAAATACATTGGTGTCGCGGCGCCGGCGACGGCGGCGGCCATGGCGCGATGGCGCCGGCTTCCATTGGGCTTGCGACACGTCCCTCCACAGCCCGCACAGCTCGCACACCTCGTGTCCAACGCCGATTTCTTTGTCTCATAATAATAAACAATACCTACCGGACATGATTACATTTCAACCTGCATGTGCATCGTTTTGTCGCGTTGACAGAAACCGACCCTGTATGACACGTGCATACATCTATGAGTTCATTTTTGAGAATGATAGTTTAGTTAGTACGTGACCTATTCACGCATCTGATCACGTTCTCGGGCGGTGCGCCCGCGCCGCCGCCGCCGCGACGTAGCTGTAGGTCGGCGCCACGCAACGTGCCGGCTGACACTGTTCAGTCTCTCCATCCATCCGACTTATCTTCCCTGAAGTACAAACACCAATGTAGATCAGGTGACGGACAATACAAAGAATAGTGTTTTCACAGCGCGTTCCTCTCTAATCTTGCGGCGCGATAACATACTACTTACCTCTCAAACGCGAATATCTTTCATATGACGCGTATACTGTAAAAGAAAACTGATGTAATTATTTTAGTTTGTCTAAAAATATAGTGGCATACGTGGGTAGATGATCTCTTGACGATGATCAATGGCCGAATGTCATTTTGGATAGTTCCTGTTTTCTTTATACAATTGGCAAGCGACTTCAATGTTTACCAGGTTGTTGATCGTAGCCGTAGGTAAAAGTATCGTTGCAGCCCGTCGCAGTCATAACGTAATGTTAACGTAACATCGCGGTTAGTCGCCGAGCCGCGCTGTCGGCCGTTGGGTAATGTAATTACCTATGTGTAAATAATGTATAATTATGCTATACCAACAGCATAGACAAAATAGGTAATATAAATAAATTATTTACTTAGCTAGATGCAATAGTCTACTGTTTTATTTTAAGGCATCCACCAATACTTTCTAAAGGTAAGTAAGTACTTTGTACTTTCTAACCAATACTAACCCAGGTAGAGACCTAAGCATATTTTCACCATGGATGAAACTGTATAGATAAAAACGAACGTAAACAATGTAATAACGTAGTAATTCGCTTATTTATGTGTAAACCCTTGTTGTTTGCAACGTAACGTAACGTGTCTAATCGTACAAATTGAATCCACCTGCGATAATAGCGATGATATTGGCGATCAATTAGCCAACTAGCCTCGAGTTGTTTATGAATGATCGCTTGTTTGGTGCGCGTATACAAAGCGTGAGTGAGCACGAGGGGTGATGTGGTGTGTCCGCGACACCGCGCGTGCGCTCTGATTCATTTTTGGCTGCGCGCGTCTGGCGCCTCTTGTTCTTGGAACGAGCTCTCGGCGACCTTCCCGCTGTCCATCCGATTCCCAATCACGTGTGCGTACGTCTTAGCTAGTAATCTGTTGGCTTGCAACTAGTCGCTGTTGAGAGAATCACATTGTTTTCACCAAATCTGACGAATGTAACGTTCCGATGGTACTGATTGCGTACGTCTGATTGATTTCAGCAGCGAAGAGTACAAGTAGTAACACACCGACGGATCCACTAGGGCCCCTGCCGGAGGGCTGGGAGCAGGCCGCGACGGCGGAAGGAGAAATCTACTTTATAAATCATGCCGCTCGCACGACATCCTGGTTCGATCCTAGAATACGTAAGTATACTTCTTTAAAGCGAATCTCAGCAACGCATAATTATTACTCTGCATAATTATTATGCATGTAGGTAGGTACCTATTTCAGAAAAGGGTAATCATGGACGCAGTTCTAGAGGTTTATGATTATTGCGGCTTGGTACTCATAAAATGTTAAGTCCTCCGTATTTCATTAAGACTGAACTATCATCTGCCTAAACGTTCTGGCTTTATAGGTATGGATGAATTTGTTTTACGTTAAGAAATTGATATCAGTCGGGTAAATAATTGATAACGGTACCGACTTACGAATTTGTATGTTACATAGGTAATTGTGTCCGGTTCAACAGATTAAACATAAATATTCATACACAACAACAAATTAAAAATTATAGTAATAAACAGCCCTTCGGCAGTACTTGGATCCGTGGTGTCACTACTTACATTAGCTTAACATATTACTAATAAGTACAAAGACTCCGTTAATGTTAAAGGATAACAAACCTCTTTTTTTGTCCTTAAGTCCTTAATCTCCTATATGAATGCTTGAGCTTACTCTGAAGGAAACAAGATTGCCAATTATAAATTGAAACATAAAAAGGTAAATGTTTGTTTCCTGCCCGTAATAACATTTCTATTAGCAATTTAATCACTAATGTCCCGAATCAATTGGCATACTTTTAAACATGTATAGATGACTGTAGCGGTATCTATGTTTGTATTTACAGCACAACACTTGCAACGGACGCCGGCGGCGGCTGCGGCGGGCGCGGCGGGCATCGAAGGCTGGGCTAACGCGGCGTCGCTACAGGCCTGCCAGCAGAAGCTTCGGCTGCAGTCGCTGCAGCTCGAGCGCGAGCGCCTCAAGCAACGCCAGCAGGAGATCAGACTCCAGGTAATGACGCGACTATTGCAACAATGGGAACTTTAACATTTGAATTGGGATAACAAGTTGTTAAGTAGTTGCACAAGTTCCAAAACAATCAGTTAAATATATTATAATAATAATTTTGCCCGTTTTAACGTCGCACTCCTGGGCTTGGGCATCCTCTCAATACGAGGGCGTTCAGGTCATAATCAAGTGAGGATTGTAGGATATACCATGTCTTCCAAAAGCTGGTGAGGATTTTTAAAACATACAAGTTTCCTCACGATGTTTTCCTTCACCGTAAGCAAGTGATGATCATCCATATTTAAATTACGAATCGCACATAGATTTCGAAAGACCCAGAGGTGCGAGCCGGAGTTTGAACCCAGGACTATGTGTCTGCAAGACGCGTGCTATCACTGATATTTAAACATGCGCGCTTATTGTTTTTCAGCAAGAGCTAATAATGGCGCGGCAGTCATCCTCAATCGTGTCCTCCCTGGCGAGTAGTACCGGCGTGGCGAGCACGGAACTGCCGCTAGACCCCTTCCTGTCGGGGCTGTCGGAGCACCAGCGGCAGGAGTCCGCGGACAGCGGGCTGGGCATGGCGGTGCCGCAGTCCTACTCCCTGCCGCACACGCCCGAGGGCTTCCTGGCGGGCATGGACGACCGCATGGACTGCACCAGCGAGGCGGGCGCGACTGATATCACTCTCGGTGATAACCTCGATTCTACAGACGACTTGGTACCTTCTTTACAGGTGACTTTTAATGCTTCGTTCGCTTGCAATTACTACTGTGTTTCTTAACCTGACTGTTATTTTACTATGGATCCATTTGGATTCTTATTAAGTTATTATTTTGAGTAAAAACATATGAGCATACGATTTGTTGTACGTTGGTATTCCTGAAAACTTCTGTTGAGAAACACAGTTCTAATTTTTTTTGTAAACAAGTAAAGAGTTCACTAAGTTTTATAAAAAAATGTGCCGCGAATTTTATGTGAGAAACCATAAAACATTTTTTTTATATCATAACAAATGATAACTTTTAATTTTTATTGAATACACGGTTGTAAACGAATCTTACAGTGACCGACTTTGTTTACTGCTTAAAAATATTAAAACAATGCGCGTATGTTTTGTGTGTCTGTGTACTAACAATACGGGTGCCCACAGAATCCTATTCAAATCAGTTCTTATCGTTATCTACTGATAGTGGTATCGCAACTTCCTTATCTACTACCTAGTAATGATCGCCACTAATGATTCATTTGAAAGTGCGAGTATGACCACATTGTGAACTGATTGTGGGTGAGATAATCATCTCGTACCTGTACGGGTCGATTGTTTTACGTCTGCGTGGGCAATAATTGTATAGTCAATAGATAATTATTACCTATAACTTCTTTAGTAAATATTTTATTACGTAATGAAAGTTCAGTATCTGATTCAATGAAGTCCTTTGTTAACGGACTTTAGATCAGATCTCATTTATCATCTTAGTAACATAATATTATTTTAAAAATATAGGTAAGGATTATTATTTATGACCATTTCTCTTTTGTAGTTGCCAGTCTCCGTGTCATTCGTGTAGATATATATATGTTACGTGCCGATAATACATAGTCATGTTTCTCGACTTCATTTGTTAGTTTGTTTATAAAAGTTGGAGAGTGCACTAATGTTTTCGTTTCGGTTCCACTAAAATATAAAAATAACGGCAATGACTCGCGTGACTCACACGTCGTTTAAATGGATAAACAAAAACAGCGTCGTTAATACACTGTGTCTTGCTGTGTACCTTTGAGATGTCGCTACGTGAAAAGAGTATTTATACAGGGGTTTCAAAAGTCCGGAATAATAATATAGGTGAATAATATGTATGATTTTACGGTAGCTGATACGTAGATGTCTAGTGAAGACGAGACTATAATGTAACTAAGTATCATATTTTCTGTATGGTGCCCTGCAAAATCACCCTGTGGTCTAAAAAAATAGGATTAACTGCATTTACCGGTAGCAACCATAATTATTTAAGAAATATTTTGATAAATAATTGTAGGTAGCTGCTAGATATAATACTGTATTAAATTGGCTGTTAGTTTAAAAAGTGTTCTAATTTTGATCACATCTTTCGATACCGTTTAATTCTAAGCCTAATACTTATCCTAACCTCGACGTATTAATTCGGATTTATGAAACATACTATATTAATCTTTCCTAAGAAATATTGCTGTTATTAGATATATATGCTGAATGCATTGTCACTTCGCGGTAGGGCCTGCGCTCACCACGTTTTTTAAACGGGCCGTCGACGGCGCGCTTTTATCCTACAAAAGTCTACGGACTGCGTCCGACTCGCGAGCGCATCGCGTTTGTAAAGCTACAAACGCGAGTCGACGGATCGTTTAAAAACGTGGTGTGCACTGGCCCTTAGGCTTAGATTGTGAGTGTAATAGAGTACTATAATTATTGACTCGAGATGTATGTTTACAGTTGAACGAGTTCACAAACGACATACTCCTGGACGACGTGCAATCGCTCATAAACTCGACGCCGAGCAAGCCGGACAACGTGCTGACGTGGCTGTAGGCGGCGCGCGGGCGACCGCTCGCTCTCACTAGGTACTGACCGCGCGGCCGCTCAATGCTTACAAACTTTACTAGGTATTATAATGTTAATTTAGCGTACTTACCGCTTACACGACGTCGACCGCCATAGCAGTGTCGGTGGCATAACGGTAACGATGGTGTACATTTCACTATGAAAATGACAATAATAGCGTAACACGTGTAATGACTGATGTGGGATTTCATGTGTGCTTATGATTTAGGAATAGTTAGATTCAGTACGAACGCTCTAACCGATACGGGCGATGTTTGCGCCCCAGCGGTACTCTATATTTTTTATTACAGACATTATTTCAAATATTTCCCGCGCCGGTTTCACTGTTCTACTAGGTACTGCAACTGTTCGCTTATAATGCAGAATCGGTTTTATCTCTGTCTCTGCATTTATTCGAATGAGATATGAATACTAGAAATTCTGTAGGCGTAATAAGTGTGAATAAGTTCTACTTCGTTAGATTCGTGGATTGTTTGTGTGACTGACTTTAAAACTTTTGTACCTACTCATCGCAATTCCTGGTCGGTAATTGAAATATACGTCATCTCGTCGAGTGCACTTAGCGAATAGCGCTACGAAGATATATTGGATTGTAATCGTTTTAAAGAGCGAGCGATGAACATGGCGTTCCCATTGCGGTGTTACCTAGCAGTCCGGAGCATAGTAGCAGGGAGGGTAGTGCGGGACGGGCGCGCGGGGCGCGGTGGCGCGGCGGCCCGGGCGCGATAGGCGCGGTGGCGCTGCGGCCCGGGCGCGATAGGCGCGGTGGCGCTGCGGCCCGGGCGCGATAGGCGCGGTGGCGCTGCGGCCCGGGCGCGATAGGCGCGGTGGCGCAGCGGCTCGGGGGCGCTAGGCGCTGTGGCGCAGCGGCTCGGGGGCGCTAGGCGCGGTGGCGCAGCGGCCCGGGCGCGCTAGGCGCGGTGGCTGCAAGCCTTCTTTCGTAGTTGAAAGTAGTCGCGTTGCAACGCAAAAGTTAGTGAACTAGGCTTCCCATATTCTTTTCGTCGAGACTATCGGGAATCGTACCCTGTATTTCGCTACAAACGATGTTTTATATTTTATAAAATTAATATTGTGATAACATCTTGACGTAACAGTGCCTTATTGTGCCTTTATAAAAATTATTTATTGTTGTAATAATTTAGATAATGTTGAGATATTTTACGATTTTTCTATTGTCGAACTATCGATGTTACTGGACGGAGAATAAACTACTTATGTATTTGTGGTGACGTGTTTTGTCGACTTACACCGTCCTTGTGTATTTTTCAAGAGATCATAGACGTTAAGTTTGTAATAGTGAATCGTGAACTAGTTAAATATGTTGGCAACTATTATGATTACTTATTAGGTGTTGATGTAAGTGAACAATGTAATTTAAATATGCAATAGGTATTCAGTGATGTATGGGTGCAGGTAGCTAAAGTGTAGACTGACGGAGTCGAGCTCGCGGTTTCGTCTCTTAGTGCCTTATTCTTGACATTATATAAAAACCTTTTACTGTTGAAACATACAAACTGATGGATTGTGAGCTATAAAAACAGATTATACATTCAATTCGGTGCCAACTATGAATAGTTATCTATAGCTACAGTACTGTTATATCATTAGGTAGTATTATTTCATTAACGTTAGTTATTCAGTCTTCATCATTCATAATGGAAAATTAAAACTTACCTATCAAAATTGTGTAAACCCACCTAGTCTTTAGATTGTTTATGAGTGTGATGGATTCAGCTAGCTTGTTCGATTATTACGATATTAGGCCTTTATTATCAAATGCTACATTGAAAACTTTGCCATATTAGTAAAAGTACTATTATTCTTATAAGACTTACTTAATGTTATCTTCAGTCGTAACGAGTAGCAGTAAGTAGCATCTGTAACTATTGTAATTAGGCGTATCGGTGCTGGGTTTATGGTACACTTTAATTTTGTATTCTGTAGATCCATTCGTTGTATACTTATCTACTTTATATTTGTATTTCGTTGTGTATTAATTCTAAGAGTCCGTAAGTTTGGATGCTTCTCATATTGTTCAGTTCATTATTCTCCACCCGCTTCCTCCCCCGCACCGGTGAGGCGGTCGGCTGCACGCGCCGCGCGCCGCGCCGGCCGCGCACACACATCGACAAACATTCCATGTTGCTGACAGTTCGCTCGGTGGCGCTCGCCCGCGCTCGGTCGCGCTCGGCGCCGCTCGCCACGGAATAATATTCAGAACAATATCTCAAGTGTAAACTATATCGTTTATCTCTTAAGTGTAGCCTTTACGATTTTAAAACATATCTTTTCAGTCTGATAACGGATGCAAGTTTTCTCTGTAGTGTATGTAACTACGTGTATCAATGTTATAACAATGAAATTACGTGTCAAAGTTATTAATTTACTTTAATTTCATTGTAAATAATTCGATATTCTTATATTATGAATTAAATAAATATTTGTTTTAATATCTATTATCTCTTTTTTATTCCCACAAAACACTAATAAGGACTATTTAAATAGGTGACTTCAAAGCTCATCCCTGGATGTTATTTTCTGTAGAAAAAGAAATACAAGTCTTAACAACATTTGCAATAATTATTTATTTTCTAAATTAACAACAAGCAACTCAAGCGTGTCTCCTCTATTCACAATGTATGTACATTTTAAGGGCGGTGCTACAATGGCCGGTCCAACACCTCGCTTCAAAAGTGCCTCACCTGTTAAAAATACAAGCTATGTACAATAATAATAATAAAAAATATAATATAAATAAAATTAGCCTTAGTAGCTATCTAAATGCAAAGAATTACGTACATACCTGCCACAAAAATATAATATGATGGTAGCTGTATGAATAAAGTATTTAATAAAGCATTGTGTATGATTAAAATTAGAGCCTTATTATGTGCAATATGTACAATATATGCAATACGTGGCTTATAAATAAGTAAGTAGGTACTTATATCCGGAAGTACACTACCAGAGATAACTATTATTGACACATAAAGTCAGCTCTTACTGAGGGGTCCTTGAAGCGGCTGTCCTGTGGCAGCTCGCGGTTGGCGATCAGCTGCCGGAAGTACTCCACGGAGAGCTTGGGCGTGCGGGGACGCGCCGGGTCCGTGATGTTCACGTGCCAGAAACCGAAACGTTCACTGAAACCAAACATATCCTACTAATGTTATAAATGCGAAAGTTTGTGAGTGTGGATGTTTGTTACTCTTTCAGGCAAAAACTACTGAACGGATTTGGATGAAATGTGGAACACAGGTAGTTTATAACCGGGATTAACACATATGATACTTTTTAACCCGATAATCCCGAAACTTTTGTTAAGTAACTACACGGACGAAGTCGCGGGCACAGCTAGTAAAGACTTATAGGCCTGTATTAATAAATCGATCTCAAGTCTGAAAATCGTCTTGAGTCTTGAGTACCTACGCTTTTGACATGTCCTTTTGTACTGGCATGACATAAGAATGACATTTCCAAGACCGCTCTGAGACAAGTCTCAGTCTATATCAAGATATAGATTTATTAATACGACGGGCCATCGGTCTTACGGTTCTATCCATAAACAATACTTGTCCAAGTAAGGGCCTGTGCACACAACGTTTTTAAAACGCGCCGTCGACGCGCGTTTGTAGCGATACAGACGCGATACGCACGCGAGTCAGACGCAGCCTATAGACCTTTGTAGGATAAAAGCGTGCCGTGAAGTGATGTGCACAGGCCCTAAGGGACCAACTATTATAAAAGGTTTGACATTTTTTAGTGGGCGCGCACTGTGAGACCTCATAGGTAGTTTCTCATGTTTGTGTCTATAAGCGTACATTAAAAAAACGATAATTTGCAAAGCTTAGTAAGTAAATTTTAAAGATATAGTTTCCTGATAACAATAATAAAATTATCTGATAGTGTAAATCTTTTCTGATGTTCGCTACGGCTCGTTAGTAGCGAGTGATTTATGCCTGTATTAATATTAATAATATACTTATCAGTCTCAAGCCTGAGATCGATCTTGAGTATGCTTTTGACGGGTAATTTTGAGCATGATTGAAATAAGAAGTTATTACGTTAAGGCTAAAGCGCCCATCTAACCCGCGAAGTTCATATTTTTTGAGGTTTTTTAGAAATTTTTCAAATTCTGACAATAATAAAAGGGACATTTTGTAATTCGCGACAGAGACCGTGTGCAGTGCATTTATTATTATATCCAACTTACTCTAAAACATTTCAAGAACGACAGCTATAATCTGGCATTTTTTGTATATTTAGTGATTTACTAGTATCATATCCACCGTGATAATATTTAGAGTAAAATAAATGTATTAATAAACGCACTGCATAGTGTGTTTGTCGCAAATCACAAAATGTTGTCTTAAATGTTTTCAGATTTTGGATAAACTATAAAAATACTCGAAAATTTTGAATTTCGCGGGCGACAGGCGCCTTCACCTTAACAGCTCTGCGTAGTACGTACCTACCTACAAGAAATCAGCGGGGCAATTGATATGACATGAATGTCTATTCCACATAAGAACCGCGGAAAAAAACGGAACTAAATTGTACAAGTATGAATTATGCTAACGCGATTACAGCGCCACGTCAGGACTTCGTATGTGGAATAGACTGTAACTGATTTCTGTGGTACTTACGAGAATCCCGCCCTCCATTCGAAGTTGTCCATGAGTGTCCATGCTGTATATCCGAGAACTTTGACGCCATCATCGTAGATCACGTTCAAAATTTCACTGAGGTAGTCCTATACAAGATAACAGTATTTATAACAAAATATAACTTTTTTAGTCATAGTGGCCGATTGGTCCACGCGTCTTGCGGGATTAAGGTTTTGGGTCCCAACCCCGTCTCGCACCGTTGGGTTTTTCGAATTTTTTTAGCGAATTATAATTTCACATGTATGTTCACCCGAGACCTGCATGACTTAGAAAATGTAACAAAACTGGGACAGCGTCGTGGATTATGGCCTAAATCCCTCTCGTATTGAGGGGCAGCCCAATGCCCAGGAGTGTGATGCTAAAAGGGCTTAATCAATTACAGGTATCTATTTATTTATTACTTTTTAAAATATTTTGTCACTTATGGTTCATCAACTCACGTTGAAGTACTGGATACGACCGTAGTCTTCTAAAGTGCCTCGGTCGGAGAACCCGTTTTCAGTAATGTAAATCGGAGGATCGTTGTAGGAACTCTTGCACCAGCGTAGCAGGTTAGCAAAACCAGTAGGCACCACCTAATAAGAAAGAAAATATATTGGTACATCATCTTTTTGTCTCAATAACTTTATATATCCTGTTGCGGGCCAAATATCTGCCGCCAAGATGATCTGTGAAGAATTCAGGGCGAGACCTGTGCTCAGGAGTGCGGCAAACAAACATGAGGTCAATTCTGTTAACTGTCCCAATAACGCTCGGCTTGCACTCGACTCGTATTACGGCAGTTTTAACAGTTTTCTGTAGACCATGAACAATTCCCCTCACACGTGCCATTCGATTTTCGAGTCGATTAGAGAAACAGTTGTTAGCGGACATCGAAGTTTTTGGCTCGGTTGTAAATGTCAATACCAACGTACCTATTAAGACTCGAGTGCAAGTTGAGCTTTATTGGAACGGTTAACAGACTTGGCCCTCAGGCCAGTAAACACAAACATTTTACTGTCAATTTAAAATGTTTGATTAACATACCCTCAGCCATTCTGAAGCAGAATCACCCCCGACTTCCATTGTTGTGACGGCTCCGATGTCTTTCAACCACGATGGAGATTTGGCAATAGGGTCGACTCCAGCCCCGGTTATTAAATGAGTGGTGTAGTGGTTGATGCCCAGGAAGTCCGAGGTCCCTTTAATTCTCTGAATCCAGTATTCGTCGAATTGCGCTAGGCGTGGTATGGGAATGCCTTCAGCTTCACTTTGACGGGCCACATTCTCTACCATGACAGCGGGGTATCCACCCTCCTCAGTGAAGATTGGGTGTGCGAACCAACCAAACTAAAAACAATCAATTAAGTTAGTGAAAATCGGCGCAGGAATTTAGAAAAATTATCGGAGTTTGTCAAATTATGGAAATTTTACCTTGAATTGGTTAGCCACTTCGGCCAAAGCGACTTGTTCGGAATCTTCGGGGTCGCTCGGCTCATACCAGATGGAATTAATAGAGATCATGATCCTTCCGTTTTGGGATGAGCGGTAAGATTCATTGTACAGGTGGTAGGCCTCAGCATGAGCCTTGAGCAGAGTGTCACTACATAAGTAGTTGCCAACACCGTGGCTGTCGATCGCGGGAGCTTTCTTGTCATCACCATACGCGTCCTCGCAGATTTCATACGGCTCATTAAACGTAATCCACGATTTAATTCTGTCACCGAATTCTCTGAAGCACAGGTCAGCGTAATCACGGAAGTAATCGATCATCTTGGGGTTAGCCCAACCGCCCAAGTCTTGGAGAGTTTGGGGTAAGTCCCAATGGAATAAGGTCACCTGAAAATAAATATGGATCAGAATACACTGACTGTGTGTTTTGATTTGCTATATTAGATAAATTGTTTCATCGATATTACAAGTGGTTCGATTTCTTGTTCAGCCAGAGCGTTAAGAAGGTCGTTGTAGTAGCGGATGCCATCAGGATTGACGTAGTCGACTCGTCCAGTTGGCAGAATACGGGCCCAGGAGAGCGAGAACCGGTAGAAGTCAACGCCCAGGTAGGCCAGCTCCTCTACATCCTCCTGGTATCTGTAGTAGGACCCGCAGGCGATGTCGCCGTTGGTGCCGTCAGCAATCATCTCGGGACGCGTGTGCGATAAGCGATCCCACACATTTTCGGATTTTCCTAGAAAATAACTTTATTTGTATAGGTACAATTCTAATTCTAGCCATTTTTTAAGTACTTAGATAACAAAGCTTCCGAACTCGCTATGCTAGGCGCCCAGCTAGTGGTAATATTCGGAAAGAAGAGATCGCTGTATACTCTTAATTTTTTAAACTTTAGTTTATTGATCATTCACAATGAACTCTATCAAAATAACATAGGTATGATATCTTTGACACTGGTTCCGGATGACTTATCCCTTGATAAGGCATTGATGGAGTATCTGTCGAAACGGAGACAACTGTAATCCACTTGAAACATACTGAATGATAAGAAATTCACAAGAGGTAGTGATATCAAGATTTTAAACATGAAAATTTAATCAATTTAAGTCATAGTCTCTAGTGATCTGAAACTAACATTAAGGTGGGATAAGGTACATAGTTCAAATTTTAGTTAGCTGTACCTAATAGGCAGGCTCTGAAATTAGGATACAAAGGTTGACCATTGACTTAATTTATTGACTTACCACTGACATTCCAGGCTCCTTCGATTTGATGTGATGCCGTCGCTACGCCGAAGGTGAAGCCTTCGGGGAACTTAGTATAGCCCGCAAGACTCCTAAAATGTAATTAAACATCCGTAAAATGTAGGTAAGTACTCTAAACACTTTAGTTACCAAATACGTATCAAATTCATTCCAATCCCGTTTAACCCGTAGAGGCTCGGTCTATATATGTGGGCTCGGTGGCCGAAATTTCGGTCACTAATTAGTTAATTAGTAGAAGCTCAGTTCGTGAGGTGAGGTTGAGCACCTTCAGTATCTGGACGCAAGCTTCTTTTGATAAATTGGTGAAATCATACGTAATAAATTTCTCTACCTACTACATATTTCGCCTGTAGATACGCTTTTATATAGGTAAGCAATTCAATATCACCTACTCCTGCTCAAGGCTACCTAATGGGCTATATAACAATCGCGCGTTACAAACATTTTAGTTGACATTGTTCATGGGTGTCAGGGTAGTGTTATAAGGATAGTTACAGTAATGGTTAAGGAAAACGGTCAAGGATTTAAAAGAAGACATTATATGTGCATACATTTTTTCATTCCAAAAATATTGGCATTGAATAGATAAAGGGTGTTAAGTAGATTTTAAGCAAGTTACGGAAATAGTGAAATCTATTTTTAGTAGCTTAATATATAAGTAAACATCGTAACGAAGTACCTACTATACTACTCTCAATACACTGCACACCACAAAAAAAGGAACCAGCCAGCCACACAGACCTGCTTGTACCGTTTACTGTAAAAAAAACAGTTCAAGACTTTTGACGTGCGCTATTGACCTCTTCAACGCGGGTAAAGAAGTGAGATTTCGAACGGGTTTTGTAGACCTAATCAGTTGTTATGGCCAACGTAACTGGTATAAACAAACTTACGTGTGGCACAGAGCCAGCAGTCCGATAATGGTCCAGCCCGCCATCGCCATTGCTCCGTGTCGCGTCGTCGGCCTCCTGTGGCTTACTGTTGCGTGCTCGCCCATCACGGCGCAGGCGGAGGTTAGTTCGGTTTGTCGGAGGTGTTCCACAAGCCTCTTGTCGGTGATAATTCGTTTGAGGATATACCGGAGATAATCTATTTTGGAGTGCTGTGTCTTTATATCATTGACAAGGGTTTACGCATGTTAAGATATAAAATGTTACCTTGGTAACATAATTTAGATCTGTGTTGGAAGAGATGATAACGTATTTTTCGATGATAACTTTATCTTTGATTGTTATTTTAATAACGCCTCCACTTGGTTGTAAACTTCGTGCACACTTCTAGTCGGTAAACGCAACAAGGTAATAATGAAGTATGTAAGTACGACAATTAGCTCGCAATGCGCACTTCACTAAATATATTTCGCATAATAGTACATTGTTACTCGAGTGGTGAAAGTGACTTATTTTGTCCTGAGACGGGGTTTGGCGCCCGAGCGTAGCGAGGGCGCTAATAGTTAGAGGGACAAAATAAGTCTTTCAACCGAGGTAAACACTGTGCTTTTCATTACGAATACAAGGAAAGTAAAAATAAAAACAGGGATTGGCTAAAGAAATAATACAAGGAAGTATCAACAATACTCTACAACTCGAAAAAAAAAAGATCGGATTGCCGCCTATTTTATTTCTTTTTCGTTGGCCGGCCAACTTCATTATTTAGCTATTATTTTTCATTTTCATCTTTAAATATTTTGCCCAAATCTATGTTATATTAAAGAAATTGTTGAAACTAAATTATAATTAAGTCATTTAAAAATATATATTCTTTAATTAATACTTAACTTTATGTTATTTCAATTTTACATCGTGCTGTAATTGAGTGACTGTAGAAAAAGTTTGAACATGGTTCCATAGAAATGTGAAAATGGAACTAGTTTTTTTTTTATAATTTGACAGCTGTCAGTTGAAAGCGATTCTCCCGGGCCGGAAAAGTATTACTTTCAACCCGCTCCTCAGGCAACTTCAGACCTACTTTCAGAGTATGAGTAATGAAAAAGAGATTTGAAAGGTGATGCCTCGCGCTTGTGATGAAAGCATCATAATATTATGCTACAGTAAGGGATATGCATGATCAAAAATATATTTTTTAAATTATTTGAATATGTCCAATAGATTTTTAACGCGTCGATGCCAGTTGTGTATTGTGACGTCATAGGATTAGGTTAGGCGAGTCGGCAGTACACTCTCCCGTATAATTCACAAGAAGTTTGCACTAAAAAACTTAGTAATGGTAAAGGGTGTGTACACGAACATGAATGCAATGATTTTTTTTTTAATTTCCGAAAATGTTGAAGCTATTTAATACATAACTTCAAAACTGCAGCATATTGGATGAAACATGTTGTACCTATTTCTTTCTAGTCATTAAAATAAAATTGTTATTTCGTTTTGCTATGGAGCGACTCTATATCCAGCTGTAATGTTACACATGATTACATAAATTAAAGAAAAAAATGTAACGAATAGTACTTAAATTTTGCCGGATTATTACCATATGGAAACCATTACAATTTCCTTTATTCAGTAAGTTCACAATTCACATTGAGGTTACAGCTATTACAGTTGCTATTTACTTTGTCATTCATTTATGTATCACGTTTATTATCCTAAGAATGTAAGTATTTATCTAATATTGCTAGTTGAACAATTGTAAGACTTAATATGCACTATCTGTCGATTCAATACCATAACCAAAAAGGGCAAGGCATTGCGTGATACTCTGCAGCGGCGCTATTAGATTAAAAGTGACCAATCATAGTGGGAAAAATGTACGATTAACGTATATAATGTACGTATATCGTATTTAAATGTACCTTTACCAGGTACCGAGATAATTGACATTTTTAGTGGCGCCGCTGCAGAGTATCACGCAAGGCATTGGCTTACGTACAATTGTTTGGCAGATAACAATACCAACCCACTAGGTAGGCAGCCTTGATAAATACAATATACTAGACTAGCTGTGTCCGCGACTTCGTCCGCGTGGAATAGTGTCACACCCTTGACGGTAAAACTTTTACAAACTTTGAATGTCATATTGATTTATATCGAATCAACAGCTTAATAAATATGGTTCAAGCTTTTAACTCAAAAAATTACGATACTTCCATACAAATTTTCATCCCTCCCTTTCAATCCCTTACAATCCTTTTTTCGCATTAAAAAGTAGCCTATGTCCTTTCTCAGACTAGACTATCTGTGTACCAAATTTCATTTAAATCGGTTCAGTAGTTTTGGCGTGAAAGCGCCGCAGACAGACAAATAGATAGACGGACAGAGTTACTTCCGCATTTATAATATTAGTAAGGATAAGGATGACGGGGAAAAGGAAGGATAAATCGTCTCCTTTCTCGTGTTGTAGGCCTTATGTAAGACTTCAACGTTGTCCAATGCGAGTTGACTGCTCGACCACAGTACTTTTATATATTCGACAGTGCTAATCGTAATGTGTAAACGTGGTGTGACATACCCTTTAGTACTGTGCTCACCGTCGATCACAACCACAGATATAGTGCTGTGATCACAACTAACGCAAGTGGACATTGTCTACGCCTATAGATGGCGCTGTCGTCTCAATTCGAACATTTCAATAGGTAGTTTTAAATAGTTTATTTTTGCATCTCCGATATATTCATAATATGCACCGACAAAATAAGAGTTAGGCTGCAAAGCCGCGAACAATACAGAAGTTTAGAAATAAAACTGCAAATTTAAAAGCTATGTAATTGTTTCCGACGAAAATTTCTTATAACTGGTTGAGACACTCCTCATCTAATCTAGTCTAGATAAATAAACATCAAGTGGATTCCATATTTTGAATAAGATAATACAACTGTCAATGAGTTTTTATTGCTATAAACGGCATGACAATAATAATTCTTTATTACAATCTTGATTCCTCGATTGCATGTTTCAAGTCTCGTATCACGCTTAGGTAGCTTTTTATTAGACTGTTATCACGTTTCTGCAGGCCGCGAATTAGGAACAAAGAAGTGTTTGATGCGTCTGGGGCAAGATGTGGGTCATCATTTCTCAAGAAGGCTCGATACTCATTTCTCCTCCTACATGACCCTCGTACGTTTACTACAACCATTCACCTCAATAATAAAAGTTCAAGTGTTTTCTACGATTATGTCACTGGATGTATAACACCGCTGCTTAGGTTAAAATGACCCTGAATATGTATTGAGCAAGATCCCTCGAGTAAGCATCTTAATGTTTTTGTCAAATTTCGTTAACATTTTGATTTTTGCTCACATATTAACAGAAGGATTCATCGCTTAACAGATTTTTTCCGCTCATGTTTCCTCAAGGAGGCCTTGCATGACGCATAGGTAGTCGACGGAAGTGGCCAAGGAGTGTGCCAGGAGGATCCCTCGGGTCAAGACCTCGCGGACTTTCCATATGTCTTGTAAGTTCACCGGCTTGAACGTTGTGGATAGGGCGCGTCTCATGATTGTGGTCGGCAGGAACCGCCTGGGCTGGTCCAACCACCAACTGGGGACGTATATTCATACATTTTAAGGTGGCAAGTAAGAATATATTTAAAAAAGCGCGTGAACTGCTCTTGGCTCCAGAATCTGCAGGTAAATGACATACTGAAGTTATTCATTCTAGTTGAGTAGAAGGCTAAGCATGCCTGATGAGCAAATATCTTTGACAGATTCGCTTGAACATTTTGGATCGAATAAGAGAGAGTTAAGTAATTAATTACTTGTTATCAGCTCTTTTCTTAGCCTCGAACTGTAACCATTTAATCGCGGTGTTGGTATTGATATGGTATAAATTACTGCTCATGTATAAATAAAGTAAGCCATAAATAAATACCAAGATCATCAATAAAGATATTCATAACGAATATTACTAGGCTTTTGTTCAAGAAAGCGACATTTTAATAAAAACTTTACATCATAGGCTAGTATATCACTTAAGTATACCTATATACAAAGTAAGTAGGTACACTTATAAAGTAAAACTATCTCACCTGACAGACGTTGTCCTGTCTTTTAGGGGTATGAAAAATAGATAGTAGCCCATTCTCAGACCTACTGAATATGCATATAAAATTTAATAAAAATCGGTCAACCCGTTTCGGAGGAGTATGGTAACTAACTTTGTGACATGAGAATTTTATATATAAGATTAAAATATATATTAGATAGAGACGTAAGACCTCTTTCTTACCTAAGGTAAAGGCTCTCACAGGTGAAATATGTTACTGCCAGTATGAACACAGGGTAAATAAGTGGCAGTAATACCAGCAGACACAGTAGCATAGTGGCAATCATTTTGAGGAAGGTGGGGAACGGCGCGCCGTACCTCCAGAGGGCGCACACGTCCCCGGCGAACTCGCGCGCCATCACACACACGCGACCGAGTCTGGATGCGGAGCGTAGCTGCTGGAGGAACACCATATCTTAGAAAAGGAGAAAACATAGCCCCGATTCTGGGCAAAATAGCTGTATTGTTTGTACGTACAAATATGTAAAAAAGCATGCTGCTGGTCCCTTTACATTGAGTTTAGCGTTTGCAAGAAGGTGCCTTATTAAGCCTTATTTAATGTAGGTACTCAATTCAACTAAACGACGTAGGTAGTATAGTTACAGTCTGCAAGGCTGTAAATTTACTACTTCTATTATTATTTTTTCTATACATAATTATTGGTGTCGTATTTATCGCCTGAATTACATTTTTGTTTAATTCAAATGATCTTCCTAAACTTTATTAGTAGGCAGGCACCTACTCCTTGGCTCATTGCCATTAAAATGAAGGCTTGTAACTAGCTGTCTGTAAACTATAGATTTATTTGAAATAAATAAATTATTATGCCATTCTTCTCTTAGACCATTTTAACACCTCTCTGATTCTTCTGTATCTACTTGATCGATTAGATAAGACAATATCTTTAAGAATTCCGGTTTGCGTGTGTTCGTAATTCTCCTCCTCCCTAACGGCTTGACCGATTTTGACGAATATATTTTGACTGATATATTTTGACTGATATAGTTTGACTAATATATTTTGACTAATATATTTTGACTGATATATTTTGACTAATATATTTTGATTGATATATTTTGACTAACATATTTTGACTGATATATTTTTTGTAGATCACCTGAATGATTCTTAGCTACAGTTGGACTCAGTAGATGGCGTTGTTGTCGAAATCCAGAAAATAAAATCTACTCATACACTACTAAAATAAACGCTATAACAGTACATATGGGTATACCTAAAGGAATATTAAAAAGGTATTTGTTTATTGTTATCTACGTAGAGCGTACGCGTTAGCTGAGAAATATTATAATATATAAATAAATGCATAGGTCAACTAGATAGTTTCTTCGAAAAAACTGTGAGTAGTAATATATTATTGGACGGAAAGTGATGTTGATCATAGGATATAGCAGGCGCTGAGTAGGCGGTTGTAGGAACTACATTCGAGACTACCAACATGGATTTGGACAGCCGAAGAAGTGAGGAAAGCGTAGGTTTAGGTTTTAGAATTTAGACGATCTATGCTAGTGCACTAAATGAGTTAGTCTCTGAATTAATGATGGTGTCAAGGCAGTTCGATAATTCATATTATATATGTATAGATAGGTATTATGAGGTGGACTAGTCAGCACATTAGACTAGTTAGAGTAGACTAGACGCCCGCAAACATGGGCAGTGACTCTGAAACGGATTAGAATAGTAAAAGACAAGATAATCTCACTTCTATCATGAACACCTTGTTGGTCCGACGGTACGGTTTCATTCTTATTAGTGGTATGCCGTGGCTTCTGTTGCATGATAATACTTATTTGTGTGCCAGTATCTGTTTGCATTTCCATTTAATTTTACCCATTATTGTATTGTGTTCATTGTTGTTGTTTACCGATATGTCATGTCGGTTTTATTCATGGAACTAGGATGCCATGGAAATGCAATATTGCGTACACGCGTAAGAAAGGGACATAACACTAAACAGAAAGAGCAATAAAAGCAAAGCTAAGAATTTTTTAATGACATTCACAGTACAACGTCAAATATTTATGATAGTGTTGTATATTTTGGTTATTTTTGTGCAAATAAAATCCACCACAACCAATTATCTTTGGCACTAAAATATCGATACGTGAGATAGGTACTCTATGCATCTAGCCTACTCTGATGCATAGATATAACAGTATCTCGTTTCCTCCACGGTCACAAATGTTCACAGATTCATAATATTGAAAAAGTTGCTATTTTCTTATTCCGTGGTTTAATTGAGGTATCGTTGACATTTTATGTGTCATTTCTTGTACCATAGGGATCTATTAAACTTTATTTAATTTAAATAGGCCCCATAAACTTCATCGTTGGCAGAATCATCGGTAGCCGATGGGGCCCTAAACTTTAAATTGGAATTGGAATTTAAATAAAAGGATTTTTAAGAAATAACCCTCCTTTATTACACATTTTTTTTAAAGATTACTAGCAATGTGTGTTTATCACATTACTAGTATTCCCTTTAGGCCCTCCAACTAAGCTAATGCTTGTGCTAGGAGTGGGCTCACTTCAATAGTTTAATGGCCTGGATGGGGATCGAACCCGAAACCTCTCAGCTACGAGGACGGCCCCTTTAACCACTAGGCTATTGATGCTTCAATGCTACTGAGATATACGTTAGATCAATCTTAGATACTGGTAAAGGTCACTTAGGTACAATATTTTAGTCCTTTATGGATTGGGTAATCTGTGATTTTTTTTTTATAGACCTATAGGTATATAGTGTAAACCAAGTATTGTATTCTCTTTGGTGGAAACGTAGAAATAAGTCTGTGATAGGGTATATTATACATAATGTAGATATTAATTTATGGATTCTCGGCATATAGTAGGTAGGTGCATGCAGCGGGACCTACTACAGATCACAGTGTGGGTAGTACCGAAACACCGAATTTTTAATAAGTTAATTCCTAAGTATATAGACAGAGTACTACGTCAGAGTTCCCACCCTACCATCAATTGTAGTACTAATATAAGGTTTGAACTTTGAGCCGAATAAATAAGATAAGGTAGCAGTATTTACATCTTGGCCAAGACTCCCAGATGTCCGAGTGTGTGGTATTTGTTGTGACGGGTGATTGCCCATTACGCTCGGTTAATTAGTTATCTACATTCACATCGCATCGGTGGGTACCGAAGTCATAATATCTGAGGATAGTTTCGATTCGAAGGAAGGGTAATTTATTTCGATATCATGAGGAACGCTGATTCAGAAATAAAAAAATCCGTTTTAAATCCGTTTTCAGTGTACCTTTACATACACAGGCAACCACAGCTCCAGTAGTGGCCATAGTTTGGTATTCGGTATCATATTATTATGAAACTGAAATAGGACTCCCCGATATATTGAATGCATTAAAATTCAGAAAGTGCATTATAAAAGTAAATTCAGGAGATAAAAATATAATATTGAAGATAATAATCTTACTTGGGTTTTATATTTCACCAAGTTTTATCAAGATAAAATAATTTTACCCTAAGGTTGATATTTGACGACCGCTTGGCGCAGTGGGTCGAGCGTAGGCCGCTCGGCTGACTGCACATGGTGGTTGCGGGTTGGGTTCCCGCCGAGGACAAATTTCGGAAATGGCCTTTTCGTAACTTGCTCTAGTCTGGGTGTCACTGGGAACGCCCCCAGTCCATTGTACGATGCCCATAGTACAAGCGTTGTCAAGTTTGGGACCATACAGTTGGTGTGTCAGTCTGGCGATATATTATTATTTATATCGCACGGTAGCCGGGCGGTCCATAGGCGAAGCCGATGTACCCAACGAGGGTCAGGGTGATCGCACCAACTTCATTTGATTATTACCTACATAAATAAAAGTACTTAACTGTATACTAGATAGTAGTCTGTAGTAGACCGGTCTAAGAAATAAGGGCGAAAGAGACCAAATACCATATTCGCCTCGCCATATTCGGTCTTGTTACCGACCGCGTTTTTACTTTTATCAGTTACTCATAGTTATTTATTATCTCATTAAGTCCATATGTTGTGTAAATATCTAACCTAGGGACCTCGTATGTGAATTAGACTGTAGGTAAAGTGCACCTTCGCCTATCCGTTCAGGGAACATAGACGTAATGGTCTATAATAATTATATTATCGATACACTTCAGGGATCGATATACGCATTGTCTGAATTTATTAATATGTAGTTGTTTACCACCGAAGTGCATAATAAAGAATGTAACTGCAAGTTGGTACTTTTGATATCAGTTCAATTTTCTTATGTGACCAACGTAGACGTCAGTGAACATGCTGGTGTATTTAGTATTCTGCATCGTGTTTCTGTGTGTCATACATATTGTATTCAATTACAATCATAGGGCTAGAATAATCAAAAAGATACCCGGGCCAAGAGACGATTTTATTTTCGGCAATGGCATCACTATTATACGTTCTTCAGGTGACTATTGAAAGCTTCGCAGTTCTTGTAAGTAGGTACATACTACATTGTAGTTAGTCATACTACAATGTGCCTAGCTTGAAGCTTCCTAAAATTTTATTTAATGTAAAGATAGTTAAAAATTCTCTTGCGAATGACGAAATTACTAAATCAAATTGATTGTTATTGGGTTTATTAATGTATTTATTAACCTATGCAATGCAATTATTACGGCCTGTGACCAATTACACTTAAAACAATTACCTTAGATAAAAAGCAAGCCTACATTTAAATTTAAAACATAAGCTGCAATGAACGTCAGGTTCGATCCGTTTGTAGATATAAAGAAAAAAAAATGTAAAATTGTCAATTTGTAAGTGCCCCAGTAGGCCTAAACAAAATAAACGATTTGAATTTGAATTTGAATCGTTTAGTATAGTAGAACAATAATTAAGTATGTCACTTTTTTACAGTTGAATTAATGAAATTGGGAAGAAAATATGCAAGCACTTGGAACGGCATTTTCAGAATTTGGGTATTTCCTATTGCGGCAGTGATTATATACAACCCCGATGACATCGAGGTACCAACTATTGAATAACAAATAAATATTGAATAATTATTGAATAACAAAAAAGTCTTAAGTAACATAGGTAGTAAATAAGTACATAGTTGTTTGATACAATTAAATTCTTACTTGCAGACAATAATTTCTAGTATGAAGTATACTGAAAAAGGCCACGTCTACAGGATTCTAAAGCCGTGGCTTCGAGATGGACTGCTAGTCAGCAACGGTATATGGAATTCCATTAAAATTGTTACAGACTAATCGCTGCTTACGTCCAATAGTTCCAAATTCTTTATCTCTTTATCCTCAAAATCACCAAATGAGTGGTTAAAAGTGAAGATTTTAAAATAATAGCAGCTAACTAGATAATAAAATCTATACAAATAAATAAAATTGGTGTGTCTGTTTGTAATATCAAAATAACACCTTTTCACTAAATGCATATGAAAGTACATACAACTAAAACAAAAACGCGATTTAAATTTTTTTTGTCTATCTGTCTGTGTGTTTGTTCCGGGTAATATCCGAAACAGCTGGACCGATTTTGAAGGGAATTTCACTGGCAGATAGCTGATGTTTTAAGGAGTAACTTAGGCTACTTTTTTTTAGTAAAAATAAAATAAACGTCGGGAACATTAAAAGTAAAAATAAACGCGATATAATCCGTAAAAATAGTTTTATTTCAATGAAAAAATAAATTTTAAAAAATGAGTCCTATCGCGCGGGCTCAGATCGTTGAAAGCGGGCTTTTTTGTTAAGTTAAATTCCACGCGGATGAAGTCGCGGGCTCAGCTAGTAAATAATAAATATCGCCAGACTGACACACCAACTGTAGGGTCCCAAACTAAGCTATGCTTGTACTATGGGTACCGTCAAATGGACTGGGGGCGATCCAAGTGCCAACCAAACCAGGACAAATTACGAAAAGGCCGTTTCCGAATTTTGCCCCGGCGGGAATCGAACCCACAATCACCATGTGCAGTGAGCCGAGAGGCCTACGCTCGAACCACTGCGCCAAGCGGTCGTCAAATGCTTCGTTTTATTTACGCACATACAAATTATTATAAACATAATGATTATATATTACTATAGGTGCAAAATGGCAACAACGACGGAAAATTCTGACTCCCACATTCCACTTCAATATTCTTCGTCAGTTCTGCGACGTGATAGAAGAGAACAGCCACCGCTTAGTGAAGACTCTTCAGCAGACTAGTGGGAGGCCGGTGGACGTGATGCCCGTTTTCTCCAAATTTACTCTAAGCTCCATCTGCGGTAAGTCTTTTGGAACTTGGTCTCTATCTTGTAAATCGTTATAATTAATTATGAAGACCAATGAAAAAATGAAATAATTTTTTAAAATCTTTGAGTAATAAAAATTCAATGTAACTCACAAGACAGATCGGGATAAAAGTACGTACTCGTTACCTTATACTAACAAAGATGACGTTAAGTAACTCATTTTTGATAGCTAACGGAATTTCCTTGCCACAGAAACTGCAATGGGCACTCCTCTCAACGCAGACTCATCAGGTGCGGGAAAATCCTACAAGGACGCACTATACCTGCTCGGATGCCAGTTCTACCAAAGACTGATCAAAATATACTTCTATTCTGACTTCATATTCAATATGTCGATGGCGGGACGAAAACAGAAGAAGCACTTAACAACAGTACACAGTTTCACAGAGAGAGTGATTAAGCAGAGGAAAGAATATCTCGAGAAGCGCGGTACGTTTAATGACCAAGATAATAAGGATGACGAAGATGACATGTATTCGAAAAAGAGAAAAACGGCCATGTTGGACTTGCTTTTAAAAGCTGAGAAGGAAGGCCTAATTGATAAAGACGGTGTTCAAGAAGAAGTAGACACATTTATGTTCGAAGTGAGTAAACGAACTTCTGTACAGAATCCTTTCTCCTCTTTCTCCTCCTTCTGTACAGCGATCATTCACACGATAATGCAAACAGTCATCGTTCTATACTGTCTATACATTTTCGACAGATAATGGCCGTATGGCTGGATACAGTACAATCTATAGAAATTTATCGGTGCCGGGGTTAACGATGAGAACGACCGCACATTGTTACAGTTATCGTTCGTATTTAATACACATGCGACTATTTATATACTTACAAGAGTAGGTAGGTAGGTACAGTCAGTGAGATATTCCTCACAATAGAAGGAGTAGTTTACTCGGAATTTCACTATAAAAAATATATTTCACAGGGACACGATACGACCGCATCTGGATTAACTTATTGTTTTATGCTGCTTGCAAATCATAAGAAAATACAGGTAAGTGTTTCAAATGTATAACCCCTGTCATTCACATAGCCGAAGCACGGTGTGTAAGTTTATTATCATCTAAAGAGTTAGTTCTTAAATTTTCCATGTTGTAATTTTAAAAACGGAAGTATGGAATGTAAATTCCAGGATAAAATAGTTGCTGAGCTTCATGAAATATTCGGAGACTCAAATCGACCCACCAAGATGGAGGACTTGTCCAAGATGAAGTACATGGAGTGTTGCATCAAAGAGTCCCTGCGACTCTATCCTCCCGTGCATTTCATCAGTCGCAGTCTCAATGAAACTACAGAACTAAGTAAGATAGTTTTTCATGATTATCTTCTGCTAGATACAGCATTCTGCAAATACATCTCACAGAATGTCGCCTGCAAAGTGGCTATTAAGGTGAAGGCGCCTGTCTAGCTCGCGAAATTCAAATCTTCGCGTTTATCCAAAATCTTAAAACATTTCAAACAACATTTTGTGATTTGCGACAAACACAGTATGCAGTGCGTTTATTACTACATTTATTTTACTCTAAATATTATCACGGTGGATATGATACTAGTAAATTACTAAATATACATCAATTGCCAGATTATCTGGATAGCTGTCGTTCTTGAAATGTTTTAGAGTAAGTTGGCTTTAGCCTTAACAGATGCGTTTCTTATGATGAGTGAGGCAACCGGAAGCTCTTCCCCTCCTTCTTTCCCAATCCCTTTCAGGTCAACGTCTATTTTTCGACTTTGTTCCATATAAAAAGTCAGTGTATTGTATTTGTTTGTAATTTGGCTGGAAAATCGCGCTGACTCAGTGGAGATTTGAATTAAACTTGGTATTTTTTATAGGCTACTTTCTTACTTCCTTACTTTTAACCTAGAACACGACGCGGGTTGTAGTTTCTCATACTATAAAAGAATAGTAATTATACATTACAAGGATTTACTTGTTTTTTAATAGATGGTTCACTAAATATAACATTTTCACAGGTAACTACACAATACCCGCTGGAACCCATTGCCACATTCTGATATATGATCTCCACCGGCGCGCGGACCTGTTCCCGGACCCGGAGCGGTTCGACCCCGACAGGTTCCTCCCGGAGAACTGCGCGGGCCGGCACCCCTACGCGTACATACCGTTCAGCGCTGGACCCAGGAACTGTATTGGTAAAGTTATATTTTGGAACACTTTAAAATACCTCTTAGCTGAGTGAATTCAATGAGGAATTATATTCTAACCCCCAGATTTATAGAAAATTATAAAAATTTACAACACATCACTTTTATTTCAGTTTGGAACTATACGTTTGCGCGGTAGATCAATGGCAATAGACCCACCATTATTTACATTGTTGTTGTTGAGACTTAAATTCGCACTGGTTCCCATAACACAAGTTAAATCTTACCATGGGGACCAGAGTTCTTCAGCACACTGCAACTTTTAAGCGCCTACATATTTGTATTTCGAATTTAGTGTAACTTACATTGTAAGTGCCTTTGTTTAAATATTTTTGTGTAAATAAAGTTTATTATTATTATTATTATAATTACCAGTATGTTGTGGGTATATTATGTTACTTACAATAGTACATCTGCCTACCCCTTATGTAAATAGATGTGTTATAATATATTTTTAATTCAAGATTACATATAACTCTAATATGCAAAGATATATCTACTTACCTCTTATCTTATATCGCTACAGAGCGCAAAAACTGACGCATTTTATCGTCGTATACTTACGTCATAGTTATGTTTGGGTGGTTGGACTGGTTGATAAAAAAGCGCACCTGTTAAACTGCAATGGACCTGGGCTGGCCACGTCTGCCGCATGCCAGATTCGCTTTTCGCAAAAGCAACATTGATCCCGAACAGTAAAGACATGGCAGGATGATCCTGGACTCTTACTTGGCAGATTGGCACCGTGGGCCAATGGACCGGAGCAAGTAGGAAAATATTATATGATAGAATAAAATGCTATCATTTATTGGTCAGGTCAAAAGTTCGCCATGATGGAGATGAAGATGGCTGTGGCGCAAGTGCTGCGGCAGTGCGAGCTGGCGCCCGTGACGCGGCCTCAGGACATACAGTTCTTAGCTGATATAATTCTTAGAAACGACGGACCTGTATATGTCAGATTCCTAAACAGACAATAGGAATTAATAAAGACAATAAGTGAATTGTTACATTCATATTCAATATTAATCCATCTTGTTAATAGTCATTAATTAGGGTACATATTTTCTTACAAACTTTTAGAGATTTTTAGATATTAAGTAGGTATTAAAATGGTTTTAAATAAAGTTATTATAATATTAAATTATGCTGTCATTAATTTAAGGATGACCACTAAACCACTGGTTACCTTAAACAATTTGAAATAACAAGGTTGTCTGTTTTTGTTGCCAATTCTCACAATTAAATTTAATTGCCTATTATTAATTTCATTCCAACCATGACACAGTAGAAAATTCTATAAATGGACGCATAAATCTCATGTAAGGGTTTTGACCAACAATATAACTTGCTTGAGCCGGGAATCGAACGGGTAAAATATGATAATATGCAACCTGAATTTTGTGTAATCGCTTCTACCAAATAGCAGTAGGAAGATCATGAAATAATTTGTATTCATTTTTACGATGTTAACCCTCCCTGACTTTTGCAATTGCAGCAATAGCAATATAACCCACGGATTTAACCTTTTTAGGGTTCCATAGTCCCTACAAGGAACCCTTGTATTTTTATACTAGCTGTGTCCGCGACTTCATGCGCGTGGAATAGTGTTTGTAATGACTCCGTGAATGTTACATCAGAATAGCTTTAATATTTTGTCTCTTGTCGTGAACTTATAAAACATTCACATAAACCTTACATATTTCCTTATCAAACTTTCATCCCCTATTCCCTATTATATTGTTATTTTACACCTATGAGGGTAAAACTTTAACAAAATAAATCTTTCACCCGAAGTAAACACTGTGCTTTTCATTACGAATACAAAGTAAAAATAAAAACAGGAATTAGCTAAAGAAATAATACAAGTAAGTATGAACAATACTCGAAAAAACAAATGGAGATAGGATTGCAGCCTATTTTGTTTTTTTTTCCGTCGGCCGGCCTGGTTCAATAGAAATGTGCAAATAGAACTAGTTTTTTTATAATTTGACAGCCGTCAGTTGAAAACGATTCTCCCTAGGGTTGAAAAGTATTAATTCAACCCGCTACTCAGGCAACTTCAGACCTACTTTCCGAGTATGAGTAATGAAAAAGAAGTTTCAAGCTTCTAGCTCTAAAAATTACGATACTTCCATACAAGTTTTCATCCCCCTTTTCAACTCCTTACAACCCTTTTTTCGCATGAAAAAGTATCCCATGTCCTTTCTCAGGCTCCAGACTATCTGCGTACCAAATTTCATTTAAATTGGTTGAGTAGTTTTGGCATGAAAGCTCTACTGACAGACAGACAGAGTTACTTTCGCATTTATAATATTGGTAAGGATTTCGACGTAGCCTATATATATGCTTGTAATGCCAAAGGTCTGTCGTTGCACTGATCACATGATGGGAGCAAAATAGGCCTTGAACATCACAGTATGTACTACCGATGTCTCGTTATGAGCAACCTAATTCTAAAATATTAGTGAAGCAGTCTAAATTGGAATCAAAAGTACCTATATTAGAACTAAGAAGTATAAATCAATTTCAGGTCAGTGTTTGTCAATAGTTTTACACTTCTGAGCGAGGCTATTTTTGTTTATTTACTAGCTGCTGTCCGGGCATCGCCCGCGTAATACTTCGATAAAATAAAAGTAGCCCAAGTTAATCCTTATAACATCAGCTATCTCCCAGTAAAAGTCCCGTCAAAATCGGCCCAGCCGTTTCGGAGATTAGCCGGAACAAAGGGACACACAGCCAGACAAAATTTTTAACAATTACTAATAAGCTACCTATTATTTTTATATTACAAGAAGCTTCACGTTTATTTATTTGTGTAGATTTATTTAATATCAAAGGCATCGCCCGTACCTTGCCGACCTGATGGGGAGTGAGTGGTTCTCTCACTCATCGTACAAAACCTATCTATAACAGTTTTATGCTGATCTTCTGTGAGAGGATGGTATTACCTCGGGTACAACTAGGCTCTACCTGATACTTACGTTAAAAATAAAGGTAGCGCAACCTGTGGTATGTACAAGAACCATTATACATACCGTATCTATGTAAAATAAAAGTCATTGGTAGTTCATATACAGTTTAATATAAGACTTTGTGCAGAGCACTTGTCAGCTAAAATGTTGTACTATTTACTCGCCTTCGTGGCATTTTTGTGTTTTATACACATTATATTTAATTACAATGCGAAAGCTAGGATGCTAAGGAAGATTCCGGGTCCTAAATTGAGATTTATCATCGGGAATGGCTTGGAAGTTATTGGTTCATCAGGTAATAAACACTTTAAAAATATTAGTTACTTTTATGTATATTTTTTTTTTTTTTAATAAGCAATTGATGTTTATCTCATAACTGGTCTTACCGTTAGCCTCTCCAGCTAAGCTAATGCTTGTGTTAGGATTGGACTCACGTCAATAGTGTAGTGGCCAGGATGGGGATCGAACCCGGAAACTAAGCTAAGAACCCCTCTAAATACTAGGCTATTGCCGTCTTAATTAATTCAACACATCATTGAGATTATTTCAAGTGGCGAATTTGATAGAGATGAATAGAAGTGGCCAGAACTTGAGCTGGGAAGAAAGTTGGGAATGTTTTGTCCAGCTGTGGGACGATATGGGTACTATATAATAAATAAGTATAGATAAAGATTAGGTAGGTAAGTGGTTGGTTAAATAGTTACCTGAATTCGGAAGTTTTCAAAATGTTGTGATTAATTAAAATAACTAAATAATTTATTTTGCGTTGGGTTCTATTTGTTTTAAGTAGGTAATTTATACAAAAAAATTACTATTGGTTCCAAAATTTCCAATTGGTTAACTAGGTAGGTATACTTACCTAATAAATGTCATTGCAGTGGAACTAATACAAATGAGAAGAAAATTCGCGAGTTTATGGGATGGTATGTACAGAATATACGCGTTCCCTATTGGAGCCGTGTCTATATACAACCCAGAGGCTATCGAGGTAAGTACGGGCGGCATGTTAGTTTGAAATCAATTTAACCCAGGGTTAAAGAAATGGTTTCAAATAAACCAATTTTATTAAAGATGTTCCTATGGTGTTATCTTAGTTTAATGCCAGATTGATCGTGTGATGTGAATGTTTATTATGTTCACCTGATTACTAAAAAACTGCTAAGTGACTTAATCCAATTTACAATTGTAAGCAAATCACGAAATGGTGTCCCTAGATTTTTTTTTTATTTTTTTTTAAGATTACTAGCAATGTATGTTTATCACATTACCAGTATTCCCTTTAGCCCCTCCAACTAACCTAATGCTTGTGCTAGGAGTGGGCTCACGTCAATAGTTTAATGGCCAGGATGGGGATCGAACCCGGAACCTCTCAGCTACGAGGACGGCCCCTCTAACCACTCGGCTATTGACGCTTATTAATTGTAAAGACATACCTACAGATTCGTGTGTAGATACTGTTGTTTAAGAAACTCTCACGGGTAAATACTCAAACACTATTAAAACATTTAAAAAATATTTCGGACGTTGTTAAACCAATTAGCAACTAAAAATAATTGGTAAATATGATCCAAATTCGCCTGATAAGAAAACGTTTCGATTTTACGTAGAAAATGACAACCAATAATAATTGTATTCGCCGCCTGTACCTAGTATGGTGAAAATGTATGGAAAAAAGTTGTGTTGTACTCGTATGTATTTCGTTTTGCAGATAATAACATCGAATATGAAACATAGTGAAAAAAGTATTATTTACAACTTTTTGAAGCCCTGGTTAGGAGAGGGATTACTGATCAGTCACGGTAGTATATTTTACATTGTTGATCATAGACATTTCCAATAATAATATTATGTAGTAACCCAGACCAATACCAATACCAAGCTGTGATAGCCGATTGGTTAAAGCACGCGTCTTGCGGGCACCAGGTCTTGGGTTTAAACCCCGGCTTGCACCTCTGGATTTTTCGAAATCTACGTGCGAATCATAATTTCTCTATGATTATCACTTGCTTACGGTGAAGGAAAAACATCGTGAGGAAACCTGCATATCATAGAAGATCTAACCAATTTTCGAAAGACATGTGAAATCCGCCAACCCGCACTGGGCCAGCGTGGTGGATTATGGCCTGAATCCTCCTCGTGTTGAGGGGACGCCCGTGCCCAGGAGTGGGACGTCAGAAGGGCTAAATTATTATTATTTATTATTACAGACCAATAAGCCTAGACGTCCCATAGCTGGGCACCCCCGCTCGCCTAACATATGCATTGCCAATGCTTATTTATGAGCGCACCGGACATTTTCATTAGTCTATTCGCAGCCACAAATCCGACTTCACCAATCCACCAATCAAAATTCACCACCATCCCCGATATCCTGCCAACTTTTGACGTTTAAAGTATGATTACAATAGTGGACGTAAGCGGGGTTTTGTCTAATTGGTTTGTGTCTACAAAAACGAGTTATGTAAAACTCAAAGTACGCAATAATATTAGTGTTTTATTTATGTACAATGCTTAGAAGACAGCCGGCTTGAACATAAGGCTTCCCTCAATGTTGAATAATTATCCTATTTTGGATTTAGGACCCAAATGGCATGAACGAAGAAAGATTATCGCGCCCTCCTTCCATTTCAACATATTGCGTGGGTTCAGCGAGGTGATCGTAGAGAACGGTCGGCGGATGGTGGCGACGCTCAAACAAACCCATGGACTACCTATTGACGTAGTGCCGGTCCTGTCTGAATTCACACTCAACACTATTTGTGGTAAGTATTTCCGTATCCGATTGGACCTGATCCTTGCACTTAAGCCTGTGAATAAACAAACTACATACTTATCCCTCACGTAAAACTCACTTTACAGTCAAGTCAGTCAGCTTTGGGTCAGCTTGACCGTCACGGCGGCGCTAAAAACGCTTGTACATCTAATAGTACATTGTTACACAAGGGGTGAATGTAACTTATTTTGGCCCGAGACGTGGTGTGGCGCCTAAGCGTAGCGAGGGCGCCAATAGTTCGATGGATAAAATAAGTCTTTCACCCGAGGTAAACACTGTGCTTTTCATTACGAATACAAGGAAAGTAAAATAAAAACAGGCATTGGCTAAAGAAATAATACAAGGAAGTATGAACATTACTCTACAACTCGAAAAAAAAAAATTAAGATCGGTTTGCAAAAATACTTTTCAATAGATTCATTTTTGAATGTCAAGACTGTATCGCGGTATACAACTAGAGAACAAAAAACTACATAGTACATACTCATGTACTCACCCACTACTCACCCACTACCTATAGGTGGGAATCTACCTGTGGTGTAATATACCTACAATAATGATGCTCACCCACTCACCCACTACCTATAGGTGTGAATCTACCTGCGGTGTAATATAACTACAATTATTATGGGTCATATACAGCAAATAGCGGGCACTATAGCCAACATACAAGCCAAGTCGATTAGTTTTAAGATAAGGAAGAGATATTGTATTGTAACTTCAATTTTCAGAAACTGCAATGGGCACTAGGCTAACTGACGACATTACGGGAGCGGGCAGATCATACAAGAAAGCCATTTACCAACTCAGTGATCTCATTGTACAAAGGCTAATGAATATGACTTTGTACTCCGACTTTGTATTTAAACTGTCATCGTTGGCCAGGAAACAAAATAAGCTCCTGGAAGTAGTTCATGGGTTTACAGAGAAAGTCATAAAAGATAGGAAGGTGTATGTGGAACAGAATAAACTCAATGACTCTGACATTATGGATGATGATACATTCATCTACAGGAAAAAGAGAAAGACGGCCATGTTGGACTTGCTAATATCTGCTGAGAGGGAAGGCCTGATAGACAAGGCCGGCGTGCATGAAGAGGTCGACACATTTATGTTTGCAGTGAGTTATACTTACAAAGTTATATATAATAATTTAGCCCTTTTGACGTCCCACTCCTGGGCACGGGCCTCCCCTCAACATGAGGGGGATTCAGGCCATAATCCACCACGCTGGCTCAGTGCGGGTTGGCGGATTTCACATGTCTTCCGAAAATTGGTTAGATCTTCTAAGACATGCGGGTTTCCTCACGATGTTTTCCTTCACCGTAAGCAAGTGATAATAATTATAGAAATTATGATTCGCACATAGATTTCGAAAAATCCAGAGGTGCGAGCCGGGGTTTGAACCCAAGACCTGGTGCCCGCAAGACGCGGGCTTTAACCAATCGGCTATCACTGCTATATCAAACAAAGTCTATACAAAGTTATAGACGAAATATAATAATATTATCTGAAAAATGTTAGTAGGTAACTCGTTAAATACGTAAATAATTAAACAATTTATTTACGTATAACATTATATTAACATTAGATTTTTTGCAATTTAATTAAAAATCTACACGATGTTGATTAACATTAGGTAATAAAAAATAGTTACACATAGGTATAATAAAACCTAATAACAAACTTAATATTATAAAGAGCTAAATATGTTTTTTTGTAAGTGGGTAATTAAATGTTTGAGAGCGGATCTCTGAAACTGGGATCTGATTCTGAAAATTATTTCTCTGATAGGCAGCTACTCTATCCCTGAGTGACATAGGCTCAGAATGAACGCGGGTTAAACCGTAGGGCGCTGTTAGTTAAATATAAATAAAACTAATCTTGTAACTTTTGGTGCGTGTCTTCTGCTATCGCTTAATTTTAAGAAAAAGATGCAACATATTAATTGTTTCAATTACATCATTCCAGGGCCAGGACACTACTGCGTCTGGGTTGACTTTTTGCTTTATGTTGCTTGCGAATCATGCAACAATTCAGGTGAGAGTTTTCATTATTTCAATCGTATGTATAGTAATGAATGTTCTACAATAATAAATTGAAAGACAATATTGTATGTCTCGCACGCTCTTACTCGTAATTTTCCTAGTATGATAGATAGTTACAGTAACCTATCAGAACAAATAAAGTTATAACTAGGTTTTTTTATATATAATTCCACAATGATTCTTTAATTGCAGGATAAGATAGTATCTGAACTGCGGGAAATATTTGAGGACTGGGAGCGTCCCATCAAGATGGAGGACTTGTCGAAGATGAAGTACATCGAGTGCTGCATCAAGGAGTCCCTGCGACTCTATCCTCCAGTGCATGTAATCAGTCGCAAGCTGAACGAATCTGTCGTGTTGAGTAGGTTACTTGTGAATAGTTTGGTAAACGTACATACCAGTCCATACTTACGGATGTAAAAGACGTCCATAGCCTAGTGGTTAATTAGTGGGACCGCGCTTGTAACTGAGAGGTTTCGGTTTCGATCCCCATCCTGACCATTGAACTATTAACGTGAGCCCACTTCTTACACAAGCATTAGTTTAACTCGGGGCCGAAGGAAATTTTAGTAATGTCATGGACTTTGAGTATTTTTTTTTTTTTTTAAAGAAAGCAATATATTTTGCCCAAAGTATTTATAATAGAACCCAAAACGTGGTTGGAGAGTTTAGCATTAAAAAGGTATGTCCCATTGTATTTTTTAGGTAACTACACAGTCCCCGCTGGGGTTACATGCTTCATTTCCATCTACGACCTGCATCACCGCGCGGACCTGTTCCCGGACCCGGAGCGGTTCGACCCCGACAGGTTCCTCCCGGAGAACTGCGCGGGCCGGCACCCCTACGCGTACATACCGTTCAGCGCTGGACCCAGGAACTGCATAGGTATTTTTTTCTTACAATAATATCACATTGCGATTGTTATCCGCTTACTGAGACCCAACTAGTAAGACCGAAGACCTTTTAGAACTTTTAGACTAGTCTCCCTTATTAGTAAATGTGTTTTAGCGGTTGTATACTTAAACCATAATTTGTCTTCTTCTTTCGAATGTCAAATTACTGATGACAGAACAAGATAATTCGATTGGTAACTATTCACCTGCTATACAACGTTGATTTATATGGGGTTAGGTTCCGTACTGTTTTTCAAGCGGCTGCCATTTGACAGACATGAAACATGCTTATATTAGAATGATAACCAAGCCAGCGTAACGAGTCCTCAGAAGATTAAAGGACCAAGGTTCACCTATCCAGGGGGGATAATAGGTGCAATTGTCACCCCTCCCTCTGACTCGCGATCGACGCACAGTATAATTTTTTTGGAAGATTGATAAAATCACAAAAAAAACCCTCCCGCGTAAATGAATTCCTGTATCCGCGCCGGAACCAAACTCCATGTATGATTATGATTATTAAATTTCAAACACAGTGTAGTGAACTAGCTAGGGTTTTCCAGGTCTAAAGTTCGCCATGATGGAGATGAAGGTGGCTGTTGCAGAAGTGTTGCGGCAGTTCAAATTGTTGCCGGATACGCGACCTGAAGATATCCGGCTTATAGATGACATTGTAATGAGAAACAAGGGACCAGTGCGCGTTACATTTATAAGAAGGCAGTGAGCATCATTGATAATTAAATACAAACAATTAAATATATAATTGTAATATTAACCTTGATTACTATTCATACCAGATTACATCTAAATTAATTTTATATTGTTATTTTATACTAGCTTAAAAGCAAGTTTGACTTTTATATGGCTGAATTGTGGACATAGAATTCATACCTAACTAAGTTGATCCATCTTTAATACCGATTATAGTTATCTCCTGACACACAGGTATGTACTAAATACCGAGACAAATAGCGACTATATATTGCTCTATTAGTTACCTAGAGTTAGTAATGTAATTCACTGTATGTATAATAAGGAAACCCATAGGTACCTTCTACTATGTATTACATTAAAAATGGTCTTGCTAACTAAAGTATGAACGATAAAAATCGCCAAGTGCTTGTCGAGCCATGCACAATGAAGGGTTCCGAGTCATTGAAGGTAATCTGGTTAAATTTCACCCCAGGTTAAAATAGGTACTAAAGTTGTATACCTACATACTACTACCGCCATCTATCGACACCATTAAATACTAAGAAATAGACTAGTGAACATAAAACATACATTTATTGTTATTATTTTATTGGAATTTATTAACAATGTATCCATTTTCGACTGCATAATCTTATTAATGTTTTTGCAATAGAAAAACATAAGAAGTGTCGGAATTCATTACGTAAATTTTGATTTAATCTTTAAAAGTAAAAATTCTCGCAAACGGAATTTTTGATGTTAAAATGTTGTATGATAACACAATTTTATTTGAAAAGATCTTTTCAACGATAACGCACATGATGGGGTAACTAAAAAAAAAATCTCCTCTTTCGATGTTGGGGGAGGTTCCTCAAAAAAAGTAATTTTGATACATTCTATAATAATATTTTTGAAAGTGAGATCTTATCTTAAAGTATTTTTGTACCAAATTACATGAACATACGTCAGAAACTGTAAAAGTTATGACCCTGTGACGGGTCGGGACAGACAAACGGACGGACGGACTGAAAAAATATAGATGGTATTTAACCCCTAAACAAACCCTAAAATTATAGATAGTATTTGACCGTCCCACTCTTAAGCACGGGCCTCCCCATACAACGAGGGAGGTTTTGGCCATTATGGACCACGTGGGCCCAGAGCCGCTTGGCAGATTTCACATGTCTTTCGAAAATCGGTTAGATTTTCTTAGACATGCAGGTTTCCTCATCGTTGTTTTTCGTCACTGCAAGCAAGTACTCACTCATAGTGAAACTATGATACACACAAACATTTCGGTAAACCCAGAAGTGCGAGCCGGGGTTCAAACTCACCCCAAAATTGTTTTTATTCATGCAAGCCTTTATAAATAGTCAGAATCTACCACCGGTTTGGATTGCTGCTTCCACTGAGATTCTCCAGCAAGAAACTCAATGGTTACTCTTTTCAATGAATAAAAGAGGGTGTACATTCTCAGGAACACCAACAGAATGCGAGCAGGCAACGCCATTGTCACAAAATGAGTAAAAAGTGATCAAATCTCACTCAGATTTAGCTATTTATATGAAATGAGGAAGCTAGTTTAGTGAGGTCACTGCCGTGGATACCTAATTGATATTTTATCATCGAAATCAAACACATTTATATCTACGCACTGGGTCAGGGTGGTCGACTAGGTATAGCTAGAATCCCCTACCACTAAGGGGTACGTGTCCGGTATAAATGGCCAAGGCCTCGCTCCCTATTCGTTGGGACCAAAATACCATCGGCAATGTGTCACTAAATTGAGTGAGTATTATTGAGATTAATTAACCATGTCTAAACCGTGCTACAGTTGATTTATACGTTAATTCTTTTTATACCTGATTGAATTTGACCCAGTTACCGTAGCCTAATAGCACGGTTTAGACATGGTTAATTAATCTCAATAAAACTCACTCAATTTAGTGACACATTGCCGATGGTATTTTGGTCCCAACGAATAGGGAGCGAGGCCTTCGCCATTTATACCGGACACGTACCCCTTAGTGGTAGGGGATTCTAGCTATACCTGCACCCCTAGCCAAGTGGCTTCGTCTACAAGCGTTTCTACAAAACGCTACGCTTAAATGTATGGTAATGACATTACCAGTCGATAAGTAGATCACGTGACTTATGTCATTTCCACATATGAAGCGTAGCGATTTATAGAAACGAATGCAGGCGAAGCAACTTGGCTAAAGGGGCAGGTCCACCACCCTGACCTAGTGCGTAGATATAAATGTGTTTGATTTCGATGATGCTTGCGATACCAATAGTATTACTTGCACGTCGCGGTCGCCGACCTGAAGGGGAGCGGGATAGAAGGGGGGGAAGGGAGGGAATCACTAATCACTAGATAGCTACCTTACCTTTTATAGGCTGCCAAGATAAGTAAAATTGGATCACTCATACAAATTTTCTGATGCATTACATTGACTTAACATACTTTTCATTTTCTTGTATAGCCTTGGTTCTCCCTGCGTAGACGAACCATACTATAGAGATACAACTCTAGTAACTGTCGGATATGATCGCTCAATGCTCGGTCTTTATTTTAATTAGGTTTCTTGGATGAAATAACAGCTAAATAATGACTAACACGACCGCTTGGCGCAGTGGTTCGAGCGTAAGCCGCCCGGTTCACTGCACATGGTGGTTTCGGGTTCGATTCCCGCCGGAGCAAATTTCAGAAATGGCCTTTTCGTAATTTGCTCAGGACTGGGTGTCACTGGGATCGCCCCCAGTCCATTGTACGGTACCCATAGTACAAGCGTTGCTTAGTTTGGGACCATACAGTGAGTGTGTCAGATTGGCTATATTTATTTATAAACAGTCAGATAAAGTATCTTAATAATAACTTGTTACAGCCGGGTCACACGGCTCGAACTTTTATTATTGTCTGGAATGAGTTGATAGCTTGAAATAGGTATAGTTCACAGAGTTATTTATGAGTTATAGTCTGTCTGTGGTATACTTAGTTAGTAAATAAATGTAAAATATAGGTACCTATATATTTAAATAAAGTGACTTTAATTTGGCTCTGAGTAGACTACAGGGTCGAGACCGCACCAACGAACTCTCAACGCGGAATTGCGAGTGCGTACCGGAATGATGCGGAAGAGGATCTCGGCCGGGTCTGAACGAGTTTTATAACTATTTGGTTTAAAGGATACCTATCAGTAGCTCGTATTATGTGTGCTGGACCGGACGTCAACAAATATGTGGCCGTATTTACTTGCTCTATTAATATTATTGTGTGTTTTACATGTTATTTGTAATTACAATGAACGGGCCCGGCTAATCAGGAAGATCCCTGGACCAAAGGATGCGTTTATTATCGGCAATGGTTTGACCATCATACGGTCTCGAGGTGATTTAATTGATTAATTTAATTCATAAAGATATTATTATTTAATTGCTTGTTATTAAACACTTACCTTAAATGTACTTGCTTGGATCCTGTAGTTGATATTATGCAGATGAGGGTAGAATTCGCTAAAACATGGAAGGGTATATACCGGCTTTGGATACCACCCCTCGGAGGCGTAATTTTATACAATCCTGAAGATATTGAGGTACGTATTCTTTCCAATATTATGTTCAATTACTATCCCCTTATATTACCTACTAGCTGTGCCCACCGACTTCGTCCGCGTAGTTTTTAACTTAACAAAAAAATCGGATTTATCGGAATAAAAGTATCCTATGTGTTAATCCCGGTTATAAACTATCTGTGTTCCAAATTGCACCCAAATCCGTTCAGTAGTATTTGATTGAAAGAGTAACAAACGGCCACACTCACAAACTTTCGCATTTATAATATTAGTAGGATTTGAAGAAGCTATCACTTGTCGAGGTATCACTTATCCTATGAGAGCTTGTTGTATTGAACTATTTAAATTAAGTACTTACTTACAGATTATCATGTCAAGTCTGAAGTACAGTGACAAAAGCATGATATATGCGTTGATAAAGGCGTGGCTCCGAGATGGCTTACTGCTCAGCAAAGGTAATGTCGAATTTGTTAAAATTAAAACTGAAATGATTTTCTACACAGCACGTATGTTTTAATGATCGAATTGAATAAAAATATAAGTATCGAAACCAACGCGATTTATCTATTTTTGGTATAAAGAAACTGCAAACAGAACAGACTAACCATAATTCAAAGAAAGGTAAAAAAATTAAGTACCAAAGCTTTTGTTGAGTTTTTTAAATGTTTGTCTACTACCTAATTAGAAAAATATAATATTGTTGCTTTACAAATTGTTAACATATGAAGTATGGATTTAGTAAAGATAGGCCGTGTTTTCGCTAGACGACATTATGTCTTGCGTCCTTGTCGCACAACACGAATACTACATCGCCTGCGACATCTACGGGGCGCGGGACATGTTGCGGGATCATGCGCGACCTCTGTCCCTCAAACTGAACACTACCTTCTCGGGTGACATAATGACGGTCACATTTTTTGTATTTTATAGTTATTAATTGTGTTTGTTATTGCTATTCATTACTCGACATTGGCAGAATCATATGGCCATTAATCTATACAAATAAATAAAATTGGAGTGTCTGTTTTTAATATCAAAATAACACCTGTTCACTAAGTGCATATCAAAGTACATATGACACCTATAGCAAAAACGTGATGTTTTTTTTTGTCTGTCTGTCTGTCTGTCTGTCTGTATGTGTGTTTGTTCCGGGTAATCTCCGAAACGGCTGGACCAATTTTGACGGGACTTTCACTGGTAGATAGTTGATGTTATAAGCAGTAACTTAGGCTACTTTTATTTTAGAACTACGCCCGCGACTTCGTCCGCCTGGAATTTAACTTAACAAAAAAGCCCGCTCCCGCGTTCTGAGCCCGCGCGACAGGACCCATTTTTTAAATTTTGTTTTTCCATACAAATAAATAAAATTGGAGTGTCTGTTTGTAATATCAAAATAACACCTTTTCACTAAATGCATATGAAAAATATATATTTATATATTAATGTTTTTGATATATGTGACGTATGTAATATGTAATTTTTGTTATATGTCTATGCGTATGTCATATGTAATATTAAAAAAAAACATAATGCGTGTGAGGTGTTTTGATATTTAGTTAACTTGTTTCAAAACCGGCTCGGCAAACAAGACGGCCTTCGCGCTATCTTAAGCTATCAAAAATATGTGTTTGTCTAGCTAGGTTTTTCACGCACTGTATAAAAGTGTTTTTAATAAAATCAAAATGACGTACCTCTCGCAACAATAAACCTGCTAACTTGGCTGCTGATCGGCTAACCCTTATTAATAAACGTGGTATATCGGGTGAATAGTTGAACAATAATAATAAACTACTAAATAAATTACTATTATGGTTACAATGTATCACTCTTGGTTTTTTGTGAGGAGTAATAAATCAATTGTTATTTTTATTTAGTTATACACCGAATTATATCTGTCTGTCATCAGTAATTTGACATTCGAAAGAACAAGACAAAGCTTGTTGTAACTATACAACCGCTAAACCACTTTTATTAGTCAGGGAGATAATGCATATTTGTCATTATCTAGGTACCAAATGGCAGGAACGCAGGAAAATCCTGACGCCCGCCTTCCATTTCAACATCCTGCGAGGTAATCGTGGAGAACAGCCAGCGGCTGGCGGAGAGCCTCGCGCGCACTGCCGGCCAGCGGGTCGATGTGGCGCCAGTGCTCTCCGAATATACGCTCAACGCTATTTGTGGTACGTAAATTCGACTTCATTTGTCATTTCCTTAAAGCCTAATTGACGAACAATTGTACACATAAAGATTATAAACTTAAGCAATGCACCTTATTAAATTAGATAAAAACGTTTTTCAGAAACTGCCATGGGCACACAGCTCAGTAAAGATACCACAGGCGCAGGTAAAGCATACAAAAACGCCATATACGAACTTGGTTCCTTATTTTTCGAAAGGGTCGTTAGGATTTATCTGTACCCTGACTTCATATTTAACTTGACTTCGATTGGACGTAGACAAAATAAATATCTGAAAACCGTCCATGATTTCACTGCAACAGTAATCAATCAAAGGAAGGAGTATGTTGCCAAGCATGGCATAAGCTTCACCGAGCAGACTGAAGATGATGACGATATATATGTGTACAAGAAAAAGAAGAAAACAGCCATGTTGGACTTGCTAATAGCCGCTGAGAAGGAGGGCCTGATAGACAGAGAAGGCATTCAAGAAGAGGTCGATACGTTCATGTTTGAAGTATGAATCCCTTTATAGTAAGAGTCGTGTTATTGACTATTCTGCGATTATACCTACTTTAATTGATATAAAATATATAATACCATGTCCATGATGAGATATTATATTTCAGGGACATGATACTACTGCATCTGGACTTATATTTTGCCTAATGCTGTTGGCGAATCACAAAAATATACAGGTGAACTGAACTAGCACTATATGCTTGTTGTCTATATCTTGCGTTAACATCAATCGTAACATATTCTTATGATTTGAAGGATAAAATTGTGGCTGAGTTGCAAGAAATATTCGGCGACTCGGATCGTTGTGTGAAAATGGAGGACTTACCTAAGATGCGGTACTTGGAATGCTGTATCAAAGAATCTCTTCGCATGTATCCTCCCGTCCATTTCATCAGTAGAAATCTAAGCGAAACTACAATACTAAGTAAGATATTTACTTATGTCTGAGAGCATTTTATTATCATCCGTATAGAGTAGAGCAATCGGTGACGATGGTAGAGCCAAACTGTGCCAATTGATGGTAGTTCATTTACGGGCTGACCTAGTATCGACCTTCCACAGAAAATCGACGTAAAACATCGTTTGTACAAAATATAATTATTATTCTATACACAATTAGTATTTATTTCCGAATATAGAATCAATTAAAGCGTCTCTTAGTAAGCGACTAATTTTACAACATAGTAGGTAATGTTATTTCTTTTACAGCATGTAGAAAATCTAGCTAAAGATCACTTGCTTTTAGGCGCTGTCCACTAGATCCCTCAGAAGTTCAAGTTCAAGTTCAGTATAGAGTTGACAAACAAGACAATTCAAACATACAAAACACACATACAAAATTAATCTATTTATACTTTATTTTTCTTCAAGGTGGATATACAGTCCCGGCAGGGACGCATTGTCATATTTCCATCTACGAACTGCATCACCGCGCGGACCTGTTCCCGGACCCGGAGCGGTTCGACCCCGACAGGTTCCTCCCGGAGAACTGCGCGGGCAGGCACCCCTACGCGTACATACCGTTCAGCGCTGGACCCAGGAACTGCATAGGTACTATTTCAATCAAATATTTTTCCGAGAAAACCATCAAGGAAGAAGCTTTCAAAATCCATAAATTTATTTTCTAGCCACTAAAAATATGGCTGGATAATAATGTCACTGTTATAATATTATTATTTTGAGTATTTTTTCTACCCACGCTCACCCACAAGAATCAAATTTGTATTAATGTACAGAATTTGACGCATTTATTTTTCAGGTCAGAGGTTCGCCATGATGGAGATGAAAGTAACCATTGCGCAGGTGTTGAGAGAGTTCGACCTGGAGCCCGTGACAAGACCAGACGATATTCAGTTCATTGCCGATTTGGTGTTGAGAAACAATGGACCCGTTCATGTTAAATTTATGAAACGAAAACAATAAATTAATGTATGATAAGTAATTGTCTTGAAATCATATCAGTAGGTGATATATATATATAATGTTTTTATTTTGATTTATTAACTAATATAGTTTTGCCATATCTATCTGTTTGTTCGTCCGACGTCACAGTTATTTTAATCATGCTGAGACTAGTAGGGTTAGAAGGCTACAAATTGGCCCAATAATAGTGTTTATGTACCGCCACAAAACTGTGTTTTATAATATTGAAAGGAAATTTATTCTAAGGGCCACGGGTACATGGGAAGGGGAGGGAACAAAAATGCTTACTCACCCCCTCGAGTGGGGTATTGTTAGACAGATATTTTAAAACCATTTTGAGGATTCTAGGATAACATTTTTTTTGTTCCCATTTTTAATAATTAATTGCGCATTGAAATAAAGCTATTTTTATGGATTATATCGCGTTTATTTACTTTTTTATGTTCCAAACGTTAGTTTTATTTCAATGTGTAGTATTCGCGTAAATATAAGAAAACAATAAATAAATTGCGCTTAAAGAAATATTTAACCCATTGTCATAGAATAAAGAAAGTGATAATCATTTTGAAATTATGATACGCGCGTAGATTTTGAAATGCCCAGGCCAGCGAGATGGACTACTGCCCGTATCCCCTACCACTATGGGGTATGTGGCCGGTACTCGTACAATGGCAAAGGCCTCACTCCCTATTCGTTGGGACCAAAATGCCATCGTCGAAGTACCTAAGGCAGAGTGTACCTACTACTGTGCACTCTGTCTACCCTTTCGGGGAATTCAGGATAGATGATGTTTTTAATAACAAGTGCAACAGGACACAAAATAGATAACAACATCCTTCAACTTCCCAAGAGCTTGTAATTAATATTTGTTATCAGTGCGATAAGTCAATCGACGCAAAACAGACGTATATTCAACATGTTTGTGTATTTATTAACGATTGTGATATTCTTGTGTTTCATACATTTGATATTCAATTACAATGGGCGTGCCAGGATGCTTGCCAAGATTCCGGGGCCGAGACTTGATTTTATTGTCGGGAATGCCTTCACAATAATGCGCTCACCAGGTGATGATTTGTATTATTCATCTTCCACTCAGAGCTATAATCAGAAATGAGATGATTCAAGGTCACCGATATAGCCCTCCGGATTAGTAGGCTGAAGTGGCAATTGGATGTGAACAGTACAGGACCGGTCGTTGTGGAAAACTTTGGGGTGGGGTTCTAATGTTCTCCAAAGGACGTTTTTTGGCTGAAATGAGGATGATGATGATGATTGCCTACCTATTGTGTTCTCACGGTTGTAGAGGCCTGGCTGGCTCGAACAGGGTAGTACAACCTCACACAGAAGATCAACGTGCAGTTGCTATTATAGCTGCGTTTCGTTGGATTGAGAGAGCCGGAAGCCTCCGTCTATCCTACTCTTCTCCAAGTCGACACGACATCGTGCGAGCAGACGGGGAGAGTTTCTCTTCTCGAAGATTATCGAAAGAATATAAAAAAGTTTCTTCGTCTAAACATTCACACCTCTCGCTCTTCCACTTGGCGACAATTGCCCTGCAAAACAATATTGATAGTGTCCGTCTAAACAGAATTTTAAGGCAATAATCGTATTTCGAGGTTTTGTGCCGGTTGCTACCATGAATGCAGTGCGCCAGGGTGTTTTAATTATATCTGCTCTTCTAAGACAAGAATTTATTAAACGGAAGAAGGTGTAAAAAACGTGTTCCACAAACACTCGTAATTTCTATAAAGTTCAATGAACTTAATTATCATTAGCATTATTATCAGCAGTTCCAAATTTAATCGATTTTTGTTTTTTTTTCATTTTTGAGAACAATACCCTATCAAAGTATAGTAATAGTAATCACTAAACTTGAATTATCAAATCTCGCACTCAAAAGAATTAGAAGAGTAAGAATTTAGTTATTGCCTGTATGTAAACATTTTAATACGATAATGTTATGGCGGTTATTGCTTGTGATTGTAGCGTACGATTTCTCGAACAGAACATGCGAGAATCTATCCCCGTCTTAGTCTTGCAAGCCTGTATAGGCTTCGCTATCAGGCGGGTTCGCTTGTTAGGCAACTTTATTAAATAAAAAACCTAACAATAATTTAGTTATTCCCTCCGTATCCTATCTATCACCGGGCTTACAGCAATATAATATGATAAGTACATACTTATAACAGGAACATTCCCGTTTTAGTTGAGCTCATGAAACTAGGAAGAGAGTATGCAAAAAGATGGAACGGAATATATAGAGTTTGGATGTTCCCACTTGGCGGTGTACTTATCTATAACCCGGACGACATTGAGGTAAAGAGCTTATATAATAATAATGTTATTAAGCACAATTCGTTCACTTACAATAAATAAAATAAGTTCAGTAAAGTTCTTGAATATTTAAGTACTTACATTTTATTAAACTTTCCAAAAATCTATTCAGTGCCAAAAGATCGGATTCCTTTGTTACCAATTGCAATAAATATTGCTTATTACAGTGCCGTTATTATAAAATTAATAATTATGCTATAGATATAAAATTATCAAATAAATTCTTTAGATAAAAGCGAGTTATTAAATAATTGCCTTTTACTTATTCGTAATAAAGTAAATGAAAAATGAATTCCTGTAAAATCAATCTGTATATAAAATACTATTTAATATAAAATAAGTAAAAACAAAAATAACTGACTACGAATTTGGCTTTCGTTTCGTAGCATTACACATTTGGCAATTTTGGTTTAAGACATGAAATTAAATAGGTATATCTAGATCTACATTAAACTTGTTTTCCAGACAATCACATCGAATATGAAGTACAATGAAAAGAGTTTAGTCTACAACATGCTGAAGCCGTGGCTACGCGATGGACTGCTACTCAGCAAGGGTACCTAATTTAGTATACATCTTAACTTAAAAGTTAGGACGTACCTACGTCATGTATACAAATAAATAAAATTGGAGTGTCTGTTTGTAATATCAAAATAACGCGTTTTCACTAAATGCATATGAAACTACATACGACACCTATAGCAAAAACGCGTTTTGAAGCGAAGCTTCTTTACGGACGTTCGGGGCGCTCGCTGCCCGGGCACTAAAACCGTGAAAAACGTTACGCGTTACGCGTTACACGTTACGCGTTATTGTATTTTTATGTTACACTCTGCCTAACCTGTTTCAAAATCCTATGCACGCCACTTATAATATATCTAATATCTACTGCAAAGCTTCGCTTCTTTCGGGCGTCCCTAGACGGCACTGTTTTTTTTTTTTTGTCTGTCTGTCTGTCTGTATGTTTGTTCCGGCTAATCTCCGAAACGGCTGGACCGATTTTGACGGGACTTTCACTGGGAGATAGCTGATGTTATAAGGAGTAGGTAAGGATACTTTAATTTTAGAAAAACAATTAGGGTTCCGCGTAAAAAAAATAAAACACTTGACATCAAGGAGTATCTCCGTAACGGCTGGATCGATTTTGACGGGACTTTCACTGACAGATAGCTGATGTTATAAGCAGTATCTTAGGCTACTTTAATTTTAGAAAAACAAGAATGCCGGAGCGGGAGCGGATAAGTTAAATTCCACGCGGACGAAGTCGCGGGCTCAGCTAGTCAGAGAATAAACATGAAACTAATCAGCAGGTGCCAAACGATTCCCTTATCCCGCTGACAGACTGCAGCTGGGCCACATGCGGGACAATGAAATTTTAAATATATTTCCTGATACTAAGATGATTTTTCATGATGTAAAAATTCGTGGTTAGCCTCGTCAACGCCATAACGAATTAACATTCCACAGGTGAAAAGTGGCAAGCGCGTAGGAAAATCCTTACGCCGACCTTCCATTTCAACATTCTACGTCAGTTCTGTGAAGTCTTAATGGAGAATAGTCAACGCCTGGTGGAGAGTCTTAATGAAACAGTTGGACGACCGATAGATATCGTACCAGTACTTTCAGAATTCACACTTAGTTCCATTTGCGGTAAGTAGCTTCGCGGCGCTGCGCTGCAAACTAGTAACAATAGGCGTGGCGTATTGGTTGTCACATTTGGATAATAATTAAAAATAATATAATTTTAGCCCTTTTTGAGGGCCCACTCCTGGGCACGGGCCTCCCCTCAAGACAAGGGGGATTTAGGCCATAATCCACCACGCTGGCCCAGTGCGGGTTGGCGGATTTCACATGTCTTTCGAAAATTGGTTAAATCTTCTAAGACATGCAGGTTTCCTCACGATGTTTTCCTTCACCGTAAGCAAGTGATAATCATATAGAAATTATGATTCGCACATAGATTTCGAAAAAACCAGAGGTTCGAGCCGGGGTTTGAACCCGAGACCTGGTAGCCCGCAAGACGCGTGGTTAATCGGCTATCACTGCTTTTGTATACTAGTCAATATTTATATTTCAGAGACTGCCATGGGTACTCAACTCAATAACGAGATAACTGGAGCAGGGAAGACATATAAGGAAGCTATATATGAATTAGGATACATTATGCTCCAAAGATTTATGAATGTTTATTTGTATGCAGACTTTCTTTTTAATTTGACATCTTTGTGCACAAAACAGAACAAATTATTGAAGAAACTCCACGGCTTTACAGAGAAAGTTATAAAAGATAGAAAAGATTATATAGATAAGTATGGAATAAATGTCGTAGATGAAGATGATGAAACTTACGTTTACACAAAAAAAAGAAAGACAGCCATGTTGGACTTACTTATATCTGCCGAAAAGGAGGGTTTGATAGATAGAGAAGGTGTACAAGAAGAGGTCGATACATTCATGTTTGAGGTAAGCAAGTCAAAGACCTTTTAGAAATGTTCAAGCTTACAGTGCTTATGAAAATACTTTAAATGCATAAGACACTAAAATAGCTGACTAAATAATATATTTATTTTTCAGGGGCATGACACTACAGCATCCGGATTGACGTTTTGTTTCATGTTACTCGCAAATCATAGGAAAATTCAGGTCAGTATAATGATCATCACCTCTGCTCAGTTGCAGAAACAGCGTATCTATTATTTAATAATTTATTTTACATGTATTTCATGACAGAAAATCGCGATTGAGCGTTAGTATTAAGAATTTAAGGATGTGCTAAAATAGCTGGGCAAAGTTTGATTATTTAGCAAGGGTATCACTTATAAGATGTAATCAGACGGCGTATAATCTACATCAATTACAAGATAACATTGTATGCACGTGTGGCGATAATTACAATCATCTTAAGTAGTATAATTACACAGAAAGGATAATCCAACAATAATTATGATGTTATAAAGTGTTGTAAAAAACGGCGTCTTCTGTTGGCTCATGATGATTATTAGCACATACCTCCGACTGTTGAAGTTTTGGTTAATAGTGCGCTCTACTCTGCTCTAAATGACCTACTTGTGAATGCAAATGGTCCTCAGCATCTGTTTGACTAAAACAATTTACGTATTGCCATGACAAATAGGTAAGGCTAATTTCACACGGCTTCGAAGGACTACGTTTTCATACATTTTGACAGATTTCACCCGTTTTCGTCATCCGTTTACAACACAATTAATGTACCTACTTAATAGGGGTTATCGAATGTAGCGTGTGAATGACGCCTAAGGGTGGTAATTTTCAGGAAAACATTATAGCTGAACTTCAGGAAATATTCGGTGACTCCGACCGTCCGATCAAGATGGCGGACTTGTCCAAGATGAAGTACATCGAGTGCTGCATCAAGGAGTCCATGCGGCTCTACCCTCCCGTGCATTTCATCAGTCGCAGTCTCAATGAAACTACTGTATTGAGTGAGTATTACCTCTATTGAGAGTTATTCACAATAGGTAGGTTATTCTGAAACGTGCTACAGTTGATTTATAATTTTATTATTCTATACCTGTATTATTTTAAGCAAGTTACCGCAGCCTACAGATGCTTGTGCTTACAATACCAATAGCATTACTTTTTTATTTTTACTTTTGTATTTGACCACAATCTCACCTGCTGGTAAGTGACGATGAGGTCCACGGTGGTGCAACTTGCACCTTACCGACCTGAAGGGGAGTGGGTAGATGGGGGAAGGGAGGGGGCACGGCTTCCGGCTCTCTCACTCATCGTACGAGACACAGCTATAAAAGCTAATTTACACCGACCTTCTGTTAGAGGGTGGTACTATCCCGCGTTCGGGATAGTATCAGCCTGTATATGAGCTGAAGTCAATTAGCTAGAGCTTGGCTTTTTCCACCGTTGAATAAAAAAAATATGTTAAACAACACTATGTTTAACTTTTTGTTTTATTTTAGGTAACTACACAATCCCTGCTGGTATATTGTGCCATATCCCTATCTTGGACCTGCATCACCGCGCGGACCTGTTCCCGGATCCGGAGCGGTTCGACCCCGACAGGTTCCTCCCGGAGAACTGCGCGGGCCGGCACCCCTACGCGTACATACCGTTCAGCGCTGGACCCAGGAACTGCATAGGTAATAATGTTAAATTATTTCTAACACGAGTGAACTATAGTCGAATCGCTAATGACCAGCAATAAAAATGATTCGGCCAAGACTTCTTCCAGAAAATGCATCGCCGTTTAGGGGTGCCTCGACGAAAGATAAGTAGTTCGGGGAATTGAACTTGAGCGAAATCGGCGTACTGTGGCACACTCATAGTCTAATATTCGGCGTTATACTAACCTATTAAATTTAACTACTTATATCAAAACAATAAATTACTGTGTTATTGGATATTATCATGTACTTTTAGGTCAAAAGTTCGCCATGATGGAGATGAAGGTGGCTGTTGCTCAAGTGCTGAGGCATTTCGAGCTGTCGCCGATCACGCGGCCTGAAGATATTCAGTTCGTGGCCGACATAGTGCTGAGAAACGATGGACCAGTGCGAGTTAACTTTATTAAAAGACAATAATGTTTCCAAAAATATGTATATTTAAAAAAATATATATTTTTTCATTTTGTCACATTTAAAGGAAGAAAAACAAGCAAGATTATTATAAAGACTAGGTACCTCACTTCTAATAGGCTGCCAAGACGATTAAAATTAGATCGCCTATAATCATCATTGGATGCATGACAAGCTATCATCATATCTATACTTCGAAAAAAATGTTCTAAAACATATATAAAGATCAGTGTTTTAATAATAAATATTTCACTCCTGATAGCGTCTCATACTACGAGTCTCTACAACGTACCCTGAACTTTGGTCTCATTCGATAATGCTCTTTAATTGTCTATATCTATATACTATAAATGAGGTATTACTGATCTTAATAGGTTCATTGGTTGGCTTCTAGCTACAATGTTCAATAAAACGCAGATATACTCTTCCCCTTCAGTTTAAAATTACCACAAATTCATGGTTATAGTATGTCCTAGACATCATTAAAATTTACAAGTATAATCCTCACTGCTGCCTTTCATTTCAACGTCCTGCTTAGGCCTGGCAAAGTGATCGTGGAGAAAAGCCAACAGCTGCCGGAGCGCCTCTCGTTTATTTCCAGTCGAAGCTGTTACCTACCAAATTTGGTTAGGATAAAAAAATACAACAATTTTATATAACAACTGGTTTCCTGCTTGAATAGAAGTTAAATATAATTTGCAGACCCCCAGCAGTCAGATATAGCGCCCGTGCTCTCTGTATATCACTCAACTCTATCAATCACTCTCAATTATTAGTAATGTCCGCTAAAAGTGCCGAACAAGCCATCCGCGACCTAATTAAAACTGTGGGCTCGCTGCAAAGCAAAGTGGATTCGCTCGAAAAGATGATTACGCAACAAAATCAGCTAATCAAAAAACTAGTTGGTGAAGAATCAGTGTCTCCAAAATCGAATAATATTAGCAATGACGGTAGTCAAACACTGCAAAAGTGCCCGCGACCAATACGAGAAGCCCGCAATCGAGCTGCGTCGGCAATCTCCGCCGGCGTGCGAAAGGGAGCCTCGAAACAGGTGGCCGCCGAGAGCGCGGCGGCGTCGTCATCGTCCTCTACCACATTCCCGTCGGAGTTACCGCGATCGACTAATCTCGCCACTGCTTCGCGTAGCGAGGCGCGCGAAGTTAATGATACTGCGGTGGAGCCGTTGGGTGGGGGCGATTGGATCGAGGTAAATCGTCGTCGTTCTCACCGCTCGCTCGAGAATGTTGTTCGTGGTACGGCTTTGCCCACCACCACATCCCTTCTAGCTGCAGAGCGCAAGACATACTTGCATCTGTATTACTTACAACCTGGAACTACAGCTGACCAGGTAGTGCAACATCTTCGTGCAATTTGTCCCGATGATAATTGTTCGGCTGAGGCTTTAAAGCCCCGTGGGGATTATGCGTCGTTTAAACTAGCTGTACCCACCAAGAATATGGATAAATACTTGTCATCGGAGCACTGGCCGGAAGATGTTTACATCAAGCCGTGGCGAAGTGGATTTCGCAAGTCACAGCAAACCGTGCAAAGGCAATAAATGTAAATCTTATACACTTTTCTATCAGAACGTTAGAGGCCTCCGTTCCAGACTAGATAATTGTAAAAAAGCTGTATTAGTGGAATCAGCAGACATATTTGCGTTTACTGAGACCTTTCTTGTGAGTAGTGTCCATGATGCTGAAGTGTTTCCGCCTGGATACTCCGTTATACGCCGTGACCGCGCTTGTGACTCAGGATGGGGAGGAGTGCTGTTGGCGGTTCGTGATACGATTAAAGTGCAGCAACTAGTAGATGTGGACGGCTACTCTAATGATATTGAACTTGTAATAGCCTTAGTTACTTTTAAGCATACCAAAGTCATTTGTTGTGTTGTCTATATTCCTCCGAATTCTAGTGATGAAAAATACCACAATACTTTTGCAGTTTTAGAAAATCTGGTTACTAAATACCCAAAACTTGATTTACTGGTGGTTGGAGACTTTAATTTGAACTCTTGTAGTCGAAATGTATTTATGAATTTTAATTATATGATAACTTACTGTAAGTTAAAACAGCACAACACAATACTAAACAAATATGGAACAATGTTAGATCTGGTTCTGAGCAGTCTCGGTGATGAGTGGCTTAAGGTGAGTGGTGATACGGAGCCCGTGGTGCAAGCCGATGCATACCATCCTCCGCTCTCTGTGGATGTGCGTAGCGCGCATTCATTGTCTGGGCCCAAGCACGACGCGTCTCGCGTCTGCCCGCCGCAGCCTACCCGTGATCAATTGCACTGTGACTGGGACTTTCGCAAGGCCAACTTTTATTCCCTATATGCTACTCTTGCCTTCATAGAATGGGATGAGATATTTGCACTCAAGGACGTTGATAAAGCTGTCAGTGCATTTTATGTCAAATTACGTGCCTGTTTCGATACTCATGTTCCTCATAAACGATCTTTTAATACTGATCTTCGTTATCAATACCCAACTTGGTTTACGTCAGAAATTATAATAAATATAAAGAATAAATATTTTCATTTAAAAAAGTTTAAAGAAAATAAACAAGAATTTAATTGTGAAATGTTTAAATATTATCGACAACGAGTCAAACTTTTAATTGATTTAGCATATAACAACTATATTAAGCAAACTGAAACTGACATAAAAAATAATCCTAAGCACTTCTGGAAATTCGTGAAAGACCAGCAATCAAAGAAGCAGTATACCAAAGAATTCGAATATGCCGGAAAAACAGTCTCCGGTATCGATGCCGCGAATGCCTTTGCTTGTTATTTTAAATCTGTTTTTTTAAATAATACGCCAAAGCTATCTTCTTATGAAGCTGAACGCAAGGCGGCTGACTCGCTGTGTTCCTCTCGTATAGCGGTAGACACTGTTAACGTCCATGACCTACAGCTGGCAGTTCAGCGACTAAAGGCTCACTCCTCCGCAGGGCCCGATGGAATACCACCTTTCGTTGTTAAAGATTGCTTCGAAGCGCTTAAATTACCTTTAATTTATATTTACAATCTAGCTCTTAGTACCGCAACTTACCCTTCTCAGTGGAAAACATCCCGGGTAACTCCTGTTCCCAAGAATAGTTCAGGATCAAAGGTTGAAAATTATAGACCCATAGCTGTTCTGTCTGCATTCGGCAAAGTCTTTGAATCCATTTTGAACCGCCACATCACTAGGCAGGTCAACACGCAGTTCAGTGATGCACAACACGGTTTTAGGGTGGGCAGGTCTACTGCCACTAACCACATTAACTTTATAGACTACGCCGTTACTGAAATGGATAATAAAAAGCAGGTTGACGCCGCATATTTTGATTTTAAAAAAGCGTTTGATCGCGTTCACAACGACGTATTGCTAAAAAAATTTTCGGCCATTGGATTTACCCCAAAATTATTAAAACTTTTTGCTAGCTATTTTACAAACAGAATCCAATATGTGCAACTTTCTGGCTATCGCTCCGACTCGTATGTGACCTGTTCTGGTGTAAGTCAGGGCAGCACACTTGGGCCCACCCAATTTCTGATAATGGTCAATGACTTGCCGAGTGTTGTCAGTTCAGCCCGGTGCCTTATGTTTGCCGATGATCTAAAATTATTCTTGGGTATAGACAGCGTATCAGACTGTGAGGCGCTTCAGAGGGACATCAATAGTATTGTGGAATGGAGTGAACAAAACCAGCTGGAGTTCAACGCAACCAAATGCAAAAGCATTACTTTCACCCGAGCTCGTTCACCCATTGTATACACGTATAACATGCACGGTATTCCTCTGGAGCGTGTTGCACTGATGCGCGACCTTGGCTTGACCCTGGATGTTGGGTTAACTTTCAATACCCATATCACAGAGTTGTGTAGCAGAGCTTTCAAATCTCTTGGATTTGTTATGAGGCAGGCTGGCCGCTTTCATACGCGAAGTACAATTGTTACCCTCTACTACGCATTTGTACGATCAAAACTGGAGTACAATGCTATAATCTGGGATCCCCATGAGGCTAAATATAAGTTAATGGTCGAGAAGGTGCATAAGAAGTTTTGTCGTTTTCTTTATAGGAAAATGTTCGGCTATTACCCATATCTGTATCCATCGCTATTCGTAACTGGCATGGTAGGCATGAGCACATTGGAGCTTAGACGCAAGTGCGCCATGATGGTCCACTATTTCCTGCTTCTAAACGGCACTATCGATAACCCCTCCACTTTGTCGCGATGTTCTTTAGTCACCACGGGTCGGTTGCGGCGCGCGCACGCGCGGCGGCTGCTGGCGGCGCCGCCGGTGCGCACACGAACCGCGCAATTTGCCCCAACTGCCCAAGCCGTCAATTTAATCAACGCCGTAATTGCTCAGCAACCAGACCTTGATATATTTAATACTAAGTTACATGTATTCATTAAAAAGTGTATAAGCTTCTTGAGCGAAAAGTAGCATTAATTTAGCTTGTTGTGCGTCTTGGGTAAGCTGTAAGCGCAACAAGCATCTGATAATAAATAAATAAATAAATAAATAAACTCTATCTGCGGTTATAAAAGTACGTTTATTCCATAGTTATTACGCGTGATTAGCATATCACAATTTGCTGTAAGCGGCTCTACTAAGCGGTCGTTAGATACAAGAATATGTAATTACTTTTAATTTTCTTGGGCAGCCTGCATACACGTATCTACCATCTAAATATATATAATTCAAAGGTGACTGACTGACTGACTGACTGACATAGTGATCTATCAACGCACAGCCCAAACCACTGGACGGATCGGGCTGAAATTTGGCATGCAGGTAGATGTTGATGCAAAGGATTTTGATTAATTCTACCCCCAAGGGGATAAAATAGGGGATAAATAATCCCGAAATTTTTGTTAACTTAAATTACACGCAGACGAAGTCGCGGGCACAGCTAGTAATATATATACCTATTTCTACAACTCCCACTACCTTTGACTTGTACTTGTGCTAAACTGCTAACTGTCCTCATTGGCGCCACTGGCACCGGTAAGTATATTCTACAAAGAATTGTATTATGCGCTTAGCAGAACTATGTTTTATTTGATAAACAACTATTTCACATATCTGAGAAGGCTTATATTCCACCACGCTGAGTAAGGTCGGCGAACATCACACATATTTCAAAACACGCGCAGGATTCCCCAAGAAGTTTTGCTTCACCGTTCAGCAGGTAATAATCAATATCTCTGTTTTGACTGCAGGGACTAGACCGCACTACGAACTATAAACACGGTATTGCGAGTGCGCGCGGTATGATGCGGAAGAGGAATTCGCTCGGGTCTGAACGAGTCTTTGTTTTATATTTAAGTATACCTATCAGTACCTCGTATTATGTGTGCCAGACTGGACGTCAACAAATATGTGGCTAACGTATTTACTAGCTCTATTAATATGATTGTGTGTTTTACATGTTATTTGTAACTAGCTGAGCCCGCGACTTCGTCTGCGTGGAATTTTGATCCTTTCTTAGGGGATGTCTACGTCATAGTAGCTTTATGCATGCAAAGTTTCAGCCCGCTCGGTTTAAAATTGACAAAGTTTCATACTAACTTTCATCCCCTATTTTATCCCCTTGGGTTTGGCATTAATCAAAATCCTTACTTAGGGGATGTCTACGTCATATTAGCTTTATGCATGCAAAGTCTCAGCCCACTCGGTTTAAAATTGACAAAGTTTCATACAAACTTTCATCCCCTATTTTCTCCCCTTGGGGGTGGAATTAATCAAAATCCTTTATTAGGGGATGTTTACGTCATAGTAGCTTTATGCATGCAAAGTCTGAGCCCGCTCGGTTTAAAATTGACAAAGTTTCATACAAACTTTCATCCCCTATTTTATCCCATTGGAGGTGGAATTAATCAAAATCCTTACTTAGGGGATGTCTACGTCATAGTAGCTTTATGCATGCAAAGTCTCAGCCCGCTCGGTTTAAAATTGACAAAGTTTCATACAAACTTTCATCCCCTATTTTATCCCCTTGGGGTGAAATTAATCAAAATCTTTTCTTAGGGGATGTCTTCGCCATAGTAGCTTTATGCATGCAAAGTCACAGCCCACTCGGTTAAAAATTGACAAAGTTTCATACAAACTTTCATCCCCTATTTTATCCCCTTGAGGGTAGAATTAATCAAAATCCTTTCTTAGCGGATGCCTACGTCTTAAAATCTACCTGCATGCCAAATTTCAGCCTAATCCATCCAGTGGTTTGGGCTGTGCGTTGATAGATCACTATGTCAGTCAGTCACCTTTGAGTTATATATTTATTATTTATAGATAGATTACAATGAACGAGCCCGGCTAATCAGGAAGATACCTGCGGATGTGGACCAAAGGATGCGTTTTTCATCGGAAATGGTTTGACCATTATACGGTCGCGAGGTGATTTCAATGATTCACTTAATTGGTTAAGATGTTATTATGTAATTGCTTGGTATGAAACATTTACCTTAAATGTACTTGCATGGTTCCTGTAGTTGGTATAATGCAAATGAGGATAGAATTCGCTTAAACATGGAATGGTATAATATACCGGCTTTGGATACCACCCCTCAGCGGCGTTGTTTTATACAATCCTGAAGATATTGAGATACGTAATTGGTTCAATTGCTGTTATACTTACCCATCCCCTGTGTGGGAGTGGGGGATGTCATGGAGGGGGGATTATTTTGCGAAATTAGGATTTTAGAAGTAGGTCCTACGTCTTAGGAGTGCTTATATTTCAATTAGGTACTCACTTACAGATTATCACGTCAAGCCCGAAGTATAATGAGAAAAGTATGATATATGCGTTGATAAAGGCGTGGCTCCGAGATGGCTTACTGCTCAGCAAAGGTAATAAATTCACTTGAACCTATGTTTTTATTTTCGATTGGAATCAAGCTTATCATATTGAAGAAATATATCGAGATTCCAGACTAACATAATAAAGCTATTCTAAGCTATTTGCTTTAACGAAACCGAGAAAGTAGGTAGTTTGAGAACAGAATAAACTACGACTAAAGCCAACTAAAGTAAGGTTCTTATAAAGTAAAGTACCTACTCACTTAAGGTCTTTGTTGAGTTTTTGTTGTGATTGTACAGTTTGTGTTTAAAATTGTTTCTGTTTGGGTATAATACAAGGGTAGTAAATACCTACTTATTAAAAAAACCGTTTATTTTCAAACATACCAGACTCAGTTTGGATTTAGTATAGTTACAATCATAATGTGTGAGGTGCCAAAGCACTAAACAAGTTAATATCAAAATGTTAACTTGTTATACAACCTGCCCGGCAAGCAAGGCGGCCTTCATGCTCTGTAAGCTCTACAACACGAAATGCAAAATAATTTGTACCTAAAAATATGATGGCTTATCAAAATTATAGCTAATTATTATGAATCCTCTGAACTAGTGATAACTTTAGTTTTTATATGAAAGATAAAAACAGTATTGAGATTATTTAATAAGTAGTAGAGTCCGGAACTGCTAGCTACTTTGCACAATTGCATGCGAGCATTTGAAGTAGATAGTAACTAAATCAGGTTGGGACTTGTTAGTGACATACACAATTTCATATTTGTATGACAATAAAAATAAATATCAGCATAATAAATCTAGTGTCGTATATAATCTACGTCTATTCGTCATAATAAGGTACCAAATGGCAGGAGCGAAGGAAAATCCTGACGCCCGCCTTCAATTTCAACATCCTGCGTCAGTTCTGCGAGGTGATCGTGGAGAACAGCCAGCGGCTGGCGGAGAGCCTCGCGCGCACTGCCGGCCAGCGGGTCGATGTGGCGCCAGTGCTCTCCGAATATACGCTCAACGCTATTTGCGGTAAAATAAATACGGTTTAATTTGTCATTTCCCTAAAAACTAAGTATTTGTTAAATAATTATATATCAGCATAAACTTAAGAAATTAAGTACTTTCATTTATTTTAAAAACCTTTCAGAAACTGCCATGGGCACACAGCTCAACAAGGAGACCACAGGCGCAGGGAAAGCATACAAAAATGCCATATACGAACTTGGTTCCTTATTTTTCGAAAGGGTCGTTAGGATTTATCTGTACCCTGACTTCATATTTAACTTGACTTCGATTGGACGTAGACAAAATAAATATCTGAAAACCGTCCATGATTTCACTGCAACAGTAATCAATCAAAGGAAGGAGTATGTTGCCAAGCATGGCATAAGCTTCACCGAGCAGACTGAAGATGATGACGATATATATGTGTACAAGAAAAAGAAGAAAACAGCCATGTTGGACTTGCTAATAGCCGCTGAGAAGGAGGGCCTGATAGACAGAGAAGGCATTCAAGAAGAGGTCGATACGTTCATGTTTGAAGTATGCATCCCTTTATAGTAATAGTCGTGTTATTGACTATTCTGCGATTATACCTACTATAATTGATATAAAATATATAATACCATGTCCATGATGAGATATTATATTTCAGGGACATGATACTACTGCATCTGGACTTATATTTTGCCTAATGCTGTTGGCGAATCACAAAAATATACAGGTGAACTGAACTAGCACTATATGCTTGTTGTCTATATCTTGCGTTAACATCAATCGTAACATATTCTTATGATTTGAAGGATAAAATTGTGGCTGAGTTGCAAGAAATATTCGGCGACTCGGATCGTTGTGTGAAAATGGAGGACTTACCTAAGATGCGGTACTTGGAATGCTGTATCAAAGAATCTCTTCGCATGTATCCTCCCGTCCATTTCATCAGTAGAAATCTAAGCGAAACTACAATACTAAGTAAGATATTTACTTACGTCTGAGAGCACTTTATTATCATTCGTATAGAGTAGAGCAATCGGTGACGATGGTAGAGCCAAACTGTAGCCAATTGATTGTAGTTCATTTACGGGCTGACCTAGTATCGACCTTCCACAGAAAATCGACGTAAAACATCGTTTGTACAAAATATAATTATTATTCTTTACACAATTAGTATTTATTTCCGAATATAGAATCAATTAAAGCGTCTCTTAGTAAGCGACTAATTTTACAACATAGTAGGTAATGTTATTTCTTTTACAGCATGTAGAAAATCTAGCTAAAGATCACTTGCTTTTAGGCGCTGTCCACTAGATCCCTCAGAAGTTCAAGTTCAAGTTCATACAAAACACACATACAAAATTAATCTATTTATCCTTTTATTTCTTCAAGGTGGATATACAGTCCCGGCAGGGACGCATTGTCATATTTCCATCTACGAACTGCATCACCGCGCGGACCTGTTCCCGGACCCAGAGCGGTTCGACCCCGACAGGTTCCTCCCGGAGAACTGCGCGGGCCGGCACCCCTACGCGTACATACCGTTCAGCGCTGGACCCAGGAACTGCATAGGTACTATTTCAATCAAATATTTTTCCGAGAAAACCATCAAGGAAGAAGCTTTCAAAATCCATAAATTTATTTTCAAGCCACTAAAAATATGGCTGGATAATAATGTCACTGTTATAATATTATTATTTTAAGTATTTTTTCTACCCACGCTCATCCACAAGAATCAAATTTGTAATAATGTACAGAATTTGACGCAATTATTTTTCAGGTCAGAGGTTCGCCATGATGGAGATGAAAGTAACCATTGCACAGGTGTTGAGAGAGTTCGACCTGGAGCCCGTGACAAGACCAGACGATATTCAGTTCATTGCCGATTTGGTGTTGAGAAACAATGGACCCGTTCATGTTAAATTTATGAAACGAAAACAATAAATTAATGTATGATAAGTAATTGTCTTGAAATCATATCAGTAGGTAATAAATATATATAATGTTTTTATTTTGATTTATTAACTACTATAGTTTTGCCATATCCGTCTATCCATCTGTTTGTTCGTCCGACGTCACAGTTATTTTATTCATGCTGAGACTAGTAGGGCTCTAGCCCTACTAGTTGGCTACAGTAGTAGCTAGTAGGCTACAAATTGGCCCAAGAATAGTGTTTATGTACCGCCACAAAACTGTGTATAATTAATTGCGCATTGAAATAAAGCTATTTTTACGGATTATATCGCGTTTATTTACTTTTTTATGTTCCCGACGTTAGTTTTATTTCAATGTGTAGTATCCGCGTAAATATAAGAAAACAATAAATTAATTGCGCTTTAAGAAATATTTAACTCATTGTCATGGAATAAAAAAAGTGATAATCATGTTGAAATTATGATTCGCGCGTAGATTTTGAAATGCCCAGGCCAGCGAGATGGACTACCGCCCGTATCCCCTACCACTAAGGGGTATGTGGCCGGTATAATGGCAAAGGCCTCGCTCCCTATTCGTTGGGACCAAAATTCCATCGTCGAAGTACCTAAGGCAGAGTGTAATACTGTGCACTCTGTCTACCCTTTCGGGGAATGCAGGATTGATGCTGTTTTTAATAACAAGTACAACAGGACACAATATAGATAACAACATCCTTCAACTTCCCAAGAGCTCGTAATTAATATTTGTTATCAGTGCGATAAGTCAATCGACGCCAAACAGACGTATATTCAACATGTTTGTGTATTTATTAGCGATTGTGATATTTTTGTGTTTCATACATTTGATATTCAATTACAATGGGCGTGCCAGGATGCTTGCCAAGATTCCGGGGCCGAGACTTGATTTTATTGTCGGGAATGCCTTCACAATAATGCGCTCACCAGGTGATGATTTGTATTATTCATCCTCCACTCAGAGCTATGCTCGGAGTTCCGCTAGGAAGTCGAATCAGAAATGAGATGATTCAAGGTCACCGATATAGCCCTCCGGATTAGTAGGCGGAAGTGGCAATTGGATGTGAACAGTACAGGACCGGTCGTTGTGGAAAACTTTGGGGTGGGGTTCTAATGTCCTCCAGAGGACGTTTTTTGGCTGAATTGAGGATGATGATGATGATGATAGCCTACCTATTGTGTTCTCACGGTTGTAGAGGCCTGGCTGGCCCGAACAAGGTAGTACAACCTCACACAGAAGATCAACGTGCAGTAGCTAATAGCTGCGTTTCGTAGGATGATTGAGAGAGCCGGAAGCCTCCGTCTATCCTACTCTTCTCCAAGTCGACACGACATCGTGCGAGCAGACGGGGAGAGTTTCTCTTCTCGAAGATTATCGAAAGAATATAAAAAAGTTTCTTCGTCTAAACATTCACACCTCTCGCTCTTCCACTTGGCGACAATTGCCTCGCAAAACAATATTGATAGTGTCCGTCTAAACAGAATTTTAAGGCAATAATCGTATTTCGAGGTTTTGTGCCGGTTGCTACCATGAATGCAGTGCGCCAGGGTGTTTTAATTATATCTGCTCTTCTAAGACAAGAATTTATTAAACGGAAAAAGGTGTAAAAAACGTGTTCCACAAACACTCGTAATTTCTATAAAGTTCAATGAACTTAATTATCATTAGCATTATTATCAGCAGTTCCAAATTTAATCGATTTTTGTTTTTTTTCATTTTTGAGAACAATACCCGATCAAAGTATAGTAATAGTAATCACTAAACTTGAATTATCAAATCTCGCACTCAAAACGGTTCAGACCGATTTGTAAGATACTCGTATGAATTGGCAGAAATGTCATCCGAGATCGTGTTTATACAAGTCGAGATTCTCGCAAGCAAGAATCTTCTTCCTATAATTTCGCTGTGTAAACAGACGCAGGAAATTTTCGCCTAGCGATAAGTCATCTGCGAATTTCGTATAACATTTAATCGTAGGTGAGAATTTAGTTATTGCCTGTATGTAAACATTTTAATACGATAATGTTATGGCGGTTATTGCTTGTGATTGTAGCGTACGATTTCTCGAACAGAACGTGCGAGAAACTATCCCCGTCTAAATGGGCCTTTAGTCTTGCAAGCCTGTATAGGCTTCGCTATCAGGCGGGTTCGCTTGTTAGGCAACTTTATTAAATAAAAAACCTAACAATAATTTAGTTATTCCCTCCGTATCCTATCTATCACCGGGCTTACAGCAATATAATATGATAATTACATACTTATAACAGGAACATTCCCGTTTTAGTTGAGCTCATGAAACTAGGAAGAGAGTATGCAAAAAGATGGAACGGAATATATAGAGTTTGGATGTTCCCACTTGGCGGTGTACTTATCTATAACCCGGACGACATTGAGGTAAAGAGTTTATATATTATTGTTATTAAGCACAATTTATTCACTTACATTTTATTAAACTTTCCAATAATCAATTCAGTGCTGAACAATTCTGATTCCTTTGTTACCCATTGCAATAAATATTGCTTGTTACATTGCCGTTATTATAATATCGATAATTATGGTATAGAAAATATCAATTAAATTATTTCGATAAAAGCGAGTTATTACTTAATTGCGTTTAACTTAATCGTAATAAATGAAAAGAAAATATATATCTGAAAAATCTATCAATATGCATGCAAATCTATAAATTCCACGCGGACGAAGTCGCGGGCTCAGCTAGTCTAAAATAAGTATAAATAAAAATAACTGACTACTAATTTGGCTTTCGTTTCGCAGCATTACACATATGGCAATTTTGGTTTAAGACAAGAAATGAAATAGGTATATCTACTTACATTAAACTTGTTTTCCAGACAATCACATCGAATATGAAGTACAATGAAAAGAGTTTAGTCTACAACATGCTGAAGCCGTGGCTACGCGATGGACTGCTACTCAGCAAGGGTACCTAATTTAGTATACATCTTAACTTAAAGAAAAGTTAGGACGTACCTACGTCATCTATACAAATAAATAAAATTGGAGTGTCTGTTTGTAATATCAATCTACACAAATAAATAAAATTGGAGTGTCTGTTTGTAATATCAAAATAACGCGTTTTCACTAAATGCATATGAAACTACATACGACACCTATAGCAAAAACGCGTTTTTTTTTTTTGTCTGTCTGTCTGTCTGTATGTTTGTTCCGGCTAATCTCCGAAACGGCTGGACCGATATTGACGGGACTTTCATTGGGAGATAGCTGATGTTATAAGGAGTAACTAAGGATACTTTAATTTTAGAAAAACAAGAATGCCGGAGCTGGAGCGGATAAGTTAAATTCCACGCGGACGAAGTCGCGGGCTCAGCTAGTCAGAGAATAAACATGAAACTAATCAGCAGGTGCCAAACGATTCCCTTATCCCGCTGACAGACTGGAGCTGGGCCATATGCGCGACAATGAAATTTTAAATATATTTCCTGATACTAAGATGATTTTTCAGTAAAAATTCGTGGTTAGCCTCGTCAACGCCATAACGAATTAACATTCCACAGGTGAAAAGTGGCAAGCGCGTAGGAAAATCCTCACGCCGACCTTCCATTTCAACATTCTACGTCAGTTCTGTGAAGTCTTAATGGAGAATAGTCAACGCCTGGTGGAGAGTCTTAATGAAACAGTTGGACGACCGATAGATATCGTTCCAGTACTTTCAGAATTCACACTTAGTTCCATTTGCGGTAAGTAGCTTCGCGGCGCTGCGCTGCAAACTAGTAACAATAGGCGTGGCGTATTGGTTGTCACATTTGGATAATAATTAAAAATAATATAATTTTAGCCCTTTTTGAGGTCCCACTCCTGGGCACGGGCCTCCCCTCAAGATAAGGGGGATTCAGGCCATAATCCACCACGCTGGCCCAGTGCGGGTTGGCGGATTTCACATGTCTTTCGAAAATTGGTTAAATCTTCTAAAACATGCAGGTTTCCTCACGATGTTTTCCTTCACCGTAAGCAAGTGATAATCATATAGAAATTATGATTCGCACATAGATTTCGAAAAAACCAGAGGTTCGAGCCGGGGTTTGAACCCGAGACCTGGTAGCCCGGAAGACGCGTGCTTAACCAATCGGCTATCACTGCTTTTTTATACTAGTCAATATTTATATTTCAGAGACTGCCATGGGTACTCAACTTAATAACGAGATAACTGGAGCAGGGAAGACATATAAGGAAGCTATATATGAATTAGGATACATTATGCTCCAAAGATTTATGAATGTTTATTTGTATGCAGACTTCGTTTTTAATTTGACATCTTTGTGCACAAAACAGAACAAATTATTGAAGAAACTCCACGGCTTTACAGAGAAAGTTATAAAAGATAGAAAAGATTATATAGATAAGTATGGTATAAATGTCGTAGATGAAGATGATGAAACTTACGTTTACACAAAAAAAAGAAAGACATGTAACGTGTTTTTCCTACCTTTACACAGTTACACACCAGCAGCTCAGTCAGCAGTTTACATGTGTGCAGGGTATGTACTTGAAGTACTACAAAAGAAACAGCAGGGTTCCCGAGTCCAAGTATTTATTATGTTTCCTTCCGTTAATGCGGCCACATCATCATGATTACTCTTAGGTACAATCTTCACAAACCTTCAGGGTCACTTCGTACGCATCAGCGCCAGCTGCGCATATTGGCAATATGAACGCTGAGGTATATCCTGTTTGGTTAAGTACCTGTCTGATATGCGTCACATGGTATGCCTGATGAACTCGGGATTTTACATCACTTTATATTATGATTAAGTTTTTTATGTTTAATTTAGATATAACTATAAGTATAACGAACGACCCCTGTTAACAAAGAAATAAATTTTCATTAGAGACCGCGTGGATGTTTTATTTGACAATACTACAATTTGATTATTTTAATTTATATTTCAGTACTCACATTTTAGATGGGTCGGGAGGTCGTAATAATTTCATTTTGTTACGCCTTATTATTATTAATAAGATATTTAATTAGAAAAATTTGTGTACGTCCGTCCTCCACGTCACACAATCCAAAAGAAAGAACGCTAATTAGTTGCCACAGTCTAACTATCAAAATTACGTTAAGAAACCACAGTCTAGCGAAGATGTGCATCTATTATTTATATATATGTATTTTATATTTTTTGATGTATGATAAGTTATATTAAATATAATATACTGTAGTTCTTAATATGTTTTTATTTAACGATTTAATGAGTAAATATAATCTCAAATTCTACGTTAATTTACTGCCATCTAGTTATCTATACTTGAACTCTTTACGAAATCCAATTACTTTTATGTCTCTGAGTTCTAGTGCATGAGGTATTAGTTCCTAAAATATATTCCAGAGGGAGCTTTTATCAATTAATTTATACGCATATTTATTTATCACTAACTTGTCAAATTTATTTGTTACAATACACCCTACCTCGGTCAAAAAAAATGTTTTCAGTAATGAAAATATTTTTTTTTAACAGGTTTAGAAATTAAGACGGAGAAAAAATTACATTTCAAACATAATTTTACCTAAAGAAAAATTAGAAGAAGTATGTTGATATAACTAAGTAGATGAATTAAATTAAATTAATGTTATATTAAGTCTCACAAAGAGCAGTTACTAATTTGAGTAAAATTATTTTAAGTAACTAGTCAATGTAGTTTTTTAAGTTAAGTTTTAAATTAAAGTTTAAATAACTAAACAGTGTAGTAAGGTATAGTATGTACCTACTAGACACAGACAAATAACAATAGGCACTCCAATTGTTAAGGATTTTAAGTATTAAAAGATTTTAAAGACTCAGACATTCATGACTCAAGTTTATAATTTAAGTTTTGAGTAGAATCATCTAAGGATTCTAAAATTTGGTACAAACATGAAGTTAGCATTAAGTCATAGCAATTAAATACCTACGAAATAAGCAACTGTTATAAATGTTTGATTTCAAGTTTTAAGTCGTATAACATTTAACCAATATATAAATATGGAATGTATATACTATGAGTTTATTTCAAGTTTAGAGTAGAATCATTTAAGAATTCTAGAATTAGGTACAAACATGTAGCTAGCATTAAGTAATGGCAATTAAATATCCAAGAACTAAGCAACTACGAAAATGTTTGACATTAAGTACCAAATCGTATAACATTAGACCAATATAATAATATGGAATGTTCATACTGTGGGTTTATTAGTAGAATCACATAAGGATTCTAAAATTAAGTACAAACATGTAGTTAGCATTAAGTAAAGGCAATTAAATATCCATGAACTAAGCAACTACGAAAATGTTTGACATTAAGGCCCAAATCGTATAACATTTAACCAATAGAATAATATGGAATGTTTATACTATGGATTTGTATTAAATATATTTTAAATTCATGACAGACTGCGTCTAATATCACCATGCCAGCATTCCTTACATTCTTTACATTCCTCCACATTCATTCATAATTATTATCGATACTTTGGAAAAATCTATCACCCTATTCTCATTTACTTTTCTTACATACTTTACTAACACAGTTAATATTTATGACCGAAAGTCTCCATGTTTTAATATAATATATCATTAATATGCTATTTTCCAAAATCTTTACGATGGATGAATGTCTTTCAAGCCATAAACCTTAACTTGTGGATAATACCTAGGGTTGTAATAAATGTTGAAAACATTCAGTTAAATATTAAATTTTTAAATTGTTTACAAAAAAGTGAGGACCATTATCTACGTATATAAACTTTAAATACCTACCATGCACCAAGAAAACATAGCATTGCCTGTTGTGTTCCGTATAGGAAACAACTTAACATATTTGCCAAAGTAGTCTGAGCATACCAGTTAATAAGTGTTTTGTTACGTAGATATTAGATAAAGAAAAGTCCTATTAAATGAAAACTTATTTCATTTTTCAGTTTGATTAATTATTAACCTTATCTTTGACATCCCTATACATATTTTTCCAAGAATAGTACAATGTCAAACGCCTATCAGATTTTATAAATTCCAGAGTGAGCGCCAGTGGGTATGTCATGAAATTAATTTTAGTAGAATACCCACATCATATTTTATAATTAAATTGTTAAGTTATATTTATTTTTAGAATTACAAAATATAGTTTTGTATTTCATAAATAGTTTTAAATTAAAGTGACTCTTTTGATTATTTTGTCAAACGAGCTAGTCTATATATTATGTAGTATTGAGAACGAGTCAATATACTTTTTAATTTTAAGTCTCCTGGGATCAGTTTACCATGTGACGCAATCAGTTCAGTTACAGGTTCCAAACAAAGACATACCTCATCAGCTGGAGTCGGCGGTTGATAGTCCTCTGGCCTGACAGTGCCTTGCCGTATCAGCCTGCACAGCTGGCGGTAACGCTTACGCAGAACATCCCTGGTTGCTTTGTCGTCAACTGAAACACCATGATATTTAAGTTCATATACAAGTTCCTCCTTACGGAGACAATCTATCCAAGTGATTCTATCCATATTTAGTATGTTAAATGATGGTATACAATCATAAGAGTTAGTACATATACTATATTATTTGTAAAGTTAATTACATTAAGTTTAATTAAGTTTAATGATTAGTTAAGTACATTAGAATTACAGTTTCTTATTCAATTAAGATAACCTACTAAATTAGAGTTTGAATTAGTTACTATACAATGAGATATTACTATTTGTATTCTTTTGCACAAATAGTAATGACCTACTTAAGAAACTATTAACTATTTTAAATTATACAGAGTAAATGCTTAATTACTAGCACTGTAACAAGCTTCAATTAAGTTTTTCTTGTAGTATTCTCCAAGCATCACGTTGGGCGATCAATTGTAACGTGTTTTTCCTACCTTTACACAGTTACACACCAGCAGCTCAGTCAGCAGTTTACATGTGTGCAGGGTATGTACTTGAAGTACTACAAAAGAAACAGCAGGGTTCCCGAGTCCAAGTATTTATTATGTTTCCTTCCGTTAATGCGGCCACATCATCATGATTACTCTTAGGTACAATCTTCACAAACCTTCAGGGTCACTTCGTACGCATCAGCGCCAGCTGCGCATATTGGCAATATGAACGCTGAGGTATATCCTGTTTGGTTAAGTACCTGTCTGATATGCGTCACATGGTATGCCTGATGAACTCGGGATTTTACATCACTTTATATTATGATTAAGTTTTTTATGTTTAATTTAGATATAACTATAAGTATAACGAACGACCCCTGTTAACAAAGAAATAAATTTTCATTAGAGACCGCGTGGATGTTTTATTTGACAATACTACAATTTGATTATTTTAATTTATATTTCAGTACTCACATTTTAGATGGGTCGGGAGGTCGTAATAATTTCATTTTGTTACGCCTTATTATTATTAATAAGATATTTAATTAGAAAAATTTGTGTACGTCCGTCCTCCACGTCACACAATCCAAAAGAAAGAACGCTAATTAGTTGCCACAGTCTAACTATCAAAATTACGTTAAGAAACCACAGTCTAGCGAAGATGTGCATCTATTATTTATATATATGTATTTTATATTTTTTGATGTATGATAAGTTATATTAAATATAATATACTGTAGTTCTTAATATGTTTTTATTTAACGATTTAATGAGTAAATATAATCTCAAATTCTACGTTAATTTACTGCCATCTAGTTATCTATACTTGAACTCTTTACGAAATCCAATTACTTTTATGTCTCTGAGTTCTAGTGCATGAGGTATTAGTTCCTAAAATATATTCCAGAGGGAGCTTTTATCAATTAATTTATACACATATTTATTTATCACTAACTTGTCAAATTTATTTGTTACAGACAGCCATGTTGGACTTACTTATATCTGCCGAAAAGGAGGGTTTGATAGATAGAGAAGGTGTACAAGAAGAGGTCGATACATTCATGTTTGAGGTAAGCAAGTCAAAGACCTTTTAGAAATGTTCAAGCTTACAGTGCTTATGAAAATACTTTAAATGCACAAGACACTAAAATAGCTGACTAAATAAAAAAAACAGTGCCGTCTAGGGACGCCCGAAAGAAGCGAAGCTTTGCAGTAGATATTAGATATATTATAAGTGGCGTGCATAGGGTTTTGAAACAGGGTAGGCAGAGTGTAACATAAAAATAACGCGTTACGCGTTACGCTAAGCGTAACGCGTAACGCGTTATACGCGTTATACGAAAAGCGTAATACGCTTTTCACCGTTTTAGTGCCCGGGCAGCGAGCGCCCCGAACGTCCGTAAAGAAGCTTCGCTTCAATATATTTATTTTTCAGGGGCATGACACTACAGCATCCGGATTGACGTTTTGTTTCATGTTACTCGCAAATCATAGGACAATTCAGGTCAGTATAATAATCATCACCTCTGCTCAGTTGCAGAAACAGCGTATCTATTATTTAATAATTTATTTTACATGTATTTCATGACAGAATATCGCGATTGAGCGTTAGTATTAAGAATTTAAGGATGTGCTAAAATAGCTGGGCAAGGTTTGATTATTTAGCAAGGGTATCACTTATGAAATGTAATCAGACGGCGTATAATCTAGACCAATTACAAGATACCATTGTATGCACGTGTGGCGATAATTACAATAATCTTAAGTAGTATAATTACACAAAAAGGATAATCCAACAATAATTATGATGTTATAAAGTGTTGTAAAAAACGGCGTCTTCTGTTGGCACATGATGATTAGTACATACCTCCGACTGTTGAAGTTTGGTTAATAGTGCGCTCTACTCTGCTCTAAATGACCTACTTGTGAATGCAAATGGTCCTCAGCATCTGTTTGACTAAAACAATCTACGTATTGCCATGACAAATAGGTAAGGCTAATTTCACACGGCTTCGAAGGACAACTTTTTCATACATTTTGACATATTTCACCCGTTTTCGTCATCCGTTTAGAACACAATTAATATACCTACTTAATAAGGGTTATCGAATGTAGCGTGTGAATGACTCCTAAGGGTGGTAATTTTCAGGAAAACATTATAGCTGAACTTCAGGAAATATTCGGTGACTCCGACCGTCCGATCAAGATGGCGGACTTGTCCAAGATGAAGTACATAGAGTGCTGCATCAAGGAGTCCATGCGGCTCTACCCTCCAGTGCATTTCATCAGTCGCAGTCTCAATGAAACTACTGTATTGAGTGAGTATTACCTCTATTGAGAGTTATTCACAATAGGTAGGTTATTCTGAAACGTGCTACAGTTGATTTATAATTTTATTATTCTATACCTGTATTATTTTAAGCAAGTTACCGCAGCCTACAGATGCTTGTGCTTACAATACCAATAGCATTACTTTTTTATTTTTACTTTTGTATTTGACCACAATCTCACCTGCTGGTAAGTGACGATGAGGTCCACGGTGGTGCAACTTGCACCTTACCGACCTGAAGGGGAGTGGGTAGATGGGGGAAGGGAGGGGGCACGGCTTCCGGCTCTCTCACTCATCGTACGAGACACAGCTATAAAAGCTAATTTACACCGACCTTCTGTTAGAGGGTGGTACTATCCCGAACGAACCAGCTGTATATGAGCTGTAGTCAATTAGCTAGAGCTTGGCTTTTTACACCGTTGAATAAAAAAAGAAATATGTTAAACAATGTTTAACTGTTTGTTTTATTTTAGGTAACTACACAACCCCTGCTGGTATATTGTGCCATATCCCTATCTTGGACCTGCATCACCGCGCGGACCTGTTCCCGGACCCGGAGCGGTTCGACCCCGACAGGTTCCTCCCGGAGAACTGCGCGGGCCGGCACCCCTACGCGTACATACCGTTCAGCGCTGGACCCAGGAACTGCATAGGTAAAAATGATAAATTATTTCTAACACGAGTGAACTATAGTCGAATCGCTAATGACCAGCAATAAAAGTGATTCGGCCAAGACTTCTTCCAGAAAATGCATCGCCGTTTAGGGGTGCCTCGACGAAAGATAAGTAGTTCGGGGAATTGAACTTGAGCGAAATCGGCGTACTGTGGCACACTCATAGTCTAATATTCGGCGTTATACTAACCTATTAAATTTAACTACTTATATCAAAACAATAAATTACTGTGTTATTGGATATTATCATGTACTTTTAGGTCAAAAGTTCGCCATGATGGAGATGAAGGTGGCTGTTGCTCAAGTGCTGAGGCATTTCGAGCTGACGCCGATCACGCGGCCTGAAGATATTCAGTTCGTGGCCGACATAGTGCTGAGAAACGACGGACCAGTGCGAGTTAACTTTATTAAAAGACAATAATGTTTCCAAAAATATGTACCTATATACTATGTATATTTAAAAAAATATATATTTTTTCATTTTGACACATTTAAAGGAATAAAAACAAGGAAGATTATTATAAACACTAGGTACCTCACTTCTAATAGGCTGCCAAGACGATTAAAATTAGATCGCCTATAATCATCATTGGATGCATGATAAGCTATCATCATATCCATACTTCGAAAAAAATGTTCTAAAACATATTATAAAGATAAGTGTTTTAATAATAATTATTTCTCTCCTGATAGCGTCTCATACTACGAGTCGCTACAACGTACCCTGAACTTTGGTCTCATTCGATAATGCTCTTTAATTGTCTATATCTTTATACTATAAATAAGGTATTACTGATCTTAGTAGGTTATTTGGTTGGCTTCTAGCTACAATGTACAATAACACGCAGATATACTCTTCCCCTTCAGTTTAAAATCACCACAAATTAATGGGTAAGTATGTCCTAGACATCATTAAAATTTACAAGTATAATCCTCACTGCTGCCTTTCATTTCAACGTCCTGCTTAGGCCTGGCAAAGTGATCGTGGAGAAAAGCCAACAGCTGCCGCCGGAGCGTCTCTCGTTTATTTCCAGTCGAAGTTGTTACCTACCAATTTTGGTTAGGATTAAAAAATACAACAATTTTATTTAATAACTGGTTTCCTGCTTGAATAGAAGTTAAATATAATTTGCAGACCCCCAGCAGTCAGATATAGCGCCCGTGCTCTCTGTATATCACTCAACTCTATCTGCGGTTATAAAAGTACGTTTATTCCGTAGTTATAACGCGTGATAAGCATATCACAATTTGCTGTAAGCGGCTCTACTAAGCGGTCGTTAGATACAAGAATATGTAATTACTTTTAATTTTCTTGGGCAGCCTGCACACACGTATCTTCCATCTAAATATATATAACTCAAAGGTGACTGACATAGTGATCTATCAACGCACAGCCCAAACCACTGGACGGATCGGGCTGAAATTTGGCATGCAGGTAGATGTTGATGCAAAGGATTTTGATTAATTCTACCCCCAAGGGGATAAAATAGGGGATGAATAATCCCGAAATTTCATCCCCGACATCCCCTAAGAAAGGATCAAAATTACACGCGGACGAAGTGGCGGGCACTTCTAGTAATATAGTATACCTATTTCTACAACTCCCACTACCTTTGACTTGTACTTGTGCTAACTGTCCTCATTGGCGCCACTGGCACCGGTAAGTATATTCTACAAAGAATTGTATTATGCGCTTAGCAGAACTATGTTTTATTTGATAAACAACTATTTCACATATCTGAGAAGGCTTATATTCCACCACGCTGAGTAAGGTCGGCGAACATCACACATCTTTCAAAACACGCGCAGGATTCCCCACGAAGTTTTGCTTCTCCGTTCAGCAGGTAATAATCAATATCTCTGTTTTGACTACAGGGACTAGACCGCACTACGAACTATAAACACGGTATTGCGAGTGCGCGCGGTATGATGCGGAAGAGGAATTCGTTCGGGTCTGAACGAGTCTTTGTTTTATATTTGAGTATACCTATCAGTACCTCGTATTATGTGTGCCAGGTTGGACGTCAACAAATATGTGGCTATTTACTAGCTCTATTAATATTATTGTGTGTTTTACATGTTATTTGTAACTAGCTGAGCCCGCGACTTCGTCCGCGTGGAATTTTGATCCTTTCTTAGGGGATGTCTACGTCATAGTAGCTTTATGCATGCAAAGTCTCAGCCCGATCGGTTTAAAATTGACAAAGTTTCATACAAACTTTCATCCCCTATTTTCTCACCTTGGGGGTGGAATTAATCAAAATCCTTTATAAGGGGATGTCTACGTCATAGTAGCTATGCATGCAAAGTCTCAGCCCGCTCGGATTAAAATTGACAAAGTTTCATACAAACTTTCACCCCCTATTGTATCCCCTTGGGGGTGGATTTAATCAAAATCCTTTCTTAGGGGATGTCTACGTCAGAGTAGTTTTATGCATGCAAAGTCTCAGCCCGCTCGGTTTAAAATTGACAAAGTTTCATACAAACTTTCATCCCCTATTTTATCCCCTTGGGGGTAGAATTAATCAAAATCCTTTCTTAGCGGATGCCCACGCGCCACGTCATAAAATCTACCTGCATGCCAAATTTCAGCCTGATCCGTCCAGTGGTTTGGGCTGTGCGTTGATAGATCACTATGTCAGTCAGTCACCTTTGAGTTATATATATGTCGCAGCCAAATAGCTTAATTCGCCGTATAATTAACAGCCTAGGCACTTTACTAAACAGCGCCGTTCAACTAACGGCCTAAATGATATTCAGCCGTATCGTCTATTACAACATTTAATAAACTGGCTGGCTAATGCTTAGGCAACTGGTTGACATTTAAGTACTACAAAACTTTTTCAAAATACTACCCAAGCAGAACGACCTGGACGGGTTTAGGTTAGGGTTATTTTTTTTGTGACCCCACAGAAACCCCACCAGGCAAATAGATTCGGTGGATCTAAATAAAATCGTAAAAAACCTAAGTACCTAATAAAATTATTCCATCAAAGTTGTTTTTTTCCGACGCCATATTGACCAAAGAGAATATAGAATATAGAGATATTGACAGTTTGGTGAGTTTCGGCGCTAGGTGGCAGAAAGTAGAACTAAATTGAAATGAACAGGCTAGGCAGGTAATTAAGCGGCTAGGCAAGTAGCTAAACGTCATCGATCCAAGTCATTTGCCTTTCACGCAGTTCGCGGCAACTGTGTGAGCGAGACGTATTAGATTTACGCGAGAGTGACAAAAACAGGTAATAACAGGTCATTGTACGAATTTCCTTGTGATCAGCGACCGTGCCATACAGAGTTGTGCAATCGGTGACGGTGGTAGAGCTAAGCTAAAGCCAACTCTCCACTGGGGTAGTACCAGCCTCTCAGAAAAGATCGACGTAAAAGAGTTAATATAGCTGCGTTAGTATAAAATATAATTTTTACATACTATACATTTATTTGCGAATATATTGTTTAACTAAATAATTGTTTAACAATAGCCTAATTTAGAACAGTTATCTATTTATTTTACAGCTTCTAGAAAATGTATTTAAATCACTTGCCTTTTAACATATGAGACGCCCTCATTGGACCTCAGATGTTCATATTCAGACCACACACAGACACCACTGTTCAAGTTAGTCACACTTATCTACTAGGTTATACAGAAAGTGTATATCCATTTTTTTTTTGCAACTTTACTATGTAAATCTAAAACTGTCGGCTTTGTGGGACAGTTACTCTTTATGTTTCAACCTCTGTGTACGTTTATTTTTTTTCTTCAAAGTGGTTATACAGTCCCAGCAGGGACGCATTGTCATATTTCCATCTACGACCTGCATCACCGCGCGGACCTGTTCCCGGACCCGGAGCGGTTCGACCCCGACAGGTTCCTCCCGGAGAACTGCGCGGGCCGGCACCCCTACGGGTACATACCGTTCAGCGCTGGACCCAGGAACTGCATTTAAATATTTTTTCATTACTCATACTCTGAAAGTAGGTCTGAAGTTGCCTGAGGAGCGGGTTGAAAGTAATACTTTTCCGGCCCGCGAGAATCGCTTTCATATGACATCTGTCAAATTATAAAAAAAAATAGTTCCATTTCACATTTCTATGGAACCATGTTCAAACTTTTTCTACAGTCACTCAATTACAGCACGATGTAAAATTGAAATAACATAAAGTTAAGTATTAATTAAAGAATATATATATTTTTAAATGACTTAATTATAATTTAGTTTCAACAATTTCTTTCAATTCAACATAGATTTGGGCAAAATATTTAAAGATGAAAATGAAAAATAATGGCTAAAAAATAAGTTGGCCGGCCAACGAAAAAAAAGCAAAATAGGCGGCAATCCGATTTTTTTTTCGAGTTGTAGAGTATTGCTTACTATTATTACTTCCTTGTATTATTTCTTTAGCCAAGTCCTGTTTTTATTTTTATTTTCCTTGTATTCGTAATGAAAAGCACAGTGTTTACCTCGGGTGAAAGACTTATTTTTCCCCTCGAACTATTGGCGCCCTCGCTACTCCCTCGCTACGCCCTCGTTCACAGTACATTCACCCCTGTGTAACAATGTACTATTCCAAAGCAAACTATCAAGAAAGAAGCTTGCAATATTCATAAACTTATTTCCACATGGCTCCGAATATGGTTGTCTAATCATGTCACTGTTAAATTATTATCATAAGTATTTTTCTACCCACCTACAATAATTAAATTTATATTTTGGTCTCTGTGATACAGGCCCAGAGCCTAGTGTAAAGCCGCTGCATAAAGAATATTTTTCACTTTTATTTTGAATAAATGATTTATGATTATGATTTTTGTGCAGAGTTTTACGCATTTATTTTTCAGGTCGGAGGTTCGCCATGATGGAGATGAAAGTAGCCATTGCGCAGGTGTTGAGAGAGTTTGACCTGGAGCCCGTGACCAGACCAGACGATATTCAGTTCATAGCCGATATGGTGTTAAGAAACAATGGACCTGTTCGTGTTAAATTTATGAAACGAATACAATAAATTGATTAATTAATGATAATTGTGTTGTAATCAAATCCTATAATATATATATATATATATATATATGTATTTTGATATATAAACTGAATTGTTTTATGTATTGATGTCGCTCCGGGTCACTGAAAAAGTTCACGAAAAATAAATTAATACAAACCCGACTCCACAAAACCCTAATTCAGTATAGGGCCAGAAATAATGAATTCAATTAATTGGAGTCCATGTCTTACATAAAGAAGGGGAAGGGATCTCATCGTACGTAAAGCAGCTATAATAGCTACTACGAGGCATGCCTTTTAGTTCTGTCGTTTCCATATTTCCCGGCCATTTTCAATTTGGAACTGTTCTAAATTCGAATGTGTATTAAATTTTTCATTACTCATACTCTGAAAGTAGGTCTGAAGTTGCCTGAGAAGCGGGTTGAAAGTAATACTTTTCAGGCCCGGGAGTTTCGCTTCGCGGCAATCCGATTTTTTTTTTTCGATTTGTAGAGTATTGTTTACTATTATTACTTCCTTGTATTATTTCTTTAGCCAAGTCCTGTTTTTATTTTTATTTTCCTTGTATTCGTAATGAAAAGCACAGTGTTTACCTCGGGTGAAAGACTTATTTTGTCACGAGACGGGGTTTGGCGCCCGAGCGTAGCGAGGGCGCTAATAGTTCGAGGGTAGAGTAACTTTCACCACTCATGTAACAATGTACTATTGAACCTTAAAACAATTGAAAGTATTCGGATTAATGCTATTGTTAAGTCACAGCGTCGATTGGAATCTGTCAGTTTACGTACGAAAATGAATCTTTCTAAGGAAAATGTTCGTGCAATCATTTTCTACATCTTTAGAAGAGGCCTGACACGGCTTCAGTGTTTTGAAGAGCTAACATCTGTGTTCAGTGATGAAGCCCCATGTCTGCAAACTTTAGAACGCTGGAATTTAGAATTCCAGCGTGGACATACTAGTGTTAGTGACAAATCTCGCGAAGGACGCCCAAAATCCGCCTTCACTGAAGATAACATAATTGCTGCGAGACAACTAATTCTGGAAGATCGTCATGTGACGTATCGAGAGATAGAGGCTCTATGAGGCATCTCAGGGACAACCATTCAGAAGATCATTCATGAAGCGCTTGGTGTGAGAAAGCTAGTTTGCCGTTGGATACCGCATCTGCTTTCCGACGATCACAAGGCGGCCCGCGTCAGATGGTGTGAGAAAACTCTGCAATGGTTCAACCGAGGAGAGTCAAATCACGTCTACGACATCATCAGTGGTGACGAATCTTGGATCTATGCCTACGATCCTGATTCCAAACAATAACCTACAATCTGGGTCTTTCAAGACGAGCCAAAGCCGACTAAAGTTGTTCGTTCTCGAAGCACTTCAAAGAAGATGGTGGCCACGTTCGTTGGAAAATCCGGCCATCTTGCGACTATTGCACTTGAAGATCGTAGAACAGTTAACGCAGAGTGGTATACCACAGTTTGTTTACCACAAGTCATCGCCGAACTTTGAAAATCTAACTCAAAGCGACGCATCATCCTGCACCACGACAACACAGCGCTCGTCAAACGATTGAGTATTTGAAGCAGGAAAGTCGACATTCTTGACCATCCTCCATATAGTCCTGACCTAAGCCCTAACGATTTCTTTACATTTCCAAAAATTAAGAAAAATCTTCGTGGTCAAAGGTTCCAGTCCGGTAAAGAAGCAGTCGACGCTTTCAAGTCAGCCATTTTGAACACCCCCACTTTAGAGTAGAATAAATGTTATAATAACTGATTTGAGCGAATGGAAAAGTGTATTAAGCTACGTGGTGAATACCTTGAAAAACAATAAAAAGTACTATAAGGCAAAGAAAAAGACACTTACGTGGGCGAAGTCGCGGGCATAGCTAGTATTTCATAATTACAAATTCTTTGGTTAAAAATATTGTCGACCGCTTGGCGCAGTGGTTTGAGCATAGGCCGCTCGGCTCACTGCACCGGGTAGTTGCGGGTTCGGTTCCCGCCAGGCAAAATTTCGGAAATGGCCTTTTCGTAATTTGCACCGGTCTGGGTGCCACTGGGATCGCCCTCAATCCATTGTACTGCACGGTACCCATAGTACAAGCGTTGCTTAGTTTGGGACCATACAGTTGGTGTGTGAAAAAAGTGTTTCCGCCAAACATTCACCTTGCACTATCATTTCAGTGTATACCTATTATTTGGCTTTATCTATCGAGCGCGTTAGTTGCGATAATTACATCTCAGAGATCAGACGTGTTTGAAATGTTCACGACCTGCGTGTTGGCTGTCGTTGTGATCTTGTGCATATTGCACTTGTTAATAAACTACAGTGAACAAGGCAGGCTGATCAGGAAGGTTCCAGGACCCAGGAATGATTTTATCGTTGGAAATGGCTTCACTGTTATGCGTTCAGCAGGTGAAACATTTTAAATTATTTAATATACATCCATCAGTCCGAAAGTGACCTATTACACATAAAGTTCATTAACAGGTTCAAGCACATGTTCTCTATTATATAAAATATACCAAACGAGTACCTAATTGTACACATTTATGATGATATCTTGTTAAGTCAATTTAATTACCTCATGTTTATTTAATTAAAGCATGATAAAAACTAACAAATATATACACACACACTATGTACAGATAAAAAAAAGCTTAGGTCCATTAATTTACAATTTCATAAAAAATATACTTGTGCCAGACCGCCGTCGCTTGGCAAAGTGCCCAGAAGACTGGCAGCATTGCCACGTTAAATGGCAATGCTAATTCTCTGTGCGAGATAGGTGCCAGCCCTCTGGTCACCACTTGCTTCGACCAGCCGCTTTCCCAAATCGCAAAAAATGCGATGGGCGCACGGCCCCACGGTCCCAGGGTCTCTACCCCAAACGGCTCAAACATATAGCCTGGATCAAGGTTGCTATATTTGCGCCGTTTGAGGGATTCCGCGCAGGCGGCGGCACCACCAGCCCTAATGCTAGACTCCCGAAGGTGGGACGGTGCTAAGGTATCGACGTATGTTGCGTCCCATACCAAGGGCCGTCCCATCCTTCAAGGGATCAGCGTCATACCGATTACCTAAATCATATATCATTATTAAGTACTTAAGTTTCTCTAGAAATCACTCGGGGCTTACCGAGACCTTAGGAATGCGTGGGGATAGGGGTCCAAGGTTTAGAGGTAATTTATGAGTTTTTTTTATTATTCATAAAAAAATAATTAATTGTCCGCTATTTCTGATGTTTCAGGGGAGATTTTGATGTCAAAAGATGGTGAAAGATTATGCTAGTGCCAACATATAGGTTTCCAATTAAGTACCTTATTAAGTAAATGAATAAACTTTAATGTTACAAATTAATTGATTATTTAGGTACTTACTGTGATATCTTAAAAAGAAATGACCTCGGATAAACAATTATCAGTTTATCGAGTTTAATAATAAATACATGAAAGAGATTACCTTTTAGCACTAAAAGACAACCTCTTTTGTGTGTTTGTAAGTATCTATAATCACATACACTTATCGAAATCAAATGATTTGCAATAATTACATAATAATCAAATAATTAAATTGGTAGACTATCTTGTGCTTTTCACAGGACTCAATGTACAAATGATTTTTCCAAGGATTATATATTTACTTATATATAAGTAACTAGCTGTGCCCGCGACTTCATCCGCGTGTAATTTAACTTAACAAAAATTTCGCGATTATTCATCCCCTATTTTATACCCTTGGGGGCTGAATTAATCAAAATCATTTCTTAGCGGATGCCTACGTCATAACATCTACCTGCATGCCAAATTTCAGCCCGATCCGTCCAGTGGTTTGGGCTGTGCGTTGATAGATCACTATGTCAGTCAGTCAGTCAGTCACCTTTGAGTTATATATATTTAGATAATAGGCCCCACGGGTCAAAACGTGAAATTGAGTTTGAGTTTTTTTGAGTTTTGAAATATAACGATTTTGCCACATTATCTCCTATGTATTAAGAAAAAGACATCGACACGATTCGATGCGACATAATCCGTGACAATAGTCATTGTCCACTTGGGTCAATAGACACTAACTTCTCGATTGTATTTGCTGCAGTGGAATCAATGAAAATGTTAAGAATGCATGCCCAAACATGGAAGGGGATTCATAGAATTTGGATATATCCTCACGCAGCGGTAATTGTATATAATCCAGAAGATATTGAGGTATGACATAATTTTCATATTTAGGCACTTAGGTATTAAGTTTTACTAGTTAAAGGACAACACGCCTTTGTTCCCCGAAGTGTGCTCCGATTGCGCTGAAAGTATTTTGGTCACAATGGATTAGAGGGCAAAGCCTTGGGTAAGACCACTGGGAACAGACTTGGCAACCTAGTGCTCTAAGCACTAAATCGCGCCAGAGCTCTTTGAAATCACACAATATTACTATACGTAAAACATAAATATTGCTACTGATCTCTGAAATCAGAATCGAATTTGGGGGTTATTGGTGAAAAGTAATCTAGTAATTATAATTTAAAAAAATATAAATAATTATCGATAGACTGACACACGAACTGTATGATACCGAATTAAGGTCTACTCATAGCGACCTTACAATAGATTGGGGGCGATTCCAGTGGCACACAAACCTGGGTAAATTACGAAAAGGCCATTTCCGAAATTTGCCCTGACGGGATCGAACCCGCAGTCTCACCATGGACCTTTCCCTTAATGCGTTTTCCTATTAAAGTATAATAATTGTAATATATATGTATAATAAAAGCACAATATCATTATTACCCAAAAACAAGTATGCGATTCAGTTGAAAATAAAGTAATCCAAGATTATACTGTACATGTAATGTACCTAGTATCCAAATATTATGGTTATTTTTAGTAGATAAGCACTAATAACTTGCAATTTGTTTTTGATGATTTATCTAAATTATTTTCAGGCAGTTACATCAAATATTAAACATTCGGATAAAAGCTTTATCTATGATTTATTAAAGCCGTGGTTACGAGATGGTTTATTGATAAGTAATGGTGAGTTATCAGACTTGTCACTGCTTATAGCGTTATTGAGGGTATCTGTACCTACTAGAGCCATGTCACTAGGTCTTAACGTATAGCCATTGCATAAAAGCTATTCCCATGGGTACATTTTGGTTTATTAAGTCTGGGCCATTGGTGATTAATATTATCTTCATTCCAAAGACTACCTAAATACCGACTAAGACTACCGATTGGGATTCCGTTGAATCTTTGGTTACCAACATTTTGCCGGCCAGATTGCTATAGATTGGTATTGTTTTTTATTTCATTAGGTCACAGCTTTTACATTTAGGAGACCAACTCTGTCAATAACAACAAAAACCAATAGATTTTAAATTTAATTACGATTTGATTAGCTGACTTGTGCAGACTTATGTCCTGTGAACAAAACGACTTTATGTAGAACTAGCGGCCCGCCCCGGCTTCGCACGGGTACATTGCGGCTACATTATTCGAGTTTTAGTAAGGATCCCTCATTTTTTTGAATATATATTATAGCCTATGTCACCCGTGGATAGTGTAGCTTCCCAACAGTGAAATAATTTTTCAAATCGGTTCAGTAGTTTCGGAGCCTATTCATTACAATCAAACAAACAAAGTTTTCCTCTTTATAATATTAGTATGATCTATAGATCCTAGTTTTGATATATTTACGTTTTTTAATGTAGAATTGTATGTATTAGTTATGTATGATTTTATAGGCTCGAAATGGCAAGAGCGCAGAAAAATCCTGACGCCCACGTTCCATTTCAACATCCTGCGTCAGTTCTGCGAGGTGATCGTGGAGAACAGCCAGCGGCTGGCGGAGAGCCTCGCGCGCACTGCCGGCCAGCGGGTCGATGTGGCGCCAGTGCTCTCCGAATTCACACTGAGTACTATATGTGGTAAGTTATCAATTACTCAATTAATTATTAAAAAGCAATTAATACAAATTGTAGGTCAACTATGAATTTTTGCGTTGGCTTAAGTAGCTAGCGTCTACGTAAAGTATCTTGTATGGTAAATTCTTGGTTCCTCGGAAAACCGACTGTGGTCCAATTTTCCTGACATCTATTATACGTTGACCTTAGCGAGCGTAAAACATGCTTTTGAACAAAGATAAATAAATTGTAATAAGAAGGGATTATTACAATTTCTTCGAGCAAAGGGGACTTTGATAACAGCACTGAATCAGTAATGCTACAGAAGTGAGTCTGTTTAAAGTTTAACAATGGTATTTGAGTTTATCAATATTACATTTCAGAAACAGCCATGGGAACTCCTCTTAACGAAGATGCTACAGGTGCAGCACAGTCGTATAAAAGAACAATATATGAACTCGGCTCCATCATCGTCCAAAGATTGACCAAATTTTACCTATTGTCCGATTTTATTTACGGCTTATCATTTTTAAAAAGGCATCAAGATAAGTGTCTTAAAGTAGCGCATGACTTCACAGAGAAAGTGATTATAAAGAAAAAAAAAGACATGGAGATGAATGGGGTTAATTATTTTGTTCACGATGATGACGATGCTTACATGGGTAACAAGAGGAAGAAGGCGGCCATGTTAGATATATTGTTATCCGCAGAGAAGGAAGGCCTGATAGACAGCATTGGCATTCAAGAGGAAGTCGACACGTTTATGTTTGAAGTGAGACTTTTTTCAGACATCCTTGATTGATACATTTTATTAGCGATGATACTTGAAGACTTCTTTCTTTTCATGGAAATATAAACTAGCATTTGAATATTATACTCCACTTACAGGGTCATGATACAACGGCTTCCGGGCTCACATTTTGTTTTATGCTGCTAGCTAATCATAAAGAAATACAGGTCAGTATGGAAGCAGTAGGTAATACTCGTTATAGGTACGGCGATTAGATACGCCTAACTTAGAGAACTTTATTAACATTCCAGGACAAAATCGTTGCAGAGTTGGATGACATATTCGGTGATTCAAAACGCCCCGTAAATGTGGATGACTTGCCAAAGATGCGGTTCATGGAGTGTTGCATCAAAGAGTCTCTACGCATGTATCCGCCTGTCCACTTCATCAGTCGACTTCTGAAAGATTATGTAGTACTAAGTATGTTGCATCCAGTTTATTCCAGTTTCTTCATTGCAAGTATAATGAACAGCAAAAGTTATATCGGACAATAATATTGTCTTCCTTTCTACATAATTTTAACTGTTGCTTTTATAGTTATTTATGCAGGAACTGGCCGTAAATCTTTCTGGAAGAACTACAGTTCTAAAGTTGTATTTTCTTTAGGTAATTACAAATTACCGCCCGGATCACTTTGTCATATTTCCATCTACGACCTGCATCACCGCGCGGACCTGTTCCCGGACCCGGAGCGGTTCGACCCCGACAGGTTCCTCCCGGAGAACTGCGCGGGCCGGCACCCCTACGCGTACATACCGTTCAGCGCTGGACCCAGGAATTGCATAGGTATACCTACTTAATGTTACTTAGGTAGAATTTAAAATAAAAAGCAATCTTAGTTTTGAAAAATTCTAGTTAAGTACTTCACTGAAGTCCTATACTTAGATAATAACTAGCTGTGCCCGCGGCTTCGGCCGCGTGTAATTTAACTTAACAAAAATTTCTGGATTATTCATCCCCTATTTTATCAGCCCGATCCGTCCAGTGGTTTGGGCTGTGCGTTGATAGATCACTATGCCAGTCAGTCAGTCAGTCAGTCACCTTTGAGTTATATATATTTAGATGTTTTGATCAGAACAAACTAAAGAAGGTGTAGATAATCGAAGTAGACCGTTACAGGATTAATGTCACTTTCTCCCTTTGGCATCTTAAAAACCGGTCAAGTGCGAGTGGAACTCGCGCCCTGAGGGTTCCGTACAATATTTTATTATGATTTTAGTGAGTTTTTTCCATTCCTGGATTCCAATATCGATACCGGCAAGATATTTTAATAATAAATAGTTCCCAAAAATGCTTAAACAAATTCGGGAACCGAATACAAACTGCAACCAAACTGAATACAAACTACAATACAAACCCTTATTTTACACACTTAGGGGTGGAATTTTACAAAACACTGAAATTCATATTTTTTATTTGTAATAAGTAGCCTCAATACTTATTTTCATGTCTCTAGATTCATTTAATTTTTTTACCCCATAAAAACTTTCACCCCCTATTTTATGCACTTAGGGGTGGAATTTTCCAAAATCCTTTCTTAGTGGATATTTGCGGTATATAAGGTACTTACTGTCAAAATTTCATGATTCTAACACCAGCGGTTTGGGCTGTGCGTTGATTCCTTTGTATTGATAAGTGAATTTGCGAAAAGTATCAAAATATGTGAAATAAATCACCGTATCTTTTGATTGCGTTGACTTAGAAGCCAGAGTAAAATAAATGTATTAATAAACGCACTGCATACTGTGTTAGTCGCAAATCACAAAATGGTGTCTTAAATGTTTTCAGATTTTGGATAAACTATAAAAATACTCGAAAAAATTGAATTTCGCGTGCCAGGCGCCTTCACCTTAAATTAACATACATAAATATTAATCTAAATAGATATAACTCAAAGGTGACTGACTGACATAGTGATCTATCAACGCACAGCCCAAACCACTGGACGGATCGGGCTGAAATTTGGCATGCAGGTAGATGTTATGACGTAGGCATCCGCTAAGAAAGGATTTTGATTAATTCTACCCCCAAGGGAATAAAATAGATGATGAACAATCCCGAAATTTTTGTTAAGTTCAATTACACGCGAACGAAGTCGCGGGCACAGCTAGTCTATACATATAATAGCTATAAAATGAAATGAGAAAATTATGAAAGTTTTTTCATGCTCCTTCTTTTTTTTATACACGCAACATTAACAAAATTCAGTGGTTTATCTACGATTAACGTCATACATACGTAACATGGTAGGCGTTGCAGTTACCACTATCTAAAAAAAACTGCTTTTACCAGGTCAGAAATTCGCCATGATGGAGATGAAGGTGGTCGTCGCGGAAGTGTTGCGGCGGTTCCATCTGGAGCCCGACACGAGACCAGAAGATATACAATTTGTGGCAGATCTAGTGTTAAGGAGTGAAAAACCAGTGCACGTTAAATTTATAAAACGCCTGTGATGATGAATGTTGTAATGCATTCTTAAATAAAAATTTATGACAACAACATTAGTTTGAATTTGTGGAAATAACTTTGGGAAGACAGGTACAGTCAAGGGCAAAAATATGTATACAAGTATTGTTATTAAAAATATGTAGTCATAATAAGATGCACAAAATTATACTCATCCAAATGCTCATAAATATGTACTTACATGAAATGCATATGAAAGTACAAACGGCACTAATAACAAAAACGCGATAAAAAAAAAAATTGTGATTATGATGCGTATGGCATTATTTTTATAACCTAATACGTTTACGCCTTTCAGGAGAAAGTTGTGAACGAGTTAAATGCAGTATTCGCAGACCAGGAACGTTCAGTCAAGATGGAGGATTTGAACAAGATGGAATACATGGAATGTTGCATCAAGGAGTCGATGCGCATTTACCCTCCTGGGCATTTCATAAGCCGCAGCTTGAATGAAACCCTTACACTAAGTAATGCTTACCTAATCGTGCTAGTATGGAGGATGACCAGTGGCTATCTTCAGATTAATTTTTCTTTGCCAGAACTGTCTGCAATTTCAAAAACTTACATAGTTCTTACGAGAAGAAAGTACAGTTTCAGTACAGAAGTAATATAAGTACCTAGTTCAATTTTCTTCTTAGTTCATTCAATACGTCTTGGTCATTTACCGCAGTAGGTAGGTACTTACGACAAGAACTTATGTTTCTAAAATAATACTAAATAATGTGTCGGTATTGATTTCAGGTAACTACACAATACCAAAAGGCACAATTTGTCATATCTCCATTTGTGATCTCCACCGGCGCGCGGACCTGTTCCCGGACCCGGAGCGGTTCGACCCCGACAGGTTCCTCCCGGAGAACTGCGCGGGCCGGCACCCCTACGCGTACATACCGTTCAGCGCTGGACCCAAGAACTGTCTAGGTAGATAGATATTTCTTACTCTCTATACAGCTGTTCTAGGTCAAATTTGTTTTTGTCAATTTCATATTAATTGTTAAGTAGTAATCTATATTTAATTCCTGAAAAATATTTAGGTACTTATACCTATGAACAACATTCTACCTACTTTTGGGAAAAATATTATAATGACCTATTATAATTCTTTTACAGGTCAAAAGTTCGCCATGTTGGAGATGAAGTTAACGATTGCGGAAGTGTTGAGGAAGTTCGAGCTGGAGCCCGTGACACGACCAGACGATATCGAAATTAAACCAGATTTAGTGTTGAGAAACAACGGACCTGTACTCATTAAATTTAAAACTAGAAATTAATATAAGTATTAATTTTCCTCTCACCTTACAAACATTATCATTAACCCCACATTTTCTTTTAATCCTCGAATATTAGGTACCTACTACCTAATCATAAATGCAGTTTACACTGTTTTCAAGGCCCTATTATTTGTCATTTCTAAGGCCAACATGCGAAAGTTCAGACAAAAAATAAGCAAACCCGTAACGCTAAAAATGTTTTATTTTAAATAAAGATTACTAGCAATGTCTGTTTATCACATTACTAGTATTCCCTTTAGCCCCTCCAACTAAGCTAACGCTTGTGCTAGGAGTGGGCTCACGTCAATAGTTTAGTTTAGTGGCCGGGATGGGGATCGAACCCGGAACCTCTCAGCTACGAGGAATGCCCCTCTAACCACTAGGCTATTGACGCTTCAAAATATTATATTTATTAATAACTATTTTACTATGTCTTAGTTTCACGCAAAGTCCTACATACAGTATCTTTCACATAGGAAGTCTCGCGGAAAAATACGGAACTAAATTGTACACAGAGTAAATTGTATTGGCGACACGCGACTACAGCGCCGCGTCTACGGGACTTCGTATGCGAAATATACTGTAGGTACTACAGAGAGCTCTTAAACTATCATATACTTCTATGCGGAGTTACAATTTTGCCGTTGTAGGGATATTGCCATGTCTGTGTTTTTTATATAGACGCAAAATAATCCTTGCTTGGTAATTTACTAGTAACTGAACAAACCCAGTACTAACCCAATTACAGAATATTACTTTTTATGCATTCGCATAAATTAACACGGATTGTTTTTCTGTTTGTAATAACGGAAAATCGGTTTCAAGACACAAGCAGCGTCTTGTATAATGCCTAATGAACTGAAGCAAAGACTACAATCCCTAACTGAAGCAAAAATAAATTACACTTTTATATGCTACTAGCTGAGCCCGCGACTTCGTCCGCGTGGAATTTAACTTAACAAAAAAGCCCGCTCCTGCGTTCTGAGCCCGCGCGACAGGACCCATTTTTTTAAATTTTGTTTTTCTAAAATAATGTGGCCTAAGTTACTGCTTATAACATCAGCTATCTGCCAGTGAAAGTCCCGTCAAAATAGGTCCACCCGTTTCGGAGATACTCTTTGATTTCATGTGTTTTGATTTTTTTACGCGGTACCCTAATTGTTTTTTTAAAATTAAAGTAGCCTAAGTTACTCCTTATAACCTCAGCTATCTGCCAGTGAAAGTCCCGTCAAAATCGGTCCAGCCGTTTCGGAGATTACCCGGAACAAACATACAGACAGACAGACAGACAAAAATTTTTTTTTAAATCGCGTTTTTGCTATAGGTGTCGTATGTACGTACTTTGATATGCACTTAGTGAAAAGGTGTTATTTTGATATTACAAACAGACACTTCAATTTTATTTATTTGTATAGATTACTTAACCTGTTCATTCTAAAATTCTGAATTTATGTCTACAGTCAACTACTCCTAAATATTGGTCACCCAGGTTCACTATTTCCTTGACTATTTTCTACGGTGATTCTTGTAACGCCGATTCATTGATCTCCATGAAACACCAGACATCGGAACTTCGGAACCTTCTGCATTATCTCCAGCCAGATTATTTTACATGCGTCTTATCTTATAATATTATGCCCGATCCATTAAAACGACTACCTGCCTTTAAGATGAAAATTTATAATTATACTTCGTTGCTGCATCCTAGGAGATTTAATAAACTTTGTAGTCCGTTTTCTGTTGTACTGCATCATCACACGAATTTTAGATCTATTTTATAAAAAATAAATAAAATAATACACTTTTTGACTAATGTAGGTAGGCGATGTCGCCACTCGCTAAAGACCGCCCGCTCATTCGTTTTCCGTGTGTTGCATCATCCACAAGTGCGCCTTAATATTATTTTCATTTAGTGAAATATTAAAGTTAAAAGTGAATAATGGGGAAAAGAACAAGTGAGAAGACCGACGATGAGATTAAACACAAAATAAGACGTTTAGAAAAGGAGTTAAAGTCTCGTCAACAACCACCGGATAATTATGAAATGAAGGGTACGTTATGACCTTTTTTATTTTATTTTTTCCTACAAGTGATTAAAGTTCAATAAACAAAGTGTGTAACCAAATACTCAGTAATTCTTTATTTCCTAAAGTGGTGGCACGCGATGTCATCCGGAAATACATAGCGTGTTTTGTTCTTACTATCTTAATGTGGTGGCACGCGATGTCATCCAGAAAGTAAGGACAATATTTTAATAAATATACTATATAAAATATATATTAAAAACATTGGTGGACCAGGTTATTACTAATTTCCTCGGTAGTAGCACGTGATGTTATTCGGAAATAAGTATATACCTTACTTTCCTAAGTGATGGCACGCGATGTCACCCAAGAAGTAAATGTCGAACTGACCCAATCTTGGTTTTTTTTATTAGATCCAGAATACGACTCCCACTATGAGCATGAGGATGTGGAGTTTGAGGCACATGACGCTGGAAGCGGTAGTAGGGCCGCCAGCGACGAGGAGGTAACAACTGAGCATCACCGTCAGGTTGAATCAGTGGTCCGTGTACCTGCGCCTACGCCTGGCTCGCTACCTCACATGACGGCTCTGCCTGAGAAGTCTGCAGAAGATTCTGGAGAAGAACTTGGCGAACAGCCAATGCCTACTGAAGGTGAAGAAAATGCGATACCTTCGGAAATATTAGCAATTCTCGGAGAGGCAAAAAAGTCTGATGAGACTTTCGGAAAGAACATCCCTGGAGAAATCTCTGAACGTTGGGGAAAAATACTGATCGAGGGCCTAATGAAGGAACAGAAGGAGACGCTTCTTATGAAAACCTTAATCCCAGAAAACTTTCAACTTGCTAAAGCACCTAAGTTGAATGCAGAGGTCGCATCAGTTCTTGGTGAACCAGCAAAAAATCGAGATAAGCGTTTAGAAAAAATCCAAAACCAACTAGGTTCCGGTATAGCTGGATTAGCTAACTTGACATCAGATCTAATAGGCAAAGACCTCAGTAAATTGGATATAATCAAACAAATATCGGAGATAAATCAGATTCTACTCGACCTTCACTACGAAGAGACAATGAACCGTAGACGTCTTATTATTCCAATGTTGGACAAAAGTTTTATTAATATAATTCAGGGCGTAAAACGCGAAAAATTTCTCTTCGGAGATAGTTTAGGCGAAAATATTAAAACGACCAAGTCAATTGAAAAAACTAGTCTTCAGATAAAGAAGTCAGTACCCTCACAACCATCTACTTCTCGAAGACCTACTACGGCTGCACAGGGAAACTTCCGAGCGCCCCCCCGCCAACCGAGCGGGCAGGGAGTGGCGCGTGCGCCCCGTGCACAGGCTCGCTACTACACACCGCTGTCAGCCAGCACAGGACGCCGGCCGCCGCCGCCGCCTGCCCCGCGCCGCCAACCGCCGCCACCGCCGAGCCGTCCGCAGGAGCGGCGCTGCCGACGCTAGAGGTACCACATGCGGGCCGTATTAAGTACTATATTCACAACTGGTTGAATATAACGTCTGATCCCCAAATATTGGAAATAGTTAAGGGTTATAAATTAAGGTTCACTCGAACACCTACTCAACATATGGAGCCGTGTAACCCACCGTACTCTCAGACCGAAATGTTAAATTCAATCCAAAAACTAAAACAGTTAGGAGCAATTGTGCCATGCAGTGAAAGTAAAGGTCAATTTATTTCCCCCATTTTTCTAATTCCGAAAAGCAACGGATCATATAGATTTATACTTAATTTGAAAACACTGAACAAATTTATACTACAAAAACATTTTAAAATGGAAGACATTCGTACAGCATCCAAATTATTATCTAGCAATTCTTATATGGCTACGATTGATCTTAAGGAAGCATATTTTTTAGCACCCGTTCACAAGGTATATAGAAAATATTTAAGATTCCGTATCGATAATATTTTGTATGAATTTACATGCCTACCCTTTGGCTTATGTTCAGCTCCATTAGTTTTTACAAAACTTATGAAACCGGTGCTGACCAGCTTGCGCAGCAAAGGTTGGAGATTAGTGGCATATTTAGATGATATTTGGTGCACCGCAGACGATTATACATCTTGTTTAAATACGATTACAGCGGCTAGAAATACTCTAGAGCAATTGGGATTTATAATCAATCAGGAAAAAAGTGTTTTAATACCCAATAAAATTTGCAAATTTCTTGGCTTTCAACTGAATTCGCACAATATGACTTTAGCTTTGCCAACTGAAAAACGTTGCAAAATTTTAGAAATGATTCGAAAAGTGTCTTCAAAATCTTCCATAAAGATAAGAGAATTTGCTCAATTTGTAGGTACTCTTACGGCAGCTTGCCCAGCCGTAACTTACGGCTGGCTATATACTAAGCGCTTTGAGAGAGAAAAATATCTAGCTCTGTTAAAATACCAAGATTACGATGCAATTATGAATATAAATATAGCACTAAGGAATGATTTTTTATGGTGGGAAACAAGAATAAATTATGTAGACAACCCTATCCGTATAGGTCATTTTCAGATGGAGATTTTTTCTGACTCCTCTCTCTCTGGTTGGGGAACATTCTGCAATGGTGAATCAGTTAACGGGTTTTGGTCATATGAAGAAAGTCTAAATCATATAAACTATTTGGAATTATTGGCGGCTTTTATGAGTCTAAAATGTTTCTGTAAAAACATCACCAATTCGGAGATTTTGTTAAGAATTGATAACACCACTGCCATTTCCTATATTAATAGGATGGGTGGGATACAGTTCCCACACTTAAATAATATCACTAGAGAGATATGGCAATGGTGCGAAAAAAGAAAACTTTTCTTATTTGCATCCTACATTAAGTCACGTGATAATATTGAAGCTGACAAAGCCTCAAGGTTCTCGAACATTGATACGGAGTGGGAATTACATGAATCTTGTTTCCAAGAAATAGTAAGTGAATTGGGTGAACCAGAAGTAGATCTGTTTGCCTCTCGAATTAATAAAAAGTGTTTAAAATTCGTGTCCTGGAAACGAGATCCAGATGCCTTCAATATTGACGCGTTCACCCTGAGATGGGATATCTATTTTTTCTACGCCTTCCCTCCCTTCTCAATAATATTGAAATGTTTAAGGAAAATAATTAATGACGAGGCGACCGGTATCATGGTAGTACCTTACTGGCCGAGCCAACCCTGGTTTCCGCTATACATGTCCCTTACCAGGTCAGAAGTATTGTATTTTGAACCAGATGAAAATATGTTATTCTCTCCTTCCAGAACGGCGCATCCTTTATGGCCCAGCCTTACCCTGGTGTGCGCAACGTTATCAGGGAAGCGTTCACTAGACAATCATTAGATAAGGAGACTGTGGATATTATGATCCAATCATTATCCAATAACACAATTCAACAGTATAATACAGCATACAAATTGTGGTTTACCTTTTGCAAAGATAGTAACTTGGATTTTTTCAAAGTACCGATTCAAGAGTTACTAAAATTTCTAACAAAAATTTTTAAGAAAGGTGCTAAATACGGTACCTTAAATTCGTTTAGGTCAGCCCTTTCGCTAGTATTAGGTAAAGAAACATGTGTTAATGAAAATGTGAGTCGATTCTTAAAAGGCGTTTTTAAGATCAGACCAAATTTACCTAAATACCAAAACTCTTGGAATCCTAGCATAGTTCTAACATACCTTGGTGAGCAAAGCTCGAACGAAAAATTAACTCTAGATTCTTTAACTAAAAAACTTGCAACTCTGCTCGCGTTATCGACTGGACAACGTGTGCAGACGTTGACACTTATTAAGATTAATAATATTTCATTCCACGAAACAGGGGTTCGTATACTAATAGACGAACTTATTAAAACTTCGGCGCCCAATAGGGCGAACCCATATCTGATAATCCCATTTTATCAAGAACAACCAGAAATTTGCCCAGCGAAAGCTCTATCGGTTTATATAAACAAAACACGAGATCTGCGAAAAGAATCTGATAACAGACTTTTCCTAACTGTTAAAAAACCTATCCGAATCGCAAGCGCACAAACTATAAGCCGCTGGATTAAAGAAGTTCTTAAGAATAGCGGCATTGACGTTGACGTTTACTCAACACACAGCACGCGTCACGCGTCAACATCAGCGGCGAGTCGTGCGGGCGTTTCTCTAGAGGCCATCAAACGCGCGGCGGGCTGGTCTGGCTCCTCCCTTTGCTTTGCTAAATTCTATAACTTACCGTTACCAGATACACAACAAGAAAGAGCTTTCGCTGACGCAGTCTTTGATATAAACGTGTGATTGTTATACCTACACAAATTTGAATTTCTTGTGGGTATAGTAATAAGTATAAGTGCAAGGTTATAGTAATTAATATAATAAACTTGATTTGCCTTACGCTTGATTCTATCATTCTGCAACTTGAGCGCTAAACACCTACAAAGTTTATTAAATCTCCTAGGATGCAGCAACGAAGTATAATTTATGGTTAATTGAACTTACCTTAAGTGAACTTCAACCAAAATTATACGAGTTGCTGCATCCGTAGAGATTTAAGAACCCACCCTTCCCATAATGAAATCCCCCAAATATTTGCAGACTGACATAAAACTGCTCTAAAACGAATGAGCGGGCGGTCTTTAGCGAGTGGCGACATCGCCTACCTACATTAGTCAAAAAGTGTATTATTTTATTTATTTTTTATAAAATAGATCTAAAATTCGTGTGATGATGCAGTACAACAGAAAACGGACTACAAAGTTTATTAAATCTCTACGGATGCAGCAACTCGTATAATTTTGGTTGAAGTTCACTTAAGGTAAGTTCAATTAACCATAAATAAAACCAGACAATAAGTGCTTTAGCGGTCGACTTGCCAATCCAATAAACTCATCCACTTGCAGTAGAGGAAATTAATCATCAAAAAGTTAAACCACAATTGAAACGAGCTTTAACACAAAACTGTAATATAAACGTAACATTAAATAACCCTTTGACTAAGGTCGAAGAGCCCCAAAAACCAATATACTCTAATCCTATAAATATGGGAGCAATGTAGGTATTAACAGTCTCCCACTGTTTTTTTTTTCTAGGTTAAAAATCTACGTATCGTAGAAACATTGTTCTCAACTAAAAATATAGTGCGTCTGTTCCCGACAAACGTCAATTTGGCAGTCCCGCATGTGGTATTTATAAACGGCAGAGGGAAGGAGAATGGCTCAGTGCGTGCGCGGAAGTGGCGTCCAATTTGCACGATTTTTGCCTCAGTCCGCGGTGCTCCCGGCGCACGCGCAGCCCTCGCGCCCACCACCTGTCGCTGTTATGCGCCACTTGTCCAACGGCGGATACGAAGACTTCGTGATGGAATGTGACAATGGTTTTGAGGTGAATCATTTTTGAGTTTCATTCGTTAAATCTGTCCCACTTTTTCTTGCATGGAGCATAGTAAAAATTATGTGAGTATGAACACACATTATATAATAAAATAATAACTACATATTTCACTTAACCTATCATGGCCCCAAAAAGTACCAATTACCCTTAGACCTTTTGGTTCGTTAATCTATGCAATTACCTTTATAATTAACCAAAAATAATTCGCTTAGACCGTGTATTTCAAAACTTTATTGCAGAAAAATGTTGTGAGTAATAAGTAGGTAGGTAGGTGATCCTAATAACACGCATATTCTATGGATATCTATAAAGACTTGGTTTGTTGATTTCAATATTACACACATTGTTTCATTTAGCAGCATATTTATTTTTCTCGACATAATTTCATCGTTTCTGTACCTTTTTGATAAATAATATGATGTCAATGCAGAGTAGCGATCTTGTCGAGTGTGGTTCTCTTTTCATAATATTCCTACCCTAATAAGAATACCAACCGCTAAATCGTAAGTAGGTACGCTAACCTACTGGCATGATCATAGATAAAAACCGGGCAAGTGCACATCAGGACATGCACAATGAAGGCTTCCGGACCCATTTCAATAGCGAAGATTTCTCGTATCTATAACCAAATTAGTGACACAAAAGAAATAAGTTGTATTTGCGGTTGTTTTTCTCTCAGTATTGAGTTTATTCAGAAACGACGGGGATTTAACTTCACTTTAACTTGGTCGGCTGTAGCTCGTGATTTAGTGAACCCATTTCTCTGGTTTGGTCTGGTTTCGCCTTTGGGCGTGGGGTTAGACACGTCCATTAACCCGGCCCCTGGGAGAGTAGAGTCACCTTCTCTGTTTTTCACTTGGGCAAGTCCTGTCTGGCGCGTCCATGTCGCGGGGGTGGGCATCTTACACTTCAGTAAGCCGGAGTGTGTAGATGGCGGAGTTCAGCAGGGACCCAGTACTGCGGGGTATAACGCAGATCCCGTGCCCAGGGTTACGGGTGAAGACCTCAACGGTGGTAAATGCGGAGACAACAGTTGTCGGTACGGACTAACCAGCGGAGGAGGCGAGCCACAGGGGCGTAGTGCCTGGATCCTGATGGAGGGCAGCGGTAACCATCAGTACCGAAGTGAAGCGAATGAACCATATGTTCTGAACCGGTCCACTCTTGGATTACTATAGCCACTGAGGTTGTATTACCGCGATGTAGAAAGTAACGGGAACCTACTACATTATTTGTCCCATGAGAGTTGCAATGATGAGTATTCGTAAAGACAGTGTAAGACCGCCTGGCAATCCGCGTAGCGACCGGCGCCCTGAGTTTTCCGGGGCTGAGGGTGTGAAATGGGATACCGGCCATCGGGATGCAGGCAACCAGGCATCTTATGGAAAAAATGCTACTGGAAGAAGAGGAAACAATGTCAACTTAAGAAACGATCTTCGCATAGGTACATGGAACGTCCGAGGGCTTATTGGAGATGGAAAGCTTCATATTCTGGAACAAGAGCTTGAGCGATGCAAACTCACTATCGCAGGAATCAGCGAGACACATTGGAAAGATAGCGGCCACTTTGACTCAGAGAAACATACTATCTATTTCTCCGGAAATGATAAGAGTAGCTTTTCGGGCGTGGCTATTGCGATCCCTAAATTTTGGAAAAACTCGGTGCTTGGCTACCACCCTATTAATGATAGAATCATCTCCATTAAACTTAGCGCATCACCGACCCTACTCAACATTATTCAAGTCTATGCTCCAACAAGTTCTGCCAAGGATGAAGAAATAGAAGACTTCTATTGTCAACTTGAGTCTTCTATAGCTAAGATTCCTAAAAGAGAGCTATTACTCATCATTGGGGACTTTAACGCCAAGGTAGGAAACACCACAATGGATACAGGCATACGACATATTGTTGGGAACTATGGCCATGGTGTTCGTAACTCAAGGGGTGAGCGACTCATAGAGTTCGCTGCTGACAACAATATGGCCATAACAAACACAATGTTCAAACACCATCCTAGGCGCCTGTATACCTGGACCTCCCCTGACGGCAAGTACCGCAATCAGATAGATTTCATTTTGGTGAGAACCAGGTGGAGAAGCTCAATAACCAATACGCATACCTTACCCGGTGCTGATTGTCATTCCGACCATGAACTGCTCATTGGAAACCTGCGACTGAAATTGCAAAGAACAAGGCAAATTAGAATGGCTAAAAGAATGGAGGTGAAAGATTTAAAGTCACTGGCCACCTCGATACAGAGCAGGCATGCCGCATGGAGAGCAGGTATCGGAAACAACGACTCTAACTTCTTGTGGACCTCGGCAAAGACATATATTGTAGAGGCGATTGCAGAGTCACAACCGAAAACCATTTTACCAAAACGACAGCATTGGATGTCGGAATACACCTGGCATATGGTTGAAGAGCGCCGAAAACTTAAAGCCAGTGGTGCTAGCATTACGAAGCTAAATGCCAAGTCAGCTATCATACAAGCTGCTTGCCGACGTGACCGCAATAACCATCTGGGTAAGATATGTGATGAACTAGAACAGCACTCCGATACATATCAAACCAAAGATCTGCATGATAAGGTACGATACATAACACGCCAATTTAAACCTAAGACGTGGGCTATTGAGGACTCCACTGGGACAACGGTTACGGAAATAAAAGATATAGTGAATGTGTGGAAGGAATATTGCCTATCACTTTTTTCCAGCAATGTGGCACCAAGCTTCACATATTCTCCCCACAACATACGTGACCGTGAACCCAACATCATGCGGGATGAAATACGAGCAGCAATCAAACACCACAAATGCAATAAAGCCATAGGTTGTGATGGGATCCCTATTGAAGTCCTCAAAGCGATGGGAGAATCTGGGATCGATGTCTTACATGCCATCTGCAGTAAAATATGGGAGACTGGAATATGGCCTGATGACTGGTCGAAATCCATTTTTATTCCACTGCACAAAAAAGGGTCCACCAAAAAATGCAACAACTACCGACTCATATCCTTGATATCGCATGCAAGTAAGGTGATGCTCCATATAGTCAATACAAGGCTATTGGCCTACCTCTCAAGGCAAATTGCGCCCGAGCAAGCCGGATTTGTTAAAGGAAGAGGCACTCGCGAACAAATTCTTATATTGCGCCAGATTATTGAGAAGGTCAGAGAATTCAATACAACCCTTTACATATGCTTTGTGGACTTTCGCAAGGCATTTGACACAGTCATATGGACACACCTCTGGACGATACTTGCGGAAATGGGTGTTCCGCCCCATATAATTTCCTTGTTGAAGAGGCTTTATGAAGACGGTACTGCAGCGGTACGAGTGGACGATACCCTCTCAAGCAATTTTAAGACTGAGGCTGGTGTACGACAAGGATGCATTTTATCGCCATTACTCTTCAACACCTACACAGAATACATTATGCGTATTGTCTTAGAAGACTGTGATAGAGGAATATCAGTTGGGGGACGCGTGATAAATAACCTCAGATACGCTGACGACACTACCCTTCTCGCACAGACAAGAGAAGACATGGAACATCTTCTGACCCGTCTAGAAAGTACCAGCCTCCAATTCGGACTTGCTATCAACCGAGACAAGACGAAGATGATGATAGTAGACCGAGCTGAACAAAGTGGAACTAACGTACACAAAATAGCTAACTGCGAAGTGGTACAGAACTACATTTACCTCGGCTCTACTATATCAAGCACTGGAGGATGTGGCGACGAGATCAGACGACGGTGCGCCATCACCAGATCTGCAGTAGAACGGCTGGGAAAGATTTGGAAGGACAGGAGAATTACCAAGAAGACCAAAGTCAGATTGATGAAATGCCTTGTGCTTCCAATCTTTCTCTATGGGGCCGAAACTTGGTCCCTGAGACTGCAGGATCGCCGCAAAATCGACGCATTAGAGATGTGGTGCTGGAGACGCCTCCTAAAGATCCCGTGGACGGCATTTCGCACCAATGTATCCATCCTCAAAGAGCTTTGTATTAAAGTCAGACTATCATCTACTGTGCAGCTACGAATACTAAAGTTCTTTGGTCACATCTCTAGAAATGAGAACTCGATGGAGAGACTGGTAGTTCAGGGCCAGGTGGAAGGCAAGAGAGCACGCGGTCGAGTACCAACCCGCTGGATAGATGTAATGACAAAGGCTACCGAGTCCACCATGGTCCAGTGTACTCGCGACGCCTCTAATCGTCAGAAATGGAAGCACATCGCCTGGAGAGCCACCCTCGGAAATGCTAAGGCAAACCTTCCACCATATACCTCGTCAGCGCAACCACGACCACTCTGACAAGAGTGCCCGACTAAGAAGAAGAAGAAGAAGTTTCTCTGGTTATAATTTTAATTGCAATATAGTGTCATGTGCTAGTTTCCTAATATTTTCGAGATTTTCTGCACAGTGTTTCCAGTTTTTACAGCAAGATCTACCTAAAGCCACGTTTTCAGCTTAAACAAATTCGGGACCCCAATACAAACTAAATATGTACCCCTATTTCACACACTTAGGGGTGCATTTTTATAAAACGCTGAAAAATATATTTTTTTATTTGTAACTAGCTGTGCCCGCGACTTCGTCCGCGTGGAATTTAACTTAACAAAAGAGCCCGCTCCCGCGTTCTGTTCCCGCATGACAAGGCCCATTTTTTTTTTCTAAAATAAAAGTACCGTATGTTACTGCTTATAACATCAGCAATCTGCCAGTGAAAGTCCCTTCAAAATCGGTCCAGCCGTTTCGAAGATTAACCGGAACAAACATACAGACAGACAGACAGACAGATAGACAGACAGACAAAAAAAAATTCAATCGCGTTTTTGCTATAGGTGTCGTATTGTCTTTCATATGCATTTAGTGAAAAGGTGTTATTTTGATATTACAAACAGACACTCCAATTTTATTTATTTGTATAGATGAGTAACCTTAACCCTTTCCCGCCTTACGGTACTTAGAAGTACCTTCACATTTTTCGTCTTATAACTTAGGTACGAAAACACTTTATGTTACCTAGAACTGACGATCCTTTAGAGTACCGTTTCCGTAAGCCAATCACAACGCGTTATTTGAATTACCGCGTGATGTTGCCGAATAATTTGAAGAGCGAGTTACAACCTGGCAAACATTTTATCACTTCACTGTGCAGTGTAATTGTAAATATTTTATAAATAGAATATCATAGGTAAGTGCAATTTTTTTTATAATTTACGTTCTTTATATCTTTGACTACATTTCTAAAAGCTGGTATAATGTATTATTACTTTATTTTATTTGAATATTTGATAAAAACTGATGGGGACTTAGAAGTACCGTCAGGTGATTGTAGTCTCAAAAATTGTGTGTTTTTATGATACACATACTCGATGAAGTAGGTATTTTGTTTTATAATAAACGAATGTTTTTAATTTTTTATTATTGTTCTGACCTATTTTCTTATTGTTTGTTTCTTTGAGATGGACATAACAAACAATAGTGCCCTGATTGAATCCCAGTTATTAGGAGAGCTTCCGGACTGCGACGAAGATTCTGATGCAGGTGTGTCCGATGATAAAGTGGAAAATCTCCAACTACCCTCACCGAGAAGCTTCGATGGGGTTTTCGAAAGAGCTCTAGACAGTGTTTTTGATAAAGTTTCGCCATCGTCGCCGTCAAATGAAGATGTAATGGAGTGCCCTATAAATCAGGTACCCACATCTCCAATACCTGGATCTAGTGTTCAGACTGATCTACCATCTTTACTTTGATAATTTTTTCTCGTCTGTTGCTTTGCTTGAGAAACTGAAAATTGAAAACACCTACGCATGTGGAACTATCCAAAGTAATAGAAAAGGACTGGCCGGAAATATGCTCGCTGATTCTCAAATAAAAAGGGGCGACAGTGATCATAATTTTCAAATTTAGACATTGGATATTGGAAATGGAAAGATAAAAAAGTGGTTCATTTAGTATCTAATTTTCATGGGAACCAAGAGGCAACTGTGTCACGTAAAGAAAAAATGGATCGAAGTCTGCGATAACATGCCCTGTAGCTGTCAAAGATTACAATAGTTATATGCGCAGCGTAGATACAGCTGATCGTTTGAGAGCCCTTTACTGTATAGATCGCAAATCTCCAAAATGGTGGCACAGGTTGTTTTGGGGCCTTCTGGACATCGCATTTGTCAATCCAGATGTCATTCATGGACTTATAATGCAACAGACTGCCGTAAAAGATTTTCGACACTCTGTTACTCAAGGCTTGATGACAATGAAAGATGCTACTCAAAAAAGAAAGACTTCTACTGATAATACTGCGAAAGGTCCTTCCAAGAGGCGCAAATCTGACTATTCCACTATAAAAGACATACGCTTGGGTAACAGAGGCATCCATTGGCCTTAGTTCGTAGAGAACAGGGGAAGGTGTGAGGTTTGTAGTTTGAAGAAGATTCAGTCGAAACCTCATCGTAAATGTTCGCATTGCAACGTGTTTTTCTGTGTAAATGAAAAGAAAAATTGTTTTGTTGAATACCACGAGGTGAATCTGTAATTAAAAACCTATTAATTTAATGATTAATAAGTCATGATTGGATCTCATTACTGTTGTTGTTTCTATAAAAGTTCCTAACATTGTGATAACACGAAGTTCCTGACGGTACTTTAAAGTCTAGGTCTCGGAAATAATACTTCTAGGTATAATAAAAATATAAAAAAAATCTGTGCGTCTCCTTTTACCTACCTTATTATAATAATAAAGTTGAAACACGGAAATTCGTTAAAAAACACTACCCCGGGGGGAAAGGGTTAATACTAATTTTCATGGCTCTAAGTTGCGCATATTTTTACCCATACAAACTTTCATCCCCTATTTTTTACACTTGGGGGTGGAATTTTACAAAATCCTTCCTTAGTGGATATTTACGGTATGAAAAGTACCTATTGCCCAAATATCATGATTCTGACACCAGCGGTTTCGGCTGTGCGTTGATTCCTTTGCTTTGATTAGTGAATTTGCAAATAGTACCAAAATATGCGGCATAAATCCCCGTATCTTTTGATTGCGTTGTCTTAGAAGCCTAATTTTTTTACACCTGCAAGGGACCATAGCGTGTCATATTAGATATTAATTTTAACTTGATATCTCTATCCGTTTCTGACAAAAGGGTTCCGTTTTTCCTTTTAAGGTCCGGAACCCTAAAAACGGTGTAAAAAGAAAAACCGGACAGGGTCGGGGAAACCCAAAACGCAGCATGGAAATGCAAACTCAGTTGATTTCCTATTATAATAATAGATAGTGAAACCCATACACTTTATAAATAAAGCTGATAAGATTGATAACTATTTTATGAATTAAGCTATGATTCACGTATGACATGATTTAAAATTCTCATAACCACGTCATGAGTCGTGTAAACACTGAAAGTAAACAGATAAGCAAGAGGTGCGTCGCGGGGGGAGCGCTCAGTTCGCGCGTGCGCGTTGGAGACGTTTGCTATACGCCAGCGCGAGTCGCCAGTCACCACCGACCGGCAACGGGACACGACACAGAGCCCCACTCATCGCCATGAACACCCGCCAGCTCCGCCGGCTCGCGACCACCTCGCGCTCCCTCGTCAAATCCCTCCCTTGCACCTGCTACAGAGACTTTAGCCAAGTGAGACCCGTCTATGTTCTATCGAAACATGATGTGAGTGTCCTTTCTGTATCATACTTCAAAGGTGCCGGGTCTATTCATTATCTTCTATGTTCCACGACTCTGGGGTATTTCCGCAGTTTTTGTGCTAACACCTTTTACATAATAGATATGTTATATTTCCAGAAATGGCGCAACTCTGCACCGCATTTCTACGCTGTGCAGGCTGTCGATATAAGGTATGCATTATTGTCGTCATCACACGTTCTATTAGAAATAAATTGCCATTAATAACCCCACATCAACTCCTATTGATCTATATTAAACGGCCGGCGGCGCCGGTGCTCGCTCAATTCACCCCTGACATTTAAAACACTTCAGTGACAGTCATAGCTTTGACGTTCAATATAGGAACTTATACCTACCTATTCAAAATCGAACAGGTAAATATGTGTCCATAGCGTGACTTGTATATATAACAGTCGATAATATCACACCACCTTATGACAAATCGATACATTCAATCTGAAAATGTAGAATTGATAAAATTGTCTGGCTTTTAAAGTCAATTATGTAGCCACAAACTCTCCTCTGTACAATAATGGCAAAAACGAATGGTTCTTATTTCTATTTCGTACTATTCGATTAGCAGGCTATGGGCTAATTGACTGTTTCTCTTGAATATCTCGAGATTTCCATTCAATTGACGGTCAAGTTCAGATGATAACATTATCTCACTAACAGCTGCTTTGTTCACATTACATGGTGCAGAAAGTACTCGTTCGTGCATAACCTCGATCCCACATCGTGAGTACAGGGCTTAAGCCTAGTGTGTAGTGGTTTTGCATGACTCCTTATTTGTTATAATTAAACACCCACTTAATTAACTTATTGGCTAATCCCGCTGAACGTAGGACGCAGACTTTTGTTGTGTCTTCATTATCATCCGTAATATTTGCAACTGCCATAGTTTAGAAGTGTTTATCCATCCACACTATCCTAGTTACAATACAAAGATTTTAAATTTGTCTGATGTAAACGAGATTTAAAATGTGCTCCTGTAATACTTACGGATGCAGTGATAGCTGATTGGTTAAGCACACGTCGTGCGTGCACAGGGTCTTGGGTTCATAGCCCAGCTCGCACCTCTGGGTTTTTCAAAATCTATGTGAGAATCATATATTCAATATGATTTTACACTTGCTTGCGGTGAAGGAAAATATAGTGAGGAAACCTGCATGTCTTAGAAAATCGAACCAATTTTCGAAAGACATGTGAAATCCGCCAACCCGCACTGGGCCAGCATAGTGGATTATGGCCTGAATCTCACTCGTAGTGAGGGGAGGCCTGTGCCCAGGAGTCCAACGTCAAAAATGCTAAATTATTATTTATATTTTGACATGCAATTTTTGCACTGATTGGTCGTTTGCGTAAATTTAAGCATCACTTTGATATAGGATTTTTTTTTTCGCTTCATTGATACGGCTTTCATGGAGTAGTACAGGATGTAGTCGTAATACCTACTTAGTTGTCTATTTAATTGTTTTTACCTAATCATTATTAATTGCCCCACTTAATATATTATACTTACCTTACAAACAATTAATACTCCAATTTAAACAACACGCACGTATTGTTTTGAATTTGCACGAAGATGTATAAAGATCACTAAGGTTTTTGAGCGAATACCTTTGCACCTTTTACTTAACAATAAAACGTAGGTCAATCTAAAGTAGGTGATCCATACTAGAAAAATACCTAACTAACCTAACCAATAGTCAGATTCTATTAGATTTACCTACGACGGATTTTATAAAAATATTTCATTTGGAAGTGCATTTCAAGAATGTTTCGCGTCAAGGCAAAAAACTGGTATTTTCGCAAAAAAAAACAATACAAAAGTCGTATTTTTCTTGTAATTCCTCCGTTCTCTAAATATAATAGCATCAGGTGATCATAAACATTTCAAGTAACGATGTTTGTACGTCGTGGACACACCCGCCCGCTACGTAACACGCTGGTAACCGATTTAGAATCTGTTCGTGACGGAGCCAACACGTATCACTTAGCTCTGTTTGCCGAATATATCAGTTTTCCACCGACAACATGACGCTAATTACCTACTTGTACCTATACCTACTTGCATAAACCATTACCTATCCAAGTGTTAGTAAATGCGTTCCTGATCATTTTCAATAGCAATATTGAGATACGGCATAATTAGGATTAGGTATATGGAATAGAACTCGGTAATACAATAGAATGTTTGGATCTGCCTGCGGTGAGAATAGGCAATCCAAAAGGTAGTTTCAAATCGACAACAATACCTAATATTAATATCGTCTTCTAAACCTAGTTGTACAGAAAATCAATTTCATAGATTTAGAACCTACCAGTAACTAAGGTACTAGACTCATTATTTGTAACCACAAACCACCAGTAGCATTATTAATAGTGTCTTTTTTATATAAGTTTTATAACAGTAATTGCAATGTTGGTTCGATTTACAGGGTGCGTGAGGGTTCGCACAAAAATGCAGATGATGTGCTATTTGATATGTTCAAAAATGAAGACACGGGCCTTCTACCCGTGGGGAAATTTCTGGCCGTAAGTAACATTTTCTTCTTGAGAGACACAATATTATGTATATGGCTAACCTACGTGAATGTGCGTTTTAATGGAATGCAGTTAATACGTCTTTATCTATACTCTCCTTCTTCTTTCTTGAAAGATATGGCCCACTCAGGGTTATAGGTATTTCGCTTAAGTGTTCAGTTAGGTAGTCAGACGAAACCAAACGTCAAGGGACACATCTAACGATGCCAAAATTTCAGTCAATTTACTATTTTTATTATCGATTTCCAGGCCTTAAGGACAACCGGTATAAGGAAGAATGACTATCGAGTGAAGGAAGTAATGCATAATTTATATAAAGTACATAAAGACTCTAACTTTGAAGGAGGGTCACCTGAAACCCTGAAGCTAGATCGAAAAACTTTTAAAGAAGTGATAGCACCTAATATAGTCCTAATAACAAGGGCCTTCCGTAGCCAATTCGTCATTCCAGATTTTCAGGACTTCATTAAGGACATTGAAGAAATGTATTGGGCTGCCAAAAGCAATACAGACGGGAAAGTTGCGAGTTATATTCCACAACTTGCCCGCGCTAGCCCTGAGAGCTGGGGCGTCAGCGTGTGCACCATAGATGGACAAAGATTTTCTATAGGTAAGCTTGTTTCCGCTGAACACTTCGCTAGCCTCCATATGATAAAGATGTTTCAATGTTGATCATGTTTTCAGGCGATGTCACAGTGCCATTCACTCTACAGTCTTGCAGCAAGCCTTTAACATATGCGATGGCTCTCGAGACTATAGGGGCTGACGTGGTACACAAATACGTTGGCACCGAGCCCAGTGGCCGCAACTTCAATGAACTCATCCTAGACTATAATAGTACGTATCAACAACAGCCGACGTGTGACGTTCTAATTTGTTTTGAACATGACTAATCACGCGTGCTAAACACAGAGTCAATAATAACAACCGCCCACGTGGGTAATAATATTTGCGGTCATTATTTTGCAGTGAAACCTCACAACCCAATGATCAACGCTGGAGCAATTTTAGTTTGCTCATTACTCAAGGCCTTGGACAAACCAGAAATGACGCTTGCTGAAAAGTTCGATTACGTTATGTCATTCTTCAGCCGACTTGCTGGCAATGAAGTTTTGGGTTTCAACAATGCGGTATTTTTATCTGAACGCGAGGCAGCGGACAGAAACTATGCACTTGGCTTTTACATGAGGGAACATAAGTGTTATCCGGAGAAAACTAACCTTCGTGAGTGTATGGACTTCTATTTCCAGGTATAAACCTATCAACTTGGTTATTATATAGGTACATAAATAGTCTGATGATATCTAAACTCGTATGTCCCATTCTACTACATAATATACTTTCTTCTTTTCCAGTGTTGTTCTATGGAAGCGAATTGCGACATCATGTCAATAATGGCGGCAACTCTAGCAAACGGTGGCATTTGTCCAATCACTGACGAGAAAGTGCTCCGGCCTGACTCAGTGCGCAACGTGTTGTCTTTGATGCACAGCTGCGGGATGTACGACTACTCTGGACAGTTCGCATTTAAAGTCGGTCTTCCAGCTAAATCCGGAGTGTCCGGCGCCATGCTGATAGTGGTCCCTAATGTCATGGGAATCTGCACATGGTCACCGCCTCTAGACCCTCTCGGCAACAGCTGCAGAGGTTTACAATTCTGCGACGTAAGTCTTTTATTTTTCTTCTCAACTCTCTTTATTCTTTTCTCAGTTGCATTATTTTAGATTAGTTGTTTCAATGAGGTTCAATTTTGCTCCAGGACCTGATCAAACGATTCAATTTCCACAAATATGACAATATTCGCTACGCAAGCCACAAGAAAGACCCTCGTCGCTACAAATTTGAATCCACTGGCCTCAATATCGTCAATCTGTTGTTCTCTGCGGCAAGTGGCGACCTCAGCGCGTTGAGAAGGTGAGTTAACGGATTTACCTTTGCATAATTTGGGCTTCGTGAATTGCATGCTGTTGATAACATTGTTATTATTTGACAGCGAAGAGATCAATCCGTATCTACTACCCGTGCCAGTGAATACTCCGAAATGACTTCCCCACAAGTATCTATGTCGTTATTGACCATCTTCTTACGTGCTTGAACTTTTTACGTTGTAGTTTTTGGTTCCTTATTTTACGACACAGATTTATTACGTCAAAAGCTGAATTTTCTACATGGCTAAAGTTATGTAGATCTAGCTAGACCCATCTACATTGCACTATGTGTAACATGCTTCGACAATTTAGTCTCGTAAATAATATTGTTAATACTACCTACTCATAATTTTTTCAGACACCATCTCTCCGGTATGGATATGACACTATCGGATTATGACGGTCGTACAGCTCTCCACCTGGCGGCTGCAGAGGGTCATCTCGCTTGCTTGGACTTCCTCCTCGCCCAGTGCGGTGTGCCCCACGACCCGCGCGACCGCTGGGGCAGCCGGCCACTCAACGAGGCTGAAACCTTCGGCCACAATGCCGTAGTTCAGTACTTACGGGAATGGGAGCGCACGCATCCTCAAAATGACAAACTTGCCGATCCAGACGCGTCCACTGTGGACGAAATACTGGAAGTGAAGCCCGACGCCGACGACGCCGTAAAAGATCCAAGCATACAAGAGATCGTGACCAGAAATGGCGATAAAGTCCAATAGAATCTCAATACGATGGTTGTCAAAGAAAACAATCGACCTCATGACGTCGGCATTGTGAACAAAGCTTATATTGCGAAAATATAACGTATGCTTTATGCGATGTAGTGTTTTGACGCTTGAATGACGCACGATGCTGTTGAAAAATCGGATATTGCATGAGTTGGGTACCTATCTATAATAGGTAGGTACACCCTCATCGTATTGTTAAAAATAATGTACAACTTGCATTTCTCGAGACCTGTATCCCGTGAATATTTATTGTTGTAGATGTTCACTTAAATGTAGGTAGGCATACTCTATACAAAACATACATTTGATTTTTTATGTTATTTACGCCTAGTAGGCACCTACTATGGGAAGAGTCTGTTAAATCGGAAGACACCTAATGTACAAGAATAGATCTTTATGGTTGTGGAGATTTACAAAGATGGGGTTAAGTAATGTGATGTTAAAAGCTTCTTATTTATGGCACTGAGCTGAAAGAAGCGTGAAGCGTGATACCTATTAAATAAATCTTGGCTCAATAGGTAGGTACTTGAAACGGGACAACACTTGTGGTAAAAGACATACCTATGTGTTATTCAGAACAGCCCCCCTAGCCAAGTGGCTTCGTCTACAAGCGTTTCTACAAAACGCTACGCTTAAATGTATGGAAATGACATTACAAAACGATAAGTAGATCACGTGACTTATGTCATTTCCATACATGAAGCGTAGCGATTTGTAGAAACGCTAGTAGACGAAGCCACTTGGCTAGGGGGGCAGGATAAGACGAGAAGAGATACTTAGAGAGCTGGAACTGAGTGAATATGAAGAGATAATAATTGATTAAGTACTTATATAAAATAAATATAATAATGGGTAATAGGTACTTATTTAAGTAATAAGATACATACATCAATTATATATTTTAATGTAATTAAAATCCCAAATTCGATCGGACAATTGAATGTTAAATAAGTAGTGTAGCTGACAAGAGTATCTATAGCTGTTGATTTTAGAATACATTCATGACAAGTGTACCTAACCTAATCAATTGATGTCCTATGAATTCTGTAAGCATCCGATTCTTGTGCGTACCATCAAACATTTTTAACATTCCAAGTATAAAATCAGTTTAATATAATAAATATGCTACTAAACATAAAGGTGGCGTGTCACATGACGTACCTTGCACGAATATTTACGTAATTCATCCACAATAAAACAATCCTACTGTCATTGGTGTTAAGGGTTGTTTTGATTTGCGACTTGGGGATTGGATTTTGGATAATAACACAATGTATGAAGTGCCACCATAAGACCTATACCCATTCAGTTACACAAATTCAGTACTTATAAGCCAAACTTATTGAAGTTATAGAAGCATGTATGTTAAAATGTAACAATGACTACAATTAAACATAGGTATTTAATTATAATATTCAGACAATAAATATAATATACTATTCCATGCCATTATTGATGTTATCCAAATGTATGTCAATTAAATGATCTGTTGACTTTAAAATACCAACATGTGTGTTTAATTTAATGTTTTCCATGGCATGTATATAACTGTGCAAATGAAATATTTTTCAATTACTACTAGCTGACCCGGCAAATGTTGTTCTGCCATATAAATTATTTACTTCTGGGTATGAAATATCCTTTACAACCTATTCTCAGACCTACTGAATATACACAAAAAAAAAAAGCATAAACAACGGTCAAGCCATTTCGGAGGAGTTTGGTCACAAACACTGTGACATGAGAATTTCATAAAAGGCGCAATTCTACATGGATCAAATTAGATCGGTCAAAAACCTGAAATGGTCACAATATTGGGCACACACACAAGCAATCAGTTTTGATATCTGACCACCTAGGCGTTACTGATAGCACGGGTGCTGCTGCTAAGTACATGTGGCCTAATGATATTTTTGTAAACAATGATATAACATACAATATAAGAATTACTTTATATAACATACAATCACCTTGGTGACATTCAAGAACAAATACAAAAGGTATTTTTTTTATTAATTGAACTATGGAATAAAATTACAACTGATTTCTAAATAACTATATTTTATAACAATTAACTATTAATACATTAAACAGATTTTTCACTTACTGTAGCCCTAAGTGGTGAAGAAACAATACCCAGTAGCTTGCAATCGGCTTCTAGGAGTGTCAGATCAGTGTTGGAGCCGAGGAACCGCGATGAAAGCTCCAGGTCTTTTATCTGGATCCTCACCCTAGTGCCTCTGACATACTCATCTCCTCGAACTAAAGGCCGAGTGCAGACACAGTGGAACTTCCAGCCAAAGTCAATGTACAAGTCATCTTCCACTGTGTGAAATATTTTTCCAATCACGACTTTACCGGCTGGGTCTCCTAACTGAAAATATTAAAAGTACCTACTGTACTTGGTGTATTGTGAAGTTAATCTTATACTTAATAATTTATTAGTTAACCATAGTAATACAAAATTATGTTAAGGATCTGGTGACTTGAATGTTAGGCCAATTTATCCTAACATAAACACCCTTACACTTACATATTTATATATAATCTATTAGTAGGTACTGCTAGATACTTACATCCATAAGTTTAGAGTTACGAAGTAATGATACAAATGTAAGGTTTTGTTGATCATCCTGAGGGTCCGATATTTGCGATTGTTTTTCAAATGCTTTTGCAAAGCCACCAATTTTGTCTTGTGTATAATTTAAAACATTCTCTTGCCCCGGTTTATTATTGTCTACAGGACTGCAGAAGGCTCGTGAATTCAAAACCAAATTTGACGTTTTCATATGCCGTAAAATCTTTGTTGTCGCAAGCATATTACTGGTAACCCTTTTTACAGACTTCCTTAAATAAAACACCATTATCTTAACTACAATACTGAGTGAAAACGAATGCCCAACCAAAATAGTATTAGAAAATAACCTAAAATGAAAACTTCTAGGATACTGGATAGTCAATCATTTTTTTTTCTGTCAAACTCTACTATTATATTCTCTTTGACTACTATGTCAAGTCAGAGTTCGAGTGCCGCAGCTATACTAAGTACGGCCCAGCGCACACCGCTGGAAACGCGGCGGAGAGCAATTATTGAAAACAACAATTTAATATAAACCTTAAGCCGCTTGACATACGGTATGTATGTATAAGCAGTCGCGTGTATGTTCTTGTAGTAGCTTGAGGACTCTCCGAGCACCGCGTGCGAATTTATTCATGCGACCGTATGTTAAGGGTGTAAGGTTTATTTCAAATTGTTGTCTTCAATTGCTCCCCGCCGCGCCTCCTGCGGTTTGCGCTGGGCCTATAAGTGGCGCCGTAATCTTGGTCGTAATTCTGTAAGCCCTGTGAACAAAAAAAAATATATTTTTCATTACTCATACTCTGAAAGTAGGTCTGAAGTTGCCTGAGGAGCGGGTTGAAAGTAATACTTTTTCGGCCCGGGAGAATCGCTTTCAACTGACAGCTGTCAAATTATAAAAAATAACTATTTCCATTTTCACATTTCTATGGAACCATGTTCAAACTTTTTCTACAGCCACTCAATTACAGCACGATGTAAAACTGAAATAACATAAAGTTAAGTATTAATTAAAGAATATATATTTTTAAATGACTTCATTATAACTTAATTTCAACAATTTCTTTAAAATAACATAGATTTGGGCAAAATATTTAAAGATGAAAATGAAAAATAATGGCTAAATAATGAAGTTGACCAACGAAAAAAAAACAAAATAGGCGGCAATCCGATCTTTTTTTTTCGAGTAATAGAGTATTGTTCATACTTCCTTATATTATTTCTTTAGCCAATTCCTGTTTTATTTTTTACTTTCCTTGTATTCGTAATGAAAAGCACAGTGTTTACCTCGGGTGAAAGACTTATTTTGTCCCTCGAACTATTAGCGCCCTCGCTACGCTCGGGCGCCAAACCCCGTCTCGTGACAAAATAAGTCACTTTCACCACTCGTGTAACAATGTACTATTGCTGTCTACTCCAGAGCCTTTACAGTTCATCCTACTAATATTATGAATGCGAAAGTTTATGAGTGTGGATGTTTGTTACTCTTTCAGGCAAAAACTCCTGAACGGATTTGGATAAAATTTGGAATACAGATGACAGATAGTTTACGACCACTATTAACACATAGGATACTTTTTATCCCCATAATCCAGAATGATTTGTTAAGTTAAATACTACGCGGACGAAGTCATGGGCAGCACCTAGTGTGAATATAAATCGACTAAACATTGATAGATAAGCGATATTTAATTTTGAAATAATTAAAAAATGCAGTTATTTGTCTATGTTTTGAGTCGCTGTCAAGTAACTTGTCAAGGAACGAAATGTCAAAAAAATTACACACGACACACGGTTTTTGATAATGTTGAGGGATTGCAAAGCGATATTGCATACAATTTAAATTCTATAATGACTGAAGATCAAGATGCAAAAGATTCACAGTCGGATTCGGGGAGTAAGACGTTTATCAATAAGAACAAGGACAAGAAAACTAAGACCCAACGGCCTCTGACCAAAGTGACTGTTTTTCTACGAAATTCTTTAGCTGGGTAGCTTGTATTGGCAACCTATTTGAATAGTTATCGCTTGTTCCAGATTATACTTCGGCGTTTGCCGCCTACCATGACTGAAGAAGCGTTCTTGGAGCAAGTGTCACCCATACCTGACCATGACCATTTCTATTTTGCGAAGCCAGATCCTTCGTTGGGCCACAACCTATATTCCAGAGCTTATATAAATTTTGTCAATGTTGACGATATTTACCTGTTTAGAGATAAGTTTGATGGATATGTGTTCCTTGATGAGAAAGGTAAGCAACATTTAGAACAGTTTTAAGACAATAACAAAGAACTTGAAAACTCTACAAACCTTACGTTTTATAAATGAGAGAAAGTGTTTCTTGGCGATTTGACTGAGGATTATGCAAAAATGACAACAAATATGTTAAGTTTTGGTTTATTAAATAAATAAGTAATATAACATAATCACATCCCTATTCTTTGAAGGGGTTTATGAATCATAATACTGCTTTCTCTTAAAATCCTAGCTGGTGAAGTATATCCACAAAAATATGTTGTGTGTGTTGTATGTGTGATGTACATAATGTCCTATTTTCTGTTATTAATTGCAGGTGTGGAGTATGTAGGCATAGTGGAATATGCACCTTTCCAGAGGATTCCTAAAAAGAAGAAGAAGAAGGACCCTAAATGTGGCACTATTGAGAGTGACCCCATCTACCAGGAGTTCATTGAGAGCCTCAACAGGGATCCAGAGACTGAGAACCAACCAAAACTTGAATATTCCTACCCTGTAAATGATGGTGAGGAGTACTCATTAAGTTGATATACATATTATGTAAATATATCGCCACTGTCACACCAACTGTATGGCAACGCTTGTACCATGTGTACGGTACAATGGACTGGAGGCGATCCCAGTGACAGCCAGACCTAGGCAAATAGCAAAAGGCCATTTCCGAAAATTGCCCTGTCGGGAATTGGCCCGCAACCATCATGTGCAGTGAGCGGAGCAGCCTATGCTGGAACCACTGCTCTAAGCAGTGATCATTGATAATGCAATGGTCATATTCTATTGAGACCTTATGTTATTTTGCTCATCTGAATGTTTTGCACTATTGCAGTAAATTAACGCTTCAGTACAGGCAGCTGTGCAATTATAGGGTTGGACACTTGGAATATTGTTGCCCTAAGCTCAACCTCTATGCATATGCCATATTTACTAATTGATTACTCAATAGGATAATCAGCTTACTGCATCAAGTGATTGCGGGTACCATGTGTGGAAATTCATTTATAATTTGCTCTGATCTAGGTGTAACTGGGATATTCCTCGGTCCTTTATATAACCCATAATACCATCATTTATTTAGAGCTATACAGAGGGTATTTGTCTGTCATTATGAATTTTTTCATTAATAGAAAATGTTTTAAAATAATTCCAGGAAATGACAAGAAGGTGCAATCAACACCTTTGCTGGAGTACTTGGCAGCCAGGAAGCTAGACAAGAGAGGGCGCGACGAGCGCCGCAGACGGGAGAATGACAAGAGGAAGATGAGGATTGAGAGGAAAACCAAAGATGGTTCCATAAAGGTAATAAAAAAATATGGCTACTCTTTAGTTGTTATCTGGGAAAAAAACATTGTAATCCTTGTCTACACTGTGCATCCTTTATCTAGAGTGCAGCTAAGGAAACTGTCAAGTCTATGGTTGATAGAGCATTGGCTCCATCAAACACCATACGCTCGAAACACTGCACCAAGGGGTTGTCTAAAGTCGTCTAGTTAAGGAGCGGTACACGCTGATCGAATTAATGTATCCGTATTGCCAACACATTTTTGCTAAGGTGGACGTCAGCTTATGGATATACAAATTTGCATGACGCCAGTTTGATACGGCTGCTACCATTTATGGTCAATAAGCAATGAAGTCAAAAAGAAATGTCTTTTACAATACGGATACATTAATTCGATCAGTGTGTACCGCTCCTTAACTAGACGACATTAGACGACCCCTTGTCAAAGTGGTTCGAGCGTATGGTGGTTGCGGGTTCGATTCCCGCTGGGGTAAATTTCAGAAATGACCCTTTCGTAATTTACCCTGGTCTGGGTGTCACTGGGATCGCCCCCCGTCCATTGTACGGTACGCATAGTGCAAGTGTTGATTAGTTTGGGTCCATACAGTTGGTGTGTTCAGTCTGGCGTTATTTATTATTTATTTAACTACTATGCAGTGTTATTTGCTGTAAGGGGGAAATTCAAGATTTTTAGATGCCTGGTTCCGAATGCTCTATCTATACCAATGACACAAGTAATATATAGGAACTAGTTTAAATTCAGTGGTTTAGTATGAGGCTTGTAAAAAATAGATTTGATTTAATACTCTATTTCCATAGAAATCCGGTGATATATCAGAAGATGAAAGCGTAAATGATAACACAAATAACTATGATCAGAAAAATTCTCACCAAAGCTTTTGGTATGGTGAGCAAAGGATCTACCATAAAAGCAAAGTTAAAGGTGCCACTGTTAAGACAGAATTAAAAAGCATTCATGGTTCTGATGAGTTTATCAGCACTGATTCCGATTGGGACAGTCATTTCCCTGCTTTGTCCACTAAAACTCATAATACATTTACTTTGACATCTCCAAAGTTCTGTGATAAGAAAGAAACACAAGAAGGAAGCCAAAAAAGTGGTGGTGATACTTGTTTCAAGGTTCTCGGTTACCATTTTTAAAGTAGCTGATGTTTTAGTCCTAGTACATTACCTTCATCCATTATAATGTTAGCCAGTTTAGGTTTACTGTTTATCTGTAAAGTCTTATATATATAGTCCATTGAAAACTAGTTACTTAATAAGGTTCGACATCCTACTAATATTATAAATGTGAAAGTTTGTGAGTGTGGATGTATGTATGTTTGTTACTCCTTCACGCAAAAACTACTGAACGGATTTGTATGAAATTTGGAACACAGATAGTTTATAACCGGGATTAACATATAGGATACTTTTTATCCCGATAATCCCGAAATTTTTGTTACGTTAAATACTACGCGGACGAAGTCCGCGGGCACAGCTAGTAACATATAATTTTGATCCCATTGTTCCAGCATTTATATAATTCATTTACTTGCTAACTTCTTTAGTAATTGACTTTGAAAAGTTTGTCAATTTTATTTCGACTCATACAATTTTCTTTATTCACATTAGGAGGAAGACACCGGGGATGGTGAAGTCAAAAAGATTAAATCTAGAGAATGGGACAAGGAAAAAGCTTCTGATTCAAAAGATGACCAAGTGAAATCAGAAGGCAAAGATGGATCTGTATTTGAATCTAAATCTTATAGAGAGCAACGCAAACTCGGGGCCAATCCTTTATCTGACAAAAAGAAAAAAGAAAATTCGTCAAAAGACGACGAGCAGGGCGATGAATCAGACAAAGGTGGCAAAAAGGACAAGCGTGACAAGTTCAAAGAATCTCCGCGCGAGCAAAAGAGTAAAAAGTATAGTGACACCAGGAAGGAGCGAATCAAACAGACTGAATACAAGTCTGAGAAACAATCAGCCATAAATAAAATTATGTCAACAGAGAACAAAGTGAAGTCAATCAATCATGACGATATAAAACCGTTCACACAGCTGCCGCAAGTGAAGACAGACGACTTGTCGAAACTGATAGAGGATATGGATAAGAAGGTCAGACTTGAGGAATCCAACAAAGATTCCAAGAAAGATGAACCTTTCACCAAAAATACTTCAATCTGTATATCGAAGGCGCGGAGGAACAGCTTAGAGTCAAGTGAAGTGCCTGTCAAGGATGAGCCGGCTCTGAAAAGACAGAAGTCACTCGATGACAGGGGCAAATCTACTGACAGAGAGGGATCTGAAGAGAATGAACATGAGAAAAGTGAAAGTACCGAACGCCGCACTGAAAGGAGAATTAGGAATAAGGTAAGATGCCAATTTAGCTTTCTTCTAGAAATTCCTCTCTCATCATGGCCTAGACTAACAAAGGGTTTATCTTCTTACATCATAAAATTTTTAAATTGTGAATATAACCATGTAGTGTGTACAAAAAACTGTGCTTTCTGTCGTAATCATTGTTTGATTTGTACTTCGCAGGATCGTCCAAGCCTCGTAATATATCAACCTGGCATGGGCAAGTTCAGTAAACAACGGCTCGCTAAAGAAAAGGACCAACCACTGGCAAAAACTATTAGCGATAGTGAAAAGAAAGACACCTGAAATAACTGTCACATTTCCCAAAACTTGGACAACAATCAACGGAATTACCTAAAGCTGGCATTCGATACGTGTCCTGGCAGACTCAGTGGAAGGGGACATCTGGACATGCCAACTGAAGGAACCACTGCTCGTGTTTACTCGGCTGTTGTTTTTATTGATTTGTTTAGTTTAAATACATTACAATTGAGTTGGAGATGTTTTAACATTACAAGAAAATCAACATAGCATTTAATGCATCGTATTTTTAGCTTGTGACGATTTAATTCAGTTTGTTAATTTCATTTAATATAATTCATTTTTAAATGGGCTCCCTGGTTTTATTATCTATGATGTCTACGAAATAATACAGGCATATTAAAAACAAATTTATTATCTATCACAGTGATTTTAGACTTAGATTCTAGTATTATAATCATGATAACAAAGACGAATTGTTAACAGCGTACCAATATTTTTTAAAAGCGAGTTTACCGATTAATGACATCTTTGGTAGTTAAAGTTACACATCTGTGAGGTTTTACCAGCACATTCAATGATTATAGCCCTATAACTTAATAAGTAATATAATAATACATCTAAAGACTTCTTGAAAACATCTATCTATGCCTCGGTTTTCCACCTTTCCATATAAAAATAATGCATCTAATCAGCTACTTAAGTTATCGTACCTATCTTATGATCTCTTGTCATATTTCTCAAGTACCAATTTGCGTAACATAGGCAATAGTTGCTACATGACATAGTTTCAGTTTCAACAACCTACTGTAGACTGAAAAATGATGACATTACCTATATCTATTCAATTACGCGCTCGTACATTACGTCACACTTACGAAAACAATCCACAGCTGGGTAAACAAAACAATCGTTCGAAACAGTTCATCAGTAATACTAGTCAGCCTTAAAAGCAGTGGTGTTATTACATTTTCATGCACACTAATTAGCAAGTAACAAAGTCATATTAATTAGAATCACGTAGAAAATTAAGACTCCATGATTCACTAACATCTACTTAATCACTGAACAATGTGATTGAGTCAATCGATGGGTATACTTATTACCCTAGTAAAAAAAACTGTAAAGCATTGAGATTTTATAAAGGATCAAAACTTGCTAAATACTACCTATTATTTGGTACATCTCATGCGTATCACTTGTTCGTTATTATTTTGGACATTATACCTACATTTCTTATAATAATTTATACACTATCATTCATATTGCGGCAGTATTCACACGTTTTGAATGTAACAGTAAGCAGTTACCGTAGTCTCACAGTGCGCGCGAACATACAGCGCGTTGAGAAATGTCAATCTTTATATAGGGTTGGCCCCACAGATATAGAATTACATAGATAACGCAAGTATCATGATTTGTATTGAAACCAAGCGTGCCGAATTTTTTAACACCTATTATGACGTCACAACCGAAATTCAATGACGGGAAATCCAAACCGATTCAAAGACACCGATGCCGCCGATGCCCCTCCGCCCGCTTCGATTCTCTCGAGTGATTATCTCCCTCATACTCAATTTTTTTATCTGTAGTCGCGCGGACTGTAAGTTAGCGGCGACCAACCTTGACGCTTGGTCGGGGTTTCGTACACGCGAAGTACATGCATTTGCGTTATCTATGTAAATCTATATCTGTGGTTGGCCCCTTATTTGGGACAAGTATTGTTAGTGAATACGGCCATTAGAGTAAAAATGATTACAACAAGGGTTGTTGCGGTGTTAGATACAAGAGTGTATGCTACAAGCGTGACATCTCGTGGTCGTTGAGCAGCACTGCGGTCGCGGTCTTGTCGGGGTCGTACGCAGGCGTCGCGTGTTTCATTTTCTCGGTGGTCTTGGTCTGCGCGACGTTGTGCCGGTGCATCACGTACAGGAGCAGTATGAAGCCGACGAGAAAGCCCGCCAGCCCGCCGCCGACAGTCAGCCACGTGCGCCGAGACGTTCTTATGCTTTGAACCTGTAACATTAACAAATAAGTTGCTAGCAAACATGGGCGCCGGCCGCCGCCAGGATTACTTTCAGGGAGGTGCATCTGCATCTTCACATTGTAGGTAGGTAGGTACTATTAACTAATATAAAATATGTATAATAATTAAATTATACATATTATGCAGATAAATTTAATATCAAATGTAAATCGCAAGGGTATTTGATTTCATATATTTTCTATCGCTCATCGAAAACAACTTGTATGTATTTTCTTTCCTGACAGGGCGTGCAAGTGCACCCCCTTGTACATACTCAGCTAACGGCGCCCGCGCTTCCAAAGGTCTTATGACTAACGCTTGTCTAATTATTAATTCATAGGTACCTTTAAATATTCAGCTTTACACAAATGGTATGTAGCGTTGTGCACTGAATTGTCTTCTACTGGACAACTTGCAAACTCTGAAATAAAATGAAATACCTACTATTAATATCAATTGCTTATATATAGACTAGCGGCCCGCCCCGGCTTCGCACGGGTATATTGCGGTTACATTATTCGAGTTTTAGTAAGGATCCCAAATTTTGTTTTAAATATATTATAGCCTATGTCACCCGGGGATAGCGTAGCTTCCCAACAGTGAAATAATTTTTCAAATCGGTTCAGTAGTTTCGGGGCCTATTCATTACAATCAAACAAACAAAGTTTTCCTCTTTATAATATTATATAGTATGACAATCAAGTCGTAATAATTTTACTAAAATAAGTAATAACCAACCTCTGGTGTTCAATTTTTTGTAGTCTTCTAACTGGAAGAATATTCCCTTCTCTCGAAACCACAAAATCGTCGATCTGATGCTACAAAGATATTGCTCCATTTTGTTTATTGATTCGGTCAAATCAATTTTCTCCAGACTGCACATCGAAGAGAAATGTTTAGTTTTCAGGGACACCAGCGGGTTGTGAGAGATATTGTACACAGTTAACTGAGGGAGGGTCCCCCAATTTGGCAACTGATTTATTTTGCAATTAGAAATGTCTAAAACCATTAACGGCGCTCTGATAGGTCTGGATATTGTGAGATCTTTATCGCTGTGGCGTAGTATAGGATTGCCTTTGAGATACAAAGTCCTTAGAGACGGTAGTTGGAAAATTGAATTGGAGAGGTCCATTATGACGTTGTTGGAGAGATCGAGCGTTTCCAGGACAGTGAGTGAGGTGAACGCGTCGTCATCTATGATGTATATGCGGTTGTCGGCCAGGTATAGGAACCTTATGCTCGAGTAGCCGGACAGCGTGTCGGCATGGAGTTCATGTAACTTATTGTCACTGAAGTCGAGAATCTGTAATCAATATTTAATTTTTTTTATAAAAGTTATTCTCGTACATTCTTCAAGTAGGTAAAACTTGCAAAGAGACGGTCACTAATTATATATTGGAGCGATTAGTGAGTTATGCCAGCTGTGTAAGCGCATAGTTATTTGCGTTAAAGAGATTCATAAAGTACGTATCTAGTATTTTGAGCTTATCGGTTTTAAGTTTAACCGGCACTCATTATTTGGTGGTTATGGTGAAAAGAATGAAGTGTCTTTCAAATATAGTTAGCTTTGCTTTCATTTTGTATTTCTGCATAGGTACTTACAATTCTACTGTTGGTGTCCTTTAAAGGACACCTGAGGTGGGTTCCGACACGGAAAGTTTCCGTGTCGGAAACTACAGCTTCAATCCTTCTTCTAATTAATTTGTAAAAGAAGGACGGAAGCTGTCTATTCCGTCATCGGAAAATTTCCGTCAACAGTGAATAGGGACCTACTCTTCACGAAAATTAAGTTTCGACAGCATCCTAGTTCATCCATCTATCCATTCATGCTCACCTCAATACCACCCTTCAGTTTGGGTATTTCGCTGAGTTCCAGGCTGGCGCAGTACGCGCCGTACATGTCGTACGCGTACTCGTACGTGCAGTGCGTGCGCCGCGCCCCCAGCGCCCCCACCTCCGCCATCGCCTCGCCCCATGTGCGCAACGCGGATATCAGACTCAACGCAAACAATATCTGGTATAAGCTGAAAACAAGAAAAAAAAATTTTGGAACATGCAAAAAGTATGTACCAGGAAAATAATAATTAATAAATAATTTTGCCCTTTAGAAGTCCTACTCCTGGGCACGGGCCTGCCCTCAACACGAGGCGGATTCAGGCCATAAAGCACCACGCTGTCTTACGTAGTATTGTATTCTCTTTGCCACGCTGGCCCAGTGAGGGTTGGCGTTGGCGTGACGTTGACATCCCCTAAGAAAGGATCGAATTTCTACGCGGACGAAGTCGCGGGCTCAGCTAGTTAATATTATAAATGCGAAAGTTTGTGAGTGTGGATGTATGTTTGTTACTCTTTCAGGAAAAAACTACAGAACAGATTTGGACGAGATTTGGAACACAGATAGTTTATAACCGGGATTAACACTTAGGATACTTATCTACTTTTTATCCCGATAATCCCGAAATTTTTGTTAAGTTAAATACTACGCGACGAAGTCGCGTGGGCACAGCTAGTAGATAATGTAAATTTACTAAGACGATACACCAATAGTCGGAACCAGGTGAAGGCAGAGTAGTGCATTGCAGTGCCCCACATTTCGCCAATGTTAAACGTCTATCAAAATATAATACTATCTTTAAGTACTCAACTTTACAAACGATGGTCCTACCTTGGTAATGTTTAATTAAACTGATAAATGTCTGAGTAAGATACAGAGAGAGTCTTTGTGTTCATTTATGTAGATGTAGCGGGGGTCGTTGGGTCACACTGAGTGTAAGGACTGACATCACAATCTTTCTCGGTAGAGGTTATCATCTCTCTTGGCCTTAAGATATACTGTGGTACACGCATCATATAGTTACCTATGAGTAATGCATATTTGATGTAAAATCCCCTCACAGAAATATAGGTAGGTACCTATCTATACCCTTTGTGCCCTTTGCGTACCGTTTGATAAAGCTATCTACTTCGTTAATGTAATTATGTAAATACTTAGAGCGCAAATAGTAACTGTAATTAGGGTCTCGTGTCATGACAAAGATTCATGTTTCTAGGCCTTTGCACCTGGAAATATGAGGTTGAAGTACCTACTTATTGTATTAGCATTCCGCTAGGTAGGTACCTAGGTAAGTATTTCGCAATACAGCTAGTTAGCTACATAACATACACAAGTAGTTACTTATAGTATAACTGATGGCTATAATTGGTATATTGTTTATGAATGACTTCTTCCCTCTAGTGAGGATCGCAATTGGCCGTACGTGACATTAACAGCATTACTGGACCAAATGGATAGGTATACCTATTAACGAGTGAGTAACTAACTACCTACTTTACTAACGAGTGCGCTCCAGCATCTCCCTGACGGGTGGTTCTGGTTAGAGACCTTACTTTACTTTACCTTGGGTCAGCTTCGGCAGTTGTGAGGGGAGAGGACATAAAAATTCGACCCTATTGATACAGTCGGTTATTGTCGAGTGCATAGATAGATACTTTTGTTTAACGTTGAGTGTGTCAGATTAACGGAACCAAGAAGGACGTGTTGTAAACGGCATGTGAAGGTTTCCCGATAGGTTTCACGGCTGTAGTGACGGCCACACATCGGACCTAAATGCCCTCAGTCTTATATCGAGGAAAAGCACACATCCAAAATCTAACAGCGGTACCTATAAGTACCAGGACATTGCATGCAATTTTTTATCCCTTTAATTTTCTTCTATTGCAAAGACAATATAGGTGCTAGGCTAATTGATCTTAGCACCAGTCAAATTTGGCGTACCACCCTGCCCACCCTGGAATCCTACCATGTTGAGGCCTTCTGCAAACACATTACTCAGTTTAATTACGCGTATTACAATGACGAATACGGAAACGTGTTTCCTGAAAAATATTCTATTTGCACTGTACTACGGCACACCTGTAATTTGCGATCGTCACATGGTGACATTGTAAAACAGCTCGGTCGTTCTTACCGTTGTCAGCAGAGATAATGGGAATAATGGAGGCGAAATAATATGAAATTAGAAGGTTTATGTAATGAAATAATGGGGCCGGTGCAGCACATAATGAATGGCGTCCTCGTGATGTGTGACAAACGCTGCGCTGATGTTTTCAGTTCGCCTCATTTACCTACTTAGTTTATAGCAAAACTAGGTGGCAGATTTATCTACATAGGTACGCACTTATCTGTCTATACTATGAACAATATGTAGGAGATGATAAGTAGGTATGTTATATAAGTTTGTTCTAATCATGAAAACTATTTGCTCAGATTATATTATCCACTAGCTGTGCCCGCGACTTCGTAGAATTAATCAAAATCCTTTCTTAGCGGATGCCTACGTCATAACATCTACCTACATGCCAAATTTCAGCCTGATCCGTCCAATGGTTTGGGCTGTGCGATGATAGATCACTATGTCAGTCAGTCAGTCAGTCACCTTTGAGTTATACATATTTAGATATAGAATCAACATTAAAAGTGTATGGACAATGGTAATGGACAATCTGAAAAAAAAGTTTCATAGATAGGTACTTCATGATTGCAGAGGTAGGTACCTAAATTACTGACTGACCGATCTCTTATTTCATAAATACCTAACTGAAATCACACTACTTTGATAATTATAATATTAGGCTTCCTAAATTGTGTTTGTTGGTGTTGTAGCAACTATCATTATATTTTACTACCTACCTACTATCATTATATTTTGAAACAGCATGTTTAATAGGCACTGAATATTTTCATCTCATTTTGTTTCTTAAAAACTGGTAGGTATTAGGTAACATAGTGCGGCGGGCGAATGGCTCGGCTCATTTCGGCCTATCACACAATAATAAAAGCTATACAAGTGTTCTAATGCGATGGAGTCATCAATCACGCTCTACCTTCTTGCATTGAGCTACTGGATTATAATAACCCTTATAGAGGTCAAATTATGAAGTAATTCTGGCATGTCCTCGAGCTAATACGTATTGCCTACTTACGTATAAAGTTTTAATCATAAAAGACAACTAACTCATCTATCAGGCTCATCTAATGAAATGTATTTCTATTTTATTGGTATAGTGTTCTCGCTTATCACAAGCTTGCTTTTTCCCTCTATGTGACCGTAATACCTAGTGTCTCTATATATTCGAAATGTGTCATGTAGGTAGGTAATAATAGGATTAAGTAATGAGATTAACTTTCTAGATAGGTAGGTAATGAACTCAATCATTTTTTAAACGAACACCGTTGCATCGATAGCAGAGAGTGGTGCAAGTGTAGGTTCACAAACATGACCCAATTCTTAATCAAACAGTAATTGACCATGCCCTACATAGAGCATGGAGATTTCTCGTCAAAGTGCCATAGCGGCAATCATCGTGATAGTATTTTGTCTTTAGAGATACGCAGATAAGTGCTTTCAGTTGTAATTTGTCGTGGTTCCCGATAAAAACTAAGGTGAGAATATCATCCACATACCTAGGCACGCATATAAATCTAAACGTGAATTATATTTTATCTGTTTCCTTATCAGTGATGCTTAAACATATTGACGCATGAACCAATACCCAAATTGTAGCAGTATTTACCGCTTAATCATTCCGATTACAGGAATTTAGAAATGTAGGCAACTTTACTCTAAGAAATGAATTTTTAAACATAGGTGACAAGGTAGATGGCTAGGTAAGGTAAGTAAGTTTCAACCTACCTCGTAAACATAGCCAGTATCTATCTACGTGAGATATTATTGTCACTGTTTATCATAAATTTTATTTTGCATGCTTTAAAAACCAATCTAATAATTTTTCAACTCGCAAAGCAACTTCTTTAGGATCCCAGTTTTAATTACACAAAGGTCAATTCAATTCCTTTCAATTGTCCACTGGGTCTCTCCCATATCTTAGCGGGTCTTCGCGGAATATGATGATTAATAAAGGCGAACATTGCATCAACTACCTATTATCTTGTTTTGTCTCCTGGAAGTTTATATGTAGAGCTCTACCATATCAGTAAAGATAGTAAATACATAATTTCTAGGTATAGTTTTCCTTTTATAAACAATTGTTTCTACAATGGTATCTGATAAAGTATAACATTATAAAATTAAAAGTACCTATATTTTGTAGAGGTTGCCGTCAATTACTTTTGTCATCATCATACATACATAAAGCACTTACTGGACTTTACTTACCTAGCTTTAGTATAATAATATTTTATTAATTTAGTAGCTACCAGCATAGAATACATACGTACTTTAGTAGGTACCTAGCTGAACAATTAATAAGACTTCTAACCTCTACGGTTTTGCACATAAGATTAATAGAACTCTATTTATGCCTAGGTTGATAAACCTCCTGTATCTCAATAGGTATACATAGACAACAGATTTGTTTAATCTTAAATTCTTAAAAGTTAGGGATATGCGTTTAATTCTACGATGGTCAGGGTGTTAGATCTCGAAGATGTTATGGAAGGTTTAAGAAAGTCGCAATAGCTCGATCGATTGGCTGGGTGTGACCGGCCGTTTAAACGGAAGCTGCGCGGGACACTCCTGCGCAGCGTGCGTGGCGGCCCCAATTGTCTGATTGATCTTTATGATGTGCCCACTCCCCTGGGTGCGCTGGTCGAGACAAGAATTGATTCAAACTACTATTGTGAATTGCATAAATACCAATCTAAATCTAGGTATTTATCCTGCAGTCGCTACAAAAAACCTTTACAGGGGCGAATAGGCAGCACTTAGTGTTTTGAATATTTTATTGTTCGGATTAACTTTACAGCTAATGGTAATTGAGTTAGGTACTCAACCAATAGGTAGCAGATACCTATTCTAATAAGAAAAGCAAATATTTTCTCGGTTCACCACATTTTTGATGGGCACCTACCTACCTAGCTGCTTACTTCTGTTAATGATAAGATTAACATTGTGGTTCTTACCTAATAAGTAGGTAAAGTATCTACGTATTTATATTGATCGACGAACCAACGGAAAATTTTCAGGTACTTCAATAAATAATTAAGATTACCTACGAGTTAGGACTTTGAATATATCGTTAATCAATATTCCAGTCAATATTTATATAAATTTAAAATTCGCTATAATTGGTTTTGACTATTCATGTAAACAGATTTCGATATTTAAAGATCTGGTAAAATTACAGTCATTATGGATATGGTACGGATGATTAATCAAATCGATTAGGCTAGGTATCTAGTTCCATTCCAATGTCTTTACATTCTTGTAATTATGATAGTGGTTTTCATATCAATAAACGCAAATAAGTAGGTAGTTACGTCATAGTCAAAAGCATGCACCAAATTTTGGAGCATATCAACTAACAATACGTACCTAATTCATCGCGGTTGAACAGTCACTGATCCGTATTGTGATCAAGTGTTAAATCCTCTAAAATAATTCCAGTAAGTAACTTTTTTTTGTGACCAATCTTTTCTTATTTATAAACCTAATATTTGCAATTACCCATATAGCTACAACTTTACGAGACTTTCAGCTGTAGCAGTCCAAAGGTCCAAAAGAAAGTTAGGATACCTACAGGTTTTTGACAAATGCCTATCGCAAACTTACCCTACTGCCTACCTTATCTAATTAAAATTAGTAAAAGAAATAAACCATAAACTAGTAAGTATTAAGAATTACCTGTACATTATGTTTTTGCAACTCAACAATGTACCATGATTCCACACTCCTTGGTCACTGTGTCACATCACCAGTACACAAACACTACGATGACTGCAGCGCACCCTGGGAGCTGCAATCACCGACGGAAGGCATTCGTTGAACTGATTCAATTAGCGAACGATACTTGCAGCTACAGAACTTCATCCAATAGCCTCGTGAGTGGATGTCATCGGAGGAAACATTCAACAATATAGGCACTCAGCAAATCAGCCTAGTTCTGATTGCAGATGCAAGGTAAACACGACAAAAAAGCGCGCGATTCGGTCAGATGTCAGTGCGAGATCGAGAAGATGCTACTTCCTCCGTGGATGAACTGACACTGTGACGATGTAATCTTTTATCAGGCCTGCGCCCGGGCATCGGCCACCCCGTATCTATCCGACTGCTATAAGACAATGACGCGATTCGGCCGAGATAGGACCACAATGCGATACAACTCATATCCAAATGCTCTGATTGGTTCGTCGATTATGTTCAATAGTTCTTGCGTTCTGTGGTACTAATTAGTAGGTAGGTAATCTTCTCCGTAAATTGATAAGGCTCCGCTGTTTACTTATCTATTAGAACGGTTAATGGATTCATAAAATAATTGAGTTATCATATGGGAAAATTCGAAAATTAATAAAACATAGATACCGTTACGTTATGTTTGTTTGATTGTAATGAATAGGCTCCGAAACTACTGAACTGATTTGAAAAATTCTTTCACTGTTGGGAAGCTACACTATCCCCGGGTGACATAGGCTATAATATATTTTCAAAAAATTAGGGATCCTTACTAAAACTCGAATAATGTAACCGCAGTGTACCCGTGCGAAGCCGGGGCGGGCCGCTAGTCTAGTAATAAATTTTATAATTATTTAGCTCTTATGAGCTAAATTTTCTTTTTATTTCTGGGTCTATCCCCCCCTTGCCCTATGACCCCCTAGACCAATGACCCTCGAGGGTCTCTAAAGTAGCCAAATGATAACTACTTACGTATACCTACAGAATATTGTATGATCGTTTATCTAGTTTAGAGTCCTTCAATCTACTACTTATTATGACGTGTTGAACAATGTGATTCTTTTGAACATTTTAGATAACAAGCTACTTTAAATATTTTGATGTTGAGTGTACCTTCCTACCTACTTACCAGTAATAAATGGTATTATATCTACTTTCTCGTTACGGTACCTAAGTTAACAGCGGTTAAGTTAAGAAGTAAATTTAAGATACAAAATCTCCTATGCATCATACATACAGTGTGTGTGAGTACATGTGAGTGTATGCGTGTACATGTATTTGAAAACGATCATCTAATCAACAGATCTCAAATCAATTCATCCGTTTTGGAGTTAATAAAAGTGTCAAACTTATAATGCTATAACATACCGACATTTTTTGAGTTGCGTCGGAAGAAGTTGAGTACCTAAACTATTACTTAAGGACAAGAAACTTCCTTAATTATAATATCGTAGGTACTAGGTGTTGACACATTGGCTAGAACTACGTAAATACCAAGCTAAAATACGTACGCAAGGTACCAACTTACAATTTGGTATTTATTGCTATTGTCCTAAATCCTAAGTTAGGTACTTTACTTACTAGCCAGTTTACAAAATGCATGTGGAAGGTACTCAACTTACTCAAGAGCAAGCGAGTCCTTAAGTGCCTTCAATTGGATAATAGAGCCAAATTGTCCTGTCAGTGATCTTGTAAGTATATTCGCAGACGCTGCCGTTAATTACATAAGAATTGTTGCTACTCGTATGGTGTCTATCGTTTTTTTTTTGGACCTTTGTCAAAGGGTTATTCACTGTAATTTTTAAGTCACGATTTTGTATTTTTCAATTGTAGTTTTACGTTGCGTTGATTCATTTTCTCTTCTGCTAAATAGTGTCTATAGTTTAGACCATCACGCCAGGGTATGCAGGTAGGCCGTAGCTTTTTCCGAGGTGTAGGTACTCTTAGGAGCGCGGCACATGAAAACTGTGTTCCTTTTAGACAACCCGGAGCCCCTTAGACGTGTCGATGTCGGTCACCGTAGGGTTTTAGCCCGGCATACCGTACTTACTCGCCTTCCCCGGTGCGTGCGGGTATCGATGAGGATTATAAAGGCACGTAAAATGCAGAATTAAGCCGTTGTACCATCTAGGTAACCGTGATGATGTTTCCTTATTTACATTGGCGTACCCAGCTATTAGCTTAGCCCCCTGCCCACTCCCCCTTTCCTACCTACATAATTATTCCCCAACTATGTTTTTTGAGTAGGTAGGTACTATATATAGTTATTAAGCAATCAGAAAGGAGTAGAGGGATGGTAGAGGGACGGGCGGTCGGACAGATTTCTTTTTTTTTCTTTATACATATACACTTAGTTAGTAGGTATTTAGCCAGTGTCAAGTTATAGGTTCATTTTTATTTTTTCTCGTGAATATAGCGCATGCAGGCTTTAACTTTAAACTAAATTTAAGACTACATAAATAACTCCCCAAAGTTTGTTAATAAAGTGGTGAATAATTTACAGATAAATTACCAGACATTTTAGGGAACCCGAATTAACTAAATTATTTTAATTATTATCGATTTTAATTAAAATTATAACTTTACAAGTAGCAGTGAAGTGCATATATTAATTTATATTTATTATTATCCTATATATCACCTATATCTTTTTGTGAAAAGTAGACTGATTTAGAATCGACTAAATATTTTTTTGGGGCTCGATAGCGTTTTGATTGACTTAAACCCTATAGATTGACACAAAGATTGACACTTGACACTGACAATTCGGAGACGTTTGCTTGCGGCTTTTATACGGAACTTTGGTGTAAACAATTAATTTAGAAATTATTAAATTAAATGCCGTTCTTGTAACCCTTTTTTTAAATAATGATGAATGCCACCAGTTTATACGTCTCAACCTGTCGCCTAATAATATTGGCGGACGCTGCGGACAAGTCTTCGTGGACTGATTTATTTCGTTTGGTTCCATATTTACGACAATCGTTATCTTGCACTGTTTGTGGGAATCTGTTGAAGGAGCCCTTCACGCCGTCGAGTTCTAGTTGCCAACATCATGTCTGTAAAAAATGCAGAGGTGGAAGAAAGAAGCTAAAGCCGTCTTGCAGCTGGTGTAAAGATTATGAGAACTATGCTGAAAATTTACAGTTACGTATCCTTCTTCAGTGCTACAAGAAATTGTGTGAGTATTTTATGGATACGGACGTGTATAAAACGTTGCTGGACGAAGACGAGATAGCGGCTGGCGTGAATGGTGGGACAGTCGCAAGTTCAGGCCTCATAGACCTAATACAAGAAGGCGCGGGATTCTCCGACGACTACAAAAGTACGGCGGGTCTTTCCAAATCTGCGTACAGTATCTTGCCGTGTGTGTACACTAACTCTGCAGGAACACAAACCCAAGCCGCGTCATTGAGTAATACAGAAGCTAGGACATCAAAAGATTCGCCAAACACTAGATCTACATCAAATGGATCTCCACTGTATTCTGTTATGTATGCGGGGTCTGGGAATAAAATTACTATTAAGAGGAAAGCTGTTGATGAAACAGACTCGTCTCAAAGTGAGTCTACAAGTAGAGAAAGTAAAGTGAGTATTTGAACTGGTTATTAAATAATCATTACTGGTTTATGTTGTTTAATATTTATTCAAAATAATTATTTGTATTCAAAATATATCTATGAAACATGCATATCATTGCAAGGTGATATGTGAGGACTAACTTACTCTTTCAATTAATTACACTTTTATTTTCAGTCAAATCAATTAGGATTTAAGAAGCCATCAAATAGGTCTCGCAGCTCAGCCAACAGCAAAAGGAAAGGCTGCCGCTGCGGGAACGCTACAGCCACTCCCGGGAAGCTGACATGCTGTGGGCAGAGGTGCCCATGCTACGTTGAAAGCAAGCCGTGTACAGAATGCAAATGTAAGGGCTGCAGAAATCCTCACAGGCCTGATGGAATGAAGGTAACCTTTACTATTTATCAACAATACTAATAATTGTCACCAATGAGACACTTTATTATAAACATTAGGTAGACCTTTTGCAATCCCATTGGGCATAAGTCTCCGCTCTTGGTGAGTGAAATTTAGACCACTCCATCACGCTGGCTACCCGTCATGACCTACGGAGCCGAGACGTGGACACTCACGGTAGGGCTGGTCCACCAGTTTAAGGTCGCTCAGCGAGCTATGGAGAGAGCTATGCTCGGAGTTTCTCTGAAGGATAGGATTCGCAATGAATACATCCGACAGAGAACCAAAGTTATCGACATAGCTCAAAGAATTAGCAAGCTGAAGTGGCAGTGGGCTGGCCATATCTCACGAAGAACCGACAACCGCTGGGGTAAACGTGTTCTTGAGTGGTGACCTCGACTCGGCAAGCGTAGTGTAGGACGCCCTCCGACCAGGTGGGATGACGATCTGCGAAAGACTGCAGGCAGATGCTGGATGCGGCAAGCTGAAGATGCTATGGCGCTCATTAGAGGAGGCCTATGTCCAGCAGTGGACAAGCATAGGCTGATGATGATGATGATGATGATCACGCTGGCTGGCCTATTATGGGTACTTTCAGAAACTGTTTCAATTTTATCGAATATTTGTGTGTGTTATGATGTAAGTAATCACCATGAGCAAGTGACAATCAATGTTGAAAAACAATATTTGAATAATCCAATTATTAATTTTTTTCCTTAATGACTATATCAGTTCAGTCAGCTCAGTTTGAGACAGTGTTTATTATCATGCATTGATAATTGTCTTCCGTCTTTTGTTAGGAAACTTTCAAAAGGAAATGGTGCAGTACATTGAGTGAACTATATAGGTGCCACAAAAAGGGTATACTATTCATTTGCAACTTTACTTTGTAAATCTAAAACTATTGGCTTTGTGGGACAGTTAAAGTACTAAAGGTTTGGTTTTTCAAGTTTCTTCCAAAGCTGATAGCTTTAGAATTACAAAGTTAAGTTTCGAAAAAAATATACCCTTACTGTAACAACCTGTATAGTTAATCATGTACCTACTTTCGTTTCAAATTTAAAACAGTCCTATAGGTTAAATGTTTCCAGGTGCGGCCACACATTCCCCAGTTAGACAGCCTGCAGATGACTCTCAACTCGAACCCGGACAGCTCCCCGTCATGTTCGGGCTCCATGGACAGCCTCGACACCGACACTCTCACCATGGAGGCCATGGAGGAATCACTCAATTACACTGCAGATCTCAAAACATCTAATATCAAAGGTAAAATTAATTGAACTAGAAATAAAACCTTTTCAAATTGTTTATTTTAATATTAACTAAAACAAAGTTGTAGTATGTCCATGTGGAACCAGCTATAGTATTTTTGATTTGGCACAGTCTTCATACATATTACCTTTAGAAGGAGGCACTTGGTTCAAGGGTTTGCTGCCATTGATTTAGAATAAATGCAGTTAATGCAGATGACGTGCCCGAAAATTTCATTTTTTATTTTGTTATATTATAATTAATGTTATAATAACTTGCTAATTATAACAATAATTATAATAAGCTCATTGCATGACAGGTATAATCTTTTTTCAAAGCAATGATATTCAAACTAATTTACAAACATCGAAGTCATACCGTTTGCTTCATGTAAAATCATCTGCCTTTCTGACAATGAGCGTTGTGTGGAAATAAATTTACATAAAGAGATGCGATACTTACGATTCCACATTATTTCACCTAACCAACCAATATAGATAAATTATGCTCGCTGTTACAGTTTACACAAGTCAATTACAAGAAGTGTCGCCGTCGTTGCCGGCCACGATCATGATGGACGAGGACGGCTCCCCGGACGACGACATGAGCTCCCCGCGCGAGTACGCGCCGGGCTCGCCGCAGGAGCTGCACGACGGCGAGGGCGAGTCCCCGCAGTCCGGCCATGACGTCACCAGCGACATCGAGGTGGACGTATGACATCCGCTCTCCCTAGGGAGCGACTAGGGTATCCTCTCCGTCATCATATTGACTCGCGTGCTGCGGTGCCTGCACTGCTGTTTCAACCGCCAGGTGGCACTCGTCGCAGTAGCCCTCCTAGTCATATGCATGTCTAACCGGTATTAGATTTAAGATTTACGTTTTTAGAACACTTCTGTTGTATGTTATGTACTATCGTTTCCATGTTTTTTTTGTAACTACGAAAGAAATTCTGTATCGATAATTATTATTGATTAAAATAATTAATTTATTGGGTCCATCAAATCTGTAAATATATAATTAGTGTGTAGATTTAGCGATTACTTATTTCAGTACTTAAAATATATCCAAAGCATACTGTTTTCTATATTATGAAGATGAATGAGGTATGGAATTAATATCCGCTCATTGAAATATGTTTTAGTTTGTACTAAGTATTCTCAGTTATAATTATAACTATAAGAATAGTGTGTTTAGCTTTTACAATTTTAGCTTGATATAGTGATTTACAATTTTTGATTGTGTAAGATATATTTTACTACTAGTTTTATATTCACTGTAGCTGTTATTAAATTTAATATGACTTGAACTTGTATGTTATAGAAAATTGACGGTTACACTAATTGTACCTACTCAAATCTCTGGGTGTGCAAGCGGGCCGCTCGCGACAGCCGCATGTGACGTCATTTCATACATTTGCCTTGCCGGCGGCCATACGCTACAACACTAAGACCAGTATTAATAAATTAATCTTAAGTCTGATAGCGACCTTGAGTACGCTTTTGAGATATAATTTTGTACCGGTGTGCCATAAGAATGACATTTCCAAGATCAATCTCAGACTTAAGATCAATTTATTATACGGGCCTAAAATGTAAGTACGAAAGTCGACTGCACGTTTCTGGCTACTCGCGGCTGTCGCGAGTGACCCGTGTGTAACTTGCCTAATAAAACTCCGAACAGTAGAATGGAGTCAACCCACGTGTACTGCTGTAGACCAAAACCAACCTTCTGTTAGTGGTTCTAGGTTAGTTTTAGTTTGCAGACGTGTATGTGGGTTGGTTCCATTTTCAAAAAATTCGTCCTATTGTAAAATTGACAATGGTGCCGATTTTGTTGATACACAACTAAACTTGACCAACCATCTATATTGTCATCCTGCTCATGGTTATAATGTATGAACAGGATGGAATTACTTTTAGACATGTCAAATCAACATAATTGGTATCAATATCTCTCAAATAATACTAATATCGTATATTTAGATTGCAAAAAATATTTAAATAGTTACACATCAATTTGCACATTGTTTTATAAAAACTTTATTTTGCCATTTGTGATTATAGGTAGGTTGCCATTCCATTACAAAACATTATACTCATTTGGATTAGTCGCGCTGCCAATGAGTGTAGTTCTGATATCTGCCGTTGTGGCAATGAAATGTGATCATGATGGATATTACTTGTTTGTAAAAATTTATATACATAATACCATCACGCGATTATTCCTCGAAGGGGTGAGCAAAGGTGATCCACGTTTATGCTGATGGTATTTGGTTCCAATCTATCAGGGAGCGAGCCTAGTGGTCTAATATCGGGCACATCCCGCCTCATTGCGAGAGGAATTCGGGCAATAATCCACCACGCGGGCCCAGTAAGCGTTCAAAAGAAGTGAACGTTCGCGACGTGGTAATCTTAGTTGGAAATGAGAATATTAAATTTAAAAATAATTAATGAATAAATTATGCCAATCAAAAGACATGGTTCTACTAAATTAGAATACTATTAATAAAAAATCAACAAATGTTATTAAAGCTTCGCATTAGTACGACTACAAAGTTAACTGTGATATTTCTGTCACCAATTTATGTAATCCACCTTAACCGTATAGGACTTGGGAATATTTAATTATATGTCGATGCTTAGACTAATAAACGGCACTGGAGTACAAAACATAGTTCTACTTAATAATAATAATGTAAAATATGTTTATATCAATTATCGTGTCATTCGCAAACGAAATTAAATTAAAAATATTTTTTGTTATTCACAAGCTTTTATTTATTTGTAAAAAATCAAGCGTGATGCCATCACAATTACCTCTTCATGATTATATTGTGGAGACACAGTTTTCGTCTTTATCGTGTGTAATTTTGCCATCAAAATTCCATACTCTATCGAATTCTTTCTTCAAGGATTGGATCACTGCCGTATCTGATGTGAGTACCGTGGCGTCCCTGTTGAGATTCACTCGAACCGTGTCGTAATCAAGCGACCCCATCACTGCCACGGCATCATCCTTTCCTTCGGCGGCATCGATCAGAATAAACTCGTGTTCTAGTCTAACGACTGGATTGATAATCTTCACTTCAATGCCATTCTGAGCCAACAACCGTAAATTATGAACGTTGTCACTCTTGTGTATCGTTATCCTGATTTTCACATTGTTCTTATGCTGGGCACTTATGAAACACTCTGCTGTTGTATCGCTGGCTAGGCTCGGTAGGCACGCGTCTATCGACCGGTCAGCGTGGAGTATTAAGTAATAAATGCAAAGGAGATTGTCTAAACCATTTCGTTTCTTCGTTTCGTCATCGTTGGCACCGTAAAACAAAATTTCGTTGATTGTGAGGTCGGACGATTTGTTGGTGCTTCTTAAAACACCGATACCCAGAATTTTGAAAGCTAACTCGGCTAATAACGATCCGCCGGTACACAGAGCAGCTCTCCAATTTGTTTTCTGGTTATTCATTTTAGAAATTCCCTTTGTTATCACTACCCAGTGAGTCAACGTGTCCTTATAAGTATGATGTTCAAACTTCAAATTATATCTCACTACCCTACATTGACTGATAATAATTGTTAGATTTATTATTCAACTATGACGGTAGTTGAATACCAAATTCAAAGGGAAGCAATAAATACTGTGTGTGGGTGTTTGAAACCAAAAACAAAATCACATTTACATTGGTTCGGAAAAGTAAAATATTTATGACAGAACACCCTCTGTGACAGAACAGTTGAATGTGTTGATTTTGACGTTTTCTTTTGTATTACTATTTTAATCTTTTGTAAGAGAAGTCCTTAATTAGCGTAGATTCTGTCCTATCTGTTTGTTCCTTCCAATGTTGACAACGCCAAGGAAGTGATGTCACAGCCGAAGGTTCGGAAGGGCGCGGGCGGGGACGGCGCGGGCCGGGGCCGCGGCACTGCCCCCAGGGCGTCTGCCCCTGCCGCCATCCCGAACACCAGTCGCCCCAGGGAACAGAGCCAACAAAGCAGGAGCAAAAATAATATACCAAAAAGTGTGCGGTACGACTTGGAGAATGCGTTAGTCAGTGTAAGTCTAAACGCCTAGCGATAAATTTAGAGCAAAATGCTATTCCACTTATAAGCATATTGTATATCTATTGTAAATAAATTGTTATACCTAATAGATATAGCGAAAAGAGGTAGCTACAAATTGGTATTTTTGTGATTGATGTCAATCGTGCTTGTATCGTCACGTACAGCATAGCAAATGCATTGTTTCCTTTACAATAAAGTTATCTTTCCACTGTAGTTATGTGATGTGTGGTTCGAGGACATCAAGCCGCATCTGGTCCGCAATAAGATTAAGCTGCACGTGAGCGAGGGCGGCGCGGGCGCAGCGAGCGGCGACCACGTGCCCAACGCCGGCTGCTCACACCTCGACCCAGGTGCTGCTTCCGATGTACGAGCCTCCATAGCTCCGACATCTATTTAACTCTCTTGTTATTGATGAAACACACACGTCGTCGTCATAAAAGAAAGTTTATAGAGGTTTTGCTACCTACCTTCTTGAAGAATAGAAGGTAAGGCTTTGATTTTGGCGTGCAGCGTCGACCGCAACGGGATGCGAACTGTGCCGGCTACTATTCAACGCAGCCAACAGCATCGAGAGTGCAGTGTCGCAGGCCGCAAGCACCGTCTTGCAACCAGCTCCTACTGCACTCATCGCCGTTGGAGACGCTGGTAGGTGGTTACATATAAGTACCTACTACTTATATACCTACTTATTGTTTGGACAAAACATCTCGCCAATCAGGTTGAATTATCCTAGGTTAAACATCTAAAGTACTTACTGGGGGTTACTACCAAGTTTTGATAGGATCGTATACCGATTTACTGATCAAATCTTTCCATGTATTGCACAGCAGTGTCATTAGCGGAAACGTGCAGCTTTCCTTGTAAACGTATAGAGACATTCGAACACTCGGCGGGTATTTGTATACGTTCTAAGCTCATACTTGGCTCATACTAATACCCCTATTATTAAGTAGGCACCTTCTACTTAATAATATAAAGCTGCAATATTTTTTACAGGATCACCCTCCCAACTATGAAAACCAAACGCCAAAGCGACCGCGAACTCGCCGAAAACATAAGACCGCTCACGAACAATCGCCGGGGTCACGAGTGCCGCGCCTCTGCCGAACCCACAGCATTGTATCTTCACCGCGACCAGCCCCGTGGAATGCAGCCAGGAGGATCCCTTACCAAGAGCCTTGCCTGTCCACATCACCGCCTTATGACGACTGTTACGTATGCAAATTTAAATTTAATAATACACATGACATCAATTACCGAAGAGCTTGTCTCTGGTAACCATAATTATGATAGTATATCCAAGATATAACTTTTCTACATATATTAAATAACTATTAAACTCACTTATACACATCACTACAGCTACATACATTATAGATCTATTTTTACACATTCCTGGTAATAGATAAGAAAAAACAGGCGGTATAATAACATTGTAAGTTCTTTATTTCATTCTTAAGACACAGATATGCAATAAGTTTCAGATGAATGGTTATTGGTATGCAATTGTGCTAAGATAGTATAATAAATTTAGAATAAAACTATCGTTTAGGCTTCCAGAGTGTTTCTTACACCCAGTATTTTCAGATCGAAAGTGTCTTCTTTATTCGAACAATATCCTTAGAACAATTAGGAGTATAAAACTGTTATCCTTTTATATTTACCTACTAACTTTCTGCATCCAGTTCCAATTCACGATGTCGCGTATCAAAGCCAAGATACAGACCAAAGCGACTCAAACAGAATCGCAGTCGAAACGCCGCTTTGTGAGCGTCGGCTGCCAATCCAGCCCATCATTACTAAACCTACGACGCGTCAGACGACCTTCAGCTTTACGGCACTCAAGACCGGCATCGCCACTACATTTTAGTCGTCACGCCGAAGTCTCAATGCAAAGGGAAGTTACCTTTGTTCGATTTCCAAGTCCTGTCAAGAGCGCTACACTTCACCGCAACAATTCAAATTTGAAGTCGCATTCACAGACGTTGCCGGTTTTACAGCGACCAAAATCACCGCCATTGAACATGAGACGCGCATTGATTTCCCCAGTTAGACGGTACCATGTTGAAGGCGTTCCAGATGGAATGTGTGATACCAAGACAATCGATATTCCGATAAAAGCGATAACCGATAAATGCGTTCGCAAGCCCGCAACCACTACATTGTTTCCCTCGAGACGGGCTAAGCTCCCGCAGCCTGCAGAAGTCGCTCAGGAGCCCATACTGTTTCAAGATGTAAGTCGCCTATTTTTAACCCCCGACGAAAAACGAGGGGTGTTATAAGTTTAACATGTGTATCTGTGTGTCTGTGTATCTGTGTATCTGTGTATCTGTGTATCTGTGTATCTGTGTATCTGTGTATCTGTGGATCTGTGTGTCTGTCTGTGGCAACGTAGCGCCCAAGCTGATGAACCGATTTCAATTTTGTTTCTTTTGTTAGATAGGTATTCTGATCGAGAGTGTTCTTAGCTATGTGTCATGAAAATCGGTTCAGCCGTTTGAAGATCATCAGCGCTTTTGTAGGTTAAAAAAGCCACATTCACGCCCAAAACCAATTCCCTCGGCTCGAATCCATTCGAAATTTGAGATGATTGGATTTAGATTTATTATATTTTTAAATGATCGTAATAGTCTGAACTGGCTTTTTACAATATTATAAATATGAAAAGTTTCCCTGATTCTGAAAAAAATGAATATTTTATCAATTTTATTGAGATTTGTGTATGAACTAAAGACGTTCCATAAGTCACGTTTCAAATGATGGATACGCGCGTGCGTTAAATTTTGTTTTTTCTGTTAATGGTCATGGAATATTACGCTATCATAATTCTAGAGGGCGCTGCTCCGCCATTGACAAAGAATAATTATAAAAAACTAATCTAATTTAAAATAATTTTAGCGTTATTGAAAATTCTTCCCCTAGGCTGCTCCCGTCTACCTCAACCAGAGTTATTACATCAAATTGAATAATAATTGATAATATTTTACTAGGAATAAAACCTCCGTGACATCAATATTTAGATTCGTTGTCTATTCTAATGTCAATTATTATAATGTCATAACAAAATAATGTCTCATACTTTTACACAGATTTTCTGTTGATTATTGTACATCTTAGATTATAAATGAGGTAGCCAAAACAAATGATTTAATGGTGCTTTCATAATCTGGCATCGAAACTAGTTGTACCAGATGAATTTGCGAGATGAGCTATGGATACTGAGCTACGGGAGCTACGCAAATCGCGCTAACATCATTATTTGGAAGAACTAGGTAAATTATACATTTGATGAACAGGTCATCGCATCGGGGGTTTTTAAATTTTCAATTTAGAGTTATATGCATGTGTTTGTGATTCATCTTCTAAACGGCTTGTTACTACATTATTTGGGTATCTTTACAGACATTTAATTACGTGACTAACATCGTTGCTTATGCTTTCACCAGTCAAAAAAATAGGTATACCAATTACCTGAGATGTTTTGTTTCATCGATCATAAGAATATTAATATTGTTTATTCGTTGTCTTCTACAGGACTTGGTTAACATAATAGGAGAAAAGCATGATAAGAGGTTGAGGATTCTATTTAAGAACGTGGAGTCAGAGGATAGTGCGTCCTCACTGAACCTGCTGCCCACGCCCCGCGACCACACCAAGCTGGTCCATGACCTGAGCAAGCCTCCATGGAAGTGAACTCGCGGTCCGTTAATTAAGATGTTCTTAAAGTCACCGACTACGACTTCCGTTAGAATGAAATAATATATTGTTATTTGTTTATTATTATATTTATATTTGTGACGTGTGTGTTAAGATGTAGATTTATTGTATAGTTCATGGATTAAATAAAAAATGTAAAATTGGTAGTTTTATTTATTAATTGCAATAGGCAGATTAATCCTGACTTGATTCAATCGATTATCCAACGGAAAAGTTGTATTTTGTATAGCACAAAATCTAAAAGTAAAATTTATTGATAAATATCGTTTTCGTTTGTGAGTTGATATTGTTCGTAGTAGGTACATACCTTTACAATAATTTTATGAATCTTTATCTGCATTATAAAAATACTTAATTGCTGAATGTGTCTACCTCAGTATTATGGGCTCCAGTGATAGGTATAGGAAAAATAAATCAAAAACATATTTTACACGACACTTCGGATTGGTATGTTTAATTATTAACTTACGATAAATCCTTACTTACGACTCTTTACAAAATTACAACAGACGTATCGACTACAAGGCAGTTACAGGGTGCTTCTCACACGAATAATAGTACATTGTTACATGAGTGGTGAAAGTTACTTATTTTGTCGCGAGACGGGGTTTGGCGCCCGAGCGTAGCGAGGGCGCTAATAGTTCGAGGGACAAAATAAATCTTTCACCCGAGGTAAACACTGTGCTTTTCATTACGAATACAAGGAAAATAAAAATAAAAACAGGAATTGGCTAAATAAATAATACAAGGAAGTATAAACAATACTCTACAACTCGAAAAAAAAAATCGGATTGCCGCCTATTTTGTTTTTTTTTTCGTTGGCCGCCCAACTTCTTTATTTAGCCATTATTTTTCATTTTCATCTTTAAATATTTTGCCCAAATCTATGTTATTTTAAAGAAATTGTTGAAACTAAATTATAATTAGGCCATTTAAAAATATATATTCTTGAATTAATACTTAACTTAATGTTATTTCAATTTTACATCGTGCTGTAAAGTGACTGTAGAAAAAGTTTGAACATGGTTCCATAGAAATGTGAAAATGGAACTATTTTTTTTTTTATAATTTGACAGCTGTCAGTTGAAAGCGAAACTCCCGGGCCTGAAAAGTATTACTTTCAACCCGCTTCTCAGGCAACTTCAGACCTACTTTCAGAGTATGAGTAATGAAAAATAATTTACAAAAACAGTCGTACATATACACCACGCTCATTACAAAACTAAATAAATAACTTACACAGTCACCGAGCTTCGATCGCGACCGCGACAGCGGCGCACGCGCCGCCCGACCGGGGCCGAAGCGCGCACGCTCTTTGGATCCGAGAAAAGTTTGAACGTCCTCGCGTCACATTCGCACCGCTCGCATTCGCTAGTTTGTGTGCTTCACGTAGTCGGTTTCGTAGTAGGCGGCGGCGCCGTGCGCGCCCTTCCGGTCGAGCGCGCGCACGCGCACGAACAGAAAGGCGGCCACCAGCGATGCGACCACCAGCACCAGCAACAGCATCACCAGCCCTGCCACGAACGACGGCACCGACATGCAGATGGTCTCCGGGTCGCTTGCCGGAGACTGTATCACCACCGTCTCGTTGGCCGCGGCGTTGTTCAGTGCGAAGTTGACGTCGCCGGGCGCCACCACCTGGATGATGCGGCTGGTGTTCACATCGGTCATCTCCTGAGCGTCGCGCTTGTAGATACGCGTCTTCCCCGATGTTTCTCGTCGCCGTCTCACACCCATTAATCTTTCCGGCAGGTCCTCCACTGATCGAGGGCGTCCACCAAGGGTCGCGAGGTTACCATGACCTTCGTCTTTCCTCTTCACAGTGTTGTATACTCCGCGGCGACCCGGAGGCGGTGGAGGGGGTAGATTCACTTCATCTTCGTCTCTCGTCGGAGCGGGTGACGAAGGACTGGGTGCATTCGGTGTTGACGAAACTTGCGCTTGTGGCGGAGGTACTGCGTCATCGCGTTTTTCTGAGAAAGATCCTACCGCATCCGCTGGGTGCCGCGGATCCGGGAACGCGGGTGGCACTCCGTACTCCCCGTGCGGCGCCGGTGGTGGCGGGCCGTATTCGCCGTGAGGTGAATTAGACACACCGTATTCTCCACCACCTAAACTATTTCCGCCTAACAACGGCACACCATATTCACCGCCGAGGCCGCATTTAGGTTCTGGACAATTATATCTGCATACCTGAATGACACATTGGAAATGAACATTCATCGAGTCGGGGAATTTAAACGCTTGGAAGTAGGCGAAGGAAACAACGGATGCTGAAGGTCCGAAATTCTTTATCTTCTGGAACTTACTCATAATTTTTGGCCTCACCACACAGCCGTATTGATCGACGAGTTGTATCGGCGCCCTTTTACCGTCATGTGCGACGCAATTTCTGACCAACATATCGAATTTGTTTTCATCGTCTTTTATTGCGAGCACCATCGTCATCGTCTGTCCTATTTTTACGATTCCCGATACTTCGGAGGCCCACGGTCCTTTTCCGACTTGAATTTGCATCCAACACTGCAAGTTGTCTCCAAGAAAGTTCGCGGTGACAGCGTGCAACATGTCCACTTGAAAAGGTCTAAAAGTGACTGCCTTCTCGTAGAAGTCATACCATGTGCACCTCAGTTTTCTTGCCTGATCCCATACTTCTTGGACGTAGGGGTCGTACTGGACGATGATCGTGTTTTCTACATAAGAACCGCTTGGAGTAGGGCTTCCGTAGCTCGCAACATTATGATTAGCGGAACTAGACATGCCACAGCTGTTGAGGAAAATTTCGAATGTAGCGCTCAAGTGTCCGGTGCCCGGCTTCAGATGCATGCAGTGGGAGTCGCTGTAGAAGCCTTTGGAGAATATCATGCCGTAGAATGGGCGGTCAAATTCGATATTGACCCGCATATGAGTTTTTTCACACTGAACTTGTAGGTGTTTAATTTTAGGGCTATCTGGTGTGGCCAAAGGCCAGGGGTCGTCTGTGTGAGCCGCTGGTAATGGTGGACCGTAGGCACCACCGCCGCCTGCTCGATGTTCCAACGGCAACGAAGCGGAGTCCACCGGGGGCTCGCATGTTGTTTCCTGGAAAGAGGGAAAGAAAAATCGATTAATCAAATTGCTGCTCTGTTATAAAGTGAGTTAGGTACAAAATGGCTTTTTGTATTGTAGTTATTGCGTTGCTAACTTTATTTAGTATATTATCTGCAGTGGAGTACATTCCTGCGGCTCGTCTCAGTCTACATACTCTGCGCTACGCGGCGTGTGCGCGAGCGCGTGCGGCGATCGCCCTCGCCTCCATCCCGCAAGCGACGTTCTTTCCGACTTTCTACACTGATGGATAGCTCGCCCGAGCAATTATAATATTAATCAGCACAATCATACCGCCTAGATGAGTTACACGAGTGCTTTCGCGATACTGGTATTTTGTAGATTTACCTCTTTTCAAATAAAGTGGCGGTAATAAATGCTAATGTTTCACAAAACGTAGCTATTAGTACAACGTATGTTGGTGTTTATAGCAATGATTATAGCCTCGGGATTAATGCAAATTATAGCACGATGCAGGCATTTAGTACTAGTAGGCGAGGAGACGTTAAAAACTTATGCTCTTTTATCTAGGTGGGTACTGACTATAGTAGAAATAGTTCGTTCCTTTACGAAGACGTGTGCTGTGGCTCTTATAACACTATGGGTCAATTTGCAATAATTCACGTGTCTTCGTGAAAGAACTGACTATACCTCAACGATATTATAAGTATCCGTGGAGCCCATTAACTGGATCTCTCCTTATTTGGACGTTGGGAGTGAAATATGGGTGTGAGAGCTGACGCAGCAGGTGTTAGGTGGGTATAATGTGGGGGATAATGTAAGAATAGCTACCTAGTGCAGGTTACCGGCGGCGGAGCCGGTGCGCACCGCTCGCGTTTTCTAAACCGGTTAGAAATTACCCACTGATCGAGATTGTCAGTTGCGGAAGAAAACACTACTATAAACTTGCACAACTTTGACAACATGGTAAACTTTCCTTGGGAACCTTTATGTGTGAAGCCATGTATTTTACTACTGGAGCCCTAGCTGTAAATGCTAGAATTTTAATTACGGATTTTTGTACGAGTTAATTTATCTATCATCTTTGATTTCAATCGAAATCATACATACAAGTACCTGAGAGCTTAAATACCCTGTAAGCTTTTAACAACGTACCGCACTCATGTATGAACTTTATCATTTAAAATTCCGGTGTGCGTGTGTTTTAAATATTTCTCTCATAAACTTGACCGATTTTGATATGCTTTTGTAGGTACTTATGGACACACCTGGATAGTTCTTAGCCATAGTGGGACGCGGTTGATCGCGCTGTTGTATTTTCTAGAAATAAATGTACGCGTCATTGTATAGAAATCAAATCAATCCCAGGTAATAAACTTTGAGCACTGTTATTAGAAAGATACGGTATCTTTCATGACATCCGTGTTTAAGACCTACCTACTTGTGTATGTGTGTGTGTGTGTGTAGTGTGTGCGTGACTTTTGTTTCGGTATGCTCGTTAGCGTGGGTAATAATTGTAAGAAATTGATAAAAGCGATTACTCGCACATGCGTCCACCGCGAGCCCGCGACGTATCCGCCGCGACAGGTGCCGTGCGCCGGCGCAGGTGAAAGTATCCGGCTTATACTACATCCGTTTCCAAAACTTTATTGTATTCAGCATTGTAGTATATTTGCAAGGGCCAAAAACTAAAGTTTGGTTATGAAGTAACATCCCATTAAAAATATTTTTGTTGTAAGGTTTAAATAATGATGTATGTTAATAAACCATGGAACATTTTTGAATACATCTTTTTAGATAATTCAGTGGATACCTGAGAAATTCAAGTTTCACGGTAGGCCATTCTTTATAAGTTTTGAACTCGACAAGAAAGTCTATAATTGTAGAGTCTAATAATTTTCCGGGTGGTCATTAAAACCTGACATTGTTATTAAACCGGACGATCTATCTGTGGTCATACAACCAAGATCTTTGTAGTAGTTTCTCCGGTATAAAAATATATCAATTGCTTTCTTGCGGCATCCGCGAATAAAATGTGAGCAAGTGTGACATTTGTGTGGGAAGATTTTAAATTATTTTTCATAATTCAATGAAAACTTTGTCGCTGAAGCACAAAAATGAGGCTGCAATTTGAGACGTTAAACCATTTGTTTCCCCTTATCAACGAGATCATTATTAATCTAATTTGTCATACTTCATTACATTAGTATTATTTTGAATTACAAATTTAAAATGAAATAAATTAGCACATCGCGGATGAAAGTTGTTTAAAAGAATGAGAAAGAAATGGGCAAAACCGGATTTTATTCAGTTTGACTCGTGAATCCTAATAGGGTCGAGGTTATTTTTGATTTTCTTGCTATTTGCATAACACACTTGGCATGCGTGTTGCGTCCTTCCTTCGAGATGTGAACTTATCTAGACTATTCTCGTCGTTTCATCAAATTTGATCGAGTAGTTCTAAAGTTACAGGCATCGAAACAATGAGAATTCTAAAAGTGTCAAAGAAAATAAAAACATTTTCGTTGCGTAATTAAAAGAATATTTATCTCGAAAACTGTTACGCACATATCAAAATAATATAAAAACAGTGTTTTCTTTATTTTAAATAATTATAATTTGAGCTAAAAACATCTTGCGTACTCTCTAATCTCTATTATTGGTTTGGAATAAAGAGTGCTCTGTATATCTATGTCTGAACATATGTGCGTTTACGTAGTCCATGTTTCCTCCGACAGGGCCTTCTGCATACTCCGATAGTATTGTCTCGAACAATGTTTAGTGTCATCAGTGCGTGGGAAATGTGCTGCGTATACTATCAGATGGAGCGTGATTGAACGACACGACGACCTGTCGTATGAAATGTTGAAATTGTAACCACATGATAAGCGATACTATTAATGCCGATATAACTTAAACGTGTAAACCTAAACCAATTCATTTAATCTTTATTATATATTTTATATTTAATTGATTGTGGATGCCATGAGAATTGATCAATTTTCTATACTTAATTAGATTACATAGTCTTAGATTTTTGTAATTAACATACTTAAGAAATTACATTAATTTTTATTTTTAGCATGATATATCTATAGTTTAGGACATATCAAGCAACACCTATGTTTCTATGTACCATCAACAAAGTTGACGCTTGATCAATTTTTAACACGTTTCCCTTGCAGGCAATAGTCATAGGATGCCTCGCCCATTATGTTGTTGTCCAATGAGACGAAAAGCATCCGATGAGAAAAAAGCCCTTTTTTCAGAAATCCATTGTGTTAATTGTTTTTATAACCATGCTAGTCGCATGTGGCTGCTGGTCACTGCATACAAAATACAACCTTAAGGTGATCAAGCGTCGAGTTTGTTGATTGTACATGTGAGTATGTAGTGCGCTTGAACTTGAACTCGGAACGCGAAGGGCCACAAATCTTCGTAAGACTTTCCCTTTATAACATACAGAGAAAGTATGTGCTGACAGCTAGCAGATCATATTATAAAGTAGTGACTAATATCAATATATAATTAAAAACTCGTTAAAAGGGAACGTTGCGTGTAGGAAACTTTTATTATGCAAAATGTAGAGTCACCGAAATTAGTCTTATAAAACTGTTATGTTTAATTATCTGTGTAATGATTTTGTGACAATTTTGATGCAAATTAACGATGCGTTGTGACCTATTTAAGAACACGAGGGTGGACACCCGGTACGGGAGTAACGGTCCTTCTTACACACAGGTGTCTAATTAAACAGTTTTAAATTATAAACAACGTATTTCTCGAATTTACAGAAAGCGTTCTAAGGAATATTCTATGATTCGACAAAATATTGTTAAATGCTTTGAACAGTTGTTGGTTTTTACAATTATTTCATTTGCAGAATGGGGCTTAAAAGTGACGTTAAGTATCGCGTCTTGATAGTTCAATAAACATAATCTCTTGACAGGAGACAGTCCGTGAGCACCAATATTTAGCACCCATTGTAAGTCTGGCAGATCGATTTGCACGGCTTAATGGACAATAATAAACCATTGTGAACCGACTAAAATCTTACCGGTAAACGAAAGTGATCGCCAGTTTACACTTTCTTTAACCAATTGCTTTCTAACATGAATTAGCGATACTGACTTGTCATTGAACATAACTGATGTGTGATTTATTTATGATCAACTAGCTGTGCCCACGGACTTCGTCCGCGTAGTATTTAACGTAACAAAAATTTCGGGATTATCGGGATAAAAAGTATCCTATATGTCAATCCCGGTTATAAACTATCTGTGTTCCAAATTTCATCCAAATCCGTTCAGTAGTTTTTGCGTGAAGGAGTAACAAACATACATACATACATACATACATCTACACTCACAAACTTTCACATTTATAATATTAGTAGGACTCTACTCTATCTCCCATAATAAACTAAACGTGGTATAGAGGGCGAATAGTTACACACCGAATTGTCTCGTTCTGTCATCGGTAATTTTACATTGAAAAGAAGAAGACAAAGCATGATTATCTATTCAACCGCTTAACCACGTTTATTAATAAGGGGGTATAAGTGAAGAACCAAATGACCTATCGTATCAAATGATCAACGTCTCAATTGTAATTACAATTTGCAGAGAATATACCATACTAGCGAACTTAATTCAATTATTTAATTAAATTACACGCTGAAAACCTGTAACATTATACCCAATTACAATTAACAAAGTTATAAAATAATATAAATTCTAAAATTTATAAACCAAGTTTTAAACAATATGAGCTTTCTTTTCACTCCAAATGAATCATTCGACTACATCAAATTATCAAACAAGTGTGTGGGATGCTATTATTATTTATAATATCTACGTAACATTATATTATTAGCATTCATTAATTCATGGAACAGTCGACCAATGTTCTTAGATAATTATGTCCATAATGAAATGTGAAATCGATTGCACAAATATTGCGTCATCACTTGACAAAGCGGCGATATTCTATACGCGTGAAAGTGTTTTTTGAGACTCTAGCGGTCTCTCTATTTAGTGTCAGTAGGCTCTCGAGAGCTTACAAAAGCAGCATTGTGTAATCCGCGTGATTCAGTATAGGTAACATTGTTACAATACATTGTTTCATTCTATTGCCAAATTTGTTTTGCCACTTTTGATGTGAAACATCTATTGGCGCACTTTGGCAATAAAATCTACCAGTTTTCCGTCACGGTGACGCTCTCTCATGCCGTCATGAAGGGGCTCTACGCCACCGCTCTCGACAAACTTGTGTATGCGCGCGCGCATACTATACACGGTATACATGGTTCACATCAGCCAGACGTCACGTGACGGTCAACTTTTTTTTCAATCGACAAACATGCGTTATACCTGATTGGTAAGAACCTGCTACCACTCAGTGCAGTCTGCCGACCAGTACACCTAGTATTTGTAAAGATAAATAAGACTAGAGTCCGATATCCAACTCGTTCTCATGTTTAACAAACGGTGTTCGCTGTCATAAACAAATGTTACTGCTCTACCAAGGTAGAGTTACCTACCTATACAAAGAATGTGACTGCACGCAATCAATTTGCAATTAACAACATCAAACATTGATTTCTCTCGAACGCCTCTACATTCAATATCAGCATACGCAGTTAGTTTCCAATGGTCTACTGTTTTGTGGATGCGCTAACGGAATCATTAGCCTACTTGCCGTGAACGCGAGCGGAAAAAGCTGAATAATGTAGGAACTAGTGTTGCCAGGTGCATCATGCGGAAATGCGCGGCACGTGGGATTGTAAAAATAAACAAAATACTTACACATCGAATTTCTGATTGTAATAAAATGAATGGGTACTTTCGCTTATATTTTTATGCAATTATTCTTTGATTATGTGCTCTTGACTGTGTTCTTAAAATCAGCGATTTCTGAAGCTACTTAAATTGTGTAAAAATTACTGCACCCCAATTTAAATGAGTTACCCAATCAAAGTGACACATTATTGTGCTGTTGTAACATACGCATGCGATCGCTCTGCACTAGGCGTTCCTCGCATCATGAAACATCACTTATTTACACTTTTTTGTTCACTTACAGTATTGTTCTGAAAAGTATACCTACATGACAGACAAGACAGAATTCGATTAAAATTAACAATGGATATCTTTGTTATTCGTGCAAACTTTATTTTCTTAAGTTTGTACATAACCAAGTAGTGTATATACAGGCTTCAATTTGGGTGATTGATATCTTTTAGAAGGTACATTTCTAATGAGAAACAAAATAGAGCAATGAACTGAACACAGCTGTTTATGCATGCGTCAAAATACAGTAACATTCACAAAGTTCACAGGAATCCGTATTTCTCAAAAACGATTATACTTAGTTCTTTTCAAACGGTTGTCAGGAGCTCAGTTAACACAGCAGACTGTTATCTGCTCTGTTATGTTAGTGCAAGACTGCTCCAGCGAACGGTACCGGCTGCCTGACCGAGTGAGCTCGTGTTGGATGATTGGTGGCATCGCCCAAGATTGATGCCACACGTTTATTAAATCAAGATATTTGTGAAGCTTCACCTACTTCGATCAATTATGTTAGTCCTGGAAATCGACTGTCGGTTGATAGGTCCGAGCATAGTCTGCCAATCATGAAGGACTGGGTTTGAACTATTTTTAGATGTTTATGCAATCCGAAGTATGTTCAGTAAAGGTAATAGATACTACCACTGGTAAAATATGAGTGTACAACAACGCACCCCTATCTGGCTCTTGGGTATATGCAGGCGTTAGGTGAATATTTCGTACAAGCAGGAAAAAGGAATTCGAAACCTGAATGATTGAAAGTCATCAGCAAGGTTACTATCATCTATACTCCAAGAGGGGTAAAGTCCCCCAAATTTTGCTTGAAAATTTAGTATTATATTAGTAAATGTAAAATATGAATTGAAATATTTATTTCATCCGCGGAACTACGTGTGTGATATAAATTTGTTGTTTCAGAATACCACAATTGTGTCCAATAATAATGAGAAAAAGTAATTCATAAAACAATAAAATAACTCGGAAAGTCAACTAAGGTGTGCGATACAAGACCAAAAAATTTTCCCCATCAGCGATGTCAATTATGTTAGCGCGCTGATATAATAGAGTTCTCGATATTTTATAATTAATTATATGGAATGCATATTCATGCTTCTATCTCTTTTACGGTCAGTTTTATAGTTAATGGGCAAAATAAATTATCCCCATTAATGTGGAAAATGTGACCCAATAAACTAATTTTAAAGTTTATTATAACCATGTTCTTTCGTAAATCTTTAAATAACATTAATTATACTTATTTGCAATTTCAGACTAAGATTAAATTTAAAATAAAAAAATTGTATCCTAAATTTAAACCACTATTTCCTATAAATAATAAATTACATATCTTCTCTATATACGTACTTATTACGAATAAATAAGGCTTTACCACGAGAATATTTTATCTAGTACCACAGGAATCACAAAATAATTAATCAAAATCTCAAACTGACCTGTAACAGGAGCGCAGCGGCCACCAGCAGCAACCTGATCCTCTTCATAGTCACAGTGCAGTCAGTCAGCTCCCTGCAACCAAAGAAACACGTTCAGCACTAGCCGTGGGCCGGGCCGCGGCACTTGGCGTCGAGGCTACTGCGCGGGCGCAGCCATAGCGACGACTATGTTCACCGGACTGAAGATCCGAGCGCCCATCTCTCCCCCCTACAATCCCCCCTAAGGCTGTTGTCTCATTACACACGATCGAAGATTTTCCCTCAATAAATAGATAGGTTTCTATATCAGTGTGAATTAAAAAAAAAACGTGTAGAGAATGATGGTCTACTGATCACATCACTGAAAGCACTGAAGGCTTAAACTCTCAGTAATATAAACTCGAACAAGAATCCTGCAAGTTAACTAAGATTTGTTTTACATTATGTGCTTACAAAGGCGATAGCACGAAGGCATTCGACATCAACCTTTCTAGATATCGTGCTAACCAAATGGCTTATCGATAATTTCGTACGGTCTGAGGGGGATTTAGGATCTAAATTATGATTGCAGCAAACACTATATCACGGGCGTTGACGTAGGTATCATGGGTATTATGGGTATTTAGAAAAAGGATGAATGATTTTGCCCCTTTTCATAATTATCTTTACAAGTTAGTACTTAGCTCGCTGCTCGTAAACAGTGAGACAAGTGGCTGCTTCACCCCGCTCGCGGCAAGTGGGCCTGACCCAGTGACCGAGTGTGGCTCGCGGCGCCGGAACTGCATCGACTGCATCTTTCACTGCGCGCGCGCCGATCCCGTTGCGTCGAGAGGAAACCACGCGCGGCCTTCACCCTATTACCACCAAGGTCGCATTTGTTGGCAGGTGTAAGTTTTTATTATTGTTAGTTATATATAACTTTTAGGTATTGCATTGAGTTTTTACAAATACGAAATAATTTTCCGAATTATGCAATTTAGGGATGACGGAAAATAGTATGTAATTATGTATCTTGCAAGGAGAATGTTTCACAGAAAAATTTCATTTATAATGTCTTGATTTTTCAACAACTTGAAATGTATCTCGAATGCTATAGCCTGCTCAGAAAATAAATACCTAAATTATCCGTAGGTACAGTTCAGACTAAATCTTGAATTGAGTCCCATTTTTTTTTAAATTTCTCCTCCATAGCCGTTTCCATTCAGTTTTCTCTACCGGTCGCAGAACCCTTTTGTCGCAAATTACATAATGCAAATACCTTGCCTGGCATGCATCACACAGGCCTGCGACGCGGTTCCGTGCATTTCCAGCGGAACAGCGCTCGCGCACTTGGCGATTTCACAACAGACACTCGACCGCTCGCCGGTTAGAAAGCACAGAAAGTCTCATCTGTCGATCTGAGAGTAGTCAACGCATGAACACCGTTAGCCACTATGATATGCCATAAAACCACTAAATACAATATAGCAGGTCGCTCCTAATCTGTGATTTATGAGTATTAAAAACGGTAATCTAACTAAACTACATAATCCTGATACCTGAAATATACCTGATATAAAGATACCTGAGATCAGAAAAATCCTCATAAGGAATTACATCATAATGTGTGCGTAATTGCATCAGAAGTAGGAAATTAATTTTAAATAGGTACTATAACCCTTTTTGATTCTAATTTCTAGGAGAGGCGCTTTCGTCTTAAAATAATAAAACAAATACCACTTAGTTACGTTTATACAGGGTTATTTCAAAATAAGATTTCCACGAACTCTAAAATAAAACGTGGAGTAAAAAGTCGAACGATACATATTTTTTTACAAAGCGGCTGCGCCCAGCTGTCAGTATCTAGGCTAGTCAGGTAGCCACTCGTAAGAAAGCGGCGGCCCTCGGGCATTTTCTATTTTCTGCAATCTGCGCCGATATTATAATACTATATTATATATACTTAAATAGACGCTGTAGTAGGTGTCGGGCGCACTCAATTAAGCACATCTGACGGTAATGGAGGTTGGCCAGCTTTCCCGGATTTAATAGTACACGAATTAAAAAATCAATAATTAAACTAGAACTAGAAGCTTGGATCTGGAAGTCGAAACTCGACGTGATGGACAAGTAAGTGAATACCTATAATATTTAATAGCTATCTCGGCTTTAGGAGTCTCTTTAGGGTCTCTTTGCTCTAAAAAGACGAAACAATGTTAGGTACATAACTCTGACACTAAACCTATTGAATTTCGGTATGCCAAAATAGATGACATGGTGACCCTTTCGTTACCTCTTCGAATACGGACTACTGCGGCGGTGTTTTGTGAGATAAGACTATCCTCGATTATAATTAAACTAATCTAATTTTGCTTGTCTACGAAAAATAACAGCACTCTGTAATGTCTGTACATCAATTAGTCGACCATCAATAACTCAGAGTATGTACTATCCGCCTGAGGGCAAATCGTTGTTTGCTTGCGTCTATTTTAAATTCCATAATTGCTCTGTCAAAATACTGCCGACGTGAGGACTGGAGTATCATCCAACCTAGACCATTGATCAACGTTCAACGCTGTGTGAAAGTTGTTCTAATTTTATGTTCATCTACTAATGTGTCATCTGAATAAATTGCAGTCGTGCTACATAATGTTTACACACGTGCCTTTGAGGATCGCATTAATAATACATATGTAAGCAATTTAAACAATCAGATTGTGAAGCATAGAATAACAGATGGACAGATATAGGTAATGTAGAGTTGCGACCGAAGGGGGTATGAAATCCGTTCGTGGGAAGTTGCTGGCTGGCGTATTAAAACTATATAAAAAGTCATGAACAGATTTCACACGAGATGATCGACAAAAAGTAACGTGACGTCGCAACTTTGCGCTGAACTTTCATTTTCTGCCTGTCGCTGATCTGCAAGTCAATGCATTCTGTATCGACAAAGCTGCGTTTTCATTGCCATTACTTTTCCCTATTTTTTTTTTGAAGACTCTGATGGTACCTCTAATTTTTATATTGGAAAAGTCATGTGCCTATTAGAAAAATAATATTTAGCCCTTTTGAATGTCCCACTTCTGCTCAAGATCCTTCCCTTAATGCCAGGGATGTTCAGGCCATAATCCGCCGCATTGGCCCGGAACTTGTGTTAGGTTTTCTAACACATGTAGGTTTCCTCACGATGTTTTCCTTTACCGTAAACAAGTGATAGTTATATAATTGAAATTATGATCAACATTGTGAAAACTAAAATCAAAAGTTTAAAAACGTGAAAAAACTTTAAATTGTATTGTTATAATTATAACTGTTATTATCATTGACTTTCGCATTGTGAAATATATGTAGGTAATGTGCACTGATGTTATACTTAAGTATGTGCTTTTGACGATAACTTTGAGTGTAAATAATGGATGAAATAAGAAGTATATAATTTATTTAACATTGCTGTTATTTCGTAGTGTGATATCCTGGTACCACACATTTGGCTATCGGCGTGAAGTCTAACTGGTATGCGCGTGCGCGTCCGTGAAAGCTGTCGAGTCACGTAAAGCAATTACATGAAGTGGCAATAGCATGCGCATCTTATCCTTATCGTCATATCTCTATACCGGCTCTTCTATTGTCTATGACAACAATTGTTAAAAATAAAAATAATAAAGCAAACAATTGTTTTAATATTTTCGAATATCTGTAATTATTATAATATGATAGTTAGGCAGATCAATGAAATCATGAATGTTTTCTAGAGAAATGAGAAATTTAACATTATTTTATGAACAGCAAAAAAACTTTGTTGAACTCAAAATATTAATACTGATAGTTCTCTGAATGAATCTCCGGCACTATTACACACGTTATTATATTTGTTGTTTCATTTTTTGTATACAAAAGAATAACTAGATGAATACTGCTGTCTGCAATATGCAACTCGGTTATTTGATACAATCTTGACATAATGGAACGGAGCAAAAGTTTTTTAAATATAAGTTTATTTATTTATTTGTTTAGGCTCACAGAGCAAGTTATAATCTATAAAGGTTTTGTACATAAGAACTAAGCTTAAAACTAGATTAAAATCCTACTAATATTATAAATGCGAAAGTTTGTTAGTGTCGATGTATGTTTGTTACTTTTTCACGCAAAAACTACTGAACGGATTTAGATGAAATTTGGAACACAGATAGTTTATAACCTGGATTAACACATAGAATACTTTATTTAAGTCCACGCGGACGAAGTCGCGGGCAGAAACTAGTAAAATAATTAATTAATTAATAGACATATATAATAACTGTAGTCCTACAAGGGAAATCAAATTAGAGACAAATATTATACCCACAGATAATAATGTTTTTCTCCAATCGTTTAAATTATTCATGAACAAACACACAAGCAGTGAGTACATCGCTGTCTTTATTTATACATTTGCTAAGTCACTTTCGGCTCTGATTAACGGCTCGTGGCGTCGGCTGCGACTTTTAATTGGCTGGCTAGTAACAACCTGAAAGTTTTTTAAATTAATGAATGGGAATCGCTCAGGAGATTAACTTTTCTTCTCCATTATAATTTCGGCTTAGAAAGCGAGCGTATACACACACGGACCTGTCCACCATTGTTGAGTAGCGCATCTCAATTGTTTCAGTATTAACGAGCAACGCTCAATTCAATGCATTCCTGAACTGCAACAGATCTCTCCAGCATCTGAATGTAAAAACGATAAATAATCAGCGTCTATTGAAGCGTTTCCAAGTATAGGCAAGATTTGCTAACGTGCGTGGCTCCGATGGGACTGGAATTAATCTGTGAACGTACGAAACCAGCTATTGAATTGTTTTACCAGCTTTCGTTTCAAATGAAAAACATCGCTAGTTATTGTTATGTTCTACGGTGATTGTGATTTTCACTTGCGGGGTTTACGATCAAGTGAGAACGTGTATGAGAAGCTGTTATTGGAGCTCGCGCTTCGAATAATTACTTATTCGGATAAGTCTCCAAGTAAGGATTAATTATTGTAAAATAAAATAACCTTATGAGCAAATAAGGTTAACTGATTCATTGTACATTAGTTAATTACAAGGTCTCTATCTAGAGACCGACTTATGTCCGTATTAATATATTGATCTCAGATCTGAGAGCAATCTTTGATTTTTTTATTTTTTATGTCGTCTAGTACAAAATGTCATGTCATAAGCGAGTGTTAAGACCGTTCTCAGACTTGAGATAGGTTTAACACGGGCCGTATTAATAAATCATTCTCAACTCGTTTGACATATCATTTTGTACGGGTATGACATAAGAATGACATTTTTAAGACCGCTCTCAGAATTAAGATCTATTTAGAGACTCTACATTAGTAACAATACATTGTAATTCAGTTTAATTTAATTTCCAACCTTTATCAACGTCCCACTGCTAGGCTGAGGCCTTGTATAGTATAAGTAGCCATAAAAAGGAACAACAAAATCCAATCGGTAATCGCGCGGCGTATGGCCAGATGATCTCTAAACACCACATTCTTGGCCCAATAGGATCCTCGGTCGTGTTAAAATATCTTGATTGTGATTCGCGTCACGTAGTAACGTAGTAGCGTTGCGGGGTCATTAGCTCAAAAGAAGACTAATTCACTTTGCAGTAAGTATTTACTACGGTGTCATTAGAAACAAAAGTATGATAGAGCACCAAGTTTACTAAACGAAAGAAATCTTTTTCAGAAAAAAAAAACAATTGTGTTAACAATCATTTGATATGTAGTCTTGCTGACCAAATTTCCATGTATTACTTACTTGTAACTAATAAATACATATTATGGAACTTATATGCAGGACTTCATTTATTTAGAAACTAGCTGAGCCCGCGACTTCGTCCACGTGGAAATTAACTTAACAAAAAAGCCCGCTCCTGCGTTCTGAGCCCGCGCGACAGGACCCATTTTTGTTTTTTTTTTCTAAAATAATAGTAGCCTAAGTTACTGCTTATAACGAACTACCTCCTGCCTATCCAAACTACCCCCTTCCCTACCCCTCTGTCCCACAACCCTTGAGGTCAGCAGCGTGCGAGCAATGCTTTTGTATTTATCATTAGTACTTTGATATCGCATCCATAGTTAAAACTAAACTCAGTGCAAAGGGTTATTACAAAATCTCGGATTATTTGGATGATAAATCAGCTTGGGACTAAGCAGCTCAAATCTCGACAGTCAATAATAATGTCAAAGCGTAGCGTGTCTTGTCCTACTAGTCCGAATGATTTGTGTGATTCTTGGTAACATCAAAAGGCATCTCACTGGAGCTATTTTAATATTTCTATTAATATCTAAGTACTACCCTTTGTAATTATTGAAAATAAGCAACTGGCGATTTAAAAAAAAAATTACATGTAAAAAGACAAGCCCGCTGAGTTTCTTGCCGGATCTTCTCAGTCGAGGTCGCGTTCCGATCCGGTTGTAGATATAAGGAAAAAAAAATATGTAAATTGACAATTTGTAAGTGCCCCCGCAGGCCTAAATAAATGATTTGAATTTGAGTTTGAATAGGCTTAACATCGGGCGAGTTTTGAAGAAAAGATTCTAAAAGTAACAAAACAAAAAACATCAGGCGAGATGTACGTTTGTTTGCCGACTTTGTTATATATATATAAATGAAAAGCCTCATTTACTGCAATGATTGACAACTGGCGTAACAGGCCACTTGTGCGCTGAACACATATCACGGTGACGTATTGATTAGGTGATTCGCCAAAGACCGGCGCGGGCTCAAGGTTACGCCACGAAACACTTTTACCGACGCGCCCGCAGTTCGTTGCTCTCCGAATTCTGAGCCTCCCGGCATCAATGGCGACCCGCTACGCTCGTATATTGGACCCTCTCCAACAAACAAACAAAATACCACTCAAAAGTTATGGTAATAGCACCGAGTTCCGAACGGGGCGCAGCGCTTCCAAGATGCTATCCGCTGGCGTTTACGTTCAATGCCCATGTTAATGGTAACGAGAAACGTAACGTGGCCCACTTTCTCTTTTAAGCACACGCTGTCTCTTTCATCGTTTCGGCCCATGAACTTGGTAGAGCGGGACGGTGGTGGTTAGTCGTTTCGTCGGGGAAGCTGGGCTCGCTTTCTTTGCCGCTCTTGGCATTGGAAGTGTACAAAATCCGGTAACTTTCGTTGACGGTGCGATTGTGGGCATTCTGTGGGGCGCATTAGTGCCGGCCGGCCCGGCTCGTCACAATTAGCTGGTCTCGTTGTTACGTAAGGATTATTTATCAATTTTGTAACAGAAAAAAATGTTCGTTGACCTATGGCTGAAATGAAAGACTAATCAATCAAAACGCATCTAACATGGAAACATTTCTTGGAGGTTTTAAATATCGTCCCATAATAATAGGACATCCACACAATAGATTTACGACATTTTAGGTTACTCTATGTTTATAATTCCATAATTTTCCAAAGGTAGGCTGTAAACCATAGTAAGCAGTGATACGATATATATGTATAAAGTAACGTAAGTAATTAAGGGCCGTATCAATAACTTGATCTTAAGTCCGAGAGCGATCTTGAGTACTTGTTTGACGCTTTTGTACTGGTATGTCAAAATAAATAAATTTCCAGAAAAGCTTTCAAACATGTAATGGACTTATTAATACGGTCAAATAGCTAATTCAGAGGCGGCAGATATTTTTATATTCATCCACATTTTAACAGCTTGTGTTAAACTTACTATCAAGTTTACGATCGAGTAATTAATTCTTTATTTGAAACAGTAATCGATTGACCGGCTTGTTATAATCACTAGAGTACGAGTAATAAATGAGAATACTTAAGTAAGCAAGCTACTCTACAGGCATGGCATAAGATTAAATTATTTGAGTTCGCCGGCTATTCCGTTCGTTCCGTGTCGCGCTCTTTGACTTTTCCCGACAATCGATACCTGCTATCGTATATCATGGGCACATACATTATAATCCTTAGTGAAATCTAACTAAATCACACAATTGTGGAAGCATGACTGTAAGTCATTGTAGGCAACTGTAGGTCTAGTACTAAGTTGGCATTCAAATTATATCGATATTATGTATTTCATAAGTAATAATGAATTAGAGCTTGGGCGTTCTAAATGCAAAATTACAAATAATTTGATAGTTAATTTTGATATTATTTTTAAGTAAACTCATATTTATAGATTTGTATATAATAACCCTGTCATAACGAGTGTTGTGGTGAAAAACACACCCGCACAATGGAGAACAGGTGAGAACCTATTAAGGATCACGCCTGTTGGTGAGACTATGCGGCGCGTATGTAGAGTCGGCTTTAAACTTATCAAACTGAATAAATGCGTGCCACCAACCCACTTACAAGTATTACAATCCGGTAGCAAAGCTTATCGGCTCGAGTGACTTATCTATGCTAATACATGCGCACGCGCACTCGCATCGACTCTACTGCATTATGGAAATTCTACTTAATTACGTACTGGTTCTCTATTATAAGTCACCTAGCGTCAATCGGGATTGGTAAAATTGAGTTAAATTGAAGTGGACTTACATACCTATTTGCATACGACGGGTTAATTACGAGGAAATTATTGCGAGATTCTTGTCTGGCTTAGTAGGGTAAAACGTGTATATAAGAATAATTGTAAGAGTAGTAGAAACAAGATGATTAAGGATTAAGCACACATTTTACAGTTCTACCCGAGACCTGCTGTCATCCCGCCTCCCGCTTATCAAGTATCATTCCCTACTTTTGGATGCACTAGAATAGTGTGGAAGAGAGACCGCAGTATCTGTGCGAAGTGGGTCCGCACAAACTGATTCAATGATTAGCAGAACGCTAGCCATAGGAAGAAAGGCAGACCACAATGGCCAGATCGACAACATATTAGAGCATCAAAAATATAATTTAATTAATATACCTCCAGCTGATTACTATAAAAATGCAGAGTGAAAACACCGGACATTGTTATTTCCTCACGAACATCTTATTCAACTATCATCATTACAAATTGAGTAATGGGGGTTTATCGTGTTTTATCACACCCAAAGAGCCGCTGGGCATCAGTGGGAAATAATGATTTATGTGTTACTCAATGTTTGATGGCCCGAACTGGAAAAGAAAGTTGGTCCACAATGGCGTGCCAAGGACGAGGGCGTCGCTCCCGAATGTTACGCAACTCCGTGAGATAATTTATCGTGCCGCGCCGGCCGGCGGCGCCCGCGCACACCTTACGAAATCGTACAATGCGGATGCCGCTCGAAGGACAATGACTCCGATTCGCTTTCTGACCTATGGTCGAAGCTCAAGGCTGTTGCTTTCACTCGTGGTACTACACCATGAGAAAATGATGGTCAGCCTGATAAATGTTGTAACAATTTTAACGACTACCAAAGGAATTTCGATTCACGCGATGACTTGAACTTCTTAGTGGGGACTGTAAATTCTACATAGAATACTTACATAGAATAGAATAAAATAAAATATATATATTTTTAATTATTGATTTTTGTAAGTACGCAATGTTTCTCTATTTTAAATTACGTTCTACGTTACAAATAAAATTTGGTAAGTACCTAAGTATCTTTGTACGTGTTGGATCCCAAAATCTACTTACAAAACAGAATTAATATTACGCAACCGCCAGCAATCGTATCTCTCACTTGCATAGGTAATTACTCAGGGTGAAAGTCGATATATTCGGCAAGAAATGATCGAGTAGCTCTATGATCTCGCTGCTCGCTTTCGGCTCTAACGAGTAGGTACATTGCATAAGATTTACATAGAAGCAAACATTTACATAATTGAAGATGATGCATTGGAAAGTGATTCGTCACATTCCATTTAAAACCGAACTAGAATAAATGCAACTAAGTTATAGCTTCCAATGCTTTTTCTTATTTCTCACCTTGGTCGCATTGATGTCTTCCTTTAATATATAAATTACACTAATAAGACATCTTCTATTGACCCCAACTTTATGACGGCAGTCCTAATAAATGTCTCAATAAATGTCCCAATAAATTATGACGTCACGTGAAAGTGAGAAGATTGTCGAGATAAGTAAGCCGATTAGGGAGAGATGTTACTAAACGTGTAATATTATATGGCGTGGTAGGTAGATACTTACGAAAATATCTTGGTGACATAAATTCGTGTGTGACCCCAGTTAAGAAAACCTGAAACAGAACAAAGAATATCATAAGTTTAGCATTAAATAAACTGAGTTCTATTTAATTGGAAGTTGGTACAAACATAACAAACCTCGTCGGTAACAATAGTTTTTAAAAGGTTATTAAGGTATTTAAAATTTGCCTATTATAATTCGTACTGTGCCTCAGTTCCTGCGGTGGTGCGGACAATAAGCTGTCGTGCATTGCCAACTTATATTAAGTAGCTGGTGACGATCGCAGCCACTCGTGGATAGGAACTATGATTTCGTTTCAACTCATAAAGAATTCGCATAATATATAATTAATTTCGTATCTTCAATTACTACAATTATTTCCTTTAGGTAAAATATACCTACTAGTGTGTAACTGTTAACGTATCTACCTTTTTGGTAATGCGTGCATGTAAGATTATAATTATTTAACAAAAGAAATCCTCATTTTTCTTTTTGCGAGTCGATTTTTTGTGTTTTATATAACTACTATCGCAAAAGCCCGCTCGCGCGTTAGGATAGGAGCCCGCGCGACAGGAAGCATTTGTGATAGTAGGTATACAAGACACGAAACTTCGACTCGCAAATGTTAAATTTCATTTTTGATAAGTTAAATTCCACGCGGGCGAAGTCGCGGGCACAGCTAGTTTTACATAAAACAATCTAATCAACTGAATCAATAATAAAATAAAATTGGTAAGTGGTATGATAGTATTGTTGTAATCCGTAGTACCTATGTAAAACAATCGAATATTATGACACCAATAAATTGAGGGACATTTGTAATAGGTACCTACCTAATTGTATAATTTCATACTTAATATTCTAACCAGTTTTGTGTGACAGACTGGACAAATAATGTTACGCAGCCACCTACATTCTATTTACGGTATTGCTACCATTGTTCTATTATGATGTCACAATAATAACTTTATAATCCGAGTAAGTTATCAGCGCTGTGCATTGTGCGCGGTGAAATCGTCCTTGTGACAATGTAGTCTGTAAACAATGAGCTATACTTCCTGTAGGGTGCTTTTACGTTGGTTCTTGAAAGTGAAAGTATGAAATTAAGGAACTCGATCGCACGCTGAAAGGGATTACGAGTCAGGTACGAAATAAAATATAAATATAATTGCAGATCCGCAATATATGTCTACAAAATGTATTTTGTAATTAGCACTTTCAAATTAATTATCGGGTTCCAACTTCCACTCTATTAAGAGCTTAATGGAGCGTATATTGGTTAAGATTCTAAAATTTCTTCTTTCTTAAAAAATAAAGCCCACCTAGTTTTATTTATTAGCCATTTATTTATTAATCCAGTATTTCACCAGGTACTTGACATCGGACACAAATAGCATTAACAAACACATTTAATAACGATACAAGACAAAAACATAACTATCCACTTTGGAAGAGATGGATATCTTAGATCTTTTAAATTAGAATCATATAATTTATCAAGACAGTTAACATAGAAATGAAACGTCGCCATTATTGACAGGTTGCAATAAAACCATTTGGAAAATGACTGACATAGAAAAGACCACCGAAGACGCCGCCGAGTAACTAAAACTATGTGGAGTGATCGTAGGATGGATGTGGTCTGCAGCCTCTCGTAAATACGAGATGAAAGTGGTGAAATCTGCGGACGGGCCGCGAGAAATCGCCGCCATAATAAATAATGCACTAGTTTGGTCTCGCAAGCCCTTAAACCGTCCAACAGGTTCTAACGCACTTGTGATTCGACAAGAAATATCGTCACTCGTACTCGTTTGGGTGCAGCCGAATAAAATACCTTTCTATCGAGATAATTACCGGAAGATTGAGCCATTAGATAAATCGATACGATAAATAGACGGAATTAGACGATGGATGAGTTTATAGTGAGTAACGAGCAACAAAATTAAGTGTAAGTAAATAAGTTTCACTTTTAAATTAATGAAATGTTCTTATTACTATTCGTATACCCAATTGACATCTCGAATTATCGGTATCTACACAACGAATATTATAAAAATTATGCAATTATATAAATGCACAAATAAATAATCTCCAGCTTTATAGAAACCACAGGAATTTATCATCCGTCTTCCTTGTTCGTAGCATCTCTATTATAGATCCTCTGGTACGATATATAGTAAAAGTTGCGTCTCTATCTGTATCTACTCCGTGGTCGCGAGGTATATTTTTAACCCCCGACGAAAAACGAGGGGTGTTATAAGTTTAACATGTGTATCTGTGTGTCTGTGTATCTGTGTATCTGTGTATCTGTGTATCTGTGTGTCTGTCTGTGGCAACGTAGCGCCCAAGCTGATGAACCGATTTCAATTTAGTTTAATTTGTTAGATAGGTATTCTGATCGAGAGTGTTCTTAGCTATGTTTCATAAAAATCGGTTCAGCCGTTTGAAGATCATCAGCTCTTTTGTAGGTAAAAAAGCCACATTCTAGGCCAAAACCAACTTCCACGGCTCGAATCCATTCAAAATTTGAGATGATTGGATTTAGATTTATTATATTTTTAAATGATCGTAATAGTCTGAACTGGCTTTTTACAATATTATAAATTTGAAAAGATTCCCTGTTTCTGGAAAAAAGTATATTTTATCAATTTTTATAATGAGATTTGTGTATGAACTAAAGACGTTCCATAAGTCACGTTTCAAATGATGGATACGCGCATGCGTTAAATTTTGTTAATGGTCATGGAATATTACGCTATAATAATTCTAGAGGGCGCTGTTCCGCCATTGCGAAAAAATATAAAAGAACAAATATAATTTAAAATAAATTTAGCGTTGGGCTGCTCCCGTCCACCTCAACCAGAGTTATTACATCAAATTAAATCATAATTGATAATATTTTACTAGGAATGAAACCTCCGTGGCATCAATATTAAGATTCGTTGTTTATTCTAATGTCAATTATTATAATGTCATAACAAAATAATGTCTCATACTTTTACACAGATTTCCTGTTGATTATTGTATACATTTGATGAAAAGGTCGTCGCATCGGGGGTTTTTAAATTTTTAATTTAGAGTTATTATCTCTCAAACAGGTCAAGTACAGACTACATTTTTTACATTTAATTATATTTAAATTATATATAAACACATCGTTTTCGAAAAATCTAGATATACCAGAAAGATGTGTGCTTAATCAATCCGCTATCACCGTCTATCACCGTTCAATATGATTATCGGCTTATGGTGAAGGAAAATATCGTGAGGAAACCTAACCAATAGAAAATCTAACCAATTTCCGAAAGACATGGGAAATCCGCCGACCCGCACTGGGTCAGCGTGGTCGATTATGGACTGATTGCCCCCCATAAAGGTTTAAATTATTTATATTATTATTGTATATAAAATAATATCTTCAAGTTCAAGCTCAAAAATTCGAACACTGTTTTCATAGTTAAAAAACCTTTTTAGTAATATATCAGTTGACATGAAACATTAAGGAAGAATGTGCCTAACCGGTTACTGAGAATTTACAGGTAGATAGGTAGAACTAGAAAATGATATCATCAGATACAACCACAGTACAAACGTGTTTAATAATTATTTAAGAGCTGTCAAGTCACTTCTAAGCCGATTGTAATCTCCTTATTCATGTCCAATTTAATTACCGACATGTGAAGTGAGTTGGTACTGTCAGATCTTACTACCGTCTGACATTATAGTGTCGCTGTCCGTATCCCATATCGATAGGTATCGTACGATCGACGTTTGCTAAATAGATCTAAATCTTATGAACAATGTAATAAGAGCTGAGGATTCGAATGGGTGCTTTCGACCATAGGCGCCAGTATCTTAACCACATCCGCCGTCTGGCCCGCCAACCAAACTCATTTGGCGTAACACAAAACTTCTCATCATAATTGGAGCAAAATAATTTGATGTACTTTCTCCGATCCAACGACTAAATAATTCATAAAAATTAAAACCCACTCCACACAGAAACAATTCAAACATGAGTTTAATTAATACTTTCGGTTTCTACTCAAGAATTAAAATATAAAACAATAGTTTTTGTGTTACGAGGCGGAACAATTTTATTTACTGAGATATACCTATTTCAAACTCTCAGTGAAAAGCTGGTTGCATCATAATGACACGAAAATTTCTTTACATACCTAGTACGTATGTAGTATTTAACGTTACTGATAATTTGATTCCATAAAATGTGCCCACTATAAAGAATGATTACTTGATTTCATTTAATTTTTAATTAAAGCTCTTAACTGTTTGAAACTTGATAGGAATTAGTTAATAAATGAACATTACTTTAAGTTAATTGGTAAATAAAGCATTAATAAACAGTGCTGCATTTATTTTATTGAAAAGATCTGGTTTGTCACTATTATGATTTGGAAACTAACAAGTGCCCCATACAATCGTTGATAGAAATGCATAACAAAAGTGAAAACTGTCGCGTTTCCCGGCACCAGCGCGGGCGCAGGTTACGATCGTATAGGGGCGCTATCAACCACTCTCGTTACCCAGCATACGGGTGCTTGTTGGAGCCGCAAACATTATTACACTCATTACATTGTTAGCGTACAAATGAGACATGTTGGTGCTTTCTAAAGATTACAATGATGTAATGTTATTTTTAATTATCTATTTACTCGAGCTATAGTTTCACGAACTTTAGACGACCGCTTGGTGCAGTAGTTGGAGCGTAGGATGCTCGGCTCACTACACATGGTGGTTGCGGGTCCAATTCCCGACGGGGCAAATTTCGGCAAAGGCCTTTTCGTAAGTTGCCCTGATCTAGATGTTACTGAGACCGCCCCCAGTTCATTGTACGGTACCCATAGTACAAGCGTTGCTTAGTTTGGGACCATGCAGTTAGTGTGCGAATATTTTGCTATATTTATTATTATAATGATGTATTTTATTTATTAACCAGATAACTAAATATGAAAAAGACTGGCCTCAGTAAAGAGTCAGTATTATTTCTACCTACCAAACAATAATTTAATTGCTTTTTTTGCCAACCTGGCCTATTCTTCTCGGCACGTTATTTAGTTGAATTACACGTATGAATAGCTTTTTAAATGCCGGTGTCTAATACGTGGTTCACGTGTAACGATCGTTTAATCGACGCCCCGGGGCGGGCGGCGCCGGATCGATCTAAACAATCAGTGGAAAGCTGCTGGCCACTATTCGCGTAGCCGCATTCCATCCTTGACACTCATCGGACTACAAAAATAAAAAATTACATCAGCCTGACACAGAATAAAAAGATAAATAGGTATTAAATTTATTTCGTCTTCAAATATTAATTTATTTTTTAGAACATTAATTCTGAATCCAGGTTTTACCCAAGATTATGAAAATCGATTTTGCCGAAAATTGGCTTGTTCTTCCAAAAACTTCCCTGACACACGGTCAAGCTTACTCGATCAAGTCGATATGATCATGCCTTTATATCAAGTGGTATGAACGTGGGTGGCCTGTATTAGTCTAGAAAAATAATCTACGACAAGGAAAATGGTTTCAAACTTACTTAGTTGTTTTTACATACGTTAACTTTATCAAATAGCTGTCGACGTCAATCCTTATATAATTAAGAACAATTCAAGTAATTTTTAACGGCCTCTACAGTTAGATATTCAATGATTGCCGATATAAACCATTCAAATTCGCAAATCGTCCATTAAGCTCTACATTAGAATTTCACGCGTTAAATTCCTTCAAAGTGACCTGAATTCACACCCGATAGACATAGTTTTTGCCAGCTATAGTGATAGATTTGTTGTGTTGATAAATTGACCTTGTTTGGCAAGAACAACGCAGTCATGACTCATTTCCCAGGCAAAAGAAAAGAGTTCCACTTGTGATCTGTGTCCGCATGAAACAATACCGGGGTAGCGGCGCGGGCGCGGCATGCTCCCGCGCAGCCGCGATCTGCGCAGCGCTCGCAATACAACAAACCATTTGCAATTATCTATGATCTGTGTTTTAATTGAACGAACTAGGCTTTTAAATACCTGTACCAATTAAGTATTTTGCTAGGTTTTTGTGCAATTACATATAGGTATTATTTTATTATATAAATCAAAACTAGCTGTGCCCGCGACTTCGTCCGCGTGGAATTTAATTGACAAAGTTTCATACAAAGTTTCATCCCCTATTTTATTCCCTTGGGGGTGGAATTAATCAAAATCCTTTCTTAGCGGATGCCTACGTCATAACATCTACTTGCATGCCAAATTTTAGCCCGATCCGTCCAGTGGTTTGGGCTGTGCGTTGATAGATCACTATGTCAGTCAGTCAGTTATTTCAGAACGTTTAATCAGTAAAAGTAGGTTTAAATAAATTAAAGCTTTATAAAATCTGCATTCTTTCGTTCTCAATCCATGAATATGGTGCTGTTTATGAGCGGAACCATTCCGTTCTTATTAACCTGTTTCCTATACACACTGGTGGTCATCCCGCCCTTCCGCTCTCCTTCGAGCTACTTCCTTGACATAATATTTTGCTATTTTCTACGTACTGTGCGAACGTATCTGACATGTAGAGTCATTATTTCATAGCTCTATGAAGAGAAGGTTAGTCTACGTTGGGCTTTTTATCCCTATTTCATAAAAAAATCCAAATCCCATATCTATATTGGTACCTAGACAATATCGTTATCCACAATTATTCATGAACAAAAAATATAATAAGTACATATCCATTGCCTATTTCATCAATTTTAATTGAAGCAGGTTCCGAAATCATTTTGAAACTCATCTATACACATTTGGCATGCAAAATGCAGAGTCATACAACAGAATTGCGATACACAATACAATCTATCGTGTACACGGGTATTAGTAAAACATTGATCAGGTGCGAGGAGCGCCCGCGCTAGGCTGCGCAAGAAATATCGATAAATATTATTTTTTTATTATTGAACAATTGAATTAATTATACTTTATATTGTTTAATATATATTGAGATTTAGTTATATACCTACTTATTTAACATTATTTAATACAATATTCAGTATTTATTTCAGTATTGTTTAACGCACGTTGTTATTTTCGTTTTTGTCAATTACTACTGCTCTACGACAAAAATGCCGATATATCGAAATATCGATACATTTTTATATTGTTTATAAATACTGAAACGATAAGCATCGATATTTTTTCACTTGCCCATCCCTAGGCCCGTGCGGTGACACACTGACTCGCTTTCCACCGCGGTAGATACATGCCGTCGGTGTCTGTGCACAGACTTCACTCCTCGCGCAAGCATAGCATAATACCTAATCGATGTTCGACAGATTACCCGCTTCAATGGGTATATAATTTGATCATATTTGATTAACATCACTCTACTTCCTGTTTGTTGTGCCTCTGCATAATGTGTAGCCACAGCTAACAATAATTAAGAGATAAATTTCGTTTCATCATGCACACATAATGTAAATTGAAGAAATTTCTGAGCGGATTTGAGTTTATATTATTGATTAGCTACCCGCTTGGAGATCTAAAACATTGCCTATATATGCTACTCAAGAATATTGTAGCATGCTATCAGTGAAATAATTTTAATAATCATATCAGCGGTTCCAGAGATTACCCTTCTACAATACATAGAATATACTTATACATATCTACTTACTTCCTTAAAGACAAACGTCTTTACTTCTTTCTAATATCTTATCATACTAATATTATAAAGAGGAAATCTTTGTTTGTTTGATTGTAATGAATAGGCTCCGAAACTACTGAACCGATTTGAAAAATTCTTTCACTGTTGGGAAGCTACACTATCCCCGGGTGACATAGGCTATAACATATTTTCAAAAAAATTAGGGATCCTTACTAAAACTCGAATAATGTAACCGCAATGTACCCGTGCGAAGCCGGGGCGGGCCGCTAGTATTAAATATAGATAAAGATTATAAATGCTACTTACCTAAAGGATAGAAAATGTATCATGCAATAACGGTAAATAATTTTGAGTATTTGTAAAATTTCGCACGGACCATTTTTAAACAGCAATTTGTTATTACCGAGGTGTAAGTGTAAATACATTACATCGGCAGCTTTTTGATATTTAACTCGTCTTGACGGAAATTAAAACCACGTATGCTCATTAACGCTTTCTCCCCGAAGTTTCCGTTACATTCGGACATTATCTCTTAAACATGAATCCTATACGACGCGAAAGTGAAAGTGACAATTAATAACAAATATGTAATAATTTAATCATAATATTACCCGATGTGAACACCGCGGTAAAAGTGTTCATATTTTCTAATATGCTAATTAAAATAATGTTGTAAATTATACATAATATAGATACACGTTATGCAACAACGCATTTAAGATACTGCTATTTTTGGTCTGCAGAAAGTTAAAACGATTCAACCATTTCTTGTGTGCGGTGAAAACAACAAAAACTAATGATTGGTACGTAGGTGTGGTTGTTTTGTTAAAGTATTTAGACAATGGTGGTTTATTATACCAAGCACCATATATGTACTCATGTATAACAAAATTGACAAAATTATTGTAGACAACTGTATATATTATACTAAACTGAATTGTAAATCAGATATATTACAATGTAACATCAAGTATAAGATACCTATCTACTTACGTACGACCTACTGATAAGTACAGAATTACTTGTCTCGAAGCTCGAGTATCTACTTACACATATTTAAAATCAGTTCAACATAAGTGGCTGATAATGATTTATCGATTGTCTAAACTTCTAGTATATCAATAAGCCCTACCACCATTCGTACGCAATACATGACGTAATGTAAATTACGTTTATCAGTAACGCCACAATTAGTTTCAGTGGCAGCCTTTGTGTGAAACTTATGTCGTACGTAGTTGCGCAACAACACTCGACAATCTCTGGAGATGTCAGCCACCGTGACGCAAAACTGTGTTACAAAATCCTGATGCATTTGAACAATGGAATGGGAAGTCCTACTGTGTGGACGAAATTTCACAATACTCACTTAATGTAGTGTAGGTACGACGTACCTATATTACATTGTACCCATGTGAGACCATTATGCTTGTAATTACTGTTAAAGCCTGTGTGGCATCCGCGACCAGATAAGGTTAATGCGTAAAAGCAGGGTAGTTTACGACTTTCAGTTAGGAATAAACTCTCCAGGTAAAGACTTTAGTTGTAGAACGTAAAATTAAAATCGAGAAAATACCCATGTATAGCACCATTATACAGTGTTTGTGGCACAATCCATTTACTTTATAGGTTCCAGATTTTATGATGCAGCAAAATTATTAACTTAAATGTCTGTGTAAAATATTACATTGTGACCCAGTAGTAAGAGCGCGGTAAATTAAACACTTCTATAAAGACAGATTTTAAATGTCGCGTGTAATAAGAACGTTGTTATTTTGGTATTTTATTAATATTATTTTGTATTATATTGTGCACATTTGGATAGGTACCTTTTCCCACTTTGTTAACTCCCAACCGATCCAACTTCCCATCGGTATTAGTATTAACATAAATGAGAAACCCCACAGGTACACCTATAAAATGCGAGCTGTGTGACGCTTGGCCCACTTTCCACACGCCGGCTTCACCACATGTCGTCTCCGCTGGTGGATCTTATCGTTACCGAAATAAAGACGAACTTTCCGCGAGCAAAAACTATATACCGTCGTCGTCAGCTGCGTAAAGAAAAATCGTTGAACACCCGCAAATTGTGTTTAAAAATTTCGCGATATGCAAAGTTATGTGCGGGTGCGAGTGAAAGTAAAAATTACGCAACTTTCTACAACTTTATGTTCAGTAATTGTTCAGAGATAAGAGTTAAACGCATGATTAAGGGTATTCGTTAAGATACGCCGTAGCACCTTGCGTAGCGCCCGTAGCCGTTGTATAGGTGTTAACAAAGCTTTCTGATGGCGGGAAAACTATATCGGATTTAAGTGGATATACAAAGCTTAGGTTTATTAAATATTGTGTAAATTTCGAATTATATATTATTTTTCAAGAACAAAATAAATATTATTTTTGTCTAATTATGATAATTGTTTACCAATTATAAAACGATATAGATAGATACCTTCCAGTTTTACACACGTTTCCAGTCGCAAAAATAGTATACATCCCTCACAAATCCAAAACACAAAATCCAATCTACCTTTTCAGGTGAGCTATCCAGGTTCCAGATCGAAGAAACAGTTTCAGGATAACACAGTCAGCTACCGATCACTGTTCAAATAACACTGTCACAGTCTGTTCGTAAATCACTTTCGTTTTCACAGGCGCGGGCGCGGCGCGCGTGCTCTGGCGCAGGTGGCGGAGGTGAGCGCACTGGTCGCGCCCGCCGCCCGTCGCGCTGTTATATACGCGAGAAAGTTCCGCGCCCGCCTCGCCGGCATCTCTATCCCGGATCGGGCGGATTCGGATTTTGAAATCCTTTGATGACGCCAGCGATGACCGTGATGAGTTAGGCATCCGCGTGGGCTATGACACGGCCTCGGTGATGAAATGTTACCTCCTTAAACCGCCATGACAAACTTGCAATATCTCTTTCGGATGTCATTTGTTTCATTTCTCTTAAAATTATGATATCCTTCTGTGTATAAGGTGATAGAATGCGAGAAAATTGTTGTTCTATGTTAAGCCATGTTGACTTCCTTCACGCCAAGTAAGCGCGCTCCAGTCGATGTCTCTCATGGTATTACCATATAAGATAACTTCACGCCTGGGCAATAGTGTTGAACATACACCACTACAATAATAAAATAAAAAAAAAAGTAAAAAAAGATATGAAAATTCACGAAATTCCAACGAGTATTCTGATTGTGAAGGTCATCTCGCATTTATTGATAGCTTGCAGCAAGCTGTAGTAAGGGTTTGTTTATAATAGTGTGAGGTCACTGGTATAGTACTTATAACTTTGGCAGTGAGTATATATATAATATATATCTAATAATATCAAATCATACATATAGTATTTTTCGTTAATTGCCTTCAATAACAGGGTCATAGCAAACACAACGGTAACACTATTCTGACAGAAATAATCTAAAATGCGACAAAAAGTATCAACTGTTAAATTTCGTTATCATTGGATATCGTGGATTGGCACAAGAAAGTAAAAGAAACCGAAAATAAAATGTTGTAATATGCGGCCGTGTAAAAGATTTCAACGCACGTGAGACGAAATTATTGTGGACCAATTTTAGAATTATTTCAAATCTGAGACACAAATTAGTACTTATAGCAATGTATTTTATTTTTAAATTGGTTTATAATAAGTAGTTTTACACAATATAATTTTATTTATCGTTACTGTTACATCAGCGAATAGAATAGAATTTGGCTATACATTTTTGATTACACGCATCTAGTATTTATTTTTATTGATGTACAGTACACAGGTTTAAAATTTCTTTGTCATATTATATTATTTAGATTGAAGTAGGTTAATATTTTTAAGATCTACTGTGGCATGGTTATGATATCAATTAACTGCTATTTGATAACATCAACATAATGAGGATCCAATGTTTTACGTTTTATTTCAACCACTTTCAGTGATGTGAGTGATAAGCTCAGAAGGCCGAAACGAAAACTGTATCGCACCGCTGTGTCTTAAATTATTATCTATCATTGAATTGAGAACGTAGTGGACACCTAGAGTCAACTGTCATAATTTAAGCACGCTCTCACAAGCGCACCGGGGCCGGCGCGCGCGCACAAATATGAAATTTACGGAAATAGTGAAATCGAATAAATTGCCCATTGTCTTAGTACGGTGCACGAATTCGGTGGGTATTACTTTCTGTTTTCATCTCGACATGTGCGCAGGTGAACGATCTCGGTAATTGTTAACTATCAACCCCTCCCTGTGGTTACGGCGGCAGCAGACTATGTTATTTCATGTATTTGCTATTCCACTGTTATTATTACCGGCTTGGTAATCGTCTTTTTTACACTTTAAATTAGAAAGAAAGATTTAAATACATACGTTCGTAACCAGCTTGAGAATTATCGGAAATTTGTTTGAGCAAATAAAAAGGCTCCATGAAGAAAGTTGATACATACATAGACTAAATGCTAGATGTGTACTAACTGTAGGTGCAGTCGTCTGCAGTTTAGTTTAATGCTACCTATAATATTTCGGCGGGCTACTCCTTATGTAACGACTCGTCGGAATGAAAGCTTTTTAGATATCAATTGAGATCAATAAGCCGAGGTTGCGCAAGCCACTCTGGTCAACGAGCTTAACAATTACCAACAGACGATCCCGTGAAACCCGAAGACATGTCAGTATAACGCATATGTCACTGTGTTCAACAGATCCGCTTTGCATAACAATGCCGTGTCACAACTTTCTTGTAAACGGAACGCAATCCGTATTCGGGTTATATTACTCACTGGTCTATGCCAAGTGTTCCGATTTACATAAGGGGTTTACCTACACAGTAGTATCGTTATTGCAAATGTGTCAATACCCAATTGTCTCGTGTCCACTCTTATAATAAAAGTGAGTGTGTGTTTTAATTTTATCAATATTGTTTCAGGTTGTTTCGATGTGCCGTACAAAATTATATTGGTATTTAAAAGTGTGCTTACAAAAAAGAAGTAGACATTCCTGGGATGCAAACGTATTTAATGCGTAGTCATACTTTATAACGTACAAATGCAAGCAAAAGAATTTTAGAAAGTTATGTAAGATTCACTTATATTTTTCTCGAAATGTAAAACCAGATTTCTATTTTAAGCAGTACGACGAGTAAACAGTTGGTATTAAAATATGGTCGCCTCATATATCTACAGATAAAACATTATCGTCATTAAACATTATTATAACGAAAACAATACCTACTTCGACATTTTTACTCAAATTTTCGTACTTATCAAGCAATATTTGTCATAAAATAACTAGGCAGATGAACTGTAACTATTAATTTTGTCCACAAATTGTGTCTCCATTCTCCTATACGACTACACGAACATTATATCTATAATTCGTCTCTAAGCAATAGATTATAACCTGGAGGGTATAGACGATATACAAACGACAATTACAAATATTCAGTTGCATTCTTAGACAGAAAGCAGACAGTCAAAAAACAATTTAAATAGCTGTTTTGTGTACATTTATAAGTAACCAATAATAAATCATATTTAACTATGGACTGATTATTAGTCATCGGAATAACGTAACTGTGCGCCATTGACCTTTGTCCGAAAATGATTTTGTTGTGTAACGTGCATACGTCAAAACGTTCATTAGAATGTGGCCGACGCTCGCGATTATTCAATTGAATGGTCGCTGAGGCGGACGCGCGAGGAATGGGGGCGGATCTTAGGTTATTTCATAACTCAACGCTCCACCGTGGGGCTAACGAAAGTGAGTCGGCGGATGTCGGCAGGAAATCCCAATTTGTTTGTAAAGAAACAAAATGTTAATACGCAAATCAGAACCGGTTAGCCGGTGACAGATGACGTGAGGGTGAAAAATATGTATCTGTTACAATTTTATTTAGTTGAAACAGGTATTTTTTAATGAAAAAAAACATAACTTTCTTAATAAAAGCATGATTGTATAGTGTTATCTAACTTCACATCAGACATGCAAAATATAAGAGTCTCATTCAATTCCATGGAACTGCATTTTCACATACAAAATGTTAAGCCACTTTCGCCCGCCAAAGAATGTGTGTATTTATGAAGCAGCAAAATTATCTCTTGTCATTGTGTGCAGATTAGTTGACAACTTGGAATATATTGCGCTAAAGCATTACCTAGGGCTGACTGCTTACAAATAAGTATAAGTACCTACTAGTTTAAAAGATAGACATTTCTCAAAATAATTTTTCATTCAGGGATACCCTGAAAATAATAGAATGTTATCAATCCATACAAGTTTTTTGTAGAGACATAAGTAACCTGTGTATTCTAAGAAACATCCGTTCTTATACTAAGTATAAACTGTATAAAAAAAAAACATGGAACTAATTACGACGTGAAGATTCTACTAATTAATCCAAAATATATGATAAAAATAGCTGAAAGTGGAAGACTTTATACTTTGATGATGAGATGACAAACTTCTTTCAAACAAAGCAACGGCGGCAAACACTTTGGCGGCAACCCTAGGCGGGTAATCATCACATTCTTTGTATGGGCGCACAACATGGGAACTTGCGTGAAACTATGTAAGTATACCCATTGTTATTAAATTAATATGCCTAATTTATAAACTGAAGATAAGCACCAACACAATAGTAGTTGATTTTAAACATAGTTAGGCTCTACTGAATCATATATTATTTCTAGGATTAAGTTTACCTTTTCGTAATTTTCCCTGGGTGTCCCCCAGTCCATTGTACGGTACCCATAGTACAAGCATTGTTTTGTTTGGGACCATACAGTTGGTGTGACTGTCTGGCGATATTCATTTATTTATTTATTTGTCTATCTATAAGACCTACTTACCTAACGTATTGTCGAAATAAGAAAGCTAAAACTTCTCTAAACCGAAATACCTACCGAATTCAATTTTGACAAGGGCGTTGACTCATTGTTGTTGTAAAAGCCAAAATGCGGACGCTATTGCACAATCTGTCGCGCATGTAAGAGCTATAAGGCGTCCTGTTCACGTAACAGCCGGCGCATGAGTCATGCGGAGAGTGAAAGTGGCACATTTCGTGGCGGCCCGCAGCCCTATCTGTGCACTCGTGCAAGTTGCGCGAACTGCGGCGCTTGCGGTGCACTTCTTTTTTCATGTGTTTCCTGTGACGTAGTGCATTGCATGTCAGTAGGGAGACATCTTCCTTCCGGTCGTGGCAATGCATTATTTTTTAAAAACAGAATAATTTCAAAACAATTTATGAGAAGGACCCACCACTCACCCTTGGCTTGTTAACCTCCAAAATTATAAATCAAATAGGTTGATCGATAATGGAAGAGGTTAACAAAACCGTCCGTCGAGTTTGTCAGTCATGAGTGTCAGTAATAATGTGCAATTTTCCGCGGAACAAAGCGAATTAAAAGTAAAATTCGACACGTGTTTCGCCTCTGAACGAGACATCCTCAGTAAAGTTGGGCTACGAATGAGCCCTTTAACTCTGCGTGAAATCGTTTTGTGGGATCAGAGGTTAGGCGTTGGAATTCGTCAGTCAGTATAATGTCCTTAACCTTACTGTCATAATCTGAACGGGTCATAATAACAATTGTATTACCCTTATCAGCTTTATTTACGACTAAACTATTCTGGTGGATTTTACTTTGAATAGATCTATAGGTTTTGTTAACCTCTTCCATTATCGATCAACCTATTTGATTTATAATTTTGGAGGTTAATAAGCCAAGGGTGAGTGGTGGGTCCTTCTCCTAAATTGTTTTACAATGGATTTCCACAAAGTAACGCCTGAGTCAATCAATTAGAATAATTTCGTTAAATAAGCGTAGGACCCGCCTGATGTTAAGCGTTATAGATACTTGCAATACCAAAGACATTGCTCGCAAATTGCCGAACTAGAGGTGAGTGGGACATTGGGAGCGGGGTTGGGCTTTTAATTGACGCTGATCTGCTGTGAGAGGATGATACTACCTCAATCGAACCAGCCGGTATAAGAGCTATAGTCAATTGGCTCCAGGCTGGAACACCCCGTCCAAATAATATCACCACGGTGTTATATCTATGTACGAATATAGGCACACATCATTGAGATATATCTTTAATTCTGTACAACCATTGGGTATAATCTAATATTTTTGTACTATTATTATGGATCACATCCACGCAAATGTATGTACTTAGCGTATCCGAAAACCCCGACCAAGCGTCGAGGTTGGTCGCCGATAGCTTACAGTCCTTGCGACTAAAGATATAAAAATATGAGTATGAGCGAGAGAATCGTAGCGGGCGGAGGGCCATCGGCGGCATCGGTGTCTTTGAAGCGGTTTGGGCGTTCCCGCCACTAATGACGTCACGGTAGGTGTTAAAAATTCGGCACGCTAGGTTTCAATACAAATCGGGATACTTGCGTTATCTATGTAAATCTATATCTGTGATCACATCGAATATACCAGCGTATGTTTTCGCACCCAGCGCAAATGATTGTAGAAACTTTTAGCAAGTTCAACATTTGGCTGACGACAAATCGATATAAATGCCAACATTCCACGGCAAGTTAAAAAATAATGGCACAATAGATAAAATATTTACAAGTTGTTTTTCTTTTATGTAAATACTATTGCGGTCGCGCGGTTGGCAGCGTAAAAGTCTAAACTGGGTCACCTACAGCACTTTTGCTTTACATGAGTGTCTGAAGTTATTAGTGAATGTATGTATTATTGTTTTCTATGTTTTACATGCAGATTTTTATACGAATTTATATATTATTCTCAGTAACAATCATATCCGTGCTAGTGACTGAAATGAACCGATCACTGAACTTAGTTCACTTAACACATCATTATATATAATTAACCATTTACTATATAACACTCTTAACCCGAGTAATGGCTCGTCAAATATGTAAACACCCAGGTGAATATCGAACAATATGTTTTCTATTGTGTCTGCTGCTTATGATCCTTCGTTAGGTTAACAATGTAACGACTTATCATAAAGCTGTTCCCCCGGGATCTGTTCTCATGAAGACACTCGATAAGACTTTGGGTATAGAACAAAGTCGGCAAACAAGCGTCCGAGCTGCTTGATGTTAAGCAGTTACCATAGCCTATAGATTATTACGATACCAAACGGAGTGGAAGGGAGAAGGGTTTAGTCTTTCGGCTCTCTCATTCATCATCTTAACGTCGATGTTCTGTTAGAAGGTGGTGCCACTCCTGCTACCCTAGCTACCTTCAGTAGCTAATGCAATATCCCACGTCCTCCAAACACAAGATTGCCAAAGAGAAGAGAATGTATCCCGGTTATAATTTGTCTTTTGTGTTTGAAAGCCGTGAGATTACGAGTTCTCCAGCGGTCGCGATGAATGAACGACAATAGCACGCCGCTCGGCGTCGCCCGCGCCCAAGACGGCCCGCGTACACTTTCACTGGCGGGTAGGCTCCGCAGCGATTGTTTATACCTCTTAATGTGCCTTTATATCGCATTTAGATGGATCCGGCTGATGCGACGGCCGTTGACTCCATTTCTAATTGTAGCTATGAGATTGCACATTTTCTTTACACACCGCATTAGGTACGTGCGAAGCGGGTGAACCAATCCAAAGACCTTAGCGAAGAAATAAAATAATATTTTGTAGGCATATTGTCTCTTAGCATGAGATTACATGGTATGAAGTTGTGCTTATTAGGTACTTCTCAATGTAGAGTTTGAACCTCCATATTGTATATTTAAGTATAGGATTCAAATAAAGACCGAATATTTACATACAATGCACAGCAACGCCCCTAGCGGGATCTTGCGGCTTTACTGGCAAAGTATGCAAGTCGAAGATAAATTGTGTAATAATTAGGGTCCGTATGAATAAATCGATCTTATTTATCAGAACTATTTAGTTGTAAGTTATAGTTTTTAGCTATGTAAAATAATGCAAGTGGTGTTTACCTTTAATTCAAAACTCAAAATTGTTTTTATTCACGTAAGCCAACAAAGCATTTATGAATAGACAGAATCTACCACCGGTTCGGAATGCTGCTTCCACTGAGAAGATCCGGCAAGAAACTCAATGGTTACTCTTTTCAATGAATGAAAGATGGTGTACATTCTCAGGAACAGCATAAAAAATAATATGAGCAGGCAACACCATTATCACAAATAACTACTAGTAAATAATAATCAAATCTCACTCAGATATAGGTATGTAAATAAAATGAGAAAGCTAGTTTAGTGTGGTGGGCATACCTGCATACACCCTCATACTTACATCAAATTAAATGTTTAAGAACCAAAATAACAATTAATAAAACAGAGGTGGATAATAAGATAATTGCTTTGCTGTGATGCCTTCCAAGCTAAGTAAATGAATAGTATTTAACGACAATGTTGTTAAGAGGAAAGTGAGTGGCCCAATCCCCGCAAGCAGCGCCCGTGCACGAGCATGACATGAAAAGCGGCATCACTCTCCTCGAATTAGAGGGAAGAGGGTGACCCACTCCACAAAGCCACCGCAAGAATTGGCTGTGCAGTTGGCAAGATATTTTATTTGCACTTAGCTTGTAAGTTTTACTGTAACAGTCGTTGGTAGACCTAAATAAATAAATAAATAAAATAAAAATAAATAGAACGATCTTGAGTACCCATTCTGAGTCTAGAGCCTGAGAAAGGACATAGGCTACTTTTTAATGCGAAAAAAGGGTTGTAATGAGTTGAAAGGGGGGGGGATGAAAAAATGTATTGCTATAAGCTTGAAACTTGTGTTTAGGCAGTTGATTCGATATAAATTTTATAACTACCCAGAAATCCTATGCGCTAAACCATCTAGGTTTGACAATCCAGATGAACTTAACAACTGAATATGTTTGACAAATTTAATCTGTTTTGTAAAACAGATAATTTTACAATCCATCTGCAACAGACATACAATATCTTTGAAATGAAAACACAATTTATTCGCAAATAAATTTATTATACTTATATCCTCATCCTTGCTTCACAGCTTGACTGTAGCTGTAGGGCCTGATAGGGCTGGCTTTGCCCTGGCTGTCGTAGAAGTTAACAAGCGCCTTCACGCTGCCCGGTCCGGGAGTCGTTACAGTGTTGGTCACAGGTTTTGGGTTAACGGGCACAGGCTTGATCTGGTTCGGTTGGGGCGGTTTCACTGTGGGCGGGGTGGGCGCTGCTGGTTTCGCAACGGGGGGAGGAGTAGGTTTGGTGGTTGCTGGTGCAGCTGGGGCGGGCTTGGGGGCTGCTGGGACGGGCGTGGGTGCTACTGGGGCTTTTGGTTGGGGCTGAGCGGCAGGCTGACCCATCCCGCCTCTCTCCATGGTGATGAAATCCAGGTTAGCATTTTTATTTACTTGAACGATCTTGCGACCTGTAAGGTGATGAAATTGCTATGAAGACACCAGTAAGTAGGTATAAACATTCTAAGTCCCATATTAATAAATCGATCTCAAGTCTGACAACGATCTTGAGTATGCTTTTGACATGTCATTTTGTACAGGTATGACATAGGAATGACATTTCCAAGATCTTACCTGCCAACCACCTAGATTTTTTACTTTGGAGGTTAGTAGGTATTGCACCTAGTTGAAATTGTTAAAAAAATCGTCTCATTAATCATTTGAATGACGCTTAGGTACGGAGCTAAGAAGGTACCTATGTAGAACACATAATGTATTTAGAAATCACAAACAAATATCCTTGTTAATAAAATGCTTAAATCATAAATAAGTATCTAGAATATTTATTAGGTTATGTTTTCTTTAAATATCAGTGTACTTAACAATCAATTAATGAGTGACCCCCGCAGCTAATTCCTACGTATTTTCTTTTGTTTAAAAAGACTATAATAAACTAAATTCATACTTACATTCCGCCGTACAAAAGACGAACAACAAAACCAAAGCGCCGGCCTTCATTATGTTCACAATATGACTTGCGTACGGAACTCGTTGCTAGCACGTACTAACGATGGCCAAGCACTAACAGCTAGAACTCTGATTGGTTGTATGATTTGGCAGGGTCAAGTTGGCTGCGCCTGCGTCGGTCGCTGTGACTGGTTGGATCGGTTGCGCGAGACCTCTGGCTACTGTGACCTCACCGATAACGCTTCTCGGTATGCAATGTTTACATACCCGTTTCGTCCGAGTTAATCTGTTAAAACAAATAATTTTATTGATAGTGTGGTTCAATTGTTTCCATGTATTAATTCGGGAAAACGTACTATTAAAAAAACTTACATTATTGGGGGATTTCATCTTACTGGACTAGTAAATAATATATCTATGCTGTAAAATTCAATAACGTTTATGTTTTATACTAGATCGATGGTTGTCTTTGGGAAAGTTAGTTTATTAAGAATGTCTGGAAAATCATTTATATATATACTATTACTTAAATTGGAATGTCTACCTAAACGTCGTATAAATTGTTTGCCGTCTATTGCAAATGAGAGAAATTCGCCAACAGTTGCATTTATCATTCACCAACAGTGTACCTACCGGCTGCGTTGAAACTACAGTCTAATTTAATGGCACGTGGGCGATAGGAGACCACAGCCGGACGTGTGAATAAATGAGAATTCAACTAGAACGTTTATTGCGCGTATTTACTTACATTTCACTATGCCATGACTAATCTATTTTTATGTTTAAGTTTATTATCAATGAGGGCTAATCACATTACAAGTATTCCGGTTAGCCCCTCCAGCTAAGCTAGTGCTTATGTTAGGAGTGGGCTCACGTCAGTAGTTGAATGGCCAGGATGGAGATCGAACCCGGAACCTCGCAGCAACGAAGGCGGTCCCGCTAACCACTAGGCCATTGACGCCTTAAATTGGCGGCTTAGCATCATCGTAAAGCAAAGGAACGAATCATTCTTATTTTTATTCCATGAAGATGTCTTTCACATCATAGGTGAGCATAAGTTACGGTCAGTCCAATAAATAAGGCTACAAAAACTATGATATCACATCATCAGGATATTGATATATCCTAACATCTTATTAACATCCTTCAACGTATATCTATTTGTTCGCTATTATAATTCTTTAACAGCGCCACACGAGGAGGTGCTGCGATCGGTCGGATGAGAGGCTAATGCATTATTCATAGAGTAAGATACGATTTTCCCGGTGCGCAGACGCACGCCATCGTGCATTGTGCACGCGCGCTCGCCCGCATCGATATACACCTGTGATATTGTCTCTTGTTCGGATGACTTTCTTTTATATGTAGACTTTAAAAATCACCAATCGTTTCCAGCAAACATTACCTATGTCCGTCCTACGTGGAAATTATTTATATCATTCCGATTTTAATCAGAAGAAACATTTACGGAAATGAACCTGAACCAACAACTACATTACTTCAAGGGCTGGTAGTTTGAGATATGTACTGAAACGATCACTAAAACTCCAATCGATAATGGAAACAGGGTATCTAACAATCAATAGGTATCACCCCAAAAATTTCAACGAAATATAAGCCGAAAGAGAAATAGAAGTAAATCAAGACTCAGAGATAGTTTTAATCTGTTTTTTTGTGTTTATGGCCACGCCCGGTTACTTCATAACATCACATCACCCGTCGTTAGTGGAGGTGACCACGTATCTTCGTCTGAACGTGTTTCGTGAGATGTCGACCGCCTTGATGAGATCGCGGATGATTTCATAGTGCTATGAGTAATTAGAAAGAAATATAGATCTTAGTAGTCTTATATGCGTATAACAATACACCTACCTTTGTGGTTCCTTAACCCGTCGAACGTCCCAAAAGACAGAAAACCAAAGAACATCTAATGTCTTATCCACCAACGTGTGTGCATTTGAGATCAAATCGGTTAATTTTATAACTAAGATCAGAGCAACAAACCACTGGAAAGTTACCACAGTGTCTGCCTACCTCGTACATACACTATATAGATACCTACAAGTGACTGCCTACATAATATGTACCTTCTTAACTATGTACTTATAATACAGCAGAGCAAGCTAAGAGGGGATTTTTCAATCTACATAAGTAATAAGTACCTACATGCAAAGGTCAATGTTGTTTACCAAAGCACTAACGCCGTGTATCAAATTATACATTCAGGGCAATCACCGTCGCAAAAACTAGTAGTCCGCTGTCGGAATCCTAACAACATGCCGTATCTACATATAGATACTTGGAGATGACGTCACCCAGAGGTCGCGCAGTATCGCCTCCTCGGCGCGGCGCAGTGATCACTAGTGCGCGGAGTTCGCGCTGGACACAACGTACTAAATACACTTCAATATGAAACTCACTATTGTTCTCCTGGTTTGTGTGGCTGCGTGCCGCGGTGACGACCTATCGCAGGCTGCCGGCCAGATCTTCAACAGCATCCTTCCGAACTTGATCAGCAATCATGTGACCGGCCAACAAGGCAACACGGCCGGAAACACCCTCCAGCAGATAGGCACGGTGGTGGGCGGCGTCGTGGACTATGCCAAGAAGAAGAGTTACGAAGACATGCTGCGCCAGATCCAGGACTCGACAACTGACGAAGATCTCCTTAGGGTCAGTGAAGAAATGTTCAATGCGGACATCAACAACGCTTTTAACTACATTCAAGTCAATCTGCAAGGCAAAACCAGTCCTCTATCGAAGACAGACGAAGCACAATCTAAGTAAGCTACCTATTAGTGATTATTGCATGCCTCATACAATAAGTCATTATTTTATCGTGAAAGTTGAGCTTCATGCAGTTATTAATTAACTTTTTTATGCATAATTAAATTAGTTATTAAATTATCTTAGTTTGATGTTTTGGGTGTAGCTAACTGCGTGATCCATCATCGAGTATCTACCTAATAGCCAAAAATTTGCATAGAAATCAGACTAATGACCAAACAACAACATTCGTCGTAAATGGAAATAAATCTAAATCAAAACCTACTTTCAATGATGTATCACCTACTTATGATTTTTTGCCCTATTCATGCAATATTAAGAATTCTAATATTTCGCAGCCTTCTGAATGTCCCCGAGAACGTCTGGAGCGGGCCAACAATACGGCCATTCGTAGCTCTCTTCGACAATTACCACAAAAACGTGATTAGACCTGAATTCGTGACGCCAAATGTGAGTAATTGAACAACTCATATCTACGTTTATAAACAATAAACACCTGCATATGCGGCGCGAGGTAAACTAATCTCGGATGATGTCATGTTATGTTGCAGGAGGAAACGGAACAGACCACTTATATCAATACTATACTTGCAACCGGTCCTATTCGAAGCCTTATGACCTTATTGACGAGCAAAGGTAAGTTTGCCATGACAGTGTTCTGACATTAGCAAAGTAGGGTGCCGGGGTTCACTGCCAACTCTCTATAAAACTTGATCGTCCATCGACTCGTAATTTCTCCAATATAATATAAAGCGGCCTTCAATAGGGTATACCTGAATAAGGTCGATTGTGCCTTACATATAGGCACGGCGTTCTACTTTCCTACGGCAGGTAATTGGTGATTGCTTGAAAATGTCAGTCAACCTTTTGAAATTTAATAATAATTCATATTAGGTCGGCTCCGATCATGAATTCATGCGATCTTAAATGAGGACCGCCTGACGGCTGCTCACTCGCGTTTGTTTTGTTACCGACAACCTGTCACTTATCTAAAATGCTAAGTTACAATTATTAAACGTACCTAGTTAGCTATGACACTATTTTCTACACTTTAAATTGTAAGTTACATGTAGGTAGATAGCACAATGTTTTATAAACTGCTTCAGCAAATTACACTATTACCAAATAGTCAGGTAAGTACTTAGGTACCCAACTATGTTTCCCAAGTATACTCACCGTCATCATCCTCAGTATATTGAAATTGCATGAATCCTAATCAACATTGGTGCTAAGGTCTGACCCAAATGAACGAGTACACCGAGCAAATGGATCTGTTGAGGAAGATCTGGTTCACCAAGTATGCGCGCCACTGGACCGGTCTGTGCAAGTGCAGCTGTGCCTTCGAGAACATATTTATGGCTGAACTCAAATCCAGCGAAGTGCTCGGTGAGTTGCACGTTAACTATGTACCTACTAGGTATCCAATCGACATCTAGCTTTGATTTGGCCGAAGATTTCAATTTCAATCGAGATAACGGAAATATTGCTCTCGATATTATTAGTACAAATTAGCTAAGTGAAAGCGTAGCATCTGTGCATGATAGGATCGAGCAACTAAATGTAACATTCAGTTCAATAGAATAAAAATACCCACACGAGTTTCAAGTAATTATTGATACACAGTGACATTAAACACTATTAATTTAAAGCAATAATCCGAGTTATTTATATCCTCAGGTCTCCACAGCTGGTTGTTCTTCGCTAAGCGCGAAATGGATCGTAAAGCTAATTACTTGGGCTACATCGACAAACTGGACTTGTCTGGAGTAAGTTACCAACCAACTTTACCATTAAAATTACCGCTTAAATAATCTGAACCTTTTATGATAATGTACCTACCGGTTTTCCCAAAGACATCTGCATAAACTATGTCAATATCGGGACCTTTTCCTCAGTTTTCTACGCATTTCTGATTTAAAATCGTACGAAAACGATGGTAATGTTAGTTTTTTACTAAAACAACCATCTTTTGTTTCACAGAAAGGCTTGATCCTCAAGCAGCACTCGGTGTTGAGTGACACCAAGGACGCCCCCGAGGTGAGCATGTTCGTGGGCACCTCGCCCGAGCTGGAGATGGCTCTGTACACGCTGTGCTTCATGGCGCGGCCCGACCGGCCTTGCAAGCTGCGCTACAACAACGTGCCCTTCACCATCCAGACCAAGACTCTGAAGGCGGACAATGTCCTACTCATTGACACGGCTTATCCTGTCTACTAACCATCAAACTTTCTCAACATTTACATAAATGTTTGCAAAGTTATACGTAATCTGAAGTTATTTATAAGTACAAAATTATAATATAAATGTACAAGTTGTTTATTGTAAAATAAAGGAGCATAGATGGCTGATTAGGGCGTATTATCTCGCCTCGATTCGCGGGTCGCGGCTCGCGACCCCTGATAACACTGATATAAGTAGATCATTTGTGTGTGTGAGTAGAATTTGTAAAATCAACTTGGGAGTTAATTTATAGTGAAACAAAGCTAAGTAAATGTAAACAACAGTTTATTATAATATTTATCTAAAACACTGATTTTAAGAATATGACACAATTTGCCGTCTTTTAAAAGATACTTAAATAAGTAGGTATGTTAATATAAAATTATGATCACACACTAAAAGAGATTTTCTTATTTATTGTCTGCGGTGGCACAAGATATAACATGATGCATGGCCAACAACATCAGAGTTTTAAACTGTTTATGTATAGTAATAGTAACTATGCACACAGTACATTACATTTATATGATAGAGCACATAACCCCTGCTGTATACTTACACCATGTAAGTATTTTCATTATAATCTACTCGACAAAGTTTCTTGTATGCAAATAGAAAATTATAATAATAATAATAAATACAGCAGTTAACAAATAGTACTTATATGAACTAGTAAATAGCAGATAACTTAAATGAGACTGGCATACACTGATATGCGAAATGCGAGTTCATTAAAATGCTTCAAAAATAACATCTCCAATATACCTACTGAGATAACATTACATCGCGACTCGGACCCAAGCGATTACTTTACACGTACACTGCTTATGTTTAGAGCCTATTATAAAACATGATAAACCATAATAAGACTTACGATCAAGTGATTAGAGTCGAAGTGTACTTAGCCACAATTTTCCCAAAATTCATTTAATGCCTAATCGCTTTTCGTCTTTCACTTTATTAACGCAAAAATGACTCGGTTATGAAAAATATACAGTCCACTTTGATCTCACTGCCTCATATAATTGTATGTTATTGAACCAGTAACAAATTTTCTTATTTAAAAATACTCAGAAATGTTTACCAAAACTTAGTTGCTTTCGTTTATACAGGTACTTACACATTACGTAACTACCCAATTATTTTAAATGTAATATAAGTTAAGAGGATACTTAAATGAGTTCACAAAATTGACAGTTCATTCCCGTTATCAATTTGCTAATAGGAATTGACATAGTAATTCGTACTGAATGACCAACAGGATGCAGCACAGTAACGCGACAAAATTTTATCTCACTTTTTATTTACACCGAAATGCTCACTCCTTCATAGTTCATAGGAGAGAATGTGATAAAATATTTTTTGAAGTGATAACTTTTTATGGGAGGGTAAACCGCTTCGTAACGTAACGCGTTACGGCGCCACTCTGTCTAATTTAAGTTATCACTTGTGGCGAACGTACAGAGACGCACTTTTTTATTACATTTAGTCTTGTCACAGTCAGCTGTGCTAAGCCTGCTGGAGACAATGTCCAGGAATTTATCGGGCGATATGTCAATACTTAGCAGTACGGCAATCTCGGGCACTTTTTGAAGCGAAGCTTCTTTACGGACGTTCGGGGCGCACGCTACCCGGGCACTAAAACGGTGAAAAGCGTAACGCGTAACGCGTGACGCGTGACGCGTGACGCGTGACGCGTAACGCGTGACGCGTTACGCGTTAATATAATATATCTAATATCTACTGCAAAGCTTCGGTTCTTTCGGGCGTCCCTAGACGGCACTGATTTTTTTTATTAGTACTAGCTGTACCCTACGCGCGTTGCTACGTTGCTGTCAGGATTGGTCGTACCAACTCAGAAACCTTTGTGGGCTCATGCACAACACTTTGTAGATCATGACATGATCAAATGCATAGTTTACGATTCTATAAAGGACATACAGACATACATTCATTTTTATATATACTATAGATTACTGATGAGGCGGCAGACGCAAGACATTTGTCCGCTCCCAAATTGATACAGGGTTTTAGATATGTTAGTAAGTGAGAAATAAATTAATATTCTTAACCGAGACAGTATTAAATACTTCTGACTAGAATGTCGTTGGATGAATTTAATTATCTACAAGATACGATTCTTGTTTCTACCAATTAAACTTATGGTTACTGATAGCTAAAATAACACGAGAAAAATACTTATTTACAAACATGATAACAACATTAGTAGATAAAAAATAAAGTGACTAAAAGTAACAATTGATAAAAATATTTAAATTACGATTTTTTTTCTAAATTTTTTTTTTATCGCCTATAATAATCTACAATGTGAGCATTTCTGATTTCCAGTAAGTGTCTTATACAAGGTGACACATAATGGGTATACTTTTTTTTTCAAAACTTAACTTTGTAATTCTAAAACCATCAGCTTTGGAGGGAACTTGGAAAACAAAAGGTGTTACAGGAATACAGCTGTTGACCGATTTCACAAGTGTACAAAACCTTTAGTACTTCAACTGTCCTACAAAGCCGATAGTTTGAGATTTACAAAGTTAAGTTGCAAAAAAAATAGTATACCCATTATGTGTCACCCTGTATAAAAAACAGACATTATTTGATTTTATATACAGTTACTAAACCACAATCTATTTTCTAAACTTACATTTTCTAAATAATTATGTCTAAAGTCAACATCACTATATTCGATCTTAAATCTAAACGAAATATGAGCCGTATTCGTGTGGCATGACACCGCGTCGTGGATAGAATGTATGCGTCAGAGAATAGTTGAGCAAGTTGCTGATGTTCGAGGTGTAGATGTCGGCGAAGCGGAACAGCCGCCGCGAGAAGTAAGTAGGGTTGTGGTATGTGCGGAATACGCTACCGAATTGTGGATTGAACACAGCCTTTATTTCATTCCTGGAAGTGACAGAACAACTCCTACAATGCAGGCATGAAAAGTAAACACAAGCGTTATTGATTAGGTCCAATAATGAACCTTATTCAAACATTGACAGAGTATAGAATTAATAAAAGATGGGAGAGTACATTTGGAGTGTTTCAGTAGCATCAACTGATCGCCAGCATGCAAAATAAATAAATGCTAAGTCACAACGAAAACAGAAAGCATGTCTCAAGCGAATCTCTTGCATACATCATACGGGAATAGAGTCACACTCTGTAATTCAATTAAACTAACAATTTCTTGACCGATTATTTTCACCATATTTCTTAAGCTCGTCTTTTGGACTACACAATACATATGCAGCTTATAGTCTACCGCTTTTTAGGTCGCTTTTTTAAGTTCTTATGCAGTGCAAGAGGGGTCTCGTGACACAATCATTTGCTATTATGATGCAGGCTATTTTTTTCGCACCAAACGAACATAATATTCCCTGTAGTGCGACAGTCTCGCTTTATCGACGTACATTACATACATACACCCCACAAACCAATATTTATTATTATTGTTATTTATGTTTTTATTGTTACTTTCCTTGTATTCGGAATGAAAAGCACAGTGTTTACCTCGGGTGAAAGATTTATTTCGTCCCTCGAACTATTGGCGCCCTCGGGACTAAATAAGTTACTTTCACCCTTAGGATAACAATGTACTATAGTGAAGCGCGGAAATATTTTAACATCAACTTTTATCATATACAATTGCTCTTACCTCAAATAGTCTCTCTCCGCCATCCACTCGTTGACGACCTCTAGTGCATCCGGTTCCTTGTAATCCTGGTGCTCCTCTATGAGCTGCGTGAGCATCTGCAGCCAATTGGCATTCTCCTTGAACAACTGAGTGTTCAGGGTGTTGATTTCGTGCTGTAAATGTAACATCATGTATTGCAAATGATATGCGAAGAGATTCTCATACACAAATTGAGTCAGTCAGTCACACTGAGAGATAATTATTCAGACATGTAAATGGTCTATTTAAAAAAAATATTAGGCAAATTACACATCGCCCGTATTGGCCACCCGAAGAACTAACAATTAGCCAGACAATAGGAGCAAACCAATTTTTAGCTCAACAGATGTCACTGACTGACTTTATCCGTCAGTGTCACTACAAATACAAATTTATCACAATTTCTGAAAGAGAGAGGGAGAGAGATACACTGTCTGAACTGTCAAGTGTCAATGTCATCCTATTGCAATGTGGCGCCGCCCTGGTGGCCAACAAACCCTCGATCCGCGATCCATTCAGTTGAACAGTATGTATAAGCAACAAACTCACGGTCAGCTCGTTAATGATGGCGCCGGTCCGCCAGCCGTGCTCGAGCGTGACGTCAGCGAGGTCGCTGTACGGGTGGTCCCCAAAGTATAGCACCTGGTGGCCGAGCCACCCCGTCAGGTCCTGCAGCTGCTTCACTGTGCCCTGCCAACCAAACATTCAGACCATTTAAAACCTCTCAGAAGCGACAGTTATTATAGAGCCAATGACGTCACTAGCCGAAACCGTGATTACGCTCTAATTTTAATTTCGTCAACTAGTAAAAAAATTGCATTGCCAGAGGAAATACCAATCATATCACCAAACTAAGCTACACTTGTTGTATAGTAGAGGACTAGCTGTTGCCCGAGGCACTTTGATAAATTTAAAGTTTACCCCTTACAACATCAGCTATCTGCCAGAGATAGTCCCGTCAAATTGGTCCAGCTGTTTCTGAGAATAGCCGGAACAAACAGACAGATAAAAATTGTAAAAAATATTTTGCTCTTTGTGTATCTATTTCTATACATAATAGGAAATAACCTCGTAATAAATGATTCCTTTTTCCAACGAGCCAACCCTCTCCCAAATGTGAGAGTTGGCGTTCTTGTCGAACACCCGGATCGGGCGCGACACCTCCGTGAAGAACTTGGGCTTGTTCGCGTTCACGATCACCACGTCGAAAAACTCCCGCCAGTCGTGGCCCACCAGCATCTCCATGCCGGCATTACTGGGAACAATGGATATCATTTATAGTATAATAATTTTAGCCCTTTTGACGTCCCACTCCTGGGCACGAGCCTCCCCTCAACACGAGGGGGATTCAGGCCACAATCCACCACACTGGCTCAGTGCGGGTTGGCGGATTTCACATGTCTTTTGAAAATTGGTTAAATCTTCTAAGACATGCAGGTTTCCTCACGATGTCTTTCTTCACCGTAAGCAAATGATAATCATATAGAAATTATGATTCGCACATAGATTTAGAAATATCCAGAGGTTCGAGCCGGGGTTTGAACCCGAGACCTGGTAGCCCGCAAGACGCGTGCTTAAGGTGTTTTTATAGTTTATCCAAAATCTGAAAACATTTAAGACAACATTTTGTGATTTGCGACAAACACAGTACGCAGTGCGTTTATTAATACATTTATTTTACTCTAAATATTATCACGGTGGATATGATACTAGTTAATCACTAAATATACAAAAATTGCCAGATTTTTTGGATAGCTGTCGTTCTTGAAATGTTTTAGAGTAAGTTGCATATATTAATAAATGCACTGCACACGGTCTTTGTCGCGAATAACAAAATGTGCCTTTTATTATTGTCAGATTTTGCTTTTGATCTCTTTATAGTCGACGGAAGGTTCCGTGCCGGAATACATCATATTTATTTCCTAACTTCTACAGACTCATCTAAAAATATCTGTATTGCTCATAAATTACATGCGTGAGAAGAAGCGTATACAGTTTATTTAAGTTAAGTTTGTGTAGTCGTATATCATTTTATGGATAAGCAGAGCTTTCTATATGACGGGTGTAAATAACCCGTCCTTGAGATGTAAAGTATATAATCAGGGAAAATATATTGTTATTATGCATGTAGCCCTATTACATTTATGTACCAAACTTACACAAAGTGATAAGGACTATTTGTGACGAGGAAAAGTTTCTTATCATTCTCTTGAAGCTTTTGAAAGTATCCCCTTAACTCTGCATTGGGCCTTACATATTCCTCGACGTTTTGAGCAACAATTTTGTGCATTATAGGATGACAGCTTTGCACAGAATTCTGAAAAAAAAAAAGATTAATAAGGCGATTCATCCAACCAATCATTATTCAGCTGCAAAAATTTTAATTCATTACTGAACTAACTGACCTTTACATCTAAGAAGAGAATTTCCGGATGGTAATCAATGTGATTTTTTATAAAATACTCAGCCACATTACACAGTAAACCCATTTCAGGTACAGAGAACAGGTCTGCTAAATGTACCATCTTGGCTCTGTTTGGCTGAAAAGAGAAACCATTCATCTGTAGGTACTACTTAGACATAACATTTCATTTTCACAGCATAAAAAGTAATTATTCCTGAAATGTAAATTAAATATTTAAAACAATACATAACTAGCTGTGTAGTATAATTTTAATAATAGTTGATGTCCTATTGGTTTAACATCTAATAGCAAACCAAATAAATAAATAATGATGTCAACACAGAAGTCTAATGTCATACAGTTCAATATTTGCTCATTTCATTTGTAACAGTAGCACTGTTTATGATTCCGAACAAGGTTGTAGTCAACAAGGTATTAAGGTGAAGGCGCCTGTCTATCCCGCGAAATTCAAAATTTTCGAGTATTTTATAGTTTATCCAAAATCTGAAAACATTTAAGACAACATTTTGTGATTTGCGACAAACACAGTATGCAGTGCGTTTATTAATACATTTATTTTACTCTAAATATTATCACGGTGGATATGATACTAGTAAATTTTACTTGATACTAGTAAGTTTTAGAGTAAGTTGGATATATTAATAAATGCACTGCACACGGTCTTTGTCGCGAATTACAAAATGTGCCTTATATTATTATCAGATTTTGAAAAATTTCTAAAAAACGTCAAAAAATTTGATCTTCGCGGGCTAGATGGGCGCTTTAGCCTTAAGAGTATCTTACTTATAAGCTAAGTATTTCACTTCTAAATGTAATGTGGATCTCAATCCGACATTACATAAACACTCAACCATTTACTAGATGAATAACAAACAGATAACTGTGCCCATAGATGTGTCAACATAACACAAGGGGGAACAAATGAATGATTGCTTACAAGTGCCAGTGATTACTGAACACCGTCTAGCCTAGATCTAACCATATCTATTTACAGACAATTTTATACCCTATGCAATAGGGTATAAAATAGCAAGAATCCTATTTTGTGTTGTGTTTAATTGACAGCATATTAAACCAGGGTCTAGATCAATAAAAAGGAGTACATATTACAAACCATCATCATTGCTGCAGTAAACACATTTAACTATGGACCACAAAACTATTTAACTATTTCAGAAAAGACAATTTTATTTCTGCCCCCAACCTGTAGTTTAAGATGAAACTAATTATTCGATAATTGTGGTAATCCTTAGGGACACAAACTTTACAAAACAACTTTTTGCATGTGTACTTCCATATACATTTAATAAACAGCTGTCATATTACAAACGGAATCTTCAATTTTACTTATTTATATAGATTTGAAAACAACAGAATTGGCACTATTTTCTGCCTTGTGAGTTTTATGAGTAAGTTTTTTTCTATGAATCCCATTTCTGTTGGGTCCCATACCCAATAGTGGGACATTAAAGGGCTTTAATCATTCAAATTTAAGTCTTATGAAAGATCAAGATGCTTACTTTATGTGCTCTAGTGTCACCCTCCACATATGCTATTGGTATAATTCGGTTTCTGTAGATTTTTAGCACTTCCTCAGTAGAAACAGGAGTTATACCCCTGTACACAGCACCAAGTTGTATTTGCAGAAAGGAATCCAGTTTTAAAAGCAACCCTTTTTCTATGTCGTAATGTAGACCCCTTACGGCAAAGTTTGGTTTGTATTCCAACTGCAATATTTCTGGAGGATACTGAAAACAGACATAGATTTAATTTTTTTTATTTATTGAAGCTTATAATAAACTTGCTGTGCCCACCGACTTCGTCGGCATAGTATTTAACTTAACAAAAATTTCGGGATTATCAGGATAAAAAGTATCCTATGTGTTAATCCCGGTTATAAACTAGCTGTGTTCCAAATTTCATCCAAATCCGTTCAGTAGTTTTTGCGTGAAAGAGTAACAAACATACATCCACACTCACAAACTTTCGCATTTATAATATTAGTAGGATATGCCAAACAACCACACCAACTTTATGGGACTGAATTAAAAGCTTTTATTATGGGGCTGGCTGGCTTGAACAATCCCCGTATCACATAGATATACATTATAAGTGTTAGAGCCTTTGATAAATGTTTTCTTTAATCCGAGGGTAGAGTGAATTGACTACAGCTCATATACAGGCTGATTGGCCAGAGGTAGAACCACCTTCTCACAGAAGATTAGAATAATGTCACTATTATAGCTACACTTTGTATGATGAGTGAGAGAGCCAGATGGTCAACCCTCTTCCTTCCAATCCCTCTAGCCCACTCTCCTTCAGGTTCACGTCATGGGATCAATGCCTTTGGCAATGCAACAATTGTTAGGCTATCGTCACTGCTTAACATCAGGAGGATACACTTGTTTGCCACCTTTGTTATAAAAATTCAGAAAACATAATTCAAACATTTGCCTTGAAGAGTAATTGCACCCGTGACCACCCACTACAACGAGCCTAGGTAACATTCTACACTCTGACTACTAGACCAAGCTGTCATCAAATTTATAAATAGTTACTCTCTACAAATATTACTAACCTTATATTTTTCCAACAGAATATCTCTGCCAAGATTGTATAATAAATGCTCCAGCGTTGGTTTGTAGTGAGCCAATGTGTAATCATAATCAAATCCATACACTTTTACTTCAGAAAGATCAAGTTCATTACATGCAAATACAGCCCTTGGATTCACATCTTGGGGTAATTTTTTAGCTATAAACGAAACAAATCAGTTTTGAGAGATGTATAAGTTTAAATAATTTATATTGCCTGTGATTATAATGAACACGGCATACTTACATTTAAATTTTAGCCTTGTGCGGCAATATGCCTCCTTCAATAACTCTCGCGTCGAAAAGCTCCTGATACGTAAATCGTCGGGACATTTTTGTGACCTTATTTGTAATAAACTACATTTGAAAGTCCTAATACTATTCGTTAATTTACTGTGCAGACTTAACATATTCGTAAAATACAAAACTATAATGGAAATATAATTATAATAAAATTATTGATGCGTGTGAAAATTTCTTGAATTACTTATTACACATGGATTATTATAAATATATATGCACAGAACATAATATTACTTTTGATACAAACTAACCCAGAATCGTTGCATAATTCAAAAAAATATTATTTATTACAAAATACCATTTTCCGCTCCACCGCACTACCGACCGACGTTTGATTGACTGATTTAATATGACATTTTGATTTTGATTGATCAGTCAGAGTCACGTCAGAGTATTTGACTTTCCGGCCCTCCATTATGGTTTTCCAAATGTACATTCCAAATGAAATACATTATTGTATTGTATTGTTTTAATTAGATGTGTTATACATTTGTGGTTTATTGCTATTTGTTACTTGACACTGGCAAAATACCTATTAAACTCGGTGGGCCATATTATTAAAGAAAGAAGAAGTCTTGCTGTCAATGTCAGTAGGTAAAATTTAATTTTCATTACTGATACTCTGAAAGTAGGTCTGAAGTTGCCTGAGGAGCGGGTTGAAAGTAATACTTTTCCGGCCCGGGAGAATCGCTTTCAACTGACAGCTGTCAAATTATAAAAAAAAACTAGTTCCATTTTCACATTTCTATGGAACCATGTTCAAACTTTTTCTACAGTCACTCAATTACAGCACGATGTAAAATTGAAATAACATATAGTTAAGTATTAATTAAAGAATATATATTTTTAAATGACTTAATTATAATTTAGCTTCAACAATTTCTTTAAAATAACATAGATTTGGGCAAAATATTTAAAGATGAAAATGAAAAATAATGGCTAAATAATGAAGTTGGCCGGCCAACGAAAAAGAAACAAAATAGGTGGCAATCCGTTTTTTTTTCGAGTTGTAGAGTATTGTTCATACTTACTTATATTATTTATTTAGCCAATTCCTGTTTTTATTTTTACTTTCCTTGTATTCGTAATGAAAAGCACAGTGTTTACCTCGGGTGAAAGACTTATTTTGTCCCTCGAACTATTAGCGCCCTCGCTACGCTCGGGCGCCAAACCCCGTCTCGGGAATAAATAAATCACTTTCACCACTCGTGTAACAATGTACTATTACACCATAGATATTTTCTGTGCGAAAGCGAAACCGAGGAACTTCAATACAATTAAATGCAAAAAAAGTATTCACTTCGAACGACCCGAACGTTCATATTCGTCACAGAGTTGATATTCGTTAATTTATCATTTTACACATTCCTACCCAATATTTAAAGTCCTGTCGTACACCATTATGACGAAGCAAATAGATTAAATGAAGCAATAATATAAAAATGATTCCCGTATTATTTGGGATACCGAAATACCAGAGTAGATACTACACCTTATACTTACACGGTATTTATAAGTTATGTACCTACTACACCGGCGACGGTAATTACTATACTATTATGTAAGTAATACTATCTGATGCCCGCGGCTACACCTGCGTTGTACTTCGATTAAAAGTAGCCTAAACTTATTACTTCATATAACTTCAGCTATTTACCACTGTAAGTCCCTTCAAAATCGGTGCCGCAGTTTCGGAGATTAGCCGGAACAGATAGAATATTTTAAAAATAGTTATTTTGTTACCAGTACCTACCGGACATAACTATATATTTTCACATGCATTTGTTCTATTTTTAACCCCCGACGAAAAAAGAGGGGTGTTATAAGTTTAACATGTGTATCTGTGTGTCTGTCTGTGGCAACGTAGCGCCCAAGCTGATGAACCGATTTCAATTGTGTTTCTTTTGTTAGATAGATATTCTGATGATGATGGATACGCGCATGCGTTAAATTTTGTTTGTTTTGTTAATGGTCATGGAATATTACGTTATAATAATTCTAGAGGGCGCTGCTCCGCCATTGAGAAAAAATATAAAAAAACAAATCTAATCTATACAAATAAATAAAATTGGAGTGTCTGTTTGTAATATCAAAATAACACCTTTTCAGTAAGTGCATATCAAAGTACATACGACACCTATAACAAAATCGCGATTTAAAAAAATTTTGTCTGTCTGTCTGTCTGTCTGTCTGTCTGTCTGTGTGTTTGTTCCGGGTAATCTCCGAAACGGCTGGACCGATTTTGACGGGACTTTCACTGGCAGATAGCTGATGTTATAAGGAGTAACGTAGGCTACTTTAATTTTAGAAAAAACAATTAGGGTTCCGCGTAAAAAAATAAAAATACATGAAATCAAAGAGTATCTCCGAAACGGGTGGACCGATTTTGACGGGACTTTCACTGGTAGATAGCTGATGTTATAAGCAGTAACTTAGGCTACATTTATTTTAGAAAAACAAGCGTAAAAAAGCGTAAAATGGGTCCTGTCGTGCGGGCTCCGAACGCGGGAGCGGGCTTTTTTGTTAAGTTAAATTCCACGCGGACAAAGTCGCGGGCTCAGCTAGTTTAAAATAATTTTAGCGTTATTGAAAAGATGATGACTTGATGAAAAGGTCGTCGCATCGGGGGTTTTTAAATTTTCAATTTAGAGTTATCAGACATATAAATAGGTATCCCCCTTTGATAAAAATTTATCAAAGGTAGCCTCAAATTGGTCCTCAAATACATTTTTCAATTTCTTTGAGTACGTACTGATCCCTATTGAGTAGGAGATAAATATTAATAGCGAGTCATAGGATATGTAGGTACGTAGGAAGGATGGGAAGTTTGTAACGAAATATTAGTGTTAGGTAGAAATGAAACAAGTAGGTAAGTTCCTAGTTATCTGATGTAGCTAATTAAGTATATTAAAAAGTATATTCATTTATTGTATTATATCACTGGATATGCACTTCCAATATAATTCTTGCTTCTATATCGGAAGGTGTGAGTGGTAATTTCAACATCTTTATTTCCAAGTTTGAGCTTACATTCGTTATCAGCACGAGTTACAAAACAGAGGGTATAAAGCGCGATTTCCAATTCCGGCGATGTCCCAACGAACAAAGAGTTCACAGGTTTGTCCACGCCTTGCTGATTAAAATGCAATTTCATAACTGCCCCTTTCTGTAAGCAAATAAAATTCGAGCTGGCAACTACGAAGGTACTTAACCGGTGAAATCTCGACTGTAAGTTGAGTGATATATATTTAGATGTAGCCCTTTTGGTTTCCCACTCATGGGAATGAGGGGGATTCAGGCCTTAATCCACCACGCTGGCCCAGTGCGGGTTGGCGATTTCATAATAATATGTCGTCCATAGAAAATTTGTTGGATTTTCTAAGACCATGCAGGTTTCCTCACGATGTTTTCCTTTCCGTAAGCAAGTAAATAATCGTCTTTAAATTATGATTCACACTTAGATTTTGAAATACCCAGAGGTGCGAGCCGAGATGTGAACCCAGTAGGCACCTTGTACCCGCAAGACCGCATGCTTAACCAATCGGCTATGACTGCTATGTATTGTTTAATTGGTAAGTAGGTACCTACTTTCGTGGTGCCCCGCTGGCGCTACATATGCTAGCTGAACAAGTAGGTAAGTACCTACTAAATTTTACTTACATCGTTTAATTCTATATATTTTAAGTAACCCAAGTAATTAATCCGATTTGCTGCCTCCTCTTTTGCGAAGTAGATCCAATTATGTAAACCTATAAACAAAATAAGTATAAATTTCATGAATGTTTTTTTATTTTTGGTAAATAAGAATTAGGTAAGTAGGTAAATTTATTTTTTTACTCTAAACATCTAAATCTGACATCTAAATCATACTGAATGAAATATATTTTTAGAAATCATTATTCCCTTCCGGCTCCAGGCTGGGAAGCATTTATTTAAAAACTTAGCGCCTAATTTACGAGGCCAACAACACGATCTTCCAAGTTTATTTAATTAATTACGTAGGTAGGTTAAACCTACTCCATAATAAATAATTACCAACTTATAATCATATAAGGTCCCAAGACTAACCAATTTGTATTATGGGTAGGTTATCTACCGTATAAACAAAGAAAATAATACAGGTCTGGCCTCACTACGAAGGGGATTCAGGCCGTAATCTACCACGCTGGCCCAGTGCGAGTTGGCGAATTACACATATCTTTCGTTCGAAAATTGGTTAGAGTGTCTACGACATGCATGCAGGTTTCCCTACGATGATTTTGAAAAACCCAGAGGTGCGAGCCGGGGTTTGAACCCAGGACCTGGTGACCAAGGCAACACGCGCGTTTAAGCATTCGGCTATCATTGCTGTTGCCTATTTATAGTATTTATATTACAAACAGTAAAATTCCGGAATTCGCCACGACAGCAATCGAATCCGTGAACACCCGGATGAGTGGCAAACGTTCAAATAACTAGGCTAAGTGGTTGTTTGTATTTACGTATTTAAAAAAAAAAAAAGTGCATTCATATAGGTAGTAGGCAAAGACCTTGTAGATTTTTTCACTATGGTAGTAGGTAGGTTTATAATACTTTACCGCTAACTTCTCCTCGTTTAAGTTCTGACACAAAAATGTGTTCAAATCCTGAACTGCCAATTTTTCCTCTACCTCGTGAATATAAACCAAACCATAGTTGTTTCAGGTAATCTCTTTGTTGCCGTGGGTCAGGAGTGACATATCCTAAAATGCATGAACATCGAAATTACTTAATTATGAAGTATCTGCCATAACATACGCAAGGACTTCACTGACTGATGGACACTATGCCTGTCTTACCTTTATTTTTCAAAAATGTCATTAAGTGGCGTATGACAGAAGTAGACATAATTTCATCCATGAAGGTATTTTCCTCAGTTCTCTCCTATAATAAAAAAAGTTTAAGTGAGTCTCCTCCAGATAATCAGAACCAAGTAAAATATGTGAAGTCACCTATATAAAACAGACTATCTAGTGCCACACACTCCCACCACTGTAACTCCTGTAAGCCAGGAACAGCACAGCACTATCAATGTTATTTATTTAAGTAACTTAGCAGTCAGTAGGTAATTATTGGAATGTGGTGTATAGTGCATACCTGTGGTGTAACATGCTCGTTAACTGAAACATCTCGGTCGTAATTGTCTAATAGCGGAACAAATTTTTGTATAGTCGGAATATTCCATAATTCGGTTGACGCGGTAATTAATCTGCAACAATAATTACAGTAAACAAACTATGAATCAATCATGCATGTATATTTTTATGTAACATTTGTTTTAATAATGACTAACACACCAACTGTATTGTCCCAATCTAAGCAATGCTTGTTCTATGGGCACTATACAATGCACTGAGGGCTTGGGATCATCACGAAAAGGCCATTTCCTAAATTTGCCGACATGGGAATCAAACCCGCAACCATCCGATACAGTGAGCCGAGCGGCCTACGCTCAAACCACTGCGCCAAGGGGTCGTACAGATTATTAATAACTGAATATACTACCCCCATAATCTGAATTGTAAAATAAGTTTGTGATAATGTTCGTACGTAGTTCCACTAGCAAATAATTAGTATTAAGTCTTTCTGTTTCTCATTTTAAGTGAGTTGTACTCTTATGAGAAATAAATGTCTTAAACCAGATAACTTTCCGGTATAAACTTAAGTTTACAATCTCCTTATAGGGAGGCACCTATTAAACTATTGTAATATAATAAGACAACAATGTAACATTATAGGGAGAGGTAAATTATTTAACTGCAATGAATACTCACGGTCTAGGAGCTTTATCTTCTTTTGATTGTGAGGTAGTTTTATCCTGGTAATTAATTGTAATATACTTAGCAGCATTATTGCTATCTTTTCTCAATAATTCTTCACTAATAGTTTGCAATTCAGCGTCACTTAGTATATTTCCGTTATTATTAACTTGATTGTTGTTTACTATGGAACTCGGTAAAATTGGAGACCCTGGCCGGGATGCAGTAGTGCTGTGAGGAGGTCTTGTTGATGGTTTCGGAGTAGTAATCTGGTTGCTAGGTTTATTTGAGCCTGCTACTACCGAACTAAAGCTTATTGGCTTTGTGGTATAAGTTGATGTCGTTGGCTGAGAAGGTTGTGTGAATTTCGTTGTAGACGTCGGTCCATTTTTATTGCCTTGCAACATTGTACTATAACTTGGTTTGCTGTTAGGACGAATTTGGTCTTTATTTTTACTGTCATAAAAGTTTATCAAATCTTTAACTTTACCCGTAGAACCTTGGCTGTTCTGAGGTTTGGGATTATTATTTTGTTGAGTTGGTTTAAGCGCTGGAAACTGGGAAGCTGCATAGTTGCCCATGTTGCCTGTAGATTGTTGTGTTTTGTGTTGAACAGGTTCAAGAGTTGGAAATTGAGGAGCTACGTAATCCCTTTTCCCACCCGACACCTGAAGATTACTCTGCGGACCAGAATTTTTAGCAGCGGTTTGTGTTTGTGATGTAGATGATGGAGGCCTCAGGGGTGGAAATTGAGCGACGTAATCACGTTTGTCTGCATTTTGATTGATATTATGTGATGTAGCCGTTACTGTATTGCCATTTTCATGTCCTTTTTGGTTAATCCCTCCTTCGTGTAGTAAGAAATCCGTGTTGGTATTAATTTTTTGCCGTCCATTATATTCTAAAGCTGAAAGTTAAAGTAATTGGAGTTACTTAAAAATATTCAACATTTACAGTTATTGTATGTAGCTATAAAATATAAGATTTGTTTTTTGCATTTACTGGTTAATTAATTGCGCTGTTATAGTTAGATAGAATATCGCAATTTTACATCAATAAAAACTCAAAACAATCTAGCCGGAATTCATAAAGCTTATTTTCTTATAACTGAATAAGGTTCATGAACGTGAGTAATTAAATAATCACACATATATCATGTAATAGGCTTTAATGTAGATTTAATAATAAATTTAATAATTTACTAATGTTGATTTCCTCATAATGTAAGGGGACTGTATATGAAAGGAATTTGACCTTCTACTCATTAAATACCTACTTACAGGCAATTTTTTACGTCACTATTTTTTAAGTAGAAGTTAACATTGTTGGATGTGAGATTCGTAGAAGATGACATCATTTTTTTTTTCTGCATCTAAATAGCCTACCGAGGTCTAGCCTACTTTGGTCTTTACGTATGTACAGGCCGTAGTACCGAAATATAAATACTTCTCGTTTCTTAACGTTATTTTCTTTTACAAAAAAACTAAAAAAATGTTGATCCAGCTGACCCAATGTATTTTCATATACTAGTTACATATATATTATAATATCTGTAAGAATAAAGCGACCTAAATAGACAGTTTTAGTAATTAGGTAGTATTTTTTCCAATACCTATGTGAATACAATAGTACGCAACAAGTTTTAAATTTCGCGCGAAAGGCACTCAGTTTAAGTATTTCACTAGATACGTAACGATTTGACCTTAGTTTGTACAAAGTTTTTTTGGTAGGTAAACAAATAGTATACTGTATTATTAAGTACTAAACGCCCATTTTTATATTTTTATTAATCATTATTAAAGTTTTTTTAGTACAGACACACATTCATTATAATCGTACGAGTCATTAGGTCATGAAGTCATTGCGCATTTTATTAATGTCTTTGAAATTAAAGCAATATGGTTATTCAAATATCACTTACCTAGACTAGATTTCGATACGACGAAAAATACCGTAAAAGAAAATATTGCATACATATGCATGGCACAGTTTTTACATTGAACACTCAAAACAATTACTAACAATACGGGACTTGAATTGACACGATTAATTAAGAATAGTCTAATATCTTGAAGAACGATTCGATGACTGGCTGGCTAATTCATCTTATGGCAGTGTGAGTAAGTAAACTTCACATTCGTGCTCTTTGGTGAGACTAACTACATACAACGTACGAGAGATCATCTGTTATCTTGTGTGTCACTACCTAACATTGATCCCTGTTTGTTTTATTTTAGCACTACCACTAAAGATTTTAAGATTACTACAAGTAAATAATTATGTGGAACTTAGTTTTACTTCTTTAATCAAAGCAACTTTTGTTCAATAAAGTTTATGATCCATTATAACAATTATAATTTTTTAATTTTATTATCATTGAATAAATAATACTAGGAAACAGATTGACACATTTCCAAGTTGTAGGTTGGTGTCTACTTAAACTTTCCTAAGGTGAAGGCGCCTGTCTAGCCCGCGAAATTCAAAATTTTCGAGTATTTTTATAGTTTATCCAAAATCTGAAAATATTTAAGACAACATTTTGTGATTTGCGACAAACACAGTATGCAGTGCGTTTAGTAATACATTTATTTTACTCTAAATATTATCACGGTGGATAATAATGATACTAGTTAATCACTAAATATACAAAAATTGCCAGATTATCTGGATAGCTGTCATTCTTGAAATGTTTTAGAGTAAGTTGGATATATTAATAAATGCACTGCACACGGTCTTTGTCGCGAATTACAAATTTCTAAAAAACCTCAAAAAATTTGAACTTCGCGAGCTAGATGGGCGCTTTAGCCTTAAGATAAACTCGTACAATTGGGAATTTGAAAAAAAAAATGATTTTTTGTTATGTATTTTGAAACTTTATTAATAATAATATTGATATTTAAAGCAAAAAACAAAAAAAAATACGTTTTCAATTAATAATATTCAATTAAAAATTGATAGAATTTTAAAAAAGATCACGTGATCTAAACGCGCCATGCTTTGTCACCATAGTTGTGACATCATAATGTTATAGCTATTTAATAACAGTACAGCGTTTACGGCTATTACCTTAGTCAATAATATTGAAATTTATTGCTAAGAAACGAGTTGTTAGTTGGCTACGATTGGCTCTGTGTGATAAAGGATTTATTAAGGCAAAGTCTGATAATATTCCTGATGTTGATATATTTATGATTACCAATTTTATACCATTTATTTCGACGTTTGTCATCTTGGGGAACATTTAAAAACATTTTTCCAGGAGTTTTTTTTTGTAGTATTCATGCATAATGGTACAAAACAAGAACGATAACTTTTGAAGGTCGACATTTTCAATATAAATATTTGAATATTTAACAATGACAACAAAATTAAATAGATCAAAACACTGTACTTATTATTTCTATATGAACTGCAATGAGGGAAAACTAACATTATGACGTCACACGTGCTCGGGTTTGTTCGGGAGCTGTCGGGGTTTGTTCGGGAGCTGTCGGCGTGTCTTCAGTACTGGATTCAAAAATTAATTTTTATTTTGAAATTTCTTTTGAATTATTTAGAAAATAAATAAATAAAAAATGTTTTGTTATAAAAATTATATATGATCTTGCTTTTCTCACAAATAATTTTTTTTTTCATAAACCCAATTGGTATGAACAAAAATCTAAAATATTCTAATGGGCTAGCGCACATGCACCCTTACTAGACAAACAAGGGAGCTAAGTCCAAAATACAGTCCAGTTACTTATGTACCTCTGTCGGTAGATAGGCGCCTATATTTTTCAGATTTTCAAATTCCTGAATAATAGGCTTCTCATTCCAAATAGCTGACAGCGCTATTGTTTAAAGAACTTTATCCGATTTCAGATAAGTGTTAACCATAAGTTTTACTCTAAACTATAGAAGATTATTATATTATTTTGTAAAGATAAACTTGTAAGTAAAGTAGGTAGGTGCGTATTTTTGTAATATAACTTATGCGGTGATAACATTGATAACCCATATTTTATCTGACTGCTTTAACTACAGGTTTTACCCAAGTTCCTCACTAAGAGACACTTGATTGGGATAAGTACTACTGCATGTACGTGTACTATTAAAAAATGAAGCAAAGATTACATTTCGCAGAATTGTTTTCTTATTTATTGTGTTATATAATAACGTTTGCTAATTTTTATTTATGTTTAGTTAACTCACAGACAGGTATGTACCGATATATTAAATTAATTTATTTACATAATAGTATCTGCTAATATTTAACGCTCGCTGACTTCTTGCTGGATCTTCTCAGTCGAAGTTGCGTTCCGATCCGGTTGTTGACATAAGGAAAATATGTAAAATGTTAAAATGTAATTGTCCCCGTAGGCCTAAACAAAATAATTGACTTGACTTTGACTATAATTATTTATTATAATTTCAATGTAGGTAACATAAAACTTTATTAACATAGACCGAAATTGGTCAATGTTTGCAATTACAAGTGTATGCTTTTATGATAACTATAAGAAAAAATGTTTATAAAACCATCACCCATCAATTTTATTTATATTCCGAAGATATCGTGTATGAGATAATACTGAATACGCGCATACTTGGTCTAACCTAAAAAGTATTGACGACCGCTTGGCGCAGTGGTTCGAACGTAGGCCGCGCTTGGCCGCATATGGTGGTTGGAGGTTCGATTTCCGTTGGGGTAAATTTCGAAAATTGACTTTTCGTAATTTTCCCTTGTCTGGGTTTCACTGGGCTTGCCCCCAATCCATTGTACGGTACCCATAGTTCAAGCGTTGCTTAGATTAGGATATAGTTGGTGTGCCAACCTGGCGATATTTTTATTATATAGCGATAAGGCATATGGCAACGGTGCTTGACATGTCTTGACGGATGAGGGCGCATTAAAGTCACGCTTCCAAAGGGTTAAAGTGAAGGTATGATATGGATGATCCCTAATCTCGAACTGCAGAGTGATCATCATAGACAATTGGTTTAACCTTTTTTTTAGGCTATTCGTTTTGCAATTCATTCCTTGCATATATCTCTTGTCTGTGATTCATGCATTCGACTCTATCATTCATTTAACCCGTCAAATTTGAAAGGACAAAAAGTTTTATGTTTATTTAAATTTCTATAAAAATGTAATTGTTATTATTGAGTTTAGATTGAAACGCGTTATTCAAGAAAAAACAATGAAATTTGAATTTAAAACTGTTGAAAATCTTTTATACATTAGTGCATGGATATTAGCTTGTTACTATTCATTACACAAATTAATTAAAGCACAGACTGGTAAATAATTATTAATGTATACACCCTTTGGTTGATTTTTCCTCAAGTACCTAACCCAAGTGTTTATTCACTTTCAGAAGTTATAGAGAAGGACCCGGACTTGCTCTACTTTTTGAGAGATTTAAATCCAGGCTGGAGTTTCACATCTAGACTGAAAGATGATTCAGATGTTGAATGGAGTAGCTGGAAATATTTCATACAGACGTCATGGTTTTACATGTTGCTGCAATTCATCGTATCTGAAACTATACGAAGAAACAGAATACAATTCTTGAAATATTGGTATATCATATCAAGCATTGTTTTTATTGTTCTGTACATCGGAGCCAAACAATTACTAATTATAATTGCACAACCTGTGATATTTGCTGCAATCATATTTTTGGGAGGAAAGAAAATTAGTATATGGCTGACAAGTATTGTATTATTAGGTACTTACAACTCCTTAAAGTATAAATACTTTTTCTGGCAGTTCTTGGACAGTGAACAAGATGAGCAAGTCTTCTTATTATTATTTGGCATTGCATGGGTTGAACTCAGATGTATTAGCTACTGTCTTGATTATGTTGACAAAAAAGAAGAACCAACCAACTTGAAAGGTAAAAAGGAGGATCAAGTGGTAAAATTTGATGATATTACTAACATGTTCAGCTATGTGTTATATCTACCTTTGTTATATGTGGGACCAATCGTTCTCTATGAAGAATTTGAAAAGAGTTTCAGTGTTAAATGTGAGAAGCTGTCAACTAGACTTAAAAGATTTGCTTTGGACATGTTCCTGTTTCAGTTATATACATTTTTATTGGACTTATCATTCCACTATATATACTTTTTTGCAATGCAAAGTAATGTAGAGGTAAGAATTTTAAGTGTTCCAACCTAATAAAATAAATAAATCAATATTGCCAGACTATCACATCAACTATACTATGGTCATGTATGGTACCATACAATGGGGAGGGGACGACCCCAGTGACAGCTTGACCAGGGCAACTTATGACCAAACTTATTTCCGAAATTTGCAATGATGCGAATGGAACCCACAACTCCTTGTGCAGTGAGCTGAGCGACCTATGCTTGAACCACTGCACCAATCAGTTGTATAACCTCTTTATAACGTTGTGTTGAATTTATATTTTATATACATATCTACAAATATGCTTTTTGTATGTTGTCCCGGTGTATATTTTTTGGGCTTTTATAGTTAGAAAAATCCTGTATGTCACTACAATAATAATGGTGCTTAATATTATATTTCAGGCTATTAAAATGCTGCCAACACTGGCAATCTGTGGAGGTGGGTTATGGATGGGCTTAGAATTTCACGTAAAATATGTGATATCATATGGCACCACCGGTGCATTTGCTAGACTTGACAACATTGATCCACCACCAACACCACGTTGCATAGCCAGAATACATGTCTACTCACATATGTGGAGATATTTCGATGTTGGCCTTTACAGATTTTTGGTGAAGTAAGTACTTAGAATGTAAACTTTAAGCCCGAGAGGATTTATGTTTACATTATTTACTTATTTTTTCTCTGAGAATTTTTTAATATTAACCCTTTATTAATGTTCCATACAATTCATATCCTCTATCAATCAGCTTGCCCCCCTGGCCAATTGGCTGACAACCCTTCATGCTATGATATGCGGTACATTATTATGAAGAATACCTTTTTCTTTTCAGGTACATATACAAGCCCTTTTACAACAGCATATCAAATTTTGTAAGCCTGCCCAGAATAGTTCACAAATTGGTTTCATCTCTTGGAACATTCTTGTTTATATTTATGTGGCATGGAACTCAGTGGAACATATTTGTATGGTCAATATTAAATTACATAGGTATTATGGTTGAATATGCAGGGAAATCCGTTGGACATAGTGCAAAGTACAAATGGTTCAAGGAAAATGTATTAAGAACAGATGCTATGGAAGTCAGATTTGTTGCTTTCTTGTGTGCCCCTCTGTTAGGTTTATCTGCTATTTCAAATTTCTTTTTATTTGCTGGTAGTGAAGTAGGGAATATATATTTTGGTCTTCTCCATTGGCCATCATTGTATGATTTGTCGGTAGTTTACATATCATTGTATTGCAGTTGTCAGGTTGCTATAGCTCTGCAAGATGTACCATCTAGAACTGATATAAAGAGAACTACTGAAAAGAAAATAGAGTAATGAGGGAGGAATATTTGCACCTGTTTACTTTAAAACTATTTATTATTAGGTATTATTTTAAAATTATATTAGACTGATAAAAACCACGTAGCAAGCGGCCCATTCGTTTAAGAGCTTGAATAGATGTTACAGCCAGAAAAGAAATGTAATAACGAGGAAATATATGCAATTGTCTCGGTAAAAGTATCAGTATTTAAAATACCTACTTTTATAAGGACCTCAATACTTTTATATGTACTCAAAATATACATGTGTACACTGAAAATGTAAATAAATTGCGTAGGATTGTGTATTTTATAGTATTAAAGAAGAGAAGAGCTTTAAGTTTTTTAAGATAAATAAGACAAATTCGCCAAGCAAGCCTCAATAAAACAACTATTCAATTAATTAATATATCTGTATTCATTAAAAAAATAATCGTTATTGATTATAATGTTGTCCTTACATTGCTATCAATTGGTATGTGTTGGATGCTTTTAGCAATAAATAGGAATGTGTATGCATTGCTTCTATTAAATCGTTGGGGTCCCCCGCCACGCCGGCTGCTTTGTGTATTTGTATCATTTCTTGTCTCGTGAACACATCTTTTCCAAGCTGATGGGCACGTCTTGTTAACGCATCGAGGAACTTTTTTAGCTGTGAAGAAATAAAAAATAAACTTAATCCATGTGTGGTTTGACGAGGTAGTGAAATTGTTTAACGATAAATTTTAAAATAAATACTTTAAAAGATTGTACGACTCAACTTTGTATTGTAATATTTGAAGGAAGCAAGCTACTTATATTTTAACTGTCGTAATTTATTTTTTTAATTTCCTTTTACATGTTTGACAGAGTAAAAACTATCCTTATTGAAATTGTAAGTCAGTAAATAAATTGTACAAAGCACAAACCTTGTTTCTGGAGCTAACTCCTGATCCGTTGATTGACCTGGACAGCTGAATATTGCCAAACTCATCACTGAATGTGTCTATGAGACTATGCTTCATGAGGCTTATGACATCATTGGCATCTTGAACAGTGGCTTCTTCTCTTAAATCGACTCTAGCTCGGGCCTAATTAAATATTTGGGGTTAGTGAGTTATCACCACACCTCTGTTAAAGGTGTTAGAGGTGCACTGTTGCTGTTGTGCATATATTTCATCAAAGGCGCCTTTTACCATTTCCAGTCTGCTACTCGGCAGAAAATTCAAATAAAGCTACCATAAACGTATGTTTTTATTGACGAAACATTTTTTTGCAGTTAATACATAAAGCCAACTTGTTCCGATGTTAATGTTTTGTCAGTGAAAATGTCCTTTTAGAACTTTTCGCCTCACCTCTTTCCTATTTTATTTTGACGACCGCTTGGCACAATGGTTCGAGCGTAGGCCGGTCGGCTCACTGCAGCGAATGGTTGCAGGTTCGATTCCCGTCAGGGTAAATTTCGGAAATGGCCTTTCGATAATTTTACCGGTTCTTGGTGTCACTGGGATGGCCCCCAGTCCATTGTACGGTAGCCATAGTACAAGCGTTGCTTAGTTTGGGACCATACAGTTGGTGTGTTTGTCTGGCGATATTAATTTACTTATTTATATTTATAATTCTATGGTGAAAACAATGGTTAAATTACCTGTGTAAGCCGTATACAAGCTTCAAGTTGCCTCGTTGTGATAGGTGTTCCGTCCTGAGTGCCGCCCTGGTGGTTGTGCCGAAGTTCCAAGTAAAAGTTCTGTAATGTACTGGCCACCTCCGAGCTAAGCTTTGGGTGTACGTATCGTCTAGCATACGCGATGTATTTCCTGAGTAGTACTACCGGTAAGTGGTCTATCACTTCGCCCGGTTTCAACCGTAGTCTTTGTCTGTGAGGGCAAAATTTATGCGGGTTATATTCATTCGGGTGAAATTTGACATATCTCTTGATTTTCGATTTTTATACCTTGAGATCGTGTTCATGTAACATTTCTATGAGCGTAAAATCATGGGAACCTATCGAGGCGTCGGATTGGTTGAATGTCATGTCAAAATAGTCATTGAGATATTGGTTGACAAATTTATCTTGAAATGCCCTTTAATCAATTAATTTAAAAAGTTGTTTTATAATGTCTTGTGGGCCCCTATTTTGATTAGTTAGGTCGGTACTTATATAATTCGGAATGTTTTAGGTATAAGCTCAGTAATTTAAAATAAGAATACCTTAGCGAAACTTCACTATCGCTCTGACTTGTATTAATGCTTGCCTTAAAATTACTGGTTTTAGCTACACTCTTTCCTTTTTGGCCGGTGTGCAGCGCTAATACGTGTTCCGATAACATAGCGTCCATTGTCTACAAGGAGATAATAATATTTAATATCATCAGGAAACATTACACGGCTACTTATGACATAAACACGGACCAACCACACTTTGGACGCCGCAATCTAGGACAGAAGTTTCCGAAATACATATCTATACAAATAAATAAAATTGGAGTGTCTGTTTGTAATATCAAAATAACACCTTTTCACTAAATGCATATGAAAGTACATACGACACCTACAACAAAATCGCGATTTAATTTTTTTTTGTCTGTCTGTCTGTCTGTGTGTTTGTTCCGGGTAATCTCCGAAACGGCTGTACCGATTTTGACAGGACTTTCACTGGCAGATAGCTGATGTTTTAAGGAGTAACTTAGGCTACTTTAATTTTAGAAAAACAATTAGGGTTCGCATAAAAAATAAAAACACATGAAATCAAAGAGTATCTCCGAAACGGCTGGACCGATTTTGACGGGACTTTCACTGGTAGATAGCTGTTGTTATAAGCAGTAACTTATGCTACTTTTATTTTAGAAAAGCAACATTTTAAAAAATGGGTCCTGTCGCGCGGGCTCAGAACGCGGGAGCGGGCTTTTTTGTTAAGTTAAATTCCACGCGGACGAAGTCGCGGGCTCAGCTAGTTACTCAATAAGGTGTATATCGACTAATCACAATCCATTATTATTTTCAGTAGACCAATAATTACGTTGCCTCCGCTCCCGACCAATCACAATGGCGATGTCTTCGTTCCCGCCTCACAACTTAGTAACAAGTTATTTCTAGTGCGAGTCCCAAGGGTAGGTGATCCGTGGACACGATTGATCGTACAAACACCTATCGTTTATTTCACCTGTTTTATTAAAACAATATACATCTATTTTCTTAAACGGTAAAAAAATTACTCACTTCATCTGGCTGATCCAAAAGTATGAACACTAAATCAAATCTGGACAGAAGCGCAGAGTTCATTTTCAAATTTTCTGCCACAGTCTTTGCTCTAAAACAATAGATTATAGGAATAATTTAGATTAAGTGCAAAAGTGAACTTAACATAATTTGAACTGTTTATTTATACGCATAGTTAGGCCTCCTGTACACACACGGTTTATCGCCGTGAAAATCTACGGTTAATTCGCCGTGTTTAGGCACGGCGAATTATTATTTGATAAATATTAACTTATTTGCTACGTGTTTAGGGTTCTGTAGTCCCAACGAGGAATTCTTATAAGATCATCCAGTCCGTCCCAGTCTGTCACAGTACCGTAACTTCTCCAGTTATTTACGGAAGTTGACGAAATTCGGTACAGATATAAATTCAGAATAGATGTCAATTTCAAAAATATATAATGTAGCAAAATGACTATTTTCGAGGTACCTCGCCGACCATGAAACGAGGGGATAGGTATATGAATTGGTATTTCCATACAAAATTTTATTACCAAATATTCAATTCGCGAGATTTTTAACTTTTAAAGATTTAATCAAAATTTACGTATTGAAATCCGACACTTTTTAATTTTTATGATAATCGTCTTAAATATCATTTCGTTATTGAAATAGCTACGGAACTCTACATTGTGCGTTGCACGACACGCACTTGGCCAGTTTTCTTTGCTGTCATCGAGTTTAGGGGCCATAGGTTCATCTACCTGTTATAGTTGCCGGCGGCCGGGTTGGCGGCGGCCAGCACGGTGGCGCGAGCCGCGAGGCTGCACACCACGCCGCCCTTGGCCACGCTCACCCGCTGCTGCTCCATCGCTTCTAATAAACTGCTGTGGTGACTACTCATCTACTGGGTGAAACAGAAAGGGTATAGGTACTATTTCTTTTTGCAACTTTACTTTGTAAATCTAAAACTATCGGCTTTGTGGGACGGTTGAATATGAAATCTGTCAACAGCTCGTCCCTGTAACACCTTTTGTTTTCCAAATTTCTTCCAAAGCGGATAATTTTAAAATTACAAAGTTATGTGTTGAATAAAAAGTATACCCTTTCTGTTTCAACCTGTATACAAAACAATAAAATTGAAGTGATTGTTTGTAAAGTCAAAATAACAGCTTATTACGATATGTATATGAAAGTATATACGGTACTATAAAAAAACATTAAATTTTTTGTCTGTTTGTTCCGGCTAATCTCCGAAACGACTGGACCGATTCTGACGGGACTTTCACTGGCAGATAGCTATATGTATATGGATGTAATAAGATGTAACTTCAGCTACATTTAGTTTTTCGAAATACCACGCGGACGAAGCCGCGAGCAACAGCTAGTTAGTTATTGCAGGACACTCGTTAAAACTATGAACTTTAAACTATGAACAGTCAAAGATAGAGCAATGTTACATTTTTATTATTCTTTTAAATTTTCGAATGTTCCCGGGCGACCCGTTATTGAAGTGTCATCAAGTGTCGTGACGAGAGAGTTTATGAAGTTTTTTTTAAGATTACTAGCAATGAAGTTTATCACATTACTAGTATTCCTGTTGCCGCTCCAGCTAAGCTAATGCTTGTGTTAGGAGTGGGCTTACATCAATGGTTTAATGGCCAGGATGGGAATCGAACCCGGAACCTCTCAGCTACAAGGACGGCCCCTCTAACCACTAGGATATTGACGCATTTTCATGTGCATGGTTGTGACCTTGTCCAGTTCGTCGATGCAGCAGACGCCGCGGTCGGCCAGCACGAGCGCGCCGGCCTCCAGCGCGAAGTCGCCGCCCGCCTCGCGCCCCAGCGCCACCGTCAGCCCGCCCGCCGACGCAGACGCGCCGCACACGTACACGCCTGGCACAGTGGACATACTTGCCGTATACATAGTGGACATACTCGCCATATACATAGTGGACATACTTGCCGTATATCAACTAATACTAACCCTTCCTCAAACGAAAGGCTTGTTAGGATGTTGAATGCGATTATACTATTCTGAATTCAGAGAGCAAGCCGGTTAAGCATTTAAGATTTCGGATACTGGATTTACTTAACAAATTCTTATTGAATAACATGGTGTAAAGAGTGCTTTTCTTATTTTTGTAACAGGATATATTTGAAAATTTTAAGGTTTAATCCGTTTCATAATTTTTCATTGACACAAAATAACACACACCTCAATATACTGTAAATATACACATTGCACAATGAAGAATGTTATCATTTTACTGAATAAAAAAAAATGTGTTAAATTGAATTTACCTGGAAAAAAAATCCCCAGACAAACACACATACCGTATGGTCCCAAATTAAGCCACGCTTGTAATATTGGTATGTGTACAATGGACTGGGGGTGATCCCAGAGACATCCAGACCACCGCAAATTACGAAACGGTCTTTTTCAAAATTTACCCGTCGCGGAGCTGGAAGAATTTCGTCCTGTCTCTATCACTCCCGCGTAAATCTAATACGTCTCGCTCACACAGTTGCCGTGATCGCCGTCCTCGGGATTGTAAACCTTTTACCTGAGTGCTAGTTATAAGCAAGTATATTTTTTTCCACTTTAAATATTTCACATAAACCGCACTTGATGCAAAAATGTTTGTGACCACTGTCAAAGAGGTCATAACCAAATTCTTCCTGCTCCGCGACCGCACTTTACATGTTGCACTAGCAGTAAGACTGACCTCTGGGAGCGGCGTGCGCGGCGCCCTGCAGCAGGCGCGACTTGCCCAGGCCGGGGTCGCCCACCACCAGCACGTGCGGGCAGGCGCGCGGGCCCGGCGCCTGCCCCGCGCCGCCCGCCAGCGCCAGCACCAGCCCCGCCTTCACCGCCTCGTGACCGAATATGGCGGGGCACAGCGAGTGAACCAACAGGCGGAACACGTCCTCTGATGCGTGAATCTCCTGGGGATTCCGTTTTTAAATAAATATATATCGCCATACTGACACCGAGTGTATGGTTCCAAACTACGCCACGTTTGTACTATGGGTACCGTACAACGGATTGGAGGTGATCCCAGAGACACCTAGAGACACCAAATTACGAAAAGCCCATTTCCGAAATTTGCCCTGACGGGAATCGAACCCACAAACACTCTGTGGAGTGAGCCGAGCATCCTACACATAAACCACTGCGCCAAGCGGTATTAGATTATATAACATATTTGGCTGGGGTAATGTTTCACATTTGGTGAGTATGTTTGGATGACGCTACAGGTCAATATAGGCGCCCAACTAACGCTAGTCTAGGATTTAAGGTCGGAAGTCACGATTTTGTCTAATTCTGTACTTTGAAATTACAAAGTGAGAGTAGCTCATCAGAAGTAAGGTCTCACCTGAATAGCATAATAATCCTTAAGTGTAAAAGACAAAGTCGGATTACTGAGATTTCTGTGGCTGTGAATTGAAACTGCTTCTATGTAGAGTTGTAACAGCCTCGCTGCCCTTTTGCCGTCTTCGCCGCCTTTGCTTTCGCCGCGGACCTGAGATTGTTAGGGAACTTATGATTATCTTCAGTATAAATATCTTGGAATGCACTTATAAACTAGCACCAGTTTAATACAGTACCTAATGCTCTATCTGTCTTAATTAACTTAACATATACTAAAACCTAATGATTTTTGTTGGAATTAAATATTAGAAAGCCATCAAGAGGCACCTCTAAACACACCTGTACAATTCCAGTGACTGAAAGCACATCTCCTGGACATGCGGTACCAACAAGATCACCTTGAAGTTCTATCTCCACACTCCGTGGTATCGTACCAGACACACTCTACAACAACAAAAAATATATTACAATCAGAAATGTAATTAAATGGGAAACTATGACTTTTAAGGATTGTCCAAACTGCCGTGAACCACTGCTGGGACATCGGCCTTGCCAGCCTGTGTGGAAAATGAGACGAGTTCATTTTGGTGTGACCGTTTAGGGGATATAAAATAAAATATTACCATTTGAAATCAGATCTAACTTTTATAAACCTAACGTTCGTATTAGCGTAAATTTAACATTAGTATTCCCGTAAATTTACGAAGGCACCGTAGCCTCTCTTAACTCTTTAATTATTTGAAAATAAATGTTTCTTACCTGTGACTGGATCTCCTGTATCTTTGCAACTTGCCAATCTATTGTGTTTGTAAATGGCGATGATTGTAAAGGTTCGAACTTTGATCCACCATGACAACTTTGACATACAGTTGGAGCTGAAAAAAAACATGATTTGCTAAACTCTCACCTACCAAACCAAGTTTCTCATCAAACCATACATTACAAAAAGTAAAGTGAAGATAATAGCATGTTTGTGGAGGTTTACTGATAATTTGGACGAGATTAACATAAGTGGGAGATGAGAACATCGGGAAAAATATGAGTGGGTATTATGGTACCTGTAAATACACCCTGTGGTTGAATAACAGCCTGCAAATTGTGGCAGCTGGAACACTCAAATGCCATAGAAGTGCAAATCAGCCCCACACTTCCTACCCTTATCACTGTGCCTTTGATTGTTACCAATTTACCTGCAAAGGAGATTAAACAGAACATTATTTGTAACAACATTTGAAACCTAGGAACAGGCAACATATTCTTATTTCTGTAGTCAAGAGTAAAAATATTAAATACACTAGTAAGAGTATTTAATTTTTTCGAAGGTGATTTGTTTCAAACATACATACATTTCATAATATTTCAAGTATCAATCCCATTTGTAAGGCAACAGAGAGAGAGATATATACAATGAAATAAGATAGATAACCATAGCCGGGCCCGTTAATCAAATAGTTAACTTCGTTAATCGTTAATCCGCTACTAAAAAAGTTAGCTTCGTTAAACGTTAAAATAAAACTTTTTTTTACGGATTACTTTTTTATATTTTTTTTATGTGCCGTAAAAAATAGTTTTATTTCAATGTGTAGTATTCGCGTAAATATAAGAAAACAATTCGTTAAACGTTACGTTTCGGAAGAATTAACGGTAGTTAACGTTAATCCGTTAATATGTTTAAAATTGCATCTTTATTTTGTTGCGTTAGTGAACTTATAAAACCTGTTGGTTTAGGTTCTGGAAGTTAACAGGCTAGGAACAAAACAAAATACTTGTATAATTAAAATGAGTAATTTAATCGTCGGGCATAAGGTGCATTCCCCTTCATGACCATTAACATGTTGAAGTTCTCGTCTGAAAGCGAGGCTCGTTTTGGTGTTAAAATGTCTTTACCCATGGAGAAAAGACGTTCAACTGCAGCGCTTGAGGGTATAGCAGTATTGTATTTAATGAATAGAGTTATGAATATCTGTTCCCCGAGGAATGCAGCATCGTTGAATGAGTCTTTTGATTTCATATCCAGCCACATTTTAACGAGACTTAGCGCTTTACTCTTTAAAGAGTTGGCGCTCTTTAGTTGTTCGCAGTTTTCATTCTCACTCGCACGTGCTGGCAACATATATCTAGTTTTGTTTTTGTTTCACTCGCTGCCACGCGCCACCCGGCACTTGTCGGTGCGGGTTGCCGTGCGGTAACTATTAGGCATTGGATTAACGATTAACGGACTTCTGCATATTAACGGAAGTTAACGTGTCCGTAAACTTTTTGAAAAGTTAATCCAAAAAGTTAACTTAAGTTAATCCGTTAATCAAAATGTTAACTTCGTTAATTAACGATTAACGACTTAATGCCCACCTATGTAGATAACATATGGTATATGGCTCAAATTACCTCAACTAGAAGAATCAATTTCAAAACTTACCAAAATAGTTAACCTTCAGATTAGCTAAAGGAATGACCGGTTGATGATTCAATACTCTTACTTTAATTTTTGACTCAAATTTGAATGTCTGTAATAGTATAAAAAATTTATAAGGTACTTAAATTATGAATATATTTTATTCAACAGAAACTGCAGGCATACCTCATGTAAACAATATCCAAGAAGTTGTAATGTCTGGTCAGGATTCTCAAATAAATCATTATTGAAAGTAGACCACCCATTGCTGAATTCTGAGTCATTTATTAGAGTTAATATATCCAATGGCACACTACGAGTTTGATCAATTTTCTCCAAGTCAAACAAGTTTTTATTCTTGCCAATGAAAGTTTTGAAACTATTTAAATGTTCTGTTATTTCAGGTTTACACTGTTGATCTAAAAAGGAGTTTAACACTGAGTTTGGATGTTTTTAATAAATAAAATAATAGAACAAAACAGCTTTTACCTTCTGCCGGAAAATACAGCTTCCATGTATTATTTCCATGGTTAATAGGGACTACAATAGGTAACTGGTCAGCTGGTGCTCTCGAAGATCCAGCAGTACTGGATAACTGCGCAGAAGTTGACGAGTTATTTATACTTTGATTATCTGAGTTTTTATTAGTATTGCGAGAACGATGCCAGTTATTTCTGAATCGGCCTCTCCAACTGCGACGCATTTCATTTGATTAATATGTTCTTCTGATATTTCCGATTCCCGCTTAATTTGTTTTTTTTGTACTGCTTTTACTGACACTGACAGTGACACTTCATAAATGCCAAAAATTCAAATAGAGGTGTTAATCTTCTTGGCCGAATGAATCTTGAAAGAAAAAAAAAAAAAAAAAAAAACATCGAACGACTGGACACCTGTCAAATTCGTTTTATTTAATATTAAATAGTTTTTGCCGCTATTTTGCGTGTCAAAGTGCTCCACATCATTGGTAGGCACCCGCCCAATCAGTGCTCGTATGGGCGGATGATTATAACGTGGCCACGGGCATCCTCATCAGCTGATTTTATTGTTTACATTTTTGATATGTTGTCATTTTGTTTGTGTTGCCGTGGTTTCGCTCTCCCAATGGGAGCCGAGCACGGGAGTGGTGATACCAGGTCACCAAGGCAACCAACGTTCCACGCAGGCGTAGTCGCTGTCTGCGCGCTGGCTGCTGCAGTTCTTGACACAATATCTGTCACCTAAACAGACTGTTTTGTGTCATTTTGACTGATAAGTAGTTGTATTTTGTATGATATTCTTAATTTGTGTTTTAGTTCTTATAGTAATAATATTCTGTCACTATATGCATGCTGGTGCCTCGCAGCAGGAGCTCCTGGAATGCCCCCATTGCAGAAATGGTAGACTCTTCAAAGGTCGCAGGGGTCTCAACATACACATCTCTCGTTGTCATTCAAAACCGTTATCATTATCACACCCCCAGACTCCACAGATTTCTGTTCCTGATGACCACACTCAACTTCCCTTTGAAACACTAGTCTCTCGGCTTTATCATTCCACTCCTTTAGTGAAACATATCCCAAGAGGGGCGAGAATCCAGTTAGCAAGATCCCTAGCTAATTACGTAGACAATTGTCTAACTAATTCGGAAAAATCCTGGCAAGACCTTTTCACATTTGCTTACAAACATTTTCATGCCCCTAAAACTCGCAACTCCTCTCTGACACAATCTTTGAAACAAAACTGCTTTAATACTCTAAATTTTTCCTCCCAACCACCTGGGCCCATTTCTAATTTTAAAACATTTAATCTGGCCCGTGCGATAGAAGCCAAAGTCCAAGACGGAGATATCAGAAACGCAGCCCGTCTCCTCTTCTCAAATGACACTATCGCTCCTGCTAACGATATAACGCTAGAAGCCCTCCGCAGCAAGCATCCTTCACCCATCTCGGTCTCACAGTTACCAAATCCACCCACTTCAACTCAAAATTTTCAGTTCAAAGAAGAAGATGTTCGTGCAGCAATCTTCTCTTTCCCAAGTGGCTCTGCTGGCGGTATCGACGGAATCACGCCTCAACATTTAAAAGATTTGGTTGGTGTGTCCGCTGGTGATGCAGGTAGGGCCCTTTTGAGTAGCTTGACCAAATTATGCAATTTCATGCTCACTGGTAAGGTCAACCAGTCATTTTTACCCTTTCTGTATGGCGCCAGACTTTGTGCCTTCAATAAAAAAGATGGGGGCATTCGGCCGATCGCAATAGGTTGTACACTTAGACGGCTGACTTCCAAATTAGCCTGCAAATACATTATTTCCGATTTAAGTTCCAAATTTAAACCCCTTCAATTAGGTTTTGGTTGCAAAGGTGGTTGTGAGGCCGCAGTACACGCCACTAGAACGTTTATTGAATCTGGTGATATGGAAGTTCTGCTGAAAGTCGACGTAAAGAATGCCTTTAATTCTTTAGATAGGTCAGCTTTACTAATTGAGGTAGCTTCACAAGCACCTGAAATTTATCCATATATTTGGCAATGTTACAATTCACCTTCAAAATTGTTGTACGGCGAATTTTCCATCGATTCCGCAGTCGGCGTTCAGCAGGGTGATCCACTCGGACCTGCTTTATTCAGTTTAGGTATCCACCGTTTTATTTCATCTCTAAATTCAAAACTGAACGTGTGGTACCTTGATGACGGTACTCTAGGAGGCACAGCGGATACTGTTTTGAGGGACCTTGTTCAAATAAATAGAGATTTTCAAACAATAGGACTTGAGCTAAACCCATCCAAATGTGAAATTTTCGTTTCTGATACTCTTCCTCCGGACCGTCTTAATTTTATAATGGATAGTTTTAACAAAATTACCCCAAATATTAAGACTCTCCATAAAGATACGCTCTGCCTCTTGGGTGCACCTTTACTCGACGACGGAGTGAGACCTTTTTTGGATAATAAAATTAAAGATTTTTCGGAAAACTCGGACAGATTGGGCATTCTAAATTCCCATACAGCCTACACAATCATCAAATATTGTCTTTTTGTCCCAAAGCTCACCTACTCGCTCCGTGCCAGCCCAATCTGGAAATTTTCGGCCCAGCTCGAACAAATGGATGCCACCCTTAAGGACACTCTGGAGAAAATTCTAAATTTATCTTTAAATCATTTTTCCTGGACGCAGGCAACTTTGCCAATAAAGAATGGTGGCATCGGCGTGAGAAAAATTTCAAGTGTAGCCCTTCCAGCATTTCTCGCCTCTGTGCACAGTGTAAGTGACCTGTGCTCAAGGATTCTAAAAGCCAACACGGTCCTAGTCTCTGGTGCCACAGAGGCCATAGAAACCTGGAAACGAATTTGTCCCAATGACGATATCCCGAAGGAACTAAACCTGCAAATACTTTGGGACGGGCCATTGGTACAAATTACCCAAAAATTTCTGTTCGAAAATTTAATCAGTGACCGTGACCACGCACGGCTATTAGCGTTATGCGAAAAGGAGTCCGGACATTGGCTTCACGCAATTCCTTCATCCAATCTCGGCACCTTCCTCGACAACGAGAGTTTTAGAGTCGCTGTTGGCATTCGCCTAGGGGCTCCTGTATGCACTGGACACAAATGTCCGTGTGGAGTGGAGGTGGACCGGTCTGGTCTCCATGGGCTCTCATGCCAAAGAAGCGGAGGCAGGTTTTCTCGCCATGGCTCCCTAAACGACATCATCAAAAGGGCTCTTGCCACTATCAGCGTCCCTTCGATCCTTGAACCGTCCGGGGTTTTTAGGGATGATGGCAAGAGACCCGATGGCATGACGCTGGTTCCCTGGGAGCGGGGTCGTCCACTTGTGTGGGATGCCACGTGTGTGGACACTCTGGCCCCGTCCCATCTCAGGGAATCTGCGTCTGCAGTGGGAGCTGCGGCTGAGAAGGCGGACCTCGGCAAGCGGCGCAAATATGCACTGTTAAATAGCAATTATGTGTTTGTGCCGTTTGCCGTGGAGACGCTTGGCCCATGGAGTCATAGTGCTAAAGCGCTATTGAACAAAATCACCCCAAGACTGGTTACCGCCACAGGTGACAAGAGGGCTGGCTCTTTCCTCGCTCAAAAAATTAGCTTATCAATACAGCGAGGAAATGCAGCCAGTATCCTTGCCACCATCCCACGCGGACGGGATTTGTTTAATTAGGGGTAGGTTTGTATTTTATTTTATCTTAATTTTAATTTTTTTTAAATATAATTTGTATATATGTATATAAGATTAAGACCTTCTTTTTTAAATTTAATTAAATCTTGAATACGTCCTTGGCCATAACGAGAATAATTTCACTAAACATTTAAAAAAATATGGCTGTCATCGTTATGTAGTCGATGATTTTGCCAACAACAGAGTTTTATAAGTTACCGAGGATAAGGAAGAACTTATTTTTATTATCTGATATCTGTGGCCGCACGTTTAGAGCCAGCTTTTTAATCGGCGAATCTCTCGAGAATATCAACTACATCAAAACAAATACATCAATCTCATAAAAAATAATGTCACAATCAGCTGTTGTTTGTTTTCTAAATTTAAAAATTCAAACGAAATGGAATTTGTTTTTCATTTGTTTTTGCGGCGATTGTATTGTAGTGACATTTTATATTTTGATATAGAGTCTGCGGCTCCCAAAAGCGACAACTCTGAGATATAATTATTAATTACTCGTAAAGGTTTCTATACGAATTGCAATAAGGATGGCTGATGAAGGTGGTCAACCGCCACCAGAAGCTGAGGCCGGAGCGGCTGATGCCGCGCCCACTGATGACCAAGAGGCTGATGTGGCGGAAACTGGTGCGAAGATTGAGGAGGTTGCTAGAGGTCTATCGAAGAAAGGCTTGCATCCACAACTGTCGTACGTCGGCGACCAAGAGCGCGTAGATGTGGATAGGACCGCTCTGGAAGCTATATTGGATGTTAGCTCCCGGTTGACGGACATTCAGAAGAAGAGCAGAGTGTCTATGAGTACATTGGCATTAGCACATGAGTCTTACAAAGACAAGCAAGTAAATAAAACTTGATAAACTACAATTTCGTTTTATTTGTAGTTTGCAGATGTTAGTAAGAAATTATTATTAAATATTTAATTCTAGGCCAAAGCGAAAGAGGCACGCAACAATCGGGTTGGTGGTCTCAAAACACAGCACAGATTCTTATTGGAAAATGCTGCAGCTGCCTTAAATAGACCTATGGATTATGTTTTGGTAAGAACCTTGGTATTCAAGGTATACTTACACATAGATTTGTCTCAGGAATCTGTAATTAAATTAATTGCATTGTCCACAGGATGGGGTCTATGATGCTGATGTTCATATAGAGTTGTTAGACAGTGCAGTTGCAGATGGAGGCCGGAATTGTTTTGTTTTGTGTGATGCACAGCTTCCACCTGTGAAAATGGGTATGTCCCAAGAATTCCGAAGAAAAAAGACTACTTCCGCATAGAAACCATTACGGAATTGTTCAAGGCATAGCAAAGGATTTTGTAACCAGAAATGATTATGAGTGGTTTTAATAAATCATTCAAAGGGCATACAAATGCTTAAACCTACCTGTTAATATCTCATTACAGAATCTGGCCGGTTCATCCCCAATCAGAAAGGTAGAATGGATAGGGCATACATATCTGATGGGTCGTCCATTGGCACTGAGGGAAATTGTGCAGCTATGTACAGGATCAAGAACAGAGCTATTGACAATAAGAATGTTGCTGATGTGAGTAACAAGTGTACTATTTAACATCCTTATGTTAATAAGTACCTACCTTTTGAAGTCTAGGAAAGTATTATTTGGGTACTTACCTATGTAAATTTTTTGTAATTTCAGGAATATTTCATGGTAGTGTTTGACATGAATCAAGAAACTGAGAATGTGGTGTCTGGTATATACAAGACACTGTGGAGGGTGTATGTGCCTGCAATTAATGTATGCAAGGCCTGGGGGGACCTCAACCCACCCAATCCTAAAAGCAAGGATATCATTCAAACATATGTTTCAAAGATAATGTTGTTCATTGACTATCTTGCTAGTAAGTTGCGAATATATATTTTTATAATTATATTCTAAACTATTGGTGTTCCTCCTATAAGACAATTGGTGTTCCTTAAAACTAATAGTGACATCTTTATGTCCACAATTAATTATATTTACGTCACATAGGGCCTGTTGGTAGAGCCATGCTTACAGTAGTAATAGGGGTGGGAGTTTTCCACCATCAAGGGAAGAAGAGGCCACCTCCAATATGAAAAAAGGGTTTTTTGGTAGAGTGATAGCAGGAATAATTTATAATTACATGCCAAACTGTGGTGTATTTACAATTATATACTACTAATATTATAAATGCGAAAGTATGTGAGTGTGGATGTATGTTTGTTACTCTTTCACGCAAAAACTACTGAACGGATTTGGATGAAATTTGGAACACAGATAGTTTATAACCAGGATTAACACATAGGATACTTTTTATCCCGATAATCCCGAATTTTTTGTTAAGTTAAATTCTACGCGGACGAAATCGCGGGGATAAACTAGTTATCCATATTTTTGCATATTAAATAGTTTTTTAATATATTTTTTTTATAATAGAAACTAAAATAGACTTAGACTGTTGCACAAAGTTCAAGATAAATATGTCACTGTATGATGATGAGCTGGCCGACCAGGATAAAATGAGAGCAGCCATTACTAAAACACATGTGCTGGAAGAGATTTGTACTTTTGTAAAGCAATGGATAAAACAAATAACAATGGTAATCTATAAATCTACAGTATTTCTCGCGTGGCATTTTTCGTAACTATATGCCAGTCATTATTAAGCAAATCCTAGCAAGCTTAGTGGGTTACCTACATTATAGCAATCTTTATCTGGATGCTGGTATCACGATTCAAAGGCTTTTCTTGGGATACGGCCAATATTGCTGTCATACGACCGCTTGACGCAGCGGTTTGAGTGTAGGCCGCTCGGCTCACTGCACATGGTGGTTGCGGGTTCGATTCCCGCCGGGGCAAATTTCGGAAATGGCCTTTTCATAATTTGCCCAGGTCTGGGTGTTACTGGGATCGCCCCCAGTCCATTGTTCGGTACCCATAGTACAACCATAGCTTGGTTTGGGACCATAAAGTTGGGACCATATTATATGAATATGATACGCGCGATTACTGACAGTGTCTCATCTCTTTTAGTGTCACACGTACACCTTTATAATAAAGTTCAGATTGGCACGATCAACGTGAGCGATCTGATTCGCTCGGTCGCACATTCGTCTTCTGCGTAGTTCATTGTAATAAATAGTGTTAAAATCAATTTAAGCCTGGATAATTATAATTGGATGTAGTTTTGCAGACCGGATTCAACCCACACTTACCTACTTTTACAAGCAGAAAGCAACCTACAATCACTCAAACTAGGGTTGGATTTGATTTGCAAGAGTACGTGTGGATTGGTTCACTCTGAAACTTTAATCCAATTATATAATTTGATAACTATAATAATATGTTAATCATCTAGGTGCTAGTCCAGAGCCAGCAACTAAGACGGGAGCCCTCTAACATAGGTCCTCTCGCTGAGTTGGACCACTGGCGCCGCCAGCTCACCACATTCACATCCATCATAGAGCACATCAAACACAATCCTACGGCGATGTACATACACACATTGATAAGAGTGAAATCAAAGCTCCTTAAGGTCAGTATAGTGGGGTTGCGGCCTTATTCTATAAATAAACTCTTCTGTAGCAGCTCGGGAGCAGCCCAACCGCTTTGACGGTAGGTTGCGACAGCGATAAATACGCTGAAGCAGAAGCAAGGAACTGTTTCGTAGTCAAACTAACATATGAAGCTAGCCAAAATCGACATGTTAATAGTTTGAAGATGTAATGCCAAATTGTTTTCAGAAATGGAGACAACTAGACAATCAAGTGACAGATTACTATAACGAAGCTTTTGATAACGTTAAATATTTGTATGCTTTGGAAAAGTATTGCGAACCTCTGTACAGGTAATGCTTTATCCATTAGTCGTTTTGCAGTAAATCCTTTTAAGAAACCGTATTTTTCAGAAAGTGGCCTTATGTATCATACTTCCATAAACGATTTTTTTTCGCGTATCGCGATAGGCAACGAATTTCTCTGTTATTCCTCTTGTCCACTGCTAAGCTGTCTCCCACTGGGGACAACAGGAATATTCCTGTTGTCAGTTACATTGCTGATAGGGTGCACAGTTCTATGAAAAGTTCATCGTACCGGCGTGGGTCGTAGTTTTAAATGTATGTTTAATAATGTGTCTGGTTTGTCTTCTACAGGTGCGATCCACATACAATGCAGCAGTACATCCCGGGATTATTGTACACCGTCCGCATGATTTTCGCTACGTCCAGATATTACAACACTACCAAGCAAATATCCACTTTGTTGGTCAAAGTGACCAACCAAATTCTGAACATGTGCATGGACTATTTGACTAACAGCGGGAAGAAGACCATTTGGAATCAGGATAAGCTTAATTTTATACGTAAAGCTAGAGTAAGTTAAGTGCTTCCTATTTAAAATTAGCATCGGTGAAATTCACTAACCCGATCACTTCTAAACGAACTACCAATAGTCTTCGCTCATTTCTACGCTACTTGAACGTCACTGACGGTTGATTGGTTCGTACGTCTCTAATCGAGCCAATAGCATCAAGTTATTTGATTTGTAATGTTTTTGAGAACTGCTTTTATTTCCAGCATTTTGTGTTCGTGTTTGTAGATCTGATTTGTTTTTCAGCTCTGTCTCAATCTGTACAATTTCTATCGCGAGTGTTACACGGAGACGCAGAAGGAAATGCAGGAAGCGGCTGACGAGAGACCTTTCGATTGCTCAGAAATGTACATATTCGGTAAATTTGAAACATTCCGTAAGAGATTAACAAAGGTGAGTCAATGTTTTGCGAACTTCTAGGATTTTTTATTTTATTTTTTAAATGCTTTGGATTTCCTGACTATCTTTTTGACTTTTCAGATTATAGATCTGTTCCAAACTTACATAACTTACTATGTGTTGAATAAAACCACTTTGGAAGGTATTGAAGAATATGCTACCAACTTCAACAAATTATTCAAAACTATCTCTACTAAAACGTATGACGCCTTGGATCATAGGTAAGTTACGAATGACTATTGTATCCAATCTTCACACTTTACCTAGTTTACCTATTGTATGAGGCTGAGAAGTCTATTCCAATTTATTTAGTGCTCTTGATCGAGAGTTAATAAAACTCAAATTTGTTTGCAGGCGGCCGGACTTCGATAAAGACTTTAAAATATATAAAGATCATGTTGCGAATCAAGAGTTACTTTTAGAGAACTTTATGATCAATGTAATTATTATTTAATTTAACAAATAACGTATTTACTTACTCCTTCACAAATGCTTGCCGTTAACAGACGTTCTTTTCAGAGTGTAAATAAATGCCCCACCACTGAGATAGCTTTACACTTACTAACCAGATTTGAAAAGTTAAAGCTTGACTGCTTATATCTAGAAGACCAATATTACGATCTGATCAGTACTTATACATCAGAGATTGAATCTTTACGGGACAGGTAACAGTCGGATAGTGTTTATGATGATGAATGTGTGATCTATTTATTTGTTGCTAGACGATAGCGCTGTCTAGTTCTGGGCATATGATCTCGACACCGTGCTGTCTTGGTTGACCTCTGATGCCGTTTTCAGTTGTTGTATAGAATAATGTTTGTGCAAAGTATGTAATAATATACAACAATCTGATGTTCTTTAACTCAATTCATTTATTTATCATGGAAGGCATCACACCAAAGTAATTATTTTTCATATCCAGCAGTTTCTGTTTTTTTTTTGTAAACATTTAAATTGATGTAAAGTGTGAGTAGGTATGCACACCTCACTAAAATTGCTTTCTAATTTAAATACCTTAATCTTAGTGAGATTTGAGTACTTGACTACTTTTGCTTGCTGTTACTGAGAATTTTAACTAGGTATATTTTATTCATTGAAAAGAGTAACCAGTGAGTTTCTCGCCGGATCTTCTCAGTGGAAGCAGGATTCCTAACCGGTGGTCGTACTGAGTATTCGTAAATGCTTTCTTGGCTTACATGAATAAAACAATTTTGAGTTTAAATTTGAGTTTGATGTAAGATTGATATATTTAGATACAATGAAGAAAGGGAGCACCCAGAATTGCCGAGGAACATGCCTCCAGTGGCTGGAAGAGTGATGTGGATTAGGTTCTACGATAACAATATCAATGTGCCGATGCGTATATTCCAAAACCATCATGAAGTCATAACACATATGGTAGGTATTTTACATCCTTTGATAAAACTTTTGAAGACAAGTTAGAAGTTTATTTTGAAGGGATTAAGCATCAGATAAATATCTATCTAAATATATATAACTCAAAGGTGACTGACTGATCTATCAACGCACAGCCCAAACCACTGGACGGATCGGGCTGAAATTTGGCATGCAGGTAGATGTTATGACGTAGGTATCCGCTAAGAAAGGATTTTGATTAATTCTACCCCCAAGGGGATAAAATAGGGGATAAAAGTTTGTATGAAACTTTGTCAATTAAATTCCACGCGGACGAAGTCGCGGGCTCAGCTAGTAATAAATAATATGGACAAACTGACACACCAACTGTATAGTCCCAAACCAAGCAATGCTTGTACTATGGGTACCGTACAAAAGTTACAAACCTGGGAAAGTTACAAAAATAACCATTTCCGAAATTTGCCCCGGCGGGAATCGTACACGCAACAACCATGTGCAGTGAGCCGAGCGGCCTACGCTTGAACCACTGCGCCAAGCGGTCGTCAATATATTATGATATCGATTATATTATCTTTATTCCTTTCAGAATACACAACGATGCATAAAGTTGTACAATGTCATGACCATCGTATTCACAGAATACGAATTGATATATCATTATGCTTGGACCGAAAATGTTGGACAGGTAATTTTGTTTTGTGTCTCAATGGCGGTTATTATTTGAAAATGTTTGATGATGATATGTTAATATGACTGATTTACTCTCAAGGTTCGGCTGGGTCTGATCGCTCCACTATTAATACGACATCCAGTAACAAACATGTACATTATAAACTTTAGTATATTCATCCCAGAGTGCATAAGAGAGGTGGAATACATGTGGCAGTTGGGTCTCAGTTAGTATTATCAAATGTTCCGAATTATATTTATTATTTAGTTTTTTTTCTTTTATATTTTTTTATTACTGTCATTTTAGGCGTGCCAGAGTCAGCGCAGATAGTAGCTTTCTGCAAGGACAAAATTTTAGGAAACTTCGAACGGATAAAATATTTGGTTGAGAGAAATGACCAAATTAGAAAGTAAGTGATTGTTGATCATTATACTAATGGAATAACGCTATCGTCCGTTTGAACATATTGAAGCAAAGGTCGTTGCATGTTGTAGGAGCATGCCAAAGCTGTATCTCCCGTTGTTACGAGCGCAACTCATCAAGTTAGAGAAGGCTTTCCAACTCGGCCTGTCGACCATCACGTGGACGTCTTTAGAAATACCATCCTATTGCGACAGTATCGAGAAAATTTTGGACGAAGTTGACTTGTTTGTTAAAGAGGTAAGAATCTAATAAATAAGTAAATATCGCCAGACTAACACACCAACTGTATCGTCCCATGCTAAGCAACGCTATGGGTACCGTACAATGGACTGGGGGCGATCCCAGTGACACCCAAAACAGGGAAAATCACGAAAAGGCCATTTCCGAAATTTACCCTGACGGTAATCGAACCCACAATCTTGGTAATAACTTATCTGTGAAATAATTCACAACGTAGATGCAGCCTTTATGAGCGTTATTTTGTCCTCAGGTGGTCGATATGAAAGAAGCCCGCATCGATGCTATACTCCAGTCTATCACCAAAACGGTTTTGGTACATCTGCCAGACAAGGCAGTGGATCCGTCGGCCTTTTATGAAGAAAATCTTGTCAGACGCGATGAAATCGGTAAGGATCGACCTGGACATAGGTAGTTCTCTTCCAAAATAAGAATCTATACAAAAAACATAGACCCATACCTCATTTGCATGGCATTGTTTAGCATTGGAGATTCAGCAGAAATCATGGAACGCGGAGATTGCCGTCATAGAGCTCATACACAAATTCCTGGACAGTGTGCCGTCCAAGCAAATTCAAGATCTGAAAGACAAATGGTAAACCCTTTTTTTGGTAGCGCAATTTCTCTATACGACAGTAACATATCAACGTATCTAAAGAATACTTTTACTTTAAGGTTGGACTTGGAGAAAGCCTTGAAGCAAGTTACTTCTGCAACAAGAGTGTTCCCAGAAGATGCCGGTATGAATATTACCAAAGGCCCATTCCTGTAGTAGCTTCTTGTAGAAAAATAAATATTTAATATTATTCTACATTTTAATATTCTATTCTATCCTAAAAATACCGACTTCAATAAAACCTAGATGCACTAAAAAGCTAGAAATAACTAGATACCAAATAATTTATTTCCTTCCTTTTGAAGTCTGTTGAAAATAATACGTGTGACGATCCCCAATAATGCGCGTTTAGTACAAAATTTTAATATTTTTTTCATGATTGATTTTCAGCGTTCATGGAGATCGAGAACCCCGATCGTTTCGAAATCGTGCCTACGATCAATGAGTGCAATGAGTTATTCGCGTATTTCGCTACCAAGTGCTTGGAGTCATTGATTAAATGTACCCGGCAAAGTCTTGACTTGCTGCGACGGCGGGCGTCTGTGTCTAGGTATGCAAGCTTCACATCTATTTTGTATGGTAAAAAGTCATATAAGGGTGTTCACACACCTACTGATTGAACATTGGTCGATGATCGATTGATTACAACTTTGTGGTAACACCCTATATATTTCTACTTTTAGTTTCCTGACAATGACTATTGACCCAGACGAACAGAAGAAACTGAAACCGCTAATGTTGACCTACATGTACTTGCAAATACCAAGAATTTTAATAAAACCCACTTTAGAGGAGATACAGACATCATTCTCACAGGTATTACCTTCATTATATTATGTTTGTTCAAAGATGTTCGTAATTGTGTAGGGGAATTAAAAATATATCATAGAAGGCATAGACACTCAACTGAAGATGGGTAAGTCGCGCAATCAGTGTACAAGTCCGGCTCGTCATAATCCTAATCTTAGAAACTACTCGCGTAATTTCTTAATTAATTCAAACAATGATCTTTACTTGAACAATTTAACTGACAGCGTTTAAATCAACTTTGACAATAACAATAAGGAAACATTCCTATTAAAACAAACACGTTCGTCGTGTCCGAAAGCCAAGCGTAGAGTGCCCCGCCGGTTGTTTTGGGCTCTGTTTTATACTTTTCCACTCGGTGCGGTTATGTGGGTAGGAGAATTATCTAACACTATTAATCTACGTGTGCTCTGACAGGTGGTGTTGAATTGCATCATGGATGTTCATCGCAACGTATTCATGTGGGGACAACAAGAACAGATAAAGAGAGAACGAGAGATGAGGGGAGGAGCGTCATTGCTCGCAACGCGCAGTACCAGCGGTATGACAGACTCGACGTTAAGAGGACTTAAACATTGTTTATTTGAAAAAAAAAACCAAAATATTTATTTATTTTTAAGTCTACATGATTGCAGGTTAATTCGTTTACATATGATGTTCGTAGACTTGAGAAGTTGAAAAATAAATTATGTAAGAGTGCTTATCTTGTGACCCTTAAACTAGGCACTGCCTGTATCTTAAGGGACAGATATATTGATAAAACAATTACGCGATGTTGAGAATAATAGAAAATTATACAAATCAAAACAAAAAACTAAAATAAAATTCAAAAGGAATATTAGAAAGTAAAATTTGGTTTAACATTATGAGTATTACAAAATGATCTGATGATTTTTTGAAACTTTCCAGGATCTCGTTCGGGGTCTAACATTGGCGGCATAAGGAACTACTTCCGGATGGTGTCGGAACATAAAGATATCGTTAGATCCGTGATGGCGTTGCAAGGAATGATGTACATGTATAAACCTGATATTGAGAAACTTTTGAAGGTAACTTTTTATAACAAAGTCGGCAAACAAGCGTACGACACGCCTGAAGTTAAGCAGCTACCGTGTCCTAAAGCCGTGTTAAGCTGGACATGCCGCTAGCCTGTAATATTTAGCGCGTTAAAGTTAGGTAGTTCTCAAGTTTGGGACGGGTTTTGAGTATTCTTTGGATAGGCATGTAGGTTTATACTACATGTGATAAGACGTATTATTGTTTTTTAGAATTACGGCAGATTCGCTCACTTGTGGGCTGAGAATAGAGTGCAGGAAGTGCAAGAATTTGTCGACTCCAACCCATTGAATGTGATAATAAAAGACATGCTCATCAAGTACGAAGGACAGACCGAAGAAGTATTCAATTTGCCAGAACGTCACATAATAGGATCCATCCAAATTAATATGGGTAATTGAGAATATATTTTAAACATATTTAGCTTATTGAAATAAAACTATTTTTACGGATTATATCGTTTATTTACTTTTTTATGTTCCCGACGTTTCGGTTGCTTTACAGCAACCGTGGTCACGGGGGGACTGAGGTGTTAGACGTCCTGATGTCATAGTTAGAAACTGGGTACCCTCAAAATTTAGTTGGTGTTTGCGGTCCGATCCACGCAGAAAGTGCTCAAAAAGTAAATTAACGCGATATAATCCGTAAAAATAGTTTTATTTCAATGTGTAGTATTCGCGTAAATATAAGAAAACAATATATTTAGCTTAGTTTGATATATTATTGATGGGTAATCGGTGGGTTATAATGGCAGAATGGATATGAGACACAGTGCGAAAACAAAGGTACCTACTCGAATAGTGTGGTTCTATCGATTACACATAATATAACAAATATCGCCAGACTGACACACCAACTGTACGGTCCCAAACCAAGCAACGCTTTTATTATCGGTACCGTATAATGGACTGGGGGCGATTCTAGTGACACCCAGACATGGAAAATTACGAAAAGGCCATTTCCGAAATTTGTCCCGAAATAAATCGAACCCGTAACAACCCGATGTGCTTTATTAAATTATTTCCAGAACATATAAAGCTTGCGCTACATTTGGAATCAATTGAATGGAAAAGGACCTTAGGAAAGCTGCTAAGTGTTGCTTACAAAGAGCGTGTGACGAAGTTGATGCAGTTTATCAACGATCGCATGAAGACTATGGGCAAAAAGATAAAGGATCTGGATGACGTCAGGGTTGCTATGATGTGTTTAGAGCTTATTCGGGAAGAATTTATTGGGTAATAGGATTTTTAACTTACCTTACCTTTGTTAAATTTTGTCTTATTTGTCATAAAATAATATAAGTATGTTAAAACTACTTAGTATGTTGGGTCAGAATGTACAATTTAAATCATTGTCCATATGATTTTTTTTATTCAAACAAAAGCATCCCTTATTACCCTGTACTACAAATTTCATTTCAGAATGGATATGGAGCTAGATTTAATTGAAGAGAGTTACGCAACGTTTACACAGTTTAATATAGATATACCTAAAGAGGACGCCGACATGGTATACGGTTTGCGTTACTCTTTCCAGAATATGTTGTTAACTGTGAGTACCTAAAGTTTTGATTTTTTTTAAGTAAGCCATTACCATTTTTTTAAATAAAATAAGTATACCACCTATCTACAATGCCATTTATCCTACTAATATTATAAATGCGAAAGTTTGTGAATATGGATGTATGTTTGTTACTATTTCACGCAAAAACTACTGAACAGATTTGGATAAAATTTGGAACACAGATAGTTTATAACCTGGGTTAAAACATAGGATACTTTACTTAAGTCTGCGCGGACGGAGTCGCGGGCAGAAACTTGTAAAAAGAATATATGTAAAGTTTGTTTCTAAGGCACGCGGTGAAACGGACGATGAAAAGCTTTGTATTATGGATCAACTTACAAATTCTCTTATGGTGCGCAGTCTCAACAAGTGCAGCAGAAGATAGTGGAAATGCAAGGTCCGCTACAGAAGGAGCTGACTGAGGGCGTGGCCACGTTCCTCGAGGATGTGCTGAAGTTTGACGCTGATTACGATGCGTTCGGGCCGATGTCGCCGGGCCTAACCGCACGGGAGGCTAGTGACAGGTTCTGTATACCATTTTAAACTGAACGCTTTAAAGCGAACAAAAGCGATTCTTTGAAATGATCATAATTGGATATAGATAATTATGCAGCGTGGATCCAAACACCCACACTTCTGCATTTCATTACATTTAGATTAGTTACTAAACATACATTTAAGTACCTACCTACTTACATACATTTTTTGTCACCAAAATCGTTTTAAAATAATTTATAGATAATTTTAGTAGTTGTATTTTTGGTAGGTATAGTATTAGGTAATTATTACATCTACATACACTTTAGTTACTTATATTGTCTAACTCGTATCTTCGAAATTGTTAAATTTATGTAACAAAAGCTTTTTAACTTCATGCTAACACGATTGTAACCTGTTTTGTGTTCAATAAATAAATAAAAAAACCGAAACCAACCTACAACCACATCTACTGGGGTTGATTTTAGTCTGCAGGAGTAAGTGTGGGTTTGTTCCTTTTTGCAAAATTATGTCCGATTTATGCGCCATGTTATTCTTTTTAGAGTAATAATGTTCCAATCGAGGTTTGACGAGCTGTGGAGGCGATTCGAAATGTACTCGAGTGGTGAAAAGCTGTTCGGAATGGAGGTCAAGGATTATCCCATATTACATCAAAAGAAGAAAGAGTTCAATTTGCTGAGCAAGTTGTAAGTAGGACGAGCAACTTAATAAGGAGATCAATCAAGCCTATTGTTTTATTATTAACCCTGACTAAAAAAGAGGGGTGCTATAAGTTTGACATGTGTATCTGTTTATCTTTGTGTCTGTTGTGTTGTGTGTGTTGTAGCATCGTAGCGCCCAAGCGGATGAACCAATTTTAATTTAGTTTTTTTTGTTAGAAAGGTTTTCTGATTGAGTTTATTTTTAGCTATGTTTTATGATAATCGTTACAGCCGTTTGAAATTGATCAGCTCTTTTGTAGTTTAAAAAGTAGTCGCATCGGGAGTTTTAATATTTTCAATTTAGAGTTGTTGTAACCCCACGTTTATACTGATGCAATACTTTTGATTTATGTTGTGGTCTTCCTTTTTGATCTGTCAAAAATATGGACATCTACATAAATTAATAGACATATTGTGTAAGTGTACACGAGGGATTAGAAATTCGACGTGGGATATTCATATTGCTCGATTTTTATTGTTCACAGGTACAGCTTGTATCTAGCAGTAATGAATTCTATTGATGGCTATTTTGATACCCCGTGGGTCGAAATTGATATTCAGCAGATTATTTCGCAGCTATCAGAATTTGACGTGAGGTAATGTACCTACGAATGTTATTATTATGTAGGAAAATAATTTACGGAAATCTTTGAGGCAATTTATGTTTTATCCTACTTCCTACTATATATAATCCTATCCTACTAATATTATAAATGTGAAAGTTTGTGAGTGTGGATGTATGTATGTATGTATGTTTGTTACTCCTTCAAGCAAAAACTACTGAACGGATTTGGATGAAATTTGGAACACAGATAGTTTATAACCGGGATTAACATATAGGATACTTTTTATCCCGATAATCCCGAAATTTTTGTTACGTTAAATACTACGCGGACGAAGTCCGTGGGCACAGCTAGTATTATAAATGCGAAAGTTTGTGAGTGTGGATGTATGGTTGTTACCCTTTCACGGAAAAACTACTGAACGGATATGGATGAAATTTGGAACACAGTTAGTTTATAACCGGGATTAACACATAGGATACTTTTTATCCCGATAATCCCGACAGTTTTGTTAAGTTAAATACTACACGGACGAAGTAGGTGGGCACAGCCAGTTATCTATTAAGGGTCTAATATCAATAATGCACGATTATTGCGTGGCGCCTTAGTATAGCAAGACTAACACAACGACTGTATATCTGGTCGTAAACTAAGCAATACCTGTACTATGAATATTATACAATGGAGGGGGCGGGCGAGCCCAGTGACACCAAGACCAAGGCAAATTACGAGTCGACGGGAATCGAACCCGCAACTAGCCGGTGCAGTGAGCCGAGCGGCGTACGTTCAAACCGCTACGCCAAGCGGTCGTTAGTCGTTATACTGTTATGTTGCATAACCATATCGATTGTCTATCGATAGGTTGCCAATACTATTGTGACATCGAAAACTCAGTCATAATATCGCTAGGGCTATCACATTTGGGATATACTCATGCCCATCTGAAATATTCTTTAGTGGTGATTTCAAGGTTCAAATTCCGTTGTATTTTATTTATCTAGATGTCGAAAGTTACCGAGAGGCATGAAAGATTGGCCTGCTTTCCTGGAATTGAAGAACAAGATTGATGATTTCAACCAGACTTGTCCGCTACTCGAGCTTATGGCTGATAAGTCCATGAAGGACAGGCACTGGAGGAGGCTTGAGAAACTAATGAGTGAGTATAATTGTGAAAATAATGTATTTCATCAATGTAAGCGTGTTGAATGTATTTTAAAACTTATGGTTTCTGTGTACAGATTGTGTATTGGATGTAGAGTCTGAAGCGTTTACGTTAGCCAACGTTATGGAGGCACCGCTGCTGAAAAATAAAGAGGATGTTGAAGTGAGTATACAGTTTTGGACGAAACTGCCGTCCATAGGTGTCAGAAACCTTCTTTTACAAATGAATTAGACGACCGCTTGGCGCAGTGGTTCGAGCGCAGGCCGCTCGGCTCACTGCACGTGGTGGTTGCGGGTTTGATTCCCGCTGGGGCAAATTTCAGAAATGGCCTTTTCGTATTTTGCTCTGGTCTGGGTGTCACTGGGATTGCCCCCAGTGCATTATACTGTACGCATAGTTCAAGCGTTGATTAGTTTGGGACCATACAGTTAGTGTGTTCGTCTGGCGATATTTATTATTATTATTTATGGAAGCTGTCGTTTCCGACACGGAAACTTTCTGTCGACTGTAAATACCCCCCTGCTCATGCTCTTAATTAATAAGCGGGACTGTAATTATTTAGTCATTATATTTTTGTTAGATGACGTCATTTGTCTTCATTAAAAAACATCATGAAACTTCATAGAATATTTTGATGTGTCGTAAAATTGCTTACTAATAATGTCTATCTCATAGGACATCTGTATCAGTGCCGTCAAAGAGAAAGATATCGAAGCTAAGCTGAAGCAAGTGATCGCGGACTGGGCGGTGATCGACCTCACGTTCACGCACTTCAAGAACAGAGGCGAATTGCTGATTAAACCGCAGGAGACGCTGGATATTATCACGCTACTGGAAGACTCGTTGATGATCCTAAACTCATTGGCATCTAACAGGTGACTAATCGTATAGTATGTTTTTATTGATAACATAGCTTCACCTTCACCACTTAACCGATAAAATAAAAACATTGCCGCTGTTGTTTAAGCGTCTTTCGTATTAGGGTTCAAATCCCGGATCACACCTCTGGTTTTTTCGAAATCTGTAAGTCATAATGTCAATATGATTTAGGTGAAGGAAAACATTGTGGCGAAGCCTACTTGTCTTTGAAAATGAAGCCAATTTTCGTGTGGGCTGCCGGATCTCACACTCATGTACGAAACGCAGCTATGCTAGCAAATTTACGCTGATCTGCGTTCGCGTTCCCAAGATACAAGCATTTGCTTAGTTTGGGATCCACAGTAATACGTCCATGTTATTCTGACTTAGTTAAAGCAAGTATTGCAATATACCTCTTGTACTTACTATTTGAAATATGTATGTGTAACTACTGTTCTAAAATAAATTTATTATTATATTCTGTGAGAGGTGATAGCCGATTGGTTAAAGCACGCGTCTTGCGGGCACCAGGTCTTGGGTTCAAACCCCGGCTCGAACCTCTGGATTTTTCGAAATCTATGTAATAAAAAATAAAAAATAATTTAGCCCTTTTAACGTCCCACTCCTGGGCACGGGCCTCCCCTCAACACTAGGAGGATTCAGGCCATAATACACCACGCTGGCCCAGTGCGGGTTGGCGGATTTCACATGTCTTGCGAAAATTGGTTAGATCTTCTAAGACATGCAGGTTTCCTCACGATGTTTTCCTTCACCTTAAGCAAGTGATAATCATGTAGAAATTATGATACGCACATAGATTTCGAAAAATCCAGAGGTGCGAGCCGGGATTTGAACCCAAGACCTGGTGCCCGCAAGGCGCGTGCTTTAACCAATCGGCTATCACTGCTGCGGCTATCAAATCTATTTGTGAATCTTAAATGCTATATTATTATATAACTAGCTTACGGTGAAGGAAAACATCGTGAGGAAAAATGCATGTCTAAGAAGATCTAACCAATTTTCGAAAGACATGTGAAATCCGCCAACCCGCACTGGGTCAGCGTGGTGGATTATGGCCTGAATCTCGCTCATGTTGAGGGGAGGCCCGTGCCCAGGAGTGGGACGTCAAAAGGGCTAAACTTTTTTATTTATTCTGTGACAGGGTGATACTACCCGTGTCGAGCCAGCCCTTGTATGAGCTGTGGTCAATTGGCTATAGCTTGGCTTTAACACCATAAAAAATGAAACAGTTATATGAAACAACTCCCATTGCAGATATAACGCTCCGTTCAAGAAAGACATACTACTGTGGATTAATAAGCTGGTGAGCACCAGCGAGATCCTAGAGAAGTGGCTGCTGGTGCAGAACTTATGGATGTACCTGGAGGCCGTGTTTGTTGGCGGCGATATCTCTAAACAGTTGCCAGCGGAAGCTAAACGATTCGCGGTAAGTAATTTTGGACTTTAAATAGTTAAGCAATAAAGCTCAAATTAAACTGGCTTCAAGATCAAGATCAATCCGTACATGGCAAAACATGGGGGAGGAACTATTGCCATCTATGTGAATGACTGTTGCCTATTTTGTGCTCATACACGTTTCCATCTTTGGTTTGTATTTCTAATGATGTTGTTCGAAGAGTGTTTTTATCCGAGCACAAAAATTATCACAAATCGAGGAAAAAAAATATTAAATTAATTATTTATCATTTGTTTTAGTACTGGACTTTTTTATTTTCTTTTCAGTTTTTATTTAAAGTTCACCCTCTACACAGTAGGCTTGTTTTTATTTTTTTAATTTAGGTACTTTTGTTTTGCAGACAATCGACAAAACCTACGTGAAGATAATGTACCGCGCCCGCGACATGGTCAACTGCGTGGAGACGTGCACGTCGGACGACACGCTGAAGCAGCTCCTGCCGCATCTGTTCGAGCAGCTGGAGGCGTGCCAGAAGTCGCTCACCGGCTACCTGGAGACGAAGAGACTCATCTTCCCCAGATTCTTCTTCGTCTCGGACCCTGTGCTGCTGGAGATCCTTGGACAGGCGTCGGATCCGCACTCTATACAGGTATCTTCCTATATATACTTTCTACATTTGTATGGCAAAAATTAAAAAACATAGCTGTAATAGCCGATTGGTTAAGCACGCGTCTTGCGGGCACCAGATCCTGGGTTCATACCCTGGCTCGCACCTCTGGGTTTTTCGAAATCTATGTGCAAATCGATATTTATATTATGTTATTCTATATTTGTAATCGGTCACCAGACCATAAGCGAGTGAGTTGTGTGTGAACCGCTGTGTGTGCACCGACTCTAAATGAAATAATTATGACATCCCTAGTTATTTCTAGTTTTTTGAAAGGTTTTTTATTAAAAAAATATATTTGGTTGTCGTTTTTATGTGTTTTGGAAGAGTAAGCAGACTGAACTCTAAGGTTAATTACCCTGTCAGGTCAGTAATTACCCTCATTCCCTCTTCGATATTAACGTGTTTGTATTTCAGCCCCACTTACCGAGCATCTTCGACGCGATGTATACGGTCGACTTCGATGATAAGGAGAGGATAATCAATATGAACTCCGATAACGGAGAAACGATTCCTCTTGAGAGGCCTGTCGCTTGTGTTGGCGGTGTAGAGGTATACAATCTGCTTGAAGTTCATTTTCTTTGGAGTTCTTGGTAAAGATTTGTGGCCAAATAAATGTTAATGTATTTTTCAGATTTGGCTTAATTCTCTTTTGGACAGCATGAAGGACACGGTCAGAAACATGATCGCGAATATATCTCAAACGATGACCGGTGATCCAGAGTTTGAATTCCTGAGTGGATTCTGGCATTTCCCTGGCCAGGTATACATAGTTTATTTTTTAAAGACAGGCCGAAAAGTGTGTACAGCTAAATAATACATACTACGTTTTAGGCCGGGTTATTGGGCATGCAAATTCTATGGACAAGCGATGCAGAGTATGCGTTAAAGAAAGCTAGAGCCGACCGCTTTATCATGAGGATAACAAATCAAAAGTTCCTCGATCTACTGAACGGTCTCATCGACATGACCGTCACGGACTTGGCGCCGTTGGATCGGACTCGCGTCGAGACTATGATCACCATTCACGTGCATCAAAGGTAAGCATGTCTCACTACCAGTGAGTTGAGAGACAATTTAATGGTGACATTGAACGGCTCATAAGAGTGCCTGCCCATTTGAGCCGGGCAGGCTTACTCGCTCCGTTCTACCAATAGGATCGCTTCATCATGAGCTGAGGAAAATAAAGCAGGCCTAATGGTCGAAGCGAGCCAGGCCCAGCCAGCCTGTCCGGCTCAAGTGGACGGTCAACCTTAAACTCATTTGACCATTGGGTTCACCTTTCATGCAACTCAGTATAATATGAAATTGGAAGAAATTTTATTTACTTATAGAAAGGTTCATTTTGTGATATTTAATAGAGTTTTGACTATGTATAGGGATATATTCGACGACCTAGTGAAAATGAGAATCAAGTCTCCAATAGATTTCGAATGGCAGAAGCAAGCCAGATTCTATTACTTTGAAGACTCGGACGATTGTATCGTTTCGATAACGGATGTTGATTTCTTATACCAGGTGCTAAAACTGTTTGTGTACGTAGTTAAGAGTAGTCATTGCTATATAGTCGTCCATGTCGGCGAGTTACCGATTCGCTTTATGTGGAAGCTACGTCACGGTATTTTTTAAATGCTCCATTAAACGTTCGTTCTCCGAAGATTTATAAAGATTTTTCAATAGAGTGAAATGTATTGAAGTGAGCCAGGACGCAACAGAAATTGTGTTTGTGGATTAGTAACCAATAATATGTTCATTAATGTGTGGGAGTGTGAGTTTTTTTTTTTTTTTTAAAGATTACTAGCAATGTGTGTTTATCACATTACTAGTATTCCCTTTATCCCCTCCAACTAAGCTAATGCTTGTGCTAAGAGTGGGCTCACGTCAATAGTTTAATGGCCAGGATGGGGATTGAACCCGGAACCTCTCAGCGACGAGGACGGCCCCTCTAGCCACTAGGCTATTGACGCTACATGTGGTGAAACATGATTTTTCTGACGAAATACCAAACAAGAAGTTTGGTATTTCGTCAGAGTAATGTATCCTGATAGGGTTTAGGGGGGCACTACTACATAAGGCCTAGCCGAGGGCCTTCCTGTACTTGACACATAATAAAACTCGAAATTTCATTTGTACTTGACAATGGCTCGGCTTGGTAATGCGAAAAGCGAAGGCAAAGGCAAGATAGATGCGACGACTTTTACACTACGAAAGAGCTGGTAATTTTCAAACGGCTGAACAGATTTTCTTGAAGCAGCTGAGAACACTCTCGATCAGAATACCCTACTAACAAAAAAAACTAAATTTTTAATCGGTTCATCCGCTTGGGCTTGGGCCCTAAGATGCTATAGGCAGACACACAGAACACCCCTTTGTTCATCGGGGCTTTAAACCGACGCACGACTGGCCCTTTCAGAACGAGTACCTGGGCATAACGGAGCGGCTGGTGATCACGCCGCTGACGGACCGCTGCTACATCACGCTGTCGCAGGCCATCGGCATGAGCATGGGCGGCGCGCCCGCCGGGCCCGCCGGCACCGGCAAGACCGAGACCACCAAGGACATGGGCCGCACGCTCGGCAAGCTCGTCATCGTCTTCAACTGCTCCGACCAGATGGACTTCCGAGGTCAGTTCTACCATCTATACAAACAAATCATATTGAAGTTTCTGTTTGTCAGTTTCAGCGCACCCAGCTCTCCATCCGCCCACGGCCCGGTGACCTGTCCAACCGTCTATAAACAAATAAATTAATAAATATCGCCAGACTGTCACACCTCACACTGTCACACTGTATGGTCCTAAACTAAGCAACGCTTGTACTATGAGTACCCTACTGCGGGCAATCCCAGTTTCCGTCATGTCTGTTTGTTTCGGCTAATCTCCGAAACGGTGAGACCGATTTTGAATTTATTTTCACTGGCAGATAGCTAGTGTAACAAGGAGCAACGTAGGCTTCTTTTATTTTATTGAAGTACCACGCGGGCATTTTAAGTCCATGTATGCCTCTAGGTTTGGGACGTATCTACAAAGGATTGGCTCAGTCCGGCACGTGGGGATGTTTCGACGAGTTCAACCGAATCGAACTGCCAGTGTTGTCTGTCGCTGCTCAGCAGATCTACATTTGCCTCACGGCTCGAAGGGAGAAGAGAGAATTCTTTATATTCAGGTTAGATTAATATTATATTCACGATGTAGTTTAAAGAGAAAAGAGAAAGAAGCGACATGTATTCTATTTCATTCGATGTTCATCGATTCTGTTGACTCACATCGATGCCTTTAGGTCCGAAAGGAGAAGAAAATAGGTATTTTGGGAAAATACAGTGCCCATTTGGAACCTACAAAGAATCTCGTTAGACTACTTCGGGTTGTAAACGTACTTGGATATGACATGATTATTCTGTTACATCTAGTGACGGTGACACAGTAAGCTTGAATCCGGAGTTCGCGTTCATCATCACTATGAACCCTGGCTACGCGGGCCGTCAGGAGCTGCCCGAAAACTTGAAGATTCAGTTCCGCTCCGTGGCCATGATGGTGCCGGACAGACAGATCATTATTAGGGTCAAGTTGGCCAGCTGCGGCTTCAAGGAGAACATTTTACTGGGTTAATATTAACTGTATATTGTCGTCTCGCCTGCACTACTTATATTGGGACCTTGTTTCATATTTTATAATATCATAATAATTTTGCCCTTATGACGTCCCACTCCTGGGCACGGGCTTTCCCTCACTACGAGGCTGTGTAATCACCCACGATGGCCCAGTACGGGTTGGCGGATTTCACATAATATTATGACTTTCGAAAAAGGGTTAGATTTTATAAGAAATGCAGGTTTCCTCGCAAAGCAAATGATAATCATATAGAAATTATGATTCGCAAATACATTTTGAAAAATTTAGAGGTGGGATCCAGGATTTGAACCCAGATCCCGGTGCCCGCAAGAAGCGTACTTCACCAATCAGCTATCACTGCTGTTTCATATTTTAGAGAATGTTAATAATAATTCCAGCTCGTAAATTCTTCACCCTATACAAGCTGTGTGAGGAACAATTGTCGAAGCAGGTGCACTACGACTTTGGTCTACGGAATATTCTCTCTGTGCTACGAACTATGGGTTCGCAGAAACGAGCGAACCCTGACAGCACAGAGGAGAACATCATGATGAGAGTGTTGAAGTAAGTATAATCAAAGGGTATTAAAATGGTCTTGAAATCGTCAAAATTTGAACATTCCTTAATTTCATGCCTCTTACTCTGTTTGCTGGTATCTATAGCCAAGCTAACATTTCATATTACAGGGAAATGAACGTGTCTAAGCTGGTAGACGAGGATGAACCGTTGTTTGTCTCGTTGATTGAAGATTTGTTCCCCGGTATCAAGCTCACGCAGACTGTTCAGAGGTAGGAATTACTTTTTGTAGCATTTAAATTGCTAGCTCTAAAACCGGTTTCCGATTGATAGCTAATATCGGCGAGACGAAAATCTTTAATTATATTTTTTTCTAGGGAAATGCAACGGGCCATTACTTTAGTGACAGAACGCACTGGCCTCGTGAACCACCCGGATTGGAATTTGAAGATAATTCAGTTGTTCGAGACGTCGCTGGTGCGGCACGGCCTCATGACGATGGGCCCCACCGGCTCCGGGAAGACCACCTGCATCCACACGCTCATGGCGGCGCTCACGGAGGTCGGGAAGCCGCACAGGGAGATGAGGATGAACCCGAAGGTGATATAGTCATACTGTTATTTTGTCTACCTAAACTGAATTTTCCTTAAGATTCGGATTAAGTAAAAGATGTTAACATGTATTTTGCAATATAATTCGTCTTTGAAAAATATTAAAAGACATTCTAATAATAATTTAACATAAGTAATAACATTTTTTTTACTACTAATTAGAGATATTGTTTTCTTATATTTACGCGAATACTACACATTGAAATAAAACTATTTTACGGATTTTTTCAATACTAATTAGAGAAACAAGTAATTCTATATTATAAGCTGATATTTAAATCATGCATCTAGGTTTTTATTACTACAAGAGCTGTGCCATATTGCAGTGGAATGATATTCACACTCGACAGTTCAGAAAGTCGAATCTCTTTCTTTCTCCCTTGCCCTCGCAATAGTGTTTGTAGTGACACTGACATAAGTAAACTGGTAGATATCGTGACCTGTTAAACGACATCTGCTGGACTGATATTTTTTGCCCCCTTGATTTTTAAATAGTGTTTGAAATTGTGATAAAAGTTTTAATAAATAAAAATAAAATAAAAATCGTTTATTATCAGGCGTCGACGGCCCATAGCGTGTTAGTTTTACGGAAACTTAAATACTATGTTAGTAGAACACTAAGGCACACATGAGTACAAAAACAAAACAAAAACAAAGACAAACAAAAAAACACAGCATTCACTTTGAGGACGATTTATCAAGTCCCATGTCTGACATGTAGCTTGATAAACCTATCCATTGTAGGCCTTTCCGTCCTTTCTGAAAATACCTTCAGAATGCTGTTGCTACTTCCCCTCACCCTGCACATAACTGATGCCACTTTTTTGCGCATGATTGCGAAATAATCATCAGTGTGCGCATCAGCGAACATTCCTGACGCACTACAGTAAGGCGGAAGCCTCAACAGCGCCCTGAAGGCATTGTTATATTGAATGCGCAGTGCGCTGTCTGCTTTTTGGGTATGATTAGCCCACAGACTGCTGGTGTAAAATATTTGACAAAACGCCTTAAAAATAATAATATGTCTAAAATATAAATAATTAAAGAAATGTTGATCAATTTACGATTGTAAACTTATATACTTTTGTGGTTCGTTTGTTCATAAATATGGTGAATTATTTGTTTCAAGGCAATCACCGCTCCCCAAATGTTCGGGCGTTTAGATGTCGCCACCAACGATTGGACTGATGGTATATTCTCTACATTGTGGCGGCGCGCGTTGAAAGTGAAGAAGTCTGATACTACGTGGATTGTATTGGGTAAGAATCATACATAATTTTTCAAAATGTAATTCTCAGTTTATTAGCTAGAAACAACTATATTTAATTTGTACTGCTCTTAAATCTCTCTGTGAGCCTACCGGTCGAGTTACGCTTCTCAATTCTATAAGTCCCTTTTTGCTGTTTGAAACGTCATCGTCGTCTATCTGTACTCTTTTGTATGGAGCGATCCAATATTGTGGCTCAAATTTTGAGTGTGGTTCTGGTACTCAGCCGAAAGACTATGTTTTATCATTTTGTTATTGTTACCATACATAGATGGGCCGGTAGACGCCGTCTGGATTGAGAACTTGAACTCCGTGCTGGACGACAACAAGACACTGACCCTGGCCAACGGCGACCGCATCACGATGGCTCAGAACAGCAAGCTGGTGTTCGAGCCCGACAACGTGGACAACGCGTCGCCCGCCACCGTCAGTCGCATGGGGATGGTCTTCCTGTCCTCATCTGTGCTGAAGTGGCAGCCTATACTGGAGGTAACGCTGCTATTTATTTTTTGTGGTATATGCCTTAACTAGCTGTGCCCACGGACTTCGTCCGCGTAGTATTTAACGTAACAAAAATTTCGGGATTATCGGGATAAAAAGTATCCTATATGTTAATCCCGGTTATAAACTATCTGTGTTCCAAATTTCATCCAAATCCGTTCAGTAGTTTTTGCGTGAAGGAGTAACAAACATACATACATACATCCACACTCACAAACTTTCACATTTATAATATTAGTAGGATGTGTTGAACTGATAAAGCGCATTCGTACATGCATACGGAATACGGCAAAAATACTAATACGGGTATACTAGGTGAAACTGAAAGGGTATACTCACAGATATAGATTTACATAGATAACGCAAATGTATGTACTTAGGGTGTCCGAAAACCCCGACCAAGCGTCGAGGTTGGTCGCCGATAACCTACAGTACAGTCCTAGCGACTCTGCAGTCGAGTGATTATCTCGCTCATACTCATATTTTTATATCTGCATATAAAAATATGAGTATGAGCGAGATAATCACTCGAGAGAATCATAGCGGGCGGAGGGGCATCGGCGGCATCGGTGTCTTTGAAGCGGTTTGGATTTCCCGTCACTAATGACGTCACAGAAAGTGTTAAAAATTCGGCACACTTGGTTTCAATACAAATCGTGATACTTGCGTTATCTATGTAAATCTATATCTGTGTAGGTAACCCTCGTGTTAAGTCGGCAGGAACGCGACTTAAATCTATATCTGTGGCTGTATCCCTGTAACATAATTTGTTTTTCAAGTATCCTCCAAGGCTGATAGTTTTAAAATTACATAGTTAAGTTTTGAAAAAAGAGTATACCCTTTCTTTTTCAACCTGTATAATATGAGGCTGATCTGGTTTTGTAGTGATTTTAGATTTTATTGATCAGCAAATTTATTGTCAATTATTAAAAACTTTTTCATTACTCATACTCTGAAAGTAGGTCTAAAGTTGCCTGAGAAGCGGGTTGAAAGTAATACTTTTCCGGCCCGGGAGTTTCGCTTTCAACTGACAGCTGTCAAATTATTAAAAAAAAACTAGTTCCATTTCCACATTTCTATGGAACCATGTTCAAACTTTTTCTACAGTCACTCAATTACAGCGCGATGTAAAATTGAAATAACATAAAGTTAAGTATTAATTCAGGAATATATTTTTTTAAATGACTTAATTATAATTTAGTTTCAACAATTTCTTTTAAAATAACATAGATTTGGGCAAAATATTTAAAGATGAAAATGAAAAATAATGGCTAAATAATGAAGTTGGCCGGCCAACGAAAAAAAAACAAAATAGGCGGCAATCTGTTTTTTTTTTTCTCGAGTTGTATAGTATTGTTTATTATAGCCAATTCATGTTTTTACTTTTATTTTCCTTGTATTCGTAATGAAAAGCACAGTGTTTACCTCGGGTGAAAGACTTATTTTGTCCCTCGAACTATTAGCGCCCTCGCAACGCTCGGGCGCCAAACCCCGTCTCGGGACAAAATAAGTCACTTTCACCACTCATGTAACAATGTACTATTTTTGCATTTACAGGGTTGGTTGAAAAAGAGGCCCCAGAAGGAATCTGATGCGTTACGGACCGCTTTCAATAAAGTGTACGACGAGGTTCACTCGTTTGTGCAGCAGAGACTGCCCGCTAAGATGAAGCTCCTGGAAGCTATATACATCAGGTACCTCATCTCGTGACATCAGTATATTATAGTCGGTGTCACCATCGCGGTATCTACTCCACTTAAAGATTTAAATTTTTGTTCGCAGGCAATGTATCGACGTTCTCATTGGTCTAATTATGATCGAAATTCCTGGCGGAAGTGAGTATTTCCATAAACACAAATCGTAAAAAATTGTTTGTTCATTGAATTCCAATTTCGACCACGGAAGAGATGGTAAGATGTTTTAACATCTTTGTGGCATCATCGTGGCAAGAAATAACTCAAGACAGAGATGTATGGAGAAGAAAAGGAGAGGCCTATGTCCAGGATTAGTACAACTAGCGGATTATAAAATTTCAAAAAAGGCCAAATTCATCCAACTTAAGTCTAGCGGATAAAACTAGCTAGGAATTATTGGCTTTTTCTTTTTACATATTGTATACTAGTGACCCGCCCCGGCTTCGCACGGGTATTCTTTATCAGTATTTCTCTACTATATTATGCATGTATTATACATATAAACCTTCCTCTTGAATCACGCTATCTATCAAAAAACCGCATCAAAATCCGTTGCGTAGTTTTAAAGATAATAATCATAATATCGCCAGACGACCACCCCAACTGTATGGTCTCAAACTAAGCAACGCTCGTACTATGGGTACCGTACAATGGTCTGGGGGCGATCCCGGTCTAAGCATACATAGGGACGGTCAGACAGCGGGAAGCGACACGATGCAGTTATCGGCTGGTTGCGCAGAAGCCCCCTCGGACCGGCACCTGGAGCGGCTGTTTATATTCGCCATGATGTGGTCGCTGGGCGCCGTGCTGGAGCTGGACGCGCGCACCAAGATGGCGGAGTTCATGACCCGCCTGCCCGGCCGCATGGACTGGCCCGGCGCCAAGTCCAAGGAGTGGATCATGCCCTTCGAGTACATGGTCAACGAGCACGGCGTCTGGACGCATTGGTGAGCTTTCATTCAATTCTAATCGTTTATTTTGTTTAGGCCTACGGGGGCACATACAGATAGTCTTTTTTTTTCTTATATCTACAACCGGATCGGAACGCGACCTCGACTGAGGAGATCCGGCAAGAAACTCAGCGGGAATGTCTTCTTACATTTGTTATATTTTTTTTATCGCCAGTTGCTTAAATCAATGGCATCGATTTGTACGCTGTCAGTTCGATTGCTGTACATTGATATTCATTTCATCGCCTTATAAGGGCTATTGAACAATTATCGATCAATGGACCTTCGATGATCAATTATTTGGCGCGGTGGCACACACTGCTCGAATACAACCATTTTTCTTATGGAATATCGATATCAATTTCTTTATTTTTTTTATAAAGTATCACGACAACAAATAATTTTAGTAGTAGTATCGCTTTAAATTAGTTTTTACTAAAACTTTTGTTATGACCGCAAATAATTTATAAATACGAGGCATTACAAAAATCTTTTGCTGTAATGTAATACTAAAGAGAAAACTAGAAACTACAGAAATCACTTGGAATTATTTTTTTCTTAGCGTTGTTAGCATAGTCGGCACTGTAATGTATTAATCTAAATATCCCATGAACTAGGGCGGAAATCGTCGAGGACTACATCTACCCATCGGACAGTGTACCGGAGTACTCGTCTATATTGGTGCCGAACATCGACAACGTGTGCATATCGTTCCTGATCGACACCATCGCTAAACAGAACAAAGCGGTGCTCCTGATTGGCGAACAAGGCACCGCGAAGACTGTCATGTTGAAGAGTTACATGCAGAAGTACGACAACGAAGTCAAATTGTTCAAGATGATCAACTTTTCATCTGCCACCACGCCAAACATGTTCCAAGTGAGTATCGGCCGTATTCACAAACAATACTTGTCTAAGTAAGAGACTGACACTATAAATAATAAATATCGCCAGACTGACAGCTAACTTTGTTGTCCCAAACTAACCAACGCTTGTACTATGGGGTACCGTACAATGGACGGGGGGTGATCCCAGTGACACCCAGACTAGCGCAAATTACGAAAAGGCCATTTCCGAAATTTACCTCAGTGGGAATCCAAACCGCAACCACCATGTGGAGTGAGCCGAACGGCCTACGCTCGAACCACTGTTATATTTGTGCGCACGCGCGTGATGTGAGATCTCATTTATAATGAATGTGAAAACGAGCTCATGTAGGGGCTTTAGAAGGAAAATCCATTAGCATATACCATTATAAGCTCCGTGCAACAAAAGCTGGCACAATTATGGCCTTTAACATTTTTTTATGAACTCTGATCTATCGATCCTCTCTATTCAAAGGTTGTTTGGTATAGATCGCTTCAAGTGGAAACTTGGGGAGTCATTTAAATGTATCAAAACATGTAAATTCGTGCATTGGAAACTTCGAAAGCTAAGCTGTCGATCCTAGGCTTGAAAACTCCGCCTTTAGATGTGGCCACTAGGTTCTACGAATGAACTAATGCTTTATATGTCTGGTATCTTTGTGAATAAAGTGACAAACCTCTATTTCAGAGAATTGTCGAATCGTACGTTGAGAAGCGTGTCGGTATGACGTACGGCCCCCCAGGCGGTAGGGCGATGACGATCTTCGTGGACGATATCAATATGCCAGTAGTGAACGAGTGGGGAGATCAGGTTAAATCTATAAATAAATAATTTAGTCCTTTTGACGTCCCATTCCTGGGCACGGGCCTCCCCTCAACATGAGGGGGATTCAGGCCATAATCCACCACGCTGGCCCAGTGCTGGTGGCGGATTTCACATGTCTTTCGAAAATTGGTCAGATATTATAAGACATGCAGGTTTCCAAACAATGTTTTCTTTCTCCGTAAGCAAGTGATAATCATATACAAATTCACACACAGATTTCGAAAAATCCAGAGTTGCGAGCCGGGGTTTGATCCCAAGACCTGGTGCCCGCAAGACGCGTGCTTTAACCAATCACTGCTATAAATCTAGGACGACTTAAACAATGAACGCGTGATCTTGCCTTTATCACGTATACCCTTCTAGCCACGTACCAACCATTTAGCCATGGTCGTTGTTATGCTGCTTAATCTAGCTGGAAGCGCTGTAGTGACAGCGCTTCCAGCTTCCTGCTTAACAGCGCTTCATGCTGGAATAGTGTAACAATAGTCCGTCCCCCGCACAAGTTAGCTGAATATGTTTTTATACTTAATCGAATACGTCTCGCGTCCAGTGGTTAAATAGTCCTAGGGTAAAATACATAACGGTTTCTTATAGTTAGATTGTGCTAAAATAAGTATAATAATTACTGTATAGGTTACGAACGAAATAGTTAGACAAATGATGGAGTGCGGTGGTTTCTACTCGCTGGAGAAGCCTGGAGAATTCATTATTATTGCTGATATACAGATGTTTGGTGCCATGATTCACCCTGGTTCGTAAAATTATATCGATATTAAAATAACTTATTTACTGCCATCAAACCAGTCAATAAAATGAAAATAAGTTTGCACTATTGAAATAATGAACCTATTATAAATCTGCAATTGTATTATGAAAAAACATGGATAAAGTCGTATGTACCTTACAGGCGGTGGTCGAAACGACATACCTCCACGATTGAAGAGGCAGTTCAATATATTCAACTGCACATTACCTAGCAATATTTCGATGGATCGAATTTTTGGTAAGTAATCATTTTGTGTGTAAGTAGTCCCCCTCGCGTTGAGGGGAGGCCCGTGCCCAGGAGTGGGACGTCAAAAGGGCTAAAATTATTATTATATTATTAATCATTTTTTGACTATATTACTCCACTTTGCATAACTTTCTGAGACGTGAGGGTCTAAGCTTGTGTTTGTTTATTTTAGAAACTATTAGTGCTGGGTATTTCTGTAAGACTCGCTTTGATAAGAAATTGGTGGAATTTATGCCGAAACTGGTGCCCGTTACCCGCATAATATGGCAGCAAACGAAGGTATGTTCAATGATGTATCCTATCAACATTTTTACCGTACATTGGAATGCTACACGGCTCGCATTTTGGCTCTTCAAAGTGGACGGGTACGATTTTGTTTATTGTTATTAAACTTGTTTGTTGATGCTATTTGTTATTTGAATCTGGCCTATTAAACTGGCTGGGCATTTTTTTTTTAAAGAAATAGGAATGTTCCTTAAATGTATAATGCGCGTATTCACGAACATTGCTATGTCTCAGAAATGTTCAACTATGAAGCACGAATTTATAAGATGGCAACGTTTGGTAACCGACTTCTCGTTGGTCGTAGTATACGTGTTTTTGCTACCTGATTAATTATCTTTATCAGATAAAAATGTTGCCAACACCTGCAAAGTTCCACTACGTATTCAACTTGCGGGATTTGTCTCGCATATGGGAAGGTATCTTGTTTATAAAGAAGGAAGAGCTCCCGTCAGTCGGTGTCGCCCTCAAATTGTGGTTCCACGAATGTTTGAGGGTTATTTCTGACAGGTATGTGGACCTGCCGCGGACTGTACTGACTTTGACTTAATCCTACTAATATTATAAATGCGAAAGTTTGTGAGTGTGGATGTTTGTTACTCTTTCAGGCAAAAACTACTAAACGGATTTGGATGAAATTTAGAAAACAGATAGTTTATAACCGGGATTAACACATAGGATATTATTTTTATTATTATATAGGACTTTATATCCCGATAATCCCGATTTTTTTGTTAAGTTAAATACTACGCGGACGAAGTCGCGGGCACAGGCTAGTTATTTATATGACACGAAGTACATATACCATGTTCTTTGTGAAACGAAGGATTCGTTTGCACACATCAATGAATATGTTACGTATCGTGTATAGAGACAAGCTCGGCTGGCTCGACCTGGATAGTACCACCCTCTCACAGAAGATTGGCGTAAAGTAGATATTATAGCTACGTTTCATACGATGAGTGACGGACACAGATATAGATTTACATAGATAACGCAAATGTATGTACTTAGCGTGTCCGAAAACCCCGACCAAGCGTCGAGGTTGGTCGCCGATAACTTACAGTCCTCGCGACTACAGATATAAAAATATGAGTATGAGCGTGATAATCACTCGAGGGAATCGTAGCGGGCGGAGGGGCATCGGCGGCATCGGTGTCTTTGAAGCGGTTTGGATTTCCCGTCACTAATGACGTCACAGTAGGTGTTAAAAATTCGGCACGCTTTGTTTCAATACAAATTGTGGTACTTGCGTTATCTATGTAAATCTATATCTGTGGTGACGGAACCAGAAGTCCAAATCTGCCACCCTCTGTTCCACTCCCCTTTAGGTTGGCAACGTGCGATCAATGCCATTGTTATTGAAAGTATCTAAAGACTTCGGTTATAGGTAAACATCAGGCGGGTCATAAGGTTGTTGGCTGACTTAGTTATATGTACTTATATAGGCTCGCGGTATGACATTGCCTTTTATTTAATTCTAATACATAGTAAAACGAAGACACTTCTTTAATTCTTGATTTATTAAATCATACGATCAATTACTTTACTCCAACACTTTATTTCACACTTCGTGGCGAGGGTAAGCAAGTGCATCGGGCAAGCGCATTCGAACGAATGATCCCATTGCGAGACGCGCGCCGTCTTTTATAGCGGCCGGCGCACCTGGCTCGTCTATGAGTCACTGCTTGCCCGTTGCACGTGTTCACAAGACAATTGCACGTGTTGTTTTACGAGTAAAATGTAGTTAACGCCGTCATGTATAAAAATAAACAGTGCCTTCTAGGGACGCTCGAAAGAAACGCAGCTTTATAGTATAAAGCGTAGGAACTTAAGTGTTAAAAACAGTGCCACTCTGTAAACCTATGAATACCTATATATGAAGTGTTATGCTACTGACGCTTAGCACGGTTAGAGTGGCCGCGTGGCGAGTGCCCCGAACGTCCGTATAGAAGTTTCGCTTTAAAAATATATTCGTCAGTGCAATGAAGGCTAAAGTATATAAAAATATACATCTATCGCCAGACGAACACACCAACGGTATGGTCCTAAACTAAGGAACGCTTGTACTATGGGTACCGTACAATGGACTAGGGGCGATCCCAGTGACACCCAGACCAGGGAAAATTACGAAAAGGCCATTTCTGAAATTTATCCTGACGGGAATCAAACTCGCAACCACCCGATGCAGCAATAATAAAAAAGGGCCTACGCTCGAACCACTTCGCCAAGCGGTCGTCATATGTAGGTGCTAACTTGTTAATACAGGTTCACGACGTTTGACGACAAAGAGTGGTTCGTCGCAAATTTCTGGAAGACCGCCACACGCGAGTTGCCCGATTACGTCGGTGATTTCCCGACGGAGGAGACGTTCTTTGTCAACTTCCTGCGGGAGCCGGTCGATCCGACTGGCGATGAGGACGAAGACTTCAGTACCGAGGCGCCTAAAATATATGAAGAGTTGCCGTCGTGAGTATAACAGTCCTTTAAGAAACTGTAAAATCCGTATTGCTTATATATTTCTGGTGTTGCCGGCAAAGGAAAAATAGTTGGCAACTCAAAGATGACATGGTTGCGCGACTGGTTGCGCCGCCGTGGCGTCTCAATGAAATAGGGACTTTAGTAGTAGATATTTCGTCTATGCACTAGGCATTACGTAGGTAGGTATGATGAGAAAAAAAACTTGTGAGGAAACCTACCTGTCTTAGAAAATGTGAAATCTGGTGGAGACCAGCACTGGGCAAACGTGGTGGATTATCGCCTGAATCGCCCTCGCGTTGAGGCAAGGCCCGTACCCACGAGTGGGGCAATAAAAATGGGCTACTTACTAGGTACTAAACAAAAATGTTGTTTTATGTTACAGATGGGACTTTGTGCTCTCGAAACTATCAGGCTTCCAGGATTTGTTCAATGAACAAATCAGAGGGGCGAATCTGGACCTGGTGTTCTTCCACGATGCCATGGTGCACTTGTTCATTATATCCAGGATCATCAATACACCACGGTCTGACACACTTATTAAAACTAATTGACGATCATAATTTCACAATGTAAACTTATTACAATAAGGTCTTATTTGCAGTGGGAACGCGTTACTGGTGGGCGTCGGAGGGTCCGGCAAACAGAGCTTGACAAAACTAGCTTCCTTTATAGCCAATTTCAGGTTTTATCAAATAACATTGACGAGGTAAATATTTGTCTATACTACGGCTAACGAGAAGCGATACAAAATGTTTACATGGTTGGAGTAAAAGTCAGTTAACGTTAATAGGCTTTAAAACGTTAAAATACTTATATAATAGAATAATCTATTAATTTTCGTATCATTTCTCATACGCTTTGTATACTTTAGTGTGGAGCTGATAGAACTTGCATTATTTACTAGCACTTTGAAAGTAGAGATACACTAAAGGGGTGGCTAAGGAAGAGAAACGTCTCCACTCTGCTGAGATGCGAATGTTGAGATGGATGTGTGGAGTGACGCGAATGGATAAGGTGAAGAATGTGTATATAAGAGGTAGTGTCCGGGTAGCGCCAATAACAGATAGAGTGAGAGGTAGGAGGCTGGAATGGTTTGGACACGTGATGAGAAGGGATGAGAAGCATGTGACGAATATAACGAGTGATGAATATGAATGAGGATGGATACAGTGCGAGAGGAAGCCCCAAGAAAAGATGGATGGATTGTATTAAGAATGATATGAACGAGGTTGGAGTGGATGTGACTATGACGGGAAAGCGCGATGTATGGAAGGAAAAGACATACTGCGCCGACAGTGACCAGATAATGGGAAAAGGTAAGGCAGATGATGATGACTTTGAAAGTAGAGATACACACTAAGCCCCGCTGACTTCCTCACGTGGAAAATATTGACCGATATTTTTCAGATCGTACAATGTAAATAACTTCATGGATGACATAAAGATATTGTACCGTATTGCGGGACTGCAAGGAGAAGGCATCTCGTTTATATTCACTGACAACGATATCAAGGACGAGCAGTTCTTGGAGTTTCTCAACAACATCCTCAGCTCGGGAGAAATCGCCAATCTGTTCCCTAAAGATGAGATGGGTAAGGTCATTTTAAGCTGTATATCTTTGAAAGATCGATACGCTAAAGTTTCGTGATCTAGGGCTAGTCCTAATGGTAATTTGTATGATTTTAAGTCGTAACTATTTTACAAAAAAATGTTTTTGTGTTGAACTCTGTGCTAATTAAGGCTCAGTGAATAAACTTAATGTGCAGAGGTATTATACAACGAAAGATATCGGGCATACTGTACGTGCAATTGCATTGCGTATAAGGGTGAGTTTAGACCAAGCGCAAAAGTAAGAAAGTAACGCGCTCTTGTTCCACCTGCAGCTCTGTTTGTTTGGTCTAAACCCACCTTGATATGCACTCATGCCCCACTACGGGCGTCCTTGAATATTGTTATTTGTCTCGATATCAGACGAGATCTTGAACGAGCTGACTCCAATAATGAAGAAATACGCGCCGAGAAGGATTCCAGTGCCTGACGTGTTGTACGAATACTTCATCATACGTTCCAGAGCCAATCTTCACGTCGTCCTCTGTTTTTCACCGGTAACATGACAAGACATACTTATAAGTAATATCTAAGTAAATTATTTTTTTTTTATTAGACGAAGTAAACTAGCATGTGCTAACATGGGCCAACTACCCTTTAGACCCCGTATTCTAGGACAATTGACGTAGAGCGGACAGCAGCGGAGCTCTTTTGCAATGCGGTAAAGGATATTCAAGTGACTTTACAGTATTTTTCATTACTCATACTCTGAAAGTAGGTCTGAAGTTGCCTGAGGAGCGGGTTGAAAGTAATACTTTTCCGGCCCGGGAGAATCGCTTTCAACTGACAGCTGTCAAATTATAAAAAAAAAACTAGTTCCATTTATACATTTCTATGGAACCATGTTCAAACTTTTTCTACAGTCACTCAATTACAGCACGATGTAAAATTGAAATAACATAAAGTTAAGTCTTAATTAAATAATATATATTTTTAAATTACTTAATTATAATTTAGTTTCAACAATTTCTTTAAAATAACATAGATTTGGGCAAAATATTTAAAGACGAAAATGAAAAATAATGGCTAAATAATGAAGCTGGCCGGCCAACGAAAAAAAAACAAAATAGGCGGCAATCCGTTCTTTACTTTTTTTTTTCGAGTTGTAGAGTATTGTTCATACTTCCTTGTATTATTTCTTTAGCCAATTCCTGTTTTTATTTTTATTTTCCTTGTATTCGTAATGAAAAGCACAGTGTTTACCTCGGGTGAAAGACTTATTTTGTCCCTCGAACTATTAGCGCCCTCGCTACGCTTGGGCGCCATACCCCGTCTCGGGAAAAAATAAGTCACTTTCACCACTCGTGTAACAATGTATTATTAAAGTTAATAAAGCTATAGAGTGAATTCAGCGAGTACTAAATACTTGCAAGAGATGCCTAAAGCGCGGTCAGTGCCTTTAACACAGCCATCTAACGTCATCCAATCGTTATCAAGAAGCCATGCGATCACTATCATTCTTATTTATACAATCTGTTATTTGAGCGAGACGGAACAAGCAAACTCTAACATAATACTTCGTAAATTGATTACGCTTGAGAGCGGTTGATACAGCTGTTAGCAGTAAATGTTTTTTAATTTTGTCGCTTTGTCTTTGAGATGGTTTTTTTGTTGGTTTTCATAGGTGGGTGAGAAGTTCAGGAGCCGAGCCCTGAAGTTCCCTGGTCTCATATCCGGTTCCACCATGGACTGGTTCCAGAAGTGGCCGAAAGAAGCGCTCATAGAAGTAGCGCATCACTTCTTGTGGGAGTTCCATGTTAGTTTTATGTTCCTCATACTCTGATTTTTATATAGGTACGGTGGGCAATTGATGCAACATTTCACACGAATGAAATTTTAACTCTAGGACCATTGGTCAAGTTATATTATTCTTTGATACATTAACATCGCTCTCATCGATCAACGTTGGGTCTGCATAACCATTTCCGCATTCCAGGTAATTTGCTCAACAGACACAAAGCATCAACTGATAGAAATTATGGGCATGGTGCAGGACAACGTGGCCGATACTTGCGTTTCATACTACGATAGGTTCAGGCGGCAGACGCACGTCACTCCCAAGTCCTATCTCTCTTTCTTGGAAGGGTACAAAATGCTGTACAAACAGAAACATGAGAATATTGCTGAGATGGCGAGAAGGTAAATTTATAGCATACGTGTATTTACCATACACTCGTACTACCTTCTTATAGTACCCTCGTATAGCCCTCTCTTGTCTTGTTGGTATTATGAGCTCCAAAGATGGAGTTATTTTTTTAAAAAAATAGTTGCGTGTTTAATGCCCTATAGAACAATGGCATTTTTGCAACAAAATATCTCGTTCCTAGAATGATAACTGGTTTGGACAAGCTGGTGGAAGCGGCCGCAAGCGTCGATATACTGAAAAAGGAGTTAGAAATTAAGGAATTGGAAATCAAGGACGCCACTGCGAAAGCTGATGAGGTTTGTGAAAACCTATTTTTTTAGAGCCAAACGATGCTTTCATTGTTATTTAGAACATAACTTATCTTCACAATCCTTTTTCTAATGCAATACGTAATGTGTTATCCAGATTGACTAATAATATTTGGATATAAAAGTGTAGTAATTTATTATTATTTTTGTAACTTTGAAATTCTAAAACTATCAGCTTTTGGGGGAAAATTTAATAACGAAAGGTGTATTTTAAAAAGGGATCAATAGTTCAATTATTTCTTCGGTATAACACATTCTGTTTAACTTTCCCCCAAAGCAAATAGTTTTATGGTCAGTTCCCTCAAGTTGCAAGAAGCAGCAAAAGTATTGTCTAAAAGTAAAAGTAAACAGTCAAATTGGCTTCGTTTTGTTCACAATTTTAGGTATTTTTAGCTGTTGCTTTTACTTTGCTTTTTCATGAAAATACTGGCCATTAGTGTTTCAAAGTTAATTTGACAAAGAAAACAGTAAACCCTATCTGATTGACCATTCATTCGGGTACCATAACGGGGTAGTCGTTTTCATTACTCATACTCGGAAAGTAGGTCTGAAGTTGCCTGAGGAGCGGGTCGAAAGTAATACTTTTCCGCCCTAGGGAGAATCGCTTTCAACTGACAGCTGTCAAATTATAAAAAAAAACTAGTTCCATTTTCACATTTCTATGGAACCATGTTCCAACTTTTTCTACAGTCACTCAATTACAGCGCGATGTTAAATTGAAATAACAAAGTTAAGTATTAATTAAAGAATATATTTATAAACTAGCTGAGCCCGCGACTTCGCCCGCGTGGAATTTAATTTAACTTAACAATAAAGCCCGGTCCCGAGTTCTGAGCCCGCGCGACAGGACCCATTTTAATTTTTTTTTCTAAAATAAAAGTAGCCTCAGTTACTGCTTATAACATCAGCTATCTGCCAGTGAAAGTCCCGTCGAAATCGGTCCAGCCGTTTCGGAGATTACCCGGAACAAACACACAGACAGACAGACAGACAGACAGACAAAAATTTTTTAATTCGCGTTTTTGCTATAGGTATCGTATGTACTTTCATATGCATTTAGTGAAAAGGTGTTATTTTGATATTACAAACAGACACTCCAATTTTATTTATTTGTATAGATGACTTAATTATAATGTAGTTTCAACAATTTCTTTAAAATAACATAGATTTGGTCAAAATATTTAAAGATCAAAAATAATAAATAAAAAAAACAAAATAGGCAGCAATCCGATCTTTTTTTTCGAGTTGTAGAGTATTGTTCATACTTCCTAGAATTATTTATTTAGCCAATTCCTGTTTTTATTTTTACTTTCCCGGTTTTCGTAATGAAAAGCACAGTGTTTACCTCGGGTGAAAGACTTATATTGTCCCTCGATCTATTGGCGCCCTCGCTACGCTCAGGCGCCAAACCACGTCTCGGCCCAAAATAAGTTACATTCACCCCTTGTGTAACAATGTACTATTCCAGCGAAACATGGATGTTTGTGAACGTGTGGTTGTGCGTAGGTGCTGGCCGCCGTGGCGGAGTCGCAGGCGGCCGCGGAGGTGGTGAAGGCGGAGGTGATGGAGGTGAAGGAGCGCGCCGTGAAGCTGGTGGGGGTGATCGCGGCCGAGACCGCCATCGCGGAGGAAAAGCTCGCGGCCGCCAAGCCCGCGCTCGACGCCGCTGAAGCCGCGCTACAGGTAACACCATCTCTACAGGATGCTTCAAAAGTTCCATTCAATTCTATTTGTGTGATTTTGGGTAGGTAGTTCAAAATACCCTGAAGCTAAAAATTACAATGAATGGTCTGCCCTTGACTGGCTAACACAACACTTCTTTCTACCTATTACGGAATGTCAGTCTATAGGTGATTAATTTTCCGAACAATTTTCGAAATTTGTTTACTCATTTCAGACTATCAACGCAGCTGATATCGCAACAGTGAGGAAACTGGGCAAGCCTCCACATCTCATCACTCTTATTATGGACGCCGTAATTTTACTTTTCAGAAAAAGGATAGATTCTACGAAACCCGATCCTGAAAAACAGTTTATGATGGCATCTTGGTCGGAATCTTTGAAGGTACGACATGAATATACTCTGAAGCAAGCGGATACCTTTTTTCACGATCTTAATATCTGTGGTCTTATAAATGTTGTTTTGTTTTAGGTCATGGCTGATTCAAGGTTTTTGAGCAACTTGAAGAATTATCCGAAAGATGAGATTAATGCCGAAATGGTTGATCTGTTACAACCATACTTTAACTTCCCGTAATTATCAACCGGATTATTTATTGTGTACTAAAACGTTTTTTATTTTAGAGGTTTTGTCGACCGCTTGGCGCAGTGGTTCTAGCGTAGGCCGCTCGGCTCACTGCACATGGTGGTTGCAGGTTCAATTCCTGCCGGGGCAAATTTCGGAAAAGGCCTTTTCGTAATTTGCCCAGGTCTGGGTGTCACTGGGATCGCCCCCAGTCCATTATACGGTACCCATAGTAAAAGCGTTGCTTAGTTTGGGACCATGCAATTGGTATGTCAGTCTGGCGATATTTATATTTAGTTTTTTTTAATGTTACACTTATTTCAGTCAGTACACATTCGAAGCGGCGAAAATAGCTTGCGGCAACGTCGCTGGTTTGATATCGTGGACCATCGCCATGGCGCAGTTCTACTCTGTGAATAAGGACGTGTTGCCGTTGAAGGCGAACCTCGCGGTGATGCAGGGCAAGTACCAGGGCGCCAAGAGAGAGCTGGATGCGGCTGAAGCACAGCTGCAGGCTAAAGAAGTACGTATTGAGTTGCAACAAGGGATCAATTTGTTTAACACCACGAAGTATGCACATTGTCAACTTTTGTCTACTTTGCCTTTTGAATCTAGACCTTAATGACGTACAATTCAACCGGTATACTATCTGAAAATATACAGTCATTGCCGAAGCCTGCAATGTATTTATTTAATGGGATCAACTGTCGATGTTGGAACCAGAGTGATCTATGTGTCATTTGTAACAATAATGAGATTTATTACAGAAGGCCATAATTGACAAAACTCATCAGAATTTCATATAACTAAGAAATCTTAATAAAAAACCCCATAGATTGCTAACAGCAATGCTTAACGCGTTTCCTTAGCTTTCTCAGAAACATACTGTTGTGCCCTAGATCACTCTGGTTCCAACGTGGTCAACTATATCCTTATCACCCAAAATTGACAGACTATTAGGCGATAACATATACGTGGTTGAATATTTCTTATTTCCCCTTCAGCGCGAGCTGGCCCATGTCCAGAAACAGTTCGACGAGGCGATGGCTCTCCAGAAAGCGGTGTTGGACGACGCCGCTAAATGCCAGCAGAAGATGGACGCCGCCACTGCGCTGATCAACGGCCTCAGCGGGGAGAGGGTCCGCTGGACCGAACAGTCCGCGCTGTTCAAGTCGGAGATCGAGCGACTAGTCGGGGATATATTGCTGTTGTGCGGGTGAGTGGAATGTCGGTTCAGCACGATGTCTAGTATCGACAACGTCCTGGAATCGCGGACCATTTAACTGCAGACAACGGCGGGTTTTTTATATATTGATAGAAACTTAGTTTAGTACCCAGGCTTGATGACCGCTTGGCGTAGTGGTTTGAGCGTAGGTCGTTCTGCACATTGCCCCGAGTGGTTGCAGGTTTGATTTGCGTCAGGGTAAATATGGACGGAAATTACCTTTTCGTAATTTGCCTTGGTCTGGGTGTCACTGAGGTCGCCTCCATTGTGAGGTACCCACAATACATGCGTTGCTTGGTTTGGGACCATACAGTTGGTGTGTCCGTTTGCATGCCCCATAGTGAACCCCACTTGTTTTCCTGACCCAGCGGTCATTTCATTAAACATTTGGAATAGTTACAAAAGTCGTTCGAAATGTACTCTTGATTACAGATTCTTGTCATATTCAGGACCGTTCAATCAAGAGTTCCGTAACTTGCTAATAAGTAGCTGGCTCGGCGAGTTGCTGAGGAGAAAAATACCCGTGTCTATGAATTTAAATATCACAGATCAACTAACGGATACTGCTACGGTACTTGTGTTGTAATATTTAGTTTTCGATTCTACACCGTATTTATAGCAATGGAGGAGGAGACTATGTGGAGGAGTGACCAAGAGTCCTTTTTCGAAGTAACTGGTATGCCTCACTATAGTATTCAAATGTTAGCTCTTACATTTTACTTCTTCTTCTAATAGTGCCTCGCCAACTAGTGAAGGTTAGCAGTCAGCTCCATTACGTATTGTATCTTACATTTTACTCATTGTATTTTAATTACATGAAATTTTGCAGTCGGTCGTATTCGGATATGTTCTAAAAGTTTTGGGGCGAGTCTAAATCTTTTATTAAAAATAAATCGTATTTAACACCAAGAAGGAACATACAAACGTCATGCTATAGTCCAGAAAATTAGCACGAATATTCCACACTCAAAACTCTGTGCAACATATACATAAAGATTCAGTTTAAAACTGCAGCTTATTCTCAGCTGAGCTTTAGATATTCTTGCGATTTTTTATAAAATTGCTCACAGCTGGAATTACTAAAGTTTGTTTTTACTTTGGCAAAAAGCCTATAGTGGAGAATTCGTGCGAATTTTCCGTGGCACTAGGTTGGAGCCTTTAAGACCAATTTATCAAAGCCGGCTTAAGCTACGAAAGAACCTTGCTCCATGTAAAATAATTGTGCTAGATCGGCGACTGGAACTTGTGCGGGTTGCCGACGGACGAGCTGTCGATACAGAACGGCATCATCGTGACCAAGGCCGCGCGCTTCCCGCTGCTCATCGACCCGCAGACGCAGGGCAAGATCTGGATCAAGAACATGGAGAAACATAACGACTTGATCGTCACCACATTGAACCATAAATATTTCAGGTGATCTTAAATAAATAAAAAATGTCTAGGAGAATGCAGTGATTATGTGTTCTAGGGGGGGGAGGGAATCACGCTAAATCTTTCCAACTCTTACTTAGGGGGTAATTTTATTGATAATTGTTTCGGGCAGACAGAGTCCTGATAAACTGGTCGATTCTGATGTAGCTCTTAGATTACCCTCAATTCCATTAGTTTCTCTAGGTAGCGGTCAGTAGTTTTAAATAAAGACGTGACAATGGAAGGACTGGAAGCCGAACCCGATGAAAATGAAGTGAATTGTGACCACAAGGCTAGAAAAAAGAGTAGCTGTGTAGGTGTTATCGGTCCTTCAATCCGATTGTTTCAGGAATCATATAGAGGACTGCGTATCTCTAGGCAGGCCTATGTTGATAGAGGATGTCGCTGAAGAATTGGATCCAGTTTTGGACAATGTTCTCGAAAGGAATTATATCAAAATTGGCTCTTCGTTCAAAGCAAGTACATTTTATAATAAATACTAAAGGTAGCCTTAGTAGATTTCTAATGGATCTAACTTGGATATGATGTTGTTTTAGGTGAGATTGGGTGACAAAGAAATTGATGTGACTGCAGGTCACAAGATATACATAACCACAAAGCTTCCCAATCCCGCTTATACGCCCGAGATATCGGCTCGTACTTCCATTATCGACTTCACTGTTACAATGCAAGGTGGCGGAATATGCATACTCTTGATCTAACTCATTTGGCTTTATGGTTTTTTTTTGCTATAACCACTCAGAAAGCCTAGCCAGGCAAAACAATCTATAGGGGATTTAGATAATAGTATTTTTTTATAACTAACCGAAATATCCTGGCCTCACAGAACAACTCAAGTAAGTAGGTAGGTACCTACTTATGTTGTTTTAGGTTTTTTTCTGATAACCGACACTTATGTTGTTTGGGATTTTTTTTCTGATAACCGACCAGCTAGCCTCAGTCCAAAAAACGGCAACGCTAATATATTTCCAAAATTGTTCATAACGTAGCGACAACCAAATACATTTTGATCGTAGCGAATCTTTTTAGGTCTGTGGTGACAAAGTTCAATATTGCCTGGCTGAACGGATAAAAATAGCTTGATAAATAGCAAGCGTTATATTCCAGGTTTGGAAGACCAGCTACTAGGGCGTGTGATTTTAACGGAGAAAGCGGAAATGGAAGCGGAACGCACGCAGCTGATAATGGACGTGACGGCGAACCGGCGCAAGATGCAGGAGCTGGAGGCCAACCTGCTGCACAAGCTCACCACCATCCAGGGCTCGCTCGTCGAGGACGTGTCGCTCATACAAGTGCTCAACATCACCAAGTCCACGGCCACTGACGTCAGTACTCACAATTTAATAATTTCTATACAAATAAATAAAATTGGAGTGTCTGTTTGTAATATCAAAATAACACCTTTTCACTAAGTGTATATCAAAGTACATACGACACCTATAGCAAAAATGCGATTTAAAAAATTTTTGTTTGTCTGTCTGTCTGTCTGTGTGTTTGTTCCGGGTAATCTTCGAAACGGCTGGACCGATTTTGACGGGACTTTCACTGGTACATAGCTGATGTTATAAGCAGTAACTCAGGCTACTTTAATTTTAGAAAAACAAAATTTTAAAAAGTGGGTCCCGTCGCGCTAGGCACAGAACGCGGGAGCGAGCTTTTTTGTTAGGTTAAATTCCACGCGGACGAAGTCGCGGGCTCAGTAAAAGCTCAGTTAATAAATTGTTTAATATTTGAATTTTAAAAAAATGGGAGTGAGGTCTTAAAAATACCACCCTTGGTCAAAGGGGTGGGGTGGGGGGACTTGGATTTTTGTCACGTAGTCAATATCCTCTAGAGAAATCTCGCGCTTTTTCGAGCTATATTCAAATATGGCGCGCAGCGTTTGCAAAAAATATTGAAAACCGTATTTATTAATCAAAACTAGAGGGGAGGGGTCTTGGCATATTCTACGGGTGGTCACCAAATGTAAAAAATGGGTCAGGTAATATGGGTACGTTTCCTTATTTCAGTCAATCCCACGGGTATCATTTCCGTATAGGATGTTTTTCAATTATGATTTCGAATGATGCAGTTTTAGCTTTTCCTTATAAAGGATGTCTCGGGTCTGAAATAGTACATTGTTACATGAGTGGTGAAAGTTACTTATTTTGTCCCGAGACGGGGTTTGGCGCCCGAGCGTAGCGAGGGCGCTAATAGTTCGAGGGACAAAATAAATCTTTCACCCGAGGTAAACACTGTGCTTTTCATTACGAATACAAGGAAAATAAAAATAAAAACAGGAATTGGCTAAAGAAATAATACAAGGAAGTATAAACAATACTCTACAACTCGAAAAAAAAAATCGGATTGCCGCCTATTTTGTTTTTTTTTCGTTGGCCGGCCAACTTCATTATTTAGCCATTATTTTTCATTTTCATCTTTAAATATTTTGCCCAAATCTATGTTATTTTAAAGAAATTGTTGAAACTAAATTATCATTAAGTCATTTAAAAAAATATATTCTTGAATTAATACTTAACTTTATGTTATTTCAATTTTACATCGTGCTGTAATTGAGTGACTGTAGAAAAAGTTTGAACATGGTTCCATAGAAATGTGAAAATGGAACTAGTTTTTTTTTTATAATTTGGCAGCTGTCAGTTGAAAGCGAAACTCCCGGGCCTGAAAAGTATTACTTTCAACCCGCTTCTCTGGCAACTTCAGACCTACTTTCAGAGTATGAGTAATGAAATAATAATTTACTGTCTATTTCACATAGGAAGTGTAAATTTTATTGCTGACTCGCGACTACAGCGCCGCATCTACGGTGCTTCATATGTGAAATATACTGTAAATAAGTTATTACCTGGGGTATTTGAAACTCCCCGAAGCTTCGGGTTTAGCCATAAGCGCCCACTTAAAAAAAAAGAAAAACACCTTGTATTTATACCCATAAACGAACGAAACCATATCGTTGGTTCTCAGGTAAAAGAGAAACTAGATGTAGCCAAGGAGACGGAGATTAAGATCAATGCAGCTCGCGAAGAGTTCCGGCCGGTGGCGACGCGCGGCTCGGTGCTGTACTTCCTGGTGTGCAACATGTCGCTCGTCTGCAACATGTACCAGACCTCGCTGGCGCAGTTCCTCGAGCGGTTCGACATCTCCATGGAGAGGTCCCCGCAGAGCCCCATCACCACTAGGAGAATTGGATTTATCATTGAGTACTTGGTTAGTATTTTCTTAACGGGCCGATGGTGATCAAGGTCCGAAGTGGTTAGAGACGGCGCCCTCGTAGCTGAGAGGTTCCGGTAAGACTCCATCCTGGCCATTAAACTATTGACGTGGGCCAAGACTGGTTCACCCTCGGATATGACGTAGGCATGTTCCTGATCGAGGCGTTAATAGCCTAGTGGTTAGAGGGGCCGCCCTGATAGCTGAGAGGTTCCGGGTTCGATCCTTATCCTGGTCATTAAACTATTGACGTGGGCCCACTCGTAAGACAAGCTGCTAAGACAAATAGCTTAGCTGGAGGGGCTAACGAGAATGCTAGTAATGTGATAAACACAAATTTCTAGTGATAAAAAAAAGATTTTCCCCTCGTTTATACTGATGTAATACTTGTATTGACTTATGCATGGTCCAGTAAACCAGAGCTCCGAGCATTAAATGTTACCCGTAGCGTAGGTAACGCTATGTAAGCGAGTGCTGTCCCGCTCACATGACAGATTTCATAAATAGGAGTAACAGTGAAAGCACGCTTTCTCGTTGGCGATACAATTACGTTAGGAGTTCCTGCTGGAGACCCAGGTATTCTCTTTCCGTGACAGCTGGGTCACGTGATTGACCTCAGGACTACGTCTAATAATTAAGCTTATTTGTATTAAAGATGTCAATAAACGACAATATTGATTGTGATATATTCTTGGACCATCGATCTTGGGAAGAAAATACCTGTCGTAGCTATGTTTTTTTACCTTGAATTTATGTATCGCTCAAATATAGAAACGGTATAAATGAATACAAGTATTTCGGCAGTGTAAACGGGGGGTCATGATGAGTGTAATTAACGTCTAAGTTTTATAATGAACAACTTAAGTGAAAGCAACAGCTAAGAAAAGTATAGAAGCCAATATACCGTTAGTTTTACATTAAGACATTACTTTGTCTGTATCTTGCAATGAAGAAACAAGCCCTGAGTTGTATATTGACTTATTCAGACGTACGACGTGTTCAAGTACATTTCCCGGGGATTCTATGAGAAACACAAGTATCTGTTCACGCTGCTGTTGACGTTGAAGATCGATATGAATAAGGAGTTAATTACTTATGAAGAGTTTCAGACGTTTATTAAAGGTGCAACTGAATTACTGATATTTTACTGTTTCTTCATTGGACTACAGCAGTGATAGCCGATTGGTTAAGCACGCGTCTTGCGGGGCACAAGGCCTTGGGTTTAAACACCGGCTCCCTTCTCTGGGTTTTTCTAATTCTATGTGCTAATCATGTGATAATTTCTTGCTTACGGTGACGGAAAATATCAGGAAACCTGCATGTCTTAGAAAATCTAACCAATTTTCGTTTTAACCCCTACATGGCCAGCGTGGTGGATTACGGCTGCAATTCCCCTCGTAGTGAGGGGACGCCCGTGCCCAGAAGTGGGATGTAAAAAGGGCTAAATTATATTTTTTTATTCATTGGACTAATGTAGTTTATCTTTTAACTTAGAACCTGTGATAAAAACACTTTACGCTTGTGTTTATTATACGAAGGTGGTGCGGCTTTGGATCTTAATGCTTGTCCCCCGAAGCCTTTCAAATGGGTGACTGATATGTCATGGTTGAACTTAGTGCAACTGTCCGGCTTGCGGCAGTTCACTAATATTTTGAACCAAGTCACTAACAACGAAAAGGGTTGGAAAACATGGTGAGAACTGTTCCAATAATAACTTTATTACTCTATCTACGTTAAAAAAGAGTAAAGCTATAGATGCAAGTATAAGAACTAAAATGAGAACACCATTATGGCCAATGAACAGCGATACGAAAATGAATAGATTATTTATCAAATAAGGTGTTTTTATTTTTAATTAAAATTTCGGTTTCCCAACATACTTAGCCATGAATTTATAAAAAGGCCACTCGAAAGCTGGCGAGCCCGGCATTGACCGACTGAACTCGTAAATAATTACGATTTCGTATCGCTTCTATGTATTTTCTTTCAAATAAATGTGTCAAATGGTCGTTATTAAAGTGACAGCGCATAATGTTTGATGAAAAATAATACACAGGTTCGACAAGGAAGCGCCCGAAGACGAGCCCTTACCAGATGGATACCACTCATTAGATGTATTCAGAAAACTGCTAGTTGTACGAGCGTGGTGCCCGGACCGAACACTAGCGCAGAGCTTGTAAGATACTTTTACCTTCAATATAAAATCTCTTTTGTATCGCCGTAAAGCTAAATTTATTCACTTATATTGTTTTTTCTCAGAAAATACGTGATAAATTCCATGGGCGCCAGATTCTCTGAAGCAGTAATCGTGAATTACGAAGTATGAATTTAACCAAATAAATGTTATTATTGCATCCTTTCACAAATATTATACTTATACATTTATAATGTTTTTTTAGCAAATGGTACTCGAGTCTCGTCCTTTGGTACCACTAATCGGTTTCTTAGCAATGGGCTCTGATCCTACACCGTCCATAGAGGTTACCGCCAAGCGAATGGAGAATCTCTGCTCTTCTATATCCATGGGGCAAGGCCAGGAGATTCACGCGAGGAAACTAGTGGAGCGTGCCCTCAAAGAGGTAAAATGATGGTGTAAAGGAAAGCCTACTATTAGCTTCATAACTTTAATGATAATTTTTGCGTGCAGGGTTTGTGGGTACTGCTACAGAACTGCCATTTAGGCCTGGAGTATATGGTGGAAATTATGGAGCAGTTCAGCGAACTGGAGAAGGATCCGGAACAAGTTCACGAGATGTTCAGGTACGTTCATACCGTGTTAATTTCATCTGCCAATATGAGGATACCGATGTGTCATACAATTCTTAAATAATACGTGTTATAACACAGGCTCTGGATTACAACGGAAGTGCATGAAAGGTTTCCTATCACATTGTTGCAAATGTCTATCAAGTACACTTGTGAACCACCTTCAGGTAAGAATTCTGAAGGCATTTTTTCCACGGAGATATTCACAAGCCACGCCATTGAGATGCAATTTATATACTACTCTATCAAGTCGGGTAATAGAGTCGAATTTGGGTAATGTCATTCGCGTAGCCCGTGAATTTCTTAATGGAAGAAAGCCTAAAACTTTCAAATTATACTAGGTGAAACAGAAAGGGTATACTATTTTTTTGCAACTTAACTTTATAAATCTAAAACTATCGGCTGTGTGGGATAGTTGACGTACTAAAGGTTTTATAGAGTTATGAAATCTGTCAACTGTTGTATCCCTATAACACCTTTTATTATTCAAGTTTCCTCCAAAGCTGATAGTTTTAGAAATACAAAGTAAGTTTTGAAAAAAAAGGTTACCCTTTGTGTTTCAACCTGTATAAGACATACAACGCTTCATGAATTTTATTTTAGGCATCAAAGCTGGTCTCATGAGAACCTACGACTCAATGAGTCAAGACTTCCTCGATTACAGCGACAGTCCTTTCTACCTGCCCATGATATACACCATCTCTTTCCTGCACACTGTTGTCCAGGAGAGGCGGAAGTTTGGTCCTCTCGGTTGGAATATACCCTATGAATTCAACTCTGCTGATTGGTTGTCCTCCTGCATGTTCGTGCAGAATCATTTAGACGCCTTGGAGCCTGGACAGGGTGTCAGTTGGACTACTGTACGGTGAGACTAGGATATTTTGGATGTTTTATTAATCGTATTACTATTACCTGGTTGGCTGTAGCCACCAACCTGGATATTTTCCCTAGAAACTAGAAACTAGGCTTTAGTGGGCACTGTTAATGAGAAATACCAAAAAGGTGTACTGTGATTATTTTTGAAGCATGGAAAAAGCAGCTTTATGAGTGGTCTCAAAAGTTTGTTGTGCTTAATGTATGTATATAGTGGTTAGAGGGGCCGCCCTCGTAGCTAATTACTTCCGGGTTAATTCCCCATCCTGGCCAATAAACTATTGACGTGAGCCCACTCCTACCACAAGCATTAGCTTAGCTGTAGGGCTAACGGGAATACTAGTGATATGATTAACACACATTGCTGGTAAACATAAAAAAATGACCTTGTGTTTTGCAGATATATGGTATCAGCGGTGCAATACGGCGGTCGTGTGACCGATGATTACGACACGCGCCTGTTAGTCACATTCACTAGGGTATGGTTATCTGATCAACTGTTCTCTGATGAGTACCAGTTCTACAGAAACTACGGTATTATGAAGTTTAAGAATATCCCCGAGTATATTGAGGAGATTGAGAAAATGAGGACGGTCGATCCTCCTCAGGCATATGGCTTGCATACCAATGCTGATATTACGTGAGTTGCAATAAGTTTTTTGAATTCCCCTTTTTTATATCGCCAGATGAACACACTAACTGTATGGTCCCAAACTAAGCAACGCTTGTACTATGAGTACCATACAATGTACTGGGGGCGATCCCAGTGACACTCAGACGAGGGTGAATTACGAAAAGCCCATTTCCGAAATTTGCCTTGACGGGAATCATACCCGCAACCACACGGTGTAGTGAGCCGAGCGGCCTACGCTCGAACCACTGCGCCAAGCGGTCGTACATAAGCTTACGTGCTGGCAATTCTCTTGGTCGTCGTTAAATTTTAGACCATGTTTCTGGTTACAATCATGCCACGTTGTTCCGTTTACTTCAGTTATCAACGCAACGTGACTCAGGAGCTTTTGGACACAATACTGTCTATCCAGCCTAAAGAGTCTAGCTCTGGCGGGGGCGAGACTCGTGAGGCATCTGTCTACAGGCAGTCTAAAGAGATGCTTGACAAAGTGCCACCTAACTTCGATCCTCATGAGGTTAAGGAGAGGTAAGTGATGGTAGAAAATAATTGATGTAGAGACTAGAAACCGGTAAAAAAATATTGGATGAAGGGTAATGTATTTGTGACCACATGCTTAGTGGAGAGCAAGCAAACAATAGGATTAAGCTCAAAGGAATTCCAAAACAAAATTTAAAATATTAACCTTGTTGTAGATTGAAGTTTTACGGTATTCTCAATTCCATGGTAATATTTTTGCGACAAGAGATCGACAGAATGCAGAAAGTAATCGGTTTAGTCAGGACTACTTTAAAGGATTTGCTGCTTGCTATCGATGGTACTATCATAATGAACGAGGTAATTTGTCATTTCTCTATGGATGAACACCTTTAATATACCAGCTGTGGATAATTATTTTAGCTACAATAGTACATTGTTACATGAGTGGTGAAAGTTACTTATTTTGTCCCGAGACGGGGTTTGGCGCCCGAGCGTAGCGAGGGCGCTAATAGTTCGAGGGACAAAATAAGTCTTTCACCCGAGGTAAACACTGTGCTTTTCATTACGAATACAAGAAAAATAAAAATAAAAACAAGAATTGGCTAAAGAAATAATACAAGGAAGTATAAACAATACTCTACAACTCGAAAAAAAAAATCGGTTTGCCGCCTATTTTGTTTTTTTTTTCGTTGGCCGGCCAACTTCATTATTTAGCCATTATTTTTAATTTTCATCTTTAAATATTTTGCCCAAATCTATGTTATTTTAAAGAAATTGTTGAAACTAAATTATAATTAAGTAATTAAAAAAAAAACTTCTTTAATTAATACTTAACTTTATGTTATTTCAATTTTACATCGTGCTGTAATTGAGTGATTGTAGAAAAAGTTTGAACATGGTTCCATAGAAATGTGAAAATGGAACTAGTTTTTTTTATAATTTGACAGCTGTCAGTTGAAAGCGAAACTCCCGGGCCTGAAAAGTATTACTTTTAACCCGCTTCTCAGGCAACTTCAGACCTACTTTCAGAGTATGAGTAATGAAAAGTTATTTTCTTCAAAACGCAATTTTAGTCGCTCCGAGATTCGTTAGATTGTATCTACGACGCTAAAGTACCCAAGGTCTGGTTGAAGAGTTCGTGGTCGTCGTCCACTCTAGGATTCTGGTTCACCGAGTTTTTGGAGAGGAACATACAGTTTTCGTCGTGGTGCTTCCAGGCTAGGCCTAATTCCTTTTGGATGACTGGGTTCTTCAACCCACAAGGTAATTGATTGTGAAAGTATGTGTTCCATGTGAAGAAGAGACTCTCAACTTTGTTTTGTCACAGGTTTCCTAACGGCTATGCGTCAGGAAGTGACACGAGCGCACAAAGGATGGGCGTTAGACATGGTTTCGCTGCATAACGACGTTACTAAGTTTACCTTAGAGGAAATCAAAGCTCCTCCACCGGTGAGCTAATACAAAACTCCTAATGTGACGATACCTTTATCGCTAGTCTGCACTCTTTTATTGTATCATATGAGTTGATCAGTACTTTGTGGTTAAAAATCAACAGGAAACGGCTTTTGTACAAAAATGAGTCGCAACTTGTTGACACACTTTCGACGATGATTTGGAATGAAAGGGCACGCGGGATATTGAGGTCGATATTTATATCGAACCTTTTGTATGATTGACCTAAAATATTTTGTCGAGGATAATCAGAGCGGGCGTATTTCCTTTTGGGCTGTTCAAAATGTTAAACTCTACGACTACCAATGTGACTGAAGTAAATTAAGCCAGATTGTACGGGATTATTTATTTATCAACTTCCTCATCAAATCACTAAGAAGGTGGTACTAAGGTAGGGTAACTTCTAGGTTGTAGAGCCGCGCTGTAGCCAATTTATTACAGCTTATATACTGGATGGCTCTACTGGGTAGTACCATTCTCCAAGTTGCTATTATAGCTTCGTTTCATACGATGAGTGGGAGAACCCGAAGCTTCACCTGTCACCCTTACCCACCCTTTAACCCACTCCCTCATCTACGCTAAGGTTACCAGTAAACATCATCAGCTTTTATTCAATGAAAAAGGTAACTATGGAGTTTCTTGCCGGATCTTCTTAACCGAAGCAGTATTCCGAACCGGTGGTAGATTCTGATTATTCATATGTGCTTTGATGGTTTACATTAATAAAAACAATTTTAAGTTTTGAGGTTGAATTTTCAACAACAAATTTCGCAAACAAGCATAAGACCCGCCTTACGCTTGTTTGCGAAATTTGTTATATAAATAAAAAACCTTAACAAATTCGACGACCGCTTGGCTCAGCGGTTCGAGGGTAGGCCGCTCGGCTCACTGCACCGAATGGTTGCGGGAGCGATTCTCGTCAGCTATTTTCCGTTGCTTAGTTTGGGACCCTACAGTTGGTGTGTCATTCTGGCTATATTTAATTAAAGCATTTTATATACCGTTTCCCAGGAGGGTGTATTCGTTCATGGTGTTTTCCTCGACGGCGCCGGATGGGACCGGCGTAACTTGCGACTGTGCGAGTCAACCCTGAAGGTGTTGTACACACCCCTGCCAGTCATCCACGTGTACGCCATCAACTCTACTGCCCCCAAGGACCCCAAGCTCTATCAGGTGAGTGATTATTTCACTAAGCTGATGCTTGTTTACTTGTTTATCTGGATAATTGCTTGAGTTACTTATAATGGTAGGGTCATCGAAATTGGGTCTATTGCGCCTCATTAAATGAAACGCTAAAATCTTCCTGCTGTGCCATCTTTAGGACTTACGCTTTATAAAGTCATATCCACTTATTAACAAATATACACAATAATTTATCACCCATAGGTTTAAGGGTTGATTTCAAACAATAGTTTAAACTAAGTTTAAATTAACGGGTCGCCGTCTCGTTTTCTCAGTGTCCCGTATACAAGAAGCCGGTCCGCACTGGATTGACGTTCATCACTCCTCTATGGTTGCCTACCATCAAAAATCCAGACCACTGGATTTTAAGAGGAGTCGCCATTTTGTGCGACATCAAGTAATATAGGTATTGTAACTTTTTTCTTTGGTTAGTGTTAGATGATGTTCGGCCGTATATTTGTGCGAGTTATTTTTTTAGATACGGTTCGAAATCAACAGACATCGGGTTTTTATTTGTAATTGTTTATCAATCATGTTGCTCGAATACTTGTGTCCTCGTCAAGAGTTTTATATCAGGCTAGTCATGACAATGTAATGTTTTTATCCTTTAGTTTGTAGTTCTTTTGTTTGAATAAACCGCTATGATTTCTATGTGATTGTGTAATTACAAAAAAAGCTTAGAGAGGTATTGAATTTTATTGATACTTACAAAACATCAACTGTAACATAACAATACTGTGAATGGATGGGTTACATACAAACTTTCGATCGTCTCGATCAGCTATCGTATGGTATGTCGTTTGCCTTTGTGCGATTGCGGATTCTTGAAATGCTTGCAATTAAATTACACGTTGAAATATCGATATAAATAACACAATTATTACAAAACAATTGGCTGAAGTTTCAACACTCTTGGACGGAGTACATTCGCTGAATGATCATACAACTGGCATCACATATCTATGGAAGCATGAGATTATCTACAAGCGGGTCACATTCAATGTTCACAGACTTCTCTGTCACAGACCGTGGGTTTTACTGGCATCAATTAATTTATTGTTGCTTTATTGTCCTAACGTGATAAATTTGAAAATTGTTTTACGTTAAGTCTAAAGCTTTGGCAATAAAATAGGTACTCAAATTAATTTAAAAAATATCAGTCTGTTTGAATATATTTCATGATTGTCATGTGTTCGTTGTAAGGAAGTCTAGTCTTCATCTTGATGTAAAACATCGTAACAAATATGTTCAATATTATGACTACTAGTATATACAAGTTACAGCAAATAACGAGATCTAGCATTCCTAACATATTTTAACAATAGCCATACTATAACAGACTACAACAATTTTTAAATTAGCTAATAGCTATTACATACAGTCTTATTTTTACAAAGCTAATAAAGATTTTGCATAAAAACATAATACACAGGATACTCGTGGTTATTACGTATATGCTGCAAGGAATTTAAAATTACGCACATTTATGGTGACAATAAACAATATTACACGATATTCATTACTATAATATCAATATTTATATTAATTCATACGTCTTAAATATAATTGGTTTCAGCGATAAAATTATTAGTCTAAGATACTGGAACAGGAGATTAGCGGTTATAGCATCTAAGTTTGCCTTTGGCTGAATGATAAAGTGAATTAACGTATTGCACTCGATAATTATGTTCGACTCTTTGGGGTGTGACATTTTATTCCCTTTTAGCGTCGTCGCCGCGAAAATTCCCGAGAGGTTCCACAGATCTTGACCTAGGTGCTCTGAAAGTAACAATTTAAATCCAATTAATTCAAATGTTATTATGATAGATAATTTATAAATGTGTGTAAATGTTGTAATTATTATTTACCTTCTTCTTGAAAGCGTCAGTTCTATTTTTCCTTCTTTAACTTGTTTAAAAAGCGATATGGCCCCAGCATGGCTCAGCCCACGTGTCGGCACATTGTTTACTGACAAGATCTCGTCACCTGAAATGAATTATAAATGTGTCTTCATGAAAAGTGAATATTCACAGTGTGGCACAAATTTTCTCGGTTTTATGTATAGTAAATAGGTACCTTCAAAAATAGAACCCCTGTCAGCAGCTTGACCATTCGGAAATACTGTTTTAACGAATATACCCATTTGGCCCTTTGGAGAATCAGTACCGCCGACAATACTGAAGCCAAGGCTTTTGTGTCCAGGTCCTTTCCAAAACTCGACTCTATGTAACGAACTATGTGCGTAATGTGCACCGTGGTGATTTTCTTGATGTGATAAATTATGTTCTTGTTGTCGTGATACGTGGGTTCCGGGGTTTGGTGTAGCTCGTTGTGATCCTACTCTGCTGAAGAATCTGTTCCGACTGCTATTCCGCAACTGTTCGGGAATGCTCTCAAATGATCTATTTTGATAAAGTCTCGGTACATGTTTTATGTAATGCGAAGAGTTTTCTTTGATTTCGTTATTTGCGTTGTCGTTGTACACAGAGTACGGCGTAACGACTTGTTGTGGTCTAGAACTGTGAAACGATATTGGCCTGTAGTTGTTAGCACTGTTCATTCTTGGTGTTGGTGAAGATCTTAATGAGATTTCAATATTTGTGATGTTTTGTAGAGACCCAGATTGATTATAACAGTGTCTTTCTAATAATTTTTCGTCGTCACTTTTTTGATTGGAAACTATAGTTCTATTGTTAACTTGCACTCCAACTTCGCATTGATGATGCGGCATTGATCTATGAAGGTTTGCTTCATTTAAAAGATCTTTGTTTCTACTGGTCGCAGTGCTGTTACATAATTGATTGTCACTAGGGAAATGAGTTTCGATTGTTATTTGATTAGAAGGTGAAGGCTTGTGTACGGTTTGTGATATTATATCTGGTGGGACGTTGAGATTGAGTGGCGGGACACTATTTTGTTCATGAGTTTGTTTGTTAATAATTCTGCTTAACGTTATAGGTGTTATTTCATCGTGAGCCATGACAAGGTCGACTTGGTATCTCTGAAATAGAGCCCCGTCTTCGGTTGTGGCTTCAGTCGAACAAGAATTAACAATGTGTTGAACATCTCTCAGAGAGGATAGTCCTCGTAGTACTCTGCCATTGACGTTGACTATTTCATCGCCTATTCTGAGTCTGCCATCTCTGTGGGCTATCCCATCAAAGTCGAGCTTTACTACTATGTATCGAATTTCATAGTTTGAACCACTATTGTCGAAGTCCACTCTGTGTTGTGCTAGATACACACCAAGACTTTCTTCTAACCGTGATTTCAATAGTCTTATTTTCCTAAATCGCTTTGTGCAAGGGCCTCGGCCTAAAATATCGCTTTCCGAAATTTGTTGCATTTGCGTTTGAGATTCCATTAGAACATTACAACCAGGATTAGTAGATGAATTTTCAACGGGAATTAATTGGGAATGTAACAACTTAATTTTTCTAGTTTGCACTCTTTCGTCCAATGTAATCGTTTTGTAGACATAAGGTTGCTTTTTGTTGAGCGTCTTTTTTGGAAGTGGTGGTGGTTTGGATTCAATGTGATCAAGATTGTTATACAGTATATTGTTATCATTAGATGATTTGTTCATATTTTCTCTGTTAACATTTTCATATCCATGAGAGCTATTTTTCTCAACCGGAAACAAAGCACAAGGTGTGGAACTTCTACGGATTGGTACTTGTACTCTGTTAACATTGATTTTGTGATTAAAACTAAGTTGTCTTGAAAAAGTACTGTGATTTACTTCACAACTGATATCTACTGGTTCTTTGCGAAGAGAAACATGATTGAAATGTGAGGAATATCCTGGAGGGGAGTGATTGCTGTGCTCATCGGTGGGCCGACCGTCGCTGTCATATCCAGATTCATTCGAACTCACATAATTACTTAAACGATGGGCTTGCACTTCTGCGTTTTCTATGCCGTGATGAATGCTCTGGGTAGAAGATGTAATTTCACTTTTTAGATCTCTGATTGAACCGAAAACTGAATTATATTCATATACTGGTAAACTGTTCCTATTCCTTGGTATTAACATAGGGTCATAATCTAAGGGCGTCCTTTGAGATATCATTGACGACCTCCTAGTTGCGTCTTCAGAACGTCCAACTGGATACATGCTGCAATCTATTTCATTTATGCTTCTCATTGAACTCCTCGAAAAATCATAATCTTTTCTTAATGTATTGTTGAACAACATTGCGTCTTCATGAATTGATATACTATCATTACTTTGATATCTGTCTTCTGATCTTGTGTTTGTAAGATACATTCTTTCCCTTCGGAATTTTGGTGATTTTCTATCTATTCGTTCCGAAAAACTTTGTCTCATTGGATTATTAGTCCTTTGTTGGGACGCCATACTATTTTCTTCAGGCAAAACTGATAGTTTAGATCTTAAGAAGGCGTATGGAAAATTGGGTTTTTTGGATGCCCCGTTATTAGCCTGTCCATCACCTAAATTAGTTATATTGTCACAACTAATGGCCTTAGTTGAGGAGGTTACTAAAGTATCTTCTGATAAAACGTTATTATGTTTTGTGGGAGAGTTTTTATTCTCATTACCAGCATTTTGCAAATCTATATCGTCTGATGGATCATCAGCCTTGACGTAAGTCGAAAGATGTGAAGTTGAACAGCTGCGGTACAGCGAAGGGCCATTTGCTACTGGGTAGTTCTCAGTTGTTTTATTCACATTAAGTGTCTGCGACTTAGCTGAATTTAACATTCCTGTTGAACCCATTCTGTGGAAAAATGATTTAAAAGGACTCGGCGATCTATCTCTAGAGCCACTCCGAATAGAATCTGTATCATTATCTTTTTTTAAAGACGCAGAATCAGAACTACTACGTCCCATTTTCCAATTCTGTTTTTTCTTGTATTGTCCGCTGATCACGGAGTCGTCTTTTAAATCCTCATTGGGTTCTGGTTGTTGAGTGGATTCCTTAGGATCTGGCTTCTTTAACATTTCCAGTTTCTTTCCCATTCGACGACCCCACGTAGCGAACACTGGAAAAATGATTAGTTAATATTCATTAAACCATTAAAACATGTGGCATAAACATTTGTCATTTCATTGTGAGTTAGTTATATCTTCCGATTTCTCTATTATACTGGCTGGATTTGAAACATAAGGTAATAACTAAGATAGTAGGTGGATCCATCTCAGATAGAGTTCCAACAACCTAACCAAATCGGAAAATGCATACAACCAGAATGTTACCTTTCTTCATCTCTTTAACATCATCCTCCATGACCATGGCTGGGAGCGCGGTAACGAGCGCGAAGTCTTGTGGTGCGTGCGGCGCGGCGCGTGCAGCGTCGGCGGCGGCGGCGTCTCGGCGCGGAGACGACGGCGCGGCGGCGCGCGGCGCGGTCACTTCCCTGCGCTTCGGCCCGCGGAAGAGGCGCATGATGACCGATCACGCAACCATCGCGCCACACCCCACGCGCTAACTGTTCTGCAAACAATTAATAGAGGCTCAAATGATATAAAGAACGCTCTAATCGGTGTCATGAGGGTGGAAATCCAAATGCAGCGGTCTGTCCAAATAAAGATGTTCCGAGTTGTGAAACTATTTGTTCAAGATTACTTCTTGTCAATGATGCGTGACGTCTGGTACTGTAATTATTGAATATTTAGCGTGGTATTGCGGTAACCATACGTAATCGTTCGTGCGTTGCGGTTGTTGTTACTCAAAGGCGGCCCGTCTAGCAACATATTATGTAGAGATGAGTCGATATTTATGTTATTATCCGGATGAAATCAATTAAAAAATAGCCTCTAGCCGGGGCCGCCGTTATTGCACAGATATCAGTACAAGCCCGATAGATTAACTCTTAGTTTGTCCTTCACAAGAGTGGGTAATTGAAGAGTACCGGCAAACCCACAGGACAGTGGGAGGATCTGGACCGTTCTTAACTATCATTATATCTGAGTGATTGACACACACACACCGTAATTATGAGACTATCTAATAACATAATGTGGGAGGTAGTAGGGGCGTTTATGTTGCGTGTTCGGCTTTAGTGACTCACTAACGGGTAACGCGGGATGACCGGAAATCGAGGCTTAAGATTAACGTCATAAGTAATGAGATGCAACCAAGATCTTGTAATTTAATTTGCTCTATAAGAGCCGGGTGTTCACTGTCAAGGGTTATACTGCTGTCGTTTCGCAGAATTGGTTAGGTCTCTGCTAGATTGGTTATGTGTTTTGATAGTCGAATTTAGTACAAATGGTTACTAATAATGATAACATCCTAAACCAGATTTTGGAGTTCAATATCATATGGGAATAAATTTATGGTTTCAGTTTTCTTATCAGACATCATTTTGTTATAGAAAATAATAATTTAAATGATAATTCTATAAACATAACGATGTGGTGATGACACTAGTTAACGTGCACATAAGTATGTTCCAGCTTCCTTATTCAGAGAGTATTCTTAACTGTACTTAGTCGTTAGTGAAATGAAATGATTATATTAAAAGACCTTTCACGTAACGGGAAATAGTAATGGATAAAATGTACCTGGTTCTAAAGCTAGCACTGGGTTTTGATTGACCAAAACGACAGCGTTTATAAAGTGTTATGTTTATTGTCAGAATAAATTATTAGCGTACACAAATTTTTACAAGGTATTCAAACATGATACAGCTGTATAAAGTATTCAATATCAATTAAAATTATAGACAGGTACATAAATACCTGTAAATTAGCAATACAGAGAATATAATTATGGCTGCAGAGGAGGCTTTGTCAAAATTCTCTGGATTTCTTAAGGCTGCCTCAATTATTATTTTTTATTTTGCTCTCTGTTTTCGCACTACGAAGCAAAGCTATTGTGAGCGTTAGATTGCGGTCTGTTTATTTTCCGGACATTTTAGTTTTGCCATTTAAAGCCAAAACTAAAATGTCCGGAAAATAAATCGATATCAATCGACGTGAAGTAATTAGACAAGTTATAAGCACCCTTCCTTTAAGGTTATTGCCATTGGTATTAATTCCTCTATGTTCATCCTTTATAGACAAATAATATCTCGCCATTGACGAAATGTTTGTACAGTAAATTGATTAGTCCAGGGAAGTGGATTTGACTAATATAACTGTTGGTTTAACCGGCGGAGCTCACGGCCCGTTAATGACGTAACGTGTGATGGATTAAGGAAGCGACTCTTCCTGCCGGATGCGAGCCACACTCCGCGGTTATCGGTCGCGCCGGCGCTGCGTCTAAATTTGTGTTATACATTATCTCGGTCGACCATTATATGATGCATCTGTTGCATCTAGATGGATGGAACTTTTAATTTTTTATATTGATTAATTACTTAATGAGTTACCTATGATGTTTTACATTAGACGATATCTATTTTGGATAACCCTTTAATAATCCCGGAGGGATTTTCCTAGATACTTAGAAACAAACGAAAACTTGACGAAACCAGTGCGCCTGTATTCTTATAGTAGTATATATATAGTATATAGTATAATAAACAAGAAGGTGTGAAGGAGATGAATAAAAATGTATGGACGAAAAACTCGAATCTACACAAACAAAATGTTAAAGTGACAATGGGTTTTCTTTAATAAACATTTGACGTCTCTAAAGAGGCTACTTAAAAAAAAACAAATGTTCCGAGGTCAAACTACAAAACCAAATAACGAATTAGTATATATATTTTTCTTATCTTTCTTTTTTGTGTCTTAGTATTATCTAAGTAAATACAATACTTCAACACTATCTTCCTCCAAGCATTCATAGAGCACAGTTTATAAGTTTGTTTAGTTATGCTATTTCGTAATTTTTAACCCACAATATAAATAACACCTTGAGGTTAATCCATATAAAAAACATATTTTATACCTACTTTTAAGTATTCACAAACCGTACATAGGTTTTTTCGGCAAGTGATTAGGTAACATAATTATCTAAAATACAAATATTTGTTATGCATAGTGAAGACGCGTAATTATTGCGTAAAACTGCCCCGTTTGTGATATGTACCTATTGGTATTATCATGAACCTGAACACCGAATGTGGTCGGTTGCCAATCCGACATTAAACATTGCCACAAAAAGCATTGCTACCAGTCGCTCATGTACGCTATAAAAAACTTCCTAATTATAGTTGTATGTCAACGTAACTTTACGCAATTGAAATGTAAAGTTTGAACGTTTGCATGTCAACGGGTAATACGTTATTATAATGCAATAATTATTTATGTTCTGAGGAACTAATTGCGCAATTTAGAATTTCAGTTGAGAACGTAAAGCGCAACAGCGACGAATCTTATTCGGACACGCGTAATAGTTTAAATGTCTCTAGAATACTCTCCACTTAAGATTCCTAGCGGGTGCAGGCATTCTGTGGAACCGTTCCTGGCGTTGATTTGTTTACGTACTCGGTAATTACGTTTTTCTTAACGGCGCCAACGCGAAGACGCGCAGGCAACTGCCTGCCTATCTGTCCACCGCGCAATTACTTCGGTACTTATTGACTACGTTTTTGCTACCACCGGAAGCGTTACCTGGCTCAATCGTCGAAGGCGTTGCGTTCCAATGGCTTTTGACCGCTGGCGTTTTGTGTGAATTGTCACGGTCGCTTGCACGACGGTAAAATATAAATAATTTGTTCATATATATGTGTAGGAGTTGCGTGTGCAATGTTAAAGGATACAGTAATTGGTTCGCGAAATATTACTTCCTAGTATCTCGAAAGTATTGTTAACCTGATATCTACATGAAGTACATAAACGTCCTTGAAGTGATGTTTAAAAGCGATTGTCGACGTCGTTGCCTGCGTTATTACTTACGAAGTACGTGGTAAAGTAGGTACGGGCGAGAGGGTCGCGTTTGACGGACATTGACATCGAGTCGCGAGGCAGGTGCGCGTTGCTATTGCTAACTAATGGCGAGCTCACGATAGTACCTATGTTTAGAGCGTTGAGCGTAAGTTTAACGGACACTTTATGATTTCTTACACCAACCTGGAGGGCTGTTTTAAATTAATAACCAAGGCACGAGCGCACACATTTTCGTCAAAATAAGAGTGGTACTGATACCATGCGATGACGATACACCAAATTTAGATTTTGTTAAAGCAAGATCCGTAAGTAAAGTGTTCCTTCAGTTTTACACAACCACTGTAAAGTAAGCACCTTCAGAGTATTCTTAGATGTTTATTGAGGAGTGTGGTTTGCGATTGCAGCGGCTAGTTCAGATTTAGAGCAATGACTCACCTCATACCAGTGCACATGGAGTAGACAGCGATGCAGGCGGCGCGGGCGCGGGCGGCGCGACTCTCAACTGAAATATAACGTTTACGAAGTTAGCGGTTGCCGCATGAATTAATATCTAGCATTAAGCTCATAATTAAAGTAACTTTCACAAAACTTAATTAGTGGGAGATAACGGGGATCATATCTGTTTCTGGTACGTGCCACACGCTAACGCCATTATTGACGTGGATAATGGAGCTATTAGGTACCGATAAAACTGATATACGCATTCTTATTGATCCTTCGATAGACGTACGTATTCGTGATTATTATTTATAAAAGGTACAAAACCTTTTAATAAAATAATGCTAGCAGCGTCTAGGGATCGGAAACATAAAAATTCCATCACGTAGAGAATGTTTTATCGCCATCTATTGCAGGACAATAGGGCGGCGTTGAAAGAGTGTGTAATGACAATCTCATGGGTTTGAAGCTCGGCCGCTCACCACGATATGCAAATAAATGTACGGAGTTGAGACATTACCACATCCTTTATCAAAGTCACAGAACGTCCTCGCCATGAAAATATAACAAAGATAATTTTCTTTAGTAAACTGTGGAAGAAGACTTCCTCTTCCGACACTTTGAGGACACTAATTAAAAGTGACACAGAATATACGAAAGTTAGTCATTGAATGTGTTATCGCGAATTTTAACGTCCGACATTTAAATAGGTGAGACGAGGTTCCATTGTTTTGAAAATTATGTAACTTCTTTGTTGTGAACGCTTTTACAATACATAATGCGATTATGCGCGATTCAAAAATTACGAGGACTATTTTACAAACCCATATTTTGTAAGATTTTTAAACTACTTTAGGTCAAACCTACAGTATTTTTCCCATAGGAAGTCCTGCGCAAAAATACGGAACTAAATTGTACACAGTGTAAATTATATTGGTGACACGGGAATACAGCGTCGTGTCTACGGGTCTTTGTATGTGGAATAGACTAGGTAAGGAATATTTAGCACCTACACAAATGTTATGTGCGTAGCAACCCTAGCCGCGACTCATCATTTGTAGGGCTGTTGCTCGGCGACGTATGACAAATATGCCAGCAATGAGACGTGATTAAACACACGCTCCATTTACGGTAAATGCCGCCGCTACCGTACTTTAAGTATATCAGAAATGGTTCTACTGACACCAATGAGCTCCATACATCATCTAGCTTATGCGTGGAGTTACGATGTCAGTGTCTACATATAATAACCCAGGTTATATCTAAGTAGGAATACTAAAGTATAGGTTGTTTTGTTTAACTGAGTTTCAATCTGTCAACAAAGAGGGATCAAATAAGAAAATGTTAACGGTTAAAATAGTTATTTACATTGATACCTACAAATTGTAAATCGCCACATTAGCCAACCAGAACTGTGACATGCCTTCTAAAGTAGGTATAGGACAGTTTTGAAAGTCGAAACTAGCTAACATCCGAAACCCCGTACCTACCTACAATAGCCGCGATAAGGTACCTGCATAATACAAAGAAAATACAAAACAGTTGACGGAGTCCCTTCTCGGTGTTAGTTGGAGCTCAACAGTGGGATTTTCATTGTTTGCAGGTAAAATGTAAACACATAAACGTCGCGTTTGGCGGTAATGTGAGGAGCACTTGTGACCACAAACAAAAGACAATTGATATTCTGGTAGATAGGTATAGGATAAAACCAATAGCTTGCGTGACACGTGCGGCTTACACGTAGACTCGGAAAATAATTTATTTTATTTTATTGCAGTAAACAATATTGTTAAGTTTCAGGGAATTACAAAATATGTGTTACCCGTGCCTGTGTGAGGCGTGAATTGTTTGGTACTTGAATATAAGATGACCTAGGATGCAATAATGGTGATTATTTATTGTCATAAAATGTACTTTCTATAAGCCTGACTTTGTCACGACTATAAATAACTAAATTCCTAGACGTTTCCAGATATAAAAAAATATATGTCTAAATCACTTTTTGTTTTCTCTACAAATTTTAAAGAAGCGAGTGGTAAAAAATGCCCTTCTGTTGGTAAGTTTTTGTAATTATTACAGATAAACTAGCATGGGTTCGTGGTCAAACTCGGTAAGTATGTACTTTAATCATTCGATGTGTGATCTCAGTAACACGGCATGACGCATCCATGGCAGATGTGGTGTACAGTGTGTTGGTATTGCTTATCCAGGCCACGATCGGTAGCGTGAAGTTTCAATAAGAGGAACGTACCGCTTGTAATGCGCTACATTATTATTCTACAAATCGCAGTATGTTTGCACGCAACTTTACAAATATTTTGAAAAGAAGTTTGACAAATCATTATTATTTATATTTCCTATTAGCTTTGATATTAAAAATAATAACATTTTTTAACTACTTATTTTCTTCGATTGTGTATATTATTCAGTTCCAAATTATGGGTATAAAATAAAATTTATGTTAATTAAATGCCTAATCCAAGTTGACGCCACATTTTTTAAAATAAACAATTCTTTCACAAGTCAGACATATGTCTTTATTTTAAGCAACCACATAATTTCTTAACTCTATCAAATTTATTTGACATGATTATCTATAAATTATTTCCTCCTTGAAGTAATGTGCGCGAGTCTCAAATACAGATGGAGGTCGAATGCAAATTAAACAGACTGAAAGCTAGCAGGTTAATCCATGGATTTGCGTTGTCACCATGTGACGTTAATTTACGGTCGTGGGATAGATCAAGGTAGAGGCAGATATAATTAACAGAAAAAAAACACAGCTTATCCTGACGCTATAGAATGCTAATTTTTATGAGATATAAGGACCGATGTCATACTTTCCCCTTCATATTTTGTCATCCTCGACAATATTTCTATGAGCATGACATTTTCATTTAATATCATGTTTGCCACTATGATTTTATTATTACTAAATATGTACAACTCAAGGGCAAGATTTGAAATCCAGAATCGTAGAGCAAACATCCATTAGGTATTTCTATTTTAACGATATTAATAGTTGTTTGCTCGTCATTAGCGTGAGGCCGTTAATCTGGAAATGATAGCTCTTTACATGCGCCTTCTTTGATGTTTTCTAAATAGTATTATATTAAGGTGAAGGCGCCTGTCTACCCCCGCGAAATTCAAAATTTTCGAGTATTTTTATAGTTTATCCAAAATCTGAAAACATTTAAGACAACATTTTGTGATTTGCGACAAACACAGTATGCAGTGCGTTTATTAATACATTTATTTTACTCTAAATATTATCACGGTGGATATGATACTAGTAAATCACTAAATATACAAAAATTGCCAGATTATCTGGATAGCTGTCGTTCTTTAAATGTTTTAGAGTAAGCTGGATATATTTATAAATGCACTGCACACGGTCTTTGTCGCGAATTACAAAATGTGCCTTTTATTATTGTCAGATTTTGAAAAATTTCTAAAAAACTTCAAAAAATTTGAACTTCGCGGGCTAGATGGGCGCTTTAGCCTTAAGTCAGTTTTAAAAACAATAGGTCTAAGATTGTATTATGTATTATCAATCTGCTGTTATGATAGTCTGACAGAAGATAATTACATGCATTAATTTATTATATTATTATAAGCGTTGAGCTTATGTATACGAACGCGACTGATTGGTTAATACAAATAACCGGCCATGTTTATTATGGATCATTAGGTACGTACGTGCGATTGAATGTGAACCCAATCGTTCAAGATAAAAGGAACACTATCACGCTTATTACACGGGTAATTTGACGCGACTAACTACAGTTAGGGAATAATTTACAAGCACGTGGGCGGGCGGGACGCGGCGCACGCGCATCGTAGGCGGACGCTGCCATTGAAGAGAAATGCCCTTTGAAAGTATTATCCGCCTACAACCAAATGCGGTTTTTATGACGCGGAACAAAACATACCTTAATAAAACGTTAACACCTTTACAACGGCATATTTCTGTAGGAAGACAATGCCGACAATACCAAACAGATGTAAACAAACTCCTTTTGTTGTTTTGTAGAAAAAGAGGTCACTTTGTTTTAGTTTTTGGTAAAACCTTCCGCGTGTTTCCACAGTAAGTCGGCAAACGTTTGTGCTATTGTTTAATTATTTGCTGTTGGCGTCCATAGATAAGTGTGGGTCAATGCTCCTTCTAATTGATTAGATAAGTGATGTGCCACGCAACGGTATCGGAAGTGGGTCTACCTTACGTAACCGAGCGTAGGTAAATCAAGCCAGGAAAGCGATGAGACATTTATTTCTGGCCATAAAGTACATCCGACTGGCGCCTGTCAGGATCGGATCCCCGCCTCACTTCACTTTATATACGAGTATATTTACGATTGCATACTTATTAGCATAATGTAATAATTCCTTCTAGAGGATTTCTGTACTAGTGATGTAATCTTGATTCAGGGTCGGAAGATTAATTATATTCATTCATTTGCTGGTGTAGAGTTTCGTAATCAACATGTGGTTGATGTATTTTATTTGAATGTTGTTGTTGATGTTGACAGAATGTAGGAGTAGTAATATTTATGACAATGCCCTCGGAGGCTTCGGACGCTTCGAGATATCGGTTCTTGTTTTGTTACCGGATATTTGTATCGCATTAAAATCACCTCTCTATTGCGTACCTATGTTACCTCGACGTTATCTGTTATAGGTGCTGTCTAGTATCAAAACCATCGAGGTTTTTTTCATCTCCAGCTCAGCGTATCCAATATTTTACATCTGTATGCAATTTTCACATTAACAGTTAAGAACATGCGATTTACAAAACAAGTAGATCGGATCGAGACGCTCAGCTTTTTATCCGGAACTCGCGATTCCGATTAGTTCCACGTGTGATGAGAATTCACCAATTATCGCCGGTAATTACGGTTATGCTTCACGGCCATACAATGATTTCTCAAACGAAGATTTCATTTGAACACTAAATTGTAAGATGACTCATTGCATTTGTAGGTGGCAAGGTAAGCCCCGTACACCAATAAAACAATGGTTCAGACATAAGCCGCATAAATTTCTAAAGTATCACTGGTTGCTTTAAATATGTTTCGCAGCAGTTTACAATTTCAGTTCTCCAATGCTTATTGCAAAATGTATCAGATGTTTTACAAACACAGGAATTTATTCCTCATTTAATGCTGGGAACATTTGTTTGGAATATAGTTAAATTTGTGTATAGATCTTTATTTAAATCAATCATACTTAAAAATCTGTTCATAAACAATGGCTAATGACCATAAAATTAAAAAAATAAACTTACTATATTTTTATTGGAAATAATTTAATTTGTGATCATAGCTATTATACTAACCACGGCAAATGAGTAGCGTATACGAAAATTGATATCCCTATTATTAAACCGGTTTTTTCGTAAACGTTTCGCCTTGATTTTATATTTGATTAAAATTACGGGTTTCCGACACCAAATAAATCATAAATGTATAAAATGGCCGACTAATTTTGGAGAGCCCAGGAGTGACTGACTTGAACACGAACATTATTACAATTTCGCATTGCTTGTCGTTTAACAGGCTATACGCAATTCGATTAAATGCTTAACAACTTCGAATACTCGATGTCGTGGTCAAGTGTTGGAACTGTACCCGTATTTATCAGTTACCTAAAAAGCGTTGCGTGCTGCTTCGATTGTAATAACTCGATTTATTCAGTGAAAGCCGTACTGTTACTCAATACACGTAATGGGTTCAGAAAAAGCGATTCCCGGCTCGTCGGCGATCATTCACTAGCGTCGTTCATTAGTAATAATTAAAATTCCAATTAATACTTATCTCGGTCCGCGGAACCTGTCCGCTTCCGGAGTTACGCCGAACCTATCGTTCGCCCAATTTGTTATTTTTATCATCGCCTTACAAGATGTTTCGTGGTCTCTTCCAATTTTTCTCATAGTGTATAAAGTAGTCTACTTGATTGAATAAGGTCCGATCGTATTCTTATTTAAAATGGAGACATATTATGTTGAAGAATCATAATAAAATATAATTTACGACTAATCAAGTTATCAGAGATGATATTGCTACTGCACATAAAAATATGTGCGTATAAAATACGACCGTAAAAAATTTGCAACAAAGTATGATTCAGGTTGTAGGTATTATCCTTACTAATATTATAAATGCGAAAGTAACTCTGTCTGTCTGTCGCGCTTTCACGCCAAAACTACTGAACCGATTTTACTGAAATTTGGTACACAGATAGTCTAGAGCCTACTTTTTAATGCGAAAAAGGGGTTGTATGGGGTTGAAAGGGGGGGATGAAAAGTTGTATGGAACTATCGTCTTGTTTAGAGCTAGAAGCTTGAAACTATTTTTTAAGGCTGTTGATTCGATATAAATAAGTATGCCATTCAAAGTTTGTAGAACTTTTACCCTCAAGGGTGTAAAATAACAATAGGGAATTGGGCATAAAATTTTGTATGGAAAAATAGCTCTCTGCAGTGAAAAACTGCAAATATTTAAGTATTTATACGTATGTGTGCTATTTGTAAAATAATTAGCCTAAATAATTAAAAATGGGTAGCAAAGACACTATCTCACGCGGACAAAGTCGCGGGCACAGCTAGTAATGTTGAACATGTGAACTAATAAAATTGTCTTACCGATAAAAGCTTTATTTCTGTCATTGATAACAGGTATTCTGCATTCTATGCGTTTACATTTATTTTATTAACCGTGTTACATCCTTAAAATGTATTTGAAGTTAAACTTAACCAGTTTCAGTAAATAAAAAAATCGGCAATCCAAGGTTCAGTTAACTTTAAGTCGTAAACGTAAAGATGTCTGTTTGTGGGAATAAAGTAAATTTCCTAGGTAGTAGTGAAGACGCTTAATTTTAATTTAGTGTATATATTTTAGTACACCCGAAGTAATTTTTTGTACCAGTTCTGAATGTTCACATTCTTGTAAAATTTGCATAAAGCGACCGAGTCCTTAATTAAAGGTTTTTACATTTAGTAATGTGAAATTTTATGAGGCAATTAATTAATTGGCTCTTTTATTAAATTTAATGTTATCATTTTTGTGTATCTGATCCAGTTTAGCTTCACAAGTAATATTTTTTACGAACTTTATAATATGACCAGTCCTATGTAAATTGGTCTGAGAAGTCGTGTTGAATATTTTATTCGAATGTAAAGTTTTCTCGATAAGTATAAGAAGTAAGACCAAATGGAGTACGAAATATTCTGACTGATATTTAATAATAAGTAACCCAGTAGGTGACATTTGTGTTTAAAATACCGACTGCATGCAAATGTATGGTCGTGTCGGCGATTTGTGTGCGAAGGCGGCGAGGCTACTGTGGCCAATTTAGCATTCAAAATAAACATTACATCGATAAATGCTTATCGAACTATGAATTTTTCAATGTCAACTGTATTAGTATAAAAGGTGGTCTGGTAATGTTTCAACTTCCATCATGTTATAAAAGTAATTTCATTAAAGCAACGTTTTTTAAGAGCTAAATTGAGGTGGTTATCTTTTTATCAGTTAACAAATTGTGTGATACAGTAGCGTCTGAGCCAGACATTCTTTAATCTGTGCCTACTCTGCAATATTTTTTTTATAGTTTAGCAAGACAGATTTATTTATTACAGAAATATCTTAGGCTTAGAACCTTTGTTAACGCTATAGTGTGCAGTCAGAAACGACAATGAGATAAGAGATCACGGGTTCAAATGCGGTTATGAGTTGTGTCTGAACGTCGGGCGTGTAAAGACGAATGCGTAATTACGAAGGGCGATGTTGATTAATTGTCCAGATTAGTGCGGGACGGTCTGGTGGCATCCAGGTCGCATGTGCGAGCTGCGCCCGCGCCTTCGAGTGCTGTTCTATCTCATGTAAAAACTTTAATATTTGCGGATTAACTCGTACCATATTCTACCTGCTTAACACATGCATATTTTTGAATCGGCGTAGGTATAGATAGAGCTATGGCTGTACAATAACATACTTTTTTAAATTTAATAACATTATATGCACTTCCTCAATAATAATACACCATGCCAACGCGACCTCGTGGTATTTAAATAAATTGGTCCTATTTTAATAGAACAAAGACTATTATCTTTCACAAATATACTGGTGGTGGATGGTACTTTCTTTGATAAAATTGAAATCGAATCAAATTGAGTGTGAGTGATATATTGTCTATAGTAAATAAATTATTAGAATAATTAAATAACTTTGTTAAATTTGTTCTGATGTAGATGAATATATATTTATTATTTCCATTTATTATTATTGTCCTTGAGACTTAAATGTCGCAATATTTCAAGAATCGATTGATAGCTATTAATAAACGTTTATTTTTCTTATACTGTCTCGCCGATCTAAGGGTACGTTGTAAAAAATATCGTAGCGTTGTCCGTAACGACTTTTTTGTGAGAGACGTTGAGAAACAATGTTTTGTACTTTTTGTCGTTTCAATTCTAACAATGGCAAATAATAATACACTTCCTTCCCTCCTTTCGATTAATTGAAATTAATAGCTCCTACTTTTTAAGAACGATGTTATAAAAAGTAGAGCCAGTACAATTTGTGCTTCAAAAAGATTCACGAATACTGTGTCTGATTACGTATGCACAGTTTCAATGGATAAATACAAAATATTTTAATGTTATGTTCTTACGACAATGAGAATATATTTGACAGTCTATGCGCTACAATTACAACACAAAAGTTGTTTAGGAGAGTGCATGTTGAGGCTATGACAAACGTACATAAGTAATGATGAATGCTCACGAGCATCTCTATGTGCATAATCACGGCCATCGCAGTGTTTATTAAGAACTGTAGGTAATAGCGACCGGAGTCGTTAGCGTCTAACGTGAATGTGCCAGTCACTGATGATCTTGATTCTTGATCGAGCTGCGTGCCCATCCTCATGTGTTTTATTCCAACACATTTGCGCATCGCTGCGTATCGTGGATAGAATATGGGTTTGTAATGCAACGTTTTTATATAAACACATCATTAAAATTGTCACTCTCGATACTAAAATTAAAACTAAAAATTACGTAAACAATAGCTTTTGATCAATAAGCCTTGAAGTTCTAATTAAGAATCACAGCCTTGAATATAATTAAAACTACTTTCTGTTCTGTGCTACGGTTATGAAATATGAAAGAGCACACACTTTTACGGCAATAAAATCGAGTTTGTTTCACTCTAGAGCAGCTGTTGGTTGCGTTTGGTAACTCTTTAATGTCTGCGTCTTGGTGTAAAAATACCCATGTGTGATGTCTCTACCATCAAAACATGTATGTAGGTACTTATATATTTTGTAGCGTTAGAATCGCTGTTCATTCACGCGATAGTGTATTTTTAGCGATATGTTTTCCGCTTTAATAGGAGTTCGAAGCTTGTGCTCTAAATTAAGTTTTGACTTGTAATTGCGCTCCATTTAAATTGGTCTTGGAAAGAACAAAACAATTTGTTATAAAATACTTGTAATTTTCGACTTCTGCTTTTAAATTTAACCAAAGCGTATCTTCTGACCCGGTTAGTTACTGAGCAGAGAAGTATTTTTTTTAGTTTATTTACCTATCTATATCAGCAATGGGTGTCTATTACGTTTCGACTCTCTTAAAAATAGTATAATTTTATGTGAAAGTTTACACTGTATCACTATCTATTATCCGCTTTATTATTTCAGTAGGTATCTAAGTACTTAACTAATATGGTTGCTTTCTAACTTATCAAATAAAGATGACAATTATCAAAGTACTTCTTCTAAATGTTTCCTACTTTATAAACTTTAAACCTTAAATTTATTCGAAATGTTCTTTAAATATTTAGTATGCTCTATTATTATTTATTATGATACTCACTTTTGATCCTTGAGTGTAAACTTTGTATTTTGTATCCTGACAGTCAAGTAATATAAATCAAAACCATAAATCACAATATGTCAAACACAACACCGTAGTATTTTGTCAAGTATTCCAGTAGCACTCGAGTCCCGAAGTCACGCAACGGTTCAGTTCTCGTTATCACCGCGAAGCGCGGAAAGACATGCGGATCGATCCCGATGCGGGAATGTTTTGATAAGGGCGGGCGCGGTGTGGGCCAGCCGGGGTTCCACGTGCACGAGCGGCGGACACGGTGCGCGCGACGCGACTAACGCCGCCTCGCCCGGAGCCTGCCGCAGCCGCACCGCACAACCTCTGTCTACACTCCAGCACAGATGATAAGCCAGCTTCACGCGACAAGTGCATCCATTCATTCCGCGCTGTTTCGCTACCCGATTTAACGTTTCAAACAATGGATTTATGAATAAGAGACGTGATAGCGACCTGTGCACCTATTGTGTTCGTATGTATTGTGTTTTGGTAAACAAGTATTGCGTTACCGCAAAATAAGATCTGCTCTGACATGAATGACGGTTTGTTAATTAAATAAATTAGTCACGGTTGTTTTTTTTTATGAAATAGTGAATCATTGAACATTGCGTACCATTGAATTGTTTGTGTAAAGTAGCTTTTGCAAGCGATACCTACGCATGTCTGTCTATGTGTAGAAGCGTTGATTAATTAGCACCTATTTACTTACCAATCTAAAAAGATGATAGGTACCTGTATTCTCGTAGTTGCATATAATGTAATCATACCTACACATAAACGTTTAATGGCTGCTGGATGATCGTACGAATTTTATCTCATTACTTCTTACATGAATCAATAAAGTCGTATAATTCGGCGCATGCTTATTTGTTCATTTTTTTTATTAAATTGGGAGTCTACGGAGATGTTCTTTTCGTGGCAAATATTCTCAACGATTTTGAACTTGGTTAGGGTTTTTTTTATAAATCCAAATTAAAAATATTCGAAATGATTATGAAGTGGTTTGTTTCATAAAGATCGAGATCCTTTAAAAACAATGCCGTTACAAAATGTCGATTATGTAAGTATAAACTTTTGCTGTTAATTTTGGTAAGCGGCTCGGCAATATCGTAAGCGATATCGAACGTTAAATTTAAGTAGATATTTGTGTTCAACTTTTATGTATGTTATGTAGGTATTAATAAGAACTTGGTGAGGCCTGTTAGTCCTACATAATTTTAATTTCACCCGTACGTAAAATAGTACATTGTTACATGAGTGGTGAAAGTTACTTATTTTGTCCCGAGACGGGGTTTGGCGCCCGAGCGTAGCGAGGGCGCTAATAGTTCGAGGGACAAAATAAATCTTTCACCCGAGGTAAACACTGTGCTTTTCATTACGAATACAAGGAAAATAAACATAAAAACAGGAATTGGCTAAAGAAATAATACAAGGAAGTATAAACAATACTCTACAACTCTAAAAAAAAATCAGATTGCCGCCTATTTTGTTTTTTTTTTTCGTTAGCAGGCCAACTTCATTATTTAGCCATTATTTTTCATATTCATCTTTAAATATTTTGCCCAAATCTATGTTATTTTAAAGAAATTGTTGAAAATAAATTATAATTAAGTCATTTAAAAAAATATATTCTTGAATTAATACTTAACTTTATGTTATTTCAATTTTACATCGTGCTGTAATTGAGTGACTGTAGAAAAAGTTTGAACATGGTTCCATAGAAATGTGAAAATGGAACTAGTTTTATTTTTTTATAATGTGACAGCTGTCAGTTGAAAGCGAAACTCCCGGGCCTGAAAAGTATTACTTTCAACCCGCTTCTCAGGCAACTTCAGACCTACTTTCAGAGTATGAGTAATGAAAAATAGTTTAATAAAGGTTTAGTAAATGAAGAAATGATTAAAATGTATACGCTTCAATCCTCTGGCGCTTATATCGTCAATAAGTATAATTTTGAACAGGTCTCAAGATACTACTTTGCTTGCGGCATTGGTACCATAGGTTAATGGTTTCCGGCAAGCAGTAAGTCTTCATCTCACGACTACTTACGAGTTACCTAAACATTTTCAATTTACAACTATGTACAGTCGCCTGTATCTCTCGGGGAACATTTCTAGCACAAGCTAGGCACTCTTTATCACGGGTTTCAATGATAAAGGCTCACTTGATGCTGGAAATGTTGAACCCTTATATGTGCGACCGACCTTACGTATGTTATTAAACTACCAAAAAGGAAAAACAATTGACACGTTTTGTTTGATTTTTAAAGTCATTGTTACGCTGTTAAGTGTTGATAAGGGACGACATTGATCTGTGCAATGGTTATTTAGTATGTTACACGGAATTCGTCAGAACCACACGTTCGTCGCGCAGGTACGTGCCGACACACGGCATTTTTACGCCGATAGCGCTTGCCTCGGATTTACCTATATCTTATTTTGAGCAAATAGATTTTGATCTCTGCGTAGTCATTACATTAAAATTTAATGAAATGAACAGGCCCTGTCTACGTCTGCATTAAATATATTTTTTTATACTTAACCTTATTATTGCTAATATTAGGTTGCTTTTGAATTAAATGTGAAATTTAATAATACTGAGAAAAAAACCTAAATCTAAATATATATAACTCAAATGTGACTGACTGACTGACTGGCTGACATAGTGATCTATCAACGCACAGCCCAAACCACTGGACGGATCGGGCTGAAATTTGGCATGCAGGTAGATGTTATGACGTAGGCATCCGCTAAGAAAGGATTTTGATTAATTCTACCCCCAAGGGGATAAAATAGGGGATGAATAATCCCGAAATTTTTGTTAAGTTAAATTGCACGCGGACGAAGTCGTGGGCACAGCTAGTATATTTATAAATCTATTATCATAAGGAGCTTGCAACAAAAACGCATAAAATATACATTATTGTAATACACATTCCACCAAAGTAACATGGCCGAGAGTTTAACAGTTACTTGCTAATTACTCGTTCAGCACAGTATGGTCATAATTGTGAAATGTTTAATTATTTATAATATTCCGTCTACTTACAAGGCGATAAAAAACGGTTGATGCGCAAATTAACTAACTAACTCATCAGTATATCCAGTGCGGTTAAGGTTTTTTTTTTGTAAGTAGGTAACGTTTTATTGTGATTCTACCACGGAGTTAGAGCTCGCAGTTACCAAAATTTTGAAGTAAGTTAAATATATTATTTCAAAATAAGTTACAAAATAAAAAATGTCGCGTTGATTCCTATGCTAAGCTGGCCTACCCTGTGGGCACCAAGGTAAAATTAATTAAGTCGGTGTCATATTTGTTGTATTTTTTGCTTGCGGGAATCTGTACGCGCGCTAGAGTTTTCATAAATAGGTAGCATATATTTTAATTTATAATAACTCTTTATTAGTAACTGTTTATATGAAGTATGAACAAACTTTACAAGTACTCACTATATGCATTCCTAATTATATATGCAAGGAAACTGGGACGATGTACTAACAGTAAGTTTTTGTAACACAACCACGTAGCGTAAATATCGCGTATCGTAAATAGCATGAGTAGGTACATCATTCTGCGATTCTGAAAGGCGTATGTTGGCTCATCAAATATTATTATTATAAGTACTTTATTCAAATGTATTATTTTGAAGAAACCGTGATATCCATTGAAGGTTTTAAATATGGAAACGGAGGTAGCTTGGCATTCATAACAGCATTATAGTTATCCTTATAGTTTAAATAACATATATTAACGGATTGCGTTAATGTTAATAATCAAGTGTACTTTAATAAACTGTACTTTTGTTTTAAAATTAAACCACTTATAGAGTTATGATATTCAATCAATTTGTTATGAATTAAATATATAAATTAGGTAGAGACGATGAATAATTGGTGAGTACCTATTACAATGGTATAAATCCTAAGTTGACTTTCTGAATCTACAGAATTTTTGATCTGACTCTATTAGAAGTTATACGACTTGTTTGTCCTTCGCTCTACCCACAACCTCAGCACACAAAAAGTAAATTAGTATGTAAACACTTTATGTACTGTGATTTATAACCGTGTTGCACATTTATTGAGGTACTGATTGATGGTACTTAATTTAATGATTGCGGAGTTAATATTTTGTAAGCCGTCATTTTTATCGTCTTTTGTAGAGTGGTTTTAAACGTGACACAGTTTTATATGCCTATAGGTATAGTATGTACCTATAAGTATACTTATATGATAATAATGAATTATAATTAAGCATATTGTGATGTGCAAATGAATTTGCAACAAAGGTGTGGTACATTCGGTTCGTAGAGATCATAACACGTTCTCTATAAGGGCACGTCCATAGCACGGCTGCTACTGTAAAAATACCATGTTCTGCTAATTGCTTGCAACGGCAAAACTTTGCGAATTTGTCTGGCATCCGACTGGTGGGCCTTAACCAGGGATGCTACCCTTAGCAACGATACATTGATATATCGTGACATATTTTGTCGTGTCAAATCCTACTCTCAATTCCACTTTTTTAGTCGTCGTATATCGTGTGAACGAACCATAATTTTGTATTGTTCGTTCAGTAATCAATACGACGGCAAATAATATGAAATTTAGAGTAGGATTCGACACTACAAATGTCACTATATATCGATTATCGTTGCTAAGAGTAGCATCCCTGATACTGGCAACCGATCAACGGGCTACGTCAGAGGACGCGATCGTTTTGTTTGAGTTACTTGAACCGGGCACCTATAGCTATAGTATATTTGCTCAGTTGGCCCTATATATACCTGGTATTTGGCTACCGCGAGTTGCTACACTGTTGGTTAATCTAAATATGGTCCAACTTTATTCCTCTATTTGTTTTAATTCATTTCTTAAATTCCTTCTTTTTAACGCTTCAACTTTGTTGCGTATTGTGCTATATAGTATGGCATATTATAGTAACATAGCTCGATGTCGACAGCAAAGGTATAGTAGAGCCATAGATAAAATTAAAAATGTTAACTTAACTTTTTTTAAATACTAGTATATATGGCTTTCATCGCGTAGCTGTAGAAATGATATAATACCGCCCCTTGTAAATAAAAGACAAATATTATTAGTATTATGACCGGTCTCTTCTCTTTCAACAACTTCATTTGTAGAATCATAGGTAAACGATGGAGCTATAATAAAACAATCCAAAAAGATACTTCTTGCTTTCGGAAATGCAAAAAAAAAACGATCACCGTTACGACAAAGACTAAATAATGCAAACGACACGCGTAATTAGAGTTATATCTGTAAAATAAATCAACGATTATCAAATGTTGCTAAACACAGGCGCGAACGGAGGGCTTCCTATAAAGTTTCGCAACAGAGGACGTGGTATTACCTTGCGATATTAATTGTTATCCTGTGCCTTAACATTTTTCAAATTACGTCGGCTGAATGAAGTGTAGGTTTAAATTTTTTACATATCAAAAAGTTGTTTGCAGTATGGTCGAATGTAAATTCTCCAAAGCATAGACTCGAAATCTTCATAAAACATACTTAAGTTTTTGTGATTAAATGTCAAGCAGTTGTATTTACTTACATAATTACGAAGTCCGACTTCGATATCGGTATAACGACTGTGTACTCATGATATGAATACGATATTTATGTTGACTTATATTAATATTCATTTACTTACCGACGGATACGTACAAACAAATTTAAATCGGCATAATAATTCAGATTATAAGTATGTTCAATGTTATAGTTCAGGTCAATTAGGCATTTGAAATTTCCATGAGATTTATCGCCTTTAACAGTAGGTGAGTAACAGGATAAAAATTCAAACGCCCTTAGATCAAATTTAACCAAAATGTTACCAATCCGATACTACAGTATAGGTTATTTATTGTTATATATTTTATGGCTAATGGTTATTTGATTTATGTTATTAATTAGTAAATTAGCCTCAAGACATTAACATTGCAGAATATGAGCAATATTCACAATTGTATACTTATAGGTCTGCATTCTAACTATCTAGGTCGTCATTACGTAGGATAACTGAAGCGTTAAATCGTGATTTACGTTTGCTGTGCACGCGCGGGGCCCACACAATCCAATTTGCCTACGTTACTATGTATCTATGTACTAATATAACTGAGCCTCCTTGTAAGCCCCTTATGAGTACAATTGTGCTCAAATGTTACTTACATCTTGCAAAACGTTTCTTAGTATATTTCTCCACAACATAATCTTTATGAATCGATTTAAAACGACCCAAATATCCAGATGGTATCACTTCCCAGGAAGTCCCTAACACGATTGTTGTAAGATAACGTACATTTTAGCGTTTCCAAGTGGTTCATTAGAAGGGATACGTTGCGTTATTTTTATGCGTTTATAATAAACGCGTGTCTGAGTTGTGAAGATGGCTTACTAAGATTGTTGAAGCAATGCTGTTGGAACAGTAATTAGCCATATGTGTGTAACATAATGTTATAATGTTAGTATAGCTAGATGTAAGTAGGAGATTCGTGGTAACTCGCTCTGAATTTCACGATGCACCGTCGCGCTGTATTTCATGCTAAATGTATCTGTGATTCTATCTGTGTTTAATTTTACCAGTAAGATAACAAACAAAACTAAAAACATAACCAAAAATACCTACTTACTAACTACTGAGTGACCAAGTACCTACTAACTAGGAACTATTATATTATTAGATCTTGCAAATAAAAAATAAACTCCAATATTTATTAATTCTACCTATGCCTATCTTCCCTGATATGCCTTAATAAGATAGGTACTATGTAGATGGTAGTGAATGTACTTATTCAAACAACACATACAGAAACTTTATTAATGTTCTATGATTTAAATATGCGCGCACGTCATGGTAGATGGTCAAGTTGTGTGTTAGCAGTGGAAACCGCTGGCGGATCGGGGTTACGTTCGTAAAACCGAATGTCGAAAGATTAATACACATTTGATCGGCGTGGAATGTGTTTCAATAAATTACACGATGTTCTAATCGTAGTCCTGTATTTTTTCAGTACTCATTTGGTAATTTTTAAACCGCCGTTTCGTTTTTTACAATGCGGTCGCGGTTACAAAATTACGGATTATAAAATTGTTTAATCTGTGTAGTTATTGTAATGGATTTTTGTAAAAAGGGAAAATAAAAATTATGTAGAACTATGTGGCGGCAGGTGATCGAGCGTCGAAGAACTCCTGTCAAAAAACTAGGACTTATTTGTGAGATCATCAGTCGCAACATTTAACCGGCTGAAAAATGCCACTCGACATCCTCAGAAAATAAAACGAATCTGCGCACCTGTCCGCTCTTAAGCAACTATTAACGAGTATTTCAGCTTAAGACTATTTAAAAATTCTTGCCATAGTTTATTTTGCATTACATTTATAAAAACAAAACCTTGACGATGATGTTATGTCTAAGCCGGTATTAATAAATCGATTGAATACCAACTTAACTATACTCTTGAAACTCGCGCTCGGAATTGAGACGTCTTTACTTCTATGGTAAATCTCCTTGCTAATCACGACGTGAAGATTTATCATGAAATGGTTATTTGTTATTAAATGAGGGTCGAAGCGGTGGATCAAATCACATGTCGATACTATTTGACATCAATTTTCTTATATCTCCTATTATTATTGGTCGGAGACAGCGACCGCGATGTGTTGCGACATTGACAAATCGAGAGGCGCGCACGTCGCGACATTCTAGTCCTTTGACGTGCTTTCATTATATAAATGCGCCGTAAATAGCTGTAGAAAAAAACGGTATTGTGGCAATTCATTACATTGATAAGGACATTTATCATCCGCGTTTTGTAATACACGAATGTATAAGCACCACGGCCATTGCTAGTTTATTTAATCGATAAAGTAATTAACATCGATATTTATTATAAGTGATAGCCGATTCTTGCGGGCAAGACCAGGTGCTGGGTTCAAACCCAGGCTTGCACCTCTGGGTTTTTCGAAATCTATGTGCGAATCATAATGTCCATATGATTATCACTTATTGGGAAACATCGTGAGGTTTTTTTTAGACATGCAGGTGCATATGTTATAACGTCTAACCATTTTTCGAAGGACATGTGAAATCCGCCAATCCGCACTGGGCTAACGTGGTGGATTACGGCTTGAATCCTCCCCGTAGTGAGGGGAGAGCCGTGCCCAGCAGTGGGATACCAAAAGGGCTCAATTATTATTTCTACCATAACTCTGTTATTTTAACTAAACCAACAACCAATTTTGTTAAAAATATTAATCTGGTCTGTAGCAGTAATCTATCTACGGAAAAACGGAGTTTCCGGTCGTAAGGCAAGCTCTATCGATGAATGCGTATTATTATTCGGTAATAACAACACACGACCCGCTTAGCTGTTCATTATTTTAATATTTTTATTTACTATACGCTGTTTATCAAACAACTCGATTAACAAACGGGGTCAATACAAACACGGAGCTATTGATTACAAATTAATTAAGAAGTATGATGAATGGAATATGAAGCATGTCTTGGGTATGCATATTAATGTAGAATTATGTGTAGTCTTGGAAGTTGCCAGTGTACATACATACCTACCAATAAGTAGCTAATATATTGCGCAGGATGGAACAATAAAGGATTCAAAGCGTGAATCTCGCCAGTTCCTTTTGATAGTTCGTTTACGGCTATGGCGTAAAGTAGACAACTACAGAAGTCTTATTACAGAACTAGCTGTGCCCGCGACTTCGTCCGCGTGGATTTTAATTGACAAAGTTTCATACAAACTTTCATCCCCTATTTTATTTCCTTTGGGGTAGAATTAATCAAAATCCTTTCTTAGCGGATGCCTACGTCATAACATCTACCTGCACGCCAAATTTCAGCCCGATCCGTCCAGTGGTTTGGGCTGTGCGTTGATAGATCAGTCAGTCACCTTTGAGTTATATATATTTAGATTGGTACATACACGCAAATGATTACGTACAATGCAAGGAACATACAAACATACAATACCTACGTATAGGTATATAATAAATGAGCAGAGAAACTGAGGAAAAATCCTACCTAATTTATTGTTTTTGTAAAATTAGTAGCCCAATATTGACTGCGACCCAACCCAATATTAGCTGTTGACTGTGGTAGGAATTTCTCTATATAGGTTTAGGTCTACAAACTTAAGGCCGTATTAATAAATCGATCTTAATTCTAAGAAAGATCTTAAAACTGTCATTCTTATGTCAAACCAGTACAAAATCACGTCAAAAGCGTTCTTAATATTGCTCTTAGACTTGAATACGGGCATTAATGTGGGTAAATAATGTACCTAATCATTATCAGACCTTCTGCAATCATCTATTATGTGCACAAGGCTCGTCAGACAATGCGTCGTGGCATTGGCTTGCCGAGCGCGTCCCACCGCTCACGTAACATTTCCCCAAAAGGCATCGACGCAGGAAGGGCCTCTGACTCAGCAGCCTTATGTGCTGACTCTACGCCACCATACAACACGCCTTTCACGATCCTCAATAGTCCATAGCAGCGGTTATGACGCAATTCTGATTGATTTGCATCTATCAGGCGATTTATTTGGCTATGCGTGGCAGGTGTCGGTGGGTGGGTGATGCGAATTGTCGGTCGCCTTTGGGAATAGTAAGTCATTGAATCAAATTGCTTACATAACTGATTAAGTCCGGTGATATTATTTATCGAATCAGATATGAAAGGTTGGAATGGTTGGAATGCGAACAGTGATATCTTGTGCATTTATTTAGAATTTAATATCTATCGCGTTATCTATGTAGCCTTGACAGGTGGTCTCTCGTAAGATAAGTAAAGAGAACCATGTAAAGGATATGGACCGCGGGCTCAGACTATTCAAAATAAACTATTCAAAACGGTGCAATAATATTCAGAATATAAGATTAGAGAAGTACATAAGATTAGTAAAAATGAAGTAAATATAATATTCCTGGCTAGCTTAGACCATCAAACGGCTTGGGAAATTGATTAAAAAGAAATACACGCTCATTTGAAATATTCAGTCTGTACAGACTGAACAATAAGTATCTCACTTCTGTTTATAAAATTGCGTCAAATTCATTTGTGTGTCTTCCTTTTTTTATTTTTAGTCTGAGGTCACTTCCGTCACTTATAAGTACGTGGTGTGATACGGCGTGGTACGTGGCGATCTGGTAACCTTTTAGGACGAGGGATGAGGTTAGGTTAGACCTAGATCTCTCTAGGATAGACCTCATCCCTCGTCCTAAAAGTATACCTCATAGAGGGAGGTCCTATGACCTCCCTCTAAAAGGTATACTGAGGTATCAAAGGATAAGTGTAGATAGTGATCATGTGAGCGCATCCACAGTGCATATTAAAAAAGTTCACCGGGAATTCGTTAGTTGGCGTGGTGTGGACGTGGCGGGGCATTGGCGTGTACAAATGAATGGTGACATGACTTGACGTGAACGACCGTCCGCGTAGTTTGTTGCACCCGCGGCTCGGCGGGCCCGCTCGCCGCTCGCCGCTCGCTCGCGAGTTGACACTGCAACGTATGTACGCGTCACTATTGACGTGCCCCCGCGTCGGCTTGCGCCAAGAAAGTTAGAGTTCATGGTTTACGCCAAGGAAGTTTTTGCGTCTACCCTTTTATCAAAAGAACGCCATAGAAGTGCAGTCATGCGTACACCCTTAAGTGACAGCAACAGTACACATAAATATATATTGAAGCATATAATCTAGCTTATTTTAATTACTTTTAAAGCACATGATCAAATAGGGGCGTTAGTTACACCTCACTCTGGTTATTATTATGCAAAATAATCTGTCACACCACTATTTTATTGGCATAAATTAATTGGGGCAGTAGGATTAAGACCGATATGCTGAGCAAGAAAAAATATGTTTTATGCATCTCATTGACTGTTGTGCAAAGGTGGATGCTTGTACCGTGTTTCCGCAGCTTTCAAAATCTCTACATCAGTGACTCGAACTTTTACAAAATAAAGTTTTACCCAAGAAAGTTTTACATACCTATATTTTACTTCTATGCTTACCATAAATATCGCGAGTGGTTTTAGAGCAGGCTGTTCTGCTTGGAGTTCAGGGCAACTACAATAATTTTGCCTTAGACTTCTAGTCAATCTTCGTTTCGTCGTATACCACTGAATATTCTGACAAGAGTTACAGCGGTAGGAATATGTGGCGGGTCAAGTCCTAGACTTTACCTGATAAGGGTCAGGCATATGATTGTCTACAGGCAAAAAAACAATGACAACAAAAAAAACAAACAAACAAACATGGACAGTAATATTGTGTCAGCTGCAGTTGGCCACTCACGTGATTCTTGTCTGGCTCAACACTTCAGCAATAAAATATGAATAGATTTGATACTACACCATTTGATGCCGACGCTTTCAGAACAGACAAATTAAGATCCACTGATGCTAAAAAGGAACGACGAAGTAAGCATAATGAATGGAACGAAACTGATTCGTCTTAGCTTCAGAAAGGCCACGCTGTCACCCGCGCTTGCGCCGTACTTTCTACAGCGATGATTCTCTCCAATTAACAGAATGATTGGCGGGCGACGAACATCTTTGTATAGGTGCATGCTTCAAACTCTTGTTAGTATTGTGTTATTTTATAATGATTTGATATTGTACATAAATCTTTTAAAGATACATGCTTAATGAGGTGTATAAGATTTACTATCGACCAATCACAATGCGATGCCGCTGCTCACAGCCCGCAACTTTTTCGGAATTATTTTAAGTTATATACCTAGTGTGGAGTTCAAAGTTTGGTTGGTCATTCACATTTTCAGTAAACGAATACAAGTTGCGCACCGTCGGACATTTGGTCATATGGTATTGCCGGCACTTTCACTCAGATATGATTGCACACTCGTACCCACATTACGCGTGTAATGCACCACAATAATCAACTAGCATACTTTTACGTAATCCCATTACTAATACCGGTTTTATGAGAATGTGAAGCCATCTCCATGTTTTTATTATTATTAGTTTATCTTGCGTTTTCGAAAAGAAATTTCTACGGCAGGTACCTCGACAAAAAGGCGTTTAAGTAGTGAATTGATTAAGCGTTTGCACTATTCATTAACTTTTTATATTATAACAAGTTAATGAATAGTGGCGTTGGCGTTGGTAACGCCAATGGGGGTTTGATTAAAATAAATACATACATGCTATTTTATCTTGTTATCATGATATAACAATAAAACCAAAATGAAATCAATCAGTTACAATGTAGCCCACTAGTTTATTTATTAAAGTAATTCTGCTTAACGTGTTGTTCAAAATAACATAATTCTATTCCAACATTAGTTTCGTGTTAGCACATACTTGATACTGCAAATAAAAATGTAAGGCAAAAGTAACCAGCTCATTACAAGGCATTGCATAGCTCCAGGCAGCATCATAATATAATCTCAGGAAAATAAGGCGGCGATTGCGGCAAGGAGCCTATTTGGCAAAACGTCCGGCCTACATATTTCATTTTATGCCGCTATTACGTTACCCAAACGCTGCGTTGCGCCAAATTTTCCAAATTCGACCCTCGTACTATTATAATGATACGGGAAGATCTTTTTCATTGGGTATTCGTTTGTTTTATTCATTTGGTTAAATAAATAAATAGGTAAGAGGTGAAATAGTTAGTGCATGGAAAAATAAATTCACATTAAATCCAGGTGAGATTTCCGATGCATTCGATTTGGACGCGTTTAAGTAAATCGACTTTAAAGAACAAAAGATCCGGTTCCACTCCAATTTAAATTGCGACCAGCTTTCTCTTGGATAAATAAATCGTTTTTCAATAAAGGAAAGCAGCACTTGAAACCGCCGGAATGATAATCTGTTTGAATTCTTCCAAGAACTATACGGCAATTATTACTTGTCCACAAATAGGAGATGGCTGGTTTGAGACGTTTGATTGAGGTTTCAAAGGCCCGACGCGTGCGCAGCGCCCATCCAGTGAGTCAGCGGATCGATGGAATGCCGCAGTTTCCTGAATCGATTGCTGATTGCTGTTAATTTGGCAAGGCATGTTATTACATAATAGGGAATGGAAAGGATTTTAGGCATTAAATATTATCTAATATATTATATTGAAATCATTTAATTATAATTAATATGATTTCATATAGTTAGTCTATTATTTTTAATCATAAACTTCACAAACGGTTTCATAGGAAATGATAAACATAAAATAAGTGCCAGTTTACGGGCAGCTTTAGGATCAAATAGAATATTAAAAGTTATTTAGGTTTAGGAAGTATTTGTAAGAAATGTTTACATCTCATATGGCGAAGTAGGAATATTATTATAAATAAAATACTCTTAGAATTAATCTACGGATGTCATCACGGCGCGTTTGCTCAGTTACATAGAAGTCTTTAAATAGAAAGATGTGTTTTGATGTGAGCAATTCTGCGTAGCGCATTACTCTCTAATTAGTTGCGGCGGGCGGTCGAGCGAGCTATGCGGATATCGCGCAACCGCGGGCGGCACAATGCGCCCGTGCAGCCCGCGCCGCGTCCTTCGAGGTCGTTCCAGTTCCACGGGGCATGCCGCCGTATTCGTAATAGCGATTAATACTTGTGCCTGGAGGAAGTTCTCACTAGAATGTTTGATTTGGGTCTTTATAACTCAGGCGAGAGTATAAATTTAAGATTGAATAATGTGCATGAGTATAAATACAAGTAAACAACTATAGTACGTCATTGTTCGATTTTTATGGATCTGTGTAATTGATTAGAAATTATTCTTTAAAGTTGTTTATAAGTATGCATCCTCATTTTTACTCGTAACTTTCTCGCTGTGATTCTGAATTTGCAGTTAATATAATTACCCGAAAAATGGTGTGAATAATTGATAGTTTCTATTAACCGCAACCGCTTGTTATGATTGATGATTAATAATAATTGGCATAGAAAATACTGAGAATTTAGTATATATAAGATGTTTCACGACTTCGACCAAAGCTGATACAGTAAATTAAAATTTATTGATTCATACCTACCTCTTCTAGGAAATGTTTATTTTATTAGCGTGCGAGTATCGTATATCTGTCAATTAATAAGTGATCGGGCAGATCGAATGGTCCAATAAAGATTTAATTTATTTGGCGTAGCTTGCGGGCTGCGACATACTCGTATACGATAATGGATGCAGAAATTTAATTCTATATTTTAGATTAGCTGAGCCCGCGACTTCGTCCGCGTGGAATTTAACAAAAACGCCCGCTCTCGCGTTCAGAGACCGCGCGGCAGGACCCATTTTTTATAGCTTGTTTTTCTGAAATAAAAGTAGTCTAAGTTACTGCTTATAACATCAGATATCTGCCAGTGAAAGTCCCGTCAAAATCGGTACAGCCGTTTCGGAGATTACCCGGAACAAACACACAGACAGACAGACAAAAAAAAATTAAATCGCGTTTTTGCTATAGGTGTCGTTTGTACTTTCATATGCATTTAGTGAAAATATGTTACTTTGATATCACAAACAGACACTCCAATTTTATTTATTTGTATGTAGCTATAGATAGATTGTTAATGTATCTGAGAGGACCATTTGTCCGTTGCAAAGTGCGGCGGGTGTCAACAGATTGCGTTTATTACGTGAATTACGTGGTGATGGACGCAGCTCACGGGCCACGTGAACCTAATGGCGGCTAGATTACTTTTCGAAGCCGGCGCACATCCGCCCTCGGACGTAATTTGTCATTCGCTTCACTGCACTGCGAACGATCTCACGATGTATGGGAATCGTCGGTCCGAATCACTCGAATGTTACCGATCTGTTTACGTATCGATTCGTTGTGCTATCAACACTTCATTAACAAGCGAGCATTACTTATATAAATATTATGGCTTCATTCCATTCGGAGTAAGCTATGCTCTAGTTAATTCGTAGGTAATCGGTAAAACTAAACAAGATAATAATATCCATAGCTTCTTTCTTTTTACGACTGATTACTGATAAACTTTCAATTCAAAACGTTTATCGGTATTACTAATCGGTACGTTGTACGTAAAAAGCAGGCGATCCTTCTATATTCCGAAGCCTATATATGAAGGCTCAAGACACGTCCATGTTATTCATAGCAAGTACATTTAGATACGAAACAATGCGTTACTTGCGTTCAGGAACGCGTAATTAAACCATAGAACCGGCTTGGTCATGATCGGATGGCTATTCATCGTAAATGTGGTCCTTGCGGAGACGTGCGCTATTTCACTACGTAATGGAGACTCTATCGGGATGCCACGCTCTAGAATTATACACCCACTGTGTTGCTAGCTTCCCAGTTGTCCAGATAAGTCCAACAGGAGCTTTCGCCCGCACTGAGATACAACGGGCTGTGGCCACAAACCTTTTTGATAAGATTAGATAGCAATAACCATTAACAGTCTATTACGGCCACTGCTTTACAGATTCCGGACTCGTCGAAATCTTTATAGCTTGTATATTCTTTTTTATACGACGTCCGACTGTTATCTCGTTTAACTAAATGGTCTTTTTAATTAATTGTGACTGATGCTTATCTGGAAATATTATCGAATTAAATTTTTTAGGCCTGATGTAGCAGTCTCGTTAATTCGAATTATTTGTTCGATGCAGTTATAAATTATGTAGTCTTGTTTTTAAAATTCAATCGATAAAAGCGTTTTAATTAACATCCATATAATATTTGTCATAACAGGTTGCTTGCTTGATTGCTCGCGTTATCTATAACCACATAAAATCTAATCTACTGTACCTACGTATGTTTTTTCAATTACATGTTTGTATTATTTTTTAAAGCTGATCTATTCATAGTCTGTCTCTATTCTATATCTAGTCATGTCTGCTTTTTGTGGTCTAAGTAAGATGGTAAGTACTTATGCAGCAACACAACAGCTTGAACTTGACCAAACAGTAGGAAGCTGCGTCACCAATAGATGGCGGGGTTGTCAACTGAGCTGTCAAACGTCTCGTGTTATATAGGTCGTCCATGACCATTTTGATTCACTTTTGGTTAAGACATCGCGGGAGACGGATTCGACAGTTGTCGTTAAATAATATCGTAATATCTTGTTAATTAAGGCTAAAGCGCCCATCTAGCCCGCGAAGTTAAAATTTTTTGTGGTTTTTTAGTTTTTTTTCAAAATCTGACAATAATAAAAGGCACTTTTTGTAATTCGCGACAAAGACCGTGTGGAGTGCATTTATTAAGATATCCAACTTACTCTAAAACATTTCAAGAACGACAGCTATCCAGATAATCTGGCAATTTTTGTAAATTTAGTGATTTACTAGTATCATATCCACCGTGATAATATTTAGAGTAAAATAAATCCTACTAATATTATAAATGTGAAAGTTTGTGAGTGTGGATGTATGTATGTATGTTTGTTACTCCTTCACGCAAAAACTACTGAACGGATTTGGATGAAATTTGGAACACATATAGTTTATAACCGGGATTAACATGTAGGATACTTTTTTCACCTTAACCTGGATTGGCCATCTTTTTAAAGAAAGAAGAAGATGTTTATAATTGTCTATTTCACATTATTGTGATTTTTGCTATAATATCAGTATTATTGTTTGTAAACTAGGTAAGTACTGTGTTTGTAAAATAGAAATTATGATCATATTAAACCAAAATTTTCCGATATTAGATCATGTAAATCTTAGTGCTTTTATAGGTAGAAATATTAGGTCACATCTATCATTATGATGGCGAAGTGAGCAATTATCGGAAATTAAATCAAAAGATTAATTCGCTGGCCATCACATGCGCTGGATATACAATTAAATTTATTACTTTAATAAAGGATAATCGTTAGTGTGTAGCAACACCCGTCTGAGCTAGAACCAGGGCGCATTCCCGATTCGTTCCCTGTTGTTTTTACGGCTAGGCTCACTAATAGGTACTGGTTTAGCTCCAGAGTTAGCTTGGCCTCTGTTGCTGGCACAGACCAATAAGCCATAGACGCCGCATAGTCGGGTACCCCGTTCGCCTAACATATGCATATATGACCGCACCTAACAGATTGATTGACATATATTTACGTATCGGCCTTGAATAGACCAATCAAAATTCGCAGTCTTCCCGGATACCTACCCTGTAAACTTTTGACGATCATATTCCTTTACAATATTGGACGTAAGTAGGTGTCTTGTGTTATTGGTCTTTGGTTGCAGGCTACACGCGTACTACCGTGACGCTAGTCTACTGGAACTGTTTTTAAATTATCTTTGCTTCCATCCGAAAAAAGAATAATTCCATTTGACTTTTTTTGAATGATACTAAAAAGAAAAAAGTTGGAGAAAAATATTGAAATATAAAAGACGGGTTTTTTGGTTCAAGTAATATAATAAGTGTAATTGTAATGTTAGCTATGCGGTACTTAATTAACATACCTAAAGCTTTTATTAATGCAATTAAATAATATGTCTTCCAACTAGCGCAATCAGATGTGTACCTACGACCTAGCTTAAAAATAAAGATATTTTTGATCAGTAAAAAACAGTCTCGGGACACGCTTCACAATTTGTTAGTCGAACAATAAAAAATAACTCTTAAGTTTTACAATTCAAATGGAAGCAACGTAGATTATATGAGAGCAAGATCAGAACAAGTAGCCGACTTTATCGATACTTGAAATTTAATTTAAATTGCTTACAGGTGGCTAACTGGTGCTTTATCGCTACTAGTTAATGTTGGTGTTGGTAATAGGTACCTTGATATTGCTTTTACTGTGTCAAGTACCTAAGTAGTTATTGTGGTTTGATACAAATAACCTAGGTACCTTCCTATAGTAGGATAACAAGTATACGCCATGTTATAACGCCATGACGCCATGTTATAATCAGTGTGAATAATGGGTGTATATCATAGTCTATTAACTTCTTCTCGGCTCTTTATAAGAATGCTGCCTCTCCTTCGTACGCTACTTATGGAATTGCAAATGGCTTCTATTGTATTTTTTTCAAGTTGCGATGACAATCAATTTTATGATTGATGTCTAGCGTTATCGACACGCGAGAAAAGTTCAATCTGTGGAATAAAAAGTGAAAGTTGTATTGTGGTAAACGAAAAGTGAAATAAAATGAGAATCACTAGCAATAATGAAAACGCAAAATTCGGCGGCTGCGCCGTGTCGCGAGTTACCTGTTAAACACTGAAGTTTTTATAGTAAAGTTTCGGCCAAAAATGCTTTATAAATTATCGAAAATGGGAGCAAAATGCCTACCTACAAACAGTGTACTTTTAACTGAGGTACCGTCTCGCTGGAGATATAAAACGCGAAATTAACATAAAATAAAGCGATTTAAACAGCTCTTTTATGACAGAACCATTTGCAATTTATGGACAATGTAGAAAGTGCTCTCGTTTTATATTTCCCAAGAGTACCTACTTTCGAAAACATGATCGATTGAAAAATATTTTATTGAAAAATGAAAGTAGCTACCCTACAACCAGAGATCTACAGCTTATATTAAGATATCTATTGAATACAGTGTGAACTGTGAACATAGGTATTATAAATTGGGAAAATCTAATAACGTTCCGTTGTATTATTACACCTGCTAATCTAAATGTTATGCTAGAAATATAAAACCTAGGAGATGTTTTTATGTGGCAGTGTTCGCGACGACTCCCCGCTGGGATTAAACAGCGCGATACAGCAAATGAGCCCGTTACAGTGGTTTTGAATAATTTATGGCTAATTTCAACATTTTATATTCATTTATTATGAAGTAAATACGAGACTTCTCAAAGATAAAAAGTAATTGAAGTAGCAAAATAAGAATGGATAGTACAGAATTGCTACTGATATGACGGCCATTAGTTGCCATCTTTAAGGCGTAGTAGCGGGTATTTGAAGGGCTGCCAACAGTATTAATTAATATCGGGTACATTTACATCTGCGCGTTTTTTTTAAATTCGATTGTTCTGTTTAAATTATTAGTACTTAAGTATGATTTCTGTTGCGGAACGCGCTACCAGTCGTTTAACTTTTACACGCTTGTACGACCGCTTACAAATAGAAAAATAATGGTAACGGAAATTGTTCCACCACTTATACGATCACGGTAGCTGATATCCAATCGAAAACCGTGCAAATTCATTTAATAAAGACGTAGCCTTTTTATCTGTCTGCGATAACCGTGCACACTTTCTTCCAATCAGCGTTCAACTTTCATTTTCCACGTGTGGCAGAGATCAGTAGGAGGGTTATTAAGGCTCAGAGCAACGAACCTTGGGCCGTGACTTCCTTTTTAACGTCGCTGCACTCGGAAAGTGTCGGGGAATTAACAGGAGCGTGGCGTGAAGCTTTGTTCTTCGGCTGTAACGAAAGAGCGACCCCACTTAAATGACGAGTCATTACCGAGACCATTATACACCTTGAATATATTTGTTTATATTATTATTAGTACTGTACTTTAACATTTTAAAAGCAGCTCATTTGAAATTAAATGGGGCCGATTTATTTTTGGCCCTTAGAAATAAACTAGACAGAAAGGTAAGTATTACAAAGAGTGGGAGTACAAAGGTGGAGTTGAAATAAAGATTTCAATGACAATGGAAAATGAAATATTAAGGGTCATATTTTATGTAAGACATCATGAAAAGTGCCTACATATTGTGAGAACCAACATGAAACTTCGACTATTAGTAAATGTGCAAAGGGATAAAGTTATAATACTAATTTTGTACAATAAAGATAAAGATTTGCTAATTACATACTAAACTTAAGTATTGGAAGAAATCATTTTTCGGCACCATGACTGCGTGGCTATTAAAATACCTACCTGTATTGATTCAAAATGTACGTCTTCAATTATTTGTTTAGTGATTGGGCAAAAATATTGTGTTGTATGCAGTTTATGTGCGGTCGCGCATGCGAGCCGCGGGTTGTGCAGATGATGATGGAAAGCCAATAAAGCAGCAAGTCATGTGCGCTAATAGGCGGGTCCTGTTACATCGCTTGTACCAAACTCATTGTGTCGTTAAGGAAACATGACCTTAATGTGCTATGTGAAAAGGAACGAACGTCGGTTGTTGAGGATAAAATTATATTATTTCTTGATTTTCTCTTTACCCTAGACATTAATATAATATCTAGCGACGATGATGATGAATATAAAAACATGTGTATACATTTACCGTACTTTTTGTACTGTTATTCCTGATGCAGTTAAGTGAAATTTTATTTGATCACGTCCAACGTATAGATTTATTCAAAGTGAACATAAGCCCTTGTACACACTGGATTTACATGATACAGCAAGGCGAGAACATTACTGAGAGGCGGTCGCTCGTTTGTGCTAATCTGAATCAGCCTGAGATCGGGTTTCAATTATGCTTTCATCGACTTGTGATCAAGCATTATGCACTTGCACATGAATGCACATTGGATGTGGGCTATGATTCATCCGCACTATAATACGTTGATCTGATAGAAATAAGTCAGAGTGGCTTATGTTAAGACTCGTAAGTATAAATTAAAATCAATAATAGAAATGTGAACTTGGCAACGGAAGCAACTGCGCCTACCACTTAGTTATTCCATATCCTACCGCGGGGTCCAGCAAAAGCAGTGATAGCCGATTGGTTAAGCACGCGTCTTGCGGGCTACCAGGTCTCGGGTTCAAACCCCGGCTCGAACCTCTGGATTTTTCGAAATCTATGTGCGAATCATAATTTATATATGATTATCACTTGCTTACGGTGAAGGAAAACATCGTGAGGAAACCTGCATGTCTAAGAACATCTAACCAATTTTCAAAAGACATGTGAAATCCGCCAACCCGCACTGGGCCAGGGTGGTGGATTATGGCCTGAATCCCCCTTGTCTTGAGGGGAGGCCCGTGCCCAGGAGTGGGACGTCAAAAAGGGCTAAAATTATTACTATTACCGCGGGGTCGGATTAAGTGCAAATTGTTGAATAGATATAAGAGTCAGAGGCGAGTTGGCGTCACGCCAGCGCTCGTCCGACGACCTCGCTGTGCCGCCCGCCGCGCACTCTAGCACTTCCTAATTGGTACCAATTCTTCGGTACCTGAGGCGACAGTTGGTACAGTTGGTATCTTCGTGTCGACCCTGCGCATATTTAGCGTGTATTCACTGTCCATCGTGACTCAGTCGACAATACGACGCTACCACGCACCGAGCTACGGATACATTCACATGATCATGGATTAAGCCGTAACTGTTCATAATTTTATACGTATGTAATCGACGTAACATATGAGATAATTAAATGAAAACACGAGGTCTCTAAGTTTGAAAGGTTTTTTTATGACACTCGAACCCGTGCACCAGATGTCTCCCGCTCGTTTTATCAGTAGACGAGATAATAATGCATTGGTTTAGGCCTCTCCATGCACGCTCGTGTCCCGGCAACCCGTTCTTAGAGAACTCGTCTCCTTGTATTATGTGGTTAAACTGGCTTGTTTCATAATTTTCCATATGACATAATGTTTGCATGTGGCTTTGTTGGATATTTATCACGCGTGTGTACATTAAGGTAATGCAGCACTACACCTCGGGATTTACGACTGACGGATGATTAAAAAGTAACGAGTAAACATGCGTGCGCGCACCTCGGCCAGCATGTGACACAACTGCATACAACGTTTTTGGAACTGATTCCTTTTATAACTCCGTCGTCTGTACGGTGAACTATTTTTAGCGTCGGTTATAGGCACGCACTTTTTGTATTACTTATTGTTTCTTTGCGGCGTCTTTTTGGTTCATGCTCATGGTGTAGTTGTTATGTAACGGTAAAATAATGGTTGACCGCAATTTGGTAAATTAAAATTGTAGTTTTTTATTACTTTAGTTTAAATTCCGTTTTAAATTAGTCACTGGAGTTTAATTAACGGATTCAAAAGAAAATAAAAAAAAAGATTAGGTAGGTATATATAAATCATAAATATAGAAATTGTCTGGAAAATTTATTGATTCACTTCATTTATACATATTAAAACAATACGGAATCAATGTATTAATTGAAACAGACATGCTGTTAACAGTGCCTACTAATATTGAACTTTATGACAACGGATACACGTTCAGCTCATTTGGAGACCAGAGTTCCACGTGTGCGTTGTAAATTAGGTTGGGGCAGTTACTTGTTTGAACAACACTCGCTTTGCTCCGCGGCTACCTTTAATATTGACACAGCCGCGATACGATATACATTCTTACGGAATACTTGAACCAGCTTTTAATTACAACACGTCTCTGAAATCAAGTAAATAGAGCGTATCATGACTTTTATTGATACAAGAGGCCAAAAAGCAGTTTTGACATATTGGTTCGAAGTATTAACTTATGCTTTGGAGATGCTAAGGTATTTCGGATCGTAGTATGAAGGTCTGGCAATTATTTAAAATCGTTTGCATTGCTATAACATTAGTATAGTAATAGTATCTACTGTAAAGAAAAATAAAGTTCATTGTCACATTTATCACGTTTATTGACCAAAAAAGCTGACTACTTATTCCGATTTTATTTTCTCGAGCTCGGCTGTGCTCTGAATACCTAAAACCATTTTGAGGAAAACATTTGATATATTACCTACAGGGCGTGCTAGTTAGGAAACTGCTTTGACAAAGCGGGAAGGGTGTTAGTAAGTCGGGCGGCGAAATCTGGGCCAACGAGAATCGCGGACGACATAAATTTTTCGTGCGCCATTTATTTTGCCAAATGAACGCAAGACCGGGAATTGTGTCAAAGGGGGGTGACTGCGAGGTTCATCAGCGTTTTACTATAGTCTTAGTGTTTCATTTTAGGGACCCGCAAGATCAATTTAAAGCTTGATATCGTTGTGTACCTTATGCGTGCCTGTAGTAAATTAATTCTGAACAAAAAACAGATATGTGGTTCAAACGAATGTAGAATTGGTTTAACGAAACCTGTCATTACTCGGTTCATTTAAATAGACGACGGCTTCTGTAATCAAATCCTGTTAATTAATTTGAGTATTTTGTCAAACGGAATCGAAACCTTTACGTACGGTACGCTTCGGCCGTATTCTATTCTGATGAATCCGTCCTCTTTCCATGACCTAAATTACTTCTATACCCCCCATTAAGTCGGTTACGCGCTCCCGAGTGTTCCCCTAATGGGATTATTAATGTTATTTATGTTTATGTATCAGCCTGCTTTGTTATTACAATGATTTCAGATCTGAATGAATTGATTGTGTAATAAGTAAATAATTTTAATAAGTTTATCGTATAAAGCATCTTATCCGGTTTAGCATTTGCATACAGTTTAGCAGGCAATAGTTTTATAGACTTGTCAAGGTTGAGGGCGGCGCCGACGCACTGTGGTTCGTCCCCATACAAACGGTTGGACATAGGCGACTTAAAAATTCAAAGTCCTAATTTCACAAAACTGAATACACCATTCGATTGCTATATCAATGGACAACAAATATATATGAGACGGCTTTTGCGATTGGACTTATAGTTTAGGAGTAAATCACGAAAAACCGTTTTTAATGTATGGGAAGCTACCTATAAATATGCATATCTCGTCATTTTCGTCCATTTTCGTTCTGAAAAATTTATGACAGTATCTTGTCATCATAAGCCACATTTTCTCCAAAGACACATGGTGCTCATCTAGTGCACTTTTTGAGATAAAAAAAAAAAACTATTTCAGGGATTTTTTTTTATAGACAGTAAAACAATAGATATATTGCTTTACAAGTCCTAAAAAATAAAAAATAAACTAATTCAAATAAAATTGTATTTAATAAAAAAAAAAAAGGTGAAAATAGTAATAGAAAGAAGTATGGGGAGATCAATAAATTCTATTTCATGCTCATCAGACACGAGCAAATCTCGAACTTCGCTAAATAAAATCTTTTTTTTCTTTTTTATGCATCTTCCGACGAATACTATTTAGCAATCATTGCATCATATGCCACATTATCTCCAACGATGAGCACCAAATGGCTCATCTTGTGCACTTTTTGAGACATAATGCAAAACATAAAACACATTAGTTCAAGTAAATATTTGTGGATTTTTGTATTAGACATCAGTCTCGTACCCCTAAAACTGACTGATCAGACTGGAAACAATTTGTGGCAAAATGACCGACTCTCCTCAACTATTTACTGCCGTCCAATATCGATTCAATTCATGAAAGAAACAGAAGCCAATGTCAAATCAGAGCTAGCAGCCTTTGAGTCTGAGATCTCAAACCTCACTCCAACTGAACTCGGGAATACTATGGTGACACATAACCTCGTGTTAACCATGATAGAAAAGTACATTATTATATTTCAAAAACTTCAGCAGCTTTGTGTGACCTGTGTAAAGCTCGTCCCACTGAAATGAATAACTTGGAAGAAGTGAGAGCTAAAGTAGTGGACCAAGACCTATACAAATATGGATTGAGTTCTCTGCATGCTTGGATTCAAATGGAAATTCTAAATGAATTCTAAATGGAAATAAAAACATGGCGAGCAACAGGAGCGGATATGAAGCAACAAGTTAAATCTAGAAAAGAAGCCATACAAGAAGCTTTTCGTAGAGAAACTGGCTTACTACTAGATGTGGTCAAGCGAGGTAGTGGCAACACTAATACTGGCAATGCGGCTAGGAGATTTTTTGAAACGGAAACAACGGCTCGTATTACAGGTCTAGACGTTAGACTGATTAGAAGTATTGCTGTTATATTGCAATGTATCTCTTCAGGAAAGCAAATCGTCATAAACCAGTTTAGGGAGTACTGCCATGCGACAGCAAATCTATACGTAGAGTTGTATCCGTGGTACTATTTATGCCTTCAATCCTCCAATCCTCCACAAGCTTCTCATTCATGGACCTGAAGTAGTAGAACATTTTTATATACTTCCAATCGGATTTTTATCTGAAGAAGCATCAGAGGCTAGGAATAAAGGCTTCAGAAAATTGAGGTCGGAAAACACACGAAAGTGCAGTAATATTGCAACAAATGAAGATATTTTACATAATCTTCTTTTATCTTCGAATCCATTGCTAAGTAGTATGCTGATCATGACGAATCAGACGAATTCAACGAGACTAAAAATTAACATACCTATATATGTATTTACATTGTAACATTTTATTATATTTTGATTTCATTATGTATTGTATTATTTCCTTAATAAAATAAAATAAAAATAGCCTTTATTTCCCTTTTTTCCTATGCATGCATTAGTGAATTTGATTTAGATATATTTGAGAATTTCATAATTAGATTTAAAATTTAAAATTAAATAATAATCAAAATCATACTAAAAAAGACAATAATTTAATTTGGGATCGTCCATCGCTGGACGTAGGCCTCCTCCATTTCATGCCATTTCTGTCGGTCTCTAGCAAGGCGAGTCCATTGCTTTCCAGCCACCGTTACGATGCAGTCGCGCCATCTCCTTGGGGGACGGCCACGTTTTCGTCTTCCTTGTAAACTCCAGTGTATAATTTTCCCGCTCCATCTGTCATCTTCTATTATTTCCTTATTTTAATAATATTTTCACTTATTTTAATTAAATATAATTTTATTTGAATTACTTTTTATTTTTATTTTTTAGGATTTTTAAAGCAATATATCTATTGTTATACTATCTATAAAAGAAATCCCTGAAATTGTTTTTTTTTTATCTCAAAAAGTGCACTAGATGAGCACCATGTGTCTTTGGAGAAAATGTGGCTTATGATGACAAGATACTGTCATAAATTTTTCAGAACGAAAATGGACGAAAATGACGAGATATGCATATTTATAGGTAGCTTCCCATACATTAAAAACGGATTTTCGTGATTTACTCCTAAACTATAAGTCCAATCGCAAAAGCCGTCTCATACATATTTGTTGTCCATTGATATAGCAATCGAATGGTGTATTCAGTTTTGTGAAATTAGGACTTTGAATTTTTAAGTCGCCTATGTCCAACCGTTTGTATGGGGACGAACTACTGTGCGACGCCTGCTTGCGGTTAACTCCAGCCTTGGTTTGGCCAGATCTGATTTTTTAATAGTGTTCTTCAACTCTGTAGTTAAACGTCTTTATTGGTGGCTTATCCTACTTTTACTGTTAGGTGCCCATACATATAATAGTGATGTGCCGGAATATTGGGAATTTGATACCATGTAAGTGACGGAAATGTTGTAAATATTGTCATTATTTTCAAAAGATTCTTAGCAATTTTAGATCACTGCCGATACTTATTTAGGTTTGTTATAAGATAGTGACACGTGTTAAACACGAGTTATATACTTTTAGAGATAACACGTTGAATGCTTACATAAGCATTTTTTTCAGCCCTGAGTTTTAAACCATAGGTTTTAGTGATTGACTGAACTACATCAGCTGCATCGAAAAGGGTTAAATTTGAAGAAAATAAATAGTAATCACTTGATTAAAAACACTGATCATTGTTATAAATATGGAAAACGTAAACTTGATCGTTTAGGGGCCACAGATTAGAATCACAGAAGAGGTAACATTCGCTTGACTGATTACTTATGCAATATCCACAGAGCTCGCACGCACAGTTAGCGGTGACCGTATGTGAACAACGATGTACAACAAGCCCGTGTGTACCGTGGCCGAGCGTGACTATACTATTAATTCTATGGCTTTTAATGGTTTACGATTGTTAGTACACGACCCTTGGTAAATATAAATACTCGGTTTTCAGGACTAATATTTGATAACGGTTTGTGATCGGTATTAATTATATTCTGTAGTTGGTATCTACCCAAGCCAAGCAAGCGATTTCCTTGGCTACTTACCTTCGGTTCTTGTTCGACAATATCCCCAGATATTTGATAGATATTCTTATCCTACTCTGTTATAAGTAGTAGCACAAACTATTTATTGGCACAGTGGTTCAAGCGTAGGCCGCTCGGCTCACTGCACATGGTGGTTGCGGGTTCGATTCCCGCCGGGGAAAACTTCAGAAATGGCCTTTTCGTAATTTGCGCCGGTCTGGGTGTCACTGGGGTCGCCCCCAGTCCATTGTAGGGTACCTATAGCACAAGCTTTGCTTAGTTTGGGTCCATACAGTTGGTGTGACAGTCTGGTGATATTTATTATTATCTTGAAGTCTTTCCTCTTAATATTTTTACTGTTACGTTTAGGATTAATAGGTAGGTACAGTATACTGCTTAACTGAATAGCTTTACTAATAAAAAAAAAATACAAAATGTGAAAAGACAAGCCCGCTGAGTTTCATGCCGAATCTTCTCAGGCGAGGTCGCATTCCGATCCGGTTGTAGATATAAGAAAAATATGTAAAACGATAATTTGTAAGCGCCCTTGTCGGTCTAAACAAAATAAACGCTTTGACTTTGACTTTGAAGCTTAACTAAAAAGCTTGAACGCCGCACATATCTATTGTAGATTATGGAAGGCAGACGGAAGGACTGGACACGTTATGTACTTGATATGCAGCAGGAGATGTTAAGGCTACAAAGTTCCCGGAACCCTGCCATAGTTGGCAGTCGCCGCGCTCACTCTGACATACTAAGTGTGCTTTTTGCTTGTTTATCAGCGTGTAAATATGTACGAATCTTTGTAACGCACGCGCACCTAAGTATGTATGAGATGGTTAAGTTAATTAGCTGCGTTAAGTAATGGGAAATTGTTTCGGTTGTATTATTTATAAGGCTGTTAAAAGTTTTTCAAATAATCTTTATTGCATTGGCAGGTAATTTGTTTTGGCCAAAGTACGCTCTTAAAGTTGATTGACTATAAATTCTTTACTACTTAAGTACAGAAAAAAATACCTACTACAACAATCGTTTCTTTTTGTTCCTATAGTTTTCTTTTTACTAAACGTCTTGTTATTACAACAAAGATTTATATAATGCTTCGTCGTCATAAAGTATTTGCTTTAATTCCAAAACGTGTAAATAATACTAAGAGGGATACTAGGAACTACACACACAGTATTGTCGTAAGTAGTATTTAATCATTCATTGTACTTATATTGTAGATTGCTACAATTTATGAATCATAAAAAAAATATTTAGACCATAGACTAAAGTTTTTGTGTTTACTTCTTATTTCTAAATACTAAGAACAGAAACACTTTAAAACACTAAAATAAACCTTGGCCGCGTGGGATGGTGCCAAGAATGCTGGCTGCATTTCCTCGTTGAATCGATAGGCTGATTTTTTGAACGAGGAAAGAGCCAGCTCTCTTGTCACCTGTGGAGGCAATAATTTTGGGGGTTAGGGTGAATCATATAGATTTACATAAATATATTATTGATGTGGTATTACCATATCGTAGTATAGGTAATTTAAATGCCTCCCGTACTGAGTTGGTTCCCAGGGGTGTGCTTGCACGGCTCCTGCGGTATCTCGTTTCAAAAACACTTGATAAGATACGCGCTCGCGGGAGCGCCGGATGTGATTCAGCCCTAATTATAAAACGTATTCAAGGGTATTTATTTAAAAAGCACTCAGTTTGTTTCTAAAAGATGAGCTTTAAAAATAATACGTCGGTTTTATGTGGTTGTGGTTGGTAAAATTAATGTTAAATTGATAAAAAAGGTCAATGTAGCGAATAAATAAAATAAAAGCCCAAAAAGCCCTTGCCGCAAAATATCTACAACTGTTGTCAGTTTGTAATACTTAATTAAAAATTACTTGTGCAAATGATTTCCACTTGAATCTTTCATGTTTCTTAAATTCCCTCGAATTCTACATTTACCAAAAGAAAGACACTAAAATTATTTACGTCCATAAAATAATAAAAGCACGTCCACTTCATGCCAAACCAATATTGATAAGTATTGTAATGTAATAAAGTTTAACATTGGATATAAACATTTATGTGGCAATTGATCGAATTATGATCATGACCGGATCGACACCACTCAGATCGTTTTATGACAGCACATTTTGTAAAACACTGCAGTTCGTCGAATTGATGTTATTCGTTTTATTGACGAAAAATAAGAGCGTTTATAACGGTGAAAGATGCAGTTATGTAACGAGAACGGGTGCACATAATACGTGGAGATAATTATGTGGTTTTCACGCTGCATGTTGGTGAAACTTAATATCAAGAGGATAGAATGTCCTATCTGCAGCTCAACCAAGAGTTTAACGCTTACAAGTCGCTTAGGTAAAGTGTCTGTATATCAAACTGTATAGCCATCCGACGAACTAATATTCTACGTAGACGCTAGCAACTAGCGACTCTATCGAACGAACGATAGAGTCGAAAATATATAGATATGTTAGCTCTACTGCTTACGCTTAGGTACATGCCGACCTACCTGACGTGCATTTTTGCGAGATATTTTGCAGATATCACTGTTATCTATTGGACCAAATACACGGTCATTAACGCTCGAAGTAGCACCGCAGCATTTTATTTTTCAATTATTTTTAAAGAAGCTACTTCATTGGCATCCGGTTCTGAGTTTCAAAATGAAAGTTTGCATGCACATCACTAACTTTTATTGGTAGGAAGTACATTATATAACTGGAGCCTCTATCTGAATCGAGTTTATAAGATCTAACAATAGAATGCTTGGTTATTGTCATGATTCTGAGTGCAATGCGATGGATAGTCGTGATAAATGGTAGTTGGTGACGTCAGCTGTCGGCGCCAGGCAGTCTCGTTCTGGAAAATTGGATTCTAATCTTTAACTGATAGTTTAATGAAAGAAGGTCAGTATGATCAGTAGGTACTGTTCTTATAAATATCATTTAGTCATACCCAAACACAAAATAAAGAGTTAATTAAGTTTTAAAAAGTCCAATACCTTTTTGTAGCCTCGAAAGATTAAGTTTATTTCAGTATGTAAAATTGATTGGAAACTGAGACTTAAAATGTAAACCTGTTTGGTTAACTATAATTAGCGTAAGAAAATATATTCATCAATTAACATCGTATACTCAGGTATGTCGTTTAGAGTTCAAACAAGACGTAAGTCCCTAGAGGGTCTCTACCGGTTGCTCACTCACGGGGCATAAATAAACCAAGTTAAAACACACAAACAAAAGGTAGCCGGCTTCTCCTCTGTTACAGGAATAACAGAGTTGTATTTGTGCAAAAACTCGTTAAATTCCCGCTGATACGACATTTGTGTCGGCGAGCAAACACCTCCTGAGATTATCGGCATAAAATACACTTTCTTATTGGATTTCTGTTTCTCAAGTACCTACCTACCTCGAGTTTCTAATCACGTTAACTGTCTACTGTATGTTACGTGCATCAAGGGCCGGCTGCGAAAGGGCATAAAACTAATTTCAACGTTAGACACATAAAAATACTGTTAAAAGTTTTGGGTAAACATCAATCTTGAGAACGTGCAACTTTTGGGTACCTATTTCCGTAATAGGTTAGTTCGGAAAAAAACCATAACTCAAAAAAAAAACCACCATAAGTTATCCATTCTAAAGTTATATTTTGTTTCATTATCACTGTATTACTGCATGAAGATGCTATAATATTTCGTGTATCATATAAATTAGTATGTTTTTTAAAATTATTTGAAACCCAACTTCACATGGCCAGTGCCAATAGTTTATTTAACCATATAAGATAACCTAGGTACTTAAATTAGCATTCCTAACTAGAATTTAAGGGTATCGTTCTTCACGTTCCTGTTCAATTACGATTACAGACTTTATATTATTATGTATTTATACATGCTACCAGTGAGTTATTGCTCTTTGTGGTTCTAATACATATTAGCATACAACAAAGTTACCTCAAGTACTACCTAAGATAGTGCACACTATCCAAGCAGACCCCCATACATATCTGTTGATCTTTGTACGGAAGCCATTCTTGGTCTTCTAAGCAAGGCTTCTACAAGAATGCTTCTGACTAAAAGTTAAATTCAGGCGAGAGTAGGGATATTGTACCTACTCATGCGCATTGATTTGTGATGTTTTTCTGGATACATGCTCTATCGATGAGATACATTTTGTAGATTGAAAACGACAGAAAAATGTTTGCTCTTAAATTGATTTCACAGAATCGAAACACAGAATATAACTCAATGAAAAATCACACGTAAAATTAGAAGTTCGCGTTATGTCAATCGTTTTACGGGCAGATTTGGCTGTGCACGTTGGAATTGATTTATGTGTGATTTATGTGTAGTAACGCTGGAACCATCGCAAGAGAGTCGACTTCCGATTGATTCTGCACCAAAGCTCGTGCGGGCCCGGCCCGGATATCACGTTTGCGCTACTTCCTGTAGGACGCGTTTAGCTTTTTGCGGGCCAACGTTTTGTAGCGATAGGTACGCCTCCGGGGACGTACACGTGTCGCATGTTCCGTTGCGTTTTTATGATTTCTTAGTGTCGGATTATTGCTGCGACGCAAGACTGATTGGTTGCATGATTGCATGGAAGTCTTTGAGCATAATTTACCTTTATTTTGATTCTTCTGCATACCTGTTAGCGACGCTATCAATAGTAAAAAAGTGTTTAAATTGTCGAACATACGTAAAAAAAACTTATGTAAAAAAAGGTAATTTTCCTGACGGTGTTGTGATGTTAAACTGAAAATATACCGAAGTCATACAGTCCACTGCTGTTTTTTCTTGGTCGCACCGCCCTTGCACTAGGCACGAGAATTAACCGGCTACAATACCTTTCTGGTTTATCTATGAATAATACGATTAGTAAAATATTTTTCTAAAATTAAGATCCACGTGGTTATATAATTAGTATCTAAGATATAAACGTCTTTATAACTTGTTCCTAAAAAGAAGCATAGATGAGAGAATACTAGAATAATAATTTGGAATCATAGTGTACACAGGACAGGACAGTGCATACTAAAAGGTCTTTTTCCCGGCGACCTGACAGTGTAAACAAGGGCATTACCACCAACTTGTCTTAGGGGAAGATAAGACGCATATAAGCCAGGAACGTCTAGCCGTCCCTATTTTAGCTGTTTGTATTTGGGGGGTTCGCAAATAAAGATCAACGACCGGCATTAAGCCGGCAACCCGACACCTGAGACCTCGTTTGGCGAACTCTTTTATATCTCGAGTTACACGAACAGAAAGAAAATCAATGTTGATGTACTTACTCCTCTACATTTTTTAAAAAAATTACCAGCATTGTGTGTTTATCACATTACTAGTATTCTCTTTAGCCCCTCCAACTAAGCTAATGCTTGTGCTAGGAATGGGCTCACGTCAATAGTTTAGTGGCCATGATAGGGATTGAACCCGGAACCTCTCAGCTACGAGGACGGCCCCCCATTAGGCTATTGACGCTTCTTATGGCATATACTTTGTATATACCGCGTCGCGTTTAGTACCCACTAGGATTGTATTACAGGTATCAATAGGTAATTGGGTACTAACTTAGAGATCGTAAACATGACCGTCCAAATTCTCAAAGTAATAATTGAATGAAAAGCTCTATAAACTCAAATTAACACAATCATTTTAGATAATGATTACTAACGATCCTTTCACACGGAAACAACGAGTCGCATCAATCTGCCGCGTTATTGACTAGACTTCATTATCCTGTATACGTAACAGAATGACTATTTAAAAGTTGAAGTAATTAAAAAAAAAAAAAAATCTCGCATCTTAATTTAGCACCGCGTAAACAGAAGCTTGATTGAAGACTAAGATTCTGAAAATCTAATTAATACCCTAAATGGTCAATGTTAGGTTATATCTCTTCTTCCCACTCTTGCCACTCTCACTATATCCGTGATATAAATATTCCAACATACGCAACAACGGAGCATGTGTACCAACGTACACATGCTCCTTTATTTATTCGATTACATTCAGTAAATGTAATCGAATAAGATGTTCCTATCAATAACTCTATTATTTGTAATTATCATGTCGCGCAACAACCAATAGTAATTATTGGTTTGATAATATGATTTGATAGCGTCAAGAGGCTATATTGCGGCTGTTGATTGGTTTTATAATTAAGATTGTTAAGGGTTGATTACGATTGTACAATGTAATTAACGTTGGAATTTCATTTTGCGACTCTATCTATGTTTCTTTTGTGGTAATACGTAGACTTTGTGTCTTTGTCGTCATTAACTAACAATTCAGTTGTTTTTGCAATTTTGCATCAGTTGCTTCAGTTTTTGACATGGTTGATCTACAAATTTGTTCATTGATCCTCGTTTTAATTTAAAGTCACTGCCTGTTGTAAAATGAAAATTTACGTTATAAGTTCGCCGCGGGTGTGTTTAACATTCAAGTGCGCTCCTACCAATAAATTGGACGACGTCTCATATCTCGGCGAACAGCTTAAAAGAGCAGGGCACCAGACAGATTTTAGGACTTAGGGCTACCACCTAGTCGGAACTTACCTGTGTTAATTTTCATCTTTTAAATTAATTCTTTGAATATATTTTTGAATAAGGTAGGTTAGTTAATCAATGTCGTTATGATTCATGCTGAGGAATTGCATGTGGAAGTTTTATTTATTGAATATTGAATGGAAATCGTTGAAGTCGTAGTATTTATTGTAAGTGTAACGTAGGTACACAGGTACTTGTTTCTCTTACTACCTCCCGATAAACAATAATAAGTGGGTTGTCCTTTTATTTTACAATTTATTAATATTTGAAATAAGTAAGTACTTAGATAAACTTCATAATACCCTACCCAGAAAGGTATTATATAGCTACTCATATATTTTGTTAAAACATTTGTTGGAATGTACTGAATTGCAATTCGGTTTCCTGATTTTTTGTCACAGTTATATTTTGTAGCAAAAACCTGAAGTAATTTAACGTTTTATAAGATTTAAGACTGAACAAAAAAATAGTTAGTTCAGTCGTGGCTTTTTTACTTATACTTACCGACTTATTAAATAACTTTATACAACCCTGACTAGGTGGGAGAGCGCTCCGTGCGGCGTGTGCAGGCAATCGATCCGTCGCGACGCCGCGCGCCGCCGCCGCCGCCGCCTCGCCGCGTGCCGTCTGCCTTGCTGGGCTGTCCGACGCCCGCGCCGACCTTTAGGCCGTTCACAATTCACACAACAAATAAATTTATTAGTCTTTATCAAATGAGATAGAAACTAGATATAATAGAGACAAATTATACGCATTCTACCTGATGGGAGATACACGCGTATTTTGTGTAGCTTTTGTGTATATGTAATTCCATAGAGTTTGTTTGGCTATAAGTACTTACAATTAACCTCGCTAAACCCTTCATAATGGATATAAATAGGAGTTGTACAGATCTACTATTATAATATTAATATAATTGGGAGCATTTGTCGCGCACTTGTTATTCTTTTTTGTATCAACAGCTGGAATTGTAAGCGGCCTAACATTGTTTAAACTTCATACATTTTGCATACGCATCGATCACTGCGCTGAACTTGTTCGGAATTTGGAGGGCACTTACAAATAACCCCCGTGTCTCGTCTGGTTCACTTGCACGTCACGATGTAGGTATTTCATTTATCTTTGAGATTGCTTCGTTTGTTAACACCGCAGGGAGCGTGGCCAGTTTTGTTCTATTTACAAAAATCTTCTTAAACAGATATTTTTATCAATTGAATAGGTAGCTTGTTTTTGAAGCTGAAATTAACCTTAAATGTTCTCCTAGGTAATACGTAACAATTATTTGGCATCATGGTTGTACAGCACTTAAAGCTCTTAGCACTTGGGCGAATTATCTCGCCTATCTTCTACTGAGCTGTGTGGATGAGCGTCCAAGCGGCCGGCGCTGGCTCATCAGACCGCACTATCCTGTCATCACTTAGTCAGTGGATTATTTATTTGTTTGGTCGCGGATGTAATTACACCCTTACGCGGGGCCACGTCGCACACAGATCCCGTCTAACTGGTATGTTTAATATTAATCTGAACTATAATTCCAATAGCCAGCTTATAACGCAAATAGGCACGCAAAGAATATCGACTGATCCGCTTTTACGCGTGTTTTATATTCCATTTTGTGTAAGTATATAAGTGCTTATTATTAAATATCAATATCTATTTCATTGCTATTGCATATGCTACTAGCTATAAAGTATCTATCTACAAATAGTAAAACATTTGATATCGTAGAGGGCCCTAAAACGCGTCGTTCCGCAAACGGACCAAAAAGTGGAGGCGACTCATATAGGTGATAAAATTATTGTAACAGTCGTAAAAATAGCTATAATATTTTTACGTTCCAATTTAGGTAAGTTTAGTGGACCCTACCTGCACATAAATTGTGCGTATCTATACAATTTCTTGACAGATACCGTGGATGGCGGCGCGTAGGAAACTATAAGTTCTAAGTAGCACCTTAACCAATAAACAGTGCGTAAGGGAACGCGCAGTCGTTTCTTTACGACATCCCTATAAGATAGGTATTCTGTATATTCGTGCAAGCTGGAACATAAAGTTGGACCAGGTGGCTCATCTCATCCACTGTAGGTACTTATCTAACTATTTGTAGGGCTTGATGAAACATTTCATTGCAATGGGAAACATTGATATCAATTGTTATAGGAACACAGTCTGCATAGGTATTATTGTCGGTTTTAGTTAATGAGTTCCGTTTGGAGATCCTGGACCCCTTACGATGACGTACTGAAGGTGGCCACCGGGGAGGTTTTAGTGGGTAAGATTGCCGTACACCCAAGGCCTCTCTCACGAGAGATTTTGGTATCTTTGAATGATTTGCTCCCCATCAAGAAAAACGTTACAATGCTTTAGGTAGGTAATGTATAGGATAAGGAATGAGCTAATCAGGCAGAAGTCAATATCCATTTAATTTAGTGAAAGAAGACTAGCCACTTAGGAGCCTAAAAGTAAATATTTATTCATATTCCTATGGGTATTTATAAAATCATCTTTCAGCTTTGATGCGTAATCTAAAACTAACCTATAATATGATTTTTAGTCTCACCTTAATGAGCTTGCTTGCCATGGGACGAAACGAGAAGATGTGTTCATATTTACCTAAATATTTGAAGAAATTTGAAGTTACAAGTTTGCAGACTGGTAAGACGAGACAAAGTTTTGCCTTACTCATTGTTTCCTTAACCTTACATGGGGAGTCGGATAATTTTAACCAGTTCCTGCGCTTAGCGTCCGCAGTTTAACGTTGGCAAGGAATTCGTAACACTGGCAAGAGTAATTGACTCCACACTGGTGAGCTATAAACACAGCTTGACGAGTAACTGCGCGTGAGTCGGACGATACTGAAATAGACTGAGAATGCAAAACGCCGCTCAAAAGTTCATCATCCTCGCAGCTATTCCAAATATGCTTCATATGAAACACCTCAGCGGAGGTGAACGTGGGGACATGAGTTGTTTATGGGACGGCTTCAAAGAGTAATTGCGCCCGCATTATGTCTAGAATTACTTCGCGAAATGTACCTTTGACGCGATAAATATAAAAAAGAATATGAACTACTGGTTGTTAATTTTATTCCACTTATCCTGGCTAGAAGTCAAGGTTTCGTAATGTGCAAAGAATTTAGTTCACATTTTCTGAGAGTATAGCAGTGATAGCCGATTGGTTAAGCACGCGTCTTGCGGGCTACCAGGTCACGGGTTCAAACCCCGGCTGGAACCTCTGGATTTTTCGAAATCTACGTGTGAATCATAATTTCTATATGATTATCACTTGCTTACGGTGAAGGAAAACATCGTGATGAAACCTGCATATCTTAGAAGATTTAACCAATTTTCGAAAGACATGTGAAATCCGCCAACCCGCACTGGGCCAGCGTGGTGGATTATGGCCTGAATCCACCTCGTGTTGAGGGGAGGTCCCTGCCCAGGAGTGGGATGTCAAAGTGGGGCTAAAATTATTATTATTTTATTAATTATATCTGAGAGTCTGAAACTTAAAAACCTTTTGAGAGAGAGGGAAGTCCAACCCTCCCTCTCTTACCCTCCTTCTGTCTCACTCCCCTTCAGGTCGTTAGCGTACGAGTAGTGCCCTTGGTGTTGCAAGCATCTATAGTGTACGGTAACTGCTTAACATCGAGCGGGTCGTGAACACTTTAGATAGCACTTAAAAGTATTTTTTTTAATTGGGACTAGTCCCGCCACACACTCCCACCACTGTAACTCCTGTAAGCCAGGATCGACAATGGTGACCAATAATGATGACAAGGTTTGACCCTCGACGAGTCCCAGGGAAAAGTTAAATTGTCTTGGAACCTTCAGAAATAATAGGAGGAGTTGGAAGAAAATATTTCCACTTCCCTCCGGTGCAAAGCGGGAGACAAAAAATAGCTGGTATGGGCTGACTGCCATAGAAACAAGACTGTTACAGCTGATTGAAGACTGACTTAAAAGTATATGGAAAACAGAAACCTATTTTTTTTTTTAAGATTACTAGCAATGTGTGTTTATCACATTACTAGTATTCCCTTTAGCCCCTCCAACTAAGCTAATGCTTGTGCTAGGAGTGGGCTCACGTGAATAGTTTAATGGCCAGGATGGGTATCGAACCCAGTACTTCTCAGCTACCAGAACGGCCCCTCTAACCACTAGGCTATTGACGTAAGGCGTCAATAGCCTAGTGGTTTCATTCTACCGTATTGGCTAAATGTATAAATTTAAGACGGGAGCGATATTTTCACTACTTTACTATGACTTCTAAAACTGGTTAGTAACAAAGTAAGATATACCTAGGATTAGTGTACAGTTACAAGATAACACGACAGGTGACAAGCCGTCACACCCGCACAGATTCACTCCTCACAAATGTATCAAATTACACTCTGCAGAAACGCTAGGTTAAGAGGAAGAGATGCTGTCTAATAACAATTGTACATAACTATGATAAATTGTTGCCATCCTTCCGGGCTGGCTTTGAAACATCTATCTATGACAGCGTTGACCGGCAGCAGCAGTCACAAAATTAAAACCAGTGGTCTATTTTTTTTAAAGAACAAAGCCGTTTTAAAGCAATTAATTATAACAGTAGCAGTTAACGTAGCTTTTAATTATAAGCTGTCACGAACTTACTTAATGCTAGCATCTGCTTGCAATACCAAAGGCAACGCTCACACGCTCCAACCTGAAGTGAAGTGAGATAGAGGGATCTAAAGGGAAGGGTACTCATCGTACTATACGCAGCTATAATAGTTTCTTTACGCCGATCTTCTGTGTGAGGGTGGAACTGCCAAGCACCTCGTGTATGAGCTGTAGTCAGTTGTCTACAGCTTGGCTATTAGCGCCAAGAGACCACTTGTAGGTACCCCTGGGTAACCTTTAATGGAGGAGGACAGAGCGTTAGGGATATCCATTGAATGTCGCTTTATATCTATATATAGAAACTGTCAATCGGCGCCGGCGTCGACTCATCGAATTCTACCATCGATCAATGGATTGATCGACCGTCGATCGATTGGTGTGACAACACACTCACAGTAGCCGCTCCGACCGACGGAGGAGCTAAAAAATTAATGAGTCATTTGAAAAATCGTTATGGCCATTCTGAGCGAGCAAGTGGGAGACTTCTGTTTTACTAGGGTAAGGTTAGGTAAATAAATAAATATCGCCAGACGGACACACCAACTGTATGGTCCCAAACTAAGCAACGCTTGTACCGTACAATAGACTGGGGACGATCCCAGTGACACCTAGACTAGGGCAAATTACGAAAAGGCCGTTTCCGAAATTTGCCCCGGGGGGAATCGAACCCGCAATCACCATGTGCAGTGAGACGAGCAGCCTACTGCGCGAACCACTGCGCCAAGCGATCGTCCGCTTAAATAGCTTTGGTTTCATTTTAAAATGTATAGCGGCCCGCCCCGGCTTCGCACGGGTTCATTGCGGTTACATTATTCGAGTTTTAATAAGGATCCCTAATTTTTTTGAAAATATATTATAACCTATATCACCCGGGGATAGTATAGCTTCCCAACAGTGAAAGAATTTTTCAAATCGGTTCAGTAGTTTCAGAGCCTATTCATTACAATCAAACAAACAAAGTTTTCCTCTTTATAATATTCTAAAATAAGTATGATTAATGTTTGCCCCTTAATAATCTAAGTATCCGCATTCATGTAAGTAAATGGATAGCTCACACATGAGTCGCGCACAATAAAATGGACAATGTATGGGTACTGACTGCTCCCTCGGGAGGCACCACAATACAAGCCCATTAGATTTCAATCGAGTTTGGCAATAACTTTCAATACTCTAGGGATGTGATGTTGTCGAACAAATGTGCGGCTCGTAAAACTTTAGGGTAGGGGTAACTTTAGTTATCATATTTAATTAAAATTTATAGCCAAATAACTAAAATGTAGCCAACCAGCCCATCGTATAATTTTAAGCACGAGTTTTTTTATGAGAGTAAAAGTTATCACTAATGGAGCTGCGATTAACTAGAACTTATTTTTATGTATGTTTTCCACTCGACGTTATTGTCGCTCTATAAAATAAATGTAAAACGAAGTATCGATGTATCAATGTCAGCGTTTCATTATAATTACGCCCTTATGCGTTTTCGAAAGCTCAAATGAATGCAGACTGGCTCGTCTCGTTCATTATCAATAAGCTAAGTTAGGACATCTTGTGAAACCCAACTCAGGAAGTGAGTATTCATACAATTGAATAAAATGATACTTAACTGCAGAAAGTGAACGTAGGCAGCGGAATACTGTTAAACTGCCAGTGAAGACGAGTTTAAACTGTCCGATAAGTAATTCAGTTAGTGTTAGTAGTATTAGATGTTATGGCTCCGGTTATACGGATTTAGTAACAAGTTGAGCATGTTGTAGTAATTTCAGAACGAGTTCTAGTTTAATGTGTAGTTATGCAATAGAAACAGGGAATAATGCGTTCCTCATTCTACTTAGCATGGGTTGACGCAGCTATGTAGAGAAATTAAAATAATTATAATCAACCCGTTTAAAGTCCCACGTCCTGGGCCTGGAGGCCTGGGGCCTGGAACATTGGTATGATTTTCTAAACATGCAGGCTTCCTCACGAAGATTCCGTCTTAAATTATGATCCGCACATAGATTTCTAAAAACCCAGAGTGGCGAGCCGGGGTTTAAATCCAAGACCTTGTGAATGCAAGGCGCGTGCCTGCTCTTCGTAGTTCGATTAAAAAATAGATTTTGATTTTAATAACATTGGAAGGGACAAACCGTTTTTTTAGTGTTCAAGCAAACACTTCAAAACTTGGGGTGGAGGAAAACATAAAATTTGCATTCACCACTTGTCTATATTCCCGCTTTGCATTTTTATATTCGCAAGGGAACAAACGTGTTTGGGAAGTTAACGAGATCAAAACGAAACGGCGCCAATTGAAGGGGACAGCTTTCTGTTATTTTGTTCGCTCCGGCCGCGCTCGGGGCTTATTGTTTTAAAGAGTGCCTACCACCTACTGAGAAAGTACGTACTCTCAGATCTTATTTCTCAGATCTGAGTTCTTATTTTTCCGTTTATACAACAAAGTCGGCAAACAAGCGTGTGCCCCGCCTGATGCTAAGCTATTACCGTTGCGTTTTTTTTGGGACTGGAACCACTGTTTCTCCTGTACCTAAACCAAGATCGACAATTGTGACCAATAATGACGTTGACATTTGACCCTTGACGAGTCCCTTGGAAAAGTTAAATTGTACCGCTTGTAATGCTAAGTTACATACGACTTACCCTGTAGATTACCCTGTAGATGCGTATTGCAAGCATAGAAAAGTTAAATTGTACCGCTTGTAATGCTAAGTTACATACGACTTACCCGATTACCCTGTAGATGCGTATTGCAAGCATGGAAAAGTTAAATTGTACCGCTTGTAATGCTAAGTTACATACGACTTCCCTGTAGATTACCCTGTAGATGCGTATTGCAAGCATGGAAAAGTTAAATTGTACCGCTTGTAATGCTAAGTTACATACGACTTCCCTGTAGATTACCCTGTAGATGCGTATTGCAAGCATGGAAAAGTTAAATTGTACCGCTTGTAATGCTAAGTTACATACGACTTACCCTGTAGATTACCCTGTAGATGCGTATTGCAAGCATGGAAAAGTTAAATTGTACCGCTTGTAATGCTAAGTTACATACGACTTACCCTGTAGATTACCCTGTAGATGCGTATTGCAAGCATGGAAAAGTTAAATTGTACCGCTTGTAATGCTAAGTTACATACGACTTCCCTGTAGATTACCCTGTAGATGCGTATTGCAAGCATGGAAAAGTTAAATTGTACCGCTTGTAATGCTAAGTTACATACGACTTACCCTGTAGATTACCCTGTAGATGCGTATTGCAAGCATGGAAAAGTTAAATTGTACCGCTTGTAATGCTAAGTTACATACGACTTCCCTGTAGATTACCCTGTAGATGCGTATTGCAAGCATGAAAAAGTTAAATTGTACCGCTTGTAATGCTAAGTTACATACGACTTACCCTGTAGATTATCCTGTAGATGCGTATTGCAAGCATGGAAAAGTTAAATTGTACCGCTTGTAATGCTAAGTTACATACGACTTCCCTGTAGATTACCCTGTAGATGCGTATTGCAAGCATGGAAAAGTTAAATTGTACCGCTTGTAATGCTAAGTTACATACGACTTCCCTGTAGATTACCCTGTAGATGCGTATTGCAAGCATGGAAAAGTTAAATTGTACCGCTTGTAATGCTAAGTTACATACGACTTACCCTGTAGATTACCCTGTAGATGCGTATTGCAAGCATGGAAAAGTTAAATTGTACCGCTTGTAATGCTAAGTTACATACGACTTACCCTGTAGATTACCCTGTAGATGCGTATTGCAAGCATGGAAAAGTTAAATTGTACCGCTTGTAATGCTAAGTTACATACGACTTCCCTGTAGATTACCCTGTAGATGCGTATTGCAAGCATGGAAAAGTTAAATTGTACCGCTTGTAATGCTAAGTTACATACGACTTACCCTGTAGATTACCCTGTAGATGCGTATTGCAAGCATGGAAAAGTTAAATTGTACCGCTTGTAATGCTAAGTTACATACGACTTCCCTGTAGATTACCCTGTAGATGCGTATTGCAAGCATGAAAAAGTTAAATTGTACCGCTTGTAATGCTAAGTTACATACGACTTACCCTGTAGATTATCCTGTAGATGCGTATTGCAAGCATGGAAAAGTTAAATTGTACCGCTTGTAATGCTAAGTTACATACGACTTCCCTGTAGATTACCCTGTAGATGCGTATTGCAAGCATGAAAAAGTTAAATTGTACCGCTTGTAATGCTAAGTTACATACGACTTACCCTGTAGATTATCCTGTAGATGCGTATTGCAAGCATGGAAAAGTTAAATTGTACCGCTTGTAATGCTAAGTTACATACGACTTCCCTGTAGATTACCCTGTAGATGCGTATTGCAAGCATGGAAAAGTTAAATTGTACCGCTTGTAATGCTAAGTTACATACGACTTCCCTGTAGATTACCCTGTAGATGCGTATTGCAAGCATGGAGGTCGAATGGGACAGAGTGAGGGTAAGGCGTTGTACTTCCGAGTTCTGACTCTCTCACCCATATTACGAAACACAGCTATATTAGCTGCTTTACACTGATCTTTTGTGAGAGGGTGCAACTACCCAGGTCGTGGTAGCCCATACATGAGCTGCAGTAAGATGGGCAAAGTTTGGCTCTACCACTGTCATCAATTCTTGATTGGCCTTTTCGCGTTACTACTATAGTAGCATGAGTAATCTTTGTTCGTATTGCTGTCTATAACGGCGCTAAAATTGTTTGGACATTTCAAAGATAAAACGTTTTCCAGGTACGACATCACATTCACTTCGATCGTGCTATGCTGTTGGATTCCTGACATTTATTATTTTATATCCGTTGTCTTCCGTTTGTGACGGCGCGCAATATAATTTATGGCTGCTTTTTAATATTGCGTTGAAAAGGTCTCAATTTGCACGTGTAAAAATGTGTTTCCTGTATTTGAATAATTTGGTTTTTCATTAATGTCTATTTTATTTAGTTTGCAATACACTAGTCACACGTATACATATAAACATTAAAGGGAGTAATTATACATTTCATCTTTTTTTCTTCTACAAAAAATGCCGTGTTGTAATGTATACGCGTATATAATGTTGCCTTTGTGAAGTAATACAACTATGACCATTCACCATCTTCATTAATGTAGCTTCCTGGCAGTGAATGAGTTCTTAAAATTTGTGTACACTTATAATAAACAAACTCGCGGTCTGGTATGGACACAGTAGAAAAACTTGTAAATATTGGTCACTCATTTAAGGATGACGATGAAATAACTCGATCTTTTATGTGGCAAGGGGAATAGAGATGTGTCAACTCGACTTTCTAACTCGAGTTAACTCAAGTTGTTAAAATGCAAGTTCACTCGAGTTGAATTCTCCCTTACTCGAGTTTGGGCTGGCGGTAAATGAACGAATCAAGCGAAAGAGCCAGAGCGCGATTTGTTCGTAGAAATTATATATGCAAACTATAAAGAGCTTTTTAATTCAATCCCAACTAAGAACTACGAAGTTTAGCAATGATAATTGTCCTAACAGTGAGTTGGATGGAAGAAGAAATATGTAAAAAAGTAATTTGTATCAAATCATACACTCTCCTTCTTCCAGCTAACTCGAGTTGTGTAACTCGAATTCAATCTCAGTTAACTGAATTTCAACTCGAGTTAACTCGACTTGTGTTTTTTCCGAGTTGGCACATCTCTAAGGGGAAATGAAAGACTCCGTGTATAGGTAGGTACCTACATTCGTGAAATGTTTGGGCTGGCCAGTGTATTTTAAAATGTGTTACAAACACACAAATCAAAAACGTAAATATTATTTCTAATTTCATATTTCCGTTTAAAATGTGTGTTATAAACGATGTGTTAATGTTATTCTATTAATTATATCTTCCCGTGTGCTTGGTCGGACGCGCTCGTAAAATAAGCTTAGGTGTAGCGGAGGGACATCCGAAAATAAACTGCAACTCTGACTGCATCTGTGTATGGTATCAACAGTCAATTCATCTGGTATCCCATGGAACTCTATACTAATAATGCTTGTTTCACATAGAGCCAGTGGTCGCGGAGTGTCAATACCTATTGGAGAAGTCTTGAGTCTTGAGTGTACCTACACTCAAGACTTCTTGGGCCCGTATTAATAAATCTATCTCAAGTCTGAGAGCGATCTTAAGTGGGTACGCATTTGACAAATAATTTTGTACTGATATGACATAAGAATTATCTCAGACTTGAAATTGATTTATTAATACTTAATCCTACTAATATTATAAATGTGAAAGTTTGTGAGTGTGGATGTATGTATGTATGTTTGTTACTCCTTCACGCAAAAACTACTGAACGGATTTGGATGAAATTTGGAACACAGATAGTTTATAACCGGGATTAACATATAGGATACTTTTTATCCCGATAATCCCGAAATTTTTGTTACGTTAAATACTACGCGGACGAAGTCGGGGGGCACAGCTAGTTACAAATATTTTAATACAATACTTAATTGCAAGTTACAGCTAAAGTAAGTAATATCGAAAAGGAAAAGTAACAGTTGAATTGGCGTATTTTCTTTCATTTCATTAAGATAATTCTAAATTTTGTCATAATCGTAAATGGCTACATTTTTTGCAAATTGCACGATTGATTCGTCTTTATTATATTAAAAGTCGTGCAATAAGTTTGTGGGACTTGAAAAAATCTTTAATTTTGAAAATATCTCTGAAACGTTGAAATAAAACTATTTTTCGGATTTTATCGCGTTTATTTAATTTATGTTCCCGACGTTTCGGCTGCTTTACAGCAGCCATGGTCACGGGGGGACTGAGGTGTTAGACGTCCTGATGTCATAGTTAGTAACTGGGTACCCTCATATTAAGTTGTTGTTTGCGGTCCGATCCACGCAGAAAGTGCTCACAGTGTCTCGAGGTCTTGCAATGGTACACTTGGTTTTGGATTTAATTATATTAATTACTGGATCCCAAGTTGGTGGTAGCAGCCAGCCATCTTCCCTATTGAAATTAGGATGTTTTTTAATTTCAATGGCCTCACGTATCATCCTTGGTCGGAATCGGTGTTCTTTTGCGAGGATCTGTGGTTTATCAAATCTGATATAATGGCGGGTGCGGTCCTGTACATGTTCACAGATTGCAGACTTCGTGGAGCGCCGGTGTTTCACGTCAGCTAATGTTCTTTTACGCGGGTTTTTACTGATCTTTTAGTTTGCCCTTTGTAGGAGAGCCCACATTCACAGTCGAGTTTGTATACCCCTGCATCTTGTAGAGGAATGTGACACTTGACAGGTGGTAAGAACTGACTAATCTTCTTTGGTGGCTTGAAATAAGTTTTGATTGAAGCACGTTTCAAGATGTAGCCAATCTTGTCTGTGACACCTCTTATATATGGTAGTACAGCAGGTAGACGCTCGACTGTGGCTGGTTTCACTCGGTCACTGTGATGGAGGCGCGGGATCCGAAGCTTGTTGTCATGCAATACTTGCTTGACGTGACGGATCTCGGCAGCCAGGTGTTGCTCATCACAGATCCCTTGTGCTCTCTGAAACAAAGATTTACCCACGGTAGCTAACTGTGTTGGATGGTGGTGAGATTCACCGTTTAAGTACCTATCAGTATGGGTATTTTTCCTATACACGGTGTGGCCTAAGGTGTTATCAGGTTTACGGATTACTAAAACATCTAAGAATGCTAGAGTGTTGTTGGCCTCTAACTCCATTGTAAATTTGATTTTAGAGTGTATGGCGTTAAGATGGTCAAGAAATGCTGTTATTTTGTCAGATGGTAATATTGTGAAAGTATCGTTTACGTACCGCTTGTAGAATCTTGGGGTCACAGGTGAAGTGCGAAGGGCTGTCTCCTCGAAGTCTTCCATGAATATAACACCTCAGTCCCCCCGTGACCATGGCTGCTGTAAAGCAGCCGAAACGTCGGGAACATAAATTAAATAAACGCGATAAAATCCGAAAAATAGTTTTATTTCAATGTGTAGTATTTGCGTAAATATAAGAAAACAATATCTCTGAAACGATTGAATTTATCGAAATATACAGGGGGTCAGTTTGTTGCATTTTAGCTTCATACTCTGCATGGAATACGTCGAATTTCTATTAACCCTATGTACTTTCATGTAACGTTTTATTATTTTTAATTAGAAATATTATCATCTTTGTGTGCGTGATCGTGGATCTGGATATCATACACGGTTGAATATAAATAGGTTGAGATTTTCAAAATAGGAAAAAGGTGATCAAGAGTTAACGATAGCGTAACCAGTTCTAGCCATAACAATAAAGGTACTTATAACATGCAGTTGACTCTATGTTTTGATGAATAAAGACTAAACAGAAGACCGTTATTTTATTACAAATTTAACGTTGGAAGGAATCGCTATTGTTTCCAATTTGGATGAAGAGCCAATCTTGACCCCAAATTACTGTTGTTTCTTAGAACAGTGACCGGAACGTCCAATGGTCATGTCGAAATATATTGTCACGAACACAAAGTGAGGAAGTGTCACGTGGTTGATATGCACCACTGGGCCGTACGCAACTTCCTTGGCCTGATTGTAGTGGTTACTCATAAATTATGTCATGGTGCCATTATTACTGTTAACTGTTTAACAGGAACTTGGTAACGTTATGATTAGAATGTTACTTGTTATTTACACCTATATTTATTAAAATGTTTCAAAGCCCCAAATAGTACTAAGGGGTTTGGATGAGTATAAGGGAATATAATTTAATTACCTACATATAGAAAATTGCGATCAAATTCTTAAAAAACATATTTAAGGGCATGAGTACTATTTAAACATAACAAACATCTTTAAAAATAGTGGCTCCTTACGTAAATGCAGTTTACACTGTTAACTAGGCCATTGGATGAGTTCTAAAGCCACAACACGATATTTGTGACAAAATTTCAAAGGCCCGCAACCTAGCCTGCAACTCTGAAAATATTTTATTTATATACTCGTACTTATAGATTGAATTTACGTATTCTTATATTAGCTAGCCTTATGTACTACTTAATTATTATTCCGGGCTTCTGACACACCCTATAATATAAAAATTATTGGACTTCTAATCTGTTTCCAGAACTTTTCAATTAAAACAAATCGCTTACAACACTATTAAATAATGACTAATACCGGTGGGTATAAAATAAACAATCGCTTTACATTGTCGGCTGTGCGCGTGCGCTCGCGATGACATTTGGACGTAGGTTTACAAAATGGAACCAACCCACACACACTTCTGCAAACTAAAACCAACCTAGAATCACTGACACAAGGTTGGTTTTGGTATACAGAAGTGCATGGGGGTTGATTCCATTCTGCAAAACTATATTCATTTGGCCAGGTGAGAGGCGGCCGTTCCCTAACCGCGACCCTTCCGACCGATGCTCTATCCGATGCCTTCACCGGCTGGCCGTTTGTGTAACTTTTACTACCTACAATCGAACCGCTGCTGAAGAGTTACGTAATAAAGCGTGGTGTTAATACAGCAAAAGTATTTATCTAGAATGTTCCCTAAGGTACATATAAAGGTGTTAAGGTAATGTCACCTCTTTAGTTACCTACTAGCTTCCTTAGCATATATTTTGTTTTATGGATGTCGATAATATCACCACCATTCGGGTCTAACTACAGCTAAGCACTATCCAGGTGACCCCACAAGTACAAACAAATCATAATCGGTCAAGCCGTTTAAGAGAAGAATTACGAATATACGCGCATCAGAATTTTATATTGTTACCTGTGTAAAGTTTATAAGATTACCTATACCTGATTATGGATCTCAATGACCTAAGTAGTGTCTCTTAGTTCAAGCTTCAGTTACAGTAACAGATACCAAACTTGTAAGTAACAATTTACATTTTGGGCCTCGCCACTCAATTAGCCACTTCATATGATAAAAACCTAATTCGCACAAATTAACTGAACTATTGTCATAAGTATAAAAAATCATTGGAGTTGCAAATTAACTGTAGTTTCCGACTGTAGCCGTCCTTACGTTGATATTTAAGGTTTCCATTCGTGAGTGAGCCGAACGAAGGTCAGTTTGGATTTTGTAACGAAATATTACTGGAATACCGCAAACGTGCGTGGTCACTGTTCTGTAGCCGGCTACGCAATCAGTAATTACTGATTGTCTTTTAGTTTCATCCTAAATATCATCTTATCCCTAGATAAGCATGCCACGCAATAGCTCCTCTATGGTTTGATATACACCTGTGTGTATATACGACGCGTCACGTGTTAATGATGTATAATTCCGGTACAAATGCCTAAGGCATCGGTCAGACCTACTAACAAATACCTATATAATTTTATCAATAAAACTTCCTTCATTTGCATATTCGAGTTGTTAAGACATTAATTGATCCGGTTTTAAATGTTATCTCACGAGAAATCTGTAAATTTCAAATCGTAAAATGCGTGTGGTCCTAAGGAATTATTTGGTAAATATTTGCCAAAAATACACGAAGTGTTTTTTAAAAGCCAAGAAGCTTAATCTGTTCAAAATGTTTCGTTAAAGGTGGTGTTAATAAATATTAGGTATTTTTTAATTATAACCGCGTCATTTAATTAGGCGGCGTATCTAAGGCCGCCTGTATATTTTTATTACAGCTTCTGTGAAGGGTGTTAGCCGTTAATTAAAGGGAACATCGTAGGGGAGGATGAAAATACAAATTCATTTAAAACAGCGACCATTCGGGCATAATTAGAATGCTTTAGCTTGTGGTGAAATTTGAATAAGTAGGGTTTAATTATAATATTATTTCAATAATTATATTTTAGTGTAAGCCCAGGCGTATATGGGCATATTTTGGGAGGCAATGGTCTCTTTGGGAGGCAATGGTCTCTTTCTGCGAATCAGTAATGTCGCAGAAAGAGGCCGCGGAGAGGGTCAGGGAGGAAGATGCCGCAGCTGACCCGATCCGAAGAGCACGGCGGGGCAGAAGGAGAAGGCGCTATGCGCATCTCCTGCCTCCGCCATAGTGGAGGGACGGGATGTTGGGTAGGAGGTCGGGGGACCTCCTGCTCAAACTCATCCCCAGAGGGGGGACCTAGTCCCAATTTGAAGTCTGTGGCCTGGCACTAATGCCAGGCCTGCCCCCGGGGCGTCACAGTGCATACTCAGATCCTGTGGCGCTCCATGATAAAGGTGGTGAGGGCAGACCGCTGGGTTTTAGTGGGTAGTCTGGACCATGTTCAGGAGCCCCACATAACCGTCCGAGTTCCCCCCGGTCTCGGACGGTATGTGTAAATGCATTTCCCAGCGAAAACAAAAAAAAAAAAAAGGCGTATATGGGCCCACTGGGACCGAAACCCCTCCCACCTCCCACAAAAGATCGGCGTAAAGTATCATCATCATCATCATCAGCCTATGCTTGTCCACTGCTGGACATAGGCCTCCTCTAATGAGCGCCATAGCGCCCTGTCTTCAGCTTGCCACATCCAGCATCTGCCTGCAGTCTTTCGCAGATCGTCATCCCACCTGGTCGGAGGGCGTCCTACACTACGCTTGCCGAGTCGAGGTCTCCACTCAAGAACACGTTTACCCCAGCGGTTGTCGGTTCTTCGCGAGATATGGCCAGCCCACTGCCACTTCAGCTTGCTAATTCTTGCGTAAAGTATAGTTCGTTAAATTTCAGAAGATGCATGCTGTGCCTGTGACTATTATAATATAATAATAATGTTAGCCCTTTTTGACGTCCCACTCCTGGGCACGGGCCTCCCCTCAACACGAGGGGGATTCAGGCCATAATCCACCACGCTGGCCCAGTGCGGGTTGGCGGATTTCACATGTCTTTCGAAAATTGGTTAAATCTTCTAAGACATGCAGGTTTCATCACGATGTTTTCCTTCACCGTAAGCAAGTGATAATCATATAGAAATTATGATTCGCACATAGATTTAGAAAAATCCAGAGGTTCGAGCCGGGGTTTGAACCCGAGACCTGGTAGCCCGCAAGACGCGTGCTTAACCAATCGGCTATCACTGTTACTGTGACTATTATGCCACTGGAATATGGGTTAATTTGCAATAACTCACGTGTCTTCATAAAATGAACTGACTGTAGCTATTATAGCCGCGTTCGGTACGATGAGCGAGAGAACCGGAAGGACAAATCCCTTAACCCTTCCTCTCCCTCTGTGCCGCTCCCCTTCAGATTGGCAACATGCGATCACTTTAGTTTTGCAAGCAACTAGAGGCTACGGTAACTGCTTAACATCCTGCGGGTCGTAAGCTTGTTTGCCGAATTTATACTAAGACAAAGAAATATTAGATTTCACAATTCGCCATGAAATGTTACTATCTATTTGTTTAGGAAATAACTACGGAACCACAGATATAGATTTACATATGTATGTACTTAGCGTATCCGAAAACCTCGACCAAGCGTCAAGGTTGGTCGCCGATAACTCACAGTCCTCGCGACTACAGATATAAAAATATGACGAGATAATCACTCGAGAGAATCGTAGCGGGCGGAGGGGCATCGGCGGCATCGCTGTCTTTGAATCCGTTTGGATTTCCCGCCATCTGTGACGTCACAGTAGGTGTTTAAAATTTGGCACGCTTGGTTTCAATACAAATCGTGATACTTGCGTTATATCTGTGTACGGAACCATTTAACATATGGTATGCTGAAACGGACACATAAAACGCAAATTTAATGATAACTTTACAAATAACTGGTCCTTATCGTAGTAAATGTGCGTGAAGCAGTGTGATTTCAACACGTTCAATAATAGCGCTGGTATTGCCGATGGGTGCATTCCTTCCACAAACAGAACTTACTTAATAGGTGTTTGATTTCATTAATGTTGGCGGAAATTATTGCTGTTTGGCCTACAGCAAAAATATTGCTATATAAATATCCTTTTCATTACTCATACTCTGAATTTAGGTCTGAAGTTGCCTGAGGAGCGGGTTGAAAGTAATACTTTTCTGGCCCGGGAGAATCGCTTTCAACTGACGGCTGTCAAATTATAAAAAAAACTAGATCCATTTTCACATTTCTATGGAACCATGTTCAAACTTTTTCTACAGTCACTCAATTACAGCACGATGTAAAATTGAAATAACATAATGTTAAGTATTAATTAAATAATATATATTTTAAAATGACTTAATTATAATTTAGTTTCAAGAATTTCTTTTAAATAACATAGATTTGGGCAAAATATTTAAAGATGAAAATGAAAAATAATGGCTAAATAATGAAGCTGGCCGGCCAACGAAAAAAAAAAAACAAAATAGGCGGCAATCCGATCTTTTTTTTTTTTCGAGTTGTAGAGTATTGTTCATACTTCCTTGTATTATTTCTTTAGCCAATTCCTGTTTTTATTTTTATTTCCTTGTATTCGTAATGAAAAGCACAGTGTTAACCTCGCGTGAAAGACTTATTTTGTCCCTCGAACTATTATAAACGTTGCGAAAGTAAACTTTACGTTAAAATTTACGTCTGAATAGAAAATAGTGTAAATTACAATAATAATTCAGTTTATTGAAAAACATTCTACATATATTCATATCGGTGCAATGTGTCCATTTTTGTGAATGTCATTCATGTCACAAACGCCTTCGCATAGGTGAGATTATGAAATCACGGTTAAACTCATCAATTCGATTCCCACACTTGACTCTCACGACTTCCGTGGAGATAGATATAAGAACCTGATAATTACACATTTGGGCTTTTTGTAACTTTCCCAGGCTTCAGAGAGATTGTATTTGTTTATACTATCAATGTGTTGATTTTAGGAAATTAGTGCGATCCAAAGAATTTGTAATAATAAGACATTATTATTACAAATGCTTTGGTGCGATCAATGGTTTCAAGTGTCTATGAAACTAAATGTGAAAGTTTTTTTAAAATTTTAACAATAATAAATCTAAAGATATTTCTAAACTGACGCTTACGCTACTATCAACCCTATTAAGACGAGGCAGTCGCAATTTTTGGGTTCTTAATTCGAAATATTTCTATAATTTTATAGATTAAGAAGCTTATTTTCAGATATGTGTTATTCAAGAACATTAACTAGGATTACATATATAGGAAAACACGATTAAGTGAAATTTCTTCGATAGAAAAAAAATCCAAAGTTGGCTGTTATTGCTTTTTATTTTCATTTCATCCACGATATTATTACGAATTAGATGACGATATTTTTTTAAAACATAGTAAATGATAATATCTAGGATCGCTTATAAGAAAAAATTTTATCCATTCCCTAGTTTTGTTAATAACCAAAGAAATATTGTTAAGCGCTTATGTGGTTTACTTCCGAGCGCGCGGTCACTAGTGTCATCTCATATTTTCTATACATGAAGTAATTGCATCACTGTCATATTCTAACTAGCTCAGTCGTCTGCGGACGTCATCGAGGTCGGACCTATGCCGATTTTTTTCAGATCCGAATTTAAATAAATTCGTCGTAACCAATACGTAAACGGAGAGAGTGGAAACTCCTTTGGTCAAATAAAAAATATTTCAAGTGCGAGTCCGATACTATATGTACTTGTATATCGTAGTAATTTGACAGATTTTCAGTCTTTTTTTTAAAGTTCATTATTCTATTTCCATATAATTTCCAACGTAAATTTTCACTTGCTGAACGGCGAAGGGAGACATTATGAGAAAACATACGTTTATTTAAAGACATGTATTTCAGTAGACATTGCTTTTGAATATTACTTAACGAAATGCTTATTTTATTAATGCTTTATTAATTATATTTTATAATATAATCATTGTTTATTTATAACGTCGTTCAGGGGGAAGGGGTATTTTAAAAGTCAACTTATATTTTAGACTATTTAAAATGTACTAAAAAATATAATTTGGCCACCGCTTGGCGCAGTGGTTCGAGCGTAGGCCGCTGGGTTCACTGCATCGTGTGGTTGCGGGTTCGATTCCCGACAGGGTAAATTTCGAAAATGGCCTCTTCGTAATTTTCCCTAGTCTGGGTGACACTGGGATCATCCCCAGTCCATTGTATGGTACCCATAGTACAAGCGTTGCTTAGTTTGGGACCATACAGTTGGTGTGTTCGTCTGGCGATATTTATTTATTTGTATGTTAATAATCGTATGACATATTCGTATGACGTAATCGAATATGTCATAACATACAACAATAAAATGACATGAAAAAATATTCAAAATAAATTTTAATTTGGCACTAACACAGACGTGTAAGTGATCTTATCCGTGTCCGATATCAATTCGAATAATTTAAAATACCACCAGTTAGAGGTGATTACGTGAAAAAGGCCATTGCGGAGCTCAATATTTAGTAATCCTACTAATATTATAAATGTCGAAGTTTGTGAGTGTGGATGTATGTATGTATGTATGTATGTATGTATGTTTGTTTGTTATTCCTTCACGCAAAAACTACTGAACGGATTTGAATGAAATTTGGAACACAGATAGTTTATAACCGGGATTAACATATAGGATATTTTTTATCCCGATAATCCCGAAATTTTTGTTACGTTAAATACTACGCGGACGAAGTCCGTGGGCACAGCTAGTATAATATAAATAATAGTTTTAGCCCTTTTGACGTCCCACTTCTGGGCACTTGCCTCCCCTCAACACGAGAGGGATTCAGGCCATAATCCACCACGCTGGCCCAGTGCGGGTTGGCGGATTTCACATGTTTTTCGAAAATTGGTTAAATCCTCTAAGACATGCAGGTTTCATCACGATGTATTCCTTCACCGTAAGCAAGTGATAATCATAATATATAAATTATGATTCGCACATAGATTTCGAAAAATCCAGAGGTTCGAGCCGGGGTTTGAACCCGAGACCTGATAGCCCGCAAGACGCGGGCTTAACCAATCGGCAATATTTAGTAAATGGGATTTATTTTTTTAAAACTGGTAACCTACCCTATAATTATATTGCTTTCAATATTTAAACACAGTTTTGTAGCGGTACCAAAAATCCATTTTAGCGCCAGTTTGCAGCCTTCTAGCCTCTGAATAAAAGGACTGTGACGTCGGGCGCTCGGACAGAGTGACATGACCAAATTATCTGGGGAACCATAGATATAGGAAGAAGCGAAAACTAGGAGTACTATACTTCATAAAACATAGCTTGATTGTTAGAAATAAAATAAGGTTTTATTTAAATTTCATATTTGATTTGTTTTTCTGGATTTATTCTCTGTCAATTGTTTAAGAAGATCAATTGTCACTCTCTTGTAATTTTTCGTTCCTTTATGTGTCAAATAAATTTACTAACTAAATTTATTATATACTAGCTGAGCCCGCGACTTCGTCCGCGTGGAATTTAACTTAACAAAAAGCCCGCTCCCGCGTTCTGAGCCCGCGTGACAGGACCCATTTTTTTTCTAAAATTAATTAACCTGCTTATAACATCAGCTATCTACCAGTGAAAGTCCCGTCAAAATTGGTCCAGCCGTTTCGGAGATACTCTTTGATTTCATGTTTTTTTATTTGTGATTTCATGTGTTTTTATTTTTATACGCTGAACCCTAATTGTTTTTCTAAAATTAAAGTAGCCTAAGTTACTCCTTATAACATCAGCTATCTGCCAGTGAAAGTCCCGTCAAAATCGGTCCAGCCGTTTCGGAGATTACCGGGAACAAACACACAGACAGACAGAAAGACAGACAGACAGACAAATTTTTTTTAAAACACGTTTTTGTTATAGGTGTCGTATGTACTTTCATATGCATTTAGTGAAAAGGTGTTATTTTGATATTACAAACAGACACTCCAATTTTATTTATTTGTATAGATTTCATTTCCATCCCACTGAGCTCTGCAATAATGAGTCATAAAGAGATGCCATGACTAATATTGATATCTGCGACTTAAGTCAAAGTGATATTTATAGGGTTGTGAGGATATAAAAAATGTCGATAGAAATTATGGACGTTTCTTGCTATCATCAATGCTAAAAACTAATATTTTAATATAAAATGACATTTATTCTCTTAAAGGAGTACAACCCAAATCGCTAAAACAATCTTGTAAATTAATTATAAACTCTTGTTCGCAAATATTATCAAATCGGACGTCCCGCTCCCGAAATTAGATTTTATTTACTCACTATTATTTTAGATCCAGTATGCACAAATGTAAATAATGTTATGATATTAAAATATACAATAAAATTAAAAGATAAATTAAGTTTTATTTCAAATATCGTCTGTGGTCACGATGATTCATCGCCCATCACTAATTAGATCGGCATGCCCATGAAGTATGACATTGACAGGTACTGTTTGTACTATTATGAAATTCAAGACTTCATAGGCGTGATTTTACTGACAGTTGTCGCAGAGATTAAGCTATATTTTATGAAGTATAATTATGAGAATTTTTTAATCCCAAGTTGCGGACTATTATATAATATTTTGGAAAATCTGGCATATGGGTATAATTTTCTAGGTTTTTGGCGTGCCGATTACGATTATGACGTAAATTTTGGATTCCAAGATGACAGACGACCGACCTTACTATCGGTTTATAATCTAGCTAACTACCGAATTTAAGAAAATACAATTTTTCGGCATAATTCAATTTGCAATTGCCTTTGTGTTTTAAGACTTATTACCTGGTTTTTTTAAACGGAACATCTTTACTTCGACTATGTCGCGGGCACATGGAATCAGTATACTTGACGCCCAAATTTTTGGGGTATTGGGCGACTAAGGAATGATAAAAAAATAGAACTGACTTCAATAAAACCTGCATTAAAAAGCTAGAAATGACAATTTATGTCATATGGAGTCGCTGCGCTGCGCTGGTGGAATCTTTACGTTAGGACAGCGTCTTAGGTACCTACCAACTCCTACTTAGGTACTTGAATTGACACTGACTCCAAATTAGGGACCTCCAAATTTCTAGCGTTTTATTTAGCGCACCCAGTTTTATTGGAATCGATATTTTTTTATAAAGTTTTGGTCATGTTTTTAATGGTAAACTACGTATTGAATTGCTGGTAACCGTAAATAGTCCACCTCCCAAACTACTGAACCGATTTTGGTATCAATAAATAATAATATAAACAATAAAAAATATCAAATAAATAAATATTCTTTCAAATTGGTTTATAAATGACGGAGATCTGAGGTAACATACATAAAAAACAACTGAACTGAGAACTTCATCCATATTTTTAATTCTGTAAAAAAATAACTATTTAGACTGCTCCATAGATTTCCGTAGTGCCGACGTAATGACGTGGCTAGCGAACGCGAGTGTCAGATAGCCCAAAACTGATATTCATTTTTCTGGCCATAGCCCCTTAATAGGTTATTTAAAATTTTACAAGCAAATTACTCAACGAAAATGGACAGTAAATCATTTCAGGCTTTATACTACTGCTAAACGATACCGCGCTAGGGCAGGTCACAGTAGAAACATTATAAATATTAAATACTAGCTGTGCCCACCGACTTCGTCCGCGTAGTATTTAACTTAACAAAAAAAAATCGGGATTCTCGGGATAAAAAGTATCCTATGTGTCAATCCCGGTTATAAACTATCTGTGTTCCAAATTTCATCCAAATCCGTTTAGTAGTTTTTGCGTGAAGGAGTAACAAACATACATCCACACTCACAAACTTTCGCATTTATAATATTAGTGGGATATAACTTACGTTGATCGGATTATAATATGTTAATTACCAAATAGGTATTGTACAGTTAAATTACAATAAAATATAATTAAAATTTGCTTTGTAGCGAGTCATTTTTAATTATTTGCTATTAAGTGTAATAAAATCACAAGTTCCATTTAATTTATAAAAATTAGAAATCAATTTTCACCATTATCAAAAATACTACATTTTCATAAAGATTTCCAGCCGCCCCACCGTGACGACCGCTTGGCGGAGTGGTTCGAGCGCTGGCCGCTTAGCTCACTGCACGTGATGGTTGCGGGTTCGATTCCGCCGGTGAAAATTTCGGAAATGGCCGTTTCGTAATTTGCCTTAGTCTGGGATCGTCCTTAGTCCATTGTGCGGTACCCATAGTTTGCTTACTTTGGGTCCATACAGTTTGTGTGTCAGTCTGGCGATACTAAGATACAAAACATAAATCTCTTACGCTGGTTAACCCTGATAAGCCCCATTATATTATAAGTACATTTAAGTAAATAGTTAACGTGAGATTTTACTGTTTTTAAACAATAATTGAAGGTATCACGTCACGACCCTTTGCCGTACCGCATTTTCTACTACAGTAATACCTACACTTAAACCTGCTGGTTCAGCGTTCCCAAGAAGGGAATGGTGCCAACTGAATAGGGTACGAACTGGATGCGGGCGAAGCAATGCCTTCATGTCCATGTGCGGGTGGAGGGAATCACCGGAGTGTGAGTGTGGAGCTGCTGTCCAGGATGTTGAGCATATAGCTAGAGACTGCCCACAAGGTACCACGGCTGCCCAACAGACCTGTTCTCTCTCGAAAACGACGCTATCCATTGGATTCAGCAATTAAAAGATATAATAACTTTATAATTTTGATTTTAATGTTAACTAATTGTGAACAATTGTAAAATGCCATACGAATAAATAAATACTAAACTAATATTATTATTATTTTAAATATTATTATAAGCGACAATGCTTGAAAATCAACCCGTAAGCACCAATAAACAACGTTAAAATACCTGCAGACTGAACAAAAAATGTAAAATTATTTAAAATTTTAATCTGCAATACTTAATTGAAAGACATAATATATAGAACATTAATTAAAATACAGCATTATAATATTCATAAGTTAGCCTCGGGCGTTGTCCATCATAAAATAGACCGAGAAGCGAATTGCGCTTAATTAATCAACATGTCCAGACATTAATTAGGTAATGACGGGTGGTCATTTAAGATGTGCTTTTATTTTTAAACGATTTTTATTAATTCGCGCTTCATTTTTAATAGACATGAGTCGCGATGTATTCAGAAAATATTCTAGTTTATTTTTAAAAAAAGTATTTATAACCGACCCGCAAATGACAAGCGCCAGTTTTTGTATTGAATTTATTCTGCCAATTCTCGACGTGGTCAACCTAGGATATACGAATATATCTGTGTTTCTAAGAACGCCCCTGGTAACACCGCTACACAATGGCAAAACACATTTGTGGTTTGCGAACACACAAAATATGATAGAAACCCGTACCCTATACATACATTGACCATTTTGACCAATTCACTTTGGCAAACAAGCGTGCGTTTGGAGACTCGTTTTCAATCCCCTTATGGCTAAAGCGCCCACCTAGCCCGCGAAATTCAAAATTTTCGAGTATTTAATAGTTTATAAAAAATCAGAAAACATTAAAAACAACATTTTGCAGTTGGCGAAAAAGAGCGTAGGTATGCAATGCATTTATTAATATATCCAACTTACTCTAAAACATTTCAAGAACAACAAATAACCAGAAAAACTGGCAATTTTTGTATTTAGTGATTTACTAGTATCATATCCACCGTGATAATATTCGATTGTTAGGGTCTCCTCTGCTAATGGATACTGAGTAGATTTATAATTGGAAATAAAGGTGTTTAAGTTCAATTGATTATTTTCAAAATGTTTATGGTACTTTGGTTTCGATTGTTAGGGTCTCCTCTGCTAATGGATACTGAGGAGATATATAATTGGAAATAAAGGTGTTTAAGTTCAGTAGATTATTTTCAAGTTGTTTATGATTGATTTTATGAGAGTTATGATTGATTATATTGCGATGGGGTTTTTTATTTGGCTGTGTCGTCTAGTTTGGGTCTATATCTAGTATAGTTGGATGTATAATGTTGGATGAATTTTAAGTTGTGTAAGGTAACAACGTGGACATTACATTGGATGATTTGATAGACTTAGTAACCATAATCAACTTGTACGTCAATACGGGATTTAGCGATCTTTAATCTTTGGCAGAGTCCGTGATAATATTTAGAGTAAAATAAATGTATTAATAAACGCACTGCATACTGTGATAAACCATAAAAATACTCGTAAATTTTGAATTTCGCGGGCTAGACAGGCGCCATCACCTTATAGGAGGATGATAATGGAATTCGGTTAGTAATAGTACCCAAGTAATTTTATGGTTTTTGTTTGTTTTATGGTTTTATTGAGTATTTTGTTTTGTTTTGATTTTGATTTGTATAATTTTCTATTATTCTCGACATCGCGATGTCGACGCGCAATTGTTTTGGCAATATATCTGGCCCTTAAGATACAGGCAATGCCTAGTTTAAGGGTCACAAGTTAAGCACTCTTACATAATTATTGTTATGTTCCTCAAGTCTACGGAAAACATTTGTAAACGAATTAACCTGCAAACATGAAGATTTAGAGATAAATAAATATTTTTTAATTTTTTTTCATTTAATTCGCATTATAATACGAGTTTACTTACGTGAAGGACATTTTCGTGAAGAAACCTGCATTATGACTTCAACGTTTTTACAATTTATCGAAAGACATGTGTAATCTGTCAACCGTCACTGAGTCAACCGCCTTAATCCCTTTCGCATTTAGAAGAGGCCTCTGCCAGGAGTGTCACATGAATACGAAATTATTTTATCATTATTCGTATTACTTATAAAATTCCCGTGTGTGTGTGTTCATAGTCCTTCTCCTAAACGGCTTCACTGATTTTGATGTTTTTTTTGCACTCATGGAGTGAGCTGAATGGTTCATGAGTAGGTTTTCATCCCCTGTTCCTACGCTTGTATTTATGCATCCATGTATTGAGCATCGGTCTCGGATGGGTTGACTGATTGCTACACGCACTATTGCTAGTCGTGGTGTAATTGGTCCGGTCGAAATGTCTATCATCTAGTTATGACACATCGCACAGTTGCGTGTTTGTGTTAGGTAAGAGATGACTTAAATAGCTGTACATCACGACCAACGAGAAGCGATAGGAAATGATAATAACGTTCGTGTTCAAGACTGTCATTGCCGGGCTCGCCAAAATTCGGGCATCCTTTTTCTAAATTCGTGGTTCATTTTGTGTCGGAAACTGTAATGTTAACTAAAAATAAATGAAGGGAAAAGGTTAAAAACAACGATTTTAGAAAAATAATCAGTTTATTTTCGTATCGCTTCTCGGTGGTAAAGTGCCCAATCAATGGTTTGGATAGTTTTAATTTTCTATTTATCTGTAACTCTACCATTAAAACCGCGTGTCTATGTCAAATATTTGTATGGCATATTGTTCTAGTTACCCGAGGACTAACGACACTAGCGACTAGCGACTCTACTGAACTTGAACTCATGGTAGCCACAGGAGTCAGTTGTTTAAATAGTTGCCTCCAACCAACGTCTTCATTTTATTGACATTAGTCGGCCTTATCATTGTTACATAATAAGAGGTACAGAGGTTCATTACAACAATGTTAGGTTGGTATTGCGTCTTGTGATGAAGATTTCAGACTTTTAATGGCCTCCCTTAACATTTTATATCCTGTACGTTTCTTTGTTTGACTACATTTAACCGTAACCATAAACAGTGTTTATGGTAGATAACTGGATAAGTTATTGAAATAAGGTGTGTTTACGACTTCATTGCTATCTTCCTAGTCGTAAATTCTTTCACATAATAAAAGGAAAAGTGTTATGTTCAGTCGTGTAACAGCTTTGTGCTGTAGCTATAAGGCACTCGTATGGTGTTTACAGGTTGACTTTTAAACATTGCAATGTGTACTGTTTGTTACGGCTGCAATAACTATGTACTTAATAGTTTTGTTGTGAAACTGTCCAAGTACCAAACTATGATATTTTTTATTATACAAGAAGAGGTACCATGAAAAAATACAGCTATGTATATGGTCCTTGATATGGACAATGTTTTAGGAAAGTAATATTTATAATACTAAATCTAAATTATTTCAAGCTTGTCGACTTTAAAAACTATTCATGTTAAAAAATTGAAAATATACTTTTTATAGTTGCTGTGTTTTCTAGCAAGTATTTAATAACGAATAAAGCACTCTAAAATTACGTGGTACTCACAAAGTGTGTGCTTCAGCATAGCTTTCTCAAACAAAGGGAAACACAAAATAGAATTTAAATAGGTTAACGCGTCGATTTGATAGCAGATTCGCAAATGTACCGTCCCAATTCAATCCACTTTTCGCGAGCTGATAACAAAGTGGAGAGTCAAGGCTTCTGATAGCGCAATTTATTGTCCAGATAGACGAAGTTATCTATCGTGTAGTGTCGCCAGACATCGAGAATGTTTGGGAAGTGCTACTCTGTATATACATCTCGGTGCACTTGTTATAATGAAGGGGGGGAGGGTAGGATCTTTGAAAGTGTTCATCACAATGCTTCGTTAAATTATATTATGATTAGTGTCCATCGTAATATTTACAAAATATTGCCGCGGACAGAATCCATTGGTCCACTGGGACTATGAGGCTAAACTTCCTAGCAACGTGTGCTAAGCTGGGTGAAACTGAGGCAATGAAGCGATCCTATTGGACGATGCGAGTGGGCCCGCTTTATAGAACAGCTAGGTGGACGGTCACCCTTTTTATCGGACAATTATCTTTATAGTAGGTCATGTCCCTGTCCCGATTATATCACGATGTTATGGTAACACTATTATTTTATCGAAATATAGGACAATTTAGGCGAGACTGATTGGCATGATTGCTAGACTGGACGCAGAGAGTTTCAATCAAGCTAACGCGTCGCCAAGGCTTCTGACCGGTGGTACCTATCTATCGGATAGGTAATTGGTTCCTCATTGAGCCTATTAGTTTGATATTGCGTACGATTACATCAGTAATAGATATGTTATTCAATACAATCTCGTTGAATATATTTAATGATATACCGGTTGAAACAGAAAAGGTATACTTATTCTTCAAAACTTAACTTTGTAATTCAAAAAATATCAGCTTTGGAGGAAACTTGAAAACAAAAGGTGTTATAGGGATACAGCTGTCGACAGATTGCGTAAGTCTACAAAACCCTCAGTACTTCAACTGTCCCACAAAGCCGATAGTTATAGATTTACAAAGTTAAGTTGCAATAAAAATAGTATACCCATTCTGTTTCACCTAGTATATCTAATAAATATCACCAGACTGACACACCAACTGTATGGTCACAAACTAAGCAAAGCTTGTACTAGGTGTACCGTACAATGGACTGGGGGCGATTACAGTAACACCCAGACCAGGGCAAATTACGAAAAGGCCATTTCCGAAATTTACCCCAGCGGGAATCGGACCCGCAACCGCCATGTGCCATGGGCCGAGCGGCCTCAGCTCTAACCACTACGCCAAGCGGTCGTCAGTCAGGAATCATGAAATCAATATTTTAATTAAATCAAGTCTGTTATTATAATAAAAATACTGAATGAAATTCTTTACTCTGTATCATATTCTTATCTGGACCAGATTGCTAGTCCTTTTGTTAATTGTAAAGAAAAACTTTTTTTCAACAAGCACGTACAAAAAGGAAAACATTTTGAAAACACGTAGACTGTGCTCGTCGCAAACCAGCATATATCTACATATTTACCTTTATATATGTACATAATTCGACGTATTCCTTGCAATATATTATGGAGGAGGTGGGAGCGAAGATATCTTCAGTTGACGACCGCTTGGCGCTGCTGTGGTTTGAGCGTAGGCCGCTCGGCTCCCTGCACATGGTGGTTGCGGTTTCGATTTCCGCTGGGAAAATCTTTGGGAATGGTCTTTTCGTAATTTGTCCTGGTCTGGGTGTCACTGGGATCGGCCCCAGTCTATTATACGGTATCCATTTTACAAGCATTGCTTAGTTTGGGACCAGTTGGTGTGTCATTCTGGCAATTTTTTTTGTGTGTTTAACTAGTAGTAGGTACTAACGCAAAACTGTAACGTAATGGCTTGCCAAAAAACCGGTGAGTTAACTATCCGTCGAATCATTTTGCGCATTTCCAGCATTTTTTTGCCGTAGTTTTGCCGACCAAGGCCAATGGGGGGATGATGGGGCAAAAATATAGACACACAACAAAAGTTCACACCATTTCGATATATTTGTTGGGTTTTTTAAGACCTAATGATAATTTATGGGGTTGGCTCGAGATTGAATAAATATCTTTAAAATATAATAAGAAATAAAGCGTTATTATAATAACAATATACTGGCCCTTTGAACATGACACTCCTGGGGACGGGCCTTTCTTCCATATGAGTTAGATTCAAGCCATAATCCACTACGCTGGCCCAGAGCGATTGACGACCTAAACATGTCTTTCGAAAATTGGTTGATTAAACAACAAGCAACTTAACTACGTAAAATTATTAAATAATTAATATAAATTTACAGGTAAATAATATATAGGTATGATAATGTGGATACTATCATCACCCATCCCTACTTGCCCCTACGTTCGTTTGCATAATCAAACAATTTGAGGAGTTCCGCTATTAGCGTGCAATGTAATGCAACTTTGATGATATTCTTGATAAATATATAGGTAGGTACCTATATCTCCATAAGGCGATTCATGGCATCCCGCGGCGGCCGGGGCGAGGGTGTCCCTTTTATAACGGTTAATGTCCTCTAATGCCGCACAATTTCCGCCGTCCCACTCCGCAACCGACTTCCTACGATATCAGATGCATTAGCGTTGGCAAAAAATATTATTGCGAATCCACTCTTGATACCAAGAAAATTATATGCGAACGCAATCTAAATGCTCCGGCCGTGAGTGTCTTGTGCGTTTATTTGCATTGAAACTAGCTTCTGCCTGCGACTTTGACCGTGTTGACTTAAGTAAAGCATCATATTGTCCTCTTGGAAGGTCCAATCAATCTCTATACCGAAATTCATCGAAAGACCGAGGTTTCATTGGTTCAGCGGTTTAGGTGAGAAAACGTAATAAACAGACAGACAGTTACTTTCGCATGTATACTATTAATAAGGATTAGATTACCTCTGTAACGACTGGCGGTGTTAATCCATTGTTTGCGCGGCCATTTATCGGGATTACTATGTAACGTGATACAGATTCCCGTGGGAATCTTGTTGTGATATTGCAGAGGTGTTTGCTGCTTAGTTGCAGTAATTGGTATTTACTTCTATATCTACTGACAGGATAAGATACAGCTATTAAGGATGCAAGTACTTATATAATTATAGTGACATTTATGGATTCACAGTTCCGTATTTCTATTATGTTTCAACTTGCCAAATACTTGCTTAGTTTCATTCTAGATATCGTTAGCGAAATAAACTGAAAATTCTCAGACATCAGTTACCGCGATTCACATCAAAACGCGAATTTGATTTATTATTCACAGGATGCGAATTAATTTGCGATCATTACAAAGAAACTCCAATGAGCTAGTACCAGGTACGAGCGTCTCCACGGGCATATTACGTTCTGCGGCCAACGAGATGCGATACGAAAATTAATATAGTGGTTTTAAAGTTTCGCTTTCATTTAATTTCAATTTACATTACGATTTCAACACAGGATCAGAATAAACGACAAATTTATGAAATTTCCCGTGTCAACATTATCGTTTTCCATTACTTCTTGTTGACCGTATAGAACTGTTCCGTGATGGAGGCAACCGAACCACTCTTCCATGCATTGTGCCTGTAACAATGCAGCGACAAATCGGCCCTTTGTTGCCACTTGCCTTACGACACAGTCTGGAAACACTGAAAAGAATGCTGCACAAGTAAAAGTTAAAACATAAGTATAGCTTAGGCCCATATCAATGAATCATTGAGCAATCTTAAGTACGCTTTTGACAAGCATAAGCCATTTTGTACTGGTGTGATATAAGGATGACATTTCCAAGATCACTCAGACTTTAGATCGATTTATTAATACAACCCTTAGAAGTGCAATGTCTATAGATATTATAAAACCTTTGGGTTTGGCTGTCATCTTCTCGCTAGTCTCCATCAGTGTAATTCAATCAGTAATGTGCGATTCCTTATATCATCGTATTTCAAGTCAAGATAAACATTTTTAGACCATGAAGATTTGTGCAATATCAAATGTGCCATAAAATGTAATGCGCGATCCAGTTACATCCTTATAGAAATCCATGCTTTGGACAATGTCAGAATCCAATCGATATCGGGAACTCTCTTTTAATAGCAATTTCAAGAAAAAAGCGTAATTCGTCAAGTGTACCCATAGTAATTTTACGGTGGATATTAACTTGAGTTCGGTTTCGTATTCCGAGTCATCACTCGACCCGTTTCTATTGTGTTCAACCACAATCGCTGACAAATCGACCCTTTGTTGTCACTCAACTGACTTGACCGATTTAGGGCATTACACAATCTCATTCTATATGTAGGGTCATGGACTGTCTATATGTAAACCAGTAATTTATTTTTTAAGTAACATACGTTCTCATATTTGTGCTTAGGCCATTTTAATGGAAGTGTCACTTGCTAGGGTCCGAGTCACGATCAAACCTATCATTTCATGCGACCTGCATTAAGGTGGTACAGCCGAGCTGAAGTCAATCAACTGCCGTTCAAATATGGGCTGGCTTGTCTGGGTACCTACCACTGATGATCAGCGTAAACATGCTATCATAGCTGCGTGTCGTGTGATGATTGAGACAGACTTTGACTGACTCTTTTTCAGATGGGAAACGTGCGAGCAATGCCTTTGGTATTATAAGGATTTATGGACTATGGTTACTGCTTAACATCAAGAGAGTAGCACGCTTATTTGCCAACTTAGTCGTATAAAAAACAAAACATGTTTATTTGTATATTTTTTAACAACCGTAATACTGTTGTATACGTATTTCGATTGTTCAAAAATATACATAAACATGAAGTTTTCGACTCTTTCGTTGAATTTAATTGATAGTAATTTCACAAATGTTGCATCATTTTAAGAATACTCATCATCATCATCAGCTTTACAAGACTTCGTTCATTGTTTGCGCGCCATATTGTCTTATTTTGACATAACAAGTGTTTCCTCTCGTCTCGCTCGCGAGTTTCCAGTGTTGATGACGTGAAACCTTTGTCGTGAAATCACATTAAATTATCTGTCATTTCCCCTAATTCTCTCTCGCAAGGCCCATGATTTAACTTCCAACCAAACAATAGTAATGTGCGTATTTCGGCTAAGCGTGTAACCACCGGAGGTTCTTGGAAGATCTGCTGCTTCCTGCAAGTAATTTCAAGATTACGTAGGGTTCATGTAAGATTTCATGTTTAGATATAAGATTTTTTTTCATTATGTTTACCGTTTAACATAAAATATACATTAGTATATTTAATCAATTTGGTTATTATGGTGTTCTGTTTAAATACTTGCTTAAAACTCGGAAAAATATTTAGTTAAATAGTTTAAAGAAAAGGTGGAATTGGTAATTTGTGTTTCTTACCTGACTTAGAAACATTACCGAACCAATAATAACCGTATAATGTATCTACATAAATGCTTTTCGAAAATGAAATTTACTCAGTGTAAATTAAAATAGAAAATCATTTGACAGCTTCAATAAATTACATGGCATTGCGTACGATGCCTACGCTTTTACGATACGTAAATTCGACATCGTTCGGTCTGGGGAGAAAGTTGTTCTCATCTTTTACATAATATTTCATACGGTGGCCGCGAGCGCCGCGCCATGAAATATCCTCCGAGCGAAAGCAGTCCTCATAAATCATCGCAACATCGGTGGACACGGAACTTTTCCGACACAATCCGTCAAAATTTGGAGCTGGAAATGAAACAGTTCGTAATCATTTCGTGATGAATTCGTATTATTTAAATTAACTAAGTGTAGTTAGGTATTATATAGATAGATTTAAACTCCATTACACATCCTACTAATATTATGAATGCGACAGTTTGTGAGTATGTGGATGTATGTTTGTTACTCATTCACGAAAAAACTACTGTACGGATTTGGATGAAATTTAGAACACATATAGTTCAGAACGGACGAAGTCGCGGGCAGGAACTAGTCAATCATACATGATTAAAATACAAAATGCTATTACTTACGTAATATAGGTATATATAAAAAAGCCGTCAGCTTACGATTTTTACCCCAGCATGATGACAATTTAGAATGTTGCAAGTCTTTCCCAAACTTATGAAGCGTTGCTCGGGGTCACCCAAAGGAACGCTCTATTTAGTTTGTATGGAGGATACAGGGGATCTATCCCTTTATTAAGATTACGTACGGTCCGCTGTTTTCCCCTATTGTGTGCTCCGTGACTTGCTCCAGAATCATTTTAGTCCTGTTCTATTTGTAAGGAGCCCATGGAAACCCAAATAACTTAGGGATTTCGGTCCATACGGAAACATGACTTTTATATTATGAGTAAAGTAAAAGCGTTGCTTCGAAGCGAAATATTTGGTGATGATAGAAAAATATCTTAGAAGTTTATGTAGGTTATACTCGAGATTCTCGGATCGTAGTTTGGCAGGTATGTATTTTTTATCTAGTATTTTCTTCACTCTTTAAGGTAAAGAATAGTCAAGCTCTTACACTCATGGCTTGAGATGTTCTAGGATCAAAGGACCGTCAATAAAAAAAAGATTTTAAAAATTATCTATGGTACCAATAAATGCCTCAATTGCACACGCTTTTTTGCTTGGAAGACACCATGATTGATATCCTAGAGGCACGCAGGACGCCATTTGAGATTGCCGCGTGTCATTAGACTAGTACGACTAATCGTTGTCGGGACATTGCGTGCACGCACCACGCGCCGATTAAGCTAGGGTTATTAGGCCGAGGCAGCACCGGTTAGGCGATTGCCATGCGCCAGCGATTCAACCCCTATAGACGTATGTATGGCTGTAGCCGCATCATATGGTAGACGAAAATTTCAAAACGTCATCGCGACGCTATCGCCTTAGCCGTGCGGCCCCGGCCTTACGGGTGCGTGAACAAAAGCGTTGAAGTTTTGGAGCGGTATGATTGGATTTTTATATCCGTAGAATAGTTTAACAAAATAAATGGGTAAATTAAGGTTATTTAGATAGATCAGTAAAAAAAGAAAGACTTTAATTTTTGAACTTTTATGTGTAATACAGAACCCAGGTCTACGGGTGTTTTACAATCGTTAGCGTTAATTGTTCAGTACCTATCGGCCACCTGAGGAACTATCATTTTTTGCCATATAAATAAATGTAATACTTCACCTAAAATCAATAATTTACGTTTAGCGATTCTTAGCGCACGTATAAACTTATGGTAGAGCTTTTTAACAGCCCTCATAAGCCTCAAAAATAAGAAGGTAAAGAAATCTGGCTAAGTACTGATTTCTCAAACGTGTTCCGTATATTGATCACCATTAAGAAACTTTTCAGCGCGGTCGTGATATAAAAGCAAAACTTTCCCCTAACTTTCTGCCAAGAAAATATGAATTTATTTGAAGGGAGGGTCCATTAAATATGTGGGTATATGCCATTTTCATACGTCTCAACAACAATGTAGGTGAGACTATGTAATTTTAGTTCGGGCATCCAACTAAAAGGGTTCCTGTGTTAAATACAGAGTACTTATCTAACGATGGTAGAGGGATGCCGCATTTATGAGGTATCCCTTTCACTTAACAACTTTTGCTTTTACTTTTAAAGCCGGATTACATTTTACGACTTTGCTATTATGGCTCAGTTCAAGTTAAATAATATGAGCCATATTATGGCTTCATTAAATCTATCCTCTGCTCATATAACACGTTCGCTTATTGTGAGAAAGCCAAATAAAAACCGGACATCCCAATTTTACACCAATACTTAGGTAAGTAGGTAATAAAATGGTAAACTTGGATGGGCCAAGCCGGATGTGTGGCAACCCTATCTGTGCAGAAATAATTTCGTCTTGGATGTTTTGTGAACGCATAAACTATTTTTTTTACAGTAATTTATAACGCTATAGTTTTATGTGTATATGTAGATATATCGTGACATATCAAAGGGAGTAAAAACACTTTCAAGAAAAAAAATGAAAAAATAATGCCTACTTACTTTATTAACATTCTTGTGAAGTTTAGCAGGCAGCTATAACATAAAAAATAAGCCTAATAGTAAACTTGATAGTAAAAATATATTTACAAAGACCTTAGAAAGCACTTTTGTTCTGATTGTTTGTTTGTAAAGCTATTTTAAATGGACTGAAATGTGTATAAGGGAATTGTCTCTTCCCTCTTATTACTTACATCTACCCATCATTATGTGTATGAATATTTAATTGACATATAACTCTAAATTGAAAATTTAAAAACCCCCGATGCGATGACCTGTTCATCAAATGTATAATTTACCTAGTTCTTCCAAATAATGATGTTAGCGCGATTTGCGTAGCTCCCGTAGCTCAGTATCCATAGCTCATCTCGCAAATTCATCTGGTACAACTAGTTTCGATGCCAGATTATGAAAGCACCATTAAATCATTTGTTTTGGCTTCCTCATTAAATATGTGGGTAAATCCCATTTTCATACGTCTCAACAACAATGTAGGTGAGACTATGTAATTTTAGTTCGGGCATCCAACTAAAAGGGTTCCTGTGTTAAATACAGAGTACTTATCTAACGATGGTAGAGGGATGTCGCATTTATGAGGTATCCCTTCCACTTAACAACTTTTGCTTTTACTTTTAAAGCCGGATTACATTTTATGACTTTGTTATTATGGCTCAGTTCAAGTTAAATAATATGAGCCATATTATGGCTTCATTAAATCTATCCTCTGCTCACACAACACGTTCGCTTATTGTGAGAAAGCCAAATAAAAACCGGACATCCCAATTTTACACCAATACTTAGGTAAGTAGGTAATAAAATGGTAAACTTGGATGGGCCAAGCCGGATGTGTGGCAACCCTATCTGTGCAGAAATAATTTCGTCTTGGATGTTTTGTGAACGCATAAACTATTTTTTTTACAGTAATTTATAACGCTATAGTTTTATGTGTATATGTAGATATATCGTGACATATCAAAGGGAGTAAAAACACTTTCAAGAAAAAAAATGAAAAAATAATGCCTACTTACTTTATTAACATTCTTGTGAAGTTTAGCAGGCAGCTATAACATAAAAAATAAGCCTAATAGTAAACTTGATAGTAAAAATATATTTACAAAGACCTTAGAAAGCACTTTTGTTCTGATTGTTTGTTTGTAAAGCTATTTTAAATGGACTGAAATGTGTATAAGGGAATTGTCTCTTCCCTCTTATTACTTACATCTACCCATCATTATGTGTATTAATATTTAATTGACATAAAATATGACGGACGAGATCCAACAACAACAACGTATTTTCTGTTATAGATATATCGCGTGTTATAGAACAATCGACAGGTCTGTACCGATAATAGATCCTTCACCTGCCTTTGACACGTGCTCGCGCCGCGCGTCAGAATCAGTTCAAGTCATTGACACTCATTCATTAACCTTATCATGCAAACAAGGTTTCGTCACCTTGATAATAGCTTTAAAAGCTCCTGCTATAATAGAGCTGCTAGTTCCCGGGAACTGAGATAATGAGTTGACACGTGTGACTATGCAAACATTGATCTAACTGTAATTTAAAGCTCGCTTGTGAAACCTTTGCTCGTGTTAACGTTTTTTACAGCGTTTGCTTGAGTTACGTAATTCTGGCATGTTTGTGGTATTAGGAATTCAATTATAAAGATAAAAATAAATAGTTTACCTACTTAATTTTTCTACTAGGTATAGGTATTACTCACCTATATAGGCTAGGACTGATAGGTACTGAAAATAAGCCTTGTGACCATATATGAACACTAAGTAGGTAATAACTACAAACACTATAAGGTAAGTAACAATCATATTCTCTGAGTTATAGGCAAATCATTTGTAATAATAATCTTTGCAATTTCTTTTTAGTTTTGACATGTTTTTAAAATTGTCGGGTAAAAACAACTTTGCAAGGAAGTGTTTGGATATCGATTACAGTTTCAATTCTATGCCCGATACTCATACAAACCGCTAAGTATTATTGAAAATACCCTGTAAATGTATTCTACTGGGTTATATTTACATTTGCATCTCCATTAAGGAAGAAAATGGTACGCGGCACGTGCGTTTCCTCCTTTAGGTTTTATTTGGTCCTCACCAGATCGGGAAGTTTGAAAATAGCCGGCGCGGCGAGAGACATCGCGGTGTGATCTCAAGCAAAGAGCTAAAGGGTATTTTAAGATTCCAAAACGACTGATCCAGGCTTGATTGTTTGTTGTGACTTGATCGTTGATGGCACATTTTGTGGGAAGCAAAGTTTGCTAACTGTCTCGTATCTCTCACTACAGATTACTAAACGCGTGAAGTCATTAGACAAATTTTGTTATTATCAGTTCCCGCAAACTCATATAATAGGTACCTCGGGCGTGTGCCCTGGCATTTTCTGTATAGCTGGGGTGGCCTACTTAATTAGACCCAAGATCTACTGTTTACTGACGAAACCCTGTGTGATCTACCAATTACATAAGAGAGGACAAATAACGTGACGGAACGGCCATTGAAAATGATACAAGATGATGCGTGCTGCAGTAGGTAATTACGTTGCACAGTCTGTTCTACGCATTCATATTTTTTGCCTTGCCACGATTGGCCAGCCCTCGTCTATAGGTAATCTTCTACAACTTATTGTGAAATGTGTGAATTAAAGGGAAGCGATGCGTTGGAAGAAGAAAGTAATCATGGCTTTGTACTATCAGAGAGCACCATCATCATCGCCAGCATTTCAATTCTGGCTATTTCACCTATTACGCCTGGCAGGAAGGAGAGAAGAATATGCGGAACTGACGAACGACTTCAAGTGGTGTAGCGGCATCGCAAGATCTTTAGTGGATTTTATGAGGTACTCAATGCAGTAGTTATCTAGACTGTAGTCCAGTCTCACCAGAATGTTACTTAATTATTGGATTCCCTTCGTCTTTTGGTATTATTTTCACTGTATTTGTAATCGCCATCTCTTGGTCTAAGATACGCATCGCATTAGTTTCCGTCCCTTAATGAAAATGAAAACACACGATAGTCTGTTTGTTCCAATGCACGCCACTCCATTGTTCGAGGCAATGTCACGGGGAAAGTTTCACACTGCAATTAGCTCGAATTGATGGCGTTCGAGGAAACAAAACAGGAAGGAAAATTGGTAAGTACTGGTAAGTATTAGTACCTAGTAAGTGGTAAATTTTTTGTGGTAGAGCCAGGAGAGGCTAGTTGACTATAGCTCATGCCTGGGTAGTAGCGTTCTCTGATGGAAGATCAGCGTAAAGTGGCTATTATAGCCCTGAAGCTTAACCCTCCCCATACCTTCCCACCCCTTTTTTTTTTTTTTTTTATTTTTTTTCGTTGGAAAACCCTTTATGGGTCCCCTCACGCCTCGGGGGAGACGAGAGGGGTATGTGGGAGTCCTGCACCTGAAGGGCGCAGTATACCCACTAAAAACCACCCCTGTCAGCTCGCTGTCCCACCCCTGTCAGGTCGGCAATGAGCGCGCAATGCCATTGGTAGGTATTACAAGCAATCTATAGCCTAGAGTCGTACATTTGTTTGCCGACTTTACCTATGTTTTTAAGGTGTTAAGGATAGTGATTGCCTATCTATTTATTTAGGTACTCTTAGGTACTGGAATATTCATAAATGCTTCATTAAGCATTGATGCCTCATTAGGTAGTTTATAAAGCAGGTGGAATATGATAACAATTATAGAATCATACTCAGATTTGGCTAGGTTTCTTTGAATCCAATTTGAAACCTTTTAGACACTAGCGACATCTATGTTGACCACTTGTAAACAAGTATTTTAGTCGCTGGTGGTTCGAATTTTACGTTTTCCTCAGTCACATCCTCATTCAATTGTTTTTACAAAAGTTCATTGAATCCCCACTAGATGGCGGGAATGCAAATAAAATTTATTTTAATTTAATAGCAAAAAAATATTATATTCTACATTGTTTACTAAGTACTTCTCCACACTAAATATCTGAGCTTTTAAGTGGCTGCCGTAATAAAGCAATGTAGCCGCGTGAAAAACTTATTATTATACTAGCTGTGCCCACGGACTTCGTCCGCGTAGTATTTAACGTAACAAAAATTTCGGGATTATCGGGATAAAAAGTATCCTATATGTTAATCCCGGTTATAAACTATCTGTGTTCCAAATTTCATTCAAATTTTGCGTAAAGGAGTAACAAACATACATACATACATCCACACTCGCAAACTTTCACATTTATAATATTAGTAGGATAAATAATACTTTAATCTATTTAAGTATACTTATTGTTTACCTACCTACCTACAGGAAAATAATAGTTAAATAAAGTTTTTTCGTATTCTACAGGGAAAATTAAAAGCATAAACTTATTTTTATGATTATTATATTTTTAAACAATCAATCATTACAATTTTATCTTGATATGTATTCTATAATAAAATAACACTTTTCGAACGATCCAAAATATATACCTAATTACGTAATTACAAAATAGTTATAACTAATAATCAGACGAAAATCACTCGTTAAAACGCGAGCGTCTGTCCGAGAAATTATAATTTTACTCTTCAAGATTAGATTCGATATTAATAGCGCTATCAAAAAGGTCCTGAACTTAGCTACCAAAGTATGTATGTTTCTATGTCGAGTGCACTCATTATAAAATGCTATAATATATACGTAGATATTTGGTAGGTACCAGCATACAGTTACAAACATTTTATAACAAAATATGCGCAACCGCTAAGTGCGTAAAGCAAGATTGTGCTTGAAGACAGTCGCGATAATTAATAATACGTTAGATTTCAATATTCTTCCCGAATTCACTACATAACAGTTTTCTACTTAATCATCAATGTTTTTTAAACATATTGTTAACGTTATGGATAAGTAGTGATTTTGTTTTAACAAATCACTTGAAATTTTATCACTGGAAACAATTTCTCTTTTAGCAATAAGTATACGACTATTTTGTCGAAGTCATAGCTAGCATAATCATGTTTAAATATAATACCAATATGAGAAGATAGCAGTTAATATTGGAAACTAATAAGGATACAAAACATAATTTAATATTTAATCATCCATCACGCATGATGTTCAGTCGAAGGAAGTTTTCGATATAGTGTAGAATGAAAAGTGACGTCGAGATAATATTAGGAATTATTTGAGTAGGAAGAATATTAAATAATCGGGTCTAGACCCGAATATTTAATTACCTACTTAACCGTGAGGCGTCCTATATACACCCGCGTGTATCTATATCAAACCATGGATTATTCTATTGTATCTGTTTACAGCCGCATCTTACCCCACGTGTGGACTGGAAGAAAAATTAACACAAAGCATTTTGTTGTCATAAAATATAGTCAATTATTGTGTTAATGTTTCGTCCAGAGCATACCAAAGGTTAGGTTTATACAATTTTATTAAAATAATCCCGGTACAATATATTTCATTATGTTGTAAAGCCGGCTCTACTTCCACGCTACAAAATATAGTGTGAACTCGCATTGGAAATATTTACTACGATTGGGGAAGAAATGTACCTTAGCCTGAAAACTTGAGAAATCCATTCATAGTAACTTCTGTTGGTGAGACTTTGTAGCGTAAATGTGCAGTCGGATTCAGTTTTTAAACGCTGTAAGGGCCACCTACGATTTTTTATACTTACCGCTTCCATTCATTCTACACTACAGCTAAAACCTTAAATCAAATCGGTTTAATTAAAATAAACTATCACAGTTGACAGATCATTACAACAAGAGTGCGCTTTCTACTGTTAACATTATTCGATAAAATTTCTTATTGCACGTACAATATTAAATTTAACATTACTTACAAACATTTATTTTTGACTCTACGAATCGAAGTTGAGTTTTTAATCATTTAATTATCTGCCTGTGCATGTCTAGAGGTAGAGTGCATGTGAAATATTTATCTTATTCGATACACTTTAGCATAGATTGAAAGACCTATCGATACACAAATACCTAAGTCTTATCTTTGGAATTCTCAGTTTAGGTATTCACTAGGTATGAGCGTAGGAAAGAAGACAGTTAGGTACAGCTCATGAAACGGTTCAAGCGAAAGATTAATGTATAAACGTTAACCTAAGTGAAAGCTTAAAATGTGCAACTATACCTACATAAATGGCACATTCAAAGATAGATACATTTTCGAGTTATTTATGAAATGGCTTGATAAAAATAATTGATTTCATGACCGCATCAATTCAGTCACCATTCAGACTGAAAAAAAGTAAGGTTTGTCTTTAAAGTAAGGCGTAAACACGTTCAAAAACCGTATTCATATTTAACAACGCCTTTAAAATGATTTCAAAAGCTATTTCATAGCGATAAATTATAAAAGTGAATCATAGAAATGTTTTTGGGAATAACATCGCTCACGTAGTTTATGTTAAACTGTAACAATAGAAACTAGGAGTTAGAAATATAGCGGGTATTCATGTTTTACTATGTACAATAGATTCTTCAGCCGAGATGTGTTTCACTCTTCGTCATTGAGAAGGTCTGTGCACGATTTAGCTTTGGTAGATCTGAAAACGAAATGATACGATTTAGTTATATAATGCGCTAGTTACCTCCCTATGTGACAACATTGACGTCAGTTCAGTATAGTAATTTAATTTCACGAAGACTCTAGAATTATTGCAAATTTACCCATATATGCCCATGTCATAAGAGTCACCGTACGCGTTTTCGTGAAATAAACGAACTACATAATACTTAGTTATAGTGTGAGGACAATATAAATAGAAAAAAAAACAAGAACACCCTGCGTACTTAAATAAATGCTACTATCTTGTTTAGTACTTGCCTTGTTTAGTTACCAATGAGAATAATTATGAGAATAGGTACGTCAAAAAAGCAACAATAAGGTTACTTATAGATTTATTTTTCGTACAAACCAACAAACGAACGGGGAGATGTAAGCCAACTGGATGGGCTGTAGTTTTGCCATCGACTCGAAAGTAAAAAGTGCAAGGTATACGAATGTGACGACCGCTTTACGCAGTGGCTTGAGCGTTGGCCGCTCGGCTTACTGCACGTGGTGGTTACGGGCTAATTTCGGAAATAGTCTCTTCGTAATTTATCCTGGTCTAGGTGTCACTGGGATCGCCCCCAGTCCATTGTACGGTACCCATAGTACAAGCGCTGCTTAGTTTGGGGCCATGCAGTTGGTGTATCAGTCTGGCGATATTTAGTTATTACTACCTATGCCCGCGACTTCGTCCGCGTGGACTTTTATATGTATTCACCTTTTAAACCTTCACTGGACTTCCACAAATAATTCCAGACCAAAATAAGCCAAATCGGTCCAGCCGTTCTCGAGTTTTAGCGAGACTAACGAACAGTAATTCGTTTTTATATATATAGATTATTTATTTATTGGTACTCACTGTGGGTTCTTCACCCTGCGGCATATCCTGAGCTCGATGGGCCCGCTCCGCACCGACTTGAACAGCGCCAACGCTTCCACGTGCGCCAGCTCATGGCACGCGTGTCCGTTGACCGCCAATACCTCGTCTCCTGGAGACCACATGGTAATAATATCATTAGAATGGTGTTCGATAAATAAGCGGGTTGGATACGTTTAATTCCGATAGAGATGACAAGAAACTTCTCTAGTATTAAGAAAAGAACTATACTACATTACAAGATGTTAAAAATACATTGAATAAGCCATGTATTTAGATATTCTTATCAAATATTAATTATTATTCGAAATGCAAATGACCGGGTTTCGTTTGTCTACAACCATTTACGGACTAATCACATATAATTATTATGAGAAATATAGGTACCTAATTAGGCCAGTCCTAATTTTAATAATAAATTATAACGGTGTCAAATAAAAGATAATGAAAGCAATTACGCGAAACTGTATGTTCAGTATCATGTGTTTACAAAGGTACTGTTGAAATTAAAATGGCATTGCAAGCAATTTACTTTTCGGTCAGGTATCAGAAATTCAATTAGTCCTTTCGACAAACAAGACTTTAAATTTCGCAGTGAATTTGTGACAATATTTTATTTGTTGACAATACAATAGGTACGAGCTTAATTAGTATTGAAGTCTTTCTAATTATGTGAGAGTTCAAAGGTCAGTGTGTCCCGCCACGCCATTATATCACGTTAGTACCTATATTCCGATAACATTTGACCTGACATCTATCAAATTGTAGCAGTAATCGTAAATCGTTATTAATATAAACATTCGTATCACGTTCGCTGCCCATTTGGGTTCCAATAGCCTGCTAGTTGATATCAAGCGCGTTGTTATTATTATGCTACTTCGCCGAACGGCCACAATGCCGGCCTCCTATCTTTATCGCGTTGCATTCTTCGACACTTGTTCAAAATAAAACGAGACAATATTAACTGTAACGCAATCAAATTACTTCGCAAATGTTCTAAGGAGTTCTAAAACACATACCTGCTTTAAGTCTTCCATCCTCGACGGCTTGCCCTTGTGGGAGGATGCTCTTGATGAAGATGCCGAGAGGACCCCGCGGTGAGTCGCGTCCTCCCACAATGGTAAACCCGAGGGGTTTCTTCCCGTGGCCTTTCTCGAACGTGATCGTGTGGTAGGTGTGCGTCGGTGCCCGCGGCCTCCGGGGCAGCGTGCAGAAATTCGCCGCGTTCGGTGTTTGTATTTCATTCTCACTGTCTTCTTTACACTTGACACCGTCCGGCGTGTCGACGTTCACGATGTCGGCGGCGCAACTGAGCGCGAACCCGTCCTTGTTGCCGCCGCCGTAGCTCACGACCTGCCGGCGCAGCAGCTTGTTGTTCATGCTGCTGTAGCTCGCGTTCTGACCCTTGAGGAAGTGCGAGTGCGCGCCCGCCGCGCTGTCGGCCGGCTCGTCCGCCGCTGATAGCGCGTCGCGATTACATGCGGACTCATCCTGCGAACGCCGCCGGTCCGGTTTGACGTCATGTTTGTCGGCACGTTTTTCCTTCCCTAATATTATTGCGTTCTCGTAATCCACAGAACTTTCTCTCATCAAAACTGTGTTCCTCTGGGATGATTGCCTCTGCTTTCCGTCCGGCGAAGTTTTCACGCGTTGCCTACAAATGACTATGTCGATTTCTGATGCTCCCGATTTGAGAGCTTCCTTGGCTTCAGACATGGTGAGGTCGCGGAGTCTTCTACCGTTGACATTGAGTAATTCATCGCCGATGCGCAGCGTACCTTCCCTGAAATAAATTAAAATTACTTTGTAGCAAATTACTAACATTATAAACCTTCACACATATAAGTCCACACATATTTGTTTATCCCCTTATAAATAAACCTGGATTGGCGGACGGAACTATCTCTTTCAGTCATCAGTCATTTGACATTCGAAAGAAGTTGATTATGCATTAACTATACAACCCCTAATCCACGTTTATAACGTGGTTGGTCTTTAAAAATAAGTAATTATTTGAAATACGAATGACGAAAATGTAAATGGCGAATGGCGAATCGAATGGCGAAATAATATCATTATCGATATAACTATGATGAAAAAATATGTCAAGGATTGGTATAAAATAGACTTACGAAAAAAATTATTTTTATGCTTACTTTTCTGCTAATCCACCAGGAACAACATGTGCCACTAAATATCCAATATGACCTTCATCAGAGAGTTTTGTTTTGGCAATGAATATTCCAAGTTCATCAGAAGGACAGTTCCTAATTATCCTGACTACTTTGAATTCAGAGTGCGGTTTCTCTGATTTATTCCCCTTTATGGGTTTTCTGCAAGGAGGGATAGGTGGTATTCCACAACCTTGACTAGCGTCTCTCTGTCGCATCTTTTGTTTCTCCGTTAGTTGAAGGTACTGAGGCTCCTCGTAATCACTTTTACTCATTGGCATACGCCTCAGGATTTCTTTTCGATCTAGTGATAAAGCTCTTTGGGTATTTCGAGGCCTTGGTTTTGGACAGTCTTTTCTTTCTCTACTCATTCTACCGGACGCTCTAGGTTTCATGTAGCTGTGATCCCCAGACACACTTCTTCCGTGACAGGGCACGAGGGTATTCGCTTGAGATGCAGAACTTTCACAGCGAGAGGATATTCTGTCGCTGTCAAATATAGATGAGGCAGCTGATTCGTTTACCAAGATACCAGAATCTGCGTCCTCGCAGTCTTTTAGTAACACATTTTCATCATCACAAGATATTTGGTACACGTCATCGTGAAACACGGAATGACCCTTCTGGAATTCCTCTAAACCCGGTAAAGCTCCGTACGAAAAGCTTCGTAATTTGGCTTTAACCCCACCTCTCTTCTTACGACTTTTGTTGGTTGTGCTGGTTGATCTCAAAATGTTATCATTGCTACCGATCCCTTCCTCCTCGTTCTCTCCTGTTTGTTTATAAAGTTTTGAGAGAAATCGGTTTGTGGATGACTTTAGGTATCTATCTGACATGGCTCTGAGTTTAGCTGATAGACAGGAACTGGGACCAACGGAATCTTTTCCGTCTCTTGTTTTGAGTTTATCAGTCTTTTTTTGAGATTTGAGCGCAATACCCGTTGCATCGTACGCTTCATAATCGTCATTAAATATTTGATCACTTGATTTAGAAAGCTTTGCAGCGGCCTTTGGTATCGGATGATATCGATCACATTCCGAACCAGAGCTATAACATCGGGTGCCCCTGTTTGTAAAGGACTTACCCTCCCGCCATTGACATTCTACAGGACTAGTCACACTTTTGGCAAAAAAGACCTCGTCGTCATAATTAGGCATTTTTACCCACGGATTTTGGTTTTCGAATTCAATGTGGGGGTCGGTATAGTTACCAGTGTACCGGCAATTAGTGACGTCTTCTACGTGACCAAATCCGCTGCAATCACTTCCAGACGTCGACGCGGCGTCATCTCCGTGTCGGAGGGGCCCGTTTGATTTGAAGCAAGACAGTTTAGTGTTCTTCACTTTATCGAGCAACGGGTTTCGCTTTTCTCGATACACCATATATTCTTTCTCGAGAGAGCCTCCGCGGTTTGTGCGCGATGTATTATTACTTTCTTGCGGTGAAGTGGGGCCGTTTTGAAGCGATATGCGCCGGCTAACTGGAGTCTCGCCGCCGCGATAGCCTCGTAGTGGAGACTTTTCCACAATTATTATTTGGTCGCTGAGATTATAGAAATTGGTTTCTACTGAGCTGCTGCTACTTTTTCTATTAGGGTAGCGCACTGGGGACATGTCTGAAACAGAAGAGAAGAAATACATTCTACAAAGTATAAAGTTATTGATACGATTTTGCTCTATACAGAGACTAAGCTACGTAATCATTAGATTTGCCTTAGACTTTCAAATATAAAGAAATAAGATACTAAATAGTCATGTAATTGAATAGACACTAAGAGAAAGTTACACTCCCTTTCCCTTAATAAGAATTGTTGGCTCACCGCTGCGGGCTCACCCATATCAAGTAACTAGTGGAATGTTTAGGTAAACCAGAAGTGTTAATTACGAACTATATGCATCACGTGTAAAATTCAAACCTCCTTTATAACTTCATGCATAATAAGCATGGGAAAATTATTTGCAAAAAAAAACATTCATAATTATTCTGTCCAATGTTTCCCTAGTTGTCATCCCATCCAACTTTCATATATCAGAAAACCTAGAAGGTACCTCTCTATTAAAGTGTCAACGGCTTACTTCCTATTTTCTGTTTCTTTGTTACATAACGGCAAAGTGGTTTTTACGCGATTGCGTAATTAATAACCAGTTGACTACCAATTAATAAATTATAAATTCATTTGATACGTAAGCAATGTGACCGATGACACATATCGAGGACGCATTTAACATTGAATGCGTCAATCTGATTATTATTATTACATCGCATGGTGAATTTTATTATAACTTCGTTTTTAATTAGATTGCAATAATCAATTTGCTTTTCTACATACTTTGACACCGTAGCAGATATTTTCAAAAGATTCAATCATAATATAATCTATTATTTAATACACGTTCATCCTAGTCGTTCCCGTTTCATAGATTACATTGGTGAGTCTGTAATACATATTGAACAGTTTACGAGAAGTCACTCCATGTCAGGCTATAAGAGGAAAAGTAAACACATGCTCGCATGACTCAATAGAAAAACCCTTGTAGAAGAGTTTAATGCTGAAGCATAGTGTAGTATACTTTTATTTTTATATGTAGGTACCGATAGGTACTAAATGCCGCAAACAAGCGCATGACCCGCCAGAAGTTTAGCAGTTACTGTAGCATATAGATGCTTGCAATACCAAAAGCATTGTTCGCACTGACCTGGAGGCGAGTGGGTCAGAGAGGGGGGACTTTTTTTTTTTTGTGACTGTGCACCGCGGCAATATTTAAAATTAGTTAATTAGATCCTACATTGACTCCCCTCTAGGAGATTCTTTGATTATTTGCGCATGCGCGAGAACTCCATGACCATCGAGAGAGGTCTTCCCGCGCGCGCCGCGTTCAAATGTTATTGCGGGGTTTCGTTGTTGTAATTTGTAAATATCGTCTGATTGTGTGTAACTCTTGTATTGTTTATTTTCATTTATGTGGTGAAGTATTAAAACACTGTGAATAAACTCAGTGCACAGTCTGCCGCTTCTCCCCTGACATTATCAGGGACCTTGTTTGTAAATAATTTTATCATACATCTTTTATTTTGAAAGTACAGGTACTTTTGCATTTGTGTGTATGTAATCATAATGTAGACAATGTTGCGGCATAATGTAGACAATCATGGGTGTTTAATTACGGTTACATTGTAATTTATAAAACGATTTGAGTTTAAAACAATTGAGAGGGAGGACTTAGGGATCGATCTGTAATATGAGCAGTAATCAATTGGTTTAAATTTCAAATTCAAGTCGTTTATATTCTTTAGGCATACGGGATGTTGGCGGATTTAACATGTCTTTCGAAAATTGGTTAGATCTTCTAAGACATGCAGGTTTACTCACGATGTATTTCCTTCACCGTAAGCAAGTGATAATCATGTAGAAATTATGATTCCCACATAGATTTCGAAAAATCCAGAGGTGCGAGCCGGGGTTTGAACCCAAGAGCTGGTGCCCTCAAGACGCGTGCTTTAACCAATCGGCTATCACTGCTCGCCAGTTGCTTATCTAATTAATAATTACAAAGTAGATATTAATATAAAATTTTGCCCATTTACTGTCCCAGCACTAATTGGTGGGTAATATTGTATGATTTGATAGCGTTGCCCTAATTCGTATTAGTGATTGCAGTGTCAGTAACCTTATACGCTTAATTAATGATGCAACTGATAATGCGTCTTCTAGACGGCTAAATTGAGCGCAATTTCTTGTGCAACAAGTTCAGTCGGTCAGAAGGATGTAAAACAATTTGTAGGGCGATAATTTACACGTGGTGGGAGGTAATGATGTGGGCATAATAGGTACGTATGCCTTCAGTTAATGCGACAGTATTGCGGAGTGGGCAGAATTTAATGCACTTTTTGAGCCATTTTGTCGAGTAATGTGTTAGTTACCGTGGGCTCGGTAACCATTTGTGCAATGAGTCTATTCAAACGGTGAGTAATCGGTAAAATTGTGGTTTGATTTTCTTGTTTTGTTTTTACTCCATTCTGTTGACATTAAATTTTTTTTATAGCCTATTTTATGTCCCACTGCTGGGGAAAGGCCTCCCCTTTTTTACGCATTTCATATAAGGCATGCAAATAAATACCTAGGTATTTGTGGAAGAGTAAATTTGCGTTAATCATACACATAAATACTTACGTTATTCTTTTAGAAGCTATTAGCCCTATTAATACCTATTAGCACTATAAGCAGCTATAAATCAATAAATATCGCCAGACTGACACACCAACTGTATTGTCCCAAACTAAGCACCGCTTGTACTATGGGTACGTACAATGCACCGGGGGCGATCCCAGTGACACCCAGACTAGGGCAAAATACCAAAAGGCCATTTCCGATTTTTTCCCCGGCGGGAATCGAACCCGCAACCACCCATCAGTAAGCCGAGCGGCCTACACTCGAATCACTGCTCCAAGCGGTCGGCAATGGAACGTATTTTATTTAATAAATAAGCTGTATATTGTATGATAATTGTATCATTTATTACATCAATGTATTTTATATATACAGAATAGTTACAGATGCCTTTAATACAACAGGGTGTTAAAAACCAAACACTAACCGATCCTCGACCTCCGAGCGGCCCTCGGCTCGGTGTCAGGCGTGACAGCGAGCAGCCGCGGCGGTTCGCCCTTCTTAAACCACCGCATCTCTTTTATCAGTTGATCATTCCATCATTATGATACTGAAACAATGAAGAGAAATTTGATTTTCTTTTCTAACACACGCTACACACATTTGGCAATGGACTCATACGCCCAGCGGTGGGAAGTTCAGAAAAAAATTATATAGGTAGAGGTGATCATGTCATACTTAGTATAACAATAATTATATTCATAGTATAAACCGTAAATCCGGCTAAGGGTTTACTACACATTTTCCGAATTCAAATTATTTATCATTTCAAAAAAACATGTTTAAGATACAAGAAAGAATAGTATTCTACCCAATGTAAATAATATGTATATCTTAAAAAATAATATAAACTAGATATTGATCGTGCCTAGAGTGCATTTAGTGTATTTAATCAGTTGAATTAATGATCTGTGCAAATCGATAAGTTTTTAATGCAAAAAAGCTATGGATCAGGTCAAGCACCCCAATTTTATTTAATAGTACATTGTTACATGAGTGGTGAAAGTTACTTATTTTGTCCCGAGACGGGGTTTGGCGCCCGAGCGTAGCGAGGGCGCTAATAGTTCGAGGGACAAAATAAATCTTTCACCCGAGGTAAACACTGTGCTTTTCATTACGAATACAAGGAAAATAAAAATAAAAACAGGAATTGGCTAAAGAAATAATACATAGAAGTATAAACAATACTCTACAACTCGAAAAAAAAAAATCGGATTGCCGCCTATTTTGTTTTTTTTTTTCGTTGGCCGGCCAACTTCATTATTTAGCCATTATTTTTCATTTTCATCTTTAAATATTTTGCCCAAATCTATGTTATTTTAAAGAAATTGTTGAAACTAAATTATAATTAAGTCATTTAAAAATATATATTCTTGAATTAACACTTAACTTTATGTTATTTCAATTTTACATCGTGCTGTAATTGAGTGACTGTAGAAAAAGTTTGAACATGGTTCCATAGAAATGTGAAAATGGAACTAGTTTTTTTTTATAATTTGACAGCTGTCAGATGAAAGCGAAACTCCCGGGCCTGAAAAGTATTACTTTCAACCCGCTTCTCAGGCAACTTCAGACCTACTTTCAGAGTATGAGTAATGAAAAGAAATTTACAGTTCTCTATTTGAATCTTAATTCTTTTATTATTTATTAAAACATAGCAGGGATAGCTTAATAAACCAAATTGCCAGTTCTAAAAACAAAAGTTTTATTTTTAACTTTTTATCAGCCAGTTTTATCAGCCATCACCTGTGGACCGGTCCGTTTAATTATTCTGCAATAAGCAGGTACTTAGTTAAAGTTGATATGTAATGTAACCATTAAGCGCCTTGAAGTCATTGAGATCCAACAGGTTTCTTAACTTGTCCGTCTCCTTTTGCGATACTATTTGCAAATATTTCTACACGGGCCTGCGAGCGACAGGTTGCGTAAGTGTAAAAAAACTGAATATTAATTATGTTATGTGAAGGTGACTGTACAATAGACGTGTCCAACTGATCTAGGTACACGTACCGACATAATATAATGTGCTCACGATATTATTTTTCGTTATTTAAAAAAATAATTATACTATAAGTAAGTATTTTAAGAGATGGAAGGAATTATTAGCTTAATTTTTAACTACCGCTCTGTCCACAATTAATTCAAAATATCAATAGCGTGGCTGGTGGTTAGAGGGGCCGCCTTCGTAGCCGAGAGATTCCTAGTTCAATCCCCATCCTGGCCATTACGTATTAACCTATTGACGTGGACCCACTCCTAAAACAAGCATTAGTTTGGCTGAATCTAATCTTAAAAAAAAAATGAGTACTTAAGTTAATGTTATATTATAAGTAACATAACATAATCATTTTGATACTACACCTACAAGATAAATTACTATACATTACCATCACGTTATATCTATTACAATAGTCAATACCGTGTACACCAATCCTTGCAGACATAACATAACATCGTTACCGATTCGCAACGCGCCGCGACAAGTCATCCGTCATCGAGTGATATCATAAGAATCGAGTCAAACTCGATTTTAATAATCACGTAACTAGTAACCTTGCCTGTGTCTGCTAGTGACAAATCTAGTGTTGGGTAACGAAACGATTTTTTGCAACAATCGAATGCGCAACTAGTAGGCGGTCAAATGGGTTTAAATAAATAAATTGTTATCGATGAGTATCATTACAATAATTAGAACGATTAAGAGCAATTATTAAACTAGTCGCTTTTTAATGTGTCAAACATACATTTATTTGTGGTAAAAGTGGCGCTGCCTTGCAGATAACCTTGTGGTCTGACCTATAGATAATAGAATAATTATAATTGACTGTTATAATTAAATTGAATTAGGTTACCCGATCTAATGTGTTAATGATAAGCAATAGGTTCTAATACGCATGTTCAATCGCAAGAAATCAAAGTTCGAAAAAAATTTGTTCACGTTTAAGAAAATCGTATACGTACAACATCAAACGTTGAATGATAAAATAGTTTCCGTAGGTACATGGAGTATTTAGTGGAACTAAACCAGTAGGAGAAAATGAGGAACTAGGTGATACAACACTGAATAATTCATCAGGAATATACCTTAGTTTAATAAGTACTTACACATTAAAAATACAAAAGTCTTTCCTGATGCTTCTAGTAGGCTCATAACGACATTTCAACAGTGTTTCCGCATACAAATGGCGCAGGAAGTAAGCAAGGGAACTGGAGAGAATACGGTCGCATTACTAATGGCTTTGCAGAATTGTTTGTTCCACTTAAGTAATAAACAAGTTCTTCTGCGTAGCAATGCCATCGTAAGAAAGGAGTTCCTTTGACTAAAGTTTCGCAAGTAGTTGACTTAACTCAATTAAACTTAGTCCTGTAAATTCAATTCAAATTCAAAGCGTTTATTTTGTTTAGGCCTCCCCCTCTTACAAATTGTCAATTTTACTTTTTTTTTTTCTTATATCTACAACCGGATCGGAACGCGACCTCGACTGAGAAGATCCGGCAAGAAACTCAACGGGCTTGTCTTTTTACATGTATTTTTTTTTTATCGCCAGTTTTCTAAAAGCTTCTAGTACCTACAATATAGTAAGAAGATTGAGATGACTGATGACTAGCATCGTCAAATTAAATTCATTCTATTCCATCGTGTTATAAATCACATTCAAGAAAATTGTTTTTGAATTATACAAAAGGTAATAAAAGTCGAGACTCGTATGTGATCATTACTTCATGGTAGGCAGAACAATGGAATGTAGCCGTTGCTCTTCGTTATTATCGAAGTTACACCAGAATGGTACCCCGTGGAACTTTCCCATACAACTTTGTGGAGTTATGCAAGCAAGATTTTTATTCGAAGGCGAGTTCAATCAGAGCCTCTCATGTTTATTCGGTTCAAAGAAGACTGATTGTGTTTTAATGGAATCTTAATTTACGTGATAATAACACCAAAGTGAACTTGAAATTACTCTAAACCTATTGACACGCCATTAAAACTCATTACACTCATCTACTACCTTCTACTACGTTACTCACACTACTCTTCTACTACTCATTGATAACTACTAATGAATGTCGTCAGAAAAATGAACATGAGTCATTACCTAATGACCACCTACGTGATGTAAGTCACGGGAACAGTTTGGTGTGCTAAAGTATGAAGCTTAAGGTAGGTACTTCGCACACTGAAGTCAGCACCACACTGTAGTCAGCACAAACGTGGATATAACGATGAAAACTGCTTCCAAAACAATTGCATTATCCTACTAATATTATAAATGCGAAAGTTTGTGGATGTAAGTTTGTTACTCCTTCATGCAAATACTACTGAACGGATTTGGATAAAGCTTAGAACATCGATAGTTTATCACCTGGATTAACACAAAGAATACTTTACTTAAGTCTACGCGGATGGAATCGCGGGCAGAAACTAGTGAGTTTATAAATTAAGGACGTAATTTCACAAAAAGTCGATGTAACGTTAAAATAATATTGCTCTAAGACATGTTGATCCCCGAGATATATGGTCCACACATAAAAAAAATAAACACGTTATAAGAGTATAATTAGTGTTAACGACCGTTTGGCGCAGTGGTTTGAGTTGTCGTTCGGCTCACTGCACCGGGTGATTGCGGGTTTAATTTCGTAATTTTCCCAGGTTTGGGTGTCACAGGGATCACTCCCACTCCATTGAACAGTACCCAAAGTACATTGCTTAGTTTGGGACCATACAGTTGGTATGCCAGACTGGCGATATGCTCATTTCGTAATTTTGTTTGCAAGTATATCCTAGTTTTCCGAGGTATATTCCAAAGTGTGTTCAGACAGGACTACTTAAATAGGACTCTACGTGATAAGAATTCCTGAGTTACCTAGTAATTACGGGAACCTGCACGTCTCAAGAAACCATTTTAGGATTTACCTGTGCGTGACTGAAGTATCTATGCTGCGATATTTTTTGCACATTATTTTTATAATTTTTTGCGTCGCTAACAATCATCTAACGTGTTCTATAATGAAGGATATTTTATAACTGTTTGATATGATTTTTTGCGGAGTCAAACAAGATTAGTGTTGAGTTTTTGCAGTCTTATTCGGTGATATGTATTTACAGTACCTACCCATGATCCTTTAAAGCTTCTTTTCATCTTATTGTGATGTAATATTATATTACCCATTGAAGGCGTGACTGTTTTAATCGTGCATGTTTAGATTGCTTAATTTAATTAATATGGACTATTTGCTGAAGGAGACAAGCCATATGAAGTGCGAACCGTAGTTTGGCTACTGTCGATATGACTAGCCTATAATAAAGTGTAGCAATATAATAGAATAATACAATGTAGAATAATGGAATTCAGTAATACAGTAGTCTTAGTAGGTACCTACTGTTTTAATTAGCAAAAAATAGCTGGTTTAACAAAGACTGCACTAGTTACATTTTATTGTCTATCGACGTTTATCAGATGATACTATACAAACCAGTTTGCCAACAATGAAGACTTTAAATCTGTTATGTAACTACCGATATGTATCGCATAATTGTTTTTCTTGTCATTTATAAGTATCTTTTCAACGACGCGGACGGTGGTCTCTAGATTTTATCACTCGTCGTGGTTATTGTAAGCAAGTGCGTTCAGAACAGAACCGCTGCTATGGTTTAGCGTACTTATCGGGTTGTAAAGGTGGGAAGCAATAACCGGTGAACGCTTTTGAGTCGTGATCATGATTATTAGTCGTGCGTTTATTACGTAGCAAGTATGCTATGGTAATAAGACAGCTTTGTGATTGAGCTGTAAGCTACTCTGCGAGGGTTTGTTGAAAGCTTACATAGGCATATTATTATTAGGTACATAATTATGGTGTTCGCTAAACAAGCGTTGTGATTGAGCTTTGTATTGGCACGCCTGTACACACCCTAATTTTACAGGTATTTTAAAAGTTGGAGATAATAATAAAGGTACATACATCACCGTAGCAGATATGTACATGCCTGGACAGACTATAGAACAGACTATATGAAAGACAGACTATAAGAAACGATAACATTTTCATAACTCAGAAAAGACCTTTTAATATTTCACACATTTGGTTCGGATCTTAGAACACATCCAATCCAAAAACTTGTCATGCGTTTTTTTTTAGGCTAGTGCCTAGAAAAAAAAGCATGACCGTTTTTAAAATTGGTGGGAAAAAAATGAGAAAAAGAAGTGTTCGTATTTCACACATCCACACCCAAATAATATTTCTGTCTTATCCGGACTTTTATAGACCACTTCTTAAGTTTAAATTCCTACCTACATCTTATGTGCCCTGAACTTCACTTAGGAATGTTAAGGATGACCTCCGGCGGTAACAGGTTACTGTGCACTGCGCATACTAAAGTCGATGTAGGAAGACATGTAATGGTACTATTTGCAGTATTTGTCGAGGAAATGAGTGCGCATACAAATGTGTGTGACGTCATTCTCGCTGAGTGCGCAATCATAAAACGCAATCGGCGGCGTCCTTCGAATTAACATTCCTTGGAGACAAAACCGTAAAGAACCTGTTTTATTATACTATATAGGTATAGGTACAGTTAGTAATATATTTAACTGTAGGCATCGAGTCTGTTCACTTTAGTACGCGTATATCCTATCTACGTATCTTGTGATAAGGATAACCCTAAACTATAACCCTAAAATATTTGCTTATTCATACCTGGAGGAAGGAACAAAATCAAAACTAATCAATGGGAACAGCTTTTCCATAGTTTATAGTTTTCATATACAAGTCATTAGGTATTAGATAATTTTAGAGCTCCTATGAGATAAGACTATCTAATACCTAACAATTTTACATATTTCACAAATTAGTGTAAAAAATCTTTATAACCTTAGGAGCAAATTAAGCAATATGATATGCTAAGTTCTCACCAAAGCTTATACTAGCAAGTAATTGCATTTTGTAAACGTTTGTATGTTTGTTTATAAACATTTTGCCGTCCGCGCTCTGAGATTATTTCCATTTTCGAGCCAACCTTTGTTGAGATGTCGCGTGAGGCAAGACGAGATGTCTCTTAACAATATTCCGCTAAATTTCATAAAATATACAAAATTAATGGAACGAAGATGTGGTTGGAGACAACATCATTATATTTTTTATTAAAGATTGTTCTTTCTGAGGCCGTGTTCCATAACATTATGCATTACAATGTATCTTTATTTATTCTTGTTTATACAGGGATATAGGATCGAAGGAAACAGTAAACTTTGAGAGAGACTTTTTTTCAAGTAGACCAACAAAGCTTTTATGAATAGGTAGGTAGATATTTAGAACCTACCATTGGTTCGGAATGCAGCTCCCACTCAGAAAATCCGGCATGAAACTCGATGGTTACTCTTTTCAATACAATAAATATATGTGTAAGTAAGTACTTAAACCTATTAGATAAGTATCTATCTACATTCTCAAGAACCGCAACACAGTGAAAGAAGGCAAAAAACTATTGTCATTCAAAAGTACTAGAAATTAGTGCAATAGTAATTCGATATTACTAAGCTATTTTAGTCTCACTCAGACTAAATTATAAATGGTGTACATACTTACCTACTCACACATTGCAATAAATTCATAAGTTTTATTAAAGTAACTTAACTAATCTTTAGAATAAGCCCATTAGAAAATATCAAAGTCCACTATAAGAATAAGAGGAACCTCGAATAAATTAGCCACAGACGTCCATAAGCGTAACCAACCCATTTTACTTTGTCCACGAACAGTAATTCAATCTTTAAAGATTTTCTTCTACTTTTTCCGTAATTTGCATAAAAATTGCCAATTTGTACAAAAGTTACCTAATCTTCCTGAAAATATCGTGAAATCGACTCCGTCGCCCTACGCAAGCGGGAAATGATTCGCTTTGTCTGGGAGCGAGTAACTTCAGTAGGTACCTACATACTGTTCAATAAGATAAATGAGCAAACTAAAGTAATGAGTCGATAAAAGAACTGAGGAGTTTTCTTATTTTTCACAGATGTTACGTAGTTCCAGTATTTGTATTTTCTACTTGTTAACACTTCTACGCTAGTACATAATTTATAGGAAGTCACGTAACCAGTACAGTGTTTAGGATCTGACCCACATACATACGTGTTTTGGTTTAACTATAAATGACTGTTAATGGAGTTTCTATTTTAGTAGCGTGAACAGTCTAAAATGCGTTGCACTGGAGGTGTTAGAGGATAAAGCTCCCAATTTATACGCAGCACATTAAGATAAAGAGGATGAGGCAACTTAAACGATCTCCAGCTTCAGAATGTTGCAAAATAATTAATATCTAAACATAATTCGTTTAAATTCCATATAACAGGTAGCAGTATCTCACACGGTTTATACATCACCGATAATTTCCATTATCTGTCAAAAATGTTAAGAAAAAACGGTGTGTCTTCGTCGTGTGAATGACCGCTTAGGGACATTATGTAACATAGAGGGATAAATTATTCTGCAAGTGCTAAATCGCAATAAAACTTTCAACAAAACAACAAACAATCTCGTGGATTCTCATTTTCATTAGTATTTGTTGTTATATTGGCCACAGTGTTGCCGATGCTAGCATCTATTATTCATCTGCATATTATTATTTGCCATATTTTAAGTATATTGTTTTACCCAGAAACATAAAGGTGATTACGACAGGCGCTTAGGACCGCCCAGCTTTTAATTAACAAACATATTTTATTGCTTATTTTATGACTAGTATTATCGTAATTATTTTCGTGAGTGCCCCACTCACAAATCCAATCAAAAGAAAGTCAAATACCTAACATATTAAATAAATATACAACAGCCTTTTTACGTACGTACGCTGGCACAAGACCAAAATATCAAGAGACATTACAAAGGTTATGGATTTGTTCAGGGCGTTATCTTTTCTATCCACCCGGCTGCCTTCTTGTTCCGCTGAGTAAGACCGCCGTTATTTCAGGACGATACATTTCATCTATATGGAAACTAGCTTTAATAAAAGGCAATTCATATTGACATTTGGCGCAATATCAAGAATATTTTATAATAAACAACGTTGGAGGATTGTTTTTGTGAAAGGCGAGTTGGTGTAAAATATACATTTCATAGAGAAATTCCCCAGCTCTTGTTAAGCTTATTTATAATTCAGCGCGGAAAAGAGCATTTTTACCACACCTGTATCACTCAGAATTTATAAATACAGAGCTCCATAAAAAGTACTACATTCTCGTCTACCGTTACGAATAGGCAACTAAAGGCGCTTACTGATAAATGTGATAAAACAAATAAAATTATAAATAAATAAATATCGCCAGACTGGCACACCAACTGTATGGTCCCAAACTAAACAGCGCTTGTACTATGGGTACCGTACTGGGGTACCGACTGGGGGCGATCCCAGTGACACCCAGAACAAGGCAAATTACGAAGCGGCCATTTCCGAAATTTGCCCCAGCGGGAATCGAACTTGCAACCACCATATACAGTGAGCCGAGCGGCCTACGCTCGAACCACTGCGCCAAGCGGTCACTATTTTGAAAAATACTGCGTCACAAGAATTTTAAGGAGTATGGGAGTGGGATGGTTCAGCTAAGTATCAGCTGAAGGCTCTGGACTCAATAGATAAGCGGGCTAGAAGGCTCATTGGCAGCGAATCCCTAGTGCAGGCTAAGTTGCAGAGCCTGGAACACCGACGCAGGGTTGCCAGCCTATCAGTTTTCTACAGAATACATTTCGGGGAGTGTGCGATGGAATTACACGAGTTAATTCCCCCATCTTCATTCTACCATCGGACGACAAGACGCACGCATACAATGCATCCATACCCCGTGGACATTCCTTCAGTTCGTACCAAGCGTTTCGCTTCCACTTTTATTGTGCGAACTGCCAAGGAATGGAACACCTTACCGGCGTCTTTGTTCCCGGTTGACTATAACCTGGATGTTTTCAAGTCGAGAGTGAACAGGTACCTTCTAGGCAAGTATGCACCACCATAGACCACATCGTCACTTACCATCAGGTGAGATTGTGGTCAAATACTTGCCTATATCGAAAAAAAAAAAAGTATAACCTAGACTTTTGCAGTGGACTAACTCATAAGGAAGTTATATGTTTGAGCAATTAAACACCTATCATTGCTATTATCTAAATTAAAATATTCAACAGCTAGGATGTAATCAAGTGAATAAGGACCATAGTGGTTTTGCCTATCCTTAATACAGGCGTGGGTATTATGCATGTAAATAGGTACTCAGATGTAATTAATCCCTTAGATCGAGATAGCAGATATAAAAGCGATAGATCCAACCAGCTCATCGCGTGATATTAAACCAATTAAAACCCTAATTAGAAGGCGGTATCAGGTAGCCGGGTTCTGAGACGGCCATTCCCGACGTAATGAAAACACCGCGTCGGGGAAAATTGGAAAGCCGGTTTCATGATGACATTTCATATCCCCTCGTTCTAAGTAAAAGAGAGTAACCTATATGTTGATATGTCATATCAATCTATAGTATGATTGGTAGACGCCTATGTTAATTTAACCTCTGAAGTGATTCAAGGAATAATGTAAGTCTAAAGCCTCCTTTTGATCGTGGGTCGCTCACTGCACTGGTTATAGGTTTGGTTCTGGGCCGCGCAAATTTGGTAAATGGTTATTTTATAAATTACCCTCGTCTCAGTGTAACTGGGATCGCGTCGACAGGTACCCATAGCACAAACGTGCCTCAATTTTGGACTATATCCGGTTGGTGTGTTCCTTTGACGAAATTATTTATGACCGTAAACTACCTACAACAGCCTTGACTGCTATCTCGGGATATTTAAACAAAAGTACTATTTCAAAATGATATATGGAGGTATCTATCTGGTATTATTGTATTGTAATAGGTGGCGGAGTGGTTAAAACCATTTCAAAACAATTACTTTCGATTTGTGCCCAATAAATTCTGAGGAATTTAATGTAACTGCAATCAATAACACCGTTAGGTCGGTAGATAATAATAGTACTAACATTACTTAGATACTCTGATTTTCATGTGCCAGATTATTTGACTGTGTATAAAGGCCAGCCTTTACCCAGGAGCTTAAGTGTCCCTAACGGCTATTTAAAAATAATTGTATTTTAAAAATTTCACTTGTATACGACCTAATAATGAAGCACCACTCGAAAACTAAAGTCCCGCTTAGATTGTTGAGTTTGTTTTCTGCAATTTAATGGCGCCTGAAAGTTAAGTCTTAAATTTGAATTGCATTCAATGTATTCGACGAGAGGCCTTCGATTTATTAATATTATGGGTTTTAGGTACTATATCTACCTACCGACCGAAAGGTTTCATTAAAAACATGTTCTCATTAACACCGACGCGACTCGAAAGCAGTTTAAATTCACGGCGAACTATCGATTATTCAGGGTTTCGCATCGATGCGTCGATGGTAATCGAAAGGTTTCGAGTGAAAACTCCACGTTTGGACTCGGGGATCACGTCTACTGCTGATCAATATTGAGGTCGCGATCCACCGAGGTGACATTTGAATATAAACGCGCTGTTACGGATGTCAGGAAGAGGTCGGTGACAGACCTCTCAAAACACGTCTTCACTATAATTGAACGTACTGAATGTTGATCGAGTTTTTTTGTTAGTGTTTGTTTGATTCATGGGATGTGTATTGTGTGATATTTTTTCTGTTTATTTGGCGTTTCTATTGAAGGTGCCGACTCCCATTTTCATTCAACTTGACTTGAGTTCAACATTTTAAGGTTAAGTAAAATAAATAAACGAGATCTATTTATTTAGACACCGATAACTCTTAACAGATAAACCAACAATGTTATCTATTGCAGCAAAAAGAGATTCATTTGTGTTTCACAGAACAACGGGTGGGATGACAGATTATAGTGGTATCTGTATACTATACTTACTGATAACTTCCGTTATCGGTTGACCCATATTTTTAGTAAACTACACTTGTTAGTACGAGGACATCATGATAGGGGACGAAATACAGAATTAAATATATAATCATATTTATATTTTTCGAAATATTTCGGTCACCAATCCAAATACTTCCCTTGTGACTATCATCCGGCAGCAGTTGACTTTAACCCTTTTATTAATCACCTTGGTAAAGCAGGTGAATAGAGGCACACCGAATACTCTTTCTGTAATCAGTTATTTAACATTCGAAAGAAGAAGACAAAGCATGGTATCACTATAAAACCGCTAAACCACTTTTATAAATAAGGGGGTAAAAGAGCGAAACAAGTTGTACCATAGCATTCTAGGTCACTACAAACAGAATTTCTGATTGCCGTACACGCTCGCCTTGGCAAATTAACTAATTGCCTCCAAGGCAAATCTATCACAACATTCCACTGTCCTATCGACGACACACACCGCATTACGCCATACTGATATGGTAGTAATTACCTGATATAAGCGTTATAGGGAGTGGTTGGGTAAAAAAGCAGTGATACTAGGTTGGTTAAGCACGCGTCTTGCGAGGACCAGGTCCTGTGTTCAAATCCCGCCTCGCACCCAGAGGTTCTTCGGTTTCGAAATCTATGTGCGAATCACTTGCTTACGCATGAAACCTGCATGACTTAGAAAATCTAATCAATTTTCGAAATACATGTGCAGTCTGCCAACCCGCTCTGGGGCAACATGGTGAATTACGGCCTGAATCCCCCTCGTCGTGAGGGGAGGCCCGTGCCCAGGAGTGCCCGGGTGTGGGACGTCAAAAGAGCTTAATTATTATAATTATAATTAGATAGTGGACATCTATCTAGTCATAAGGTTGAACTTAATTGTGTTTATTATCTATAACAAACCTTATCGACATAGATCATAACGCTTAGATTGACAAATCAAACATTCTATCCAGGTCGTGGGCTCCGTTAGACCATAGCTTGCGCTAATCTAGGAGGCAGGATTCTGCATGTTTTATGTAAACATAATTTTGGTCCAATAAATAAATTATTATTATTATTATTATTATTATTAGCTTGAAACTCGGTCCCAACACACAAGCCACAGAAATCAATGCTAAATGCGTAGTCACACATCACCGGCTTACGTGGATCTTTGATGCCACATGAGACGTACGTATTCATTTGTATTTTTCTTGGGGGTGTTAGAAACAGGTTTTGTAAATACCATGCAATACTTTTTGCTAAAAGGAGAAGACAATACCTTAGTTAAGATCTAATTTGGTTTCTGTGTATGAAAATTCCCTTTTTGCTTATGTAATACCGTTGAATATTACTTGATTAGGTATTCTATAACCACCTTTAAGGATCATAATCACTAAATTGAAATACGGCTAGATATTTACAATTCTACTTAGTTATTTCAAGTAACATTTTGATTACTTCACTACATAGTATAACACAAAGTCGCTTCCCGCTGTCTGTCTGTCTCTATCTATGCTTAGATCTTTAAAAATACGCAACGGATCTTGATGCGGTTTTTTTTAATAAATATAGTGATTAAAGAGGAAGGTTTATATGTATAAGCCATGCATAATATAGTTGAGAAACACTGATAAAAAGAACCGTGCAAAGCCGGGGCGGGTCGCTTGTGAACTATAAAGGGTAGGTCTGATAAATAATTAAAACAAAGTTATATTTTACGCGATTCAGAACGGTGACTATTAATTTAATTTCAAAGCTCTAGTCTTGAAAAAAGGACCGAGAACACTGAACAATAGCGTAGTTTTTCCTTTAATTAAAGCGGGACTAGCAAAAACATGGAAAATGATTGCCGTAATTAATGTTGAATCGTCTCATACTAATAATTAGTATCTTAATGGTTGCTGTATTGTCGTGAGTCAGTTGGAGGTCAAGGTGTAGTCATTCCGACGTGTTGCTGATCGCTAAGATTAGCCGTGACGCACTCGGGCTGGGCACGGTCACTACCCTCGACGAAAATGGCGTATCACTTCAACTCAAACGCACACGCGATGGGAAATGAACGTTTCTTTTTTATGGATAAGGAAAACAAAAAGGGTTCGTTTATGTGCATGTCAAAACCTTTTTGTGCCTTTTCCTTAACTCAACGTTCTCAAGGATTATATAGCGGGTACTATCCTTTACTTTGAGTCTCAGAAATATACTGAGTAATTGTAAAATCATACATGCTATATATTTATGTACCAACTAATAGTTTACTATTTTGTGATACGAACAGGTGCAGAGAGAAATTGAGATGAGCAACATTAAAAATAAATTATGAATGACAAACCTAAAATATGTTAGCATTACGGTGCAAAATCCCTCGTTGCAGGAAATGAATCTGAGTAGAATGTCCAGATCATTTTACTATACAACCCTCAGAAGCGCCCACAAAGCGGTGTCATAAAAAATCCACAAAAGCCTCAATCGTCTTTAAGAAGTTCCTTCCCCACTTTCCGCACGGCGAAGGCGTTAGTATATTTTTCAATAGCGCTACCGACATAGGCTATTTTATGTCGACAAAGTCGAGCTGAACCGGCTTAGGCTTTCACGCGGAACAGGGCCTTTTGCGCCTAGCGGGGCAATTCTATTGAGTGTAGGAACGCGCATTGTCGCTCGGCATCAATGAGCTGCATTCTGCCGGTCGAAACGAACTGAAAATACACGGCTCCGATATAATTATTATACTACTTCTGATAAATGTTTGAACTTTGTGTATTGACTATGCAAATCTGTCCCTTAATTCTTAATAGAATAGAATAATGAAAGAATAAATAGGATTTTCGCTGACTGAAATCGGCACGAGGGAACTGAAAGCCATTTTTACGCCCGTTTCCGTTTTTATGACGTACAGAAACCCCTTTTTATTTTCATTCTGTTTTACCAAGTTTCACACAATTTTTTGTTACATCACGTAGGTATACTTACCCACACGGCGGTAGCAAAAGCTTCTCTATACATCTTGTAGCCTTTTGTTATTGTTTAATCATGGCTATACAGAGCCAGGTTTATTTTTGGTGTGTCTTTGTTTGCGCGGAATTACGTAATTCTAATTAGCTGTTGTTGACATCAAAAAGAAAAGTATCACAACTGAAGAGAATTTAATTAAGACAAATGCTTTGTTGTTACGCGTTTGGCAGCTCGACGCAATTGTCAAGGTAAGTAGGTAGGTGTTGTAATTGTTTTTTTTTTTTATTTATTTAGGATTTATTTTCACCTGGTGACTAGGTATTTAATACTGTTGTGCCTATATTTCTTCAAAAATGTTATTATATAGGTACCTTGTATAAAATGCGTTAGTAATACTTCGTATGCGCGTAGATCAATATTACTGATCTGTAATTCGTCTTAAGCAGCAGCACATAGGTTACAAAATATACAAAAAATCATTATAAATTAGTGTGACATTTAAATGAAGTAAATTATATAATTACTGAAGTGACTTGCCCAACGGTAAGTGTCTGCTAACACCAATGAATATTCAACACCGGCTCACCGTGTAAAGTTTTTGTTTAGGACAATAATTCTTTGACTCCCGAGGAATATCGTTTAAAACAAAAACACATGAAATATTCACAAGGCTCTTTTGTCTCAAAATTGTGAAACTTGACAGCAAACATGGAGATTTACAAGATAAAAGAGCTTAAGTGTGGGTAATGAAATTTAGGGTTCACCAAACACCATCAGAGTCCCGACTACTCTGTTGAATAGTTACATAGTAGATGAGTGGATGTGAAGGTAGGTAGATGCAAAGGTGTAATGAGTTAACAAAATGAGAATCTTTTGAACACTTCTTTATTCATCCTTACAAAGAGAAGTTTTAATAAGCCTATTTTCAATATTTAATGAGCTAATCATTAAAATAAGCTTTAAATCAATTAGGTGTAAAGTACTAGACTAGTCGTAAAGTAGGAAGTACTTATACAGTGAAAACTAATATGTATGATATAAATAATGCAGTAGAAGGAACAAGCGGCGTGTCAAATGGGCACAAAATTGTTTAATTTGAAAAAGTTTCAACATAGGTAATACGTTTTGCCGGCACAGTTGGTAACACAAAGGAAATTTCGGTTCGAGCGTGTTGCTTGCTCAACGTGGTACGGCGCTTGGTATAAAACAATTTCACCGCTTATTAAATTCGTCAGATAAAGCTGATAGATATTGTAAATGTCTAGATCATTTACATAGATTACAATACATTATTATGATTTGTAATTTAAAAGCTATGCAGAGAAAATTACACTTTCCATATTGCGATCTTATAGGTAAACGATGCGGATAAGATTCTCTGTAACGCCAACTACACACAAACAAAAACTAATTTTAGTATGAAGTGAAGCTTACAAAACTGACTATTTAAATTTTAAACGCACAGTAGGCTTCAAAATGAGGACAAAACCTAATAAGCATGACGCATGTATATTTTAAACCAATATTATGTTAAAGCAACAGTGCTTCTTTGAAGGAGCAAACTATTTAAAGCTTCAAATAATTATACCTTTATGATTGTGTCTTTGAACTTCCAATAAAGTGTTACTTTGATTCAATCATATTTTTTTCAATTCGTTCTGGATTAACGATTACGTCCACCATCTTTAAAGATTGCTGGCTATTGTATTACGCTCACACTGAAGGACGGTGAAGCATTCAACGAATAGATTCGTATATGTGACTCGATGTACAGTGTTCGATGTCTGAGGGTCCCACACATCATTACTCGACTCATTATCACGTTCATACATGGTAAGTAGCCAACACTAAAACATCCTAAGCATAATAGAAGTGGAATACGAGACGCTTTTAAACTCTCAAATTACTCGGAACTTAAACGAGCACAGATAAATTGGATTACCGTTTAGTCTTTATAAGGCAATCATTAAACATAGGGACGTGACGAAGTATCGATTACTGTCGATATCTCAAGTGATAAAGGTTGCAAAACGGTGTTCAGTGATATAAGAGGTGCTCGTCGTGATAAAGTTGTGAAAGTGTGTGACGCGTGTCTAACGGATAACATCTCTGTGACATCTCTATTGATGAGGAATCACCGGCTAAGAGTACTAAGTATCTCTTCACGTTTATGATGTACAAATTATGTAAGATGGATGAAATCAAGCAAATGAGGCAAAGTATTTAACCTATGTTAATATTTAAATAGTCCTAGCATAGCAAGAAGCGTGTTATATATTTAATATAAAAATCAAAAGACTTGCATGTATATTGAAAATATTTATACACGGCTTTAATGGAACTGGCACGCGTAGGCAAACAAGTAAGGATAACGGTTTTGAGGAGGATAATATTCTTGCATTACAAAGCTTTGACCTTCGAGCCGAGCAAACTTGCCCCGGAGTAAAGTACGAAATATTTTACATTATATACTACATTCCTACTCCCACATACCTTGTTACTGAGCGGAATATACTGAAATATATTACTTATATGACAATTACTTCGTAAAACAGCAGACAACGCATAAACTACCCATCGAAGTAGCTAGAAATTATTCACTCAAGATTATTATTCTACTACATAGTAAATCATTCGAATAGTAAAGATCCCGCAACAGACAAGGTCGTAAATATTAGAGGTACTATAAGTAGTTATTTTAAAAGTCACAAGGTGAGAAAAACAGTCACATGTTCCAGTTCTCACTAATAATGATGGAATATAAAATTGCGGAGTGTATCCTGAACATAGGAGTTAGTTGTCTGTTGTAGACCAAATGTTGAAGGTCTTGGAAGCTAGTAGGTTGATATAGAAATGGACTACACAGGGTATATTGGTGAAAGCGTGAGAGTAGATAGAGAAGAATTTGAACAGTGACCTAAACTGCGTACCAATTCTAAAACTCTACCAATTCTAGTATTGTCAGGAAAACAATAAGGGTCATTATCAATAGGAAATAATGATCTGTCAAAATAAAGTAGGAACTAAATAAATAAATAAATAATCGAATCCGCAACCACCATTGCGTATAGCGGTCGTCCAACCAGTAGGCTGAACAGAAGAGTCTTACAAATTAAATGTCAATACTACATATAAGGGAATAAATACATTGCAATTTGAAAATTTTCAAATGTTATTGGAAACAAATTGTCTGTTTTAGATCAAGCGAATTTTTCAGGTAAAATGAGGTGTTATATTATTCAGCCAGGGTTACGTGAAAAATGTGGAACTAAGTAGTTCAGGGAGTTCCCGGAGGCTGTCTCGGGGGGCTAACGTGGCGAATGGCGATGTATAAGATGGAGATGTGTGAAAGGCGTGAAAAGGGTTTTAGAAGGTTGACAAGGCCTCAATGGGGCTAAGAATTGAGCAATTGGTAGTGCATCATGTAAATCAACAAAATTTATGTAGATCTGTCACGACAGTCGCAGATGCGTAGATTTAAAACGAATGTTTATGTTTATATGTATATCAGTTTGTATAATATGAATCCAGACAATCTGAGTATACGAATGATTAAGTTATTACTTACGAGTAATCTGCTCACTGTATTCTAACCTCTGCCACCCGACACTAATGGGAGATTATTAGGAGAATAGATCATTTGAGAGTTTATAATAAATAATAATAATAATTTTAGCCCGTTTTGACGTCCCACTCCTGGGCACGGGCCTCCCCTCAACACGAGGGGGATTCAGGCCATAATCCACCACGCTGGCCCAGTGCGGGTTGGCGGAATTCACATGTCTTTCGAAAATTAGTTAAATCTTCTAAGACATGCAGGTTTCATCACGATGTTTTCCTTCACCGTAAGCAAGTGATAATAAATACAGAAATTATGATTCGCACATAGATTTCGAAAAATCCAGAGGTTCGAACCGGGGTTTGAACCCGAGACCTGGTAGCCCGCAAGACGCGTGCTTAACCAATCGGCTATCACTGCTATTTAAGAGTTTATTAATATTTATTTCTAACGAGCTATATTTATTTCTTTATTTTTTAAAGACTGCTGCGTAGTTGTTTGAGCTTTGGCCGCTCACATCACGGCACCGGGTGATTGTGGGTTTGATTCCCGTCGGGGCAAATTTTGTAAATGTCCTTTTCGTAATTCGCTCAGGTCTAGGTGTGACTTTGGGATCGCCCTCAGTCCATTGTTTGGTACCATGAACATTGCTTAGTTTGGGAATTTAGATACAGTTGGTACTAGTCTGGCGATATTTATTTATTTTTATTTCTATGTAAACAATGACGTAGTTATTTTAATTTGTTTAAATTCAAGCATTCTTGATACAATTTAGTTGCTCAGTAATTGCTTATCATATGCTATAAAGAATCTTCCTCGTGATTATTTAGTACCTTGGTGCACTAGTATAATATAATGCAATATACCTAATAATGATATTATAGATCGTAACACAAATTGTCGATTGTTGATTGAATATGGTGCAACTTAATGTGACCTAATGTAATTGGAATTATTTTTATTTAATGCTATTGTAATTGTAATTTAATTTGATTTCGATTTTATTGATATTTTTATTTATTTTATTTGTTATTGTGTTTGTAATGTTAATTTAATATGGGTATTTGCCTGAAATAAATGGATTTATTATTATTATTTATTATTATTATCACAGCATATCGTATAGGTACCTATCATCAATGCGGTAGGTACCTACACCCTAGCTATATACTCCTTATATGTTTTACCGAAATCCGTGTACAATTCCAACAACATGACGATTATAAGTGTCCGATTTCATCCGATTTGTCATCAGTCGCATTCCACACGATGTAGTAATCTGGTAGATAAATTGTAAGTAATAAAATGTTTGTGTATTGGTTTAATTTTCTCTAATCGGCCACCGTGGCTTACCATGATTTGTTTGGAGTCATGCCGTAACGTAATCCGTTGCGTCATTAGATCATTATAGATCTCAGATTTATATTTTAATAAAAAATGTTGGTTATGTAAGTACCTACTTATTTAATGATATGGTTATTTGTTAAAACTAAATTTTACATGTTTATTTAATATAATGTATATTAATATACAGCGACTTGTAAATTTGACTAATAGGTATAGGTAGGTACCAGCTATATATTTTTAATATCTGTATGAAGTTCTTATGCGTAGGTAGGTATTATTTTCTTGACAATCTTAGGGAATCTTGAGTAAACACACTTGATTGATGTTGATCATTAAGCCAATGTTTCTTGATCAATCGATTACAATAGCGGAGAAACATACATAACAAACCAATGTTTACATCATCTAAACAGTTATTATGATAGTCCCCAATATGTGTATAACAATGTCTTTTTGATAACGATGGCAGCAGCTTGATAACGTGGCTATATTAGCAATAATATCCCGAAGCAACCCACAAACATGGTTGGTTAAAAATATACTTAGTCCAATTCTCAATATGAATAAATAAATAAGTAAATTCTATAATAATGAAATTCAATTTCCGTTATTAAATCATGCTTACCTAATAAACACGTTTCTAATCAAATTTATCAGGAAACAAGATAAACATATTATGCATGACATAGGTAATTATAAATTCAAAATAATAAATTATAAACGGGAAAGTAACTTTGTCTGTTTGTTACGTTTTCCCCCCTAAACCCTTGAACCAATTCCGATGAATTTTGGAATAAGTCGGGATATATTAGCCTTTGAACAAACATAAAACTATTTATTTTCACGAAAATAAAACTTGTGATGTGAAATAGGGGATGGAAGCATAGAATGTTATATAGAATGGATATATAGAATCACGGACAAAAACAATATTTATGTCTTATACTATAGACTAAAGCACACCTAAACGCTTTCATAAAATATATTGAACAGATTAATAAATAATCAGGTAGCTTACTGAACTACACATAATTTAATCAATCTGAAACAATTATCACAAGTGTCTTTAAAATAACAAAAAACTATAACAACCTGTATTATTATTTTTTAATTTAAAAATCATAGAATCAAAACTTACGTTAAACTCCTTTAAAGTTTTCCAAGAGTCACACACTCAGCAAGAACTACAAAACAAAAACACTTAGGTAATCCACTGGTCACTTATACATCACACTTGTTTTTATATCAGATTAATTTACTGTTACTGTCAATTCTCTTCATAAAAAATATCCTGATAAAATATTTATAAATGACGCATAGAGAACTCTGGGCTCGAAACGTTCACTACGATGGGAACTCTCGGCGGAACTAAAGTTATTTCGTCGACGACGCTGCGGTCTGAACACCGCACAAAGCTTCTGGATAGTCCATATCGATGAACGCGGCTTACATTGCCGGGTAACTACACGTGCACGAGTTCTGAAGTAACATTGTCTATGTAATGAGCAACGTACATTAAAAATTGTCGGAGGATGTTTATCCCATTGGTGAAGCAAACGTCGTCTGAGCGAGATACGTTGTCAGGCGGGATTTCTCGCACGTGAACAAATTTGATTCAAGAGTGAGATTACAATATCCAGGTGAAATTGTGGTGCCGTAAATCGTCTCCGTCATACGTCGATAAACACGGGAGAGGATAAAATAAATTCAATTTTGAACCTATCGGGATACCACTAACAAAATGTTAAAAGATATGTACCTACCATTACTAGAATATTAAGTACTAGCGGCCCGCCCCGGCTTCGCACGGGTACATTGCGGTTACATTATTCGAGTTTTAACAGGATCCCAATTTTTTTTGAAAATATATTATAGCCTATGTCACCCGGGGATAGTGTAGCTTCCCAACAGTGAAAGAATTTTTCAAATCGGTTCAGTAGTTTCGGAGCCTATTCATTACAATCAAACAAACAAAGTTTTCCTCTTTATAATATTAGTATGATATAGGCTGTTTTACAAAATCCGACACATAATGATTCAAGTGCATACGGGTGCTGCCATGGAGATGCGTAATGAAGGTTGTACCTAGTATTGATGCAACATTTCAGGAACAGTGTCATTCCACCTCAATACCGCTGACGCACTTTAACATTTCGAAGTAAACAACATTTTGTTTATTAAGATTTCCATTAAAAGATCGCTGGCATAACGAGCGATGCGACATTGTTTCGCTAACTCATCAGTAACACCGAGTAATATGCGCTTCATTAGCAAGTTGGGTACAAGTGTCCAGTTTCGTGAGAAGTCATTTCAAACACGTGAGTTGTTCAAAGAACACCGTAAAATATTTAGTGGCTTTTAACAATTAACACTACCATATTCGAGACCGGTTCCATAAAACACTATGTTGCTTTTCATTGTTTTTAGGATTCCGCAAGACACTTTTATTTAGCCCCTGGCGACATTATATTCGGTTTATTTTCAATTCGTTTCAAAAGGAAATATTAAGCAATATACCTACGGAACCTACTTTGTTAGATTTTTTTAATTGACACGGTTTAAAATTAAAAAAAAATGGTCACGCACGTGTTGACGTTACATAATTTTGCGTGTCGACGGGATGTCTGTCTCCATTATTATTATGACGACATGGAGACAGTTTTTTGTATAAATTTACAAACTTTGCACGCTAACACAGATGTTTGAAATCTCATTTTGCTGTTCTAACTTATAGATTGTTTTGATGTTCCTTTTGTCGTCAAACAAACATCTATCATAGGGTTCCGTACAAAACAACTCAAGCCGCTTTGTATTATAGAACGCGAAGACGACAATAATCCAGAATATTCCTGAAAGCCACAATTACGTAGTTCCTATGAGCATACAAATATAGTTGTATTCTTTATATCCACATGTAAAAACATACTTACTTATTACTTAGAAAAATGGAAAAGTATTAATATTCATACATTAAATTTTTTACGTTCAATTTTATTTACTTATAAGATTTATTCTTAGTTTCTAATAGGTACCTAGGTAGTATATGCAAAAATCTGTAGAAAACGTTCAGCCCGTTGAAGCATGAAATAACAATACTTAGATAACGTTTCACTTTTATCTATCACCTAGCCAAGTGAAATAATTAAGCGTTGGAAACTATATCTTTGCATAAAATATTACATAATATCCTTTAACAATTTTATTTAGTGTTTAACATTAAAATATTAAAACGTAAGCGGTCGTTCACTCGAAGCAACCGACACAGTTCTCTCTAGGTAGGTATATATTTTTGTCAGCTAATAGCTGCACTTATTTGACATCTTACCGTGTGAATAACCGCTAAGGGGGCGTCCATTCATTACGTGAGGCATTTTTGACAAGATTTGGCCATATTTTATTCTAGAAATTATTTTTCACGCAATTTTTCACCGTTTTCAGCTAGAAAAAAAATTACGTGATATTAGGGGGGCCTAAGTGAGATTTGGAAAAAAATTGCGTGATTCCCCCTAGAACACCTTACGGAATTAATGGACGCCCCTAACTACTGCTCGTTTATCGATCAGACAAAACTGAGTGGCTTTCTCGTTTGTGAGTCTGGTTGAGCGGGGATGATTATAACAGAGAGTGATGGATCAGAATAGATACACGGCACAATTGGCGCTCATTCAATCATTGCGATTACCGTTGCCTAATCGCAGTGACCTAACAATCGATGTCAAAACATTGGAGCTATGACCCTATGAATTTGTAACACACAATCTACTTACCTAAGTGCTTCAAGGCTATTTTCATTGCTTTCTACGATGTCATGCTCAACAAGTGAATGTGTTTTGATTGCAACTGGATGTTCAGCCCCTCTAGCCAAATTTTCTGTAAGCTCCTTTATTAACTTCTAAAATCCTCAAACACATCGTAAAATAAAGGAAACGATTTTTGAAACACTTGTAGACATATTCTTCCTTCAAGCACATTTAAGCACGTTCAAGCATGTTTAAATATTTAAGCGCATTGATTGATACGAGTAGTATGTATTTATGCATGGTGTGAAAATAGTTACAAATACGACCACAGGGTTTAGCATTTAATACGTACCTAAACTATCCCACACAACAATGTAACAAATTGTTCCCTCAAAACAGCATCCAAAAATGTGTAATAGTTTCATTTACAGCAACAATATAATAAATCAATCCCCAGACAACGTCATAACATTTCCCGTCGCGAGCGCTGCGTTTCCCTCGCAGAAATATGGGACGAATAAAGGCTTATTGAGTTCACTCTTCCGTTGAGCGGGGTCACTTCCTGGAGTGTCAGGGGAACGGCCAGCAAATCCGATTACCTGCATATCGATCGTGCTTATTCTTCCGTCCACTCTTTGCGAGAGAACCACGTTGTGTTGAGGGATACCATTTCGCTTCTGCCTTCAAAGTCAAGATACGGTATCATTTCTGTGGCAAATTTGAAGTTTTTAAAATTTCAATTGTTTTGCTCAAGTTCTGACCCGACAGACGTTGTCCTGTCTAAATTTTGAATATTGGAATTGTTCTGCACAACTTTATTTTTTTCTTTCATAAGACCTCCTGACAATAATAAACACAACAAAAAAGAATTAGCGAAATCGTTCCATCCGTTCACGCGTGATGCGATGACCAAGGAAATAGAGATTCATTTTTATATATTGTCGTATAATGTAAACAAATTAAACCGAGTGACAGAGTGACAGTGATACATTCTGTACATTTTAGAGTTTCAAGAAGGTACAGCCATTATCTGTCAAAGATGTATAGAAATGATGTTGCTGCATAGTAGGTTGTCATCATCTTTCGATCAGTAGACCATCGAATTAAATCAATAATTCTTTGAGTATTAATTTGGTTTACGGTAATTAAATTATGGTGGTGATTATAATGGCTAAACAAAAATTAAAAAATGTATACGTGAGTATTGCTCACTATTATTTTTAGTTAATTTCATGACGCGTGATAAAATATTGTAGGCGTGTAAACAATGCCTATAAATACAAAGTTTCCGAGCGAATATTCCGGTTTACAGCTGCGGATTATGTAAATTCAGTCGGCGTATAAACGAGCTTCGAAACTACTCTCTTTCATACATTTGTGCAAATAAAAATGTCTGTTTTATTTGTATTCAATCGATTTTCGTGGTCTTTTCGGTACGAGGAAGTTGTATTTTAATATAAAATATAACTATATTTCTGTACAGAAAAAATATGTGTAGTAGGCACAGATATAGATTTACATAGATAACGCAAGTATCACTATGTGTTTTGAAACCAAGCGTGCCGAATTTTTAACACCTACTGTGACGTCATTAGTGACGGGAAATCCAAACCGATTCAAAGACACCGATGCCGCCGAAGCCCCTCCGTCCGCTACGATTCTCTCGAGTGATTATCTCGCTCATACTCATATTTTTAATATCTGTAGTCGCGTGGACTGCAAGTTAACGGCGACCAACCTTGACGCTTCGTCGGGGTTTCGTATACGCGAAGTAGATGTATTTGCGTTATCTATGTAAATCTATATCTGTGGTCGTAGGTATATACTTAAATGGCAGAATAAGGTCAGATCATTGAAGGATATCGTGAATGAAAAACGTACGTCAGTGGCTGAGACAACACCACGAGTATGCCCAGCTGCAGTCTCAAAGTAAAATGAAATTAATAATAATAAAGCGACCCAGACAAGATCAGAGATACAGGGGGGCTGCAGAAAGAAGATAGCCATCTGGTCAGATCATCTGTGCAAGGCGTTGGGCTTATCATAAGCAGGAAGGGAACAGTCTCCTCCAGCGCTAATTTTCAACTAAAGCATACTCAGTAACCAATCTCCATTCATATAGAAACCCAAATAGTGGTGCAGTCACACAAAGTAATCGTGGATTTAGTTACTAATGATAGCCATTTTCTGATAGAAGATGACACTACAAGAAGAAGAATGCACATAGCAGATGAAGATGACCGGCAAATAAAATTGTAAAAAATGATGAGTCTATATGGTTGCAAGTAATAATTATATATGGTTGGTAAAAGTAATATAGTTACCGTAACTATTAAAGTCTCTAACTGCCGCCTGACACTGTTTTGACACCTGTTACTAAACTAAACCGAACTAATACTATACTACTAATACTAACACTAACTACTAATACTAACTATTACTAAACCGAAAAATAGTTTTATTTCAATGTGTAGTATTCGCGTAAATATAAGAAAACAACCTGTTACTTGTTTCATAATTTGCTCCCTCATACGCGGTCATTCACACAGAGAAGACGACACTGTTCTTGCTATACATTTTTGACAGATAATGGCAGTCATTTACATCTGAATACATGAAGTGTTAAGAAATAATAGGTGCCGGGTGAACCGTGTGATGAGCCAAAAGTGCATCAATTTATCATAACCATAAGAAACATTGTAACACTTATACCTTAACAATAAATTCTAGATTATGATACCACCTACTTCCGTACCAGCAAATTGTTGCTAAAAATAGTCAGATTTCCTACACTGAAGCATTCGTGAGTAAAAGCTATAAAACGTGAACCGTGACTGAATGGTAACCGTGAACTATATACGCATAAGCGCTTGGTAGGTTTATAAAGACGAATATATGTATATACGGTTTAGTTGACAGAAAATGTAATCTACATAATATTTTCTCTATGTACCTTAGATATTTGAATACCAAGTCTCTTTTTATATGTTCTTGTCTGAAATAAACGTCCATTGACGCATCGTTATTTACAATGGTGTATCTTCTTTATATTATTTAAGATAAATATTTTATGAGATCTTTTCTTTGGTTGCGGAATCATCTGTATTTTAAGGTTTTTTCTCGCATTTTAGACTACATCGTAGGTTGTCTTCTGCTATAATGGTGCTTTTGTGGCGTGTAATTGTTATGCTTGTTGTAATTAGCGAAGCGGGATCTGTCTGTGTCAAGTATCTGATTGTAATATACTCGTTGTAGTATTTCTATTGAGTCACTCTTTCTTTCATATATTTAAATCCTAGCTTATAAACGGAACAATATCGGGTGTTCTATATCATATCCAGTTTCGAGAAGTCTGTGCAAGTTTCAGCCCACCATTAGTGCAACAAATTTAACTTAATATTAATGCAACCATAGATCATCCATATTATATCACCCACTGTTGCTGCCCACACCGAGTGTGAAGCAACCACAGCTCCACCGACTTCGGTCCTTGACACATCAAGGCTGCGCTCGCCGGTACATTTGCAGGGCACATTATATTCAAACGCTATAGTAACTTGTATTAGGCAAAGGAATGTCATTGTTGAGTCCATTATGGCCAGTGTCGGTTAAAGGATACTACAATTAACACTAAAAGGCGTAATTAGTTATCCGTGTAGGTAGACGTTAGTGTTATACCTACATTCTTACAATTATTGATTCATTCATATTACTTAGTGTCTTCTATATTTCTAGCAATTTTATTTATTTTTTATTGCGGTCACATGCCTGAATTTGGTAATTAAAGGAATAGGTATAGGTAAGTACACACGAAATAGGCATAAATTCTTAAATTGTATTATTAACGATGCCTATTTTAAGACCAATCTACTGCTTAGTACAATTAAGTACCTTACTGATTTAAGTTAAACAATTATCTATACAAATAAATAAAATTGGAGTGTCTGTTTGTAATATCAAAATAACACCTTTTCACTAAATGCGTATGAAAGTACACACGACACCTACAACAAAAACGCGATTTCAAAAAAAATTGTCTGTCTGTCTGTCCGTCTGTCTGTCTCTCTGTGTGTTTGTTCCGGGTAATCTCCGAAACGGCTGTACTGATTTTGACGGGACTTTCACTGGAAGATAGCTGATGTTATAAGGAGTAACTTAGGCTACTTTTATTTTAGAAAAACAACATTTTAAAAATGGGTCCTTTCGCGCGGGCTCAGAACGCGGGAGCGGGCTTTTTTGTTATGTTAAATTCCACGCGGACGAAGTCGCGGGCTCAGCTAGTTTTTAAATATAATTGGTGTAAGCGTCAAGGAAATACCTACGTTTTATAGAACACATGCCGGAACACACGCTTGCCTAATTAGTGTGAAAAAAGCCTCTAAAAAGTGTGTAAGTGGTCTCACAAAAGCCCCCAAAGGGCACAAGCGCTATAGTGCCGTAGGATCCCGCGACATAATGGCCCTCGGGCAGCGGCCCTAATGACGACTATTTATTGTGAGAAACCCCGCAATTACACCGACATCGCCGCGTTAATCATTGCTCTATGGAATTCAGCGTAAAATCTTCGAGCAGGAACTTCTGGTGACTATTTAAAGTTATTCAAATAGTTTATTTTATTTAGGCCTACGGGGGCACTTATTGTAATGTTTACATATTTTTTTGAAGTTAAAAATCGGATCGGAAAGCGATCTCCACTGAGAAGATCCGGCAAGTAACTCAGCGGGGTTGTCTTTTTACAGTTGTTTTTTAAACCGCCAGTTGCTTATAAAAAAAAAAATACAAAGAGTAGGTAGGTATTATTGTAAATAAATTGTGTTAAATGTTGTCGTAGATATTTTAAACTTTAGAGTCTTGCGTTGATCCGATTGATCCACCTTACTTAAGGCAAACAAAGCGTTATTGGAATTATTGTACCAGTAACGGTGCATACATTTAGGTACCTGTTGTTGGTCATACCGTCAAAGTACTCCTTATACTAACGACATTAGAAAATACATCAGAATTATATTATCTCTAACATAAATACTGGATACACCCATTTAAATATCTAAATAGGATGTCTAGTATAAATTAACCAGAAATATAGCCTTCCCTGCTGTCATGAATTCTGGAAACTGTAAAACAAACACGCCTTTTAAACTAATATTTTCATCAGATGGCTCTTAAATAAATCACACCGCTCCAAAAGCTAGATTGATGCGCACAAAGCTTGAGGGAAATCGTTTTGTAAATTAATCCAACAGTGGAACTAATTTGTTAATTATTCGAGCGCTAAGTCAAGCGTCGTTCCGTCACGACACCACCGGTTGCCGTCGCGGGGTTACTTAAAATAGTCCCTCACTTCGACAATAACACCACGGGCTTAACAGAAATAACTTAAACACACAAGTGCATGTCTTGGTATTAATCAAATCCTCTCCATTAGTTCGTAAACCAAAGAAAACATTAATTTCTCAGCAAATTTGCGGTTGTTTCTTTACTAAGTCACATTACTAAGAGAAAATATAGTCACAAATCATAATTAATTTATTGTTAAAACAATAATTAGCAATTTAGGCCGCGGTAATGATTCTCTAATTATAAACTTGAACTCATTATTACGCCTATCAGACATGCTGATGAGGTACCCACCACTAATACTTGTTAAGTCTATTTCTCATCGAAAACTAATTACGAAGCAATTTTTCAGTTTATTGCCTCGATGACTTGCTGGAAACGTTTTTAAATATAAGTATAACTATACCAATATTTATACGCGTAAGTAACATTTTTTACTTCATAATCATTTCTGCGTAATAATAAAGATTGCGTCATTCGTTTTTGTCGTAATGGCTTCATTAGACGGAGCATCAAATGTTTGTATCCTTGGTTTCATGTTAATAGTATCATCATTAAAGTTCTGAGTATACAAAATGTGTGATAAGCACGTGATATCTATCTTGAAACTTTAAACTGTCGGAACTAATGGCTGGGCGAGTGAACCTCAGGTGTGGAAGAGCCTCGGCTCTCCGCAAAGTTCACTGCTCCTTCAGTCAACGCGCTGTTCGTAACTTCGTCGACAAAGTAAAACCTGCTTTATCATGCGATACACTTGATTCAATTCAGAATGACGACGGCCAGTTTATCCTGGTAAACCATTACATTATTCTTTATAAACGCAAGGAAACGAGACCACCGTCGAAGATTTGAAAGCAATAAGTAGAGGATTATGTCTGTTGAGTGGAGAAATGAAATTAGTTCGTGAGATCTAAAGGCTGATGATAGCGAGGTGTCATGTGGAGACATAGACGAATGAATCGTTAGGATAAAAGACGTCGGTGTTTCGCCACGCTTACGACTGCCGTGTCGCAACTCGCAAGCGGCATGAATTTGACTCGACAGAATTCCGGTCTGGCCGAATATCACTGGCACAGTGACAACGACCAGTAAATTGCACGTCCCACATGCTAGGTTAGTATCGACGTAAATGTACCCGTGATTTGAAAAGTATTTTTATACTATAATATAATAATAATAATAATACCTATCGCCAAATTGGCACATAAACTGTATGGTCCTAAACTAAGCAAAGCTTGCTACGGGTACCGTACAATGAACTGCGGGCGATCTCAGTAACACTCAGACCTGGGCAAATTACGAAAAGGACATTTCAGAAATTTACCCTGGTGGGAATCGAACCCGCAACCAGTGAACCGAGCGGCCTACAGACGCTCGAACCAATGCGCCAAGCAGTCATCATACGTCATACCTGCGTCAAGGGGTTATGGTACCATTGGGTTTCTTTAATTAATGACCAATTTCGGCGAGCTAGATTCAGTTACAGTAATAAATGCTTGCAATACCAGAGGATTTCGACCTGAAGGAGATTGGGACAGTAAGGGGAAGTGAGGGGAGGTTGGGTTTCGACCTCTCATTGTATAAAACGCAGCTGTAGTAGTTACTTTACGCCGATCTTCCGTGGGAGGGTGATACTACCCTAGTCGACCCAGCCATTAGGTAGGTATATTAGATCTAGCCAATATGTCTCAGACACCGGAACACTGCCGATACTCGTACTGTTATCATTCTAAAACCTACCTTGGCACCTAAGTCAAGAAGGTCGTTATCGGAATGAAACAGATGTTTCAAAGACATTGCAATTACTATCACGTCAACTTTATGGAAAACTGTTCACAAACACAATGAGAAATAAATATGTTTACGCCACAGAGCTACGGCATTGTGCCGATTTCTTAGCATTGAAACTGTATAGCGCTCAGATAAAAATTGAATATTAATAGGTAGTTATCATAATAGGCCTCCACAACCGTCTGGCTCGACTAATATGAATGAAAACTTTATTGAGTCTGAGTGTCTTTTTTATGGTAATGAATGCATAATATTGCCTTTAGAAGATATATACCTACCTACTTAGCTAATTTAAATATACAGAAGTTGGAGCGGGTTACCAAATATACCTAGGTACCTATAACTTGAAGGTTTATTTGTCTTTCAAAAGACATCACGTATTAGATCTTCACCTCCTTCCTACAAAGATACATTATCATCACACAAATTATATAATAAGTAATAATAATATTTAGTCCTTTTTAATCTCCACTCTTGGGTATGCCCAAGTAAGTAAATGAGAAGGCCAATGATGAGAAGGAGGCCCATAGGCCTCCTCTCATCATGCGAGGGGGGATTCGAGTCCTAATCCGCCACGATAGTCCAGTGCGGATTGGCGGATTTCACATGTCTTCCAAAAATTGGTTAGATTTTCTAAGACATGTAGGTATCCTCACGATTGTTTCCTTCACCGTAAGCAAGAGAGATAATCATATCGAAACTATGATTCGCACACAGATTTCTAAAAACTCAGAGGTGCGAACCCTGAACCTTGTACACGCAAGACACGTATTTAACCAATCGACTAAGTCTCATTGCTTCTTCAATTATAAAACTCCTTAAAATAAATAACACAACTTTTTTTGATAGGACTACTTTTATAGTACTGTAAAATCCGTTTCTGATTCGCAAATATAAATAGCGACGGATCGATATGATGAGCCGGCAACGGAAGCACTAATTTAAGGCGCACGAGCATTAGTTCACCTGACGGCGGCGGCGCCGTCGCGGGGGTGGTTTGCCGGATATAAATAATGTGCTAATTCCACAGTTTGTCGGCCGAGTTGCAGTGCGTTGCCTCGGGCAACTACGTATAACTAAAACGCTCCCGAAATAATAGCCATGCCGTGTTCAGTGGATGCCAAAGTGGTATTAAGGTGTCGGATATCGGAAGTGGATCCCCGTAATTGGTAGAGCAATATTGTACGTAATATTTTTGGAAACATACTATTGCAAACTACTTATACATTTTCCCAAGTTGCATACGGAGTCTGTTTATATCCTGTTTGGATTATTAAGTCATATACCTCCTTACCACAGTTTGTTACAAATTGTTTTACTTACTATAAAATAATCTCAATCTACGCCTCGAATGGCTAAACGTGTAAGCCTGTTAGCCCCCAAAATCTTGTAACAAGACAAGAAAATATTATCACGATGCAAGATATGGGAGAGCTATTTGGCATGCAGCCTAAAATCTAGTTTTAGTTAACACAGCCTACACGATGTGGATTTACAAGCCACATTATATAGGAGCTTGAGTAGGTGGTATGGTAAGAAATCTCTGCAATCTTGCTTTGGGAAATATAAATTTGGCACTTACAAAAGCCATACAAACGGGCACGCTTCGCTTTCAACTTGTATTTTTATAAAAAATAAACTTATTTTAACCGTAGTAAAGTTCATGGTGGTGTTTTGTGTTACTACAGTATATTATTTTCCAGCGATTTTTGGGATTTAATTGGCCGTTTTTGATTATCACCCGCAGACACCTTGCCTATGCAGATGTTTTAACGGTCCCCTGTTTGCCTGTTGGTACCTACAGGTCGCTTAGACGAGGGGTTGGTGCACCTTACTCGGGGTTACGGTCGGGTAGTTGCGGGACTATCATTTTTTTTGTTCAAACGCAATAATTGGACACCGTCGTCAAACATCTGTGAAGGCATTTTGACATTTTCAAAAATGTTCAAATGTTCTACAAAAGGTCGAAGTTGAATAATAAGTTCTTGTGATGAGGTCTTATCTATATTTCGATTGATTGCGTAAGTGTATAGTTTTCTTATGTATACCGTTATCATATTCTGCCAGCCTCGTGACGCAGGACTTGAAGAAACAATCATAAATAAATTGACCCGTCTTGTTGTGATAAGGCAGGGTAATGCCCTGGAGACATCCGGTGGCAGGACGACGCCTGACAGCCTAGGTCATACGGGCGTATTTATCAAGTATTTTTAAAAACATTATTTGTCCGTTCAGACTTCTATGGAATCGGCTGCCGTCGCTACATAGAGACGTGCAGCTCTACGCATATAATGTGTAACTTGAGGCCTCGGATCATACCCAGTATTTGTATCTCTTGTTCATTCTGTGTTCTTATCCTTCTAGGTTTTAACTAGGTCTGATTTTCATATACTTGTTGGTATAAAATAATTTCGTATCGATGTATTCATACTAAAAAATATATATATTATAATAACCCTTTGTGATGTGAACCCTAGATGAAAGTTTTTAGAAAACCTCAACGTGTTTTCACTTCGAGGCAAAGTTATATCGCTGCAAGCGAATGTAAACCCTCAGCGTTATTAAAACAAGGCAAAGACTTTGCCTTTAATTAACGTGCCTTTAATCACTTTTGTATAACAAGAACTAGTGACACCGGTTCAGAGAGCTAAGAATAACTTGGACATCAGAAGTCCTGTGATTATGCGGTACCAACACTGATCATAAATTAAATTGATACAGCTTGGTAATTGAGTGGATACCAACCTGAGCATACCACGCAGATTCTAAAATATATTAGACTTATTTTAGTGCCTACGACATACGCGGATAGGTATAGGTAGGTACCATTTTAAACATGCCCCAATTTTATATAACAATGTACTATAAAAAAGGTATATAATATAACATGGTATACCTATCTGAAAAGTAGGTATAATATGTAGGTAGTTAAAGCAATTATTGATTTTTAGATCGATGGCAAAGTAAATGTTTGTGTTAGCGGTAGCAATATATATAAACACCATGACTGAGTGAGTCGTGTTTGTTAATTAAATATACATACTGATATTATAAACACTTCTCTGAACGATTGCCGTAGCGTCGGCTGTTTGTAATGATAGGTGGCATGTTATCAATGCAAGAGTACAGAAACAGACTCTAGATATAGGTAAATACCTACTTGTGTGATAAATAAGTCCTGTAAGTAATGAGTGAATTAAAATATTCCCAATCCAATAGGTACCTCTCCCCTTCCTCTAAATTTATGAACCAAATAAATCTGTAGTACTTAATAATGCCATGGTTGATTGACAATATGTCATTTTCCGCGGAATAATGCGAACTAAACGGATATTTCAACACGTGTTTCGCCTCTAAACGAGACAAACTCAGGATCGTTGGGCTGTGAGTGTATACTGAGCCAACACAACAGCTCAGCTCAGCTGAAAATATTATTACAATGGGAGACCCATACGCAAAGTGCCTAACGCTTCAGTCAATCAATGAATTTTCATTCAGTCCATTCAATCATATTCCATAGAATTGTGCTAATTCTATTGGATACGAATTAAGACAAAAATTATGTAATGCTGAGCATTACGATCATGATAAGGACGCCATTTAATTTAGACAAGTTTAGATTTTACATCAAACAAATTATGCCAATATTATATCCTTGTGTATTATCATTCATTCTATAATATTTCATTGGAGCCAAGTATCAAGTTGCTTAAACGCTTATGTAACTTTGCTAGACCTAATCTCAAGTAAGGCGTGCTCGGATTTATCACTAGAGTGAAGACAGAATTTTAATTAATACCAGGGCCGATCGATGGCGGCAATTAATTCTAGCCGGCGGACGAGATGGAATCACTTTAGCTGGAAGATGTATAAAGGGTCGAGTAGCAAACGACGTGGAGGGACTCACTACACGGAAGGATTACGACTGATCTTCGACGAAACTTTGAGTTCAATGTTTTTTGATAGGTTTGTATTAGCGGCGCAAATCGCAGATAAGTGTAATAAAAAGCATTAAATAAATAAGGGGGTTATTTATAAACGTTGTATAGCGGGCAAATAGTTAAACTCCGAATTATCAGTAATTTGACATTCGAAAGAAGAAGACAAAGCATGGTGTAACTATAGAACCATGTTAATTAATAATACGAGGTTAAAGTTGTATTGCACCAAATATCAGTCATTGCAATGTCTGGTGTAACCCTTCACAAAATAAAAAAAGTTAAGAGTGTGGGAAGTGCGTTGACATAGGTAGTAATGAAACTCTTCAAATAAAAAAAAAACCGGAATTAATTAAGTAGATCATTTGAATTCCAACTGAGTGCATATTTACTGTTGAACTGATTGACTTGTCGACAGGACTACGGGGCTAACTGTGCATAATGTTAAGGATTAATCACCTTAAGTAAAAAGTCAAGGATAAGAGAAAATTCCAAAATTATGTTTTCTCGGAGGGAAATGAGGTTTAAATCAACTGGTGGTTTAAGAGTTGAAGAAAGAGTGACGCCGTCTCTTTTCTCTATGGACGTCGCACAAGTGCATTAGGTGAATTAAAATGTGAACTGATACTACACATCGATGCGTAATCTTAATTCTAATCAAGAATTTCTCAGAATAGTGTTTATAAATATAGCAAATGACACTAAGGTCGAGAGAAATACGAAATTAACCTAAGAGTAACAAGGGCCATTCTTAAAATAAATAAACAAATAATCCAAAAAGCAACCGCAATATTCCAAGACGATGTCGAGCACTCTGTAAATATATCTGTGACCAGGACTTCCCCTTATAATCGAGGAGGAAGGTGTTTGACGCAGACGTATAGGTACAAGACTATATATGTATAAGGAAGTAGATAATACAAAATGTATTACCTTAATCACCCGTACCTTATATTACTATCACGTAGGTATAGACATAAATACCTGTTAGTTAAGCAAAATTTTTCCTCATGAATTATGTAATTTTTTCATCAGGTAACATTTATGTACCAAAGCTCCCATCGTGACGCGTTAAGCCTCGTGAATTTTGTTATACCTACATTGCAGGATTAATCTGGCTGGATTATTAGCAACTAGCTGTGCCCACGGACTTCGTCCGCGTAGTATTTAACGTAACAAAAATTTCGGGATTATCGGGATAAAAAGTCCTATAAAATCCTATATGTTAATGCCGGTTATAAACTATCTGTGTTACAAATTTCATCCAAATCCGTTCAGTAGTTTTTGCGTGAAGGAGTAACAAACATACATACATACATCCACACTCACAAACTTTTACATTTTTAATATTAGTAGGATATAGGTACAGGCTTTCATTATTTTGTATGCAAAAAGTGTATAAAAAATCGAATGTTGTTTTTTAATTGAAGAATATAATGTAATAGCTATTTATTTAATGAATATAAATATATTCTAGTGTATCTAAATGACAAGTGTTCCAATTGCCTATGGAGATTAAACTGTCATAAATCTAATATGATTAGCAAGCAAAGAAAGCAGTTTGAAATTTAATAAAGACCTCCAAAGCGAATAGCAGAATGAAGGCTTTGAACCAAGAAATTATTCCAACAAGATTAGCCATCTCTCCATAACAAAATCTTATTATTTGTGTCAACGCGGGCGTAAGGCGGTAGTTTGTTCAATTTCCCGATACCGGACCGCTGAGATGCCAGCTCGAGGCAAAAAATAATAACAAACTATCATCTGGCCGAAAACCGGTTCCCAGCCGGCGGATGAGCCGGCCCGATAGATACAAACACGCAAAAGGTAGCTTTTTTATAGCCGCACAACCAGGGATGAATGATTTGTGGTCGAATCAAAAAGTCGCTGTAATGACGCACGAATGCATGCATTATAGAAAAAAAAAACCGACTTATGAGGTTAAAGTAGACAGAAATTTTGACATTTGACATTTGTTGACATCAAATCACGGCTGAAAAAAATTAGACACATCCGATTTTTTTTAGGTAAGTCTTGCTCATCTATAACGAGCATGATACGATGGCAATAAAGTTGATTTAGCTAAGTGTAGTTTGTACTTATACCAAAAGATTTCGATCCAATGAACCTATTCAAGACAAGTGATTAAAAAAAAACACCAATAACTTGTAATCATCTCTGCGTTTCGCAATTAGAAACTAACCGGCTACATGCAGTTAAATAATCATCATCTAAGCTAATTAAATACGAATTCTTATAACATAATCCATTAGCAATCATAACAAAAAATCTCGCTTACCTCCGCAAACAGCAATTAGTGCATCGGCATAAACGGCGGCACAAACAAAAACAAAATTCGTGCGCGAAGGTCCGCAGTAGTACGGACATAAAGATCCAACAGACAAACTTCTCCTGTAATAACACTGAGTAATTGCTGTTTATCAAGAATTTCTTTAGATTTTCTTAAGTTTCACTCCACTTACAGTCACAAGTGTGTGACGAAGAGAATAACTTAGAATCGCATGCGCGCGCGAACGAGACGTACTGATAGGACGATATTCCGTTTCCAACTGATTGTTCGAAGTCGCCTCGCTTGGACGGGCGCCGGGCTTCGGTCGGGGTATCGCGCGCGGTCGGCTCGCGGGCTCACGAGTCCGAAGCGCAAAGGGTGGGCCATACTACATGGAGCTTCTGCTTTATCTACATCTACCTACTTAAAAGTTTGATTGATTGTTGTCGATAGTGTTTGTTAATTAGAATGATGTGCGCGTTCGCATTTTGATTTAGATTGTACCTACTTATTGTATACTGTACTTAACTGTACAAATGAAATACCTAATAGCTTTTAAGGTAGTTGGACAAACAAGCTTGGTCAATTTAGCGTGAGTGAGTGCACAATGCATCCATTTATAAAAAGTCCCAGATATGATATTTTAAAACATTATGATAGGTACAAGTTGATAGCCGACCTTCACTAGTTGGAGAGGCACCGATAGAACCAGAAGATGATATGACAGAGGTATCAGGGCCTTTTTAGAATATCACCCTAAAATTGAAATCAAACCAAACTAAAAACCTAATAGTTATTAAGTGAGTTGGACAATCTAGCTTACAATTAATGATAATGGTGGTGTTGCCTCCACAATGTATCCAACTATCAGCAGTAACAAGTTCATTCAACGGCAACAAAACTAAAACCTAGTTCCTCGCGTGTGATAGTCGCATGCTAGCATCGCATGTGCATCAGCACTGACGCAAATGATCTTATTCGAACTCATTGCACGTGTTCCATACGAACTCATTTTAATATTAACTTGGAAATAAACAGCAACAACTTCTTCACGCCATGCATTGCACTGTACGCGTAGATGTCACGTAAACGAGTTAAGAGTTATAAATACCCACTTATTATTTACTCTCGTAATACGATGTCATATCTCTTTAATGAAAATTAAATACAGATTTACAAACATTGTATTTATGTTAGCTTAGTATGGTGAGTTTATCACATTACTAGTATTCCTGTTAGTCATTTCGGTTGAGCTAAAAGTTGTTTTAGGAGTGGGATCATGTTTATTGTTATCCAGAATGGGGTCGAACCCACAACCTTTCAGCTACGAGATCGGAGCCTGTAATCACTGGGCTATTAACGCCTAAATTAAATTGAATTTAGGCAAAAGTGATACCTATATTAATGTGTTTAGGTATCATTTTTGCGTCAGTAAGTATCAAATAATAAAAACATGCCCACAGCTATACATTCTACGGTTTTATCTAAACTACGTATTCGGAGTCGGAAACCCATTTATCGAAACTAAATCCAATAAATTCAAGTTAGCCGTCAGCAAAATCATTAAGAGACACCTTAATACGGAAAAACTAAATATGAACCATAAAACACCAATACATAAGGCCATGCCTAATAGGCTTGGTAACCTTTATTTTATGCCTAAAACTCAAACAAAACCAAACAAAACATTTTTTAATTTGAAACTTAAAGTTGCCATAATGGACGTTGAATGGAATATGAAGCGGGGAAAAAGCGGAAACAGCGAGCTCTGAGTGAAAAATAATTTTAAAATCCCGTGGAAATTCCTCCCTATGAAATCCAATATGCGGGTTGCGATGACCCGTGAAAGCAATGAAAAGGAAATCTCTAATGGATGTTCCGCCATTCACGACACCCGAATGACTGATGGAGCTTTACTGTTCATAGCGACTTTGGGTTCGTTGCCTATTGTTGTGGTAAAACCGAAATAAGATCACAAAACAATAAATGAAAACATGACCGCGATTCCTTTACAACATTCCGCTTTTTATTTCACTTGTTCATTGATTTTTATTCATATCAACTTGAGACAAACATCTAAAGACTTATTACGAAAGGAATGAAACGCAACGTCGAGTACTTACGTACTAAAACATTTCATAAAAATAAAGAAAAGTTTTCCTCGATTTTTTTCCCAAGAATGTTTCGGGCGTTGCAAATAAACCTATATTAGCTAAGAGTTTGCTTGTTATCTTTATATAGAGTCTGGGGAACTGAATAATTCGCTTCAAAAGAAGCTCGTCAAAGCAGTTAGGAACGTAGCATTTAACTCTACCGCATCTCAGCAACGACAATGGGCAATACGTCTGTGCCATGAATGGCGACGCAACAAAAACGCGGATGCCACTCGAGCGATCAACTAGGCCTTATAAACACGTAATTAGTTATTGTATGGCACATAATACTGCTAATATTTACTTATAAATTTTTTCGTTGTTGTTAGGACGATTGACGACGCTAAGCCCTTGTTTGGCTATTTCAAATGATATACCTACCTGCTGATTGTTTTTTAAGCGAAGCTTCTAGGTATACGAAGTTACGGACGTTCGCCGCGCGGCCACTCTATCCGTGCTAAGCGTCAGTAGGGTTACACGATGACGACGGCGCCCTACGAATTTTACTATAAAGCTTCGCTCCTTTCGGGCGTCCCTATACGGCACTGTTTTTGAAAATAATGTTTTTGATTTGATAATGTATAGCTAGCGCCCAATAGATATGTATTCTTTTAGGTTGTACTTTAACAAACTAAAACACCCCCCAAATTAAATCATGCCAGCAATTTATATAGATGACTTGGTGCATATTTGCTATCGTATTAACTCGACCACTCGAATATGAGAATCGAAACTTCATCACCATGATATGAAATAACCAATCGTTTACAGTGTTCGCATGTAAGAAATATTATTGGCCCAGTTTCCGAAGCGTGAGAACATCTCTTTTCATTTGTGTTTTGTCTCGTAGAAATTTTAATTATAATTGACGTTCGACGTCTTTGCTTCGTCGATGAGAATAACTGGTTTTTCTATGCCTATGATTCGATTAGTTCCGGAATTAATCGGTCATTTGGAATGTAAATTTTGGTCACACAGGAATTATTGAAATTGACGGTAATTCAATTATTCGCTGATTGGTTTTCTGTCAACAAAATAATGAGTATTCCTTGACGTGGCCTTGACTAGCTAGTAATTTTATAAATTTTGTGAGTCCAGAAAAGCTGACAACTGATAAAATAATAGGTAACTTAAATGGGCTGAAAATATTGATAAGAAAAATCTAATTTACAGTGATACTAGACTAGACAACATAAAGTAAATATTTTTGCGCAAAGGTAGGTTATTAAAATTGTATCCGATACATGAATAAGTGCTTAAACGTAGGCATGATCATAAACGAACGCGCAAACATTTCAGAACAGTAAAACTCTTCCCCCAGTTTTACTTTTGTTGTGTAAAGAATTTTTTATATCAGGGTTGTGTGGTTTACGACGACACGTAAAACAGTCATTAATTTTGTATTGTGCTTTCGGAACGGCTTGAAACAAAAATAGGATGGGCAACTTTTTATATGCTTAATGGAGTATATTTTCAGTACTTATATTTTTTCTAATCACCGGAAAGTGTACTCGAAAAGGTTAATTTATATGTAGAGCACAGAATTTCGTGGGTGTATTTTTTTACATTTATGAAAAGCCGTAAAAACGTATATAACCTTGTATGTCAAAGTTCAATATCCCCACGTCTACCGAGTATTGAAAGTCCTCAAAACGTTATATTTTGTGTCAATTGGGCGCTTTCAGCAATATTGGACTCGTATCCGAAAAATGGGGATTTGTCAAGCGAAGACCTTTTGAAGGGCCACGTGTAAGCGTTGCGTTATACATCGTGTGACCTTTTTAAAGTGAATTGCTTAGCGGTCTGCTATCAGCATACACAAGCTGAGCCATGAGTCAAGACGACCCAAATAAAAGCTAACGCCCGATATCTATGTGGAGAAAGTGATGCATCGTTACAGCAACCTTTACGCAATCTCGCGTTGCCTCTTAAGACTCAATAGCCAATGACGTAAGAACGAAGCATCCGATGTAAATAATTAGATCGGAATTTACAGCTTTGCGCGTGAAACTGACGAGTTGTTCATTGTTACATTTGCTATATAATTTGATCCAAAATTGTGATGCTTACATTAAATTATAATATTAAATTATAATTTTATATTAAATACATTTTAAAATGAATTTAATTAAATCCTTTTCCCAATTGCTAATTACTTTTTCAGTTGCTGGTTTCTAATTCACGTCATTCTATTCTACATCAATATAAAACCTGTAGATTAATTACGTTTTGGATCATCGGTTTTTATAAGCACTCCTAGGTAAAGGCTTCCCCATACTTCTCCACACCTCTCTTGTCCCAGAAAATGTATTATCTAATCAATAGGGACGCACTAGTGCGTAGATTGGTTTTATACCCCTTTATTTTCAAGTCACACCTATGTAAATTAATAGCTTACAGTCGCCCACAACGCCGCTGCGTCAAAGCTCGAAGCCGCTCCTGTACATAGACCACACGAGCAGGAAAACCTCACTTGAATCAATATTGGCACTACACCGACCGTATGTCGACTTTGTGTGGCTTCAGCCGTAGGTGACCCTACACTGCTGTCGCTTAAACTTTAACATCACCTGTGTATACCTAATTAGCGATGAAAATTCATTTTAAAATTACATTTAGTGTTAATAGTAGGTATGGTTTGAAGTAGGAGTGGGCTAGTCACGTCGCGCGCATGGCCCGCGGAGGTAGGCCAATATCAACACCAGGTGGATACCTGACAGTAACCGTCGTCGGGGTCGACCAAGAAGACGGTGGCGAGATGACCTAGACACCTTTGCAGGAAAGACGAGGGCGGAAATTGCCCTGGACAAAGCAACATGGAAAAAAGGGGAGGCCTTTGCCCAGGAGTGAGATAGTCTTACAGGCTAATAAAAAAGTATGATCTAACAAGATAATCTAGGAAGTCTAATGTAAAATACAGCCATGACGGCAGACACTTGCTTTTCATTATAATTCGTCGTAAATGTCAAATAAACAAAACGATTAGGTACTATCGCACGCTGGCGTTTAACTTTACGATCTATCACTGATATATAAATTTATTAACATCTTAAGAATAATGTTTATCATATTTGACAACAAAAGGCGTAATATGTTGGAACTTATCCGTAACTCCAGATAACTGTTTGAAGTTGCAGAACGTTTGGGCCTTAAATTAGATATTAGAGAGGATTTTCTACAGGCTGTTACATAACTCAAGGAGTGGACTGCACATGCAGATTTGCAATACCAACCTAACTCGTTGTTACAAAATAAGTATGGTAATTCCTAGCGGTTGAGTAACCACCTCTATGCATATCAACATTGTTTGTGTTTATCGAGACATTGTGGGGACGTTGAAACATTACCAAATAGTAATAACAATTACTTTCTAGCAGGTAAGTAGGTATGTAACCAACACACCTCCTTTTCTTTCTTGTCATTGGGTAATGTAATTTTATTTCTATACTTATATGTTTCCCTTTTGTAGAAGCTTGTAAGTACTGTGTCGGCATAAAAAAATATAACCTAGATAAGTAATTAAGTACTATGTCTGAAACGCTTTTACTTTGTTATCTTTAACATAGGTCATAGTTTTTTTTTTTTGGGCCCTTTGACTTTTTTCAAATGGTTAATAATTTTTATGTTTAGGTACGAGTATATGTATATCGTCTCGATAACATAGGTCATAGTTAGGGCACCCAAAATTAGCATTGCAAAGACAGCCTATTCCATTCTTAAAAGTAAAATTTCTAATTGAAAGTAATGAATTCGGGTCTTTTGTGAAATACGACATTGTTCCGCTTCGCAACTTCCACAAATATGAGTCCTACCTATCATCAGAAACACTTATTTTGAATGACTTCGCGTTTTAATTACTATTAGGTATAGCTTAATTAACAAATTTATGCTTCCATAAAGTTTAATTTATCGATCCTTACTGTCCGACCGTCGGAGTAAAAACGTATACAATATGAAAATACGAGTTTACATACAAGTCGTTTCACGGCTATAAAGAGTGTAATTTGGGGGGGCGTGCCTCGGATTTTTCTGCAGGCGAAAATGCAATCCGATCAATTTTGAGAGGTCAAACGATAACACGTCTCGTGTTCATTTATCGCGGTATCTTTATCGGTTGACTTGTTGACCCGAGTAACAGGAATTTGGGTGTCCGTTACGATTGGCTACGCTGGGAAATGGGGTTGTGTTGGTCCAGCGGCGATGCGTGTTGCTGCCTACCTACCACTTACAGGCTATTACGCGGTCGCCTTCTTACGTAACGCACCTTGGTATTAAATCGAAATGCAACCACTTTGCAAGTATTTAACAAAATACTCGGTGATCATTATGCTAAACGTGCTAATGTTTTCTTCCAAACACAGATCGTATGTCGAAGGTCGATTCGTTTATTATATTTATGGTTTATGTACGACCTTTGATAGCCGATACAAGCAGTGATAGCCGATTGGTTAAGCACGCGTCTTGCGGGCTACCAGGTCTTGGGTTCAAATCCCGGCTCGAACCTCTGGATTTTTCGAAATCTATGTGCGGATCATAATTTCTATATGATTATCACTTGCTTACGGTGAAGGAAAACATCGTGATGAAACCTGCATGTCTTAGAAGATCTAACCAATTTTCGAAAGACATGTGAAATCCGCCAACCCGCACTGGGCCAGCGTGGTGGATTATGGCCTGAATCCCCCTCGTGTTGAGGGGAGGCCCGTGCCCAGGAGTGGGACGTCAAAAGGGCTAAAATTATTATTATTTTAATTATTTTATGTACGACCTTTAAAGCTTTTTTTTTACTTTACACATTTTTGTGATTTTTTCGATTGTTATGTTTACGACGCGTTAGGTTGTCTTCTGCTTGTGACAAATTTTGTTGGTTAATTGACCTAATACCAAATATAGTGTGACCTTGAATTTTATCTGACGTTTACTTATTTGTATAACTAACCTTATGTGTTTTGAGTAAATATACCCACAAACAATATCTTTTAACCTAGGCTTATAACGCAAATAGAATAACCAAAACAAGCATTGGAAAAGGTGTACTTGTTTACAGAGCTAATAAAAGATGACAACTATCATCTTTGAAACCTGTTGATAGGTTATTGTTGATGTTCAAAGGTCATTTTGTCAGGTCTTGGACATTAGATCATACCAATTAAAACTATTTGATTCTACAAATCATAGGAGGAAATAGGCTTGTGTAACATCATAAACAATTGGCATCGTAAGGTACTTAACTCTTGAGGGGTGATTTATGGACATAGGCAAAGGTAATCGTGCTGGTTGAAAATTATCGGATAGCGTGCGATCCCGCGGGTGCGGTTCGTCGCGTCACGGTCCCGTGTCGTGGTCACCGCGTCACGCATCGGAAAACAATCGTTGGGAAGCCGTTACGCGCGTCAGCTTGCGCGCGTAACGTTACCCGTCGCTAATGAACGGTGGTCTGCATACGGTAGCGCTTTTGGTATTTAAATGACCATTCATTTCGTTAGTTTGTGGTGCGATAAACTGTGTGGAGTTTTCGCATTAGTACCTTACTACCTACCTGTGTAGTTATATGAAGATCCGGAACATTAATTGGAATACTTACTTTGCTCTAAATAGCACAAATATTTAAATAGAACTGCAGAACCTAATATGTAACTGATGTTTTTAACCTAGGTACCTATATAATTAATCTTCGTCGTAACTTCGTTCGTAATAAACATCGTGTATTTTCGCTAATTTAAAATTAATTCAGAAAAATATTTGAATCTTAGTAACTAGTCGAATAAGTAGGTGTGTCTTATAGTTAAATAAGTAATTTTCAAAATGACTTTATAAAATAACTAAAATTGGTAAAAAGCTGTTTCTGATTTCGATTCCAATTAATTCTTATTTCTTTAAAAATATAGCCCACCCAGTACAATAGGTATCCCATCAAAAACAAAGCTTGTAAAAAAACCAAGTCTCGCAACTCTGTTCTTCTACCGTAAAAAGTTGTGAGATCTATGTAATACCAAGTCAGTTACTATATTAAGTCCCCAATTAAGAGACCTTCTGTCTTAAGTTATTTTAAGTAGGTAATTAGCTTACCTAACAACATCTTATAGTGACAATATCAATATTAAAAATATTTTATGTTTTAAATTAAATAAATTCGCTTGGCCATCGCATGAAAACACAATGTATTTAGTTTAGTTTAATAGTGCGATTGCCAAGTCAATCTATTTAATTTAAAACATAAAATATTTTTAATATTGATATTGTCACTATAAGATGTTGTTAGGTAAGCTAATTACCTACTTAAAATAACTTAAGACAGAAGGTCCCTTAATTGGGGACTTAATATAGTAACTGACTTGGTATTACATAGATCTCACAACTTTTTACGGTAGAAGAACAGAGTTGCGAGACTTGGTTTTTTTACAAGTTTTGTTTTTGATGGGATCTCGTTTCTTTTTGTAGATATTGTTCTTTCTTTCATAGAAATTTCGGGCAATTGAGTCTACTTAATACTTTATTGAGGGATTTTGGTACAATTCATATCATAAGTAAGGCATGTCCCATTCTTGCTTTTTCATTCCGTTGACCATTTTAGTAGTTACTTTTCAACATAATTATATCTACCTATTATTCCATTCCATTATTATAATATAGGTACATAAAATGTACAGGTACACCGATACAATAACTGCATATGTAAATTTGTTATCCTATATATTTATATAGGATTACAAAGTTATTTATGCAGTTGGTGTAACTAGAAAACTGGACCGAAATTATAAAATATTTTAGTTTTCCCTTGATTTATACACTAAACACTAACTGTATTCTAAATTTGAAGCTTCTATGTCTGCCAGAAGTGCCTTAGAGTTTTGATGATCGGTCAGTCAGTCAGTGAGTGAGTGACAAAATTAAGAATTTTGACTAGTTATAATTCTTAAACTACTGGTTCAATTTGAATGAAATTTGAAATATACCGTCATTATACAATGCCTGCTTGGTTACTGAAAATTCAGGGTTCTAGTTTTATCCACAACGAAGTTATAGGGGGTCGAAAATGGCCCGAAGTGCTTCGAGAAAAGATGGTACGGCCGTGCCGCGCTCGACGTGCCGTGCTCGACTTGGGGGGGCACTGCCGTGCCCCCAGATTTCGTCATTTCGGTAAGTTAAATATGTTTCAGTATGGCGATAATTTGGACTGTAAGAAATATTCAAATGTGGACTAAGTTATTAATAGGTAAGTAGCTGAAGCGTTTCAGTATCAGCATCAGAAATAAATATATTTGCTTATTACAGGAACATCCAGAAGTTCCGCAAAAAAAGAGGGCGAAGTAACTAGAAGCCGCAAATTACGGCGATTAGTTTTAGCACAACAGTTATACATTAAAAAACAAAAAGTCCAAGTTAAAAGGCTTCAAAAGAAACAGTTGGTATCGGAAAAAAATATCCGAATTAAAGGATATTGTGAAAAATCTAAAGAAAAAACTGAAGAATAAATATACCTACTTATACAGAACCAGAGCCACTGCAAACCGCAGTTTGCAGTGGCAAACATCGCAGGATTCATGGACCATTGCTTGCTTGCTAAAATTATTGAAGTGTTTAAGACTCATACGTAAAAGTGTTCACTAATATAACCAATCATTAAAGAAAAAGTATACATTTAAATGCTATTAAAACCGACAATAATTAATAACTAATTTATCTACGGCAAGTTTTAATAAATCTATCCAGTATAATCGATTAATCTACAGAGTACCACTTCTCATCCCTAGTTCTGTATTGAGTATTCAATTAAATGGTCCCGTACACAAAGTAAGGTATATCCTGGGTCAAAATTCGTTTGGTTTTCGCTCAGCGTTCAAGATGATAAGCTCGTGTCTTTATTCTATTTTATTAAAATAACTTTCTCGCTGGAATGGCCACCGATGAGACTGATAAATGATAGAGCACGTTAAACTCGGCCGACGACACCGAACTTTTGAAGAGTGTCATCAGACTGCAGCTCTACCATTCGTTCGTTATAGTCGCTAGTCGTTAATGTGTACGTAAAATAATTGTATGGTAAATGGATATTATCGACGAATCGTAATCGTTTGAAATTTATTGGTACTTATACCAAGTTTAATGAGTACACAAACATACGTTTTCGTATTATTGACCTTGATCAAGCAGTTTTGAAGTTACATTATGCATAGCTGTAGTCAATACATATTAATGTTTTAGAAAAAAAAATCGCGGCGCGTGCTGCCAACTAGCCTATCCTAGTCCTATGATGTCAGAATACAAAATGGCGTCGCGTCGGAGTGTTAAAAAATATATTATATTGAAAACTTTTGGGCACACCGAAATAACACAGTATGAACAGTATGTAACGGATGCGCAGCAATATTTAAAATTAGTTAATTAGAACCTACATTGACTCCCCTCTAGGAGTTTCTTTGATTATTTGCGCATGCGCGAGAACTCCATGACCATCGAGAGAGGTCTTCCCGCGCGGGCCGCGTTCAATTGTTATGTCGGGTTTTCGTTGTTGTAATTTGTAAATATCGTCTGATTCTGTGTAACTCTTGTATTGTTTATTTTCATTTATGTGGTGAAGTATAAAAACACTGTGAATAAACTCTGGTGTAATTCATTCTTTCCAAGTATTTTTTTTCTAAGATATACTTCGGTGAGCCAAAAATAATCATACTCCCTATTTTCTGTACAAGTATTTACGTAGACGTTTACTACTAGCGAGCGTAAAACGCATAGTAGAGCCATGATCACCGCGGTCCCCAGATTTTGAATAGAGGAATACCTGATGCGGCAAATTTAATTATAACTTTTCGAGAACGTCATTTGATAAAAGTTCTTTAAAGATATTTAATTTACTTACAGCTGATTTTAACGGCGAGCCGACCTAACTTTGTTTTTTTTAATAACGTGAGTATAATACAAAATAGTAGGTAATATATTTAATACTAGCTGTGCCCGCGACTTCGTTCGCGTGGAATTTAATTGACAAAGTTTCATACAAACATTCATCCCCTATTGTATCCCCTTGGGGGTAGAATTAATCAAAACCCTTTCTTAACGCATGCCTACGTCATAACATCTACCTGCATGAAAAAATTTGCCCGATCCGTCCAGTGGTTTGGGCTGTGCGTTGATAGATCACTATGTCAGTCAGTCAGTCAGTCAGTCAGTCACCTTTGAGTTATATATATATATATAGATTCTCTACGGTTAAAGCTATATCATGTTCCAGACTCCTAAATTACCTGAACAATGTCCCTGTCTATTGCCGTTAGGCATTGTTACTGTACCTGGTTCTATAACAGGTTAATAGAACAACCAGACATTTTATGTATGCTAAGCCTGAATGCACACTGTCACTTACAATTATGTGGGGTCTCGCGTGTCGTCTTTTGGAGTGGTTCTTATGACTAATAATTAGACTTTAGTTGAGAACGGTTAAGGCTAAAGCGCCCATCTAGCCCGCGAAGTTCAAATGTTTTGAGGTTTTTTAGATTTTTTTCTAAATCAGACAATAATAAAAGGCACCTTTTGTAATTCGCGACAAAGACCGTGTGCAGTGCATTTATTAATATATCCAACTTACTCTAAAACATTTCAAGAACGACAACAATCCAGATAATTTTTGTATATTTAGTGATTAACTAGTATCATATCCACCGTGATAACATTTAGAGTAAAATAAATGTATTAATAAACGCACTGCATACTGTGTTTGTCGCAAATCACAAAATGTTGTCTTAAATGTTTTCAGATTTTGGATATACTATAAAAATACTCAAAAATTTTGAATTTCGCGGGCTAGACAGGCGCCTTAACCTTAACAGCATTTTTTTATAACTAAAAATAATCTAAATGTGATGCCTCTCTCTGATGGGCAGGAATGTTATGGGTAGGATACCATGGGTTCAATGGAATAAAGTTCCTAAAGATTGAACTAAGCACTGAACCACTTCCAGGCCCGTATTAATCAATCGACCTCAAATCTGAGAGCGGTATTTCCAGCTCTGTTCATCGTCGTACGAGAAGCTGCTAAAATACCTACTTTACGCAGATTTTTTGTGAGACGGTGGTACTAAAGTAGGAGTCAGTTGCTAACAGTTTGGTCCTGCCACCATTAGTAGACTAATTAGTATTATACTTACTAATTATATTATACTAGCTGTGCCCGCGACTTCGTCCGCGTGGAATTTAATTGACATATTTTCATACAAACTTTCTTCCCCTATTTTATCCCCTTGGGGGTAGAATTAATCAAAATCCTTTCTTAGCGGATGCCTACGTCATAACATCTACCTGCATGCCAAACTTCAGCCCGATCCGTCCAGTGGTTTGGGCTGTGCGTTGATAGATCACTATGTCAGTCAGTCAGTCAGTCAATCAGTCACCTTTGAGTTATATATATTTAGATATCTACTAGGTAAAACAGAAAGGGTATACTATTTTTTGCAACTTAATTTTATAAATCTATAAAACTATCGTCTTTGTGGAGCAGTTGAAAGACTTATGAAATCTGTCAACAGCTGTATCCCTGTAACACCTTTTGGTTTTCAAGTTTCCCCCAAAGCTGATAGTTTTAGAATGACAAAGTTAAGTTTAAAAAAAAAAAAAAGTAGTTATAGCCTTTCTGTTTCAACCTGTATAATTACTGTGCCCGCGACTTCATCCTCGTGGAATAGTGTCTTTGGGTAGCATTTTTAATTATTTTGGCTAATTAGTTGGTTGAAGCTGTGTGGTGCCGGCGGCGAATAGTACCAACCCATTTCATCCCGTGGGTGTCGTAAAAGGCGACTAAGGGAATAAAGGAACACGGAAGACGGGCAGCAGCGTCTCTGAACCGTTTGACATCTTACTGCGATCGCCAACCCGCCTGCCAAGCGTGGCGATTATGGCAATTCCTCCCAAATGTTTGGGAGAGGCCCTTGCCCAGCAGTGGGATCCCTACGGGCTACTAAAAAAAAAAAAAAACTTGTTGACACCCTGGAGGGTAAGTATTTTACAAACTTTGAATGTCATATTTAATCAACAGCCTAAAAAATTAGTTTCAAGCTACTAGTTCAAAAAATGACGATCTTCCATACAACGTTACATCCCCCCTTTCAACTCCTTACAACCCTTTATTCGCATTAAAAAGTAGCCTATGTCATTTCTCGGGCTCAAGACTATCTGTGTACCAAATTTCATTTAAATCGGTTCAGTAGTTTTGGCGTGAAAGCGCAACAGACAGACAGACGAAGTTAATTTCGCATTTAAGTATAATATTGGTAAGGATTATTAGTATAATAGACTTCATTTGTAGACTGACACCAGTGTGCGCAAAGGCTTACCATGGCTAGCGTCACTAGTGCAGTGTAACCCGATGCATCGGCTAATGAGGACGTGACTGCATCCGGCCTTGTTCCCTTTATCTTGGGACAAAAGTGCACGAGCACCTCTGGGTATCGAGGTTAGTGGACGCTGCGGTGCGTGCATCTCATCTAGTTTCTATTGCAGATGGATTTCCTAAGGGTTATCAATGCTCGGTGTTCGTAGGTAAAATCTTCGATCTGATCGGTAGGCTAAGAGAGTGTTTAACTGTTTTTTTACTGTATTTTTGTAAACTATATCGTCTTTTATTTCCAACTAGCTGTGCCCGCGACTTCGTCCGCGTGGATTTTAATTGACAAAGTTTCATACAAACTTTCATCCCCTATTTTATTCCCTAGGGGGTAGAATTAATCAAAATCCTTTCTTAGCGGATGCCTACGTCATAACATCTACCTGCATGCCAAATTTCAGCCCGATCCGTCCAGTGGTTTGGGCTGTGCGTTAATAGATCACTATATCAGTCACCTTTGATTGAGTTATATATGTCGCCGCCAACTAGCTTAATTCGCCGTTCAATTAACAGCCTAGGCACTTAACTAAACGGCGCCGTTCAACTAACGGCCTAAATGATATTCAGCCGTATCGTCTATTACAACATTTAATAAACTGGCTGGCTAATGCTTAGGCAACTGGTTGACATTTAAGTACACACAAAACTTTTTCAAAATACTACCCAAGCAGAACGACCTGGATGGGTTTAGGTTAGGGTTATGACCCCACAGAAACCCCACCCGGCAAATAGATTCGGTGGATCTAAAAAAAACGTAAAAAACCAATGTACCCAATAAAATTATTCCATCAAAGTTGCTTTTTTCCGACGCCATATTGACCAAAGAGAATATAGAATATAGAGATATTGACAGTTTGGTGAGTTTCTGCGCTAGGTGGCAGAAAGTAGAACTAAATTGAAATGAACAGGCTAGGTTGGTAATTAAACGGCTAGGCAAGTAGTTAAACGTCATCGATCCAAGTCATTTGCCTAGCTGTTTAATCAAATGGCTGAATATCATTCAGGCCGTTAGTTGAACGGCGCCGTTTAGTTAAGTGCCTAGGCTGTTATTTGAACGGCGAATTAAGCTATTGGGCGGCGACATATATATACTCGTAGATAGATGAGGAAAGACTACGATACACAAAACTGGCATTATTGGCTTTTTTTCAGGGTCCTTTAGTCCCTACGAAGGCTGAATGATCATACAGGGGTATGATCATCCGGTCCGTTTGTCCGTCCGTCCATCTATCGGTCCATCCGTCCGTCTGTCCGTCTGTCCGTATGTCCGTATGTCCGTCTGTCCGTATGTCCGTATGTCCGTATGTCCGTCTGTCCGTCTGTCCGTCTGTCCGTCTGTCCGTCTGTCCGTCTGTCCGTCCGTCCGTCCGTCTGTCCGTCCATCTTAGTTCATCACAGAGCGTCAGATCTTCAGATCTTCAGTGAGAGGGTGGTGCTACCTCGGTCGAGCCAGCCTGTATACCTATGAGCTGTAGTCAGTTTGGCTTCAGGTTAGCTTACGGACTTTCTATAATGGTCCCTTCCTTAGTATGTTGTAGGTAGGTACTGTTTCTTTTAACGAAAGGTTGGCTTATTTTCGCGACTTTAGGTAGTTTGCCTTGACTGCATTATTTAAAATTTTATACAATTTTCACACTTAAACGGGCTAATTAATAATGGATGACACTATTATCAACATGTTTTCAAGGTGATGTTAACAGTTATAAGGACATATTGTATGAATGGTAGGTATTTTATTGAAAAAATTATGTTAGTTAACATGAAAACAGGTAACATAAGTACCTATGTTGGGTTCGGACTTAGACTAAACGGTTCGGAGATTCGAGAGGTTTAGTGGATAAGAATCCCACATAGGTAAGTACCTACTTATCTACCCCAGGCCATCAGGCTATCTGGTTTGGGATGAAGATGAATAATAAATACTTACCTTCTTTACAACGTGAAATAAGTACTTACTTACCAATAAAAAAAGTGTCAGGAAGAAACATTTCTCGCTGGAGGAAGTGCCCAGATGGCAGCATCCTTATAAAGCTAATGTGGCACTTTTTCTCACAGTTGTTTCTTTCACGCATAAAACGGCTTCTAAAAGGTGGTACCTACCTAGGAATGCGGTCCTTTGAGAATGTAGGTGCCCTATTACCTAAGTCCCGGCTACCCAAGCCGTTTCAGAAGTCCAAAATAATAATTTAGGTACCCAGGTAAGTAGGTACCTACCTTCGTTAACTATCATAGGTATTTTTTAAGTTACGGGCCCTTGAATAAGTATCTAAGTAAGTAAGTATCTACTAATAATATTCGTCACAACTTTTGTGATGCCGCCTTAGAACTCATCCAATGCCCTAGAAAACTGAGTAATCTATATTTAGGAGTAGTAAAACCAATATTAAAAAAAAAAAAATGTTAAAAAATGCATTAAATAGGTACCTAGGTACCTACTCAATTTTTTTCATTAGTAAGTATATTTTTAGTCTGTTGGACTGAATAACACAGTGAATAAAATCCTTGGTTTTTATATATTTCAATACCTACCTAATAATAATAAAAATTATGCCTTTTCTACAACCTAAATCTTCATGATTCCTATAACAGCGCCATCTAATTAAATCTTACTTGAACTAAGTTGTATCCTACGAGTAAGACACAACTAGGTGGCTTGTAAAGCCACAACACTTACTGAGTATAGTGACATCTGTACACAAAAACTGTAACAATACAAAACAGCCTTTAGAATTTACTTAAATGATTACTTCTTCTTATCATAGATGGCGTTATTTGTAATATCAATTTAAAGTACCTACCTAGTTTCGGCAGGGAGGGGACTTGAATAAACTATGTTTTGCCAGTCCTCTATTTTTCAATATTTACCTTATGCCTTATTAGTGCTAGCTAGAACTTAAAAAAATTTGCGTGTGTTCTTAGTAGGATATTATTTTTATTAATCCAATGATCTCCAATATTAGCTCAAATCGAACTCGAATACGCGAAACATTTCTAAGGAGATGAGAAAAATAAGAGTACGTAGGTAATTTCGCGCGTCATTGACATTCGGTCCGGTCGAGTCTTCGGGCGTCCGCCGACTACTCGACTGCTTTCTTGTCCATTTATCACGTCACGAGATGCGAAAAAAAAATCACGGGTTCACTGACCCGATACATTTCCATTTACAGAGTGTTCTTGCTTCTATCTCATCCGTGTAATCCAGTGTGATTGTGAGTGTTTGAGATTTTACCCAACCATAGGTAAAACGGTGGTGAGGCTTGATCCAACGGTAATATAAATATGTCTTGCTTGTGGTCGGAACATGCCCTTTGCTAGTCATAGAGCCTCCCTCAATTATTTCCACAAATAAAATACTTAACGTTTCAAAAGGCATGTTAGCCTACTTTCTCCGTAGCTCTCTGAGTGATCTTGAGCCTTATTAGGTCCATAGTTACCGACCACGTGGAACATGGTTCTCAGTGTTAGTAGGCTGCAGTGGTCAGCCAATGGATGATGAAGCGGAAAGGTTCTTGAGTGGCGACTACGTACCGGAAGACGTGGCGTGGGTAGGTTCCACAAACCCTTAAACTTAAACCCTTCCGAAAGGTGAACCGACGTTTCAGTGAAGGTCGCGGGAAACCGCTGCACGCAGCACAGGACCAGTCCTTGTGGAAAACTTTGGGGGAGGCCTATGTCCACCAGTGGACGTAGGTATTTCAGTTAAAACTTACTTCATAAATGTAGGTAGGTAACACTAATTGAAAACAAATTCTATCAAGCCGGTTGATTTAGCGAAAAGTCTCTGCGCGGAAATGCCAAACCGTAATGCGGAAGTTGAAAAAGCGTTGAAAGGGCGGCGGCGCTGCGATAATTTAATTCATTGCACAGTTAACAGATGTTCACGTAGCCTACAAGGTGGAGACAGCCTTGCTTTTAATTGTGACTAATTATCACCTTTTAATAACTAATGGTATTGCGAATTGTGTAGCACCGGCGGCCCTGACATGACACACGACCACTCTGGTCAACAGTCTAAGACGAATAGATTAATAGAGTAGGTACCTGCCTAATACTGAAGTAGTCACACTGCAGAATGTGAGAGGTAGGCACTACCAAATAACTCGAGCAAACTACATGCTGGATAAGATCGATTTAGGACGTAGACCAATCCAACCAAAATGGTGGTGTGAATTAATAAAAAAAGATACCTAAGTTCTTTGTTTTATTTCATCTTGTGGTTTCCGTCAGTGGATCGTTGGTTCGGGGCATTTTCTAAGCTTACCGCTTAGGTAAGGCTAGCTATACTTTCACATTTTACATAATCTGATTGAATTTACATTAAATCAGTAAGATCTTGAGGTGGATTTATCCTGCAAAATTTATCCATGCCCGCCTATCCAAAAACGAAAGCTGAATTTTGATAAATTCATCGGATTATAATATTTTTAGTAGAGAATGGAATTAGGAATGTTAGGTACACCTAAAATTTACCTCTCTTGTCTGGTGGGGCTAAAACCTTGAGTTAAATATCTTAAAATATATGAAAATCCGAAGTCAGGACGCGTAAATGAAATCTAATTTATTATCAGCGTGACAGGGTGAACCGTACCTTATCGAGGTGTGGAAATATCTCACGTATTCGGAGTAATGCTGAATAAATATTTATTAAAAATTACATAGATAAGTCGTTTCATATTTCAAAGCTGTTTAATACATCCTTCTTACTAAAACTTTGGAAAATATTCGCCTCTAATTGTTTGACCCAAGTACCTAGATAAACAAGACACGGCAAATAATTTGTAGTATACTACTAGTATACTATAAAAGGTAGGTACCTTTTTCTGGGTTTTTGGCAGCGTGAAAACATAGCTACTCAGGTAGGTATTAAGGTACCTATTTGAATACAAATCTGAAAACAAAAATAAATAGTTTGGAGTAAAGCACTCGGCTAAATCCCCGTGTGAGCACTTCTATATAAAACGGCAGTTTTGCGCGCTATATGAGCGTAGAGGAAATATTTCTTTTGCGCTGTGATCTCCTAAATCTCTTGATCCTTTTTATGAGCTCCTATATTGCTTATGAGCAATGAATGTCGCATGGTGTCGTGAGCTTAGATTATTATTAATGAATAATCGTCACTTATCATTAGGTATGTACTATTGTATGTATATATATTTCTGCTTTGTTTTGGATTCTTCTCAGTTTTTACGCTAAAAGTAACCAACTGCTATTTGGTATCATAATATTTTGAGTATCTTCTGATAGTGTTTATCTTATTAAGCAATGTCATTATGAATTTATTTTAATAGGTATATGTATAAAATTAGCAGTCTCACACCTTAACATTTGCGTCAAATAGACACAATTTCAAACGTGCACAATTTTTCTAACCTGCGATATATAAAATATGCTGAAATCATAATACTCATTACAATATGTTCCCGCGACTTCGTCCGCGTGGAATTTAATTGACAAAGTTTCATACAAACTTTCATCCCCTATTTTATCCCCTTGTGGGTAGAATTAAACAAAATCCTTTCTTAGCGGATGCCTACGTCATAACATCTACCTGCATGCCAAATTTCAGCCCGATCCGTCCAGTGGTTTGGGCTGTGCGTTGATAGATCACTATGTCAATCAGTCAGTCAGTCACCTTTGAGGGATATATATTTAGATTGGGAGTGAAGAGTGGCGTTTTCATTAAGTTCTTTTATTGTAGAAAGAACTCGAGATAGCCATTCCATCTTGTTTCTATTTATAAGAGCGAGACAGCGATTGATTCTGTGCCATACTTAGCACCCCTGATAAATATTTACTGAGTGGATCCTTTGTGACTTGTACCAGATTGAATTGAAGGGAAGTTGATACGTATAATCAAGGAAGAGTCTCCAAGACATTACGGGATCGAGAACTTCAAAACGTTAAATTCTTCTACTCTGTCAATAGGTAAATAAATAGGTACCTAAATCTCAATGATTCAATGTTTGAAAGTTGAAGAATAAGAAAGGGACCTCTGATCAATAAGGGAATTAATTAAGAATCAAAAAAAAAATCATCTAGTCTCTCAGTAACTTAGGGCTATTTTTGTTCAGTGTGTTTTAAAAGTAAAAAGTAAAACGAAAACTGTATAATTGTGATTCAAAACAAACATTTCATTTCTCCCGGTCCTTTATATCATTTCTTACATCGCAGCTTGTTTTTCCGCTTATCCTTTTACCTATTTCTCCATTACAACTCTTTGAAGTTGGAAAACTTTTATTAATCTATAAAATAATGGTGCCTATCTATTCCTTTAAGAGGGAGGATGTAATTTTCCGCTCGAGGGGTCTCTAAACCAATAGAGAACAGGATAAACCTACTTACACCGGATAAACTGAGTAAACTGATGCTCAGATCTAACTCGCCGGCTTTGGATAGGCTTTGGGAAATCCCAATAATTTTCTATTGATAGTCCGTTTAAAAAAAATGTTATATTTCTATTAGCTTTTCAGTACGACAGTAATCAAATATTAAGAAAAAAATGCAATATCATACTAATATTATAAAGAGGAAAACTTTGTTTGTTTGATTGTAATGAATAGGCTCCGAAACTACTAAACCGATTTGAAAAATTCTTTCACTGTTGGGAAGCTACACTATGCCAGGGTGACATAGGCTATAATATATTTTCAAAAAAATTAGGAATCCTTACTAAAACTCGAATAATGTAACCGCAATGTACCCGTGCGAAGCAGGGGCGGGCCGCTAGTGTAGAATAAAATTTGTTTACTTTAGAATTTTGTATGTGGGTAGCTAGTTAAAATGTGTCCCGCCTACCCCCGAGTAAAATTATATTTTTTGCTGTTGTCTTTTTCGCCCCTTCATTACACTGTGCTGACCGACTTCCGTGTGGCATAGTAGTCCTCGCGCACGCTCCTGTGCCTAAAATTCCTAATCGGGTGAATCTACCTAATATTCAGTGTATTTGTGTTGTGTGAACTCTTAACCCTTTGAGAGCGCTCTAGTGTTGTGGCCCGTGCTGAAGGACCTGAGGATCCAGCCATACCTGATACCACCCGAGAAATGCGCCTGCCTCCATCGTGCCGGCACATGCTTGACATTGACCTGACCCTTACAGTTTTGCCTACCCCTTCTTTGTGCCTTATTGGATTTAACCCAGCATAGCTGTACCTACCTAATCAGGACCCAGCACTTTTCCCGCGACAAAGTGTTTTGTTACCTACCAAAGTAAATCTGTTTTTTTTGTTTTAAATTTAAAGTTCAATTGACTGCTTAATTCAGTACGTAAGTAGTATTTCATTTATTTATTTTATTAGGTATATAGGTAGGTATTACCTGGGAAACGTGTCTAAACCATTTGCTCATTGAATATTCAAAATATGACGTAACTGAATTAATAAATTTAGGACTCCAGGACATTTTGGTTTTCCAAAATGGACGGTCACATTTTTTATTGTATTGTTATTAATTGTGTTTGTTATTGCTATTCGTTACTCGACATTGGCACAATCACATTGGGACCAATGGAAAATAGCCATTAATATAAAAAATAATTGAAGGTTGGTATACTCAAATATTATCAACAACATCGTTTTATAAATAACTAACATATTATATAACATAAGTTGGTTATTACGGAAGTATTACAGCTAAGTATGGAATAAAAACACCCACGCGCCTCCGTCATATCGAGCGACAGCTTTATTTTACAGGCGTACCTACGCTTTCAATCCAGTTTATTGGCGGAGTAATTAATTTCACGCGTCTCGCGTGCCCCCTGAGTTGGTTCCTCGCCGATTACGTGTAAATTATAAGGGGCACAATATCGTCGCACATTATCGCAATATACGAAGCCGTATTGTTCTCGCGGGCACTATAATTGTCTTTGTGTCCACTAAATTTACTTGTAATAATAGTTGGAGCTAGTCCGAACTAAATTGGATTGCTTACTTTGAGAAAAAACCATACCTACTATAAGTACGACAACAAATGATTTCTGTAGTTCCTGATAGGTATTATTATCAGTCATTTTTACTAAACGTTTTGTAATTACAGCAAATATTTATGAAGTGCTTCATATTCATAAATTATTTGCTGTAATAAAAAAAAATATTTTCACTACTCATACTCTGAAAGTAGGTCTGAAGCTGCCTGAGGAGCGGGTTGAAAGTAATACTTTTCCGGCCCGGGAGAATCGCTTTCAACTGACAGCTGTCAAATTATAAAAAAAAAATTGGTCCATTTTCACATTTCTATGGAACCATGTTCAAACTTTTTCTACAGTCACTCAATTACAGCACGATGTAAAATTGAAATAACATAAAGTTAAGTATTAATTAAAGAATATATATTTTTAAATGACTTAATTATAATTTAGTTACAACAATTTCTTTAAAATAACATAGATTTGGGCAAAATATTTAAAGATGAAAATGAAAAATAATGGCTAAATAATGAAGGCCGGCCAACGAAAAAAAAACAAAATAGGCGGCAATCCGATCTTAATTTTTTTTTTCGAGTTGTAGAGTATTGTTCATACTTCCTTGTATTATTTATTTAGCCAATTCCTGTTTTTATTTTTACTTTCCTTGTATTCGTAATGAAAAGCACAGTGTTTACCTCGGGTGAAAGACTTATTTTGTCCCTCGAACTATTAGCGCCCTCTCTACGCTCGGGCGCCAAACCCCGTCTCGGGGGACTAAATAAGTCACTTTCACCACTCGTGTAACAATGTACTATTACTAAGAAAATAACGAAATCGAATACCCACTAAGAACTACAAAATCATTTGATCTCTGTTTTTAGCCCCCGGCGAAAAAAGAGGGGTGTTATAAGTTTAACATGTGTGCCTGTCTGTGGCATCATAGCGCCCAAGCGGATGATCTGATTTTAATTATGTTTTTTTTTGTTAGAAAGGAATACCGATCAAGAGTGTTTTTAGCAAGGCTTAATGAAAATCGGTTCGGCCTTTGGAAAATTATTAGCTCTTTTGTATTTTAAAACGTCGTCGCATCGGGGGTTTTAAATTTACAGTTTTTTACTCAGTATAATATGTTGCTTCTTAAATTATTTAACACAAGAAAATACCGTCACCTCTGCTAATCCATTCGGGGAATAGAGGTGTGATGTGAGTGTATATTAACAATATTTTTTGATGAAAACCACGTGTGATATTCACGTGAGCATATTGGCTCATTGTATCGGCACTCTCGAAGTGTCGCGGTGGAGGGCTCAGCAAACATGGCCGTCATATGGCGGCGCGGTCTAAATGCCCACAGTTTGTGGACCTTTGTGTTTACCGGTTTCTGAGCACAGTCGATATAGCCTGACGTCATGCTTTTCATTAGCATGTTGGTATGGGTGGGTTATTTTAGTTGATCAATAAAGTACCTAGTTTAAGTAAATTTGCAAAGAGCACCTGCTCTATCTGCTAAAATTAAAATTAATTCCACTAAAAGCGCTTAAATCTTTTGCTTATTGCTTGAGTTCTTTGGATTTTATAGACAGACCAAAATACCCGAATATTGAAATAAAACTATTTTACGGATTATATCGCGTTTATTTACTTTTTTATATGTTCCCGACGTTTCGGTTGGTTTACAGCAACGGTGGTCACGGGGGGACTGAGGTGTTAGACGTCCTGATGTCATAGTTAATAACTGGGTACCCTCAAATTTAGTTGTTGTTTGCGGTCCGATCCACGCAGAAAGTGCTCACTGTGTCTCGAGACAATAAACGACAACAATAGACAATAAACGCGATATAATCCGTGAAATAGTTTTATTTCAATGTGTAGTATTCGCGTAAATATAAGAAAACAATACCTGAATATTAATATACCTGTTTAATTTAAATTCAGGCACGTAGCACAACATAACGTAGCCCGCTGTGTCTCAAAGCCGTCAGTGTTGATATGACGAAGATATTTCGCTTACACCTGACATTTTTTATAAGAAGCTTGCACAGAAACAGCTCATGAATTTGACATAGCCCCGTGCGATGCTGCGAAGCTTACTTCAAGCGACGCTCGCTGAATACTTATTGCTGTTAAGTTAAAATCGAAGCGAACACGCTCACACCATCACGGGTTTTTAGTTAAACATGGTAAAATATTGCTTAGGTACGTAAGTACTCTTCTTAGTAAAATGTGCAAAATAGTTTCTATAATGTACCCATAATAAATTGAAAATTTAAAAAAATCTCCGATGCGACGCCTTTATAAATTGCAATTTTCAAACGGCTGAAGCGATTTTCATGAAACATAGCTAAGAACACTCTCGATCAGAATACCTTTCAAAAAAAAACAAATCAATATCGATTCATCCGTTTGGGCGCTACGATGCCACAGACAGACATACAGATACACATGTTAAACTTATAACATCCCTTCTTGTTTCGTCGGCGGTTATAAATAGACCGCTGCTGACGCCGTCCGCTGTCAACTGTGTTAGCTTTTTCCATAATTGAATACTAATTCCATCACTATAATGCAAAACATTTTACTTAATGGAGGAAAATGTTAAAAAATATGAAGATTAATAAATAAAAATTGGCGTTACGCGCTTACTGTTTAACTTTTATCCCAAAGGTAGTGAAATGAAATAACTTTATAAACTTTTGTAATGTAATATTATATGACTCGCCCAGAATGGGCCGAATTAAATTTCCACCCAGCATTTTTTCCAAAATGTTTTCTGAAGTATTTCAATAAGCCAATAATATAATAGGTATAACTTTATCCAGAATTGTTTTAGGGGTCAACTTACCCCAGATGCCCTTCTGACTTTGAATGAGTATAAGCATTTTTACCGTTTGAATATATCTACTTTCGAGGCGAATACATTCTCATAAGGCAGCGTTCCCACTACGCCGGACCGGCAAATCTGCCGGAAACCGGACACCGGACAGAGTGTTCACATTACATCGGATCCCGGAAGAAATTCAGACAGTAAGTTTTTGTCTTTATAGACGTCTTCGGTCTTATCCAAAGAATTTGTAATAATGTCTTATTATTACAAATTCTTTGGTCTTATCCCACAGAACAGGTCTCTCTTGGACAAGCGTAATTAAAGTTTCTGCTTCAATATCCATGCTAAACGTCTACTTTTACCAGAAAATGCGAGCCGAATGACGTGAGTGGAACACGGGCGGGGCGAGGGGAGCACGAGCGGGGCGAGCGGGCGACAGATACCGGCACAAACTCGTTCACATTACTCCGGGCCCGGTCGTTCTGCCGGCAATTCGTAGTGACAAAACGTTCGGTAAAAATGCCGGGCTCGGCAAAAATGCCGGACCCGGGATAATGTGAATAGCTTCATATAAATTGTACAGCCACTAGCCCTTCCGGCAGATTTACCGGCGCGGCAGATCTGCCGGTCCGGCGTACTGGGAACGCTGCCTAAGGCCATTTTTTAATTAAATTATATAAAATAAACATAAATTGCGGTCCTCACAATTAATAATTAACACAGGGTGGTCGTGTTCTGTGATAAGTTTTACAAGACAAATAATTAAATAAATTGTAGCGGCTGGGTGTCGCGTCTTCTTATGGTTTAACATAAATAAAGCTCTGGTCATGCGGTTAAATAACTTATCGTTTTTTTTGTTAAATCTTCTAACTCAAAAATTACAATGTCAACTTATTCGTAAAACATTCGAAACTCCTTGTCATTTTTTAAAATCGTAAAAAAAAGTAAACATAAATAATACCAAGCAGGGCGTAAGGCAGCGTTCCCACTACGCCGGACCGGCAAATCTGCCGGAAACCGGACACCGGACAGAGTGTTCACATTACATCGGATCCCGGAAGAAATTCAGACAGTCAAGTACTTTAAGTTTTTGTCTTTATAGACGTCTTCGGTCTTATCCAAAGAATTTGTAATAATGTCTTATTATTACAAATTCTTTGGTCTTATCCCACAGAACAGGTCTCTCTTGGACAAGCGTAATTAAAGTTTCTGCTTCAATATCCATGCTAAACGTCTACTTTTACCAGAAAATGCGAGCCGAATGACGTGAGTGGAACACGGGCGGGGCGAGGGGCGCACGAGCGGGGCGAGCGGGGGACAGATACCGGCACAAACTCGTTCACATTACTCCGGGCCCGGTCGTTCTGCCGGCAATTCGTAGTGACAAAACGCTCGGTAAAAATGCCGGGCTCGGCAAAAATGCCGGACCCGGGATAATGTGAATAGCTTCATATAAATTGTACAGCCACTAGCCCTTCCGGCAGATTTACCGGCGCGGCAGATCTGCCGGTCCGGCGTAGTGGGATCGCTGCCTAAGGGTGCCCGCGTTACAACCTCCCCCTCCAAGTTACCAACACGTCTCGGGGGTGACTTGGCTACACTACTCTGAACACGCCTTGGGGGGCGTCCACGGGGACGTCGAGGTTGGAGCGGTACTGACACGTCTTCATCACCACTTCGAAATGGTGTTAGATCTGAAGTGTGAAACTTACCTACGCAGGTATCAGTGTCCACCTCTGAAACCTCAAAAGAAGTAGGAGAAATTAGTTTTGAAATACGGTAAGGGCCGTCGCGTTTTGGCATTAACTTACTAGTTAAATTTTTAGATGCCTTACTAAGAATCGTGGTTTTTACTAAAACGAGATCATTTAATTTATAATCCGGCGCAGGTCTTCTATCACCATCCGCATGTTGCTTCTTTTTATCCTGCTGCTCTTCGCATCTCTCCCTCACTTCTTTCAGACTGTCAATAAACTTCCTCAGGAAAGGAGTTATCTGAGGTAAGAAGTTTTCTTTATCCAGAATCGTTCTTAAATCCGTTTGAGCTTCGCAGGGTGTTCTTAACTCTCGAGCTAATGTTAAATATGCTGGACTACAGCCTGTAGATGAGCAATATGCACTGTTCAAAGCAAATCTAATCTGTGGTAAGTATTGAGGCCACGATGTATGCTCATTCTTGACAAGAATCGAAAGGAGAGTCTTCAAGTCGCGGTTCTTCCTTTCCACAGGATTAGCTTGAGGATGATACAACGGAATTAATTGTTGTTTGATTCCTAATATGAACAAACACTGTTGCATAGCAGCGGAAACGAATTGAACGCCATTATCCGATATAATACGTCGTGGGAAACCAAATCTCAAAAAATATTCATTAATCAAAACCAGAGCACAGGCTTCGGCAGTCGCTTCCTTTAATGCATACAATTCAAACCAGCGTGTTGCTGTATCTTCCACCACCAATATGCAGGTTTCTCCGCTTTCCCCTTTAGGTAATGGACCAAAAATATCTATGGCCAAAACTTCACCACGCTGCTGCATAACAGGAGTTTGTAATAATCCAGCTGGTTTCTGATTAGATATTTTATATCTTTGACATTCCACGCAGTCTTTTAGGTAGTCGGTTACGTGCTTCCGCATACAAGGAAAAAAATAGCTATTCCGTATGCGACAGAGAGTACGTTCTACACCGTAATGTCCAGCTGTCGGGGCGTCATGAAACTCTTTAAGAATCTCGCCCACCATGGAAGATGGGACAACAAGTTGTGGATCATCAGATTCTGAATCAGGGCTCAATCGATAGAGAACTCCCTGGGACATCATGTAGCCACGCTCCAACCACTGATTCAACGTTAACAGGTTAGTACTTTCTATATCCTTAATAATTTTCTCTGTTTCAGGATCCTGCAGCTGAGCATCACGAAGATTTGCTGGACTATATCGCGGAAAATCTACGGACATAGAACAAACACCGCATTCATCTTTAGATTTTTTATCACAGATCGGACGACTGAGCATGTCTGCTAATACATTAAGTTTTCCAGGCGTGTATTCATATTTTATATTAAATGACTGAAGTTTTAGGGCCCATCTAATTAATCTTCCATTCGGCGACTTCACTGATAATAGCCAACGAAGAGGTTGGTGATCACTTTTCACAATGACGGTATGCCCATCTATGTATGGACGAAACCTGTCAACTGCCCAAATAACTGCAAGAGCTTCTCTTTCCGTTGTCGAATAGTTGCGTTCAGCAGGCTACATAAGACGACTGGCATAGCCGATCGGGCGTTCATCATGACCATCACCTTGAAGTAATGCAGCACCTAAGGCGTAATTGCTTGCGTCAGTTCTTAGTATAAAAGGCTTTGTGTAATCAGCTTGAATCAAAATTGGCGCTGATGTAAGTTTATTTTTAAGTGTATTAAAAGCATTCCTTTGTTCAGAAGTCCATCTCCATAGCTCGTTCTTGCGTGTTAACTTGGTCAGCGGTTGTGCAATTTGCGCGAAATTCGGAATGAATTTCCTGAACCAAGAGCAAGTCTGAATAAATGATTTTAAATGTTTCAGGTTATTAGGTTCCTTTAACTTCATAACGAAATCAATCTTTGAGGAATCCGGTTTTATTCCATCTGGAGTAATGACATGACCCAGGTAAGTGACATCTTGTCGTGCAAAAACACACTTCTCTCGGTTTGCACATAGACCGAAGAGCCGAAGACGATCAAACACTTTCTGAAGGTCATCCAAATGCTTCTCAAAGTTGTCCGAAATAATACAAATATCGTCCAGATAACAAATTAGAACCACGTCCTTTAAACTAGCACCCGAGCAAAAACGGTCCATCAGCCGTTGAAAGGTCGCTGGTGCGTTTTTTAACCCAAAGGGCATTCGTAAGAACCTGAAGGTTCCGAAAGGAGTAACAAACCCCGTTTTGTCGCGGTCCTGGGGCGCTATCTGAACTTGCCAATAGCCAGATTTTAAATCTATGGTTGACATTACACAATTGCGCTTTGTTGATTGCAGAAGTTCATCGATAACAGGAATGGGATAACTATCTGTTTTTGTTACAGCATTTAGGCGGCGATAATCAACGCAAAAGCGAACTCCATTGTTTTTCTTAGGGACGAGGACCGCTGGTGAAGTCCACGCGGTCTCGCACTCTTCAATTATTCCCTCACGTATCATTTTGTCCAACTCAGCTTTCATGATTTCTTTTTTTGCTGGAGTAAGCCGGTATGGCGGGAACGAGATGGGTGGGTGTCCTCCTGTTTCGATGTGGTGTACTGCATACGGTGTCGGATCTCCCCCTGGTTGAAAGATCTTTTGATTCTTTATGAGTAATTTGGTTAGTTCCTGGCGCTGGGTCATATTAAGTAGAATGCCTTCTCCATCACGGAGTATATCGAGGCTATTCACACGCATCCCGGAATCAACCGGAATAGCCGGTTCTACATCTAAGGGGTAATGCTCCCCCTTGCCGGAAAAAAACCAAATACCGTTCGAAAAATCTATTGAAATACCCGCACTGACTAGAAAATCAATACCCAATAAACTTTCATTATTGATTGCATCTGGCAAAACAACACACTTTAAAGGTACTACCTTCCCCTTAATACCTATTTCTAGGTTAGTAGTTAAAATTTGTCGCTTCTGACCAAAGCCATCTGCTAGTTTTATAAACATAGTTTTCTTTTCAAATTTCTGCTTTTTCTCCAGAAGCAAAGAATACAAGGATGAACCAATCACAGAACACTTAGCTGCGGTATCAATTAAAGCTCTACCTCTCATACCTAACACTGTGATGTATAAAACAGGTCTACGAGATGAAATCACACTTCCAAGCACACCATTGCCGGGAAAAAAGCTTGAAGTTTCAGATGTGACAGCACTGATACCTGTATCAACACAAGTGGGTGGATCATAGGAAAAATATTGATTTTTTATCATGTCAGTACCACTCCGCAACATAATATTATTACAACAAGAATTCCATCCCAAAAATTGTCACAAGTACTATGCGCGGTATCAAAAGACATATTATTCTCATTTGATGGTGTACAACACAAATCAATATCACATGCGACCAAAGAGTTAGTCAAATTATAACAATTATTCCCGTTTGGGGTCATACTTGAAACATTATTATCATCATCACAAATGGCAGAAAAAATACTGACAACATTATCATAATTATCACATGTCGTAGAGGAAATATTGGCCACATTATCACCTGTATTTCCGATAAACGGCACAGAAGAATAATTAATATCATTTTTACAATTGTTAGAACAAACAGTGGCAACATTATTACATACATTTTCTGTCAATGGAATACAAGTATCAATAGTATTATTATTATTACATGAGTTAGAATAATCATTGACATTATTATTATTACACAAATCTTTGCTGTACGAGGCATTTAACATATCAGTAAAAAGTATGGATGAAAATTGTGCACTACACTTATTACAATTCGGACGAGTAACACCTATTTCACCGCACCCATAACAACGGATTTCAATTTTGTCACTACTTTTGTCACTGACAACTGGTTTATTGACTTCCGTTTTTGATAGCAACTTTTTACAATTTTCTTTTGTGTGGTTATGACCTTTGCAGTACGAACAAAACAATCGTTTCGGTTTCCGTTGTTCCCCAGAAGTGGCAGGTCGAAAAGTGTCTTCACTTTTAGCTGAAGTGCGGGCAGGGCTGCTGGCAGGCTTGGCAGGTACACTGGTAGCAGTAGAACTATCTTTTTGTCCATGCACTAGGATTTTGGTCTCCCTCAGTGACTCCTCCGCGTTGCGTGCTTTAGTTAGTAGGTCATCAAAAGTGTGGAAGCTGTCCCGATAGATCCGCTTCTTAATTCTTCGGTCTAATAAGCTATACACCATGTCCAATTCTACTCGCTCCGACAGATCACCTTTAGGTAGGTGAGCCAAAAGTGCTCTTACTTTTGAAACAAAAATATCTGTATTACTCTCACCTTGTTCCATAGTAAACAATTCCTTGTAAACACTGTGTGGCGGCTTTCTTGGGCCGAAGGCGAAACGCAACTTGGATATAGCATCACTCCACTCTGTGGTAGTACGTTTAATGCCTAGCCACCATATAGCAGCATCCTTTGTTAGAAGCATCGACAATCCTTTGGTAGCATTCTCATCCGAAATCCCTAAACAGCTTTTATATGTTTCGACTGCTTCGATGAAACTGTCGACAGATTCCTCTGGAACTCCGCTGAAACGGGTCGAGCACCTCGAAAAGTTGGCGGGAGCGGCGTGTAGCGCCGCGACGCTTGTGACCGAAGTCGCAACAGGCGTCGACGCACGAACATTATCGAGAAGGCGCTGAAACATGTCGGCGTTAGATTGCTGGATTGTCGCAATTAACGATGAAAAGTTTTCACCTGATATGGTGATATTAGCCGTATTGTCGTCGGCGGCGGTTTCTTGCTCGCCGGCCGACAAACCTTTGCTCCTTGTGTTTGGCATAGTATCAACGAACACTTTTCTTGCGCTTTTGAAAATTTTCCGCGGGACTGCGTTTACAATCTACCACGGACTGGGCGCCAGTTGTAGCGGCTGGGTGTCGCGTCTTCTTATGGTTTAACATAAATAAAGCTCTGGTCATGCGGTTAAATAACTTATCGTTTTTTTGTTAAATCTTCTAACTCAAAAATTACAATGTCAACTTATTCGTAAAACATTCGAAACTCCTTGTCATTTTTTAAAATCGTAAAAAAAAGTAAACATAAATAATACCAAGCCGGGCGTAAGGGTGCCCGCGTTACAAAATGCAATTTGATGAAATAATAACAAAAAAGGTAAATATCGCCAGACTGACACACCAACTGTATGGTCCCAAACTAAGCGTCGCTTGTACTATGGGTGCCGTACAATGGACTGGGGGCGATCCCAGTGCCACCCAGACCTGGGCAAATTACGAAAAGTCCATTTCCGAAATCAGCCCTGAAGGGAATCGAACCCGCAACCACCCGGTGCAGTGAGCCTAGCGGCCTACGCTCGAGCCACTGCGCCTAGCGGTCGTCAATTCAAAGGTTAAATGCTAGTATTCGAATTTAATTCCACATACACATATACCTAGCTGCATTCAAGTGCCGGATCATAGCTCACCCACTTCAGAAGCACACAAATCTGTCGATTCATGTATTTCGAAAATTTTGATTCTTGTCTGATTGCTGGCATTCCATATCCCTTGCCGTGCGGTTCCTAGCATACCTCTGTTTATGCCATCCTTTCCCAAAGTGGGCGATAACGCCCCCTTGTGGGTGCTGCAGGCCTAAAGGGGGGTGGTAAGAGACCCAGAAAAAAATGGGGGCGTTTTGTAGCTCACAATAATCAATTCATTTAATTTGACGTTATAGTGGTTTTAAAGTAGGTGAAAAAATGGGGACGAAAGTAATTTATTCTCAAAGTGGGCAGTATACAAAATAAGTTTGGGAACCACTGGTTTAGGCGAATAAATAGAGTAAGGTTGCAACGGTTGATTAGTGGTACGTAGGTAAATCAAGAGATGCTCAAGTAGTAGTAGTTCTTCTTAGTATTTTTAATAAAAGATTAGTAATTACAGCAGATATATTATGAATGCCTCGTATTCAGTAGTTACCTAGTTCTTGTGATTACAAAACGTTAAGTACTTAGAAAAAACTAAAGGGGTACTTACTAAAAAATACTAAAATAATAAACATTATTCTTGATGAATCTCAGATTCAACAAGAATAATGTTTATAGGCAACGTTTGCAAATACACTTAAGAAGAAAAAATACAACAAATTATTGAAGAGATGAATTGAATAAAATATTTCGTGTGTTTTGTACAAAGTATGAAGCATACATAGGTGAAATTAATTGCGAACTCAGTTGGAAAACTTTCTCGCCGGACCGTTTGCAGAGTTCGTCTTAAAAGAAGTAAAACTTTTAAACGCACATTTGCACAGTAAATCTCTTCTGTTAATAATTGTCCTCCTTTTCCTTGCTCTACTCCCAAAGCTGCTTAGTTAAAATACTGAAAGTTTTTATAGCACGCTCCCAAGAAAATCTCAAGTTGTTAGTTAAATTCAAATTGTGAAACTTTTAAAATTTATGGGGACGATTACGTAACTATGTTCTAGTCCTTACATGTGTAGAGTGAGGGTTTTTACGGACGGGGCAAAGTTATACGTAACGCGGGTCGGCGTACTGTCGCAAAGCAGTTTCATTAAGTATTTAATATGAACGAGGGAAGCTGAGGATTTTTTGCTTAACTGTACACATTCTACGTGAGAATTGTCGTTGGACTCTGACGGTGTGGCAATAAAAAAACCCTCCAGGTGGAATCCTTTGGCCGTATATTAAATTATTTCATCGTTTTATCGGCTGTTTACGGCGACCGTACCAGTTCTATGGCCACTGTAATGTATACCCATATTGAATTTTGCGTCTATGTACTAAAAATTCCGTCTTTCCTTCCAACGCTATTCTGTGAATACTCGTTTATGAATCGCATTAGATATAATGTAATATAAAATCACTTCACGGTAAAAGCTGCTGTATTAGGTATATTTTAAAGTGAAGAGTGGTTTCAAAGAGGAAGATAATGCGTCAGTTAATGGAGTGTCGCTGGTGCAGGCATGCGCTAAGCGACTTCAACCATTACTAGCTTTGTAAAAACGTGAAAAATAAACGTGTTTATATCGAACGTGACACTGTTAGCTTTTAGAAGAAGCTCTACGGCTACACAAAGAAGTGGACTTACAAAAAGCGCTCGGTTTTTTATTATTCTATCGACCAAAATGATATTAAAGCGCTACGATGATAGAACTAGAAGTATTTTATGAAAAATAATAAGTAATTTTACTCACTTAGTTGATTGTTTTGTTTGGAAGAAGGTTTTGAAAAGCAGATGGGTTCTTTATTTATCATCATCGGGATGTTAGTAGGTACGTACCTTCATACAATTCGGAATATGAGATATGACTACGATAGGTAGGTAGGTAATTATCGCAAAGTTTCGTATTCACATTAGGATACAGCTCAGATTGTTCGATTAGCGTTTATTTAAGACGCTATGTACGCGGCTGGTGGCCCTATTAATTTGATCTCTCTCTGCAGCCGCGAAGCCACTTGCTATCTCTCTTATCGAATTAAATATCGCAAGCTTCCTTTGTACGCGATAGCGCTCTAACACAAAGTAATTTGATGATTTAAAGTGACGGTTGGGAAGTCGTTCTTTATCTTTAAAGCAAAGCATATAACTGATTGATAGATAGTAGAGTCAAGAATATAAAGTTTCTCGTGTATAATGATCATAAGGTTCCATTTGGAAATAAAGGGCTTCAACATCTTTAAGTAAGCTAATAATTTTAGCGATGAGAGCTCTCTAGAAATCCACAGCCAGTAAAATTTCTTGGAAAATTCACTTTGACAGCAACCTACGCGTTATCCATTAGACCATTACTTAGTTTTTTTTTGTATTCATTTGCGGAATTGAAATTGGTACGTGGGTTGACTTGGTCATGATTTTACTCCTATAGATAGATCGGTACCTACCTAAGTAGTTATGAAATCTGAACATTATTAATTTTTTATCAAATTGAGATATGTCTGTTTGGTGTAGCAAATTTTCATTTGAAAACTTGTACGCATGTCCGTAGTTTCAAAGCTCTAAACTAAAATAAATTCATGAAATTTTCCCACCTCTCATAGGTACCTATAAAAATTGAAATTACTACCAAAATGATCCGAATGTTTATAATGTAGAGTGCTTTCAAATGGTCTTGGGCTGAGAGAGCGCCCGTGCCGGCGCACCCACCGCAGGCTTCATGAGCGAGCGTAATTTACGGACTTCGTGACGACGACTACTTCCGACGGTCTTTCCTGTTCGAGGCTAAACGTGAGAGGCGATTTTTTTTGACGGAAATATGAGAGACCGTCATCGTCAACGAACCTTGGTTGGTAGGCTCTACATTTGGGTTGAGATTTTGAGCAATAGCTCTTTATTTGTATGAAGTAAATGATGTTATGAGAATCAAAATATTTACTTTGACGACCGCTTAGCGAAATACTTCGAGCGTTTGCCCTGGTCTAGGTGTCTCTCGGATCGCCCCCATCCATTGGTTGGTACCCATAGTACAAGCGGTGCTTAGTTTGGGACCATACAATTGTGTGTCAGTCTGGCGATGTTATTGAAATTTCCGGCTAATTTCCATCACTGTAACGCACGGTACATTGAATAATGTCATTATAGATACAGTCTCTGAGTACACTTAATCGTTTAATCTGATTACGTATTCAAGGGAACTATTCGTGGGCAAGGGGCCAGCGATCATATTTGAAGGCTCACTTGATTTGAACTAACCTCCTTTGAAGGGGATGTCTCTGACACGAGGGATGGTTTCGGGTCAACACAAGCCGGGTGGATTAATATCGGATATTTTCCCTTGAATCGTCTCAGGTCTCTGTAATGTGTTTGGTGTATCTAAATATATATATCACAAAGGTGACTGACTGACTGACTGACATAGTGATCTATCAACGCACAGCCCAAACCACTGGACGGATTGGGCTGAAATTTGGCATACAGGTAGATGTTATGACGTAGGCATCCGCTAAGAAAGGATTTTGATTAATTCTACCCCCAAGGGGATAAAATAGGGGATGAAAGTTTGTATGAAACTTTGTCAATTAAATTCCACGCGGACGAAGTCGCGGGCACATTAAGTTAGGTGTTTACTTATTATTAGGTGTAAGTAAAAGAAAACAGGTAAAATCAATCACAATGAAGTAGGTAAATAATATAATTTATGTTATTTCAGTCAAGTATATGTGAACGAGTTTTTGGACACGCGAATAAATTCAAATTAAAAACTTTGGTACTACGGGTTGAAGTTCAAAGTTTTCTCACGCTTATTATACTTAGGTTATATTATGAGAGTTCTTGATAGATCTTAAATTAGAAAAAAACAATGTCGTACATTGTCTGTCATCTCTAAGAACTTTTTCTCATTAATGTCTATTGGAGTAAGAAAATAAGCAGTATGCTATGTATCCTTACCAACCTTAAGGCTAAAGCGCCCATCTAGCCCGCTAAATACAAATTTTTTGAGGTTTTTTAGAATTTTTTCATAATCTATCAAGCGCCTGTCTAGACCGCGGAATTCAAATTTTTTGAGTATTTTTATAGTTTATCCAAAATCTGAAAACATTTAAGACAACATTTTGTGATTTGCGACAAACACAGTATGCAGTGCGTTTATTAATTTATTTTATTCTAAATATTATCACGGTGGATATGATACTAGTTAATCACGAAATATACACAAATTGCCAGATTATCTGGATAGCTGTCGTTCTTAAAATGTTTTAAAGTAAGTTGGACATATTAATAAATGCACTGCACACGGTCTTAGTCGCGAATTACAAAATGTGCCATTTATTATTGTCAGATTTTGAAAACATTCTAAAAAACCTCAATTTTTTTTAACTTTGCGGGCTAGTTGGGCGCTTTAGCCTTAACCGACTTAAAAAAGAGGAAGTTCTATGTTCGTTTGTTTTAAAACAATGGTCAATATAGGTAGGTATGTACCTACATAATATAATGACTTATTTTTTTCTTAATTGCTGTTTTAATGTGAACCATAAATCTTATGTTCTCCGATTTATGTGAAAACATAACGTGTGCGGTGTTCCGCTCTGTAAATAATTCTAAATATGTGAAATATCACGTTTACGCATCTACAAAGCCCCCATGGAGGCTTTTGTATCGAAATCCATTATTTGCCCGTATTTTCGCTACTTGCGTTATAAAATGTTCGTTTGTAGGTTACAAAGTAAGCTCACGTGTTAATTAAATGAGTGTCTTACACGTAAAGAGGTGAGGATTTATCTACATCGCGTTTTCTCGCGTCAAATTTATCGTATGTAAACGATGAGGCAACAAAGAGTTTATGAAAGTAACAAGTGGGGTATTACTTGAAGGACAGAAAGTAACTTGATATACTTACCTTATACATTTTGTGAGGTACACGGTGTGACGTCAGGATGTTTGATATGCACGGGCTCGCATGGTGATCATATTTCGGCGGGATCTAGTTTCAAAGCGCGCCGCCTGTTGGGACAGATAACGTTGTAAATGTCAATCTCTGTAGGTCTGCTCCATTTTGAGGGGATCAAAGTTCCGGGGAGGGATTATAAGGGTCTAAGATAAGCTTATTTCCTAAAGCCTAATTTCGTACCCACCTACTTCCTTTGTTGAAGCGTTGACGAGCCGTGTTTTTGTGAACGTATCTGGGTCGGTTCGGGCCCATTTCCAAGAATGAATTTTGTAAATTAGCAACATTTTTCTTTTATTCATGAGATAAAAAATAAAATAGGTTAGGTACCTACAGATGGGATTTGCATGGAATATAAAACCTTTTGTACCTACTTAATGATTTTTATAGATGTTTGTCTATTGAACAAATTGCGGCAGTTACTTAAAAAAATGCTTCTCTTACGTCACTTATTCTCGTTGCTGGGAATACCACAGACAAGACGGGGAACTCGGGTTGCACAGCCCTCCTCTGCGCTGGAGTGGGTTGACAAACTTTGTATGTCTTTTTAGTTGTTCCCGGGTTTTCAAGCGACGTTTTGCATGGGAGATAATTTATTAATAACTTATCCTTCTTGCATACATTTTTTATTATTTTAAGGTAGGTAGTAACCGGGAAAGTAATTTGTATTTTATCCCAAAATTGTATTCAGTTTATAATAATAATAATAAAAATTGCCCTTTTAACGTTCCACTCCTGGGCACGGGCCTCCCCCTCACTATGAGAGGGAATCAGGCCGTAAGTAATCCACCAGGCTGGCCCAGTGCGAATTGGCGGATTTCAACATGTCTTTCGAAAATTGTTTAGATTTTCTAAGACGTGCAGGTTTCCTCACGATGTTTTCCCTCACCGTAAGCATGTGGTAGTCATAATATAAATTATGATTCGCACATAGATTTCGAAAAACCCAGAGGTGCCAGGGTTCGAACCCAGGACCTGCGGACAAGAGCCCTAGCGAACCGTGTGAACGACAGTGTCGATGGCGAAGTCCACGACCCGCCGTTCACACTGGAGGAGCTCAGAACCGCGGCGGAAAGTTTCAACCCGAAAAAGGCACCCGGAGGAGACGGCTTCACCGCCGACATATGTTGCCAGGTGATCAAACAGGATCCGGACCTGCACCTGGCAATCATGAACAAGTGCCTAGAGTTAGGTCTCTTCCCGGAACAATGGAAGGAAGCAGTGGTGGTCGTTCTGCGGAAGCCTGGCAAAACAGACTACACTAGCCCCAAGTCCTATCGGCCCATCGGCCTTTTGCCAGTCATGGGGAAGATTCTAGAGAAGATGGTGATCAATAGGCTCAAGTGGCACCTGATTCCTAGGCTCAGTCTACGCCAGTATGGCTTTATGCCCCAACGAAGCACCGAGGACTCCCTCTACGACCTGATACAGTACATACGCGGCAATCTACTTCAGCGAAAGATCGTGACCGTGGTATCATTGGACATAGAGGGAGCATTCGACAGCGCATGGTGGCCAGCCATAAGGGTGAGACTGGCCGAAGAAGAGTGCCCGGTCAACCTCCGACGAATCGTCGACAGCTACCTACAGGACCGAAAGGTTCGAGTTAGGTATGCTGGTGAGGAGCACATAAAGGGCACTCAAAAAGGGTGCGTGCAGGGGTCTATCGGTGGGCCTGTACTCTGGAATCTTCTTCTCGACCCGTTGCTGAAAGGACTCGAAACGCGGGGGCAATATGTACAGGCTTTCGCAGACGACGTAGTACTTGTTTTTGTTGGCGACACGGCACTGGATATACAGAGGCAAGCCAATCCCACACTCGCCTATGTGCGGGAGTGGGGGGTCAAGAATAAGCTGAAGTTCGCACCTCACAAAACAAGCGCGATGGTTGTGACACGAAAGCTTATCTACGACACCCCCCTCCTGACCATGGGTGGGATTGATATTGGCATCATGAATGAAATTAAGATCCTGGGGCTCACCATCGATCATAAGTTGACATTCAACAGCCACACAGCGAACATCTGCAGGAAGGCGTTGAATGTCTACAAACAGCTGGCAAAGGCCGCTAAAACTAGCTGGGGCCTTCACCCGGAAGTCATCCGGGTGATTTACACCGCCACCATTGAGCCCATCATCATGTATGCCGCCAGTGCTTGGTCGCCAGCAACAAACAAGATCACTACTCAGAAGCAGCTGAACACTGTCCAGAGGGGCTTTGCGCTAAAGATGTGCAAAGCCTACAGAACGGTGTCCTCGAACGCGTCGCTTGCTCTGACCGGGCTACTGCCCCTCTACATTCGTGTACGCGAAGCGGCCTCCCTTTACAAGGCCAAGAGGGGAGTACCCCGACCAGAGCTAGGCGACATGGAAATCGAAAGCAGACTGGCGTATACGAGTACTCCGCATCCGGCAAAACATATGGACCTTAAGTTCATAAGCTTGACGGATCAGCAAAGCGTGACCACCAACGTAAGCAGCGCAGTAAGAATATACACGGACGGCAGCAAAATTGAAGGCAAGGTCGGCGCTTCACTTTCTATCTGGAACAGTGAAACCGAGATCAAGTCGCTCAAACTCAAACTGTCGTCTTACTGCACGGTCTATCAAGCTGAACTTTTGGCCATATGCCGAGCCACGAAATACGCGTCAGAGTGTAGAAGCGCCAGTCTCGCTGTAATAAGCGACTCTCGTTCGGCACTCGAGACAGTGGTCAACCCGCTCTCTCTTCACCCGCTCGCCGCCGAGGCGAGGAACAACATCGCCCAGTGCAGACTCCAAAACAAGGACATTTCCTTGTTTTGGATAAAAGCACACGCAGGGCTGGCGGGTAACGAGAGAGCGGACGAATTGGCAAAGCAAGCAGCGCTGCATAGTAAGACCAAGCCAACGTACGACAAATGTCCGGTATCATTCGTCAAGCGACAAATCCGTTTGGAGTCGCTGGACGAATGGAACCGTAAGTACAAGACTGACACCACTGCTTCTACGACGAAAATGTTTTTCCCTGACCTGGTGGTGTCCTATAGGACAATTAGGAAGATTCATCCCACTGCCACGCTCACACAGGTTCTGACCGGGCACGGTGGGTTCTCAGAGTACTTGAACCGTTTCAAGTGCAAGGAGGACCCATCTTGCATCTGTGAATCGGGTGTGAGCGAGACAGTGCAGCATGTCTTACTACATTGCCCTGTGTATGCAAGCCTTAGGCACGATGTACAGATGTCTTTAGACACAGTTTTAGATTTACACAGTGTTTGTAAACTTGTCATGGACAGCGAGAAACGTGATACCTTCCTAAGCTATTGCACGAAGGTAGCGACCAGCGTGATTAATAGAAATAAGACCTAAGCAGAAAGAGGCCAGCTGACAACTTATTATGTTAATAAGCCCCCACAGCAACTTATACAACACTGCGCTATTAATCACGCAGGCTGACATATTCGTGCAATAAAATAGGAAGGAATCTTGTTTATTTTATCACGTTTATAGTTTTGTTATTTATTCCGCTGTCCCTTTTTTGTATATATTGATAAGTTTTTATATTTACTCCTTTTGAGAAATATATTTTATTGGTATTTTTACTCGCTTTTCGAGAAAATGTCTTTTAAATACTGTGTTTTTACTACAATATAAATGGACTGAAACTTTATTTATAACCGTGCTAATTAAGGTCTCTGACCCCCACATCAGAGGTGAACGCGGCCGGGCCATAAAGGCCCGGATTAAAAAAAAAAAAAAAAAAAAACCCAGGACCTGAAGACGCGTACTTAACCAATCGGCTATTACTGTTTTTTTTTCAGTTTGTAACATAAAAGAGCTATGTACAAACGTTATTTTTCTGATTTGTGCAAGTAGAGCGAATATCAACTAAAGTAGCATTTAATCTGAAATGTGCAAAGAATCACATTGTTAAATACGTTAAATAGTATGCCACCAGAAGGTTCCTATAGAACCTACCTATACGATCATACATATACTATTTCGTATTGTATAATTATCATTTAATCAGAAAATCGGAACGAATCCGATATAAGTAGGTAAATAATATCCAGAGAAGATAGGCATGTAGTGTATGTAGGTATCTATGTTCAGTACAGCGCGGCAAAAAGTGCGCTGCTGTGGGCGGGCGGGTGTCTAGTGAAAATACAAATTAATTAGTTCATAACAAAGTTATCCTCGACGAGGGTTTCAAAAAACCATTGTGCGTTACCAAAACCTTTTAACAAAAGCACTAATGTTGGGCTCGGGTGTTATAATTTGGGACGTGTAGGTAATTTAATGGGTCACCAAATTATTTAGTTTTTACGTAGGTAACCTAACCTATAAGTAGGTATCTAACCCTAGTCATGGTAATTTTACTGAACGAGATTTAAAAAAAAGTCGACATATTTTTGTGAAATCCTGAAATTATAATTAGTTTAGATTATTCGGTAGGTGCCTGTAAATTTTAAAATGTAGTGAAACTAAGTGGCTATCTATATAAAGGAAGCTGTCCAAACTTTAAATGGAAAAGTTTTCAGTTCAAAACAAAACTGCAGTGCAGTGTTGAATTGTTAAAGTAAGTATATGTTTTGTAGAAGATTTAGTTTCGTGCTTGTCTTTACAAAAAAGTTCGTAATTATAACGATAATGTAAAGAGGTTTCTTTAGTCCTGCTAGTCTTTCGAAACATTGAAAGGTTCATGCCATAGATACAGGTTTTTGATAGCGTATAATCTCATTTTTTTACTGATTTTTATAAAAAAATTAAATGGAGGTTTAATCTGAGAAAACCTAGGAGCAACGGACTAATAATTTGGCTGATATAAACAATGCAAAACGTCCTCACATAAAGTAGTCCACTCACAGGCAATAAACCTGGACTTACGTAACGAAAGTTGGCTTACCTATGCTGCGAAGTGTGCTTTCACCTTTAACTAAAATCCGACCACAAGATACTAAAATGTAAATCACCGCGCCGTGACCTTTTTTACCGAAAAGTCCTTGTTACGTCGTGAACTTAACATAGATCGTTAGGAGTTTTCAATCTGCTATTTAAATGCTCTCGCTTCTTTTATTACGAGGAACAAAAATTTACTCTCCGCGCCACCCCGCCGTCCCTTTGCTTCTTAATTGTCTCATAAAACAAAGGGAATGAACCGTTTTGCGTCCCCAGTACTCCCATTTTGCAACAGAGTTTCGTAACCAGTTCCGTCTTCGAATAATGTTTCGAGATTTCTGTTTTTCTTTTCTTTTTCTTTTATTTGAATAGAGCCCGAAATATTCTGAAATACTATTCAAGTGATGAAGAAAAGTAACATAGTAGTATTGAGATAACTGCGTTTTTCCTTTGTGACTCATTAAACAGCTGGCTTCTAAGTATTCCTATGACAACGGTTTACCTTTCTCCAAACATGGCGACAGTTGCTAATGCCATTTACGAAATGAAACTGGGTCCATTGGAGGTTCTGATCTCGAGGCTGTTTTAGAAGATTTGCTTCGTCAGCTCAATACCTGACACAAATTATTTCACACTGGATTGGATCAGCTTTCCTTTGAACTCTATAACGTATAGATTTCATCTTGATTCAAGGTCATTGAATACTTACAAATTCCTTTCAGTATTTTCTAAAGCTCTAATGTTCCGTCTCGTAATTGCAATGGCACTAAGCTACCTATCGTAAACAGTTCTACCCTACCTTTTTCGCTCCGGAATAGTTGGTATTTCTTCAAGTTAGACTTTTTTTATTTTCGCTTGACTTAGTTCTTAAACTGTCTCACTTTTCTCTTTTGTATACGAGATGCTTGCTTCTTGAAGCTTTTTTGAATATTTTTTTTAAGAAAAACTTTGAAGATGTCAAAAGGAAATATGAACTGAATGCTAAATTCACTGAGTATACAGAAATAGCGTAACGCACTATGTGATAATTATTACCCAGGTACGACCTATTATAAATTTAGTCCAACGAAGTGATAGTAACCACTAGAGACATACTAAGAATAATTTACGGGCGATAGCAAACGGGGTAATAGCCACTATGTACATAACAGGTATGCATTAAGTCTATTGAGCTTTCGAAGCTCTCATGCACAAGTAGCCATCGAGCCAGTCCAGTTTAAGTGGGCCTTCCACATATAATGTGCTCAATGAACCGATGAACAGTTGTAGTAATACCAGAACCTGCAATTCACCCTTTCAATTTGTTATTTTATTCTTCTCGTTTATATGCAAACATCATTTGATACGATGAATGTATTTGATATCTGGATCGCAAGTGTAAATTATAATAATCTAAGTAATTGTGTCATCAACCTAGTGTTTGAACAGCTGTAATTATTTATAACTAGCTAGTTAATAATAATTTCAGTCGCGGGCACGGGCGTGCCCGCGACTTCGTCCGCGTTTAGTTTATATAAAAAACAAAAAAATCGGGATTATTCATCCCCAATTTTATCCCCTTGGGGGTAGAATTAATCAAAATCCTTTCTTAGCGGATGCCTACGTCATAACATCTACCTGCATGCCAAATTTCAGCCCGATCCGTCCAGTGGTTTGGGCTGTGCGTTGATAGATCGCTATGTCAGTCAGTCACCTTTGAGTTATATATATTTAGATTAAAAAGTAGAGGTCGGTCCGGGCGATTGAACTTACTGTACAAAAGGATCTCGTTGTACCTATAATACCTGCGCTCTGAAAATAGAGCCACCTTTTTCATTATTCTGTACACTTTGACTACGGCGCTTTTCCTTTGTATACAGTTCATGGAATTTCAAACGTTACACCTGGTAACTACAGCCAGCTTTTGTTACTGGTGTGGGTACACTCCCCTGTCCAACAGATTGACATTATCCTGGCCCGGGCGGTGGCATTCCCCGCAAATGTCGCGCGGCAAACATGCAAACTACCATTTAGTCGGTCACAAATCGCTATTACTTTCAGCGTACTATATTTTGACGCGGCTCGTGAATAAATAATGAGTCGCACATGAACTTTGGCGAATTAATCATCGTTAGGTCTAACAGTTTTTTTTTGTTGTTAATTATTTTTTGTTTATCTGTTATTGTTACGGGTTAGTAGTGGAAAAGGAAATATTCTAAATAAAAAATGCGTTAATTTTTATATTATTTGTGCCGCTCTAACTACTTTATAGTATTATGTTACCTTTTGTGGTTACAGCAATATACATGTTGTTTTATTATTGGCCATGTAATGATCGTGTTATTGATAAAACCACGTAATACTTATGTATAGCATGATTCTTATATTTAAAAACACATAACTACTTATCGGACTACTCCGTCGTATACCTAATCTTGGTGGAACAAGCGAATATATTTTTCTTAAAGTTGATAAAGGGTGTGACCTTACAACGAATTGCGACATTTAGTGGAAATGAAAATACCACTGTTTCCTCCTACCAAGGAAAGGTCTATTTGCTGTTTGAAGAAATGTACCTTTCATTCTTGCTCTGACCGTCTTTAAGGTGGAAAAGGGGTAATGCGTAATTTTCCGCAATAACAGGGAGGGTATTTACCAACATGATGTTAGTTAAATTGTATTTTCTTGTTTATACAGGGTGTAATAGAATTCGATGGCCAAATTGACATAAGTGGTGATAGTAACTGCAATATAATCAATGATAAAAGGTCAAATAAAAACAGAAGTCAAAAATAATACTGATGTTATCGCTTGAAAACATGCTACATTTTTTTTAAAAATTTACTTACTACTTACACACGTTTTTATAATTTCCTTTTCTTATTCAATCATAAAATAATGAGGCGTAAATACCATCAGACGTAAAACTAAATCTTCTTTGGTGCACGAAGAATGACTTATTGAAGTTTGGCCTATGAATTCTATTTCACCCTGTGTAGAACTGACTTACAATTTGATTGTCAGTATAATGTAGTTAAATTAATTGTGGTTACTGCCTAAAAAAATAAAAATTTAGAACACATTTTGTGTTTTGTTTTAAAGTTAAGTACTTTTATTTTTTTAAGAAACCACTCGTTTGAATATTGCCGAATCAAAAGTTAGGCGTAGACGCGTTAACGAATCACCGACTCGCTGGTTGCGTTTAAATTGACGCTGAATATTTTTGTCGCTCGATTGAAAATTCGTTTCAATCTAACGAGCGAACGACGCCGCAGTCAACAAGAAATTAAATTCGTCGTGGACGTTTTTACCTCGATTTTCCTGCGGGCTATGGGTGATAAGTATTACATCGTTATTAAATTACTGAGGTGATTAATAGAGCGCACTCTCCTTCGTATGCTGTATAAAAAGTTACATTTTAGTACATTAATTTATTTTTTACCTATAAATTATTTGCCTTATCCGAACATATTATAGGTAAATGGGTGTTTTTTTGGAATAAATAATTAATTTTGGCATTTATTTACGAATGTTACAGGTAATGGATATTACGTCTGAAAATTCTACCTATTTAACCCTTTGATAAAGATATACCCTGATAACATAGAATAAGACGGCTTTAACAACGTAACAACAAACCAATTTAGATTCACGTGCCGCTGATACGTGTTTGGGAAAGCGATACAGCCGTATAGACAAGTGTCCGTAGGTTGAGGGTCAGTGGGTTACTTCGATAAACATCATTTACGATGCTGAAACTGCCTCAGAATCTCAGATATCTGCTCTGCCAGCGAAATGCTATGAGGCCAATATCGTACCCAAGATATTCGCCTCGAGCGGTTTTATGGCAATGAACCCCGATATTGCATCCAGGGAATATTAGTGCCTACTAGCCTTGATCCGGCAACTGCCATCTTTTACCATCTTTTTCCAATATCCGTTAATATTGGGTAGCTGGTAACAACTTTTAGTTTGTTGGAATGACTTTCGTGAATGTTTTCTTGTGGCCGATGCGGTCCCAAATTTTTTTGGGGTTAACGATATTCAGATCGTTTTATGTGAGCGGAATATGTTGGGGATATTGTAAGCAATGGATGTGATTTGTCTACATTTTAGTTACAAATTGAGTACAACCAAAGAATTTGTAATAATAATGTCTTATTATTACAAATTCTTTGAGTACAACTCAATTTCACCCAGGTACCTTGTGGTACCTATCTTAAAAATTCTTGGTATTTATTTTGGGCTTTTAAAGCATTAGTATCGAATATCTATACCTACTAATATTTTGAACTGTTAATCCTCTATGCAAAAGTACTCAGTGTACTTTTTTATTATTTCAATGACTCTGTGAATCCTCCTTTGTTGGTTGTTGGCAAAGAGAATACAATTGTTATTCATATTGTATTCTCTTTGGTATTCTTTTTGATGTTGTTGGCCTGAACTGTCAAACTTGTATAATTTTTGTTGTCAATTTCATGTGAATAGCTTATTTATTTTTATCCTATTGTAACAATGTCGTTACTTATGAACCATGTATTGAAGTTGAGAAATCTTCCGAAGGTAGTGTAACGTGTAACGTAAGCTTAATAATAAACCCTACGTCCACACTGGAAGAAACATGTTGGTGTCCTTCTTGGATGACAACAAAAAATAGAGACAACACCATGTTTCGTGTACATGTTTCGTCCAATGAGAACGTAGGAGAGTATTTATCAAGGATATCATTATTTTTCAAATTGATTAGTAGGTCACAAGTGAAGTAGGTAGGTAGACTTATTCCTCGCATTACTTTAAACTAAGTTCCATTTTGCAGGTATTATGGTCCAGAAAAGTATCTTCTACACCAAAACTGTTTGCGGATGAACTTAATGTACACAGAGACAGCAAAGACAATAATCCTGACACTCCATTCCAGTTCACCGAAGCTAACATGATGGTAAGTCATGATCATTATTTTACATTAAAACCTTTTCACACACTTCTGGGCTATTAAATATCACGGCGATTGAAGAGCTATATGGGCTGAACTAGTTGTGCCCGCGACTTCGTCCGCGTGAACTTTAATCCCCTATTTTATCCCCTTGGAGGTAGAATTAATTAAAATCCTTTCTTAGCGGATGCCTACGTCATAACATCTACCTGCATGCCAAATTTCAGCCCGATCCGACCAGTGGTTTGGGCTGTGCGTTGATAGATCACTATGTCAGTCAGTCAGTCACCTTTGAGTTATATATATTTAGATATCTTTTTTTTACCCCGCCTCACACTTCCATCACTGCTACTCCTATAATTAATATGCAGAATTAATAATAGTGTCCAACAAAGACACCAAGGTTTGTCCCTCGATAAGTTCAGGGAAAAATATAATTGTCTTAAACCCGTATTAATAAATATATCTCAAGTCTGAGTTCGATTTTGAGTACGCTTTTGACGTGTCATTTTGTATGACATAAGTATACATTTCCAAGATATTTATTAATACCGGCCTCAGAACCCGTCTGAATCAAAAAAGTAAGTAAGCCACTGTAGACTTAATAGTATATTCTGTGTTCAACTTTTCCAATTCACTCTATATCTAAATGAATCAAAGTGTGCACCGAATATGAATATTACCTTTCACATATATACTTAATAATATTTAACACTCGCCAGTTTGTATAATTGGTACTCACATTAATAGTCCCTGATAATTCTGTTGACGCAGCCGTTTTCATTAATTTAATGCTCGCTAAATCACGCTGATGGCAAGTCCGTTAACACTTGACTCGCGGATGTATGCTCATCCCGCAATTATTTAATATACTAACATTTTTTATACAACTAAGTCTGCAAACAAGCGTACGACCCGCCTAATGTTAAGCAGTTACCGTAGTACCGCAATAGATGCTTGCAATACCAATGGCACGTTGTCTAACTGAAGGGGAATAGAATAGTGCGAGGGGACTCTTACTCATGTACGAAACACAGCTGTAATAGTTACTTGAGGTCGATCCTCTGTAGCCGAAATCAGGTGGTGGGTCGGGGGACCCAATACTATTGCACGATTTCGGCCGTCTGGGGGATGACTGGGGTGGTACCAGGTCGTCCCCCTCTTAGCGCCTGTGGCCCGGCATGTGACTGCCGGGCCGTCCGCCGGGGCGTCACGGAGCATTTCCCATGGTCCCGGGGCGCCCCTCTGCATGGCGGAGGGTGGTACACCGTTGGTTTTTAGTGGGTATACTGCGCCCTTCAGGTGCAGGACTCCCACATACCCCTCTCGTCTCCCCCGAGGCGTGAGGGGACCCATAAATGGTTTTCCAACGTTAAAAAAAAAAAGGTCGATCCTTTGTGAGAGTGTGGTACTCTGCTCTGTCTCTGATCTGTCGTACTGTGCTCTGTGAGAGTGTTGTCCCCGGAAGAGCCAGGCCGTATACGGGTTGTAGTCAATTAGGTACAGTTCAGATTTACCTCTCTCAAATATTATCATAACACAGCGAGCCTGGCCGAAATAATCAGTCATTAATTAAATTATTACGAGCCGTGATAATGAGATTGCCATCGACGTGTCATTTAATGATTGGTACCAGTTTATAAATTGATTTCTCATATGCATAGCAACGTGAGGGTTGGAAGCCGCGAGTGGGGTGTCGTTTCAATTATTTTAATTACATTGTGATTGCTCGGAAAATGCGTCACACGAGTCGTTAGCTCATGTTTTCAGCGACGCCGAACGCAATTTATAAATACGAGAGTGTTTTTATTTACTTTTCTCCTTAATTAAATTTGGTAAACAAAAATGTTTATGTATTACCTGTCCAACGAACCTATTGAAAATAATGAAGGAAAACTTTCTGTAATAGGTACATCATTACGCTAGTGATCTCTTGAACTCATTGCTCGAGTAAAACCTATAGCTAAAAAATAGCAATTTTCCCCTATTATTCCTGCGGAATAATACACATTTCTCTATTTTTTTAAGGCAACGTTGAAAATGGAACGCTATGTCACTCTATACTTACTTTCGTACGAGTATCTCTTTTCTTTCGTTCACGTTCATTAACCGACTCATGCGTGCTCCTCCAATGCGGGTGCTTTTCAACTTTTCCATCTCTTTTTCCCATTACTACGAGTACGTTGATATTTCTTTTGGAAATTGGAATTGTTTCTTTGCTTAACGAATTTTTTGTTCCAGAGGATTACTGCGCTAATACAGAATTACCCTGAAGGTGCACAGAGGTCTGCGCTGGGAGCCGTCCTGGATATCGTTCAGAGACAGATAGGATGGATCCCCATATCAGCAATGCACACAGTGGCCGAACTCCTGTCTATACCTAGGATTCGTGTTTACGAATGGGTTACCTTTTATACTATGAATAAAAGGTATGTTAGTTATTACATTATAGTTAAACAACAGTTAAGTGACAAAGTGCATTACACCATCCTGTTTTAATTGGTTTGGTAACACGCAAAGAATTTGTAATAATAATTATTACAAATTATTTGGTAACACCCTAATTTCTGAATGGCTACGAAATGTAAAGTGTGCTTTGCAGTGCCACTAACTTATCTGTTACAAATGATAGCATTAAAACCACGGACTAACTGCGCTTTCGAACTCGAACGAGGAATAACCCGCATAAAAAAAAATTGAACCGGCTTCAAAAAAACCTGGGTGCACTAAAAAGCCACAAAATTACAATTATTTAATTTATTTTATCTCGAGTTAGTGCCAATTCAATTTAGTAAGGGTAGGTAGGTACCTAAGAAGTTGTCCTGACGTAGTGTAAAGATAGTGGAATAAACTTGTAATCAAAATGGCTGTTTGATGTACTTGAAGACACATATATATTATACTAGCTGTGCCCGCGACTTCGTCCGCGTGGAATTTAATTGACAAAGTTTCATACAAACTGTCATCCCCTATTTTATCCCCTTGGGGGTAGAATTAATCAAAATCCTTTCTTAGCGGATGCCTACGTCATAACATCTACCTGCATGCCAAATATCAGCCCGATCCGTCCAGTGGTTTGGGCTGTGCGTTGATAGAACACTATGTCAGTCAGACAGTCAGTCAGTCACCTTTGAGTTATATATATATAGATTTACTAACTTACGTTTAACAGTTACGACGGCAACTCAATTCAAGACGTTTCTTGCATTTGTATAAAACTTGTTCTACTTACTTCCACTTTTGCTAACTCAAATAAAACCTTACTTACCTCGATAAGACTTCTAGATTGTTACATACTGCGCTACCACATCCCGCAATGCTTTCTCAGACAAAAATCCCATTATGAAATCTCAGGGATAGTCTGGCAAATGTGGTTTTATAGCTCACTAAGTTACATTTTACTTGGTGTGTTCCCGGAATACAGCTACTACCATTATTATAACACTTATTTAGAAATAAAAAGTCTAGTATTGTCTTTCCTCCTCAGTAATTTTTAAGATATTTATAGATTGGGGATGCAAATACTTATCGGCGCGGCAAATGACTAGATGATTTCACATCAGAAAATTGACGATACTATCTCTACTACTACACAATAGAACGTCGATTGTAAATCGATCGATCAGTAGTTCGAGCGGCTCACTGCACATGGTGGTTGCGGGTTCGATTCCCGCCGGGGCAAATTTCGGAAATGGCCTTTTCGTAATCTGCCCAGGTCTGGTTGTCACTGGGATCGCCCCAGACCATTGTACGGTACCCATAGTACAAGCGTTGGTGAGTTTGGTTGGGACCATACAGTTGGTGTGTCTGTCTGGCGATATTTATTTACCTATTTTATTTATCAACGGTCGATCGATTGGTGTGTTCCCCTTCCTCTTTCACAGGCGATTCAGAGGCAAATTCAACGTGAAAGTGTGCATCACGACGCCTTGTATGATCCTCGGGTCGGACATTATACTGCGCGCGACCGAGGAGGCCACGTGCTGCTGCGCGGGCAGCGTGTCGCCAGACCGCATGTTCGGAGTTGACACCGTGGAGTGTCAGGGCGCGTGTGTCAACGCACCTGTCCTGGTTGTGGACGATGATTACTATGTAAGTTTGACATCCGTAAAGTAACGCGATTGCAAGCCCAGCTACCTATGCCCCAAGTCTGTTAAGCGCTCGACTTGCAATCGACTCGCTGTTTGTCTTAGTCCAGTAACAACTCGCCCATCTAGTAGAGCTCACCAGTGCCGACCGATTTTTAGTAGAAATCTGTCTGGAAAGTGGTTAGTGAACGTAGGAGAACTATGTAAAATCCGCCAACCCGCACTGGGTCAGCGGGTTGGATTACGGCCTGAATCCCCCTCGTAGTGAGGGGGAGGGTCGTGTCAAGGAGTGGGACGTCAAAAGGGCAAAATTATTAATATTGATTATCTACATATATATAACTCCAAGGTCTGACTGACTGACTGACTGACTGACGGACTGACTGACTGACATAACATCTACTATGACGTAGGCATCCGCTAAGAAAGGATTTGGATTAATTCTACCCCCAAGGGGATAAAATAGGGGATGAAAGTTTGTATGAAACTTTCTCAATTAAATTCCACGCGGACGAAGTCGCGGACACAGCTAGTTTTATTATATATTTTGGAGAGGTGCCTACAAATCGCTAAAGTTAGGTATTCAGTGGAGAACCAGCAGATTTTTTAAAATTTACTTACTACTTCATAATGTATAATAATGATACGTGTAATTCGAAAGAAAATATGTCTTCAAGTAATAGAGCGTTCTTTGCACTTTTGGCCATTTTTAACCCCTAGGCCACCAAGGTTTATAAAAATGTAGTCACGAATTTCTATTTTCGACGTCTATACCTAAACCTCGAATGTATCACATGGAAGATTAACTGGAATTACCTTTTGCTATTTTCGAAACCTGAACCGAAATAGTGTTCATAAAATGTATCTTGGATATTGAAGAATGGAGGGTTACTCAATTGCGGGGTATTGACTCCTTACAGACCTTGCTGGCTAGTCATATTAAATTGAATTGCACAAGACCAGCAAGGCTAAAGTCTAGACTCTTTATATGGGAGATGGGCTAAGTACTGAATGCTTTTGTTTGTATTGATAGGAGGATGTTACCGTGACTGACGTGTACAACATCATTCAAACACTGAGATGCGGGCGTATCCCACCACCGGGACCTCAGTAAGTACCACACTATATAATTGATATTGATGGTATTTTGAACCCAAATAAGAACATAATAAACTAGTGACTCGACAACTTCTTAGCGCAGTGGTTCGAGCGTAGGCCGCTCGGCTCACTGCATCGAGTGGTAGCAGGTTCGATTCGTGTCAGAGTATTTTTGTAATAGTTGGTATTAATAATATCCATATTTATAGTAAAAGGATTGCTGAGTTTAGTTACCAAACAGTTGGTGTATCAGTCTAATAATAGTTATTTTTTTAACTGAGCATTTTTTATTTTAATTTTAAGCTCCAAAGTATTTTGATCTCATCTACCACAAAATGACCTTATAATTTTACTGGGATTAGGTTTGTCACATATTCCCTCTACGATTACTGCTACAAGCCAGGTATCACAGTGGTTTGTAAAGAAGAATACAAGATTTTGACCTTTGGTAACTCCACGGGAAAAGTTTTAGTTGTGAACTCGCAATGAATATAATGGAAAGAAAACAAAATTAGCGTTTGACGAATATTTTGTGGACCATCACCCAGATGGAGCGAAGATAAGATATAATATTTTGAATTGGAGAAAACTCGGGTAGAGTTATGTGGGTTTAGATTCTTTGTGGAGTACAAACTCAATAGGTTGTCGCACGCGAAGTTTTGTAGGATTCAAATAATGAGGCAACAATTTTTTAAGGTAAATTCGATAAACGTTTGGTGTGGTCAGTCTAGAAATTTCGACACAAAAAACATATTTTAAATGTTTGACCCATTGGGAATTACACCTATGACGTCGTAGCTCGTGAAATAATGATCAATTAAGCCTTTTATTTCGCTATGAAGTCGTCGAAAAGAACTGGCGGTATAAGCCAGAGTTTTACCCATCCCAAATTTTGTATACTCTAGGAGTGGACGATTTGCGTGTGAGCCAAGGTGTGGGCTGACCAGCCTGCGCGAGTGTCCCCCGCCGCCCGGCTTCGGCATCCAGCCTTCTTTATACCAGTGTCCACCGCCCACGGATACACCACCGAAGAAGTAAACGTGAGAAATATTTATTTAATATCCCGAATGCGGACTGAAATATTATTTATAACAAATTATTTGATTCTAATATATATTATCATTTTGGATTATTCGAAGTAGCTAGAATTGAAATAAAATTTATCTTTACCATACCTAAGTATATTTCAATTTTTTATCAGCCTTCGTATAAGTAAATGTTCTTATGCAACACAGCTGAAACAATGTCAATAAATCACGAATACTAACCTATAACGACAATGAAAATTTCAATATGAAATGTTTGGCAAAGATTTTAATATCCTGTCACAAAAATGACAGTATAAAATTCCAATTTTCCAGTGGGGGCACTCGAGACGCGGGAGACGAGGAACGAATGTATAATTAGTTTAGAAAGTCGCCGAAATTACCCGACGAACAATCGCTACGACAAACATTTACACGGCTTTATTACTCTGTTGTGACCATTTAAACATAGCCCATCAATAGCCAAACTCGACAGACGGCCCCAACATTATTATTCGTGATACCTATGCTTTAACTAATGTTATATTACGGCAAAGGGTTCTTGAAGTTTTGGCGTTGATTACTATTTAGGTATAGTAGCTTGTGCCCGCAAATTCGCTAGCGTAGCTTTTATTTTCTGGGTATTGACAACAGCGCGACCAACGGGTCCAACTATAGCTAAGAACTGTTCTGGCAACTACAAAAAAAAAACAAAATTGGTCAAGCCCTTTAGGAGGAGAAGTATTACACACTCACGCACATCGGAATTGTATAGGTATATAATCATGATATTGGCGTTCCAGCGCTCTAGTGATATACCTAGTTATGAATAGACCCTATATAGTCCCTGGAACTAAGTTTAATTCTCAGTACCACGGGGTTTTCTGAAGTTCTAGTAAGTAGGTACCTACTACAAGAAATTGGTGTCAATTTCACTGTTGTTGGTTATTAAACATGTTAAATTGCTACTATGATTGGAATTGATGTAATTACAAGTTGTTTGGCTCAGGTCAAGTGAGGTCAAGAACAGTATATCTTCGGGGCGCCCGCGATCCGATCGCTTCCCCCGGGATCGTCCGTCCCGTAATTAAGTAGTTGCCTGCAATCACAGCCGATATCGCGCCGCAAACTTTAATTAAAGGTGAAAACTATCTGTAAACAACAATGGGAAGCGTTTCCCTGCGAGCGCCTTTGTTTTAGAATTGCTCTAGTAGCAAATAATTATAACTTTGTTTTAATGGCTGCCTCATGTGTCGAATTGGTAGCGATATCATCTTGAATATCCCATGATAGTGGAATTTGAATTTTGTTTTAAACAATGTCGGGATTAAGCGTAAGACTCGCCTGATGCTAAGCATAGTTACCCTAGTCTATATAGATGCTTGCAATATCAAAGGTATTACTCACAAGTTGCCGACCAGAAAGGCCAATGGCCAGGTTGTACCAATGTACAGAAGGACGGGTTGGGAGGGGGTTGGTCTTCCGGCTCTTTCACTCATCGTTAGTAATGCCGCTATAAAAGCAACTTTTCGCAGATTTTCTGTGAGAAGGTTGTACAACTCCTGTTGAGCCAGTCTGTATAATGTTAGCTATAGTCACTTGGCTACAGCATGGGTCGATTACTATTAAATCAGTAGGTGATCAGGGCCCTAACCACGCTAGCTATCCCACTGCCACGCTCACACAGGTTCTGACCGGGCACGGTGGGTTCTCAGAGTACTTGAACCGTTTCAAGTGCAAGGAGGACCCATCCTGCATCTGTGAACCGGGTGTGAGCGAGACAGTGGAGCATGTCTTACTACATTGCCCTGTGTTTTCACGCCAAAGACACGATGTACAAATGTCTTTAGACACCACATTAGATTTACACAGTGTTTGTAAACTTGTCATGGACAGCGAGAAACGTGATACCTTCCTAAGGTATTGCACGGAGGTAGCGACCAGCGTGATTAATAGAAATAAGACCTAAGCAGAAAGAGGCCAGCTGACAACTTATTATGCTAATAAGCCCCCACAGCAACTTATACAACACTGCGCTATTAATCGCGCAGGCTGACATATTCGTGCAATAAAATAGGAAGGAATCTTGTTTATTTTATCACGTTATATTTTATTTGTTATTATTCCGCTGTCCCACTTTTGTTATATAATGATAAGTTTCTTTTTATTGTTATTTTTACTCGTTTTTTGAGAAATGTTTTTAATAAAACCGGTGTTACTTTTAATTCAATAAAAAAATTGTGGTATATTTATTTACACGTGTTGAGTAAGGTCTCTGACCCCCACATCAGAGGTGAACGCGGTCGGGCCATAAAGGCCCGGAAAAAAAAAAAAAAAAAAAAAAAAAAAAAAAAAAAAAAAAAAAAACCACGCTAGCTACTCAAATCGTAATAGAAAAGCAAACGCTCGCGATTACGTTTCAAACGCTCCGCTTTTGACGTTTTGCTGACACGAGCTTCACGATTTCTATTGATATTGATAGGGTATGGTGTCAGCAAAACGTCAAAAGCGGAGCATTTGAAACGTAATCGCGAGCGTTTGCTTTTCTATTACGATTTGAGTAGCTAGCGTGGTTAGGGCCCAGATGTCTATCATTTCATTTGTCGAAACAAATTTTGTTTTTCAGTATGACTATGTTTGTGGAGTCCTAAGCACATAAGACCTTCAGCGCTAGTGCTTGTTTTTGTTTTTTTTTCTTAATTTGGACTAAAGGCTCCACACATTCCTGCAACTGATCCGAAACGAGTCCCATGGAAAAGTAAATCCGTAAAAAAAATATTGAAAAGAGAATAAGAGTTGGATAAAAAATATCCTCTCTCTCGCTTCTGCTTCTATTAGGTTGTCAACTAAAAATAGAACCTCAACCTAAACATACCCAATATTAATCTCTTCATAAGTGACGTGTTGGTTTATTTTCAACCCTCGATCCTAAGCAAGTCATTTCATTGCAAACAGTTAGGCTCTATTAATAGCGTTGGAATGATTCAGGACCTTTTTCAAACAGTCATATTTACTCAATTTAAAATTCCACGGGCGTGCATGGGACAGGAACTCGTTATTTCCCATAATTGGATTCCGTTTACAAGTTAAATAATTTTAATGCAAAACCCTTGTATACACTGTAAAAAATAATTGGATGTCATTGAAAAAAAAATCCGACAGAGAACCAAAGTTATCGACATAGCTCAAAGAATTAGCAAGCTGAAGTGGCAGTGGGCTGGCCATATCTCACGAAGAACCGACAACCGCTGGGGTAAACGTGTTCTTGAGTGGAGACCTCGACTCGGCAAGCGTAGTGTAGGACGCCCTCCGACCAGGTGGGATGACGATCTGCGAAAGACTGCAGGCAGATGCTGGATGCGGCAAGCTGAAGACAGGGCGCTATGGCGCTCATTAGAGGAGGCCTATGTCCAGCAGTGGACAAGCATAGGCTGATGATGATGATGATGAAAAAAAAATGAGACTAATTTTAAATCATCCACTACAACTGCTTTTATCCATATAGCCACAGAAGAATACCCCTTATACCTTCCAACAACTTCAGTATAAGAGACAAGCACCTATCTAACATGATTCTATCAAGTACATTGTTATTGAATTATACCTATATAAAATTACTTGGATAAAGGAACAGAAATACTAATTACAATAATAAAGTTTAATGCAACACACACAACACGAGCATCGCTCGCGGTGACGCCGAGTGAAATGTTCAAATATTTGAAAAGAGAACCAACGAGATAATGCTGCAGTTAATGGCGGCCGGACGTCGCGGCGTGTTGTTATTGCTTCCGGAAACTGGCGTACACACCGTACTGTAATATTGGAGGAAGCCTTATGGCCGGTTTACACGATTCAAGTTGGCATATTAACAAGTGTTGGTCAACTTGACTCGCCTCGTTTAACAAGCTTAAGTTCGCAATTTGACAAGTAGAAAACTATGTAGTAGCTGGCTACTTGTCAACTTACCAACTTGTATAGTGTAAACTAAGTTTATATACGTTTCTTTAATTGAGATTTTCTTCCAATACTCCAAACCCCACTCGTCAACTTCAAACTTCAATTCAATTTGGAGTACCTTATTTTTCCGATGTAGCAGAAGTAGCTTCTCTAAGATATATCAAAGACAATTCTGGGGAAACAATTGCGAATGAATATTACACCTCGCTGTAAGCGACGGCGGTATTTCAGACCCCGAGGCCAGTTACCAAACCAGAGCCGTAACCGTAAAACGTACAAATGGTAAACAAAAATGCAATAATATTTCCAACGAATTGCGATACCAGCGGTCGTCATAGGGAACCATTCCGTTTGCTGTGTACTTACATTATTGTAAATTTGATTTTCAGTATGTACGTACATAGTTAGTACATAGTTATGTAGGTAGGTACATTACATTTTTCATAATTAGTAGGTAATCATTGAGTATCTTCCCAAAGAGATCGTAGATTTTCCATACCAAGTGATATTATACGTTCCACTCAAGTCGAAGCAATAGATTAATTCATAACATTGATATGTTCTGCAAATAAATAATTAGGTATCGGATTCTTTTAAAAACCGTCCCTCAAAATTTTGAGTAAGCTTAGTACCTAGCCTAGGTAAATACTGTCACATTAAACCCGGGTTGAAGTCACCGTTTCCTAAATAGCATTAGACGACTCCTTCAAACGAAACCACAAATCCATTCAAGTTTGTATTCTACGGATAGTTTATAACTACGATGGCCATCGTACTTAGATGATACTTAGACCTTCAGATACGATATTACAAGATAATCACCGTAATCCAACCAGAAACTTGTACTATTTATCTTCGTTGTAGCCGCACGACGATATTGATTACCAATTAGTCCTTTGTTTACTTTGCGGTGGCTCTTTGGCTCTGGGCTACCGCACTGAGAAAAGAAAATAACGACAAGTAAAGGTGATGTTGTTCCTATTATCCCTTTCATTACTTGTTACTCAACGTTTTGTAATTACTGCAACTAATTTATGATAACAAGGTAATACATACATATTTATTAGCTTTTATTACAAAAAGTTTTGTTAAAAATACTGATACAAGGAACTAGAAAAACCATTTGCTGTATTATTTTTCTCAGTTCATTTACTTAAGTAGCGCGTCTTTAAGGACAGTATTAATAAATCGATCTCAAGTCTTCGGGCGAACTTGAGTACGCTTTTGACATGTCCTTTTGTACTGGAATGACATTACCAAGATCGCTCTCAGAGTTGACATCGATTTGTTAATACAGAGCGTAAGAGAGAAAAAGTTCAGATAGGTAATAACTGATATGATGGCTAGTTTAATCGTTAAAAGTGGGACACGCTGTCCGAATTTGTCATCTATACATACATACATACAAATAAATAAAATTGGAGTGTCTGTTTGTAATATCAAAATGACAACTTTTCACTAAATGCATATGAAAGTACAAACGACACCTATAGCAAAAACGCGATTTAAAAAATCGCGTCTGTCTGTCTGTATGTTTGTTCCGGGTAATCTCCGAAACGGCTGGACCGATTTTGACGGGACTTTCACTGGCACATAGCTGATGATATAAGGAGTAACTTAGGCTACTTTAATTTTAGAAAAACAATTAGCGTTCCGCGTAAAAAAATAAAAACACATCACATCAAAGAGTATCTCCGAAACGGCTGGATTGATTTTGACGGGACTTTCACTGGCACATAGCTGATGTTATAAGCAGTAACTAAGGCTACTTTCATTTAAGTAAAACAAAAATTTAAAAAATGGGTCCTGTCGCGCGGGCTCAGAACGCGGGGGCGGGCTTTTTTGTTAAGTTAAATTCCACGCGGACGAAGTCGCGGGCTCAGCTAGTACGTCAATAAAACCATTGCAATATTATACCGATGCGTGAATATGATCCTCTAAATATCAGATATAAAGTTTACGGCTTCGCTTGCGGTTTTAAGTACTTAAAATAATGCTGAAGCTCCGGAGCCCTTTGATAGTACTTTGACGAAAGCGTACACTCCTCAGAGTTGATTCTATTAAAACCAAGTTTCTTGATACCGTCCGGCCCGAAAATAGCGGGTGTTCATTACTAACTTACCGGATAATAATAAATTTGTTTGGGAATGTTTGAGCTTTGATACCTAATCTCATGTTTATTGTTGTGAATTTATTTTTTGACACCAGAAAACGTTAATAATACAAGTAAAAAAAACCGTAGTAGTGTTACAGATTTTATTTAAAAGTTTTTTTCAATCACATCTGTAACCCTACTACGGTTTTTTTTTTAAGATTACTAGCAATGTGAGTTTATCACATTACTAGTATTCCCGTTAGCCCCTACAACTAAGCTAATGCTTGTGTTAGGAGTCCCGTCTACGTCAATCGTTTAATGGCCAGGATGGGATTCAAACCCGGAACCTCTCGGCTACGAGGGTGGCCCTTCTAACCACTAGGCTAATGATGCTAATTACACGTATTATATTTAGAAGTGCTGATAGATATTCATAAACGCTGAAATATATTATACATTTATTTTTCTGTCGCTTGGTATCTCTTTTACTTATTGTACTATTTTATATTTTTGAAGTACAAAAATATCTTTTTTAATAGACAACCCACTCAATACAAAGCCAAAACAAAATTTCCCCCCACTTTTATGAATTTAACATCTGTCATATTGATTTCGTTCGTATAAAATGTAGCCTATGTCACCCGGACCATAATAAGGAATCCATTAGCATCTCATTCATCAAAATAGGATGGGTAGTTTAGGCGCTTCGGTGGAACATAAAAATGATAAGTCCATTCATATATAGACTGCTTAAATCCCTTCCTTTTGACTTTGCCGCAGTCGGGTTAAAACGCAAGACAAGGCAAGGTGAAGATTATTTATCCTTATGTAAGTATTCACAAAGGCTATTTTTGCTGTTTTGTCTTTTTTATTTATTTATTTTATGTAGCAAAGTCGGAAGACAAGCTAACACGCCTGATGTTAACTATGGCACGGTCGCTGATCACGAAGAAATTCGTACAATGACCTGTTATTACCTGTCTTTGTCACTCCCGCGTAAATCTAATACGTTTCGCTCACACGGTTGCCGGTCACACGCAGTTCACGGCAACTGTGTGAGCGAGACGAATTAGATTTACGCGGGAGTGACAGAGACAGGTAATAACAGGTCATTGTACGAATTTCTTCGTGATCAGCGACCGTGCCATAGTGGCCGTAGCCTATAGATCCTTGCAATACCAATGGCAATGATCGCACGTTGCCAACCTGAAGGAGAGTGGTGTAGGGGCAGAGGAAACGCTGCTAAAATAGCTACTTACACCGATTTTCTGTGTGAAGTTGGTACTACCTCCGTCGAGCCAGCCCGTATATGAGCTGTAGTCAGCTACAGCGTGGCTCATTAACATAAGCTTAAGGCTAAAGCGCCAATCTAGCCCGCGCAGTTCAAACTTTTTGAGGTTTTTTATTTTTTTTTCAAAATCTGACAATAATAAAAGGCATATTTTGTAATTCGCGACAATGACCGTGTGCAGTGCATTTATTAATATATCCAACCTACTCTAAAACATTTCAAGAACGACAGCTATCCAGATAATCTGGCAATTTTTGTATATTTAGTGATTAACTAGTATCATATCCACCGTGATAATATTCATAGTAAAATAAATGTATTAATAAACGCCCTGCATACTGTGTTTGTCGCAAATCACAAAATGTTGTCTTATATGTTTTCAGATTTTGGATAAACTATAAAAGTACTCGAAAATTTTGAATTTCGCGGGCTAGACAGGCGCCTTCACCTTAACCTATTAAATCTAACAAAAGTAAATTTATGCGGCAAAGTTTGGGGCATTATCCGTTTTGTGTGACACGTTTTTTCGAGGGCCGTTGTTCATCGTTAATCTTTGAAACAAAAACACCAAGTTTGGTCGCGCGCGTCTGCTCTGACCATAATAATTTACGTGGAGCAAGTGCTCGCGACGTGCGGCGGTGTTCCTACCTACATTATTTAAATTATATTCGTTCTATTGAAGGTCGATTTGCGGTGACCAAGAGCTGTAAAAGAAAATATACCTAGTGTTATAACTTTATTGGGTAGGTATATAATTTTACTTGCCATATTATGAGAAATTTTGTTTGGAACAAGCAATACCGACTATGAAACTTCTCGGGGGTTGTTATGACTTATTAGGTGTATTTGCGTCATTTTGCAAACATATATTTTTTTCGGCACCCGTCTATTAGTACAAATGCATTCTATATTCGCTTTACTTTTTATCAATGTCAATTAAAAGATATAATAACTTTATGATTTTGATTTTAATGTCTAATTGTGAACAATTGTAAAATGCCATACGAATAAATAAATAAACCAATGTCAAGACATTTATAAACACAAACACTTAGACAAGCTTTTAAAATACCTACTTATTAAAACTACTCAAGATTAACTACCTTATATTTTATATACAAATATTATGTGATGCTTCAAAAATTTTAGTTTCTATCTAAACAATATTGCCAACTTTTAGGTAGGTACTTGCTAGGTGCTCTGACAAAGCCGAGTATCTGGCTGCTTGTAGCCATTAAAGTGCAAACGCAGCTTCCTGCTGAAAATTGATGGGCTCTCGTATAAGCTATCAATCAAGATTTACATCCGAAACTCCTTTTAAACTTACTGAAGCCCCATAAATTTAATAAAAAGTGTCAACGGGATTTTCTTCTTCGCAAAAAGAAAATTAAAGGATGCTGGTGATATCATTTACTATCTTGATTACATTGCTTTCATAAACCGATTCCATAAATATGTTCTGTAAGTATTTTGCTTATAATATATTTGTACGGCTAGCATTAGGATTTTAGGCTTATTCAATGCAACAAGACAAATAATGAACTCGATTTTCCTAGACAGTCGATTTTATAACTTTATCCTAGGTCGTAGCGACCTTCAAGTTACAACAACCCATCGATAAAATCGTAACCTTTATTATTGAAGTTTCATTACCGCTCAAACTTTGAAGCTTTAGTTTCAAAAGCCCTCAAGAACTGTACCAATAGTGCTCAGCGAAAATTTCAATCGATTTCGCAAAGTGATATAGGCATAGTCGTTCCGCTCCCGCGTGATTGATCGTGGTAAATGGTTTGTGATGCTGCGTAGCGTCGCGTCAGACGAAGACGCCCTGAAACTTTACGAGCGTCACCGTCCGCGACGTTTGGAATTAAAAACTCCGTAGAGTCCGTACTATGAGTTGTTAGAATCGGCGCTATTCTTTTACTTTGATGAGATGCTTGTTGAAATGAGGTTTGATGATCGACACTTTTTATACAATATCAAGTAACTCAATCGGCAACAAAATATGAAGGGTAAACAGATGAGGAGAACAACACTTGTCAGATCTGTGAGGAACTGACAGGTGTTGTTCAACGGTTTTGTCGTTTGTCGAGCAACAAACAAAATCGATAAAAAATTAAAGTCGTTATAGGATCGCTGTAGGTTTCATAGGATTAAAATAATATTTGAAGCTTAAATTTTGACTTGTATCAAGTCTAGGGTCAAAAACTCCTCAACTTAAGAAATACTTATCTCATTACTGAACACAACCCATATTCAGTAATGGCATTATTATTATAAAGTTCAAAATGGAAATTCTCTATAGGTTTGTATGATGCGAGTAAAACCGGCGGAAGTTTGTGATAAAATTCTATCATTCCCACGGGGTAGATACGACGATGAATTTTCTGAAATATACATTGCAATAAAAAGAAAAGTGTTCTTGGAGACGTTGAAAATGTGTCCGCATTTGGACAAATTTGGGTCGAACATAACCACGATTGAGGACTGGCACGATCGCTCACCCACAACGGTTATAAAATACTGCGGACAGTTACAATATTGATTGACAAACTCAATAAATGGACGGGAAATTTAGAGCTTTCGGGCTATATACACTTTTATTAATATGTAGTGATTAAAAAGTTATATTCCAGGCTCGGAAAGCTAACTTTGCTAGGTAATTATTTTAATCAGAATTGGAATCACGGCGCTCTATATAAAATGTTCAACCTAGATTGTACGTTATTAGAGTACAACCGTTATTCTACCTAACAAGGTGATATACAAGGTGAAACAGAAAGGGTATTCACTGAGTAGGTGTATGCTATATAACTGTAAATGGATGTTAACAGGTCCAAAACAAAATAGGTACCTACTTATCTATAATTAATGTAATATACGGCCGTTTGAAATACTAGGTAGCTCTGATGGAAGCATTTTTTTAATCGGAAATAAGCCAACGAACGGCTTGATGTTAAGGAGATGCCTTACCCTATACCTAGATGCTCTTAATACCAAAGCCATTGCACGCACGTTACCCATATGAAATAAGGTATCGGAAGGGAAGATGGATTGGGCTAGCGGCTCTCTCACTTATCGTATGAAACGGATCTATGATAGCTACCTTATGCCGATCTTCTGTGAGAGGGAGTGTATAATAAACCTAGATTTATTATAATTATAATCAAAAACACAACTTTGTATATCGGTATCCCGGTTGTCACTGCCAGCGCACCGCAGTTCTGTCAATTTCAAAACAATTATCTTTTTCTTAAATTTATTATTTTCTCATCGGCCAGGAACGTCTATCGCTAGTGGCCAGTGCGCCGACATGGACCTTACAGTACTATCCCAGATAAGCCAGCCACTGTATGCGGTGTAGTAGTATTCAATTGTAGTTATAGCTTCGCTTGACCATCGTAAAATCAGAATGAATAATAATTTTGTTAAAATAGTTACCTATCTATAACCAACCTTCATTTGATCGTTAGTTGAGGCTAATGATCGAACATCCCGTTCCTATTAGCGTACTGTTTGCCAAAAAAGTGAAACGTCTTCGGCCAATTTAATCCGGTAATTTAAATCCGTCGTCTCACACAGTTACCAGTAACGAGTCGGCGAGCATTGGTGACTTTTTGTTCGCAAGATTAACGACAAAGTATGGCCCACAAAAAAGCGCCGCCGCCAACTACGGAAATTACCGAAACTTCGTGTTGGAGCTTGAAATTTTCTTGTTCTAAATGTGCTCGTAAATGAAAGATGGCTCTTTTAAAATTGGGAAAGAAATTTGGAGCAGACGTTTTACAGATTACGAGTTTGTTGCTTTTTGCTCTCCACAAGTGGACATAATAATACCTACATGACATTATTATAATCCTCAATCTAAGCTAAATGATACTCAATCAACAGGGAAATCCCTGAAATATTAAATATCGCCAGATTTACACACCAACTGGATGGTCCCAAACTAAGCTACGCTGGTACTATGGGTACCGTACAATGAACTGGGGGCGATCCCAGTGACACCCCGTGAAATTTTCCCCGGAGGGAATTGAACCCGCAACCACCATGTGCAGTGAGCCGAGCTGTACGCTCGAACCACTGCGCGTAGCTGTCGTCAAAGCGAATCGACATTTCAAAGTTAGCATCTAATGGACCTAGCTACTAACTTTCAAAGGTAAATAGCAGCGTATATGAAACAAAATATTGTTTTCAGTACAAATAATCATGCTTGCATGAAAAGTTACGCAGAGACGCAGAGAGAATTTATGTGAATTTCCCGACTGTGTGGGCAGTAGCGTTTGGCGCCTAATGACGAGCGCCGGCCCACAATATATCTCCCGTAGTTAGGCGCAGAAATCACTACGACGCGTACACTTGATTGAGTTTTCTTCTCTACTGTGCTTCCATTAACAAAATGGCTTTCGCCTATATGCTTTCTCTGGGGACGCTGTGTGTGCGCGGAAAATAATGTCGACCATTTCTCTTAGTTGGTGAGGTAGACAACCAACACGGAACTGGAATTAGTTGGAACAAAAAATACTTTGCTTAAAATTTTGCAAAAAAATATATTCTTAATAAGTACTTATAGATACCTATCTCGCTGTGAATAAGGCACCATAAACTTAGTATTTATTTTCTTCACCTTGTTTTTTGCGTGTAGGAGTAACATAGATACATACATACATACATACATACATACATACATACATACATCCACACTCACAAACTTTCACATTTATAATATTAGTAGGACTAGACTCACGCCGGCTTCGCACGACTTTTTTCTACTACTTATAAATGTAGGTGGATATTTAGAATGCATTATACACTAGTTTCCGCCCGTTACTACGTCTGCGTGGACAAAGTACCCTGTTTGTTAATCTTGGTTATAAACTGTCTGTGTGCCAAATTTTATCCAGATCCGTTAAGCCTTTTTTCATGATTGAGTAAGTAACATCCAAACACAGAATCAACAACAAACATCTAGTATTGAGTGTCTCTAGTTTTATTTTAATCTCTTTATTTATTCTGGTCTGAAGACGCCTCTTACGCCAGTCAGGCGAGTATTTTTCCAAGAAATTGGAGGCGTGTATCTTTTACCAGATCCCGTGACCAGATCCGGAAATTTGGTACCGGATCCGGTAGACGTCAAATGATACCGGATCCGCCAGATCACCGGATCCGGTTTTCCGCATTGCAATCCCTAATCATGTAACGCTACTGACGTCATCGTGTAACGCTACTGACGCTTAGCATGGATAGAGTGGCTGCGCGGCGAGCGCCCCGAACGTCCGTATAGATAGAAGTTTCGCTTCAATAAAGATTTTAAACCAATTTGCTCATTATGTTTATAGTCAAATTATGTTGCGATTCGTAGATTGTTATGCTATTAATTGTAGATAAATAAGCTATTCAATTTATGTATTTTGGATAGATTCCCACGTTAAAAGTTCAAAATTAATTATATTATGTGTACCAGAGTGATCAGAGATCAGAGGACGTAATTTAATTTTTATTAATATTATTTACGAATGAAATCTTGAAAGCCACAAAGTTGTTTCAATAAGAAAATTCGAGATTCCCCAAGAAACTTGTATCTGATACTCCCTTACGGCGACCCATGTAATCAAACACGACATATCGTGCTCTGAATATTGTTTACTCTAACTCTATTTAACCTACGAGTAAAGTTTTTTTTTGTAGAGGAGACAAAATTATAGTCTTAATTGCTGAAATAATAATAATAATAATAATAATAATAATAATCGTTTATTTGCATAAATAAGGTACAGAAGGTTGGTAACATGTACAAAATTGTTCTCTTATTCTGCCTTTAATTTCGGCGTGCAAATTAAAAAAAAAATATATTAAATTACATATTACTCTATTCAATTAAATTTTATTTTGATCATAATCATGCTGGCTTTAAACCGATTATCCCATTAAATTGTATTGTTGAATTAAAAGACAAATAATGAAAAAAAAATAAAAATTAATAATAATCACAAACATCAATAATAATAATTTCAATAATGGGAGACATTTTCCATACAAAAATAATAACAAAGATATAATTTAAAACTTATAATCTAAAAACTCATGCACACTATAAAAGCATTTTTCAATTAAAAATCTCGTCAAATCATTTTTGAATTTAGAGAATGGTAGAGTTTTTATGGAATTTGGTATTTTGTTATACAGTTTTATGCACATAATATAGCTGTTGTTGCCTGTAAATGTGAGATTCGTCCTAGGCTTAAATAACTTATTGGTATGCATAGAGCGTGGAGCATAGTAGCTTCTCTCTTGCTGAAAAAGTCCCTTATGTTTGAAAACAAATACACACGATTCTAATATATAAATGCATGGTAGAGTTAGTATTTTATATTTCCTAAAAAATGGACGGCATGACTCTATTTGCTTCAATCCAAATATAGCTCTTAGACACTTTTTTTGCATTACAAATGCTTGATCAATTTCCACACAACGACCCCACAGGATAATACCATACCTTAGAGTGGAGGTTATATAGCCATGCAATGCCGTAATTGCGGCGTTTCTCGATACTTCGCAGCTAATACGCCTCAAGGGGTATATAAATTTATTTATTTTAACACAAATGTCATTTATATGGTTTTTCCATGAGCAAAATTTATCTAAATTTATTCCTAGAAACCTAACGGAGTCAGTTTCTGCCAGGGCAACCCCTTTATAACATATATTTAGAGTCAGTGGTTTTGAACGATAGGTACGAAATTGCATAAATTTTGTTTTATTAATATTAACTTTTAAATTATTAGCCTCTAGCCACTCTATAGTTGTTTGAAGAGCAGTGTTTATTTCCTGTTCGTACGAACTTTTATCTTGTCCTTTTATTATAATTGTAGTATCATCGGCAAATAGTACACATTTGTGATTTATTATGTCTGGGAAATCATTGATGTACAGCAAAAACATTGGTGGCCCTAAAATACTGCCTTGTGGTACGCCATATTTATTAGGCATAAACGAAGATTGGAATGATTCTAAAGTTTTAGTTTGGTCATTATAATTAGTTACTTCCACTGTTTGTAATCTGTCAGACAAGTACGATTTCAACCAGTTATATGCCGTTCCTCTGATTCCGTACCTGGAGACCTTTTCCAATAATCGTTCATGAGAGACGTGATCAAACGCTTTACTCATATCCATGAATAAAACTGTAACCGGTATTTTCTTGTCAATACAGTCTGTTATTTCTTTAATTAATTGAAAAGCCGCCAGAGATGTACTTCTATTTTTACGGAACCCATTTTGTTCGTCCTTAATAATCTTGTGCTTTTCAATGAAGTTTGATAATCTGTTATGAAACGCTTTTTCAAAAATTTTAGAAAATATAGGTATCAAAGTCACGGGTCTGTAATTGTCCATTTGAGTGCTATCCCCTTTTTTAAATATTGGTTTCACTACTGATTTCTTTAATAGTTCGGGAAAGATTCCTTGTTCTAGGGATAGATTAACAACATGTAAAAGTGGCGCAAGAGTTATATTAACTGACAGTTTTATTATATCAGTGCGAATATTATCATAACCAGTAGCTTTGGAATCTTTTAGAGACATCACAATTTTTTTAAGGTCATTACTATCCAGTGGGTACAAAAATATAGAATTACTGATTGATTCAATATGATCCATCTGTTTCAATCTTGAGTCTTCTTTATTATTAAGGCTTTTATTGGTAACTGTGTTAGTGAAAAAGTTATTAAAATGATTTGCAATAGAATCAGGACTTAGACAATCACTGTTATCTATAGTAATTTTTGAAACACAGGAACGTTTTAAATCTGTGACGGTATGCTTTTTTATTATATTCCACGCTGCCTTACATTTGTTTTGAGCTTTATTAATGTACTTGGTATTATTATTTTTCCGAGACGTTAAAATGCATTTTTTTAATAAATTACAATAGCTTTTGTACTTTTTTTTGTGAGATTCATTATTTTTATACTTTAATTTATAGTGCAATTTACTTTTATTCTTACAGCTTATTTTTATACCTCTTGAAAGCCAGTTTATTTTATTTAAGGCTTTATTTGTTAACTTTACGCGAATTTTTGGAAAACATAAGTTATAAAATAGCAGAAACGTATCAATAAATTTCTGGAATGCTTTGTTTGTTGTGTTTTCTTCAAATACGTCACTAAAAGACAGACATGAAATTGAGTTTAAAAATTTTTCCTTATTGTCATTACTGTAGTCTCGTTGATATTGATACCACCATTTTAAAACTGGTTGATGTATTTTTGTAACAGCCCAAGAATATGATTGGGCTGAATGATCTGATAAACCTAAATTGTGTATTTTTGGACATCCTTTTTCTATGCTGGTTATGATGTGATCAATGCAAGTTTGTGTCTTTTCTGTTACTCTTGTAGGTGCCAAGATAGCATGTTTAATGTTGTAACTATTTAACAAGTAATTATATTCCCTATTTTCCTTGGATTGTTTTAAAATATCGATATTTGTATCCCCACATATAATTATTTTCTTTCTTGTATTACGACACAACGTCCTCAATAGAGTCTCGAGTTTATTAAGAAAGATCGTTACGTTTGACGAAGGGGTTCTATATACACATATTAATAAGATACCGTATTTAATCAGTTCCAAGCCACAACATTCGAATACACACGATTCACTTATATTTTGTATTTCCTGTATTATTTTAAATTCAATCTCGTTTTTTATAAGAATAATAACGCCCCCTCTTTTTGAAGTTTTCCTTGAGTAGTAAACCGCAGTAGTGAAGCCTTTAAGGTGAAAGTTTTTTTCAGTACCTTCAAGCAAGAATGTTTCAGTAAGACACAGTACATCTACGCTAATATCTTTATTAAGCAAATCTAATATGGCAAAGGTAATTTCATCACGTTTGTTTAAGGCTCCCGCTATATTTTGATGTAGAATTGTTAAACGTGGCTCATTTATAGTCACGAAAAAAGTCATCTTGATTTTGATTTTGGGTTATTATATTAATGTTATCTGTTTGTACACTAACATCATTTAAACTACAGGTCTGTACAGCAACATCCTTGGTGCACTTTTTTCTATTCTGAATAATTACGTTTTCACTATATTTTTGAAAATTGCTTTTATAATTTTCATGCAAAATTTGCCTGTGAATTAACTTACAAGCATTCAACTTGGTTATATATTTAGTTGACCTATTAAAATCATTATGCAGATGTACAAAACATGAATTCTTACAATTATTACACACAAACCTTAATAAATTATTGACATTTTTTTCATTTAGGGTCTTATTTTTGTAATTTTGTCCGACTAACACATTGGTGAATTTTAATTGACATAATGTATAATGTAAGTGCGTTTGAATGTCCATAGGGTTTGTGTCATTTGAACCTACTAATATAATTACAAAATCTGACTTTGTAAAGTCTTTACACGTATTTGCGCAGGTTTTTAGTACTTCTTCAGTGGTTGCATTTGGTTTTACGAATGATGTCACAGCAAATCTCTCCCCAAGATAGTATTGTAGAATATTTCGAACACCTAGTCCAGATTGGTCGGCGAAGATCATGACTCTCTGAGTATTACTTGACTGGGATGGGTGTTTTAGAGATTCGTGGCCTTCGTTGGATGTCTGTAACTCTATATTACTTATTATTTTAGCCTTATTATCCAAGGTCAAAGATACTTTTTTAGTTCCTGCCCTATCGTTGGCGTCGTTGTCAATTTGACTCATGCACGTTCTAGAACTTTGAGCGTTATTAATCGGTATCGATTTTGTATGAACTATTCCATCAGTACTGCAGATCGATCCGGCTGTGTTAAACGAGTTGTCTCCCACGTCTATCGCGGTCGTGACACTATGGGCTTGATGAGTCGTAGGTGTAAAACTCTTATTCGGTGTAGAAAAGCAGTTTGTTCTGAGAATTTTATTTTTCCGAGCAGAAATCGGCGTGAGCTTTTTTGTTTCGCGTAAATTCACCTTTGTATAGGTTTTCACCATTTTCTGATATTCGCCTATATCCATTTTTAAGCGAACATTTTCGCTGTTTAAGTTGTCGATTTCCAGATGAGCACTTTCCAATTCCATTGTTAGCCTTTTGATTTCATCTTTAAGGCTAGAATATTCGCTGTCATTTAGAGAAGCATTCGGTAAGCTCATCATTGTGGTGTCCAGTAACGCAGAGCCAGCGCTTAAATTGTTATTAAAAATATTGTCCACTGACTTTGCTCTTGACGTCTTTCGAAAAGTAATATTATCATTTTCAAAATTGTCCATAGTGACAATAAAGATGGAGAAAAGTATAATTCAAATAATCTTTTACGCTTTTTCTGTTGAAATTTCGAATTGTTTTAAGTCGCTTGTAATTATGAAAAGATAATCATAAAAGTTCATAAATTCAAAAAGTGAATTGGTGGGATTCGAACTTGCTACCTCTAACGGGTCACCCTTAGCTAATGGGCTTAGTTCGACCACTGCGCCACGGCGCTACGTAGATATCGAGTCGAAATAGTGAAGTAGTTTATTTTAACCAGGTGATTAGTAAGCGACTCGCGCTCGCTCGATGACCATTTAAGGTAATGCGTCGCCAAAGCTGTCCGTCACGATGAATCACTCTGAGTCATAACACTGAGTTCACAATTGTGTTAGAATTAATTTTTCTGGTACAATTTTGATTTCTTATTTATTCACGAACTGTTTGATTGAATTGAATTTTGTTTTCAAGTACGCCACACTCACACATTTGGCTTTCGATTAGTTTACGTTGGAATGTTATATACTCGTATTCGTAATTTATAACTATTTTTTTAACGGAGCTCTCACTGTTTATGTGCGGTCGGCGAGACGCGCGCGCGCGAGTTCTTACTGTTACGCGAATTCTTACTGTAAGTTTGTAATTTAGACTAGATTCAATACCGAGGATCTGGATATTGTAAAATTAGCTTTTATGCTGGGTACTAGATCGCTTGAAACGTCTGCACTGCATAGTTATTAGAACCAGTCGATAAACTTTATTACGTCATAAAGTTCCAAATTGTTACTGTTCACTAAAAGCAGTGGAGCCGAAAGTTCAGTGTGCATATTTTATTTGATGCCACCGCTTTCTATTCTAGTGTGCAGTAAAACAGAGGATTTCGTTGACTATGGAGTGGTTTAATTGGACTTTACTCCTCCCATGATTTGGAGACCAAACTCAATGCTACTTCAATTAATTTGCGGGATAGTTTTACAATCAAATGTATTTAAGTAGTTCAAGTAGTAGACAATTCAAATGTCTTTTTTTGTGCCACAAATGAAAAATTCTCCACGGAATGTGCAACATGGCAATCCTTATACTACGCCATCGGCGCGTTTAGAAATCGTTCAATGTAAGAACCCCATGGGACAGATTGTCGTGTACCCTCAACCAATTTGTCGATATCGAATCGTAATGTGGTACTTATTTAGATTATCGATATCAGCCTTTTTGGGTATATTGAAAGAAAAATTATTACGCAAAAAATATTTTTATAATAATATTAAACGGACTTCAAAAATACCTGGGTGAACTAAAACGCTAGAAATAACTAGGGACATCTTACATTTGGAGTCGGTACTAGTATATTTACACTGCGTTAGGACAACTTGTTAGGTACCTACCTCTACTTACTAGAATTGGCACCGACTATAATAATAATATGGCCGTCTATGACAAAGTTAGATCCCATTGCGCGCTCATAAAACACATGCTTATGAACGTAAAAGCCGTAGAATGGTTACAATATAGAATAAGCGCAATATATGAGTCTATAAAAACCTCGGAAACATAAAATTTTCCAGCGATATATTAGCAATTTCCGATATGGCAGCTTACAACACTTAATGTTATGGCTCCGGCAATTTTCCTCTTTATTGCAGTTGAAAAGTATTACTATAGGCACTCAATAACTACCGGGTATTATTTAAGATTGCCCTGATAAGCATTTTCGGTTGATAATGTTGGTGTTTGAAATGTAGTGTTTTGTTTTTAACTTATTTTTGAGCAGAATAGTAGATGTGTGAAATATCGCCAGACTAACACATTAACCCCCTTGTTATTAACCATGGATTAGCGGTTTTGTAGTTAAACCATACTTTGTCTTCTTCTTTTGAATGTTAATTACCGATGTCAGAAAGAGTTAGTTCGGAGTGTATCTAATGCGAATGCCCGCTAATACACGTTTATAAATAAGGGTTCAACTGTATAGTCTCAAAATAAGCAACACTCAATGTACAGAACTACTATCATGCGTAACATACAATTGCTAGGGGCAATTCCGGTGACACGCAGGCCAGGATAAATTACGAAAGGGCCATTTCCGAAAACCACGTGCGGCTTTAAACGACTAGACTAAGTTTAATTATTATCACTTAAATTGTTGAGTCATAAATTGTAATCTTTAAACAGGGTTTTAAAGCCACCTTATTTCGAGATAAACGCCTGGAAAAATGTGTCGGGAATTCTTGTCGGGCGTTAAATCAGGCTCGCATATGAAATGTTACACGGAGGGTATTTGTGGGTATTCCGTACCCTCGGCGTGTGTTATGGGTACCGCGGCTAATAACGAGTACTTTCCCACTTAGACCCCTCGTAGTTAGCACAAAAATGTCGGCGACGCGTGAGCTTGATTGAGTTTTCTTTCTATTCTATACGTCCATTAAGAAAATGGGTATTTTCTGTAAGTTTATTTTCAGAAAAAAATAATTTTATTAGGGTCGCTCTCCGTTTAATGAAATATAATTACTAATAAGTAATGTTATCAAATAGATTTAGATTCATATTCTTATTATCATTATTTCTTATTACCTGTAAAGTTGATAACTTTATTAAATAAACATATTTTGATTTCTTATATTTACGCGAATACTACACATTGAAATAAAACTATTTTTACGGATTATATCGCGTTTATTTTTACTTTTTATGTTCCCGACGTTTCGGCTGCTTTACAGCAGCCATGGTCACGCGGCGGGGGGACTGAGGTGTTAGACGTCTTGATGTCATAGTTAGTAACTGGGTACCCTCATATTAAGTTGTTGTTTGCGGTCCGATCCACGCAGAAAGTGCTCACAGTGTCTCGAGGTCTTGCAATGGTATACTTGGTTTTGGATTTAATTATATTAATTACTGGATCCCAAGTTGGTGGTAGCACCCAGCCATCTTCCCTATTGAAATTTGGATGTTTTTTAATTTCAATAGCCTCACGTATCATCCTTGGTCGGAATCGGTGTTCTTTTGCGAGGATCTGTGGTTTATCAAATCTGATATAATGGCGGGTGCGGTCCTGTACATGTTCACAGATTGCAGACTTCGTGGAGCGCCGGTGTTTCACGTCAGCTATGTGTTCTTTTACGCGGGTTTTTACTGATCTTTTAGTTTGCCCTATGTAGGAGAGCCCACATTCACAATCGAGTTTGTATACCCCTGCATCTTGTAGAGGAATGTGACACTTGACAGGTGGTAAGAACTGACTAATCTTCTTAGGTGGCTTGAAGTAAGTTTTGATTGAAGCCCGTTTCAAGATGTAGCCAATCTTGTCTGTGACACCTCTTATGTATGGTAGTACAGCAGGTAGACGCTCGACTGTGGCTGGTTTCACTCGGTCACTGTGATGGCGGCGCGGGATCCGAAGCTTGTTGTCATGCAATACTTGCTTGACGTGACGGATCTCGGCAGCCAGGTGTTCCTCATCACAGATCCCTTGTGCTCTCTGAAACAAAGATTTACCCACGGTAGCTAACTGTGTTGGATGGTGGTGAGATTCACCGTTTAAGTACCTATCGGTATGGGTCTTTTTCCTATACACGGTGTGGCCTAAGGTGTTATCAGGATTACGGATCACTAAAACATCTAAGAATGCTAGAGAGTTGTTGGCCTCTAATTCCATTGTAAATTTGATTTTAGAGTGTATGGAGTTAAGATGGTCTAGAAATGCTGGTATTTTGTCAGATGGTAATATTGTGAAAGTATCGTCTACGTACCGCTTGTAGAATCTTGGGGTCACAGGTGAAGTGCGAAGGGCTGTCTCCTCAAAGTCTTCCATGAATATATCGGCGACAACGGGAGAAACAGGGGAGCCCATCGCTACACCATCTACTTGCTTGTAGAACTGTTCATTCCACAACAGATACCCAGATGTAAGGCAATGTCTTAAGAGTTCAGCATATTCCTCCGGCATGTTGTTCTCTGCTAGCTTCTTTGATACTATTGTGATGCAGTCTGCTACAGGTATACAGGTAAACAAAGACTGAACATCAAAACTGACCATAGTTTCATTGTCTGCAAGATGTAGATGTTTAATCTCACTGACAAAATGGTATGAATCCTTTGTATGTGCTCTTGTGTGTCCTCTTAGTAGCTCCACGCTCCACGAAGTCTGCAATCTGTGAACATGTACAGGACCGCACCCGCCATTATATCAGATTTGATAAACCACAGATCCTCGCAAAAGAACACCGATTCCGACCAAGGATGATACGTGAGGCTATTGAAATTAAAAAACATCCAAATTTCAATAGGGAAGATGGCTGGGTGCTACCACCAACTTGGGATCCAGTAATTAATATAATTAAATCCAAAACCAAGTATACCATTGCAAGACCTCGAGACACTGTGAGCACTTTCTGCGTGGATCGGACCGCAAACAACAACTTAATATGAGGGTACCCAGTTACTAACTATGACATCAGGACGTCTAACACCTCAGTCCCCCCGCCGCGTGACCATGGCTGCTGTAAAGCAGCCGAAACGTCGGGAGCATAAAAAGTAAAAATAAACGCGATATAATCCGTAAAAATAGTTTTATTTCAATAAACATATTTTATATTTTTATAATTAGTTTTTTGTGTCAGCATTACCAATATATTTTGGGTTGACAGAATGTAGACACTGTCGGAATCTAAGGCCCGTAGGTATTAAAAATCGATCTCAAGTCTGAGAGTGATGTTGAGTACGTATTCGACAAGTCATTTTTTACAAGTATGACACAAGAATGACATTTCCAAGATCGGTCTCAGACTTGAGATCGATTTATAAATACGGGCCGAAGCATTTAATGTACCTAACATTTTATTCACATAGTCTGTTAGGAAAAATATATTCACTGACTTTAGAATGTAATCACTAACTACCCTCCCTCGCCGTGGGGGAATGCTTTACCATGCTGACAATACCGAGTCTCTGCTAGTGCTTAAAGTAGAAAATAAATGAGAGCAACCCGTGAGTGCACTTGCGGTGGCGCCTAATTAACGACCTATGTAATTGTCCCTTTAGAAATACCTCACTAGATACATTTTTTTACGTACATTGATGGTCTGGAAAAAAAACTACTGATTATGAAAAAATACTGAGTCGATTATCAAATTTAAAAATGTATATTTATTTATTTCTAGAAATGTATATTAAATTATTTAGCTTTTATTTAATTTTTCTAAACCTACTTTTATACATTACTAGCTGTGCCCCGCGACTCCGTCCGCGTTCTGTTGAATTTTTTCCTGAATTTTCTTTGCTATAAACCTCACGGAGCCCGAGACCTTTCCGACGAATGCAAAACCGTGGAAATCGGTTCGTGCGTTCTGGAGTTATAGCGTCAGGAAGGAAAACCCGACTTATTTTTATATAGTAGATTATTTATTTTGCATAAACACAACGTTGTACACAGTGAATATTTACAAGTTAGTTTAATAAACTCACACCTGCCTGTTCGAATATTGCCGCGGAGCTCGAACGGTCAGATGTATTCGACAGTTTGTAATAAATATATAAGGAAAACTCTGTTTATATTGTTATGTTCATAGCTTACATATTCCAGTCACGTCAACGTCCAACTGCAAGCTATGCGCATTTTGACGAAACTTCTCTGAGAAAGTAATAACTGTTGATTAAAATTATGACGCCTTCGACAAATACTAGCAAAACCCATACTCTGTTAGTGCATAAAAAATAACTATTCCGTCATCTTGGATGATCCGCCATATTGGAATTAGAATGACATCACTTATCTAAGCATGCATTGTTGTGTTGCAAATTTCAGCTCAATCGGTTAAAGATAACTAATTTAAAATTCAGTTGCAATATTCCACCTGGACAAACATACATTGCAAATAAGTAAGGACATTAAAATTACCGATAGACCTATACTTAGTGTCCGTAATTGCAAAATATTTTATAAAAGTAATATTATTATTATATAATGTACGGTGAAGGAAAACATCGTGATGAAACCTGCATGTCTTAGAAGATTTAACCAATTTTCGAAAGACGTGTGAAATCCGCCAACCCGCACTGGGCCAGCGTGGTGGATTATGGCCTGAATCCCCCTCGTGTTGAGGGGAGGCCCGTGCCCAGGAGTGGGACGTCAAAAAGGGCTAAAATTATTACTATTCATGTACGGACATATGTTGTACCTATGATAATTTTTAGGTGCGCCTGAATTACTTACATGTTTATAGAAGTAGGTAGGCATCTATTATTAGTAAATCTAAATTATTTCCAACTCAACAATTCTAAACTTTCAGACAACTGTAATAAAGGGCACGACTCTATTAAAACGGACAAAAGTTCACTAAAGTATAACATACTTTTGTTATTTTAGGTTAGAACACAAATAATTTGTTAGTAACAGTTATCCATAGATATTGGGTTATATCTGAATGTACAAGTAGAAAGCTACTGGTACATAGAGTAGACATGGTTCCATACTGTTGCTGATTTCAGAGCAAATGTAGCTTTTCGGCGACAATTTATGGGCCCTCGTTGGAGCAATCAATCAAGATTCGCAACTAAAAATGCTTTTAAACTCAACTAAGCCTGGTAATTTAATTAAATATCCTTACCTACAAGGATTTTATCACAGAGTCTGTGTTGGAGTGATAGTGAGATAACATTGCATCATAACTAGAGTTTTAGATAATGAAACCTTCTTAATAAATAGTTAACGCTTTCTTGAAGCACGTTGTTTGGTAAACAGTAACATTTGTAAGGTACCAACCTATGTAGTACTATATTTAACCTAGCTGCCTATATTTACTGTACAAGTTTTTTTTATGAAATGTGTTCCCAAAATTCTAATTAAATGTCATGATGCAGTCATTTAAATTTTAACGAGAGGAATTTAGACTTGAATCACTATATAAGATGGTCTATTGATGTAAGCTTCTCCTTTTAATCCTACATAAATAATTACCATCCATATAATCTTGTCTAAAAAGCTGAAATCGTTTTCCTAAAGTCATGCAAGCATGTGGGGACCGGACCAGGGGTGCTACTCTTAGCATCGATAATCGATAATCGACATTCGTATTGTCAAATTGTACTCTAAATTCCATATTTTTTGCCGTCATATCTATTACAGAACGAACAATACAAAATTATCGTTCGTTCAGACGATATACGACGACAACCCAAAAAAGAATTTACAGTAGTATTTGACACTACAAATGGCACGATATATGGATTATCGTTGCTAAGAGTAGCATCCCAGGTTTGCGTGATTGATCGTGGTGAACGGCCTGGCTCCATGCCTCCGAGACTCGTCACACGAAACTTTACGAGCGCCACCGTTCGAGCGTTCGAATCGAAGGGACGTTGCACCTAAAAAAGCTCTCGTTCGTGTAATGGCCACCGTTATTTTACGGTACGAGCGTAAATGTTGACCAATCTGCAGCGATGGAATTGGATGGAGAATAAATGCGTATGATAATATTATGATTTTTAGAATTGTGGTTCGAAGAAGGTTATTGTGGTTAATAAGCTAGAATTATGCCACTTGGATTTATTAATAAATATCTGGTTACCTTAGATGAGTACTTATGATAGAGACACATTTGGAGGAATATGGAAAACATTCCTTTCTATTTTCAAATTGATCGTCAGACAAACTCGCTTCGCCCAAAGTAAAGTTTACTCTGTAGCCGGAAAAAATGTAAAACGTAGGTATACATACAATATACAAATAAGACAAATATGTTTTTTTTTTTCTTTTTTTTCAAAACACAGATCTGAGTTCCAAAGCCAATAGGAAAATATTGGGTACTATGGCGAACACGAACGTTACGTGATGCATTCTATCAACATGTAGTCATTTGCAATAAAATACGGTGCTACCCCGGGGTGTAGGTACCGATGAAAATTCTGAAATATACATTCCAATAAAAAGAACACTGTTCGGGGAGACATCGAAAATGTGTCCGCATTTGGACAAATTTGGGTCGAATATAACCTCGAATGAAGAGCCTGAACGATCCCCTTCAACCGTAATATAAAACATGTGAATGTCCCTCCTACAATATTGAATAGGTAGAGACAAAAGAGACGACGCACTTTAATAATTATTGTGAAGGATACTCAATAAATATTTGGATGGGTTCACGATTTGGATATACTCTCTTAGTTTTGTTTGGTGCCGACTCTACTCTCGTAGGTATCTCCTTTAATCTTAGCCAATTAGCCTCTCAACGTAGTATGACAGTTAAACATAGGTTTGTTTTTATTCTTAACTAAAGTAGCAAGTGGAGATTCTTCTTGTAGGTACTAATGTAAAATTATTAAATTATGGTGAATGTTGAGCACCGTATATAATATTTATATAGGTACCTTTTGAGTCCTAGGTACCTAAATATATAGGCATGCGAGCGATTTCGTGCCTTGCCTGAAAACCGAAGTAACCATTGCTCTCCCATAAATAAGTTCCTCACGTTTTTTTTTTAATTCGGATTCTTCACACTTTAACAATTAGTTGTTCGATAGCAAACTGTTTATAAAATTATGCTGTAAAAGAATAGTACTATATTATTTAAGGTCATCACTCACAAAATAGCCTAGTGACGGAGATAGATAATCATACGCTTTAAGATACCTTAGCCCTACAAAGAAATGGATGTACTGTTACTGTTTACAAATCAAAACAAGCAATTACGTCGCTTAATAGCCTGTTTTATTGTCTGTTAAATTGTAAGGGTCTGTTTAATTAAAGTGATTTAATTTTAACCGTTAGCGAGGTGCCCCTGCCTAGTTCTCTTGGGCAAGTAAACGAAAGCGGCCCCCGAGTGCTCTTGCGGAGCTGCGACTAATTAAAGACGTATCTAATTATACCACCACGGAGCTAGCTGCCGTCGAACACAATTCCCAAAATTACGTATTACGGAACGCAATTATACTTAGAGGAAATGCAATGAGCCAAATTTATCGAGTTACATTGTAATTAACATAGAAACGAGTTAAAGTGGGCCCATAATAATGGAGATTTATCAATTAGATTGTTCTACGATCTCCTAACTTCTTATATTTTTTCTTTCGAATACATTGTTATGGGTTTCAATCCCGATAGTCACCGAGAATCAAACCACGGTGGCTTCGTTGGTCACTATTTCAGATCCAGGCTTACAGGAATGTGAAGTGTGTATGAGGAAGTGTGTGATCAGCCCGGGTTCATGAATAATAAAAAAATCTACGACTACATTTTGATGTAAAAAAGAGTTAGCAAATGGTAACTAAGTACAATGGCTGATGCTTTAGTTGGTTTCCTTACTCTGTGGATGAAAGTCGAAATTTCGCCGGTCGGCTGTTGAAGGGGCTCGGACGCTTGAGCCCCCAGTGTTTCGAGTAGGTACTTTAAGCTTCTCGGTTCCATTGCTCCATCTAAAATGAAAATAGGATTGCTAAGCCCTGGTTCAACTTTGTGTAAATTCAAATACCTAGGCAATAATAACAAAAATGTGAATGTGAGTTTGTTTGTAAGTCGATTGTTGAGTAAGAATCAGGCGCAAGGACAGCTGAACGGCTTTAAAGGGAATCTATACAAATAAATAAAATTGGAGTGTCTGTTTGTAATATTAAAATAACACCTTTTCACTAAATGCATATGAAAGTACATACGACACCTATAGTAAAAACGCGATTATTATTTTTTTGTCTGTCTGGCTGTCTGTGTCTGCCTGTCTGTCTGTCTGTGTGTTTGTTCCGGGTAATCTCCGAAACGGCTGGACCGATTTTGACGGGACTTTCACTGACAGATAGCCGATGTTATAGGGATTAACTTAGGCTACTTTAATTTTAGAAAAACAATTAGGGTTCCGCGTAAAGAAATAAAAACACATGAAATCACATCACAAAGAGTATCTCCGAAACGGCTGGACCGATTTTGACAGGACTTTCACTGGTAGATGAAAGATAGCTGATGTTATAAGCAGTAACTTAGACTACTTTTATTTAAAAAAAAACAAATTATTAAAAAAATGGGTCCTACCGCGCGGGCTCGGAACGCGGGAACGGGCGTTTTTGTTAAGTTAAATTCCACGCGGACGAAGTCGCGGGCTCAGCTAGTATTATATAAAATTGAACCAGGAATAATATATAAAATAATAAGAAATATATTGAGAACTTTTATGTATGCTGTAAGGTGATTACGCGTGCTCTTTTGCGACTAGGTACATAGACTAATAATCAAGGTTGTTTTTTTGGTGTCATCTGTAAGAGATCACAATCCTTAAAAGTTTGTTCAATTTAAATTTAGCCTAAAATTTAAAGAAAGCTGTAATCGATTTAAATAGAGGCATCACCAGCATGGTTTTTGAATAATTTTAAAACCATAAATTATTGTAAATATATATATTCAAATTTTCAAACATGTTACGTGGGAATAGTTAAAAATGTAACACTTTATTCTTATACCCAACCCCATTTACATAATAAAAAGTTTGGTTTCCTAATTAGAAACAGTAAACAAATTTCATTATATCGTAAAAACCCAAACTGTTTGGGGCTAAAGAACTCAAGGTAGTCAATGTACAGAAACCTAAAGTTCAGGGTACATATTAAATTTAATGCCACCATTCACTATCTCAGTGGCTGCGCTGTAAAACAGAGATCTCTCGTTAACGGTTACGTGGTTACGGGAAGAGCGTTTCCCGTCGCTTCTTGTTCAAGCTTAAGTTATCAATTATATTATAGTATCTCCTTAACCACTGAATCATCGACCTATTATTAACAGAAGTTTATAAATACTTATTAACTGTGGTGGGGCGTGTAAATAGCCCCTCCACGGGTGTACTTGCGTACTATGTCTTATGTAGGTTGCCTAAAAATTATGGCTAACCGAGCGTTGACCTACCTATCAAAATATCCTCTCCAAAAACGAGTATCCACAGCATGCGAGATGAAAATATGTGCCCACGTACCTTGACACCAGCCCAGGAACACCTACTGCCCTTCCGAGATCTGGAGACTTTTTCTGCCGGCCGGCGTGGTCGTAATAGGTACTTAATGCACAACACTGGAGGTAATTATGTCCACAACACTCTTTCAGAAGATGATTCACGATGGGTGGCGTTTATAGCGTAATGTTTATAGCGTTAGAGAAAGCGGGAAAATATATATCAAATTATGTGTGCGTCCTGTAGAAACATTGCACAGCGAGAGAAAAAAATATGGCGACTGTCCGGTCTTGCGAAAAATCAGCAGCCAATCACAGACGTTCTTCCAATTCAAAACCCGTGACTGCTAACGCCATCTCTGTAGCATCAAGTGACCTAGGCCGATATATTAATACGAGGGCACTGCATGCAATACATGTTTAAGGAGAGGATTTTATACTATTATATATCAATTATTGGCGCCTCACCAAACTGTGTTCTTCTGTATAATATCTGATTTGTTTCATATGTTAAGAGTTGAGCTGATTAATTTAAGATTCAAGGCCGTTTTAATTAAATTTTTTAGTAAGGAATAGGAATCACCTGGCAATAGTAAGTCATTACCTAGAGAAGGTTTAAAAATATATTTACTTAGACACTACTTAGAATCTACATTGTACCTTTTTTATAACATACTAGCTGAGCCCGCGACTTCGTCCGCGTGGAATTTAACTTAAACGCTCCCGCGTTCTTGTTTTTCCAAAATTAAAGTATCCTAAGTTACTCCTTATAACATCAGCTATCTCCCAGTGAAAGTCCCGTCAAAATCGGTCCAGCCGTTTCGGAGATTAGCTGGAACAAACATACAGACAGACAGACAATTTTTTAATCGCGTTTTTGCTATAGCTGTCTTATGTACTTTCATATGCATTTAGTGAAAAGGTGTTATTTTGATATTACAAACCGACACTCCAATTTTATTTATTTGTATAGATTCGGCATACAAGCGTGCGATCCGTCTAATGTTAAGCAGTAATCGTAGTCTGTAGATGATTCCAATACCAAAGGCATTGCTCCCACGTTGAAGGAACGATGGGCTGGGCTTCCGGCTCTCTCACTCATTGCACGAAACACCGCTATAATAGGTAGTTACTTCACACCGATCTTCTGTGAGACGACGGTACTACCCTGGCCTAGCTGAGCTGTAGCTCAATTGGCTACAGCTTGGATCTGCAACAGTCACCACCAGTTTCACTTAAAAATCTAAATACATATAACTCAAAGGTGACTTACTGACATAGTGATCTATCAACGCACAGCCCAAACCACTGGACGGATCGGGCTGAAATTTGGCATGCAGGTAGATATTATGACGTAGGCATCCGCTAAGAAAAGATTTTGATTAATTCTACCCCCAAGGGGATAAAATAGGGGATGATAGTTTGTATGAAACTTTGTCAATTAAATTCCACGCGGACGAAGTCGCGGGCGCAGCTAGTTGATTTATAAAAGCATGAAATTTCCTTCATTATTCTTGAACGTTTCCCATTCCATTTATTGCGGATTTAAAGCCACAAGTAGCTAATAAACATCAAGCGAAGAAAACGAAAACGAAAGCTATAAAAGGGCTGTATCATTATTTACATAAACACCATAAAATCTAACAAAAGTAAATTTATGCGGCAAAGTTTGGGGCAATATCCGTTTTGTGTGACACGTTTTTTCGAGGGCCGTTGTTCATCGTTAATCTTTGAAACAAAAACACCAAGTTTGGTCTGCTCCGGCGATAATTTACGTGGAGCAAGTGCTCGCGACGTGCGGTGCTGTACCTAACCGTGGTTGCGGACGAAAATTACCTTTCGAATACATAAGTTGGTCACAGGCAGTGGCGGATTTCTCAAAAGGCCGACTAGACCAGGCTCTGGGCGGCCAGATATTAGGGGCGTCTAATGGCAGAAAATAAAAATCAATAAATATCGCCAGTTGACACACCAGCTGTATGGTCCCAAACTAAGCAACGCTTGTACTGTGGGTGGGTACCGTACAATGGCCTGGGGTCGATCCCAGTGACACCCAAACCAGGGCTAATTATGAAATTACTCGCAGTCACTATGTGCAGTGAGCCGAGCGGCTTACGCTGAAACCACTGCGCCAAGCGGTTGTCCAAAATGTTGTTATGTTTCTTATGTCTCCACGACCTAAATTCTGCACCAATTATGAAAAAAAAAAGATATTGAACTGACTTCAAAAATACCTGGGTGCACTAAACGCTATAAATAGCTACGGACGTTGTAATATTTTTGATTTGGAGTCGGTGCCAGTTCAAGTAAATAGGTACCTAAGAAGTTGTTCTAACGTAGTGTAATGATAATTTTTCATATATGGCGCAGTTCTGAAGTTGCAAACATATTTTTTTAAAAAAAATACAACCGAATTGAGAACCTCCTCCTTTTTGAAGTCGGTTAAAAACTAAGGCAGAAGGCAAATTCATATTTTACGTTTCGGTAAACGATGATCTGCGATGGAGTCGGCTGTTACTACACGGCATAGGGCAGCCAAGACTGCTAGTCCGCCCCTGGTCACAGGTTCATGCTACGACCTCAGACCCTGAGCATTACTATACATATCGCCTAATAGGTACTAACGAAGTTCTGTTGCTACACTTGCGCGCAAAATTGCCTTTTCCGGCTACTAATGAATTTAGGCGCCCGACAAATAACAATTATGATCATGTCATCGATCCCAGTACCTACTACATATCGAGTAACTAAAGTGGGTATAAACCTACAGACTGAAAATATTTTACTGCTAAAAATAATTTATCCCTTTGTAAGTACGTAGTAACTGCAACAATGATAGCGTCGTAAACAAAGATTTACTGGACTATCGGCATTGTGTACATTAACGTTGAGAATTCTAAGTATATAAGTTTTTCAAAGTATTGCCAAACTTATCCTAGTGTTTTCCGCTGCGTTATTTTTCAGATCTAGGTACCATAAGTTTCGTATAAATTCGCTGGAAAGCGCTAATCGCTTGCGTGGACGTAAAATATTTGTGTATAGGACATTGTTAATTTCTTGAGTAGCCGATACAATTTTCCGTTGTGGCGCTATAAATTCGACATTAAAATATTTTGGGTACATATACGCTAGAACTAGCAACTTAGCAACTCCTAGAGAATGAAATTATAGTTAAAGTTATATAGATACGGTTTCGGTGGTAGCGCCTAGCTGTAGGTAACTGACTACAGCTGATATATGGGCTGGCTACGATCGGAGTTGAACCACTCTCTCACAGAAGATCGGCAAAAAGTAGCTACTATAGCTGTGTTCCTTATGTATTTCTTATGAGGTCGGAAGAAACGTCATCTCCCACTTCTCTTCAGGTCAGCAACTCGCAAGCAAAGCCTTTGGTGCAGGCATTTCATACGCTACGGTAACTATTGAAAATGAGGCCTCGCCGACTTCTTTATATAGGATTATTGGTACCTTGGAGGACGGTATTCCTAACATCATACACAGCAGCTTTTGTTCTATGACTTTAAAAAAAACTTAAATGCATTTACAAAAAAACAACTTTCAAGATTTCATTGTTCTATATTATTGCGCTATGGCGCTCATTAGGGGACGCGTATGTCCAGCAGTGGACTGATAAAGGCTGAAGATGATGATGATGATGATGATATTATCATCTAAATAAAATAATAATAATAATAATAATCTTATTATCATCTATCACATTTCAATTATTTACGTCTGCTCTATCGAATATCGCTACGAGGACAGGTATGACGCAACGTGGGCGTAGAACTCGTAACATGTTGAGCGCTGAATTTAAATATTTTTAGCTTTATATGAAAGTCTGTTGAATTATTAAAAGTCATATAACAAAAGTTGTTGTTTATGATGTCAGTAATATTGCTGTAAGAGGTTGTTTGTTAGTGTTTCTCCAATAACTTTGTTTAATAAATAACCCTAGAATCCGACTATAGTAAGCGCAAGGTAGACAGTACAGCCGTACCTTTAAAAATGTATAGTAATCTGCCAATGTTGCTTAGACACCTTCGTCTGTTCATAATTGATGAGCTAGAAGGGTTGGCAGTCCCCGAAATTGTTGAGCAGACGACGTCAAATGGCATTGTTTAGTCTGCCAGTAGGTATTAGCCCTGTCTTGCTACTGAATTCCTAATTACCTTGTATTAAGGCCGAACCTTTCTTCAGACTTGTAAACATAATGCTACGATGAATATTTTAGTTATCTACTCGAGTTCTGTACCTACTGCAGATATTGTGGGTACAGGATCTTCTGAAACACGTTTTTCGACTGCAGACAGTATTTTGTACTATTTTTGACGATAAATTCGGAGTGACAAGATCTACTGATGGGCGGTTTGATATTGGTTGTCATATTTTTCTTAAATTACTCTTCCATTACAGTTGCTAGTAATCAAAATTGATCTCTAAGATCGGGACTCAAGTCTGACAATCAAATAGTGTGAATTAGAAGAATTAAAAACTATTAGTTTTTGTTACTTTGGACAGTTAGCTGATGAACTAACAAAAAAAGGCGCAGATTTTAAGGTTGTTATGAGAAATTAAGCCTCTCAGTTAGATCCATAATATGTTAACTCACTAATAAAATACGAGCAAGATCATGTACATGAATGTAGGTACTTACGTATAATGTAACGCGTAGCTACTTGTAGCCATCAAAGTGCAAATAAGGTTTCGTAGTGAAAATTTATGGGCTTTCGTACGCGCTATCAACCAAGATTTGCAACCAAAACTCCCTTAGAGCTTAAAGCTGCGACAATTAACAAATCATCACTCGTTTCTTGTCGCCACTTTAACGTAGATCCGCAACTACCTAGATACCCACATAATATATAATTGATATTAAAAGGGTTTGTTAAAATTGTTTATCAAATTACTTAATTGTCGGCTTGCATACATTTTTATTTGTAACTATTGAACCGGCAGACGTTTTCCTGTCTTAACTTTGAATACTCTTCTACTAATTCTCCTGACAACAATACACAACAAAAAAAGAATCAGCGAAATCATTCCATCCGTTCACGCGTAATGCGATGACCAAGGAAATAGAGATTCATTAGAACCTACCTACGTTTGTTTTAGTGGCATTGCTTGAGGAAATTGGAAAACTTAGAAGTTGAATTTTTAAGTAGTGTAGTTATGATGTTCCCTGTTAGGTATCATTTCATATAATTTCAGCAGGCTGTATCTCCAGTAACTGCCTAGGTCTCGTAGGCGAGTAAACGAAAGCCCCCCTGAGTGCTCTTGCGGAGTGTAATTAACGACGTATCTAATTATACCATCGCGAGCTAGCTAGCTCCCGCCGAACAGAATATACCAAATTATGTAATAAGGTAGGTAATTACACTTTAGGGGTAATGTTATGAGACAAATTGAGTTACTTACCTATATTAAATCTAAAAAGCGTTTAATAGAATAATTGAAATATTTGAAATTGATGAAGAGGTATACTTACCAAGAAAAAAATGTAGTATTCCTGCTTTGAACATTTAAATAAGGGTTTAAATTTTGTTTCCCGACGCAATCTAGGGATTATGTTTGAACTCACTAGCCGTCTTTTTAATAAACGCGGATTAGCGGGCGAATTGTAAATTACACACCGAATTATCTATTTCTGTCGTGAGTAATTTGACATTTGACAGAAGAAAACAAAGCATGGTGTAACTATACAACCGCTAATCCACGTTTATTAATAAGGGCCTAGTTATTAACGTACCAGAAAGTATAATGTACCGAAGTTCATAAATGAATTACCACAAAGTCTGATTACAGGCATAAAGACTCGAAAACAGCTCAAAAATGTACTAAAAAAGCACTACCTATCTTTATGCCCATAGTCAAGATCCATGAAGTGTACCTATAGCATATACATACATACATACATACATTTATATTGATCTACGTATATAGCATGCCAATCGAGAACTACTGCCGACAAACTGCTATGCAGTTTGGCAGATGATAATATATGTAAAATGATATTGTTTGATATGAAAAAAAAAAAAAAAAAAAAAACTTGGATTAGCGTTTGTATAGTTACACCATGGTTTGTTTTCTTCTGTCAAATGTCAAATTATTGATGAAAGAAATAGATACTTAATTCGGCGTTTAATTTACTATTCGCCCGATAATCCGCGTATTTGGCATATATAACAAGTCGCACGCGGCGCTCTGGCGTTTGCATCTCTCGATTTTAAAAAAGTCATAAGCAAAATGAAAAGTACAGCTACATCGTGAATTTATTTATTCGTGCAAAGTTATCAACAAGGCCGCTTAACAAAATACCTCTTAAATTAATAAGCAAAGTTTTAATACTTTGTGTTCGATATCCTTTTCGTGTTTTCCATACTCACGGCGGGCGGCGTTGAATTTAGTGATTGATGAGACTTTATAATGGGATTTGTTCTGATTCCTATTTAATTTCCTGTTCGGATATTTAGCTGTCGTTTTATTATAAATTCAACAAAATCGTTAACGCTTGCGTGTAAGCCCTGTTACAGAATGTATTTTTATTAAAATAATTGAGGAGAATAGGCTGATTTGTGGCTGGGTGAATTAATTTGTTTATTTGATGTTAATAACAATTAACATAACTTGGATCTGGCGCTTATTACCTCTGGGTACGTATTGCGGTTACAAAAACCGATAACAGAGAGTATTCATTTTATTGTTAACGAAATTGATTCAAAGAAAGGATTGATTTTAATTAACAGATATTTGGAGTGGACCCATTGTGTTTTTCGCCAGCTTGATTAGATTTTCGTGAAACAATGTATAAAGGGACAGATAACAAATTGAATCGTGAGTTTATTAAAATTTGTTCGTGTTTATGGCGACATCGTTCTTTTGTTCCCCATCGGAGCGCGAGGAACAGAAATGTCAACTGAACATTGAATTACAACAACAAATGTAATGAAACACAACATTCCTGAAATCAAACAAAAATATTGCTTTGTGTATAGCAAAGACAAACGCGATGGCAATGGTAATACCATCACTATTTCTGTTTTTTTTTCTTTATAAAAAAGATTAAGTACTAGCAATGTGTGTTTATCACATTAATAGTATTCCCTTTAGCCCCTCCAACTAAGCTAATGCTTGTGCTAGGAGTGGGCTCACGTCAATAGTTTAATGGCCAGGATGGGCATCGAACCCGGAACCTCTCAGCTACGAGGACGGCCCCTCTAACCACTAGGCTATTGACGCTTAAATTTAATTGGTACATAATATTAATATTGATAATTGTTTATTCCGCCAATTTAAGTCCTTATTTTGTTGCACCGTACTTAGGTGGGTGAACATTATAATTAGCGCTAGAATAGGTACGAGTTTCCAAACGAAATGAAAACATAATAATATGGAATACGAACACCCGCTCGTAGGTACCGGTTTTTAAGCACAAATATTTCATGAGTAGGTACTTTTAAAATTATAATGCAAAAGTTTTCGTTCCATGAATTCATGATACGGAACAAAACAGAGGTGGGTATGCTAAAACTCCACATTCTAAAAAAGTTTATAATAAAACAATCTGCAGCTCCGAGTGTAATACAGTGAAAAATGAGACGAAAGAATTTAAAATGGCCAACATTTACGGAATATTTTGAGCGGTAAAATATAGGATAAAAGACTCAGGTATGTTACCAGTGTTGTTCATAATTATTTCATTGCTTAATGTTGGTGAATACGGTAAAAGGCAATAAGCGGGTTTGTCTACGTTTTCAAACGGACGGTCGTTTGTTCTTTTGAATGTTCTTAATATTTAGTGCAGCCGTCCTCAGCAACAGGCGGGTTAGAGCGCAAACATAGCTTTGCGAACGCAAGCCGCAAGCCCCCAGAGATTCAGGGGACTCGTTTGGAATAGCTTTGTGTCGTATTCCTTTGTCTTTAACTGAGCTTTCCCTGCTATCGCCCCAGAACTGCTTAAGTATATTTCTCAACTGAGGCACCAGTTTCTTCATTATCTAAATATATATAACTCAAAGGTGACTGACTGACTGACATAGTGATCTATCAACGCACAGCCCAAACCACTGGACGGATCAGGCTGAAATTTGGCATGTAGGTAGATATTATGACGTAGGCATCCGCTAAGAAAGGATTTTGATTAATTCTACCCCCAAGGGGATAAAATAGGGGATGAATAATCCCGAAAGTTTAATTACACGCGGACGAAGTCGCGGGCACAGCTAGTGTAAGTATATAGGCAAATTTAAGTAAGTATAAACTTACCTAGGTAGATTATTGATTATTTCTTGTAACTTACAGTCCAGATTAATAATTTCCCATGAGAATATAATTAATTGATGAAATTTAATATACCTACTTGACACAAACACGTTTTAATCTATTGCGTTTTATCGAAATGTGAACGAAACGGTGTTCGATGTTTTTTTTCAATAATTCTGTTTTTTTAATTTTGCTCGGAAAAAGTATAAAATATTCAAATTTATCGAGTAAAAAGCCAAAATGTAATATTTTGGAATTGCAAAAGTTTGACGGATGCAAACAATTCGTTAGGAAAGATTTGTCTGAATAATTTCACGTAAATACAATCTTTCGCTCGATTTGCAATTCACATAACGGCCGTCGGCCTAAATTATTCATTTTATTTTAGCGTTCCGTATTCAGGTAAGCGGTTTTAACTCAATTTTCCCGCAAACAATGTTTCAATTAAATTGATTGATGTTTGGCTGCACTTAATAATGTGTGCGAAACATACAATGAATGGGATGCGTGAATATTGGCCGTATTTACCCTCTTTTGTTTGCTGACTAAGTGCAGTCAACAAAATTGAAGTCTTAACCTGTTACGATAAGATCGAAGTTTCTCTAAAGTTACAGTTAGTCTCAAACGACTTATCGTGAAGGAAATTATCATTCGAACAAACAAATACTAATTTAATAAAATAATCTATTCATTTTCGTACCGTTTCTCGTTGGCCGTGGTGTAGTCAGATTTATTTCGAGTCGTTTTGTCTTCCTGTCTGTATTCATGTATTTAATTGTTCGCTGCAGCGGATTATCTATGGAAAAAAGATTGAATATTTCATTATTATGAAATACGAGTTTCTGCCCGCGACTTCGGCCGCGTAGTATTTAACTTAGCAAAAATTTCGGGATTATCGGGATAAAAAGTATCCTATATGTTAATCCCGGTTATAAACTATCTGTTTTCCAAATTTCATCCAAATCCGTTCAGCAGTTTTTGCCTGAAAGAGTAACAAACATCCACACTCACAAACTTTCGCATTTATAATATTAGTAGGAAGAGTATTGTAGGTGGGAGAGCTAAGCTGTAACTAACTCCCTACAGCTCATATATAGGCTGGTTCCACAAGGGTAGTACCACCTTCTCACAGAAGATCGGCGTAAAGTAGCTCTTACACCTGCGTTTCATACGTTGAGAGAGAGCTTAATCCTAACCCATCCCCCCTTCACCAGCCACTAAAACACTCCCCTTCAGGTCGGCAACATGCGGTTAATGCCTTTCGTATTGCAATGATCTATAGGATGCAGTAACTGCTTAACATAAGGCGGGCAGTACGATACTTCGCCGACTTTGAAGAAAAAATAGCAACACTTTCTGCTCAGCTTTAAATTAGCCGTTTTAATTAGTCAGTGTCTATGTGCATTGTGGCGTATGTCATGTGTAGTCGCGTCCCCGAAATGAGATTAATACCGCAACATGATTTAGCGAGCCTTTGCCAAATATGTAAACCGCGATTATAATAATCATAATGTAAATCTCGTAAACTAATGCGAGCTCTATTGTTCGCGTTAGACGCGGCAGTGCATGTATCAGTTGTGGTTAGGTATTGGTAAGTAGAGCCACACTAATGATATCATAAATCCAGAAGTATGCATGTACGAGTATTTATGACTAGCTGACCCGACAGACGTTGCCCTGTCTTAACTTTGAATATTGAATTCGACAATAATAAACACAACAAGAAAGAATTAGCGAAATCGTTCTATCCGTTCACGCGTGATGCGATGCCCGAGGAAATAGAGATTCATTTTGATATGTACAGATTTTTCGAAACCAAAAAAAATATCCGTCTGTGTTATCCTGAAAGATTGACCAGCGATGACGAAGGAAATATTGTAAGGTAAATTTAGGATTGTTGAAACCTTATTTTTTGGATACAATAATAGAAAGAAGTTACGCAAAAAAGTTACTTACCTATCGATTAAAAAATGTATTTGAGTAGGTATTATGCTGAATTGGGTTCATTTGCGGCGAGCAGACTATGTATTTTTTTTTTATTATCTTATATTCTTTTATTTTATTTTTCTGCTAGTCGCAATAAAGTTTTTCTTTCTTCATTTCTTTTTTCTATTATTTTTCCAAAACAAAAAATAGGTATTGAAAAATCTCAAATCATCTCAAAAAATCTCAAATCTCAAAACATAATTTAAAATAACTCTAAATTGAAAATTTAAAAACCCCCGATGCGACGACCTTTTAATCAAATGTATACTATAATCAACAGAAAATCTGTGTAAAAGTATGAGACATTATTTTGTTATGACATTGTAATAATTGACATTAGAATAGACAACGAATCTAAATATTGATGCCACGGAGGTTTAATTCCTAGTAAAATATTTTCAATTATGATTCAATTTCATGTAATAACTCTGGTTGAGGTGGACGGGAGCAGCCCAGGGGAAGAATTTTCAATAACGCTAAAATTATTTTAAATTAGATATGTTATTTTATATTTTTTTCTCAATGGTGGAGCAGCGCCCTCTAGAATTATTATAACGTAATATTCCATGACCATTAACAAAACGAACAAAATTTAACGCATGCGCGTATCCATCTTTTGACACGTGACTTATGGAACGTCTTTAGTTCATACACAAATCTCATATAAAAATTGATAAAATTTTATTTTTTTCCAGAATCAGGGAAACTTTTCAAATTTATAATATTGTAAAAAGCCAGTTCAGACTATTACGATCATTTAAAAATATAATAAATCTAAATCCAATAATCTCAAATTTCGATTGGATTCGAGCCGTGGAAGTTGGTTTTGGCCGTGAATGTGGCTTTTTAACCTACAAAAGAGCTGATGATCTTCAAACGGCTGAACCGATTTTCATGAAACATAGCTAAGAACACTCTCGATCAGAATACCTATCTAACAAAAGAAACACAATTGAAATCGGTTCATCAGCTTGGGCGCTACGTTGCCACAGACAGACACACAGATACACAGATACACAGATACACATGTTAAACTTATAACACCCCTCGTTTTTTGTCGGGGGTTAAAAATAGAAAACAAAAAATGTATCCATGGAGTTTCTTGCATGTTCTTCTCCATAGGATTTTGTTTTGGAAGATGCACCTAGCTCTTGACTTTTTAAAAGTGACAGTTAATCTGGCCTATTTGAAATTAAAATATTTGAGTTTGAGTTTCTCATTAAATCGTCCAGAACAAATTGGAGCAACGCTAGCTGTGTTGAACCCTTCATAATTTGAGCTCACGGACGCGTACAAGAGACCAGCCTGTAATTGAATATTAAATAAAAGTAAATTAATGACGTCATCCGTGGCCCTGAATATAGTAATCCTTTTGGCTGGGAGAATTAGACCCTTATAATCCAACCCTTCAGTTCCACCCGTGGGCCAACCCTCGTGTGATTGACGTTTCAGTGGCGATTATTAGAGGGGACTCTTAGACCCCTCTTTGTGGGGACCCCGGATTATAACCGCAGTATTTTTCAATGAGTTGCATGTTATTTTTATTTTTTATATATGAAAAATGAAAATGAAAAATATTTATTCAGTACAGGGAACACATAAGGAAATATCAGCACATAATTATAAAATAAGCGAAATATATACACCTAAGGACAGTAAGCTGCATTTCCTACAGTGTGAGCTGTACCGAAAGGCATTTGGCTCAGCATGTGCTGGAGGGGAACGAAATCTCCTCCAACGCTGATTTTCAGCCAAAGCCTCCTCATACCTTGTCTTGCATACCTACACCATTTGCTACCCAAATCACTAAGCTGTTACAACAATATAAGTACTTATACGTAATAATAAATATAATACATATTTAAATAAAATTAAAAGGAATATAAGAGAATTGTTAATCTGACAAATTGTTATAAAAATAAAATAAATGTGTGTGAATGAACGTGAAGTAAGTATGCACCCACGACAAACGACCGCCTCGCCCGACGCCCGAATCCTTACGAGTGCATATATATATGTAGGTTAGGTGGCTAGGTATAGGACTAGCTACGAAGTCGCGGCACAGGTCGCAGGCGCAACGACGCGACATTCCGACGCATCCCCGTGCATCTCAGTGACCCACCGCACTCACAGGCATACGCTGCGCTGTATGGAGCTGCGGAGCGAGCCTGCCTCTAAACATAAACGTAACTAATATACAATGTCGAAGAGTGGTTATGTACCAACGTAGTAGGTAGATAGGTATCTAATGACTTTGTTATTGATATTGATTACACTAAAAACGTAGTGAAATATTACCTACCTATCTATAACACCATGCCGCCATGACGCCGTGAACCGGACGCCACCCTTGAATGCCCTTGAGACGCACTGAGCTGAGAATCTAAGCGAATGTCAGCCAAGCGGTAAGTGGATATTTAGGTATTATTATATATACTACAATACATCAATTATTCATTACATATTTATGTAATAATTCAATTTACAGTATAATTAGTAGATAGGGCAAATTTAAGAAAAACTATATATATATATATATATATTTTAGGTATTGGCAGACCTCCGTTTTGGAAAACAATCCCAAATAACTTATGGTTCCTGCGTTGGTGCCTACAACAGATATGGGGTGGAACAGGAAGACTGAAAGTCGGTGGACCGAACCCACGAGGTAAATAAATTAACCAGACCTATTACCTATATGAGTCCTAGAATATGTGAAGATTTTATAAATATTATATCTGGTATAATTATGTTATCATATTGTATATTAATTTATGTTGCCATAATGTATATTTTTTGCCGTTTATTTATTTACGATTGGTTATAATATTTTTACATTTTTTTTTATTATTATATACTGATATATTTTATATACCTATCTATATACCTGCAATAGACATGTCCCTATCACAGTTTTTGTTTTAAGTCACAAATTCGTACCTTACTTAATAACTGATCAAGGATAACTGAGCACGCTTGTGGGGCTGATACATTGTTATCTCATTACTGTTATTATTGAGTTCTGTTATTTTGCTTTATTCTTTATTCTTATTACGCGAGCGACGTCTCTTGTTTCTTACTTGTATAATATGCATGTCCGGGCAACCCTTAAGTAAGTCAGCACGTTGGTAAGACACATTATACTTGTATTGTAGTTATAATGTTATCGGTGTATGACTTGTTGGTTGTGTAAATAAATAAATATAATAAAGTAGACAAATAACCGTCTGACCCGCCTGATGTTAAGCAGTTACCGTAGCCTATAGATGCTTGGAATACCAATGGCTTTACACGCCCGTTGCCAACTTTAAGGGGAGTTTGATAGAGTGAGGGGAAGGGAAAGGGTGTTGGGCTTCTGGCTGTAACTTGGCTTTACCTACCTAACAAAATATTTTTAAGAGGTTTTTGTCTAATGTAGGTACACTGAGAATGAAATTACGACGCCAAATTATTATTGTAGTTCCCAATATTAACTCTACATTTTTTTACTAAATGCTTAATAATTACATCAATTCATTTTTGAATACGAGGCGTTACATAAATCTTTCCCGTTATTTAAAAAATATAGAGGGTTTTGTAATCGACTTATCAAGATTTAGATTTTAATTCATATATATACAGGGTGGAGACGACATAACGACGTTAAATTAAAACACCATCACTACTAGTCAATCAAAATACTTTATGATAATGAAATTGGTTGTTACATCAACATACAAAAAGCGAAATTTTCAAACAAACTAATTCCGAAAATAATCCAAATGAAACACAACACCCTTTAGTAATATTATCTACTGACCTCAACTGACCTGTAGGCACTACGGGTAAGATCGGCAACATCGCTTTTGTATACACGTGCGCGCGGTATCTTTGTAGGTTTACCTATCTAGTTTCATTCATGTAGGTAGGCATCGAAGTCCGCGCACCGCGCCCCGCGCGCTCTGCGCCCGGGCGCCGGGCGGGCGCGCCCGTGGATTGGCAAGTGTTTATTTTAAAACATTGTAGGTGGGTAGATAGTCTTTCTTAACACTAGGTACACTTTTCACGGTAATTAATCACTAAATAGTCACATTTTAAACACAATATTTAGGTACGTACCTAACCCTAAGGCGGTATCACACTATTGTTTGTTTACACATTGGGTTGGCACCGTCTTCCCAATAGGTAAGTAGGTAGATAATCTTTCTTAACACTAGGTACACTTTTCACGTTAATTAATCACTAAGTAGTCACATTTTAAACACAATATTTAGGTAGGTACCTAACACTAAGCCGGTATCACACTATTTCTTGTTTACGAGTACACATTTGGTAGGCACCGCACCGCCTTCCCAAATCGCGGCATTTAAAACAACACAATCGTATTATCAATAACATAAGAGTACGTACTAAAACTAGATCTACACTAAATGGACTTACGGCAAAAGAAAAGGAATGTCCAATTTTACACAAAAACAATTAACAATGGCCGCGCGCCTAACAACTCTAACACATTGAAATTATTAAAAAAACGAGCTCTCACAAGGACAGCTAGTCACGCACTGGTGATCGGGAATAAAAAACAAACTCCAGAAAAAGCCTAAAACCCCAGACGATTTCTTTCCTTTTCTTGCACACTAATTCTTCCAAATGCGGAAGTGATTATAAACTATTTTTACTTACTCTTACTTTGTTTGTGCAAAGGTGTCTGATTGGCAACGTAGCCATCTTCCTGTCTGTTTACACTATGCCGACTACAAATCTAATAGTACAGCTCATAAATATTCATTTGCTTATAATATTAAGAAGTTTAACGTTATGGTAATAAGGTCGAAATTTAATCAACAATATTGTGATATTTCTAAGTAACCGATGATTTCTGAGCCGCACTTTTTATTTGGTTTTGTTTTACGCATGTAGGTAAATCTAAATGTTTTTGGTCCTTCTAGGTGAATGACCTTATAAACTAGCCCTGCGAAATCGTAATGTATTCACAGCATGTGTTAAAATTCTTAAAGTGAAAACTAATTCCTGGGGCTATACCGTTCAATGCAATTTGATGATAGTTTGTGTACGAACTACTATGGTGATACCCAATATGTGGTTAACATTAACGTTGTCATGTCGTCACCACTCTGTATATATATAAGTAGGTATATGTATGTAAGTATATATATATATAAGTAAGTATATCCTACTAATATTATAAATGTGAAAGTTTGTGAGTGTGGATGTATGTATGTATGTATGTATGTTTGTTACTCCTTCACGCAAAAACTACTGAACGGATTTGGATGAAATTTGGAACATAGATAGTTTATAACCGGGATTAACATATAGGATACCTTTTATCCCGATAATCCCGAAATTTTTGTTACGTTAAATACTACGCGAACGAAGTCGGGGGGCACAGCTAGTTACCAATATAGACAATATTTTCTACCACAAAATTTACTAATGGATATGTCTATGGATCTCTCTCTCTCTCTCTCTCTCTCTCTCTCTCGAAGCAGCGACACCCTATTACAGTGCTCGTTGATTTTTTTATACTTTTAATTTAATGTTATAATACAGTATTGTGTAACAATTGAAATAAATACTATAAAGTGCTCACGTGCGTTTAAATTATAAAATCAGAAATACAGTCCACGAAAACAGCGATACCAAGGGATAGGTAGGCAACGCCTAACAGACACACACACACAAGCACGTAGGGGTGAGTCTACACTAATATAATAATATGTATGTTATAGCACATTACCGTGGAATAGTGTGACCTCAGCGCGGGGTCGTTAAAGTAAACGCGGAATAAGCAAACATGCGTAGTGCAAACCGGCTCAGGATCACGGTGAAACGCTTTGCATTCGAAGCGTTGCAGAGCACGGATACAAGACGTCGCACGAAGTGGCTTTGTTCTAGAACCACAGAGCCGATTTAAACGTAGCAGGAAATGCAAACAAAATTCTCAGTGTTCTATTTTCAAATTTGAAATTCGATGTCACGGGGGCTTTTTTATTTTCTTTCTAAAACTGCCTTAGTTTTAATAACGAAAATAAAATATTTATAACTAGCTGTGCCCACCGACTGCGTACGCGTAGTATTTAACTTAACACAAATTTCGGGATTATCGGGCTAAAAAGTATCCTATGTGTTAATCCCGGTTATAAACTATCTGTGTTCCAAATTTCATCTAAATCCGTTCGGTAGTATTTTGCCTGAAAGAGTAACAAACATCCACACTTACAAACTTTCGCATTTATAATATTAGTAGGACTCAATATTTTTTAGTAGGTACACTATGTAACGAGTGGTAGGAATGGGAAAAAAATCATACCTATCTATTAAGACTGAATTTTCAACTGGTTAAATAACGTGTAGGTATATAATAAAAATAATAATATTTATATTAAGTAATCCGTTTTACTCTATTTCTAGTAGGGACCCATATATTTTAAGCTTACTTAGATACCTTTTATATATTTCCCTGTTGCTCGATTACGTATAGATATATATATATTATACAATACCATTTTTTATGTGGAAGAATAACATTTGATATACATAAATATTTGGTATATACCCAGAAATCTTAGTTCGTACCTATAGATATAAATCTGCGTTAAGTCAGCGATATCATGCCGAGCAGCTTCATGTTGGCCATAAAACAGTAATCTCTAATCGCACATTGTCAGGAGAGAGCAAAATATTCATAAGACTACATATTCTTATTACGTGTGGATGAGAGCGTTAGGTCGACGTCGCGTTGGCGCATAATGTGTTACAATGTGTTCCGAGGTAACAACCTGGGCTTACGGGCTCTTGTGGCACCACAGATAAGGCACGCTGAGGCTTTGTGAAGGTACTTCGACAATGTAATAAGGCGGCCACGGTAATACGGGACGCCAGTCTGTTCGCACCTTTTATAAACAATGTTTACGAGAAGCAAGCTGGCGCTACCTCGTTGTATCAAGGACGCAATTAGTTTCAGGTTCATTGTTGTTTTTCTACGAACTCTATATACTCGACGCGCGTAACGAGACGCCCTTGATACTCATGACATATATCTCAATTTGCTGTGTTATAAATAGTGAAAATAAATTACCTACGCTGTGTGTGTATGACGTCACACATCTGCACCGCTAAGATACAATGAATAATTCATGAAAACATTCTGCGAAAAACAACGTTTATACACTTACCAAATATTTGGAGCGTCGTGCTTTAAGTTATTCTCATGCGCTCCATAACAGCTGCCACAAAGTGTTACTATCGTCTTAGGTGGCACTGAAGCGGTGATATCGCTACCCGCACTTATAAGTATGTACACAGTGTAATATCACTGCCGAGAGAAGAAACTCGTGCGTGACGGAAGGACGTACACACGTGTAGACTAACGAGCTCGTTTGAGCGTTTCAAATAATAAAAGTGCCCCAAAACCGCCAGTATAAACTAGAAACTCGACAATAGTTTTCGAGCCGAGTAAAATTCGTCCGCGAGATAAAATCTCGACGCCTCTCCAGTTCTGTGGCATTTTTTTATAAACGGAATTATTTCAAGTCTATTCGGAAGTCTTTTCGAGATGCGCGAATCACTATGCTCGCAGTCGCTGAGTGGTGCGCGGTGGAAGAAGAGGTAAGTTTTAATAATGTAGGGCGGTTGGCAAGCCTGCTGCCGTTTCCTTCCATTCATCTCTCCCCTTTCCGGTTGGCGCAATTAAAACGGCGGCTTGTTCCGGCACTTAAAAACTTTTAAAGTATAGGCACAGACAATTTGAACTGTAACTAGTAACTTTGTAGTGAATTATCAGAAAAAAAGTTAAAGGCGTGTTTTCCTTTGTTTTGTGATTTGGACAAATAGGTAAGTAATCAGGTAAGTATACACTTTTCACTAAGAAAATATCTTGCTCCTCTTTAGTGTTGACTAAGGAATAATGTTAGGTATGTGTAGTGTAGTGTGATGTAGAAACTACTGTTAAGTTTGTATGTCACCACGTCGTCTACGCGTCGTGAAACGTCACGTCGCCATGAAACTGTCTAACTTTGATTATAATTTGGCCCTAAGCGTCAGTTTCTCAGGTTAATGCAACACATGACGACATCGCGCCGACATCGCGGCACTTGGAATCGGCCGCGACGACGTCGTGGCGACGTCGGCCTGCCTCCGTACCGGGCCGGCAAAACGTCTGAATCATTCGCGTGTGGTTGAAGCCATTCACCACTGTGCTGAAGTTCCGCTACGCGTGATTAATGGTCTCGCGTTCCCTCGACATTGTGTTTTTGTGATGCAAATAACTCGAGCCGTCGGAACAAGGAAAATTGAGTGGGAGGACCGAGCACCGCCGCAGTTTCAATTGCTCCGCCGCTGAATACTGATGAACCGTTTCGGTTTAAGGCATTATCTCGGTTGCAATGTTTAAGGCGAAAAGCGGTTGACATAAGCATTGCGATTTGTAACACGAGTTGCGGTTTAACCTTGAATGATTTGAGCCGAGATTGTTGAGCGCGCTGAGTGTTTGAGCGAGATCCGATTACGATGCCTACGAAATGAGGATAAAGCCTAGTTTGCACAAGCAACATTAGACAATTAAGGTGCGCCAAGGAATATTAAAAGCACATTAATATTAAATGCAATACAAGGGACTCACAAAATGCTTCATCACTTTTATTTAGGGTGCGGTTGAGGTCATTGATGGAACCTGCCTACTACAGCGGTACCAGTGCCCCTGTAACCAAGGGTTTGCTACGAAGCCCTCAAAATATCAAAGGCATACAGGAATGAACACTATGTTTTTAATAAAATTGTTATAGACTTTTGACGTCCTACTCCTGGACCCGTGCCTTCCCTCAGAACGAGGGGATTCAGACCGTACCTGATCCACCAAGGTGGCCCAGTGTGGGGTGGCGGATTTCACATGTCTTACGAAAATCGTTTAGATTTTCTAAGACATGCAGGTTTCCTCATTATGTTTTCCTTCACCGTAAGCAAGCGATAATCATGTAGAAATTATGCTTCGCACATAGATTTTGAAAAACCCAGAGTAGGGAGGCAGGGTTTGAATCCAGGACCTGGTGCCCTCAAGACGCGTGCTTAACGAATTGGCTACTACTGCTGCTATTTACTTAATATTTTTTTAAATATAGGTGCTTAGGTACCTTTCTAAATAAGATCGTGTTTTGTTTTGGGTAATGCTTTGATCCACTTTATGCCAAGTGCAGATTTATTCATGAAGCAGAAATTCGAAACTCCAGTAGTGTGGTTTACTAAGCGTATTTACTATTCAGCTATTTTAATCTTACGAGCTTTAACGAGACTATGGTCTTTTTGCTATGCTCGCTTTGTATTGCTCGCTTTTAGTTCTTATTGCGATCACGCATATCGCTGGGACGATAAACGAAATATATTTAATTGTAGATACCAAACGAAATCTGACTTAAGATACCAACTAAAAAAAAAATTGAATCTTCTAGATGATTATAAAGAACTTCACTTATACAGAGCCTTAGACGGAGCTAATCCTAAATTATTATATAGCAGTTAAAATTATATGCCTCCTCACAAACTTTGTTGTGAAGAACATATCCAGGTAAGAGTTACATGCGACGACACCTCCGGCGAAACGGATTACATCAAACAAGATTAAACAAGTTTCAACGAGATAATAATATAATTCTGGTGCGAAAACATCCCGAGAAACTTCCATGTTAAAGTTCTTGCAGCGAACGTTAAGTATGCAAACTTCTCTTGTCGTTCTTCCACTTGAAATGTGAAAACAATTCGTGTCTACCCCTAAAGGCGGTCGCAGCAAAAAACCCTTCGTAAGTAATTAAGAAGTTTAGAACACCGGCTCATTGGCATACTTTCAGCTTGTAATACGCAGTTAATCTCGGCGCAAAAACTTGGCGTTCTATGTTATAATTCACGAGGGCCCGCCCGACGCCACCGACAAGGGTGAATTTCTTATGAGGACGACGTGTATCTGTCACAAAAATCTATATGTATATTAGGCGCGCTGCGTGCTCTGCGATCTTTCACGGATAACACAACTGTCGTAGTTCTTTATTGCTTATACAACCACCGTATTACCATTTCTTACTTCTTTCGGCCGTATATTTTCTGCGAATATAGAGTAATTTAGACCCTCTCGCCGTCCTTAAATTCTGATAAAGTCGGTTCGTAACATTGTCTCCCACGCCCGTCGCAGCTGGGTCGCGGAGAACATTTCATTACAATTATTGCCGAGTTAATGATGTCTTACTAACTTCACTCACTGGAGCCGGGCGCGGTATGCTACGAATTTAAATAAATTCGGGCACACACGGCTAAGTTATTCTCTACTGCGACAGACGAACTCGGGGCGGTGCCACACAAAGACACGAGGCGGTAATTCACCAGCTTAATGCGATCCACTGTTATCTCTTTCAGTTGGTGCTGCGAGCGACGACGCTCTTAAATCTTCCCGAGACTCGAATACCTACCGCTCAAGAATACTTACAAGCCTTTAATTCGAGACAAATTATTGCATAATTTAGCAGCGTCTATTTAAATCCGGAGCGCGAAGCTTCGGCTGTGGCAGTTGTTAGGCTCAGCGCTTTGTCAAATTCAATTTCAGGAAGCCATTAAATTTTCCATGGATTGAGAATTTACGAATGATTCATACCAAAATTCAAAATTGATTCATTTTAGTTTACGATATTATCCACAAATGAAAACTATACAAAAGTTACGTTAAACTATAACAGCAACTGTACGGTTTCAAATTATACTGCTATGTTTTTGACTAAGCATGGGTCTACTAATAAGTACTGTGGACATTCTAGTAGACAGGTCTACTAGGAGATGTCCTAGTTTTTCAATGACAGGTATGTAGGTATTCTTAATATTCAAGGATTATTATTGTATTATGTTATGTCATATAAATTATGTACATGTTTAGATTCGCATACAATTGGACAACAAATATTCATGTAACAAAGGCAGGTTTTGCTGCGCGCTGTAACCTCAGTTATAAAAAGGGCCCGACTCGACCCAACTAATACCCCTGTCATGTCGAGATGAAATTAGTTGAAGTCGTGCAGCTGCGCCGCTGAAACCCCAATGTTTGTCCAAAATTTATATAATCTGATAATATAACGTCGATACTACGAGCGCTGCCCCAGAAACCGCACCACCTCGTATCCCATGTCTATGAAATGAATTAGATATTCAACTACTTTACAATTGAAAAAGTTTTTTATACCTCAACTGTTTGTTTCGTTGAGATCATTAAACATTACTTACTAATCGGTATATCGCAAAAAAGGCCGTGTTACTACTATAACTGTAGGTTTAATATCAAAAATAATAATTGCCTCAACATTGGAATATCTTTCGAAAAAAAACATTAAAAAATCAGGCCGGCAATCAGTGAAAAAATGTCACAGCGCTTGTAAATTATTACCGAAACAGATGTTGTGCGCCAAACAAGAGGTATTCGTTACAAAGATTAACGAGAGCAAACTTGTATAAAAAGCGTTACAGCGAACGCGAAGCGGCAATAAACTTATTTTATGACAAATATACAACCATTTACAGTAACGACTGCGGGTACTTAAATTTTGATAGATTGTGTAAAAATGCGCAGCGAATGTATTGATGATGAGAATACAATGGGACTCTCGTTTAGACGCCTTATTTACTTGAGCGATATGAAATATTTTCTTCTTTACAATGTTTTATACGTGTTTTTATGTCCGTATTTTAGAGGCTCTAACCGACTGACGTGTAAAATACGCGCACGCGTATATTACTTTGCTTAATTAAAAAAACACCTCTGCTGGGTTCTGCGCTGGGCATATTTTCTAAAAGAAATCCCAAGAATGTATAACCTACGAGTATATTTTTAAAGCGTATGCCTAGTGCAAAAGTAAACAGTGTTTTTTGTACTTTGGCAACATAGAAGACACGCGTATTTTACGCGGTAGTCGGTTGCAGTCCTAAAGGTCTTCCTCGTATATAAAAAATACCTGTAATTTGAATACTATCATTTTGGGATCTGTAAACAAAAAAATCTGCAAAAGTTAGACACCTATTTAGTTATTTTAATTTTAAAATTCGAGTTACCAGTTGATTTAAATATTAATAATGTACATTGATTTTTTAAAAAACTAGTAAGTAATTATAAATTTTCAATTTGATATTGCAGCTTCTATTTTGTAACTAAAACAGTATTGTTATTCGTTATACAAACAGGTAAGTAAGTATCTATAAATTATTTATATATAGAAGGATTACGCATGAGAAAAAAATTCTGCGAGGAAATGGGAGTGTTCGCTTCCGTCGTTATTAATATTATCATCTGAGAAGTATGCCTCCCCGGGGAAGCATTACAGTAACGGCCATATAAAAGACAAATGAGCCAAGAATACGATCGTGAAACGCCTGTAATTTTTAAAATATATTTTCTTTAAGCCGCCTACATTCATTTTTTATCCATTATTACACTCTTTAAGTGTAATCTCTTTTGTTTAAAAACATAATAAAAACATTTCACTCCATCTTATCTTAATCGCCGCTACAGACGAGCAGTCGCCCCATATCTTTGCTATTCAAAAACGGTCTTATTCAAAAAGTGTGCTTATCTCCCGCCCCAAATGATTTGAAAGTATGATTGATGATACATAGAAATGAGATAGCTCCCTACTTTACTGGTTTTTAAAAGTATGATACTCGAGGGCTATTTCACGCGGATTTATAAGATGTCTAATACATTGCGAACTGAGATTTTACCTTTAAGATAATTAGGCGTTGTTCTTAAAATCATATTGTAGAAGACTTAGCTTCCTCGTAATGACGTATCAATATTTTATCATCATCATCATCATCATGCATATGCTTGTCCACTGCTGGACATAGTCCTCCCCTAATGAGCGCCATAGCGCCCTGTCTTCAGCTTGCCGCATCTAGCATCTGCCTACAGTCTTTCGCAGATCGTCATCCCACCTGGTCGGAGGGCGTCAATATTTTATAGTAAGTGGTAATTTTGCATGGCGCCTTATAAATTCTAATGCTAAATGTTCTAACCCAGACTTATCCTGTATAAGTACGTTACCTGTAAACTTGACAGTCGCTAGATACGTTGAAACATGATTATCACATCCAATTTGAGAAGATTTTCTTGTTTTATTTTCCAGAAAACAGGCTTTCTGACTGGGAAAAAATTAAAATTGACATAATTATCTGTCTATCCAGATACTTCTAAGAGCTTCTTTAGATGATGGCACAACTGTAAAACAAGCGATCAAATTGACTTCGATAACGACTTATTAAATATTACAAATGTGGTTACAAATTCCAGAAAAAGTATGATTTCGAATCGAATATTTGTTATATCATTATTTATTCTAGACAGCCCTACTCTCGTTTTCGTTAGATATTCACATTCATCATGGTCAAAAAAAGTCTTCTGGCTTCGGGTTGTATAGCATTTGCAGATTTTTTTTGCACTTAATTCACACAACTCTAGTCGACCATATTATACAAAAATAACACGAAACATAATGTAAGTTTAAAATATATAGGAACGTTTTCCCTGGGACGGGACTCAAGTGACTCTTGATGCGGCTCTTACACGTAACCCGCGTCGGGAACAACGTTTTTTTAATGGAAACTTTTGGCACAACGAGGCCGTCCCGGACCACTATCTCAGTTGAATTGGAATATATTTCTCTCGGCGAGACTTTGCTGGGTCTTACAAATAGAAAGAACATCCACCGGCTTTCTAAGATTCAAGTCATTCCCCACAGCCATTTGTACAGTGACACAGGAAATGGACCAACTGCGCATTTTCCTAGACTGAAAATACATGTTGAACATCTTTTATAGGATGGAATTAATAGAAAGTAATGTGTACCTATACTATGTCCAACGAGAAGCGATACAGAAATTAATAAGTAGGTATGTTTTTATTAAATTAGTTGTTATCAACCTTCATGTATTTTTAATGAACATTTCGGTTACCAACATAGAATTATCTCCGAATGTATAAAATGGCCACCCGAATGTTGTCGTGCCCGGTGGTGAACAACATGAATTCGAACATTATTGTCCGTGTAAGGAATAAACAGTGCCTTCCACATAACATCTATTACAAAATGTCCGCACAGACAAAAGGCATTAGGGCCTGTTTTTGTGTAAATATCAATTTAGATTAGACAAAACAACCCGACGCCCGTATTCGCCGGCAATGGGCCTGGATACTAAAGGATACGTATTAAGAAGAAATATGTAGTACGTGAGAACGTGTCCCGAAACACAAATGTATACGAAAGTCGGTAAAAGGTTGCCGTAGGTACAATTATACGACTATTTGGCTTCGGAAGGAAATATAACTCGTAATAATGGTTCAAGGTTTTAATTTCGGATAACGTGTTCCTTATATGTGTTTTGGCTGTAGGATATTGTTATACGCAATAAAATATATCGTTGGAAGGAAATGACAAACATGCTTCATTAATATTCTACCTATATTAATAATAAATTAATAATGTGGGAAGTAACCTAACCTATGTATATTATTCCGAGTAAATAATTAAGCAACAATGAACAGGGATGCAAACTATGTATAAAATAAGAATGTTCATTTTGTTTTAGGTTAATTACCAAATCGTTGTTTATAACAAATGTAAGTATATTCTATAAATTTAATTTTGGTAACTGTAGATTCTTAACACTATCAAATAACAATAGTGGCCTAATCTCAACTTACACGAACTAAGTGCTAGTAGTATTGATCATGACAATAGAGCCTGTGAAACCGCAGCCAATGAATCAATCACTATGAGAGCTAATACGGCCCATCCCACTAGGCGCAACTGCGGCTTGTTGATTAGCATACTACAGCTTGGTTAGCAATCTAGTGAACATCTTTAAGTATGTATTGAGGTCTAAATAGAATATGTATATTCTATTTAGACCTACAATGTTCTACGATCTTAGTTGGTAGCGTCGACAACACAGCCTATGCTGACATATCTAAAAGATACCTTAGTTTTGCCCAAGATCTAATAGAAAATTTAATTGAAAACATTGAAATTCGTTTAATAAATACTACTTACTAAGTACCTACTTCGATAAATTTCAGAGACAGCCTATTAGATAATTACAAGAAAAACAATCATAAACCTTTTATTTCAATTTTAAATCGTTATTGTACGCATCTAAATTTCTGTATTAAAATTTATTCTTTTCAACTTTTCATTTTTCAAGCGATGAAAGTGTTCAGTATTCACATTTTTTCTAAAAAGCCACAGAAAATATTTATCCCGTCCGCTGACAGCCCCTGCTGCGAGCACGATAAAAATGTTCGACGCAATATTTTGATAAATTTTGTTAAAAATTAAAAACATTTTTAGCTTTGATCTTTTTTAATTATTGTGTACAGTAGTGTTTTTTATGAATTAATTTATTATTAATACATTATATGTATGGTAGAACGCATTTATTTTATTAATATTTTATAGATATAAATAAAAACACACCTTCGTTATAACATTTATTGTATAAATAATAGCAATACAAACGCCTCGTATTTTATTTCAATAAATACATTCTTAAATTTATTAAATGTCTTGTAAAGCCGTGCTGAGCTGCCTACTAGGGATTAATTCTGAAGACTAATAAATTAATACTATAACGAATATTATTTGCATGTATTTACTAGCAATAAAATACTCGAATAATTTAACAAAAAATACACTTTAAAATTATTTGACGCCCTTTGTTTATTTTTTAAAATTTTAATGTGTTTCTATTATTGTTCTATATTGTAATATAAATACTCTGTTAACTTATATTAAAAATTGTATTTGACTATAATAGCCTAGTGGTTAATTTTCAAATAAGTTTATCTCAAAATAGGGATACGTATTTCTCGGACTATATACGATTTAACTACCAAAACACACATTGTTTTTTATATATAATAAGTTGTATATTATACTATAGTGTATTAGGTGAGAAAGCCTTAACGTGCATGGGGTCGCTTCTATCACAGGCGGCGAGTAAACAACCGTTTAGCAAGCCGACCCGTTGCGTAGAGAGAAACGCTTCATCAGCCGCCCGGTACTTGCTGAAAGCCACCCTGCTACGCCCAATCATTGTAGGGTTCACACTGTTAGCTCAGGGGCTGCTTGTCACACCGTCCTATTAAGCTATTCAGACTTTTCTACCAGTTAATGGAGTATTTTTATTATTTTACTAGCTGACCCCGCGACTTCGTCCGCGTGGAACAAAAAAACCCGCTCCCGCGTTCTGAGCCCGCGCAACAGGACCCTTTTTTTTCACACGGGTATTTAATATCAGTGTTTCTCGACTATATTATGCATCTATTATACATATAAACCTTTATCTTGAATCACCCTATGTATTAAAATAAACCGCATCAAAATCCATTGCGTAGTTTTAAATATCAAAGCATACATAGGGACAGATAGACAGCGGGAAGCGACTTTGTTTTATACTATATAGTGACTTGTATTTATTCATGGCTTGCATTTATTATTGTGTTAATTGTTATTAGTAAGTTAAACCATGTTCTTAGCAACAAGATAATAATCTTTAATAAAATAGCAACAAGATCTAATTTATGAAGCTTATTTTTTTGTATTTATCATTTATATAGCAGTAACTCGTCTCTCTTGGCTTTGTGAATTAAAAACTAATTTCAGTGCTTATTTCAAAATGAATTTTCACTGTCTGAGCAGTAATACGTTACTTATTCTATATTAGACCAAAAAAGGTAATTGTGTTATGTTTAAATTAGCGTCACTGAATAAGATATACTTATTTTTCAAAATAAATGTGGGATCGTAAAATAATTACAATTAAGTCCAGCGGAATAAAATAATGTATGTGGACAAATAAAGTCACATAATTTGTCCCGTTTCATGGTATTATAACGTAGGCAAATAATGAAAACAGTAATCATTGTTTACGTAGGAAAGACAAATATTTTCAGGTCTTCCGGGAAGGACGTTTTTACACATTTTGTTGTAAACAAACTGAATTACAAGAATATGGAACATTGTTTAGGTGTTTTTCTTTTTGTATTCAATGTTTACAAGACGGCTAGATGTATTCTTGATTTCTTTCTAATGATGAGAGCTACCGTGTTGTCTATTTCTAATTACATAGATCTAAATAATATGCGAAACCGTAAATTTTAAGTCGTCGTAATATACTAATTAATTTTATTATAATTTTACAGTAATTTAGGTCCTGAATATCTTTCGCGATGAGTGAGAATGTGCATTATAATAATGGCAACAGTTACTGCAGTGCAGCTCCACCCACTTTTCCAGGAAAACTTAAAAAGTCCTAAAATAGAATATATTATGTATATTTACCACAACTTTCGTGTTAAAAGAGAAAAAGTGTAACTGCATTTAAGAGAAGCGGCGAAAAATAATTAATAAATCATTTGTAAAAAAATTGCATATGCAGTAGGAGAAATCCAAAAATAGTTGTATATAGGTATTCATTAATATTTTCATATAAAATTTAATTATATGTTGATGAACATCCTATTACTTCTTACTTTTAAAATATTCGGTATAATGCAATGTCGGTGTGACACTGGTTCCAGTCAGCAGCGTTCAGTCCCGTCATCACAGGTTTAGCTTAGGGCATTTGCATCACAACACCGCATCAAGGCTGCATTGTCTAATTACTCGACAGACACGGCCGATTGTTTGCACCTCATTGAAGCCTAGCAGGTCCTTGGAATATTTATTTTTATAGATTAATTAGTGGTAAAGTTGATCATCTTTCAGCAGCTACTTGACTGTCGATTTTCTATGTGAGGGTACTACCGCGGTCAATCTGGCTCGTATATGAGGTGTAGTCAAGTGGCTACCGTTTGGCTATACCACCGTAAAAATAAAGATAATTGCGTAACAATCGGTTTGTGTAGTAAATTTTTAAAAGGTTTTGTTTAAAAATAGTACTTAAATAATACTTTTTTAGTTCCAAATTGTCATGTAACTTTCAATAAGTAATTTTAAATCATTTTAGTAATTTATTCCGATCGGAAAAAAACTCTAAAGGTAATTTGTTTGAGATTTCAGTGACTTCGAGTAGAATTCGAAGGACGATCGTATAAGGGCGTATAATGTAATGTATATTTATAAGCGGATCTCACGAGCCGTACGGACCTGTGGACCGGTGTGACTAATTTTGGGTAAGTGCCCACGTAGGCACCACGACTTACGAGGTAAGGGGTAAGGGTAAGAGGCTTAAGTGAAAATCATAGTACGATTTCGTCCCGGGTTTTTAGCGTAAAATTGTGTTTTTATACCTTTACACAAAAATAATGTTTTATACTATTAAACAACTGTAAATAATTCGTGTCTATTTATATTAAAAGTATTCTAGATAAAACAGTCGGGGTAGGGTACTCGGAGGACATCATGCGGAAGTATTTGTTTCTTAATTTTGTCTGTCTGTTTGTGCCCGTATCACGCAAAAAGTACTAAACGGATATTTATGTGGTTTTAACTGTTTGTTAGCTTGGGGTCCAAATTAAAATATAAGCCAAAATTAATCTGATTCCCGTGCGATAAATCACATTCTTACAGTTTGGCCTCCGTATTATATACTAGCCACACTACACTGGGAGATTATTTGAAATGGACATAATATAACGGCATTACCTTATTACCGCGGCCGAAGTCACTGGCAAAAGCTAGTAACTACATAATTATTGGCCCCTTTTTTAAGTACATTTGTTTAATGGAGTCAGTTTTTTGGATTAAAAGTTGGGAGTATCAGTATATTTTTCCTTTTCACCGTGAGCTTGTTGGCCCTCCGGCAAAATTTGGCTAATTAAGCCTTTGTTTCTTGATTATTTTTTCCTTGCTTCCGTTTCGTGATAATTAAGCAACAATGCGCTTCGTGATTGTTCCCAGACAACTTGACAACAAAGTCTCAGATATCATAAGTATCTAGTTAGATTATCTGTGCGTTTTCCTGAGCAAAGGTTTATAAGTACTATTAATTCGTTCATCAAATTCACTTAACAATCAAGAAATTCATAACTGCTTGGTACTTTGGCTACGAGCACACAAATTTGTTAGAAATACATCTCTATCTTAACTTTTAAAATAAACTACCATTTTCTACTAAGTTTTTTATCGAGATAGCATTAGAATATAGAGATAGATGGAATGTTATCATAAAATAATTAACCATTAAAACACACTGCGGAATATTCCTTAGTTATATTAAACGATATTTTCATTAACACAGTATAGGTAGGTACCCACAGATTTCAATGAATTATTGGTACTCGCCACAAAAGTTCGTAAACGATTTTCAATAAAAAATATTTTAATAGCCCTTTGAAAATGTCAATAATGGCTTCCGAGTATAACAATAGGGTTCCGTCCACCGACGCGAGCATTGTCACCGGCTTCAATAGGTGCCCTGCCTCTGGATAATGGCTCCTCAAATCATTTGCCTTTATGCATTCAAGAGTGACAACTCTCTTTTTAAAATATACCAAGTAATTGAAATCTCATCTGCCCGAGGACGAAGCATATTTGGAAATAAATGTTGACTCAATAAACTTTAAAGAAAAAATATTTTATACAGAGTCCAATATGAGAGTATTGCTATTATATCCCATTTAATAAACTCAGTTTAAAACACACATACCTATTCGCCGTCTCCGTTCACTCAGAAATTCTATCACAATAAAAAAACACGAGGCGTCTATTCTCATGGGATTTGCATTCACACTTTCAAGCGTAATCTCAAATGCTTTGCTCAGTGAGAGCGTCCCGTACAACAATAAACTCACACAGCCGGTGCATCTGCGCCAGATAAAAGTTTTAATGACTCCGACCATTCGAGTATAAAGGATGCGATTCGAGTTCTCTTCTCCTTCATCTAGATGACAGTAACGTTGCCGAGGAGCTAATCGATAAGACAACTTCTCGATTGAAAAAGTTTTGTGTACCCTACCTATTAATCGATTTAACATCTGAATGTTACTGAAGTTCGATCAATTACAAATTGTATTGCTTTTACTCGTTTGCTGTCTGTAAAGTTGGCACGAACGTTTAAAATAGGCGGAATAAAGTTGTAGATTATTCGCATTGGAGCAGAGAAGCGTCGTATAATGAATCAATGGGCAATAGGTCCGACCTTATAGGATTTCCAGCACTTGCACTACCAAAAATTTAAGTTGCAACGGTAAGGCGATTGCGCATCGAATACACCCCTATATTAGTTGCCGAATCCCATAAATGGAAATTTGAATAGAAATCGCTGACGCATTGCAATAGCCTTACCGGTGCAGCCACGGCCTTACTGATACATAGAAGACCAGAATACTATTCATAAATAATACACATAAACCAGTTGTTGATAATGTTAGGGCCCGGTAATTACTTCATTTTTCAAATGGGTTCCATCGCGAAAAATGTTTGAGCACTGCTGCTATAATTAATTATAATTTGTTTTTTATCATAATTGCTAACTTTTAAAGTCGTTTATTCTGGTATTATTATATTATTGGTATTTCAAATAAGAATCTCAATTTTCCGTACACCTGTATCGCACTTTTGTAGATCACCGACTCAGCTATAACTACGGGCCAAGAGTTTCCTGCCAAAAGATTTTCCAAGTTAACAGGAAGCAAACAATATCGGCCTCCACCTTCTGAACTTTGGGAGGAGTTTATATCAGTTCTATGTTCAAATAAAAAGAATGAACGATTTATCCTTACCTGTTAAATTGAAAAAGTTGCCGGGACCAACGTAAGGGCAGATTTACGTGCAACGAGTGCTGAGTAATATCAAAAAAGTTGAAAGGTACCGAATGGTTAGCGTTGCCAGTGCTGCGACAGCGGCTCGCTCAGCAATTTTAATAATTTCCAACAAATTCTAAAGTAACTTTGCTTCGGATATCGACGGACGAAAACGGATGCTCGTGGAATAGTGTTAAATAAAATAAACAAATATGTTGAGTATTAAGCAGTATTGAGAGTAGACTTTTTATTTTTTATTTCTTTCAAAAGTGACGCACAATTCACTTTAACTAATTATAAAAAATAGCGGCACCAAAATTTATTACATTCTAGCAATATGTGACATATTGAATCAGGCTATGATTCCAACATTATTTGCTAGGTGGCGACAGTCGTCACATGACAAGTAGCTTTGAGTAAATTAGTGAAGAAAATTTTTAAAAAAAGGGGGTGTACCATCTGCTACCCGATTTATTAATTGACATGCAATATTTACATTGCGAGTAGGTAGAGCGTTATGAGAATGAATATCTCCCATAGCTCCGCATCCGTGGAGTCAGCATAATCCAAGCTGCGCCACCTTTGTAAGCATGCGTTAAGATAGCCGCCCACTGAAGCGTACCTCGTAAACCTCTCACAGATAAAGAAACTTAAGCAACCGCATTTTTCTTGCGTAACATACATACAAGAACAGAGCTCATGGTAAGAAATTATGATATTACTTAAGTTACCAACTGTGATATCTTACAACAGATGATTATGGGTGATTAAGTGTATTATTCTTCACGTAGGATTATAATTATATCCAATTTCCGGTTTCTCATATTTTCAAAACTAATTATTTCTTATTTCTTATGCCTACTTATTACTTACTTGCAGTGTTTTTAATATTTTCAAGGTTGATTTAACCCCTGACCGGTTTAAAAATTTATAATCAATTTGTTTCAACCAATAAACAGCATTAACAAAGCCTACTGTCAATTGTTCAGTTATTTGTTAATCCCGATTTATAGCTCCAAAACACGATTTTCGGATAATTTCCACATGGCAACCTTAATTACCTAACGGCGACATTAATTTTGGCTTTGCCACGGCGAGTAATCTGCGCTCTCATTATAAACAAAATGCTATTGAACATGGATGTGGTTTACCAAAAAGGGCACTGGCGTGTTATGGAAACACTACCAATAATTATGCCATCAGTTTATATTCAAATATTATAAATCAACTTCAATTTTCATTCAACAACAGTCTACAACTTATAGAAATAATGCCATAGAAGTGCAGTGAATGTGTAAAGTACAGCAACAGTCTCAGAAATGCCAATAATAGTAAGCCTACCGACCTATATGCACGTAATCAAATATCGACTAACTATTTTTTATAAGCCCAAAAAAGGATGCGAATTCAATTAAAAAACGATACGCCGAGCAAAACAAACTATACTCTATGCATCTGATTCACTTTAATGCAAAGATAAATGCGTATATCTCGTTTCCACAGATGTCAAAGATAAAACATAACAATATCTCACTCGTAAAAGTATAAATAATAAATCCTTTAAATCTAGTCGGAGACACATAGGTAGGAGTACTGTTTTCTTTACTCTGAATAAAATAGACGAGATATGTTAAAAATATCTTCCATGATATTCTGTATTGAAACGAGCAGTAAAACAAACAATCCGAATCATGTTCAAATTACAACCAAACACAGAATGGCTACGCAAATGTTTGTTCAAGTCTGAACATAGTGCTACGTCGTAGCGCTACGGAACGGAGCTACGGTGGCTCGTAGCAGCTCTACGCGACGTGTCCGAGCCATTGGTTCGGAAACATTTACTCGATTAGACGGAAGGCATACGCTTTAGTGGTGGCGGAATTGTCTGCTTGGCCAGCGGATGCTTGATTTGTATATACTTTAATGTACTTACAAATTCTTTCTCCATAAAATATGTAGCTGAGATCAGAGATTATCATATTTTAGTATCATTTTAGGAGTCAAAGAGTCGAAGAAATTAAATCGATAAATCTCTTCTTAGTTATACATTTTAATAGGCACGCTATTCAATAGAGACCATAAAATATTTCTACACTTAAGACAGGTGGATAAAACCTAACGAAAAGTAAAACAAACATGAACGGATTATTATTTTATTAAATTTGGTGTTTTAACGTATTTTCCTTTGAAATAAAACTATTTTTACGGATTATATCGCGTTTATTTTTACTTTTTATGTTTTTATTTCAATGTGTAGTATTCGCGTAAATATAAGAAATCTGTATTTTCCTTTATTTAGGTATGCAATTATAATTAACATTACGGTTTCAATTTGGGCGAGCTCATCGGTGACCGAGTTGAACACGATCATTCTATACTTCATACCACTTCTCGTTGACCAAGGTAAAGACATAGGCCACTAGAACGAAAAGGTGGTGTTATATTCTATAGTCACGGAAACGAAACGAATAAGCTAGCTTATTTATTACATTATGTATTCCTCGTCCATACGTACGCAATATTAAGGTTAGTTGTGAGTTATTTGACCCGTTATCTCGCGGGAAGGGAATGGAGACGTGTCGCATCGAACACTTATCAACGTCGTCCGGTCGCCGGCCGAAACGAAACGGCCCCAGGCCGGCCACGACATTACTCACGTGCCCAGCTTAAGTGGAAGAATTTGCGGTAACGCTTGAACTATGGACACATTTAAAAGCGTTAAATTTTATTTGTTTTCAACAAAGTAGGTAAATGGCTTTCGATTTCACAAAACGCTGCATTGCTCATACGTCAGTCCACTAGTGGGCATAACCGACCTACAACGTCGTCATATAGTAATCTAGTTGTATCAAAAGCCCGTCTGAAAAGTTTATTGCGCTTTGTCACCGTTACTATAGTTTCATGAAAATTTACAACAACACACAGCAAAAAATATATAGGTTATTATGAAGTATGTTTAATAAAATGTACCCACCATATTTTTAGCAGGCTCCATACAGCTCTGTGAGGCACCATATTTTTTCTTGTTTAAAATCTACAAGAGTAGTGTTTTTATTTAGCTTATTTAATCAATTATATATAATCAGATATAATTACCCTAATAGCAATAGCAAAGGGAGCATTTAACAACAAAAAACACTTATTCCGCTCAAAAATATCGAAGAAGATCAAGCAGCGCTTTATTAAAACGTACATCTGAAGCTTTTTACTTTACGGGTCAGAGACGTGGACAATGACACAAAGACATAGAGAAAGATTAGAAGCTTTTGAGATGTGGTGCTGGGGGAGGATGGAAAGAATAAGCTGGACGTAAAAGATAACGAACCAAGAAGTACTAGAGAGAGTAGATGAAAGGAGAAGCCTGTTGACCAGCATTGCAAATAGAAGAGGAAAGATGATCGGGCATTTGCTACGACATGACGCTTTTATGAAAACAATCATAGAAGTGAAGAGGAAGACCTAGGAGAAGCTATTTCGACCAAGTGAATGTCGTGTCGTATCAAATGGTCAAAAAACTGGGAGAAAATCGCAGTAAATGTAAAAAACTCCACCGACAAGAGCATCGCTCTTAAGTTGATGATGAATCAATTATATGTTTAAGATTATTAAGGTTAAATACATTTATTTCTCAAAAAAATACAAAAATTACTTGTTGAGAAAATACAATATTATAATAGGTAAATTCATTCGATTTGCGCAGGCGCATAAATAAAAAGAAAAAAGGTAAAGTAAGGGGTAGTACTAAAATAATTGTCTAGTGTATAAAACAATAGCTGTTTTCTTAGGCCGGTGACATAGTAGTAGGTATTATTAAAAGATAAAATTATATAAATGAGTACAATAGAATATAAAATAAATATCGCACAAAGTAAAAGTGCCCGAGTGAACTATGTAAAACCTTTAGCGTGGAAAAATCCTTGCGCATCACTCTCTTCTGCTTCATTGAGTTTTGTGTTTCGGGCGTGTCTTTACGACCGCGCGGTTCGAGCACGTTTTGGATTTGAATTGAGATCATTCCGCCCAATATTTGTAAAGTTTGTTGATCCTTATGTATTCCATTTCGTAAAGATAGGTACGTTGATCTATTATCTTGTTATTTCAAAAATATTTTTTAATAGTCAGTACATAAATTGAACCAAGTTTTGTAATAATAATCGCATTAAACTTCTCGTTAAATAATCAACTAATAAGCGGTTGTAATCTGAAAATAAAACGTCAAACAATGGATTGAAATGTTACACAAGTGTGAAAATAGTACCACGTAAACATCGAGCAGTGAGATACTATAAAAAGCTGTTACCGCAATTGAAGCCAGATGCCGAGGCATTTAATAAAAAATAAACGCGAGCGGCGGCCGGTCGGCAATCTATCACGCTCTCAGTCATAAGCTGACTTTAATGCTGGGTCACTTCAGGCCTTTTTGTTGACGTTAATATTACTTAAAAAATTACAAAGTCATCGGGCGCTCTTTAAATGAAACGTCAGCGTCGGGATAAACGTCTGAATATTCATAGCGAGCGACCCATGGGTTGACGTCACTCACTTTTAATCAACGTTGAAATATTACACAACACACCTATTTTGTTGCTTTTCTGCCACGTTAATTAGCTTTTGTTCTAAAAAAACTCTAACGGCGGCTCGATCGGTTGTGTTGCTATTGTTTTGATATCGGGGTCTGTTCGCGTTAAATAAAGGCGTCTGGCTCGAGTTTCAGGTCGGGCTACCATGCACGGTCAATACCGTCGGCATGTTGCCGCTTTTAACTTTTATACAAAAGCATGAAAATATTCGTTTGTGACTTCAAAATTATGTGGTGAAAAAACCCTTTCAGCGTAACACAAAAAGTTGCTTTAACAGATGTAGCGCGTGCCCACAGTGCCCTCGACTGCGGTCAACGTACAAGCGAGAACGACACGGGCGGCAGAATGCGCCACCCCGGGCGATTTCACCCTTTGTTTTAAATGACGAGGAGTCGTCTTCGCCAGTCGAGAGCGTTAAGTGGGGAAGATGTCCCTGTTCCGTTGCTCCCCACATACTCAGCGAGTCGAGAATTCTCCGCGACTCGTGATGCAGCCAGAATGCAGATTTCAACGGCCTTTTGTTATAACGCAGCATGTGTAAGAATGGTTCCGGTAATACGCGTTGCATGTGTTATGTAATACTTGCAGTTCTGTTATTTATGTTGACGAAAAATTGTCTTTATATTACAGTTTATTATCTATTTTTTCATAGGTATAGGTAAATTGCTGACATATTTTTGATGGAATGGGCCATTAGAAATAATTGTGTGTTTGCTTGAATGCTCGATATGTAATATTGTAAGTAACTGGCACGTTCCTGCGCCACTAGAAACGCAAATGAGGATCGTTCTCCGGAGGCTTGGCGCAAATGAGTTTCTCAAATGAATCGTTACCGAGTGTAACGTCGGCAAACGAGAAATCATCCCGCTGAGCTCGTTCGAGCACTTTCCAATTTCGTGCATTGACGTTTGTCACACGCTTTGGTGTCACGTCTGTCTTTATAATAGCAATCTTGATTGCTTAATCAAGATTGCTATTATAAAGCCAAGTTGGTATATTCTTAAATTTGAGTCTTAACATAAGCATGTTGAGACTCCAATTTAAGAATATACCTATCCTCCATACTTCAATATATAAAACATAACGACGGAAAGGACACATAAATCTTATCGGAACAAAAAGTATAAATAAATAAGTACCTAAGTAAAGAAAATAAACTGTGAGTGCACTAAAGATAGTGAAAAATGTATTTTCTTTCACAAAGCGCATAACGTAGAGAACATGAAATATGGTTCGGATTCCGTTTGGCTCAGCGTGTGTCGGGGACTCTACCTATCGGTTTTCGCGACTCGAGAACTATCGAACTTATTTTGTGCATTTGTTTCCTATTTGAGCAGAGCTATGCACCAGAGGCACACATGTGTAAAGAGGTATACTGTTATGTTGTCACCCCGAATGCATTTAGATACTATAGTTTTATCTAGTCTTCTATACAAACAATTATTTAATCAGCGATTGGAGCTCTAAATAAATTCGACCGACAACAAAATGAAAATGTTCTTCTAACTTTTTGCTATCACCTAAAAACATGTAGGTATATAGGTAGGTTTACATATAAAATTACGTGTGGAGAGTAGATACCTTGAATCCAGTGACACTCTATCAATTCAAACAATGCTATATAATTAAATTCGTCGTACATAAACGTTCGCGTTCTCCGAGATATCAACACTAAATGAACGTTAGGCGATTACAGTAACGAGATACATGCCTCAGACAGGCGCGGGTGGAAATTACACTCACCGTTGACAAGCCTCGAATTAATTAAAGTCAAACAACGCAAGCATTCTGCAAAATTATCTCCTTGGCAAACGGAATTAATAATTTCATTTGGTGTATGCGCCCGTGCACGATGTCTAATTAGCATTTCGCTATCAAGCATACAGCATATATTCAGTTCAGTCTAGACGATGAGCAATAGGTGAATTAATTTGTGTGACAAGAGTTACAGATTTAGGGTTTTGGCGTTAATCAGCTAAGGGTTTCAGAATTTAAGAGTTCACACCGAGTTCGATATCTATTGTAATCACCCTGAGAGTATTTTAGGGATTGCAATCGCGCAGCCGACCGCCTGCTTAGTGCGCCCTCCGAAAGAGGAACGTCTCTACCTAGTAGTTTGATGTATAATCCCACAAGCCATACAAGCCGGGATTTACAATATGCCTTTATGGGCTGACCTATGAAGCTGTGACCTTCTATAATAAACTCGCGTAAGTAATAAAGGCTATATATAGAACGCTCTACACATACCAAAATAGACTTACGCTAAAATTGTAACAAACATTTGGAAATCCTGTCCCCGAAAAGCTTAGGAAATAGAATCACTATTCGTTCCCCTAGCCGTTGTACAGGCTGCGAGAGCCGTTGAAAGCTTTCCAATGTTTGATTGGAACAATCGATTTATCCTCGAAAATATGACTACTGTAAAGCGATATCGCTTTCGTACTTTATTTTACAGTCAAACACATTTAGCATAGTAGGTACTTCGTTACAATTTGGACCATTCATAAATGTTGTAAAAAATATATGTTTTTCAGACCGTGTGCGCTGAACGTCCTGCATACCTACAAAAAAGTATTTTTATTTTCCTCATCAAAAGTCTATTAAGTTCGTCTACTTTATAACTTTACTTAGGTATATTGAATCTAAATATATAAATATCTCTAACGATATTTACATTAAGACGTATTCTATTTCTATTTCACCGTATACTGGATAAAAAACTGTCTTTGAATTTCTTTAATATGTTCAATAGATTTATGGAAAAAATATTTTTTACCCTTGTGTAATAAATGTTAAGTTTTTTATATAAAACTCCTACTTATAATGCCTAATTCACGAACTAGAAAATTATATGTGTTGTACCAAAGTGTATGAACGACCACTAAGCTCACAAATATTATTTTTTTCCAAAAATTATACTTTGTCGAATTTATTCATGTGTGTTGTTTCAAAGCTACTAACCGATTTTTGGAACAAAAATGTATGTATTTGTAGTAATTACAACCCATCGTCTATCATTATCCTAGGCATAGAACAAAGCAGGGCATGGAAGCTTAAAGAGTTTTTCTTACGGCTGCAACTTGGTCTGTAAGTTCAAATGGCAAAGTTTTGGTTTCAGACATGCCGACCTAAGTGCACTTTGTCACTTAAATTGGAAAATATTGTTCTCTACCAAGAAACGGGGACGACTGTTTTCAACTAAAAGAATGTCATTGTTATTTTATACGATTTGAAAAGCGCTCAGTGGGCTCAGTGAGAACGTCCTTACATTAGAATGACGAAGATCGTATAACTCTGTTTTATGTTTATAGGGAAAAATACTTTGCATGCTAACAGATGTTTAAGCTGCGGTGTTTCAGATAAAATATATCTACCATAGAATACTACTATGATATTATGTAAATGTCTTTTGTAATTCATGGGAGTTGTGTTGAACTAGGTATAAAATAAATTATTGTTATTGCTACAGCGAAACCATAAAATAAATTATAAGAAAACTAGGTTTTTCCCCTTTCGCTAGCGTAGATTTTTTATGGATGTTGACAACAGCGCCACCTGCCGGGACTAACTATAGCCAAGAGCCATCCAGGTGACACCACAAATATAAACAAAATCATCAAAATCGGTCAAGCCGTTTAGGAGGAGTAGAATTACGAACCCACGCACACCGGCACTTTAATAGGTATTATGAACCTAAGTTGAACATGTACCTATTCGTTATTATTTTCTTCGTCTGTCTATACACTTTATTTGAAAATGAATATGAAAATGAAAATTAATTTATTTCCAAAGTACACAAGGTGTTACAAAGATAAAAAAGTAATAAGAACAAAGTTGTACTAAGTAGTAGTGTTACAAATTAAACCATTGTCTGTGGATCTCACACTAGGCCTAGCCTGTATCGTGGGGTCCGAAAAAAGGTTTACCAGCAGTTTTAGCAGTCGGAAGAAAAGAAAGAACTTATAGTCATTAGGTAAAAAATAATTATTAGGTGATATTATGCGATAACACTTAATAGTCTCCGAGCTTTGTTCGCTAAACGCACTTACGAAACCCAGCGCGCATTGTTTGTTAGTATTTAGTAATTTACAAAACAAACACAACAGAAGCTGACTAGATAAGGGTCAAATTCCAATATTGGATTTAGTTTTGGCGCTGAGACCGCAACTGCAACAATTTAGTGCTCTCTAACAGTGCAGAAGCAAAGTTTCACATTATTAAAGTTTTGGCCCGAGTTACCACCACTTACGGCGTGTAACACTTTGCACTTGCCCTCGCGTAATGTATTTAGCACGTTTGCATCAGTAATCACGGCCTCTTTTCACGCTCCTCCCCGTGGCTCCGTTTTATTATTTACATATACGCAGCAAACTTTAAAAGTTACTGGTTCTTCTTGTGACTCTACAGCTGAGTGAGTTTCCGGTGAGTATACAAGGTGTTAGGTTAAACAAGTGACGTATTGATGGAGGGTATTCAGTATTCGATTCTTGTCCTAAATATTTAAAAACTAAATAAATTTTAAACTAATCATCAACTTTCGGACTTATTATTAGGTTATACATAATATTTTTGCCGGTTCCAAATTAAGTTTGAAGTATGAAGAGAAAACTGATTATACTAAAGTTCATTCACCTATGATAAGATAACTTACAGTAACTCGCTAGCCCAAGATTCCCCTGCTTTTTGGATCTTTTTAGGATTTATTTAATTATATTTTATTTGATATTTCTAAGCATAGATTATCATGAGGTTTAATAAGTCACTCGTTTAACCTAACACTCTGTATACTAAAATATCTCAAACCATTACACTACTATTCCTTGGAGGGGTAAACTATCCAATGCATTGCATACACATTTTGTCAATGGTGTTTTGGTTCCAATGTAAGAGGGAGCGAGGATTACACCATTATACCGGGCATACCCTCCCATATTCAAGGAGGGATCCGGTCCATAGTCATAGAATTTCACACTTATTAACTTTTTTATTGAATATTATTATTTTGCCTCCCAGATTCTAATAAAAATAGACGGCAATGGTTATATTTATTCACAAAATAACTTTTATATGAGATGAGTCAAAAAGTAATAAAGACGCAACACAATGTTTGCAGCGAAACATGTTATAAAGTTCTTTATATTTTTTCCTAAGAAACACGTGATGAATATACATTCATCATAAGCTTTTGTTTACTCAACTGTAATATTACCTCAAATAGACACCTAGCAAAGAAAATCTAAACAAAATCCTTGGCGAGAAAAAATAAAATCTAAAAATGCTCGTTTTGTCTTAGACATTCCTCTAACCGTACTCAACCAATTTGATCAACTCGAAACCATTCCGTTTCGGGAATTGCTGGCAGCAAGCAATGAGGGAGGCATTTTAAAAAAGGTCCGAGCCATTGTCCCGCTCCGTCGCGACGCTTAACCCACCAGTCTCGGAGCACAAAGCCACTACAATAGGTAAATGGGCTTTCTGCGCTTGAAACTACGTTCACATTATGCTTTACAGTTTACTGTAGACGACGGAGGTGCGCGGCGAGCATTGTAGCTGCGTCTTATTACAGTATGCATAATAACATAACATTCATAACTGACACCGCGCTACCCTCCCGGCTGGGTTTATTAAAACCAAGCCGGGTTATGCCGGCCTCTTTTGAATGTGTAATCAAGGTGATTATTTGTTTAAGGCTTGTTCCTCGTTTTGTACAATTATTATTGAATATGTTCTTTACTCCTACGTATATAATATCTATAAATAAATATCGTCCGACTGACACACCAACTCTATGGTCCCGAACTAGGCAACGCTTGTACTGTGGGTACCGTAAAATGGACTGGGGGCCATCCCAGTGTCACCCAAACTAGGGCAAATTACGAAAAGGCCGATTACGAAATTTACCCCAGTGGTAAACGAACCCTCAACCACCATGAGCAGTGAACCGAGCGGCCTACGCTCGAACCACTGCGCCAAGCGGTCGTCAAATATATAACACAAATCTCTATGATGCATATAAATATCACTTTTTTCTGCATAATATGCGAGTATAAATGTACAGTATAATAACATAAAAAGCGTTCCGGGGTTAATATTTATTGAGATCATGGAGCATTATATGATATCACAAAATGTTTATACGCAACGCTCGCGCGTAAGTTGTGGGCAGATAAAACAAAACGATCCGACCCCGAACACCGCTATTATTTGGACGATAACTGCTCCCTGCATCGACATCCAAATCCCTATCTCGGATATAAGACACGTTTGGTCAACAGTGAGTAGTGTTTAAGGAAATAAGTGATACGATACGTCTTTCTCGCGCCACGTGCAGATGATGTTGACGGATTGCTTGTTCAGAACGAATTCATCAACACGTCACTGATAGAATTAGTTGTTTTTATTTGCGGGATTGTACTTACACATATTTTCTCTACATTGGATCAATTTAGGTAAGTACCTCTCGCAAATACAAACCTATCAAGTGATCCATTTGCGTTTTTACCTTATAATTTAATAAAACAGGAAAACAGCTAGATGTTAGCTTAGCAGTACATGTCTAATACAAAAGTACCAGGAACGCATAAATGTACGGTGATTTAACTATAACAATTAAAAAAAAAATCGCCAGGCTAACACACCCACAAACTAAGCAACACTTGTTCTACTTACTTATGAGTACCGTACAATGGACTGAGGGAGGTTTGAATGACACCCAGGCCAAGGAAGATTACAAAAATATTTGACGCTGTTCTGATGCTGGCATTACGCAAGTCCAACATATCTCGACAAAAGAGTTCATCCACTTTGCTCGACCATAATGCACTCGTGTTCAAGATTCCAAGCACAATACAAGGCATTGTACGTAATAAAAAGATTTCTCAGTTCTGTTAGGTATCTTTATTTGAATAGAACGTAGACCAAACGAAATATTCGTAATGCGATAGTAATGTATTCTACATTCCGGCCACGTCTACTCCACATGCAAGGTTCTGCGTACATATTTTCATACGTTTCTCTTGGATTTTAATAAAACCGATGGATACGAAGTGCCACAGTCTCGTGCTTTTAGTTTGGCAAATATGGCGAAACTTGTATTGTGATAGGCATCTCTGGAGAGCCTCTGTTGTTCAGGCGCCGGAGTAGCCTGAAAGATAGCCGTAAGTGGATTGTGGAGATATCGACCAACTACCAAGTATGACATACGAGCTAAACAAGCACTTCTACGAATTGATTGGAGCGACCCGTTTTATCAATAAATCGTATGATTAGATTATCAGAAAAATAATTTTTATTTCATTTGATATAGAATTCTATTTATATCAGCTACTTACCTAAAGTTATTTTAATCTCTTCGCTTAGCATGTTATGTCTTGGTGACGCTCATAATTATTTCGCATAACAATTACGGTTTATATTTAAGTGAGGCAAGCAGGGATCCAGGTTGTACCCAGTTAATTGGCTTGAAGCCATGAATTGCAAATGTAATGCGTAAGATCTTAATAATTATAGCTTAGGACAACATCGTTTCATAAACTTATGATAGTATGATGACAAGATAAGCTATCTTATAGCCGTATTAATAAATCAATCTTAAGGCTGAGCGATCTTTAGAGCGCTTTTTACATCTCATTTTGTAGTGGTATGACATAAGAATCACTTTACCAAGATCGCTCATAGACTTGAGATTGATCTATTAATACCACAGACTTCTAAATAGCTCTGTGAATACTACACATCCTACTAATATTATAAATGTGAAAGTTTGTGAATGTGGATGTAGGTATGTATGTTTGTTACTCCTTCAGGCAAAAACTACTGAACGGATTTGGATGAAATTTGGAACACAGATAGTTTATAACCGGGATTTACATATAGGATACTTTTTATCCCGATAATCCCGAAATTTTAGTTTCGTTAAATACTACGCGGACGAAGTCGGGGGGCACAGCTAGTATATTAATAAAACAAACTTGCGAGGAATACAAGCATCTATAGGCGTAGACTTAACATCACAAGAATCTTAGGCTTGTTACCGACTTTGTTATATAAAAAATGATTATCGGGAAATATCGTTAATAGTTATGCAACACCAAAAAAATTAGGGAAATCTTTTAACTTTTTTTTGGGTTTCAGTGTTGCCTCTTTGGTGATGTCAAATGTTTATTATAGTTAAACCATTATTGAAAAAAAAAATTGTCAACACTGGGTTTTTGTCCATACATTTTTGGACTCTCCGTTTAACAAGTCTAAAAAACTGTCATGGGGGCAAAGCATGGGGGTAAGCTAATGTTATAAATAGGTCAGCCATTAAATCGTTTATTAACTGTAATAATGCTCACTGGCGTAAAGTTAATTTGCTCGGAGCGCGGAAAATTGCGCTGAACCCTACCTGTGGCTTATTAGTCTTCATTCATTCTATAAAAAAGTAATAATAACATCAGAACCACAGGAAATTGAGTTTTGTGTACGATTTTTTTGGATAAAATTAGGTTGAACACGCAGTTAGTTTCGGCGAACAAGTCAGTGAGGTAAACCGTAGTTAGAAAACCGAATACCTATATAAATAAAATAATTTGTTCTGATATTTAAGTTTGTACTGTAACACAGTTCGGCGTATAAAGGCAATAAACGTGGAAAAGTTAGAACTTGGATATTGTTTTCTTATTTTACGCGAATACTACACATTGAAAATTATTTTTAAGATTAGATTTAAGAATTAATTTTTCAATTAGATCTTGGATTTCAAATTAAACTTTTCGTTTCAAAATTATCTTTAAATTATAGATAACTGTTGTCACAGTTAATGTGACTAACCTAACCTAGTAAATTTGAGAGTTTCCACCGGTAAATAGGTAGTAGGGTCTATGTTTACTTTAGAATTTTGTATGTGGGTAGCTAGTTAAAATGTGTTTCGTCTACCGTCATCTGCCTACCCGCGATTAATGCGATTTTGTGTTGTCGTATGACTCGGTACTGACCGAATTCCGTGTGGCATAGACGTTCTCGCGCGTGCTCCTGTGCCTTAAATTCCTAATCGGATGAAATCTACCTAATCTTCTGTGTATTTGTGTTGTGTGAACTCTAAACCCCTTGGTAGCGCTACAGTACTGTGCCTGTGCTGAAGGACCTGATGATCCAGCCATATCACCCGAGGAATGCACCCACCTCCATCGTGCCGGTAATGTATATGCTTGACATTGACCTGGACCCTTAAAGTTCTGCCTTATATTTCCTTTATTGGATTTAGCCCAGCATAGATTAGGTAGGTTCGGCTATGCTAGGAACCTACCGCGACAGTCTATAATAAAATTTAAAAACTGTCTAAATAAAACAAACAAATTGAGGGCCGTATTCACAAACATTATCTACTATGAGGTCTCACAGTGCGATATCAAATTTGATATACTATCGGTCCCTTACTTAGGCTAGTATTGGTTGTGAATACGGCCGAAAATATACCAATGCCCATAACTAACCCTCTCTGTATCTGAAGGAGTGTTATTTTTACTGGTTGTCGATAAAGTGTCTGTAATGGGAACTCGCTGGGATAGTGGGATGAGCTCTAAACAAATGACAATCGGGCCGGCGACTCCACACCGTCATCCAATCCGATCGGAGGCAATTCCCCACGACAAAGATTTTCTATCCCTTGGGCAAATATGCACTCATGAGTCTGCGAACTACGATGAAAGTCGTATAGAAAATTGAATTGTACCTACCTACGGAAAGGGTCTTGTTTATTTTGATATAGCTCACTATGGTGTAGGTATGCCGTTGACGTGTGCCGGGATGATCGTGACTGTTTATACGTAGGCTAGTATTCATCCGTGGCTGAGCCCGCGGCACGTGAATGTCAAGGAAGAAAAGTCAGACATTACGTGATTCTAGAGCGTTATAAAATTTTACTCCCTATCTAATTTCATTCAAATCTTTTCACCATTCAGTTTTGTTTTAAGTAGGTACTTACATAATAATAGTTCAGAAAGTATTGCGTGATGCTACGAAAAACTTAGGCTCGTATTAATAAGTCGATCTCAAGTCTGAGAGCGATCTCGGAAATGTCATTCTTATGTCATACTAATACAAAAAGACATGTCAAAAGCGTACTCAAGACTGCATATTCATAAATCTATCTCAAGTCCTCTGACTTGAGATAGATTTAGGCATACAGGCCAACTTACAAACTTTCAAATTTTAAATATGTATTGTTTTTAATTGTAAATTACAAAACATTGGTAAGGATTTTTGGTTATTTACAATATTACTAATACTATTTTCCAATAGATAATAACAATATGTTTAATTGCTTGATTTTTTTTTGGAGAATAGTGACGATAACTACATTATAAAACAGTTCAACGGTATAAAATGTCCCGTTGGATTACATATAAAATGTGGGTCATGATAAATTTCCATAATCAATCAGGCTAATTTCATATCGCTTAGAACACTGAACTAGCTCATTCGTGAGCCCTTTGCGGCACATTTTTTCTACCGGTCGATAGGAGCACATGTGTTGTGAGCATCGGAAGACTATATTTTTCCGCTAAGCCGAGATTCGCTAACGACATGAAAAAGTTTTGATGGATATTTCATAGCCCTAGTAAAAAACACAACAGTCTGCGGGCATCCAATAACGAAAGTTTCGACTGTCCTTTTCTCGTTAGTTGAATTGAGACAGTTGGGGGGGTCGCCTTTTACTTCGTATAGGTTGGGTTATTTGTTAGTTATTTTCGGAAAGATGGCGAAATATCAAGAGTTTATAAAATGATCATATTATTTAAATATAGGTACAATTTTTAGGATCTACGAGTGTATATATACAGAAAAAGTACTTAATCACATTATATTAGTTAAGAATTCGAAAAACCGATCCAGAGAAATCGTACCTTATTGCAATATGAAAAAATAACAAATCATGTATTGTGTGTAGGTACCTACCTACCAACTTTATGTTAATAAATATTGTTTTAATAACTTGACATGTTCTGAATAACGTTGTGTCGTGCCATATATGGTGACACCTTGTCAAAATTCTTCCACCTGTATTTCAACTACTCATCTATCAACAAAGGTAAGTGGAGACATTTTGGTTTTCCAAAATGGACGGTCACATTTTTGTATTTTATTGTTATTAATTGTGTTTGTTAATGCTATTTGTTACTCGACATTGGCAGAATCATATTTGGCTTGACCCAATTGTAAGAGGCCATTAATATATATAATATAGATATATATGTATATATATATATATATGTATGTATGTATATATATATATGTATACATAAAAAAAAACAAATGAAAATAAAATGGAAACGACGTCAGGCTCCATTCTACAAACGAAATTTGACAGGTGAATCTGTATCTGTCTGAATATAGCGTTGATGCCGACATAAAACATGAATATTAATTTTAATTTAAAAAATAACGTCTCCCGTAAAATGGGTAACTCACACATGTTAATAGATGAAAGACTTTGAATGGCGTTCATTAACTTTGTAATATATTTTTGAAACAAACGCCACCTTCGCATATATCTTAATTGGTTCGCATTAAACATTTCGCTGTTCAATCTCCAGTGTGTTATTATTTTTCATTGTGGTCCGTTATTGCGGACGCGAGTTGGAAACACAACAGAATAAAAAAAATCAATTTATTTCCCTTGTGAGCGAACATGTCCCGAGCTAATCCAGTTTGTTCGACCGCGCAAGGGTTGAATCGTCAATGAGGAACGCAGTCCAAATGTAAAAGTGTGCCACTCGGGGAAAAAGTATCGAATATTGGCTCTTCGCAATGAAACCCGGCCCTGAATGAGATCAGTATCTATTTGTAATTCTCCTTACTCGTAGAAAGGTCCGTGAAACTTAAAGTCTTATATAGTTTCTCGAGTAACTTCCAAAATGTGTTTAGGTAATATGTTATAGAGTTTAGTTTCTTTATTGTTTGTACGTGAACGATATTGAGAATTATCTACCAACTTATTTTGTATAATTCAAGGACCAACATAATAAAAAAAAATAAAGCTCCATCATAGTTTCAAAAGTAGACAGATAACAAACATGTCTCATCCTTTTCAAATTCAGGTTATTGAACCTTTTCAACTGGAAATTAATAAAGAGCTCACAGCTGTAGAAAAAATATGAAATGTTAAAAATGTTTTTGTATTACATTCCGGTGCTCGCAAAGGCTCTCCTTTTTATATTTAACGTCAGTTACATTAATTTGTTTTGCAAGCACTCCGCGATTATACTTCGTCAGTTTTATGTTGACCTGGCAAGCGCAAGACTAAAGCAATTAAAAAGGAAAAGGGTTCGGTTCTTCAGTTTGGTGGTGGTGATTATGACGCTTGAGTTAATTAATTTATAAATAGTTTATAATATATTTATTGTATTCATATTATCCAACCAATATTTTCATATATTTTTGCTATCTTATACTTAGATAATAATGTATTTGAATGATTGAAATAGTAGGTATACCTACATATTAAACTGATTCATATCGCTAATTTAGATAGTAATCATATAGCGCATGTTAACACAATATGCTGTTTTCCAACAAAACACTTGTCTGTTAACACGCTCTCAAAATACCTACCAGCCAGAACGCTGCATTTTATATGACTTTTATTTTTTAACTTCAAAACTCATCACAAACGAGTAGGATGCTCCGACTGCTGGCTTTAGAGCAGAAAAACTTATGAATAAAAAATGAATTCCTTGGTTTTTAAATTAGCATTACAAAGAGAGGGTAATTCTCGTACCTTTGCGCCTGCAAAAGAATTGTATAAACGTAGTCTTCGTCGTTTTATTGTAGGTGAAAAATCAACGTTTTACATAAAACAATTTTAAGCGCTCGAAACCATTAGGGTGAGGACAGCTACGATTTTATGGAAATACTTTTATGATTTTCGACACTAATGTAGGTACTTTATAGTATATGTTAGTGCGTACGAGGTAATGTGTAGTAGGTATTCCAAACGATAAATAAATTAATTTTCATTTTCATTGCTCCTGAACACTAAGTAATAATTGATTACACTTTCAGTGCCAGTCGTGTAGGGGCTGAGCTCTCAAAAACTCACAATATAAATCGAATTGTTCCGCCACATTTAACCCTCCAGTTACGTGCGAGAGCCGCGTGATTGATCCGACTAAATGGCACGTAGCATTTTTTTCTGGAAACTTACTTTTTTGTGTGAAATTTATTTGTAAAATAGGGATGATGACGATGAATTTTTTTAATAATATTTTGAATTAAGTATGTCTTACGATTAGGTAGGTGCTACCAGTTAAATAATATTCAAATTGACAAAATTATAGATGTTTAATGTTTCGAAAATAGTTCTAGTTAGTGAAGCAAACTTTAATATGCAATATCTTTGTATTACAATTTCACAATAGGTATTTAAAAAGAAATATGTCTACTGATGAGTTAATACCATAGTATAAAAAATATACAGAATTCAATATTAGTCACCATCCCAATTGCAGAACCTAATCTTGCCAAAATAAAACATGGTAATTCTTGTATCTATAAAGTAGATATTATTTACTAAGTGACCCACTGACTTGAAATTAGGCGGGATATATTTACTTTACGCGCAAACACATGCAGAGGACATGTACCTAGTCTATTATATTTTAATGAAGCATTGGTACATTAGCAGGTCCTGAACTAGCATAATAATATTGAATAGTGACGTAAAACAACAACGATAGTGGGTTTTCATTGACTACATGACAAACCAACTCATTGAATATAATTATTGTTAAAATTAAATATGCCCAAGTTCCTTGTGATAAGGGTCACGCGAGCGCCCACGCTCTCAGAGCTTACGCCCACTTGCGTGCAGTGAAACGGTAAAAGTGAATAATTTTCGCGTCAACCGTGTATTAGTTTATGTTTTGAACGACATTAAGGGCGGTTTCAGATTAATAGTACTTTTTCGGCTCGAATACCTAAGCTTGTTTTTGGAAGCGCGTGTAGGCACGTATTGGCGTGCCTTTTGCCACACGCGCAACTCCTACGAGCAATGACGCGCTTATACGCTCATATAAGCGCGTTCGATTTTATGAAGTGCATAGTTTGGCGCGCCTGTATGCGCCCAAAGTACCGATTTATGTTGTTACATGTGTACCTATCTATTTATTTTTTGACAGTACCTACAATATAGAGACAATATATTATACAACGCAAGTATATATATCATAAGCTTAGGTACCTTTCAAAATGTCATCAGCGCAAAGGGGGATTTAAGGCGTACTAAAGGCAAAACATGTTGTTTATTATTATTTATAGTTATTTACTTAGGTAAGTGGATATCAATAGTAGGTAAACAGTGAACAGCCCTCAGATATAGATTTACATAGATAACGCAAGTATCACGATGTGTATTGCAACCAAGCGTGCCGAATTTTTAACACCTCTGTGACGTCATTAGTGACGGGAAATCCAAACCGATTCCACGACACCGATGCTGCCGATGCCCCTCCGCTCCGCCCGCTACGATTCTCTCGAGTGATTATCTCGCTCATACTCATATTTTTTATATCTGTAGTCGCGCGGACTGCAAGTTAGCGGCGTCTAATTTTGACGCTTGGTCTGGGTTTCCTACTCGCGAAGTACATGCATTTGCGTTATCTAAGTAAAATATTGATTTACAACAACAACAAACAGCCCCTCCCAGCCTAAGGTCAAAATGGGTAGGAATATTCTTATTTCAAAAAATACAATCCCCTTATATTTTACTTTTTATTAAGCAAATGCCCACTATACGAATACATCTCAATTCCAGCATTGTATGTACAATCCCTTACGTCTCAAGCGTCACTTTATTCTCATTGTGAAAAGAAAGCTCGCGTCACAACTCATTGTAGTGCCGTATTATTCCAGCAAAAGGGCTCAATTTTGTGTGAAGTGATAACATTTTCATGATAATGCGCCGAGAACACCCGCCTTATATTACATTGCGGCTATCCTGACACACGCTTTGACGACGTAACAAAATATGAGATTCTATGCATAACTAGTGGATTGATAAAATATGTAATACACACTTTATTGCCCACGGCGTGAAATCCTGCATTTCGTGCCGATATTTGCCGCTCTCTTATTCTTGATACAGCAAGACGGGTTTTGGTTATATGTATATATTTTGCACTGGTAATAATAAATAATACTTGATTCAAATCCATGATATTTGGTGAGATATTCGAGTAAATACAGTCAATTTATATTTTAGAATATCATGTTGACATTTTATAATTTTGTACTCTGTGAGTATGTACCTGATAGGAAATAGAACATAATTAAAAATAAACAAATATAATTCATGGTAGTATAACTTAAGTAAAACATATTATCACTCAATTAATTTTACAAACGTGAAAATTTATATAGTGTAAGTTCGGTACTGCAATAAAAATATAGGCAACTTTGAGCGCCGTTTAAAATGTCGCCTATTCTGTTTTTTTTATTATTGCATTGTCATGTTTTCCGAGCCCGTGTCACCGCGTGACGGGCTCACAAAATGTATCAAAAGATACGTTCAAACATGCCCCTCTCTGCGTGTCATACAAAAAACAGTGACACCGGAATTTCTCATTACAGCTACAAGCAAGATTCCCATACATCACGATGGGAAAATATCGCTTTAAACGTCGCCCGACGCCATTAATAGTCGCAAGTACATACGTACCCACGTTTATATGGAGTCCAATAAAATTCGCACATATGCGTCAAGGAAGAGTTATGCGGGGATGAAACGAAATGCGTAGGTACTTAATTTAACTCTAGAGTAGGGTGCCACACTAGCGTCCGATACTGAAACACCACTAAATATTTAAGTTCCACTTAGCCTATTAAGCAGTTCTCATATTTGGGTTGCATTTGAGTACTTAGCGGCAAGTCGGCACCTTGCAGTTAGTCGCAAAAGCCTTACTTTATAGAATGTGTATGATAGTTTAGAGGTTTTGGCTGAGAATCATTCAAGATTATAATCTGGATTTAAATAAAGTTCCTACCTAGTTATATCCTTGGAATCCACGCGGGCGGGACCTCGGATAGGTGCCTATATATTTCCGTAACGAAGTCTACTTATACTCGTACATTTTCAATCTTGTCTATATATGACTAGTCTAGATTCTATAAGAAAGTAACTCTGCTACTTGTGTACCCAATTTGCTTCACAGAAGCGTAGCGTGCAGATGTGTGCGTAATGAGAAAACCGATGGAGGAATTTCCGAGAGGTTTCAATTACCAGCACCTAGTTCTTGATTAAAAAATAATAAACGTTAATGAACACCAATCAACGTTAGTAAATTGTAGTAAACGCCCGGAGGGTCTTAAAACATTTGCTTTAATTAAGACGGGAAAACATGACCTTAGAAGGGTTGAGCCAGTGCGTAATGACTACGCAGAGATACATTTAAGTAGCTAAAGTGGTAGGTGCCCCTGAAACCATGTTAATTTAATTGAAATTACTTTTAAGTACCGCGCTGTCGTGGTCAATATTACTAGGGATCTTGGAAGGTAGATTTTTTCTTGTTATCAGCCCACTGGCCGCTTTCTTTTTAGATATACCTACTACAATTACATAATGAAATATTTTCAACTGCTACCAATATCGCTGGTGAAAAAAACAGTTATCACCAGATATATTTAAATTTAACTATTTCCTTTTCTGATAAATAGGTGACAAAAAGATACGGACCCCTAAAAAATAATTATTATTTCAAGCATGTCCTTGTCTATCTTTTCAGAACCTAGTATAGTTCTACATAAATTTCTGGTGCGCGTGAGTTCGTAATCATTCTCCTCTTAAACGGCTAGACCGATTATAATGGTATGTTTTGTATACTTATAGGTTCACCTAGATGATGCTTAGCTATAGCTGGACGTGCTAGATGGCGTTGTTGTTGACATCCAGAAAATACTAGTCAGCTAGTAGCAAGTAGTATTTATATTTACAAAATAGTCATAATAGATCTAATGACACACATTTATCTTTGAAATCGGATTCGAATAACACGTAAAAATAAAAATGCCAAAATGATGCAACTAAACCGACATTTCCATCTACTTAATAGTCAAAGATCATCTACAATGAACTTCTACGACGCTATAATAAGACGCTATAATGAACTTCTCACTCACGATCAAACTTTTCTCTCTACATCTAGTATTAACTACGCCGCAGTAATGGAATCCCTCAGTGCTGAATTACGTAGTAGCATGTCTCTCCATTAGCCCAGTCTTAATTAGGAGCCATCAGGGAAGATCTCTAGAGCCAAGTTGGTCGCAACGGGGCGGCTTAATCCTGTCATCAGAATTCTGATCACGTCTACATAGTTGTATGGGTGCGCCGAATGTCAGCGGTGCGGCCGCATCGAATTTATAATCAAGAGATGACTAGTATCTCAATATTGAACTTGGCTCGGTTGTGTTTCATTTCGGATGTTTGTATGTTTTAACGGAACTAAAAATTATTCAACTTTCAAAGAATTTAATCATAAATTAACGTAATGAATTCCGACACTTCTTACATTACAAAACTAGTTTGCCCAAAATATCAATTCGTTATTGAAATGACTACGGAACCCTACATTATGCATGGCACGATACTCCCTTGGCCAGTTTTTCATGCATAAAATAATTAACGTAATCTCTGAAGGGTAGGGAAGGGTCAAAAACATTGAAAAGTACAAACTTCAATGTCAGCCTATTATGAAAAAAAAACTATTATAGTTCATATTTAAATGCCTATCCAAACGTATCCAAAAATTTCAAACATATAAAGGTATCTCAAAAGCAGGTAGGTGAGAACTAAACGGTAACATATTCGGCCTTAAATAGCCTCAAAGAGAAGTCTTACTTATTCTATTCACAGCTAGAGCGGATTAACAAGCGTCACGAGTGATTTACATCCCTACCTTGTGATACTGAATTCCCTTTGTGCTTGAGAACACGTGGAACGGGCCCTGATCAATCTTCCTTTGAACCATTGTATTGGGACAGTGGGATGGATGTCAGTGATGATCGGACACGCATTATTTTTCAGATCACGATTGCTATGTAGGTGCGAATAAAAGTATTAAGAAGGGACATTGCTGAATAGTATTCTATTGTTGGATAATTCTCCTACCCACCTAACCGCACCGAGTGAAAATTATAAAACAGCGAGCAGCACGACCGACGAGACACTCTGCACTTGATTCTCGGACACGACGGAAGTATTGATTGTGATAGGAAGGTTTCCTTATAGTTATTGTCAAAGTTATGTAAACGTTGTTGTGTGAAGTAATGTTCATTGTGATAATTAAATTGTAGTAATCTTGATTTTTGTCATATTTTTTAAAGAAATTACTTCGTAGTTTCTTTTACTATTTTATGTCATCACAATATACGGTTCTTATTACAAAATACGATTTGAAAATTCAGACTAATATTGCTCTGTAAACTTTGTATGTTACTAGTTGCTGCCCGCGACTTCGTCCGCGTTGACTTTAGTAAAGTATTCTATATGTTAATCCAGGTTATAAACTATCTGTGTTTCAAATTTCATCCAAATCCGTTCAGTAGTTTTTGCGTGAAAGAGTAACAAACATACATCCACACTCACAAACTTTCGCATTTATAATATTAAGTAGGATGTAATATGTCGCAGGTGGATTGCTTAATTCGCTGTTTTTTGCAAAACTGTTCTGTTATGTAAACCAGCCAAACGACGCACATGGATGAATGGATTTCCGGTTGGGTGGTCATAAAATAACCCTAACCTATACCTAGCCTATGCTATGCTTGGGTAAGTAGGATTATTAAAAAGCTTCCGAGCATAGCGCAATGGCAACGTTGTTCAGCTGTTTCAAATATCGGAGCTGTTTTGTAAAACAACTAGTAATTATATTAAACAGCTAATCAAGCCATCCATCTGTGACATGTATACTTAGACTAGGTAGGATTTAAGTTTAATTCTGAACAGAATACTTTTATGACAAAAATGTTCTTAAAATTTAGCAAACAATATAATTAATAAAGATTAAATTCATTACGCAAATACGTTACGTAAGTTAAGTGTCGTGAGGATTGTCTAGTCATATTATTTCCCTAGCTAGGAAACTGAATTCTACGCGCTTAAACCGGATCACTACGAGCCGGGCGAGGCATTAAACGAATCCCCGCTAGAGCGGGCCCTGTAATACTCTACAGATTCAACTGGCGGTATTAAATCTTTAAAAATAACACACTTTAACAAAATGCTAGCGTGTTTCGTATGTTACGCAAATTTTGTGTAGTATTTTTGTCTTTATTTTTGTTGGTAAATTTATGAGCTTGGTTTATTAATTGCGATGTTTTATGACAAGTAATTCTCATAATAAGTAGGTATATAGTTTGACAGTAATACTCGTTAATTCGTTCACAAAACTTTGGTATTGAATGTGGTATCACATACCGATAAGAAACGTGCGTGACATATGTGAAATACCGATGAGAAATTAAAACTCAATAATTTAGTTTAGCCATTATACAGCTAAACTAAAGATTTGTGTTATTTTCATGCAGAATGGATGCAATAATACATACTAACAATCCCACATTCATTCAGGTTAGTAAATAGGTATTAATGTCACCAAGGATTTCATTCCAAGTTTAAACTAAATAAGAATTTCAGCGATTTTCAGTTAAACTTTTTAAATATCAATACTTTCACGTAGACCATCTGCGTCCTATTTTCCTAACTATTCGCTTCGTGAGCGTTTCGCTGCTCCACTGAGTTCGGTGCCCAATATTTATCGTCGGTGACAATATTGTTTGCTTGCTGTAACTTCTAAGCCAATTAGGGGATTCGTGATCGTCTTCAAGTGGCAGTTTCAGTACAAATTAACTACGACCCAAGTCCGCCCATTGGGTTCCAAGTCACGAACAAACTGAATTTAGATGAGTGTATCAATGTATATGGACAGGACGGAGCTGCGTAGCGCGCAAAACTTTTCCGTTTGATGAAATTGGGTCTATAAATAAAGAAGCAGAGCAATCATATTGCGTGTATATAAACTTGTACGCGCTTCAATCACAATATTCTTAGGCCAAGGATCTTCTGGACCATTTCTGTCGCACCGTGAACGACCTTGTTTCTATTTTGCTAAGCACAATTTACTTTCGCTGGTCTGCTTGCGCTGGCTTGTCAGTCAGGAGGGACCATTTGTTTTATTTTGTCTAGGCCAAGCAATTACTTGTAGAACGTGTCGGAGAAGTTATTGAATATATTATGTCAAATATTCTCATTTAGGGAAACTTGAAATGGTTAGAATGTTTGAAGCTATATTATCAGGCCAGCTAGTATTTTATGATAGTATATACAATAACTTCCATAGATACCTATAGCGAAATATCAATGCATTTTTTTTGTCGGCTGTATTTATGTAATTATTTGTGTAATTCTTGGTAACATCAAAAGGCAACACACTGGAGCTATTATAATATTAATATTAATATCTACTACCCTTTGTAATTATTGATTATAAGCAACTGGCGATAAAAAAATGACATGTAAAAAGACAAGCCCGCTGAGTTTCTTGCCGGATTTTCTCAATCGAGGTCGCATTCCGATCCGGTTGTAGATATAAGAAAAAAAATATGTAAAATTGACAATTTGTAAGTGCCCCGTAAGTACGCCTAAACAAAATAAACGCTTTGAATTTGAATTTGCATTCTGTCTGATTTGTTCCATCTAACCTCTAAAACGGCTGGACTGATTTTCACGCTACTTTTACTGACTGGTGTTGTAATGAGTAACTTAGCTACTGTCATTTTATCGAGGAATCACGCGGGCGGAGCCGTGGTCAGAGGCCATTATTTGAAATACAATTCCATCCTATTATGTGATAGGAACATTCTTTCGATAACATGCCAGGGTGTCTCGTTTATCTATGTACGTAGCACTCGGCACGCTGACCTGGCATCAGATAGCTCGTGTGATAACGGAACGTACCTACGGCGGCATAGAAATGGGCTCGCTTCCAACGGCGACTGCACTTCCAACACCTAGCCGTGTAGAATAGTAACTACTTTTACTTAAACTTTAAATATCATCCTAAAAATGCTTAGTGTTATAAAAATAAATCGGAAGTTGTGGTTATTTTATAGCTCTTACGTTAGTAATAATTCAATGTGAATTTTTACTTAAAAAGCGGTCCAGATTTCACGGTGTTTCTGTTCTATTTATACGTTCAATTGGAATTTGAAACACATATAAATATTCCCTAATAAATTATCTAAATTACAGTGTCATGATTTTTCTGCCGGTATGAAGCTGCTTTGTTGTTCCATTCATACAATAAATATTTGAAATACCTACGCTATTTATGCAACAATAATTTGTGTTTTCCTCATTAAAGTTTTACAACGGGTTATCAAAAAGGTTTAAATTAAGGACGGTATTGGAAAACGCGTTGTAAGAACTATAATTTCGCAACACAAACTAACGGTAACGGCGGGGTTTGAGCGAAAGGCATATTTTATCAGTTTTGGCGGATAAAGGCTATCAACTACACCTGAGACTTATTTTACGCCCGACGTGCCAATATCCATATCCACGAGATACCTACGATGAGGGTAGTGGGGTAGTGGGGTAGCTATCTATGTAGGTTAGGTAGTAAGTAACCTCCGGGAATTTCCACATAACAGTCGCGTTAGGCCGACCGGACGAAATTAGCTATGTTAATTCTAATTTGTTATGTTACCTCGCTGTGAAATATGGTCGTTTATTGTTGCATGTGTTGCTTTGTAAATAACAAATTTGAATGCGTTGCGCTGTTCGAAATGTGTATTTGGTATTCGATTGTAATTGTTGTACTGTTTATTATTGTACAAACAATTTGAATAATACCTATTTGGTTTTAATTCAGTTCAATTCAAATTCAAATCATTTATTTTGTTTAGGCCTACGGGGGCACTTACAAATTGTCAATTTCCTTTTTGTTTTCCTTATATCGACTCGACTGAGAAGATCCGGCAAGAAACTCAGCGGGCTTGTCTTTTTACATGTCATTTTTTTTTAAATCGCCAGTTGCTTATTTTTAATTGATGAGTAAGATAACATAGCACATGTAAATATATAGGTACTTATATAGGTATGTTGTCCTGTACTGTAGTTTAGGGGTATGAAAAATAGATAGTAGCCGATTCTCAGACCACCCGATATGCACACAAAATTTCATGAAAATAGGTCGTGCCGTTTCGGAGCAGTATGGTAACTAACATTGTGACACGAGAATTTTATATAAATGATATTGCTTATATACCAACATTTAAAGAGTGGTTTCATAACTATCATTCTGACACTAGATATGCAGTTTTATAAATAGAGGTACACAACATAATGTATATAATAATAAAAAATAGGTAGAAAATAATTTAATTGCATGCTTTATATTCTTCATATATTTGCTAGAAATATCCATAAATTACACGAACTGTAGGTACCCTTATCGAACCTATTCGTACCTAATCTATATACAAGATACGCTTCATATTTTGAGCAACTGTACTGGGTAATTCTGCCTACATTTGTATTCCATCAATTTACCCGTATCGCTTGCACCGGACTATGTATACCTATGTGCCCCGAATAACTCATCGGACCTTTGGCTTTATCCCAATGTGGCCTATCCCTTGCCTTATGATGGTATCATAACTAATCTGTAATCACCTTGCGGTTATCGGTGGCTGGTGTGTCTGTGTTACCTTTGCTGAAGGCTGTTATTATTAATATTAAAATAGGTAGGTATTTTTTATTTATTTTCATAGCGGAGTCGCGACGCTTCTATAATTTTTACAGTAGCGTCGCGTTGCTCCTACAATGTTTGAAGTAGCGACGCGATACTTCTATATATTTTATAATGGTGTCGTGGTGGTTCTATAATTTTAGAGTGACGTCACGATGTTTCGTTATTTTTTACAGTGACGTAACGACGCCTCTATAATTTTCTTATGACGTCGCGATTATTTTATAATTTTATAGTTGCGTCACGACGCTTTTATAGTAGCATTGGTACGCTCTTATTATTCTTCTAGTGGCGTCTTGTCTCCCATTTTGAAATGGCGTCGGGACGCTCTTTAAGATAGTTTAGTTACGGTTTTTTATAAATACCTACTGATAAATCTTAGGTACACAGAAAATCTCAATAAAGTATAAGTAGGCACCCGTCTTTGTCGTTTAGGACTGGTTTTATAAGTATGATTAAAATGTTTTAGTTACCCAAAAAATATTATAAAATATTCTCATGAACTAGTAGCTACAGCTAGTTAGCACAAAATATGCAATGCAAGAGCTCCTTTGAATCGCACTGTAATTCTATTTGCTTGTTGCTTCGTTTTATTTCCCAATAGTGATTGCAGCCACCTGGATTCCCCCATTACTCTTTTAAAATTGCAAACTTTATAGCATCAATATTTCAGAGAAATTGCAGAACTGTTCAGAGGAAAATCATATATTTCAGGGATAACTTACACCACTTCTTTTTTGTTTAGGTATTGGGTAAGAGTATTCATGGAATTTTCAACAGGTTTTTTCAAGCTTATTTTTTCACGCTTTCAGCTTATTCACTTGATTCGTCTCTACATCTTTTGTATAACTGTTTGAAGACCTATGTCTAACTGAAGTTGAACTTTAAGTGGCTGAAGATAAGTAACGGAAAAAAATACAATACCCTACCATTTATCTTCCTTGCATACTCCTGTAACGATATATCGAATTTCGTTTAACAGATAGCGTAAGAAAACCAAAGTCACCAACCAAATGTACGAACTAATTTCGCCTGTTGAAATGTTGGTAGCACTTTTTGGGAACGGTAAATTAGATCGGCGATGCACGTGACCAGTTTAACAATACTTAATGCCCGCAAGCTAGGGTATTCGACAGTATTTACTTTTCTACAGTGCCTCTCTTTCACCCGTCGAAGGATAGTAAGGGATGGTGTTGGTCCCGGTTCTATTAGTGGGTAATATGCCGTAGAAAATTCACTGACGCAGCAACCTTCATTACTGGCCCTCGGCGGGGGAAACAAACGAGCCAGCGTCGGAACATTATTACCGAGTAATCCGCGATTACATCCAAAGAGGTTACAAATTTTGTAAAGGTGAAAAAGTGCTCAATCCACTCTGACGGACGGGGTATATCTCGTTGCCCTCCTTTATTAATGTCGCAATAAATATCGGTTCTAGGGTTAAACGGATAGCAAGGTACCTACCTACCTTCATATTATTCTTATACTAGACTAGCTGTGCCCGCGACTTCGTCCGCGTGGAATTTAATTGACAAAGCTTCATACAAACTTTCATCCCCTATTTTATCCCCTTGGGGGTAGAATTAATCAAACTCCTTTCTAAGCGGATGCCTACGTCATAACATCTACCTGCATGCCAAATTTCAGCCCGATCCGTCCAGTGGTTTGGGCTGTGCGTTGATAGATCACTATGTCAGTCAGTCAGTCAGTCAGTCAGTCACCTTTGAGTTATATATATTTAGATATCCATTAAAATTTGTTGAAAAGATTCCCCTCCTCTCCTCTCTTCCCCTCCCTCAGTCCCATTCCCTTTTAAGTCGGCAAACGTGCGAGCGTCTATATAGGTTACGATAACTGCTTAACATCAGGCAGACTTGTTCACCGATTTTCCCCTAAAAAAAAATTTTTGTTGAATTAATTTAAAAAACTACGGTTACGAACTTGTAATTTATATTTTTAAAATAAAATATTCCATACTAGCGACCCGCCCCGGCTTCGCTCGGATGCAATAAATTATATATATATTTCTCTACTATATTATGCATGTATTATACATATAAACTTTCCTCTTGAATCACTCTATGTATTTAAAAAACCGCATCAAAATTCGTTGCGTAGTTTTAAAGATCTAATAAGCATACATAGGGACATACAGACAGCAGGACGCGACTTTGTTTTATACTATGTAATGAAGTGACGACCTTTTCGTCATGAAAATATACGATGCTAGGTTTTTTTTTTTTTTTTTTTTTTTAATCCGGGCCTTTATGGCCCGGCCGCGTTCACCTCTGATGTGGGGGTCAGAGACCTTAATTAGCACGGTTATAAATAAAGTTTCAGTCCATTTTTATTATAGTTAAATCACAGTGTTTAAAAGACATTTTCTCAAAAGGCGAGTAAAAAGTAGCAATAAAACATATTTCTCAAAAGGAGTAAATATAAAAACTTATCAGTATATACAAAAATGGGACAGCGGAATAAATAACAAAACTATAAACGTGATAAAATAAACAAGATTCCCTCCCATTCTATTGCACGGATATGTCAGCCGGCGTGATACGATGCTAGGTTAGTGGCGATTAATTAAGCAAGGGCTCGCCTCCAGAGGGCACTATTCGGTATTACTCATGGCGTTCTGTTCTAACCCTTCCGCAAAATAATTATTAACAGTCCAGCTAATTAATTTCCTCCTGCGAGGCTGGCTATATTGGAAGGATTTGATTTTTCAATGTAGAGACTTGTTAAGGCTTCCGTTAATTAAATTGCTTTGTGTTCGATTCCTTAACGTTTTAATTGCTCAATTAATGAGGTAATTTAGTATGCTATGTTTTTATTTTAGATATTAATAGATCCCATCTATTAATAAATAGATCTATATCAAATCTGAGAGTGAGGCACGCTTTTAACATGTCATTTTGTATATGACATAAGAATGACATATTGAAGAACTATCTCAGACTTGCGATCTATATTTAATACTGGCCTTAGAGTTTTTATTTCGGACCAAAAAATTTGTAATAATTATTACAAATTCTTTGTTTCGGACACCACAAAGTCAATTCTCAATTCAAAGTCATGTATTCTAGTTTCAGCTCAGCCGCAGGACTCATTTGTGACGACGAGTAATCCCACTTTTGAACCGTCGACAGACGGCGAATATTCAATAATTAATCTGCCCGGACGAAGATTTGTCCAGATTTAGTTCGCAACCACTTGTTAGATGCCATTTTCATTTGAAGCTTTGTTTTCAGTGCTTCGGTTCTGTAAGCGTGCCAATTTTTCAAACGAATATATACCTACTACCATTTGGATTAACATACAGAATATATTACTGCCGTCTAATTACTTAAATATAATTTAGTAATATTGTACCATATTTAAGTTATGCTTATTAACGTCATCAGAATTTCTATCTTTCCGTTATTGTTTACCTATTCCTCAAAATTGGGTTAACTCACTAAAACCGTCCGTATTAAGTGGTTACACGTTTCTAAGACATAATATACTTAATACCTCAAGCCAGCGTTGTTATTGGCCCAAATCGTAGACCGAGCATTGTTGTAGAGGTGAAAAGAGGTGAATTGAATCTTAAACCGTACGGAGAATAGAAGTAGCAGATGAAACATGTTACGTATGTGCTACTGGAACGTCTTGGACTAACCTTTATAAGACCCACTTGTGCCTTTTTGAAGCAACATTCCAGCGACTTGTATTAATAAAGCAATTCCAATTCATACAGTCTTCGGCCATTACAGCTCACCGAAGTGTAATAGTCCGGTTTATGAGCGCACCGCGGCACACCGATACCTCCACGCGCAATTTATTGCGGCTTGTTTTCGTAAATATCACCTGGATTATTTAAAATTAAGGGCTCTATAAATTTGTTCGGGTGCCTCGCCCGTCTTTCCCCGGGGTGATGCCTGTGTCAAATACTATCCTAGAGTAATAAATAATTAAATTCAATAAGTAACTACTAGTTATATTAATTTAATAGAATGCTCGCGATGCACGTATATTAGAATATCAGGCATGAAAACGGTGTGGTTGACTTTCAATGTAATTTTTTTCCTACGCTATAAATAAATGGTTAAAATTAAATAACATATAATTTATATTTTACTTCGCGAGTAGCCGCAAGTCTCATAAGCACTTGCGGCTACCCTTTTTTACCGCACGGCAGTTTGGCCGCCCGCATATTGCTGCGGCTGCTTGAGAAGCTGTAACTTTTAAACCTCAATGATTACATGCAAACCCTCCTGCAGCGAGTCACCTCGTGATATACCTGCATGATTCGTCGGTATACGTATCTAGTTTGTGCGCACACGCAGCCCTAAACCGACTTTACGTTTGACATTACAACTATTCGCTGGTAAAATCGCATATTGCGGTCAATCGCATGGCCAGCAATTGCTTTCATACTCAATAGTCGATAGTTGAAGACGATGATAAAAATTTGTTAATTTCGTCATAAAGTAATCGTCAACCGTAAACTGGCTCGAAACCAACCTATAGACATTAAATCCTGTATAAATTATAGGCAAATAGGAAAACAACGACATAGAAAAGGTGTCCTTAATTTGTTACGGCAACGGATAGATCACTAAGTGATGTAGTTGTCCGCACAATGCAAGCCGAACTTTCTGCATTTATTCACCAGTTTCAACTGTTTGAATCTCGTTATACACTGAAAACGTTCGATAAACAAACAACTTGAGTGCGACTAAAACACCCATTTTCACACTGTTTCACACCGGTGTTTATGCAATATCAATATTCGAAGCTGGTGGAAAAATCTGGCGTCGTTCAGGAGTTTGGCTGTTGCCTGCGGGTGGGACTTTGTACGGCAGCCACGCTTCACTGTTGACGAGAAAATGCACTTACGTTTTCCCGCGAGCACTTAATAAAGGAATCTTAGATGACTTCTATTATTGATCATGAAAGAAAATGCAAGCAATGTACTTACCGGTAGTCCTGTCAAAGCCTCGTCTTAAGCAGGTTTAAGTCAAAATGAGGAATCGAGCAAGTGTCGGCCGGCCTTTATTTGATCGTAGATTCTTTAAGTTTGTATACTAAATACTTCAAGAAGAAAAATGGATGTAATTGCCCAAGTAAACATTGCGTAAGTTGAAATAAAACAATTTTTCGGATTTTATCGCGTTTATTTAATTTATGTTCCCGACGTTTCGGCTGCTTTACAGCAGCCATGGTCACGGGAGGACTGAGGTGTTAGACGTCCTGATGTCATAGTTAGTAACTGGGTACCCTCATATTAAGTTGTTGTTTGCAGTCCGATCCACGCAGAAATTGCTCACAGTGTCTCGAGGTCTTGCAATGGTACACTTGGTTTTGGATTTAATTATATTAATTACTGGATCCCAAGCAACCGAAACGTCGGGAACATAAAGTTAATAAACGCAATAAAATCCGAAAAATAGTTTTATTTCAATGTGTAGTATTCGCGTTAATATAAGAAAACAATCCTTTTATATTAAAATGTTTTTTGGAATAGAAAAGTTTAAGAAAATACACCTCATTTGATGTAGGTAGGAACCTAGACCGGAACAAACCCAGGAAAATTCTGTTCAACTTACGCAATGTTTACTTGGGCAATTACATCCATTTTCCTGTTCAAATTTGGAGGAAACCTTAATGAATTCCTTCTATAATAGGTGTATATATCTATTGTTATGAAATATAATTGTGGAATAAAACCAGGAGTAGCATCGAGACTAATTTAATAACTTTACCTGTTTTAATAAATAGCACCGTTTATGTTAGTACTAAATTAAGCACGTACCTATATTACGTGTGTAATTTTATACACCTAAAGCTGTGTTTACAGATAGTTTTTAGCTTAATAATAGCGTCTACACAAAATTATAAAAATTCGTAAAAAATTGCTATATTTCTTATTTTATTTCTCAACAAGCAACTCTGCGTCTGCAACGAGGGAGGAAGGGCTAGTTGGCGATTAATTAACAAGGACTCGCCTCCAGAGGGCACCTCAGCCGGAATTATTCACTGTGCTATCATAAGCCTTCTGCAAAATAATTGTTCAAAGTGGGTACAGCTAATTAATTGCTCCCATGAGTTGCGTATCATCTTATTTGTATAATTTTGCAATATATTCATGAAAAGCAAGTTAGAGTCTATTAGACAATGGTAACTGCTGAACTTCAGCCGCGTGGTGAACTTATTGGCCGACTTTGTTATAATGTTGTTTATAACTAAAATATTCTTACATGGTATTATGCCTCGTATATTCCTACCACGAAGCTCTATCTCTAGTCCTTATATACTGAATCAATATATTAATTTATTAACTAGGTATATAATATTTCACGAATATTCCATCTGCATATCGGCCTTTAATAATATTTTATTATTGCGCATTTATTTATTAGAAAAAAATGTTCTGAAATGTATGCCCGTTATTAATAAATCATTATATCATTCTCAATTACGATTGCTATACGCAATATGGAATTATTGTTTTAAAATGTACAATAAGGGTTAACTTTCACTCGGCGCCACTTGGCTTAGCTCAAGTTGAATTGAAGCGAAGCCATCCTAATGGTCGAAGCGTGGGGTGGAAGTGGACGGTCACGCTTAAAGTTGGTGTTCTAGTAGCGATCCATAAAAGCCCGAACCGTATTGTCCAGTCCTATCAAATCAGGAACCAACGAAATAATGACGAGGGCCATATGAATGGGGATTGCTAAAAATAAACTTGTATGGCGTTCACGTTTTGTGTAGGTACGTTTCTATAATCCGAGAGTGGGGCTGAGCCGCCACGGGGGCGGGATAATACCTCTCGCGGGATTCTTACCGTTTGCTCTTCACGCGTTTGCAAATCAACGAAAAGAAAAAATAATACCCTACGTGGTTTTCATAACGTGTATAGAGTTACTGATGTGAAACATCTATTGGCGAGCGTTCACAATAAAATCGACCAGTTGGCCGTGACGGCAAATGGCATGACGCTCTCTCATGCCGTCATGCCCCCTCTACGCCACCGTTGGCGACTTCCTTGTGTGTTTGCGCGAGAATACTTTACTGAACACGTCATGTTTCCCATCAGCCGGGCGTCCCGTGAGTTATTTGGCGTTATTTTCTTTTGTTTTATGTAGTTACTTAAATTGCTTTTAAAAATACTTTTTTATTTATTTATTAAGCTGTTTTATGTCTACTTATATCATCACAAAATTGCTATAAAAAATATTTTATGTCCATCATATACTAAGTTCAGCTCATACGAGTATACTTACGGGCTGGGTAGACCGGGGTAGCTCCACCCTCTCACAGAAGATCTGTTTTTTTAACTGTGTTTTGTACGATAAATGGTAGAGCCGGAAGACTAACCCAGCCCTTATTCCCCTCCCTCCGCCGCACTTCCTTACAGATCGACATAGTGCAAGCAATGCCTTTGGTATTGCCAGCATCTCTAGGTAACTGCTTGAAATATAAGCCTTGCCGACTTTATTTTATAATAAAAAACCATTAACTTACACATCCTTATATTTAATAATAATAATAAATATCGCCAGACAGACACACCAACTGTATAGCCCCAAACTAAGCAACGCTTGTACTATGGGTACTGTGGCAACCGGGTTTATATTAATAACTCAGGTCACTTGGTAATATTAAATTTATTATATTTATTTTTGCAGCAGCAGTGATAGCCGATTGGTTAAGCACGCGTCTTGCGGGCTACCAGGTCTCGGGTTCAAACCCCGGCTCGAACCTCTGGATTTTTCGAAATCTATGTGCGAATCATAATTTCTGTATGATTATCACTTGCTTACGGTGAAGGAAAACATCGTGATGAAACCTGCATGTCTTAGAAGATTTAACTAATTTTCGAAAGATATGTGAAATCCGCCAACCCGCACTGGGCCAGCGTGGTGGATTATGGCCTGAATCCCCCTCGTTTTGAGGGGAGGCCCGTGCCCAGGAGTGGGACGTCAAAAAGGGCTAAAATTATTATTATTATTATATATTTATTTTTAATACATTTATTTAAATAATTATTTTTATATTCAAATACACTTCCTATCTTAGTGGTCCCCCGGTTGTCACTGCCAGCGCACCGCAGAGCTTTCAATTTCAGAACTAATATTTTTCTTAAATATATTCTTATCGGCCAGGAACGCTTATCGCCAGTGGCTAGTGCGCCGACATGGACCTCCTTACAGTACCATACAATATACTGAGGGCGCTCCCAGTGACACCCAGACCAAAGCAAATTATGAAAATACCATTTCTGAAATTTGCCCCGGCGGGAATCGAACCCGTAAGCACCCGGTGCAGTGAGCCCAGTGGCCTACGCTCAAACCACTGCGCCAAGCGGTCGTCAAATTTGTTCTAATAGTTGCTGTCATACTAAGTAAGCTTAGGTTCTAGGTATCTCATACTGAACCAAAAAAATACAGTAGATGAACCATAGTAGGTATAGAACGCCCGTATTAATCAATCGATCTCAAGTCTAAGAACGATCTAGGGCATATCATTCTCATGTCGAACCAGTGCAAAATGACATGTCAAAAGCTAACTTAAGACCGCTCTCAGACTTGAAATCAATTTATTAATACAGGCCTATGAGGTCTATCAGGTAAATACTCACAGAATATCCAACCAATAGCGCTGATTGCGCGGTACTTGGACACTGAGCTCACTATTGTGCTGTTTGCGCCAATCCCGCAGTTAGCAGCGATCCTTGATTAGGCGCCGGACTAATCATGGGCCGCGCTCACAGCGCCCTCTGTGTGATCATGCAGTGGCTTAGTCTGCCCACACAGCTCGACTGTATATAGGTGCTCTATGAAGATTGTGTATCTACGTAATACTACGTAAGATACGTTCACGACCTAATTTTGTTGCAGTTTAGTGTAATAAGTCAAGATTTTTAGGGTAATATAGCAGTGATAGCCGATTGGTTAAGCACGCGTCTTGCGGGCTACCAGGTCTTGGGTTCAAACCCCGGCTCGAAACTCTGGATTTTTTTAAATCTATGTGAGAATCATAATTTCTATATGATTATCACTTGCTTATGGTGAAGGAAAACATCGTGATGAAACCTGCATGTCTTAGAAGATTTAACCAATTTTCGAAAGACATGTGAAATCCGCCAACCCGCACTGGGCCAGTGTGGTGTATTATGGCCTGAATCCCCCTCGTGTTGAGGGGAGGCCCGTGCCCAGGAGTGGGACTTTAAAAGGGCTAAAATTATTATTAATTTATTATTTAGGGTAATACAAAGGTCACAAAGCAGTATGGTACCACTCGCTCACAGTTAATCGGCGTAAACTAGTTATTACAGTTTCGTACGATGAGCGGCAGCTCTAGACCCAACCATCTTTCCCTTATCTTATCCCACTTTTCTCGAGGTCGGTAAAGAGCCAGCAATTCCTTTGGTATTGCAAGCTTCTATAAGCTACGGTAACTGCTTAACATCAGGCGAGTCGTATGCTCGTTTGCCGACATTAATATTATACTTACTTACTTATGCTCCTGTGTCCCCTAGCTGGGGCAGAGGGCTTCCACAATGCGCCGCCATCCCGTTCCGCTTCACGCTTTAATTCGCTCCAAGTCTTCCCTAAGTTCTTCGCCTCTGCGATGATCGTCTGCCGCCCGGTTTGCTTTGGGCGGCCACGCTTACGCTTTCCTTGGGGATGCCAGTCTAGGGCTTGATATATGGCTCGGTATGTGATTAGGGTCCCTTCGGAGCGTGACATTAATATTATAATGCTATAATATTTAAATAGGTATTCAGTAAATGTTTTTTTATTTTATTTTACTACCATTGTTTGTTTATCAAATTACTAGTATTCCCGATAGCTCTACCAGCTAAGCTTGTGTTAGGAGTAGGTCCAATAGTTTAATGGCTAGGATGGGAATCAAACCCGTAACCTCTCAGCTACGAGGGCGGCCCCTCTAACCACTAGGCTATTGACTCCTTAAGTAAGCAAGAATAAGTGATGTAGACATACGAACAACTTATCCGATTTACATACTAATCAGTGAATTAACTTTGTGCCGATTGAGCGCTTATAATTTCACACCACAGATATAAATTTACATAGATAATGCAAGTATCACGATTTGTATTGAAACCAAGCGTGCCGAATTTTTTGCACCTACTGTGACGTACTGACGGGAAATCCAAACCGATTCAAAGTCACCGATGCCGCCGATGCCCCTCTGCCCGCTGCGATTCTCTGGAGTGATTATCTCGCTCATACTCATATTTTTTATATTATTTATAGTCGCGCGGACTGTAAGTTAGCGGCGACCAACCTTGACGCTTGGTCGGGGTTTTGCACACGTGAAGTACATGCATTTGCGTTATCTATGTAAATCTAAATCTGTGTTTAACACTCTCGTGTGTATTTAATGAGTTTAGTTGACACGAGCTAATGACACGTCGCTCTCAATAATTCAGCATCCAAGACATCGCCAACTGGCACGTCTAAATAAAGTTCCAAGCTTCCGTACCTATAATTAAATTAGCTACATAAACTTTATTTAATTAATTAAAAGTTCTAATTTGTATGCAAAAGGTGAGAGCGTCAAAAGCGCCTACGTTTCCTGAGTTCCTACAATGTCGTCTCCGACTCCATCGTCACTTCTGATAAATAAATAAAGACTAAATTATCGCGTTCGAGTATCCTCTGAGCTCGTTATTTGTGGAGTAAATTGAATTACTCTTAGAGGTCGCTTAATTTCGAATGTAAATGTTTGTACTGATTAAATAATGTTTGTGTACAATATTATACCGTATTAATATTGAGTAGAATTGATATTGATAGCAGATCGAGCCCGACCCTGGTTTTAGCGACAAGAAATGTAGCAGATGTTAATTTAGTTGACAAACCACTTTAATTTAGACACTTTGGTTGAACTGTATATCTTGTAAAATTAGTGATACCTAGTAAGCACGCTATACAAATTTAGATGACTTAAGTTAGACATTTGAGCCATAGCAATTAAGAGGAATAATATAATAATTCCAACAAACGAAAATTTAACGAATATCTAACTTGTAAACTGACGCTTAAAATTATTTAAGATTTATAGCAGCGAGATTTGTGCGTCTAAGTTAAATCTGTGCGATCCATCTGTACTTACGGGATTAAGCGTAATTTGAGCTTTAAGATTGAAAAACCCATTTCAATACAGATGATAACTACGTAACTGAACTGAATGCGACAAACCAAGGCGAGGATGTTTTAAAAGCGGTTCGGCTCGCGGATACTTTGTGGCGTTAATTGCGACGCGCGACGCCCGAAGCAGCCCGCGGCGATTGGCGGCCCTACATTCAGAGCAGTACTCTCTACACCACAATGAACCCAACCATTCAATCAAGAAAAAAAAGAAATGCTCATTACTACCTACTTATTTCCTGAAACAGACATGTTTTCTATTCATTTTGCACCTACTATTGTATAATACATATTGGTCACATGCACGTAGATTATGAAAGCAATATTAAAATTCAATCTGCAAGAATCGAAGTTCTCTTTCAACAAAAGTCGCACTTCAAAGTAAAAAGCTCGAGAGTTCTCTAAGGCGGAATAAAGTTGCTTAAATAAACCGAGAGGTTAAAACTTTCCGGGGCCTTTCAGAATTATCAAACTGGCACTTATCCTGAATATTTGGCCGTTTTATCTGCGAAACGTGGAACCTTTAAGATATGAGTATCTCCGCGTTGTTCTTAAACGCTTACGGCAAGACTTTCACACGAAATTCGCAAATAACTTGAGGGATAATGTATTTTGATATAAGTTTTGTAACTTTCAAAATAGCATTGCGTGATTAAATTACAGATTTTTTCAGTATGACTTCACATCCTTTGCTTATTGGGTACCCTGTTGTTTTTTTTTAATCTGGGTTAGAGGCATAGAGGACAGTAGTTTTTTGATATTCAAGATTATGTACAATACACCAAATAACCATTCGCGTCGCAATTGTCAGCTCGAGAGTGACGTAGCGGCGAAAGCATGCACCTTAGCTGTTTATACATACGATCTATATTCCGAGCTGATAAGAAATCAGCTGACTGCAACGGGGTATAGAGTTGTTCGGTCGCAGGCGTGTGTTTATGCAGCAGCGGGCACGCTTCGCTGGCTCCTTGGACGACAAAATGCACTCACGTTCTCCCGCGCGCACTCAACCGGGAATTCAAGATGTTCTTATTGATCACAGGCGCAATCTGTGTACGCTGCGATGTTTTAGACTAAGATAGGAATGTATGCATAGTGTGTGTTTAACTTCTAGCGTATGTCGTTTATACTCGCGGTGATATTAAACAATGTATAGGTGTATTACGTACCTTTACGCGCAATGAATATTACTTTTCATACTTGACGAAATCTTACTTTTTGTATCTAAACTTTCCATTGCTTTTGGTTTACAAAATATATCTTTTTTATACCTAGGTCAAAGAAAAAGCTACAATTCGGGTTATCGTAAAAGTTTTTGTTGTCTTTATTCTAGGTAGATACTAAACATTGCAGTTTTTTATATTATACGGAAATGTGCGATATCTATATCCCCGCATTTCGACTCGACTTGTTTTTAGCCAAGCCATGAAAGTTGCCATTTGTAACTCGACAGTAATCAAATCTCGCTTAGAACTGTGTCGGTATACTGTGATCATCATTTGCCGCGAGGTGCGTCGGCGCTCTGTAGTTTTAAGGTATTTTGCATTCGTTGAATCCGCCGAATCGTTGAGTCGGGTACGTGAGCACTTCCCCTAAATTAGTTGGGGCTCAATTCAGAGCGGATCCGCCCCGCGCCGGGCGCCACACGCGACGGAGCGTGGGATCCGCCGGCGCTAAGTTAAACCGAGGCTGTCTCAACGAGCCCGCTTTAACATTCGTCAATGTTCTGTTCCTAGTGCTATAAATAAAACTAGGTAGAAGTGTCGTAACTTTAGGAAATGATGGTTGTTGAAATGCGGTCTCTAGGTAGTCTTAGGGCACCCACTCGCTTCGATCAATAGGATCAGTTCATTTTAATGAGCTGAAGAAAATGAAGGGATTCTATTGGTTCCTCACCAGCTAGCCCAGCCAGCCCGCTTAGCTCAAGTGAACGGGCCACCCTAGTGTTATTTTTGTTGAAGTTTTACTTTTGCGCAATTCGCGCCGTGCGAAAAAGTTCGATGTTGAAATTCAGCAAACTTACTGGCTAGTTGAGCTTTAATCGAATGGTGCACGAATTATCTTGCATTCCGTTTACTTCAAAGATTTCGAAAATAAGAACGACAGTGACAGGATGATTTATCGATTACGTTTAAAAACGATTGATGAGAACGAATGATTTAATGATTACATTTGCATTTGTACTTCAGGAATCCACGAGAGGAATCAAACAATACATTGCCTCCTTTCGCTCTTACAAAGAATTCAAACGAACATCCAATCTCCATCGCAAACCTCCTTCGTTAGCTCGGGTTCCTTTGCTCCGTTACATAGCGTCACGTATTTGCAAATGAGCGATAGAGGAAAAGGCGTGAGCGAGATTACCGAGCATTCCAATGCTACGGGTACCAAGGAATGTTTCACAAAGCAGAAAAATACCGCAGCCCCATTTGTTAAACGAGAGCCTTGTGATTTATTTTTGCGATGATATTTAAACCGTACCTATATGGGTAACCTTATAGGTAGGTAGTCTCAATCGTATCTCCAGAAAGTACTGCGTGATTGGACACATGACTTGTCAACCGCCGCACCTTTCTGTGTGATCCTATATCAAAGGCGTGACGTGACTGGCCGTGATTTTCTTTGAGAAGCAACATGTCATGTCGCTTGATACCAGCATGTTAGTGAGTATAGCGCCTAATCATTAAGTTACCGATCCACTATTTCATTACGAACTTTGGTTTGTAATATGAGATCAACATATTTATTATAATATAATAATTATGCTTAATTTGTAATTATTGAATAGATTTTACTGTATCTATTCATAAAAATATTATAGTTACTAATTTATTTATATTTTTACCAAGGCATACTTTTCGTCACAAGTGGGCGACACAACTTCCAAGAATTAAAATGAGAGATATATAGGTAGCCATTACTTTTATGTGAGTAGTTACTTTGTGACTTTACTGTAGCTCCCCTTCAATTTGGTTAAGTATTGTGACCACTAAGATTATGGCCAATTAAATTAAATTTGTATGATGGCTGTACACCATATTTTCGAAGTTGGTTAATACATAATATATTAAACTTGTATTTTAAATACGTTAAGAAATTATCCATAAAAATAATTACATAATAATACGAATCAATAAAATTGGACTGTCTGTTTGTAATATCAAAATAACACATCTTCACTAAATGATATCTGAATAATAAATAGATTTAAATAGATCCCAAATGCTGCCTGTTACGCGGGCTCAAATCGCGCGAGCGGGCTTTTCCGCGGGCACAGCTAGTTTCAAATATAAAACATCATTTTTTTCTTGTTGCATCTATCTACGATCCTAAAGAAATATATCTTGCATCATCTACAATTTCAGTTCTATTCAAAACATACTACAGTTCACTACTAATATGAAAAATAAATGAGTTTCCTGCAAAAAGAGGCGGTTGTTACTACGAACATAGGTGTGTAAGTAGAACAAGTCCCTTCAAGGATTACCTATTCTAGTCTACAATAAACGTATAAGGATATTTCCAACGTCTCAAGCATTTCCGCTTCCGACACGTTTATATGAACGTATAAAATAACAATAACAATGAGAAAGAATGTCTCGGGGACATTAGAATGCAAAACAAAAAAATCCAATATTTGTTTTAATTTTGCAAAAGGGTCCCTCGAGGCGACAGTAAATATCAATTAAGTATTCCGATGTTTTCCCGGAGCGAAACAATAGCCCGAGCACAATTACTTGTCCTTCATTAGCGAGAGACAAATCCCTTCACTAGTATTGCTCGTTCTAATTGCAGCATTAGGGGAGCTGAATGAGCTATTGTACAGCGCTGTCTGTCGGGGCTGTTTTATTTTTAACGCCCCGAGCTCACAACAAGCGGGTTTTAGAATTCGCAACGCCAAAGACTTTTGTTCATAGCAACAAAAGTTTCGTGGCTGAATGAGTATCTACGATTCCTCGATATTGTTCGCTTGATCGTGTCAGGATTGGATCATTGTGACAAAATGGGATAAGACCTAGCTACGTCCACGCATTCTTTTAAAAGACTTGTAGTACGATTTATTCGGGCTGTATACAAAACGTTGCTTTTTAAAGCAGTAGTTGTTAACGCAACGTTACTCTTAACTATGATCTATTAAACTTTACAAGGAGAGTGCAAAAGAGTACCTTCCTAAGCAGGCTTTGTATGTGACAAAAGTAGCGGCCCGATATTTTTTTTTTTGTGATGCTGTTGGTTTTCTTTTCCAATAAATAAATAAATAACTAGAAAATACCTACCAACTCTTGTATGTCCATGACTTATGGCTATGCAATAAACTCTCTGTGTACCAAAGCTGGGCGTGTAGGCGGAGTGGACAGCTTGCAACTAAGCAGTCTAATTGGCAATTATAAAGAATAAAAGTTTGTTTTAAACGAACCTTAATAAAAATCCCAGTGAAATCCGTCCCCTCACTGTCTCACTCCCCTACTGCAGTTAAAATACGTATGATTTTTGGTACTGCAATCATCGATAGGATACGGTACCTGCTTAACATCAGGTGGGTCGTACGCTTGTTTAGGCACCGACTTTGTGATATAATAAAAAAAGTATAAGTACTTAATTATAAGTCACACCGCCGACGGATGACCGCTTGGCACAGTGGTTCGAGCGTAAGCCGCTCAGCTCACGGCACATGGTGATTGTGGGTTCGATTCCGGCTGGGGCAAATTTTGGAAATGGCCTTTTCGTCATTTGCAAGATCTGGGTGTTACTGGGATCACCCCCAGTCCATTGTACGGTACTCATACTGCTTAGTTTGGGACCATACAATTGGTGTGTCAGTTGGCGATATTTACCTATAATTTATTTAATACTAGCTGTGCCCACGGACTTCGTCCGCGTAGTATTTAACGTAACAAAAATTTCGGGATTATTGGGATAAAAAGTATCCTATATGCTAATCCCGGTTATAAACTATCTGTGTTCCAAATTTCATCCAAATTCGTTCAGTAGTTTTTGCGTGAAGGAGTAACAAACATACATACATACATACATCCACTCTCACAAACTTTCACATTTATAATATTAGTAGGATTTTATTATTTATTTAGGTATAAGCTTATAGATACCTAAGCACAAATTTTCATCTCACTTTAATTACTCAGCTTGCCTGACATAACGACTCTTTATATATCACTCGCGTGTTGACAAGATAGCATTCTATTCAATTTGTCGAGAAACGTCATTGTTCTCGATCTAAGTTAAAGTGAGATTACTCGTATACGACACTGTCGTTACTTTAATTGTTTTATCTATTGGTACACTACCTATAAGAAATCAATAAACAAAATAGTTTTCTACTTACAACGGTGAAGATGGAGGTATATGCATTTTGTGGTCGAAAGACACTCAAAAGCAATGTTGTCTTCAATCCAAGCTTCTGCAAAACGTAACATTGTTCCGCCTTTCGAATATCTATTACATACGTAAACATTATGGCATCAGTTAAAACGAAAACATTTCCTTTCACCAATATTAATCATTCTAAAGTTGTACCTACACCGAGAAAAGTTTCAAGTGAGAGTTCGGTATGAGTTTTAAATACTTGGGATGAGTGCATAAATCACGGAGTGGGTCTTTCAACGCAAACGCGGAAGTTGTATTGTCTATTGAATATTCATGCCTTATTTAAAATACTGACAAAATACACTAACCATTTTATTTTTAATAAAAATAAAATAACCGGAAGGATAACGTTGTTTCGAGGAAACTGTAGGAAGTATTTAACTATTGCTTACCTTGTTCAAAGCAAGTTTTTCATTAAAAATACTCCAGCAAATTTTCTAGTGAAAATGTAGCTGATATTAAATTTGTTTATATTTAAAATGCCAAGTAAATAGCATAGACACCTGCTGGTTTTTTTTATTTAGAATATATGCAAGAAAGCTTATAATTAAATTTTATCAGCAGGTTTTAAAATTAGTCTTCAGAAATGTTTATTAATTACAACGCCGTTTGTAAAAAAAAATCCTTTAACACGTGATAAACGCTTGTCTTGTCAAATTACACATGGGAAATTTGACAAGGCACCATGTTTAGCTTTTTTGTAAGAACACCGTATTTTTTAATCTTTCATAAATTGCTTTTATACGTCCCTTTCTCAAGAAGGGTGGCCAAATACTGAAGATAAGTAAAAACTGCCACTTTCGTAATTCCGAGTAGTTTTCGGAACTTTTAACCTCTCGGTTTGTTTAACCAACTTTTGTCCCTTCTGAAGAACTCTTCAGTTCTTATATTGAAGTGCGATTTTCTCGAGAGAATAACTTAAAAAAAACATTGTCTCCACTTTACTCTCTTATAAGTAGATAGGTGTAAAATATTGGTCTGTTTTAATAGTCTAAATAAGGAGGTAGTACCAAAAATAGAAGAATAAAAGTAGAAGAGCCAACCTGTAGCCAAAGTAGTCTACCAGAACTACCTTCTCACAGGGACTACCTTCTTACGGAAAATCGGCGGAAAGTAATTTAGCGGTAAAGGGAAGATCTTCCAGCCAGGCGGGTGTTATGCCTGGCGGGGCGGCCGCTATGCCCCGCTGGTTATTCTCGGGGTCTTGTATATATAGTCACGATGCTTGCGATTCTTAATATCGTGATTCAGTTTTTCTATGAAGAATGCGTACATTGGATTGAGGCGCTGCATTTAGCGCCATCTGTCCGTTTCTGTCGGCGACGTGAATGTGAGGTCGCCACAGTAACTATTATAGCTGCGTTTTGTTCGATGACTAACAGAGCTGGAACGAAAACTCCCTTTCCCTCTCCCTCCCTCTGCATCTCTCCACTTTAAGTCGGCAACGTGCGAACAATGCCTTTGGTATTGCAAGCATCTATAGGCTACGGTAATTGCTTAACGTCAGGCAGGTCGTATGCTTGTTTACCGACTTTATTATATTATACCAAATTACTTATCGATTCAATCCAAAATCTTAAATAACTAAAATACCTAATCTAGGAATTTCACTCTCAATAATGGAATCAAGTCATATTTGTGAAAAGCTTTCAGTGCCGACGCTACGCGACATTGGCACTAGAAAAACTGAACATTGCGTTTAATTAAAACTCCTCACTATTTATTTGCTTATTCAATAATGGAAACTGCAGAAAGGATGCGAAAAAGGCAACCATTATTAACCTATTTCTGGAAGTGGGGAAAAGCGTCGGCATGATTAATTAACAGAGAGCCGGCCGCAAGCTACGAAGGAAAACTTAATTACTTTTCTCGGCGGAATCATAAAGCTGAATAATTCATACACTAGCTGCAAGGACGGTGGTGAATGTGTGTCGCAAATGAGCTCTTCGGAGCTCGCGCTGGGATTACGGATATTTATAAATCGATCTCAAGTCTGAGAGCGATCATGGAAATGTCATTCTTATGCCATACCAGTGCAAAATTCCACGTCAAAGCGTACTCAAGATGGCTCTCAGACTTGAGAACAATTAATTAATACGGCCTTAGTTATCTTTATTCACGCCGTAGGCATACCCTGGTCAATAAAGTCTTTCGAATGCCAACTGTATCAAAAAATAATTTTCATCAGAATTTCGTTAACATAATATATATTTTTTGCTTATTTACCTTGAAATCCTACTAATATTATTATTATTGTGTCCGCGACTGCGTCCGCGTGTAATTTAACTTAACAAAAATTTCAGGAGTATTCATCCCCTATTTTATCCCCGTGGGGGTAGAATTAATCAAAATCCTTTCTTAGAGGATGCCTACGTCATAACATCTACCTGCATGCCAAATTTCAGCCCGATCCGTCCAGTGGTTTGGGGTGTGCTTTGATAGATCACTATGTCAGTCAGTCAGTCACCTTTGAGTTATATATATTTAGATGGTGAAAGGTTGTATGTCTGAATGCTTGTCACACAAAAAAGGCTAAACGGATTTGGGCAAAATTGGGCACACAGATAACCTGGATTAACACATAGAATAATTATATAAAAATTAACACTTAAATCCTCCTGGACGAATTCGTGGGTAGAAGTTAGTTAAATATTACTCCTTTTTAAAAATCAAACGTCCAATCTATCAATTATTCTTACTACAATAATGAAGACAAAACATATTTTATATCACATTATAATTACTCCGTTTAAAAATAGGACCCGACGCCTTGATTTAAACCGAAATAAAAAGGTATAATTATGAAAGCCAATAAAACATAATTAGAGTTGAAAAAGTATTGTCTAATTAAACGTCTAAAGTACAAAAGTAAACGCGCTCGTAGGACAAAACTTCATTAATTCAGTTCCAAGGGCGAACATTAGCTTTCTGATTTTATGAAAATGTTCGTACCTACCTACCCACTTACATATTTTATTATTGGATATAACTTTTAGGTTTCCCTTGTTTATAAATTTCTTGTTGAAATATTGTGCATCATTTTAAATAATTATATTTCATTTTAATTAAATAATGCGTTATGATCATTACATGTCGAGTAGAATAATTTGGTAGGCAGACAGTTATTAAAATAATACCTAAATAATAAGAAATATGGTATAAATAAGGATGATGTAGATGGTAAAATAATATACTTCATAATAGATATATATGATTAAATTATGAGCATCGGTTCTTTAGAAATTACTCAGCTTGTCTTGTAACAATGAATGTTGGCAAGGAAATGTTTTGTTGTAAAATGTTACAAAAACAAAGAAAGTAAATGGATAGATAAGTATATCACTTACGTAATTTTACGTTTAAACTTTTTCTTCCGTGTCACTTCTTCACGAATATTTCTTTTCAGAGCGGGCCACCTCACGCAACGGGACTAATTTACTACTAATTACTGAAGCTTGACTGTTATTAGAGGTCGCTTAGTTGGGTCTCATGAATTAAATTACTTTTCTCTCCAAAATGTATAATATTCATTATGACTTCAACTTATTATTAATTAAAACGAATGCTTTCATAATATTAATTGCCTATAAATGAAAACTTATTTTATAAATCAAATATCTTAAAAAGTATCAATTAAATAACTAGAGAATTTAATTATTAAAATGGGTCTTGTCAAGTTTCTGTACCTACCCCGTACTTGTAGAGTAAGCTTGACTATCACGTGGTGATTAAATGCGGATAATGTGGCTGTGGGGCATGCTATGATGGCCGCGCGATGTCGAGTTTAAATATTCTCTCTGAGGCATCTGGTAGTTGAAGTTAGGTATACCTATCTAAACCAGCTACATCATTCACCTGTAACATATTGAGCGATTAGTGAGTGATATTTATGTTATTATCTATCTACTTAGCTATAATTTCAACTTAGTTTGTAAGCGACAATTTCAAAAATACAGGTAGGTTTTATTCGGTCGTATATTTTTTATACCTATTGCCTATAATATAATTGAGTATAATGTTATATGTTTATATCTATATGTCCTAATCATGTTACTATATTATTATTATCTTCAGCATATCAACCGATTTAGGTAAATGATTTAGCTATGATATCTGAATGTAGGTTCCATAAAATAATATTTTTAGGAATATATATTTAAGGGTTGAACGCGCTCTGAATTGGATGGTTAACATGAAACTTTTCGGATTTAATAATAGAATTCAAATTAAATTACTCACAATAACTTAAGCAACTTCAGGTCTCTGGGTATGCTACCTATATTCAGATCCCCTCCGTACTTTCTTCCATATAAATGAAACAAATACCAAGGCATCTTTCTTCTCTATAAAATTTCCAATAATAATACGATATAGAAAAGTAATCCAATAGCATACGTGAAGCCCGCATGATTCGTTTCAGAATAAATGAAACACAGGGAGTTGTTAAAAGGAACTCGAAGGAATGTAACCCGTTAGCCGTCCCGGTGGAATCCCGCGGGATCGGGACACACGTACGGTACACTCAGCACTCGAGCTTCTATTCTCAAAGACAATTTCGCCGTTCTTTTGCCAAGCTGAAGAGATTGCGATATAGCTCACATGATACTTAATTTCGTGCCACTATTGCCGTCTGAATGTGAACTGTCGATATTGAGAATATAGAATGCTTTCTCTCATATACTTATTGGGATTCCGATATAATATTTAAGTTGGTACGCAAGTAACTATACTTCAGCTTGAAATCAAACTATTTTTCGGATTGTATCGCGTTTATTAAATTTATATTTATGTTCCCGACGTTTCGGCTGCTTTACAGCAGCCATGGTCACCGGGGGACTGAGGTGTTAGATGTCCTGATGTCATAGTTAGTAACTGGGTAACCTCATATTAAGTTGTTGTTTGCGGTCCGATCCACGCAAAAAGTGCTCACAGTGTCTCGAGGTCTTGCAATGGTACACTTGGTTTTGGATTTAATTATGTTAATTACTGGATCCCAAGTTGGTGGTAGCCCAGCCATCTTCCCTTTTGAAATTAGGATGTTTTTTAATTTCAATGGCCTCACGTATCCACAGCCGAAACGTCGGGAACATAAATATAAATTTAATAAACGCGATAAAATCCGAAAATTAGTTTGATTTCAATGTGTAGTATTCGCGTAAATATAAGAAAACAATATACTTCAGCTGTTATTTAATTGTTCAGTGTAGACTTCCAGAATTATTAGAGTTAATATAAGACTATACCCATTTTCCACGGCTGCAAATTATTACAAAATACAAGTTATTATTTTGTTTTTAAACACCAAAATCCCTACTATAGTTATTTATTGTTCATATGTTTTTAATGTCATATCTAAATAAAAATAAAATATCGCCAGACTGAAACACCAACTGCATGATCCCAGGCTAAGCAAAGCTTGTACTATGGGTACCGTACAATGGAAAGGGAGCGATCCCAGTGACACCCCGACCTGGACAAATTACGAAAAGGACATTTCCGGCGGGAATTGAATCCGCAACCACCGCATATGCAGTGAGCCGAGCGGCCTATGCTCGAATCTCTGCGCCAAGCGGTCATCATTTAATCAAACAACACCAGACAGAGGTATTTTTCTTCGGTGCTGTAGGAAGGTACTACAATATAACGTGAATGAAACCGCTGCTTTTAATATGAGTGACTTTTGTTGCCAAGCTGAAACAAAGATAAAGCGTGAACGCAGTGATTTATTTCCGGTAAATGCATATTCTGTAACAAGACCACGTTGCAGACTTTTCCAAACTCATATATCTCAAACTCTTTCGAGATTACAAAGTTATGCCTTCTTTTCCTTTTTACAAGAAAAGTGGATTAAGATTTTCTATATCCGCCTAATATATCAACATTAGGGTAGGTTCGCATGATTTATAGGCCAAGTCGAGAAAGTTCTGCATGTCATCTTCTGGCTCTTTGCGAAATTTTCTAAAGGAACTTTAAACTTTTTACATTAGCGCAACGATGGCGACTAACCTAGGTATGTATTTTTTATTTAACACTCAAGTTATTCTTTCAAAGTGGGTAAGAAGTTAAATTCTTTTGTGCACTTAATGAAAACTTTTTTACTGTCTCAGTACCTACCGAAGTAAAGAGGAAAATTATATGGGTAGGTATAAAAATAAAACTATTTTTACGGATTATATCGCGTTTATTTTTACTTTTTATGTTCCCGACGTTTCGGCTGCTTTACAGCAGCCATGGTCACGGGGGGACTGAGGTGTTAGACGTCCTGATGTCATAGTTAGTAACTGGGTACCCTCATATTAAGTTGTTGTTTGCGGTCCGATCCACGCAGAAAGTGCTCACAGTGTCTCGAGGTCTTGCAATGGTATACTTGGTTTTGGATTTAATTATAGAGGAACTGCAGCAAATTTGGAATACTGCAGGTAAGTTGGAATACCTTGGATACCTAATTATTAGAAGTGCCACCTGTGTTTTCTTCTTGTAAACTTATCGTCACACGCCATACGGAGAGCTCTAAAAACCGACCACCATCTTGACATCCCGGCTGCCAGCCTCGTAGAAGCGAAACGTCAAATTTCAAACTTTTTTCGGTAAGAAAGCAATCATCGATAATCATTTACATGATACATAAAATCTTTATTGTAATTATTTAAACTAATAAGCGACCTTTCTAGTTAATGGTATTACTTTTATTTTGCTAATATTTCTGAAATTAAAAATGTGATATGAAATTTTAGCTTTGGATGTCATGTTGTTAATTTGGAATACCGAAAGTGAATATAGCTGACGTGAAACACCGGCGCTCCACGAAGTCTGCAATCTGTGAACATGTACAGGACCGCACCCGCCATTATATCAGATTTGATAAACCACAGATCCTCGCAAAAGAACACCGATTCCGACCAAGGATGATACGTGAGGCCATTGAAATTAAAAAACATCAAAATTTCAATAGGGAAGATGGCTGGGTGCTACCACCAACTTGGGATCCAGTAATTAATATAATTAAATCCAAAACCAAGTATACCATTGCAAGACCTCGAGACACTGTGAGCACTTTCTGCGTGGATCGGACCGCAAACAACAACTTAATATGAGGGTACCCAGTTACTAACTATGACATCAGGACGTCTAACACCTCAGTCCCCCCGTGACCATGGCTGCTGTAAAGCAGCCGAAACGTCGGGAACATAAAAAGTAAAAATAAACGCGATATAATCCGTAAAAATAGTTTTATTTCAATATAAAAATAAACTTTTAAATAGTTATCTAGATTCAAGATTCCATTAATTCGTCAGTCCCTTTAGACTCTGCTGCGAGGAAACCTGCGGATTATAATATAATTTTTATTGCCTAGGAAGACACACTAGCAGACTGACGGTTTATAAAGTGCTTGAACATTTTCATTCTTAATTGGAATAGAGGATTCGCAGCGATATAAATGTAATTTACAAGGAATATACATTATTCAATGATCGGTTTTAAAAACCGCTACGTAGAGCGACGTAGCGAGTAGAAGAGAACTAATGATATTTGTCTGGCGCCGGTGATTAATGGTAAGAGAGACGCGGATTGTTCGAGCGAGATGAGTTCTGAAGAAGCATTCACAACCCGTGAAATTAACTTTCGTCGCCTTTCGAAGACCCGCCAGCTTATTTCCAGAGAAGCGTTTCACTTTTTGTAGCCAAACATTTGAAAGGTTACGGGAAATGTTCGATTATTGCTTCTGCGTTTCGTTGTGTCTAATGAGATTTCTAATAGTATTTGACCGCTGTTTTGTAAGATGCTTTCATAATCTGAAACTTTTTGTATAATACACAAAGAGTAGGTTCCTATACCAATAGCTATCTACTCGTTGGTATTTTGTTACGGATTGAGAGCAGCGGACTGTAGAGTGTTTATTTATGTGCTTGATTCAGTGAGGCGAAATTTATACGTAATTAAGGAATTTATTAAGAGTTGAACACAATTCACAGGTGCAATTATTAGCACGGTTCAGGAACGAGAGACAGAGAGAGATCGAGATAGTGACAGCCTGTGGTGCCACATTTAGTAAATGTATTTTGTGTTTGTATTTTGTGTAGGATGGGAATCCTACACGGATACTCTATTTTATTACACGTATTGAAAAATTTAAAATGTTATTGCCACTTGTCCAATTAAATTTATATGGCTGTCATTTGTTTTAAACCTAAATGTAGAGTGCTCATTGGAACAGCCGCGCCGCCACTGTGTTATGTAAGCCAGCCGAACATGTAATTTTGCGGTAGCTAACAATTATGTCCCACACGCATTCGCGGCAGCCCTGCGTGCCGTGACACCGCCCTGATAATAACGTATTTGCTAGATTACTCGCTATGAACATGTAACCACTTCAGATAACGTAATTGGATGAAACCGGCTCAGAAAAGAATTAAAAAGCGCCTTTTATAATTTCAGTTGTATAGAACAAAGTTGTAATACAAGATGACTTGATGACTACAGTTGCTTGCAATACCAAATGCATTGCTCGCTCGTGGCCTACCTGAAGGGGACTGAGGGATGGATAGGGGTGAGGGGGATCGGGCTTCATACTTTCTCACTCATCGTGTGAAACACAGCTATAAAAGTTGTTTTTGCCGATCTTCTGTGAGGGAGTGGTACTACCCTGGTTGAGCTAGCCCATATATGAGCTTTAATAGAACTGCCCTTGCACGTCGCCAATACTGTACAATAATAACTGGCTTCTTAAATTAAATTATACGGAAACTGAAGCAATTATTCACACCTAAACTCACACTCACACACACACACACACACGCACACACGCGCGCACACACACACACACACACACACAACATTTAGGGTTATTCTTATTTCATTACTTTATGATTTTATTTTTTTTTACTATGTTCAAAATTTTATTTCCTCATAGACAAATACTTTTACAATATAGTATTGTAAAATTGACGGCTGTAACACAGTTTATACTAGTATAGCCGTTGACATTATCTCTTAAATAATTTATAACATTGTTATGGTTTTGTTATTCATTAAGAGAAATTTGTATTATTTTTAGTTGGGACTAATAAATTTTTATTATTATTATTACTAATCATGTGGCTAGAGCTTGTGGCTCTACCACCGTAAAATAACCTTATCAATAAGAATGCTTTTATAGTACAGGTGAAAACACCATCCAATGAAAATACAACATTTATGAGCACTAACGAACTTTTATTGTTACTAAAGCTGTAAATCTCGCAATAAACTTCCCTTTTCAGTTCTAAAAGGTTTTTATCCCCGTCGGAATTTTAAGTAACCCTACGCTAAGGGATTCAAGTAATCTTGAAATGTTTTAAGCCTAATTTGCTAAAAGGCTGGAGATCGATTTGACTGCCCGACGGTTTTATTTATAGGCCTGTCGTCCTATGCACCGTTACAGAAAGGTATCCCTTGCATTCGTAATGTAACTTGTATACCTACTGGAATTCGGAAGTTATCTATAAATAATCCTACTAATATTATAAATGTGAAAGTTTGTGAGTGTGGATGTATGGATGTATGTATGTTTGTTACTCCTTCACGCAAAAACTACTGAACGGATTTGGATGAAATTTGGAACACAGATAGTTTATAACCGGGATTAACATATAGGATACTTTTTATCCCGATAATCCGGAAATTTTTGTTACGTTAAATACTACGCGGACGAAGTCCGTGGGCACAGCTAGTAATAAATATCGCCAGACAGACACACCAACTGTACGGTCCCAAACTAAGCAAAGCTTGTACTATGGGTACCGTACAATGGACTGGGGCCGATCCCAGTGACATCCAGACCAGGGTAAATTACGAAAAGGCCATTTCCGAAATTTGCCCCGGCGGGAATCGAACCTGCGACCACTATGTTCAGTGAGCCGAGCGAACCACTGCGCCAAGCGATCGTCATCTATATTTCCAATACATGGCATAAAAATATATATCAAATTTGGACTTACGAAAATACAAGATCGTGACCATGACTACAAGACCTAGAGAATAAACGAAAATTTTAGGCAACACTACTTTCTCTAACGAGACTAGGTAATGCAAAATATACATAATTATGTGCAACCAAAGTTATCGTTATCGTTATTTAATAGTTTTTTTTTTGGTTATTTTGATAGACTCTTCTTTAGGCGATATTTAGTATGCAGATAACCCGTCTAAAAAAAACTAATTCTAATGTCGTTGCGTAGTAATGTTAACGAGAAATTGTAAATTCCCTACGAATGGTGTACACTCAACGCACCGGGGGATGGGCAGACCGCTAATGGATCGACGAAGTGCGTCATGCTCTATGTCAATAAATGTTCTGGCTTTTAATGCTGCCTTTGTTGAAGTAGGCCAATTACTATCAGTGGTGGCAATTACGGCTGTGTTCATGCAATGGCTTTCATGCCCCTGGCGGCGCGTCCTGGAAACAGTTTTGTGATTGATTCCAACAATGGCCCACATGTAATCACTTTAAATGAACTGGAAAATGTGTTCGTAAAAAGTTTTATGTGTTTGTCGCTTCGGTCAATTAAAATTTGATTTCCAGGAAAATAAAACAATACAGATTGAAGAAATGATTTGAGCCACAGTTGAGTGAGACGTCAATGACCAATAATGAACTTTAAAGATTTTCCATGTTCTTGTAAAACAAGCCGAAGTCTATCCGTCTAGAGTCGATTTTATAATACACGCGCGCACTCAGGGCTTATTAGTTTTCAAGGTGCACTTATGGGGCCACTTAGATGGTTAAAACGCGAAGTAGTAATTTACGTGCAATTGAAAAACAAAAGCGCTATAAATTAATTAAATATCGCCAGACTGACACACCAACTGTATGGTCCCAAACTGAGCAACGCTTGTACTATGGGTACCGTACAATAGACTCAGGGCGATGATAAGCCCATTTCCGAAATTTTCCCCGACAGAAATCAAACCTACAACTACCTGGTGCAGTAAGCCGAGTGGTCTATGCTCGAACCACTGCGCCAAGCGGTCGTCAAGCGGATTATGAACGGTTGGAACAAATAACATTTTCAAACCAGCCTGTGAGAAAAAAAAATACGATTTATTTGCGTTTCAGACTGCTACTGTGATTTTGAGATCAATATGTAAATGCATTCCTGAGTGCAGGCGGTTCGGAGAAGGCGTGAGTGCATTTTGTCGTAGAGGAAAAGGCAGCCAGCCGTGACGCCGCGATCCACTGTTTCTGACGTTGTGGAACCAACCGTGCTTTGCAGAATTTAAATGTAAAATTCCTTCACGTGTTTTGTATTACAGTGTTTTTCACATAGGAAGTCCCGCTAAAAATACGGAACTAAATTGTACACAGTGTAAATTGTATTGCCGTTACGCGACTACAGCGTTCCGTCTACGGGACTTCGCACGTGAAATAGACTGTAGTCAAAGCATTTTGTGGGATCCCGCCCTCAGAATAAGTAGGTAAAGCAGGGTCGCTGAGCACGAAAAATTTCGTACAATGACCTGTTATTATCTGTCACTCCCGCGTAAATCTAATACATCTCGCTCACGCAGTTGCCGTGAACTGCGTGTGACCGGCAACTGTGTGAGCGAGACGTATTAGATTTACGCGGGAGTGACAAAGACAGGTAATAACAGGTCATTGTACGAATTTCTTCGTGCTTAGCGACCCTGCTTTAGATAAGACTAAATGTACACTTATACAACATAACACTTAACATTACAATTAATTGTAAACTGAAATCTGTAGCAACAATTACATTAATGAAAATCAAATAATTTTTAATAATCTCTTAGTCTTACAATTGATTTGTCTAGAACGGTGTATATCGTTTCTTTTAAACTATTGTTATATATGAAAGCTGTGTGTTAATTGCTTGCCAACGCGTATTTTTTCAAGAGTACTGCTCTATACAAATTCTGGCTTTGTTTTTAATTACGTAGGCGAATTTATTTGCAGTCGACAGTGAATTAACGAGCATACATAAAAGGCGTAGGTACTCATAAGTTTATTTGAGAACAAATTCCATTAGGCAGTCTTATCATTTTTCGATTCCACCCAATTGCGCCAGTAAGCAAATCTCTCCGGGGCATTTAGGTAGATCAATTTATTTCATATTTGCTCGCGTAATCAGTTTTATTTCAGACAAGATGATTAGTTTTCGCCCTTTGTGAATTAGACTTAATTAATCAGAACGATTGGATTGAAGCAGAAATAAATTCTGACAAAGTACTCAACGTTATTTTGCAAAAAAAAGTTTTTGTACTTATATTAATACTATTTTTATGTAATTAAGTAGGCAAACAAGTGTATGACCCACTTGATGATAAACAGTCACCATAACCTATAGATGCTTGCCATATCAAAGGCATTATAAATAAAAAAATCCGGTTTTCGCGAGCAATAACTAAACTTTAAAACGACTTAGTTTAGTATATATGTCGCAGCCAACTAGCTTAATTCACCGTTCAATTAACTGACTAGCCACATTAGTAAACAACGCCGTTCAACTAGTGGCCTGAATGATATTCAGCCATTTGATCAAACAGCTAGGCAATTGACTTGGATCGATGACGTTTAATTACTTGCCTAGCTGTTTAATTACTTGCCTAGCTGTTTAATTACTTGCCTAGCCTGTTTATTTCAATTTAGTTCCACTTTCTGCCAGCTAGCGCCGAAACACACCAAACTGTCAATATGGCGTCGGCAACAAACAACTTTGATGGAATAATTTAATTAGGTACTTAGATATTTTACGAAATTGTTTAGATCCACCGAACCTACTTGCCGAGTAGGATTTCGGTGGGGTCATAAAAAATAGCCCTAACCTAAACCCATCCGGGTCACTCTGCTTGGGTAGTATTTTGAAAAAGTTTTGTAGTACTTAAATGTCAAAGTTGCCTAAGCACTAGCCAGCCAGTTTATTAAATGTTGTAACAGACGATACGGCTGAATAGCCCGTTAGTTGAACGGCGCTGTTTAGTAAAGTGGCTAGGCTGTTAATTAAACGGCGAATTAAGCTAGTTGGCTGCGACGTATACACCAATAGAATAAGCACCATTTCTCACTTTTTCATTAAAACCATTCACAAGAGTGCTTTATCAAAACAAAGATTAATGATGGCATGTTTTCTGAAACAGCATTGCTATTTACTAGTGGAACACCGTTCGTGGGGCTGGTGATTGAATAGTTGCATGTTTAGCGGTATTAAAAGCCGGCCGTTGTCGTGGCTCGGCGCCGTAAGTTCGGCTTAATTTTCGCGCTGTAATGACTAAGGAAAATCGCTGCTGATTTGATAGCCGTGTCCTGCTGATCGTTTAGCGTTAACGAGACCCTATAAATGATGTAGCATTTTGTTATCAAACCTGTAAGATTCATAAATCCAGTTATAAATCCAAAACTCTCATTTATTTTCGTGAACACACACTCATTTTGTCTGTCCGTATAATTTATTATAAAAAGTAGTTACCATAACTGTTTTATTATTAGATAGTAGGATTTCAGATTGTTTTTTATCTCAATATCAATATTTTTTTGCATATTTTGCCGTGAAAATCCGTATAGGTACACCTCCATAAATGTTAATTGCTCTCCCTCATTATAATATTTATGTATCTAGGCAAAACCGTTGTTATTCAAAGTACGCCGATAAATCTTTTTAATACAAGCCTGTCTGAAACGCCAGCTAAGTGTTTGCGCAGCCCCTATATTCGCCGCATAGCCGACGAGTAAAACTTTAATTATCTACACCGATTTCGAAATCTGATAAGCAAATTGTTCGATTCAAACTGTAGGTACAGATAACTTGAAAGTAAATTAACGTTTAAGTAACTTTTGCAACAAAATTGAAAGAAGAGTAAGTTAACTTTAGACAAACGTACCAATTATGCACCACGACAAGAATGGCAGGTAATATCAAAATAACACCTTTTCTCTAAATGCATATGAAAGTACATACAACACCTATAACAAAACGCGATTTAAAAAAAAATTGTCGGTGTCTGTCTGTATGTCTGTGTATTTGTTCCGGGTAATCTCCGAAACGGCTGGATTTTGACGGAACTTTCACTAGTAGATAGCTGATGTTATAAGGAGTAACTTAGGCTACTTTGATTTAAAAAAAACAATTAGGGTTCCGCGTAAAAAAATTAAAACACATGAAATCAAAGAGTATCTCCGAAATGGGTGGACCGATTTTGACGGGACTTTCACTGGTAGATGGCTGATGTTATAAGCAGTAACTTAGGCTACTTTCATTTTGGAAAAACAATTTTTTTTAAAATGGGTTCTGTCGCGAGGGCTCAGAACGCGTGAGCGGGCTTTTTTGTTAAGTTAAATTTCACGCGGACGAAGTCGCGGGCTCAGCTAGTCTCTACTAAGATTCTAAGTCAGCTCATTTGTCCCCAGTCAAGGCTTACGCTCAGTTCCAGCCGCTTAACACGATCTCAAACAAAAATATTTTTACAAGTTATTGTGATTAAGACAATTTAGCACAGGGTATAATTGTCATGAAGGTGAAGGGGCTTCGAGTTATCATACCGCTCTTGTTATTTTATGCCACTGCCTAGTTTGCCGACAGTTCCCGATTGTAGGAACATACCTACTTAACTATACGGTGTCAAAATGTGTTGGTATGCGGTTGCAACACAAGCTGTTCGCTGAAGTTAAATACGACTTAGGCGAACTTCTGCGACATACCGAAGCAGACTAAGACGCTGGTTTTGGCTACCAAACTAGTTGACTTTGTTTCACGTGCTACCTGATATTAGACAGTACTATGTGGGCGAGCAACTATACGTTAACTTCCTCATTGAAATTAAACCTATCCTGGCACAGTACCTACGTAATGCTGCAGGTAAATTATGATTTATGAATAAATAATCCTACTAATAATAAATAAGTAAATAAATAAGTAATAAAATAAGTTTGTGAGTGTGGATGTATGTATGTATGTTTGTTACTCCTTCACGCAAAAACTACTGAACGGATTTGGATGGAATTTTGAACACAGATAGTTTATAACCGGGATTAACCAATAGGAAACTTTTTATCCCGATAATCCCGAAATTTTTGTTACGTTAAATACTACGCGGACGAAGTCGGGGGGCACAGCTAGTAATAAATATAATAATTTAGCCCTTTCGACGTCCCATTTCTGGGCACTCACTACGAGGTGGATTCAGGCCATAATCCAGCACGCTGGTCCAGTGCGGGTTAGTGGATTTCCCATGTGTTTCGAAAATTGGTTACAGGTACAAATTCTCTAAGACATGCAGGTTTCCGCACGTTGTTTACATTCACCGTAAGCAAGTGATAATCATTTAGAAATTATGATTCGCACATAGAAAATAAATACTTTACCAAGTATTCTCAATATTACTCAATATTTTATGAGATAAAGGCTTAGCAACAGCTAAAGTTGGTATAAGTACTTATCCTATCCTACTAATATTATAAATGTGAAAGTTTGTGAGTGTGGATGTATGTATGTATGTTTGTTACTCCTTCACGCAAAAACTACTGAACGGATTTGGATGAAATTTGGAACACAGATAGTTTATAACCGGGATTAACATATAGGATACTTTTTATCCCGATAATCCCGAGATTTTTGTTACGTTAAATACTACGCGGACGAAGTCGGGGGGCACAGCTAGTAAGTAATAATTATCAGAAGCACTATCCACTTCTTCAAAATCCTTTACATCTTATATTATTTGACTATACCCAGTGTATCCTTCATAAGCTTTTTCATAAAGATTACGGTCCCCTTTTATATTCGAATCTCTCGGCAGATATTAAGATATACGAGAGAAAGTACTTGCCTACTTTTGAATAAAAGTCTATCCACTGAGCGTGCGTACAACGCGAATGTATGGAAGAAATGTTCTTTGTATAGGTATACAGTAAATGAAATATATTGCGGTGTATTGCTTTCTTTTGTATCTAAATGATTCTCTCGTGCTCGGTTCCCTTCTCATCATATTTAAAATCTGATATTCTTTCATACCTGAGGACTTGTAGCCTTTAATATTGTTACTTCAAGCTATAATTTCTCAGAGGAAATTCTGAATTTAATGTCTATTATTTTTATTTAGGAATTTTCTATGTATGGAATATGAAATCGGTGCCTTATGAAACATGATAAGTATCACAGTAAAAATAATAAGAATGCAGTGTAGACATCTTATTTTCCTTATATTCACCATAGGTTTCTGTCATGTCTCATTTTTGTGACTGGTTGTACATGTAATAGACTGCAACCGACTGCAACCGACTGCCCCTTAAAATACGCAAGAATGTCTAACCCACGAGCGTATGTGTATCTTAGAAAATGTGCTTTGTGCAGACATAGTTAAAGTTTGGTTTACTTTGGCAAAGTAATATACGCGCTTATTTTAAGCTACTGTCTATCGATCTCTTCCATTTTTTTTCTATGATGGATACAAAATTGACACTCTATAGTAGGTGGACCTGTAGAGACTTTCTTATTTGTTGCTGTCTGATGCCGCGCCTCGCTGTCGTGTATATATTGAGATGCGTGATCATCGCGATACATTTCGCACGCGTGGCGTGTTTACTTCGTAACGTCCTAGGGGAATTTTTGCTCATGCATAATGCTCTACGTGATCCAATGATCGAGTGGCGACATGTCGTCATCACTGGAACGATGACAAAGTAGGGAAATATTAAAGTAGGTACCTTATTTAGAAGGTTCGTGACATTTTTTAATAAAAAAATAAGAATGCTTGTTTAGTAACGTCCAGATAGCACCACTAAGTTAACTAAATGCTTGTACTTATGTGCATACGAAGTGTGGGCTCACGTCAATAGATTTATGGCCACGATAGGGATGGAACCCGAAACCACTTCGTTTCGTGGCGACCGCTCTCACCTATTGGTACCAATTTTGTTAGTGCACTACTAAACTTTACTATACTGTATTGTCATCCCTCTGGGACCTTTAAAAATTCATCCCCAAAGAGGGGATGAATAAATAAGGAATGAAAGTTTGTATGGACATTCGTCATTTTTGAAGTTATAAATATCGGAATTGGTTTGGTGACTAGGCTATGCGAGTTGTATCAGTGATTTTCAGGTTTCAATGGAAAATGCAATCAGCTGGCTGTCAAAACACGGCTGGTGAATAAATAAATAATGGTCTCGCACTCGTTCACGTTTCCATTCTCACCTTAATTTAATTAGCTGATGGTATCCAAGCGTGGGTCCTTGTACAGAGCTTTAAACATTCTTGAAACGGCGCTCTCTGCTGAGGTTTGCATATAATAACTGAAGCGTGATAATCCCTGCTCCCGTGCCTTAAGTACGAAACGCAAATTCTATAGGTATATGTTGCCATACACCGCTACCTCGTAGCCGGAGCATTAGCATTTGTTTGCACACATGATTGTGTTTAAATTAATTTTCTATAGGCACGGTGATTGATCAGCGATCATATCAAATTATGGAGGGATGTATTTCTTGTTGTTTACAGTGTTTATGTGCTATTACTTGGTTTAATCTTCCTAGGCTAATACCGTAGGCACTAACGAAAGGTAGAGAGAGTTATACATGTAAACTTCACAAACCCACACGGGGTCAACGTGGTAAACTCACCATAGTTACATCACCACATTAGGACCACCTTATCATTTTCGAATTGAGGAGAAGTGTACTTGACCTGGTAACAATAGTATCGTCCTCTAATATATTGGGACCAAACTACTATCAGCGAAAGTTAAGTACCCTACTGCACACTCAATGCATGCCAAAACATATCTTGAATAAACTATCGCAAGGGAAATACACTGCCTATAGGTCTATCGATCGCATGGTCACTGACATAATTATAGTTCCTAAACTATAGCCGCTCCAAACCACCTTACCTTATAGGTATACCCATTTACCTTTGTAAGTTAAGTGGATACAAATATTTCCTTGGAATATACGTCTCACGACAATCTAGCAATTTCTCATATTATTATGAATTACACAAACATTTAATAAGATCCCTTGAACCGTACTTTACACAACATGTAAACGGATTTCGCTTACAACTTACAACAAATTGACGTGGAACGGCCCTAATACGAATTTATATCTACTTACACGATCAGCCTGCTATTATGTCCGATCGAACCGGTGCGCGATTGTTGTTAGAGCACCAGGGGCCAACTCTGTTAACCGCTGGCATCTCGATCGACTCGCAATACGTCAAAGATGACGTATCGCGTATCTGAATACGTCCGTTTTGAAATATTTTATATAGGAAAACTGACGTATCGCGTATCTGAATACGTCCGTTTTGAAATATTTTATATAGGAAAACTGACGTATCGCGTATCTGAATACGTCCGTTTTGAAATATTTTATATAGGAAAACTGACGTATCGCGTATCTGAATACGTCCGTTTTGAAATATTTTATATAGGAAAACTGACGTATCGCGTATCTGAATACGTCCGTTTTGAAATATTTTATATAGGAAAACTGACGTATCGCGTATCTGAATACGTCCGTTTTGAAATATTTTATATAGGAAAACTGGCGTTTCGCGTATGTAAATATGTCAGTTTGAAATATTTTCTTTATAGAAACTGAGGTATCGCATGTCAGAATACGTCAGTTTTGACGTATTGTCGATCGACATACCAGCGATTAACAGAGTTGGGGCCCAGGTAGGGGGTATTTCTAGCACTTTGGGACTCGATCGCAGTAAATTGCGATGGCGTTTTGGCCTCTCACAATCGGTCGAGTCACCAGGGTGGAATTAAACGATTTATCGTAGTCACGGAGTCCGATTTTCAGGGATCCCTCCCTGTCACGGGTCGCAATATTGTTGTCACATGGGGCGATCTAAGCGTATGTATAATTTTATATGTTGTGTCCTTTAATAGAGCCGCTTGACCGCTATGTAGGATGTTATTTTACATTAATCTGCATAGTATGTACTTTTATTTACTTAAGGCGATAGCGCTTGTCTAGACCGCGAAATTCAAAATTTTCAAGTTTTTTATAGTTTATCCAAACTCTGAAAACGACAAACACAGTATGCAGTGAGTTTATTATTACATTTATTTTACTCTAAATATTATCACGGTGGTATGATACAAGTAAATCACTAAATATACAAGCATTGCCAGTTTTTCTGATTATCTGTCGTTCTTGATTTTTTTTAGAGTAAGTTGGATAATATATTAATAAATGCATTGCATACGGTCTCTGTCACCAATTACAAAAAGTGACCTTTGATATTTTCAGATTTTGAAAAATTTCTAAAAAAATTCAAAAAAATTGAATTTCGCGCGCTAGATGAGAGCTTTGGCCTTAAACGAATGTATAATTTCAATTGCTCATGTCATATTAAACATACGTACACTGGTAAATGTTTGGGAAGGATTCATATCATGTGGGACAACTCTACTGGGACCATTTATCAACCCCAATTTATTTTCTCTCCATCAATTAATAACCTCGACTTTTTATCTGTATCTTTGAATTTGCAATATTTACGAATTCAATTCTAGAATTTAGTAAAGTGTATGGTTCGATCCTAATAATGGATAGAAATGTAGTAAGTCTATTATACTCTAACGTCCTTTTAAAGTTCCTTCGGCCGACCTCCACGGTGTTCAAAGACAGAATGTACATACAATCTCGTAATACGATTCGAGATAAAGGCAATGCCACAAGCATAAGCGATGCTAAACAATAAAATTTAAATTACCACAGAGTATAATTTTGTTACTTAGCATTACCTACCTACATTCGAATTATGTTTACTTACTTAAATTGTGAGGTAAAAATATTCGTAGATTTCGCGAATAAAATTGTAATGATGTTGGTAACTGAGAAAGTTATTATTATTATAATAAATAATAATAATTTTAGCCCTTTTTGACGTCCCACTCCTGGGCACGGGCCTCCCCTCAACACGAGGGGGATTCAGGCCATAATCCACCACCCTGGCCCAGTGCGGGTTGGTGGCTTTCACATGTCTTTTGAAAATTGGTTAAATCTTCTAAGACATGCAGGTTTCCTCACGATGTTTTCCTTCACCGTAAGCAAGTGATAATCATATAGAAATTATGATTCGCACATAGATTTCGAAAAATCCAGAGGTTCAAGCCGGGGTTTGAACCTGAGACCTGATAGCCCGCAGGACGCGTGCTTAACCAATCGGCTATCACTGCTATCATTATTACTACTTAACTGCTATATCGTACGTATACGTATCATTATAACTGCTATTATTATTACTTAAAGTATTATTATTACTTATCTAGATCTTAGAAGTTACATGATTATCCATGTAAGATAGGTACTATGAATCAAAACGCAATGATTTCTTGTCCTGACTGTCTCCAGGAAGGCCATAAATGTCTTGTAATAACAAGTCTGGCCGTTGAAAAGGCAGCGTAACTCTTCATTTTATATTATCGCATCGCCTAGCTTAGTCAGTGTGAGTCGCAAGCTTTCCAGAGAGATGTCCACCGCCAACGTTTGGATTTCTTTCAGTGAGTTCTCAAACGGGAGGTTTGCCGGGTGGCGTATCAGGCGTCGTCCTGTATTCGCGACACGTCGCAGGCTGCGGGGAGACAGGCACAAATCCCGGGAGATGCCACGAATCTGTATACCTCCATGTTCACCTTAGCTTTATTTATACGCGATTGAAAGAAAAATACGTGCATCATCGTACCACATACAAAGCGCAACGCAGTTTTGTTATATCTTTGCGTTGCAAAGTGTTCATATTTTTGTGGAATACATTGTTGGGATTCTAGTTTCAACTGATTGTTCAAACGTGTTGTATGTAGTTTGGTATATAAATTTAGTTTTAGTTACGAGTTACCTATTTCTACTCATAGAATAAGAATTAAAATATCTGACGACACGATTTTTTTTATTTGCACAAAAATGTAAGTACTCAGCAAGACATAAAAAAGATTAGTAGGTACGTAAGCAGATTAGTAATTTTCATTCAACAAGACAGAAACGTAAATATTTGACGATTAATATTAACAAGTTTTGTGATACAAAGCGAGCACTACAAAGTTGCGATTATAACATCGCACCATGCAACTCCCGATTGAAACACGGCCAGCAAGAACTTTTACACCTAGAAAAGCTTGCTACCAAACGACTCCAACATTTAATAAAGTGATAAAATGCTTGCACCAACACGCGATCTTTTTATGATTCGAATTCGTTACCTTTTATTTATTTATTTTCCTTTTATGTGTTCATTATTTTCACATTAATGAACTGGAAACTTTTGAGAATAAAAAGTACCTACCTTTTCAATTTTATGTTACTATCAGGGGATGTAAAGTTGAAAGAAAATGACTGAATAGCTCTAGAGAAATATGTCGAATTTTATAGCCAAGAGTCTTGCGAGCTTATTTTTGCCTAGGTATATAGTTTGAAATCCATTGAAATATAAACATTATGATCATCTTTATTAAACTGGAAGTTAGATTTTTTAAGAATACCTAATCGTGGAATAAGCGACACTGAGACCAACAATATTGTTTTGATTATTTTGCCTTACTGACTGTACGTATATCATAAGAAATCATTGGATGGATTAAAAATAAAACAGCTTGGTTCAGGTACCATGACCATTTTAAATTAAATTTAGGCACAATTTATTAATAATAAAAATCAATAGTATTGATATTGACTTTTGCTTCGCTTTTTATTAAAGCAGCAAACCTTAGTTGATAATTTATTGTCTAGTACTTCGGTGCTTCTACTTTTATGATAAATTGGTTTTCAGTACAACTCACCTGCCCTCGACTTTCTTCGCTGCTCTGAAGAAAGACAAAGCATGAACAAATTTTATAAAAATAGAAAACAGGCAAAACAGAGATACTCGAATCTAAACAAATAAACAAAACGCCTTTCGTATATTATTAAGTACCTACTACGCCATTCTCGTTTAAGATTAAACACAGATATTACGAGGATATCATAAAACTCCCAAGGTATCCTTAAACCGCTTCTCGGCGGGGCGGTTTTTCTTTCTCACATATCTCAGAGACCCACCCAGAGCATTCACTTTTTGGTTAATATCTACCTATTGCTTATTTTCCTCTTCCATAATGCCCGGGGATTCCGGTGGCTCCGTGATTTATGGCTTATGCAAAGAATGAGAGGATATTTTCTTCACCATAATTCAGGCTAGTTGAGATTAGAGGCGTGGCCGTGGAGCGGATGATATATCAATCCGTTCGCTTCGCCTTTTATGCCCCCGTATATCACGTACTATTGTCAAATAAATAAGGAAATGCATTGATACCTCTGGGTACTTTCCGTATTTATGGGATACTTACTTTGTTAGTAGTTGGACGACGTTATTAAGGTAATAAATATCTATCAGTGGTTCGGTGTTTTTCAAGATAGTACGATGCTCCTACCGTTAAGAATTTATAGACTATTTTTTTCCCCAAGGAGTAGGTGGAGGTGCATTGCAGTGCAACCACATTTCACCAATGATATGTTGATACCAACATAGTGTTAATAGCCATAGTATCCGAGCACATTTCTCCGAGCAATGCGAAGAGGATTTCGGCTAGAGTCCATCAGCCTAAACCCGTGCGGGTCACCGTACTTTACATGCTATTCGAAAATCAGGTTTCTACACAAATTAACGTTAGTACAGCCAAGTTGTAGCCAGCTGACTACCGCTCATATATGGGCTGACTCCTGGCCAGTACCACTCTATCACAGAAGACGGCGTAAAGGTACGGCAAGTGATATAAATACAATTGACGACCGCTTGGCGCAGTGGTTCGAGCGTAGGCCGCTCGGCTCACTGCACATGGTGATCGCGGGTTGGATTCCCGCTGGGGCAAATTTCGGAAATGGCATTTTCGTAATTTACCCTGGTCTGGGTGTCACTGGGATCGCCCCCAGTCCATTGCACGGTACCCATAGTACAAGCTTTGCTTAGTTTGGCACCGTACAGTTGTTGTGTCTGTCTGGCGATATTTATTTATAATGAATGATAGATCTCTATCCCACCCCCGTCCAAGTCGGCGTCATGCGAGCAATGCTATTGCTATATTGCAAATACCCACAAGGCCACGGTAACTGCTTAACATCTAGAGGGTCGCTGGCTTGTTTCCCGACATTGTTAAAAAAAGAAATGCCTCTAATTACGTTTTTAATAGTCTGTTTAAAGTAATCATACACCGCACAAAAACATGAGTAAACAAGCTCCACCAAACTAATCGCCTAATAGGCATCGGTTCACGTCGGGAGCGCCACAGGCCCATTGTATAAACCACGAGCAGGCTAGTCCCGCAATTGTCTCTATCATTAAATTAAAAGCTTTCGTGTTTGAAGGCCATTAGTAATATTCCCGGCACCTAAAGCCATTCGTACAAGGGCACCGTTGGCTAAGCAGTCGAGTAATTTACTATCCATAAATCCACGATCAAGAAGTTGATAAGACACGACCTCAGGGGCTGAAGTCTGTTAACCGCTCGTATCTCTCTCGACTTGCAATACGTCAGTTTTGATACTTTTCCTAGACAATAACTGTCAAAACTGAAATACTCAAATACGTGATACATCAGTTTTGATACTTTTCCTAGACAATAACTGTCAAAACTGAAATACTCAAATACGTGATACGTCAGTTTTGACGTATTGGAAGTCGAGCGAAATACGAGCGGTTAAGAAGTTATGCTCAATCAGGTTCTAAATTGGAAGAAGGATTTCAACTAAGTAAGTTTGATGTGGTTTCATTTAGTGGTATAATCCTACTAATATTATAAATGTGAAAGTTTGTGAGTGTGGATGTATGTATGTATGTTTGTTACTCCTTCACGCAAAAACTACTGAACGGATTTGGATGAAATTTGGAACACAGATAGTTTATAACCGGGATTAACATATAGAATACTTTTTATCCCGATAATCCCGAAATTTTTGTTACGTTAAATACTACGCGGACGAAGTCCGTGGGCACAGCTAGTAATACATAATTTACAAGATTCGTAGTACACTTAAGTAAAATTGCTGATAAAACACCATAAAAAATCAGTGTCATTTGGGTTGAAATGTGTGTATCTAAAGTAAGCATTCGCAATATAAACGTGCTTTATCTGAAGTGTTCCTGAAATTCAGGAGCTCCGTGACATTTAATGGCACAAAATGTTTGAAGACGTGCTCACCTATCTACTCCATTTTTAGAAAAAAACAATTTTATCGCGATACAGAATATAAGAGACAGACACATAATTCATTTATTTATGCGTTGCGTGCGTTAATTCGGGTATATATAAAAAGCAAACACATGTTACGGATTGCAGTCTCATTTTAATTTATATATTTTTTGTATTTATTAAACTATGATAGTTACATCAAAACACACATCGCGTAACAAACTGGACCGGAAGATAATGTAAGGACCAGTGATGCAATGCTGTAGGTATCAACGGGAATGTTATTGCTGCAAACCCTTACTTCCGTTCATTCGGATGAGACAGTTTAAGTACATATAATAATACCTAAATACAACTACGGAATGTACACGTTTATAAAACTCCGAAGTAACAGCAATAAGGTTCACCTAAATATAATCTAAAAGTGTTATGGGTGGCAGCTATGTACTCACTAAGCGACAAATACTACTTAGTTCATAATCACGTGATCTTAGTACGTCATTTACACAAGTATGTCCATAATATTGGGATAAACACTATGATTTTTAATATACTAACTTGCGTTTCCCAACCTTTTATTATGTACTCGCCCTTATCCGTGTGGTCGACGCTATCGCTCGAGCTTTGTCGCTTATTTAAAAACCAGTGATATCGGACAAGAAATTGTTAAATTGTGTGTCGCCTAGTGTTTACAAGGCCTTAGGGTGACCGGCCACTTGCCTGTGCTTTGAAGTGGGCCCGCCTGCGTCGGCCAATAGGATCGCTTCATTTCCTGTCAACTTGAGTTAAGCCGAGTGAAGATAAGGAAATGAAGTGATGCTATTGGTCGAAGCGGGCGACCCTGCTTCATAGCTCAGCCAGTTGGATGGTCACCCTTAAGTTTTGTTCGACCCGAAAGCATGTCTAACACGAAGAACGTAACACTAAATGCCATTTTGATATAATATTTTAATATTGTCATTGTTTAACTTTAATTAGTATTAGTTATAATACTTTACAAGTAGCTCGCTAGACGAAAAGTAGAACGCGAACTCAGTTTTCACTTCAAGAGCGCTTTGCATTAGCGTAACATGAAAATAATTAACTTAACTTTAAGTACCTTAGGTAGTTTTCTAGGCTACTTTATCATCTTTTCTACACATAACGTTACTAATGTTTATTTAAAAATTTACAGGCTTATAAATAAAATTGAAATTCGTTATTTTATTAATTTAGTCACGGTACTAGCTTACAGCCTGCCTTACATTAAAAATTAATAATGTGATCAAAGATTCTCAATGTTAAACAGAATTTAATACTGCAGTATGATGGATATTTCGCCATGTTTCAATCTTGGGTCAAGCGTCCAAAGTTCCCTTAGGGCCTTGTTGTAGGTACCTATTCGTAATTAGAACTGTGAAATCCACTAGGGATCGCTTAGAATGTAAGTACATATAGTTGGTTACAAGTTACTCAATCGGAATACATAATCTAGATCAACGGACATTTCGTAACATTATAATAGGTATTCTGATCAAAACAGTAAAGCGGCTTGTAAAAAAATCTAATCTTATTAATGGTTTATATACATATATTACACTATATCTAGGTATATTTACTTATAATTAATTAATCTCAATAAAATGAAATTCAGATCTGATGTAACGTAACATTTAGCATCATTAGTGTTCCATGCATCATTAGTCGTAGTATACTCATGAACAAAAGTGATATTACTTAGGTTTTATTGTTTTTTTTTGTTACAAAATCAATCTAAAAAAACTATAGTACTTCTATATTTTTTTATTTTATTAAAAATATAACACAACCTTTACATCAAAACATGCACTATGCGTACATCTATGCATGAAACCTTGAGTATAATTATTATAAAACTCTTAAAAACAGCTACTATATATATAGCTATACACTTACTATGGCACTGTTTATTTATAAAATAAAATAAATAAAGAGCATTAGTTCACATGATGAAAGGAATGTCAAAAGTGGAATCATAAATTATACTTTACTATTATTATAAATAAAAATGACCGTTTTTTGTATAATTAATCGATAGTTAATCATTGCTTGCTTATTCTTGTTACAAAATAGGTATGTCTCAAATTCGTAGACGTGTATAATGACGGAGCTGGAATATTATGAGGACAATTATACTCCTCTACCGCGATACAGTTTTAGAAACTTTCGTTATAATACTCAAATATTCATTATACTTACATGATATTCTCAGCTCTCACTTATTTTTAACTATACTTACCTATGTATTGACTAATCTATAACCTAGATTATTATATTTCTGCTAGACATAACATAAAAATATCCAGTACTTTCTCATAATTTATGTTTTGTTTATACCTCTGATGTGTAATTCGAGCACCGATTAAAAAGATATGAATTGATATAACCCCTATTAAATCTAGACCTAAAAAGTAACGTATTATGGCAACAAACTTTTTTGGTTACATAGATTATGATGTTTTACACGCGGCTTTATGGAATACTTCTCTTTAGAGATGACGATATAAATTAATCGATTCAATAAATCGATAATACAAAAAAAAATCTACGGAACAGATATGTATCGGTAGGTACATTATTAAACAGGTACTTTATAAAACACTATTCAACACAACATCTACAAAATAATACTTTTAAAAATCTCACAATTCACTTCAACCATTTCACAATGTTCATTCGTGTCGTGTCGTGTGCACGATTAGTCGTGTGGTCAGGTGCAGTGTCGCACAGTAGTCGTAGGGCGGATCGGTGCGCTGAGATCGATGTGTCGCCCGTTTGCCTTGATACTAGCAACGCAACCGCTCAGGCCGGTGTAGAGCGCTGCTGGCAAGCCCAGAGGCAGGGACGGTGAACCCCCTGTACAAAACAAATTAATTACCTACTATTAATTTTTAAATTGGAACTAATATATACAAATAAATAAAATTGGAGTGTCTGTTTGTAATATCAAAATAACACCTTTTCACTAAATGCATATGAAAGTACATACGACACCTACAGCAAAAACACGATTTAATTTTTTTTTGTCTGTCTGTCTGTCTGTATGTCTGTCTGTCTGTATGTTTGTTCCGGGTAATCTCCGAATCGGCTATACCGATTTTGACGGGACTTTCGCTGGCAGATAGCTGATGTTATTAGGAGTAACTTAGGCTACTTTAATTTTAGAAAAACAATTAGGGTTCCGCGTAAAACAATAAAAACACATGAAATCAAAGAGTATCTCCGAAACAGCTGGACCGATCTTGACGGGACTTTCACTGGTAGATAGCTGATGTTATAAGCAGTAACTTTTAGAAAAACAAAAAAATGGGTCCTGTCGCGCGGGCTCAGAACGCGGGTGCGGGCTTTTTTGTTAAGTTAAATTCCACGCGGTCGAAGTCGCGGGCTCAGCTAGTATCTTTTATAAGAATTGTGTTTATACCTGTACTCAACTGACACGATAATGTCTTCAAAAATTAAAGTCGATCATAAAAAGGCGCGGACACAGGATTTTGCAGAGAAGAGGGGACTTTCAGGAAATTCGTTAAAAAAATTAAAAGATTTTTGCTTTAAATGGCGTGCTTCAATGTTGATTCGGAGTGGGGCATTTGCACGCATTGTCACCCTTCACCTTAAATTCGCGCCTGATCATAAAGCAAAATAAATGAACATCCGGTATTATTTCAGTTACTAGAACGTACCAATCCATAATTTGGGGTTGGCTTTCGAGGGCACCAGTAATGACTGCGAGTACCCTCTAACAGGCGAAGAGTCATCCACTTGTAGCATCGCCAGCCTCTTCCTTCGCCTCACCGTGGCCGTATGCCACCTGCCGTCGTCCACCCTCGTTTTGGACTCTATACATTGGAACCAGTCCTCGTGCGTGGCAGAGTTCATCTCCTTTATGTCAGTGTCCGTGTATATGAGTTGCAGTTTCCCCCTGCTCAGCCCGAGGCCGATGAAGTCTCGCGGGCGTATTCCTATTTTCCGTCTCCACATAAGTAGACCGGAGTCATTGTAAGTTCGAAATTTGATTTCGTATCTAATGCCGCGAGCGCCGCTGTTCCTAAAATGGGACACAGATAAGTATGGCCGAATAGATGCGGATAGTAATATAAACTAAGAACTAACCCATTAGTTGTTAGTTGCGTGCGTAATCAAAGATACGAAGTTAATTAAATCCATGCTTAGTAAGTAATTTAAGCTAAACAGAAAAATAACAGAGTGCCATGCGATAATGACCTAATTAATCTATCAATATGTTATATTGATTGTTATATGTTGTATCGTATCGTAAGAGCCTTTTTCCAATAACCCTTTCTTTTGGCTTTGCCGTAGTACGGTATAGGTATGTATAAAAAAACATTAAGTTCTATATATGTTGAGCTTCCTTAATGAGCCAAGGCTATTTTCGTAATTAGCTTCTGAGCGCAGTATTAATTAAGTTTCGATTTGTATAGATAAGGAAAATTAAATCTTCCACTTTCGCTATAAGCGCGTGTCAGCGAGCAAAAATATGAATCTAATAATTACGTATTTATGTCTTATTAAAGATGTTATAGGTTAGTGGGCGAGTTAGTAGTTGTAATTATTTACTAGTAGATATCATATACTTGTGCGTTCTTGTCGTATACGATAGCGTAAGGATGCGTAAAGCAATGGAATTCTCATCTCTCATTCTTCAATCTCAAAATAAGAGTCATGCTGAAGGCAGCAAAGTTCTTTGAGAGCAAATTATTTAACTGGTAACTGAATTAATGTGTCAATAACAATAGAAGGTACAAATCGCGGCAATTAGCATAATTATTTCAAAACTTCTCTTTAAAATAGATGCGAACATGAATTTCAACTTAAACATGTTGAAAGCAAGTTGACACATTGATAATAATAATTGCAGAATATGTCAACAATTTAGTCGCTATGAAATTTTGGCCCCCGTTTCTATTAAGTCGACAAGCAAATGAATCAAACAAATAAAATTGCGAGGTCGCAGGTACACAAGGACTATCTGAAAACAGTGTGTACAATCTACATAGTTAAACTTAACGTGTTTATGTAAATGCGTAAAGTTCGACGCGAGTTATTTGACTTGCTGCGAATTTATATATACGGAGCGGTGGCCCGAGAAAATAATGTCACGTGCATTTGGCGCTACTTCACAATAAACTTGACTAATAGTTACAAACGAAAACGTATTTTTAGAAAATTCAGCAAGGCTGACATGGTAAAAGTAGGTCCGCCACGTGGCCTGCAAGAGCCCACAAAGGGCAAACACCACTAATTTTGGGTTCCCGATGGCGAGATAATTTGAACATCTTTGCGGGAACATCGTTACAAGAACAAGCCAAGAACATAGAATAGTTGAAAAGTATAAGGGACACCTTTGCCCAGAATTGGGACACGTAACGGCTATTAAAAGAAAAAAGTACACTGAATAGTACTAAATGACATGATAGCAATTAAAAATGTTTCCGGTAATAGTTGGTGACAATCTAACTAGGGCGATGATAATAGGAAGGTATCATTAATTACAGCCAACTATTCAAATCACACTTTGGAATTTCCATGTTGATGTTAAGTATTCATGGTCTCGAGCCACTCGGCTGCGTAATGACTCCACTTTGACTACAACTACGTAGAAAATAATAATATATTACATTATAATGTTTTACCTAATCTAATTGCTGTGACGTCTCTTATAGCTATATATTACGATTATTCCACGTTTCCTTCGAGTGTTATCTTACACCGAAGGGTCCCTCACCGACGTCTTTGTTAGTACGTAAGCTAGAAAGAAGGAAAATTAGTAATTATCAATTAATTAGCGACATGAGTATCACATGTCATTATTTTTATTCCGGTATTAATTGTTATTACACCTGAAACATTCATTATTAGTCCACAGTAAGAACCTGGAATTGCCACGAACATGATTTTAATAATTTTAATAAATAGGGACTTGCTATACACACATTGTATGTGACTAGATTTAACACTTTTTATTAACCCTTCCAAAGATCCCCAAGTGTCAATCTATGCCCCAAGTGTCGCAATATTTCGGAAGTATGGAATGATTTTTTTTGTTTCCGATCATAACCTTTAGCATAATCAATCTAAAAAACCCTATTATTACTTTGTTGACGTGTTGCTAAAAGTAGCAAAGAAACAACCAATAGCCGCGCGCGTCTTATACCCACCCGTAGGGGAACGCCACACCTGGAGCATTCAAATCAAGACGTAGGTGCTCGTGACACTCTATGGGTTAAATTACTGTGTTACTCATGGTCTGGGCACGAATGTTGCATAACATAAGAGGTTCCACTCAGAAAGACTTTGTTAGAAACTTTGACGTTCTTCCGCGAAGCACAAACAACTTACCTGCGGCCTCCCCTGCTCCTGTATGAAAAGTAATTGTTTCCGTCGAACTGGACCGGCGTGCGCTCGTTGAGCATCTCCACGTTGAGCTGCACTTCGCAGTTCCTGCCCTGGTAACCGTCGCGGCAGATGCACTTGTACTCGTTAAGCAGGGGTACACACGAGCCGTTGTTCTTGCACGGTGTGAGACCTATTGTAGAGCGTGTTTGGAGATTATAATATGGCATATGTAGGTAAAGTAAAGTATAACTCGGTCTGTATAAGTGTACATTTTTGTAAGTGTAACATTTTAAATGAAACTTTAATATCCTATACAATTTGTGACAGTATCAGGTGCACAGTTATTAAAATTGAGCTATAAAACATTCGTAACATTGTAGAGTACACTTGGATTTTACATGGCATGTATTCTGATCTCAAATATGAAATTTGAGCTACCCACTAATTCAATAATTCCTATATTAAAAAGTATTTCATGGTCCAACACAATCTTTTTGAGACGCCTAAAAAGTAAAGACTTAAAAAAAACTTTTATAAAACTTACCATCCCCACAAGGCGGCCCCGTATACTTGGTGACCCCTGACGTGGCACAAGGCAGACGGTCTTCCTCTTGAACGATAGCACACCGGGCGGTGTCCGCCCCATACAGAGATAATGGATTGCCATTCACGAAGACCTGTTGCACAGATCCTATAAAACTGCTGGTCACGCCTGACATCTTGTGCGGACGAATGTACGACCTATTGAAACAATACTGTCATTTTATATTTCAGCTATTTTTGTTCACTTTGAAACTGTACTAGGTGATTAACGTGTTGTGATTTATCCTGTTTCTAAAGGTAGCTCAGTACATAGATAGAATATAACATAACTCACAAAGGGTTATTAACGGTAATCCTGAAATTCAATTGACAACCTTAAATGAAATTTCAACTAAGATATGTTAAATTTTTAAGATTGATTACACTCACGGTAGAGATCCAACAAACAAAGGCAGGTTGAGCTCCAAGTGAGTCAGCGGTGGTGCGGAGTGTCCTTTCTGTGTCGGGTGATGGTCTAACTGTAAACTGCCGTGGCGCCCTGACCTAGAGACCCGAGCGCGGTGCCATCGACCCTTCGTTATTGGAACCGGGGACCTTCAATAAAATAAACACAGAAATGTACCCCAATACAAGAACTTAAAAACACAACTAGATAAAAAGCGATCGTAATCTACGAAGCGACGAAGATAACTTTCTTTAAATTAAAAGGTTCAACTTACGTTATGTTAGCGATACCGCTCCCCAAATTGTACCTAAATTGTAGGTAACCATTAACCAGGTTAATCGCTATAAAATCCCCCTTGGCTTTATTAGACTGGCCGGTGTAAAGGAGCATTCCGGAAAATCGGTTCGTTAAAAACCAAATTTCAATGCGAAACGCTTTGCCGAGGCCTTCGAGCGGCGGCAATTCGATATAACTCGTCCCGTTGAATTGAGGGGACCATGTCTCTTGGACTACATTTACATCTGTAAATGGGCGTACAATTAAGCATTATTTAATAGCACATGAAATAATTTTATGAAAATATTGTTGGTATAATTATAACCTGCTTTCAGTGAAGGTATAACATCTTAAGAAAAAAGCAAGTCTTTAAAGAATCAACAAGTTTTCAAAAAACTCATTAAATGTAACAACCCTAGCGTGGTGGATGAACTCCTGGCCTGAACTCCCTGCCCTCGCATTGAGGAGTGAAAGATGAAAAGGAATATTTTTAATGTCGATAAGGACTGACCGTTGTTACATGTATTTCCATTGGAGCCAATTTCGCCGCCAAACAAACAGCGGCAGACGTGTCCGCCCTCGGCCCCCGTGTCGCACAATAGCCCCTCATCATATCCGCAGGGATTTGACTCGCACGGATCTAATCTCTCGTCACAATTGGTGCCTTGAAATCCGATAGGGCAGCTACAAGTGTATTCGGTCGTCGACCCCTCGACGGACTTACACGTGGCACCGTTCTTGCACGGCATACTCATACACGGGTTGGCCTGGCACTCCAGAACATTCTCTATGGCAACGACTAATGAGTCCGGACGACCCAATTTCTTTGTCACTTGATGACGTATTATCCTCAAGTATTTTACGCAGCCGATAAATCCGCTGCGAGTCCCGATATTATCGAATACCCTGAACAGAGACGTTATTATATTATCCTTGATCCGTTATTACGGATCAATAAATTAGTAAAGGAAAATGTTCCGTAATATATTGAGAAAGTAAATAGGTAGGTAGGTTTACCTCGAGTAGTTAGTTGGCACGGTGCCGATATAAGCGTCTTCGTTTAAGTCTAACGCCTTCAAATGGCCACTGGACTGGCCCACGACGTCTTCCATATCGTCTACTGATAATATCCCGTCTCGATGGTATCGCTTCGCAGACACCTTGTGATACTCGTTTAGCGTTATCTTCTCAAGCGAAGTTAGTATTAGCACTCCATTTCCAAGATTATACCTGCATCGATAATGAAAATCAACTCGATTAAATACAAATGTCGTTCGTAATTGAATTGATAGCAGCCTACCGATCTCAGATATTTATTACGTAAAGATTTTTAGCTCACCTAAACTCTATAAATCCATTGACTAACGCGAGAGAAACAAAATCGCCAGTGCCGTCAGGTTTTTGCTGATTATACAATATCACGCCGTTCTCGGAAAACGCTTTAAATTCGATATCGATATTCAGCTTGTGGTAAGCCTTCAAGGGTTTTAACCGTATATACGAAGCACCATCGAAGGACGGCGTTTCGATGTACGTGCCCACTAGTCCTTCTTTTGCTAGGGATTCGCAATTCAATCCTGTGTAAGGGCCGGTGCACAAGCACGTGTAAGTTGAGCCAGGCAGATCAATACATGTGCCGAGGTTGTAACACGGGTCTGATAAACAAGCACTGTACTCTTCGGTTGTCTCCTGCGGTGATTGTTCTGTGGAAAAATACGTATATATTTTGTAAATACACGTGAACTATTTTTTTTTTTATTGAAACATGAAAATTACCTTGGAGTGACTAAATAAGTACATCACTTTTTATTGATTTTACCTACACTTAAACACCTACGCGCTACGCTACCTGCTTATTAATATTTTTTTTGTTCCTCAATCGTTATCTAAATATAGAGTAGATACATACACTTGAGTCTTTTAAGTAGGTACTCATTTATAAATTTATGATTCTTCAACTGCTCACAAATCATTTAATACTTCAGATAGAACCCCGCTTTGCATGTCACATCATTCACTAAGATAAACCGTCCTATGGGTATATTTCCCGCTCGACGCCCGCCCGCCCCCACTTTAAATTTTCCAAGATCTAATTATGGTGAAAGATTTCTCACAAATGTGAGATTAGAGGAAATTAACAATGAGCATTTAAGTATCAAGTTAATAGATGGATGTACATCGCACTAGGTAGATATTTCCTCATTATATGGTAACGATAAACCACTGCACATATTCTGTGTGGTTAGCCACTGCTTGAGCACAATAATTACAACACGATAATTAAACAATAATCTAAGATATAAAATTTTCGTTGCGCAGTGTTTGTTGCCAAGCTCCTCCGAAATGGCTCGACCGATTTTCATGAAATTTTGTATGCATATCGTACCCGATATGCACACAAAATTTCATGATTCTCAGACCGGTAGGTCAGTCAACATCTATTATTCATACCTATAAATCCTACTAATATTATAAATGCGAAAGTTTGTGAGTGTGGATGTATATTTGTTACTCTTTCACGCAAAAACTACTGAACAGATTTGGATGAAATTTAGAACACAGATAGTTTATAACCTGGATTAACACATAGAATACTTTACTTACACTGCGCGGACGAAGTCGCGGGCGGAAACTAGTAACTTATGTGGCAGTACATAAGTTACTAGTTTGCCGGGTCATCTAGCTCAATAATAAAACTCTTGTGACAACTTAGTAAAGTACATGTAGGTGAGGGAGAGGGAATCATGGATTAAATGATTGCCGAGGAGTGTTTAAAAGTAAGGTGCAAACACTTACCAACACAAGCTTTCCTGTGCACAGTAGGCACGAAGCCAGGTTTGCACACACAGCCGCCCCGCGGGCAGTAGGAGCCGGGCAGCGCTGCGCAGTCGATATCGTCACTGCACAGGTCACCAAGCAGCGCCCCCACAGCACCAACCGTCGCGGTGGTTGCTGTTTGGGCACCTAACGTTAGAAGATAGGAAAATACTCGCTGCGCTTTTAACGAGGCTCCATAGCCTTAGCCTCTCTTTCTAGGAGATTTTGATGAAGGAACATATCGCAAAGAAACCTGCATGTCTTAGAAATCTAACCAATTTTCGAAAGATATGTAAAATCCGCCAACACGCACTGGGCCAGCTTGATCTAAATTCCTCAAGTAGTGAGGGAAGGTCCGTGGCCAGAGTGGGACGTAAAAAGCGCTATATTATTATCTCTGAATGACGGGAAAGTAGACTATTCCAAAGCATAAAAGACATCACATGACACATTATAGAATTACTTGGAATACTTAGCGCGACTGTATTCTAGCTGTAGTTTTAAATTATTTTGTACACAAGATAAATGCATTACAATTAAAATGTTTATAATAAATTGTTGTAATAGAACACATGGCAGAATAACCGAATATAACACATAAATACATATTATAGTCACACAAGATTGTTGATACAATTTGTAAACTACCACATAAGTTATAACATAATATCATAAGTCATATAAAGTTTGTAATAATACAAGTACGCAACGTGGTTGTTAAGCAAACCATATTCAGCCTACAAAGTTGGCCAAAGTGTGTTGATAGGCAAAGTTTCGAAATCGAGACATAAACCCATCTAACTACAAAATACAATTTCATGAATCTAAAAACGATACTTCACGAAGAGCGCAATGAAACAGCACGGGCAAATATAATATTGACGATTCAATATTGGCATAACAATAACGCTGGATGAAAAAACGGATACTCTCCGATAAAATTGTTTGTCCGCAAACATATTTAGTGCAATATTTTCTAAGGGAATAAATTCACACGTACCTTTGAACTTTTGACCGGACAGGATGCTGTCGAAATCGCTCGGGGTCTCTTTACGCGCCCAATCGTATTTGTTGTAGTATTTGTCGGGGTTGAGGAGGTGTCTGGTGGATTTCGAGGCGGCGCCATCGTCTTGCTGTGTGAACTGTATGGGTGAGGAGGGCCGCGGCGGCCCGGCGGTGCCAGCCACCTCCCCCAGCTTGCACGGCCCGAACGCCTGAACCACGATATCCTCTTGCGTGCGACACGCTTGCAATTTGAGGTGACACTCAGACTCATAAGTTTTCCCGTCGCTACCGCATACCTGTTGGTTTCAGTTTAACTCAGCGTTCCACGAAGTTACAAGGTCGTGTACTTATATTATTATGAATTTAAATTGGGTTGAGCGAGTTCAGAATTCTGCTTCTAAATTAGAAGGTAGCGCTTAATTAATTATTTAGTAGGTAGTGCTCGTTTTACTACTTTGTTCATTAGAGAAGTGTTAAAATTAAAATGAAGTCAATATGACTCCGGTTCAGGCTATAAATCGGAGATAGTTCTATACATTATAAAAGTGAAAATAAAGGTGTCCACTCACAAGCATATTGGTGTCGCTATCTGAGCAGGGTGCAGCGGTACACTCGCACAGCGCTCCCCCGGTCCGCTCAGTACACACTGCGCCGAAGTAGCAAGACAATTCTGTGCACGACGATACCACACCACCGGTTTCCGCTAACAAGGAAAACCTCCATTCACACTTTTGTACCACACAAGCCGAACATCATCACAAATAACTTCAAAATCAAAGAAAGTAGAGATGAAAGATTGCGCACCGTATGTATACACATGTGCCCGTTCCTCACATACCATTCAATCTATTTTTACGACTAAGAACCGTGACAAAATTCTGCTTGTATAGAAGCGTTTTAGTAGAGAGACTCTACGTATATGCATTCAGAATTTAAAAGTAACCTTTTAAAGCTTTATTAAATCGTAAATGTAGCGAAAAATCTTAAACGTATGAAACCTAAATAGAAAATGTTTTAGATTTAAATTTACGTCGGCGTCCGTTGCGTGTCTTTAATAACATAATAATGATCACATATCATAATATGTTTTGTCTAGCCGTAATGAAAAAATAACAAAAAAATGAAGTTAATAAGAAATAAATCTTGAGACGGGTCAGACAAGCCATTGTTGCAGGCATCTTTATTATAGATCCTAAATAAAGATCCTAAATAAACTTGACTATACCTATATACCTATTACGTATAGGACTGTTATTATGAAATAAGTGTGATAAAAATTAAATTATAAACTCACGATCTGAGCATCCGTTAGGTCCCAATCTGCGCCTATGGTCTGCGCACACTGTGCATTTTTGTCCTTGGACACCCGTTCGACACACACAACGTCCCGTCATCTGTTCACAATCTTCCCTCACTGAGCCAAATGCCGAGCATCCACAAGCTAAAATCGGAAACATTTTTTTGGATCGACAAAAAAAGAGAAATAAAGCGCAGTTCAAAATAATACTTACGAATGCATCCAGTATGTCCAGAACCGATCCTCGGCAGACCCCAATAGCCGGGCTCGCAGCGGTCACACTTAAGGCCGCCTACACCCGGCCGGCAAACGCACTGTCCATCCTCAGCACAGCGGTCCGAAACTGAACCAAGCCGGTTACAACCACAAGTCGAACTTGTGATTGGACACCCCTCCTCATTAGGACCCGTGGCCGCGGACGACCCGTCTGTACAACATCCGTACGCCGACTCCGAGCAGTGAGACATCTTCTTTTCATCAATTTGTTTCGTGTCATCTGTATAATATATTATCGAATTTATTGGTACCCAAAATTTCGCTTGCATGTTAGACACATAACGTATAAAATACGCTAGTTTATAAGATGGGACAAAGGATGCGAGCGACGATGGCTACGGCTAGCGTGATTGTATCCAATTTACTGTTGGTGCCGTGTACCGTTAGTATCTTCACCCTGACAAATCACCAGTTTTGTATCATATTAAATGCATGAAAGCAGCACGGGTTGCCGGGAACCTATTTCATGTTATAGTAAATAAATATAATTTGTGACTGAATAAAAGTTTTTGATATGGATTTAAATAGGTACTGTTGGTGGATACAAGATACCGGTTTTATCATAAAGTTTTAGGACTCTAGTTTAATTAATTTATTAAATATAAAGATAGAAAGAAAATATGTTTAATTGGAAGATGAATAGAATGTCGTTTAAATCATGATAAGGTCCTAAGTAAGAATTATTGTAGGTACAGTTTAAATGATGAAGTACTCACTTTTAAGGCAACACCTTGCCGCTGCCAATGTAATATGGCAGTAGCTGCCCACAGGGCAATCTTGGCGGTGGGGTCCGTTACCGCAGTCTATTTCGAGACCAGTTGTCGGATCAACCATCGCTTTGTTGTTACCGCAGGGCCTCACTTCCATACCTGTGGTTAACAGCAATTCATTGTCGAGATTGAACACAGTTAGTTACACTACGTCAAGCTATTATAAGCGTTACGTTAGTAAATGTTATATAGAGAGACAAACCTTTACAGAGATCCAAAGGTCTAAGGCGTAATTCGAGCTGTTTCTGGCAGCCTTCCTTGCGCATAGCACAGAGGCTAGTGTAAAGTCTGAAGTCGGAGGCGCAAACTGGGAAGTAGTCATCGTCGTGGCATTCAAAGAGGCAGGAGCAACGAGGATAGCCATCGGAACCGATCTCGCAACTGGCGCCGAAGTCACAGCGAATGTCCCGACAAGCGGTGGGGTTCGACGTGCCGTCCTGGTCAGTCGCGCCCCATGAATCCGTTGACCCGTCCTCCGCCTCGGTGGTGGTCATCGCGGTCGTAGCTACGCACCCCCACCCAAATATTTGCGTGTTAGTCAAGCATTCAAGCGGAAAGTTAGTTAATTGATCCACGATGGGTCGCTTTATTGAAATTGCTGCTAACAACTGGGTTGATGCCGGTTCGATAGTATTATATATAATTAGAGTTATACCAAATGGTTTTGTTTAGTTAAGTTTACAATTCCGCGATTAGTGTTAGTTTGGAAAGGTTAAGTGTAAGCTTGGAGGTGAAATAGTTATGAGGGTCAAATATACGTACTCATAGCAATTGGTGGTACAACAGCCAATCTATCCTTGCAGTCTCCATAAAATATGACGTGTAGCGTGGCCGGAGGCGGTAGTCTACACGCTGCCTTCTGCAGTTCGCATTCATTTGAGAAAGTCTGCATTGTACTACCGCAAACTGGCTCGCGAGCAGCTCCGGTGCAGTCCGTGGGGCAAATGCATTCCCCAGCTGAGCAGTGAGCCCCGAAGGAACACTGCACTCCTTCACACAGAGCTGTATGCAAAACAAAAATGTTGTACCTAGTACCAAGACTTCAATTTTTATTCAGAGAGTAATGCAAATTTAATTGATTCTATTCTATAAAAAGGGTTTTCAGAGAGCCGGTGGTACCGGGTCGCTGGAGTGGGCCATAAATAATAATACAAGCGCGAGTTTTATTTCGCTTGCGCTGGCAATGTTACGACTCTGTAAGCACCCGGCTGAAGTTTTCCGAGGAACGAATGGTTGAACAGATAATGTCATTACGTTGGACAATTGTGAGCTTTCTATCGCACTTTCTCATTTTGCCGTTAAGGAGAATTAGGCTTCCTCGTTCTCTCGCGGAGGGACGAGGTAAGACACCCGTGCAAATTTAATAACGATTGTTTACTTCTCTGCAAAATGAAAGTCTTGTGAAAGCGGTCGATTAATGTCGGGCGGAAAATGGGAGGTGTTTTGTAATAAAACTTTGAAGAACGCTGCGGACTTAACAAGACCTACCGCCAAGATTACTGAGAAATAGGTTTTGTAATCCTTAAACGACCTATTTTACGAGTAAGTAGGTACAGGTCGTAAATGTAAATTGGCTTACTTTTGTATACGAATTTATGACCACTTTATAGAATGTTCAATAATTTGAGGAACAAAAGTTTCTCTTTTCTATTCTCTACATCCGCGTCTGTTAGTTTATCCGCATAACTCTTCTTGGCTACGCGACGGATTTTAAAACGGTTTTCACTATGATTGAGAAAAAAATATTTCAAAAGATTTATATCTATAATACATGTCTTAGTAAATTAATAAACAGTTATAAAAGCCATGCGCAGCCGGTTCAGGTTGCTAGTATCAAGAAAGATAAACTTTCCATAAAAGGCTGGTATTAAGGTTAAACCTGACGCAGACGTCACTTGCCGCGATTAACGGCAATGTAACCCGGGATGCACATCACAAAGGCGATTTGGTTAATCTGGCTCTGTTCCGGGTGCGTCCGCTACGGGCCCCTCTAATCCTCTATCGATCTCAAATCCCTCGGCGCAATACAAGTGCCTATCCAAACCTATCATGGACTTGTCAAAAGACACAACTACTCGATGTTTTGGTGAATTTATTGGAACTGTACCAGTATTTGAATAACGTTTTGATTAGGATTACAATTTATTCGATTAAACTAATTTTTTTTTTCTTTATTTAGGTCTATCAACGACTGTTACATGTAAAACTTACAAGCTAAGTGCAAATAAAATATCTTGCCAACTGCACAGCCAATTAAAGGTAAACACTACTTGGAATATTTTAAATAGCTAAAAACTATAAATTAAATCAAAGATCTTCTCATATTTTATTGTAGGTATGTACATTGTCTTTCTATTTATGACATGTTATTACATACCTACATTCATAAAAAGTTAAATATTGTATCTAAATATCATTGAAATGAAAACTTTAAAGTGTTTCAATAACACAATTTATTAATTGTACATGAACAAAGACAAAAAATATACTTAATGAACTGTTAAAATAACTTAATATAAACTAGTATACAACAAGCTTCAATTAAACAACGTTGTTTCCATACCATGTCAATTAACTAATTCAGAGCTCAAAGTTGGTAACATAATAGCGATAAAACGGGAGTTGGATCAGCCCTTTGTTCTCGCAAATGTTGAAAAGCTTTCAGGGCTAATATAATATCCTGGCACGCGCCATACGAATAAAATTAGGATATGATTCGGTGGGTTTACAAGTACGCACATAGAGCACATCAATCTTCTCTTTTTGAAATAAAATAGAATTAAGTAAATCCAAGCTCAATACAACTTTTGCTCGTTTTATCGTAGACAAAAAGAAACCTTGAAGTGACTGAAATTGATACATAGGAAGGCAGAAAAGGAAAATCACGTCGCTAGAAAGGTAGGATTTCAATAAATAAATATCGCCAGACAACGCCAACACACCGACTGTATTATCCCGAACTAAGCAACGTTTGTACTATGGGTACCGTACAATGGACTGGGAGCGATCCCAGTGACACCCAGACCAGGGAAAATTACGAAAAGGCCATTTCCGAAATTTACCCTGACGGGAATCAAACCCGCAACCGCGCGATGCAGTGAGCCGAGCGGCCTACGCTCGAACCAGTGCGCCAAGCGGCCGTCAGATTATACTATGGTAGAGCCAAACTACTTCTCCTTTTCCCTCTCTCCGTCCCACTACCTACGGTAACTGCTTAACATCCGGGGAGTCGTACGCTTGTTTGCCAACTGTGCTATACAAAAAAGATACTTTGTATAAAACAGTTACTTGTTAAGACAAATTAAATTGTTTTAACATTTTTAGAACATGTCAAATTATTAACGATTTAAGTAGAGACGAGTTTCACGGCAAACTGACATATCAAAAGCCGTATCTAAACATTTGAACAGTACCCGCATAATAGACGTAATAAAATATGAAAGCGGCTTTCGGTACGAGTATAACTCACCGCAATCGCCTTTGTAGGCGAGCCGCAGATCGCTTTGCTCGCGACACGCGGTCGACTCCAGCTCACATCGCGAGGGGTATGTTTGACCGTCACCCCCGCATACCGCGTCCGATTCCTGCCGCAGACAGTACAGGGTTAAAAGTACAAATTAATTTATTCGTATCTTTAATCAAATCTATTAAATTAAATACTATCAGCGGAATACTTAAACGAACCTTAAACGATTGAGTCCCACTTGGGCAGGTAGTAATAAATCGATCGCATCTCAGACTTGAGTAGGTACGTACGCTTGAGTACGCTTTTGAGAACCAATTTTGTACTGGAGTTGAGATAGATTTATTAATAGGTGGCCTTTGGTGTTCGAGACGTTCCGTTATTTGTATTTTTATTAGGGGCGATAAAGTTAAGGAGTACTCGAATTTGAGTTGCGTTTATTACATAGAAATGTCAAAATCTTATTAACAATTCTAGCAGTCTATTTTATTTTCGCAGACCTACGTAGGTTTCAAAACATTCCCACGAAGATTTCACTACGAAACCGCAATTACGAAACTAAAGAAAATTACCTTTACGAAAACCGACGCCAAACTTTTATATAAGTATTTAACTCAATTAAAGTCGTAACTCCACACATTAATTATTAATAAAAAATAACAGTGAACAAGATGAACCATTTAATTAAGAAAATTATGAGTATCTGATGTATCACTAAACCCGTTAATACCTGGATTACAAAACAAACTGGTATACCTATTCACAGATTAGGAAAGAGATCTCTTTCACCAATTATGTATTATTTTGGTGGCTTATTTCGGGGTATTGTTTTAATATCGGCTTAACTTGATTAGTTCAGTACTGTAGAATGAGCTTATTTGAATATTAATGTAGATTGTCAAACCATTTTAACATGAAAGCTACAGAGATCAACACAGGGTCATTATTCGAAAATAACATAACAATTATTAGATAGGTAATATAGGTAGTTTAAAACATTGACGTCTCTACCTGGCTTGCCCAATATACCTTACATCTTTATATATAAAATTTCCATGTGCGTGTGTTCGTAACTCTACGAATTCAATGGTTTTTTTTTATAAAATTTGAACTTGGTAAGTGGTGCTGTTGTCGACATACAGAACATGAAATCTCGTGTTCGAATTTCGACAAAAATTATGTCCGATATGCTTATGCAAACCTCCAAGCATTATTTCGGACTGTGAACACACCCTGTACCATAGAGCTACGAACTGAAGTAGGTACACAATAAAAAATGTAAAAAATTGCAAGTACAATACCTGTGCCTCAGTGCAGTTGTGGTTGCAACGGCACGAGGGGCGTCCAGTGTCGGGGTCCACGGTACAGTCGCCGCCGCCTTGACACACGATGTCCGCACAGGTTTCTACAAAATGAATACTCTACTAGAATGCTGTAATAAAACCCCAATATTTGAACGTGGAAATAAAACAAAGGGAATAACCGCGTTGAATGAATGTATAGGTGAATTTTAAAATATTGTCGTAACAAACCATGACTCTACATCGTGATTCAGCTTACTCTAAGAGAACGCTGGTATTTTAAGTTACTGTTAATAAAATAACTAATCTAAATGATAAATAATTCTCATATGGAATTTCCAATGCTGTCAAAGTCGCCGAGTGAAACAAAGAGAATACAATACTACGTAAGAGTGAAACTGAAACTCGAATTCATAGAGTTGTAGAGCACATATATTTTTTTAAAATATTTTCACCACTCTATTTGTTTATACGTCTTGATTGACTATTATCCTCGATTGATTTCGCGTCCGTAACTCAATTACATAACGATTGATAGCCCGTAATTTCGTTAAAAGATGCCTTTGTAATTTATCGACAAGACAGTTAAGCTGAAACCCTTTGAAAGAAATTCTATTAAACTGTGACTAAGAGCCGGTGAACGTCTCTATCAAATATTGTTTCAAATAATTAATAGTCAGGCTCGGGCGCCTTCAAATAATAAAATTAATCCTTAGACTCCGATCATCAATCCGCGTCGAGTTCAATTACCATGAAGCCATTTTAATCTCTAATTGACATTTCAGTACGCAATCGTAGAGTTACCGTATAATTTGTTGCCTACTGTGTTGAATTGTCTACTGAATAATACTGAAAATAAAAATTGTGGTGCGATAGAGTAATAAAGTGCCGATTCAAATTATATTTTATTAATTTAATGTGTATAAGTAGTTGATATTAATTAATTTCACAAGAAAAATTGTGTCTTCTTTACACAATATGATTCGTTATAATCGTAACAGTGAGCATAATCTGAAAGCCACAAGAATTTTATTGGAAAATATTTTCGTGCGTATTTTATTGAAAATTTCATAAAAGGAAAAGATTTTCATCACGGAAAGAAGATAGCGTTTTTTTCAAGTATTTCTAAATTACATTTCATCTCTGAATTCGGGGATGCGGTGAAGAGATTATAATTTAAATGAGCTGTGAAATCATTTAACTCTCTTTCGGAATGTAAATACTACAGAAATAAATCACGTCGAATAAATACATTGTTATATGAAAAATACGCTACCTACGCTCTGAAAATATGAACTTTGTTGCCAGGACCTCTAAAGTAAATCTGGGCACCTATATTAATTGCCAAAGTTACTTTCATTGGTAAGAAATTTTTGAAGTTGCCCTTATTTGCAGATATTAAAATATCCAAAGTTAGTTTAAATGGCAAAGCTACCATAAAGAGCAATTTTACAATAAAACGATGTATTATGAATTTTGTAACACGATAAATAGTAGTAATTACCTCATTTGATAGTTAGCAGCCTAATTAATTATTAAAAAAAATGCAGTAGCAAATATGAAGTAAATAAAAATGGGCAGTTGTGGGCGCTAAAAGTCCTATTTACCTCTTGTTGACATTGACGCAATATTTGTATTTTATTGGTATTCATATATGCAGATGTGTCTATATTTTGACAGCTCAAAATAGAGACAACTTCATAGATAAATAATAAATAATAAGAACTATTATAAAATGATAAAAAAATAAGTAGAATATAATGTAATCATTACGATTTATTATTATAAATAATACAACACAAATGAATACAAGCATTGCGTAAGTGTAAACGGGGGCCTACTTTCAAATACTACTACTTCTTCGTGGCTACCTTATTATAATGTGCTAAGATAACTGTATCATGTTTTAGTGCGATTTCTAATACCAGTAACACTTACGGCACGTTCCATTATACAGTACTCGCAGCTCCCCCTCCTTGGCCCCCTCCTGGCACGCGTGCATACGCATCTTGCACTCGCTGCCGTACGTGTTGTGGTCGGTCGCGCACACCGGGGTTAGCGTAGCGTCGCACACCGGGCACGCGCACTGCGCCGCGCCGCTGCGGGCGATGCACGCGCCGCCCCATGGACACGATGCCCGGGCGCATGGGTTCTCTATACCTATTGAAATACGAACAACACCCACCACTATACTAAAGGTGACCATTTAAGACCAGAAGGCAAAGTATCATGTTGCTCTATATGTTTTCAGATACATGAGTAATATTTGAGGTACAATATTTTAGAAAGTTAGGAAAAAAAGGAAGGTACTGTTAAAATGGATCTTTCAAGGTGTGCTAAAACTGAATAGAGTTCTAGTTGATTAGATTAATTATGCATTACAAAATTAAATTGTGTCAATAAAAAATTGTGATGGATCATTTCACAGGTAGCATGTGAAAAATCATATTATATAGGTTTTCATAAGTAGCACCTGCTACCGACACAGGTTGATGATCATCGCAACGAAATAGCAAAGCGTTCGGTACTGTCACGGTTTTATGATAAAACATTCACCAGTGACTTCATAGGATTACGTATCATAGTGAAAATTCACTATGAACATAATCATTGACTGTGAAAAATCACAGGTGAAATAGAAATGAAATATAAATATAATTACTCGAAATGAAAATGAATTGAAAGTAGTCATCATTTCCATGCCTATTACAAATAGTCGAAAGCCGTGATAGCAATAAATTTTGGGCGACGTATAATCTTATTTACTTATGTCTGTATTTCTTAAGATACTAAAGGTTTTTTTGAGTCTTCTTACTTACCGCAAGGTCCTGTATAAGCAACCCGCACATCCCGATTGTCAAGGCACGAAATGCGGTCCAAGTGGCAGCGGGTGTCGTAAGTGCGGCCGTCTGAGCCGCACACGGGCCGCACGGCGGGCTCGCACTCCGGCCCGCACCCGCACACAGCCACCCCATGGGCGTCCAAGGAACAATGCTCACGGGACCCGCACTTCACGGAATCACATGGATGTTGAGCTATAGGGAGTTCCCATCACAAAATGTTGTATTCAGTCAGCAGAACAACGGCAAAGTTATGGATGGAACTTTTTAAACATTCAAAAACTGAAGCTTTTGATTACAAAACCATTATTAAAATTCCACTTTCTAAATGAAAATTAAAGGACTTCTTGACGCTTTCAAATCAAGTAAAAGGACTGATGGACATTTCATTATGAACAATTTAACACAAAAGTACTTCGATCGGCGTCAATCCAAATTTATCAATGAAACAATGTTTCAGGTACATGTCGCGAAATACGATTCAACAATACCTATTAGTAAAAGCTTTGATACATTGTTCGAGTCGTCGCATATAATGACTACAATAGCTACCGATTAAGAAAATTATTTCGTCCTTGTCACAATTTCTTTTAACTCGGCTTGACGGTTCGGTGCTCGTATCCAATTACTTTTCTAAGGACAAAATGTCTCTTCAACACGGGATACAATTAAGCCGGGATCCTTGCGTTTCAAATACAGATTTAATTTTAGATTAGGAGACAAGGTTCTTGAGGTGACTCCCTATTTCTAACGAAATATAATTTCCAAAAATACAAGGCCAGGAGCATAAGATATGAAATTATTGACGACCGCTTGGAGCAGTGGTACTAGCGTAGGCCGCTCAGCTCACTGCACATGGTGATTGCGGGTACGATTCCCGCCGGGGAAAATTTTCGAAATGGCCTTTTCGTAAATTTCCCTAGTCTGGGTGTGGCTGGAACACCCCCAGTCCATTGTACGATACCCATAATACAAGCATTGCTTAGTTTGGGACCATACTGTTGGTGTGTCAGTCTGGCGATATTATATTATAATATTGAATTACCGGAGGCACATTCTCCTCTGTAAGCGATAGTGAGTTGTTGTCTGGTTCGACACGACTCCCTGCGCAGTGCACATTCGCTTGGATAGTCCTTGTAGTCGGACCCGCACACGGCCGAGCCGGGCCTCACCAGCAGATCGCACGGTGGCCCACATCTGCAGGCCGGGACACGAGCTTCATTTAATTGACACACTCCACCGTCGGCGCAATCATGTTCAGAACATGGATCTGTGGACAAACATATGTATAAGTGAAAATAAGGACACACAAACCATTTGCAAATAAATGGAATCACAATTTCCTCGGTTTAAAAATCGATTTCTGGCAAATAGATAACGTGGTCCCTTCACATAAGAGAGCAGCATATGATGAAACAATCTAATAAAAGCGCAAAAGCAAGCTTGAACAATGTAAATAAAGAATCTGACGTCCTTTACGTTTGAATGTGCGGGCATACGTTCTTGAGCAAAATGTAGTTCAGATTGAATGCTCCGAGACAAGTTTGGTGAAAAGGGTTGACAAAATATGGATAAGTGCCCACGTAAAGTAAGAGAGAGATAAAACTACTTTTAGAAAAGAAAACAGGCGACCCAATTTGTGTATTTTGTCAAGAGAAAATGTTATATTCCTACGTGTTAGGCTTTACCTAACTTTTGTAGGTAATTTATTACCTTCATTATTTTTTTAGGTGAGTCGGTAAAAATGTTCACGTTTATTTGCTCTAATAATGTTATTATGTATTATGTAATCCTGATGCCTTGATTATATCCAGAATAAATATCGTATCTTATTTTCTTTTTATTAAATATATAGTAATTTCATACTGTCATCTATAATAATAGATAATATAAATAATATACTATAATAATACATAATTGATTTACTCACTTCATTGAAATATACTAAATTTCACATAATAACCACTAATTTAAATCATATTATATCAATATACAAATCGAAAGCATTTGACGGGATATCAATAAAAACGTTAACGTTACAGATATATTGTATCAGTTTGATATCACGTAGGTGGATCTTTTCAATAAAAAGAGAGTGACAGGAGGCGTGTCACCTTTCTACACACATTTCCTCGGAAAGGCCGATTTCACTCCGTGACAGTCACGTCATCTGACGCGGCCGAAATGAAATGTTGACCCTTTTTGTGCTCTCACCATCTATTATTAAGAAAAGACCTCTTAACGAGTTCCTTTCATACTTCTAAAGATCGACACTAACAATACGAGCCCATTATGATTTAATTAATAATCCTCTCATTAAAATTTATTGTGGCTTGCGAAGTGGGATTAATCGAAAAAATGCCTTCGTGTAAAGATCGTTCTACTAGCATTTTTGAAGCCATCAAAACAATCATCAGGCAAGGTACTTGATCTGCTCGTTCTTTTTTGAAAGTCTCCTATTTAACAAATTGTGTCATTTGGGTAGGTATGCTATGAATATTATTTTGCTAACATAAAACTTATAATGCTCTGCAACTCTTTGAAGTAAGGCAAGATACTTAATACATTTAAAGTTATATTTTGATGGAGATGTTGAGCTGATACACCCAGGCACACCTTGTTCAGTGACACACTTACCTACCTTGCATCTGACGCAACTTTATTAACTGATCGTGGGTAACTGATACCACTACTACTTTGCTTATAATTAAATTCTAAACAGGGTCAGATTTAAAGTTGGACGAAATTACTTCTAATAAATGACATTGTTTGTCTAGTGAGTATAATATAATTATATGCAGCACGGCAGTTGTACCTGTGAGAGTATATTTGTCTAGAAAGTCTTGTTCGACTCTTACCGCATTTCCCATGATATTTGACGGTGATATTGATCTGGTTGTCGCAAGCGTGCTTGTCAAGGTGGCATCCTGACGGGTACTCTCTGCCGTCAGTCCCGCAGACCGCTTTGCGGCGCTGACAGCTCCGTGGACATCTACATTCGGGCTGGCCGAAGGTCGCAACGCAACGGGCTCCGGATGGACAGGTTATACCTGTGCACGGGTCGCCAGCGTCTGTGTGAGAGAATAATAAGTGTGAGCGTATGCTGACACGCAGTTACACAGTTCACGCAGAACAGGGCAGAGCAGATTTGGTAACGTATGAACAGCACAGGGCTGCGTACACTGCGACCCAGCGACGTGAAGCGCAGTCTGTCCTGATTTGCGGCTCTTTGTAGGGACCGCTCAAATTTCTGCGCGACACGTACCGTGAAAACCATGTTTTTATGAAATTAACATTGATATAATTTGTCTATGCAGTTTGTAAAATCGAGTTCTGTGTCATGTAATTGCGTTACAACGTAAACCTGTGTGTCTGCGTCAGCATGGCTTTTTTATGCTGTGCTGCATTACCAATGTGCCAGCATACGCGTAGCCTAATAGGTTTTTTTATACTGCTGTAATCTTTACTTTCCCTGAAGACAGTATTTATTATATCAAAAGTCTTGAGATATCGTGTTCATTTCTCACAAAGAGACATTACGTGATATGAATGTTAAAAAACTAAAAGGACAGTTTGCTGAATACATTTTTTGCGTTTTCAAATGGTCTTACCTACTTAAAGTAAATAAAAATTCTGAAAATAAATAACGAGTCTAAGAAGTTGACGAGTATACAGAAAATATGAAACAGAAAATACTTTTATATTCTAGATCCGTTGAAATTATATTCAGAGAGATGCTTGTAGAAGTACCTAGAAAATATTCTGATGTTTAATTAAATCGGTTCTCTGGGAGCAGTATTATGAGTCAAAGGAAATAGCAATGTACTGCTTCCAGACACGATTAATAACATCCTTGTACTATTCAACTTCTGGTACCTTCTTATGATTTATTTATATGTAAGTAGGTACCTACTTAGGTACTTACCTATCTTAACGTAATCCACGGGGAGTGATGTTTCATTGTAATTTCTTTTTTTAATAAATAAATATTAATTCTTTCCAATATTTATTATGCAACTGGCAAATCATTGAATATGCATCATTGCTTTAATGTTAATTATTATATCTAATTTTTTATCCTAAAGTTAGGAAGCGCGAACTAATTAATTGGATAGTTATTAACTTTTAACACCCCATGACCCAATGGAAATTTTAATAATGCAAGTTATTTTTTACATTTTTTTTAAATGTCTGGAATATCAATTTCAAACGGTATGCTTGATCTATAAGCATCTGTCATATACTCACCGCATTCGCCCTCATGCTTCACACGCAAGTTGAGCCTCCGCTCGCACGCTTCTTTCCGCAAGTAACAGTGGTTCCTGTAAGTCCGGCCGGCAGTTGAACACACGGGCGCTGGCGCCGTGGGACACGTCGTGGGACAAGCGCAGTGCGCCCTCCCGTTCCCGAGGGACACACACTCCGCGCCCCACCGACAGAAGGTCTTCTCACATGCCTCTGTAGGGGAAAAGCTAGGGTCACATCTAAAAACGTATGGTTGAAAATTTCTTATTTCACAAACAAGTACAGAATCAGAATCATTAGTGTTATGGATGTTCAACAATTTTCAAACCATCCATTTCTCGCGACCAGATTAAATGCGATCTAATTCATCAAGTTGATTGAATTAAGTCATTACATATTCGACAAAAAGTAACGGAATTGATTAGGGTACGTCGTCGCCGTCTGAACCATGAATAGCGGTAATAAAACTGATATCCTCCGGTGGCAGGCAGGCGAATTCTTTGAAGGAGACATAATTCTTTAGCGAACTCGGCTAAGGATGACACAATTTCCAATTTTCTACCTGGGGAGTCGCAGGCGTGACTAAATTATTAAGGAGGACTAAAATAAGATGCGAGCTTCCGTTTCGCCACAGCATTGTCTGAGCGCTGACTTTGAAGATTAAGGATTTATAACGTCTTGTTAAAATTCCAAGCAGATATTGTCGAACTCCAAGTCATACTTACAGCGCGCTTGGCAAAAGTTTATTTCCTTCCCGATTTCAAAGTTTAAAGTGTTGTCAGTTGTAAGATAATAACACTTATAGATTCAATGCAAAATAGGTAGAATACATTACAATAAATACCTAAGTATATATAGATACAGTAAGTAATATAATGAAGCATAATACTTTTATCTTAATTAGATCTGAAAAATTCAATTCTACAGAAATAAATCTACTGTCAATTAACTTTTTGCAAAAAAAATAACTCTGGCTGGATTTTAATAACGGTAACAATAGCCGGCCGAACACCTGCGTCAGTGGTGCGAGTGTTCAGAAATCTTTAAGCTAGGTGGATGAGTCAGATAAGCGCTCAGTTGCTGAAGTTTGCTCCCAGTTTAGTCTATTCAACATACATCGGAGGATTGTGCGCCTGACTTTAGTTGTTCTCATTCCAAGTAACAAATTACTTTGTGTTACTAGACAATTATACACACGCGACAACGTTAAACTGAATAATCTTTATTCAAATGCTCGACAAAATGAACGGAGTCAACGTAAAATAATATTACTTATGTACATACGTACCTATCTAGCAAATACCCATAAATACCCATAAATTGGTAAGTTCTTTTTTCTATCAATTCTCCGACTTTATATCTGATTTCTAAGAAGTCAAAGGTAAATAACCCAAAAAAAATGGGTATTACCTGTTACATTCGAAGGGAAAAATATTTTATTACTTATTAAATTTGTCTTGCTGAGGTGATCAAGTATGAGAATTCAGCTGCGAACTCATTTCCTTGACTTTCACACAAAGGTGGCAGACGAATCCGCTTAAACGAAAGAAAGCAGTCGGAAATAACAATTTTGTAAGAAACAAACAAAATGTTAGAACGCGAATCGCTGTTGGAGAAGCCCGAGATAAATGGAGACAGGGAGGGGAGATAAAAATGATGGCGGATGCTCCGTGAATGGAAGAAAATTAGGAAATTCACCGCGCCGCTTTTTCAGCCGCCCGAGCTGTTTAAATTATCCACATTATCTGTGTATAAATAAATTGCCATTCATGGGGGCTTAATATGTAATAACATAACGACATCATGTAGGTACTTACCTACACGAAATAAAACATGACGGTATGATGAGATTCTCATTCAGAGCCTTAAGTATTTTGTTATTGGAAAATATTTTCCAACTTTATTAATACGATAACTTTATATAGACTAGCTTTTACCAGCAGCTCCACTTGCGTAGATTTTAGAATCTCAAAAAAACTCACATAAATTTTAAATTTTGTTCGAAATGTACGCCAATGTTAGAGCGTCATGGTATATAGGTTCCTACCCTAATTTTAAGACGTACCACAGACATGTATTCTCAACCATGCACACAAATAAACAAGACAAGAATTCCAGAAACACTTGATTAGGACACGAAAACCATCAAATATAAATATTACCTATTTTACACAAATGTCTTCAATGTACAAAAAACTCAGTTACAGTACATACCTTTAGTTACATTTATAAAGTATAGATAAATAATAACAATATTACCATTATAACATTCCGTTACACAATTTATCATTATTCGTTACACCATAAACAGACCGGAACCAGACAAAAACTGGGACCACCCACAATTCATCAATAAACAGCCATTCAGAGAACGGTATCTATAGAACACAGAGATTCATTAGGAGCATTCGTCGAAACAAATAAGCAGAAAATAATAACACAGCACAATGTACATCACTTCTGCCCACATAATACGGGACGCGCCCTCCCAAAGTCTCTGAGACAAAGCAATTTTGTTGGCTCGAGACCCCGGCGTAGTTGGCATGTCACCCGCACATCGTACGTTCACATGTGGACTAAAGATAAGCTTTGAAGACGTACTGAAGCATACACTGCTTAGTTGATGGCACCTAATTAAAAGCCTGGCGAAAGTTAACTAACAAGGCAATTTTGAAGTTAGAGTAGATTTGTGTGGGCTAGGTCGACTTTAATTGCATTGCTTGTTAGTGGATAAGCTGTATGTTAATTCTGTTACGATATAACGCGTGAGAAAATGGTAAAATAACTGGATCACATTTCATTTCTATCGCTATAGCTCGAAGCGCAAAACCCTTGGGTATGAAATACAAAGGTATTACTCACATTTCGTGTTACTTACTTTATAAACCATAATACGAGTACTAATTTAAAAGTTAATCCAGGTGATTCAGCTATTATTACGAATTCTGTTTGAGAATAACATAAGTACTTTGAAATTTGTTTAATGTTAATTTATATATTAGGTTTCATAGCTTCAGTGGGGATTGATTAAAAACAACAAATATATATTCTGCAAAATATTAGTTCTGAATTAGTAATTAATAAAATGCTATTATGTTTATCACTTACCCTCTGCAGCCGGTGGTCGAGGTTGGTAATGTAAATCTGAAACAATAAAAATACATAAAATATTTACCTATTCAGTTAAAGGGAAAAAAACATCGCGAAACATAAACTAATAATAAGGTCTTATTAAAAGAGTCTCAGATACTTTTGATTTGTGTTTGAAATCTTTATAATATAATTATAGCTAGGTACCATTACCAATTCGGCAGAGTTTTTCATAATTTTGCCAATAAAAGCCTTCTTTCGTATTCCGTACGAAGATATTTACATAAAATTTGTGGATCACGTAGCATTTTCTTGGCCATTCCGAGGAGAAGGTAGGTAGATATTAGTTTTCCATCCAGTGAAAACATTTTGCTAGAGATATCTACTGTAAACCAAACAGGGGCTGCATTTTTATGCAAAACACATCCACCGAGAGACGTCTACGTTGCAGGAGCCAGTAAGCACAATATTTGTTTTAGTCAAAAGGTAACCTGATATATTTAGTGTAAGTATCTCTAACACGTAACATCAAAGCAAATGTAATACAGAAAACGAAAGATACCTATTTTTTGAGACATGGCCCTCTACTGTTTCTTACACCAGACAGAACCGAACCGGTGGTAGATTCTGACTATTCATAAATGCTTTGTTGGCTTACATGAATAAAAACTATTTTGAGTTTGAGTTTGAGTTGACAGGATCTACAGAACATATTAATTATTTTAAAGAATAAAAATAGCCAACAAAACAGAAGCCTTTTGTTTTAGGAAAACTAAAAATAAATAAAAAGCTTTCATCTATTACATTTTACGATATTTTCAATTGAATCGGTGTCCACAAATGAACAGTTACCCATGAAACCAATCGAAACTGAAAGCAGTAGGTATGCGGGTTTACTTTGCCTGTTATCGATTTTCACAAACTTTGTATGAGCCTGTTTAAATAACGTCCCAAGGGGAATATTTAAAATTGTTTCGTCAATTGCTTTTCTTTTGCACTTACCTATACGCAAATTATAAAAGGTTTAGGTAAGATAAACTTTGAAGAATAGTATTTCCTGTACTGTTCTAAATAATAAAGATTTCATTTATTTAAGTAATTAAGTATTTTGATATATACTAAATAATTACGTCTGGAAAAATTGCATTATAATTTCTTTATATTTTGTGAATTTGATGTAAAAACGTTTCGGTAATCTAGTGCTAAATAGGGTTTTTTAATAATAACTACTTTTAAAATAATAACTTTAATGTAAATTCCAGACCTTTTACTAATAAAACCATGTACTTTTATTAATGATTAGTGTGTTATAACAGCCAATAAGATGTTGATTTTAACGGTACTTACAAACTCTATTTAATATCAAGGTATTTAAATTTACAAGAGGTGATTTAAAGTATTAATTTACACTTCACTAAGACGTGATTTATTAAGTAGGTACCTACGTTTTCATGAATAATAAAGGATAGAGGTTCATTAAAAGTTATTTTAATCCGATTTCCGTCCGCTGCATGTTAATTAGTTTATCTTGCTGTCTTCCGATGAACTTGTAACAGGAGCGACGCAAAAAATATCAGACGGGAAAAGGCAATGAATTCAAAGGCATATTACGGTTTCACGGATTAACATACGTCGGTGAAAAAAAAAGATTACATCGGTAATGTGACACAAAGAGGTCACGACTAATGGGTCCGGAGTCCGGATAAATGTGAAATACAACAAGAGGTTGGTGGAATGCTCGGCCGCGAGCCGGGGCGTGCTGGGGCCCAGCGCCATATTGTTTTATTGCAAATTGGTTGGACGCAGACCGCGGCTGTCCTTTACATATACGAGGCTATTAAACTACCGCTGGTGTCCAGTCACGTGTTAAACGAATTCGATCGCTGCATACAATGTTAGGAGAGCTGTGCTCCTGACGTGTACCCAAGGTTTAGAAAACTCTCGTTATAGAAATGGCAAGCGCCCGCTTTGTTTTAAACTAAATTCAAATTCAGCTTAGGTTTATTCCGTTATTGTTGAAGTTGCTAGATCCATTCGAAGTTTCATAGTTAACTGTAAACCTACGCTGTTTAGTTCATGCTAGAAATTCCTCTGTGTGCAATAGCCACGCGTAAGAGATGCTAGAATATAGTAATGTTCAAAAGTATGAGAACTTGATAATATATGGAGCTAAATCAGAACCCATATTATGTCTTAGTTTATGCCTGTTATATCTATCTCAAGTCTTGAGTACGCGTTTGACATGACATTTTGTACTGGGATGACGTTAGGATTAGATCCATTAATTGATTTATTGATTGGTTTAAGTAGACGTGAATTTAAACACATCCTTCTATACACAAGGTGTCTCCCATATCGAACTTTTACTTCATGATACCTGCCTACCATTTAACTTAAATATTGAATTAAATTACAAACATTTTTCGCAAACTCCTCATCACACCGTCCTTGGCATTTTGTTTAAAAGCCTTTTAAAAATATAGTAACGTTATCTTAAATGGTAAAACCTTTTTAACATCAATGCTGGGTTATTACTTATTTAATTGAATCCGAAAAATGCTAAGCAAATCTGGTGATAAAAAACTCTTCAAGGTACTCTAAGGATTCAGAGACTAAACTTTCTAAATGAAGCCGTAGGTTTGCTCTTTGGAAACGCGGTAGGATTTTCCCAATAGTACGTATTATTTTTTTCTGATAAAAATAAATATTTCTACCATCGTTTTAAATTGACAACTCATTACGTAATACACGATGAAATTGAATTAACTGGCCAAACATGAGAGATAATTTATGTACCAAAGAAGATTGGAACTCATCACTAAACAAGTACTTAATATATATTAAGTAGTCACTTAATGACTACTTAATATATATTAAGTACTTGCTTAAACTACTTATAGTTCCTAGTAATATCACAGGGCAAAAACAACGAAACATACCAAAATATCCAATAAATTATTCCGCGTGTATTATTTTATGAATGAATAACAAAATAATATGGTGAATATCGTGTGTAAGTACTGAGTAGATGTATTAAAACGACCCTACTAAAGGATCTAGCAATATGAAACGGGCATTATTTCCAGATTCGTTCTAATAAACAACTTTTTTCCCAGAACATATCATTATTCAATAACACAGATAGCTATATTGTAATCGAGCTAATCTATATTATACTAGCTGTGCCCGCCGACTTCGTCCGCGTAGTATTTAACGTAACAAAAATTTCGGGATCATCGGGATAAAAAGTATCCTATATGTTAATCCCGGTTATAAACTATCTGTGTTCTAAATTTCATCCAAAGGAAGGAGTAACTTTTTTTTTTTTTAAAAACTGATCTTTCTTTCTTTAGTTTACTTATAACTTATATATAAATGCTGAAGGTGTATTCAGCGCTAGAATTTTATGCTCGACTAGCATAGAACAATTTTGGTCATTAGGTACCAAATAAATTTTTATACTTATTATTACAATTTCTTTGGTCATTACAGACCTGTGCTTTGTTGACAGATCACCTTACTTACCTACATTAAAAATATTTAACTAAATTTTGATAGTCAAAAGTAATTAAAAAATCCGTCAAATTTTCCCGGTCACGTTGATACCAAATCTGATTAATTAAACATAGAACCTTTATCACGAAATTCGTTTCTAAAATGACGTTAATAATCGGAATGTTAATTGGAAATGCAATATCATTTCGTATCTGACTGTCAACGTCCGAGAAATATTCTACGAATCACGCACAACACCCCGATTGTATCCATAGCCGTACAATAATTGTGTAGGTATAAAGCTATAATTTATACGACGATAATGAATATGAATAACTGTTCGGTATCACGAAGGTTTTTACCCTAATAAGTAGCGTCGAGTCACAAAAAAATGTGCACAAAAGGTATTGAATTATGTCTCGGGGGAAACCTTTCGTGAACGCACCGCTCATAATGAATCATTCCTAATGTAGTAAGTAATACAAAGAGGATAATACAAATACCAGCTTTAACATGATTCCCGTCACACAAAAAGTTTTCTAGAACAACATATTGTAAGGTAGAACCTATTGAACTAGGTATTAAGGCCGCGAAATTGCAAGCTCACAGATAGGTAGTTTAATCGATCAGTCCATATTGTTATTATTCTAAGCAATCAAATTACTTTGGTGTCTGCAGTAAATTCCCAAAAAAACTTTTTTTAAAATATTTTTCATTTGTACCTATTTTTGCAGTAACTCATCGTCTGATTGATTTAAAATTTTAAAACATACATTAAAATAGTTATTCATGAAACAAGCAAGTTAATTGACCAAGTTAATAAACGTTAGCTAAGTATGTTTTTACCGCGCACGCCACGAAAGCCGCAATTTATTTATTTTATTTTCGCCAGACTGACACACCAACTGTATGGTCCCAAATTAAGCAACGCTTACACTATGGGTACCGTGCAATGGACTGGGGGCGATCTCAGTCACACCCAGACCAGGGCAGTTTCCAAAAGGGCGATTCCTGAAATTTGCCCCGACGGGAGTCGAACCCGCAACCACCATATTGTGCAGTGAGCCGAGCGGCCTACGCTCGAACCACTGCGCCAAGCGGTCGTCAATTACACACAAACAACACGGGAAGCCGTCGTAGATCTAACAAAGTGTTAGATACGCCGACCACCTATCCACTGCTCGTAGGCAAGTGCGTGATTGTGCTTGACACCCGTAATATCCGGCCGCCCGCTACTGCCCACCGATGGTATCAATTTCAATTTGTTGCGGCCGCCATAACAGCCGCCTCTACTCGATTCGTTGTATGAATCGATTTCGCTCCAGTTTCCTGTTGCGTCCGCATCGAACTTAATCTCGCATCGCACGATTGAAATGCTCGGGAAGCATCGGTATTTTATGGCTCTGGTGCCTATTTAATTTCACATTCGCTGAAATTCAATTGAACACAGTTTTATGATTGAATAAGTACGTAGTTACTTATTCTTACTTACTTATACTGACTCTATCATAAAACTGTGAGATTATCGCATCGCGAATGCCTGTAAAGTGCTTATTTATTATCAAATCGTTTTCCGATGTAATGGCGTCATCGGTATTGTTGAATTAGATATTAAATATGAACAATTTTACTCATCTATGCTGATTTTTTATTATGAAATAGACTGGAATCTATATAATATATATAAATCTCATGTCACGGTGGTGTGGTCCTCCGAAACGGCTTGACCGATTTTTATGAAGTATTGCTATGTATATTTGGTAGATAAGCATCCTACTAATATTATAAATGTGAAATTTTGTGAGTGTGGATGTATGTATGTATGTTTGTTACTCCTTCACGCAAATACTACTGAACGGATTTGGATGAAATTTGGAACACAGATAGTTTATAACCGGGATTAACATTTAGAGATACTTTTTATCCCGATAATCCCGAAATTTTTGTTACGTTAAATCCTACGCGGACGAAGTCGGGGGGCACAGCTAGTAGGTCATAAAGTAAGTATATTTCATACATATATAAATAATTTATATAGCAGAACAACGTTTCCCGGGTCAGCTAGTAGTTATGCAATAAATCAGGTATCAGATAACTGAATATATTCTTTTTAATTCATATTCAAATACTGCATTCCACAAGAATTTCGTGTTCAAACGGTGTGAAAATTAATCGATCGATTAGCCATTCGCGCTCGGCTTCAGAAGCTAAAGTTGAACGTGACTCGTGGACCGGTCCCCTGCCGCATCGGCGCCGGTGGAAATTAATTCTACCGATGAAAAAAGAGCGAATTTGCCGGGAGTTTTTCGACAATCTATTGCAGGGTGCTCCAACTTGCTTTGCAGTTGTTGCAATACGTAAAACGCCGGGTAAACCAGGAATCGTATGCAAATATAGACCTGAATTGCTTCACATATTTTGCGACTTACTTATCAATTATTTTATTGGAAAAAATAATGGTAGGTACACTTACAGCATAGTGACCACGCTTTTAAATACCAATAATGAAAATGTTCGGTTTCAAGTCGTATGGTATATATTTTAATAATACCTATACAAAGCTGGCAGTGAGACATGAAATAAGCTTTTGGAAGCACGCTCTAACCTATAAACTTGGTCCTGCTCTATGAATAGAGCTAATAGTAGTTGTGGAACTACTTAGGTAAGCTGCTGTCGCCGGCTCAGTGTTCCAACTATAATTTATTTAGCGTCGAACAGTGTTCATTATTGTTAAGTGCTAGGTACTAATATTCAACTTCCAATCTCAGTGTTCTATATGGCTTTAAACTTATAGTCAATAGGTTATGGTAAAAATAAATAACTCTACCTGAACGGACTTAAAGGCCATAATGAGCGACTAAAACATTGCACCCTATGTATCTACTGTAATCGATATTCAGAAACCTATAGACTTCTGGCACAATGATAAGATTTTTTTACTAGAAAAATAAAAAATGTAGGTACACTCTTTAAAATATAAGTAGCTTGATTAGAATAACAGCTATTGTAAATTAAAGCTGATTTTATACATATAACATGTTGTTTAATATGTGAAACACTGTAGTTAAACATATTTAAGTACATTAGATACCAATGATTTTGTGTGTCAATATAAATCACTCGTTGGACATATCAACGTATTATATGCATATAGGTTGGACTTAATTAAAAAAAATATGTCGTAACTTTTGCTAACAACTGTCAGTTTAAACTGTTATATTATTGATAGAGTCACGTTTAATAATGCCTAACAATGTACTTTATTTATTACACCTGCTTATCATTTATTACGACAAGATTATCATTTATTGAGATATCAAAATAATATTTTCTTTGAATAATTTTGAATCAATCAAATAAGTATACTAAGGTGAAACAAAGAGGGTATACTATTTTTTGGCAACTTAACTTTGTAAATCTAAAACTATCGGCTTTGTGGGACATTTGAAGTACTAAAGGTTTTGTAGATTTATCAAATCTGTCAACAGCTGTATCCCTATAACACCTTTTGTTTTTTAAGTTTGCTGCAAAGCTGATAGTTTTAGAATTACCAAGTTAAGTTTTGAAAAAAAAAGTATACCCTTTATGTTTCAACCTGTAGATAAAATGTTTCCAAGCGATTTTTATCAATATCTAAAAAACTGCTCAAAGAGGAAGTTCAGCTTTCATTAATTAAAAGTTAATCGACACTCGAAGTTGGGAGAAAGTTTTCGGGCCACACGTCCCAACCCCGAGTTATGCACGAATAAAATTCTCTTAGTGAAAAGCGACAAAGGCAATATGTTACAGGTAAGTATAGACGAACAACTTTAGCTTTAAAAACTTTATAGATTAATGAAATTTATCGGCAAAGAAGCATTCCTAGCTATGGTACCTATATTTTCATTTGACACCTGTTATTTTTAAATCGCCCTCAATTTTAGTCTTGCAAAGTCTATATTCCTAAGGGGACGGTCACTTTTATGTTAATAGGTATAGATATTAAATGTGTTAGTTGATGCTATTTATTACCCATTAATAAGTATTTTTAAGAAATAAGAATTATATACCTACCTTAATCATAGCACTAAATTAAGGTAAACTGTTGACACTATGCCAAAATTCTCTCCGTCCAAAGGTTGTCTGGAAGAGATCGCAGCCTGCGATAAGACCGCCAAATGTACACTACTGTTTTATTTTATTTTATCATTTTCGAGCTCTGGTGTACAATAAATAGTCATTATGTAGTAATAACTAGCTGTGCCCCGTGACTCCGTCCGCGTGGAATGTGGACAACCCTTATCACTTAGGGGTATGAAAAATAGAGAGTAGCCGATTCTCAGACCTACCCGATATGCACACAAAATTTCATGAAAATCGGTCGAGCCGTTTTCCATCACCGTAAGCAAGTGATAATCATACAGAAATTATGATTCGCACATAGATTTCGAAAAATCCAGAGGTTCGAGCCGGGGTTTGAAACCGAGACCTGGTAGCCCGCAAGACGCGTGCTTAACCAATCGGCTATCACAGGCCTTGCCATTACAATGGCACAATATTAGAAAATAAACAATACTGTGATTTTATAAAGAAAGTCACAACGATCCATGAATGTTAAAGCTGCTTCCTCAATACTCATGGTTTCGCCGCAATTTGAAAATCCGACTCTGCGCGGCGGCGGCGCCCAGAGTGCCACTAAAATTAATGTTCTGCCAGAGAGAAAAACGAGCGGAACGGAATGGAACCCGGTGTTCATACACACACATATAAACTAATGTATTATGTCCTTGATCTGATGGTTATGGTAAAGTCTCTGTATAAAGACAAAAATGTACAGCTCAATATAACATTTTTTTATTATTATTAAGGAACCGTATATTAGGACCTATTTACTAAGTCTAATAAATCACATACCAATGCCTTGTTTGGTATGGAACTACCTACTACCGTTACCTACTAACTAATACAACGTTTTAATTTTAATCAATAGGTTTACCTACAGAAATAATACACACAATTAAAATCAAACAATCATCTACAGAGGCAAAAAACAAGCCTTAGTTTGTCTTTTTATAAAGTTAGTATTATTATTTTTATGTTAAATTGTTTCTTGCAACTATAGATACCAAAGTTATTTACAACTGGCCAACGCGAAAAAAAACAGACGACAGAGAAAAGTCAAATTCTGTTTAAACTATATATTTGTTTATAAGATAAATAGCTTTGTTTTGCCCCAAACTACCAGTAAATTTTGATGGAAAGGTAATTAAATTAAGCCTTGTGCGATAAAACCTAGGTAGTCTTATTCATTTAAACAGTCTTTGAAAAACTTTAAAAATAGATAGGTGGATACGATGCCTTACTAAAATTTGTCAATAGCAATACAGTTTCCTGTTGTAAGCCTTTGTTATAGGCTGACATACCTACCTATAGATCTAGGTAGAAAATAACTTTTACACTTGTTAAGTAGGTAGGTATGCACCGCTCGCCACTTTATTTAAATACCTAACTACTGAACGTTTGTTGACAGTGAAGGGGTGTTTGTAAGCCGCCGAGGGATTGAGATGCAGGTGCAACTTGACAACTTCACCACTGGGAGTCATAATTTGTTTACATCTGAAAACTGGAATACTTACAACTTTTTGAATATGCTTTGAATTTAAATCTTATTTTGTTTTATGTTACACAAAGGTAATTTAATTTTGTCACTGACAAACAGTGAAGAACAAGTCTATATATTTGAGGATATTCCTTTTATCTATAAATAAGTAAGTAAATTTATAAATATCGCCAGATTGTAAACCAACTGCATGGTTTCAAACTAAGCAACGCTTGTACTATGGTTACCGTACAATGCACGGTCCCAGTGACCTGAGCAAATTACGAAAAGGCCATTTCCGAAAATCTCCGGCAACGGGAACCGCACTCACAACCACCCGATCGATGTCCTATATTAATAAACAAGTTGATCGAATTAGCGAAGCCGAGGGCGTGCTGTTGTCGGTGTGTCAATCCGTTTAGAACATAGATAATGTTTTCACACCAATTTTTACTACCATATATAGTTATATTATCTTTCTTATACCTACATAAAATTAAAGTGTGCGGGTGTTAGTGATCTTTCTCCTCTTAAACGGCTTGGCCGATTTTGATGTTATTTTTTTGTACAAGTATGATGTCACTAGATTGGTTCATAGCTATAGTTGGACCCGGTACTGTGGCGCTGTTGTCACATACAAAAAATATAATCTAGGCTAGCTTAGGTATTATAGGTTCGTAGGTTATTTACAGCATTACAAATTTACACTACTTGATTAAATAATTCATATTACTTATTTAGGTTAAGACACGTACCTACTTATCTTATGTGTTATCAAGCGAAATTAATTGAAGCTAAGAAAGTAAATAGGAATAAGTAAAACACTGAACAAAATTGACCCGCAATGCGACGGTCAATGCCACTTACTACTACAAGGTCAAAGTTAATAGGATTAATATAAAACTTGTACTCACAGTTATTCGTTAGTAAGAAACCAGTAGAAACGCCCAACAGGACTAGAAAAAACAACAGTAACAACACTATGAGTGCGGGCCGGCAGTAGTGGATCCAGCAATAGTCTTCGGAGTTGGCTGCGGGCTGGGTCGAGGACCACACACAGCAACTGCTACACGTGGTCGGTTCGGACGGCGAAGACGCACGAACCACGGCACTGTTCCCTTGCTGGTTCACTATCACACCCTGTACGGGAGCATCGCTCCCTTGTCCGTACATCGCACTCTTCTCCGATAGCCGCGCAAACCCTGAACTCTCGTCATCTCTAGGATTCCCGTACACCCCATACGACGCCACCATATCGACCCCCGACAAAGATCTAGTCGTCTCGTTCCCACTCTCTTGCACGACATTATTGTCAGTACTAGGCCAGCATTCGCACGAACACCGATCCTCCTTCCTTCTCTGTCGCGGCTGAGACGCATCAGACCGTCTGATTGGTGCTTCAGCTTTCTTCTCCTCTTCTTTCTTAACTTTGGCATCTTGAGGTAAGGCGTCGTTAGCTTCATAGGTCGGCTGTAAGCTCTTATGATTCTCTATGTACCAGTGTCTCTCCTCCGCCCTGAGCGTGGTGTCGTTGTTGCCCTCGTATACATCTGCGTAATTGGAGAGTGGATGGGAGGATGGGCTGTACAGTGGGCCGGCTGTGAGCTCTCCGTAGCCGCGCTCGTACTGCGGCGGCCGGTTATTACTCGCGTAATAGGTGGTGGATGCAGGCACGGTGTAATCGTAGCCTGACCTGTTCATCTTCAACGCTTAATCGCCTCATTTGAGCTTATGTCTCACTGTTGAAAACATTGTTGGCACTGTTAATGAATTACGTGACCGTTAAGATATGGCATAAGAAGCTGATGCTATTTTAGTTAAACAGATAATAATCTGCGAATATAGGTAATGGAATTATAAAAGGTTAGTTTAACTGTGTAGGTAGGTATACCCGTTAGTAATTCGTTAATCAACACAGAGTGCCTGGATAGTAAGTTAAGGCGAACTTGGTTGATTTTGTTAGGCGTTACATTCGGAGGCGGAAAGTTGTATAGTAGAATTACACATCTGTTTATCTCAATTACCCCTCTTGTTCGTTGGTGGTATTTATCTTTTGTGTTACAACGGGCGCCCGTCGCGCGCCGCTCCTCATGTAAGTAGACAAAGAAGTAGCGACGTGGGTAAACAAACTCGCCTAACTTAAATTAACCGTATTTATTCCTCTGATTTTGACACGTGAGAGTTATGTAACTTGATTAGGGAACTAGCTATAAGAAAGAAGAAACATGTGTATCAAGACAGATCCCGATTAACTTAATTCCCATCGTTGTTACACTAATACAAAATTTGGTAACATTAGCTACATAGGATCGTCGACCTTTCGACTGAGTCAATAACAAAGTTTCCAGTGAATCCCTGCGATAACTAGGATAATCCGTTTGAATTAATTAAATTAAAAACAAACAAAAGTCATTATATAAGTTCGGTGACAGCAAGTTACGGGTCGTGACTCTTGACCCATTTGAATTAGGGTACTGCTATTCTAACTTTCAATATAGCAGTACTAAATATTGGCAAATAAATGCGAATTATCATTTTTTATGTCAGTTCTGGGCACACGCCTCCCTTTAATGCAATGAGAATTCATGCCATAATCTACCACGCCGGCCTAGTGTCGTCGTAGGTCGGCAGATTTCACATGACTTTCGAAAATTTTATAGATTTTCTAGGACATGCAGATTTCTTCACAATGTTTTCTTCTACGTTAGCAATATGATAAGTAATAATTTTGTAATTAAAAATAATAATATAATGCCGAGTACAAACGGCAAATTAATGATTAATTTACATTCTTCTCGTAAGACTCAGAGCTTTATCAAAGCTTAGAGAACATAATAGACACCTAATCTGTGCTTAAAAATATACCTACGATTCGAATTGTACGAGCTTCTTCACGAGAATTGGGCTCTTACAGATTAAGGATTCCACTAATTGAGCACATAATGAAAGATTTGTTTTCTCGGCGATTAGGGTCTTAATTTAAGTGTACTTACTAATAGCTTGATATTCTGAAGATTAGTATCGATCACTACAATAAAGTACTTAAGTATCTACTAATCAATTGACCAAACACAATATAAATTATGAATTGACGACCGCTTGGCGCAGTGGTTCGAGCGTTCGGCTCACTGCACATGGTGGTTGCGGCTTCGATTCCCGCTAGGGTAAATTTCGGAAAGGGCCTTTTTATAATTTGCCTTGGTCTGGGTGTCACTGCGATCGCCCCCAGTCCATTGTACGGTACCCATAGTACAAGCGTTGCTTAGTTTGGGACCATACAGATGGTGTGTTCGTCTGGCGATATTTATTATTTATTTATTTAATTTATCAAATTTACTGAGCTCTGTACAGCTATACATCACCCAATGGACAGTACTTAATGTCTTCATTAAAAATAAATGGGATGGTGTCGCTCGCGGGAACGTCCGGGCCGCGGCCGCGCGCCTAGCGCCCTCTAGACTGCCAGGGAACTGACAAGTTAAACCGGCGAACAAAAAAGAGCCACTAAGAACATGGTACAATAGTTTGCTACGCCAGGCATTCTCCTCCCACGGTGGCCTAAGACTCATTGATTGTCATCTTTACTACAAATAGCTAAGGTGGTTCATTATTAGCCGATGGAATAATATTGGGGCCACGTGATCTAGCAGTTTTAAGTACCATGACTTAGAATTTGTAATTTCTAGCTATGCGCTACTTTCTGTCTGCAGATCGAGAGAGACCGTACCTCTCATATATTATGTAGACCTATTGCTTTTGTTGATTGCCAACCATAACAATAATAATTAGCCCTTTCAATGTCCCACTCTTGAGTCCTTATCCTCTTTTAATATGTGAATACTGCTCAGAAATACATAAGAATTACACTCAACTATCACACTTTATTTTCCGAAGGGGTAGGCAGACGTGTATTGCGGTGTAAAACCCAAAAAAATGGAGTATTTTTCTTTTATACCATGACATCAAAAGCGCGATGGAGGGTAAATTCTATCTAAAAACGAGCTCTGATATGTGTTACATAATTTACAAATATTTAATGTCTCGTCAGGCACTTCAGTGGCGAAACCTTTCAATCATAACTTTACCACTATTCATAAAATATCTTTAGAGCTTTCATCCACGACACGTAAAATATAGGCGGGCCTAGTAACAAACTGTGTAAGCGGAAAAATGCTCTCGTTTGCTTTTATCTGTTTTATGACGTCAGCGGCTGTGAAGAAGAGAGAGAGATGGAGTGGAATCAATAACGTAACATAAAATTTCCATAATCAAATATTAAAATCCTATATTGGAAATTCAGTAGATGGAGGTATATTGATTACTGGAGGAGCTTTATACTTCATTATACCCTAGTACTTTAGCGCGGTAGTGGGCCTTACTGTGCCACTTTACCGCAAGGTTAGGACTTTTGATTTATTGTAAACCGTGTAAGACAAAGCTCAAACTAATACATTTACTCTTGCAACGGCGTCAGTGAAGATATAACACGTTCTGAAAATATGTGTATCAACACGGACCTCTTCGAATTAACGTTGCGTCTTTTAGGGCCACTTTGTGGCTTTACAGACATTAGTATAAAGTATAGCTTTACGCTGTGGAAACTTGCTCAGCGTCAATCTGAACTCAGGTAGGGTGAAAGTGACTGTTTAAAGTTATCCACGCATTAGCTCAACATCATTTGATATATCGTTAAGTGGACTTAAATTAATTTCCTCTCGACTCTACCGACTGCTTTTATGTTGACACTTGCGCAATATTTGCGCTATTGATATGTTAACTAAATCCATAAAATATATATATATTGAGATAATTCGTCATAATATCATTGACTATAACATCTAATTAATCATATCATTGCCTCTTACACCTCTAGAATTTAATGAACAACATGTCATATATTTTATAGAATAGATACTTACTGATTGATAAATATTATTATTAAAAAAAAGCAGTGATAGCCGATTGGTTAAGCACGCGTCTTGCGGGCTACCAGGTCTCGGGTCCAAACCCCGGCTCGAACCTCTGGATTTTTCTAAATCTATGTGCGAATCATAATTTCTATATGATTATCACTTGCTTACGGCGAAGGACAACATCGTGATGAAACCTGCATGTCTTAGAAGATTTAACCAATTTTCGATTCGAAAGACATGTGAAATCCGCCAACCCGCACTGGGCCAGCGTGGTGGATTATGGCCTGAATCCCCCTCGTGTTGAGGGGAGGCCCGTGCCCAGGAGTGGGACGTCAAAAAGGGCTAAAATTATATAAATTTTAATTTATAAAAAATAGTAATTAACAGTCGGCTTGGGCACTAATTGTGATAATCAACATAATATATTAAATGAAATCAGTCAAAACAAAATGCTATAGTTAGATGAGCAGAACAAAAATACGTGATCCTATTTTCTACCCTGAGACACACCTATATAATATTATAGTATGGTGGTAATTTGCGGTCTCTACCCTGGGTGATTGTCGACTGATTGTTCGTAAATCGCAATCGTTTATGGTTATCGGCCATCACGTATAAATTGTTCCAATAATTCTCGTAATTTTGTGTATTCTATTTTATGTTCAAAGTAGTACAAATTCGGTCCGGTATGGTTCGGTATCTAAGTTGTCAATAGCTCAAGTAAATTAATAAATAAATCAAAAGGTTTTCAATTTGTCATCGAAGTCAAAATATGGTGTCTCTTGTCTTTATTTTATTTTTATGATTTTTTATCTAGTTTTAATATTTATTCTCCAAATATATACAAATTTATTATTATTACATTTTGAGAATAAACTACTGCAATTTAAAGAAATAATTCAATAAATTAATGTCAAAATTAAGTAGCCACTAAAATTAACCCAAGAACAACTGTCTATAACTACCCACATGAATAAAGTGAATACCAGAAAGGTGAACGGGATAACCAATATTAATTTGCCTTCGATTAACTATCAAACGAAAACATCATGCATGAATAAACAAATGTTATTGTCCCCTGACCAATAGTTGTCTCTACTTGCTCAACCAACCCCGACTGGTTCTATGCGAACGAACAAGGGTACGACATGTGAATTAATTGTTTCTGCCTACATATTAATAAATGTTGGCTACGCAAAATAATTCAATTTAACGGTCTAAAACGCGTAGACCGTATCGCGTAGCAATATTTTAGGGTCACATCATTTGGATGTACGGGGACCGATAACAATTCGATTAGATACCAAACCTTTACGCATGTTCCTCAAAAATATACCTATTTACCTATACCGTAGGCTATAATATGGCATAGATTTAATGCCACAATAGGTACCTAAGTATATGATTTTATTTTTATTACATTTATTATTATTAAGGGTGGAACAGAAATAATATCGAAACTTATTTATATACTTTCTTAAAAATATAAAAACTTTTTTAAGTAAGTGCTCTCGTGAATAGGTATATAAATAAGGTGACACAGAATAAGATGATTTACCAGTATCAGAGTATTTCAGGCTTTAAATGCCTCTGGCGACTGCTATAGGTAGTACTGGCAGCAACCCATCCAATTCTGAATCGAACCAACGTGCCTTAGAGCGAAGTTGCCAACATCTGGACTGGGCTCCTTATTTTGCGTGCTTACATATTATGTAAACAAAACGTATTTATAGAATAAATAAGGTAGGTGTAAACCTGTATAGGTACTTGCCTACTAAGAGTGAAAACGTGTGAAAAACTATAATAATTCACACTTAGGTACTCCCATTTAGTTTTCATAAAAGTTTTCCTGAACACATTGTGTTAAATTAAAATTCATTGAGGTTGGAATGATTTAAAACTAACTTTGCACTTTAAATACTGCTAGAGCATTTGCCAAGCTTAATAATGGAGCAAGAAAAAGGTTCTTCACACAAATTATCGTCGGTAACATGCGAAATATTGGTTGTTGGTTGAAGAACGGAAGCAGTGATTGAATTAATTCATGATTTCGCTGGAAAACCTCAAATTTAGAATCCGTACCTTAACATTTCTGAAAAGTAACCAATGAGGTTTCAATGGCCAACTTTTCCGAAAGACAATATCAAGTGATTCTACAAATCGTTAAGTAGGTACTACAATAACTTCAACGTAACGAATTCTTACAAAGTTGTCCATTAGTAGGTATTATAAGGGTCATAATTTCTTAATTTAACAAAAATAGCATCACACTACGCCATCATCTTGGCCGTGCGTCACAGACTAGTTCATTCTAATCATCGAAAGTGGGTGACAGATCGCGTACAGGGCGACGAACCAGTGCACCCATATAAACGGAACCGACTTCAGCACATGTTACATGAAACGAAAACACATCCAAGCGGCACACTAAACACATTCGTGGGCCTTCCTCGCCACGACAGGGTGGGCATCCCCATCATCGTCCGTGTATAGTTCGCAATATAAATAGTCTGAAAATAATGGGGTTCGCGATCGCGAGTGGAGGAAGGCGCTGAGCAGCGTCGCGACGACGTAACGTCGCGAGTGCGGCGCGGCGAGGACTGGCACAAGCACCCGAACCGCCCCGCCCGCCCTTGCGTCCCGCCCGCCTCTGTCACCGCCACTCTTCACCCAAATCTAGAAGATGAGTTTTCATTAATGTTGTTATCGGTGTAAAAGTTCCACCAAGTCAAACTAAGAACCTACAGCTTTAATTAACTGTCCGTTGAATAACACTAAACAAACGAAAGATCCGACAGCCTTCAGCCGTAGTTATCAATAGGCTAAGTTCTTGAATGACGCGGGATGTTGATTGACTTTGTAACACAAATAGCCATAACACAAACTCATCTTCGACTCGCTCGGTGAAAATTTGTGTAAGGTTCGGAAATAGCTGCTTTTACTTTGATCTGAAAGATGAATGAAAATATGGTTTTCCTTCTTCACATAGCCGCTACGCTTTTCAAATTAATTTATAAGAAAAATAATTAGTTAAGAGAGAGTCGTAGAGATTTAAGTAAAGGTAAGTTTTAGGTACATAAAATAGAATGTACCGGTTTCAACACAACCAATAATGTACCACAGTAGCGATACACCTTTACACTCACTTTTGACATAGTACCGAATGCCATACCAAGGTCGTAGCTGTCAAAATGTCAGGCAACTATAAATTGTGTCGTGGCTGATTAATAGCCTAGATTACATACGCAAACTAATAGCAATTCAAAAGTTTAGATGTCTATCGGTATTTTCGTAGTCAATATGGCTTCCGACTTCCGTCGATATTATACGATCAGAAATTGTAAGAATTATTGATATCGCGCTCGTGGAGGCTCATACAAAAAGTTTATAAAAGGAAGTGGAGCGAACAAAGTGGTGGGGAGCAAACTTTTATGCGGGGACGCGACGAACGCGACCGTTACTTATCTGCCGCCGCCGACCTGACAGCTGCAGATGAAAAATTGAAATTGTGTGAGATAAAACTAACTAACTGCGCTGCAACGCCGGCCAAACAATGTGACGACAACAACGACGAGACGCTTTAAAAGTTTGATATTCTGTTTAATTTTTAGTAACCCGACAAGTGTCCGGCGAAGTAAATGCACTTGCTATATCTTCATTTCATATTTTTATTGATATATAATTTAAGTTAATGAGTTAACAGCGGTATATCCAAGCTGTAAACAATTGACAGCTAACGGGCTGGCTCCTCTGTACCAGCCTCTCACAGTATTTCGCCGTAAAGCAGCCATTACAGCTGTGTTTCATACGATGAGTGAGAGAGCCGGAAGAGCAACCCTGTCTCTCTTTCCCTACCTTTGTCGCACCCTCCTGCACGTATGCGAACAATGCCTTTGGTATTGCAGGCATCTATCGGCTATGCCGCGGTAACTGCTTAACACCAGACGGGTCGTACGCTCGTTTCCCGACTTCGTCGCCCTCAATCACAGCGTTAACAGCTGCACAATTTTCTTAAAATACTTGAAATATACATACTCGGAAAGTAGGCCTGAAGTTGCCTGAGTAGCGGGTTGAAAGAAATACTTTTCCGCCCTGGGGAGAATCGCTTACAACTGGCAGCTGTCAAATTATTAAAAATAAATTAGTTCTATTTTGACTTCTCTATTGAACCAGGCCAACGGAAAAAAACAAAATAGGCGGCAAATGGCATACCGACCTTCATTCGTTTTTTCGAGTTGTAGAGTATTGTTCATACTTCCTTGTATTATTTATTTAGCTAATTCCTGTTTTTATTTTTACTTTCCTTGTATTCGTAATGAAAAGCACAGTGCTGCTATCATAAAGTTGCCGGTGACCAGGTGACGATTACCACTTATCATCATGTGAACCACCTGCTATTGTGCCCACCTACGAATAAAAGTAATGACCTGCTCTCTATAGGTACCTAGCAAAATAAAAGTGATATTATATACCCAGGTATATATGGAACATTCAAGAGTGACTTCGTTGCCCATATCAATTCAGCACCAGCGATAGTTGAATCGTTGACAGTGACGCACGTCTACGAGCAATAACAACGGCTCCGACGCCAGCCGGGACCCTTCTCTATTTACGAACTACGCCGTCGAGGGCGCCACGTGAAAAGTCTCGCGTAAATCAAAGTCATAAATTCTCCTATCGTGAATGAACATTTCTCTTCGCGGACGTCTACACCGGCTGAATGGATAACGTCGACCCACCCTCGCAGGATCACCTCTACCGAGTCATTTGCTTTTGTTCGTGGGGCAATTAATAACGGGCAGGAGGGCGTTTTCGAGGCACAGGCGCCATTCGCATATCAGTAATGATCTAGCGGCAGAGCCAACCTCCGGTTCGGCTCAACTATCGATCATATTCACTTAATGAACGGCACATGTGAAATGGTTCGGAGCGAGCCGATGGCGCCGGATTGAATCCTATCCACAACCACGATTCATTAATGTCTTTGTTGTAAAGGACATTATGTGAAATTATGGTCGAATAAGTCCACAAGTACCTATTGAATTTCAACAGTACAAAAACACATAAATATAAGTGGCAACCGCTTGTATATTTGAGGGGATTATAACATAGCGTACTCAACATGCAATCCGTGAATAATAGTAAAAGCGTAGGCAGTCTGCCCACATACCTTTTGTTAGTAAATGTGTACCGCAAATAACTAATTGGCTGCATATTGTAATTATTATTTGTTTTTCTATTTATGAGAAAATGCTGTTAGTACATATTTAATAACATAATAATATTTAATAATATTTAACAACATATTAATTCCATAAATAACAACCACAGCATCATACCGAGCTTTGTCGTAGACGTCGGAATTAAAAAAATGACATATAATTTATAACATTAGCGAAATGTTTCACGACGCTACTAATAAAGTCTCATAATAACAGAGCATCACAAAAAAATTTCAGCGAGGCTTTCTTTTCATTTCCGCCGTCACATTAGGCCGCCGTCGACCAAACATTGGATAAGTTCTATATTGTTGTTTACGGCAAACTTGGAACTTAGCTGGAGCAATTCGCCTCATAAATTTCCTTGTAATAACAGCTCACAGTTTCCCTAGACACTTGTAACAGCGCCGCGGTAAGGTAGCGCCGCTAAGGAACCGGGTCACCGCCGAGTCCCCGCACATCGATACTTCATATGTTGTATTTAATGTTTCTAAAGCGGTTTATGTACCCAGTTAAATGACGGGTTCCATTACCTACACCGTGATCGGTGTTTTGACGCGAAGTCTACGATAGATTAACATAATATTCAGTGTATTATCTTGCAGGATTAAATTACGCAGTTTTTAGTCATTGGAATAAAATGATTTCTTGTGACAATCACCGGTGGAATTTCACACAAGATACATAAATTTTCCAAACGGCCATTAATTTATGTGTATACACTGCTAATTATTAACGTATACTAACAAATTATAAATTTAAGATTTTTAGTTATGTCACACGAAGTTTAGTGAACTTTAACATTGCATACGAAACATTTACCTCAATGCTTAAATTATATTAATAAGTACTATGCTTCAAATATTAGGTAGGTATGGAGTACCCTAAATCTCTGAAACTACTCTATCGATTTGGATATTTCAGTATTATATTGAAAGGTACATGTCCCGAGGGAGGCACACACTATAATATTTCATCGCAAAGGCAAAGTAGTTTCAACGGCTTAACCCCAAAAATCTCGGGGTTGTTGCTATTTACGCACAGTTCGGTACTATTTGTATCTGATAGAACGTTAGCATGATAAGTGTTTTGTCAAATTCTGTGAGTTGATCTGTTCAATATGATTACCCATGCCATTGACAGTTTTTTTTATGACGTAAGCCAGATCCTTTACTCCATTTAAAGGTGTCAATAGTCTAGCGGTTAGAGAGGCCGCCCTCGTAGCTGAGAGGTTCTGGGTTCGATCCCTATCCTGTTCATGATGTGAGCCCACTCAAAACACAAGCATTAGCTTAGCTGGAGCGGCTAACGGGAATACTAGTAATGTGTTAAACTCACATTGCTAGTAATCTTTAAAATAATAAAAATCATCAGATGTTGCAACGACTAACACAAAGATATTATTGTAAGGACATTTGTTTATTTGGGCATAACAAACCCAAGAAATATTGAGACAGAAATAAAGGGGTAAACACAAATTTTAAACGTAATATAAGAATATTATTCTGGAATAATAATTAAATAACAATAATGTTGAAGTTGCCGTCCGAAGTTGTAAGTTTACCTCAAAAATATATCAATCTAAAAGTGATCGACTCTGAGTTAAAAACTGCTTGAAACTTATCCCCTTTTTGTCGAGCTCTGAAATCGGTTAAGAGGTAAGGTGAGATAGCCAATCCAGTTATTATACCCCACTCATTATACATTTTTACAAAACTATTGAGTGCATAGCACACTTGAGTATTCCTAGTTACGTAACTATCGGCTCCGCAGCGTTGTTACCGCTGCGAAAATTATCAGATTGGGGTCAAGAGACGCTCCTGCGCTCCTGAGTAGTGTTTCCAGATTTAAAATTAATCTATCCTACTAATATTATAAATGTGAAAGTTTGTGAGTGTGGATGTATGTATGTATGTTTGTTACTCCTTCACGCAAAAACTACTGAACGGATTTGGATGAAATTTGGAACACAGATAGTTTATAACCGGGATCAACATATAGGATACTTTTTATCCCGATAACCCCGAAAGTTTTGTTACGTTAAATACTACGGGGACGAAGTCGGGGGGCTCAGCTAGTTGTCTATACGGGCTGGCTTGATCGGAGTGCCATCCTCTCACAGAAGATCAGCGTAAAGATGCTGCATTTCGCACGAATATTATGAGAGTCGAAAGCCACAGAACCTTATTTCACCTCACTCTATCCCACGCCTCTTCAGGTCGGTGACGTGCAAGCAATCCTGTTGGTATTGCAAGCATCTATGGGTATGGTAACAGCTTAACATCGGGCGGGTTGTACGCTAGTTTGCCGATTTTTTAAATATAAAACACTAGTTTTAGTTATTTTCTGGTGCACGGTTCAAGTTCTAGTTTTTATACATCGAAAGTGCTGTAATACCTATCGCCATCTGAGTTCGATAAAATGTTAAGTAGGTAGGTCTACTAAGTAGTCAGTCACACACTATTCTTTCGAAGTATATCCAAAACCAATTGTACCATTGCAAGACCTCGAGACACTGTGAGCACTTTCTGCGTGGATCGGACCGCAAACAACAACTAAATATGAGGGTACCCAGTTACTAACTATGACATCAGGACGTCTAACACCTCAGTCCCCCCGTGACCATGGCTGCTGTAAAGCAACCGAAACGTCAGGAACATAAAGTTAATAAACGCGATAAAATCCGTAAAATAGTTTTATTTCAATGTCGCGTAAATATAAGAAAACAATAAGTATATTATGGTACAGATTAACTGTTTCATTATTTTTTAATGCAAGAATTTTTATTTCTCGCCCCGTGTCATAACGATGATAGGGAGTGGTAAACGCTGTACCTTTATCTCGAGGTGTAAAACATATCAACGAGTTTCTCACAGTCACCATACCCAGTATCGGAGCTACATACAAATGTTCATTACTAATCAATACCTAAGTATATTGATAAACGGAAAACAATCAATTAACAATATCTACGCTTATCGGTCGATTTGGAAGCTAATTACAAGGCAAGGTGCGCTTCGCACAAGTTTTAAACTATCTTTTTAATCTGCCTCGGTGTCTATATATTCAGATACAATTTGAAGTGGAATCCTCGGTCAGAACGCCAAACCGCCGGCTGGACGGCGGCAGCCCGCAGCGTAATTAGCTAAATACGACTTTTAAACTAAGAGCTCCCAGCTAAAAGCCTCTCCATATTCCAGCCAACCTTTTTGCTAAACGAGCACATTTTCATGCGAACATCCTATTTCTGGCTTGATATTTAATTTGGGACTAAAGAAATTTACACCGTCACATTAAAATATTGTTATCTATACAAATAAATAAAATTGGAGTGTCTGTTTGTAATATCAAAATAACACCTTTTCACTAAATGCATATGAAAGTACATACGATACCTATAGCAAAAACGCGAATTAAAAAAATTTTGTCTGTCTGTCTGTCTGTCTGTGTGTTTGTTCCGGGTAATCTCCGAAACGGCTGGACCGATTTCGACGGGACTTTCACTGGCAGATAGCTGATCTTATAGCGGGTAACTTAGGCTACTTTAATTTTAGAAAAACAATTAGGGTTCCGCGTAAAAAAATAAAAACACTTGAAATCAAAGAGTATCTCCGAAACGGCTGGACCGATTTTGACGGGACTTTCACTGTTAGATAGCTGATGTTATAAGCAGTAACTGAGGCTACTTTTATTTTAGAAAAACAAAATTAAAAAATGGGTCCCGTCGCGCGGGCTCAGAACGCGGGACCGGGCTTTATTGTTAAGTTAAATTCCACGCGGGCGAAGTCGCGGGCTCAGCTAGTGTGAGATAAACACGTTTTGAATTTACGCCATGCGGTGAGCGAAATGGTTGCTTGCATGTTTTAATCTGTATACGGTGATAAAAGTATATTTTCATAGGAATTTCGTTTGAAGAGGTAAAATAAAGGGTAATGTCAACAATTTGTGTAGGAAAGTACATTTTTTTAGTGTAGCTACTGTTGAAGTTCACATCACGTTCGTGACGGAAGCTGGCCGTAATACCGGCTCGTGGAGCCTCCCTATAAATCATAACGCCGTTTCAATTTACCGACTGTAACACGCCTGTAATAGGCCAGCGGCTGCCCGCCGTGTGCTGAAAGACCTCAATTTGTATTCAAGAAACGATATGATCATTAGTTAGTGCAATTTTCTTCGCATCCAGAACACGAATGCTATCGTCGAGTACGCTATGGCTCGAATGAATAATACTTTGTAATTGCTTTAGCGATCTGACTTGTAAATCCGGACGGCTACTGGACTTTGATAATTTTTATGGATATCCGCGGTGATGCGGTCTCATTATATATCCGAGCTATGAAACTCCTTAACATTCGACGCCATTTGCATAATATGCGCTACATTCTATCAAACTGTAATTGCATTTCATTCTTTGCAGATAGAGCGAATGTTATCAAGTTGTTTTCATTTAAACGCGATCTAGTAAGTGACCGCTTCGATTAAAAAGGCGTAGGCTCAGCAACGCTTCTCACTTCATTTACACTTTCAAGATAACCAAAGATGCTTTTATACGTGGCCGGATAAGTTGTTCTATGAATAAACAAGACTGTTAAACGATTTTACTAAGCTGTGTGACCGCGCATTCACGATATTACGTTTCATTAGTCTCGACGTAGAATGTGTATGTCAATAAAAATCTAATTACACAAATTGATGTTAAATCGATAACGGGCAGGTACAATACCATAAAAGCATCGCATCGAATGGTTATTACGTTTCGTGGTTATAACACGTTAATATGTGGAGGTAAGGTTGCGGTCGTTAGTATGGTGTTTCCGTGTCCTCGTTCTTGGAGCGGAGACTTCAGGAAGCACGTACGTGTAATATTATTGATTACAGGGTGCGGCGGTCCAGCGTCATTTGAATTTACAATGAGCTCGTTAGAATGTACCAGGACACGGGCTTCGGACAACCGATAAAAAAGCCGCGCTCATTCGGGTTGATTGTACGCGATTGCGAATTCAGCAGAATTACCGTAATCGCTCTCGTTTGCGAGATTTGTTAATAAGCAATCTCTTGGTTCATCGATAATGCGTAATGGATACAGTCAGCAAATCCTCTCGATTTGTCTTAGATTATATTATCTGCTGATTACAAGTTCGTAACTAGGGTTATTTGTAGGCACAAATTGACGGTAGATCGATTGCCTTTTTGTATGTATTGGTAAAATAGCTGCTGTTGTTTAGATGTGAATTGTTATAGCTAGAACATGACCGCTGAAAAGCAGCTACTAATTTGTGGTCTGATGCAGTAAGCTAGCTATTACTCGTTATTACTCATTCGATCCGATACAGTAGTATCAATCAGCGCATATAAATTAGTCGAGCACAATTAAAGTATCAATAAAGTTTGCGTGTAATAGCATAAAGTAACCGCCAATGGGTGCGCTGCGGAGCGCGGCCCAATACGTAGCAATTGGAGTTCGTACCAGCTCTTAATTAAAGCTGGCGGCAGAGCCTAGCGGCAAACTTCGATTGCGCTGTCAAAAATCCGAAGAATTATTCCAGCAGTAAAATAACTTCTGCGATTTTAGGCTTTATCGCACGAGTTCAGGCATATTAGCGAATTTATATTGTACGGATGCAATATGGCGCCGGTTCGCGTCGCAACGGTACGCGCTAGTTGGACGCAACGCTTTTATTAAAAACTGTTTTATTTATTGACGTTTCGAGGCAGATGAGGATATTTCTTCCAATTTATTTCTGATATTATAGAGTACGTATTTTGCCCAGCCCACGTATTCCGCCTTTAATTGCGCATATCACTTACGTACCATCTATATTTATACATAGGCATATACGAAATAGTAAACAACTTGGGAACCTTATCTAACATCGACAATACAGTTAGGGACTTTTAATGTCGAAATAAAATTTTACCAAAATCCCAGCACAAATGAGACTTGTTATAGCAATGGTGTATCTTTGTCCTTTTTCATTTCCATACATTTTGGCCCCTTTATAATTAAAACCATTCGAACGTTGCCATTGTAACCCTGAAAGCAAATCGTCCCGTCTTTTCCCATTTTAATTCCGCCCTAATAATACCACGGTACACAGTATCAACAACACACACTGCGCTTATTTTACAACCATAGGTACCGTGACCACTCGGCCCTGAGCCCCATACACGGAGCTTCCACTTTAAGCCGATGCACGAAATAATTGAAAAGGTAACGATAGAAGAGGTCCGATTAGACTGGCAGCGTGCACCGAGTCCCGCAACCCTACGGTAATTAGACCGGGATGGAACCGCGACACGCTACGAAATTACGGAAGGCATTTGTTGCGCACTATTATTGAACGTTTACGAAATTTAATCTATGATTGGATAGGGTTTCTAGCATTTTCTAATTTGTACACTTTGCATCGAATTTGTTGCGTTTTATGTATTTTTGTATTAAACTACTATTTAAACAAGTAGACTGTGAGATTGTGCTGTTGATTGAAATGATTTTATTTCAAACTTTGTTTTATAGCACTATTAAACTAATTTGTATTAAACCCAATAACATAAAGTGCACTACTTTCAAATGTCACTCTGCTATAATTGAGACACAAAAGCATTAGAAAATAAGCAATTATGTCTCGACGCAGACATAATAACTCCATGTAAAGGCCGCATCCCACGCACAGTTTTATAGCCACGATATTTATATTAATATCATTACTCATTTTAAGTGTAGCGTTCGATACCTTTGAAATTATATACCTTTGAGGCATTAACATCGAACTTTTTTTATTTCTTGAAGGTTCTCGCTCGAATTTATTAAAGACAGTGTCTGAATGCAAAAGTCGGTATTTAAAACGGCTCAATTAGCAACTGGTTTTCATTGGGTATACGCTATGATGCTTCAAGATGCTTGTTCGCCTGTAATTTATGAAAATCGTTGACAATTTACGAGGCTGGTGTGTTGCATTCCAATGGAATAATTGGCTTGTTTTTATTGAATAATTTGCAAACGATTAAGGTTGGTGCGGTTTGATGGGGATTGCGGAGAAGGCGCGTGGGGTCGGGCTCGTCCGTAACATGTGCAGTTTACGGCCTCTGCGGAAGAATAGGCCCGGCGACAGTGTCGAGCGACACTCGCGCCGCCCACGCCCGCACGCCATCGCCCAAACGAAGGAATTCCCGTTGGCGATTTTATTGCTACGGCCAGTGGTCTACTTACGCGGCCTTTTTCCGGATTGAGAATCGTCGTTTACTTTCAAAGCTTCAGGCGAGATTGCAAGTACGCTCCAGCCTGTGGCTTGGGGCTTTAAAGCGGATACAATTAGCTCTCCAGGGCTTCTCCAGCTATCTTTATTGGTAGGGTGATTTTCAGACAAATTCGCCTGAAAAGTACTGGAAGAACCCCTGTGTCTTTCAGTTTGTCTGTGTCGAAGTGTTCGAGGGTATTAAGGGTCGTCAGATTCGAAAGGGGCATGCCGTGGGCGACTCACGCAACCAACAGATTATCGTCCACTCGGTACTCGCGACGCAATTTATGGAGTAGATTCTGTCGAGGACGTTATAATCATTAGGGTATTACTAAACATCTTAAAAGGACCAAACTCTGAAACGTTCATCATGTAGGTAATCAAGTTAATATAAAAGCATCTCTTTCCACATTATCATGCTTAGAAATTGGGACAACCTAATTTTCTTGTTTTACCTATTAGATAGGAAAACTGGTTTTGACAAAGTATTCGTTATTATTTCGTTATAATGGCGTTACTATGATGTTGCCGAAACTTCTTAACAGTAATTCTTAGTCTAGTAACTTGCAGTAATTTATGCTGTGTTCCAAAATTTAAACCTAACACTTAGTCACTAGGGCATGTGGCTTTTTCGACGAGTCTGAAAGAGCGTTAGCTACCCACTTTAACATAGACAGGCATCATAGGCATTGTATATAACGTATGTTTAAGTTTTTTCTTACCTGATTGTTTTGTAACATACATTACCGTGTTCTTTATCTCTTTTACATAAATAGCTTAAAGCGTCTACGTAATCTATTTAAATGGCAATTATAAAACGTGCCTATCGATCACCCAAGGAATTAATTATTTATCACACAAATATTTTTCGTAGACAATAGCGACCAGCGACTCTACTTAAACATATTAATGGTAGAGCTTTAAACAATGACAATGATATCCATGATAAAATGTTAATAAAATGTCTCATCACGACACTTGGCGACTCTATATTATATATATCTTGACTCTAATCAAAGTACTCATAACCTGACTACAAAAATATAACCTTCACCAAGCCATTCTCCAGCGCAGTGAACTTAACCACATATCATTATATCTATCAACCCTTCCCTTGCGCGAGGCATGTCCCCTTGGCCGGGCGCATCGTGATTCATTTAATTGTTAATGCCATAGTGATCTAAGGACAGGCAGACCCCATGTGGGTTAATGAGGTCGTTACTAAATCATGGAGGCACAAAACCCCCTCTAGTTATGAAAACTTCGCTCGGTCCATTAGGTAGGCGAACTTTTATGGGCGTTTTGTCATATACCTACGTTACCTACCTTTGCTTTTAGGCTTCATAATTTATATTGGTCGTTAGACCAGTTTACTTAACGTTATCAGCGTATTAAAGCCTTTGATAAAGGATTATCAAAGATTAAAGCTCAGTTAAAGCTGGGGGGGGGCTTCATTCACTTCCGTCATTGTCATTACTGTAAGCCTGCAAGCAAAATTACTAGTAAGTCGTGAAATGATCCTAAAGTCTTTCCATTGCACTATAGCATGGATGTCTTCAAAAGGCAGGTCTATAGGTCCCTAAAAAGCCGGCTGTATGTCTGCTCTACTTAAGTTACAGAAGTGGAATTTTAAATCGTTTTCATGAATTCAATTTAAAGGAAAATAAATGTGAAGGTAAAAGAAAAATAATATCTGATACTATCAACATAACTCGGTGTAACAGTACACAGGTACTAATATGAAAAGGAATTTGAACCAACACAACAATGGAGATAAATACTAATCTATTATGATGTCCTAGTCCACTACAATAAAGCAAGAATGGCTTGAAAAGCACTCCAATAAAATATAATTTCTCCCAGCTGCTACTCTGAACGTGACATTATTGTACACACAAACAATCATCCAGAAACGTCTGCTGTATTCTTTCTACTCTGTAAGTTTATAAATAAGCAATAGAAAGAAGGAATATTAAATTAACTAGCGCCACAAATGTAACAAGAACAACACGCGAACATTTCACAAAGTACAAAATTACTTTCCATTTAAAACAACTCGGTGGCATCGTAAAAACACGTCATTAACGACCGGTCCTGATTTAATTTAAATAAGAAGAACGACCGTGACACCTAGATAAGGCACGGTCGCGGAAAACATTTCCCAGGACTATTAAACGCGGCGTCATCAACTAGAGAGCAATAAGCAAATGAACGCGCTTTATCTGCTATTCAGACATTCTGTTATCGGAGGGCGGACGAGCGGGCGTTGCAGTACCACGCAAGATACCATCGCGCACCCGACCTAATTCGATTCGCCAAGCCGCCCGAGCCCGCCTACCCCACGTAACCCGCCAGCTCCATCGGCTTATTATATAACGGGCAACCGCGACTGCCGCTTCGAAGATAACTAAATTGGTATGTCAACGTGCGAACATATTTATAAAGTTTACGACTGCCGTAGTCGTCGGACGCGAATTTTGGAGTGATAGCAGGGTAGGGACATAGACTAGCGAGTGGCCGGCCTGTTACGTGATAGCGCCTCACTTTGTACTGAACCATCGTCTTCCGACGGGGCATTTGAAGTACTACCCGGAGTAACATGCAAACTCAGCTGGGGAAGCGATCAATTTCATTTTGATGTGACATTGTTTTATCAGAAAATAAAAGTTACCTAGTTGAATACAAAGTAAAGACGGCGCATATTGTTTTGAACTACAATTCCCGCACCTAAAAATTACATCGTAAATATCGAAAGCTGCATTTTTGCACAGCATGGGCCCTACGAAAATAACATACTTTATGGTCTCGAAAGACATTTATAGGCTTCATACATAGGATACTCCAAAGAATTGTAAATAAATAACTTAGCATCAACATTCATACCCATAGCCAGTTTGTGTCTCCATAATGACCTATAAAACTTTTATCTATATTTTCAATAATATGTATATGTTTAAAATTTACATTGTTTTTACATGATTGTGTATTGGTTTGATAAATTTCCGTACCTTTATGAGAAAAATGCATTTAAATGACTAATAAAAATTGTATTCATCAGTAGTACATTGGGCGACGTTCGAGAAACGCGGAGCCGCACCACTTCCGCTCCGGTGCCGTCCACATAATTAATTCAATGATCGTCCGCATAATGACTTGCATGTGGCCACCCTCTTGCGAGTGTGCCTCCAACTAACGCTTACAAATTTCCACAACGTTAATGAAGGGGATTCTCCGCAGAGACGTTTTTGTTAGCGCCGACACACGGCACGAGTGGGGAAAATTTTTGGCACTGTCACCGACGACCGTTTAAACGTTTCCGCTATTAATCTTTCCCTTCCGAAAATATCGCTTTTTAAAGTTTACGCTCGCGTAGCATTTACTTATAATGTTAAATTTTGACCACTACTTCAGTAAAACGGAATGGAAATGAATGCTGGCGCATCCTATAAATATACCAAATCATTTTCATTCAGTTAAGCTTCAGGCTCGGTGCGGTCAAGTCGGCAGGCTGGTGTCGCACGTCAGGTACAACACGTTAGTTCTTATTATGCAGGAGAGATTTTCGTAACAATGTTTCGGCGAGTCGGTGGGGACCGACACTGCTGTAGGCTACTTAGAGAGCCATTTGCAGAGAGATTGGTCCGACCTACGAGGTAGATTGCGGAACTTTAGTGATAACTTCCCCAAACTTGGAACATTTTGACGCTGCAATACTTGGATAAGGTAAACTGACTGTCTTAATTAAGTTAGAGATGTTCAAACACAACTTAGGTTCATATAAATTGCGCATTTGATAAAGTTAATGACATTAGAGAAGTCTCGGTCGCCTTGGAGGCTTTTATCGCAGATTCTCTTTGGCCCTTCTAATAATGAGGTTATTCTAATAATGTTTATAAAACTTTGTTTTAAATACAATTAATGCAGAACATTTCCTTTATATTGATATTTATGAGCATACAACCATCTCGCACGTAAAATTGTATTTTATACCATGACATTCAGCATGTGCTTTAATTTTAAGAAAATATACTACTACACACAAGTCTGCCTGCATCTCATTTTTAACCAGATATTACCGGTACCGCTTCAATGTATACGGAGCGATGGTACAGGTATACTTTAAAATAAATAAGTGATCAAAAATTCATGTGCAGATAAAATGTTTATTTATTCCAAAACACATCGTTGAGATTTACAAACTGGTATCACTCATATCATTATTACCCCTCGTTGGCTCTACCGAGACATTCTCGCCCATGTATGCTGTTATCTCTATTTAATGCTGTGAAAAGGTAGAGACAACAATATCAATATGTGTGAAGATTTGGTCAATACGAACGAGAGATCGTGACAACAGTTTTATATTATTTTTCAGCGACGTTGGAGGACAACTTAAAATGTACACACCCCACATTTCCCACCCATCTTTCACTTGAGGGCCACATAAGCTCGCCTTTGAAGCCGCCCTAATGTTTAAGTTCATTTTATAAGTATTTTACGAGTCACCGCACTTATGGAATAATTTATGTGTAAGTAAAATGTTATGTTTATTTATACATCTTGGTAAATTACAGCAGCGTAAAGGTTTATATTAGGGTAAAAGGTATCCAGGACCCTTACATTTTATGCGTACCTACCACAGATATAGATTTACATAGATAACGCAAGTATCATGATTTGTATTGAAACCAAGCGTGCCAAATTTTTAACACCTACTGTAACGTCACATATGGCGGGAAATCCAAACCGATTAAAAGACACCGATACCACCGATGCCCCTCCGCCCGCTACGATTCTCTCGAGTGATTATCTCGCTCATACTCATATTTTTATATCTGTAGTTGCGAGGACTGTAAGTTATCGGCGACCAACCTTGACGCTTGGTCGGGATTTTCGGACACGCTAAGTACATACATTTGCGTTATCTATGTAAATCTATATCTGTGGTACCTACCTACATATAAATTAAATATGTAAAGTATGTTTTTATATGACAAAGACTGCAAAGAAGCGTACGATCCGTCTGATACGAAGTAGTTACCGTAGCCTTTACCGCAGCCTATAGAAGCTTGGACCATGGGAATCGCGCGCACATTGCTGACCTGAAAATGAGTGGAACAAATTGATGGTTAAGATTTCGGCTATCTCAAGCATCGTTCAAAACGCAGCTATCATGAAGTCTTCAATATACGTCAGGATATAATATATATTTTGTAATATATTATAATATTATTGATCATATTATTATATCTGTCTATGTACTGTACTTGCACAAATATAAATTCCCACTATGTAGTGGTGTATTTTGTAACAAACAAAAAATCTAGCAATATATATCTAGCCTAAATTTTTTGTTTATTAAGTTTGCTCAACTTTTTTACTCCACAATCGACAATGCCTTTTGAATTATGCACGCAAACTACACTCAAAAAATAATATTGGAGTCGATGAAGCCTTTATGATGGGTTTGGATGCGCAGTAACGACGTGTACGTAACGTGATGAGATGACGTAGTTTCAAGGATAGCATTATATTATATTAAGTCATTACATTATTATCTGTACTTGCAATCATACTAGCACATCCCAGATAAGGACTGTCATTTGCAGATAAGATAGTGCGTGACATTATATATTTTAAGTAATCATTAATTTCATGAATGACAATCAATGCACTACAAATTTATATATATATCGACGAAACTGGAAATAGAACGGTGAACTGTTCTTTCTCTGTCATTTCTTTTCATTGTATCGTCACGTACTCTCACAGTTTATATCCGTTCTCTAAATACCTATAAGACGTCGCGGTGGCTACCAGGATACAGTACATAAATCCTGTGCTCGGAGACGCCCAGATCCCGACACAATGCCAGGGAACTTATTGTATTGTAAAGCATTTCGCGAAATCGCTCTCTCAAAAGCGGGGTTCGCCTTTTTGCAATTTATAACGGCTCTCGTCCAGATTGTATGAATACAAACAGTATGTCCTTTGTGTGTCGGTGTCTCTTTTGATTAAGACGGAAGTCGAAATTACATTTCACGGGAGATCAAGAATTGATTCAATAATACTACCAATCTAGGAAGACAAATATAGGAGGGAGTAAAGATAGCAAGTATGAAAAATAAAGATCTATTACGAAATCTTTGGGACTATAATGAATTTGGTATGTAAGTACGTCATTGTGAGAATATGATTCCTCTAAATTTTTGGATGCTTTTTGTGATTGATTATCGGGGCAAAAGTTGGGGTACCAACATAATATTAACTGGGTTTAGTCAGCCTAGATCCAAATAGATTTATATTAGATGCTTATTTCGTTTTCTAGTCCGAACACTGAATCATGCATCATATTCATATGTAAACCATTAATCGTTCGACTTTCCAATTGTTCTATGTATGTACAAATAGGTGAATGCTTTGCCGACGCACAAACCAATAAGTCACTTTCCTATCAAAAATCGTCGATTGGTATCTAGCTATCATTAATAATTCGTTTTGTTATCACAATACGAAACGTGTAATATCAATCAGCATTATAACTTATGGATATTCTATTTGGATCATTCGAAGCTCAGATCAATTTGAAAAATTTAATGAACTTTATAGCTCACTAGCTGTGCCCGCGACTTCGTCCGCGTGGAATTTTGATCCGTTCTTAGGGGATGTCTACGTCATAGTAGCTTTATGCATGGAAAGTCTCAGCCCGATCGGTTTAAAATTGACAAAGTTTCATACAAACCTTCATCACCTATTTTATCCCCTTGGGGGTAGAATTAATCAAAATCCTTTCTTAGCGGATGCCTACGTCATAACATCTACCTGCATGCCAAATTTCAGCCCGATCCGTCCAGTGGTTTGGGCTGTGCGTTGATATATCACTATCAGTCAGTCAGTCAGTCACCTTTGAGTTATATATGTATAGATTTCCACGAATGCAAAATTGATACCTGAAGATTGTTTTTTTAACTTTGAGAATAATGACGATTCTTGCAAATCTATGGTTACGTATCTCATATTTGTAGCAGGTATGTAAGTATGGTGTATAGTATAAAAATAATAATAATTGAGGTTGAACTTCCCAACGACCAGTCTTTTACCAGATATCAATCTACCTAAAATAACCACCTCAAAATAAAAACACCTCGTGTTAAGTGATTATTAAGCAGTCCAAACTGGATGTACACAATCGGTGCCAGGCGAATCGCATCATGTCCGAGACTGGGTCCCTGGCGCCACTCGCCGCGCCGCCGCCGCGCGTGGGCGGACTCGCGCCGACCCGCGAACGCTGTGATTAACTGTGCATTGCACAAACCAACATCAAACACGAAATTCATAATTATCAGTCACACCTATTATCGGACCCTGAACTAACGGCGGAGAGTTTAAAATTAAATGAAACAATAATTTTGACTCGCAAATAGATATTGCACCGAACAGTCGTTAGTTCGACATAATATTGTTGATATGTGAATCCGTGAGTTCGCACTGACGAAACATTCACTCAAAACATGTTTATTTTCAAGTTATTTTCAGATGTTTTTGACAGTTATCGAATTGCGTTCGCACTGTCTATGAACATGTTGCATTGAAATCTGTTCGACAACTCGTTGCATGAGATAAGTATCACAGCATGTTTGTAATACAAGTTGTGATACATCATCACTCAATATGCTGGATGCATTGTTGTTGAAATAGTTATGTGAATTGTTTTTGGAATTTCCCCCAAATTACTGAGTTACCAACAAATTATTGTTATTCATGGAATAAATTTTGTATATATTTATTTATTTAAAGATGCCTATAGGTATTCTTTTTACAAACTTTTAATTAACTTGCAATTTGTGTGAGTTCCTATACTTCCTATGTATGTATGACTTATGTAGGTATGTTTGTTTATAGGTCAAACTTTGCAACTGAATTTTGAACCAGTTCTCATTGCCTGGACGGGCTGAAATTTGGTATTCACGCATAAATAGAGAGCTGGACCTAATGCTGCTCCCAAAGCCACCTGCAGACCACCCAACTCAAGCTTCTTTATCATATTCATTATATAATGAACATGGATTCAAGCAATACCGATTTTTTGTTCTATCAACTAGTATTGTATTCCTAGTACCTATATCAAAATGAAGAATAAGTAATAGTACTAGGTACTTAAAATGAATATTGTATTTTATGGTTGCTCAGACACCCTTCGGTATAACATTCTCTTTGCCTTATAGATTACAGGTGAAAAATCGTTGGACTTGGCAACATTAAATGAAATATTTACGAACATTTCTGGATAACAATAAAATGGCAGAAAATTACGTATTTCAACAAATCTCGAAACATGTCGTACGTCAGTGCGAACGCGAGCAGTAACAAATCTACTGACAAACATGTTAATGTATGATGTTTCAGTTCAGTGCGAACGCAGGCTACAACAAATCTCGAAATTAATTCCGAAACTTATCCAGTTTCCGGCAGTGCGAACGCAAACGCTAACAAAACATGTTGTGACATTTGTTCCTACAGCAAATTGCACAACATATTTCGCGACATGTTTTTTGGTGCGAACTAGGGGTTAGCTTATTGATTGTTTGGAAAAATATTTTTAGATGAACAAAATTACTTAGGCTGACAATTAAGTTAAAAGGTTATATTGGTATATAACCTTTTTACTTCATTGTCAACCTATATTGTATGTAGTTATGCAATACCTACCTATTAACATTATGATGGCAGTTGGGAAATTGAATTAACACATATCTATACCAAACGATTAAAATCCTGTCTCTTAAGATTACAAAGTGACTCATGAAGGGTGCATTACTTAGAAATAAGCGATGTTTCCCGTTTTGTCCTGTGCCCATGTATCAGTTTCGCTGTCGAAGTAACTCAGAGCGAACGCCCGGCGCCCGACGGCCAACACTAATAAACAACGCAAGTTACTTGTTGGAGAAATTACCAATACCCGCTACAGTTAATTAAGCCTTTGTTTAGAATAAGAATATTATGTAATCTTTAGAGAAATATTGAGGAACTTGAAAACCAACCTGATTTACGCAACACCGATAATTTTACTGTATCCGGCTGCAGTATACGGCCATGTATTTGTCAGAAATGTATAGAAAAGGCGGTGTCGTCTTCATCGTGCGAATGACCGGTGAATCTGCCATGCCTCAAATGTGTATTAAGTAATTATAAATTGCTTCCTTAAGCTTTTTCTCGCCTAACCAAGTCCTGCCGAACAATTAAATTTATTTTCATCTTATCAAACATCTTCCTCTCAAAATATTTTTATATAACAAAGTCCGCAAACATGTTCAGTAGTTACTGTAGCTCATAGAAGTTTCAATACCAAACTCATTTCTCGCACGTCGCTGAACTGAATAGGAGTGGAATATTAGTGATTATCGACATAGCTCAAAGAATTAGCAAGCTGAAGTGGCAGTGGGCTGGCCATATCTCACGAAGAACCGACAACCGCTGGGGTAAACGTGTTCTTGAGTGGAGACCTCGACTCGGCAAGCGTAGTGTAGGACGCCCTCCGACCAGGTGGGATGACGATCTGCGAAAGACTGCAGGCAGATGCTGGATGCGGCAAGCTGAAGACAGGGCGCTATGGCGCTCATTAGAGGAGGCCTATGTCCAGCAGTGGACAAGCATAGGCTGATGATGATGATGATGATTAGTGATCAGCTTTATGCAACATTGTGAAAAAAAAACGCAAATACATAGTATAATATGACGTAAGCCTTTGTTTTGAAGGATTTATTCCACATTTAAAAAATATAAATTAAAATGAAGCACGAAGAGATTGCGTCACCCCCAGTTACATGGCGGGGACGTATCTCCCCACAATCAGCACACGTGCCGGCCTATTCCATGTTCGCGGCGCAATCGAGCAGTCTACAACGCGACCCCGCTAGTGTTGTGAACCATAAAATTAAAACGTGCCATGTACACTCCTGCATAACACAGTCCTCAGGTCCAAAGATACGGAAAGCGTGACAATTATGTAAACTTGGTTCTATGATGTATGAAACCGTCAGAAAATAATTGAATAAGGTCCTAGGTCCATCTTGTAAATATCATTCTTACGTCATTCCTGTACAATATGTACTGTCATAAGATTACTCAAAATCGCTCTAAGACTTGAGATCGATTTATAAATACGAGCCTTAGAATGCAGAACCTTGGTATATAACCTGTTTGACTACCGCCTGGCGCAGTGGTTTGAGCGTAGGCCGCTCGGCTCACTGCACGATGCGGATTCGATTCCCGTGGGGGCAAATTCCGCAAATGGCTTTTTAGTAAATTTCCCAGGTCTGAGTGTCACTGGAATTGCTTCCAGTCCATTGTACGCTACCCAGTGCGTTGCTTAGTTTCGGATTATACAGTTGGTGTGTCAGTCTGGCGATATTTATTTATTTATTTACATTAGGTACAAATAAGTCGCGCCACCTAAATACATTTGAACAACTTCGTCATTATCTAAATGAGTTTACTGATAAGCATAATATAAAGTACCTTACTAATTTTGTTATTGAGTACAGAGATTGGGCAATTAATGTTGTAAGAAACTCTACAATACTCAATAGGAGCTCTACTATGAGTTTTACGCTCGCTAGGGGCTATAGCGTCAATGCCACGGCCAACGAGAACCGATACGAAATGATAATAATGTTCAAGTTCTAGTCGGTCACCGCCAGGCTCGTCAACATTCGGGATGCCAATTTATAAATACATGATTCATTCTGTATCGGAAACCGTAACGTTAAATAAAAATAAATAATCCCGAAACGTTAAAAACATCAAATTTAATAAAATAATTTATTAATTATCGTATCGCTTCTCGTTGGCCGCGGTGTAAGTAAAATATTTTGTGTGCCAAATTTTATTTACATTTTGTATCGGCCACCTGTCATACAAATATTTTAACTAGATCCTAGCGCATAACGACTCAACGGAAACATATAAAATCATTGTAGAGCCAATATTAAAAACAAAAGAAACTCAAACAGAGCTGTATTCGCTTAAAATTAAATACTGTGGCACAACACAAACAAAAGTGCATTTAATATTCACTCTAATATATTCATATTTCGATGTACGTACACTTATGTGGCCGGGGTATAACTCAGTTCAAGTAGGCAGTGCAAATACTAGATGTGAACTCGGTACGAACCAAACATAATTAAATATGCAAACCGGAGTTGTGAGGTCTCCCCACAAATTTTGATTTCACTAAAACCTGTCATATTTACGTATACGTCAGTCCATGCACGGGCCGGCGGTGGCGCCACTGTCAACTTGCGGTTTCGTGTGTAAATAAGAGTTTGCGAGAGCCAGCCCTCGGGCACGCCTCCAACTTGTGTTATTTGCTAAGTGAAGCCTTTACGGACTAAGCCAGCTAACTTCTGGTAGCGTCGACGTCTACTTGAATGCATACAAAGAGGACTTAAAATAATATTGTATTTTAAACTAGCTGAGCCCGCGACTTCGTCCGCGTGGAATTTAACTTAACCGCTCCCGCTCCCGCGTTCTGAGCCCGCGCGACAGGACCCATTTGTTATTCTAAAATAAAAGTAGCCTAAGTTACTGCTTATAACATCAGTGAAAGTCCCATCAAAATCGATCCAGCTGTTTCGGAGATAATCTTGGATTTCATGTGTTTTTATTTATTTTTACGCGGAACCCTAAGTGGTTTTCTAAAATTAAAGTAGCCTAAGTTACTCCTTATAACATCAGCTATCTGGCAGTGAAAGTCCCGTCAAAATCGGTCCAGCCGTTTCGGAGATTACCCAGAACAAACATACAGACAGACAGACAGTCAAAATTTTTTTTTATCGCTTTTTTTCTATAGTTGTCCTATGTACTTTCATATGCATTTAGTGAAAGTATGTTATTTTGATATTACAAACAGACACTCCAATTTTATTTATTTGTATAGATCTTTTCTTATGTGTTAATGAGGGCAGAATTGGCGAGGGCAAATGGTGGTTGAACCAAACCGTCACCAATTGGTTACTGCTCATATAGGGGCTGGCTCGAAATAGGTAGTACAGCCCTCTCATAGAAAATCGGCTTAAATTAGCTGTTATAACTGCGTTTCGTACGTGGAGTAAGAGAGAGAGAAGACTTCACTACAGGCCGGCAACGAGCGAATAATACTTTTCGTATTGCAAGTATTTATAAGCTACGGTAACTGCTTAACATCAGGCGGGCCATACGTTGGTTTACTGACTTTTTATATTTAATAAGGGCATATATGACATTGACAGAAGTGACAGTCAACGAAAGACCAGTCCTATCAAGTGACATCCAATGTGCTGAATATTAATGGATCTCATTGCCTTTGTTCCAAAAAAATATGGACAAACACACTTAGTATTCAAAAAGTAAACTTTATAAGGCACTGCATAAATTCCTACAAAATGTTAAATAATAAGTTTACTCAAAATACAGGATACGAACTTTAACAAAATTTTAATCATCACGATTGAATAATATAGGCTAAACAAGACTTTAAAAATGCAATAAGACTTGAATTTTATAAGTCTCCGTAATTAGTACCTGTCTTGAAAAATATAGCTAATGTCCGGTACTTTTATGGTGGGTGCTCACGCGAGTCAACTGGTTTATTTAAAGAGAATTGTTTTATTTTATTTCTCGTAGTCTTACGACCTTTTTGTGCTGGGCATTATACAGACGTTGTAAAATAATTAGCATACCCACGTAACATTTCAACATGGATGTAAGATGTAAGTACAGAATTGTAACCGATCTTACCGAAAATGATTTACAGATAACCATTATAATCACTTTTATTTTGTATTAAAATATTTTATATAGACATCTACTATAAAATTGGTAGCTACGTTTCCCGTTCTCTCGTCTGCTGACAGTAATTGGACAAAACTAAAAAAATAAGTATATAATTTAGCCCTTTTGACGTCCCACTCCTGAGCACGGGCCTCCCCTTACTACGACAAGTAAGTAATTGCCATACTGTTGCAAAATGTAACCAGCCCACACACACTGCAAACTAAAACTAACTTAGAACCACTAATACAAGGTTGGTTTTGGTCTACAGCGGAGCATGTGGGTTGATTCCGTTCTGAAAAACTTTATACAATTGATAATGGATAAACATATTTGTTTTTATTTTATTAGCCTGTAATACTCTCCAATCCTGGGCAAAGGCCTAGCCTTATATTTTTGTTGGAAGAAAAAGGGGATTAGACCATACTCCACCACGCTGGTCTAGTGCGGCTTGGTGGAGGGTTCGTCAGAGCCTCGTTAGCTAGTCGACAGGGTGCATCACGTGCAATATAAATAACAAATACGCATTTACCCGACCTTGCCGGACGAGACGCGGCCATACCTGTAACAATAGGAATAAAAACAATTAGTAAAGCAGCTGTTACCTCATCGCGCTGTATACAATATATCAGTAGTGCCCCCGCATCATTGTTGGCAGCGGATCAGAGTGGGTGTCAGTTAGTGTTGGTTTCTCGAAGCAACTTGGGTTACATGCGCACGAGCATGCTACGACAAAGTTTATATTCGGACATATTTGAGACATGCAATCGCGACATGCAGTCTACGATAGCAATAAGGGCTTTGTGTCTATTTACTTGAAGTTAAAATACCATGGCCAATTACAGTAATTGTGTAACTATAAATACATTATAGGTAAGTGATAAAAAACTAATTTATTAATCATTGAAATAAAACTATTTTTCGGATTTTATCGCGTTTATTAACTTTATGTTCCCGACGTTTCGGCTGCTTTACAGCAGCCATGGTCACGGGGGGACTGAGGTGTTAGATGTCCTGATGTCATAGTTAGTAACTGGGTACCCTCATATAGTAAAAAAAAAAAAGTTAAAAAAAAAATTGTTATAAAAAAAAAAAAAAGTTTTATTTCAATGTGTAGTATTCGCGTAAATATAAGAAAATAATTTATTAATCGTTCTGACAACACAAAATTCTCGCCCATTCATCCGCAAACAAATCCATGCATGCGTTGGAATCCTATCCAAGAGCTCGTTAAGCGCGCTATAATGTACGTCCTTGCGTTTTAAGTATACTTGTGTGTTACGGTCAATAAGACTACTAATAGCTACGATTCGTACGATGAGTCAGAGAGCTGGAAGCTTCTTCTGCATACTACTCCAGCTGTATAACTCTCCTTCAGTTCGGTGACGTGCGAAAAATGACTTTGGTATTGCAAATATATATAGCATACAGCTACTCCTTCAGGTTGTACGCATGTTTGTCATTTTCGTTAAATTAATTTCTGTTGTCATAGATACATGGCCGTCATAAAATAAAATTTCTGGCATATTTTACAAATACATTTATTAAAAATAAATAAAATAATCTTGTGTTTTTAAACTCACGTGTCTCAACTATAACTTCCTATACCGATAGTACACATAGATTCTCATAACGTGTGAGATAATAACTCAGCTAGATCGTTTTCATGTAGTGTAGACTCAACGTAAGAATAGCTATAGTAAGGATGTCGGCTCAGATAAACCACAGCTTAAGGGCGAGGAGACACCAGAAGGCCGCGAGGATGATTGTGTTGTAGCACCGCAAGATATTACACCCACGACCGGAACGGACCGGGTGCTTTATTATTATTGTGCTTTAACGGAAAGACGGAACATCAAAATATATTAGTTAGTACAGACAGACCCAGTTACGCAAGACAGGTATTTTTTATTTATTTTTTAAAGATTACTACTAATTTGAGTTCATCACATGACTAGTATTCCCATTAGTCGCTTTAACTAAGCTAATGCTTGTGATAAGAGTGGGCTCACGTTTATAGTTTCATGGCCAGGATGGGGATCGAACCCGGAAACTCTGAGCTCAAATCATAATGAATTTGTAAAAATATTACATAGGCGAAGGCAATCGCTAAGAACTAGTATACCAATTATGTATGATATTAGATCCCATAAAATGAATAGCTATAAAACTACGGAGTTTATAAGTACCTACCCATGATCATTTCATTAAACTTTGGAGATAAAACGGTACAAAACATTTTTCTAAATCACTCGAAAGGCAAATGCGTCTATACTAAGCCGTTCACATATTTAAGTGACACATATCTTTTATAATGACCCTTTATCAAAACTAAATTAAGCTGGACACCCGAGCCGGTGCCGGTGCCGGAGCCGGTGCCTACTGCGGGCATTATGAACGCCTCAACATAAACCATGAATCATGTGGTTGATGTATAGCTTCCACCATTACACTTGTCTGTTGTTGACAGTTAAAAAAACATCAATTATCTACCTACGGCGCACGGTAAACATCTCTTGACTAGCTATTAGCTAGACAATGATGTTTGGAACCGGTTAATCGATAACCATTACTTTTTAATTCTCCTACTCGTTAAAATTAAACAAAATGGATTTGTAAACGTTTCTGTTTAATTGGAAAGATTTTATAGAATTAATTTTCTTGTGTAGCTGCTTTCTTCCGCCAATCTATAACCAGATTTATAAGTAAGTAGATTCCACCAATCATTCGTGTAATCATCAGTCAGAAACTGTTTATCTACAGCCGACATTTGAAGCTCATTTGAAATTTTATAAAGGAAAATTTGCAAAAGAAAATAACATAGCTTTCAAAATCTGCATCAAAGTCTATATACATATTTAAATTATGTTCTAAGCTGTTATAAAAGTATTTTAATATCATATCTTATTTTTTTTTATTGATTACTTCTCAATAAATCATACCCAAATTATGAAGACACCTAATTTCAAAAGCATTAAAGACAATCTATTTAGCACAATGACAGAATATTAACGACCCATTAGATTTAACTTTAATGGATTCAACGGTTTAAGGTTTGAACCGCATCCGGAAGTGTGTGGGCCGCCCATCGTCATCCCAACAGACGAACAAAGCGACGGAATGTCGGCCGAATCCTACCTGCGCACGAGTCATCGTCGAGATCTTACACCATCGAAAATTACTAACATCTTTACGTATTACAACTTAAAAGTCACATTTGAAAAACTTTGTTTTCTTGAGCGATAATGTTAAATGGTGACATAGGCTTAATAATGCGAAACAAAAAAAAACAACCTACAATGGGTCTCCCATTCTAATTTCGGATAAAAGGAATTTAACTATTTATATCATTGGATAGGATCTGTCCATCAATTTCACGATTTCGTATTATCTTCTCCTTAAGTGTGTGAAGGCTTTTAGTGATATTTAAGTTTATATATAGGTATATAGAGATCTAAAATTACGTTGGTTTGGATCCCACAGGCATCAGGATCAATATCGCCAGACAAACACGTATGGTCCCAAACTAAGCAACGCTTGTACTATGAGTACCGTACAATGGACTGTAGGCGATCCCAGTGACACCCAGACCAGGGAAAATTACGAAAAGGCCATTTCCGAAATTTAGTAATTAAATTTAATAATAATAAAAATAAATCGAGTACAAATAGTTATTTCAAGATTTTAAACAAAAACATTTCCTCAATAAAATTCACTTGACCACTAAAACACCGGGCGCAGCGCGTTTCAATTCAAATCGAGCTTCCGAGCGAGTGCTGGCGGCGAAGTCGATCCTCTTTATGACGCCAGCACCCGCGCCGTAACACCGCTTTACGACCCCCACATCCCCTTCAACCAGCCGTCTCGCCCCTAAGTAAAATGCTTAAAGGATCCTTGCGTCATAATGAACGACATCTTATTTTCATTTGAATAACATGTACACATCACGCTTTGACATCTTTTACAACCTTGTACAAAGATGAAGCTGGTTCTTTTTCACATCCCTATTAATTTCGACATTCTGCGCTCCTCAATTTGAATGTAATAAATAAGGATGTACACATATTAAATTCTTTGAAATGAATGTGGGAAACCGAGAAACCATTTCGCTGCGTCGTATGTAAAATAAGCCGATTATTTTTTCATTTATTCTCGGAACTCCAGCAAATAGGTTTTATTATAATTACGTTGATATTTAAGGGCAATTATTGGCACTAACATTAAGTGTCAGTTTTTTATGTTATTGCTAGAATGCTGCGTATATATTTGTTACAATTTTGACACGTGCTCAGCCGCAATGAGAGCCCGTAAACTTGGTTATTGTAGGCATAAACCTTTGTTCAGAATTTCTCATTGCGTTATAACAAGTCGTAACATAGACAAATAAAATGAATTCCGCCGACAGATAAACCGACGCAGATCCTTTGAAAGCAAAATATTAGCTCAAGTTAATGAAGGGGATATTACCTTAGGATCCTTGGACAGTTTCCAACGTTGTTTTTGTAACCCAACCGCCTCACACAACTAGTCTATAATAACGTTTGTTATCAAAACTTAATTAGTGCTAATTAAATAAAGCTGTGGCTAAAATCTGTATAAGATGAAATTAAATTTTATTATATTACTGCCCGAGGTAATTTCATTGGGAACGCTGCCGGTTTAAACGAATAATAGTAAGAAATTATATCATCCAGCGTATTGTTGCTTAACAGATAATAAAGGGACAATGGACAAAATAATCGTTGGGCATAAAACAGACCACCGAAGTAATTTCATTAGACACCTAATAATCTGGTTTTATTTACGCGCCGTATAATGTGTCGCTATTACACTAATACACTAACCTGATGTAAGTTATGTGAGAAGTTCGAAACGCACACTTTGTTACCTGAAAGGGGTTTCATAAAACTGAATTATGGTCATAACCTTAACTTGGTCTTGAGAATCGTCGTAAAGTACCATCTTGGGTGCTCACAGGACACGTGAAGTCGGGTGTTGTTAAATTTTATGGAAACTTGGGTGGATACAATGGAAATATGTAAATTAAGGAAACGTCTCAGCGGCACTTTTGAGAGCCGCAGGTGATCGGGTCGATGCCGGCAATGGTCCATATCATAATATCTTTTATTCCCGCGACATAAGATTGTTACATTCGCGACGTATCATTGTGGATCGCCGGGTCGGTCCATCGTTATATTGAAATTCATGTCGTGTTGTTAACATTTACAGTATTCTATTCAGCTAAAGGCGAACGAATACCATCTCTGCGAGTATTCTTCGGACGTAATGCAAATTTTACAGCAATGTTGGTGTGCAATATTGGTCTCTTTTAGAAGAATAAAAATACTTGTTTACTGTAAATACAATATGGGTTTGGGTTTCGATTCAGATATCACTATTTATTAAAGTATCTCGATTATGTTATATTTTTCAACTGATAAAATAGATAAATTACGACCAATGAGAAGCGATGCGAAATGGTAATAATAGTTGAGTTCAAGTCGGTCACCGACGACGGGTTTGTCAACATTTGAGTGTACGAGTACATTTTATGAATCCTGTATCCGAAAAGAAGGCGGAATATTAGAATCAACCAGCTTTACTTAATAAAATAACCTGTTCATTAGCGTACAGTTTCTCATTTACCATAATAAAGTAACATTGAAACATAGATAACTATCTATATATATGCAGTGGGGAAAAGTGTTATAGTTCTGTCAGTCGGCCAGTCGCGTCGCGAGCGCGTTGGTTGAGCCGCCACCACAGAGCCGATGTCACGTCTCGATTCCAGGAACACACAGCCGTATGTTATCCCTCGCCCAAAACACTGCGTCAGCAAAAAATATTTCATTCTCGTGTCACGTCCTCAGGGAGATTATCTCCGCCGCCCTGATCTACCTCAACGCATATAAAAACAATAACATTTGAAAACGTCTCGCTCGAGAGATGATCGTTCATTTCTAACAGTGTCGCGTTATTTACTATGGTTATTTTATTATCTTTACCTCGCATATAACGATAAGAATGCCGGCTTAAGTGATGTGGGTGTACATATTTTACGACATTAATATTGGCCTACGTTTATTTCCTATTATGAATTTATGGTTCTGAGAACGGTCTCACTGCCTCTCAAAAATATAACGGCGACCGTATAATATTAACATAATTTATTGTTTATACATTTTCCAGTCATTAAGATAATAATACATATCCAAATTTGAATTATTTTATGAAATATTTATTAGAGATTAGACGATAACATCATTTTTACATAATAATAGTTTACTAATATGGTAAAGGAATCATGGTAAAGAATTATGTACCTATTGATAGTTTTAACTAAGTAGGTAAGTTACTGTTTTCCAACACAGACTAATAAGACAAGACACCGCTTACTACCACTATTGTATGAGAATGCAATCGTCAAACGTTGGAACGGGGAAGACAGTGAGTTTTGATTCAGCCGTGAATGGACCAAAAAAATATCATATAAGTTCATACAAATGCAGTTGCATTGCATATTTTGGCGAGCGGGGGTCTATGGCTACGTCTATGGCTTATTGGTCTGTGCAACACCGTGTCTGTACAAAAGCTATTAAACATGATGTTACAATGCGATATAAAATAAAATAACCGTTAATCGTAGAATGATAAAGAGCTAATAAATTGTGTTTGCTGACCCTGTTAGTATACTTACATCGATTTACATGAAAACGCGTGTGGTTCGCGACGGAACGACCCGTTCGCCGATGGCGCCGGAGGCCGCTCGCGGCGCCGTGAATTTCCCCTCATGCGCCCACGCATAACCGCACATCTTATCTGCCGTGTTCTCACACAGAAATTTACACGTGCTAGCGAGTGGCGGGCTGTAATAACGCAGTCGTCGCATTTTATCTAGCAGCTCGGCAGCTGCGACTCGTCCCGCGCCAGATATGCAGCCGCGTATGAACATCCGACAACACCCGTGGGACGTGGGCGGGAGCGGCCGCAACCGTCGCATTTTATAACCTTTTTATTCCATTGTCACTCCGCCGGAGCGGCGTATCCGAGGGAAAAATAAATTTTACTCTTTATCTAAATGTCAAATCGTTCGGTTTCGATCGAATCAGTTTCCAAATAGTTTTAATAAATCTCCTTTTACGGCGGTCGGAACGGGCGGCGGCCGATACGGGGACGCATTACGAATACACCCGGCGAGTTATCGTGTTTTATTCTGTTATGACCGCTGTGTCTGTTCAGGGTAACAATAGGTTTAATTGAAAGAGTGTCAATAAATTTGTCGGGTGGTGTCGGGCGGGCAGCGCGTCGCTGGTGGTCCCGATAAACTCGATCGTCCCGGAGCGCGACACATCCCACAGGATCGGACCCTTGTTCCGGAGGACGAATGTTTGTTTCTATCTGCCGCCGACCTTGTCTTCATTATAATATATCTTCCTAAGGATTTATCTCCGAGTTAGTAAGCGATCTGTTCGCTATCTTGTCCCGGTTGATGGTAACCCTTATTTTACAATGCAGTTGTGATTCCGTGTAACCCAACAATTTGCTTTTAAGGTTTCAATAAATAAAATAAGAACGAAGATAAGAATGTGGTTTCTTATCGAAACTGAAGCATTAAATAATTCTCGCCTGTATGTCAAGTATCAAACTGGCCAGACACGCAGACAGACCGACAACTACAATTTAAGCGCCGGCCCGTTGAAATAAAAACAAAAGATAATTCTACTAATTGTGGTGAATAACATGAAGACCGTTTCTTGACAGCTTTAAAAGTACAATCGGACCCACATTTTAGGAATATGTTTTCTCACGGCGGACTCCGCCCACGCTCTGCTTCCACGAACACATTTCGGACCAAGGAGTGGGACTTTGTGTTCATAGTTAGCTATAAATACGGATAATCTAATTATCATGGTTTCAGACATGTCATAATGCGTAGTATGTGGAAGGAGCACAGATGCGATGTCAAATGTAGGTATAAGTATAATGTGTTGCAACATGTATACAAAAAATATGCATGTACCCATTAAAATAATATAAAATATAGACTCGAAAGTTGTTTTTATCGCTGTCACCAATGGTACCTATTAGCTACGAAGCTGATATAAATTAACTATGTAATTGCCATAAACCGTTTAGTAAATATACATCTACTGCTACTATTTCGTAACAAATAATACTTTTGTATTTAATTGATGACATAGAATTATACTGTTGACATATGAAATTGTCATTTGATTGAGCATTTTTTTTATTATTATTACCAAATTGAGAGAATGTGGTAGGCTATCAGCGGTACCAATTTAATTAGCTAAATATATCGAAACATTGAATTGAAATTGAAAGCTGTGATAGCCGATTGGTTAAAGCACGCGTCTTGCGGGCACCAGGTCTTGGGTTCAAACCCCGGCTCGCACCTCTGGATTTTTCGAAATCTATGTGCGAATCATAATTTCTATATGAAATCATCGTGAGGAAAACCTGCATGTCTTAGAAGATCTAACCAATTTCCGAAAGACATGTGAAATCTGCCAACCCGCTGAACCCGCGTGGTGGATTATGGCCTGAATCCGCCTCGTGTTGAAGGGAGGCCCGTGCCCAGGAGTGGGACGTCAAAAGGGCTAAATTATTATTTAATTATTATATTGAAAACATTGCTCTTTTGCTAGTACCTATATTACAACAATGACATAAACGGCAGAACATTTGTGACGGTGGTGGAGCCAAGCTAGAGCTAATTGACTGCAGCTATAAAGGGGCTGGCTCCAGGGTAGTACCACGCTCTCACATAAGATCAGCGTAAAGTCGTATTATATTATAAGTATTACGTTTCACTCGGTGGGTGAGAGAGCTGGAAAAGCAACCCCCTCTCCCTTCTCTCCTTTGTCCCATTCCACCTTCAAGTCGGCAACATGCGAGAAATGCCCGCAAGGTATTGCTAGAATCTATAGCTTACCGATACTGCCTAAAATCAGACGGGCTTGCCGTTTAAGTTGTATAAAGAACAAAAAAAAATGATTAGTTAAGTTTAGCTTGTCTATAAAAGGGCCTGTGCACACCACGTTTTTTTAAATGCGACGTCGACGCGCGTTCGTAGCGCTAGAAACGCGATACGCACGCGAGTCAAACGCAGCTTGTAGACCTTTGCACACCTGTATAATTTTAAACACGCGATTCACGTGTTTTAAACGCGCCCAAATCGCGCGTTTGCATCGATACAAACGCGATGCTAACGCGCGTGTGTACAAACGACGACAGACTTCTCTGTAGGATATAAGCGCGCCGTTGCGATATAGAAACGTGCGTCGACGGCGCGTTTAAAAAACGTGTTGTGCACAGGGGTGCTACTCTTAGCAACGATTTTATCGATATATCGTGACATGCGTATTGTCGAATCGACGAATACGATCGAAATCGACGATATACGACGGCAAAAAAGATGGAATTTATAGTAGGACTCGACAATACGAATGTCACGATATATCGATTATCGTTGCTAAGAGTAGCGCCCCAGGCTCTAAGTACCATCAAAAAACTAGCAGCAGTCGCCACCATTCTTAGCTCGTTGGGTTTACAACAGCAGTCTATCTCTGGGCACCTCAATTTACACCTGATAATCATCTGTGAGATAATCGCCGGGCGGTACGTCACCGTGAAATCAACATATTAAATTATACATATCTTCTTACACGCACCAACGTAAAGGTTAAAAGCTTGGCAATTATCGTTAGGTTGCTGTTGGTTGATTGATATTTGATCTTTCGGGTCTGCCTACTGTATGTTTAAGGCTAAAGCGCCCATATAGCCCGCGAAGTAAAATTTTTTTGAGGTTTTTTAGAATTGTTTCAAAATCTGACAATAATAAAAGGCACATTTTGTAATTCGCGACAAAGACTGTGTGCAGAGCATTTATTAATATATCCAACTTACTCTAAAACATTTTAAGAACGACAGCTATCCAGATAATCTGGCATTTTTTGTATATTTAGTGATTTACTAGTATCATATCCACCGTGATAATATTTAGAGTAAAATAAATGTATTAATAAACGCACTGCATACTGTGTTTGTCGCAAATCACAAAATGTTGTCTTAAATGTTTTCAGATTTTGGATAAACTATAAAAATACTCGAAAATTTTGGATTTCGCGGGCAAATAATGATAAATTTATTATTGTATTGAAACCAAATGCCCAACGTACGCGATGGGGCCCGGTGCTCTAATATGAATTTTACGCATGTTTTACTCTTAGTTATCGCTATCGTCTGCGTAAAATATATTATGTATGACAATACAGCGCCCCATCTGCCATCCAATGAAGTAACTTTTATTTTAAAAATATTTTATGGAAACGTTTGTTACTAACACGTCGCGAACATAATGCGTATTAATTCCTTGGTAGAGCTACTAATGTATAACTGTAACATACATACGTAAGCTAATAAGTAAGATACTGGTTTGAAATACTAATGGTTTAAGTTTTACGAACCCTGGTCTATTTTAAACCTAAAACTTAACTTTCAACCTCTACAACAAAATTCGGTACCTGCGCTATGTGGGAAACTACGTAGGTAGGTATACATTAACATAAAATTATGTAGTCATGTCTTCAGCACCGAGTCGTGTACTGGCTAAAATGTTATTTTGTTTTTCTTATCTCAAACTGAATGTGGGCTTACCTATTGTTCTGGCAACATTTTGTTTAAAATCATGATGTAATGTTGAACATGATATGGGAACAAAGTCAATGTTAGAACAAAAGGTACATCAGTCCACGCACTTATAATATTAGGCTTCAGTGAGTTATAAAATATACTCAAGTTATTTTTTGGAATATTCTCGTTACGAGTCGTAATAAGCCTGAGTTTCATGTTAAGTATCGTGACCTAATCATATTTTATGACGCTTTTATAGGTAAGAACTCAACACACTAATAAACGCCTACTTCCGAATCATGCTCTCGCATAAACTCGTGGAAGGTGCTAATGCCATTATACATTGAGAATAGATCTACCAGAACGAAGTTACCTTTTATTACAGCTTTCACTCGACGCACTCCATCGAGGTTTGAAGGGACGGGGTCTACTAACAGTTTAAGCGGCGAAGTGAACTCATCGCCACTGAAAAGCAGTGCCGCCCATCCTTTCGCCAGCGCTGCACCAGCGCTGCACCCTCTTTTCCATAACCTACCCTCGGCCAACAAGTACGCACGATTTGAAGAATTATACGTCCTAGTCTCAAAATTCAGTATCTCACTCAACTCGTCCACATCCCCCTTCAATATTCGCCTAACAAACACTTTGAATATGCTCCTCTTGAATTTTCCACGTTTCCTCTTTTGCTCACTTGAAATTTTTCCCGTAAAAATATACTTGGACGCGAGCACAATCCGTTTCAGAGTCTCATTGTTTCTAAATACGGAATTGTTATTAAAGCACCTCGGTGGAGAATGTTCGTTTATTTTTATAACTGTGTTTCGCTTTTTAACTTTTCCTTTTATAATAAAGTCCGCGTAGGTCAGGAAAATTAACACCAGCACTATTATCAAAATTGTCTTTATCATTGTGTATCACAGGTAAGTTCTCGGCACTTTTGAAAATGTTAACATTATTTCGAATTAGTATTTCTACTTTGTAATTTTTATATTAAAATTTGCAAGGTGTTCCATTTCAGGAGGAGAAGTCATGTAAAACATCGCGATAGTGTGGTGTTGTGCAAGAGTGTCGCGTAGATGCGCGCGCGTCGCATGCCGTGCCAACCTCGACTGGAGGCTTTATCGGATCCACTGCAACATGCAACCTGTTGTATTTTAATCCTTAAGCTCGCTACTACGGCTTTTGTGAACGCATTACTACGAATACGTACGCAATATTTCAACGGTTTTAATGTTTGTTTTCTGTACGAGAGGAGTCGGCTCCTTATCGGAGCCGGTGAAAAATATTGTTTAATCTGTTTGGCTTTATCACTTAAGTTAAGATTTGGCATTCAATAATATCTCTAAAATATTACCGCTAATTACGTTATTGTGAATATATTATTAGGTATGATAGAATATTTGGCATTGCTGCATAAAAATAAATAGAAAAAAGCAAGAATGTGAGGAGAAAAACAAATTAATATCAGGATATTACTTAGTATGGGATTTTTTTTTTTTTTTTTTCAATTTATTGGGGTAAAACAAACAGTATCACAATAGGGTGCTTAATATCTAACATTGACCTTAACTAGCAGTGTTAATTGTGATACCAACACCGTTTACCACAAGTTACGTTAACTAGAACATGGTTTGTTGAGAGTACAAGAATTATGGTAATAAAAAGAAAACAGGAAGAAACAAGGGAATGTAGATTGCAGGCGAACTACTGAGTAAATTACGTATAAGTTACCTACTTATTATACTGTTTTATATGTGTGAATGCTGTTATGCATGCAGCATGCTAGTAAGTGAAAACATGTAGGTACAAGTTGTTCATGGACATAAGGTAGTCGCCTTTCGTAGTTATATGAAGAGATAGCTACATAGCGAACGTTTTATATATTCGCAGTTAATTGAGCTGTACATACACCGGTATACCTGTTGCGTACGAGTGATTCGTGATATGAGCGCAGACTGACGTTAATTGTACGTGTATTTTAATGCTACAAGATAATGTTCAAAATTGCTTGATTTTGATGATCGATATTTTGCTTTTTTTTTAAATCACTTTCCTCCCATTGTTGGGGCAAAAATTGATCTTAGTTGTCAGCGAATTTTTGGCAGTATTTCTCGAAGGCAAGTCGAAGACATCTACAAAATTATTGAAATTAGTGACGGATAACATGAATTTATATTTAAACCTACATATAAGTAGGTATCTATAATCCTAGCTTTGTGAGTTATGAGAATTGAATTTCGATTACAAAAAATAAAAAGTCTAGATTCTGTTGAGGTATAACGATAAGTAATATCACTAAGTACTTAATTCTCGGTCGACATTTACGATACAAGTAATTAACTAGTCAGAGATACAATTATTAAATCCGCAATAAAAGGTATCTTAAGGCGTGATTCCAGAGCAAGCATTCACAGCAGCTCAACTGTTAATCTCCTTTTAATGTAGTCTTAAGAATTAATCCTTCAACCTGTTCAAGGCAGTGGTTATAATCGGTGTCCTTGTGCATCGATAATCGTGTATCCCTCTGATAAGGATATTAAACCTCGATTACTTTTAGTACTGATAAAATGTGGTATCGGTAAAGGCTCGATACTGGCGCCTTGATCTCACCCCTGAGAGCTTCTAAGGTGTTTTTTTAATGGAAATCGACATCTCAGGCTTGCTCTCAGAGATCAAATCGATCTATTATTTACGAGCCTAACATTTAAACATAGACTTTTAGCTGTCTGATCTATGGTCATGCAAGTATGACTACATAATAGGTAACAGGCTGTACATTGGGAATAACAAGTTTCTACCTAAAAAGCCCTTCAAGAGTTGTTCTTTGTTTAAATTTTATTGTAGAGTCAGTTAAAAAGATCTCGACGCTGATCAATAATCGATATCTCTGTATATAAATAGGTAGGTACCGATACCTAAAGTCGATGAGATCTACGCAAGGCTGTGAGGCAAGGCTATCGGTGCATCATTGCACGTGGCATTGCGTGGGTGAACAGGGCGCCCGGCGCGAAGGCCCTGACTCCAACCGTGATGGTCGATGCGCTAGGCGACTTGAGTTGCCACCCGTATCTATCTGATATATTATGTAGAAAGTACCAGTTTTCGAGATAATAAAGCAGCACAGACAACTCTGGGACAAAAAAATCTAAAAAAAATTGGCAGCAAGACTGTCTCATAAACCCATCATGTAAATTGGGTATTATTTACCTATTAACATCCACCTCAGAATTACTTGAAATGATAGTAATTAAACACTTTTAAACCTACTCGTATGCAATTGGTGTAGAGAAATCAGGCAGAATTTATATTTGCAACATACCTTAAAATCATAAATTATCAGATAATTTGATTTTACTAAGAAATATGGCGAAACTACCTAAACAAATTTGCTGGCAGTTTTATATGACCAAACCTTTACCATAAATATATTAATACTAGCTGAGCCCGCGACTTCACCCGCGTGGAATTTAACTTAACCGCTCCCGCTCCCGCGTTCTTGTTTTTCTATTTTTCTAAAATAAAAGTAGGCTAAGTTACTGCTTATAACAACAGCTATGTGTCAGTGAAAGTCCCGTCAAAATCGATCCAACCGTTACGGAGATACTCTTTGATGTCATGTGTTTTTATTTTTTTACGCGGATCGCCTATTTTTTTTTCTAAAATTAAAGTATCCTAAGTTACTCCTTATAACATCAGCTATCTCCCAGTCAAAGTTCCGTCAAAATCGGTTCAGCCGTTTCGGAGATTAGCCGGAACAAACACACAGACAGACAGACATTTTTTTTTAAAAATCGCGTTTTTGCTATAGGTGTCGTATGTACTTTCATATGCATTTAGTGAAAAGGAGTTATTTTGATATTACAAACAGACACTCCAATTTTATTTATTTGTATAGATTTCATAAATCAAGGAAAATATTTTTCGACAATCATTTGCAGTCCTATAACGAATAAATGTTGCTTAGTAATTTACAACGTGTTGAAACTCCGTGGGGTGAGAACGTTTACTCTGAGCTATGGGAGCGTAATTGAAGGGCTGATTGTTGGCGACCACACTTCGCAATAAATAAATATAACGACTGAAATCAGGCCCAGTAAAGTACCGAGAGGACCGACATCTCAATGTACAATCGCGTCTAGTTACATTATAATGTTTTGAGTTAGGACCGACCCTTCATATTTTTAGTTACAACATTATTTATACGATATTATAATACACTTATAAATTGAATTGTGCCCTGAACACGTGTGGTGGATTCAACTATAAGACGTTTACATATTTTAGGAAGATTTTTAAACATTTGTAGCAATGTGAGTATACACATAACTAGTATTCCCGTTATCCCCTTAAGCTAATGCTTGTTGCCTACAATAGTGGGCTCACGTCTACTACTAACTAGTATAGGTACTTGCCCAAAAGGTAATAAAAACTAATAGGTATATTATATTAAAATATCACTGGCATACAAGTACTTAGGTCTGCTTTAACATCGCAGAATTACTACGTACTTAAAGCTATGACTAACTACCTTACTTCACATAAAAATCGCAATAATTTTTATCCGTAACGTAACTGTGTTTTCATTTGATTTGCGATATAAAACCTATTCGCATTTAATGAGTTTACGCGGCTTAGTTCATTTCAGCCGCAACCGCAAGCTTGGCTGACTAACACTGGTCCAGTTAATACGGTATATTAGTCGGCAACACGCCTATCTAGATAGCTTACAGGCACCACTACTTAATAAAACCACTGACTGCCAATAAAATCTGAAACACATGTAAAATGAATGCAAATATATAATTATTATGCATAAGACACACCTGATAATTAAATTAGTTGCATTGCTAAGTGTGTAATAGTTTTCATCGTAGGCGGAATACGACGATTACCTAGTTAAAAGTAATAGCAATGCAAGATCCTTATCCACTGATAACCCGATGCCCCTGTGTGGTGAGAATCGCGAAGAGAAAGGAGATGCGTACAGGCACAGACCAATTATAAGCCAAGACTTATACCGGGTATATCAGGAGGACAGCTAATTTTGACCGACCGAGGCCAAGTTCCTTAAAGGAAATAACTTAATGACAAACATTTAATGATTCGTTTGAGCATACAAGGTGTTTAAATAGTCCGGAATAATAACGTATAAACACGGAGGCTACATAAAAAGTATACTAATTGGAAAATCATATTTAGTTCTCGATTTTTGAATCTTAATCCAATACAATATAGGTACTTTCTCTAATATAATATAATCTCCATGTGCGGTTGTCTGTTAGGTCGCTGCCCAAGTTACGAGCGCGCCAGGACAGGTATTTGCGGTGAAATTCATATTGGAAACAATAACTTTGGAAGCAGGTCCCGGCGAGGTTATAGATTAGTTGTAGACGACCCGTCCGTCGTATATCGGGCCTGGGCTCATACTTGGCTCACATCGGAATGCAATTCAAGCATAGCTGTGGCAGGCGGCGGTCGATAATTGCATTTTGCGGTCGCCGCGCTGCTCTCGCCGGCGAACACGCGCGATCCGGCACAAACAAACTTCAGTTTTCTTCCAGAAAATTCAATTGGATAAACAAGAAGCGAGGCAAACTGCGAAATGCTTTCGCAGTAATGAACCGCTTCAATTAGACTTTACATAGAGCTAATTGATGAAAACGACAAAGTTTCTTTTGCTATTTTTAGTTTCATTTTGTACGTTCGTTTTAGTTGTTAATTAATATAAATAAGGGGGTATAATAGAGTCAATTCTATAGGCATTCTTTGGCAAACACGAAATATTGCCATTCCACTCATGAATGTGATTAATAAGCAAGACAGCAATCTTTTTAGTTACCTATATGTGTATAATTTAATTTAGTCATATTTTTTTGCAAACAGAGTTAACTCCAATATATATCAGGGCACTTACATTTCTTAACACAAGTGCTTAACGTGTTCACACCTGCTTTTCCTAATCCTAATGAGCCGACAAAGATTGTGAATATACCTCTTATATCGAGAAAAAATATATAACTACCTACTAATTAGTGGAATGTTAACAAGGCTAAATAGATGCCTACTTTTAAAGTCATGTGTACAACCAGTCATGGTTACCGCCTCACGAGGCCGTAATCCTGAAACTTCACACAATGCTGTCGTGAAATTCCTCTGAACTTTTCATATAATCATCGTCAAGATAATCTTTTAAACTTTCAATTACGTTATTAACCTGTGTTTAGTAACATCACAGAAAACTTATTTTACACATCCACACATGGGATAAAGCTTTGCACAGTCGTCAAAGAAAACTTTACTAATATTAAAATATTATATGAATGAGGAATGCGGAAGTGTATATCTTAGTACCTCAAAAAATAATAACAGTGTTAATATTTTCCACAAAAATAATAAAAAGACCAAAGAATACCAAAGTTTTTACAATGCTAATAAGAATAAACTTTAAAACAACGAAACTTCGGCATGAGCATCCCATCCCATGCTTAAACTTAGTTGTAAAGTGCCAAGTTTATGGGAAGTTCAAGTGGGTATCCCACATGAGGTCACCGCCATTTACAGATTAACATTAACAATTCAATTAAATACTTTGAAACTACTCGGGATCTAAGCAGTCTAATTAAGTTTGGATTGTAGGAAGTTAGTTCGTTATCTACTTGCCTGTACGTCATCTAAAATATGATATTTTTAGGGAAAAATAGGATACGGGCCGTATAATTACACAGACATCTAAATATATATAACTCAAAGGTGACTGACTGACTGACTGACATAGTGATCTATCAACGCAGCCCAAACCACTGGACGGATCGGGCTGAAATTTGGCATGCAGGTAGATTTTATGACGTAGGCATCCGCTAAGAAAGGATTTTGATTAATTTGACCCCCAAGGGGATAGAATAGGGGATGAAAGTTTGTATGAACCTTTGTCAATTAAATTCCAGGCGGACGAAGCGGGCACAGCTAGTTAAAGATATAATTAACGTGACCTATATTAACGTACAAAATAAAATAAAAATCGTTTGATACGGCTCTTTCATTTTGTGAAAAGTCAACGGCCCAGTGAGAAGGTTTAATTTCACCACTAGAATCATCATTTTAAGTTCAGGTTTCAGCCAAAACTAAGGTTCAAAGTAAATATTAATCAAATAAGATTATATAACAGGTGTGACCTACAGACACCGAAACCTTTTGATACGGAACCCTAAAATGAGATGCTCACGCCCAGCCAACGGCGAGATTAAACGGCGCCTGCCACTGCCATCCGCTAAAATATTAGTCTACATTGAAACGGCACTAAAATAAAATACCGTTCCTGTTATGCAATGTACTGTGTTATAAAATAAAATAATACTAGAGTGGACTGGCGATAATTTTGTAACACAAACTACACTAACTTTTATTCGAGTGCGAAAGTTCGAATACACCGCGCTTTTCAATTCGACGTTTATCAAGTTGTCTATATCGAAAAGAGCGAAAGCTGGAGCAATAAGAACAAATGCACTAATTTCGCACCGAGCCACCGATAGTTGCGTGTCAGCTCGATTCGTAGCTTTGTTACGGGGACATACAAGAGAAATGCTCGGCAAATTGCGTCGTACGAATGCAGCGCGGCTCCGACACAATGCCCAGTCTCATCGATTGTTATTTTATGCACAACTGGACACCATCGACTAAATGGTCTGATGTAGCAAGAAAAATTCTAAGCAAAGTTGTGAAAATGTATCATTTTTGCTACTTTTTGTTTGACGCTTATTGTTTCTTCTTTATTACAGTGGCTCCATTTCTTAAGGTTGTTTTTTCAGGCACGAAACTTTTAGGTAGGTAGTTCCTATTTCTCGGAATTTGTTCTCGTGTCAAATTCTGAAAACACTTGTCAAAAGCCTGAATAAACAGTGCTCGTTTTAGTCCCAAACTTATGAAGAAATAGACCCAGCACATCTATACGTTTCTTTCGTCCTAATCCGCAAAAGTGTCGCGCGGCGTGCGAGAGAAATGGTCTACAAATTGCGTTCGCCTGACTGGGCCGGCGCGCGGCGCGCGGCCGCCGTCCCGGCCACCCGCTCCAAAACGAATAACATAACTAAAATACATGAACTAGACGTCTATTTTGTTAGTAACAACGCCTCGATACTCTCGGCAAGGTTGCCTTGAAACACTACCCTTTTACACTCGAAATAAAGTAGGTAGTAATTTTCAGCGCATTACATCTTCAAGTGAATTTAGTCCAGGGATCTTTATTTAGGTACCTACATTACTTATCTAAGGAACTCCTCTTGAAGAAAATTTCCTTACATATGAACAAACGCCGTATAATAATGATTTATAATAATGTGTAGTAAACACGCCAATTCTAATAATATCGGAGATCCTCCAAGAATCTGTACAATGACAACAAAATGAATATGAAACCTCAATAAACTTTATAGAACTGACAGGTTGCTGTAAGAATTGTAAAAATACATAATTTTCCATACCCGTCTTTTACGATAGGTACTAATAATATGTTCGAATGCGGAGCAGCTGAGAATTCCATGATACGAACGGACGATAGACTGATATATTTTTTATTTGCATGTCAACGTGAACCTATCAACGACATTCCGAAAAATTACAGCCGGTAGCCTGTTATCAAATATCAAATCGGAGCATTTTAAATGCTAGCACTAAACGTTGGAATTGCCTGGAACGAAATTACGACGCCGTAAAATGTGAAATTTCTTTTAATTCGCAATCTTGTGTCGTTGAATAGCTCCTCACAATAAAACACGGTGACGAGCGGCCGTGTTTCGTGTTGGAATCGAATCGTCCGTCGACAATAAAGCTTGTTTAATGCGCCCGAGAAAATTAACGTCACACCTAGCTAGGTGCCAAACATAAAAAATAATTATAGCTCAATAAATTCACAAACATAAGAATGCACTTCGAAATTGGTTGTATTAAAAAAGAGGTATCCGCTTCGACTTATTAATTTACAACAACATGAACAATACCTACTACTTATACCTCAATATTTTATTTTTGCAAAATGTTCATACGCTTAGAGCCCAGACCAGTAAGTTAATTATTAATTATTTAATAATAATAATGTAGCCCTTTTTGGCGTCCCACTCCTGGGCACGGGCCTCCCTTCAACACGGGGGGGATTCAGGCCATAATCCACCACGCTGGCCCAGTGCGGGTTGGCGGATTTCACATGTCTTTCAAAAATTGGTTAGATCTTCTAAGACATGCAGGTTTCCTCACGATGTTTCCCTTCACCGTAAGCAAGTGATAATCATATAGAAATTATAATTCGCACATAGATTTCGAAGAAAACAGAATTATTATTAAATTATTTCTTTTGGGAAAGTATCTATATTTGTATAGATACTATTAGATATAGATACTAGATATAGATACAGATACTACTAAATAAAATTGGAGTGTCTGTTTGTAATATCAAAATAACACCTTTTCACTAAATGCATATGAAAGTACATATACGACACCTATAACAAAAACGCGATTAATTTTTTTTTGTCTGTCTGTCTGTCTGTCTGTCTGTGTGTTTGTTCCGGGTAATCTCCGAAACGGCTGGACCGATTTTGTCGGGACTTTCACTGGCAGATAGCTGATGTTTTAAGGAGTAACTTAGGCTACTATAATTTTAGAAAAACAATTAGGGTTCCGCGTAAAAAATAAAAACACATGAAATCAAAGAGTATCTCTGAAACGGCTGGACCGATTTTGACGGGACTTTCACTGGTAGATAGCTGGTGTTATAAGCAGTAACTTAGGCTACTTTTATTTTAGAAAAACGAAATTTTTAAAAATGGGCCCGCGGGAGCGGGCTTTTTTGTTAAGTTCAATGCCACGCGGACGAAGTCGCGGGCTCAGCTAGTATTATATAAATCATCAACCTACCAGTACCGTTTATTTGCTTAACTGATGTAGAAATATACACACAAATATTGCAATAAAGAAAAAGGTCAAACGGTATCTTGTTTGATAATAAAAGCAGGCTTACTGAATGCGAGAGGGAAATCGTGGCCACTTTAAAATATACTCACTTGTTGTTCCCTAGCTGTACAATTTCCAAGTACCTATCTACCTATTCAGTGGCGACATTCTCTTCAAACAAAACGTTTCTTTCTCTGAACATCGACTAAGTACCTTCTGCTGGTATTCTTATTGTGATCATTATTTTGACGTCTTGAAATTTTATAAAACGCCAAATATCTAATCATAACCAGAAAATCGCAAGGAATTCGCTCTCAACTAAATATTTATTGGCTCGAGCTTAGCTGTGGGTATTGCTTTCGATATATTTCTTACAGAAATACCACTTTTTCTGCCGACCCTGAAAGCTGCTTTCATTACTCTTTTTCGCCGTTTTATTGGCTGTAACTTTTTACACGGCCAATTTTTCGTTCCTGCAGAGCGCTAAGCGGGCGGCATTGAAAAGGTGCTTGTGCGTTGACCGCGTCCGTTTTGTGTAAAATGTCAACGTGAGGGGGGAAGCTAGAAGCGGGCGTAAAATTGTGTTGACGCACTGACCGCAGCGCGGCGCGGCGCGTGCTCTCGTGGGGCGATGCGACGCCCCTGACCCGGCGCGGCGCGGCGGCGTGAGAGCGGGTGGTCCGCGTGCAGACCCACTCAAGAACAATTCTACCGAAGCCGTCATCCGGCGGATAAGCGGCTCATTATTCACTAAAAGCCCACGGCGTGCCCGCACGGGTAATTGGAGGCTTTGTTCCTTTGCGCTCGGCTTTGACGCTCTCGTGAACTATACCAGACTCCGCTCCGCCGGATTATTATTCGCACAATCAACGATGCACGCCACGCCTTAGATTAATCTGACAGCTGAGGTATGAATTGTTTGTGGAGCGGGATAAGCGTCGCATTACTTTTTGCAGCATCATTATTTCTGTTGTGTAATCCTGCGCAAAGTTTCCACTGTCCACGAATAAAGCTACGTACACGGTATCCCTTTATTCATAAACGCGATTCTATAAAAAGCATTGTTGGAGCGATACGACGTTAACTAAAAAGTAAAATATGACACCCATTGTCGAAACCAGTTTTCGTATTGGATACGTTTGGGATTTGCGTGAGCGTGAGAAAAGTGAGAAGTTACTGTGGTTTATTGCAGGAGGAAATAGTCGCTACAGCCGAGAGCAGGCAACGACTTCGCTCTGTGAAATATTGCTGTCGAATGACATATCGTGGGTGCTACGTATAGGTAGAAAGCGACCAAATAAAATATCGATTAATGTGGGTTACGACCAGTGACGTTGGTATGCAACCAGGGGCCCCGGATCAAAAAAGAAATTAGGGCCATATTTCAAATAAAGTTAAAATTTTAAAGGCGCAAATTTACTTCAAAATCAGCCCCTTATCGCTCACTCCTTATACCCTAATTAATATGTTTATGTTGTAGATGTGGCAGTTTTTTTTCAGTTCAAGTCGTTCGAGATTTGTTGGTCAGGGGCCAAATGTTAGAAGTCAATAGTTATTTATACAACTAGTATATTTTATAACTTTTTCGGACGTCGTTAATGGAGGCCGAAGGGCCCCTTCAGTTTAGGGTCCCCGGGCCACTGCCCCGTCTATCCCCTACGGTAGCTACGCCTCTGGGTTACGTCGTCAGGTAACATGTATTTTATCACTATATTTTCACGGTCATGATGATACAGACCTGTTTCTCGAGAAGTTACAATAGTAATCTGCCTCAACCAGCACCAGCTTTTAGAGGTACGTAATCTCTTGTTCAACTTGCATTGTAAAACAAATTAACCGTAAAAGGCAGCATATAAAGGCAGCAATTTTCATTAATCACCGTCTCGTCTGTCTCCGAGTACGGTAAGTTACTTTCTAATCTAAGTTGCACGCAGACTCCCCCATCCTAACTCATCTCTCACTCGTTGCGCCGTTATTGCACTCCTCAGTTATGGTCTAATTAATTGTTATTCTGAAACATATCGTCAGTTTAATTATAACTTGCAAACCGAGGCGTGTACAATCAACAGATGAACGGTAGAGCTTTCAGTTCTCATATAGTAGCAAGATACTATTCATCTCTGCAAATGTTCTTTTATTTTAAATTGTTTACAATATATAATGTTATATAGAGGTAAAGAAAAACTTTCGTTGCTAAGCGTTTACAAACTTCCTAAGTACCTTCACGGGTACTCCCTAGAAATAAGTAAATACTGTAAATTAGATACTTGTGTGAAGCGTGCCTAAGTACGCAATGAGCGAGCTAAAGCAACAAGAACACGCATTTCTAACGTTTATTACTTGTATGAACTTGTACTCAATCTAGCATTAACGCTCGTAAAAGTACGATTATTAGCCAATTACTTGAGTACCTAAATCTAATTAAACTAACTTAGTTAATGTCAATTAATATCGGTGATTAAAATACATAATCAAACCGCTAAAGCACTTAATTGTGCCCGGAACTACGAATATAAAGTTAATTATAAGATAAATGTTAATAATATTAGAATCTATACACCGACAATGAGCAATTTTCTTTGAAGACGGGAATTTTATTAGGGAAACGCAATCCCATAAAAGATAGCGTCTCTTTAACTTAAAATTCAAGAGCTAATTTTTAAAAGAGGCTCCCTTGAAGGCGGTTTGTCGCGATCGCCGGCGCCGTCATCGCGGCTCGCTCGTTATGCCGAACCCCGCGGCGCCTGGGACTGAATCACCAACTTATTAATTCACCTGTCGCCGTCGATCTGCGCGCAATTTTCAACCTTACGGCTTCTCTGCTAATGGCTAAAAGCGTCTCCTGCGTGATACCACAATGTGGCGATGGTTTACAGCCAGGCTTCCTTATTACGTCTGTCGGCGATATTGCCATCTCGTCGCAACATCAATGAGCGCCGCTCAGAAAAATATTTACATACATCTCTCGCACAAATATTGGAAGCAAAGGAAACATGCAGTACAAGTAATTATGTTTAACTTGTATGTGTATTAATAACTCGGTTACCTTCCGAGAAGCTTATTGCATGGGCTTTTCACAGCTCGCCTAGAGTCGTTTGCACGTTAGGTGTTTGCTCTGGTAATTTTGTTTTATAACACCTATTATAAGCAGCACTAGCTGCTGGTTATGTTAAACCTTATACTGCCGTGTAACTAATAGCAATTTATTGTTTTCATATATTTACGCGAATACTACACATTAGAATAAAACTATTTTTCGTATTTTATCGGATTTTAACGTCGGGAACATAAATTAAATAAACGCGATAAAATACGAAAAATAGTTTTATTCCAATAATAGCAATTTAGTTTTTTTATTAACTTCATTCGTCCCAATGCAGGGTAAAGGTCACTTTTACAACTCTCAATTCTGCTTCCCAATTTTTTTCAAACGCTTCATTGTCATCGTGCCTTCGCTTCTGTCTTCCGCGATACCTGACAATACAACTGTATCAAAATCAGTCGATAGTAAGATCAAATTTAATGTCAATAAAACATTTTTTGCACGTGTTTAAGATAGTTCATTTGTAATGGACCTTGAAGTGTTCACATTGAACTCTATGCTAAATAACAAGACGAGTGGTCGTTCTTGTGCTTATTACCGCACATTGAGTTGTCTCAAAGATGACGTGTACCCGCGTGGGTGAGCCCGACCATGAATATGACATTATAATCATCAAAGTTGAGATTTCTATGAAACTGGTCCATTCGATCTAAATAGCAGTAAAGGATTTGGGCATACGTTTGCGAATTAGCACTTACCAAATGCGAGGACTGTTTTATTACCTCCTAGAAACTTATCACCTAGGAATACAAGACACAAATACTAAAAGTTTTGTTTATATTTTTCCAGTATTAAAATTTCAATCAAAGATAAATTGAAGGGAAATTTCAGCAGTTCTAACTTAACTAGTACCTGCTTACTTGACAAGAGAGAAGTTAGCGAAATAATTTCAAAAACTAAATAACCTCATTGAGCATTTTCTATGTCCGCAGTAACTGCCTATGCATTTTGCACTTTCAAATTGAGCTTAGTTTACTAAATACTGTCTGGGTAATGTGAGCTTTAATGCTTGTCAGTTTAAACTGATCGTGTGTAGCCAGCTCTACGTCGCTGTATGTCTTGATGATTTAAAGACCATTCTCTCCACTCCACTGCGTAAAGTGGGTGGTGAATTGTTAACGGTAAATTTCTCTAATTTGCTGTAGTAAGTACCTTTATTTACTTTTATTGTGATTACTCCTAAGCTCCTGTGATTTGAGAACGCTCATTGCCTTTACTACTTACAAACTACTAAGGTATGACTTTGAAATGGCCATCCAGACGCTACTTAGGTCTACACTAATTTAAAATCCGCCACTGTCATTCAAATACTTAACTACGTATTTGGAAATCTTAGGTAATTATTCTAAGCTATTACTTTTCATTTAATGAGAAAATATATTATCTAAGATTTTTAAACTTTACTTCAAGAACTGAAGGATTTATCCAACAAAGGTATGAAAAGGCTCTCAATATTGTCAAAGATAATGGTGGTTTAATATTCTGGTTGACCTGATACTAGACCGAAAGCATCACGCTTAACATCGTCCATATCACAGCAGTATTGACGGTATTGCTATAAAAATGTATGGAACGCGATCATCGCAATTTATGATTGATAGTCTGAAAGGAGGCGGAGAGACATTTCAGACCTTCGTACTGTAAGGTCCATGTTGGCGCACTGGCCACTGGCGATAGGCGTTCCTGGCCGGCGAGGAAAGAATAAATTTAAAATAAACATTATTGTTTTGAATTTGAAAGGACGGCGCGGCGGTGCGCTGGCAGTGACAACTGGGCACCGTTATGAAAAGACGTGTATTTTAACTATAGATAAAATATAAATAAATAAGTTAATATAACAATAATAAATATTACGAAGCTAAATGATTTATTGATTGAAACCCAGTTGTTACAGTACCTATTGGAAGCAAAAAGATAGGCCATCATATCCGTGTAACAAGTATCTTATTATAATTGATAATGCCTTATGATATTACATCTCCATTCATGGCGATACTTAAGTCCCTTAAGAATAGCTAGACGACCTCATCTAAAAAGGCTCTTTCATCTAGCAAGTGGATAACGAGAAACGTTATCTAGTCCCCAAACGCCTATACGCAAAAACAACGCAGGTTATGTCCTAGACTGTGACCTAGAGGCTTTGATAACTTTATCAAAGCCTAGAGGTCACACACCTATTTGGTGTTTGTTTAAATATTTCTTTGAAAATATCGGAAAAATTATATTTGTAGCGTTTTATTTTGCTCACACAATTCTAATATTTTTTGTATTAATTATTTAATAATAATAAATCAATATCACCAGACCGACACACCAACTATATGGTCCCAAACTAGCAACGCTTGTATAATGGGTACCGTACAATGGACTGGGGGCGATCCCAGTGACACTCAGACCGGAGTAAATTACGAAAAGGCCCTAGCCAAAATTTTCCCCGGCGGAAATCGAACCAGCAACCACCATGTGCAGTGAGCTGAGCGGCCTACGCTTGAACCACTTCTTCCAGCGGTCTTCAATCGATCAATTTAGTTGTTATATTGTCTCAATTGTCATGGACCGTGCTATAAAAAGACCTAGGTAGACACTACACTACGTACGAAAGCCCTCAAAGTGAAGGCGGTCGATTACAGCGATTTAAAAATAATAACGCAGACTAAGTGATTCGCTTTATCATGCATAAACGTTATTTATAACCCGTTCGTCGCTGTATAATCTATCCGTCAACCAAGACTATTAAATAATTTTATATCATTGTAGCTATCGCCGCGAAGGGTTTTATGACTTTAAATATCCCGTAATATACCTTGCTGGCACACTGATGGTACGAAATTAAGTTCGCTTCCATAACTATCAAAACATTTCTTCTCAATCTCTACCTTTGAGTCTGTATCATCATAAGAGACAATAACAAAGAACTTACACGCTTTCTTTAAACCGATACAATTTAATTCCATTACGTCTACCTACGGCTCGGGCCCGAACAATAGCGAGTTAATCCATTAAACAGTACACCATTGATGCCATACAGTGATTTTAAAATTTTAAAAATACAAAGGTGGAATCTTACAGTAAATACAATTTAAGTAAAAGCATTTGTAAGCGATTTTAAACTAGTTTTTACTGCACCTACGTTCGTATACGTACCAATCATCCAAGACTGATCAATTATTCTATCGTGATGCTCAGTAAAACTAAAAGACAAACTGCCGTTCTAAAAAGCTAATCAAATGTTGTAAGGCACACTTAAGTGTTTGTGAAACTCTAACTTGGCATCCTAGATCCATGTATAAAGCGGTATTTTCAATAGAATAATTATTAATAGAAAATTATATTATTTAAGCTAAAAGTGATTTTACCGCGAAACGTCAATCATAGTAACGTTAGAAACTATTAATCATGCAGGCAATGTTATGAGTAATTAATAGTTGGGAACCCGAGTTCTGATCCCAACACAACATCATCCGTACTTTTGATTGAAGACTATCTCTAGGCAGCTCAGCCCTGCTTATGATAGCTATAGGTATCATTATGATATTGCCCAGGTGTATGCAGTTAAATTAAACCACTGTAAGTATATAAATCTCATAAACGAAGTCGTACAAGTAAATTAACCTTATTTTCTAAAAAGCCGCCGGAAAAACTCTCCTACCATATTACTTTTATTACTTACTTATTATTTTAATTACCATTTTGCTGAAGGATAAAAATAAGAAATAATGACACTTTACCAGGCAATCGTAAACGTAGCAGGTAATGTAAATTACTAAGGATATTTATGGCAGTATTTAAAGTTATCGAACCACAAGTATTGTAGAAGAATGTTACATTTTATAAAGTAATTAAATAAATGTTACATATTAATGTAAACATATAAAAATAATTACTTACACAAAACTAAAATATGACTTTATTTTTTAACCTACTTACAAGATTGCATTCCGTATTGTGACAACATGTATCCCTGTTTTATTTCTCCACATCAAACACCGAACCTCGTAATTATCTCGCATTGGACTTACACCGAACAATAGCCTGGACCTTCAGTTGAAAAAAAAAAACCAACGATGCACGTACAGTCGAGCTCGTAATCCAAACAGATAGTTCTGTCAGCGTGGCATTGTGCGCCGAGGATACACTAATGTACCGGAGGTGAGATCCTAAGAACAGATGCTGGGACGTGACATCAGTTATCACTTAGCTAATGACTTTGCTCGTGGCTGTTAATTAATCGTGGGGGATGTAAGTTGGGAGTAAATGTTGTTTACCGTTAGGCGATATAACATTCGTGTTTTACCGCTTCGATACGCCATCATGCTTATATTTTCGAAGGGATGCTTATATTTTACCTGGAAGATAAACAGGCGGTCATGATCGGCAGCGTAGTGATTAGAGGGGCCGCTTTCATAACTGAGAGGTTCCGAGTTCGATCCCCATCCTGGCAATTCAACTATAAACGTGAGCCCACTCCTAACACAAGCACCAGCTTAGCTGGAGGGGCTAACGGGAATACTAGCAATGCGATAAACTCACATCGCTAGTATCATTTTTTTTTATTCCAAAACAAAACAAAAGAATTGAAATATACGGTCAAGTTTTGTACATTAAAATATCGGTACCAATTTTATATTTTTCTTACAAACCTTACCTTATCTACACAAAGCACAATACGAATTCAATACCTCACGATTTATGGTAAACAGCATTAAAGCTTAATACAACAAATCAGATTTTCGAAAGAACAAAGGTCCTTTTTTTGTTACTAAATAAAATGAAAAAAAAATACCGTTCGAAATAAACCTTCTAAATATTTACATTTACGCTGAGTTCGAACGTTAAAATAAATATTTCATGTCAATAGCGTTTGATTCTGTTCGAGTGAAATTATTGCGGGTGTTTGAGAATTTCAATAATTGTTCACACTAAAGCTCTTATTCTTTTATGGGGGCTATAAAACATGTCTCGCATGATGGCGTCGAGCATGGAGGCAAGTGGGCCGCGGCCGCGGCTGTGGGGGCCACCGCTCGTCCCGTGGGCGGCGGGGTGTGTTCCTATAATAATGTCACTAACGGTGAAACAGATACGACAATATTTTGTTTGCTATAATCGATGTGCGGGTTTAAGGAAAATAGCGAGGGAGGTCCGAACAGATAGATTTTAATATTATTTATTTTAGTTTTAAAGAGTGGAAGTGGTTTTGTTTTCCAACGTTCAGAAAATAAAAACTAATAGCTATCTGAATTTATTGTACTTAAATGGGTATTTCTATGTTGGGTTCGATTCTTGATTCTTGCCTGTCTATGACGATCGTTTGGCTTAGTGATTCAAATGCGGGTTCGATTCTCTGCGGGGCACATTATGGATATGCCTTTTCGTCATTTGCGCCGGTCTTACTGAAATCGCCCTCATTCCATTGCTAAGTTTGGGACCATAAAGTTGGTGTATTTGTCTAGAGATATTTATTTAAAGAACATTATTTTTTTGGACCAGTTACATTTATCTAAGTAGGTACATCATTTATCCGGATTTTTTTCCCATAGAAATCCCACCCGGCAAGTAGATTCGGTAGATCTAAACAATTTCGTAAAATACCTTAGTACCTAATAAAATTATTCCATCAAAGTTGTTTTTTGCCGACGCCATATTGACAGTTTAGCGCCATATTGGCGCTAGGTGGCAGAAAGTGGAACTAAATTGAAATGAACAGGCTAGGCAAGTAATTAAACGTCATCGATCCAAGTCAATTGCCTAGCTGTTTAATCAAATGGCTGAATATCATTTAGGCGCTAGTTGAACGGCGCTGTTTAGTAGAGTGGCTAGGCTGTTAATTGAACGGCGAATTCAGCTAGTTGGCTGCGACATATACATACAAAAATTATGTAATATTACAAAATAAATGGATTGCAGCAGCAGCACATATTTTAGCACTTGATAAAACAGTACCTCACGCGTTACAAACATTTTTAATGAAAACTTTGCACGTTTCAAAACGCGTCCGCAATAAATATCTGGAAATAAAGTAGTTACCGCGAAATGAAAGCAGAGAAGGCAGTAAAAATGTGTACGTATGGCGCTTTTCAATAAAGCCAGTGGCGTGAAACAGGGCTATTGGTTTTCTTTGCTGGCCAGCCGATGTAATTTGAGCCTAACTCTACCACGTACCATGCAAATATGAAACACATCACGTTTAGATATTATTACCTATATAACTAAGCGATGGCGCCGGGTGCTCAGTTTATCTGAATTGTCCGCCTACTGTAACATTTAGAATTTAGCAACTCCCGAGACCTAACCAGCTTATTATATAGTTGCCCTGACTACACAATTTGCTAAGCCTTTAACTTTCTTGCAATCTTCCCACGTAATACCTAATTGCATTATTCTAAATACATGTATATTAATTTAATTTTATTATTTATTTCAGATAATAAATATAAATTGCATTACATGATAAACTTTTAAAAACTGGCCAAGTGCGTGTCGTGCCACGCACAATGTAGGGTTCCGTAGCCATTTCAATAATGGAATTATAGTTTTGGGCAACTAGTTTTGTCGATTATCATAATGCCGATTGAATTAGATAGCCGACAACTGTGTCAGTACCCTCTCACTGGAATCGCTACTATGGCGTGTTGGTCGCTACAATGCCGAATGACAAAGCAGTCCAGTCTGTCGGTTATCATTTTATATATACCATAGGTTCTGTAGATTTTGCACATACTCGAAAGAACAGAAAAAAAAATCCTAATGTTTATACAAAGATTTTTAAATTATGAACCAACCCGATCATAATGTTATTTGACGATAGTTTAATACGAAAATACTATGTCATATTTTAAGAAACAATTCATAAAGATAATTAAACACCATTACTTTCAATTACTATAGCCCCGTTCAAAACGTTTTAAATTAATTAATTACATTTTCTTGATCTTATCGAATATAAAAGCTGTCACTTGCTCGAAGAAATTTCAATTTAGAGGCTAATAAAAGTTTGTAATTATTATTTTATAACTTCTAAATTGATAGGTACGTATAGGCATGGGCAAACAATTCGGCTCAATATATTGAGCATTAATTATAGATTTCTTAAAGAAGGCGCCATTTAAGCTATGATCGATGTAATTTCCCAACATTGTGCATGTTATTATAATAAAAATAGATAACGAATAGTCGAAGTTGGTTTGACTGATCGAATTGAGGACAAATTCTTTAGGCGCGATGACGTAATACAATTTTCTCATGCATACTTTAAGAATTATTAATGAGTTGTTAGAGTAATAAAGAGATTCGATACAAAAGCTTGAAATGCGACTTAACTTTGACGCCCACGTACAGGTGAAATATGAAGACAGAATAAGATTGAGTGTAGTGTAATTTATAGGAGACCAGCTCCAAAACACGGCAAATTTTATTTTCTTTATTTTTAAATACCTTTTTTGGCTGACTTAAATATTAATAAATACACGAATCCTTACTTTGCAAATGGGCAAGTGTTCTAAAGAATTTAATTTCGCCTCTTTTGCTTCCGCCATCAAGCTCAAAACGGTAGAAACAGACGGTTGAAACATTGAAAATTTGTTTGATCAGTGTACCTGTCTAAATATATATAACTCAAAGGTGACTGACTGACATAGTGATCTATCAACGCACTGCCCAAACCACTGGACGGATCGGGCTGAAATTTGGCATGCAGGTAGATGTTATGACGTAGGCATCTGCTAAGAAAGGATTTTGATTAATTATACCCCCAAGGGGATAAAATAGGGGATGAAAGTTTGTATGAAAGTTTACTAATTAAATTCCACGCGAACGAAGTCGCGGGCACAGCTAGTGTACCATAATTGTCTAGGTAGTTCCAAGATCTCCAATTTACACGCGACCCGTCAGTCAGCCTATAGTAGATATCGACAATACGTCGTTTTAAATTACAATGGCCAATGATTAGCGCAGTTGCCTTGAAACTTCCGACTTTACCTATCGACGTAAATAATAGGCACAATATAGTAACATTATTATTTCGGCCGAATTCTCAAACGCTCTACTAAAATTTTTAAGCCCCACTCAGCTGTTTGACATGTCGTTATTTATCCTTGAATTTCATCTCAAATTTGAGTTCTGTTCGAGTATTCAACGGTCTGCTTACTATTTGTACCAAGCACCGGCGTATTCGCTGCATCACGACTGTCAGAGCGGCGGCGGCGCGCGCGGGCGCGGCGCGAGCCGTCGAATGCTAACTCCGGCCATGACTCTACAACTTCTGCTCTATTTATGTTAAACTCTATATTATCATAATCATTTACATAGTCACCTCGGCGGATAAAGGCTGCGTTCTTATCGAAACTAATTATTGGTCTTTGTGTTTCAATATTTAGATGTTTAAAATTCAAATTAAACTATGGTAAATTAATAAATACATCGGGTATTGTAGTAAAATAAAGAACCTATTTTCAAAATAGTGTTACCGTATCACGTCCAAAAGAATTACCCAGTTCCATCTGATATTATCCGGCTTAAAATGGATATTAGATTTCGGGTCACACATACACATATTTTTACCAACGGAATACATTAGAAGGAACGCTCAGTCACATAAATCCTACTATGGCAGGGGACGTCACATAAACTTGATTTATCTTTTGTGACGTAGGTAAGTTAACTCTTATCAAACTCGTAGGTTACAAATTCGACTTGTATGAAAATATTTTTATAAGGAAATCGAAGGAAAATATCTGTATGTATATTTCGTATTGGTTACATAAGTTACCCATCCTCAAGATATGCTGATTTAACCTTATTTTTGTATAGTTTTCTTTTTTATCATAAAGCGCTATGATATTGTTCCGTAGCCATTTATTAGACATGTAGGTGACCAGTAATGACTCAGTTTATTTATAAATAAAACAGTTTTTTACATTATTTACATACCAATTACAAATAATTATAGGATCCGTTCAAGTTTTTCATTTATTTCCTTTTCCGGAAAAAATCCTTAAACGTTTACACTGATGAAATGTAATGTAATATGTATAATTCGCGATATTAGCGTGTCATAAATTTTCGAAGAAAAAAATGAACGAAAAATAAAACCGTGAACCCATGTTAGTAATATAAACGCCGTGACGGTTGAACGAAAACTATAAGTTTATTCTACGGACTACCGCGAGTAATCCTAAAATAAATAAAATATGCTTAAACAATCGGCTCAGAGCGAAAGGTTTGCTCCAACTGTGTTTGCCGTCTCTTGTTGGCATTGCTAAGCATTGCGAATAAATATCATGATGGATGTTCAAGTATTTAGTGTGTTACAAGTTCGCGTCAAAGAGAAATGAGACGAGACCGACTATTTACAACAAGATCGATCAAAAGCTCCATTTTATATTTTATTTTCTTTATTATTCAAATGAATGCGCAACGAATTTGCCGATAACTTTTATTTCAGACAAGAAACATTTTTTTTACATCTTGAGATTTTTCACACGCACATAGAACAAATGTGCGTGATCTAGGATATAAGTACCTATCTATAAATAGCTTAATTAGTATACCTACATTAAGTAAGCAGATACACATTAGCAGTGTATATTTAATTGCGTTAGAAGTCGACGGCGCCGTCGCCGTTCTAATTTGCTCGAAGCAATAAAATCGCAATTAGCCGCGTCGGTAGGTATACATTTACCTGCTGCTATGTAAACAATAACTTCAACTTGTACGGCTGCATTACGTAAATAACGCGTGTTCGAAATTTATTTCAATCAATCACTGGGAAAACTGGTTAGATAAATGAAAATTATACTATGTGACCCGGCGTGACCCACATTTTTGCATTCTGATGGTGTGATTTTATTGTGTAAGCTTGTCTATGTATGTACCTAATCTTGTTCATGTATGGTAATATAATAATACTTGAGTAAATAACAAACACGTACCTATCCAGACTCATGTAGGTAGGGTACATACGGTATATTATAGTATAATCGATAGCACATAATTCAATATTTAACATTGGCTTTTTAGGTAGTACAAAATTCAATCTAGGTCAATGCAGAACTAGTTCGGTTTTGATTCGAATTACAAATTAATTGCATTATTTCAATGGTCATAACCAGGGCGCGGTATGCAACAAATTAAATTCGTGTAAATTACACGGAACTAGGTTTATTTTCGTTGTTTAATAGATCATTCGATTTTTTTATATTTTCTTTTATCTTATATTTTCTTTAATATTAGGCTTTCCGAGAACATAGGATAGACCACGAATTGATAAAATGGCCACCCATTAAGATAACTGACTCGAACTCGAACATTGTTTACCATTTCGTATCGTTTCTCCTTAGCCTTGGTTTAGGTTATTTAGTCGCTCAAATGGCCCAATATTTGGTGCCTCCACTTCACCCCAGCTCACGTCGTGCTACGCTATACGTTAATTGACATTGGTTTGTCTGTGTACCTACTCCTACTACAAAACTCGTACGCTTGAATATTCATGAGTATTCTCGCCCTCGAAGCCTATAGGGGTGACAAGTTTACAATTCACTGGTTTGCTATGCATAATCGCGATTAGATTATGGCACATGTAATATGAGATTAAAGAGTTTTTAGCGTAAAAAAGAACTGACGTGTATACTTCCTATTAATATATTTTCAGTTACTTAAATATCTGGCATTCGTTCTTGAGTACGTACTAAAGTAATATTCCCAAAACTTTGTAAGCTTATAACGAAGTCCCTTCTACTTTTGACATATCTTTAATACGCCTGCTTGTAATTATACCCAGTCCCTGTATTAGGTTAATGAAATTACTATCAACGGGAAGTCATAGGTGCCTTCTTTTTCCATAAAATTATAAAAATAGAAACCACGAAACAACTCAATCGCGTTTGGCGATTTGTGTGTGACAGCCCTACGCACTTCCTCCGCTCACACACCAAACTGCTCATTGTTATTGAGACATTATTGTCAATTTATTATAATCCGTATTGGTATTGTGAGATACAGCGCCTGAACGATTTAGTTCATGAAAAATGTATTTTGTTTCGACAATATTAATTCTTCTCCAAAATATTGTGCTGCAATAGCGGCTAGTTCCTATGAATGGTGATACAGTATAGTTGAAATGTACTAAATGTTACTTTAAAGTTAATCCTTACACTATCTAACGAAATTAACTATACGTATTTTGTTTAATTAAGTTTAATCAGTATTACACAGGCGTAGTGTCGGTAATCCTGCGCTACAACTTAACATTAGACTTTATAACTTAGTACCGAAGTCTAGGAATTTAGTCTCTTATTTCGGATTCCTACAACGAAAATCACATTACCTAAATCTCTGAGGATACATTCGTATTACTTTAGTTAAGTCTTTGTTCTCGCGCTAACTTGTATTTGAGATTATCTAGTTTATCCTGGCTTTATGAATATGACACTCGGCGTCATAGATTAGATAAAAAAAATAGAAAAATAAATTTACATTAAACATTTTAAGTAACTTTAAATTGCATTAATAAAATACATTAATAACGTTAATTGTTAATGTTATTCAGGCATTTATGAACATCGAAATAACAAAGCATCATACGTATATCGTTCCGGTTAACTAATTCATACAAAAATCTAACTAACCCCATATTTGGGTGGGTGGCCGGAAGTGATCCGCGCTGACATGGCGGCCGGGATCCGACTTCCGGCCATACATCCGGTGAGTACAAATTGTATAATACCCTCGTATTTACACAGTTTTGTGAATATTTGACAAATATAACCAAATTATCTGGATATGTGCGGAATAATTTCCGTTGGTTATTTGCACTAAATATAAAAGTATCAATAAACGCATGTGTACATAACAAAAAACAATACTAGTCAAAATTATCATCGCAAACATTGACAGAATAGGTATGTCATTATAATTTTTTGTATAAAATTAATTGATTCACACTGCAGTCAGATTGCGCTCCTGATTTTAACTATAGCTTACCTAGATTCATTGTTGACAAATTCGTGCATGTATGGATTTTTGTACCATTGATGGAAATGGTAAATATGGGTAATTAATTGTGTTTTGAATAACAACCTTCACACTTTGCAAACTTTATATTTATACTAGCTGACCCGACAGACATTGTCCTGTCTTTTAGAGGGGTATGAAAAATAGATGTTGACCGATTCTCAGACCTACCCGATATACGCACAAAATTGCATGAAATCGGTCGAGCCATTTCGGACGAGTTTGACAACAAACACCGCGACACGAGAATCCTACTAATATTATAAATGTGAAAGTTTGTGAGTGTGGATGTATGTATGTATGTTTGTTACTCCTTCACGCAAAAACTACTGAACGGATTTGGATGAAATTTGGAACACAGATAGTTTATAACCGGGATTAACATATAGGATACTTTTTATACGATAATCCCGAAATTTTTGTTACGTTTAATACTACGCGGACGAAGTCGGGGGGCACAGCTAGTTTTATAATATTATCTTTTTTAAGATCGATTTCAAGTCATGACCCAAATGTCCAAATATTGTCTTGACAAAACTCCTTATCGGTCCGAGTTATTCCCAACTCGTCCGATGTACCTACATCTGTCTTAATTAATGATCGAAGGCTCGCGCCGCTGGCTCCATTAACTTAACGAACGCCCGTCTCGTTGTCTGTCAATCATCACTTTTCGACGTATCCTGGCCGCGTACGCAGGACAGCCGAAACAATATTAATTATAAACGTAATCCGTTTCTGATCACTGACGCTTTGTAATAACACCATGGAAATGCCGGGTCTTAGGTCAATTTGCGTTAAACCTTAAGTGGGCATGTATTATTACGCGGCACATTTACGGAGGTGTGAAATATTTCACTTCTAATTAATTTCTTAAGACCTTCCTTTTACGTGCGTTTTAGCATATCCATATTCAGAACACAATTGATAGAGGTGGGCAATGATCGTCACACTTGACGTCATTTTTAAGTTTGGTTACATAGCTCTACAAACAAAAAAACAAACGCAGCTCTACCGTAGTTTCATGTTGAAATTGTTAGTTCCTCGGGTAACCTAATACCTATTTTACGTAGACGCTACTAGTGCCTAGCGAGCTTAAACTCACAGTAGGTAGAGCTACTGCTTAATCTTTCTTTCTCAAAGACAGCTCACTCGAAATAATTTATATAAGTCGTATATTTTTCGCTTGCATTTGTAACACTTAGTATACAATTGTTGCACATAATAATAATTTATCAACCTTATTTAATTTATCCTACAGCTTTATTACTTAACAACGCTCAACATAAGGCTGTACTCACATGATAGAGGTGCTCACTGCGGTATTTATCGTCCGAGAGAACGTGGGCTATAAAGCACCGTACACCGCTCGCAGTCATAACATAATCGTACGCAGCGCTGACAGATATATAGGTGGCGCCACTGTGCAAAACGAGATGCGCACTCGTGAGAAATCATTTCGCATTTACCCCCTTATTAATGAAAGTAGTTTAGCTACACCATGCTTTGTCTTCTTCTTTCGAATGTCAAATTTCTGATGACAGAAAGAGACAATTCGGTGTGTGACTATTCGCCCGCTATACCACGTTTATAAGTTAACTAGCTGAGGCCGCGACTTCGTCCGCGTGGAATTTTGGTCCTTTCTTGGGATGTCTACGCCATAGTAGCTATATGCATGCAAAGTCTCAGCCCGATCGGTTTAAAATCGACAAAGTTTCATACAAACTTTCATCCCCTATTTTATCCCCTTGGGGGTAGAATTAATCAAAACCCTTTCTTAGCGGATGCCTATGTCATAATATCTACCTGCATGCCAAATTTCAGCCCGATCCGTCCAGTGGTTTCGGCTGTGCGTTGATAGATCACTATGTTTGGTTCCTGACGGTGCTCTAATAAAACAGTGGACTGTAATTGTAACTGGTTATTGTAATTATCGGTACAACATAAACTGACATAAATAATAAAATAATATGAACTAAGACGCGCGAGTGGTGTCGTCGGTGGCTTGGTGTGAAGTGCCGGTCGATGACCCGTCAGCTGGCCGTTGCGTCCCGCGCCCCGCTTCTCCTCTGCCTGCCCCTGCGCTGGTGCGCCGCGCCGGGGTCCGAACATACTCCCCGGGTTGAAGACTTCAACGTGCAGGAAGTGGGCAGAGGTTGTTGAAGGCCCGCACGATCGTCCCCTTCTTCGTCCTCAGCTCTGCCACACGCGTGGCTCCGTCGCCGCCCTGGAACGCCTTGATGACTCGTCCCAAAGGCCACAAAAGCGGCGGTTGTCCTTTCTCCTTGATAAGGACTAGCGTCCCCACAGATAGCTGCCCTGTGGAAGCGGTCCATTTGGTTTTGCTCTGCAGTAAACAAACATATTCCAAATGAAATCTGTCCCAGAATTGTTGTTTGATGTGCTCGACTCTGTGGTAACGCTCGAGTCGCCCGATGTTGATATCAACCACCTGTGGATGCGGAATCGACATTAGTGATCGTCCAATTAAAAAGTGAGAAGGAGTGAGGGCTGTAAGGTCTAAAGGATCAGAGGAAAGTGGGGTAAGAGGACGAGAATTTAAAACAGCCTCGATCTGAGTCAAACAAGTGGCCATTTCCTCATATGTAAAGTGAGTGAGTTGTAGTAGTCTCCTCAGATGATGTTTAGTTGAGCGAACGGCAGCTATTCCGTTGAAATGGGGTGTATATGGGGGAACGAAACTAAATTCGATGCCTTGCTGTGCGATCTCGCCAGTAAGATTAGAATCTTGTAGGAAATGTTGTAGCTCGTTACAGGTGCCAACGAAGTTGGTTCCGTTGTCGGATAAGATGCTTTTGGGCTTGCCACGACGAGCCACGAAGCGATTTAAGGCGGCCATGTAACCTTCCTTAGACAGGTCTGTAACGAGCTCTAGGTGGACGGCTTTAACTGCAAGGCAGACAAAGATACACAGGTATGATTTTATTAGCTTACACCCCCTACCCTTACGGTCAGCTATGAATACCGGCCCAGCACAGTCGACACTACAATTTAAAAAGGGGAAGATGCTTGACGTTAAAATCGTAGGGAGAGTTGTCAAGTCTGCCGCCTAAGCGAATGACACCGTCGGTGTCTGCGAATGGACTCAGAGACATGAGTCTGTTATTTCGCGGCAGTGACTTCCCCGACTGAATGAGAACATACTCCTCAGGAAACATTTCATGTTGAGCATTTCGAATTAGGTGAGAGAGTGATGTGTTGAGTTCGTCATTGGAAAGGGCTCCTTGTTTTTTATTTAGCTTATTTTTTGTATTGGAAATAAATCATTGAATGTAAGCTAAAACTCTTTTTAATCGATTAAAATGCGAGTACTTATGTATAAGCGATGAGATTAATGATGATTTTATTTGTTGAGGCGAATGTGATTGATAGTATGAATGCGATTGTTTGTTGGAATGCGAAGGATTGCATGTTTGCGATTGCTTGTCTGAATCCGAATGATTGTTTGAATGTGATTGATTGTTTGAATGCGATTGTTTGTTGGAATGCGAAGGATTGCATGTATGCGATTGCTTGTTTGAATGCGAATGATTGTTTGGATGCGATTGATTGTTTGAATGCGATTGTTTGTTGGAATGCGAAGGATTGCATGTATGCGATTGCTTGTTTGAATGCGAATGATTGTTTGGATGCGATTGATTGTTTGAATGCGGATGATTGTTTGGTGAAAAGTTGGTGAGATGCGACAATGATATGACTTCGGGTAGATCTGGCTTCACAGCGTCATTAGGCATTCTTGGCCACTCCCTTTCATCACACGATAGAATTGGGGGCCCATCCCACCACAAGGAGCAATCTTTAATATAATCAGCCTTCAGACCGCGAGAAACAAGATCCGCGGAGTTTAGTTTAGACGGCACGTAGCTCCACGAGTGGCTGGCAGTTGTCTCTTGGATTTCATCAACAGGATTGTGAATGAGTGATACGGAATCTAGCTCCCAAAATCTATCTAGGTCATCATGGATATTGTTTGTGGCAAAATTGCAAAAATGTGACTGCTTTAACGACGCTGCAAGAGCTACCGATCCTGCTACGACCCAGCCGAAATGAGTTTCGAATAACTTGGGCTGATTTTTACCTAGGTTGATAGATGCACTACCTAGGATGTCCCAAAAAACTTCGGCACCCACGAGAATGTCGACTGTCGATGGAACATAAAAAGAAGGATCAGCTAGATGTAAACCTGCTGGTATTGAAATTTTATTAATATCGATCGCTGCGGAAGGCAAGACCTTCGTAATTTCGGGCAAAACGAAACAATCGATGTTTGTTTTATAGCCGCTGGTACATGACTCGATGGTAAGACCACAGGACTGTGTACTAATTGATGTCTGATTGTTAATACCTGTCACCGTGGAGCTCGTGTCACGTCTAGACAAACCCAGCTTATCGCAAAGCGTACGAGTGATGAAATTTGCCGTACTACCGCTGTCGAGGAGGACTCTAGCGTCGAACCTCTTGCCGTTGTTGCTCACCGCTTTCACCAACGCTGTGGACAGTAAAACATAGGAAGAGGTAGAAGACTGTTTTGACGAAGTATTACTAGATAAGGCAACTATATCTACGTTATCAACAGTAAGAGCAACATTACTGGGCATTGGATCTTGAAAGGTGGTTTCGTCATTCTCGACATGTAGTAAGGTGTTATGCTTACTTTTACAATAGCGACATCGCGATAGTCGACATCTCTTTGTTAAATGGCCGGTCCGCAAGCAATTAAAACAAACATTTAAATCTTTCGCTTTTGAAATGCGTGATTCTACCGATAAAGCTCGAAATTCGTCGCAAGTGTATAGTAGATGTTCTTTTGAACACAAGGGGCATGTAGGTTTGTACTGTCTTGAAGAGCCTCGGTTCAAATGATCGCTATTGTTTGTAGCAACTATGAGGCTTCTAGGGTTATCTACTATAGGCGTTGACCTTTGAATGGTTTCCAACAGATCGGCTTTATTGCTAACGAAAGTGCAAAATTGAGACAAAGTTGGGGACTTATCAAGGCTCGGATCCGGCTCGAAGGACCATTGTTTGGTTCCTGACGGTGCTCTAATAAAACAGTGGACTGTAATTGTAACTGGTTATTGTAATTATCGGTACAACATAAACTGACATAAATAATAAAATAATATGAACTAAGACGCGCGAGTGGTGTCGTCGGTGGCTTGGTGTGAAGTGCCGGTCGATGACCCGTCAGCTGGCCGTTGCGTCCCGCGCCCCGCTTCTCCTCTGCCTGCCCCTGCGCTGGTGCGCCGCGCCGGGGTCCGAACACACTATGTCAGTCAGTCAGTCAGTGAGTCACCTTTGAGTTATATATCTATAGATAAGGGGGTTGGAGTTTTTACAGGATTGTAAACACAAATAAACATGTATTTAATGAAATGTAATGAAGTCAGACGGTAACGTTGTTAAAATTGACAATCTACCTCCTTAACAATTTTTCTAAGTTACCTTTGTTTGTAGATAAACCTTTTTCACCTGATGTAGCTATTAATTCCTATCCTCGGAAAGACGTGCAGAGTGCCTAGATACCCTTACCTATTCATATAATTACTATAAGTAATGAAGCATTAAGTACCCTAAACACCCACAATTTTTGAAGACTTATAATACAACTTCATGTACAGAGATTCGAGAAGATTATGGCATCTGTCGGGTCTCGCAAAATCTTAATTAACTCCGAAATATATACCTATTGCTCCGAATATTATCTCATCGCCAATCTCACCATCTAGTCCTCAAAGTAGTCCGCGGATCGACATCGGAGCACCCCTTAAATCCGATCATTAAGCTAATGATACCGGATTAAATACCGATACGGTGTTATTATAGCTAACTAACTCAATTAATACAGAACGCGCAATTACTTACAATGGTGTATCCGGTAGCGCACGCAAAGAATATTGAGCTTTCAATCGCTGATTAAAGACGACGGTTTCGCGTGCATCGCCGGCTCCAAACCAGTTATTAAATTGAATATTTAAACGGAACAGAAAGTGTATTATGATTAGGTGGTTCGCGTGATATCGCCGCCTTAAGGATGAAAGGTAAAAGCGCGATATTATTAAACAAATATTTGTTTAATCGTAAGCTGTTATATTTTAATCAACAACTACTTAATCACTACTCATCCAATGCAAATGTTATAAGTGCATCACAAATTTATTATACCCACCTATCTATTAAGTATCTCATTATTATTTTGAAATTAGGTACTTATAATAATTAAATATTCTAGCTACGCGTAGGTGGGTACAAAATTGTATAATAATTTTATTGATGTTATTTCCTTTCAAAGACTCATGTAAAGATTTTAATTTTATAGTTATCTGGTTGTTGAATGTTTGTTCCCACCCATAGGGAAATTGTAATAAATTGCGTCTGATTGTTTTACAATCATAAACTTTACGATGGCTATGATTTATATGGAACTAAAACGAAAGTTGAGCAGTTGGAACACTTGGAACTATCACTTTAGAACCATGTTGACATTTGATATTTCAACTTGGGAACTTGCAATATATAACAAGCCCTGTGGGCTAAGAAAATTGTTATAGGTAGTAACTGTTATAACATTATTATTGTTTCTACAATTATTTCCTCTCCAACCTGCCTTCATGGATATGATGATTTTATTGTACACAATTTAAAACTTATCATTTGCTTACGAAAAGTTAATTTCAAAACACATGTTGAAGAATTACTCCCAACCAGTACTTATACTAATTAAAGCCCCAGTCTTGTAGATAGACTATGCTAAGCAGTGCGACGCTACAGAGCTAAATAAGATAAACTAAATTGGTAACCTTATCCTATAACGGCAACGTTCCTTTACGGGGTTATTGGTAAAACACTAACAAACTTACAGGACTGTTTTACTGACATCGTATGCAATAACTTTTATGCTCTACGACTTTTAACAAAACAAACAAATTTCGAGTTTTCTTTGTTCCATATACTTAACACAATTCAAGTATTTACGTCCGCACTACCGAATATAGTTACAAGGACACGTATGACGCGACGCGTGCGTATAGTTAGTTAGTTAGACTTTAGAGCGTTTTATTTTTCTATGAATGTCAGTTGAATAAATTCAAAATTTGGTTAATTATTAAAAGTCATAGAACAAAAGTTGTTGCTTAATATAGTCCTATGAGGTTGTTAGTGTTTTACCATAACTCTTCATAATTTTTACATCCAGATTTTATAGCTATCAAGGTCACGAATGATTGATCAATTTAATATTGTTATAAGATAGATGACGAAAACTGCCAAAGTTTTTCTTTTGAAATATATAGGTTTAAGACTGTGGTGCTAGGACTATGTATGGCTATGCGAAAATGATCTTTAAAATATCCAGGCAGTAATAACCCCAGTAGTGGGTGAGTAGGTAAATTATAATACTGCAAAGAGACTTCATACTCAGAAATAAGTAAGTAGAAACTTACTATATTTTATAAAAATCTTAATGCTTTTAACGACCGCTTAGCGCAGTGGTTCGAGCATAGGCCGCGCTCGGCTCACTGCATCGAGTGGTTGCAGGTTCGATTCCCATCAGGGTAAATTTCGGAAATGGCCTTTTCGTAATTTTCCGTGGTCTGAGTGTCACTGGGATCGCCTCCAATCCATTGTACGGTACCCATAGTCCAAGCGTCGCTTAGTTTGGGACCATACAGTTGGTGTCTGGCGATGTTTATTTATTTAATTTATTTAATGCTGCACATTTTTATCTAACATCGCCGATGTAGGGCCAACAGCAAGGCTGTTAATAAAACCCTTCAACACATCGTATGTAGCGATCTTGTCTAACACAAACGCATCACCTGGTTCTAACTTAGTTTAGTTAAAGGAAGTTCCGCAGTCGCCATGATACTGGATCACCTAATAATTAATTACACGTCTTTATAACGGGACGGCCGGGGCCGCCCGCTCACGTTTCATGTTAAAGAAACCTCTATAGAAGGATCATTCAATAAATAAACTCAACGCGGTAAGGGTTAAGTTTAAAAAAATAATTTCATTTTACGGTTACCGTTAAGTACAGATTAGTATTGGAGTTTAATTTAATCGTATCCCCATTAGTTGCCTATACAATGGCCATGGAGAAGAGATACGATAATAAAAAAATCAGTGCCGTCAAGGGACGCCCGAAAGAAGCGAAGCTTTGCAGTAGATATTAGATATATTATATTAACGCGTAACGCGTCACGCGTCACGCGTCACGCATCACGCATCACGCGTCACGCGTCACGCATCACGCGTTACGCGTTACGCGTTACGCTAACGCGTCACGCATCACGCATCACGCGTCACGCGTCACGCGTTACGCTTTTCACCGTTTTAGTCCCCGGGTAGCGAGCGCCCCGAACGTCCGTAAAGAAGCTTCGCTTCAATAGATTATTTTATTTCCACTAAGCTTGATTCAAATAGAGCCCCAATGTTTTGTTGACATAATGTATTCACAAAAACATAAAAACTCGACTGGTTATTTCAACAAAAACAAATAGAATGGACTAAAAATTCGATCGGAATACGAAAAAAAAGTATAAAAAGCTATCTTGATCATTGCATGTCGATACAGGGAAGCTGTGATCTCGTTATTACCTGACAGGTATGTAAATAGATCATTACAAGAGCAGTTACGCCTTCGCCCGAGAAGAACACTCGGTATTTGGATAAAATTATGTTGGTATGCATGCGTATTCGAACAGCAATCTGATTATTGGACTTGTAAAATAAGGTATTTTAACAAATTTGATGCCAAGGTGACACGCTCTGTGTGCGTCAAATATACCCAACTACCTACCTACACATTTATTATTACTACTACCTATCTATGAATAGATGCTTAATAAAACATGTCAAACATGTGCTCTAGGATCAATAAGTAACTCTCTACTTATTTACAACAAAATCCTCAAATGCTTGTCTATGAAGAACAGCGTGGAAACTACTGCACCGATACATCTCATCAACCAATCTATAAACTTCATCATCGAAGTTGGCTCGTTGTTGGCAAACATCTCTGCATCAAACTTTTGACTTTATAAATGTATTCAGATACTTCATAGCAACAAGGCAAAGCTAAAATCGACCTTGGGACTCAATTAATTTATATAATGCGCTTTAAAGACAGGCCACCATCAACGTCGGGCCCAAGCCGGGCCTCATTTACACGGGTGATTTACGAGTTCACACATCGGGCCGATCTCACTCAGCAATGATTTATGCGCAACATCTCCCCCTACTAAGTTAAGCGCATTATCGAACCGCGTGCCCTATCAACTTTGTAAGACGTTTAAGCAGCTCGATACACGAGTGCTGTAGCTGTTACGGTCTGATAGGGGGCCATAATTTTAGGCAATCCAAAGGACATGGTACTCTCGAGTGAGTTATGGCTGCTAGTTGTCAGGTCAGGATACTCGACGTAAGACACAACTGGGGTCGAAGTGTTAAAAATGACTTATCTCGGCAACTAGTGAATATATATAAAAAAATGATAGGATTTTTTTTCATTGATGAAACTTCATGACACTTTCTTGATGAAAGTATACGTTGCCCTTGAAATAACAAATCATGTACATGTCGAGGCTGGACATAATTCTGTAAATATCACGGCAGTCGTATCCATAATAGGCCATAGACAGGAATTACAGATCAATCTATTTGTTTTGTTGGATTAAAGTAGAATAATATGTTTGGCGCGAATGTTTTGTCGAGCGCAATCAAGGGGTTAGGACGCTACCCGGTTTAATTACGAAGTTAGTGTGCACAAATTAACTAAATTTTTAATTAGTTTAGATAGAAACCCCAAATGTTCTTAGTTAATTCTTAGTTAAAATGTAGATTAATTAAATAAATCACAACTTGCATTTCACAAACTTTTCCGGATTATAAATATAATTTAATTCGTTTTATTTCATTTTAATTGACCTTAAATTTATTACTGTTTTAAATGTAATTATAGGTAGATTTATTCGGTAGAATTAAGTTACTTAGCACATGAATCCATAAAAGCTACTGGTTATCTAATTATGAGCAATCATGTACAATATCAGCCCCCCTAGCCAAGTGGCTTCGTCTACTAGCGTTTCTACAAATCGCTACGCTTAATGTATGGAAATGACATAAGTCACGTGATCTAGTTATCGTCTTGTAATGTCATTTCCATACATTGAAGCGTAGCGCTTTGTAGAAACGCTTGTAGACGAAGCCACTTGGCTAGGGGGGCAGAAACTGTAATCGGTATACGGCGGTTTTTAATTGGACAGCGTAAATCCTCGTAGTGCTAATTGCTATATTTACACCACTAATAAAAGCACGCGGATTTAACTATTTAAAGTACCACGCTCATTTATCGACATAAAACCGTATGCACTTTTGCGGTACGAATTTATTATTTGGATTCATACAAATACACTTTTTTGCTAATTTAATTTATATAAATTCTACTGGAAGCAATACATGAACTCAAATTGAGTGGGCAAACTAAGGGTTTACCTTCCCGCTCATAGTCATAAGGTATGAAGGAGACGGTAATATGTTTGTAATTTGAACGTAGACAACAGGTTATATTTTGTTCTTACCTTCCGCGAATCACTTATTTCACACTTCGCACCAGACACTCGCTAATTTTGAATGTTTTATCGGGACTCAATAATGAAATCTTGCACTTACGTATGTACTAACAACACTTTGAAGTTTAATTTGTCAGAATGCTGATATTTGACTCAATAATTTTACGTCATTTTTAATTAGGTAGGTACCTACTGAGACGTACGCGTCAATAAAACACCGAGATTCAAAGCAGACTGCGTTTATTTTACAATTCTCATCTACCCCACAATATTTGTTATTATGCTAACACCCGATATAACACCTACTTTGCTGCCCGATAACTTTGAATTAAACATCTTGCTCTCAAAAGTACACACCCACAAACACTTTCAATAAACTCAAATTGTTTTTATTAATTTAAGCCAACAACGCATTTATAAATATGCAGAATTACACCACCCGTTCGAAATGCTGCTTCCACTGAGAAGATCCGGCAAGAAACTCAATGGTTACTCTTTTCAATTAATAAAATACGGTGTACATTCTCAGGAACAGCAACAGAATGTAAACAGGCAACTTCATTGTCACTAAATAATTAAATAGTAATCAAACCTAATTAAATGTTTTAACTAATAGTAAGTAAGTATTACTTATAGCAAAAGAGTAAAAGTGTACGATCTTTATTATAAACCTAATCTTACTTATCTAACTGGCATTAGCTGTGTATCGATGTATATTATTCTTTCTCCACGTAAATCTTCATTGGAACTTCATAACATCTGCCACTTACAGCCACGCATATGGCTCCTAAACTCTTGTGATAATATACATATCTATGGTCGTTAATCGATTAACGACGCTTGCAGACGTTATCCGAATATATCCTCATCAAGGAACCAAATCATTCATGGGCAGGGAAAGATTAATTCTCTCATTGGTTCAATGCAAATTTATCTGTGCATGCTGCTTAGTTGTAAGGAAATAACTTGTTTTTAACATAGAGCATGTATAAGAAGAAGAACACAATTACATCACACAAACATACTTTGAACGTTTTTTTTGTGATTACTAGGAATTCTTTTCTGGCAATTTCGGAAATGGCCTTTTCGTATTTTTTCCTGGTCTGGGTGTCACTGAGATCGCCCGCAGTCCATTGTACAGTACCCATAGTACAAGCGTTGCTTAGTTTAGGACCATACAGTTTGAGTGTTTGTCTGGCGATATTTATTTATTTTAATTATTAACAAAATTTGATGCCTGTTGAATTATGTCTGTTTTGTGGTAAAACTGGAATGCTCTGAAACCTTCACCCCTCGAGGCAGATTCCGCAGCCAACAGTAGGACACTAAAACGTCTGAATAATTCCGAACTGTCTATTATCCATACGAGATTACGAGGGCCTTGTAAAAACCTAACCGCGTACATTGTTTCGTTGTTTTTATGATTCCTAACCTTTTTTATGATGAAGTCTCGGTTCGCGCATTTCATTTTAATTTTACAGCAACAGTATACCCGTGAACAGATTGCTGGGAGCTTGGCTGAGCCGAATTACTTTGTTCACAGAAACCGTAACATTGTCATTGGTGTAATACTTATAGCTTACATTTTTACAGGTAACTACGCTGGAGTAGACAAGTTTATTATAGCTAAAGGCTGAGGCCGCGATTGCGACGCGACAGCGAATTATAAACAAATTTTCGCTTATGCGATAACGCGGCCACCACTGTATTTTATTGGGGTTTGTTTTAACGAAATCGCTTTCGTATCGCAATAGTCATCGCGGTGCGGCCCCAGCCTAACGCTTGGGTGGAATGTTCTTTCAGATGAAATAGGCACGACGTATAAACTTGAGTGTCGTGTAGTTTATTAACCTACCCGCATTTTCTATGTAAAAATGTAGCAGTTACTTTTTCTATATAGGATCGCATAAAAAATACAATGTTCATAAGACAACAATTGTGTTTCAGTACGAACATGAAAACATAAGGAACACTAACGAGACATAAACCCCGGCGTATTGAACTCGTAACCACTTGACACATATCGGTAGTTAGGTATCTCGGTGTGGGTTAATTTTCCGGGGCAAGCGCCCGAGGCGGGCGGGCCGGCGGGCGCGGCCCCCGCTCCGATGAATTCAATCAGAAGCAACAACCTAAGCAATCTCGACGCCAGTGAAAACGATTGCGGATGAGTGTGTATTGAGTTGACCGCCAGACGAGTGCCGTCGAGGGCTCTCACCTCAACCGCAAACTCCTGCACCGACAAAACTATTTATTCTCCGCCAATATTGACCACAGCTCATATAAGACCGGGGTAGTACCATCCTCTCACGGGAGAACGACGTAAAGCAGCTGTTGTAGCTGCGTTTCGTACTACGAGTGAGAGAGCCGGAAGCCCAAGCCCTTCCCCTTTCTTTACCCCACTCCCCTTGTTGGCAGCGTGCAACCAATTTCTTTGGGGGTCAAACGCTTGTTTGGCAAGTATCTATATATATAAAAATGAATTGCTGTTCGTTCGTCTCGCTAAAACTCGAGAACGGCTGGACCGATTTGGCAAATTTGGTCTTGAATTATTTGTGGAAGTCCAGAGAAGGTTTGTAAGGTGAATAAAAATGAAAGTCCACGCGGACGAAGTCGCGGGCACAGCTAGTGTTATATAAAGAAACAATATCTGGGCCTGGGCATGTTGAAATACAATTTCCTAATACCTGAACAAACCGACATCACCGAACAAAATTAAATTTCATACCCGCTTAGAGTCCATTTAGTTTGTGCTTCGCGAATTTCAATGCACAAAGGGCCCGTCGTAAAGTACAATACGAATCTGTGAAGTCGCCGTTTCATTTTTGTTTTGTCTCGGCTAAGCCGCGGGTTTGCCGTCATAATAATATAATGTTGTGAATACAAGTGGCGGCCACCGTTTACTTCAGAGCTACGGGCAACGGTTTAAGTGAAACAGACAGCGAACCACTTAACCTTCGTCTCGTATTTAAACGGGAGGCAAAACGTTGAACCCGCACCGCAATACCCGTGAATGTGAGGTAAAACAAAGAGGGTCCCCAATTCGCATGCTTTTATTTTTTCACAGAAGGTTTTTATCTTGTTGGACTGAAAGTTGTGATTTATACTTTACGCTTGGAGAGCTACTAACTTTCCAATTAGTTAGTTACTTGTAAATGTTAATTGAAAAACATTGTGTGGTTCCTTTGACGCTCTATTTCAATAAATACTATCTCAAAAGTCCAGGCTTCACCCTGCACAGTATTTATACAAATAAATAAAATTGGAGTGTCTGTTTGTATATCAAAAGAAAGTACATACGACACCTATAACAAAAACGCGATTTAAAAAAAAATTGTCTGTCTGTCTATCTGTCTGTGTGTTTGTTCCGGGTAATGTCCGAAACGGCTGGACCGATTTTGACGGGACTTTCACTGGTAGATATCTGATGTTATAAGCAGTAACTTAGGCTTTTATTTATAGAAAAACAAAAAAATGGCTCCTGTCGTGCGGGCTCAGTACGCGGGAGAGGGCTTTTTTGTTAAGTAAAATTCCACTCGGACGAAGTCGCGGGCTCAGCTAGTGCGTAATATAATAACTCAGAACTTAATAGTAATCAGTGCATGCAGTGTCACCGATCCTTGTAGACGATGCGACGCTCGATAAATTGAGTCAATTATTTTACTTTAGAGAGTGTCTGCGTCTGTGACCTTAATATAATGTCCATTCATGTTAGTGGGCGTGTGCGGGCAATATTATATGTTACATTATTATATTATTCCACAATGCAAGCAACACGAGGCGTTTAACTAACCTATTGTGCCGAGAAGCTAAACATTCCGTAGTAAACATAAGGCAACTCCATTTGAATGTACCTTCGTTGAAAAGAAATGGTGCAGAAATCTGACAATAAGGTAACTCGACATGTTTACAGATGTAAAAGAAAGGAATATAAACGACGCAATCTTGAATAAGAAACTTGTTTTTTACTGTTACAATTGCTTTGACTGTGACAAAAGCTGCGAGACGAATAAAAAAGTTCATAGCGAACAATTAGTCTATGCATCTATACAAATAAATAAAATTGGAGTGTTTGTTTGTAATATCAAAATAACACCTTTTCACTAAATGCATATGAAAGTACATACGACACCTGTAGCAAAAACGCGATTTAATTTTTTTTTGTCTGTCTGTCAGTCTGTGTGTTTGTTCCGGGTAATCTCCAAAACGGCTGGACCGATTTTGACGGGACTTTCACTGGCAGATAGCTGATGTTATAGGGAGTAACTTAGGCTACTTTTATTTTAGAAAAACCAAATATTAAAAAATGGGTCCTGCCGCGCGGGCTCAGAACGCGGGAGCGGGCGTTTTTGTTAAGTTAAATCCCACGTGGACGAAGTCGCGGGCTCAGTTAGTTATTTAATATTAAAACCGAGATAAATAAATATATGACGCTACTTTTAGTGTCCGTATTGAAGTTACGACACAATTGCCACAAAATAAATCTGAAGCGTTTCACAATTGATTACGTAACATTATTATGTTTTCAAGAAAAGACTTGATGTTTGGCGCTATAACGATTTGTTGGATGGAGCAGTAAAACCTTATACAGTCCAATAAAAATATGTTTGTATATGTGGCTCGACCACCTACGATATGGGTTTATTGTTGTCACAGAGTAGCTCTGACCGCCGATAATAACACATGACATGGAATACGACACTTGCAATTGCGAAATAATGGATCATCGTATATTGTTTTTATTCCCGTTTCAATATAACTTTATTGGTCGTAATAATATGAAGCAGCTTGTTTAAAAATCTACTTTCTGCGGCCACTTATGAATACACCACCGAGTACTGGTATTTTTCATACGATACCTACCAATCATCTGAGAACGTATAGATAAGTATATATAAATAAAACAGCATCGGGTTTGTGTTCATGAAATATTTTTGAATAACGTAATTCATGCAAAATCTTCTAGCTTTCGTCTAAACTCATATCACGCTTTAAACTACAACTCTTCTACCCAGACATCTATCTTTCAAAGTTAAGGGTAACGATTTATAGAAACGCTTGAAGACAGTCATCTTGAAAGCATGAGCAGGCTGGATTATAATTACACATAGCACGATATTTATCCATTCTGGGACGGTGATAGCTTATTATAATATATTAACGTTAATATATTATATTGTTCTCGAGTCGCTTTCTCTTTTAACTTCGATACGACTCCCTTTATGACTTCAAGAAAAGAAGGATATAATTCCTCGAACACGGACAGAGAGATAGGCAGTGACTTTATGTTATTGATAGTTGGTAATCTGGCATTGTGTAATTTATTCAATCCGTTGGCATAACGACTGGGTTCCGGCGAGTTCACTAGATGGTTTAGCTAACTAATTTGGTTAATGTTAGTGATGGAAATTTGTGCCAGCAACGTTTTCCCTGGCGCTAATATATGGAACTGACTAGTCGGATTTCAGTTGGAAATGGGTTTAAACGTTTCGCACGTTAAGCTCATTAATCTTGTCCAGTTATCTTGAGGGGAAAAGCAATTTAGACACGCCAACTTTATAGATCTTTAATGCGGTAGTTCCACTATGTTAGCGGGTTTCAGCGCGTGTGTTACACTTTATCACGTTTTTTAATTTATTATTTACCCGATTTATTCATCAAAACATTGTAATATCCTCATTATGTGAGTATAACTCTCATTAGATGAGAGATGTAGAAGATTTATAAGGTATTTATTTAATAGATTCGTGTTAAAAAATTCCAGTTACTTATTCTTTGCGATTGTGTGTGCGCAGTGCATGATCGGGCACGCGAATACGGCCTATTCATTTCTAATTGTCTATTAATGCGTAAATAGTTTAATTTAAAAATAAGAATTATATTTTTGTCTTTCTTTTTGTGTGAATGACGCCGAAGTTGGTATTGCGGTATTATTGCAAAATTTCCTAACGTCTTGAGAACATGGTAATAAAACACATCCCCACTAATATTTCCCCACAGCCATTGTCTCAAACGGAAGTTAGTCAACAGTGATGCCCACATTCCTTGCAAATGCCACTTCGACGGTCACCGCGTCTTTTACTGTCTTCTGCCACCATTGACCGATATACTTAACAACATTCTATTACATACGATATTACTAAATAATTTATATTTTCAATATGATTATCACTTGCTTGCGGTGAAGGAATAACATCGTTAGGGAAACTGCATGACTAAGAAAATCTGTTTCGAAAACGATATTTCCTTTCACAATCGACGATGCCGCCGACTGACTTTTAAAAGTAAGTTTACTTACAATTAACCTTAGTTTACCACAAACTATAAAACCTATATCAGAAAACGTCCGGTGTCGTCATCTTCCGACTGCTATCTTAATAAGTATTGATGATCTTGGTTCTAATGACACTCACTCACTTCGAAATATGAACTGCAGTTTCTAGACAATTGATTTATGATCTTGCATTAACGGTATCAGTTTGGAAATCTGTATTGGAATTTTCAGACTGATTTGGGTACTTAGGTGCCAATATTTATACGGATCAACTGCTATACCCATAGGTAGTGCATTAACGTAATTAGACAGTAAAAATTCAATTGTTAAAAGTTAGCATTCCAATTTAACGATTACACTTGAATGGGTTCAAGAGCGGTCATTTACACGGCGAACCCAGCACTGAGAATTTCCATACATTTGACTGAATCAGGATGTCAAATAAGTCCATTATCTTTTAAGAATGTATAGACAGAACGATGCCTTCTTCATGTGAATGACCGCTTAGAAGTGAGTGACTGTCAACAGTGATTGCTTACAGCAATTATAACCCTCCAGTGCTAATCAGAGGGGTCTAATTCTTCACAGCGCTGAAGGGCCGTGTCCACGACGCCAGTTATTTGTTTCTCACGGTCACACCCGCCCACTGCGCGGCTTGCGAACGGACGACCCGTAAAACCCGTAATCCACGGAGATGCGAGATAACAATACTTGTTACTGATATACTGAGTGATATTCACAGTTTATGCATTGGAATCGATGGTATGCAAGCATCGTAGATATTGTTATTTTCACTACTATTGAAACGCTCTGATAATAATTAAATTATGTAGCCAGAACATGCTGATTGGAACCAAATCAGTTTAGGAGTTTCTAAAGCTAATGATAGACAGGGGCGTTTGAGGACTTTATTTAAAGATTAAAATTTAAATTGTTTTAATTTAATATTATTTTATTTTGTGTCCTATATTTTGATGTAAAATATTTAATTTAGTTTATTCACAAACCCGTAGGTGTGATTGTACTCGTAGGCGTCCGTCTGCTCATAGGGTAGCAGAATCCCTTCAAATTCCCAAACAAAGAGTTATTATCTCCGTAATCTTAATTTAAAACGTTGCACCGGCGGTGTCAATGTGATCCCACATCAAATATTTGTTCGACCCTTATTAATTTTCAATTATTTCCATGATTCCGGATGAACCCCGACGGTAAAGTACACGTAATAAATTTTCAGACCGACTCGGACAACGAACGGAATCACTCGCGTGTTGGTGTGAACCCCGCCTACGTCTTCAACATTTCTAACTGTGGCACTAATTCCTATTACCATTATTGACACGTAATAATGGCGGCGCGGTTCATTCTCGGCGACCTGTAAAACAAAGTCGTTACTGTGTTTGAACTTACACTTGTCAGTTTCCGTATAGCGTGTGTTACCACCATAACTGGCCGGCCACTTAGACGCACATTAATAAATTATGTCGCATCGATGGAGGCCGTTAATGCATTCTTTAAACGCTGTTAAATGAGTCGTAATGTTGTTAGGCTTGATTTCTTAATATGGATGTGAGTCAGCGGTTTATAATGGCTAGTTTGGATTTACGCTGAAACCTGCCACTGGTGTGTAGACACATAGTGTTAGTGGTTTAGTCTACTTCAAACAGCACGCAGTAAAATATCTACACACAATACAAAAGGCTTGGGCTCTCTTTATAATTATTGAATAACTTTTAGTTTCAACCGGTTAAGAATTAGTAAATTCCTGTACTCTGAGCCGTAAGTTATATCGACATTAGTTATATCGATAAGATAATTCAAATTTTATTAACTTCAGAATTATTGATATTTATATTGTTTTTTCAATGAAATGATTAAATAAAATTATTATTTGAACACACGTCGGAATATACCTACAAAACTACATAATTTATGTTAAGGTGAAGGCGCCTGTCTAGCCCGCGAAATTCAAAATTTTCGAGTATTATTATAGTTTATCCAAAATGTGAAAACATTTAAGACAACATTTTGTGATTTGCGACAAACACAGTATGCAGTGCGTTTATTAATACATTTATTTTACTCTAAATATTATCACGGTGGATATGATACTAGTAAATCACTAAATATACAAAAATTGCCAGATTATCTGGATAGCTGTCGTTCTTGAAATGTTTTAGAGTAAGTTGGATATATTAATAAATGCACTGCACACGGTCGCCAATTACAAAATGTGCCTTTTATTATTGTCAGATTTTGAAAAATTTCTAAGTAACCACAAAAAAATTGAACTTCGCCGGCTAGATGGGCGCTTTAGCCTTAATGTTGCAGCTATTTAATATCGCCATCTATTTATTTTGCACGTTAAAACTTTTAACAAGCATCACCGGTCCCGAAGTGATATCCCGCTAGTTTGGCCACGCACGCTAGTTTCCCGCCCTTCATATATAATGTGCCTAATATAAATTTTCGTCAGAAACTAGAGATGAGCATGTGTTTTGGGTCCGGAACTCGCATCCGAAATACTTATTTTTTATGGTCAGTTTTTGCATCCGTCCAAAAAACTATATAGACTGATGTACCAACCGAAGGCGATACATAATATATACAAATAGATACACACATTTGTACCCCAAGCCTCTGGTGTCGGTATTTTGAGGCTGACCGGAGGCCTCGGACATGACTTACCTTCCAATTCATTTCCATGTAATAGGTACATTCAATCAGAACCTTATTTTATAGGATTCCAAAATTGGACAAAACGAGAGAGTAAAGGACCTAGACACCTGAACTGTATAGGAATAATTTAGCTTTTGAGTCTCTGCAATCTTGGTCCGGATCCAACCTTATTCGATTACACAACAGTTTCGGATTCATATCCATCCTAACCAGCCCGCCTCTAGAACCTTGCACGGCGGATATCTGCGTGCGAACTCCATCTACGGGTGAAACCGTCATTAGTCATTTTCCACCAGCTAACAGGTAAAGTTTGCCGTTAACGTCATGAAGTTGGCTCGTCTTTTAGTATACGTGTAAGCTTAGCGTCAAAATTTTGATACGCGGCGGTTGTATTTAATTATTAGAAACTATTTTTGACATCCGAAAGTTTATCTAATCACTTTTACTTATTTAGACAACACAATAGATAACAATTACGTATAGGTACGATACCTATTATAAAACAATAAAATGTTAATGATCTAGATTGAGAACCAAGATTATGTTGAAACATAGAAACAAAGAAAGAAAGAAGAGACAAACAAAATTAAAGTTATATGATTAGGAATTAAAAGTGAGTGAAAATTTAAATATAGGGAAAGGTACATATAAGATTGCTTTTACTCAATGTAATCCTTAGTTTAGTATACAAATATAGTACTTATGTATTAACAGATAATGAGCACGGTTGTCGATACTCTGTTAGAGCGGCGATATGTTAAGCTCGTTGTTATATTAACGCGGCGAACAATAGCTTTGATTTGATTTAGATGATCAATACACTCCGGCCTATTATATTGAGGAATTAACTGAACTAATATCTGCCGTAATCGACCGTTCATACCTCTTGCCAGAGCTACCTACCTGAGCTAGATACCTACCTGTTATCAATGCTTAAAGAAAGCTGATAAGAACTATTACTTTGTATCTGCCATTTAAGGTTTAAAGTAACATTGAATCAATTATTGATATATATTATCGAACCATCATAATGAATGAATATTTTTATTAAGGTAGCATGATAAATATAAATAATTATTTATATTTATCACTAGCTGAGCCCGCGACTTCGTCCGCGTGGAATTTAACTTAACAATAACTCTAAATTGAAAATTTAAAAACCCCCGATGCGATGACCTGTTCATCAAATGTATAATTTACCTAGTTCTTCCAGTTAATGATGTTAGCGCGATTTGCGTAGCTCCCGTAGCTCAGTATCCATAGCTCATCTCGCAAATTCATCTGGTACAACTAGTTTCGATGCCAGATTATGAAAGCACCATTAAATCATTTGTTTTGCCTTCCTCATTTATAATCTAAGATGTACAATAATCAACAGAAAATCTGTGTAAAAGTATGAGACATTATTTTGTTATGACATTATAATAATTGACATTAGAATAGACAACGAATCTAAATATTGATGTCACGGAGGTTTTATTCCTAGTAAAATATTATCAATTATGATTCAATTTGATGTAATAACTCTGGTTGAGGTAGACGGGAGCAGCCTAGGGGAAGAATTTTCAATAACGCTAAAATTATTTTAAATTAGATTAGTTTTTTTATATTCTTTGTCAATGGCGGAGCAACGCCCTCTAGAATTATTATAGCGTAATATTCCATGACCATTAACAAACCAAACAAAATTTAACGCATGCGCGTATCCATCATTTGAAACGTGACTTATGGAACGTCTTTAGTTCATACACAAATCTCAATAAAATTGATAAAATATTCATTTTTTTCTGAATCAGGGAAACTTTTCAAATTTATAATATTGTAAAAAGCCAGTTCAGACTATTACGATCATTTAAAAATATAATAAATCTAAATCCAATCATCTCAAATTTCGACTGGATTCGAGCCGAGGGAATTGGTTTTGGCCGTGAATGTGGCTTTTTTAACCTATAAAAGAGCTGATGATCTTTAAACGGCTGAACCGATTTTCATGAAACATAGCTAAGAACACTCTCGATCAGAATACCTATCTAACAAAAGAAACAAAATTGAAATCGGTTCATCAGCTTGGGCGCTACGTTGCCACAGACAGACACACAGATCCACAGATACACAGATACACAGATACACAGATACACAGATACACATGTTAAACTTATAACACCCCTCGTTTTTCGTCGGGGGTTAAAAAAGCCCGTTCCCGCGTTCTGAGCCCGCGCGACAGGATATTTTTTTTTTCTAAAATAAAAGTAGCCGACGTTACTGCTTATAACATCAGCTATCTACCAGTGAAAGTCCCGTCGAAATCGGTCCAGCCGTTTCGGAGATACTCTTTGATTTCATGTGTTTTTATTATTTTACGCGGAACCCTAATTGTTTTTCTAAAATTAAAGTAGCCTAAGTTACCCGCTATAAGATCAGCTATCTGCCAGTGAAAGTCCCGTCGAAATCGGTCCAGCCGTTTCGGAGATTACCCGGAACAAACACACAGACAGACAGACAGACAGACAGACAAAAAAAAAATTATTCGCGTTTTTGCTATAGGTATCGTATGTACTTTCATATGCATTTAGTGAAAAGGTGTTATTTTGATATTACAAACAGACACTCCAATTTTATTTATTTGTATGTATAGATGCTACCTTAATAAAAATATTCATTCATGATTTTATTGTAATAACAAATTTTGTTAATCAATTAATATTAGTTGGGTAAGTAAATAAATGATTATTTTATTAATAAGGTAACTACTTTTATATTCTCTAATTTATACTTCATAGACATATAGGTAGGTATGGTCTTATTTTAGTACTGCACGATATTTTGTATGGCGCTTAAGTAAATGGGAATGGTGTAATAAAGTCATACTTGCTTATCATAAAAAAAAAATCGGATGGGTTTCTTTCTAACAACTGATCTTTGTTTAAATCACTCGCTACCAACCATCTGTACCAACCAAGATTTATACCATCTATGGTAGGTAGGTTTACCAAGGCTCTATCTAAAATATCGTTAATTATTAAAATAAGATCTTGTATATAGAGCATTGAAAACTTGGACAAATTTTTGAAGTTCTATTCAAAAATATCTAAATCTTTAAATATTTATCATTTACCTTATAAACTGTTTCCGCAAATAAACAAGTTTCTTTTGGATTCCTTCCACATTATAGGCCAACATAATTATTCATCGAGTCTGTAAACGCAGCATTGCGCCCATTACTTTCTGAATTGCGACCACCGCAGTGTAATCATACGATAGCTTAATGAATCAGGACATTATGGTCGAGGACGCGACCGGTCTCACGACATTACGATGTACATCCCATCACTACAGGGGGGCTTTTTATTGAGCAAACGTGGAGCCGTCCTAGCGGGACTGACCTCAAATATAGGCAACACATCGTTACTATTAACGGTCATGGAATAGTGCAGGCTCACTTGGAGGGACACAATAAACACGGCACAAACAAATCTATAAAGCAAGTACCAATCTATTGATAGCAGCGCCTGGTTCTGTTTATACGCAAACTAAACTAAATTAAACTCGTTATACCGTTGTATTGCCATACTACTCATGGTCGTGATCTACCAGTAAGGGGAGTAAGGATATCTATTCTGAGAACTTTCAAACGCGACGCCCTAAATAAAAACCGAGTGTCCAAAAAAAATGTATTTGCGGATTTCGGATTAACATTACGTACTGAACAATCTATTGTAAACAATGTTTGACGACCGCTCGTCGCAGTGGTCCGAGTGTAGGCCGCTCGGCTCACTGCACATGGTGGTTTCGGGGTTCGATTCTCGTCGGGGCAAATTTCGGAAATGGCCTTATCGTAATTTGGCCTGGTCTGGGTATCACCCCCTGACCATTGTACGGTACCCATAGTACAAGCGTTGCTTAGTTTAGGACCATACAGCTGGTGTTACAGGCTGGCGATATTTTTTATTTATTTAAAACTAGCGGCCCGCCCCGGCTTCGCACGGGTACATTGCGGTTACATTATTCGAGTTTTAGTAAGGATCCCTAATTTTTTTGAAAATATATTATGGCATATGTCACCCGGGGATAGTGTAGCTTCCCAACAGTGAAAGAATTTTTCAAATCGGTTCAGTAGTTTCGGAGCCTATTCATTTCAATCAAACAAACAAAGTTTTCCTCTTTATAATATTAGTATGATGAATATTTCGTGGGAGATAATGGGACAGTATTCTTACAGATATAATAAAAAAAACCTATCGTAAAAATCCTTATATTCCTTTTTTAAATTTGGGTTTGCCCCATTTTGGTGTCGTCAATTGTTTACAATAACATGTCGTTCTAATCTTATTTTAGCTTCTACCTACTTACTTATCAATAATATCAATGTTATCTACCCCCAACGAAAAGGAAATTGATTTTGTATATAAAGATAAAATACCTTATCATATCTTCGTATAAATAATGTTGTTTATAAACTAGTAGGTATATTAAAAATTACTCTGTGTACGTACACAGTGGCTAATCTAAAAAATCTCTGGTTTAATTTGTAGATAGGTTACCTATATCAGTTTCGTTCCCTCTGTCCTGAAGATCCCAACTATCGCGGAATAGAATGTAGGTACTGTCTTAAACACATAATAATGTAACATAGTTTATGTAATGAAAGTCTAGGTGTATATTCAATCTGTGTAATATAAGGTAGGTAGCTACAATATTATCATGGTGTGTGAGCAGTACCGGATTAAGCAAGCGCGGGGCCCGTAGCAAATTATTTCAAAGTGCCCTTGATCTACTATGGGTTCTTAAGTATAAAGTGGTAAAAAAACAAATCAACAGTCTATACGTTTATTTGCCATCTATAGGTTACAATTTTGTGGGCATTTAGTAAATTACTATAGGCGCTGTTAGGCTCCGGACAAGTACAAAAAGCCAGAGATGAGATTTTCTGGCAATATAGAATAATTGTGATAAGAAACTAACATATGCGGGGCCCCCTTTCGCGCGGGGCCCGTAGCATTTGCTACTCTTGCTATATGGTTAATCCGGCACTGTGTGTGAGTCACGGCGTGAGAAGAGTCGAGTCGCTACAGAACGCGTGGGCGAGCCTGTCCTGCGCACACGCAGGCGTACCAACAAATTACGTTTACCTACTCCCGAGCACACCGAGCCCAATCTACCGGCAAGTTAATGTACCGTGTATCCAGTACAGAATACATTTAAAATCGTGAGAAATGCGTAAAGTGTACTTGAATAGTTTGAATTGTCACTGATGAATAGGTAGGTCTGATGGTTGGAATTACCTTATACTATAAGTTTTTTTAGTGAACAGCCACTTTGCAGTAATTAATATAATAGAGAATTTATTTAATTAATGTTTTAAAAGGAAAACATTGTCAGGAAACGTGCAGGTTTTAGAAAATCTAACCAATTTCCGAAAGACGTGTGAAATCCGCCAACCCTCACTTTGCCAGCGTGGTGGATTACGGCTTGAATCCCTTCGTAGTGAGGGGAGGCTCGTGCCCAGGAGTGGGACGTCATAAGGGCTATTTTTTTTATTCTCGGCAATGTTTTAGAATATGGAAACTAATGGTGATGTTTACAGACAGATTTAATTTCCCTTTCATCAAATATTGCCACCAGCTTGAGTATTGAGGCTACGGAATGCAGATGAATTTATAATTATGTAAAAAAACATAACATCTAACCGTCTTATCGTAGGCACACAATAACATGATAATGACCAAATTATCAAACTAGTTTACGTCAAAATTGTTGACATTGTTGGCTGTTATGTTACATCGGGGCAAAATATAAAATTTACTAGTCTGTTATCAACTCTGCGTGAGTTCTCACGTCATCATGTCGGAACCAACCGTTTTGTCGGGAGTTTTTTACGGCGACCAAAACTTCCCTGTGCCAGCCCACATGAATTATGGATCTTTGTTTTTGGAAACAATATTAAAATTCGCATATAAAACAGCGTTGGTAAGTTGTTGCTACGTACTTTTATTACATAGGCCTCACTGGTTTGTTCATGGAATATATCTAAACGTAAACTCAATATATAAGATACTGACACTATGGTTAAAATAAAGTTCAAAATTGCCTACAACATACTTACCATTGCATCCACAATCGCAGATTTAAATAGTTTAACTATGAATTTAATATTAAATCCTTCATAAATACAAATTGAAAGTAACTTAATAATTTACAGGTACTAAATAAATAATTATAAAACAAAGTGATCATAACAGTCTGCAATATACAATATTAAGCTAATAATTAAAAAATATGATGATGAACCAAATTCTTTATCTAACACGCACATTTATTTATCTCTTTCGAAAGTTATTGAGGTATCGAATAAGATGATAGCGCCGTTCTATATAAGTGTGTACACATGCCTATTGCCTACAATTCGTATCGTATTATGAGGAGCTATACCATTGTGCTGGATTAATTGTAGGCACATAATTTTAAAGTCATATTTTAACTAAAAACTATATATTTTATATTTATCTAAATCGCCAATGCGTTGCGCGTTGCACTTACTTACAGCTGGTGGTTGCCAGAGAACAAATATTTAATAAAAAAAATAAAAAAGTACCTCTGTTCGGTACAACCATATTTTTGAAACAGATCAATGGAGCGACGCGAGAACAAATCACATTCGGTGACTTAGCCCAACAAATAGTAAACACGGCCTCATCACTGTCTCGTCTGGGGGTGAAGCCTGGTGACGTTGTTGGCATATGCAGCGAGAACAGGGTCGAGTACATCATCACTACGATCGCTTTGTTCTGCGTCGGAGCCACAGCTACTTTCATAAATAGCGCCTATCGCAAAGGTATTAAGATACAGAATAAATTGTTGACATGTTTGGTAGAAGATAAATAAATAAATATCGCCAAACGAACACACCAACTGTATGGTCCCAAATTAGTTTGGGACCATACAGTTGGCATTCGCTTAGGCAACGCTTGTACTATGAGTACCGTACAATAAACTGGGGGCACCCAGACCAGGGCAAAATACGAAGAGACCATTTCCGGAATTCACCCTGACGGGAATTGAACCCGCGGTCATTGTGTAGCCTTAGGGGCGCTATGACTTAGGGTAGGTTAGGTTTAGGTTTATGTTAGGTTAGGTTAGAACAGTGATCAAAACGAAAAAAAAATCTCTCGAAAATTTGTCTAAGTCCTGGCTCCATAGCCCCCCTAACTGGGAACTAACATAACCCAATGGCACATTCGGATACTGTTCTAACGTAATCTAACCTAAACCTAAACCTAAGTCATAGCGCCCCTAAGGCTACACTCTAACCGAACCCGCAACCACCAGGTGTAGTGAGCCGAGCGGCCTACGCTCGAACCACTGCGCCAAGCGGTGGTCAAAGATAGAAGCAGAGTGCTAATCTTCCGTCAGGAGTACTATAATATCAATAAGTTCAAATCCTCTTGGTTATTTACTGTTATGAAACTATCGATAACTTCAACGAACTCGTAGGCATACCTACTAGACAATTACTAACAACAATAATAATTTCAGATGAATTGGTCCACACAATGAATATAGCCAACCCAAAATATATGTTCCTATCGAAGGATGCCTTCGAAACACATTATGAAACTTTGAAGAGCCTTAATACTATAAGGGAATTCTTTATCTACGGAACGTACATTATAAGCAGAACTAAAGCGATAAGTTTTGAGACCCTCACGAAAGAATTCGTTGATATGAATTCTTTCAGGGCGGAAAATTTTTATGGTAAGATAATATCATACGGAATATTCATGAGCTTCATCAATAACTTTTATTTATGTCATGGATATTATGTTTCGTATCCTCAAACAGTATTATAATGACTTGAATTAATAATAAAGGCATAGTCACCATATTTCTTTGATTTTAAGAATTATATTTCTCTTTAAGAGATAATTATTATCTAATACATCCACTCAGATATGTTTTGATGTCTTTGTAGTATGGTTAAACTGCAATGCCTCAGTACAATGATTTTAATTTTCAGGTAGATCACAAACCGCCCTTATTCTCTATTCTTCCGGAACAACGGGTTTACCTAAAGGAGTCAAATTGACTCATCTTAATCTTATAGTAACTGCCTTTCAAGAGAAGTGAGTATCTCTATTATGTACGAGTTGTTGATATCGACTAAATTTCTTTTTAACCCCCGACGACAAAAGTGGGGTGTTATAAGTTTAACATGTGCATCTGTCTGTGGCATCGTAGCGCCCAAGCGGATGAACCAATTTTAATTTTGTTTTTTTTTTTAAGAAAGTTATTCTGATACAGTGTGTTCTTAGCCATTTTTCATGAAAATCGGTTCAAGTGTTTGATAATTATCAGCTCTGTTGTAGTTTAAAAAAAGTCGCATCGTGGGTTTTTAAATTTCAATTTAGATTAAAATTTATTATATTATTATAACAAAGTCGGCAAACAAACCTACGACCATCTGATGTTAAACAGACCGTAGTCTATAGATGCCTGTAATACCAAAGTCATTTCTCGCACATTGCCGATCTGAAGGCGAGAGAGACATAGGGAGAGGAAAAGGGAGGGGGGTTAAGATTCCGGTTCTCTCACTCGTCGTACCAAACGCAGCTATAATAGGGTATTTTACGCCTATCTTCTGTGGTGCTACCCCGGACGACCTACCCTGTGTATGAGGTATTCCATGCAAAATTTACCACTTTTGAACCCAACCCCTTTAGATTTAGCTGAAACTCTTCTATTATTTTCTACCCTATGAAATACATTTTTGAGATTTTTTTCAATTTTTTATCCAACCCAAAAAAGTTATGCTTTTTTTTTAAATGGCTATTTTATTTTCAAATAGCTATAACTTTTTTAGACATTGACATTTGGGTAACTTAAAAAAAAATGTTTTTTAATGGACTTTTCGAACAATACACAAAAAAAATGATCAATTCTATAAAATAATCGGTTTTTCGGAATACCCCACAGCTGTAGTCAACTGGCCACAGTTAGACTCTACAACAGCAATTATTAATTAATTAATAATTATTAATTAATTAATTAATTAATTAATAATATTAATTAATAATATTAATTAATTAATTAATAATATTAATTAATTAATTAATAATATTAATTAATTATCACTCCGGTTGGTTACAGAGCAAGTTACACCCGAGATCTGTCCATGCTGACGGTCACACCTTTCTGCAACACGATGGGTATTTTTTGTGTAACAGACGCACATATAATCGGAAAAACAGTGGTTTTTCTGCCCAGATTCAACGAAAAGATCTATTTAGCGACCATCCAAAGGTATAAGGTGAGTTGCCCCATTTAAAATACGCTTTCCCTCAAGCAATCCCAGTTTTCCGTCGCGTTGGGTAACCTGGCATGAATTGTAAACCGCGATATTTTTTCCCTATAAAATTGAAATGAAGCCGTTTTATTGTCTGGTATATTCGAAACGTAAGAGCCAATCATAACCCATCGCTCTCATAGAAATCATATGCCATTATAACATTAGTTGTCTGTTTATGTTATCCTATGGCAGAACAAGTGTTGGAAGTATCATTTCTGTCTCATTCTCTCTTGTGAATGAGAGAGAGAGGGAAGTATCAAAGTCTGCGAGATTGTTGTATTTATGGTAGAGCCTTAGGGCCGCACGCTCTATTTTTACCTACAGGAAAAATAACGCTAATAACTGAACATAATATAATATAAGGTTTACGGAACAAGCAATGATAAAGGGAAGATAATAGACTGCTCACTACACACAAAACACAAACTCGCATCGATAAACAAGAGGCACCACATGAGCGGGCAACGGGTCCCATACAAGGAGTATGGACGCACGCACGTGTGCACAAGTAGAGCGGCCGCGGATACAATAACAGAAAGTTGCCTTTCATAATTAAAGCTGACCCAACATTGGCTGCCCCAACATTACATGTTATTCATGTACTGTGTATGTAAAAAGTTTGAAAGCTAGAATTATTATTGGTTAGCCCAAATTTATAACACGCAAAGTGAGTCGCGTAATTTATTTCGATACAATCAGTCGTTTGCGTTATCAAGCCAAATAATTGCTCGGGACTAGTATCGGATATAGAATTAGATTATATAATATAAAAAAACATCTCAATTAGAAATCATTTTTTCTTCATATCTCAAAAAAATGTTTGCAAACTTTTTCTGTAATGTTGGTAGCGGCTACTCGTAGGTAAATTCAGGTCACAATGTTATCTAGGCCATCACATGTGTTCTAAATCCGCAATACGAAGGTTGTGGCAAATATTAAATGGTCCGTAACTCAGAAAGTATGATAGTTACATGATCATTAGTCTGTCTAGGCTATCTTAATTATTATTTCGGACGTTTTAAACGTCCTATAGAGTTGGGATCTGCTTGTCGTTAGCTTTTGCTAATAAAACGGATATTATTATTGTGATTTCAGGTTGGAATATTAATAGCGGCACCACCCATCGTCGTAATTCTGTCCAAGTCATCGATCCTCCATGATTACGACGTGAGTTCTGTGGAGCTGATCAACTGTGGCGGCGCGCCTCTCGACCCCGAACTCATCCGAGAAACTAAATTGAGGTAAAAACCAAGTACTTCAAAATCGTCTGAGTTTTGAAAACGTATCTAGTCTCCCTATCTCCGATGGGATATAAGTACAACTCTAAGTTTATTTTTTCATATTCTTTACTTAAACAAAAATTTGACCAACGGAGACTTTTTTTTTGTTGACGAGAAGAAATTCTTCTAAAGATTGAGGTATTTTTTGGGAGAGGTCCGAGTTATGTGGGATTCTTACCCAGTAAAACCTAACCGGTTTGTGAGTGTGTCGAAGGGACTCCGGGCTCTCCTGACGGAACCTTCCGGTGGCCTTCATGTGCCGCGCCTCCTTAACGGGAGCTCGTCCCGGGGGGAGGATATGGTTGTTCCCCCCCAATTAATAATAATTTTAGCCCTTTTGACGTCCCACTCCTGGGCACGGGCCTCCCCTCAACACGAGGGGGATTCAGGCCATAATCCACCACGCTGGTCCAGTGCGGGTTGGCGGATTTCACATGTCTTTCGAAAATTGGTTAAATCTTCTAAGACATGCAGGTTTCATCACGATGTTTTCCTTCACCGTAAGCAAGTGATAATCATATAGAAATTATGATTCGCACATAGATTTAGAAAATCGAGAGGTTCGAGCCGAGGTTTGAACCCGAGACCTGGTAACCCGCAAGACGCATGCTTAACCAATCGGCTATCACTGCTATTCCCCCCCTATGTATGTGTATAAAATGAGTCACATTTGCGTTATGCCAGTTGTGAGCAGCTAGCAAGCCGTATATAAATAGTCTGCATAATGAATATGTATATACTATTGACACAGATTCCCAAACATACTACACATAGTACAAGGATACGGTATGACGGAAACTACTGGAGTTCTAACGAGAGAAACGGAGAGAACATTTAAACAAGGCAGCGTTGGGAAAGTCGCGGCTGGTATTATATTAAAGGTGCGTGTGAGATTTACATAGATAACGCAAGTATCACGATTTGTACTGAAACCAAGCGTGCCCAATTTTTAACACCTACGGGAAATCCAAACCAATTCAAAGACACCGATGCCGCCGATGCCCCTCCGCCCGCTACGATTCTCTCGAGTGATTATCTCGCTCATACTCATATTTTTTATATCTGTAGTCGCGCGGACTGTAAGTTAGCGGCGACCAACCTTGACTCTTGGTCGGGGTTTCGTACACTCGAAGTACATGCGTTTGCGTTATCTATGTAAATCTATATCTGTGGTGGAAACCTTATGTTTTAAACAGTATTTATACATAATTTAACAATTTTATAGTAGCTGTTACTATAAAGGTAAATACGTACTTGATGAAATATCACTTGCATCAGCTACAAGTAATTTGTATATCTTATCATTTATGGCGTCGACATTATTATTGTACACACCTCTGCGTACCAAGCCTGGTATTAGCTTAAACTTTAATATCCTCCTTATTGATACTTTGTCTTCTTCGAAAGTGTTAATTATACCACTTTTAGCAATTATGACTTCAATAGGGATTATGGAATAACCTTATGATGCCTCCACGATATGAAACAAAGCCAATTCTAATGACTGTCGATAGCAATCGTAGACAATACCATAAGAACATTATTTTATTTAAATTATTTTAGGTAGCCGACACTGAAACAGGCAAAGCCCTTGGAGCTAATGAACGAGGAGAGATTCGTGTAAAAGGACCAGCACTATTCAACGGCTACATAAGATTAAAAAAGAGTACATATGAAGATTACGATGACGAAGGATTCTTCAAAACTGGTGACATCGCGTATTATGACAAAGATGGATTTTTCTATATAGTTGATAGAATCAAAGAACTGATCAAGTATAAAGCATGGCAGGTAAATTAAGTGTCTACACAAAATGATGTAATATTTGAATATCAATATTTGAAACCGGATATTTAAAGATCACTAACCGCATATTTTTTATTTCGTCAAACATGTTTGATTCATGCCAGACATGTAGGTACTAAGTAGGTATGAATGATAATTTGATCACATTTGAAAACACACATTAAAATAATAAAACTACTGAAAGATGTACTATTTGGGTTTCAGACCTCTTGCGTACAAAATGAATTGGAGATTATAGGTCCGGCCCAATCATCAAGATCTTTCAGGTTCCACCATCTGAATTAGAGGCAGTACTGCTGCAGCATTCAGCAGTAAAGGATGTGGGTGTGGTGGGCACGCCGGACCCAGAGTCCGGGGAACTGCCCACAGCGTTCGTGGTCAAGAAACCCGGAATCAATATCACAGAACAGGAGCTTATTGAATTTGTTGCTTCTAAGGTACCTATATTGTTTTCTTATATTTACGCGAATACTACACATTGAAATAAAACTATTTTACGGATTGCTGCTGTAAAGCAACCGAAACGTCGGGAACATAAAGTTAACGCGATAAAATCCGTAAAATAGTTTTATTTCAATCTAAGGTACCTCTTAAATATTATCATTGCCCAGAGACCCCCTTACTAATACCGTGGATTATCAGTAGTAGTTACACCATACTTTGTCTTCTTCTTTCAAATATCAAATTACTGATTACAGAAAGGGATAGTTCAATGTATAACTATTCGCCCACTAATCCTAAGCAGTGATAGCCGATCGGTTAAGCACGCGTCTTGCGGGCTACCAGGTCTCAGGTTCAAACCCCGGCTCCAACCTCTGGATTTTTCTAAATCTATGTGCGAATCATAATTTATATATGATTATCACTTGCTTACGGTGAAGGAAAACATCGTGAGGAAACCTGCATGTCTTAGAAGATTTAACCAATTTTCGAAAGACATGTGAAATCCGCCAACCCGCACTGGGCCAGCGTGGTGGATTATGGCCTGAATCCCCCTCGTGTTGAGGGGAGGCCCGTGCCCAGGAGTGGGACGTCAAAAGGGCTAAAATTATTATTATTATAAGGTTTACTGTCATATTTATTTATGAAGTCCGTTATATGAAGGCTAGATATGAAGGAGACGGAAAACGCTTATGCTAAGTAACGCTACGTCAAAAGATTAAACGTATAGTTAATCTCCTTTCTTTCTTTAAAAATATGGCCACCCAAGTTAATGGGTATTTCGCCAGTGTCAAGTAACAAATATCAATACAAACACATTTAATAACAATATAATACAACTCGCTGAGCCCGCGACTTCGTCCGCGTGGAATTTTGATCTTTTCTTAGGGGATGTCTACGTCATAGTAGCTTTTTTTTTTTTTTGACTGTGCACAGAGTGTGTACAGCCGCTTCTCCCCTGACATGATCAGGGACCTTGGTATGTCATAGTAGCTTTATTCATGCAAAGTCTCAGCCGGATCGGTTTAAAATTGACAAAGTTTCATACAAACTTTCATCCCTTATTTGATCCCCTTGGGGGTAGAATTAATCAAAATCCTTTCTTAGCAGATGCCTTCGTAATAACATCTACCTGCATGCCAAAATTCAGCCCGATCCGTTCAGTGGTTTGGGCTGTGCGTCAGTCACCTTTGAGTTATATATATTTAGATAATGTAACCGTCCACTTTAGAAAACCAAAATGGAAGCCATATTATAGTTATGATATAGATAGCTTTACAAGGCAGTTTTATTATCTTGTTCGTAGGTATCACCATGGAAACGGCTCCGAGGCGGCGTAAGATTCGTCCAGGAGATCCCGAAGAATGGGAGTGGTAAAATACTGCGACGTATATTAAGAGGGTCCCTGGCTAAGCCCCCGGCGAGCAAGCTATAGCCGAGCCCGAATATAAAGACTGCAATATAAATGCTTCACTACGAACCTTCGTAATTTATTTTTAACATTTGTTGTTCTAATTTTATTTCATCTACTAGCTGAGCCCGCGACTTCGTCCGCGTGGAATTTAACTTAACAAAAAAGCCCGCTCCCGAGTTCTAAGCCCGCGCAAAAGAACCCATTTTTAAAATTTTGTTTTTCTAAAATAAAAGTATCCTAAGTTACTTCTTAAAACATCAGCTATCTGCCAGTGAAAGCCCCGTCAAAATCGGTCCAGCCGTTTCGGAGATTAAGTACTTTCATATGTATTTAGTGAAAAGGTTTTATTTTGATATTACAAACAGACACTCCAATTTTATTTATTTGTATAGATAATTCGTAAATCGAAATATTGAAGTCAAGTGATTAATCTCGAGGTCTATTTATGTATGATCAATACTAGTATTTAACGCTGTTTATAATATGTTTATAATATAAAAATATATGTACCTATAGATTTGATATAGGCCTCACTTACACAAAAATACGTTTATCCACCTACATAGCCTCTATTTTTTTCAAACTATACTCCTTAGCAACATAATACTTATTTATCTATGATAATATAAAAAAAAACATTATTAGCAGAATAAATAAATTAATCCACTGTCAACATAAATATGCATAAATATTTCATCGCGGCCGTCCGCCACTCAACCTCTGTGTGTAGTGTACAATAGGCGTCTGTCCATAGTTTAATAATAACAAAAAAAACTCTGGAATATCTGGGACAGTTTACGGGGATTTTAATTTATACACAAAAGATTGACACAAAATATGTTATTAGCTTGGTAAGAATACCTTCAGGTTGACCTTCTTTATAAAATAATTATTCCAAATTTTTAGAGGTAACGTAAGTAATTGTACTCAAGTGGTCTTTAAATTTCTAAAGAAATTATAAACTTTCTACTTTTGTTTTCTTGTTCACATCCTCTTAATCTTCGTTAGCGAAAATGTGAATAAATTGGTTATGAAAATGTATAAACCAAAATACATCTATACAAATAAATAAAATTGGAGTGTCTGTTTGTAATATCAAAATAACACCTTTTCACTAAGTGCATATCAGAGTACATACGACACCCACAGCAAAAACGTGATTTAAAATGTTTTTGTCTGTCTGTCTGTTTATCTGTGTGTTTGTTCCGGGTAATCTCCGAAACGGCTGGACCGATTTTGACGGGACTTTCACTGGTAGATAGCTGATGTTATAAGCAGTAACTTATGCTACTTTTAGTTTAGAAAAACAAAATTTAAAAAAATGGGTCCTGTCGCGCGGGCTCAGAACGCGGGAGCGGGCTTTTTTGTTAAGTTAAATTCCACGCGGACGAAGTCGCGGGCTCAGCTAGTTTTACAATAAAGTGTTCTTTCTATATAGCTATGAATAATGTTGACATTGTCGCTTATGTTCTTTGTATTCGGGAATCAGATGAGCAATCGTAAACTACTAACTTTAATTACTTAACTAATTAAATTCCAAGTTGATGTGAATACTTTTCACTTTACATAGAATTAAATATTAAATGATATATGTACTTACTGATATTTTCTCTACACGCGGCATATTTAAAATAATAGTATGATAAAATAAAGTATCAATAGTTTCAAATGGACATATTCCTGCAACAGAACTACCTATTATTATTCCAAGAAATAAATGTTAATTTGAGAACATAATAGAAACCTATTTTATTCGGGTAAATACATAAATAACATTTCATAATATTGTGTGCCTAGAAAGTATGAATTCACCGTCCTTTAATTTCAATTAAAATTATTAAAGTTTAATTAAAAGCGTAATTTCTATGACTAAAATAAATTATTGTGCGCCGTCATAATAAATTTAGGCACAAATTAATTTGTTTCACAGCGTTGCGGGGGATTTCATTAAAATTGTAACCGCATAATAATAACAAAAGAGTGGTTAGTGTAACTAAATAATTGAAATAAATTTAACAATAAGTTGTAATTTCACAGGGTTGACACAAACGGGTCTAATACTTTAGTCGTCGGGAACAACGGGTTTGCCCAAAGGGGTCAAGCTGACACACCTCAATTTAATTACTGCCGGTAGGCAACCCTTGTAGGTATTTACGTGACCAATCCTTGAATAATATTAACTGAATTGTATATTATACCTATATCAGTTTGTATTGTGAGTGTCCAGATATACAAACATTTTAAACCGACTTCGTTTAGCAGAAAGTGTCAGCAGACTAGTTATTATGATGTACTACCAATATCGTCAAGGATGCCTGGTATTGATTGCCTAAGAAATAAATAGCCAAACATAGCATAACCTCTAAAAGCTCGGCAAACAATCTCCTAAATCTTGCGATTGTGCCGTGCCGACCTCAATACAGCGCTCCTATTTGGGTAATGTTTAAACGGGTTTTACGTAGGAAGGTAATATAGTACAGGTAACAGACCATAACATATTACGGCTTCGTCCTTCTCTGGGTAAATTGCATGGTGTGCCAACCCTCGCCCACGGGCGCCTCGCTAACTATACTCCGTAATGACACTGCCAATAGCCTACTTATTTTTCTACAATTGACTTACCGCTGCTGTTCGGGTACAGTGAAATACAAACCATTAAAATAAATTAAAATAATAAAAAAAATTGTCACTAAATTCAATAAAAGTCCACATTAATTAAAATTTGTAAACCAATTGGTATGACTGAAATAATATTGCAGCAGATACCTATTCCATTCTGGTTGTGATGTCGTACTTTACATTGTTTATGTATAAACACAATACAAATCAAAATTTAATAAATAACGTATGTAGGTGCGCAGTTCTATCGATTATCGAATATGGATAAAACCTCAGCTGCCAAACGATTTTAAAGGTAGGCTTTTGTTCGCGCAATTTTCATTAAATATGCAATTTTATTTTTGCATCAACCGTCAGCGTTAATCATGAGTGAGACAGTTACCGCATGATCACGCATAAATATAAAAGCCTTTACAAGGTTTTCATTAAAAGCCGCGGACTAGGCGTAGTTACTGATCCGCGGTGAAAGTAAATTTGTAAAACAAATATTGTGCGTTCAATTATCATCGGAATCAAAAATATGTAAATATACGTTGATGTTACAACAAAACGCCGTCCCAAACCGATAACGACGCTAATTCAAGCGTCTAACAATAAAAGTACATAGCTTTATAAGTTGTGTGTATACGCAGCGCTCACAAGAGCCGACACCTTGCAAGACAGTAAACATTTACCTTTCAACGCGGCATTTACTCGATCCAAATCGTAAAGCGACAGTGGAAGAGGTTCGTTCAAGAGCCGCAGCCGCGGCCCGTTCCCGTAGCTCGTGTCTTCGTGAAAACCGTCACTCAAGAATATGCCCGACGAATGTCTATACAATTTGTAAGCACACTTATTCGTCCGGAGCCAGTCTACGAACACAATCGCCCCATTCATCGTGCGTTCGTCCCCTGAAATCACGCGGCTCCTCAAGTCCTCGATATTTCCTTTCATAACTAGCCGTATGTACAGTTTGTAAAACATAACCACTCGTGCGTTGGATTTAGCGCCGCGCTTTATCTTCTTCACGCTCAGGACTCGAGCTGTGAAAATGTATTTAGATTCAGACACGGCTGACGACAGAATCTCGTAGTCATTAGTTATCGTCTCGTTCAAAACACATTTGGAGGCATTTATGTCTTTCTTGCGGTATACCGTGTCCCGTTTCTTCACAACACCCCTTATACGGCTTTGGCTATGAATAATTGTGGAGCAGTAAAGTAATAACACTAAAAACTGTAGCTTCATCTTCGTTGTTATAGAGTGTCTTCGGTGTCATATGTTTATTAAAGCCATTTAAGCGGCTTATGGGTTAGAAACTTTTGATGTGGATCGTAAACCCGCGGCGGACGGAAAGTTGTGCAAGCGGAGCTTTGGCGCCACCGAGACGCGTGCGCGAGCGCAGCCTCGCGCGTTGACTGGGAGACCTCGCAATTCGATACAACCTTCATCAACGTAAACAAACAGAGTTACGTTACGTTAATCGCGAGTACACGCACATAAGCTAATTAGAATAGAACGTGCTGATTCGTCGTCATGTTTTGAAATGGAAAGTGTTCTTGCTCGTTGACACTGCTGCAGTTGAACTGTGAAACTTTCCCTTTTAATGTGGCTGAACAATTATAATGACAAACTTAGTTTGTAAGATCACGTTTCACAAGAATAACAAATTGGCAGTGCAGCAAAGGCGCAGTTAACGGTTAATGCCGAACATCGCAGTGCGTTGGTGGCGCTTCTGAATATTCATCACTCGAGGATGAACAATCAGTAGACAAACTTTTGACTGTGATCTAAAATAACAAACGAAACAATCAAACATGATGAGTATTTACGTTTCTTTTAATAACGACATTAGTTAAACTTATTTATTTACTAGGTTTTTTCGAAATGGCGCCTTCTAACTGGCAATCTGGCTGCCATTTTTAAATCTGTTTCGTACCTCACTTAATAAATTATTTTAATTTCCAAAACTTACATGAATTCAGTTGAATATATAGATAAACTGTACAATAACGGCTCTATATAACGATACAGTACACTTAAAGTTAAGATACCTGGTGTATAAAACAGGTTTGTATATATCAAGACATGTGTTTCAATACACATAGCAAGGAAGGCTCTTTCCAAGCGTTTTGTTACATTTTACAAACAAGATTTATAAAAAATGTTGTTAGCCGTCGTCGCACGTACATAGGTGATTGCAAGCGCTTACACGAGGAATTTGGAAAGTGGTACGAGCGTGGGCGTGGGCGGGCGAGTCGGCGCGCTCGCTTCTTGACGAATCTTCAACGTCGCACTTTATATTTTGTAACATTTTTCACAGACTAGTCTGTTTAAGTGTTTACTTTATAGCTCCACTCTAAAACGCTTAAGTAGATAACTCGTTCACAAATCGCGTCATCATCTCTATCGTATGATTTTATATTACCTTCCATTCCAAACCAATAAACAATAACTCTAAATTGAAAATTTAAAAACCCCCGATGCGATGACCTGTTCATCAAATGTATAATTTACCTAGTTCTTCCAAATAATGATGTTAGCGCGATTTGCGTAGCTCCCGTAGCTCAGTATCCATAGCTCATCGCGCAAATTCATCTGGTACAACTAGTTTCGATGCCAGATTATGAAAGCACCATTAAATAATTTGTTTTGGCTTCCTCATTTATAATCTAAGATGTACAATAATCAACAGAAAATCTGTGTAAAAGTATGAGACATTATTTTGTTATGACATTATAATAATTGACATTAGAATAGACAACGAATCTAAATATTGATGTCACGGAGGTTTTATTCCTAGTAAAATATTATCAATTATGATTCAATTTGATGCACATTTGATGTAATAACTCTGGTTGAGGTAGACGGGAGCAGCCTAGGGGAAGAATTTTCAATAACGCTAAAATTATTTTAAATTAGACTAGTTTTTTTCTATTCTTTGTCAATGGCGGAGCAACGCCCTCTAGAATTATTATAGCGTAATATTCCATGACCATGACAATGACAAACCAAACAAAATTTAACGTATGCGCGTATCCATCATTTGAAACGTGACTTATGGAACGTCTTTAGTTCATACACAAATCTCAATAAAATTGATAAAATATTGATTTTTTTCAGAATCAGGGAAACTTTTCAAATTTATAATATTGTAAAAAGCCAGTTCAGACTATTACGATCATTTAAAAATATAATAAATCTAAATCCTATCATCTCAAATTTCGACTGGATTCGAGCCGAGGGAATTGGTTTTGGCCTTGAATGTGGCTTTTTTAACCTACAAAAGAACTGATGATCTTCAAACGGCTGAACCGATTTTCATGAAACATAGCTAAGAACACTCTCGATCAGAATACCTATCTAACAAAAGAAACAAAATTGAAATCGGTTCATCAGCTTGGGCGCTACGTTGCCACAGACAGACACACAGATCCACAGATACACAGATACACAGATACACAGATACACAGATACACAGATACACAGATACACATGTTAAACTTATAACACCCCTCGTTTTTCGTCGGGGGTTAAAAATAAAGTTTACTGTGTCTACCTACTAAAGCTCGATTGAATGTTCAAGTCGGTTGCAAACACTTTAGTCGTCAAATACAATTGACGTTTCGATGCATCGACAAATATCGTTTTACTAATCGAACTTAAGTAAGTAGCCGGGTGTGTAACAAGACGATAACTGAATATTCCCAGATTACAATCATAAGATATTTTAATTTTATAGTCATTATGGGCACGTAGTATGCAATCATAGTATGAAGCTGCTTCGTGTGTGGTATATCGATATCGTGACGAATACACTCAGTCATTACTTTCTCTACAGTCTCTAGCGCCTCCTGCGATGATAGTTTAAGATATGAAGTGAGGCATCGATGTATCGGTACGATGGCATTCCTTTATTTCATTACAAATATCTGTTTAGAATCTTTATCTTCGAAACGAACATTATTTTTGTCTCACGCGAGGTCTTTCAGTGCGCGGGACCTAAATGTCTAATGACGCAGATTAAATCGCTTACGTCTGTGGTCTCCTGGTTTATCTGGAAGGATTCTCAAGGATCGTGCGGCCAGACTGATATGAATCGTTGGTAGCGGCGGGCGCCGTTGCAGGCACTAACTAAGCCAGCACTAGGGTAATACAACAAATACATTCACAACAAAGAGTCACATGTCGCCCGGCGCACGATAGGGTAGGCGATAGCGACCCCTGCAATTCCACAACCAAAGTTAAAACTTGTAGACGAGCTCGAGGCGGCGCGATATTCATCTCGTCGCTGGATTATGCGAGGCTTAAATTGGATCTTCTTGGAATTTTTAGGTTAAAATGGCTTTCGCAATAAAATTTATTGCAGAGTATTTGACTCGGAATAAAGTCTATTCGTGACCCACTGCGAATTCAATTAAAGACCATCTTGGCGTAATATTATTTACATTCTTTCCTGCTGGCCAACCCTCTTTTATAAATTGTATAAAAGATGCATAAAACAGGGCAGAAATTTGAAGCAAGCTTTTACGAAAATTCTATATTATGCGAATATCTGCCTTTTGTAGTCTCAAGAGAGCATAACATCACTTTTATTATCGCCGCTTAAGGCAATAGTGGTCAATACAACGGATCATTAATCACTTAACCATTGAACCAGGTATTTGCGTGTTTATATTCAGTTGATTACAATGCGTTTGTGTTAACAGTGCGATCTCCATGCGATACCTACCCATTGATCCTTGTCTGTCCAAAGCTATGTTTATGTAAAGTACAGACGGACGGAGTATAAACGTTCCGATCGGCTTCACTCCATTAAGTTAACGAACGGTTGTCAAGATGTCGATCAAAATCGCCTCTTAATGCCCTCACGATGCTATGTAGTACGTTATGGATGCAACACCCACACATTATTGTAATTCCTACGACGCTAAACCGATTGCATGCATTATAGTTTGCTCCTATTAGTTTCAATTTTCATCCCACGAGGCGTGATTTTATCGTGCGCATCTCTATTTTATTTACATTCTAATCTAACTTATGGGGCTCGATTAGTATAAGAACAAAACTCACCTTTGACAGCAGCATTGACTCTATCCAAATGATAAAGCGTTAATGGTACAGGATCAGTCAGGATTCGAAGGCGAGGGGATGGTCCTCTACCCATATCTGCATACGCTCCATCACTGAGGAAGATCGCAGAAAGGCGAGGCCTCGGAGCAGGCGCGCACGACTCCGGAGCCCGGGGTCGCTCCACCATCAACGTGGACCCACCCAGCGCCTCATCTGAACCTTCCTCCTTCACAAACGCCCTCAACTCACTCACGTCCCCCTTCAACACTCTCCGAAGATACACTGTGTACAAATTCGATTTCTTTCTTGATGTCATATCGTCCGATCTAAACTTCTTTACGTGTAAAACTTTAGCGGTAAAAATGTACTTGGATCGAGCTATCGCTTCCATCAGCGACCACTCGTCGTCGATGATCGTCTCATTGAAGTTACACGGCGGTAGGACATCGCGGTGCCGTCGGTGCGGTGTGTACCTTTTTCTTACTCGGCCGCGTATCCTGATCTCGCCACCGACGACGATCGCCAGCGCGATAACATAGACGATAACCATTGAGGGCTTCATGTTCTGTATCGGCGGTTAACACTCCTAAATGCGGTCTCAACAAATATATCTGTCACATTATGTACGATATTTACGTCCGCAGAAGTGCATAAAGTGGCGGCGACGACTTATTAAAGGTTCGAGGCGTCGACATCTCACAAACGGAAAGTAATGGAATTGGATATTTTATACTTCGATAGGATCAGTCCTACTTGCAAAAAGAAGGTAATTTTATTCATGGCTCCAGCATAATTTGTACGACGAACGTTCTCACGGTCGATCGATCGGATCGATGTTAGTAAACAAACCGAGTTGCGTCTCGTGGGTACGACGGCGTGTAGTGTTTAACGCGTGCGCTCGCGCAGCCCGCCGGCGCTGACTGAAGGAAGGCTGTCATACGCAGCCTCACCAGAGAAAATAAGGGAAGCCGCTGTGCTTACGAATGACGATCGTAAACACTTAATTAGCTTTTAACTGATCAATCAATCGGTTACAATGGATCGGAGACTTAAGTGTGCGTCTTTATTTTATAATGTAATAAAGTACCTTCATTTGAAGTTGATTACATCATTTACGTGTCTTCGTGTGCGATGTCTAAATACCACACGTGAGGATATAAAATGGGTACTTACCTATAACTATATATCTGCGATGCGGAGTATTTCGCAAATGCTATCATTGTAACGTTAAACTTATACCCCTCCCATACATGAGAGTGAAATCCTGGCATATTCAAATACCTCTACATTCCAAATTATTGGCATACTCAGCAAGGTAGTCAGGAGCAAATAAATTTATCATAGTAAGGTCGCTTCATAGAGATGGTTGTATGTTACGATAGCCAAAGGAGTGTTGTTGGGACTACGCACATTACCAGATCTGTAGGACCGTAACATTTTCTTGAACACTGAACGAAATATATCAACACAATTCCTTATCAAATAAACGCTACGAGGAAAAAGGTGACAAGAAAGCTTTTTGAGCTAAGCAAGACCTGTTACCTGTGAAGGCAATAGGCTTGAAGGATAATTCTGTAGATCATTTTCTTCAAGCCATGACCTGCCACTATCACTGCGGTCATTCACACGGTTAACACGGCACCGATAATATGTATACATTTTCTATTTCCATAAATATCAAATACGGCCAATACCTATCTGTAAAAAAAATATACACAGAACGGTGTCGGTTTCTTGGTGTGAATTAACGCTCACGCGGACGGGGTTTTTTGGATCAGGAATGTATTAGTAAGTTGATTGTAGGTAACATTACGGCAGCAGTCCCTAGATCAGTCGGCGCGTCAGTCGGCGGTGCGCCAGCGATGGTTGTGAAAGCTCTCGCGATCGCGATGCGTTCAACGCGTGGGCGAACAAGATGTGGCGCCGCGAACAACGATCGCTGGCGAAGGCTTGGGCCAAGGTGTGAGACAACTACTATATAAAACATAAGTTCACATTCAAATATGTCACGTCATCGTACACTGGTTGTTGGTTTAAGCGTAAAGTCTTGGCCAATAACAAATTCTGCCGGAATCATGTTTCAGATAAAAAACTGATACACGCTACTTTAGCATAAATTTTTCAGGATTTTTTCTTTGCATTACAAATGCTACGATATTTATTATAATTAATAGCTCTTCCATGAGATTTACGTTCGTTTTACACTCCCTATATTCGTTATCGTCTACGGAAAGTATTTGTATGGCAAATCGTACTTACAGTGCCTGTGTTATTAAATTAGTTTACATGGACTTCTAAGTATATAAAACTATATTAGTGATGTCCTACGTTGCAAACGCCACAAACACTTTACAAAAAAGAAACCCGTTTAACCCGAAATCTTAAATATTGTATCGTTACTAAATGAGCTAATTCATACCTTTCGTAACTTAAACCGCCCCGTAGCCGGTGCCAACAAATCTTTGAGGTGTAATTGCAGTATACCTACGCTGATACAGAGACTGTGGGGCAAAACGGGAATGTTATCTGCTCCGCAACAAACTACAACACTAATGGCGAAACGCTGTACTCAACGCGAACCGATATTTTATGTTAATATTTTATTGATCATTTTAATAACATAGTCGTGTTAAGTAGGAAGGTACAGAAGACGATAGCCCTCTCTGCGGCTGTAGGTGCACCTAATACAAAATAGTGTGCCTACGATTATATAGAGCAATTTTACCAAGCTCGCGGAATCTTTCTAAAAAAATGGATCAGTACAATGTAATTGATTTGATAAAATTCATTGAAATTGAAAGTATAAACAAAGGTAAGTATACCCAGATGTTAGCTATAGTTTTAATACGAAGAATTCTCATTATGTACATGTATGTCGGCGTAATAAAATAATTTCTTAGTTTACCTATTGTAAAGTTTCCTTATGCATAACCAAATAAGTATATCACAATATTTTTATACTTAGTTAAGTTGTCCAAGCAGGAAATACTTAAGTATTTGTACAATTTTCAATAGGTACCTACTGTACCTTGCCTTATTAATGCGCTTAAATATTACAATCCATTTAATCTGGTAGGTATCTCGTATGGAAAAAGGCTCACCGCGCCTACATTTCGCTTAAATAATATTATGATAATTTAATAATAACACAGCCAGGCCCACATTCGAGAATAAAAAGAGCATGCACAATGCGCCTTCCCACGCAGAGTTTTGTTTGTGTTAATAACTGCGTGCGATTCGGGCGAGTCTTGTTGGAGTTGCTGGCACGCTTTTGTTCCGCCGGCGTGGCGTACGCGGTACACGTGTAATTGATGTGGATCGGTACTACTTGCCGTGTGGGTATTTAACCAGGGAGGTTTTCGTGCGATATAGGTACAATAGGTGGTTGAATTGATACATAGGTTTGTCGTACGCTACAGTACTGAGGAGTATTTTTCCTTATGCGGATTTAGTAAACAATCTTGGCATGCGTTCTCAATGTAAATTTTTTAAATATCTGTTTTAAATAAAGAGATTCAATTTTCCAAATGGTGTTAGGTTACAAAATGTGAATACTTATATTAAATTACTAGCTGTGCCCCCCGACTTCGTCCGCGTAGTATTTAACGTAACAAAAATTTCGGGATTCTCGGGATAAAAAGTATCATATATGTTAATCCCGGTTATAAACTATCTGTGTTCCAAATTTCATCCAAATCCGTTCAGTAGTTTTTGCGTGAAGGAGTAACAAACATACATACATACATCCACACTCACAAACTTTCACATTTATAATATTAGTAGGATTATTAGAACGTCTTTTAATAATTTTGAAAGACGAATTACAATAAAAAGACATGCTAAGTTTGTTTACTAAATACGAATCTTAAGGAAAATACAGTATACGTTCGTAGGAACCTTCTTAGCATAGATATGTGACGTTGCTACTTGTTTGTTATTTATTCAGAGGGCTACGACTGGAACTGATGAGTATTTCGAATATTTGAATTGAACGAATCGAATTTCGTAGCTGGTGACCGCTATCGCCTGAATACATCTAAATATAAACTATTAAATTTTATTCACTATACAAATGTTAAGGTCAGATTCAGAAGAAGATCCTTATTTCAACGGTGCAAGTTTTTTTTTCATTTTATAAAGTTGTTATTTATTATTCTATTATATTGTAAAAATCCACAAATTTACGGACACAACAACTATAGTATATACTACAAACTGTATGATAATATAACTGGTGGACTAACTATGGAAAGGAGGCTTCATAGATATTTTCCCAGTGTGGTTGGTTTCCCAGTTTCCGAGCTGATGATCTACCCAGTTATTTCTTGTATGGGGAATAAGAAATAGTGGTGTACCTATAAGTTAGTGTCTCTCTGGAATTAGGGTGCATTGCGTCGTGCTATAATAGCTTTTAGGGCTGTACACACACAATTTTGACGCAGAATATAATTTCTGCAGCGACGGCAGCTCGTTCCCGCAATAATTCACGCTTCGGACTCACCCCGAACTAATCCCGATTTACTGAAACGATCACGCCGCGATATTAAATCACTCTGTCAAACTACAACAAGCCGCTCATTAAGCCCGCCCGGTTGGTAAACACCGATACACCCCTATTGCGGCTGACTAACCCAATTAATATACCGACAGAACTAAGAAAAACGCCCCAACTCCACTACCAAACAACATTCGATAATCTCCCTTGTAACGTCTTTATATAAGATCGAAATTACGCGTCGGCACACTCGATGTTAGATGTAGGCATTAAATTGAAAATGCAAATTGATGCGAGCAATAGGCTTATTAAGATTACTTTCTCGTTAAAAATATTCTTTATGGAGTAAACGACGAATACCTGAAGGCATATATTCGTTTTATGGCAATTTCTGAAGGAATTATCGTAAAATTATGTTGTCAATGTTAGTATTTTATATACGTAGCCTGCCTACAGATAGGTGGTCTAACGATACTTAGGAAAATTATGTTGCAATAGATTGCACTTAAAGAGGCCGACCGAGGAAGGACAGGAAAGATGATTTTAAGAATTTACGGAAGCTAGACAATTTAAAGTCCATAATAGAGATGTGTGGAGTATAGGGGATAGGAGAGCATAGGTTACCCCCCGCTTAAAACCTTGTTAAAAACATTATCTAATAGGTATTACATATAGACATGATCTTTTTCACTCGAAGAAGTTTTAGGGACGAATAACACCGCCTAGTAATCATGGTTTATATAATAATAATAATAATTATAGCCCTTTTGACGTCCCACTCCTGGGCACGGGCCTCCCCTCAACACGAGGGGGATTCAGGCCATAATCCACCACGCTGGCCCAGTGCGGGTTGGCGGATTTCACATGTCTTTCGAAAATTAGTTATATCTTCTATGACATGCAGGTTTCATCACGATGTTTTCCTTCACCGTAAGCAAGTGATAATCATATAGAAATTATGATTCGCACATAGATTTCGAAAAATCCAGAGGTCCGAGCCGGGGTTTGAACCCGAGACCTGGTAGCCCGCAAGACGCGTGCTTAACCAATCGGCTATCACTGCTTCCCATGGTTTATATACAAACAACAAATGTTTTCGTTTGAAATAGGAACAGCCAGGAGCAGTCACCTGGAGCTTAGTGAATTGCCGATTTAGGTATGTGTGCCGAGCGAAACGCCACTGAATCGGGCGCGTCAAGGCAAAAGCCGGTGGAGCCCGCAACTCTCACATAAACCTCGGGGCAATGCGAGCATTCATATTATGCACTAACTAGCGCTGAGCGAGTGTGCACAAATATGAGATACCGCCGAGCGTTTGTGGTGCAATATCCAGAAATTGAGGACGATGGTATGCGGTACAATACTCGGTAAATCGCGCACAAGAATTACGTAATAATTCAAATATATTTTGCTTCGATTAGGAAGTCTAGTTTACCATGCATGAATTCTGACTTCACAACCACGAACCCTCTATCAAGAGTGTAACAAATGAAATAAGGTAGTCTCGTAAAATTATAATTTTATATCAAAAGCGTTCTTGCTACGTCGCAGCATTCCGAACCGGTGGTAGATTCTGACCATTCATAAAAAAACATTTTTGAGTTTGAAACGCCAAAATTAATCAAGAAGACAAGTCACGTAAAAGTCAGAGAACAATATATTGAGTCGAAATAGTTATCTAGCTAAAAATATCAGTAATACATTCTCTTTCCAACCTAAAAAAACGACTAAAAGAGGACATCATTAGTCTTTTACGAATCACGGCCCAACAGAGCAGAAGTTCTTCTGAACACAAAGGTGTTAGAGTCGCCGAAGGACGGGCCAGTTGCCCCGTTTGAGCGGGAGCGACGATCCGCACCAAATGTACTGTTCCCTGCGTCCGAGAACCGCCCTTTTTGTTCTCCTCGATCTACGCTTTATTGCCAACACTAAACACTTTGAGTTCCACTCCGCTAAGTTGAACGTTTATGGGCTACTTACCTGGGATAGTTGTCCGTGGAATTGCGCGCACAAGTGTTATTTGAACCTTGGTCAAATTGAAGGCGGAATTTGTACATTGTCTACTTGTATGCACAGCTCACAGAGGTGATAGCGAGATAATAACAAAAAGCTCGAAGCTAATTAACAATTACTGACAATCGCTTGGCGCAGTGGTTCGAGCGTAGGCCGCTCGGCTCACTGCACATGGTGGTCGCGGGTTCGATTCCCGCCGGGGCAAATTTCGGAAATGGCCTTTTCGAATTTACCCTGGTCTGGGTGTCACTGGGATCGCCCCCAGTCCATTGTACGGTACCCATAGTACAAGCTTTGCTTAGTTTGGGACCGTACAGTTGGTGTGTCTGTCTGGCGATATTTATTATTATTATTATTATATTTATTAATTACTTAGTTCCTTAATTACAAGTAACAACCAGAGTAATGTCAAAGTAAAAGTGACGGTTAATTTGGCTTCTATTCTTGACAATTTTAGTTGTTTATATAACTGTTGCTTTTACTTTAGTTTTTCATGAATGAACTGGCCGTAAGTCATAGGTCGGTCATAGGTACGGAGAAAATCTTTTAGTTAGATAATAACATTTCCTTTGTTACCTGATAAAATGTATGTTAAGCCAATCTTTACATCAATGCTCCAAGTTTGACGTAACTAACATAAGCTCGGAAACCTGAAGCTAAAATAGCTCCGGTTATGAAGCAACATAGTTCGAGTATATATTGTGTAGAATGTTATTAACGTCAACTGATCAGGGATCGGAGAGATTAGTTACAAATTTTGACTTAAATTGAGCACGTCATTCTGAAACTTAACCGGGCTCGACCGGAACTTACATTGACGGCCCGCCGGCGGAACTTCCGCCCGCCATGAGGACATGCCTTCAATAATTCAATGTATCTGCCCGCCGGACACATGCAGCCAGCTTAACGAACTTCCGAAAGCCAACCGCAATGCAAAGGTTATGTATAAATCATCTTATTCAATAATTCCATACAATTTTTATTCACAGTTGGCGCACTGGTTTGAACGTAGGCCGCTCGGCTCACTGCACCGGGTGGTTGCGGATTCGATTCCTGCTGGGCAATTTTTTTTTTCGTAATTTGTCCTTGTCTGGGTGCCACTAGGATAACCCCCAGTCTATTGTACGGTAACCAAAGTACAAGCGTTGTTTAGTTTCGGACCATATAGTTGGTGTGTCAGTCTGGCGATATTATTATTCTTTATTATGTACCTACTCAAACGATCTGCGACCCGAATTTACGCAATAATTAAATAACAAACTGTCCCACAATTACAATTTTAGCTCCACCATTGGAGCTTATTTATGTTATACTTTTGCTTGTAGAAGATCCAGGAATATATGTGGTTATATAGCCCAACCCCTCTACATCTATCTCAATGCCTACTCCACTTCAGGTTGCCAACGAGCGAGCAATGACATTGGTACTGCACGCATTTCAAGGCTACGGTAACTGCTTAAGGCTAAAGCGCCCATCAAGAACGACAGCTATCCAGATAATCTGGCAATTTTTGTATATTTAGTGATTTACTAGTATCATATCCACCGTGATAATATTTAGAGTAAAATAAAAAAGGTTTAAATTCATTTCGTATTTGGGGCAAAAATTGCATCAGCCCTGCAACATTCGGATAAAGGAGTAATGACACGTCGATACGTGCTGCGATGGGCTTTTCGATTATGTATGAAGCCTCCATTTAGACCATTTGGCAGCCGCGTCCCGTGCACACCGCGATATCCGCCGTTATTTATCCAAATATCTACAATTGTAATCGGGGCACATTTGTAAAATTAGAACGCATTTTCACAATAAAATGGAATAATTCGACAACCGCTTGGCGCAGTGGTGCAAGCGTAGGCCGCTCAGCTCACTGCACCGGGTGGTTGCGGGTTCGATTCTCGTCAGGGTAAGTTTGGGAAATGGCCTTATCGTAATTTGCCCTGGACTGGGTGTTACTGGGATCGCCCCCAGTCCATTGTACAGTACACATAGTACAAGCGTTGCTTAGTTTGGGACCATACAGTTGGTGTGTTCGTTTGGCGATATTTATTTATTTAATTGGTATAGTCATGAAATAAATATTCCAAATCGCTTGTACACTTTAGTTTGGCATCAAATCTAATAGGTATTTATATTATTCTTGATATAATCAATATGATGCTAATATTTGGTTTTGACAATGTTCTCTAACGCTTATAAAGTAAAGAAAAGTTAAGAATTTTCATTTACTGTTGCTGACCGTACAAGCTTTAAAATAACGGTAGCACACAAAGCTGAAATAATAAAAGCAAATCAGAATCTTTCTTATTAATATAGTGTTGTTGAAAGGTACAATGTTATCACTTGTACAAGTAGATCTAAGGAATGCCTACTTTTCGCAAAACAGCTTGTTAAATTGTGTACCGCAATAAAAATAACAATCGAAGGTTTAACACGTTAGCTGCGGCACCAATTTTTGCATACTTTCCGTTCCTGCGGCACGAGGTATAATCGGCCCGTACCGTGACCAGACGTTAGGGCGACACGCGGTCTATTAGACCCCACCTCCTTTTACAGACTAAAATCCATTTTCTGGCGCGAAATCAAAGATAAATGAGAATTTTGGTCCTTATTGATATAGACAGTGAATTGATGAACCCTAATCCACCGTCGCCCCGGGATCTGATGGCTAGTTTAGGAATTATTAGCAAAACAAAATATGGGATCTTATACACCTCGTAACGCACTGAAATAGGGCAAATTTTCGCTGCGTTTAGTGATGGGAAAAATAATATCGACGTTTTTAAACTGTCTTAACTACGCAACGACTTGACCGATTTTGATCAATTATATCTCATTAGATCGTTTTAAGGGCAAAACCTGGCAAAACAACACAAAGCTATCAAAGGATACATTTTTTTTTAAATAATCTAAATTGTGCTTGAAGGCGCCATAAAGAAAAAAAAACCGGCCAAGTGCGAGTCGGACTCGCGCACGAAGCGTTCCATTGTATACCATTAAGAGGCACCTATTACAGATTTATTATTGGAAAATAATGGATTACGGTTTATGCATAAGGTTTATCTTTCTATTTGTATATGAAAATCTTAATGCGGTTCACAGAATAGAAAAAAAAGGCAACCAGAAGTAGAAAAGAAACTGTCCTATTTATTCTGCCTCGGGCTTTAAAAATACAATTATTAGAACTTGAATTAACATTAAAAAATCAGTATCAATATACTTTTTTTATAAAAATCTCAATATATATGTTGTACTTATTTATGAGTGTTTTTCATTGAAACAGGGTAGACAATAAGATTTTTTGCACTGAGTGCACTGAGTCAAAATCTTTTTGGATTTTTTATCAGCTTCACGAGATGGTAAAAATGTGCGTAGTTTTTGGTAACAACCAACACATCTTCTCCTTTTTTCACCCTTTTCGAGGCAATGGCGTGCGCTTTCAGGTGCTGAAAAATAACAAAAATGTAAAGATGGTGGTCTGGTGCTCTCTTCCGACCACGTGACATATATCGTACAATTTACATAAGTCGAATCTAACACATTTAACAAACTTGGTGATTAAAAATATCCCTTTACATAGGTATTTTGTTGTTTTTAACTTTTTCCGACATCGTTTAGACATGTTCGGCGCTGTAAAAGGACGTGCTCTCCAATCGACGGGATGCACAACACTGGTCGCGGGAAGCTCGCGTTGAGTGCGGTACGAGGTCAGGGGGGATATGGGACGTTTTAGCCTCGTTCCGCACTGCATTAAAATTATATTAATTCAGTGCGGCACGAGGCCTAAGACATCCGGTACCAAGGTAGGTACACCACCGAGTCCGGAACCATTAGTGATCTCAAATATATATTTATCTCTTTCCTACACTGGACCAAACCAAAGCTATGCCATCCGCACGACAGAGAAATTCACTTTTTTGCTTGCCGCACCACAGGGAAGTTGCATCAGGGGTGATTTAGGCCTCGCTTCGCACTTAACGTGTTAATCATATATAAATACTGTTGAAACCAACAAAAGTATCTAAAAATGTATGCTTATTCAGTAAATATCGAACCAGCAGTCGAGCAATGTCTAGAACCAACCAACAAAGGTGGAGTACAAATTTCATCTTTCCATATTTATTTTACCAACAAAGGGAATCAAATGTGTCGTACATTCCGTCTGACTTACTAATATCATGAATATAAATTGAAACATCATGGATATTTATGCGGGGCTGCCCGCGGATATTGCTCACAGCAGCGATACGCGCCGGCAGGTGTTCAGACAATGTGCCCGCTAGCAATAGATTCCTGATACCGATATTTATGCCTATTACCGACCCGTTCAGAAGAAATACAATACCGTAATTTCGGCCACCGGTATTCATAGCCGCATCGGACATTACGAAAAGTTGCTCCGTATTTTTTTTTGTATTCCTATTTCAAAATGGTCTGTTTATTTTTTTCATTTTTTATATGAATGATTTGCGATTGTGCTTTCCGGCTTGTTTATTCACTTTTTGTACGAAGTCCATGAGGTTACGATTTCCTTTGTTAGTGTAATTTTATTTCACGAGGCGGAAACTACGATAAACACAAGGTAATTTATTAACGACATCTGCTCGCGTCTGCTTTTCAGATGAATGATAAATGACTGTGTAAAATAAATTGTAATAGAAGGTATTGCAATAGTAATACGTTTTTATTTATACTGCTTAATACAACATGGTATCAAACTACCTATACATACATATACCTACCTATACCTATATTCTCATACTTACAATACGTATTTAAAGTACCTAAGTGCTTGTCCTGGTTAGACAAAACATGAGATACAATATGTAAGAAGGACAATTACACTCAACTATAATAGGATCAATAACATCACTGATAGGTATATAATAGATCTCTAAATGATTCAATAAATAAAAAAATGTAGCGATCAAATATATCAATTGAAAAATAAGAGCAATTAAAATGGTCTCCAGCTGTTGTAATGCAATTTATAGGGAATTACAATAATGGAACTAAAAATAAAATTTTAATGAAATAAATAAATTCGAGCACCACGCCGCCGACCGCGTCGAATGCAATTACAGTAATCCCGTAATGCATGTATTTAAAGATCTCTGTATAGGTAATACTAACGATGTACAAGCTTTTAAACTTTCCGCTGGCATTACACTATAATTTATACAATAATTTTAATTGTTCCTACGAATGAAACGCTGGGAATTGATTTTAGGCACCATCTTCCCTTTACGGTGTTTCATTATTAAGCAACTAATTACGAAAAGTGTTGAACACTGCGGCCATGTAATACTGACAGGATAGGTGATAGGCTCACACCTACATTACGTAGGAAAACATCGATAATACATTAGCGTGCGATTAACAGCTGATGATGACGCGAATGTAAAAAATACGAGTCTGTTGCATGGCAAAATTACTGTCTTATATTATATTGATGGATTACAATCTTAACCCTCTTATTAAAAACGTGGTATAGCGGGGGAATAGTTACACAGCGAATTATCTCTTTCTGTCATTATTAATTTGAAATTCGAAGGAAGAAGACAAAGCATGGTGTAACTATACAACCGCTAAACCATGTTTATCAATAAGGGGTAAGAGTTTAGACATCCCATGAATGCTGTAGAAGAAAGCCGAGGTTATTTTTAACCTAGAGATTTTAATAAAGATAAATGTACTGTCCACACATCAATACAAGTAATTACATTGGAACTTACCAGTGTAGAGTATATTTTATGTACCTATTAATATATAAATATGCTTACGTTTGTGTATGTATGCTCGAATATGTTCCAAAAATTGTTATAAAAGGGGAGCAAAAGATAATAATCACAAAATCAGTGCAATAAAGATTTAGCGAACATAGATTTATAGAGAACATCGTTTGGAACAAGGGGTTAGCATGCCTACACGAGGAGGCGAGTCGATGGCAGATATGCGAGTTATCCCGACGGACGGCACCTACGGAGAGATTGGAGGCCACTAGGGCTGCTCAAACATTCGAATAGAAGTACCTGTCAGTAGGATTTTTTAAATTTCGACAATGACCACGGTGTAATGGTTAAGTATCGGCCAATAGGCTTGCTGTTTTGGGTAGACGCAGGTTTGGTTCCCATATAGGCAAATTACGGCAATTAAGTTTTCATAATTATTGCATTATCCAGCGACGGAGGGACCGGGATTGCCCCCAGTCCATTTTATGGTGATTACCTATCTACACATTATACAAAAATTGCATCGTTTTAGTCCATAGTCCATTCTGTAAAAAATTTGAGTCTGCCGAGAATTATACACATATACCTACTATTCCTACTAAACTTGTACTAAACAGTAATCTAATCCCCCCTTATTAATAGAGGATCGAGTTTGTTTTAAAAGTTGACACAAAATAATTCATTATCAGCTCTACCTATATATTACAAAAACAATTTATTGTCATTTATCGAAATAAATTGCGATGTCAGATTGTGTTACACTTTGCGTTTGTTCTGGTTTTAAGCCTAGCTCAGGTGTCAGCCCTGCATACCACACTGAGATATTGACTATCCGGCTAATGTGGGCGGTTATGGATGGAAAGTGCCCTAAAACTGGTGTAGGGTTGGCGTCGGCCGCGTGCTATTTGAATATACAAGAAAATGTTTTGATGTAATCATAACTCTGTACCCTGTCGTTTTATACCCATTGTTATACCATAATCTATCTTTCTCTATACATAGAAAACGAGTTGACTCTCTGACAATAAACATGCCTCGAATCTTGAAGGTATTTGCTATTTCCTGGGTGCTACTTTGGTATAATCGTTTAAAATTAAAATGATGTAAGACAAAAATAATTATAAAAAATACACCCACAATACAGTACAGTTTGTTACTGAGTTAAAAACATTCCTCAAGGCTAAAGCGCCCATCTAGCCCGCGAAGTTCAAATTTTATTGAGGTTTTTTAGAATTTTTTCAAAATCTGACTATATTTAAAGGCACATTTTGTAATTCGCGACAAAGACCGTGTGCAGTGCATTTATTAATATATCCAACTTACTCTAAAACATTTCAAGAACGATAGCTATCCACATAATCTGCCAATTTTTATATATTTAGTGATTAACTAGTATCATATCGAACGTGATAATATTTAGAGTAAAATAAATGTGTTAATAAACGCACTGCATACTGTGTTTGTCGCAAATCATAAAATGTTGTCTGAAACGTTTTCAGATTTTGGATAAACTATAAAAATACTCGAAAATTTTGAATTTCGCGGGCTAGACAGGCGCCTTCACCTTAGTGCTTTTTATAACATTGCGTGATTAGAAATCCAAGAGTATATTGTAACAAACTTGAGATTAGTGGACCTCAATTGCCCGCTATCAAAAGCATACCAACTTCAGTAACCAAAGCACGAACTAGTGAAGTGCGACGATCAACTATTTCTCATCTAGTCCGATGCATACTGAAATCAAAGGCACTCAGAGGCAATAGCAGGATATAATAGACTAGATCGGAGTGCTGGAGCTTGGATCTTCGATCAGGCTGCGCTATTGTGAGCGGAGCGAGTCCGCGCTCGGAACGCCTCAATGTTCCAGCCGAATATAGATTCCATTAATTAGCAGCCAGCTGGGACTCGCTCGGCAAACAAACAGACAATAAGGTATCACAGTACACATATTTGCATATCAATCGCATCTTAATCGAGTGATAGCTAATTGAATTGAGTAACATCTCAATTCCTAGTACGTTAATTGATGTATACATATTGCTATATGAAGCCGTGCATTGTGGAATATCTAGGTAGGTCCTAGGTACCTAATAGGTAATCACGAATTGGCAACTAAAATATGCAGCTAGATAAATCAATAGCTACATAAAATATTATCTATACAAATAAATAAAATTGGAGTGTCTGTTTGTAATATCAAAATAACACCTTTTCACTAAATGCATATGAAAGTACATACGACACCTATAGCAAAAACGCGATTTAATTATTTTTTTGTCTGTCTGCCTGTGTGTCTGTCTGTGTGTTTGTTCCAGGTAATCTCCGAAACGGCTGGACCGATTTTGACGGGACTTTCACTGGCAGATAGCTGATGTTATAAGGAGTAACATAGGCTACTTTTATTTTTTTAAATGTGTCCTGTCGCGCGGTCTCAGATCGCGGGAGCGGGCTTTTTTGTTAAGTTAAATAATTAAAAATTAAAGCAGATGAAGTCGCGGGCTCCGCTAGATCTATAATATAATATAAATTACGTAACTTTCAAAACCGTATTTGGAAATCTCCCGAGGCAATCGGTCCACCAACTTGGTTATCACCGCTACTTTGGATTACATAATTGAATGGTGACTCCAGTTCTTAAGTCGACTTAAATAGTTCCTGTGCAACCCCACTTTCACTAAACCAACTTAATTGCGCTCCCTACTTCTGTGGCACCCATATAACGCTATCAGATCGCGGGTAGCGTTTACAAATCCCAATAGCTACGTGCAGACTAATATCGCAGCCTTCCGAGGTCGCCTCGGACATGGGATTCTGGTGAAAGCCTTATTTTTGACCTAAGGTATTAGTTGTGCACGCGAAATTGACATGGTATCACGTGGCAAAGTCATCCGGAAGGAGTTTAATAGTTTCACGTCTTATCACATAGACAACGTCATCCGGAAAGAGACAAGGTATATGCCTCGCGTGGATACTCGGTATGTGTGAACACTCCGAAGATAAAATATGATAGCGGTCGAGCGAGGCGTCGCGAGTGTTTTCCTCGGATGGCACGCGTCCTGACGGGGCCAGTCAAAGCAGTGTCGAACTGCTAGTTCAGTCAGTAGGTACTCGGCTAATGACATTTGTTCAAGCTAAAGTGTTTGACATGCAAACAAATTACTAGTATTTCAATTATAAGCCATTACATTTACGGCACTTTCATAGTGGAAAGTAAATTTTATTTTCTCCTCAGTGCATAGCGGACGCGTCAAGTTTTCAATTATGTTAATTGAGAAGCGAGTCAAGCAGCATTTCTTGTGGACGACGCGTGGAGACCATCTTCCTAGCTAATTGAAAATAAATTAGGCACCAACTTATTACAGCACGCAATATGAACTTTGCAAGTTCATTAGTAGTTGATGAATTAAATCTTGGACGGAAGTAATTCATACCTATCTATGCACGGGAGATATATACGTAGGTAGGTATAATATTATTTTGGGTGCATTGATTGACGCTCATTCCGCAGAATGTGGTGATATTATGAATTGACGGTTCAATACTAATGAACCTATATACTTGTTTAAATAGGTATCTACCTATACTGGAGCACGTATAACATGCTCCTTTTTTTCGCTACGTCACTAATGCAAACAACATTCCTGCGTTAGGTAGATGAAAGAAGAAAGCTACCAAAAAGTTGTTAACATATTCAGTTGCAAATTTAAACGATCACGTCCGCAATTTACGCTGTAATATAAAAGCAAATAATGACAGTTCTAAAAAGAAAAACTTCCCATCGACAGCTTTATTACAAAACAGGTTAATTAACTTTGCTTGGTCAATTTGCGCAGAGACTGCGACACACTAATTCAGTTTTGCTAAAGCTAGCTTGGTACCTCTGAACTACTTATGATTTTATAATTCTCGATATTTTGCAGACGCCTCAATAAATACTAAATAGGATGTACTGCCCACGTTTTAATTAAGACCTAATCTATCTGGAACTAGTGTTGGGTTGGTGCTAATATCAACCATCAAGATTTTATGTGCTTAGCTGTGCCCCCCGACTTCGTCCGCGTAGTATTTAACGTAACAAAAATTACGGGATTATCGGAATAAAAAGTATCCTATATGTTAATCCCGGTTATAAACTATCTGTGTTCCAAATTGCATTCAAATCCGTTCAGTAGTTTTTGCGTGAAGGAGTAACAAACATACATACATACATCCACACTCACAAACTCACATTTATAATATTAGTAGGATTAGAAGGATATAAATCAGGTTAAAATATATCGCTGATTACAATTCGTAGTAGCTTAAAACGTTTTAACTTAAACGGCGTCGACTTAACATGCAAACTTCATTTGCTACGGCACATTACGTCGATGTGAGCGTACAAATACATTAGGGCACATTAACTAGTTGAGCGATCAACGATAAAGCCCGTTACATTCTATTAAAAAGTTCAGGGACGTTAACCACGTTTTGGTTACTTCTTTTCAATTTCAGGTCACGACAAAATTGCATTTAAAACTACAACTCTACGATGGCCTCAAATATTGTAAAATCGATAGAACAATAGCATACGGAGAGAATACTACGACAAAATAAAATTGGCTCACGTCCGCACGCTATTTCCATTCTTAAACAAATGTCACTTGAGAAAGATCAGAGGGCCCGACAAAAATGTATAAGTAATTCAGCATAAACGGTCCCACATCCCCTTATTCTGTTGGTACGATATCCCGTAAAGCCACGGCGAGCGGGCCCTGCCGTCGGCGTCGCCGGCGCTCGCTGTGACTGAGATGTATGCAAAGGGATCAATGAGATAAATTGCTCACCGCTGTCACTTATTTCACGGCAAATGGATGGGGGGAGCGGAGCGAGCGAGGGTGCGAGGGAATCCAAGCTAATGGTGCGCGTGGGCATTACGCTCCGCTCGGTTTAATTACGCTTTAGACAAAGGCAAATGGGCCCTAACCATCGCCGTATAATTGCTTACTAAGCAAACTAATACTTTGATAGTGGTTTTTCTTAATCAACTTTCCGTTGTAAAAGACATACTGTCGTAAATGCTGTGGCCACATCAATTACGCTGGATGGCTGATAAGCGTATAAAAACCCGTTTGCAACAAAATGTTGAATATCAACTCGGTGTGGCACTTTCCAACTGATCCGATTTCTCAGAAAAGAACCTCATTTCTTCTGACACACATATCAAAAATCACCTTATAGATAAAGCATCCAAAGTCCACCTTTAAACGCTTGATTATATTGCCGGAATACGACATCAAACGGATGGGAGCACTTGGGGCGTTGTTCCGCAAATTACACCGTTATGAGACTACAAATAACCGCAAATTTATGTAGATAGCTATCGAGTACTCGGTGTTACGTAAAACGTGTTTAAGACGGCAGCGGGGGCGATAACACGACACTAGTGTTAACATCTGGGCGCTCTCGTCTGCCGAGCATAAACATCCCGGTGTCGGCATCCTGTCTTCATTTGCATGTTTCAGGCGCGCTACATCGGCAGCCGTGCCGACAGTGTCAATGGGATCGTTATCTGAATTTATTCAAAGTAGGCGCCCTAGATTAGGCGGGTATGTCTATAGATTAACAAGCTTATACTGTGTGATATCGTGTGAATATAAAATAAATAAATAAATATCGTCAGACTGACACACCAACTGATACTACTGAACAACCAATACTACGCGGACCAAGTCGGTGGGCACAGCTAGTAATTTTATATTATAACTAGCCTGTGCCCGCGACTTTGTCCGCGTAGTATTTAACTTAACAAAAATTTCGGGATTATCGGGATAAAAAGTATCCTATGTGTTAATCCCGGTTATAAACTATCTGTTTTCCAAATTTCATCCAAATCCGTTCAGTAGTTTTTGCCTGAAAGAGTAACAAACATCCACACAAACTCACAAACTTTTGCATTTATAATATTAAGTAGGATGGTAGTAGAGGAATGGGCGATGGGAAGACTATTGCAGCAGTTAAAAGGGGCAATCAACTTTGGCTGCTCCATCCGCGGCATTGCATTGTTGAATCGATAGCTAAAGCACAATGGCCGCCCGTTTGCCAGCTCCATAAAAGTGAAATATAACAATAACCCAACCGCGTGCTCCTCTCCTTTCATGTTACGTACGTCTCCGTACACAATTAAACGCCATTGTTAAACCCAATCGGTACCTCACTAGATCCTAGCACATAAAGGATCAAATAAATTGAATTCAAACGGCTCACGGTCGGTGCCATAACAATTTGCAAGTCTACATTGCCCACTAAAAGGAAAATTGTCAATTTGTGGAGTTTTCTCTAGAAGCCGCATCAGATTCAGCTTCAGCCAATTTTTTGCAAACGTAGGGAGGCTATGATCTCGTTATGCGTTACCAATAGTCCCACAACCTTCGATTTGTAGAATAGAGGCACCTAGTTTCTGTGAAATCAAATAATCAGGCTGTACTATATATATTATCAGCATAAAAGTATCTTGATTGTTGTAAACTGAAAGCAGTAGAATTGTAAAACTTTTTTAAATTCCGCGTGAAAGCGCTCGAACGAAGTGAGAATATTTCCAATAATCCTATAGAAGCATACATTGGGCCCTGTAAAATATGTATAACTCGTGAAAAAGTATTTAGCGCTCCGCTGTGACAGGCCGCCCCCGCCCCGCCCGCTCCGCCCGCCCAGCAGGCAACACCGGGCGAAAAATGTATTAATGTATTTTCATCAATAACTTGCTATTTTAAACGAAGTCAATGTTCGTGATTGTTTGCAACGTGAAAATATGAGACGAGTTATTAAGATAGGTACTTATATAAGTACCTAAAGTCACCATTTGTACCAATCACACCTGCCCTACCTAAAAGCCGACCACGAAATTATACCTACATAAAGATAGATACACACAAATATACCACGGCCAACGAGAAGCGATACGAAAATTATTTATTTTTCAAATTCCGTCTTCATTTATTTTTGATGATCGTAAAGGATTCCGACGCAGAATTGACAGAACCGACTTGAACTCTATCATTTCGTATCGCTACTCGTTAGCCGTGGTATAGATTATGTTACCTGCCTGTCCGCCTATTTCCCACGGGACACTCAAGATGGGAGTCGTATCTACGACCATTTTCCGTCACGCGAACCTCTCGTTAGCGGGACAATAAGTAAATAGGTAGCCGGTAGATACTCTAAATAATAAATGCTTCACGCACATGGGGTTGGGTTTAGTCCGTCGACGCACCGAAGAGATAAGGAACACGAAGTTTTTAGATTTGTCTCAACTAATCATATCTGTACCTTTACTGGTTTTACAAATGTAAGTAGGTAGGTACACACCTTTAAAATAGCGTGTAAATTAGTCTAACGTGTTTAAATTATAATCTACTTTAATATCAGTGTAGGTTGGTAGGTTATTATTTTATTACTAATGGTCTATTAATTACTGGTCTAGTAAGACACTTATTAATAGTTCTAAAACATGTCATGTTAATAACATAACTAAAACTCTAAAGCAATAAATTTTGTATTGAAGGTTCCGCCAAGTAATGCCTTTTTTATGTGGGGAAATCCTCCTGTGGGAGTACAACCCCATGGAGTCCCTTCTCCCGCTAAACGACGCCTAATAGTACCTAGGTACTCTAACGACGTCTCATCATCATCATCATCAGCCTATACTTGTCCACTGCTGGAATACGCCTCCCCTAATGAGCGCCATAGCGCCCTGTCTTCAGCTTGCCGCATCCAGCATCTGCCTGCAGTCTTTCGCAGATCGTCATCCCATCTGGTCGGAGTCGACGTCTAGGTACAAATTACTAAATACATACTCTATACTTACTTACCAAAAACTGGTCGACCTTTAGCGTGATTCATGCACTCGAAACAAGACATCATTACGCACGGTACACACATGTACAAATAAATGGAGCCAATAAAAATGATAGGGCCCGATGATGTCGACTCGCCCTTGCATGTAAATGGGCTGCCGGCAGTGACATTGCGGCCACTTGGAAGCTGTAATCTTAATTGCGCCGTTTAAGATAATTTAAGCCCTTATTATTTCGTATAAAGTCATCGGCATCAATGCATTTGAGTCACCGCCATTGAAACACCGAAATGTGTTACGTAACTTCAAATGAAGAGCTTAAGTACCAAATTAATTGTTTTGCTTTTACTTCAGTGTATCAGATCAGACGACTTTATTATTTTTTGGTAGGTAATAGTATAAGTAAGTACCTACTTAGCCACTTATGTGACTTATGTGAGATACAGTATGTGGAAACCCAGTGTTGAATTGAACTCGGAAATTATTGTCATTTCATATTCATATGGCATCTCGTTCGTCACGTTTATAAACCAGAAATCTTTGCGTCGGAAGCCTACCTTGAAAATTTAGGCCTGTATTAATAAATCGATCTCAAGTCTGAGAGCGATCTTGGAAATGTCATTCTTATGTCATACCAGTACAAAATTACATGTCAAACTCGCACTCAAGATAGCTCTCAGACTTTAGATCGTTTTATTAATACGGGCGTTAGTGGCTAAGGCTAGGCTAAGGTAATCAGAGGGCTTGAAGAAGCGTCCCAAAAGAAAACAAAACAACTTCTAATGTCTTATGCAACTACATATGTGCATTCGAGATCCGAAGTGTTAACGGTAAACACATAATAATGTCCGAGAATATCTAAACGGTTATCACAAAGCGGGTGAACTCTGCAAATACGCACAGGTTTCGTCTAGACTTTGGCCGAAACCCGTCGCATTTACGAACGGTCCCGTGACCAGCGATATGACATTAGCACAATATTATGATAAAGCACTCAACTTTATTATTCATTAATCATTACAGATATTAGAATAAATTCAATGTTACTTTCAAAACAAAAACCAGACATCATTCAAATTAAGCTGCCTGGTTATGGCATATCGTAGCGTACATAGGTAGACATAGCATTAAAATTATAATAATTTAACATGCGTGGCTGAAACAGACGGAATGGGTATGCCGTCGTATCGTAAAAGGTTTTAATGAAAGCCATAACTGGAGCTGATTTCAATTTATGCGTACGCGACGCCTGGCTCCGAACTAAGTTATTAAACCGAAGAACCTTATGAGCAGCGCGCGCAGGGAATCCAATGAGACGCTTCAAAAGTACTTACCTTGTAATGTGTCTGCCTAGGTACACTATGATGACCAGGCACCTTCACTGGAATAAAGTCTGGATTTCACTTTTGCCCCATAAGACACTTGTACCTGTAAGTGGACGTTCACACGGTTAGCCCGGCACCGTTAATTCCCATACATTTTACTGTATGTATCCGGATTTCAAACTATAGTAGTTATCTGACAAGGATGTGTAAACAAAACCGTGTCGTCTTGATAGTGTGAACGGCCGCTAAAACCATAATAATACCTACTTTAGAACATTTCGCTTCGCTAACATAGCCACACTATTATTTATTCCCTACTTCAACACCTTAAATAGATAAATAGAATACATTGTACGTAAATCTAAATATATATAACTCAAAGGTGACTGACTGACTGACTGACATAGTAATCTATCAACGCACAGCCCAAACCACTGGGCGGATCGGGCTGTAGTTTGGCATGCAGGTAGATGTTATGACGTAGGCATCCGCTACGAAAGGATTTTGATTAATTTAAAACTTTGACAATTAAATTCCACGCGGACGAAGTCGCGAGCACAGCTAGTTTCTTATAAATGTATAACAAAACTGATTCTGAGTAGTCCCAATAAGTATATAACCTCGTTGTCTTCTAAATTTACAATTACACATCTTGTTACACAGAAATCTTTACAGTCACTACAATTACACATAAACATAGCCCGTAGTGAATGTCGAACAGTTGCCATAGCACGGCCTGTGAGGCCGGTGGAGCGATATCACAGTGCCCACCCTGCACAGACCAAATATTCAAAATGTTGTTTTAGGACAGTGTCAACAACAACATTGTAGCAAGACAACATATTAATTGCAAATAACCATACCCTACTTATGCTGTTTGCAAAGGTCGGTCAAAGGACTGGGAGCAGATCCGCAATGAGAGTCAGACAAATTACACGGTAAACATTAAACAGAAGCTAAAGTCGGAGATGCTGCAAAGGTGGTAGAGTTAAGCTTTTGCCACGTCGTACAAGCGTACGACCCGCCCAATGTTAAGCAGTTACCGCAACCTATAGATATGATGCTTGCAATACCAAAGACATTGCTCGCACATTGCTGACCAGAAGGAGAGTGGTACAAAGGGAGAGGGGTTGGTCTTCTGGCTCTCAAACTCATCGTTCGAGATGATTGTTACTTTACACCGGTCTTATGTGTGAGGGTGGTACTGCCCTGTTTAGAACTGTAGTTAATTGACTTACAGTTTGACTCTACCATCGATAAAGTTCTGAATAAACATATAAGTAAAGTACTTACCTCATTATACCTGAGAAACAATGGACTCACCGATATAAATTTACATAGATATCGCAAGTGTCACGATTTGTATTGAAACCAAGCGTGCCGAATTTTTAACACTTTCTGTGACGTCATTAGTGACGGGAAATCCAAACCGCTTCAAAGACACCGATGCCGTCGATGCCCCTCCGCCCGCTACGATTCCCTCGAGTGATGATCACGCTCATACTCATATTTTTATATCTGTAGTCGCGAGAACTGTAAGTTGACGGCGACCAACCTCGACGCTTGGTCGGGGTTTTCGGACATGCTAAGTACATACATTTGCGTTATCTATGTAAATCTATATCTGTGAATGGACCCATCAAACTAACATTAATTAAACAATCGCTTTTTAAACCACAGTGGTCCGCGACATTCGTTACAGGGATGCCTAATCAAACTGTAAGGATCGTGTTAATAAATCGATCTCAGTCTGAGAGCGATCTTGGACATGTCATCCTTATGTAATTTCAGTACAAAATGACGTGTCAAAAGCGTACTGTAAGGTCCATGTCGGCGCACTGGCCACTATCGATATACGTTCTTGGCTGATTATAAAATAATGAATTTAAGATTGAAAAAACGGATTTACTATTTAATGCTTGTGCATGCGTACGGCGTATGTGTTTGCAGGAGGCCTGACTGAACTCCACCACGCCATCATCACATTAGGCCCTCCTCCCTGATGACGTGGTCGAAAATTTGAGTCAGGCCTCCTACAAACGCATACGTCGTACAAAAATGTACAAGCACAGAAAATCCGTATTTTCAATCTTAAATTCATTATTTTATAATCAGCCAGGAACGTCTATCGACAGTGGCCAGTGCGCCGACATGGACCTTACAGTACTCAAGACCGCTTTTAAACTCATCAAAACACGGCAAAATAAATTGTTAGTATGAACATGTGGCAGCTAAGTACACAAGTTGCTCAGCTGCCGTGAACACGTTCAGTAAACTCGGTATCGGGCTAATCGAATCGACCTATACTTACTCGGCTACGGGCTTGTCGTAAATACGGTCCACTTTATTATCTGTTCCAGATTTAACAGCTCCTCTCCAGCCCGGATGAACGTTAACGTGACTCGCTAACTTGCTATCACATCGCGCTGTTAAACACTTAATTGAATCGTACACGTGTTCCTATCGTGATGATCCAGTGTGGGAGATATTAATATTTTCGGATTTTATTACACAATGCAACAGCAGAATAAAGATAGCAGTCGAAAAATAATATTGCAATAAGTACCTACACGTATTGCGCTTATGTTTACATTTTCAGATGATGCCTATCTAAGAAATTTTTCAGGGATTTTTTTTCAAATAGGTAGGTACCTTAAATAATATGGAAAGGTTTTGTGGTGAGATTATTGAAACTTTAGCGTAGGTAATTCTAGTGTTTTGATTAAAAATCTTAACTTTTAAATAAGTAGGTAAATGAGCACGAGTGATATGAACGAGGTTGGAGTGGATGTGAGTATGACAGGAAAGCGCGATGAATGGAATGAAAAGACATACTGCGCCGACCCCAGATGATGGGAAAAGGTAAGGCAGATGATGATGAAGTAGATAAATGAGCACATTGATAAGAAGAGAAAAACGCACATGAAAGAACAAACAGGAGCACGTGCAATCTTCACTACTTCAAATGATATGAAGGCTTGGCTCATACAGCGCCGTGTTTTATGAAATTTTATGCGTTCGACCAGCGCCTGTCAGTTGGTGCTTTAATTGAACCGCGCGTCAGGCTCGTGATATACGAGAGCCGCTCGCCGGCGCCGCCGTCGGCAAACCGACCCTCGCCAAACAATTAATCCCACATAAACAATTATCGAGATCCGATTTATATCCGATAAATTCGTTGAATCGAACACTTAACCCGTCACTCTCTTTTAATGATAAAAAAATCCAGTACGAGTTAATTATGTAGCGAAAATATAGATACGATTTCATTTAAAATCGCCCCAAGGTACTTCAATTCGATAAAAGTGGCTGCCCCACCGGTACGCCTGCGATTTGGACTTTATAGTTTGCGTTGTTTTCCCAAAGGATCCAGAGTTAGCAGGGTTGAAGCGAACCCGATCAACAACTTTGATGATCTGAGAAGTTTAGACATTGCGTTCTACTTTTATGGTGTTGCTATGTTGATAACCCTTTCACAAGCATTAATAAATTAAAAAGGATCTTAAGCCTAAAATCAAAACAAAAGAAAGACCAAACTGGATAATCATTATTTATTTATATTTTCATGAAACAAAATTTTTCTTTAAGAATTTTAATAGGATGATACTATTAACTGCACTTCATGAGACAATTTACTATATACCTACAGGGATACTTGAAATTGGACTTGCGATAGATATTAAATTCTTTTGGTGATCGATTGGATCATATTCTAGAAAAAAATACGGTATTTCGTATAACAAAGTGGTCGAGTAAAAGTTGTTACATCGGAGTTCCTCTATAATACCCTGCAAGGAATACGTCGAATTGCCAGCAAACCTATTTACCATAATTTACTTTAAAATGTAATTAAATTTGAATGGCAGGAAGAACATGTTCAATGTTTGTTGGTAACACGGGCGCGGGCGCAATCAGACCGTCTCCTGCGCCGACATAAACCACGAGCCGTCAAACTTTATGTTTTCTTATAATCTCGACGACGACGATGTGTGAAATATAAGACCGAAATAAACATAAAATTCTCACTAACAACGTTTTTACAACTCGGCAAATAAGCCATTGTAAGGACTTCAGTTTATTTTCCATGATCACGTTGTAAACAACGTGGGTATTAGGTTACATTTATGATTGTATGAAACAGACCCTTTATGAAAAATAATATCAATATTATAATAAATAAAAATATGCAGAAGTGCTAGGACATAAGTACCCGCTTTTCAGCCTCAACAACAGTTCCTTTATAAAACCAGATAAAATAACGGGGTGTTGTCATTTACCAATCAAGGTAACGTCTTACCTAGAAGCGGATTTTAGAGTCGTGTGGACTTACTATAACCTAACTAACATGGATTACGGAATATGTGCTACCTTTTTCTACATTTGACTCATAGACTGGATGCGAAATCTCATGAATTATTTAAAAGTAGATATAATTGTATGTGTGAGTACACAATTAAGTTAACTATTGTTTGCGAACTGAATTGTAAAACTCTAGAAGCTAATCAGCTTCTGGAGTTAATAGAATGACATGAAACCTTGTGCACGAACACAAACTTTGAAGAATATAGTACTAAAGAGTAAAGATATAAAATAAAGTTAGCTTCTTTTCCCCGGATCAACGTTGACATAAACGGTACAAGCTAGTCAAATTCATCTATTTGCTGACAGAAGTTCGCTACTTACTGCTGGCTTTTCATAATATTAATATCTCGTGGCGCAGCGGGCAGGTAAACGAAACTTCAAAACACGACAAACTTTGCGGAGATATGAGAGTAGAAAATTTAATATTCCTGTAGTTGCACGGTTTTAAATGTCAAGAGGAAATTGATTTTGAGTTATAAAACACCGGATAGGTGAATTCTAGATGCTGTTTCTTGCTGAAATGTTGTAAAAGTGTGGTAACGAAATCACATTCATATTTCACATTAAACCAAATATAACAATAAACAACAAAAAGGAAATATACAGAAGTTAAGAATATGGTTGATTTAAATACTGCAGGTAGGTATTATTGATAAGGTTTGCGAAGCAGTCGTCCGGTAACAGGTAGCTGTAATAAGTTCCCGTCGCGCGGACCGCGCTGACACTTGCCCCGCCCTTAGGCTAATTGCCGCCTACTTGTTTATTTACGCACCACCATTAAAATAGCTGCATGCGCATACTTTTACATATTACTATAATAAAGTGGAACAGTAGCACGGTATCCAGCAGACTTTATAATCGTGAGCGTTATGATAGTCTGACATCTTGTTCAATGAGCATTTATGACACTTGGGTACGTACCTTTAACAGCTGCTTCTATTACTTCTATGCTCCTTAGTGTTAATAGCACTGGTTCCACAACTAAACTCAGCCACAATGTGCCTCGTTCTCGCCGCTTTTCTGTCACAAATATGCCATATGTGCGCACACGCAAAGGCGGGCAAGTAACACTAACACTTTCTACGAAAACTGTAGCATCGTTGAAGCGCAAGGACTTCGCTTTTCCAAAATTTACAACCACTCCTATATCATTTAAGTCGCCTTTTAAAACTCTGCGTATGTTAACCCTATAAATTCTCGTACCGTCATAGCTCGAATTGACACCAAACACTTTACCCGTAAATACGTACTTTGAGAGCAACGTCACGTGCTTTAAAAAAACTTTGTCGTACGTCACACTTCTGTTGCATGCGGAGCTCGCATAATGTCGACTGCGAAGCAGGTCGACGTCACTGCGCGGGAATTGCAAGTCAGTGTTGACCGTGTCCAGCGTCAGCGTCAAAAAAATTAACGAAGCGAAGGCCCACATCGCGAATTATAAGTCAACAATTACGCGAACGTCCCCGGTGCGTGGATGTGTTCTGCTGGCCGCTGTCCACATTTATCAGATAAGGATCGCGCGTCACGCGAGGATTTGTGACGCTAGAGCGAAGCGTGCGCACTAGCGCAGGGCGCGCAGGAGGCTGTCGCGCCGCGCGACCTCTCTACTCTCTACCCACTCACTCCAGATCGTTCACCTACCCCCTACATATTTACATACTGATTGGTCCGGCGTAAATAACACCACGCACCGTGTAATAGGACACCTGGTGATTGGATGCGACGTTTATCGCGACACTATCTTGATTTGTAGAGTCAGAAAACGAACTAATGCTTCCCTTTCCACGTCTTCATAGAAACCCCATTTGTTAACCGAACGTCTCTATAAAATTTAATGTAACAAGGTATAAGTACAACACACGAATTTTAATATAAAATAAAATAAAGCAAGGCAAGTTCTTACGGAGACTAATAAAATATGTATAGAGGACACCCTGGGTCGTTAGATGGTCCCTCGTAAAAATAATCAAAGAATATTAGTGGTACTGTAAAGTTCAGTACCTAAAGCAACTTAGTAGGTCAAAAATCTTAATTGCAGTCGATGCTGTAATTCGGTATGTAACCTCGTGCTCACATCCAATGATCAGACACACTCATTATATTGCACCTCATAATTACACAGAAGGAGGTGCGTACGGCAGAGGCGCGATGAGATAATAAATTATAATTAAACTATCCGCTAACGGCGAACATAATTCAATCAATCATCGGTAATAACCGCTCTGTAAAAGATCCTTTTACATACCGTACTCATTAAAGTTTATCGATGAAGGTTTTGTCGGTCAGTCGAGCGACAGCGCGCCACAAAAAATCATTACTAAAGCGTAAACCGGCGACATCAAAAATCAATTTGTTTTCTTGCCTCTCGGGACCGTCCTCTCTTCGTTTTTGCAGCGAAAGAAATATCTTGCTTACAATATAATTTGTAATAGTACATTGTTACATGAGTGGTGAAAGTCACTTATTTAGTCCCGATACGCTCGGGCCGCTAATAGTTCGAGGGACAAAATAAGTCTTTCACCCGAGGTAAACACTGTGCTTTTCATTACGAATACAAGGAAAGTAAAAATAAAAACAGGAATTGGCTAAAGAAATAATACAAGGAAGTATGAACAATACTCTACAACTCCAAAAAAAAAAGATCGGATTGCCGCCTATTTTGTTTTTTTTTTATTGGCTGGCCAACTTTATTATTTAGCCATTATTTTTCATTTTCATCTTTAAATATTTTGCCCAAATCTATGTTATTTTAAAGAAATTGTTGAAAATAAATTATACTTAAGTCATTTAAAAATATATATTCTTTAATTAATACTTAACTTTATGTTATTTCAATTTTACATCGTGCTGTAATTGAGTGACTGTAGAAAAAGTTTGAACATGGTTCCATGGTTAGAAATGTGAAAATGGAACTAGTTTTTTTTTATAATTTGACAGCTGTCAGTTGAAAGCGATTCTCCCGGGCCGGAAAAGTATTACTTTCAACCCGCTCCTCAGGCAACTTCAGACCTACTTTCAGAGTATGAGTAATGAAAAAGTAATTAGGTACCGGCGGTTTGCCTATGACAACCACGCGGAGAGAAACAGTTCCTGAAGTTTACATCATAACGTACTTTATTATTTCATTTAACATAAACCAGGCACACGATCAGTATCACCTACCTACTCATTACCATTTTCCTAAGCCTAGAATTATTAATCTACGTACCTAATGTAATCTAGAAATATGATCTAAAGGAGGCATGTAATGTGTGAAATTACCAGCCACTAGGTAGAAGTAGCCTTCTAATGCTTAATAAACTATCCATTTGTATTTGATATTTTCAAGAATTACCACGTTAATATTCTAAAGGCATTATCATATATTTACTGCCACTTATATGGTATTGATATATGATATTTGAACACAAAGCCAACATAATTGGTGGGATTAATGTAGAACCCGTCTACAAAGCAGGCCAAAGCTGTTTGAAACGCCAAACAGAATATGTTTCAAAAATGTATACAAAAATTTGGCGCATATTTATAAAGGTCCATGTAAACAGGGGTCATAAAATTAAAATTCATGCCTACAAAGGCGTTCTAGTGGAGTTGCAATTAATATGAAAATCTCTGGACAATATTTATGGCACAGGCGAAATTATTGCCGAGTATAATATTTACTGACGCGCCGTATTTTACACGTCGAGCGGATTACTCGCAATATATAAACGTAATCTGCGTTATCCAAATTTAATGGTCGCTATTTGACACCTCGATCATTTGCATTTTCTGTAAATACTCAATGGGATTGTACTTATTACCACCGTTTATTATAGCCGGCGGCAGGCCGCACACTAGCCCTCGTTATTTATGATAACGACGACAAGCCGACAACCTTCGATTTGCCTGCATAGTTTATTGTATTCTCCATACAACCCTCCAGGCTCTCAGGTGCTGTGTAAATGATACCTCTCCACATTAACACAAAACTGTCGAATTGATTTGCGTGCAGCATAAAACCGCGCCAGGATTAGAACGTACCAATAGGTCTGTATCAAATCTGTATTCTATTATGCATTATGTCAGGGTATTACAAATGAGCTCGCGCTAACCCCGCCTCCTCTAAGCGTGCAGCGGGATAATTTCCGACATGTTTGTAGTGATTACTTTCACAACTGCCACCCAGCAGCGGCGGTTGCGTGAAATATGGCCACACCTATGTTTACGTTTTCAAATAATCCTCTGCACCAGGGAATTATAACCCGTGAATAAACATAAAAGAGCGCGGTGGCGCGGCAGGCTGTAATTCCGCACTGGAAACGTCGTAAATAATTGTGGTGGCTTTCATACTAATTCCTCGGCAAGAGTGAAATCTATGACAACCCTCGCTTGCGCACTTATGAAAAATTGTTTGCAACTTCACAACCTGTTGCTTTGTACGTTTTTAATGTATTTTTTACTTTATTTTGAGAGACCAAATACTAAGCGTTGGAATAAATGGAGTAAACCGCTGTTTTATTCAGGAATATCAGGCATGTGGTAGATGTGTAATTAGTAATACCGTGACATGCGTCAGAGAGCCAGCGAGCAGGCATGAGCGTTATGTTGGCGCTTATATACATGTGCTCGTCTCTCGTAGGATGTCACAGAGGTAATTACACATTCCTCAACCGCTCTTGATATTAACCCGTTTGAAAATTCAAACAATGTCGTGTGCTAGGCGTTTCCTATGAGAATCTGTAAACAAAGCATTATCTTGCTCTTCTGCTATCTGAATAGGCATTTTATACATGAAAGCATTAACTCCTTGATACAGGTAATTGTTCATTATGTTCTAAAATCTAGATCTACGCCTTCTTGCGGTATCAGCGAGAAAACATAATAAGTATTTATATTCAAATTTTTTGTCGCCGCGATACCTAGTTTACCGACTTGTTCTATAAAAAGAAACAAAAAGAAAATCTAGTCGGTTGAGAAAAAGCTAGGTATTTAGGGCTGATTTCACAAACACATAACCAGCCGTTAAATCAGCAACATATTATTGTTTAAAGTGTATGTATAGTTACTTTTAACAGTCATTTAATACACTATCGGTTCGTTAATGTGTCTGTAAACTAAGCCTGAAATATTTTGCAACAAGACTGAAAGTTTCCATATATGAAATTCCTATCAACACGGGTAGGTAAAACGAGTACACTCTCGCATAAAATAGAATCAATTCCACAGAAACTGAAAAGTTTCCGCTACCAGTTTTCGAGCGGAAAATAAACCCACCCCGCGGCTTGTACGTTCCTTGAACAAGTTTCAGTTTGTATAATTGGATAAGCGGAATTTTCCTAAAGTGTTTCAAAACTAAAAAGATGTTAACCCAACTTGGTTAATGTTTTTATGCTATTTAAATTCAGCGTTGGCCGAATACACTAAAAAACCGTTCTTCTATTAAGTGCTGTGTGACTCTATTAAAGATATAAATTAAAAATATTAACACAAACAAAAATAAAGAGTACGTATATAATTGCATTAGAAAAATAATGTTACGGGAAATATAATTATACGCGAAATTCAAAACCAATAATTATGCGGAAAACCCCACAGGCCGGTGTACGTTTTCAATCAGCAAATGTAATTTGACCCACAAATCTATCTAATGGAGTTTATTCATGTGGATGTATAATTAAAACGAGCGTAATTAAAATTAAAGGAACAGTTGGGTACCGCCAAATCTAAATTATAAAGCTTAGTAGGTAGATAAGCTTATAATCACGAAGGTCGCCAGGTTTCGCCGACCAGTTATAAACAAGCCTTTGTTCCTCGGCCGTTTTAACTAACCCCTGACCCTTTCTTAAACACCTTCCGTGCTGAATTCGTTTCTATTCTGGTGTCGTTCTTAACAAATACTTTATAAGCACTTAGCAGGCAAAGGCCCATAGACGTTCTTGGGGCGCTGGCGAAGGAGTTCGCTTAACATTTTATGATAGAGCACCGCCTTAATTATTCAACGAACCCTGGAGATACGTTGTTGTATTTTCTTAACCATATTTATGAGTAGCAGCCAATATCCAAGGAAAAGTTAGTAAAAATAACGCATAGGTTTGTAATAAAAAAAATGCTGGAGAAATGAAATTGAAAAGATTCACATTTCGGTCCAATTTTTTTAGGTGCATGTGGGTGGGTGTATTTGCACATTTCTAGGTATTTTGAGATTAAAACACCTTAGAATTTTGACACCTATTTTATTCACCGGTCCACATATACAGTGCCGTCGTTATCGTATTGCACGGCAAACAATTTTTGTTATGTAATGTACATTTGTGCCGTGCAAAAACTAATTATGCAACAATAATAGCGCAAAATGCAGCGGTGTAAGTGTTCTGCTTATCTAGTTAGATCTTACTTTATAGTTCCGTACGCAAACTTGCTTTTCCTCTAGTAATATTATTCGCGTATTATGTACAAAAGAGATTGCTCTTAATAACACTAAAATACAGATAGACGGTGATAACGTCTCGCGAGATAATATCAAAATCGGAACCCCAACGTTAATTTCCATCATCCCATTTCGCACAGAGAGTCACATCAATACGACAACGTTAAGCGACAGTGGGGGAAGGGGGGAATAATGAATAGAGGCTTTTAGCCATATTACAGTGGCGCAGGCGGTTGAGCAGGGGACTGTTATGACGAAATTAATGTCTGCCGCCTAAGTGAGTACTCATACCCACCTCAATCTTAATGACGTGAGGACGACACCCGTGACTGAGGAAATATTTTTGTGAATATAAGTCATCGCGATGGTATCGTTTTAACCTTTCCCCACATCATAATGGCGGCTAATTTACATGTAGGTAGTATGAAAAGGTTACGGGATCTATGAAAATTGTTATATTTGTAAGATTTTTTTTTAAATGGTTAAAAATGTATTAAACAATACTGGCACTAGTACTCAAAGGATTTCTATATTATGTATTTTAAAAGGGACGAGGCATATAATATGCGCACGCATCTGCCTGTCTGATTCATTTGGATAAATATCCAACTATGATTCTCTTAACTCATACTTATCTGAATATGGTGCTATGCCCCCGGTGACCTCCAACCTCCCCTTACAGTCACGCCTTACCCTTCAACTCTGTTCTGAATCTGATCTCTGCACTGTTTATGAAATTCTGGCCGCAGCAGTCTGAACTGATTCTTGATCGCCGCAGCGATATATATACCTTATTTACAGATATTCGATGTCATTATAATGTTCTCATAGCATTTTCTCAGTCGTACAAACACTTTGATAAGTTCATATAAATTCATACATGATAAACCAATAAGAGTCACAATTATTATTCTAGCACTTACCAACAGACCGTTCTTGTTGATGCACAATCACTTCCTGCGTCGCCGACCGCAAGTACTTAACTTGTTGGCTCCGTTTTGTGCATATAATTCGACTACCCTCTTATTATATCATTTAACTCCTCTTATCATTATTTACCCGCATTTGAATAACAATATAAATTCACCATGTATCGAATGATGATTTCGCGATCTTTCGCGACAATACCACCACTTTTACCTACTCCTGTAAGAGGTTTAATCGCGACCAGTAAAAGCTAAATTATCTTGGAACCCGCCCGAATGTAATGAAAAGATTGTTTTAGAGAAGTTAAAAGAAGATAATCCACTTCCATTCGTTGCAAAACGTAAGACAAAATGAAAAAAAATATCCTGTGCACATTCCAATATTTTAGTACCTTAATACCTAGTCATTTTTAATTAAGTATAATAAAGCTCAATTACTCGACCAGTGAACAGAACACGTGGCTAACACATCTTTGCAATGAAAATGTTATAAAATAGTTTTAGCAGCTCGTCTCGGATAAGTAATCGCCTATTTAAAACCCCATTATCGTCAAGAAGCGAAACTTATAAAAATAATTTACGACTTCCACTTATTCTCATAACGGAATAAAGGTTTTAAATTTTGAAGTCCCTAGCTTTTATGAAGTAGACAGAGCGATAAGGAGGATTATAAAAGAGAAGTGGGGGTGAAACGATGATAAGGGCATAATGGGGCTGCAATGAAGCCGAGGGAAACGTTAGACGGTTTACGAAACTTTACCGACTTGCCGCTTTTAATGACAAGTCTGCTATAAAATAAATCTTTGATTAATTATGAAATAGGTAATGAATAACAGTGATCCAATTTGCACGTGGCTGTACTTATTTTATACGTACCTTATAGTTATTATTGACTGATTCATTTCCCAAACACTGCAAAAGTATATTATGAGTATTACGAAAATATTAAAGCATTGGGTGCGTCATGTTTTTTTTAATATTATGTGCCAAAGGTACACAATTAAATATTTTTATAGATATTTTTAGTATTTTTCAATACACTCCTTCCTAACCTACGTACCTACAGTAAATTTTGAAATTTACTGTAAAGTCCCGCCTATCTGTTTAAATATTTCTACCTTAACGAAAGGCGAAACCAATTAAATAAGCATTGATAAAACTCGACACATTTTTGGAATAAATAAAAAACAAACATTTCAATAACTGTATAATAAAAGGAGATCATTTGTTATAAAATGCATAGTTAGATATGTTAGAGATAACAATTTGTTACAATATTAGAAGTCGTTAGAAAGTAGATTTACACGAATATCACATGGCAAGGTATAGTAGTTTCAGTACATCAAGTTTATTAGGTCGATATTTAGTCTACTTATTGCAGTAATATATAACTACATAAACACAGATAGGTACAGTTGATTCGAAATTGTAGGTAATTTACGTAGATTCCATTAACTAACAGTGAATAAAATATGAAATTACAACAGAAAATCACTACGTACTTACATTGTAACAGTAGTGATGAAGAAAAATCTCGGCACACAGAACGCGGTGCGACAAAAAGATACAAAAGCAAATTAGCGCGAACGCCATACCATATTTGGTTTACCATGTCAAATTGTAAAATATAATAAGGCACAAAACACTCCAAAAGCGCTGATTAAGGGAAAAACTCTGTAAACAGGTTGCGGCTTCGCGAAACATTTCCAAGAATCTCTCTTCACTGTGAAAGATTTCCCGTAAATGTCAGCACCTTCAAAAGCTTTTTGTTTTTGAGCAAATTACTACGTAATTACCAGGAAACCGGATCCGAAAAAGGATGTCACCCAATTCTTTGCCATGATTATCTTGAATCATGAACAACATAATTATTGTTCAAAGAAATCCAAACTTTAACTTCAAAATCGTAAATAATAATTTCGTATAAGTAGCTCTCATTAGATATTATTACACCGAGTTCTGTGAGTCTATAACGAAGCCATTTACGGACATACCAATCGCGCCAAGTTGTGTGGGGTACAAGATCGCAGCCCGTTCGCGGTGATCGTCAGCCCTCGTGACGGCGGTATCAAGTCACGGCCACTCACGCGCAGCCGATGCACGCAACCAATGAAACCAGGTATAGCTGACGCTCCTGACAGTCTGAACCAAAGACAAATAATAATAAATAAATATGTATCGCCAGACGAACATACCAACTGTATGGTCCCAAACTAAGCAACGATTGTACTATGGGTACCGTACAATGGACTGGGGGTGATCCCAGTGACACCCAGACCTGGGCAAATTACGTAAAGGCCACTTCCGAAACTTGCCCCGGCGGGAATCGAACCCGCAACCACCATGTGCAGTAGGCCGAGCGGCCTACGCTCGAACCACTGCGTCAAGCGGTCGTCATACTATACATTACAAATACTACATTTTACGTTCTACCAAATATGAACAGCCAATTATTTAGTGATAATTCTTCGAAATACCACAGAGAATTTGGTAGCAAAGACTCATAAGGTGTCTTGGCCAAACAATTTTAATTAGCTACTGCTAAAACAACTGTAAAGAAATGCTGATATGTAAATTGTCTCATCAAACTTTTCTCAATTAATCTTACCTTGTGACGTTTTCCGGAGGCTGGCCGATGTAGATGTAAGGATCTACATCCAGCGAGCTCATACGGCCATGAGCTGAACCCATCGCTGTCGCAGCTCCCAGTCTCAAAACCGCATCTTTCTTATACCTCCTCGCGGATATTTTGGTTCTTCCATCGGTTTTAATCTTCCCTGTATACAATTCCATCGGCCCGCTCCCGGCATCCCAACGCAGCACCGCCTTATCATCCACAAAGCCAAGCCACAGATGGTCCCTCGCCCCGGAAGCACTCACTAGGGCGCCCTGGCCGCATACTGCAGAAACCTCTGCCCAAATATCGAAGCGCTTAGCGGGAAGCCTCACGCGAGCCGTCATCCCCGCCTGACCATCAAACAACGGCACGTCATAAATGTCGTTGCTATTCTCCTCCACAATCTCTTCACTTGAATAGTCTCCTATATCGATAGAGTCGAAATCGTCTTCAACATCCTCAAGCACAGTTAGGCTCCTATCCTTAGACTTCACGCAATTATCTTGAGAAGTACTCTCTGTGATACTATAAGAGCGAGTGTAGACATTGTCTGCGAATAACCATTGGAAGAAGAGAATTAAACTTTTTATTATTATTAAATCAAATATACTATAATTGGTTTTACTGTAAATCTAGCTTTGATTCTAGCGATACCCAACCGGTGGAAGAATGTCGATACACGTCAGCTCGGGTTCGGGGCTGTCGGGTTTGCCGCTGTCACTCGTGTCTACTGAAGCGTCAGTGAACTGCAGCGAGTTTGTACTATGGTGTTTGGTTATAGGGAAGTCTTTGAGTGATGTTTTGTCAGGGTCCTGAGGTTCGATAGGATCGCTAGCTTTACGTGGGATTGCCAAGCGGTTTGATCTGCCGGAGCGGCTACCTCGCCGGATATGTGGAGACTCTTCAGCGCATGGTCCGAATGCTTGGACGACTATGTCTGACTGACTTCTGCAGGCGTGCAGCCGGAGATGGCACGCGGAGAGATACGTGCGTCCATCGCTGCCGCACACCGATGGACCGTCAGAGGCTGGACATTCACTTGTCCCACACTCACACGTCGCCAACCCGCTTCGAATACTACACTGTGCTCCGAAGTAGCACGTCATGCGGTCGCAGTTTGTTGCCGGCAGTTGGGTAGATTCCGCTGTTAAAGATAAGCGTGAATCAGAATCCTGAACCGTGACGCCACTAATCGGCACCAACGGAAGACGAGCGTTGGTTGCCTCACAGGCAACACATGCTGAGTTGGGGGCAATTTGGGGCAATACTTTGAACAGGCTCTGCCCATAACAGTAAACCCATACCCATACCACCAGGTGGCTTACATCATTGTACCTACCTATGGTTAATATGTTACAAAATCTAGTTCCTGACACTTTCATTATTTCATTGTAAAGACTGTTTCAACTAGTAATGAATAAGAAGAAAAAACGTACGATCGAAACATCCATTAGGGCCCAGCGTGTGTTCGTGGTTAGAGCAAACGGTGCACTTCTGCCCCTGTATCCCTGGCTTGCAAACACACCGGCCTGTCATTTGTTCACAATCTTCACGCACCGAGCCGAACGCAGAACAGCCGCAAGCTACATCAACAATAAAATGTAGGACGTGAAAACACTATTCTGCTTCGATCAATTATTATTCTCAATTCAAGGGATACTTTTTATGGATTATGCAAACGATCGCTGTGCACTATTACGCACATTGTGCTCCACTATGGCTTTGCTGTTACTTGACGTGACTTTGACTACTTTATATGTTCTCTACTAGTCTCTACATAATATGATAACTTGACAACATTTAAGGGAGTCCATTTCGGTTTTGTATTGCTATTAAATTTGTTTGGTATTTGTTACTTGACACCGGCAAAATACCTATTAAACTTGGTGGGCGATATTTTTAAAGGAAGAAAGACAGACAACATTGAATGATGTATAATGTATGTATAGGTACTGACGGATGCAGCCGACGTGTCCGGGCCCGATCCTGGGCAGCCCCCAGTAGCCGGGCTCGCAGCGGTCGCACTTGAGGCCGCCCACGCCGGGGCGGCAGGCGCACTGGCCGCCCGCGCCGCAGCCCCGCGCGGCGGCGCCCAGGCGGTGGCAGCCGCACGCCGCGGGGCAGCCGGCGCCGCCCGCGCCGCGCGCCGCCGTCACGCCGTCCGCGCAGCACCCGTGCCACGACTCCTCGCAACCTTTCCTCTCTATATCTGCTTTGTCTGGACCAAACTCTCGCATTACTGTATAACCCACATATAGATTTTCATAGATAACGCAAATGCCTGTACTTCGCGTGTACGAAACCCCCACCAAGCGTCAAGGTTGGTCGCCGCTAACTTACAGTCTGCGCGACTAAATATATAAAAAATATGAGTGAGATAATCACTCGAGAGAATCGTAGCGGGCGGAGGGGCATAGGCGGCATCCATATATTTGAATCGGTTTGGATTTCCCGTCACTAATGACGTCACAGTAGGTGTTAAAAATTCGACACGCTTGGTTTCAATACAAATCGTGATACTTGCGTTATCTGTGTAAATCTATATCTATGGTATAGCCCCTTTGTAACTCCCATTATATCTTTCGATTAAATTCGCTTATTTTTCTTTTTTTGACTGACTATACGAGTATGTTGTTGGCCAGAATGGCCATAACAACTTCACCCGGACAGAGGGCGAGCGCAAGTGCGCTCCAGCCAGAGGGGCAGGGGGGCAGCTAGCTCAAGGGCGCCACAAGGGAAACGATCTCGGCTTGGGCCGCTGCCGAGAGAGTTGGCGGAGGTAAAACTACCACCGGATCGGAACGATTAAATTCGCACTGGTTCAAAGGCAATTTAACTGTTCCGCGGAGAGGGTCATCGAGGGTCAAACCTCAACGTCAACTTTGGTCACCATTGTCGATCCTGGTTGACAGGAGTAACAGTAGTGGGAGTGTGTGGCGGGACTAGTCCCATAAAGAGCCCGTTTATAAAGAGCCGTCTACTGATTCTAAGGATAAATTTGTTGATTTTTAGTTTGAACTTGGGATACCTACCTATTCTTAATTTCTACTACTACAAGAAAAAAATCATGCGTTACTTATCAATCTTAGCTATGTAGGTTCCTGTAGCACATACAGTCCACCAAACCCACACCATGTAAAAGTTGATTAATGATTTCCACTTTCATTTTAAGTACAATTTTGTGTGAAATATTCTATATTTCCGGTATTATAATTATTAGACAAGTCTTTCACTGCAGTTAAGTACAGTTAAGTACCGAAGCAGTTCACTTAAATTATGTAAATGTGATAATATTTAACTTGAGCAATGCTACTTTCTAAACAAATTTTATGCAAACAAGTATTCTATACCAGGCATTTGTTTACATTGCGTACCCACTAGTACCTGCCTACCGTTCAATATTCACTCAATAATTTGGTCGAAGTAAATATTCTGACTCTTTAATTGACTTCTTATGTAACTCTTGTGGTTGACTTTTTATTTCTTTATAAATATTGAATGTTACACAATCCTAAATAGAAGTACTAAGAATGAGTTTTTAAAAGCCATTAATCTGTTAAAAAAATGTATGCTTGTCCATAATCCCTTTCCAATCACTAATGCTCCTCTGACAGCTATCACTCCAACTAATTAGGACAAAACAATTTCAGCTCGCCAGATTTCGCTCGAATCGTCTGAGGTGACGTTATCTACCACTTCGCTTCTGTCAGAGGTCGTTTAAAGACACAGTCTGAAACGGGCTCCATTTTGGTTTTCCAAAATGGACGGTCACATTTTTGTATTGTATTGTCATTAATTGTGTTTGTAATTGCTATTTGTTACTCGACATTCGCAGAATCACATTGGGCTTGACCCAATGTAAAGAGGCTATAATATAAAAAAACCGACTGACCGACCGACCGACCGACCGACTGAGAGAGAGAGAGAGAGAGACAGACAGAGAAACACGCGCACACCGCACGGCTTACAACTATAGCAAAAAGTGTCCCCAAAATGTGTCGGTACACACTGACTTTTTTCCGTCTAGCCCCCTTTCGCACCGCGCGATAAGGAACTTCGTTCCAATAAAAAAATATACTGCCTGAACCGTCAAAGGTTAAAGTTAAGCCAAGGTGCTGCCCCCTTAGTTAGTCAAACAAATCCTGTATGCGCATTCAAGCTACCTTTTCTGCAACACCTGGCAGCTTTCGCAGTATGATGGCAGTAGCTTCCCGCGGGACAGTCCTTGCGATGTGGACCTCCACCGCAGTCGATAGGCCTGCCTTCAGCGTCCGTCACGGATTCATCGTCACCGCAGGGCCTAAACTGTGGGAACGAATATTTCAAATATGGAATTGCTAATTGATTGATTACGGATTCCGGCTTATGTGAATACATTTGTAAGTAATGTCAGTTCAATTAATAATTTCTATGGTTTGGTTGTGGGATCTGCTTGGATCTGTTAATGGTTCGTGTAAATAAATCGATCTCAAGTCTGAGACCGATCTTGGAAATGTCATTCTTATGTCATACCATACAAAATAACTTGCCAAAAGCCTTACCTTAACCTTAAGATCGCTTACATACTTTACATATAATTATTAATACGGGCCTAAGATTAATTAGTCATTAGTCGACGACCGCTTGGCGCAGTGGTTCGTGCGTAGACCGCTCGGCTCACTGCACATGGTGGCTGCAGGTTCGATTCCCGCCGGGCCAAATTTCGGAAATGGTCATTTCGTAATTTGCCCAGGTCTGGGTGCCACTGGGATCGCCCCCAGTCCATTGTACGGTACCCATAATACAAGCTTTGCTTAGTTTGGGATCGTATAGTTGGTGGGTCTGTCTGGCGATATTTTTTTATTTATTATTCATTATTAACTAACAAAAATACCCGAACAATTAATAGCCGTAAGATTTTGAGTAGGTTCCCAATTCCTATATATACATAAGTCACTATACATACGTACCTCTAGTCCTTTACATAATGCAAGTGGACGTAGTCTCAAGTCTTCCTGTCTCCGGCAAGCTTCTAGCTTCATATGACACAGTGTGGGGTACAATCTGAGATCTGACGCGCAGACCGGAGCAGAGGAAGCGGCCGCAGCAGCCGCGGCCGCGCAGTCGAATAGACACGCACATCTGAAAATTACGTCACATGAACCAAAATGTTCCTGATAATGTGCCAACCCACACTGAGCCAACAGTGAAAATGCTACCTGTGTTTAGGGGCGGCTCTATAAACTTTGGTTCCTACTTCTTAATAAGATTCATAGACTTACACACCAACTGTATGGTCCCAACTAAGTAACGCTTGTACTATGGGTACCTTACAATGGACTGGGGGTCATCCCAATGACACCCAGACCTGTGCAAATTACGAAAAGGCCACTTCCGAAATTTGCCCCGGCGGGAATCGAACCCGCAACTACCATGTGCAGTGAGCCGAGCGGCCTACGCTCGAACACTGCGCCAAGCGGTCGTCAATATGAATCAATGATATATTGGGAGTGATACAAAATTTACTGTGGGAAGTGATCAGTTTTGCGAAATGGTGGTTGACTTGACCGTTTTGAGATCTGTACCTAGGTTGTCCATTGGAGTCGACAGCACAAGTAGCTTCGTAAGCGCACTGCACTCTTGCGCACACAGCAGTTCCTCCGGCAGTTTCGCTCGAGTTCTCTTCCGTTTCCTCGCCAGAGCGGATCTCATTGCTATACTCGGTCATTTTCGCTGAACCGTTCCCACCTGGAAGATAACTCACTTTGATCATACCGGTTTTCACATTTCACTGGTCGATAAGCAAAACTATATCTCTCTGATCACCCAAATTAAGTCACCCCTGTTAAAATTTCCCGACGAACATGCGATCCTCTAGCCATTAACAGAGTGACATAGGTGTTAGGCGGTGCCTAAACTGTCCCTTGATATCGCTGTTTTCGTGGACTGTATTTGTTTTTTGATAATTTAAACGCACGTGAGCATTTTTTAGTATTTATTGCAATTTTACACAACACTGTATTATTTTAAATTACGAGCACTTTATGTAATTGTGTGTTGATGCTGCGAGAGAGAGAGAGACAGATAGAAAGATAGACATAGGATAGACATCTATACATACAAATAAATAAAATTGGAGTGGCTGTTTGTAATATCCAAATAACTATCTAATCTAAAAAAAATTTAATAAAATGAAATTACGTATAATACTTATAACAAAAACGCGATTTAAACTTTTTTGTCTGGCTGTCTGTCTGTGTGTTTGTTCCGGGTAATCGCCGACACTGCTGGACCGATTTTGACGGGAATTTCACTGGCAGATAGGTGTTATTATAAGCAGTAACTTAGGCTACCTTATTTTAGAAAAAACAAAAAAAAATAGATCGCAAATGCTGCCTGTCGCGCGGGCTCAAAACGCACGAGCGGGCTTTTGCAAGGTATATAAAAACACGAAACATCCATTAAATTCCACGCGGCCGAAGTCGCGGGCACAGCTATTTAATAAATATTTTGCAGCAGAAAATATTGCGTGATACTCTGCAGCGGCGCCACCATGATAAAAAGTGACAAATCATAGTGGGAAAAAATGTACGATTAACGTATATAATGTACGTATATCGTATTTTAATGTACCTTTCCCAGGTACCGAGATAATTGACATTTTTAGTGGCGCCGCTGGGGAGTATGCTCTCCAGCGGCGCCACCTGGTTCTCATACTTATGAATGATATTGGCTGCTAAATTTTATTGGAAATAAATGTACCTATGCAGTCTACTATGTACATGTCAAAAAACATCAATATTATACAGTAGTTTAATTTATTTTGATCATTTATATTACCCTAAAAACGCCCGAACAGCTTAGGTTCACATACCTAGCACCGACAAAGCTAATGGTATTAGCAACTATATTCCATTGGAAATAAATGTTTGGACGCTAAATAAGAAGTACATGTTAAAAGATATAATTATTAGACGGTAGTTTATTTTTTTCATTTATTGAAAGTTACCCTAAAAATGGCCGTTTACAGTTGATATTCACATGCCTGGTACTTACAAAGTATTATGGTTTAGCAACTATATTCTATTGAATATATATATACGAATCCTGTATATTATTTATAAGTTACAAATTATCATTATAAGACGATTGTTTAATTTATTTTAATTAATTAATTTTACCTTAAAACTCCCGTATACGGGTGAGGTTCACATACCTAGCACCGACAAAGCTAATCGTATTAGTAACTATATTCTATTGGAAATCAATGTTTGAACGCTATATGAGAAGTACATGTTAAAATATATAATTATAACACAGCAGTTTATTTTTTTTCATTAATTTAATGTTCCCCTAAAAATGGTCGTATACAGCTGAGGTTCACATGCCTGGTACGAACAAAGTATTATGGTTTAGCAACTATATTCTATTGAATATATATAAACGAATCCTGTATGTTATTTATAAGTTACAAATTATCATTATAAGACGATTTTTTAATTTATTTCAATTAATTAATTTTACCTTAAAACTCCCGTATACGGGTGAGGTTCACATACCTAGCACCGACAAAGCTAATCGTATTAGTAACTATATTCTATTGGAAATCAATGTTTGAACGCTATATGAGAAGTACATGTTAAAACATATAATTATAAAACAGCAGTTAATTTTATTTTATTAAATTTAAAGCTACTTTTAAAACGCCCGTTTATAGCTGAGGTGCGCCGCGCCGCCGTTCGTCCTGTGACTCTGGCGAAGATTTTAAAAAAATATTATGAAATTTATTATTTAAAATTAAAAGACAGCTTTAACATTATGACGATGTGAACAACGCACTCGCTAAAGTTGTAGATTGGTTCAATGTAAATAATCTTCTACTTAATGAGAATAAAACGAAATGTATAAAGTTCTCAACGCCAAATGTGAGACAAGTAGGAACCAATATACGACTAAATGGAGCAGAATTGGACCTTTTGGAGGAAACTGTCTTTCTAGGGATCTCTATAGATGCAAAATTGCAATGCGGTCCTCATATCAAAAAAATGTCGGGTAAACTCAGCAGTGAGGCATATGCTGTTAAAAAAATCAGGCACTTAACCGACGTTGAAACAGCTAGAATTGTTTATTTTAGTTATTTCCATAGCGTTATGTCATATGGCATACTGCTCTGGGGATGCTCTGCTGACTTAAACTCCATTTTTGTTCTGCAGAAAAGAGCTATGCGAGCTATTTACAATCTAGCTCCAAGAATCTCCCTCAGAGAAAAATTTAAAGAAATAAATATTCTAACTGTTGTGTCACAATTTATCTATGAAAATCTCATGTACGTTAAAACATGCAAATAATTTTGAGAAAGGGAGCGACGCTCATTCTATTAATACAAGGAATAAGCACAAGCTATCCGTACATGTAACTCGTCTCCACAGAATAAGTCATTCTTTTATGGGACAATGTATACGTTTTTACAATAAGCTTCCCATTGAAATCCGAGATTTACCTATCAATAAGTTTAAAACCCTAATTAAAACTAAACTCAGTGCAAAGGGTTATTACAAAATCTCGGATTATTTGGATGATAAATCAGCTTGGGAGTAAGCAGCTCAAATCTCGACAGTCAATAATAATGTCAAAGCGTAGCGTGTATTGCCCTACTAGTCCGAATTATTTGTGTAATTCTTGTTAACATCAAAAGGCAACAAACTGGAGCTATTATAATATTTATGTTAATATCTACTACCCTTTGTAATTATTGAATATAAGCAACTGGCGATTAAAAAAAAAAAATGACGTAAAAAGACAAGCCCGCTGAGTTTCTTGCCGGATCTTCTCAGTCGAGGTCGCGTTCCGATCCGGTTGTTGAAATTGACAATTTGTGGGCACTTACCGTAGGCTTAAACAAAATAAACGATTTGAATTGAATAATGATAATTTGTAACTGATAAATAACATACAGGATTCGTATATATGTCGCCGCCAAATAGCTTAATTCGCCGTTCAATTAACAGCCTAGGCACTTAACTAAACGGCGCCGTTCAACTAACGGCCTGAATGATATTCAGCCGTATCGCTATTACAACATTTAATAAACTGGCTGGCTAATGCTTAGGCAACTGGTTGACATTTACGTACTACAAAACTTTTTCAAAATACTACCCAAGCAGAACGACCTGGATGGGTTTAGGTTAGGGTAATTTTTTTTATGACCCCACAGAAACCCCACCCGGCAAATAGATTCGGTGGATCTAATAAAAATCGTAAAAAACCTAAGTACCTAATAAAATTATTCCATCAAAGTTGTTTTTTTCCGACGCCATATTGACCAAAGAGAATATAGAATATAGATATATTGACAGTTTGGTGAGTTTCTGCGCTAGGTGGCAGAAAGTAGAACTAAATTGAAATGAACAGGCTAGGCAGGTAATTAAACGGCTAGGCAAGTAGTTAAACGTCATTGATCCAAGTCATTTGTCTAGCTGTTTAATCAAATGGCTGAATATCATTCAGGCCACTAGTTGAACGGCGCCGTTTAATTAAGTGCCTAGGCTGTTAATTGAACGGCGAATTAAACTAGTTGGCGGCGACATATATATTCAATAGAATATAGTTGCTAAACCATAATACTTTGTTCGTACCAGGCATGTGAACCTCAGCTGTATGCGACCATTTTTAGGGGAACATTAAATTAATGAAAAAAAATAAACTGCTGTCTTATAATTATATATTTTAACATGTACTTCTCATATAGCGTTCAAACATTGATTTCCAATAGAATATAGTTACTAATACGATTAGCTTTGTCGGTGCTAGGTATGTGAACCTCACCCGTATACGGGAGTTTTAAGGTAAAATTAATTAATTGAAATAAATTAATCAATCGTCTTATAATGATAATTTGTAACTTATAAATAATACACAGGATTCGTATATATATATTCAATAGAATATAGTTGCTAAACCATAATACTTTGTAAGTACCAGGCATGTGAATATCAACTGTAAACGGCCATTTTTAAGACAACTTTAAATAAATGAAAAAAAATAAACTACGGTCTAATAATTATATCTTTTAACATGTACTTCTTATTTAGCATCCAAACATTTATTTCCAATATAATATAGTTGCTAATACCATTAGCTTTGTCGGTGCTAGGTATGTGAACCCAAGCTGTTCGGGCGTTTTTAGGGTAATATAAATGATCAAAATAAATTAAACTACTGTATAATATTGATGTTTTTTGACATGTACATAGTAGACTGCATAGGTACATTTATTTCCAACAAAATTTAGCAGCCAATATCATTCATAAGTATGAGAACCAGGTGGCGCCGCTGGAGAGCATACTCCCCAGCGGCGCCACTAAAAATGTCAATTATCTCGGTACCTGGGAAAGGTACATTAAAATACGATATACGTACATTATATACGTTAATCGTACATTTTTTCCCACTATGATTTGTCACTTTTTATCATGGTGGCGCCGCTGCAGAGTATCACGCAAAATATTGTCTATATTGTTAACAATAGGTATGAAATGACCTGCAGTGTTATTGTCGCCGGGTGCGTCGGCGCACTCGCCGTGGTAGGCGAGGGTGGGCGGCGGGTCGCCGCGCGCGCGCGCCTCGCAGGCGGCGCGGCGCAGCGCGCAGGCGTGCGGGAACGTGCGGCGCGGCCGCGGGCCCGCGCACACCGGCGCGCGCGCCGCGCCGCCGCACGCCGCCGCGCAGCCGCACGCGCCGCGCGCGCACCACGTGCCCGCCGCGCACGACACCGCCGCGCACGACTCTACACCAACGAGACCCCATCAATATTGATTCATTTATTTCAAGTATAACTAAAATTGTCAATTTTGAAAACCCCCGATGCAACGACCTTTTAAACTATACGAGAGCTGATAATTTTCAAACAGCTGAACCGATTTTTATGAAACTAAGCTAAGAATGTCTTGATCAGAATACCTACCTATCAAAAAAAACTAAATTGAAATCGGTTCATCCGCTTGGGTGCTACGATGCCACCGACAGACACACAGATACACAAATACACATGTTAAACTTATAAAACCCCTCTTTTTTTGTCAGAGGTTATAAATAATACGGCCAAAGGCCAATTACACTAATTAACTAATTAAAGACACACTACAAGTTATAAAGTTCGTATAACTTTCTCACAGAACCTCAAACATACGAACAAAATCCTCGCCCATTCATCCACAAACAAATCCATGCATGGGTTGGAGATCGGTAAGTGCAGTGAGGGTGCGTGGTACTGGCGACGTAGCTCGGGCAACGGTACGACAAGTGGGGACAGCAAACAACTGATGCAATTACACATCGATCAAAATTTAATGGATCATTATACCTTGGCGGCAGTCCATGGGAAGAACCCCGAAAACGTCACTACCGATTTGGGAAAAAATTAAGCTCAAAAATTATATCGATCAATCCTACTAATATTGTAAATGCGAAAGTTTGTGAGTGTGGATGTATGTTTGTTACTCTTTCAGGCAAAAGCTACTGAACAGAGTTGGATGAAATTTTAAATACAGATAGTTTATAACCGGGATTAACATATAGGATACTTTTTATCCCGATAATCCCGAAATGTTTGTTTAGTTAAATACTACGCGGACGAAGTCCGTGGGCACAGCTAGTAATATATAAACGCACGAGGCCATGCATCCACTCAATAATTTGGAATACCGAATAGATTGTTATTAGCTTTTAACTTTTATATTGTCCCGTAAGAAATTTAAACAAAGCTACTAGGTGCGTTAGGGCCCCGACAACCTTTCCGTAATATTATGGCCACCGAACCTCCGGACAAACATTGTCTACCATGACAAAATATTTTTAGAGTAACGTGGTTTCGCACGTAACTGTGGGCAAAGCTCACGCAGCGGTATTGCACCACGTGTCAATATTGACGCCCGATCCGCCGTTCCCTTTCTACTTACCCATATGTACACAGCCTTAAGTACCATCCACTGTGCAAACCCGGCCCTACGATCGACCATTAGAAATATTCCGCAGCAGTTCAATCTACTCATAGCTTACTTTTATTGATCATTACTGACGTAACGATGTTATAAACGGCTATTTTTCACACATGTTAACAACCTGAGCGTACGCTAAATACCAAGCTTGATAATAATATCGTAGCAACAGTGTATTTTTAGCAAGTGGCTTTTACAGCTTCAGAGGACGAGATAGCGAGCGGTAAATGCACTCCAGACTGGATCTTCTCAAAAGAGAGTTAAGTATATACCTACTATGTGTAAATAATATTGTTAATTTAGCCCTTTTGACATCCCTCTCCTGGGCACGAGCTCCCCTCAACACGAGGGCATTCAGGCCATAATCCACCACGCTAACCCAGCGCGGGTTGGCGGATTTCACATGTCTTTCGAAAATTGGTTAGATTTTCTAAGACATGCAGGTTCCTCACGATGCGTTCCTTCATCGTAAGCGAGTGATAATCATATAGGAATTATGATTTAATTATGAGCCTAAGCAGTAATAGCCGATTGGTTAATCACGCGTCTTGTGGACACCAGATCCTGGGTTCAAACTAAGTGTATATTTGCTACAAAATGTGATACTTTTTGCTTATTATACGACCAATATTAGGTACCTACCACAAGACCCCATGTGGTTAATGTGCAACCTCCTCTTCTCCTTGCAGGCGGTGTCACGCAAAGCGCAAACGCTACTGTACGTTGTATTGTCACTTCCGCAAACTTCCTCTGTTTCCTGTTAACGAATGATCTCATATATTGTGACGACCGCTTGGCGCAGTGATTCGAGCGTAGGCCGCTCGGCTCCCTGAACATAGTGGGTTCGATTCCCGCCAGGGCAAATTTCAGAAATGGCCTATTCGTAATTTGCCCAGGTCTGGGTGTCACTGGGATCGCCCCCGGTCATTGTACGGTACCCATAGTACAAGCGTTGCTTAGTTTGGGACCATACAGTTGGTGTGTCAGTCTGGCGATATTTATTTATTATTTATTAAAGGCATCCTGATTAAGCGATCTCTCTTTCCCTTGTCGATGGCGCTAATGGAGCTCTCTCCATCGCACTCTTTCACCTCCATATACTACATGACACTGACCTTCTCTTTAGTCTGCTTCATGTATTTCTCATCCACGCTTTCCTTGTTTTTTTTTTAATAAAGATGTCATGTCGTATGATAACGCAATATGGCTCCTAAATTCTAGGTAATTGAGTATAAATTAGCATGTAATCGAAATCTATTTGACTAACCGTTCCCTCCTCACAGTGTTTGGGGCACACGCAACTCGCCTCAGATACGCCGTCGCTCTCGCAGACCGCGTAGAATTCGCACTTCTTGTTCTCGCATCCATCTGTGAAAAGGAATATTTAACTGCAAACATAATTTTCATAATGTTAATGAATATCTGCAAGTCGGCACTCATGCATGTGCTAACGACGGTGTCGTAAGCCAAACGACGGACGCTTAAATAATAATATGCCGCCATATATTTGACACTAATTTGTACGAGAGGAATTTATGTTGATCTGACCCCACTAGTACGAGTCAATACATAAATAATGCAGCTATGTAAATTTTGAATCAATTAGCTCGAACGGCATTTGGATGTTATATGCTTCCGTATGCATAAGATAACTTTGGAGCACATACTGCTTCGAAGTAAATGTAAACATTAACGTCAGAATAATAAAACCATTTTAATTAAATCATTTTGCAAGATTTTAATGATAGGCGTTTCGCATTTAGCAACTTCTGGTGGTGAGGTAATAATTTCTTGGATTGAACCTAATTCAAGTTGGTTCTATAGCCAATCTCTATCACATCGAGTCCATGCAAGTAATTTGACCAATGTTCGAAATGGAAAGAATTCGCATTTTATTGGATGCCTTCTAAGTCCAATAATGAACACAGGAGCTTCTTCTTATTACTTATGTTAAATACTTATGTATCGCTATCACTTAGTAACATTAATCCTACTAATATGTATTATAAATGCGAAAGTTTGTGAGTGTGGATGTATTTTTGTTACTCTTTCACGCAAAAACTACTGAACGGATTTGGATGAAATTTAGAACACAAATAGTATAGTTTATAATCTGGATTAACACATAGAATACTTTACTTAAGTCTACGCGGACGAAGTCACGGGCAGACACTAGTTAAATATAAACCTCGTTAGGCAAGAATATTTCCGATGCCAGGTTCTCATGCGTTCCATTCAAAGATTCCGGAGCACCTCGAACGTGTTGAAGACGGCCGCTTGGAACGTTTTAGGGGTAAGAATAATAATTACATATACCCCAAGCTTATCCCACATGAGGTCTGGGTATTTATCGAAAAATTTTCCTCCGCGAAAAGACATGGTACCAACTCATGATAAATGGATGATAAATTGCATAGTGATAAATATAATAAAGTAATGACAAAGGAGCAGCAGTGATAGCCGATTGGTTAAACACACGTCTTGCACCTCTGGATTCTTCTAAATCTATGTGCGAATCATAATTTCTATAATATGATTATCACTTGCTTACGGTGAAGAAAAGCATCGTGAGGAAACCTACATGACTTAGAAAATCTAACCAATTTTCGAAAGACATGTAAAATCCGCCATCCCGCTGTGCCAGTGTGCTGGATTACGGCCCGTACCCAGGAGTGGGACGTCAAAAAGGGCAGAATTATTATTATTAATGATAGAGGTAGATACTCACTGCAGGGTCCGTCGTAGAGCACCTGCACGTCGCGGCGGTGCCGGCAAGCCTCCAGCTGCAGCTTGCAGCGGTTGCCGTACGAGATGCCGTCGGAGCCGCACACCGGCGCGAACTCGTTGGAGCAGCGCGGGCAGCGGCACACGCCGCGCTCGCCCGCCGCCACGCACTCGCCGCCGTGCGCGCACACGCGGTCCGCGCACACGCCGTTCGAACCTACGCAACACCCAGCACACCACCCTACACGATCAGCACTTTCAAGATGACCAGCTTCGACCACCTTGGAGCACCATGTAAGCCCTGATGCATTAATATAGCATAACTTCCTAGTAGAAATAAGTTTATGACATGGCAATATTCTGGGCGTATTACTTATTTATTTGTGATGCCTTATGCGTTAACCTACATTGTCCTCACATCACTAAATACCTACTATAAATAAACAAACATAATTTCAAAAAAAGAGAAAAGGAAAAATGTATCCATGGAGTTTCTTGCATGTTCTTCTCAATAGGATTTTGTTTTGGAACATGCACCTAGTTCTTGACTTTTTAAAAGTGCCAGTTAATCTGGCCTATTTGAAATAAAAATATTTGAATTTGAATTTGACCATTGGAGAACAGAACCAAATGTGCAACACAGATGTGCTTTGCATATGTGCTTTAAATAAGCGTTTGCGTAAAAAGGCTAGTGTTTAGAGGAGCCGCCCTCGTAGCTGGGAGGCTTCGGATTAGGTAGCCTGACCATAAAACTATTGACGTGAGCATTCCTAATACAATCATTAGCTTAGCTAAAGGGCTAACGGGAACCTGGTAAACTCATATTGCTAGTAATCTTAATCAAAAAACAGTGCCGTATAGGGATGCCCGAAAGAAGCGAAGCTTTACAATGTATAAGGCGTAGGGCGCCGCAGCTGCTACTCTGTATTCCTATGTATATCGTGTAACGCTACTGAAGCTTAGCACAGATAGAGAAGCCGCGCGGCGAGCGCCCCGAACGCCTGTATAGAAGCTTCTCTACAAAAATGTTATTAACTTAATGTATTTGATTGGGTGAGTTGTGACAAAAAAAATTGGATACCCGGATAGGCCAAAATTCCATGGAGTACTGACCGCAAGCCCCGGCGTGCAGCACCGTGAGCTCCCTGCCGAGCAGGCAGGCCGCCCGCCGCAGCTCGCACTCGCTGTCGTGCGTGCGCGAGTCGGAGCCGCACACGGGCCGCAGCACCGGCTCGCACGCCGGCGGGCACGCGCACACCGCGCCGCCGCCCTCCACGCGGCACTCCGCGCCGTGCCGGCACTCCACCTCCGCGCATGGGTTCACACCTGCCGCACAACCAACACTTCATACAAACCGCTTGCGGCAGTGGTTCGAGCGTAGGCCGCTTGGCGCAGTGGTTCGAGCGTAGGCCGCTCGGGTCACTGCACATAGTGGCTGCGTGCAAGAAGTTCGATTCCCGTCGGTGCAAATTTCAGAAATGGCCTTTTCGTAATTTGTCCTGGTCTGTGTGACTGGGATCGCCCCCAGTCCATTGTACGGTACCCATAGTACAAGCATTGCTTGGCTTGGAACCATACAGTTGGTGTGTCAGTCTGGCGATATTTATTTTACTTATTTATAAAGCAAACCCCCTCCCACACACGCACGGAGTGTGTGCGTGCGTTCCAAGGAGAGAAAGCGCACGCACAAACTCCCTGACCATGACCACCGACCTCGCCGAAGAGGTTATTCGTTGTTAGTAATATTATCAACATTTATTAATCTACCCTCATTCTGAGTGCAATATGAATCACGACACAATGGGTACCAACAGGCTCCATTTGTAGTATATGTATGATTTGGTAAAAGACTGCCATCGCGACAAAGATGCGAGGTAAAATTGCGTAAACTATATAAGTACTTACCTGAACCTATTTAATGTTGTGATGGCTATGTGGACATTATAGCGATATTATATTATCTTCACAAATAGAGTCCGCGCTAGCCGGCGCGGGCGTCGCGCGTCGTCGTCATGTAAATTATACGCAATTTTCTCCTTGCCAAATTATGCGACATCAGGCTACACTACGCATTTATGTCATTGAGGGTAGTTTGGTTTAACGATCACGCTTATTATTATAGCTATTATGGCCAGGTTTATAGGATAATTCCTAGCCAGAAGGTAATGTATAATGTAGGACTTTCCATGTTATATCAAGGTACTTTGGTTCTTAATTGATAAAGATACGGCTTATAGGTAAAATCACATTCAAAGTTAATATTATGATGTCATAAGTATCCCCACATTGTTGTGAGGCGGCATCCCACTCCTACCTATATTTAAACGTTTACGGTTGTAGACGTCGTATAATTCTAAAGATGCGTGATATGGTATTACATCAGAATCTGTTCGATGCATAGAAGAGTCTTTAAGGAGTCATATGTTTGAGGAATCATTATTCTGTCACATACAATTATATTTAAAATAGGCCAACTTAAATGAAGGATTCGATCACAAGGCACCGTTTGGAAATTTTGAAATCTGCATAAAGCATAAAGAGTCCTCGGTTCCTCGCTTAATAATCAAACTGAAACCAACCTCGATATGGATTGTTTGATAACAAACCGTTGCCTCGCACCTTTGACTATATAGTATGACAAGTCTGTGCCTAGCACCTATCAAATACTTATACCAAAGCTATTTACGCCAAATCAAATCACCAACCAAAGGTATAACAACAAAAACTTAACAAAAATGTTTAAAACTTAACAAGTTAGCCTACCTGTGGCTTCCACACTAGGACGAACTTGCCTCGTACAGCCGGTATTATAAGCAGCTAGCTATTACATTAAATGCTAACCAGAACTACACTGTCCTTTGAATATAATCTTCAGCTCCTTCCTGGCCCGGCACGACTCCCGGTGCATCTGACACTCGTTGGAATAGGTCTTCCCGTCGGACGCGCAGACGGGGGAGAACTCCAGCGGGCAGGGCTCCGCGCAGCGGCAGGCCGGCGCCCGCCGCTCGTCCAACTGGCACACCTCGGGGTCGGGGCACGTCACACCAGCACACGGGTCTGTTGGGACCGAAGAAATATAGACAATAAACAAAATATCGCCAGACAAACGCAACAACTGTATGGTCCGCAAAGTACACAAACCGGGGCACTTACAAATTCTCATCTGCAATCGGATCGGAACGCAACCTCGACTGAGGAGATCCGGCAAGAAACTCAGAGGGCTTGTCTTTTTAACCCCCGATGAAAAAAGAGGGGTGTTATAAGTTTAAGATGTGTATCTATGTGTCTGTCTGTGGCATCATAGCGCCGAAGCGGATGAACCGATTTTAATAGTTTTTTTGTTAGATAGGTATTCTGATCGAGAGTGTTCTTAGCTACGTTTCATGAAAAACGGTTCAGGCGTTTGAAATTTATCAGCTCTTTTGTAGTTGAAAAAATCGTCGCATCGGGAATTTTTTCAATTTTCATAAATTATTTATATCCTATTCCCTATTAATATTTGTAGGTTAGCTTCGTGGGCCTAAAAAAATAATAACCGATTTCAGTCCAACTTTATCAGATGACATGATATCAACTCATTACTCACCACATTTACCGTAGTACTTGAAAGTGATATTAGTGTTAGACTCGCAGGCAGCCCTGCGCATCTCACAGAGGCCGGGGTAGTCGCGCGCGTCGCTTGCGCAGAGCGCGCGCGAGCCCTCGTGGTCGCCGTAGCTGGGGCAGGATGTGGGGCACTCGCAGCTATGCGCGCGCGCGTCAGCGGTCGCCCGGCACTCCGCGCCCGGCCCGCACACCACCCCGCGACATGGGTCTGCCACGTCTGCACCAATATAATGAACCTAACTACCCACAACAGCTGTGTTCACCGAGAAAAAATATTACTTCAACAAATATTTTTGTAGAATATAATAGAATAGAATAACTCTTTATTGCACTCTAAAGTTCGGAATATATCTGATAACATAAAAAAACAATAGTGTCCATTGGTCGGTCTTATCGCAGACTGCGATCTCTTCCAGACAACCTTTGGATGGAGAATTATATTATGTTACCTAGATGTGCCGCGTAGTATTTAACGTAACAAAAATTTCGGGATTATCGGGATAAAAAGTATCCTATATGTTAATCCCGGTTATAAACTATCTGTGTTCCAAATTTCATCCAAATCCGTTCAGTAGTTTTTGCGTGAAGGAGTAACAAGCATACATACATACATCCACACTCACAAACATTCACATTTATAATATTAGTAGGATTTGTAGTAGTTATTATAGCTGTTTCGTACGGGTGAGGGAGCCGGAAGCCCAACCCCCATTCCTCCTTCAGCCTTCCTCCCGTCCCGTTCCTCTAGCCTACTCCAGTTCAGGTCGTCAACGTGCAAGCAATGCTATTGGTATTGCAAGCATCTATAGGCTACGGTAACTGCTTAACATCAGGCGGGTCGTACGCTTGGATGCCGACTTTGTGAAATAAGAAGGAAGTTCCTAGTATCCCTTATTGTTCCGAAAATACAGTTCGCATTTGAAGTACTTCACATAAAAATAAATAAACTCATTGTTTTGCGAGTTTCTTGATGTAACTTGTAACGGATAAAATTTACACAGGCGCTTGTTATAAGCTTCTATATGACGAACAATAATGGACCCTTAGATTTTTATATTAGTAAACATAGATACCACTAGGAAATAGATAACAGCATTCGACAGCTATCACCAGCGCGAACAGTGTCGCCAGCCGCGCCGTCAACATGGTCCGGCTGGCTCCGCGCACCAGGGCCCGCCTCCCACCATCACACATGGTACAGTAACATTTCAATTTCCCCTAAAATAACAAAGAACCTTTAGTGTAGACCGACTTAATTTTGATTTTCATGGTATGAATATTGTTCTGTAACGTGGTGTTTTGTTCTGAAAACAACAATACCTATAATTTATTCTTAGCTACATATTCCGTTTTCAGTCAAGTAAGCAGTTTCATAAAGTCTTCCACAATATTAACGCGATCAATAGTTAGCGTTTGCTTATATTTACCACCAAACTTAATTAGCGTCATGGAGTGTACGTATACAAAATAAGTAAGTAGGTACCTCGGATGTACAATGGATTCAATCAAACACTCACCTAATATTCAGCTTACAGTCCACAATATCTAAACATTTATTTTGTATTGTGTAATTAAACAAATTAAAGCTGTTTAACTATATGCGTGACACGTCATTGCGTGGAACACTCTCCCCCACGTAAGCTGTGGTGGTCACTGATCAGATGCTGCTAGCTCTGTCTGAGCAAGCATTTGTCTGAATGAAATTTGATCATGCGCACTAGAACCTTTATAAATGGATTACATGCCTACATACCATATAAATCTATAGGTACACGTGAGGTACACACAGGTCAAACAATCTTAGGTGGATCTGCCGTGAGGACCAAACTAGATGCGATAAGAAATCTTATTTGCCAACCAGTCGTGCGGAATCCAATATTTTTATGAACATAAATGTGGCAAATGTAGATATATCGTAGTTCCAATGAATGATATTTAAACAACTAATTTCGGCTAAAGAATCTCTGTTCAATCAAAATTTAACGACCCAGTCAGAAAAAGCCACATATGAAATATAAGAATTTATATTCCGTCCATGAGAATCGTCTGAATTTCCAATCAAATAAAAGCTAGGAAAAAGCGATCATCCGATTACTAATTTGGAAGTTTTATGGCAAAATGCCACTGAACGGTGATATAGTAATCGGATGGCAGAATAATAATAGAATATGCTCAATAAAAGTGGAATAGTATTAGGATAGGATCAAAGGGAGACTAGTAAAAAAAATGCACATTTCAACTTTAATATGTTTATTTTATATCACGGTAGTTATTATACCATTTTAAGAAGTTTTTGCTCTTATTACATTCATTTGCATGTAACAGAGAATAAGACTTTACATAATGTATAAAAATAGGATTGTACGAGCCACGGCAGGACTCGGAAATGCACGCATAATGAGAAATCAATTTACAAATCAAAAATGTTCATGTCCACTGCTAAAATGCAATGACAAATTATGTGCCCCTTCTGCTAAGCTATACTCATGAAACTGCACATGATTTTGAATTACACGCAACCTACAAACAATTGCTAAATTTTGTACATTCACTACGACCTATTTATATCACTCGTTTCTGTCACATTACAAAGGTACATTATAACATGATGTGAGGCTTCAAATAAATAGAAGATTGGATTAGATTAAAAAAATAATAAAACTGCGACAAAATGGGAACAATATAAAAAAATTCATGGTATGTATTTTTTCTTTGTATTCTGTACATTAACAATCATTCGACAGATTCGGCAATAAATAATTCACTATACAGTCTTACATATGTAATTACTAATTTAAACGTCACAATTCCTATCGATGCGATTCCGCTTATCACATACGATGAAAACCACAGCACTTTTTGTCACTTATGTTTACGCACTCACTGTTAGACCAGTGTCTTCGGAAGTGATGTCTACAAACTATATATTTACAGAATAAAATACAAGGATATTTACACGAAAGGGCCGGTCCCCTTCAAGGTGAGGGGTCTACGTGGGTGGTGCTCGTCGGTCATAGTCCCTCCGATAAACCTCTCGCTCGTAGTCCCGCTCGTCGTACGGGTAGTCGGTCTGCGCGTACGGCCGCCAGTCCTCGGGGTAGGGCCGCATGGGCGGGAAGCCCATGCCGGCCGCCATCACCGCGCTGTCGTAGTAAGCGCCCGCGGCAGCGTACTGGCCCGTCATTGCGCCGAAACTGCCGTACCTGCTGCACGGTACAACTCTATAGCATTTCAAGTGTTTCAATACAATATTCATCAATCAAATTGGAAAAATCTCAAAAACGCCTGAATCGAATTGCAACAAACATAGCTGGTTGGAGGGAGATGGACAGATAAAAGGGTAAAACTTACATAACCCCTTATTATAAGGAAAACAAGGCAACATATTAGTCGATTTCACGAGACAGCTGTAGAGTCGCAATCGACAATTCATCGAAGGTCGACGGTACAATAATAGACAAAAATACTAACCTCCTTTTGTCGACGGGGCGCGGGTTGCGGTCGCCGCGGTACTGGCGCGGGCCGGGGTAGGCGGGCGTCCAGGCGGGGTGCGGCGCGTGCGGCGCGTGCGCGGCGTGCTCGGCGTGCGGCGCGTAGGGCGGGCGCGCGCGCGGGGCGCCGCCGCTGTCCCGGCGCGAGCGCGAGCGGTCCCGCGCGCGGTCCCGGTCGCGGTCGCGGTCCCGGTCGCGCTCTCGGTCGCGGTCCCGATCCCGGTCCCGGTCCCGGTCCCGGTCGCGCTCCCGGTCCGACCGGCTCCGCTCTCTGTACATCAAATCGTCCCGCTTCAGGCTCCCGTCCCTATCTTTTCGATCCTTGTGCTTGTGTTTATGTCTGCAGGGATGGAACGAGCGAAGATGGCGGTGAGCGAACGAAATTGTTAGCAATGGTAAAAGTACAGTATGAGAACGAGGAAGCGGGCGAGCGAGGGAAGTCATTCGTGCGGTTAGTGAGATGGACGAGGGCTCGGCTTCGCCTTGGTGACGCGCCCCGGAATTTCCGAAAAACAAATTGACGTCAAAATGTGCAATCCCACCGGAAATTCCGCAGCGCATTACCGGCACAAGTGTTTGGTATTTACCTCTCGTGACGTTTATTTTCGTTGGGTTCAGGATCGCATTCGCCGTCCTCTAATTTTCTCTTTATTCCGGACGTGTGGGGAACCTTATCGTTCGTTTTGTCGATTTTTTCTCGACTATTTTTGGGTTTCTTTTCTTTTTTGTCATCAGTTTCGTCGTGTTTTCCGTCCTTTTTGTATGACTTGACATGATTGTTGGAATTGTGATTATTTTTATTATTTAACTGTAAGAAAGTATCATTCGTTTTAGCGTAAGAAACATTCCAAAACCCACAATGGAATTGTCTATCTTAAGGTGCATCAAATATTTTACGAAATGAAATGAACGAGCTACGAAAATACTAACCTTAACATTTTCCTTATGTTTGCCACCTTTTGGTTTTGAAGCATCGTTTTTCTTTAGACCATATTTATATAACCTGTACAACTGCTTCGCATCGAAATTTGTAAACTTCGACACAAAATACCAGAGATTACTCCTCCACTCCACTTTTTTTTCCGCATCCGGATATGCCTCCAAACATATATCTATTTGACTTCCTATTTGCGTGAGACATGTTCGCGTTCTGGTAACCTGCTCTGATTCAGATAATGTTTGATCTGGATTATCGAGTGCCCTTAGAGCCTTCTTAACTGGCCTCATCTTCTCCTTACACTGCAAATGTGGAAATAAAAGTTACACAACACAACCCATGTCAGGAAATAGGAACATCAATATTGGCAGAACCATACCTCTTCAAATACAGAAGGGTCGAGATCCCCGAGAACCTCTAGCGCTCTAGGCTCATTATTGGCAGTAAAATGCATAGGCCCTGCCGTTGTTTTCTTACGGCCTTTTGATTTATCACCTTTTGTCCTATCTTTGCCTTCTTTCCTAGAACGTTTTTTGTCTTTTTCTTTTCGATCATTTGAAGTTTCATCGTGGGTTGATACCTCTTCTAACTTTAGTTTTCCCTGTAACAAAATTACAATAGTAAGTCTATTCCTTGGATCGACTGAGAGATTAAACATGATAGAAAGCATAATATTGGGTACAAACCTTTTCAGATTTATCATTTTTAGCAGTCTTATTCGATTTTTTATTTTCATCGCCAGAACTCACGTCGTCTTCCACTATGTCTTTGGTAACTGGCTCTTTGTTCCCTCTCTTCATGCGTACTTTTCTTTGTTTCTGTTTCCCATTCTTCTGGTCGAGGAGTTTCTTTATAAGCTTTAGCAAATACTCCGCACGCGATTGCAAATGCTTCGCTTGAGGCTTCTTGTCCTCATTTGTGAGAATCTTGTCTCCTATTTCAAAAGAAGAATCCATTTTAATCGCTTCCCATGAACCCATACCATATTGATATATTCCAGCAAGCAGCTTGGAGTCATCGGGGAGGCCCCACTCCACGTCGAAGTTTGCTGGCCTCGTCCTGCAAGAATAAATGTTCATTAAATATTCAACATTGCCAAAACCATTATTTTTAAAAGGAAAAACCATAGACTCACCTGAAATCCAACTGCCATTTTAGCCTCTCCTCTTTTGTGTCTGGCAAGAAATCGTCTAAAGGAGCTAACTCGTCTTGACACGCCGCCAAAGTTTTAGCGTTAACCGGCACCCCACCGAGTTTGAATGTTTTTCTGGTATTTTTGCGACCCTCAGTCGGTTCATCTGTAAATATACGAATGTCATAATTTCATCTAAAATAATTATACATTTCCATTCAATTCGTTCTTTTAAATATTAATAATACTCACTGTTCGCCTCTGACGTATCATTCAACACTGCCTTACATCTCTCTTGTAGAATTTCTCCCAATTTCTTGAGTTCAGCCAGTGGTTTCTCTTGTAGCTCGGCATCGCACGCTATACTGTCTAGATGCTTCAAAGGCGCCGAAAACTTTTTGTAACTTTTAACAAATCTTCGAATCTGAAAACGGATAAGATATAACTGTGACAAAATTATTATGACAGTGATACCGTCGTCAGTCCGAAAACCAAGTAAGCCCGCAGTCCGGAAAGTGCACAGAAAACAGCAACAGGTTGCTCGCCGCTTAACAAATTGGACCTAATATTGGCGAGATGCCACAAAGATGATACAAAGGTGATGACGTCAGCACTAGGACGCGGCGGCCGTACCTCCTGATCGGTGAAGCCCTTGATCTTCTCGCGGTGCGAGGCGGGCGGGCGGCCGCGCTTGCGTGGGCGGTCGTCGTCGGCGCTGGCATCGTCGCTGGCGTCGCTCTCCGCGTCGCCGTCCAGCTCGCCCGACCCGCCCTCGCCCGAGCCGCGCCCGCGCCGCTTCCTGCCCTCTGCTATAAATCAATAGTACATTGTTACCTAAGGGGTCATTCACCTGAGGTAAACACTGTGCTTTTCATTACGAATACAAGGAAAGTAGAAATAAAAACAGGAATTAGCTAAAGAAATAATAGGAGGAAACTTACGGTTATCGGCATTATTTTGTTGCACGTTCTTTCTTCTAGGTGGTAAATACATATCCTCCATTTCTTTAGTTTTCTCCTGTTCGGCTATTGTCTTCCGCACGTTTTCTGGTATGATATCGTCCTAAAATAGTAGTAATAATTGTACTACCTTATATGTATATCAACATATCTTTTTTCAGTGCTGCACATGGTATATTCTAGTCAACACTTATTTCACTAAGCAACGAGTGACCAAACGGTATAAAATGTTTGTGACATCAAAAGTTCCAAATACATACCCAATCTTTACATTCTTCAGTGTTCTCTTTTTTAACTTCCATAACAGCTTTATCTTCATCGAAGGCAAAACTGGCTACTTTGAAAGCTGAGAGCAACTCGTCTCCTACCATTGAAGGCCCCTCATCGCGAGTCTCAGCTCTTTGTAGAATTTCATCAATATCACACTGAGAATGAGAATGACATGTTAAAATGCGTATTTAAAAAATAATTTGTAGACATTTCCGATAACAAGAACGCGTGATAGTACTTGTAATGACTAAATTTTTAAGGGTTCTATGATTTTGTATATTTAGATATTGAAATCTTTATTTGACTACTATCACACGTTGCTCCGAATATACACTTACGACAGGATCCTCATCATTTTCGTCGTCATCTTTAAACAACTCCTCAGCGCCAAACTTCAATATCGCGTTTAAATCCTCCTTGTTAAATGGATTGTTCGCGGTTGTCGCGGACGCCTCCCTCTTGTTGAGCACAGTGCGGCCAGTGGTATCCATGCGCTGAATAACAAGATGATCCAACACCATTTTTCGTTTGGCTCTCTCTACAATATCTTCTTCCACAGATCGGGCGGTGACTAACCTATAAATGTTGACCTGTGAACGACGAATCAATGTGTTATAGGAAATCATTCTCAATAAAACAGCACATATTTATACAGGTCATTACATACCTGATTTTTTTGTCCAATACGATGAGCGCGAGCTTGAGCTTGCAAGTCGTTTTGTGGATTCCAATCAGAGTCGAAAATTATCACAGTATCAGCTGTTGCCAAATTGATTCCCAGACCACCGGCGCGGGTCGACAGCAGGAAGCAGAAATCTTGGGATCCTTCAGCATTGAAGTGATCCAGGGCCTGTTTCCTAATTTCTCCCTTTATACTGCCATCGAGACGTTGAAAAGGAAAATGCCTCCTTTGTAAATACTCCGCCAGAATGTCCAACATTCGGACCATTTGGGAAAAAATGAGTACTCTGTGCCCAGTTTCTTTTAGCCTGCATAATAATTTATCTAAAAGGAGTAACTTTCCAGAGCCTCTCAATAATTTCTGAAAATAATTTCAATGAATCCAGTTAATGCTTTACACAATGATAATGAAAATCAAAACAATATGGTCCGAATGATAGTATCTTACCTCTACAGCGTCTGTTGTCGCCAGTGACGCCCTTGACTCGAAATCTTCAGGCTTCGTTAATAATGCATGATTGCAACATTTCTTCAACTCAATAACAATATTGATAAATGTATTTATTGAGCCTTTTACGCCTTTCCGTAGGGCACTATAGTTTTTGGTAAGGATCCATTTATAATATTGTTTCTGTATTGAGGTCATCTCCACCCTCAATATTTGTTCTACTTTAGCAGGTAACGATTTCTCTACATCTTTCTTCTGCCTCCTGATTATAAATGGCTCCAACTGTTTGTGTAACTTTTCATAACCTTTAGTTGCAGCATCTTCATGGTCCTTCTCGAATTCTTCCCATGTTTCAAACCTAGAAATATGTATAAAAATATCAATAAATAAATCATTGTTGTTGCTATTATCTGCTATGTGCTTGGTTATCTAAAGTTCGAACTCACTTGTAAGGCATAATAAAATGTAGCAGCGCCCACAGCTCCTTCAAGGAATTTTGCAAAGGAGTACCGGTTACAAGTAACCTATGATTCGTGTCAAATTCCTTTAGTGCTTTGTACAATAACGAATCATCGTTTTTTAACCTGTGCGCTTCGTCAACCAGCAGACACGCCCAACTAAAGGATCTTAAGAACTGTCTATCTTTGAGTAAGATCTCATATGTTGTTAATATAGCATTGAATTTCAGTCTTTTCGAACTGGCAAAGCTCCATTCAAACTGTCTAATCTGAAAACGAATAACAATATTTATGAATATGCATTAAATAGTTAACGATAATGGTTAAGTACTAATAGCACCTACACTATCAACTTACAATGTCCCTGCTTGAGACATCACCAATGTAAGTGACAACATTGATATCTGGCGCCCATTGCTGGAACTCCCTCTGCCACGCAGTCATCGTACTGAGTGGTACGACACATAGGAACGGTCCATACAACTGTTGCGACTTGAAGAGGTAGTGTAAAAAACAAATGGTCTGAAAAAAAAGTTCGAGTGATCAATTCACAAACATTCACTAACAACATGTAAAATTCAAACAATTTCATAGATTATTTACCTGTATTGTTTTACCTAGACCCATTTCGTCGGCAAGAATGACAGAATTATCTTTACACCAGGAATGTATTAACCAATTCAATCCATCCATTTGGTAATCTCGTAATACGTAACTCTGAAATTTTAAAAATATATTCTACAATTTTGTCGTGAAATCATTAAATTGCTTATTCCAAATCAAACAGTAGCGTGAGAAATGAGTATAATGAAAACTTCGTAATAGACTAGATAATAAACCTTGAACTCGGTTGTGAATAAGTATGCAAAGAGCGACATCCAACTATTTTTCTCTTCAACTCATGGCAGGCTGTTAATAATCGTAGTTAAAACAGTTCCTGCTAGATGGCGCTATGCCAAATATATACAACAACAAAATAAAAACTATTGAAAACTCAAAATAAACTTGGATCTGTGATATACTTGCAGGCATAGTGATATATACATACAATTTGAAACAGAGTCAAGTCAGTTAAAAATAAGGCTCCCAAAAGTAATAACCTACCCCTTTAAATATCAAATCACAAAATTGGTACATTAAACTAAAATAGTTCGTAAAAAGCAGCTCATCAGTATAAGTTGATAATGATAGCTTATTCTCGAGGTCATTTACTAGTTAAAAACTCAATAATCATCCACAACACCTTTCATTACAAGCATGTTGCTGTTATTAAACCAGACTTGTATTCTATTATACTTGAATATGTAAAAACATGAATGATCTATAAGTACATACTGCATCTTTTCCCATATATTCTGGCTGTTCTTTCAGCTGATGGAACTTGGGCCTCCGTCTTAGTACAGGACAATGTCTTGAAGGAGTTGTTTTGGCAGCTTCCCTGTATTTAAATTGTTCCACTTCTTCGGGCCATTTCCTCTCAATTAGTACAGAATCTTCCCAGGTGGCATCAGCATATGGAAGAGACTCCCATTTGCAGAAGTATTCACGTGCTGTACCACCACCCTCCAATTCCCTGGTTTGTTCCGCTAAAAAGAAAAATAGTTATATTGAAGAGTTTATTTTTTAATAAATAATATAGAGATAAGATAAGAACAATCGTAATATGGGAGTTTCATTGTATAAAGATTGTTAAATATCAACAAAATAAATCACCTATTATCCTCTCAACATAATTGTATGTCTTCACCAATTCCTGTTGCAGCTCAGATTGACATTCAAAGTAATCAATATCTTCAGGGCCCGCCTGTTGCCGCCACCATGACAGTTCAGCTTCCTTCTTAATATAATTCTCTAATTTCTTAAGACCTTTAACTTTTTGTTCATTGAGTGATTTCTCAGATTCCCAAGTATTATGAATATGAGACCAGCCTTTCCATTTGATCAGGTACTGAGGTTCAGAAGATTCATCATCGTCAGGATTACAGCCTTCATTAGGATCGCCGTGCTCCTCTATATAGTAAACTGTAGTCACATTCCCAGTGACTGCATAACGATAAGAAGACATTAGCTAAAATTTAATATAATATTTGCACCAAAATGCAAATTTAACTAACAATAAATACTTAAGTACACATTTAATCAAATGGATATTAGTGATTATGGTTATAATAATCATGTATAAGACCTAAAATTTAAGTCTTCATTAACAGTTTTTTTTTAATGTATAAAAACAAAAGAAAATGTTAGTCATGAAGTTTACCTCCTTTCTTGCCTCGCCGATGACCTAAGACCCTTTCAATAGTCTCACTGTGTTCTTCTGGCTCAGGCTCCACGTCAACCTCTACATCTTTTTCCATGAGATCCGAAGAATCTGTTTGCTCATCACTAGCTTCTTTGTAACTAACAGCTGCGCCCGCACGCCTCGTAGCTGTTCGACTGGATAATTTATTTTTAAATTTGTTAATACATGTTAATACGTACCTACTGATAATAATATTATAATTGTGTTTGAGCGACATCTATTGAGTAAGAGATAAATATAAACTATTATGACGACCGACTGCGTCAATTGTTACGTAAGCGATACGTCATCTCGGTCAAGTACACGCAGTGAATCCGTAACGTGCGTGAATATCGCCGCCATTTTGTGGTTACATTACATGGGACTTAAGTGAATGTCGGATTTTTATTCGCCATATTTTTACAATATGATTTTGTCGGCGTATAGTGTTTGTTACACGTAATATTGTTACAAGAAGCAGGCGTACGATCGGCCTGATGTTAAGCAGTTATCGTAGCCTATAGATGCTTGCAGTACCAAAGGAATTGCTCGCACGTTGCCGACTTGGGGACCTTGGGGCAAGGAGTGGGACAGCGGGATTGGTCGGGGGGTTTGGCTTCTGGCTCAATTCGCGACGACCTTTCATTTTGACTGGGACCTAACGTAATAATAATAATTGCCGAATAAATAATAATTGCCGAAAATGCCGAATACTAAAGATTTTTTCCATTTCGCCGGAATGCTGAATAAATAATTTCATAATAGGTAAAATATAAACAATATTGCATTTCTTTTGAATGACGAATAAGAAATTGCCGAATACTAAACAACATTTTAATTCATCCTAACTCCGAATAAATAATAATTGCCGAATACAAAATAGTATTTCCATTTCGTCCGAATGCTTAATAAATAAATTCTGAAAAGGTTACGACTAAAACAATATTGCATTTCTTTTGAAAGACGATAAGTAATTGCTGAATACTAAACAACATTTTATTTCGTCCCAAATGCCGAATAAATAATAATTGCCGAATACTAAATAATATTTCCATTTCGTCCCAAATGCCGAATAAATAATTATTGCCGAATACTAAATAATATGTTAATTTCGTCCTAATGCTGAATTAATAATACTCGCCGAATACTTAATAGTTTTTCCATTTCGCCCGAACGCCGAATAATATGAAATTGCCGAGTACTAAATAATAATTATATTTTGTCCTCATGCTTAATAAATAAATTCGGAAAAGGTTAGACTAAAACAATATTGCATTTCTTTTGAAAGATGATAAGAAATTGCCGAATACTAGACAACATTTTATTTCGTCTCAAATGCCGAATAAATAATAATTGCCGAATACTAAATAATATGTCCATTTCGTCCCAAATGCCGAATAAATAATTATTGCCGAATACTAAATAATATGTTCATTTCGTCGTAATGCCGAATTAATAATAATCGCCGAATACTTAAAAAAAATTCCATTTGGCCCGAACGCCGAATAAATTATAATTGCCGAGTCCTAATAAATAATTATATTTCGTCCTCATGCTTAGTAAATTAATTCAATAGGTAAGTAAACAAATTCGGATTTCGTCGGAATGGCGAATAAGAAACTGCCGAATACAAAACTACCTATATTACATTGCGCCTGAGTGCCGGATAAATAATTTTCCAATAAGTACTTCATTTCGTCACAGTGACACGTGAATGGATTTACCGATTACTAAATAGGTATATTTGTATAGGTATTTCACTCGAATTCCGAAGGCTAAATAAAAAAATAAAAAAGCATTTTTGCCAAATACCTACTTATCTAACGAAAATGAATGAAATAATATATTCTATACTATACCAATCAATTTAAAGCCAAAAGAAGAGATTGGGTAGAACCCAATAATACCTGTAAATTCGACACACATTACTAAACAGATAATAATTTTATAGTGGGGTATAAAACAATTTTGGAACTAAATTCATTTGTAGTCTTTAAAAATCACCTATTCCATATTCATAATTATACAAATATATAAATTATTCACCTACCTTTTACTTTCATCATCACTGCCCTCTGAGCTTTCATCTTCTTCACTTGAGAATCTTCTTCTTGTTGGTTTTCGTTTTCTGAGTGGTACACTTCTTTGGCCTGGTCGTTTAGAAGGTGGGGGTGGGGAACCATTTAAGTCACTATTACTTTCTGATGAATCTGAATTCCATGAATCACTAAAAATTGCCACTTTCTTTAAAAATCCATACATAATGAAATTGTTAAGAAGGTATTTATGTGTTAAAAATATAAATAACTAGCTGTGCTCCCCGACTTCGTCCGCGTAGTATTTAACGTAACAAAAGTTTCGGGATTATCGGCATAAAAAGTATCCTAATCCCGGTTATAAACTATCTGTGTTCCAAATTTCATCCAAATCCGTTCAGTAGTTTTTGCGTGAAGGAGTAACACTCACAAACTTTTACATTTATAATATTAATAATAATAATAAAAAATGTAGATTACCATATTATAATTACCTCTTTTTCCTGTTTTTCCGACTGTGTGTTCTTCCTCTTTCACTAGAATCACTATCTGCTATCTTAAGCCTATCTGGTTCTTTTCGCGATCTACCTGATCTCCTAATTCCATAAATATCTGGATTATCTTCCCAAAGGTCTGACTTTAACTTCCCATGACTACTTCGTGACTTAGATTTAAAATGGGAATCATCATCAGAAGAATTTTTATCAGTGTGATGATCAGACTTTGACGAGTTGGCATTACTATGCTTTGGTGATGATTTTGTATCATCACTGTGATGCGATCTGTTGATGGATTTCTCTGAGCCAGACCTACCAGATCCAGAACCTGATGAGCTTGATCCGCTATCGCTGTTAAACCAAGATAAATATATATTGAATATTTAAGATGTTATAATGTATGATTTTTTTTATTTATGTTAGGTGAAATCTTCTGTAGTTGTAATTATACCATATTAATGTCACTATCTAGCAAAGGAGGAACAAGGAAGACAACCCACCTTTCACTCCCTGATCCTGACGCGCTGGAGTCACTCTTCTCACCTTTTTCACTTGTCGAATCACTTCCAGATTCATTCATAGATCCCATCTGAAACAATGCTTCATATTAATGTGTGTGATGACTTATCAATAATCATTAATTATACTGATGCGTGCATTGAAATCTGTTTAAACTTTTTACTACAAAATAAAGATCACTCTCATATAAACAGGTTAATGTCACGTTTTAACGTTCAATCAGAGAATTTGTGTTTATTTGTAAAATTACACCATGATGAGGATGTAGTAGTATATATATTTTATATTTATAATAGAACAAATTCTATAAAAACCAAAAGATAGTGAGTATGAAAGGCTTAATTGTAGAGTTCCTTGTATATGTCATCGCTACATGTCTTAGGGTGATCGTCTGATAAAAATAAAAACAAAGCAAAAGAGAACTTTTGTCAAAATACTAAATAACTTAGGATGAAAATACCAGTTGTTCCCACAATCTGAATGCTGAGAAATAGAAAGAATCTAAAAAAATGAAGACATAACCTCAAAATATTACAATAATACAGTTGAAATGACAATATTTTAGAAAAATACTGTAAAATCCCTAACATTTTTAATAGGAAGGTTGCCAGAGAATCCAGGACTGTTTTATAACTTTAAATAAACAGAGATCTATTATATTACTACAACATAACCTCAAAAGCTAGTATCTTCAAAGGCACTGCTTGGTTAGACCAATTTTCAAAGTTAAATTGCAAAAATGGGTCCCCTTTGAAATCCTATTTCACTGGTTCCTATAGAAAGATTACGTAACAAAGAATCATTGGAAACACTTTCTTTCGTGGGACAAGAATGTTTTAATACATAAAAACACCGAAATGCATTGTAAACAATCACAAAACCCCTTAAATCCTGAATTACGTCTTAAAATTTCACCCCCTTTAAGGGCCACACCCAAACTTCTAGAATGTTCCAGGAATATTTTAACATCACAAACATTAAACAAATAAATAAATACACCAAAACAATGAAGAAAAAGGCTAGAAAATCACTTACCAAGTGCATTTTGTTGAAATATCAAGGAATACACGGTTTCTTATATAATTACTGACGAGAATCAAGATAAACTGAACATTTCATTGAGAAAAATGCTAAGGAATCACACGATATTATATTTTACTGCATATTTCTATGAAAAGCGAATTAAATGCGGAAAAATATTTTGCAGTTAAATCTTGTCAAGCGACGCCATTTTGTCGTCGAATGAATAGTGGTGACGACAGAAATGAAAAATCTGCTAATTGCCACAATACTTTCGTTCAAACTAGGTAAACAGAAGCAATAACCACTAAAAAAATTAAAAACTAAACTTTAGAACCGTCAGAAATACTACTTCTGTACTGTAAATGATCCGAGCACCGCGCACTGCCAGCGAAACTCGAAAGCTACGGCCATATTGCCATCTGCCAGCTGCCTGGCGAAATATCGGGTTAGTGTTGGACCACGCTTGTAATGTGTCAAGATAACACGGTTTTACTTTACTTGTATCTATTTTACTCCATCGTGGTCATTTATTTATTAAATTAATTTTATTGTATGTCCAAAATGTTTAATTCATGAATATATTAAGAGCAAACGAAGAAAAAACATAGTTTTATAAAATATAAAATAATTGATACTACAACAGTATCAATGATTTTATAATATATAATTATAAAATTAAATATATAATTTGTCAGTGTGTAAAATTTCTAACTGTGATTTGTCAGGCTACGTACATAGGTAATCTCAGATAAATGCTAGGCAAATTATCAAAAGTTTGTTACCCGTTCCCAGCCACGTATCCTGAGGAATGGGAGAGGAGGGGTAGGTACTCACAGTTGACTAAATGTTTCCAACGTCGGAAACATCAGCTTCCATCATTCTTTTACGAATGAATTAGAAGGATGGAAGCTGTCGTTCCGACACGGAATCTTTCCGTTAACTGTAAAAATACCCGTAGCTTAGTTTACTCTAATAGTAAAATACGTCGTGAGTGCAACACTAACCCGAGAAACGCATGAGAAACGTAATCAATGTTACCAACGTCATTTCCGTTTTCATAAAATTTCGATCGACATCATACAAAGTAATTATATTTTTAATTATAAAATAAAAGAGGACCTAAAATAGTAATGCTTGGGAAAAAAGCTCAAAAAATGCAAGTTTTACAAAATCCCCATCCTATTAAAAACTTCAGAACATTCTCTATCTACGGGACCTACACGAATCCATAGATAAAAAATACTGTAGCCAAGATTGTGGCGCATGCTTCTTGAGCGCATGCCATGTATTCACAGACCAAGAATTTTATATATAACAAGTTGTATATCAGCTTCTGCAGTCTTCACCATGTATTAGTATTGTAGTCTGTGATGCCATGCACAAGCTGAGTGCACATTGCACAAGTACCTACCTTACCTTATTATTCCTATGAGCGCATGCCAAGTCAAGTACAAAAAAGCGGTACGGCCGTACCATCCTTTTCTCGAATCTACCTTATCTTTCTCAATTACAAGTAAATCATTTATAGAGGAAGAAAAACTTTTTTGTTTTTTCATTCTATCAAAATAATGTCAGTTCTGTTGGCCGATTATTTGTATGATGACAACTCTACTATAATAGGCTTTAAGTATCTAACGGTGACCTTACGTCGATTTTTTATTATTAACCGTAAAAGTTTGAAAGTAATTCTCAAATAAGTAGCTTTGCTTTAATTGGTATTTAGTACTACGGGCGTTTTACAATAACGATACCAGGCACAGGTGATACCGGGCATCGATACCACTTGCAAATACCGATAATGCCCGATACCGTGTTCTGTTGACAAAGGATGCCGATGCCATCTAAGAGTAGATGTTGACAACGGATAAGCGAATGATATTTCAGCATTTAATGACGGGCTTACAAGGTTGATTTTTTTAATATTTCGAGATAAATATGTTTTTTTAATTTATCTAAGCCAAAGCTATTAATTCCTATTAAGTCTATGTTACTCATTTTAAGTGAGTTGTACTCTTATGAAAAATAAATGCCTTAAACCAGATTTGTTTTTTAATAATTTAATTGAAATCATATGTAGTTGTTTTATTTTCAGTGTCTAAATAATATTTCAATGAACACAAACTCCAATGGGTTTTCATTTAAGTAGATGCGTTTCTGGCTGGAGCGCACTTGCGCTCGCCCTCTGTCCGGGTGAAGTTGTTATGGCCACTCTGCCCAACAACATTTAGTCAAAGAAGTAAAAAAAAGATGATTTAATATAAACCGCAATAATATATATATATCTGTATCCAATAACGGTATGGTCAAAAATATCCGAAAAAACTCATGACTACTGTGTACTGTTGCTTTCCCTTACAGCCTTCTTCTCCATACTCAGGTATAGGCATAGATCACGCTGGCTTAGCTAAACTGAGATGGTGGCATTATCTTTTAAATAATAACAAAGATAATATAGAATTTTATTACATACTAGCTGAGCCCGCGACTTCGTCCGCGTGGAATTTAACTTAACAAAAAAGCCCACTCCGCGTTCTGAGCACGCGCGACGGGACCCATTTTTTAAAATTAAGTTTTTCGAAAATATAATATAACATCAGCTATCTACCAGTGAAAGTCCCGTCAAAATCGGTCTACCTGTTTCGGAGATACTCTTTGATTTCATGTGTTTTTATTTTTATGCGGAACCCTAATTGTTTTTCCAAAATTATAGTAGCCTAAGTTATTCCTTATAACGTCATCTATCTGCCAGTGAAAGTCCCGTCAAAATCGGTCCAGCCGTTTCGGAGATTACCCGGAACAAACACACAGACAGACAGACAGACAGACAAAAAAAATTTAAATCGCGTTTTTGTTATAGGTGTCGTATGTACTTTCATATGCATTTAGTGAAAAGGTGTTATTTTGATATTACAAAAAGACACTCCAATTTTATTTATTTGTATAAATATTTACTCTTTGGCCTTTGATAAACAGCAAAGAGAATACTATGCGATCCAAATAAGAATAGGAATGTCAATAACCTCTATCTGTCAAATGTCACTTGAAAAGTATGGTTTGCAAAAAACTTATTTGAATATCAACAATAATAGTCTTACATCAAATTTCATTTAAAATAAATGTATTAATAAACGCACTGCATACTGTGTTTGTCGCAAATCACAAAATGTTGTCTTAAATGTTTTCAGATTTTGGATAAACTATAAAAATACTCGAAAATTTGGAATTTCGCGGGCTAGACAAGCGCCTTCACCTTAATATAATATTTAATTAGTTAAAGTCATAATTCGTTATTTAAAACCATACCATAACCTTTTTTATTTACATTTTTGGCGCAAAGGCCATTAAAAATGTAGAAATGCAGTCATGGCTAACCAGAGAGGTGTTAGATAAATGGTCTGAGTGGCTAACAGAAAAAAATATTGAATACGACGATTGCTTCACAAATAAGAACTTATTCAATTAAAAAAAGGAACAAACCGCTTTTTTCACTCAACCTCTGCAAATAAATTTTATTTAAAAAATATCTTGTTTTGTTCACCCTACCTAATTGGTTTGAATTGACAGCTATGACGTCACAATATGGCGCAAAGTCGATCCTATTCTCATTTGAATCGAATTATACCACAAATTTCTGAATTTGATTGTTTGTTTACATACATAGGGTAAGGGCACGTCAAAAATCTTGGCGGAATTTCATGATGAATTACCTATTAGGGAACCGTCATTAAAGGTGCATTACAAAGAGAATATATACCTTGATATAACTACTACGTGTGTATTAGGTATTATTGCATGATTCAATCAAATAATTATTTAGGTAAGTACCTACTACTTACCTACTAAATAAGTATATAAATATTTTATAAGCCATTCCTACACATCTACTTATATAAAAAAAGATTAAGTAAGACTATATTTATTGATGTTAGAATACTTACTACAATAATTCACTTAAAAATATTTACGGACAGTTTATTTTAGGTTTTGAATACGCTTTTTTATTTCCAGAAAACATGCAATTGACAGACCTACCAGAAGAAATTATCATCATGATTATCAGGGAATTGGATCTGCAGTCCTTAGAAAGTATGTACAAGACATGTTATAAAATTAGAAATATAATATGTATGCAAGGAGTGATAAGGCAATGCAATATGTCTAAGAATGTAATGGCAACAGCGAACACATTGAAAACACATTTTTTTAAAGATATCTCGCAGCATCTGCAGGAGCTCAATTTGTGTGGTGTACCAGATCTAAATAAGACATCAATTATGCCCGCAATGAAAAGATTAAAGTGTCTGAGAACATTAGATGTTTCATACACAAATTTGACAATAATGGATTTGTTGGATATGCACCAAACATGCCCAACTCTGAAGGATATCAGCATCAACTTTGTTTTTGGTAAGACCAATCTGGTTAAGATTGGAACAAAGACTCTATTACAATTCCAGTTGCTTTTTGCAAATTTTGAAAATGTGCATTTTGTTGGCTCTCTAGATAATTTAATAGATTCTAAATTAGCATTTTATATATTAGAAAAAGCAAAGTTAAATACTTTAAAATATACTAATGCAGATTGGATTAGTGTTTCTATCTCATATGAAAAAATAGCATGTTACAAGTTGCCACAATTTAATCAATTTAATATTTATTTATTAAACTGGAAACAGCCAAATAAGTATTATGGATCCATTCAACTATTCCCTGTTCTATCTATGATAGAATTTAAAAACTTTGAATTTATCAAAATTGTAATGTTAGCTGAGAATGGATACATAGTGAATGCATCACCGCGGTTCAAAGAATTTTTTAAAGAAAATTTTGATGTTGATGTGGAATACTCCACAGAAATTAACACAACTCTCAAGGGGAATGTTGCTATAATGGTTTGGAACAGAGAAACAACCACTGTTGATGGCAATTTTTATTGCAAACTCAGAAATCACTTAAAAATATACTTACCTTTTTTTTGCTCTTCCCCTTTTGATACACCAGCCCCAAAAGAGTTTGACTGCTTCTATATAACACCAAGAGAGCCTAATATTGTGAAAAATGAAGATATTCATAGATATGACCCTGAAGTAAGAAAAAGGAGAAGGACTGGGGCACCAAATTTTGTCTTAAACTATGATACAACATTCAAAGAAAAAAGCAAATTACAATTAAGACTAAACTTTATTGAGCAGATAACAGGTGCCATCACGCTGACAACAAATTGTGACTACTTGAGAAAACTTACATTTTTAAGTCTAAATGGTTATGTGCGTTATAGTTCTGAATTTTTTAATGTTTTATTTCGCAGCTGTAATAATCTTATTACATTGAATGTCCAGGCTTCCTCCATATGGCCCTGTGCTTCGTCTATTGCCCGTTCAATTCCATTGACCCATTCTCTTAAGAACTTTCGTTTGGTAGACAAAGGAATTGATTTCAGAACATTATTTTCTTCTTTTAGTCAGTGTCCAACTTTAGAAAACATCCATATTCACGAGGACACATATTCGGAATCATATGATATAGCTGATCCTAGTATAATATTAGAGAAATGTAAAAAATTGTACAGTTTGTACATAGAAGCGCCAATGACTGATACGGCTTGTAGGAAAAAAATGCAAATGTTAAATAAAGCTAAAGTAAGATGTAATAAACATTGTCTTAATGTTGCGTTACATGTCAGATCTCTAAATTATTATAATTATCGGTATAATTACGATCCTTTTATGGAGGTTTTCAGTTTAAGTCCAATAAAACCGATTTAAATAGGTGTACTCAATAAAATAGTCGTAATGTACTTACTTACCTACATTAATGTAAAAAAAAAAAAATTTTGTACCTACAACTAATTTAACCAAAAATGTTAAGTAGGTACCAACTTAGGTACTAAGATTTTTGGTTTTTAATGTACATAAATGGTTATTGTTATACCTAAATAGGTTTTAAAGAAAATCTTTTTATTTATTAGGTAGGTATCAAATAGATATTAGGTACACCAACAAGGATTATGTATCTCAGTAAATCACATACCTAATTAAATATGATGTAAGTAATGATAATTATGAAGGTTACTAATTAAAAGAAGAACATTATATGTAACAAATAAATTAGAACTAAAATAAAGGCACTAATATTATAACTGGGTTTGAGTTTTTTGCTTTGTTACAATCTTGGCAAATGAGAGAGATATCATCCCCAGGATCGCACAGCCTCCGCAGGCGTATGTGAGAACATCTCTGTAGTACTGTGGACATTCCAACGAATTTTTACATTTGCTGAAATTAAAAAGACGCAGTTTAATAAAAAGTAACACAATAGTCAAATCAGGGAGGATTTTCCATCCCATAACCATACCTATTAATAATGATTTTAATAAATAACGCATTATGACGATTGCGTTTTGAATTAATCATAAGATAGGTAATAAGATTTATTTACAATTAAATATACATCCTACTAATATTATAAATGCGAAAGTTTGTGAGTGTGGATGTATGTATGTATGTATGTTTGTTACTCCTTCACGCAAAAACTACTGAACGGATTTGGATGAAATTTAAAACACAGATAGATTATAACCGGGATTAACATATAGGATACTTTTTAACCCAATAATCCAATACTACGCGGATGAAGTCGCGGGGCACAGCTAGTACTTATTATAAAAATAAGAATAAAAAGGTACTTACTAATTTTCAATAGCAACAACTGCGATGCCCGTGACTAGTTTGTCAGCAAATGTAACAATCGAGTAGATGGCAGCACTTTGATGGGCATGGGGACCAATCAAGTCTGCAGTGATACATAAGCTGGAGACGAGAGTTATTGAACTGCCCGCGCCTAAAATTTTTGAAATACTCATTTAACCACATTATAGGATAAATAAATACCTAGGCACTTATATACTTCAATCAATCTAAAGCTGAATAGGTAGGTACTATGTTAAATGGTTGATATTACAGGTAAATTGTTAAGGGAGGATTGCATTATCATACCAATACAGGTTCATATGAATCTATACAAATAAATAAAATTGGAGTGTCTGTTTGTAATATCAAAATAACACCTTTTCACTAAATGCATATGAAAGTACATACGTACCTACAGCAAAACCGCGATTTAAGAAATTTTTGTCTGTCTGTCTGTATGTTTGTTCCGGCTAATCTCCGAAACGGCTGGACCGATTTTGACGGGACTTTTACTGGCAGATAGCTGATGTTATAAGGAGTAACTTAGATACTTTATTTTAGAAAAACAAGAACGCGGGAGCGGTTAAGTTAAATACCACGCGGACGAAGTCGCGGGCACAGCTAGTATGATATATAAATAATGATCCTAGATTGTATGGCAATAAGGACCAACTTCGCACTTACCCATTAGTGTGGCTATTAGGTATATCTGTACTATACTAGCATGTGGATCTATGGCAAGAGCTATCCATAAACAGCTTATTAAACTCAGCAAACTTCCTATCAAATACGCCATCTGTGGAAAAATAAAATGTAATAAGAATTCATATGATATTTTCATTCCATTATTGTAACGCAATGAACACTGTCAGTAAGTAGATAGATATACTTTTAAAGCAGATAAATTCTACCCAAATTTTATTACTTTTTTAGTTTCAAATATTCACCGATCAGTAACAAATATTGATTGAATGCTCTGAGGGGACTCCTAATCAAAGTATAACCAAACGTAAATTACCTGATGTCCGCAAATGTTGATTTTACTTTTCAAAAGTAGAGTGAAGAAAAATGAAGAAATATAAAGCACCAAAGGAACTGTGGCAACCAGTTCTGATCCCTCCGTCGGATTAACTGAGAGTCGCTCTTCCAGAAACAGCGGTACATAGACCAGACCCAGAGCCCAGTATAATCGAGAGAACACATATCTGAAATCATGGTTATTAAAAGTTACGGTTTGTAAGTTATTCTGGTATGCGAGTGTTCGTTCTCTTAAACGACTTGCCCGATTTTCATGATTTTTTTATTTTTGGAGGTACTTATTGGGTCACATTGATGGTTATTGGTTGTATTTGGTCTCGGTAAGTGGCGCTGATGTCGATATTCAGAAAATACGCTAACGAGCGATGGCAGGCAAAGCTAGTAAGTAACTAGGCAGCTACCTACTATAGGTCATTTATTTTAACTTTTTTTGAAAACTCCAGTCAGTTATAGCTCAGACTTAGCAGCTAAACTGATCGAGAAAATTAAGATAGTAGGTACCTTTGCAAAAAAGTTTCTCGAACATCTCCATTCATTAGTCAATTACCGATGAGATCCCTATAATAGGTACCTAACTAAGTCAAACTTATATTTTTTTATTATGTTGGTAGGTATACTTACAAAAAACTTGTTTGATACAACAGCGGCATCCGTAAGAAATACATAATTTTCGATTTTACAATCGAGCTAGTAGCTTCACCTTCCTCTTCAGTACCCGTAGTGTTAACGGCGACGCCATTCGCTTTGTTATCCTTTGTCGATCTTAGTTTGAAGAACACGTGGAAGAGCAGTGAAGTTAATATTCCAATTCCAGTGATTATTAACGAAACGTTCTGAAAATGAGAGAGTTACTTATAAATAATTAGGTACCAAAACAGAGTTAGTGAAAAGTGCAAATTTAAATTTGGAGGTTTGGGTAAGTATCGGGCGGTACACTATAAAACAAAAAAAAACAGCATTTTTTTATTGATTTTAGCATGAAATGCGCGCTCGAGCGTATTGAGTCTTAATTTACATTGAAGACAGAAGTCTCAAATAGTAATTATTGATATGTAAAATCACTTGAAATAGTTTTTCATAATGATTTAACGCTAAAATCAATATTTAAGTAAATGCTGAAAATTTTATCAAAATTCATGAAATTATCGACGGAAATTCCTACTCTGGGGGATCCAGAATCATGAGTTAAATCCGTGGTATCAGTTTTTGCTACGACGCCTCATACATCCTGTATAATAAAAAAATGTTCTTACTCTGAACTTGTAGTCATCACTTGGTCCTATAAAGGAGCTGTAGTCTGTGGTTCTCAACACGACCCAAGTTATAAGGTACACGGTCAAACTCGATATTACAGAAGCCATATATCTGAAAAAGAAAGTGAAACTCCTAATAAATAGGTAATTGGGCACCTATGTCTTTGCAGGTAGTGCGCAGATTAGTTTGGAAACTTCTTTGCAAAAAGTCCTCAGCCTACTGCTATTGTCCCAATTTATTCAAGTGTTATGTTATATAAATATACCTTCCGAGCGACTGTTTTTAACAATAGGTAGTTACATAGTTAAACGATAATTATTTTATAAATAAAGAGAATACATTTAAATTGTTGATGTGTGACGTACCTATGAAAGAGTTGTGTGTGATAATAGGTAAGTATAAAGGCCAAGAGTGGTAGGTAAGTAAGTATTATGTATATGGTCTTTTATATTAGGAAGACTCTTAAAATTTTGTGCATAACGTTGAACCCCGCTGTACCTACATCTACTTAGGTATTGACTTTGACTGCTATTTATAGCCCTCATTTCGTAAGAGCAGCTGCCTACCTACTATCATACACAGTAGGTACTGAATAGAGCTTAGTATGCAAGTACCTATGAAATTTTCTGTTCATACGTTATCTTTACCTAATTGAAGTCAAATCTGCACGGACTTGCAAATTGTCTGAAATGGCTGGTATCATAGCGAGGTGCGATATTTGGACGACGGCCCAGCCGATCTGGAATATCGCGATGAGCACGGAGTAGTAGAGCGGCATCCACCAGCCCAGGTAATCCTGGTCTTCCGCCACCCAGCAACCCCAGCACCTCACGAATAGAAGCGGGAACGTGCATGATATAAGAACTGTACCTAGAATTAAGAGATAATACTTAATTAAAACTAGGCAGTAAGTAGGTACAGCATCGTTTGTATTATACATAGGCATAGGTAACAAAGTTAAATACTATACTAGGTGAAACAGAAAGGTTATAAAATTTTTTTGCAACTTAACTTTGTAAATCTAAAACTATATAACAACCTACTTATGAAATATGTCAACAGCTGTATCCCTGTAACATCCGCCCCTGTTTTTCAAGTTTCCTCCAAAGCTGATACTTTAAGAATTACAAAGTTAAGGTGAAGGCGCCTGTCTAGCCCGCGAAATTCAAAATTTTCGAGTATTTTTATAGTTTATCCAAAATCTGAAAACATTTAAGACATCATTTTGTTATTTGCGACAAACATAGTATGCATTGCGTTTATTAATACATTTATTTTACTCTAAATATTATCACGGTAGATATGATACTAGTAAATCAATAAATATACAAAAATTGCCAGATTATCTGGATAGCTGTCGTTCATGAAATGTTGTAGAGTAAGTTGGATATATTAATAAATGCACTGCACACGGTCTTTGTCGCGAATTACAAAATGTGCCTTTTTTATTGTCAGATTTTGAAAAAAATCTAAAAACCCTCAAAAATTTGAACTTCGCGGGCTAGATGGGCGCTTTAGCCTTAAGTTGCAAAAAAAATTGTATACCCTTTCTGTTTCAACCTGTATGTGTATTTTGAACGGAATGTGGTGTTGTTGTGTGGAATCACTATCTTTAGGTAGGTGGGGGGTGAAAATTCTCTTATCTAATATAATATTAATAAGTAGGTACAAATAAGACATAAATGCTACCTATATTGACTATCTTATAGCACAAATCATATCTATACGACTTGAAGGTAAAGTACTGACTTACTTAGGTACGTAGGTATGTAACTTAAGTATAGGTATATAGGTTCTATAATGAGTTAAAATATTAGATTCTAATTAACTGCAGTTTATTAAATACTAGCGACTTGCCCCGGCTTCGCACGGGTATTTCTTATCAGTGTTTCTCTACTATACTATGCATATATTATACATATAAACCTTCCTCTTGAATCACTCTATCTATTTAAAAAAACCGCATTAAAATCAGTTGCGTAGTTTTAAAGATCTAAGCATACATTAGGGACAGACAGACAGCGGGAAGCGACTTTGTTTTATACTAGGTATGTAGTGATTAGCTTTTTGGCACGTTTATCGCCTAGGATGATTAAATTACAGGAGGTACCTAAAGCAGGCCCGTATTAACAAATCGATCTCAAATCTGAGAGCGGTCTTGGAAATGTCATTCTTCAATTATACCAGTACAAAATGACACGTCAAAAGCGTTCTCAAGATTGCTCTCAGACTTGCAATCGATACGAGGCTTGGTCACATAAGTACTTAATTGGAACCGCTATTTGAAGGTAGGTACTCACCTGCCAAATGCCAACTCTTCATGGTCAAAAATCTATCAGCCAGCACACCGACAACTGGCGTGGCCAAGGCATCTATTACTTGACCTGAAATTAAAACATAATAATCTGTAAATTAAATGGATCGCTTAAAGTTTTAATCGTCTCATGGGTGGCTGAATGTTTCTTCTCTTCTCTGTCATAAAAATAACACAAAGTTTTCGTAAAGTGTGTACTAGTACTAGGTACAATTGTTTTGGTGTGTATGCTATTAAAACTTTCAGAGACCCATCGATTTAATGAAATTTCAGTGCACAATTTGGATTTCAGTGTAAGAGCAGGCAGGTAGGCTATCAGGAATCAGGATGTTGTTAACGGGGTATTCATACATTTTTAGAATGCTCGATCTCAAACTCTTGATAGGAAGGTAGGTAAGTAGCAACTGAAATCTGTACCAACTTTTAATTGTGTTTAAGTATTTATTACGCGAAATATTTTCGATGTAAGTACCTACTTAAATCCGTGTTAGGTATGCTTATGACGATTTATATTTTTTTTACATTTAACTTGTAAATACAAATAGGCAAACAAATAGGTGCATTTGTCTACAAAGAAAAATAAATTGTTTACATTAGATACCTATAGGTAGACGTCACACACAAATCACCTGTGCCTGTGTCATAGTAGCTGCATTTTATTTTCACGAAAGAATGTTATCAAACAATAAAAACAATGATTCACAAGAATAAGGGACTGTGCACTCATGTTATTCACAGAAGGCTGGAAAGAAGCTCCAATGCAATTTACAAAAGAATAATGAGTCCTTGCATTTAATGTAACCTTGTTGTGTGTTGTTGATGGCCCAAAAGGACACTTAGGTATCCTTTATAAAAAGGTCATAATAGCCTGGTGTCATGTCTCGCAGTTTTTTGGTAAATCAGAATCAGACTTGGTTCTCCATCAAATCCTGCAGGGTTTATCTTGGTTTTGATCTCTTGCGAAAGTACAAAACCCAGGCTAAGACTGCCAGACTAACAATTTAGGGCATCACTAGTCATGTATAAAGTTACCAAACTATCTCCAGGGCCTGTCAGTTAAGATAAAGAGATGGTATCATTTCAACAGGTTTGTCCTTACCTAAGAGCAGCATCGCCCCAGCAACGACCGACTCCATATGGAGCACGGATTGGAAGAACAGCATCATGTAGGAGAACCACATGCCGGCGCAAAGGTCGTTGTACACGTGCCCCAGGCCGTAGAAGAAGTTCTGGCTTAACCGCCACCATTGTCTGCGCGGGCCGCTGGAAGGTAAGGAGAAATGGATTATTGAGCGCCACTTTCACCTTTATGCACATGATTTAGTACGTTCAGCTGATGATCAATATCCACAACTAATCTGATAAATCATTATGTACGCGCGTATACGTACAAACTCTTTCAATTATTTATAAAATACTTATGTAGAATGAAGTCTAGGCGTTACTTTTATTCAGCATTATTCTGATGCTCCTGTGGATTAACTTATAAAACTTTGGCATCCTAAATATAGTAGGTAGATGGTTTATTTTTCATTTGAAGTAATTTTACGTTTCGCTACCTCTATAAGTATTTCATTCTTACAGTAGGTATACATACCTACGTACCTAGCTATATGTAAGGTCTAAAATATCATTAAATTCACAATTATTGCTTCAAATAGCCGTTGAAAAAGCCTTGTTTTGATCAAACTTAATCAAAATATTATCAAAGACAATTCATGTAAAATTTAATACATACATAAGTAGGTACCACAATAAAAAAAAAAACAATGAACAAAACATTAAAAAAAACAACCCAGATATAATTACTTTCATGGATAGGTAAATCCTTAATCATATAGCTATCTACTTACCTATAAACGTATCATCACACCTAATGCTTAATTAAATATGAACAGTAGTAATTTTTCACTTGAAATGAGTGGTAAAAAACATCAATAAGTATTTTAATGAATGAGGTTTATAGGCACATATTTATTGCAGATAAAAGTATCGCGCTTAAAAATTTGAAGCAAAGTAACCAATTTTCTCACTTTGATTTACTTCACATAGTTGGTGGGTATATCAACACCTGTAGGTACCTACGTAAGTGGTCCGGAATTATCCGTCTTTACCTTAATTCCGTTTCGCATGCCACTAATTGAATAAAAGAGCTAAGCTAAATTTGGACCGGATCAGACAAACTCTCCCGATAAGAATTGGTCACTCGCAAATTACCTCGATTCAATCTCAACTTCGGCCGCAACTTCCTTTTCGTTTTCTTCTATTTTACCGTTTACATCCGTCGCGCCGTATTTCGCACTCATTTTCTTTTATTTATTAACAGATTATTACAATTCTAATAGTTCACTTGAATCACCTTACACACGATGTATTGAACAGTTCAGTTTTACAACTGTGTTAACAAGTAGCGATTTCTTAATGTGCAGTTAATGGTATTTATTGTTATAATATGGTTGTTGCGGTTTGTGCGCGAGGGAGCGTGTGTTTTGTGTGGAGCTCTATACTTGTGTGACACAAATTAGCCCCTATCCCGAGCGGCAATAGCCGCTACTGGCACACACGTATATTCTCCTATAGACACTGTCGCTTTCAATTCCTAAAGGATAATCGTATGATGGGCTACCTACTTATTCTTAGTCGTTTTATTGGAACCTTTTCTGCCGATATAAGAAAAAAGTCCGTTTCCAGCTAGAGTTTGAATTGGAGAAAAGAAAATGGTATTTGTTTAATTAACAATTTCGCTGTGCGAAATAAAATGAAAAGGGTAAAATTTTGCAGTGCATGATCTATCGAAATACGATTGCAATTTTGTTTAAATAAATATTATGTAGACAATAAATTACATTTGCCTTTTATTTTATTCAAAAAACACATGAATTTACTCACGTTATACTGCCAAGAAAAGACTTTTCTGCCTGGATACTTCCTTAACATAAGGATACTAATAGTAGGTATTTTTAAAACGAATTTCTTAAATAGCGATAATGAGTTAAGTACCAGATACTCTTTACCTAAATAAAAACTATAGATCTAAAACTGTGATAATTTTATTTTTCTAATAAGAGTTAATATACCTAATGCGGACTCGGATACTATTAAGCATATTTATTGTTTCTGATAAAGTTTTAAGTTTAATGTTGAAAGAGCCAGAGAGGTTTGTGATGGCTATTTTTGTTTTAACTGATTTACAAGTAGACAGTTTCCAAAGCTATATAGGTATACTTATTTCTTTAAAATTAAAACAAACTTTGATAGTCAGGTATGTATACCTACCTATATTATGTTGAAACTTGAAAGACCTAGAGCGGTTAATGATTGCTAATTTTGTTTCATTTTTCTAAAAATATATATATATATCCGATTCTGAAACTTATTTTATATTTTCTTTAATGAGATTCCATCCATCAATATCCTAAAAGATAGGACCTACAGTCTACAAATCAGCAGACATGAAAAACTCTGACAATATTATACCTATGTAGGTATATTGTGGTCCATCTATCCAACCTACACAAAGCGCACAAAATAATTCTTAATTTGGGAATTGTTTCGAACAAGGGCAGTGGGCGACCGAGTATTCATCTGTATTAAACAAGATACGCACCTACGTGGACATGCGAGTAGGTATGTGGAGGTGATTTGACTGGCAGTGGCTTCCGTGAGTATTGGGTTTCCTTACCACCGCGGTTCATGGCTCGATAGACATGGATACGCCGACCCTAATATTAGGTAATAGCTACCTACCTCTCATAGTTGTATCGTCCGAATTGGGCGATAAATAAAATAATTATACACAATAACAAATACCGGGGATGCGTCAAACGTCCATCGTTTTAAAAAGTCAAATATTAATTATGCGAATAAGTGATCTAATTAAAGAAATACCTGACAACAGTACCTAACAACAACGAATCCAAACACTTGTGGGCAGCTCAAGAAATCACAGCAGCAGCAGAAGACTCCGCTTTTTGAGAAATCCGCATAGTGGTCCAAAAAGATGGGGGATATCTTAAATTTACTAAATTTAGGCTTGAATGATCTTGTTAGTTAAATAAAATTGGCAAAATAACGTAGTAATATACTTAGTCACTAACTCACTACCTATTACTTTCCACTTAAGTCTCATCATTTTAAAAATACATGCTTACGTTATTTTAAACATACGGACTGATAGCTAATCACTATAGTTTATACCGGATGCATTGTAGAAATAGAAACCATGTGAGAACTTTGAGATTATTGTCTGTAATTCAGCCAATTTATCGTAATTTGTACCTACGATCCGGGCAGGGTCCGGTGACTCGTGCTGCTAACTAAAAGCATGGATCAATCATGCATACTGGACTTGCATAATTACAAATTATAGTTTGTAAACCCTTGAAATTATAATGACTTCATATAACTATTTACAATAGTTTTCTTTTTTTATACCAAAGTCAGTTACTGTACAGAGAGAGAGAGAGAGTGAGGAATACTGTACAGAGGAAAGGGTTGGGCTGACGGCCCTTTCATTCATCGTATGAAACGCAGGAACTTTATGAGGTGCTTTCTTTAGATACCTCAGCTATATTAATTTGATATAAACAGGAAGACGTAGATTTCTCACTGAAAATTATAGAAGATGCTGAATAGATAACTCACCATAATAAAAGCGGCCCCATCATATGCAGCAATGCAGCTTGGCTCATGGTAACATAAAAGCTATATAAGGCTGAATAACTCTGGTAATTACTAAGCTAGTGCGAGACACTTGACCATGGCCCTACATGTGTGAAGGTACTATAGATAAGTTAGTATCGGACCCAAGTATTTAAACTTCTGGTGTGATCTCTAGGAATTGATTCATTCACAATAAGGCGTACATTAGAAAATTCTATTTTGAAGTGACATCTTCTTTTTTACAAACGTCAGAGTTAAGGAGGTAACTATCTCAATATAAAACTTATTATCCAATAGTTAGGTATAGATAGGTAGGTAGGTACTGCTTATTGAGACAGGTATATAATTTTAATGATAAATAAGAAGAAGGGTAACGAACGAAGTCGTGAAGCATCCTGTAGTAAATTTACATGTAGACAACAACTTGGACTCCTTCTCGTTCTTGGGCCAAGCACGCATTACACACAATAACTATTATGTTGCTGAATGTCAGTAGAAACAGACATGTTATTTAAATGACGATATTAACATGATATAGGAAATACCTTTTTTTACATAAGTTACATACTTAGGTATTAGGAGTTGTTCATAGAACGGAAAAAGAATCAGCACGTAAAGGCCTAACTTTTTCAATACTTTTTAAAAAGCGGTACCTACGGTAGCCGTATAATTGATTCATTTAATTTCTCGCAAGCACATATTATCATTTTCAATTTTATTAGTTAAGTCCATTTAAGTCCCTGAACAGACTGTTGCACAGAAAATTATGTTCTAACTGTTCTTCAAAAAAGTTAAAATTTACTCAGAACAAAGTTGGGGTTTTTACATTTCCAGTGTCTGTCAACGACATTATTTGCAATTTTTCAATATTTTTCAAAATACAAAATGGTTATATGTTTAAAATGTAAACAGTACTGTTTCTGTACTCGTGCAAGCAAACGACTAAGTACTCTAAAGTGGCGAACCGTTTTATTCTCCGACTGTACATTATATGTTCATGTATTCTGTCGTTGGTGTTATATGTCGTCAAGGCTATTTGGATTTCAGTTTCAAAATTCATTGCCGATGCGCCCAGTTCCGTTTACAACACTATAATAATTAATTATCTTTAACTTTACATAATGAATAACTTAGGTACTTGTAAGCGTTCGTAGGAGATTCTCTCAACATTGTTTATTAAATTATGTTAACAGCACGTGCTCCAAAATTTGCAACTGTATCGGTACCCCAGATCTTGGCTGTCTAGGGCCTAGACTCTAGGCCGACAAATCTGTTTTCTCTGAGTTGTCACAAATACACACAGAAAAAAATGCTGGGAAATTGCTTAAAATGCAGGTAAAATATGTATGTGGTGAAGGTTTATGATAACGGGAATTGTCAAATAAGCGAAGTAGTTAAGTAAGGAAATTAAACAAAAAAAAATAACAAAAACTAACTGCCTACTGTACTTTATGTTTATGCAATTTTAGCAAGTAAGTTAGAGGATCCAATAATATCTATAAGGTATCTATAAGTATTTAGTACTATTACTATAAAATGTCTGGTCCTTAATATAAATGCCAAAAAAATAAAACCCACAACAACAGAATAGGGTCATAATTAAGTAAGTAATTAATACTTGTTCCGGTATAGATATTTAACTGAATTATTGGACAAATATAGAGTCGTACGTACAATAGTAATGAGTGTTATGATAACTGAAATAGATTTAACTAACCTCATGGTGGGTTTTAGAGGTGCTCCGCAGCCAATTCCACTTCACATTTATCTTGAGTAAATATACTAATATAGTAAAAAAAAAACAAATGGACAAACACGATGTACACAAGTAGGCATCGGATCATAAAACTAATTACCAATCCATAACATTTTTATCAAACCCCAGATTGCGGGTTCAAAGGTCCCAAAATCTATAATAATATTAATATTTTTTATTTGTGAATTCAACATCATGACTTGCTCAAAGACTGCCAATATCTGTTCCTGGCTTATAGAGAGCATGCGTTTATTTCAGTACAAGGTACTTAAATAAGTGCTGATTCTGTTGTATAACATCTTTCTCGCAGCCGTACCGTGTGAGCAGGATAGCAATATTTAACGTTGTGCCATTTTTTATATGTATCAAAGTTGCCAACAAGCGTACGATCCAGCTGATATTAAGCAGTTACCGTAGACTATACATGCTTGCAATACCAAAGGCATTGGTTGCACGTTGTGGTCCTAAAGGTCAGTGGGACAGTCTCACACTCTTCGTACGACTCGCAGCTATCATAACTACTTTACGCAGGGCCCTAACCACACTAGCTTTAAAATCGTAATAGAAAAGCAAAAGCTAGGGATTGCGTTTCTAACGCTCCGCTTTTGACGTTTTGCTGCCACCATACCGTATCAAAGTCAGTAGAAATCGTGAGGCTCGTGTCAGCAAAACGTCAAAAGCGGAGCGTTTGAAACGTAATCGCGAGCGTTGGTTTTTCTATTACGATTTGAGTAGCTAGCGTGGTTAGGGCCTAGATCTTCTGTGGGAGGGTGGTACTATCCCGATCGAACAAGGCTGTATATGAGTTGTAGTAATGCTACTGCTTGTCTCTAACAAAACAGAATTAGCACCAGTACCTAATTAATCATAATAAGATAGAAAGATACCTATCTCTATTTAAAATATTTATCTATCGCGTCAAGCTGAAAAGTCGCCTTGAACATCTCTGATTAGCCACGTTGTATCAGTCAAGTGTTGTAGCCTCCTTGGGCGTTAAGGGAGTAATGCCATCTATTACTGATCATTCAAAGCGTAGGCTTTCGATTATTACCCCCTGCACTGCGGAGTAGGGGTAAATAGTTTTACCTGCAGTACAGCTATCCAAATGTAGAATTTAAAGAAATTCGTCATTAATAAGTTTCTAACGCCATCTATACCACTATGGCGTAAGCTCCTTGGTTATAGAGGCCGCCAAAGTAAATGTATCGCGTTCCGAGTCTTTGCTCTGAGCAGTAGAGTGAGAACATTAATGGTTTGCTTTTGTAACTCTAGAGGGCAGCACTTAAAACGATATTAAAACTTATGGTAAATCCAAAGGTAAAACCCTTGTCGCTTATTGTCAAGGCGGCTTATGCTAATAAAGCACTTTGTGGGAATCTTCTCATAAATATATTTTTTGTGTTAAGCTGTGTGTTAAATGCTGATAATGAGCATTGTGATGTTGCATTCAACGAATCTTCTGTGTGGATTGGTCCCCTGGGTAGCCTACTTACCTATCTGAAATATAAAATATCCTGGCTCGCGATATCACCACCAAAATACAGCAGAAATACCTTAATTATAATTACCAAATATCGGTGGTACCATTTTTAAGATTATATGAAAGCTTTTAGGAATTTAGGTTCCTTTGGTCAATTAAATTCGTTTATTCGAATAATAAAATCGATTAAAACATTCGAATCACGAACGGTCACAATCGATTGCATAACATTGGCCCTGGGTGCACGTACCGAACTACACTCCTGATTTATGGCCCAACCGACGTCACCCGTTCTGCCTAGACGGCTATGCTCCGCGGTCGTGATAATTAAATTCAACATTAATTGATATGGCGGCACTAATAGCCATTACGATTTATCATGCATGCTCTTATTGTTGTAGAGTGCCAAGCCTATCATTGCTGTCAAAGAAAGTAGGTATGTTCTTGCCATCACCAGCTTGAACCATAGATATTCACTTCCAGCAATTTGTTACAAATTACACATTGCCTATACGTATTCCGTAGCTCTACCATAAGTTGCTATCATCTAGAACAACATGAGACGCTAGCATAGACCTAAACATTTGTATGGCAAGTTTTTCGGCCAAATCAGTCACTATAATTACCTATGTTCCGTGCAACGATACGAGACCTTAACATCAGGCGTATCGTTCACTTATTTGCTTATATAAAAAATAATATTTTACGTAAACCCAACCATGAAGCGACTCTAGCGAACGTGTAAACTTATGGTAGAGCTACTGGTAGAGATTTAGAGATATTTTACTTTTGCGTAGAATATAATATAATAGAAAACTCTTTTTTGTACACCAGAGCAGTGGTGGTATGGTAGTGGCTACGTGATAGATTATTTTGCTGGTGAGTAGGTATCCCTTTACACGAATACTTGAATTGTTAAACTATAAAACATCTAGTAGTAACATCATCAAATAAGTCTGTCTGTCTGCGGGCATAAAATTGAATTTGAGTTTACGACCCGATGCGAAGGGTTATAAACTTCTTTTGAAGTTTTTGCCCTCCCCATTACCATAATATAACGTTCTAATACATTTACTTAATTTGAATATAGTCCTTAGCTATATTTAGTGGTGTAGATACTACAAAAATATACATTTACAAGCTCTATTCAGGTACTTCCCTAACAGTAAAATCAGAAAGAAAGAATGCCAGAGAAGAACCACTAAATACGTACCTATTTATAAAATAACTAGCTGAGCCCGCGACTACGTCCGCGTGGAATTAAACTTAAAAAAGCCCGCTCCTGCGTTCTGGGCCCGCGCGACCGGACCCATTTTTTAAAATTTTGTTTTTCTAAAATAAAAGTAACCAAAGTTACTGCTTATAACAACAGCTATCTACCAGTAAAAGTCCCGTCAAAATCGGTCCAGCCATTTCGGAGATTACCCTTAACAAACACACAGACAGACAGACAGACAAACAGACAGACAGACGGACAGTCAGACAGACAAAAAATTTTACATCGCGTTTTTGTTATAGGTGTCGTATGTACTTTCATATGCATTTAGTGAAAAGGTGTTATTTTGATATTACAAACAGACACTCCAATTTTATTTATTTGTATAGATTGTATAGACGAGTAAGCTAAACCACGATTGAAACAAGTGTGAAGTGTCTTACTCCTGATAAGTCTACAATGAACATTTTCATAGGATTTTGTTGATAATCTTCATAATGATGTTCGGTTGTGTAGTCACACCATACTTTGTCTTCCTCATTCGGATGTCAAATTACTGATAGAGAAGAGATATTTCGGTGCGTAACTATTCACCCGCTAATCCACGTTTATTAATAAGGGGGTACAGGTGATGTTAAGCAGTTACCGTAGTCTATAGATGCTTGCAATCAAGGGCAACGGGGCATAGGTCTGTTAGGGAGAGGGTAGGTTTCCTCGGTCTCTCACTTATCTGTAAGAGGGTCGTACTGCCCCGGGTTCGTTTAGGGAGGGGGTAGGTTTCCTCGCTCTCTCACTTATCTGTAAGAGGGTCGTACTGCCCCGGGTTCGTTTAGGGAGGGGGTAGGTTTCCTCGCTCTCTCACTTATCTGTAAGAGGGTCGTACTGCCCCGGGTTCGTTTAGGGAGGGGGTAGGTTTCCTCGGTCTCTCACTTATCTGTAAGAGGGTCCTACTGCCCCGGGTTCGTTTAGGGAGGGGGTAGGTTTCCTCGCTCTCTCACTTATCTGTAAGAGGGTAGTACTGCCCCGGGTTCGTTTAGGGAGGGGGTAGGTTTCCTCGCTCTCTCACTTATCTGTAAGAGGGTCCTACTGCCCCGGGTTCGTTTAGGGAGGGGGTAGGTTTTCTCGCTCTCTCACTTATCTGTAAGAGGGTCCTACTGCCCCGGGTTCGTTTACGGAGGGGGTAGGTTTCCTCGCTCTCTCACTTATCTATAAGAGGGTAGTAGTGCCTCGGGTTCAGGGAGGGGGTAGGTTTCCTCGCTCTCTCACTTATCTTATCTGTAAGAGGTGAGTAGTGCCTCGGGTTCAGGGAGGGGGTAGGTTTCCTCGCTCTCTCACTTATCTGTAAGAGGGTCCTACTGCCCCGGGTTCGTTTAGTGGGGGTAGGTTTTCACGCTCTCTCACTTATCTATAAGAGGATAGTACTGCCCCAGGTTCGTTTAGGGAGGGGGTAGGTTTCCTCGCTCTCTCACTTATCTGTCAGAGGGTCGTACTGCCCCGGGTTCGTTTAGGGAGGGGGTAGGTTTTCTCGCTCTCTCACTTATCTGTAAGAGGGTAGTACTGCCCCGGTCGAACCAGGCTGGATATGACCTGTAGTCAGTTGGCTCTACAATCGTTTAAAAGACATTAAATCAACCTATGTGAACGATTGATACGTTTACCTTTTGAACTTTCCATCACTATAAATAAGATTCACCATAACAAACCTCAGCCGCCCTCAGTCAGTTACTTAGGACGTAATTAGATGCCTAACTTTTTATTAGGTGCCTCTGGTCTAAGGATAAGGTACCTCTATCTAATTTGCGTTTAATAGGCGGCGACACGTCGTCAGGTAGTACAGAAAAGGTCACAACAATAGCGGGTGCTGCCGGCAAACTTTAAACTGGTTCCGAGGAAAGCCTTCAGACGCCCAATGAGATTGTTGTTTTAACGCCTAAACTTGTGAACGTTTTGTATGTTAATATACGTAATCATATTGTTAACTAACTGTTGTCGGTGGCTCCGACCGTATGGCACTTTGATAAATTAAAAGTAGCCTAAGTTACTCCTTATAACGTTAGTAAATTGCCAGTGTAAGTCCTGACAAAATCAGTCCAGCCGTTTCGGAGATTAGCTGGATCAGAAAGACAGACAAAAAAAAAAGGTATTTTTATAAGTACCGACAACCGTATACTTTTTATATGCATTTAGTAAGACGCTGTTTGTTAGAACACTTCAACTTTATTTGTTTGTGTAAATATATACACATGTATAAGAAGAGATTGTCTATGTGACATTCGATGCAAACTTATTTTTCAGATTGCGTTGAGATAAATAATGTCACTTTGATTCGTGTAAGTCCTCTATAATAATAATGATAGAGTCGACTTTCGCCACTCATCTTCTAGGCACAAGGATTCTACCCGCCCAACTATTGTATTAATATTTTATATTTTTATAACAACTAGGTACGTAATCTATTAGTTTTATTTAGTTTAGCAGCATGTAGATCTCACAAAACTGTTACATACGTTTTTTAACGTACATTACACGACAATTACTTTAAAGGTGATAGTAGAGTGATGTAACTCTGTTTTGGCGGGTACTGAGGCGTGGGAGGACGTGCTGAATTATAGTATTTGACTCTATTATGTATTTGGGTCCATTGTTTGAATAATTTATCACAGATTACAATATAAATCAAAGTTATGTCCCGACAACATGCCTACGCTTATAAACGTTTGAGCGACAGAGAACGCTGCGAAGACAATTAATTAATTGTGTAAATAGGTAAAAACTACTTGTTTTTATTATTTATTACATTGCGTACTAATTTGTAGCGACTCTACTTTGGTAACATTAGGTGCGAAGCTGAAACTAAAATATTTCTAGCTCTTCTTTAAGTAGATAATTAACTGTTACGGTATACTCAAGACGCGACTATGGCCCTAATTGTAAGAAATTCATTTAGCAATAAATTATAACTATATTTTAGAAAAGCTGTATGTACAGAGTCGTAATACGATTATTGTACCTAAAGGTATGTAGAGAAGCCTGTCACTGTCGACAATGTCATATAATGTACGTAGAAGCTATCTTCGCTTTAAATTCAAACACGATGATTCGCATTTATGTGCACATGCTAAATACAGCCAAGTTCAGTGTAAATTCAGTATAGCTCTACCATGAATTTTACTTTTATATAAGAATCTACGTAATATTTGTATAACAAATTGTACAGCGCCTCTACTGGCCACCTGATGAATAAATAATTTTCAAATATTTTACATAGACACTAAAGAATAGCGACTCTACTTGAACGTATGAACTCACCGTCGTCATGATCTCTCAGGCATTAAACGAAGGTCGAAAAATAGATTACACAGCCGCTGGCAACATACGCTTCCTGTAATTATCTACTCGATGGTATGGCGAATTATTTTGACTATAGTGTATTCACGGAGACGAGTTTACCACTGACCAATCGCAGTAAAAAAATTGTGTGAGTGAGATAGCGCTCTACTAACTTGTCTCCGTGAATACACTATAGTACCTTGCCTACGCACTGAACAATTAACCCTCAGGACACCATTACCTTATTAAATTTTTTCTACTCGACTTTTTAAAGGGTTCAGCGAATCATATTCCTTTGTTGATTTATACGTACCTTGTGCAAATATTACATGGTTTAAAGCGCGTGTCTCGGCATACTCGACGCTATATTACTATGGGCGACCGGCGTGAGACCTCACTGATAACAATTTGATTATTCAGCGCCCTCCACTGTTAGCTGTATAACGTTTTAAGGTAATCTTAGCTAATGATTCTAGGCACACCCTTCGCTGAAACAACATCGCACCCTAACAATTTACAGGGAAATTAGTTTCCAGATAGGCACATACATTTTGTACCTCGGCCTTTCGATTATCGACAGCGCAGGGGGTTAACGGAGACCCTTGTTGCAATTTTTGATGTGTCTACGTCGTGTTTTGAAAGTGAGTTTATAAAAATATCGAAATATTATGATCGTTAACGTGTATGTTAGAATATTAAATGTAGGGCTCCGAGGGAGGCGGCGTCGTCAACGCGGCTATTACAAACTGCCGCGCAATCTCGTGCAAAAACGCTATAGACGTTAGATTAAAACCATTTTTATGTTTATTTTTAGTAGAAGCGTGACCCGGTTTACACGTGATGGGTCTATAAACTCGTTTAGGACACCTACAGCAATGGATCGTAAGTGCGGGAGACGAACAGATGTACCGCTCCATCAAAATATACTGAAGTAGGTTTATATTTTGATTTAGCGCTACATCTGTTTGGATAATGCGTCTATTTCGGTATAACTTAATTAAATGCCCTGGGCGAGGTTATTACTATTGGATACGGAACATAATGGTAATCATGTGTATTTTATTAGCATCATTATGTTAATACAGTATATTCTATATATTTGTACAAGAGGTATATTATATATCTTTGTTAAATACCCACATTAACATAATAATGTGATTTTTAAAATTCTTATAAACATTAAATACGCTAGTGGGATATGCAAAATATAGAATGTAAAATATATGGGATGATAATATTTATATAGACAGCTATAAAGACGATTATAATATCAGTAGTTAAAAGATTAAATAGATGTTATGATGGACCATGACGACCGCTTGGTTCGAGGGTAGGCCGTTCGGCTCACTGCACATGGTGGTTGCGGGTTCGATTCACACCGGGGCAAATTTCGGAAATGGCCTTTTCGTAATTTGCCCAGGTCTGGGTGTCACTGGGATCGCCCCCAGTCCATTGCACAGTACCAATAGTGCAGGCGTTGCTTAGTTTGGAACCATACAGACCCTATACTAACCAAACTATTTAACCAAGCTCTATCACTTGAAGACGTTCCTAGCCAATGGAAAAGTTGTGTCATTGCGCTGCTCTACAAAAAAGGAGATCCTAAGAATATGACCAATTACAGACCAATAAGCTTACTACCAACATTATATAAAACCTTTACATCTGTTATACTGAACCGAATCAGTAAACAGCTCGAGGAAAATCAGTCGAAAGAGCAAGCTGGTTTCAGAAAAAAATACTCCACTATTGACCACTTATTTACCATCACACAAATAATAGAAAACTATACAGAATACGGACAAGAACTATACTTGGTGTTTATAGACTACAGTAAAGCATTCGACTCCATCACGCACAACAAACTCTGGGGATCGCTTGCTGAACAAGGGATAAATGAGAAGTACATTTCAATATTAAGGAAAATATACACAAACTGTAACGCAAAGATTAGACTAGAAAGAGCGGGAAATACATTTCAAATAGAAAAAGGAGTTCGACAAGGAGACACAATCTCGCCAAAACTATTCATAGCACTATTAGAACACATATTTAGATTGCTTGGTTGGAAAAATAAAGGCATACGAATAAACGGACAATTTCTGTCACACTTACGCTTCGCCGATGACATCATACTTGTATCAGAAAGCCAAGAAGAACTTCAACAAATGATCACTGAACTTAATACGGAAAGCCAGAAATGCGGATTAAAAATGAACTCTGACAAGACAAAAATCATGACCAACAGTGAAAAAATCCCTACGTATGTTGATTCACAAAACATAGAATATGTAGACAACTATATATATCTGGGACAAAATTTCTGCTTCAAAGATAGAACTGCTAAAGAAATAGAACGGAGAATAACCCTAGCCTGGAGAAAATTTTGGTCCTACAAGGATATATTCAAAAGTGACATCCCAATACACATTAAAAAGAAAGTATTCGACTCCAGTGTGTTACCAACCCTAACATATGGCTGTCAAACATGGGCCCCGACCATAGAATCCATGAGGAAGATCAGAACTTTCCAGAGATCTACAGAACGAAGCATGTTAGGCATAAAACTGAAAGAACGTATGAGGAGTACTGATATACGAAAACAAACAAATATCACTGATGCCCTTACTTCAATAGCAAAGCTAAATTGGAAATGGGCGGGACACATGGGTAGGATAGAAGATGACAGATGGAGCGGGAAAATTATACACTGGAGTTTACAAGGAAGACGAAAACGTGGCCGTCCCCCAAGTAGATGGCGCGACTGCATCGTAACGGTGGCTGGAAAGCAATGGACTCGCCTTGCTAGAGACCGACAGAAATGGCATGAAATGGAGGAGGCCTACGTCCAGCGATGGACGATCCCAAATTAAATTATTGTCTTTTTTAGTATGATTTTGATTGAAATAAAACTATTTTTACGGATTATATTGCGTTTATTTTTACTTTTTATGTTCCCGACGCTGCTGTAAAGCAACCGTGGTCACGGGGGGACTGAGGTGATAGACGTCCTGATGTCATAGTTAAAAACTGGGTACTGTGTCTCGAGTCTTTGAACAGTGAGCACTTTCTGCGTGGATCGGTCCGCAAATACCAACTAAATTTTGAGGGTACCCAGTTTTTAACTATGACATCAGGACGTCTAACACCTCAGTCCCCCCGTGACCACGGTTGCTGTAAAACAACCGAAACGTCGGGAACATAAAAAGTAAAAATAAACGCGATATAATCCGTAAAAATAGTTTTATTTCAATGTGTAGTATTCGCGTAAATATAAGAAATCAATATGATTTTGATTATTATTTAATTTTAATATAATACAATGTTTTAAATTTTAAATCTAATTATGAAATTCTCAAATATCTCTTAATCAAATTCACTAATGCATGCATAGGAAACAAGGGAAATAAAGGCTATTTTTATTTTATTTTATTTTATATTATATATCTTTGTTAAATACCCACATTAACATAATAACGTGATTTTTTAAATTCTTATAAAAATTTAATACGCTAGTGGGATATGCAAAATATAGAATGTAAAATATATGGGATGATAATATTTATATGACACCTATAAAGACGATTATAATATCAGTAGTTAAAAGATTAAATAGATGTTATGATGGACCATGACGACCGCTTGGCGCAGTGGTTCGAGCGTAGGCCGCTCGGCTCACTGCACATGGTGGTTGCGGGTTCGATTCACACCGGGACAAATTTCGGAAATGGCCTTTTCGTAATTTGCCCAGGTCTGCGTGTCACTGGGATCGCCCCCAGTCCATTGCACAGTACCAATAGTGCAAGCGTTGCTTAGTTTGGAACCATACAGTTGGTGTATCAGTCTAGCGATATTGTTTTTATTATTACCACAAGGAGGGTGGATGACCTAGTGAAGGTCGCAGGAAACCCCTGGATGCGAGCAGCACAGGACCGGTCGTTCTGGCAAACTTGGGGGGGACGGGGGGACGAGGGGGGTCTATGTCCAGTAGTGGACGTATTTCGGCTGTAATGATGATGATGAAGTATTAATTCATCATATTATGTTGATATCAAGCTTATAACATGGATTAATGCTTTTATATTAGGTTGTTAAAAATTGTTTTTTTATGAAATCTATCTATAAACCGTTTAATTTGCCCATTGTAATGTGTTGTGCCCTTGAGCTGGATTAATATTGTAATACTTATGTGAGTATCTTTCTAAAAAAGAAAGCGTAGTACAATGACAATGGATATTCGTTCGGCGATGATATTCCTGAGGGTACCACAGGAATACATCTGCCACAGTGCCATGCACAGTGCTATATTATTTAATCGTCAACACACCCGTTGAAGGTTTGCACACCGATTTGCAAGATACACAACTGTTAACCTAGAAACATTGCCTGCTATAGTCAAGTATTCATCAACCTGCTTCCTTAAATAGGCCTCAACACATAAGGAACCAACTCTGTGGCCCCAACTACCGGTAACAAACCTACTTCTATCTAATCGTAGTGCGTATTGTGCCGGTATCGATGCACTAACGGCTGTCCAAAACTACGATAGCCAGGTCGGATACAATTACATATTGGCATGTGGGTCACGTACATGTTTTATCCATTCAAATTCATATACCAACGCAGTACTGGCGCGACCTTAGACTCGGCTATTAACTAATAGCGCAGCCATCTGTTATCTTCTCTTCACACGTCCCTAGAATTTGAATGGTAAATATTATTCAAAATAGATATGTAATTCGGAAGGTCTTAACTTTGAATGCGTGTAACTGATGACCACATTAGAAATAACGCTTAGCAATTTGGTATAAATAGGATCGTATCCCGCCGTTACCCATGCTCTTAGGTGTTCTAAAGTACTCTATAATACTTAATTAAGGCCTCTTTTAAAATTATAAGGGTCGCGGTAAGTTTCCCTGTTGCAACAACGTTAACTTTTACGGCACATAAGCACCTAACTTCTAATTAGATTCTGAAGTTATGAAACGAATGTTTCAGACTTCGGATTGAAAATTAGGTACTCATTTTCAAGCTTCAGTTCGATTAATTTATATAAAAAACTGTTAACTACGTATCTCGGAAAATTAATTTGAATGAGTTAGTTTTCGGCGTAAGTAAGCGTGGATCCGAGGATTTGGAAGTGGAAAAAACAAACTTGCCACATATTTCTTTGGCTATAACTTTTGTAATATGAATGTCACGCCTCTTGGGAAACTTTGGCAGCATAGAGTTGCCAGCCGTTTTGTACTGTTGGGACATGATGTCACAAGTTTTTAACATTTAACTGGGGAGGGATTAACAGTGGACGGAAACTTTCCGTGGCGGAAACGACAGCTGCCATCCTTTTTAGAATTAATTTGTAGAGAGCAAGACAAACAGACAGAGAGCGAGGGTTGGTCTGCCAGGGTCGGCGACGTGAGAGCAATACAATCATCTATAGCTATACGGTAACTGCCAAGCATCAGGCGAGTCATGCGCTTGTTTGCCGACTTTGATATTTGGACGACCGCTAGGCGCAGTGGGACGACCGCTTGGCGCAGTGGTTCGAGCGTAGGCCGCTCGGATACTGCACATGCTGGTTGCAGGTTCGATTCCCGCCGGGGCAAATTATAGAAATGGCCTTTTCGTAATTTGCCCAGGTCTGGGTGTCACTGGGATCGCCCCCAGTCCATTATACGGTACCCATAGTGCAAGCTTTGCTTAGTTTGGGACCATACAGTTGGTGTATCAGTCTGGTCTAGATATATAAAATAAAAAAATCTTATGTTGGCTTAGTTTAAAAAAAAAAACATTTACAATAGATCTTATAGTCTATAGACGTAATGTCCCATATTTCACGTTATGAGTGGTAACAGCGTCAGCGGTGTTTGCGGGAGACGGTTGCGGCTAGATCGAGATTTACTGAAAGTAATTGGAGAGTTTCATATAAGTTTATTAGACGGTCCAACCCCAATTACGTTTTTGTTTTTATTACCTTCCTCAGATTTAACATCACCATAAACTGAGAAAAAAAATTACGACAATAAATATTTTCTGTAGCTCTTCATATAATTTCCTTGCAGATTTCTCAGTATTAATTCTGCAAAGAAATTATTGAAATACAGATTAATGATCTCATAAGCCCATTGACCGATTTGCCATGACATAAAGTTTAGCTACTGATTTAGTAAGAACTTAGTTAACATTGGTTGGCTGCGTATGTTATCCTGCTATATCCTACTTATATTAATATTATAAATGCGAAAGTTTGTAAGTGTGGATGTATGTTTGTTACTCTTTCACGCAAAATCTACAGAACGGATTTGGATGAAATTTGGAACACAGATAGTTTATAACCTGGATTAACAGCAGCAACTAGTTATAGAATAAAAGAATTTGCGACTATTCTCTAGTGTTACTTATAAATATTTGCATCATGATGCTAACATTCCACATTATGTTCGATTGGTGTTGGTTTCCGTTCCACATCAACTTCAAGCGGCTGTGGAATCGCAATAACTATGCGAATCGTTTACTCATGGGGGCATAAAATGCATCCTCCACTTTCTGCGGGACGCACGGATTTTGCAATGCAAGTGTGCAACGAATATTGCGGATGTGACGCACATTTTCGTGGAAAAGTTTTTTGGTAAATCATCCTATACGCAGAACATGCTGTTTTCATTTAAATGCAATTAATATAAAAACATATCACGCTCTCTGCTCTTATTACTATTCATAACACATATATTATTAGGTAGGCGACTAAGTAATAAGTGATACTAAACATGCTGGTAAGCATTTTTGCTTATTTATAAGCTACCTACGAACTTATAGTATATCCTACTAATATTATAAATGTGAAAGTTTGTGAGTGTGGATGTATGTATGTATGTATGTTTGTTACTCCTTCACGCAAAAACTACTGAACGGATTTGAATGAAATTTGGAACACAGATAGTTTATAACCGGGATTAACATATAGGATACTTTTTATCCCGATAATCCCGAAATTTTTGTTACGTTAAATACTACGCGGACGAAGTCCGTGGGCACAGCTAGTGTATTATAAAAACCTCACTAATACAAAGACTCGTCTCTACCAACATTTTTATAACTTTTATAGCGCATATACATAAACTTCAACATTTTAACTTGAATTTAATTAAAACTTGCGATTTCAACCAGAGATTAGCCACGGGTATCACAATCATTTAAAGGGTGAAGTTGAAACAATGTGTATCCTCTTGCGTATCCTGTTTACCTATGGGAAGTTTCGAACTGTGGCTCGTTGGAAACACCAAGTTCAGTGTGGGTGAACATATTAGTATTGTCTCGGAACAGTGTTGCGTAGGCTGGCCGTACGCTTCAGACAATAAGCCATTCGTTCAGTCCGTCTGATTCCTTATTTGCATACCAATTAATTGGGGCCTTTTTAAATCTTACCACTGCTATTGCTCTGCATTGTGGTTAATTAATGTAATTAGTTGAGGGTATCGCTTACTGCATACAGTTTCATGGTGTATACACATTCATGGTGCTTTGATCTGTGAACGAAATAAATGTTTTGTGCATAGTTTACGTCCAGATTTCATTACTCTCCCTAGAAATACAGCCACCTCCATAATGCGCTTTTAATTTCTTTGATAGACTGTTTTCCTTATCGTCCCTCTTCCACTTGGCGTCTTCTTCTGAAACACGAACATCAACCAAGTCTGTCTGATAACATCTTTGAACGAGCCTTTTGATAGCACTTTAAAAATGTAGAATTTGTTGGAACAAAGAGGATTTCCAGAGAACGCCAACTATTTTAAACAAGAAGTGCTTACTTATGAATTTTGAAAGGACGTAAGTGTCTCATAAAATATGGCTTTAAGTAGTTGGTATCACGCGAATTTATTCCGGAGTGCGTTTAGGGTAGGTACCATTTACGGTTGCTCGTAAGTTGCCCAACAACAATATTTATTAGGTATTTATGTCGCACGCGACGTTAATGTTTAACCAATTTACAACTAGTTTCATTCAAGGTAAAGCAATAAAAATGGCAGTCTGGATTTTTATTATTGTTGGTGGTTACTTACAATTTATTTGATTCTTTGAACATGAATTACCGCTGTGCAAAATTTATCCTGGCATATGGCAGTGTAACATAGGTAGGTGCGTTTCGCGAAAGAGTGTATTTTTCTAAGATAGAGCAAAGATATGAATAAAATTGTGTGAGCTCGGCAGAATATCGTACACATAGAGGTTGCTGTGATAAGAATATCAAATAGGGTGTTTTTATCAACGTCGAAATATCCCATGGGGTTGAAAACTGTGTTAACGTAGACAAGATCAGGAACGAAAATAGTAGATAATAAAAACTGAAACTGATTTTTTCCTGGATATTGTGTTTGAAACGAGCTGCTATGATATCGATTTGATTTTATTCCCTAGAGGTATAAATTAATTCTATTTATAGGTAATATTCCAGATGTTAAACATAGCCTTCCAGACTCTACTATTATATCTGTAACTAGTGTAATCTAATTTAAACGTAGTAAAGGTATAGGCCATACCTTCTCAAGAAAGCAGTAACATTATTCATAAAAGTTGTAAAGCAGCAGTGTTTTGATTAGTAAGCTATCAATAACGATTTATTTTCAAGTGCGGCAGGTGCGGTGGACTGCATTCCCGGCAGCTAGAAAAACTGGATCCAAACTCCGCTCCTGCATGGAGCCGGCAATTGCCGAGATTAGATGTATTGATAGAAAATTTATTTATTTTATTATAGCTTACAAACGTGGGAAAGAATATATCATGCGACCGATGTACCCACCTATGTCACAGGTTTTGAATTTACGAAAAGGTTTTGTGTTAATTTAAGGTTTTACTCATAAAACGACGAAACAATTATCAGTTGTATTGTATCACTTACAATTTGCAGAGTATACCTTAATAAAGCATTGAGTCAAAGAAAATAATGTAATTAACCAAAAAAATTAAAGTTCGTTTTTAAAACCGCAGTATTACCATACCATGCGAAATATACTTTTGTTTTTCCTTTCTCCAGTAAACTTTGACAAGTAGCGGATATTTTTAGTTTTGTTTTCTTACAGTACAAGGGAGCATTGAACTTCAAAGAGCATCAAGTGGGTGACGGACGGCGGGCCGTTAATTTGACAATTTAAAGGGGTAGTACGTTATAAAGCTAGTGCAATTACGCCCTGCGTCTGTCATGAATTGTAATCTCATTATGCAAATGCTGGACGGCACACAGGGTGGTCGGAGAGCCCGTGATTAGAGCTGCTTACTTAATACACTACCAATACGTACGTACTAATGTCATAATTTTCTGTAGAGAACATTTTATCTTTACTTCACTCATGGCTACTAATTTGGCTGTACGGTGAACAAAATGGAATCGTTACCCAAATGCAAATTTTACTTAAGAATTCTGATGCTATAAGCTCGAATTTCTTTTACATATTTTCTAGGTAACAAAAATTATTTACAGAGACAGTTTTAAACGGAATATCGTCTAGGTCATGATTCAGTCTGGTCGACCGAATCTATTCATATACTATGCACTACAACAATTTTTACGAGTTATCACGGACTAATTGGACATCTCATAATCTCTCCCATATACATTGGAATAATTTAATGAAATTTAATTGCTAGAAACACATACTTTACCTTAACCTAAGTATCTACATATTTGTAATTCAGCATCGCTCTTAATCTTCACGCTTTTCACACAGCCGCCATTCAAATTTAATAACTGCACAATTACAAAAAAGTTAAAACGATTTCATATGTAATTCGAGTACTTAATTACTTACTTACGCAGTCACCTATATTACAACGCTCGAGTCTGAACAAGTAGACCGAAGTCACACCTGTAAATAAAATGTTGGTGAAAGTTGCTTTTTTCACACATACCGTGTCAGGCATCTATAATTCATATTGCCCGAGGACATTGGAACAATTACGCCACCGTGCATGTCTCGTGCTCATGTTCAAAACTAGCAATTGCCAGAATCAGAGTGCGGGCGTCATAACTGGAACGTTTGAGCATTAGAGCGGCGGGTTATTCAGGTGCACATAAATTTGTGAGCTCGCCGCCGCGGCCATCGCACTTTCATTAACGAAATTATTTGCTAATTTGTACTGAACACGACCGCAGCCACTCGGTGAGGGGTACGGGGGGCTTAATCTACTTCATTATACGGGCTTTAGTGATAATTAAACACGGCCTGTGGCACCATTGCCCACAATTTTATGTAGTTAATCGTTGTTTCTACGTGAGGTTTATAATTGTTTTACCGCGTTATGCCAACTTTTAAGTCAATTAAGGGCAGTTTAGGACATGATGACAGCTTGTCATTTTTTATCCTCCCGAATCAGTGCCTTTTGTCGGCCCACGACACACACCGTGGTTGGTACATTGGGGTAGGTTTTAGCAATTAAGGGAATTATAATTTTTTATAGAAATTACGAGGAATTAAAATGTCGGAAATAATTGTAATAGATAAAAAAAATATAATATCTCAAGTAACAATCAAGTACGCTTCATTTTTCAAACTACTTATTAAATATACCAATGTTTTCATTGAATATAGTTGAATTTTCGAATAGCAACCACCAGATTGCTATTCGAAAATTCAGTTTACACTGCCATCTATGCAATTGCTTAGATTCTAAGGCCGCAGCACGAAAGTTAATAATAATAATAATATCGCCAGACTGACACACCAACTGTATGATCCTAAATTAAGCAACGCTTGTTCTATGGGTACCGTACAATAAACTAGGAGCGATCCCAGTGACACCCATACCGGGGCAAATTACGAAAATACCATTTCCGAATTTTGCCCCGGGCGCGAATCGAACCCGCAACCACCATGTGAGCCGAGCGGCGTACTACGCTCGACCGCTGCGCCAAGCGGTCGTCCTAGTTGTGACAAATATTCAAAACCCGCAACTCAGAAAATAACATTGTAAAGTTTATCTTCACTGCCCAGTTAAATTACAATTTAATTGATCTACCCATCTACAAATCAGATCAGATGAACTGTAATTTCGGACTTTGAAAACACCCTGTGGTATATTCTATATATAGGTTCGCGTTCATGAAACTTTTATTATAACCTGACCCGGCATTGTTAGACCTACCTACTGTAAAAGTCATTGACCGTAACACGCGGCTACTTTTCTAAATACAGTGTAAACACGCCCAACGAGTACATTCACGATTATCAACATAGCAGTTTAAACTATGCCGTGAATTCCTATTCCCCTATTGATTTTTGTTATTGTGCGTCTGACGATAATTGTACCTATAGCCCGTTCGGACGTAGATTTCGCATTAAAACGTTAACTATAAAATAAACGCACGTGTCCCCTTTGTCGGTTGAATGGAATACAATGTGACCTCTCTTAGCAGTAAACAAAGTGCCTCGGGGGACCAATTTCTCTTTAAAAAGGGTATTATTTGCTCAAGTGGGCTCGTCGGGCCCGTACGTACAAATGAGCGCATTAGATTAGGAACAGTTAGCTACGCTAGTTTAGTTTTAGTATTACAGTTGTTTTCTATGTGTTTAATAACATAATTGGCATGTTAAATTATGTAGGTAGCTAATCAAATTAATGCTAGCTACACACGTAACGATATATCGTAGCGATTTGTGCACAAGCGATCAATGTATCCTGTGCAGATCGATCTGCACAGATAAATATATCGTTACAATATAGGATATATCGTTAGGTGTATATCAAGACTAACTAGTTAGGTATACATATCTCAGTAGGTACCTACAGATTTTACGATTAAACGCTTCTGAGACTTATTATGGCACTTCGTTTTTGTAAATAAAAATATAGGTTGTTAGAAATCGATACCTACCTGCTTAGAAATACTGAATTGTAATAACTAATTTCGATTCTTTAAAATCGGTTTTGAAAGTAATTGAACACCTTTAAGCTTTAGGCAATCGACACAAACGTGATGAATGGGTGCTCGGCTGACATTTCCGTTGTTTTGCATAACCTGACATTCAGCCTGATCGAGGTGCCGTCTTCACGCCGGAGGACACAGACATCGCACACGGCTATTCTCATTGCGACCTCCGATTTTAATCCACTTCCAATATGATATGATACAATAAATAAATAAATATCGCCATACTGGCACACTATATGTATGGTCTCAAACTAAGAATCGCTTGTACTATGGGTACCGTACAATGGACTGGAGGCGACCCCAGTGATACCCAGACCCGGAAAAATTATGAAAAGGTCATTTCCGAAATTCCCCACAGCGGGAATCGAACCCGAAACCACCCGGTGCTGTAAGCTGAGCGGCCTACGTTCATACTACTGCGCCAAGCGGTCCTCAAATAACAAAAATATTGGGATTACATAATAAAAATATTAGTTTCAAAAGAAAATTAAACCGCAATGTGCAAATAACAGAACAGAAAAATTAAAACCAAAGAGCGACTTGACTCAGTTACCAACACACGGAGACAGCCCCTGCTGAATAATAGCGCTATGTTTGGACATGTCTGCAAGGACTGAATCACGACCAGCGAGATTTTTATCACTTGGATAGTGCATATAATATAATTTTGTAGCACAATAAAAGCAAGAATGTAACTGTAATGTATTTTATGAACATAATACAAAAAAAGAAACTGAACATTAATGATTTGACCAAAAGTATTGCAAGTAATTGCCGTACCCAGAGTAGCCGCATATCTGTTGGCCGTCATAATAATTACCTCTATTGTTCGTCTATACTAAGAGGTCTAAAGCTTCTGTATCAGTTCTGTAGCAGTCGAAGCGCTTGCAACATGATGTACCCATGATATATGGAGATAGTTCTTGCACAACTAATCACCATTTGTTCATTAATACCTTCTTTATAATTAGATTGATAAGAATGTGTATTGTGCTCGTCAAAATAAAAGGTATATACATATAATATAATTAATTGTACCGAAGATCCATCACGGTGGCAGCTGCAAGGGATTTCGTGTCGTGATAGACGGGTGTTGCGCTTGCGCAGCGTATGGGTGCAATAATATTTATAACGTTATTGTTACCGAAATGACAGGAAAGACGAGTTAGGTAGGCGTTATGGCAATTAAAAATGAATATAGCGAGCTGGTTAGGCAGCTGTCTCGAATATAATTCGCCATTTTTGCGTGTAGTCGACTATTAACACTGCCGAGCAAATCCATTACTACAAAATGATAATTTAAAAAACCCCCGATGCGAAGACTTTTTAAACTACAAGAGAGCTGATAATTTCAAACGGCTGAACCGATTTTCATTAAACATAGCTAAGAACACTCTCGATCAAAAAACCTTTCTAACGAAAAATTACAAAATTAAAATCGGTTCATCAGCTTGGGCGCTACGATGCCACAAACAGACACACAGATACACAAACATAGAGAGAGATACACAGGTTAAACTTATAAGACTACTTTTCGGCGGGGGTCACTAAAAAGCCACTTGCCAAGTGCCTAAAAATCTAAATGTCTCCAAAATCTAAAAAAAACTTGATTTACAGTTTTAAATTTTATATTTTTTCTGCTTTTTACATAGCGGCCTGTTTGACGTCATGATAAGTTAGTGGCTTTTTTACATCGTTCATCAGTGTATTTTACGACAGGCGCGAAAGGTCATAGTTACTGATACCAATCGTGAATAAGCCGTGCAGTCGTTACTTACGAATTCGTTAAACTATAATGTGTATCGACACCAAATCTATACACGAATGTCGTTTAGTCATGCGCTCGAATGATTTGTCGTGAACAGACGACATAAACCTATATCCAAACGTTATCTGAAGATATTTTTTACTACCTATCTTGCTGACGTAAACCTGCATAGTAACATGATATACGATGACATATAAACAACTAGCTGTGCCCGCGACTTCGTCCGCGTGTAATTTAACTTAACAAAAAATTCGGGATTATTCATCCCCTATCCCACTATATGCGGATGTGTACTATTGTGTACGTCATAACATCTACCTGCATGCCAAATTTCAGCCCGATCCGTCCAGTGGTTTGGGCTGTGCGTTAATAGATCACTATGTCAGTCAGTCAGTCAGTCACCTTTGAGTTATGTATATTTAGATGGTAGAGCCAACTGAAGTGAAGGAAAAAGTGAATGTCATGTCGTATCAAATGGTCAAGGAACTGGGAGAAAATCGCAATTAATGGAAAAAAAAACTCCACCGACAAGATCATCGCTCTTAAGTTTATGATGATGATGAGAGCCAACTGTAGTTATTCGACTACGGGGTTGGTAGTACCGCCTTGTGACAAAAGAGCAGTGTAAAGTAGCTGTTGTAGCTGCGTTTCGTAAAATAAGTGCTTAACATCAGACGGATCGTACGCCTATTTGCTGACTTTGCTATATAAAGATACTAGCTGTGCCCACCGACTTCGTCCGCGTAGTATTTAACTTAACAAAAAAATCGGGATTATCGTTATAATAAATTTTATACTTAAATAGGTAGTCATATAACTCTAAATTGAAAATTTAAAAACCCCCGATGCGATGACCTGTTCATCAAATGTATAATTTACCTAGTTCTTCCAAATAATGAAGTTAGCGCGATTTGCGTAGCTCCCGTAGCTCAGTATCCATAGCTCATCTCGCAAATTCATCTGGTACAACTAGTTTCGATGCCAGATTATGAAAGCACCATTAAATCATTTGTTTTGGCTTCCTCATTTATAATCTAAGATGTACAATAATCAACAGAAAATCTGTGTAAAAGTATGAGACATTATTTTGTTATGACATTATAATAATTGACATTAGAATAGACAACGAATCTAAATATTGATGTCACGGAGGTTTTATTCCTAGTAAAATATTATCAATTATGATTCAATTTGATGTAATAACTCTGGTTGAGGTAGACGGGAGCAGCCTAGGGGAATAATTTTCAATAACGCTAAAATTATTTTAAATTAGATTAGTTTTTTTATATTCTTTGTCAATGGCGGAGCAACGCCCTCTAGAATTATTATAGCGTAATATTCCATGACCATTAACAAACCAAACAAAATTTAACGCATGCGCGTATCGATCATTTGAAACGTCTTTAGTTCATACACAAATCTCAATAAAATTGATAAAATATTCTTTTTTTTCAGAATCAGGGAAACTTTTCACATTTATAATATTGTAAAAAGCCAGTTCAGACTATTACGATCATTTAAAAATATAATAAATCTAAATCCAATCATCTCAAATTTCGACTGGATTCGAGCCGAGGGAATTGGTTTTGGCCGTGAATGTGGCTTTTTTAACCTACAAAAGAGCTGATGATCTTCAAACGGCTGAACCGATTTTCATGAAACATAGCTAAGAACACTCTCGATCAGAATACCTATCTAACAAAAGAAACAAAATTGAAATCGGTTCATCAGCTTGGGCGCTACGTTGCCAGAGACAGACACACAGATCCACAGATACACAGATACACAGATACACAGATACACAGATACACAGATACACAGATACACAGACACACAGATACACATGTTAAACTTATAACACCCCTCGTTTTTCGTCGGGGGTTAAAAAAAGTATCCTATGTGTTAATCCCGGTTATAAACTATCTGTTTTCCAAATTTCATCCAAATCCGTTCAGTAGTTTTTGCGTGAAGGAGTAACAAACATACATCCACACTCACAAACTTTCGCATTTATAATATTAGTAGGATATATAAAAAAAAACAAGTTTGAGGTCACAAAAGCATTGCCTCGTCCAATCATCACACTGGAGATAATTCGTAATAGCTGTATAATTACGCCATCATGCGACGTCGGTCTTAATCTATCCGTGATTATGTTTAACGGTCTACAAAACAAACATATTTCAAACAATTAAGCGGTTTGTTTTGGTCGCTATTAACATGGTGACCCAGCTGAGATGATTGTTTGGTCGTGACTACATCGACTTTCACCTACATATTGCACGAGATTTATCTTTTTGAACTTTCATTGTAAAATTACTTAGTACTAACTAAAAATGGATATAAGTAAGAACCTACTTACCTATGTATATACACTTAAAAAAAATAATGCTTATTATGTTTTTGAGTTAGGCAATATAGTTATTGTTATTAAATACCCGATTTGTTTTGTGTATGTAATCGAGGTACCGTAGTAACGTAGGCTAAACTGCAAGTCTCTTAAAACTGATGAACAAGGCCAGCTTTTTAATAATAGAATCAAGGAATCAATCAAGGCATCTGATACCTACGTAATAAAGATAGAGTACAGGCTGTTGTATAAAATTACAAAACTAAAATATATGTTGACGCATGCTTATTGCTCTGTTAATACTTGAATGTGGGATAGACAGTTTTTAAAGAAGTCAGTGTGTTTGTGGGAATTTCTCGCGATCCATAACAACACCATTGTTATAACTCTATTGTTTCACTTCATTTTGCTAAACGAAGTTCACACGATGGCAGCCACTTCCATTCGTCAACAGTCTGTATTAGTAATATCAACTGCTACTGTCGGTTGGCAATTTATATCAGATCAGATATGATTTCATATTATTATCAATATACCTACTCTGTTATTGATCCCGATCGCTACCGGGCAACAAGCAATTTGCCACGGACTGCTATAGAAAGTCAAGTGATTGTCTGAGATCAAACGGCATACTAAACTAACGAACCTACTATTATGTATGAAATCTGAATGCAAAATTACTAGTTACTAATTGGTCTGATACGTACTTAATTAAAATAGGAAAACCATACACTATCGTTAATAAATAATGTCTAGTAACGTTACTAGACATTATTTATTAACGATAGTGTATGGTTTCACGCGGTAGTGTATGGGTTCGAGAACGTTCTCGAAGAAAATTGAGAGATAAACTTTACTTATGTATATTTTATTCATAAAAAATATTCAGACTTCAAAACACAGGGTTTTCAGGGCTCTGTAGTGTGAGAGTAATTAATACACAGGTATCTACAATGGAAACCAATAACCTTCAAAATAATCCCCACGACAATAAAATGGCAATTGAACTAAATAAAGTACTGTACAAACAATCTAAATTGAAGTTTTCCAATTAAGGGCTCATTTATTTTGAAGTACAAATGGGGTCTCGGGTGTGTCAACAGTCGGTTAAAATGCGAATCGGTCTTTACAAAGCGTGCGGCGTTAAGGCACGTTTACCAGCGCGTGATGCCGCGAGCAAATACGAACCGACCCTCGGAAGCGGCGAGCTACAAATAATTCCCATCATTCCCGCTCTATTTACCACCCGCCAGTACTCGATTTTAACAGTCCCATTGTGCGAGATATCAAACAATCCATTGATAAATAAGCAGTGACTTGTTGCTTCAACCTAGCCATTGGCAATACGTCACGTACGGTGTTGCTAATTAATAATCGCATAATGTTTATCACGTAGAGTTTTGCTGTTTATTATGGAGGGCTCGAAAATTTGTGGTTTTTTTTGTATCGCCAGGCTGACACACCAACTGTATGGTCCCATACTAAAGAACGCTTTGTACTATGGACCGGGGGCGATCCCAGTGACACCCAAACAAGGGAAAATTACGCGAACGGACATTTCTGAAATTTATCCTAGTGGGAATTGAACCCGCAACCACCATGTGCAGTGAACCGAGCGGCCTACGCTCGAACCACTGCGCCAAGCGGTCGTCAATTTATTTAAAATCTATGTTAAAATAAATGGACAATGGTAGTAGATTGCATGAAACTAATTGGTAGCTCTCAGGCCTCACCTACGACAAAAAGGTATTTTCATCTTAGAAAATCAGTTAAATGAGGTCGCTAGTTCAGCGTTCGTTCTGCACTAACACTTTATTCATATTAGGGACGTCGGGTGCGAACATAGGCGTGTGTGTTTGTACACATGTGGGTACAGCGCAGACGTAATCAACGTTAGGGTAAGTGCGGGGTGTTTGCTGCAGTTAATATAGGGGTATCGTAGTGCTGCCACCTTAGCGCTTTTAACGCCAAACGGAGCGCTTTTTTTTGTTCTACAGCGATTCTGCAATTACATCACAATATAATTTACACAGAAAAATGCTACTTTTAAGAATTAGATACAATCAAGATTTTAGGCTGGAAGGTAAAAAGTCACATACTTTTTAAATTACTTGTTTTAATTTAAAAAATATATGGTTTTAATTATAATTGGTGCTGATAACCGTTATACAATGTTCGCGAGTGTAGGAAAACGGTACAAAAGTCGTGTTTTTGGATGTCACCTTTCATTTAGATCTAGCGCTTTTTTGAGACCTGACAGCACGTTTTTGCGAATAGTAGATGGCAGCACTGGGGTATCGGCTCAAAGGGTCGCAAGCTTACTAACGATTGCAATCACAACCGTGTAAATGAAAGTTAGGTTTCCATGAAAGATTTAAAAGTGCAGGTTCGTAGCTTCTTTACAGGACATACCTAACTACTGTTAACATTTATACTCTTCATTAAGTCATGCCGAGTTTTCGTTTTGAATAGATTGTTCTAGAGAAGAGTTTACAAGAATAACATAATAATAAGTAGGTATCATCTATCTACTAGTTATGTTATTCCAGAGGCATTTGTATACAGTATTTGCATTAAAATGCAAATAACTTAGGTACCTACGTTAGTTATGTTTGATCAAGTGTTTGACGAGTCGATGCAAAGAAACACACATGTACGTATTACATTAGTAAGAATGGCATTCGTCATGAGCAGGATTACTCAGACGCGCCAGGCTTAATCATTGATAAAATAGTGCAGTATACCTACAGGATGTATCAAGCGTCCGAAATGATCATTTACGTTAGCTGATATTTACTTAGATGCCTAGTGAATACAAATTATCAGCTTTGGAGGAAACATGAAAAACAAAAGGTGTTATAGGAATACAGCCGTTGACAGATATCATAAGTCAACCTTTTAAAACCTTTAGTAGGTACTTTAAATGTCCCACAGAGCTGATAGTTTGAGATTTACAAAGCAAAGTTGCAAAAAATGGCATACCCTTTCTGTTTCACTCAGTAGACAAAAACAAAAACATGTGTTCCAATTCCGATTACGTTTCTCTATGACTTAGCTCTATGCCAGATACTCATCCAAACCCCCTAGTATTATTTCGGACTTTTGAAACACCTTGTATAGTATGTATACTCCACACGGCACATGCAAATGACGCATTGTACGCGCGGTTCGGTTTGAGCGCGGCGCATACAATCAGCCGCATTGAGTCGTGTGCCGCCGCGCCGCCCGCCCGCCCCGTGTCGACGCGACTGCATTTTTCATCCCTGACATCCGCCCTGAGTTAAACGCCCACGGAAATTTATGTAGCCGTAACCATTGCACTCAAAGTCAATACGTACAATAATTTTTTATAGGTATCTTAAATATAAAAACGACTAAACTTGACATTATTTTAAAGCTTTCGAAGGCTGAGTAAACAAATTAAATAAAAAAGCGGATCAATGCACGATGAATAGAGTAGGTAGATTTTATAGGTATTGATTTTTTCATCACCAGCAATTTCTTCACATCTAGAGGCGGGCCTCCGCAGATGTGGACCTTTATGTGCACACTCATATTTAATTCTGAATTCTTGCTATTAAATATGTTTTTACATATTCGGCGAAACGCTTTTTGATGTGTGGCGAATGAAAATAAGATTGCTAAGTGATTTCCATTCATATTGACATACCTATACGTTTACACAGTAAAACACAATTTGTTTGCGATAATTCGTAAATACTCTCAACGGCGAAATGCTTGGTAACAAATATTAAAAATAAAGCTCTTAAGTAGAAACCAGAAACATATTTTCAAACGCTTATAAGTAAGGAGGCAGAGCGAAATAAGTGTACAACATATATGGAGAGACAAACATCAACAACACCTTCAAAGCAAAGTTTACTTTGTTGAAACTTCAGTTTAACATATGGCTATGTTTAACATACCTATGGCCTATCCTAGCTTCATTATCACATACTAACGCGTGATACACCTTACACTCCACGTACACTTATGAACTCCCGGGATGCCCTTGAGTGGTTAAACTCATCCGGCAAAGACCACGGATGTTCTGATTGTAATCTAGTTACTATAGGGAAGCTCCTGTTTTACAATCGAGATAGTTTAGTGTGATAGCGCGTTCAGCAATGGGCGATCAATGGGAGTGTATGGGAGAAAATCGGCTCCCATTGAGCGTAGCCACAATCACGAGCTCCCACAAATGATCGGCCGCGCCGTTGCATCGCCGCGCCGCCGATGCCGCCGCCGGTTGCAGCGCCGATAATGAATTACCGATCCATTGCTAGCTTGCAAAATCTAGCGCCAGTCGTATCGGTAAGTAACGAGGCTAGCTGCTCTCCCTAGAGCCTAGCGATCGCGTCGTGACTCGGGATGCCTTCGGGAGCGTTCATGGGCGAATTATCTTTTACAAAGGCCGATATAAATTATGGTTAATCGGTTTTATTGGCATAAAATATCGTAAGAATTAAGATTCCGTTTTATTTTTCAAACTCATTGAAAATGTTTTATGTATTAGTTACTAACTATAAATTTCGCCTTGAAAACGATTTATTTTATATACCTACTTACATTTTTAGTAATCACAACATTATTACAAAACGTAAAAAGGAAGCAATCGCTGAAGTGTGGACGCGATAAAAGTGCCTTTTATCGAAGATTTTACGATTCTTTTCGCACTATCCCGGCTATAAATGCCGAATCAGATGGAGTGAGAGACCGCGGGTGGCATAGCAAAAATAACTCTATTTACTCCGGCCCTCGTAACGCCAAAATTCTGATATTGCTCCGAGCCAAAATAAAATTTGAAAAGTACATATCTAGCTTCGTTATTATGTTTACAATAATGTGTCTTGTCATACCGATTCAAGAACATAAAATTATATTTTCAATCTTAGAAGCGATATGAAATCTAATAAAATTTTACGATTCACAATTTTCGCATTAGGCAATCTCAACTGTCTGAATAATGCACACTGCTGATTTGAATAATAAAATAAGCAATATCAGGATAGATAAATAATATTTTTTATTGCATAATCGTTCCGAGTGAGCAGTTGTTCGTGTTCCGGTAGATAGTAAAAATGAAAACGCGCTAAGTTGACCGCTGAGGTTGGAACAGCCATAAAGTATGGAATCTACGGGGCGCTTCGCCGGTCCGGGACCATCGGAGCTAGTCAATAAAACATCCGCCCCGGCTCTTGGGGTGACACCGAATTACCAGTTTTCTGATCGAGATAGTCTACAGCAGACAGTTTATGGCGAAGACCTATTTACAAGCATCGTGGTTGAATATATCTGTATAACCTACCAGTTTGTACTAAACATAAAGGTTGAAGTAAGTGTATAGTTTTTTATCGCAAGTAGTTTAAAAGCATGCTGTAATAATAGAAAATGCACTTAATATTTCCTTATTGAAAACACACTGTTATCAGTAAAGTACGTCATAACTCTTGAAACCTACTGGTACCTACTAATACCTACTAGTACCTATCGAAGCGCCTACTGGGCTCTTATTAATAAATCAATCTCAAATCTGAGAGCGTTATTGAGTATGAAGACATAAGAATAACATTTTAAAGATCGCATAGATCGCCCTAGAATATCAGGCGCAAGTTTTCTTTGATTAAGCCAGTACCCTTCAATAATGCAAATGTCACATAACAAAGTAGGTTATTCAAATGAGTTAAGTACACAGATCGACGTGCTCGCTGTCTCGAAGAAGACAATTGGTCAACATAACCTGCTGTAAATATCCTACTAATATTATAAATGTGAAAGTTTGTGAGTGTGGATGTATGTATGTATGTTTGTTACTCCTTCACGCAAAAACTACTGAACGGATTTGGATGAAATTTGGAACACAGATAGTTTATAACCGGGATTAACATATAGGATACTTTTTATCCCGATAATCCCGAAAATTTGTTACGTTATATACTACGCGGGTGAAGTCGGGGGGCACAGCTAGTATTACATATGTTTATGCAAACAGCGTCTTGTTATAATTGCACCACTTACTTTTTCAGATCAGTAATAAGCAAGTACTTACGTCGCTAACGGTACAGGTAATTGTGCAGTAAATGAACTCTGAGCCGGCTTCATTAGTCCAGCAAATTGAAACCTAATCAATGTGGAGTAGACTTGGCGGCTCGTGGATGGTGTTGCCGTTGTACGGATGTGTTCTCAATTTTCAAGATAGACTGGCACAAGCAATTTAAAACTAATATTAAATTGACTCCGGCAGCTTATTTTAAGAAATTATTTTTAAAATTTTTAATTCTAGTCTGAGTACCTAAAGACGTTACGTTTGGTAAAGCATACTGAAAATAATACTAAGAACTACATTTTTTTTTCGGTGTGTTTGATTTTGATTGTGTGAGATGTGATTTGTTTTTATTTTTTATTATATCCAATCTCACAAAAAGAAAAAAAACTTGTTTTCATCTGAGTACAAACGCGGCTTCTGCATCATCTCAAATGGTTATAATTGCTTCTTAACTAATCATTTTTACTGTTAATTTCTTCTGATTTCCGACCATCAGGCTAGCAACACCACTCGTGACGTCGACCGTTGCTCAATAATTTAGACCACGACTATGGAAATACTTAAGTGTTGTATCACGAAGCCGCCGGTCAAATTTCAGTAACAACTCCAATTTTGGACTTAATCGGTACGAATGACAATGAAACGGTTGGCAAAGGTCGCCGTTTAAGAACGTGGGACTTTGGAAATTATACGGTGCATGGGTTACGGTGAACTGATCAATTATAGCGACATTGATAAAAATAGGTTATAGGACGACTTTCATTCATAACAATCAAAATGGCAACTGCAGATTAACCATACAGTGATTAGATGAGTTTTATTTAAATATCCTGAAATATCTGTAGGTACTACTATAGACAGTTATCAGATCTAAACGCTGCTCTAGGATAGTAAGTTTTTAAGACATAACTGCTACTCTAGTGGCCTGTAGAAAATGACGCAAGCTTATACAATGGTGTTTATAGATAAAATATAACTGTAACTATATTAAATATTATAGGTGACTCGCTCAAATTGTTGTATCATGAATGTTGTGTTAGATTGATAGAGTATTAAAATTTTACCCGTCATTGTAATATTAAGGGATAATAGCCTCTATGTCAGTATGTAGAGCGTAAACAATATCTTACGTATTCGTGTTAATATTGATTGCGTGCCACACTTGTTACATCTTAAGGGACGTGACAATTGATCGATCCGGATTTGAATTGGGTTCGTCTATCCGGAGGTATCATACACTTTATATTACTCGCTAAAGACTATAATTTCTGTATGGGAACGTAACCCATATCTCTCGTGTGAGACATTTTACTGGTATTGTATGTATAAGATACTAGCGGCCCGCCCCGGCTTCGCACGGGTACATTATTCGAGTTTTAGTAAGGATCCCAAATTTTTTAGAAAATATATTATAGCCTATGTCGCTTGGGGATAGTGGAGCTTCCCAACAGTGAACGAATTTTTCAAATCGGTTCAGTAGTTTCGGAGCCCATTCATTACAATCAAACAAACAAAGTTTTCCTCTTTATAATATTAGTATGATTAACACCTTGTTATAGGTACATGATTACATCATTATAATTTATGGTTGGTACAGCTACTAGCTGTGTCAATTTATCACATGACTAGTATTTCCCGTTAGCCCCTCCAGCTTAGTTAATGGCTTGTGTTAGGAGTGGGTTCACGACAATAGTTTAATGGCCAGGATGGGGATCGAACTCGGAACCTCTCAGCTACGACTACGAGGGCAGCCCCTCTGACCACTAGGCTATTGACGCTTAAATCATCTTTAGCATTTACTAAGGCGCCGTCCAAAGTATCGTGCTTTATTGTAATGAGACCTTGGTTGGGTTGGTATCTACATAAGAAGACATTTTACTTACCTACTTGGGTATAATCTAATCAACTAACTATAGATAGATAGCGCTACCTAATTAATTATCAGAATTAAAATTACCTAGATTAAAACTTCCGAGATAGACATGACGCAAATGTATTCAAACCAGCTACAGCAGTTCATTATAACTCTTGTGCAAACGGTACGCAATGGGCATTAAGAAAATAAAACATGTTCCACATTTTTTTTCTTACAAAATTATTCGGCGGCAACCGCCTAAGCACACAATTTAACCTGCATGGACATTAGACATGTTGAACTTTCACTTTCATTCGTAACTTACAAAGTTAATTATTTTTTTTATTAACTCGTACTTACATCGATGAATCGTTGCGAACACTGCCATGTAACTGTTGATATGACATGTAATTTGTTCAAGTAATAAGAGCCGCTGCTCACTGAAGTGTATCACCGCGCCGTTAGTTCAAAACCGTAGCATATTTAATTGACAACAAAACAGAAATATATACTTAAGCAAGACAAATGCGACCGTGTCGTTATAATGTTACGACTCAGTTGGCAGTGGGTTTTACTTAGAGAGATAGTGATGTGGTTAAATGCATCATATAAAAATGTGATGAGTATAATACACGTTTAGGTTTCATAATCCTAGTTGATTACACAGCGGTTATCACATGGCATGATAGTCGACGCGACTCTATTTATTTGCAGCGAATTATGTAATGTTTTGCACGCACTGACTTGAAGCAGAACAAGCAAAATAAATATCCCGAAGTACCAGTAAATAAACTTATTAACAAGTAGGTATAATCTTACTAAAATAACCCATTCAGTTCCTCTCCATCTGTCCCATTCCCCTGTAGGTCGACATTTTTTTATATGACTATATGTTGTTGGCCAGAGTGGCCATAACAACTTCACCCGGACAGAGGGCGATCGCAAGTGCGCTCCAGCCAGAGGGGCAGGGGGGCAGCTAGCTCAAGGGCGCCACAAGGGACACGACCTCGGCTTGGGCCGCTGCCAGGAGAGGTGGCGAGGGTAAATCTACCGCCGGATCGGAACGCGACCTCGACTGAGAAGATCCGGCAAGAAACTCAGCGGGCTTGTCGGGTACTCAGCGGGCTTGTCGGGTAAGTAGGTCGACAACGTACGAGCAATGCCTGACTTAGTTATACAAGGTGAAACATAAAGGGTATACTTTTTTTCAAAACTTAACTTTGTAATTCTAAACCTATCAGCTATGGAGGAAAGTTGAAAAACATTAGGTGTTATAGGAATACAGCTGTTGACAGATTTCACAAGTCTACAAAACCTTTAATACTTCAACTGTCCCACAAAGCCGATAGTTTTAGATTTACAAAGTTAAGTTGCAAAAAAATTGTATACCCTTTTCGTTTCACCTAGTATATTAATGTTTTTCTATTACTCAGACTCGCTCCTACGATAGCTATTAAACTAAATCCCCAAAAAAATTATTTCACTTTGTTCGGTAGCTGTAATTTTTTAATACAACAAACTTTAAGCTTGCACATTTGTAACGGTAATAAGAAAGAAGCCAAGATTCTCTGCGAATTAAGCGGCGATCGTTATTATTACTTAGATTGAATATATGAGCTGATTTAGTCAGATAGGTAGGTAAATATATAGGCAGTAGTCTTGAAATAAATTATAATTTAAAATGATTTAGGATTCTGGTCCGAGGTCAGTTTATAAAATACGAATCTACATAGGAAATGACCTCAAATTGATATCACTATTCGAATGTTCTGTTGTGAGGTCACAACAAACCGTGCAGGTGTCAAATCAAGTGAACCGACCGGTTTATCAAAACACATCAAATTAGCTATCGAAATGCAAAACAAAGTCGTAGCTTTAAGTCTAGAAAACAAAATGGAGGTGAGTCCGTTCGCCCGAACTCGCTCCAAAAACTCCATTAGACGTGTTTAAAAACAGGTTTGTTGAAAGAGCAGCACCTAACGAATCGCTTGACACTTCAAGTTGAGTTGAAAAAGTAATCTATTGAGTTATCTGCTCACTTCAAACTTCGGAGGTGTAAAGTGTTTACAAGAAAAGATAAGAGTTTCGTAATAAATCTGTGAAATCCCCACTCAGTGCGGAGTTACAATTTGATTATTTTTATTGATATGTTTGTTTCTATTTTTGACTGCTGCGAATTTAGTTAGGTAAGGATGTTACTTGTGATGATTGTCAATTTACTACATCTAGCCTCAAGATTTTACGACATTTTGCCTGACTTGAGATTGTGAGAGAACTTTTTACACGAGGTCAAATGCATATGTGGGCACAGTATTGCTTGTGGTTAATGTATTTTTATATCAGAGAGAGTCCCAATAAGTTTGAAGCCCTCTTACTTTTCCAATAATACTTTTAAATGATCCAAAACCAACATCGAACGCTTGATATGCATATACGTAGAAGTTAGAACCACTATTATTAAACTCCACTTTTTCCATTTGGCACGTTGTCAACACAGATGCGAGGCGCAGTTTCCCAGATGACGGCTAAGTTGGTAACTTTTCGCATTTCCTCGGAGACGTGTCCTCTGCCAATGCCGACATTGTCACACGCTCTGAATTTGCTGCCTTGGACATACGATAAACGAGTTGCATTTGCTCAAGTAGGTACGTTACAAACCAGATAGAACCTCTTAATAGTAGGTGTATGTCTCGCATTTTGCATTACGTAGTTAACGCTGCAGAACGATAGTGGGTTTAACCATTATCTCCCATGGTAATATCATAATTACCATGGCCATTACTTACGCTAACAGCTATTTATTTTGCATAATGGTGTTTGGGTGAGCGCAACAAAGGCGGCCGCAGTGCAGGGAGATACGGCCGGCGCGGCGCGGGGCGCAGCCTGAACCGAAACTTGACCGCGCAGCGCTTTGTCTGCTGTACACTATAACCCCGGCGCTTTCCGCTGCACATTTGAGATATCCGTAAAGTACGCGGTCTAGCCACAGAGTATGATTATGTCGTAGCTACAGTCCTTTGTCCAATACAAAAACATAAAATAAAAGGTCTTATTTTAGTAATTTACGATATTTTGCAAGGCGCCAGTAAAATGTAGAGATGAAGTATCCTGCTATGTTATTATTATCTTTGACATTAAGAAAATAAATGTTTAAAAAATATAGGCAAAAAATGTTTGTAGTTAGGTAGAACTGCTCTTGTAAATAGGTACCCATTTTCAGAAAAAAATACTATTCTCCATATACCTATTGAACAATCTTGGGGTAGTCGTTTTCTAATCTTTACGACGACCGCAACTATACTGTAACCTTTATGACGTGGTTTCAATAATGCTGATACCAGTAATTTCAGACATCGCCCAATGCCCGACGGCGAGCGGAGGGTGAGATGAGAGCGTGTTTGGCTTCGGGCGACGGAACACTCTAGTTCGAAGTCATTTGCGCGGGAGGCACCGCCATTTTTTTCCAGCGGTCCCAGACAAGAACTCTTATATTCGTGGAGATAAAAATGTCACTTTTATATCGCACTTTTTGCTATCTCAGCCGTTTTTTACCGAACTTGTTTGTAACTGTCGCTGCTATAAGTAGTTTTGTTACGCGTGATGGTTTTTTTTTAGTTATTTGAATTCCCAAGTTTTTTTCTGTAAATGTCAAAATCCACGTTCTTACTCGAAACTTAGTAGACTTTCGATCTCTAGGGAATATCAATAATGAATTGCTTTAAATGATATTTAAAAATAGCTTTGCGAAGCAATCGATCGCCAGATGAAGTCTGCCAATCACCGAAGCATCTACTCGTATATTATAAATAAACCCAAAACTTGTATGTGAACCATAAGTATGGCAACGGCTAAACTTATATTTGTTAAATTACATGACTTTACAAAAGCATGGTTTAGTAACCTATAAGTCTTAGACTGTTTTTAATACGTCACAGCCGCTGTTGTGATTAAGTGTAAGATGAATATTGGTTCGCGTGTCGGATTATATTAATAACGGCAACCACAGATATAGATTTAATCTAGATTTACATAGATAACGCAAGTATCACGATTTGTATTGAAACCAAGCGTGCCGAATTTTTAACACCTACTGTGACGTCATTAGTGACGGGAAATCCAAACCGATTCAAAGACACCGATGCCGCCGATGCCCCTCCGCCCGCTACGATTCTCTCGAGTGATAATCTCGCTCATTCTCATATTTTTTAAATCTGTAGTCGCGCGGACTGTAAGTTAGCGGCAACCAACCTTGACGCTTGGTCGGGGTTTCGTACACGCGAAGTGCATGCATTTGCGTTATCTATGTAAATCTATATCTGTGACGGCAACCTTTTGTGACCGGAGCTTTCTCCCGTTTCGCGCCGCCCGCGCAGATTGTGCTAACCATTAATCACTTTAATGATGTCAGATGAATTAAACATTGGTTCGCTGTCGGTTGTACAAAAACATTCAATTACTGTAAGAATAGTTATCTAAAAGTAAAATCAATCAAACGCTACCGCATTTAGGAAATATTGGAAATTACTTAATGTCTGGTTACCAATAAATCGCATATCTTACTAATATCTATATATATAAAACTCAAAGGTGACTGACTGATCTATCAACGCACAGCCCAAACCACTAGATGGATCGGGCTGAAATTTGGCATGCAGGTAGATGTTATGACGTAGGCATCCGCTAAGAAAGGATTTTGATTAATTCCACCCCCAAGGGGATAAAATAGGGGATGAAAGATTGTATGAAACTTTGCCTATTAAATTCCACGCGAACGAAGTCGCGGGCACAGCTAGTTATAAATGCGAACGTTTGTGGGTGTGGATGTATGTTTATTGCTCTTTCACGCAAAAACTACTGAACGGATTTGGATGAAATTTAGAACACAGATAGTTTATAACTCGAATTAACACGTGGACTACTTTACTTAATTCTACGCGGACGAAGTCGCGGGCAGAAACTAGTCTAATATTTGTTACGTAAAAGAAAATGTACCTGCCTAGTGTACTTACATAACATAAATCTGAACTAGTAAAAAAAAGTAGTTATCTTAAAAAAAATTCTAAAGGACATCACTGTCCTCATTAACAACTGTGAAACCTATCATATGTGTATTTTCCAAACTATAGGTAGGTATATATGAAACCGGATACACAACAAGGAACTTGCGGCGCATCTTCTGGATTCTCATACCAGATAGAAGCTATGGCCTCGTTCGTATTACAAATGTACGTACAGAGGTCAAGGAACATCTTAGCTTACATGCCTAATCCTTCTTTATGCGTGTGCTGGAGCACCGAAATGGAACCGAGGAACAAATGACGTCACTGGGCGGAATTATGACACTATTACGTTAAACGAGGCCACCGACCAGTTCCCGACTCCCGTGGGACGAGATGGCATTATAATCTAGTCTTAAGCAGACACTTGTCGCACAGTAAGACAATCAAAGTGCCTTGTTGGTAATCCTTATTAATCTGTTAGTGACTGTTATATTATCAGTTCATGTACTTCTTTTAACGAGGTAACAACTGGATGAATAATATTTATGTGTAGGAAGAAGATAATACGGATTAAAATAAGTTAAAGCTTACTTAATATCACATATAAAAAATCAGTGCCGTCTAGGGACGCCCGAAAGAAGCGAAGCTTTGCAGTAGATATTATATATATTTTAAGTGGCGTGCATAGGGTTTTGAAACAAGGTAGGCAGAGTGTAACTTAAAAATAACGCGTCACGCGTTACGCTTTTCACCGTTTTAGTGACCGGGCAGCGAGCGCCCCGAACGTCCGTAAAGAAGCTTCGCTTCAATAACGATGGTATTATAAAGAGAAGAGTAGGTATGGTAAGGTTACTATGGCTATCTCTACATCTGTTATAACTGACTTATAAATGTCCCATGGACAGATTATTAAGTCGGTACCTACATCGGAGAGAGTTGAGCTATAATAATTATTATTTATTCGTCGTTAGAACATATTTGTTATTGTTATTGTGTAATGGAACGCAGCCATAACGCATAATAGACAATGCGGTTCTCCCGCCTTTATTATCTGTGTCAATTGTCACTTTGTAAAACTTTTCTCTATAATTAAAAATGTTATCTGAAGCACTTCATCCGTTCAATCGGCCTATATAAATTCTTCAGTTATATATTTATATCACGCTTTATTTAACCACTGTGCGTAAATCCGCCTATTGTACATTTTCAGTAGCGATTCTGCTGCACCAAAAACCGCGATAACCGCCATTTGTCGCCGTGTCACTGCGCCCAACATATCTGCACACTTCCTATACATAACTAGCGATGTACATACATCAAACAATGAACCATTGACTGCACAATTAGACCTTGCCACCCATAAAATACGCATCTATTAATTAATATTCATAATATAAATAGCACCAACAATCTGCGTTCGATGAATTGCATATGAATTCTGTATGGATTTGCGGTAGCTCATGCATTCGATAGTAGGTGTGGTACGAGGAAAACCGCTCATTGTTAAGGCCTGCGGACTCGGGCGCACGTACTTCGAAATGCTACCAACATAGGTACATATACATATATAATACACGTCGCGTACATACATAGATCCTTATTATAAGTACTTAGCACCGATCAGAAGTATACGTGGAAGTATTTAATGTATGCAATTAAGATTCGAAATTTACATTACCTAGTTAAAAAGTTAAGTTAAAAATAGGTATTATTTACTGTACTTTAATGATTTTATTATATTCATAATCATAAAATTAACGCCTAAATGTAGAAAAAAATTTAAAAGGGTAGGTATAGTCACATAATAACTCTTGATGGTTATCTTGATTTACAGATATTAAGTTATGATTAAAACACTTAAGTAGATTATAAGACATTATCATTGGATACTTATTTAAGTAGGTAGTAGGTACCTATATAAAGCTTAATTTACCTAAAAGATGCCCAAGGCTGTTTCGTTCGCAAGAAGTTTATCGTGACGGCAGCTAAATATTACAATTTTGAGTACGCCGTTGTTGTAATGTACTTAACGCTCAAAATATTTAAAACCTTTAATGTTCTGTCCCACTTTACGTGAATGAACTCCTAGCGTGAAGAGATCCAATTACAGATTATACATTAGGGTAATAGCTGAAATAGAATAATTCGCTAACGGTAGTAAAATATGATCTTCCAGTCACATCTCCGCCGTCGTCTAATGTGACCCAGTTGCGTTGATTTGCTCAAATTGCTCATACTTAAGCCGTATATTTGTTTGACCCAGTAATTTGAACTTCAAATCATTGTTTCAGATTTGACCTCCAACACTGGATGTTACTGGAAATAGCTAAGCGGTCACAAATTTTCTAATAAATACAAAGTTACATAAGTACCTACTTAATACATTCTTAAACAATCGAAACCAAACCACTATAAAATCGAAACGAAAACTTAACAATACTCGTTGTGAATCTTTAAAAAAAAAAAAAAAAACATTCTTAAACTTTAATCATTTCTGGAAAGTTTACAAATTCAAAGTAAAAAAAAATATTTATCTAAAACAACAAAGCGCTTGAAAGCGCTTAAGAATATTTAAAATCTACCACCTTGACGGAAAGCTGCTTGCACTGAGAATATCTGACGATACACTCAATGGTTACTCTTTACAATAAAATAAAAGTTGGTGTACATTCTCAGGATCAGCAACACAATGTAAGCAGGAAACATTATTGTCACTAAAAAGTAATAGAAAATATACCCTAGTAATTCAATGTTACCCATCTAATTAAGTCTCTCTCAGTTTTAGGTATTATTTAAATAAGAAATAATTGCCACTTTAGTTTATTTAAAACATACTTTTCTCGTTCTAGTCTTGTAAATTCGTGGTAGTGAATGACTCATTAATTATGCAGCAAAAGGACAAGTTGTACGAGTCGATCCTGGCCTTCCATGCTGATTACATTTCGGTTTCCTTCAAGCTGCCTTTCAGACTTTGCCAATAGTTGGAAGCAAGTCTAGACGACGACGATGTTACTCGGTGAGCAGTGTACAGTGAAAAAATCTGATAAGGACAAATATTTCTCAGAATTGGTTGCAAGAGTAACATACGATATGTGTCATTGAGAGAGCTTTATTGGCAGTGATGCATCTGTGACCTATAACTATAAATGCAGAGTAGTTTTTTCTGTATCCGCTGTTGCAATAAAATAACTATAGGAAGTCGTCCACTATCATGAATGAAGTATTTTGAAAAATGCCTTTGTCAGAACAAATACTGTTGCATGCGTATTTGACCTATATGCTGCGAAGCCGTTGCGTCTGTTTCGCTGAAATATTTGCTGCCTTTGATTGTACGAAAACAAAACAAAATTGTATTTACCTATAAACTGAAGCTATCACATATTCAGTTTTTTTTGTTAAGCGCAAGATAGTAAGTAAAATTGAAAGACTAGCTGTGCCCACCGACTTCGTCCGCGTAGTATTTAACTTAGAAAAAATATCGAAATTATTGGTATAAAAAGTATCCTATGTATTAATCCCGGTTATAAACTATCTGAGTTCAAAATTTCATGCAAATCCGTTCAGTAGTTTTTGCCTGGAAGAGTAACAAACATACATGCACACTCACAAACTTTCGCATTTTTTTTTTTTTATTTTTTTTTTTTTATTTATTTGAAAAGATATTATAATATGAGTAGGATGCGAAAGTTTGTGAGTGTGGATGTATGTTTGTTACTCCTTCACGCAAAAACTACTGAACGGATTTGCATGAAATTTTGAACACAGATAGTTTATAACCGGGATTAATACATAGGATACTTTTTATCCCGGTAATCCCGAATTTTTTGTTAAGTTAAATACTATGCGGACGAAGTCGCGGGCACAGGCTAGTTTATAATATTACTAGGATTTGTGATGCGAGGACATATTTTTATAAGTATTGTAGTACATATTTTTATAAGTATTCTTGGAAGAACGATCTACTAGTACATCCCTAAGGATGCCTGAAATCAGGGACTAGAAGCAACTGATTTCAGGCAAATCTTAGATGTCAAGTGCAGCGATTAGAATTGAAACGAATAAAAACTGCGTGGGACCTGATGCAAATACTACGTGGTTTAATAACGTGATGAATATAGTATACAAACTTCCAAATGTGTTGGATTGGTTGTGTTCTATAACTTTGACGAATTAATCTGGTAAATTGTATTACGGTGATATAAACTTCCACAATGGAAAGTCAGTTTGGCTCCGATAGAGGGTAGTTTCGACGTGATCGGGCGGGCGGAGATAGCGACAACTTCGAAATTCAATAACCAAGCGGCACTAGAAATTCACTCAGTTCCTACTCAAAGAAATCTAGGACTTACAGTGTACCGAATTATAAACAATGTGCAAGTCTACCAGCGCTATAAGCCTGTTACCAAAAGTTAAGGGGGTTAAACATTTGTAGCTAGGAGACGAGGTGAGAACTTTAAGATAACGAGACCTCTTTAGTTTTGATGACAATATAAATAAAGTCGTACTCGCAAGAAAGCTCAGCCTGCCCATTATAAGACCCCGGGATAATTCCTGTGCACTGCAAAAATAATCGCTTCCATTTTGCACGCCAATGTTGGTTATGCTGAGGCATATTAACGAATTATAATGTTAATACATTTTACAATCCCGTTGCAGAATGTTTACTTATAGCTGTTATAATATGCACTATATTTTGACAAACTAGAAAAATACTGAATATACGGATCAGCCGTTGCTTAAAATGATTTTCAGCATTTACTAATGTTTACTTTAGAAATTTGTGTGTAGTTAGTTAAAAAGTGTCCCGTCTACCGTCATCTGCCTACCCCGGATTATTGTGATATTTTGTGCTTTTGTCCTTTTCCCCCCTTCATGCCACTGTACTGACCGACTTCCGTATGGCATAGACGTCCCCGCGCGTGCTCCTGTGCCTAATATTCTTAATCGGGTGAAATCTACCTAATCTTCCGTGCGGAGCGCTCCAGTGATGTGCCTGTGCTGAAGAACCTGAGGATCCAGCCACACCACCCGAGGAATGCGCCAGCCACCACCGTGCCGGTAATGTACACGCGTGACATTGACCTGACCCTTACAGTTCTGCCTCCCCCCTTAAAGGCTAAAGCCCAGCATAGCCGTACGTACCTAATCAGGACCCAGCACTATTCCCGCGACGCGACAACTAAGGCAGCATGAAAAATATATTATACGAGTATTATAAAATCACCGTTTATATTATAATATTTCACAAGTACCTACCGTGACTCGAGATTATTTTCATTGAAACTTGAATATAAAATATTCCGTTTTCATTCTATTCTATAATTCTCTTAAATGTCAGGTATTTACTTCACTTTAACACCACTAACGATATAAACTGCTAGGATTAATTCATCAAGTTTAATTAGCTACACCACCCATAAAGATCACTTCAAGTTCAAAGGATTCCCGAGATGCCTGGCGTTGCTTAAGTTTTAAGATGATCCTGAGGGGCCAGGGCCAGCCTTTCCGATGCCAAGCGAGCAACTCTCAATTAACTTGTTAAATTTGTTTAAGTAGATCCTGATAAAGTTATTAAATATTGGTGTATTTGTGCGTTTGTCAGTGATATAACAGTAAGGCAATAGTGCTCCCACCTCAAAAGTCGGTTAAACGTGTTTTCATACTTTATGGAGTAGGTAGTAGGTCCTACGTCACATCTCGCGTCCACTGATTAAATCGTCCTTGACTCGGCTGCTGGGCTGCATTATGGAAGCCATTCGAAGTTTTAAGTTTACTAAATAGATGATTGTGATAATGATTATTAAGCCATGGCCATAAACCATGCCTAGAAACGAGTAAAACGCTTGGCCTCATAAATTTCATATCTACTTTATCTCGAAAAAAAATGCCAAATATTGTCGTGTAGCTAGTTTGTCGTAGATCAAATATATCTTTTGGCAAAACACACTAAACTCCATAATCACGACGCCGCCCCGGGCAGGAACAGTGGTCTGTAAAGGTTGAGTTTAATCTGATTGTCGGTTTAACAATACACCGGGGACCCGTAGAACGCCGCCGCCGCCGACGATACTTAAGATAAGGGTGACCTTCCACTTGGCTATGCTGTGGAGCGGGCCCACTGCTTCAACCAAAAGGATCGGTTCATTTTCCCCTATACACTCGGCTTAGCTCAAGTCGACATAGCAATAGCACAGACAGCATAGCACAGCCGAGTGGATGGTCGTCCTAACTTGGGTTCTATGGGACATATTTATACTTACTGCAAGTGACCGTGAACGGGCTTGGAACATTGTTGTAGCAAGATTAGTACAGCGCCAAAACATTCAGACTATATTTTTCCCCAGTTCTAATTTGCGGGAAAATTACATGCCCCGTTTAACTTATTACCTAGCTGGAGTTTTAAAATGTGTGATAAATAATAAATGTATGATCGTCGGCTATGAGAAATTCAGAAGCTTTTGTTGGGTTGGTACCTACTTAATTATTTCCCTGGTTCCAAGAGGTGTGTAAATGAATGAGATAAATTTGAAAAATATTTGTTTTTTTTGTAATGTTACAAAGGCGGCTGTTAAGTGTAAGACCCAACGTAGGATGTAGGTACATGCAATACCAATGGCATGGCTTGCACGTTGCCGACTTAAAGGGGCGAAGGAAGGGGAAGGGTGAGGGGTTTGGCTTCAGGATCCCCAGACTTACGAAAAGCGACTATAAAAGCTACTTGACGCCAATATTCTGTGAGAGAGTGGTACTACCCAGGGCGAACCAGTCCATACATGACTTGTAGTCAATAAGCTACAGCTTGGGTCTACCACCGTTAGAATTAAATTTGCCAGTGTTTTAATTAGTTTTTCTAATGCTATGGCATAGTTAAACTAAGCTCATTAAAAACTCATCCACCTATTCTTTATTTTTTAAATCGTAATCGCTACATTTCCGTTCACGTATCGTTGCAATGTAAATCGATTCTGTCTGGTTGGTCTACGGGCGAAATGAATAAATACGCTAATGGCGCTCGGCGCGGCGCTGTCCGGCGGCGATGCGTCGCGCCGAATGTGAAATGTTCCATGTCAGGACAGCCAGTTGAATAAATTAATTCGCGCGCACCCTGCAACCGACATTTTTATATGGGCATATTTGATTTTACGATTTAACTGAAGTTGATTAGCACCAGTTGCATATTATAACCAGGGGTCGGAATTAGGTAGTGTGATTTAAGTACCTACTTGCAACGAAATGTTGATATTAACATTCACATTACCGGCATTATCTAATTTTAAAACCATCAAACAAAATAAAAATCATCAAATTTGGTCAAGCCGTTTAGGAGGAGAAGAATCACGCACACCGGAATTTATATTATATAATATAAGTAGCTGTGCCCACCGACTTCGTCCGTGTAGTATTTAACTTAACAAAAATTTCGGGTTTATCGGGTAAAAAGTGTCCTATGTGTTAATCCCGGTTATAAACCATCTGTGTTCCCAATTTCACCCAAATCCGTTCAGTAGTTTTTGCCTGAAACAGTAACAAACATCCACACTCACAAACTTTCGCATTTATAATATTAGTAGGATGCGTGTGCCCGATAGGATTAGAATACAAACTTTATTCCCATATTTAACCCCTTTATGGGTCGAATTTTCAAAAACCTCTCTTTAGGGTGAGGCTTTACTTGAAGGACGGCCTTGTTTTACAAACAAAGTTTAATCAAATCTAAATAAAAAGGGTATTGAGTCTAATTTTAATAGATGCGTGCCGTGGTCGTCTGCAAAAGAAATAATCAACAGAAAATCTGTGTAAAAGTATGAGACATTATTTTGTTATGACATTATAATAATTGACATTAGAATAGACAACGAATCTAAATATTGATGCCACGGAGGTTTATTTCCTAATAAAATCAATTATGATTTAATTTCATGTAATAACTCTGGACGGGAGCAGCCCAGGGGAAGAATTTTCAATAACGCTAAAATTATTTTAAATTAGTTTTTTTTTATATTTTTTCTCAATGGTGGAGCAGCGCCCTCTAGAATTATTATAACGTAATATTCCATGACCATTAACAAAACAAACAAAATGTAACGCATGCGCGTATCCATCATTTGACACGTGACTTATGGAACGTCTTTAGTTCATACAGAAATCTCATATAAAAATTGATAAAATATACATTTGTTCCAGAATCAGGGAAACTTTTCATATTTATAATATTGTAAAAAGCCAGTTCTGACTATTACGATCATTTAAAACTATAATAAATCTAAATCCATTAATCTCAAATTTCGAATGGATTCGAGCCGTGGAAGTTGGTTTTGGCCGTGAATGTGGCTTTTTAACCTACAAAAGAGCTGATGATCTTCAAACGGCTGAACCGATTTTCATGAAACATAGCTAAGAACACTCTCGATCAGAATACCTATCTAACAAAAGAAACACAATTGAAATCGGTTCATCAGCTTGGGCGCTACGTTGCCACAGACAGACACACAGATACACAGATACACATGTTAAACTTATAACACCCCTCTTTTTTTCGTCGGGTGTTAAAAAGGAAAGCAAGGGCAAGGTGTGTGTGGGAGTGGAAGAGCGCGCGGGCGTTGCGTGGGCGTTACAGTAATCATATTATACTTAATAGTTATATGTACCTATATAGAGGCCTTTGTATCGAAGAGATAAAGTCTATTCAAACTTTTGCAACGTTCAAAAAACAAATTTGGAATACTTTGCGTTATTGAGGTATTTAGACACGTACGTACTTAGGTAATTGGGTTGACCCCATTTGTTAGCTATTTAATTAGGTAATTTAAAAATGTTATTGAAAGTTGTTATAGCTACATTTTATATTTAATCATCTGACTATGCAATAGTATAATTTGTTTATTACAAAATAAAACGTTGACTGATTAAAAAGTACAATACTGTAGTACAATTATCACCAGCGAATTGGCTTTAGTTTCGGTTGTCACTGTCACTAGGTACTGATTGAATGACATAATTTCGTAATTACGTCGAAATTCGATGGTACTGTCGATAAATATTTGTTTTATAATCACTTAAGCTGTCTTCAAAACAATATGAAGCACCTTTTGTAGAATAACTTAGACCCATATTAATAAATCTATGTCAAGTCTAAGGGCGAGTTTGAGTACGATTTTGACATGTCATATTGTACTGGGATGACGTTAGGATGACATTTCCAAGATCGCTCTCGGACTTGAGATCGATTTATTAATACGAGCCTCAATATAACTCAACTATAGGTAGGTATTGTCCCTCTTTATGTTTGTAACGTATAATCACGACATAAATACTGAAAATTATGTCAAATTTAGTTTAGTCTTGATTTTACGACATAAGAATTGGCACCCCTTCGGAAGTTATTACGGAAAAAAACCATAAGCATTTTAGCAATAGATATTCTTCCAGCAAGCGAAATTAACCGAACGACAAGAGTCGACGAAGACATCGATGTTATTAAAATATTTATTTCAATTCAATTCAATTCAATTCAAATTGTTTATTTTGTTTAGGCCTACGGGGGCACTTACAAATTGTCAATTTTACTTTTTTTTTTCTTATATCTACAACCCGATCGGAACGCGACCTCGACTGAGAAGATCCGGCAAGAAACTCGGCGGGCTTGTCTTTTTACATGTCTTTTTTCTTTTTTAAATCACCAGTTGCTTACATTCATAATAACAAAGGGTAGTAGATATTTAACTTGAACTTTTCAATATCAGAATCAGAATAACTATTATCGTTTCGATTGCGGATACCTTGCTTCCTACACCTAAACTGCCAACAATAGTGACGGCACTTTCACTTTAATAGGAACATGATCACTCTGCAATTAATATCTAAGTACGCGATTTCATTTTACTTTCTACATCGTTGACCTAGTCACTGATGTTGCAAAACAAAGGATAACTCACCATCTTATTATCGTCCACAGTATACGCATATCATCAGTTAGTTTATCTGAAAGGAGATAAACAAAATCTTTACGTTGACTGAATTTGGTAAGTTTAGTTGCAAAATGGTTAGTCACACAAACAATGAATCACCCTGAAAATGACTTGTGGTTCAATTCGGTTTTGTGTTGATAGAGCCAGTTTCCCAGAACGCGGCGACACGAACGGAAGTCGGGCCCTGACTCAGACGTACACTATACACTGCGATTTTAACGCTTTATTGTTACAAAATGGCGAAGCGAAACAATTAATTTCAACGGTTCATTTGTAGAATAACTCAATTTACTAAAATGTTGTTGTACGTGCTTGATTTACAGGAGAAAGTAATGATGCCTTTTTATTTTATTTGTTCCTATTACACAGCATAGATGTCGTTGGTGGTTGGCGGCTCATTGATCACGCTAACTGAGAAAATAGGTACATAGATTATACTCACTTAAATTAAAACCAAAAGACAATAGATAAGATTACAATAAAACTCCATAAACAATTGAGACAGTCACGAACTAAAGACTAATTCTGAATAAACTGAAATGAGTCACTTTTTGTTAACAAACTGCACTAACTTATCTTGGACTTAAAAGTACATCAGATAGAGCATTCCCACAGTAACTATTAACTTGGTTTTTCATGCGAAACGTCTGTGTTCAGATTTTTTTATTCAATTTATATTAAAGCACGGTCTCGATGCCAGCGGTGTTGTTCATTTGAGGGATGTTCAACCACGATGAAATATTCAGGCACATGGAGCTAAGATTCGACCTTTGTTTAGACGGGCTGACGCGTCGGGTACACCCTGTAGGCATGACAGGCAACGTTGAACACGTGAGGTGTAGTTACGCACAATTGCTTGTGTTTTTACGCTTCGCAATTAATATTAACGGCCGCATCCGACTGCCGCGGGCGGTGTCGGAAACAACAATGTATTTTAAAGTAGGTTATGTATTATGAATTCATGCAAGATGTTTTACGGACGTTACGCAACTGTACCCACTTTTGCAAACACCTGAGCCAATACTAGAATCAAGTTCGCATAACAATGAATTATCTATTAATGACTCTCCGCGTTAAATTATATTTATACCTACACGTTTGCGTTAGTAGGTATATATGTATATATTGGTAAGGGTATGCAATCTAATCCAAATTGAAATATGACCTTTCATGACACGACTTGAAGGTATAATGTGGGATTAGTAAACAGGATATAGGTAACTTGGCCGTCGCAACTTTAGATGCAACTTTAATTTGTGAACAACTTTTAATTTCTAGGACTTTTAAATATCAACCATGTATTATGTTCTGCCTCATATTTCACCTTAATAGGCTATGTGCCTAGCTAGTACTTGAAAATTCGTAATAATAAAAAAATTATATCACATGGCACAACCCGGGAATCGCAACCAAAACCTCCTGATCGGCAGGCCACGCTTGCCACCACTATACCAACAAGGCATTATTACAACCTACAACCAAGCAGTGTGACATTAACTGAAGGCTAAATCAGTAGAAAACCTTTCACTTTCATGTATTGCGAGCGGATTGGGACGAGGATAAATTAGCAATACCTAGTCTATGGCTGTACGTTTTATTGAACACGTATATACATGCAGACCTACTTACATTTTGTTCTTGTCTCCGGTGTCTTGCAGGCAGGCGAGGTGTTGTGTTACACTCTTGATACTCTTGCCTGTGTTCCTGTCCCTGTTAGCGCGGTCAGGGTGGGCCCTCTGGTAACAAATCTAAGCCTTTCTCTTTTTTGTTCCTCGCAGCTCCCGACCACTGGACCACAAAGCGTGTTTTTAAAACCGGATTCTCATTCCTCCACTCGCTCTCGACTGCAAAGCGCCCTCTTTATGATTCCAGCCTCGCACGCTCTCTTGGAAAACTAATTGAAGATAACAAGCTTGTTTTTTCGCCTATCCACTTGTTCGTTTTGGAATCGCTATCGATGGAGTACGATATTGTTTTCTTTTACCGTTTTTATCGAAGTTATCTGATATAAAACTGGCAAAAGTTTCGCGACGCTGTTACTTACAGTGGATACTAGTAATAACATTTATTAGAATTTAGTTAGATTTTTTATGAAAATATGCATAAGTAGTGTTTTGTGAGATCGAAAAATAGATTAACAACTAGGTACCCAGTTATTTTTTATCGTAAAGTGGATAGTGAAGCTATCTAAATCTCTGTCGTAACAAATAATGTTTTAAATCTCAAGTGACTTCATGCTTATTAGGTACCCTTGGTGCCTATATCAATTTTTAGAAAATAAGTATATTAAGTGGATGATAGTGCGATGAAATGTGATTGGTGCACAAAATTTCGGCGTTGTGTAGTATTAAATTTACGGTACTCATAAATCAATGTGAGAATATGATACTAATACAATATTATTAAGTCGGTTATGTCACGAGAGGACGAGCGACGGACTGCCGCCGCCGCGACACTGGCGTCGCATGACCGCATCAACCTTTTCTAAAACCGATAACAATTTTTCATGCATAAAATTTTGTTTACACACTATGTAGGTATACCTTTTTACATAAACCTCGAGGATAATTTAATACAATTTTAAATTTTGCATTTAAATTCAAAAACTGACATATTTTTCTCAACTTATTTAGAAAACTGCAGTAACTATCTACAAATTTTGTGAGCCGCCATCTTAATCTTAGTCTCAAACAATATATTTGAGCTTGTTTTTGTATCTAAGTACCTAGGTACATAGTCTATCATCTTTACTACTGGCTTGGATTTGCGCAAGAATGACAGAGGGATTTGTAAAAAATGCGGCTACGAACGATTTCACTAAAGAAACTCTTCTGAAGGTTTTTGAATTGTTCTAAAGTATAAAACGATTGCATTATGAATTTGGTGAAGTTGCCGCCGAGTCGGTCGACGACCGTATAATTTTGGCATCATTTGCCGTCACGACACGATGGCGTGTTGATTTTGGAAACGACCGCAACCTTAGGTCAACCACCGAAAAGTGATGCCTTCGTACCGATCACTGGGAGTATACAAAACAGTTCAAGTTTTTGTTTAAAAATTCATACGAATTCCGAGAAACCACACGAATTCGACTCGAGAACTTGGAGAGTTCAAACCTTAAACTTCATTTAGTATTAAAACATGTATAAAATTAGTGCCCACCAAGACTGTTAATAATCACAGACAAGAGTTTTGCCTTAGCTGAAAATAATTTAGATATTTATGATCTAAATTATTTCCATAAATAAAACAATTTTCTTTTTTTATCATAAAACAATTTATTAACCTCAGTGTAAAAAAATTAAAGACTGGTAAAAATAACATAGCCATTCCTCAGCCTTATAGCGAGGTACGCAAAGAAAACTGAAAAAATCTTATCTATTTTAACATTTATTAATTTCCAACGCAGTACGTTTGAAGTATTACTTTCGTTATTTATAAAATAATAATTTGTATTCACACTGAAACGTATCGTGTGTACGTAGATGGGTATGCAAGTTTTGGATGACAAAAGAAAGTTGAAACAATATGAGTCGTTAGTTGGTGTACCTTTGACTAGTCTCTGGTGTAAACATTCCCTTCCACACTTGATGTTGAATCAAAACATTTACATACGTAGGTAATGTCTAAGATATCATATGCGCGTTAATACTTAGTATTAAATCCTACAAGACAAATATTTATGAACAAACAATTTCGGTGCATTCTTATTATTATCATAAATTCATCTAGATCTTATAAAAAATAAAATCTCAAACCGGCATTTTATTTCAGTGCATTAATTAAACAAACACTTGTCGCGTGGAACCAGTTACTTTCTCATTCCTATCTATACAAATAAATAAAATTGGAGTGTCTGTTTGTAATATCAAAATAAAACCTTTTCACTAAGTGCATTTCAAAGTACATACGACACCTATAGCAAAAACGCGATTTAAACATTTTTTGTCTGTCTGCTTGTCTGTGTGTTTGTTCCGGGTAATCTCCGAAACGGCTGGACCGATTTTGACGGGACTTTCACTGGCAGATAGCTGATGTTATAGGGAGTAATAAGTTACTTAGTAGGCTACTTTTATTTTAGAAAAACAACATTTAAAAAAATGGGTCCCGTCGCGCGGGCTCAGAACGCCGGAGCGGGCTTTTTTGTTAAGTTAAATTCCACGCGGACGAAGTCGCGGCCTCAGCTAGTATAGAATAAAAGCGAACAAACAAGGCAACTACTCTACAAGCCACGTCTTCCAACGGACGGACCACTTCACGGGCGACTCTTAATCGCGCCCATTATCTGTCAACCATGATTTCCTGCTCACAACACAGCCCAAGGCCCGAATCATGTTTGCATTTCGTTCTTTATTATGGTAAGCTACACTGTTAATCAAAATCTTCTTAATCAAAATCTTTATAACAATATAGAGAATGATAGTTAGGTTAGGTTCATGGAGAACCTGCTATGTCAGTTATGGAATAATATAATATAGTTCGAGATCCGGTCTAAGAAGATTTTTGTAATTACATTATTAGCATATTCATAATTAAAATCAAGAAAGCAGGCAAACTTACGTTATCAATTCTGTTGGGTATAATCTTTTAACTAGTGTAAGTATTTTTTGAATAACTGGTGAGGGAATCAGATAAAATAAATTTAATTAAGAATTTAACTATTTCATATTATCCAGCCGAAATTTAACTAGCCAACTTATGTGCACTGTGTAAATGTGAATATTATCTATCATTTATTTCTTATCACTAATAAGTAACAGATGGGGGTATATATTTCTTAGACCGGATCTTAGACCAATAAAAATAAATAAAATCATCTTTCCGAAACGTTATCGATTATCGTATTATAAATGCTCTGTAAACCAAATTCTACTTTTCAGGGACCACCGATCAATGGGTACAGTTAATTCAATATACATGTCTTTTCTCTTTATTTATAGATTTGTGTGACAATAGAAAGCCTTTTGTATATTAAGCTTTTTATTATTCTACACGTGTAAATATCTGTTCCTGGTGGCTTGTGGCGGGGCTCGTGTCGAAATGTAATCAACACAATAACGAACTACGGCGCTAGAGTTTTTATTGTCCGATGAATTATTTATTTGTTGTTTATCTTTTGATTGAGATTGGGCAGGGAGATTTTTTTCTTGTATGTAGTAATAGAATATGTTACTGTTATCGATTTGTTACATTATTTTGTTTGTTTAATTCTTAGTTAATCAATAGGGACCAGTAATTGGAGTTGAAACTATTGCTGTTTTGCTACACAGCGGGATAGTTAGGATATAATGCATTAATACAATTCCAATCGTGATAACTCGCCTAAGCCTATACAAGTCCTGGAAATAGGTAAACCCATATTCAAATCCCACTTAAATTACGCTAGTTATTAGCCCAACAACACTGTTTCCAAGTGTAACTATTATGCAGTATTAAGTACCTAAACCGGTGTTATCCGATTATGATAAAGTACCGAATTATTCCGCTGTCAGGATTATCTGTGTACAATCTAGTGGTTAATATAAACGTGTAGTACACAATCGAGATCTTAGATTTTATTGTCCGTTTATAAACAGTGAGCTGCGACGCTGGACCGATATTGAGATAAGTGAGCGGTCCCACAATTTCGACGCCGCAAGGGCAGAGCATGTAGCGACATTTTAAATATTGTTTGGTAGGTAGAGCTTACTTCTTATAATTTGGTAAAACAGCGCATAAAGCATTTGGTAGGTAAGGGGGCGTCCATTAATTACGTGAGGCATATTTGAGAATTTTTCGAACCCCCCTCCCCCTCCCCCCTTGGTGAGATATCGTAAGATTTTTTTCAACCCCCTCCGCCTCCCCTAATCTCACGCGAGATTCTTCAAAATGTATGTGTTGGCTGTAAACGTGTTGGATTATTGAGAAAAAAGTTAGGAAAACCCTGTCACCCTTATTAATAAACGTGAAGAAGAAGATAAAGCATGGTGTAACTATACCGCTAAGCCACGTTTATTTATAAGGGGTGTATGTGTATTGAACTATGCAATATTGTTTCTGTATGTCTGTCATCCTATGGTTTTAAGCAGTTATTAACCCCCGACGAAAAACGAGGGGTGTTATAAGTTTAACATGTGTATCTGTGTATCTGTGTATCTGTGTGTCTGTGTATCTGTGTATCTGTGTATCTGTGTATCTGTGTATCTGTGTATCTGTGGATCTGTGTGTCTGTCTGTGGCAACGTAGCGCCCAAGCTGATGAACCGATTTCAATTTTGTTTCTATTGTTAGATAGGTATTCTGATCGAGAGTGTTCTTAGCTATGTGTCATAAAAATCGGTTCAGCCGTTTGAAGATCATCAGCGCTTTTGTAGGTTAAAAAGCCACATTCACGGCCAAAACCAATTCCCTCGGCTCGAATCCATTCGAAATTTGAGATGTTTGGATTTAGATTTATTATATTTTTAAATGATCGTAATAGTCTGAACTGGCTTTTTACAATATTATAAATTTGAAAAGTTTCCCTGATTCTGAAAAAAATGAATATTTTATCAATTTTATTGAGATTTGTGTATGAACTAAAGACGTTCCATAAGTCACGTTTCAAATGATGGATACGCGCATGCGTTAAATTTTGTTTGTTCTGTTAATGGTCATGGAATATTACGCTAAAATAATTCTAGAGGGCGCTGCTCCGCCATTGACAAAGAATATAAAAAAACTAATCTAATTTAAAATAATTTTAGCGTTATTGAAAATTCTTCCCCTCCCGCTTCTTGCTCCCGTCTACCTCAACCAGAGTTATTACATCAAATGGAATAATAATTGATAATATTTTACTAGGAATAAAACCTCCGTGACATCAATATTTAGATTCGTTGTCTATTCTAATGTCAATTATTATAATGTCATAACAAAATAATGTCTCATACTTTTACACAGATTTTCTGTTGATTATTGTACATCTTAGATTATAAATGAGGAAGCCAAAACAAATGATTTAATGGTGCTTTCATAATCTGGCATCGAAACTAGTTGTACCAGATGAATTTGCGAGATGAGCTATGGATACTGAGCTACGGGAGCTACGCAAATCGCGCTAACATCATTATTTGGAAGAACTAGGTAAATTATACATTTGATGAACAGGTCATCGCATCGGGGGTTTTTAAATTTTCTATTTAGAGTTATTATGTACTAGCTGTGCCCACGGACTTCGTCCGCGTAGTATTTAACGTAAAAAAAATTCGGGATTATCGGGATAAATCCTATATGTTAATCCCGGTTATAAACTATCTGTGTTCCAAATTTCATTCAAATCCATTCAGTAGTTTTTGCGTGAAGGAGTAACAAACATACATACATACATCCACACTCACAAACTTCCACATTTATAATATTAGTAGGATTGATTCATTTTCGAGATCAAATTATCATTTTATTTATCGCTTATGAATTGCACTAGGTGTAGGAGTAGCAGCCATTTGCAGTCCAAGGTTAGTGCAGAAATCGGCGCGGGCGCAGGCGGGTGCAGTACGTCACTCGTTACACAACCCACGCCTCTCGTACAGACTCACTGACCGCCAGCCAAATTAATTACTGGCCAACATTTACGACAGATCGGAGTGATGAAACAAAACTATGTTTGCTAAACACGCAACTGCGTTTTGAACTTTAACCGCTAATATTTAGCAATGAAAATAAACATGTGTGTGGATTTTAAAATGCTGATGCTGTAATGTCCATTGCTTTTGACAGTTTTGATAGATAATGCAATAAATATTTCGACGAACACATTTGAGTGGACTAAAGTTAATTAATGCCATGTTATTTTTTTACTTAAATGAAGTGATTTGAAAATATTGAGGTATGTTCTGAAGTTAATACTAACCTCAATTTAAGTAAAGATAACGGGTATCATTTATGAGCAGCGGGAATATTTTAACCAGAGTGATGACGCAACGGCACAGTTTCATAATTTTCTCTTTTACTTTAGAAACTGGATCTTAATATTAGATTTTCAGTGCCGTAATGGGACGTTTATGCAGATTTAGTTCGTGAACGTTTTGCTCGAGTTATGAATGGGCGTCCTAGATCTGCGTCTGTAATCATCTGGCTTGCCAGAGCGCGGCGCGAGCGTCCCGACGCAGCGGCCGGCCGGGCGGCCGGCGCACACGCCCCGCACGGAAGAGCATAACTGCCGCTAACGGCGCCTCCATTACTATGTAAATCGGGGTGCCGCATCCGACGGCGGATAATACTGAAACAATTTACATGTCCCCTTACCTTTGTGGCCAGAAAACCGGCAGTAGACTCTACCTGACGAAACGGAATGGGTATCGATTGTAGAACGGGTCTTACGCGATCTGTACATGAATAACAAGTAGACAATGGCTATTGAGTGAGCTGAAGTGATTTGGCATACATGGAGCGCATATCGGTGTCAATGCGGGAAGGTGAGCCAGGAGCCACACGTGACTTGAATATTTGAAAACGAGGCGCCACAGATCTAATAGCTCTGAACATTGTAACTCGATATCTTAGCAATTTATTAAATTCAATACGTGTATCCAATCCGCTAATTAATTTATTTTATGCCTATGATTTCTGATTTATTAAGTTACGACAAAAGCGTAGATGTTGTACAATATAATATTCTCTATACTGTACAACAAACTAGGGCAGAGCGTGCTTCTACAAAATAAAGTTAGACTTTAACTAACTTAAATACTTATTGTATGTTAACTGAATTACGGAGCTCGGAGCATTATCATATTATTCTAAATACACATAGGTAAGTAGACGAACCAAATGAGGTAGGTATATTAAGTACATAGTTACTACATACTTGCTTGTGTATATTTCTCTGAGGACGCTAGTAAAGGAAACTCAATAACCATAACCACATTGTCTCGTCAAACAGAATGTCAACCAAGACGAGACTATCTTTTTATTCAAAAGTGGGTACCTATACGATGTCGCATACCATTTCCTGTAATGGCACGACAGAGGCCTCATCGAGCGCTCCGGAGCGCGTGGAACCTTTGCAACGATACAAAGAGCCAATTATGAGTTTTTCCCTCCGGCAGATCGGCATCCGGTGGGGTCTCTACGCAGATCGTTGCCTTTTCTTGCTTACGCACGAGTATATTAACCGGCAGATTCCGTGCGTACGCCCACACAAGTCACATCCTGTTTTGCTGTAATAGCCTTTTAATTGTTTTTCCATGTATGTTAAAAAAGAGAGATGTGTAATGGATATGCTTTTTGTGTTTGCGGCTATTCACTGCTTGTTCGGAGTATCAACTGTAGGACGCATAATATAAGCTCGGTCATAACAATCACCTGATACGACCTTCATTAGTTTTAATTATAAAATATTATGAAAAGAAACCACTTCAGATTTAAAGCCCAAAATGTATTACATCTTATGCATTTTATAGCCAAAAGTGGTTTTAAATTATCATTATACTTAATATATATTATAATAAAAGTCTCACCTAAGAGCTTTTCTCGATCAGTGCAACAGTCTCATTATTATTTAAATTCCAAATAGTTTTATTACGCACCTGGACCCGCCGCGGCCAGTGTACCGCCACTTAATGATCCATATAGAGTAATTTGTTTTCGGCTTCTGATACAGCTCATATAGATTATAATCACGATAGGAATGCTCTAACGACTTATCAATTCGATACGGGTACTTTTTTCATACCGCATTCAGAGAACTATAAAAACTATCTCACTAACGTTAACGTAACAGACATCGTTACTTGTAAGTAAGCCAACAATAATGGGAATACTTACACGCAGCCCTTACTTATTTCCTAGATCATTTGTTACTTCTTAATTGGACTTGGGCGAGAGGGTATCGAGGGAACATTTGGCGACGAAATCGCCCTGCGTGTAGAGTAAGCTCTGGCGTGAAATTGGATGCTTTTATATGGAAATATGCATGCAATCTTGAACGCTGGTGGTGGTAGGTTTTCTCTGACTGCAAAACAAGCTATCATTGTTACAATTATGTTACTATTCGGAGTATTTGAATAGTTTTTTAATTTGATCTTTATCTCTACCGTACTCTACAACATGATTTCATATATTTCCTGGAGGCACTAGTCGCTAGCGTGTGTGTAAAGTATTGTTAGTTCCCCAGTGATCGATAGAGGCTTACAAATTTTCTGTCGATAATTTACGTCGACTTGTGATCCTTTAACAGTAAAACCTTAACTCACGGAGAGCTACTTGTGAGAAAATACTGTTTTTAGATGTTAGAGCGACACAAGCTTGATCTATAGATAAGATACATATTCAGGGCATTTGAGCTGTCGTTAGTGCGACGTAACAAGTTAGAAAGCGGCATTTGTATCAGTCGCCTGTCGCGGTTGTAAATCAGAGAGAGATGTCGAGCCACAGGTTATCGGAGCTAAGATATACGTGGGACTAAACGCATTCAACTTTGTGACACATACCACTGTCTGTGATTGTATTGGATGCACCTGTCATTGTTTACGCTCACAGAATAAAGGTTTAACCGGCCTCTATTTTGGTTTTCCAAAGTGAACGGTCACATTTTTGTATCGTATTGTTATTAAATGGGCTTGTAATGCTATTTGGTACTTGACACTGGCAAAATACCTATTAACATGGATGGGCCATATTTTTAAAGAGAGAAAGAAGAAGAAGAATTGTTTAACCGACCTCCGGAAAAGAAGGTTTTATGTTCGTATGTTTTTTATAGGAAAGGTAGATGAATTCAGTTGTATTTAGTTAAGTTTGTACCTACCTATAGACATGTATGCGGCCCTCGCCATAGCCTCCGATGCAATCAAACATTGTGGGCTATTTTCATTTATTTTTGTACCCTGAACGTTATTCTCGATACCCACATATAATTTTATCTTTGAAATAAACTAAAGTATTTTATTTGGTGAGAAACATCTGCGTGTCAAATAGCCATATCTCGTTTTACGTCGACTTATCTATAAGGTATTCGCTCGTAAATTCCCTTAATATTATTGACAGAAATCCGTCCCGCAATGCTATAAAGCTGGAGTCGTTACTGCAAATAAACGAAAATAGAAAACTGTTACGTGCCGATCAAAACTACGCGTTCGGTGGCCTTCGAATGTTTGAGTGCTAACTTTGTATATTATTCTAAGTGCTTTGTTTACACTTATAAATGCCTGCATTAGTGTTATAGCATGCAAATATTTTTGTGAAATTGAGTTCATTTTCTCTGAAATAGTAATATCGTGTACATTATTGCAACAGTAAAAGCTGTTTATACCTCGAATAATCCACGGTCGATACTAAACACAAAACAATACAAATCTGCTAGAACACGTTGTGTACATCACTACCATTAGGCTTAGAACCGTATCAGCAGGATTAAGTCGTCGGCTTAAGCCCGATCTACATACCGCACGGTAGCAAACATTTGGCACAACCGAGCTCCGGCTGAGTGCCGCTGTCGTCGACAACCGAATAGCTGGAATATCTTCCCAGGATCTGCTCCGCTGACTGCCGCCGGCGAATATCGTGCACCTATTACATACCCGAAATGTAACGGACAGGCGGCAGTGAGTTACCTACTACTACGAGCTTAATTTTTCTTCTGCTTCACATTGTATCTTGGATTCGACATTAGAGATTTTGTAACAAACCTTAGATTCATTAAATTATTTTCATTTTTCCTCTCAGAATACATAGACTTAATAACTACAGTAAAAGCTTGACTCAGTTACGTATATGTACCTATTATTTTTAATAAAGTAGGTACCGTACTTACCGTTACAAGATATCCAATTACCGAGTAACAAGTACGGTCTAATTCATGATTTGACATCAAATTAAATATTAGGTACAGTCAAATAATTGCGTTCTGTCAACATTGTTAGAACACAAATCCGACAACTGACCATTTGTTACGTTTTCTCATAATCAAGAGCAATGATTCAATTCCCCGGCGAAATAAAACGTTATTTATTCTACAAACATCCAATACGATTGAAATGTAATAACGTCACTAAGCAGAAAGAAAAGTCACTTTGTTGCCGTGAACTTTTCGCAAGGGCGGGCGGCGCGATCGTGGACGCCCGCCCGCCCAGTGTCGCGCGAGCCGCCCAACGCGTCGAACGTGCACATGAACTCTCTTTATCCATCTTTATCGTGAATATTGCCGCCAATCGCGACTTCCAGTGACTGATTAACTGATCACCAAGTGTTTTAGGCATGACTGAATTAAAGTTGGTTCGAGCTCCTGGACTGCGAGCGGAAAAAGCCATTTAGAAAAACTTTAACTGAGCTTCCACAATTTATTTTTAAATTGCATGCGGTGTTTTGTAATTAGATGGTTCAAAGCTTATAAACATTTCACAGATGTGATTTGAGTTTCTTTAAAAAGATTTCTCATTTAGGTAATACTTTTTCAAAGTAAAATCAGTTTGGAATTTTATGTTTTCGAATTAATACTTTATTTATTTGTAAAATAAATTGTTCATGTTTAAAGTCATATATTTAAAAGAGTATATTAGACTATATTGCAACAATGTACCTAAGTGAATGAGACTATTATAGGACAAGTTTTCGGATTCACCTTCGAAGTCCTTAGGCTGAATCGAAGGTTGCAGGATCTTCTGAATAAGGTACGAATATGACGCTCTGTTTTAAATTTGAATACATAATTATTTTACGAATACCTTGTAAGTAGTAGGTAGTAAGTTAAAGTTTGTTTATCTCTCCTGAAGATATTTAGATAGCCCAATCTAATAATTAGTTACAATTCTTCTACAGCAACTTTAACAATATTGTATACCTATTACAAAAATGTTATTATGTACGCTACACCTAGTTTAACATTTCACTTAAGTATTCACTTCACACAACATCTTTACAAAAGAGAATGAGGCAAATTTTTACGCGAGCTTTCTCGCACGAAATTAAATTTCGCGTTAATCGCGTTATATTAAAAATCTTATTGTGACTCGAAATTACTTTCATTAAGAGCGTGCCGACACTGAAATTAGTTAAGTTGGTATTATATGTGGTCGGGACTTGAGTGGGAAACTTGTGTTATTGACGTAAACAAATCGTTTGTCGGTGGCCGATGGTGGACAATTTCGTCGCGGTTTCGTCTTCTCGAGAGTCAAGAGGCGTGGGAAAACAAACAAGCGCTCTCGTTAACGGCCTCTTGTTCTGTACTGGAACAATACTATTACTGCAGACCCTACCATTACTTCACATTCAAATTTCGACTCTATACCGGTGTGTTAGGGCGGTAATGAGCGAAGCTCGATTGCAAGAAGTGATGTAGATGGACTCCGCTCCCGTAGTATTTGTTCGGGACTATAAAATCTAGCGACATTCTGGTACCTACAACTCTGGAAAAACAGTGGAAAATGTATTTAGTATGTATTTAGGACACTTATCTTTAAATGCTAGCATTTCCTTTTAAATGTAAATTTTCTCTGAATCCTTTACTGGGGCAGCATAATGTAGCGCACGGAATAGTGATATTAGGTGAAAGGGACACTTTTATTGTTATAATTTATAACAATGTGCGTAGATATTTTATAGTAATGTAACAACTTGAAGTAAGAAAGTAGATCTCTTTTATGATTGAACAAATTATAATGCATTTCCTAAACTTTAAATACTTACTAAACTAAAATATCTTCACAAGTATTAATGACTTGAATATTAATGGTCTCATAATCATGATCAAACATATATATTTAAATTTACTGCGATCCGTGCAATCTTAAGAGAAGTTTTAATTACGAACGGCCACCGGAGACTCCGGAAAGTTTATCAACCTGCAGTTGGATATAATATTAAATTCTCATTCTGTTTAATGGTTCCAGTTCTCGTATCCATATCCGTTCGGTAACCGTTTCCTTCCCTCGCTATAATACGCAGCTCTTGCGTAGAGCTGGCTGCGAGTGTGTTAGCCGATTATCTATGCATGAGTTTTTATTTGTAAGGACTCGTCTACAATACAAAACCGGTTAGTCCACGCCGACGCGACGCCAACCGGACCAGCGACAATGTTTCTGTTTCTTTTTGGTTCAGTGATCTAATCTGAAGTCTCCCCTGTCGCCCCGAGTAGGAGTGAGAGAGGAAGTTGTTTTCTTGTTTACGCGCACGGAGAGCCGACGTTGGCCGAGCGTTTCCGAAGCGCGCGCGCCGTTTGTAACGTTGTTGCTACGCCTACACCATTATTTTATTCTGACGTGAATTCATTGATATTTTTTGTTACTATTGTCTCCAACATATTTCTACGCACCACGGCCTAGGTATGATACCACATCGACGCATAAAAATATCGTAATAATAGTAATTACCTAACACAAATATATTGCATTCCAAAAGCTCTACAGTGACACATTTAAGTTAGTACAAGTACCTATAGCAGTGATAGCCAATTGGTTAAGCACGCGTCTTGCGGGCTGCCAGGTCTCGGGTTCAAACCCCGGCTCGAACCTCTGGATTTTTCGAAATCTATGTGCGAATCATAATTTCTATAATATGATTATCACTTGCTTACGGTGAAGGAAAACATCGTGATGAAACCTGCATGTCTTAGAAGATTTAACAAATTTTCGAAAGACATGTGAAATCCGCCAACCCGCACTGGGCCAGCGTGGTGGATTATGGCCTGAATCGCCCTCGTGTTGAGGGGAGGCCCGTGCCCAGGAGTGGGACGTCAAAAGGGCTACAATTATTTAATTATTATTAAGTACCTATGTAACATTACTGAATTCAACACAAGTTTGGACTACTTTTATGTAATAGTTATACCTATAGGTGATAAATAACACAGTACCTAGTCTTTGTTGTGGAACCGGTTGGTATGATTGAGAGTGGGTGACTGCCAGAATAATTCAGTGGTCTGCGGTAGAAGTGCAGCTGGGTGCCTCAGCCGTGTGCGGTGCGGTGAACGTGGCACGACCAACTTAACATTGATCGTGAAGGCAAGGCCCAATCAATTTAATTCTGTAGTAGCGCAAAGCTTTTAAACTTATAATTATTCACCTTTTACAACAAAAGTCATTAATTATTAGGTACACTTGGAAGAGTTAATGAACTAAAATGTAGGTACGTCAATCATGCTAGACGCACATGCATTAATTATTAAAATGCTAGTGCGTAGCTTACAAAACTAAAATGGTTAGATTACTACTAAAAGCAACGAGGATTCCTACGGTAGATTAGCCCACAATTTTTTTGGCAAAGCCTACAAAAAATCCTACCTAAATACGATAGTTACCGTTGTATCGGTGGTTTGCGGAATTTACTTAAACAATTTGTTTATATTTAACCTTTAACGCAATGTATGTTGACATTAAACTTAGTATAATATACTTGAGTAAATAACTGGGATACAATAAAAGTAAATGGGATCGCGTTAAATATTTTTGTAAAAGAGAAAGCATTGACTTAACCTTCATATCGCTGTAGGAATACAATTTTAATATTAAATTAATAACGTGAGCCGAGGTACCGCCGAGACACTTTGGTTATATAATTAATCAATGAGGTCGCCGCGACCGGTCGCGTGTTCGTTAGCTACTCGGTCGTGGGTTGCTCATCCGACCCGCGATCAACCACGTCTCACTTATCCTGAAGCCATCTGACCCGCGAGAGCAGCTCGCTCGCAAAATATTCACTGGATGTCGCTTCACCGAGTGAGATTGTGATGAATATTACGGCAAATTCGACGACCGCTTGGCGCAGTGGTTGGATCGTAGGCCGCTCGGCTCACTGCACATTGTGTTTGCAGGTTCGATTGCCGCCATGGCTAATTTGCTCTGGTCTGGTTGTCACTGGGATCGCCCCCAGTCCATTGTAATGTACCCATACTACAAGCGTTGCTTAGTTTGGGACCAGACAGTTGGTGCGTCAGTCTGGCGATATTTATTTTAAATTTGATGATTTCCACGTTAGTACACATGGTGAAGTCAACAACATATATATACGTTTTGCACAGACTGGTTGGTAATGACTAGGATGGATTAATTATATATTTTTAATGTAATAATATCAGCAAACAAACGTGCATCTTACTTTACGTTAAGCTGTGCCCGTAGCCTAGATACTTGCAATACCAAATACATTGCCCGCACGTTTCCGGCCTGAATGAGCCAGTGGGACAAGGGGAGTTAAGGGAATGGGAAGGGGGGTTGAGCTTTCGCCTTTCTCGCTTATCGTACGAAACTCAGCTATAATAGCTTTTTATCACTTCTAAATATTTGTCGTTTGAATATAAATTATATATATTTTATGAATCTAGTGGGTGGTACAAATCAGACCACGAGGTAGCCCCATTACATTATTTTTCCACCCGAGTTAAGTTCCTAACAATTTTTTCAGATGAGTCTCATAAGGCATCAAACAGTATCCAACTGTAATTAGTTCATTCGGGTCTTTATTAGCTGCGCTATAAATTTGTTACGATCAAAACTATTTTATTTATAGACATTTAATTACATTATCATTTTCACAAAGGCCCACGTACTCATAAAATGTAAAGTTAGCGTATTAAAACTGAATTATAGGCAAATGAAGCACTTAGCAGTGGCTTAAAACAACACTTTTGCTAACTTCAACGTCTCGTCGAGACAGTGTCAAGTAAGCAAAATTAAATTTGTCCTCACTTAATTAAAATAGTATAACAGTAGGTATCATTGTTTGAATATTTGGATCAATATCCAGCTAAGCTTATTCGACTAAATGCAATGGATGTTGATCGCAGGTAGACGCAAGCTATTTAATGTGTTGTTAATAAGAGTGGTTGAACTTGGCCCGCAACCTTTCAGTGCAACCGCGCTGCCTATTATTAATGTACCTACATAGTTTCGTTCAAGTTTTATGACTTCGTCTGTGTAAATATCATTGAACGTTTATATTTTACGTAGTTTCAAGTTAATTCTTTTGATAATTTCCAACTGATTTAATTCTATGCGAGAGATATTCTTTATTATAATAACTTATTCAAGACTTTATGTTAAGAGTTCATTGAGCTTTCTGTGTTATATTTCAAAGAGAAAACTTCAAACGCTTTTCGCGCAGTATTATTAGTTAATTAACTTTTTATAGATATTTTGTACATGTTGACTAATGTACGTATACGAGTAAGTAGGTATATTCCTGAGGGCAGTAGCTTATGGGGAGGCTTAAGGCCACTAGGAGCACATAACTCACATTAGTGCGAGTTGTCAGGTATCGGGCGAGCAGAAGCGTAAGTAGGCCAACAAATCACTGAATTTAACGACACTCAATGCCATCACTAATGTTTCTGGGAGGCCGCACAAGTGTCGCTCACCGAATAATACAATTGGATCCCGTGAGGGTTTCCACGCCATATTTTCCCCTTGACTTGCTCGAAAGAGACAAAATCTATTCACCAGTGGATACCGTATAGATTGGGTACTTTATTTTAGGTTAAACAGTCAAATAAAGTAAAGACAAGTTTAAATAGTAAACACGATCGTTTGATGCAGTCGTTCGAGTATAGACCGCTCGGCTCACTGCACCGAGTGGTCGCGGGTTCGATTCCCGTCAGGGTTAATTTCAGATATGGGCTTTTCATAATTTAACGCGGTCTGAGTGTCTCTATGATCGTCCCCAGTCCAATGTACGGTACCCATAGTACAAGTGTTGCTTTGTTTAGGACCATACAGTTGGTGTGTTTGCCTGGCGATATTTTATATATTTTTTTATTATTAAATAAAAATAATTATTAAATGTACCGGAAATATATTTCAGATTCTAATATTAATAATTTACGATCACAGACGAAACACAAAAACACGTATGCCGAATTCACGGCGCATATATAATTTCATTCGGCAACAATCGATACGATTTATTCTACGTGTTCAATCACCACTTATTTTAGTTCAGCCATCTGTAACACAGGCCCGAATACTCTCGCGCTAAATAGAGTTTTGCAATCGATTGGCATCCATAGATACTCTATTGTATCAAATTGATGGGGATCAATTCGTGGCAATTGCGATAAATGGGCCACGTAACCAACGTTACTTGACCGACATCCACAGACAGAGGACTACGGCGACGACAATTACACTGATTGTTCAAACACCGAGCACACTACCACAAAGACTACCATCCATTCAATTCCATTTCATTCAGACCCATTTGTTCAGCTGTTTTTTTTGCTTTGCAATTGTAAATGACGTCATTTGTATTTGTTATTATGTTGATTCGTATGACTTGTATTATTGTAGGCAAGCGTCGTCGTCCCGTGCTTTCGAAGGCCACTGGATAAATCTGAGTGAAAATTAGAAAAGTAAACGTTCAAAAAATTTTATCAGTAGGGAAAATATGTATGGTTGAAACTAATTAGGTACTTACTTTTTTATTTTATTACACTTATTTAACTTCAAACTTTTCAAAAATGACAGAATATGTGTTACCCGCCTATTCTCGTTTCTTCCCGGCCTATCATTAGACTTCTTATCTCGGTAAGTAGTCTCTCCGGGACAGAAAGTTGGTCTTTTGTGCTTTAATAGACACTTTTCAAAGGGAAAGATTGAATTCATTGTTAAGTTCTTTTAAAGCGACTTGACTTAGACACTAACCGAGTTAGCGTTTAAATAAACTTTTCAAACAAAAAAGAACAAAAGAAATGGAGTAATGTCATAGACATGGCGCGAAACTTTTAATAAACCAGTTTAAAATCTGTTCCAAGTACTGTCGCTGCCAGTTCCGGTTAATTTACCCAATTTATTCAATCGAAAGAACTCTGTTTTGAACAATATTACTTAGACGTCAAACGATTTTTGGTAGCTAGGAATGTAATTTTTAACCTAAGATAAAATACATTACACACTAAAGGTAGATTCATTGCGACTGAATAATATATGTAAGAAGTTAGTTATATACAGCACCAGAATCTGAGAAAGCTTAGAAAATAGTTCAACTTGTAATCATAACGCTCAATGCTTCACTTTGACAAAGCACATCTATTAAAATTTGATCCACTTAAATTTATCGCTACAATGAAATTAGTTGCGTACAAAAAGCCACTCCGAGTAATCACTCCACGAGAGATTCGAATAAGATGGCTATTGTCAACCAAACGAATCTCAGAGATACACACTTTCTCACGACGAGCGAGTGAGAGCGGCCTATCAAGCGAATTGTCACTCCATTCTTCACTTTTTATATTCCCTTCGCGTCTCGCCGAATTGTAATTACCAACGTACATCTACGGTCTCTTAAGTAATCATAATCCAGGTGCGATACAATAGAAGGCGTAGTTATTTTTAGTGTTTACTACTCGGCCTTATTTGCTTACAATAGCTCCAGACAGTCGTAAAACCAAAGCGGACTAATTGAAAATATAGACGCGCACAGCAACTAGGTTTTTACAACTGCGGTTCATTAATTCGATGGTAGCCAGTTGGACGCGACTGTACAAAAAGCTAATCTCTCACAGCCATTATTGTGACGTACTATCGACTAGAACAATGGGCCGCGCCGCGTGACATGATTATGCTTATGAAAATACATAGTACTCGGAGATCATATCGGTATTACAGTAATACGTGAACGTATTATAATGTGTATTTATCTACCTGATCCGAAAACAAAAATTAGATAGCCAAGCAATCGTAAAAAGTTATTATTCTTATGATCGACTGTATACTTACCTACTTAGCTATGGTTGTAATAATCATTCGTGTTTAGCCTGGTTTTTAAAGACTAGCCGTGAGATTGAAGATATAAATAAATAATAAATATCGCAAGACGAACACACCAACCGTACGGTCCCAAACTAAGCAACGCTTGTACTATGGGTACCGTACAGTGGACTGGGGGAGATCCCAGTGAAACCTAGACCAGGGTAAATAACGAAAAGGCCATTTCCGAAATTTACCCTGACGGGAATCGAACCCGCAACTACTCGAACCACTGCGCCAAGCGGTCGTCAACATACTAACATTAAGATGATACTAACATTAAGTTTTCATCAAGTCTGGTTTGGGTGCATTAGTAGGTAAATATGTGCAGTAGCTTGTTAGCTGAATATGAAAGGCTACAGGCTACAGCCGGCGCGCACAGCGAGATGTCGTTTAGAGGAAGTGGTCTCATCCAATTAAGACCATGCCCGCTGGATTGCTTCCAGCGTTTTTGTCGTTTTTGTAATTGTCTTCCCGCACTTTTTCTTTTTACAATTGTGACATCGGAAACGCCTATCTTCTACCATGTTCAATTTGTAAGAGATGTAGTTCGTTCACAAGGAGAATTTTCTCTCATTCCATTTCGTTACATATCTTCCGATGGTGATTGCTAATTTGTCTGAAAGCGTCTACCGATCGTGATAAGAATATTTGGCGGCACAAAAGAGAGAAACAAGTCTCGAGTAGATACTCATTTATCGACACTAGATAGCAAAAGATTCGTAAAGTAATTCGCATGCTCAAGTTTAGTACGATGTGGTGTTCACGTAAGAGTATCAGTGCGGCTCAAAGCGGCATGTTGGTAAAATAGACGTACGTCGTCGGCAGGGGTATGCAAATGAGGAATATTGGGAGTAGCGGCGGTTGTGCGCCATTGTACCGCATCCATTGTGGTGCCACTACTGTAGATAGGTACAGTCGGAGGCACATGTGTCAAGACAGCTCGTCGTATCATCATGCATTCGAAGAACTAAAGACATCTACATAACTGGCATGTTAGCGGTTTATGTGTACTACTGGAAGTGTTATGAACGTTCTTTATGTAACCAGTGTCATAAAATACGGATATTAAATTATCAAAATGCCAAGAACATATAAATCCTGTTATATAAATATGTTTCCCAGTTTGAAATAATTATTTTAAATAAATGTCTGTTACATTATGGAAGTGATTGTACGTAGTGTGTGTGCGGATGGCAATCGGCGTCGTCGTCCGCATGACAAAACGGTACCGGTCGAGTATTTGTTTCGAGTCGTGATCGCCTCTCGGCCGGTTTCTTGCTGCCTGATGCATTGCGGCGACGTCAACGATGGTCTTTGAATCGCGCTCCTATTCACGGTCAATCTAAAAAACTTGAATACACTGAACAAAATTCAATAAAATTCGAGTTGTCGTGTGCATGAGTCTCTATCTTGGGCTCTGTTATGTATAGGTGAATATTTTTGAATCAAAAGTTCTAACTTTATAGATTCAAGCTCAACAGTAATCCTCGCTTTACATCAATAGTGTTTATATATATATACAAAATAAACGCGTTTATCTAGCAACACAGGCAGACACTGTTAAAGCTCGTGCAGTCGTGCCAAATCTCTTCATTAAACTGGTTGGAGGTGGGCCGATAGCGGTACATCCCGTCCCGCTGTTTACATTTATATATACAGCCTATATTGTCTAACTCTGCGGAAATTTGTCCCACTACATGCAGCTGTGTATAAACACAGATGGTTATCAGATTTGCCCATAAGGATGAGCACATTTAGCCGCATTACCTATACTTCAAATTTACATAGAGCTATGAGGTTTGTTTGTTAGATGCAGTGATGTGCAATGAACCCCATGTTGGCGGCTCATCCTTATGGGTGTGGCTGTAGTATGTACTATGAATAAATAGACGTGACTATTTTCTTCATTTCAAATAGGAATGTCGTGTGGTAATGATGGGGACTAAGTATTAAAGGTACAATACAATTTCCACTGACATGAAATATTGATTAAGTACCCATATTCTAATCAGTTCTATGTATAATCTATAAATTAGATACCAAATATCAGCATCAAAGTACCTGTAATAGACGGCCCGATTTGAACCCTATTTCATCGCGCGCACTGAGCCATCAATATTTTGCCAGTCGAATTGCTCCAAAGCCCGAGCAATGACAATGCCAATTAACGCAGATAACATTCTAATAACATATTGGAACGCCCACTATCGCCAATCAGCGATCCGAAATACAGATCATGAACAGAGATTAGAGCGCGGCCGCGTTTTAGCTTAGCGCTAATTTATTATTCAGCTAGTGTCCCCCGCCAACGTAATCTATATTGCTCGGTTATCGTGGACGAATGCGGCTCTGTCGCTTTGAACGGTGATTACGGCCCATGGTGGTGAGATAACGCTGTAGGTGTCAGTCCCGGGGTGCCACGGCCCGCTGGCGCCCTGACACAGTTTCAGCTAATTCAGCATGCAATAATTGCAATGGCAGCTAAATATAATTGCATATTGTCATGCGGCGCGCGTCGCCACCCGCTGTGACGGCCCGAACATCCTAGCACGCATCCAAATAAGCGGCCGTCACCCTGCAGCGTACGAATGAGGATTTAATTTTATGTTCTGGATAGTAATACGTCTCAAAACAATGGATCGACTGCGACATTGAATACATACGAGCATGCAATGTTTTAGTTGCGCCGATGTCATGGTAAGGCAGTGTTGAGGATAAGGCGCTGTTTTATTACTTATGTAAATTTTTGGTTTAAAAGGTAGTAATAAATATATTAATAATTAAATTAGTAGGTAAGTGATACTTGTATGTATAATAAATAATCCATGCACCGTACAAAGCTATAATTTTCAATATAGAATCGCAGTGCGCACAGTTTGCGGGAAATTGTTTTTAATAAAAATATCAAAAGAACAATATAATTCTGAGGTCGCGTTGTATAGGTAATATTCCTATAAATAGGCTCGTGAAGTCTGGGAATTCGGTCAAGGGATAATGTATTCTATGGAACGTAAATAGGAACAGTATAACGGATTTAATGTTTTGGCATCAAAATATTGTTGCGGTGTTTGCTCGAGTTTGGCAGACGTCCATTAGTGACTATGTGTCGGGATGAAATGACCACCAAGATGGGCACAGATGGAGATGATATCCCTTGCGTAACAATTCCCAATTCAACCTCAAATTAATTCGTCACATCAATAATCGATCAATCTACTTAATACCTAATATATATTTTTTTGTTTTTTCATTAGGAAGACTCAACACTCAGCAATGCGAGAAAAACCATTCGATGTACAAAAACAAGCTGAAAAGTGATTTATTTAGTGACAAAAACCAGTATTCGTGTCCATTACTTCGCATGGAGAGTGTATGTTGTACTAACTATACTTGCCTCTACGTAGAGCGATACCATCGTCAATGCTTGAAGCACGCGTGAAAGCCTACGGGGCAACCTGCAAACGGGGCAGAGGGGAGCGGCGCGCGCGCTGCATACTGATGCAAGAAACGAAACGGGATGACGATCCACGCACCGCACTTTGGACAAAGGCCCACGACAGCACTGCCAACCACAACAAACTATCGCGTAAATACCAGCTCCAGGGCTCAACCGGGTTTAACGTCCGTGCGTGGAACACAGCCAAGCAATAAAACTTGATGTTTGTACAACGAGTCTGCAACATGCTAGTTTATGTATCGGGCTTAACTAAGTATATACATATAGGGAGAAATGTACACAGACTTACAGACTGGTAAGTTGTGACACCGCTAAATGTCGCCTGCGTTGAACAAAATGGACTACAAATAAATGGTATCAAGTATCAGGTTCTGTTTGTGAAAGGCTTCGATGTTTTTTACAGTCGTTGGTAGTGTAATCGGGAATCGTAGGAGAAGCGGCTGGCTGCCGGCGAGCTGTTATTGTTGGAGGTAACGAGGCCATTGTTCCAAGGGGTGAGCTAGCCAGGTATCATCGCCACCACATTGTCTGCCAGGCAAATGTTTAATATCATCGCGCCATTGTTATCATAGCTGTGCAGTAGTTATAAAACTTCGTGACTACACTTAAACTGTGTATTTTTATCCCTTTGAGCGTCTCATCCTCCTTTTGATGTCAACAAAACTAATGTAGTATATCTACTGTTTGTATAAGGACGGTAATTGAATGAAATATCTTATGTAAATCCCAATGCAAAAATAAGTATAAACATTAAAGTCCACATAACTATTAATACCCCAGAAATATGTAATTAATTGTTGAACGTAAATAATTGTTTGATGATTAGTTAAGTCTTTTGCCTCTCGTATTTTATTATGAAGTGCTATCGCCGTCAAAATATTTGCCCAGCACATACGTGTATGTGCTGTGTATACACGAGCGAGATATACCTACTAACATAAATATATAGCTATGTTATGAGTAGGTATGTAACATTTCACTTCCAAACTCTATCGTATCGTAGGATAAGCACTAGAACTATTGAGTACTAAAGCGAACACAACTTTTCAATTACTATATACGGAATCCGAAACATCTGACGTAATCGTTATTAAGTACCTATCTACTTAGAAAACAATATCTCGGCCTAGTAGCGACGCGAATACCCAACGAGTTTTATTTACATACCACCCGGAGAGAGGAAAGGATAGGAACTGTATCCAGATCGAAATAACATCGATTCCTTAATGGAGAGCTACTGAGAGAACAGCAATACAAATACTAAACGCTCGTACAGACTAAAGCGAAACGTTATTGGTACCTACGGATATTTTACTACAAGTAATTTTTGAATAATTTTAAACATAATCTATACAAATAAATAAAATTGGAGTGTCTCTTTGTAATATCAAAACAACACCTTTTTACTAAATGCATATGAAAGTACATACGACACCTATAGAAAAAATGCGATTTAAAAATGTTTTGTCTGTCTGTCTGTATGTTTGTTCCGGGTAATCTCCGAAACGACTGGACCGATTTTGACGGGACTTTCACTGGTAGATAGCTGATATTATAAGTAGTAACTTAGGCTACTTGTATTTTAGAAAAACTAAAAAGGGTCCTTTCGCGCGGGCTGAGAGCTGGAGCGGGTTTTTTTGTTAAGTTAAATTCCACGCGGACGAAGTCGCGGGCTCACTATAATAACTTCTATTTTTTCAGTTCCTACCTATTTGAAACATGCACTAATTAGAGTTTATAAGGAACGGTGCCATTTTTCATTTCGAGTGTAATTTTTTTAATTGCCTTTTCCATAGCAATACAAATTCCAATCCATAGCAATAGGGTCATGCCCAATGTCGAGTAACAAATAGCAATAACAAACACAATTAATAACAGTACAATACAAAAATGTGACCGACCATTTTGGAAAACCAAAATGGAGTCCAACCCTACTCTTTTTTTGTGCCTGTCAGTCTTGTGACGTTTGCACCATGACACTGACATCTTCGCAAAACGGTACGTTCATAAACGTCACGGTTCTATATCGTTGCTTGCTCTATGGACACAAACACGTATAAGTTATATGTCTTCCCTCAAGTCAGTTCGAGGGAAATGGGTCACACAGTCGCTAGCGATGGGGCAGTAATTAATCAATCACTAGTTAGAAACTGTTACGATGTTTACATTCAAATAAGGCACTTTGGTACGTTGATTTAATGCAGTTAACATTAAAAGAACGTTACTGAGCTTGAATATGTGAAAACATTAAGTTATCTATAATTATTCCACTTCGTCTTGTTCTGACATTAATAACATGATTCAATAAGATCGCAACCTTCCAGTAAATAAAAAAATCATTTTTTTACATTAATTATTTCTCTTCGTGTGATTACACAAGCCATAAAATTACAAAGGCTCACATAATACTTAACAAGAGAATGATCACGTACGAATCAAGGTTCTATCTATTATTACGAAGCACCCTTGATTATTCATCTCGATTCGTGTTGCGTGCAGTGTATTGTATATTTTGTAGGCTGTAGTGAGACCACGATTAATTAACGGCAACCTTGAAACTCCGTGGCGTGCTCCACATCTTAAGTTCAAAATTAATTTTCATGTGGTGCTCAGATTTTGCAATTAGTTATCTCGCTACTTGCGAAGTTCATGTACAGTTTGCTGTGTTCCAACTATGCTATGAATTTTAATGAATAAACTATTTTTCAAATCGCCCTTTTTGCTCTATTTTATGAAATGATCAGAATTTACTATCAGACTGTGCCTACTTGTGCGCTGATTGAAATAACTCGGCAATAATTTGTAATTTCTCCAATACCGCCTTGGTATTGATTTATTGTATAGCTGTTTTTAATATTTTCTTTCTCTTGCTTTAATTTCATAATTCAATTTTAAAAAACGTATGTTTGAAAGAAGTTCGCATTGTGTGAGGTATCATTTTCTTTTTAACCCCCGACGAAAAAAGAGGTGTGTTATAAGTTTAACATGTGTATCTGTGTATCTGTGTGTCTGTCTGTGGCAACGTAGCGCCCAAGCTGATGAACCGATTTCAATTGTGTTTCTTTTGTTAGATAGGTATTCTGATCGAGTGTTCTTAGCTATGTTTCATGAAAATCGGTTCAGCCGTTTGAAGATCATCAGCTCTTTTGTAGGTTAAAAAGCCACATTCACGGCCAAAACCAACTTCCACGACTCGAATCCAATCGAAATTTGAGATTATTGGATTTAGATTTATTATATTTTTAAATGATCGTAATAGTCTGAACTGGCTTTTTACAATATTATAAATATGAAAAGTTTCCCTGATTCTGGAAAAAAATGTATATTTTATCAATTTTTATATGAGATTTGTGTATGATGAACTAAAGACGTTCCATAAGTCACGTGTCAAATGATGCGTTAAATTTTGTTTGTTTTGTTAATGGTAAAGTAATATTACGTTATAATAATTCTAGAGGGCGCTGCTCCGCCATTGAGAAAAAATATAAAAAAAACAAATCTAATTTAAAATAATTTTAGCGTTATTGAAAATTCTTTCCCTGGGCTGCTCCCGTCCACCTCAACCAGTTTTTACATGAAATTGAATCATAATTGATGATATTTTACTAGGAATTAAACCTCCGTGGCATCAATATTTAGATTCGTTGTCTATTCTAATGTCAATTATTATAATGTCATAACAAATAAATGTCTCATACTTTTACACAGATTTTCTGTTGATTATTATATACATTTGATGAAAAGGTCGTCGCATCGGGGGTTTTTAAATTTTCAATTTAGAGTTATATTTTACTTATCTGTTCAAAGACGTCGGTACACCTACTTAAATGAAAAGCAGCATTTTATACACTAATTTAATACTTTTATATTCAATATTCTCTTTGAATATTCTTAGAGCAAATAAATTTAATTAATTCAAACCTACACAGTTACTTCAATATTTTGTAGATCCAAACCAGAGCTAGCTTTATAAATAAAAAAATGAATTTAAAAAGCATGTAAAGCTACAGCAGACGCCGCTAAAAATAGCGTAGCTACGACTAGGGGGTGCTAAATTCAGGATAACAAACAGCAGGTTTCAGGTTAAACAACGGTGTTTAACCAAGCGATTAGCCCGCGGCGCGTAGGTGGTAATTTGCTATAATTTGTCCCGATGGCCGGCATGACCCGGTTTATTTGGAATTGCGATTAGATTCTCGAATGCATCGAGTCTGTGGACGTTATACAACGGCGACCCTATTTACTCAGCCTGACAAACATCGTTTGCTAATGGAAATTTTATTTTCATAATCCTACAATTTACGCACGCGCCGAGGTTGCGGCAAAAAATAAATTGCGGTGCGAAACTAACCGTAAAATATAACATTTCACAGTGCAGCCAACTTATAATTTGATATTGGCAATCGATTAGCGTTGAGTCGGGCCTCGGCGGTGTCAGTTTTCCTTTAGAGCGATTCGTTACGATAAACCAAAAAAAGTGTCGGTTTAGCCAAACTCAAAGAGAAACTTGTAGATAAACCTGGAAAAAAACATGTATTCTGTATATAAACGCAAAAAACTTCTCGCATTGAATTTAAATAAGGATTAATGGACGCTATTATTGATTGCTTTGAGGAATCAATCAAACGACCAAAGCTCAAATCACTATAGTTTGTGTACCTATAGCCGAGTCGCTATACAGTAAGGTCAACAGGTACAGCATCATAGTGGTTGCAAAAAAAAGCTTATTGTCGACTACTTTAGGCATATTGTTTAAAAGATGAAGGCTTTTAATCCTATATATTAATTGATGTATGTTTATTTTAAGCATATCTACATCGTCATACGTCATCGTCGGGGCCAGGCCGTCTGTGAGCTCAAGGCTAGCGGTAAGCACCATTTGACAAACGTGACATGTGGTCGCGTCTACATAAGTACAAGCCATTGTTTATATTGTGCCTTTACAGAATGAAATGTCAATAAGTGCTTTTATTAATACATATATAAGGCTGCCCACCGCTTTTAATACACAAATGAGTTGTACCTACTCACATAAACACTAGTGGCTAGGTTTGTATTTCATCAACCTCAATTAAATTATCTTTATTTAAGTTCAGACAACAATGTTAAAGTAAAATGACAATAGCATGAAAGTTATTGGAGTTTGCGAAACAACAAAAGGTCTGAGACAAGTGTTAAAGTTATATTTGTTCATGAATTGTTCAGATTTTGGGACCAATTACTTGTTGTAAGTTTATCGACTCGAGATGCTATGTATCTACATAGAACTCACTCTGTAGGACTATTCTAACAAAGACATTTGTGATTGGTTTAGTTCTAGTATGTACCCAACGTTTCAATGACTTGAAACTTTTTTCGATTATTATTAACTGCAAGTAATAATAACTATGTAGGTATTTAAAGGCATTTTTGTAACGGATGGGTACAAAATTGTATGATAAATGAACTTATCTAAGAGTTGAACTTATTAGTAATAAATACCCAATGATGACCCAGACAGCTGCCAACATGGCCGCAAAGAATGCGTGTTATGCAACATGACGGTACGCACCTGCGCCCGCGCCGCCAAGCGGTCTTCTCACTGCAATTAATCTCTGCCAGGAATTTTCATACGTAACCGCTAATGGGATTTCTAATGTCCCATTATAAAGTTAAACCATGCGTTTGAGGCAGACCGTGTATAAACCGGCGGTGTTTAAAGAACAGTGATTAACATTGTTTGGTAACTGTTCATAATCGCAGACTGTTAATTGGTATCTGCACTTAATTAATATCAAATTAGTTAGGCTTTTGATTTGCAGAGATTAAATGTCCATAGTTACGAAAAACTAATTTGAAGCCCTACTCCTCACCCTGCACTCATCTTCGTCCTATACCTGTCGTAATTTCCTGTGTTGGCTTCCATTGTGCTTTGATTTGGCTGCTTACTGTTATAAATATGTACAGACTGATTACTGTGTCTGAAACCTACTTGTGACCAAAGGCACAATGTTTCAAGCTTTTAACTGTCATAGACTGTCTCATAAAGAAAATTCATCCTACTCACCTGTGCTGAACTAAGCTAGGCTAAGCTTCCATCTTCTGTTACCATCTTCTCCTAACCGATATCAATAGGTACTTACCTTTCACGTTCAGTAGATCTTGAGGAGGTTACTTGTGGATTTGACGATTTGTCCTTTAGGCATCCGACAACACTACACCATCGTAATTTTGTCATTTTTTAGTAGATAGTAATGTATAAAATGACTAAAATAATTAGTAGTGCGGGGCGGGCGGCTCGTGCGGCGCGCGCGTTTCGCATTGGCACAGCCTAGGCCAACGACACCCTTCACGGCGTGAGATTGTGACGTTTTGAGTACCAGTATAGGGCATCTATACATTCAAACCGTTTTTGACACCGTTTATGAAATAGCGTATACTACAGTTTTGTTCCGTGCTAGTGGATAAAGATGGATGTGCGGACGAAGGGCTATTCAATACTCTATTGCAAAGATTAGACGCTTATGCTGCCTTATCTCCGCAATATAAATCCATGCCTAGGCACTTATCGTTGACAATCATAACATAAATAACAGATAACATTAACACAAACTGCACTACTGCTGTTACAATTGGTAAAATTTTCCAAACCTTTCTGGTCTTTATTTGTTTATGGATAGAGTCAGAAACAGGTTGAAGATATTTTACAGATGGTTATAATTCTGCACGTTACCTGCAGATACCGGCTATTGCAGGCACATTAAGCATTATCGAGTATCGATATCAAGTGATTTACTAATGCTTGCTTGTGCGCACCATAGAACCATTCAAGATAGTTTACGAGGACAATACAGTTTCGACTCTATTGAGTAGTCGCGATAGTCCTTAGCGGTTGACCTTTGACGTAAATCGCCTACTTACTCACGCACTTCGACGGAGATACAAAAAAGAGCAGTCAGGTAATCTATAGGTATATATATAAAAATGAATCTCTATTTCCTTGGTCATCGCATCTAGGGTTACCATATCTCAGGATTTGTCCTGAGATTACAGGAATTTTCGACTTTTCTCAGGATTGCGGCCGGATTTTGCAAATCTCGTGAAATCTCAGGATTTTCAATAAAACACAGGTTACATTTTAAAGATCTCTTTAATTAAAAGTTAAACCAACTAAAATAATCTTCTTTTGGTAACAATTAAACAGTTAAAATCAATACCTATTTATCTAAGTAACGCGTGAGCTAGATCCGCAGTGTATAAAACGATAATACCTAATACGTTTTTGAGAGAAAATTCTCAAACTGTATAAAATCTCAGGACTTTTCCATGGTAATCAGGCCTTTTCTCCGGTCTTTTGATTTTTACATCTGGTAACCCTAATCGCATCACGCGTGGACGGATGGAACGATTTCGCTAATTCTTTTTTTGTTGTGTTTTTTATTGTTAGTAGTAGGTTCTTATTAGTAGATTCAATATTCAAATTAAGGTAGGTTCAAAGTTCAAGTTAAGACAGGACAACGTCTGTGGGGTCAGCTAGTACTCGAAAATAGCCAATAATTACAAGAGTGTAGGTATTGTTTTCCAATGCGAGCGCACCATTACTTATGAATACCTCCTTAAAAGAAAATTCTAATAAATCGTACTTGATATAGATATACCTACAATACGTAGTGAGAGTAATAAATCTTAACACGTAATTTCGTGTTTTAACTCGTCCTAATTATCAACACTGCTTGTATCTCTCGAGTGTTCTCAGTTTCAACAATCCGTTTTATCGTTTGAAGTTCTCTAGAAAATTCCATTCAAACTTTGTTCGCACCTTGTATTTGTTATTCCACTTTAAACATAGAACGTTGGTGTAAATAATGTGAAGATAGCTATATTAAAGTATGCTTGTATGGAAAACACACACAGGATTCGCAGAAAACACGTTTCCGACTGTTAACCTCGCTTTTAAATATAATGATTTAGTTTCGAAATATATTATTTGCATGTATCTTCATAGACGTGGTTCTGGACACCGCCATTACTGAATATTGTATCTGTTTTATGAGTCTGCGCGCCAATTAACCACATAATTGGATTTTATGTAGCTAGAAATAAGCTATAGTTGAGATAGATAAGTAGGTCCTTTCAGAAAACTTACAATTTAATCATCCCTTTGTTACTTTCTCTCACGAAGCAGAATAAATGGTGAAAAAAACTTTTTGGAACTAAGAAACTTTAGGCTTACTCGTCTCCATACGTAGAATACTTATTATTTATATACTCTTCTCTTCTTTTTTTCTCTCAATTGCTACAACACCTCCTGTGTCGTTAGGTTAAAACATATAGCGCCACATCATAGCGGTCTCTTAGTTATCTAACTATCATCAACAGACGCATCAAGCAAAACAGATAGAGCAGAAAATAATTGTTGGTATAGATAGGTATGCTATGAAAATATCAACCAAGGTACAAATATTAATTTTTTTCGAATATTATAAAACTAGCTGTGCCCGCCGACTTCGTCCGCGTAGTATTTAACGTAACAAAAATTTCGGGATTTTGGGATAAAAAGTATCCTATATATTGAAATAAAACTATTTTTCGGATTTTATCGCGTTTATTTAATTTATGTTCCCGACGTTTCGGCTGCTTTACAGCAGCCATGGTCACGGGGGGACTGACATAAATTACATAAACGCGATAAAATCCGAAAAATAGTTTTATTTCAATGTGTAGTATTCGCGTAAATATAAGAAAACAATAAGTATCCTATATGTTAATCCCGGTTATAAACTATCTGTGTTCCAAATTTCATCCAAATCCGTTCAGTAGTTTTTGCGTGAAGGAGTAACAAACATACATACATACATACATACATACATACATACATACATCCACACTCACAAACTTTCACATTTATAATATTAGTAGGATGGTAGGAATTATATTTATTCGCATTGTCAAAAATTAAAGTCACAAAATAATAATAAATCCATTGTCCGAGGAAGATATAATTTGCGACGTCCTGTCCCGATAACCGGGAGATAAATTCACAGCGTACTTTATTGTGAAGCAGGCGGAAGAAATGAATTAATTCTAAAATCCCAAGATAACCCGGCTAACAAAATTTGAAACAAGCCATTATGACGCATAAAAACAGTCCAGAATATCTTCTATGAAAGCTTCGTTCCTTTTTACTGCTGATTGTGCGGCGGAAACACCTGAGCGGCGGGAAAGGAGAGACAATACCGCGATTGCTGCGGATAGTCGGCCGGTATACACAACCGGAGTTAAGTACAGGTGAAACAAAGCACGCACACAGACCTAAGGTTTCAAACATTCGGTTTAAAGTAATAACAGGTACGACGACTCTGGCTGCGTTTGGTAACTTACCAAACTCTAATCAGCCGCAAAGACGGTGGAGTAGAGATGTAAAATCGACATTAAACTTAATTACTCCGAATAAAAGTCGGCGGAACTCTGACCAGACTGAGAAGTAATTACATTTCTACGAGCTTTGAATTTTAATCGTTTGCAGGGGCGGCGCCGCACACATGCTCGCTCCCCGATCGCTTCTTACATTCAATATATACGTGGCGAGCAAGTAAATTATTAAATTCATTGAAACAAACCGGGAAACTCCATTTGAAAATACATTTTATTGATTTACGATATATACGTTCGGATTTAGAACTCTCCATTATTTTTACAATCGCCACTCTCAAACCCCGTAAACTATACCTAGTACTTACCTAGTAAGTAAAAAAAAAAAAATTGCCCTTATGACGTCCCACTCCTGGGCATGGGCCTCCCCTCAACACGAGGGGGATTCAGGCCATAATCCACCACGCTGGCCCAGTGCGGGTTGGCGGATTCACCGGTTGGTCACCTAGTAAGTATCAATTGTAAAATATACAAAATGTTTTAGTTTATTAGAAAAGGGGGGCAAGTGAAATGCATCGGAATAAGTACCTTTCATTATGCATTTTATGTACATATGATCCCATGAAAAAATATAAAAAAATAATTATCATTGAATGAGCTTCAAAATCCTATTACACGTTATTACATTGAGCCGTTTTTGTTATATTATCGAGATACGAGTCAAGATGCATCGGGCTTCATTAGAACTTCCTCCCAGGGGCAGGTGCAAATGACTCGCTTTGGACGGCGCCTTGCCATTGGCCACAGCGATGCACGATGCGCACTCGTTGATTTACGGCACGACTCGGGGAGCATGCAGCTGCCTCCTGCCACTGTTGCCATTCAGTTGTAGGAAGTCAATGTTTAGACACGACGCATTAAGGAGGAAGTCGCGAAACCAGATACCTTTTAGGTGGGCAATGAAAAGTAAACCTGTTCATATTTGCGCCCATTTTTTTCTTCAATTTTGGGCTGCTTACCGGTTTTGCATTCTGCAAACTGGTTTAAAAAATAAACGGTATTGCGTTTCATTGGCCACTTTACTTTCACATAAAATTCAGTCACTGTTGTCATTTTAAAGTTGCAATCACGTTACAAATTTTAAAAGATTGATAATTATGTAATGCTCAACTTTCAATTTTAAACCTATTATGCTACCTTAAGAACAAGTCTGTCAAGGATCCAGTACTACAGTTAAATTTTATCGCGGCTTACGAAGTCTCACTAAATTGGACAGTTTACAATCGGGCACATACCTTCCACATAGCCACAGTGCGGCGCGGGCGGCGTGGCGGCGTGGCGCGGATGCGTGACCAGAAACTGACAGCGCGACGGCGGGCGCGCCGGGACACCGCCGGAGCCAGGCACGGCGCCGCCCCACACGCGATGTCAGCACACTAAATTACACTGGAAAAATCCGGAAATAATATGAAAATTATTGTGCGCAAAGTTCTCATAAACCACATTTTTATTTCAAACTCCAAATAGACGGGGACGATCTATCATCAGACAAGGTTTCGCTCTGCGCTCATGTTTATAGCTCGCACGATGCTTAATTAGTCGTGAAGATAAAAGAGCGGCAGCCGGCCTCTGGTAAACGGCGTGCGACGATTTATCAGCGTCATCTGCACCACGTTTCTTTTGTCACAACGTCATTCATAACCGGAGCCGCGGTACATCAGGGCACGCACCGCCGGACCGACGACGACGCGCCCGCAACGAGTGATGATCACAATTAGTCCTCGGAGCCCACATCACTATGATTAATGTTAATTACACCTCGATTTTCCCGCGAATAGCGATTAAGACTGCCATTAGACTATCTCCCGAGGCGATCGTTACTCGTACTTTTCAAATATTTGATCGTTCTCCCGGGTAATCATTCGAAAGAATATTAGGATTCATTTAAAATGCGTATAGCATATCTAGTGTCTAGACAGTTTCATTCTAGTACTTGATTCCTAATTGTGAGTTTCGAAGACGGATACAATAGGATACCCCGAGTGCGAGTTATCTCGTAATTACAAAATTACGCACACTATGTTTTCCTTTCGCTAACGAAACAATTGGCACTGGGGGTAGGTGCAGGCAAGAAAATATAAATAAAGCGGTAACTGATTCTTCCGTTCTCAAATCGGGCTCGTTTGTTTGGTAATTGAGCCGTCGGAGCAGACATTGAAGCATCAAGTGGCGCTGATGAAGGTTCGCATTTCGTAACATTAGATTACATTGCTGTATTTGAACAAGTCAAGGCACTTGCCTGCAGTGTATTAGCTTTTGTAACACCTCTTACTTTCGTATCACCTACATTAAATATTGAGTGGACTTTATCGTATCGCCATACTTGTATGATACTATTTGCATTTACACTACTTTATAGATATTGATTTCAAATCTATAGTCCCGTATCTAAAAGGAATAATTCGTTTAAATTATATACCTGGTCACTAGCGTTTTCTTCACTTCTCTATTAACTGTGATTTGGTTTTGCATAAACAGCATATTTTAAGTTCTTATTTTAATAATGCACGATATTTTTATAATGCCTTCGAAATGCAAAATATGATGTAGGTAGGTAATAGGTACCACAAAAAAAAGTCGAATAGTACAAATCTTTCCCTAAGTTAGATAAAGCTGGTTGGTAGTAAAAAGGTTATCTGTTAGACAGAAACCCATCAGATTTTTTGTGGTAGGTACGTATATTATATATAATATTTAGTGCATTATTAAAATGAGACCTTATGTTGTTGGAATAAGTGTTGCAAATTTAATAATCTCAGCGGTAGGTCGACCCGGCCGCGGTTCACCAGCTCGTCACAACTCAGTGCTGGCAAGTTTTTATCGATTTCAATGACTGTTAAATTCGATTACGACGTGTACCGAGATGAAAACGACAGTTGCCTAACAAGATAGAGTGCAATTTCGTTATGTATAAGTACCTATCAAGGTACGTGAGATACCTTTCTGCCGACGCCGGTAACAGTTTTAGGTTACGTAATTTATCAACCGGTTTGCAGTCAATCATTTCCTTTTTTATTTCAACCATTGTGTTTGCAATTACCTTGACATGCGCGTAATGGAAGAATAAGATAATTGAGTGTAGTTGATTATAATGATTTATCGCTTGATTAGCTATTCTTACTTTCTTTTATCTTGTTTGTGGTCGATTGTGCCTGGTTGTTTTTACCTATTTGATTTCTAAGATAAACACTTTCAATTGTAGGTAATTTAAGTTCTGAACTAAAACCGTAACACAAAAAAGCTTTTGACTTAAGGCAATAAAAAAGTTAATTATTTAAGTACTTACCTATACATGATGGTCACAAAAACTTTATATGATCGAATTAAATACCATACATCACCCATCGATTCCAGAAAAAAAACAATTAACTTGAGATAACGGTAAGGAACAGGTTTACGAGTTCCGAGAAATCATTGAGTAGGTGTTGCAATTAAAAATATATTTATTATTACTAAACTCTGTTAAACGGCTTCGCACGATTCTTCCGTGAATATTGAACATTTTGAATAAATGAAGTAGAATTTGTAAATTGTTTGTGAACTTTGGGAAGGTGTGGCCGACTAGGCTTAAGACTTGTTAAGCAATTGATTGCATAATAGTGGGTGTGAGGAGTCATCACTGACCCCTTGACATCTTCTATCAAGCGCCCACGATTAGCAAATTATCATACTTTTACAAATATTTATGTGATATTAAAAATTACGCAATGTAGGTGAATTGCATAATTTCAATTTATAAGAAAATTGTGAAAACCGTGATTGCCAATTCGCTATGGTTCTCGGTTTCGACATGGTTGTCGCATCAGTTTGTCAATGTCTGTTGTCTGACGGCACGGGCGGCCATCTTGCAACCAAAAACAAACACAAAGCAGTCAGTTGATTTTACGTCATACGGCATTTTGAACCTTAATAGCTTTACCGTAACGATTACGGTAACAATATTTTATTGTATATTTACATAAACAACCGAGGTAGCTACCTACATTGGACGTAGTTTTGCAAAATGGAACCAACCCACACACACTTTTGCAAACTGAAACTAACCTAGAACCAATAACACAAGGTTGGTTTTGGTTTACAGCAGTGCATGTGGTTTCGTTTTGCAAAACGATATCCGATACGATATAATGTGCAAATAACTCGATATGATACTCGTGCTTTAAACGATATTGGAAGGCACGTCTTTGGGAAGTAGCCACCTGGTTGGGCTAATTAACAAATACACGAACCAGTATTAATTTCTATTTTCACATTTGTTACAGCGCAACTGCGGTGACGTCGCGCAATAAAGACCAATAACATAGCAGTATTCTCTCCACAATTTATGGGTAAGTAACGCTGTTAATATTCGAATTGATTATACAACTTACATCACTGGCCGCTTATTAAACAGCAATAAATTTCTATTCCTCGTAAGCGTGGGACATTGCATATCGACTAAGTAGTCCGGCTAGGAAGAATAACTCAGTCTTAAGACTTTAATTAGGTAAGCATCCAAGTCGCAGTTCGTTGCTTTTTTAACCGAGGCTACCTACTTATCGTATAAATAATGTATAAACAGTAAAAAGTCTTACCCGCACATAGCATGCCAAATGTAATAGAGTAATTTGCTCTGGTCGGGGTGTCACTGAGATCACTGCCAATCGTAGCTGAGTTAGTTGTTAGTTTGGAGACAATTATTCATCACAAAAGCGGTCCCTACCAAATAAAAAATACTCCAGTACCAACATAACGAAATTGAATAACATGTAAGGTAACATATAATGAGGTGATGTCGATAAGCATCGCCAGTAAATGATTAACCGCGGCAGTGGGCGCGGTACCTGTTCATTCACGAGTCCGCGGGTGGTAATCCGGGGGGATCCGCGAGTCCGCCCACGCCGTTGCTAATCCACATACTTATATACCAACCTAATAGCATAAATCGAAATATCCACTTTATTGATGTAACTTGCGTTTTAGTAACTTAGTTAAGTTATTAAGTAGCAAGTAGTGCTTGCACGTCCAGATATACCGAACAGCCGCGCGAGGCTTGTCTCGCTTCGCATGACTTTATGTTCGGATGTGAAAGTCTAACCGTTTATTTTGTTTAGGCTTACGGGGGCACTTGCAAATTATTATTTTTTCATATTTTTCTTAAATATACAATCGGGTCGGAACGCAACCTCGACTGAGAAGATCCGGCAAGAACTCAGCGGACTTGTATTTTTATATTTTGTATTTGTTTTTTTTTTAAATCTCCAGTTGCTTAAAATTATTAATTACAATAATATGAAACTGATAAATACGGATTTACCTCGCTATATGTGGATGCAGCCAAACATATAGACGCAAGCGATGTTAAGTGTCAAACTATATTCGACTGTCTGACCTTTGGATATTCATTTTGATTGGCATGTTAAGTCCTTCGGGATTTTAATTTTGTGGGTTTATGTTGCCGTCTGTTTGTTAGCTAAAAATATTATTTTTCTCTATAACATTTGTAACAAATTATTACGAAACTTTTTTCCTAGAGTTACACAGTTTGGAATTCGTAGAAAGAATAATTGACTTCTGATATTTCCGAGTAGCTATATAAATGAAAGCTAACAGGATGATTTGATAAATCTTTACTTTCGTGTATCTCACATTATTTCTGTGAATCAGTCGCGGCTGAACCCACCACTCACCGAGGTTTATTGTTAAAGAGATTATAGTCTGGTTGTAGGAACCCGTTCCACTCGACTCGATGACGTCACGTTGTTAAGTTCACGCCGAGTGACAATAGTGAACACAAAGGCAATGGGCCGAGATAAGTGTAGGTAAGCAGAAACGGGAGATACGGTTTTGCATGAGGTTTTACATTTATTCATTAGTGAGATATTTGCAAACTTATTAAAATCGAAAATAAACTTTATAAAACAGGTTATAAAGGCTTTTCTCGCACGTTGTCGACCAGAATGGGAGTGGGATACAGGAAAGGGAATGGAGGTCGGGCTTCCACCCACTGGGAACCACTGGGAACTTACATAACCTAACCACACATTCGGATTCTTACGTTTCGCCGACCGTTGCCGCAGCACGCCCGCTTCGCTCGCTCGGCTCGCGCGTTTTGGTCACTGTTATAACCTAACCTAAACGTAAGTCATAGCGCGCCTAAGGCTACACTCTAACCGGCTTCCGGCTCTCTCACTCATCGTACGAAACGGAGCTATAATATAATAGGTCCTTTACGACGATCCATTTTAGAGGTTAGAAGTTAGAACTATCCCGGTTGAGCCAGCCTGTATATGAGATGGCTACAAAATTAATTTCAAGTTTATTCTTCTTTCAAAGATGATGTCGAACAGACCTTTGTTCAAGGAAATGGGATTCTCATACAGTTACTACAATAATAAGTATTGTAAGTCGGTACATCAATATTTTAATTAATAATCATCTCAGATTTTTTAGACTATTTTGGGCGGTGTGGCATTAAAGCAAATTAAATACCCACAAAATGGTAGAGTCGCGGTCACTGCGGTCGCTATTGAAGTTGATTGACTGTACGTTCAATTGCAACCAATGTATAATTAGCTAGAACGTTTCCACGTGCACCGAGGAATGAGTGGAATGCGGTCTCAAGGCGGACCGCTGACATCATGGCGTAGGAAAATACTGAGATTAAGCTAACGTTGATTGAAGCGTTGATAGAGCACGCTGGGCTTGCAAGGGAGCAGCCTCGTTAATTTGACTTTTAGAATAATTAATGGCAATCTGCCTTCTTAAGACGATGTTATCAGGCTTAGAAAGCTAACTGCGAAACAAGCGGAGAACTGTGCCCACTAAAAGCAGCTAGATATTACTTTGCCATACTCAAATTATACTGATCTGAAAATAATTTGAAAAGTAAATGTCTCCCAGAATATAAAACGCATTTTGATGATATTATTTTTATAAACAGGTAATTATTGCATAATTTCTCCAGAAGACAAACTGGCGACACAGTTAAACAGGTGCCCCAAATGTATAAGACTTCATAAATAATGTATAAAAAATCCTTGGTATTTATGCAATATAAATAAAATTTAAATCTAGTCCAAAATAATTATTGCTAAATGGTTGTGACTCCGATTCCGACTATAAAATCAAAAGCGGAAGGTCACTAAAATGCCTTTATTTGCATACGAATTGTTGCTTACAAATACGAGCACCAAAAAATACAGGAAAAATATCGAATAATCCTATTTCCTAGAACTTAAACTGTACCAACAAATAAATCCTTTCTCTTCGCAGGTTCAAGTTAAATGTTATTTAATATACCTACGAGGAAGTAAGCATACCACATGCACGAACCAATCAGTCATGCAGCTCAAAAGGACTGAAATAGTACTTCTCGCATTATTAAAGCTTTTTCTCAATACTTACAATATAGTTTCTACGAATCCCGTATTGATAACTGGTTGCTTGTCAATCAACTATGGAAAAATACAGTTAAGTTGATATTAAAGTGAGTTCCACGAGTTAATCGAACACCGCGGCTGGCATTTAACGCCCTTTTAATGACATGTATTCAGAAGTTATTTGCTGTAATTAAAATACGTTTAATAAAAACTACTAAACTACAAAAATCATTTATTATATTTTTCTCAGTATAGGTAGGTAATGGGTATATAATTTCATCTCTTTATTTCTACGGAATCACTAAGGCAACGTTTATATTGCGGGGTTCTCGGGACAAACAACGTAAAACCTTTACCAACATTTCTCTATTAAGATAGATTGACGCAACGTAAGTAGCGTTGACGGCCCATGAATCGGGGATTATTTGAGCACATACATAATACTTTTCTCGGTATAATCTATTTGCGAGAGCACTCGGGCGGTGGTGCCTATTCCTCGCCACGATACGGGCTCCCAATGATTGATGGCCAGCGGGATGAGACTACTATAGATTACTCCGCAAATAACGTGCCGTATGGCGAAAGCTGGGGGAACTGACGCCGACGATGATGATTAATAGTACTGTCCTGGTATACAAATTAGATAGATACAAATATACTCGTAAATCCGTTAATCATACACGCATCTTGTTTCGACAGCCAGTGGGAGTTCGTGACATGTCTAATAGTTGGTTTCAAACTTCGTGAACCGCACAATATGACAGATAGAGTGTAAATAACAAGTATAACTATAACTTTAGTCACATCTCAAAAAGTATTTAAATATACAAATTTAATAAATAAAATAGGTTATAAGTAGGTACCTAGTATCGCAAATTTATTTGTGTATATATATATTTTTGTTTAATATAAAATAGGTAGAGTAAGACCAGTATTTTATTTTTCATACTAATATTATAAAGAGGAAAACTTTGTTTGTTTGATTGTAATGAATAGGCTCCGAAACTACTGAACCGATTTGAAAAATTCTTTCACTGTTAGGAAGCTACACTATCCCCGGGTGACATAGGCTATAATTAGGGATCCTTACTAAAACTCGAATAATGTAACCGCAATGTACCCGTGCGAAGCCGGGGCGGGCCGCTAGTATTTAATAAAGTCGGCAAACAATCGTCCGACCCGCCTGATGTTTGTGCCTTCGGCTCTCTCGCTCATCGTACGAATTCAATCAATTGGCTAAAGCTTAACTCTACCACCGTAAAATGTATTTCCATGTATGGATAAAATATCTACATTATCTCTTGTTTAGTCCGTAGACAGGTGGTGTTCTTTGAAACTATTATCCTAACTAACAATTAATAATTACTAGTATTCCCGTTGAAATGGTCTAAATTTGACCATAATTCATTTAAATTTTAATTGTCATGAAGGTTTTATTGTCAAAGACTACTGGCACGCAGAATGCACTATGGAAGTCCCGCCCTCCAAAAATTGACACCGTTTGTCAGTCAGACAGTCAGTCGGTGTGGAGGTTACAAATGTGTGGGTGTCAATTAATGGTATTGTGTGTAATGTTTTCTTTATTGATTTTAATGTATTTCTAAGTATTATAATATAAAAATATTAGCATTCTGCACTCCTTCTTTAAATAGACGAAAGTATGCCAAATTTCATACTCCTCCGTGCGCGCAATTTTCGTATTAAGCGGTTGAAAGTTTTTTGTTCACGAATTAATATATAGATTTGCTTTATTATTCCTCTACAAATTCACAATCAACTGTGACTCCTGTATTATTATCACAGTTCAGTGTAATTACCACGTGGCGCAGCTGCCCCAGCACCTGCAGCTTATCGGCAGTCCAGTGAACCCGCGACCTTTCCTATGCACTCCCATTTGACGCCGCATTGCGCCGAGAACACCTGATGTGTGCCATTTTAAAGTCAAGGACCTGCAGATGGTGCCAGAAAAAAACAAACGCTGTATGCATTCGTCGATGAAAATTGATGGGAATTATGAATTCTACCAACCTAACACAGAATATTGGCGGAAAGTAGGTACAATCAACAAACTCGAAGCTTGATCACCTTAGTTTCCATTTTCTATGCAGTGAGCAGCAGCTGCATGCGACTAGCATGGTCATAAAAACAATTAAATATATATAATTTTTTTTTTTAAACAAATGACTTCCTAAAAAAATGGCTTTTGTCTCATCGGACGCTTTTCGTCTCATTGGACAGCAACATAATGGGCGAGGAATCCTATGATTACTGACTGTGTGCTGAAAGTGTTAAAAATTGATCAAGCGTCAACTTTGTTGATGGTACCTATGACAGAGACATTTCATACAATGAGTCAGGGAGCTGGAAGTCCGACCCCTTCCCTTTTCCTCCCTTTCTCTCCCTCTATCCCACTTCCCGTCAGGTCACGTTCGAGCAAAGCCTGTGATATTGCAAGCATCTATAGGCAACGGTAACTGCTTAGCATCAGGCGAGCCATACGCTGGCTGTTTGCCGACTTTGTTCAATAAAAAAAATAAGAGACTGGACTCCTCGTATTGACCTTTTGCTGAAAGCCTCGTTTTGCTTACCGTTCGTTTTAAATACTCATGAAAACTCTGTAGGGTCAAACCTCTTAAGTTCAAAATGTTCTGTGTTAGTAAAAGTCTGTTTAGATTTCAGGACTACGACTACTGACTAGATGTTGTCCAGTGATCGTATGATAAAAAGCGTATACCAAGGTCAGAGAGTATCATTTACTAGGAACAAGATAAATTAAGCTCACTCGTACGTATTACTGTTGTAAGAATGTTAATACCTATATTTACCGTTTGCCGCTACGTATGGCTGCAAGTTGAGATGCTTGTCCACTATACGCAAACTCATATCCTATTGTAATAGCTGTTCTGTAGTGAAAACGGATCCTTACCAAATAATGTTAGGCACAAAGATATCATTTTATCCACATCCCATGTGAGTCATAAAACGGAAATGAAAACAAACATCCCATTTAAGTTTTCGCATCCCAAGACTAGTTTTTTTACAAGTCTCTTCCTATAAAGATTGGTGTGTATGTATCGCTACTTGTACAAGGTTTTTTCTAAGCGTGTAATTAGACGGTGTGATCAGGGGCGGTGGCGGCCGACGTCCGGTGGGGTGACGGTGACCGTTATACGCCGTCCAGCGCTCCGTGTCACCGCAATTAACCGCAACTGGATCTTCTACCTTACCAGTGAACGGAGATTTTTATTTCCTGGCACATGGAATGTAAAGCTTCATTAGAACGCTTCAGGTCTCTAGGAATTAATATTAAATTACTCCTCCTCAGCTACCTTGGGCCAAAGGGAATACTTGAACATAGCCGTCAATTTATTTAGTTGTGCGTAATTAATGAGAATACGTTAACTAATGCAAAATTCACCCCTGATAATAAGGACCAATGAAGCGGACCATACAAATAGGTTCAATCGCTTATAAATAATTGAGCGCAAAATGGAAGAATGAAAATAATTCAGGGAGTGTATATAATATGTATCGTAACTCAATGTGCGTGAGGCTCAGTCAATGAACATACAGTAATACAGTTTTTCAAATGGTACCCCTTTTATATGGCTTATCGATCAAGTGAGCATTGATCGGCCTTGGCTAACGTCACTTGATAAGGTTAATCGTAGGACACTTGTAAGACGTTTTTAAACCCTTTGAAAATAAACCTAAGTAATTCAACATTTCTTAAGAAGAGCTATGGATAACGATGAAAGCTCCCAACGTTAGTTTAATGTGAATTAACCGGACTCTACTTAGATCTGAAGACAGATGTCATTTTAAAAGCTTTAAAAAGGTATATACTGTTATGAGTAAAAATGAATGTATCATGATGGGAGCTCAAGAATAAATATGCTTTTATAAATTTCAAGGGCGGTAAAAATGCACCGCGATCGCAGCCCGCCCCGCTCGCCGCGCCCGCCCACAGCCGTGGCGGCCACCGCGGATTCAACGCGCGCTAAACAATGACAACTATACCTATAATTTAGCCGCCAATGTATTTTTATGTCCCGTCCTCTGGCATTTGTGTTTATACTTAAATTATATGAAATGCGAAATTTAGGTTGAAGGTGTTAGATATATTTTACAGCATGTTCTATTTTTGTAATTTCTTCGATTAATCTGTATTTTATAGAGTGGTACTTAGATAAGTATTATATTTAGATATGACTGGAATGGATGGACATTATATTACCGATTGAAGTTCTTACTTTCCACTAATAAACAGATACGAAGCGTGAGTGCTTGGAAATCACAAAGTAATTTGGGCATAAGATGATATTTTAATGGAAACTTTAAGTCATATGTTTTGTCTTAACCAAATATCACGCGTACACATTGAGCCTCACTATCGACTTGTCTGTAAGATGTGTCTTTTTATGTTTACTTTAAGAGTAAATATCCATTAGGGGGAGCCGAGTAATGGCTCCGAGTACATTAGGCGCTGGAGGTCGTCCCGCCTTATTAAAGCCACACTTTTCTTCCACATGATAACAAAACGAGCAAGACGACAATCGTCTACCAACTCCATTTAGCCCCTTATTATTTCAGTGCTAGGAATATACTAATTTCATATTCACAATGAACTCGTTTCAGTAGGTGATAGCGTCCCTACTACTAAAACAAAAGCAGTTCATAAAATTACAATTAAGAGCCCTCCTTTTCAAAAGTAACAATGTGGCCGTGCGTGAATGTCATTAACCTACGTTCGTTATAAGAAAAATCAATTTATAGGGCTCAGAGTGTTCTTTTGTGCGCCGCCGTCGGAGCTTTGTTAACAATGGTGAAGTACAGGGTTCATACGAACACAAGCGGAATGTAAATGGAGCAGCAAGCGACTCGGCCGCGAATGTCTTGGACGATAAATCGTCGCCGGCGACACGACGCCCGACTGCGCTCTTTATAACTCTATACTTAGACGCCACGGTTTATTCTTATGCAGACTGACTAAGCACTGCCTTCCGCGACTGTTTTAATTTAATCTTAACTATTATGAGTTTTATGACACGCCGTTAAATGGCTAAAATTTATCTTGTTCCATAATATCTGCCGGCCTACAGAATTGGAGCACATCAATCCAACTAATCTTTGGAACTGTTTACTTTTTGAAAGCTGTGAAATATGTCAGAAATATAAATAAGTGTAATACATCAACCGGGACGTTTCAACTGAACTAAAACTACTGTTAGGGCCATTTCTCAACGCCCGAGCTGGGTGGCAGGCCATCGAACCGGGTGAAAGCTCTGTGAGTGATACGCAGCGTTGTATTCGAGCAAGCACAACTTTACCATACCGGCTGACCGACTGTAACTTGGCTGTAGGCTTAGCTGTTGGCTTGGCTGGTGTAGGTACCTACAAGCGAGGTGTTTATCGTTTAATGACTTTGTAGACCTAGGTATACTTCGTTCATATCCCGAAGACGCGTGCACTCTTATGACACTGACATATGGGTCAATTTGCAATAATTCACGTGGCTTCGTGAAATGAAGTGACTATGGAAGCCGAGGGTGACGCGCGATGCCGCGCACCATGCGTCTGATTCGATATTATTTGCGGCGCCGCCCGAGCTATAAAAAGATCCCGCATCCCGCATGCACTTTAGGAGCGTCTGCCACACAGTCTCCCGTCCATTCGTTTTGTATTGAGAATTTTAATTAAAAATGGACACATCATAACGAAACTTTCGCTTCTGTACCTTAATTGAAATTCTGGAAATGTAAGACTGGAGCATTCCAGAATAGAGCATCAAAAAATTAATTCAGCATTAAATTAATTTTAATTGCAGTTTATATTCTACTAGCTGTGCCTGCGACTTCGTCCGCGTGGAATTTAATTGAAAAAGATTCATATAAACTTTCATCCCCCATTTTATCCCCTTGGGGGTAGAATTAATCAAAATCCTTTCTTAGCGGATGCCTAAGTCATAACAACTACCTGCATGCCAAATTTCAGCCCGATCCGTCCAGTGGTTTGGGCTGTGCGTTGATAGATCACTATGTCAGTCAGTCAGTCACCTTTGAGTTATATATATTTAGATAGATATTACAAATTCGGTTCTTGTGTTAAAACGCTTCAGGAAATTGTACCCAACTTCATAATTGTGAACATAGGATGCATGTAATCCTCGGAGACGTCGCCTTATATACGATGCGGCATGCGACCGACGGGTCGACCCGTGGCGATGCACATGTTCGGTCGGCTTCGTGGCGATATGACAGCACGGGCCCGCGCCTCTGAGTGCCAACTCGCGGGGAGGCTCGCCGCGTCGCGCAACCTTATCTAAATCAAATGGAAGTACCGACTGCTGTCAAAATAAAAAGCATTTCAAACACGGCACGTAAGTTGCGCTAACAGGGAACATTCGTTAAACTCTTAGCCTTGCGGTAGGTAATAGTTTAAATAAAATAAATATACAATAGTTTTCGTATTATACAAACTATTTTGGTTGTATTACCCGTAACTATCAAGCTACTTGGAAAATATGGATAAACGCATATAAATCAGCATAATATTCACAGTCCAACATCAGCAGCCTTCAAAGCATCGTGCCATTAGCCAGCTTGCGTCTTCCGTCCGCCGCCGATTGCCAAACCGCGAGATGGTTAGTGCGGCACCGCGTAACGCTATCCTGATGAAACTGCGGTCGCAGCCGGCTCGCTGCTGGCTCCGGCTCAGTGAAATGTATATTCTAAACCTACGTACCTACCTACCTAGATAGATATACCTAACAGGGATTGTCATTACTTCGGTTCCCAGTAATACCCCGCTTAAAAGCTATTTCGTGACTGCTGTCTCCACACCCCTAGTTAATTGTCATTTGATTGGAACCCCTAGTTAGAGGGGCTTTAAAATGGCGGTAGGGACGAGAGGATAGCAGTTAAAATAGTGTGTGTATATTGAGAGTTGATATTATTATTAAAGTTTCATATATATCACGTAGGTGGTACCTACGTACTTAGAACCTACTACGTATCTCATGTACGTCTATGTTTTTTGTTCGTAGAATTCGAAATCAAGCCATTGTTAATTCATCCGAATATTCCATACCAAGTGTCTACGCGAAGCTAGCTAACAATTGTAGAGCTCTAAGTAGAACTATCAAAATAACCTAATTAAATATTTATCTAGCGCGCCGGTCTGAGAAACCCTTTATTATGCTAAAAACTTCCGTCGGCGAAAATAATGACTTAGGCTTGTTACTGCAATGGTAGTACTATTTTAAAATAGGGTTTGCAAGACAGTGCGCGCCGATGGCGCCGTCTGGTCGCCGCCGATGACTCACTGGACTCTCCACGCGCCATGGTGCACTCCCCCACTCACGTTTTACCCCATAACTGACTCAGACGACCAATAGGAGCCAACGAATTTATAGCTATGTTTAATTAAATGTGGAATACGGATGAGTCACGTAATCTTTTCGTAAAGTGCCAGTACTAGCCTACCAGGTCTGTGTTTGTAAAATAACAAGACAGTCATTTTCTGAGTCGGTCGGTACCTATACAAACAAAGCTTAACTAAACCAGCTGTGTTGTCAGTCTCCTAAAGTATTCTTGTGTTCGTAACGTATGAGCAAGGCATCAATATTCTCAAATGCGTCCTAATTAGTTTAGTCGCGATGATGAAAGAATACCCATCAGTAACGATTGAAACATTGCAGGCTACTTATAATTATTTATGAAACAAAACAAACATAGTAGACGTAAAAACGAGGTAACAATTATAAAACAACAAACAATCTGGTCTGTGCCCTTATTTTTGCTTCTGTTGTTATCAGTTTCGTGATAAACGATGTTGCTGTAATGTATGTAAGTATTAATATGTAGTATTTAGTGCGTTGTCCATCGCGTGACTGCCACCCCTGCCCTGCAAGCTGCACGCGGCGAATGACCCTATCCCGTGTTCAAATCACCAGTGAACAGAAAAGCCCCACATTTTATTCGTGATGTTTGGCAATATCCATTGCATTTGTTATCATAGCCACTCGTACAAATTAATTAAAACATATTAGATAAGTGCAATAAGGAATTTCCTGTGCATTCAGTTTATTTTTGTGGAGATTGTTCAAGTCATATTAAGTATGGGTTTCATAGGAATCATAATTAATTATTATTATAAATGCGTCTACTTGAGCGGGCCGGCTGGCTGGGCTTGCTGATCCGAACGCTTTCGGTCTATAAATGATCACTCAATTTTCCTCAACTCATTAAAACGAAGCGATCCTAACCTTACAGTTCTTCATATCATGACAGACAACTAAAAAAAATCCCGTTACATGTGACATTACATACTTGAGAAGCGAGGCAATTTTATGCAAATTTACATAAAATTGCCTCGTAGACCTCGTAGACATTGCCTTTACATATCTAGTAGTGATGGAACATTTCACAGGTAGCATGTGAAAAATCATATTATATAGGTTTTCATAAGTAGCACTGGTTACCGACATAGGTAGAAACTGTTTAACATCATTGTAATAACTGCAATGAAATCGTAAAGCGTTCGGCACTGTCGCGGTTTTTATGATAAATCATCGACCAGTGACTTCATAGGATTACGTGTCATAGTGAAAATTCACTATGAATAAAATCATTTGCTGTGAAATATCACAGGTGAAATAACAGTGAAAGAGAAATATAGTTTCACGGAATGAAAATGAATTGCAGGTAGCAATCATTTCCATGCATAATTTCTAGGCTCGCAATTTTTTTGAAAAAATGCGAGGCCGTAAATACTTTTCTACGCAATTATTCTTCTGGCACGTTTATAACAGATGTAAAGTATTACCCACATACTAGAAGATGATCTCAATAAATACTCACCGGCTGCGATTTAATATAAACAGTGAGGAACGTTCAACCGCGCAAATAAAACAGAGATCTGATATTGAGCATCTGGCATGATAAAAAAAGTAATCGAATCGTTTCAAACTTTTTGAGAGAATTTCACAAAAGCGATTCATCTGATGTGGGCTTCTGCAAGCATTTGGGATGGTTAATACAACCTTTCAGAGAACAGCAAATGAAAATGTCCCGGTGTAATGTTGTAATGGTTATAGTGAGAAATGGGAAAACATTAAACGAGTTACCACCGCTGTAAACCGGAATGGAACCGAACTAAGACTGGTCGCTTTTAGGACCCCTAAGAATATCGAATTTTCGAATTGTCTTCATATTTCCTGCATTTTGAAACCTGTTTCATTTTAAGCAGCATCCATGACTGTATTTATCAATACAGACAGAGTGTAAAGATTATATTATATACGAAAGATAATTATTATATTATATTATAAGCTGACTCATAAAACTTCTCATAAAGAAAAATGTCTATTTTTTTTACCATCTTACCTTACTTTCTTACCATCAAACAAACATGGACAAATATAATAATTTTAAAATTGTAATTTTACACACACTGCTCAAAAGCACATTGTTTGCCATAACGGGTTCATAATGAGAGTCGTTAGAACCAGAACTTAGGCCTTTGTTTTCTGCTCTTTGCTTATACCTTACAAGGAAGCGAAACTACAAAATGGTGCCAGAGAAAGTTTATGCAGAACGAGCTACTTTCAATAGGTAAATATAATAGAAATTGACTGGATTTCTTATAAAGTAAAACGTAGTAAAGGTAATTGCTTGTCGCTTACTTCTGCAGTCAAGATTAGCGCTTGAGATATTCGGCTTTAGAAGTAGGTATCTACATTCCAAGCAGAATTCGTGAAAAGCTACTTTTTGAGATAAAATCTTTAGATAATATTTATTCATTGCGCAAGCTAACTTGTTACCTACTTTTTGCAAAAACATGAGTATTACCTACACTGTTCGCTTTGCAAGTCAGTTTTTCTTGAAACTAAACTACTTTATAAGTACGGCAGGCGAGTGTCGTGATAGAGATTTGCATGTCGATGTAAACTGGCGATAAAAAAGCTGTCTGCAGGCTACCACGAGCGTGTGCTTCTGGACACGTCGGTAGAGTAGGTCCCTACACCAGTTAATTTGGCTCCATCACTTGACAAATTCTTAAAGGTGGTAGCTGATTTGCTATTCAGAACGTGTATACATATGTCTAACAAAGCCTTAACGATGTTGTTTTATTAACTTTACGGTGTACGGAAAGGAATGTTTTTATAAGCTTCGGTCACCACTCTTGAACCGGTGCAACAATGGCGGCTGACTAAATCGTGATTGATAACGGACAATTCAGGCCGCAGCAGCGAGGGGAGGGGATATCGGGCGCATTTGACTGACACCTCGCTGTAGCTTGGATTGATACATTGAGGCACATTTGACCAAGGTTCACGAAGCAAAGTTCACGCAGCTGACCGCAGGGCTGCATCGCAAACGAGATTAGCCGATTTAAGGTATTACACCCGCATCGGCAGCGACGGCCGCTCCGAGGTATTTCCCAGAAGGCTGGTAAATCACGCATTTCATGGTTACGTCTGGACCGAACAAATCGCCTTGCTCCAAATGTTACGCGTTATTGCGCGGCTGGGGTAACGACCCACGTGCGAATGTAAACAAAAGTAATTCATTATTTCAACGGACGGTTCCGCCGTTCGCCATTTATTTCAGTATCAGGTGCTCCGAACCAATACTACGCACAACTTTTCCAATCAGCTTATTTTTTGTGTTTGCGGCAAATTAACGTATTTTTTATCTGAACATGTTCTGGATCGAGTTATCTGCGTCTACGCCCACGCGTGTAGGTAATGAATGACTATTTTTGAATATACCTACACGTCTAAAACACGTTGAGAGGTTGGTCGTATAAGGCATCTAACATCACAAAATCACACACCTGTGCTCTAGTACAATTTTGACCCCGGGCTATAAAATACAGGCAGCGTGGGTCTGATGAAGGACGGATTCGAACATTCGAGGGTCATTCCCCAGGGGTAGCGAGCGCTTCTAAAATCTTGTATTACGTGCCACATCAGCGACTACTAACAGAATTACGAGGGTAGTGCTTTCACTTGAGTTATGGTCTCATTTACGATTATGATGGTGCCAAAAATAAACACAAGTTGTTTGAGTCATATAGCTTAAGCATCGACTGCCTAAATGCCTTCTCTACCTAACTACCTATATACGTACTACCTGTTTATAAAACACTATATTCAAAAATTAGCACCATAATTTTTAATCTAATGTTTCTTGTATTCAGGTTCCATTTCCTCAAACATCAACATGTTTTTATATCTAGCGTATTTAACTTAGAACCGGTTACATGATAACTTATTATGTTGGGCTCATGTCACAATTAAACCTCTATCTCTATGGTCTCTACCAGTGTCTCTACTAACGATAAAAAAATAAATATAAATGTAACTACTAATACATTTTTGATTACTCGATATCTCAATTGAGATCTTGAATAAATCGTAACAATTGGAATAACAAGTACCTACCGTTCATTAAGGCATGTAAATTAATACCGCGTAGTATGGCTTAAACCGTTTATTAAAATTAAACTCGCCCTGGCGTGGAACTAGGAAGATTAATGGTCCCTTGAATACTGAGTTATGTAAAGAGCAAATGGAGTGGGGCCCGACGGGCCAGGTCCTGGCATCATTCCAAAATCACTTATCTCTCTATATTGTTAACAGGGTACGAACTAACGGTGCGACGCTTGCAATTACATCTATCACTGCGAGCTGGCTGGCTTATCCCTTTATTGTGCCATTAAACTTTATCGATTCTTAACGACACTTAAATATGAACTATCTTTACTGAGTTTTGAAATTACGGCTTAAGGTTTTTGGGGTCCCAAAATTAAATAAATACATTAAGAAGATTGCCTCTATAAAAAGCTGTCTCAATATCGCTCTATTATAATACAATTAAAATGAGTCGTCTATTTTCGCAAGATAAGAGCAATTACAAACGGAAACAGTTCATATATCATATCGTAACAATGGTACCCATGAAACACAAACGATATCGATTAACAAAGCGTGTAAACGGAACGTTTCTCACGGGGCCCAAATAAGAAAGTTAAAGGAAACATATTTAACGTGTTCCCGGGCGCGTGCAGGAGCCGGCGACGTGCAATTCACAATACACTTGCTCGGAGACAAGTCGGTTACAGTTTGCGAGCTTCAAGTTATATTGTTCCCGATGGAATACAGAAAATAGGAAACAAGCAATAAAAATAGTTCCGAGCATCCGTCGGCCGGGGACGAATTCCGAACAAAATTACGTGAGCAAATTAGACATTCCGGGACATTGCCGGCGGAATAATTGAGGGCCCGCAGCGGCTCGTTTGTCGAACGAAGAACGCGGTTCGTTGCGGGCCGCACTAAGCCGCACTGCACGCCGCCGCTGCGCCGCGCCGCACCGCACACACCGCTCGCACGAACACTGTAATGTATTCCGATTATGAATTGAATATGGATTATATTCTGCGCGGTGAATAGTTTCTAGAGCTGCGACTGAAAATAAACTTCGGTTCATGATTTTCCGTTAGGTATTTGCATTTCTATCGCCCGTCTCTCGAGTAGGTATCACTGCGTAGTTAGTAGGAGTACTAGTAAGGAATAATAACGTCGTATTGTAGCATGACATGGCAACATTTGATAACAACAATATATTATGTAACAATGACAATCAGATACGACGTTAACATGTTAATTAAAATACCTATGTATTGCAGCATTCTGTGTGTAGATTTTTTTAACTAATTTCGTCCCACTACTGGGTTATGGTATTTTGCCGATTAGGAATTAAATAACTATCACTAAGAAAGTCGTCATTTATGTAAGTCGTATTTACATAAACATTTGAGTAAATGCCTAATTATAATAACCAATTTATTGTAACCAACAATAATTGTATTAAATTATAACATTTACATTATCTTCTATCAGTAAATAGGTATCCATAATTTATGATTTCGGATAATAAGTTGCCGTGACACAATAAAATATATCACACCTTAATCCTTATATTTTTTTATTCGAATTTCATAAACTATTTATAATTTATTACAACTGAGATTTATTAAAATAAGTAAGTAGGTCTTTGAATTCTTTCAGTACACCTACTTACCAAAAATACATTTCATTGTTATAAATATTTCGTGAAAGTAATTAATGGATAAGCCGCTACGACGCTAGTCACGCATTATGAGCTGGCAACATTTTTTGTTGTTAATTAAGTTAAATACGTACAGACGAAGCAGAGCATCACTAAAAGTCTGAACGCATATGCCGTTAGAATCATACATCTCAATTAATCCATTACATCCAATTAACGCCACAAAATCGTCAGAAAATTATTTACCTTTTCAGCATTTACAAATACATCGAATGCTATCATCTATTTCTCGTGTATAAAAACCAGACGCGAACAGGAAATATCTGTATATTGATTCATGATACGGCTACGCAGTAAAGGTATTTCGGGATAAAAACGTAATGCGCTGGGATTTGTGGCAATTCATACGCGTTAAGTGTGACGTCTGCGGCTATATTTCACAATTTTTCCGCTTCGAGCGCTGTGTACCCGGCACGCATGATCGCCCATAATGAACACTATCTGATGGCGGCGACGGCAACGCTTCCCACATCAATAACAATCCTCACAGATCCTCCGCAGTCCGCGAAAGCCACGGAGACGATTTGTCCGGGACTTTACTCAACCGAGCTATTCTGGAAGGAATTTTCTTCCCGCTTTTGAAACGTTTTCGTAATAAATGGCACTGTCTCCGTTTTGTACCCCCTTTCTTTGTATGCAAATTGTAATGTAGAAACGTTACGTGCATTAAACGCTTAAAAGTGAGCCAAGCCTTTTTCGCTTAGTTAATTGAGAGTGAATAATAATTACTCTATTAAAACAGTGCGAGGTAGGCGGAATAGGAAATCAAATAGTGGCAATATATTTAAATATGTAATTGACGTTGTATATTATGACCTGGTGTTTAAATTAAATACCTACTCAGACAAGCTATATTTTAGTTACTTTTAGGCTAGTGTATGTATTTAGGTAAGGTTGTGAAAAGTTCTTAGGAAGGTAAGCAAAAATATCATTATATTTTTAGATTTACAAGGTTCGTTGATTTTGAAGAAGTACATAATCAATTAACAGCAACTAGGTTTCATTTCGTTAGGTGCCTACTTCAGGTTGAGTCGAACAGCACGGAAGCCAGCAAGCTTCAAGGTTCACGCGTTTAGGTCACGACTCTACTCTAAATCTAAAATTGATTACGCACAAAAAAGACCTCTCAGCCCGACACCGACCGATGTTTGCTGTAAAAAACAAACCCACTCGCCGTAACCATAATTTATTCAACATAATCATTTCATTCGTATCGAAATAATATTTTTCAAGGACAAGTCAGAAAAAAATGTTGTACTCGCAAAAACATAGGATCCATCGTTTAATTGATATTTTTTTATAATTGCCGTGTACCATGTGGATATTAAAAGATAATCTAGTTTTAAAATAATGATAAACGATAGTGCCCTGGGGTAAAGCAGAAATGAGATTTATAAAACTACCTCAATTAACACATATAATAACTTCATATTCCATAGACATGCTACACGTTCATTAATAAAAATATTTATGAATACCTAAAAATATTCTCGAGAATATACCCATGTAGAGGGTAAAGTAAAAGCATTTTACTTTCATGTGGTGAGCGGGTATGCTTTGCCAACGTAGCGGCGTAAACCTTTGAAAGGACATGCCGTGCGGCTAGGGGCATGCGGTATTACAAGCCCCGCTCCGCCCACATGTACAGATACTCCTCAAACAGGCACCCATGGATGATATAATAATATAATATAACTGTATGATCCCAAACTAAGCAACGCTTGTTCTATGGGTACCGTACAATGGACTGGGGGCGATCCCAGTGACACCCAGGGCCGGGCAAATTACGAAAGGCCATTTCCGAAATTTGCCCCGGGTGGGAATCGAACCCGCAACCACCATGTGCTGTGAGCCGAGCGGCCTACTACGCTCGACCACTGCGCCAAGCGGTCGTCAATACCAATCGTAATAATACGCATCGATGTTGAAAACCGACATTCTTTTCTTAGCAAAGTCGGCTAACAAGCGTACGAGTAGCTTAATGTTAAGTGTTACCGTAGCCTATAAATGCTTGTAATACCGAAGGCATTGCTCGCCCGTTTGCGACGTTTGAAATGTAGTGAGATAGAGGAAATGGGGGGGGAGGAGGTTGATCTTGCGGCTTCCTCACTCATCCTACGAAACTCAGATGTAATAGCTACTTTACACAGAACTTCGATCCGAAAACCGTTTAACAATTCGATAATGACTTGACATAATATCACTTCCATTGAATTTCAGATTTAATTCACCGAAGACATTTATTTAAAAGCGTATTCAAACTATATCGCATGTTTATCAAAGTACTTCTTTCAGAAAACAAGTAAGATTTTGTTTCTATTAGTCTCACTAAAGTTACCCATCGATGTCGGAGTTTGAAGGCACAGTGGGTAATCAATTATCGGTATTACATCCGATAGGTATCATGATCAATAATTTTCCCCATCGATCATCCCTAACTCGATGTTGTAACGGGAACGTGGTCTTCCGTGTTCTGCGGTGAAGGAGCAGCATTCAACGGCAACCAACCACGACGATAGAGTTACTACGGAACCGAAGAAATTTCATCAGAATAATGAATATGTAGTTATCATTCTTGCGGTCGAATCACATAACTCCGGCAATTCTAAGGCTGGTCACATTCTCTGTGCGGCCAACTAGTAATAAAATAACTCTAAATTGTAAATTTAAAACACCCCGGATGCGACGACTTTTTTAACTACAAAAGAGCTAATAAGTTTCAAACGGCTGAACCGATTTTCATGAAACATAGCTAAGAACACTCTCGATCAGAATACCTTTCTAACAAAGAAAAAACAAAATTAAAATCGGTTCATCCGCTTGGGCGCTACGATGCCACAGACAGACACACAGATATACATGCAAAACTTATAACACCCCTTTTTTCCAGGGGTCAGGTGGTCAGGGGTCAGGGGTTAAATAAGGAATTCATTCAAGCATTTTGGTCATTCTCTAGCAGATCGCTATAAGCTATTGGCACTATAATTTGGTAAACAAATTAGGGTAATTCTCTTAGTTACGAGTAATATGTAAATTTAAACCGCTCTCTGAGTGATAGTGAGTGCGATTTGATAATTCATTGTAGTACTGACATAATAGCCAAAGTTTGTGTTCCGAAAGTCGCGGGTTCAGATCCCGGTAGCGGTCGTGCACGAATGGACTTACGAAGCTTCTTTTGAAGCGCTTGAGGAGCTAAACAAGATGGGTGACCGCTAGTGGCTTTTACTACTGAGCGCGTCCGTTCGTGTTTTGAAGGGTACAAGCCATGTCGGAGGCCTTCGGGCGGCTTTAAAACTCCTACACCAGAGTTGGCCACAAGCTCTTACGATACCTATATATTATATTTTTAATAGAGATTACTAACAATGTGAGTTTATCACATTACTAGTATTCCCGTTAGCCCCTTCAGCTAAGCTAATGTTTGTGTTAGGAGTGGGCTCACATCAATAGTTTAATGGCCAGGATGGGGATCGAACCTGGCCCTCTCGGCTTCGAGGGCGGCCCCTAACCACTAGGCTATTGACGCCTAAATGGATAAGAAGATGCTTGTTAACTGGCTAGCTGATCTTCTGTGATACGGTGGTACTACCTCGGGAAGCCTGTATAACGAGGTGAAGTCAGTTGGCTACAGCTGGTCTCTACCATCGGACAATCGTTACCACAACGATAAACCTACGCTTATTCCGACAACGGATTAGTTCCGTTTCTGTCTCAATTAATGATCTTCAATCACGAGCAGTGGCGGATTTACAAATTTCGAAGGGTTTTGCTGTAAAGGCTGTAAGGGCTGTAAAGTTTTTGCCGCCCTTGCCTCTACAATTGTCATTTCCTAGATTATTTTTACAATGCAAAAAGTTCGTTGAAATTGAAACACGTGAAATAGTCATCGGCAATTTTTTTGCAGAGTTCTATCTGTAAAACATTAGTAAACTGTCATGCAGATATCTTTTTAATTTCTATGAGGTAGCAAAAAAAAATAATTGCCGCCCCAAAAATCTGCCGCCCTAGGCTATACAGCCTACTCAGCCTGATGGTAAATCCGCCACTGATCACAAGAAGCACTCTTTGGGTAACACAAAGTAGAAAGCGATCTGACGTCACAAGTAATCAGAGAAGATGCCTAAACCGCAACCAGGTCGATAAATTAATTGGTGCGCGCTAATAACTGAATGAGTCAAGACGAATTACTAACGATTTGACGATTACCACAGAATCGAGGCCAGAGATCCATTCGTGACTATCACTTTGATAATCATCTTCATTCTGTGTCACGTAATTCCATATTCAATCGAATATGGTAATTGACGAATATTAAGCTGCCATTTATTTCATATTTCAACATCCATATCTATAATTATTATGTCTGTGACTTTAGTATTTGTTTGTAACTTTTATTTATTTTAGGTAGGTATTCTAATGATGCTATAGTAGCTGTAGCTACCTCAAACGGGGAAGTACCACCGTCTCTATTGCTGAAGGTATTGTAACGTGCGAGCAATTCCTTTGGTAGTGAAAGCATCTATCAACATCATCATCAGCCTATACTTGTCCACTTCTGGAAATAGGCCTCCCCTAATGAGCGCCATAGCGCCCTGTCTTCAGCTTGCCGCATCCAGCATCTGCTTGCAGTCTTTCGTAGATCGTCATCCCAACTGGTCGGAGGGCGTCCTACACTACGCTTGCCGAGTCGAGGTCTCCACTCAAGAACACGTTTACCCCAGCGGTTGTCGGTTCTTCGCGAGATATGGCCAGCCCACTATCAATAAAGCATCTATAGGCTACGGTAACTACTCAACATCGGGAAGATCGATAGCTTATTTCCGTTTTTTTTTTTATATAAATATCGCCAGACGAACACACCAACTGTATGGTCCCAAACTAAGCAACGCTTGTACTATGGGTACCGTACAATGGACTGGGGGCGATCGCAGTGACACCCAGACCAGGGCAAATTACGAAAAGGCCATTTCCGAAATTTACCCTGACGGGAATCGAACCCGCGACCACCCGGTGTAGTGAGCCGAGCGGCCTACGCTCGAACCACTGTGCCAAGCGGTCGACAAATTAAAAAAAAAATGTTAAAGGCACCTACCTAGTTCTTCATCTGCATTATGCCGGAGTGTTTACTGTTGCTGTCTCGTGGTTAATTTCATCTCGTTTGTCGTCATTCCCCCAATGTAGGTAATTGGTGACATTGGCTCTCAGCATACGAGCTTACTTTATGAAAAGAACCTCACTTGATGCAATGTGCTAAGGTAATTCAGCGGCATTGTTAGAGACAATCATCATTATGCTCAAAGCATCAGGCCGCTAATAGTCCGTTGGCTTAGCCATTTCAGCCGCATCTCTGTGGCCATCCTGAGACTAATGTAATTAGTTCATTACTTTGTCCCGGGACGTTCCCGCCCGCTTTGTGTGTCTCTGCAGATTTATGCCGGCCTCTCTGTTTTGCTGTGGTCGTGAATGCGAAATTGCGTTTTTTCCCCCTCTGTTAAAATCGCAAAATATGTTCTCTCCCGCTAATAGGCTTATTTGAGACAAAATATGTCTAGTAAGCATTTTTAATAGCTGTTTTTATTCTGCATTTATCCTGCACATCTTTCGAAAGACGTGTGGAGTTGCGACTGAGCCGGCATGTTGGACCATACCCCTCAAATTGAGGGGTCATGTGCCCGGTATAAAGGTGCCCGTCCACTTGAGTCAGACGGGCTGGCTGAGCTAGCTTGCCCAACGGGCTCAAGTGGACGGGCACCCTAAAGGCAATAAGTTCGCCCTTTTACATTGAGACCGAAAACATCATTAGTGAAATGTGTGAGCCTGCAGTGCACCTCTCCTACCTCTTTGAGGAATACAAGTTCGATGGCATATACTGATATTATTTCTATTACCTACTTATATTATTTCCAGAGTAATATTCCGATCTGCGTCCTACATAGCAAAACATCGACCCACCTTGACAAGTCATGCGAAGAAGACGATTTTTTGTCGTTCTATGTGATTCGTTAACTAAACCTTGGCAAATGGAGTCGCCGGACCTTGAATTATTATAGTTGGACAGTTACGAAACTTAACAAAAACACGCAATACAAAAAGTAAACATAATGTTCCGAGCGTCCATTGTCTACAATCAAATAATACGGGATTTTGTAATAGGTAGTATACAGGCCCGAGTTAAGGTTTAGTGGTCAAAACGGGTTTGACGAGTGTAGGTATAGAGCCGAGTGTCCCGTTAATGAGTGTTTAATGCTAATGAAGACTACACCTGACCGTGAGATGGCCGCCAGTGGTCGCCCGTGGCCGCCCGCGCCGGTGCAGCATCCGTTCGACTTTATCTCTAAAACATACATGTTTTCTTAATTCGAAATCGGTGTCGCTGTATTGGCTCCATCTGCGTGTAGTATACGGGTTTATCTATTTAATATTCTTTATAACAGACGACGATGGGGTCGACAGACCATACTAACAATATTCTATTGACGACCGCTAGGCGCAGTGGTTTGAGCGTAGGCCGCTCGGCTCACTGCATAGGGTGGTTATGGGATCGATTCCCGCCGGGGCAAATTTCGGAAATGGGCTTATCGTAATTTGCCCTGGTCTGGGTGTCACTAGGATTGCCTCCAGTCCAATTTACCGTACCTATAGTACAAACTATGCTTAGTTTGGGACCATACAGTTGGTGTGTCAGTCTGGCGATCTTTATTATTTTATTATACTAGTTATATACGTAATGTTAGATACAATAATATATCCTAATGGTAGCGACAGATATGATCCCGACCCGCAGACAAAACAACGAGTATTCAAAGTGTTTCCCTGATTTTCGGAGTTTTTCAATGAAATTCTGCTCGTCTTTCTAGTCCGTCAAGATGATAAGAATTCATTCATCTTCATAGACGATACTTAAGTTCTTTTAAACAAAATATAGGTATCTACCTACTGCGTCAACTGCATAAAACGCCTTTAGTTTCAAAAAAGTGTTATAAGTCGCCAGCACACGTTAGAGTCGTCGGGAGCGACGTCTCCATTTACATTTCAGATCACGTATTCTACGCATTTTGAAAAGTTTTTGTTTATGTACTTATACACCCACTGTGCCCAACCTATACGCTCAAACAATGTTAATTTTACTGCAGTTTGGCTTGGAATATCATTTGTACCTAGAAATAATAATTCGATACCGTAATTTCATTCGTTTAAATTCAAAGTTTTCATAGATATTCCTTTGTTTACACTTACAAAGGGAGGTATAACTAATTACTGCAGTACAGTGGCCAATATCTAGAGGCGGCAAACCAGCTAAACTTAATGAGATTGACCTGCCCCGCTAAACTGATTTGCGATGCAAACCCATGGCGGTGTGTTTGTAGTTAATTATGACATCGGGGAGGTGTACTCTATCTATTCCCTAACCAATCCAATCAGGGGTCTCGTATTGTTTTGGCGCTTATGTCAGTGGGACTCGCCTGGCCGTCAGTGGACCGTACCACTCAGCGTGCCACGAGAGCCGCTGACTACCGGACTCATCGTTGACAGCCAATTAGCCTCATGCCCCCGTGCCCCCGCTCCCTCATATTCCCCTCACCCTTCTAACCCGTACTCACAGACCAATTTATCTTTATTCGATGGAATCGAACAACTGACGCACTCGATACCTACGAGGGCCGGTGCGATACCGATTCCGATTAGGACCCACACTATTCGCCAAAATCAAAAGGCTCTGTAAGATTGCCCGTGACACCCGTACAATGGGTAGGATTTATGTCCTTCGAAATAAGATATCTCAACAAGATTTATTAAATAATTCAATAAGTTCGAGAAATTCCTGTCTTTTTCATTAGATAATGGTTTTGATGTTCAAATGATAATGGATAGCCAGAATTTTAATTTGGTTTTAATGATAATTCACAAATAATGTGCTTCAGTGGGTAATTTAGAATAAATCAAGAGGACGGCAAAAAAAATGTTGATGAATTTCCCGGCAGCTTCTGAAAAGCTCGTAGCAAACAAATTAAAAATTAAAACAAACTCAATTACTTAACTCTTATAAGAAATCATTAAAGTTAAGCAACATGCCAGATGGAGCACTAACGACTCCATTCAGCAATAGGTACTTCAACAACAAATTTGTGATTCATTTAATCAAACTTCAAGTTTCTGCAATCCCGCACTATTTGCTGTTACATAAATAGTTAATTCACAAGGAAAATTCCCTGAACTTATGTACTGCAAGCATGGAGCAGTGAACACCACTTCTGATTGTCAAGGTTATTTGCTATTCTAAGAATATCTGTTAGCGCCTTCCGTGAGTCAGCTCCCGTCTCGTGAGTCACCGACGCAGCATCACTCCGCGATTGTTTCCCGATAATTTGCTCTTTTACTGATCCATTTACGTCTATTCACGTACGATACCATTCCTTTGTTTTATTCAAACAATCGTTTCCCGATGACGCTAATGTATGTTATCTTTTTATCGCTCCTCAGCAATGTTACGAGATATGATTGAAAGTGATGAAACCGAGAATGTTATCTATCACAATTCATAAATACCGCAGACTCTGGGACCTGTTCCGATAATATCTGATAGGGCATTAATAATACCAAACTATTAATAACCAAGACAGACTGATTTTGCCTTGGACATTATTATGTTACTGTTCTCATAATATATTAACAGCATTCCCTTTATAGGTACTACGAATGCGTACCGTCTCCTGTGTATGCAGATTTTGTTTGCGCAAAGATTATTTGTATAGTCCATTGTTTATCAGCCCTCCAACCCCACACCTAAGTAAACACAAATTGCGGAGAGTTAAGGTTTCCGCGAAGGTTAGTGAGGCATACGTCACAATAGGAAACTGTTTAGTTAAACAAATTAACGTACAGTTCTCGCAAACGTATGTCCTAAAATTGTAGAGTTCTATTAATTAGGCAAATTCTTCTGTTCTACGGCTACCATTCAATATGTAAATTATCATTTTAACATCCATTTAGATTTCAATCAATAAAAACACGGCTATAAAAATACGGCACTGATCGTAAAACTGATGTCCCAATAAATTTTGGGTAAAAATCTGAACACTATGAAAAAAATGCATTGAACGTGGCCTTATACGAAATCTTATCGTGGGTGGTTCTCGCTTACAATCGAGCTTTGTATGAAAAGGATCTGGCGCCGCGCACGCGGTTGACATTCAACGTGGCTGCAATAAAGCGAGTATTATGCAAAAATGGCTGTGGCGCCACCATGCAAGCGGAACGGGTGAGAGATGGGAGCGTCTTCGCAAGGCGCGAGGCTGGGCCTCGGCCGCGGCAGCGCACGCCTCGCCATGCTATTCACACCAGATCCACAGCCCGAGGCACACAATTGCAGGGCTGAAAATACCGACAAATTCTGTTGTCAAATGATAAATTAAATTGTTATAATAATATTTACATAATGGCTTCTAGAATCCACGTCGTTATTCAATCCGTTATCAAATATAATTACTGTTATGTTACTCTAATGTAAAAATAATGGATCAGCTTGCCATTCCAAACACTACTATACTTTTAGAAATGAACAGGTGTCAAAAGACGTGTTGATCAGTCGACAACCCTATAAAAGGTTACCCTCCGCACCGGAGATTAGGTAAACGAAAATAGAGCGGCTTGTTTACGTTTGATGAGCACACTTCGCGCTTCTTTGGCTTTCTGAATTTTATATGAGTAGGTGCTTACCTAAACACGGCTCTTTAGGTCGGATACCTTCCCGTTTTATCTCCAATCACTTATTTAATAGGTTTGAATCGAGGAAAGTCTCGATTTGTGATAATATTTTATTTATACCGATTGAGAGTTGTCGACCGATAGTGACATTTGAGATAAGCAATGACAAATAACAATTATTTCAGCAAACATAAATCTAAATAATATATAACTTAAAGGTGACTGACTGACTGACTGACTGACTGACATAGTGATCTATCAACGCACAGCCCAAACCACTGGACGGATCGGGCTGGTATTTGGCATGCAGGTAGATTTTATGACGTAGGCATCCGCTAAGAAAGGATTTTGATTAATTCTACCCCCAAGGGGATAAAATAGGGGATGGGGGATGAAAGTTTGTATGAAACTTTGTCAATTAAATTCCACGCGGACGAAGTCGGGGGCACAGCTAGTAAAGAATAAGCGCGATGACAGATAGCGCGGCCCTTGTGCGAGAGCGCTCGCGCAGCGTCTACCGTGATAACAAATGGAGCGGATCCCGCGGGAGTGACCGGAATCCGCGCCACGACGTCACTTCTAGTTCGACCATCATTAATTTCATGGGCTATATGCGTCCATTTTTCCAGCCTCACGCCAAAATAACACTTTCTTATTAATCGACAAGTTTCTTGACTATTCTTTTATAAATAAACGGCCACATATATATGTTATTGTAATAGTATCCGAACCGGAATATTCACAGAAGACCGTTAAACACTTATCTAAATAGCACCGCGGGCCGTTGGGTATGTTATTATTATGTATTCTGATCACATTTCTCACGTGCATGCAATGGCACACACGGTACAAACGCAGGTCGTGTTACGAACTATCACGTCGCCGCTGCGCGTATGATAAATAGATACCTACGACAGAACACAGGTTGCATGCTCACAGCCAATAATTGCATAACCTTCGGCGGTCTCGCAACACACGCTAATTAATGAACTTATAAATATAAAAAAGCTTATTTGCGAGACATAGACAAGTTTGGGAGTGGCAGTTTTTTGCCTTTGTGCCGTTTCACAACAATTTCAACTTTGGTGCTGTCGACCGAACGACTAGCCTCTCAGAGGTGTTGCAAGAAACTCAGTGGGAGATGAAGAACTCGATAATGTTAAACTATAAAACTTATTAAGTATTGATACATCAGTAAAAGCTTGCTGAGCGTTGTGTCGTATTTTCGTTCACTATTTCAGCTCACTCAACGCTATGATGTAAATGCCAATGTTAAGGGTACTGTTAAAAATATATTTGACGAAACTTCTATTTATGTTAATGACATGTAGACTCCCTCCAAAGAGAATGTAACACTTGTCCCTTCTAGGCCGTCTACATCACTATTATTTTATTGTTGACGTAAGCAGAGATTCGTAACTTTAGTTAAGTAAATAAGTATGTATCGCTAGACTGACACACCAACTGTATGGTCCCTAACTAAGCAGCGCTTGTACTATGGGTACCGTATAATGGACTAAGGGTGATCTTAGTGACACCCAGACCAAGGCAAATTACGAAAAGGACATTTCCGAAATTTTACCCCGTCGGGAATCGAACCCGTAACCATCACATGCAGTGAGCCGAGCGGGTTACGCTCGAACCACTGCACCAAGCGGTCGTTACGACCTATGGTTCCATTCTCTCACAACACACAATCTTACAATCAATTGGTTATGTCAGCGTCAACAGAACATTTTTTATAAATTTTGGCCGAGATGTTGTCCCCCGATGCGGATTCTTTTTTTCTTTGCGCTTGATTGATGACTGTTCTTATAACGTGACACTTCTTTGGGCCTTTTTCCACTGGACTCGTCCTCTAAATCCATCAAAAAGGAGAGTCAATTACATTTAACAATGTCTCGACGAACATTGATAACAAATAAAATGTCACTTTGTTACAATCAAAATTAAATTGACGTGAGCCAGCACGAGACAAATAGAATACGTATTAGCGTGAACCTTTTTAGGCCGAATTTTCTCTTAAAACATTTTGAATATAAAATTCGAATAGTTTACAAATTCTAAAGTCACTTTTTGCGGGCATACGATGAATGATGAATGAGTTTAAGGGTTAGATACGCCTGTGTGCGGGCGCTGGTCGTGCGCCGCGTGACCTCTCGCATGTCCACGAAATTCGGCGTCCATTTGCCGGCGACGTGCGTGAAAACACCAGCATGTCCACATTAATATTATTTCCCGTGGGCCCGCCGCTGGATAATCGATTTACGTCGGCATGGATCTGTGCTTGGGGTAAAAACTGCTAAATGGAATTTATTTGACTTGATTTTATGGATTTTTCATTTTGCCTGCATTCTTCTAAGTCGTTACGCTCTTGACAGAGCGGTCGTGGTCGTCATGTATTGCTTTCCGGGCAGATATTGTTCGCCTCACGATGTCTCGCCATCTCTCCCTGTTGGACGTCATCCTGCCTTTGCCTGCATATTAGATACTTAATATAACTTCACGCTTTCTACAGGCGTCCTTATATACATAAAGTAAAATCATATATTTTTTGTACCTTTTCGTGAATTTAAAAGTTACATAAATCTTTGGTGTCTACTTTAGAATAGATAAAAGCGCAAATTAATAGCATTGAACGTATTTAAGTGCTTGTAATTTTGATGCAATTGACCTCTCACAAGTTCAATCCTGCAGGACAGTAAGTCAACGGACGATCCTGCGCAGTGATGCGGACACGAGGGAAGTGGCGGACACGCTCGCTGCCCACAGCTCTATCACAAATACCCGTTGAACAACAAATACTTTGCTTGCATTGAAGCAATTTATGAATCTACATAAGAAAATAATCTCAACTAAGGGGCGTTGTTGTCCTTCATCACTATTGAGTTGAGTCTCATTGAATCCTCTTGATAAGTGTTATAAATATGTACCACAAAAGTTTTTAAAATTGGTGAAAATGAAACAAATTGCACCTTCTAAATTTGTTTATCTGAAGATGGCACACTATTTGATGAACCTATAATATACTGAAATTGAAATGCTGAGGTCAAATAACTTAGAATATGACGTGATCCTTGACATTTTGCATAAAACATCCACACACATTGCAGGTAAGTGTGAATCTTTGTATGCACGCTCGCTCAAATTAATAAGTTTTATACTTAAGTCCGCAGCTTATTTGATGTATAACTTATTCTACCTTCATTAGCTCTACCAACCACCTCCATATCAATCGCGTATTAGTGCTAATATTATAAAAATATAAAACCTAATCATTACCGAATACCTGAACTCAATGCTACGCATTATGTCGCTCTACAAGGAACAGATTGCAGTCCGGAACCTATAAACAGTGCAGCAAACGAGACTCCGGCTCGACAGACAAGGATAAACGATTTATTGCCACACAAACAGCATTAAATCTGCAAGGGCAACATTCTTGCACGCGTTCGCAAACTGTGCGCCATCAATTAGATTTAGAGGACCATGGTGCTTATGTTACGAAGAATGCCCGTAGCGGTAGGTCTCTTTTCAATAAAATATCTATTGTTAGTTGGGCACGATTTTCACTAACTAGGATGCGTGGTCGGTAGAAGGCATTTTTTTATATAACAATGTCGGCAAGCAAGCGTACGACTCGCTTGATGTTAAGCAGTTACTGTGGCCTAAGATGCTTGCTGACCTGAAGGAGGGGCATGGAAAGGGGAGAAGGGGAGTTTGGACTTCTGGCTCTTCACTCATCGTTCGAATCGCAGCTATGATAGCAACTTTACGTATGTGTTGTAGTCAATTCAAAATCAGAACGCTATAGGTGTACCAATCTTGACAATTCAGCCATTTATTAGCAGCATCTAGGCACCGTTCCAATAGATGTCGTAATGAGACAACAAATCTCGCCAGTCTAACCTAATCAACCGGCTCATCAAATGGAACTATACAAGAAGATTTATTAACACAATAAAACTTCAAACAGGATTTCAACAATCTTAAAAAAACTGTTTGAAGTAGGCACTAACGCTATATTTTCATAATGACAAAAAATATAAATTAAACCGAGAAGTGATTGATATACTTCTCAGACGTATGGCACAAACCGACTATTAAAAATGTTTTTGAACTTGGTTGGGGCTATTAAAGCGTTATTAAGTCTGGTTGTATGGTGCGCGGGGCTGCCGGCCATGGTGTCGGAGGCGGCGGCGGGCTTGTCGGAACGCGTTTGATGCATAAGTGATTAAATGGACTTTATTCGGGGCGCGGGTCGATGTTCCATTGCGCAACAAACCGTTACCTATCTATTTAAATTGGGTTCGGATGGACTTGATATAATATCATCACGAGCCTGCCGGCCCCTCAGGCGACACGATGTTTGACTGGGCTCCAAATCGACCACAGTAACTAACAGATTACAGTGTGTACGTGACCCGACACCGTGTCTTGCAGCCATGTCGGTATGCTCCTGTATCTCAGGTAGCCATAGTCGTCGACCTAGACTGCTTAGCATCCTGAGGTGAATTTAATACTAATTTGCCATGATTCACAGAATATTGTGTAAGATGTCTCAGTTATCTTACTTTGTAGAAGGTATTATATTATTCACAGAGCTCGTACAGTGCGCAATTGCATTTGAAAATAAATAGGTAAATGAGAACCGGAATTTACTTTGATGTTATCAATACGCTAGAAAATAAAATAACACCAACGTTTATAGGATTATTGGTAAAACACTAATTAAACTTCTCAGAACTATATTATTAGCATCATAAACAACAACTAATTGTTCTATGACTTTTAATAATTCATCAGATTTTAATTCATTTGACTTTTTACGAACCCTACGCGTAGCCAAAGAGAGCACTTTTTTCTTCTGCTATACGCGTAGAGTTCTCACATTTACTGCGTGGCGGCAGTGAATTTAAATGTTTTTATTTTTGTATGTCATGGAACATTGGTTGTAAGTCATGATGTTAGGTAATATAGTCCTGAGCGTCTTTTAGTGTTTTACCAATAACCTTACACATACTTAATTTTAGCCCTTTTGACGTCCCACTCCTGGGCACGGGCCTCCCCTCAGCACGAGGGGGATTCAGGCCATAATCCACCACGCTGGCCCAGTGCGGGTTGGCGGATTTCACATGTCTTTCGAAAATTGGTTAGATTTTCTAAGACATGCAGGTTTCCTCACGATGTTTTCCTTCACCGTAAGCAAATGATAATCATATGGAAATTATGATTCGCACATAGATTTCGAAAAACCCAGAGGTGTGATCCGGGGTTTGAACCCAGGATCTGGTGCCCGCAAGACGCGTGCTTAACCAATCTGCTATCACTACTACTACTGCTACTTAACTTTATTAAATTTCAGATAGCTTTATTCAAAAACATTAAAATATAACTGAATATACCCCCGCAGTAAAGATTATTGTTATGGTAACCAACGCCGTTAAAAATGTATTCAAGCTACGGAATTTATATGTAATTTATTTTCCTATATTGTAAATATGGGCTTACCGTGGATTCCGATGACGAGTCGTAAAAACAAGTACTTTCATTTTTATTCACATTCACGTGAGCTTTTATTTCTTTATGGAAAGTAAATATTCAATGATAGCTGTGAAATATTTTTATGAACCCAGTACCTAAATCATTTAAAAATACCAAGTAGATTACCTACTTAGCTGTAATACCGACCTATCCTAACTCTTTTATCCCTCACAGTTGGTATCATTAGGGCCTCAAATAGACGAAGAGTAATTAGCTTGTTCTCGACAGTGTCGACATTGTGATATTCAATATTAATGTAGCGTAAAATAATTTCAAGCATTTTCCAGGGGCTATCAATCTGGCCGTTTAATGAGATTCGTCCGGTCGCTGGCTATTGCGTCGACCAATTTGTGCCACGTTGCACCCCGCTAATGAAATACATAGGTACCGGCTTGCACGGCTCGTAAAATAATATCAGCTCTAGCAGTGACATCCGCTGCACTAATTAATTTTCACACTAGGTATCGTTTTATGAGGAAATACTAATAATTAGTTCTGAGACTCAGAAACGATCGCAGTCAATATGAATATTTATGATAACACGCTGTATCACTTTTGTTACTCAAACCTTTGTATTACATTTTGTTTATTGTAATAAGCAAGATACATAATAACAAAGACAGCTAGTTTTGTCATTACTTTAATTGTTATCGATGACGCAGCATATAAATATCGCGGCTCTGGAAACCCGAAATTTCCTAGTGTTTTCTTAATAGCTTTCGTAATAAAAGCGAAGGCGATGTCTCATCTCATAGCTCTATCGGGTGTCACGGGTCTGCCGCGGGCTGCGGTCGCGACCTCCGACCGCGCTTTCACCAATTTGCCCACAGCACAACGCCGTGCGTCCACGACTCTCCTCTCTTTCTAACCTTCTATTAATAACTCTCCCGTGGGTTGCTCTACCCTCTTGCAGTAACACAATAAGGAGTTATGTTGGTAGAGCGAAACTGTAGCCAATTGATTACATCTCATATACTGGCTCGATCAGGGTATTATCACCTTCACATAGAAGGTCAAGCGTAGGACGCCCTCCGACCAGGTGGGATGACGATCTGCGAAAGACTGCAGGCAGATGCTGGATGCGGCAAGCTGAAGACAGGGCGCTATGGCGCTCATTAGAGGAGGCCTATGTCCAGCAGTGGACAAGCATAGGCTGATGATGATGATGATGATGATGATAGAAAGTCGAGGTGAAGTAGGTATATATTATAGCTGTGTTTCGTACAATGAGTGACAGAGCCAGAAAACCAACGCTCCCCTCCTTCTCATCCTTCTTTTCCACTCGCCTTCAGATCGGCAGCTTGCGAGCTATACCTATGGTATTCCAAGCATCTACAGGTTGAAACAGAAAGGATATACTTTTTTTTTTTAAAAACTTAACTTTGTAATTCTAAAACTATCAGCTTTGGAGGAAACTTGAAAAACAAAAGGTGTTGTAGGTGTAAAAGGTGTTATACAGCTGTTGACAGATTTCACAAGTCTATAAGACCTTTAGTACTACAACTGTCCCAGAAAGCCAATAGTTTTAGATTTACAAAGTCAAGTTGCAAATTGTATACCCTTTTTGTAGCACCTAGTATAGGGTACTGTAATTGTTTAACATCAGGTGAGTAGTACACTTGTTTGCCGACTTTGTTATACCAATAAAAAAGTTATACCTACTGCAAAACGTCTATCGAAGCAACAATACGCAATCATTTGCAAACAATAGCAAGCCGGAAATGTACCATACTAACAATGTATCAATATCTACATGCATCAACTTTCTCCGCTTGATTATATTATTTATTCGCTATCGTTGTTAGGTACAAAAACATTCAGTAATAACGACGCACTTTCTTCTGTAATATCGGTAACAGTGCTTCGCGTTGTTTGTGCCTAGTTATTTATAACGAGACGTTTCTTAAACAATGTACTTGCGAGCTAGATGAGCCATGATTGGCTGGGTTGCAGTGCAGACATAAGTTTCAATCTGTTCGCTTCCTGCGCGTGTGACGTCTCAATTGCTGCTCTTTTGTAATCAACAATTTGTGCCGTCGGCGATGCCATCGTCGCTCCCATTCAATAACAACGAGAACGAATTCCAGACGATTTTAGTTCTCTCGTTATGATTATGTCATGTGTATTGTGAAACGTGTGCTTCTTGCTTTTACTATTCTTAGTCGTAAATCTTGCGATCAGACACGCGTATCGTCGTAACCAGCCAAATATATGAGCAGCGATTCGCACCAGTAGACATTCGCAATCACATACATGTTGCTTTTTAAATGCGGGAATCATTACTGGCTGTATCCCGTACAATGTATTAAATATTTAGCCATTATCTAGTCTAGCAAATTATTCTGACGACCGCTTGGCGTAGTGGTTCGAGCGAATGCCGCTCGGCTCACTGCATCCGGTAGTTGCGAGTTTGATTTCGGAAATGGGCTATTCGTAATATGCCCCGGTCTGGGTGTCACTGGAATTGCCCCCAGTCCATTGTAGGGTACTCATAGTACAAGCGTTGCTTAGTTTGGGACCATACAGTTGGTCTGGCCATATTTATTTATTCACTGATTATTAATGGAACCTTAACTCTGGTAAGTTAAACTTTATAGCTGTGCCGTGCTATCATGCAACTAACCGTAAGTAAACTATCTGCTTGCTTAAGATTTGAACAGCGTTATTTGGCCGTAATCAGTGTTTAGTAATTTTCATGTCCTACATAAAAATTGACTTAAACATCTCGCTCATCTAATGCCGGAGGCTATTCCATTGTCTTTGCAAACACAAATTTTATATATCGCAATGCAGCCAACACGCGACCGTACTTTACCGTCAGCACGGACCAACCGTCCCTTGAACTCCGCACTCTAGGTCAGAAGTTTGCAAAACATACGACTAATAGGGTGTATTATATTTACGATCAACCAATCACAATTCATTAGGCATTATTTTACCAACCACAACGCATTGTCTCCAGAGAATTTGTAATTACAAAATCTTTGATAGCCTCCGATCCCGATCAATCACCATGGCGTTGCCTCCGCTCCCGCCTTGTACTTTTTTCGGTATTCTTTTGATGCAAGGTATCTCTAGTGCGGAGTCCAAACAATGGTTGGTCCGAGACCGCTAGTTACTGTTAATCGGCTTCCCGCTTCACAACAAACATTAAAAGTGCATTAAATTCTATTTAACACAGCAATAACGCAAAGTCTAGTTAACTAATTGAAAGTATGTTAGTGTTTCGTGAGATAAATATTCATAATGTTTTGCCGCATAGATTAGTGTAGGATACGTTAATTACTGGTAATCGATGGTGTTAAGAAGATAAGCTTAATGAGCCAATATACGGATATTTTCTTTTAATACATGCGTTACTGCACTGTGTTTACTCTGTTAGTTTTGAAATTACATACAATTTTAAATTCTTGGTGATCTCAAAAGGCAACACTGGAGCTATTATAGGTAGTTATAATTATTAACTATGTAAGCAACTGCATGGCGATCAAAATATATATATATATATAACGATATGTAAAAAGACAAGCCAGCTGAGTTTCTTGCCGGATCTTCGCGGTCGAGGTCGTGTTCCGATCCGGTTGCAGTTATAAGAAAAAAAAATGAAAAATTGACAATTTGTAAGTGCCCTCGTAAGCCTAGACAATATAAACGCTTTGACTTGACGATGCACTAGCAAGTTATTATGTGGTAACTAATGTTTGCAAGAAGATATAAATATGTAATAAGAGACATGCTACTACCGTAGAACATCGTATCATTCTCCAGTAGAACCAGCATATTCTTAGACTGCGAGAAGCTAAAGAACTTTGATACATAGATAATTACAAATGTCACGGTTATGGAACAAAAGCGGCGGCTAGGTCACACCGTAATAAATCGATCACGCGCACACGTGTTCTGCCCGAGATGACTCCACATCAGATATAGATCCAATGGCATCTCGCTTCATTAAACTGTGTCTTCTTAATCGACACGAACTGCTGTTACCGTTGTAAATTTTAAATTTTGATGTCTCTATATTCAAGCCACCGACACGCCCTGAAACAAAGGATACGCTCTCCCCATTACTGAAAGCGTTTCATTGCTTGATACATATTAATGGGCGTCGCGGAGAAGACAGTTCGTCGGATTTATAGGAATGCTGGGAACCGGCCCGCACTTCCGATGGCGGCGGGCGGACGCTCGCGGTGACTCCTCGCCCGCCGCCGTAAATCGCAAGGCTCTACCACTCGCCGATTGTAGGCTGGCGCGCCGCTCATTCCGCGGCCTATTTTGTAAATAACTCCCGGGCGTTTCGAATAACTTCAAAACATAATTTATTGTTACACGAACTTTGTTTGTAAAAAATACCTGACCGCGCGCTTGTTACGCGCGTACGAGTTTCACAAACTCGCTTCGGTAACGTGAAAAATAAACCTGCGCTTTATCAAAACAAGTCGGGGCTGAAGCGGTGTTATTTTTAAATTACGGCTCGTTGCTCATAAGCATAACACATGCCGTACCAATACTCACCGTTCAATAACGGATGCCGTCGATTGTGGATTATTTCGGTCTCGGGAAGCATAAACTAGCGAACGGCGCGCGAGCTGCCTCAAGCCGCCCATGCGCCGCACCTTCCTAAGGAAATGTTTCCATTAGCCACTTGGTCTATTTTAGACTGCAGCGAACAAGTGCAAGTCTCAATTACACTCATAACATCAATACCGTCCTTCGCAGAAAAGCATTCAAGAATCAAAGGATAATTGCGTACTGTCAAACATAATGACGGTCAATAGTCTATCAAACAGTAGATACCAACTATTATCGATTTAATATTATTATTCCTTTCATAGAAAATAATAATGACCTATATCCAAAGTGCTGAACGAAGTAGGTAAGTAAGTGAACGAGGAGAGTAGCTGATCGTAGCTTCGAAATATCAGTTAATTGCGCGTTGCCGTATAATCATTACTTGTAATTTATAAGCTAAATCTCTGAAGTGGCCTCTCTATTAAAATAACAGATATAAAGAAGACTAAATGCCAAGAATTCAAATTCAGACCGCCACGGAGACCATTCTTAAATTATTTAAAAGTCAAAGGAAGTAAACAGCATTTATTTCATCTTGTCCTGTTAGGTGAGTCTCATTAAATAATCACCGTCCGGCGCCGCCCGTTCGCCGAAATCGCTTATGCAAATAACTTGGTTCGTTTGTTTGTTGAGCTTTTGACTCGAGGTTAGACAAACGTGTTTTATGTTATCATTCCGAGAATATTCAAAATGACAAACAATCCAATTGCGAGCCCAATGAGTTGAAAGGTGGATGTTAAATGTTATTTATTGTGGTATAAATCATCTGGTTATAATTTATTTAACACTTTCATGCCGACAGACTCAGTTTAATACAAGTATTTTCATGAAAGGTATTTATTTTTTTCATTATTTATATTGGTACTTTTACACCGCACACAAACATACAAAAAATACAGCGGCGCGCGTGATATGAGCCGAGGTATCGATGGATAATGAATAAATTATTAGTGCGCTAGGTTGGTAATGAAAGTTGTCAATATTGTAGGTAGTGTGAGTGGTGAGTGTGCTTCGAAGCAAGACCACTTCGCGCGGCGGAACGCACCCGAGAGCCAATCGAACTATTTAGGCTACACACCTGCTTCAAGCCGTCTTCGGAGTCTTCATCAGTTTAAACGACTCCAAAAAAGGCGAAACTGAATTAGAAATATCTACGGGATCCTAATTAATCATAGCTTACTGTACACCTTAATGATAATAATTATAACTATTATCAAAATTATTTATGTAACTACGTATTTTAACTGGTTTATTCGTATTCACGGCATGCGTTGTTAGATAATGTATTTAAGTTCGTAATTAACGCGAAGTAGATAACTTCGTGTTATCACGTAAGTAGGTATACAGCAAACAATAATTGTGCTAATAATTAACGCTATAATAACAAACAATAAGCAGTGTAAATAATACCAAATGGAAATAATATATTCCATTGGGCGTCACTCGCGTGAAGTTCACTTGATTAACATCCACTGTTACACGATTATCGCTGATTGGTATTACGAATCACACTGGGCACTCAGTCTATTAGCATAATGGGTACACTAATACATATTCTAATACTAATTCGCTAACTAGCTTTATTAGGTTGCTACCCAACACTCACAAGTAGGTAATTACCTAATTATAATCTGCTAAACATTATTATTAAATCTATTCTGACGTAGGCAAGGGTAGTTTATAAAGACGAATATTTTCTAAATGTTCAAGTGAGGTATTAGTAGGAAATTTGTCATGTGACAAAAAAACCCTTTAAAGACTGTTAAAATATGTTTTCTCTTCATTCATCATTGGCAAGATTGTGACATAAACATGGCTGTCGTTAGCGGCCAATTTAGCCGGTTTATTGCGTTACATATTCAAGCTAATTATCACATTATTCCCTGTTTAATTACCAGACTCGTTCGGTACCATTGTCGGAGTGTTTCGCAAGAAACATGAATTTACTCTGTTCGTATTTCACACGAGCACTTTCTACTCCTAATAACTGCTTACTGTAATTAATTCTTACGAAGCGAGGGAACACTCGTTGAATCTAGAGTAGCGTGATTGTCTTGTTAAATAATAAATGCGAATTATGTTGGTACAACGAGTCAAAGAGGAGAAAGCTGAAGGAAAATCACTACTGTAGCCGCTTTCTCAGGTTACGTTACACAATCCTTTACTGCACGTGATTTAATGGCTGACTATCCACTATCGTGCAGTGAGCCCGAGATTTCTGCCCCTCAGAGATTCGCTGAAATATTTATACTCACCTATGACTAACAAAGTAAAACAAGACATGTGTATTGTGTACGTGTAGAGACTACATGAAATAGAGACCTTACTGCCCGTCTACTTTATCATTAAATATTCAATTGTTTGTGTTGTTAGAACACTATCTACTCCATCTACTCGATTAAAACGAAATATTACTTTTATTGGGTATACATTTGTAAACCTTTAACATAATCATACTTTTGTATGATGGCGCCGGAGGGGTAGAGCTGTGAAACCATAGCCTAGGAATTACAATACAATTCCTAAGAAAACCATTTAATAAGAACTTTGAAAATACCATTGTAAAATTAATTCGTGATAGTAGTTGTACAGACAATCGTAAATTCAGTTGTGTCAAAAACGTCATTGGATGTTCATAGATGACCTTACCGGAGCGACGAGTCGCACTGGCAAACAAAGCTAAGTTACAAAATCGTTTGTTGTTTGAAATTTGAAAATAGCCCGTAATTACTGACGTCATTCGACCAAACAGTTATTATAGCCATAAACAGAAGTAGGTACCTACAGTAGGCACGTTGTTCTGCACCACCTTACATTATCGTACATACATCGCATTGCAAGATATTGTTAGATCGCCTATCTTGGCATCATTACATTACTACCTACTTAGTGAAATTAAATCCACCATTTCCTTCGGTGCCGGCGGCCGCTCAAAACAGCTAACATTACGCTTAGATTGACAGTTTATACAATGCAAAGCCGCTTACTTATTAACATGAGAATTGCGATAATTGAACATGATATTTTATCGTGAGAACACACGTTTTTAAATAATTGTTTTTTTTATAAAGTGATATCTGCGTCCCATCTCGCAATGTCCGTCCGCAGACGACCGGGGATCCCGTCCGCACGAACATCGCGAAACAGCATACAAAGGGGCCGAGCCCAGGGCAGCCAGGATGTGAAACATTGCAACAGTACATGACAAACGGTGTCTATTTCTGTTAAACGACCGAAAGTAAAGTTCGCAAATGTTACTCGCAAAAGTCATACCTTACATTGAAACTAGATACATCAAACTGTTCAGTTTTCTTGTCTGTGTCTAAAATACCCATTTATTTGTAGCCCCACCTATAACTACTTCTGCTTCTTTATTTCTACTACTTTGATGAAATTCCGTAGTATATCAAGGTATATTAAAAAAAATCTACAGTTAATAAGGTATTTCCAAAGTCATTATAAAGATACTTAAAGACTTCTGGTTGGTACATCGGCCATTTAATTTACATTTTATTATTACTGCTTTATTCCTTGTTTTTAAGTACCTACTTACTTAATTATAACTTAACGAGCAAAAAAACAATATTGTTCCTATTCAAGGGTAAGCATAATTAAGAACCATCGTGGATACATGATTTTAATAATCTATTTTGGTTTTAATGATGTAACAACAAGCATTTTGTCGGTAGAGTTTCCGCGAGGTTTTATGCTTGTTTCGCACCTGTTAGCAACATGTTAAATACAGTGTGTAAACAAGTATTTCTGGCAATGCAGCGCGGGTTGCAACATCTACCTACTTACACAATATGAGTACGCACTCTGGTACTGAACGTCGAATACGATTACGAAACGAGAAAGGTTCATCACGACCTTAGGAAGGAATATTTTCTTTGTCAGTTATCAGTAATGGTTTACTACATTTTCTAATTAGTGTTTGTAGATGGAATATAGGTACTCACACGGTATCTCTTGGATTTTAGTACTGCCAACAAAATGTAGTCAATACAAAACCTGAAGTACCTACTAGGTTGTCAGAAGTTGTAAGTTACCTCGCCCGGTATTCTTGTCAAACAGACAATGGTAAAACAACCCTGGGCTGGCTCAAAGCTCGCATTGCATCGCATATCGTGTGAAAACTTGCCGCTTGCACTATGCACTCCAACGTATTGTACCTTGGGAATACGTGGACAAAATTACCCATTGTCCTTATAACTTTTGTCGTAACTGATAAGCAACTATCGCTGTGTTTTTATTGTTGACATAAAGCAATTCTCAAGTACGTAATATATATTTATAGGTAATTCCAATTAAAAAACCCCAGTTTATTTAATCTATATTTAACTGCCGACTTTCCTTATTCTTATATCAGGTCCGTATGTATTAAGCAATTATAAGCATAAAAAGATAACAGTAATGCAACTGTTTCACTTTTGATGATATAATCCGTTGGAACAATACGCATGATATTAATTAACTTTAACGAATTAACATTGTTTCTTAACCTTTAATCACATCTGTATAAGTACGAGTATATAATTCCAATTGTGGGAAATTGCATTGAGCGACGGCGGCGCGGTCGCGGCGTCGGGGCGACTTTTGTTGTTCCATGATCTCACGGCTTCCGACTTATTTAGCTTAATTTTCTCACACTCAATACTTGAGATTTATTATTCGCATTATGTTCCTGCGCCGACGGTACTCAACACAAGAGATGCGATTGTACCACGGATATACGAGGAAGTGAACCCGTAAACGTTAATTACGAGAATACTTCCTCGTGTGGCGAATTCTGATGTAAACATTTGGTACACAGACACTGACATTGATATTATGAGATTGGATGGCCGATTTTATGAGGAATCTTTTTAATGAAAATACGGAGGAAACTGCTAAGAGGGAAAAAAGAGAGGGCATCTGACGTAGCCATGCCGAAAGGGTTACCGGCTCAGGATTAGCTAGGAATGATAAACCATGCCACTGATTTTCAGCGGGAACTAAGATAAAAGATGATGACATACAAAAAAAACCAGGAGATAAAATTAAATGAGTATAGACTTCTAAATTTTCACAGTTAGTCTCAGTCCGTACAATAATCTACATTTTTAATTGAGTGAGTACGTCGTGAAGTCATCGAGGGGTCGGGCAGTCAGACTCCAGTGCATGTCAGTGCGATTTAATTGTCGTGATAAGAGGGCGGCGTTTCGCGTGGGAGTTGAGCAACGGCGCGTGACGTCACGCGCGGTAATTACGGAGTCTTGCGCACATCCGGACCCCGGACACACACCCCTTCATTCAACGGCCAAGGACTCTACATGTACCACACACCTTAAAATAATGTTTCTAAGGGTGTTACCACATAGTTTTGCCTAAATATCAATAGTTGATGTATCTATTGTTGACCTTGAAAACTAGCCACAATATCGATAGCCTAGCAATAGTGTCAATACTATTGATGACGAGCATTACTATGACTAATAGTACTAATAGTATCGGTACTATCGATAGTACTATCGACGATACTATCTATTTTCGATAGTAGCAGTACACGATATTGTGACTAGTTTAACAGGTCATGATAATATTTCAATCCTATCGAAAGCTATTTCCACACCAATTGATCGATCCACCGATTCATGGTAGAATAAGATGAGGCGACGTCAATCGACAATTTTTACATAGAGCAACTTTCGACCGATCATCGATCGACTGTCGATCGATTGCTGTGGTTACCTTTATCTATATATTATAGTTGTCAAATTGGTTGATCTTGTACTTGACTATTCTGATTTCAGTGGAGTTATTTCGATTCATTTTCACTAGGAATAGCTTTGACGAGATCTGTAGGTACGTTGCGGATGGCTACGCTAACATCTGCAACCAATAAAAATAAATCTCCGCTATAAAGCGCTTGAACGTTAAAATAAAAACTATGCAAGTGACGCAGTATGCAAAAGCTAGTTTAATTATCCTCGTTAAAATGTTATATTTAGCCCGGATACTGATTTCAGCTAGTGAAGCAAGCGTCTTCGGTGACCACTTCCTATGCTAGAAATTTACAAGGTAAGATCAAATATAAATAAAATTAAAGTATCTGTTTGTAATATCGATGCTTTTTAATAAATGTATATGAAAGTATATAGGTACGCTAGATAGCTGATGTTATAAGGAGTACCTAACTTAGGCTACTTTTTATCTGAGTTTGACGCGGGCGGAGCCGCGAGCAACAGCTAGTAGCTAATAAAATCCTTCGTACACTACTCTAACATACCTACACCGAACCTAATAAATAAATCATATCTATATATTACTTTCAGATTCCACATTGATATAGAATATTTTTTGCTCCGTCCACGCGTTCATAGACAGCCTGTCTAGGTAAAGATAAAAATAAATGAACATCGCAAAAGCCGAAAATGGTTTTCAGGATTTTTGCTGTGCCCGCCTGCACAATAATTTCACTTCCGCGCTATTCCACGACTTTTTGCTACGGGAACAATACTAATTCCTTTGCCGTGTACCTACTGCAGCGGATGCATTTTATACCTGTTTTCTGAAAAAGCTTGGCTTGTTGAAACGTCACGATTTGGGAATATAGCGCAAAGATACGATTGTTGGTCGATTAATAGATAACTCTACAAACATTCAAGTGTATGCCGTTGATTATTTTTGCGCACAGCGACGTGGGTTGTGGCACCTACAGACGTAATTTTGCCGAGTGGGTGTTGATTGTTATCGTTTAATATTGAGATACCTACTGGGCTTATGGACAGAATAGTTGATCTGTATTATGGCCGCTCCGACACGGGTCAGCGCGACACAATGAGCCACTTCCTGCGTCGGAGAGCGGCAACCAACAAGGACACGCAGCTGACACGCCAGATAAGTCACTTATCCTACGCTCATTATCCACGGAGATATACTTAGCCCTAAGCTCGAGAATGTCGGACAAAAATACCAGACTTTATACCTCCCTGATAGCTCGGTAATATTGGACAGAAAATATAAATATATTTGTCTGTATCGAAACTCAGATATCTAGTTGTCAAGTAAGGAGTAAATTGAATCTTAAATATACTGTCATGTCTATCTAGCTTAGTTCAGCAAGATCACGCCCAGGTCGAACCGGCCAGTAAACAAGCGCCAGTTGTTATGAAATCAGAGTCTAGATTGGATTTAATTGTGTGTGTAATTAAATCTTTCGGTCGGGAAGCGTCGTGCGCAGCGTAGATCTCCGTGTCGAAGGATAAAAGTATGGTCCAGGTACGTGCGGGCGCGGGTGACCGCGACTGACCTCGTGCCAATTACGCGCCCATTAGCGCACCGAGCACAATACGCCTCCATTAAACGGATGTCCAGCTCGGCGTGCCGGTGCCAGCCCAATTTGCATTTGTTTGGAATTAGACTGCCGGTGCGCGCATCCGCAGCGTGCGCCATGTCACCTGTGACATTCACGCACCTAATGCCCAAGCATTATGTCCCGAGCACCGTTTTAATGACTCCGAGTACATGGCCGTAGCGTGTGGTTAACCTAATCGCACCTTTTGTCGCGAATTCTAAATGTAAAACTCATCTATCCATGACTCTACGCGATAGGTATGTCGAAATAAGTACTGAATCGAGATTAGAAAAAAATACATATAGTAAGTATTTTGTAGTGTGATTACACCATTAAGAAATTCCCATGGTTATTGAAAATAATAATGTGAAATGTTGTCCATTAGACAATACAATTTCGAGGATTACATTCCACAGTCTGTAATCCCAGAAATTAATTCACGAATATCTTCACCGAGAACTCGAATAGATGTCTCTGTAACGAATTACACAACCACCATTACCATACCAGTCTAATTCTACGGTCACGCAACACGTATTATGGGCACATAATAAAAGAGGAACACACGCGGTCCGTGCTGTCTAATTTTATCAATAGACGTGCTCAAGATGAATTTAGAAAACTCGAGTGGATTACACGGCCGCGGTTCGGATTCATAGTTACGTTCTAGTTAACCAAATTAGATTTTTCTTCGCTTCAGCATTTCAGCGAAAACCTTATTATACCTAATAAGTAATTTGAGGAGCGAAGGAACAGACAGGAGATGGTAATGACAAACGGCGCGGGGTGCTCTTATCTGGCGGTCTGTGCAGAAAAGATGTGGCAGTGTCGGAGTGAAACGGCGGCCGATGTCGTTAGCGAAGCTCCATCTAACAGATATCTCCGGCGCTACCCTTCTCGCCACTCTGAATACCGGAGATAACTATTCTCGCCTTACCGTAGATACTGCAAACTGTACAACTTTTGAAGTGCTTATTTTCTAGTCAGTGCCGCTTGCAAGAAATGCAAAGTTTGTTTTGAAAAGGTAGACTAACATAAGGTTCGTTAAGCCCTAATCTATTTTAATTATGTAGGTTGGTACAGAGAAGAGCTTGCAATTTGAATAGACGTAGAGACGCAGGTGGTAATATCTAAAGATTCCTTCCAGGTTTTTTGTTCAGCTGTGGCATAATGCCAGTTGCAAAGGCACCTCTCTCGGTGTTCCGTACAATAGGCGGAGATAGCGCCTCGTCTTTTGCTGAAATATATTGTCCCCGGCGTGCGCACTCCGCCCGCACCCACACAACAGTCACTGATATGCAAATAGGCTCCGCCGAGATCGTAAACCGTTTCACATCAGATAACGCAATTTGGGGCTAGGGCAGACCGAATTAAAGTATTGCTACTGTAATACTTTTTTCCGATTCAGAAGTCGTGTATGTCGTAAGGATTATATTATTAGAATACACCTTACATTTTGCGCAGCCAGGGATCTATTTTATCATAACGTTGAATAGGTCTGCTTGTGACAAATGTTCGCGATAACCCACCGCGGTGTACCCGACGCAACGCTCCCACTACCTGCTCCGCCTATCAGACATCTGGACCTCTTCTAGCTTATCTGTGGTAATATGTTATTCAGGAGAAAGTCGGACGTTACGTTACCATAGGCCAATATCGACTGCTCGTATTACTTTTGTTCAATATCAATGAAGCGTAAGTACTACCTACGTACACGTAGTCTTTTTGGACTTATGTATTATGAAATATTAGTACTTATCCAAATACAAATATGGTCACTTTTGTTCGAGATAAGTTGCATTGCTATGATTTCTTGTTTCGTGCTTATAAGGATTCCGAAAGCTCCCAAATCTAACCTGATCGTAATTTTAATCACCAAAAAATGTAGATCACTGGCATGAGCTGAATCATTTATACACTTTTGACCAAATGTGCTCTTAAAGGATTTCGCTATTACCTACTTCTTTAACACAAGCTAGGTAGCTAACTAAGACAAAAAAATACATTTCCTAACTCAAATAGAGAAAAAATATGTGTCATTCCATAATGGAACCCAAAACATCTTTCTCTAAAATGAACTTACCAAATACAATAATCTTTAGAGGCTCACGGTTCGTATATCAACAGAAGGAAGCGGCTGCATAATAGTTTTACCGCAGGTACCATCCCATGCAGCACCTGACACGCACATATCCCCATAAACTCACGCCACTCTGTGGGTATCCACAAGGGCACCAATTTCATTTTGTAAAAACCATATTATTTGCATTTAGTGCACCGAATAGGGTTATATTCAGTTGCGAGCTAAGATACAAAGTATCACGTGTCGATATTATTTTCTTAGTTCTTTTTATTCTGTAAGCGGCGTCGTTCTACGAAGTATGAAATCTTCGAAGTTCAAATGATTTTTATTCGTTCCCTTTCAAATTATGTAGAGATAGTCGTTAATTACGTAAAAGCGAGTACTTTATAATGCACTTATGGTTATCAGGTTAACAAGATAATCCTACCCACGCTTTCGACACAAACACATTTGACATGCACTTGAAAGTTGAGATTAATTTAATTTCGTGGTTCATCTGTTTAAAATATTTTGTCTGAAATAATTATTTAGATTTGTACTTACATTAATCCTAAGAAGTTATATTCGCCTCAGGATGATAACGACCACCAGGGATAAAAGAAATAAATAAATGTACAAAGATAACAAGGCACGTAACGATATGAACATACGAACGTTTCTAAAATTGAGTTACTTACAAATGTTGGATAATTAGTTTCCAAGTTCTAACAAATAGCTATAAATAACATTTCGAGGCAAGTCTGTTGTTTTGTTACATTGTCTGAGGACGAATGCAACTCTGCGGATATTTTTTCATCTGTTAGGGTCGCCAGCGTCTCTACCTGGCACACAGCGAGGGGTTGGCCGGGGCATAATAAACTGGGACTGCCACATGTGCCCGGTGCTGTTCGACCGTTTTGAAAGTTTGAATAATAATAATAATAGAGATACTTTTAAACACAAAACAGAAAGTCAATTCTATAGACCACGGTATTACGTAACAATGATAGAGTCTCCGACATATTATTAACGTAGTTATGCAATGATGTCCCTTATACGGCACATTGAATACAGTTTCATTAAGAGTTATGTACTTACATCCCATTAGGATGTTCTTTGGCAGTTAAAATATGATCATCAAGCTCCAATCTCTACATAGTAATATAAATAATAAAATTATTATTATAATTATAATCTTCACTCAAGCAACTAACTACTCAAAAGCCAGTTACTAAATATTACCCTCCTAATTTTGTATTCGTCGAACTACGTTTCTATTTTATGGCCCCTCATTTAGAAGCGTCAACACAAAACCAAAAAAAATGGAACTGGAAACGAACGCGTAGCCCAAGCGCTGGCAACGGCGCACGCGCATGTTCGTAAAGAAGTAGACAAGCCTGTCGGGCAAGTCTGGTTGGGCGGCGAAATAGTGGGGCGCCCCCGTCGCGCCCGCCAGTACCCAAGCCGAGTGCGTCGCGGGAGCACGCGATATAGCCACTCTAAGTGCTGAGTGCTGGCGGTCATTGTAAACACTACACCAGTTCTGTTACTCTCCTACATACAAACCGGTTACAGTTTTTGTGGTCACGAGTGCTGCTTTCAGTGTTTCTGTTTCCTTGGTGCTCACTGTGATTTGTCTGACATTCAGTCAGAAAACCTAACATATGAGTGTGTGTTCATAAAAGTGTTTTAATTATACTATCTCTACAATGCGATGACCCGTCTGGCGAACGGAATTGGATTACAAAGTACGAGATATCTGAACGGTGAGTGTCCACTACGGAATATAACGTATTATGTTGGTTTGACTAGCGGGCGTAGCGCAGAGCGTTGCGTTGCGGAGGCGGCACAAACAAAACTTGTAGAGCGCCGTAGGATAGGGGAGAGAAGGAGAGAGCGCGTACCTATTGTTGACACAGGGCAAGCAACTGGCGGGCGAGTAGCGGTACCGTTCAAGCAAGCCCACCGCTCGACTCAACGCTCCACACCGATGCCGGTGTAAATTATACACTCAAAAGCACACTGTTATGTCCTCTTTTGGTGGTACTTTACTCAATTAGAATGTCTTGCGTGAGCTCGTTTCGTAAGTGAACAAATTAGATAGAACCAATTTTGCTAATTTGAGACTTATCTCTATCTGTTAAATGTCTTACAAAGTAAGAAATGTAGGTGTACCTATTTATTTTTACTTATTTATTTCTGGTGGCCTACGTGCAGTCTACACTTATTTAGTGATAACATAGGTAGATAAGTTACTAATTTGATAAGATAAGTGTTGTTTATTAGTCAGCCGCTATAATTATTCAAGATATCTTATGAATGAAATACCTAATATGACTTTTCCGTTTAACTGGATTGTCCCATCCTTATTCTGTTTACTCTCGACTAATAAGTTGATTCATACCGGGAACCCCTAAAATATTATTCTAAGGAAAAACAATAATTGTAATATTAATTCATCACCATATTCATCCTAGGCACCACAAGACTTATGAAATTATGTAATAAAAAGTTCATTAGGTTAAATTACAGAGATTTTTTAATCGCAAATCATAACGTTTATTTTTGATAACCTACCATGTAAATATAGCAACCTATTCATAACATATAACGTATATTGGTTCATTATTGGTATGTATATCGTTTAGGTATAAAATCATTTAGTTCATCAGCAATACTACAGCGATTAGACTTCCCGAGGGGTCATTAACAGGAGTGTCACTGACCCACCTAATTAAGATTTCCTGATTCAACACACAACCCGAGATTACTCAGGCGCGTTATTTATAAATAGTACGAACAATTACTCCGGGTGGATCGCCGGTTATGAATGAAAACCATTATCAACATCCTGCGTAATTGCGCGAGCGCACATGTCACGATAGTAGAGCACACCAAAATGCCAGATGCGATGGGCCAGTGTACACTCGACTAGAGCCAAGTATATTGGTCACAACAAACACAAGACACTTATTGGATAGCAACAGTACCAGCAGACATTGTAAGCCCGGTTAGACACTCATTCGTGCTTGATAGTAATCAGTTCTAATTTCACGCCTCAGCGTGGTATCTGGTATGGCCAGGTTATAAAAAGAACCAAGACGGTTGTGTTATTACAGTATTTACTGTCACTATATTATACATCTGAAAACCTGCATATACGATTTAAGGAAGTTCGAAATGTCCTTGTTTGTTCGCATTGAACTATTTAGATTTACTTTTTGTGTGAACCCACTCAAGCAAAGATATATAAAAATGGGTACAAGATCAAGGAGCAAAAAATAAGCAAGTTTAGCACGTTGATATTTAGTTTTTCGTGCTTACATTGCTTTACTTGATTGTTTTCAAATATCAGCGATCAATACCGATTTTACCTCATACGTGACTCTACCAACTCTGTTATAAGAACGTTTGCAATCCTTGGAGAAATCATTGAGGGAGGTAAAATAATTCCAAACTTAGCAGCACCTGAATACTCTAAAATAGTAGGTATAACCCAATAACTTACTTTTCAATATAACTGTTTGCCTATTTTTATTGGATTTGCGTAAAAACGGACAGTATTATAATGGAGCCGCACCGCTAAACTTCGCAAATTCAATAAGTGAAAAAATAAATAAACATTTCTACTGTTTAAGTATTCCTCGAAACTTGAAATACTAAAAATGCCTCGTGACTTCGTTCGCATCATGAGTATCTACCTACTACCTGCCTATTTTGTGACTAAAGTCAGAAAACACTATCCAATACGAAGACAATGCCAGGTCGGCAACATACGAGTACAAGCAATATCTTTGGTATTGCAAGCATGTGTAGGCTACGGTTACTGCTTAACATCAGGCGGGTAGTACGCTTGTTGGCCAACTTTATTGTTGTTACAAGACGTAATTCGTACAAAATAAGGAGGTACCACCCTTGGAGCCTGAATAGGGCGCAGCCTACAACCATATTTATTTTGGTTTCGAAAAAGTACAGTACTATTTCTGAATTGCTTAGAACAACCAGTTTTTTGTTCAGAGTCTGCAAATAAACTGCACCAGTAGGTACTATAGATATACCTGCCATAATAATGCCATGACCCATTCCGTCATTAAACAACAACAAGCATCGTTGTTGCTAATGTAGGGAAAAATACTTCTTAGATATAATATTCCGTCTGTGGTATAATTACCGATGAATCAACCATGACTAAAATATTTTACATACAGTACCTCCTATACGCGTGTAAGTAGGTTTGTGGATGTAGCACGTAGTCCGACCGATGATACATTGCTGTTTAAGTACGTCTTAGTTACCATAGCAGTAGTCTCACCTACATTATTAGAATTTGTTAACATATTTTGGTTGGGTTTACAGTTGGGATCAAAGAAAAATATTAGTACCCGCGACCAACCTGCGCGGCATTTGAGAAGTGTGACCGTCTGCTGTTGGCTGTGCTAAGAAACATGTCCGCTCGCTTCGGCCAATAGGATCGTTCCATATCCTGTCAACTTGATCTAAGCCGATTGAAGCACTAAACCAAATTGTTTTCTAAATTTAGAATACAATTTGGTTTTAAAGTTTCCGCAAACAAACTTTCACATAAATTATAAGTAGGAATAGGGATGGACACTTGTGGGAAACCCTAAATAGTAATGATTGAACTTTTGAATGCCTACGATATGGGCGGAAACGTAAAGTAGTAAAAATAGGCACAGTTGGGACAATACTGGACATTTATTTATAAAAGACACCACGGTTAGTGACCTAATACCCACATGAAACTAAGCATATATTTACAGTTGCCTATTCAGACTGATAAACGTGCAATTTATTTATATAAGTAGGGATAAATACTAAAGTACTTAGGCCCGTATTGATAAATTGATCTTATGTTTGAGAACGATCTTGAGTACGCTTTTGACAAGTCATTTCGTAGTGGAATTACATAATAATGACATTTCCAATATCGCTCTCAAATTTGAGGTAGATTTAGTAATACTGACCTGAGATAACATTGATATTAGGTATTTAATATTTATATTACATTTGGACGAGAAATATCATCGTAATACGAGTGCACTGTAGCACCTTCCATTCGGATAATCCTTACAGTCTTGAGGACTTGAGGGTGTATTTTTAATTTGAAAATACAGTACTTTACTCAATACCATACCGTTGAGACAAACAAAAATACATAGAGCTTCTTGGCTGGAAAGTGTAGAGTGTAGTTAAGTTTTTTTATTTTTCAATAGGTAGGTATTTAAATATGCCTTCTTGAATAACAATAAATTGTGATGCTGTTAGAATATTAACCATTATGGTTTCGTGCACGTGCTTGAGTGTAGGCAATAAAACAAAATGATGAAACATGAATTTCAATTTGTTAGTCCCAAGAAATCTCAACATTTATACTGATATATTACGGAATTTCTTGGGGGGTACTGAGGTACCCCCCTACTGAATTGAAGACGATTAGATTAGAGTTTATTAAGCCTGTCAAATTAATACTTGATGCTTACCTACTGCACAATTTGCGTGGACGTCAAAAGTACTATAAAACAAACATCGCTTGAATAATTCCTGGCGAATAAATTCGCGTAAGGAATCCAATATTATGTAAGTAAGCCTGAAGCTTATTAATAAATAACATAATAATAGTTGTAGTAGGTACGTATTACTCAGGATGTCAGGACGTGGCCGTTGTAATACCGATGTGTCTCTGCGGTGACACGGCAAACACGTGCGTTGTTTGCTAATTCATAAACAATCCGTAATTAGTATAAATGTTACGGGTGTAGCAGGAATCTTATCATTAGTGTTATCGGCGTAATGATTAATAAAGTATGTACTGAGAACGTTACTCATTAATTAACAACGTTGTAGCGTTTTTTTGCGTTCAGTAGGTAGGTACAGTCAACATCAAAAGTAGGTTGGAAGTTGAAATGTCCAAAATAATAACATTATTAAGTAACACATCACTAAAAGTATAATCATCTCTATACAAAATATTGTGTGATCGTTTCCTTTAGATACCTTCTGGTGGCATATTATTAGTATGATGTGTTTCGGTAATTTCGATTCTTTTGGAAGTTACCAAGCCACCTTTGATGTTGACTCTACCTATTTATGCTCTGCTATCATTTTTCTGCAACGCATATTACCAAGCACCATATTAATAATTCCGAGTGAGTAATTAAACATCGATAAATACAAAACAAACAACTGGGTTCAGATAAAAGACTTGAATTCAAATAAAAGTGTTATAAAACATATTATAAAGAAGAGCGCCACATATTTATTTAAGTCATTGCGTTTTGACCCTAAAGTAATTTTAATCCCGATTTTATTTAAGAAAACAATTACAATTAAACTTACGGGTAACTGCTAACTAGTCAACACGCCATTATAATGTATTGTTACCTAATTGATAAGGGTTCGCGCGGAGGGCTTCAAATCTAAAGTCCCAACACGTATTCATCCTTACCCCTATCGCGTGTCGTTTAAAGACGCACATTTCAGTCGTGACACCGCCAGAAGCGGCTATAAATTGTGTGCTGATATGGAAAATGGCGAGAAACTGCCTTTTATCGTCTTAGCATAGTCCTAGCTGAGCGATACCCCGCCCCGTAGCCCCTTCCCTGGATTATTTATTGCGACCGACAGAAAGAACCGCAGCTTCCCGGAGCCGCGTGGGATCGTGTGGGGCTTCGGCACGTCATGACCGCATCTCGGGGCTCAAATGTCAACCGAGTCTGCATAATTGCAGCCTTATCTTGTTTATACCGCATGTAGACGGCGTAATCCGGCCACCAGCCAGCAATATAACTTTCGAGATAATGAACGTGATTTATATTTATATACCGTCTTACTTATATAGTTATTATATGGAATAAATTCTATATTTACGAACTTGATGCAGAACTGGGCGCACACCTTGCTTGCCCGTAGAGGCAATGTTAACTACTCTAACCAGCCTCATAAAGTATTCTTTGTGTATTTTTGTATCAGTCGTATTTCGTATTCAACGTTACACTACGCGGCATTATTTATTGCTTCGATATGTTTATCCTAACAGATGGCTCAGATTTTGAACATTCATATTATCTCAAAATTAATTTTCCTCAGAAATAAGTTATCTCTCAATGTCACAATTTAGAATGTAAACAACCATTTTGGATGTAAGTCGACAACCGCTCGTCTATTAAGCCCGGCAATTGTTCCAATAGATCCGACGGCGATAAATTGCACGTTCAAAATGCAATACATTGCGGGGGAATTCACGCAAACGAGCACGAGCTTAAACAGCGTAAACCGCACAACATAGTCCGTCAGTGAACGGTTACTCCCAAAACAACGCGCCCCGTCCCAAAACAGACGGATGGAAATATCGTATGCATCCCTCGTGCACTTTCTGCCGCACATCTGCGCACTGCATCGGGCCCTTATGTTACATCAAACTCTCAACCCTTTTTGTAATATCGTTGATCAGTGCAGATGGCACTTTGTGCTGTTGCATTATTATAATTGATGTTTCATTTAATCCGACCACTTTTGTAGTAACTACATAAGCCCATCCGCGTTGACCTGTGACTACATTTAAATGTCACGTGTACGTAACAGTTAAGTTCCTAGTATACGAGCCATGCGCAGCGATCGCGTACTTGCATAAGAATAAGAACACACTGGCTGCTATCATGCCTTTATTGTAGAAAATCTCTTCCTAAGATGTGCTAACGAAGCTAACGCGCGCTCTGGACTATAATCATTATGTATAATAGCTATAGTTCATTTCTCTACAACACCAAGCACTATTGTGTATTTTGGTTTGTAGCAAACGAACTACGGTTAGAGCTTATTTAAGCATAATACGTAAAGCACGTATGTATATTTAAATGATCACATTTTGACGTGTAATAGGCGGTGCCTAGTTGCAACTCCTCATGCGAACCAATTAAATATTTATCGGGTCCTATAAATTTATTCGTTTTATGATAGCGATACACCGTAATATCTGCAAGTATAAAAACGAACGTCTCCAATAAAGTGTACAGACAGAAGCATAAAAGGAGGATTAAAAATAAAGATCGTAACAAAGTGGATAGCGCTGAGATCACTGACTGAAACGAGACTATCGAGTTTTGCTTCTCACGATCGCCAAGAATAGTAAGAAAAAAATTAGTAAAAAATGTATGCGAATCGAGCAAAGTGCGTGCGAGGATGCATGCTGCGTGCGTGCAATGACTCCACCGTGCGACCGAGAACCAGAGCCCAAGTTTATTAACGACTGTCGCTTGTCTCTACTCACATTCTACTCGCAATACGTCAGTTTTGACAGTTGTTCTAATAGGTAAACTGTCAAAAGTGACGTATTCAGATACGTGATACGTCAGCTTTGACGTACTGCGAGTCGAATGTGAATCGAATTGAGAGGCAGTCGTTAGCAGAGCTGAGCCCCAGGCCAATCGCAATCGCAGCGCATACGTTCAATGACACACCATGCATAGTACATTTGATTAAGTATTTAAATCCTTTTATCAAGTAATTATTAATAAACTAAAATTATAGTCATGTAGAAATGGAAAGAACATTTCTTACAAATACAACATTTAATTATTTATTAACGAGCAGTAATACTGACTGGCTATAAAAATAAACGTTTTCTATTAAATCAATACATCTTAATAACGTCTTAGAACTACCCGCAGAACAAAAAAATAACGAGATTTGGCACCCTAACCAGTGGAGCGTTACTATAAAATTGATTTTTACAAAAAGTCACGGCATATTATAATAGACATAGCATATCGGTACAAATAGTAACCTTCCATAGGTCACTATACACGTTATACTAAAGTTGTTGCATGTATTGTTACAGAAGACACGAGGAGGTGCAACACAATGGCGTGTATAGAGAGGAGACATTAAAACAAAATGGCGGTCGCTCGCGCCGTCCTTGTTCTCCTAGCATCCACGGCACAAGCATGGATGCCGGATGCCAACGCACGCATACATATCAAATATGGTGAGTAAACAAACAATTAGGTACTAATAACGAAATATAAAAATAATTTGCTGGAAGAAATTTCAATATAGCATCCTTTGCCTAGTCCTTGGTTCTAGATATTTTGAACCTTAAAAACAATGTGTTTGAAGAAGCATCAGTTTTTGATCTAGAAGCCTCCCCTTTTAAGGCCTCAAAGCCAACTGGTGACGAAATACGTATGTTTTTGTAAAACTTTACGTTAATATAGCGAAAGCTACCTGGCCTCTTCTCGACCACGGTGGCAAATAATGGAACAATCGGCAATATCCACGGTCAAACAAGTCCCCTGTCGAGGAAGAGATCTTATGTGCGATTCACACTACCCACTACCTCTATTAAAGTGAATTCCTTATGGGGCAAACATGCTTCGTTGGGGGTCTGGGACCAAAGCGGTGCAAACCGTTTCTGAAATCCTTCAATTCTGATGAATTCTCTAGTAGTCGGAAGTCTTGGGTGTTGAAACCTACTAAATGTGTGGTAATTATGTGGGTGGGTTGAACACTGGTATTATCATTGGAAAAACTTCGCAAGTCTCATTGGCAGGTGCAACAAACCTCTGATGATATTCGACGTATTATATTGACACGTGAGAATTTCCCAACAGTGTTATGAAATCGCAAACGCTCATTGTTGTTTAATCGCTATACAATGAGAACATTGTTCGTTTGATCCGCACAAAAAATGTTCCTTCAATGTGCACAAGCATCGACAAAAGCGTGTAAAATTCCTTCTAAACCAAATTCTAATAAATTTAAAAAAAGTTCTAAATCCATTGATAGTAATCTTAATGTCTGTAACACTAGACCCAGTAATCATGGGACTGCGATCTTATTCATTAAAATGGAAGTTTGGATGATTAATATGATTTTTCCCATATTAAGTAAGTTTTAATCGAATTACTCTAATCATCCTCATAATCCTTATAACCATACGCCCTATGAAGTCACGGTGACTAAGTAAAACTTTAAATGAATTGGTTTGTTACAGGCGATGAAACTTCAGAACAGTTCGTCGGTAATGCAACGGCGCCAGACCACTTCCGTATATTAGACAAGGATGACTTCTCTATTATAGTCGGTGGCAGGTAAACTAAAAGTTTATTTCTATTATTATTCTCCGTCCGCAGTATGTATCTTGTAAATTTCTTATACCTTTTTGGTAATGTTAAGCTGTTAGAACGCGTAGAAGCATACATGTCCACATACACGACGATCCTCAAAATTACTTAGAATGATTTGTCCCTGTCTTAGAGTCCCTGTAAGGTTTTACACATTAGCTCTAATAACAATACCTATTAAAGTTTTTTCTCTTGATTTTCCCTTCTATTCGATATTCGATATATTATGTTGGGTATGAGGGTTGGGTACTTAATTAATAAATTTACATTTACCTACCTAAGTGTGCACTTTATTTGGACCACCTGTACGATATAAATACTCAAGCATTGAATCTGATTATGACCCATTGAAATACTTGGTCATCTTTATATTGTTCAACATATAAATTATTAATAATATTCATTTTTTTGCAGAAACACAGTCTACAATCTCAGCCTCTACGATTTATCAGAAAATTTAGAACAAGTAAGTAATTCTTATGACTAACTACTCACCCGAATATTTTTACAAAATACAGATAGTTGCTCTACATTTACTGAGACACACGCTATATCTACCCAAAATGAATGTTTGTTCCTACCGGACATGTAAGTGGGAATGACTATTTGATATCATGTTATCTTGTATTTGATTAAAATCCGGAACACTCTTGATAACAAATATCGAACAGTAACCAGATAGTCCAGATTGATATCGGCATAGAGTCCGCAAAGTTGACCCGGCCACAGTAGCAGACGGCCGGTGAACAACCCGCCGACGAAAACGGTAATAGGTATCGTTCTTCACTACAGGTTCATGTATATGTATATAATCTTGCGCAAACAACTATAGTGCCCTGTTGCTGCTGCACTCGCTGTTTATTCTTAGTTACGACCCCATTTCGCGCGGAACTGTTTATTTTCTAAATCTTAAGTATCATTTTATTTATCAATACTATTAGGTAGCATTATAATATAGGGATTACGTACGGAGTCAAGTGTTGTCTGAATCATACGATTGTGTAAGCTACTAACTGCGCATTCTTTATCGTTCGAGGATATAACTTGTTTGCCAATGTAAATCATATCAATAGACCATTTAGGTACTTACCTACCTACGAGTTATAATACAATAAGGGTAATGTAATCAGTGCAGTAAATCACACGAAAAATTTAAATCCTGCCTATCATTTCATTTACCGACTAGTAACAGAAAATGTCTACCTATATTTTGTAGAGACCATTCATATTATAAATCCTACGATTGATAGCATCACAATGTCTGCGTGTAAAATAAAAATACGAAACCGTCTGGGAGGATAGACATGCACCGGCCGAGAAAACTGGCACACAGCCAAAAACCATTCGTTTGGCTCATGAAAAATAGTCCTATGTTTATAGACAGTTTTATGACAGCAGACACAGGATACATCCGTTCAATGCCCTTAAAAAGTTAATAAATTATAAAATACGACAATAATTAGAACTAAAATTGAAATACGTCGGAACTTATGGATTAGGATAATTCAAAATTACTTAATGATGATTTTTATGCATGGGTAAATGACGTGTGTATAATTAATTAATCGTTTAAATTAAATTAATTTATATTAATTAAAAGGGCATGTGTTGTTAAAGAAAAGCCGCTTTTGCTTTTCAACAGCACCTGGTTGGGTACACTGTGAAAAGAATTAACGACAATATTTTTAGACTCAACATTTTGTTTTTGCGAGAAATGCTAAAAAGAGCTACAGATTTTTTATTATTTTATTTTTCTACGTCTCGAATTATTACTAAATTTTATTTGTAGTACATGAGCATGATCCAAAATGCAGCGAGTTCGATTTTAACTTCAACCTTGATGTTTTATATTACTCGTCACATGTTAGAGCTGGCCAGTGCCGCGTTGCGTTGAATAATTCACGGGCCGCGGCGCAGGGCGTCCACTCCCCTCACCCGAATACTAATCCCATCCACACTGCTACTTTTTCTTCAACCCGTCCGCCTTACGTTCTTTTTAATATAACATTTTAATTTATCGTGAAATTAAATTTCTACTTGCGTATTCTGAACATAAAGAGGACAGAGTCGAGAACATTGTACGCAAAGGTAAATAGGTTTAGTTGATTTGGCATCCATAAAGATCGCTATCTTGTCGCGACGATAACGGAACGCGGCACCGTGTGCAGAACCGATATCAAAACCTATAATTTTGATATTTCTTGCACATGCGTTTTAACATAGCGAGAGGTGATTTCCTAATAAAATAGGTCACATTTTATTTATAGGACATGTGAATGAACTTTGCTTTGCACGTTTTCGAGGTCATCATGGAGCGAATTTGTTACCAGTTGCCACGTACAACTTGCGAAACAAGTGGGCCATCGTTTAGCAGTCGCTTTCAGTACAAATTGTGCAAATTTGGCGAAACACTTGCTCCGCTACCGTATTTATTATGCCGAGAGAAAGTAACTAACAAGCTCGAGCACCAACGACGGCACTTAAATCTTAAATTGAATTCTTTATTATTTGCGCGGCTAGAAAATTATGTTAATGAATTTTATTTCGTATTCGAGGATCATCCGTTCTTTTATAAGTACTGTAAGGTTCACCTTGGTATGCACCAGGTAGGTATAATGAACTTAAATAAATTGTCTTTAATTAATGATTTTCTATTTGTCTGCAGCGTCTGGAATGGCAATCAACAGACGCCCATAGAGAACTCTGTCAGCTGAAGGGCAAATCCGCGGATGAATGCCAGAATTACCCACGAGTGGCAGCGCGGTCGCAAGGCAGACTGCTGGTGTGCGGCACCAACGCTTTTAAGCCGCTATGTCGCCGATATGCAAGGCACCCACCGAACCATCACCTGGATGAAATTGACGGTTCAGGCCGGTGTCCCTACGATCCACAGCACAATTCAACTGCCATTTTTGTCGGTGAGTTTCTTCCGTTGGTTCCACACATCCTATAACTATTATAGGAACCTACGTGTAAATGCTAGGATGACCCACGAACTAACATCTCGCTTTCTCCAACAAAGGTCGCGCAAAGCACGTCGCGCTCCGACCCCGATATCTAACGATTTATTACTTCACACAGTTCAGTCCCATCATTGAGTTGATATCAGAGATTCACAGAGAAACAAATCTTTAAGTAGATACTGTTTATCAAAATCGGTAAATAGCCTTGTCTGCATAAGTTTAATTGGTCTTATTAAACACAATTAGGGAGGGTATACCTGTACAGACCTATCTTACCTGAGAAATCGCAACTTACTGTTAGAAGTTATGACATTTAAGCTACACCTAGGTATACAGTTTACATCAAGCCACGAACAGAATGAAGAAATTGCACCTAGACTCACGATTCTATAATTTAAGACCTAATTGCAGTTCATCTTCTACTGGCTAGTAACCATATTTCCTTGTAAATTGCACAAAATATCACGATTTCATCGCAAGATTGGTGCTCTTACTAAAACATTAGCTGAATCACTTTATTTTAGAGATTATAGGATATACCTAATGTTCAATCACCCCTCAACAGATGGCCAGTTGTACACAGCGACGGCGGCAGATTTTTCTGGCACCGATCCGTTAATCTATCGCGAGCCAGTCCGAACTGAACGATCAGATCTTCGCTTACTCAATGATCCATCTTTTGTTGGAGCCGTTTCTTCAACCAGCCACGTCTACTTCTTCTATCGTGAGACAGCTGTAGAATTCATGAACTGCGGAAAGGTCAGTATTTTTCAATAAGTCGATGAGGTGCTGATGCACCTACATAGTTTTTATTTAATTTGTCTAGGGAGCGGATGTTTAAATAACGTTGTTTCGTTCCACAGGCTGTTTATTCTAGAGTAGCGCGAATTTGCTTGAACGACAAAGGGGGTCCACACACATTTAGTGACCGGTGGACATCATTTTTGAAAACCCGTCTGAATTGTTCCATGCCCGGAGATTATCCATTTTATTTCGACGAAATTCGTAAGTATAATTATAATATTTTATTCTGTCGCGCATTATTTGCATGGAATTGCTAAAGATACAAATATTGTACAGGGCTCTTATTTTTAAACCCTCAACTTTTCATATATTCCAGAAGCAACAACAGAATTAATAAACGGAGTTTACGGCAAAAGCAGTAGCAAAAACGATATATTATACGCAGTATTTACGACTCCTCAAAACGCCATAGGAGGCTCAGCCGTATGCGCGTTCTCCATGAGAGACATCATGGATGCATTCGAAGGAACATTCAAAGGCCAAGAGAGTATGAACTCTAATTGGCTTCCTCTAGAAAAAGAAAAGATTCCCCCAAACAGACCAGGATCATGTGTCGAAGATAGTCGTACTCTTTCCGACTCCGCGGTAAACTTTATAAAAACACACCCGCTTATGGACAAAGCAGTACCATCCTTTTTAGCCCGACCACTCCTGATTAGGGTCAGTTTACAATACCGATTCTCAGCAATAGCTGTCCATCCCCAAGTTCAAGCGATGAATGGAAATAAATATGACGTCATTTACGTCGGCACTGACGACGGAAGAGTTATCAAAGCTGTAAACGTCGCCGCCAATGAAGGCGACTTCGATGCTAGTGTAGATGAGAACACCAGGAGTCCCGTGAAAACAGCTGTTATTTCTGAAGTCCAAGTGTTGCCTCAAGGTGTGCCTATCAAACAAATGCACGTAGCACTTACGACGGAGAAATTAATTGTAGCATCTGGCGATATCATAAGAGCAGTGACTCTATCACACTGTGGAAACGTGCAATCGTGCAGGTATTATATTTACTGAATATTTTAATATTATGCTTAAATTAGGCAAATCCACTTATTTACTTATAGTGGGCATTGAGACATAATGACGTAATAGCAATTAGCATGTCTTCTAACATATTTACTGATGTCCTTTTTTCCTTGTTTTTAGGGAATGTGTTGCACTGCAAGATCCGCACTGCGCGTGGGACTCTAAGCAACAAGTATGCTCCTGGGTAGGAAACCGGCAATTTCCTAACCCGGAGAGGTTTCTACAGAATGTAGAATATGGGAAGACTGATATATGTAATAAGCTGCCAGCATTATATTCGGGTGATCGACAAACAAATAGAAATCCAGGCACTAAGAAGCCTCCACAATCAGAAGCGGAAATGCATCAGAAGACGGACGACATCCAAAATGAAATATTAATAGAAGTTGTGGAAACAAATGTTTTATCGGAAGACAAAAATACCAACAACGTTAAACACGAGACAGGTAAACATTAGAATCTCTAAAAATTTAAATTATCAATGACAAAATGGCTAATTCATTACAGAACGCGCCCTGTAAGTAATAAGGCTTAAAGTTTTAGCTGTAAGTACTAGCGGCGTCGCAACAGATATTTAGTATGAAAAACATTAACTGCGGCCATCTCACAGCACGCCTACATAATTAACGTCCAGCAGTTCCTATTTTAATCAATTAGATAATAATTAAGTAAGTGAGAGTAAGTACGTACCTTATTAATTAGTTCGATTTCCATTCAGATCTGTTAACGGTGGAGGAGGCCAGCGGAAACATCTACAGCGCGCAGGCGCTGCTCACGGCGGTGGTAGCTTCGTGCCTCGTCACACTTATGGTGGGATTCGTCATCGGGTATCTGTTCTCTCGGCGATTTCGACACCCGTTTTTTACCGATACCTCACCATTCAATGAACAACATAATCATCTGAACAGGTAAATAATAATTTAGCAATCATTCTAGTAGTAAAGACCGGTAGAAAATCGCGAATTCATTAGAACGATTGACAATATAGTTTTTCTTTACAGACGAGTTTTTATGATTTCCCGATGTGAGTCATAGTTATTATCTGCAAATACCTACTCGCTGATTTTTTTATCACGTTGCGCCGCCTGCACAATATATAATTTATACATACATATTATATACTTGTTACATTACCTACCTAAGATCCATTGTAAATCCAACTATGTACAAATGCGATATGCTTACCCACGAATCGATGCACTAACACCAATCGTTCTGATCAATACAAACATAAGAAAAATACAATACAAACACATGAGCAACACTGTATATTATAATATATAGGTATAGGTACCAATCTACTTAGTACCTTCTTTGTTATTGATCCTGTAACTACCTGATAAATAAGCAGTTACATTATCGAGTTAATTTAAACGGGCCCTTTTATTTTCAGGTTAAACCCGTTGGAAACACCGTTAAATGCGAATACTGCTTACATGCCGCGTTCGAAAAACGTGAACATGGTCGCAAATGTTTGTCCCAAACAGGATAACTTGCACTTGGAGCTCGGCAAAGAGAGGACGCTCGACTTGCGGAACTCAACCGAATCCCTAGACAAGGATCTCAAGTGCGGCACCTTACAAAAAGTTAAAAAGACTTACATTTGAAAACTACCGCAACGAACTCTATATGGATCCATTGCGAAGTGATTGAGACTAATAAATATTGTCGCGAGTGCCAAGTCTTCCGAGTGACTCGGTCGAGACAGTGTATGTAAATGTGATCGAATAAGTGTTGGATTTCGTTGTAAATACAAGTGTCTTGTCAACACCTTGTACATACATTCTACTGATATCCCTTATGGCGCGGCTAAGTGTGTATGTACCTAACGGAAGAACGATGACTGACAGGCAACTTGCCAAGTCGTTCGTCGAAGTCACTCTTGGTCGCATCCTAAGCCTTATACTACTATTTACTTAGAGTAATAGTAACGATTGCATTTTAAGGAACGGCATCAGAACATGTATTAGCCTGTGTAATTGCAAATTGACCCATATGCCAGTGTCATAAGAGTCACAGCACGCGTCTTCGTGAAATAAACGAACCATACGAGTATGGCCCCTCTAAACACTAGGCTATTGACGAGTATAATTAATTTGAAAGTAAGTAAGGAATGTATCAGGAGTTACATGTGACCAAATTCAAGACATTGGATGTTGGCAAGCGAGGGGTGCAAACCGTTTGTAAGTTGAGCGTGAACGCTGCTTTAGATGCCAGTAATTTCTGGCCACATAGTCCAGTTTACACGTGTTTATGTAAGTCTGGGACTATGCGGCCAGCGGTCTTGGAACTGCCTACACGCGGCTGCCACTGATATGTTCTGTATAGAACAATAAAAATCAGACTGATGGGACTTTCATTACCCAAATATAAACTGATTGTAAATATATATTCAGCTTAAGTATTAGTTAGAAGCAGTTTTGACACATTCCATAGGTTCTCCTTAATTCGTAGAAGTTAATGTCGCGGTGCAGCTATTTGTAAATATAATTTTAAATGTGTATATAAAGTTGTTTTAATAGTTGGGCTTTGGGCTCAATGATTCTGTGACTTGACATAGTCAGGCCATGGATTTAGCGAAATGAGTCAATATAGAAGATCATTATTAATTATGGTGTATGAGGTATATTGAAGTTCTAAACAAAATGTTAAAAATTATGAAGCTGTATGTTTTTGTTAGGCACTTTACGTAACGTGCAGCCAATATTTTATATAACTATTTCAAACATCTACCAACAACCTAATGAGATCATTTTGTAACAACTAGGTTGTGCAAACATAATAAAATTACCGTTGGTGTGAAGGTACATATGTACCTACTACTTACATATGCATGTAAACTAAAACATACCACACCCAAATTGTTAAACATACAAAAATCAGCTTAGGTACTTGAAAAAGTGTTACTATGTGTAGTGAAGAAAGTGATACATTTGTTATTATATAAAATCATTATGTATTACATACATATAGCATAAACATTGCTGTGCTAAGTGCATAGTGCCTTGTAGGTTGCCAATTTAGTGCCTAATGTTATATAGGATACATCAGGACAGAGTTATTTATTTGTAAAGTATATGTACAACACACATGGTGGAGTTTGATGTAGCATACCACTCTTTGTTTTCATACAGTGTATGTCGCCCCAACGTCATTCGAATCTATGTAATTATCCCATCTATGATTGTATCTCTTTGTTTATCTACCTAAGCTGAACAAAGTGAGCTTAGTCTAATCGTTTTTTTTGTAACCTATGCGCAGTTCCCTTTTATATAGCTTTATTCTAGACGACTTGCATTTTGTGTATCAACAATCTATATTATGTAATGTGAATATAAACCTATTAGGCTGAAGTAACCACCAGAGATCTAAAAATGAACTAGTGTTCCCACCGTAAAACAAATCAAAGTCTCTTATTGTTAAGCAAAAGTAAAACTATCTATTTCTGTACATAATAAATATATAAGCAGTAGAGGGTATGAATATACTAAGTGAACAATGTAGTATCTATTTACGTATCCCAAAATGAGTATCAACATTTTTATAGTGATCCAAGTTGATTATTGTGTTTATAAAAATTGTTCAGACAAGTCTTATTAATTTACTTACTTACTATGAACTTTAATGGTTATTAAATATCTAGGTACAGTAAATTTGCAACAACTCATTTTTAATACAAAACACTTTTTATTTATATTTTTTATATTACAATACTGGCAATTATATCAAATTATCAGTACTAGAGAAAATATAAGTATTTAAAAAATAATAAAGTGTTTTATTATGCAGCTACCTATCAATCAAATAATTCTATAATCAGTCTTAATTAGATCCTTAATATTTTTTGTACAAACTAATATTGATTACCATGTCCTGACCTACATGGATTCAAGGGATCTGCATTAAAACTCAGCTCCATAAGATACCAAGATACTCCAGCTTCATAACAAAAGATATCAATCAATATCCATATCTAAATAATTTATGTAGTTACATAAAAACTGTCGTTTCTCAATAGCTGTTTGTACAATATTGGTGTTAATAGTGACACCGTCATCACAGGCAACTACTTCCTCCTTCACTTCTGAACAACCTTCACGCATCAAAATAAAATTGTGAAGAATACAAGATGCCATTATAAGAAGGTGAACAGACTCTTGTTTTATAAAATCTATATGATTCAATTTTCTAAATCTCTCCTTCAACAATTCAAATGCATGACCAATGTAGCTACAAGTCTTCCAGTGAATTTCATTAAATTTCATTTCTTCACTTGTTAGCAACTCTTCACTTGTAAATGGTGTCATTAAATTCTTTTTTAATCTATATTCAGAATCTCCAAGTATATGATTTTCAAATTCTATGTAATTTTTTAACTCTTGAGCTAGTGGACTCTCTCTAAATAATTTACTTTTCTTTGTTTTCCCTACCTCTCCAACATGGACATCTATAAACATGAGAGACTCGTCACACACAGCTTGCAAAAGAACAATCTCTGGTTTGTCCCTTTTGTTCCTCTTTGAGCCCAGTTTCAGTCGGCAAGCATCAATAAATCCCACACAATTTGGGAACTTAAATCTACTGTTAACCTTTATTCTAGTTAAATGCTGTTCCTCAACTGATGGCCAACTAATGAAGTGATATCTGTGTTCAACAAGTTGTGAGGCAATCTCATGGAATATGAAACTCACCGAGGATTTGTGTAAACCAAACAATCTTCCAATTTCATTGTATGAACAATCACTCATTAGTAGCCTGATGAACACATGGACCTTTTTGTCCAATGGAATATTTCCTGGTTTCAAGTAATTCCCCAAAAAGTTTACGAGTGCCTGAAATGTATAAATAATATTAATTAAAGACAGTCCCACTGCAAGTTAACGAAGATGGTAATATTTTAGCAATTATCTTTTTTTTAATACCTTTAATATATTTATTTTATATTATATGAGATGGAAGATACATTTAGATAGGTAGGTAGTAGTTTTAACTAATAATTACATAGGAAAAAAATCTACCCAATCAGCAAACATTGTGAAAGTAAGTAATTACCTGAATAGTGCTCTTTCTTATTTTAAGCCTTTCGAGATAATCCTGATCAGTGAAATTTCGTACTGTGTTTTCATAAAATCCTTTCATCCGACGAGTGACAGATATACACGCAGGAGACTCATTGGCCTCAGTTTGGGATACTTTGTTGAACTCCTTGTTAAATGTGTTGTTAAACTTATTCATATTTTCACGATTTTCGTTCACAACATTCGCTACAGCAACTGCTAGCCTATTCATAGTACAAACACTATCATTATCCAGAAATAAACCCATTATAAACTCTTTTTGAAAAGTATTCATCTTCCAAAATATACCACAGATTAGATATAAATATACAATAAAAATTACATGGACGAGGAAGGAAGGGAATTGGGAATAATAATATTGAAATGTCACAGCAGTCCGACCATTGACCAATGACCTGCAGGCCTATTCGCTAACTCTGTTGACAGCTCATAGTGATGATCACTTGGCAAAGTGTTCAACGAATAACTGTCAAACAGCTAGTTTCGTATTCCCTATGACCAGTGACTAACTAAGATGACGTCATGAGCACCGAGTATTGCTGATAGTCACCGTAACACTTTTTGACAGATGTTTTCGTATCGATATTTGTATAATTGGTATTCTGTAAGCTTAGTGGACATCAAACTGATAAGCATTTCAAATTGCAAAATATTCGTGAAAGACACTGCTCAAGGGTAGTGTTTTTCAAGTAAAAGTGATGATCACCGAAGCCGGTAATTAGTAAAGCAAGTGAAAGTTGAAACTTTTGTTGTTTGTTTGTGATTCGTGTGCGTAGAGAAATATTATGGCACGTCTTATTTTGTTGGGATTTGCTAAAGAAAAGCGAAAACAAGAATTTTTAAGTACTTATTGAGAGACGCCGCCTGCACGACGCTAGTAATCTACTACAGTTGCACAAGAGGGTTTATTGCAAATATAATTGTTTGAATACCTAAAGCTGGATTTCAACAGGCATTAGAAGAACTCAGTTTTTGATGGTTCATATGTGGCCTTAATCCGACCATGATCATGAGGAGGCATATTTTAATTGAAAAAATTGCCAATCTTTAAATGTTTTAATAGTAAGTAATAACAATACCTACTAAAATAATTCTACATTCATAATAATTATATATTCATCTACATAATATGTTTAAAAGGTAAATTAATTTTTTGTTTCAGATTTTTGGTGCTGTACATGATTCATACCTATGTGGAGTCAATAGGTACCCCATAAATTGTATTTTAGAAAGACTTGAAAGAAATGAAGAACACTGTTGGCTATATGATGAGAAATATTATTTTGGCTGGTTATTGATAATGAAGAGCTCAATGAATGTAAATGTGTTAATAGATATTTCGAGTCTTCAATCAATAAATAATTGGAACAAATATGAAAATTATTATTATTTTTAGGTGATCCTGAATATACACAGCACCCCTTGGATGATGACATCTAACTTAGGTGCAGCTCCGGGTTCACCAGAAGATCACTGCACAGACAGAAATACTGTTGAACGGTGTATTGGAGTACTGATAACATGTTGGCAGTGCAACATGGTACATCTACACTATAACCCAATTACAGCAGTCAATGTGGTGAATGCATGTGTTGTTTTACAAAACATTGCCAATTCATTGAATGTTCCAATGCAGAGCCTCAGAGTGATGTTGTCAGAACTAAGTCTACAGAGTGTGGTGGCAAGAATCATCGAAAATCCAGATAACTGTAGGGATATAACAGACCAAAAATTATGGAATGTTTCGAGATAATCGTTTATAATTATATAATGCATTCCATAATCATCGGGCTTAGTAATACTGATATTTTTGTTACTGTTTTAGCATTTATTACATACCTAAGAACACAAATTACATGTTTCATATTAAGAAGACAATAATACTTTAAAATACATATAAAGCTTTAACTTGAATGCTACTAGAAGTATTATTATGTACATAACTATGTACATCTTCTCCAGTGTCCTCATAAGCTCCATCACAGTTCCTTATGCAGCTGCATTTTGCTCTTCAGCAGCAATGTGCCGTAAGTATCTAAATGACGTTGGCCCAGCACCGCACCCTCTCATCTCCATGAACTGAAATTTACATATTTAAATTGGTTTGATGTTGAAGCCTATTATTATTTTAATTGATTTAAAAAAAACAAGCGCTCTAGGAATTTTAAGATTTACCTCATGTGCGAATTTACTTTTCAACTAAGATTAATCACTCTCTGAGTATACTAATGATGACTGAGTGAATTTTTTTTAGATTGTTGGTAAAATAACTATTTTAAGCAGATGGTTCATTTCTTGAGTTAATTTATTAACTAGTAAACTTACGTGGTCTAAAGTAGTGGTTCCTTATGCCACAGGTTTAGCAGAATTGCTACGGAGTCACACGCTTCTCGGGTGACTAACAGCCTGTGGACTTCCCGTAAAGTGACCCAATGATATATGGCGATGAGACTCCGCAAACTCCACCAGCAGTTCCATTTGGCTTACGGAAACTCTTCTGCATGCAGGCATCTTAAAAGTAGAAATTCTACATTAATACAATATATTAAATACTTGAATTTACCTTCAGTTACTTTGATCTAATAGTGATATCATTAGGTAATATTGAAGTTAAAAAAACTTTGATTCAATTAACAATTTTCACATTATAAACCATAACTTAATCGCTAACTGACCTTAAAGGATTTATTTTAACAAACTTATGGCTTCAGCACAAAATTGATTTCCCGCCATCTTTACATGTCATGTGTACATAAACCGCTTATGATGAAATGTTATCTAAAATGTAGTACTTCACACGTTCAAAAGGCGTTGTTCAATTTAGTCGTATAATAGTCGATAAGAAATAGAGGCGTCGAGTGTTGTATCGAAGAGCACCGCTCTCCGCCCGTTAGTCACCGTAACTTCATATCCACTCAATGTGATACGGAATACCAAAGTTGTACCATTCTCAGTTGTCATCAAAGTTCAGTGTACAACTGAAGCCAGTTAGTCACTGGTGATCATCAAGTTAGCGAATAGGGGGGCTGAACTGTCTCTTTGGACTTCAATGACACTGTCATGTCACATAAAAAATCGATTATTAATTAAACGATAATGTATAAATAATCTTTTTTTCATTAAAAAATAATCGATTTTGTTATATTAATCGATTTTTTCCAATTTTTTCAATAAATTCCATAATAAACGCCAAAATATTGTATTAATCATAGTTTTGTTAATTAAAATAAACAATAGAAAAGTTTTAAATTACCTACACAAATTAAAGTTTTGGAATTTATAATTAATATAACACAAAACTAAACTATTCTAATTAAAAAAAAACTAGAATACCATAGGCAATGAGTTTAGAAAGAGCTTAGGTAAGCGTTTGGATAATATTCGGCTCCTGGCCTTAGTTAATATGGCGTCAGCTTTCGAGAACATCTATCTGCTGGAGCCGAATAAGGCGGTACCAAAAGGTGCTTACACGCCAACTGTGTCAGTTTGGGATAAGCTCCCTCATAGCTTCTCCAGGATTATATAGCGTCTTATTTTAATCCTTTTAGAGGCGCAGCTATGTACGAGTTTAATTCGGATGTGAGACCGGTCAATGTACCTAATAGTAATTCGACCTAATAGAAATTCGCACTCGATAATCGATTAAAAAATCCATTATTTCCAATTTTAAAATCACTAAAAAAAACGTTTTTTATTGTTAAAAAAATCGATTGTTAATCGATTTAAAAAAAAAAACGATTATTATTTCACATTTCTACAGCAGTGACGGACGGATGACAAACATATAAACGGATATTATTACCTACTTAAAATCTCAGATCCTAAAAATCGATTCAAAATAAATCGGTAATACGTTAATTGGCTATCTTGCGATATTTATTAGATATTTACACCCTAAGGCTACCTTTCAGTATTGTATTATCTTTGGCTACCTTATATTCATCTGACTGGTTTACCTACGTTAGCAAACCAGAGATTGCAATACCAAATTTTATGTAAGAATTAATTAATGACAAAGCCCTTACAGAACATCCTCAAGTTATTACTTAGAAGAACATCTCTTGTAAAGCCCGTGTCAATGGCAAAAGACGTGGCATGCTCTTTTTCTGGAGAAGAAAGGTGAGAAATGTTTATTAATAATTACTATCGCCTACTGCTGCATTGCAGTAGGTACCTCACCACATAAATTACTTACCTAACTACATCAAATTAGGCACCCGTAGTGTATTTTTTTGTTATAGAGGTAAAAGTGGACAACCTGCCAACCTAGACAACTATAGAATAAAAATAAACTCTTGGCTCTACTGAGATCGTACCTATGGAGAATATCATAATGTGGTACCTAATTTACAATGAAATTTTAAATTTCAGCATTAAAGATCAAAAACTAATATATCCTGCTGCCTCCAGAAATCAAGAACCAATACTGCAAGTACTAAAACGTTTTTTAATTTGTGATGTAGACAGCACTGAAGATGAAGGTAGTCCACTGTTCTTGGAGATATCGTCGGGGTCTGGACAACATGTAGGATACTTCGCACCTTATTTTCCTGGTGTTAAGTTTCAACCCACTGAAGTGGATGGTGATCTACTTGGAAGTATCACTTATTACATGGAGCGCTGTCCAACAAAAAACATACTTAAGCCAATAATAGTTGATATTTGCAATAAATTATCACATTATGGTTATAAAGAGGGAAGTGTAGACTACATGTATAATGCCAATATGATTCACATTAGCCCATATGAGTGCACAGTGGGATTATTTGAAAATGCTGGAAATTACTTAAAGCCTGATGCTCTTCTAATAACGTATGGACCTTATAGTAAGGATGGTGTTATAAGTCCAGAAAGCAATATTCAATTTAATGCATCCCTTAAAGCTAGAAATCCCTCATGGGGGCTCCGTGATATAACTGACCTAATCAAGCTGGCAGAACTGAATGATTTGACCCTGATAGATACTGTAGAAATGCCTGCTAATAATAAAACGCTGATATGGAAAAAGAATTGAGTATGTAATTATGTATGTATCTATTCAATAATAATCACAGGTAATGCATAATTTAGATACTTAAAGCCTAAGATTATTGTAACCCTCTGCATGGAGATGAAGCATTCACACTCAACATGCCTCATTGGTATTTTTATAAGTACAACACAATAAGGGGCATCATAAATCGATTTCGTTTCGTCAGTGCAAACTGGGGGTAATATAGGAACACATAGAAATTAGAATTATCCAATAAATACAAAAATAAATATTTTGTAGCCCATTTTATTTATAGGTGTACCTGTGGTTTATGAACATAGACTTCAATCTAAATATTACGTATAAAAAAATATCGCCAGACTGACACACCAACTGTATGGTCCCAAACTAAGCAACGCTTGTACTATGAGTACCGGTACAATAGACCAGGGGCGATCCCAGTGACACCCAGACCTGGGCAAATTACGAAAAGGCCATTTCCGATATTTGCCCCGGCGGGAATCGAACTCGCAACCACTATGTGCAGATAATAAATACTATAACATAGATAATAGGTTCATGAAGTGGGATGCATAGATTTTATATCGATCTCAAACCTAAGAGCGATTTTAAGTACGCATTTGACACATAATTTTGTACTAGGATAACATAAGAATGACATGTCCATTATTTCATTAGCTAGAGACAAGAATTTTATTCCAAGCTTCTTGGCTATTATCTGTACAAGTAAGCTTGGTATTTTTGACAGATGTAAATTTTTCTGATCGACATAACTTTGCAATGACGAACATATTATTTCCTTAATTTAATGAATTTAAAAATTGAAAAGATATTAAAAAAATACATAGAACACAAAAGTCCCTAAAGATTCAAGCGTTATTCGAAAATTTGATACTTTTTATTGCTTCAAAGTAAAATTTAAATAGGAACACTGACAATAATAGACGCTTGTACAATGTTACATCGGTCGGACGGAAGGGACGCGAACAAGAACTTTATACATAACACTGGATGTTTTAGCACGAACAATGTTTTGAAGCCAAGAAATTTGACCTTGAATGACGTCACATATGTTTGTTGAGTGTTGTATCAGTGTTGCTAGATTATTAAAATAACAGCTACCGACAATCAGGAAAGTGAACGGTTGATCTATTTTTTTTTTTCTATATAAAAATAAATACTGAAGTCAAAAGAGGATTCTCAAATTGACGCATATGTAATATGTAAATAAAATCCATAAAAAAACAGACACGAAAACCATGGACTTGCGAAATCTTGGCTCATCACACGTTAGTTTGGGTATTTTATTGTGTTTATCATGGCAATTTCAGATGAAGTGTGAGAGGGTCAGAACATATGTATGTATGAAAAAAACCTGTCTTCACTCCGTAGTTCTACGTGCACTCTCCAGTGGTATTCTAAGCTTCTTGGACGCGAATAACAGGCAGTAACTGTTACAAATATCGATTACAAAAATTTATTATTAAAGATCATTTTTAAGTTTTTGTTACGAACGGGGGTCCTTTTGGTTGGGGTCTCTTTGGCTAGTGGTTGGGGTCTCTTTAGCTAGTATACCTCTTTTTAGAAAAATAAGGTAAAATAATAATAATTCTAATTTGAATTACGCATTCCATCGACTGGCCATATAAGCCGAACGTCGGGAACACTCGGGCTTAGGAGTGTGGAGTAAAGTCAAGAGGAAAGAAGAGGTTAAAGGAAGAAGTTAAGAGGAAGCAAGACTACCTGCCCGTATGCCACACACATTTGGAGCGAGGCCATCGAAAGGAATGGAGAGGCGATAGCCGTCTCTCTTGACATTTCGAAGGCCTTTGACAGAGTCTGGCACGATAGTCTTCTTAGCAAGCTTCCATCCTATGGTATATCAGCAGCCCTGTGTGTTTGGATATCAGATTTCCTGAGGGAACGGTCGATACGAGTAGTCCTTGACGGCTTCACATCTGACCAATTGGCAATGAATGCCGGGGTACCTCAGGGGTCAGTTCTCTCTGCTACTCTTCTTCCTGCTGCACATAAACGACCTTCTTAGACCTGGTATCTTTGGGTATGCAGATGATAGCACAGTATCAGAGAGATACTTCTCCGACGCACGAGCCGGGGCAACGCTGATTCAGTCCAAAAGAGAGGCTATGGTAAAAAGGTTGAATTTGACCTTGCAGGCAGTCTCCGATTGGGGCGATGCCAACCTGGTCAAGTCCAATGCTTCGAAGACCCAAGCGTGTCTGTTCTCTGCAAATCGGAGTCTATTCCAACTGACTCCGACTTTCCGGAATGTATCTGTGCCCGTGAAGGACCATTGAGCTGCTGGGTGTTACATTCAGTTCTAAGCTCAATTTGTGTCACTTTATTGAGTCCAAAGCCAAACTTGCTGCAATGAAGCTGGGCATCCTAGGGAAGGTCAGGCGGTACTTCATACCGGGGCAGCTTCTAAACCTATACCAAGCTCAAGTCCGATCGTGTATGGAGTACTGCAGCCATCTTTGGAATGGTTCAGCTAAGTATCAGCTGAAGGCTCTGGACTCAATAGATAAGCGGGCTAAAAGGCTCATTGGCAGTGAATCCCTAGTGCAGGCTAAGTTGCAGAGCCTGGAACACCGACGCAGGGTTGCCAGCCTATCAGTTTTCTACAGAATACATTTCGGGGAGTGTGCGATGGAATTACACGAGTTAATTCCCCCATCTCCATTCTACCATCGGACGAATAGACGCACGCATATAATGCATCCATACACCGTGGACATTCCTTCAGTTCGTACCAAGCGTTTCGCTTCCACTTTTATTGTGCGAACTGCCAAGGAATGGAACACCTTGCCGGCGTCTTTGTTCCCGGTTGACTATAACCTGGATGTTTTCAAGTCGAGAGTTAACAGGTACCTTCTAGGTAAGTATGCACCACCGTAGACCACATCGTCACTTACCATCAGGTGAGATTGTGGTCAAATATTTGCCTATATCGAAAAAAAAAACAACATTATTATTGTTGAATTCAAGTTTTTGTTTTGAACTTTTGTTAAACCTAATAAGGCGACGACCCTCCCATAGAAAACTGCTTGATCACGTGGTCGATTTCGTATGGAAGGTCTGTTTTTTTTCACTTTTCGACCCGTGTTTCTTTGGGAAAGTTGTTTACTTTCATGGTCTGAACCACCTATTTAAATTTGGCGGGAGGTCCAAATATAACCCTGTAATATTAAATAGGTACTTATTATGAATATTGATCCACTGTCGCATATCTACCCAATGTTTTATATTATGTCTAGTGCAATAAAGAATTTCAGACATAATACACCCACACCATCTCCTCACAGTTACAAGTATTTTAAAACGTTATTGTTTGGACTACTAGATAATAGATATTTTATGTTTCCCGTCTTATTTTTTATTTTTTATTTTTTATATGATGTGTCCCGTCACTATTCCGTCTGTCAAAAAAACCAAGCTAACTTGTACGGCCGAATCTATTTCCAAGATGAGTTTAGGGGTGGGGGAAAAAATGGCGGATTTCATTTGACAGCTGTCAACTGTCAAAAGTCAGTTGTCAATGTCAAATTTGGACGCTTAACTGTCAAATTTACTACTCTACTGTCAAAAAAACTTCCTACTAGCGCCACAAAATAGAATGAAAAAGATTTTCTTGAAAAACTCCCATGAAAAGTTGCTGTGATTGGTCATTCTTTTATGAATGACAAAATTTGAACCAATCATCTTCGATCGAGGCATACAAAGCTGTCAAAAGCTATCTATTCCCAAGATTGAAGTTTATCACCCACGTGTTTAATTACGCTAATGTTTACATTTTTTACTACTCAAGATCGACGTGTATGACCACGTGATTGGTAACCCTCTACATTTTTACAAATCAACAATGATCATGAAATTTGTCATTATTTCTCGTAAAGTGCCTAATGGCGTTCCGTAGTGTTCTGTGCTAGTATTATATTAACCCAGATTAGAGATATGTACCAATATAGTCTCGATAGAGAATCATAATCTTGTTTAGTAACCGCGTGCGGATAAGTTTTGCCTGAGTGAGCGATTCCAGGGTGTTATTTGGATTTGTATATTATTAGTTTGAAAGAAAAAGGAAATCAATATGTGGAGGTATCCACGTTCAAAATTAGAAGAACAATTCATCAGAGTCTAATAACATATTGGTATTGTAGGTATATGCCTCCTGCCACCTATTGCTGGAGGTGGTACCGGCCTTTGGTAAATTTAAAGAATGTAGATACTGGGAGCAACATGGTTAGTAAGTAAGTATATGAGCAAAGAGTGTATATTTACCCCACACATCTCCCAATGTGAGGGGGTTTCAGGGCACAGTTCACTATTCTTTATTCAACCAGCGATAGCTTTAAAGTATCAGCAGCAGTGATCTCTAACTGTTCTTTACACTTATGAATTCAGTAAAACAAGTTGTGCATTTAACACAATGTTTATAGATAGAGTCAGTCAGCCGACCATTATTAAGTATTGTTTTCATGCTACTTATAGAGTGAACCATGTCAGTGCAGTTTTCCAGGCTGGTACCAAGTTTGACCATCCATTAATACTATATTAAATGAAGGGAGGTCTGCGTTCAGTCTACATTGATATAAATAGTTATCTATCTGTATGTAGTTCCTAAATAAGTACTTCATTACAAAAAATGGTTCCATAAAAATTAAAAAGTGTATGGTGTATGTAGATACACAAATAGCATAGGTAAGTACTTATTAACTTGTACCTATGCCTTAGGGCAATCATCAGCACATCAGTTTGGGATTACCTAATACTCAAGTAAAAAACTTATTTATTCTACTTAGGTACAGAGGTAAGTATTATTTTTACATAAGAACCTAATAATTACTTTACTCTATGAGGTGGTAAGCTAGGTAGATAAGTATATAAGTATTCTGTGTCGCTCATAATATATAGGTAAGTACCTAATAGGTACATAGGTAGGTACTTATTATTTCTATTAAGTTATGTCAGAAGGTACAATAAGGTACTTAAACTAATCTGTAAGTAGCCATCCAAAGAGAATACAATACCATTTATACGCTACGGCGTAGTGGCCTACATCTATCTATATATATATAACTCAAAGGTGACTGACTGACATAGTGATCTATCAACGCACAGCCCAAACCACTGGACGGATCGGGCTGAAATTTGGCATGCAGGTAGATGTTATGATGTAGACATCCCCTAAGAAAGGATTTTGATTAATTCTACCCCAAGGGGATAAAATAGGGGATTTAAGTAATCGTAATCTTATTATAGTTAGACTTATTTTCTGTTTATTATGCCTATGTGGGTAGGAATGTGACGAGTTTCAGTATCTTCTATCTATATATATAAAAGAAAGTCGTGTTAGTTACACTATTTATAACTCGAGAACGGCTGAACGGATTTGACTGAAAATTGGTGGGGCGGTAGCTTAGAACCAGGAGAAGGTTATAGGATACTTTTTATCCCGTTCCAGTGGAACTTGACATAAAACGTGAAAACGTGTTATTAATGAAAATGACAGCTAATGCCAGCAAAAAAAATATGAATGAAAAAAAAGTCTAGCCGTTGATTATTTACAAATGGTATAAAAAAGGAGAACAAACAGCTAAAATTTCGTCTATAGTTAAATATGGTTGAATATTTGATAATTAGAAATTTTGAAGTTGACAGTTGATATGTCAGTTTCGAATTTCTATTAGCTTATTGTACGGATATTATCATTAGCAATACGATGCCGCGTCCAAGACAATCTGATCTTTCGCGACAAAGCCGTAATGTAACTAGGATTCGAAACATTGCGAATGAAAGAACTGAAGAACAAGAAATTGGAAGTGAAGAGCGCCGCGGTAGTATGGCTCGAATTCGTGCTTCTCAATCACAAGAGCAAAGAGAGGTAGCCCGTGAAACGGCTCGGTTGGCAATGAGGAATCGTCGAGCAAACATCAGAGATCAAGAACTAGATAACTAACAACGCACTAGAAGAAATTTATCAAGTACTGATTGTGGGATTTTCACGGGTCGGAAGACCATCAGCGTTATTTGTTCTTGCGCCTGATAATAAAACGAAAAATGTACTCTATCACAAGGTGCTTCAATGAAGAGTGCAAATGAAGCACCATAATACATGGCAAAGATATTGTTACCTAAAATACACAAACCCACTGCGTCCCATTGTAAGCCAGATTGACACACCAACATACAGTCTGGCCCAGCACGTAGCGAAGGTGCTCTCACTACTAAGAGGACACACAAGAGCACATACAAAGGATTCATAACATTTTGTAAGTGAGATTAAACATATACATCATGCTAACAATTAAACCATGGTCAGTTTTGATGTTCAGTCTGTGTTTACCTGTCTACCTGTAGCAGACTGCATCACAATAGTATCAAAGAAGCTAGAGGAGAACAACATGGCAGAGGAATATGCTGAATATACTTAAACGGTAAATCTAACCACCATCCAACACAGTTAGCTACAGTGGGTATATCTTTGTTTCAGAGAGCACAAGGGATCTGAGATCAGCAACACCTGGCTGACGAAATACATCATGTCAAGCAAATAGTTGTCAGACACTGTGAGCAATTTCTGCGTGGATCGGACCGCAACCAACAACTAAATATGAGGGAACCAAGTTAATAACTTTGACATCAGGAAGTCTAACACCTCAGTCCCCCGTGACCATGGCTGCTGTAAAGCCACCGAAACTTCGGGAAAATAAAAAAGGAAATAAACGCGATAAAATCTGTATAATAGTTTTATTTGAATACATTAGATGGCCAATAAATAATCATTATATTTGTATTTTAAAATGAATATTTAATTAATCATTTTTTAAATCAGCACATTTATAACCTCAATGGCGAAACAAAGTTTGCCGGGACAGCTAGTATTATATATTTTTGAAAACCTGTCAGAGAAGCTAATAAATAAGATGGAGTTAAACATTTCCAAAAATACAACTTTTCACAGAAGGGTTTAAAACAAGAAGCCATATATAAAATTCTTGGTTTAAAAGAATCATATCCGTGATGACATAAAAACTTATAGTCTATGGTCTCATTAAAAAACAAAATCTTGTCATCATTGTCTATGGTCGCCATACGTCAATCTTGACAATAACTCTTTCGAACTTGTACAGGGTATAGAGATCATAAATACAAAGTACTCTGTGGACAGAGAGGTGTTAACTATGGTCTAAGTTTGTGGATCACTTAGAACCAAGAACTTTATACATAACACTGGATGTATTATCACGAACAATGTTTTGAAGCTAAGAAATATGACCTTGAATGAAGTTACATGTGCTTGTTGCTCCTCTCTCAAGGGTGACCACATCGGATCTCAAGTTAGGACTTACGGTTTCGGGCCCATATTAATAAATCGAAGTCTGAGAGAGCGATCTTAGAAATGTCATTCTTATGTCATACCAGTACAAAATGACATCTCAAAAGCGTACTCAAGATCGTTCCAAGACTTATGTGTTAACAATGTGCAATGCTTGTTAGGTGCTACGCATATTTTAAAGCTTGCTAGAAATGTCTTCTTAGATTATACATTAACAACGCCGGATGGAAATGTCATTTAAATTTATTAAAGAACTTCTCATAGTTCAATTGAAAGAAGGGTTCAAATTGACCAAAAAGTTACAGGTGGACATGTCAACTATCATAGTATAAAAAATAATATATGTACGTCTTGCAGCGCAGACACTCAGTTCCTCTGTCGGTGATGCTATTGATTTCTTGTGCAGCAGTGGTGATCCCAATTTCAGTGGAAACGAAGCTACCACAATATTTATTAGAATAATAAACAGATTGTTTGATAATTATGAATATTTACGTAATCATGACTTTTTTAATCTTAATCACATCACACACATTTTTTGTATTGTATTGTTATTAAATGTGTTTGTTATTACTATTTGTAACTTGACCCTGGCGAAATACCTATTAAACAAAGTGGGCCATATTTTTAGAGAAAGAAGAAGAATCAATAATTTATAAATCTTCCAAGTCACCGCAATCAAAAGATACAACCATTTAAGTCACATCACATATGTTGATACGCGTTACAAACTCACTCATCATAAACAAATAAAAAAAATGAAACAAGCCAGTGAAACTATTTCCATAATTACTTAAATTTAAAAAAATATAAATATGCGGTATATTTCAGCTATCTGTGAAAGTCCCGTCAAAATCGGTCCAGCCGTTTCGGTGATTACCCGGAATAAACCGCTTCAACCCGCTTTTTTGTTATATGTACTGTACGAGTATGTACTTGCATTATGCATTTAGTGAAAAGGTGTTATTTTGATATTACAAACAGGCACTCCAATTTTATTTATTTGTATAAATAACAGAACCGGCATTCGAGCTTACGCGCCTTCTCTGCGCGTTCTCTCGCGCGTTCTCTCTAACTATCACTAACTCACAGCGCGGTACCAGCGCGAGCACGTATGCGAGCCGAACGCCGCGCCGGCTCGGCTCCTGCCTAGGGTGGAAGCGTGCAGGAGGCAAAGTTAGTTATACACACACACCAGTCATAAAATAGGTACCTATTGGGATTGTGCTACTTATAAACTTAGCACAATCACAATATATGGTGGGTACTCATATAAGTGCAATATGATGATATTTTTGACTTTGGAGCATATGATTAGTATAATACTTATGTATCCTTCCTTACTCAGAAAATCTGAAATACAGTGAGATGATGGTCACCCTTCTTAGGTCAATTGTTCATGTATAAAATATATAAATATAGTACGAAAAGTACAACAGAAACTGTTATATCATTAATCAATAGCCACACAATACTAATAATAATAATTTATTGATGTTTTATTATGTCTCCCATTAAAAATAATATAAATATGGTTAAATACGGTTATTAGCGTAAAATAAAATCACCCGTGAAACTTAATGTTTGAGTTTGGTATCCATACACTTCTGCAATTTTGCACAACACAATACATCGTTAAAATTACAAGGATACACTTTTATTTAAACATTAAACTAATTTAAAAATGCGAAGTGCTTGAAAATCTTTGACAGATTGGCCATAGTGTCAAATAGAGTGTTCTATCAGTGTTGCTAAATTATTAAAATAGCAGCTACCGACAATCAGGAATGTGAACGGTTGATCTATTTTTTGTTTTCTATATAAAAATAAATACTGAAGTCAAAAGGGGGTTCTCAAATTGATGCATATGTAAATAAAATCCATTAAAAATCAGATACGAAAACCATGGACTTGCGAAATCTTGGCTCATCACAGGTTAGTTTGGGTATTTTTTGTGTTTATGATGGCAATTTTAGATGAAGTGTGAGAGGGACAAAATGTATGTATGTATGTAAAAAAACCTGTCTTCACTCCATTGTTCTACGTGATATCTCCAGTGTTGTGTGTTCTAAGCTTCTTGGTCATAACCAATAACTTTATACAGTGTCGTTCTAAGCTTCTTGGCCATCACCAGTAACCACATTTCACTAATCTGTGGCTCTGTGCGCCGCACGTAGTGATCTCTATTATATTCTCTTTGGTAGTGATTACACGCTTTGTCTTTGCCCGCTTATTGTTAAAGAAAGAATATGGGTAGATAAGTATTTTGTTTGTTTATAAAATCTTAATAAAGATTTCTATTTATGATCAAATACTTGACTGTACTTGACACACAAGCAAGATAAATACACACGATATGGCAAAACGATCAGCCTCGGTGGCTTTTGATGTTAAAGAGGAAGGAACACAAAAGAAAAGTGATGGAAAAAAGCATTCATTAGACTCTGATGAGGAAGATAGTGGTGCTGAAGAAGAACGTAACAATGTCCTTAAAGCCGATGATATTGAGGGCGAAGAAGACGGAGTCGGGGGCATGGAAGGTGAAGTGAGTACTTACCAACAAAAATAGGTCCATCCGTACTAACATCGTAGACTTATAAAGCAATTTAAAATATTGGGTTAATCGTGAATTTTTTTAAATCTAGAAATACTCATTGTTTCATGCGTTTATTGATTTTAGAATTTACATATTATGCTGGAAAAAAAAATATTTTTAAAATAATTAAATAGGTTTGCATATTATTATACACTGCTGGTTGGACACTATGCTCAGCTAAGTAGATATTTGCCTGTATACATAAATAAAAAGGTTACCAAAACACTGGAGAATAGAAGTGCCCCTAACAAGCATACTTACTTGCCTCTCATAATTTTCAAATCATAAATGTATTAGCTTCTTATTTTCATTTTCAGATAACTATTACACCCTTCAATATGAAAGAAGAACTGGAAGAAGGTCATTTTGATAATCAAGGTCATTACCATTGGAAAAAGGAAAAAGAAATCAGAGATGGATGGCTTGACAATATAGACTGGGTGAAAGTTAAAGGTAGACCTGAAGATAAATATAAAGTTCACAAGGATGATGATGATGAAAAAGGTCTTGGGGATGAGTCAAGCAGTGAAGATGAACAGCCAGAAGAAAAGTTTGATTTGACACAAAACTATAAGGAAATTCTACAACACATGAAGCCCAAAGAGACAATTGCAAAGACAATACAGAGATTAGGTAAATTTATATTTTTTTCTGGTCAAACTAACATGTGGTATCTGGAGTCAGGTATTTTCCAGTGATTTTATTGTCTTATTTAACTGACCACTAACTTTATTTCAGGAGCAAGTTCAAAAGTATCTAGTGCTGAGCGTTGGAAACGAAAAAAAGCTGGGATTGTTGATGAAAACAGCAAAATCGTTACTAGAGTAACAGAATTGGCCAACCAAATTCTAACTAAAATGGGTAACATGGACATTTATCAAGAAACTTATGAGAAAATCAAGGCAATTGTAGCTAAAAATGAAGGCAAGAAAGAGGATGCCGATTTGGACATGTATGCTGATGACTTTGATCAGAAGGAAAAGCAGGTTTTGGGTAAAAATGATAATGAGCCTGAAGAAAATATGGACGAGGATGCTGAGGAACAAACTGTGAGATGGGAATTCAAATGGAATCAGAATGATGAAGAAACATCAGGACCCCACACAACAGAGCAAATGCAAAAGTGGTCATCGGATGGTTACTTCAAGACTGGTGTTTGGGTAAGAAAGCATGGAGAGGACAGCCAGTTTTACACTTCCAACAGGATAGATTTTGAGTTATATTTGTAAAACTAATTATTTTTAAAAATTCAGATGAATTGTATTCTTAAGGGTACATAAATAAAAATACATATATTACTTTATAAATACTTCTTTTGACCTTTGAATAGTTTACCAGTAAATGTGTGCATATTCATTTCAGTTAAGAATTTTGCAATTTGATTAATTAAAACAATGAATAGAGTAATAACTTGAACAATAACAAATTGAGATATAGATGTTCCAATATCTAGCCAGCTTCCAGTGTTTCTCACATTATACAACAGTTGTATTCCCATTAAATTTGAATATATTAACACTATTATATTTAAGTAGCCACTGGGTGCCTGAAATAATATAAATAATTAATATTATCCAACTGGAAACACATTTCTCCTCAAATCATACATCTGCTTTTATTTAATTTATAAATTATTACCTTTGTCAAGTGTTGTACAGCACGAAAACTGCTTGCCACACTCAGGAATGGTGCCAGCGTTTTTAATAATATAAGTGTTGTAATTACAAATGGTTGAAAAGATGTTATAAAGCAGGTCACCCATCTGACTTCAAATGAATTCAAAGATGCAATGTTACCCGTGCCAAAAAAGGCTAAAATAATATACAAGATCTGTATGGAAGTTAAGAAAATGTTTCATAGGATTTGTTCACATTATTTTCAGTTTGCTAAAATGATTAGTACATTTACTTCAGTTAAAAGGATACAAAAAAGAATGCTCTTCTGTAATCTTGACTAGTTATGCCTCTTTCTAATGTGGGTAAACTTTTTAAACCCTGCTCATTACCAAAACTGCTTTCAATTAACTGAAAAAAAGTTACAGTATATTTGAAGTCTGTGTGAAATTTATAATTTATTAGAAACAGGTGTTAAAATTTAACACTCTAATATATTTTTTGTCAATTACCTCCACATTTCTGGTGTGAAGTAACCGGTATTCAATAAATATCCAACATGTAACATTGAAAACGAGAGCCACCATAAAGAGTCCTTCATGCGATACTGACAATAGTAGGTAAAATATTACAATAGAAGTATGTATGGCTAGTAAACGTCCAAGCAGCCTCTTTGTGAATGTTAATGGTAATATGATTGAAACCACTGTAAAAAGAATAAATATATTACATAAATAATAATTTAAAACATTTTACATAATATAAACAGTACATTGGTTACCTGCTGTAGTCCAAGATAAAGCTTGAAAATAGGACGAAACTGAGGTCCCTTCTTCAAATCTCTTGGATTGGACGTAAATATTTTGAAGAGAAGCTAACAGTAAAACTATTTGTACTGCTATTAGAACTATCTCTTTCTTATCTTCTTTTTTAATAGTATAGAGTGGCAGTAAAACTTTGTAAACATACACTATTATTGCCACCAACCAAATGATACCTGCAACAATGCTAACAGAAATGGTTATTGCTTTAATTACTTCAAAACCACTGAAAAAATTTACATATTATTGTACTTACACTAGTTCAATGAATACTTCTTTGCCTACAACGGGCATGAAAGAGAATATGCTTAAAGAAATACAACCTATAAGCCAGATAACAAGTACTGGTAGAGACAATTGATGTCTAGTTGAAGAGAAGAAAGGCCACAGACCCATACCAATCAGTGGAATACTTAACATCCATCTGTGAGTGAAGGACAGACTCTGAAATGTTTACAAACTTTGCATTACAAATTACAAAAAAAATATATGACAAAAGCTTAGTTAATATACAAACCATTGAAATACAACCCATTGCATAATTAAGTATTTGGATTAGTGTTGAACAAATTTTCCCATTTTTTCTGAGGAGTTTAAACACATGTACCCAAAGTGATGGCGACGATAGTGCATACCACCACAAAATTATAGGCAGCATAAAGTACATATAATACTGTAGTGGTAAATGTTGAGCTGAAATATATCAATTTAAATTAATAAGAAAAATAATTATAACGATGGTATAAAACAAAACATTAATGCCCTTTCTGTTGCACATAAAAAACAAATAAAATGTATTTTTCTTATATTATGATAATAATAAGTAGGATTGCAATACAGCAAGATTAGATAAGTTTAGTTTGTGTACCAACAGAATCAGCACCATAATCTACTTTTTGAGGTATTTATAATTACCATATACTAAATAGAAGGATATAAATCCTAAAATCGAAAATATTATATTGCTCAAAATAGTTTTTGATGAAATAAAGCTTCTATCCTTCAAATCAGAAGCCTCTATTTGATTATTAATTGTCTGTTCAGATATCACTCTCAATAAGCATAATATCCAACCCATAAAAGCCATTGTGACTAGAACAAGCAAAGGGTGTTGGTAATAATTATGATAATATCTTAAGCCTGAAAGACTTAAATCAATTATTTCTTGACTTAAAATTATCAATTTTTCATATTCTTCTTCATGTAAGAGCCTCTCTGTGAATTCAATAAGTTCTGTATATTTCTCTTTGCTAAATGGTTCATATGGTTGATATATCATTGATATGACATTCTTCTCCACATCATTTCTCTTTTTATTATATTGCGATGCTAATTGCCTACAATTACTGTAAATAGCTTTAGCTTTGTTGGGCAGGGTCATATCTAATATTTCTGTGGATAATTTGCCCTGGAAGTATAAATAAATAGGTTGAGACAAAGATAATAATTCATATTTTATATAGGCAATCTTTAGCAAACAGTCTCTCTGTACTCAAAAATACCGCCATACTTACAATGGAATTAACAGGTACAGGAATAGAAAGAATAGTAGACATCAGTGGTGTCAAATCCACTTGATTAACATCTAATCTGTGATCCAAAGATAAACCATTTGTTGAGGGGTCATAAAGGACAATGTTTTGTGCAATTTGCTTCACTCCTGAACCCCATATTACATACGGTGTTTGTGTTTCATGATGCTCACCAGCCCCATGTGACCCTATAATATAAAATCAAATTTGCCTTTGGTTGCCACTTCGAATTGAATAGCCATGTCTCTAATTATGACAATTAATTATAAATTGCCATTTTTTAGTAGTAAAGCAATATACCCCAGTCTGTCATTCCATGGTCTGAAGTCATAAGAAATGTAGTTCTACCATCATCACCATAATAATCTCTGATAATCTTTTCCATTTCTTTTATTCCTTCATCTACATGTGCTAGAGTTGTCAAGAAGTTCCTGCAAGCTCATGAGAAATTACTATTTAATTTATTACTCATTTAACAAACCTAGATACCAACATTATAATGAAATTAAAAACTTACAATGTTTTAGGCTTGTGGGTGTGACCTGAAGTATCAGTCCCCAATAGATGTAAGAAAAATGCTATCTTGTTCCTCTGTAGCTTACTTTTAACAAAATCATCATATTTTGCACTTTGGAAGAATTGTCTCACTTTATCAAATACCCATTTATCAAGAAGTGTTGTATTTCTGTCAGTACTAAAACTTTGATCATATGGGTCAAAGTCATGGACTTCTATATGATTGTCAATATGCCCTTTAGTGAATATATTAACAATGTCGTATGTGCCCCAAGACCAGGTGTAAGTCGATTGGTTGAAGACTGAATCAAAATCAACAGGATTCTCTTTCCAACCTTTGGCTACAGCAGAAGGGTCTTCATAGAAACCCGCTATGACTGCAACATGGCCTGGCCGAGATTCTGTTGGTACCTGTGTATTTGATATCCCCCATCTCCCATATGAGTTTGCTACTGACCTGAAATAAAGTTGGTGTCCATAACAGATTTCGGCTAAACTTACTTTTACTTAGGGACAGTCCGGGAAATGTAAATTTATATCTGAATTGTTCTAGTGTCCCAAATTGTTCTAGAAATGGGATAATTCATCCCATGTCCCGGATTCCTCAAGCCGCCTTACATATCCACCTCTAATATTGACATAATCTATGAAATCGGATATTCAGCAATAAGTGTTCTTCACCCTATGTTGACTTTTTCTAGTTTGTTATTCTTAAGTATGTTTGTATTATTCCAAAGGTACCATTTATGCACCTTTGTACCAAATGTAATCAATGCCGTTTAACCGTTTTCACATACGCCCTCTGCCCCTCGAGCATTTAATCTGGACATTGATATTTCTTTAAGTTGGCCACCATAGGTCTGCCTAGAGAAATGCCTGGAAGACTGAACTAACCGTAGATAATTCATTGTAGTGTAGTTGACGAACGACTCGGCCCTCAGACCGTCAACGATAAACAGGACGAGACGGTCGGCGAGAGGCTCATGGTGTGGCTTATAAGGAACTACATTCATCACAATTGGCGATTTGAAATATATATCAAAGATTGAAAATAAAAATATCAAATGTACAACTATTCCCACATTAAACATATCGAAGTTTTCTATAGAAAATCATAACAAATTCGGAAAAAAGCAACCCGCAGGATACCTATCTGTCAGACAGTATTGTCAAATTGACATTGACACATTGTCAAAATTACTGACATACTGTACAGACAACCCCATGGAGCTAGGATGCAATGGAAACGTCTATTTCGACATTTTCGTATTATATATATATATGAAAAAGAAAGAAAAAAACGTCTATTTCAGAAAAAAGCATATAAGGCATAGAAACACAACCTTCTGGTTATTTTACAAATATAGAATTTTAAATGTTCGCTATATAGCAAACATTGGCAAAACATCGGTATTCGTACCCATTACATTAGGCAATACATGTGCATTTCCCGCAGGCCGGCGAGGTGAAGCTTGCCGTCCAGGCAGACGCACCGGCGGGAATCATCGCTGTAGGGGAATAACGCTCAATAATAACGCCAATAAAATATAAAACCATATTGTCTTTATTTAAAGATAAAAAGGGAAGAGAATAGAAGGGTCTTCCCATCCTAGCAATCTCTGAATTGACTTATCTTTCTCTTGAAATAAAAGTTTATTTTAGAGATTCGAAAATAAGAATAACCCTACGATACAGAATATAATAGTACACGTCAAACCACAGTCTATACTGTTAATATACAGAACTATGGACAAAAATACTAATAGTAGACACTGTCCTGAAAATCTTCAATATCTTCAATGTCCATATCAGTTCCCGCAGAGAGTAATTTAAGTAATTCTTGTTCTTGGGCTTTCAATAAATTGTTTAATACTACATCGCAAGGGATTTTTTCATCTAAAGTCTCTTCAGGGGTGAGTCCTAAAGTAATAAACGCTCTTCTTCCTTGTCCGGCGCTTAGCCAACCTCTTTGTCCAGGGTCAAAACTTTTTACCACAGCTTCCAAATGTCTATAAAAGAGAATAAAATATGATTAACTTATTAGAACTCACGTCAGTTATTATAAGTAAGCAAACAACGCACTTGAGCATAAGAAGGGGGCAACATACACTATTTTTTGCACATATTGATAGAGTAGCCACACTCAAAGCTAACCTCAGATGACACTACCATCACTGTTGCTATTAGTGAGATTTTAACACGTGTACCTACATGAATATACATTTTTGTCTACAAGAATGTTAATAAGAATATACAAAAATAGGAAAGGATGAAAGTCTACTACCATGAGGGGCAGCTGCCCCTGCTTTCCCCAAGTAGGTGCACTGGTAGTTCCAGCAGCAGTGGTTAAACTGAATTAACGAAATTCAGGAACAAAACCTTATAACAACTTACCTAATTACTTACGTTGGTATTAGTTTGTACTAAAGGCTGTGCAGGATTTATCGCAAAATGTTTTACCTTTTTTCGTATAGAACAGGAGCTGAAGCGTGACCGGCACGAAACAACATGCAATCATTAAGCAAATTCTCTAAATAGATTATTGGTTTATCGGAACCTTCAGCTATTACTTTAGTAAGAAGGAATCTTATTAATTCTGGAATACGGCGCTCACGCAAATAGTTTTCAGTTCTAGCAACAGTTGATAAAATTAGTTTTTTCCGCTTCGAAATTAAAATCTTCTCTGATGAATTACCATCTATAAGACATTTACAAACTGGTATAGGTGAAGGTCTTCTTCGTGTGGTTTTCGATTCAGGTTCAATATTAGAGTATTCTTCTTCCATCATCTCCATTCTCTATTTTATCATATATCTCGAATCTTTGATGCTAATCAATCGACCACAAACAACGTTTTGCTTGGCTCTTTGAAAACAATTATATTATGTACAAAAAATCTTGATATCGAATAAATAATTTATTTCTCTGGGCCTCAAATGTCATAAAATACTTACATACATGTTGCATATATGGAACCAACCTTTGTGGAAACAACCAACATTGAACTAAATACTAAACAAAGAGAATACAATACAAATGTATACACATGAATTAATTTTCACAGCACTGAATCAAATTTCAACGTTACGCAAATATCATTCATTTGTTAACCATTTTGCATAATCCACTAAAATTATGAAAATTAATATATTTTGGCACTATGAAATGGTTAGCGGTTGAAATAAAAAACCAATACGCTGAGCAAGACGTAAGATTTATCCCATTCAATCTAACGCAAAGATAGCGTCAAAGAGTATGTAACTCAAGAATATTATTACCACTCCTCACTACGTTTTGTCCTGTGCATGTGGTTCAAGTGTCGTCAGACCAAGAATTGTATATATAAGAGTTGTTGTATATCAGCTTCTTCCTTAGAAGACGAGTCCAAGAATTTTATAAATAATACTCTAAGCTTCTTGGACGAATCCTACAGACAGACCAAAGACAATGTAATAGAGAAGACAGACGTTCTACTTGACAGAAACAACGCTCAATGCTACCAAACTTGCAATAAATAAATTCAAAATTCCTTCAAAAAGTAACTGAACCAAACCAAACGGTGGCAGATGTTTGCGGGAAAATTTAATGAGAATATTTAATTTATCCACTTAAACAAAACAAGTGCTTTCTTCTGTGTTTGGCTAATACATTAACATAAATGTTTTTTTTTAATAGTGGTGAACGTTAAAAATAATCAAACATGGGAAATGACACCGACGAAATACATATAGGAAAAATCGACGACTGTAAGTTTTTATCATAAGAGTTAAAAATAGGTTCAAACTAAGAGTAATCATTGGCCTCAGCTGCGCGCAGCGGGTATAAATTACATTCTATATACGTATGTGGAATTTTATGAAGCCTTTGACGACGGACAACAATTATAGGGCTTTGTTTGGAATTTATTGGATGATTATAGATGATGATAGAAACATACCTCAAATTTTAATCCTACTTCCTTGTTGCAGGCGATTCTGATACTCGCATGACTGGGCAGGAAATGGATATTATTAGACAGAGAACTATTGCGTATGAATATCTTTGTCGGTTAGAAGAAGCAAAGACTTGGATGGAGGCATGTCTTAGAGAAAAGTTGCCACCTGCCACGGAATTTGAAGAAAGCCTCCGCAATGGTGTCTACTTAGCCAAATTGGGGAATTTCATTTCACCTGATTTGCTACCAATAAGTAAAATCTATGATATTGATCAAAAAAGATACAAGGTATGAAAGTTTTCAATAAAATCACAACTGAAATTTTCTTCAAAACAAAATTATAACTTATCATTTTAATGTGTTTATAAGTGGATACTCACTTAATTATACTTATTAATCTTGTAAACAAATTTGTTGCAATTAGTGCTGTTTATTTTGGTTTAAGGTCATGGGTCTACAGTTCAAACATACTGATAATATTAATAAATTTCTTCAAGTTTTAAAGAAGACTGAATTGCCTGTGGTAAGTCCATCAACAGACAGTTATTAATTACAGTTAATCTCTAATTCTACTAACAATCAATGAATATGGAAGTAATTATTATATTTTACAGACATTTCAGCCAGAAACTACAGATATTTATGATAATAAAAACATGCCCAAAGTGATGTATTGCATACATGCTCTCAGCACTCATTTATTTAAACTTGGCAAAGCTCCACTTATACATGATGTTTTTGGAAAAGTTGTTTTTACAGGTACACAATTTTATGTAGCAATTCTGTAATTATTGCAATGTAAATAATTGTTTGGCAAATTATTGATAAATTATAATGTTTTAATTACAGATGAGGAATTAGATTCTATCTCAAAAGACTTGCAAAAATATGAGCACCCACTTCCTATGTTTCAAAAGATTGGAGGAATTCTATCTAAAAACAACTGTGAGGATGGTGCTTCACAGCACAAAGCTGTTATTGAGCTGAATAAGCTCTTGAACACAGAGAAATCTATCACTTCTGCTTTACTCAATCCACAGCTTAAGTTGAAACATGTACAGAATAGATTAATAGAGGAGTACAAGAAAGTTTTGCAAGCTGCCAAATATGAGAAGGAACATGTAGCTCACAACCGTTCCCTCAATGACAGCTACATACCAGATGAATATGATGACCTGCTCACTCTAGTTGAAATACAGGGGCATATCACATCGCTCAATTATAAGTACCTGTGGAAAAAATTGTGTTCTGCATCACAAAACGGTGATGTCAACAGTTTACATAAAATGTTCACCGAAGACTGGGTGAAGATCAAAGATTACAATTGCAACAATTTAGATTTCTACTGTGATGTGGTCAAGGAAATCACAAATTACAATAAAGACGTAGATGTTGAAAGTGTCACTAATTGGCATAAGATATTTCAAAATATTATTATTGAAGGCAATCGCAAGTCTCTTGAGCACACGGACCATAAGACGGCCGTAGCGGATGTTAACAGGGCATTAGATGAGGGTACTTCCCAAGAGCTTTATGTCGCTCTGAACAATCCTAATTTAGAATTGAACTTTAAAATAGATAAGTATGCTGTACCACTTTTGTACGAAGAAATGAAACTGGAAAAATGTGAATTAGAGAAAAATTTAAATGAAAATGAAATAGCGGCTTCCGTGTCATATTTGTTGACGATTGCTTCAATATCTGAAGCTGTTGAGAGGGGTGACGATGTTGCTATGTGGAACTCCCTGAATTCTAAACAACTGCAGCTTGACGGTCTGCGCCCGCATTGCCGACGCAGATACTTGTCGGCGCTGGTCTCGGCCTTGGAAGTAAAAGCCAGGGAGGAGTGTGCATGCCCACTGCTTACCCTGGAAGATATTGGAGATACAATTGACATGGTTAATTTGAAAGATGACGATAACGAGGAATGTAAGTACATAAATCTATTTCTAAGTACCTACCATAATTTTTAAGATTATTTTTTAATTATCCCATATTCCTTTCAGTGGTGTTGGTTATAGAAAACATTAATAAAGCTGTTGTTAACGAAGATGCTAATACTTTAATGGGTCTGATGAAACATTCAAGTTTAAAGTTATCAACACCATTACACAAAGATGAAAGCCATCTTTATTTACGAATGTTAAAAAAGGCATTGCTTCATAAGGATTCCCAAAACCTATGGTTTGACGATATTGTTGATACTGTCAATTCAGTCAATGCAGAATCATTGAAAGTTAAAGAGCTGACAGAAGCCTTAGTCCAATTGAACTTGGCAGTGTTGAAAAATTATGTTGATGAATTCTGGGCTGCTCTTTCACACCCTGCGTTAGCAGTCACTGGGATGTTCGATCGCACTTGCAAAGATATATATTTCCAGATGTTTTGCAAAGCTCTAAAGAAAAGGGGCCATCATATTTGCCCCTGGATCGTGTGCCACACTGAAGCCGGTAATACTGTGTACATCGATGTGGAATCGTACACATACAGCTGGACCACTCCCAAGGACTTTGTCCCTTATGCTCGGTATTTGACTAGAAAAGACATCTATATAATTATAGAGAAAACTAACAAGCACCATGTTAATAAATACAAGCAAATTGTCATGGAAAAGTGTATTGTCAAACTACAAGCTTACTGCAGAGGGTATCTTTTAAGAAGGACTCTAGATGAGAGGTTTGAGTTGTATAGAAATCATGTCGAGTATATAATAAAGATACAATCGTGGTGGAGAAGAATTGTGGCTGAGAGGAAATACGGCACTTTGATAAGATTTAAAACTATTGAAGCTAAATTAAAGAGGGAGCGGCAACAGAACCCACTGGCGTGGTACAAAAGTCAGGTAAGATTGTTTATTATATTTCACTATCGTGTTGCGTATTCGTATAATGTTGTTACCGTAATTGTACGTAATTTTGCAAAATGGAATCAACCCACATGCACTGCTGTAGACCAAAACCAACCTTGTGTTAGTGGTTCTAGGTTGGTTTTAGTTTCCAGAAGTTTGTGTTGGTTGGTTGCATTTTGCAAAACTACGTCCAATTTACAGCACTTGTCGTTTTTGTAGGAATACAAAATAATTAAAATTCAAGCCATCTGGAGGGGTCGTCGAGCTCGGGAAGCATTCCTATCGTTATTCCACTCCTCCAATCCCCCGCTAAAAGTTGTGAAGAAGTTTATACCCATGTTGGACTTCTCTACAGAAGATTACGATAGGGAAATAGAGTTGCAAACAATGAAGTCTGAAGTAGTTCAAGCCATAAGAAAAAATCAAGAGCTGTCCAAACAGATTGATGACATGGATCTTAAAATAGGCCTGCTCGTTCAAAATCGCATCGCCTTGCAAGAAGTGGCTGCACATGGGTTGAAATTAAACAATTTGGTCAAACACAATTCGATGACGAAACTGGTGTTTCAAAATAGGTCCGATACGAAGGGCCCACTAATGACAGTCACAACGGCAGTGAAGGGCCTGAAGTCTCTCACGAAGGAGAGTAAAAGGCTTCTAGATGGTTACCAACATCTATTTTACGAGCTGCAGACAAACCCTACATACTTATCCAAACTGCTTTTCTGCATACCACAAAACAAGACCAACCTCTTCTTGCAAAATGTCGTTCTAAGTCTGTACAATTTCGCCGCGTACGCCAGAGACGAATACTTGCTGTTGAAACTCTTCAGATTCACACTGGAGGAAGAAATTAGTTGTAAAGTGGTGAAACCTTTTGACATTATCGCATCGACCCCGTTAGTGTTGAAAATGGCTGTGAATTTATCAAGACAGCTGTCTGGATTGAACAGTTTGCAAACAATCATCGGTCCACTCGTTGATATGATGCTGAAAGATAGAGATCTCAATATAGAAACAGGTCCTGTTGAAATATACAAAGCATGGAGAAATGAAACGGAAATGAAAACTGGACAAATCTCGTGAGTTCCACTCGTAGCACCTGTCTATGGTTAAATTTAAATAATATTTTAACTCTAATTAAATTATATTTTTTATTTACTTAGAAAATTACCATATTCAGTGACGCAGGAAGAGGCTCTCACTTACTCTGAAGTAAAATCACGGTTGGAAAAAGCTCTTACCCAACTGAAATCGATAGTCACCATGTTTTTAGATAAAATTACTAACTCCATCGACCTGCTGCCGTTCTGCATTACATACATGGCGCGGGTTTTACATAGAGCACTTGTATCGAAATTTCCGTTCACTCCAGAGAAAGACATTTTAAAAGTAAGTATTTCTTTACATTACGCAATCTGTGTACGAGAAACAGTCTCAATAAATGTTTATCCCACAATATTCTAAATAAATTATTGTATTTTGTAGGTAATAGGGAACCTAGTATACTATCAGTTCCTAAACGCGGCAATAGTAGCGCCTGATGCATTTCACATCATTAATTTACCCAACGGAACGGGACTTACCACTGATCAACGAAAAAATCTGGCGTCTGTTGCAAAAATCTTGCATTTCTCTGCGGCTAAGAAAGGAGTAAGTATAACTCTATAAACCTCGTACATTTAAAGGTGTATGTAAATCGTAGGTATGGTTTTATTACAACTTACCTAGCATTACAGGTCGGTTTTCAGTTTAATTCAAACATCTAATAACATCAAATGTTAAAGTAGATGTTTGAATTAAACTGAAAACCGAGTTCTAACGCTATTTTAGTTTAGTTAGGTCCAGGTTAACACCATCGCTCGGGACTGGATACGAAAATCCGAACTCAATTTGCTCTTTTTTTGCTTAATTTTTGCATCTTCCTATCCTATCCTTGACGACCGCTTGGCGCAGTGGTTCGAGCGTAGGCCGCTCGGCTTACTGCACATGGTGGTTGCGGGTTCGATCCCCGCCGGGACATATTTTGGGAATGTGCTTTTTGTAATTTTCCCAGGTGTGGGTGTCACTGGGATCGCCCCCACTCAATTGTACGGTACCCATAGTACAAGCGTTGCTTAGTTTGGGACCATAATTATAGTTGGTGTGTGAGTCTGGTGATATTTATTTATTATTTTATTATCCTTCAAGTTTGGCGAAGAATCAAACCATCTCCGCTGCCTGAATCCATTCATCGTGGAATGTCATGAGAAAATGAAGGAACTGTTCCGGCGGTGTTGTCGAGGTCCTACGCTCGAAGAGTATTTCTTAGTGGATGAGTACACCGAAGCTACGATGCTGAATCATCCACATATTTATATCACTGTCCAGGTACAATTCCAAAACTTTCACTTTTTAGTCTCGGTAAGTAAGTATGTATAGACGACCGCTTAGCGCAGTGGTTCGAGCGTAGGCCGCTCGGCTCACTACACCTGGTTGCGGGTTGATTCCCGTCAGGGTACATTTCGGAAATGGCCTTTTCGTAATTTTCCCTGGTCTCTGTGTCACTGGGATCGCCCTCAGTCCATTGTACGGTACCCATAGTACAAGCGTTGCATAGTTTGGGACCATACCGATGGTGTTTTCGTCTGGCGATATTTCTATTTAATATTATTTATGGAATTTCACTGCTCCGCGAGGGCCCAATAACCTTGCTGAACTTCTCACATATAGATACTGATTTAGTTTGTAACGACTTTTCACAGGAAATCGTAGATACTCATGCGCTATTGATCGAATACCAAGACATTATAGCTCCGGATCCCATGGATAGACTAAACGATTTGTTGGATGATTTGGGAGAAGTACCTTCAGTCGCGCAGCTTGCATCTAGAGATGTTGATACGGTAAATTAATATAGCAAGTTTAAACATCTATATATAATAGTGTTTGCATAAAAGTATAACGAGATTATTTTCTTTCGAAGCATTTGGGAGACACTGCCGAAGAGAACGCGAGATTAGAGGTGTGCTTGGCACTTGTGAATAAATTTCAAGCGCCGTCAGACGATATGACAGATTTGAACAAACTGTTTATCAAAACGAAAGAGCTTTGCGTATCTATCATACCTTTCCTTAACGGTAAGTGAGATACGAATTAACCATCATATTCCAAGAGGTTGCCTCGACTCAAACTCAACCTAGGAAGGCTTTGGTCATTAAAATAATTGTAAGAAGTGAAAATGAGACTGTATGCTTTCAGGTGAGCATCTTTTAGAAGCATTATGCATAGGCACCACTAAGGCGCAGCAAGAGCAATACGCAGAGAGAATACAAAGACGCATCTACTCTGGCCAGGCTCGGCCAGACGAAGTGATGACGCTGCGAGAGCATATAGCCAAGCTACGCAGAAACCTGCAAACACTTGAAGATGAAGGATATGTTACCAGAGAAGATGGTTATCAAGCTTTAGTAACATCCATTGCCTTAGACTTGTGTAATAAGGGAAAATACAGGCAGGCGCAGAGGAGGGCTCTCGCTACACTCACGCGCACCGAACAGAGTCTACAAGAGAAAACGAAGTACTATGAGGAGAAATGCAAATCATATGATCAGTACATCAAATCATGTCTCGCAAACCTCCACGCTGGAAAAAAGTAAGTGGTTGAAGTAAAAATACGTTGATTTACTATTTGTTTACATTTTTTTCTGTTCTGATACATGGTTTTTTTTTCCAGAAGTGTGCATGCATGCCTTAGGAGATCAGGAAAAGATATTCAAAAATTGAAATCTAAACTGACTGTCAAATATTCAGGTGCCAAACTGTTGGAAAGGGGTGTCCTTCTGGAAATAGACGGTCTCTCACCCTCCCAGTTCAAAAATGTTCAATTTGACATCACACCTACTGACCTCAACGGCGTTTTCACTATAAAGGGAAAGTTCATGGGTGTTGAGATGGAATCCATTGATGTAGACATTCAAGACTTGTTGCAAAAGCAATACGAAGGTTGTGCGGTGATGGACATGTTTGGTAAAGCGAAAATTAATGTTAACCTTTTAATATTTTTGTTAAATAGTAAGTTTTATGGTAAATCCTAACGGTCGCACTAACAAAATAAGACGATGTGATACCACAATACAAAAAATAAGCGGTAGTTTAAGCGCGTGAATCGCGCACAGACGGTACCTTCTAGAAAAGCAGCATGCATGACGTTGCTTAGCAACTGAATAAAAGGTGAGCGTATAATGCGTACGCGCAGAATTGTGCAAGTAATTATAGATATTTATTACTGCTTGAATTGTGTTGTGTTGTGACTAATTACATAATAATACTAGCTTTTGCCTGCAGCATCGCTTGCATAGATTTTATTTTATGGATGTAGATAACGGTATATCTTACTACAGTTACTACCGGGTCCGACTAATAACTCAGAACCACCCAGGCAACCCTATAAGTACAAAAAAACATTGTTATATATAAGTAACTAAAGATAGCCAGGTTGACAAAAAGTGAGGTCGTCGGTTTTTGCCGTAATTAATTCCTTGACATCCGTAATTTGATTATACATTGATTGATTGTTATTTATATGTATGACTTAAGTTTTAAGTTTATTATCACCAAAATGTTCAAAATTCTTTATGAAGTATTATCAAACCAAATATCTAATGTATTCGTTTAGTATGTCTTGCATGTATTGTCTTATGTATTAAGAATGGCACTAATTATGCAACAGTTTTTTTTAAGTTATTTTATACATTTTACATTTTTTAGATTGTAGGTAGCTTCCTTGCACACCACATCAGCTTTAGCTGTAGGATAGGTTAACGTACACGTAACAATAAGCTGTGATATAATTTGGTTTACAATTGGAGTAACTGCTGTTCGCATTTTTTGTGATTTCATGTATTTGTAAATAGGCATCAGGAATAATTTTAATTATTTGTTTAAATAAAGGAGGCTAAAAACACGTCGTCTTTTAATTTTCATTTAATCGCAGTTTTATGAATGTTTAGTCTGGCAACTTTTGATGTTTAATCTGTAGTCAGGCACAAGGCGTTTGATAAGAAAAAGCTGATAACGTATCAATATTTAATGTTGTAGTGAAATTAAATGAAAGCAACCATACGATCATGTTTTTGTGTGAGAATGCGTCGTATCACAAAAAAGCTTTCCGTATTGGTTCTTGGCATACTGTTTACCGGATTGTATTGTGAATTGATTATTTACTATGTAGTGACAGCACAGGTAAATATTATTTATTGTTTTTAAACTAAATTAGGTAAGTACCTATTCATCTGATCATAATAAACTGCACGTCCATCGAGGTATGTAACCTCATGGTTTTATTTATAATTATTGCAGTGTTCATGGCCACAGTTAAAATCTTCTGATAATGCAGAAGTGCTGAAAGCTTTCGTCCTAGCTGACACCCACTTGCTAGGTCCTCGGAAGGGGCACTGGCTCGATAAATGGAGAAGAGAATGGCAGATGCATCGTGCATTTCAAGCTATAGTGGCGTTACATAAACCTGATGTCGTTTTTGTATTAGGTAATTAACTAGTGTAGATCAACCAAAACTAAAATACCCACCTACTTAGGTATAAAAAAATACCTTTTAGAAAATTTCGTTTGTAAGAATGTTTATCAACAAACCATATTTAGGGTTTTGACTGAATACTTACCTAATTTAGGTAATATTATCACCTTTTCCTAATTATTCGTTAAATTTTACTTTCTCATCGTTTTCTTGAACGTTATTTACGTTAACCACCATACATGTACTTACCTATTTCCTTACGAATGCTTTAATATAAATCAAGGTTTATTGACAAACATTCCATATGGATTTTGTTTTCATTTCATTCAGGTAGGTACCCAAGTTAATATTTGCTGCTAATATAGTATAGGTACGTAACTATTACCTATTTTATAGGAGATCTCTTCGATGAGGGGGAATGGAGTAACGACAATCAATTCGATGACTATGTGAAACGTTTTTACGGATTGTTCTCTGTGCCACGGGATACAGTGATGCATGTAGTTGCTGGGAACCATGACATCGGATTTCATAATTTGTAAGTGATATTTCATATACCACCTTTACTATACTACGCGCACATACATAGATTTTCGTATTTTTATACGCATTTTGCAAGTGCGTTCATGATCACTTTTTGTATAAGCAGAACGTAGAAGGACCACTATATTTAGGTACTAGGTAGGTAAGGTATAAGTAACTCACGGGTTAAAGTTACGGAAGTAACAGATCACTGTGTATAATACAGTAAGTGATAATATCACATTTCGAAACTCACTTCAAGCCACAGTTAAATGCTCTGTATATTTTTATGATGATCAATAATTTATATGCCTACCAACCTAATTCTTTTCCAGCATACGAAGAGGATCTTCTCAGAGATTCACAAAATTATTGAACGCTTCATTAGTACAGATTGTTACTATAAAACACAATCACTTCGTACTCTTAAATTCTATGGCAATGGAAGGTGATTCGTGCAGTTTATGCACCAAAGCCAGGAACGATATCGTTAAGATTTCCGGTAAATATGTTTTTTTTTATAATACTTACATAATGTAATTGATTAATATTGTCAGTAATATCTGTAAAGTATTTGTGTATTATTTGGTTTTACATTCTAGCAATATTGAAATGCTCGCAGAATAAAGCCTTTTGTTACGACGGCATAGAGAAGATCAATTATAGCAGACCGATTCTAATGCAGGTAGGTTGACATGTATTGAGTTTCCTTTTACATTATCATTGTGATTATCATCACATATCATGTTATGTATCACACAAGTAGTTTGGAGGTTGCCCTAATAATCATATCTTAATTTAAAATGATACATATTTTCAGCATTTTCCTCTGTACAGATTGTCAGACGCAGTATGCACTGAAGACGACTCCCCACCGCTACCAGAGAAAAATAAGCCATTTCGATTGAAAATCGACGCGTTGTCCAAGGACGCCACCGAGTACCTGGTTACGAAGATAAAGCCTAGAGTCGTGTTTGGAGGACACACTCATCACGGTTGTCTACTAAATCACTCTTACAACACCCCTGAGACTGTTGAATTTAACGAGTATTCGGTGCCTTCATTCTCGTGGAGGAATAGACCGGATCCAAAATACATGTTGGTAAGTTAACGTCAACCCCAGTTAAAACCCTGACGTTTAATTGAATAATTATGACTGCTTGGCCCAGAGGTTCGAGCGTAGGCCACTGCTCACTGCACCGGGTGGTTGCGGGTTCGATTCCCGCCGGGGCAATTTTCATAAATGGCCTTTCGTAATTTGTCCAGGTCTGAGTACCCATAGTACAAGCGTTGCTTAGTTTAGGACCATACAGTTGGTGTGTCAATCTGGCGATTTTTTTATTTATTAACATGCAATCATTTAACATTTTAGGTGAGTTTAACACCAGACAACTATGCAGTGCATAAATGCGGTCTGCCGAAGGAGTCTACGATAGTTCTAACAGCATTAGTATTTCTGTTCGTCGTGGCGTGGTTAACTGTAACGAAGAGACCCATTGGCAGGTGACGCAAATAATAACACGTGTATTTGTAAAATAATCTCATGATTATATTTGACAATAAATATTTTGACAAGATCGAGCACTTTGTACATATTGTACACAGACAACTGAACATCTCCAGTTCATTCATACAATCGCTTCTACACACAATTACATCATAACAAATTATCACAAAATACCTACTTACTTTATTACATTTAAATAAGTTTATAAATCAGATGTCCATAATAAGTTACAAATACACTATGAAAGCAAAATAAGAGGTAGATAAAAACGTTTAAGAGATTCGTTCATAACTTAAAATAAGGAATACTGATAATGGTAATGTAATGCGGGGGAAATGAATTCGAGTTTCAGTTTATGAGAAATAGGAGCTGCTAATAGTCCTACTTTAAGTATAAATTGTACTTGCTTAACAATGTTATAAACTATCATCTCCTGGCACCCAACACTTACAACTAAAATCAGTCTATAAACTCGAAAATGAGTTTGTATTATCAAAGGTACATATACTACTGAGCATTATCATCTATCAGTATACATCGTCACATGAATCCCAGAATCATACTTCCACTTACATTATAATGAAGTATTACGGAAAGGCACTTTTTTCATAAAAAATTAAGGTCGTTTTTTCACTGGCATATAAACATTATAAATAACTGGTATTTCCGAACCCGTTCATACTGCCTCTGATAAAATAATAACGGAGGACTCAGTTTACAGGTTTCACATATCAAGATTAGTTCGTGTATCATTTTAAATCATGTAGGTGTCAAAAATACCTACGTTATCATTTTAATTAATAACTAATACTTACTGAATACTCACATTTACAGATCTATCATTGTAGCAAAATAAATTATACGAATTACGAATACTCCTTCGTCATGCCGTTATTATATACCTATCTAAATACCTACAATCTTATAACATACATCATCATCTAAGAAACAATATTTTCAAATCATTTTCGTACAGCACTTGGTAACTCAACAATTAATTTATGACAATAAATACATTGGACACGACGGATCCAATAAGTGAGAAGGACAAAACCGTCGCCGGCAGTGTCCTTTCACAAATTTTATAAGAATATGATTTGTAATACTCTGGGTTGTGGCGGGGCGCTCGGCTGGGCGGGCGGAGTCGGCGGAGCCGGCGGGGCGGGCGGGGCGGCCAGGTCGTGCGAGCGCGAGCGCGCGTGGCGCGGGCGGGCGGCGCGCGGCGGCCGCGGCAGCTGCGTCTGCTTCTGGTGGTAGCCGGTGTGCGCGTGTCGCGCCGACGAACATATCACCGCGTGTAGATAACGGTCGTACCTGCACAAATGTGAATCCCCGCCGCTCGCCAGATCCAAGTAACCGTTACCACTGTTCTCAGATTTCATCTTTTGGAATGCATTCATGGGCTTGTCGCTGACTGTGTAGGATCTATTCCGGTGTTTCTGATACTTGCTTGGGATTTCATCGTCCACCACGGTTTCACAGGGCTTTCTGTAAATAAAAAGAGAAATATTTAAGAAACCACCATAAACAGGCATTAAGTCAAATCAATACAAAATTTCTGAAGCTAATTAACCCGAAAGTATACATTTTACGCACCTCGAGGCCTGAAAGCTCAGGTGGTTCTTTTCCATATTGGCCTGGATGATTTCAAGCAGTTCCCGTCTCTGCAAACTTCCTGAACGTTTTTTGGTGTGTCGACGTTCGCGTTGCTCCCTGCGGTGCTGACGATGCGGTCGAGATTGTACGTATACGGTGGGCCTGTGACTCTGTCTCCGATCACCCGAACACGAGGATTTCGATGACGCGTCATCATCGGGCGACAACCTGTCCCTGTGTTCGTCATCACTATGGTCCACGCAGTCGGGCGGCGCCGCGGTGACCACAGGGCACTCTTGCCGCCGCCGCCGCCGGCCCTCTCGCCTTTCTCTATGGCTTCTCGAATTACCGTCTTCCGGCACCACGGTTAACCGCACTTGTATGGTTTTAGACCCGTAGTGGGGCACTGTCACCGATTTTCCTATGGATTCGTATATTGTTGACACGATACCAGCAATATCCTATAAAGATATTTTAATATTGAATACTCTAGCGATATTTTATGCATGTAATTAGGTAAGTACCATTGAGTTCCTGAAAATACTTACATCTTTAGTCATACGCCCGTGTCCGTCCAAGTCATAAAGTGTGAAGGAGAATTGTAGTGGTTGTTGTTTAGATGGCTCTGGATGTTGCAACTCCACATCGCACGTCAGCTCCTATGAAAATGAAAAGATACAATCAATCTCTCAGTCAACCTAAACATAACTTTAATTATATTATTCTCTCATTAATAAGGGAAGAGTATCACCAAAGAGAATACAATACTACATAGTATCACTAAATTGTCGCACTAATTGTAACGTCACAAATGGCATTGGAAAACCAAAGTCAATATTGTATTCAAGGCAAAAAGCTCTTGGCCTTTTTGTATTCATCCGAGCGCACGTTGCGGTAGTTAGTAGCTGCTCGGATTAATAAGAATTGTTGCCCCTGCCGCTTCCTTATAGGATTATGGTGGAAGGTAACGTTGAGGTAGAAAACCCGCGGGCGCCAGACACGGTCGGCGCGTGTGGCGACTTTGTAGGCGGCGGCGCGGCTGTGGCGGGCGCCCTCCTTATCTCACACTTTAAAAGGAAACTAGCGACGTACATCGCCTTAACGATCAGTAACGTATGTAGTTAAAAAGGGCCCGCCAGGGACGTACTCACTGATTATAACTAGTGCGGTAAGCAAAAATAATAAATAATTATTAAAAAAAAAATATTATTGTCAGCAGAAAATTCTTATGAAAGAAAAAAATAAGAAAGTTGAGCGGAACAATTCGTATTCAATATTCAAAGTTAAGAACCACGTCTGTCGGGTCAGTTAGTTAGGTAATAGATACCTGAATTGATTTATTATTATCGTTAAAATATTACAATTATATCCGCGGCGGCATCGTACAAATAAGTATACTATGTACTACTTACTTAAAATTCTCTAGGAATTCATGATAATGTATTTAGATTGTGATGACATGAATTAGATTAAAATCTTACGTCACGACTTGCTTGGATAGGTACTAATCGGCACTTTCTAATTCCCATGCGGAGGGAATGAGAGTAGCTGTTCATATTATTATTATTTTTATGGAAATTAATGGGTAAATTACCTATGTTACTTGCAAAAAAAATCCTTTTTTTTTTATAAGAAAAGAAAATCGACCATTTTACACTATAACTACTATCGCTGTTGTTTCAAGGTATTGGCCGCTAATGAGATCTGAACTAGGTAGTCTGCAGGTACCTTAGTAGGTACTTAACTTATCTAAAATCTGGTTTAAATACTCTCTTATTAACGCAACTCGGATCGAGGTGTAAAAATATCGTAGGGGAATTGGTTTCGAGGAACGGTTTTCAATAACGCCAAGATAGGACATGCTGACAATATAGGTAGTAATCTTGTACATAAAAGTACACCATAGGTTATTCACCTCAAATCGCATCCTAGGCTGTTTGTCTTCATTATTTTCTGCTGGGGTGGGTGATGGAGGTGATTTGTATGGAGACTCGTGGGCAGTACGCTGGGCACGCATCGGGGGAGGCGGCGGCGTGCAGGGCTGAAGCAGGGCGCGGGCTTCACTGGGAAGCAGGTCTGGTGGGGCGGAGCACTGTGACGCCGCCCGGCCCACCAACTCCTCGGTATCCGTACGCTCGCTCTCCGTGCCAACTGAAAAATGCAAGTGAGCTTGATACAATTTTTTAGGGTTCCGTGATGTACATTACATATACAATTATATTTTTAGGCCTACCTAGGTACGGGTTTATTCTTTGCCTACTGTATGTAGCTATATCTGTAAGGGGTTTTTAGGGTTTTTAAATATTATCACGGTGGATATGATACTAGTAAATCACTAAATATACAAAAAATTGTTTTGCTGGTTATCTGTCGTTCTTGAAATGTTTTAGAGTAAAATAAATGTATTAATAAACGCACTGCATACTGTGTTTGTCGCAAATCACAAAATGTTGTCTTAAATGTTTTCAGATTTTGGATAAGCTAAAAAACTACTCGAAAATTTTGAATTTCGCGGGCTAGACAGGCGCCTTCATCTTAATTATTCCTTCCACTACCACTAAATAAATGTTGGTTTCAGTGATTGGATTTTAAACCCATCGCGTGATCTTAATGTTTGATTACATTCAAAAATGAAGCTACCAGGGGCACTAACTGAGTGATTCCGGTTTGATTCACCTACGAATTCTCTAGGAATCAATTTTATCAGCAATCAGTACCTATAATAAACAAGGTTTGTCAACCTCATTGTAAAATTGAAATATTTAGTTGTTTTTACTTCCTTAGGCATCTATATTAGATACCTTCCTAATAATATTGAAACCACGTTGAAATCATTAAAACGTTTAGTTAGTTAGACTATATTAGAAATTATTATTATTACATTTTCACAATAAGTCCCAGTACCTATAAGTTCCTAAATACCTACCAAGCTCGATACCAAAGTCAACAAACCTTGTTTTGTATTAAGGCGTTTCCAAGTTAATAGCTGCACGTTTACTGGTTAATGGACGTTCCAGAAAACGCTGAGAAAGTATTTTTTAACGTACTTTCTTACTCAAAGGTACCTTTGAGTAAGAAATGTTGATATTATATCAATACTAGCTGACCCGGCATACGTTGTTCTACCATATAAATTATTTCTAGGCATTAAATACATAGTTAACGACCTATTCCCAGACCTACCGAATATAAAAAAAAGTTTAATAAACATCGGTCAAGCTGTTTCGGAGGAGTTAGGGTACAAACACTGTGTGTGACACGAGAATTTTAAATAGGTGCCTATATAGGTAGATAAAGTACAAAAAAATATATATCTACTTAAATCAATAGTCTTTTTTATTTTAAAATTTTACTACAAAATTTAGATATTGTTTTAGGTGCTGTCTTCAGGCTCTGATTAACGAATACGAACGAATAGGTTACCGGTTAGGTGATTACCTATAAACGAAGGGTGATTAAAAAATTTAAGTACAATAGGTACGTGTTTCACGTTATATCTGCCATTGTAATCATTGCAAAGGCAATACAATGCGACTACGCACAATGGCAAGTAAAATACTCAACCGTTCGTCGGTAAAACTCAAAAAAGTTGTCTGAAGCGAACCGACCGGAGCGGAGCGATGTAACGACACAAGGCTACGGGGACTGTTAAGACATTTCCTGGAAGGCCCCATGAGTGGGTCGGCATAAACGTTTGGGATGCACCGCGCCATAGCACATCTGCCGTTAATAATTATTTCTCAAAGGAATGCGGGATTTATTTTATGTTGTTAAGCATAACTTGCAAAAAGAATTACAATGTTTGATAGGTAGGTATAAAACGTTCTGTCGGTCATTGCAATAAAAAATAAATGATTCAATGTCTTTCTTGAGTCTTTTGCTCATTTGTTGTTTGCAATTTTCTCCTATCGAAGATGTTCCCCTTGCGAATCGTCACTGAACCGTCTATACATAGATTATTCTAAGATAGGTACCTATTTTCTGGCAGAATCATTTTTCTAGTTTTACAGGGAGAGAAATGAAGGTGACGGATGTGATGAGTATAGCAATCCAATGGGGTATTTTGAATTGGGGATCATTGAAATATTGTTTTGAATAAAATACATAATACCTATGAGCCACTGAAAAGCCTTGGGTGTCTTTTTACCATTTCGTCCCCAACCGTTGCCAATATTTAAGACGTTTAATTTACCGTGAGTTTGTTCTGGCGAAACATTTATAGCGTTTTAAGTTGTTGTTTCTATTTTTTGACAGCACTAAAAAGGCATGTTTTGTCAGTGCAAACCAGGGGTTAGGATCAAACTCATAAAGAAAGATATACTGAGTTGTTTTAAGTTGCTATAGATGGATGGGAATTGTGAAGATTCTAAGCTAATCCTCGTCGGACCAGGGATTATTTTTAACTCAGTAGGTAGTTACCTATAATAACGCTATAATTGTTATGGTTTAGATGAAATGCTTTCAAATGAATGACGCTGTTTATTTCAAAAGTTTTTTTACAAATTTTGTTTCGTAATTGTAAACATTATGTAAGTAGTAACGTTACAAGTTTAGCAATTGAGTATCAGTGCTTTAAAAAATAATAATACCTAATAACCACATCAGAGTTATTTGTTTGCTACCTATACCTACCTAGATTGCATTAATACAGTGATTAATCACTTTATCTTATAAGTACTTTATGCGGTATCTTACGGCTGTGCTGTTTGTAGATGTAGGAATTACTTATTTTGTTTTTGATGTCTTTATTTTTCCAAATAATAATTAATCTTCTAAAGCTGATGTTATCTAATATTGAAATTAAAATAGTACCTACCTACAGTATTGAACCGCCCAGACAAAATTTGCGTCAATGCGAGTGTAACACAAAATTAAAAACATAGGTACCTATACCTAAGTTCACACAACCGGTTGATAACATAAAATAATAGGGAAGGTATTTACAGTAAGCTGATATAAGAGGAGGACGATACATTTTATTTATTTCATTTTCTTCATGTTGCCGCGAATGGATCAGGCAGCCGGTCGGCGGCGGGTTGTCGGTCGGAGCGGCGGCGCGGCGCCTTTGATTTTAGGTACCAGCATTTGATTACATCGTGAGATCGTACAATCTTATGCATTTTAAGCTCAATAAAGGTAGGTATTTAAACTTAACAATATGGGAAAAGACCTTAACCTTTTTACATAATCTTCTAGGTACTATATACCTACTCATGGAGATACCTCAACCATTATTACCTAGAGGTACTGTAGGTAGATTCCTTTGATGAATTCCAAATTGCAAGTAGGTTACATAATAATACCTAATTCAAGGTATTTTTAGCGAGTTTTAGACTTATTTCTGAACTGAGGCTGTGAGGTAAGGAGGAGGTTAAAGTGCACCTTCATACCTAAATTCCCATATATTATCATTTCAAGGTACCTATGGAACCGTGAAAACGCTGTAAAATCTACATAGATGGCGTTGCTCAATGTAAACATCATGATAATAGAACCCTTCTTGGTCTATTTCGACTCGCCCTTGACCGGTTTTTACAATAATAACAATACCTACATAAAAAGATGTCTATTCACATTTCTAATCGTACCCGATGTTTTTACAATAGGCATTTTAGATTTGGTTTGTTTGTGTTGTGCAATAGATATTGCTAATTACCTAAATAAATAGGTTTTTATGTACGTATTGCTGTTTGCGATATCCTATACCTATTTCTATCAACTTATACTTAGGTACCTAAACCTTACCTACGCTAAAAGACAGATTCAGGAATGAAGTAGTGAGATTTATAACTTAGTACTTACTGCTAAACTTCTTATATCCATTTCTAAACTTGTTGCGCCACCACTTGACGAAGTGGTGCGCCATGGGGGCGTCCGCGGCGGGTGCCGGAGCTCTCAGCGCCTCGTAGCACGTCATGCGCTGCGCTCACGCACGCATCCCGTATACTTCAAAAGAGCCGCAGCTTTTTTATGTCACTATCTAAAATTCTCAATCACTTGCACTCAAATTAATCACAACACAATACGAACGAGATTTCCTTTTCGATCTCTACACAAAACTTGTGACCTAGTTGTCCGCGTGAACGTTATTGTGCGCGAGAAACCGAGCGACCGTCCCTCACGCTTGCCGTAGAGTGACTGATGGATGTAGGAGGGAGGGAGGGGAGTAGGGGCGGGTGCCGCGCCGGCGGCAGGGCGCGGGATAGTGCCGCGCGGTGCGGCGGCGGGCGGCGCGGCGTCTCGGCGGCGGCGGCGGCTGCTGTCTGTGACTGTGGTCGCGAAACGCCGAAATGAATATTGGTTCAAGTTGGCTGTGATGATGGCAAGGTACCTTACATACGGGAGCATTCGTAGTTACTGCACGGAAGACAGGTAGATGTGCGGAATCAGTGTTGTTTATAGACACAGCCTGAGGCTGCGCGTCAACAATAACGACTGTCAGTCAGTCAGTACCTATTTAGGTATTCTGCTCGCCATGGGAACACATCTTTTACAAATGAATGAGAAGAAGAATGAAAGCTGTTATTTCCGACTTGGACACTTTCCGAAGATTGTGATTAGGTACCTACTTACTTCTTCTGAACGTAGATTCCACCGAATATCGAGTTTGACCGAACATGCGTTTAAAAAATGTGCCAAAGTCGAAGATTGGCCGAACTTCCGTAAAATCATGCGCTTTAAAATCAACTAGGTAAGTAAGTAAGGTACAGGTACTCAAATTAAAGTTTGGATTAAAAATTAAATTATCTAGGTATACCTATGCGCTATGATAGATTTTAGTACACCTTAGTGGCACTTTTTTATTATACTTATTCCTAGGTAAGTACTAAAGCTATACGCCCTTTTAATACCTATATAACTTTTAGCTTCAATTATTTTAACTACCCACCTAAACTGATATCGCTATAAAACTATGAGTTCGCTTAAAATATCGTATCTACCTATGTACGAACTTACTGCCTTCATCACAGCGAGCTGTAAACACAACAAGACTGATTTAAACAAAAAGGGTAGGTAGGTAATTAACTTATGTCAAATTGTGACGTCACGTAGTTGTGGTGACCTAAGAGTAAAATACACAACAATTTACGCAGCTTCAGCATCTTGCTTACACTGCCGAATGTTCGTTCATTAACCGTGCAGCTTTCTTACATAACATTATTATGCGTAATTTAGTTAGTAGGAAAGTAATATTTAATGGGTTCGTAAGTAGCCACGCAAAGCCAGGATGCAATAATTTATTTTATAATGATTTAGATTTAGATTATAATGTAGTACCCACATGAGGACCTACATAATCCTACTAATATTATAAATGTGAAAGTTTGTGAGTGTGGATGTATGTATGTATGTTTATTACTCCTTCACGCAAAAACTACTGAACGGATTTGGATGAAATTTGGAACACAGATAGTTTATAACCGGGATTAACATATAGGATATTTTTTATCCCGATAATCCCGAAATTTTTGTTACGTTAAATACTACGCGGACGAAGTCCGGGGGCACAGCTAGTTTAACTATAATTGTAGAAATTTTATAGTAGAGGTAGGTTCTTATCTTACACGGGCATAAGTAGGTAGGTAACTTTTGCTTGGTAACGAAAGTGAATAGTGGGTAAATAAATAGGTACCCATAGGGCAATAATAGAGAGAAAGGTGTCCGCGCATCCGCTATGTTGGCAATGCCAGCCTCCATGCGGTCGATGACCCTGAGCAAGCGATTACAAAAAAGATTAAGGTAGGTAGGAACTTGGTCAGTGGCAACTGGCAAGCCTCTCCCGATTCATATTACATAGGTACCTACCTAGGTACTTATAAAAACACAAGATAGGCACCTAGGCACTAATTCTGTTTTAAAAAAAAACTTTAATGAAAACTTTTTTTTTATAGTAGCTTAGTAGGTAGGTAGTAGGTACCTAACTACTTCTTTCGTAACTTTTTGTAGGGGTGCTATAGGTACCCTACAAAAGTTAAGAAATAATGTAGGTACTTACCTATTATGTATTAAAAACTAGGTAAGTAGGAACTACTTTGAATATTTCCGCCTTTTTAATACCTAAAATACTCTGCCAGTATTGATGCCCTATTTGCTCGCTCTGGACCAGGCCTGAACTGAATCATAGGAAGGATATATACCTACCTACCTAGGGATATACCTACCTACCTAGGGATATACCTACCTACCTAGGTAGGTAAAATAATCTTATATACACACGAAAACAAGAAACTTTATATTGGCCGCTGATCACGTATCCCATTAGCGAGATCATCAGCCAAATAACTATAAATCTTATACACCCTGTCCTAAAAACAAAGGCAGAGTGAAAAAAAAAAAAAACCTACCTACCTATTTCTAGGAATTTATTATTGGTACCTAACCTTCACTGATTAGCTTGACTTAACGGTTGGCTGATCATGAGTCAAGCGTGTCATGGAGGGTGCAGGCACGCAGTCGTGGCACTCGTGGGGTGCCAGTAGGGATGTGGCGCGGCCGGAACATTTCAAATTAGAATTTTACGGCCTCTTCGTGTTAGGTTTATTGTCGAGAAGTTATCGTCGACCGAGATGAGGTCGTATTCTAAAACTAACTTACAACAAACACTGTTTATGTATGTTTTATGTCTGTAATAAAGTAATCTTCTCGTAGATGTAAAATTGTAGGTAGTCTGGCATTCATTAGGAACCTATTAGGTATTTTGATGTAATAATTTAGACATCTACATAGGTACTTAGTTAGCTAGGTAATTACCGTGGTATGGTTTACTTGTGCCCAGTCGTTTCTATTATTTTATAAAATGTAAGTTTCAATAAATACCTAAGTAGGTATGTTGTTGCCTACCTACCTACCTACATATTTTATCGATATGATACCTATCACATAAAACGAGGTGGGCTCACGAAGCGGCGGAGGGTCTGTGGCGCAGCCTCGACGTGGGTGGCTTATTCCACGAAATAGTGTTGATGGCCAGTCAATTCTTAATATCATCGAAATTGCAGCTATAAGTACCTAATATATAAACCTAGGCTAGGTATGCATGTTTCGATTGTAGGTACCTACCTATAATAGTAGACTTGCAAGTTTCTGCAATCTAGGTAGATAGGTCCTCTATTTCAGAGTTTTTGAGAGCACAGCGGCAAACGTTGTACCTACAAAGTATTAAAGTTATCTGCAAAGAGATGAAATCTTTGTTAACGCATGTAATAAAAAGATAATCTCACGAAGTGACCTGGAATGTTGATAGTGGCGTTATTTCTGCTATTCAGCCGGCTGGCACGGCGCCAGATGTGGTCGCTCGAGTTCTATCGCGTCGCGTGGGCAATGCCCACTCACTTATTTTCATCAGACTCCTTCAATCTTTCTTAAGTCTTTCTTTAAATCTTTACGAATGTAGTTAGGTACCTAAAAGTCGTATTTTTTAAAGACTCATTGAGAACTAATTGTTACTAATGGCTTACTTATTAACTTTATTAACTCACTCACTCTAGTTAGGTATAAACAAAGGCGACATTGAAAATATCCTGAATGAGTGAGTACCTGAGCATTATGTTAGGTAGGTAGGTCCTTAGTCTTAGAGCTGAATTGAGCATAGATGTAAGTAGGTACTCAGTGGATCGAACTTCATTTCTTTCACATTCGGTAATACCGAAATTCGGCGGGAAAAATTAAATAAAAAGGAAGAGTCAAATATCGATAAAATTTTGATTAGAATTTAATTCCACATAAGTAGGTAGCTAGGTACTAGGTACCCGATACTTGTTCATACCCCCCAAGCCAAGACCCCAAATATTAATAAAAAATTACTGTAACTAGGTAGGTACTATGAATAGGTATGAGTGACTAGGTTAGGTTAGTTGTTATGTTTTTTACATGAACGCGACTAGATACCTATCCTACATTATTAGAGAGACATGACATTACATTAGAGATGGCTTTATGAACTCGAAAAGTTTTGCACAGACATCAAAGAGAGGCTGCGCGTCGGCGACTATCAAAGGGATTTAAATGATTATCAATAGCTTTGTGCTACCGCGGGGCCCTTTGACGGCGCGGTGCTGCGCGGCGACTTCACAGGCGACGAGTCCGCCTGCCCGCCGATCCATTACTGGATTTACTGGATACAAAGCGGACATCAAAGACGCCGCCACGCCGGCTGTTGTATCACGTGCCATCATCATTTGGCAAGCTCTTTCCATGCACTTCCGCGCACATGAAAACTGAAAAGCTTCAGATGCGTTTTGAATTTCAATATAGGTACCTACCTACCTATTTTCAGCGTGAATTTTTTGTGGTAGCCTCGATGATTTTGTTATTAATAGGTTAATGAATAATGACCTAGCTTTTGCACCAGTTAACAAAATTCATCATACCTTTACTTTGACCATAGGTAGGCTAGGTATATCGTTACCTTTAGTACCTTTCTTTCTACCCAAATAACAGCCTCACTCTAAATGCCAACATCATAATTGTTTTGTGTAATTTAACTTAAATTGAAGTTTTTTAACATTTTGGATGTGATGAAAAATCACTATGTACTTATTTATTTTTGTAATCTACCAGTACCTACCTATAAATTTAATTATTTTATCATACTAAACTTGTATATATATTTTATTTCATACTATTTTACATACTATTTACAGTATTAAAACTACTTATCTAACTAACAGTATTAACTAACTTACAGTAAATATATATAAAAACAAAAACAAAATAATAATTAAAATTATATATACAAAAGTGCCTCCACATCGTCGTCGATGCCAAAAGTGCCCAGGAGGCTGGCCGCATTTCCGCGCTGAATAGCGAGGCTTATTCTTTGCGCGAAAAACAGACCAGCCCGCCGGTCACGTGATGCGGCGAACAGACGCGCCGCTATCTCCTTGTAGAGGAGACGCGCGTTAGGGCCCCATGAGCCTAATGTTTCAACCCCAAAAGGCTCAAACAAATAGCCTCCAGGAAGGCTACTATATTTGCGCCTCTTGAGGTTTTCCGCCTCTGCAGCAGCAGCGCCAGAACGTATAGACGTGCTTGGAAGATGTGACGGCGCCAGGGTATCAACACAAGTTGCATCCCATACCAGGGGCCGTCCCATCCTCCAAGGCACCAAGGACATACCATCGGGCCTCTTGCCATCGTCGCGCGCCAAACCATTAGGTTCCAATACGGCGGGCACGTCGGCGGAGACAAGGGCCCGACGAATTATGTCATTGATGCTAGCATGACGCGACAAGCGGCCCGCGCTCCTGCCGCAGGATAACCCATGGTGGCCCAAGCTGTCCACCGCCTCACCGCACCGACAGCGATGTGGGGCATTACATGAGGCACCTAATCGGAGAGAGGTGGCAAGACGAAACGTCGTGTCATCTAGAAGTGTGCCGATGTTAGGCGAAGGCAATGCCTGCAGCCAGAGACCGGACTCCCACTCGCCCACAGCCAGCAGGCGCGCACGCTCTGCAGCATTCCTGCACGTGTCAATGAGTTCATTCCGTGCGGAAGTGCAGAGCGGCGCGTCCCACTGGCCCTGAGAGGATAGGGTATTAGGCAAATCTGAGCTCGGGCAAGCTAATTTCCATGCGTCCACGGCATCGGACAAATACGGCATGACGTAATTAACCATGGAAGGCGCTAAGATCTTCCTGGTCAAAACCTCAGTGCTGTAGACCGAGGAGATGAACGCAGGTAAACTGACACTAGAAATTTTGCGAATACCGAGGCCACCAAACCGGTTTGGTAGAGAGGCTTGCAGCCAGGCTCGGTCATCCAAAGGAATATTGAGAATTTTGATTAAAGTTTGGAGTATCGTGTTATCCAATTTTTCTAAAAGAGCTGGGTATTGCCAGAGATGAGAAGACCGGAGAACATATGTAAATTTAGGTACAAATAAACAGTATCTAATAATGGTAAATGCCGAATGCATATTAATTTTGACAAGTCTGTCAAAAATTGCACTAAAATTTTGTATATTTTCTTCAACGAAGGAAGCAAAAGATTCGCTTAGGACTGGAGACCCGAGGAGGTGAAAACAGGATCGGTCAATAATTCTTATATTGGGCGCTTCTGCTTGAAATTTTTGGATAATGCCCATTTGGTCCAACACTTGTTTGGATGGATCTATAAAAAGTTCGCACTTGGTGGTGTTTAACTGTAGGCCTATATTTTCAAAATGCTGTTTTAAAAAAATCAAGTCTTTTAGGACTGTATGTACATCACCTCCTAAAGTACCGTCGTCTAAGTACCATACATTAAATTTGGAATTTAGCTTTTTAATAATAGGATGAATTGCGAGACTGAAAATAACTGGCCCGAGAGGGTCACCTTGCTGACATCCGACGGCCGAATCAATAACATGGTTTTGATAGAGTAATTTAGAAGGAGTGCGATAGCATTGCCAAAGGAAATTGAAAATTTCAGGCGTTTCTTTTTTGATTTCGCTTAACAAGGTGTCCCTATTCACAGAATTAAAGGCATTCCTGATGTCTACCTTTAATATAACCTCTCCGACACCTGAGCTCAAATACGTAGATAGGGCGTGGATAGCCGCTTCACAACCACCCTTGGAGCCGAAACCCAATTGCGTCGGCTGAAACAGGGATGATATTTTTCCAGAATAGAAGCGGCAGCATACTTTGGCAACCATACGCCGGTATGTGCAACCGACAGCAATTGGGCGAATACCCCCCTCCTTTTTACGCAGAGCGCAGAGGTTGGCTCCATATAAAGTGGAGGTTATGGAGTCGCAAACTTTACCGGACAACATTAGATTGGCCAAGGCAGTCAGCTCCTTTAAAAGTTTCTCACCAACAGCGCCCGCACCTAATAGGTCTTTGAGGTGTTGTGGAGTTAATCCGTCGAGGCCACCCGCGGAGCCACACCGAAAAGAACTCACTGCCGCGGCCACTTCACGGGACGTGACACGTAGAATGTTCACGCTAGTGTCATCAGGTGGATCAGGAAAGGAGAGGTTAGCCGCTGGAGGTGGGTGTTTCTCCTCCAGTGCATGTCTCGTTTCAGCACAAAACGGAGCAATCACGTCACTGCTAAAAAGGAGTCTAGCGGCACCCCCAATGTCACCGTCACCTAATTTGGACTCAACGTGGTGGAAGATGGGGTAAGGTCTATTGTGCCAGCTAACTGTAGAAAAATTGGGACTAAGTGGACGAAAAGCTGTGTTGCAATTTTCTTTTATAACAGCTGTGAGGGATTTATTTTTATTTAAGTCATTGTGAGCGTGCAAAACGGTATATGGGAAGCTCAGCAGATTTTCCCAGGCACTTACAGAATTTTGCCTAACAACTATGTTTATGGTTTTTGCTAGGTGGTCAGCTACAGAAGTACGGGCCCCACGGGGAATCCTCTTTAAAATGGGCACGGTTTTTTTTAAGGCGGCCAATGTTTGCCATAAATTTGAGGGAGAGGGGTTCTGGAGGTCTGATATAGAGTGTGTGGAGGCGAGGCTAGAAGGAGCATCTTGGCGTTTGTGAACTCTACCAAGATGAACCTTCAAGCCCCGTTCACCTTTGAAATAACGTGGCTGGGAACAAAGAGGACAAGCCACGAGATTGCTCTGAGATGTGCTGGGCTGATAACGGCTGCCACCGGCGACGCTTGGCCCACCATCTCCGTCCGACATAAATACCTAAAAAAATAATATAAAAATACCTATATTTTAAACTAAATTACCTACTTAATATCCAATACCATACAAAATTTATGAAAATACAAAACATCTGGAATATGACAAGGTTTTCTGACAGAAGTCTTCGGATAAAATCGGTTGGGCCTCGGATGACAAACAGCAACTGCGCTTGCGTAAGAGACTGGTTGCCATAGTGAACTTGGGAGTCACCAACCACATGCTCCACTCTCATTGGGCGGTAGATACCATGGCAACGTGACAAATATGACAATAAATAAAATGTCTTTTTGTTATAACCAAAACAGCTGATCCCAAAGCGGCCACGACAGTCGTAAGCACACGCGCACAGGAGCACTATAAGAACAGGTGCCAACGGGAGTTATGGTAAACTTTTGAAAGGCAGAAAAGCGGCAGAAACTATTAAAATTTATATATTAAGGCTGATGACAATCGCTGGTAGCAATCCTTTTTTTTTTTTTTTTAATAATAATTATTCATACTAAACTAATATTTCAATAAAAAAAATCTGGATCATTAGGTATAAACATCACGATCATTTCTAAAACGACCCCAAACTCTCAAACCTAAGATAGCCTTACAAACTTACAACATGCTACTAATGCTGGTACAATTTTCAATCGACGCAATGCCACTGGTTCTTTTGAAGGTAGAATTTCATACGGCCTTTTTTAATGCAGATATTTATAAACGACGGACTGCTCGCTAAGTTGTTAAAAAATATAGAAAAAACAAAGGGCGCGGGCCCCTCGCGCCGGAGGCCTCTGATACGATACTCATCTTGGCGACTTTGATCTTTCCGCTGCCGCGCCGCGCTTTGTGACCCTCCCTCCGCCTTCATCACATCTCATACCTACCTAATAATAATTATTTATTAAATGCACCTTTGTATTTGTTGTTTGGCCTTCGCTAAAAAGTAAAAACACTGCAGTTACCTCAAAACTTATTTTTTATGTTTTGTCCTGTCACTTGTAGTAATAAAGGTAGGTAATGGCAATTAATTCAATAGCAGGAGAATTACCTGCTGTTGAATTAAATGCCAATAAGTAGCTGTATTTAATTTTTCCTTTGTCGGCTGAATACCTATGTTGGAGTACCTACTTGCTTACCTATAGGTATTTATTTTTACACCACCGTTAAGATTTGATCTCGCTTGTTCTTACTGTTACAAAAAAAGTTTTTTACAAATAGGTAAGTAGGTACCTATGTTTTATTTTATTAAGGTTTTATGTTATTTATTAAAATAAACGATAACTGTTATGATCACACTCACAGCATAATCTCAACACACTTCTGTAAATTATTGCTACTTACACGAGGGACGACTCTCTACTCGTAAAATCATTTTTACATTGCGTGTAACTCTATTATTATTACCTCACACACATAAATAATCTTGTGATGTTTGCCTATAAAAGCACCACAAGAAAAAACCAGCGACAAATTGACTATTTCGAGGCGTGGCCGGCGGAGGCGGCGGCACTCAAAGGCCCGTCGTGATCAAAGGCGCCGCCATCGAACGGCCGGGCTTTGATCTCGCCGCACGAAGTGCAAATTATGTTATAAAGACAGTGAACGGCGCGGCCGACGAGCGCTGCACTACTAATTAATTCAACCCGTTGCGTTATTATGAGGCCCGTCGCCGAGCCCGCCGCGCCCTGCAGACAAACGCAATGTGTTGATTTTATTTTTAAGTGCTCGCTTACTTACCTTTATTATTGTATAAAAAATATTGTTATTGCCTATTCGTAGATCCGGTTCGTTGTTATGGAGTGGTTTTAAATTTAACTACTGAAAGGAAATTACCTAAGTATTACAATTTCTTTGATTACCTTTTACGCGCGCTCGTTGTGAGTATTATCCTGATACTTACGAATTCCAGAGTTTATTTACAAAATGTAGGTACCTATGTACCTATTTGTAGACGGTAATTGTAGGCCCTGGTCAACATAATAGATATGTAATTTTATTATTTTTTATTATAGCACTATTCGCGCTCGACGGGCGACTGGTTCAGCGCTGATATACGCACGCGCACACCTTACCTAATGTTTTTATGTTATCTCAAACTATTATTATCTAATCTAAGCACTTGACTGAATAGGTTCACTGGGATCCACCGACATTCAAAATCTCAAATGATAATGCGGAAGGAACAATTCTCAGAATAACAAGGACGCGAATCGCGATATTGCATGAGCAATTTATCGGTCGTTTGTAAACATAACCGGTTCAAACTTCAAAGATGGTGGTTTTCTTATTTTTAACTGACTTCAAAAAAGAAAGAGGTTCTACAGGTGTATGTTCGTCTAGGTAGTTTCTTTCATTTGGAGTCTGTGGCACTACTGAATTATTTAAACTACTTTGTTAGTAGGAAGTTACTCTTAGGTAGCTACCTACTTATTTCAATTGGCACCGACCCCAAATGAAATAAATTAGGAATAGGGACCCTAGTTATTTCCAGCTCTAGTATAGTTCATTCAGGTATTTTAAAGTCTGTTTATTTTTTTTATTAAAATAGGTTGGTAGGTGTACCTATATTTTTTATAGCTTTGAGTAAGTAGGTATAATTTTGCACAAACTGCCGCCGGTAGAGGCCGATGTAGGAAAGTTAATCAATATTATAGGTTGTTAATCAATATACATAATAGGTTTCTTGTCTAGCACCTGCGTCCGTTCTATATGAAGTCAATGGGGTCCGGTGGTCCGCGTGTTAGTCTCAGCGGCTCAGCGGGCGAGGCAGGACGGAGCGCGCGCGGGACGTGACGCGGCGCGGGCGGCTCGAGCCGCGTGCGTCGACCCGCGCCGCGCTTTGATCTCGCCGCGCACAGCCCGACCACGCCGCAAAGCTTCGAGCATCCCAATCTGATTCCACTTACCTACCACACGCACGTAGGTATAAACTTACCTTTCGCTTATTTGTACAGAAACTACGTACACCTATAAAGAAACAGCGAAGGTGGGCGTTTTTGGAATCGAGTGCCTCTAGCGGTGCTTATTTCATAAGGCAAGTAGGTATTTATTTAATAGGTAAGTACTTACTTACCTTAAGTACTTATGTAGGATGTTACCTACCTATTCGATGCATGCATTTATACATACCTATTCATGTAAAACTCGTTAGGTACCTATTGGTACTTGGTACATAATTTAAGATAACAGGTTAATGTTTACTTGCAGAATTAGGTACTTACACTATTTACTCACTCAGTAGGTATTATTGGTAAACGTTTGAAATAGGTGTAGAACACGAAAAAATCTACCAAATTGTTCTAGGTATCATCTTTGATTCTATGTAGATATCTACCTACTTACCTATACGAACTAAATAGTTATTCTAGTTTCATAAATAGCTGCGTTCGCCATCGGATTACAGTATAAATAAACACAGGACAGGCGACAAGAGATCCCATGCAAGAGTTACTCGGAAACGTTATTTCCGATATTCTACGAATCAGGGGGGCGATCGCGCTATTTTTTTACAGCTGAAACGGAACCGAACCGTAACCGAACCTCAACCGAACCGCAACTTTTTGAACTTTTCGTATCGCGCTAACAATTTGACAGCTAGATGACACTCGGTTGAACTGGAGCTGGAACGCAACCGCTGTCAAACGAACGTTTTTGCAACAGTTCATTAGCCGCTACTTTTTTAGAGTTGAAGTTCGACCGCAACAGTGAAATACAGTGTTTACAAGTGTAGTGTTTATTTGGATGAGATATTTTTATATTAAAAAGTACCTACTTAAGTATATTAAAATGTTTGCCGCCATAAATTTACTTGAGAGAGCCCATGAATTTGATGTTGCCGTGGCTCGGACCCAAACAAAGAGAAGCAATTTGAGATCGAGGATAGCGTCCAAGCTGTTCAACAGTGATAGTCAATTTATAAAGCATTATAGATTGACGATGGCGATCGCTCTCTAGTTAATAAGATAGCTAATACATCATATGCCACCCGTTTTACGTTCTAATGCAATGGACGTGAAGACAAAGGTATGTAAGCACTGTGCTCTACAAATATATTACCTACATATTTCTATTTCATCATGTACCTACTTAACTCTATACTAATACACTATAATGTAAGTACCATTTACATTTAGGTACACAGAAACTGCCTAACTATCTATTGTGCACTATATTAATTTGCAATTGTCTTGGTTTTAGGTATTGGTTGCATTAGCTTTTTATGCGATGGGATCCTACCAAACAATAGTCGGAGACGGTAGACACTATGTTAGTCAGGCAAGTGTCGCAAAAGCTATACAGCAAGTGACTGCTGCTCAGAACAAGCCTGCCATACTAAATAAATATATTGCTTTCAGTTCCATCAACATGAAAAGGAACAAGTAAAAAGTGAGTATCTTAACAAATATACTAAATAGATTCCATAAATAATGACAAAATGGCTACACATCAAGCTAAATAAATAACTAATCTTGCATTGTACCTATAAGCTTTCTGCCCAGTGTGATTAGTCAAACTAAAATATAAGTACCTCGGTATGGCTTGATGTGTATTTGTGTATAGGTACCTACCATTAATATTATTATTAATAAAAATATATAATTTACAGTAGATAATTTTATTGATCATAACTAAATTAAATGTTGTTTCAGATTTTATGATAAGTTCAACATACCAGCTTAGGATGTATTGATGGGACACATGTGGCAATTGTTTGTTCATCAGAACGTGAGGAAAGATTAACATGACATGAAGCTACATTACTCTTCTATAGTTGCTGCTAAAATTACTCATACATGTTGTGTATTACACAACATAGCTCACAGGGCTCACATCCCCTACACTCCACTAACAGCAGAGAAGTTCGCTGCAGGAGAATGGAAGCTGTGAGTAGCAGAGGTTGCACGAGCCGCGAACGCGGGGCGCGCGCGCTTAGCGATTTGCACGTCAACAGGCACTTATACAACGCTTGTGGGCAGATAGGACCATCAATTATTAAAAAACAATTAAATTAAAACATAATTATACTGTTTTATTCATCATTCAATACTCATCAACTATGGTTTACATAATATTAATCTGCAACATATGTAATCCTTTGAATTCGTCCTTTCTTTTGGTGTTCTGGCAGGCCCTTCTGCATTCAAGGACTCTGCTAGTTCACGCCAGCAACGGGCCTCCTTTAACCGCACTCGACCTCCTTGTGTCTGGCTAAACAATTATACATTATCTCCAATTGCCAAACTGTCGTAGTTTTGCGGCGTTCTTCCATTTACTTTGATAGGTTTCTGTATCATTACTATACTCTTTGTTGATAAGTAAATAAAAATCGAAGTCAGCTACTAATTTGCGTATGCACCAAAGTTGACCAAAGAGAATATAATGTATGCACTAGAGGTGTGACTAATATATTCGTATTAGGTAAGTATATGTAATAGGTTCAAGACAGAAGTTTAATATTAGGTAATATGAATTTTGCCGTAATAGGTTATTTATTAATAGTCAAATAATAGTGGGCGCCGTGACGGCGACCGAGTGACGCTATTCTTCCTTACCAGTTGCCAGTGACTTGCCATCTCACTCTCCCTCGTCGCGAGAGAAAGCGACGCCGACATTCCAATTTGCAATGCATCCTCGCGGCTCGGTCCTTGCGCGCGGAGGCGTTCGGTGAAGTTATTACATGTGTTGTAATACATGTCGCTTTTTGTATCGGAGCTTCGTGGATAATCAAAATGAGACCAAGCAATGGATATCGATAGATTATTAAAAATTATGCAATGTTATGGGTTAGTTATTACTTATTATTTTTACGCTGCCTATTACATACTATTATATGAAATATTCGTTTTGTCGTGTTTATATTATCATGTATGAAGGCAAAGTAAAGCACTGTATAATTGTATATTTATATCAATAAAGTAAGCGATTATTCAACTATTGCATAATATTTTAACCAATAGCGGTTAAATTGCGCGTGTTATAAAAACGAATCATATGATAAGTTCTCACTATTATTTGACTATTACCCGGTAATAGGTTAGATAACATAATATTGGCTAAGCGTTATATTCGATAACTAGCTGAACCCGCGACTTCGCCCGCGTGGAATTTAACTTAACAAAAAAGCCCGCTCTCGCGTTCTGAGCCCGCGCGATAGGACCCATTTTTTTAATTTAGTTTGTCTAAAATGAAAGTAGCCGAAGTTACTGCGTATAGCAACAGCTACCAGTGAAAGTCCCGTCAAAATCGGTCTAGCCGTTTCGGAGAAACTCTTTGATTTCATGTGTTTTTTATTTTTTTACGCGGAACCCTAATTGTTTTTCTAAAATTAAAATAGCCTTAAAATTACTCCTTAAAATATCAGCTATCTGCTAGTGAAAGTCCCGTCAAAATCGGTCCAGCCGTTTCGGAGATTACCCGGAACAAACACACAGACAGACAGACAAAAAAAAATTAAATCGCGTTTTTGTTATAGGTGTCGTATGTACTTTCATATGCATTTAGTGAAAAGGTGTTATTTTGATATTACAAACAGACACTCCAATTTTATTTATTTGTATAGATAGGAATACGAATATACGATACTAATATAACACCTCTAGTATGCACTTTGAGTTTGTTTTTGTTTTGACGTATTTCAGTGTTACCAACTTATTTTTTAATGGTACATTAGAATGAAAAACGTATTTTGGGCAAAATTTGTGCAAAACAATCGTATAAACCGTACATACTTAATTGAATTAAATTCAACATACTATTTCATCGAGCTTAGTACAAGCGCACTAAACTTGATTCAAGCGTTGAACTAGTGTAAAATAGTACCTACATACATACATAATATTAAAATACAATAGTACACAATATAATTTTAAACTATAGGTACATTCAAGTGTAAAATAATAAAATCGCCAACTGTGATAAGAAGAACACACAGAGGTTTAATTCATAATCACACGTACAGCTAGGTAGTACGTATATGTAGGTACCTACTATTTGGGCCAAGAGGGAATACGACTGTCATACCTTCGAGACACTTTTTTAATTGACTGATTAAAAGAGTCAGCGCCCACCTATAGTATATCCAGACATAAAGGTAGCCAAAACGTTTCCAGAAATTATTAAAATCGTTGATCCCCTGAAATATCTGAACTTGGTCAAAAATATCCGCACTGGCAATACTGGTAATTATTTACATACATCTAGGCTCAAAAGGGCTTGTACCCAGGGCCGTTAAACTAACTTTAAAAAAAAATTACATACATCTGTCATCATTATCCTGTCACTACTCTTGACAACTTATTCACGTTGACGTTAGTCAGTTGTCAAAAATAGCGCTGCACACGTCAATTTTGTTGCGGTTCGATACCGGTTTTACATAATCCAAGTAACCTCTCTAGCGGCTACGTTTCAGTTGCAGTTCAGTTACGTGGGAACTACGGCTGACGTATAAACATTAGCGCGATATCGAATTCGGCAAAGTTGAATTGTACCTGCACTACAATCGCAACTGAACCATAACTGGACTGTAAACGTTTCGTTGACAATGTAAATAGCGCGATCGCCCCCCAGGGCCCTAACCACGCTAGCTACTCAAAACGTAATAGAAAAGCAAACGCTCGCGATTACGTTTCATACGCTCCGCTTTTGACGTTTTGCTGACACGAGCTTCACGATTTCTACAGACATTGATACGGTATGGTGGTGTTGGTTTGGCCCGTTATAGGTAGGCTAGGTACATACCGTGCTCGCCGTCGTAAGTGATACGATACGATACGATACGATACGATACGTAGTAAGTACTTAGTTAGATACGTATCACTCGCCGTGGCGTTACGTACTATGCGATCCAAATAAGAATAGGAATGTCTCTCTATATGTCAAATGTCACTTGAAAAGTATGGATTGCAAAAAACTTATTTGCATATCAATAATAATAGTCTTACATCAAATTTAAATAAAAAGGTTAAATTAGTAGTAAATTGTCTTAATATAATATTTAATCATAATATTTTTTTTTAAACCATATCCTAATTTTTTTTATTTTCATTTTTGGCGCAAAGGCCAATATAAAAGCAGAAATACAGTCATGGCTAACAGAAACAATATTGAATACGACGATTGCTTCACAAAAGCAGAACTTTTTCATAAATAAAAGGCACAAACCGCTTTTTCACTCAACCTTTGCAAATAAATTTTATTTAATAAAATCTTGTTTTGCTCACCCTACCTAACTTGTTAGAATTGACAGCTATGACGTCACTATATGGCGCAAAGTCGATCCTATTCTCATTTAAATCGCATAGTACGCTTACTTATACCTAAGACGATTGTACCGTACCGACGAATATGTAACACCTACTCTATTCCCTTTCCCTGAGCATTTTTAACTTTTCCAAACAATTCACAAACGTTCACGCGATGATTTTACCTATAGCATCAGTGTTATTCCACCAACCCAAAATTACTAATTTAAAATTAGTATAAGTACCAATACTAACTTGCGGGGTCTCTCGGCGTGGTCATGTTCAAGAAACTAATCTTATCCGACAACTAATATTGTTATAAGGAACAATTTACATAAAATCCTAGTTTCAGCCCAACAAACAAAGCGGTGTTTCATTAACGCACACAGTACGACTGTATGTACCTACTTACCCTATCTAATTTTAGTATCTCGACCGTTGTTTGCGTTATCAGAGCTACCCCTGGTGTTACACAGTCTACTCGAGAGCCGGAACTCTTTATTTGTTTGGTTTTCTTTCTCATGACAAGAGCACCGCTCTCCTATCGCTCTTTATCTATCAACTTGTGTAAATAAGCCGGGAATCATTGCCATAGCGTAAATAAAGGAAGAATTATTATCAGCCAAGTGTAAACTTTAAAGAAATTATTATCGGCGGAATGTAAATAACGAAAAGAATCATAGGTAAAGATGTAGCGAGTTTATTTTTTTAGAGGTTTGAACATCGAATGGTTTTAATTTTAAGAGAGGCATTAGCCTCTAATAGCTGTTATTTTATGACGATGAGATTTTTATGTGTGCTGCCGATGCGATACTGTACTACTGACGATATGCGTAGAGGAACCTGTTGAACCTTGGCACTATGTGTACCTAGGCCATTGGGCTCGTTTAAAATATTCGCGCGATACTAAATTATTATTATATCTACTAACTTCTACTGTATATGGTATTCGGTACGTCACTACCGACTATTCAATGTGAAGTGAGTCGCATACCGCCATTAAGCCGGTCTTTGGTGTTTTCCAACGTTAAAACATTGTGTGGCAAAAAGTAAGTATTTCTAATATATTTTTAGTCTGATAGTTTTAAACGTTTCATTATAGTCACTTAACTTTAATATGCTTTCGGTTCTTTGAATTAACAACTATCAAAATAATAAAATACTTACGAGATAAGTAACCTCTAAACCTCAGATTAAAGAATACGCAGATGACGCGCCTAGAACACAAAAGTGTGTCCACCAAAGCAAATACAAATTACAAAGCGAATACAATCTCGCGTCAGTACTGAACTTCGCGTCACAGCGCTTAGACGTCAAAGGTGGTTAGTTGTTTTATTTTGAAAATGCCGTCTTGCGTAAATAAAAAATGTAAAAGTTGTTCACAAAAACAAAAGAAAGCAGATGGCATATCTTTCCACAGGTAACTATTGTTTATTTTATAGTTTTGTAATTTATTTACCCACAATTTGATATCGCTCACTCGGAACACAAAATTTTGATAGTAATTGGTTGGTGTTGCCAATTTACATCGAAATAAGTTTCCTTGAATTAGGGAAATGTGCATGGGGTGTAGAAAGATGATTAATTTATACATTTATATATTATGGAAATAATATATGGGAATAACTTTTAATTTGTAATAAATATTTTAAATTAATAACTTTTTTCAATTTAATGTACCTAATTATGCTTATAAAGACATCCAAAAATCTTTAATGTTATAATGTTCTTGAGTGATAATGCAGAGATCTTCAAATATCGATTTGCAGTAAAAATAAATACTAAGTTTATTTTATTTTATTAGTATTATTCTGTTCAAATACCTACTACTTAAGTACCTAAATTGCGAAAGACCATGTCCAATTTGTAACATTAGTACTACTGAGAACAATCGGAAAAATTATGGGAGTTCGTTTCCCAATATCTGGCAACTTTACACGCACACAGATGTACGTGTCCCTACAGTGCCGCTCCTAGTTGTCACGCACACATTTAATGCTATGTGGCTTCACATCGTTTGTTGCGTTTGCTCCATCTGCGTTAATCTGAGTGTTGCGTAGTTTTAAAGATCTAAGCATACATAGGGACATACAGACAGCGGGAAGCGACTTTGTTTTTTTACTATGTAATGATATAAATATTATGTGACAATATCATATAATATTATGTTCAAATTTACTTACCTAGGTTATGTACCTACTAAATTTATTGTTTATGATGTGCCAAAACAGTGGTTAAAAGTTAGTTGTTTTTGTTTGAAAGCAAAAAATAACTTTGAATTTGATTATTATTTACACCTTGAATATTATTTTGATTTCGTCCAGAATTTCTAAGGTGGTTTTTTTTAAATATAGTAATAGACCGAATAAAACGACTACATTTTCGATGTGTCCTAGGTACACCGTAGTACTGACTGAGGTACATAGGGTTTCTTGTACCTTGGCCTAACTTCCCATTTTTATTTTAACTTTTAAAATAATATGTAAGCATGAAGTATTCAGATCTGATATTAATTATTTGGTGAGTACCCAAATAATTGACCTTTAAAAATATGCAAATATAATTTGTATGCTGTTCGTCAAATCACAATAAAAAAAATGTACCTAAAAAACCGTCCCAGATACAACAGGTCCCCTACTGTAGGGCACGGCGGCCTGTACGGCCTTCCATTAAATATCTGTAAGTTGGTAAGTACCAACCTATATCTACATAAATTATATTCAAGATATATAGATAGATATATAAACAAGCTCTCAAAATGACTTTAACTGACTCTGACTTCAAAATGGAGGAGATTCTATGTTCGTCCATATGTTTTTTTTAATGTACCAAACCTGTGTTCGTTGTCCATTGTGGACCAATTTTGTTTTTTTTTATTGATAGGGTAGGTACTTACTTTCCAGTTTGTCCCATTGAAATTTCACCGACTCCAAATGACGGAGATTACTAGATCCCTAGTTATTTCTAGAATTTTACTAAAAAATAATCCTACTTAGAAAAGCCTGGATACACTAAACATTTTTTTGTGTGCCCAGGATTTTTAAGAAGTTTTTTTTTTTTTTTACAAATTTTTTTTTACAATTTTTCTGTTTGGATTGTTGGACCGGTACCTATGTTGCTCATAAGAAGGTAGGTAGGTATTTATAAGAAGAACCTATTCTATTGTACTACACAAACATGAGATCGTGTTCAATGGCTGCAGAAGCGGATTGTGTTGCGGAAGTTCGCCGGGTGCGGGGATTCAATGCGAATCTCTTCGCAGCGTGCCCTCTAGGGATGGGGTTGTTGACAGATTGTTCGTTAACGTAACGTCAACGATTATTTTCGTTCCCAAACTTGTTGAGATCGTCAGCTAGTTAACGTGCTAAATAGCTCGTATAATCTACCTATCCAACGTTCCAACGACCCTTACTATATTCAATATTCTCATTACAATTTATAAAATATTCGCCCTACAATGTTATTAACAAAGCGATAATCTTTATAGGTACCTACTTAGTTATTAAGAAAAGATTTGAGGAAATTGTAGAACAACTTAAAGTTGTAGAGATATTGGAGAACAACTTTAATGTTCCGTAAGCATGTAATTATTTGTCAATCAGAGTTTTTGTAATCGTCAATCAGAGTTAAAAACGCAACTTAGTTGTAGAGCAATCTGTACGTTACGTTACACAGTTGACAAGTCGACAGTTGATCAACGGTTGATTTGACTGGTTTGTTGATGTTGAACGCCCATTCCTAGCGCCCGCGGCGCCAGCCGCCGCCGCGCCGCCACCGTGGGGCTCGATATCCAATTCAATTCAATCGAGCACTGTAAAAAAATATTGTACTATGTTGTGACAAGAGAATGCTGAGACGAGACGAGTTCACATGATTCCGTCGAAAATCGCATCCTGTTCTTTCAGTTTTATTAGCGCCGCTGAGCGTATTCGCGTCCGGTCGCGGCGTTATAATCATTTCTGTCCAAATATTGATCTTTTTTCGCTTCCGTTCCATTTGATCGGCAGGAAAAGGGTGGATTTTGTCGACAGCCTGGTAATCAATACTCTTCGTACAGCCCTTTATTACCATCTGGTGTGCAGGAAAGGTGAAGTAAGGTAAGATATAAACATAATAGGACGCAATATACACGCAATGCAGTAAACTTTTTACATGAAGAAGATACCTAACTAGTTATAGCTATGTAGGTAAATAGGTAATGCCAGTATTAAAATTAAAATATAAAAAAAACGAAAAACTATTTAATCCATTCAACGTTTGTGTACAAAGGCGACGCCGATGATTTATTATAAATCATGGTAGGTACCTACCTACTCACCTAGGTAGGTAGTTATTTATGGAACCTTTTGTTATTTAATGGACATAAAACCGAGGAACATTAAAATTGCGATTTGGGGTTGGATATCTCATCGATTAGTGGAATCAAATGCATAACATAATGTAATAACAATACATTACAAAAGTCAGTCTCTCCTCTCCCGTCGTAAAATGAAACGATAAAAATAATGTCATTTTAGAATATAGGTAGGTAGATACATCCTTACTAATATTATAAATGCCAAAGTAACTCTGTCTGTCTGTAGCGCTTTCACGATAAAAACTACTGAACCGATTTTAATGAAATTTGGTACACAAATGTCTAGAGCCTGAGAAACGATATAGGCTACTTTATAATGCAAAAAAGGGTTGTAAGGGGTTGAAAGGGGGGGGGGGGATGAAAAGTTGTATGGTAGTATCGTCATTTTTAGAGCTAGATGCTTGAAACTAATTTTTTTGGCAGACAATATGACATTCAAAATTTGTAAATGTTTGACCCTCAAGGGTGTAAAATAACAATAGAGAGTGGGAGAAGAAAGTTTGTATGGAAATATAGCTCTTTAAAATACGTATGGCAAATCTGTATGTGTCTTATTTGTAAAATAATTAGCCTAAATAATTAAAAATGCTACCCAAAGACATTATTTCACGCGGACGAAGTCGCGGGCACAACTAGTAAAGTTATGAAAACAATTCTCAGAGAAAATATAAAATAAATGATAATAATAAAAAATATTACAGTAGTGTAGTAACTAGGTACCCACTAGCACCTACGTAGTATCTTCGTCGGTACTTGAAAGGAGTCATAATTTCATAGTTAGTCGAAATAATTTATATGGTTTCAAGTTTCTTAGTAATCTGACCTTCGTAATTTGCTACGGAATTTGGGGAAACTTCAATACAATGCAGCGATTGTGAGTCGTCGGCGCGTTGTCAATGTTAAATGAAGCAGGCCAGCCGAGTCGGATGATAATGGAATTTCTGGGAACAACCCTTGTGGCTGGGGTGGCGGGGGTGGGGCGGTCCGACCGGCGGCGTGGCGCGGACCATCCATCACGCCGCGGGGGTGCAATTAGGCGAAGTAGACATGTGCTGACACGGCACGGCCGAACTGACGCCGCGCCGCCGGCCGCCGCCGATGCGCATACACCACGTCTTGAAGTAACACCGTCCATGTTCCATGCATAATGTACTTAATGCAATTCTAATTACTTACACGCATGATTCGTGTGAAACATGGCATTGCAAGCAAGACCGTAACTCAGTAAGTAACTGAAATAGTTACCTATCTACTGAAACTTAATAAAGTGCCTTCCAATGCCAGCCAATGCATGGGTATGTAGTAGGTACTTACGTACTTAATTATTAGAATGAGTTTTGTTTGAGATTTAATCATGGTAAAAAAGTAGGTAGGTCCCCACTTTCATAACTAACCCCGACGACGACGGGGCGCACTGCATTCCAAATAGCCAGAGTCATAGGACTTTAGTTATATTACCCATTGTTATACTGTGTGCTTCGTTCTCGATATATGTATTCTTACCATGCAGCTTCTCTTTGCCACTCGGCAACCGAACGCAATTTTAGAGAGTTATCCCTAAAACAAAAACTAAACGCACCAACTCTATATTCTACAATCTCTATGTCAACTGTCATTCTTTTTGTTTGCGCGGCACCCGAACAAAGTTAAGCTTATTTTTCGTGAAAAATAAAAGGAAAAATGCCTAAAAGACACCATAAAAGCGACGCAGAGGTGATTAGAAAGAAAATTAAAAAATTAGAAAAGAAGTTGGAGCGAAGACATAAGCGTCGTCGTCGAATTCTAGAGATTTCATCTAGTGACAGTGAGGTTGAAAAAGCAGTTGAAGCCTCAGGTATGGTATATTTTTTAATATTATGTGTAGGAAAACTGTGCCTATACATAATAAATAGGTAGATTACATCAAAATTTACCTAGCTCAAGTTGTAACACACAACAATGGTGGTCGACAGCGACATAATTATGTGGTAGGTATCTCAGTAGTACCTGCCTTCACATATTGTCTTACAAGGCGCGGGTGGTGTACGTGATACATCGACGCGACCTTAAATACCTACAACACAAAGACCCGGGTGGTGTACGTGATACATTGACGGGGTAATTTAGACTTGTGACATATACGAGATATATGTACAAGACTACCTAACAATGAAGGCGATAAAGGTTGTGGATGGGAACTATGAAGTGTTACCTATTGGTACGCTTTGTGTCTGTTCAATTTGTTCAGTGATCTATCATTTTTTCAGACTCTGATATGGAGTTTATAGAATCCCAACAACCAGAAGAAGCAACAATGGCATCAGCTGAGAAAAATCATTCCTCAGAGTTAAATGCAGAAGTACTCCTGGCATTGGGAGATTTAATGCCTAATAAAGAAAAATATGGCCCACCTCTTAATAATGAGGTAGCTCGTATTTGGTCAAATATTTTAAGAAACGGATTGCAAAAAGAAAATAAAATTAAGATTATGGACCAATTGATTCCGGAAAACTGCTCCCTACTGGAAGCACCAAAACTTAACCCTGAAATAACAACGTCAGTAAATGATACAATTGTTAACCGGGACAAGAAAATTGAAGCAGAACAAAAACAATTGGGAATTGGTCTAACACTCTTGGGTACAGCATTATCTTTACTGATTCAAAATGAGGATGTGAATAGATTAAAATTAATTTCAATATTAAGTGATGCAGGAAGGATATTTACAGATCTACATTCCATGCAGACAAAAGCAAGGAAGAACTTGATATACCCGGTATTGGATAAAAAATTTTTAGATACTGTAAAGGATGTTACCAGAGATGAATACCTCTATGGTACAAATCTCGTTGAGAAAATAAAGAACTTACAAACATGTCAAAGAAGTGGCCAAAATATTATTATTAAAAAGCCAGTCCCTCAAGCCAGGCGACAGGGAAACTTGAATGGTCCTCCTCGCAAAAATCTACAGAGGACTCCAATGAGGTACGGACCAAAGAAACACCAGTCCTCTTCCATTGCACAAAAACCGAAATATCCGAACTCCCCACACCAATCAGCAAGGAAACGGACTCAGGAGAAACCTGCACGAGCATAGAGGTAAGACATGCAGGAAGACTATCACATTTTATAAACTGTTGGAAGAAAATTTGTAAGGAGGACTATGTACTACAATGTATACGTGGTTACTCCATTAATTTTGTCAAGAAGCCTCAGCAGCTTCTTGTACCAAAGACATCTGTTAATGACAGAGCCTCAGTTTCTGATATGCGATTAGCTATAAGAAACTTGGAAAAATTGGGAGCAATTTCCCCATGTAAGCCTTGTAAGGAACAGTTTATTTCAAGAGTTTTTCTAATCCCAAAACCTAATGGTGATCATAGATTTATATTAAATTTAAAGCCTTTAAATAAATATGTGGTCACATCACATTTCAAAATGGAGGACTATAGAACTGCAATTAATTTAATTTCAGCAGGAGATTGGATGGCAAAAATTGATTTAAAAGAATCATATTTGTTAGTAAATGTTGACCAAAAATGTAGAAAATATTTACGATTTAAATTTGAAAAATTGTATGAGTTTAATGCACTTCCTTATGGACTTTGCTCTGCACCCAATGTTTTTACCAAGATTATGAAAGTCGTTGTAACACATTTGAGAGAAAGAGGCTACAAATCGGTTCAATATTTGGATGACTTATTATGCATAGCATCAGATTATCAATCGTGTCTTAAGAATGTACAAGAAACCATAGCTTTATTACAATGCCTAGGATTTGTTATAAATTTCAACAAAAGTGTAATTGAACCATCACAATCTTGTAAATTTTTGGGTTTCATATTTGATACTAGGGAAATGACGATTAAACTACCAACAGATAAAAGATTAAAAATACATTCGTCTGTACAGAAATACCTAGCAAGTGACAGTTGTTATTTACGAGATCTCGCAAAATTAATAGGAACTTTAATTGCAGCATGCCCGGCTACCACATATGGTTGGCTTTACACTAAATTTTTAGAACATCATAAATACCGGTATTTAATCAATAGTAACGGGAATTATGATACAAAAATAAAGTTACATCAAGAGATTAAACTAGATTTAAAATGGTGGGCAAATAATATTTTTAGTTTGGATAAAAACATAACCTATCAAAAATATGATCTAGAACTATTTACGGATGCTTCTAGGACAGGATGGGGAGCGTTCTGTAATAATGAAAGAGCTAATGGTATTTGGAAAGAAGGGGAAAAAATGTTTCATATTAACTACCTGGAATTGTTAGCAACATTCTTAGGTCTAAAATATTTTGTTAAGGATAGACACCATATCAACATCTTGCTGAGGATAGATAATACAACAGCAATATCTTATATTAATAGGATGGGTGGTATTCAACATGCACATTTAAATCATTTAGCCAGAGCTATATGGCAATGGTGTGAGGAGAGATATATCTGGCTTTTCGCTTCTTATATAAAATCTTGTGATAACAAAGAAGCCGATGAAGAGTCTCGAAAAATCAATCCTGACACAGAGTGGGAATTGAACAGCAATTCCTTTCAAATAATAGTTTGTAATTTCGGGCAACCGGATATTGATCTGTTTGCATCTAGAGTAAATACAAAGTGTAATAATTATGTATCTTGGAAACCTGATCCGGATGCTTTTAACATTGACGCATTTACAATAGACTGGTCCAAATATTTTTTCTATGCATTCCCTCCATTTAGCTTAATATTAAAATGTTTACAGAAAATTAAAAGTGATAAAGCTACAGGTATCATGGTTATGCCTTACTGGCCATCCCAACCTTGGTACCCATCTATAGAAAAAATGTTAGTTTCAAAATTAATAACTTTTGAACCTCATAAATATCTGTTACATTCCTCTTTCAGAGACAGTCATCCATTACATCACCAACTTACACTGATTGCCGGAGTTTTATCAGGAAAGCATGGATGAAACGAGCTATTCCTCAGGCATCCATGGAGGTAATGTTAAATTCTCTTTCGAAAAATACACTAAAACAATATAACATTACCTATAAATCTTGGTGGAAATTTTGTATGGAACAAAATGTGGATGTATTTGCTCCTTCTGTGCCTATTGTGATGTATTTCTTAACAAAATTATTTGACTCTGGTGCTGCTTATGGTTCTCTAAATTCACATAAATCAGCACTATCTCTCATAATTGGCTCTAAAATTGGGGAAGATGATCGAATAAAGAGATTATTTAAGGGTTTTTATAAGTCTAGACCACCATTAGCTAAGTACCAAACTACTTGGAATCCTAATATGGTTCTTGTTGTGGTACAAAACTGGATTCCTAATATGTCTTTAAGCTTTGATAAACTATCAAAGAAACTGGTGATATTACTTGCATTGAGTACAGCACAGCGAGCACAGACATTGTCGTTAATAAAAATTTCCAATATTAATGTCCATAATGACGGTGTAAACATTGCCATTACTGACATTATAAAAACATCTGCTCCAGGACGCATTCAGCCTAATCTATACCTACCATTTTTTGAGAGGAATGAAATATGTCCAGCAAAAACCTTAATTGATTACATGTCTTATACTGAGAAGTTCAGAGGAAATAATGACCATTTAATACTAACGTTAAGAAAACCACATAAAAAGGTGACATCTTCAACAATTGGAAGATGGATTAAGGAAACGCTTGCTGTATGCGGTATTGACACAAGCATTTTCTCGGGGCATAGTACACGTCATGCCTCCACTTCTACAGCAAAATCGAAAGGAGTTTCATTAGATGTGATCAGGCAGACTGCAGGTTGGACAAATGATTCGTCAACATTTGCAAGGTTCTATAATAGGCCAATAGTTAGTAATACAGGACAATTCTCTAATGCGGTACTTAATGTTGATTAGTTTTATGGTAATTACAAGAGTATAAATAATAATAATATTATTTTTAAGTACCATCATAATTAAGAAGATATTAAGACTGATTATTGATTACTACTTAATTATAAAGAAAAGTTTATGTTTAAAGTATGTTATTATAAAAAAGGGACATTAGATTTGTATTACTGTTAATAAGACTTATTAGCATTATAATACTTAAATTTCGTTTTTATAAATAAAACGATAATGTGATTTTATAAAATATATTTTTATTTGCTTTCTATAAAATGCATGCATCTCAACTTTAGGTCATAACTCTAAACATCTGCATGGTAAGAATACATATATCGAGAACGAAGCACACAGTATAATAAGTGATCAAACGAACTTACCTGTGAAGTTCGATCATTATTATACGAAGTGCTTCGTTCGAAGATATATGTACCCTACCCACCCTACCCATTAAAGTTGAGATTTATATTTATTAGACAATTATGTAGGGTGACTCTAAACGGAATGACAGTTGACATAGAGATTGTAGAATATAGAGTTGGTGCGTTTAGTTTTTGTTTTAGGGATAACTCTCTAAAATTGCGTTCGGTTGCCGAGTGGCAAAGAGAAGCTGCATGGTAAGAATACATATATCTTCGAACGAAGCACTTCGTATAATAATGATCGAACTTCACAGGTAAGTTCGTTTGATCACTTATTATCTATTCCACTAAGATCCTTTTTAATAGCTTCCATTTAGCGGGATCGGGGGCGGCTGATAGTGGCAAGGCTTAATGATTATCGGTTCGTTCTGTTTAATTCCCATTGAAATTCGACAAAAAGTTAATGTCCATCCGGACAAGCGATAGCTGTGCCGCGGCGTGCGGGGCTCTGGCGGGGCGGAGGAGGGGGACGCTTCCAGGGCTTCGCAGCGCGGTAGCAGCCGCCGATTATCCGCCGATAACACACAAAAACAACTTTTTGATTTATGAAGAAAGCTCGAGAAGCGGCTACCGGGCGCCCGCCGTGCCCCGCGCCGCGACCGCTCGCTGCACCCTAGTGAGGTAAATAAATTGTCCGCATCGATTCGTATTTTGCTCAATCGATAGGATAGATAGGTATTTTTGTTTGATAATCAGCCATTTTGTCTCTTAATTCTCAAATAATAAGCTGTGTAATCATGTGTGGTAAGTACTTACGTTTGTAGATTAAATGGGTTATAAGTAGGTTACCTTACCTACTTTTTAGGTAAGTAGGTCTAACTTAGGTACCTATTTATTATTGTTATGGCTGATGCTTTGATCTGAGTACCTATTAGGTAAAGTAAACTTATCTAGGTGAGTTAGTCATTACGTCGTGTGACGTGTCCTAGGTTAGTAAGTGTATCTAGTATTATATTTACTCAGGTTGTCCAGAGTTGTGGAAGCCGCCAACACTAGGGAGAATGGACGAGTCCGTCTCGTTCCGTCCCGCTGCCGCCCGCCGCCAGATTTTGAAACATAAAATGTAAATGAGGCGGTCCGGGCGCATACAAAGGTGCCGCCGCATCTGCCCATCGCGCCCGAACCTTTTATTAGCTACGCTTTAATTTTACATTTAAGTAAGTAGGTACGTAGGTAGTAAGGTCTGCTAAATTAAAATTCTAAAATAAAATATTGTAGGTAGTTAAGATGGTAGAATTATCGACCGGTTTATTCATGTAAAAAGTCGAGAGCCAATACAACAAATACTCTATCTAAATATAGGTATATAACTCTAAGGTGACTGAATGACTGACTGACACTGATCTATCAACGCACAGCCCAAACCACTGGACGGATCGGGCTGAAATTTGGCATGCAGGTAGATGTTATGAGTTTATGACGTAGGCATCCGCTAAGAAAGGATTTTAATTAATTCTACCCCCAAGGGGATAAAATAGGGTTTTAAAGTTTGTATGAAACTTTGTCGATTTAATTACACGCGGACGAAGTCGCGGGCACAGCTAGTAATAATATAAGTACATCGATTACCTAGGTAAGTAGGTACCTACCTAGTTAGTTCAGTTAAATACCAAAACAGCGCGTTTCATGCAAAACAGCTAATAAAGCAGGCAACCTGCTCGTTTCTTGTTTAATTCTATTGTTGGATTATGAAAAAATAAAATGAAACTTTCTAAAGATAATTAAGTACTACCTATAATTACTATAAGTACCTACTTAATACCTAAGTAGATCGAAGCAGGTAGTACAAGTCTATACTTAGATGGATAACCTACTTATCCGGGTAAGCATCTACTTACCTATCCCTAATTCCCTAATAGTTTAATTGGTATTGGCCATTAAGTAATAGTAGAACATTTTAATAATAATCTCCCGTTATTTTCGACAGTGTTATCACACCAATCAAGTATTCTTCTTGTTATAAGGTGTCACCGTTACACCCAGAAACCAAAAGATTGAATGTAAGTACTTAATCTTCTTTGGGGAGCTTAACTAATCGTGATTTAACTTTGCGGCAAATGCCAGCAGACATTAGTCATCTCCTAAAATGCAGTTATTGGTAAACCAGATTAACGAGTAAACAATGGTCCAGCGGGGTGTGCAGGGTAATCCAGCGGAGTTGCTCCAAGTGCGGTACAGTCGGCGCCGAGCGGGCGGACCACTGTTTGCTCATCTTATTCGATCGCTCCCTCAGTGTTTGTACAAGACTTATCAGCTGAGATCTACCAACCTATATGCTGCTGTTGTTTTTTTACTGTTGTAGCAATTAATTAACCACACGCATTATAAGTGAGCAAGTAGGTTCTGGAAGTAAGTAGGTAAGTGGACTAGTCTATGGTGCTATTATAATTATTTATTTACCTACCTACCTATGCGAAAAGCAAGAAGTACCTAATGTACCTATGGTATTATTATGGTCGTATTGATTGAGTGATGATTCAACGTTAAAACTCAATTACTTAGGTCCCTACATCGGATTTTCGCGTTCCACCCCACAATCCAAATCAATCAGCGTTCACTTAACGAGATGGTGAGGGGAATGTGGTTTACTCCTCCCTCCCCCATCATGGCTTTAACCACACACAAAACATAGGTAAAAGTAGGTGTAGATGCTACCGGTGTTTCGAAAGTCCGAAATAATACTTGCGGGGTTCCGATGATGGGTATGTATAATGGCTGGAATAGAATTAAATGGGTAGAATTTTTTTTACCAAATCCCAAATTTTTCAAGTTTATTAACGCGCCAATTTTATAAAAAAAATATATATAGATAAGTAGTAGGTAGGTAGGTCATGAATCTACTTACTATACAAATTCTTTCTATCCGGAAATACAGTTTTCTAAGCCACGAAATAGGTACTTACCTAATATAACAAACATATTTACAAAATACACAAAAGCTCGTAACTTAGAAAATATGATAGTTATGCACCTATAACAATCTGAGTAGTCACGTATAGTCTTGTCTTCAGTTAGCGTAAGCTACTGTATAGGTATGCAACGTATTTGAAACACGCTGTTTGTAGGTGCTAGGCAGGTACTCAAGTTTGGCATATTATACTAAATCTATATAATTATTTCACGGCGTTTCACTTGTTTGGGGAGTATTTTAACCGACTTTAAAATAAAGCAGGCTCTGTTGTTTGATACCTATGTAGCTTACTATGGCTCGTATCAATAAATCGATCTTAAGTCTACGAGCGATCTTGGAAATGTACTTAATTCTTGTCTAACCAGTACAAAATGATATGTCAAAAGCTTACTTAAGACCGCTCTCTGACTTGAGATCAATTTATTAATTCGGGCCTTTGTTTGTATTTTGGGTCTATCTATCCCACTATCCAAAGCTTCAACCCATTTCTCTTGATACTGGCATAATAAAATAAGCAGCAAAAAATAAGTTGTCACTTCGGAATTGTCATTTGTATCTGTCTGGCTGACAGTGAGTTATTGTCCCCCCCCCGATTATGGGAAGTCTCTGCCTAGTGTTGCCAGACCGTACGATAATTATGGAGGCGTACTATATTTTGGCCATCGGTACGATGTACGATAGCGGATATCTAAATTATTTAAGCGTACGATAATTATGTCTGTTGGAGCGTACGATAATTTTGACTTTGAAGCGTACAACAATTGACTCTTTCTCCCTCACACGTAAACTTACGCGTGTTTGTTATAGACGTTTGTTAGACTCGACAGACAAAAAAACCTTTAATCAGACTGGAAGACATAGTTATGATTCAAATTGGTATTTACCAATAGTGTACTGTTCGCAACTTGGAATAAACTAAGTATTTTTCCTTTAGTCTTGGGGGAGTTTCTGACGTGAATTGAGAAGCGGAACTATGATTATTTCGGTAATTTTCTTGAAAGCGATAATTGTGACTAGTGATGTAACGAATATTCGCATTCGCATTCGCGAATATTCGCATATTTTTTGACATTCGCATTCGCATTCGCATTCGCATGAATCTATGCGAATGTTTGGCGAATGTTTTTGAAAAACAATATGGAAATTATGTATGGATGGATATGGAATGTTAATACAACTAGTAAGTATTATATTTTTTTTTCAACAAACTTCCTCATAGGGTGGCTCTCATTGCACCCCTTTAAGGTTCATAAAGCAGCTTATTACTCACTAGTGCTATTGGCTATACATTTTTTTAAATCATAGTAAAGAGTTATCCTAAAAATAGTAAACATATATTAAAATATCATATAAATAGGTACATTAATTTTTCTTTTTGGACTGATGTAAAGTTCTTTTAAGTCGTGTTAATTAAATAATTTAGTTGTGATTAGGCTGGTTGCACAATTTGTGGTGCGTGGGTTTGAGAATCAGTCCAAACTTTAGTTTTTTTTTTAATAATTATTTATATTTTTAATAGTAAATAACTATTTATTTCCTAAAATAAATCTGTTTTAATGTGGTTCTAATTTAAAGGGTGAATCTTGATACTTACGTAAAAAAGACCACAATAACGCTCAATATTTCGAAAACGGGAATTAATATTGAAAAACTGTCTAAAAATCTTCAAATTATTTTAAACAACATACTGAACATATACCTCAATCGAGGAAGTGAGCAAACATTTTTTTCACTCTCCTTAAGTACAGGAGGTACAATGGAATAACTTTGCTTTCAAAATTTAAGATCACAGATTTTTTCGGTACATATACTCTTTTTTTTTTCAAATTTTCATTATTTTAGCCATAATAGTCTCTGAATAAAATTACTGTGATGACAGAGGGACGGGCAGACGGACTGACTGACGTGGCGAAATTATAAGGGTTCGGAGTTGGACTACGGAACCCTAAAAACTTACGGCGCGTAATCTTGTTTTTCATTCATCCTGCAATTCTCTAGGTCTTAAAATAATTCGTGAATTGTGATTTTTCTTCAATTCAGATTATAATAGTTTAAATATGTTTTACTCTCAAGTCTGTTGTACAATGTCGTATGAAACGCGTGAGAATTGTTAATTACACACCTTGGCTCCATGACAGCACAGCCCTCGCCTTAGTCTTTGGCTGCAAACCAACCTCGATCGTAACTTAGCTCACTTGTACATAATGCACTTATTTACTTATATTTGAATTTTAAAAATATATTATATGGAACCGTCTTGAGGTATGTAACTAAATTATAAATAGGATCTTTTTCTATTGTTAGTTTTATTAAAATATTAACAAACTCAATAAAATTTGAATATCAAATAAATTGGATTAATGCAATAATACAAAACTACCCTCAAATCAAAACAAATCTCTTCGAATTATTTTTATGTGACTAACTTCGTTCTTTCAACCTGGGTTCGGCTATCTTCGGCCGACATGAAATGTCAAACCAGTTTAACATTTTGCGCGCTCTTTATAATACCCGGCGAAAAAAAGAGGGGTGTTATAAGTTTAACATGTGTATCTGTGTATCTGTCTGTGGCATCGTAGCGCGCCAACGGATGATCCGATTTTTTTTTTTTTTTTTTTATTGTTTAGAAAGGTATTCTGATCGAGAGTATTCTATGTTTCACGAAAATCGGTTCAGTCGTCTGAAAATTATCAGCTCTTTTGTGGTTTGAATTGTCTTTGTATCGGATTTTTTTTAAATATCCAATTTTGAGTCATTAGAAAGTCAACATTCGCATTCGCATTCGCGAATGTTGGAGCCAAATATTCGCATTCGCATTCGCGAATGTCAAAAATCCAACATTCGTTACATCACTAATTGTGACGGTTACTTACGATAATTACACTTTTAGATCTGGCAACACTGTCTCTGTCTGTCACTGTCATTTTACTTACAACCGTGAGTGAGCGTGCTTGCTATACTTTTAGGTTATATTCGTTGCTATAAGTAATTTTTTTGGTTTAAAATGGGAAAAATTCGAAAACAGAAGCCTACTAAGAGCCGGAAACATGTACCAGAAAATAATGATGAGGAAGAAGAACTGCCCGTGGATAGCAAAGAAAATGCAATCCAGACAATTCTGGATCAGATTCAAGTTAGTTGCACAACAATATTATTACCGCCGTATTTTAAATCAACTCTTATTTACTATATACTTATCTACCTACCTGTTACGTAGTACGTAACGTACGTTTACACCCGATATCTTATTGCATTATCCAGGCAGCTGACGTCGAAGAAAAGTATTGTGGCTTACAAACTTTAGCCCTATTGATAGAGAGCCCTGAAAATGTGGAGCAGGTTTTAAGTCGGGGAGTAGTGAAAGTGGCCGCTCCATTGTTGTTGGACCCAGCAAGCTCGGTGCGGAATGCGGCCTCGGGCACCCTGAGGAATCTGTCCACAGTTGCGCTCGACACTTGCGATGCTTTGATGGAACAGGATGTGATGACACCCCTCACTTGTTACTTCCATGAGGTATTATTTGAATCAATAAATGATCCAAAATTTAAATTAAGTAGTTTATTATTATTGTGTATTGATTGTGGGGTATTTAACTATAATTATTGTTATGTGGGTACACTGACATTAAGTTGTAATTTGGTTATGTCAAATATAGTTTGATCTTCGTTCTTGGACCGTGTGGTTTCTTTTATTGGCGACTGCGGATAATTGCATTATTATTGTGATAATGGCGTATAATTTAGCAAACATTGTGTTTCCGGGACAGTTTAACACTAAGACTGATAAGTGGTGTGAATATAAGGAACGATTATTGTGTTCGTTGGATGTGGCCGGTGTGGGAAGTGAAAATGTTGACAAGGCCCGGTCCATATTCTTATCACAATGTGGAAAAGAGACTTATTCACTTATTGTGTCATTGTTGGTTCCCAAACGACCAACTGAAGTGGCGTTTAATGACATTATTGCAGTGTTAGACCAATTTTATGAACCGGAATTGAATGAAATACTTCAAGCTGGAAAATTTCATACGCGGAAACAGATTGAGAAGGAATGCGTGCAAGATTTCGTCGCGGCCATTGGTTTGCTGGGTGCGAAATGCAACTTCGTGGATTTAAAGCGTCAGTTGAGGGATCGACTGGTGCTGGGCGTGCGCGATGACCGCCTGCGCCGCGAGTTGCTGCGAACGAAAAACCTGACATATGAAACAGCTGTGCAGCTGTGTCTTAATCATCAGGCGATTGCGCATGATTTGTACCCAGAGACTAGACAAACAGATACGAAGCAAACTCATCTAGACGCGGCTGAACCAATGGAAATTGGTAAAATAGGTGCTACGGAATGTCGCCATTGTACGCGACGTCACAGAGATGGCGAGCGTTGTCCGTTCGTTAAGGCGAAGTGTTACGCTTGTAGGCGCCTAGGCCACATTGCGTCAGCATGTGATAAGAAGACAAAGAAACAGCATCAGGTGGTGGAAGAAGAAGAAGAAGAAGAAGCAGCGGTCGGCACAATAGACGAAAACATGATGGGAGTTTATGTTTGCTCAGAAGGCTATTCCCCTTCGATTAAGGCTGAAGTGACTATAAATGGGGCCAAGACATGTATGGAGGTTGACTCTGGTGCATCGCGGACAATCATTTCGGAAACTATTTACCGACAACTGTGGGAAACACCCCCACCTCTGCGACCTACTAATGTGAAGTTAGTTACTTATTCTCGTGAAGTATTGCCAGTATTAGGGGTCACGTTCGTGCGAGTCATGTTGGGAAATAAAGAATCACAGTGCGAGTTGATTGTGGTGTCAGGAAATGGACCAAGTCTTTTGGGACGAAACTGGTTTAGAGCTCTAGGGTTGGAAATATCAGGAATTTGTTGGACCTTGGCAGAAGTAAAAGAAGATGTTTTAAGAGATTTTCCTGATTTATTCAATGAAGTCCTGGGGGAGTACAAGGGTCCAGAAGTATCCCTAAATGTACGTGCTGATGCTCAACCACGTTTTTTAAAAGCACGTCCTGTACCATTTCCACTTAAAAAGCAAGTAGAAGACGAATTGAATCAAATGATTGATTCTGGAATACTGACACCAATTAGGTATTCGAAATGGGCTACACCCTTAAGAATAGTGAAGAAAAGTGATGGTTCTCTGCGAATTTGTGGAGATTATCGATCAACGGTGAACATGGCAATAGATGTTGATACATATCCTTTGCCGGCGGCAGTAGAAAGTTTTGTAAAACTCAGTGGTGGGCGGATTTTTAGTAAATTAGATTTAAAGCAAGCATATTTACAATTAAAGGTTGATGAGGCTACCGCGTTGCTCTTAACGCTGAATACACCACTCGGACTCATGAGAATGAATAGACTGGCATTTGGAGTGAATGCGGCACCAGGCATTTTCCAAAGAGTTATGTCTTCAGCCCTCGCTGGAATAGAAGGCGTTGCATGCCTTTTGGATGATATTGCAATAACTGGAAAGAATATTGAAGAACATAATACGAGGCTACGTGCAGTCTTACAAAAGTTGAAGGAATTGGGCCTACGGTTGAAGATGGAGAAGTGTGTATTTGCTTCCAATTGTATCAACTTCTTAGGACATATGATAGATGCAGAGGGACTGCACCCGTCACCGAATAAAGTCAAAGAAATTAAAGAGAAATCGGCGCCGACTAGTAAGCAAGCTTTGAGAGCCTTTCTAGGATTATATAACTTTTATGAAAAGTTTATTCCGGATAAAGCTAGTATCTTAGAGCCCCTACACCGGCTATTAGAAGCGAAAACGCCTTGGGCATGGAGCGAGCTGGAGCAAGGAGCGTTTGACAAGGCTAAAGATCTTTTGTCCTCGGATTTGACTTTGGTGGGGTATGACCTCAAAAAGAAATTAGTTATTATTTGTGACTCATCTGAGTATGGGCTCGGAGCAGTATTAGCACATGTAATGGATGATGGGAGTGAGAGACCGGTTATGATGGCATCACGTACCTTACAGCCACATGAGCGAAGATATGGACAAATTGATAAAGAGGCGCTGGCTATCATGTTCGGGTTGAAGAAGTTCCACGATTTTTTGATTGGTCGTCAATTTAGCATAATTACCGACCACTAACCTTTGGTGGGTCTATTTAATCCAAATAAACTCATCCCTGATCAAATTTCCCCCCGAATGTTGCTTTGGTCCCTGAAACTAGGATGTTACAACTATGATATTAAGTACAGACCGGGAAAATTTATTGGGAACGCTGATGCACTCAGCAGGTGGACAGAGCGCGAAACATCAGAGATAGCTGTGAAACCGTTGAGAGAAGTACTGTTGCTAGAGGAACAACCAGATGGTTGGAATTTGGATGCGTCTAAAATAGCGACTGACACAGATAAAGATCCAGTTCTTAGGAAGGTGGTGTTCCACGTCCTTCACGGTTGGCCTAACAAGATTACAGACCCTACATTGCAGCCATATTGGACACGGCGAGAGGCTCTTTCCCGTAATGAAGGATGTTTATTGTGGTGTAACAGAGTCATAATTCCTGGTTGTTTACAACAGGAAGTATTAAAACTATTGCATGCCCCCCATGCAGGGATAGTCCAAACGAAGGCATATGCAAGAGGCTATGTGTGGTGGCCAGGTATGGACGCTCAAATTGAAAGCACTGTCGGAAGCTGTGAGTCATGTCAAGCTGTTAGAAACAACCCACCTAGGGATCCACAAGCATGGATTGTTACGGAGAAACCTTGGAGCCGGGTTCATGTGGATTTCGCGGGTCCGTTCCAGGGAAAGACATTTCTTGTTTTGATTGACAGCTATAGTAAATGGTTTGAAGCGGAAATTGTCTCCTCAATGTCGAGTGAGACTGTCATAGCGGTATGCAGGAAAATTTTTGCATCACAAGGCCTACCTGAAACTCTAGTTTCAGATAATGGTAGGGCATTCACTTCTCAGGAATTTAATAATTTTTTGAAGAACAATGGTATAAAGCATTTGTATTCGCCGCCTTATCACCCGGCTTCTAACGGACAGATTGAACGCGCTATACAGACTTTTAAGAATAAGATAAAAAAGTTGGCTTTGAACCATATACCTTGGATTGAAAAGCTTCCGAAAGCTTTGTATACATTGCGGACGGTTCCGAACAGTTCTAACAATAAAACCCCTGCAGAAATGCTAAACGGACGTAGATACAGAACGGCTGTGTCAAGCTTACATCCTGATAACACACCAAGCCGACAGGAACTACAGTTAGAGACAGCAGCACAGAGTGCGCCAGCTAGAAGCTTCACTGTCGACCAGCCCGTTCTGACACGGAATTATGGCCCAGGGGAGAAGTGGAATAGGGCCACAATAGAAGTAGTGGAAGGCCCTAGCTCCTATATGGTAAGAACGGAGGATGGTGAGTTACATCGGCGGTACGCGGATCAGATAGTGTCCCGGGTGCTTATTCAAACCCGAGATGAACCAGTATCGACAGAGTGGAGAAACCGCTCAAGGTCAAGCTCATCTACACCGGAACCACCAATTGAGATACCACCTCCAGAGTTGTGGCCGGACATAATAGGCATACCAGATTGTTGATTGATTTATTCTATTTTCTAAATTACATTAATTATTGTATTGCATTATATAAGTGGGTCTTAAAGATTATGATGGAAAGGTATATTGTGTATTGATTGTGGGGTATTTAACTATAATTATTGTTATGTGGGTACACTGACATTAAGTTGTAATTTGGTTATGTCAAATATAGTTTGATCTTCGTTCTTGGACCGTGTGGTTTCTTTTAATTATATTTTATATTAGATAAATAATTAGTGATTTTCTATGGACTAAACCCTTTGCATGTTACAATACCAGATGCAATAGAAATAAATTTTTGTGTCATGGATGATATGATTTCCGGCATACCAAGGGTTACATATGAATTATGTGAAGAATTAAACTTACTGCATTTGTGTCAATATAGCGAAAGTTGTTCTTTGTATATGTCGCCGCCAAATAGCTTAATTCGCAGTTCAATTAACAGCCTAGGCATTTAACTAAACAGCGCCGTTCAACTAATGGCCTGAATGATATTCAGCCATTTGATCAAACAGCTAGGCAAATGACTTGGATCGATGATGTTTAATTACTTGCCTAGCCGTTTAATTACTTGCCTAGCCTGTTCATTTCAATTTAGTTCTACTTTCTGCCACCTAGCGCCGAAACTCACCAAACTGTCAATATCTCTATTATATTCTCTTTGGTCAATATGGCGTCGCCAAAAAACAACTTTGATGGAATAATTTTATTAGGTATTTTACGAAATTGTTTAGATCCACCGAATCTACTTGCCGGGTGGGATTTCTGTGGGGTCATAAAAAAAATAACCCTAACATAAACCCATCTGGGTCACTCTGCTTGGGTAGTATTTTGAAAAAGTTTTGCAGTACTGTGTGTCAACCAGTTGCCTAAGCATTAGCCAGCCAGTTTATTAAATGTTGTAATAGACGATACGGCTGAATATCATTTAGGCCGTTAGTTGAACGGCGCTGCTTAGTTAAGTGCCTAGGCTGTTAATTGAACGGCGAATTAAGCTATTTGGCTGCGACATATATATTCTCGTATAAATAATCTAGTAATATTCTGATATCCTGATATTATAAAAAAAAATAACTTCTTTGTTGTAGTATGCTGAAACATGGACACCAGACTCAAATACCAAAACTAAGGATGAAGACATTGATACACTCATCCAGTGCATCAATTTGTTGTTAAATCTGTGTGAAAGTTCTGGTAAGTTCCTGTATGACAAATATGTTGATTACTTGTAGGTACACAATTATTCATAGATAATAGAATAAGAGCCAGGATTTCAGATATACCATATTTTTCAAAGTATGGACAGAATGAGATTGTATGTTTTGGCAACCCATGCCTTAAAAACCTAAAGTTGTTCTGTATGCTATCAATCCAATCAGGATGCAACATCTTCTTTTGAGAATTTAAAATTAATCTATTTCAGAATCCTAATGGAGTAATAATTAATATTAATTTATTTCGATTTCCAGAGTTAGCTATCAAGTACTTGGGGCAATCCAGGATCCTGGACATATTGCCCAGGTTTTTAGATCTCGCAACATTCAGTAGTGATATTGTGGCAGCCGTGTTGCAATGCCTGTTTGTTGTGGTTGAAGACAACCCTGCAGCCATGGCCAAGATTAAGGCAAATTCTGAACCTCAATTGCAAAAATTGTTGAGTCTGGAAGGAAATGAGCCTAGTATACTTTTACTTAAGACATTATCATCTGGGGTGATAATAAATACATGTGGTGGGAACATAACAACACTGCCCATTGATGTAATTAATCAGATTATAGCTATACTTGCTGCTACATTGGCCGTGGATCACAGGCTTTTGTGTAGCCAACTGTCAAGCAATATCCCTCTGAGTGATGGCACGGGGAAAGTGGAAGAGCTCCAAGGAAAAGCAGCTCAGTTGCTAGAGAGTCAATTGAAATCTGTCTCACTGATATTGGATGCTCAACAGAGTTCTATAGAGATAATTGCTAATGTTTGTTCTTGTGAAGGTAATAAAAAAATGAATTTGTGTAGTTTATAAGTTTTAAACTAGATCTTTAATGTATATGCTACTTGATATTTACTTACTTCTTCTTTTAGATAGTGATGATGTGCAAGATAATGATTCCTCAGAAAGTGATGAAGTTGATGATGAAATGTGTAACAATGGTGATGTATCTGTCCTGGCGGAAGACAAGCTGCCTCCCGAAGTTTTGGAGGCATTTATATCTTTGGAGATATTTGACAAGGTGTGGTCGAGAACACAGCTACCTGCACAGAATGTGTTGTTAATACTGAAGGAATATGAAGGAACAAAGTTGATCCATAAAAAGTATGTAGATCAAAGTGGTGCAAAAATCAATGTTTACTGATACAGAGGAAGAAATACTTAAATTTACATCATACAATTGAATATTTCAGGCTTCACAGTTTAAGAACCCGTGCCCTGTTGTGCACAAATAACCTGCTCTCTACATTACCTATTGAAAACCTGGGTGGAGTGAATGGCGTCTATAAAATCTGGGTAGAAGCAGGAAAATTAGTTTTCAAACAGGATTCAGATAATTTGAACCTTTCCGAATCAGCAACAGCTGTTATGCGCGCTGCATTGGATAAAATTAAATTTAGAGAGAATGGCAACCCCGCTGACTGCAGTTTGTTCAGTGATTTAGCACTGTCTGATATAGAGGTAGACTAAGCAAGTATTTGAAGGAAAATATTTATCTGTTTTACTATCATTGCTCAACTTTAAACTTGTCAACTTATGTTACTATTGTGTGTTGCAGATAATGTTGACTGGAATTAAAGAATGTCAAGTGTCTGAGATAAGATCGAATCTTATCCGCATGATTGGAATATTGGCGTTATTATTAGTGAATAAGTTGAATGACGTCACGTCGAATGTGATATGCACCATAACTGAGTTTATATTAGAGCAAGCACATAAGGAGAATGAAGTGTGGGTGTTGGCTGAAGCTGTGGATACATTGGTAGATTTGTATTCAGAAGATGAAACCGATGTTTTGGCTGCTAAAGTGAAATTGGTGGATAAGTTGGCCATCATAGCACCAATATTGAAGAATAAGGTAAGCCTTCCAAAAACCCTTCTCATTGGTGTTATTTTTATGTTATATTCATAATATTCATATCTTGTTCATTCCTGTCTTCAGGCAAGACAACAGAAAAGGCTGCCAAAGGAATATAAAGTGCTAGTTAGTACAGCCACCTCAAATTTACCAAGATTCATTAAGTATAAAAAGGATAGGATAAGTAAATTACGAGTGTAAGTTATATTGAATATATTTTTAAATTAAACAATAATTTTTATTATAGTTTTAAGTTTATACTGTTATGTGAGCAATGTAATATACACCGAATTTTTATCACACATGTTTTATTGGTTTTGTTTTACATAAGAAAGAAGTCAATGGTGCATTTAAAGAAAAAAACGAATGCAATATCAATAAAATAATAATTTATTAAACAACAATGACTGAACTAACACACTCTGATGTGACATTTGTATAAATAGTTAGGAATCTTGTACATACATACAACATTCTCGTTGCTAACTTATTTTTAATTCCTAGTCGATTATCGCAGTTTTTGGTTAATTTAGTTTTTCCAACATTATTATTAATTTAACAATTATAATTATATTAATACAACCATATAGGACTGTAAAATGTAACAATATATATCGTGATTAGAAAAACTATACCTACCATAACACACCGACACTCGTCGTGATTATACTATAAAAGCGTTTTACATTCAATAATAGTTATCACAAATCATAATTCAATTATAATTACTCTACGCCGCTGAATATTTAAAATATTGTATGGCAAAACAATTTCGTTCGTATTTTCTGTCTTCGGAGTCATCTTACATATTAAAAAATATTTTATTTTTGTATTATAGTGAGAGAAGGCACTTTTATAGACATTTTTATTAGTAGGTATGATGGTGTTAGGTATACATAATTTTAGTTTATTCATATTGCATAAAACCCCTAGTGAAAATCTGAGATCCGAACATACGTATCTAATAATGATGTTTAAAATCACAATGTACACCACACGACAACTATCCCTATGATTAATATTCCTTGGGGGTATTACAATTACCCCTATGGTTATTACTCCTTGGGGAGTATTCACAGTCAGCGGAAAGTTTTCGTGTCGGAAACGTCTTTCACCCTTCTTATTCTAAAAGATGGAAGCTTCGTTTCCGACATCGGAAATATTCCGTCAACCGTGAATACCGCCCCTTACCCCCGTATTAATAAACCTTGTATAGCGGGCGTATAGTTACACACCGAATGATCTCTTTCTATCAACAGTAATTTGACATTCGAAAGAAGAAGACAAAGCATGGTGTAACTATACAACCGCTAAACAACGATTACATATTTATAAGGGGATATCGGTATTGTTACTAAGGTTGTTGTTTAATAATTTTCTAATTGCCTAGCTTTGGAATATAATGTTTCAACTTCTCGTCAAGTTTAAAAACGATCTAGATGGGATTACATAAAGTGTGATTTTTAATTAGTACATTATACATGATCCTTCACATAAAACAAAATCATAGATATAATTGTTTATGGCGAGCTGGAACCCCCACCGTAGTGACTCCTTCTAGGCTTTGGTATCGGATTTGGTGACGATACGTCGTTTTGGTCAAATTTTCTTTTGATTTCCGAAACTGAGAGTCTCGTTCCCACAGACGGGAGCTCTTCATCGTTCAAAGCTGAATTCAGTTTATTTATTTCCCTTTCGAGTTCTCTCGTTGCTCTGTCTATTTCCAAAAATTCCTTTTCTGTGCTCGAAACAGTATCAATACTTTGCTTTCTTTGCGACTCATCGTAAAGTTTGCAGACAAGTTTTTGTGGTTCTTCATTTCCGTTCGCATCTTTGTGCTTTGTATTATCATTTAAGTTTATGTCGTATGTTGTGTACGTGGAGTCTAAAGTGTTTGTGAGGCTTTTACACCTTTTGTTGGACAGCGACTGGAAATCTTCTAAATTACCTCGCCTTAATCGTATGTCGTCTTCATTGACGCTGGAATTTCGTCTGTATTTTGATATGTCTACCTTACGGAATGTGACTGAATTTAGAATGTTTTCGCCCGAAGATGTGTTTGCTATAATTTCTTCTGTATCTTTGGGTGTGATATTATTTGTTTCCCTTATAACTTCATCTTTATTAGTTTGTTCTGGAACTGTGACTGATGTGACTTCGATAGTTTCGGTTTTGTTTTCAGCAGTTGGCGCAGATGTCGTTTCATCTTGTAAACTCTTGTCTTTAACGTCTTCATCTTCAACGATTTTCAGCTCTATATTTAAGTTCATGTCTTCTATCTCTGTGTCTCCATTGGTGTTGCAGGGTGTCTTGTCTTCTGGTTGGGTGATTTGTAATTCTGAAGTTATACTGGAAACCTGTAAAAGTATTTTTTTGTTTAGATTTTAAGCAGTTATTGGTAGTTTTAATTGCGATAAGTTAACTGTATCAGCTATTTAAATGTTCAACATGTGCAACGGGTACCGCATTAAACAAGATAAGGAAATGTTAACAAGGTCAAAGTAAAGATGGACCGTTTTCTGTTTCTCCTTATCTATTGAGACGCACACGGTTGTCCAGGGCCCCAAGTCTGCTAATTCCATACATTTCCATTCCATTAAAAACCCATTGGTCATTAGTATTTACTTGCGCCAAAAATCGGTAGTTCATTTAATCCTGGGCGGTCGACATCTTGACGGCCAGTGGACTGCCAAGGCAACATAATAATGTTTTTTCTTTTAAAATTAAGACTCATATCTATACAAAGTAACAAAAACTAATCGCTTTTAATTATTTTACGCGTTATTTGATTAGCAGACTTGCTAGGCCAGATCACTCGGTAGACCAATAAAATATGGTCCACGAGGCCATAAAACTTTAATTTTCCATCCGTTTTCTCGATTAAGTTATTTTTAAATATAAAATGAAAATGTTAATAGTGGAGACGTAACAGACAACAAAATAGCGTGGTGTTTTGTCATTGGTAGGCATCGTTAGTTTCGGAGTGATTGCAGTAAGTAAGTATTTATCTAGTAACTGTTGCATGTTGTAGGTAATAATAAGGTAAGTGCTAGCGTCAACGGGTGCATGTACATTTTACACATCAAGTCGTTTTAAAGGCTTACATAGTCGCCAACTATCCGCCTTTCTATTGCTCTTGAGAAGATTCGCTGGACGTCTAATTTAGACAAACAAACTAGGGCTTAATTTATTTTTACAATTAAATTGATATCGCACCGCTACCCCTATCGGGGAAAGCAATCATGATTTTACCAATGGGTGTTTCTATTTTACGTATCGTCCAAGTCTTGTAACTATATCCGACCAACAAATCGGAACCCTTATGAAGGTAGGCTTCCGATCCGGTAGTAGATTTAAAATAAAAATATAACAATGAGCATTTGTAAGTGCCTCTCATAGGCCTGAACGAAATAAACGTCATATCTTCGACTCTGCAAGTGAGTGATGATAAGTCAAGTATTTTTTTTATTGGCACTGGTGGTTACTCCTGTAAACCAGGATCGACAATGGCGACCAATAATCACGTCGAAGTTTGACCCTCGATGAGTCTTGGGGAAAAGTTAAATTGTCTTGGAACCCGCACGAATTTAATTGAAATAAATAATAGGAGGACTTTGAAGAAAAAGTATTATTGTTAGTCTCACCGTGACGTCTGCGGTGGTGTCGGCCGCCGTGGCGAGCGGCGGCGGCGGCGCGCGCTTCTTCTTGCGTCGCGCCGCGCGCACCGGCGGCACCGGCTCATCTTCAAACGGGTTTGTGCTCTCCACGCTCAGCCGCGAGCCCGATACCTCGCTGCGAGCCATGCGAGGGGTACCACTAGAAATATATAAACCAATACTTAGTACTTTTTGTTTCACGTCGGCGGATATCCAACGGCCTATACAAAGCATTACCTAAGTAGTATATTTTTTATATTTGAAGAATACTCTCTCAATGTTTGAAATGGGGTTCTGAAAATTCTTTAACATTGCGTATTGACCTTTCAGTAGCGTTTCTGCCGTCTACGTAACACACGATCATTATCAACTTCCTATACATACCACCTCTAGGTAGGTAGGTAAGTACTTTAATTCCTGGTACAGGTTCGCGGGTATAGTAGGTAAGTCACTTCATAGTATAAAACAAAGTCACTTTCCGCTGTCTGTCTGTCTATATGTATGCTTAGATCTTTAGAACTACGCAACGGATTTTGATGCGGTTTTTTTAATAGATAGAGTGATTCAAGAGGAAGGTTTATACATGCATAATATAGTAGAGAAATAGTTTAGTATCAGCATTGCACCGGTGCGAAGCCGGGGCGGGTCACTATAGTAACTAATAAAATATTACCTAAGTGAGTTGACTTCATGCTGGCTGGTGCTCCGCAGCCGCTCCTGGAACCTCGAGCGTGGCAGTGGAGTCACGGAGCCGCCGTACACGTAACGGTCAGCTCTCTCCGGGGAACCCACCGTACTGCGCACCCCCGACGAGTCTGGAAACATTCACAATTACACATATATGCTAAACTGATGGATGATCAGTCAAAAGACGTCCACGCCTCTCCCAGTGCCTTTTATCGGTCACGGCCCTCCATCATTAGCCTTCAATGACTTGCTTCTTGCGGCGTGTGTGAAATAGGTCGATTTTTACGAAGACGCGCGCTGTCTTAGGACACTGGCATAAGGGTCAATTTGGAATAATTCACGCGTTCTCGTGAAATTACTTTTACTATACACCCTTAGCACAATATATTGTAAATGTTTTAAAGTATCCTCACATTGTAATGCTTTTCGGTAGATAACGGGCGAGGTGTCCCCGTTCACGTGTTGGCCGCTCGACTTTTCTGGCTGATACCCCTTTTTCCCTTTCTTCATAAACGATCGTAGAGCCCTGGAAATGGGAAAAAAGCCATGATCAGAAGGCATGAACTGCATTGATTCGCTACCTACAATATCTACTTATGTAATAGTGTACCTAATATACCTACAAAAATAGTATTGTTGCAGTGTTGACTGTTGTTAAATGTTGCCAAGCCATAGGTATGTAGGTGTTTACTACCTTTTTACCTACATTTTTTGATTGCGTTCTGCAGAAAAATATTGCTAGGGTGGTCGGGCTATGGTTTCACCACATTGCAGTCACATGGGCAATAGGTATTTGTGTAATAGTTTAGAAGTATCATTACAAAACAATAATGACAGTTTTTCATGCCTTGTCTAAAAGTATACAAGAGTATATACCAAAGAATTTGTAATAATAAGACATTATTACAAATTCTTTGGTATATACCTATTGTTACAAAAATAACTAGATGCTAAATATATGGGAAAGTTTTAAAACTGAAAGGGCAAAGGTCAGCGATATGTAGGTACCTATGACTTTGGTAAAAACACCGGTAGTCTTCGCAGCAATAGTTATTAAACGAGTTCTCAACAGCTAACGGATGTCTGTAGGCGCAACACTGACAAAAGTAATGGATGTTTAGTGCACTTGATTCCACTTGAGCGGTCACAATTGTTCCGTGACGGACGGACGAGCGGCCATCGCTGCACGCCCACCGTCTTGGGCCCGCGTACCATACTCGCATGTGAGTCGAGCATAAGTAAAAGTTATTATCATAAATACAAATGTTGATGCATATATTGATTTGAATCGATATTGGAAAATTGGATTGACGACCGATTGGCGCAGATTCCCGCTGGGGTAAATTCTGAAAATGATTTTTTCGCAAATTTGCCCTATTCTAAGTGTCACTGGGAGCACCCCCAGTACGGTATCCATAGTGCAAGCGTTGCTTAGTTTGGGGCCATACAGTTGATGTGTCACACTGGCGGTATTTAATGTTATAAAATAACCCCCTAATATATACTGAATAGTGTCCATGATCTAGAGAGGTGTTAACTAATGGTCTAAGCCATGATCCGTCATTTGCTTAAAGATATACAAAGGATAAACATAGTCAAACTGCACCAAGTAACCTCGACCTGATCTCGGATTCTTAGTGCTCAATCTCATAAACAATTCGTTTAACATCTGTGTAACGCAGTGATTTACGACTTGCAAACGCAGTGCGAGTCTGCATGACATTAAATCGGACTAGGTCGTCGAGATAAAGCGAGATTTGCATGACCTGCTCTTGAACTCCAACTATTCCCCTTGCAGCGACTCAAGTACTTATCTACCTTATAATGACAACTAATTGCTTATGTGCATAGTGCATAGTACGTAGCTTAGCTTATTATCCGCGTTCTTGTTTCCCGCATCCGCTTGTAAAGTTGTACGTCGGTAGATTCCTATAGGTAATATGTTTTGCTAAATAATAAAAAAACTTTGAACCAAATTAAAAAACACCCTGGCTGCACTAAAAAACTAGAAATAACCTCATTATTTATTTAATTTGTAGTTGGTGATACTATCTATATGTCGCAGCCAAATAGCTTAATCCGCCGTTCAATTAACAGCCTAGGCACTTTACTAAACAGCGCCGTTTAACTAACGGCTTAATGATATTCAGCCGTATCGTCTATTCCAACATTTAATAAACTGGCTGGCTAATGCTTAGGCAACTGGTTGACATTTAAGTACTACAAAACTTTTTCAAAATACTACCCAAGCAGAACGACCTGGATGGGTTTAGGTTAGGGTTATTTTTTTTATGACCCCACAGAAACCCCATCCGGCTAATAGATTCGGTGAATCTAAAAAAAATCGTAAAAACCCTTAGTACCTAATAAAATTATTCCATCAAAGTGGTTTTTTTCCGACGTTTGGTGACTTTCGGCGCTAGGTGGCAGAAAGTAGAACTAAATTGAAATGAACAGGCTAGGCAGGTAATTAAACGGCTAGGCAAGTAGTTAAACGTCATCGATCCAAGTCATTTGCCTAGCTGTTTGATCAAATGGCTGAATATCATTCAGGCCACTAGTTGAACGGCGCCGTTTAGTTAAGTGCCTAGGCTGTTAATTGAACGGCGAATTAAGCTAGTTGGCGGCGACATATACACTACGTTTACAAGAAGGTGATTGGTAGGTACTTTGTCTTATACATACAATATATTTTGTTCAATCTTAATTAATAATAGTTTAAGTTTCTACCAATCACAATGAATCATTGATTATAGTATTATAATAATCCATGGATTATGCTGCCTAAACCTACACAAGAACATAACCACTGGTTTAAAACTAATAAATATCGATTATCGTAAATAATAATGTTTGGATAGCGGCAGCGTGGACTACTAATAACGCCCTGCATTTGGCGATCATTTTTATCGGCGGCAAGTCCCTATCAAAAAGTAAATATAGTATATAAAAAAATAGAATACAAGCCGAAGGCGTCAAGCAACTGTGCCTTATAACTCCCAAGGTTGTGACCTTCATAGGTATAATGATAATAAGCAGGGCAGTACTAACTATCCTAACCTGGGTATGGCCTACTTGCGTGCAAGAAGTTTTATCACAGTTTAGTTTAGCGTGAACTGCGTGAATCATTCATAATACGAGTATCCTCCTTATCTCATGTGTGGAGTATTCTTTGACGCGGTGGAACAATTACACATTGTACTTAATCTGTTAGCATTAGCTCATAACGTATTTACTCTACTGGTAATTATCGCCTTCCAAGGCATAGCAGCACAAGTGTAGCATTAAAATGAGTACTTACACTACCTACCTACACATACACTTTTGTTGGTAGCAGTACACGCTGTAGGTACCGTCACGTCCTCACGACAATCCTACTATAATATTATAAATGTGAAAGTTTGTGAGTGTGGATGTATGTATGTATGTTTGTTACTCCTTCACGGAAAAACTACTGAACGGATTTGGATGAAATTTGGAACACAGATAGTTTATAACCGGGATTAACATATAGGATACTTTTTATCCCGATAATCCCGAAATTTTTGTTACGTTAAATACTTCGCGGACGAAGTCCGTGGGCACAGCTCAGCTAGTAATGTAAATATAATAATTATTTTCAACCGAATTCAAAAAGGAGGAGACTCGAAATTAAAGAAATTATGTGGTATCTAGTTATTTCTAGCTTTCTAGTGCACTTAGGTTTCTTTGAAGTTGGTTCAATTTATTTTTTTATATTACCTTTTATATTTAGATACCTAATAAATATAAAAGGTAATATAAAAAAATACATATCAATAAAATTGGAGTGTCTATTTGTAATATCAAAATAACACCTTTTCACTAAATGCATATGAAAGTACATACGATACCTATAACAAAGACGCGATTTTTTTTTGTCTGTCTGTCTGTCTGTCTATCTGTATGTCTGTCTGTCTGTGTGTTTGTTCCGGGTAATCTCCGATACGGCTGGACCGATTTTGACGGGACTTTCACTTGCAGATAGCTGTAGTTTTAAGGAGTAACTTATGCTACTTTTATTTTAGAAAAACTAAATTTTAAAAAATGGGTCCTGGCGCGCTGGCTTAGAACGCGGGAGCGGGCTTTTTTGTTAAGTTAAATTCGACGAAGTCGCGGGCTCAGCTAGTCTGAAATAAGATTGGTAGGTAATTTCGACACAGGAAAATAAAACCGACAAATAGCGTTGACACTTTTCAAAGCGTCAACAGACTTAGCTATTGAAAAAGTGCGAAAATAAGGAAGCTAGCTATTCGATGGCTAGCTACTCGAATAGACCCCCAGGCATCTTGGCTGTGTGTGACAGTACATTTATTATAATTTTAAATGAATGAATAAAGTAAGTAAAGCTGTTGCATTATGTTCTGAATTTATCCAAGGAGTGTTAAAACAATCAAGCGACTCAGTGACAAACTGGGTCAAGAACATATTTGATCCATGTTCCGTGATTTGCAAGTTTGTTGTACACGTTCCAAATAGCTCATTGTCGTACATTCATACAACATTTGTTACTCAAACTGAATCTATTAATTGTTTTCGTAATGTGTGTTGTTTACTGTCCCATTCAAAGTCCAATTTGCATAAGCAGTTTGATACTTGCCTTACCTACTTACACGGGATATGTAGATATATCGGGTGCTTTCTTAAATAGCGAGTAACCCCAATATTTTTAAAATGATCATGTGAAGTTGGTTAAGTGGCTTTTGTTTTAAGAATATGTTCACGGGGTTTTTACGTTCGGTAACTTTTAAGTAAGCAATAAATAAAGTTTTTTAAGTAGACTAATAGGTTGCTTCGATATCTATTTATTGCTTACGTAATCACATGTGACTGTGAATGAATTTTCTGGAAAGTTGGTTTCCACACTCAGAGAATTAAACTAACAGGCTACGTAAGTACCTATTAGTTTAAATAAACTAATTACATTTAAATGAAATGATTGAGGAGAGTTAGATTTAGTTAGTCCAAGCAATCAGTTCTATAGGAATAGCTATTATTATCAAAACATGTCAGATCATCACAGTGGTCTTTCACGCCGTTTTCCCGGGACCGATAAATGACTGTGCATTTTACTGCATGTATCCAGATACCTAATAAGGCAATTAAGTACCCACGTATATGTCAAAAATGAATTGTAATAAAGGTGTCAGCTTCTTCGTGTGAATGGGGTGCGTGCAAGTGTAAAAGGTGGAAACTGGAATCCTTAACATCGCCTTCTAAAAAAGTTAAATAAAGTTGGAGACTGAAGGAGCATTTCTACAATAAGCGTTGTCAACCCAAAAGTAATAATAACCTAATAATAAATAATGTTTACGTACATAGAGTTACCTACCTAATGCATTGTAGGTAGGTAATTGTAGATGCTGGATGCTTGTTTTATTCATCTATTGCTTCGTGTTGAGCATACATGGATATTTCCTACATATTGTATTACTAATGGAATGCGACGTACCTACCTAATGAAAATAAATTGTGAAGTATGCGACTCTAGCAAATGAAGGTCTTTCAATAAGTATGTAATGTACTGTTATAGAGTAGCTCTACCATGAGTTTTACGTTCGCTAGACGGTAGCGCCTACTTTAAATAACATTTGTATGGTAAATTGTATAGCTCTAACTTCGGTCTTCCGATAAACTAACAAGAAATTTGCCATATAAATAATATACGTTGAGGCTATCGAAGCTAACTGACACTGAGATGTTGGAATGTGACTACTTTCGCACATGCGACCATTTTGTCAGCTATCTCTATGATTAATAAAATATAATCAGGGTTACTCATACCGACTACGGAACTCTAAAAAGGAGAGTAAGAATCAATAGACTCTACCGTCCCCTTGACTACAAATAGACGTTGGACTTCCAAAATAATCATTGTTGAAGTTAAATAACACTAATCCAACGATATAAATGGACCTATTCAGTAGGCATTTGGATGTATGCCAGCCAGTGCTAGACTGGAACTCAAACACGTACCTACTTATGTAGCTAACAACATTGCTCGTTGCCTTTTGAAATAAAATTGAAATGTTTATTATTATTATGCGAAATAATTTTAATTAAGAAATTATAAAATAAACCAATTTCGCCACACTAACACACCAACTGTCCTCCAAAACTAAACGCACCGCTTGTACTATGGGTACCATAAAACGGACTGAGAAAAATCCCAGTGAAACCCTGACTACTAGCTATACCGAGCTATATAACGAAAAGGTCATTTCCGAAATGGACAACATTTCGGACAGGTATCGAACCCGCAATCACCCGGTGCAGTGAGTCAAGCGGGCTATGCTCGAACCACTATACTAAGTGGTTATCCTACTGTAGGTGTACTTGTTTAATTAACATTGTAGTAGGTACGTAGGCATCTTTTAATATTATTTTGATGAATACTTATTGTGGTGTGCATAAAGGATGAACAAAAAAGAACCAACCTCTGTGAAAAGGGTCGTGTGATGACTGATTATACCTAGAGGATTCCCCTTTTTTATGTATTTCGAAACGGTAATTAATACCTAACTAACTTGTAGGTACTAACTTTAGTAATTTTATAGATTTTTCGGCTAATATTTGCCTGGTACCTACCTAATTAATTAGTATAATTATTTTTTTATAAACTGCGATATGATGCTTTGGTACCTTCGTATTAAGTGTACCTAATTACTTACTTATAAATAAGTCTACCTGTGAGTAATAAAACAAAGACGTGTTGAATGAAAGTGATCGCACAAAAACAATTTTATCAGTAGCAAGTGTAGCAAGTGTCCTGATTTCGAACTACCCAGCTCATTGTTACAGATTTCGCTTATAACCGTAATAATTGTCCGACACAACGTTGTTGGCACCTCGTTACCATGCCAATTTGATATAAAAGCAAAGAGCTGGGTGATTCAGCTGTGCAACGTCTACCTAATTAAGATTTTCAATGTAAGTTGATTAAATATTAGTAGATTGTTCATGGTCTCGTTGATGTTTTATGTGGTGTATATGTCCCTATCGTTTTTACCTTTAATCATTTTTGTTAAGGATTCCTTATAGTTGTGAAATGGCTACGGAACCCTACGTTGTTTGTGGCTCGACACGAACTTCGACGGTTTTTTGTTGTTTCGTTTAAAATTACATTCTACGAAGATAGAATGTTATTCACTTAGTCAGGTAGGTAGCCTGATAATAAAATTATAAAAATAATTAAAAATTGAGGTATTACAATAAGACCTATTTCATTGATAATAAGATAACTAGACTGGGTAGGTACCTAACTAAGTCGATTTGATAAGTGTGAAAGATTCAAGTTACATAACATCCTTCTTTGGATGTGTAAATTGTTCGAGAGACGTCTTATAAGTTTGGCCTAAATAAGGCTTATTATAACTGCGGAAACGATACCGCCCCAAACTACTAATGGATAGAGCGCTAAATAGAGTCTGACTACAACAAACTACTTAGGTAAGTAGTGTAGGCACGAGTTAAATTATAAATAGAAAAGATAAAATCAAATAAGAATGATTTGACGTCACTGCGTACACCTAGTATTCAGGAAAGAGTCCGCAATACTTGGTAGACATTTAAAACATCTAGGTACTTATGTAGGCATAGGTAGGAAAGTAGGTACTGTTACCTAATAGTCGTAATAGTCTTAATTCAGTTGGAACAAAGTAAACATGACCTAACAGCCTCCCCCAACCACATCCCCTTTTATAATATAGTTTAGTTGTAATTTGTAAACAACATAATTATCTACCACCTATTGCCAACCACAATATTGATTTGATGCCAATTCTTGCGTCATCACGAATCAAATTAATTTGACACATCTATACAAATAAATAAAATTGAAGTGTCTCTTTATAATATCAAAATAATAGCTTGTTAGTAAATTTATATGAAAACGTATATACCGTTCTTATAACAAAAAAACATTTTTTTTGTCTGGCTGTTTGTTACGGCTAATCTCCGAAACGGCTGGCCGATTTTGATAGGGATTTCTCTGGCAGGCAGATGTAATAAGGAGTAACTTAGGCTCCTGTTGTTTTATCACAGTACCACGTGGATAGAGCCGCGGCAACAGCTAGTTATTATTAAAAGTATTTCTGTCATGCTCGACGTTACAAGCATGAGAAGGAGGGTATTATACAAGTTTAGTTATCTGTCAACAGAATCAACACTGTGGACGAACAAATTAAATGTCAATCACGATCAAGACGTTATTATAATACTTATTACTTACTAGCTGTTGCCCGCGGCTCCGCCTGCGTGGTACTTGGATAACATAAAAGTAGCCTAAGTTACTCTTTATAACATCAGCTCTCTGCCAGTCAAAATCGGTCTATGCGTTTCGGAGATTAGCCGAAACAAACAGACACAGACATTTTTTTTATACGTGCCTTACATACCTATACTATCATAAACACTTATTAAACAGCTATTATTTTGATATGTATTAAAAATGGACACTCAATTTTATTTATGTTTGTATGAGTACCTATATAACTTCCAGTAGAACTTAGAAGCTGGTGACTACAATTCCATAAATAAACAAGTGACGACATTTGCATTATTCAGACACTAGCGCAGTTGATATCTAACACAAAATAAACAAGTTAATGAGGGACCAATACCGATATTCCGCCTTGCGATAAGGGCGGGCCTTGTGATTAGGTACTTGGTAATTTCTTTGTCTTTTTACATCATAATGCTTGTATTCCCGACCACCTGGAACTCGTTGATAGGGAAGTCGAGCGCAGGGTTTCCTTACCCCTCACTACCGCTCTCACACCGGTTACCGAATCTGAGGTGAAGGATTTGATTAAAGGTCTCAACTCCAAGAAGGCCCCGGGCTCGGACGGCATTAGCAACAGAGTTCTCAAACTCTTACCCGCCCAGCTTATCTGTCTCCTAGTAGCTATCTTCAATGCCGCTATGACGAACTGCATCTTTCCCAATGCGTGGAAGGAGGCAATAGTCATTGGCATTCACAAACCCGGTAAGCCCCGCAACGTCCCTGCGAGCTACCGTCCCATCAGCCTCCTCAAGGCCATTGCCAAACTCTATGAGCGCCTGCTTTTAGCAAGACTCAAAGAGTATATCTTTTCCAATCATCTTCTCATTGACGAGCAGTTCGGCTTTCGGGCCGGCCACTCTTGTGTTCACCAAGTACACCGCATCACGGAGTACATTCTCAAAGGCCTCAACTCCTCCTCCGGCCGCCCCCTATCCACGGGAGCTCTCTTCTTTGACGTCGCTAAGGCGTTTGACAAAGTCTGGCACAACGGCTTGATTTACAAGCTGTACCTCTTAGGCGTGCCGGACAGTCTCGTGCTCATCTTACGAGACTTCTTGTCAAACCGTACCTTTCGATATCGAGTCGAGGGCACGCTCTCCCCACCCCACCCCATCAGGGCAGGAGTCCCTCAGGGCTCCGTGCTCTCCCCTCTTTTGTACAGTCTGTACACTAACGACATCCCCCGCACGAACAATGTGCAACTCGCCCTTTACGCGGATGATACCGCGCTCTATTTCTTCCATCGTAATAAGGCTCAGATCACACGCGTTCTCCAACGCGCTGTCAATTCTCTCGGAGAGTGGTTTATGAAATGGCGAATAGAGGTGAATCCGGACAAAAGCGCAGCCGTGCTTTTTGCCAGGACCACCTCTCGACGCCCCTCCATACGCCACACTCGCTCCAACTTAGGTACTGTCTCTTTGTACAAGCAGCCTATCCCTTGGTCCAAGTCAGTTAAATATCTCGGGGTCACGCTCGATGGCTCCATGACCTTCGGTCCTCACATTAGAAACGTCCGCAATCGAGCCGCCTTTGTGCTCGGTCGCCTTCATTATCTCCTATGCAAGCGGAGTAAAATGTCCCTTAGAAATAAGGTGACACTTTACAAAGCTTGCATTCGCCCCATCATGTCCTATGCGAGCGTTGTGTTCGCCCACGCGGCCAACTCTCACATTAGTCGCCTCCAGGCCTTACAGTCCCGTTTTCTTCGCCAAGCCGTCGGAGCCCCGTGGTTCGTACGGAACGTAGACCTTCATTCTGACTTACGCCTCGATTCTATCCAGAAGCACTTCAAAATAGCGTCTGAACGCTATTTCATGAAGGCTTCTGAACACACCAATCCCTTAATCGTCGCCGCCGCCGATTATGCACCCGCACACGAGCCAGATACATGCCGCCGCAGGCCGCGGCATGTGGTCCTGGACCCCCCCGACCCACTCACCGCTCTCCTAGACTCAGATGTCGAGGAGAACGACACACGCACACTCCCCGCCAGACACCGACCTCGCCGGCGAGGTCGACGAACCCCCGCTTCCGCTAGAAGGTGCGTCTACTTACCTAGACGCACCTTGGCACCCGACAAGCCCGCTGAGTTTCTTGCCGGATCTTCTCAGTCGAGGTCGCGTTCCGATCCGGTGGTAGATTTACCCTCGCCACCTCTCCTGGCAGCGGCCCAAGCCGAGGTCGTGTCCCTAGTGACGCCCTTGAGCTAGCTGCCCCCCTGCCCCTATGGCTGGAGCGCACTTGCGCTCGCCCTCTGTCCGGGTGAAGTTGTTATGGCCACTCTGGCCAACAACATATAGTCAATTTAAAAAAAAAAAAAAAAAAAAAAAAAAAAAAAAAAAAAAAAAAAAAAATGCTTGTATTATCGAAATTAGTTTTATTAGAGTAGGTGCAGGTGCAGGTATGCTACCTATTAATTTGTTTAAATAAAACCCATTTCTGCAGTAAGTAAGTAAGTATATGGTATCGTGACAGACATACGGACGGAGTGGATGATTTTATTGTGGTTTTTATTAGGAACTTCGGAACCCTAATAAATGTGGTAGGGACATTAGCAATTATCAAGAATGCAAAACAATAATCTGAAACCACTGTTTAAATTATAAGCAAATATTTTTTGTTTTAAGTTTTATTACTTGAGTGACTAAAATTATGCAACATTTCTAGGTAAGTAGGCACTTATTTTATTTGAAACGGTAGGTTTAGGTACAGTCGGAGGCAAAAATATGAACCTCATACACATAGTGATTTTAAAATCCACAGATAGAATCCACATAGGTAACATATCCTACTTACCCGCTCATACTTTAGAAACGTCAGCGAATTGAATACTTACTTAGTACCCAAATAACATTACGCAAACAAGTATAATAATAAGAAGATATATTTATTCGTTGCCGGTATGTGTGGTTAGCCTATGAACCAAACAGCGTTTAGCATTACAAGCAGTTTTGTAACTATTCAGTAAATGAATCATAAAGTTAGTCCAATGTAATCTCACGACGGCCGTCGTCGATAATTGTGTAAATGTGGTTGCGTTGCCAGTGCACTGGTTTATGCATTTGTTGTGTTAAAGAACTGAATCATTTAAAAAACGTTTAAAACATCATTAAGTATTTTGTAAATGAATTCCGTTTGAGGTTTTACTTAACGAGAAATAATATCTACTGTTTATATACATTACTCGCTAACCTACCTATTCAATTCAAATTCTATCACTTTAGTCACACGGATAACATCATAGTTTCCTCAGTGAATAACCATGTCAAACTGATTTAATGATTAATTAAAGAATAATACTTACCTTGTATGATAAATATTTTAAAAAGGGTGCTAATTTGGATTAATAAACATGCTATTAAATCTATGCCTGATACTCCTCTAAACCCCCTAATATTAGGTAAGTATTTCTGAGTTTTGAAACATCCTATAAAGGGCACATAATACCTACTAGATAGGTACATGCCGAAACCAATTAGTGACGAGCTAGGTTTTCGAAATACATAGATAATTAGGTAGGTACTTATTTCTTAAAATAAATATGAAGATAGATACCCACAACACGGCAAATGTATATAGGTACCTATGTTTGACATTAATAATTATGATATTTGCATTTCTCTATGCATAAACGTATAGCAATAGCATTGTGTGGTTTGCTGTAGATGTTAGGCAGGTATGTGTGCCGACAACAAATAGACATTGGACCTACCTACTCAGGCAAAACTGAGCAGCATACTACTGAATATGCAATTATCAATATTCCTCAACCAATAGTTAACCTACTCCGACACCCAACATGTTGCTTCAAGATGATTCACTGATGTGTTCATATCTAATCTAAAACTTGATGGGAACTGTAAGTGCAGTCTAAAAATATGGTATCGAATATTTCAGGCAGGTACCGTTTCTTAATGTATGCCGACACCTCAATGTGAATCAATATTTAATTAGATATATCGGTCCCAACTACTATTAGTAATTAAATTCTTGCACAATAGACACGTCAAGGCTAGATGTAGGTATTATCGAGGTTCTTGAACCACCAGCATGCCGTTAGGTAGCGACTACTACTCTAAGTAAAAATATTTATTACATATATTTAGGATAGGAGGTAATCGCCACGTTGAACTATAAACTCACCATGAGTTTTTGAGGTCTTTCAGTCCAGAGAAGCTGATGCTGTTGGATCGGCTGAGTCGCCTCCCCAAAGTCCAGAAGCGTATCTTGTTGTGGTTGTCCTCCTCGTGGAACGGGTTCAGGTGCTCCGGGTAGTCGTAGATGGAGATCGTCTTGCGAGGAGCGGTCGCCGCTGCCATTATTACGTCTCCAGGAAACTCACTTTTGGGGTTTTACATAATACACAGTGCGACAGGCGTCGACCACTTTATCAGTTATCACACTGGTGAATTATCAAGAACTGATAGCGCGCTGAATCGTTTTATCGCCGCGAGATAATTACGTTGTTTGTTTTCGCGGTGCGAGAGAGATCGGCGGGCGTCGCGGCGCTCGCCGGCGCGGGCTGAAGCATACTAGCCTCGGCGCTCCGCCGCACCTCTAGCGAGCGCCCTCATGCGCTTATCACGCCACTCGCTGTACACCATCCAGGAGCCTCGGACAATACCACATCTCAAACTGTGCCTCACTGCACATTCGCCAATGGAGAGTGTATCGAGAAAGTTGCGCCCGTTGTAAATACACGGAGCCAATGTGCAAATCGCTGCCTACCACATGACGCTGACCACATCGTTAACAAAAAATTCCACTATAAAGACAAACATGTCCCCAACTTGGTTCGATTCGAGCCTACGTCATTTACAATGGCCAAAATGCGATAATGTTGGGCGCTATTTGCATTGTAATTAGGTGTCTATGTTACCTGTGTGTTACCCAACGTTTAAGCGTTTGTTTGGGAATATTATAGCCATTTTTACTACACAGTAGTGGTGACACGTACTATAAAGGTGTTTTACCGTAAACAGTGGAGCGTATTTGCTAATGATGACGGCATGTATGACGGGCCGCGTCACCTGCAGGCGAAGGCCGTGTAAATTTTGGGAAAATAATATCACGCCTTGAAAATTGTTAACTATACAATTACTCCCCTATTTTTCATTTATTATGCCACCTAGATGTCAGTTTCATTCAAAATAATCTTTCCATTACATAGGACGCCGATCCAATAAAAAAAGGTATATTAAAATTTGTATAACCATAGGACTTAATGTGATAAGTAGTAGGTGGAGCAGTACCTTGAAGTTTAATTCATTCCTTGGACAATATATCTACAGTTTTCTTGTTTACCAATCACTACCTATCTATGATAAATCTACTTAATTAATGATTGACGTCTAGGTACCTATGTAGGTATAACCATGTCTGCAGTGATTGTGTCGCAGTCCGAGTGAGTCAGACAAGCCCCGACACGCGATCATGGGACGGCCACAACCAAAATACCACCACTAATGGCTGCCTTCGTGGTATCGATCCACAAAACAAAAACGTAGCTAGAATATACCTACCTGCACAATTGCTACATTATGTATTCTATTTTATTTGACGACGCTAGACTTTCTTTCTTTAGAAGTAACCTTTGTTAATAATGAAAATGTTTCTTTATTTAAAATGTAACAAAATTGGCTTAGTGCCCGTAATAAAGACGAAATAAGTTAGTCATCGTTTGTTTTTGTCCTTTGATTGGTGCTTGCACTTTGGACAAAGGTAGAGGAAAACGTGTTTTATTGAATGTACAGTAGGTAAGGTCAGGTGGGTCGACATTTATCATAAGTATACCTACGTAGATGATATTGTGCATTCAGCAAAAGGAAGGAAATTAATTTGTTGAATAAGAACAATAATGTTAATCAAACCTACATTACAAATACCTACTTGAATGATGAAATACATTAATTAATTAATAACGAAATTGGGGGTTTAATCGCAAATACGAGGGCGGGATGATAAGTAAGTAGCCTAATAAGGAAACACTTAACTTTCCATGATAAAATTAATTTTATTTTTCGACATAGTCTCCGAGAACCTCTACGCACTTATTCCATCTTTGTTCTAAAGCAGTAATGCCTTCCATAAAATGATTTATTTCGAGGCCTGTAAAATACTCCTCTACAGCGGCTATGACTTCATTATTTGTGGCAAATTTCAGTCCGCCCAAAAAAGTTTTGAGCTTAGGGAATAAGTGGAAGTCTGATGGCAGTAGATCAGGCGAATAAGGTGGGTGGGGCAGCAAATCATACTTCAATTCGTTGATTTTTGCCATAGCTTTTTTGATCGTGCGTAAGCAATCGCGGCACCCAACGGACCGATAACTTTTTCACATTTAATTCCTGAATTAGGATATGATGTACCCGCTCTTTTGAGATACCTGTAGTGTCAGCTATTTCAGATAACTTCAATCGTCGATCTGCTAAAACCATATCCTGTACTTTCACGACCATTACCGGAGTCGTGACGCTTTTTGGACGTCCGGGGCGGGCTTCATCTTGGACACATGTACGATCGCGTTTAAACTCAGCCACCCAGTTTTTTACTGTGGCATAAGAAGGAGCACATTCACTAAAAACATTATTTAATACGTCATAGATATCTTTCCCCTTCATGCCCTTCATATGAAGAAACTTTATCACCACCCTCTGTTCAATTTTATCCATTTTGTAAACAGTTGACGAAATATATTTTCAAATTACAAAAAATCAATAAAATTTTCACGCCACCAAATTCAAATTTAGAACACTGGTGGCCAGAGACACGAATTTCAAAATGACATATATATTTTTTTAATTTTGACTTTTTAAATAGCATTGGCTAATTACTTATCATCCCGCCCTCGTACCAACAAGAACTGATACGTAAATTAATAGATTTTTCATTACTCATACTCAGAAAGTAGGTCTGAAGTTGCCTGAGAAGCGGGTTGAAAGTAATACTTTTCAGGCCCGGGAGTTTCGCTTTCAACTGACAGCTGTCAAATTATAAAAAAAAAAAACTAGTTCCATTTTCACATTTCTATGGGTTCAAACTTTTTCTACAGTCACTCAATTACAGCACGATGTAAAATTGAAATAACATAAAGTTAAGTATTAATTCAAGAATATATATTTTTAAATGACTTAATTATAATTTAGTTTCAACAATTTCTTTAAAATAACATAGATTTGGGCAAAATATTTAAAGATGAAAATGAAAAATAATGGCTAAATAATGAAGTTGGCCGGCCAACGAAAAAAAAAACAAAATAGGCGGCAATCTGATTTTTTTTTTCGAGTTGTAGAGTATTGTTTATACTTCCTTGTATTATTTCTTTAACCAATTCCTGTTTTTATTTTTATTTTCCTTGTATTCGTAATGAAAAGCACAGTGTTTACCTCGGGTGAAAGACTTATTTTGTCCCTCGAACTATTAGCGCCCTCGCTACGCTCGGGCGCCAAACCCAGTCTCGGGACAAAATAAGTAACTTTCGCCACTCATGTAACAATGTACTATTAATTACAATTACCTACGTACTGTTTCCGACACAGAATGTACCTACAACAAATTTATAAAATGACCGTCCGGATGTTAGCTAACCTAGCAGCAGATTATAAAGTTATACTATTTCTTATTGCTTCTCGTTGGCCACTACCTATAGGTAGTTTATTAGGAAGCAATTAATTAAGTACGTCATCGTGGAGGGTCGTCAGTTATCGACAATGCAATTCCAGGACTGGGCACATTAATACCTACATCAATATGAACAACATGCTGCATTATCTATGATCGACTATTTGTCTCAACGTGGGAAAACCAATAAGATCATGAAACCTTGGACAACAGCTTGTTTCAAATAATGAATTGTCTAATTAAGCGTAACAACCGGTAGAAGGCATTGAAACAAGAGAAAGCATGTTTGCAAACGGACCAAGCAAAAAGTCAGACAAAAATTTAGACCGAGAAATTAGCGCTTGAAGTGTGTCGATCTCCAGCAGGCTTAACTAGGCCTTTTAACACTTAACACTGACGATATAATACTTATAGTGAGTCTGTATGGTAACGTAGGTTTAGTAATCTGTATATTAATACGTGAAGGGAAAACTTTGTACCACTTTTTACGAAAATTGCGCGGACGAAGGAGTATGAAATTTGGCACACTTATAGTGTATATAGAGAAGGAGTGCTGAATGCTAATATTTTTCTAAATTATGCAAAAAAAAATACATCAAATCTTTAAATAAAATATTGTGCACACTACCATGCGTTTGACACAGACATATTTGTAACTTCTACTTGGTGACTGACTGACAAACGGTGACTGTTTTTTTTTCTTTATTTCGCGGGACTTTCATGGTGCATTCTGCGTGCCAGTATCAAATAGTCTTTTCATTACTCATACTCTGAAAGTAGGTCTGAAGTTGCCTGAGGAGCGGGTTGAAAGTAATACTTTTCCGGCCCGGGAGAATCGCTTTCAACTGACAGCTGTCAAATTATTAAAAAAAACTAGTTCCATTTTCACATTTCTATGGAACCATGTTCAAACTTTTTCTACAGTCGCTCAATTACAGCACGATGTATAATTGAAATAACATAAAGTTAAGTATTAATTAAAGAATATATATTTTAAATGACTTAATTATAATTTAGTTTCAACAATTTCTTTAAAATAACATAGATTTGGGCAAAATATTTAAAGATGAAAATATAGAAAAATAATGGCTAAATAATGTAGTTGGCCGGCCAACGAAGAAAAAACAAAATAGGCGGCAATCCGATCTTTTTTTTTCGAGTTGTAGAGTATTGTTCATACTTCCTTGTATTATTTCTTTAGCCAATTCCTGTTTTTATTTTTACTTTCCTTGTATTCGTAATGAAAAGCACAGTGTTTACCTCGGGTGAAAGACTTATTTTGTCCCTCGAACTATTAGCGCCCTCGCTACGCTCGGGCGCCAAACCCCGTCTCGGGGAAAATAAGTCACTTTCACCGCTCGATGTAACAATGTACTATTGACAATAGAACCTTAATGACGTCAAATGAATTATGTTCGAATTTCGACCACGAGCGGCCACTAGTTATATTACCTGTTCCAGTAAAATATTGAAGGGTTGTTAACCTCTGGGGGATAATCGGTAATAACATATCCCTCTGTCCCACTGCCCTTCAGGTCGCAAAGTCCGAGCAATGCCTTTGGTATTCCAAGCATCTATAGGCTACGGTAACTGCTTAACATCGGGCGGGTCGCACGGCTGGTTTGCCGACTTTATTTTTTAAGAAAAAAAATCCTGCTATACCCCAGTGGTAGACAAGAGGAACGTTTTACTTACTACTAAATGAAGTGTGTGAATGTAACGATAAAAAGGTTAGTAGGTATAGCTCGTCATCTCAACACCTTTAAAAGATGATATTGTAGAAACTGTACCGGTATGAGTCGAGAAGAAACTGCGCATTCACTGTTTAACTGCGCACAGTGTGATTGGTCCTCAATGTCGTCTGTGGCGCGCATCCTCTGCCTGCAATTTCCGAGATAAGTCGCGGCTTCCTCCGCCCGACTCGCGTCAAAGATGCCGATACACATCTCATTGCACTCACTATTCGTAGTCGCAATGTGTTTGTATAGAATACGTGCGTGGAATCTATTTAAGACCTAGAACACCATCTGAGTCTCGGTTCTCAGTCCCCTGGCGGATCTCATATTATTGAAAATTAATTGTTTTAATATTAACTACCACTTTTGTACTCGTATAACATATTACTACTATTGTGTTTATTCCGTTTTGAAAAAAGAGATTTATTTTTATATTATTACTTACTTTATTTCATAATTTAATCTCACTATTATTATTTTTTCTGTTTTGTATAATTTTCTAGTTACTATTCTAGATTTATGCATTCTCGCACCAAACTACGTATGTGCACACTTTCACTTCACACGAAAATCACTAACACACATCCTCTGGGCACCCGTACTACCCGTACCTTTCCTATCTTATTTCACACCAAACGTTATACTTATTTCTGTGTCATTAAGAATTGTTTCCAACATTTTCACCTTTATCTATGGATTTACTTAATGTTATTCAGGACATCGACGAAAACCTATCTGCTGATTGTTTCATCTTTGATCAATTAGAAGACTGCAAGAAACAACTCAATATAGTTCAACATAATTTTAAAATACTTACTCTAAATATCAGAAGTTATCAACGAAATTTTGATGCTTTTTTAACTGCATTTAATAGACTCGACCTTGACTTTGACGCAATTATATTAACAGAATGCTGGTTGAATGACGGAACTATACTAGAACACTTACCCGGGTACACGGTCTCCAGAACACACTCGCAAACGAATAAAAATGGAGGCGTCATTATATATTCAAAAAAGGCATGGACCATATCTACAATTCAACTTAATATTACAAATGCAGACAGCCTACTACTCATAATCAACAACAATACAGCTCTCTTAGGTATATATCGTTCGCCGTCCACCCATAATATTGACACATTCATAGAATCCCTAGATAGTACTCTCAACAATTTACGTAAATACCCAGTAGTAATAGTTGCCGGTGATATTAACATTGATATTTATAATGATACTAACACAAATAGTTCCGACTACCTTAACCTAATGGCAAGCCATGCCCTTTCCCCAACGATATCCAAACCTACTAGAGAACGTGCTTGCCTCGACCATATTTTTATCAAATCATCCTTGAAATGCACCGGAATGGTTTGTAAATGCTCAATCACAGATCACGACATAGCAATTGCTTTCACGTCTCTAAAAAATAAACTGGACAATACACTCAAATCTCGCTGTAGACTCATCACAGACGAGGAAGCGGTAGCCATCGAATTTAATAATTTAACATGGGAAGAGGTCTTAAATGATCGATGTATTCACTCTGCTGTTAGCTGTTTTACTGATATATTATCTAGAACGATACTCAAAAACTCCCGCAAAACCACAGTCAGCCGAACCAAATATAACATAAAGCCATGGATAACCCCAGGCCTTATCCGGTGCATGCGGCATCGTGACAAACTACATCTTGCCTCTCGAAAATCCCCTCATGACGAAATGCGCCTCTTGATTTATACCCGATACAGAAACTTCTGTAACAAGTTATTACACAATATCAAGACCAACTATAACAGTCAACGAATTTATGAAAACCAGAACGATCCCAAAAAGCTTTGGAAGACCCTAAAATCAATAATTGAAATAGATACTCAACCTAATGACTCTATGAATTTAATAGCCAATTCACAAGATCCGACAAGACACGATCTTCACGACAAGATCTTTAAATAACTGCAATACTTATTTTACAGCACTGGGAAAATCACTTTCTGACCACATTCTTACAAAACTTTCGGTCTCCGAGGAGACACTCGTCAAAACATACAGCCCGCGAGATACTTCTCTTCACTCCTTCTTATTTATCCCAACTGATGAATCTGAAGTTGAAAAATTCATTTCCCAGCTCAAAATCGATAGCGCTCCGGGCCCGGACGGGATTAAGGCCCGTTTAATTAAAGCAGTCAAACCAGCAATTGTCAAACCTCTCACTCACCTAATCAACTTAAGCCTAGACACTGGTATCTTCCCAGATAGCTGGAAGGTTGCCGCAGTGAGCCCCATATATAAAAGTGGTCCGAAGGATATCCCCGACAACTACAGGCCTATCGCACTTCTGAACATCTTCTCGAAAATTCTTGAAAGAATCGTCCACTCCCGCTTATCAAAGTTCTTAGAACAGAATGGCCGCATTTCAGAAAGACAGTTTGGCTTCAGGAAAGGGAGATCGACTGAGGAGGCTGCCACGCTGCTTACAAATCTAGTATGTTCATCTACAGATAACAATGAACCCACTTTGGCTGTTTTCATTGACTTAGCAAAAGCCTTTGACACGGTCTCGATTCCACTACTTTTGAAAAAACTAGAAACAGCGGGCATCAGAGGTGCTCCGCTTGCCTGGTTTGATAGCTATCTTTCCAACCGTAAGCAATTCGTTAAGGTTGGAGACAACACAAGCGGGATACTTCCTATTAAGTATGGAGTTCCGCAGGGTAGTATACTTGGTCCAACTCTCTTTTCTCTCTACATAAATGAAATACTCAATCTTCAAATCCCCAACGCACACATAATATCCTACGCAGACGATACAGCATTAATTTTTCACGCCAATACCTGGGATCAAGTCTTTCGCCACGCTGAAAACGGATTATTAATGGTCGCTGAAGCACTAGACAGAAATTTACTAACCCTAAACATTAAAAAATCCAAGTTCATCACTTTCTTTAAAACCCTAAAGAGCAGACCCCCAAACAGTTTAACATTAAAATTTCACATTTGCAACTCACACCTGCAAAAAAACTATTCCTCTTGCTGTTGTACCTGTCCCACCTTAGATCGAACCCAATCTTTTAGATATTTAGGCATCACACTAGATGAAAACTTATCATACAAAACTCATGTTCACCAGCTTGCCAAAAGAGTAAGGAAACTGATTTTTATGTCAAAAAAGTTACGGGACTGCACACCACTCAAAACATTGACCACTATATTTCATGCCCTTTGTCAGTCCATTTTACAATACGGGATACTGGTCTGGGGAGGAGCCGGTAAAAGCACCTTTATTCTATTAGAGCGAGCTCAAAGAGCAGTTATTAAAGTAATGTTAAGGAAGCCTTTACGTCACCCCACAGACCAATTATACAAAGAATTTCCAGTGCTCCGAGTGAGACAGTTATTTATTTTCAAAGCTACTCTTAAAGTCCATAAATCCCTCAAGTGTAGACCAGACTATCAAACTCTCGTTTCAAAGCGCGTTTTCTCAATTCCCTTACCTCTTGCTGTTTCTCACATGGCTCGCCGTTGTCCAGCCTATTTACATCCTTTTATTTATAATAAAATCACTAAATACGTCGAAATTAAAGGTCTATCAATTTTCTCGTGCAAACACGTTTTAAAAAAATGGCTGTCTTCCTTAACCTATAATGAAACCGAAAACATTATCTCATAAACTTAATCTCACTCTCGCACTTTTTAACACACCATCTCTCCACACTACCCTTACCGACATACACTCACTCACACTATACATACATACACTCGCTATCACACCTTCATATGCATGCATTCACCTTATTTTGTTCCTATTATATATTTTTTTCTCTAATATTGTTACACGTAGCTTACCTTACTTCATCTAACCTATGAAAATGTATTAATAATATTTGTAATCATCTCCATTAAATTTAAATTGAGTAGCATAATTATGCCACTACTCTGGTTCCCAAGATACAAGCATTTGCTTAGTTTGGGATCCACAGTAATACGTCCACGTAATTGTGATTTTGTTACTAGCAATATACCTCTTGTACCTACTATTTAAAATTTTGTACGTGTAACTAATGTTTTTTATAATAAATTTATTCTTATTCTTATTCTTATTTAACTCTTAGTTTCTTACTTTTTTGATAAGGGATCACTTACTTAAGTACGTACTTACTTACATACATAATTAAATCAAGTGTCCTTGTCTATTTCTACCTGAATGACGAAATGCAACAACAGCTTACTGAACTTAAACGGTTTTTAATATTAGGGCAACCACTATGGATCAACCAATATACATCCGATTATGGCTACAGCAAGAACGGTACTAGTAGCTGCATTGAAGTATATTGTATCCTTATTAATCCAATCCAATTTCAATTTAAAGTGTATGGCCCCATCGACTACCGATGATTCTGCCAACGACAAGTTTATGGGACAAGTTAAATACAGATGAACTATTAAACGGTAATACTTATTAATAGATTTATAGTAAAATAATAGAGATTGTGGCTTCCTTGGTACCTACGCGATTATATTTTGTCAAAATAGGTCGTTGGTCGTGGTATTGTATTCTCTTCGCAGTCAGTATCCATGACAACAGACCAAGTTGATTTTTACTCCATTTAAAAAGCAGCATTTACTTCACGTGTTTATTCAAACGTTTGCGAAAGGATTGTTGTTTTAGGAGTTCTTTTTATAGAAATAAACAACTATGACGGCTGCGGCGCCGCCGAATATATCGGCTCGTATATTTTACGGTCTCCGCACGGATATCCAGTGAGTATTAAAAATAGGGTCGTGGTCATAATTATATTTGGTTGTGTCTGTGTGTGATGTTCTATGAAGCATTAATAATACGTTATTACGATGGCTTAATTGCTCAAAACAGTGGTAGGTATAAGCTAGTTGGAACAATCTGGGACAACAATAGGTTCTTGGTAGGTACCTACTGTGTGCTATCCTACTTTGTTGCATCCTTGAATAAATACATTATTTGAATATAAAGTTAAATTAAATGTTCACAGTATATGTATACTTAATCAGGAATAGGTATCTATCAATTTATACGAGGCTAGCTTTTCGCTACGTTAGATTTTATTTTCTCGATGTCGGCAACAGAGGTACTTACTTAACAGGTCCAGGTACTTAATAGCTAAGAACCAACCATGTGCCCCCATAAGTACAAAATACCTCAAAATCGGTCAAGCGGTATAAGAGAACAATTACGTATCGGAAATCTTTATATAATTAACATTTCCTTCTTGATAATTACAAATCTTTCCACCTAATGTGACTCATGCGCAGGTACAATGCCCATTATTTGTCTGAATCCGAGATCATTTACCCCGCCGGCGGAGTCATCGTTATTCACAATCATCTGCAGAAGAAACAAAAGTTTATCAGACTTCAGGATAAACATAAGCCTATCAAGTCACTGGTGCTGGCGCCCAACCGGTGAGTGCCGATGTAAAAAGCTCTCTCATAAACACTCAATATTGCACGTGTGTTTGACGACGCATAATTCAAGGCCAAGGCCGCACCGGGTAGAGTGCTTTGATGCCACAACGATTTCGATAAAACAAACCCCTATAAACATAATGCCGGTGGCTACATCGCATGAGCGCGAATCTGTCTATAAATCGCCGTCGCATCGCAATCGCCTTAGGTACCTGTGCGGCCCCGACCTAAGAACAACGGTGATTCATTTCAGGCGATGGCTTGCATTGAACGAAATCGCCGAAGAAGGCCAGAAGCCTATAATTACTATTTACGATCTCACCACTTACAAGAGACGCAAAATTTTAACCGTACCCTTCGAGAACTCTACGGCAAAAGAATTTGCCTGTGTGCAATTCACTTACGATTCGAAGTATTTGGTGGCGATAACTGGGGAGCCCGACTGGTATCTGTATTATTATAATTGGGACAAAGGAAAGGTCGAGAGCCACGCCAAAGCACAAAACCCGAGCGGTCAAGGAATTGTTGAAAGCGTAAGGATATTTGTAGGCAGCAAACTAAATTCGTTGATTTGATAGTGGCTGTCGCTTATAATAGCGCTCCTTTTCCCACAGGTTCAATGCAATCCCTCGGACGCAACCCTGGTAGTAATAACAGGAGCATACACTTTTCGGATAATGAATGTGTCTGAAACTGTCTGGCGTCAGTGGGGATGGTGTAAAGCTGAAAATGTAAGATGCAGCATTCGTATTAGTGACGTATCTATTACGTTTTTGTTTTCTCAGCAATATAATTATTAGCACCTTTCTTACTATTGTAAGTCATATTGTCCAAAGTATTTGCATTTACATTTCACGTTTTGATCCGGCTTGTTAGCCTAGTCTTATCGTTATCTTCTCGCGTCCTTAGTCTTGAAACGAGTCTGTGTTCGGTGTTCCACGTTACATAACACCCAACACCTACACATCATTTGTTTTTCTGGATATTACCAACGTGATGTTTAACGTAATGGGTGGTTTCCTCGCGCGGTTAGATCTACATAACTGCTTGCATGTGGTTGACTCCGGACCGCATCATGTTCGGGACTGACAACGGAATCATCATGATGGTGGAGAATGGCGAGATTCGGCAGAATTGTGTCTTCCGCGCCACTGATGTTTTGGAGATGTCTTTGAAAAAAGTGGAAGCTGAGTAAGTACCTATATATAATTATATTACATATACGAGTATATTCTTAGTAGGTAAGTAAACAGATAGCTCTACTCTACTAAACAACTAGAAAGTGCTACAAATCTGGTATTTATTTAAGCGTGATTTGAAAATAAATAATTTCCAGGGCTGAAGAAAGCGGTGATAAAGCGAGCACGTCCAGTAAACAAGAAACTGGCAGCGAAAACGTTAGCACGGAAGAGAGCTATCCTGTCACTAACTTTGTCAACTTCGCTAAAGGTCATCCTTATTCTAAAAAGGAAATACTATTCGAATAGACACACCTCTCTGTATTTTTCTCATTAAGGCTAATCTACCAACTTGCAACATTGTAGGTTTTGCCTTCGCATGTGGACCCGGCTACGTTCACATGTTTGAAAAGGAAACTCTTCATCACTGGCGTAAAAGGAATGTTTTTAGAATTTCCAAGAAATCATATAAGTACGTGTGTATTTATTATCAATGCGATAATTAAATTACAAGTCTGGGTAATTTAATTTAAGCAAATATGTTATTATAAAGGCACACTCGAGAGCATCCGTTGTGGTCGCCGCTAGATGCCATACAACACATAGTGATCGATCCAAATCAAGAAACTCTTCTTATTACAACACTGAGGACACAACTTTATTACGTCAAATTGTTTGGTCAGCACATGTTACAGGTAAGTTTTGGAACATAGTTATGTTACAGGTAAGTTTAGGAACATAGTATAGCAGTATACTATGCGGTGGCGGTCCTTATTGATTTTTTAATATTATTTTAGAATCCAGAAATACAGTTTCTTGAACTGGGCCCAGCGATGCATTATGGTCGAATAAATTCTCTATCAATGTGTGCTTGGAAGCCTATATTTATGACGTCAGGCGAACAAGACAAGAGCATAAGGATTTGGAACTATATGACTGACGACGTGGAGATGATCAAATTGTATCAAGAAGAGATACATTGTGTATCCCTACATCCAACTGGTAGGTATGAAACGTGAAATCAATGTCTGATGACAGATAAATAACTATTCTATAATAATGTGTTTCCTTTTTCTAGGTTTATTTGCAATAGTTGGGTTTTCGGACAAACTGCGTTTTATGGTGGTACTAATAGATGACTTTGAAGTGATGCGAGAGTTTCCAATAAGGAATTGTAAACAAGCAAAATTCAGCACCAACGGTTATCGTTTCGCGGCGGTTAACGGCCAAGTTATACAAGTGTTCTCTTCAGTTTCATTCAGCAACATTTTTAATTTGAAAGGACATAATGGAAGGGTCAGTAAGAAGTCACTTTTTAAAATGTATACTTACCTATGCTACTATAGGTAATAAAGAGGTAAAGTTGATTGTTTATAAGTACGTAAATATGCAGCTATGTTTGTAGGAGTTAATATCTGAAACTACTGATCAGCTTTTAAAAATTCTCTCATTGCTAGAAAGCTATACTAACTGGAGTAAAAGGAGGCTAATTTCCAGGCTCAAAAAACCGCCGGGGACAATAGTTAGTAGATAATATCTTTAATGAATTTCCTATGCTAATTTCTTCGTTGCAGATTACTGGTCTAGCTTGGTCGTCAAACGATTTAACTTTAGTATCTTGCGGAACTGAAGGCGCAGTCTACGAATGGAATATGGCCTCGGGGCAAAGAGTTGGAGAAGTTATATTGAAAACCAATCAATTCAGCGCCTCTGCCGTAAACAGGTAATTAAAACAATATTTTATTATAATAATAATGGTAAATAATTTCTCATGTAAGTAGTTCATAACTTTCAAATTACAGCATAGGAAAGACAACGTATGCCGTTGGATCAGATGGAGAAATCAAAGAGATCGGTAACAATACTATAAGAAGGAACCTGGGTCTAATCGGATGTCCACTGGACACCATCGTCTTATCAAGGTCCGATATGATGTTGTTCATCACGGGCGGTGAAGGGGGCGTCACTTCTGTGCAACTGCCGCTATTGGACAAAGCCATCTTCAATGAATTCCATATGCATAACAAGAAAGTGAGATGCATTGCATTAGCGTATGACGACCAAACTTTAGTGTCGGTAGCCGACGACGCGTCCATTTGTCTGTGGAGACTGACCAATGCAGACGGCAGAGCCATTGCTCTAGATAAGGATTTCGCTTACTCCAAAGAAATATTGATCAGCAAGAAGGATTTGACGGAGAAAATTAATAATATTAACGTAAGTATTCAAACATTGGAATATAAATTACGATTAACGTACAAGCGTTGTCTAATGGGGGAAGGACAATTGATTTTGTTCAAGACTCTGATACCTAAACCACATTATTATAGATAAGATAACAAAAAATCACAATGCCATTAAAAAAAGAATATCGTGTAGTTAAAAGATATATCAGGAAAAACCTTTGTATTAAAAAAACAATGATGTGTATGGATAGTACTTTGAATAACTGAAGAACTGTATTGTTTACATAGTTGTTGAGCACACGAATGAGTGAACTCGAAACGGAGCATACATACCAACTACGTCAAGCCGAGGCGACGCAAGCAGAAAAACTGAAAGAGGTGCACGAGGGCTACTGCGCCGCTATTGAGGAGCTCAAGGAAAAGAATGAAGTGGGTATTTTAAAAAAAACACTCTATGGAATAGTAATTAATGTTCATTACTAATTGACACTTTAAAATAAATCACCTTGCCAGCAAATGGAAAATGAGCATACTCACGAAATAGGAATGATACAACAAGATATTGCCAAACTGCGATCCGGCCACGAGAGAACGCTGCAGACACTAGAAGCCGACTTCAATGTCAGACTCATTAGTGAGTATGACAGATATCAGGTAAGATATTGGTTCCGCTAAACGTTGAGATGCTTACAGTAGGTATATTCGTAAATATTAAATTAACATTGTTCATAGAGTCTTGAAGATAAAACAGCCAGAATGCGAAAAGATTACGAAACCAGGCTTGAAGACCTTGCTGACAGCAAAAGAGTTGCTCTGAGAGAAATGAATGAAATGTTTGAAGCGAAATTAGAGGAAAAAGATCTCCTTTTACAAGAGGTGATTTATTATTTATTTATTCCAGATTTTAAAATTATTAAGTCTCGAAAATTGTTGTATCGTGTGTTTCGTTAAAACATAAGTAGGCGTAGATATTTAAACCTATAAGAAAATATCTCACATCTTACCTTTGGTATTTGAGTGTTGATCTCACTATAAAATCGTTTAGTTTACACATGACAAATAACGATTATGCAACATGCTAAAGAGGATGCAAAAGTATGGAGTGTTCAATAATATTTGCCGTGTGCTTACTTGTATTACCTATTTATGACATAACGACGATTGGCGAATCTAAACATACCTAGTTGGTATCTCGTATCTATGCAAAAAGTATTCTTACGTAAGAATCGGAAATTCGCAACAGTGGCTTTCCAAATAAGTTTGATATTCATTTGATCACTTGCAGTTACAAGAACAAGCCGATATGGAGAAACGTGAGCATGAAACAATAAAATCATCCATCGAAGAGGATGCTGACAGAGAAATTATAGAGATTAAGACAGCTTACGAAATGCAACTAAAGGAGGAAAAAGATGCCAATGTCCGACTTAAAGGCGAAACCGGACTTATGAAAAAGAAATTAATCAGTGCGAATAAAGACATAGACGAATTCAAGCATCAAATTTCACAGCTCAAAGGTAATCAATAAATCATGCTTGGCTTTTTAAATCCTTAAAGCGTGCAAATTTATTGCAACTGTTCATTTCAGCTGAACATAAACAGTTCCAAAAAGTAATTTCCACTCTGGAGCGTGACGTAACGGATTTAAAAAAGGAAATATCAGAAAGGGACGGAACCATACAAGATAAAGAACATAGAATATACGAACTGAAACGCAAAAAGCAAGAACTCGAAAAATATAAATTTGTCTTGAATTTTAAGATTACTGAGTTAAAGAATCAGGTAAACATTAAGAACCTCTTCTTATATTAACAGTTTTGTCATAAATATAAAATACTGAACCAGTATCGCTAACTTTATACGTAGATAGAACCAAAAGAGCAAATGATACGAGAACTAAAAGTTCAAATCGATGATATGGAAAATGAGGAATTGAAGCTATTGAATTTTAAACATGAACTGGGTATGACGTATTCAAAACAAATGTAGGGTAATCTTGGTCATTCTCACCTAGGATTTAGAAAGAAGTTACAGCTGTGTTAACCATTCCATCTAATTATCTTTCAAAACAGATAGACCCGTTAGAGCGCGATATAAAAGCGAAAAAAGTTCGCATTCTCGAGTTGGAAGTATCATTGGAAACGCTTCTTAAGAAAAAAGCTTTTCGCGGTAAAATGCAAATATGAAATACTTTGTTTATGACTTACCTTTTCAGTTGTAATTTTTTTCGTCTAACATGTAGGATTGATGTCATCATTATCACAGTCACAGTTATGTATTAATTTTTGCACCTAAGTTATGTGTATGTTCAATATTGCTACAAGTATTACTGTTTACATATTTCATTAGGTACGGTAGTTATAACATTTCGTAACACGGATTTCCTGTAGAAATTATTTAAGTTGGTAGTTTTGCACGTACGCTTGTAATATGGGCTTACCTAGTATTAGTAATTTTCTAGGCTCATTAATTTAACATACATGCTGCGCCGACCCCACCTAGTGTGGGATAAGGGCAAGATGATGATGATGATGATGATTAATTTAACATACATAATAATGTACCTATATATTTCAGAGCTTAAAATTACTCAGCTGAACGAGAAACTAAGCTCGGCTAAAAAGGATTTCTTGTCTGAGGCAGACAGAAACTTGACACAAAAAAATACACTGAAGAAAATTAAGATCGACCTTCATAATATGACAGCAGAATTTCAAGATCCCATGAAGTTAAAATTAGCCGTAAAGGTAGTATTACAGTAAAATTATATTGTTGACTTTGCGATTAGATGCTTTAGCACAGTAGCGTGCAATGGAATCATATGTAAGGCCAAGAAATTGACTTCAGGTACGCAGGTGAAGGTTAGTGTTTAACATCCGTGCGGTTTTCGCGCGGAATAACGTCGAAAAAGTTACAAATCTAGTTGCGTGTCACACTCTAACTTCAAATAAAGATAAAGAACTTCCAAAATTACAATTTTTTCGATTTCTTTTATGAAATCCTCATCTACGTCATTTGAGGAACGGAATAGTACATTGTTACATGAGTGGTGAAAGTTACTTATTTTGTCCCGAGACGGGGTTTGGCGCCCGAGCGTAGCGAGGGCGCTAATAGTTCGAGGGACAAAATAAGTCTTTCACCCGAGGTAAACACTGTGCTTTTCATTACGAATACAAGTAAAATAAAAACAGGAATTGGCTAAAGAAATAATACAACGAAGTATAAACAATACTCTACAACTCGAAAAAAAAAATCGGATTGCCGCCTATTTTGTTTTTTTTTCGTTGGCCGGCCAACTTCATCATTTAGCCATTATTTTTCATTTTCATCTTTAAATATTTTGTTCAAATCTACGTTATTTTAAAGAAATTGTTGAAACTAAATTATAATTAAGTAATTTAAAAAAAAATCTTGAATTAATACTTAACTTTATGTTATTTCAATTTTACATCGTGCTGTAATTGAGTGACTGTAGAAAAAGTTTGAACATGGTTCCATAGTAATGTGAAAATGGAACTAGTTTTCTTTTTTATAATTTGACAGCTGTCAGTTGAAAGCGAAACTCCCGGGCCTGAAAAGTATTACTTTCAACCCGCTTCTCAGGCAACTTCAGACCTACTTTCAGAGTATGAGTAATGAAAAGGAAATTTATGTGCAAGATGTAATGCTTCTAGACCCATCGGCTAAGGCTGTGCACTGTCTGTCAGTTAGGTGTTAGAATTTTAGAAGAATTCATATTATAATTATTTTCACACAGAACTTGTTCCACAAATACGTGGAGGACATCGATTTTGTGCGTAGCCGTATAGCTGAGGACGAGGCGGTGCGCGAGTTCAACCGGCAGCGCGACCACCTCGAGAAGCAGGTGGCGGGGCTCAAACACCAGCTAGCCAAGGCCTTGGGCGGTTCCAAGAGCGACATCGGAAGGATTATGGACGTTAGTGCCTTTCATATGACGTACCTACCTACGTGTGAGGGATTGGTACGGGGTACGCGTTACTGGGATCGCCCCCAGTCCATTGTACGGTACCCATAGTACAAGCGTTGCTTAGTTTGGGACCATACAGTTGGTGTGTCAGTCTGGCCATATTTATTTATTTTATTTAGTATCTAATATATGTTTGACACCCAGCAGCGCTCAGCGGAGCGCATTTACAATGCGGTTATGGAAATTTGCATGTTTCTACAGTAATTTTAAATTGATATTTCCATGTAGACACGCGCGGTCGTCCGGCAACGGACTTAACGCGTGTCGCCACGGGAATCCACCGCCGTCTTCAGAAATATTAACAACTACCGAAAATATACTTAAGTTTCCTTTAGCGGTATTGTGATGGTATCCGCTGGGGCACGCTAGATGTAAATCGTACTTAACACAGCAAAGTACTGACGCAGCGTCACTATGCTGAGAGAGAATATCGCGGCGTAATTTTGAATTGCTAAAACCTCTGCCTACAGTTAGCCTTAGAGAAACATAAGCCCAGGATAAACACTTCCCACCACGAACTAATAAGGAAATAAAGAAGATAAAACGTAGCTACTTTTACAGTTAAAATTTATGCGTTTTCTGTAACCAGGAGAACTGTACACTGCTGACTGAGATTAACAACCTCCGCACGGAGTTGAAGACAACCCGCACACGATGCTTCCAAATGGAATCTATACTAGGTTTGTCTGCGCGGTATATCCCGCCGGCCACCGCCCGCGCCAAGCTCAAGTACGTCACAGAGGACAGAGAAAAACTTGACGAAAAGTTCAAGCAGAAAATAGATGTGAGTTTATTTTATGAATTACTATTACGCTAGCTAACCCATACAACCTGTATTGGGTTAGCGAGTTTGGAGGAGATAAAGTCCTGATATATCCTGATACCTTTTCGCATTTAGGAAAGACACCCAATAGGAGTGGCGTGAAAATGAATCAACGCAACGTAAAACCACAATTGAAACGACTTAAAAACAAAATCGTGATTTAATAATAACTTTAAATAACCCTTAACTAAGGTCAAAAAAATAGCAGTGGCATAGCTACCGTAGGGTTAGGCGGACCGGAGCCCCGGAGCCCTCAATCTCAAAAGGCACCTCAGCCTCCATGAACGATGATGTTCGAATAATTACATAATATCCTAATTAAATAAAGAATGTTCGACTTTTTAATAGTACCTATCTGCCACGTTACACATTATACCTACTTAGAAGTAATAACCAACTTTGCTTTATTATGCCATGCAGTGGACGATACGAAGTATTTAGTTTATATAGGCCTCCCAATTTCATTTTTGCCCTGAGGCCCTTGGGTCGGTTGCCTTGGCTACATAGCTACATCACTGCCTAATAGTTCGATTTTCCGTAAAGATTCTGTAGTTGATACTACTGAGTAATTCCGCTGATTTGAGATACCTGCTTTAAACAGCTAAAATAACTGTCTTGCTAAATTAAGACCATGAGAAAGGCGGCAATACATTTAGTTTATTTCAGTTTGTGTACCCACACAGTAGTGCTCGTATACATAATTACATATACAATACATAATTATTATTTAGTGCGACTAACTTGTGTGAATATAAATAGCTAAACAATTGTAATAATTATTATTATTTTCCTTGTAATGGTATATGTAGGTATAGGTAGGTAGGTAGAAATACTCGGCAAACTTGTTTTGGAATGTCATCAATATTATGTTTATTTTTATAGGAGAGACAGGAGATTATTGTTGCTCTGAAAGAAGAAAATGAACGATTGCTTACCCAAGCGAGGTGCCCCGATGCGGAACAAGAGGAAGAGCTCGAAACCGCTATTGATAATGTAACTAAACAATAGTTTTATTACGCTTTTTATATTTTCAATTATTATGTAGTATGCAAATAAAAAGTTCGAAAATATAAAAATCTTTTATTAAACATAAATGCTATCGTTGGGTACAAATGTTAACAAGCACTTTACGAATCTTAAAATATAATATACTTAACCCATTTGACAACGCAAAATAAACTTATATTAGACTTTGATAATTTAAAAAAAATTACAATTTGCATAATGTACTACTACATTCATTTCAAATAATAAATATACCAACCATCACCCAGCTTTATCTAATAACCAACCACAGAAACTAAGAAATACCGCCTGTTCAGACTAGTTGGATCAACGCCGTGGGCCCTCTTGTGAATCCCACTTGAGTTTAAACAGAGCTTCACCCACACGCTGACAGTCGGACACATAGTTCTAAGGGCTTCATATTCGTTGCGATCCGTCGCTTCCATTCATAGTTTCGATCAGTTTGATATGAGAGTATGTTGATATCGTTAACGATTTACTTCTTCGAGTACGACATCTGAGATCGCAACAGACCCATGCAGTCTTTAATCGAGTTTTGTCTCAGTCACACTACGAGGGCATGCAATTATTTGGGTTCTATGATACCAAATCTTATTATCGTTGTCTTTATCGGTCGATCGTGACGGTAGCTATGTGTATGAGCTGCAAAATTGAAGCAATCGTTCCAAAACGAAGGATCACACCGTATATGAGGGCCTTTACAAATATATTTTGTGACTAATTATTGGACGTAGTTTTGCAAAATGGGACCAACCCACACGAACTTGTGCAAACTGAAACCAACCTAGAACCACTAGCACAAGGTTGGTTTTGGCCTACAGCAGTGCATGTGGGTTGTTACTTTTTTGCAAAATGATATCCAATTATATCCAAACATAGGTTGAGCATTAAAAAAATTACCTTGGATGTACTTATAGGACAAACGGCAAGATCGCTTTACGGCCTTTGGGGTACTCTGGGAATTCCTTTTTGTAGTTGCGGTGCTTGCCAATAGCCCACAATGCCATCTGGTAGAAGCCAGCCGCAGCAAACAGGCCCGCTAAAATTAAAATAACATTAATAAAAAACCGGTCCAAATAATCGTTATCGTCGTTTTATTTCTCAAGTCTATCGTTAATTATTCTGTGGCAATCATAACAGTATCGTCATATACAATCGTATTATAAAAAAAACAATTGTGGTACAGATTATCACATGCTTATCAATAAATTAATATCACCAGACAGACACACCAACTGTATAGTCCCAAACTAAGCAACGCTTTTACTATGGGTACCGTACAATGGACTGGGGGTGATCCCAGTGACACCCAGACTAGGGCAAATTACGAAAAGGCCATTCCCGAAATTTACCCCAGCGGGAATCGAACCCGCAACCACCATGTGCAGTGAGCCGAGCGGCCTACGCTCGCACCACTGCGCCAAGCGGTCGTCATGAAGGCAAACAACGTGAGAATGTGATCAGTATTTCAGAGAGCCGTCAGAGCAACCTTCCCTCTATCCCATTTCCTTCAAGTCGTCAAAGTGCGAGTAATACCATTCGTTTTGCACGCATCTTTATACTACGGTAACTGCTTAACATCAGACGGATCATACTCTTATTTGCCGAATTTGTTACAAACAATTTGTTACTGACTTCCACAATTATGGGTATGAATAAGAACATTGTTGCTAATGATTTTGGCTACAATTTAGAACTAAAAAACTTGATACAACTGAAAATATTGTTGTCTTGCTCATACATCTCGATCACGAGAGGGCAGGTATCCACAACATTTTTCAGGCTTTGGCCTGTATTAATAAATCGGTCTGAATTTTCAGGGCGATATTGAGCATAGCTTTTGACATGCCATTTTGTACTGCAATTACATATCCAAGATCACTCTCGGACTTGAGATCGATTTATCAATGCAGCCTTATTGCGAGTATGTACTAACAGAATGAACACCATTCATTACCAACTTAAAATAGAAACAATAGTGAGAGACGTTGAAGGTTTTCAAAGGTGAAGGTTTGTATTCATTAATTACCATATGCAATGAATAAACGTTAAATATAAGCGATACTAAATTTCATGACGGAATTTTCATGGTGTTTAAACGCAGAGAACTACAATAGATAATTATTTAAATTATATTTTAATACCTCCCGCCCGTTAATCCGGCGGTCGAAGGAGTATTACTAAAGTGTATAAGTTTCCATTTTACCCATATAATAGACCTGGTAGCCTTTCACCAGGCAGACTACAAATTACTTAACAGAATATCTGGACAACATTGCAGTATCCAATCTATACAAATCCTACTAATATTATAAATGCGAAAGTTTGTGAGTGTGGATGTTTGTTACTCTTTCAGGGAAAAACTACTGAACGGATTTGGATGAAATTTGGAACACATATAGTTTATAACCGGGATTAACACATAGGATACTTTTTATCCCTTAAATCCCGAAATTTTTGTTAGTTTAAATACTACGCGGACGAAGTTGGTGGGCAAAGCTAGTAAATACATAAAAATTTAAGTGTCAGCATGTTCAAAACTGTTTTATAGTTGGTCTGGGAAAACTGACGTTTAGCACTGTATTAATAAATCGATCTCAAGTCTGAGCAAACTTAAGAACGCTTTTGACGAGTCCTGGAATGACATTCCAAGATCACTCTCACTTGACATCAATTTATTAATACAGACCGAAGTGTAACAGGTGTATTCGTTTCTTACCTGGGGCACATTTAGTCATGATGGTGAAGAACAGCCATGAGCCAACTTCGTAAGTATAGTTGGGGCACGAGACGAAGTTGAAAAGCTGGGAGAAGGGGTTCCCGTCGGGCATGGGGATGCGCCGCACTTTGGTGCCAGGGGGACGCAGGTTCTTCAGCAGCAGGTGGATGCTCAGGTTGCCCAGCTCACACAACTGAAATGCAAGCAACAGAGGCTAAAGATTCAAATTAATATTCAAAATCATCCTATTGGTCTTGACAACCGCTTGGCGCAGTGGTTTGAACGTAGGCCGCTCAGCTCACTGCATCCGGTGTTGCGGGTTCGATTCGTCATTTGCCTAGGTCTGGGTGTCACTGGGATTGCCCCCAGTCCATTGTACGGTACCCATAGTACAACCGTTGCTTAGTTTGGGACCATACAGTTGGTGTGTCAGTCTGGCGATATTTATTTATTATTTTTATTAAATACTAATAGTGAGCTCTGGGACTGTAAAATTTTATATGCAATAAGTAGACGCATTTTGAATATAAGTCGGAAGTCTACCTTTCGAAAGTCCATGGACATGATCCTTTTACTTATTTATTAATAACTAAGTATGCATGATTATATTTATAAACACAAATGAACATAGAAATACTTTAATAATTTCGAAAAGTGGATTTTTCATATACATTATTCTGTTAAATAATCAATATACGACGACCGCTTGGCGTAGTGGTTTGAGCGTAGGCCGCTCGTCTCACTACACCAGTTAGTTGCGGGTTCGATTCCCGTCGGGGAAAAGTTCGGAAATGACCTTTTCGTAATTTGCCCAGGTCTGGGATCGCCCTCAGTCCATTGTATGGTACCCATAATAAAACTGTTGCTTAGTTTGGGACCATACAGTTGGTGTGTTAGTCTGGCGATATTTATTATATTACATTCGTAATCCCCTATTTAGTATAAACACTATGTGCATAATAAATGTTTAAACCTATTTACATCAGTCAGGTGGACTTTGTCACTCGCACAAGGTCAGTAGCTGTATCAGTAATCAGTTAAACAAAAATAAATTCAATAAGTGCCTCTTCAATCTTGAGTTTGAAGCACATAATTAATAAAAAAATATTAATAGGTATTTATCCATAACCTTTCAGTTTGTAACAGTTAAATACTAGTTTAATAAAGTATAAGATAAAACATCCGTTGTTATCTTTACAAGTAGCTTGTATTAAAACTTGTATGATAAGACAGTTCATCATAATTTTGGTAATCCTTCCACTATTATTACAGTATAGAGTTTGTACATTAAATATATTTTTGAGATAATTGGTGCAATAGGCTATTTGAAATTGAATGTCCAGAGTCAATTCTTATCTGTTTGTCTGTATGTTCAATTGTAACAGACAAACGGCTGAAATTATTTCACACTATAAGATAGCCTTTTGTTAGGCTTAAAAGATCAACATGCTATAACCATTGGGGATGCAGAATTAAATCTAAAATTTTCTCCCAATTTGTGTACAAGAAAGAGTACATAATTAACAGTAACACTGTATAAAGTACCTCATTAAAGTAACATAATATCGACGGCCCCTACGTATAAAGCGACATGTCTGAAAACATTTGTTTCGACATGGCGCTTTCTACGTAGGAGTCGTCGATATTATCATCATCATATTATTGTCATTGGATGCACTTTTGCAAACTGAAAACAACCCTCAAATACTCCTGCAAACTAAAACCAACCCTAGCACAAGTAAGTGTAGGTTGGTTTCAGTTTGGAATAAAAACAATGTTTAATTTAGTACTCACAACAAATCCTCCAAGTCCAACGTAGAAGCATGTGGTGCAAGGCGCGGTGTAGAGAGGATGGTTGATGTGGTACGCCACATACAGGGTGAACAGCCAGTAGTACGCACAATTCTTGAACAAGTTACGCAACGGCATTGTACCGTGCGAGAACCGGTGGACAAACAGTGTCTCTAGCAAACGTTTGCCATAGTGAATCGAGTAGCATGCCGCTGCCACACTGAAAAATAAACACTTGTATTTCATGTGTGAATTTAATTTTCAGTAAATTTAGCTGGTGAAGGAAAATATTGTGATGAAACTGCTGCAACTCTAAGAAATATGAATCCATTCATGCAAAAACATATACCCCCTAGCTATCATCAAAAATGCCTCCTGTCTAAGACACTTTACCGTGTGTGTGACCAGCACAAAATGAGTGTTTGTGTGCAGTGAGATCCTATTTGCTAAATGTGTATTATAGAGTACTCTGTAGCTTGTGGGTAATGTAAGTGACCCATGTATGAAGATATTTAAAAATGTTACTATTGAAATTTTATATAGGTACTCACGAAGCTACTTGTCCTGGAGACGATGTTTGCGCTCCGTACAGTATCCACGGCCTCTGGTAAACCCACAAGTAAATAAATAATGGTCCTGCATATTCAGCTAAAAATACATTCTTCCATGATATTTGAGGACCAAGATCTTTCACATAAAGTTTGGCGCCATTCTGAATGTTAAGCGCCTTCAGTGATTCTTCATCTTTCAACGTCTTTCCTTTAGCTTCCAGCTTTATAGCTTGCCGGTCCGGTATTAAAGATTTCTTAATGGTCTGATTAATCTTCGCTTTCACATTCTTTATAGTGGCATCTTCACTCACGTGAATTTTTCCTAGAGGTTTGGAGCCGGAGGCATTTATAATCTCGATCTGAAAGAAGATGAGATCGTGGTTTCGAACAAAAAAATATAATTACACACTAAAGTACAATAAAAAAATGATTCCTCACCTCCATTTCTTTACTAAGTTTTAAATGTATTTTTTTACCTATATATGTATTTAATTACTTGATATTTTTAAGGAAAAGGGATAATGGTGGAAATAATAAGTGATTTCCACCCTTAGAAGATTCCAAATTGCGAAGTCACAATATAATCCAAAAATTACAAATCGCTCAATCACTCGGCAGTCGGCAGTAGTCGGCAGGCAGCAGGCTGTCGCAACTTCAGAAGAAAAAAACGATCTATGAAATGGGGTAGAACTTTAATGGTGAACGTCAGAACTAAAACGTCAGTGGCCATCTGTCACAACTGATCACTCATCTCGTCAACAACTGTTTGTTTTCAAGTAATTTTCAAGTAAAGTTTTCAAAATAAGTGTTACTGGGCTGTTTTTATGTTATAGTTTTATGCAAATTAAGTTCAGAAACTTTATAACTTTACTAAGTACCTACCAATGAAATATAGAAAGTGTGATTTATGTGGAAAAATATCAGAAAGAAGAGCCGGTATAAAAAGTTTATTTATGGCGAGATATCCCCTGGATGGTGATCGGTGAGTAGAATATTAACTAATTTACCAGGCCTATGTTTGATTTTGGGATTAAAAAGGCAGGTTATTCATAATTTCAAGAATAAAATAAAATTGATCTGAAAAATAGTGTGGTGATTAAATTTATCGACATTCGATATTCTTATTTTTAGTTTTAAGATATGGGTCAAGATGGAAATGAGGACTTAGTAAACATGCCCATCGCAAAACTGAATAATTTGAAATTAGTTTTTGGCAACCATTTAAAAAATATATATTTTCAGAAAAATTACTCAAATTTAAAGATCGAGCCGTCGCCCAGTCCTTACAACTGACTACTGAGCCAATATCAGATGACAAATTAATTGAATTTCCTTTCCACCTCTTTAAAGAACAGCGGACACTAAATAAAGGTCGATAAAGTTAATCGACCATTTATTTATATTCTTTACAATTATGCCTTTATTTACCTAAGGAGCAAATCCTTAAGTTAAATAATAATGTATTTCCTAATTTCAAATGTTTTACTCTTTCTTTATAGAAGTTCCGTCAACTTCATCAACTGCTACTATTTACAATGAGAGTGAGCTTACTCCAATAAAAGATACAATAGAAGTTCATACAAGTGGACCGCGCATTTGCAACAAATGTATCTATTTAAGTTAAATATTGTAATTTTTAAATAATTTTAACGTAGCCAGTTTTGGAAAAAATATGTATTCAAGGTTTAATATTTCACATATTTTTAAATAAATGATTTGTTTTATCAATGGCTTTTTTATTTAACACAAAACCAAAAAAGGTCTATGGCTGATTAGGTAATCCATCGATATCGATAATTTTCACCGTACATCCCTATTTCATTCTTTATGTTGGTACACTGTATTATAGTTGTCAGTTTCGTTGTTAGATTGGCCATAAATGGTGGCCCCATTTTAAAAGCAGGGTTTATTTTAATCTATGGAGTCCCGTCTCTTCTTACGTAGTATTGTATTCTCTTTGGCAGGCAGCACAGATTAGAGCAAAGGATTAGAGATATGGCAGGCAGTATAGATAATCAAATGTATAAAGTTCTTGTAGATAATACATAGATAGATTGAACATCGACAGACTGGGCCTTTTTTATAACTAGTTTAACAGCCCTGGGTACAAGCCCTTTTGAGCCTGACCAAAGAGAATATAATAGAGCCAGACAGACTGGGCTGACTAAACTGTCTTTGCTGTGAAGCAAACCTTTCCTAGAAGAAAAAAAAAATCTCCAAAAACAAAATATCCTAAAAAATTTAGTCGCAGTTTAATTCAGTAGTTTGACCTCAAAGATACAATCATTTATTATTTAATATGTTACCATTACATTATTATTAGTCTTAGACCATTTAATTCTGTTATTAGTACCTATTATCAATATTACCATGAGAATTTAATTCTGACAAATAAAAACAATATACTCAAAGAAAATGACATGACTAGAACGGATTAGGATATACTGGTTTCCATATAATATCATGACAAGTATGTGCAAAATATTATGGTGAAGGTACCTAAACATCGTCTACAAAATCTAACTAATTTTCAAAAGCTATGTGAAATCCGCCAACCTGCAATTAGCCAGCGTGGTGGATCTGAATCCCCCTCGTGTAGAGGGGAGACCCGTGTCCATGATTGATACGTTAAAAGGGCTAAATATTTATATTTTAATATCATATAGAAAAAAACAATTAAAAATAACGCTAGGAAATCAGCCCGGGCTAAAAAACCCATATAAAAATATAAATTAGGCTCAAAAGGGGTTGTAGCCAGGGAAGTTAAAAAAATAATAAACAAATAATTGAAGTGGGTTGATGGTGGGTTGTTGTCTGTCAACGTCAACGCCAGTGCTGCAGACTTTGTTCGACCAAGAAGTTTGAAACTTTCTTTATCTATTTTCTCTATAAATAATACTTAGGAAAATGTGAATAAGAATGCGATGATACTTGGAATGCATTTTTTTGCCATGGAAACTCCTTTCTGTAGTCTTTTTAAAAAAATGCCAATATTCTTGTTTTGATTGAACGCATTTTTTACGTGCTAATGTTGGTACCCTAAAACTTTTAGTCCGTGTGTGTGTTATGTAGCTATAGTATACAGACACGAGGTTGCAATTTAGCTTTGTGTGAAGAAAATTGTGTATGTGTGTGTAAACAATTAAAATGGCGTATTGAGAATCGTATTCTTGTGTGTTGATACATTTATTTTATAAACATAAAGTGAAAGGATTTAAAATAGTATTTTATCAGTGTCAGTGAATAACCGTACTGCAAAATGCGTTCTGTTGTAGAAATTGGGGCCAGTGTCCCTGCATTTCTTGGAAAACTATGGAAACTGGTCAATGATACAGAGACAAATCATTTGATATCCTGGAGTCCTGTGAGTGTTTGCCACATTATTTTTGATACAAAGTGCTTCTTATTAGTTTTGCTAACATTAGGCGCATCTGAGCGGCATAATAGTACGTAAATTCTCAATAGAAAGTAATTACGAAAACAACCTAAAAAATGTTGCAATTTGACAGAATGCCTGTGAAACTTGATAAATAAATAGTTTACCAAGTCACGTTTTCTACCATGCTTTCGGCTGCCGCCTGACCCTAATATACCTATATATTGATATATGTATATCTATGTGTCAAAGCGACTTTATCTTTTACTAATGTTGATCATAATAAATCACTAACTTGTGGACATTGTTGTTTCTGCATTTCGTTTTGCATTTCTTATTATTATCAATTACCGAACATACAGTACCTTTTCTTTTGCAATATACATTTTAAGGTTCCAAGGGCCAAAATAGACCATTGCTCTGCGAATTTGTTGGCATTCATAAATCATTCAGAGGTGTCTGGCTTCTAAATATGAGATATAGAATTGAAATAGGTGTATAATATGTAAATCCTTGGTGCAAAATATATATAAATAGGTACCTACTTAAAATGGTTTACATTAAAATTGTTGGTTTCTTAGTTGGTAGAGGCTGGCTGTAGCCAACACATACACGGGCTGTCTTGATGGGGCTAGTACCACCCTCTCACAGATGATCGGCGTAATGTATTCACTATAGCTGCGTTTGGTTCCCTGAGTGAGAGAGTCAGACACCAAACCAAATAGAAAAAAGTTATGAGCAATACAAGCAAAACATCTTTGTGCCAAAAATTATTTCTCTGTACAATTCTAGTTTAGAAATGAGTTTGTGAAATACTAAAATTAGATTGTCAGTAAATTAACTGTTACCTAACACAGAATACCTAACAGTGCTACAATTTGAGTTATTTATGAGAATTTTGTGTTACAGGGTGGGAAAACATTTGTTATTAAAAATCAGGCAGACTTTGCGAGAGAGCTTTTGCCCTTATACTACAAACACAACAATATGGCTAGCTTCATCAGGCAATTGAACATGTATGGGTTTCACAAAATCACTTCAGTCGAAAATGGTGGGTTACGATACGAAAAGGATGAAATTGAGTTCTCCCATCCGTGTTTTATGAAAGGTCACGCCTATCTGTTGGAACATATTAAAAGGAAAATTGCAAATCCAAAGTCTATAGTTACAAGTAGTGAGGGTGGCGAGAAAATACTACTTAAACCTGAACTAATGAACAAAGTACTGACTGATGTGAAGCAAATGAAGGGGAAGCAGGAGAGCCTCGATGCTAAGTTCAGCGCCATGAAACAAGAGAATGAGGCCCTGTGGAGGGAAGTAGCAATTCTAAGGCAGAAACATATAAAACAACAACAAATTGTTAACAATGTGAGTACAAAGAAACAAAATTAATATAATATGTCTTTTGTAAGTCTTACTAGCTGTGCTCCGCGACTCCGTCCGCATGGAATGTGGGCAACCCTTATCACTTAGGGGTATGAAAAGTAGATAGTAGCCGATTCTTAGACCTACCCGATATACACACAAAATTTCATGAAAATCGGTCAAGCCGTTTCGGAGGAGTATGGTAACTAACATTGTGACATGAGGATTTTATATATAAGAAATATTCTTATGTTAAGATAGAATTTTTTATGTTTAATTAGCATAGGTGAAAGTAGAATAGACAAATTTTATCATATCTAAGCCTGTAAATTGTATTATTGGAGGCTTTGTGTTACTTATTATTGTTTATTTTATGTTATTAATATTTTTGAAATAACAAATATCTGTCTAGTGTAAGATTGGAAATACTAATCATTAGTTATTGATTTAAAATTTCAGCTCATCCAATTCCTGATGTCACTTGTTCAACCGTCTAGGCCTCCAAATGCCAATGGCAATAATGTTGGAGTGAAAAGGCCATACCAGTTGATGATAAACAGTGCAGCCCATAATTCAGCATCAGAATATCCTGGCAGATTAAAGAACATGAAACTGGATAAGGAGGCTCTATTAGAAGAACTCAATGAAGATAACTTGGTATATATTGGAGTTTCATTTGACATTAATTTTAAATTCTATGCTTCAAATGAAGTCACATAATCCTCTTATTTGTATTCCAGGAGGATGGACCTACTATTCATGAGCTGGCACATGACGATATCTTGCACAATGAAGGATCTCAAGATGCAATGGCACCCACTAATTTTGTGACCATTGATGTGCCTAATATCATCAATGCCACTACCAGCCACAGTCCTGATGATCCTTCATCTATTTACCATGTTACAATGGAAGATGGGGATGACAATGAAATAGGTATCTTTGATTGGCTTATATACAATGTTACTGTAAGTTTCGTGAAATATCTATTTAATTGTCAAATGTATTACAGGTGCAAGAAGAGTTGTATACCCAATGTGTCGCACAAATGGCATACAAAGGATAAGTGACGGTTTACCTGTTATCACCTCACCATCTCCCACACCAGGGACTCCCACTCCGCCCATAGATGCTACTACACTAGATCAGGTTGTTAGACTAATGAGTTCACCACAAATCATCAAAGTGGAAGGAAAAACAAAAGGAAGCAACAATGCCACTAAGAGTATTGCAACAACAAGTGGCAAATGCCTACTTTCGCCAACTAACTTCAATTCGCTAAACCCATCGGCCGATTTGAAACTTCCTGCTGAAATATTTGCTAGTGATGATTCAGTCAGTGATGCCGGTGTCCCTGCATCTGAAGAGATATCTATGCAAAATGCCTTGCAAGACATGGTTGGTGATGCTCCCTTGTCAGCAACAAAGGATAAAATGCTTGGTGGTATCAATATCAAAGTGGAGACACCAGCAGAGACATTAAAAGGCAGTAAGAAAACAAAGAAAGCTTGTAAAACAAATGGAAACAATTTGAACCTGGCTGAGATAAAGACGGAATTGCAGGACGACTTTGATTGGAATAATATGACACTTGCTACAGTGAACAACAATACTAATGTCAATAGGTTCCAGTCCAGGTAACATTACATTATTATTTGTCAGTTCTTATACATTTTCTTTGTTAAATGTTATCATTATTATTTATTGAGTGGGCATCAAGTGCTCTGGGATTGTTCTTAATGCTTGCAAATGCAAAACCACTATTATATTCTATGTAATTTCAATATACAGGAATAGGAGAGATAACCTCAGCAAAAATTTAGAGGAATATTCATCCCTCTTTGGAACAAATTCAAACAAGTATGTGTAAATTATACAATAATTAATCTTAAAAATATTGCTAGTGTGGCCTAATATAAATATTTATTGAAAGTTGCTACATTATAATATATAAATTAATAAATATATTGATATAAAAAAATAAACTTCGATAAGTATGTATACTAGACCAGCAGGGTTATTTTAAAGCATTCGAATTGATATCGGAAACTTTAACTTTAATACTTGATTTAAGTTAAAGTTATTTTTAAAATAACTTTAAAGTAGGTAAAATATGCATGATAAATGTTTCCAATCCGTTTCCTATATTGATTCGAAAATTTCAAATAAGTACCCTGCTGTATACGTAATCCTTGTTCACGCATTAATTAATGGCTTATGTAATAAAGTTTACCTAACAGCACTCCAGAATAGATATTCTGTGTAGTGGAGGTCCACTACACAAAGCGACATCCATGCATAATGTTGTATTAATTTATTTTTAATCTTGTGTGTATAACTATTAGCTTATTGGAACAAAATTTGCCAGAGTAGTTATTTTCTTTATTTCGTAAAATATGTTATTTCAATGTGTATGTATCTCAATTAGTTGCAGTAAATAAATAACTATGTTTATATTATGCTATATACATTTTGAGTTATGATTATAAAAAGTGTTATCATTATTTTCCAGAAATGACATTGATGATCATTTGGATGCTATGCAGACTGACCTGGAATCATTGAGAGAGCTACTTCGAAGTGATTCTTACGCGTTCGATACAAACACACTGCTGGGGGTGAGTAAATTTCCGCTTCTTAACTAACTACTTAGTGTTAATAAAACAATATATTAGTAAAATTATCTTTTTTTGTTCTGAAATGGCGAAGCTTGCCAAGTTTCTTACCGTATATTATCAGTTCAGATCGCGTTCCGACCTGCTTGTTGAGTTATGAAATAATAGTTAGACATTATAGAATTAATCAATACGAAATAGAATAGGTTTGAATTTTCATAATGGTCAAAACAAATGAATGCTGGTATTTTCAAATAATACAGCATATATTATCTTCAAAAATATAGGTTGCACTAGATCGTGACATGTTTTATTGACTATCTTAGGAAATCTGTTCATAGGAGATAATAATCTTGAATGTTAAATTGCGTTATTACCATCCCAAACTTCATTATAGTTCCTCCAGTAGTTTCCGAGTGAATCTCGATGAGATGACCAATGCACATAAGTACTAGAATTCTAATATACATACCCAACCCTGTTACAGTCTTTGGTCATTGAGTCTGGGTATTGATACATTATTGGTTTCGTCATTTGAAATTATATTAAAAATGACAGCTGCTGTTTATACTAACTTGAACGCAGCTATAGGAAAAGTACTACTCACACAAACACACACAATTCTACAGCGCAGATGTAAACATTGATGTTTAGCTATGTTCGGTTGGTAGCGCCGACCAAGTCACGTTGCAGCCAACGTGTAGGGTCCGCGTGTAGAGCCTTGTGCGGCGCTCACTGTAGGTAATCACCTGTTGTCACACATACATACCAACTGAGACTGTATTGACGTAATACTCAGTGGTTCACATAGAAACGGGCGGATTAGATGCAATCAAATAAATTCGAATCGAAGCACATAGGTGCTTCTATAAAAAAATATAGGTATGATCACAGGCTTATAAATACTACGTACGTATGAAGGTATGATGGAATAAAAAAATAAAAAATGGTTTCTTTATTGTCCATAGACTCCTGATGCAAGACTATTACCTTCGATGTCCCTCGCTATGCCTTTACAGCCTACATCAAACGATTATGTAATAAATGCATTTAATCGGCAGGATTATTAATTGAAAGATAATAATAATATGTTTATCAATATCTCCATATACTTACCTAATTAATCTTAATTATTTGCCACATGAACTTTTATATAGGGTGATTTAGTCATAAAACAATTATTGGAGATTTCATGCTAGTGCATGTCGAATTTAACTTCATTTTTGTTATCAGTCTCATAAAATATATTTTTATCATCACACTTTGACACTATGATTACTGGAGATTTAATAATACATATTATTATTATCATTTCAGCTATTTGGGTCCGACGATCCGTTCTATGGTCTACCGTACAACGCCATGGATGACAGGACTAAAGCGGCTAATAATGGTAAGTTATCGTTTACAATGACACATATTTTTCATCTACGCAATGAATGTAGGTTTCCTTATGTTTTCGGGGAAATGAGTAAATTAATGACTACTTGCATTGCCATGCGGGTGTCTTGGAAATCGCCATTACTTGCTTAATGGCGTTTAAAATAACCGCCTGTATCACAAAGCTAGCCGCGGTGGAACTATTCGCTTGCTCAAAAGCCAAACCTATATACTTACATACTAAGGTAATACAATTTGGAAAGTGAGACATTTTCTTCGAGGAGTATAAGTACATTCATGACTTCCACCACCAGATTTCGAATTGGAAAGGCTAAACCTGCATATGTTTTCAGACTTAAATTTCACGTTTATGTTAATTGTAGATACAACAAAACAGTATCCGATGATTGATTTTGATTGGCTGATCAGTAACAGCGAGGCCTCTCCTGCGAAGTAGCTGTAGTTACTTCAACTTTGAAGATTTATGCAACGCTGACCGCGTAGCTTCCACATGACCCGTTGGAAGGGCTATTGTAGTCAGTCATGGTGGTTCCGGCCAGTGCCACGGATAGGGTGGTTGGTGTCGCGGCAAAAGTGACTCGTTCGGGAATCCGAACCTTCATCAGTTTAGATAGCCACTCAAACTACATGCCATGTGTAGACACAGCCCTTGAATGAAAAACGTCTTGTGATCAAAGTGTTGAATCAGAACCGTCAACTATTACTATTATAAAACATTATTTACAAATTGTATGTTGCTAGGCTTGCAAAAACCTTCGGAAACGGATAATTGTTTTTAGCTTAACGGTAATATTTTTAGGTTCAAGTCTTCTGTTGTATTCAGACATCTGAATGCATTATTGTATTTTACATAATTTATGGTACAAACTGAATGTTTCAGTGAACAGAGATACGCAGTTTGCATTTTTGGTGCGCTATTATTTTGATGATAGGTAATTCTACATTAAAATTAATGGTAGGTATGTCTCGGTGGGCACTAAAATTAAGTCATCATTATTAAATGTATATAGCTGTCGTACGTTTACCTGTAATATTTCATTGTTAATTAAAGCTAAGAAGCAGAAAGGTGAGATTTCGAATGTAAGCGGTGACGACAATCGCGTCCAGCAACTGTTTACTGAGGACAATGGTAGTAACAATATTCTTACATACTTATCTTTTTGAGTTGTAGAATTTGTTGATAATAGGGGCAAACAATTTGCAACTCACCAGATGTCGCTTGATTGGACTGGGCTGACGTTAGCTGTCACACCACTTCTGTCAGTGTCACTACAAATACAAATTATTACGAGGATGGACTGACACTCGGAACTATCATGTCAGCCCGCTCTAATGTGGCGCCGCCCTGGTGGCAAAAAAAATATGGATGACCCTCATTTTAGAACTTGCACGATCAAATTGTAGAGAGTAAATAAATTTAGGTATCAAGATCCGCCCTAGTACAGGAAACGATGATCTATTCATAAGGGTACTTGCGCACAAAAGCTGTGCAGGTGTTGTTTACAGCGGGATGACTGATTCTTCCGCGAGCGGTTTTCACTCACTAAGTAGTCCATGATTGGAGCGCCTTTTTCGTGTGCGAGTAAGGGTGTATATCAGATAGCAAATCCTTATGGTACAGTATCATTGGTTCCTGCATTTTAAATTTAAAATACAAAGTTATAATGTATTTATGTTGTTTATATACAGATTGGCGGTTTACTTTAAAATTATTTCAAAATCCTCATAATATACTTTTTGCTTGTGAAGATAAATAGTTTTTCCTATTAATTTTTAAAATTGAGGTGCTTTGACGCGCCTTAGATATTATGATATATATACCTCTCAATGCATAGCGCTTTATTTTTATATTAATTATATTTTTAATTTAATGCATTTTGGGTATGGGTCGTATCGGATAGTCATACATTTTTCATTAAACATAGACATTTATTATTTTTATTTTGCTCTCAGGCGTCGTATTACCTATAATATTGTAATTAAGCATGTAAGATGTTTTAATATACCTATAGATATATTATATTCGCATGATTTTAGGAACCGCTTTGTTAATTACAATCGGTAGTTTTGTTTTTGTTTAAATATTTTTAAGTTAGTATCTAATTTCCAATAGAGTATATAATAACACTGTATATATAAGGAGATGAAAAATATTAATGCACTTTTTTTGGGCCACTTTCAGTTGAAGGGAATCAGCTAATCTCGTATACAGGGAATATTCCAGACTTTGAGGATATAAACATGCCGGATTTGGAGTGTGACAGTTCGCAGCAGAGCCTGGCGGCGTCGCCGGCCGGCTCCACGCTCAACACGCCGCAGGTGCAGCCGCACTCGCCACCCTTTGTTCTGAAACCATGAGGAAAGCCTAAAAAACGAGTGCGACGTCACAAGAGAAAACGCTCCTCTAAAAAGTGAGACGTTGAAGTATGATGCATTCACATCATACGTCCTCCCTGATGGACTGATGAAGCGGATTTAATTTGTATAACTTTACATATTGTATGTAGGCACCTAAACTGTATAATTGCTTTTGGTTAGTGTTGTGTTATTTTATTATATAGTTTGGTTTATGTACAGTATCAAAATTTATCCTCACGGAACTAATTATTGTTGTAGTAGATAATGTATAGTATTTTTGTTAATCAGTGTCGATCCTACTGTCTTACTTCGAACAACTTTTTTGGCAGTTTTTTTCAACAAAACATTTAAATTGTCGCTTTTGAGAAGCGCGTTGGTTCATAGTAATAATAATAATGGATTCAGCGCGATAGTTTTTTAGCATTATAGATATAACGCAAGTCTACAATTAGATAAGTTTGACTACAAGGAACACCGCGGTAGTATTTGTAGCATCTTGCTGCTTTTTGTGCCTTAAAATAATAAACTAAATTACCCCCCGCGAGCATAACCAACAAGCGTATTTTTATAATCATCACTAGTTATGAATAACACATTGTTGTAAATATTGATAATTCCACACGTGGAATGATGACAAATCTCTATTTCGTCGGAAGGCAAGGCAAGGGCGAATATATTCATAAGTTACATTAAATCTAACACTCGGTTTACACTGAAGAAACATTCATATTTAAAAAATATTGTTGTCTATTTTCAGTGTAATATTTTTGTCAGTGTAAACCTAGGGTTATGCTACTAACACTTCACATGGTATATTTGTATTTGTGTAAATATTTCCGTTAACATGCCATACCAAGATAACCCTTAAGTTTGTTTTGTTTTATCTGAATGACGCAAATATTCGTACGTAAATACGCCATGTGAAGTATCGGCGTCCTTCCGCTTACTCGTATAGTTTCAGTGGACATGGAGCTAATAGTCTAGAACGTCATCAAATTCATTTTCACAATTACTTAATTTTGTGACGTCATAACTATAAATATTAGTGACAATACAATGGAGTTCCTGAATCTGGCAGTTTTTTTAAAAAACAGAATTGTTGTTTGATTATGTCGAGTGAGCTAATTTCTCCTGTCTTCATTACAAATCTAGAGAATTGCCAATTATAGCTGTACGTAGTTTGGGTTAAAATTTCTTATAGATATATCCTATTATTGGATAGTACATAGTAGCAGTACCTAGTGAATCAGTAAGAACCATAAGTATAGGTATGAATGTACCGTACTGACACTGCGCTTGCTATTACGAACTCCAAACTACGCATATACTATAATATAGATTTGTTGTTGTTGTAAAAATATGTTGTAGGCGAGTATTAAATTAAGCAGTACTGCAATTCAATTTAGTGCACAGGGATATTTAATAGTGTTAGACATAATTTTACGTTTATTTTTAAAAACATCGCTCACTGTAATGTTTCCGGAGTTGATTATATACTTTGTATTATAATTATATAAGTTCTGAGTATAAATATATTATGACTTAATTTTAGGATATTAATACACAAACATTACAAAACCTAACAATATAATACAAGTATAAGAAAGTATTAAGGATAGGTATCTATTATCGATGCGTTTTGCGATATATTCGATAAAACAGATATGATCAGTTAACATACATGTTAGTGCTTTCAATAGAAAATACAATTATGCAATTTTTGTAAACAATAGTACATGATATAAGATGGTTTCACCCAATTTTGGGCGATTCGACAATTTGTAATCATAACAGTATTGTTTATAAAATGAATTAAATGTGGCGAACGGTGTGGATCACTCTCGAAAGCATCGAATCATCGAAGTATAAGGGAAATAAATATCACGCGGTTTATCGATATAAACTAGTTAAGGTATATCATACTCACCATGCTCTGGAATCCATAATTCCATAAAATATATTAACATATTGGTTAATATTTGATAAGTAAGTATGTATTTACTCCTGCAACTAAATACAACAGTTTATTCTGCATGCTTCAGCCATTGTATTATAACATTAGCTATTATATTGTTTACGAACAAAGTTAGGTAATATTAAGGTAAATCAAGTATGTAAGAAATATTACATTATGTGTAATTATAAGTTATTTTTAAATTTAATGTAATAAATACCTATTGAGACTAGTTTGTTTCAATTTATTGTAATCACATAAAACGTTAACGAAGTTCCTTATTATAGTTTGTTATCTTGGAATGTAGGTGTCTGTAATAGAAACAAAATAATTCACGTTTTAAATACTTTTTTCAATAAATTAATCTCATGGTTTTATAGTTATTAATAATAATTTTATACAAAAATTGTTATCACATTTTCTTAGGAGCTCATGTACATTAAAATCAAAAGGACATAAATATAATGAATCTAAATTTATAGTAGGTACATTAGTTTGGTTGCAATATATTAAATCTTTAATTAAATCTAATACTAAAAGCCACTTAATTTGTTACAATACATACAATGGGTAAGTAAACCTAAATGTTAAGAGAGAATTGTCAAGGTAATTACAGTTTGCCAAAAATAGTTCACTTTAGGATTGAAATAACTAAAATACATGTTGTAGGAATTGTCGGCGTTAATGTTACCTGGTATGATGACCTTGAATTAAGAATTTACAGAGGCGTTTCTACTGGGAAGCAATTACTTACCTACTTATACAATCCGGATGATGCAAGTGAATGAGGCCAATAATTTAGGTATACTTTGAAACTTTCTACAGTGTCAATGAAGTACCTATTATTAACAAATATCGAAACAATTACATGATGTCAAGCTAATTATAATAATATTTTGAAACTACCTATTATATCGTTTATTTTTTTTGTACGTTTTAACGTTGCTTGGCAGCAATATTACTTCTCTTCCTTATTTAATGCAATCGCAATTTTCTCATTAATGCAGGCAGAAATGCGGGGGCTGGTGATCTGCTTTTTTGGCCATCTGTTACGTAAGGGCCCGGCTTCGACATGAGTACCGTATGCAGTGTGGGTAAGCTGCCGATGGAACAAGCCAGTTCAGGCGACATGGCTCGACAGCCCTGTACATCCAGAAATTTCAATTTTTCACAGTAAGTTCTCACTGCTTCCAATGTCTTGTCGGTCAGTTGATTACAACCCTGTAATTTCAATAGATTTGATTAAGTCTATTATTGTACAATGCATAGAAAGTAGATATTTGGTATTTGTTGATTACTTACCCGTAATTCAAGTTGTTTTAAGCGCCGGAGCCCTTTCACCAATTCTTTTATAGCTGCATCATTTAAATTATAGCAATCTGTAAGATCTAAGTATTCAATACTTGGGCAATTTTTCACTAAATGTTCTATACCTTCGTTCGTAATTTGTTGACATCTACTCAAGTTCAAATTGATTAGTTCCTTGAAATTAAATGCATAGGTCAAACTGACGTCCGTTATTCTATTACATCTACTAATATCTAGCTCCCTGAGACCTTTAATACGCGCTAAAGAATAACCAGTGAATGTATCCATGGTCAGTTTCTCGCACATGAGCATGACGTCGCGTTTTCTTCTCGCATCGCGTACTATCTCTTCCTCGGCTCTAGAGCCCAGGTGAATTTTAGGTGTTTGTTGCATTTCATCATAACTTGACATGATGGGGCCATTATCATCATCTTCTGACTCCACTTTTCCCATACCAGTTAAGCCGACATCAGTCACTTTATCACAATGGCTCATCTTCAAAGTTTGAAGTAATAGTTGATTTTTAAATATAACTTGTATAGATGTGTCAGTGACGGCATTGAAACAGTAGCTCAAGTTCAATGTGCGCAATTTTGGGAGTCTTTCCGAAATCATAATTAGTCCATTTTGATCTAGATTCAAGGAGTGTATGTCTAATTCCTCGAGAACTACATTTTCTTCAGGACAAATTCCTTTTTCTATTCCATCTTTTGTTATCAATTCACACTGAGACACATTAAGAGATTTTAGTTTCTTTAATTTATGTAATTCAGCTATTCCTAAATCTGTGACAGCACGACACCTCTGAATGTTGAGACATTCCAAATTGACTAGATTTTTACAAATATATACAAGAGTCTGGTCTGTGACTCGGGTACACAGCCCTATGTCGAGTTCTCTTAGCGTAGTTTGATGTGTGGTCAGAGCTAATATGCCAACATTGGTGAGTTGATCACAGGAATGTACCTCCAAGGATTCTAATTTCAAGTCCTTTACCTCTGATAGAGACTTGAGTGCTGCTCCATCAATGAGAGTGTGTGAAAATAGTAAGCGTTTAATATTATCAGCCTTGGAAGTGATCAGCTGTAGTATAAAATAAAATGTGAGTACACTCTCTGATGGGTTTTGGTAAATATCAGCACCGGGAGGATAGAACTTCTTGACTAGTCCAGCATGGAACTGCAATGAGCAGGATGATAAATTTAACTCTTCCAATGCTGGTGCCGCTGACACAAATCTGCTAAATAATGCATCTGTTAAATACTTGTTTCCTGACAAACTTAATGCCTTTAGGTTTTCAAGATTGTCACTTAGAAGGCCTTCAGTTTTGCCTTCAAGTAGCCGTCCCGACATAAACAATTCTTTGCAGCTCTCTATGTATAATGTTTCTAGATTAGTACATTTTTGTAAAATATACACAAATACTTTTTCACATATATCACAGTTTCTTAGGGTCAAACATTTTATGTTCTCACCCATTTTATTCCAAAATACATTTTGTTTACTTGATATTTCAACTTCGTTGAATAAATAATTGTAATAGGTTATTGTGGAATTTTCAAATGTTTGGAGAGGTGATGAGGTCTCACCATTTAATAAAGTTTTGTAAAATACAGCCACCTTGTTCTTCAAGAAACATTGATCATTGGCGGCCAGGTACCATGAATTACAAGTCTCACTTGCAGATTTTCTGTCTGACCTTGGTAAGTATTTGAAGAGGTAAACTAAAACCTGAAAAGTAAAAAAAAACTTATTGTATTATAATGGGTTGGTACATTTATATGGATAGATTTAAGAATGATCAAGGTTTTCACAGAAACAGTTAAAGCACTTAAGTAGTTGTCTTATTTATTAGATTTCAAAGGTGAATATCACAAGAAATTTTATCAACAAAGAATCAATACATACATCGTGATAAATCACGTGAGAAATTATATAAACAGCAAACAAAGAAGAATTAGATAGAAGATAAAAAAGCGATAATATTTCCTATGTTAGTATGATAATACCTACTTCATAAGGAAGATCCATTTCTTTTTCTTAATTAGGCCACGAATGTAATTTAAATTCAATATTATATTTTGTTTTATATTAAAATTTATTTTGAATTGCAGTACAAGTGTTATCAAAGTGAGATCAGATTATTATTTATGTTTTCTTGACAATCTTGACATTGACTTGACAAAATTTGACAGACATTTGTCAAATAATGAGCGAATGACATTGACAACAATGTGTTGTGACTACTGACTAGTGATGAACGAGTGTTATTTTTTTCACCTTCGTGAATGCGAATATTTATCTCCCAACATTTGCGAATGCGGAATGTTGATCATACTAATATTATAAAGAGGAAAACTTTGTTTGTTTGATTGTAATGAATAGGCTCCGAAACTACTGAACCGATTTGATAAATTCTTTCACTGTTGGGAAGCTACACTATCCCCGGGTGACATAGGCTATAATATATATTTTCAAAAAAATTAGGGATCCTTACTAAATCTCGAATAATGTAACCGCAATGTACCCGTGCGAAGCCGGGGCGGGCCGCTAGTTTTCAAGTAAAGGGCGCGCAAAAGTACATTGTTAGCCGAGTGGTGAAGGTAACTTATCCTGGCATGAGACGTGGTTTGGCGCCCGAGCGTAGTGAGGGCGCCAATAGTTCGAGGGACAAAATAAGTTCAAATAAAAGTAAATAATACTGCATTATGTTATGATACAAGTGAGCTAAGTTGGTAATTACATAAAAACGAGGCTGGTGTGCAGCCCGAAACCAAGACGAGGACTATGATGGAGCCAAGTTGCGTAATGACCAATGCTCACGCGTATGATATGAAGATTTAAAACACACACTTGCGAGTAAAAATTAAAATAATATTACTTGAAAAAGAAATCAAACGTTTTTATTATTTTTTCACTTTGAATGCATTAAATAATACAAATTAAGATAGTTTTCAGTAAAAACGCAAAATGGCATTTTTGTGGCATACAACAACTTACGTGGGAGGTATCGATATAATAAATCGAATATTTGTGTGTGCATATATTAACTATAAAATTTAATGTGAGATATTTTTTAAAATAATAAATGTATTCATAAAAAAACTGTTAATTTATTAAAAAGAAATGTTTACTATTTTAAAATAAACACTCGCATAGAGTCTTGCGAATGCGAATTCGAATGTCAAGAAATATGCGAATATTCGCGAATGCGAATATTCGTTATATCACTAGTTGTGACCATAAACTATATTCCATAATGCCAATAGTTTGATATGGCAATATAACGTAAATGAAATGATTCAAATTCAAATTCAAATCGTTTATTTTGTTTAGGCCTACGGGGGCACTTACAAATTGTCAATTTTACATTTTTTTTCTTATATCTACAACCGGATCGGAACGCGACCTCGACTGAGAAGATCCGGCAAGAAACTCAGTGGGCTTGTCTTTTTACATGGGATATTTTTGTTTTTTTTAATCGCCAGTTGCTTATATTCAATAATAATAATCGTAGTAGATATTAACATAAATATTATAATAGCTCCAGTGTGTTGCCTTTTGATGTTACCAAAAATTACACAAATAATTAATTAGGCCCAATAACTTTATATGTGTTATTCTAAGCTTCTTGCCTAGGCCCAAAGATATTGGATGGAGAACTGTGCAAGTCTCTGCTCCTAGGCCTGTGGCCTGGCCACAGACGGCCTAGCCCAGGTTCAGAGAGAGAAACACAAGGGAAAAGCCGCAAAAAATTTACCATGTTTGAACTTTGAACGATGTCTTGGCATCAGACGATTTTTTATCGTAAATACAATAATACTGCAAAATTTTAAGTTTTCTTTGCTAATAGTGCCATTTTTACTAGTAGTACGCGAACGTCTGTTAAAATCATAACAGGTTATTTATCACCCAATGCGATAGTGTAATAGTCCACCTACTTACTTAATACTACTACTATTTAATTATAGGTTGTACCTATTGACAAATCTAATTTAAAGAAACCCTTGTGAAAGCACAAAAAAACATGAAAAGATGGCTGTTAATTCGTTTACTATGTTAAGCATGGATGTCGCGCGTGAGAGGCGCTTTTGCCAACAGGTTCGTTCTAGCTGATGTCGCATTCGGCCCAGCGTACAAGACAATAATTTAATATAAACCTTAATGACCTTGACATACGGTCCCTTGAATATATTTACACGCGGTGCTCGGTGCGCCCTCAAGTTACTACAAGAGCATTGCGCGACTGCTCATACACACCGTATGTCAAGGTAGTTAAGGTTTCTCCGCCGCGCCCCCAGCTGTGTGCGCTGGGCCTTCAGCAGCCGCGGCCTACACAGCGCCGGCGGCCCACGTAGGTAGTCATCCGGTACTTACTCATAGGCTCACTCGTCCAAGCACTTCCGGGGTTATGTAATTTCTTTGTCACGAGTTAGTTCCCTTCGTACCTCCAACTTGATATCCGACTATACCCAGTATAAATAGTGTCCGATACTTCAGTGGGTAAAATGATAAACCGCTTCATGTACAGCTGTATCGCAAATTTACTTTTCTTTACAAGAACTTTCACAAGAACTTTATCTAAACTTCTTGCATTTTCACATTTCTATGGAACCATGTTCAAACTTTTTCTACAGTCACTCAATTACAGCACGATGTAAAATTGAAATAACATAAAGTTAAGTATTAATTCAAGCATATTTTTTTTAAATGACTTAATTATAATTTAGTTTCAACAATTTCTTTAAAATAATATAGATTTGGGCAAAATATTTAAAGATGAAAATGAAAAATAATAGCTAAATTATGAAGTTGGCCGGCCAACGAAAAAAAAACTAATAGGCGGCAATCCGATTTTTTTTTTTCGAGTTGTAGAGTATTGTTTATACTTCCTTGTATTATTTCGTTAGCCAATTCCTGTTTTTATTTTTATTTTCCTTGTATTCGTAATGAAAAGCACAGTGTTTACCTCGGGTGAAAGACTTATTTTCTCCCTCGAACTATTAGCGCCAAACCCCGTCTCGGGACAAAATAAGTAACTTTCACCACTCATGTAACAATGTACTATTGCACCCGCTCTAAAATAGTGCTATTATGTTATAACTATTCATATACCATATTAAATTTAATGTGACGTCACCTATAACATCCTATATCGAGCCAGACGCTTCCAACGATACCCCATTTGTTAGTACGATAAGTAATTTAAGATGTTATGAGGGAACAGATGAACATGCTGGTAAAAAATATAACCACCATTTTGCTTCGCCTTAGTCTTAGGTGAAAAACATATTTTTGCATTATGCTCGCATTACCATATCATTATCATAGCATTACCTACCCAAAAAAAAGTTTTACACATTATTGTAAAGTTTGCTACACAGTTTCGGCCTTCCTTTGAAATCTCTTATGAAGTGGAAGCAAACAGTCGGTGGCATGTGTTCAGGTGTTCATCTTGAGTTTGCGCGCAAGTTACAACGTATTGTGATCGCCACTTGTTGGGCGCCAGTAAGCTCAGTAAGCGCGGGGTGATCCGCGCGGTCGGCCACGTGTCCCGTCCCGTCCTTCGCCGCGGTACTTTTACGATAAACTTATATCGATACTTATCCCATATTCGAAATCTAACAGAAAGTGATCGAGAGTGAAATGGAAACTTAATTGTGCTTTTTCCCTGGCTGAAGGATCATGTCTCGAAGGAAACAGGCCAAACCGAGGTCTTTAAAACGTAAGTTACTGGCATACTAATTTATCATCATTACTTATTGTCTGAAGGTAGTTATATAAAATATTTAGGTGTTCGAGCCTATGCTTGAACCACTTGAGATAACGCATCTATGAATTTCACTCTCTAACTCTCTGTTATCTCTTTCCCACGCGTACAGTGTTCCATTGCTATCTCTTTCGTGTCATGGCAGCGCCGGGCGCGCAGTGACTTTGTAGCACCGCGCTCTTCAGTACGCTTTTGAATTTCATAACTCTCGCACGTGTGTAACGCTTAGCGTTACCCTTGCTCATTGGTAAGTTTGAAATAACTACCTATGGAAATGTATCTCAATACCGCTCGGCGCCCATGGCCCAGCGACGACTCGTGTGTCACCTAACACCGTAACACAAATAGTGGCTTATTTGCCCTTTTGAGACGACAACACATCGTCTGATCGAAACGACGCTACAACGTCGTGTCTCCTGATTGAGACGACATTTCATCACGCGACGCTACGTCTCGTCGTCGTCGTGTCGTCTGATTGAGACGTCGCTGGGTCGTGTCGCCTCTTCGAGTCGTGTCGCCTAATCGATGCGACGCTACAAGAAAAGTGAGACGACGTCGTCTGCGTAGGACGACAGTCGACAGAGACAACGTGAGACCCATTTATAGTGGATTGGTCTTGATTCCAGATCATGTCGCTAACAGGAGAAAATTTGTCCCCGAACATTGTAATGTTCGCCATCCCTACTGCCGATCTAGCCCGGGCATTCGCTCCGGAATCCAGCTCCTTATCCAAGGAAGATACAGAGCTATAAGGTGGAAGATCTTGCACTGGCCCTTGGGACGAGCATTGTTGCATTCTCCCCATAGCACCATGGAAAAAAAAAAAATACATGGCTCCGGAAAGTACTACTTTACCTTCATGGATGCAGTCCGCACTATAAAGAGTGAACTAACTAATGGTTGCAGCGCTTCTTTCGAACTTCAGACCTCTCAACAAGTTCATTCGGCCAGCGACTCGCCTGCTCCAACCGATTCGTTAACACCAGAAATTTCAAGAAAAAGAAAGCTTGATCAGGTCGAAACTAAGACATTAACAAAACGGGACTCCATCGCAAGGCCAAGGGGGCGGCGACCATCTATTAATTACAGTCCTTAACCAGCAGATGGAAATGTTTAATAAGCTGATTGAGACACAAAATAAGCAGAACAACAACATAGAAAAGATTTTAGCAAATACTATGCAGAGCAACACTGTTGACCCTCCTGACCTTATCTCCTCATTAGACTCCAAACCGGATAGTACACAGTCTAATCACGAAAATCAATGCTATCAACATAACGCTACCTCGCGGGATTCTTCGAACGACGTCGCCTCGATCAGAGAATCTGAATTACGAGCAAAAATTTGTGAAGATCAGAGAGAACTGGTTGCATTGCAGACAGATGGTACCGTTTCTTTCAATTTTCATCCGAGTATCACGGTGTCAGAGCCCAAAATAACAAAAACTCTCCCTATCTTTTTAAAAGTTAATAACCTTTTGGCCACCGTAACACCATCCTGGAAATCAACCAGTGTGCTGGAGAAATTTGACATGACACTTGGTGCTGTCACACATGGGCTTTTACAACAAAGGAAAATATTTCAGGATTTATTAGATCAACTCCCTCATGAGATGAAAACTAAAATTGGAAGTGACTATTTAAAGACGGACTCACAATTTAAGAAAAAATCGGATGCGCTCCTGCAGTATGTCTGTGGCCGGTGAGCGGAGGTGATAGAACAAAGAAGGAACACCTATAGAGTTCAAAACAAAGCGTTGAACGAAATTCTGCATAACATTCCGCCATCAGAAACACATCTTTTTTCAGATGAAATATTGGCTCAAGCAGTGAAAGACTGGTCTAATAATGACGTTCGAAAAAATTTTCCGTACCCAAGTAAGAAGAGATCGTGAACTTTCGAACAGTCGATAAATCAAAAGGATCACGAACTCAAAGAGAATATTTTAGCACACAAGCCTCTGCGAAGAACAACTCGCGCCAGCGCACCTCAAGAAACACTAATGACATCCCCCGAACAACGAATAGACGAAATCAACATCCATACAACAAACAAGTTCAGTCACAAAATCAGCATCAGCAAGGCAGAAAAAAAGGGGGGGGGGGGTGCAAACGAAAGTGACTTCCGGGCAGGGCGCTTGCAAAAATATTCAGAACATTGGACAGCAGCGCCAAAAATTATCCAAAGTTTTATTCAAGAATACAGAATCCCGTTCAAATCAAAACCAATAGTAAGGCAATTTACTCGCAAAAATATGTTACAGTTCCAGACCAAACACTCACCAGAGATGTCAAAGCAGATTCAAAAACTGTTAAAACTTGGGGCTATCGAAATAAGTCCATATCGCAGCGGTTTTCTTTCAGAAATGTTCCTCCGAAGGAAAGCGGATGGTTCTTTTCGCCCAATATTCAACCTAAAAGGTCTGAATCATTACGTGCTAACACCAAAATTTCGTCCTAAACCATCTGAAAATTCCATCCCTTTACATCAAAACTGTTACATGATTAAACTGGATCTGTCACAAGCTTACTTTCATCTGCCCATAATGCCCAGTCACCACCGATTCCTGTCCCTCAGTTTCCGGGGAAATATATATCAAATGACGTGCCTGCTGTTTGGATTTGCGGGCGCGCCGGTGGCTTTTGCCAAAGTTACCAATTGGATAGCCCATACATTAAGGGGGCAAGGAATAAAAATAGTAGTTTACCTAGACGACTTCCTACTAATACACGAAGACCCTCGCACCTTGGAAAACCAGACCTGCTACGTCGTCGAATACTTGCAGAAGTTAGGCTGGCAAGTCAATCAAGGGAAAACCTCCTTAACTGCTTCAACAAAATTAGAATACCTGGGAATTACGTGGGACACCAAATTAAATCGAAAACTTTTATCAGCAGACAAAATATACCACCTGAAGAATTATCTATAAACATTAATGAAAAGGAATCGCTGGAGCTGCCACGACGCCAGGGTTATTCTAGGGAAGCTGAACTTTGCATCATTTGTAGTACCTTTAGATCGCCTACATTGCCGCGTCCTCCAAAGGGAATCGAGAAGCCTGTAGAAGATAAAGCCGCACATACGTTTCGCGATACCCCCTCGCGCATTGGAAGAACTACTTTCAGTGCAAAAAGAATATCCGGAAGGATTCACCTATACACATACCATAACCATAAGTCCGCCTTTGTACATTGTGTTTTGTACTTGTGCATAAAATTTAAATAAAATAAAATAAATAAATACCAGAGCTAACTATCTTCATAACGACATACGCTTCTGACAGTGGCTGGGGTGCTATAGTAAACGACCAAAAGCTTAGGGCCAACTGGACAAACGATCAGAAAAAGTAGCACAGCAATCAAAAAGAACTTCATACGTTGTTCGAAGCCCTAACACAGGCACGCTAAGTCCTAAGAAATAAAACAGTGATGTTACAGACGGACAACCGAACAACAGCATCACACGTAATGAAACAAGGAGGTACAAAATCCTTGAAGCTGCTAAAAACATCGATTAAGATTTTAGAATACTGTCACCTACATCGGTGTCATCTAATAGCTCGTTATATACCCGGAATATACAACGGGTTAGCAGACAGTCTATCTCGCGAAAAAGGTCTTCCCGAATGGCACCTCAGTCCAGGGGCTGTAGCAGCTATCTTTCAGAAACTGGGCACCCCTGTAATCGACTTATTTGCGTCCGAGAGATCGGCAGTGGCACACGAATACGTCAGCGAGCACGCAAGGGACACTCGCAGTCAGTTTATAGACGCCTTCAGCAGTACTCCCAGTACAGGCTGGGATGGGTATTCCCTCCTCCATCTTTGATGCCACGAGTGATTCGCCACCTGAAAATGTCAAAAGGAATATATTTGGTAGTGGCTCCCAGTTGGAACAAAGCGTTTTGGGAACCCGATCTGAGGAAGATGTCAATACGCTCACCACTTCCAATAACACACCTGAAGTCGAATTTGATAGACCTTCGGACGAACCTTCTACCTCAGAACGTAGAGAACCTAAATTTATTGGTCTGGAAGGTACAGGCTGGAGGAGACAACTAGACAATTGGACAGAAACGGACATCAATCTATTAGAGACATCTTGGAGAAAATCCACTCTAAAAACATACAAACCAATTTGGTATAGATGGCAGAGATGGGCAAACATTAATAAAATAGCAGCAGACAACCCTAACCCATCAGATTTGGCAAAATACCTTTGTCACCTCCATAACAATGTAAAACTTGCTCCTCGAACTATAAGTCTACAAGTCAGTAGTTGCTACATTAGCTAACCCTTTACGCTCAGAAATATTAAGTTCAAACCACTTGGTGGAACAAATACAGAAAGCTATATTTTCTAGTAATCCCCCGATAAAGAAACCCATATCTTGGTAAATCTCCTGCATTTCCGCAGAACCTACGAAATAAAAGAAGATAGTTTGTTTAAAATTCTTAGACACACCTGTGTCCTTTTCCTATTAGCTTCAGGAAGAAGAGTGCACGATCTTACTTTACTGAGCATCAAGGAAGGATCGTTCAGTGATAATGGAGACGATACAACCCTATGGCCGCTGTTCGGCTCCAAAACTGACTCCGGTATGTATCGACAATCCGGATGGGTACTGAAGAACAACACTACTGAAGACCGTCTAAATCTAGTATCATGGATCAGGAAATCCATTTTGGCGTCTCAGGAGAGGCGCACTGACAAGAAACTGGACAGATTATTTATTACAACAACAGGAACAGCAAGAAATTCATCACGCACTGTGATTGCAGGTTGGATCCGTACCCTTTTTCATGAGGCAGGAATATCCGCCTCAGCGGGCAACTTCAGAGCTGCAGTGGCATCTGAGAACCACAGATTAGAGATATCTGAGAACTGGACCAATAATCGATACGACATTGACGAGATCCTGAAAAAAAGGAAACTTGAGATCACGAAACACATTCCTTTTATTTATTCGTATGGCATTCTTACAATTGTTCACAATAAATTAAAATCAAAATTATAAAATTATTCTATCTTTCACACGTTTTCAACACATTCCTAAAACACTATTTTAGGGAGACACCTGCCAATAACATAATCTACGTCCATAAGAGTTCTAAGTGATGATTTCTTAGCCTTATAGAAATGATTGCGATTATATATGATATTACAATTTAAATTATAACTAATTTAGAAGTAGATAATTAAGTACACATTAATGTACACATGTTGAGTTTTTCTAAGTGATTCATTCCTTATTTCATATTACACATTGATGATAATAAAATCATTATCATTTAATTTATTCCCTAAAACCTGAATACTCTTGTCACAGTACGCACTAGCAGCGCCGGCAGAATATAAACACGTCTCAAGTGGTTCAAGCATAGGCTCGAACACCTAAATAGAACCGTTTTCCCCCCGAAGGGTAGAAAACGGATATTTAGGTTTCAGCCGTAGCTTGAACCACACTTTCAGGGTCCTTGCCGGCTCCTTCAAAAAGTACTGAAGAGCGCGGTGCTACAAAGTCACTGCGCGCCCGGCGCTGCCATGACACGAAAGAGATAGCAATGGAACACTGTACGCGTGGGAAAGAGATAACAGAGAGTTAGAGAGTGAAATTCATAGATGCGTTATCTCAAGTGGTTCAAGCTACGGCTGAAACCTAAATATCCGTTTTCTACCCTTCGGGGGGAAAACGGTTCTATTTAATGGGTAAGGTGAAATGATATTTATAACATCGGAACTCTTGGTGTAGGAACCTACTTAATTTAAATACAGCGGGTCTATAAGTGCTTCTTTCAAAAATATCTTACTGTTAATTGGTACAGATGAGTAATTATAATAATCTACATCGCTGGCGTAATTTTGCCCGAAGGAGAACGCCGGGTCCCAAGTGGGAATAGCGGTAACAATACGATACACAGAGTAGGTAATAGTAGGTACTTACTATGAAGATACCTACGATCTCTAAGCGTTAGGATTAGTAGTAGATAATGTACCCTAATGCATAAGTAATGCATTTCAGTATGTTTTCATTTCTTTCTAAATTAGGAACTTAGGTAGGTATTTGTATAAGGTAAGGTAAGGTAAGGTAAGGTAGTAGGTAGGCTTTTTCATACTTACTATTTACAATATGTACCTAAGTAGTTAGGTACATAAGTAAGTTAAGAGTTGTTTCACCCTCTATTAGCTAGAAGTAATTGACATTGATTAGTGTTACTGTTTGTGATATTGCACCTATTTTGTGCTGCCTAAAATAGGGATAACTTAAATATTAGTTATTCCTATATTTTGGTACCAAGGGATTAACTAATACATACTAACTAACAAACTAAAGTAATATACCTACTTGGTATCTTGAATGCTGTAATTGTAACTTCATAACATACATACTTCAAGCAGGGCTTCTACAAGGGCCCTCTGTCGTTAATAGCTGGTAATTTATAAACAACCTACCTACTCACTTGACTAGGTACCTAATACCAAATCTTAAAACAATGCTCTGTAAGTACAGGACAAATATTGCGTGCAGTATTCCTGTCATAGAGATCCATCTCACTGCCTAGGTATATGAAATTGACTATAAATTTACCAAAATGAAATCACCGTTTGAATCACCGCAAGCCGTGTACAGGGGATTGGCCATACCTATACGTGTAGTCGACAGAGTTTGTAGTAAATTAATGGCACTACGTCAATGAGGGCGGGCGGGCGCGTGATGGACGCGGCGCGCGGGCCGGCACGGCGGCGGGCGGGCGGCTCGGCGCGCTGCGGTCGCGGCGCCCTAATATCAGCGTTTTATCAGTGACTGGCCGCGGTCGCTGCGTCGCGGCTCTCTCAGTGCTCATAGGTATTATTCTCCGGAACATGGTTGAAGCGGAGGCTGAAAGGATTATTCAGCGATTCAATCGTTAGGTAACGAAGTGATGATTATGAGTCCTTATTCATATTACAAACGTTATTTTATATACGTAACAAAGTCTGCAAACAAGCGCACGACCCGTCTTATGTTAAGCACTATAGATGTTTGCAATACCAATGGCATTGTTTATACGTGGCCGTTTTGACGAGGAGTGGGAATTGGGATAGAGGAAGGGGAAGGGGTAGGAGTTGGGCTTCCAGCTCTCACTCAGCGTACGAAACGCAGCTATTATAGCAATTTTACGTCGATCTTCTGTGAGAGGGTGGTACTACCTCTGTGAAACCGGCCCGTAAGTATATGAGGTGTAGTCAATGGCTAATGTGAACGTATATTTGTTAGCTTGTAACTATGACTGTGCATAACGCAGGAACGACTGAACGGAATTAACATTTGTGATAGAAGTCATATAATTACTTATAGCTGACTCGGCAAGCGTTGTGTAGGACGCCCTCCGACCAGGTGGGATGACGATCTGCGAAAGACTGCAGGCAGATGCTGGACGCGGCAAGCTGAAGACAGGGCGCTATGGCGCTCATTAGGGGAGGCCTATGTCCAGCAGTGGTCAAGTATAGGCTGATGATGATGATGATGATGAATTACATATATCTACATACTTACCGATTCTCTGGAATAAGATATAGCCTTCCTATCCTAACTGTCATCCTCGAAATCCACCTAACTCGTCAGCTCAATTTTAAAATTGTTGGGTGTTGTTCTGCTTATGCCTGTACGGTAAGTAATACAAAAAGATGTTTAAGAAGCGATGAAACAGAGAGCTAGAAATTTTAGACAGTTATTAAAGAAGAAAAGCGCACTTTGTTTAGGTGCAAAGTCCGTACCTAGCATCTATTGGCTATGGGAACTGCTTAACATCAGGCGGGTCGTGTGACTGTTTTCCGATATTGTACAATAAAAAAAATCTAATTAAAAACTAAAACCTACCAGAAGACACCTGCATTGCTGCATTAATATACTTATCTTTTGGCGACCGCTTGGCGCGGTGGTTCGAGCGTAGGCCGCTCGTCTCACTGCACATGGTGGTTGCGGGTTCGATTCCCTCTGGGGTAAATTTCGGAAATGGCCTTTTCGTAATTTGCCCTGGTCTGGGTGTCACAGGGATCGCCCCCAGTCCATTGTACGGTACCCATAGTACAACTTTCTTAGTTTGGGACCATACAGTTGGTGCTTCAGTCTGGCGATATTAATTTATTTATTTACCTAGTGTTTCTCCAATTCCTGACCTTATCTACTTGTGTTTACAGCACCTCCGTAAGCAACAGAGAACAATGTTATTCGTTGCAGTACCCGCAGCTTCATAACGTAGTAAGTTTATGTATCGATCTAGCGGCGTCTAGTACTTTCGTAATGCGTCCCGCGGGGACCGCGGCGATGCTGCGACTCTCCGGGCGACTCTGGGGATATCTAATGCAATACTAGCTCCACAGTTCTTATACAACACATTATATATGTTTCATTTTCATTGTTGTTTATATACTCTGGGAGTTTTCTGTTCGTAAATTGTGAGAATTATTCAGTGTTGTTGGTGGCTAGGGTAATGTACCATACACCTTAGATAGCTAACTATCTACCTGGTATTGAGGAGCATCTGATCATATATTTGAATAGCTGTGCCCGCGACTTCGTCCGCGTGTAATTTAACTTAACAAAAATTTCGGGGATTTTCATCCCCTATTTTATCCCCTTGGGGGTAGAATTAATCAAAATCCTTTCTTAGCCGATGCCTACGTCATAACATCTACCGGCATGCCAAATTTCAGCCCGATCCGTCCAGTGGTTTGGGCTGTGCGTTGATAGATCACTATGTCAGTCAGTCAGTCACCTTTGAGTTATATATATTTAGATTTGGAGATGTAGGTAGGTATGTCTCATGAAAAACAGCTTACCTTTCTTATCAATGTACTGTAGGTGTACCTTGTGATGCATTTGATAATAACAAGGTAGAACCTACTTATATTTGTGTACTAAATTCTTCTTTGATTCGGTCGACACGTGGCCAACACTCGGCACTCGGCACTCATCTGGACGAGGGCCGCCCTCGCTGGGGCCCAATAACACGTCAATTTCAGCTAGCCGTCCCTCATGCGGTGGAATTAAAATTTTACATTCAGTGAAAATGTTAATCCTTCCCAGTCCCGGGCAAATAATAAAAATGAATTGCCGTATCTTGAATTGTTTACTCAACGACGCTCGTTGCCTGCTAGTTACCGTGGATCATCATGTTCAATTTGTAAAGCCGGCCTTCAAATAATTTAATAAGATTGTTGTTGGTTTTTTACTTACCTATCTGTTCTGAGTCTGCCGTCGTCAGTTATTGTAAAACACTACCAACTAATTTACCTACTAGTTGAATCATTAAGGTATTTAATATCTCAATGAGTTGTATTAGTTAATTTAAGCTTGTATGATACTTTAATCCTACCTAGTTTTTGTTTCGGAGACTTTCTCGCGACATGACAGTTGCTCACAATAGAAAATCCAAGTTTGTGTATAATGATGGCTAGAACTATAGGAGTCAATTGCAATAAAATAAACAAAATGAAAATATATTAGTAAGTACATTATAATGTGCAAGCGGACGTACATAGTACCTAACTGAGACTGATAGAGGTGTAAAGATCACAATAAAACGTATGAATGTTTTATTCGAGGTAAAAGCTTCGAATGGACGTGTTTGTAAGCCTTTTGAAGAGGGTTAAGTCAATTTGGCTTTGAATGTCAACTTTTTTCTGGGCTTATGTGTTCCTGGCGTTATACCGTTTAGACTGATTTAATGCGTTGCTTGGGACACAGTTATAAGTAATAAAGTTAGTTGAATAATTAAATTACCTCTGCTCGGCCACTGTCCCGAAGGAGATAAAAGGTAAACAGGCTGGACACCTAGGTTTGGCCTGAACTATATGGGCTTTGATAAAGGAATATATGGCGGGCTAGTAGATACAAGTTTCGACAGCATCAAATAACGATCTAAGGATCGAATCCTTCCATACATTGCACAGCAGCGCCTCTAGCGGATACGTGCAGCTTTACTGATGAATTTATAGAGACATTAGATCACACGATCGGTACATATTTGAATACGCTCAACTTATAATAACACCATACTTTGTCTTCTTCTTTCGAATGTCAAAATTACTAATGACAGAAAGAGATAGTTCGGTGTGTGTCTATTTGCGGGCGACAGAGAATACTACATTACAAAAACGAAAGTAACCACCAGCATGCAAAATACGGATAAAAAAGGATAGTGCAATAGTCACAAAGAACCAGACGCGTGTATCTAAACATTATTAGGTATGAAAAGAAAGGAGGTAGGTAGAGTAGGTACAATGTGGTGTAACTCCGTCTTAAATTAAAATTAAAGTCACTGAAAATAACGCTGCTCTGTTCTTATAACACAGCTATGACAAAGATGTCAATATACTATAACATAGTTTTTCAAGTTACGTTTTCATTGGCAAATTAATTGAATCAGATCCAAATTAATCCGCGTACCTACTGTTTCACGTAACGGCACTTATTATCGTGAGCCTCCGCTATGTGTAACGATAAGAAGTTGATGGCTACGAGAGGGTGCGGGCGCGCGGGGAGCTCGCAGGGCTGTCTACAACTTCTAAGATCTGGAAATCTTCATATACTTTGGAATTTTGAAATTGTATTTAATTCCGAAGGTAATTGAAAGAGACGGTCATCAAATAAGACAAAAAATAAAAAAATATAAAAAAGTACGTCTTAAAAGCATTTCTCAAATTTTGTACATACTACGTGTATGTAAAAGGCTTTCTATTCAGAATTTCATTAAAATTAACGTTGTATAGTCGCAGCCCTAGGTATTGCGCGTTCATAAAACTTGTAGAGGTCCGCAGAGAGTCGGCGGGAAATTTCCCCTGGGTGGCGCGCACCTCCCCGCGAGCCTCTGGGAAATACGCTAAAGCCATATCATAACAGTTTTATGTTGATGTTGACCTCTCATCCGCCACCCAGATGCTTAATCGACGCAATTTGTTCCCGTGATGACCTGGATTAGGTACCTTAATATTGACACTTAAAAGTTCCCTGAATGGAATCACCTGCCCTAAAACGCTACGATTGTTTCACTGTTTGGTGTCTTCAATTTTTCAATAAGCCTTCGGCAGCATAATGTACATGAGGTAGGTACTTACAACATGACTACTTATGTTATGGCTACCTACAATATAAGTTATTATTTTTTTATTCCAAATAGTAAGACCTACTTAAGAACCTACAAGAACCTACTGTTCCTAACTAAGGTAAATGTTGACTTGACCATGCGTGCGCGCCTATTCACCTATTCACAGTACACAATTGAATGAGGATAGCTGTAGATAAGTTGATAGCCACTACGTAGGTCCATTCATAATGTTTACATTCATACGATCCCTACGCAAAGCTAAATAAAATGTAAAACATTAATGCAATCTGTTAACACGGTGAGGAATCCTTTTTTAATTCCCAGTTGGCTGTCATAAATCACTCATGTGTTTCCACGTAAAAATGTATAAAACCTAATAATAATGTGGTCTGCGTGAAACATTATGATAATGCGTTGCCTTTTAACACAATATTACTTACATTTTTATAAATTGTACTATAAGTACTTAAGTACTTGCAACGAGAATATCTATAACTAGCTGAACCCGCGACTTCGTACGCGTGAAAATAACTTATTTTTTTTTATTAAACAATAAAATTTTGTTCTGTTCGCTGAGTTTACTAAAATAATGAAGTTGATAAAGAAACACATATAGTTTCATCAAATTTTTCTTTATATACCCATCGCAAAAGCCCGCTCCCGTGTTCTGAGCCCGCACGACAGGACCCATTTGTGTTTTTTTTTTTCTAAAATAAAAGTAGTCTAAGTTACTGCTTATAACATGAGCTATCTGCCAGTGAAAGTCCCGTCAAAATCGGTCCAGCCGTTTCGGAGATTACTGGGAACAAATATACAGACAGACAGACAAAATATATTTTTTTCGCGTTTTTGTTATAGACGGCACATGTACTTTCATATGCATTTAGTGAAAAGGTGTTATTTGGATATTACAAACAGACACTCCAATTTTATTTATTTGTATATAGATGTATAATATAACCACTACGTTTGTTTACTGTAGATATTTTCTTCTTGGGTTTTAATTTTTACAGTCAGTTATATTTTTAGATTTCCGGTATATTTTAAGGAGACAACTCTTATTATGTTAGGTATTTAAACATAGTATGTAGTTAGATGACGACAGAAATCTCCTTTGCGCATTTCCGTTACAGCCTTCTGAAATTATTTAGTGTTCTCATGCGGTTTGGTAACAATTTTCCGAGAGTCGCGCATAACAGTATCTTTTAAAAATATCACGGTGGCGTCCTCGCTGTGCGGAGGTGGTGGGTAGTGGGGGCCGAGTCCCAGTGGAAGCGAAGTTCTCGCCCGCCGCCCACGCGGCGTCCCGCGGGACCTGGCCCCGGCAGCCGCGCGCGCCTGCTCCCGAGGGAACCCTCGTCCCACCCGCCCCGGCCGCCCCGCTACTCCCCGCCATTCCTCGGTCTCTAAGGAAAATAGCAGCTGAGACGTTACACTTTTAATTGATAGGTAACCCTTACCCACCTTAAATTGGGTACTTATTTAGGTGCAATACGTGAATCTTCTTTATTTACAAGTTAAACAAAAAAAAACAACTGTAATTATTTTTCATACATTACCTTACGGAGCTGTGACGTAGCCCTTCTAGTGGGGTTAGAGCGGTCTTCGGTGGACTCCTATACCTTATGGTAAACTACAAAAACATAAATATGTAGATAAGTTTATTTACTGGTAAAGACACTTGGAGTCGGTTCAGTGCCCGCCGAAATAATAAAATCGTAGCAGGTGGGAAATTTTTAATCGATACGTATTAGTGGCCGAAAAATAGACAAAACAACTTAACCCCTGTCAACGATGTCGTAGCGCAGGCCATATTTTGTTGCTTTTGTATAAAATGGAGCAGCTGTGATAGGCACCCAACTTTGACCCTTGTCATTCATGATGTTACTTACCGTGATGAAAACTGTACATCAGACCACGGTGGCTCAGCAAGGGTAGGCCAGTCGTCGGGCGTCGCCGACGCGGGCCCCGGACCCCGAGCCGCTAGTACTCAGATATTCCCACTCGGCATCATACCGACGCTCCGAACACATTAAAATTACAGTTTCCAAGGATATACAACTAAGCGAAACTACTATGACTTACGCGGAGATTGGGACCGTTATTATTCCTTTGTGCTCCCCGAGTGCTTAATCAAAATTATTAGTCGGCATCGTGCGTCGGCGGAGCGGGTCATCCCAGACATTACAGGTAATGATGAAACGCTTTATGTTGCTCAGCCTAGGCTACAAGGGTTTACTTGTAGGTATTCTCCAATTCTAACAAGTACTTACCGACTTAACTACTTACTTCAAACTAATAAAAATGATGTAGGTATGGAAGCAACAGTGGATTTTCTGCTCCTAGAACCAAAAAAAAATTAATTTAATTTAATTTTAGATAGATAATTATCATACATTTTACCATGGTTGTTATAAGTGTTAAACTTTTAAGAAGGTAGACCAAATACAAATGTGATGTTCTCAGAAGTTGGTTCCGGTATAATAAGCAATAGTGATACGGTCAGTCAGAAATTGAATTGGCTGTGGTAGGTATCTCGGTGCGACGCTTTGGTGCGGAATGCGTCCCGCGCGGCACATTCCGCGCGCGAGTTACGATCACCGTCGCGGTGGCAGGCGCGGGCGGTGATACTCACGGCTCTTCGTGGCCACACTAGCTTAGACTATATTGCCTTGCAAAAAGGCACGGAGATCGTGTTTTTTTAGTGTCACAAGTTTATTCTGTTTGTACTACTCATACACGACATACAATATCCTTAGACAACAGAGATATTTATCTATACAACGCAACGACCATCTTGAACGCTGGTGCTGTAAATTCGGGTTTTTACCACGGTGGTGATCCAGTGCTATGAGTATTTCAATACACTTGCAATACATATATTAATACAGAAATGTAAAGCATATTCGGCTCCATTGACATGGTATAATCTAATTGACTGTATAGGTACCTTATAGTATTTCGTGAGTTCGTAGATACTTTAGACTTGAGATTATATTTGAAACTTTTAGAATTTGGGTATTATTCAACAAGAAATCTTAACTGAAGTGATTTTATTTCCATCGAATTACTAATTATTTCACCATTGTAACAAACACAAGGAGTTCAAGGATCAAGTAAAAATAACATAGTAAACACGCAGGGGGGCTTTTGCTCCTAGCCCATTTACACTACCTACGTATAAGTACATCTGTGCTCTCATAAATTTAGTATTCTCTGTTGGAGTATACACGTGATCAGGTTGCCAACCTCGACGGTGCGTCGAACATTGCCTCGGGACCAGCGGCGGAGTCCCTGACGTTACTGGGATTTGCCTCTGGCCTGCTTTGATGAATCGATGGCCGCTCCCCGGGGCCAGCAGGCCGAGCTGTCCCTCGAGGGAGCCTGCTGCTACGCTTCAATTGCCCCAGCTTGTACCAATATGAATATTTTATGTAGCTAGTAGCTGTGCCCGCGACTTCGTCCGCGTGTAATTTAACTTAACATAAATTTCGGGATTATTCATCCCCTATTTTATCCCCTTGGGGGTAGAATTAATCAAAATCCTTTCTTAGCGGATGCCTACGTCATAACATCTACCTGCATGCCAAATTTCATCCCGATCCGTCCAGTGGTTTGGGCTGTGCGTTGATAGATCACTATGTCAGTCAGTCAGTCACCTTTGAGTTATATATATTTAGATACATGCGGCAAAGTACACACCTATAGAAGTAGCTGCTTACATAGCTTTCGTGAGTATTAATTACTGATGCTCTACAAAGCACAATAGATTGCTATTCATCGGATTGTTCATCTTTCATGCTATTATTTTTATTCTATCTTTAAAAGTATGACCTACCCAGTTTAAAATATAGTAGGTATTTCGCCAGTGTCAGGGAAAAAATTGCATTTACAAAAAAAAAAAAAAACAACGATATAGAACTATTCAGTGGGGCAATTTCGTTTCCAGGTTTCTATGGCCTCTGTGGTACTAGAGACCAGCGAAGTAGTGTCTTTGAGTATTCTTGATCTCAGCTCACATACTCTGTGTACGGAGGCAAGAAAAGCTGGAATAGCAACACCACAATTTTTCAACCACTGTGAAAAAACTCCACTTCTAATCGACAAATTACCTAATTCGTTTGTTCTATTTTTAAATCAATGTAGGTGCTACTTACTACGCAAACTGGGATGGTTACATATTACTTTATTATTTTAGTAGCGTCAGCAGCGTTTGTTTAATTGTATAATCAGTGGAGTCCGGGCCGGTGCGGGCGGCGAGGCGCGGCACACAACGGGCCGCAATCACGCCACCCGCACCCTTCACGATGACGCTAATTATGTCACCTAACTGCCATTCCGTATTAGTAAAGTTAATCTCATAAAATGTAGAAAAACACTAAATTGGAAAATTCAAATTGATTCACGATTCGCAAAGTTATATGCAGTTACTAGCTGTGCCCGCGACTTCGCCCACGTGGAATTTAATTGACAAAGTTTCATACAAACTTTCATCCCCTATTTTATCCCCTTGGGGGTAGAATGAATCAAAATCCTTTCTTAGCGGATGCCTACGTCATAACATCTACCTGCATGCCAAATTTCAGCCCGATCCGTCCAGTGATTTGGGCTGTGCGTTGATAGATCACTATGTCAGTCAGTCAGTCAGTCACCTTTAAGTTATATATATTTAGATTGCACTTTTTACAATAATAATATCAATACGGATACAGAAAATATTAGATAGAGCATTATCATTGTAAGTTTCGTAAAGATTCTATTTTTTACAACGGTTCATCGTTGCCTATAAGTCCCTCTCTGATGTTATGGTTGTGGTGGTAGAGTCAAGCTGTAGGCGACTGACTCCAGCTCATATACAGGCTATACTATATACTCCCCGATGCCTCCCATAATCGTCGGCAACGAGCGAGCAATCGTATTATGTATTGCAAGCATATATTTAGCTACGGTAACTGCTTAACATCAGGCGTGTCCTTAGCTTGATTGCCGACTTTGATAATAAAAGTCGGGCATGTACAATCTATAAAGAGAAGCCAATTTTAATCGAGAAAACTTAAATGAGCAAGTGAATCCGGATGGTAGCGCGTACCAACCCTACTCACACCCCAGCGTCGAGCCTGGTGTCTGCATTGCGAAGCTTACATTATACTAATTAGCTTTCACCCAGCTAATATTCATTATCTTGATTACTGTTTGTTACCTATTCATGCATCTGTACTTCCTGTAATCACGCATTTATTAGCCACATGCATATTGTCTATTTAGACTTCTTTATAGATGATTGCGTTGGTAGAGTTTAGTAACTTTTATTAAGATAGGTACTGAAGATGGTTTGAGGAAGTAATGTCACACTGGACATGAATTTTATACCTTCCTTTTTACTTAGCAGATAATAACATAATGCTACAAATAATATTGAGGAGGGGTGTTAAAAGTTGAATCCAACGGTCGGTTATTTTACTATTATCATTATTATCACCGAGGCAGTTTACTGAAATTGGAGATACACTATAAGATTACCATAATTGCTGATAGCCGTGTGTAGGGGGGCTCTTGCTCGCCGGTGCCTGCCACACATTTCGTTGTTATTGTATATCGTGACAATTTCTAAAGAAAATCCCTCGAAATTGGACTACTATTGCGCTTCGAATAGGATACTTAACACAATGTAGGAAAAGCTATGTTACATGAAGCGAATATGCCGTGGGTAGAGAATTAGGTGCGTAGGTCATCAAAGATTTTCTTCTTTACTGATAACCTCGATACTCCGAATGGTTAGGAAGAAAATTGAATTGTAATTTTTCTGATAGTGCCCACGCGTAACATAAGTATGATTCCAGTGCAATAAAGGCTAAGCAAGGGGCTGAGCCTATTAATATTATACCGGGCGCATTTTCTCAGATCAGTAGGCAATATTAGGCAAAGCAATCATTTTAAGATTCTCTAGGTAAGGAATTTAGTGTTATAGCCTGGTATGACTTCATTTTAAAAGTTTGTTTTTATTTGTTCCAGCGGAAGAAGAAGACGAATGGAATGAAGAAGTACCCGTGAAAAGAAAACGAATTTCGGATAAAAAGCCCCGTGCTGAAGTGGCTGATGAGGGTGATGAAGGTGATGACGCAGAAGTTGACGAGAATAATGAACAGGAGACAGAAGAGGGTAATGCAGATGAAAACCTTGAAGGTAAACAAATTATTCATTAAGTATATTATGCTGTTCGTTAGATTTCATTAGATAATGAAGTGCGTAGGAAGAGGAAATTTCGTGGTAAAAATATGTACTGAAAATAGTAATGCTGCTCACCATCTACGTAATGGTTGTGTAGTTTACGCGTACAATCTTGGTATTTGGTTGGAACTAATTTCTCGAAGAGATGGTTGGTATATCTCAAACCTATTCTTACTCAAATAAATTTGCTAAGCGAATAACGTTTATTTATTTAATTATCTCGATTCCGAAAATGTTCTTCTATTCCTACATTCTATTTTTTCTTCGTATTGGGGACGGCTTCCGGACTGTCCTGATTTGGCTTATTATATTAAAATAGAGTGCAAGCTCTGATTGAAAGTCGCATCATTAAATAGGTGCAGGGTCTCTACCCTAGAGATATAACTGGAATTCAGGCGTGGCAGTTTCATGAGCGACGGCCGCGCGGCCGGCGTCTGATGCCGACGCGCGACGTAGAGCCGTAGATAACGCATGACGCATGGACCGACCGCTGACACACTGCAGGGTGCACTGCGGGCCGGAGCGACTTGTTCGAAATGTGCGGATGACACGCGGCGTCACATGCCTGTTCAGTTTGCGAACATTCACCAGTAATTTGGATATGCGAAATTGCGGCGATAGGTTTGTTTGATTAACTTTGTAACGAAATAATAATAATTTATTTGTTATTGCATCTTTATTTACGATAGAGTCAGTACTTTTTTGTGTGATTGAGATGAAATTTGGCAGTTGTCGTCCAATAATAAAGACAGACAAGACATTAGAACTGATAATATGTTTTATATTTACATCTACGTCCCTCTATAACATTTTAATTAGTGCCAATTAGGAACGTATGCAATGCTTGTCCAAATACTGTACAACAAACAAACTGTAACGCTACAATAATTGTTGATTTTCTCATAAAAAATATTGAATCCTAGTTGACTGGCGTACATGACGGTATATGAAAGTAATATATAGTTGGTTTAGGGTCCGCACCCAGCACTTAGTCACGTGTCAGCAACATTCGACGCTGCACACTACTCAGTGGCTACTGGCGGCGTGCATCGGGGTCCATCCATCGGCAGATTATCCACTGCGCGTTGCCTTATAATCCTAAAGTGAATATCTACTGTGCAATATTGATATTCGTATTTTGGTAATATATGTCAGTGAGCAAGATTTTATCCTATAATGTAGGTTCAATTATGAATTCTGGCTAGTGTTATAGTTTAGTAGGGCACTATGCTAGGCGCTACTTAAAGTTATCTATACCTGATTGGGAAAGTCGGAATCAATATACATTTCTTGTAGACAGTAAATAATTATCGAACAGCCCCATTTCTTTAAAGCTTTTAAGGCACTCGTTCTCCTGTGGTTTGTGGAGAGGAAAAAATGTACGAGTTCGATGCATAGACATTAACGTGTTTACTTTTGGCTTGTCATATGAGGCCCCCGGTGACGATCCGTCGTTCGGCATTACTCCGCCGCGCAGGGTTTTATGATTGCTAAGTACATGTGTGAACGGTTGGCATTTAAATTTTAGGAAGATCGATCGCTGAGACGTTTTTCCCAAAAAAATTGGGCTCCAGAATAACTCTATTATTCTATAGAGGCTTAAGATTGGTAGCTAAAATTGGACGAATGAGATTGGATCAACTAATTATGTGATTCAAAAGTAGGTACAGATAAGTCGACTCTAATTTTCATCGAAATATATATACCTACCTCCATTTATGTTTATATATAGGTATATAAAGTAATAAGCAAAACAATTATATAAAGTTATCTCTTGAACAGCGGTTTGTCAAAATAAGCTAAGGGAGTTAGAAGTTTGCTAGTGCTTAGCAAAATTGCCTACATCAACACATGTGAAACCAGCGTCAGTCCGCGGCCCACTGCGACCCCAACACGGGCTGTAAATACTGGATTAGGATAAACGGTTCTATTTAATATGCTTAACTATAGTGTTACTTGTTACAGATGATGAAGATGGTGAGCCTAATGAAAAGAAGACATCAGAAGTGTTCGAGAATGAAGATATGGCCGGTAAGAAACACTGTTATTTGTTTTAATTCATTCACGTAGGTCCTGTACTTTCCTCGAAAGAAGATTAAACTAGACCATAATGAATAAATTATATCAGACTTCTCTGAGTTAAGATAACAACCACACTATTTAATATCACAGAGACCTCTAAGCGGGTGCCATTACGCTGAAATCTCATTGAAATTCATAAGGAGGCCACTAAAATAACGAGGAGTCCCGAGCATCGCCCACGCGGCCGATGCGTTTTTACTGCGGTTTAATGCTCTTTTTACAACTCCGTCAAAGGGTGTGCTGCGGCGCTAAGACTCGTAGGAGGCTAGCGGAGCCGCGCGCCTCCGCCCGCCCCTGCTTTACGACCGCATCCTCGCTTATCTCGCGCCATTCACGATAAATCTCGCCGGCCTCCTTGGACCTCAAATATTTACATGCTAATTCGTAGCCGATTCTGCACGGGAGATTATAAATAAATTGGCCACCGTGCCTCATCATCGACGCTCGCCACCTTCATTTTATCTTTAATGACTTAAGAAGTTTTTAAAACTGTGGCCCCTCTCGTGACGTTGATGTTTTAATTTTATACCATCTTAGATAACTTTAGCTTTTATGTTACCTAGCCGTAACAAAATCTTTGTAGTAGTAACTGCGTTGTTAAACTTTATACTTTCGGTATGATAAAGGGGAATAGCACAACATTGTTTAAGCTTTTTTCATAAATTTCTTGTGGGTACATACAAAAGCTTACGATGTCGTTAATATCACACACAGTAAGCCTTTCGCCTTGCCTATTGATACGGTGGTATCTGTTCTGTATGCTATAATGCTTGTAAGACAATCGCACAATAAGAAAAACAATAATGTAGGTATAACAGACAATGGAACCCTTCGCCACGGCACCCTTACATTATAAATAAATTACTTATTGTTCAAATTTTATGGCAAAATACTTTATTGCAAAGTGTCGACTATATGCTGCCTTAAGGAACAAACGGGGCTTTGTTTAGTTGCAAGTGTTCGTCTGTCTCCGACAGGCAGTATCGGAAAATGAGTAATTTTTCCCATTGAGTAGCTCCGCTGTCGCAGACTCGTTGTTTGGCTAACACGAGTGTTGCGCAAATGTATTCTCTACGGGGGTGAGGGGGAGGGCGCGCGCGGGGCGGTGCGGCGGACGCGGGCGGGCGGGCGCCGCCGCTGAGCCCGAAGTTGGGCGCGCGGGCTCGCTCCCGAGGGACCTCGCCGCAGGGACCGCACTTGGCGTTCTGTTTTAAACAAATAAAGTTACTTCATATCATTTAACACAAACGAATTTATGAAAATTGCACATTAGACACATCATGACACATCATGAAAATTACTAGGAGGTAACAAGGTAGATCGGGGTACTCTTCAACCGCGGTATGTCGAATATCTCACATTTATTACTGCTAATCGTCATAGTAGGTAGTCACACTTACGAAGTTATTTCGTCAACTTGGCCGAGCAACAATGCGAGCAATGTCTGCCGGGTGTGGGATGAGCTCGCCCCGGCACGTGGCTAATTAAATGCCAATGTTGGCCCGACGGTCGGGTCGGGGGTGCATTCGGAATGTCGCGCAGCGCCGCGCCGCAAGCCCCCGACACCACACCGCGTGCCTGGCCGTGCCGGTGCGTCAACAATGCCGAATTGTTCGACAACTTGAACCCGAATTTGAAGCAATAATTGCAGCTGGTTTAACGTATTTATCCCTCTATCAAACCACTATTTCTAATTGGAACAACAACCTCTTGGCTTGGAAATCATAGAATGCTTATTTATCACAATTGTAAGTAGCTATATAACTTTTAAATAGAATTGACAGTTGTTTAGGAGACTTATCTGCCTATTACTGTCGCAATCATGCCGATTTTTAAACGGTCAAAACAAAATTTAAAATTAATTAGGACTAGCGGAGTCCGGCTCTGTATGATCCCAGGTGGCGCGGCCGCAGCGTTTGGAATTATCACATAGTGGAGGAGCGGGCGGCGCGCGGGGGGCGGCTCGATACATTCGTCACAGGCCCAGCAGCCATTAGGCATTTAGATATTATCAGCGGCCACCAGGGATGACCCGCGACCTGCGCCTGTTGTCCCAATGCTTAATTACTAAAAGTGTTTGTTGTTTACACAGGGGATCAGATTTTAATCCACGTCGAGGATATTCCGGCGAAGTCGTTCATCGTTTATGTCTGTTGCTTGTCTAATACTCCCCCTCTGCGCCCCCGGGTCCCAGGTGGCGCCGCTCCGGCCACACTTCCTTCCGTCCCATGGGATTCCTCCTCGACCCGAGCTCGCACACACTCACAACATACACTTGTGCGTTTTACGACTCTCTACTAAAGTATAGGTAGGTAGTTAGGAAATACTGTGTATCTGAAATCTATTCTATGTACATTGTTATGATAAAGGTTTAGTCGGACACCGTAGCAGGTGTCTGATAACAGAATTAACTTGCGAGAATATTGAATTTCCACAGAGTATGGTTTTTTCGGTCACTGTTGTAATTGTGATAGATTGTTTCAGAGGATTTAATTATGTCCATGTGTCGAAGGAACGCGGTACGCTTTCGTAATTAGTAATTAAACGCAGTTTAGTGTATTGCGCGGGGAGCAGGGCGTAGGGCTCGGCTGTGGAGTGGCCGAGCGCGGCGGTGGCCGGCTCGTGATTAATGCAGCCTCCCGGGGCAGACGAACTGATTGCGCTCGCCTCCCCTGGGCACCGCTACACCGCACCTACACAGATATAGAATTTTGGACTAATAATGACTCTAACTACACCTGGGTAACCTACTCCAGTATTAGATAAGTATTAGAGCTTGAAAATATTTTGATACTTAGGTAATATTTTCTAAAGTGTCCACGTCAAATCGATAAGCACTAGAGCGGGTTACTTACAATTATTAGTACGTATTTGGCGTGTATACATGTATTATATCGACGGCCCCTACGTATAAAGCGACATGTCTGAAAACATTTGTTTCGACCTGACGCTTTCTACGTAGGAGTCGTCGATATATTCAATCTTTTAAATTTTTATCAGTATAAATTTGGGATAAATACGATATGCGGTCTGTTATCAGGACATAATTATAATTAAAAATTCACCGGGAGGTACCCATCTCACAACAACCAGTGCCCGTGACCTTAGCATTTTAAATGCCACACATGGTAACATCGCCCTCCACAAACCTATAGAAACAACTTTTAATGAGAAGCGTGAACAAAGTTGGATCTCACACATTTTACACGTGCCATCAGATCAAACACGAACTTTTATCATACCTTATGGATTGTCGATTGAATAAATTAGCAAAATTGCCACCTTCCCCGCTCAGGCGCATAATATATTATCACAAAGAATGTGACATTTCAAACACATTACAAGAACAACGAGGCCCGAACATACACTCGCTTTATTATTTTTATTCAAAGCTTCGTGAAAAAGTTTTCTCTTGAGAGGCATATCGGCATCAGTCCGCGGCATTCCTGGAATAACACCTTCAGTCTGAATGGCTACGTGAAAGGTAGCGCGCCCCCGGGGGGCAGTATGCTCAAGGCGGCAGAAAATTAACGTGTCCCCGCGGGAAATCTAGCGCCAGCCTTGGAGCCTTCCAGCCGCCCGGCGCCGGCCGCGCCCGCCCCGCTGGGATGTATTTAATATCTTCCGCTGTGACGGCAAGACCAAGCCACTACCAATCTGGGCCCCCTGAACACTAGTTTCTACATTATTTTTATTTGCAGCTAATTCAAATCGTCAGACAAATATTCAATAAATTACAATACTTTTAGATAATTCTGCAGGTACGATAATTTCTGCTAATTCAAATCTCCAGATAAATATTCAATAAATTAAAATACTTCTAGATAATCCTGCAGGAACGATAAAGTAAAGACCATAAAAATAGGAGAGGGAAAGGGAAGGGAAAGGAAAGGGAAGATTGAAAATCTTACATAATCATCTATTACATGAACACGTGAGCGTCTGTTAATCATTTATTAGCTAGGAAGATCGGGCAATTACAAACACGTAGCATCGGGACACTTACTCCACACACTCTCGTAGATTAATTTAGCGTCGGTAAGGCGAGCTCGCATGGGGTTACTAATTCAGCAGATCCAATCGCGGCGAGCTGCGCGGGCGTTTGCAGCCATTAATGTTGCATACAGAACGCCGCACGACTATTGTTGACATACTGCTTTATGACATTGTCACTGTGATGGAATGCTGCACGGTAAACTTTGTAGATAACGACGACGTTTACTATTCACTTTTGACAGTTTCTTTTGAAATCATATTGTTTGGTCAATCAGACATGTTAAGCTAGTAATTAATCAAGCGTCAATAGCCTGGTGGTTAGAGGGGCCGTCCTCGTAGCTGAGAGGTTCCGGGTTCGATACCCATCCTGGCCATTAAACTATTGACGTGAACCCACTCCTAACACAAGCATTAGCTTAGTTGGAGGGGCTAAAGGGAATACTAGTAATGAGATAAACACACTTAACTTTGTCTTTAAAAAAAATCTATCGATTCCGTGTTGGGATTATTTATTATTTATTTGCAATAATGACTACCGCTATTTTGGTAGAGTTTTATTTCTTCGTCTTTTCGTATCAAGGGTTCTGTTTCGATGGAAAGCAGTCCTTGTCGTAGTAAGTAGTTGGAAGCAGTTGTATGCATACGATGAGAGGAAAGGAAGTCCCCGGGGCCGGCACGCGCCCGTGCAGGGGACCCGCCGGCGCTACGGCGTGCCTTTACTGTCTATACATGCACGTGTATGGATAAGTACATCCCTTATCCAAAGATCGTAAAAGTAATATTTTGTATCTTGACCAATAACATGAACTAAGTTATCAAATTAAAGGTATTTTTCATTACTCATACTCTGAAAGTAGGTTTGAAGTTGCCTGAGAAGCGGGTTGAAAGTAATACTTTTCAGGCTCGGGAGTTTCGCTTTCAACTGACAGCTGTCAAATAAAAAAAAAAAAACTAGTTCCATTTTCACATTTCTATGGAACCATGTTCAAACTTTTTCTACAGTCACTCAATTACAGCACGATGTAAAATTGAAATAACATAAAGTTAAGTAATAATTCAAGAATATATTTTTTTAAATGACTTAATTATAATTTAGTTTCAACAATTTCTTTAAAATAACATAGATTTGGGCAAAATATTTAAAGAAATGAAAAATAATGGCTAAATAATGAAGTTATCCGGCCAACGACAAAAAAAACACAAAATAGGCGGCAATCCGATTTTTTTTTTTTTGTTGTAGAGTATTGTTTATACTTCCTTGTATTATTTCTTTAGCCAATTCCTGTTTTTATTTTTATTTTCCTTGTATTCGTAATGAAAAGCACAGTGTTTACCTCGGGTAACTTTCACCACTCATGTAACAATGTACTATTACAGGGGCCCATTGCAGTATATATTCAATTCGTGTATACAACATTGAAGTAAGGAAACTGTTCCTATACTCATTTGGATACAATACAGATGTAATTTTTATGTAAACATACAAGTAACAAACTATGAGCCGAACAATAAATAGAAGTATCGATTTAGGTACATCGATACACTAGAAGGGACTTCGAAACTACAAAATTAGAAGGGAAGTTTAAACTGGATCACCTATCCGAATTTAAATGGGAGGAAAAGTGTCTGGGCGAGGGTCTGCCGGCTCCGACACGGCAAAGTGGATTAGAGCAGTCGACCGCGGCGCGGCCGGCGCCCGTCCGCGCCCCGGGCTGACCCGGCCCGGGCCCCGTCAACTTGTTGTGGTCACCGCCCTCTATAACTAGCAGAAATTTATTTTTAAACTTTCGTCTTATGTAAATAAGAAGAACAGATACCTTGACAGACTATATAGCAGGAGTCGACCGCTTGGCGCAGTGGTTCGAGCGTAGGCCGCTCGCACATGGTGGTTGCGGGTTCGATTCCCGCCGGGGAAAATAGTTTTTTCGTAATTTGCCCTGGTCTGGGTGTCACTGGGATCGTCCGCAGTCCATTGTACGGTACACATAGTACAAGCATTGTTTAGTTTGCGACCATACAATTGGAGTGTCGGTCGGTCTGGATATTTTTATTTAATATTGTAATTTACCGAATAAGGTTGTATATGTATTGTAAAATATACTTAACGTATTGAACTGTTTCGGTAATTGCAACCAGCATGTTGAATACTCTACATGAAGTAGGAAATATTTAAAAAAATTGTAAATATTTAGGAATGCCCTAATATTATTATTTTCATTGTTTCAGACATGGCGGATATCAAATCAGAGAGTATGGACAGTTTCCAATCAGGTGAGATTGTTAATTTACCTACCTATATTTTTTTCCCATTTTAGAACTACTTACTTCTGTTGCATGGCCAATGATGTATAGGTATGTACCTAAGTACTTACCTAAAACATTTATAAAATTAAACAATATTAAAAGTTAAAGCCGCGCATAATAAACGTGTCGTAAAAATAAAATTAAACTTAGAGGACAACTACGGAATGGAACTCTCATATTAATATTTGAATAGAGGAGTGTAAAAAAGTGTTGAAGTCGGAGGTGATAGGGCCGTCCGCGGCGTTAACGGAGCCCTGGAGGGCCTTTGCCGAAGTCCCCGCTTCGCAATACAGCCGAAAAGATAAAATGAACATAAAGTTGAGGAGCAGATACTCACGCTCAGAGGAATCGTAGTTTCCCTCCTGGCGACACTAAACCGGCAACGACCGCCGACGTGCCGCTCCGTACGCGCGATACGCACTCGACGGAACAAAACGCTCTCTTACAATATACGTTACGTTTGATAACTGTCTAATATGAAAATAAATATTTCTATAATATAAATTTCGTCACTTTTGAAATCAAGTAGTTCGTTTTATGCTTCGGTTTACAAAGTTTGTAAAATAAAGCAAAACACTTATTTATTATAACGAATATCTCTTGTTTACATTTCTAATAAATTTGTTATCTACTATTATTATTAGTTATATGTATTGTATATTTTATTATAATAAATAAATAAATTAACAAGTATTAATTGGGCAAGGATGCGTGGAAACTCATAGAAACTAGAAACCTGATTGAAAAATAACGATCACAATCACAAGTTTAAAAGTATCAGTTCCGAAAAAGACCTTGCCGACAGAGCGAATGCATTTCTAAGGGAAAAGGTAGAAGGAGAAGCTAAAATTGCATTGTGGACAGTGTCCGCTTCAAACTTGCAATTAAAACGGACGCCCGAAATTGTGTACAGCGTTCGTCACTTAAAACAGAAAAGGGGCGAGCCGCCGCCGCGCATCGAACTTTGGAAGCTTATAGCATTGCGACGCGAGTATAAACTTCATTATGGCCACCATTTTTTAATACATAGAATGTACGAAGACTGAAGGTTTTAGGTGTCTATGCAGGCAAGGGCGTATCAAAGATTTAGTTTAGGGAATGGGAAGGCAATGGTTTTTATTCTCAAACTTGCTTGGATGTGCCATTATTATTGTTTCAGTATCCCATGGCACATTATTCAAATTGTAGCAAGCGCAAATAATCATCAGTTTCGTCGCTCATGAAGCTTTCCCCTATAATAATATGATGGTTATGACGAAATGGTTATAATCGGGAATTGTAATGCAGCCAATTTTCAAATTAAACCAAAGTGACAGCATGACTTTTAGCCGTGAATAGTAACACGACTCTGCAATCAGGTGCAGTTTAAAATGTGCATTTGCGATGTGGCGCGCTGCATCGGGCGCAGGGCGCGGCCAGAAATGCATTTTCAATAATTGAGGGTCAGACGGGTGGCTGTGGAGGCACATTAAAATGCCAGCTAAACTTTCCGATCGTCAACGAGTCGCGACACGTCACGCCGCCGACCACTTACTCGCTACCGGCCCGTTTTGGAACTAATGGCCTAGATCACCTATGTTTCAAATGATGATTTTAAAGATAAATACTTTTATTATGTCAACCTAAATAAATTCAGCTATGTTTCCGTATTTTATTAAACTATTAGAGTCTCGGTTCGCCGTGAACAACGAGACAGAAACAATTAAGTTGTCTATGTTGAACGGTGCATGCGGCTCGCTACACGAAACGTGTGATGTCAGAGGTGACGTCCCCCGTAACAGGAACAAGAAAATTAGTAATTAAGGAGAACAGAGATACAGTTTCTAGTTACTGTGACAATCACGAAGAAACTCATTACAGGAGTGCCTCGTTCGAATGTCTTATCTTAGTGAACATGATATTAAGTGTTCTCGTGAACATTTTTAAAATATAGGTGGATAATAATATACACCACAGTTTCAGAGTCCCCAGATCATGTATTTCACTTTACGAAAAATAAAGGAGACAAACAAAAAGAAGTTTCCCTCGGTTATTTTCTCGGGGACATCACGTAGGCGCGCACCTCATCTGCGGCGTTCCCGGTGCGGCGATAAAATTTAAAATTCAAGGACGCGTTAACGAACCGGCCTCGCGAAGAAATAGATATTCAAATGTGTGAAGATCCCATATTAACATTTATGGCAAGTTTGCGGGGACGAGACAAAGCGAGGGCCCCCGCGGATCCGCGCGCCGCCGCGCGCCGCCGCCGCCGCGCGCCTCTATGCATAGCTCTACAATATGCAGTGACCGCGGCCGGTCGCGATTCTCCGCCGATTGCTGGGACTCAACAGTATTTTGCTTCAGCAACTATATTAAAATATTGAATTATAGATTTTTTTAAATATAATGAACTCGCGTTATAATATTTTGTTGAATAGAATTTCGTAATTAACAAATTGTGGATTTACGTTCGTTTAAATAACTTATTTTGTTCGGTACCAATTGTAGCCACCATTAATTTCCAACTGATTACATCAAGACTAAACACGAATTTCAGTTCAAAGATACATATCGAATCACAAGCAAAAGGTGGATCTTCGTATTCACGGTGCCCGTTGAAGACAAAATAAAAGTTTGTAAGAAAACAAATCAAAATCCCAATATTACTGGCTGCATTATTTATGCGATATTGCCTGCTGGTGTCGACGTTCCCCTTTTCTTTGCTATGAACTGTGGTCGTCGTAATTCATACTTTCACAACTTTTGCTATCAATACAAAAAGTTGATGTTTTGGTGTTAGGTATTATTCTATGGATGTTTTGAATTAAGGTGAAGGCGCCTGTCTAGCCCACGGAATTCAAAATTTTCGAGTATTTTTATAGGTTATCCAAAATCTGAAAACATTTAAGACAACATTTTGTGATTTGCGACAAACATAGTATGCAGTGCGTTTATTAATACATTTATTTTACTCTAAATATTATCACGGTGGATATGATACTAGTTAATCACTAAATATACAAAAATTGCCAGATTATCTGGATAGCTGTCGTTCTTGAAATTTGATGAGATGATGATATATCGAGGCGGTCTAAAGTTTTTCAACATTGCTGATGTCGATAATGACAATGATATAGTGAGTTCAAATTAACAAGGCAATAGGAATGTTAATAAGAAGATACTTAATGAAGAACAATAATTAATGAGCAAATGTTTGTATTAAAATTTGGTCTAGGTAATAATGTAGGTTATTGAAGTTTCATAATGTGGTTACTTTGCCCTATAAGTGTTGTATATCCGATTTTGTAAGGTAAGGAAAACGAAATCGGAGCGGCATTTTCATACAGCGTAGCCAGTTAGTCGGCGCGAGCATACACGTTTCTTATTAATATCAGGCGGTTGGAATGGCCGAAGACGTCCCCAGCGCCCGCTCTCTCCCAAATAAAATTGCCGCTATCTAAACAAAGAGCCCTAATTATTCGGCCGTGGCGGGCGGGGTCGCTCTCTTATGGGTGTTCTGGGGCCCATTTCGCTTCTCGTATAGGGCCCCCGGGAGCAGCGGGCGCCGCCTAGCCAATCGCCGGATGGAGAAGCGAGCGATCCGCAACCTTTTTATATGCGATATCGGCGTTGGCGCCGGACCCCTCCCCCCGGCCCGCACCCGCCTGCTTCTCGGGGAATTAAAAGTTGGAAGGCTCACATCTGATTACCCAAACACACACATTACACCGGATCGCCAATCTCGATAAGCCCCCTTCACAATTTATTAGAGCCCGCTGACGAGTTGTTTTCGACTCTTATCTCATTAACCGTCTGAAACGGACTCAAACTGTGATACCGCCCAGAAACAGAAAACAAACAATTCTCACATTCATCTTACAATTTCGTTTAACCTTTGTTTTTAGATCCTCCCAGTCCTATGGCAATCGGCGCCTTTCTTATCTGAGCTTCCTCATGTTCTACATGGCACAACCACTGTCTGCAGTTTATTCCACGCTCTAAATAAAAACTACCTCTATCATATAGGTACAGCTTCTACTGTACTTTATAAGCGTAGGTACTTTGAACATAATAAGATCGGTTGTAAAAACCTTGGCGATACCGGTCGTATGCCTCAATAGGTACACATTTTAATTTGCACCCGATTTTATTTTGAGACAATAAATTGGATATAAAGGGTTTCCGAGCGGTTTGTACCTCCGGGCGCATTGTCTTCACCCTACGCCTTTGCAGAGATTCTATTGTATAGGAATTATGAAATAAAAAGGCGATATCGTATGTCGGTGGTAAGAGGTGCGGCGCGGCGTGGGCGACGTGCGTCCGACATACGACACCTACCCGAGCAGCCCGCTCCAGACCTTTGTGCCGCCACCATTCTCCCGCCGCCCGGCTCATATTCGATTGCAATGTTTTAAGCATTCGATTGCCCTCGCCAGCAATAAAGGGTTCCCAAGAAGTACGTACAATATAAAACTATTTTTTTCGCGTTTTGTAGTCTTTGAAAGGGGCGCGGCGAAGGGCACGCTTATTGTTTCTATAGTGAATTGCGCGGATGAATGGGTCCCGGGCATTCAGCTCAGTGCTTGGAGATCGGAGGAAGATAATGCGGAGCAGGCGGGCGCGGCGGGCCAGGGTCGTCTGAGGTGGCGCAAACAAACCTCCTACATAACATTCATTTGTTTATATTAAGGTAGGTACTTATTTTATTTTTTACAGACAATAGTTTCGGGACTGGTCCGGTCCAGGACGGACATTTTTTCCAAAAAATGCGAAGTAATGCAACATTTTTTCAGAGATTAGTTTAATGTATACAATACAAGTAAACTGAGTAATATTTATAAAATTTAAATTCCATCATACCTAATTATGATAATGAAATTGGCAACAGTTACATGAGGCAAGTTTAGTCTCGGCAAGTCATCGGCAAGTCTTTCACTCTCGAATTGTTCACCCTTTGTTAAACTAGACAAGCGTGAAAGGGATTCAGGATCAGCAGTTCAGCGCGCATCAATAACCATTCAGGTGTAACAGATGTTGGCCAATGTAGTTAAATAAAAAATGTACACATAGATGGCTACAGCTTTAAACTATTATGAAAAAAATAATTCTCTTATAATGGGGTATCCCTTCAAATTCGGTTAGTGTTATACAAGATGATACCTAGCCAGCCAGAAACAATAAATTACACCAATTTATGGTTTACTTGGAGTAATCATCAGATAGCTATTAATGGTTAAAAAAAAATTGGATTCAAATGTTTAATGAACAGGAGCAGGAGGAGGTAGAGTAGTAGCTCTACCTCCTGTTCATTAAACATTTCATGTTCATTAAATATTATTCAGTAGAATAATTATACTGATATAAATTGATTATTTCAACCGAAATTTATGTAGGTAGAGTTAAGTGATTAATTTAACATTTGTTGCCAAATGTCTATATGCTAAGTCTCCCGAGAGGTGGACCAATCTAGGTGTGGGTCCTGGACCGCGAGGCGGCGGCGCCGGCGCGTCTCAGTCTAATTAAACTTCAACACGCTGTTGTTTCTCGCGCCACGAGGCAGCTCCGCAACCCACCTTGGCGACCGCATACCATTCGCTAATATTCTCTCCAAATTGTATCTAAGAATATGCTATAGTATCTAAACTAGCCTCTTCTTGTGTTTAGCGATAGAGATACTTGCCCTAAAGGACCACTTATATTAATTAGTTTTTTGGTATGAGATACTTCCTAACGATCGATAAATTATTACGATTACGACAAATTTCACGTTCGAGAATATGTATCGTAAAGCATCATCGAGTAATTGAGTATATTCTACGAGTAATCCATTGCTCTACAATGGAGTAATAACTGTGAAGTAATTAATGTGAATGTGATTTACTTAAACACTGAACCCATGATCTAGAAGATCGTGGATTCAAAAACTACCACACCAAAATATATAACATATGTCTCTTAGATAGATGATAGAGTTTAAAATCTTTTAGCAATATTATAATTTAATCAAGGCGCTTGCTATACTTTGGGGATGTAATCCGTTGCCATGAGGCTTTTTACTTTACCTACGCATGCATGAGTACTGCTGTGGTGTACCTACATAACGGAGTGCCGAGTAGTCGTGATTGTTTGGTCCGAGGTAGCCGACGCCGGCCGTCCACCCAAGAAGTTAAATCGACAACCTCCAATCCCTCGGGAGGTCTCCGATATTGCGTCGTCACTTGACACAGATGTACTTAACTATGCATGGACAGATACCGGACTCCCGAATACAGAAGTTGGCGAAGTTTCTGATAGTCAATTTTAAACTTCAAAATAAATACTTATTATAATCGAATGATTCTTATTTATGGTAGCGTAGGTATTGTCTCTCAGTGCGGTTACTGGTTAACCTTCTTTAATAACTATACATTACAACTACTTACTAAAATTACATAATATTAAACTCAAACCCACAATACGGCATAAATAGTTGCATAAGATACTCATTAAAAACAAAACGAATCTTTTTGTATTGATACAGACACCGTGCAATCTCAATGAACATCAATTTTCACGTTGAGCGACCACTCATTTGCGATCGCCATGTTGTCTGATCGGCAGCGGAACACAGATGTTTATTTGACGAACACTTTGCTTGACTGATCACAGCATGCTAAACGCAATTACGGATACTCGAATAACTATAGCGTCTCTCTCTACAATAGCGTCGCGGCGCAGCGGGTCTCGGGAAAGCATTGCTTTGCCGTGGGAAACCTGGAATAGTGATGACTTTTCTCTAAAAAAATGGAATCAGTTTACTGCTGAACTGCTAAACTGTGTTTTCCTCATTATGTTTAACTAACTCCCCAGAGATGATATGTTTACAAGTTATGTACTCTTTACGACGTTTTAGTAGTCATTATGTGGCGATCAAAGTCTCTACGTGCACATAGTAAAGTTTGCGCGAATCGCGCAATGTCACGAATGTTTTCACATGAGTAGTTTACTGAATTATTCGCTATTCTGTTGGGAGTAATAATCAGAGATATTGGGAGCGAGATCTGTCAAGACTCTGGTAATAACTATTATTACAATTTCTTTGTTTGGAAGCATTAGGAGAGCAGGAGTAATTGACGAGTTATATCATCATTCATCCAGTTGGGTTTAACTATTTATCGTCAAATTAAAGAAACAAATCAAAATTAAATACGCGGATTTCTTTAGATGAAAGACGTGGTGCGTTCGTATTTTATCAGTTATTTGATGCAAGGCGCGTGGCGCGGCGGCGGTGTGTCGCAAAGACTAGCTGATGGTATCGCAGGCTCCTTCATCTCGCCGCCGGCCTACCGGCGCACACCACTCGCGAATCTCCACCACTAACTGAACTTACTTGATGTTAATCATTTTATTTAAATCGTATTTATCTATCTTTAATGTTTTGTGCAATTATTAGTACCTAATCCAGTAATTTGTAAGTTTATTCAAGGGTCTATGCGATAGGTACCTGAAAAGGGTTTGAACACGACATGTTTTAGTAGATGAAATAAAAGGAGAGTTGTAGCATTGTAGCGCGCTCTATCGTCACCCGGGAAAAACGAAAATGAAGGGGAGTTTCCACAGGGTAGAGCTTTCGCTGAATAATCCACATGTTGAATACCGACATCTAACGGAAAAGTCCGGAATTAGCTTACTCACATTGTTGCTTCTTGTATAGCAATAACAAAAAGTTTGCCTTGTGTTAGGAGAGAAAACATTTTTTTTTAATTATATTTATGGTTATCACAATATTGATCTCAGTAACTACAGCGGGAAATTCCAGTTGTGCTAACAAGAATGACATTAAAGCTAGGTGATAAGTGGTACTTACATTTGTTACTACAACATGCTACCATGAACGTGCCACACATACTAATCTGGAATCTCTGTTACCTACTTTTATGTAGAGTTCTTGTGTTATATCATAATTTTACACAAAACTACTGGCTACTGCAGTTACAGCGCTATCTCAAAAAGAAATATACAGTGCTTGATTTTATTTGTAAAACAAAGGTTAATGTAAAAGATTCTGAGTAAATTAGACAAATTTTCACCATAGCTAACAAATATAATTATAAACAATGTCAGTGATTTTTGAAGGTGATTTTTAAATATAATTATTACCTATTAGTTATTATAACTAGCACTGTATTGATTAGCATTGCCTAATAATATTCCTATTTCCTCAGAATAAAATACCTAAACAAATGAACCAAACCTTGGCAGGTTGGAAGTTTGATCTAAAGCAGTAGTGGTCATGATCAACGCAGATAGATCGGGAAATCCTCCAGTTGTTTTTTGTTTTATAATTGCACTAGCGACCCGCCCCGGCTTCGCACGGGTATTTTCTATCAGTGTTTCTCTAATATTATTATGCATGTATTATACATATAAACCTTCCACTCTATCTATTTAAAAAACCGCATCAACATCCGTTACGTACTCGTATTTTTAAAGATCTAAGCATACATAGGGACAGACAGACATCGGGAAGCGACTTTGTTTTATACTATGTAGTGATAAACTTAGTTAAAAATGTAGATACAATTGGGTGTAAAAAAAAATTGTCGGTTGAAGGAGGGCGTGGCGCATAACAATTGGGCGGTGCAGTGGGCGGGCCGGCCCCGCCCGCCGCACCCACGCGAGCACCCAGCCGGCACCCATGCGCCCTGCACCCGACCGTCCGATAACCCAAGTCTTTCAACCGGGTGGTGGCAGTGGATAGTTTAAATTCCTATTCATCTTTCTTACTTTGGATATAATAACTTTCTCGTATATACGCAGATAAATTCCAAATCGTTGGGAACGTTTCAGCATATGACATCTCTATCTCAATGATTTAGAATGTTTATTTTAAAAACATTAATCTACGATTTGTTCATTCAAAATTGACCAGTAAATAACACAGTTAACTTATGATTGCTAAGGTAAGCTAAAAATACTATGATTTCCTATGCCTATACCTATGCTAGGTATATGTAATTTAGATCATTATTCTAGGGCTAAGATTCTATTGTCGATGTAAACACCGTGCCAATTTCAGATTTTGAAACAAAAACAATATTGATTAGTTAATCAATTTTCAATTTTTTTTTAAATAGTCTAAAAATAAGTTGGTAGAGTTATCGTCTAAAATATTGTCATCAATGTCTGTTGATAGATGGTTTCTCCATTACCTGCTATTCCAATTTCATTTGTCAAAATCGACAAAATTCAACATCGAAGATTCTCGTAAATTGAACCCTGTTTAAATTAATAGGCATTCGTTTGTGTGTCGCTACGGCAGCGTTAATCACTACTATTCACTACCTATTACTTCCTTATAATTGTGTTTATTCAGCTACGGCGTAGCTCTAGCTGTGGCCGGTAATGGCTGCTAAAACCCGTGAAATGAACGCCCGCCGGCTTCGACCACCCAAAAGTAGGATGCTCTTCCGCTGTGAATGAGAATACAGGTCACAGATACCTACATAAGTACCCACACCGCTATGGTCCAGGGGGAGGGGGTTACCCATTGCTTAAACGATAATTTAGTTATTTACCTGGTAAACGTGTTAGGTATTTTCTTACAAACAATAGTGTACTATTTTTAAAAGCTTTAATTAAACCTGCAATTTTTTGTCAGTTACTTTGGCTCCAAGTAAATTTTTATAAAAATACTTGATATAAAAGTTTGTTGGTAAAAATGTTTTTTACTAATAATTTATTAAATTTATCACCTGATTAATGCAGTCATTCCTAATATGCATTACTGTGAACATACGGCACAGTATTGTTTGAGATTGCTACTGGACTTACGGAGAACACTTCAAATACATACTTGTTTCATAAATGCTATTGGTTCCTAGCAAAGTATTTGTTATAATTTTATCACAATTACTTATTACTCCTATAGATATCGAAACTTAAGGTACAAAAAACCAAAACATACGTGCCCCCCTAGCCAAGTGTCTTCGTCTACATTCGTTTCTACAGATCGATACGCTTCATATATGGAAACTAGCTGTGCCCCGCGACTCCGTCCGCGTGGAATGCGCTTTTCTGTTTGAATTTTCTTTGCTATAAACCTCACGGAGCCCGAGACCTTTCCAACGAATGCAAAACCGTGGAAATCGGTTCGTGCGTTCTGGAGTTATAGCGTCAGGAAGGAAAACCCGACTTATTTTTATATAGTAGATGACATAAGTCACGTGATCTACTTATCGACTTGTAATGTCATTTCCATACATTGAAGCGTAGCGTTTTGTAGAAACGCTTGTAGACGAAGACACTTGGCTAGGGGGGCAGGTTACCCCAGACATTGTGATACTAACTTTCGTAATACCAAGAGTGGGTAACGAGGCACCTCATAATATTGCGGTTTTAATGTACACAGGTACAGTAACGACACAAAATACAGTGCTCGTTGCGACACAAGAATCATCAAAAAATGATGGCATTTGAGAACGATTTTATGGGAACACATAATTACGCTGACTCCAAACGCCCTAGTCACGACTCCACCGCACAAAGGCGTAAAATCGGCGCATTCGTATCTTTAATAATCATCAACTATCCTCATTGTGGTAAATATTGCGTTCGCTATTAGATTCGAAGTAATTCTCACTTGGATTAAGTTATTTGCCACCGTAGCGGCCCGTAATACGTAAAACACGGTTTTTAAGATCTTAATAAGTCACGGTTAAAGCAGTTGCAAGCGGATTCTCGGAATGAGAGACTGGTTTTAAAATGATTATGACTTTGGTTACATTGGACCCAAATGTGTATGAGTCACCGGTTTGTGGGAACTTTTAAGCTGCGGAAGTGACATCGTGTTTGTTCTAATAAAATAGATTTTAGGTACACTAAATAGCCTATCAAAATTCCTACTATTACGTAAAATAATTCTTCGTAATAGATGTTTACTTATATATGTGTGCGCAAAGGTTGGTTTAGTGTTCGTCTCTAGTTCATTTAGCGAAAGTGGTCGTTCAGATAAATAATAGGTGAGTGAGTTTTTTTTTATCTATTTCCAATAACTCTATCAAACCTAAAATTTCAAAAAGTTATTTTTTGGGTCGGCAACCGCAAAACGTTTGAACCAGGTGACGCCAACAATCATGGAGCAGGTGACTGCGCTGAGTGACTCAGTGACGTCTTCATCGGCGCGTGCGCATCTAATCTCCATTCACCCCCGTATTATTGCCACTTTGAAATAATTTAATCGTTGCCATGTACCAACTAGCGGGCTATTATGCGTTCTGTGTGGCAATCAAACTAACTTCCGTTGTTTTTCTACTCCTAATCGTAATCCACACTAAATGGATGGTGTTAAATTGAGTATTTTGTGTCGGTGTTTTTTACAAGTTACAATTTTTGGACAAGGTTGCCTCCATTCAATGTTGTCGAAGCTTAAGAAATCAATTATTAAGATAATTTATGAACTATTTGTCGGCTGAATGTAAATATGTGACAGATGTTTATTGAATAGTTTCGCATGGATGGAGTATTATGTTTATCAAGTCTTTGTTTGTTATTGCTATTGTCCGTGATAGTTGTGGAGAGCGCTCATCTCGGCTTGCCCGGCATTTCCTGAGTTCGTCCCTAAGACCATTGTTATTGTTCGGCTGTGCGTTCGCTCACCGCTTCTGTCGGTTTTGTGTTAGTTTGTAGTTAGAAATTCTATTGCACGGAATCGCATTTCCAATTATTAGTCAACAACGGCATCTGAGTGAGTTAGTTTATGATTAGAAATTATGCGCAATGATAACAATTTGGAACGGTTGTGTCGATGCTAGGTAATTAAATGTGTGATTCATTTTTAATCTTTAAGTCTTATGTTTACAGTACCTCAGAGCATAGATGTTAATTACATTTATTTATACAGTATATTATTATTTAATTTATAATTCAGTAGAGAAATGTAACGAATGAATTTAAACGGTCGATCTCTTCCGTTTTATAACAACATGAACACTCAATTAGCAAAGTACATTTCACATTTATTAGCTGCGTTTCACTTCAAAAGTCGTGAAAACAGCTAACGCATTCGACAATACAAATAAATCAAGGTTGATTTATATTATTCTTGTACACTTTCAACAAACAAATGAATCTGACCCCGTCGTAAGAACAGTTAAAAGGCGGAAGTCCATCTAGTGGGCATCTCAGTTGTGAGGGGCGAGTGGAGTGAGGGCCGGATGCCATGGCCCACTGCCGCCAAGTTAAGAGGGCGAGCCTTCCTGTCCAAACCTCACAGGGCGAGGGAATCAAGCTCTTTTTATGCAAATACCATCTTAGAATGCCGCCGCCTAATAGCTTCCTTTACATTCAAGAAAGTGACTAATGTTTGTGTTGCAAGCAAGCCCCTACATTATATGAACAAAATAATAAAATATAAGTAAAACACTGTGACTCTCTAACCTATGTCAGCATTTTCTGGGGTTCAGGTTATTTCAGGAAGATTTCAGGTTTTTTAGATGGGTGTTAAGTATATCAAATTATTCAGGTTATTTATACACTTTTCGATACCCGGTATCAAATACTTAAGTGCTAGGCAATCAATGGCCGGTGTTAGTGAAGCGTGCAGTGCAGGTGTTGTCGGCGGAGCGCGACCGCAGCATCAGCGTCGGCACCTGCGCCCGCGCACCGCGCCGGAACTACGTGCCGATTCGCCCGCCGCACGCGTACCAATCAGAAGCTTGCATAAATCACTAAACCTGGTTAGACGATAGCCTGTTTTTATATAAGTAATCCGGGAAATAATATAAGCGCAAAAAATAGTAAGTAGAGTTAACTTAATAAAGCTGTAGTAAGTAGTTACCCAATAATCAGTTGCAATCCGTCACCAAGCGTTTTATCGCGAGTCGTGCGTAACGCAGCATAACTCACCAAAGGTGGCAAAAAGTCGCGTGACGCTCCGTGACAATCGTGCGACACGACGCACTCCTGAATAACAGTATTTGTCGCAGATTCGTTATTGTCATTGCTGTGTCAATAATCAAAGATTTTGATGGATTTTCTTGCGTCTTGTATTTACGAAGTTAATCATCGCCCATTGTGGAACTGGATGGTCCACGTCTTGTTTTAAAATTAAATTGTCAGAAAAAACCATAATGGTTTTTCTCGAAAACTTTCGTTTTCGCGTCATTGCTAAAAATATGGTCTTACGACAAATGCTTCATAAGTAATACCCGTTTGAATGATGGTCACCGTAATCCCGGGCGTTCCGGTGACCTCGGCGTAGTAGGCGCAGAGGCTGCGCGGAACTGTCACCAAGTCATCAAGCCACTTCATGCGTCTCGCTTCGTTCCGCCGAGCTCACGCCCAGCCGGACCTTTCGATGCCTCGTTGCACTGCTTCTGCGCAGCGATTCCCACGGGCCGGCGCAGCGGCCATTCGAGAGCTATACAAAAACATCGCGGTTAAAATGTCACTCCATCACTCAAAGCACAGTGTAAAGAGGTCTCTACTCAAAGCGTAGCATTTAGCAATGAGAAATTAGAAATGTCGTTCGTTTGACATACTACTCTGCTAAATAATAGTATATGCGTGATTGAATTCAAAGATAAGTAGCGCAAACCGTTTAATTTATCGCTCGGAATTGATTGGGGGCTCACGAATCACGCCCAGTCGTATTCACTCAGGAGTATCTTTATTACGATGGGGAAACGCACGAACGATTCGCAGTGAAGTGAATATTTAATCGCCCCCGCCGGAAAACGAATCTTTTGCGGTATAACCGAGCATAAGATGTGAACTAACGTACGAGGAACAGATAAGTAGATTGCGGCAGCCAGCAGTTTACGATATTAAAAGCGTGAAACGTAGCACCGCCGTATCATGTACGGAGATCAGGCGTTACGGTCACGTATGGCTCCACTCCCACGTCTTAATTGACCCATTTCGTGTGAGATGTAGCGCTCAAAGTGCCGCGTAGGATACCATCGCCGCGGGACGACGTGACGCCGCGCGGCGTGCCTATTCAGCTGTCAAACCTAGATGCGCATTCGACAGCCACCATGTTTATTGTGGTTTGCTCGCTGTGATCTAATAAATTATTATGTCGTGGTGACAATTAGGTAGGTGTTCGATGTCGTTTTGATTACGACTTGGATTGACGGTGACTCACCGAATTTGTTTTAAGTGGGAACATTATGTGCAGTTCGCTAAGTGTGGGAAAGAATTGCAATAACTTTCATATTCCGTTGAAGGGACAATCTGTCTGCATTTCGCTTTTAATAAATATTCATTGTACCACTATTAACACCATGAATCTGTTTAAGTAAAGTGTGATATGGTCATAAACGCTGGCGAGGGACGCGGCCCGGCCGGGCTGATGATATCACGGCGGTCACATTTTGTGTAGAAGAGTGTTTATTACACACATTACACGCTCGTGTCGGAATCTCGCTTACACTTTACAGTGTATGTGATTTCATTACCTTCATAATTTGTAAGCTCTCTTAAAAGGTGAAACAATTTAGACTAAACATACTTATAGCATATTGCCATACCTATTGAAAATTCAAAATAGGGTTCTCGATTAAAAGCTATTGAATGTTTCGGGTGAAGTGGCGTATCACGCTCGGCGTCGGACCACCCTGTCGTCCCTAGCATCGCTATCTGTGCCGCAATCTCACCAAAAAACGTCACCCTCATCGATTTGTTTATCCTGTGTGGCCTTCATTTTACGCTCCTTGGCGACTGTGAAATGAACGTGAAAGATCACAAATTACCTCCACAGCCACCATATAAGGTTCATTGTTAACTTGTTTACTTGTCTCCGCGTAAATAAACACTACCTACTGACAATTTTTTTGCAACTTTTATCCTTTGATAAAGCTTATATCTATTTAAATATTAACACCGATTTATATAAAAATATATTGTTCTATACAAATCTCACGAATTGCGATAGTATTGCGTAACTCAAAAAATGACGCAAAGGGGAGAATTAAGACGTGCTTAATCCATTGGAATGACGGCTGTCCCGTTGATTTATTAGGACATGAACAGACGTGTGCCCCACTCCGGTGGGACCCAAGGGGCGCAGGTAGAGACCAAAAAAACATATTTGGGTGTTTGTTGACAACGAAACTTCGTCATGGTCGGAAATAAATATTTCAAATACTCATGGATGTAAAAAAAAACATTTTTTATGGATGTTGTGAGCGGTTAGATAAAAATTTGGCGTTTATGGGTTTTTAACATTTATTGGATTCGACAGATTGAATGGCCCAGTGCAAATTATATTTTTTTGTGATAGGGAATTTTATAAATGCGTTGAAGTCTGTCCATACTTACAATAGTTTTATGAGAAAGTATTTTTAAAATGAAGGCATTAATGAAAAGCGCAGGTGTCAAAACTAATAAAAAGTCGCTCAAACTCAACATTTCTAATGCTTTAGCTGAATGAACAAACACTGAAAGTTTAATGAGTCGATAGCGGATATTTCACGGGATCTCGCGGCGTACAAATCAAGGGTTGAGCATTAGTGAGTTCGTTTCGGGAAGAGCAAGGGGCTGCAGTCAGTCCACTTTATAAAATATTCACAGTGTTTGTGTTACCGTGTTCGGATTATGGACTCTGCGTAACACTTGGGGATATGTTAACTGACAACCCTAATGTAGGTATACAATTTGTAATCCACTTTCTGTTACCGAATTTCGGATAAAAAAAAGTATGGTTTTCAATTTTTATAGCACAACACATCATTGGCAATCTACTTAAGGCCTTCACTTGAATACTGCAAATTTGGTTCTCAAATTGTTAATAAAGATATGATGTATATTGTTAAAGTAGGTACTTAATCTACATCCCTAGTGAAACGGTTTGACGTGTGAAAGTAACAATAAAATGACGGAGAATATAAAACACCCTGTCTCCACGCAGACACGATGGTCAGTAACAAGTGAAAAGGCCGAGACCCTCATCAGCGCGGACCGCGTCCGCAACGTCCCTCGTAGATAAGGAGCACTTTTTCATAATACTTTATTCAGGACTGGAGATTTAGCTCAGTGACAGAGTAATCGCGGAGTGAGGTGCGCCCCTCTTAAGTATTAATGTTCAACCCGTTCAGCCGGGCGCCCCCGCCGCCGCCGCGCCGCCGCCGCGCCCGACAACTCGGTGTCAATCCCGCGTCGCTAACGTCTCCTGCATATTTCATGTTCATTAATTTGTCAAGTTCCTGTTATTCCGATGAACTGTACCGACTTCCTGTAAACAAAGCGCACAGCGGGTGTAGCTGGAATGCTTTATTAATTATACCTATGTACATTATCAGCGTCTATTATTGGAAACTTCACTAAAATAAGCCTTTAGGGTAAACGTCTACTTGACTGTGCTATGAAGCGGGCGAGCCCGCTTCGACCAATAGGATCGCTGGCAACATGATCTAACCCCGGTGAAGCTGATGAAATGAAGTGATCGTATTGGTGGAAGCGGGCGAGCCCATTTCATATAGCACAGTCTAGTGGATGGTCACCCTTAATGTCACCAACTTTTTGACAACACGAAAACAACAATAGATAGATAGATAGATAGATAGATAACTCTTTATTAATCTACCACTAGAAAACAAAAATTTACAAATTATTACATAATTTACACAGTAGTGGAAAATGGGCGGCCTTATCAACAATATGTTGATTGTAGGGAATAGGGACCTATAACTAGTGCGTGTTTTTAATGTTATCGAATTAAACAGATAAGTAGTAGGTATACCACTACTCTTCTAAATTCTGTGTTCCAAACCACATGGGCACACTTAAATGCAGATACTTTTGGAGTTTATCCGTAAAATTACAGCGGTGGTGTAATCCGGTAATTTATGCACAACTAAAAGGCAGCGTGGACACTGGTCGGCGATATCGCCCCCCGAGGAGCGATCGCTGGCCATCGGGAGACCACCAGCCATTATTGTTTTAAATCTGAATTCAGCTTGAATGCCAATCCGGGATTTCCGAAACTGTGATACAGTAACTTATGTCACCTTCCCTTCTCTCAAAGTGGTAATTTTCTGGCGACATCAAGATAATTATTACAGGTAGGTAGATAGTAACCCTTATACTTAAGTAAGTAAATAACTTACCTATGAATATTTGAACCACAGAGATAGTCTATATCTGTGACTTCAACACATATAGCATAACAATATTTATTTATTCATTAACTTATGCTGGTTCAATAGTCTGTTGGTGAGACAGGCTTTTGTCCAACTAAATACGTATTTCGTAAAAAAAAAAAAAGCGCTACAAAGAGCAAAGTATTCGACATTGTGCATTGTGTTAAGCGTAGTTTAGTTGAGCGCGGCGGAGCGAGGGCGGTGGGGCGCCGGCGCCCATTGGCCGCGCCCACGGCTGTGGGTGGATCGAGGAAAATCCAAGTCAGTTTTCCACGGCGCGCCGTTCTAAATTTGAAAAGCTTTTAGCGTCATCTTCATGTCATACGGTTCATTACGTGCGCCATATTCGGTATCGTGATTTGTTTGGAACTGTCACAGAAAAATGTATGCGTCGTTATGACGATCGATTACGCCAGGGACACCGTGACCTCACTGAAATGTCAACTGTTTCTGTTCAATATTTTCGTATCTACTTATTTTTATTATTTAAAATTTCCTAAAATCTGTCGTTGAGGAGACGAGAATGATTTTTCACCATCAACTGTGTAGCTCTATTTAATGCTAATCATACTCTGCCACATACATAGGCACTTCTAATTATAAAAGCTAGTACTTTCAACAGTATACTAAACTAACATGTCTAATGTGTGTTCTCTGGATAACAATAATCATACATGAAAGCTGTTATCCTACACAACTACATAGATGAAATTAGTAAATGCTGCTCCTATTATAGGCTTGTCTTTTCGTCTGTGAACTGGCCGATATCGATGGTCATTCTTAGGAGGCTCAAAAGGGGGAGTGGGTGCAAATTGGGGGGGAGTTGATGTGGGCGGGGCGGGCAGGCGGGGCGCAGGGTGCCAGCACCTCGGAGCTGCCGGGCGCGACTCGCCCACCGGAGCGCCGGCACTTCGCAGTCGCGCCGAACTCGCCGCTCCTAGCGCGCGTACCGTTGCATCACTGCACCACGAGCAGACCGCTACGCACCGACGCAAACTGACAGAAAACATCAGTCGCAACCGCTAGTGGGGTCGAACGGCTCTATATTAACATTAATAACCACCTGTAACCGGGAAATAAAGGTGCGTCACATAAACGATTGTCTCTAATTAAGCCGATCGGCAGCAGGCACCCAAATAATTGGCGTGGAGGACGCGTACCAAGCGCAGCCCGCAACGAGCGCCCCTTCAATTAGTGGCACCTGTCGGACACGCGCCGCGCATTAATTCGCACTCGCGTAAACGCACCCGCAAAAAATTCCAAAATAAACTGGAACCGATGCACCTGCGTCAATCTGCGGCCGCGGAGCAGCCAAAGTGCGGCAGTTGGGTGAGCGGTGAACAGCTCGCGCGGCGCTGCGAGCCGAGCCGCCTGCCGCGAAGATATGATCATGCTATTCAAGGGCAACAGCAGCAGGCTGGAACACCTCATTGAGAAGATCCAAGCGAATAAAGAAAACCACGACGTTATTTCGGACGACTTAAAAGGTAGGACTCTACATTATTTTCGCACCTACTCAAGATTAATCGACTTACATCAGGAATCACTTAAACTCAGATAAGCATTGTATTCAAGTTGTATGTGTTGCTGAACGTTATATTAAAACAATTACATATTGTCTCCGAATGCATTATAAAGCAGAGGCTCTCAAACTAATTTCTTCTACCGCCCACTTCAAAGTGGGGTAATACTCAAGTATTAATATTTTTCTAGCGTCCCCTATTTTTTTAATGTTACCACATATTAAAAATATCCTTCGCAATAATTACTTAATTGACTGTAATTTATGCAATCGACCTGGGCAAAAATAAGAACGTAATAATCGATGTAGCGTGTAGGTTATGATTGTAGTTTTTTACACTTTAATTAAAATACTAGGAAAACACAAATAAGCCATCGCTAAGCCGCTTCAACACCCCCAATTTTCTTTGTGCCCTTTCCCGACCTCTAGGCCTTTAGCGCCCACAATGGGGCGTTATCACCCACTTTGAGAATTACAGTTGTAGTCTTTATTTTATTTTTTCTTAAATTGTAAATATGTGTTTGTAATAATAACTATTTATTACAGTACTCAGGTCACGATAGGCTGAGTGATGGTTTCCATTGGACTTTTTACAGATTTCCTATATTCGTTGCTATTGATACAATAGGTACTAAAAACCCAAATTTAGCTGTTCATAGCAGAAAAGCGTTCATTTAATTAAAGTAGGTTCATTTAATTACACTAAAAGCAAACATGATGGAAATATAGACTATTGACACTTGAATAAGTGGGGCATTTTACGGTGACTTACGAATAATAAATAGCATTCATTGCAAGTACTTTTATTTAACCTACCTAAGTTTCATTTCCAGTTTATTTAAAATTATGTGACATAAGCGCAACGTAAACTCAAACTTATAGAGTTTATTTTGTTTAGGCCTAGTTGGGCAATTATACATTGATTTATTTTGATTGATTAATTTGATTGGCAAAAGTTTCTAGGTCAAGCTCATTTTAACTTCTGGCATTTAAAAAAAAATGTAAATTTAAAGCCCGGAGCGTAGTAGTGACTCGCGAAGGACGACACTAGAGTCTTGTGTTTGAATTAGTTAATTATTTTTTAATGAACTTGCTAATGATTTAGCCGTAGCCGTAGCATAACGAGTAGGTAGTCAAGCTGAAAATTGCGCGCTGAATCTATAATGAAGGCAGGATATATATTTTTTTAAGATTGACTGTCCATTCGTTTATAGATACAATTAATTCGTTAATATAAAAATATTTATTATTATTGGTACCTACAGAATCTTGTTGTTTTTTTGGCTTCCAACTCCTCCTATTTTTACTTTCGATTAAATTCATGCGGGTTCCAAGACAATTTGACTTTTCCCGGGACTCGTCGAGGGTCAACCATCGACGTCATTATTGTTCACCATTGTCGATTCTGGTTTACAGGAGTAACAGTAATGGGAGTGAGTGGCAGGACAAGTCCAAAAAATAAAACTTACAAAATACCTCCTATTCTTTCTTTCCATTAAATTTGTGCGGGTTTAAAGACAATTGCACTTTTCTTCGTGACTCGTCGAGGGTCAATTCTCGGCATCATCATTGAACACCATTTGGGATCCTGGTTTATATGAGTCACAGTGGTGAGAGTGTGTAGCGTGACTAATCCCATTTCATAAAGACCATCAAAATTATTATTTTGCTCCTAAAATTGGCATCAGGTCATTGTGAGTATAAGTTGTACTTACGAATGTAAGCGTTGGAGATGGGGTGTGTGTTTGTGTGTGTGTAGGTATGGAGTCGTTGGTCACAATACTAATAAAAATTTTATATGAAACTTTTTAGACAGGTGAGTAACATTTATCAGTCGATTATCTGTAATTACCATAAAAGGCTGCGTTTGGGTTTCAAAACAAAATCACGGTCAGTTGGCAATTTGGCTACGAGAAAGATTAACTAGTATAAGTTATAAGGCCTAGGTTATAAGGCATTTTTTTTTTATGTTACCATAATTAAGATAGGACCTTGATTAAATTAGCACATTTGTGAAATCAAGGTCCGCGAGCATTATAAAGTGGTTTGTCGGTTTTCCATGTCAGCTAGCGATTGGCGTTGATTGCCGAGGCGCCGGTCGAGGTGTCTCGGAGACGGCGCAATTAGGAAGTGCGCTTCCGCCGCCCACCGCCGCGCGGCGCCACCGTCACCCGAGGAATTGCTTCCAATCGCTGCTAATTACGGCTATCCTACCAGACCGCCACATCCACCATTAACTGCTAAAATTGCACGTGTCCCGTTACATGAGACGCGTGGTCGCTACATTGGCAACGGGGTCGCGATGCTGTATTCTTTTATTTCGTCTCGATGCAATCAAAGTCCTGTTTTTGTTGTAAATTGCAGGGCACACGCTCCACATGGAAATGATTACACTTATCGACATCTCGTTGACCAAGATCTGCGTCTAAAGATTTTTCGACCGAAAAAATGTAGGTACTTAGCACGTTAGCAGTTATAGCACCAATGAGAACGATGCGATGATTCGGACGGTACTTAAGTACCTGCGCCTCGTAAAAGTTGATTAAATCAAATTAAATAATTATTTTTATGCATGTAGACCAACAAGCACTTATGAGAAGTCCGAATGTACCACCGGTGCGGGATACACCTCCTACTGAGATGAGCAAAATACTTAATAAGTAGTCCCATGTCAAAAGAAGAATAATCGAAGAAATTAGAATAACAATAATAGAACATTTGGGGATATAAGCCTCAAAATAATATAGAACCATTTCAATATCTTCGATAGATTTCCATTATCATTACGGGCTCACCGAGGTACATTTATGAATTTCCTCTATGCCACTCCGTCAGAGCTTTTCCGCAGAAAGCTTATTCGATCATCAATACATTTATGAAGTGACAGGTTTCCAATTCCAAACATTATAAGGTGACACTTTTTACTACAGCATATCCTATTCAATAGAAAAATTGCACATTTTCTTATAGGGCTATCATCATTTCGCCCATTAGTTGAAGTCGTTACACACGTCCGGGGCGTGAAGGGAGAAAGATTGAAATAAATAGTTCCTCTTATTAAATGCGCTCGAAAGGACGGGAAATAAGTCGTAAAAGAAATGTTATATTGCGCAAAAAATGTAATAAATAGCTCATGCCATTATAAAATCGTGCCTGGCTACTACGCACGGTACTTTGTACCTACTTAGATTTATAAGAAAATATAGTAGGTACACCAACTTGTAATGCAAAAGTCAATGTTTGAGAATAGTTATTATGAAATTAGTTTACCAGAACATAAAGTTAAATATCAACATGAATAATAGCTGCCACCGAAGTTTCAGATTTTGGCTATCAATTTAAAGTTTCGTATACTGATCATACAACGAGTAGGTAGTTCCAATAACTATGTTGATATTGTTATCTCAAACATATGATTAATAAGTGCATTAAAAAGACGATCTCACCTTCAAGTTTGTAAGACTGTATTGCATTTATTAACAGACTTAATAGATTTCCAAAAAAGTAGAAGGTTCTATGTTCGTCTGTATGTATGTTTTTACTAGCTGTGCCCACGGACTTCGTCCGCGTAGTATTTAACGTAACAAAAATTTCGGGAGTATCGGGATAAAAAGTATCCTATATGTTAATCCCGGTTATAAACTATCTGTGTTCCATATTTCATCCAAATCCGTTCAGTAGTTTTTGCGTGAAGGAGTAACAAACAAACATACATACATACATACATACATCCACACTCACAAACTTTCACATTTATAATATTAGTAGGATATGTATGTTCACCGATTACTCCGTCAATTTGTGGATCAATTTTTATTATTATTGACTCTATCTTTACACTACATTAGGACTACTTATTACCTACCTACCCCTACTTGAATTGGCACCAAATGAAATAAAGTCCCTGGTTATTTCCAGCTTTCTAGTGCACTCAGTTTTTTTTTTTAAACTGGTTTAATTTGTTATATTAAAATATATTTCACATTCTGCAACTCTAAGGGGCAGTGTGCGCCGCGGTTCTCTACATTACTCATCATTTGCGCTGATGCGGCTCGTCATCGCGGCGCATTCAATTTGTTTATATTTCACGCCACTCCGAGGTGCTCCCGGAGATATATCGCCCCTAGCCTAACACCGAAATATGGGGCTTTACCGATATTTATGATAGCTTTATCCATGCCCCGACGACATCGTCTGTCTGCTGTAATGTACAATTTAGATACCTTATAAAATCTTTCTTTGCTACTTGCATTTTACAATGTGACATGTATATAATGAGTTAACGGTATTTAACGGGTATGATACGGGTATTTATTCAAGATTTTGAATACAAGGTAAAGATGTCAAGATTTTTGAAATGAATCATATACTGCTGCCTGACTGTACCTACTAGGATACATACATATGCATAGGATATAGCAGGAACATACATAATAATTTTTTTTGTTGACAGAGGCGCTGGGCAGCGTGGGCAGCACGGCGGGCAGCTCTTGGCCGTCCTCGACGCCGGAGCCGTCGCCGTCGCCGGCCTCCACGCCGACCTCCGCCGATGCCGCCGACGGAGACGCGGAGCCGCCCTTCACGCTGGGCGCCACCGAACACACCCCTTACCAGTGCCAGTTCTGCGAGAAAGCGTTCCCGAGGCTATCCTACCTCAAGAAACATGAGCAGGTATTTACAACATAGCAATACAAAAACGCATCCTGCACTAAATTGATAGTGATCTCGCTCGCATGTGACCGACGTCTGCTTGTAGTAAAGTCGACTAGCTCCCATGTAGGTAATATACATTTACTGACCACTCATATCCATAAAGCAACTCGGTTAACAGCCTCCGAGACAATACGATTGCGACGGCGGTCATATCTGTGATTCTACAGCCCCAGTTTCGCCGTGCATGCCCTCGCTTCATTAGCAAGTAGATACCCAAAACGGCCCATTTACAGAGCCAGTGCGTAGATATGCATCGCGCTCGACTTGCAGCGCGCACCGTGGGCACCGAGGGCTGTGACGTGTGCCGCCATTACGCCGGCCGTACATCTCGGCTCCTTTGTGTCGCGCCGATCTCGCCGCGTTACGATTACGACACACACCGAGACAGATCTAGCTGAGATAGGACAAATAGAAACGTCACTTTGCATGCCGCCGCGAGCGGCTCGCCTACACGCGGATATACATCGACACGTACGCTTCAAGTGGCAAAAACATCACCTCGTCCTCCATGTGAATTGAGGGAGGCCTCGTTTAAAATTCTCTCAAAATGGAAGTAAATATTGAATATCTACGCAGGATTTCATTAGATTATCGGTATGCAATTGCCATCACCGTTGCGGCTGCGTCGATATCGATCGGCGTACGCGCATCGCGCGGGCTGTCGCCGACCGCGGGTGTGCGCCGACAAATGTATCGCGCGATGATCGCGACGCGCGCCGCGACAGCCGCGGTGACGGCCGGAAATAGGCTTGCGATAACAACTCCCTAGACTAGCCCGCCACGCCTTTATCATCGCGCCGCTTCTTGGGAAAGGCGATCATTATAAGAATAAATCAATTATAGAGTCCGCACATACCCGCTATTCGTCTTGCTCTCGTTGTGCCTGCGGTGAAATCGTAAAGCAGTAAAACGTCTCGTGGAAAATATTGCTTTAATGGTGAAATACAATTGATAGCATGTAACAGTACTCGGCTGTCCAACTTAATTAAGCCGTCCGATACGTATTGTGCTTGATAGAGGTGGGTAATCGGGATCGTAAACTCGTCAGAGTAATGCGAACACGCGGAGCTCTACCATCACACCCACTTGTTGCTTACACGCTTACTTCGCCTTGTCTTATCACGGAGATTCTAATGAATGTTGCCAATAATTAAGTAGGTACCTACATTTATATAGTTCTATACTGAAACTTTATTAAGATAATGCGTACTAACTTTAAAAGTTACTCACGAACCTTACCTACTTGTTTTTAATTTAGATTCATATAGTTCCTACCTAATCTACGTATAAAACTGAGCTGATTAAATTAGGTATGCTTAATTAAATTTTAAAACTCACGTTAAAGGTTTCTCTGTTTGGCAGTCGTGGATTGGTCGTGGCGATACTGATAGGGGCTTTTCAGCTGCCCTCCTAGACCTGGACTGCAACCCATATTTCTTTAAAAACTCATATTTGAATTGTATTAGACCCAAAGCTTTGATTTGCCGCCACTTAGACTAAAGGTTTGGGTACACCCTTGCTGTCAGTTTATACGCGCATCAAGCAAAAACCACTGTAGCTCTGTTAGCAGTCTAAATCTAAGACTTACTCTAAATAATACCAGCCTGGAGCAGTTGTCCTACAAGGAATTTGACATACCTAGGTTAGTCTTTACCTACTTATACGGTCAAATAAAAAATGTTTGACCTTTTGAGCACAGAGATTCCCATCTTTATTATCAGTAGGTACGAGCACCAACGATGTAGAGCTACTGTTTCTGAGAACTTGTGATTCATATGAATATTAAGATTTTTTATCATGAAGCCAAACATTTTAACATATATCTGCATAATGTACACCAGCGTCGCATTGCTCATTAAAATTTGATTGCACTACGAATTTGTCTATTTTTACTTTTCAATATAAAAATATACCTAGATCATAAGAAATTAATCTATTTACTGCTTAATAAATTACAAAGTAAACTTGTAGAGTACTTAACTAAGGGTCTATTCAGACGAGACTGCAAGCGGACTACGCAGTCGGTTAGCAGTTTTGATGCAGTTATATCAACTGCAACAAAAACAGCATGTAAATCCTCTGAAAAGATCCTAAGTACAGTCACCGTCCCAATGGAACGAGGCGAGGCAACGACGCGCGACTTGTTCGCAGTTGACCTCGAGCGCCTTCGGCACCTCACGTGTGAGCCCGCCGGGTCCCACTGTTATTGCACCTGAGCAAGTGTCTCAGTAGCGTTCCCAAGCTTTTATTACCTATCACGATTACCTCAAACTAGTTTAAAATGGTAGCTTACTTGAAAACTCAACTACCATTAGATGGATAATGTTAATGGCTCTCACGGTAGGTACCTATTTGTTTGTAGTAGATTAAATCCCAAACAAAAATATATGCCATTTGCGTGTCTTTTAAACATAAGCCCTGTGCAGTGTCGTGGTGGGAGCAGCACGGGGCGGCCCGGGCTGCGGTGCACCTAGGGGCTGAACCCCGCAGCGATCGAGGCGCGCTTTGCTCATTGAATTCTCGCACGAAGTATCGTTAATAAAAGACTACATTTTGCAAAAAAAAACCGTAGCCACAGTAAACAATGTCGTTAATCTGTATGCACATCACATTTGCATTCCGTTTGAGAAATGTTCGATTGGTAGACAGTACCCGCTGACACCTTATATTTTTTGTGAATAAACGATCAAGTCACAAGTCTTAATAAAGTTTTCAAACCACAGGGTGTTCTCCGCTTAAGTGAGTGCGCGTGGGCATGGGCGCTGGCCGGAGCGGGACGCGATTTATCGCGTACGGAGTATCGAATTTATTAATTCTGTCAGGGCCCGATTGCTCCAATTAAGTGAGTGGAGTAAACATACCGCTGCTATGTTTATGTGCGGCCGCACCGCTGCACCGGACGACGGCAGCGGCGCGAGCTGCGCGGGCGCTTCGGGATACCACTCGTACTTCACTCCCAAGTCCCAACACAACAACTAATCACAACATAAAATAATTCATTAACCTTCGTGAAATTAATTTCATCATTGCATTCGTGAGATGAACAATTTTAAAAGCTATTATTTAGAACGTTTGTAAAAGTTTATTACACAAACTTAACTGGAAACGATATTTGAGAAAGGGGTGTTAAATGAAAGCTATGAGTAGCACTTGATCGTCAGCTGGAAATAATGTTAGTGTCAGAATATAGACTGGCAGAAGGTAAAATAATAAAAAACGGCGGAACCCATCTACTTGCCTAGCTCCAATTAGATATAATGCACTTACCACCATGATCATTTATTGCTGTCTGTAAGAGTATATACTTCGGATACGGCTTCTTGTTAATTCTGGGCAGCTTGGCTTCGCGGTTTACAAGCCCACAGCGTAGATGTTGACGTCTTACTTGGCTAGATACAATAATTGAATCGAGTCATGATCGACTCTCCTGTAAAATTTATCAGCACAGTTACCCTATAGAAACCTATTATTTTTGTACGTTAAATTTATTTAGAAGAACTCATTAATATTTACCTAATCTCATTTCTGAAAATGTAATGCGGACGTCTCCTCATTTCATGTAATTATTCATTGTTATTATTGTTTTGTTTGTTTAGTTTAGTGCAAAACGTTAAACGTGTTACCGGAGGCCGAATGGACGCGAGTCAATCATTCGTAGCATTTGTTTAACACGTTGAATGAACGTCGCGGAGGTGGTCAATTAGTAAAAGCGTGAACTGGTTGTCAGTTTGGGAGTCTTTTATGCTGCGGACCAGCTAAGCGCGCGGTGCGAAGGCCGCGGCTCGGACGGCTCTCATTATCTCCCTGCCGGGGCCTATTCATAAGCGCCACATTAGCATCCCCATTATGTCCCGACTCATGAATAATCTTTTGAGCATGCCCAATAATAGTCGCTTTTTAAGACTGAACGTATTTCGTCACATAGATACAAGATATCGTTGGAAAATAAGGTTTTTAAACATTATTGTATACATACCCATTCAGTTTTAATTATCCATGATAACCATTTTCTACCGAACATAATAGTTTACTTATAGTTGAGTTGAGGTTTTTTAAGTGTTAGGCAAATCATTAGATGTTCGGATTTTGTATGTAAAATCTACTCAGTATGTTATGGGACCTAATTATGATGCTGTTCAAGGTGATCATGAACGTATTTTGCAATATTGTTGAATCGGCAATGGTTAGTTTCCGTGGGAATCCTATAAAGTAATAATGGTAATATAAAATATAAAAAAGAGTTTGATATTTTATATTACCGTCATTAATTTATAGGTTTTAGAGAGATCATACTTCATAAGGTAGCTTCTGGCAGCAAACCCCATTTATATAACAAATCCATTACATACATGAATGCTAATGCATATTACTTTCGACAAAATCCAACCTCAACATTTCACAGAACCATTGTAGGTATTAGTATTGTAGAGACGTGCGTGGTACAATCTGCAGTACCACCTACGTGATTCAAACGGTTATGAAGTTTTATAACCAGTCTATGAAAGGCATTACTTTTTGTTCCCGTCTACCGTTATGTAGACGAAGCCCGAAATGTGGTGGCCTCGCAGCAAAGGCGGCGAACATTACCGATCAGATCCATCTCGCTGCGATAAGACCGGTGCCCCCGCGTAGAAATCTCGATTGTGCAATATCGATTATCGATGATTTTTACAATAAACTAGCTAATCAGAATGACCTTGTAATTTAACAACATGTATTCTGTTTTCATCTATTTTGTAATTGTATTTTTTAGTTAATTGAATATAACTTTAAGCTTACCTATAAGGCTTTACTAATATCTCTAACGTGACCTTATGCGAATATAGATTGAAAGAATCGATACGACTATAATTAATTGAACGATTATCGTGTCTAATCGATCGGTTCGATGAGCAAGCGGTTCCCAATGACTGATATCTTATTCAAACGTCACGACAAGCTTACCGTCCGCGTCTGGGTCCTTCGAATTTTTTACTTTCTATTGACGTAAAATGGCGGCAGTTTATAGGCTGGTCCAGCGGCCAGCTCACGCGGTCGCTGCGGTAGTCGGCCCATTGTTCGAGTTCGGCCCACAGTTCTCACGATAGTTTTTTATGATCAATGCACCCAGAGTTATTTTGATTCAATGATTGTATGACTTTGACATTTTAATCGGTGCCCATGCCGCAAGTTATTCACTGTAGAGCGTCGCATAGCATGTACACTACACGCCGATGAATCGAACGATTAGTTAGAGGGAGTCGAGAGGAGACGAATTTGTCATAATAGTTTATTTTCTTGCGTCTTTGGTAATGAGTACACAAGTGAAAACCCGTGTACCTATAATATACTTTTCATTACTCATACTCTGAAAGTAGGTCTGAAGTTGCCTGAGGAGCGGGTTGAAAATAATACTTTTCCGCCCTAAGGAGAATCGCTTTCAACTGACAGCTGTCAAATTATTAAAAAAAGACTAGTTCCATTTTCACATTTCTATGGAACCATGTTCCAAATTTTTGTCACTCAATTACAGCGCGATGTTAAATTGAAATAACATAAAGTTAAGTATTAATTAAATAAGAGTTATTTTAAAGAGTTATTTTGTCCCTCGATCTATTCGCGCCCTCACTACGCTCAGGCGCCAAACCACGTATCGGGCCAAAATAAGTTACATTCACCCCTTGTGCAACAATGTACTATATAATAGGAGTCATAATATTTCTAACCATAGAACTAGATCTAAGTACTTAGGTAGTAAATTTTTCACGAGACAGGCTTGTCCTAGTGTGGAAGCCACAGGTACATCATCCTTTTTTCACTTACCATTGTTTTATAACCCTAGTTTATTTCGTTTATGTACCTACTAACATGTAAGTGAGTTGAAATTGATGGCAAATAAATTTTATTATTATTATTATTATTAAATGTTGTATTGCAGACGCACTCGGACCAGATGCCGTTTCGGTGCGAGTTCTGCTCGCGGCTGTTCAAGCACAAGCGCTCGCGGGACCGCCACGTCAAGCTGCACACTGGGGACCGCAAGTACCGATGCGCGCACTGCGAGTCAGCCTTCTCTAGAAGGTAAGCACACCATATTATCATCAATTGCATAACAAAATAAAAATATTTTCCACCGACACGGAATATAAGCCGAAGGAAATCAGAAAAAGTAGTAGCAATAGAGAAAATAAGCTAATGTAATATTTACCTAAGCGCTACCTTTCGCACAGAACAAGCTGAAAAAGAGAGGAGAAAGATAATGTGGAGCACGTGTAATTTTCCTTATAATCGGATAGTAAGAGGTTGTAGCTACAACCAAATTGATGAGAAACCTTGTAGAAATAAGAAATTTATTAAAAGGGTTGAGGTTCTCATCATGAGATAAATCCTTAAAAAAATACACAATCACTTCAATGTTCAAAAAATATATTGAAATACCTTAACCTAAGAAGGAATCATCCGATGTTGAAATAAAACTATTTTCGGATTTTATCGCGTTTATTTAATTTATGTTCCCAAATGACCCAATGATAAATAAACGCGATAAAATCCGAAAATAGTTTTATTTCAATGTGTAGTATTCGCGTAAATATAAGAAAACAATCATCCGATGTTCAAAGAGAATATTAATGCGCCTAATCCGTGTCTGTTTAAGATTAATACATTACTAAAAGAATGCTTAAGAGGTGCGTGCGCGACAAAGAGCCCAGAGCAAGATTGATCACCGTGCTCGCGGGCCCCGCTCTCGGCCGCAAGGCGACGTGTCAACTTTTTCGTCACCTTACCCACACGTGACTAATTCCACGCAATTTGTCGGCCCAACGAACCGCCGTCGAGTGAAAAGAGATGATGGGCTGACAAATGGCTCGAGGGTCTCACAAAAATGAAATAATGGCCCGTACCTAAACGGGCACGGCGAGCGCGGCCATTAGCGGAGGTGTTTGGGCGAACACCTCTATTCTGTAGTTTGCGTGAAAAGCCTCTTTGTTAGTTCTGTTTGGTCCGTGCTTTATGTGGGTACTTATGTCTCATATGACAAATTGTCGCCCCGGCTTGGTCACACAAAGTCGATTTATCTCAATTTTTAAATCCTTATACGGATGTTTTGAGGACGAACACGTCCAATGCTTGAGTCTTAGGATGAATAAAAGATCGACACAATTCCTTTTTTTTGTTAAATAATCTAGTACTTCAAATAACGTCATAATCAGCCTATTCTGTTCCCTTACATGCACGCTTCAAAGTACTTCGAATATAACTAACGATTCAAACTGCATATACAGGTACCTAGCTCTATTTTGCTATCGGGTTAATCTAAGCCGAGTAATTGTCATTTTCAGTGACCATCTGAAGATTCATATGAAAACCCACGACAATCAGAAGCCGTTCCAATGTACGGTATGCAATCGAGGGTACAACACAGCCGCAGCTTTGACGTCACACATGCAGGGGCACAAGCGCGACCGCGAGGGGCGCGAGCCCGACCGGCGCCGCGCCCTGCGGTGCCTGCGGTGCGGAGAAGCCTTCCGACGACCCGACCTCTTACAGGTAAATTCATAACATCATCAGTTACATTACGATACGCGGTGCCTTACAACTGGTCTTCAATCAGCTGTAACAGTCTGGTTTCTATGTCAATCAGCCCATACCAGCAATTTTTGTCTCCCGCTTTGCACCGGAGTTGGAAGAAAAACATGTCCACTTCCCGGACATGTTTTTCTTCCAACTCCTCCTATTATTTCTTTCGATTAAATTCGTGCGGGTTCCAAGACAATTTAACTTTTCCCCGGGACTCGTCGAGGGGCAAACCTCGACGTCATTATTTGTCACCTTTGTCGATCCTGTTACAGAGTTACAGTGGTGGGAGTGTGTGGCGGGACTAGCCCCAATAAAATAAAATAAAAAAACATCAGTTGACATCGAAGCAGCAGTTGTTTATTTCCCACTTATTTCCCAAATATTGTTTATATCCAGGCACATATGGCGAGTGTTCATGGTGTTGAAGCGGCCGCTATGACTCCACCGCGCCGTGTGGCGTCACAACCGCCGCCTACTCTCCTCGCGTGCATCTATTGTACTCGAGATACCTTCACCAGCATGGAACAATTGCAGCTACACGTGCGAGCCGCGCACTCCGCGCTGCTCAACGGCGAGGCTCCACTTCAGACAGTCGATCAACCGGCGCCTACCGATTTAAGTCGAAGAGCAGTAGATGAAACTCCAGCACCGAAACGCCCGAGATCCGGATCTGGCACTCCGCAAACTGCTCTCTCGCCAAGCACTTTACTCTGTAACCAATGCGACGCAGCCTTGCCGGACTTTGAAGCGTTTAGAGCTCACCTAAAAGGGCATTTGGAAGAGGGCGGCGAGCACAACCGGTCGAGTCCCCCGCCCTGCATTCAATGCGGCGCGACTTATGCGGACGCTGCGGCCTCCGAACGGCACCTCACCGCTCATTATCTAGCAGTCTCCTGCGAGTATACCTGCCACAGCTGCACTAGGAGCTTCCCCGCGCCCGACGATCTTCAAAAACATCTTCTCGAACTGCACGCACATCACCTGTATCGTTGTGCCCTTTGTAAAGAGATCTTCGATTCAAAAGTCGCTATTCAAGTGAGTTCCTAGTCACTCCATAAACGATATCATATACCTCTGCAGTCAACAATAAGTTTTCTCAATAAAAAAGCCTACCACAGTAGAATACTTTTCCCATCCCTAACTATCAGTAGTTACTGATGGAATTATTGACAATTGTTGACATTTGCTATTGGCTATCGTAGGGGGTTAAGTAATAGTTCGGCATATTTATAATCATTGTACTCATTTGTATGCAGGTGCACTTCGCTGTGGCGCACAGCGGCGAGAGCAAGGTGTGGGTGTGTCGGTCGTGCGGCGCGGGCGCAGGCGCGATGCGCTCGGAGGCGGCGGGCGCGGCGCACGTGCGCGCCCGGCACGCGGCCGCGGCCCCGCGCTGCGCGTGCGGCGCGCTGCTCGCCGCCGCCGCGCCGCGCGCGCACCGCGCCTACCGCTGCCCCGCGCCCGCCTGCACCGACGCCTTCGCCGTGCAGTACCTGCTCGAGCGGCACATGCAGGCGCACCACGCGATGCCGCAACAGGTAACGCTCGTTTTATTTTGGATACAATCTCATCTTTGTCGATTGTTATGAGAAAACCCGATATAACTACGTCAAAAAGGAAATAGGTAGTTTGCTTATAATATTTTATCTTTCTTAGGTCTTAAATGGCGAAATGATTCGGCCAAAACGAATGGAAACCAGCAACGGTGCGGAATCCGCAGAAGACGCACGATCCCCCCGTACACCTGGCGCTGATGTAGCCACTACTGTAGGGACAGGGGGCGAAGAGCGGCGGCGGAAGAACGGCGCGGTAGCGTTACAGTGCGCGTACTGCGGGGAGCGCACGCGCAGCCGGGCGGAGCTGGAAGCGCATACGCGCGCGCATTCGGGTGCCGCCGCCGCCAGACACAAATGCCTCATTTGTGACGAGGTTTTGCCCTCGGCTGCAGTACTCGCCGAGCATAAACTAACTCATTGCAAGGTAGGCATATGTTCCTGGCCCAAATAACAGCTAAGTAATTGTTAGCGTCAGTTTTAATTTATTAAATCTAACATACACGAATAACATCATTTCAGGTGGTGTCAGGTGACACATGTTCGCGGTGTCGCGCTCGGCTACTCTCGGAGGAGTCGTTCCTCAACCACATGGCTCGCCACCACCCTGCGCTCCCCGCACCCTGCGTCGTGTGCAGGCAGACCCTGGCATCGGAGGCAGAGGCCCGGCTACACGCCCGTTTCCACCTCCGACCGGGTGAGGATGAGCAACGGTGCGCGATATGTCTCCGGGCGTTACCAGAGAGCGAGGCGGGGGAGGGCGCCCGCGCGTGCTCCGCGTGCTACGCGCGCCACGCGGCGCCGCGCCCCCCGCCGCCCGCCGACAACGACTGCCGCCTCTGCCGCCGCGCGCTCGGCTCCCCGACCCGTCTCCAAGCGCATCTAATCGAGCACACGTTCGCCGGTATCGGGGCTTTCACGTGCTACCTCTGTTCGGCCGTGTTCACGAGTGCGGCGGGCCTGCAACGCCATTTGCCTGAGCACGCATCTGCGCCACGACCGTACGATTGTGGCCGCTGCGGCCTGAAGTTCTTCTTCCGAGCAGAACTGGACAACCACTCTTTCGTGCATTTAGAGGAGGCTGAGATTGCCCAGCGTGCATTTTACGAGGCATACGCTCGCGGAGCTGCGACCGCGTGGGCAGCGCTCGCACCGCCGGAACCTCCGCGAACGTCTCCACCACCTGAAGTGAAGCGCGAGCCGGAGATCAAGGAGGAACGTACAGAAGAATACATTGAAGTATCGTCGCCGGCTCCCGCCCCTCCAACGGCGCCCCCCGCGCCCTCCTCACCCGTCCCTGTAGTGAAGGAAGAAAAACCTGACGAAGAATGAACATATGGACTTGCGGCTGACTTCAGGGCTGACGCCTACCGTGTCGACTCCTATACCCCAATTTGTGTCCTTGTCTTTGTTGACAGTTAAACAAGAGAATCCGGAAGAGGAATGTAATGAAGCTTGCGCTATATCGGTTAGGTAACGTTACGTAAAGGGAGAATTCCAGATAATAGATGGTCTCGTGGTGCACATGACGTTAAAAAAGCCAGCTTCTGCGAGGAGGAGAACATTGTCGTCCGTGACGCGGGTCCATCCCGCTGCAATACTAGATTACGTCCGTATGAGCTATTTTTAAGTGCTGATTTCGTTACACGTTAGAGTACGTCGTTGAAGTTTTGCGTTCAGAACGCCGTATTTCCTGTAAGTAGACCGTACTATGTATCGTTTATGTTGGCTAGGAATATGTTTTATAATGTTTACATGGCTATTTGTATAAACTGTTAAATTAATAAATTATTATGTTAAGCTTCTCTGAGACTAGTTTTATTCAAACAAGGTAGATATTGAAATGGGTACATGGTATAAACAGATCTGGCAGTGAAAAGACAACACGGCGGAATAGTAGACCTAATGAGTAGGTATATAAATAAGGTATGTTTAAGCAGCGGCCATTTGCTGTTGTATCCAGGGCAGTAGGCCGGCGACGTTGACGTACGCAGCGGGGACGTTGGCGGCTGCGCAGCCGAGCCCCCAGCTCACCAGCCCCGCCAGCACCCACTGCCCACCCACCTGGCACACCAAACCAGATCCGCCGTCACCCTGGAAATAACACATCAATGTAGTAAACAGGAAAATTTTACACGAAACACTAAGCCAATTTTCTCGAAATGAACGTGGAATTTCATTTTTTTCTTCGTGCACTGCTATGACATTTGGGTCAGAGACCTTTACGCACGATAAATTAATCATTAACTTCGAGTTTGGACAACGGATAAAATAACAAAATTATACCTAAACGTGATAAAAAAACACGATTTGGAATTTCATCTCAAATACGCATTTAATATGGGCTTTCCCTGACGTCAATCCTCATTCTAAACGTTATCCTGTTTACAACGTACAAATTAATCAGTATGCCTATTGAATACGTTAAATCATAATGGCGCAGAATATATATATGCGAGTAATTAAGGATAGGTACATACGGTGCACGAATCCTTGTTAGCTTCCCCACCGGCGCATATAAAAGAAGTGGTGTCCAAAACATAAGAAGGTCCCAGGCGTGCCGTTTGCAGCTGTGCCTGACACGTAGCTGGCGCCACTACAGGTACATCTACTTTTTTCAGTATCTGTTGGTATTGACCTTGTAATCCAAATATGTTCTTACCCCATCCGGATACCCAGCATCTAAAATAAAACCCGGTACTTATACAAGCGTTAATGGCCCTCCAAGTCCAAAAGTGCCACAATGCCAAAATGTATATTTTCTCAAAATTACCACTATGACAAAATTTTCACTTTGCCTTAGAGCGTTTTCACATTATCCGATCCGATATCGGCGTCGGACGCCGATCCGATATCGGGGTAAGTAATATGTATGAAATATGTACCTGTCTATATCCGATATCGGGCCGGACAATATGAAAGATGAAAGACAGGTACATATTTCATACATTTTACTTACCCCGATATAGGATCGGCGTCCGACACCGATATCGGATCGGATAATGTGAAAACGCTTTAATGGTCTTTTTTCTAAAATTACCACTTACCCAAAATGGGTATTATGGCTAGTCCGCGCGCCCACTGTCTTGCGACCAGCTACAATTAAGTTAATATTAGGCACTTAATCAGTTTTATTATACGCACCTTTGCCCAGTATATATAGCAGTTGAGGACGCTGGAAGGCACGCTCTATTAATAGTCCTCGCAGCTCCAGCACTTGGTGTGAAAGGCACAGCTGACGACAGTCTCAGGACGGTGATGTCGTATTGCATGGTGTTCGCATTGTACGACGGGTGCGTGAACACTTTTGAGACTGCATACTCCTGGTATGGCACTGTTTCGTAAGTTCCAGCCGCATCCCATTCGCCCAGACGAACTTTAACATTCGGAGCTGTCCCTGAAATACTGATCCTAAAATTGAATATCACCAAACCAAGACAAAAGAAAGAGATACAATTTACTTACACATAAGGCACCAATCTGTGAGTGACTGTTAAAACATTTAACTGATTGACCAGAACACCTCCAGCTATGTAGTCATTCTGCTTCGTCATTATGATACCCTGGAATAACAAGACAATGGCGAAATAAATAATTATAATCTGGCAAATGTTAAGTACATGCCAGTGCATTCTGAAGTGATAATACCTGCCAAGGGAATTCGCCAAAATTAGCTTGTCCAGCTGCAATAGTAACACCAGTCGCGGGGACCGTCTGTAGTGTACCGCAAGCTACAGCTGTAATGGCCGTCATGTTGCCGCAACAATACTCTTGCCCACTCGGACATTGGGTTGCAACCTGGAAACCCATATGTGTTGATCATTATAACTTGTTTATTCTCCAAGATAAGAAAAAGAAAAGCTAAATAATGTTTACTTACTGGAGTAACGATTCTTATGTCTATCAAACCAGCACCAGCCGTAGCGCGAATACATGTCCCAGTTGGCACACACGCACAATTACTCTGGCGCTTTACAATTTTGTGTCCACGATCTTTTACATGTGCACTATATAAATAATCCTTAATATTCAAACCATATTCAAGTTTCGAGCTCCTGCGTTCCCTGGGGAACTTCACAGCAGTATCGTATGAGGGCAATTGTGCGCTGTATCCCGTTATAGGTGGTAGATTTAGCGCCGCTGTGAGTCCCGGAGTAGTGCCGAGCCTGGGGTCTATCGGGAGCGGGCCTGCGATGTTTTCATTAGGGTTACGTGTACATACTGACTTTGGATCAGTACAAAGTATGAGGGGTAAGAGCACTACACCTATTGTTGTAGATGCCGTAGTTATCGGAGGCGGCGAAGCCGAAGTAGGTGGGGGCTTCGGCGGGGCTGTTGTGGGCGCTGGTGACGGAGCAGTAGCTGGAGGCATGGTGGGCCCTGCTGTGGACGCACTGGTCATTGGAGGAGGCATAGAGGCAGTCATGCTACTGGTAGGCGGTGGGCGCGCGGTAGTTGTGGTGGTTGTGGTGGTCGTCGCCGCTGTGGTGGTGGTTGGCGTGATGATAGGGGTCGGCACACCTGATACCACTATGATAGCAGGTGATGGGTTGGCGGGTAGAAGCCCTAAACAAGCGGTTAAAAGCCAAAGACACATTACGATTGATTTGCGCTCAATTCTCTAAGAAAACGATGCTCCGTCCGCGGCGTTCAATCACTGTCTGTTCTGGATGCAAGTGATGATGAGCTAGACATTAAATATGTCCTTAGTTAGTTTTACATTACGATGGCTGGTATTCCCCCAACAATTGCAGCCTTCATGGTGTACTGCCCATGATCACATAGCGATAAATTGTTGCAATCGACGAAATGTGGATTACTAATCCTTTGTTGGTGGGTACGCAAATGCTGTAATTTTCGTCATCCTTTGCAAGAGTAAATTATTGTAATCTCACCTCACATTGAAATCACAATGGCCATTATCCTATTCTGACAATAGGTGGAATATACCTACCTACTTGTTAATTTCATACTTACATAGATGATCATTCTGGTTGGCCCAAACCTAAGAGTTTGCTAAATACATATTTTGATTGTCAATTAATTATTTGTTCATATTAATAATATGAAAATGTACAATTACCTTGTGAAAAACCACTAGACGGAACATTGTAAGGTAAATATTGCAAATAACAATCTGCTGTCCATAAATTTGAGGCTTATGGTCACAGAATAATAATTTGCTCTGCAGCAAATCATTCTTCTGAGCTTATTGGAGTTCAATGCCATTGTACCGAATAACAACAATCTACAACTGCCACCTAACGTACTAGCAGTGCACTCGTACACAAACATGTAGCTATCACACCGAACCAAGTGTCTGTGAGACATACCATCCATTGAACCTTTATAGATGGCGCCTCGAGCGACGATAAACATGCGCCGCAGAGAGGCGCCACTGCCCCGACACATCTTTTGCGCAAGCCGCTGTACTGTACGTCAATAATACAAACAAGAAATCCACAGCGCGAACGTAACGTATATGTATAGCTTATAATGATAGCGCTAACCAGTAGTGCTCCGCTCAGCTTGCGTACACTGCTTGTGTAATTCGAGATTCGAACGTGAATGCAATTTATTAGATTTATTTTATATTGCCGCGAGTGTTAATAATTACTGATTTGTGTGATGTGCCTTTAATAAGTAACTTCGCGTTTAGTTCTGTGAGTTAACCATACCTACGTCTTCAATATATCAATTCACCGTGCCCACCATAAATCATCGATTAGATATGAAAAGTGTGAATTGTCATTAGGCTAGATTGGGTCCCCTTCGGGAAAATGTGCGGATAGCATCTTCCTTCGGCCTGTGCTTCAGCTCATTTCTTACCAAGATGATATATCTACCCGCTCATAGTAAAATAGTACAAATATTTTTTACATGTTTGCGGTGTCCGTGAGGCAATAAATCTTACTTTAATGAATAATATTAGCTATCGATTTTTCAAAATGCCTTCATATAATCAAGAAATTAACGTGGATCTAAATTCTAATGAAAATGGTCCCTTGAAGACCAAAGCTAAAGATGACAAAAACGATGAACATCGTTATGTGTCCACCGACAGCCTGCCGAGTAATGCTCCGTTGGGCCTCGACGCTGATCAAAGGCTTGCTTTCGCACTCAGAGATTTTTTGGTCCCATCGAGCACTACGCTGAGTGACGGCGAGCCATCTCCCTCTGCACTCGAGCAGGCTCTGCCTTTCATAGACGAGCTGGTAGACGACGAGACCACGCGGTCTGACGAGGAACAGCCGCAGTGCCGGGACACAGAAGACGTGCTGAACAACGCTGCTTGCCGGCTCAGGCGGTGGCGCGCGGCCTCGCGGAAACTACGCCGGCCGCGGATCATAAACAATCTTAACACAACCGATGATAAGGATGGTAACGTTGGCAAGGCGTGCAACGGCGGCCACACGGACCTGGCGGACCGTCTGCGCAGCCTGGCCGCGGCGGGCAACATGTCGGCGTCGGCAGGCGAGCTGCTGTCGCTGGCGCCGCCGCCGCAGGCTGCCACGGCACCGCCGTCGCCCAGCTGTCTGCTGTCACCTTCACTCGCCGACCAGAGCTCCGCTGAATACTTTGTAAGTGTACAAAATTCTTTATTACATCGCTATGATCACAAGTGGTTCAGAAATATGTACCTAACCATCCAGTGATCTTATCATAAGGTACACATACTGAGTACGGCGGCATTTATTTACATAAAACCAAGAAGCACGTACAAATGCATTTGCGTATTGAAGACGTACCTACACACAGATGCGTGGGTAATTTATTTGAAGTCACATCCGTGTGTGCCTGTACATTTTCATTCAAGGCGAAGCTGTAGCCTTTCTCCGCAGCTTCTCTTCCTTCTCTGTGCGCAGCTCGCAGTGGGCCTTTGTTTCGTTTCATTTGGGAAAATTATAATACTATCAACGTTTATTTAATCTTATTTAATTCGCGTTAATTTTATACTTATGCCATTTAGGTACTTACATTTATAAATTGTATATTAGAACCCTAGCGAGACACGTGATACAAACGACCTAACGTACTTTCAGGTCCGTCCGAGGTTTAGTTTACGTGGTGGGTCTCGTGGTGCTCAACCACATCGTGGAGGCTGATTGTAATGTAAAACAATTAGAACAGTGCAGTTCGTGTTTTAAATATATTAGGTACTAGTTGCTGCCCGCGACTTCGTCCGCGTAGATTTAAGTAAAGGATTCTTTGTGTTAATCCAGGTTATAAACTATCTGTGTTCCAAATTTCATCCAAATACGTTCAGTAGTTTTTGCGTGAAAGAGTAACAAACATACATCCACTCTCACAAACTGTCGCATTTATAATAATAGCAGGATTAGGTACCATTTTGAACATTTGAAGACAATAGTTTCAACGAAACATTTATCATTAGGCGTTTTAAAAAGATTTACGACAAATTTAAATTTAGACAAATTTAAAATTGTATGCTGAATCATTAAGTAATCAAAGGTTTAATATAATTATATAATTTTCTTTGCTCTGATATAAAACAGCATACCTACGCCGTTACGAACAAAATCAGATCCAGCTGATTTCATCTAAATTTAAGTTGTACATGTTAACAGTAGCTGTCGAGGATTTTATAAATTGCTTCCTATTGGCATAACTACACACAAAAAATACAAACACTCTATTTATACTTACCGCGAGATTTTTTGGGGATGATTTGTTGTAGAATCTAGATACTTACCCATTAAACATTGTTAAAAATTCAATCAATAGTGCATTTTATCATAGCTAATCATAGTTTGTTTGTAACGCAATAAAGATTATTTAATGACCTACTATTTACCAAATTGACATTATTGGCTAAGAAGCATCCATTACCCCGCCTTATTATTACAGAAAATACAAAAACCAAAATATCCAAAAACGATTCCTTTTGCAATTTCAACAAAATTGTTGGATTATAAAAATAATTTAGGAACTGACAATTGTTTAGGTAGGGACATCAATATTTTAACAGCCTGTACTTACTTGGGATATGAGTAAATCCTGAAAATACCTAGTTTTCAACAATGGTGGGTTTATACCCTAATCTAATCTACGCTGTTCCGTTCACCAGCGGCCATCATACTACCAACCAGGCAGGTATTCTGGCAGCCCAATAAAATAATTAATTATATTGAATTTATTTCATTATACATATTATAATTCTGAAGCAAAAGATGAAGAATATTCTAGTAATATTAGCATTTACGTGCGTCATAGTGGCCTAATGTCTTTGGGGCCCGCCTGCCTAGATGTGTCCTACAAAAGTTCAAAAAACTTTACATAATTTATTATTATTAGCTTGTCTCTGGCTTCATGGGTAAGTATTACGAAATCGGACATAGATAGATAGATCAACATTGCGTGTAGTTATTACTACGCAAGTGTATTTTTTTAAAGGTCATAGTATATTTTTATTACATACAATTATGTACCTACGTGGGTATTAACGCTCTAGCAATTAGCGTTTGAATGACAGAGAGGATAAAGAACCTTAACCCAAAATTGGCATTTATTGGATTTTATGGAAATAGTTACAGGATATAACACTCTAACACATAAGGATATACGACTCTATTTGACAAAATTTCTATTACGTAGATGTTTTTATTTCTTAAAGGCAAAGGAAAGGCATTATGCAGCTAAGGGGCCATCCATATATTACGTCACATGCTAGGGGGAGGGAGGGGGTCGGCGAAGTGTGACATTGTGTGACAAGGGGGGGAGGGGTCTCAAATTATGCGTCATTTTTCTCATTTTTTCAAAATAAAATATTTTATTTCTTAGTATTACAACATTAAATTTAAAGTACATACCCATTAAAGAACAACATACAAATAGTTTCAATTCTGTCCGCATAACTATATTTTTTTTGATTTGTTAATTTTCATGCCTATGTTTGTTTTGATTTTGATTTTATTGAAAAATAATTTAAATGGAAATATAAATAATTTCAGAACAGTGCTGTTCTAATTTCTAACTGTGAAATTGCAATATATGTGGCGTCACAAATGTGACCAGCTGTATCAAGGACGGGGGAGGGGTCAAAAAATCATTAAATTCGTGTGACGTAATATATGGATGGCCCCTAATAGGATTTCCCGCCATAAAAATATACCTATAGCACGTAAGTAGGTAGTGTGTGTGTGGCGGGACGGGAGACTGGAAGATGGACATTTTCAATAAGGATGTCCCACACGACTTCTTCTTCTTCTTTGATAGTGATGTTTTGCCGCAGCATTTTTGTTTTTCAGCCGCTATTTGCCACAATTCTGCCAGTGTCCATGATGTTATTATCTGGGACTTATGTGCAGATAACGGAGAGATAAAATATGGACAATGGAGCAATTGAGAATCCTTCGTGATCCTAGTGATCGATATCTTAAACGAAAGACAAGATAGGTGCAACACGACTTATCCGTAGATCGATCGTTGATCGATGATCTATCGAACGTTGCTCTATGTACCCACTTATAACCCATAGATGTACATCATAAGTAGGAACTGTTTATATCAACGTCAAATTTTATACTTTCGATAGACACTCAAAATCAAAATCACAATAAGTACCTTGTTACAAACCATATCCATAACATACCAACCATTGTGCGTCATTCAACTTATCAATTTAATGTACCTACAAAACAAGAAGGCACTTAATATAAAATAAACAACAAGAATATCCGCAACTACTTACGCATCCTTCCGCCTTTCACCAAAGAAATCATTCATCATTAAAAAGTCGGATTTACTTATATTGAATGAAACAAGTTTCTGACGTCATTGGTGCATCGTGGTTGTCGGTTAAATATTTATGTATGTATGTACCTACTCATGTATGTAAGTAGGTAGGTGTAACTGCACAACATAACGAACAGCTGCTCGAAATCGATCATGCTTGGTCCGAGTATGGGTTTCTACATTAACTTTTACCTTCATAAAGGAAGTTTTTTGTGAGGAGCGTTCAATGTTTGTAGCATTTATGTGTACGTCCAGCGGAATTTAATTTTCCAACAATGGGCTTAAAAACTTCTTTAAAATATTAACTCTTTCTTCCAAGAAGAACAGAATAAGTCAGAACAGAGTATCGAACAGAATAAGTTAAGTTATTAAATGTTTTATAGCATAACTAGCTGTGCCCACGGACTTCGTCCGCGTAGTATTTAACGTAACAAAAATTTCGGGATTATCGGGATAAAAAGTATCCTATATGTTAATCCCGGTTATAAACTATCTGTGTTCCAAATTTCATCCAAATCCGTTCAGTAGTTTTTGCGTGAAGGAGTAACAAACATACATACATCCACACTCACAAACTTTCACATTTATAATATTAGTAGGAAATGTAGGTACCACATATTTTTAATCTATGCTTTTCTATACTCTTTTACACGGATTGTTCTATAAGTCTAAAAATAATGCTGAATGAGTATCGGGTATAGATTTAAACGGTATAAAAAGTTAAACGGAATAGGACCTTTTTTGTTAAAAAAATCTGTAATTAAAAAAAATATACCTACATATTCCACGTAGATTATTCACATAAATTCAGTTAATACTGATTTCTAAGCTATTAGATATACCTAGTAGTCCTAAGGCCGCAACAAGAAAAGTGTTACAAATATTCCAGTAATTCAGAAAATATTAAGTAGTTAGGTACATATGGTCCGTCTTCTACAACATCCTCCTGTATAGTAGTATACGCCTCAATGCACCGTAGCCAGTGTGAAAGTTCTTAAACCTGCTTTGCACTCGGGTTGCGCGGGTAGAGGGAAATTATATAGGTACCTACATTACTTATTATCAACGCAGTGCGACTGCGTCGTACCTAGTTACCTACTCATTCTATACAATACTTATTCCTGAATGCCTGCACGAACATGGATTTTAATGCGACCACGCGTAGGGCTAAAATTAGAATTCGTATATTATTGCAGGTACCTAGGTAGTTTCAAAGCACAGACTTGTACACAAAAGACCTTTGTTTATAGGCTACTGGCGTTTGTCAAAGCAAATAGGGACCTTATCAATCCAGTGCTTACTCATTTATCTTATTGTAAAGTAGGTACTACAATTTGGACACAATCCTTTCTACGATTTGGACACACACACATTGATATTAATTATGGCCTCTTAATTCAAAGCAATTGGTTTTGCATGCTAGAAACGGTGGGTGTTCAGCAAGTAGCAACAATGCACGTGAATGAATAATATCGAAATACCTAGTAGGTAAGTACCTTTACAATCGATTTGCACTCAGCAGTGGGTATTCATCATAGCTATTGGTTTTAATTCGTGCGTAGGCATATACTTACGTATATTTTGATTATAAATGTGCCATTTTATTTTCGAAATACATAAGTAGGTAGGCATCCAAATTACCCGTTTCAGGCGGATGTTATAAAAATAAAATACAAGACATATGAGATGACGAGTAGGGTTGCCACTTATACTGTAGGATATAGGGAAAAAAGTTCTACTACATTTCTATGTCTGAGCTTGAAATTACTATATTATTCGCACTAGAAAAACGTGCAACCCTAATCGAGGTCGGGAAAATTGGTTTTACTGTAACGATGTTACTTTACGCGGCATGCGGTAGGAGTTAAATGGCCGAAATCGTCACGCTGGAAAAGCGTTATGTTATAGGTTTATTTTTAATGTCCACTGTGAAAAAGTTATCTAAATACAACTAGATGGCGTAAGTGAGTTATTCAGGTAACTGGATCAATAAACTTAAAATTTTGTGCATGCCAACACCACCCATGCCAACACAGAACTTCGCTCCTGATGGGGGTCCCCTGACCGCACAAATATTTTAGGCAGTGGCGCGCTAGCCTCATCAGTTTGAGTAAGCATGGTTGTCACCGGCCCCCCTCATGCCTGTGCTCGGCGAGGCAGGGCCAGGGCTGTCGCGGCGCGCGGCGGGTGCACGCGGTCGCCTCATGATCCTCACGCGTCCAACCCGCGGCCCGTGGCGTGCTGTATCGATTGGTTCAACCCGGCGAATGACTTTAATCTTGACCAGTCCATTTACGTCATCAAATCTATACAATAACACATATCTTATTTAGTACCTATCCAACGGGTGTTTTATGTTCCGAGCATAAAAATAGCAGGCACCTAGGTATCTATTCTAGGTATCTATTAATAGGTTTTCTATATCAAAAACGGCTTGCTTGTTTTTTATCTTTAGTTGTTACATTGTTACATAGCCAACGAGAAGCTATACGAAATAGTAATAATGTTCGAATACAATTCTGTCACTGCCGGCCTCGTCAATATTCGGACGGCCATTTTATAAATTGCTGGTTCGGTGCCGGAAACCATAATGATAATTTGAAATAAATTAATTCACGTTAGAAATGACTATAGTTAACTAGGTACCTACCCAATGCCTCTTATCATTCGATGCAAATTTAGAGCATAAGCATACATCTGGCCCAATGTCGATTGGCGGTCTTATTCGCACATGTCTCAAAGCAACCATTTCCGAAAGACGCAGAGGATAAAGAAAAAATATCGTTTAACTTGAGTTTCTTTCCTTGCTATGATAATTCTGTCAAGAACACTCCTCATCCTTTAATCCTTGAAATCCTTTAGTTTGAATCCAAAAGACGTCACAGGTGGTGTAAAGCGACACTCCCACCGTATGAGCTAATACGACATTACGGATGTGGCCTTTTCCAACAGCAATAACATTCAATGTAACAATAGTTTTGTGACATCAAGAAGCCCTCATTGCGGTTATGATATCATGCGCTTTTGCTACTTCAATGTTGCAATGCAAATACGCACGCACGTGTACTCGCAGCACGAGCATCATGAAATAACCCTATATAGACTCCATATAGGTATAGAGCATAGAGAGAGGGTTTTATTACAAACTTACAATGTAGGGATGAACGTGCGCAGATATTAATTCTTCGTTGTCACAATCGAATGTATTATTATGTTTGTGTTGAGTAGGTAATTAACGCGCTAATACGATCTACAAGTATTGACCCTCGCACTGTGATAGTAACTAAAATTTAATAATAAAATTATGTATGTATTAATCTATACAGATAAATAAAATTTGGAGTGTCTGTTTGTAATATCATAATAACACCTTTTCACTAAATGCGTATAAAAGTACATACGACACCTATAACAAAAACGCGATTTAAATTTATTTTGTCTGTCTGTCTATCTGTCTGTCTGTCTGTCTGTGAGTTTGTTCCGGGTAATCTCCGAAACGGCTGGACCGATTTTGACGGGACTTTCACTGGTAGATAGCTGTTGTGTTATAAGCAGTAACTTAATATGCTACTTTTAATTTAGAAAATCTAACATGATAGACACCACCTGTCTTGTGGGTGTAGTTAATAATATACGTACGCTTTAAGTAAGTTGAAATAAAACTTCTAACAATAGTTTGAAGACTCTTGCAAGGCCGTGACGTCATTCCGTGCGCTCGAATAAATTGGTTGTTATTGAATATTGAAAACAAATAAAATCGTTCAGTTTATTTGGTTTAACGTTCGATAAACTGTATACAGGGATTCACTTATTTACTTGTAATTCTGAAAGTTGTGATGAAAGTTCTGAATCGAAATTGTAATAAGTGAAAGAGAAAGAAATAACCCTTTCTGTGCAATATCAAAATTCAGAGCGGATCGGTAGGTGTTGTGTGGCGCTTGGCTTGACCCACATAGGTAGTGGTCGACGTTCGATGACGTCATATCGAAAATTTGGGTCACGAGGGCGTGCTCTTCGAGGCGCCGCTGGTTCCGCCCGCTCCTCCGTTTGAGGAGATCGACCTGAATAGCAGGAACAACATAATAGTGCATGGCTGCTTCAGGCATGTATTTACCGCCAGATAGAAGCCCTTGGAACCCGGAGTTAAATAGCTGTATAAAAAACAACAAAAAACGACGAAGTACTTAATCGGATGAATGACGATTTATTTTTTGTTTACCATGTGGACCATTTATTTAGCCCTACACACAAGTAACATGAAACTGGAAACAAACAGAAGAATCAATATAAAGGTACCTCGCGTGGCAGAAGAGCCAATTCAGATAACGTACGCTCAGACACCGATTTGCCTCTTTTCAAAACTTAGTTGAACTACGGTGTAAAGAAAGACTATAGTTGAACACAAGTCGAACAACAATTACTTTTATAATCATCCTCTTTAATATACCTAGGTAGCTGAATGAGTGAATTGTTTTAATATCATTGTGTATTTAATTATAAAGGTTACTTACACCTACCTACAACCTACACCTTACCTACGAATGTTCCATCAATACCAAATCTTTAATACCCAGGCACTTCACAAGATACTACGAGTAATGAATGAACGGAATAATACCAATGAATAAGAAATGCACAGTTACGTGACGACACGACAAAAAGATAAAACATAATCATCGGTACCTTCATCCGGGTTCCATTTTAATTTGCTTATTTTCTCCGTATAAAATAAATAATCACTATCAACTTGTGCCTGCAACAATATACTTAAGTGCCTAGCTACTATTTATAGAACTCCAAGAGCTCAAGGCTAATATTACAAAGAGTCCTAGTCTGCCTCGTGTAGGAAATCGATTTTTCTCCTGAGGCTGACTGCTACCAGCGGGGTCACCTAAAATATTATAAACCTAATAGGTTAAAAGCAAGAAAAGGAACACACACTCATCTAGCCTTTTAAAAGTGACAGATAAAGCATTACGCGAAAGAGTGGATAACTACACAAAGATGGTACGAAAACACCTAGGGATTGCAAGCATATAGAAGCACAGCTGAACCCTATGTGAAGATTGGTATGATCAAGAAAACAAAGAGTCCGGTAGCCTACTTTTGTTCTGTTTTTTTTTTTACGGGGACCTAGACCTGTTGTGGGGGAGACCTAGGATATATGGAATTCTTACGCACTAAAATCCAAATTTTCGTTGTAAGTACTTGCAGGTAACCGATTAACTGATAATTAGGATTAATAAATTGATTGTTACTACTCAAAAATAAATAAACAATTAATATGAAAATTAAGCCCTAAACTAGACTGTTCGCCTGTCTGTATCTTTGCTTGACGATATTCCTAAAATATGTATTACTAGTTGCTGCACGCGACTTCGTCCGCGTCGACTTAAGTAAAATATTCTATGTGTTAATCCAGGTTATAAACTATCTGTGTTCCAAATTTCATCGAAATCCGTTCAGTAGTTTTTGCGTGAAAGAGTAACAAACATACATCCACACTTACAAACTTTCGCATTTACAATATTAGTAGGATGTTGTGTTAGCACAAACATAATGGTCAGTCAGTAATATCAAGAGTTTGTAATTAGCTCATACGCTCAAGGAAGACAGCATATTGATGTAAAGTTCAATGTTGACAGATCCATAATAAATTTGTTATCTAGGGACCTAGGTACCTAACAACTGTAACGGGGCCGCGTTGTCTAAATATGATATCATGTAAAAAAATCGTAGCCAACATTGTTATCAACAGACAGGTACCTATCAATCCGATTTTTTACGTTTTCTGTCTGATTGAGCACGCAGCACGCGGAGATTACTTTACAGGTGGGTCTATTTAATGATACTACACTTTGGTAGTAACTTTGGGTTAAATGGAGACATATATACTACATAAACACAGAAATAGAGATACTTTTATACCGCAAACTGCAGGGGTGACAGCATGATCGGACTGATAAAACTAATGTCGACGCGAACCAAATCGCGTCCACTAATTGATTAATTAATATCATTTATAATAAATACTTTTCATTCGTTGATTGAGCGATGTTCCTTGATGTATTGGTAACAATAAACGTATATTTTTACCTCATACATGGCATATGATCGATTGATTCCGTGGCAGCAAGTTCTGTTTTACGTGTGTGATGCAAAGTGAGGACAACTTTTCTGATGCGGGACAAGGAGCAGCCGTATGTAGACTTTTATGTGCTCATAAAACGTTCAAAAGATGCAGTACATTAATCGGAAAATAAATACATAATTATTTAATAAACTAATATAGAAAGGTATGCCAAGTTGATTTTAGGTAGGTACTTATATAAAATTTAAAACTGGTTATCTTTTTTAAAATTATTTTTGTCTGCATTAAAAATTCAAGTACAAGGCCGCAACTTACGTCATAGCTATACATACAAAAACATTATTATTAACGTCCGTTTGCAGCTTTGAAACTAATTCCCATTTGGTTTTAGATAGACATCACTTATTTTCATTTTGGACAATGACAAAATATTGTAACCGTCACGCACTGTAACTATTTATACTGACACCTAGTATTAAAAATTATCTAGGAAGTAAATATTTACTAAAACTTAAATCTACTAATAATAAACTAATAATGAATTATGGTACAAAAAACGTGGAAATATTCTTAAATCATGATTCCTATATTTAATTTCGTTCCAAGTCTGGGTAGGCACCTGGTCATAAATAGATAACGCGTTTGACTGAAGTGGAACACATAATTAAAAGGCCATTACGCTGTTTATCGATGTTCACGTACCTAATATTCCCATTTGACACGTCTATGTGACTATGCGTATCTAGTAATAGGTACTGATAGGTTGTAAGCAACAGATGCGTCGGCGTAGATAACGAGAATCCTAGAAAGAATATACATAAAAAATGTCTACCTATACAGGATGTAAGTGGCATCGTAATGGTAACAAATAATTATATTTCTAATTATATGATTATGGCCTGAATCCCCCTCGTGTTGCGGGGAGGCCCGTGCCCAGTAATGGGACGTCAAAAAGGGCTTTTTTTATAACTATATGATATTATAATTATATATTATGGATTCAACTCATGATTCTGGACCCTTAGAATTTGAATTTTCCGTCGAAGTTTTCATGAATTATGCTGAAATTTTTCAACATTTTTAAATTGATTTTCGCATTAAATAATTATAAAATTCTGTCTCAGGTAATTTTACATAAATAAATAAATAATGAATATTTTAGACATAAACTGCAATGTAAATTAAGACTCAATACGCTCGAGCACGCCTTTCATTCTGAAATCAACTAAAAATGCTGAAAGTTTTTAGCATAATTCATGAAAACTTCGAGTTGAATCCATGGTGTCAGTTTTCTTTACGATTTCCCCCCTTACACCTGTATACAGGGTTATAGGGTAAGTCGACCTAAATCCTTTAAGAGATGGTAGTTTCCATTATTCCTGACCGATTTGACTAGGAAACCCCATATCCCAAACTAAACCGTTCTCAAGTTCTCGGCCTTTGATTTTTTTTTATAAAAATTACAGATTTTTTGTCGATTGCCCCCTTTTTTTGTGTTTTGTGTTTCAATTTGTTTTGTTTTTGCTATTTTTGTGTAGTAGACTAGTTGCTTTATTATTTTAAACCATAAAACTGCAAGTAACTATACTAACTGAGTCGTAGTAGACATTCAATTGTAAAAAAAATAAAAAAAATTGAAAGAGTTTAATTTTCTTTGTAAGATATTTTTAAAAAAGTCTATGACAGATGTGCTGCAGATGTACTATAAAATATCTACGGTTCTTCAGCTTTCCGATAAGGTATAATAACATAGGGTATTATTAGAATTATCTAATAAAAACATTGATGAAATACTACCAGGTAGTAGTAAATACTAACAATAATCAAGCGTTGTTTTTGAGTCAGAAAACAAAATAAAACAATCCAAATACATATCAAATTTTGTTTATTGGTCTTTTTTACAATAAAAAATGTTCCACGTGCCCTCCTCTGTTTCGCACACATACACGCATTCTGTGTCTTAGGTGACTTTTTACAACACCAGTCGTTAGTCCTCTTCTTAATTCGTTAGCGGCATCAATAATTTTTTGTCTTAAAACCTCAATCGATTGTATTGGGTTCGGTTCATGGTACACTAAACTTTTCATGTGTCCCCACACATAAAAATCCATACGGGTCAAATCTGGACTCTTGGCTGGCCACGGTATAGGTCCACCTCTTCCGATCCACTTATTGGGATAATTAGTGTCTAGCCACTTTCTGACACTCCTTCTGAAGTGCGCGGGGCACCCATCGTGTTGAAACCACATGTCACGGATGAAGTTTAATGGAATATCGTCGAGCAAACCAGTTAAATCTTGTCTCAAAAAAAATTCATAGTTTTCTCCATTTAAATTTTGAGGTAGAAAGTAAGGCCCAACCAAATGGTTGGAAATTATTCCCATCCACACGTTAAGACTGAAACGTCTCTGTGAACCCTTTATCCTTTTTTTATTGGGATTTCTTTGAGATTTTGGGGCCCAATAATGTGCGTTGTGATAATTAGTTATCCCGTCTTGATCGAATTTCGATTCATCAGTCCACAAGATGCTTCTAAAAAAGGACGGATCTTCCAAATCTGCATTGAGCATAAATCTACTGAAGTCCGGCCTCCTCGCAGGATCTCCTTCTTCGATGACATGTACTGGCGTGTAGTGGTAGGGGTAGAGACCGGCAGTATGCACTGTAAACCACACTTTCCACTGTGAGAGTCCAAGTTCCCGAGCAACAACATTGGTTGACGTAGTCGGATCCTGTCGAAATCGTCGAACTATCTCATTATCTTGCTCTTCATGGTCATCATTAATACGTGGTCTACCCAGGTCTGTTCGTCGCCTTGAAACAGAGCCAGTCTCTCTAAGTCGTCGGTAAACTCCGTCGAAGACACTAATATCCGGTATTCGGCGGCCAGGATAACGTACTATGTATTCTTCACGGGCTCGTAAAGATACACAGTTGCAGTACCCATAACAAATCAAAATATCAGCATATTCTTCGTTCGTAAAGGTCGTCATCTTCAACAGTTCAAAATCAGAAACACCTCACTCGTACCTGTATACATTGAAAGATGTCCCGCTCGCACCCATTGCTGGACAATAGGCGCTGCGCGCAACTTAACGTTTGCTACTTGGGCGTCTTTGTTTGAAGTTTTTTCCGAGAATCCTAACAATACCCTAGCATGTTATACCTTATTGGAAAGCTGAAGAACCGTAGATATTTTATAGTACATCTGCAGCACATCTGTCATAGACTTTTTTTTAAATATCTTACAAAGAAAATTAAACTCCTTCAATTTTTTTATTTTTTTTACAATTGAATGTCTACTACGACTCAGTTAGTATAGTTACTTGCAGTTTTATGGTTTAAAATAATAAAGCAACTAGTCTACTACACAAAAATAGCAAAAACAAAACAAATTGAAACACAAAACACAAAAAAGGGGGCAATCGACAAAAAATCTGTAATTTTTATAAAAAAAAATCAAAGGCCGATAACTTGAGAACGGTTTAGTTTGGGATATGGGGTTTCCTAGTCAAATAGGTCAGGAATAATGGAAACTACCATCTCTTAAAGGATTTAGGTCGACTTACCCTATAACCCTGTATGTAAGGTGTTTCAAAAGTCCGTAATAACATTTTCGGTAGGTATATATACAATTAGCTTATATGAAGATGCCTAGTGACGTCAGACTATAGGTACGTAACTACCGATTTTATTTCTGTAAAAAAATATACATTTTATTTCCATGCTCGAAATTAATCCGAACCCTAATAATTATTTCGGACTTTTGAAACATGCTATATAGAAAAATAAAAAGGATGTGTCAATAGATTATTGATTAGATACCTACTTATTCAAATAATACAGCACATCACGCCAAAAAATACATACATCATTCGATTTTATTTGAATTAATTAAGTGTTTGTCTAATAGCAAATTTATTTTATTTTTATACTAATTAATTAATAGCCATTTGTTCTTGTTATATTGAGAAATAATTTATCAAAACAACTGAGTTATTGCAAAGATATTTATTATAAATTATGACGTCACACATCTACTGATTACTAGAACGACTATCGAAATTTGAAACGAATGTGTTTTTACAAATATTGAAAAGTTATTTAGAAAATTATATCTATGTTGGTAACGCTGAGAATATAAGTATACAATAATAAATATATATTAAAAAACCGTATTATTGCAGGGTTCGAGTCCAGAGTGTTGTGCTGACAGCGCGGGGTTAGAGCTGAGCGCGGCGGGGCCGCCGGTGCCGCCGCCGGGGCCGCGGTACAAGCTGGCCACCGAGGGCTCCCTCAGGGTCTGCTGCTTCCAGCACACCAGGACTGTCGTCGACAAAATACTAGCGACCAAATTCCTCAGAAGATGGGAGACCCACGTGCTCTGCTTGGAAGACCATCATATTGTTTCTAAGACTGTAAGTTTTTGAACGGAAACTCACACACAATAAAATATTTTCATAAAAAAAAATTAATCGGCTTCAAAAAAAGCTCGGTTCACTGAAAAGCTAAATATAACTAGGGACGTTAAATTAGTGCACCCACAGAGTGCACCGAAGTTTTTTGTAGCTAGTTTAAATTTTGTATTAAATTTTTTGGAAGAAGTTTTTTGAAGTTCCTTATCGCGCGTTGCGAAATAGACAGAAAAAATTAAGACCAAAAGTTGTAACGACACTTTTTGCTATAGTTGTAAGCCATACGGCGTGCGCGTGTTTCTCTGTCTGTCTCTCTCTCTCTCTCTCTCTCTTATAGAAAGCAAGCCAGTTATTTTCGATTCGTCTTTCTATTTCGCATTGAACAGTGTGGTGTCGCGACGATTATTTTTGTTCAGTGATACAGGTTTTTTGTACTTACATAATAAATAATAAAAAATAATAACAATAATTAATCCTGACAATGTTTCTCACAAGTTCCGGATGTTGCAACTTCGTTCCATCCGGGTGTCCCTTGATAACTCTCAAGTTTTTTTTTCATGATTTTAAGTTTTCAACCACGCTTGGATTGCTGTAGCTCTCAAACTAATAACCGATTTTTATTGAAATCTATGAGACCCTTTGAAACAAACAAAATCAGTCCCCAATTGACGGAGAAATCGGTGAAAAACACAAATAGACGAACATAGAACTTCCTCTTTTTTTGAAAGTCGGTTAAAAATGATCATTGACGTAAGATTAGAAATTAGGTCAAACTTTGTAGTACGCCGCACGTGTACACAGTTTTACCTTGGGGAACCCAGTTCGAAGTTGCGGCGCGGTGGAGCGTCATGCGTTACATAGTAATTAATTATAATTACTTGCGCTTAGCATATTACTAAGACTAGATAGGTGTCCATACTCTGTAATGAAAGACTGATAGGTTCCTTTGAAGTAATTGCAATATTCGAGAAGGCTAATGTGTTCTTGTGTAGTTTCTTCGGCATATTCGTAGCCAAGTGTTACGCAACTACCTTGTTTGTACGTCATTCTAAAGTGTGCTGGATATGTTGTGTAAGTGTTCCTTTTGAGGCTAGTTTGGCAGATGCGTAGTTAATCTTGAGCGCGTGAGGTCGCCAGTTAATATTTTGTTGCACTATTGACGTAATTTCACATTATTTAAGGCTGAAGCGCCTATCTAGCCCGCGAAGTTCAAATTTTTTGAGGTTTTTTAGAAATTTTTCAACATCTGACAATAATTAAAGGCACATTTTGTAATTCGCGACAAAGACCGTGTGCAGTGCATTTATTAATATATCCAACTTACTCTAAAACATTTCAAGAAGGACAGCTATCCAGATAATCTGGCAATTTTTGTATATTTAGTGATTAACTAGTATCATATCCACCGTGATAATATAGAATTACCATTATTTTTAATTTAATACATCTACCGATTCCAAAATCGTTTACGTATGTTAAATATGTTTATAAAATATTTGATAATCGATTAACGTAGTAGAGTAAATGCCGTCAAAGCGACGGATGCGGGATTTTAACAAAACATACCTCGCGCGCAAACTTAATCTATATTTAGTTTAGTTCATTGTTTTGGTTCTTGAAAGACTTGAAACAACAACTTCCTGTAATTAACTTAGTGGACAGATATGAGCGTCGTTTCCCTAAAGACTTACTGGAAGCAGGTTGACGTGTTGCATGTGTCACAGCAAGTTTAATGATAAATTGTTTACGCAAGTAGGTTGAATTTTATTTAAAATCAATTTCAATTTAATTTTAGGTTTTTGTTAGTAGGTACATAATTATAATAATTAATAATTATTATAATTATGTACTTACTAACAAAAACCTAAAATTAAATTAGTAGTAGTAGGTACATGCCACCATTTATTGCATTCCTTTTTTTAGACTGTTGTTTAATTGTCAATAGATATCTGACACTCCATAAATTAAACAATCCTATTAAGAAATGTTACTTTCTCTAAGATAATTTGGTGCCTTCATTATTACTTCAATAAGAGAAGACGTTGATGTCTAAAACGTTCAAATTTACAGAGTAACTGTACGAATTATCAAGGAGTAGGTACCTATGTATTAAATTATGAAAATGTCGGTAAGTTTATCATAAGCCATAACAGTTATATTATGGTAACGTGACATTCTTCACGTACCTATTCAATGACCTCATCGGTCGGTAGGCAGATACTTGCACCTATAAATGGGTATCTATTTTGTTATACCTACTTGCGTGTGCAACCCTAGAGATTAATTCTGTCCATCTCTTCAGTGACAGATACATAGTCTTTAGATAAGTACTTAAGTACCTACATGTAGATACCGGTGAAAACACGAATTCCATATCTTTAGCTTATCTCAGTTAAATAAGCAAAAGTATTACTTTTCCATAAACTATGTTCATAACAATTGAATGTGTATTTAAATAGCTTGTAATCTCGTTTACATCTGTACAAATACATATTTACGTCAACGATTAGTCATCGGTCGCTGCGAGGCGTAATAATTGAGAAATTTGATCGATTCATTTTGAAAATATTTGTTAATGACGTCAGCATTGTTTGAAACTAGTATATTAATGACTAGATTCCGCAATCAGCTTCTGCAATTTCCTCGTGAGATGCTGCGCTCAAGAGCTGCTACAGCTGGAGATACAGCGCTAGGACATCCGCGAAAAATGTTAGAAAAGCAAAGTATAATGCAAATTTATCATACAAAAAAATAACTACAACTAATGTTTTTTGTAGTGCCTAGTATCTTAGTATCAGTATTAATATTATTTACTAATATTTTGTAATTACAAAAAATAGTTTGAGAAAACGAGGCATTACACAAATCTTAGCTGTAATTACAAACGTTTAGTAAAAAGTACTAAAAACAATATTGGAACAATAAAAATATAGTTCTGTTTTTACGTATGATAAATAATTCCACTCGATCAATTACATGTCATTAGTTCATTATTTATATTGATTGATTAATACTCTATACCTACTATTGCATACTCTATATAATATAGGTAGGTAAGTACATAATTTTCGTATGTCGAGGTAATTTGAACACGTTTGAGGTTTGCTTAAAATTTTATTTTTGTAGGTTTGGTTCTCTTTTAAATACTAATTAGATAGGTACATTTGTTTACTTTCCTCACAAAAACATCGTACGTACATATCATCGTACCCATGAGCGTGCAGATTACCTATATAACTTCATCGTCTTCGGTTCTTGTTAGAAAAATAAACAAACAACAACAGAGAAGTCGAAAACACAATCTGGGTTTTCAAATTTGATAAAAACATTTCCGTGAAACGCCCAACGCAGCAGCGAATCTTCGCGCTGGTTCTTGCTCTAAATTTACGTACGTATACGTAGGTACGCAACGTGTTCTGTTATTGTTGTTAAAATAACACATTCTTTAATAACATCGAAGTCAATTTAGCTGTGCGCATGCTAATTATTACAATGTTTACGACGTTTGAAGCATTGAAGAGGAAGACTGTATATTTTTCTTCAATGCATTAGTTTAGTACCTACTACGTACTTACTTATTCTCAGCCACTAGATTTAATCTTCACCAAGATGATATCAAAGGAGACTTACAGATACCACGATTACTTACAGATTATAAAATTTAAATTAATTGAAGTAAAAACGTTTAAAAAGCTGTACCCCGAGTATCCCCACTACAGAATTGCATTAATTATATTCTGAACTGCCGATAGATAGCGCTAGTGGCATACATTCATAAACGTATGAAATATAGTATAAAATAGTTTTTCTCTCGCTTGGTATATTTTATATTTATAAACTTTGATTTTTTCTTTGTTATGACATCCTACTCGCTAGGACAGCAAAATAAAATAATTCAGGGACACACTACTATTTTCGATGTAGGTAACATCTGTCATATTGATTTTGTTCGTAGAAAATGTAGCCTATGTCACCCGGACTATTATAACGAATCGATCGACACCCCTTTCATCAAAATCGGATGGGTCATTTAGGCGCTATGGTGGAACACACAAATATAGATATGTACATACATAGACTGCTAAACCATAACCCTTCGTTTTGGCTTTGCCATAGTCTGGTGAAAAATATAGGTGAGCATCTAGTGTTGATGTAGCTACTTAATTAATTTGTTAAACATTCGCTAGTTCCATGTAATACCTAAGCATCTCTCCCGTTACCTATGTAAAGTTGGCATTACAATACAATAGCCATTATATGTAGGTATTAGGTATCAATACAACATCAATGATTTAATGATGTTTCAACGTATTTGTTATTGTCACGGTAGGTTGCGATAATTAATAACTACCTACCAATTTAATCATAACCCCGTTTTAACAATTAATTAAATGGCATTACCATTTAACAATGACGTCAAACTATAATTGTTTACGTCACTAACTCAGATGTTGATAACTGAATTATTTTTATCATTAACTCGATATCAGCGTACTTCTATATCGATCTACTTTAAACCACAAGTATGTCAGTATATATCATTCTCATTCTCATTTCTGATGCCATCTAGTCTCGTGCGCCGCAATGAATACGAGTACCTAATTTTTAAACCCCGACGAAAAAAGTTTAACATGTGTATCTGTTTGTCTGACTGTGACATCGTAGCGGCCAAGCGGATGAACCGATTTTAATTACATACTTATGCTTTTTTTTGTTTCTATATTCTGATCAAGAGTGTTGTTAGCTATGTTTCATGAAATCGGTTCAGCCGTTTCAAAATTATCAGCTCTTATGTAGTTTTAAAAACCCGTCGCATCGAGGGTTTTTTAAAATTTTCAATTTTGAGTTATTCCTTTGGAAGGGGATTGTAAATAATCTTGGCATGCCTTTTTAATATTTCATTTTTAAATATCCGTTTCTAGTATTATTACTAGTTACCCAACTGGCGTTATTACTTACGTAATATAATTATTATAACAACTTTAAAAAAGACGAATTACCTACATTAAAAAGACATGCTAAGATTGTTTACTTAATCCGCATAGTAAGGGAAATACGTACGTACGGCTTACGTAGTATTACGAGCCAACAGGAGCATTATACCTATACTAGTTTCTGCCCGCGACTTCGTCCGTGTAGACTTAAACAAAGTATCGTATGTGTTAATCCAGGTTATAAACTATGTGTGTTTCCAATTTCATCCAAATCCGTTTATTAGATTTTGCGTGAAAGAGTAACAAACATACACTCACAAACTTTCGCATTTATAATATTAGTAGGATAGGATGTACGACACGTAGGTACTCAATGCGTCGGACGTGCGCTGTTCATGATGTCGCATTGTTCTTTGTAATAACTGCTAGTATATCTGTTATCATTCTATGCAATCTATATTTCAGCGTGATGATATCCATTCTCAGATTTTGTGCTACGCGATGGCTACACCACGGTTGTCTCACAAATCCCACAAGTGCCTTGAATATTATAGTGAAAATTTGTCGGTAGTGGTTGTAGTTTAAATTGAACGATTGCAGCTTCGTCCTGAACCCTTCCACGGGGTCAATCAGCGATAAGCGAGCGCTCGTGCGTCATCAGTTTTAAATTAACGTCCTGCTCCCGATATGGAGTTATTGTTCTAAACATTATGTCACGCACGGTGCTCTTTACCCTCGGATTAAATATAAATCGAGAGACTACCTTACACGTTAACTATGTATGGTCTCAATAAGGAACCGTGCTTAAGCCGATTGCTGAGCACCTAGACAACGGAAAAGTACTAAAGCTCGACATGTCCGAAATTTGCTCTGTCTATGTCTACTTGACTAAGCGGTCCTGAAATATATTCACCTTTACAAAAATATACCTTAATATAGGTCATCATGATCAGTCTGTCTGTTGCGCCGAACAAGTCCGAGAGAAAGAGAACGAAAATGTTTACATTTCTATAACTACATTGGTACATAAACGGCTCTCGGTGTTCAAAACAGTTCACCTTTGACGTCATTTATACGCATAACACATTTGTATTCCCAATCCAAATTCGACGCTAATCGCTAGCCTTTTAGGCGACCAGAAGTAGTTACGTGCTCCATAATTGTACCTACTGGATAATAAAACAAATCTGATTATACGAACTATGTTATAGGTATGTAATGTAGGTACCTACTCCTAGCTACAACCGCAGTTGCGCGCCCCTGATCAAATCATTAAGGGAGTAAAACATTCTAATACTACCTCCTATTATTATAGGAATTCCTATACCAACGTAGGTAGGTAGGTACTGGACCAAATTTAATTCAAATGTGTGGTAGCCATTCTTGCATAATACTCAATTAAATTTACAAAAATCTATAACAAATACACTTGCATATTTATATTCAAATTCAAATTCAAAGCGTTTTTTTTTGTTTAGGCCTACGGGGGCACTTACAAATTGTCAATTTTACTTTTTTTTTGTTATATCTACAACCGGATCGGAACGCGACCTCGACTGAGAAGATCCGGCAAGAAACTCAGCGGGCTTGTCTTTTTACATGTCATTTTTTTTTTATCGCCAGTTGCTTATATTCATAATAACAAAGAGTAGTAGATATTAACATAAGAATTTAATATTTAGTAATGTAATACAAATTGGAATGATTACATAATATTATTGTTGAATGGTTCGTAATGAGGGTACATAGACATACCTACTTATCTGCAATGGCGGAGATTATCTGCGGTGAATTAGTGATAACAATATCATAGACGCGTTTATCCACACTAATGTCAGAGGTCGCTCGCTTAGACATAACATTTTCGACATGGCGCAAGCGTCACTAAGCACTGCAGGTTATCGAGCGATCTCTAAACATACTAACCTTTATAATTGAGATAGAGAGAGGGTTTGATCTCGTGTGGGGCACATTTCTGAAATGATATTTTCGTAGTCCGGGCCCGTCTCTTCCATAAGAGCACATGGGACACGAACCTGCTTCCGGCTTGATAGAGGCCGCAAAGTACCGACGTCGTAGTATCCGAAAGAAGAGGAGCTCGCTTATGGTGTAATTCTACTGAGACACTTATATTCAAATTTCTCATTTTGATTAAGATTCTCTCAAGTTTCTAAATCTAAACATATATAACTCAAAGGTGACTGACTGACTGACTGACATAGTGATCTATCAACGCACAGCCCAAACCACTGGACGGATCGGGCTGAAATTTGGCATGCAGGTAGATTTTATGACGTAGGCATCCGCTTAGATAGGATTTTGATTAATTCTACCCCCAAGGGGATAAAATTGGGGATGAAAGTTTGTATGAAACTTTTTCAATTAAATTCCACGCGGACGAAGTCGCGGGCACAGCTAGTATTATATAAACAGTGAACAGCATTATATTGAATCTAATAAAAAACTATAGCATAAACTGTGTGCTCAATAATAAATTGGACCATGAAAATTATAAACGGGTTTCATGGTATATTGTTTTACAACAATAGGATAGGTAGGTAACTAGTGGCACCGACATCCCATGTGGGACTCTGACATCCGCAGCGAACATGGAAATCCCATAATGATGCCTACTGTGCAAACAATGTCACAGTTCTGAAGCGCCAAGCTAGTTTATTCATATCTCCTTACGTGGTACAAACTTCAGTTCTAAGAGGTTATTTATTTACGCTTTGCGTAGCGCCCGAGGCGAAACGCGTCACGGGTTCCCTCGCCTTTTGAGATTATCACTCACATGCAGATCATAAAAAACCTTGTAGGTGCCGAGTGACGCACATTATTAAAAATTGATAGAATGAGAAAATGTTCTGCCACCCGTTGATAGTGATAGCTTGGTAGTTTTCTGTATGATTATCAGATTTCAGGAAATTTAGGAAAATATTCATGACTTTACGTCAGTTGTGTGTTTCACCTATATTTTCATTTTTATAATCTAATCTAATCGCCAGAGTGACACGCCAACTGTATGGTTCCAAACTAAGCAACGCTTGCACTATGGGTACTGTACAATGGACTGGGTGTTACTGGGGGGATCCCAGTAACACCCAGACCTGGGCAAATTACGAAAAGGATTTTTTCCGAAATTTGCCCTCGCGGGAATCGAACCCGTAACCACCATGTGGATTGAGCCGAGCGGCCTACGCTCGAACCACTGCGCCAAGCGGTCGCAGTATTTATTTGCATGATTGCGACCAATTTGCGACAATATCAGTGTTTCACGTAGTTAGCTAGCTAGTCCTCACTTTCAAGCACTAAATACGTATCCACCTAGACACGAAGGTATAATTATGTAAATAGGTACATCCCATCATCCGCGACATAAATTCTACTATATCTACACAACCTGAAATTTAAAGGCTGCTAATCAATAAGACAATAATAATGCTCTGACGTCAACAGTTTTTTTCTTACTTACCTGTTTTATGGCTCCCGGTGATAATCTGCATAATATCTACCTAATAGTGGAAAACCAGTCACCGATATTTTATATTGTTACCATACATACATCCATATCATGGTATTTATTATACCCACCTACCTATTATTTATTTATACATATCTAGGTAGGTACGTTACAAAGTTATTTCATTGACGTCAAACTACACTTGTTTACCTCTCTATCAACTTGTATTTTCCCCTAATCCTAATTATAATATTTTTGTCGAAATAAAGAGATTTGTTCGTTCATATAAACTCAAAAACTCAAACTCAAAATTGATTTTATTCACGTAAGCCAACAAAGCATTTATGAATAGTCAGAATCTACCACCGGTTCGGAATGCTGCTTCCACTTAGAAAATCCGGCAAGAAACTCAATGGTTACTCTTTTCAATGAATTACAGATGGTGGTATAATAGTTTAAACTGAGACAACATGCCAAGGGTGTACTTCTTCAGCAATTAGATTTTAGCTTACTTACAGTAACAACCCCGGTTTCTTTAACATTGTTGCATGATATATTCTGCATAATTGCTATAATTTGCTTATCTACAACCAAGTTGGAAAATGTTCCTTTGTATTTAAAATTGCGATTCCAATCAGGAGATTTGACGTCATTGTATTCATTTTTTTTTTAATATTACTAGCAATGTCTGTTTATCACATTACTAGTATTCCCTTTAGCACCTCTAACTAAGCTAATGCTTGTGCTAGGAGTGGGCTCAAGTCAATAGTTTAATGGCCAGGATAGGGATCGAACCCGGAACCTCTCAGCTACGAGGACTGCCCCCTAACCACTAGGCTATTGACGAGATTTATTAGAGCATTATGTCTCATTTACTTAATTATTTTGTTATTTTCGTTACACCCAATGGGACACCAGACTTAGATCTCAAGTCTTAGACCGCGGCCTTGAGTACGCTGTTGACGTGTAATTTGGTACTGGTCCCTTGTGACATTAGAATGACATTTCCAAGATCGATCTCAGGCTTGAGATCGAGTTATTAAGACGGGCCAATGTCATGACACTTTTGGGTATCATGGTGTATTACAATTAGGTATGTACTCTAGGGCGTATTCATTAGGCTTTCATTAATTAAAACGGTAACGGTAAATGAAACGGTATGGTAACCAAACGTACTGGTTGGTAAGGCTAAAATGCGTACAAGCTGGATGACGTCACGGATCGCGAGGCCACAACGGTTGCGGCTGGCGGGCCGCGCAGGGGCAACGCTCCGCCACGACACTGACGTGCACTGCCCCGCCTTCCACTATTCTTCGCACAAAGCACTCACTGCGCCCTTTTGCTTCTGTTGACCTAATTTCTATCGAATCAACGCGATACCGGAATAGGTTGCTATTTGGAGCCCGGTCTTAAAACGTCTATCGAACTACCATCTTGATTGTATTATGGACTACCTACTTATAACAGACGCATCATGCTTACTGCGAGTTCAAATTTAGAAAATAGAGACGCAAAATAATAGTCACATGGTAATATCTACTATGTAGAAAATGAAGAACCGTATTAATAGAATGCTCTCTAGTCTGAGAGAGTTCTTGGAAATATCATTCTTATGTAGTTCCAGTACTAAACGACATTTCAAAAGCATACCTACTCAAGACCGCTTCCAGACTTGAGATCGATTAATTAATACGGGGCTTATAATTAGGGTTTCACCCTGAAAGTATACCTTGATATCTAAATGTACATCATTGTTCTCTTTGTTCTAGCCTTCTGGACTGTTGGAACACCCACTATCGTATAGCTGCATGCAGGAGATTTACTGCATCTCACGGTGGGATCCCGCCAGGAAATACTGCCTGCGCATAGTGATGCCGCACGGATCGCTCTTACTACAGGTAAATACTCGTTACATAATATAATATACACACAATAGGTAGAGTCCCTTATACTGAAAATAAATAGTAGGTACTTACCTATCGTCACAGAAGACAATTATTAGACTATGGGTACTTGAACTTACCAAGCTATTATTATTTTATAATTGCGAGTATATAGCTATAAAATTGATGCGTAATTCTATTTTATTTTTTGCAGGCTAATGATGCCTATACGCGGGACCAATGGTATCATTCCATTGTATGGAGGGTGAGTAAATATTGATTTCCTTCCCGTTGCGGTTAGAACTACCTACTTACTTCATGTTTATTAAGTTACAAGTACAAATTATATTAATAACCACTTTTGTTTTTCAGAGAAACATAATAAGGTACAGGAATTTCCTTACGAAGACAGTGAGAAAAGAAGTCGTACTGAAAGAGCTTAAGGTAAATATTTAAATGGTAAACAAAGTTGGTCTTCTTGCGACTCGTGAACGTATTTTAACATGGTTACTGTGTGCGCCTACAGAACATGGTGGATTTCGTCATGACCACGCCTTTGCAAGACGAAAGCGTCACTCGGGGGCCTATGCAGATACTCACAGATTTGCTCAAAGAGGTAAATATTCAGACTCATTGGTATACCTTCACGTGTGATGACCTCCACGTGTCTCAGGATGACAGTGGAGCAGTGAACGTCTCCGACTGATGGATGAATGAAACGTTTGTAACCTATTTATAAACCAAATGTAGTTAGGTACTATCTCCGCTACGCATTTGAGGCTATAAAACAGATTTATGGGAACAAAAGTATTGTTGTAAGATAGTGGGAAATTTCCATTTCCATATACCTAAGTACTTACTTAAACACTCGTGTTGCAAGTGGACATGTGGGTACTGTGTGCCACAGTGTATTACAATGAAAATGACATTCGTGATCTGTTCATATATAAACGATTGACGTAGGTATAAGAAGATGCTTGTATTCGTACCTACTTACGGCTACGCTTACTATAATTGCTTAATGGCTAATATCGGGGTACATGGTAGGTATAAGTATACAAACAACAAACACTATCCAAGTAATTCCGCTAATCAATTTAACGATCTTTGCAAAGAAGGAGCAAACACACCGTTGATGAAGAAAATGGATTGTTTTTATTTCAGTAAATCATGCACTCAGCGCGTGCTCAAAATATTTGCATTAGAATTACTTACGGATAACTTCGGTACATTTTGATAAGCATATAATAATTAATTTAAAGGAGTCTTTTGATAAAAATACATTCAGATTATACAGCAATCTTATGTCCGATCAGTAAATCGTAGCAACGTACATTTCCCTGTGCAAAGTACAAGTAACATAGAAACGGATAGTCTACGACAATAACAAATCATCATCGTTATGTACACTCCCAGTAATGCGCAAGCAATTAATAGATAAGTTGCCATTGCATATCTCGCAGACTTTTATAACAACATTCGTTAGCAACGCATTAATAGCCACACACACCCAAATATACTCAATTTAACCAATCGCAGAGAATATTGTAACATATGTCTACCTATACCGGCATTATTCATTTAAATATATTTGTTGTAATCTTAATTCAAGGATATAGGTTTCCTCCCAACCAACCACCATATAGGTGCCCAAGTTTGATATTTCCCCTAGGACTTGCTGAGGATCAAACCTCGGCGTCTTCGTCAGATGGACCTGTCAGTGACTCAAATTAATATTTATTACTAGCTGAGCCCGCGACTTCGTCCGCGTGGAATTTAACTTAACAAAAACGCCCGCTCCCGCGTTATGAGCCCGCGCGGCAGGACCCATTTTTTTATATTTTGTTTTTCTTAAATAAAAGTAGTCTAAGTTACTGCTTATAATATCAGCTATCTGCCAGTGAAAGTCCCGTCAAAATCGGACCAGCCGTTTCGGAGATACTCTTTGATTTAATGTGTTTTTATTTTTTTACGCGGAACCCTAATTGTTTTTCTAAAATTAAAGTAGCCTTAGTTACTCCCTATAACATCAGCTATCTACCAGTGAAAGACCCGTCAAAATCGGTCCAGCCGTTTCGGAGATTACCCGGAACAAACACACAGACAGACAGACAGACAGACAAAAATGTTTTCAATCCCGTTTTTGCTATAGGTGTCGTATGTACTTTCATAATAATATGCATTTAGTGAAAAGGTGTTATTTTGATATTACAAACAGACACTCCAATTGTATTTATTTGTATGTCTATTAGATATATTGGTAGGTATCTAGTTTAATTCATTCTAGTTGATCATGGCCGTGCAAGCTAAAGTAATTTATTCTGAAATGTTGCAGAATAAGGAAAGCCCTGATTGGGAGGAATGGGCGGAGAACGCGACGTTGGTTGCGGCTCCGCTGCTGGCGGAGCGGTGCGCGTCGGGCGAGCTGTGCGCGCTGCTGGCGCGGCTGTGCCGGCGGCGGCCGCGCGCCGCGCCGCTGCCCGCGCTCGCGCCGCCCGTGCGACGAGTCCTCACAAGGAACGTCGATTTCGCAAGAGCGCCAAATGCTCGAACCCTTGTTAGAGATTACATAAGGTATGTTATGTCTGATGTTCTATTAGCTTTTCATCGAAAGTCTGTTTGATAGATAAACAAATTATATAATGTTATCGTGTAGGTATATGTACCTAGAAGAATTAAAGTGAAAAACTAATTAGCTACTGAAGCAACTGTATTGTATGTAGTGGGCCTGCATTTTGACATAATAGTTATATCTTACAGCGCCCTCAGCGCGCACAACTCCGGCGGGTCCCTCGTGCGTCGGTTCGTGGAGGTGACGCACGGCAGCCGCGCCGCGTGCCCGTACCCGCGCGCCGCTCCCAACTTGGCCGCCGTCGCGCTGGCCGCCATCGACGAGCATTACCGGGATGCCACCACTCCTCACGTGTGCAATGATAGCGAGGAGGAAGTGTTGTGCTTCGCTGACATTCTGGAGCACATGTAAGTATTTGATCGTGTCGTGTTGATTTAAGAAAATACATCGCTCGCATTCCGTTCACTCACGACTCAGACGTCATGATATGCCATTGACCAGTGCGGTATTAACGTAAGACACAAACCCGGCAGGTGTTCATACGAGGACTGGGTGGTAGTGGTGGGCGCGGTGATGCAGCCGGTGCCGCTGTGCGCGGGCGCGCTGCGCTGCGCGCGCGTGGCGCGGCGGCTGGGCGCGGCGCTGCGCGCGCTGGCGCGGGACTCGCGCTGCGCGGCGCACGCGTGCGTGGCGCCCGCGCGCGCCGCGCGGCTCTACCCGCCCTCCTGGCTTCGAGCGGCCGCCCCCTCAGACCCATTGTTAGCGCTGCCCAACGAACAGCTGTGCGAGCTTTGGGGAGATATGGTGAGAGATTAAAGCAATGTTTCCGCTTAGGTAATATATTTAATCAAACACAACTATTATATCGAGATAAAATATACGAAAGAAACTGACACAGCAATCGATATTGAGTTTAATATTGTTGTTTTTATTTCAGCTCGGTAGTTTACTAAACTGCTGCTGTAAAAGGAAAAGCTTTTTGCAGAGTATGAGCAAGCAACTGCCAGATTTCGTTCTAGTCGCTTTAACTGAACATGTAAGTTAATTATACTTATTTATTTTCATATATTCATAAATTATGACATCAGTATTCTATTTTAACAAAGTTTGGACACGAGAAGTTCTTGATTAACTTTAAACTTGAAAAAGCCTTCCTGTGCCGAACCTACGCCTAGGTAGGTACTTGTTTCAGACATCTATACAAATAAATAAAATTGGAGAGTCTGTTTGTTATATCAAATAACACTTTTTCACTAAATGCATATGAAAGTACATACGGAACCTATAACAAAAACGCGATTATTTTGTCTGTCTGTATGTTTGCTCCGGGTAATCTCCGAAACGGCTGGACCGATTTTGACGGGATATTCATTGAATTAACAATTTAACTTCCACGCGGACGAAGTCGCGGGAACAGCTAGTCTACAATAAACATAGCCAATAAATTTAATGATTGTAATATTTGTAACAGCCAGCTGCATTGGAGGCTCTCTGTTTGATGCTGGAGTGGGAGGTCGTTAGTGGGGAGCAGACGCAGCTCGAGATCATCGCAGCCCTGCAGGGCACCGAGCTAGGACAGAAGTATTACAAGGACCTGTGCGAGAGGCAACAGAACCTGCAGCGTTTGGTGAGATATCATGTATTAATACGTACTTTAAAAGATCATCCTTGTAACGCATGTACCCTTCATGTACCTACCTACTAAATACGTAAACGCGTAGGTACATCATAAAATACTTAAAAGTAGGTAGTTATGGTTGTGTAATACTTTCGCTTTCTAAAGTTGAATTATGAAAGCCCGAAAACCATACTCTCTAATTTACTTTTAAAATTATCGTTATGCAACGTAATATTTATCTTGGTATCACACATTTCTATATTTCATAACACCATTTACAATTTATAATACCCGTACATGTAGGTAGGTATTATGCGTAACATATACGTACTTAAATGTTATCTAAAGCCTAACCACTGAGAAGAAACTTAACACCAAAACTTTAAAGATCCGCAAGGAAGTTTGTGTGACTAATTTGTGTTTGGTGCGTCAGCAAGCGGAGGGCGGGCCGCGGCGGCTGGCGCTGCCGGTGCGCGCCACGGACGCGGACGTGGGCGCGCTGCTGGCGGCCGGCGCGTTCGGCAACCTCGAGTGCCTCTCGCTCGCCTTCACCAGCGTCACCAGCGCCTGCGCGCACCATCTCATTAAGGTGACCATCACACGAACGTTGCCATTTATTAGAGGAAAGTTGATATCCACGACCCAGGGATCTCAGAAGGATGGTACTGTATTTCGCATTGCGGCTCTGTTCGTCATGTGCGAAAAATTTAATTATTTTTTACTATGTCTAATAAATGTATCAATTTAGTCAGCGAACACTCGCATATAAATGAACCGGTACAACTACAAACGCAAAGTTAGATACCTACTGAGTTCTTATCTTCTATATAAAATTCTCGTGTCACAATGTTAGTTAACATACTTACTCCTCCGAAACGGCTCGACCGATTTTCATGTCATTTTCTGTGCATATCGGGTAGGTCTGAGATTCGGCTACTATCTATTTTTCATACCCCTAAATATTAAGGGTGGTCCACATTCCACGCGGACGGTGTCGCGGGGCACAGTTAGTATTTTATAAGATACTACATTGCGGTTACATTATTCGAGTTTTAGTAAGGATCCCCAATTTTTTTGAAAATATATTTTAGCCTATGTCACCCGGGGATAGTGTAGCTTCCCAACAGTGAAAGAATTTTTCAAATCGGTTCAGTAGTTTCGGAGCCTATTCATTACAATCAAACAAATAAAGTTTTCCTCTTTATAATATTAGTATGAAATGCTAGACCTATATGTCTGTAACTGTACATACCTAAGTAAGTTACAAACTGCCTGATCATCATCCAAATAAACGAAGCTTACTTTATTTTGTCAGCATATTTATATAGGTACCTGCGGATAAAAATAACTACACATATTTAACTTCCTACTTACGCACTTTGGCCTAATGTCAAAAACAAACAGCGGAAATCGTGATGAGCATAAAAATATATATTTTGCATAATCATTGGGTAAGTACCTGATGCAACACAAAGTCATTGATAGAAAAAAACGTGATTATCAAAAAAGGATTTTCGTCGCAGTTGCCTTCCCTCCGCTACTTGAACCTGTGGGCGACCAAGTTCGGCGACAGCGGCGTGCAGCTGATCGCGGAGCATCTGCCGCGCCTGCAAGTCCTCAACCTGTGCGAAACGCCCGTCTCGGACAAAGGAATTGAAGCTCTATCAGGTACGATATTCATCAAACCATGTGATCCTTCTATGGTGCAAAACACTATCTAGCGTCAAAAATCATACTGCAAACTTTTGCATGTATAAGACTAAGAAGTAGGTAAAGTTGGAGTACTTGTTCGGTCGTATTAACCCCCGACGAAAAAAGAGGGGTGTAATAAGTTTAACATGTGTGCCTGTCTGTGGCACCGTAGCGCCCAAGTGGATGAACCGATTTTAATTTTGTTAGAAAGGTATTCTGATCGAGAGTCTTAGCTATGTTTCATGAAAATTCGTTCGAAAATTATCAGCTCTTTAGTAGCTTAAAAAGTCGTCGCATCGGAGGTTTTTAGTTATATTATTGAGGTTTTCTGCTGTTCCCTAGCTACATTTTTACCTAATAATATACCAATAATACTTCAAGTCTACAATGCTTCGAAGTCGTACCAGGATGTCAACGACTTGTTTTATTTACAGGGCTGTCGAACTTGCGTCGACTAAACTTGAATAGCACCAAGTTATCAGCGGAGGCGTTCGAGGTGCTGCGGCGGCGGCTGCCCGCGCTGCAGGAGTACGACATCCGCTACACGGAGGCGTGGTGACAGCGCCCGCGCAGCCGCCGCTCCGCCTCCACCATGTAGACCCGCGCCGGAGCCCTAACACTAGTCTCCACCACATTCTCTCTTCAAAAATAATAAAGAGAGAGCGACTTGGTGTGACAATATCCGGGAGATGTGCGGCACTTTAAAAATGTGCTGATACTAAAGATCTCAATAGGATGTATTAAGTGTCTACAGATGAAAGTATAGTGCAACGAGGATATTACTGTATTCATCAAATAATGTTCAATTCTTTAATGTCGCAATGTTTATCTTCGCGGTTTAAATTATAAGTAAATGCCACTGTCCTTTGGTTCTTAATTCAAGTGCAAACAGAAAGACGAACAGGTAGATAGGTCTGTTGAAAGATATAACGCTGAATATTGCCACTACTCATGCCCATGTTATGTAAATAATAATAGTCGCCGACTGTTCTAATATCTTAATCGATCTACAGTAGATTAATATTTACAGGTTATTATTAGACATTTATCACTAAATCGAATTTAATGTTAGATTATATTATACTTAATAATGATGTAAATATAAGATTTGCGAGTTTTGCACAATAAATGTCGCGGTCCAGTCGATATTTCGAATTTACTGATTGCTAAAAGGCCAGCAAGGAATGTTATTCGTGTTAATTATAATGTAATGTATAAATAAACACCAGGGATGGTATGTTTCCTTGCCATGTAGGATTCTGGGCCTGCGATAGACACTCTGTATTCTGTAAGATTATTTATTTATTTAATATTAAATACAATTTGTCAAATGCACCATGATACGATGTCAATATCGATCATTCTATTTAATGCGGATATGTATTGTCTCTATTACTGTCACTTGAACTGCCCTATATAATAATTAGTGTATTTCCATAATCCCTTATCAGATCTAAAAATAATGCAAGCACTTCAGTCGAGCTACATATTATACAGAGTATACGCACACATGTGAAGCATTTAAGTTGTACGATAATGTTGTAGATGTAATAATATATAAAGATAATTATTTAGATTTATAGAACTACGCTTAAATCTTAGTATTGTTACAATAGGATCTGTAAGAAGCCTGGGCTGTGAGAAAGAGAACCAAACATTTGAATGGAGGTTATCTTGTAGAGGATTTAATGTATCTGTAACCGTTTGTGATGTATGTTGGTGTAACAATTTATGTCCTATACCCGGGAGACGAGTGGCTTCGCTTACTCGGCCGTTCACTAAGACACGTATTAATAAATCAATCTCAAGTCTAAGACCGATCTTGGAAACGTCAATTCCATACAAAATTACATGTCAAAAGCGTACTTTACTTAATATCGCTCTCAGACTTAATTAAGATCGATTTATTATTAAGAGCCTAAGTGTTCCTCTGAACGACGTGGAGTACCGAACGTTATAAATATAGATTTAACAATTTTTTTACCGATTATAAACGGTAAAATATCGAAACCGAGCATAGATGATATACAATTAAATAAGATCCCACCTACTTTACTGTACCTAACTAATTTTGGCTACTGTCGGCTAACCATTATAGTCTCGATGCCTAGTCGTTTGTAGTTAAGTAACCTCTGGCCTAAGAATATGATAACTACGCTTTATCTATGTTCTGTCTGTGACCACTTCTATGTAAATCTAAAGTGTATAATGTATCTACGTGTACATACAGTTTTTAATTAGACGAAGTTGACAACACCCTGTATTCGAGTTTAGTAACTACGGAACTACGGATCGGTACTTAGGCCAGAAATCAGAATTATTGATTATAAAACTACCCAATCCTATAAGTAATTAACTTTATTGAGACAAATCGTTTTAAATTAGATATGAAAATTATATTACACTAATTCACTATAAATTATAAATTGTAATTTAACTTGGACAATATCCAGAATGCAAAGTATTGAAAGCAAATTTTGTACATAACTACAAAACATAATGGGAACTGAGTAACTGTTAATGATGTTATGTCATATGAAGAGATACAAGACTTATCCATTGTATAAAGTCGGAAGTGTGAATTTTTAAATAAATAATTAAAAACAATTACTTCTTTTTTATTCCATCTAATATCTATCATAGACTGCTATGGAGAGCAGTCGAGCCTATCTTTAACCGCCTTCCAAAAAATGAGGTTCTTTGTTCATCTTTATATAGTTGTATGAATATTTAGTTTTTTTACCCAAGTCCTTTGAAGTGTGTATAATTTTTTTATTAAAATATTTTTTATATAAAATTTAATTTAGAATAAAGACTTTTTCACGAAATTTTATAAGCAGGCACCTAAAACAGAGTTAGTAATAAACAAAACTACTTCATTTTTCTATTTACTAAGGAATATATTTGAGTAATTTCCATTACTATATAGAACGTGTGTGATACATAGTTATTCATTTACCTTTTATACATTTATCCATCACTTTTGAATTTAATATTAACGTTCTATAGTTACTGATTGCATGGTTTTATATACAAACCAAAAATGTACCTACCATATACAGGTTGTAAGGAACATCATAACGAAAACTGATACCATGTATTCAACTCATGATTCTGTTGGAATATTCCGTCAATATTTTCATAAATTATGCTCAAATTTTCTTAATTTTTAATAGATTTTAGCATGATATAATTATATAAATCTTTATTCCAGCGATTTTACATAAATAAATACTATTTTATACATAAACCGCAATGTAATTTCAGACTCAAAAAGTTCGAGGGCGCATTTAATGATATAATTAATTTTAAAATGCTGGATTTTTTTTTTGCAAATTTCATGAAAACTTCGACGGAAAATTCCAACATGATCATGAGTTGAATACATGGTATCAGTTTTCGTTAAGATGCCTCTTACACCCTGTATAATGGCTGTACCTATAATATTATATATTATTTACAAACCCAAATCTTATGATAATGATAACTTATCTCTACAAGGGGGAAGGGCTGGAACGCGAGATAATAATCGTTTAAAATATACCTTATATTTCACTATGACGAAAGGATCATACAGTAACTCAAACATTGATAGTTTACGTCTCTAAAACAAGGACACAAATTTAAATATTTTTGTTATATGTAGAGGCGGTGTCTACACAGCACAATTATATTAATTTCGAATAATCTTGCGAAATTAAGTAAAATACCTATAACTCATCAATTATCGATGGTTATGTTATAAAGTTTACTATTTCTCTGTGTGTAATCAAAAAGTTATGATAAGTTCTAATCTATTATTTTTACATCAAGTTAAATTAGATTAACGTTTAATAATAGTAAAAAATAGCTACTATATTAATAATAAAATTATAGTTGAATGGGCTGTCAATCTCGTGCACTTTTAATACCCCTACGCATTATAGTTTAAACTTTAACAGCAAAACCCAATATTATAGTATCCTATAATAAACCACAAGATTAACAATATGAGTAGATGGGACACTCGCGCTTTTGACGCGTTCACATATGCACAGACAACTGCACGACACAAGCCGCATCTGCGCAGGAGTCTATTTGAGACTGCTTGGGTGATCGTCGTGAACGTCCTTTGCCGCGATTGGTTCGCCAGCAAGTCCCCACACGTCATCGTGTAACGACTCATGACGACATCTGCTTTGCATCGGGCATCAAATACCAAACAAATGATTCCAATCTTTCCATTTCAACGCCATCCGTGCGTACCGAGATGGATTGACGCGTACAGTTAGGGTCAGCGCAGGCAATGTAAGGTAGGCGCGAGCAATTTTCGATGTCATCTTATAAATAATTTAACATATTTAATCAGTATAAAATGGCATAATCGCAGTTTCATTAATGGCTTTTTATTGAAGCCCCATCATGATATAATGTTTTCTTAATTCATTATTGATTGCTTGCTCGTACGTTACGCTCTATCTACGCTTGTTCTTAGCCATTTTTAAAGAGGTTAATTATGATGACAATATATGAAGTTCCAATCCACTCATTTTATTCAATCTTATGACTAAACTTTAGATAACTAATAAGTATGCCGGTTACACGGTCGAAACTTTCAATCAAGGATCTATCAGAAGCAATGAGATAAACCCTAATTACGATCTCACAAAGGCTTTTCCCACAACGTTATCTTTCAAAATATTTCCTCTCAAGTCATGCTCGCATTCTAAACTATGGACATAATTTTAAACTTAAACTAAAACTCTACGACTGCCATTTAAAAAATAACAAAACAGTATAAAACGACCATGTAATGCCAATAAATCAATAGTGTATATAAAACATATAAATAAAATTACATACAGATTAATAACAGTACAATCAGCGAGTATAAGTAAATAATAGTTCAACATACATACAACATAATACACAGTCAGCTACATTTACATACATTTTAACAAAATTTTAAATACAAAAAGCTACGAAATCCTCCGACACCGACTTAACCTCCTCATGGCTAAAGCGCCCATCTAGCCCGCTTAGTTCAAATTTTTTGAGGTTTTTTAGAATTGTTTCAAAATCTGACAATAATAAAAGGCACATTTTGTAATTCGCGACAAAGACCGTGTGCAGTGCATTTATTAATATATCCAACTTACTCTAAAACATTTCAAGAACGACAGCTATCCAGATAATCTGGCAATTTTTGTATATTTAGTGATTAACTAGTATCATATCCACCGTGATAATATTTAGAGTAAAATAAATGTATTAATAAACGCACTGCATACTGTGTTTGTCGCAAATCACAAAATGTTGTCTTAAATGTTGGATAAACTATAAAAATACTCGAAAATTTTGAATTTCGCGGGCTAGACAGGCGCCTTCACCTTATACAATTTGATTTCAAATTAATTTAAATGAGAGACTAGTGCTGCACTGTAGCTGTAACTTCGCTTGCGTGGGCTACCGTGTTTTCAGGGTTCCATATGTAAATATATATCTGTGGTTCCATACCTCAAAAGGATAAAACGGAACCCTTACTGAATGAATTTCTTGTCTGTCTGTTTGTCCGTTTGTAATATACTGACGTAAACATTAAATTTTTCGAAGTTTTTTTTTAACAGTATTCTATTTTCTGAACGATTCTGAACGAAGTAGTTACCAACCTACAAGCTCTTAACATGCCAATTTTTATTAAAAATCATTCTCATTCAATAATGTATGTAGAAAACTTTCTTAAAATTTAATGCAAATGAAAATAAATATGCGTTTCGAAGATTTGACAATACACCCACCATTTATTTTTAATGTGATAATTTATATGTCTTATTAGTGGGATTTTAAGCACATCATTTTGCACTTCATTCTCCTTGAAATTTGGGTAGAAATATATATGTTCCGTCCGACTATACTCATTAGTAGTATAGTATAGTAGGTAGTTAATACAAATATGTCTAATAATGACATTAATTAGTTATATTATCATTTTAAAACAGGAAAGTAGACGTTTTTGTGCAATGGGATGTGATAAAACAATGAAACACGCTTAATTCAATTACACATTAATGTACGGGACTATTAGCTATTATGGTATGCTCAGTTTTGACCAAACTATTTTAAACCAATTTCATCCAATTAACGTGTCAAGTACCAAATGATTGTAATGATACAATTTAATACTGGTTAAATTATAATTTTATAGTATAAACACTTTTTGTACAAGTTCATTCATTTCTCCGTCTGTGAACATGACCGGCGAGTGAACATTCCAGACATTTGCCGCCTGCTTTTGATGATCCGTTATTTATTATACTTGTTATTTTTTTGTTTGCATGAAATCGACAAATAAATACTCCAAATGAATTTTACCATTTTGCTAGTAACCGATGGCGGCGGCGGGGCACGTTACCGCTATTTGGTGAACGCTGCGAACACCGCCCACATGATCTCGCAGGCGTCGGGCCGCATGGCCTCGGCCTCGAAGTCCAGATCCAACAGCGCGCGCACGCGGCGCGTCGCCAACTCGTAGTCCTCATCCGAGAGCGGCGCAAACGCGTTTTCTAGTACATCCGCTGAATGGGCGAGCATCAATAGCGCTAAAGAGCGCTTATCGGCGTGCGCGACGTCGGTGATCGAGCGCCGAAGAGCGGCTTCCTGAACCTGCAACATTAAATTTATAATTCCAGTATACACATCACTATTAGGGCGCGTTAACACGGTGTTTTTTTTCGGGCAAGATGACGCGCGTTTTGCGCACTATAAATGGGATTCAATCGTAGCCACAGGGCAGTGAAGCCGTGGTCGTGTCCCTTGTGGCGCCCTTGAGCTAGGTGCCCCCCTGCCCCTCTGGCTGGAGCGCACTTGCGCTCGCCCTCTGTCCGGGTGAAGTTGTTATGGCCACTCTGGCTTACAACATTTAGTCAATTAAAAAGAAAAAAAAAACCCACAAGGCAGCGATATGGCCATATATGGCACATTAAACGCGTCATCTGCGCCGAAACAAAAACGCCGTGTGAATGCACCGTACAAACTAACGTTATCGCAATTAACTGCTTGTGTTTGTGTAATGTTTGTATGTTGTGAATACCGTTGACTACAGCATTCGACTTTGCTATTGAACACTGGAAAAAGTTGTTTTTAAAAAGTCACCTGTTACAAAGTTACAAAAGAGCAAACAGTTCGTAACATGCATATTTAAACAACGGATTTCTATTGATATTACGACAAAATATTATTTATTATTATAGCTGCAGAATGCACTAGACACACATAAACAAAGTACAAATTGTACAAATATGTTTTATCAAGAATTAATTTACTGATATTATTTAGTGATTATACTGATAAAAACCTTTTTAAATCACTGAATTGAAAAAGGTTTTTAATATAAAACTTGGATATCACCACTTTAATGTTATAAAACAAACCAAGAACTGATAACGTTATCATTTCCGTGTTGTTTTCATAGGCTTTTTAGTAAAACTTACATACCTACTAGTATAGCATTAATGTTCACGATAAAAAAACCTGACTCAATTATTTGGTCCCGAACTAAGTTAGATGTATTTTAGGTGCCATATCTGTGACCATTCCATACAATGGACTGGAGGCAATCCAAGTAACCCCCAGACAGGAGAAAATTATGAAAATGGCATTTTCGAAATTTGACCTGATGGGAATCGAACCTATAATAGCTTAGAACAGTGAGCGGAGGAACCGAAACCACTAAACAATGGTCCAAATCATAATTTTCAGAAACAATCTGACATTTAATTTGGTCAATTTAAAATAGCTTCAAGGTTAGTTACTTCAATAGAGTAGAATACATATATGTAATTTTCCTGTTTTGGCCAATACTGAGTTTATTTGCCAATTATTCTAACTATCACTTACACCCACAATTTTTCCTGATAAATGCTATATATAAAGCTAATCAATCAAGAAGTAAAATAATGTAGAAAAATATATTTGATGTTTTGAGCATCATTAAATTAATTATGGAATGAGTAACTGTTACCTTCTTGACCAGTCTGCATTTAATAACATTGTCTGTTAAGGGATGTGTGGTCATGTCAAACAACAAAAAGTTCTGTTTCTCTGTAGTCAGGACTCCTTTCTCAACAAGATTTTTTGCCAGCCTTTCACGGACATTTTTCAATTGATATTTTAGTTTCATTGGATTCCATGTTTCACCTAGAAATTGAACAACGGCATTAGTTTTTATAGTCAGATTTAATTTTTAATTTAATTCTATTTCATATTCACACAAGTTGTAAAGATATCATGCAACCCATAGTCTGCTCATGTGAACTATGTGGGTAAACTAAGGGCAATAAATGGTCAGACTCCCCAATCTGTATGCACGTCCTGTATTAGGTATGTATACAATACAAACATAACATACATAGACATTAAATTATAGAACATTGGGTTATGTGACTGCCTACTAACACAGACACTATACAAGGTGACACATAATGGGTATACTTTTTTTTTCTAAACTTACCTTTTTAATTCTAAAACCTTTGGAGGGAACTTGAAAAACAAAAGGTGTTATAGGAATACAGCTGTTGACCGATTTCACAAGTCTACAAAACCTTTAGTACTTCAACTGCCCCACAAAGCCGATAGTTTGAGATTTACAAAGTTAAGTTGCAAAAAAAAATAGTATACCCTTTTTGTATCACCTAGTATAATGGCTGTATTAACAAATAAACAATTGCAAAGAGACAAACCACTGAGATATTCTATCCAGCTCTGCACTGACTCCGGAGGATCAGTCTCTTTCATGTGTTTCAAGGCTTCGTCAAGCAAAACGTCCCCTGTTGGTGTGTCTGAAGAATATTATAAAATTAGTTAATAAAAACATTCAAATCCTGGATTTCAAACGGTTTTAAAGACATTTTAAATTAGACTTGGCCCACTACACTCTCCCACCACTGTTGCACCTGTAAGCCTGGGTCTGCAGTGGTGAACAATGAAGACACTGAGGTTTGACCCACACCAGGTTCCAGAAAAAATTAAATCATTTCGATCCCACAACAGCAAATAATATATATAAATGTTTTTATTTTGGTTGTTTATATTTAAGCTGTTGGCATTTTTCATTGTTTTTGATTTGATATAAGTATTGAAAAACACCAACAAGATAACAACAACAAAAAGTATCTCAAATAAAACTTAACACAATTTGTTGATAAACATTCTATGGAAGATTTAATATATGTACAAGAAATTGTTTTATTGAATAAGCACACAGTAACTATAAAACTGAATAAAATTTGTAACTAGATTTTTACGAAATTTATTATAATTTGTACCGAAGCAAGTAGGTACGTAAGTAGGTACCTACTTATACATAATAATCACAAGCACTCTCACCTGATTTAACTATTACTTTTCTAGATAACAACCCCTTTCTACGCATACCAGCTCGCTCTAATTCTACGCGCCCTCTCAGACCAAGTTCAATTAAAATACATCCTCGCAAGCCACTGGATATGCAATCATTCCAAAATGATGTGTAACCCTGAAAAGACCATCGCACGAGATGAGTAAGTCACGACATCCATTATTTATACTAGTCACTTCGTAAATCCGAAATATATGCGCCTTTACCTCTTTGTCCTTTAATCCTAAAAGTAATACTTCCTCCATCAATGTCAATCGGGTTTCCTTTGAATCCCCGTCATCATAATTTTTATCATTTTTCTTATCATCGACGTCGTGGTTTTCCTTTAGTCCTCCTTCTGCATTTTCCTTTAATACGTTCCTTCGTTGCACCAGCCCCTCAGTTCGATTCATTTTAACATTTAATAAAATTCAAGTAAGTAAACAAATTGATTTATTATAAGAAAATAATTAGTCACTTTTGGAAATCTGTTAACGAATAGAGTTGACGTTTCATATGCGACGTGATGTTGTTGTGCAAAACATGGCCGACGAACGGAATGAATGAAACTCGAGAAAGAATGAACAAAACGACATACTCATTCCACTCGTTATTCTTTTTTTCTTTTTCGCTTTTTGTATTCAGCCAGTGTCAAATCAAATAATGTTTCCAACATTTATTTATGCATCAAGTACATGAGTGTTTTCGGCTAGGCCTAATATACCACTAAGCCCTTTCAGTAAAGTGAAAGAATAGATTTTATGTGCTCAATGCATAATTAAACTTGAAAATATACTTCTACCTGACTTTGGTTAAATGCGATAAGCTATCCAAACAATAAAAAAACTTTCATAATAATACTAATATTAAACAATAGAGGTCGCCACCAATATTTTCAATAAAGAATGCATAAAATCCTGTTCCAGAAATAGACTTGTTCCTATCCAAGCGAACCATCAAAGCTTCTACGATGATTTAAAATACATACCTTTATATATAGGTATCCGTATGGATGTAGTCATTGTAAATAGGTAGGTAGGTAAGTATGTATTAGGGAATAAGTACTCCCAGAGTTACCTGAAAATTGTTTGTCAATGTATCTACCTACTTTAATTTCGTCTTATCATCATTGGACATTGTCTCTTTAGCGAGGTCAAGTCTTTGCTATAATCTGAAGATTGTTGTCTACCATGGCCAACGAGAAGCGTTAATTACTAAATGGTACCTTACCTAATTATTGTCGACTTCAAGTCGGTCACCAGCCGGGCTCACCACCCGGAAATTTTATAAATTAATTGTATGTTGTATGTACCTATATAGGTACAGGGCAGATATGCAGTCTGTATTTTTTGTTCTTAAGGCTAACGCCTTTACTTTTTAAGATATTTTGGCAATCAGCAAGAAAAAAGGGGAAATTACACAAAAACTTTCGACTATCATTCTTTGTAACGTCATGTCAGTCTATTCTTCCTTAGTAAGGTAGAGCGCAGTTTTGATCCTTAGTTTTGAGAGACAGAAATGATTGGTATCAAAAAGGTTCAATTGCCCATTTTCGTTTCGATGACTGTCGACTGCCCTAAGAATTTTTTTCTGTAGGTATCTACAACGGTTGAGGTACCAGCACTTACTACCACGTCCAAAAAAATACACCCTGTATAAGAGGAGGAATTATAAATAAATGGTAGTAGTAGATTGGATTTGGAAGCCACCTACACAATTTAGTTGCCACGTGAACAAGCTACACAAGAAATGAAACAGGATATAGGTACAGTCATAACTAATACCTAGATAGATTCAACACAGATAAGATATTGTTTTACGTTAAACTGGAATACATTACAAATAATGAGGCAATCACCTCTGATTAGCCGAAGTTAGCGTTGTTTATCAGTCTCCGTTGAGAAATACAGTGCACGCGTGTAAACGACGCGCGCTCAGTCATCTGCGCGGCCGCATGCGAGCACGTGCGCTGTGATACCAGCAGGAACGGGCGCGCCATGGATGTGGAGCACCAACAGAACCACAACAACGTATGTACATATTTATTTCTAAATTTATTAAACCCATCACGCGACTACGAAATTCTTTCCCACTCTCGATGATCAGACCATTGCATAAATTACCATAATAGACTTTGCACTCGTATGAATCTTTTTAGCGCGCGCAAAAAATTTTGGTGTTTACCATGTCTTCGCGAATAGTGAAGTGAACTTTACTCTTTACGTGTACGGGCGGGCAGCAGGGCAAGTCGCCAGTTGGCCGCGCCGCGTCGCCTCGGCTGCTACGATCCGGACCAACGTTTTCCGTCCACACACGACCTACACAGGGTCAGTCGACTCTCCAAAATTTAAAACATTTCCAGCTACGAACTATTATTATTTTATTTCGCTAGCTGTCTAAGTGCGTTTCATAGCTCAGATGAGCTAAATATGTGCTATACCATAATAGTGCCATAACTAAGTGCAGTGAGGAAATATATCGATTTATTTTTATTATATATTTGTTTAGGTAAGTTATGTATACCTACTTATTGAATAGTGTGTACATCATGTTGGTCTATTAGTTACTTTACAGTAATAATAAAAATGTTGAATAAACCTAGTACCATGTTACAAGAGGTACAGTGATCTCGTACCAATACCATCTCATAATGTAAAGTAACAGTAGGTATGTGCTCACCTACCACACATTCGAAATACTCAGCGAGCAGTAACCCGTTACACCCGTTAGCTGCCGACTGCCCAAATTAACATAGACGTGAGACGTTTCGCATATTTCGCTATCATAAAAGGCATTATTTTATTCCGTGCTATCATACCAAAGAACAATTTACTGACTCCAGTTTCTATTTAATAATTATTAGATTGATAGGTAGTCTAGTATCCTTTAAGCCGGATATTTACCCTGCTTGAATATGTAGTGTATAATTAACCTAGGTGGAACGTTTCAGCTGCAATGTAAATACCACCTTATCTGTCTTATACGTAATCACTGTAAAGTTCCTTATTTTCCTGTTTGCAATGTCATTCATGTGTGTCATGAAATAATCGTAGGTACTTTAATTATTCTGTTCTGAATCAGAACTAGTGATAAGCATTAACATCGCAGGTGAAGTTATTTTTGAAAAAAATATGTAAAAGTGCTTACCTACCTACATTTTTTATTAGTTTACTTTACCTAACTGCATTTTTTATTAGTTTCTAAGGAAACCTATTTTGAAGCATAAAGCTTACCGAAATAATTAACATCACACACATTTCAGTTACGGAATTAATATTTAATAGCACTCATTCCATCTCACTTCAACTTAGGTGTAATTAGTTCTTTCAGTGTTATTACCCGCCTGGTACAGTCGTCTGCACCTCTCCGGGAACATCTTCGACATAACCTGACCTCTCCTTATCACCGGTGTTAATTTGTAATTGTGCCACATTACTCTCCAGAAAATAATTAAACAGATATTACTCTAATCTATTCAGATCTTTAACTTAAACACTTATTCAAACTTTGGCTGTGATTATAACTACCGGCTACTTACATATTGTAGAATGAAGAGAGAAACTGAGGAAACAAACCTCAATATAATTAGTAGCTCTTCTACCAAATTCTAGACTAGTACCTTACTTTTAAGATTACTCTAAGTCTCTAGCTGTTTCCCTAAAAACATTTGATTGGTGTGCCTACGGTTATTCGTAAAAATGCAATTTATAATCGGATTAATTCTTTGCATGTTCCTATGTACACAGCTATGTACAAAACATCACGCCATACGCTGATAAGTGATAACTGTTCTCATTATCGCGCGTTATCCACCGCACCTACCTAGGGGTTAGGCACATGCTGTAATATTATAAGTAAGCTGGTATTAATACGTATCAAATCAACTCCTATCAGTAAACTCAAAATACCTAATATTCCGCGCTTTATTGTATCTGTTACTCTGTTACTTATACCTAATGCGGAGGATCCACTTGCTTGCCTTGGATAGGTTGGTAGGTGGGTATCGAAATAGGTACATATCCAAGTAGATATTCATATACAGGGTGATTCCAAAATTGTTGGCAATATATTGTATTATATAACATGTCTTTTTTAATCCAGATTATTTTAGAAATGACCTAATAATACATTTAACGTCTAAAATAAATACTTACCTGTGTAATTTAATGAAATAATACAAATTATTATTTTAATATTTAATAGTAAAAAGTTAAATTTAATAATAATTTGTTTGCTTACACGTAAGCTAAACTAAACTAAATAACTATGATTTCCCATTAGTTATAAGGTGTACCTAGGCGCGTGTACCCACAGACTTATAAATACTACGTGATGTACCTACCTAGGTGTACCTAAATGATATGTCGCACCATTAGCAGAGGAGAACCTAACAATCGAAACAAAACCACTATAAACAACTTGAAAAGAATCAACTGCACTTAAAAACCTTTATTTCCAATTATTAATCTTCTCTGTATCCATTAGCAGAGGAGAACCTAACAATCGAAACCAAACCACTATAAAACCGAAACGAAAACTTAACAATATTCGTTTTTAATCTTATAAAAAAAAATGATATGTCGCAGTGATACAATAAAAAATAATGATTTAATCAGATGACGCCTTTAATTAAATATAACCACTGATACGCGCCTTTATTTTATCACTATTTTAGTAAAATAGGTACTGTAGCTATTTATACAATGAGTATTATTTCTTATCAATTAATGATTCTTATAAATTACAGCCCAATTTCATATTTTTTTCTAATTCGTACCTACCTAGGTATTATGTAGGTATTTAGTTACTTACAGTCTAATTTAAAATTTACTTTCTTCTAAAATCTTCTATGAAAATTAATGATAATATCATCAAAACGTAGAACGCAAAAGACACGTGTGACACCACAAAGTACTAGGTATCAGTTCTGGATGAAGATCAAGAATGTCTAACATTAGACAAAACGACTAGACAATACTCTACAAGGCTGAAACTGAAAGTCCCAATGAAATGAATACCTGCCTGAAGTGTTTGTGTTGAATATGAAAAGTAGAGTAAAATATTTCATGTCTCATGCCCCCAAAGATGTGATAAGGGCACGAGTAGTAGGTGGTACCTATCTTATCACGGACGATATGTTTTTGTTTATTTCATCTAACATGTAATATGTACCTACATAACAATATTTACTAACCGATACAAATACATTCATGGATCATTATTATAAATGCCTTGTATTGCATTCGCTTGGATGTCTGGTACTGCAAGCATCTACGGGCTATGCAGACGTAGTCAAAACATAGTATAAAACAAAGTCGCTTCCCGCTGTCTGTATGCCCCTATGTATGCTTAGATCTTTAAAACTACGCAACGGATTTGGATGCGGTTTTTTAATAGATAGAATGATTCGAGAGGAAGGTTTATATGTATAATACATTCTAATTAAATTTGAAAATAGTAGAGAAAGCCGTGCGAAGCCGGGGCGGGTCGCTAGTACAATATATAAAAAGAAAATAGTGGCGTCTAGGGGCGCCCGAAAGAAGCGAAGCTTTATAGTATAACTAGCGACCCGCCCCGGCTTCGCAGGGGTATTTTTATGAGTGTTTCTCTATTATATTATGCAAGTATTATACATAAAAACCTTCCTCTTGAATCACTCTATCTATTAAAAAACCGCATCAAATTCCGTCGCGTAGTTTTGAAGATCTAAGCATACATAGGGGCATACAGACAGCGGGAAGCGACTTTGTTTTAGACTATGTATTGAAGCGTAGGGACTAAGAGTTAATTAAAACAGCTGCGGGACGCGCGCGCTGCAGCTGCCTCTCTGTATACCTATATAGGTGTCGTGTAACGCTACTGACGCTTAGCACGGAAAGAGTGGCCGCACAGCGCGGGCGCCCCGAACAATCGTAACAGTATAGAAGCTTCGCTAAAAAAAAACATGCCTTTAAATTTATATAGATATACCTATAATGAGCACACCCTATACGTACAGTGATAATATGTATATATTTATCAAATAAGTTTTAACCACGCATTTTTAAATAACTAAAGAAACTACTTACATGCCTATAACCATCTCTCTCAGAACTCCTTGTGTGTGGCTTTATTTGAACGTCGACAGATAACGGTGTGCGATAATTGTGGCAAACGATGACCCCTGTTGTCACCAGTTTTTTTTATTTACACAGGGTGTATAGGCTATAGAAATTTGAATTCATTGTATCTATATTGTAATAATATTGTGATAAATAAGTATATTCTAACGCCCGGCACTGTAGTCTATAATTAACAGTAAGAGGAATAAATTAAGTAATTTTTGCCAAATATTAATAGTTTTTTGACAACCCATACTGAGTTTCTTCTGTAGCACTCCATTAGACAACCTCCAGTAGTCCAACCTTAGACAATGGTCTAAGCAGACAACAAACAAACATTATCAAACATCTGGCCTATTTATTTTCTTTCTATAGTTATCTTAGAAACATCGAACCCGGAGAACGCGTCATCACTATTTCACTAAGTAATTAACATGCACAGCAGGCGTTGCGTCATCGGCACCGGCGACCGACTGAATCCCCTTATAACCCTAGACACGTGTTACAGCATTATTTGTAAATGTTCGCACCGACGGAAGTGAAATGCAGATTGCCACCGCCAGAACGAAATGCCTCATGCGCCTGCACTCTTGAGATATTTTTCATATTTTTATCCCAGCCACTCTTCAGGTAAAAACAAGGTTAAATAAGGAGTTGAATTAAACTATTTACAAATATTGCGAAGGAATTGCGATTAATTCACGAGTTCATCTAATTCAACATTAGTTTAGTCAACAATTCTTAGTTATACCTGCCTAATGGTTTATGCTTTTCGAGATTTTACGACTACCTTTAGTTTCTACATCACTTCATTTCAGGCATTTCATACATCAATATAATTTACAAACATAACTACTTAATTATAACCTACAGTGGGTACCGATGATGAGTTTAAAAATAAATCTGCAAACGCGTGTTAAATGACCGTGAATTTCAGTTTCAAGCTGATAATAAATCTATGTAGGTAATTATTTATAATCCCCTTCACTATCTAGATTCCCAATTCTGGAAGATGGGTAATGTGTACAGCGGCGTGCTATAAAAAGTAATACAAACTATTTGAATAAGAATCGACTTCAAACAAGAAGGGAGAGGTTCTCAATTAAGGGTCTACTGTTTGTATTTTTTGCGTAGAGCTTATGATTATACTTACTTGTTAATAATAATCTCTAGCTGTAACCAGGTAGGTGGATAAGATACCTTAAAAGGTAACTTATCTTAGTATTATCGGTAATGCTATTAATAACAGCTATTATTTTACATCATTAATCATTATAATACCTACATTTATAGCCGCTTTTACTGTTGAGTATAAATTATCAGTAGGTACTTAAGTACTAAACTTTTATAACTGCTGACTGAACGGATAGGTACCTAATAGTATGTAAGTACATAATGTCTGTTATGTAATGCTTATGCAATGCATATCGCAATATTATCTTTTATAATATATTGACGATAACATAATTTTAAACGTAGCTATTTACACATAGTCGGACCATCTCTGAATACCTACTTGTATTTTTGCACAAAATATACTTGTAGATAGATTCCTACCTACTTACTTTAATTTTTGCCAAACCATTGATTATTATCTACCGAAAAGCTATCTGGATTATACTTAAACTAGCTGTGCCCCCCGACTTCGTCCGCGTAGTATTTAACGTAGCAAAAATGTCGGGATTATCGGGATAAAAAGTATCCTATATGTTAGTCCCGGTTATAAACTATCTGTGTTCCAAATTTCATCCAAATCCGTTCAGTCGTTTTTGCGTGAAGGCGTAACAAACATACATCCACACTCACAAACTTTCACATTTATAATATTAGTAGGATGAATAAAAATTTTGGTCGTACCTGGTACCTATCTGCTTATGTATATTATATTTCTTACAATTTTGAAAAACAGCAAGGACGAAATGTCAGTTGTAGGTAAGTACCTACACTATTGTTTTCAGTTATCTTTGACCATGATCGAATAATTATCTATGCCTTTGACTGTACTAACCTTGGGTAAGAGTTCAAAGTCAATATTATAAGAGTGTAAAGTCTTCGTGTCGTCAGTTCAACGTACCTTACTACCTACTACTTATACAGTGAAGTGGAGTATGGAATGAGTACCTATGGGTTTCTTTACACTTTCACCCATCACGTTTATGCTTACGAAAGCTTTTGTATAGGTTGACAGGTGCAACGACACGTTATACAATGCAATTTTTAAATATACCTATTTGGCAAAATATTTGAATGTTAGTAATCGAATATGTCTATTTGTATGCTCTGCCTGTTCGTTCTAGCTAATCTCCGAAACGGCTGGATTTTGAGGCGAATTCACTGGCAGATAGCTAATGGAGCAACTTAGGACACTTTTATAATATTGGTGTTGTACCACGCGGGCAGAGCCAAGGACCACATCTAATACAATAATAATATAAATATAATATTGTACGGCACTATGATGCAAAGACGATACTTTTGTTATGACGGCGCCTTACTTATTTGCAACATTCAATAAAAATTATAAGTATTATTTTACTATCCTCAACGGTGGGTCAAATAGGCAACTAGATAATTAATCCTGATAGAACTGTAGATAAGATTACGAAACAATTATGAAATATATACTACTTAACTTAAAGTGCTATAAATATTATGCAAGTACTCTACTTACTTACCTAGATAAAAAGATAAGTAGGCAATTTCCTGCATATATTGCAGGGAATTTAGTAAATTAGTTAGTTTAGTTAGAGACACTTAAAACCGGCTAAGGCCTATTATCCGCAAAAAATATGGGTATTATTTAACTCACTTAATTAAACTTAATAAAATAACAAGATAGGTGTTTCAATAAATTATTTTTGCTGCAAACAGTAACTAACTACCTGGTTCACATAGAGCTATGCGACATGTTAGGTGAGTAATTGAGAGGAAAAATAATAGTAATTATAGTATAGTATTAGTATCTATTAATAACATAAAATATTGCAAATTTTTATTTCGAATGAATATGTAATGATTTCGTCTAATTATTTTAATAGCATAAAATTAACATTAAAATAGTTTCAGTAAAAGATAAGTTGACGTCACAGTTTGGTTAGCGTTTATCCGTTTTGGTAGAGATTTAGATTTTTTTGGTCGTAAGTATACGGTACCTACATTTCTTGTTAGCGTTTATATACATGCCAATAATAATTATTGACGACCGCTTGGCGCAGTGGTTCGTGCGTAGGCCGCTCGGCTCACTGCACTTGGTATTTGCGGGTTCGATTCCCGCCGGGGCAAATTTCGGAAATAGCCATTTCGCAATTTGCCCTAGTCTCGGTGTCACTGGGATCGCCCCTTGTCCATTGTACGGTACCCATAGTACAAGCATTGCTTAGTTTGGGACCATACCAGTTGGTGTGTCAGTCTGGCGATATTTATTTATTAAAGACGTAGTCTATGGAAGTCTGCTAAATAGTGTGAGACTGGAAAATAATTTCCAAATCCCTCTACCCCGCAGCGTGACTAACAGCTCTATATTTTTAAAGGAGTTCCTGTTTAAGGGTTAAATACCTCCTGGCATTCCGCAGTTCAACGCTACCGTTTCCCTATCAAATACATACAACCTACCTTGATTGATCGTTGTTTGTTTGAATTATAGTTATACCACGCAATGTAGCGATTTTGTATAATAGTTCCCTATCCGTGGGACATGACTCTACATTCTTTTTAAGTCCACATTTATTTAATATAAAATTAAATTACTTAGTAATTTGGCATAGTTGTTGTATAAATATCTACTTAGAGTGCCTACATACGTACCCTTATCTTAAATTAAATGTCTTTGTTACAGAACAACACAACATTGATAGTGGAGAACGGTGAAGCAATAGTTAAGGAAAATAAAATGCAAGTGCCCAATGGGATCGGCGGTGAGAAACACATGAATGGTGAGTAGGTATTTACTGCGTATATCTATCCTGCACAGTGTGTACACTGAGGAAAAAATAATCCAACGAAATATTTTTTGTGGTTTCTATTCTAGTATTATTTCTAGTATTCTCTACAAAACGTTTTGTGATCGTAGCATAGAGTTTTTGCAAGCCCTCGTATTCATAAATAATTTGCTGTACCTAATTACAAAACGCTTACTTAATAATACTATAAGGGATACTAGGAACGCCAAAATTATTGATTGTCATAACTTTACCACTACCTAATTAACTTTATCCATACGAAATTATGATCTGTATTTCGTGTTCTTTATATATATTCGTACCTATACCCCATTCGTACCTATTATAACAAAAAGTTAAACACGTTATAAAACAGAGTTATGTCGAATTTTCTTTTTTTTAATAGCACCGCTAGTTAGGGTTTTGTCCTGGAAAAATATTTCATTTAAAACAGTTTATAGGACAGAAGTACGTATTTTAATTCATGCTATTTATCCTTATATTTTACAAGCACGACAAGGAACTGCTACTTTTATTGAACTGTATGATATTTCTGAATAACAAACATGTCCTAGAAGCTGCCTGGAATACTTTTCCAGTTGTAACAAGGACTATACTAGTACAGCTGCTTATGTTGATCTATTTGACGACCGCTTGGCGTAGTGGTTCGAGCGTAGGCCGCTCGGCTCACCACTGCAGCTGGTGGTTGCGGGTTCGATTCCCGCCGTGGCAAATTTCGTTAATGGTCTTTTCGTAATTTGCCCTGGTCTGGGTGTCACTAGGATCGCCCCCAGTCCATTATACGGTACCCATAGTACAAGCGCTGCTTAGTTTGAGACCATACAGTTGGAGTGTTAGTCTGGCGATATTTATTATTATTATATACTTAATCCCTGCCTAAATCATGTTGTTCCGCAATTAGTTATAGGTTCTTATTTTGTTCCAATTAATAGAAATAAATTTAAATTTTTTCTTAACCTTATCTGTTATTTTATAATTATCATCTGACATTGAAATGCAGGCCTAACTCCAATTTTTCACTTATGTAGGTAATGTTGGTAAATATTAACATAGTTCCGAAATGGCATAGATAGAGTAAGTTATGGACTAAAATAATAAAACATCCGGTGCTATTCACCGCACATGTTAACTCCACATCCTTTGAGGTGGTCCAAGTGTAAACATTTACATAGACAATAATAGTACAATGCCAATATTGTGGAACCCTACTTCCAGGGCCTGACCAAGTGGTACCCGCAGACAGCTACACCTCAGTAGTGCCTGGGAATCATGTCAAATTACGGATCGAGCCTCGAGGGCTGGCCGCGGAGCCACCCGTCTCCGTTCCCGGCCTCCTCAACAGGATTGTCGCTCGGTACCCTGATGGTACCGCTCTGGCCACAAAGAAAGCGGACGGAAAATGGCATAAAATTACGTATAAGTAAGTGATAATTCCTCATTATATCGCCATTTGCTCTTAGGAATATTGTTACTATGATAAGACTTTTATTATGACATTGATATCATGATAATTTATTTACTTTTAATGTATAATGTAGGTAGGTACCTATTTACAGTGTATCTTGCAATTATGTTTTGTTTACGGATAAGGATATCCCCTGTATCATTTGATAAAAATGTAATCCACATGGATATACCAAGGATATTCATATCAGAGCTTATATAAGTTTATCAAAATTTGAATACATGTTATATTTCTTTCGATTAGTTTCCATAAATAAATAATGGTATTCAGATAAAAATTAATCCTTTTTCAGCGTGTTTTTATATACAGCGTCGGCAATCAAGCCTACCAGCCCGATTTTAAGTAGTTACCGTAGTCTATAGATGCTTAAATAAACTAAATTTCGTAAACGGCCTTTTCGTTATTTACTCTGGTCTGGGTGTCACTAGGATCGCCCCCAGTCCATTGTTCGGTACCCATAGTACAAGCGTTGTTTAGTTGGGGACCATACAGTCAGTGTGTCAGTCTGGCGATATTTATTATTATTATTTTTAAAATGGCATTGCCTGCACGATACCGACCTGAAGGAGGGCTTCCGGCACTCTCACTCATCGTACGAAACACAGCTATAATAGCTACTTAACGACGATCATGTGTGAGAGAGTGGCACTAATCCAGTGGAGCCAGCCCGTATATCAGCTATAGGTATAATAAAAGTCACAGATATAGATTTACATGGATAACGCAAATGCATGTACTTCGCGTGTACGAAACCCCGACAAAGCGACAAGGTTGGTCGCCGCTAATTTACAGTCCGCGGGACTACAGATGTATAAAATATGAGTATGAGCGAGATAATCACTCGAGAGAATCGTAGCGGGCGGAGGGGCATCGGCGGCATCGGTGTCTTTGAATCGGTTTGGATTTCCCGTCACTTGTGATGTCACAGTAAGTGTTAAAAATTCGGCACGCTTGGTTTCAATACAAATCGTGATACTTGCGTAATCTATGTAAATCTATATCTGTGATAAAAGTCAATAGGCTACAGTTTGACTCTACCACCGTTTGAAAATTGAAGTCCATGCTGATTATGTTATTATGCCACGATTTAATAATTTCCAGGCAATACCAAGAGCGAGTTCGGACGGTAGCGAAGGCGTTCATCAAGCTGGGGTTGGAGCGATACCACTCAGTGTGCATCCTCGGCTTCAACTCGGAGCAATGGTTCGTCGCGGACCTAGCGGCCATACATGCTGGGTTAGTAAATAATTATGCAGACCCAACATACAATACTCGAACTTATTACGTATTTAATAAGTCTCTAAATTACCTGTAACAGAAGTATCTAATTCTAAATATTATAATGGATTGCCTTCTGTAATAAAGGTAAGTAAGTACTTTGGTGACTGAAAACTGAAAAAAAATGAACCTTGTCCCACTCGTTTAAAATGATTTATTTCCTAGTGCGTACCTAGATTGTTGCTGTTCGCGTATACAATTTCGAATAACTAGCCACTAACTACTTAAGCATGCAATCCAAGATAATAGGTAGGTTCCAACGGTTCCATTTGTTCGTCCCAATGTCACTCCCATGCTCGTTGCGCCATAATTATAAGACTGACTGAGGCTATTTAACGACTTCTTCCGATTATATGATACATGCAATGAATGGTCGTATATCGCCATCAGAACCTGACAAACCAGTTTTGGTAAAAACATTACATTGTCCTTTAATCCATGTAGTTAGTATAGATGTAGATAAAACATTACTTATTATCCCACAACACGAAAGCGCTGATAAATATTAACACGCCCGTCACTCAGAAAATATGATGGTTACAAGGTATGCATAGTCTGTCTTCAAACGATATCTATACCTACATAGTATCATCAGCTAATTATGTAGGTAACATTTTTTGTACGATACCCATAGTATGACTGTTGCTTCTATTGGGACTATTATTTGCGTTTACAGTTGCAGGACTAGTCTGATTTTATTTCTGTATTCCTAATAATATTAATAGTTATTTATTTTTCTGACGTCGTTCGTGGAGGGCCAGGACCCCTTGAGCTAGTGGCCCCAGGGGGCACTACGCCGCCTAGCCTTGCGGTAGCTACGCCACTGGCTATATATTGGCATTGTTATGTGCCCGCAGGGGCTACGCCGCGGGTATCTACACGACAAACTCGGCGGACGCGTGCTACCACTGCCTTTTATCGTCCCGCGCCAACATCTGCGCCGTGCAAGACAAGAAGCAGCTCGATAAAATCCTCTCTGTGCGACAGAAGCTGCCGCATCTCAAGGCCATCGTGCAGTGGGAGGGAACGGTTGACACCTCGGTCCCTGGAGTTTATAGTGTAAGCTATATTAAATAACAAAAAAAAATTGTATAACTTGTGAAGACTTTTTTAAAAAAGCTTGTATTGTAGTATATGAGTAGGTATCGCCAGCTAACAAACACAATTGTATGGTCCCAAATAAGGCAATGCTTGTACCTTGGGTATCTTAAAATGGACCTCAGTGTCACCAAAGACCAGATCATATTACGAAAAGGCCATTTCCGAAAATTACTCTAACGGGAAACGAAATCTCACAACTCGGTTTCATACAGTTAAAAACGGCTGAACTTAAACTTAAAATTTTGCTGTTTCAGTGGGAACAAATAGTGGAAATGGGACAAAAGGAACCTGATACGGAACTCAACAATGTCCTGAAATCCATATCGGTCAATGAATGCTGCACATTAGTTTATACGGTAAGTAAATATATTTGAATTAAATCTATTGTCATTCATACATATACCTACCTAAGACACATCGTAAAATTATGCACACGAAACAGCTATAATAGTATAAAGGTTCTTATTATATAACTGTACTATGTTTTCCAGTCAGGCACGGTGGGTCCCCCGAAGGCGGTGATGCTGTCTCACGACAACCTGACGTGGGACGCGTTCAGCATCGGCGAGCGAGTCGCGGATCTCAAACCCATGCGCGAACGGCTCATCTCCTTCTTGCCGCTTAGTCACGTCGCTGCACAGGCAAGTAACATTCTAAACACCATATAGGTCCCTGCCCTTGACTCGAAGACAATTGTAAAAAGTCTTTCCTCTGCATTACAACATGGGTTCTTCGAAATTCAAGTTTGCAGAGACCCAAGTCTGTTAACCGCTCGGATCTCGCCCGAATTGCATTTGACTTGCAAAACGTCATTTTTGACAGTTTTCTGTAGTCCACTAACTCGCCCATCCATGCCGACCGATTTCTAACAAAAATGGGCGGGGTTTTTTTTGTTATGGCTCTGTCCTTTTGGACAAAGTGGACACCATAATACTTTTAAAACTGACGTAGCCAATCTAGGGCTCGTATAATCTCAAGTCTGAGAGCGATCTTGGAAATGTCATTTTTATGTCATACCGGTACAAAATGGCATGTCAAAATCGTACTCAAGACCGCTATCAAACTTGAGTCCGATTTATTAACACGGGCTTAGAGATGCTAATCAAAGTTATTAAGAAAATTACGCCTTAAATTGATTATTCTACAGGCTGGTTAGGTTCGCGTAATTTAAATTTGTTTTTTTATAAATTGTTGTTATTACAGGTTGTGGACATTTATACGACACTATCAAACGCAGTGCCTGTGTTCTTCGCGCAGCCAGACGCACTCAAGGGCAGTCTCGTGGAGACACTCAAGGAGGTGCGACCCACCAGGTAAAGTTCCTTTCAATAAATAATTTACCTACCTATATTCTTATATAATACAGGGTTATTACTGGTATTCCTTGTAGGGTGTGATATTAAACTGCTAGGTTTTTTAGAAATTTCATGATATAATCGCTTTAAATCACATTCGATAAGTAATTTCTTTTTAATTTTCATTATAAATAAATTAACTTTAGTTTTTTTGTCTTAATAAAAAATCACAAAATATATAAATGCAAATATTTTGCCTTGAAAACGACGAAATTTTTCGGAACATACAGGGGGTTCAGATTTGTTACATTTCAGCTCTTCTAACACACCCTGCATTGAATACGTCAATTTACAAGTCGGTAGGACCTAACCCTGTATTCCAGCATCTGCGTGCATTGATCTCGCTAATATTCAATTAATCAATGCAAAAACCTATTCCGTTTTTAAATTGCGATTTGTTTATTTTATTGTATGAACTTATCCATAGGTATTAATTTTACAGATTTTTAGCCGTGCCGCGTGTATGGGAGAAGATGTATGAAAAAATAATGGCGGTGGGCGCCGCTAACGGTTACGTGAAGAAACAAGTCGCGGCATGGGCTCGAGAAAAGGGGCTCCAGTACAACACCGCTAGAATCAAAGGGTGAGTGGAGAAAATTTGTGAATGAAAATGTACCTAGTACAAATAAATAAAATTGGAGTGTCTGTTTGTAATATCGAAATAACGCCTTTTCACTATATGCATATGAAATTTCATACGACAGCTATAGCAAAAAGGCGATTTTAAAAAAAATTGTCTGTCTGTCAGTCTGTCTGTATGTTTGTTCCGGGTAATCTCCGAAACGGCTGGACCGATTTTGGTGGGACTTTCACTGGTAGATAGCTGATGTTATAAGCAGTAACTAACCTACTTTTATTTTAGAAAAACAAAAAAAAATTGGTCCTGTCGCGTGGGCTCGGGGGCGGGCTTTTTTGTTAAGTTACATTCCACGCGGACGAAGTCGCGGGCACAGCTAGTCCGTAATATAATAATTCGATGAATTTCGATGTCCTGAACAAATACCGATTCCTAAAAGTCGTAGAGACAAGTAGTTACTGATTTACCTAGGTTCTACAGCTCGTATATGGACTGGCTTGGTCAGGGTAGTACCACACTCACACAGGAGATCGACCAAAGTAGCTAATATATATATAGTGAGAAAATCGGAAGCCCAGAATTCTGTCCCACCTCCATTTAGTGTCGGCGACGTGCGAGCAACGCTATTGCTAGGTTTTAAGCATGTATAGGCTAACTGCTTAATACCAGGGCCCGAACCACGCTAGCTACTCAAATCGACACGACACGAGCTTCACGATTTCTACGGACATTGATATAGTATGGTGTCAGCAAAACGTCAAAAGCGGAGCGTTTGAAACGTAATCGCGAGCGTTTGCTTTTCTATTACGAATTGAGTAGCTAGCGTGGTTTGGCCCAGGCGGGTCGTAGGCCTTTTTGCCGACTTAAGAAAAAGAACTTAAACATTTGATCATTGGTGGATACGTAGGTACTTAATAACAAGATTTTTTTCCCAATCAGTGCGCTATCGAGTGGAATGTACGGTCTCCCGATAGATTTCACCACTACGGAAATGATTTCGTTTTGGTATGTACTTACCGTTTATGGTGCCATCGAATGCCGCATGTGTACTTAGACCAAATGTAGAGCCCGTAGTGAGTGCAATCAGTACCTATTTAGATAGGAACCTACTTCTAATTGCCTGCTTAACGTTTCCTAGCATGTTTGAGTTCACTGTGGGAACCTGTGAATATTATGTAGAATAGTTAAATATTTGTAGACTATTTAGATATTGCTCCTTTATTTACTTATGCTTGGAGAATGAGGAACTAGATTTTATTCTTATTATATACGTTATATTTAATTACATACAATTATAGCATACGTACCTACTTACCTAGGATGATTTAATTACACATCTAAACACAAGGATCCTCAACTTAACATTGATAGCGATTTCGCTCTCGCCAAATCACAACAAACGAAGATTTGCGGCAAAACAAGTTTCATATGTGTACAACAAAATCATACCTATCTATAAAATAGACTAGCGTTATCACCGCGACTGTACACGAACGAACCACGACTCCACCAAACCTAAGATAAGTGAGTACATATTCAGAGTACCTACCGGTTGACAATGTTCTAATATTTCCAGGGTCGAAGGCTCTTCCTTGGGATACAAGATGGCTAAGTCGCTGGTGTTCAGCAAGGTCCACGACTCACTGGGTTTGGACCAGTGCACCACGTTCGTGTCGGCGGCCGCGCCGCTCTCAGCCGACATCAAGAAGTTCTTCCTCTCGCTGGATGTGCCCATTGTGGATGCATTCGGCATGAGCGAGGCCTCCGGTGCTCATTCGCTTAGTATATACCCCATGTGAGTATTCGGTTTAACCTTCCCAGTCGGATTTATATGATCAATCGATCGTACAAAGTTTTCACGACATTTATCGTTGGAGACCTTAACTATTTCCATAGAACTAGGCGCTGGAGGCAAGGCAACTAATAGAATACTCGTAGAACTAAATAGGCAATTTTTACGCATACCTACAATTAATCTAGCCCTCAATTGGAGGAATGGAATCAAACAAGCAGGAAATGCATGAAAACTTTCATCTTGTAGATTCTCTATGGACTCATCTGGCCAGCTTCTAGAAGGTACGGAGACCAAGTTCGGTGACTCGCTGAGTCCGAACGGTCCTGGAGAGATAATGATGCGGGGGCGCCACGTGTTCATGGGCTACCTCAACGACGAGGCCAAAACCAAGGAAGCCATAGACGAAGATGGATGGTTGCATTCCGGAGACATCGGCCGCGCCGACAGCAACAACCTGCTGTACATCACTGGGAGAATAAAGGTAACTGCTACGAACTTAAATTTTAGAATTTCGTGAGTCACTAAAGTCCCTTCAACGTATCACTTGACATTATAATACATATGAAATCGCTATGATTTAATACCTAACCCTTCATTGCCGCGTTGTTTTAATCTATGCCGTCATTCCAGGAATTACTGATCACGGCGGGCGGTGAGAATGTGGCGCCAGTGCAGATCGAGCAGACGGTGCAGGCAGAGTTACTGCATGTCGGCTACGCTGTGCTCATCGGCGACAAGAGAAAATTCCTTTCAATACTGCTCACGCTTAAGGTAAGGACACTTTAACAACTTTAAACATTTGCTTTTATAAAATAAAGCTTTCTGTAAACGTGGCCTCAAATGACTCATGGCGGTTATGGAAGACAAGGGGAGGCCATTGATCAGCATTGAACAGTTGCAACGCTACCAAAAAAAAAATAGAGGACTCGGCCACATATGCGCGTGAAACGAACCATCGTTTCACGCGCATATGTGGCCAAAGTGTCAACACTGTTAGCAAACAGTGTTGACACTTTACCTATTTTCGAATTTTGAAACAATATAATTTTAAAAATTGATCAATGTATCGTTGTTCGCAGGCTAAAGTGAATTCGGAAACTGGAGACGCGCTAGACGAACTGGACGTTGAAACAAGAAAATGGGTGGCGAGTCTCGGCAGCTCAGCAACTAAGATCAGCGAAATCGTCAACACCAAAGATCCGGCGGTAAGACTTGAATGGAACTATAAATTCTATGCAGACAACATAAGGGCGTTGCAAATTGTTTCAACTAGATACTATTTCTGAAGTGTTGTTCACCAAAGTGTTATATTTTACAGGTACACAAGGCTATCGAAGCAGGAATAATGCGCGCCAACAAAAATGCTATTTCAAATGCGCAAAAGATACAGAAGTTCGCTATATTGCCGGCTGACTTCTCTATAAACTCTGGTGAATTAGGTACGTTGGAAATTCCGAATACAATTTTGTAACTCTATAAACTTTGATCCCCAATTTTACCCCTTTAGGGTTGGATTTATATAATATCCTTCCTTTAGTGGATGCCTAAGTTTCTTCAATTTCTTGGTTCTTAACCCAGTGGTTTAGGCTCTGCGTTGACCTAGAACGGTTTAACCAATCATCCTAGGCGTTGACTGACTGTCTGATCATCAGTCAATTTCTACTTTTAAGTATGTAAGTACAGATAATTAACCACATATTTTGCTTTACAGGACCGACGTTGAAAATCAAGAGGAATGTTGTGTATGACAAGTACAAAGACATCATTGAAGACTTTTACAAGGATTAAGTTTACACGTAAGCTTAGAAAGGGGGGGGGGATAGCACAAGTAAATTATTGAAATTTGTTATTGCTCAAATAGCGACTAGTGTATCAGAATCATTGTGATCGATAGTTCTAGGCAAAGGTGTAAATAGGTTATATTTTGTTACAAAAAATATATTTTATAACAAATCACTGTGATGTTATTTAAAACCATTTTACGGTATAATAAAATTTTATTATCATCTATAATACAATTAATTCATAAAATTGGAATATCTAATATATTGCTAACAAATTAACATGACTAATCAGGTCAATGAAGATAATACTTAAGATAGGTAATTTTTAAAAATAGATGTTTTAATTCTCTAATTTCTAAAATAGATTTCCCAAAGATTAAAAAACAAACAGTGTTGATAAATCAAATTAATGTACCAATGCAGAGATATTTAGTCGTAACAAACATTGATTTTAAAGTAGACTATTTTTGTCATTGGCTCGGCACTTCAAGCACACTTGTAATCAAACTGATTGATCAAAGATAATATTCAACACTGATTATTATACATTTTAAACAAATTGTAATGAGTTTACGCATTATTATCATACACATTAACCTAGTATTCATCGTCAGCTCAGACTTTAGTCTGCATGTTTATCTATTTTGGAACTTAGCACGATATTGTCATATTTTTTATCATAAATATTTATGATTTGATATTAATAAAATTGATTAAATAAATTCTCATCATAAAGTTGTTCGTAGTATACCTATTTGTACAAAATGAAACAAATCATTTCCTAGCTAATTAAGTCACTTTTGGAATGTTTAACTTACATTAAGACAATAACTATATATAACATCATGTGTAGCTTGCACATGAAGATAAGCGATCAAATCAACAGCGAATATTGTCCGTATTTACAACTGTATTTATATAGAAGAGCAGGTTTGGTATATAAAAGATGTACAAATTATATAACGGTACGCTTTACACTCTTTGAATTACGTGCTTGATAAAATGAGAGGGCCACAACAAGGCTTGCGTTATGTTAAATTCTGTAGACGTGACGTGTCAATATTACACGATAACTATTCGCCTGCCAATTGTGACAAAGCCAGCAAATCGAACATGAATATCTAAGTAAAGAAATTAAAACCCGCAAGGCCTTTTTATCGTAAACTGCGGCGCGGCTGGTGCGGCTAGTGGTGCGGGAGTTGCGGCGGCGCCGAGACGGGCAGCGGCGGCGGCTGCTGGTGCGGCAGCGGGTGCGGCTCGGCAAGCGGCAGCGGCTTGGCCACGCCGATGCGCACCACGCCGCGCGCCGCACCCTTCAGCGCCGCCACCGCCTGCTCCAGGCTCGCGTCCTCCAGGTTCTACAACGCAACGGAAAAAAACATTGCACCAGGGCCTCGAATCTGCTAGCTTAAAACCATACATTACACCAGGGCAACCATTGGGCATTAATATTATTTGCGTTCATTCTTCATCGTAAATTGTAAAGTCATAACGACCACATGTCAACCTATACATGAATTAACGATATATTAACCCGTTCCAGCGTCCTATATTACAGACAAACTTATAGCGACAAAAATAAGGAGTTAATAGCGTAGTGGTTTGAGGGGCCGCCCTCGTAACCGAGAGGTTCCGGGTTCGATCCCCATCCCGGGCATTAAACTATTGACGTGGACCCACTCCTAACACAAGCATTCGCTTAGGTGGACTGAGAGGCTAACGGGAGTCTTAAAAAAAAACTGCGAGGGAATCGAAACAATGAATGAGATCGCTTCTGTAAATTTATTACTAACTAGTTTCCGCCCGCGCGACTTCGTCCGCGTACAGTAATATAATACTTTACTTAAGTACTTCTACTTGTGTTAATCCAGGTTATAAACTATCAGTGTTCCAAATTTCATCCAAATCCGTTCAGTAGTTCTCGCGTGAAATAGTAAAAAACATACATCCACACTCACAAACTTTCGCATTTATAATATTAGTAGGATTGTAGTAAGAGTATTGCAACCGTCCTGACCTGGTCGTTGACGAAGAGCAGGCGGTCGCCGGGGATGAGCCGGCCGTCCTGCTGCGCCACGCCGCCCGGCACCAGCGAGCGGATCACCACCAGCGTGTGCGCCGGCCGCAGCGGGTCCTGGTAGTCCAGGATCGAGAACCCCAACCCGCGCTCGCCTTTCACTAGCTCTGGAACAATAACTACTTTCACACACCGCTTCCCGACGAATTAAATACGTAAAGTGGCCTTGACCGGTCAATGGAAGTTTCTTTTTGATCGTGTGTGTTTGTGTGTGTCGTAATGCATAGATATACTGGGTACCACGTTCAAAATGAGCCTTCATAGAAATTTAGTTACGACCGCCTTCACAGTAATAAACTTTAATTCGAACCTCTCGATAACTTTTCCTAGAATTTATCCTACAAAGTATACAACATTAAATGCACTTTTAGAACGTGTGTTTGTGTCTGAATACTTAGGTATACCGGTACCGCATTCAAAATGAGCATACATAGAAACGAAGTTACTACCGCTTCCACAGTAACAAACTTACATTCGAACTGTTTTCTTACAATTTAACCTACCTTTACTTATAGAATATAATAACTCTATAATGCACACTAAAGTTCTGAATATATCAAATAACATAAAAAAACAATAGTGTACATTGGGCGGTCTTATCACAAATTGCGATTTCTTCCAGACAACCTTTGGATGCAGAGAATTATGTCATGATGTCAAGGTACCTAACAACATTAAAAGCATCGACTTTAATTCAAAATAAATAGTATTACTTGAATACTAAGTGGTACCTATAATTTGCGGCTCGGAGGACCACATGGCGAGCCCCGTGAGCGGCTCGAGGCTGCGCGAGCGCACCTTGCCCCCCGCCGACAGCGAGCCGCCCTCCTCCGCGCCGGCGCCCGCCAGGCTGCCGTCCGATTTAGCCTGCCAAACAGTAAATAAGTAAAGTTTGACAGCTGTGTAAGCGAGAGCCACGCATAGATATTTAGGTTACAATGGACGTTGGATGACGTATCGATATATTGTTTAATAAGGCTTGCGCGGCTCAAGGATGGAAAGCTCGCGTGTCTCTTCATAGCTAGTTTCGGCCAGTATTCATAAATCGATCTCAAGAGTCAGAGCGATCTTAGGAATGTCGTTCTGATGTCATAGTAATACAAAATTGCATGTCAATAGCGTACTCAACACCAGTCTCAAACTTGATATCGATTCATTAATACAGACCTAAGACCGATCTTGCAAGCGTCATTCTCATGTGATCTTCATTCTTTCTTTAAAAATATTTCGCACCCAGTTTAATAAGTATTTCGCCAGTGTCAAGTAACAAATACATGTAATAACAATACAATACAAAAATGTGACCGTCCTCTTTGGAAAACAAAAATGGAGCCATTCTTATGTCATACCAGTACGAAATTACATGTCAAAAGCGTTCTCAAGACCGCTCTCTGAATTGAGATCGATTTATGAATACGGGGCTGAGAGTGCGCGTTACCTTTGGCAAGTGTCATTATTATATGATACCAGTGCAAAATGACATGTCAAAAGCGTTCTCAAAATCGCGCTCGAACTTGATATAGATTTATGAATACGGATCTAAGACCGATCTCGGAAATGTCATTCACATGTCATACCAGTACAAAATGAAATGTCAAAAGCGTTCTCAAGACCGCTCTCTGAATTGAGATTGATTTATTAATATGTACCTTGACGAGCGTGGCGGCGGGCGGCGCCAGGTCCAGCGGCGCGGGGCGCGGCCGCGCGCACACCATGCACACCTCGCTGGACAGCTCCTTCAGGATCGACACCACCTCCAGGTGGTTCATGCCCAGGAGCCGGTGCCCGTTCACCTCTGCACACGTGCACGTACATCGTTATTACATACTGCGAGCATAGCTGAAGGGAAAACCAACAATGGTAATGCTTGCATAAAGATTAATAAGATAAAGGACCAATGTTATTATGTATAATAAATATATCGTGAAACGAAAGCGAAATCCGACCAATACAATCTAAATCTAAAAACTACAGCGATAACTACACATTCTTTATCCTTATCGACAACAGTGATGTCAAATTTGACTCTCTAATATCTTCTTCACTGTACAAAGCGAGCCATCCATATGTAGGAAGAAGTTGGCAAGGGTAATGCCTCGTGCAGCACGGAGCGCACGTAGTGGTGCGGCCGCACCTCGCGCCCCCCCTCCCCCCCACCAGGCGCGACTCGCCGAGCAGCTCGTCCCCCGGGCGGTGCACGGCGGCGCGGCCCACGGGCCCCTCGGGCAGCACGGAGCGCACGTAGTGGTGCGGCCGCACCTCGCGCCCCCCCTCCCCCCCCACCAGGCGCGACTCACCGAGCAGCTCGTCCCCCGGGCGGTGCACGGCGGCGCGGCCCACGGGCCCCTCGGGCAGCACGGAGCGCACGTAGTGGTGCGGCCGCACCTCGCGCCCCCCCTCCCCCCCCACCAGGCGCGACTCACCGAGCAGCTCGTCCCCCGGGCGGTGCACGGCGGCGCGGCCCACGGGCCCCTCGGGCAGCACGGAGCGCACGTAGTGGTGCGGCCGCACCTCGCGCCCCCCCCTCCCCCCCACCAGGCGCGACTCACCGAGCAGCTCGTCCCCCGGGCGGTGCACGGCGGCGCGGCCCACGGGCCCCTCGGGCAGCACGGAGCGCACGTAGTGGTGCGGCCGCACCTCGCGCCCCCCCCTCCCCCCCACCAGGCGCGACTCACCGAGCAGCTCGTCCCCCGGGCGGTGCACGGCGGCGCGGCCCACGGGCCCCTCGGGCAGCACGGAGCGCACGTAGTGGTGCGGCCGCACCGCGCGCCCCCCCCTCCCCCCCCACCAGGCGCGACTCACCGAGCAGCTCGTCCCCCGGGCGGTGCACGGCGGCGCGGCCCACGGGCCCCTCGGGCAGCACGGAGCGCACGTAGTGGTGCGGCCGCACCTCGCGCCCCCCCTCCCCCCCACCAGGCGCGACTCACCGAGCAGCTCGTCCCCCGGGCGGTGCACGGCGGCGCGGCCCACGGGCCCCTCGGGCAGCACGGAGCGCACGTAGTGGTGCGGCCGCACCTCGCGCCCCCCCCTCCCCCCCCACCAGGCGCGACTCACCGAGCAGCTCGTCCCCCGGGCGGTGCACGGCGGCGCGGCCCACGGGCCCCTCGGGCAGCACGGAGCGCACGTAGTGGTGCGGCCGCACCTCGCGCCCCCCCTCCCCCCCACCAGGCGCGACTCACCGAGCAGCTCGTCCCCCGGGCGGTGCACGGCGGCGCGGCCCACGGGCCCCTCGGGCAGCACGGAGCGCACGTAGTGGTGCGGCCGCACCTCGCGCCCCCCCCTCCCCCCCCACCAGGCGCGACTCACCGAGCAGCTCGTCCCCCGGGCGGTGCACGGCGGCGCGGCCCACGGGCCCCTCGGGCAGCACGGAGCGCACGTAGTGGTGCGGCCGCACCTCGCGCCCCCCCCTCCCCCCCCACCAGGCGCGACTCACCGAGCAGCTCGTCCCCCGGGCGGTGCACGGCGGCGCGGCCCACGGGCCCCTCGGGCAGCACGGAGCGCACGTAGTGGTGCGGCCGCACCTCGCGCCCCCCCCTCCCCCCCCACCAGGCGCGACTCACCGAGCAGCTCGTCCCCCGGGCGGTGCACGGCGGCGCGGCCCACGGGCCCCTCGGGCAGCACGGAGCGCACGTAGTGGTGCGGCCGCACCTCGCGCCCCCCCCTCCCCCCCCACCAGGCGCGACTCACCGAGCAGCTCGTCCCCCGGGCGGTGCACGGCGGCGCGGCCCACGGGCCCCTCGGGCAGCACGGAGCGCACGTAGTGGTGCGGCCGCACCTCGCGCCCCCCCCTCCCCCCCCACCAGGCGCGACTCACCGAGCAGCTCGTCCCCCGGGCGGTGCACGGCGGCGCGGCCCACGGGCCCCTCGGGCAGCACGGAGCGCACGTAGTGGTGCGGCCGCACCTCGCGCCCCCCCCTCCCCCCCCACCAGGCGCGACTCACCGAGCAGCTCGTCCCCCGGGCGGTGCACGGCGGCGCGGCCCACGGGCCCCTCGGGCAGCACGGAGCGCACGTAGTGGTGCGGCCGCACCTCGCGCCCCCCCCCCCCCCCCACCAGGCGCGACTCACCGAGCAGCTCGTCCCCCGGGCGGTGCACGGCGGCGCGGCCCACGGGCCCCTCGGGCAGCACGGAGCGCACGTAGTGGTGCGGCCGCACCTCGCGCCCCCCCCCCCCCCCCCACCAGGCGCGACTCACCGAGCAGCTCGTCCCCCGGGCGGTGCACGGCGGCGCGGCCCACGGGCCCCTCGGGCAGCACGGAGCGCACGTAGTGGTGCGGCCGCACCTCGCGCCCCCCCCTCCACGTCCACGGTGCCCTCCAGCGAGATGCCGAGCCCGCCGCCGCCGCGGACCACCACGCCCACCACTATTTCTACGTCATCGCCTGTACGGAAGTTTAACTATCGTCAGTTGCTTAAGCGCCCATGTCGATCGACACGGTCGCGCGGCTAAGCCGACCGTCTGTGTCTCCGCGGCGCTTATCGATTGGAAAGCGAACATTGCCGATAGCGTTCAGTCGCTCCCGATGCCGCAGTTAAATAATGCCGCGAGACCATGCCGTAATTTTTAGTTCTAATCAGAGATGCATAATGATATTTAGAAAACAGAAAGCATTATTGCTGATAGGATAAGTAATTTAAAATTAAGGAAGAATACCGAGTATGGCCTGCCACTTCCTCTTGATGATGTCCTTCTGTTCTTGAGTGCGCGGCATCTCGAAGGGCGGGTGCGGGCGCGGCGCGGGCGGCGGCGGCGACGCGCTTACTACTTCTTCTACTGCACTTTCCACACTAACAAAGGAGAAGATTCTATATACTACATACTACTGGAACATGACATAATACACAAAATAAAATAATGGTTGAGTTTTTTTATCGTATTCGGTAGTGGTAAATTTTGTTCCTACACGGAAATAATAAGTTCAATGACATTTGAGCCAACGATGTTTACCACTCCTCCCCCTTGGTGGCCATCCGTAGTATATGGCAAGACCCCCTAGTTTTGACAAGTGTGACAAAAATCTAAGCCCCCCGGCCCCTGTGACTGAGCGTAGTACTTTGAAGACCTCCCTCCCCCCCAACGGGTCACGTAGTATGAGTACGTTCCCTAATATTGTGCACTCTATGTGCAATAAATTTAAAAAAGGTCTCCGACCACCACGTCGGAGGAGAAGCGGCAGACTGAAGGATGTGGAAGGACCTATGCTGACATAGAAGTGCACATTTTTTATTATTATTTAAATTGTGTACTCACGGCGATTGCAGATGTATCATCTGTATGTCGCGGTCGCGGTCGCGCTCGGGCTCGGCGTCGGGCCGGTGCATGTGCAGGAAGGGGTTGTGCGGCGGCGCGGCGGGCGCCGCCTCGCCCGCCGCGATGGCCTGCTGCAGCTGCTCGAACTTCGGCCCGCGGAGGTACCTGCACGATCAAATCCACTATTCAGATTTTAATTGGAAATAGGTATGTCTGTAGCGCACGCCGGCCGGATCACAGGGACGTCGGAAACGGCAGGGTTAAGGCTCCCGACGGCCTGCGTCAATGCATACCGCTTAGGTAGTAACATTAGTAACATTTATAACCAGCGCGCGATACCAGAATTGGCCACTGGTTCGAACGATAACATGTCAAATATTAATTTGTTATAATGTGCAGCTGCATTAAATTTAGAATTGTTATACAGTAATGTCGCTTTGATGCGGTCGTGAAGAATGTGGCATGTTTGTTAAAATCTTATTTATCCATGATAATTTAAAGGCAATGCCAGTGAGATCGTTAAGAAGGCGATGGGCGGTGCGCGGGGCGGTACCTCTCGAGCTCGAGCGTGACGAGGCTGCCGCTCTGCTTGAGCGCGTCGACGGCGCGCTGGTTGGACTTGCCGGCGAGCGAGGCGCCGTCCACGGCCACGATGCGGTCGTTGACCCGCACGCGCCCGCTCAGCGCCGCCGCGCTGCCCGCCGTCACCGACTTCACGAATATACCCGACAGCTCCTCTTTCTCACACACGTAACCTAAGGAGTGCGTACCGTACAACTACTGAACTTGCAGGCTCTCTGCACCGGTGCGTTCCGTCACCAGATTCCAGAGCCCCCCTCCCACATGCTAGAGGAGGACGCGCGAGGGTTTAACTGGGCAAGAACCGCAGTCCCACATATTTTAGGCCTCTCCCAAAAGAGATCTGGGAATCTTTGGAAGATTTCCCCCTAGTAAACGAAAATACTAAAAGGAATTCTAATTTCGCTATACGGGACATAAGACTGTAACACTCAATATTACGTGGAAGAATCTAGTCATGTTTAATCCTTGATTTCTATATGACATTATACTCACTTTCTTACCATAATACTATAACAGTAACAGTACATTACAGCCTTTATTAAAATAAAACATCGCTTATATAGAGAATCAACAAAATAATTTTAAGCGTATGGATAATATCTAGTGAATTTCTACCTGCTATCGTAATGCCGAGACCATTTTCGTCCTTCTTCAGTTGCACAGTAAATCTATCCACTTCTGGTGACTCTGCATCTGACCAGGACCACAGGTATAAACAATTTAAAAAAAGGTTTTTTTTAATGATCGAAACACAAATTAATTTGATACAAAACTCGATGTTATAAATGAAGGTATATGAGTATATGAAAAATAAAGAAGAAGCATTGAAAAGGATCATACCACTATCAGGCGGGGGTGTGATGGACCGATCGAAGATGAATCTCGACGCGTTCTGATTGTGCGAGGCTGGCGCCGGCTGCGTGTGGAACACCTGCTCGCAGCCGGCCTCCAGCAGATAGCGATCCAACGCCTCAGGATCTGACAGGAGCCTGTATCAAACGTTGGTTAATCCACGAATAGTAACACAACAAACTATCTCTTTCTATTATCAGTAATTTGCCATTCGAAAGAAGAAGACTAAGCATGGTTTAACTATACAACCGCTAATCCACGTTTATTTAATAGGGGGTTATTGTTTCTTCAGTCCCGATTCGGCCGCCGTCAGCGACGCACGCTCCGCGCCAGTCCGCCTCACCGCACACGCGCTCGCACTCGCTCGACGCTCCGCCATCTCAGGGCTTTTTCCTCGTATTCTGTGTTAGCCTGTTGTTTTTACGGCAGGCTAATCACATTTTACTTGTGTTTAACCTTTGTTTTGTGTATTGTGTGATTCCAGCCACAGCCGCCCCCACTTCGCCACGCCGCCGCGCCTAGGCGCCGGCCGTCCGCCACCCGCTCGCGGCCCCTTGCCGCCCCCGCCCACCTCGCCCCGCGCGTCGTCAACTGTCGTTTTCACGACAATTATTGTTTCGAAATCGACGGAAATTTTTTCCGTCAAGAGTTTCACCTATCCACGGGAATACCTAACGGTGATAACAAGTGGATAGGGAGCGTGACCCAAGCGCTCGCCGTCCCCTCCTGGGGTAGGCAAACTTGGTTGGGCCTGGCACCACCGGCCTTGGGGTCTCCCCTAGCCGACGCCAGGTAGCTCCCTCCCACCCTACCCTATCCCTATTCCTATTCTCTGGGTGCTGTTTGGTGCGTAGTTAATTTATTGGCTACGTACCTCTGCCCCGGGGCTGTTAGTCACAGTTAGGTACTTAGGTACGCCGGTAGGCGTAGTTAGGTACTCACCTTACACAACCTTTGCCATTGCACCTAGGTAAAGGGACACCATAGGACTAGGACACACGCAGGCACACACCCTACCCCTCCCTGCCGACAGGTGGGGCGGGACGGTAACTCTGCACGCGTCCAACCATGGACTTTTCGAAGTTCAGTGAGGAGTTCCTTCGGGAACTCCTAGGACGCTTAGCCGCCCAATGCCCAGACGTCCTGGAGGATGCGTTCCGCCGGCTTACGGCGGACGCCGCAGACTCCCCCGCGTCCCCCCACCCCTCGCCTCCCGCCACCCCTCTTGCCCCTACTCCCTCTGAGTGCGACTCCGACCTTCAGTCGGAGATCGACATGGAGGTGGAGGCCCTTGCGCCCCCCTCCCCCCCCCTTCCCGCTACATCCTCCTCAGAGGATGATTTTATTCTCGTTGGCGGGAACAAGAGGGCGCGCAAGCAGCGCGACCTCCCTCCCCCGAAGGTGAGCAAAGCTGCTCCCTCTCTGGGGTCCCCAGCCCCCTCCCCTACCCCCGCATCCCCTACTCCCCGCCAATCTGGCAGTAGCCCGTCTGCCTCGCAGCGGGCCTCGCCCTCCCCGCGCCCCGCGCGCAAGTCACCCCCGCCCCCTCCCCTTGTCATCCATGACAAGAGCGCCTGGGAGCGCATCTCGAAGGCGCTCCATGAGCGCCATATCCACTTCCTCTCTGCGAGGTCCACCTCGCAGGGAATCATGGTTAAGGTGCAGTCCTCGGACTGCCACCGTGCCCTATCAAAGTTTCTGCGGGATAATAAAATCCCCTATCACACGTACGCGCTCGAGGAAGAGCGCGTACTTCGTGCCGTCATCCGCGGCCTCCCAAAAGAGCTCGACACCGAGCTCATTAAGAGCGACCTTAAGTCGCAGTCCTTCCCGGTGCACGAGGTGCACCGGATGTACAAGGCCCGCACCAGGGAGCCATATGATATGGTCCTGGTGGTGCTGGACCGCTCCGACGAAGGTCGGAAAATATTTAACCTTAAGGCCGTCTGCCTTATTTCGGGGCTCTCAGTTGAGGCCCCTCACAAAAGTGGCACTCCCACGCAGTGCCACAACTGCCAGCTTTACGGGCACTCTGCCCGTAATTGCAACGCCCGTCCCCGGTGCGTCAAATGCATCGGGGACCATCCCACTAGTGGGTGCTCGCGCTCGAAAGAGACCGCGACCGAGCCGCCGAGCTGTGTCCTCTGCGGGACTCAGGGGCATACCGCGAATTATCGCGGTTGCCCTAAGGCCCCAAAGGGGAACGGCGGGGTGGCGAGGCGCGGACGTCCTAGAGCGCCTGCACGGGCTGCCTCTCAGCCCTCTGCGCCCTCTGCGCCTCCCCCGGTGTCTTTTGCACCGATCCCCGCTGCGCCCTCTGCGCCCCGCCCCTCTCTGCCCTCAGCACTCCCCGCCCCCGCGCCCTCAGCGCTAAAGCCCGCGCTCCCAGCGCGCCCCTCCCCGCGCGCCAATGTATGGAGCAAGCCGCTCCCATACACGGCCTCCGCCTCCCTCCCGGTGCAGACCGCCCCTGCGCGCCCTGCTGCCCCCCGCCCTCGCCCCGCGCCCTCTGCGCCTACCACCGCCACTAGCTTGGCTAGCGACTTTGCGTTGGTGAGCGAATTCTTCAACGTTGTTAACGTTGAGCGAGTTCGCTCACTCGCGCACCACCTCCGCACAGCAACCAATCCTTATGAGAGGATTGCTGTCATGGAGTCGTACATGGATGTGTACGATTCCCTCTCATCTTTTGACTCTCTCGTGCACCCGTAATGGATTTACACATCCAACGTACCAAACCCCATCACCTATCCCTAGCGTTTTTCAACGCTTTTGGCCTTTCCCAGCAGAGGGATCAGGTTGGTGAATTCCTTCGGGATCATCAGGTTGATCTCTTGCTGGTGCAGGAGACCCTGCTTAAGCCGTCCCGTCGCGATCCCAAAATCGCAAACTATAATCTTGTAAGGAATGACAGGCTCACCGCCCGCGGGGGTGGGACTGCCATTTATTACAGGAGGTCCCTCCACTGCATTCCCCTCGACCCCCCTGCGCTCACCAACATAGAAGCCTCGGTCTGTCGTCTGTCCCTCACTGGCCATCCTGCCGTGGTCATAGCATCCATCTACCTTCCGCCTGGCAAGCTTCTGCTTAGGAGTGACATCGAAGCACTCCTTGATCTGGGAAGCGCAGTCATACTGGCTGGCGACTTCAACTGCAAGCATGTCAGGTGGAATAGTCTCCTCACCACCCCAAATGGGAGGCGTCTTGACGCCCTAGTCGACCAGCTCGACTTTGACGTCATCGCCCCCATGCACCCCACTCACTTTCCGAACAATCTAGCACATCGCCCCGATGTCCTAGACATTGCCCTCCTCAAGGGCATAACCTTACGGTTGCGCTCGTTGGAAGTTCTCCAAGAGCTCGACTCCGACCACCGTCCCGTTCTCATGCAGCTCGGACCTTCCCCTCCATCTCAACCGACCACGCGTTCTGTGATGGATTGGCAAAAGCTAAGTACTTCCTTAGCGGATGTCTCTTCTCCACACCTCGCCAGCATCCCTGACCTCCTTACGTCCCCTCAGGACACGTCTCAGGCTGTAGATGCCTTCTCCAACCATCTCCAGTCGGCCATTAGTCACTCGTCTAAGCAGGTCGAGGTAGGTGACTCTCACCGCTTCGTTCTGCCAGACGACATCAAAGCCCTGGTCCGAGCTAAGAATGCCTCCATCAGAGCTTACGATTCTTACCCCACCGAAGCTAACCGTGTTCGCATGCGCGCTTTACAGCGTGATGTAAAGCGTCGAATCGCCGAGCTTAGGGACGCCCGGTGGGGTAACCTTCTCGAAGGAATCTCGCCATCGCATCTAGCTTACTGGAAGCTGGCGAGAGCCTTAAAGTCCGACTCTACTGTCACAATGCCCCCCCTATTACGCCCTTCAGGCGACCCCCCTGCTTTTGATGACGACGAAAAGGCCGAGCTTCTAGCCTCCGCTCTCGAGAGCCAGTGCTCCCCTAGCACCCAATCCTCTGATCCCGACCACCTGGAACTCGTTGATAGGGAAGTCGAGCGCAGGGTTTCCTTACCCCTCACTACCGCTCTCACACCGGTTACCGAATCCGAGGTGAAGGATTTGATTAAAGGTCTCAACTCCAAGAAGGCCCCGGGCTCGGACGGCATTAGCAACAGAGTTCTCAAACTCTTACCCGCCCAGCTTATCTGTCTCCTAGTAGCTATCTTCAATGCCGCTATGACGAACTGCATCTTTCCCAATGCGTGGAAGGAGGCAATAGTCATTGGCATTCACAAACCCGGTAAGCCCCGCAACGTCCCTGCGAGCTACCGTCCCATCAGCCTCCTCAAGGCCATTGCCAAACTCTATGAGCGCCTGCTTTTAGCAAGACTCAAAGAGTATATCTTTTCCAATCATCTTCTCATTGACGAGCAGTTTGGCTTTCGGGCCGGCCACTCTTGTGTTCACCAAGTACACCGCATCACGGAGTACATTCTCAAAGGCCTCAACTCCTCCTCCGGCCGCCCCCTATCCACGGGAGCTCTCTTCTTTGACGTCGCTAAGGCGTTTGACAAAGTCTGGCACAACGGCTTGATTTACAAGCTGTACCTCTTAGGCGTGCCGGACAGTCTCGTGCTCATCTTACGAGACTTCTTGTCAAACCGTACCTTTCGATATCGAGTCGAGGGCACGCTCTCCCCACCCCACCCCATCAGGGCAGGAGTCCCTCAGGGCTCCGTGCTCTCCCCTCTTTTGTACAGTCTGTACACTAACGACATCCCCCGCACGAACAATGTGCAACTCGCCCTTTACGCGGATGATACCGCGCTCTATTTCTCCCATCGTAATAAGGCTCAGATCACACGCGTTCTCCAACGCGCTGTCAATTCTCTCGGAGAGTGGTTTAGGAAATGGCGAATAGAGGTGAACCCGGACAAAAGCGCAGCCGTGCTTTTTGCCAGGACCACCTCTCGACGCCCCTCCATACGCCACACTCGCTCCAACTTAGGTACTGTCTCTTTGTACAAGCAGCCTATCCCTTGGTCCAAGTCAGTTAAATATCTCGGGGTCACGCTCGATGGCTCCATGACCTTCGGTCCTCACATTAGAAACGTCCGCAATCGAGCCGCCTTTGTGCTCGGTCGCCTTCATTATCTCCTATGCAAGCGGAGTAAAATGTCCCTTAGAAATAAGGTGACACTTTACAAAGCTTGCATTCGCCCCATCATGTCCTATGCGAGCGTTGTGTTCGCCCACGCGGCCAACTCTCACATTAGTCGCCTCCAGGCCTTACAGTCCCGTTTTCTTCGCCAAGCCGTCGGAGCCCCGTGGTTCGTACGGAACGTAGACCTTCATTCTGACTTACGCCTCGATTCTATCCAGAAGCACTTCAAAATAGCGTCTGAACGCTATTTCATGAAGGCTTCTGAACACACCAATCCCTTAATCGTCGCCGCCGCCGATTATGCACCCGCACACGAGCCAGATACATGCCGCCGCAGGCCGCGGCATGTGGTGCTGGACCCCCCCGACCCACTCACCGCTCTCCTAGACTCAGATGTCGAGGAGAACGACACACGCACACTCCCCGCCAGACACCGACCTCGCCGGCGAGGTCGACGAACCCCCGCTTCCGCTAGAAGGTGCGTCTACTTACCTAGACGCACCTTGGCACCCGACAAGCCCGCTGAGTTTCTTGCCGGATCTTCTCAGTCGAGGTCGCGTTCCGATCCGGTGGTAGATTTACCCTCGCCACCTCTCCTGGCAGCGGCCCAAGCCGAGGTCGTGTCCCTAGTGACGCCCTTGAGCTAGCTGCCCCCCTGCCCCTATGGCTGGAGCGCACTTGCGCTCGCCCTCTGTCCGGGTGAAGTTGTTATGGCCACTCTGGCCAACAACATATAGTCAATTCAAAAAAAAAAAAAAAAAAAAAAAAAAAAAAAAAAAAAAAAAAAAAAAAAAAAAAAAAAAAATTATTGTTTCTGTTCTCTTTTATCCTGCCGAAACTCGCGTTACTGGTGAACAAAGATCGCGATTATAGTTTGTCTTTTACCAGAAACAAGTACATTTTAGATTGAGTTGAGAGTAAAATCAAGACTACTAACTCACAGCATACACTTAGGGGGTTATTACAAGTTTTAACAGCATCAAATACTGATCGAGTAATCGAATCCTACTAATATTATAAATGCGAAAGTTTGTGAGTGTGGATGTTTGTTACTCTTTCAGGCAAAAACTACAGAACGGATTTGGATGAAATTTTGAACACAGATAGTTTATAACCGGGATTAACACATAGGATACTTTTTATCCCGATAATCCCGAAATAATGTCAAGTTAAATACTACGCGGACGAAGTCGCGGGCATAAACTAGTCTCTCCATATATCTCGCAGCCGCGCCCCTAGCGGAAACGTGCAGCTTTACTAGTGAATGTATGGACACAAAGTCGCATTAACCCCAGTGGTAGGTCCGGACTGACCTGGCCGGCACGAGCGGCGCGGGCCCGGCGAGCAGCGCGGCGGGGTCGGCGGCGCGCGCCACCACCAGCCGCACGCGCGAGCCCGACGCGCGCAGCACGCCCGCCACCTGCTCCGACCCCATCTCCATTAGGCTCACCTGCCGTACAGATTCAACCACAGATCTCGATATACATAGATAACGCAAACGCATGTACTTCGCGTGTACGAAACCCCGACCAAGCGTCAAGGTTGGTCGCCGCTAACTTACAGTCCGCGCGACTACAGATATAAAAAATATGAGTATGAGCGAGATAATCGTAGCGGGTGGAGGGGCTTCGGCAACATCGGTGTCTTTGAATCGGTTTGGATTTCCGGCCACTAATGACGTCACAGTAGGTGTTAAAATTCGCCACGCTTGGTTTCAATACAAATCGTGATACTTGCGTTATCTATGTAAATCTATATCTGTGGATTCAACCACATTTCTGGGTTGTTAAAGTTGCAATCGGAGAAATAGCATCATTTGTTGCATCATTTTACTTACATCGCCGATTTGCAAAATGTGATCGCCCGATTTCAGGCGACCGTCACGGTCGGCGACGCCGCCCGCTAAAATAGTCTTGACTATTACGCCACTCGTTCTTGCGCCAATTATACCTTAGATAAAAACAAATAAGGCTTTCAGACAGTACTCTCATTCATTGTTGTGTGACCACTGCACCTTGAAACAATTACTTTATATCTCTACGCTAGAAATAAAAACAGATTCTCAAGCTAATAAATAAAATATTACCAAATCCAAGTCCCGTGCCATCATTGACGAGGTTGATGATCTCAACCTGCGCCCAGTCGCCTGCCACTATGTTGTGAGATGCAGAAGCAATGGAGTCATCATTTCGTGAGAGATCCATTAGTCCACGATTCTAGTGATAGTGAGCAAAGAAGTTATAATAAGTATTTTTAACAGTACCTTTTATTTTTTAGACCTATAATTCAGTCCTATATATTGTCCTCACTGAGACCTCACTAGTAATAAGATGACTACCGCATAGCATAGTGGTTCGAAAGTAAACAGCTGGGCCTGTTGCACTGTGTGGTTTGGGGGTTCAATGCTCTCCAAGAGAAATTAGGGAAATGGACGTTTCATGATTTTCTGAGGTCTCAGTGTCACAGGCCTCTACCCCGTACATTGTATATAGTACTAGTATTGATAAATTTGCGAGAATTATTTGTTTATTCCATAAAATAAGTTAAATACCTGTTTAGGAGACATGTTAGAGTCCACAGAACCACTGTCAAGACCCAGAATGCGTTCGTTGTCAGAGCTGGAACCAAACTCAAGACTATGAGGCGGTGACACCTGGGGCACTCGCTGCTCCTCTTCACCCTCATGGCTGCCATACAGGTTCCTTGCTTGGAGTGCTAGATCACCTGGAAACACATTATAATGAGGTAAAACATGGTGTAATAAGATGTCAAGTAAATGTGAAAAAATGACAGCCTCTGTTGTGTGTTTTTGTTATGGTGGCACTTCACATGGCGTAGGTATTTGCTCAAGTTATTTTGTTATCGTGAAAAATCACATAACCCTTAACATGCATGTTAGTAAGCTTGTTTTGTTTTGACCAAATTACGCAAATATTCGTGCGAATATGCCATGTGAAGTGCCCCCACTACATGTATATTTTAGTGTTTGTAAAAAGGAACAGATTCATTTTTTTAAAAGTGTGTATGTTTAGTGTGATGTGTACACATACTCAGCCGGCCCCACACTAAAAGTGAAGAATACATAATATGTTTATTATTCGCGTCAGGTTTAGTAGTGTCAGAGACGTAAGTAAATGAAAATCTGCTCTTCAAATTGTGCGCACTTTTGTTGCACATTAAAATCATTATTATTCCTGATGTAAACAGTATTTAAATATGTGTTTATAATATTAAAAACAAACTGATGCCAATGATGCAGTTATACCAATTGCTGTGACTGATGCCAATGACTAGAACAACTTTGTCAGTGGCATCTAATCATAGACCTTGTGTTAAATCAATCTTCGTAAGATATACACACCTGCTGGAGTGATGTCAAAGTCACCGGGCAGTATTGAGGGGTGGTGAGCAACCTGAGTCGCAAGCATCCCCACAGAGTCATGTAATGTTGCAATACTCTTCAGTATGGGACTCTCCAATAGGTTTATTAGCATATTTAAGTCATCATTTGTAGCGGCCTATAACAATTAATAAATGTAATAAGGAGCGATATTAAAGTAGGTACATTTTAACTTACAGACACATACTGGACAATCAATTTGCTTACTCTAGAAGGGACAGAGAGAGTGAGAGAGAGTATATGATCAATGTATGTGAATTATGATTATTAATAAGACATTCCATTATCCTAATTGGCCACACAAAAAGTTATTATTATAGGTACTTATAGCAAATTCAACTGCAAATAAAATACCTTTAACTTGGGATCATCACTTTGGTCTACAGCTGCTTTGACACTTTCCAATTGCTGCAAAGCATTTGATATATTCACACCGAGATGCATACTGGAAATAAATAGGCAAATTAATAACTGATTAGTATCGTATGTGTAAATTTAAAAGTAAGAAATAACTAGATAGGTATCTTAATCTTGTTTGCATAATGGTATGTATTCAAAATATTGAAAATTGTTGTACGTGAAAATGCACTCCTTTTTTCGACGTTCGGTGGTCTGGTCACTCTGTATTCAATTCCTTCCAAGATATTTATTTTTGTTACGATGGAATGTGCTCGCTTGATTAAACGAAACAAAGCAAACGAATACAACCAAATAACCAGGTAAATAAAAAATTGATTGAGATTTCGACGATAAGCTGATTAGACCAAAGAGAATATAATAGAGGATTAGACTTCACTTTGTCCAATCAATCAAACTGACGTCCAAGTGACACTGACAACGACATAAAAATGCATGGTGTTGTCAAGTAAAATTTTAAATTTTACTAAAGGTTCGAATTTGAATGGTGAGCCATATTTTTAAAGAAAGAAGAAGCGCCTCTATAACGTATTTTTCAAATAATGAAAGTCTGGTCCCGAGGCAAAGTCAGGGAGTTTGACGGTACTTATAAAAAAATATTATGCTCATTTGGATTAAAATCAAAGAGAAATTAATGAGTAAACATGTCGTGTCGACGTGATTTTGAGGAAGAAATAATTATTGACTTGACCAGTTCTTTGACGAGAGCCGATCATCGATCCTTAACGAATTTTGTAATTAATCTGGATACAGATGAATCTATAAGTAAGTATTGTTTTCCTATATTTTTAGCTTTTCCTTTGCCTCAGTTCCAAATTCTATAATTCCTTTATTGTTGGACTATCCTGAGTTAGATATCAAAGTACTTACCTACCTAGGTAGGTACTTTAGAATACCTTGTATCTTTCTGACGGCCCTTTTAGGGAATACAGGTGTGAACGTAATATAAATAGGTACCTACATTTATTTCAAAGCTTGAAAGAGCGCTTGGAAGTAAGTACTTTCTTACCTACCTGTACAATTATTATATTTTTTATTTTTCCAGTTGACTTGAATTCTTCAGCTGAAAAAAATATTAATGCAAAGGCACTATCCAAGGGTAAAAAATTGAAAAGGAAACGTACAACTCTCAAAAAGGTAATAGGTAGCAGTAGGTAATTAGTAAGTATACCTATACATACTAAATACTTACTATGAGCCTACTACACTGAAAAGTAGGAATATGGGTAAAAAAGCAGCACATAAACTTTTAGGTGGGTTTTGTAGGATATCATTTTCTATTACACAATGTGACTCACAGACTTATAAATAAGTAGGTACCTACAATATTACCTACCATATCAATAGCTATATGCAATTTTGGAATTCTAATGGCTGCTTTAATATACATTCATCCATCTATGAAGGTACTCTGTGATATGACCAGATAAACACACCAACTGTATGGTCCTAATCTAAGCTGCACTGGAATGCGGGTGATCTCAGTAACATCTGTGGTACCGTATACCACATATCAGTAGGTAGGTAGTTAGGTACCTACAATATGACTATCTAATGCATACTTACTTACTCAAGATCAATCTCAAACTTGAGATCAATTTATTAATATGGGCCTTGGGGCCCCTTATCCTGTGAGCCAATTGGCTTGTCCTCAAACCAGTAGACAAATGGTTGTCTAACATTCTTTATAATATTACAGGAATACCCAAATATAACGTGTCATGAGCCACACACTTCAAGGAAACACCCTGGTGCTGAAAAGCGACATAAATTTGGTGACTGCCCCATTTGCTGGGATGAACTAGGTAATAATCGTTTAGCTTCCACAAAATGTGGACATGTCTTTTGTCTTAAATGCCTTGAACGGAGTCTCAAACTCGAAAAAAAATGTCCCACATGTAGGAAAGTTCTGAAAAGGAGCTCAGACTATCATCCCTTATATTTAAGTAATGAATAGATGAAATTATTTATAAAGTACCTGATGCCAAAAAGCGATAATTTTATTTATTTACTAATCGAATTGAACGAAATATGTCATCCATGTACAATTAACATCGAAAAAAAATGTAGGTATAGGTAGCATATTTACAGCAGTGACTAATTATAACAGCTTGTAACTTAAAGCAATTTGTAAAACTGCCTAACATTATTTTTTGATGTTGCCTGTACTTATATTATAATAAAAAGGAAAATAAATTATAATTTAAAAAAAATATTTTATTACATACTATTTACCTAACCTATTTACAAGTTTAAATTACTATCGAGTACAAGGGTGCCTATAGGGGTACCGGTAGGTGCAATGCTTATCTTTCCGTCCAAATTTACCACATGCACGCGACGAACACGTTGCGTAGGTACACCCAAGTAATATTTAATTATTTTGGACTTGACACATCCTGAGTAATTATACTAGTAAGTATCTAAAATTACACTGGAATCCTTAGTCACCAGACTAGTGATCATTTAGGTAACAGCATCCTGGTGAATTATGTGGAATAAACCAAACAAACACATTGGAGCAGCACTTTACATGCCCCTTAATGAACTTACTAGCGCCTATTTTAGTGGATACAATTATAATAGTTACCTAGTAAATGATAACCAATGACGTGGCCAGGGAAGCCGGTGGATGCGAGGACCGTGACGTGTGGAAGTCATTGGAGGGGGTGGATCCCACAATTCCCATTACGCTTATGATTTGTAAGGAGTTCGGTGTGCGACGATTTAATGTCGTAAATGGAAATAAGCAATGGACATAGTCGGATCCGCCCATTGGTAAAAGTGGACTTATACTATAATTAATAAGTAATCCTACTGTTATCTTTATTATATGCTACCTAAGTATAGTAGGTGTTTTCCTTTTTATCGCTTTGTTATGGCGAATGATTTTTATTTGATGTATTTTTCTTTAAAAAGGCCATTCCATGGACCCTAAAATGCTTTTCTAATTCTTCAACATCGTTAAATTGCTCCCTACAAATGCTACATTGATTCTCGCCGAGAGGCTCATTTGAAGTTATGCCTTTATCTTGATACTTCAGAAGAGCATTTTCATTGTAGCATTGTTTATTGTTGATGTATTCTTCAGTATTTGATATACTGTGTTCCAGTAGCAGATGTTTTGAAAACGAAGGTTTAACTACAAAGCTTTGGCCACATTCCATGCACTGGTACGCCATACAAGGGTCTCTATGACTTATAATGTGACCCTCCAATAAATCTTTGGTTTCGAAACTTGCACTACAAATATTGCACGTAGGATCACAATTTTCCGTTGGCGCGATCAGGACATCAACCTCAATAGAGGATGCCGCAAGTGTAATTTGTCGTCGTTTTGTGGTCCTTTTTGACACCTTTTTAGTTATAGTTCTATTGGTATGCTTAGATTTTATGTTTTTATTTCGCCCCAAGTATTTGTTCACATCAATTCTCGTTAAAATAATTTCAGGATCCAAGCACCGAAACGTTTTATGACTTTCAGCATAGTGCTTTTTGATCACTTCCCAGTCTTGTGAAATTTTACTTCCACAAAGGTGACACGTAATGTACAGCTGGCTACTGGTACTTTGCGATGACTCTTTCGTTACGTTGGACTGCATTGAAGAAGAACATTTGTAGGGGCATTCATTAGGCAGAATACCTATTTCGTTGTATTTGCATTTATACGTAAAACTTCTCTGGCATTGATCACATTTTTTTACGACACGATAAATTCGTTTAGGCTTGTTAGGATTTTGCTGTATTTCCTGTTCTTTTAAAACTGTCGTTATTGCATTTGTTATCAAATCATTGTTATTGTGTTCCGTAATATTATGATTTAACAACGAGGTCACCTCATTGAAACTCATGTTACACGCCCAACATGGGAAAGCGATATTATTATTGACTATATGACTTTTCAAGTGTTGATCCATATGATTTTGCATCACAAATCTGCCAGGACATCCTTCACACTGATAAAATATTAAGGGTTTTGTGTCACAACTCAGATTGTGTCCATTCAAATGTTTTCGCATAGTTACCTCATTAAAACAAGCAACAACACAAAACGGGCATTTGTATACTTTTTTTAGGTGATTTTCTTTCATGTGTTGTTTATAATCATTAGGGTGGAAGCCGTAGCAGGTGCTGACTATACAGTTTAATCTGGCTGTCGCTCTCATCATCTTGAACCCTTCGCAATCGTGGTTATATGGGTAATTTATATTCTTGTTGGATAGATGACAGCCACACTCTGGACAAAAATAAGGAGGAAATTTCAAGTGAAGACGTAAATGTGTTTTCAGTCCACAAATACTGGGCAGTGCAAACAAGCACACAGGACAGGAGTGAACTTCGTTTGTGAATTGCATGAAATGGCTAGCTCGGTCTTTGTATGCTACACCAGTTATAGTAATATTCTCCTTACATTCAGTGCAATTAATAAGGCTAATCTTCTTTGAAGGGTCCATTGCTGTCGTTCGTTTCGACTTGTTCGGGTTAACTGGGTTGCTTTTCAGTTCGCAAATCGGCAATGGTTCAATTTTTAAATCTGTTACATTGATTGTTGCTGTTTTAAAGGCATGGGATCTGATGTGGAATAGCAAGTTACATCTGTTAAAGAACACTTTCATTTGATTGCAGTGTCTGCACATGTAGCTTATTTTCACTGACTTCCTATTGGTGTGATAGTTGTAACTCGATTCGAAGATAAATCTGAAAATAATATTATTGTTACGTGTTAGTAAATAATTAGAATTGGGATTTAAGCTATGCCACTACATATTACCTATTTCTGAACTTTAAAATAACTTTGATATGCCAAGTACCTACCTACCTAATACCTACATATAGGTTAACCTATTGTTTTAACTGTCCTGTTGACTCCAGCACGTAACGGGAAATCAACTTTCATGTAATCAATCTCCTTTAGTGGCAATACTAACATAACTAGAATAATAAGCAGCTATCTTGAAACAGAAAGAGTATATTTTTTTGCAACTTGTAAATCTAAAACTATCGGATTTGTGGGAAAGTTGAAGTAGGTAGGTACTAAAGGTTTTGTAGACTTCTGAAATCTGTCAACAGTTGAATCCCTGTAATCTACCCTTTTTGTTTCCACCTGCATAGCTATAGGTACTTAAATAAAAGTGTAATCGCTGCTATTATAAATAAAGATTAAGTTTCTCTGGCAAAAAACTGCAGTATTACCGCAATAGTGAGTTGGACATTCTTGCGACTTTTTATTGAAAACGTGCCCGGTACAGACACGCGCCCACTGCGGATAATTCAAGCGAATTTGCCGCGGCAGTTGGTTAAGGCCTTTATGAGCGCAAAAGCGTCATCTGTTGGGTGCAGTCACTTGCAGTTGAGCGCACGAGCATGTAAAACACGGGATATGAAAAGCATGTTACCGTGGGAGAGTACAACAATCAAAACTCACAAAGTCTCGGGAACCGATAGTTTATTATATATATTTAAATATTCTCGTTCATTCAACTTGACCCACTACTTGGACCCCCATCCTTATACAATCTGCTGACAACCAATTTTTACCACATGTCACCCAATATAAATACTTTTCACTCAATTTTGGCACCACTTGTCACCCAATTTGGGATTGCAATTCGGAAAACCGGATCCGGTAATTCGGCGGATCCGGCATCATTTGACGTCTACGGGATCCTGTACCAATTTGCCGGATCCAGTAACTCCAATTTCTTGCAAAAATACTAGCCTGGCCCACCCTACTTCTCCTCAGACCAGAATATACAGATTAAAATAGAACTAGTCACACTACATACTATATTTTCATTGTTGATTTTTATGTAATTGTTGCTTATGTTGAAATAAAATATCAGTTATAGGATTCCATATTCACACTAATTAGGGGCCATCCATAAATTACGTCACACGAATTTCATGATTTTTGACCCCTCCCCCGTCCTTGTCACAGCTATTTGTGAGACCCCCCTATCTAGTATGACGTCACATATTTTGCATTTCTACGTTTAGAAATTAAAACAGCAGTTTCTAAATTATTTTTATTTCCATATAAATTATTCCCGTTAACGTAATATTGAGCTCAAAAGTGGTATTTTTGGATGGATTTTTGGTATCTATGGAACCCTATAGTATGCGTGGTCCAGCACGCACTTGACCGTTTTTTATAACTTGTATGATACACTTCAACATGTTTTAATCAGTTAATTTTGGAAGGGAAGGTACCAATATGTGCCACAAGTACTATGTGACCAATCCGGCCGGATTGATGGGAAGCCAGCCGGATCCGACCGGATTGAAATTGGTGCCAGATTGCAATCCCTACACCCATAATATTGTCTGTGTTACGGAGAATATAATATTATTTAAAGAAAAAAATAAGTTTATATTATGTCAAAATCTGATCTATACAAATAAATAAAAGTCTGTTTGTAATATCAAAATAACACTTTTTCACTAAGTGCATATGAAAGTACATGCGACACCTAAAGCAAAAACGCGATTTAATTTTTTTTTGTCTGTCTGTGAGTGTTTGTTCCGGGTAATCTCCGAAACGGCTGGGCCGATTTTGACGGTACTTTCACTGGCAGATAGCTGATGTTATAAGGAGTAACTTAGGCTACTTTTATTTTAGAATAACAAATTTAAAATAATGGGTCCTGTCGCGCGGGATTAGAACGCGGGAGCGGGCTTTTTTTAACCCCCGACGAAAAAAGAGGGGTGTTATAAGTTTAACATGTGTATCTGTGTGTCTCTCTGTGGCAACGTAGCGCCCAAGCTGATGAACCGATTTCAATTTTGTTTATTTTGTTAGATAGGTATTCTGATCGAGAGTGTTCTTAGCTATGTTTCATGAAAATCGGTTCAGCCGTTTGAAGATCATCAGCTCTTTTGTAAAAAAAAGCCACATTCACGGCCAAAACCAATTTCCACGGCTCGAATCCATTGGAAATTTGAGATTATTGGATTTAGATTTATTATATTTTTAAATGATCGTAATAGTCTGAACTGGCTTTTTACAATATTATAAATATGAAAAGTTTCCCGGTTCTGGAAAAAATGGATATTTTATCAATTTTTATATGAGATTTGTGTATGAACTAAAGAAGTTCCATAAGTCACGTGTCAAATGATGGATACGCGCATGCGTTAAATTTTGTTTGTTTTGTTAATCGTCATGGAATATTACGCTATAATAAGTCTAGAGGGCGCTGCTCCGCCATTGAGAAAAAAAAAAAAAAACAAATCTAATTTAAAGTAATTTTAGCGTTATTGAAAATTCTTCCCTGGGTTGCTCCCTTCCACCTCAACCAGAGTTATTACATGAAATTGAATCATAATTGATAATATTTTACTAGGAATTAAACCTCCTAGGAATTAACCTAGATTCGTTGTCTATTCTAATGTCAAATATTATAATGTCATCACAAAACATCGATTAACGAACCCTAAGTCACATACTTTTACACCAATTTTCTGTTGATTATTGTCATAGTATTGTATTCTCTTTGATGATTGTATACATTTGATGAAAAGGTCGTCGCATCGGGGGTTTTTAAATTTTCAATTTAGAGTTATGTTAAGTAAAATTCCACGCGGACGAAGACGCGGGCTCAGCTAGTAACTTATATAAAACTAGCTGAGCCCGCGACTTCGTCCGCGTGGAATTTAACTTAACGAAAATTTGATTTAACAAAAAATGATCGTTCAGTTCGCAGTTTACGAATGTTAATAATTTGAAGTTAATAAAGAAATATGTATGCTAAGTTTAATCTCATTTTTCTTTAATTACCTATCGCAAAAGCCCGCTCCCGCGTACTGAGCCCGCGCGACAGGACCCATTTGGTTTTTTTTTATGAAAGTAGCCTAAGTTTCTCCTTATAACATCAGCTATCTGCTAGTGAAAGTCCCGTCAATCTCGGTCCAGCCGTGTCGGAGATTACCCGGAACAAACACACAGACAGACAGACAAAACATTTTTAAATTGCGTTTTTGCTATAGGTATCGTATGTACTTTTATATGCATTTAGTGAAAAGGTGTTATTTTGATATTACAAACAGACACTCCAATTTTATTTGTTTGTATAGATTTCACCATAATATTATCCATCAGTCATCTAATTTTGACCACCTGTTACCTGAAATGTAGCTACTCAATATAAAAGTTGCATTCAATATAGTGCAATTTGTGTGAAAGTGAATGATGGGGGACGGATAGTAAAAATTGGGTGCCAGTTGGGCATATTTAGGTAAAAAAAGGCATGTTTGATCATATGATTTTCGGTGACAGTTGTCCAAATAAAGTTCAATTGACATCTGTAGCAGCACATATATTGTATTAATTAATATTTTATGTATGTACATAAGCAGAAATATTCAAAGGATTTCAGACATAAAGGACTTGAAATGTACCTTCCAACAGAATTGAATTTTTGCAAATGCATTTGTTACCTACGTGTAAAATAATGGAGTTCGCTTACTTTGGAGTGGGTCACAGAAATGAGCTAGAAGAAAGCAAATGCATGAAGTAGGTACGAACTACCTATACAATTATCTTTTATTAGGTGTAAGTATAGTTTACTTGAACTTTGAAGCTGTATGATTACCTAACAGGTACCTATGTTACCTACAGGATAGTGATAACAGGTGTTTATAATGTAGGTACTTACTTGTCTCCACAATCAGTACATCCATACACTTTGTGCCCATTCACCGGTACTGGTATGACATAATTAGGTATGGCCTTAGTAAATAGGAGGTTCTTTATGTTATGTTTTTCATTCAGAGTATCCATGGTGATTCAGAGTATCCTGAAAATACAAGGCAAATAAATTATAAGTACTTAAGTATTAAAATAATCATCGAATAAGTACAATATGTTTTGTACTCAATTGCTGTTCTTCTGATTGTGTGATGTTTTGCTTATCAGTAGTGTGTTTTTATTAAACGTCTTCTATTATCATAGTTGAAAGCAGTAGGTAAGGACAACTACCTTAATTGCATTGGATACGTTCTTGAAAGGAGGGGGGGGGGGGGGGAGGTAAGTAGGTATACTCTTTGGGTGTTGACTACATCGCAGAAGCCAACAAGTTATTATTATCCGATATTAGTACCCATGGACGTAGTAGGTAAGTATATCATACTTTTATTAAGTGAATAGAAAATCTTACCTAGGAATCCTCTTTTTTTTCAACCTCGCAGTTTACGACATTAGACAATTTTCTCTCATTTGACAGGAGCGCTAAACAACGACCGATAGCTGGCAAAATGTAGAGACAAAAACTCTAGAAAAAGTATCGCCTGTACAAAAAAGTCTTGGTGTTGCCAATAATCTTAAATATTTTTGGACCTTTTATTTCATAAGAGTTTTCACCATTTTCCCTATAAAACTCATCATATCATGGTGGTTGTTCAAAGGTCCACATTAATTTCACAGCGTGGGAGAGGTTGCAAGGAAGTTTTAAGTATTACATTTGTAACTCGTTATTGTCTATTTAATCAAAATAAGAATACCTACCTACATAGTTAAGTAAAGTAAATAAAAATACTTTAGGTAAGTATGTAGGTATCTATCTGACTGGTTGAATTAAACATAGGTAATTCATTGGGATTTGCCAGACTATCATGACATAGAACGTGATATCATCAAATTCTGCTGTGATATATGAAGACGTGTGATATGCCTTGTGATCTTACTGATGGCGGTGAGCTCCACCCCCACATGATTTCATAAGTTCTTACTATCTTAATGTTATCATAAGTGTTATCGTGCCAAAAATATTTTTAATAAGGAATTTACTTTAAATCTGCCACAATTTGGGGTAATTTTTATATATTTGCAATACCTAGGGGTTATTGTAATGTTGCTATTACTAAAAAATAATAATATTGTAAGTTATCTTATAACTCTATGTGTATAGTTTGGGGAATTGATTATTTTATATTAATTCTGCTTTACTTGTTTATAAGTAAACAATGTCTGAAAATAGAAACTGCTTTTGTTAGAAGAAAATACATTAGGTATAGAAGCAGAAAAAAGTTGTCGAAATAAAATTGTCGTGAATAGGTGTTGCCTGACGCGGCAGGCATTTTGGGAAACAATGTAGCCAAATATAAAAATAAACTTGCTCGTCGTTACACTGGTACTCTTATCTAATAGCTAAATGAGGAATTTATTATTTAATTCCTGAATATATATTTTTCTATCCTATTGTGTACCACACCAAACCAAAATTCAAATTGTTGGTTTCAAATTAATGAGGTCTACTTACATTATTAGTTATTACTTTTTCCACCTTTCTTATAGATGGGCTGAAGGGATAGAAACAGATAGGGATTAAGAACTGAAAAAAGTAGTAATGATAAAAAAATATTTAATATTAGTACAAAATATAAAACAATAATATAAAAATACAAAATAAATCTTTGGTAATATGGCACATTAATTACACAAATGCAACAATTATAATGGATTTGTCATAAGTTCACTTTTCTTACAGATCGAAGTACTTATTAAGATTATATGTTTGGGGGCTCCCAACATGGTAAAAAATCCTTAATATAATTTACAAGCATTATATGCATAGGTTGACAGACCGTGAATTAAACACGCTCAAGCAATCAATTCATACCTACCTATCTAAAAATATAAATTGTCATCAGGTAGTACTACCTGATGACAATTTATATTCTACACAATATGTTTAAAATTGCTTAACTAATATCCCATACAAAAGCCATAACATAAATAATTGGAATTAGGGCTAGTAATAACAAATATATCTTAAATCTGAGTGATCTTGGAAATGTCATTCTTATCTCCCACAAGGTACAAAATTACACCTCAAAAGCATACTCAAGATTGCTCTCAAACTTGAAATTGATTTATTAAAACAGACCGTGTGGGTAGCCCATTATACATTATCAATATTATTTTTATAACTATTTATTATACTTGATAGAATCATGTAGGTAAGTACCTAATGGTTAGATTTATTAGGTCATTATTTATTTCTTAAAATATTTATATAATGCAAGTGGCATATTCTTACAGCTAGGATACAAGGCACTTTTATATCAGTAGGTAGGTACTTACTTGTATACATTTTCAGATAGAGTTATTATCAGTTTCATGATTTTTTCCCTGATGAAAAAACTCAAGAAGGTTTTTCTCATAAGCATCACGTTTGAAATAGTGTACTATATCAGAAATCTCAATAAATGCAGAGTCATCAACATATTTCCTATAAAACTCTGCATTTGCTAACATAGCTTCATCATGGGGCTTCAGTGCTAAGAAGCTGGCTACGGCTTTAGCAGCTTCTTCATATTTTTCAAGATGATAGTAAGATATTTGCAAATAATTGAGAACATCAGCTAGAAAGTCAACTCCAGAATTAAACTGAAGAAATTGAAGTTTATCTTGGCACTGTTGATGACAATGTAGAAGAGATGCTATATTATTTGCTATAGTTATCACCAATTCTGATGACCATTCCTGTCCAGGCTGTCTCTCACATTCTGCACGACATTTGTTTTCTGAAGCGATGTAATCCTTCAATACTACGTCCATACTTGCTATGGTTTCTGCCCAATTGTTTTTATTGTAAGATTTTTGGCCCAACATATAAAGAACTGAGTAGTCCTCACTCTCAAGGTCAACTATTTCACTATTGTCCACTTCAGGTTGTTGCATATAGTATTGTAGATTTGACTTCATTGTCTTATCACTTGGGTTGGCGAGTAGAAAAGTGTATGCAGAAGATGCAGCTTTGTGGAACATATGCATTTGAAAATAGCAGATATGGAGATATTCATAGGGTTTTAATGCCTGCATGTTATAAAGAGTGCGCTCCTCCAGGCTACTATTCATGTGTATATCATGGAATCCAATCTCCTGGCACTTGTTAAGACAGTCTCTCTTGTTAAAAAAATGTTCATATATTTTAAGATCTTTAAAATCTTCTACAACTTGTGATTCTGGTGACACTGAATTACATTTCAATCTACAATTTATGAGAACAGACTTATACATTTTAAACAGATGCAACGATTCTTCGAATTTCTCTATGCATCTTGACCATCTTTCATCGGAATATGCTTTGACACCCTTTTCAAAAGTTTTCTCAAGAGAAATCGTTTTTTCGCCATCAATTTGAACGATAATTGTAATAAATATAACAAAAATCAACTTTACTTCAGGCAAAATCATATTTTTGTGTGGCTCTTGTTTCAAATCAAATAGATTTTTAAGAAGGTATTAGGTACCTTACCTACGTACGATCTGATCCTGAATAACTTTTTCTTAAATTTTCATGGATAGACCCAATTCCAAGTTGTGGTAATAATCCTTTTCAATATTTTTAGATGTCCCGGCTTGGCTGACTGGCAGTGATAATAAATTGTTATGTTTATCACCCTGCTGATAGTCTATGACTGATGACCATTACTGTCAAGTTTGGTCCAGACAAAGTACTTATTATTACTCTGTGATACTGCGTCGATTGCCCTCTATCAAGAAGCGCCTCGATTCTTTGGCCTCGATCAAGGGTTGTAGAATAGATAAATACTACGAATGAATTTTTCACATCAATGGCAAATTTGTTAGCAGCGCCACCTCTTGTGTGAAATTACCAAAAAGTTGTTAAAGATTCTGCTGCCTAACAGATGGCGTCAGTGTTATCAAAAATTACGTCTGCGTTGTTCACAGAGTTATAATAGTATAATTTATGTTTGCATTATTGTGAATAATAACATGTATGGGGCTAAGTATGGGGCATGTTCTGTCTTGCTCAGCGTATCGTTTCTACGTTCATCTGGCGCGAAACCAATACCTATCGTGATTCTATTCGCTTGCTTTACCTAAGCAAGCAAAGAGATTCACCTAGTTGGTATAATTTGTGTAATACTTACACAACCACAGAGTTTTTTTCCTTTCTCTTATAACAACTTACCTCTGTGAGTAGGTATAAATTATATATCTGTGGTAGGTACTTAGTATGGTGTTCTCTTTGGTACCTATATCCCTTAGTGTTGCCTAACTATCGATAGTTGACCTCGAAAAATAGTCATAATATCGATAGGCCTATCGATACTATTGAAATTTTACAATACTATCGATACTATCTATCCAAGAAATTGAGCAATACTATTGATAAAGTGCAATACTATCGATAGTATCGATACTATTGGATATAGATATTATCGATAGTATCGATACTATCGATTGTTTTACTACATCGATATTTTACCAAAATTCTATAGTATCGTGTTGAATTCAAACCTTGGGAATTTCTCTGCACTCTTGGTCAAACAAATCGCAGACGCATAAATTAAGTAAGTAAAGGGAAGTTACTAGATAGAACTATTTAAAATATACTAATGAACTAATAATGTTGACTAAAATTCCGGTGCAATACTATTGAACTTTGGGCAAATATCGATGTAGTAAAACTATCGATAGTATCGACAGTGATTGCAGTACAATACGCCATAATAGTGATAGTATCGATACTAGCGATAGTATCTATACCCAATAGTATCGATATTATCGATAGTATTGTTAAATTTCAATAGTATCGATAGGTCTATCGATATTATGACTATTTTTCGAGGTCACGATAGTATTGACAATCTATCGATAGACAATCGATAGTCAGGCAACACTAATATCCATTGCTTATATTGTCTAAAGCTGCTTTATTATTTCAGTAATTTGTCAATTTGACTGATTTTGAGAAAAAAATACACACTTTGAAATAATAAAGCACAATAAATTGATTTTCTATTTGTTTTTAGGTATAATACCTACCTATATTTTTGTAGTTAATAAAACCCACATAAGCCGTTTTCCAGTGGTAATTATGTTTAGTAATTCAGTTCTTATTGGAAACTGGAGCGAGGAAAGACTTAAAAACGAGGTATAACAAAGTGTTATTAGATTTAAGATAGTCTTAGTTACTCTACAGTAAAGCTCTACCATGAGTTTTACACGTTTCACGTTCGCTTGTCGTTAGCGTCTGCGTAACTTATTTGTATGGAGTTTATTACAGCAGTATTGGCCACCCTAATAATTTTCAAGACAAATATTTTGCGTCGACGATCGCGTAAGCGATTAGCGCCTCCAGGCGATCCTAACCTAGCCAAAGATAATAAAACCACGGGCTCGAGTCTGCTAACCGTACGAATCTCGCTCGACATGTATTCGACTCGCAATAGGTACATCAGTTCTGACAGTTATCCGTAGTCTACTAACCTCTCGCTAGTGGCTTAACTATAGGGTGGCAGGGCTGACAAGATGCCACGGTCCCGCGGCCCGACAGAGCCCCCAGACCGAGGAGCTCAAAGTAACCAAACATTTTTAACAAAATATGATAGTAACACTAAACATTTTTTTTAAGTAGGTACTTATAATCAATTAAAGTTAGTCACAACTAAAGATCATAATACCAATTCAAATATGGTATCTACTTCAGTGAAATATTCAAATTAAATTACAACGTGACGATTTTTCTGGGCCCCTTCCAATGAATTTGCCACGGGCCCCAGATAGTATAGTTACGCCACTGCCTCTCGCCAACCTGTGCCAACCGAGTTGTAGTAAAAATCGGTCGGCGAGTGGTTAGTGGACTCACGAGTGGACTACGGAAAACGGAGAGCGAGTGCAAACCAAAAACGTGAGAGAATTGCGCGGTTAACAGACTTGGGCCACACGTAGAGGTACAAGCTTACTAATTTCCGGGCTAGACCCTAAGTTCTACTCAAATGATCCTTATTTAGACTACGAGCTAAGTGCGAAATTACAGTTTAAATGCAGCTCGTATATACCCTTTCTTAGCGTTTAGGAATACAGTACAGATCAACATTTCACACCAATTTCAATTTTTCTACAGAGAAAGTCGATCGATACCGAATCATTCTACCAAGGATCGATGGATCGATTGAGGGTCGATTCATTGGTATTGAAACGCCGAGGCGTTCGAGATTCTGCCGCAATCATACTAATATTATAAAGAGGAAAACTTTGTTTGTTTGATTGTAATGAATAGGCTCTGGAACTACTGAACCGATTTGAAAAATTGTCTCACTGTTGGGAAGCTACACTATCCCCGGCTGACATAGGCTATAATATATTTTCAAAAAATTAGGGATCTTTACTAAAACTCGAATAATGTAACCGCAATGTACCCGTGCGAAGCCGGGGCGGGCCGCTAGTCTTGTATAAAGAGGGAGCGTCTCCGGTTTGATGGCGACAGGTTCATCGTCAATAGAATTGGGACAGAAATACCTACCATAAACGAATTGTGTTGGGTACATTACAGTGCCCCTTTGCTGATCCTTTCGGGCCAATACCGACGTGATGGTGATTAAAATAATTTATCTTGCAGTATGAATTCAAGTTGTTTCTCAGGAAACGAGACAGAAAAGAACTGTTGCTGCAGAGATCAAGGCATTTATTTAGTAATTTATTAATGGAGGTTTGTTATTTCTTCCTTTTACTATATAACACAAACGATGGTGTTAGGGATAGGGACGTTTCGTATTTTAGCCAAGCCTGCAGCCCTACAATTAATTATACGATCGCTAGCCGTTTAGGTACGTATAATTTTGACCTTTATGGGATTTTCGGATTTGGTGTGTGAATCTCATTTTCTTCAAAAGCATTGGTTTTTGTCGATTTTGTCCATTTTATTAGTATATTAACAACAAAACCGATGACCTAATAATAAAAAACTTAACGGCATTCGTCGCGTGAAGTTTGCCAACCCGCCCTGGACCGGCGTGGTAGACCACGGCACAAATCCGCCTTGCCCCAATGGTATTTCGGTATGTCTATTTCGGATCTTAGTTATCTTTGATCTAGAGTAGTCGCGAGTTTTAAATAACAGTAATTTTCGTAACTTATTATCCTTTACAGAGACCCCTGGCCATAAGTGGGATGTATGTTTTGTTTGGGTATAATGTACAACTTGTTGCATCAGATATGCCCGGTAATTATTATTCAATTATTATTCATTATTGTTATCCTGATAGCTATTTAAACCTACGATGTAATCTATAATGAAACAGTGTTATACAGCTAAAAATTGAAGCATTTGTCTGTCTAGAGGCAGGGAAGATTAGAGGCGATCTCAGTAACACTCAGACCAGGGCAAATTACGAAAAGATAATTTCAAAAAATTGTTCTAACGGGAATCGAAACCGGTACCACCTGGCCCAATGAGCCGAGTAGCCTTCTTTCTGATAGCTTTATTGTAGTAAGTATGTAGGTCCGGTACTAATGTGTTTCCGTTGGTATAGCAAAGGCGACAGCTCCCGGCGAGAAGCCGCAGTACGGGCTGGCCATGTCGAGTTTGGTACAAGAACGGCAAGTGGACTTCATGCAGAACATAAATGACGACTGTCTCATGACCCTCTCGCCTATAACCACGCCTTGCTGCCGGAATACCTTTGTCATACAAAGGTTTATCGTCAATATATAAGCTAAAATGATAAAGCTAGTTATTATTATCCAGCCAACGACATTACGAATCGATAGATGTAGTATTAAATTTTAAATCGTTTAAAGAATCTTAAATTCATTACAATAAAAACGGTCTGGTCTGGGAATTAAGACCTAAGACCACAAAAAAAATAAGTTTAGAAGTCTGATCTATTTAATTGATCTAAATTATGGCTGAATACAAACTTAAGGTTTATTCTATTCTCGTCCACAGTACACAAGATGAGAGTCTTCGTGGAGAGAAAATGAAATATGGCGACGAATTCCTGCTGAGGGCTGAGAACTACGGAGATCCTGAGGTTTCTGTATATTTTTGAAGTTGAAAGAAAAACAATATTTAATTCCTATACGTATAACCTTCTTACTTAGGTGCATTTAATAAATCCTACCTTACTTACAAAACTTATAGTGAGGTGGCGATAGGTTATTGTACATTGCAAAGGTATGATGAAACAAAATATTCAAAGGTAAATTTTCCCTCAGTCTTACGTCAGTGACGCAATTTGCCGACTTTTCTTGAGAAAATATTTCATCGGGGTCACATATTACTTACGAAGTATTTTAGCCCGAAAGAATTTTATTATCGGATTCTGCTGTCGACCCAATAGAAGTTCAGCAGTTTTTTGGTTTCGGTCCCACTCTATAATCATTTATCTTATAAGGGTGGCACAAGTGAGAATCTCGTAAAGAGCGTTTGAACATAAATAACTGAGGAGTGAGTGACGTAGATATAACTAGTTTTATTGTTCAAATCGAATACGGTTACGAAATCGTATTATCCGGTGATTCGACGAATAAAAGATTTTATTGATTCGCGTCTGTCTACCGAAACAAGCAATTCACCCAGTTTATTATTTTCAGCGAAATTGATAAAAGCGAACTTTACTTAGTAGCGCAGTTTTATGTACCAGTGAAATTGTCTAATTTACTGACGTAGCTTGGTTCTGCAGGCAGCACCGCTCTACGTGCGCTACAAGCCACTGGGCGCGCCGGCGCCGGCGGACCGCATGCCTATCAGCCTCAGCGCCACCAAGGACAGCAACTGTCGGTGGACCACCATGCCTCTGCTGGCTTGCGACCGTTTAGAAGGGTTGGGTAGCCCGGTCAAGGTATCCTCCAACTCTAATATTGATTCACTTTTGTTGATAAAAGTTTTGAAGGTTTTCAGTCTTATCAAATTATCGAGATAATTATTCCTTCCGAATCTATGTAGGAATGTTATTATGTGGCAAAGTTTATCCAAACCGTCCTCAAATAAAGTGGGCTAAGCGAATATTTTTATTCCTCCGATAAGAAGTGTGCTTAATGTTTCTTTGATAAGTAGGTAGTATTTACTGGTCGAATTTTTATTCCAGAACTTAGTTTTCGGTTCCAATTTTATGTCTTAGTTCTGAACATAATATTTTGATCCAGCGATCCGATTTATTTCAGACTGGTACGCGTCTTATCATAAAAAACTGTGTCGCAGACAAGAGCTTGTGCGTCATGAATCAGAATTGGATGCAGACATTTTTTGGACCTGTGAGTTGAACCAATCCAACATTTTGCTTGTTAGGTAGTTTAGTAGGTACAGTAGGTAGGTTAGGTATTATTTCTCCACGAGCTCATATGAAACTCTTATAACATTGAGCAGCTTGGTAAGGTAGATAATTAAATATTAAATTTATGCAGGAGTGTGGGGTATCTTGCCGTAACTACATCGACATCCATGGAAGATTCACAGCCGAGAATGTATTTAAACTGGTCAGCGACGTTGCGACCAAAACAAAAGACTAAACTTTAGCCATATTTAATGAAAATACTTTAAAATTGATTTTTCTTACTTAAACTATATTCGTGTATTGCAGTTGTTAGTAATTAATCTGTGTGCAATATATTTGGAATAAAATTTTGTGTGTGGGATCTTTGTTGTGTTATTTCTTTAACGCCAATACTCTTCATCACTTGGGTACGGAGTACGGACAGGGCTTTTACTTACCTTTCCCAAATGTAGGCATATAAATAGTTTCTTCCCTTTGCGTCCCAAAGTTGTTTCTCTCGTCCAGCCGGCAGTTTATTGTGACGTGGTAACCGCTAATGGGCAGTATGTGGTTACCATTACATGTTAAATGGTAGTTGCCATCTATCATAAGGACCTTGCGGTTTGATGCTAAATTACTGTTGGGTAAAACGGTCGTGTTAAAAAGTTACATTAATCGTTGGAAGTATATGCCATCCGTATATATAAGGGTGAATTTATTTGACATTGAGGATATTGGTTTAAGACTAATGTAGACTTATGTAGGTTAAAGTGTCAAGGCAGTTATATTAGTTCAATGTTTAAAATATCAACTTTTGTGTCAAATATTAACTGTGGTTATAATTTTATTATGGGTTCTAATATAATTTTGTGACTCGGTAGTTTACGACGAGAGTGATAATAGACTCGTATACTTTGATAAAAGAAAAGCTCGTATACCACTACCTACCGTCACTACAAAGATTTGACAAGCGCCTTATGCGTCACACGACTTTATGGTATTACGTCATCTTTTAGCAGAGGCTTGACAGTTGCTTGACAGTTATGGCTTTTGAACTTTGACTAAGGATTTTGAAGATATTATTGAAACTGAAACGTTTATCACTTTATAGTAGTAATTATTATAATATTTTGTAACAATGTCGAAACTCGACGAAGATAAAGGAATTGTTTATTGTAACCGTGTGCGAATAGGTAATTGGTATGACTCAGCCCAGTTAGAAGAAGTAAGTTGCAAGAACATCTTCCAGTTTTTTGTACTTACGTTATGAGCGTTTACCCACAAACGCTCATGACAATGGCTTTCCAAACACACTACGTGTTAATTTCCCTCATTTCCCCATTATATTTATCCCTCCTATCGAGGGGAGGCCCGTACCCGGAAGTGGGCCATTAAAAGGGTTTATATTATGATTGTTTAATATTATTTACCTTTGCTTCAGGCAATGAAAACATATTGCATCCTCGTTTGCATTTAAGTAGCATATTTGCTGTACATATTGTTGCCTTTGTTTTCAGTAGCTTTAACACTAAAAAACCACGACACTTACTTCCTTGTCTTCTCAGTACAAGCTGAATAAATTCTTGGAACAAATGAAAAAAGGTGATCTTATGCTGGCCAAGTTTCGTAAGATGACTGAGAACTTGAACTCCCCAACTGTCCTGACCCAGTCGTCTGGAAGCATCGCATTCGGAGCTAGGATATCATTACTCGCACCTCATGTGCCAGGTGATGGCGAAATATATGCACCTATTTAAGCTTTACTATTAAGTTTCTTTTTTTTTCGAAAATATTTCTATGTATGTGAATTTATCATTAATAGTATTCCCGTTAGCCCCACCAGCTGAGCTAATGCTTGTGTTAGCAGTGTGCTCGCGTTAATAGTGCAACAGCTAGGATGGGAATCGAACCCAGAATCTCTCAGTTACAAGAGCGGCCTATCTAGCCATTAAGCTTGGAGTGCTTTACTCTATTCTTTATCTTATTATGCTTAAGTATACTAAATGTTGGTATCTTTTTATAATGTAAACCATTCATGCATTTTAATATGATGTAGGTATGACGTTTGTAACGGTACAAGAAAGCATTGTTCGAGCCCTAGACGTTTCAATAGATAGGTACATGACGATTCCCAGGAGTGCTGCTGTAGCCTGGGTTTGAAGCGATAGATCCCTGGTTTCAGACTGGGACCACTTAACGGTTGACTTATTTCGCCTACGAACATAGCGCGTTTTTGATAGCGGAATATGTGTCAAATCAAATGTATGATGATCTAGGTTTTCGCAGCTAGTTAAAATCTCATTTGCAAGGTATATATTAAGTATTTGAAGTGGCATTTAGTACTTTGTAATACGGTCTTCCTATAGCTTCCGATCCACCTTCTGAACACCAGAAAGGCTTACTCCTCGGTGGTCGAATCTCCTCAAATGACATCGCATATTCTCAAGAGCTAGAGGATGGGTGCTCAGTGGTAGGCCTCCCGAACTTGCAGCCCGCTGAGAGGAACACGTTCGTCATCACCAGTGCCGACTATTGCAATCGAGAAGGCGAGCTTCTGAAGTACGAGCAAGAATTCCTCCTCACCCTATCTTCATCTAAGAAAAAAAAGGTACCTATCTATTTTACTGGTTCCTAACAATAAGCAAAGAATTAGGATCAAATTAGCAGAAAAAATGCGGTCAACTATAATTTTGCGTGAAACATAATAACTCGACAAGAAAACACAATTCCTGATATCCAGGATGTAATCTTGAAATAAAAAGAATGGGTAATCTACTACAGAACCAACGTGAGGGACGAAATCCATTTATGACAAACAAGCTCTATCCTTGTTTGCTACGTATGTTTTTTGAAAGGTGCGTTGTGTTTCAGCCCCTATACATAAGATATGATCCGAATCCTATCCCGGGGCTGTGCGGGATGTTCCCTCTGTACCTTAGCGAGCATTACGTGTCGAATACACGATGGCGAGTGCTGCCCATAAGGAAGCCTGATCTCACTAGGTTTGAACAGGAAGGCAACCCGATAAATGTAAGTCCTGGAACCTTTATTATACAAATTGTAAACAATGCAATGAAACTGAGCATAAATATGAAACGTTGTTTGTTTATATTATGAATATTATGTACATTATACAGTACATCTATAAATCTAACTTTTGGTATACCTGGAAAATTGATTGTCTTTGTGAATGTACAAGTTTTAATGACTTTAATTTACGAGTTGAAGACAAGTGTAGAGGGGTTGAGTAATTATAAAATACATTGTTTCGCGTAGGTACTTACCTAATCGAATGGCAGAATTCAATTAACGTGACGTGTTTATTTACAGGTCAACACAGATGTAATTATAAATCATTGCGCGACAAATCTTAACTTAGGAATAAACATTGGTGTTTGGGCAATGGGCTTTTATGGAAAAGTTAGTTAATAAGTAAATTAATAAGGACGTTGTAATATGAATAAAATCAATGAAGTAATATTTCTTGCGAATTTTGTTACAGATTTGTGCTCCAATAATGAAGACTTACTTAGATGTCTACGGTAAAGAATTGCCGAATAATATTTGGCAAGTTTACACACCGATAGCTACCTAAAATTTGAGCAACTAACATTCTTCGATCTACCGTCTGATTTTAAGATTTATTTTGATTATAACATCTACAGTTAATTAATTCAGGGTAAATTCTTGTGATAGACTTGTTACTGTTAATCGCTATAAAATAAATTGTTTTTGCGATGGCGCTGTGTCATCATTATTTTCAATTGGTGTTTTATTAGTATTCCTGGTGGTAGGGAAACGTCTCGGCGACGTCAAGGGTGTCGCCTTCGTTATTGTCTCGTTATTACACAGCTCGCCATCTGAAGGCTTCCAACTTATTGTGTCTACCTCCTGCGCATGAATAAGTCATACTGTTCATTATAAGAATTGCTCCAAAACACCACCATCATGAATATCGGGCCTACATGATAGATCGGAGGATAGAATAGATTGGAGACACTTATTTTTCATGTGGCTCACCTCACCACATGAAGAACATGTAAAATAAGCCCTTAAAACTCTCAAGTTTACTTTGTGTATGGCTTACATTAAGAAGAACTTACATACTGGCCTTAGATATAGCTGTTCAAGAGAATGATCACAAATCTTCATCCTCGTCGTGTAACAAACTTGCACCACCAGTGACACGAAAATCAATTGTAATTTCTCGTCTTACTCGTATCTCTAACTAAAACATCCTACTCATATGCGCGAATATAGAACAACGCTTGTAAACTTAAAATTTAATAAAATTGTGTTAGATATATTCAATTCTATGTATACAGACTTTGATAAGATGTGAATCTCAACTCAAAATAAATAGTAAAACAGTTTGATGTTTGGACTATTTGTGTATCAAATAAACACATCTTTGCGAGGGATATAAAATTGAGAGGGTGTAATATAAAATAGGCTTATCGAAAAGCGCGCGGCGATATATTTTTATATATTATCCCATACACATGTCATTTGAATAAGTTACGAGTGGGCTTAGGTGGTATTTTTGGGAAATAGTTTTATATCCCATGCAAATAGATCTTGTTGGAGCTGGGATTGTGGAACGTACCCCTGTAATGATAAAGCTCATCGTTTACCTTTTTATTGTTTATCTAGACGTTTACTAAAATCAATTCAATACCTAAACCTCTATGGCTAACTACATTAAATAATGTTTCTTAATATACCGCTATCAATAGGTACTTATATAACAACTGAAGCGTTTTTAACTTTAGTTTTAATTCTCCTTTGTTAATAGTTTCTTTTAACATGGTACCCATGGTTTTTGGGGCAAAAGTTCAAATTCAAATTCAAATCGTATATTTTGTTTAGGCCTACGGGGGCACTTAAAAATTTTCAATTATACATTTTATTTTCTTATATCTCCTACAACCGGATCGTTATCATTTACACACTGTTTGTCATTCAGTCGGATGCGAAGCACGTAGTCTCGCAGTCCAAGCTCAAAGTTGCGGCGGCATTCGACACTTGCGAAATGTTTTGCAAAGTAGAGCTTAATCATAATAATACATTTACATGCATATTTTTACGAGCGGCTAGAGACGTAGAGCCGCTGTCCCTTCAACAAAATGGTATATCTGTCTGCATACTTAGTTATAATTTAATTTATGTCGCAACAACACAACAGTGGCATTACAGAGAACCCTGCGTGTATTTACTGGTTGAAGCAACTACCCTCCAACAGAATTATGTTCTCTGTAATAACCGACCCTATTGTTGCCGACTTTTCACTTTCCCTAACTGCCGCTTTATTTTGTTTATCATCACAATTTATAACTACACAAATTCTATTTATATTTAGTTAAGTGTATAGATACTTAGTCGATAGTTTTCAGGATTATGTGTAAGGTCTCTATAGTTGGGTGTATCTATACGCACTAATTAACTGTATTGGAAAAACATCTGAGAACAATGAGATTAATGCGGTGAATTGGCACGGGATAGGCATAAATGAGATAAGCCACGTGGAAAAGGATGTTAGTCTAGAATATAGAAGGGCTAGTACAAAAGGGTCTTAAAGGATCCCAATTATGTATGGGCATACAGCGACGTGTATGCCAAAAGACTGAACGATACAAATTATAAAGTTAGTATTTGAACTTAATAAAATAACATGTATACTTACCTAATCATGATTCGTATTTTGTAAACAAAATTGGAAAGTTTTTTTTATAAATGGTTAGTTATTAATGAAGCGATTTTTTTTAAGATCTTTGGTTGTTACAGTTGTTCAATGTCGACATTTCCCGCATGAATTATTCATGGCTTTATTATTTGTATTTCTTGTTCTTAACTTTGGTACAAAAATATTCGAAATTTATCTACTCTATTTAGTTTTTCAGAGAATTAAGAAACTGTCTACTTAAGCAAAACACTAACTTTAATCTATATATTAGTAAAATTTAAGTAGATACGTAGAACCTTTCCTTATTATAAGTTTTTTTGTTGCATTTTGAACCAAAATAATATTAGGTATAAAAACATGTATCTATGTTTTTATTATAAGATTGGACGTAGACATACAGAATTCGAAATTAATTTATCTTGTAGCAGAGAAGCGTTTGAATTTTCCTTTTGTAAACAGGTCTAAGTGCTTTCATGGAACGTTGTTTTTAATAACGACAAGATTATTTTGTTGGATTATTGCGCCTTGTGTCAAGTGGTCAGTTGAGTACGACCTAATGAAACCCTGGGTTCGATTCTTGGGAGGTGAATTAATTTCGACTCGCTTAGGTGTGAAAGAGTTCCTTTCAGCATTCTATTAAAATCCAAGTAACAGCCTGCATACACATACACTATTTGCTATTGGGATCTAGTAGGTAGGATCACTGAAATGGGTAAGTATATATATATAATATAAAATAATTGTCAAGGTACCTACCTATCTGCTTCGAGGTACACAGGCAAGTTGGTTTTAATTTGATTACAAGTAACGAATATTCAGATACCTGAAACCTGTAAGCTATTGCAGTCATTAAAACTTATTACGCGGAAGAGCGTTGCCGAGCAACGCGGCCGATTGAAGCTTTACAGAGTCGGTAATATTTGAGGAAACTTTTTACTTTTCTTTAATGGAGTGAAGATTACAAAGTAGCAGATTCGTTTCACGACAAATTAATAATTTAAAAACGTAGCTAAATCTGCATTTAGTGGGGTTTCATTTTTTATTCTTACGTAACGGGGAACATGACTTGTAAAAAATATCTATAATTGCTACTAGGTAGTAACATACGGCATCATGTACCTACGAGTAAAGTAGTCGCCACTGGTTTTTCATCAGAAGATATTTTCTCTCAGCAACTAAGATAAATGTTTTCTTATTTTCTTCCATGAAAAACGTCACAGGTAATCTCGCAAGCCTCATCAGGGGCGTGTTCACTTCTCGCGGCAATATTTTTGGATGTTAATAAACGCAGGGCATTACTCAAGCCGAGTATTTTTTGCTTTCAGTGAGAACTTGGGTACAGTACGCATATACTGAGTACTTAGGTACTTTACTTACAGAGCCTAGATGAATTGTGCTAAAATTTTTAAAAATACATACACAAATAAACACAATTAATGAATATCACAAGCTTCAATCTAGCGTAGGTAAGAATATGTAAATTAATAATGTTGATTAAATGACTCATGAGGTTTACAAGAACGGTACCTTCATTTCCTTTGAACACTACCAGTTGACAATCAATATTCCCTGTGAGACCACTGATATATAAATATAAAATCTTCCTGTAATATTAGGAACTTAATAACGACATCAATAGCCGGTGGTCTCATGGAGAATTTCCTTTTAACAACACTGGTGTGTCTCTTGGTGGCGTCAGGGGTATGTATGAATTGTAATAGGACTAAGAAGAAGAGGAGTTTTCATCAATCCGTACTTACAACACAGCAATGGCGTTAAAGTAAAATGTAAATTGCGCTAAATGTTATTCATAGAATAAGGGAAACTTCATTTATATTCAGTGGAAACACTGAGGAACGTTCCTCAAAACAAAGTGAGGCGGAGCGGAGTTAGGTTGGAATATTAGCAATTAAGACACAGATGCATCTAAACCCACACACACACCAACACATCACACGTACCTAATAATACCTCCCCTCACTACGAGGGGGATGCGAGGGGCACTGTAATCCACCAGGCTGGCCCAGTGCGGGTTGGCGGATTTCATATTTCTTTGAAAAACACGTTAAAACAAACCTTGACGACGAAGCTGCGAAGACCAGGCTTGAAACTAGGTAGGCTTTCTATAAGCTTAATTTATATTTCTTTATTTTTCAATCGTATCGAGTCTGATTGTCATTCCAAACACGTTTTAAGGAAAATTATTTACACCACGCGACCGGAATTCTCTTCAGGTTATTTTGTGATAATCTAACTACTCATATATTGAACACGAGTAGAATCGAATGATCTCATCTAATATGAATAGTTAAAGCAACTGGGCCCGGATTGAGAAAGATTGCAGACGGTTTTCTGATAATAATTTCCCAGGAGTATTAATGTAAACTTGCGATTAATTTCTAATATTGTATAATGGTTTTTCCCTTTTCAGATTACATAATACAAGGTGAAACAGAAAGGGTAAGTATACTTTTTTTCTTCAAAACTTAACTTTGTAATTCCAATACTATCAGCTTTGGAGGGAATTTGAAAACAAAAGGTGTTATAGGAATACAGCTGTTGACCGATTTCACAAGTCTACAAAACCGTTAGTACTTCAACTGTCCCACAAAGCCGATAGTTTGAGATTTACAAAGTTAAGTTGCAAAAAAAATAGCATACCCTTTTTGTTTCACTTAGTATAGTCCATCTTTTGTTTGCTGTAGCATTAGGTAATATTTGGCAAAGTGTTTTCTGGTCTATTGAATCTGTTGGATTCAAAATATTATCGTTGGGGGGCTCTAATTTCGAGAAAGCAATGCCTCAAGCAGCAAACAGTTACTGACTGTTACGAGCTTCGGTAGGGTTGACATGCATCATATCTCGACGTACCCAATACAATTAAGATTATATGCCGTTATACTTATATGGTTCTGTATTCAAACATTTTTTTGCTTTGTTCTGCTACCGAATATAGGATTGAGAGAAATAGTAGTGTTGAATAATCACCAAAGGCAGTAATTTATGTAAAGCAATGCAAGAAATATAAAATGATATATTGGGACTGTAAAAGATAGTCACCGAGGTCGTGGCATGCCAAGTGAAGATGGTGCGACGATTTGAACACCTATGCGGGTAAAATGTGGCGGCAATTAGCCCAAGATAGGACCTGCGGCGGCAAAAGGGGAGGCCTTTGCCCAGCAGGTATATACACTACAAAAAAAGCATGTGCCTGTCAACCCTAAGCGCCAATGCAAACAACGAAACGTCTCGGCGCATGTTATTAGCTGTGTGCGTTGTTACAACATTGCGCCAACTTTGCCAATATCAACGATATTGTTCGTTTCCGCGCCTTTTATGCAAATTCCCGCAACTCATGGGAATTTAGTATGAGTAAGTATAGACTCTACGTTATATTCAGCATAACTTTTCAGACACCTTTCATACAAAATTTGCACGCGGTATTAGAATATTAGAAAGTAAACATGAAGATGTTAATAACTTTGGGGAGCGGGTCACCCTCTTCCCTCTATTATGGTTGGGGAGAGTGATGCCGCTTTTGAAGTCACGCCCGTGCGTGGGCGCTGCTTGCGGGGATTGGTCTACTCACTTTTCTCTTAACAACTTTGTCATTAAAGCCTATTCATTTATTTACCATGGAAGGCATCACACCAAAGCAATTATCTTCTTATCCACCTCTGTTTTATTCATTATTATTTTGGTTTGTAAACTTTTGATTTGATGTAAGTATGAGTACGTAGGCACACACCACTAAACTAGCTTCTCTCTCTAGCTCTCTCATTTTATTTAAGTACCTAAATCTGAGTGAGATTTGATTATTATTCACTATTACTTATTTAGTGGCAATGCCTGCTCATATTCTGTTGCCGTTCCTGAGAATGTATACCATCTTGTATTCATTGAAAAGAGTAACCATTGAGTTTCTTACTGGATCTTCTCAGTGGAAGCAGCATTCCGAACCGGTGGTAGATTCGGACTATTCATAAATGCTTTGTTGGCTTAAATACTTAATAATAATTTTAGCCCATTTGACGTCCCACTCCTGGGCACGGGCCTCTCCTCAACACGAGGGGGTTTCAGGCAATAATCCACCACGCTGGCCCACTGCGGGTTGGCGGATTTCACATGTCTTGCGAAAAATCTTCTAAGACATGCAGGTTTCCTCACGATGTTTTCCTTCACCGTAAGCATGTGATAATCATATATAAATTATGATTCGCACATAGATTTCGAAAAATCCAATGATTCGAGCCGGGGGGCTTTGGCTTTTTGGGACTTTGAACCTGATACCTGGTAGCCCGCAAGACGCGTGCTTAACCAATCGGCTAACACAGCTTTGCTGCTTTGTTGGCTTCCATGAATAAAAACAATTTTGAATTTGAGTTTGAGTTTGAACTTTCGGAATAAACCAATATCATGCAGGTATGCTATTACTTCTTCTTATGAACGTTGGCTATAAATTTTTGGGATTCGGCCTTGTCTTAGGCGAGGTGGAACAGTTGTGCTGCACTGGCGATTCCCGTCCACTCCCGGATGTTGGGGAGCCACGACTTTATTCTGCAATCTCCCTTGCAATACTTTTGCTGGTGACCTTGAACGTCATGATTTGATACCAATCGTGCCTGAGCACGTGACCAACATAATAATATGCATTTTTCTGTATTTTTATGATGGACATAAGTTCTACTATACGGTGCTATACGGTGAAGCTGTGTGGTGCCGGCGGCGAATAGTACCAACCCATTTCATCCCATGGGTGTCGTAAAAGGCGACTAAGGGAATAAAGGAACACAGAAGACGGGCAGCAGCGTCTCTGAACCGTTTGACATCTTACTGCGATCGCCAACCCGCCTGCCAAGCGTGGCGATTATGGCAATTCCTCCCAAATGTTTGGGAGAGGCCCTTGCCCAGCAGTGGGATCCCTACGGGCTACTAAAAAAAAAAAAAAATACGGTGCTCAATATGTTGGTATACTTAAACTCGACTAAAATAACTGTGTTGCTTTTTTATGTAACGAAGTCGGCAAGCAACCTTACAACCCGCCAGATGTTAAGCAGTTCCGTAGCCTAGAGGTCCTTGCAATAACAATGTTATTGCTGGCTCTATGTCGACCTGAAGAGGAATGGGATAGAGGGAGACGAATGGGGGGTCAGGCTTCCGGTTCGCTCACTCGTCGTACAAAACGCAGCTGTAATTGTTACTTTCCGCCGATCTTCTGTGTGGGGGTGGTACTACCGAGGTCGAACCAGCCCGTACATGACCTACAGCTTGACTCTACATCTTACTTTCTTATGAACGTAAAGTAACGGGAAGATATAAATAATTACAGATGTATTCAATTTAGTTTAGTCATGTTTTACGACAACATGCAGAGTTGGCATGAATATATATTATGTTTGCCGTATGTTTGTTTACAAAGAGAATCAGATGAAAATATCTCTATTAGTTCAGGTAAAACGTAATAAATGTATTCCGGTCGACAAACAAGCTCGAGGGGACGGTACATTAAATAATATCGACATATCAGACAGAGCCAATTCTCTACTTTCCGCAAAGCTGATAAGCTTCAGATTTCCACATGCAAACATTCCGTGCGTAAGTACCCACCTAACATATTCTATTTGCATTTGAGTCTATGATGAGCAGAATGTTTACGAGAAAGATGAAAGCAGATAGGTTCCAATGTTTTTCCTGGGGTAAAACAAAACAATCAGGGGGTAAGGATAGACACAACAGAATTCACAAATAAAACACGGAGACATGAGTGATTGGATCCATTGAATATAAACGAACACGTGACGTTATCGAAACGATTTATGGAGTGTTCAAGTAACGAATGCGAGCTGTGATTAATATCTCCCCAACTCTTTTCGATACCACTTTACACTGACCCATCCATTCATCAAAATACTTGTAAATTATACACTTTAGTATACGAAAGCAGAGGCACAGGTTACTGGATTCAGTCTTCCAGGCTTTAATCTTTCAGGTGAGGCAGATAGACAATTTTCTGCACCCCTAACAACGTTATCATAAGGGAAATTTATTTCAATATCGCCCACATCTTCTCGTATTTATTCGACTCAACATGCAATGGGGTAATTTCGAGGGAGCTTACCCTGCAGGTTATGGGGTCATACATCATAATGCTTGTGTGATGTAGCATCGCGTATGTAATGAAATAAACGTCGAGGGTGGCGCCGCGGGGTGGCGTTATATTGCCCGGTGGTGCTAAAACAACAGCCTAATTAGTTATTGGGGAATAGTGTTAGATCGTTTATAAAGATGTGTTAGAAAAAAAAATTCTATTCTCTCTCAAAGTTCTGTTTTTTTTTCTTTCATTCTAATTTGACCTACCATGTCCCAATGTTGAGTTTAGGTTTGGGTCTCGTCCATAGCATTATTTGCGGTCTCCGTGTTTCTGCATCCAGGTTTTTGCTGCTACCTTTACCAGATTGTTGGTCCATCCCTGATGATCTGTTGAATCCAGTACGAAGGCTTCATTCGAACACTTGAGCAAAATTGTCACAAGGCTGCATTATTACTTTTTATTTTAAGTTTACTAGCAATGTGAGTTTATCACATAGCTACTATTCCCGTTTGCCCCTCTAGCTAAGCTAATGCTTGTGTTAGGAGTGGGCTCACGTCAATAGTTTAATGGCCAGGATGGGGATCGAACCCGGAACCTCTCAGCTACGAGGACGGCCCCTCTAACCACTAGGCTATTGACGCCTAATCGGAGTTATTTATTTATCTGTCTACACACCAACATTTAGGTAAGTAGTCCAAATTTTTGATAGGTATACTATATACCTATCAAACACACACAACGTTTTGCACAAAAACTAGTAGTTAAGTAAGTACATTGGCAAACCATTCTCTGCCTTCAGACCGTAAACCTTCTTACTTTCAATCACAGTTAATCATTATAATCTATACAATTGGGAAATCTATTACCAATTCTAACTCATCATTAGGTAAGTAATTCTAATTCCGTATTTCATTACGGTGGCAAATTAAAGTTCTTTTTTTAGGTAAATGTTGCTCGACCACGTGATTTCGTGATTACTGTACTCTAGGGGACAAAGCTTGAATTATTAAACATACATAGGCTGTGCAGGGTAATAGCTTGGTAATCGTTCTAATGGACAGTAGGCTTAATTAAAAATGTTTTAATAATAGCGGGTCTCTTTGAAGTAAGCAAATATTTGAACTTTCGTGGGATATTTGTTAGTAAGTTAAATAATCAAGCTAGGCTTTGTTGCTTAAACTTATTTTCTCTACATTCATACATTATATTACTTTTCTATTCTTAGTTGCAGTTTTTTTTATATGAAAGAACAATTTGATGTGGATTATGCCAGTTTTTGGCATATAAATATATTTTATACAAAATCTATCGTTATCTTGATGTATAAAGTACGAATTTCTTTTGAGACAGCAGCGGTTAAGTATTTTTATTATTACTGAAAAGACGTCACGTTCATTTGAATAAAAGCTACGGCAGGAACGTGGCTCGAATGAAGTGTGAGGCAAGGTCATATCAATTCTATCAACTTAGGACTTAAACTTGATGAAATAAATTTAGCTTTGAAGTAAACTAAATTAAAGTTTGAATAAGATAAGCTTCTAAGTTTCCCAATGTAGAAATGTATTAAAATTTATTGAAGACAAAAATACATCATTAAAATGTACTTGCTTGGGGAGCACATATCGTGTGTGGCGTGTTATTTCTCGAAATACTAACTCTTAATTATCAGGAGCGAAGTCATTACGGACCGTAACATACACTTGTGCCCATGTTTGTAATCTTTGAGTGTAAAAATAATGAGACGGTAAAACATAGAGTGGAAGGCGGCCCGCCCAAGTCGAGTCGCGGAAATATTCGCTCCCGGCCGGAAGCGGATGCGCGCCTTCCCCGGTTGCAAGAGAATACGGCAATTATAAACCATGATATATATTTGTTTATTTGTTTGATATTTATTTCTTTCGTTGAAATCAAGCGAAATGTGTAGACTATTTACATAGTTGAGAGTTCGGCCAGGATGTAAATTCTCCTTCTGTTTTTACACTTGATTGGCCAGTGCTTTCACGTGTGATACTATACACGTGGATACTGCGAATTCACGGTCCATCAGCGATGGGGCTTGCTCGTCATGCGTTCAATTTGCCTGTTTCCTTTGATGCATATTTTAGCAAATTCCATGGCGGGACAAGTACACCAAAAATAATAACGAAGACAAGATGCAGGCTATATACTGTACTATAATGTATACTGAGAAAAATAATCGACAGAACTTGTTTTTTGTAGATCCCGGCTTCTATTATGTTTTACTACGTCTAAATGATTTGAAATAACTTAAAATACGAGGCATTACATAAATCTTTACTGTAATTAAAAATACAAAGAACTACAAAAATAATTTACCTACTGCCGTAATTTAATTTCTCAGCGCATAGATATTTTATCTTGGTTACAATTATGCCCGTATTATTGAAGTCATTGTTGTCAAAATCACGACTATAATTACGGCATTAGTTATACCTACTCGTATACCATCGTTGGACATACCTAGTCATCAGCTATGTACCTATGTAGGCTCATCAAACAGCGCATAATTAATACGTTCTATTCGAGTACTACAAATGACAATCCTAATGGCTATTGAATTGTATACAGCTGCATCTGCAATTAAATAATGGCCGCGTACCTAATTAATTTATCTTCGACATTGATGTACAAACAAATATTCTTAAAGTAAACGTTGTATTCAGCTGTTTGCGTTTGTACGTAATGCGTAATGATGTTCTTAAGTATGCTTGAGTCCATTAGCTAAGCCCGGGACGCGGGCCCCCGTAAGCGGATCAGAGAATAGGTTTATGCGTAGGATAAGACGACAGAATGTTCTTATAAAGTTAATGGAAGTTCAGGAAAATCTATACAGCATAAATATCAAATATTCTGACATATTTACGATGAATAAGTATCTTAATTTTATTAAAGCGAAGTTAATGTCTAAGCTTGGTTTCTGCCCTATCAGAAATTGCTAGAACGTGTTTAAGGTGCATACATTTGAATTTCTGTACTAAGTAATTTATGTACCTATCTATTTGTTTCGGGATGGATCAGGTGACAATCGGTGTTCCAGACATTGCCGTTTGCCGCCGCTGTCACCCCCTGACAACTTATAAGCCCTTCGTTTGAGGATAAAGCATTGCTTTGTGTTTCCAAATTCATGAATTGTTTTGAAGAAAAGTTATATACTTACCTACTTTTTGACTGCATTTTAATCTGTACCAGTACTGAATGTACTTTAAAGTCTTTATTTATACTTTACTTATAGAGCTATATATAAGTTGAGACTGTGTTTGTACACGACTTATATATAGGTAGGTACCTTCCTTACCCATACAGATAATAAAATAGAAATGAAATCACGTATTTTAAGCAATAAAGCACTCCAGCAATTGGAAAATACCAAAGTAAGGTCAAGAAAATTCAATAAAGTGCGGGCTTCGGGTGGCCGTTAGCGGCGGCTGGCTTTAACAACGGGCTTATTGCAAGTTATCCGAAGCCAGACTACGGTCGCCGCCTCTTTCGAGTCCCACTTTATTTATGAGTTGCATTGAAAGTCGTGTCTTGCACGTTTTTAAATATTGTAAATAATAAGAAAATTGATGTAAAAAGATGAGTTTTAAACGGATTTGCGCTAAAGTTTTGCAATGGTAGCTTTGCACGATCCCACTAGCAGCGGCCATATTTAGGTGTGCGCTAATTACAGGCGCGCTGGACAAATCCGCGCTTACGTACGCCTGTACGCACAGCATTGTGATCTTTGCACCCAGCGAAATAACAACTAAAACCGCATACATGAACAATATTTTCCTAACATGTTCCAAATATTTTATAAATAGTATATTTTCTTCAAGAAAACAATAACTGTAAGTAAATGTTTATAGTTATAGCACAGGGACCCTAAAATATCAGAGACTGGTTCCAGCAGAAGATGAGGATACAAATTGTATCTAAAGTTCTGTTCGCCGTAACAAACGTAAAGTACAAGCGGGTCCGCTCAGTTTTCTAATTATAAAGTGAAAGTAATTTAAACTTGAATCTTAAATTCAATACATGTCGACCTTAAACTTTGAAGCAGTAGGTTAATTTATCTATACAAATAAATAAAATTGGAGTGTCTGTTTGTAATATGAAAATAACACCATTTCACTCAATGCATATGAAAGTACATACGACACCTATAGCAAAATACGCGTTTTTTTTTTTTTGTCTGCCTGTCTGTCTGTCTGTGTGTTTGTTCCGGGTAATCTCCGAAACGGCTGGACCGATTTTGATGGGACTTTCACTGGCAGATAGCTGACGTTATAGGCAGTGACTTAGGCTACTTTTATTTTAGGAAAACATAATTTTTAAAAATGGTTTCTGTCACGCGGGCTCAGAACGCGGGAACGGGTTTTTTGTTAAGTTAAATTCCACGCGGACGAAGTCGCGGGCTCAGCTTAGTTATTATAAAATGACACATGCATTTCAAATTAAAACTTTATAAATAAAAACATAAAATTCCTTTGAATCGGGAGAGGTTGGAAAATCGCGTGGATTAAGTTACAGGATAATAAGTTACCAACAGGTAAATACGGCAACAGTTAATTAAAATGTTCTCAATGTTTTTTTTTCATAATGTAGGTACTTTTGTTAGAAAGCAAACTATAATGTACCTAGCTGTAATAACATTAATACTGTATGGTTTCTTCCAGCTTACTCATTACGCCGCAATAAAAGTTGCACTCAATTTTTTCCGTTCATTATTTATCACATGGTTGTTACAAAAGTTTCGGTACAAAGAGTTTTCCGAGTGGTCCTCGTGTTGTCCCTTAGCAAGATTGATGGTTTCCCTCAGCCAAACGGTTGTTCACGGTCGCCATTCTTCCGCCCGCCCTTTGTTTGTGCTATTGTTGTGAGTTTTACAATTATCGTTAAGGCCCTTATCTCTTCATAGAGGCGCGGGCTGTTCACTTAATGAAATTAACTCAAATTGGATTTGAACAGAAATGTGATGCGCCACTGTATATCCTACTGATTTTCACTTGGATAAACTTTAATACCGTGTAGTACCACCCTCACACAGAAGATTGGCTTATAGTAGCTATAATAGCTGCATTTCGCACGATAAGTGACAGAGCCAGAAGCCCCCCCCCCCATTTAGTTCCCTTTACCCAATTTCCACTCCCCTTCAAGTTGGCAACGTGCGAGCAATGCCATTGGTATTGCTAGCTTCTATAGGCTACGGTAACTGCTTAACATCAGGTGGGGCGCACGCTTGTTTGCAGATGTTGTTATATATAAAAAATATTTCAGATTTATTTTATCGTCCGGTGTGTGTTGAGGTCTGAATTGTAATTGATAATAATATTTATTATGCAAACTGTGTTTGCACATATTAAAGGAGATTACATAATAAGGGTCGTTAGGCCCATCAACCCCGCGAAGGCTGGTGTGGGCGCCAAGAGGTTCAATATACATATTTATTGAGCTCTTCCATAAATAATTTTCAGGTGATTTTCGCGCCTCGTTGGAGTTCCATGCTCGATAAAAAATCCAATCAAGACGCCCATTTCTTCAAATTCTTTATTGAATATTAACTGTGTGAGCTGAGTTTTCCTAAATTATAAGTTCTAAGTTCTAAAGATAACAACATATATCTGTACAGAACTACGCAGAGGTACCTTTATATTGTATTCTCGTTTTCTATTGACGGTGCTCGTGTCACGGCTTAAGCCAATACGTGTAATTTACGATTGTCACACACGTATAGCGTAGGGGTTGGCGTGACATTCATCACGGCGTCGCACGTCACCCGAACGTGCCGTAAATCGGCACGTTGACGTCACGAGCTCTACATAGAGTCAATGTTTATATTCTATTTAAACGAGAGTAGGTGTGTGATTAGTAGTAGAGCTATACTCTTATTTCTGTAAGTTTATAGAAGGTTTGAAAGAAAATTAAATGATTATTGAATAACGTGTCGATATTGTTAGCTAAGTATCATTTTACTTTACTTTAATTATCATTTTACTTCGTTAAAAGTAGGTAAAAATTATGAAATGAAACTCTGCAAGTATATACGTCTATTATACACCATGGAACCCATTACTCGAACAACGTATGGCAATATCGGGAATGCCAAATGTGTTATTGCTCGTCTTATAACCTTAAAATGCAAATTCAATCTATTTGCACATGGGGGAATATTTGCGTGTCGGAAGACTGAAATAAGCTTAGCGGAAAGTACGAAATTGGATCGGATAATATTCTTTAAAGGGTCTTGGCCAACCTTGATCTCCCACCACAGACTCTTCTGTAAGCCAGGATCAACAATTGTGTCCAACGAAGACGCCGAGGTTTGAATCTCGACGAGTCCCGAGGAAGGCTATATTGTTGAATAAATAATACGAGGAGTTGGCAGAAAAATATCCATTTCCTTCAGCTGCAAAGCGGGAGACAAAAACTCGAATAATACAACCGCAATGTACCCGTGCGAAGCCGGGGCGGGCCGCTAGTCGGAAATAAAGCGATAGCTGTAAACTCACACTAGTTTCACTTGATATTGACAAATAAGCTGCGTGGTTCCGTTGGCAACATACCAACGAGGCTCTTTGAGTCGGCGATGTCACAAAGCGAATACCTTCGTAAGGAATCCGAGCGCAACATCTTTGCAAACGTAGTGTACGGCGACACGCATGCGTTCCTTTCCGTTATAGAAGTTTATTGGGTAATAAATATATATATTCTTAGAAACTTCGCTCGTAATTTCTTTAAAAAAATTACAACAGTCAACCTAACTAGAATTTTACTGACAGCGTTGAAATAATTTTGCAATAAATATAAGGAAACATTCATATCACAAGAAATACTTCCTTCGTGTCCGAAAGCTAAGCGCACAGTGACTCGCTGGTTGTTTTACGCGCTGTTTTACAACTCTTCAATCGGTCCGGTTCAGTAGGTAGGAGAATTATCTAACAATATTCATATATAATTATGAATATATCATCAAACTAACACACTAAATGTACGGTTTCAAACTAAGCAACGCTTGTGCTATGGGTATAATACATAAAATTGACTGGGGGACCCTAGTAATACCAATAGGGCAAATTACAAATGCAAATTTCTGAAATTTACGCCAACCGTAATCGAACCCACAACCACCAACAATCTACTAAGTACTTCTCCCCTGCATTACGTTACTCAAAGGTAGCATTCAAACGCTAATTAACATGGTATTGTGTGGAGATGTCAAGTTTATTTAGCTTACATGAATAGGAAGCTTGTGATATTATGAAAATTTAATTAGTGTACATCCACATGTCGGCTGTAACGTGACGTGCGTGGAATTAATAATGAGGTAAATGCAGTTACAACACACCTTACTAATTACGTCTTTGTTACGTGTAATTATAATTATTTTGTTTGAAGACGGTGTCGAGTGGCTGCAAATGTTCTCGGTGGTACAATATTCAGAAAGTTATTTTTATTAACATGGATTTGGATTTGTATGTACCTGCTAAGATATTATGGGAATTGTAACACTATCAAGTGAATGAATTTATACCCGGAAATATGTTTACCATCAGGTAAATGGGAATTGCATTTCTTCCGTTAAAATATGATTATTATTAGGGTTCAGTATCCCTAGCAGTATACCTAGGATCACTTTAATGTCCGTATGTCTGTCTATCTGTCTGTCAAGACTCTTTTTCTCGGAAACGGATAGAGCTATTTTATATAAAATATTACTCATATTGTTTTCTGCTAATGTTTGTGTTAGGAGTGAGCTCACGTCAATAGTTTAACGGCCAGGATGGGGATCAAACACGGAAGCTCTTAGCTACGAGGGCGGGTATTAACAAACGATGACGGCTTAAATGACACTTTTCCTTCATTCAGATTCTGTTGATAAGAGGACGAAATATAAAAGCATTGAGCGATAATTACAGCGGGCATCCGCCGCCGACGGCGAGTTATCTTGATTCAGCCAGCATTTCCCGTGGAACGGCTCTCATTACGCCCACAATAGACTCGATAACAATTCTAAAAGCTCGTCACACGCAGAACAAACGTATTATCGCGATATAGCACTTCATTCTCGGCTCGTTGGCAGCTTTGGGATTAAATTATCTAGATATAGTGGTACAAAGAAATCTGTTTACTTAAACGACTGTATTCAAGTTTTATATGTATATAAAACTTGTAGATAGGTAAGAACATTGATTCAAAATAAATAATAACTGGCTTCTGCCCGCGGTTTTGTACAAGTGGACTTAAGTATGTGCTATAAAAAAATATATAATATGTCCAAATTTCTGACTGAGTAACAAACATCCAAATATACAAAGCTTCACATGTATAATATTACTAGCTGTGCCCCCCGACTTCGTCCGCGTAGTATTTAACGTAACAAAAATTTCGGGATTATCGGGATAAAAAGTATCCTATATGTTAATTCCGGTTATAAACTATCTGTGTTCCAAATTTCTTCCAAATCCGTTCAGTAGTTTTTGCGTGAAGGAGTAACAAACATACATACATACATACATACATCCACACTCACAAACTTTCACATTTATAATATTAGTAGGATTAAAGTTAAGTACGAATTTACTTATGCTCATATACGGGTTGGCTTGAAGGGGTAGTACCACCCTCTGACAAAAGATCGGCGATCAGTTGCTGTGTTTCGTACGATGCGTGAGAGAGCCGGAGCCGCAATTCCGAAAATTATTAGCAGTAAGTTAAATAAGAATATCACATAAGTACAGTATAATGTTGTTACGAGTATTCCATGAAAACGTATATTATATACTAGCTGAGCCCGCGACGTCGTCCGCGTGGAATACAACTTAACAAAAAAGCCCGCTCCCGCGATCTGAGACCGCGCCACAGGACCCATTTTTTAAATTTTGTTTTTCTAAAATAAAAGTAGCATAAGTTACTGCTTATAACAACAGCTATCTACCAGTGAAAGTCCCGTCAAAATCGGTCCAGCCGTTTCGGAGATACTCTTTGATTTCACGTGTTTTTATTTTTTTACGCAGAAACCTTATTGATTTACTAAAATAAAAGTAGCCTAATTTACTCCTTAAAACATCAGCTATCTTTCAGTGAAAGTCCCGTCAAAATCGGTCAAGCCGTTTCGGAGATTACCCGGAACAAACACACAGACAGACAGACAAACAATTTTTTTTAAATCGCGTTTTTGTTACAGTTGTCGTATGTACTTTCATATGCATTTAGTGAAAAGGTGTTATTTTGATATTACAAACAAACACTACAATTTTATTTATTTGTATAGATGAGTAAATTATTGTTTCACCGCGCAAAAGGCAAGATATTGTTAGGAATTTATGTTGTTTCAGTTGTGTCGTCGACAACCTTTCCCATGTAAATTATTCATGGCTTCAGTTCACAATAACGGTGACCGTCCACTTGGCTGTATCATGAAGCCGGCCCGCCCGCTCCGACCAATAGCTAATGCTAAGCTGAGTGTAACTGAGGATATGAATGGCCTCCTTCATAGCTCAGCCATGTGGACGGTCACCCTAAGACTCGTTTGCGTAGCGAAAGCGCGCTGATCATCCTGCGAACCTACAAAGAAATGGATAACTTTCAATGTACCATTTTAAAATTAATTTTTTCATTTATGTGTAACAGAAAACATTTATGATAATTACTATCCAAACAGTGATCCGATATAAATTGGGACCTACATAAAAATACGTAAGTAATATAAAATGTTGATATTATTAACATAAGATACCTATATCGACAATGTATTTAGTATTTTTACACGTTTCCAAGTCTTCTAAACTACTTATATACAAATGAAAACCATTGGTCACATAATATATGATTATCGATCAATTCACGGAAATTATATTAATGGCTAATGGTTGACAATTGGTTTTAATTTATCGGATCTGGGATCCAGTAAGCGTGTAAGAATATTTAAGACTATAATTTATGTATCCATGAGCAGAAAAAAAAATCATTTAAAGAATTAATACTTGAGTGCTTTCGTACAACACTGTAACTGATGTCTAGCTCAGTACAATAAAGTTATAACCCCTAACTTATTTACTAAACATGTCTAGACGCATTACGGTATACACCCAAACTTAGTACTAAATCTTTACTGTAGACTATAATATTTTCAGTTAGACTTTGTGAAACTCTTCATTATTACCAACCTCAATAATTTAGACTTTTATACTGTAACTCTATTAAATAAGATAGACATGTCTTCTTTGTTCATTCTCTTATTTTTGTCTCAACGATAGAGAACTACTTTTCTTTTTATTAAGAAAAATAATGTAGAAAGTCTTATATCTCGGTAACAAAAATAACTTTTACAAATCTTACGTATTTATACAAAGAAACGACGAAAAGCTGCTGAAAAAACATTGTTAGGGAAGTAAAGATTTGGGATCAATAACGAACTCAATTCTCAAATGGAAAGCTCACAAGCGAAGACTAGATAATGGAAAAGAAACGACGAACCCTCGATCCACGGGCCTGTTTTGTATGAAAACTTTAACCGTGTCCTACAATTTCAAAGGCCCATTGAATACAATGTGTACCTATTGAAGGAAGAATGGACTAGAACTTGAAAATTGATCATAGTTTTTGAATCGATACATGTTAATAAATAGCGGTAGGTAACTGCATGTATTCAGTTGTGTTGATGAACGCGTTTTAGTACATTGTTATATGAGTGGTGAAAGTGACTTATCTTGTCCCGAGACGGGATTTGGTGCCCGAGCGTAGCGAGGGCGCTAATAGTTCGAGGGACAAAATAAGTCTTTCACCCGAGGTAAACACTGTGCTTTTCATTACGAATACAAGGAAAATAAAAATAAAAACAGGAATTGGCTAAAGAAATAATACAAGGAAGTATAAACAATACTCTACAACTCGAAAAAAATAATCGGCTTGCCGCCTCTTTTGTTTTTTTTTTTCGTTGGCCGGCCAACTTCATTATTTAGCCATTATTAACCCCCGACGAAAAACGAGGGGTGTTATAAGTTTAACATGTGTATCTGTGTATCTGTGTGTCTGTGTATCTGTGTATCTGTGTATCTGTGTATCTGTGTATCTGTGTATCTGTGTATCTGTGTATCTGTGGATCTGTGTGTCTGTCTGTGGCAACGTAGCGCCCAAGCTGATGAACCGATTTCAATTTTGTTTCTTTTGTTAGATAGGTATTCTGATCGAGAGTGTTCTTAGCTATGTTTCATGAAAATCGGTTCAGCCGTTTGAAGATCATCAGCTCTTTTGTAGGTTAAAAAAGCCACATTCACGGCCAAAACCAATTCCCTCGGCTCGAATCCAGTCGAAATTTGAGATGATTGGATTTAGATTTATTATATTTTTAAATGATCGTAATAGTCTAAACTGGCTTTTTACAATATTATAAATTTGAAAAGTTTCCCTGATTCTGAAAAAAATGAATATTTTATCAATTTTATTGAGATTTGTGTATGAACTAAAGACGTTCCATAAGTCACGTTTCAAATGATGGATACGCGCATGCGTTAAATTTTGTTTGGTTTGTTAATGGTCATGGAATATTACGCTATAATAATTCTAGAGGGCGTTGCTCCGCCATTGACAAAGAATATAAAAAAACTAATCTAATTTAAAATAATTTTAGCGTTATTGAAAATTCTTCCCCTAGGCTGCTCCCGTCTACCTCAACCAGAGTTATTACATCAAATTGAATCATAATTGATAATATTTTACTAGGAATAAAACCTCCGTGACATCAATATTTAGATTTGTTGTCTATTCTAATTTCAATTATTATAATGTCATAACAAAATAATGTCTCATACTTTTACACAGATTTTCTGTTGATTATTGTACATCTTAGATTATAAATGAGGAAGCCAAAACAATGGATATATGAAGTAAACTATGGATACTGACTACGGGAGCTACGCAAATCGCGCTAACATCATTATTTGGAAGAACTAGGTAAATTATACATTTGATGAACAGTTCATCGCATCGGGGGTTTTTAAATTTTCAATTTAGAGTTATTTTTCATTTTCATCTTTAAATATTTTGCCCAAATCTATGTTATTTTAAAGAAATTGTTGAAACTAAAATATAATTAAGTCATTTAAAAAATATATTCTTGAATTAATACTTAACTTTATGTTATTTCAATTTTACATCGTGCTGTAATTGAGTGACTGTAGAAAAAGTTTGAACATGGTTCCATAGAAATGTGAAAATGGAACTAGTTTTTTTTTCTATAATTTGACAGCTGTCAGTTGAAAACTCCCGGGCCTGAAAAGTATTACTTTCAACCCGCTTCTCAGGCAACTTCAGACCTACTTTCAGAGTATGAGTAATGAAAAATTATTTTACATATTTGTATGGAACGTTTAATAATAACATCTGAGATGTAGCTATATGCGGCCAACAAAACCGGTCACCAGGCGCTATAATTAATTGCAGATTGTGGTATTTGCCGCCTCAGGCTGGCAAACAGTGGCCGCGTAGCTACGCAGCTACGGCTACGATGCGTTGCTACGCGGCCACTCTGACTACGCAACATCGAGAAACCGCAACATGCCGCGTTGTGGCTAAGCCGGGTGTCACTTTACGTGCCGCTCCAAAACCATAAAATTTTTCTCACTCGTTATATAAAATACCTACGTTAAAATGTTTTTACTTCATTATTTGTAAGCCAGTCTTTACCATTTGGAACTGCTGCTTATTAAAATAATTCAGGTAGATTTAACAAGTTAAAATATATATTCAAATAATACATAGCTATAACAATTCACGCAGAGTACCTCGTAAACAACCAATTGTTTTTCCATATACCAAGTCTGGAACATAAAATCCCCCCTCGCCATTATTTCAGTGCTAGGACTAGCCTCGCTGCGCGCCGGCCCCACCAATATCAATGGAACGTTTCGTCTCGTTTCCTGACTTCTTTCAGTTCTATTTTCATCCAAAACAAAAAGTATATTCAGTGCAGAGTTGATTGAAAGTGTGCAGGTCAAAATATTTAAGTTAAGTTTGCCAACCAAAACGGCTTTGTAAATTCGCCTATAATCTACCTATTATTAAAATACATCATAGTTTTTTTATTCAAAAGGAGCCAATAGTAAATAGTTATTATCAAAACATGTAATTAATAGTGATAATATTGTTGATACAGTTACTAAACATGACTTAATTATATGTATTGCCATTTATATTAAATATTTCAAGGTTTGTCAAGTTTAGTTTAGCTGTAATTTAAAAACAACAGAATCGGTGACAATGTCTTGAGACTAAATACTGAATGAGAACAAATGTATTTACTGGTATAGTATGATACTTCCTGGTGAAGTTTTCAATGAATTTATTCGGAATTAGCTGTAGCCCGCGGTTCCGCCTGCGTGGTACTTCGATAAAATAAAAATAGCCTAAGATGTCTACTACTTTTAACATCGGATATCTATCAGTGAAAGTCCCGTAAAATCGGTCCAATTGTTTCGGAGATAAGCCGAAACAAACAGACAGAGACAAAAATTATATAAAAGGTTTTTTTTGTTATAAGTACCTACCGTATATTCTTTCATAATTATGCATTTTGTAAAAAGCTATTATTTAGACATTACAAACAGACACTTCAATTATATTTATTTGTATAGGTGTATAGATTGTGAAAACTATTTAGTCTACGCAATAATGTAATTTGGTGAGGCGACCAAGTGAACGTTGCCGAGTGAGAACACCAGCTCTGGGTAACTTGCTGAAACTTGTTTACTCGTCTTTGGCACCCTTTGTTCTGCAACTTTGCAGACGAAGCAGCCCACGGCTGCTCGCTATAAATACAGTTTACATTCATTACTCCAGGATGGTACAACGAAATAACAGGTGCAGTATTTAGGTGGCTCGAGCTAATCCACCCGCCTCATCCGTTGTTGATTCGGACGAATATGAGTCGATGAGTATCACATGTAGGTAACGTAATCCTATACTCACACCTTTCTTAGACCCCTCGGGTGATAAACAGAGCAGTTGAATAAAAACATGTACACAAAAACAAATTACGATTCATTTTAAGAAACTCTAAAACTTTATACCTACACGCTGACGGTTTTATATTAGCACTACACTACATTTTGCAAGCGCAGCAAAATGGTCGTAAAACGTATGTTCATGAGACAATGTCGACGGGGACAGTGTAGTAATGCTAGACAGTAGCTGGCATCAAAGTTTTAGTGTGAATTCTACGTTAAAATACACATAGTATAATGTAGAAGGTATGCGGAATATTTATTCGTAGACTGTGAAATTTAAAACAAAATGTTACTTTGATGTTTTTTCAAAGGAATTGTTCTTACGAATATTTTGTGGAAACATCAAAGGTCAAACGTGGGTAAGATAAGTGAAGTTAGTCAGTTAATTTATTATTGGTGGTAGAGCCTAGTTGTAGTAGTGTCGTATTTGAATACAAATTAAATTGGATTAATACAATAATACTAAACTACCCTCAAATCAAAACAGATATGTTCAAATTTACTCCTTTTATCAAAGGTTCAAATGAACTTTATGTGACTAACTTCGTTCTTTCAACCTGTATGGGCTGAGCTATGTTCGGTTTAAACATGGTTCACACGAAATGTCAAACCTAGACAAGTTTGGCATATTTGACAGTTTTAACATGGCGCGCAAAATGTTGCCGTGAGTTTGCACTGGACGAAACATGTTCACGAAACAAATTTTTGACCCTATTTTATTACAACAAAAAATAGAGACAACATGTTTCGAGTACCAACATTTTACGTGCCCTCCATTTGAAAGTCAACGTTCGCATTCGCATTCGCGAATGTTGGAGGCCAATATTCGCATTCGCATTCGCTAATGCGAAAAATCCAACATGCGTTACATCACTAGCCAAGACTATAGCCTGCGATAACTGCTTAATATCAGGCAGGCCGTGGATGGTTTGCCGAAGTAGTTCTAAAAAAATCAATGCTCCTTCAAACTGTGTGTAATATTCGGTAAATTTCGGTCGCAGATGTATAAGTGCTAATTGTACCTATATTAAGTAACTGAGTTAAGTATTATTAAGTATACAGCATTTGCTTATTATGTTGACTTGCATTATGAATACGAAAATGCATCAGCAGCAACCATCCAAAAGTAAATGTTGCTTGGTCAGAGAACATTCTCCCTGAGTGCTCCTCAGATACCGGCTTAATGAAGCGCACTCGGCGCTATCTCGCGATGTGGCTGCGCTACTTAACGGGACCGTCGGCTATTTACGCGGATTAACCCGCGGGATCTAGTGGGAGACGTAATTATTCATTAAAAACTTTATCAACACTGAAACTTTAAATTGAATGAGAACGTTTTTTTCTTAACTCTTCCATATTAATTTGGTTTTAAATATGGATCCAATTTATATCTAAATAGGGACTACATTATTTGTATATATAGGATGACTGGTAATTAAACGGATTCCTTTCTAGAAAAATACTGAATTTCATTTAATAAAGTGGTGGAGTAAATGTTGTTGGAATTTAGCTCCTATATCACAGCTTGCAAGAAATACGATAAATTACGAGGGCGCGTGTGGATGTACTGCATTTAATTAGGATGTTATTGATGAGTTGCATTCGGATGTTAATTGCGACTTGGGCAGTACTTGTATAAGTAGTAAGTGGATAGTTGATAGGTTCATCGCGTACAGTTGATAGGATGGACTTAATTAATCAAGTGTAAGAGAGATCCGACATTACCATAACATATGCGTCTGTCCATCTAGCAAACACCCTTGTAATTTATTGAATAAGCTTTCAAAAAGCCGAATTATACAAATTAATTTATTTATGATACAAAAAAACATTTTTGAATTAAGTAATCGTAGTCTCTGCACTAAGCTCATGACTTCGAAGTAGGAAACATGATGAACTAATAAGGGTTATAGTACATATTTTTGGGAAACCCAGCAATTAGGGATAATTAAAAGAGTAACGAACTAAAAGACGCAAAAACAAATAGAATAAGCACAAAAAATACATTAAATTATTAATGAAATAACCCTACATCTGTAAGTTTATGTTTATGGGTAGTGTGGGGTGTGTGTGTGTAGTGTGTGCTCAATTTGGTCGGCTGTAATATGTGACAAGCCAGCAATGAAATATTTAACAATAGAAAAGATTTTCTAAAGCTCACCAAATATATGCAAACGAGAAGTTAGTTCAATTTGTCCCAAAATACAAGTGGCGCCGCAAGTCTCGCTACAAAACTCCTTTATAACAATGTACACGCATATATTTTTAAGACATTCATAGCCTTATTACATATCTCTGCTCTCCCGAGTGCGAGTTACCCCTAGTTCGCACCAAAAAACATGTTGCGAAATATGTTGTGCAATTTGCTGTAGGAACAAATGTCACAACATGTTTTGTTAGCGTTTGCGTTCGCACTGCCGGAAACGGGATAAGTTTCGGAATTAATTTCGAGATTTGTTGTAGCCTGCGTTCGCACTGAACTGAAACATCATACATTAACATGTTTGTCAGTAGATTTGTTACTGCTCGCGTTCGCACTGACGTACGACATGTTTCGAGATTTGTTGAAATACGTAATTTTCTGCCATTTTATTGTTATCCAGAAATGTTCGTAAATATTTCATTTAATGTTGCCAAGTCCAACGATTTTTCACCTTTAATATATAAGGCAAAGAGAATGTAATACCGAAGGGTGTCTGAGCAACCATAAAATACAATATTAATTTTAAGTACCTAGTACTATTACTTATTCTTAATTTTGATATAGGTACTAGGAATACAATACTAGTTGATAGAACAAAAAATCGGTATTGCTTGAATCCATGTTCATTATATAATGAATATGATAAAGAAGCTTGAGTTGGGTGGTCTGCAGGTGGCTTTGGGAGCAGCATCAGGTCCAGCTCTCTATTTATGCGTGAATACCAAATTTCAGCCCGTCCAGGCAATGAGAACTGGTTCAAAATTCAGTTGCAAAGTTTGACCTCTAAACAAACATACCTACATAAGTCATACATACATAGGAAGTATAGGAACTCACACACATTGCAAGTTAATTAAAAGTTTGTAAAAAGAATACTTATAGGTATCTTTAAATAAATAAATATATACAAAATTTATTCCATGAATAACAATAATTTGTTGGTAACTCAGTAATTTGGGGTGAAATTCCAAAAACAATTCTCATAACTATTTCAACAACAATGCATCCAGCATATTGAGTGATGATGTATCACAACTTGTATTACAAACATGCTGTGATACTTATCTCATGCAACGAGTTGTCGAACAGATTTCAATGCAACATGTTCATAGACAGTGCGAACGCAATTCGATAACTGTCAAAAACATCTGAAAATAACTTGAAAATAAACATGTTTTGAGTGAATGTTTCGTCAGTGCGAACTCACGGTTAGACTAGAAATTGGATTTTTACTAAAATAACACAAAATAGTTTTATATCTATTTTACTGAAGTGTGTATCATATGTAAATTTAATAAAATTTACGTTTGTATTGAGTGTAAAATGGTTTGTTTTAAACTAGATTTCTTGCCCATTTTTATATTTATTGTGTGGTTAAATGTGTTCTCGTAGTCGTTGCAAAAGGTTCTGAACAATTGTTATTATTTGTCTATATTTATTGGCAACGCTGATTCGTTTGTTGGAGAAATCACGATTGAATGCATTGATCTATGTTAATAAACTTCATAGTTTGAGATATTGAAGGAGTTGGGCAATCAACATAAAGAATATGAAAGTGTCTGTCGGACGGGGATAAGCCACAAACGGGCCGCATTCACTTCGCCGCCGCTATCTTTCCGAGCCACGAGCACTCCGTCCCTCACACATTATGGCGCCGAGACGAAATTGATTCAAACTTCAATTTTTAAAATTATATAAAATACATAGACGGCCCCTTTCAAGTTGAGTTTCTGTGTAGGTAAATAAACAGACTTTCTAATTAAAACTGCAGTCTGCTGGTGATGGAGTTTGTAAGTCATATTAGCATTGCAAAATTCAGAACTACAACTCCAACAAACAATGTTTGACTTACGAGCAGCCGTAAAGTTTGATTAACAACTGTATCTCGGAATAAAATTATTAATTTAGATATTGATGCGTCACAGACGGAGAGTCATCCAATTTTCGATAGATGAAACGAGTTTTCCCAAGTCTCGCCGATAGCCCATACAATCATAACGGCGGCTATCCTATTTGGGAAATACATAAGAGAGCGAAGTTCGCCGCCAGGCAGGCGCTCGGCCGGCGAGAGCGCGCCCATTGCGGCCTATTTGCCGCAACAGCGGCGATATTCTGCCGATGAGCGGCGCCCGTGAGCGCGCATTTCATTTGCAGCTTGTTCATAAAACCGAACGATATACTTGCTAGATAACAATACTCGATTGAGGGATTTTTATCTGTCATGTTTTTACGAACGCGTAGACGTTGCTATTTCTGTCTACCGATGTCACAATAAAATTCATTGTATGCGAATACGAAAAACCTATTTAGAAGATTTGTACGTATAGACCAAGTATGCATTATAATGTGGGTTATTGTGTGGAAGCTGTTATTTATATCTATCTATCGATAGATTGTCTTTTCGTTTATATATCTATATAAATATTAGTATTATTCGGAACTTCGGAGCAACCCTGGTACGTATCGCGCCGTGCGGAAGATACTCGCGCGCCCCGCGCCGGAACCGGATGCGCGCCATCTCCGAGTGCGATCGAACACCGCCCGCTCTACCCTACTTTTTGTATCGTTACTATGATAACGGTCTCTTCTCTAAACACGCTACTTTAACAGACACTCACAGTAGGGGTGTGAAATATTCATAATTAAACAGACACTTTAATGTTATTAATAAGTTATACCGACGCAATAGCTCACACACTAGATAAAGATATTAATTACGTCAGGCAGGAGGCAGACACAAAACAAGTAGTGGAGGAACAGTATGCTAACTTCAAAGAAACTAAGTTAATGAAGACGCAATAAAGTTGGCTCGTCGACAGGTGTGACTACACAACTTTACATTTAGGTAGTATCTCTGAATTGTTTGCAGCGTGCAAGGAAGGGTCCTATATTCATGTCTATTAATTTATTATACTTAAAGTAAAAGCGTTTCACTGTAGTGCTCTAACCTTTTATTAACCTCCAGTGTGCTTACAACACAGTACAAGATTTTTATGTTTTACAATTTTAGCAAACAAGCTTATGGCCCCCCTGTTGTTAAGCAGTTACCATAGCCTCTAGAAACTTGCAATACCAATGGCATTGCTTGCATGTTACCGACCTCAAAGGAAATGGAATAGAGGGAGGGGAAGTGGGGGAGGCTTCCGGTTATCTCGTACATCGTACGAAACACAGCTGTAATGGCTTAAAGTGATACATTCTAAATTTTATTTATCTACCCTCGCGGTTGGACCCAGCAAAAAATCCTACTTATATATCATACTATACTCGTATATATATAATATTATAAATGTGAAAGTTTGTGAGTGTGGATGTATGTTTGTTACTCCTTCACGCAAAAACTACTTAACGGATTTGGTTGAAATTTGGAACACAGATAGTTTATAACCGGGATTAACATATAGGATACTTTTTATCCCGATAATCCCGAAATTTTTGTTACGTTAAATACTACGCGGACGAAGTTGGGGGGCACAGCTAGTATTATATAAGGTGCTCCGAAATGTTTAAGTCAATAAATATACAATGGATTATCCAAGTATTTATGGTGTCTGTATGAAGGCTACTTATGTGTAGTTACGTGTACATGTATATTGTTCGTTGGATACGTGTTTCGTTGTGATTCAAGTGACAATCGGTGTTGTGAGGCATTGCCGTTTGTTTCTGTCGCCCCTTGACAATTCATAAACCCTTTGTGTGGGCACAAAGGATTGCCTTATCTGTTTTGGAATTCATGAAAATGTTTTATATGAAATGTTGTTGACGTTTTCGTAACACCATTATAAATACATTGGGGGTGTCCTATTGAAAATCTTTAAGAAGATAACGCCGTAACTACCTCATCTCTTTTCTAAATAGTATAACATAAGGTCCAAAGTTTGCGTATCTATTTGTCTATTTTAATGTAAACTACGCAACCCATTTTGATGCGGTTATCACATAAATATAGAACATTTCTTAAGAAAGGTTTATATGTAAAATACATTACTTTTAAATTGACAAACAGTAGAGAAACGTCGTGCGAAGCTGCAGTGGGTCACTGGTAATCTAGTTAGTATCACATAACATTACCATTGAATAACTGATTTGCTCTTTCATAAATATAGGACGTACCTAGTTTTATTACAGTCGTATATGCTCCGCTTTGGTAAGTTAGCGGTCGAATAAACGTTATTTAAACGAAATTATGTTCAAAGCTAGGTAACCGAGCGATTGTCAAACGGTGGAGCGTGGTTAAACAATTTTCTTGTGCGTACAGTAGCGTGCCGTAAAGGCGGCCCCCTGCGGCGTCCAATCACCCGCAAAGGAAATTAAACTGTTGAATTAATAACGGACCCTCGAATAAATCTCTTGTAACTATTTGCAATATCGTGTAATAAATCTGAGGTGGGCTTCTGAATAATAGATCTGTACGTAACAGTTATCCTGTGCTATTCAAAGTTGTATTTAACTATTCATTGTTTTACTGGTGGATTTCATTAGAAACATTGACTTTCTTTTAACAATTGTACATACTTCTGGTTTATTTTAAACTGTATTTATTATACACCATCTTCTTTGGTGCATCGCTCTCACCTAATATACGATATCATATTTACCGACAGTATGAATAATTCAAAAATAGTGTGGCGTGAAAGTCTCAAAGGCAACGCGAGCTTTTATGGAGTTTAAAATCGACGTCGCTGTCTGCCTTCACTCTATTGCTTCGCTTAAACGTTTTCTTGTAGGTATGACACGTGAAATTTACTTACGAGAAAACGTTTGACACTAAATAATCAATAATCAACAGACGCTACCTTTTACACGTATACATTTAAGTATAATATATTTGTAATAAAATTTATTGTTTCCGAAAAAAAAAACTAATAAGCAACTTTATCTCTTAAATTGTTCACAAAAAAAACCGTATATTTTAATTAAACGCATTGGATTGTGCAATTAAGCACCATACTGCAATATGATTATAATAAAAAACAGAAATCTTTTAGCAGGTACTTGATGCACAGTTACTGAGTAGATAAGTTTTTGCTCAGCTCCCTTTCACCTCATTCAGGTCACGTACCGTTGCTTTCATTCAAAATATACGTGTCGAGTTTTCCTGGAAGTTCAAATACTTTGTCACAAAGTGGGAACCTTTGGATTATTCAGACGGTGATACGAAAATTATCTATGTAGAATAACGTGTGAATACAATTAGGCGTGTAGTTACCTAGATAAAATGTCCTCGAGTAGTTAAACTTGGGGCTTTAACATTTTTATAAGAAGTAATTACTGAATACTCTTGTGTGAGTGGTTTCGCTTTGGTCACACTTATTATAATTTTGCTGGCAATATAGATTGCTATTACATTGTCGCTGCTGACAATATTAGCACGTATTGAAAATAAATTAATAACGGCAGTCAAAACCATAAAATCTTCGAAAGGCTGGCATCAGTGCGCGCAGACTGAAAAGATCAAAAGTTATATATTAATTGACCTTTTCATAAATAAATAATTTATAAATTATTTCAGCGCACCCAAATTGAACTTTGTAATATTAATAATGGATATAATCGTTTCGTCATAATATTGTTCAGTCATTTTGATTGTGTAATCAACTTTAATTCCGAATAAAAGTTGAACAACAAATATTATTTTATATTTTGGTACTTTTAATTGTGTGACCGAAACATGACCACGACCGCTCTGACAAGAGTGCTACGACTTAGAAGAATTGTGTGTGAATTGATTACCAGGGAAACAAGTACAATTTAATGGTAATTATAAGAACTAGCAACGAAAAACTGATAAATAAAGGTAAGTGCGGGAAGAATGGGGACCACGAACAACCATTTAACAGCGGGGAACCATCAATCTTGACGAGGGACGGCACAGGGGTCCACTCGAAAACTCTTTCCGCTAAACTTTTGTAACAACCACGTGATAAATAGTCTTAACTGTTAAAGGTGGTAGAAGAAAAAACTTGTATCCTTTTTGTTGCTTGCCGGGAAAATAATGACCAATAAAACAATTGCGTGGGATTTAATATTTTAACGTTAATTATCAAGTAAATAGAAAATGCTGAAATGTGCCTTCCACAGTACGTTGAAGAACCAGAAATGATTAACCAATTTTCATCTAATTTAGAATTATGATATGATTTTTTTCCTCGTCGTTGTACACTCTAAATTTAGATTTACCTGGATGTGATGAGGAAAATGAAGAATAATGTTGTTCTATATTTATTAAGCTCCGAAGCAAGGCAAGGAGGAGTGTTATTAGATTGTAATCTTTTTGTCGGTGCCATTAATTATAGCCCCAGAAACATCTACGGATTTAAACGGGGATTTTTATTGTTTGTTTACAGCTGACACAAATATAGGTATTTAAAGATATTGTAAAAATATTGTATGTATTAAAAATCTTTTTCGTTGAAATAATTCAGGTACTTTTAAATATGTATCTGACCCAACATATTTTTTTAGGTATATTCAAATAATGTTGGAGCTCGTAATTTCCCCTAATTTTCATAAAATAAATACACGCTGGTGCGGTCAAGTTCTTTTTAAATTTCCGTTTCATCACTGAAGGGTTAAAGGAAATGTGTTAATGAGAGTGTCCAGTGAGCGGAAACAGGAAGAACTGTTTAATATTCTGTTTTCGTAGCGTATTGCTTTTGTATCAAATGCTCAAGTGTTTTTTTTGTGGCGAACAGTTTATCATATCTTCATATACCTAAGGATGTTAAGGTGTTTCGGAAGAGCAAACTCCATGTACAGTCAGTTCATTTCAAAAAGACACGTGAATTATTGCAAATTGATCTATATGCCAGTGTCATGAGCGTCTCAGCACGCAAATTCTATAAATGAACGAATTATACAAAGAGGTTTACCTAAGGGTGTATACTGGTGGTATATATTACAATATGTATCATTAATATCGCGAAAAGTACTTTGCGAGGTCCCCCTCACAAAGTACTTTTCCTTAAGGAGACCTTTAAACGGTAGATATTTGTAGATACCTAGCAACTTGCATTTGATTTAAATAATTGTTTTATTAGTTGGTACATTAAAGTCGACAAACATGCATAAGGCGGGTTGTAGCCGTAACCGTAGCCTATTTATGCTGGCAATGCCACAGGCATTACGAGATATTATAAAAGGGTGTTTAATAACGTTGTATTACATAAAACACCTGGATTCGGGCGGCGCCGATAATTAGCGCGCTAATGGCCCCCGCCAATCAAGTGCAAAGTTGTCGCTGCAAATGCTCAACACGAATCTGTTCAGCATTGCGCACAATGCAGAAAGGCTTTGTGCAAATAGTCTGAAGCTCGTGTTGTTGGTTTAAAAACATATTCTAATGTTTTAAGTGTTAAAGTATATTTTCTCTTGACTGGAGGTACTGTAGAAACTATATACATAGACATTAAAGTAATCGGTTTCAAATTCTATTCAAGCGCTATGTATGTACTTATGTATCCAATAAGTGTAATGTTACTGGAATTCGTTTAGATAAGAAAGTTAATTTAAATATCTCAAGTATTCAGCCTGCCTCATTTGATATTCAAGACTCAATTATTTGATATTCTATGATAAAACTTATGTAGTTGTGCCTATCTCTAGCAACCTGAACCATTTCATTTACATTCATAACATAGGACCTACCTCGACAAATAATTAAAAAAAACTTAATTTTAAACTTTTTTTTTCACTCAATATATTTAGGTACCGGAAGTCTGGCTTTAAAGATAAACGGTGTTATTACAAAATTATAAAAAAATGATAAACACGAGTTATATTAAAAAATATTGACGTGAATCTTGTCAACTAAACTTTTATCCGCCATAAACAGAATCGTCACCTTTTATACGAGTACCTACGTAGATATATTTCCTTTACCCAGCTCAACTTTTCCAATAATTGAAGTGTGTATTTGCTTGCAAGATACACTTCAATTAAGCTATATAGGTGAATGCGTAGTTAATAGGAGAAACGTACCTACGTTAATTAGACGTAAAAAGAAAACTTATTAAGAAAATTTGAGGACGAAATTTTAATGATATCTATTGAATTTCAAGCAAAGATTAATCTACTACTAAAGATACTTCCAATGATTAATCTTCCATTAATTTTTCGATTAGTGATAAAGATTGCTTGTATCTTCGGCCTATAGTACATACAGAGCCATTGTTGATTCATTATTTAATTTATTTAACCGTTGAATAAAAGCGATACATTTCATAAAAGTTCAACTGGACTGTTTGTAGGGACATCTATAAAATTTCTATTGGTTATTGACGGGATGTTGTAAGTACATAGTAATAATGTAGCATTTTGGTAACGCTCACGTGTCGCCACGCCTGCCGCCTTGCACTGCCTTGCAGGCTTTTTGCACCATCTTTATTGACTTGAGATAATTTGTAGGTAGCTTCACACTTAGTTACCTACTTGAACTGATTTTCCATCTTGTTACCACTTAGTTCAAACAAAGTGATCACTGAATGACGTAGTAATCATTGGGTAAGTTGTTGAGTAATCATTTATTTGTCCAACTACGTTCCAATAAAGATTTTGCTGATTAAGTAGATTAATAATAAATTACAGTTCGGTTTAAAAAAACCGGTCTCGAGATAGAAGTTTTAACGTAAATGTTGATTTATATTCGTCCTTCAAATTAAATTGAGTAGGTGATTGGAAAAAGAATGCTCCAGAGACGTATGTTCGTCTCGACGAATAACCTGGATAACAGGTAGCCTACAGTAGACAGTCTGTAATAAGCCCTAGGGAAGAAGCTACGAGGAAAGTTTCTAAACTTAATATAAAGACAATTACCATAACTTCAATTTGTATTTTGAAAATTTGCAAATATTCTCAGGATTGATCGAACATCTCAAACCATCAATATGTTTTATTCTCTGCATTTTAAGTCCCCTTTATGCTGTAGGTAACCCTTCAACTTAAACGCTAAACACATTATTAGCTACATAACTTAGCATGTTGCTAATTTTCATAATCACGCCAGTCCTGCTTGAATTACAGCTGTAGCAATCATTGTTGGCTGTATTCAGTATGCGTTGTATCTAATTTAGTGTATGCTAACTATACAGTTTTAAAATTATATCTCTTAACAAAAAAATATTGTGGCTCTGTATTTGCTACGCGGCCGCCGGGAACCCTGTCGAAATATGCATCAAAGGAAATTGACAAATTGAACGCATGACGAACAAGCCCCACCGTCAATGGACCGCGAGTTAGGCGCAGACTGGGTATTTATGTTGCATGTATGCAACATAGATATGTGTATGTATGTGTGAACACGGCACTGGCCAATCAATCAATCTACCAAAAGCATTGGAAAGGAAAAAATACTGCGTGTCAATAAACATTTTACTATTCCTATTTTAGGTAGGTAAAATAAAGGGCCTTAAACATAAAATTTCATTACAAACTATAGGTAGTTCGTTTGCTATGTAAATGTGTATTCCAGACATAAAATACATACAGGGAATTTCATATAAACTTATTGTAACAGTTATTAAAATCACTATAGCAACACAGCGTTTTCCACGCGCCGGGGAAAAGCGAGATACGCCCGAGGGTTCATTCATGTTATTATGACTAGGAGACTGAGTTCAATTATTATAAGATTAAGAGCGAAAGGACAAAGCCTTTGTGTGTCTACATCTTTTATTGTGTAGAGACTCCCTCTCCCTATTATCCGTATTTTAGCATTTGGAAACTTTATTACATTGTCAGTAGATCAAAGAACAAATGCTGCGAATTAAATATCGTTCTATAAAAAACTATGCATAAAATCTATACAAATAAATAAAATTGGAGTGTCTGTTTGTAATATCAAAATAAAACCTTTTCACTAAATGCATATGAAAGTACATACGACACCTATTGCAAAAACACGATGTAATTTTTTTGTCTGCCTGTCTGTCTGTATGTTTGTTCCGGGTAATCTCTGAAACGGCTGGACCGATTTTGACGGGACTTTCAGTGTTAGATAGCTGATGTTATAAGCAATAACTTAGGCTACTTTTATTTTACAAAAACAAAATTAAAGAAAATGGGTCCTGTCGCGCGGGCTCAGAACGCGCGAGCGGGCTTTTTTGTTAAGTTAAATTCCACGCGGACGAAGTCGCGGGCTCAGCTAGTTAAATCATAAAAGTCTTTGGAGAAAAGTTAAGCATCTCAATTATTTATGTCACAGTTTATATTGACTTAGGGTAAAATATATTAATGTGACTATATTTTTTCCTTTGATAAAATTCTGGTAGGCTTGTTAGGTAGGAAAATGTTCAGATATTGAAGGGCTGTGTACGTGTGTGGCGCGCTGTGTGTACGGATTTATTAGGGGCTTTGCACAACTATTGTCGTGTAGCGAACAGATGGTAGGGGCACGCCGTGTTTACCACCGCCGCCTGAGCCCCATGGAGCCATTCACAATGAAACATGAGAATAGCACGTTTGGTGAGACCACTGTTTCGATATGCGTGCACGAGGCAGACCCATAAATACTTCACTCACACACGTACTTTCTCAATGTACCGGCTTTTTGAAAAAGGAATTAGTTCATTATTGTTGTCACGAAATTTTCCTAAATTGTTTTAAAAGCATAATTATTAGATTATAAAATGAGAACAGAGGTTCTCATCGGGTTATATGAGAATAAAGTTAGTGTTTTAATTTTCCTTGCTTGATCTCAGATAAAATGTAGATTAGAAAAAAATGTGAAGTATAATTTTAAAATCATCTGAATCTAGGTAGGCGGATGAATTTAAGAAGTCTTTGAGAAACTCGCAAATAACATGAAACCTGTTCCAGACAGCGGTAACCGCAGACAGTTTTAAATAACTAGCAATAAGCAGCAAGCGTCGCCGCTAACTGCCGGTAGCCGCGCATTTATTGAATTCTTAGTATTTCCGTTCATTTTCCAATTATCAAAGCACTTTGGGAAACGTATAACAAGTACAGCGTCTATGTTTCTAGGCAATTCTTGGCCAAATTGTGTCACCAAAATGTAATACGATTAGATTAAGATAGCTGTTATGATCGTATCGGCCTATCGCCGGAAAATATTTTAAGCGTAGGTAGGTACGTATGGTAGGTAGGTTCTAATATTATTTTATTTCATCCCAAAGAGGGAATCAAAAGAAGTTTAGAACAAAATTTCATTTGATTCAAATGGTATACGAATTTTTATGACAGACCCATGCCCTTGAAATTTAGCTGCTGTTGGTACTACGTAGAAAAATTGTAATAATAAGATATTATTATAATTCATTTGTTTATATTTTTATTCGGTTCTGTTATCGTTTTATTTACTAGCCGTAATTTGGCAATGAAAACAAGTTTCGACTAAGTAATTTCATAACGACAGGGCCCAAGGTTTAATTGGAATAGAAGACATCCAGTGGTATATTTTTGAGGTTGTAAAAGTTAATCTAAATGATTATTTTATTAAAAAACTATCATAGACTGGTTGATAAGTAAATTATTATTATTTAAGAGCAAGTAGTGCGGTTTCAATAAAGCCACTGATCATGCCTAAGTAAGTACTGTGAGGTAGGAGTTTATACCCATTTTTTAAATATAAAAAGTCGGCTAACAAGTTAACGACCCGCCTGATGTTAAGCAGTTACCGTAGGCTATAGATGCTTGCAATACCCAATGGTATTGTTCGCACTTTGCGGACCTTGAGGGGAGTGGGATAGAGTGAGGGAAAGAAAGGGAGGGTTTTGAGCTTTCGGCTCTCTCACACATGAAAAACAGCTGTAATACCTGCTTTACGCAGATCTTATGTGAGGGGTATAATTAGTAGGTAAGTCTCGGATGTAATTCCTATTTTGTTTGTTATTTTAATTGTGTATTGAAGTGTTTTTTGTTTAGTTCGGCTTAGGATTGCCTTTTTTTTTTTTAGTTTTTAGTACCTATATGTTTACTTTTAGGTTCTGTAAGTTATTGTTGTTTGTCTTGTTACTTACCTATGTTTGTAAGATTTTATTGGTGTTTAACTAGTGTAAGGTTACGATGGGGTTGACATATCCTTTCGGATAAAAATCCCTAATAAATAAAGATTAATAAAAAAAAAAAGTGAGGGGACTATTCCGGTGGAGCCGGCAGGTATATTAGCTGTAGTCAATTGCCTATAGTTTAGCTCTACCACCGTAAAATAAAGTAAACTCTCAGTAATGCATGTTTGTTAAAGAATCCTTATATAACGGGACCACTCGTTAGACAACGAGAGTCAGGCAGGACACGCTGTTCGTGGTTCAGAGATAGCGGCGCCGGACTGAATGCGGCCCGTTTGTGGGCTTAACCCTCCTAGATATTCCCATATCTTTCTGGTTCCGGTTGTGATAAGACTATTTTCCTTATTGGAAACCACAAGATTTTTTTATGTACACTTGATGCATTGGTTTTATCCTGGCTCACAACAGATAGATAAAGTTAGGTAGCTGTTGTTATTGCGTCTCGCGAGGATGCTGTAGGAGTATCTAGTCATTAAACCATCAGATAGGCGAAACATGTTCCGCTTCTAAATCTAGGATGGATATCGTAAAAAATTATGAAGGTACATATGAGTTGGTATAATGTGTGCTGAATGTCTATTGATAACAATACAGGTAGTTATCTTTTATCGTGGGGGGTTCCGGACAGGAGGAGGGGACGGGTCTGCCGGCCTTTTAATTTCACGTAAGTAGTATGGTCCAAAATAGAACAAAGTATAACTAACGGTGAAAGTCCACTGACAGTTGGCTGTGCTATGAACTGGAAATCGCTTATTAGGCAAATTATACACAGCCATGGTTACAGATCGTGGCAATCGCAGAGTTTAAATAAGCTACAATAAGCAGCACGCGTAGTCGCCGCATACTGCTATCGATGCCCGCGCTTTATTGAATTTTCTTAGCCATTCCTCAGATTTTCCAATAATTGAAGTTTGTTGCTTTTGAACTTTGTTGCTTCAAATACGTGGTTCAATAAAACGAAATGTTTGAGTATGTGGTTGGTTACACTGCAAGCGATTGCGTCGTAAAATAAGCAAGATGTGAAAACTCTATGAAACTCTATGTAGTAAATTTAACTGAATTATTGATTCCTCTTTTCTTAAAAGGGAAAGAAAATTTCCTTTTTCTTTCTTAACGGGGTGGCCGTTGTCCAGCAGTTAGCCGGACAGCCACTGGCGGGTTAACCTTTTTTTCTCTCTCAAAATCCCATGTTTGATCATCTTTGTTCAAGACGAGTCGAATAATTCGAAAAAGGTTGACTGCAAATATGGCAAACCGCGATGATTAGGTACTATTCAAGGAATGGAAGATAAATACATACAAAATGATAAGAAAATTGATTATTTAGAATTAAAAAGTCCTACTGAGATACTAGCAACGCTTCCTTGGGCAGGGACGAACGTTTTACGTGCCGTCTTCATTAACTTGAGTTGCATATTGCGCTTTCACTATTCGCTTTGTCTTCTCTCTCTCGTCGTAATTCCGTTTTAACTTCCTTCAAATTACAACCTCCACGTTTATGAACCACGAAGTTAGACTCGGTATTATACTTGTACCTATTATAGGTACATTATACTTTCTCTTTGAGTTAACTAGGGGCGATTCCAGACAAGGTTAAAAAACGAAGTGGCCATTTCCGAAATTTACCCTGACGGGAATTGCACCCGCAGACACTCAGTGCAGTGCTACTAAGAGCGGTCGTCAGTATCGTAAATGTTTATAAGCAATCAGCCGTAAAACGTCTCATAGTTATTCAAAACGAATGCGAAGGAATGAAACAGTATAATTGGAATAACTAAGCAGGTTGAAATACCTAAGAACTATAGCGGTGCGCTGTGATATCTCTTGGGAAATCACAAGAACTGTGATTCCCGATCCTGTGTAACACTTTTTATATTTCTCAGGCTTTTGGGATGAGCTTATCGTTACTTAGCTCAAGTCTTAATCCAGGGGGACAAGTCTGCTAACATTCTAGTTGGCAATTGACTTTCAGTTGGTCAGTTTTTGTTAAATATCTACATTTAGCATCTGGGCAATAATCGTGGTTATCGGCTGTTTGTCAAGTCTGGAAGCAAAGATATTAAGCTGCTAGATTGACAGTGCAATCCAAATTTCAGTGACTAGCTGACTACGAAATTAATTCAATTGAAGTGGGTATAGGCACATACAGTTTAGTACGGATGGCAAGTGCACTACGGAAAAATGTATTTTGACAGTTTTTAGAGCAATGGAAACTTAATTTAGATTGCAAGCTAGGGGGGCCAGGACCCCTGGTTTATTTAAATGCCTAATTACTTAAAGCGTTTTATGGAAAAGGATAAAAATAATAACATTATTTTATTAATATTAAATTTAGTCAAATAACAATGTAATACCTAAAAAAGTCGCGATTTTATATAGATAAATAAATATTTCGATCACTATGACGGGAATACACGAGTGTTCAATAGACGCAGTGAAACGTTTGAGGTTTCGCTTCTGTTGTAATAGCACAATTGAGTTCGATTATTATCAGATTAAGAACGCAACGACGAAGCCTTTGTGCCGTCTACATCTATTACCGTGTACGAACCCCCTATGTTATTATTATTCAGCTTATCTGGAAACTTATTTGCTCTACTTACCTAAACTTGAATCGATTGGCTGTCGATCGATGGTAGAATGAGATGAGTCGTCGTCGATGTTGAAGTTTATTTTAAGTGGATCAACAGTTTCTACATGGAACTACTTTCGATTTAATTGAAATTGCTCAATGATCTAATATTATTCTTGAAATATTTTTTATATGTCCCAAAAGTTAAATATTATATTAGCAAGCGTTCCTTTAGATGTGAATTTCACTAACCTGAAAAGGAGTTTGACTGATATGAGCATTCAAAAGTAAGCAACACACTGAATTTAGAACCCGATTTTGCAATTCAAATAAGTTTGGTGCGTTTTCAGGACCAATAGCTGTATTTAGGAATGTATACGCCATTATAAACTTAATATCGAAGTTTCTGTAGAACACTACATGGGTGAACAATTATGATGTTGTGATGAGTTTATATTCTTCCCGTATTCTTTTCCATTGTTTCAATTGCTACTAAGGTCGGTAGTATTTTACAGAATCGCAGTGAGGTATGTGTTTGGATATTCCTCAATTTGGAAAGGAATGTTTTGTCAGTGCAGGTAGCCTGCAGGGTAGTCATTACTACCAGACTTGCAGTGAGCGTAGCGCCGCCGATGCTGAAATAACATCGCCCCTTTGTAACGGAAAACCACCCAGTTCCGCGCTCTCAGCGTGCGCGTAGCAAACTATTTGCTACGCCATGACTACGCTTTTGATTTCGTAGCGGCGGCCCGTAATTATGTGTGCTACAAATATTAATACCTTGAGGATTTGTTGATCGCATCATGATTAATTTACTTTCGATCGAGTTGAATCTTAAACTGCTTACCTACACAGTTTCAATACCCATAACGAATATCATTAAATATAATGAAGGTTAAATATGTGGCTTACGTTCCGATTATGAACACCCAACATAAAAATATCTTGCGGTTACTTTTTAGCTGACATTTATAACATATCTTAAATAAGTACGTTAAGATGGATTTTGAACATAGTGTAATTGGGTTTCACAAATTCATATTGTGTGTGCCCAGCATATCGCAGAGTAATCCCCCGATAGTCCTAAAGGCCGAGCGGGGCAGCCCGCACCGGTCTCCGCTTATTTGTACAACAGACCGACAATGCCGCCGAGATCAAAGGTACAGGAATTAATTTGCGAACGCTATCTCGCCCCTCAACATGCGTGTCCCCAGACCATGATAAGCCCTGAAAAAATATAACCTTTTTCCCGTTGAGCCTTTTACCAAAGCATGCGGAAGGTATTATTAAATATTTGGACTTGGTGACCCGTGCCTCGTAACAAAAAGGTATTTGCTGTTTTGGGTTCGTGCCTGCGGGAGAAAAAATTGGTTGGCTGGGCTTGATTGCCTGATTGTTAAAATGTTTATCATCGGAATAAAAAAGATTATCCCGTAAATAGTTGGAAATGTGAATGTTTATTACTAGATGCGTACTTACGTACTAAAAGGGTTCAATTTTAATAAATATCAAAAGTAATCTCCAATATATCCCAAGTGAATACCTATTATGTAATTACAAGTATTTAAAGTCAGAGAACCATGTCTGGCTACCATAGTTTTAACCATGCATATGTGTATTAAAATATTGATAATTATTTCCCAGACGAGTCATGTTGGTATATAGATAAACAAAGATAACATAATCAACTTGCATAATGTTTAACTTTTTTCTGGACGCTTTATGGAGGTGTTGGTACTTAAGGCAGGGCTCGTAGAAGATAGCATTGCAATTAGCAGACTATTATGCTTTCTTTTAAGTATAATACGGGGCACGTAATTATTTAACGAGTTCTTAAGTGGACTTAACGCCCTACGTCATTAAATCGCTGAAGAGCTACGCCGTAGTTAGAAATACAGTAAATAGGTACGTAATGAACAGCTGAGCACTGTCATAAATTATAAAAATCCTTAAGTATAAAATAATACTAAAGTCCTATACAGGGTAAAATTGGATTCATTTTATGTGTATCAAAGAAAATTTAAATTAAAAACAATAAAACTATTAAATAAATTAATTCACGTATGTTGACATTAACGATATTAGATTAATAAATAAGAAAAGGACACATGAATGAGTGTGGGTAACTTCTGAGTAAGCGGGTACCTACAATAAAACGACGTTGCATAGTTTCAAGTGATAAAATCAGTATTATTTTTTAGAACATTTCATATTTGATTTTACACTTTACTAGGATTATGATCATAACAATTTGGCCATTTAATTCATTTTCACCCTGTATAAAAAAGCTTGCACTAATTTGCGCGTAAATTCTTAAACATTGTATGTGTAGCAAGCATCGGCGACGGGTGGACGGGGGCAATATGTTAAGGTAATGGACCGCCTTCGCAGTGCACTTGATTAAGTCGATCCCTGATAGCGACGCGAGGAGCCTATCAACTACCCACTCAACCGGACCGACGAACTGACGAAGTAGCTACGTAAACTGCACCTTATTGACGACTTGCGACTTGAGGACTTGCTAATGAGTAACCGAGGGCCACGAAGAGTCACTTCATTAGGATTCTATTTGTGGATTTTATACAATTTGCTATTATGCTGTAACTAGCGACCCGCTACGGCTTTTCACTACTATTAATACAATCAATTAGATTTTATTATATCTACATATAAACTATTCGGAAGAAATTCTCCAAATGACATTGAAAACCGCATCAAAATCCGTTACGTAGTTTAGAAGAAGTAAACAGACAAACAGACATGCTCGGATTGCGGTTTTGTTTCATACTATATAGAAAAGTGATATAAACTTAGTTGCTCAGACATTTCGCTTCTACAAGAAATAGAAGATTTTGGGTGAGAAAATATCAATTAATCAAGCTCATAGTATTTAATACTATACTGATTTTGCTTGGATGTCAGTTTCCCTAAACATGTGACCCCGCAAGAAGCCCTATACATGTGCATGACGCTGACATCGCACCACAGTTAGGATTGAACCTCTGGATTGAACACATAAAAACATGCCACGATAAAGATTGTAAGCATTCAATAAAAAAGCTTGGTGGAGGTTTTAATTAATAATTACGTCTCCCACTAGATCCCGCGGGTTAATCCGCGTAAATAGCCGACGGTCCCGTTAAGTAGCGCAGCCACATCGCGAGATGGAGCCGAGTGTTCTTCATTAAGCCGATATCCGAGGAGCACTCGGGCGGAATGCTTTTCACCCACCGTTTTATCTTCGTGCATTTCTGTTTTAATATTGCAATATTTGAAAATTGAATTCTAAAGCTGTTTTAAATTGAGGCAATGTTGACCGCAGGTGGCCTGCACAGCTTGAAAAGAAATGGAAATGGAGAGTGTTTCGTGCACTTTCCTGTCTGTGTTTGAACGTTATAACATATCTCATTACCTACAAACCGGCTAGGTAGGTATACCTGACAGTAAATCATATGAGTAAATATAACAGATTCACAAGCCAATCTCATAAATCACTTCAAAGTAATTGCGGTCCGTACATATTGCATGCACATTCCCAGGTCTGTTTGGTTTAGCGACGGTAAATACGAATTAGGCCATTTTGGGGACGACGTTTTGCCGAGAGATGTGTCCGATAGGGCCCGATCGAGATCCCTCTTCCTCAATACGATTGATTTAGCTTTATTGCTGGTAATAAATTTACCCCTCACGAGCTATTTTATTTTGCCACATATATTTAGTGGAAACATTAAAGGCACTTCATTCTTATTAGATTTCTCTGAACACCCATTTCCCATTAAATTTTCTTTGCGTCGTATTACTTTCATCCTGAAGAGAGTGTAGTAAAGTTTGATGATAACTTCTGTTGCCCGAGGTTCAAGTGCGGCCTGCTAGCGGTGATAATGTCGTACGAAGATATTTTTTACTTCCGTTCCGCAATATGTTCTTTTGGCGTCGATATAATTCCACAGAAGTGCCCAAATAACATTTCAGGCAGCCCGTAGTATATTACGGCAGTTAAAAAGCGAATTTGCAGGAGAGATTCGCTAACATTGCAGGATGTTTTAATGGTTCTAACGATAACATTATTTTGGCGGGAGGCCAGGCTATTGCACCTGTTATTTCTTTGCTTCAGAGGGTAATGAATGTAAATTGTATTTATAGGGAGGAGCCGTCCGTCTGCGAAGTTGCAAAACAAAGGACGAGAAAGCGGGGAGTAAACAAGTTGAAGCGAGTTTCTCGGCGAGCTGGCGTTCACTGGTGCTAGCTGGTCCCGCGCTAAATGCCATTATTACAGTACACTTACTTCAACTGTTGCGCACAGATGAAAGCATTCTTTGACCTGTTAACTTAAAAGTTTGGTTGACTGTTACATAAAAGTTATATGTACCAAATAGGCAGAGTCGTGTGTCAGCATGGAACTAGGATGCCATGTAAATATAAAATTTCGTAAGACTATAGGAGACAGGAAATTACATAGAAATACGAATTAAGGTAATGCTAAATATTTTTGAAAGACGCACTGCTTAAATCACATTATATGTATATTTTACATACACTTAATTTTGGTTATTATTGTGGAAATAATCTACCTACAACTACTGAAACAAATTTTTTATGGCACCAAAAATTTGGTGCCAGTGGAACTTATTACCCATACGCTGAGCATAACACGAGATATATAAAGTTCTCGTTCACACTCACGCAAATGTATATGCGTTTATCTCGGTTACACACCTACCATAATTGTCACTTTCTGTCAAAACGTCTGCGTGTGTCAGTAATAGAGTTATTTCAAATGTACCAATTCATACGAATTGTAAGTACGAGGAATCTGATCGATCAAGGAGTCAATGGGTGCAATCTTATCGGGGCTATCTAGAAATACTTCTAGTCGTATATTTATCAACTCGTAGGTATTTCTAAAGGACTCAATTTGTGCCGAGCTTTTGTGTCGGTTACAATAAAACAGGAAGTATTTAGGGCACGTGACGAAAAAATCCATGGGTGCAGGTCGGGGGCAGCGCGATAACGCCTCCGGCCGACACCCGACACCCGACACCCGACTTGCTACAATTCAATTCCCGACGCCGACACATCGTCGGAAGGGTTCGCGCCCCGATAAGGTCGCACCCATTGACTCCTTGATCGATTGAATTCCTCGTACTTACTGTGATATAGCTTTAAGTATTTAATTTAACGCCGCACAATTTCAAACAGAACTCCGTAGGAACAGGACACCGTAGATATACCTATATTTATTTTTCACTTTCAGGTATTACTGAAAAGTAGAAGTAACGTCTCGAGATGTGATGTGAGTACTTCAATGTCTGATAATATATAATAGGTAGAAAATCGTTGGGAAATATAATTGAAATTAATTCGATACGATGGGCACACAGGCAATATATTCCTTGGTTAAATTAATAAAATACTCCCACAGATTTATAACGAAGTTCCATTATTATGTGATAATGAGCAGAAGAATGTTTTGTTAAATTTTCTTCGGATTATCCCGAAAATATATTCAAAACGGTGCTGCTCGGGAACCAGCAAATGCGATTAGGGTAGGACCGCGCAATCTGCACGAAAACAAAATCTGTAAACTCACTATAGTGTAATGTGATGCGATTATCTCCAGAATTCAACGCGAATGAGTTGAATTTGTTGAGTATAGGTATTAAAACTACACATCTTGTAGTTTAGTAAATATACCTATAGGCTTAAGGGCTTAAGAGCCATGACCTTACTTCCCAATACAAAAAAGAAACAAGTGTTGGAACCGCTGGTAGGTATAACCAGATAAAAGTAACACTCATCTCTTTAAATCTTATATATCTACCAGCTGATCCGACAGATGTTGAACTGTCTTTTAGGGGTATGAAAAATAGATGTTGACCGATTCTCAGACTGATGCACACAAAATTACATGAAAATCGGTCGAGCCATTTCGGAGGAGTTTGGCAACAAACACCCCGACACGAGAATTTAATATATTAGAAGAGATGATCATAATTTGACCATATAAATAATAATAATAATAAAGCCTTTGTTATTTCGAAAGTGTGAGTCTAAACAAATTGTTATTATTTTATAGGCCTCCTCCAGCTCTCTCCAATGAGCTGTGTCCTCTACGACTCTGGTCCAGTTTGGGCCCAAGGTTAGGCGGATGTCATCACTCCATCTCACTCTCGGACGTCCTTGCTTTCTTGTATCCTACTTTGGGTACCATAGAGTTACTTGCTTGCTCCATTTATTCAATTTGCATCGCAACATATGTCCTGTTCATATAATGTACAGGACATATGTTGCGATGCAATTTGACCATATAATGTACTTGAATTAATACACCTACTTATATATTAAGTTGAAAATAATAAAAACTATGGCTTAGTACTCCTTTACATTTAACTCCGACACTGGTATACTGAATTCTCTATTACCGAGCTGCATTGAATATTAAATTGAAGTTCTGTTCCGTAATTAATCAAACAATACAGACCACCGCACAATGCTGTGTACTCAAATTTCCAATTTCGTGTTTCATTAACGAGGGCCTTATGTAATTCGAAGCCTTTTCCTCGTTTTGGACATTTACAGGGCTTGTTGGATAATACAATTTGAAAATGTTGTACATTTTAATTGGGCTGCAAGTCCAACAAGCGGGGTCTAGACGACTGATGCGTCTACATTATAGTAGTTCTTGGGCGTGCTCTGAGATGAGTAGATAGTGTAGATAGGTAATAGGTATCTATCATATCGCGCACCTATTGTTTCCAAAATTCCCTTCGAAATTTAAGGCGTGTGTTGATCTATTGAAGTCTGAACATAATTATAATTTTCACAAAACACGAAGAACAAAAAAATCTCTATATTTTTGCCATAGTATGGGTAGGTATTCGGTGACAACATTGTTAACACACATTTTCATAAGTTCTTTGTTATCGCTTTTATGGCTCTATTTGAGCGCAAATTGCCGATAACAACTAAAGTTAATAGATATTGTAACATTACATTAATATACGATATCATCACGGACACAATGAAGCTATATATTCCGTTAACTATCGGAGAAATTGGCTAACTTTGAATATAAACTGAGCGACGCTGAGACTTTACTCTTAACATAAACGTCTAAAAACTTTATATAAAAATTAATAATGAGTATATAGAGGATGAATTTGGCTTTATGACGCAGCGATAAAATTCCACGGCGCTTTGTGAAAGTCATATAAAAACAAGTAAGCGAACGTCTATGGTAAAAATCCTTATTAAATAATATAGGAACTAATAATAATATTGGTGTGAACACCAACGGTATGGTCCCAAACTTATGGGCATCGTACATCGGACTGGGGGCGAACCAGACCAGAACAAATTACGAAAAAGCCATTTCCGAAGTTTGCCCCAGCGGGAATCGAACCCTCAACCACCATAATAACTAAAAGTGGCCATTCATACGATGTCGACGGCACCGTTTATTCTTTACATTTTTTACATATAATGGCGGTATTTGGTTCCCGCATACAATAAAATGTATGGAAGTTATTGTCGGCTTAAACGTCTAAATTCATCATCATCATCAGCCTATGCTTGTCCAATGCTTGTGCTCTAAACGTCTAAATTACTGCTACCTAATTCTACAGAGTAGTCTTATGTAGGTATGATACCTAGGTATAAACACTACAGACTTATAAGCACGAATTGGCTGAATATAGGCAACGGCCATTAGTAAAGACATACATAAAATGTAAGTACATTACCGTCACAATCAGGCGTTATTAATGACCGCCCAGCTATACGCAGGGGTGCAGTCATGCAGATGCGTAGCGGCGTAGTGGCGTAGTGGCGTAGTGGCTTAACGGCGTAGTGGCGTAGTGGTCGGTACGCCACAGGCGGAGCCGGCAATTATCACTATTTGCAATTAATTACAGCGCGTCGGCGACCGGCCCCGTGACATGGGCAATATAATTGTCGCCTATGAAAATCGATTTTATAAATATTGTTATATGTACGATTTATTGTTAATATTCTCATCATTGGATTTCTTATTTTAACAAAGGTTCAATTTACGTTGTGTATACATGTATTCTATAAATAATCTTCACTCAATTTTGTCAGGTCACAATCCAAATATTTTCTTATCAAATATCGTCAAGAGCTGAATAATATGCGTTGAAAATATTCTAATCAAAATATTTGATATCTCCCGAGGAATTAGGGTCAATAAGTAATATGATGTTAGACAAAGACTCAAAACAATATTTATATGACCTTCATTTCATCGGATAAAGTATATGTCTAGATGTATTATATGAGCCGTTCCAGTTCCTCGGGGCCCAATCTCAGGCCGGGTATAATATTTGCTTAAGACCCAGACGAGCATTGGTATTCACGCTCAATGGCTTAGTGCCAAACGTATCTCATATTATAATTTCAATAAGCCAAACATTTATGATATTATGTCGTACCGTTTTGTTCCAAAACAAATTCAGTAGCGATCTAGTTAATATTGGAACTTCACATAGTGTAGTTATTAATATACCAGCCTTTGCCTGCTGTTTCGCTAGCTTAGTTTTTTTTCTGCATATCGACAACACCATAGGTGGCGTCCAACTATAGCAAGAAACAACCAGATGAACCCATAAGTACAAAATAAAATCAAATGCAGGCAAGCCGTCTAGGAGAAGAAGAATTACGAACACTCGGATATCGGAATTTTATATAATATAAGTACAAAAATTTGCATTTATGACCCGTCAATATTGTTTTGACAAAATAACGCACCTATTGAAATAAATAAAATCATGAGAAACACCAGCTTGAACCACGTAAAGAAAATTGTTTTCTTTTTTTAGCAAGACCGCGCAAACTGGAGGTGAATTGTGATACAAAGGCCATTATTATAAGAACAACAAAGAAGGGTTTAAAGGCTGGTGACACCAGAACCAGTCGTGGCGATGTATCGAGTGTCTCCGAAACCAGTTAGCATCGCTCGCCAAGTTATTCGAGCGGGAAAGTCATTAGCAATTCAAATACCTAACCACCGCGTGGCTGCCTGCCGAGGAGGATCCTCTTTCACATGACCGCATTTGTAAATTATTTATTACTGTTTGGCCGGTTCCAAAAACCATTTGTTTCACAGACTAATACGAACTTCGCAAATGGAAATAACTCCCTTATTATGTTGGCTGTGGTCCGATAACCGTTGCCCCACTTACGTGACCGTTTTGTTCCGAATAAACTAAAATAAAAACTATTTTAACATGAACTCGTACGAAAATTGCTCTTGTTGTTTCTACTCCCTATCTATGTAGTATTGTATTCTCTTTGCTATGTATTGTATTTTCTTTGCTATCTATGACTTGGCCAAAATTCAGATATTGCTATTCAAATATTCAAATTAAATTAGATATTTCGCTATATAGGATACCTAATATAATTTTTCATTACTCATACTCTGAAAGTAGGTCTGAAGTTGCCTGAGGAGCGGGTTGAAAGTAATACTTTTCCGGCCCGGGAGAATCGCTTTCAACTGACAGCTGTCAAATAATAAAAAAAAAACTAGTTCCATTTTCACATTTCTATGGAACCATGTTCAAACTTTTTCTACAGTCACTCAATTACAGCACGATGTAAAATTGAAATAACATAAAGTTAAGTATTAATTAAAGAATATATATTTTTAAATGACTTAATTATAATTTAGTTTCAATAAATTCTTTAAAATAACATAGAATGGGCAAAATATTTGAAGATGAAAATGAAAAATAATGGCTAAATAATGAAGTTGGCCGGCCAACGAAAAAAAAACAAAATAGGCGGCAATCCGATCTTTTTTTTTTCGAGTTGTAGAGTATTGTTCATAGTTCCTTGTATTATTTCTTTAGCCAATTCCTGTTTTTATTTTTACTTTCCTTGTATTCGTAATGAAAAGCACAGTGTTTACCTCGGGTGAAAGACTTATTTTGTCCCTCGAACTATTAGCGCCAAACCCCGTCTCGGGAAAAATAAGCACTCGTGTAACAATGTACTATTATAGCATGGTCTCTATGATCTTTTTTGCAATTCTAGGTACCTGAGTAACTTAAGAAACGTTGTCTTATTTTCATAAGAACTTATAAGTAAGTAGGTACTTACAATGTTATCATACCTAGTACTTAATGGGGTACCTAATAAGATAAAATAATAAAAATAATAATAATTTAGCCCATTTGACGTCCCATTCCTGGGCACGGGCCTCCTCTCACTACGAGGGGGATTTCGTAATCCACCACGCTGGCCCAGTGCGGGTTGGCGGATTTCACATGACTTTCGAAAATTGGTTACATTTTCTAAGACATGCAGGTTTTCCTCACGATGTTTTCCTTCACCGTAAGCAAGTGATAATGATATAGAAATTATGATTCGCACATAGATTTCGAAAAACCCAGTGGTGCGAGCCAGGGTTTGAACCCAAGACCTGGTGCCCGCAAGACGCGTGCTTAACCACTCGGCTATCACTGCTATATACTGCTAATAAGATAAATTCTTGAAAAATATAAAATAAAGTTTGGACAAAAGCATAATATATGAAATCCGGAGATTAATTGTTCTGGTGTGGGTGCTCAGTTACCATAACTCGGCGTCGCAGTCACGTCCCGGCGTGCGGCTGAGGAGCGGCAGGAATCCCAATCACAGCGCCTGAGGCGGCGCGAGACAAATTGCAGACGACTTTGTTACATATACACGATTCACGCTCCCGTGTGGAATATACGCCGAGCCGGGAATAAAATGGGATTCCATTAACTATTATCCTTGTCTGCCGTTAGACAAAAATCTTATGATTGATCAAGGAAGTTTTAAGTACTTTTACCTATTGACAACATTACAACAGACAACAGGCATTTTTAACATAAATAAATTGCATGGCCATTTAAGATTAGACAATTGGCAACATCACTCGTTTTAACTTAGTAAACTTTTAAAGTCAGCAATACATTGATTGCATCTTAGTTAAAAATATGTACTATCTTAGATATGGTTAATAATCCGCAGCTTAACGTTTGATTCACATATAGAAGCCGCAGAAAAAGAACTTTAAATTAAACAACTCCACAGCCACACAGTAAAATCCTAATGTAACATTATTTTTATATTTCCTGCACCCGATATGTGAACACTTTAGCTTCTTATTCGTCGATTTTCAATGTAAGTACTTTTACGAAGTCGACGCAGAGCTCGCTGAGTGCAACTTAAATGAACAGTATTTCCAACATTCTTGCAAACGCAGCCGTTTATAAATAACATTTTAAAAGTAAATACCTAGCCGGTGCTTACTTAGTTCTTACTTTGTATATTTGAAGGTACCTAAACAGTCGGGAAGTATCTGAGGTTGTTTATGACTGTAATTTACAACCTCTTACAACTTTTCACCAAATTCTTGAGAGAACCTTCATTATAAGTTTTAAAGCTGCCGCGTGTTCTTTTCTTAAGGAAACAAATCAATTTTGTCTACGTCCGAGTCTTTCGGCGTGTAACTTGGTATCCTAGAAAATTAGTTTATGGATGTCTCCGAGAACCGATGTATGTTTTAGGAGTAAAATAAAATTAGAGGCTGCGCTGAGTCGATGTATACACCGATCTCGGGTCTGGTACTGGTCTACAAATATAAGCAAACGCTGCATAAAATCTGGTATTTTACGCTGAAAGATGAAGAAACATGTAATCAACTTTCGAAAGACGTGAAATCCGCGAGTCCGCACTGGGCCAGCATGTGATATGGCTTGAATCCCTATCGCGTTGAGGGGAGGCCCATGCCCAGATGTGGGAAATTAAACGGGCTTATCAATATCATTAATTTAGAGTATTAGTTACGTGGCTAATACAAAAAACACATTGTTTTGATATTAAAAATACACACATTGAGATTGTTATCAGATAGTTTCTACCTCCCTCAGTTAATAGTAATTCGAACTCAGAAATCATTACGCATATCTATTGAATCGCATGTTGTAGTATTAATTCGTATTAATTGCGTTAGCGTGAGCAAACAAAGCAAAAGCCGTGTCGCTCAGCCAAGCGACGCGGCGCAGAACGCCGACGGTATAATTGGAGATCCGTATGGAGGCATTAATAACAAAACAGATAACTATTAGACGCGGGGCTCCGGACCCCTGCCGCTCGTTATGTGCGAAACAAGGAAATTGTAATAAAGTTACGGGTAGGCTCGTTGCCCGGTAATATGGTTAAGGGCCTGATCACAACAGACTCGTTTCACTTTTAATAGGTTTTGAGCAAATACATATTTCAATCTCGTTGAGTGTGAAGAACTCTTTAATTGTTGATTGCGATAAAATGTCAAGTAAAGTAAATAAACAAAAAAATACAGTGCCGTCTAGGGACGCCCGAAAGAAACGAAGCTTTATAGTATAAAGCGTAGGGCGCCGCCGCTGCCACCCTGTATACATATCGTGTAATGCTACTGACGTCAGCGTGAATCGCTCGTCGTGTGGCACAAAAAGTATTTAATAGTACATTGTTACACGAGTGGTGAAAGTGACTTATTTAGTCCCGAGACGGGGTTTGGCTAATAGTTCGAGGGACAAAATAAGTCTTTCACCCGGGGTATACACTGTGCTTTTCATTACGAATACATGGAAAGTAAAAAAAAAACAGGAATTGGCTAAATAAATAATAATACAAGGAAGTATGAACAATACTCTACAACTCGAAAAAAATAAGAAAGATCGGATTGCCGCTTATTTTGTTTTTTTTTTTTTTCGTTGGCCGGCCTACTTCATTATTTAGCCATTATTTTTCATTTTCATCTTTAAATATTTTGCCCAAATCATTTTAAAGAAATTGTTGAAACTAAATTATAATTAAGTTATTTAAAAATATAATATTCTTTAATTAATACTTAACTTTGTGTTATTTCAATTTTACATGGTGCTGTAATTACAACCATGGTCAAACTTTTTCTACAGTCACTCAATTGAGTGACTGTAGAAAAAGTTTGAACATGGTTCTGTTACGGTTCGGGATGCTGGAGACTTTTTAAAGAAAGAGTTTTGAGTAGCTAGAATTATTTAATAGGAAATAGTAATAAAATATACATTTGAAAATTGTGTCCACATCAGAATCTAACTCCGAACTGACTTTTGCGACACCGAAAAAATGCTTACCTAGCTTAGCCGTCAAGTGCGTCATAATAATTTGTGTCGAATGGTGTAAACAACTGAAGCTAGGTCAGCAGTTTAAAGCTTGCGATATAACAGCCCCCCCGATAAGATTGAGCATCACGGAGGAAGTGATGAGAAAGATTGAGACCGAATAACCTTAGTTGGATTTCGATGTGGACATTACAATTAATAGTAGAGACATACTACGAACTAGCGAAACTAATAATATAGTTTATTATAACTAACACGTTGACATTACTAGAAATTCTCTTGTATTTCTGGGCCTGGCAAGGGCTTTACAATAACAAAACAACCAGGATTTCTAGGACATACATATCTCTTAATTCTAAACAAAAAATAAATAAAAAGGGCATGACTGAAATTACATAAGTCAATGAAAGTTATTCAATGGTTTTTCAAAATCGTTATGATGCGTGGTTGCTTTTAATAAAGAATCGAAGCTATTGAACTCGTTTAAGTTAATAAGAGGAACATTGTGTAAAGTTTTATTTAACTTTAAGCTATTATAACAGTCATCATTAATATGTTAAAATTACACAGTGGTTGTAAAATTAGAAATAATGCTATCAGTTGGTACAAAAGTTAGGGTTTTATAGAACGAATTACAAGACTATCGGAGGTGTAAACATTCCTGTACCCATCAAGATTTCGACATTATCTCTCAGATTGCCATTACATATGATATGACCCTTACTAGGTTATAAACCAATAGAGCCACATAGGATTCTCGATATTTGTCAACAAAATTGTTTCGCAAGGAGGATTCGCGATGGTTGAGTACACATTGTTTAAGGCACACGTAACACTGATTTTTAATCACTTCGCACTCACGTAAACTTTCGAATTGTGAGTAAAATAAACGACCTATCGTTATTGCCAGATACTGTTTACGAGGCGCAATTAAGGTATAGGTAAAGAACATTTTGAAATAAATTATAAATTTGAGGAAGTAGCAGCTTGTTATCATGATAGTAACATAATATGATATCTGATATATATATTTACCATTTCATTAACGTTTTGTAGCGTCAATAGAATAGGCAACTCAGCATATCGAGGCAATTGGTTAGCATGTAACTCGAGCTCCTTGTACAACTGCATGGGGCTGAGTACAGTCGGGTGCAAAACATTTATTTTACTAAATGAAGCGTTATTTATATCATCAATATCCAAAGATAATGTTATAATAATATTTTCTAAAGAGCTAAGCAGCAGGGCTAATTGAGACTTAGTTTTTAGCTTATCGTTAGTATTTATAAGGTTGTCAAAAGCTTTTTGTATTTTATTTAGATTTTGATTCAAACGGTTCTCGTTATCTTTAACTTTCGTCGTGTTATGAAATGTGGAAATAGTAGACTTAATTACATGGATATATTATGACCACGCATTAGAACTGTCAACTGTTTTTCGTCCGACTGTACTTTATTTAAGCCGTTTGTGAACTTATTTGCGTCAACCGAATCTAATGTCCGAACGAAAGTCTTTAAGATGGGTCCACCTGCATCGATTAAACCACGTCTAGAGCGTTTGATTTCATTTACCGCACTGGGTATAAACTAGATGAAAATTTATTAACATTATTACTGTTGGTGAGCCGGTTTTATTTCGTCATAGTGATGGCGTATATATTTTCGCCCAACTTGTACTGTAACAGTATGGTTACCGTTTATCTTTATAATTTTGTAAGGGCCTTTCCACACTGGGGACAAGGCTTTATTTTGTTTGTGATGGCATCGGATGTATACCATATCACCGACGTTATAAGTTATTGGACGAGAGTGGGAATCATAATATTGCTTAGATCGTTCTTTAGATTGTTGGATATTTTGAAGTGCTTTCTGTCGGCTGTAGTATAACCTATGGTTGAGAGCACGCACATAGTCGGTATACGTATTACTTTCAAGAGTATCGATAGACTTTGGTATATAAGGTTTATAACCGAACATGAGTTCCTGAGGAGCGAAACCCGTAGTCGAATGAACGTTTGAGTTGTATGCTAACATTGCAGTGTTTAGGTACAAATCCCATGTATGTGAGTTGTCCTCAATATAAGATCGTAAATACTCTTTTAAGGTAGAATGACTCCTCTCCAATGCACCACAGGTTTGAGGATGATACGGAGATGCGAAGATATGTTTAATTCCAAAAAGTTTCTCTAGCTGTTTGAACACTTCTGAACAAAAGTTAGTGCCCTGGTCTGTTACGATGTTTCGTGGTATTCCTAGATGTGAGATGAAGTGAACTAGACGTTGTGCGGTATCTTGAGCTGAGCACGACGGCATGGGGTAAGCCTGAGAGTATTTCGTGAGGTCATCTTGAAGCGTGAGAATAAATCTGTATTGGTCGATTCTAGTTTCGGGAAGAGGCCCCACGATATCTAGGTACAGTTTTTCATTTGGTCTAGTAGCTGTCGAAGTTATAATCATGGGGGCTTTATTAGAATGGCGCAATGGTTTGTTGACTTGGCAAGATTTGCAACTCTTAACATAGTTTTCTATGTCTTGGCGCATATTTTTCCACCAATAAAGGGATTTTAGCCTATCGTACATGCGCGTGATACCTGGGTGTCCCGCAGAGGGTGAGTCATGATTATCTTTCAGTATACGAGAAATTTCAATGGGAGTTGGAAACAGAATGTTGTTATGATATACATGGACTTTGACACCTGTTTTATGGAATAAAAATCCTATAATATTGTAGATCTTGGTAAATGATATCTTCGTAAACGGGCCTTGGAAATCGGAAATAGCGAATTCCTTTTCTTCGGAATACCTGGTCGTTATCATATCCCTAAAGTCTCGTAACAAATTAAAAATTTCTTTGTATGAAATTTCGTCATAATGATGAACGCGTAAGAATAAATGTATGAATGTGTGTTTTTCGTTACACGTGCTTTGGAATGTGTATAGTTCCCGTTCTACGGATCTTATGTCAGGTGAATTTTCGTTGAATTTAGACATTTGCAAGATTTCAGAACAATATGGGACTGAGTCATCTAAGTCGATTGCAGAGGGGTAAGTTATCATTTTACACTTCGTTTTTAGTAATGATTCATTATGTTCTTCTATTATATTATCGTAAGTGATGTTTTGGTTTTGACTAAGTTTTAAATATTTTTCATAAGTTTCAGATGTAGATGGGGTCTCGGGGTCAACAGCGAGTATCGGGTTACGAGACAAGGAATCGGCATTGCAATTTATTTTACCTTTTTTATAGATGATTTCATAATCGAACTCCTCGAGTTTCAGACGCCAACGGACTAATTTAGAGCTAGGGTCTTTGCAATTAAATAACCACTGTAGTGGTTTATGATCAGTGACTATTTGAAATTTACGACCATACAAATATGGTCGGAAAACTTTAGTACCGAATATTATAGCAAGGCATTCTTTTTCGGTCGTGGAATAGTTGCCCTCGGACTTGTTCAGGGTGCGAGAAGCATAGGAAATTGGGAGGTCTTTATTGACTTCCCCTTGAGAAAGGATGGCGGAAACAGCGTAATTAGATGCGTCTGTTGTGAGTAAGAATGGTTTAGAAAAATCTGGGTATTGAAGGATTGGTGCAGTAGTAATTTTGGTTTTTAAGGTTTCGAAAGCCGTTTGCTGTTCAAATAACCAAGTGAATTTTGAGTCTTTCTTCAAGAGACTGGTAAGAGGTTTTGTTATGTGAGAAAAGTTGTCTATGAAACGCCTATAGTAGCCGACAAGACCTAGGAAGGACTTGATATCGCGAGGATTTTTGGGGACTGGAAATTTTTGTACACATTCTACTTTTTTAGGATCAGGTTTCACTCCGTGTTCGGATATTATGTGGCCTAGATATTGCACTTCCTTACAGAGGAACTCACTTTTATCGGGTTGAAGTTTCAGATTGTGTTTGCGTAGATTTTCGAAGACCAATTTAAGTTTTGAGAGATGAGAAATTAGGTCATGACCGAATACAACGATATCGTCTAAGTAAGTGAAACAGTGAACACCCTGTAGTCCGGAAAGTACAATATTCATGAGCCTCTGGAAGGTAGATGGTGCGTTTTTTAGACCAAATGGCATTCTATTAAATTGGTAATGACCTGGTAGGCCTGATACACCCGGAACACTAAAAGCTGTCTTTTCAGCATCCACCTCTTTGGTGCAGATCTGATGAAATGAAGATGCTAAATCGAGAGTGGTAAAATATTTGCTATGTCCAAGTTGATCTAGTATGTCTGTAATATTAGGTATAGGGTAAGCGTCACCGATAGTGATATCGTTGAGTTTTCGGTAATCTATTACAATGCGCCATTTTGGTTTTCCAGAAGCGTCTTGTTTTTTTGGTACTACCCAGATAGGGGCTGACCAAGGGGAGACCGACGGGCTAATGATACCTTGGTCTAACATATTTTTTATTTGTTTGCTAACCTCTTCTTTATGGCACTCAGGAAAGCGATAACTTTTGACATGTATAGGAGTCTTGGACGTGGTACGAATTTCATGCTGAATAGATTTGGTGGCAGTCAAGGTATCTCCTTCTAAATAGAAAATATCATTAAATTCGGAACATAATTTACGAAGACATGATTCTTCTTCTTTGTTTAAATGGTTACATCTTAATGCATTTTGGACTCTTCTGTCATGATCTAAACTGCATGGGGTCGTTGGAAAGCAAGAAAAAGTTTCTTCGACTAACTCAGTAGGGACAGAAGGATTGTGTTCTAAAATAAATGATACTGGTTCTAATGTTAACTTTAGTGGGTTTAGACTGACCTCGCTTTCTGATGTATTTAAAACAGAGACATTGATTTTATTATTTGATTTAACGCGAGTGAGACATTTAGAGAATAGGAGTTTCGGATAGCCTTTTATTCTTGTAGTTAAAATTAAACCTTCTTTTAACTCGGGATTCGTAACTAAACACTCAATCATCATTTCAGCACGACCTGGGATTGTATAAATCAACTCACGGTTCAATTTAAAACAGACAGGTGGAATTCCTGGTAATTGTAATTGAGACGTCTTATAACATATAGAAGCGCAATAATTTGTAAGAAAGTTCGTTCCTAAAATTCCATCGTAATCAAGGTTTACTTTATCAACGACATGAAAATGAAAAGGGAACTCGTTATCGTTGTTGTATATTATTGATAACATAAATCCACCCTTTGTTTCAGCGTATGAACCGATATCGTTTATGCCTTTAAATTTGACTTTACTTGAATCAAGACTTGGGATTTTTGACAAGCTTGTGTTTTTTACCAGGCATATAGAGCTACCTGAATCAACAAGAAGCTTTAAGAGTTTTTTAGAATGAGACGTTTGGACTTCGATATAGGGTAATGAGGTTTTTTTATGTTGAGATATATCGTAGATAGTAGGACATTCCTCAGTACTATCGAGAAGACTATCAATTAAATCTTGGCTAGAACTAGTAGTAGTAGAGTCAGCGGAAACAGTGGACTGTAGACGTACAGGTTTATTTGAGATTGGAACGTGTTCATTGCCAATGGGACACTTGTCCGAAATAGAAGACAATGACGACTTTTTACCGTTAACGAGGGGCTTTGAAGCCGAAATAGATGATAACGGTTTTGAATTAGAAATAGGATTTGATTTAGTAACATTTGAAATAGAATTAGATTTAATAGAATTAGAATTTGATTTAGTGGTATTAGAAAAATAATCATTATTGGTAGTGCCTCTAGCTTGGAATTCGCGTTGGCACTTACACGCGATTCCGGCTTTTAGTTTAAATCATCGTTATTATCTATTTCTTGGATGTGCGGGGGTGATGATATTTCGGGGGTTTCTAAACAATTCTGCTGTTGATATGCTGTCCTTGATTTTTCTTTTAACGAGTTGTTAAACTGCCGTTTTCGACATTCCGAAATATCATGGCCCACGTTTTTGCAATATCTACAAACAATCGGCGCTGCTGAGTTGGCTGGGTTGAAGTTCGATGTTGATGGATTAAATTGCGCGCGCAGTTGTACTTGGTTTCGAATGTCATCGCGTTTTTTATTGTAGCATTCTGACTCTAAGTGCCCACTCTTATTACAGTTTTTGCAAAACTTTATCTTAACTTTGACCATCGTCCTTTTTTGGGTGTTTAATATTCTTTCCTCCTCCATAGCAATATTGGCGGCGGCATTAAACGTTTTTGGGTCTCGACATCGTACTATGCTGCTGATATTAGGATGCAAGCCAATCATAAATGTAAAAAGTGCAAGATCTTCGGTCATAGCAATACGACCAGCTAATTCTTTTTTTAGAGTTTCTGAGATGTGTATCTCAGCTTGGAGATTTGTGAGGCAAGTTTCTATTCTTAGGTAATATTGTGCGACAGTCTCATTTGGATCTTGCTTACAAGATTGTAAATCTAATAAAAGATGGTTGTAGTGTTTCCGTTCTCCGAAATTTTGCCTCAAGAAATCTTTTAGGCTGTTAAAATTGTCAAATATTCTATTTGAGCACGCAATTTGCGCCTTTCCTCGTAGTTTAGAGATTATAAATTTTAATAAAAGTTCTTTTTGGGTCTCTGCAGCCAAATCTAGGGCATTGTTACAATTAGTTAGAAAGGCAGGCAGCACATCGCGCTCTCCACTATAAGTATCGATAAAATCGCAGAGAACTTTTATAGGGTATCGCTCAGAAACCATTGGGGTAACCTTATCTTCACCTTTAGTCGTCATTTTTCTGAAGGAAATTAGTAGTAAGAAAGAAAAGAAACGATAAAAGAAATAACTTTCAAATACCCCTAATAAACAGATATGGCAATAACTATTATCAGAATAATTTAACTCACAATAGCACAAGGAACTGGAGCAGCATAACTGTAGGACGCAGAGACGAATGGCAGGACGTATGGATGTGCAGCAGCCAGTTAGTATTGACCTTCCTCAGGTCGGGCGAGGCGCGGTTGAAATCAGGCCGCAGCGTCGTCAAAATCAGATAGGGGCCAGGAACTTGCGATCGGGAATCAGCGACAGGAGATAGTGTAGAGTTCGTGGTGATACAGCGAATCAGCAATACAGTTCACAGTTTTTCAATCAAAGTTTATGATGCAGCGGAAAAGAACAGAGTTTTTGGTGACACGATGGATCACGAATCACAGGGTCTTTTGAGTAGTTTTGATTTTTATTTTATTTTTCAGTTCGGCACGAGCACAATGATTTTGTAAGAGATACGGTGATACGACGTGGACACGAGTATTATTTTATTTGAAAAATTCGCGAAAGTCTGCCAAGCATCCCACTTCTGACACCACTGTTACGGTTCGGGATGCTGGAGACTTTTTAAAGAAAGAGTTTTGAGTAGCTAGAATTATTTAATAGGAAATAGTAATAAAATATACATTTGAAAATTGTGTCCACATCAGAATCTAACTCCGAACTGACTTTTGCGACACCGAAAAAATGCTTACCTAGCTTAGCCGTCAAGTGCGTCATAATAATTTGTGTCGAATGGTGTAAACAACTGAAGCTAGGTCAGCAGTTTAAAGCTTGCGATATAACAGTTCCATAGAAATGTGAAAATGGAACTAGTTTTTTTTTATAATTTTACAGCTGTCAGTTGAAAGCGATTCTCCCGGACCGGAAAAGTATTACTTTCAACCCGCTCCTCAGGAAACTTCAGACCTACTTTCAGAGTATGAGTAATGAAAAATGTATTTTTTACCTATTAATTTACTAACATTTAATATCGGTATATTTACGTATTTTTCCATTTCTACGTAAACCGACATCAATTACATATCACAAGGTCCTTTTCATCCTCTTAAGGAAAATCGTTGTTGTGATTGAGAGCCGCGGTGCGACAGCCAGCTACGTCACAAACCAATTCGATTACGTTGCTCTCCACAAATGGTCCTTGGCGTTATTTTGTTAGCTTTCCAATTATGTGTTAGAACAAAGTAAGTAGTTTTACTATTAATAAAGTAAGTAGACTAATTTCAGAAGTAATTTGGACTGTTCCTCGAAGTTAAAGACAAGGCTGTATAAGTACTAGTACGTCATCTGTGACCAACGAATTAACTTGTGGATATCACCTTTGCATGTAGGATAACAATAGGTTTGTTAACCAACGGTGTTTTTTCCTCATCGAATTTATATGTTTACTAGCTGTGCCCCCCGAATTCGTCCGCGTAGTATTTAACGTAACAAAAATTTCGGGATTATCGGAATAAAAAGTATCCTATATGTTAATCCCGGTTATAAACAATCTGTGTTCCAAATTTCATCCAAATCCGTTTAGTAGTTTTTGCGTGAAGGAGTAACAAACATACATACATCCACACTCACAAACTTTCACATTTATAATATTAGTAGGATAGATTTAAAGTGATATTAACCCATCGTGTATTATAATGATGCATACATTAATCTGTTGAACTTCACAGTAATCTTTCAATAAGTCGCGTACAAGTTTCGATTTTCCCCTCGGAGTCCCTTGTTCACCCGGGGTCCTGTTAATCTCAAAGCCCTACGAGCAGTAATCCTATGCGCCTGTGTTACAGCTATAGAACGAGTGGTTTCTCGTTACGTCGCTGTGTGTTCGCCGCCACAAAGCTAAATCAAACGTCATTCCCACTGAAGCCCTTAATCACCTAGCAAGCCTTTGATAAACTGAGCTTGTTACCGAGGTGCGAGTGTTAGTACCTAAGTACTTGCATACACATAATTAAATTTAGCCGTATTTTATTTAATAAAATAATTGAAATAAAATGAAAATTCAATTAAACTGCCATCACCAGAAAAAAAAAACCAGTCAGAATTCATATTTTAATTAATTCAGCGACTGGCCAGTTCTATCCAACGCTTATGAAAAGAAAATATTAATTGAATTTAAATTAAGAACCGATCGATGTGAAGATAAGTAAATTCGTTTGGATCGAGTCCATTTTAATAACGTGCTTATTACCTTTCGTCTGTAAGGATAGCGCTCGGGAATACAGAGTGGGTAGCTTAACTTCGGAATGATGTCTTGAACACATAAAACGAAGACGTTACTCATTTAATTGTTCTCAAGTAGTTGAGTCTTGGAGATGTTCATGAATCTCCACACAAATTAATGACTGTTCCGAATTAGTACTCCGATTATAAAGTTTCAATTGTGTCGCGTTTGCGTGTAGGTATAGGTGAGTGGATAATAGAAATAGTTTCCCTTTCCCGGCATCGTCTGACTGCGTTATTAGGGAATTAGGGAGCTCATCTGTCTGGCAGGCTATAGCGCTACATTTGTTTAAATAAATAATAAATATCGCCAGACTGACACACCAACTGTATGGCCCCAAACTAAGCAAAGCTTGTACTATGGGTACCGTACAATGGATTGGGGGCGATCCCAGTAACTCCCAGACCAGGGCAAATTACGAAGAGGCTATTTCCTCAATTTTCCCCGGCGGGAATCGAACCCGCAACCACCATGTGCAGTGGACCGAGCGGCCTACGCTCGAACCACTGCGCCAAGCGGTCGTCCATAATGTAATTACGTAAACATCGTATAATAATGAAGATTTTATAATAAAATGTATGTACCTACAAAACATTGAAATTGAACTTAGGTACGTGCATAAAATTTATAAGAAGTAGAAGATACTTCTGTAAAACAATAATGCAGTCACACGTTAAGTTAAATTCATTTTGACAGTAAGGGGGCGGGGGGAAACTCGCGCTAATTGGATTAAAATTTTAGCACTCCTTGCGGCTCGCGGTATTGATTTTGATTTACTTCTTCAGGAAAAGCAACCGCTTTCACTCACCGACCGGCCCCTGTTGTGGTTAAACTTTATACTTACTGACATATAGATCCCTGTAAATTGTATTGTCTTGTTCCCCTACTTACACAGAATTGTTTTGTTATCCTACCAATAAGTTATATTACCACAATTTTGGTATCGGTGTAGGTAAGTATTGCGTAAGGCTACATGCGTTTTCAGAAGACTGAGTACAAGAACACCGACGTGTGGGTGTGTTAGTATTAAGAGCATCAATAATAAATGTTTAGGAGGGCAGTACGCAATTTAATTAAAGTCCGCCTACGCTCGGAGACCAACACTTAAAGATATCATGTGATAGCGCCTATTATGTTACGATACTACAAAGATACGACACAGGCAGGCAATACATGTCGTAACAAATTGTAGTACCTAATACAAATCCTCGGCAGCAGGCACAAAGTGACGTTACGTCCCACTGGGTATTTTCAATAGCCATTGTTAACGGCACTGATTGGACAAGTTTGTTCTTGGCTGGTTGACCGCAGTTTGTGTGTCGCTGATTAATATTAATAATAAAATAATAATAATAATAATAATTTTATTTTGCTCAAAACAATGGTATAAAAAGGTCTTACGTAGTTAATGCAAAATGTGTTATAATTGATTAGAAATTCAACCTTTGAGCGAACGATCTAGCTAGGAAATAATGACGTTTATAATATTAGTTACTTATGTACTTACCTATAATAATCATAATAATAGTTAGCCCTTTTGATGTCCCACTCCTGGGCACGGGCTTTCCCTCAATAGGAGGGGAATTCAGGCCGTAACCCACCACGCTTGCCCAGTGAGGTTTGGCGGAATTCACATGTCTTTAGAAAATTGATTAGAATTTCTAAGACATGCAGGTTTCCTCGCGATGTTATTCTTCACCGTAAGCAAGAGATAATCAAATATAAATTATGTTTCGCACATATATTTCGAAAAACAAAGTGGTGCGAGCCGGGGTTTGAACCCAGAACCTGATTCCCGCAAGACTCGCCCTTAACCAATCGGCTATACCTATATAAACGTTTAAAATTTTTATTTTCCTCTTGTGTATGTTTAAGGTTGTTCCAAGACCTATAAATGCCCCAACAAGGACACGTCTATAGGTATATATTAATCGCCGTAATAGTTGATATGTCCATGAACGCGTTCTCCCAGATTACGTTATTTATTATCCCGACAAATCAACTCAGAGCACACGTATATAACACGCGAGGGCGCTAGCGCCCGCTGTCTGCTCTATTTGCACACGTTTTGAATGTCATTGTCACGGTGCTAATTGCCGGCTGCGGGGCCGCGATGCCGCTCCTGCATCTACATACGTTTACAATGCCTCTCTATTTTCCCTTGAATATGCAATTTCGGCTTTTCATGCTCCACCATCACCTGTTTTCATTAAAACTTTAATGAGTTATAGGGTGTTATTTGTCCGTATCTCGGCAAGATTATTATAACCGGGCTTACCCACAAACGACTAAAGAGTATGCTCTTATGAAGTCAGTTTATATCGTTGGCGAAGAGGGAAAATGATGAAAGTCAAAGTCAAAGCGTCTATTTTGTTTAGGCCAACGGGGGCACTTGCAAATTGTCCATCTTACATTTTTTGATATCTACTACTGGATCGGAACGCGACCTCGACTGAGAAGATCCGGCAAGAAACTCAGCGGGCTTGTCTTTTTACATTTTGGTATTTTTTTTATCGCTAGTTGCTTGCATAGTTTATAATTACAAAGGGTAGTAGATCCTGAAGAGAGAAGGGCTCGTGCGACTCGCTCCAGGCTCAGGGGAGGTGAGGGTTCCATACGCCGCGCCGCCGCAGCTTCAAATTATTTTTTCCAGCCAGTTGAGTTCGAATGCGCTTCCGGCTTGAGCTGCCTCAACTCGAAAGCAAACTTTTCGTGTTTACATTACTTTAAATTCTTTTACCTCTCAGCTTTGCTCGCAATACTTTGCATAGTATCATTCGCATTAGCAGTATATTTATTTTATGTTTCACAGGAACTTCCCGCTTTGGGTGCGTCCGTGAATTACACTGCGAGTGTTTATTTGTCGGCTTTTAGCAAGTGTTTTAGTGAAGATTTTAATTGGACATCAACTTACCTCAGAGAAACTGAGTTTCATTTTCTCTAAATCTCTTCTTTGTTCGGGCTAAGTACAAGTAGATAAAGAGAGTTTATCGCTATAATCTCTCATGAATAAAAGTAGTATGTGTAACCTTATACTTTCACAATTAGAGCTAGTTTCATGAATTAAAACGCAACACATGAAACATTTATACCTGATGAACGTTGCGAAAATGCGAGCAAAGTCAATTTCACTCGTGTTTCAATATTGCCTGACTAAATTGCTTTCAACAGAGGACACACTATATCAAATATTGTTTTGCGACGAACTATATCAAAGGCTAATTGCTCAATACTACCAATATGATAGACATCAATATTGATAGACTCATATACATACTAATTATATATCTACCTAGGGAAGCGTGTAAAAAAAGTATATATTTCCATATGACTGATAATATCTCGAGACTTTTTTTCCTGAGTAACATGATATAAAACACCAAAAGTCGAGTATATAAGATAGCATATTGTATGTATATAGGGCATGCGTTGAAACAAAGCAAATTTCAGTGCGAGAGCTCATTTCGAATTTCTGCCTGGGAATGTTTTGAATGCGTCTGGTAAACCCCGCTCTGAACTTAATATATGGCGACAACCACTCTCCGTGATTAGAGCTGGTATCTCCGCTGATATTATAGAATATGCGACTGTATCACTCGCAAATAATATTATTTTGATACAAATTATTATACCTGTGATATTGGAAAATAAAGGTGGGTACTTAACTAAAATATAATAATGATAGAATAAGTGATTTTAAATTGAGATTTTGTATTCAATATATTCACAAAAACGTCAACAAGGAGACAATTTTAAAAACATAATAATATTTTTATGATCTTTATTTTTAAAATTCAGGTATCGAGTGTTCCTAACGTCTGATTTTGATGGTTTTTTTGTACTTATAGTGGACTCAATTATTATGGGGTTCTAAACTAGTTGGATAGGGAAGGTAGCGCAAAAAAATACTCTAGCGTAGCTCCGGGTAAAAGCTTGTACCTATAAGATGGATGTAAAATGGACAACGTTCATGTAACACGGTAACTTTATCTGGTCGCCCTCTGATTTTCCGCCTGCCAATTAACCAGTAATCATACACGCCCCGGGAACCCTTTCATTATCTGGTAATGAGTTTTCACCCTTCGCCGAATAGTGGACATCGGAGCTTTGATAGACTGCCCGCCGCCGCCTTATTTTGTTTTGCTTTCATGCACCCAAATTGGGCCCGAGTGACGGCTCCACTCAATTAGCCGGGTTTTACACACGATACAATTTGAAGTGCTGTGTGAAGTGTGAAGGTTTTAGTACAGTTGTGTGCAAATAAATTCAGGAGGTGAAAGGTTCTCCCATAATCAGTAAAACACTACGCGGTGGTATTTTAAATGATTAGAATCGATAACGGAAATGGATTTGAAAACAGTACACCTCTGTATTTTTAACCCCCGACGAGAAAAGAGGGGTGGTATATGTTTAAACTGTGTATCTGTGTGTCTGTCTATGGCATCGTAGCGCCCACGAGGAAGAACTGATTCATTTTTTTTTTTTGTTAGAAGGGTATTCTGATCGAATGTGTTCTTAGCTATGTTTCAAGAAAATCGGTACAGCCGGTTGAAAATTATCGGCTCTTTTGTAGTTTAAAAAGCTGTCGCATCGGGGGTTTTTAACATTTTCATTTTAGAGTTATTACTACATTGAAGTAATTGTGAAAAATATTTGACTGTTCCTAATCTTAAGACAAAATTCGATTATAATAGTAAAATATTAAAATTGGCAAAAACACAAACGCTTAAGGTTAAAAATAACCCCCACTGTTTGGGTCTCGGCTCATATTTTGACTACTAGAGTCCATGAGTAAATGTATCTGAGTCGGGTTGTGATAATTTTGCTTAGTGAAATAATAAACAATTATTACATACTCAGACCGTTTAATGCGAACAATCGAAACAGTTTTGAAAAAATACATACGAAATCATGTCACATTGGTTACAATAACATTGTGTTCAGTCTTGTCACAGTACCTACTAGGTATATTAGACTGATTAATATCTTCGGGGGAATTTCATGTATCAATAAATTGTTATAGGTACATAAGTAAGGTTCTTTCATATTTACTTTTAAAATATATCAGATTGAGAGAGTTTTAGTGTCAAGTAGCTAGACAAGTTATCGCTATTAAAACAATATTTCGAAATTTCGGCGTACAAGTATAGGTTAATGCATGTTCCACAATAATTTATTTACAGCTTGACGATAATATCTATTTACAATGTCAAGTCTATGGTTGAGCATATGGTAGCAGTAGAAAATTTATTACATTTCAAGACCCTAGTTCTTAAGAGCTACGACACTGGTTAAATAAGGTTTTAACAGATTGATAAAGGTACATTCTACGATCTTACGTGCTTAGGTGAGCGCGCACACAAGGGGTATTTTCTTGGTGATTTTTGTCAACAGTCAGTCATCCGTATGCTCAAAATTCTATGAACGTCTTACGTTTATTCAGCGGCAATATAGCAGTCCATTCAGAAAAATGGCGTCACAAAAAGATGTAAGTACTTTGAAAGCTACTAATATTTATATACATAGTAATATTACTATCATTGTTAAGAGCAATACAACGACTTTACAAAGCATGTGCTTGAACGTTTTTAATTACGCCTGTATCAACATAACTCGCGAAGTAGGTATACTAGAGTTAAACTTTTATATCGCTATGAAATCGTCTAATTCACGAAGACCTTAAGACTTTTACCCACTCCCATGTTTATATCATGTGTACTGAAGTGATAACCGTTACATTTTTATTTTCTTTTTACCGACAGACACCAACTGCCACACCGACAAACCAATTCGGCTCACAACCCTCCCTAAGCCTCCCTTACATTGACTGCTCTACTTAAACTAGTAGAGACGTCAGTGATGTGTGTTTTATGTGCAATCTCTTGCAAAGTTTAAGTACGTAAGTATTAGATATTATGAAAATTTGTTTGAATCAGTCTTGCAGAAAATTTATGATAGGTAAACTAATGTAGGAGATATTAAAATATTTAGATCTGTACAGTTTTATTTCTCAGTTTATAATTTTGTGCTGTCCTGCCGATATTTTACATAGTCGATTAACAGAAGATTTAAAACTAAACATGGGTTAAAGTACTTACAGTATTATGAATCGTGAACGTAGATGAATTATCGGCCAGAGAGTTTTATATTGAAGTTATAGAGTTAGAGAACCTACATCAAAATGATCACCCTAAGCTACATAACAACTGTATATCGTTATGTGTAGGTAAAAATTGGTACCTACTTACATTCAACTGCACCTAAATACGTTAATTAATACCCGTTATAAACCATAAATGGTTAATAAATGATAACCTCCTTCTTTTTTTAAGTAATCTTACTTTGGGGTATATACGTCGGTATACAGGGTGTTTTACAAGTCCAAAATAATACTTGAAAATTATACAAAAATTTGCTCGAAATTTACAAACACTTTATTTTTCACGCAAATTAAAAAATGGTACTCCATATCAGCTACTATGCTACTATTATGAACTTTAAATTATTATTCAGACTTTCCGATTTTCGGATTTTTGTAACACCTGTATAATATTATGTTCAATTATAAAAACACACACATCTGCTACAGAACAAATAAGTAGCTAATATATAATAATAAATGCTTTAATATTTTCTATAAATAATGGAAAAGAAAACTATAACTTACTGAATGTACCTAGTAGTAGATTTTATTTCACAAAATCTTTGGCACGAAATATCTTGTTGCTTTTAGACACAAATATTAGGTATACAATTTCTAGGTATGTTCCTGAATACTTTATTTACAGCAGATTATTTACAAAAGAAATATAGTTCAGAATCCCTCGTTTCATGAATTTAAATAAAACTGTGTAGAAAGGAAATATTAAAATAATGATACATTAAACGCGTAGAGATCTACAGTTGCCTAGGGCTGATACTATTATTCATAAAACTACTTATTCACAAAACAATTAGCATAATATTTTAAACCTATTAAATGTCTACAGAAGTGTAGACTCTTTTTAAAACTTTATAAATTAACATCATCTCATCAAATAATAATTTAATATTAGTGTGAGTAATAATAATTTCATAATAATAAAGTAAGTTGCTGTTAAACAAAAACAATTAATGTTCAGTATTTTCTTTATAATGTTTCAAAGTTCGGTGCTCATTTCGGTGGCGCCCGGAGGCTTATTGTTGGCGAGAGCGGCGTACAAACCGCTTGCCGACGACGCTCCCGACACTGCCTCACTTACCGCACTTAGTTGCTCTGGAGTCTGGAGTTACACATTTTTGTAAGTTAATACCAAATAACATAAAAATACCTATCATAAAAAGACATAATTTATTTTAATTCACAAAAAAATGTTATCGAAAATTAAAAACAATAAAATGCAACACACAAAAGTAACACAAGTAATCATTATCACAATTGAAGACGTTTAAGTAAGTATGTTAGACAGGGTTAGTCAATTGTTAATCCATTCATGCCACCGAAACCAACATGCTCATCGACGAAAACATAATACGAACAAACCAAGAGGGTGCGTGCAGCTACGCATTCCGCTACGTGATGCGACACATACAGGGTGATGCCTCCGTGCCTTACTTACTGCGTGCTTTCTATAAGAGGTTTAAGTATAATGTCGAGGGTGTTGTCGTGACGGGCATGCGCGAGGCGGGAGTGCGTGCGCGCCAGGTTCGCGTTGTGGTCGCGCGACTCCCGCGACGGCCGCGCGTACCGCCGCGCCAGCGACCCGCTCTCGCCGACCAATATGTTGTTGTTGCTAGCATGTCTCTGCGTATCCCAATAATCATACACGCTAGTCAACACTACCTGTGCATACCCTATAGCTTTATACAGGAAGTACAAGTGGAGAAACAGAAATTATATTCCCAAATTAAAGGCGCATGAACGAAGCACTAAAGTGGTGAGATTCTTTGTATGATAAATAACAGCATCTAATTGACCATAGTAAGTAGCATTTGTATCGGAAAACACTTCGTTCAACCACTGTGGTACTCTGTTTAATTATAAGCCCCTTAAGCAATTAAAAGTTTTCAGAAAATGTTCCCAGATAAGACAATATAATATACCTAAGAAAATCATCTAAGTCCATAATGTCCTTTAAAGCTCGTCAGTGTAATTAGATTACCCTACATGGTCTACCTGCTTATTATTAAGTATATACTCAGTTGATTATTAAGTAACATCGATAACTTATCGATGAAAAGTATTTACCCTAATAAGTATAGAAAATAAACAATTTATTACAGCAGCCTGTACACTGTTAGCCTTTCAGCGAGCCAGAAACAGGAGCTGCGGATTACTGCGTTGGCCCTCGCTTGTAACCATAACATTATTTAGGTAGGTACATTAATACCATTTTATTATAAATGTGAATTAAATAAGTAGTATGATACTTATTTATGTTAACAAAACGCAAAAAGAGTTTTAACATTTTTTTCAGAACAAGGTAAAAACATTTTTACAATTATAAAGTAACGACGAGGGCCAACGGATCGCGGAAGACATGTTAGAAAGCGAAGCGCCCACTCACGAAGAGAGAAAAGCCACCGTCCGCCGGGTGAGGGTAGCCGCGCGGAGCGAGGTCGCGCGGGCGGCGCGAGGTGGCGCTGTCGCTGGCCACCGACAGCAGCGAGCGCTGCGAGCCGGACGGCGCGCGCGCACGGCCCGGCGGCGCCGCCGGCGGCCGCCGCGTCACCGCGCCCGCGCACCCGCCCCCACCCCCGCCAGCCACGCGCCGCGCCTCCCTCGCGCCGCCCGCCTCCGCGCCCGCGCCGCACCACTGCTGCCTACTCACAGGCGCCGTTCGCGACGAACCGCCCGCACCACACTTAGCACTGTCACTCGACCTAAACAATCAGAAAGTCCTTTTCATTAATGGGTCGGGTACCTCAGAATACGCTCAGCCATCAAAGCGAAATGAATCTAAATCAAAAGATGCAAAATTCCGACTTATTCACTTAAACTTTTCCAGTCGTACCTAATGAAATCCTGTACAATCTCGGTTGTTGTAACTACATAAACATTCAATCAAAACTTGACATCTCATAATCACCTCTCAGAAGAATACGCGTAGTCCTGATCAGCTCCGAGACCCGAGTCGGTATGTTCATGGGAAACGCGAGCACTTCCCGATATGAGCTCTCCGCTTGAACTGTTACTATTGCTGTTGGTCACCGGACTATAGGGATTGTTATTATTCGAGATTGGAGTCACGTTGCCTTTGTACCCATTGTTTGTTAAAAAATCATCGTTCGCTCGTCCGACCGTGTCATCATAGCTGGGATAAACACGTCTGCAAAAACCCATAGTGTAAATCATTCGTATCGGGACAGTAAAATAAACGTTTCCCGGGTCGCATTCGTACGTACCTTCCATGTTTCTCGTTGCTGGTTCGATGGGTGCTGAGCGTGCTAGAGCTAGATCTGAGGGATCCGTGGGTTAGATTGTCGTGGCTGTTTTTGCTGTGGGTTGAGGAACTCTTTTCTCGTCTGGCTAATGATCCATGTTCAGTCCTGTACAACAAGTGTCATAAATATCGATCCATATTAAGTATGTAGACATCAGTGTAGACTTCAGTAAACTAGATGAAGCTCCTTACTGCCTGTGCTTCGATGAGTTTCGAAGCTTGGTCTGCCTCGCCTGACTGGTTTGAACAACCGTGTAAGGTATTTCCTTTAATTGTTCTTCCGTCATGCCTGTCGTATCTACTAATGAAAACTCGAGATGTTGTTTCAGCTCGTTCGGTAACCATTTCTTGTCATTAGGAGAACCAGATCGGGACCTGACGAGAAAGTTTTCAAAATTAGTGCCCGCGGTGCATATAATAAAGAAAAATTGCATGGCTAGTAAACCTGATATTTCTAATTACCGATGTTTCCTATGCCTTCGGTGCCGATGAGAGGACCTATGCGTTCCAGTTTCTGGCTCCATTTGCGAACGACGAACATTCGCAACCTAAAATACAACATTTGTTGATATCACAAGACCATTGCATAAATTTTATTCAGAAGCTACTACAATATTGCATCAAAATTGTAGTCTACTAACTTGAACCCCGCTTCCAACAGTCGTTTGCCGCAGCACCTCCTTCCATTGAGATTCCGAATCGACCAGTTCGTATTCTCTGAAAATCCAATACGTCTATCAAATAAATTTAAAATGGAAAATGGCAATTGAAATTGTGCGGAGGGCTACTGACTTGGTATCTGGCTGGGAGTCGTCTCTTTCCGAGCCCGACTCGTGCTTGTGTCGGGAGCGATGCCGCCGGTGCCGCCGCCCCGACCGGCCCGACCCCCGGGACAACTCACTCTCCGCGTCCGACTGCTGCCTTCGCGAACGATGTTTATGCCTACACCACAAAAATACACTTCTTATTATAGTAGAGGTCATAGGACCGTGATGAAAACTACCCAACATTAAAGGAAAATATTATTCAAATAGCAAAAAAGTTTTGGTGTAGCAATGACATACAACAAATGGTGTCCCGAAAAGTTACTACATTCTAATAGATGGATCTTGAGCGCAAAGTTAAAGGGGCCGATGATTATTCACTCTGTGAGATTATTTCAACCGGAAACAAAAGTTATATGAGTTAGTGGAGAGTAAGATAATGTAGATGAAGGGCAATAACTCTATTATGATCATTAACCATCTATTAAAGCAGCATAACTTTTACAAGTTTAAGATTACAAAAGTGTGTCATGAGTATTTAAAGGAGCGTAAACGAACTTGCGATTCGATCTCGAGTCATTTGAGCTCTGAGAATCGACCGAAGCGGAGCGATGTCTCGGCGCTGGGGGCGGCCTGGTGGCTGTCGGTGATGCGGAGTAAAGGCCGCGGCGGGCGGGCGCGGAGCGAGTGGAGCGGGGGGAGCCGCCAGGACCTGCGCCCTCGCAGCCGGCTACTTCACCACCGATCCTGAGGTGCAAATCAGAACGGAGGAATAGTTTTAGCGGTTGAAATTCAGCTACGTAATTTCTTCAGCTTTGAAATGAAAAGAGTTGTTTTTGTATAGTATATCCTACTAATATTATAAATGTGAAAGTTTGTGAGTGTGGATGTATGTTTGTTACTCTTTCAAGCAAAAACTACTGAACTGATTTGGATACAATTTTGAACACATATAGTTTATAACCTGGATTAACATATAGGATACTTTTTATCCCGATAATCCCGAAATTTTTGTTTAGTTAAATACTACGCGGACGAAGTCGGTGGGCACAGCTAGTCATCCATAATTTTGTTTGACTTACGAGTTCGGTCGATGTACTGAGGTAGGCTGTTTCATTTCAGGTTGGCAGTCTTTTATTCTCAAGTCTTCTAGTTTTGGCACTAAAATCAGAATAATTGTCACAAAAATGTTTTCCAACAGTTACTTGCTACAAACGTAACTATTCGTTACAAGTCATGAAAGCATGTCAAGATATGAATTTATTTGACAATTAGCAAATCTATACCGTCATTTAGCGAAGCGTGGGAGGCGTGTGGTGGCCGGGCGATCCGCCGCGATGGTGTCCGAGTGAACGTAGGCGGCGGCCGAGGCCTCGATCCACGTCCACTGTGCAACGCAAACTATCGTTAAACTTGCCAAAAAAGGAATTCATTAAAAATACTTACATCAAATAATATAAAACCTTTGTGTTTAAACTATCTAACACATGTACCTAAAATCGAAATTTATGGAAACACATATTTAGTGTGAGTTTTGAACGTTATTGGTGATACTGCTGAAACTTAAAGTTAGTTCCAACAAGCATCCCACATTATGCTACTATATCACAGCTACAATTGCTTCTGGTCCACTAACCTGTTTCTCAATCGGGTTCCTAGCGCGAAAATGTCGGCGGCGGCTGGCGAGGTCTGCTGCATCCGGAAGAAGGTGTGGTGGTCGGAACAACATCGCCATAAGTGACGGCACGCCGCCCTCGTCGGGGACTCGAACCCGTATGTTGACGTGTCGTTCTGGTACACATATTTTTATAAATCACGATTTGCATCTATTTTAACGACCGCTTGGCGCAGTGGTTCGAGAGAAGGACGCTTGGCTCACTGCACCGGGTGGTTGCGGGTTCGATTCCCGTCAGGGTAAATTTTGGAAATGGCCTTTTCATCATTTGCCCTGGTCTGGGTGTCACTGGCATCGCCCCCAGTCCATGGGTATCGTACCTATTGTACAAGCGTTGCTCAGTTTGGGACCATACAGTTTCTGTGTTCGTCTGGTGATATTTATTTATTTATAATCATAGCTTTTATAATATTATATTGTTGTTTTTTGCCTTCACTAGCTCGTATGATCACACGAATATTTTGAAACACACTAAATAGAATCGTACACGATTCTATTTAGTGTGCCGTGCCGTGTCGTGCTATCTACTCTACTTTTGTGATTTCTCTTCATGAATGGACGTCTATCCTTCTAGTAAATTACATGTACCTACTCTCCATAATTTAGAGTAAAATAAATGACGTCCTGTTAAGTTCCCCAAACAAAAAGAAAACTTGAGCGGCTCGGCGGTAAATCAGCAAGAATACGGCGGCAGCGGCGCGGGCGTCTGCGCGTTATCGCCGCACCCACAGCGCTGTAAATACTCGGCTCACTTGTGCGCGACTTATCTGTAATTGCCTGCCTACGAATGTCTTTCAAGGAAGCGACGCAAGGTGGACTCTATCTTGCACCACTATTCAAAGTGCCCGCTATCATTCGCTGCGATCCCAAACGGGAAATGGGTCAAGAGGAGCGGCCGATTTTTACGTTCCTATATTTGTATAAGGTACCGCACACAAACCGGAACCAGTTGTTTATAGGTATATGCAATTTACACGATGATGATTATGAGTTTGATGACTGGTTCGTACATTCTTATCTGCAACACGGAGCATGAAGTAGCGGCCCTTGTAGTAAAGCTTGGAGACCCGCGGCCAGTAGTAGTTCGCAACTGTGTGCTTTCCACGCAAGAGCAGTAGGCCGCTCGGCGCCAAGCCCAGGAAATATTCCACGCTGTCTTCGCCCTGCCGTAAAATAGTTTAATTGTTGTTTAATACATCCATTAATATAATTAGATCTTCCCCCACTACACACTGTTGATTTCGTTCAATATATACAATATTGTCAGACATACAAAATGACGGAACTTAGTTTTCAGTAAAATACAAAAACAATTGCTTACCAGTACAGGATGAAGGTCTACGCCATACATGTCCAACCATTTTACTTTGTCTAAGTAACTTAATTCAGCCTGTGATGGCGAAATACCCCTGCAAAATTGTAGTTATTAAAAATTCTTCAAAAGAAACGAGAATTAAAAGTCAATTAAATTGTTATCCTTAATTAATGGGAGGCATTAAGGGCAAAATGGCACAAAAGACCAAGCAACAATGAATAATCCCGAGGTCCTGAGGGCGCGTCGCGCTGAGCCGCGGCTTACCCGGTGTTAAGTAGGTGGGTACACATAATTTGCATGTAATTGCGGCTTTGTGACGCGCCACCGGGCGGGATGCATCTTTGCGCAGTTAAAAATTCATTCAATTAGCCGAGAAAGGCGACGAAGTTTAATTTCCGGGCGGCGAGACGCGCCGCCCGGTACGCGCCTGCTGAAATCTCAATTAAAGAAACTTGTGTCTTTTAAGTTAATTATGAAATTTTAATACACAGAAGTATAACGAAGTGCTCCTTCCGGTGCTTTTACAATTTGAACGCGGAATATTCAAATTTTGATATACTCGTATGTACAGAGGAACTCACGTGAGGGTCCGGTGAATATCAGCGGCGCGCGCCTCCAGCTCGGGTGTCTGATGCGCGAGGAGTCTGAATTCCGACACGTACCCAGGACCATGGCGCCGTGGATCGAAATCACCTAATTCCGCTGCACAAAATATATACGAAATCAGAAGTCTACCCTATGAAAAATAAAAATGAAATGAAAAAATATTTATTTATCTCTAAGTCAACATGTTTGCAGGTTAATTCGTTTACAAATGATGTCCGTAGACTTGAGAAACAGAAAAAATAATGTAAGAGTGCTTAACTTGTGATCCTTAAACTAGGCATTGCCTGTATCTTAAGGGCCAGATATATTAATAATAAATAAATCCATTTATTTCAGGCAAATACCCATATTAAATTAACATTACAAAACACAATAACAAATAAATATAAAATAAGATAAAAATATCAATAAAATCGAAATCAAATTAAATTACAATAGCATAAAAAAAAAAAAAATTACATTAGGTCACATTAAGTTGCACCATACTCATATTGGCTAAACAATTGCGCGATGTCGAGAATAATAGAAAATTATACTTGAATATCTACTTGCATTTGTATTCAAATTCAATGCAAATTCAAATCGTTTATTTTGTTTAGGCCTACGGGGGCACTTACAAATTGTCAATTTTACATAATTTTTTTTCTTATATCTACAACCGGATCGGAACGCGACCTCGACTGAGAAGATCCGGCAAGAAACTCAGCGGGCTTGTCTTTTTACACGTCATATTTTTTTTTTAATCGCCTGTTGCTTATATTCAATAATTACAAAGGGTAGTAGATTCGGGTTAGAGTGTTAGTTACCTACATCTTCCACTATTCTAAGTTTACCTTACTTTTAACTAAACGATGATTCAAGCATATTATCTGCTATAAGCAGTATACAATTATTAAAATACACCGTTGTAAAATAACATGACAATAAATAAACACTGTCACGGTGTAGTCATTTAACTGACAGGATACTTCAAACAGGGATAGAAACAAACCGGGGAGCGACGCGCCACTCCCTTTTCGGAACAAATGCCTTGTTTAGACACACGCAGTTGACTAAAAATATCCGCTACACATACTTCACGCCGGCGGGGATCATCGTTATTATGATAGCTACCCTGATCTTTAACAATCACAATTAACCCGGTAAAGGTACGACCCGAGTCCTAACCAAATACGAGATACATACCGTAAACAGAATAAAATAAGGTATATATATGCATGTCCGCTCGTTGATTACAAGATTGAGGTTCGCCCGTGGATAACGTCGCATCGGGGAGAAATCAGACAAGCATACAATATAGCCGGCTTAACTATACAGGTCTTGTTTATTTATAGCGCGGTATTACTTACATACCTAAAGAGAAAACACCCGGCCATTCTGCGTGGTTTACTGGACACGTTATACAGGGTGAGAAAGAAATATTTCCACGTAGGGTTTAGAAAAACTGTGACTAGTGAACGAGGCTGACATCCATTTCCCGTCATATATCTCTTTTTTGTGCTCGGAAATCGCAACATCTGGTACGCCAGCGGGCTTATACACACGAGATATTCGGACCTTTCATATTTTGTTCATGCTTGTCTGAAGAACAAAACGTCGTCGTTTGGAAATAAGTATCTCACGCTTCTATTATTCAGCACACGTGTTCGCAACTCTTGTACTGCTATTATTACTAAGATAGCGTGGGTTTAGGTTTTTTATAGCGGCTCAGTGCTTCTGACCGCTAAATTAGGCAAATAAAATTTAACAAATATGATGACAGCTAACAGATTACTGACTGATGCTTACGTAGTATGTCGGAACCCGTATTTGATGTCATTATTAGGTACTTATCTGATAATAGATAGATAACAACTTCTGTATAGGTGTATCTTTATTCCAAGTTACTTTACATGTAATGATTAATAGTACATTGTTACATGAGTGGTGAAAGTTACTTATTTTGTCCCGAGACGGGGTTTGGCGCCCGAGCGTAGCGAGGGCGCTAATAGTTCGAGGGACAAAATAAGTCTTTCACCCGAGGTAAACACTGTGCTTTTCATTACGAATACAAGGAAAATAAAAATAAAAACAGGAATTAGCTAAATAAATAATACAAGGAAGTATAAACAATACTCTACAACTCGAAAAAAAAATCGGATTGCCGCCTACTCGTATTTTGTTTTTTTTTTCGTTGTCCGGCCAACTTCATTATTTAGCCATTATTTTTCATTTTCATCTTTAAATATTTTGCCCAAATCTATGTTATTTTAAAGAAATTGTTGAAACTAAATTATAATTAAGTCATTTAAAAAAATATATTCTTGAATTAATACTTAACTTTATGTTATTTCAATTTTAAATCGTGCTGTAATTGAGTGACTGTAGAAAAAGTTTGAACATGGTTCCATAGAAATGTGAAAATGGAACTAGTTTTTTTTTTTATAATTTGACAGCTGTCAGTTGAAAGCGAAACTCCCGGGCCTGAAAAGTATTACTTTCAACCCGCTTCTCAGGCAACTTCAGACCTACTTTCAGAGTATGAGTAATGAAAACGTCCTTTGTAATAGTGCAAGCTTCCCCTCTGAGAGCGCTGTTTTATTTTTATTTAAGTACGTACATATTTTATGCTTGCCTTTCAATTTGCCTGCAAGTAACTTCGGGCGCCCATAAATCTGATTATTTTTAAACTATCTTTCTTTAGTTTATGAGATCTTTGAAAAGCCGTGATATAAAGGAAGTTAGCAATCCTATTGAAATAAATGTATTTCACACATTTGGAGCAATTCGGATCTAAGTGTTCTGGGTTTCTGACTATTCATAAATGCTTTGTACGTGAATAAAAACAATTATGAGTTTGAGTTTACATTGAGATCTTGTAACTCTAACCATCGTAGAAAATCGTTAAAGATCTAGATTTAGAAAAAAAAATACTTTCGCAGATTTCAACTAACTCTCAGTTCTGTTGTTATTTGATGTTCGTTCAGACGCTAGTCTAATACACACAAGTGTTACAATAAACATTAAATTCACACACAACACATGTGCCCGTTATGTTATTTGGAAAAGTTCAAAGAATTTCATCAGCCAATGGTTTCCATCACATAGTCGATCGGCATATGTCAGAGTCGGAATCTGTTCTGCGTTACTACATGTGAGTGATCTGTGAAGAGACCATCTATCATTTGGCGTAGAGGCGGCCCGCCCACACGTCGCGCACGATGGATGAATGGCACTGGCCACAACGAGCGCTACATTTTGAGTAGAGTACCTAGCTCTCGACAATTTTAGAATAACTGTGTTTAATATTTTTGCAGCAATAAGTAGGTAACCTCTAAGTTTAACTGGTATATCGCGAAATGTACGGCTATTAAAAAGGCAAATTTTATAAAATACTAGGTGTGCCCACGGACTTCGTCCGCGTAGTATTTAACGTAACAAAAATTTCGGGATTATCGGGATAAAAAGTATCCTATATGTTAATCCCGGTTATAAACTATCTGTGTTCCAAATTTCATCCAAATCCGTTCAGTAGTTTTTGCGTGAAGGAGTAACAAACATACATACATGCACACTCACAAACTTTCACATTTATAATATTAGTAGGATAGTAGGATAACCGAAAATAAATAGCGGTTAGTACAGGAAGTTCAAGTGTAAACATTGCAAAGTGGGCAATAAAGAATAATGATTAGGTTTAATATATTAGACTTTTTTTGCTATTGGTGCCTATTTTAAAATTCTACAATAAAGTGCCTAATTTAAAAATACATTGTAAATTTTTCATAGTATTTGTTGATGTGGTCTTTAATGAACTTGGGTCTATAGCGGTAATAATACTTACATACATAAAAATGCCAAAACTTAACGAACATCTCTTCGAAATTTTAAAATAATTGTGGTAACTATGCACTGTGTATAAGCTTGTGGGTTTTACTGTTATTCATTTGAAGCAGACTTGTGAGCGCTGTGAAATTATAATTTAGCATTATGATCCCGCATTGTGGGTACATCTCGTGTTGGCGCGGCGCCTGTGGATTGTCCATCTTGTTGATTAATGTGAACCGCGTAACACGAGTCCGTTAACTTGTTGCGAGCAAAGGATTGTTTCGCCCCGTTCGTCTCTATCAAATGGACGATACTCTACACAATTGGCAAAATCAAAATAGAATATCGACTGCGTGATTTATAGTTATTGTCTTGTTCTCCATGAGTTGCTTTTAGTTATTGACTGATTTAAGTAGATCCCTAATTATAATTATTAGACTTTCGTTGTGTAGAGTTTTCTCTACGATCTATTCCCATTGATTGAACATCACATTTAGTGAATTATAATTGCCCCTCCTCCTGGAAAAAAGTGTCGACAGCAATATATCAGTGTAAACAATAGTACATTGTAACACGAGTGGTGAAAGTGAATTATAATTTAGTTTCAACAATTTCTTTAAAATAACATAGATTTGGGCAAAATATTTTAAGATGAAAATGAAAACAAAATAGGCGGCAATCCGATCTTTATTTTATTTTTTCGAGTTGTAGAGCATTGTTCATACTTCCTTGTATTATTTCTTTAGCCAATTCCTGTTTTTATTATAATTTTCCTTGTATTCGTAATGAAAAGCACAGTGTTTACCTCGGGTGAAAGACTTATTTTGTCCCTCGAACTATTAGCGCCCTCGCTACGCTGGGGTGCCAAACCCCGTCTCGGGAAAAAATAAGTCACTTTCACCACTCGTGTAACAATGTACTATTAATTAATACTTAACTTTATGTTATTTCAATTTTACATCGTGATGTAATTGAGTGACTGTAGAAAAAGTTTGAACATGGTTCTATAGAAATGTGAAATAGGAACTAGTTTTTTTTATAATTTGACAGCTGTCAGTTGAAAGCGATTCTCCCGGGCCGGAAAAGTATTACTTTCAACCCGCTCCTCAGGCAACTTCAACCTACTTTCAGAGTATGAGTAATGAAAATAAATTTTAATAATAAGAGATTATTACAATTACTTTGGGTGTAAATGTTTTGCTAATGCAAACTGTTATATAATTTAAGACAATACTATAAGAGTTGGATGTTCAATTGATAAGTACAAAATCTTTTATTTAAACTTTCTTGAACATAATATTTCGTAGGTGTTTGAGTGTCACTTACATTACTACATAATTTTACAACATTTTCCCTTCATGTACCACCTTATTTATATTCTGCACATAAAAAGGGAGATTTTCACCGGCGTCGTGGTATTGTTTGGTTCGTATATAATAGGCTTGGGTACCTACGTCATAACGACGGTAATAGGGCTGGATCATTTGGGCGTGAAGGGCGGAAAAACGCAAATATTTTACGTTCCTGTCTTAACACGCAAACGAGCGTCCGAAACGCTCGCTGATGATGCAAAATTTCAGGCTTTTATCAAGATATTGTATTGTAGGTAGTGGTATAGAACTATGATACTAAAGAACCGAAATAAAGATACCCATTTAAGTACATAATTTAGGATGTAATTTACATAATTTATTATTTTAAGGTAGTAGAGCCAACTTGTAGCCGATTGATAACAGCTCAAATACGGGCTAGTTCGACTGGGGTTGTACCACCCTCTTACAGAAGATCGGTATTTTTCAATACCTTTATTATTGCAAGCACCTATATATAAGCTACGATCATCGAACATCGAAGATTTTTTTTTTTTTAGTAGTAGTTTTTTTTTTTTTAAGAACCGTACCTACCTAATTTTAAGTAAATGCCTAGCAAGCTGTTTTCTTGGGTATTTCAGTTTTATAAATAGGTACCTGCTGACATAATATAAGCTATAACCACAGTAAGCAACCGATTGTGGTATACTGGATACAATCGTTTAGTGCATTAACGGCCCGTCAATGTGTTGGTGAACTCGGCCCCTATTTAATTACTAACAGCTAATTATTAGATAAGACAGTGGGATATCTTCAGATATAACAACCGCTTGGCGCAGTGGTTCGAGCGTAGGCCGCCTGGCTCACTGCTCATGGTGGTTGCGGGTTCGATTCCCACGGGGGCAAATTTCGGAAATGGACTTTTCGTAATTTGCCTTGGTCTCAGTGTCACTGGGATCGCCCCCAGTCCATTGTACGGTGCCCATAGTACAAGCGTTGCTTAGTTTGGGACCATACCGTTGGTGTCTCAGTCTGGCGATATTTATTATTATTATAATGTGTTAAAAAACAAGCACGGAACGGAAGTGTAGAAACGGGCGAACGTTTGTAACGCTTTGTAACTAACGCCGGTGTGTGTCCCGGGGGTCGGGCGTAAGGGTCGCTGATGTTTGCGAGATTAGATGCAAACGATGCTCCGCCGCTGATGGCTCATTTACCTCTTGAATAACGCATCGATATTAGACCGCGCCCCTACTTACTGCGCTAGATTGCCCGCCAGAATATAAATGTTACTTTGATGGGTCTTTTTTGTTAGGGATTTGTGCTTCTAAGCTTTTTAAGTGGTGCGAGTAATATGCGTAGTTCTGCTCTAATGTGCAGGCCACAGTGGCCTATTCAGAAACTTTTATTGTTGGAGTGAAACTATATAATATAGACGTACCTACATACATATTTAACTAAATATTTGTTACTTTACTGCAGTGTACACAAAGAAACAAGTAGGATAATAGGTTTTTTACATTATTTACAATACATTAAGAAGTGTAAAATTCTAGTAAATTTAATTTAATAATCATACAAAGAGATAGATAGCTAAGGTTATATACGTAAATTTACTTATATACACGCTAGCTTTCATCTTTAATGAGATATTCAAAGTAAAGAGATCATAAGAAAATAGCAATAAAATTAATTATGTTCCAAAGTCACTTATAAATATTGAAGCGAATATCAAACTGGGAGCGTAATTAATTACATGAATCATCAAAGGTAAGGTCGAGACGAGACCAGACGTAATTATCCCCTAATGTTTGCAAAAATGGATTTGATTGAGTAAATTAGAACGTAATAAACTCTGTCTACACCTGACGTAACTTAATTATAAATAATTAATCAGACTCTGTAGATGATTATAATATGTACCTATATATTTTATCATTATGGTGAAAATATAGTTTTATTAAATATCGCTAGTTTCGCTGTATCAAACTGCACCAGAGGAAACGAAGTGGAATGTCTGATACATTTCATGGTGTCGTGGTGTTCTCCATGAATCGGAAACTGCGTTATTTTGACGATGTAAATTCAGCAATAATATTAATTACTAGCTGAGCCCGCGACTTCGTCCGCGTGGAATTTAACTTAAACGTTCCCGCTCCCGCGTTCTCGATTTTCTAAAATAAAAGTCGCCTAACTCCCGTCAAAATCGGTCCAACCGTTTCGGAGATTAGCCGGAACAAACATACAGACAGACAGACAAACATTTTTTAAATCGCGTTTTTGCTATGGGTGTCGTATGTACTTCCATATGCATTTAGTGAAAAGGTGTTATTTTGATATTACAAACAGACACTCCAGTTTTATTTATTTGTATAGATTAAGTCAGGTTCATAATGTTTCCGTTAATTACCGTTTTTTTTGTGAAGTTTCTCGTTCTAAATTCTATTCAAATTAGTAAGGTTAAAAAGCATGCATACATGTCTGTAACACATTATTCGGATATATACGCATGCCAAAAATCGATATCATTGTGCATTCTACGCCATGCGTTGTTCCCAACATTTTCCAATTTTGCGTAAATTTGAATAGAATATTGATTTGATTTTAACCATGTTCGAATAGAATTGACTCGTGGCCCGCCATGCGAAATATTTACACGTTTAACCAGATACAATTAATTTGGGCGGTTTTTTGCTCGTAGCAAAAAAACCTTTTATCTTTCCACGTTCGTCCGTTCATGTTTGCCATTGCACATTGAAATTTTAATTTGTTCTTTTTGTGCCAATAAATTACGCATGTAGACACATGTGTGATTGCGGTGAGTGTCATACGACCCCTTTAGGTGTGAGTCAACGTCCTCACACGATCGCCGCGTTATTATTCCTTTGCGTGCACTGAACAATTTTATTGCATCACGGAACATACCGTTTGCCACACAGACATCATCTTGTCTACAACATTGTTTTATATTGTAAATTCTTCCTCGGTTTGCCTGGCGTTAACAATATATCTACCTATGTGATCTTGACTTATTTCTTTAATTTATAACGCAGGAAATTTTTTTGCAGGTATTCTGATTTTCACGTTGAAACTAACAGGTGGGTCCATAAAGGATTTTCTTAAAAGGTACCTCTGTAGAAAATCTTACATGGTATCAATCAGGATTCATTTCATGCTGACCGTGTTCCAACTAATAACTAGAATCATAAGGTATACCTATGCAACATGACGTAATCCTAACCTGAGATTCAAGAACATATTTCACAAAGTCGGCCATAAAATCGTCGTTTCCCGGGAACATGTTAGTATTCACAATCAGGTTAATAAAATAGGTTTGTTATTGCTTGACACAAGAGAATCGCTTTAAACAATTACAATTTTGTCTAAATTTTAAAGAAGGTATCTAGTCCGAAACGGATGAACGTATGTGGTATACATATCATAAAGCTTAAAATATACCGTTTGGCAAACATTTGTAAACACACCAACTGTATGGTCCCAAACTAAGCAACGCTTGTACTATGAGTACCGTACAATAGACTGGAGACTAGAAGCGGTCCCAGTGACACCCAGACCTGGGCAATTTACGAAAAGGCCATTTCCGAAATTTGCCACCATGTGCATTGAGTCAAGCGACCCACACTCGAACCACTGCGCCGTCAAATAAACCTGTATTTCCAATGATCCAAAGTCTAGCTAGAGTCTTGAGATACAAGCCCAGCTTAATTTAAGACACGTAGAAGACAATTTATCTGGAAATGTTTAATTAGCCAAATGGTTATAAGCTAAGTTTGATATAAAACGGTTGTGTCGTTTTCAAGATATGCATTAGACTATTTTCTATTTATTTACTGGTCTTTATTTGCACAAGGCATCATAATTTAAATATGATTTTCACTTGCTCAGGGTGAAGGAACATATAGTGTGGTATCCTTCATGACTTAGAAAATCTAACCAAGTTCCGTAAGACTTGTGAATTCCGGCAAGCCGCACTGGGCCAGCGTTGTGGATTCTGGCCTGAATCCTACATGGATTGAGGAGGTCTGTGCCCAGGAGTGAAAGAAAATCTGCCTACTAATTGTCCTACTTATTATTACGTGTACCATTAGAAGTAGTAGTTTAAGTATGTATGGTTCGCAGTAGAATTTCCAACATAAGACCAATTCCCTCTTGAAAACGTTAAACCGGTATCGTAATACAAGAACTGTTGCTGCATTTGGAAACAATATCGAGCGCGATGAACAATGCCGCATTATTATTATCTTAAACAATCGAAAAGCAATTTTAATCAAAATTGGGTTTCGGATACTCGCTAATACAGCCCGGCCGTGCACAATCGGGCCGCCCGCCGCCGCGCCGCTTGCGTTCGATATTTGCTATTACCATTGCTTTTCCAGGAAGGCAAATTCGATGCTGATTCTACCACGACCTCGTTTGGCATTTAATTTGGACTTGATTAACGTTTATGATTGCTATAGGTAAGCTCTGATTTTAAATATACCTACCTACTTTTTATAATAAACACATGAAGGTACCTATGTCTGCATTGACAGTTCGTGAGTTAATAATATTAATATGAAACTTAATAAATAGTATAATAAATAATGCAATAAATATAATAAATAGATAGCATAAATTACTCGCACATTTTGACAGAAAATAGTGCAGGTTCCAAAGTTACAATAAAATGTAATGTATGTATTTATTTTTAAATGGTGACGGTATTTTTTTCAATATTGTGGCCAGATATAGTAATTTTTATGTGGAAAAAATAAATTAAATTTGTTGGAAAATAGCAATTATTCCTTAAAATTTAAATTAGTTATAGACAATCCTATTTAAAGTTTATCTTCTTCATAATGTTCAACTCGTAAGGCGTTAGAAGTTTTATGGCGAGGCCGTCTCGCTAAGCCGGGTCGAGTTAGCCACACCGCACTCCACAGCGGCGCTTTGCAACCAAAGCACGGTTCGGCCATACTTGCGGATTTTCCGCCACTATCGCACCACCGACAAACTCTAATTTGTGTCACCGATGTTTACAACATATATACTCCCCAAGTGCCATTGGATTAAGTCGATACCGCATTTCGTTATTGGTCTCGCCGAGGTAGTTTGGCGACGTTCCCTCTAATGTACGGGCTTGTTTATTTGTTTGAAGCAATGACATTAAGAAGCTCGAACTGGTTCTACTTATGGCTCGTTTTATAAAAGTTTTATAGAGCTCTCTACAGATACTTTATAGCATAGCCTGTTTAGAGTTTGCTTTAGTAAGAGATACCTATTAGAAGATGAATATTTTAATGATTTAGGTAAGTAGTCGTTTCAAATCCCGTCCAGGTCAATTTTGGAAAGGACGGTTAAATCTGTCACTGAGACCTATGTACCGCACCTATTGTAAATGCAATGTAAAGTGAGAGCAAATTTCAGTGCGCGTTCTACTAAAATTAAAACTGAAATGTAATGAAAATGTTTATTCGACACACACACACAGAAAGTACGCGCGTATCTTAACAAAACAAGAATACGTTCATCTCACTTACAGCACACACACACTGTGGTAACTGTACTCGCGTTTACTCTCGCGGTTTATCTGTGGGCCTTATCATCTCAAAAAAATACCTTGAGTTAGGTCTCTATTAATAAATCGATATGGTCTAGTAGTGATTTTGAAACGCTTTTTGTGCATAAGAGTATATTTTCAAGATCGCTCGCAGACTTGAGATCGGTTTATTGATACGGCACTTAAAGTGTTAAGTAAGTACTCACATTGCAGGACGTAGGCGGCGAGCTCGGCGGCGAGGTCGAAGTTGACGGGCAGCCGGCCGCGCAGCACGTCTTGCTTTAGTTGCAAGAACAACTGGTACCTGACAAGAACACATCTATTAGCTAACATGTGTATACCACGATCAACGAGAAGCAGTACGGAATAGTGAGCATGCGCGCCAACATTCGAGCGGCGATTTTATGAATTACGGTTCTGTTTCACCGTAAATCAATTAAAAATAAATGAAGGCGAAACGTTAAAAACAACCCATTTAATGAAATAATCTATTCAATTTCGTATCGCTTCTCGTAGTACTAAGATGTAGGTAAATATATAACCCTGAAATACAGATAAACCAGATAAATAATAAAACATGAGGCATCCAAGTAAAACGCTTACGAAAGTGTAGGCACTTCCCAAAGAAACCTGTTAAGAACCCGAATTACTCTGTTTATTAATTTCATTTTTCTCTAACTCGTGAGCCGAGAGTAGCAAGAGCGTTGCAAAAAGATTGCCCTTAAATGGCAATTAAATATTAAAAGACCATCACAGCAAAGGTTTTTAGGGAATTTACGAGTATTAAACTGCGGCTCGTACCAAGGAAGACGTTTCCCCGTGTTGTAGGTACGGATGGATGGTAAGGCGCGGCGCGGCGGGGCGGCCGGGCATACCGTCAACACGGTAATAACGAAATTTTAATAAAACACCCCCGTGCCCGTCCAACATTCACAGGAAAGATAAAAAAGAATAAATTGAAAACTTCACAATTCCACTTAACTGACTTCAATTGTGTAGCCTTTGTTGTAAATTTTAAAGGAAATACAAGCCGGCGAAAGTTTCACCCTCAAAAGGTATTTAAGGGCGTAAATTAAAAGTCATAAAACATAATTAGCGGGTCCTTGTTTCCGTGTATTGCGAATTTAATTCACTGAGAAGCCTATTTTTAAAAGTGTGCAATTAGAACTGTCCATAGAATGAAATTTCAGTTTATGCTGCTCTATTGACAGCGCCACGGCACGCGCTCTGCCTAGTCCTATTCATTCTATCAGACCTGCGTCAGTTTACGAGCTCACCGGGTTTATGACGAGAGCACTACACCTCCTTTTGTTTCCTTGCCTGACTCCACTCCGTTTTATGATTATGAAATTTAACTGTTTTTAGCTAGAGCTTAATTTTCTTAGTTCCCTTCAAATTGGTATGGTAGTTGCTTAATGCGTTTATCGTTTAGGTATTTACTTGCCTGGCTTTTGAAATTATTTTAATTTACTCTATGTATAACGTGAACTAAAAAATATAACTCTGTTAAATGTAAACTGGAAAAAAACAATAACAGCCAAATAATAAAAATGTAATAAACTGCGATTGAGACTCGAGTGTATTGAACATGTGACATGGATTCACAAGAAACTTTCACCATAGCAACTGATTCTCAGTAAGTATGCTATCTTTTACACAAGGAATTTACCGTGAGAGTGTCCCACTTTATTCGTTCTTATATCTTATTTATGAAATCATAACTTTAATATCTGAGACTGTTAGTCATTATGACAGTACATGTTGTTACGTTACGGTTTGTGCCATTACGCGGCCCTTCCCGTACATAACGAGAGCAAATAACATAGGTATACCGAGCCTGCTCTTCCAGCGACGCCACACTAATTATGTCCCTCTATCTGTCAGCTTAATCTTGTTATGTGTGGAAATAATGAGCCACTTTCCTCGTATATTCCCTAACTAACATATAAAACTATTTTATGGGGTCGTTGCTTAGCGTTTGGAAAAACACGCGATAAACTAGGTACTTATACTTTGAGAAACTGTGTAAAACATTAGCCTATAAATAAGCCGGTGTCACCACTACATCTTGTGCCACAATGAATATTAAAAAGGATATTTCTGTGTCAGTTTATTGCTTTAGTGTTTGTGACAAAGGACGTCGGTCGGCAGGAATCTGACGCCGCGCTGCCACGCCCGGTGAATCGCTGACGTGACGTGGTAAGGACACAGATGTGTTTTATTGTATCACTTCCTATTTCATCCCGCGCTTCTGATTTAATTATACATGGTATGAATGATGTTGTGTATACGTTACGTGTATGTTACACTCATAAGTGTGTGTGTCGACACGTGCAATTTATACACATAGAGAGATGCTTCAACGCTTTGATGGAAAACCACATTAATAAATATCGCTCAGTATAATTTATTAATGTTCAACCATTAATTTGATTTTCACATGCAGTTAGCGGTTTTGCTGGAACTCATTACAATAACAAATGTAATACCCATATGGTTATCCATATGTACGAAGTTGGTTTGGTCGTTCATCTGGACTGAATGCAGGTTAACGGTATATAAGCGTTTTATTAAAATATAACTTGAATGTGTTTGAGTTACAAACGGAAATAACGGAAGGTTGATCATATCCAAGTTATCGAAGAAATATTAACAAGCTTCGTAAACTTTTCAATGAGGCTAACATTCAAGTTGTAATGACGTGTTTCGAAACATGTATGATTCTAATTACGAAACCAATAAATGTTTCAAACAAATTATTAACAGTTCATCAACTACACGACCGTGTACACAACTGGTGCCTACTTAAAGATAGTTTCCTGAGCAAGACTGGCCAATGGTTTCTTGAGTTTAATTCCAGGCAACTAGCACCCAGTAAAAGGCAATAGGCTCATTTTTGGGACTTATAATAATAGTCTAAACAAACACTAGTTTATAGGTATCTGAATTCTAGACTACACGATATTACGATACTAGACTATCTCACTAAAGGTGATAGAAATACTCTTACCGGGTGATCTCTTCTAGGAGCTTGCAAGGATCGGCTGCGTAGAACTTGACCCCGAAGTAGAAGGTGTGAGGATCCGAACCTCGGAGTTGGCGACGTAATCTCTTGCCGGCATCCAGCCAGTGCTGTAAACAATGTTGTATAGTTACTCCACCTATCGGACATTGCTATGTACCTATAGCCATCGGAATTCGATCCATCACCATTTAAAATTGAGGAGATTAGCTAAAGAATACTTACAGTTTGGTTGTCCTGATCAACGTAGCGGAGGCCAAAGTAGGCCGTCTCTAGAAGATCCAGGTGTCTAAACACCACGTCCAGTAACGCTTGGCCTGTGTTGTTATCCTATAACAAACAATACCAGATTACTTTAGTGTGAGTTAATTGTTGTATTTTTTCTCTCAGAAAAGGTACTTAAGAAGATAAAGATTGCAAAATTATGATACAAGAAATATAACAAGATTGTGGTGTTAAATTATCTGCAAACAGTATCGATATTATAATTAATTGCTTTAAAATCAAATTCGGCAAACTTCTAAGATGATGCAAAGTATTGAATGAAATATGTCGAAAGTAATAAACGAACCTGGAGAGAGATACATGTGGGTAAGTAGAATGGATTTTTTTCGTTAGCAACAACTATTTACTGATAGATTGTAGGTACGCGTTAATTTTATTGAGTAGGCAAAATGGAAATTCTTCTTCAAGTTAACAAAGCAACAAGATAAGGAAACCAAGCACCTAGTTAAAACAAGGTGGTAAGGTCGGAGCAAGAATTCGCCGAAAATAAGGTTTTCATTATTCGCTTATCGCCCGAGGAATGTCTTTCTAGAAATTCTTGTCTGTTTGAAATTAAATTTTGCTTAGGTGCGCACAAAGCTGATGGGGCGATTTATTTTGATCGCGGTGTCTAACACAAAGAGCTAGAATTACATTTTTTATTGAAGCCGACACAATCTAATTTCTGTACAATTAAAACATTCACAATCTAAATGAATGAATCCACCTCGATTGCTGAAATAAACAATATCCGTGATAAAACAAGAAACTTATCGGAGCAGGTAATTTCAAATTGCACTGTTAGAAATCAGCTCTACATCAACCAAGAACGACTGGAGATCTTTGATTAACATTTCTCCCAGCTCCGGTTTTCACAATTAGGGTAATAGGCACGCGATGGGAGCAGGACCAGTAAGACCAGTAGTCCACGGTGAAATGTTATTGGCGGTATAATGAGCGGGTAGGCGAGGGAGGCTGGCGGCTCTCACGCGCAGTCAGCGTAAGGGCTTGCGTGCGCATGCAATACCTTTGATGCGATAACTACTGGCTCCAATTTAAATATTTCCCAAAGAACCTTTTGCTTATTACCTCATTATTAAACAAAAGATCGGCGTAAAGTAGCTTATAAATAGCTGCGTTTGGTATTGCAAGCATGTATATGCTACGGTAACTGCTTAACATCAGGCGTGTTCAAGGCTCGTTTGTTGACTTGTTATGTAAAAAATGCATATTTATGTATTCATTTTGGAGTGAATGAGTACCTATACAATATTTTTTCTATGTCTGCATATTTCATAGTATTTTTTCTTACGTGTGGAATTAAAAATGTGATGTATCTATGTACTGAGGTAAGTATGTGTAAATCCTACACATAAGAGAACAAGAAAATGATCTAGGTCTTATCTAGGAAAGTAGGAGTCGGTGTAATAACTAAATTAAATTTAAACTTCAAAGTAGGTTTGTTTACTAGTAACTACTTATGTCTGTAATTTCTAATAAACTATGATACTACGGTAATAAGTCCGACTCGACGATGAGCAAATAAAATTCGCAATACATCAACATCCAAAATAAGGGGTCTCGCTACGTGCGTTCGAACGTATCACTGTTCATTTGTCAGAGGCTCCGGCAGCTTGTGGGAAAATTGCGAAACAGTTCGTCGGGCTGAATAATAAATGATTTAATAACAGAGCGCGTTTGCTCCCAGCAGCGATTGTACGTGAAGCTCGAAAAATAACAAGCGATTTAGAATCTGGGAGGCCAGTCGGCGGTGGATTTAAGAGCGGCGAACTGCACGCAATACTCGCCGCGGGCCATCGTCACCCGCCGCCCGCGCCCGCTTAACATGTCCTCCTACCTTTGTAACCATATGTAACTATTAAGTTTCCACGTATAAATCAATCGTAATTACACATGAATACTCGTGTTTGGATTGTGAGAGAATTAAACGCTTTTTGAGCAGTTAAATAAGTATATAGAATAGTTAACGTAACAACAACTTACTGTAAGCAATTACAGTCAATTTATGTTAATTGCTTATCATAGTCAAAATACTTGTTAGGTCAAATCGAGCATAACTGAGCTATTAAAACTGTCTAGTTCTCTATCTCGCAATTTAATATACCTACTTTATATTAATATACCTAAAAGTGCTTCATAGTTAAAGTAAAAACAATCATTGAAATCTTAATCACAACTCGACAGGTCCCGATAGAGAGCTAATTGGTTCCGGGCGCAGGCCGGTTGTCAATGGCGAGGCAATGAAGACGTCATCAATAAAGCAGAGCCAGGAACGAGGTGCATCTACGCAGTAGACCGTGAATTGTTGTCAATGCTGCTAACTTAGGGCTTTCAGCGCTAGATGCAGCGCTTTTATTTCGTTCTACAGCGGATTTTAGCGCCTAGCTTTTGAAATCACATTCTATTATAAGTAAAACGTAATAAAAACGGCTTTTAAGAACTACAAAAACACTGATTTAAAAATAAATTCAAGTGTAAAATTGTCTGGAAGTTTGATTTCCATAACTTATATTTATTAGAATTACTTTTTTATGTTTAACAAAAGCGGCAAACAAGCGTACAACCCACCTATTATTAAGCAATTACGGTAGCCTATAGACGCTTGCAATATCAAAGACATTGCTTACCTGAAAATGAGGAAAAGGGATGGGATTTATTGAGTACTAGCTGTGCCCGCGACTTTGTCCGCGTGGATTTAATTGACAAAGTTTCATACAAACTTTCATCCCCTATTTTATCCCCTTGGGGATAGAATTAATCAAAATCCTTTCTTAGCGGATGCCCACGTCATAACATCTACCTGCATGCCAAATTCCAGCCCGATCTGTCCAGTGGTTTGGGCTGTGCGTTAATAGATCACTATGCCAGTCAGTCAGTCAGTCACCTTTGAGTTATATATATTTAGATAAATGTTCACAAATGTATGTAGCAACGTGAAGTTGCAACAAAAGTAGTGAGCTTTCGGGTGTCAGCTTTCATTTGGCGCGTTCTATCGCTTTTTTTGGTAGCTGACAGCGCGTTTTTGCTTATAGGAGTTGGCAGCACTGAATGCTGTCGAGTCAATTTGCCCGAGCGACAATACACCGAGCCCCGCGCCACTTGCCGCCGACACTAGGCCCGCATCATAAATTGCTGTGCAATTTCTTATCTTCCCCCTTCCTTTGCTATCCGGGCCAAATAAAACGCCGACTCTCTCGACGCTGAAAATTGCGACAATAGTAGAAATTTCACACTTAATATTTCTTTGTTCCAAACAAGGGACAGCTTTGGTTTAGTTCGGTAAGACTTGCGTTGAAATTATAAAATCACGGCCATTATACCCGGATAATAAATAGTGAAATAAATTGAAACTGTATTTGCTAACGGAAAACACAAATTTCGAAATAAACGGTTTTCACCCAGCATCCGATACATCGGTGATGAGATCATCCCATCGGCTCGTCTACCTGTAATTTTCTGTAATAAAAATAAGCATAAGCTCAGCCCATTACGATTTGATTTCGACATTCATAAATTTGAAGGAAATCGGTGTTTATATATCATTAATGTTCAATTCAGCCATTTGGTACGTACGCGGTTACATAAATTTAATTAATATTACCAACATATTATATTTACAGAAGGCTTTTTATTTTTCTTATAAAACAGATATCCTAAGTGAGAAAATGTGTTAAAGTTATTTGAGAAGGTATTGAAACATTGAATCTTTCTATTATTTCCATCACCGGTAAGAAAAAGTTCTGACTAGATCCATAAAAGATAAATGTCCTGTTGTCGAAAGGGGAGAACTACGGCCTGTCATTTGTCTAAAATATCCATACAATTTAGCGAGTAGTCTCAAACTCTCGTCGCTTTCACTTTACACAAATTGGATAATTCTAGCCCAATATATCTCGAGAATTTGTTTGACGAGCAAGTTACCGAACAAAAGCATTTCTGGCATAAATTCCTTCGTTGTTTACGGTTACAATATGGACTTATAAGAGATTATTTCGGTAAATGTGGTGCTGGGCATGATAAACCGTTATATGTCTCTGTTTGAGAGTCCTAACAACACATAGGCACGATTTCGGTCAATATAATAAAGTTAATTAATGAAAAGTAGCGTGCCTTTTTGAGTTGATACAATAGTTAAGTATAATCGGTCCAGTGATAGTGGCGTGTAGGTGACACGAGGGACGCGCGCGATGATGGCGCGAGGCGGGCGCGGTCCGCTGCCGCTCGCGAGCCACTCTCACATTCACTGCGCGGCGACAATGCGAGCCAAATACAATTTAATATTCATAGAGCCGACGTACGATTCAGTGAATTCATCGCCCGCACCTTGGACCCGAGCTACGCATATAAAAGACCTTCCTCGAGCCCCTGGGTGTACTTCAAGTAATTCGTCTCGGAATAGCTGCACTTCAAAGGTGAGGGTTGAGAAATGGAGGAAAATCCAAGCGTTGTTTCATAGATACGGAAAAATACTAGCAGCGTCCGCCGGGATTCGTGAGTGTCTGTCGGACTGTCCTTCATGGTTAGAGTCAGTGTTGGAATCCCTTTCTGCATTTTCTTCATAAGAATTTCATCTTGTTTCCGAACGAAAATCCATAAAGAAGTAAGTTGTACCATCACATCAGGATCGACTTTAGGTTAGAGTAGCAAATGAAAATATAGGTACATAGCATTTGTCCACTTCCTTTCATTTGTACCTCCCTTGGTAACATCAAAAACGAAGGCTCTTCAAATTCATGTTCTAGGTACCTGTATCTCGTGCAGCAGCTCTCGCTCGTCGAGCAGCACGACGCGGCAGGCCAGCGTGCGCGGCGCGGGGCACAGGCAGTCCATCATCCCGCCGCCGCACACCGCCGAGCGGCCTCTGCAACAAACAACGAATTACATTAATAAGAGAACAATCAAGCTCAAAGAACTCGTCTGTTAAAATATGGGTAACTGTATAACCGATGGACCGGCTTGGCGCAGTAGTTTGAACGAAGGGGTTCGATTCCCGTCGGGGCAAATTTAGGAAATGGCCTTTTCGGAATTTGCCCAGGTTTGGGTGTCACTGGGATCGCCCACAGTCCATTGTTCGGTACACATAGTACAAGCATTGCTTCGTTTGGGACCATACAATTGGTGTGTCAGTCTGGCGGTATTTATTACGTATTTAATAAAACAACACAGACAGTAATATTAAACATAATGGTATAGTTATTATTTTATATTGTAAAATTTTACTTTGACAACTGTTAAGATATGCGTTTTAAATCAATCATAAATTGTTTCATATATGACAATGTACAATACAATAAGTGGGTAGATACTAGACTAATTTATAAATCGTCTGCAAATGAATAGGTGCGGTCCTTAAATTCAGGTGGGTCGTATATTCCGACACAAGCGGCACGCTACCTCGGTAGTTTATCCACAAAGCCAGAAGTTGTTTGAAGTCAATTAAGGAGTTATTTGCAGTCAGACTCAATAGTAAAATCACCAAAGGGTTGGTGGAAACCAAATATATCCTCGTTAAAAGTTAGTCCGGTGTGGGGGAGCGCGCCCGCACCCGCCTGTTTTTTAACAATTTTATTTTAATTAGCAGCAGCGCTCGTCATTTGATTTTGCAGGGTTTTTCCGTTCACAAAAGCAGAAGTTACTTTTTTGGGCAATTTAGCGTATTGTCAATGCCTAGTACAAGCAATCCACATACAAATCATTCGTTAAAAGCATAATAAAAACCATAATAGTCATTAATCACTTTTGTTTTATAACTTTCAATGATGGTTATACGCAAAAAAAAGCTGTAAGTTTTCATTAGAAAATAAAAATCAGTTTACCAGTCCCGCGGTGTGTTCATTCCAAGTCGGTCAAGAGCGCTCGGACACTCCTGGCTGACTCGACGACTTTTCATTTTGCCATTGTTTTATAATTATAAAAGTGAAAAGTGAAGTGAAGTATCTGCAGGTACGCCAAGTGCGAAATTTCGCACTTGGCGTACCTGCAGATACTTCATTATTAAGTTCTGCTTCAAATGTTCTGCTCCTCATAATTAGGTTTGTAATACGGTATAGATTAATATTTATGGCAAAATTAAATAGGTTCCAATACAATTATGTAAGTATCAGGATTACTCCACACAATTTGATAGCCATATAAAATGTAAAATAAACATAAATTACTAGCTGTGCCCGCGACTTCCTCCACGTGGAAATTAATTAAAAACTGTAACGCGGGCACCCTTACGCCCTGCTTGGTGTTGTTTATGATTACTTTTTTTATTATTTAAAAAATGACAAGGAATTTCGAATGTTTTATGAATAAGAAGTTGACGTTGTAATTTTAGTTAGAAGATTAGTAAAAAAATACGATAAGATGATTAACCGGATGACCAATGTTTTATTTGTGTGGAACCGTAAGAAGACACGACACCCAGCCGCTACAAAACAAATTAATTACACAAAAATGTTCGTTCAGTTCGCAGAGTTTATGAAAAGTTAATCATTATGTTAATAAAGAATGAAGTTAATATATAAATACCTATGCTCAGTTTACAACATTTATCTTTTTTGTGTGTCGATGTTTCGTGTTTTGTACCTACCTATCGCAAAAGCCCGCTCGCGCCTTCTGAGCCTGCGTGACAGACTGCATTAATGATCTATGCTTTTTGGTTTTTCTAAAATAGTAGCCTAAGTTATTCCTCATAACATCAGCTATCTGCCAGTCAAACTCCCGTTAAAATCGGTCTAGCCGTTTCAGAGATACTATTGGATTTCATGTGTTTTTATTTTTTTACACGGAACCCTAATTGTTTTTCTAAAATTAAAGTAACCTAAGTTACTCATTTTAACATCAGCCATCTGCCAGTGAAAGTTCTGTCAAAATTGGTCCAGCCGTTTTGGAGATTACCAGGAACAAACACACAGACAGACAGACAGACAGATAGACAAAAAATAAATAAATAGCGTTTTTGTTACAAGTATCATAATATGTACTTAAATATGCATTTAGTGAAAAGCTGATATTACAAACATACACTCCAATTTTATTTATTTGTATAGATGTATAGATTAGATATCATTTAAGAAAGTGTAAACAAACATAACAACCTCTCGCGAAAATAAAACGCATTCTAACGTCACAAATGTAGCGTTAAGAACAAACTCCGAACAACTAGACGAACCATGAACCGTGGAAACAACAACAGACACGGCAATACGAGCCATTAATCCGAACGATCCCGACAGAGATTAGTGCTCCCGCTATTGACCCCGCGCCCCATCCCCACGTACAAAACATTTTCCCGCCATTGTCTCACTGAGGAAGTAAAAAGAGGAGACGCGATTGACATCGTGGCTGTGCGACACGCGAGGAAGTTTGCAACGAGCCCATGAGCCCGCGCGACCGAGCACTTTCGTAAGCATGGCCAGGTCAAAAATATATCGATAAATAATATCGTATCGATATTTTTGTACAAGACAATCTCAAAGTATTCCCAAAAATATGTAATTTAATATCCTCGCGACTTTGCACACACTTGTATAAAACAAAAAATCACCAAAAAATATAACTGACTATTGGACATTGGATTGGATTGGGCTTTTAGAGTTTTGTTTGTTCAGTTTTTGATTCAACATAATATCGAATTAATTACTTTTGTGATAGGTTCTCAAAAAAATATTTATTTATGATATATCGTGTTAAAACTATTAATGATATATATACGTCGATTATCTCATGAAAAAGTATCGATCATTCGATATCTTTTGCCCAAGTCTACACTATCGCGCTTCGCGGTAGTACTCAATCTTTCTCGCAGATTTTCCCTTTGTATTCTTGTAAGATACACATAAGATAGTTGTCTATACTGCAAGTACATATACGACCCGATACCGCACTGATGATGTTCCCCCGTGTGATAGGTAAAGTCATCTCACAATAATCACGAGCTTCTCACGTATATTTTCCCATTACATCCGCGGTAACGAGAATTTAACAGTGCTCTACAAAAACTCAAGTACAATTTGAAGTCAAGATTTAAGTAGCACGCAGCCTGGCTGTTTAGAATTGTACCTTGTTGTGACGCATAACAAGGGATTTATAAGAAACAGAATTTATAAGCAAAGACAAAGGAAGAGATAAATTTATTTATTCCAAGAATTTCTTCGTAGCGATATGTTTTCTATTTTTTACAAGAGCTCTGGTTTTCGTAATTTCTATAGATTACACAAATAAATGTGATGAAGAGAACGTCAAAGGCTGGAGTGTTTTAGCCATCTTAGTTTTGTGTAAAGGACAATCGACAGACCTGAAAGCAATGGAGTCATTAGTGCTCACGTTGACTTTGAGACCTTTGAAGCAAATAGACATTAAATTAATAGGTTCGTGAATTCGCGTATAGTTTTGAGACATTTGCTCTACCTAGGTATGTTTCTATAGCTGTAGTTTCATATCTTGGCGCTTGTACATCTATTTCTCAGTTATTGGAGATTATAAACATAGTGGTAGGTGCGAACGGACGCCGGCGCATGCCGACACGCACCCGCCTCGCGCATACTGATGCGACGCGCGAGTGGAGTGACGCCTGCCCATCGCACCAGCCCGCCAAACACGATCTAAACTGCTTTATAATAGTAAATACTACTTATCAATTCAAAACTTGAAAAGTTCGTCGTGCCGGCCTCGACTTGTTCGTACACATGTCGAGGTCAGAGATGTGATTTTATAGGGACGACTAAGGGAGTTTCCACACGACTTGATTTGATCGAGTTGGCGATCAAATAGTACCGTGTGGAGAGCAGTCGGCGATGAATCTGAAATACCGCAGATCATCGCCGTGATATAGCTTGGTAAAATTTTATCAGACAGATACAGGCTTTCAGTAGTTAGTTACTTATTTTACTTTTTACTATGAAAATTCTATTCATAAATAGAATTGAACGTATGTGTGCATTTGACTATTTCCAAAACATGAGGCAATCATTTAGCTTTTAGTACTAAGTAGGCAGGTACTCGCTCGTTTGACTAACGGAACGTGAATATTTCGTCCGGATTCACAGCATGAATGAGTAGCTTTGTAGCAACTGCTACAAAATGACGCCCAAACAATGTTTTGTGAATGTCAATTGAATGCATTTATAAGTAATCTTCCTAGGTATAACATTAAATATTCTGGAAATAAGCAATAGTCTACTTTAATATAATCTCATATCTCAGGTACATCAAGATACTATAGAATAATAAAATAGGTTCTGATGCGTGGCGGAAGCTAAAATTTCATTGATACAAGCATTTTGCAGTTGACAGTTGAAAACGAAATAACCTACCCTATATATATTGTATGTATTGAATCAAATGTAACGATTTCTGATTGCTGCTTAGGATTACGAAATTGAACGGTCTCCAATATACGTTTTCCTATTAAGTGAAATGACCCAGCTCGAATTTTATATGGCAATAACTCGCACGCAATGCTCGTGAGTCCCGCTCGTGTGCCAATGGGTACTTTGTCTACACCTGTGTGGTATAAAACTTTAGGGTATAAATTGAGGAGAGGCCGTATCTTGGCGGACGGACGTCGTAAAGTGTACCTACACTACGTCAAGCCACTTTACGCGCTTCGTAACCTTAGAACCGATAAACCACAGACATGCCTGGATAAACCGAGCTATCAAGAAGTTTCTTTCAAATACTACGGAGGTAGGTATCCCATTACCAAGACGAACTGCGGAAGTGAAAACTGTGTGGTATGTTTGTTCTTTGATGCATTGTCAAGAATGCTGCAACCTCTTTGTGCTTGGCACTTCTTTTTAACGACCGAAGAATCTATTCAAAAGCAACAATTCAAGAAATGCATTGCATTACAAACAACATCCTTGAAATAAACTTAACAGATGGCTTTGATCCGAGTAGCTGGTTGGAAGCTAGCCAAAACAGGGTTGCGAATGGTTTGCGAATAGTGTAAGAGTAAAGTAGACGTATGACATCATACGGACTTGAAATATGTAGTTCAAATAGTCACTTTAACCAGAGTAGTTCGACATAGATCAAAACTTTTGTTAAGGTTCTTTAATAGTTATTTTCTTAAGTACCTATACGTATTTTAATTTATATATATCTTTATATATAATTTATTTATATATATCAATCGGAGTTTGTAAGTAATTAAATGGTTGCCAGATCTTTTCGCAGTGACGATATGACGATATGACAGAAAACGGAGAAGAGGTGACATATGTAGGTTAGTTTAGGAATGGCTCAACATCTTCCCCCCCACCCCTCGAAATTCCCAAGAGTAGCATACTTAATACAGTAGTAGCTTGCAGAATATTGAATTGTAGTTACAGACTCACCCTTTTCACGGCAAAAAAACCAAAGAACACAGGATCTGGTCTTGCTGTAGCAAGACCAGATCCTGTGTTCCTATTTGATCGCCAAAAGACAACCAGGAAGAATTTCAACACCTATCTTTCGTGGCATCACACCAACACCCGGACAGGCGAGAGTATTGACTTCCTTCGTCCTGGGGCCTGGGGCTACGACAGTTTTGACAGTTTTCCTATAGAAAATCTGTCAAAACTAACGTATTCAGATACGAGTCGAGTGCGACGCAATCGAGATACCAACGGTTAACATGGTTGGGTTCATTGAATAGTAAGTATGCTAGATAAACCTACATAAAACTTACTGCGGCCGCATTAAGAAATATAATGAGAACTTGAGAGGGTCGAGTCGACGCTTAAAATTGCTCGCGTCTGACTCATAGGATAATCTGTACCACACCAACTACTTATATACCCATCCAGTTCAACAAAAAGTTATTTCTTTCTTTCTTTTTTTAAAAATTAGTAGGTGCATATATTATGAGTAATTTCTTGGGTGAAATTACAGCAGGTAGCCGGCGGCGGTCCCGCTCTCGGCAACGATCAGTAGAGCGCGCAACGCATCCCATATGAAGCCTCAGGTCCGAGCCTGCCCCGCCCACAGTTTAACATTTTTCGACTCGCCTGGGAATTAATACTAGTTCGTTGTATTGTTTATTATAGAGGACGCTAATTATACTGTCATTATTATTTTCGACTTAGCCCGGTTGATGTGGTTTTCCCATGTGGGTCTAATCACTTTAAAAGGGTCAATGACATTATATATTCTATTAGATTTGCAGGGCATCTGGTTAGCGTCCTACAAGAAATAAGACACATTGTGATTGATATAAAATAAGTACCTCCTATAATAAGTCCGTAGTTTATCTCCATCAATCTTAGCTCTATCTAATTTTACGGAAAGTAGGTTAGTACAAGTACGCACACAACTACTTGTCTCTAACCATATAAAATAATAAAAAAATAAATAATAATACATATTGACAGACTGACGCAAAGCTTGTACTATAGGTACCGTACAATGAACTGGGGGCGATCCCAGTGACACCCAGACCTGGACAAATTACGAAAAGGCCATTTCCGAAATTTGCCCCGTCGGGAATCGAACCCGCAACCACTCGGTGTAGTAAGACGAGCGGCCTATGCTCGAACCACTGCGACAAGCGGTCGTCAAATAAAATATCAATAAATAAATATGTAGATACATATTTTAATATTCTTATAAAATAACAAAAACATATACTGAATTTGAAAGGTGATCTGAACATATTTGTATGCGTTTTTTGATAAAGATGTTGTGGATACATTAGCATTAAACACGTCTAATATTCGCACGATCATAACTGTGCTTCCATCCGTTAGGAAACCGTATGAGCGCGGAAACCGTGAGATCGTAATTTTTCTGTGACGTCATAATACCAACGTTAATTAAATTGATGCGTTTATTACCTACCACCAACCGTGGTAGGTAATAAACGCCTATAAACCTATTTAAACTGTGCCCGCCGTTGACGGACGATGTTCCAACGATTGGCGGTTTATAATCTTCTTATAATAAACCCCTTCTAAAAGAAACAAAATCTATGAGCATTTAGAAAATATGAACTTAGGTGTCTATCCTCTTCTTTATATTTAAAGCTTCGGTGTGCGTGTGGACGTAATTCTTCACACTTTCCTAAACGAATTGCTCGATATGATTGGTTTTTTTCTACTAATGAGCTTGCTAGATGGTTCCTAGCTATAGTTGGACTCTATAAGTGGTGCTTCTGAAATTTCTTTTCGAACCCAACCAATGATAATGCTAATATGCTACACAAAAACTGGGTTTATTTTTAGACATCTACTTTCAGAATAGAGTTGACCCACGTACATAATAAACTATTTTGTTTAATACAGCTTTAACAATGTAACCGCACTCTTGGACTTAGGTACATGTTCGTTGTTTAAGCTTTGTCTTGTCGGAATTGCGTGGTAGTTGATGTCTGGACTTCAAACAACTTTGAAGGGCAGACACGTGAAAATATATCTTATATAAGTTACCGATGTCTCTTTACAAAGATTTAAGTGGTCCCATATATATCTGGTATCATCTAAAACATTATTTGTGCGTTGATTAATAAATATTATCAAATTCAGACGTGTGCCTATACAATGTGTTTAAAAAGTCCGACTTACGGGAGTTGAATGAGTATCAGGCACCTGCACAGCATGGAATAAAAAAAATTGATTAAAGTTCGACAACGTTTTTTCTAGTAAATGTTTTTCGCGCCAATATTAAAAAAATAACATATTACCACCACCGCTCTACAACACTTTATCTAGTTTTTCTTGGATATTTACTGCCACTCGTTGATGCAAGTTATATTGTTCTCTAGGCCATTGAATGTGTTCTAAGGCCACAACACAGATGTTGTGACAAATATTCAATAGCCCATAAGAAATAATGATAGTTTCGTATAGACTGTATTATAATAGGCATCTCTACATATCAGCTACCGTACATGTACTTACCTAAATGATTATTTCGAACTTTTGAAACAACCTGTATACAACGCTACATCCCTACATTTTGACCTGAAATGGGTGCAAAGAACTAAGTTCAAACACGGTTCCGTTGCGATTAACATACTCAGTGCTTTCAGATGTTGCTCGGCGCTTCTCTACCCAGTTTGAGCAGTATGAGTGAGCAACTAACGAAGAACCCCTCTGAAACTTTGTTTTACGTTCGCACCGCGCTCGCTTTGTGAATTAAAACCGGTGCTCCTTTAGCACTAAAACTCTCCCTAATGAAACGCGATCGTCGCAGATTCGTCTAAATTTCCGCAACAATGAGTGAGGCAGGCGTCGTTTCGCTGACTGCGCGTTACTCATCCGCCCGCATAACGAGAGGTTAAATTAAATAACAACCAAACTTTGAGAATCCCCGGAGTCGAGTGCCGAAGCGCCATCGCTGCGTAGCTATGTTATTAGTTCGATTCCTATTGGAAGTTTCTGACCGCAAACAGCTTGTGACGGGTTCTCAACCAACTTATCTAATATTCAGTAAGTTCTGCATGGCTTTTGTAAAAAAACTTCGTCATACTTATAGACCCGTTACAACGTTAAGTCAATTCAGAACCGCAGACCCATTCAATTTAGATATAATTAACCCTCGACGAAATTCTGATCGTATCGTATACCTTTATCGTATGTATTTGTATTTGCATATGGTTGGCTGAACCTATACACAAAAATTGCGTTAATTCCATCAACGAACACGATTATTGGAATGGGAGCGCTTTGACGGACGCAATTGAATCTGGTAATCGGAAATGGGCATTGTTGTAACAAAGGTCCCATTGTCCCCGGTAGAGGCGCCCCGCGCGCGTCGCCAGCCGCCACTCGCGAGTATTCATGCCAACAATACAGCATCGCGCATACAGATGACGACATGTCCGTCACAATAAGTAGCACTATTTGAACCTAGTGCATGTGCTTAGATAGTAAACCTGCACGAGTAATAGAGAAACTATCGTCTGACTTGACTATTCTGAATATCTATACAAATAAATAAAATTGCAGTGTCTGTGTGTAATATCAAAATAACACCTTTTCACTAAATGCATAATATGAAAGTACATACGACACCTATAGCAAAAACGCGATTAAAATGTTTTTTGTCAGTCTGTCTGTGTGTTTGTTCTGGGTAATCTCCGAAACGGCTGGACCGATTTTGACGGGACTTTCACTGGCAGATAGCTGATGTTATAAGAAGTAAATTATTGAAATAAAACTATTTTTACGGATTATATCGCGTTTATTTTTACTTTTTATGTTCCCGACGTTTCGGTTGCTTTACAGCAACCGTGGTCACGGGGGGACTGAGGTGTTAGACGTCCTGATGTCATAGTTAAAAACTGGGTACCCTCAAAATTTAGTTGGTATTTGCGGTCCGATCCACGCAGAAAGTGCTCACTGTGTCTCGAGGTCTTGCAATGAGCAAACTGATTTTGAGGGATACCCAGTTTTTAACTATGACATCAGGACGTCTAACACCTCAGTCCCCCCGTGACCACGGTTGCTGTAAAGCAACCGAAACGTCGGGAACATAAAAAGTAAAAATAAACGCGATATAATCCGTAAAATTAGTTTTATTTCAATGTATAGTATTCGCGTAAATATAAGAAATCAGAAGTAAATTAGAATACTTTTATTTTAGAAAAAACAAAATTAAAAAAATGGGTCCTGCCGCGCGGGCTCAGAACGCGGGAGCGGGCGTTTTTGTTAAGTTAAATTCCACGCGGACGAAGTCGCGGGCTCAGCTAGTCAAATAATAACATCCATCTCGCTTGTTGGCAATCGAGAATGTAAACTTGAGATACCCGTGCATTGACTGGTTTATCTAGAACATCACTAAGTGATAGGCAGCTGTTTAAATTCCTAATAATGCGTCCAACTTCTACCTCCTAATAAGTAAGAACTTCTATTACAAAGTCCAATAAGGATATCGATACATATTGTCAAACAAAATTAATATAAGCACTTGTTTCCTCAATATACACAGTAATGGACTCTCGAAATATCTTTTGCACTAGGGGACAATAGAAATACGAAGTCAATACGCACTGGGAGGCCTTCAAGTGCGTGGTTCGATGAGGGAACCGCGATTTACAAATCTCTGCCGGGACAAGAGGCCGCTTGAACCTCTTGACCCTCTCGTAAAGGTAGCTGTGACGCTCCTTGCTCCCGGATTTCTACTGCAGACTGTCATTTATTGTGAGAGCTATGGAAATTTAATACAAGCTTCAGAACTAAACAGTGTTTAACCCTATCTAAATTTACCTATTGATTCTTTCCAACGTTATCGTTTATTTCGTATCACTAACAATATATGAATAACAATGTAACAACTCAACGCTGAACGTGAAAGTTCACATAACATATTAATTTACTTTTACCGAGATGTGAATTTTAGGTCTACATACTAAAATTTTGCTATTTTGATGACTCAGCGTAGTTTTTTAATACGGGAAATGAATGTGTCCCATGGGATATTAAAAACGGAAGTCAATGGGAATAAGTCTCGGTTGGAACTTGTCTATAAATAAACTACTCAGACAGTGAAATATGTTTAAAGCCGAAAGCTATAAATGAGATCTTCCCCGATATCATGACAAGGGCTGATAGAAAGAAAGATGGCAATTTCCCCTGTGACTCTACTTCGAAGGAAGATTTATCAATACATTGATTTGGTCTAAATCACTTGTGTTCTATCTCGGCACAATAAATGAACTACGTGTTTACTATTTTGTAGACGAATTGTAGGCTAATATTGTATGAGATGTCATATTCAATACTAAGAATTATAAATAAATATTAATGTAGAGTATGGTGCACGCACGCACTTTCAACAAACATAAGAAAAGGTGCAAGAACTCTAAAAGGTTTTTTCATCTGTGGTCGTTCTCGGCAAATAGGCTCGAAAAGTACATGATGCTACTGTATAAACAGTTCCGCTAAGAAACAAAATAAGATTATTGCCAAGGTGAGGTAAGAACGGGCCCCAATGGATGCACGCCGACCGCGGCGGCCGCGGCGGCCATTCAACTCTACTGTGGCCTCGCGCTGCCCGTGCCGGCCTCCGGCAGAATACTCCACAGTCCACCCCATGACAGACAATCGCCTAGCACCCATTCATCATAAACTGCCATCGAATCATAATCATTCATCATAATCTGCCTGCGAATTAACGAAATTACCAGCAATTAACGCAGAGCCAAAAAGAGTAGTCGGTCTGGTCACGTGCAGTATAATAAGGGTAATGTCATTGTAGTTACGACATTTAAGGCACCGTGCTTCAGCTCGTATATAGCCAGTGTTTGCTGTAGCATACAAAATGTACATTAGCATCTATTATACAATTAGAAATGTTAACAATGTTAGTAAAATTAATGGTTACTACTAACCTATTGTGATGACTTGAGGACTCAACAGGAGCAGGTAGAGCTCGTGAACATCGTCAGTTAATATCAAGACAATTTTTGCACTTAAATCGTACTTGACGACATGATTGATGGAGCCGGTATTTCTAAGAACACTTCACGACACATTTTACAATGTTATAACTAAAACTTAAGTTAAACTCATCAGTTAGTAAACTTAACACTGTACAAGTAGCACAACAAGTGTTATGTATTTACAAAGGGGATGATATCGCGAGCGCAAGTTACGTGTTCGTGTGGGGGCAACGTAGCACCTGTCACTGTCAGCGAACACGAATCTACTGCCGGCCAGCGGCTGCCGCCGGTCCCGCGCTCACAACTCCAGCTCACCATGCTACTTCACCGGCTTGTAGCGATCACGACACATTTGCAATAAAGATTTTACATTGCTTCCCTGATTCGAAATCGCTAAGAGAACACTGAGCCTGCGCAGCAATGTACGATTTACAACGATAGAGTCGTAGAGAATATTATACGTCTCCGTAAGCTCTGCGTGGGAGCGAAAAGCTCGCTTGGACAGCTTCCTATATTGTTTGACACAAAAGTGCTGCCCTCTATGCTACTAGATAAATTTACAGTAGCGCCATCTACCAGCATCACATGACACTGCACCACGTGCCAACGTCACAGATCCTCAGTCGTTAAGTTGTGCACACCTTAAGTAAGGCGCGTATTGTTTTAATGCAACCTAATAGATGGCGGGTATCTCTTCGTAAATTCCAGTGTGTTATCAAGCTACTATCCACACTCGGCTATCAATACCATGAATTCCGTCGCTGTATTCCCAGATGGGGTTGGGCAAAGGGACATTGTGTTACACACACCAAAGTACCTGGATCCTAACAGAAGAGAAAGTTATATAAGTAGGCAAGTAAAAAAATATTTTTTTATTGTTCCATTTTCTTTCTTTTGTGCCTCATGCCAAACCTCAATCTCCTCAACTACTCAGCTTGCAATACACTTTCCATTCCCGTCGTTCATCTTTACCTAATTTGCCTTAACATATACTACGTAACACATACGTACATACGTACATATTACGTAACAAAAGAAAGGAGACCATAAAATCAAGTACGAGACGGATGATCTAAAATGTAGAGTTATAAAATCAATTGAAAAAAAAAAAAACTAAAATCCACGACCATACTAAATAAACTAATTTCGCGCAATAATACTCCTAATGAGTAACCTCGGTCATACTTATTAAAATAATAAACATTACACCTCCCAACCATGAATTAAAACCGCAGCAACCAACGGCTTTTTATTATTATTTGCGTGAACGAATGAGTCATCACTCAATATTTTAATATTCCGCCAACGGTAAACACCTTCTGAGTCACTGAGACGTTGGTTAGCAAACGTGACAATATTCTAGACTCTATGTAATGAAGGGCTATGTAGAGCTAACCATTTTCAGCATTTGTACTATATAATTTAATATTTAGACTACTTTCGACTGGTAGGTATCCACAGTGAAGATTCTATGTAACGTAATGTAAATATCAAACATGCCATTGAGAATAACCTTCGCCTTTAAAGGTAAACTCTACGCCAAAACAAAATAAGTAAATTCCATGCACGTACCGGCGCGGGTGCAATTTATATTTTACTAATTTGGTTGCATCTAAATTCGACCTTCAGGATTCACAATCGCTGAACAAATCGAGGAGATGAATAATACGAGTAGAACTTCAAAAATTACATAGCCACGTAATATCAGAGCTGTTGTATGTACTGAGAACAGTCTCGCTTAAGAAACAAGTTTGACACGTCTTTGTCTATTAAGTTTTCATACTATCAACTACAACCTCAGCGAAAAAAACAGCTACATCGTTACCAACATTACTTGGAGCCCCGAGGTCGTGAGATCTAAGAGCCATCATGTCATTATGAAACGATTTGCGTAACATATGAGCGTGTTGTAGGGCGAAAGTGTGTGTGAGAACAATGAATAGGCAATATCCTTTATGGTCCAGAAACGACGTCCGGCCTAGATGAGCGCCGTCCAAGCTGCAGTGAAAGTAAACTATTGTTATGGTGACACACGACCACGAACCGAATAGTACAACATACTTTAATGCTATAAAATCGTGTAGCTATAAGGTTTGTTAAATAATATGTAAGTTAGTAGTTATATAACAATAATTTTAGGCTGTGTTCGAATACATAAATAAAAACCAATTGTTATAATAAAATCAGCACTTGAATATAAAACAGCATGATAAGTGCATAATACAGAAATACCATAAGACAGTATTATATTTATAAAAACCTACGGGCCGCTTAATTACATAGTTAATATCTAGAAGCCCAAAAAATAAGCAATAATGAACTCATAATAATGTGTGTGAACCACAATATTAAAATTCAAATAACAAAAAAAAATCGGTTCGCTTTGACCATTCCATGGTTTTAATAATGGTTTTTAATACAGAAGTTTTTTCTGTTCCAAATTACGTCAAAATATTTTGATTCAAGTTCCATAATGTAGCAGGCACTATATATGTATATTTTAATCTGACAACGCCATACGTTATTGGTTTAATTTTTAGGAAGTGAACACTAGCTACAGCTATGACACGGCTATTATCATTTATTGTGTCAATAACGGAATCCATGATATTTCAAATCAACCAACTGCGTCAAGGTGACAAGGTGCGTATTGTATTGTCGCAAGTGCGTCGCCGGCAAGTAACGGCAGTACATCATTTATCGGCAAGCGATACTGAGCTCTCGAGCGGAACTGCCCAGCTCGTTCCCAGGATGAAACTGTATACTGCCGCCGAGGCCAACACAATACTTTTAAGTATTAACTACAAATACACATGCGTCGTACTTTTAGCGGGGAGTAACTATTGCTCGCGGCTTCGCCCAAATAGTACTTCTATGAAAATAGTAGCCCAATTTACTACTTATAATATCAGCTATTTACCAGCAAGAGTCCCGGCAATCAGTCATATCAGTCAGTCTAGCCGTTTCGGAGATTAGCAGGAACCAACAGACACACAATTTTTTTAAAGTTTATTTTTGTTATAATTACCGTATATATAGATACTTTAATATGCATTTAGTAGAAAGCTGTTGGTTTGACATTAAAAACATTCACTTCAATTTTATTTATTTGTATAGATATTATGTGTCTGACTTTCTGCGTATTTGACGTTTAGCGTGTTTGCCATTCTGCGTGTTTGACATTCCACATTTAAGCATATTATAATTTATAGCCAACATATCATTATTATAATTGCTTGCAAAAGTTTGCATATTATCGATAGATCACGTAATTTACATACATATTTACACAACCTATTTTCTTTCGTTTAGTCAATGGGGTAAACTGCAACTGGCCGTTGTTCGATCCCGTGCGGATCCAATTTTTAAAAGGTTACTCTCCTAACTTGGCCCGGATCGTTGTTCCTGCCATCAACCTAGTCCATTTTAAAGTACCCACCTACTATTTTGAGATACTGCCATGTATAGGCGTAAGCATACCTTCGTTTGAAAGCCTATTAGTGTGTTCATCGGACGATATTAAAAACATTGGAAGGCTCTGCATCGCTTCTTCCTTTATAACGATGGTAGATCCATAGATCCAAACTGTAGCCAATTGACGACCGGAGTAGTACCACCCTCTCACAGAAGAAAGACTTAACGTAACTATCATAGCTGCGTTTCATACGATGGGTGACGTATGACTCGTTCTCTTCCACTCCCCTTCAGGACAGCAAAGTGCAAGGAATGACCTTGGTATTTCAAGCATCTATAAGCTACGATAATAGCTTAACATCAGGCGCTTCCAACGCATGTTTGCCGACTTTTGTTACATAACAAAACAATTCAAGGTTTATTATGCGGCTACAGAGGTTAATGCTTACAGGAAATCGAACGTAACCAGGACGAATCGCAAGTGCTAAACGTATAACTATAATTTATTATGTAAATAAAATACGTATTTCTGCATAACATAACATATAAGTCGTTCAAGGCGTTTATAGCCTAGTGGTTAGAGGGGCTGCCCTCGTAGCTGAGAGGTTTCGGGTTCGATCCCCATCCTGGCCATTAAACTATTGACGTGAGCCCACTCATAACACAAGCATAAGCTTAGTTGGAGGAGCTAACGGAAATACTAGTAAATAAATATCGCCAGACGAACACACCAACTGTATGGTCCCAAACCAAGAAACGCTTGTACTATGGATACCGTACAATGGACTGGGGGCCGTCCCAGTGACACCCCGACCAGGGCTAATTACGAAAAGGTCATTTCCGAAATTTACCCTGATGGAAATCGTACCTGCAAACGCCCGATGTAGTGAGCTGAGCGGGCTACGTTCGACCCACTGCGCCGAGGGGTCTCAAACTACTAATGTGATAGACTCATATTGCTAGTAATACGACATATACGATATATTAAATATAGATGGTCACCAGAATAAGTACCGTTTGTCAAGAAAACTGTAGTACATGTTTCTCACGGAAGCGCGGGCTTCTCAATAATCGTGTTGCGCTTCTTCACACGGCCATCTGAGCGTAACCCACACCGGTAATGGATAACTCTAGTTATACGCTTCTTGTTCACCCACAATGCAATGTCGTTTCGAAGTGTCGTGACGGCCTACTATTTTAAATACTAACTATCTATTCACAGACAGATTGCGCATTTCGTATGTGTCCATTTGGCATGTAGATATGAAGGTTTTGGCACGATAAACAGTTATTGTACTAAGACTTAGGAGTGGAGTTGTGCATTACCTATTCGGACTATTGAATTTTTTGATATAGAAAATCCTACTAATATTATAAATGTGAAAGTTTGTGAGTGTGGATGTATGTATGTATGTTTGTTACTCCTTCACGCAAAAACTACTGAACGGATTTGGATGAAATTTGGAACACAGATAGTTTATAACCGGGATTAACATATAGGATATTTTTATCCCGATAACCCCGAAATTTTTGTTACGTTAAATACTACGCGGACGAAGTCGGGGGGCACAGCTAGTTATTCATATTTCTTACTGTCATACATGAGAATTTACATGGCGGTGTTTGTTCTCAAATTTTTACTGTTAAAATTCAGTACTACAACTGACCAAAGTTTACTCTCTTTTTCAAAACTAGTTTTGTACAAACTTTTTATTTATTATTATCAAACTTGATTGGTAATTTGGAAATAGCTATTGCACGTAGAGTTTTAGTTCGGTTTGATTTGATGATATAAATAATAGCTAGTAATAAATGCGTATAGTAATTTAACGCTCGGCTACCAAGGCGACCCGGATCAGAGAGCAATGATATCATCCAGATCTAGTCTAATGATTATAAAGCTGAACTGTGACCGTGGGATCATGTCTTTCGCGCTCGTTAATCGCTCTGCTAATTCACACTGCCATTCAAAACTTTCGGGGTTATTAACTTTTATCTTACCTTCCACATTCATTGTAATTAAAATCCAGCATTATCTGCATCCGGTGATATAAATGCTCGAGTTATTTTAAAAGTAACGTTCAAAACGGTCGTAACTTGCTATAGCGGCGAAACCCGACTGACTGCTACTGATAAAAACAATTAAAACTTGAGGTGACACATTTAAAAGAAAAGCGAAAGAAAAAGTCGAGAAAGTTGTTTGGCGAACTAAAACGGATCTTCATTCACCACCCACAACATATTCGCATCACACACGCATTCAATGACGCGAGTTGGAATAATCTGTTAAACATGATGTTAGAAGTGAGGGTTCTAAATGTTGTTCTGTTTAGGCTTAGTTACGACACCTCGCGATCTTGATCAGTGCAAAGTTCATCTGGCACAAATAGCATAATAGGACAATGTGTTGTGGCCTTCAAAACGCCGCTCCGCGGCTGTATCACACGTGTTCTTTATTGCATACAGGACTATTTTGAATGATTACGTCGTATTATTATATACTAGGTGAAACAAAAAGGGTATACTATTTTTTTGCAACTTTACTTTGTAAGTCTAAACTATCAGCTTTGTGGGACAGTTGAAGTACTAAAGGTTTTGTAGACTTTTTAAACCTGCCAACAGCTATATTCCTATAACACCTTTTGTTTTTAAAGTATCCTCCAAAGCTGATAGTTTTAGAATTACAAAATAAGTTGTGAAAAAAAGTACACCCTTTCTGTTTCAACCTGTAGAACTAAAAATTCGAACTGTTGCATACCAACAAAGATATCTAGTAGCAAAGTGAACTTTCCGAGAACTCCTTGAGCTTTCAAATGTTTGTTGACGTATCTTTTGTTCAACTTACAACATAGAATGATGCGGTGTGGGCGTCCGAGTGTATCAAAGAACAACCGAGCTTTTCCTGTCTGTTACAAAAAACTTAAATCAACACGGAAAAGGTCTTTTGAAGTTTCTTTAACGTTCAACAGTATTGCGTAGCTGTCGTTAATAGGATTACGAAGTAGCACTTTTGCCCAGAAATAGTAATACCAGTATAATCTGGTACGAAATTACAAAGGAATGAGGCGCGGTAAATGCATGACGAATTATAAAATTACATAGATTGCACGATCTGCCACCAACATAATGATTATGATTACGAACGTTGTATTGCAAATGCAGCAGTTATTATTGCTTATTGATTTAAGTTGTAAACAGACTTCCTTACAATCGGTTAGGTACCTACTCCATTCAATTCTATACATTTTAAGAACAAACTTATCAAACCTTGGTCCTTGTGTAAGTCACAAGTACGTGTACGTAGTCGAGAACATATGTTAAGCCCGCACCGAGCTGGATCGTGATTACCAACGAACGACCAAACGGCTTCCGTGCAACGCACCCGCCCGGAACAATAATACGACCAGCGATTCTGAATTAAAACAAAGCTGATTACTCACACATGCGACGTGGAAAATAATTCATCAACTTATGCGTAAAACTTCCTTTATAATTCAACAAACCCTTTTACTACCACCCTTTTGTTTTGAAATACTAAGTGGGCTTTTACCGTAGAAAATACTTTCAATTCATATCAAGATGAAAATATATAAGTATGTATTTATATAACGTGGTCTTATCAATGTTATACGAATATAATAAATACTCGCATTTATAAAGAATTTACATTTTTGTTTCTGTATTCATTTTGAAAAAGTTTTTTTTTTCATAAAACATAAGTTAAGCTGTAAGTAACGTTCTCAGAATAGAGATGGATGTGGCGTCTGAAAATTATCACTAAAGGGCAATTTCCAAAAAGTGAATAATTTATTTATCTAGCACTAACTCTACGGCATTATATTTAACTGTGCGGCCGTCTGGAAGGGCGCAAACCAAATAAACCACGCGCCCACACCTAAAATCGTGCTTGAAAACCACAACATCATACAGAGTGTTAAAACCAGTCGATCATGCTTCTTGTAGGTCTGAGTTGGTACGACTGGTTTTAAATATGACTGATGCATATTTAAAAACATGTGCTAGAGTTTATTTCAAATATGGATTTGATATGATACGGTTGTTTTATGAACTTTTATGAGATGATTTTGTTAAATAAGGTTTCATGCAATCGCAATTTGCAGGTTGCATAGATTAATTAAATGGTCTAAGGCAGGTTGCAATAAAAATGTAGAGTGTTCAATATTGTCTGTTTGTGGTCTTTGGCAAGCGTGAATTTATCTGTAGTCTTATTACAACTCTAGTCTCGATAGTTGTAAAAGCATATATTTTCTCTTTGTTATTTTTTTAATTGTCCTTAGAATTACATGAATTGCACCCATATAGAGTCCAAAACTATATTTAAGAATAGTTTTTTGCTGATCTGCACCTAGGTGTCCTCAATATCAATATGTTTATTGTATTAAATCCTTCTATCAATAATAAGTATCACGCTATATTTGTAAGGCACATACCAAGCCCCGCGATAACGACACGCATTCTGGATGTCGTGCGCGTGCCCCCTCCGTGCGCGCGCGCAGGAAACACGCGCCACCGCGACCGCTAGGCTCGCTCGCCGTTGACACATGAACGCAAAGCCCCCTTACCTTTATGGACTTGACAAATGCCTTATATAAAGTTCATTCAGGTCAAGGCGGCCTGCTTAATATTTATCGCTGTACATTATAGTATTGAAATCAATAATAAGAATAGAATTAAGGTAGAGTCGGTAAGTAAATACGTGCATTGGCTAAGGTTTTGGGTGTACGTGTATTGGTTATTAAGTAAATAAATATATTATATTATCACTATAGCTTTAGCAGGTATACATGGTGGAAAGTACCTTGTGTGTGAAATGTTTGTAGCATTTAACTGGATCCTGTATTTGCTGTAATACAAAACAAACATCTTATAATTAGACTCTGACTTCAAGCTGTCTTATATTATACTAGTTTATGCTCGAGACTTCGTCCGCGTAGTATTTAACTTAACAAAAATTTCGGGATTATCGGGATTAAAAGTATCCTATGTGTTAATCCCGGTTATAAACTATCTGTGTTCCAAATTTCATCCAAATCCATTCAGTAGTTTTTGCCTGAAAGAGTAACAAAACATCCACACTCACAAACTTTCGCATTTATGATATTAGTAGGATTGATTATATTGATAATCAAAGCACTGAAAGCCCAATCCCATTCTCAGGAATGAGCTGTTGTTTGTACATCGATAAAATTATTATAACGCCGCTGTCAGCCTTGCAGGCGCCGACGACGAGAGGCGCGAGACAGTGTGGGCTCTCCACCCACTTACACTTCATAAGCCCATCCTTATCTTACTCTCATCCATCAATAATTAAAATATATTTATGCAGACTCATAGTTTCCAGTTGGTATTAAGATTTATAATTATAAATATGTATTGTATCATCCGAATCCAAAACGTCCTCCACGCATTGTTATTCTTTTCACGTTCTAAGAATAACTCTGTCTTTGCAGTTTACCATTCTGCGTTGATCATTACCCATATGGAATGTTATAATCATTACTGTTTGTAGATGTATTTAGTTATCAACATTATTTTAAAATATTATTTATATTTTGATCTACATTTTCCTTAAAACACAATACGTTTTAACTTCAAAGATGAGTCAGATATTTCATATTCTAGGCCTATCGGCTGGAATATACCTAGTTGTATTGAGTTCTGGGTAAACATTATTTGTAATTCATGGTTATGATGTATGAGACATCAAAACTATAATAATATACCATAACAACTCTGAAAGACGAAAAAATAGTTTGTTTACAAGGTTTAAGGTTGAAATTCATCTATTATAATTTCAGAGTCAAATCATTATCATATGCGCTCCAGAAAAATCTTGAACGAATAAAATAAATAGTATCGTAAAATTCACCAAATGGGAAGAATTTAATGCAGGTACTATTTGTTAGCGGCTGTTTAAAATCATAATTCTTCACGCTTCAATGGTTTCTATGGGATGGGAATGGGACCCGGGAGACACCGCGCACTGCGCAGGTACTCAACTTTGGTCCCCATAAAAGATTATTTCAATCGACTTGTTTTGTGGTCAAGTTCATATGTGTGGACATGTTTTTTTAAATTGTTATGTTAATTGAACACAAAAATAAGGTTTCTAAAACTAGAGATACCTCTTTTGGTAAATATTTCAATTTCACGTAAAATCCCATAGGATATACCTAGGGATAGGACATACCTACAACTACTACGTACCTATTACTAACTACTTCTTAAAAATCCGAATGTTTATTTTTTGATAAATTACCTACTGAACTATATTATCATTCATGACCGTATCGTGTATTCTATCAATATAGGTGGGTACCTACTGTACTGAGTATTGCGTGATACAGGTCCGTAGTGTAAGTGTAAGTGCGTAGGTCAGGTGTAAGTGCGTAGATTTTTATAAGCACTAAATTTATATTCCGTTAGTTCAAAACAGGAGAACGTTTAAAACGAAAGCTGATGGGTGAATAAAGTTATATTTTTGTTTTTGTTAGTTATACGTCGACGCCGCCGCCGCCGCCGTTAACGTGAAACTCTATCGTATTGTAGTGAGCTCCCCCATCATAATACACCTTTGTCGATTTTCGGTCCTTGTCTGCCATGGGCGTTGTAGTATTTCCTTCTTCTTCACAACTGAACCCCATTTATGGGTGTACAGACAGCATAAACAATTTCTCGAGCGGCGCGCGTAAATTTGAGGTTATGTTAGTATTAATTCGACATTCGCTTGAGACGAACGTCGCGTTGCAGCGCGGGCTGGCTGCGATCGTGAGCTCACTCGTTACGTCACGATCGATATCTTGTACAATCAAGTGCATTGCAGTGCCCGTGCAGACAGTGCAAGACAATTAATAATTTACAAAGTTTTCAAAATAACCGCCATGATAGCGTTTTCAAAATTAACGCACCAAACGGAAGCATATGATTTGGATATATTAAGTTAAACTTATCGAGGTAGGTGTGAATACGTATTATGATATTTTTATTACTTAGGTAATATAGTTTAATAACTGTGCCTCTGTCAATAATAAACTTTACTTTAGTTAATCAATTACTTGTAGAACATTTGTAGAATATGAATATGAAGCACCTGTTGATTATTATTCGTGTGTTTACCTTTCTTAATATTGCATTGACCTTGTGTTCTTGAACAGTATGTGGGTACAGCCTTTTGATTTGTAGGTCGTGGTGTTTTATATTTATAGTTGACTTGAAAGTATAGAGATACCGTTGATTTTTTTATGATTATGATATGCTTACAAATCGGCATATTATATGCTAAACTAACTTTGCTCACGGCTACACTTCGTGGCCTATAAATGACAAAAGTATAGCCCTTTATTTGTGGTATTCCAGAATATAGGTAACTTATTTCCCCACTTCTGCATCAACATTCAGCCAAATCCGTCCAACCATACTCTCAAGTCAAACTGACAAGGACAAACTTTTGTCTTCAATAATAAGTACAGATAAGGATAATGATTATAAATAGCAGATTAGTATATATAATTCCTATGTTACCTATAACAAAAGGTATAATATTTTAAGGTTTCATTATTTCACATGATCTTTCAACTGGAAAGAGATAAGTAAATACTTCCAAAAAAATTGCAGAAAAAACACTGCATAGTTCGTTGGTTTCCTACGTTCCCTCATACTTTGAACCCTCGCTCTCCACACTCCGCCAGACAAACATACCAAAATTGTCTGTACGTATTTCAAAGACTTTAAGTAGTTAGAAATAAGGTTGATATTGTCACGATGTAGTTACCAAAAGTATTTATGCATAGTCAGCGCCGTGCATTCATCCCGCACCCCCGTTTATTACCTATACCGTATGCATGTTGCGGTTATATTGTAACTTGCATCAATCCATTAGAGCGATTAATCTCTCCTATTAATATATATACAGATTACAGTTCTCTCCTATTTCTATATATACAGTTAGGCAAACGACTAAAGGATATTAAAGTTTTGTAATCTAACATCTGCCATTAAAATTGAGTGTAGGAAGTTAGAACTGGAAACCGTTAGTGAACGTTATTGACCAAATCGGACGGCTCTCGGGAGTCATTGAGATGGCCAGATTGGATCACTAGCAGTATTTTAATATCAGCGTTTTGGCTTTATCTTCTGTACCTTAAAAGGAAGCCCGGCTCATTATCGCGGACACGGCCGAGATCCGCCAATTATAGCCAACGTGTGGGCTTATCGATTAGTAAGATACCCAAAACTAGATTTAACTACTGATTTATTTAACATTAATATTGCCTTTGTATTGCAATCTGCTTAGTAATCGTAGCACATTTCTACAGTTTCTCATAATTGACGCGGGTCAATGAACCTCCCAAACTTGTGCATGTCTGAGAAAGTTATTGAAATGATCATGAAAAGATATAAAAATTAGTAACGCTCTATGAAAATCTCAGTAGACATTTCGCATTTGTTGAAACGCGAAGAAGTAACTCGATTGTATCTTGTAACTTACATATTTGTAGAGTCCTTGATCTATAGCAATAGACGAGAGTGCACCGCGCAACATTCTGATAGGTCCTAAAGTATGGAGGTAATTGTTTTAAAGCAGGGCATAACCTTTAAACACTACGGCTAAGACTACAGCTTCAGAAACTTCGATTCATATCAGCCGAAAGACGTCCACTGCTGGACATCGCCCTCCCCCAAGGTTCACCATAATGACCGGTCTTGTGCTGCCCTGCCACTTCACCAGGTCATCGGTCTACCTTTTAGGAAACTTATAGGCAGCATAAATATAATACTAAAACATTGCAACTAAATTTAAATTTCCAGCCTATAATATCCCACTTCAAGGCAAAGGCCTCCTACTAAATAAACAATACTTATTTATTTGAGGGTCTTAAGTTGTGGTTATAATTCATAATAGAGGCGCTCTATGATATCACTGCTAACCGCAAAGTGTTCACAGTTGTTGTTTCAAAGAGTCATTGATAGTTACTGCTTCTGTTTCTCCATGATAAAGAAAATTATAATATATACCAACTTATTTTATTTGCTGTACATTCAGAAAAGGTATTCACTACTTAATAGTAGCAAGAAGATAAGCAAGATAAACAAAATTGTTCATTTGTTAAAGTTGAGATATTATTAAAATTTAATCTAGCCTTTGGCGGCTATCATAACTACACGACGCTTTTATGTGTTATACAACACTAGCGGCCCGGCTTCGCACGGGTACATTGCGGTTACATTATTCGAGTTTTAGTAAGGATCCCTAATTTTTTTGAAAATATATTATAGCCTATGTCACCCGCGGATAGTGTAGCTTCCCAACAGTGAAATAATTTTTCTAATCGGTTCAGTAGTTTCGGAGCCTATTCATTACAATCAAACAAACAAAGTTTTCCTCTTTATAATATTATTATAGTATGACAAATAGAATTGATTTGATTAAATATTAACGAAATTCTGCATAATTTATAGCTAGTACGATCTTATTTCCATAGATAGATACTTGTAGGCTTTTTAGGCAGACAGATGCATCTTTTCAGCTGTTTTACAAACAAGAAGGTAGTAAAACGGTATCTCTATAATATATCTATACTCAACGAATATGTACGTATCTGCAAGACGTAGTTACTGTTGTAGATAATTTCCTTATACAGTACTTAGATCTTAAACTCCATCCGATGACCGTGGCTATGGAATACTAATGTAAGTAGCGCCAGAAGCTATAGGCATACTATACTCGTATTCTGACAAGGAAAACGTAAATAAAATTCCTTAGAATACCGGGTAGGTAGAAAATGTATGAAAAAAATTGGATCCAGTTGTTTTCATTAGAAATAAGTTCAATGCTTAACCACCTTAACCGAGAATCACATTCGCGATTTGAACTTTCACTAAGTATTACTAGGAAATTACCGCAGTGTTCTACAATTGAACATGAAAATAATCACTCAAAGCCCACACCTTATCTACTCAGACGAAACGAATATCTTAGACGGAGCGCCTAGAACTAGACAATACCTAAATCCAACAACAGTAATAATACTTAGCATCAATCCAGACTATTTTTATTAGATTTGCTGATCGCTGTTCGCAACCTAATCGGGAGCGTAAGTCTAACTAATCAAATTTAATAATAATTTTATTTGTGTTATATGTATGTCGCAAAAATCACATGAACAAATCTAAAAAAAAAATGGGCTGATGCTTTTTGGTAATTGATGCTACTTTGTAGTTATCACACTTTTGTTCTACACGCTCCGTCTAGTAGGTTATCTATCTTTTAGTCTAAGCTTTTCTATCAGAAAGTATTAAAGGAACACAACAACGTTATTATTAAGATGTAACTGAGTCGTTTCTCATCCTAACGATAGAGTAGGTCTGATAAGACATCGCTACATATTCCGGGTCTCCCACGCTTGATAATGAGCTACGAACAATGTCGTCTTTGAGTAACTGACGGACTGTAAGGAGGCCCTCTGAGGCCAACCACACTATACTCTAAGATAAAGTTACGACCTTTATCTATATTGTCGGAATAATTAAACAGATCTAGATAAAATTGTAATTAACCATCGGTAATTAGAAACTCTGCCAGCCCGAGAAAGTTAGCCCACGTTCTTTTTAACATGTCAGATAACATGAGAACGACAACTGATAGTTATTGAAATGTTGATGTATTATTTAAAATAGTTGTATACATTTAGGTCGAGTTTTGTGTTACAAAAATATTTTTTGGAACGAGCACAAAAAAAATATTATTATCTATCATGTAAAGACAGCACTGCATTAGCTGTTATTATGACGTATTTTCAGTTGAACATTTCTTCAACCGTATACTTACCCAATGCACGGTATAAAACGATGGTGGAAAGGAAAAACAAATGAATTGCCATTTTGGTCGAAAATGAGTTTTATAGACACATCGATAGAAAATGCAAAACCCTATCGAACTCTATATAAAATTGACCAAATTGGCGTTTCCTTTGTTTTTTTCTTTCCAAGATCGAAAATATGCAATACAGATTAGGAACAATTTTTCTCAAGTAGCGATCTATCGTTTTATGTTTCTAGGTGTCTCAATGCCGGAAAAACAAATAATAAAAAATACCCATAATATTTTACTGCTAGCTTCAACAGTAGGTATTATATGGCGTATGAAAAATTTCATTTGCAACGAGTTAAGACTTTACTGTGCTTTTACTCTTGCGAAACCCTGTACGTTGTCCTACATACGAGGTGGTATCGCAGCGCAAATTGCGGTCGTCACTCATCCATCAGTTGAAACTTGAAACGTGCTGGTGTATGTGGGTACCTGCACGTATATCACACCATCTGGTAGCCAGTGCAGTGTACCTACACATTATTGTATTAAAATTCAAACGATATTCACTAGACTACTGGAATTAACGTCAGTTTGAATAACTCAACATGTTTGTTCGAATATTGCCTTTGGTACATTTTTAATTACTTATATCATTTACTAATCTAATCGTTTCTTATATTTTGGATATTTAAGAAATATAGGTTTACGTTCTTACGACGATACAAAAACTGCATTCAAATAATAACGTTCCACATAAGGATACTCCAAATAACATATTCAAAGAACCACTTATGTAAGTGTCAAAGAACCACTTATATATTATACATCATAGTATACCTACATACGTTTAGAATAACAAGATATGATAGGTAGACATTTATAAACTTGCAAATTGCCCGTAGCCTCGGAAGGTACTAAATTATTCACTGTGACATCATTCGCATAAGGAGGTGATGTTTTCTCACGCAATTTCTTTGTTCCCTCTGCTAAATCACATTCCCATTAATAAAGACTTCATTCATCAGGTTATTGACTCCGGTTCGCTAATGTTTAACATTTGTAGAGCATTTCAAACATGACCCACGGCGCATCTCTACACATTCTCAGATTCTAATATGGTATAATGAGACTTTACTGTGGGTAACTTGAGGAGAGCTTACAAATTTAAATAATATTTCACTGCATTGTACCGAACATAATAACGAAAAGCTTACTCTTACAGAACGAAACCAGAGCGGAGCGATTTCTCCTGAGAAAAAATATAAAAATAACGTGAACATAATAGGAAGAGCAAGAAGCAATTTCCCAGATTCACTCGATGATCTTAGATGTGGAGCAGTCTCATAGTTTTAATAAACAATGCGATGATGAGTACCCACCGACGACGCTGCTGCAACACTGTTGCTGGCCTACTTGTTCACAATAATCTTTTACAATTACTGAATCAACTCCAATCTAAAGTATTTACTGTTTTAAATTGTAAAATAGAAATTGAAATGTTTTCTAGAAAGGAATTGAATGTAGGTATTTCAAACTAAACGAGTATTATTTCTCTATCGAAATGTGCATAATTTAACTAAGTAAACAGAAAATATAGGGGCAATCTTTGTGAATAACCACATATATATAGGCACGGAATAAGAGAATTTAGTTGAAATCTATACAAATAAATAAAATTGGAGTGTCTGTTTGTAATATCAAAATAACACCTTTTCACTAAATGCATATGAAAGTACATACGATACCTGTAGCTGATCTTATAGCGGGTAACTTAGGCTACTTTAATTTTTGAAAAACAACTAGGGTTCCGCGTAAAATAATAAAAACACATGAAATCAAAGAGTATCTCCGAAACGGCTGGACCGATTTCGACGGGACTTTCACTGGTAGACAGCTGATGTTATAAGCAGTAACGTCGGCTACTTTTATTTTAGAAAAAAAAAATGATCCTGTCGCGCGGGCTCAGAACGCGGGAACGGGCTTTTTTGTTAAGTTAAATTCCACGCGGTCGAAGTCGCGGGCTCAGCTAGTTATTAATAAACCGTTCGCACAGTATATTCATATTCAACAGTTGTCATTTGATTTATTGACTCACTGTCATTTTGAATCACGGTTATGACATCATTTCATCAGCTGGTTACTTACTATCAACTTGCTGATTTAAAATATATTTTCATTACTCATACTCTGAAAGTAGGTCTGAAGTTGCCTGAGAAGCGGGTTGAAAGTAATACTTTTCAGGCCCGGGAGTTTCGCTTTCAACTGACAGCTGTCAAATTATTAAAAAAAAACTAGTTCCATTTTCACATTTCTATGGACCCATGTTCAAACTTTTTCTACAGTCACTCAATTACAGCACGATGTAAAATTGAAATAACATAAAGTTACGTATTAATTCAAAAATATATTTTTTTAAATGACTTAATTATAATTTAGTTTCCACAATTTCTTTAAAATAACATAGATTTGGGCAAAATATTTAAAGATGAAAATGAAAAATAATGGCTAAATAATGAATTGGGCCGGCCAACGAAAAAAAAAACAAAATAGGCGGCATTCCGATTTTTTTTTTTCGAGTTGTAGAGTATTGTTTATACTTCCTTGTATTATTTCTTTAGCCAATTCCTGGTTTTATTTTTATTTTCCTTGTATTCGTAATGAAAAGCACAGTGTTTACCTCGGGTGAAAGATTTATTTTGTCCCTCGAACTATTAGCGCCCTCGCTACGCTCGGGCGCCAAACCCCGTCTCGGGACAAAATAAGTAACTTTCACCACTCATGTAACAATGTACTATTACTCAATGAGTGGATAGTAGTTTCAACCTCTTTCAAAAATACTTGGAGTAACTATGATTATTCATTCAACCCACACTAATAATTCAAAATATAATTAATTAAGGCAGGTATTATTGAACTTAATAAGATTATAAGTCATCGAAGACAAGGAACTCTTTCACAATTCCTTATCGAAAACGTTAGTTGACAGTTCAAGTTAGCAATAGGCGTTGTCTCAATAAACTAGTTACATCAGCCGTCATCCGTCAACATGTCAACTGCTTACCATAAATAAATTAACTAGTTAAATTCTTAAACGACGTTTACAACTACTCTGATAGAGTAAATATTAATTATCACTCAATTTTAAAATATAAAATATATTGAAGATTTCAACTACACTTCTGCAAATCAAAGAAATACCTTTTGACAATTTTCATATTCGATAAACCAGGCATGTGCAATGTGCATCAAAAAATATAATCATACATATTGTAATAATATATAAAAATGTATAATTGCTTGACTATGCGTTAAAGGTTGTTTAAATCGTGTGTTTGTACATAACTACTGCGGCGTGAAAATGTGAAAAGATAAATGGTAGGCTCATATTTATAAATCGATCTCAATATTGAGAGCGATCTTGAGTGCGCTTTAGACATGTCAGTGTGTACTGGTATCACACAAGAATTACATGTTCAAGGTCACTCTCAGATATGAGATCGATTTATAAATACGAACCTTAGATAGAGTACTGTAGTGTATCTGCTACTTGACGAACGAAATACAAGAAATACGAAATATAAGAATGGGTCAACCCCATCTCTAGTTCAAGTAAAACACGTGAGGGGCAACGCTGATGTGGGACCCCACAAACCCCGGGTCACATTCCTTAAGGCCTGTTGTGCCACTATCGCTCTCATGTCTGCGCATAAATCACAGTTTAGTTAATACGTGTGGGCGCAGTGTGGCGTGCCTACCAAACGCCAAACAGTATAACGTTTATATTAACCATAAATTTCTGTTTCATTGTGTGGTCTATAACTAGTTGTAGGGAAGTATATGTGGTCCGGAATGGGACAAACTATTTCAATCATGTAATAGGTATAATACTTATTACATAATAGAACTGTATCAGGATCAAGTTTGGCTAGTGTTCTTAACCTTGAAGATCATAATCATTGAATCTAATTTGCTTTTAATAATTTAGCAGACCTACCTAGGTCTTGCAAACTATTTATTTGACTGGAGTTATACAAGCTGCAGGATCACTTCCCTCTGCTATTATGAACCAGTGATCAAATTGAACGTTAAATAATGACATATCATCGAGTAGAGCAACATAGATAGATATCTAATGCAATATAAATTACAAGGTATGTTTGCAAATGAACTCATCTGTAAACAACACCCTAGAAATTTTATGACATACCTATTACGTAAAAAGAAAGAAATGTAGAGTTCCTAAAATACAATAAATACTCCACTCGCGTACCACAAACTATCACTAAATTTGACTATTGTTTTAATTTATAATTAAGTTTCTAATTACTAGAAACATCACTTTCTCGTTAACAAACGGCGCAATGTTCGGCTGTAAACATGTACAGCGCCATGGTGTTGTTTTTGTTCACACGGCGCATTGTGCTGGTCGGGCCACTTCAACCTCCATGGAATGAACAACTAATGGATTCAGGCTTTAATGGGCGCCCACTTGAGTTCAAAGAAGGGCCGCGGGGCAAACGATTGGGGCAACCCGGCCCTTCTGCCGATGACACGTATTCTGCTTTTGATATCGTCACGTACGCATTCAGGAACAAGTGCCTATTATTCATTTGTCCAAGATCACTTTTATGTTACATTTTTTTACTGTAGTTATAATGTCAGAAGGCTTCCTGGTTTGTTTTTTTATTAGTAAGTACCTTTTATAATAACATTGCAACGTCTGTTCCAATTTTGTTCAGTGTACACATAACATTACACACATGACTTATATGCCAAGTTCAGTAGTGAAGCGTAAAAGGACAAATTCAATCAAAACATACTAACATTTTGATAGTAAGGATAAATAAGAACGATATCGATACACCTACTTTGAGAGAAGAAATAAAGAATTGTTTTATTTCTCTCTCGAACCAGTTCGTATATTTTCGATAATATTCATTATGATTACCGGATCCACTTACGGCCCCAACGTATTAAATCACAAAACACTGTGGAAGATCCAGATGAATCCAAACATCATTTTCACATCAGTGTTGAACGTATTCGAATACCGATTGAGTGATCGACTGCCTCAATACATTAACTGGTAGAGCTGCTGGATTTCGTTAGAAAGGCTACTTTTAAACGCATAGAAATATTGGATCATATTCAATTGATATTTGATGCTATCAAAACTTATACTAGGTTCCCGGTACGCAGCTGGAATAAACAACAATGATGTTCTAGTTTTTTATAATGTTTATCCACTCCCTTAACAGGTGTAAATGGTTAGTGTTGCGAATTCACCGGAAGATCAGTGACCAGTGCGACACGGCGCGGCCTCAGCCAAATTCGGCCCGCAACGGTACAGCGCCGGCGCAAATCGCCACCAGTTTCCACCATACCTAGATGAATGAACTGGCTACCGGTCACAAAAGAATCGTGCTCCACAATAGATTTCATGACGCGAAAGTAATTGGTTATTGAAAAAAATACTGTTAAAGGCATACTTGTTATTTTTACTGGAATTAGCCATTTACGATATTAGATCTTCAAAGGGTACGAAAATAGCTAGCTATAGCAATAGCCTGCTTTACTACAGTAGAAAGCGTTTTAAAGCTGAATTATGTGGTAATAACATAAAATAATAGAACCACTATTTTTTTCTATAAAACTTCAAAAGATCAAATATAAACCATACACAGAGTACAGAATTACCTAATCCGTTATGTAATGAATCCAGAGCTCAAATACACAAGGGTTATGTTATGTAGCCATTTACATTCTAGTTTATTGTTTGTCTTTAAAAATAAACCCATTCCCCCTGTTTTGTTCGACCACAGGCCGCGGCCGTAAACATCGCCCCGGGACCGGGAGGGTGGAATTTAATTACTGGCCAGTGTCCACTATGGTATCTGCTCGCTCCCCAAAGGTTAATATTGGACCATCGTCCACAACGTGATCCTACACTATAAATTCAATTCCTGTAATTTTATCATGCTTGTACGAAACTTAAATAAGATTTTGAGATTAGTGCCCGTGTTCGAGAACTCTTCCGCTGGCAGGTTCACAGCAATAAAAACGCGCAGTCTTAAGATGAACGAATGGTTTAATTGTCCATTTACATGAAAATTACAATATAATGCGTAAAAAAATGCGTCTTGCCGCTAAGGTTTATATCAGAGAGAAAAAATTACCATAGACACATTTTAGAGAGAAAAAAACCATAGATATACAAATTGAATAAACAACAAGAATGTAATACAGTGCGTCTTATTCACGTGCGTTGACAGGCTCCCCGGGTTGGAAGGTTGATTCCAAGGAACTCTCTGACCGTGGTAGGAGACACAGACGATTATACGCTCTCGTAATGATGCCCGCAGACGTCGTGACGTCAACGACGCGGGTGATGCCGTCGCTGCCGGGATGCAAGCAAGTTACACGACCAAGTAGCCAGCGGTTGGGAGGAAGACGTTCGTCCTTCACCAACACCATATCTCCAATTCTTAATGCTTGCTCCTCATGACGCTGCCATTTCGTCCTCTTCTGAAGTTCTGAAATGTATTCTTTATGATATCTGTTCCAGAAGTGTGTAGTAAGAGCACGGACTCTCTGGTAGCGAGGCAGTGTGCATATCTGAGTGTTTCTTTCTAGGTCCACTAGAGACTGAGGCACCATTGTTATTGTTCGTCCAATAAGGAAATGGGAAGGTGTTAATGGAATGAGGTCATTGGGATCGGACGATAAGGGTGTCAGAGGTCGAGAATTAAGAACACCCTCTATTTGAACCAGGACAGTGTTCATCTCCTCATAGGTCAGATGAGCCAAACACAGAACTCTTTTAAGGTGATGTTTTACGGATTTAACTGAACTTTCAGCTAAACCGTTGAAGTGGGGGCTATAGGCAGGGGAAAATTTGAACGTTATTGCTTGCTCTGATGCATATAAGCTAATGTCATTACATCTAGACTTTAGAAACTTGGAAAGTTCATTACAAGCACCCACAAAATTTGTTCCATTATCCGAGTATATGGAGGCTGGTTTACCTCTGCGACTTACAAAACGGTTTAATGCCGCAATAAAAGTCTCTGCGCTTAGGTCAGTTACCAACTCGATGTGAACTGCCCTCACAGCCAGGCAAACAAATATACAAATATAAGCCTTTGTTAATTTGCATCCTCTACCTTTTCTGTCAGCCAATACAATTGGACCAGCGTAATCCACAGCTGTATTATAAAAGGGAAACTCACTATGAAGTCGCTCCCTTGGCAGGTTAGCCATAATAGGTTGAATAGACTTGCCTGCAAATCGACAACAGGTATGACATTCGTGCGTTATTTTCCTGACCAAATTGCGACCGCCTATTATCCAGAATTTATGTCTTAAATTTGATAAAAGTAGTTGAGGGCCGGCATGCATAAACAGTGTATGATAATGTTTAACTAATAGTTTAGTCACATGATGTGTTGCGTGGAGTAGAATTGGGTGTTTCGCATCATAATCATAATTGGAATTAGAGAGTCTGCCGCCAACCCGAATAACATTTTCATTAGACATAAATGGATTTAAATTAATTATCTGTGATTTAGTTGGCAATTGTTTATTTTTATGTAAAACTATGTATTCATTTTGAAAAGTGTCTTGTTGTGAGACTTTGCATAAAAGATTAGTAGCTGCATTTAATTCTTGTACCTTCAGGTGTGAACTATGTTTATTACTGGGATAGCGACAATTATGTATGAACCGTAATATGTAAGCGGTGACATGTTGGAGTTTAACATAATTAGAAAAATTATGTGTAAAGTTAAGCTGTTCAGTTACCGTTTTGCATTCAATTTTGGTCTCAGGTAAGACTGCGGGAGTATAGTTTGGCTGACTAGGCCACTCAGACTCAGATTGATGTAAAAAACCAGGACCACAGAACCATAGATTAGAATCTTGTAGCTGTGTTGGATTGCAACCACGAGAACCAATGTCAGCTGGATTGAGATTCGTAGGAACATACCTCCAGGATTCAGGTTGTGAATACTCGGTTATTTCATTGATTCTATTTAGAACAAATGTCTTTAATGTTGATCTAGGAGCCCGAATCCAGCCGAGAACAATAGTGGAATCACACCAGAATTTGCAAGTATTTACGGTAAGTCTCAATGCCTTTTCCACCTTAGTTTTTAATCTAATTGCCAGAAGAGCACCAGACAATTCCAAACGAGGGACTGTCATACCTTTCAAAGGTGCAACCCTGCTCTTTGCCATGATGAGGTGAACAGAGATATTGCCATTATTCGATTTACTCCGTAAGTATACGCATGCACTGTATGCATGTAAAGACGCATCACAAAACGTATGAATTTCAATCAACACTGGTATATCACAAACTATGCGACGTGGAATCGTTATGTTGTTTAAATGTGGAAGAAACCTTATAAATACTAACCAATCTCTTTCAATCTCAGGAGGTAAGGGATCGTCCCACCCAATTTTTGATGCCCAAAGTTTCTGTAAGATGATTTTACCTTGTAAAATGCAAGGATTTACAACACCTAATGGATCAAATACTTGCCCCACAACGGACAAAACGGACCGTTTAGTCAAACCATTTTTTGGATGATTACTATTGACAGAAAAAACTAATGTATCAGATTTACAAGACCATCTCAATCCTAAAGTTTTAGCGTTATCATCGTTCACTAACTTAAGCAAATTGTCATTATTGTTTTCGTCACTAATATGTTTTAAAACATCCGGACAGTTCGAACGCCACTTCCTCAAATGAAATTGAGCCTTATTAAGTTGACAAATCACGCCTTGAATTATGTGTAGCAGTTTTGATTTGGAGTCGTGACCACTAATATAATCATCGACAAAAAAATCGTGTAGTATAGTTTCGCGGACCAAAGGGTCAGCATTCTCTTGTCCTAGCTGTGTGAGACAGCGAGTTGCCAAATATGGCGCCGATGCTGTGCCGTATGTCACAGTGTTGAGCTTGTACAGCCCCAGCCTTTGACTAGAATCAAATCTCCACAAAATCTGTTGCAAACATCTTTGCTCTTCGGCAACGAGAACACAACGATACATTTTTTCGCAATCCGAAGTAACTACGTATTTGTGCTGGCGGAACCGAATGAGAATACTAACAAGATCATCTTGTACAGTTGGTCCTATATTCTGAATATTGTTGAACGATAACCCTGATGTTGTTTTAGCCGAACCATCAAACACCACCCTTAGCTTCGTAGTAAGACTAGACTCCTTCAGAACGCCATGGTGAGGTAAGATATATGTGTATTTATCATTATCGCCATTTTGATTTACAGACATATGACCAAGATCGATATATTCTTGTATGAAGTTGCAGTAATTTTGTTTGAGTATCGGGTCACGGGACATTTTCCTTTCTAATGCCTGAAATCGAATGAGAGCTTGCTTATAGGAGTCACCGAGCACATTCGGAGACTGCTTTAACGGAATTTTAACTATGAAACGACCATCCTTATGGCGAGATGTAGTCGCGACAAAATATTTTTCGCACTCTGACTCCTCTTTGGTAGTTTTGCGAGGTGAGGGAACTGATTCTAGTTCAAAGAATCTATCGAGTTGTTGTTGGAGTTCAACTTCGTTTACTAGATGACAGTGGACTGTATTAAGTGTTGTGTTTACCCTTTGTGTATGCATGGCACCTGATACCAACCAGCCAAATTTAGTACTACTAAGAACTGGCTTGCCTTTGCCCAAAGAAATACGTTCGGTTCCTAATGTATTCCAAAATATATCAGCATTGAGCAACATGTCAATTTCAGACGGTGAATTAAAATTTGGATCAGCTAATGTAAGATTTTCGGGAATATTTATTGATTGAATATCGAAATATGTAGTGGGTAACATTTGGGTTATACGTGGAATAATGAAACAACTAATACATGATGTGTAGTTTTCAGTTCGTGAGGATATAGTTACGTTAGATCGTTTTGTAATTCGAATCGATTCACGACTTAAGCCCTCAACTGCAGTTGATGTAGAGTACACTGGAAGCCTGAGTTTATTGCTTAATTTTTCAGTTATAAAACTAGACGTGCTGCCGTTATCCAGCAACGCACGAACTGTATACTGCTTACCATCTCTGCCAATTACATTAACGAGAACCGTGGATAGGAGAACACAACTGTTGTGAGTGGAAGACAGGACAACATCACTTTGTTGTATTGGTTTATAATCATGTAAAGATTCGGTGTCGGTATTATTATTATCATCATCATCCTGCTCCGTTGTTATCATGACGCGTTGGTCAGTAGCAGAGGGTACACCAGTGGCTGAAGACTCATCAGACGATGCATGAGTTGAATCATCAATGTGTAACATAGTGTTGTGCCACTTAGCACATATCTTACATGGCCCAAGTCGGCATTTTTTCACATCATGTCCTTGACGCAAACAATTAAGGCATAGTTTCATTTGCTTGACCTTATTAATTTTAGCATGAACCGCCAAAGATTTGAATTTTGTACATTGGTAAATGGGGTGGTTTTGTTTACAGAAGGGACATTTGTATGACCATTGTTGTGGTTGAACCTCATTATTAACAATTAATGTGCGAGAGCGTGTAACTGATGGCTCGCTATGCCTGCGAATGGAAGCTGTTTTAGTTAAAGTCTCTAATAATTCTGCGCGATTTTTAATGAACTTAATAAAGGTATCTAGATTAGGTAATTTGTCAAAATTATTAATGTGTTCCTTCCACTTTCTATTTGTGACACTATCTAATTTATTGGCAACTATGTGTATGATGAGTATATCCCAATTTTCTGTAGCAACCTCAAGTGTGTTAAGAGACCTAAGATTTTTGTTGATACAGTCAACATAATTTCTTAACGCATAGGATGACTCCCTAGTGATAGGTTCGATATCAAGTATAGCTTGAATATGGTTACTAATAAGAACCTTATTGTTATGGTAACGCTCACACAGCAATTTCCATGCAATGTCATAATTTTTGCTAGAGAAGTCTATTGAATTTATTACATTTGCTGCATTGTCCTTTAAAGATGACCTTAAGTAATGGAACTTATTTATCTTAGGTATAGCATCATTAGCATGAATGAGTGACGTAAAGGTATCATGGTATTCTAACCACTTCTCATACTGGCCAGAAAAGGTAGGTAGATGTATAGTTGGTAATTTTAAATTACGCCCACCTGGTGCGAGGTCAGTACCAGATACAGAAGCTGTGTCGACCGAGCCGTGCTGCGCAGAGGTGAACCTGCTCACATATTCTCGCGCCGTGCCGACGGTCGCGAAGTATTCATTTTCAAAGCTTTCACGGTATTGGTACTCCTTTTCACACTCGGCTTCTGAAATGCCCACAAAACTTTCGATTTCAATCTGTAAAGCATCATATTCCCCATACCAGTCTTCAATTTTAGATAATCTAAGGTTAATGTCACTCAACTGAGCTTTGCTAGGTTTTTCGCAAGTGGTTAAGGTTTGCAAATAGGAGGCGAATTGTGTAAGCTTTGATTTGTATGAGCCCCGCTTCCGTTTTAAGTCAGATAGTGCAGACATGGTTAAGAATAAAGTTCAATTGCAGTTGTAAACAAATGTATAAAATTATTCAATAGTGAGTATGTAATGAGCTTTCACACATAAATAATGACATCAGAAATAAAAAAAAAAAAAAAAAAAATACTTAAAGGCTATAATGTGCAGTGCAGAGCAAGCAATAATCATGCGCTGCAAACAGCTGAGCGAGTCAAACACCAATGTATGTGCATGCATGCCATCAGTGGGCATGTACCGAGGTGACGGACCGAGCGCCCGAGCACGCCTCGATTTGCAAGACAACCGTTCACACTGAAATTAGAGAATTACAATAATGTGAAACTAATGAATATTAAGTACATAAAATTATATGCATACACAAATGCACATAACATGTATTGTTGCTAAGGGATTTGCTATGATATAAAGAGTAGAAATTTAAGTTGAATGGGTAAATAAGGGGGTAGGTAATAATTAGAAACAATAAATTGCAATGCAATCAAAATGCATAGAATATAGGTAGGTACCTACTTAGTGCAGTAATGAAAATAATGTAAATATGCACTTTTTTAAAGACAATTAGTAATAGCTAAGTTGAATTGGGAAATGGCTAGGTAAGGTAGGTAATATGGAACGAACTCACAATGTAATGCCTGTTCTGATCGTTTGTTCACTCCCTGCTTCTTCCCAAACCTTCTTGTAGGTATATTGGTTTGTGTGATGATGAATCGCCACAACAGGTATCGACATAGGTGGATAATGTATTTCTTCCTAATGCACTGCGTCTCACTGCATACAAAATGGCGTAGGTATTTTCTTGTGCGTGTAAATTTCCATGGATGTCACGATTTGAAGCACGAGATGACTGTACCGACGCCGAATAATGCTGGAACGCTTGCCGCCGAGTAGACTTCTCAATATTTGTTGTAGCTCCGCTGGTATTCTATTGTAACGGAATGTCGTTCGCCGCCATGTGCAGCCGAACGCCTCGGAGATAATCTGCTCGAAGACCAAAATGTTCGAGAACTCTTCCGCTGGCAGGTTCACAGCAATAAAAACGCGCAGTCTTAAGATGAACGAATGGTTTAATTGTCCATTTACATGAAAATTACAATATAATGCGTAAAAAAATGCGTCTTGCCGCTAAGGTTTATATCAGAGAGAAAAAATTACCATAGACACATTTTAGAGAGAAAAAAACCATAGATATACAAATTGAATAAACAACAAGAATGTAATACAGTGCGTCTTATTCACGTGCGTTGACAGCCCGTATTAACAAATCGCTTACAAGTCTGAAAGCGATTTAAGAATTGTCATTCTTATGGCCTACCAGTACGAAATGACATTTCAATAGCGTAGGTACCAGGTATTCAAGATAACTCGACACAGGCCTTTGTTTCTTTATTTAACAGAAACTTCTTCATTACATATTACTATTATTATTATTATTCAAGGGAGTTTTACTCCACCATTGTCCAGACTACCGTTTTAAGCCACCCATTCCAACTAAATACATACTTTTCTAACCACCCTCTTAACCCTTTTTAAGCGCATTATGAGCCTAATCTTTCAATTTCATTATAAAAAACGTTTTTTTTACATCACGTTTAAGTTAGTGCACACAGCACGCGAGCATCGACACTCGTGCTGGTAATAAGCGCTTCAAATTGTTTGAGGGTCGTAAAAAACATCAAAAACGATAACCGTCGCAGAATGCAATGAGTGTTCGTTTACTATTTAATATGAGTGGTGGGTAAGCGCTCGCTGGAGCGGATATCCGCAACGGTACCCGGCGTCTGCGCAGCCAGCGCCAGCTTGTTTGGGCTCTACTTTGACTTCGACTCTAGTAGCATCCGCTGTCTGCGATTTTAAATTATTCAAACTGCAATACTTATAATTGCAATAGGGAAGTACCTACTAAACTAATATAACTTTTTTGATTACACAATTATATACAATATGTTGATTAAAACTAAGTATAAAATAGATGCCAAATCATAAAACCTAATAATGAAAGATGTGCTTTTGCATTACATGAATTAATAGTTACAGACCGGTTTCTACCATGGAATTAGCTCATCTATATACTAACGCAGCATGCTTTGATTTCAATAAGTATAACAAGAATACTTACTGATTTCCTGAGGTTCATGTCTACCCAGGAAACATTATGTTAGTCATAAGGCCGATCCCTTTGACACAATCTAGTACGTAGAGTACCCAATATTTTACGATCTATGTAGGTCAAGACTAGAAACAGTTGTCCAAGCTATGCAGGGCTCCAATGACCGGACGTGGCTGTTTGTCGACGTAAGCCCACGCCGTGTGGGAGTCGCCGCGGTCAATGTTTGCGTGGACATAATCCTACATCACTACGCGTTAATAATTTATTTAAACATTCAATTTAACCAGGAACATGCTATTAATGCAGATGCTCTTAGTATTCAAGTGGTTATAAAGTATATCTAATTATATCGAGCTTCTAATAAGCACAAGTGGCTCCTATATTTAGCGGTGCGTGATGACCCGAGTTTATTAACTCCAACTAGAGCAATGAAAACATTAAAGGGTATCACAAACAAGGGTCAATAAAAGGCGATTCTAACTGGAGAGCGTGTGAATACCTACATAATAAAAACTAATAAATATCGCCAGACTGACACACCAACTGTATGGTCCCAAACTAAGCAACACTTGTACTATTGTTACCGTAAAATGAACTGAGGGCGATCGCAGTGACACATAGGCAAATTACGAAAAGGCCATTTCCGAAATTTGCCCCAGCGGGAATCGAACCCACAACCACCATGTGGACTGAATCAAGTGGCCTACGCTCAAGCCACGGCACCAAGCGGTCATCATGTAGTTACTAATCCGAAAACACACGGATAAGTATGGTTCGATAAAATTCTCGCAGCATTTTGTTTACAAAATCAAGTCATCTATAGGCGTCATTCTTAGACAATCTAGCGACATCCCTCTGCCGTCATTATCCGATGCAAATATTAGAAAATAACAAAATACTACAAAAATGTCCATATTGTTTTACAGAGGCTGAACAGTGAACAATGGGCGCGCCCGCGTGGGGCACCCGCGGCGGCGGCGGCGACCGGCCGCGTCTCCTGCGCATGACGCCGCTGCGGCACAGCTTCGCGGCGCCCGCGTCGCCGCCCGCGCCGCCCCCGCCGCGCTCGCACGACTACGCCTCCGATGCGGACACCAACAAAAAAGGTAGGTGTTTTACTTACCCAATAACCCTCGTAAAACCTTATGCTTATGGTGATAGTTTCCTTTACACGACCTGCTTGTTTTTGTGTTTCGACCGTTAAACCGTGAACGTAATAATAACCCTTTAACAATTTTCAAACAAATAGTAGATTCAAAATAACTTTGTGAATTACCCGATAAAATACAGATATAAACAAGCCTAAGATGAAAGTTAACTTTTTTGATTTCTAAAATAAAACTTAACTTTTCCAGAGGAGGGTTGGAATGCCAACTTGTCACAGAGATGGAGAAAACTACGCCGTCGGTGTTCGCGCCTACGGCCTGGTTCGGGGAACCGCGAGCCGAGCCCCGTGCGCTGCTCTCCGTCACCGCCGAGGGCTCCGCCGCACTGCTCTCCGGCGCCTCCCTCAAAGCTGTCCTTCAGACATCGAGGAAAAGTCTACACCACTGCGTCTCTCCGCGTGACGAGTGGCGCCCCGGATTTACTCCGCGCTCTCGGAAAGCTCGGCGGTGGGCTTCGACGTAGAGCACTATCGGCACACGACGTGTTAGCGCCGCAGCAACAGCAACCCTCCACATTCTATGTTCCTAGTCCGACAGCGACGCGGCATCCGCCATCGCCGTCCCCCCCTCGGCAATCTGCGACGGTACGGAGGCGATGTAGCTCGCCGAACGTGTACAGAGCCAAGGGATCACCATCACCAAGAGATCGCGCGCCGCTGATAAGTCAAGAGGATGAGGGCCGCGACGTGGTCGACTATAATTACATTCCGGAGAGAAGGAAACATAGTTCGGAAGGACGCAGTCGGAGACCTTACAGTGAGAACGTGGAGTTAGACGTGCCGTACAGGAATGGGTACAGTCGGCTTCCACCAGAGGCATCTCATGGCGTGTGGGAGGAACCGTACAGGTTGCCGCGGGTGCAAGTGCGGCAGGAGGCAGTCCAGCAGCTGCGCGGCGGCGTGGCGGAGCTGCGGGTGAGTGCCGCGCCGCGCGCCGCGCGCCCGCCACCGGCGCCGCCAGCCGCCCCACCGCCGGGGAAACGCCCGCCGGCGCCAGAGCCTAGAGACCATCCGCACACGTTTGAGGTTTGTACGAATAGCACCAAAATGACATTAATCAGACGAAATGTACCTATGTGCATTTTGCTGTTAACCCTAATTAAGTAGGGGGCGCACCAATTGCCATTGCAACTGAGCTCTCTTCCAGACTAGGTGTTTTTATTTATAACTGGCTAATGAAACCATGACCTTGTGAGAAACAGACCATTAGTGACCACTTTATAAACTAAACCGCGTTCTTGGTACAGTAATTTGATAAATATCTATGTTTTGGTATGAGGTAGTACGTTTAACAATCTCCGCCAATCTATTTCCACTGCTGATTAGCCTATTAAAAAGCCTCGGTGTATATTTTCCAGGTGCGGTTCACGAAGTCTGCGGGTGGTAAGGGACTCGGCTTCAGCATTGTGGGCGGGCGGGACTCGCCGCGCGGCGACATGGGCATCTTCGTCAAAACCATATTCAACAACGGCCAGGCGGCCGAGTCCGCGCTCCGGGAAGGTCAGTATGAGAATATTCTAATAACCCAAGGACCGACTTGAACTAGAAATATAATGAGCAAGATGTAATATTTCCCCGTATACCTAATTAATTTCGAACATGCAGATAATATTTTTTTGTGAAAGTGTATTTTAATATATTTTAATCCAAGCTATCAGTTGGTCACAGCATACTCCACAGAGCTAAGAAATAATAAGATAAGGCAAACTGGCAGCTGCTAAAGCGAGAGGGCAAAGTGCAACAACATTAGGATAAACTCTAACTACCTAGAAAACATTATTTATTTCTCTCAAATTAAATATTTGTATACATTACTTTTTAATAGACGTGTTTTTTTTGTGTTCATCAACATTTTGTCAAGGTGCAGAATTCCTTACGCGACAGCTGCACAACACTACTTGGATCTTATTGCACCTGCTAACTATAAATAACAACTTAAAGGTTAAATTCGACCAGCTAATTAGCATCGGCACGTGGTAATTAGATCGCCCTTGTACAATGCAAAGGTACCCTAACATAGAACGTTTAATGCAATAAGTACTAAATTTTCTTGTTCATGATTATTAGGATAGTTATCATGCCCTTATTAGGAAGGTAGGTACGTCTTCTGATTAAATTTATTCGAGCCCAATTAGCGTACCTTACGTATACTGAGATGGAATGGCCGCATCACGTTCCGAGAAGTCTTTTAGCAATATTTTGGTGGTAATGTGTGTGTTTCTAAATAATGTTTAGTGAATCATAATCTGTTATCTTACTGCCTATTGACTACTTTACTGCCTATTTTGACTATAAAATATAGGGCAGCATCAATCAAGCTATATCATTGCTATTACGTCAGTTACAAGAAATACCCCACAGCTGAAATACATGTCTGAACTGAGATATTTATTAAATTGATAATGCCGTGGGCTGAAGGTTCAACCAGCAGCAGGCTAGGATAGGGAGGAATGGCTGTATCATTTGCAGCGGTTCTCTACTCACACTGTTTCGGCAAAAGTTCTCAAACTTTCCGTTTAAATATTATAATCTTATCTCCAGGTGACGAGATTGTGTCAGTGAACGGTCGCGGCACGAGCGGGCTGACGCATGGCGAGGCGATCCGGCTGTTCAAGGACGTGCGCGCCGGGCCCGTGCTGCTGCGCGTGGCGCGCCGCACGCCCGCGCCGCACGCACCGCACGCGCCACGCTGACTGCCCTGCGCCTGCTGCAGCGCAGTGCAGCAGGCGCCGCGTCTGACAGATATGTACTCTACCATGTAATATTAATAAGCCCATGTAACGTCATTATATGACGCGGGTTTAACATAGCAAGGAAAGGAATACCTAGGTCTGTTTCGGTTCTCCCAGAAATGCCGCGTGACTAGGAGTAGATAGTTTCACTATCTTCTTTCAACGTAAAGAAGTTTAATAAAATAGGAAACGTGCATTTAGTAAGTTTGGTCGCGATATTTTGTGCCAGAAAGCGAATGGTCATAGAAACCAATAGGTATTTGATATCGATTTACAATTTACAAAATTTAAAAATTGAGTACAATATACATATTTGTAGAATAAGTATTTTGTATTGTATTTTTTAAAGTAAAATTAATAATGCTTTTATAATTGTATATGATGTAATATTATGCAATTTTACAGTCTTACATTCATAAAATATACGTATGAATATTGTATTAGCTATGTACGCTCAAATCGCGTGAAATATCATATAAACAGAATAGCTTTCATTCGGTATCACGTCATACTTGTCCAAACCGTGTATAATTCATAGAATAAGGAAGTAGCGCAGCTTGCAAAATAAGTTTACCTAGGTATAGTGAAACCGTAACACTAATAATTCCCTGTTAATGGGCATGATGACTAATATTGAGTTTGGTGTATATTATTTTATATTACCTAACTCATAAGTACCAATCCTTTTTTGACATTATAGTAAAATATACTTCAAAGGTTCCTAAAACTACTCAGCATGACGTCATACTACACAAACTAATACCTACCAACTGTTTTGGAAACTTTGAACGCCTGTATTTTGATATGAACTTTATTGAACATCATTTTACTGTTTTAAATCGAAAGATACCATATTATAATTATGTAAAAAAGTCGTCGTGTCCATTAACATAAGTATATTAGGTATGTAGATCAGGTCACTAATAGTAGATATTAAAGCAAACGTAATGTATTTGATACGCACAGAGATCGATACAATTTGCTAAAAATTGTCTGTGATATTGATATTCAAAGTTGAACGGCACTTGTAATGTATTGTAGTGTTTTAAAGTACTAACTTATTTTTATATTTTATTTGTAGAGATATTGTAGCGCTTATTTATTGTAAAGATATTAATGTAGTACATGATATATTTTTAATAAATTGTAATATTTATGCTGCTATTTCTCGTATGTAAAATAATTCTGCGTATGCAGCTCGAATTTTATATTCTTTGTTCAATAATCAGGAAGTCGCACCAATTTTATGGACATCTTAAAAACAAATCCTGTTTTGAAAATGAGGAATTAAAAAGAGAAAAACCATCAATAAGGCTCAGTTTGGCAGCTCGAAAACGTTACTTGAAACGTGACATCTTAAATAATGAATAAGTATTTCAATAATGTAAACCTTATAGCTTTACGTAATTTACGTCTGACCAATGATGAAAGTACGGCTAACATATTTTTGCAGTTTTACTAGAAGTAATGTAGATATTTACTCGAAAATATAATATTTTTAAATGATACTTTTGTTTTATTCAGCTTTGATTGCAAGTAAACCTTCTGACTACATTCAAAAGTCAAGATATGCTTTGTCGAGAGTTTGCAACTGTCCGTATTAATGGTACTACCAATACGATTATGAAAACAAGGTTGGTTGTTATGGAAACAAGAGAGCACTCTAAGGTACTCGTGTGAGAGTTCAAAGCTCATTAACCCCGTAAGCCGCGTCAGCACATCGCTTTAATTGCCCGTAAAAGTCGACGATGTGCTTAAAGCCGAAATTTATTTCTCCGTAATTAACAAGTAGGTACCCGCATTTAAATAAAGCATTGTAATAATTCAAATATATAATGAAATTAAAAAACCAGTTATGAATTAAATTCCTGCTCTCTACCCAATTTTATTTCATAACACTGTTCACTTTATTTGTTGTAATTTAAACATGTGGTACATATTTTGCAAAATAAAATTCTGATTGTATATCCATAGGTTTATCATCAGTCTTGTTTTATGGGCATTATTATACTGACTTAATATATTTTTATGCCTACCGAACTTCACAATAACGGAAAGGAATACATTTTACATTAAAACAACATTATATATTTCGTTGATTACATTATATTTAAAAAATAAAAGATTAATAAAGTAACTAACATAAAAATATATATCACCCCATAAATTTGACAGGTGATCATTATGCTTAACACAGGATACAAGATAATGATGTTAATCACGAAATTGCAGGTCTGTTTGTAACCAACAATTCACTACAAATGATTGAGTTTTCAAAAAGTGCGCAATTTTATTGCAATAATCCATAAAAAATAACAACGCAATTGGGTTCTTCTGTGTTAACACAGAACTGTCGACGTAGTTAAGAGCTAACCATAATACCCACAGACCTGCTGAATAAACATTTATACGTAAAAAATATATTTACATTTCTAGGCTAAATAGTTCGTTGTATTAAAACTAAGTAATGGTAAGTTAACTTGGACAGGCGACGACAGGCAATTCATAATGGCAAGTAATCCGTTGGATCATGTAATAGCTTACTTCATCCCATCACACACAACAGACCATAATTGAAAATGAGAGTTGGGACTATAATATGGTAAAGCATTTGATGAGAGAACCACTAATAGTAGGTAACCTAACATAATGTTTATATATACGTCTGAGACGAAACAACCATTTTTTGTATAATTATATTATTTCAGCGAATTTTCTTTCAATATGCACATCATAATCAATCATAACAATAAAATAGGCATACCTGTATACCTTGTAAAATAATATTTATTTTACGCTTATTTCATGAGACTGTGAGTAAAATAAAAGCAGCAAGTTATTATTATGTTTGTTCTTTGTAAGCTAAGCATTATCTAAGACGGTACAGCTAAGGCTATTGCGTTACACATGATTATTATGTAAATAACTGTGCGCATAATAATTCTCCATACTTAAAATGGCACTAAAATGAAATTGATTCGATAATTGTATAATTTTAAAGTACTTTGAGTACAGTTTCATTTTTAATTTAATTAATTTTATGATCCAGACTAGGTAGTAGATTAAACCAATTTAATTAATAAATTAACTTTTTAACAAACAACGGAGACAGTCTTAAAAATCCTATCTTTACGAGAATTCGTATCGACGTTATAAATTACTTATATACAACCTTAAAAGAGACGGTGACTAATGAAGGAGGGGCATTGTAAGTAAATTTTTGACCACACCAAGCGGAGCGGTGCGACAACGCGACCAAATATTGTTCTTATATAAAATCGCAGCAGCCGTTGCATGGCACAGCACTACGATTTCATAGAATATGCTATGCATTTCATACAATTTCATACGCTGCAGTGCAGTTGCATACCTTTAGAGTAAACATTGAGTAGGGGCTGAAAACGTCCAAGACACTCTCCGCAATTGCATTATTGAATTTATCGAATTAGTATCAGTTGTATCTGAATTGTATCAGTTGGTTTCCCTTTACCCTCCTTCAACCAACACTCGTAAATAAAATTATAAATTGGCCCCGAGTTCTGTGTTCGCGTCACCGAACTAATTTTAAACAAAGAGATCCTTCTTCCAATCTGGTCTTTACACGAAAACAAATTTAAATAATATATACCGACTCTACTACAGTCGCATTTAAATGTAAGTAAATTTAAACATCTTTAGGGTTCCTAAGAACAAGGGTAACTGGGCCAGCAGGCAGAGCCTTGAGAGCTGCCCAGGCTTGTGTGCGAGTGAATCCCTCCACCGACTGCCCCCCAGCCGACAGAAGTTCCGCACCGACTAGAACGCGGCCACTTTGTGCTGCTGCTCCTCCTGCAAAACATGTAAGAGATATACATATGAGAGATGGACTATCTACAATAGGCAATTTCACTGGTTTCTGAAAAAACACAAATTATTTGATGGTGTTTATTAAGCCAACAAGTGTGGTTACTTTTGATTATTTTACGTATTTACTAGTTTCTGCCCACGACTTCGTCTGCGTAGTCTTAAGTAAAGTATTCTATGTGCTAATCCAGGTTGAATGAAATTTGGAACACAGATAATTATCTGTGTTCCAAATTTCATCCACATCCGTTCAGGAGTTTTTGCGTGTAACAGTAACAAACATACATCCACACTCACAAACTTTCGCATTTAAAATATTTGTAGGATGTAGGATTTAAAAAATCAAGTAAAAAGTTTAAGTAAGCCGGCAAAACCTTATATTGAGCATTGACGTATCTAAATATATATAACTCAAAAAGGTGACTGACTGACATAGTGATCTATCAACGCATAGCCCAAACCACTGGACGGATCGGGCTGAAATTTGGCATGCAGGTAGATGTTATGACGTAGGTATTCGCTAAGAAAGGATTTTGATTAATTCTACCCCCAAGGGGATAAAATAGGGGATGAATAATCCCGAAATTTATGTTAAGTTAAATTACACGCGGACGAAGTCGCGGGCACAGCTATATCTATATATAAGTACCTATAACGGATGTCAAAAATTATGACATTATTACTCACACTCAATAGCGTATTATGCTATCGATATATAGAGCTCACAAGTCTTGGTTATAAGATACAAATACAATTATAACTGTCTACCTACATCCTGTCTAAAACATTTGAGTTGATTCAGCGTTGCTTGTAAATATATATTTTTTTAAACTAGTGAAATATTTCATTACTACTATCTATTACTTTTCTATCTTGCACGCATCTTGCAGTATGTTTTGCCACGAAATGGAATAATTTATAAATAGCATCTATTATAAGGAATTCATTAAGGAACATTTATCCAGTCTAAGGCTCGTATTAATACGCTTTTGAAGGCATAATAATTACTTTTTCAAGTTCGCTCTCAGACTTGAGATCGATGTATTAATACGGGTCTCAGTAGTTCAATCACAAACCTGCGAAAAGTTTTTTAATGGTTAGTGGGCGATCACCGCGTGGCGAATCTCGGCCTCCGTCTAACCCGAAGCCAAGGCCCGCGCCACCGCCGGCCTTCTCCAGCAGCACTGACACCACTGATCCTCCAGCTTTACTTGTATCCGCAACTTTTTCAACAACCTCACGTCTGGCCTTCGACTCCGCTGAAACGCATTGAAATTATTTTAGAATCTAATACTTGTCTAGGATAGGTTTAACAGATCTGGATATGTCCTGGTGTTAACTTACGTTTTTCAGAGCCGCATCCGACCCCATTCTCATGTTGTCGATTTTCAATCTCTATCTCGATTGCCACTTCCGAGCGTTGTTCCTGAAAATGAAAAACAAATAATTAGGTATGGCACATTATATGTCAAACTAGCTGTGCCCGCGACTTCGTCCGCGTGTAATTTAACTTAACAGAAATTTCGGGATTATTCCTCCCCTATTTTATCTCCTTGGGGGTAGAATTAATCAAATTCCTTTCTTAGCGGATGCCTACGTCATAACATCTACCTGCATGCCACATTTCAGCCCGATCCGTCCAGTGGTTTGGGCTGTGCGTTGATAGATCACTATGTCAGTCAGTCACCTTTGAGTCATATATATTTAGATATTCGGCGAATGTAACTCATATTAAACTAATTTCACAACTACCTTAAGAATAGTAACAGACTGGGCATGTGTTAGGCCTGCCATCATGCTGCCATTGATACTCCGAACTTTGGCCCCTCTCTTCAGTCCTGCTTTAGCCGCCACACTGTCCGCTAAAACTCTATGAACCTGGAAAAATAAATAAAAACTATAGTACTTTTATATAGTCTTTTCAAAATATAGTAGTTAACAAATTATTGATAAAGACATATTCGTACCGTAACGTCCTTTGCTTCGCAATCGATTCCACCTGCCAAAATTACTCCTACACCAGTACCAGCGCCGCGCTTGAGATGAATGACATGCGTTGGATTTTTTGTATCTTTACCAGAATTATTGTCTGTTTTATCAGTCGATATTTCGAGTTTCTTCGATTGTACGGGTTTTTCTTTTATTGATACATTAATGCTGTTATTAATAACATCAACCAGTTTAACTTCCGCAATAACATGTTTGATAGCTTTTTCCTGTTTAGTGGCAATATTTTTTGGAGCTACACTAAGAGTTTTTATAATTTCCACATCACTCTTTTGAACAGTATTCGTAGTTTTTGTGCTATTATAATTATCAAGTCCACCTTTTTTCATTTCCTTAATTATTTTTTCAGATATAAGCTTGGGGCCATCTTCGACTTTCGGACTTTCTAAGTTGTCAGATTGTTTGTTTTTATTAGCCGAACTGGAGTTCCGTTTCAAACGTGTAATTTTATATTCGTTCTTCCTTTGCCTTACGTTACTGTCGCTATCACTGTCGGAGTCGGTTTCGGCAATAACTTTGTTGCGTCGTCTGTTTTCGCCTTTATTCGATATAACACTCACCGAAGGCGTGAGCGTAGAAAGACGATCAGACGTTTTCTGTACTGGACTCGGGGATCTGTCGCAAGACTCGTGTGAGAATTTAGCTTCAACTACGGGTGACTTGAGTTTAATATCTCTTCCACTCCTGCATTTAGCCGAAGCTAAAATATTTCGTCTATTTAATGTATCTATATTATATGTTTTCGAAACTTTTCTCTTGTCTGAGTCAGCGACAGAACTTTCAAGTGAACTACAACTCGCTTGCGATCCAGACGTAGCTGCCGAACCTGCTGAGGAACTGAGTGAAACGTTCGTATCGGACGATACGGAACGACAAACGTTACGTTTAACATATTCTCCACATGTCTTTTCTGCAATAGAAGACTTATTTGGAATCTCAGATTTTACCATAGAGTAAGTCGCGTAATGTGATACTCTTGGTGATAACCGTGAGCTGTCTGATTCAATGTTATCTATGGTGTGCATAGGGGATGACGCAGACGATCGATAACTAGATTGCGTTGAACTCATCGCAGAATCATTATCACTGTCTCCTACATCAGTAGTTGTGCAAATTTTTACGTCTACATTCTTGTAATCGCGAACATAATTCATAATGTCCTTGTAATCTTTCTTCGATAAATTAGTAGTGTCCATGGCGACATTTTTACCCATATAAGTAGTTGCAGCTAAACGGCCTATAATCCCATTGGTATCTAATGATCCTCTCAAAGGTTTAGACCCATTAGATTTATAGCTGATTTTGTTTAATGATTCTAATCTCTCATTAAAATTGGGTTCAGGGGTTGATTCCTTGGAAAGAGATGACGGGGTATACACTTGCAAAGATTTGCGCTTGAATGCCGGGGAATATTTAGGTATATTATTAGGCAAAATGTCAGCTTTCCATTTAGTCTCATTCAAAGCAGCTGGTATTGCAGGACTCTTTGTTTTCGTAACTTTGTTGCTTGCATTATTTTGATTTGATTTGAAATTGAATGTTTTCGATAGAGAATCCTGCACTTTAATCTCTGGTAGATCTACAATTGGAGTATGTACTTCAGGTATAACCAGCCCTCTGAGCTTGGACATTGATTTCTTTCTCTGCTCAATCAAATACTCTAAATTAGATTTGTGAGTAGATGTGTTACTTTTGTTACCGTTGTCATCACTTACACTGCGGGCATGATATACAGTTTTAGCAAAACTGGGGTCAGTATTAGAGGGTAGTGTGGTTGTACTTCCATAGAAGAAAGGCTTGCTTTCCGTGTAAAGAGATGTGGTGCTACTTTTCGCAGAACTATAGCTAGAAGTAGTTGGAGTTCGTTCGATAGCTCCCAGGACTTCCGGTCTGTCTGTATGCCTCTTGTATAAACGAGGCACCTCGTCAAGGTTGTCTTGCGACTTTGTCAAGCGTCTGTCTAAGGAAGATACATCAGTGTAGCTGTTAGCATAGGCTACCGAACTTTTTCTGACACTCGAGGGATTTCTAATGGGCAACGTGCCACATTTATCCAGTCGATCCGAAGATGTCGATCGGTCGTTAGAGAACATGGCGATTTTATCTTTAACACTAGCTTCACTACGTGCATCTTGTTTTCTGGACGAGTAAGAGAATCGCGGGCGCGCGCCTGGCCAGCCGGCCGGCAGCCGCGGGGGGAGGCGGGATGGTGGCTCCGGGGTCTTTTCCACAGCCTCGCTAGGCGTCTCTACTCCATCTGGAGGTTGTCTGGGACACAATGGGAGAGGTGTCTCGTCATTAGAGAGACTTTTATCTTCGGCATCGCTTTTGTTGACGCGATCTGAAAATAAAAACATCTTTATTACACTTTAGAAGGTAATTAAGCACTCATAGTTGAGGCTTCCGGCAAGGAGACCCGCTCTCACGAAAACTATTCTCAGCAGTGCTTGAATCAGTATTTAGAAGACTCAATTGGAGTGCGTATGGAATTAACATTAATGGTACAAATTTAAACCATTTAAGATTCGCTGATGATTGAATATTAATCACAGAAGACGTATCAACACTCCAAATAATGCTGCAAGAGTTAGCAGATCAAAGTCAGATGGTAGGGCTTACCATGAATACCAGTAAAACTAAAATAATGACCAACAGTACAAAAACCAGAATAGAAGTAAATGGATTTGAAGTTGAATATGTGGAAGACTATCAATATCTGGGACAAAAAATATCACCATCCAATATGATGAATAAAGAAATTGATAATAGGATTAATAACTCATGGAAACGTTTCTGGTCACTCAAAGAAATTATGAAAGAAAAAACAATACCAATCAAAGAAAAAAGCAAAATATTCAATACATGTATCTTACCTATTATAACTTATGGTTGCCAGACAAACAAAAATAATCATTAAACAACTAAAATGGAGATGGACTGGATATATGATTAGAAGTAAAAAATAAAATGGAGCAAGGAAATAGTAGAATGGTATCCAAGAGATGGACAGAGGAAGAGAGGAAAACAAAAAATGAGATGGGAAGATGACTTTAAGAGAATAGCCGGAATAAAGTGGAAACAAACAGCAAATAATAGAGAATTGTGGAAGGCTCTGGAAGAGGCCTATGTCGAGAGACATACTGAGGATACCGAGGGAGAACAATAATAATAAGTACCTACATCCCTAAATAAAACTAGATAATATTGAATACTTTCTTACTTAGCAATACTTACACACTGTAATAACTTTAAGGTTTCCTAGTAATAAAGGCTATATTATTATTATTATTATTATATAGTTGAGGCTTTTGACAAACACGGACCACAACAGATTGAGATATCACCACAATTAATATGAGTTTGTCAATAACTCTAAGAACTACCCGTTGTCAAAAACATAAAAATCTATATTTTGAAAAAGACCCTTCTGCAACGGTTAAAAAAAAACATGACGGCTTAAATGTGTTAATAGGACCATTAAAGCAAACAAATTGTTTGAAATAACAGGGCGCTTTGCGGCCACTGCGTTTTCCGCTATTATCAGCACGCAAACACGTCTGGGTGGTGTCTATAAGAACAGCTGATCAGATCCTGTTGCTTCATCTCAAAGTTAATTTTGTAAGGTAGGTATGTATTCAAATCGACGCGCGCTGCTCGTGCAATAATACGATACAGAAAAAAAACATGTAAGTACATACCAAAATGTGTATTCAGCATCACTCATACGTAAGTGAATATAAATTATTAAAAACCAGGTCAACTTCACACTATAGTAATACCGTAAATATTTCTACCTATCATTCAAGTAGGTATCAACTTGAACTGCTGACTGTAAATAATTATAGTGCAATGTTGTTTTATATCTACTTAAGCTCACATTTCGACGTTAACCGTTCCGATGAAAATGTGATAAAACACTCAACGAAACCTCTAACGCAGTTGGGAAAATGAATCTGTGTTATGAATCACCCGCGGTGTCCTATTACTGTTGACCAATTCAATGTTAGCAAAGCCGATGCGTCACCTTATTCCATCATAAGCATACTTAGTCACATACTTGTCGCAATGCACAAAAAACCTTAAGGCTCAACCCGGAAAACAACCATATGTCACAAAACATTCGGTATCTTTCACAGCTTATTTCCTTTGTTTAAACTGGTTATGTGCAACACAAAGGCCAGGGGATTCACAGTTGACGGATAGTTTCCGATATCGGAAACGACAGCTTCCAACCTTCTTTTACAAATTAATTAGAAGAAAGATGTAGTTGTCGTTTACGACACGGAACCTTTCCGTCGAATATGGATACACACCCTGAGTAGATAGATACCTTCTTTCTCCTCTTCGATTCGGTGTAAACAACGCGAATGACGGATTTTCACGACGCTATAAGACTTTGAGTCTAACACTATCACGTTTTGAGTGTACATCGCGATTAGGTAACGATGTCGCTTGTGGGGACTCGGTCCTTTTGAACTGGCCCAAACAGGCTCATCTAACGTTCGCACATAATAAGTATAACACAACGAGGAGGGATTTCAAGATCACTTTACCTCAAAAATATATTGTGAATGTGTTTATTTGGTGAACTGCGCGATGCCACTGATGGTACACCAGCACACATCGCTCCTAGTAAACTCAATATGTACACTATTTTGCAGACTAGGCACGCTTCAGTATATTTGAACAACTGCCACTGAAATTCAGGTTTTAGAATGGACATCCTCAACGGTATTTATATTACAATATCATAAAAGTTGTGTCGTCACGTAATTGGAACAAAGACATTGGATTAATTTATACAGTTGGGTAAACTATAAGGCGAACGACGTAGGGTGGGTGTAGAGTAACATACTTACATGAAGATATTATTACTTGTATGTCGAAAATGTCAAGACATTCCATGTAACATGAGTACCTACCTATAATAATAATATCGCCAGACTGACACAACAACTGTATGGTCCCAAACTAAGCAACGCTTGTACTATGGGTACCGTACAATGGACTGGGGGCTCTCCTAGTGACACCCAGACCTGGGCAAATTACGAAAAGACCATTTCCGAAATTTTCCCCGACGGGAATCGAACCCGCAACCACCATGTGCAGTGAGCCGAGCGGCTTACGCTCGAACCACTGCACCAAGCGGTCGTCCTGCCTACATAATGGCTATTAAATTATTTATCTGTGTTATTTTATCCGATAAAATCCATGAACTAAATGGGTAGTTCTAAAATGAAAGGTCTTCTACAATACTCGTAATGTAGGTTCTGAAACCGTGGTATGCATAGGTATGCAAACTGCTTAGCATTACAATTTTATGTTTATTACCCAATAAGCATAATACCTGGGTAAGTACAGTATACAGCATGGTGTAAAAATGTAAATTTCTTTTACATTTCAATTTAAAACAGGATATTGATTATGTTCCTAACTTCCTTCCAAATTGCTTTTTCCGATTTAAAATGTTACTTGCACGTGCATTGCAAAAATGTGCAATGTATAAAATGTACATTCTGCGGCAATCGGTAAGGAACTGATTTTATTATATTTTCGGTATGTAGGTACTTATCCGCCTTCATATAAATATAATGATAGATATCTTGGTACTGTTAATAGTACATAATGTAATATAGGTACTGCCTACCTACCTGAAATATAAATATGGCAAATACAAAATTACGAAATGAATCGCACAATAATTACACCAAAAATATTATATCTAATAATATATACGAGTATAAGTATATATCTAATACCTATATCAATTCATATAATTTGTGAAAATTTTCAAATAAGATCTTGAAATGAGAAACGGATTAAAACCAGTTGCAATGAAGGCTGTGGAATAGGAAGCACTCTGAAGAAGGTGACTGGTAGGTCGAGACCGCACAGATACATAACATATCTATAACTACCTACCTACTTATGTGTAGACAACAATGGGTAGATACAGTCGACATTATAATCTTAAAGGTTATTTATTAAATATGCCTTCACTAATTGTATTGTACCTATAGGTAATACCTACAGTCGGCATAGGAACAAAAAACTACCTACTTAATGCAAACAAAATGAAAAGCTGCGTACAAAATATTCGCTTATACAAACCGTGAAGGGACACCGAGCGCCTCGGCAGTTCCCTCATCTCCAACATCGTTAATAAAAACAATATTCCACTTCCAAGGTAATCGTCATTTGAACCAATTCATAACACTACACTTTCATTCCTCAAACCAGTTTTAGATCCTGTTCATTCTAAAAACTTTACTTTCATTTACACTCGGAAAAATCACAAAAAAAAACAATCCTCCCACCGAAAACAACACTATTTCGATTTTTAGCAACTTGCACAATATTGCGGATCTCTGGGTATACAATGAACGAGGATCAAATTAAGAATGCGGAACGTGTCCATTAACGACCGAAATAACAGTTATTTTACATAGGGCGGTGCGTGCAGCAGCGTGCGCCCACGGCGGCGGCGGGAGCGGCGTGCGAGCGGCGAGCGGCGAACGCGGAGCCGCCGCGACATGGCGCGATGCACTGAATCGCGGTGGACTTGCAGAAATTTGCAGCGTCGCCGCCCTTGACGGGGGCGTTGCTCCGAGCCAGGGACGGACACCGAGCTGCGCACGCGACGCTCCCCGCCACCCGGCGCCCGGCACACCGGCCCATCGCCACCCAACGAAACTATCGTTATAAACCGCCACCCCGACCTATACGACCACGAACAAATGAACTCGAACGACCGCTCACTGAAACCTCGCTCATTAGGCCGGAATGCTAATTGTAGTGTTCTAAGTTTGATTTCGATAAGCAATATGCATTGATCGGTATCGTAAGCTATTTTTAGCCGGTAGGCGCTGGAGGGCGGCGACCGTGAGCTCTTGCGCAGAGCAGACGGCGCCCGCGCACCACAGATGTCAGGGCCACATCGCCCCTTGTCCAATACGATGTTGTACTTCCGCCGGCCGTAAAAATATTTAAATTGCTTCTAATTTTAAATTTAACTCGACTGATGTGAGAGGAGTCTGTGAATTAAAAGCGCTCACACGAGCGCTTTCTTCTCATATTTGCGGTGAAAGAACGGGCGGCATCGCGGAATGCGCCTTGTAGGTATAGGAGTGACGTCGCCGTGGCCACGGGAGGCTGGAATGCTGCCTGTACCCTCCGCGCCGCCCCTCGCAATCCGGACGCGGCCTTTAAACCGCTCCGACGTGTTTGCAGAGTTGTTTGCACATTTTTTTACATTCCCGTCCTTTTATTAAACCCTCCTGTAATACCTACCTCAATATAGAAATAGATATTGTATGAAGTCGTTACATGGGGCAGAGTTTTCTGCGGATATTTTATCAAATCTTGACAACTTTCTGAAAAGCCTCTCTTGGGACCAAATATAAAGTGAACCAAAAACAAAGCCATCAAAAATACCTATAACAATTGCTTATTTTTGTGTATACCTTATATTAGAAGTTATGTATGCAAAAATCCATATCAACCCTGAACTCAATGGGAAGTCAGGTAGGTACTTAGTTAGGCAGGTTCCAGGCACCCGTGTTTCTGGTTGTTTAACATAATAGACGGACCATCAGCGAAACTATGAAATGGATAAGTGAAAGAAAGTGCAATCGATTTCACTTTCAAAACTAAATTAACTTTCTCCAGTGACATGTCTTACGTAATCTGAACAAAACAAGTCGGTAATAACCGCAACATTTATATCAGCAAAGGTCGTCGGGCAGCATTTATTAACAAAAGTTATCGATGTTACATTACGCTAACACCGGCCCGCGTAACAATAATAATAGATTTGCTTATAGATCATCCGCGCCATCGCCTCTACTCCTATAGCATAACATTATTTAATATTAAGATGCCATTTATGAAAGTATCTGCGGCGAACTGGCCCATTCATGTCTCGAAAATAATGAACGAGCATAGCATGTACTGCGTGAACTTAAGCAGTCCACAATACGAGCTTACAAGAAGTCGAAAACTTTTTGTGCCGATACTTTCGTACAGTGAATGGCCTGCGCGGAGCGGCTATCCACCACAAGTCGCATACGTAACAACCCAGTCATACATATAACATGATGAATAAAAATATTTTTGTGTCGGTATGCGGCGAGATGACTTCTGCGAGGCAAAGGGAGGCCACGCCCTGGACTCCACAAAGGTACATAAATCCTTACGTGTAAATAGCGACTTTATGTCCCTACTATTTAGATGTACATCGCGTCAACCATATATAACGTTTTTTTGTTGGATCTCAAAGGAAATGCCGAGACTTCCAGTTTAAACGGCGGGCGGATAACTTGATGCTCATCAAAGAGTTTTTGAGCCTAATTTCGTGATAATTTTATCTTTCAATGCAAAAAATTGCTAGCAGGAGATTGAGATAAATTCAAGGAATCACAACTGCCCTGTGAAATATTTGTCCACCTATCCTACTAATATGATAAATGCAAAAGTTTGTGAGTGTGGATGTTTGTTACTCTTTCAGGCAAAAACTACTGAACGGATTTGGATGAAATTTGAAACACAGATAGTTTATAACCGGGATTGACACATAGAATACTTTGTATCCCGATAATCCCGAAATTTTTGTTAAGTTAAATACTACTCGGACGAAGTCGCGGGCACAGCTAGTTCTAATTAATAATAAAATAATTTCGTGCCAGACCACACAATTGACAATCACTTTCAATCAAAAAATGAGTTTGCAGATGCGGTATGCAAAGTGTTGGGTGAACAATGAAAGCCGACGGGCAGGTCGTGGTCGTCACTTAATGACCGTGCGGCGGGAATCCAGCCCACCTTACTTTCCTCGCGGGAATTCATTTGAAAGTACTTTTATTCAGTTTGAAATATTCCGAATGAAAAACATATAATTGTCTGGCTGATTAAGAATCGCGGTCATGAATATGAAATATTACATGTATAGGAATTTCAGATTTACACACTCGAAACTACATAAAGGCTAACTAATCGTTGATTAATGTAGAGTTTACTAGTACTATTCGTAGCAATGGCAATGGCAATGGCAATAGTAGCGTGGTTAATAATGGGTATTTTAATTGGCAAACATCATTACTCACAAATTAAACAAAATCAAATGAATAACGTTTCGTCAGTACAGACCAGAGATTTGTAAATTGTTATTAAAAAAGAAATACAAAAAAGAAAAAAAATAAGAAATTCAATAAAAGAAAAAATAAATAAGACTGACAATGAGCATCGCTACAGTTTGATGTGTGCCGAAAGGCGTAGTAGCTCATGACGAACTAAACGGACTCTCCTCCAGCGCTGATTTTCAACCAAAGCCTTCTCAATAACTTTTTATTCCAACCTAGACAGCTAAAGTGGCGCAATCACACAACATATTATTTAACAAATAAATAGTATTTACCTAAAGGTAAATACGCTTAAAATATCTAAAAAAATTACGTTTTATAAAATATTACTAAGACAAGAAACCAAAGTATCGACAACTTTCAATCGAATGTTACGAGTATATACTAAGAATTTGTCTTGAAGTCGAAGGAAATGTCCGACAAAGAATGTAGATAATAATACAAAATACCTAAATGAAACATCGCATGACTGGAACACTTGTGAGGTTTTGCCGTCGATAATGTATCAGAAGGCACGTACGCAATGCCGTCCAAACCGTGCACCGAAACTGCGTTGCGCCATGTGGTACGGCGCACGCGCAGGTGCGGGGAGCGAACCGCACCAGCGCGAGGTGCACTTTCACGGCCCCGAATAATACCGCCAAAAGAAGAGTTTTAAAAATGGAATATAAATCAATAACTACTACTACCTTCATAATTAAGAAACAATAAGAACTTGGAAAAGGAGTTAATTAAGAAGCTTGGTATAATGATATCATACAAGCAGATAATCTTTTTAGGTAATCACTTGAAACATTCATAAATCAAATTGTAATTTCGCGATTTCTTCAGCACGCGTTTTCTATATATGTATATAAAATGAATGTTTGTCTGTATGTCCTTTATAGATTCGTAAACTATGCATTTGATCATGTCATGATCTTCAGCAAAGTGATGTGCATGAGCCCACAAAGGTTTCTGAGTTGGTACGACCAATCTTTGACAGCGTAGCAACGCGCGCAGGGTACAGCTAGTGTTCTATACTAAGTGAAACAGAAAGGGTATACTAATTTTTTTGCACCTTAAATTTGTACATCTAAAACTATCGGCTTTGTGGGACAGTTGAAGTACGTAAAGGTTTTGTAGACTTATGAAATCTGTGAACAGCTGTATCCCTATAACGCCTTTTGTTTTTCAAGGTTCCTCCAAAGCTGATAGTTTTAAAATTACAAAGTTAAGTTTTTTTTAAAAAAGTTTACCCTTTCTTTTTCAACCTGTATAAGTTACTATTATTTAGGTTTGTGGGTAATAGCAAGGATATTAATGTAAAATTCTCAAAATACGCGTGTCTTTATTTTAATACGATTGCCCCAATAAAAAGAAAATATCAGTACACTCATATTATTACAAGAACATACCGTTAATACTTAGTGATATGTGAGCAATGAAAATTTGTGTCCAAAAACTCAATAAATAATGTGTTTCTCTATGGGTTCAACACACTAATACGATCGAGAAATTAACATAAACATTAATTTTGCAACGATTATGTTTCTCTAATAGCATGCGGTTGGACAAGTTTTTGATATGATATATATATAATATAATATTATAATACACCTGCATAATATCAGTTGATCACGATGTTACGTTATTAAATAAGAAGCTATATTATTATTGTTTTCACCAAATAGGTACCTATATTAGTATTTGTAGTAAATTATTATCTGAACAGCACTAACTGTAATAGACAATCTATAGGTATCGTATGCAATTAGTAGGTACGCATTTTTATTTATGGATGATCACGTGGTGTGGAGACTAAATAAGTAGGTATCCAGTTCTCCAAAGAACGCTACATTATTGAACCCTCGCTAACACGCTTGGGAAGGTGGTGATCCAATTACAAGGCACGTTTCGCATCAGGTAGCACCTACCTTGAAATTCCGACTAGTGGTATTTTTTGTTTTAAAATAACTTCAGCAAACGTGACAATAACTAGGTTTGTATTTAACCTCATGGAGCGCATTGACGGTAAAAGTGTGGAGTGTTTCGACTGTCCTTAGTATTCTAGTAATTATTAGAAGACGCAGTATATACTGTACATTCTTATTGCATGGATAGATATAGGTATATTTGCAATTGCAATTCCTACTAAGTTAGTATACAGAAGCAATGATAGAGCCAGCTGTGGCCAATTGACCGGGGTAGTATAGTTCCACCCTCTGACAGAAGATCGGCATGTACATGCTATTATAGCTGCAAGTCGTACGATAAACTCAGTGCAAAGGGTTATTACAAAATCTCGGATTATTCGGATGATAAATCAGCATGGGACTAAGCAGCTCAAATCTCGACAGTCAATAATAATGACAAAGCGTAGCGTGTATTGCCCCACTAGTCCGAATTATTTGTGTAATTCTTGGTAACATCAAAAGTCAACACACTGGAGCTATTATAATATTTATGTTAATATCTACTACCCTTTGTAATTATTGAATATAAGCAACTGGCGATAAAAAAAATATATGACATGTAAAAAGACAAGCCCGCTGAGTTTCTTGCCGGATCTTCTCAGTCGAGGTCGCGTTCCGATCCGGTTGTAGATATAAGGAAAAAAATATGTAAAATTGACAATTTGTAAGTGCCCCCGTAGACCTAAACAAAATAACCGCTTTGAATTTTAATTTGAATAAGTAAGAGAGTCGGAAGCCCATACCCACCTCTGTTCCACTGCCCTTAAGGTGGACAACGTTCGAGCAATGCCTTTGGTACTGCAAGCATCTATAGGCAATGGTATCGCTCATACTTTTGTTTACCGACTTTGTTCTATAAACATCAATAAGGAGAGACGAAAACAAAACACGCACAATCGTGTGACGATGAAATCTATATAATATATAGGAAAAAGAAAAAAAAAACTTTAAAACGCTTAATACGAAAATAGCGCGGACGGAGGAGTGTGAAATTTGGCACACTTATCATACTAATATTATAAAGAGGAAAACTTTGTTTGTTTGATTGTAATGAATAGGCTCCGAAACTACTGAACCGATTTGAAAAATTCTTTCACTGTTGGGAAGCTACACTATCCCCGGGTGACATAGGCTATAATATATTTTTAAAAAAAATTGGGATCCTTACTAAAACTCGAATAATGTAACCGCAATGTACCCGTGCGAAGCCGGGGCGGGCCGCTAGTAGTTTATATAGAGAAGGAGTGCAGAATGCAAATATTTTTATATTATAATACTTAGAAATACATTCTGCGTGCCAGTATCAATAGTCTTTGACAATAAAACCTTAATGACGTTTAAAATTAAAATGAATAATTGAATTTCATGGTCGAATTTCGACCATTATAACGGGAATACTAGTATTTTTAATTATTTGCAATTTTCCGATCAATTGAACAGCAACTCGAGATGCGCAAGCCTCCTGCGAGCCGCTCGGCGTTTGATATGCGCTTCATCCGGCTTAAGGTAACGCGTGCCGCATTTACCACTTTATCACAGGACACAATCTGCATCCCTAATAATCATGCTGGCAACATTTCAGCAAATGATTAATCTTCATACATATTGTAACACTAGCTAACAGCTAGCTAGAATATAACCATTTGAAACTTCAATACGTATAACCCTGGTATATAATTAACCTATAAATATAATATACAGCCTGGCGCTACCATGGCGACTTTAAATTAACACACGTATTAGGCTTCGCATTTTCAGATTTTCGAGATATTTAAATTTTATTAAACATTATTGATTATTGAATTTTTCAACATTTTCTGAAATACCATTTTGGAACAGCCTGTACGTAAATAACTCTAGCGCAGAGGTCATCTGCCGAGGTCACGGATAATAACATTTCTTCAATGAAATCAAAACGAAAAAGAAATACTATTAGAAATAATAATAATACTATTAGCTCGCCCCGCTCCGAGTTGTAGGTAAGAGCGTAAGAGCAGCTGAATGAATCGGATTTCAAGGATAATGCCAATTTGATTACTTTATTTATTATCTATTTTATTCGAAAGATTTATTTTTTTATTTATGGACATTTCTTTTTTATTATTACTATTATGATTATTGACCACTAGCCCTACCTGTGTTTTAAATTAAAGTCGCCATGGTAGCGCCAGGCTGTATATAGCCTATAGCAGGCAGGACGCAAGGTGTCTGATAAAAAAAAAACTTTTTCGCATAATGACGTCAATATAAGTTCAACATGATATAGCCATAAAATTATACCCTACTGGAAGCATAAATTAGACTTTATTATTAATTAATTTTCTTACCTTCCCAGAAATTTCTTTCAAACGATGATTTTCGCTCTTTCGTTTCGTTGACATCGATTTGCTTCCTGTAACAAAATAAAATATTTTTGAACATTTTACGATTAGATGCACCTATCTCAGAATATTATTATAATCGATAGCGTTTCTAGCTCAAGGTTTCAAAATATCTGACCCATACATAATTCCATATATTTCCGAAAACCCTTACTAGCACTCCTGAGAATTCATTCATTAAAAAGTAGAATGCGACTTCACTACACTTCAATATTGGCGTTTTTATTACCATTTACGTCATTCTTTGAACATCTTTAAATTAACGGTACACATCTTAACAAGCCATGGACCATGCAATTATTGTCTTCGTACATCCTCAATTTACTGAGCTTGTTGATAGAGACAGATTTTATATAATTATTAGGTATTTTAACAGCGTGTTCTACATTCTTTCTCATGCAAAAATATTTTAAACTATAGTTTATAATATTTTAAAGGCTATATAGCTTCGCTAGCGTGTTTTATGAATGCCGTCAACAACGCCACGACCCATCCAGGTTACACCATAGTACAAAATTGGTGAAGCCGTTGAGGAGAGAAATTACAAGCACACACATACACCGGAATCTATACAAATAAATAAAATTGGAGTGTCTGTTTGTAATATCAAAATAACACATTTTCACTAAATGCATATGAAAGTACATACAACACCTATAGCAAAAACGCGTTTTTTTTTTGTCTGTCTGACTGTCTGTCTGTCTGCCTGTCTGTGTGTTTGTTCCGGGTAATCTCCGAAACGGCTGGACCGATTTTGACGGGACTTTTACTGGCAGATAGCTGATGTTATAGGGAGTAACTTAGGCTACTTTAATTTTAGAAAATCAATTAGGGTTCCGCGTAAAAAAAATAAAAACACATAAAATCAAAGAGTATCTCCGAAATGGGTGGACCGATTTTGACGGGACTTTCACTGGTAGATGTTATAAGCAGTAACTTAAGCTACTTTAATTTTAGAAAAACAAAATTTTAAAAAATGTGTCCTTTCGCGCGCGCTCAGAACGCGGGAGCGGGGTTTTTTGTTATGTGCTAGTTTTATATATAAATAAACGGCAACCCCAAGAAAACATATAGCAAAACGCTTTATCAACTTGTTGCTAATGTGAAATACGTAGTATACCTACATTTTATGAATTCACATGCATATTGTCGTCTCTACATTTTATAGTTTATACATAAGAATGCATAGTCGTCTCCATTGCCTTTTGGGTGACTTTGAGCTTCCTTATGAGGCCCATTGTGAGCGACCGTGTCTCAATTCCATAGGTCATCACTGGAAACACACACTGGTTGAAGACTTTCGTCTTGAGACACTGCGGTATTTGGAGTTTCCCTGCGAGATCGAATCAGGAATGAGGAAATACGCAGAAGGACCAAAGTAACAGACATAGCGCGCAGGATTAAGTGGCAGTGAACGGGGCACATGGCTCGTAGAACAGATGGCCGAGGGAGCCGAAGAGTTCTCGAGTGGCGGCCGCGCACAGAAGGTGGACCGATAACCTGGTGAAGGTCGCGGGAATCTGCTGCATGCGGGCAGCGCAAGACCGGTCATTGTGGCGAACCTTAGGGGAGGCCTATGTCCAGCAGTGGACGTCTTTCGTCGGAAATGATGATGATAATGCCATAAGAATGAACCAATCGGTTTATATAGTTACGCAAGTAACCTATTTTGTCATAACCTCCTTGTAGAGAAACATGAATCCGTCGTCGAAACTTATAACTCTGTGCGTTGAACCAACTTAGTGAGTCTCATTCCCCTTCAGGTCGGCAACATGCGAGAAATGCCTATGGTGTTACAAGCATATATGTATATATAGGCTACGGTAACTGCCTAACATCAGGTTCGTCGCAAACTTGTTCGCCAGCTTCGTTACATAAAAAAAAATATATTCACCTTAAACCTAAAACTTGACTACATAATTCCGAGTCCTCTTAAAGTCTAGTCAGTTCTCAAATTGCATAATAAGAAATAAAAATTGTCTGAGATTATGTACTATGGTAATAGAGCCCAGTGAATCGAGGGTAAGTACGGTCACGGCGCGATACTCCGCCGGTATGCGTAAATGAATGGGCAACGTGATGTTTTGCAATAAAAATGCGGGTGTGCATTTTATTTGCAACGCAGCACCTTTCGGCGGCAGCACCTAATGAAATTAATCGTTGGCACGTGTACTGAGCGAGTGATTTATAGCAATGTAAGAACATAGTACCTATACTGATATGATAAAAGTTATTTAATTTCTCCAATTACTTGCAAGAATGGTATAGATGTAATCCGAAAGCTTATTGGTCTAACTAAATGCACTGGTCCTATTACATTACTGGTAATTCCAGTTAATTAATTACAATTATTTATTTCTATTTTACTTTTAGTTTGTTTATTTTTGTTTATTGTTAAGTAGTTATAATAATGTATATGTCAATTATCTTCATTTTTTTATGTAATTATAGAATTAAAATAAAGATCTCGAAGAATTTAGGTCACCTGCAAAAAAATAATTATTCAAATTCTTTCATTATTCATGTGTCAAAGACAACAGTGAGACGTAGGAGAGCCTCGATTCTAGCTGTGCAATCTACTATATCTATCAGTAGTGCAATGCAACAGATATCTATGCATATCTCAACGTAGTTACCCTTGGTTTGCACTGGACGAAACATTCACACGAAACATGTTGTTGTCTCTATATTTTGTTGCCATAAAATGGTGACAACAGTAATTTTTATATGAATATTTAATACAGTGCAAATTATTACGTATTACGTTGTAACAAAATTCTTAAACTTAATACATTAATTATACATAACCAACATAATGTATTGATGACGACCAGAATTCTCTCAGCAGTGAAATCAGCATGAACAAATGGTGAAATCTTGGCACACGGCAATAAACTTAAGTCCCCTTCATTGCACTCACACGAATAAAATCTCTTGTTGATTTCCTCCTGTCGAGAAGACATTGGACTTCGTTTCACACTCGTAAAATACTTGATGCAGTATGATCACAGTCCATATACCAAGTACAGTACGCACGGGACGTTTTATAGCGAACACAACAACCTGATAACTTTTACATAATGTTACAACAGTTTTCAACTATGTCTAAGGAATTCAACTTACCTAAACATCAATATTGTGGAAGTAAATAATCACCACATTGCAAATTATCGATGTCCACACTTGAATCACTAATATTTCAATAACAAGGCAAATTTTATTATGCAATTTTTAAATACAGAGAATATTACAACGTTATTGGAATTCATTCAAAACCATTTGACAACGAATAACATCGAAAACAGGTCATCGGTTGGCTTTACCGAAATGTCAGGGTCCGCAAGCGGCGGCGGTGACTAGAATCAGAATGCCAGCAGTCTTCGAAGTTGGAACGTGAATGCGACCGATGACATAGGACCAGATTTCCTTCAATTTAAATAAATTCAAGACCACTTCACCAAAACTGGTTTAAAAACTTCGAAAACAATCTTAAAAAACAAAGCAACATAAATTCCTTTACGATTTACTTACAACACATTGAGAGCAAGGCTATTTATATAAGTTACATTCATGCGAGAAATATCTTTCTTTTTGTAACAAATAGCGATGACATAATATTGACCTTACATCTTCATCTTTATAAAAGTTTATTTACTGCATTACATAGGTTCCTGCGGTAGGTTTGGTAGCGATATATACGGCAGGTCCAGGGGATACGTATGTAGAACGATCGCGAAAGGCAAAATGGAATCGGGCCTAAGTTGATACAGGCTAGGCTAACCACGTCGTGACTCCCCGGCCCGCGCTCTCCGTTTTGGTCGGCGAGCCGGCTAGCGCTCGTTGCGGCGCGCCCGCGCCTCTCGCTCACCGGAAAACCTTCGCGTTATTATTTAGTTACAACCACCGGCCTACTTGATCGCCTAAACCTTCTTTGGATAAACCGGTATTCGCTCATATCACACTTTTGCACTCTCCAATATGTCCTGTTCAACTTTGAGTGTTAAGGTCATGTCGAGTGTCTACTAGTGATGTAACGAATATTCGCATTCGCATTCGCGAATATTCGCATATTTTTTGACATTCGCATTCGCATTCGCAAGAATCTATGCGAATGTTTTGCGAATGTTTTTGAAAAACAAAAAGGAATACACCTAGAAAGAATTATATATTTTTTCAAAAAAAATACTCGTAGGTTGGCCCTTATAGCACTGCTTTTAGGTTACACCGAAAAATAAAAGTAATGTACCTTTAATTGATATGAAACATTGAATACGGCGGCTCTCGTAACCTTTATTATTAATTATATATATTAATTTCTGCGAGATGAATAAACTATTGGCTACCGTATAAATAAAATAGTAAAAAATTATGTTATTAAATTTATTAAACCGGCATTCATAGACATCTTAAGCAGAAGTGACATAAAGTTTTATTTTATGTTTGGACTGGTTAAAAGTTCTCAATAGGAGTTTTAATTGTGTGTGAGTGATTAGACTGGGTGCATAAGCAGGGGTGCGTGGGTTTGAGACTCAGTCCAAAATTTAGATTTTTTTTAAATGAGTTATATCCATTATGAAAGTAAAGATTTTTTTATCTACTATTATAAACCATTTATAATGTTGTTCTAAGTCAAAGCATGAATCTTGCTATCCGCGTAAAAAAGGCCACTTTGAAGCTCAATATTTCGTAAAAAAGGTATCTTCGACAGTTTTTAAATATTAATTCCCGATAAATATTAAAAAACTGTCAAAGAAACCTTAAAAGTATTTTAAAATACCTACTGAACAATACCTCACTCGTGGGGATGAGTAAAATTTTATTTCACTCCTTTTAAGTACGGGAGGTAAAATGGAAAAACTTTGCTTTCAAAATATAAATAAACAGTTTTGTAGCGGTACACAAACTCTATTTTTTGCGAATTTGCAGTAGATTATCCCTAATAGTCTCTAAATAAAATTACTGTGATGTCATAGAGACGGACAGACAGTAGTGGCGAAACTATAAGGGTTCCGAGTTTGACTACGAAACTCGGAACCCTTATAGTTTCAAAAAAACTTATGGCGCGCCATATTGTTTTATTTTTCATTCATCCTGCAATTCTCTAGGTCTTAAACAAATTCGTGAACTGTGTTTTTTCAAATAAGATAGTATTATTTGTAATATTTTTTTACTCGCAAGTGTGTTCTAAAATGTCGTATGATACGCGTGAGCATTGTTCATTACACACCTTGGCTCCATCACAGCCCTCGCGTTAGTTTCGGGCTGCAAACCAGTCTTGATCGTAATGTAATGATCAAGTTAGCTTACTTGTACATAATGCACTTATTTACTTATATTTTAATTAAAAACATATATGGGACTGTCTTGAGTTAGGCAACTAAATTATATATAGGATATTCTCTATTGTTCTTGTTAGGCTAATTAAAATATTATAAACTCAATAAAATTTGAATATGAATTCAAAATGATTAATGCAATAATACTAAACTACCCTCATATCAAAACATATCTCTTCGAAATTAACTTTATATTACTAACTTCGTTCTTTCAACCTGTTTGGGTTCGACTATGTTCGGCCGACACGAAATGCCAAACCAGTCTAACATTTTGCGCGCTCTTTATAAACCGCCGACGAAAAAAGAGGGGTGTTATAATATTAACATGTGTATCTGTGTGTCTGTCTGTGGCATCGTAGCGCCAAAGTGGATGATCTGATATTTTTTTTGCTTTTTTCGTGAGAAAGGAATTCTGATCCAGAGTGTTCTTAGCTATGTTTCATGCAAATTGGTTCAGTCGTTTGAGAATTATCAGCTCTTTTGTAGTTTAAAAAGTAGTCGCATCGGGATTTTTTTTTAATTTTCACTTTTTTCAGTATATAAAGTCAACATTCGCATTCGCATTCGCGAATGTTAGAGCCAAATATTCGCATTCCCGAATGTCAAAAATCCAACATTCGTTACATCACTAGTGTCTACATTAATAGAGCCATGCGTGCATTTACGGTGGTAGAGCCAAAGTATAGCCACATGACTTCAACAGCTCATATATATGCTGGCTCGACCGGGATAGTAGCACCCTCTCACATAAGATCAGCGTAAAGTAGGTCTCATAGCTGTTTTTCGTACGATGTGAGAGAGAGCCGGAAGCCCAGTCCCCTCCTCCTATCTTTCCCACCCTCTATCCTACTCCCTTTCAAGTCGGAAATGTGCGAGTTATGTCATTGGTATTGAAAGCATTTATAGGCTACAATAACTGCTTAACATCGGGCGGATCGCACGCTTGTTTGTCGACTATGTTATATAAAAAATAGACAGTAATGTATGACCCTTTCCAAGGACTTCATCAATCACATACTAAACTATGGTGCAATCGATATTTACGTTACCACAAAGCAATTTACACAACTATACATCAAGTTATTATAATACAGATTGTTGAGAAATATTTCCACGACATTTGTCTACGACATTGGGCAACTATTAAGATAGTCAAATTCTAAGTTACGACTATTGATGACCACAAATGTATTATTATCGAGCACTGATGATGTGACCAATAAAGAACGTTTCCACGAAATATTTTATATAAGTATTAAAATTGCTAGTTTAAATTATTTAACGGTATTAGGCGCACTTTCATTTTAGAAACTAAATACCATGACATTGACTAAAATACCGAGCAATTGCAAAAGCACTTCTGAAGCGTTGTAATTAGAATTCTTCAAAATACCAATATTAATCTTTTCAACAGCGAGAGAGAGAATTATATTACTACCAACGCTGTTCGGAGGAGAGCCAAACAAATGAACAAATGGCTTATGAAAAATTATGTTCACTGCATTTATGAGTAGTAGACACTAAATAAGAGTGTTTTTTATAAAATATTAATATTAAAAAATCAATACAAATAAATAAAATTGGAGTGTCTGTTTGTAATATCACAATAAGCCCTTGTCACTAAATGCATAATATGAAAGTACATACGACACCTATAGCAAAAACGCGATTTAACATTTATTTTCTGTCTGTGTGTTTGTTCCGGGTAATCTCCGAAACGGCTGGACCGATTTTGACGGGACTTTCACTGGCAGATAGCTGATGTTATAAGCAGTAACTTAGGCTACTATTATTTTAAAAAAAACTATTTTTTTAAAATGGGTCCTGTCGCGCGGGCTTAGAACGCCGAAGCTGGCTTTTTTGTTAAGTTAAATTCCACGCGGACGATGTCGCGGGCTCAGCGAGTATACAATATAGTTAATTCCATTTCCAAAACTCATCCAAACCACGTATAATATCGTAACTTAGAAACATTCTGTATAGGTATTGAACTTTGATAGGGTGGGCAAGTGTGGTAAGATCAACTGCCTGTACCGGACCGGATCCCGTTAGCAGCGCAGGCGCCCGCGCTGCATTTCCCGGAATCAGCATCAGCCTTCACTTTATTATCTGCTGCTGATGTGCCTTACACAAGGGTTACTGTATCGTTGATGTTTGACATGGATTCAACGATTTAATACCGTAAGCTTGTAGGAAACGACCTTTGGAAAGTTTACTCAAGTTAAACAGGTTATGGTTTTATTATTAAAAGGGCGTTAAGGTCGCGTCCGTTGCGAATGTTATAGCTACTTCAGATATTTTGTTTTAAAATCAATTGCAGTAGCAAACGCCCCGAATATCACCTCCAAATCGTTATGCAGAAAAAAGTACCTGCTTTCGAAACTCGCTTTCAGATGACATCAATACCTTATCTACTCATTTTAGCGATTATAATGTAAATAAAAATAAAGTAGGTACGTAAAATAGTAAATAAGTATGTATTGCAAAACATACAATGAAAGATTAAATGCATGTTGTTACAGAGATAAATATATATACGAAATATGGCGTTAATACCTACACTTGTACAGGTTTGTTGTCACGTCATGACCACAAAGGAATTTTGAAAGTTAAAAGTTAAGCGGATGTTAAGCGGTCCGGGCGCACCGTTCATTATCTAAGTTTATTTCCTAAGTGTAACATAAACATGTCCTTTGCATAGGTACCGATTTCAGGTCAACCGCATTATTACGGATTCGGATTGCGTAATGATAATAAGAACGTAGCGCTTTGGAATTAATGCTGTTGTTGGCTTATTTACCAAGCCAGTGACGCCCACCGAGGTGAGGTGGAATCACTTGAATTTTCAAGGACAGGTCATGCTTCACAGAGTCAAAACAAAATTACAACCAAGTACGGTATTTTTATTGCGACTTTTGTGTTTAACTAAAAAATGAGCGTGTCTTGCTATAACTTATGCATACTCTGGAATAATTACATAAGAAATAATGTGTATCGTATGAAATAAGCTCCTATAAAATTACTATGTAGCTTGCACTGGTACTTTCGAATTAACGAACAAATGTTTGCATGTGTAACCTTCTTTTAAAACAGGGCAACGAACAAGTCGATAAATGAAGAGTAGCACAAGCGTGCGAACAGGGTCGAACGTGCTATTGTCACCACAATATCACTTGACGATATTTCCTACCAAAGACTAATAATATATTTTGGCTTAGGATGGACAGGAAGAAATAGTTATGACACAGCTGTAAGCGAGATACAAGCATACACTTTAGCATTATAGTAAACAAGATACATAGATTATAAATTGATCTCAAGTCTGATCGATTTATTAATACATGCCATAGAGTTTATGGTGTCTCGCTTATTGTACTGGTTTTTATTTTAACTTACACATACAAATAATACTTAAGTTTCTATACATAATGCTGTCTATATGAGAAATTCTAAAAAGATAGCTTTACTATTATAATTAGTATTTCTGTGTACTGTTACTGTCCCCTACAGGGGTACACAATATTACCTTTCTATGGCATTCTAATTCTATGTTACCTACAGACGAACACCGTGTACACACTATAGGTACATGGGCAAGATCAAGGCGCCTCGTTCACCGCTTCCGCCTCTCAGTTCGGAATTCCATACACTCGACGTCGATACGGGTTAAATTAAATGACAAAGTTAGAATGCGGCGTTACACGCGGTCTCGATATTGCAAATATTGTATTATTACAACCTACTTTCGTACGAGGAAATAAGTTTTATTTGCTGATAGATACCTACTTTATTTGTAATGTCTCTCATTCTTTACATTATTAATGGTTAATAATTTACAGGTATGTTCGTATCGAGAGTGCAATTGCAGAGATAACTTTATTAAATTTTATAAATTAATTGGTATAATGATTTTGTAGAAAATATAGAAAGCTGTTTTAAACAAGATAATTAAACAATTTGTTTAAAACTTTGTATTTTAAATAGGTAGCAAGGCGTCGGGCACATAGATACCTAGGTACCCAGCTGTATATCTACTGAGTGAAAAATATCGCGTGTAAGCGCACGAATCATTGCCAAAACATGTGTAAGCTAGCCTACTTTAATTTGTAACAAGTCACTTTGAAACTATCTTTACGTGGGTGTTAAATGTTAAGCGGATAAGAAAAAGAATCCCGATACCATCGCCGTGATCGATGCCTGCGATTATCATCATACATGAGAGAAAGTATGGACAGATACAAACATAAATTTAATAACAGTATTAGATGTATTGGATTGCAGAGACGGCGTCTGAGAGTTGCAGGGCCAATCAGTGCGGGCGGTGGCGGCCGCGCGTGTACCGTTAGCCACCGCGCCGATGCCCACATCAGACCATTCAGCCTACTTAATAACAGATAATGGACCAGTCATGTGAGATAATATTCCAATGACAAGATTTACAAATGCAACCGAACACCGAACAGCTTTTATGACCAAAATAGAAAATCGTGTAAGTAGGTAGGTTAGTACGGATTTTTGTTACGCTAAATCTTAATCAGCATTTGGAATGCAATGGCAAAACTCGGTAGAAGGCGGTGACCAACATTCGCGGCCGATAAGTGTTACACGTACAGACGCTTACAGAATACGATACTAAAACTAAGAAGATGGTCCGTTAGAGAATACATGACTGAGTGACCTCGAGCGCCGCCTCGTCGCCGTCGCTAGCGCGGTGACTTGCACATTGATATAAAACAAAACCGGGCTCTAATAATAGATTATATGCAATAACCACGCCTAACCGCATTCTAGGACATGTCAATATTGTGTACCTACAACGACCATTTACATTACACCTATCCATGATGACGATCGAAACCTCTGTAAGTTCTCATTATTATGGTATTCGTTATTTGAGTATGTTTTCTCTCTCGAACTAGTATGTGGGTCATATCGTGATCGTTATTGCTTCGATTATCTATAAAAGAACATTGCCTTCACAAATATGTAGGACTGAGACCGAATCGGCTAGTGATGTTTATAGCTTTAACAATTTCAAATTCGAATCCAATTATATTTTGGCATCGATACAAAATGCAATAAGTTATTTCGTCAATAGTAGACTCGGGTTATTAGTGAACACTAAAATAATGAAATCATAACGAAGCAATATGAATAATATCATGAGCGAACATTGAGAGAAACAGGAAAACCAATTTAAATGTCTCCTTTCTGAAATTCTCAAGTATAGCCTTCCTTTTAATTTGCATATTTACGAGTTATTACACAATTCAATATGGCACTTGAGTATAAAATTTTCCGTGAAATCTTGATATATTTTACTGTCCATCGGCAGCGCCTGCTCAGATATCGTTTGTCTAAACCATAATCCCCTATTATAATTCACCTTGCACCAAAAATTCGAAATCAAAACACATTGCAGTAGTTCCACTAAACGCCTAATCTAGCGTGTGAAGTTGGTATAAACGTTTGAGTTTTGATATAAACGTCGAAAATTAGAGCAATAAACGTTCAGAGAATTGGTACGTATTGTTGGTGGTGCTTACGGCGAAAGTTTCCGAGAGAAACGGCAATAGACTTGTTATACAGACTTGGAGAGTTGCAATAGAGGAGCTCGCTACCACGGCGGCGCAGGGCAAGCGGCAGTCGCATTGCGGTAATTAATGCAGCCCTTATGAAAAGTCTCTAAAACGAATCATTTAATTAACTAGGTATTTTTATAATTTAATTGTATTAATTTCCTTGAGTCGATAAAGATGGATTATGTTTTGTGAAAGCACACTTTAAATGGTGCAAATTAACATACAAATTTTCGTGTAACATAATCTACCTAAGATACTGATTTTGCCTAGTTTGCATTAAGGTCGTAGGAATAAAAATGGTTTTAAAATAATTGCAATCTCATCCTTATCACTCATTTGATGAAGATTTCGGTCGTGTTTTTATTTTAGTCGATCACCTAAATCTGATTGCGCGTTAGAGCTACACTGATAATTTTATAGAGTCATCGCCACTTTAAGAACAGCTATGGTACATGACATCGGTACGTACTGTAAAGTTTGTCATACACGGATGATGTCACATCTCATGCCAAGATAAAGAATGGTGTGTCACATTTAATGCTTAATTAAAACTTACTTCTTATAAAAAAACGTAAATAATTAACTACATTTTCGGTGCGAACAAAAGGAGGCCATATCCAGTTTTAGACATGACTTCATTTTGTGATCAATTTGAATGGAAACAGTAAAATCTCAGCGGGTCGATAATAGTCTGAAATAACATTTATAAAGGCGATCCTTTATAAATTCTATTTCAGACGGAGCAGTACACTATCACTGATGGATAAAATCATATCATTATTTTAATAGGACTAATTTAAAGTTTAAATCTCTTTACATTAACCGATCCTAATATTATAATCTAAAATATTTTTAGATATAAAGATAAGCTAGTTACAAAATTTACATTAAAATCACACAATATTCTGTACGCTAACGAAAGATTGGTCTGTAACAGCTCCAATATAGAGTCTACTCTACATCTTTACTCATCAGAGAGCTATTTGACAATTACTTACCTAATGCAATATTTACACACATAAGTACGTAAAATAAGCTGTTACATTGCATTTGTTGCACGAACAAAATAATCGACTTTAAATCTCGAGCCGAAACGTGAAATTCCAGTCAGATGTTACACAACATCCACTTGCAAGTATTATACACGTTCAGACGTGGTCTTACCCATGAATAATCCCCCACTGCAAATGGTTTGCAAGGTTTATCAAATTGTTTAATTGTTAATCCAGAACGAATTAGGATTTGGACGGTATTTTTAGTAAGTCCTTTGAAAAATGGATGAGAAAAATGACCAATTTAAGTAAATATCAAGCTTTTTTCTTGGCAATTCCAAAACAACGCCAACGTTTTAACAAGTTCATCCAAGTCGTTGAAGCGTAAAAGAAGAACAACCAAGCAAACGAACGTTTCTCTTACCTATAAAGATGGACATTCTAAAAATCCGGTGCAAGAAAATTAAATAACTATTGCTATCAAATGGGCTGATAACCAATATTGAATTTTATTTTACCTGTGCTTTTTTGACGTTTTGTCAAATATTTTTTCATTAGTATTAATAGTTACCTATTAAAGTTTGCTAGAGTAATGGATAATCATAAGTCTAACTTTAATGATAATGCCATAAAAAAATCTCACCATCCTCATTAGTAAGTCCATAAGTCTAGAAAACTAACATAAGAAAAGAAAGTCTGCCCGAATAGAAAGAAATTCCATATTGTTCTAGAATCAATTACTAGATAGGTAAAAAAGTGTGCTTAATAGGCTCATCGATCATAAGTGACGCGTAAGTCGTGAGATTCTCGATTGAGGACTATCGATTGAATATTTTACGGTCATCAGCCGTAATAACCACTCATTGTTATCGTATGCCATGTATCATTCCACACTCTATGAGTATAACTGAAGAGTTAAATGTGGTAGAAGCAAGCTGAAGCCTATTAACTACAGCTCATATACTCAAATTTGAGTAATTTAAGGTTTCCATTTTAAAAGATCTATAAAAAAGGAAAAACTAAAAAATATAGCAACGTATAAGCGATTGATGAACTAAATGTATCAATTAACTGGCGCCTATACTCACATTTGAGTAATTTAAGGTTTCCATTTGAAATTTAATTTTAAAAGTTTTATAAAAAACGTACGTACTAAAGAATAAAGCAACGTATAAGAGATTGATGAACTCACTGTATCAATTAACTAAGCGATCGACATTGATTGCAGTGTACTTTCTATTTCATATTCTAAGGCCATGACGATTCTTAATACTCTAATCATGAACTATTACGAGAGTTTAAGCTGATATGAATTGATTTATTATCACGCTATTAACGTTATGAGTGACTATTGCGCTAAGTTTTGTTGCGAATGTAGTTTTCAAAACAGGATTTTAACTATCGGAACTGAATTGATGAAAAAAATAAAGCTTTTTTTAAGTACAAAAGTTTACATACAAAGTACTTGCAAGCTCGTTATAAGTTCTTATAATCTAAGTAATAGGAAATGAACAATGCATAAATATAACTAATCATGGCATCCACAGTAGGTAAAAACCTGTCTCGTGGAAGCCAGTTCTAAATAATTAAATAAAAATTGGATCTGAGTAAAAGTTGGTAAAACTTCCTGTCATATAAACGTACGAAACTTATGAGCTGAAAGCATGGTCTTTTGGATATCTGCAACTAGCAATTTACCCAGCATAAGATACCTTCCTGTATTCAGAGTAGGTATATATCACAGTGCTTACCTAAGTCAGTCCTGGAAAACAACAATCTGGATCGTTTGGTCTTCCAAAACAACGACATTAAATTAATTTCCCTAAAATTTATGAATAATAAATCTCTGTACAAATGACTGTCGGAATTGAAATAAAAGTATACGTAAACATGGTTTTTGTGTGCATACCGTACTCAAACATCGTCAAAAGTGGGTCACAAATATTTGACAGAGCTCTTCATTTCACCAATTTTACCGTTGACATTGCAATGTTTTCGCCAGTTTTTACATACGGGGCTGTTCTAACTGTACCTATATTTATCGTGTTGATGTAAATGTTACTTTGTTTTTGACACATTTTTGTAGATAATATTGATAATACTTTTTGATGTAAAACTCTTAAACCTTTGCTAAAAACTGACTTTTCCAACGTCAATAGCCTAGTTTTATATGGAGACGGCTCTCGTAGCTGAGAGGTTCCGGGTTCGATCCCCATCCTGGCCATTAATCTATTGTCGTGAGCCCACTCCTAATAAAACATTAGCTTAGCTGGAGGGACTAATGGAAATACTCGTAATAGGATAAAGATTACTAGCAATATAAGTTTATTATGCTAGTAATCTTTAAAAAATATCTAAAAATAAACTGCAATATGCTCTGCGACAGTTCACTCCGTAGGACGTTGACCTCTTCATTAACGCCTAGATAGTTTTCCGTGAACTGAGCATGTACATAGCAACCCAGGTATCATGTAGAGTATAATGTAGAGCAATAGGAACAAAAATAACATTCAACTAACTGGTCACGATAAATATCGGTTCAGTTTCAATTTCACCATTCAACTAATAGAACCGCAACATTGAAATCACAGGATATTTGGAACATTACTGACATGGAAAAGACGTCCTTATCGTTACTCTAAAACGATATAGCGATCGCAGCGCCATACCAACAATGTATTTTAAGCTTAATCTCAAGTGGCTGCACCGTTATATACGAATAAATTAGAGCCTTTATAGCAGTTGCTATTCAAATCTTATAGTTGTCCAAGATTTCCAATGTGAAACATACTCCATCGTTTACTAAACATTCACAATGGGCCATGGTTCGGGAAAGACACGGTTTTTTCCGAAGATGATGAGTATTGCAGCAGTATTCATCTATGCGGTAGGCTTGTTCGTCAGTAGCCGGATACATATTCGCTGAGTGCGCGCCGCGCTAGGTGCATTTTCAGACTTCAGAGTGTGGCAGGCGGGCGAGGGCGCAGATGGTCGGCGCGCCCCCTCGCCCACATCCAGCCATTGTTACCCGCTAGTTTGCATGAAAATAGAGAAAACTCTCCATGTGTGTCGCCGTTCCAAATAAAATATTCTTTTCTTTGTTTATGCTGTCCCCGTACTACTAGTAAAAGTATTGTGTGCCGAGAAAACAATGAAGTCAGGTATTTTATCTTTTTTGTGAATCTGCACGAATTTCCTTAGTTATGCAAAAAAGTTCCCAGCCGTTTTTGGCTTTCATTAAATTAGGTGTTAAATAATATCCGTGTAATGTCTACTTTGTTTTGAGTATTTCTCCAGAGGCGGAGGAAACCAACAATTTGTGCATAATATCTCATTGTTGTTTGAATTTTGATTCAATTCATATCAAATCATCAAATTGTTAGGCTGTTGGCTACTTTCGTAGTTCTAGAAAGTATGCAATAAAAAGATACGCGAAGGAGTAATTAGTTGGCGGTTCAATTAATCTTTATATCGTGTACGGTGGAGTTGCCTAGCGGAATAAATTAGAAGGAGCCTAGTTCGTGCTTATCTACCTGTACGCTTACATGAATTATTGTACGCAAGCCTGTTTTCAGATATTCAGAGCACAAATGCGGCGCAACCAAGTACCTGTTTATTGTTACCTAATGCAAATACGGCGAGCCCACGTGCATGCCTTTGAAACAAACAATGCGCCAAATAACTTCATTAACTTGCAATGTCTCAAACGTCTGTATCTCATAAGATTTAAGCATTGACTTATAGAGTAACGTAAGATGACAGCAATCTATGAATTGAATTACAGATCTAAATTTGTGGTTTAATAATTGATGTCATTTATGTTTTGTACCAAACCTCATCATAAAAACTATAAGGTATCAATAGGTAGGTACTCATCTAGAATACGAATTTCTTATTGCTATATATACAACTAGCGGCCCGCCCCGGCTTCGCACGGGTACATTGCGGTTACATTATTCGAGTTTTAGTAAGGATCCCTAATTTTTTGAAAATATATTATAGCCTATGTCACCCGGGGATAGTGTAGCTTCCCAACAGTGAAAGAATTTTTCAAATCGGTTCAGTAGTTTCGGAGCCTATTCATTACAACCAAACAAACAAAGTTTTCCTCTTTATAATATTAGTACGATGGAAGAGAAAAATAAATTAAGACTAATAAAAATACTCATAATCTATACAATACATACATACATACAAATAAATAAAATTGGAGTGTCTATTTGTAATATCAAAATAACACCTTTTCACTAAATGCATATGAAAGTACATACGATACCTATAGCAAAAACGCGAATTAAAAAATTTTTGTCTGTCTGTCTGTCTGTCTGTTTGTCTGTCTGTCTGTCTGTCTGTCTGTGTGTTTGTTCCGGGTAATCTCCGAAACGGCTGGACCGATTTCGACGGGACTTTCACTGGCAGATAGCTGATCTTATAGCGGGTAACTTAGGCTACTTTGATTTTAGAAAAACAATTAGGGTTCCGCGTAAAAAAATAAAAACACTTGAAATCAAAGAGTATCTCCGAAACGGCTGGACCGATTTTGACGGGACTTTCACTGTTAGATAGCTGATGTTATGAGCAGTAACTGAGGCTACTTTTATTTTAGAAAAACAAAATAAAAAAAATGGGTCCTGTCGCGCGGGCTCAGAACGCGGGACCGGGCTTTATTGTTAAGTTAAATTCCACGCGGGCGAAGTCGCGGGCTCAGCTAGTAAACAATAAATGCAATGAATTTCTATTTCTTTCAGTGTGCCAGTACACGCCCATCACAAGAAACTAGAGAAAACATAAAGTAACTTCCAGTTGGAAACGTTACGTTAATTTCTAACTATTCGCTCGGCTCACTATAAATGGATATTTTCAATCGCAACCTATGATTACTTCCCCGGTGAAAATTTACTTTCTTTCATTGATGAATGAGTTCTGCTGGAAAACTGATTTCCATATAACGATCAAACTTTGAGACCTATGAACATACAGCCATAAGTTGCTAAATTAAATACGTCAAAGCTACGTTCACTTAATCGTTGCTATATTTTATAGGTAATATTCGGTTTTATTGAAGACTCATTCCAATAGTGGTATTAAAATTATGAGCTCTATTTGCTCTTCGAAGTAGATAAAAGGTTTGATCCAATTCACTCACAATAAAGTACCTACCTATATACAAAGTTCATTAGAGGAAAGTGGAGGGAAAGGACGGCAAATAAATTAGTTTGAAGGCATGCCACCGCAATTACTTTCTCACTAATCGTCTTGATTAACTTGTGAACATTTAGCGGTTTCAGGTTAGTTTACAAAAGAGGTCATAATTAACGCAAATGGTTTAGGTACTAAATTCACCTATTTCCTTTTTAAAACTTAAAGGCTGAAGATCTTAGGCAGTTATATTATTTTATGAGAGACTATCAAGTGACGACGACGAATAGCCAGGTTTACTTCAGAATGGGTCGTATTTATTTTAACAAGCGAACGAGCCCGGTGACGGATACGCGGAACAAATCTTTTGATGGTGCATTTGTCGCGCCAAGAAAGGTTATTGTTCACCAACGAAGCTATTTGTTGTATTTTTATCTCTTCCGACTAAATTCCCAAACTAATCCGACAATATTATCTACCTTATGCTTGGCACAACGTAAAAAAAATTAATGAAGGCAAAACCCATTTCAAAAACGAGATTTTTGTTATTTCATTAGCGAAGCCATACATGTATCAGTTACGCTAAACTTATGCTTTTAATTAAATTAATTAAAAAATACCGTTCGTTTTCGAATACCTACCTGCTTCAGAATTATGTCCGTTTTATAACCAATTATTTCAATGACCTTTCTGTACACTGTTTATTGGATACACTACCGAACTGGGGTCTTTTATTTTCAATGCGGAGGTCGACTTAACACATTTAAAATTTTACATTGCGACAAGCTTACAATATTGAGAGAGGTCGCGGGTTCAAAACCAACCATTGCAGTCAATCAATCCGCATGAAAAACCATTCATCTAGCTGCATCAGATTAACGGCATGGGAGTTGGATATACCAAACACACTTCGATAATCATCTATTGTAAGAATATCATAAAATTTAGGTCAGAACTCATTGAATTGAATGCACGGCACAAACTACGGCAAACAATTGAATAAATTAGTACTCACCCGCTATCAGTGACATCAGCTGATTCATCCAGTTCGCCGATGGTATCGAGAGATGCTCCGGAACCGTCCTCCCTGGTCTCGGTGGGTGGCGGCGGCGGAGCTGTCGTTGGCCTCGTTAACTGTGGCTCGTTACTAACTTCCTTGTACTGATGCTTGGGTACAAAGTCGATTAGGCGTGGCAACACCTCTGGTACCGAATTATTGTCTAACTTTTCAACTGTTTTGTTGTTCATCTCAGCTTCAGAGCGCTGCAGCCATGTTTCTATACAGGTTTTTTTTGTAGGCGTCAATAATGACTCGGGAACGGGCGGCGGGGGAGTTTCTGGTAATATTGCAATCGGTCTTGGCTTTCTCTCGCTAGCAGAACGTTCAATTCTTGTATTTCTCGGCATAGGCTTAGGTTTTTCTATTATATTTTCTTGTTTTCCATCAGCTTTCTTTGACTGGTTCATTTCAAGTTTGCTTGTAACTACTGTTTTATTATTGTTTTTATCGTTAAGTATTTTTTTAGAAACTGGAGCTGTATCTTCGATATTATTAGTATCATGATTAATAAATCCATTTATTAGAGTATTTTCTGTTAATTTTGATTCATTATTAATCTCGTATTGTTTTTCTGCGTAAAACTTTTTGTTTGTCATATCTCTTAAAATATTTGTATCAATATTTTCAATACAATTTAATACTTTTTGTATATCGATTGTTTTCGGTTGCATCGTTGGCGTTGAAGGAATACTATTCTCTACAGAGCTTGCTATCGAACCAAGTCTATCAACAACGGTCGATATCGAACTTCCGGTATCATCAGACTCAGCATCACCAAACACGAGGCAACGCTCCCAGTCAGTTGAATGCAAATCAATGTAGACTTCAGCATCGGGAGGCATCACTTTACCATCTGATAGGCGGCGTACCAAACGACGCACTTCCTCTGGCGAACCCTTTTTCAAATAAGCGATACCTTCTTTACTTTGACGAAGAATGTGACTGTCAAAAGATGATTTTCTGGATAATTTGGTTATAGTAGCGATGGCGTTGTGTTTTCCATTCATAAGGCTTTCTTTATCGTTATATATCTGTCCGTCATTATTATGAGCGAGATTTTGTTCACCAACAGTCTGTAGGGTAGATTTGTCCTTAAAGGAATTTTTCTTTCCAAGTTTTCTGGGAGGCACCGGCGGCGGTAATGTCGTAGGTCTCATAATTTCTGACGACTGTTTTATATTCTTAACAGATTCTGTGGAGTCCATATTATTTGGTTCAGTTTTTTCGTCTTGTTCAAAGTGTCGTACAAGCAGAGTTAGAGTTTCATCTGAGTCTTTAAGTCTCCGAACGCAATCTATTCTCGTCAAATTAGATACTGACTCTCCGTCGATTGCTAGTATTTCATCTCCCGGTATGAGTTTACCCCACGGGGCGCAGGCATTGGCCGCGGGACTATCCTCGGCACAAGATTGAACAAGTAGCCTTCTAACTTTCTCTGCGGCGGCAGATCCGCCTTCGAACTTGAGGCCCAACCCCAGACGTTCGCCGCGCGGTCTACGAACGGTAACTTCGGCGGCACCGGCCGCCGCGCCCACCGTAAGGACGGTTACAAAAGAAGGATCTCGGACGGAGGGCCGGCCTTCGCCAACCGGAACTATGGTGACGAAGTCCTCGCCAGCCGCGTCCGTCGCCATGCCGCGATAAACGGGCTCGCGCTCTTTCCCTCACCGTTTGAAACACGAATCTGCAGACAAAATATATTAATAGGCTTGCGTAATATAAAAATGCAATATAATGTTTTGAGTTGCGCGCGCGACGAACGGCACGCGAGAACTGCGCACGGCCTCTCTCTTTCACCGTTGCACTGCACTTGAACGTTTCGAGATGAGCCGAGATCGGAAACGTTGGCCTCCGTTATTACCATAAAGCAAAGGTAACTCGTCAACCAAAAACACAGCCTTACAAAAATGAGAACCTACAAGTAATTATTATTAATTCTGTCTACTTAAATTATTCTATTCAACTTAATCGAAATCGTTGTTAAGTCACGTCGTCATTAGCAACTACCGCTTAAAAATAAATTCTTTCGTGGCTATCTGTAACTACGACGGTCGTTTTTGCTCAATGGAAGAGCACCTACTTACTACTCACGAACGTTCAAAACTTTCGTTGATCGATATGAAAGTATAACGAGCGTGTTCGTAACGAGGGAACGCGTTGACCACAAACAGTCGCATCATTGGAATGGGCGAGATGTGGGTCAATGGTGCCAGAGGCAGAGCAGCCGTTGGAGGCTTCGTGGAGAATCGTATTAGCATATAGCGCGGGGCGGCGGGACTGTTGCTCCCGGATCCCGTTTTTAAGGCCTACACGTTCACATGGTTCTCGTATTTTTTTACTAGCTGTGCCCACCGACTTCGTCCGCGTAGGATTTAAAGTAAAAAAAAACCCTGATTATCGGGATAAAAAGTATCCCGGTTATAAACTATCTGTGTTCCAAATTTCATCCAAATCCGTTCAGTAGTTTTTGCGTGAAGGAGTAACAAACATACATCCACACTCACAAACTTTCACATTTATAATATTAGTAGGATTTAACGTCAACGTTTCACATGACTACAAATTTGTATACAGAGATTATTTAATTTGTAATTCAATTTAACTGGACTAACGAAAGTACATAATAAATTTTCATCCCTAGTTGTTGACTCAACTTCATGACGGTTAATAAAACATTTTGCTTGTCCATCTTTTTCAATGCAAATTCTTAGGTGCTCAGCTGGGTGAGAGTGTTTTGTAAACCTACACAAAGATTTAATATTATATTTTGAGTGTTGAAGCACTATGATGAGTTTTCAGTTTTTCGAGTACAATTGAACCCACAGCAAATTACTGATGATTTAACAAATTTTGTAGAAGAGAATTCCTTTTGAATAATTCTACACAATTTGTTTGTTGTCCTTCAAATAGCAAGCAATATCTCCAAGCTTAAAATAATATCTCAGTTCATGAGCTAGGTAGGTACATCAAGTCTTGAAGGATGTTGTATAAGAGCGACTTTGCTTTGAATAATTGGAGAAAGTTTCGTAGGTACGTAAAAGTCATGAATACAGAGGAATTACAAAAAAAACCCTATCAGCACTAGCGATAGCAGCGGCATTGGCGAGCTGAATAATAAACCAGATAACTTATAACATTCCGATGTCCAGAGTTTTGCCACCTAAAAAGGCGTAAACGACGAAACTGGTTTTCAATCGATACAATCTGTAAATATAAAATGGCCTATCCTGGTGCAGCAGAGCGGTGCGCGACCTTGGCTAACGAGCCTCGGGTGAATTGCGAGTACCACCGAGGCGGCATCGACGGCTCGTTTCACTCCGTTACCGGGTAAACAAAGAAAATATTGCTGCATCGCATATGGCATTGTTTAGCGATATCTCATAATTGAATCTTTACATCGTAACCTACAATACAAAAGGTTTTTGTTATTCAGAGATGTTCGAACGGCATTAAAAAACACACCTACGTATGGAAAGTAGGTAAATCTTGTTTAGTTTTATGGTTCTGCTTTGTATAACGTTGGATACCATCTACCGTTAACCAGTGATGAACTTGGGATATCATAACGTATGCCTATCCATTCATAATGTTGTATTAATGGCGTTACATATGAATATTCATTGCGCTCACGGCTTGGCTGTAATCTGGCGTAAGTGTGTTGTTTTAGACTCGAATTTTGAATATGGGCAATTACACAGCTTACGAGCAAGTGGGTGAAATGTAACGCCGCGCCATTGTTCCCGCGTTTGTACACATTAACAATTCATGAACATCGTGCACGATATTAATGTTGTCTCGTACCAATAAATTGGAGTAGATTACCTAATAACACTGGTATAATGGGTATCTTATGTGATTAAAAGTCTGGAGACACTATAATGAATAACGCGCAAACAAATCTAAGTTTTATCTGTCTATATTTATTTTATTGTACCTTTTAGTTTAATAGTTCCAAACAAGTAAATGCTTTTATTCTAGTTTTTAACTTGTCCGCCTTTTTGGTATCAGAAACCGGCTAGATACAGCTATCTTCTATGCTAATGTTTAGAATAAAAACATTAATTTAAACTTGGTTTCAATAAAAGCTCATTACCTACTAATGTCAATTAAACTGCGGATACCGCTGATGAGATACCAATATCACTCACACGAGTAGATACGATTTAACTCGCAAGTACATAATAATTAATTAATAATTTTAGCCCTTTTTGACGTCCCACTCCTGGGCACGGGCCTCCCCTCAACACGAGGGGAATTCAGGCCATAATACACCACGCTGACCCAGTGCGGGTTGGCGGATTTCACATGTCTTTCGAAAATTGGTAAAATCTTCTAAGACATGCAGGTTTCCTCACGATGTTTTCCTTCACCGTAAGCAAATGATAATCATATAGAAATTATGATCGCACATAGATTTCGAAAAATCCAGAGGTTCGAGCCGGGGTTTGAACCCAAGACCTGGGCCCCGCAAGACGCGTGCTTTAACCAATCGGCTATCACTGCATATGACACTTAATTAAACACAATTTATTTTTAACCCATTTATGGCTACCTAATATTCAATTGACCACTTCCACAAACGTAAGCCTTCAGGAACACACGATTATAAAGTCTGAAGAGGCTGATAAACGGAAACCCTGATCCCACGATTACGGGTAGCCGAATCGAAAATACTTATCGTTCATCCGAAACTAGACTAGTTATACTGTACATAGTCTAGAATGTCTAGATAACATAAAGAGAAGTGTAGTGACACATCCTTTGTCTAGAGTGTAGAATACAGTGCACTCACAATTTGCAGGTAAATGTACCATTTATCGCTTATCAGACATGCAAACAGTGCTATCGTTTTGCATGATTATATTCGTTATCATACCATCGAGTCTAATCTAATTAACTGTAGGAGGGCGCGAACAGACCATGACGTCATCACAGTTTTCATCGATTAGACGTATGTAAGTACGTAGGTATCTACTTATTATGTGGGTTGGAAGGGTTCACTTGAACGTTCTAAGTATATATCCTATAGGTACAGTCACAGTTTTATATGTAAACATTTTATTTTTATTTTTAATAAATGTTGTTGACGTCTAGATTGTATGTAAATAATTATAATAAGGCTACATAATTTGGGAGTGACTGTACCTATAATTTTTTTATATCCCTTTTTTCACCTGGCTATGTCATTTTTTTTGTCTTTGGAACATGTTCAATCTTCACTTTAGTTTATTTCTAAGTTATTGTGGTATAAGAACTCCTTTGTAGGTCAGTTAAATAAGTATGCACAACATACGTTTCACTCTTACTTAATTTAGTCGTGATTGACTTTACATATAAAAACGTAAAAAAAGGAAAGTATAACGCAACAATTGCAGTGAGTAGTGGCCAATCGCGGCCGCTCATCGAATTACAGTATCCCCGGGTTGTGCAAGCGCAGCAGTGGCGTGCAACCACCGGTACGTGCACCGCCGACACCGACGCCTCGCTTACCTTACACCCTGTACACACTACAGACAGACAATATCTATCTGACAATAATATTAGTGTTAAGGCTAAAGCGCCCATCTAGCCCGCGAAATTCAAAATTTTCGAGTATTTTTATAGTATATCCAAAATCTGAAAACATTTAAGACAACATTTTGTGATTTGCGACAAACACAGTATACAGTGCGTTTATTAATACATTTATTTTACTCTAAATATTATAACGGTGGATATGATACTATACTTCATTTGTTATAGCATTAGACAGAAGTTAAAAAAGGTTATTTTTAGTGTCCACTTTGTAATAAAAGTACAATTAACGAGTTACAGTTACGATTGACGTCGTATTTAATATAATCTATTTATATACCAGCTTGTCACACCTAACTGTAATAATATTAATTATTTATCTTATTAAATATATTGCCTTATATTTAAATAATGATTATTTCATTACAATTTAAAATTAGTGTCGATGCTAAAAACCTAAAAGAAGCAGGGTTGAACATACCGGGAACGTTTTTCGCTTCATTATAATCCTACCAAATCTAAAATATTACGTAATCCCTTCAGAGGTTATGACAGCAGGGTATTTTTAATTTTGTCGGACTATGTTATCTATGAGATTGACGTAAATAATGTGCTGTCAGTGTTTGTCATTGAGTCATTCGCCTGCACTCTTAAGTTCCTGTGAATACCTTGTTTGTTATTGTTGTCGAATTTTCGTGATTTAATTGTTACTTGTTACTGTTTTCCTTTGTTATTGTTTTGTTATCGTTATTACTGTTGTTATTGACTCGTTTGTACAAAACGTTACGTTTTGTCGAGCTATGGGTGATCCCGGTCCGGGCCCGAGTGGCTTACAACATGTAAGTTCTGAGTCTGCTGACCAAAGCCAACGGCGTCAGAAACGCACCCCCAAAGTTGACCCCGAGGACATAATAATGTCTCCCAAGAAAAAGAGAATGAAGCAAACTCCACTGCGTGCTGTAGAAAAGCAAACTGTAATAAATATTTTCAAGCAAGTTAATGAGTCCTGGCCTGAAGGTTCTCCTCGTTATAAGACTGAGATGATAAAGAAAACTGCAGAAGTTGCCGGTAAGAATATTTATAAAATTATTTCTTTGTATAAAAATATTTGAAAGTAACATGCATTATGATGAAACATATTTTTTATTATTTATAGGCGTATCTCGGGCTACTGTGTACAATTTGCTCAAAGAGTACAACACAAAAGGTCGCCTGCAATCCCCCCCTCCTCGCCAGCCGAAGCAAAGGCAACATGATTATGATGACATAACTTTAAGTGGAGTACGCAGAAAAATTCATTCCTTCTTCTTCAATAATGAGTTGCCCACCTTAGATAAGATACTGGAAGCAGTAAACAGTGACGAGTCTCTGCCAGATTTTAAGAGAAGCAGTCTATATAAAATAATGAAAGAAAAATTAAAGTTCACTTATATTAAAAGGAGCAGAAAAAGTGCACTCATCGACAAGCAGGAGATCATCTTATGGAGACTGAAATATCTCAAAGAAATAAAAATGCTAAGGAATGAAGGAAGAAAAATATATTATTTAGATGAGACTTGGCTAAATGAAGGTACAGTGCTACTAATATTTCTTAACAGTTTGTTACGGACCAAGCAGTGTTTAACCTCCTAAATTCAATAACAATAGATAAGACTTATCTTTTTTTTGCTTGATGGGTCATTAAGTTATAACTGTTTATTATGATATTATAAATACAGTTAAATAAAATAAGAGAAAAGTACAACATCATTTCATAAATTTTTTGTGTGAATATTGTTTTTAAATTAATACCCTTTTATCATACACACAGGTCACACAAAAAGCTTAATATGGCAAGACACCACTATTAAGTCCACAAAACATGCGCATAGGGAAGGCCTATCTACTGGTTTAAAGAACCCAACGGGAAAAGGAAGACGGCTTATCATTGGCCATATTGGTATGCACTTGATTAACTTGCATTTGCTTTTAATATATTAAGTTGACTATCCTCACCGACAACAAGTGACCACCCAATTGCATTGTAAAGTAAACAATATTTTATTACAAATTAACACATGCAAAGCCAACTATTAAAGTTTTAACATAAGTGTTGTTGCTACATATGTAAAGTATATACACAGCCCTATTTCCAGCAGTGAAATTATACCTATAGGGGGTACAGAATAATTGACTTGTATTAATATTATTTCACAGGATCAAGTGAAGGGTTTTTAACGGATGCTGAATTAATATTTGATGCGAAGAAAGGAGATGGAGATTATCACTCTGAAATGGATGCATATAATTTTGAAAAGTGGTTCAAATTAATTTTGACTAAAATTGAGAGTGGCGCTGTAATCGTAATGGACAATGCGCCATACCACTCAAGAAAATTGGAAAAGCTGCCAACTACAGCCACACGAAAGGCAGATATACAAGAGTGGTTAAAAACAAAAAATATTCCTTTTGAGGAAAAAGACCTTAGGGCAACACTATTACAGAAAGTAAAAGAACAAAAACATTCATATCAAAAGTTTGTTGTGGATGAGATGGCAAGAGAAAAGGGTATTTTAGTGTTGCGCCTCCCACCCTACCACTGCGAGCTCAACCCTATAGAATTAATATGGGCTCAAATGAAAGGGTATGTGGCGCAACAAAATAAAACATTCAAATTAGACGAGATAAAACGCCTACTCCCACAAGCTCTGGCTAATATAACACCAGAACGATGGCAGTCTTGCGTGTCACATACAATTAAAGAAGAAGAAAGGTTTTGTCAACTTGATGGCATTATGGATGATGTGGTGGAAAAATTTATTATTAGTGTCGGTGAAACTTCATCATCTTCATCATCTGATGATAGTGACTAAGTGAGTTGATGAAGATGAGGAAATTTCACCGATGTATTGTGTGTTGTAAGTTATTTTAAATAAATTATTGTTTAAAAAAAAATCTTTTATTTCCCTTAATCTTAAATTGATTTAAATCATCATGTAATCAGTTGTTTGATTCATTTTTTGTTGTCAGTTTAAAATGTGATACCTACGATGTTATCCTACTAATATTATAAATGCGAAAGTTTGTGAGTGTGGATGTATGTATGTATGTATGTATGTTTGTTACTCCTTCACGCAAAAACTACTGAACGGATTTGGATGAAATTTGGAACACAGATAGATTATAACCGGGATTAACATATAGGATACTTTTTAACCCAATAATCCAATACTACGTGGATGAAGTTGCGGGGCACAGCTAGTCACATATAAGTTAATACCTATAATATCTCACTTAGATGCATTTTAAATAAGGTTAGCAAGTTTTGTAAATTATTAATTGGAAATGAAACTAGGACTATTAATTTCAGAACTGAAAATCATTTAACAATGCGAAATAACGTATACATAGTTAAACCTAGGTATAGCCGTTGATAACGTCATGTTGCGAATCATCCATCACCGTGCGGATACTTGTTATTAATAAAACATAATATAAAAAGTACTTTTATTTTGTTTATTGAAGTATTTAGCTAGTATTTTAGATTTATCTACCAAAAGTTATGTTAAAACAATTTCAATGTAATGACTCTAAATAAAAGTTGTTTTGACTTGGAAATAAAATGTTTTGCATCCCTGCTTCTGCGAGCCTCTTATGTCTAATGTTATAATAAATGGAGTATAGTAAATCACTAAATATACAACAATTTCCAGTTTTTCTGGTTATCTGTCGTTCTTGAAATGTTTTAGAGTAAAATAAATGTATTAATAAACGCACTGCATACTGTGTTTGTCGCAAATCACAAAATGTTGTCTTAAATGTTTTCAGATGTTGGATAAACTATAAAAATACTCGAATATTTTGAACTTGGCGGGCTAGACAGGCGCCTTCATCTTAAGTGGATTTTTTTTCTTCCAACGCCTCCTATTATTTCTTTCGATTAAATTCGTGCGTGTTCCAAGACAATTTAACTTCCCCGGGACTCGCCGAGGGTCAAACCTCGATGTCACCATTGGTCACCATTGTCGATCCTGGATTACAGGAGTTGCAGTGGTGGGAATGTGTGGCGGGACTAGTTGACAATAATATTACCTGCCTATTATATGTATATACAACTATTGTCTTTCCATTGGGTCAGTATATCTTCCATGAAAAGTAAAAAATGATAATGAAAAACAAGTAAATATGAACTATAATATAATTTACCTTGCAAGTGAAATTTTACACGAACACGAGCTAACCTCTCAAAGAAGGTTATCTGCAAACGGCCTTATTGCCCATTTTTTTGTATTTGGGTCGACAATCGACATATTACTACCTATCCCGATTGGCTGATAAATAAATGTTGATAATTCAACAACTATACCCATAAAAATATTCTCAGCGAAGGAACTGTAAAGGCTCTGAAATGTAGCCATGTAATTATTAGGTACTATGTACAACTCCATGACTCTACCAAAGACTTTATTAAAATGTAGAAATAAAACAAATATAATAACTTCCACAAATATCCTAATCTTACCTTTTGTTTACCTACATTTTTATTATTTTAATAATTATATCTATTCGTTCGTAGTGTGGTCCGGCCTTATAAAGTGCGTGATAGATAAGTGCGTCGCAATACCTTACATTCCGGCCATATACAGTGTAGTGTAGCTCATACGTGACTTGTAAACAAACGGATTTTTTAAATTTCTAGATAATATCACGACAAAAAATATACCTATTCAATATGCTACTTTTCAAATGGCCTACGAGAAATTCACAAGTAAATCACCTTATAAATATAAATGGCATGATAATAATATGCTTCGGTCAATAGAAAAGCCTTCTAAGCGCCTCTATATTGATATCAAACATCCGTTATTACGTGAAGACAACGTTTTCTAAACAATTTTGCAATAAACATATTGGTTGTGGGACCTATGACTCCATCGGCACGCGACATTTACATATGCACCGGCGGCGGCGGCGGCGGGCTCTCGCATCGCCGACGACTCTCGCGCACTATATAGCGCCGTCGGTACCGCCGGTCTATCACGCAGCGCCCTCTTTCACTTATCTCACACGAAATTGAAATAAGATTGATAAAATCTCCGCTTATACAGAACCAGCGGGCCACAAAAGGCGAGTGCTCCGGACACTATCTAGATACGTGTCGCCAAAAACTGCGGCCAGGGAGGCGTACAAACGAACACCGCGGATCGCGATCTCTGATAGCCGAAATAAAATTTCAGAGCGAGCATTCCATGAATTTATGATTTTTTTATCATAAATGTAGGATTTTTTATTCCTATTTTATTGTCTATCTATTTTAACGTATCATTACATTGTACGTAGTAATTTCGAACGCACCAAAATGACAGGGGTAGAGATAGACAGACGAAAAAGAGAAGCGGTCAGTTCGTTCAATTAAAAATATATAAAAATAAAACAGACCAAGATTTTATGTTGTGATTCCAATCCCACATAAATATAGGCATATACGAACTTATCTAATAAATATAAGGAAATCCATTAAAGAGTGTAGGCATGCCAATATTCAGGGGCTGAAAAGGTGAATGTTCTGTTTTGATCAGGCAGGCACAGAACGAGAAACTTAATAAGTTGGACTCCCGCGGCGCAATATCGCCCACCAGATTAAGAAGTAAATTATTTATTAAAACCGTCTTAGACGTGGATGAAGTCTTTATAAAAACTAATCAGAAAGCCTTCACATGCCTACCTGGCATATTTATATTAGGGAGAGAAATAAATCTTCAAGAGCCGAGTCTTCAACTGAATTCGATTTAACCGTAGTAGCTATGATTTGATTCATCATGTCATATTTTCCTCATGATAAATGAATCGAAGATGTCAATTCTGTCGCACCATTTTTCCCTCGTTCGTCTTCGATATCTGTCTGCGATAGATATAATTTATTAAAAATGCCTTAGGTATTAGTGGAACAAAATTAATAGTTCCGTTAGAAATCGCATTTACCTCTTCATTTACTTACAACTGTTTATTTAAAATGAATTTCATATGAATATATAAAGATAATTCGCATTGAGGGTAAATGTGCTGGGTATAGTATCTAAAGGCTCGCCCTCTTATTGCCATTGGAATCGAAGAACACTGCCTACCCGTCCGGTGAATTCAGGTGTGATAGTGTAATGTTATTGCGAAGTACCGAAGTACCTGTTGCCCGCGGCTCCAACCGCGTGGTACTTAAAATCAGTAAAGTAGCCTGAGTTACTCCTTATAACATCAGCTATGTGCTAGTGAAAGTACCGTCAAAATCGGTTATACCGTTTTGGAGACCAACCGAAAACATATAACAAAAAATATTTTATGTTATATTATGTTCCTTACGAGTATACTTTTTATGCATTTAATTACAAACAGACATTTCAATGTTATTTATGTTATAGGAAGATTAGAGTTTGTAGGAAGTGTTACGTAGACCGGCGGCCGCGGTGTGACATCAGCCAGGCGAGGCGGTGCGGCTGAGACACTGAGGTTAACATCCTATGAGCGTCCGTGCCGAACCGATCAACCAATGAGCTCGCCTCTGAATCCAAATAATGTTTAAAAGCCTGTTCGACGCTGTGATTTTTATAACCGTTCTAGAGTTCTAGCAGGTTATCGCGACCGCAGACACCGCTAAGCGCGCTCTGTGACCCGGCATGAATGAATCCGTTGCCAGACGTCTCTACATGAATTGTTAATGTCTAATACAAACAATCTCACCGCTTTGTTATGAATGCGCGATTTAATTTAAAGCTGTAGGTACGTATGTAATGTGTGGCAGGTAGCCGCAGCCCGCCGCTACCAAACGAATTCCTTTCGGACACATCTCTCGGGTTGGAAAATTTTGCATTTATTTGAATTGTTTTGGAAACTCGAACGTTTACGGTAAGATATAAAAGAAAATTACCGAAGTTTAACAAACAATGGATCTCATTGGAGTCTTATGGAGATTTTTATGTCATAATATAAATTGTTATTCGTGAAGTTTATCAATAAGAGAAAGCGCACACCGGCCTGAGTTTGTTATTGCATATAAGCTTTTAATAATGCTTTACGTAAACGCTTCTAAGAGATACGATTTTGATTTGCCGCGAGATAACTTTCATGTCTAGGTAGTTACTTACATGTAACTAATCAGCTGATTATCTCATTCATTTTAAATGTCGGAACTGATTTATATGAAAGTGAAACAGTAATTGAGACTTAGAATTAAACTGTATAGTAAGAACCTGTATGTTTATAATGATTAGGTACCTACCTATATTTATGATGACGTAAAGTACCTGTTATTTGTATTCGTTCCTAATTCCGATCCTTAAGCCCCATTATTACATAATAAGGTGGGTTTTGGCTAATATTCCTATCGAATGCTAAACTCAATTAAGAATATGTTTAAATATGTACCGACATTGGTATTTCATACCTTATGTAACTTTGTACCTATCTGTGTTAGTCAAATTATGTATAGTGAAAACTAGAATAAACAATAAAATTAAATGTTTTCAAAATAATATTCCATATTGCCAATGGAAATTACCTTAATACGTAAGGCGTAGCAGCAAGGGCGGGCGGGAAAGGAAAACAAGGAGCGACGCGGGAAACGAGCGAGGCGAGGGGCGCGGGATGCGGTGGGCGGGCGGGCGCGCGCTACGCCGGGACGGGAACGCGGGATTCAGCCTCGACGCGCCCCTAATCTCATTACCGCGGAAACGTTGCCCCGCTGACCTTAGCCCTCAACTACCCGGCATGGGAACCCGCATAATAATTGCGCGACGCATACCATTGTTTATATCGTCATAAGAAATATGTAAATTAATTTAGTCTAATACTCACTTTATTGTTAATTCTGTCCAAGCAATCACCAAAATAAAATATATCTTCTTCGACCACTCAGTTTCGGCAACAATCACTGTTTCGAAATCGTCCCACGACACATAACAACGTTCAAAACATCGTAACTCATCTGGTGCGTGGGCTTCGCGATAATTCGTACGAAATCCTTTCGTTTGCGGCGGTGTAGTCCGGCGATGTAGCGCATACGGGCGCAGCGCGAGCGAGCGTCGCGACGTCGGCGGCGCAGAGCGGCGTGTGCGCCCGCGCCGGCGGTGGGGCCGACCGGTCGCAACCGGGCCGCGCTCTCACCGCGCGCCGCCGGCCGCCCTGCCACAATGTCCGCTATAATCGCACTTGACACCGTGCCACGTTCGATCTACAAGAAAGTTTCACATATCTATGTCATCGATGCGAGGAAAGTCTCGGGAAGATCCGTTCCGCACTCTTTTGTCAATTACATCCCTTCGGTTTCGTTGCGACGGTACTGGCTCGACGGAAGGCCACACAGTTGGTATACGCGACTAATTGAATTAGGTGATTATATCGACGATTTTAGATATCGCAAAAATCAACCATCATCAGGCGGCCTTCACTATTACTTATTGACGTCCTTGTAACAAATCCTACCAGATACTCTTCTCAGCAACGCGCATCCATCATCGATCTATGACGAACTGGAAGACAGTGAAAGTGATATCGCCAATTCTATCAGCAAGATAGCAAGAAAGATTAGTTTGCAACCACTTTTCCTTCTTGTCATGCAGACAATCAACCACTAATTCAATTATTCGGCGCTCTAAGCGCTAATTCCCATAATAAAACAAGTACTATAATCTATCATTGAATTGATTGTATACATCAAAGCATACCAAAACAATGTGATTTCGTAGATTGAAGATACAAAAACTGACAGTTACTTTAATTTTAAATTTCTCAAGCCTGCCTACTGAGAGGCGGATGGCACAGAGAATCATCGTGACGAGGCAAATATTTCATCAGCTCAGTAATGACTATAATATTGTACCTACTTTATTCAATTAAACTGCATTAGACAGATCAATCGTTTGTCAAGCAAATCTTACTTTATTGTGACACCCGTATTGTGCGATTTCTAAATTATTCGTCACCTTCATAAGCAGTTTCGTAAAGAAATGTATTAATTATAAACAAAGATGGCAAGATAATATTGTAAGCAATAAACATAATATACAATTGACGCATTTGACACGCGAACATAAATTCAAATTAACAGGTAGTTGAAAATTTAATTGATAGTTAGTTTGAATAAATCAATTTTAGTTTCGTCGTAGTTCTTGCTGGTTTTCATAATTATTATTTTTTGTTTTTCTATAGTTCTGACTTTGAAACTGGGTATGTACAGTGAACTAATTTTAAATAGATTGGAACTTAGTACCTACTCCAAAGTACAAAACTTGGTCCTTCAACTTAATGGCCAGCATTAAGAATCCTCATTCATGTAAGGTTGTATAATAAATTACCTTTTTTATAGCCGTAATTACAGAAACGTATGATAATGTTTATAGACTGTCGGCCGTTTGATATAGCAAATTTTGTTGTGCTGCCTAACGGCTGCCCCAAATTACTGCCGCCGCCTAATGTATGCCTCGCGCACATTGTATGGAACGCTAATTAGCTAAAACTGAATGCGAAAATATAAATTATCTATAGTCAATTGAGGGGACAGCCAATTACTCGTGTTCTCGCTTTTGGACAGGTATTTATACAAAATGAAAGACTGAGCTATCTCTACTTTTAGGAAACTAGAACGGTTAGGTCCTATATTTAAACGTGAGTGGTGGTTCATCTTTGTTTACTTAAATATTTTCAGGAGATTAAATAACATTATTTTTATAACTTAGGTTAGTTTCCGCAATTAATTAACACTAAAAACAAAATAATATAATAATAATAATTTTAGCCCTTTTGACGTCCCACTCCTGGGCACAGGCCTCCCCTCAACACAAGGGGGATTCAGGCCATAATCCACCACGCTGGCCCAGTGCGGGTTGGCGGATTTCACATGTCTTTCGAAAATTAGTTAAATCTTCTAAGACATGCAGGTTTCATCACGATGTTTTTCCTTCACCGTTAAAACAAAATAAAGTGGAATAATTGGTTTTTTTTTAGTCTTACTAAGTATTTTTCTTCAAAATTTATTTTAAATTAATTTAAGTGTTCTTCTCATACAAGCTAAATGAGCACACATCTCAATAAATAAACATTTGATCACGTCAACATTATTTCTACGGCAGTTTAGCAACACTCCTAAAGGGGGAACAAACATGACGGCAACTGCATTTTTCTCATTCGAGGTTAATGAAAATCTCGTCGGCTTCTTCCATAGTCGGCGTGAGAGGCTCACCCAATTACACCCGGTAAGGTTACGCATGGTAGGCACTACGTACTCTCTACAACTGCCACTGCATACTGCGAAAATTGCTAAGTTTATTTAATTACACATAACTACTTTGTAGATAAATTTGCAACGTCTAATCGACATAATTTCCATCATTTTTTTAAATCTAAAACATTATAATCTAATCTAGAACATATATTTTGTATGTAGGTACTTATTATTTAGAAAATGTAAATAATTTTGCCATGCTGAAGCGAACCCAAGATGATACCCACACTTCCCCCACTCATCCCATCAGACCCAACATTTTTATTTTTTGAGGCGATTGTATGCGTATACCTCATGTATGCATATACCTCATGGACTTAGGGTGTCGATACCAACCTCCAACTTTGATTAGGCTGGAAGGTTTCGCACATGTCTGTGGAGCCCTACATCAATTCTGAAGGTACAATATCACAGACGTGCAGAAAGACGTCAAAATAACATGCCTTTTTGCACTGCAGTAGATAAATATCTATTTAACCTACCTCATGAATGACGCGGTCATACCTACGAATAACAAAGAATGACCTCATTATCACTTGTAGGTATACCTACTTACTTATATAAAAGTACCACTTACTGTAATTAATTTTATTATGCCTATTTGCTTCATACGCCTTAAATTACTTTCAAAATAAACTAAATCAAACAAAGGATCCCGCGTTACTGCATATGTTAGAGATAGAAGTACTTGTTTTGATTCCCACAGTGACGTCATTTGATAAGGTTCTTGAAACGGGATTCCACGTAGGTACCTACTGTAAGAACCATATATACATCACCGTCGGACACATAACATTCCACAATTTGTCACGAGTTTCATATCCGGTACCCGGCGCTCTTGTCTGAGGGAAAACTTCCCAGTCACTTTGCCACCGCTGCAGCAGAATTGTCCTTGATGATATATTTTTTATGATTTAATGTGAACGGAATGTCTAGTCTAGTATAAAGTATACTGAACATGCACATTTATGTCAAACCTAAATTGTGCAGGACAAGGTTAACCTTTGCAGGAGATGTACGTAATACGTATTTTTTGGAGTATTCAGAGAGAAGCCTTTGCTCAGGTAAGACACACAATCAGGCGAGTAAAAAAGAGGTGTATTTATGAATCGAAGGTATCCAGATAACTCCTATATTAAACTTTGAGATTTATTATTTTTGTGGAAATACCAATAGGTAGTTCATAGACTTTTGATATTTATATTTATCTATGAGGTAGGCAGTTTTAGTGGGTGTAGATTTACACGCAAAGATTTTCCGCACAAAGCATGTTCCCATTTAGGCAAATGTCAGTAGTGTTTATGATGCTGAAATAGCGCGTAATAAATAACCGCGGCACCCTTTCTTGGCATCACTTGTATTCGTTATTCTGCTACTATCACTATATAGGTATGACTTCTCTTTTAAGTTGTATTAAAAACTTAAAGATAAAAGTTTTTAATACAACATGTCTTTTCACATAACTCTTGAGCATATTAAATTGGATGCTTCTTTGTATAGGATAGGTACCTTATCTGTAAGTCATGTTAGATCTGTGATACGATTTGTTTCGAGCATGATTTATCCGCAGCCGGGGGTTGGCAGTCCGTGGACATTAATAAGTAATCAGAGCGACCATACCAACCCGTCGACTTCGGACACCTGCAGAATTACACATGAAATACATTTTTTATATATCACGCTCTGTGCTGTATAATGGTTACCCTTTCGGCATTCACAAAATCGATCAAAGCAATCATAGCTTTGCAATAAAGCAATAAAACAAAATAATTACCGCAATTTATTTGAATGTTACGTCATGAAATTTATTCAGTTTGCATTTCAAGTAAATCTGGGTTAATCTTGTTACAAGAAGATATCTCATATTGAAAGAAGACTTTTTAAATTATTATGTAATCATTTGGGTTGACATGTTATGTAAATGGCGTTAATTTATTGTGTTTATATACAAATGATGACTGACCTCAGATCACAACGGCAAAAAAGGTAGATTCTATTCAACCATGACTCTACTTGGAGTTGACAAAGATCCGTAATCCGCGAATACAACTAAAGCCTTAATTACATAAGAAGCATTTGTCATCTTCGTGTCGTTGCAAAACTAATTTCGCTAGCCAAGAAAAAGTCGTAACAGTTTCCATGGTCGGTTTTGCTATGAAGTAATCTGCGGGAATGCACTAATGGTCGGTTGCAGGCCGAACACGGCGTGTAATGTGCAATTTACAGGCAGCTATCGAGCGGTCACGCGACGCCAGTTTGGTCCGCGTCGCGCCGCACCGCACCGCACCGAGCCGCAGCCGACAAGCCGCCACACCGCAGCGTTGCTGCAAATGCAACACTTCAACGCTGTTTGCGTTGAGCTTTAAGACAGGTTGATATTTTCCCAAAAAATATCAATTAAGTACTTATGAGAAAACAGTTTTGTTTCAATGGTAAAAATGTCAAAGAAGGTATAAAAATACTTAAAATCGTGCCTAGTTACATTAACTTCGCAGTAAAATTGTTATTTATGTCTAGTTGCAAAAATATTACTGAGTAAGTCGTCTACTTCGTCTACATCGTCTACTTCGCTCTACAAAATAGGTATATTGAAGAGCGAAGTGGACGAGCTTTGGATTTGTTGGAGCCGCCGATGTGATGCAGCGCCACCCACGCGCCGTGCACGCAGCGCTCTTGTGCACTCGTAACTTTTAACCTTTACTTTTGACATTTGACATAAATAGGTATGGGGCATTCATTATTTCGCCAAGTTTCTAGCAAATGCACTGTTATTGTTCCTACTGCGGCGTTCAGTCCGCACCTACTCCTTGGTCGCTTTCTCCAAGTTTCGCAAACTTCCCAGTTCTCAACACATTTGCCATTTACAAAACATATCCAATGCCTAATAAAGGCCGGGTGCTGAGTCGTGAGCTCCGAGAATAGCATTGTTCCAGTCCTTTCCTTTATTGTGGGTAATTGATTACTAGCATTACTGTTCGTACACTTACCGATTGTTTTCAAGTTTCAACGAAGGTTCGTAAAGTAAGTAGAGGTTTAAAGGACGCAAGAGGAGGAAGGAGGAATGACAATGACGTATTAGTTAGGTACTCTTTTGTTTGGCGAACTTTTTCTCAAATTAATTCCTTATACAATCGTATAATGCAACCATTTTAGTAGTATTTTATTTACTGTGCCTCGATATGTGCAAGCGTCGTCATTTGCAAAATGTATAATTTAAAGTCAACGGCCGAGTTTTTGATCGTGTGTAGGCGAGAGAGCGAAGTGTTTGCGGTAATGAGCAAACACTCTTCATTATCCGGTTGCGCACATTAAGCGCAGGCATGCCTCGGCTCTGCGACACGTCTCCGCTCGTCCTCTGACTCTACCTTCTTCAAAATTTATGCAAACTCTACCTAGACGTAATAAATAATTAAATTGCCCATTCAGATCAGTTTTGATTTCACATAGTTTAGCGAAAAATATTTACCTACTGAAGTAATTTTTATTTTATGTTGGTTGGTTTTGTTATTGATTTATTCATGAAAGTTGTTCTTTCAGTGAGTCATTACGTACAACCTAAGTCAATGCTATGGAATTAAACATATTAAACTTTCTATGTGGCGGAGGTTTACATATAAATGCGCATAGGTACCTATATTTTAATAATGACGGCACGGAATTTTATCGCAATTTCTCATTTCAGCATTGCTTTAGGCTCCTCCGTAATAAAGCGTGTCAGCTGATATTTTTTAAATTAATGTTTGAGTTAGGAGCAAAGTTCGGGATGGGTTGTGCAGGGCGGGCGGCCGGGCGCAGGCGGGCGGCCGGGCGCGGGCGGCTGCAGGGAGGCGCGAGGCTGGGAAGAACACTCATTGATCGCGCCGCGCCGCGGGCCGCGCGCGCCGCGCCGCAGCCCCCGCCCCACGCCCGCACTCGAACCCCAGCCGAGCCTGGCATAGGTAACAAAAATGATTAAAAAATTTCATGAATGCCATTTAACGATGCTATATTACAAAAAATACCTACGTTTAACTCTTAAAGTAGGTAGGTCCTTCACGTGAACAAATATTAGGAATTTAGATATTTACAAGAATCGAATGTCACAATGTAGCCCATTGTTTTAGAGAGTAGGTACATAATTAATTTTCTGCAATAAAAAGGTTTTATATTTCGAAATTAAAATTCTAATGTAGTGAGAATTTACACGTTGTAGGTACTTTACTATGTTGTAAGTAATATAGTATTTAGTAAATAAATAATGTGTGGTAAACAGCATCAATGACGAGTGGCCCACGGCCCGGTAGTGCGTCGTGTCAGGGGCTCGGATCGAGGACCTCGTGCAGGCAGCGCTGAAGGAGACAAGGTCGGGCCCGCGCAGCGCGTGAATGGGCGGCGGCGCAGCGCGGCGCGGCTGCGCGCCGCCGCTCCGTCAGTCCGCACACCGGCGGCTCCGCTGCCCCACGGTCGGCCGCACTCCGCTGAACAACAATGCTCAAAAACACGCCGTGACTCGACCGACACACCCGCGCCGCTGACGGCGATGCTCGAGGAGCGGACGGCTCGCGGCAGCGAGCACTCGTGAAGTTCGATATACATATGAAAACCATACCATTGAATTTTAAACCGAACGTGTTCGATAGATCTTAGAGAGGCGAGAGTGCGACGTAGGGAAGCGGGGGTCGGTGTCGCGCGGATCGGGGCGGGGAATGGCGCGGCGCGGGGCGGCGGCGGCGGCGGCGCGGCGCGGCGCGGCGGCGGCGCGGCGCTGACATGGGCGGGCGGGCGCGCCGCTCGCTGTTGGCGGCGCCCGCGGGCCTGCTGCTGCTGCTGCTGTGCCTGCTCTGGCCGAGGGGTAAGCATGATACCTATATCCGATCTAACATAATGAGGCTCATAGAACCTAGATTCGTATTAACTCACATGAATAGAAAACTGGTTATGATGGAGAGGGGAGAGGAATATATTGTTCTGTATTAGGTAGTGAACTAGAGGTTTTTTTATAATAATAGCATGAAAACACAATAAACATTCCCAAAATATTTGCTCATTATTTTGATGTACTTGCGTGTTTATCTTTGATTTGGTTGTGGAAGTCTCAAGTGACAACAAGCTCCTTCCAACATTCATCAAGACCTGACCTCTCACTTGAAACCATTGGAACCATCTAAAGTGTGTTGTCAAGATCAAAGAGAATATAACCACTATGGTTGGTCAATATAAAAGACGATAAGTGGTCTCTGATATAACAAATAATAATTATTTAACACTTGGACAAGGTTATTGTGTGTTTTTTGTTATTTTTGGTAAAAGCGCTTCAATTATGAAAAACCAAAACATGGGTTTGCTATATAACAGCAGTGCTAGTGCTTCCACTATTACGAGAACCTAAATACAATATTGTGGTCTTTCTGATATCACATATTGAAATTGTATACCTAATTAATTTATGATTCAAGACAATATTTAGCTGCTTATCCTTACACCATGACATGTCCCAGCGCGTTATGTATTATGTAAGAAAGAGAGAACAAAGAGGTTTTATTAAATAGGTCATTATTTTTAAAATAGAGGTCAAATGCCACTAGGTATAAACATAATGTTATAGGATGTTGACCAAAGAACTCTTAAAAAGGGAATGCTGCCAAGTACAAGTGGCGTAGTCGACACCTACCCTGCGCTGAGTGCCAATAGCTCCGTCATTTTGTAACCACCAATTTTATTATGTACGTCACCATGTAGGAACCATAAAGAGTGAGGCCATTAACTCATTATATGAAAAACACCTAAAACATTTTAAATTAACAATAGCCTATTAAGCCATAATTCTATTAATGACGACATTGTCGATCAAGACCAAACAAAAAATCAAATTTATTTAAATAGATAAATTAAATGCAATGACAATAGGTAGGCACAGCACATAATTAGTAACTGATTTATATTTAAGAGTATTATTGAAATAAATAATTTTATTGCTAAATTTATCATTAGGAGAGGTGTTGAAAAATAATTATGAGTCTCGGCTCGCCACTCACTTACACTCCTGTAAATCAGGAGTTACGCCAAGGCTTGACCCATCAAAAAACCCCCAAAATAACGCACTATGTATTGCGTTAGAATCTAATGTTGTATATAAAATTCTCGTGTCCCAATGTTAGTTACCATACTCCTCCGAAACAGCTCGAGCGATTTTCATGAAATTTTGTATGCATATCGGATAGGTCTGAGAATTGGCTACTATACATTTTTCATACCCCTAAATGTTAAGGGTGGTCCACATTCCACGCGGTGAGAGTCGTGGGGCACAGCTATTAAATATGTATATTTCTTCTACTCTACTACCTTATACTGCACGTGCCGACGCAGGGGCAAGCTGCGGCTACCACGAGAAGCGGCTGCTGCACCACCTGCTCGACCACTACAACGTGCTGGAGCGGCCCGTCGTCAACGAGAGCGACCCTCTGCAGCTGTCCTTCGGACTCACGCTCATGCAGATCATCGACGTGGTAATTCAAACATCGTCCGTCCCAACATCTACTATTTGTCTGATTTCACCATGAAATGGCGATACTTCAATCAGCGCAAGTAATGTCCGCGACAAATTGAGTCGAATAAGCATTTAGTTTTTTTACAAGGAGGGAACTTTGACTCTCATAAACTCTGTTCGTGAGTTTCAGAACTTTTCATATACTCGTAATAATATATATTTGGCGATTGTTTTTGTGGTAGGCGATAAGCAGTGATCTACTTACCCCCTTACTTACTTTATTACCAATAATTTAGTTTAGATCGTAGTAATCAGAATATGTATGTTAAAATGTAAATAAATCTCTAAATTCTGATTTACCAATTTATTTATTATACTTTCACATATCAGCTCGTTATTAAGTTTCAACTTATTCGATGACTTTTGGCTAAATAAAAATCCAATAACCAGTTACGGCAAATTTATTATTCTTTGCATATCGTCATTGACTGACTCCCATGCAGTAGGTAATGATTAATTTTATTTTAAGCCATGGCGAAACTGGATAGAATAGCTGTAATAAAATACTAATTTATATTCGCAGGACGAGAAGAACCAGCTATTAATAACAAACATCTGGCTAAAACTAGTGAGTACATTTTTTATGCATCACCGAGTGTGAGAGAAACAAGAAAGCAATTTATTTTTCGCATAGTAATTTATAATATATTAATATCCATCATATTATTTCTGACTACTGATGTCCGGAATAATTTAGAATCATTTCATTCATTCATTCGTTATTTTTTATTCGTTCGCAATTTGTCCGTCCAGGAGTGGAATGATATGAACCTGAGGTGGAACACATCGGATTTTGGAGGGGTCAAAGACTTAAGAGTACCGCCTCATAGATTATGGAAACCGGACGTCCTTATGTACAACAGGTATGTGGTTAAAAACATTAACATACTATTAAGTCCCATTAATAAAATTGATAAATATCTACAATACATTTGCAGTCTGCGGCTGTTTGGTATTTTTTGAACAACATTGTTTTTGAAATAAAACTATTTTTCGGATTTTATCGCGTTTATTTAATTTATGTTCCCGACGTTTCGGCTGCTTTACAGCAGCCATGGTCACGGGGGGACTGAGGTGTTAGACGTCCTGATGTCATAGTTAGTAACTGGGTACCCTCATATTAAGTTGTTGTTTGCGGTCCGATCCACGGATAAAATCCGAAAAATAGTTTTATTTCAATGTGTAGTATTCGCGTAAATATAAGAAAACAACATTGTTTTTTTAATGTACATACAACAAAATCGGCAACAAGCGTACGTAGCCTATAGATGCTTTCCAAAGGCATTGTTCGCACATTGCCGAACTGAAGGGGAGTGGGAGGCAGGGGGAGTTTTAATCTTCCGGCTCTGTCACTCATAGTACAAAACGCAGCTATAAAAAGCTGCCATATAAAGGTGGTCATGCCACATTGGTCAAGGTTTGGTAAGCAGATATTAGCTGTTGCTAATTGGCTATACAGCTTGCTAAACGTATGTATTTATGATGACGGTATGACAAACGGTTGGCGCAGTGGTTCGAGCGTAGGCCTCTCGGGTCACTGCACATGGTGGTTGCGGGTTCGATTCCCACCTGGGCAAATTTCGTAAATAGCCTTTTCGTAATTTGCCCAAGTCTGGGTGTCACTAGTCAATTGTACGGTACCCATAGTACAAGCGTGCTTAGTTTGGGACCATACAGTTGGTGTGTGAGTTTGAAGATATTTATTTATTTGTGTAGCGCGGACGAAGGGTTCGACAGCACATACCCGACCAACGTGGTGGTGCGCAACAACGGCTCGTGCCTGTACGTGCCGCCCGGCATCTTCAAGAGCACCTGCAAGATAGACATCACCTGGTTTCCCTTCGATGACCAGCGCTGCGAGATGAAGTTTGGTAGTTGGACCTATGATGGATATCAGGTAAGGGCATCAATGAAACTCACAGAAGAAAATTTTTTTCAAGCACTTTTGCTTGGCTTAAGCCTGATCTAGGTACCTATTTGGTCAGTCATAAGACACATACATGCACCAAAACTGTTCTGTATTCAGTGTTATACCCCTTAATTTTTTCGCACTGTTTTGCTTTGTGTCTTATTGGGTTTTGACAAATAAAATCTATCTTGTTCTCTACGACTTTTTCTACGGTAGTCGGTCAATTAAGCTCGCTTTTCATTTCTAACTAAATATGTGTTACATTGGGTACTAATATATGATGTTATGTAAATTGTAGAGCGGAGATATTTTATATACGGCATTTAGCAAGTGATAGATACTAATGTTTTCTGTTTCAATAATTGATTGACTCAGGCGTTTCTTTGCGGAAATCCATTGTAAAATTATTTGGAAGAAGGACCCCACAACTCACCCTCGGCTTGTAAATGTCCAGAAATATAAATAAAATAAGTTGGTCGATAATAGAAGAGGCCAACAAGACCTAACTATGTCAGTCAAGAATCTGTCTGTCATGAGTGTATAATACTATGTATTCAATTTTCCGCGGAACAAGCGAATTAAAATGATAATTCGAAACGTGCTTCGCCTCTAAAACGAGACAAGCTCAGAATGGTTGGGCTGCGTCTGAGCTGAGTTTTCTGTTTCAGTTGGATCTTCAATTACAAGACGAAGCTGGTGGAGATATTAGCAGTTTTGTCACGAATGGCGAATGGGAACTAATAGGTATTGTTTGAACCACGTAATTTGAAAGGTTTTTGAAATCCATCAAAAACAAAACGTGTTGCGTCAGACTTAAAAAAAATGCATTGTTGACCCTAATGCCTATGTTGGCTTACTGCCAGCCTCTGCCTTACATCAGCATTGCAGCAGTTCCTATCGGAGAAAGAGCAATGTTATTTCCGTAAATAAGTTATAATTCCATACAAGTACCCAACTGATTTGAATGTAATAATTAAATTATTTGTTAATTGTTTTCAAAAAAAATAAGGAGGTTATCAATTTGACGTGTATGGATGCAACATTGTTTAATGTGTATAATATTCATTGATACCCGGCTTGTTTCCGGCAGGGGTACCTGGGAAGCGCAATGAGATTTACTACAACTGCTGTCCGGAGCCGTACATTGACATCACATTTGCGGTGGTGATCCGGCGGAAAACGCTCTACTATTTCTTCAATCTGATCGTGCCCTGCGTGCTCATAGCGTCCATGGCTTTGTTAGGATTCACCTTGCCCCCGGACTCTGGCGAGAAACTCTCATTAGGTATAGAAACCATAATAAACATAATTTAATATGTAAAATGTACTGTCTATATTTTTAGTGTGTCCACAAGTACGTGGATTGTCGATACCAAGTTTAAAAAGCATGTAGTAGGTTCCTTTGGCGGAACTTACACATTAAGCCTGTTTTGACAAACTATAACTGCGTTTTCTTCATCACATTTTTTAATATACATATGTATACGAGTATATTATGAAATTTAATGGTAGTAGACTCGTCACGATTACAGTTTTAACAGATTGTTTGTTCAACTGGTTCTGACTGGTTCAGGTGTGACGATCCTGCTGTCGTTGACGGTGTTCCTCAACATGGTGGCGGAGACGATGCCGGCCACCTCGGACGCGGTGCCGCTGCTGGGCACCTACTTCAACTGCATCATGTTCATGGTGGCCTCCTCAGTCGTCTCCACGATACTCATCCTCAACTACCACCATCGACATGCGGACACTCACGAAATGAGCGATTGGGTGGGTATCTCTACATTGAAGTTTGTTTTTGAATGTTACGTACTTATCTGTTTTTATGCAAGTGCTTGGGTTGAATTTAAGTTCCTTTATAATAGAGTGACGAACCTACAGTTAAAAATGTATTGTCCAGATCCGCTGTGTGTTCCTGTATTGGCTACCGTGGATCCTGCGTATGTCGAGGCCGGGCTCGGCGACCACGCCGCCGCCGGCGCGCGCGCCGCCCCCGCCGGACTTAGAGCTGCGCGAGCGCTCCTCTAAATCGCTCCTAGCTAACGTGCTCGACATCGATGACGACTTCCGCCACGCGCACTCGCAGCAGCCGCCCTGCTGCCGATACTACAGGTCCCTGGACGATCTACACGAAAACTACTCGCCGTAAATAGAACGGTTACGATAATTCACCCCAGCCTCAAACGTTCCGCAGTGTACCCGACCCTTACAGCTTTACGAGTCTCGATTCAACATTCTCATTAGACATCTCTCATTAGCCATCACATATTTTCACTTTTCAAGAATGCTTCCACTTCTGGGTCTTGGGTCTTTGACATCTAATCGGCATAACTCCCGTAGTGACCTTCGTTCCTCGGCTCTACCTGTAGTATAGCTTCCAAATGTGACGGATAACTACAGAGCCGTATTTGTTGCAGGGGGGGTGAGGAAAACGGTGCGGGGCTGGCGGCGCACAGCTGCTTCGGTGTCGACTACGAACTCTCGCTCATACTCAAAGAGATTCGAGTCATCACAGATCAGGTAACATTAGTCAAAATCTTTCACATCCTTACGTAGGTACCTAAGAATATTAGTATGAAGTATAAAAATGGTTTGATATTTTCAGATGCGCAAGGATGACGAAGATGCGGACATTTCGCGCGACTGGAAGTTCGCCGCCATGGTCGTGGACAGACTGTGCCTTATTATCTTTACCCTGTTCACAATCGTCGCCACGCTAGCCGTGCTGCTGTCCGCGCCACACATCATGGTGTCGTAGCGACCCGCCCGCTTGCGGTTGCGCATGCGAAACGTTCTGTGATACTGCGAATACTTGTTAAGTTGTGATGTGCGAAGCGGCGCGGGCGCTGACGCCGCGGCGCCGGAGTTGCCGCCGCCTGCCTCGCCGCCCGCGCCCCCCTGTAGACATAAGTTACCGCCGACTGCCAACCCTGTATGCTCAACCGATTACTGTCTGTCTGACTTCATCTTCATGTCCTCCGAGACATTTGGCGTCTCGTGTACTTTTCTTCCATTATTACGAGGCGGTCGTGACGCTCGAGAAAAACTGTACTCCGAAACCGATCCCTAAGGTAATGGAATGAACAAACAAACGTCTCTGCAATGATGAGTGGTTCCGAACAGATGTTCCGTCCCCGGAACAGTCGGTAGATCGACGCGTGGCAGTACGTGCTGCAGCAGGCGCCGCCGTCCGCGCAGCTCCGGCCGAGCGGGCGCGGGCCCTGGGTGCCCGACGGCCAGACAAGACTGTGGCTATGCACAATATTTTAGCACAAATACGTACGTCTTCCTTCAAACTGTTGAACGACCTGATTCGCATTAAATTAAAAAAGTTAAACTTTGTTAGAACTTCTTCGATTCTTGAAATCTATTGTACAGTTTAGTATTTGGGCGGTAAACAAAGGCCCTTTGTTTCCTTCTTGTTCGATTCCATGAATCGTCGTTATAATCCTTAATTTTATTTTCGGATATATTTGAGTCAGTAGCTAGTATAGAACTTTACAAACAATGTTGATTCAATTGGTACAGGTTGTGATATGCCTCGTTGTGAACGGGTCGATATTGTTATAAATGGTAAAATATCCATGGCTATAGCTTAATTAAAAGTTCGTTAAAAGTTGTAGTTAAAAAAATATTATTTTAATAAAGTCATAACTGATTCTTTCGGAACGACTTATACAAATAATTAAATCATATAATAAATATCAAGTTTGTATACCTACTTCATACAATATGGTTACAGAAATTCATAAGCTGAAAGTAATAAAATAGCTTGTAAAGTTTTCTTCTTCGGAAATTAATTCAAATTAAAGCCATGATTTTATGCATACACATTTTTATATACAGGAATCTCATTTAACAACGTATACTATTTGTACAAAAGAACATAAAATCTACCGGATTTTATTTGTTTAGAAATACAAAGATGCCTATTTATTGACAGATGCGTTGCACGATCAGTTTATAAGTACCTCCACTATTTCCCACCAGTCTCCCGTACATACATCCCCACCGCTCGTCTGCCACATTCATCGGGCGATCATCGTGATCATTAATAACGCGTTTAATAATAAGTTTATTTATTTAACATTAAGTTTGTAAAACATCATTTGCCATAAGACATTTTATTAAATTTTATATAAAGGAAAACATTGTAAGCCTCTTAAAAGGAAAACATCGCGAAGTCTGTGAGACTGCGCGGGTACACACGAAAATTTGATTGTACCCTCGCAAAGCTCCTAAATGTTTTCCTTTTCCGAGGCAGCGCTGTGTGCAATCATAGGCGGCCCTTTGGAAGTTGCGGGCCGGCTATCATTGCGAGTCAATGTTTTCGGTCATCGTTTATTTATTGTATTACATACCATTAAACTAGAGGTTGTGTGACGACCCGGACCGCGGACGCCGCGCAAATACCCCTCGCCCACGCGTGAGATGCGTCTATCATCTTATTGGATATAACAATGTGCGGCATCATTCCGTCGGTATAGGGATGACCCAATGTCCCCAAGTTTGTTCAATTGTTAGGGTTAATACTCTGAATTGCACTTTGTTTATTAAATATAAACGAATGAAACAAAACTATGGTTTTATTCAAGAACCTGAACATGTTGTGTCCTGTCAAAAAATGGGTGATGATTAAAGTGGATATATTCGTAATACCGTCGAATCGAAGCTTAAAAGTTATAGGTATAAGTGTAATCATCACTGACCTACATAATACCGGCGCGAGGCGTTCGGACCGGGAGGTGAGGCTGACAATCGATGCGATCCCGCGGGATAACCGCACATGCGCACCACACGTCTACATCATATGAACTTACCCATATATCTTAACACTCTATTTAGAAAAAAAAAACCTAAATGTATCTACAACCTGCCAGATTAGCTTTGAAAGCGATTTCTGAAACTGATTTATATGCATCATAGGCTGAGTATGCTATAATTTTATTAAGTATGTTGCGCTCTATAAGCAGGTAAGATAAAAGCCATTGCAAGGGTCAGACAGCACAGACCTACCTTTTTTTTTTTAAAGAGGGAAAAAATGTCCTGCCGCATACCACCGCGCCAAGGGCATGGCGCGGTGGTTATGTGGGGCTCTCACCCACTAAAACAACCCTTGGTGTCCCTTCTCAGCCCTGAGTGTCCGCGCCGCAGGTACTGCTGGTGGCAAACACAGACCTACCTATCATGAGCATATTTCGTCAATAAAGCTAATTTCAATATCAGAGTTAAATTCTAGAAAGTTGTAAAGGAAAAGGAAAATTTTCCCTAATACAATTTGTAATTTCAGATGTAGTCAACAATTATTCATACTTACTGGTAGATAAAAGGCGAACATAACTATATAATTGTGGTTTAGTATTTTAGTAGAGATTTAATCGCGTGAATCATTAGCCATTACTCCTGCAAGGTGCAACGGTTGCGAATGCATTAGTGGGCGGGCGGCTAAGGGCGGGGAAGCATAAGGTTGCAACCACATTGATATGTAACCAAAACTATAATATATTAGTTTCTTGCAAGGATTAAATTTGCGTATAACCCTACCAAAAAGAGGCGTTGCAACCTTAACCGTAACATTACTTACAATCGTTATTAACCCCACTGGTAAGGTTCCAGTAGTAAACCAGCGTCAGGCATAGCTTTCTTTATGTCTGACCAAATATGACTGACGATTACAAGAAACGTATCTGTAAGTATGTACACATAACATTCCATTAGACCATGTCGCTTTGCAACCCGTGTCTTTACATCTCAACAAATTGCAAGGAGCTTACACAATTATTAAATCAGGTTTCCTGACTCGTCACCTAAATTGGATTCTGAATGACTGCGTTCCTTCCTTCCTCTTCTTTGAATTCAGGGAGGTCACCAGGAAGCTTGATACAGGATAGTGTTAAAACCCCTCAAGAACTAGCATGAACAGTTTTCAGTAGCGTAGATTTGTATAGAGCTTTACTGAAGGCGGGCGGGCGGGCGAGCGTTTGGGCGGGCGTCAGCTGCGTGCGGCAGTGCGCGGCGCCATGTCGGGCGGGACGCGCGCCTTCCTACTCGCCGCCGCGCTACTTACACTACTATACTCAGGTACCACGCGATTATTCATTCTTAAATTCACTTTACCTACTAGAAAATAATCAATTGAATCAAACAAATAAACTACATAGCCCCAAACAAAACCTATACTTAATTTAAAAATGGCTCTACTTTTTGCGTGGATATTACACGGCCGGCTTCTTTAGTATGTAAATAAACGGTATAAACTTAAAAGTGCGTATATATAGGGACACAATGTAGGATTTACTAAGTAACAACAATATAACGCCTAAATTCTGAGTTAAGATTAAGCGTAAGACATAGGTTTTTATTGAGTTCTTTTGTTTATTTGTAAATACTAGGATTGACCGCGAACAACTATTATAAATTATTAAACGATTGAATCAAATATAATTACGCGCAATACCTATATTATACGAGAAGATGTATGTGTTTAACAAACAACAGTATCTCATGACTCACGGTTTTCTCCTTATTGATCTGTCGTCGCTGCAGCATCCCAGCAACGTTAGATGCCATGATGGACATATTATCCAATTTGCACATGTTTTCTATTCAAGGAAGTTAGGTATAGGTATGATATTCATTCCGCAATTCTCAGTTACTTTAAGAAGAAATATCAATCAAACAATCGATAGAAACAGATCGTTTTTGTACATTTAAAGCTCTAGGATTAGCCTAGACAGTGTGAGTAAGTTGTTGAGGAATTATTTCATCCCAGGATGGTGTTCGGAAGACGAAGAGCGCCTGGTCCGAGATCTCTTCCGAGGGTACAACAAACTGATCCGCCCTGTACAGAACATGACACAGAAAGTCGACGTGCGGTTCGGCCTCGCCTTTGTACAGCTCATCAATGTTGTACGTATGCAGATGTGTCTGAGAACATTTCCAATGCGTTTATGTATATATACTAATTATTATTTTATTGTAATTCATAGTAACTATCCTACATATAAAGAAGTTAACTACCTTCATTGCATTAAAAATCGTTTGATTAATGAATGATGTTCAACTCTAGAGCCCGTATAAAATATTAATAAATCGATCTCAAGTCTGAGAGTGATCTTGAACGCCTTTGACATGTCATTTTGTACTGGAATGACATTTCCAAGAGCGCTCTCAGACTTGAGATTGATTTATATAGATGGTAAAATACTCAATTAATTTAGTAATCTTTTTTTATTTATCATCCAGTACAAATAATAATAGCTAGTACTTCGATTTGATTTTAAATGTACATGAAGATAGTGCTTTCTCAGTAGGTATTTAAGACTATATTTTCAGAACGAAAAAAATCAAATCATGAAATCAAACGTATGGCTCCGGCTGGTGTGGATGGACTACCAGCTGATGTGGGACGAGGCTGATTACGGTGGTATCGGCGTGTTGCGCTTACCGCCCGACAAGGTCTGGAAGCCTGATATTGTTCTCTTCAATAAGTTAGTACCTTATACATCATTCTTCATCATGTGATACCTACGCGATGGTTATTTATAACTTTCGTATTTTACAGCGCCGACGGAAACTATGAGGTCCGATACAAATCCAACGTTCTGATCTATCCTAATGGAGAGGTGCTTTGGGTGCCTCCAGCTATTTATCAGGCAAGTCATGCTCACTGGCTTACTTATTATTCAAATACAGTGATATAAAACCCGCTCGCTGCACCGACAACAAATCTTCCTTGCTGTTTATTTCCAGAGTTCATGCACGATCGACGTAACTTACTTCCCCTTCGATCAACAAACATGCATTATGAAATTCGGATCATGGACTTTCAATGGAGACCAAGTCTCCCTGGCGCTATACAACAACAAGAACTTCGTCGACCTGTCGGACTACTGGAAGTCGGGAACATGGGACATCATCGAAGTGCCAGCTTACCTGAACATTTATGAAGGAAACCATCCAACTGAGACAGACATCACGTTCTACATCATTATCAGAAGGAAAACTTTATTCTACACGGTCAACTTGATCCTGCCAACGGTGTTGATCTCGTTCCTTTGCGTTCTTGTATTCTATTTGCCTGCTGAAGCTGGAGAGAAGGTAACCTACCTACGACCTATTTTCTACCAAAGATTACTTACATAAACTAACCTTGATAAATGTTGTAGGTAACACTGGGAATTAGCATTCTGCTGTCACTGGTCGTGTTCCTGTTGCTGGTGTCAAAGATTCTTCCTCCAACGTCCTTGGTGCTGCCACTCATTGCCAAGTATTTGCTGTTCACTTTCATCATGAACACCGTCAGTATCCTGGTCACAGTCATTATTATAAACTGGAACTTCAGAGGCCCGAGGACTCATAGGTAACTGAAGTCCCATTTCAAACTTGTTTTACAACTATACCTACAAACAAATTAATGATACCTAAACCCTCTTTACAGAATGCCGCTTTGGATCCGAAGTGTATTCCTGCACTACTTACCAGCGGCGCTGCTCATGCGTCGACCACGCAAGACGAGACTACGCTGGATGATGGAGATGCCCGGCATGGGTGCGCCTCCACACGCGGCGGCGCCGCACGACTTGCCCAAACACATCAGGTAATAACAATATCTGCTTTAAGTGGATATTCTCTTTATGATGCGTAAATCTCGTCAATATACTAACTTCTTAGTGCGATTGGTGCAAAACAAAGCAAAATGGAGTCCATGGAGATGTCGGACCTGCATCACCCGAACTGCAAGATAAACCGCGCAGCCGGCGGCGGCGAGGTCGGCGCTCTGGGCGGGCTGGGGGCGCTCGGTGGGCTCGGTCTGGGCGGCGAGCGCCGCGAATCTGAGAGCTCGGATTCTCTGCTCCTGTCCCCTGAAGCTGCCAAAGCTACCGAAGCCGTCGAATTCATAGCAGAACACTTGCGTAATGAAGATCTTTATATTCAGGTGAGACGTTACCCCTTATAGCGACACCATATAGCCTATAGCTTTCAAATCAACATCTGGCCCGAGGCATCATGTCATATTCTGGGGTTCAATATTATAACTAGATAATACCTACCTACCTACCTACCTACCTTTAATTATATTACAGACCCGTGAAGATTGGAAGTACGTGGCAATGGTGATCGACAGGCTACAGCTGTACATATTCTTCATCGTCACCACCGCTGGCACGGTCGGCATCCTCATGGACGCTCCGCACATCTTCGAGTATGTCGACCAAGACCGTATCATAGAAATATATAGAGGAAAATAATTTAGTTATGTAAAAATGTACCTTGAGTATTGCATAAAGACGGCTTCCATAGGTATTATTTAATTATTACTTTTTGCTTATATAAGTAAGTACTTATTTCTTAAATCCTTGCTTATAGGACTAGCTAGGTAGGTAGGCAACAGTGGCGGGTATTCATATAAAAAAAAGAAAAATGTTTATTACGTAAGTTGTATTGTTATTAGTATACCTACTTATTAACAGCACTTGAACGTAGCATAATAATACATAAATAACTAGGGCGAGAAACATTGAAATCACAGTTTGCAACTAAGTAAGTACAATCCTGTTGCGAAAAAAACTACGTACTCACATACATACTAATACGTACCTATATAGCACTTATTTAATACTAATAAAGTATTCTGGCTTAGAACCTAACATAAAGAATATAAAAATGGCTGTGTTCGAGATTTATGAAAGCACAATAGTAAATTAGTATTAAGTCGTTTATACTCGTGTTAAGATTTAAGATTATTCTACTTAGAAATAGAAATAAGTTTTTTTTTTACTGATACGTCTTTTATAACTTTCAAAACAACTTGAGATGAGGAATAAATTTTCTTTGAAGCCTGATCTAACATGTATTGTGCGAAAGTACGGATTTATATTTCAACATTTTTGTAAAAGCGGAATTATGAAAGTTTTATTGAACACAATTATTAAAAAGATTTACCGACCTAATCATAACAATAAATGATACTTATTGTGACTTTTAATTAAATACCTTAATTGTTATTTACCTAAATAAAACATTTACTGATTTTGTTTCTATAGTACTGTTACTAAAGGTAAATTTGTAACATACTACTTGAAATGTAAGAAAAACATTGGGAAATGTGAAATAAAATCCAGTCACGTTTCATATTCTGAATTTATTTATTACCAGATTAACAATAATAACTCTAGGTGCATGTTGTACCTACACTAGGTTTCAAAACTTATGTTTTATTCTAATTCAAACATAGATCTGAATAAAGTACTTAAACTCAATCTTAATACCTAAATCATCATCAATGAAAAATAAAAAACATTGTTTATTTCCTCAAATTTCAATAGATTTCAATAAATGGAAACCTAATAACAACGTAAGACAGTCAATAGCGGACTCCAACACTGCTGAAATCTTATGATATCAATGCTTAACTTTAGAGTACCTAATAATATTTATGTATTTTCAAAGATTTTAGTATGTTTATTTCATTTTTTTTACTTTTTATTATTAATAACTTCCCACGGCGGTAATAGACATATTTACAAATACGAACAATTTAGAAAATAAATTCTTAGAAGACATACTAATCATCATCCATTTCTTCATAATCAGGTGAAGTAGCCGTGGGCGATGCCGGTGAGTAGGTACTAGGGCCAGCTGATGACGGCGAGTACGCGGGAGATGATGGGGAATAGTTGGGGGACGTGGGGGTGTACTTTGGTGATGTCGGAGAATATTTAGTTGAAGACGGCGAGTAGGCCGGTGATGACAACGAGTAATTTGGCGACGACGGTGAATAGTTCGGTGACGAGGGAGAGTACTGCACGCTACTGGGCGCGTGCTGCGGTGATGACGGTGAGTACGCCGGACTCGTCGGGGAGTACTGGTGAGAAGTGGGCGAATATTGAGGACTCGTCCGCGAGTAAGTCGGACTCGTGCCCGCGAGTGACGGCGACGTTGGGGAGTAATTCGGCGATGGGGATGGGGAATATTTAGGCGACGACGGCGAGTAGTTGGGCGAAGTGGGAGAATACGCCGGCGATGTCGGCGAGTATGAGGGACTCGTGGGAGAATAAGCAGGTGACGCCGGCGTGTAGTTCGGCGACGACGGTGAGTAACTAGGCGAAGCGGGACTGTAAACGGGACTAGTAGGCGAGTAGCTCGGCGACGTGGGCGAGTACCCGGGAGACGAAGGTGAATAGGCCGGGCTAGTCGGCGAGTAGGAGGGACTAGTGGGCGAATAGGAGGGGCTCGTCGGCGAATAGCTCGGCGATGTGGGGGAATAACTCGGTGACGTCGGCGAGTACGCGGGACTCGTGGGCGAGTAGCTCGGCGATGTGGGCGAGTAGCTGGGCGACGTCGGCGAATAGGAGGGCGACGTGGGCGAGTAGCTGGGCGAGGTGGGAGAGTAGCTGGGCGAAGTGGGCGAGTATATCGGTGACGTCGGGGAGTAGTTCGGTGATGTCGGTGAATACGACGGGGATGTGGGCGAGTAGTGCGGCGAGGTGGGCGGCAGGCTGGGCGAGGCGGGCGCGTACACGGGGCTGGTGGGCGAGTAGGAGGGCGACGCGCCGGCCGGCGAAGTGTACGGCGACAGCGGCGGGCCGGGCGAGCCGGGCGAGCCGGGCTGCGGCGACCACGCGCTGTACGCGGGCGACAGCCCCGACGCGTCCGACGCGCCCGACGGCGAGAACGATGGCCCGCCGGGTGTCATACTGCTTCCCACTGAAAATAAATTAACAGGAAGCATGTTCAATAAATTATTGTAATTTATCTCCGAGATCGTGGCGAATTGCCTTATATCTAAAACACTAAATGTTGTGTTTTCTATGACTATTGAGAAAGAGGTCACTAATAAGGGGACGGACGCGGTCAGGTAGGGGCCGCCTTGTCGTCGACCTTGGCTTGCTCTCCTTGCGCGCAAATAAAACAGGCGGTATACTCGAGTACTGTATTTAAGGGAGGACGACGAAAAGGCGGTCCAGACCTGGCAGCGCTCGTCCCCTTTTAATTAAAAATCACCCCATTTTAATGAAATTCTAGTCATGAATAAAACTGTCTGGTGAAACCTGACCTTAATTAAAGGGGATTCGAATATTCGCAAAATGTAAAAAATACACCGAAAATTGAACAAACCGATACAGTACGTTGCCAATGAACATAGTTCCATAGTAAACATAGGTAAACAGCATCTGACGTTACTCACCTTGGCCTGGAGACCATACACTGCTGCCGTAACCAGGTGTGTTCTGTGTGGACCATGGAGTCATAAGTGGAGTCATGGAAGGCGTTCCAACGCCGAAGTACATGCCGCCTCCCACTCCGCCGACACCGAGAGCTCCCATCTCCATGCCGTTTTTACATTTCTCAGCATCGAGCAGTAAATCGAAGCAACCTAACAATTAATAAACATGATTGATGAAACCAGCTTTGTTAAAATCAAGCTAAACTTTTTGTTGAAAATAATCTTACCAGTTCCCATTCTCGGCAATTGTCCCATAATTATATTTTCTGATACCCCTCTCATGGGATCCACCTCTGCGTGGCTGGCAGCGTCTAGCAACACGTCAACTGTTTCTTCGAAGGAACATCTCATGAGGGCGCCAGTGTCTTGCCTATTGATGCCGTGACGGGTGATAGCCATAAGGTGACCTTTAGCAGTCATGACGTCACAAAGCAACGCAAGATGACGATAGTTCACGTACAGACCGTAGAACTGCAATACGGCGTTCATTTCTTTCTCGACTGATTTACGCACAGCCTCTATACCAAGTACTTGGAATATCTCGCATATGTCGTTACTGAACGTCCGCACGGGATCCACGTCGCGCTCAGAAAGTACTTTCATCAATGAAGTACCGTCAGTTTCCAAAAGCCATTCGGCTATAGCTTTGAATTCTCCCTGTTCAGTGATGGTGATTCGCTTCTTAGCTTCAGTCTGAGGCAAATGCATGTACACTTTAGCGATAGCTTCTATGCCTTGTAGCGTCATATCAGATAACATGTTAGCCTCGATACATCTTAAGAACATGTCGTCTTCCATTTTGTCCACTGTTTCTTCGTCATTATCTTGGAATTTGCTCTCTTCATTGTTCATTATCCTAATACGCAAGACAAGTTTTTCAGCATTGTCGTCGTTGAAAATACAATTCAAATCATCACCAAAGCCGGCGTTAATCTTTTCAGCTATCTGTTCCATAGTAAGTTTTTTGTCAGTCATTCTCTTCCGGTCTAATTCAATACGCAGCAGCCACGGTGAAATTTTCGCGGGGTCGAAGTCAGGCATCTCGTAGTAAACATTAACGAATTCCTGATCTTCAGCGATAACTGTATTTTGAGGGTCAGGGTCGTAGTAGATAGCTGTGTTGGCAGTTACTTTACGCAAGGTGGTGTGTTCCAGTCTGCACAGAACATTTTTAGCTTTTTCAGCGTCTCTTGCCGCGCCGCCCGTCAAAAACACAGTCAGAGATGGAGCCTTGGGTTTCTTTGAAATGTTAATAATTTCCTTCAAACGTGGCACACCAAGGGTTACGTTTTTGGATGACACACCAGCAAAGTGGAAGGTATTAAGTGTCATCTGAGTGGCAGGCTCTCCCAGAGACTGAGCAGCTAAGGCTCCAACCATCTCGCCAGGATTCACTTGCGCCTGCTGGAATCGGGTTTCGATTTCTCCAATCAACCATTCAAAAGCCACACTTGACAGTCTGTACTCCTCAGACACAAACTTCGTGCACAAAGTAGATCTCACTAGGCACTGGAATAGCAGAGTAGCGTTCTCATTGGCTTGTACAGACAATCGATCATTTCCAGCCACAATAACGCATTTCTCTAGAAGGTCTTTGACACCCTTTATAACTTTTATTGGACTCAAATCCGTGGGCCCTCTCTTATTAATATGGAAAGTCTTTTGGGCGTTCCAAATCATTCTCTTGAAATTGCATGGCAGCACAACTTTAGATTCTCCACTCGGGAAAATTTGACGCAACACGTCTCTGTCCTTGCTCAATTGAGCCCATTCACTCTCGAGGTCAGCGATGACATAGCCAGATTCTGTCAACTCTTTTGTAATATCTTCATTGAAAATCCTCTTCAAATATCTCTCATTAGATGGATCGAATTTAAATTTCTTTTCGAACGCCTTATTAGATAGTTTAACTGTAGGTAGGTTCTGAAACTCTACTGTCTCTCCAGCCAATCCATCTTCACCATATCGCAACTGAATTAGCTGGCCGACTGAATTACGGACAGTGCCGTCGTAGTGAACCATTACAGACTCCATAGCCTTTATCAGACGACGTTGGATGTAACCAGTCTCGGCAGTTTTGACAGCAGTATCGATAAGACCCTCACGACCACCCATAGCGTGGAAGTAAAACTCAGATGGCGTCAACCCGGCGAGGTACGAATTTTCTACGAAACCTCTAGACTCGGGACCGTAATCGTCCTTGATGAAGTGGGGTAGAGTTCTTTTACGGAAACCGAACGGGATTCGTTTACCTTCAACGTTTTGTTGACCTACACAAGCAATAACCTGGGATATGTTAATATTGGAACCTTTAGAACCGGCCACCACCATAGCCTTCAGATTGTTGTACTCAGTCAATGATTTCTTGGCTGAACCACCAGTTTTGTCACGAGCGTCGTTGAGAATACGATTCACTTGATTCTCGAAGGTCTGCCTGAGAGTATTACCGGGAGTAGGTTCCAGGTCCATGTTGTGGGCTTTTTGAATGACTTCTATGACATCCTCTTTAGCTTTTACAATGGCACGCTGGATTTCTTGATACGTCTGAGGATCAGCGATGGTGTCACCAATACCAATGGAGTGACCCTCCAGAAGCAGCCAATTATTAATCACCGTTTGAATGTTACCATAGAATCGGCCAGCGGTTTCATGGCCCAATTCCAACATGCAAATGTGCAGCAGAGAACCTGCTGAAGCACCGAGGGATTTCTTACACAAGATCCCCATGAGTAGTTCTCCATGCTCCACAACAACTTTCGTATCCCCTGGAGATATCCATTTGTATGGTCCATCATCTTCTTCATCAGGATGTGTGGAATGCGTACGGATCATGTTGACAGGTCCGGGAATAATTAGTGTAAAGATTTGTTTACCAGTCCAGAGGGGCTGTGGTTTTAAAATGCATGGCTGAGGGATTTTACCATCCCAAGTCGGTAGGAACATGAGAAGATTCATAACCTGTTCCTTTGTAAGGAAGACATCCCTTTTTGTCATTTTCCTGACAGCTGTTAATGTGTCCTGCACAATACCCATAACTGGTTTATTGGCTTGCGGTGTTATGATCTGTCTGGGGGTGATGTGGATGTTCTCGACTTCGGCCCTCGTTTCCATTGACTGGGGCACATGCAAATTCATTTCGTCACCATCAAAATCGGCGTTATAGGGAGATGTACAACTTAAATTCATACGGAATGTCGACCATGGCAGTACTTTTACTCTGTGACCCATCATACTCATTTTGTGAAGTGTGGGTTGCCGATTGAAAATAACAAGGTCATCGTCTCTCAAATGACGTTCAACTTTATAGCCATACTGTAAATGCAAATCGGATGATTTCGGGTGAAACCGCAAATCTATTCTTTCCCCGTTATCGCGCACGATGTACTTCGCGCCTGGGTACTGAGCGTTACCTCTGCGCACTAACTCTTGCATTCTATCAATATTGAAAGGTGTTACTAATTCCGGGAATGTTAAATTCTGTGCGATAGATCTAGGTACTCCTACTTGATCAATACGCAAGTTTGGATCGGGTGTGATGACGGTACGTGCCGAGAAATCAACACGTTTACCCATAAGGTTTCCTCTTATTCTGCCTTCCTTTCCTTTGAGACGAGCCTTGATCGCTTTGAGGGGCTTTCCTGATTTCTGCATGGCTCTATAATGATAAGACAGAACAATGTAACAGTCATCTAAATAGACAGGCATAATCATTCAATATTGAAAGTAATTTAAATGACATTGGTTCAGAAAATCCAACCTTTTTTACATTATTAAATTCAAGGTTGATGTGTACTTACTTAGGCATTCCAGGCATATCATTATCAACGAAGGTGGCAACATGGAACTGTAGCATTCTGATATTCTCCTGGAGCACATGGGCTGCAGCACCTGACTGTTCATTCCTCATCAGCTCATTGTTAGCTTTGATTATGTCAGCCAGTTTGTGTGTCAAGTCATCTTGATTTTTGGCAGAACCGAACATAACAACAGCAGGTCTCACCGACAATGGTGGTACTGGTAACACTGTCACTATCATCCAATCAGGCCTGGCGAATTTGGGATCCATACCCAATATGAAAGATTCTTCATCTAGAAAACAACAATAATTTTTATTTCATCACTTAAAATGTATGCTGTACATAATTTAGACAAATGTAAATGATTTAAAAACTTTCCCTAGAATCATATTACAATAATATTCTTCAAATATAGTGAGGTAATGAAACCAAGTTTTTGATGCAGGTACAATAATATTCTTCAAATATAGTGAGGTAATGAAACCAAGTTTTTGATGTTATACCTGTGATATGTTTAAGTATTTCCCATACTCTTTCTGCAGTAATAATAATTTTCTTCTCTTGTGTGTCTTCATTAGCATGTTTCCACTCAGCAGTCAGATCAAGACCTTGCCTTCTAATAGACGGTTGATAGTGACCACAGCCACCGTGGCCAGATCCTTTCTTGCCTTCTTCACCTTCTTTGCCTATATCCATATCCTCACCACCTTCGCAAATATTTTTGCCTTTGCATAAGTCATAAACATATGTTAACCTTTTGCGTGGTTGACCTTTTGATTTCATAACAACTTCCTTTATCTTGGGATTCGTCTAAAAGTGAACATTCCAATATTGATATAACCTGATGTCAATTTTCAAACATGAAACATGAGATTTAAAATTATATACTTACTGGACTGACAAGTAACTTTGAACAATAAAAGCAAACACATCTAAGGACCTTTATTGTTTTTGTTATAAAACCAATGTGGAAAACTGGTTTGGCCAAGTCTATATGACCAAAATGTCCCGGGCATTCCGTCATGTTTCCAGCACAAGTCTGGCATCTTGAGCTTCTGTCAATCACCCCTTGTCGAGGGTCCATGAGTCCGCCGAGCTTCGGCCTGCCGCCCTCCATAGTCTCGGGGAATCGGATACCCCCATCAGTAACTGACATGCGTCGCTAAAAACAATTTGATTGTAAAAATCCCATACACTCTTCTAATCAATCTTTAGGTATATAAAACACATAACTTTACTACAGTATTTTCATTTTCTAAACGATGTCTAAATAACTAAGTAGGTACTTAGGTACCTTCCTTATTCCATATAACAAGGTATGTTATACGGGAATAAAACTCCTCATAATTGTCACTATATATAACTGCACATAATAATCGGAGTATATATGTACATAACATATTGCTTTCCTAGAATTTGGCTCTGGGTTATTCCCATGTTCTTGTGCAGCATGGCAGTAGCATGCAATTACAAACACCATACAATAAGTAAGGTAAGTAAATTTATTTAATACAAATATAAATAAAAGAGGTAATCTTCATCAATATAAAAGTCAATATAGGCTTGATATTACAAAATAACAACTGGAAGTTCTAAAACTTGTGGCAGAAACAAAGCACAAACTGCGTTCTACTTATCATTCGCAGAACGTGTCACTACTATCTAAAACTATTTATTATTTCGTTATATTATTAACTAATTACATAAAAACAATACTTACGATTTCATCGGGTGATAATATACCAAACTGAACTCTTTTTACCTGGCGCAAAGGCGCCTTCGAGTCATTCGTGGTAGCCATTTTGTTGACTACTGCATAATATTGTATGATGCTTATCGTATATGTATTCTCTAGATATGAGCGTATTTACAATAACGATATTCATCGATGCCACTCATAGATACCGATATCCGATACCGTATTATTTTGACAACGGATATGGTTTATGATTAATAACCGGTTGAAAATGGAAGACCTACAAAAACTTGTTATTTTAAAATGTAATATTTTAAGGTAAATATGTTCTTTTTATTATTTTCATGAAATTGTCGTCGTTATTTATAACAGCCTCTACCTATATGCTGGTAGCAGGTGCTACATAATGCAAACTTATTTAATATGATTTCACACGCTACCTATGAACTGGTTTTTATTGGTTAGTTGGATGCCAGTGTTGCTAGATAGCCGTTTTCCCCCCAGCGCTTATCCAAAGTGTCTCAATTTCGCCTTTTAAATAAACCCAAATAAGTAATTATTATCATTAAATACAATATTTAATATTGTAATAATCTATTGTATAAGTGGGTATATTAGTATATTGAGCAAAATATTACTTCTATTCAATACTCCGAAAAACCCGTTTGGGCACCCCTAATTACTAGTGCTGTTTGGAGTAAATTACAATATCGATAACCATAGTGTTTCAAATCAATTTTGCGTAGTATTAGTCTATTATTTGATCCCGATTTTAGCCCATAGGGACATGATTAAGGGACAGCAACAGTAAACAGAAAAAAACAGCAAACATTTTTAATTTTTGTGCGACACAGTACACACAACAATATCTTATACGTGTATTTATAAGTGTGTGATTATTATAGATATATTATGACAATGCCTAAGATAACGCTACGTACATACGTAATTTATGTTTTGGAGTCAATAAAATAAAAAAAACATTTGTGTAATTATTACTATTTTTATTGCAAAGTCATGTTAATAAATATACTTTGGCAGAAAAAAAAGTTTCTAGCTTTCAGAAATATACAAATGTGTTGACATATTTTATTGAAACGCATCATGAGGTACATATGTGAATACTATACTTTACTGCTTGAGGCATAATTGGTACTGAACTCGAGAAAATCTTTTAGTAAAGTCGTTCGCCTCTTTTCTGCAATATCCATTTGATTTTCCAAATCACCTCTATCAGTCGTTTCTGCTCTCTCCACCTTCCATGATAGATTCTCAATTTCAGCTTCTAACTGCGCCTTAAATGAAAAAATAAATCATTACACTATGGTATTAAAGGTCAAGCTATTAATCTAAGCATGCAAATTATATATTACTAGCTGACCCAGCAAACGTTTTGCCACATAAAAAAAAAAAAAAAAGATGTTGACCGAGTCAACCTACCCGATATGCACACATAATTTGATGAAAATCGGTCGAGCCGTTTCGGAGTATGGTAACTAACATTGTGACACGAGAATTTTATATATAAGAAGAAGATGTACTTATGTATATACCTGTTGATACTCAAACAACTCCTTTCGAGGACCTATTTCCATATAATAAGCATAAGGATAGGTGTACTGCAATGTGTATCGACAGCGCTTCAGAAGTTTTGCAGCATCCCAAAGATATTGCCAATCAATCCAAGTGCCTTCACCGGCCATCACCTGTACAAAATAATCAAAATAGAAAAGATTTTACTTTTCATAACACATTTATTACGAACTAGAGTTTAACAAAAAAATGCAATGGTTGTTACGTTATCTAAAGTAAGTACCTTTTGATTAATCCGGATTTTTTGCTCAGCTAAAGTCTGCTCTTCCAATTTTAGCGATCGCGCATGATTTTCCCATCTCTCATAGTAGTGTAAATATTTTTTTAGGGCTTCCCTTGCCTAAAAAATAAATAGATATAGTACTTACTTACATTCTAGTCTAGAAAACTCTAAATATTTTTAACTATATTTACTTCTTTTCCACTAGATTATTTAGAAATTAGAATTAAAATACCGTACCTATTAAATCAGGGGGAACCAATAATCCGAACTGTATTCATAAGTGCTTTGTTGGTTTTGATTTTAGTACAGGCTAAGGTACAGACCTCGTATAAAGGTATAGTATAAAGAGGAGTGTATTTAACTTATTATTGTTTCAAGGAAATATGAAAGTTATTTACCGGCTTTTAATGCCGGCGCACGCGCACGCATCTACTGTGCTCTGAGGCGCTCCGCTCCATGTGAATAGTAATTAAGGTCTCACTGTGATAACCAGCTTATTGTTATTTAGTAGGACACCCCCCTTCATTGGAATGGGTTTGTTTGATGTGTCCTTTTTGAATTACGCGATTGTATCAACATCACGTGGTTGCCGATAATATAATGTGTAGCGTACAATACCTGCGCATGTTGACTATCATTGGTTAAACAGGGATCTTCTTTATAGCGGCTGCATTCGTAATATTCCGATCCATGTGTCTTCCAATCTCCTAAGCAAACCCAACAAAAATCATGTCTACATGATCCGCATTGCATGTGATTACAGCCCCCATTCTTCTCAATACAAATCTGGCACTTCGGGCAATCCTGTAACAGAGTTGCATACTGAAACTAATAGAACGAATTTGATATCCCAATCTTCATTAACTTTTTCGGGTTTCTCAAACCTCAAAGGGTACCTCAAGATATGTAATTTTGTACTGGTATGACATTATCAAGATCTCTCACAGTCTTGAGATTGTTTTAGATAGATAATACAGACCTAAGTCACGCAATTAAAGGATAAGGCCATTTATCTCCATGAACTTAAAATGAACATCCCAAAAACCGTGTTCGAAATATTTTTTTTTACTGTCGGTACCTTTTAAACCGTAGGCATCTCCTAAGAAAGGATTTTAGATTTTATTTTTATTATTATTTTGAGTTAGTTCTAGTTACTACATAGGTACATATTGAATTGGTGGCTACAGTAAATAGTTCATAGTACACACAGTTGAACCGATTTTGATTAAATTTCTATGGGACCACCTAAAGAGTTCTTATATCACTTGAAGTGCTTTAATAAATGTGGATTATAACATGAGTATATAAGTTATAACATGTGTTGCCAAAGAGGAAAAATAGTGCTTCTTTACCTTAGTATGAGCACTAATGTAGTTAGCAGTTTCAGAATCATCAGCGCATTTGGTGAGCCAGCGCCGGATAGTGGCGCAATCAGTAGGTGCGTGATGGGGTGCTCCACATGAGAAGCAAGTCAGTAATTCGCAGCCCCGACATTCAACACGACGAGCGCCCTCGCGGGTCCAGGCGCGAAATATCCACTATAAAAGTAATTATTTAAATTAGTACAAGTCATACCCTCTTTACTTTTTGCTATAAATTATTCTTACCATTTGGCATAGCTGATTCAATTGCAAATGCACTGTATAAATAAACTAGCTTACTTGGCAATTAGGTCCGGGACAAAATCTTAGTTGCGGATGTGATTTCACATGATCCTTAAACATAAATTGCTGATAACGTTCACGCAATGTAGGTTTGGTGACATGTGATAGTACAAAATCTTCAGGAGCTCTCACTTCACATTCCTGTGCCATACATTGTATAGTGTTTGATACTCCTGATAAAAAAAACAATAGAAATGATAGAACAACAGCAACATTTTGATGATAATATTGAATGTTGTATTATATTCTTATTATGTTATATATATCCTTAAGTAACATTTATTTGGTCAGTAGCTCTGAACTGTTTTATTTTTTTCTGATTGGTAACTTTCTGTCTGTATTTTCTATTCTAGTGAATTTTCGTTTTTGCCATATGCAATTATTTCCCAGAATTGGATCCTTATTAGCGACATTATCGAATTATGTAATAATAGTGTTTTTTGTCCAAAACCAACAGGTTCAATTACAGGCCAGAAATATTGTTTTTTACAAAAATCCAATGAGCATTGTTCACTAGTCCCAGTATCCAATTTGGCACTTTAAAAATTCACCCTGTATTACCCATATTACCTACCAACATTATCATGTATAATTCTGATTATAACAAAAACTAAGGACAGGTTCCTGATATTAAAAAACAAACCAATGATCATACCTTGCATAATTTGTACTTCAAAATGCATTGCCCAGCAATCATTGCAGAAATAATGTCCACAAGCAAGTGCACTGTACTTGTGAAGCAGAGGAGTGCTGGCACACACTGCACAGATGGAGCGGCTGGAACTCCCCTGGGCCGAGAACACTCGCGGCTTCACATGACTATACACTAACACTTCATTAGCATTCTCCTTATACTTATTAATAATATCTTGAGCATTCCATTCAAACGCATGTAGTGTTACCTATAAATCAAATCATTTTATATTATAAATTACAAGATTATATATCTAAATAAATATAAAAATATCGCCAGACTAACACACCACCTGTATGGTCCCAAACTAAGCAACTATTCTGCTATGGGTGCCATGGACAAGGGCAGTGTCCAGAGATACGCAGATTGAGGCAAATTATGAAAAGGCCATTTCCGAAATATACCTCGACGGGAATAGAGCCCACGAACAGCCGAGCGGCCTACGCTCGAATACGCTACGCAGTCGCAGACGCTAAGCAGTCGTCTAATCCAGTAGTTTCAATAATAACAAACCTTAGCGAGTGAAGGCGTGATCTGAAGGCTATTGCTGAGCAATTCAATCGATTCATTTAACAGTTTTTCTACTTCTTCTACCTTAAGACAAGCGTACAAAAAATATTCGGGATCTGCCTTAGCTCGATCGACTGTCTCCATGTCACAGTCATCTTGTTCTCCATAATAGTCGTAATCATCTCCATCGTTGTCAGAATATTCCATATCAGATTCCGCAGACATTTTGTTGGAGTTTAAGATGATAGGTAGAATGATGACGAGGGGCACTGTAAATACATTGCTCATTTACAAGGTCCCAACAAGGACAGGTAATCCATTGTTTTGAAGTATTTTACACTTGTTCACTATGTAACTAGGTATACTGGATTACTAATAGATTCTGTAAACGAATAACAACACCGTTTTATCCTGTTTCCTCGTTTAATTCCAGCCTGCCTGTGTTGATTTGGTTTGGCAAAATTGGTTTTGTTGGTTGATTGACTGACACTATGCGGGAGTCCAAAATGCTAGTGGTGGCAATGCGGTGAATACGCTAATCGATGTCGATATTCAATTAGTCGATTACATTATTAAATGGGACGAAAGAAACGTGTTACCCATGGAATTAAAAAGTATTACGGTGTTGCTTGAGCCTGGGTTGTGTAATTAAAAGTGTAATTTTTTGTTGTCTGTGGTGGTGTCTGTTTGTCAAGAGTGTCAAGTTTGTCATTCTCATTCATCAAAGGTCACCTTGGTGAAGTTCAATAATTTGAATTCGGGGAATAAAAATTTTAGATTTTTTACCAGGTATACGAACGAATCCACAAATAATTTGAGCCCGCAAATAGGTTTTTACCGCTCGGTGAAGTTGGGTGATTGTGTTAGTGATAAAATATATGTAAGTGGTGTTAATAATAAAAATAAAAAATAACTTTGTTATGATTTCTAGGTATCAGGATTTTTTGAGAATATAACTATGGAAGTGTCTGCAACTCAAAAGTTTATCGGGCGAGGTTCCCATAAGGGGAAAGGTCTCGCCGTGTTCACCAGTGGAGGTGACTCGCAAGGTATGAATGCGGCTGTGCGTTCCGTAGTGCGAATGGGCATATACTTGGGCTGCAAAGTATACTTTATCCGCGAAGGATACCAGGGTATGGTGGATGGCGGTGATCATATCGAAGAAGCCAACTGGTCCTCTGTCAGCTCCATTATTCATAAAGGCGGAACTATCATTGGTTCAGCTCGCTGTATGGAGTTTGTGTAAGTTACATTTTATTTTGATCACAAATCCCTACTAAGTTACAACAATTTATGGTTTTCTTGTGTCTAGAGCAAGTAAAGTAGTAAATAATAAGTTAAAAAAAGGTTTCTCACAGAACCTGTCAAAATACTTATACATTTTTATATTAGTAAATTTTAATTATTACCTACATGTATTTCAGTTGTTATAATAATCTTATTACAGAAAGAGAGAAGGTCGGCTAAAGGCTGCATACAACCTGGTGACCCGTGGTATCACCAACCTGGTGGTGATTGGTGGTGATGGTTCCCTCACTGGTGCTAATTTGTTCCGTGAAGAGTGGTCCAGTCTATTAGATGAACTTCTAGAGAATAATAAAATCACTAAAGACCAGAGGGAGAAATACAAGCTTCTGCACATTGCTGGCATGGTAACATAATCATGATATTGTGCAATATTATAGTTTACGTACTTTACTGAAGCATGAACAGTTTTTATCATGAATATAATATAATTAATTTGTTATGTAATTATAATTTAATTTTTCATTTTATTGAAGATCATTATTTCACCATTCAATTTGATTATGAGTAAGAGAGTTGATTGCAGATCCAATATAAAAATGTTTTTGCAGGTGGGGTCCATTGACAATGATTTCTGTGGTACAGACATGACAATAGGTACAGACTCGGCCTTGCATCGCATCATCGAAGCCATTGATGCAATTGTAAGCACTGCTTACTCTCACCAGAGGACATTCATTATGGAGGTCATGGGGAGACATTGTGGGTAAGATCAACCTTGTAAATTTATATTTTGTGTGTTACAGTTACTTAAATATGATTTATGTTCAGTAATATTGACATAAATGTTGGATTACAGGTATGCCCATGTTTATTATCTGTTATTCCGGTAAAAATGGATATGTGCCAATTCAGTTTCAGCTTATAACACATTATTCACTGTTTACACATCTAGATACCTAGCTGTGGTTACGGCCTTGGCGTCTGAAGCGGATTTTGTCTTTATCCCAGAAGCCCCACCATCTGTTGGCTGGAAAGATAAACTTTGTGATAAATTAGAACAGGCAAGAGATTCCATTACACAGTGCCCCTTTTGAGTATCATTTGGATCCTCCCCAGCACTAGCCATCACACTATGCTCCTCCATAACTGATAAAACCCTTTAGTTTTCTTGCAGTGTACACCGCACTCTGTACGGATGCTACATATTGTTTTATTTGCGAAGACCCTGCGCCTCTCAATTGGGATAAAAAGTTGTGTGCGAAAATAGCCGAGGCAAGGATTTAATTGTTTTATCACATGGGAGCAGGATCACTTACTCACATTTACGACGGTTACATCATTCAATTTTTGAATTGGCAAATCCATTCGCGAATAGAAAATTTATGTGAAAATTCTAAATGAAACTCATCATATTTACATAAGTCATGAGTGCAACTTGGGGACTGTTGCATGATCCATCACGGCTACTGCTTGTTGCAGCTATCTGGCATTAGTGGCCGCTCTGGCGAGCGAGGCAGACCAAGTATTCATTCCTGAGGACCCTGTTCCCAATAACTGGGTCGAAAAGCTTTGCAAACGATTGCAACAGGTACGCAGGCTTAATTGAGTGGCACTGTCTGTACATAACACACAATGCTTGTGCTTCAAGTGATATTACTTGCATGGGGGGTGTGCACAATCGATGGAAAGTTTCCGTGTCAGAAACAACAGCTTCCTTCTTCAAATTAATATCTAGAAGAAGAATGGAATCTGTTGTTCCTGACATCGGAAAGTCTCTGTCATTTGTGAATACCCACTAAACCCTTCAATGTATTGAGTGAAAATATTTTTACATGGAATGTATAAGGGTGTAACCACACCAATCGATCGATGGTAGAATGTAATGAGTCGATATTTATCCGGCCCCTGCATAGAGCAACATTCGATCGATAATCGACCAACGGTTTCTGCATAGACCAATGTTCGATCGATGATCGACTAACGGTTTCTGTATAGAGCAACGTTCGATCGATCATTGATCAACGGTCTATCGATTAGTGTGGTAACACCTTAATAACTTTTTTAAATAACGTGGTATAGCGGGCGAATTGTTACACACTGAATTATCTCAACCAATTCCAAATTATGTATAATATAAAATTAAAAATTATAATAACCAGATAAATTGCCCCAGTCAAAATCTACTGATTTGCGTGCCACAAAATATCTTCCGATTAGGTATAGGTAACTTGTCTACCCACTTGTATTCTTCAGTGTTTACATATTTTCATCTAATACATATTCACAAAAGCTTTGACTGTTATGTAAGATCACTGTTGATTAATATCAATTGATTAATTAAAGTTTATTTCGGTTGTTCCCAACAAACGAATTGGCTCCAATTAACATTTAAATCATGCTTCAAATTGTGTGCTATTTGATCCGCTATGAACTTCGGCTGAATATTGAAACATTACTCAAATATTTGAGACTGGTAATGAAAATAAGAAACTTTAAAATTTTATAGCAGTGATAGCCGATTGGGATAGCAGTGATAGCCGATTGGTTAAGCACGCGTCTTGCGGGCTACCAGGTCTCGGGTTCAAACCCCGGCTCGAACCTCTGGATTTTTAGAAATCTATGTGCGAATCATAATTTCTGTATGATTATCACTTGCTTACGGTGAAGGAAAACATCGTGATGAAACCTGCGTGTCTTAGAAGATTTAACTAATTTTCGAAAGGTATGTGAAATCCGCCAACCCGCAGTGGGCCAGCGTGGTGGATTATGGCCTGAATCCCCCTCGTGTTGAGGGGAGGCCCGTGCCCAGGAGTGGGACGTCAAAAAGGGCTAAAATTATTAATTATTATTTTATTAAAATTTTAGTCACGTTTGAGTATTCAGTGGAGAGCTATTTATTTACTATAAGTTCCTGTTAATTTCATCGTCGTCCTTACCACATGTCCATCACTTTTGCACAATACTTATCACTTGCTTGTTTAATCATGAAGTAGTACCTACTCACCAAATCTTGTGTGATCTCTCAACATTGTTGTAACTTTTAATAATAAGATACAACACGGTTAATTAAAACGAATAACTACAAGCTTATAAACAATAACGACAGAATCTTTCAATGGATAGTCGGTTGATCATTGATCGATTGTTATATCGACCGGTATCCGTCTATCAGCCAGACATGAGTCGGGTGTATGTGGCAACACCCTAGAATCTTATATTCAAGATCTTTTAACAGCTCTTTAATCCTACCTATTAAAAAAATCCGTCATATTATATTGTTTTTGTAAAACCAGGAGCGCAAGTCGGGCCAGCGTCTGAATATTATCATCGTGGCGGAAGGCGCGATTGACCGCGAAGGCAAGCCCATCACCGCGGAACTGGTGAAGAAGGTGGTGGTAGACAACCTGCAGCAAGACACGCGCATCACCGTGCTGGGTCACGTGCAGCGAGGTGGATCACCCTCCGCCTTCGATCGTATCCTGGTAAGAAACTGTTCGCTGGCTTTGGAATTATATATTCAACGTCCGACGCGATAAAGGCTGTTTCAGAAGTCCGATCTGTAGATCTTAGGCTCGGATTAAGAAATTGATATCAAGCCGAGAGTGGCCACTTTTGACGCGGCATTTTGTAATGGTATGTTACAAGGATAACATTTCCAAGATTATTCCTATACTTGAGATAGATTTAGATATTCATACGTACCTTAGGCCCTTGGCATTAATAAATCTATATCAAGTCTAGGAGCAATCTTAAGTATGCTTTTGACAAATCATTTTGTACTAGTTTGACATAAGGATGAAATTTCTAAGATCGGTCTCAGACTTGAGATGATATAGGGTGTGCTGGTTAATCTATGGTAGCAAAACATCATAACTAAATATTATCTATAATAATATAATTAAAAACCAATAGATGGCGCTATTATAATATTGACCTCTATGTACCCACGTTAAAACTCATGTTTTTTGACTTACGGGCCTTTGAACGCTTGTCACAGCTTTCATGTTGCGGCCTCGGAACACACCCGATTGGGTGTCGGTTGTTGTTGTGGTAAATACTTACATCATTTTTAGCATTTACCAAGGCGCCATGAAACATGTCATGCATTATTAAAATAAGACCTTATATTTTCATGCGTAACGAACTATTTTTGCTTGTAGGGTTGTCGCATGGGAGCGGAGGCCGTCATGGCGCTGATGGAAGCGTCCCCCGAGTCGGAGCCGTGCGTGGTGACGCTGGACGGCAACCAGGCCGTGCGGCTGCCGCTCATGGAGTGTGTTCGCCGCACGAAGGCTGTCTCTCAGGTTAACTTTAATTGTAATCTAGCTCAATACAATAACTTTACTTCACTACATATTATAAAACAAAGTCGCTTCCCGCTCTTTGTCTGTCTACTGACTAACTACGCAACGGATTTTGATGCGTTTTTTTTAATAGAGTGATTCAAGAGGAACGTTTATATGTATAATACATGCATAATATAGTAGAGAAACACTGATAAAAATTATCCGTGCGCAGCCGGGTCGGATCGCTAGTTAATCATAATTTAAATATGATTATCACTTGCTAATGGTGAAGGTAAACATCGTGAGGAAACCTGGATGTCGTAGAAAATCTAACCAATTTTCGAAAGACATGTGAAATCTGCCAACCTGCACTGGGCCAGCGTGGTGGATTATGGCCTGAATCCCCCTTGTGTTGAGGTGAGGCCTGTGCCCAGGAGTGGGACGCAAAAATGTATGTTTAACTACAGTAGATTTACACTAATTCTTTCTTTAACATTTTAATTGTTTAAAGCGATAAAAATGCATCCTTCACGGAACCTTCCATTTCAATAAAGTGCATGTTCAAAACTTCACCCTGTATATCCCAGTAATTAGAAAACTCGTTAAAGTATTGTTTGAATACCTTATTGTTATTGCTTAGGATGTTTTTTTAGGCTATGGCTGACAAAAATTGGAATCTGGCGGTTCAACTGCGCGGGCGCAGTTTTGCTCGTAATTTGGAAACCTACAAGATGTTGACCCGTTTGAAACCACCTAAGGAAGCCTTTGATGAATCTGGAAAACCTTCGGTGAGTATGAACGCGTCGGCCGGCTAATTAGCCGCGACTAAATATTAACAAAACATCTTTTCTTAATTTAATAATTAGTTTTCTTGCAATTCCTCCTATTATTTCTTTCAACAATTTAACTTTTCCCCGGGACTCGTCGAGGGTCATTATTGGTCACCATTGTCGATCTTGGTTTACAGGAGTTACACTAGTGGGAGTATGTGGCGGGACCAGTCCTATAAAACAAAAAATAATTGACGCAATGTACGCTGGGGGGTACATTGCGTCAATTATTTTCAATATTCAATTATTCTCATAGGTTTTATTTCACGTAGTCAATATTCTCTAGGAAAATTTCGCGCTTTTTCTAGTTATGTATTATCAAACAATACGCGCGGCGTTTGCAAAAAATGATTAAAACCCGTATTTATGAGTTATACGTGAAAACTGGGTAGGGGTCTTGGCATATATGTACAACGGGAGGTCAGCAAGGTTTTTTTTTAAATTGGTCCCATAGTATGGGTCAACATCATAAACTTAAGAGCGATGCTCTTGTCGGTGGAGGTTTTTCCATTCACTGCGATTTCCTCCCAGTTCCTTGACCATTTGACACGACATTCTCGTTTCCTTCACTTGGTCGAAATAGCTTCTCCTAGGTCTTCCTCTTCCCCTCTTGCCTTCTATCTTCCCTTCTATGATTGTTTTCATGAAAGCGTCATGTCGTATCAAATGCCCGATCATCTTTCCTCTCCTATTTTCAATGCTGGTCAACAGGCTTCTCCTTTCATCTACTCTTTCTAGTACTTCTTGGTTCGTTATCTTTGTAGTACGTTTTTTTTTTTTTTATGACTATGCACCAGAGTGCATAGTCTGCCGCTTCTCCCCTGACATAATCAGGGTCCTTGGTGTTGTATGTTTGTTAGTACGGGTACGTTCGCTAATACATAGTCGCGTCGCGTCGTCAGGAGGGCCTGACGCTGGCGGTGATGCACGTGGGCGCGCCGGCGTGCGGCATGAACGCGGCGGTGCGCTCGTTCGTGCGCAACTGCATCTACCGCGGGGACACCGTGCTGGGCGTGCACGACGGGGTCGAGGGGTTCATCAGCGGGAACATCGTCAAGATGGACTGGTGAGGCCACCCACCCACCTGCCGACTCTACACGAGCGATCCCTCCACAGATATAGATTTACATAGATAACGCAAGTGTCACGATTTGTATTGAAACCAAGCGTGCCGAATTTTTAACACCTGTGGCGTCAGTAGTGACGGGAAATCCAAACCGATTCAAAGACACCGATGCCGCCGATGCCCCTGCGCCCGCTACGATTCTCTCGAGTGATTATCTCGCTCATAGTCATATTTTTTTATATCTATAGTCGCGCGGACTGTACGTTATCGGCGACCAACCTTGACGCTTGGTCGGGGTTTCGTACACGCGTAGTACATTCATTTGCGTTATCTATGTAAATCTATATCTGTGGTTGCCTAATTGTCTAGAATTTACCTCGAGAACTAGTCATGATATCCATAGGACTTGTTATCAATAGTATTGATCATGATTTATATATAATATTAATAGTAATACAAGCATTAATATATGTAGTAGTTAGTACGTATAATAGTAGTAGTAGTAGCTTTTGATATGTCATCTGTCATTCATTTTGTACTAGTATGAAATAAGAATAACATTTCCAAGATTGCTCTCAGTCCTCAGACTTGAGATCGATTTGTTAATACGGCCCATAGTTTAGTAAATCCTACTAATATTATAAATGTGAAAGTTTGTGAGTGTGGATGTATGTATGTATGTTTGTTACTCCTTCACGCAAAAACTACTGAAGGGATTTGGATGAAATTTGGAAGACAGATAGTTTATAACCGGGATTAACATATAGGATACTTTTTATCCCGATAATCCCGAAATTTTTGTTACGTTAAATACTACGCGGACGAAGTAGTCAGTCACAGCTAGTAGATACATAATTTTATAAATTGCCTGGCAGTTCAATTGAACCAAGCTGGATCCATAAGGATACATGCCAAACTCCATTTGTTTCATAGGTCCGATGTAACTGGTTGGGTGGCTCAAGGCGGTGCTTTCCTCGGCACCAAGCGAACGCTCCCTGGCGACAAGAAGGCTGAAATAGCAGCTCGCATCAAGCAGTTCAATATACAAGGCCTCCTTATTATTGGTGGTTTTGAGGTAAATTTATATATATCATAATTATAATATATAACTCTAAAATTGTTTCTGATTTGGATTCCTTGTTTTGTGTTCCAATTATTATGGAAATATGCATCTATTTGTGTCTCAAGTAAGATTAAATATTTCACAGCTAGCTTCTATTTCTATGTTGGCTGAATATTCCGATATTTAAATCGGAATTTTCAGCCTTACCGGGCTTAAAATTTTCTATATGCGTTTTTTGGGAAATAACTATATATTCAAACCCATATAAAGTGATTATTATGTATTAATTTAATCCTAGGCCTACCAAGCCGGCCTTGAGATCTACGAGGGTCGCGCCCAGTTCCCGGAGTTCTGTATCCCGCTGGTGGTGATCCCGGCCACGATCAGTAACAACGTGCCCGGCACCGACTTCTCGCTCGGCACCGACACCGCGCTCAATGAGATCACCGAGATCTGCGACCGCATCCGCCAGTCCGCGCAGGTATCGTGGGAAACAGCCTAACGATCCGGCGAAGAATAATATACCATAGCTAATCGTAATAGAGTTTATTTTCAAGTATCTGAAATAATCACGAGGATTGTTTTTTGTTTGTTTAAATAGTTAATTTAAGGGCCCTGGTGAGAAGCCCTTTTGAGCGTATCAGTTTAATGTTTATGTTTATTTCATCACTTCACTACGAGGATTAACATCTTTTCAAACCTAAAAATTCATCAAACCAATAAAATTTCTACTCTATTCGGATATAATAAGTTGTATTATTATTTGCTAAATCTAAATCCTTTACCGTGCCTTCCCGTCGTCGGTGAGCGTTGGGTCTAACTGTCTTATATGTTTTATATTATATTATTTTGTACAGGGTACCAAGAGGCGTGTCTTCGTTATCGAGACCATGGGCGGCTACTGTGGTTACTTAGCTACTCTGGCGGGTAAACATTTCATAAAATATATTTCCTATTTTAATTGAAAAATATCCGGACTCAAATTACTTTTTCCCTCTAACTCTTTAAATTTCCGGCATCTCTGGTATAGTGATCATCAGGTCCTGAGTTCTATTGAGACTTTTTTGTAATTCAATGATTTATCGACGACATCCAGAACTGTTTTGCTACGTAAGAGTAGGCTGACATTGACATAATAATAAAACTTTATTATTGTAAAACATTAACAATATTATGACACTGACAGAAGTAAAGTGACAGATAACGTCACTCCAGTCCTAGCAAGCGACATCTGGTGAGCTGATTTCTCTCTCTTGGTCAATTTTTTTTGGCTAAATCATCGATAAACGATGGAAGCCATAAACTAATTGGATTTCTCTCTCATCTAGGCCTGGCCGGTGGCGCCGACGCCGCCTACATCTACGAAGAGAAGTTCTCCATCAAGGACTTGCAGCAGGACGTATACCACATGGCGTCCAAGATGACGGGCGGCATCCAGCGCGGACTCATCCTGCGGAACGAGAAGGCCAACGATAACTACAACACAGAGTTTATTTATCGCCTCTATTCTGAGGAGGGCAAGGGCCTGTTTACTGCTAGAATGAATGTGCTTGGTAAGTAACCTCTTTTTGTGTCCATCCAATAGCTGGAAGATTTCCGCCGCTGGACATGGCCTTCTCCAAGAGCTCACTCGCATCATGGTACAGTCACTCGTATATACTTACATCATAAACAAGCGTACGACCAGCCTAATGTTGAGCATTTTACATAGCCTATTGCTTGCAATACCATAGGGCGTTGTTCGCACTTTGGGAAACTGAAGGGGACTGGGACAGAGAGAGGGGAAGGGAGGGCGTAATTTGCCCGGGTCTGGGTGTCACTGGGATCGCCCCCAGTCCATTGTACGGTACCCATAATACAAGCTGCTTAGTTTGGGACCATGCAGTTGGTGTGTCAGTCTGGCGATATTTATTATTTATTTATCTTCTGTGAGTGTTCTCCTATCCCTACCAATTACCCCCTACCTACCTTTTAATGCACGGTAAAAGTGCAGTGTTATCATTGGAAAACAAAATCAAAGGAGCAAGCTACTAGGCTGAAATTTCATCAACCAGCATCGTCAGGTGCTAATGCCCAGTGACATGTTCCAACCAGGTCACATGCAGCAAGGCGGTTCGCCGACACCGTTCGACCGCAACATGGGCACGAAGATGGCGGCGAAGTGCCTGCACTGGCTGGTGGAGACCATCCAGAAGGGCCCCGCCAACTCGCCCGACTCCGCCTGCTTGCTCGGGGTCGTCAAGCGCCAATACAGGTTCTCACCGCTCGAAGATCTTAAAGCGCAGACCAACTTCGCGTAAGTATCGTTTTTGTAGATATAAGGTTATTTCGGTGTGTTCACGATGCCGCCAAAAAAGGACAGATGGCGCTGAATGCGGCGCCTCAATACAATGAACGCATTCTTCGTAGAAAAACTGAATCACGATATTAAGACTCGCAAGCATCGTGACTATATATACAAGACCCCGAGAATAACCAGTGGCCGCCCCGCCAGGGATAACACCCGCCTGGTTGGAAGATCTTCCCTTTTCCGCCAAACTTCCAATAAACTTATCAATCTACAATCTATTCCACATACGCAGTCGTCCATATAATTTATACTGTATCATGATATTATTATTATGTTTCTCTGTATCACGGGCTATACCCGGTCATTTGGAAGGCTTGAATGGGGACATACGGGTCCAACATGTAGACGCCCTTTGTGAGAATTTGATTCTCATGTAAGGCACATGTTAAGGTCAACTGCTGCAATATATGGGACATATACAGCGAACTTACCCCAACAGGTGCATGAGGAACTTTAGCAAATACGGGAAGTTTTTCTATATATTTTTGCTTATTATGTGGATTTAATAGACTTTGGCTTGCAATAAACATCAACAGGCTCAACATTTCACTTCTGTTCCAGCTTCTGTTATACTAATCAATATATTTGTTATAGTCAAAGAATACCAAAACAGCAATGGTGGATGAAGTTGCGTCCGCTGCTCCGCATCCTTGCGAAGCACGAGTCAACCTACGAAGAGGAGGGCATGTACATGACTGTGGAACAGGGAGAGATCGACTCCGAGAACGTTATTTAAATTAGAGAAATTATAACATTTAAATCAAATTTTAGCAACATGGTAATCTTAATTCAATTTAAATGTTGAATGGAGAGATTGTTTGTGCCAGTTATTTATTTTATTTATTTAAAGTAATTATGCGATCCTCCTCACGGCCCACAACTTAAGTGCCGTGCTCGAATCGTCAATCAAAATCAATCAAATCATAATATCGCATTTCATACGCATCCGCTTATAATTTGAAATTAGGAATTACTGTATAAAGTCGCGTCATAAATGTGAATTGCATCATAGTACGCTGAAAACGATTATAAAGTGTGAACAGAATAGGGTTTACTCAATATGGACGTATAAGTATTCAAGTTAATGTGACCTGAGAATATAGGTACCTATTGTTGTAAAATTAACAAATATGTTATAACTAGCTGTGCCCACGGACTTCGTCCGCGTAGTATTTAACGTAACAAAAATTTCGGGATTATCGGGATAAAAAGTATCCTATATGTTAATCCCGGTTATAAACTATCTGTGTTCCAAATTTCATTCAAATCCGTTCAGTAGTTTTTGCGTGAAGGAGTAACAAACATACATACATACATACATACATCCACACTCACAAACTTTCACATTTATAATATTAGTAGGTTAGTACACGGCATATTATGTGTATACTATGTGACTAAATGTGTCGACTTCTAAATTTCATAAATGGTATAACTTTTAAGATGTCGGCCGTTACGCAAGTAACCGCCGACCATTGAATATAGATTACAATATTTAAAAGTTTTATAGGATGCGATCATTTAAAAATTAACTATAGATTAATACTAGATGGCTGTGGAGAGTTATTTTGCAAGTGATGAAAAGTTTTAAATAACAGATTTTTTTATGGAAAGTTTTTTTCTCTTTTATAACTTTTATATTTTAATAATGGTACCTAATATATTTTTATGTAACATACAGATGATATTATTATTAGTTTTGGTATCTAAGGATTTGTATCCAATTATGTTAATTAAATCAATTTTTTATTTAAGGATACTTCAGTAGGTAAGTATAAATTGTAATATGTAAGCATCAATTGATAGAGATTATTTTCCGTAAACAGTATTTTTAATTTGATGTTTATATTTTTTTCGTATAGTATTCTAAATTTATTCATGTAAGCAGTAAAAAATATGTACACTGGTATATCATGTAGTGTTATAAGAATATACATTCAATTATTATTTACATCAAAGCAGCCCTGTCTGAGGCGTCATGGTGCTTACAACAGACAGACTAACAAATCGATGATTGTTGATGCGAACACGAATGTAGGCTAAATAAATGTTATATCTATTGGTTTTTTTTTATTGCAATAGTCAACAAAAAATATTCTACAGCTGGACCGAAGATAGACTTTATGAATCATTATCTTGGCAATCTGGCAACGGGCAACATGCTTGATACACCAGTAGGTAGTAGCCTCGCTTCACCTTCACTTACAAACACCCCAGTGAATACTTTTGGGTGCATCTTACGTAGTATTGTATTATCTTTGATTGGCAAAAAGCAAGTAGTAGCTTAACCGGACGCATGCCGGCGCCCTTAGCTCGAACCCCAAAACTTTAAGTTAATCAAAATTACAGAGGCTTAGTCAAAGAAAAAAATGCATCGGCATCATTCCTGTAATAATAGATACCTATTCGTTCGCCCCAATTATAAAATTCTTGGTTCGCCCAATTGGACAGGCGAGGGAACTAGTCCATACTGCCAATGAATCTGAAGTCGACTTTGATGTTGATGATATTTTTTATTCGATTTTCTTATGATTAATATTAAAGCATAAGTGGTATTTTTTTGGTGTTATTGAAAATATTTTTTTAATGCTTGATGCCGCGGGTTATTTTTAGTATATAACGAGGATGTTATCAGAATAACAACTCTATCTTCTTTGTCTATGAAAAGTTACTTCCTATACAGTTGTATCACAGAATTTAACACGGGTAAAATAGCTCAAAAGACTATAATTTATCATATCTAATGAAGTAAAAATCAGTAAAAAAATTAACTGGAAAACCTACTCTTTTAATATCATAAGATAAAAAGTTTTTTTTATAAAAAGCAAGAATAAATTTGTTAATTGACCACAGCAAGTGCCAACACAACAATTGTCGTATTTCCGTAATCAACAAACGACGTTGACGTTTCACCGCGTAGCAAGTGAAAGTGTCACGTCGATCCAGATTTCTGTCAGGAATTCTTATATTCTGGTTTATTTGACTTCACGTGTGTAGTGGTATGGTGTTTTTGATGTTTAAGTGTAGTAATTAGTAGTGCAATCAGTATTTAATTGATGCATTTGATGTCGCTACCGAATTTTTCATAACATACAGTGATTTCTTTACACAGGTTACCGCCGGGAAAGATGGGTGTTAAGCCTGCAATTGGGAGAAAATCTAACAAGAACCCACCTATTTTCAGTCATGAATTTGTGATTCAGAATCATGCTGACATAGTTTCGTGTGTGGTTATGGTCTTCTTGGTCGGACTGATGGTACAGGTATGTTATGAGCGGATGCCACGTAGGCCAGACACTGAGCGTGAATAATTGTATGTTTTTGAGTGTAACTGTTCTTTATATGGTTGGTGTGTTTATTTTACAGTCGACCAGCCCTATAGCGAGCTTATTCATAAGTTTGCACCACAATGTCAGTGGTGTTGAACCCACCCGAGAAGCTCCCAAAGGCGAACCATTCTTCTATGAATCTGGCTGGAAAGATGCGTGTGCTGTATTCTTTTACTCTCTGGTCTGCATTGTAATGCATGCAATTCTTCAGGAGTATTTCCTAGATGTAAGTAAAATGCCCTATACATTTCTTAGCTTTAATGAAACTACTTCATTTATACACTCTTAATTGCAGCAATACAATGACTGTGGTGCTTAGATATAAATATAATTTTAAACCATATGCCAAACTTATCATCACTTATTCTTTGTCTGAGTCACTAACTATGAGACCACCGTGCCATTACAAGGCTAAATGTAAAGTCTTCAGGACTTTATAGTACAAAGAAAGATCAGTACTTACTTTTGGATTAAATTTGTAACTTGTGAGTTTTTACATCATTCTTTTATTTTCAGAAAATTTCAAAGAAGTTCCATTTGTCCAAGTCAAGACTGAGTGCTCTGAACGAGTCCGGCCAGCTGGTTGTGTTCCACCTTGTGACTCTTGTCTGGGGTGCTAATGCTGTCTTCAGGGAAGGATTTGTGTTCAATGTTTCGCAATTGTGGGATGGTGAGTTTTATAATAGACTTAATATTAACCTATTGAAGGTGATAAAAAAGAAAACAAAAGAAGTTTTAATGTCTTATGTAATTAGTATGTGTGTGCATTCTTCATCTAATAGGTTAATACCATGGAGTCCTAAGATTCTAACACAAAACTATGCCCTACTTTTGCTATAATTAATTTACAGTGTTTGTGTCATACTTCATTCAGATACATTAAAAAAATATATTAGAATCTAAGCAACATGAGTAATTGAAAGATATTTCTACATAGAATTAGATGAAAAGTATTTCAAAGTAATAACAGCAGGGTTCTGAATCAGTGCTATAGGCCAGTTTTATTATAAACATGTTACATAAATTCAGTTTTCATTTAATGAAATACACATGTGTGTTTCATTCAAATGTATTGGGTATTGGTTTATGATTGTTCTTTGCACTTAAACAGACAACTAAGTTATTTATTTACTAACCTCTACATTATTTATATGGTTTTATTTATTGAATTATAGTATTGACAAAAGTGACTTTTGTTACTATGGTCAATATTCCCAGGGTTATTCAACAAACCAATAAAATTTAAATTCTGGCCTTAATATTCATTAGTACATTATTTTACAATATGTTTCCCTCAAAAATAAATCGAATCGTTATCTCCTTTCATTTAATTAGTGAAACACTATTATTAAATAAATCATTACATAATTTGATATGTTATCAATGTTGTAATGTGTGTTATTTCAATACTGTAGGCATACAATTATTATTCAACAATTTGTAATTTTTATTTTGGTTGGCTATAGACTTTGTTTCATCTTATTAATGATATATTTTATTTATTTCTTGGTCCTATTCCTATTTCTGGGTCTCCTACTTTAGGATATATATATTGTTACTTTAATAATAGTTTAAAAAAACTGTACTTATTATTACCAACTTCCACATAGATTCTTTAGAGCATAGGCATGAAATACATAGATGGGAATTGAGTTGATATCTCGTAATCATTAAATTCATAGCTGATGTGACTTGAGTTGATATTAATCAAGGAAAATTTATTTTATTGGCGTTTATTTTGAACCGACTTCTAAAAAGGGTGAGGTTCTATGTTCGTCTGTGCGTGTTTTTGATAAATATAATAAAATATCGCCAGACTGACACACCACCTGTATGGTCCCAAACTAAGCAACACTTGTAATACAATATGGACTGGGGGCGATCCCAGTGACAGCCAGACCTGGGCAAATTACGAAAAGGTCATTTCCGAAATTTGCCGCGGCGGGAATCGAACCCACAACCACCATGTGCAGTGACCCGAGAGGCCTACGCTCGAACCTCTGCGCCAAGTGGTTGTCGTAAATTTTTTCTCAGTCTAACTTCATATGTCCAAACAAATGACATTTGCGATTGTGTCACAGGCTACCCTAGCCACCCGATGAGTTTCCTGCTCAAGCTGTGGTGGGTTGTGCAAGCGTCGTACTGGATCCACACCGTGCCCGAACTGTACTTCCAACGCATCAAGAAGGACGAGTGGATGGCCCGCATCAGGCACGCCACCGCCGCTTTCGCTTTCGTCGCCGCCGCATACGGATTTAAGTGAGTCGATTGAAATCTACATCAGTACCATCACCTTATTAAGTGGTTACAGGTTGTGATTTCGTTTTTTATCACAGTACCAATATCGCAGTAATAAACTTTCACTTAGCCTCTTGGTTTTATCATTTAATGTGTACACTGCTTTTGTCTTTTCTATTACTTCGGAGAAGTTATTTGTTGTTAATGGCCTTTGTTTAGCAGTGGACATCTTCCGGCCAATGGATGGACTGTTGTCGTTAATTATAATAATGGGTGTGCAGTAATGTATTCTATCCATATTTTGAAACAATACCCACTAATTTATATTATTTTTCACAGGTTCCAACGAGTGGGTGTATGCTTGGTTGCCCTGCACTCTCTGGCCGAATTCATCGCTCACAGTTACCGACTCAACACAATACTGAGGGGAGAGCGCGAGGATGTCTTAGACAAGCGTAAGTATACACTTAGTACAGGTCACAGGTACAGGTACTGAAAGATGTTTATAATATTGGGTTTAAGATCATTTATTTCTCAAGAGGTGATCTTACAAAACATAAAAGTTTACATTTTTTGGGTGTTACTAACATAATAGGAATTAATAGCATAATCTAGTAGGTTCCAAAATAAGTACATTTAAAACATGCAAATCTTGAACACAACATTGCCCTAATATAATATTAATGACATAATAATTTTAAGCTATTCATAATATTTAAAGGCATCGACACCCAACAGTATCTTCTTTTCTTCTATATAGTATAAAAAAGTCGCTATCCGCGTCTGTCTAGTCGTCCGCTTCACAACGGATATTCGGATGCGGTTTTCAGTAACTTATCTAATATCTTCCGGAAGATTTATATGTATTACACATTCTAATTAAATGAATAAATATGAAGGAAAAGTCGTACGAAGCGAACGGGTCGCTAGTACAATTGGACATAGTATTGCAAAAAGGAACTATCCCACACTTACTCCTGCAGACTAAAATCAACCCCAGTTGAAGTGGTTGTAGGTCGGTTTCAGTTTGCACAAGTGTGTCCAATTATAAAATTGCCTGTGCGTTGATTGGTCCAGTGTTGAGCCTGATCAACGGGTCGGTGTTCGTGGCGGTGCGGCTGTGCTCGCTGGTGCTGGGCGTGCTCACCTTCTACTTCGGGCTGGCGGGCGCCGCGCCGCTGCTGCTGCGGGTGGCCGCGCTCTCAGTACTAGTCTCCTTCCAGGTATCACACGCACATCTACTCATGAAGTATTGCAAAAATAATATTTACTGATTCTGTCAAAGAGGTATTACTAGTATGGAGCTTGCGTCTATTTCTGATAATAATGTTCTTCGGATTTACTTTACAAAACACGAGAGACAGATTGACTGTCAATTATTTCTAGAAGTGTCAATGAATCCGAATATTCTATAGGGTACTGTCGTTATAGATATATGTATTGCAATTTTCATTTGATTTACAACCTGGCAATACAAATCAGAATGGTTGTTGGGTTGTGTAACTATCTCTTTTTTATATTTTATATACCTTTGAAACTCAGAATAATACTGGTGCTCCATGCTTCAAATATCTCTAAGCATTCAGTAGCCTAACTCATTTATTTTCTATAACAGGTTTACCTGATGTTTAACTTCATCTCTGAAGCCATCAAACTTAGACAAGAGGCCCGCCAGCAGGCCCAAGCCAAGCCCAAGAAAGAGAAAAAAGAAAAGATAAGAAAGGAAAAAGGTAAGCTTTATTTAAACTATATTGGCCTTAGAATAAACGGCATCTACTACCGAACATTGTGTTCTATTCTACATTGCTGTTTTTATAGGTACCCGTGTCGACAGAAATAGAGTTGTTTTCCTGCAAAAAATACCGTAAATAACTTTTTGATAACATTCATGGTGATTGTTGGTTTTTTGTTAAATATTAATCTAAATCAGTTCTTAAACTATAAGCGGATGGGTGGTGTAATAGATGGCTGGATGACTGCGTCCTCCATCGAGGGCACTTTCTCTTTTTATGACGGTCTCGTGTATCTGTAGTACATCATACCTCTGTAGGCGCCTGAGATGTGTATGGCTTTTAGGGCTGAGATGCGTTGGCTGTATGTTAATTTGTTATGTTTTGTTACCAGTAAAGAAAACGGCCGTAGAACCCGAGTCGGACCTGCCCGAGGTGGACCAGAACACGAACAAGACGCTCCGCCAGCGAGCGCCTGCCGCCCCCGCCGCCGCCGCCGGCAAGGCGAAGTGAACCCTCGCTCACACACTTGACACTAGAATAAATAACGTTAGGTTGTCGTCATCCCGTCGTAACTGAGTCTTTCCACTATCGCCTTTAGTTACTATCCCCGAACCTACATCTTAATTATAGACATGAATGTTATAGCACAAACTCTACTATTATCTTTATAATATGACGTTCGTCGTAAACTTTAAATGTAATAATCGGTGTCTATGTTGGTGAATGTTTGAATAGGTATCTAGCACCTACTTGAAGAGACTTACCCCTATAATAGTCAATAATACCGTAATTTCTTATATGGAACATTAATTTTAGACTGTGGAACATTATCGTCATTAAAAGTATAGTGGATACAGGGTTGTAAAATATCTCCTAAAGTGTAAAAAATGAAGTCTAGGTTAAATGTTGTTTATATGAATATATTGATAAGAGTATTGAAGATGTGCCGTGTGTTCATACACATTAAATGATGAAAATTCCATTTTTTATTTTGCATTTCAATTACTTTATGTTAATTTTTACATTATATTTTTTGTATAAATGCAAGCTATTATAGTTTTTTTAATATAAACAAGATACTTCCTGTCCATTATTTTCATCGTGTTGTAAAATTCAGATCAGGTGCTGCTCAGCTAATTGTTCTTATTACATTTAATTAATAATAATTTTCGTGGACATATTGACTTTTGTATAACGACACTGAGATTGAATCCGTGATTGTTGAACTTTTTGTGAGTAAAGAAATAATGAAATTATTCTTCCTAATGTGAAATTGTGCTCATAAATTATTGTATAATTTTATTCATGAGAGTTGTCAATTTTAAAGGCTTAATGTTATTTTTATTTCGAAATAAATTTTGTAAAAACAAATTGTTTTATTCCTCGATGTTCGCTTCACACATTCTGCCCATTATGTGTTCCATTTATTTCGTAGTATTGTATTCTCTTTGGTTACATTGTAATGTACATCATTCATCACAGAGACAGACATCTTTTTCTTGATCTCGATTTCTTGGAAATCTATTAGGCAAGCACTTCCTGTTATACCTTTCATCCTATCCTAAAGTTTAATTGCTACTATTACCAGTATAGATAAAACATACCTACCTTATATTTAAGCAACTATAACCGATCACAGTTGATTAATACTGGGATAAATCAGTGGCTTGACTTATTTATCTACAATCATCTGTTGTCAATACACAATACAATTCCTTGACTTGTCATGGACGAATATAGGTATTCAGACCTAGGTTAAATGTTTCACGTCTTTATGTGTCAATAAAGAAGCAGTAACACTGCAGAATAATTAACCTATTGTTTAACTAGTTAATTTAATATTGGCAGGGTAGGGTATACACAGGAACCTATTTACCTACAAGGTAACTAAATAAAATGTGCCATAAAATTAATACCTAGGTGTTTGTAAGTAATTACTGTTCCCAGTGATCAGCATCAGGTTGATTTATAGCCACTAAACTATAATTACGAATCTCAGTTTAATTTATAATAGACAACACCATCTACCATAGTTAGGTACCTAAATAATAATGTGTATGTATATGATATGTATACAGTGTGTAATACTATCACCTTTTATTCAATTTATTCACATATATACCTGCTTAACATTCAGGTATAATCTTCTATCTAAATATATATAACTCAAAGGTGACTGACTGACATAGTGATCTATCAACGCACAGCCCAAACCACTGGACGGATCGGGCTGAAATTTGGCATGCAGGTAGATGTTATGACGTAGGCATCCGCTAAGAAAGGATTTTGATTAATTCTACCCCCAAGGGGATAAAATAGGAGATGAAAGTTTGTATGAAACTTTGTCAATTAAATTCCACGCGGACGAAGTCGCGGGCACAGCTAGTAAATGTATAAGGGATTTATTAGTAGGTTTTTAAGTGATAGGCTAGCACAACATTTGGAACGTATATCCTATAGTGTACCTACAGTGTATATGTAATTATAATATATCCTGAGTATAAATTAAAGCCATCCCTTGTGAATACGGACTACCTACCTATGAAATTAGACTTAATCTTAATTTTCATTTATATTAAGTACTTATACCTACTCGTAATCATGTATTTATTTGATATATATAATTTATATTATTTAATATATACCCTATCTTAGACTTTATTTGCGTAATTACCTACCTCTACTCTCCATACATCTTCTGAGCGGTTTGTTACCCTAACTTTAATTGGTGTCCACTTACTTTCAATTCGAAACTCAAGTTTTTACATGGGCAAATTGGTATTTTTTGGTGTCCATTCAATTTGATGATAGCTTTTTGCCGGTGACGACCGTTATTGCGGCCCCGCTGCATCATGATGCGCGTGAGTTTACGTCGAGACGCTACAGCCAATATAAAGCCTTATAAAAGGTGTGAGCGAGCGCGGTAAAGCCAGTTCTTACTCGGCATCTGTAGAGTCTAGACGACGAAGTTCGAAATGCACAAGATTACTCTGCTCATCTTGGGGGCGGTGTTTGCCGTGACTCTCGCAGGTTAGTGCCCCCCAGTTTTTTGCCGCCACAACATCCGTGCTGACGCGTAATTTTCTATGTGTCATCGTGTATTCATCATTTTTGATTGGATGCAGCTAAGGTTCCCTCGATAATTTGATTATACACGCCTGTTTTATATCTTTTGTTGTAAATTATTCAACAACAATCAGGAAATTATTAACAAAAATGTGTTCGGCCTTTTTGTATCGTAATATGCACTTGGAATTGCATTCACATTCGGGACCTGAGTGCGTATCGTTAAGTTCACTAAATATCTGCTTAAAACTTAGACCATAGGTAGATATTTGCAGAGTTGCAACCCGTAATAAATAGGTACGTTTATTGAATATGACTTACGAGCATGTACCGTGCCATGCACTCGTAAATAGTTAATAGTTCTATCCATAAGTTGATGGTCATGGACATGACAAACCTGTTCATTGAACGCTGTACGCACCTCAGCACAACATGCAACATGCCGTTGCAGATTACCTATTGTATGTAGAGCTTTTAGCTCGAAGCCGCACTGAAATAAAGTTGTTTTGGAATTCCATAAGAACCCACACTTGAGACAGTTAGCAAAAAAGTTATGTTTGAAAAAATATAAAAGTGAATTCTGATACTTTTTAGTTGTAGAATCTGTATTGTAGTAGGTATAAAAGATGCATCTTGCAACTGCAGTTAAGTATATATAGTAGTATGCCTGTATCTTCACGCACAGGTATTTGGAGGAGGACTCTACAAAGTTTTAATCTTGGTGATGATGATCATATCCCGTCAATCACGATTGCTGAGGTCATAGTTAAATACTTGTAGCGAATCGTGCGTTTAACTAATAAGTTGCCTATTACCGATGATCTCAACCTTGTAGGTAGGTACCATGATGAATATCTTCCTTAATTGTATTTTTTTGTTTTTATTAAATTATTTTTAACTAATCTTCGAGGTACTTATAGCCTGAGGTATTTAGGCCTGAGGCCTGAGGTATTTAGGTATTGAGGCCTGGGGTATTTTGCAATAAGAGGCTCGCGACAGAAACATTTGTAAACGATTTTTTTATATACCCCTTAACTATACAAAAGCGTTATATGTATTAAACCATATCTTATATCAACAATGTTAGAGGGCAAATTTAGCGGGCTTATTTCATTCATGTTGAATAATAAAATAATAGCCACCACACATACACTCGTAGGTACCTTACTTACTTACCTAGTTATTCGAAAGCGAATATAAATTACAGCAGCTAAAGATCTTACGCCTGTATTCATAAACATTACTATGACACAGTGCGCACGAAAGCTTGAACCACTGCATAACCTCATACTGCATAATGGAGTTGGTTCTTTACTTAGACAAGTTTTGTTTGTGAATACCGCCGTTATAGTTCCTTGTGTATGCATAAATGACAAGCTGCATACCGCATACCGCATACCGATAATGCAGCACGCATTCTCACGGTGTGATTGACATACTGCATTTCACACGTCCCAAGCTCGTTAAAGCTCTACCGCGGAACGGACTCTACTGCAGTAAACTCTACCTAATGCGGTCTGGAACTTATGAAGTTATGTAACCAATTTGTATAGTTTTTGTTAGTACCTTGGCAGTACTTGGCACCTGTTATACTCTTTTTACCACAGAAGCGCAAACCTTTCATAACTTCAGTTATATGTAGTTACTAGCTGTGCCCGCGACTTCGTCCGCGTGGAATTTAATTGACAAAGTTTCATATAAACTTTCATCCCCTATTTTACCCCCTTGGGGGTAGGATTAATCAAAATCCTTTCTTAGCGGATGCCTACTTCATAACATCTACCTGCATGCCAAATTTCAGCCCGGTCCGTCTAGTGGTTTGGGCTGTGCGTTGGTAGTATTGTATTCTCTTTGGTGCGTTGATAGATCACTATGTCAGTCACTCAGTCAGTCACTTAGATATGATGTCAATATTAGTTGGTAGACAAATCGCGAAAGAAATTTGGCACATAGATTGTTATAGAAAGGTAGAGAATTACTCAATATTTTAGTCATACTTAGGTAGGTACTTATAATATGGGATTAGCTCCAAGCTGGTTGCACTAGCAAACTGTAAGCACGGTCATCACATTTGTTTTTTTTATATGTATAACAAGATCGACACACTAGCTTACGACCCTCCTGACGTTAAGCCGTTACCGTAGCCTATAGCTAGCAATACCAATGACATTGCTAGGACGTTGCCTACGTGAAGATTAATGGGAATTGTGATAGAAAAGGGGAAGAGGGGTTTGGGCTTCCGGATCATCTTGCGAAACGAGCTATCATAATTTCGATCGCTGAGCTGAACTAATCTGGTCGAGCCTGGCCCCTATATGAGCTGTATAGGTAAGCTGGCTCTACCATCGTAAAAAAAAATAACCAATTGATACCGAACCTATTGTTCGCCGCCCTCAAAATGTCCCGTTCCTTTTACTGTCCTTTATTCCAGAAGGTCAGTACTATGTACCCCGTGCATACTACACCATCGACGCTGAGGGCCACGAGTCAGTGAGGGTGCCGCTGCGACGCCTGCGCCGCTCCCTCAACCCCTACCCATACGCTGCTGAAGCCAATGCGCACGCCAATGCAAACGCTGATGCATGTAAGTATATAAATATTACTAGCTGTTCCCGCCACTTCGTCCGCGTGGAATTTAATTGACAAAGTTTCATACAAACTTTCATCCCGTATTTTATCCCCTTGGGGGTAGAATTAATCAAAATCCTTTCTTAGCGGATGCCTACGTCATAACATCTACTTGCATGCCAAATTTCAGCCCTATCCGTCCAGTGGTTTGGGCTGTGCGTTGATAGATAACTATGTCAGTCAGTCAGTCACCTTTGAGTTATATAGTTCGAGTGTAGCCGCTTGACTTACTGCACCGAGTGGTTTCGGGTTCGATACCCGGCGGGGCCAATTTCAGAATTGGCCTTTTCAGTTCATTCAGAGCGTTCTTCATTACCTACATTGCTAGTTCGTTTGCAGACGAGGTAAATAGATGGGTAAAAAGACAAGTGAGCGATTATAGTGGTATAGGAACTTCAGAAAAATATAAATACATACTTCTTCAGGGTTTTAATGGTGGGTCATATGATTATGATATGCTGAAAGATCCTAGTATCACAAATGCATAATTCCAAGTGAATCATCAACTCAATTTGTCCTAAGGTCTTAACAATGCAGAGGCTCATTCTACTAAAGCTAAAACGGTATACCTAAGTACCTACCAAAATAAGTGTAAGAAAGTATTAGAAACGGAATAACAAATGTGTTGGTAGCTACCTATCTCGCAATATATTTACAAAGCTGTTCTTGTTCCAATTTATTTGGTCAGTTCGGTTGCGTGTTGACTTACAAATTGGAGAAGACCGTGGGAAATAAGCGGAACACTTGGTGCGACAGGATAGGGTACAGTTATGTTTCATTAAAGCAATTTCTACCTTGCTTCTTCTAAAACAAGCCTGTGATGGCTACATTATGCAGAACAGACACAAGAGAAAGGTAATCTTAGCGTAGATAATACAACCTAATAAAACCAGAATTATCGATACATCTATACAAATAAATAAAATTGGAGTGTCTGTTCCTAATAACAAAATAACACCTTTTCACTTAATGCATATGAAAGTACATACGATAAGTAGGTACTTATAACAAAAATGCGATTTTTTTTTGTCTCTGTCTGTCTGTTTTTCTGTTAGAGCCATCAAACAACAGAGACAGCTACCTACCTACACAAGTGATCATAAATCAATTATAAGTCTTGCGTCAGTGTAAACAAAGGGTTAATCATTATTTAACACAAAACCACCTATTCTGAAAAAAATATTATTTAAAATGCCAAGATCAACATGGTTCATTACCATTGAACACGTTTCAAGTTGTAGTAATTTCAATAGAATTGTGTGACTTTAAATTTCTAAGTGGCTATTCATTTCGGAAATCCTTGAGTTTTGCTTTGTGCATTTATCGATAGAGGTAGTCACGAATTTCAAATCCATCGGTGGCTACGTGCACGATTAATAATAAGCCTGTTCAGGTTATAGCATAGTATAACATAAATCAAGCAAAAATGTTAATGCCTACGCAATTCTGGTATGCCATTAAAGCACTGTTATTTCATTTATGGGTCTATATTTATAACCCCATAAGCTATTGACACGGAAGTTCACACCAACGTATGCTATATGCATTATGCAGGTTCTGGTAGGTACGTCAGTGCTCTATAGACATAAATGGAGAATTTAGAATTCGAAGATGCATTATACAATCAATTGTTATGCTGTAACTGAATTTCTCGGGTGTTCTGCATAATCTGCGGCACAGACGGACAGATAATTATTGTATGTGGCCCAACGACGACGTGCGGAGCAAGCATAAAGGCCCGAGCCGGCGCCGACCGAACAGCGCCTTTCGCATAACGGTCCTAAATTCCCGAAGCGTCGGTCAAGCGGTCATTTCATACGCACAAAAAATGATCGATATGCGTCACTTTCTTGACTGTGAGATTAAAGTAGAGTAGTTCCAATAATATATTCAAATTGAGATAAGACCTAAGTATATTGATGATTAATATCTGAGTTTCAATGAATTATCGACTTACATACGCTTCATTTTAATTGCAAGTAGGAAGATAGGCAGATATCAACAAAATGACTACGTTTAGATGGAGTAGAAATAAAAGATGTTGTAAAAAATAAAAATGATTCCAATAAAAAAAATAACATACGGGTTACTTTAACATTTGAAAATTTTACCTGCCGTCAACGCATTGATATCAGAGATCATTGACCTTATACTCATATTTATAGCTTAAAATTTTAACTAGGTATACTTTCTTAGAACTTAACCCACTTTGTAAAATCATTTTCAGTCAGTGGTGGTAATGCAAATGCGAACGCGAACGCCAACGCACGCGCCGGCAGCGGCGGGTGGGTCCACCCAACCGGCAATTACGGAGCCTCCAACCCCAACTATCTGAGGTAACTAAGTACATACTCAAATTGATAATGGTAGATTACGACCTTAACTAAATTATCAAACTTTCAAACCTACTTGCCACCTATTCCATTGGTGGTGACATGATTTGGCGGACTACCGATCGATCTACTGTCGGCACCCGACTAATCTGGAGATGATCGGTCAGAAGGAAGAGAATTTCACAAGCTTATGACAGCCCCCTAAGCGACTGTCACTATTGGTAGAGTAGTAACGATAGCGTATTAGCTTTCTGAGATTTTCAAACCATAGTATTCGGTCTACGCACTACACTTGGTTGCCACTCCTCCAACAACATCTCAAATCATCGCTCTACTTTCTCAAACTCGTCTATCTCAAGAAGGAAGATTTTGCAGTAGCCATAAATATTTTTATTTTATATTACAACTTACAAGTAGTGTAAGAATTTAGGAATTACCTAATCCATGCTACACGCAAAATTCCACCTTTAATATGAAATAAATAATAGGTATTGCCAGTTATTTCATGGCAAGAAAGTGAGGCTGCGAAATGTCATACAAAAGAATAACTAGTTACCATAAAAGTATAAGGTTTAAATTCCATTATTTGCCTGTTCTAACTTAAAATATCTTTGTCTATTTCATAGGCACAATACAATTGGTAGGTAACGCTTTACATACAGAGTTTACCATTGCACTTTCATCTCAACTGTGAGTTTGATAGAGCCATTTGATCTATCACTGAAAATAATTATAGAGCCTGCCTTTACCTACGCAGTACGCTAGAGTATTAGTTAATGTATTAATTATCATGGTCACTGGTTGATCTGTAGTTGTTACTAAAAATATGATGTAATTAATGTAATTCTCCTATCATAATCTCCACGACATACGTATTAATCATTCATTGTGTCAATCATTTGTAATTCTGACTAACCTTGTTAATTTTGTGTGTTCATAGGCAATAAGGCGACGGCGACGTAAACTAGACTAACTCCATGGTGTCGGCTCATCCATCCTGAACGCGTATTTTCCATCAGTTGCACCCAAACGCCGCGTGCGAGCCATGCGCCGCGCCCGCGCACCTGCTGTGCAACTGCCGGAAGATTCATTTATATATTTATTTATTATTGTAATTTAATTATTCTAACCAAATTGATAAGCCTAATAAAATTGTTGAGCGAAACCATGTTATTCATTCACTGACATTTTTAATGGATACTTAATCTACTCGTAGTAGCTACCACAAGGTAGTTATCTATCTATATAGGTATAATCATAGGTAGATAAATAATTTAATTAATGTAAGTAAACACTACACTCATTAAGTAACTCATTCGAACTGATATTTTTAACCCCCGACGAAAAACGAGGGGTGTTATAAGTTTAACATGTGTATCTGTGTATCTGTGTATCTGTGTATCTGTGTATCTGTGTATCTGTGTATCTGTGTATCTGTGTATCTGTGTGTCTGTCTGTGGCAACGTAGCGCCCAAGCTGATGAACCGATTTCAATTTTGTTTCTTTTGTTAGATAGGTATTCTGATCGAGAGTGTTCTTAGCTATGTTTCATGAAAATCGGTTCAGCCGTTTGAAGATCATCAGCTCTTTTGTAGGTTAAAAAAGCCACATTCACGGCCAAAACCAATTCCCTCGGCTCGAATCCAGTCGAAATTTGAGATCATTGGATTTAGATTTATTTTATTTTTAAATGATCGTAATAGTCTGAACTGGCTTTTTACAATATTATAAATTTGAAAAGTGACCCTGATTCTGAAAAAAATGAATATTTTATCAATTTTATTGAGATTTGTGTATGAACTAAAGACGTTCCATAAGTCACGTTTCAAATGATGGATACGCGCATGCGTAAAATTTTGTTTGGTTTGTTAATGGTCATGGAATATTACGCTATAATAATTATAGAGGGCGTTGCTCCGCCATTGACAAAGAATATAAAAAAACTAATCTAATTTAAAATAATTTTAGCGTTATTGAAAATTCTTCCCCTAGGCTGCTCCCGTCTACCTCAACCAGAGTTATTACATCAAATTGAATCATAATTGATAATAATTTACTAGGAATAAAACCTCCGTGACATCAATATTTAGACTCGTTGTCTATTCTAATGTCAATTATTATAATGTCATAACAAAATAATGTCTCATACTTTTATACAGATTTTCTGTTGATTATTGTACATCTTAGATTATAAATGAGGAAACCAAAACAAATGATTTAATGGTGCTTTCATAATCTGGCATCGAAACTAGTTGTACCAGATGAATTTGCGAGATGAGCTATGGATACTGAGCTACGGGAGCTACGCAAATCGCGCTAACATCATTATTTGGAAGAACTAGGTAAATTATACATTTGATGAACAGGTCATCGCATCGGGGGTTTTTAAATTTTCAATTTAGAGTTATATATTATATTAAGAAACAGGCAAATTAGAAAAAAATAGAAGGACAATCATTGCTGGAATTATTTCAGTATTTAACTTGTCGAGTAAATGCCATTGATTCTTACTCGTGCAAAACTTTATCCTGACCGTTTTATTTATTTAAAGATATCTAACGAAACTATAATTAAACCTATTTAGTATTGAATAAATCCCATGTGTTGGATTGGGTTATGAGGATAGAATTATCATATCATCATTATCATATTTCTTATTTTAGAGAAGATTCAAGATGCATTAAAACGCATCTTGAATCCGATAATGGGATCAAATAAAACAGCTTTTAATAAGATTGGGCATAGGTAGGCAGGTATTCCGTATATTCCGTACTGGTTCTTACTACAGTAATTCTACATAATCCTACTAATATTATAAATGCGAAAGTTTGTGAGTGTGGATGTATGTTTGTTACTCGTTCACGCAAAAACTACTGAACAGATTTGGATTGAATTTGGAACACAGATAGTTTATAACCTGGATTAACACATAGAATACCTTACTTAAGTCTACGCGGCCGAAGTCGCGGGATAGAAGCAATATAACTTTTTCGACAATTTATTTTGATTGGGGTATGTTCCAGTTCGGGCATGACGCGACGCACGGCTGGCACACTACAGGGCCGCTCCGTAAGCGCCAGCACCTGGGTTGGAGTGGACTCTGCTGGCTACGGCTACTACGACCAGGCCACTTCAGTTTCCTAACCATATATCCGTTGGAAACAATGTTTATAGACACCACACACCAGCTATACCTTCTGGTAGACAAGTTCTGCTGTGCTTTTCTTCAAACGATTAAATATTTACAACTAATAGATTAATATCATAGTTTCAGCTTCAGGATGGGTCATTAATAAAAATAGAACAGAAGATATAACATTTATTTCTTTATTAGATATTTTTAACTTTAATATGTCAGTCATTAGTCACATGCTTTAGGAGAGCGACATTTAAGTGAATGGCAGAATAACTTTTTATTGCTTATCTAATATTACCCGTAGCAAATATTTGTACCTAATAGAAATTACTTAATTGAGGACATTAGAGATACATATCCGTGATTCGGCAAGTACAGAATATTCAAAGAAAAGTAAAGAAAAATTGTGCAAATCAAACACATTTCGTATGCACAGAGACATTACGCACTTACATAAATTGCACACAAGAATTGCATATTGCCGTTATTAATTTAGTGTCAAACAACGGTATGCATGACTAAGCTGCCGATTTGTTACAGCCAGTCAGAAAATTACGTGCGGTTCTTATTTCTGAGGCAGTTCCAGCCTGAATTGGGGTCTGTCGTACCGGTAACCAGCAGCTTCACCTGTGGGTATAGGAGCTGGCGCCGGGACAGGTACAGGACCGGGAGCCGGTTGCTGCAACGGCGGCACAAATGGAGGCGTTACTATCACAGCGTCGTCGGTCACACCCACGTCTCGTCCAAACGGGACAAACCCTTGTCCAAACTGCTGGGGTGCCTGCTGGGAGAACTGGGGATTTTGGTAGTACTGTGGATTTTGATAATACTGTGGTTGGAATCTTTCTGGAGCACCGTACTGCGTTGACGAATCGTACTGATTGGGTGGCCGGTACTGTGCAGGCAGTTCCATTCGTCCAAACATTTTCTCCAGAAACGGGAACTTGTTAGTCAAAGTCAGCCATATGCCGGTTCCTCCTACTTGGTTGCTGCCCTGACTGCCCCAGAGGAAGCGTTGCGAAGGTTCTTGAGGTATGTTCGGGTTGTAACCGACGGCGAGCGGTTCGTTCGGCCCGGTGTTGTAGGGCACTTCCCGCTGCGGGTAGTATCCCACTGCACTACCTAAAAATAAAATACATTGCGTAAGTTTTTCTAACAACTTAAACGGCTGAATGATTATCTATTTCACTGTACGTACCCACAAAACAGCACATTACGAAACCGAGGATGGCCGCATACATTTTCGCACGCGTTACTGAATCCCAACTGCGTCTTATTGTTGCTCGGTCTTTGCATTTATACCTCCTCTATTTGTTCCTAAACGAGGACCTTGAAGTAAAATTCTCGTAACCCAGTATTGAAGTGTGAGGTAATGCTATGGCGGTGGCTCACCCAGCGGTGGACAGCGCGCCGCCCCACGCCGCAGCGTGGACAATAGGTGGGACATCTAGGTGACTCGTGCGACGCCGCCCGCCGTGAGCGTGTACAGGCTGTAGACTTTATAGCTTCGGTAAGTAAATAAGTTGGAAATTATATAAAGACTAGCTGTGACTGTGCCCGCGACTTCGTCCGCGTGTAATTTAAATTTTCGGGATTATTCATCCCCTATTTTATTCCCTTGGGGGTAGAATTAATCAAAATCCTTTCTTAGCGGATGCCTACGTCATAATATCTACCTGCATACCAAATTTCAGCCCGATCCGTCCAGTGGTTTGGGCTGTGCGTTGATAGATCACTATGCCAGTCAGTCACTCAGTCAGTCACCTTTGAGTTATATATATTTAGCTAATTGCATTTGGCATAATGATTGATGCCACAGAGGGGTGCCCTGGCCGGCGGTTACCACTAACCAATGGTGTGACTTTAAATTGTAACCCTAGGTAGGATGGCCAACACTTTGATGGACGCGGTAAGCTAAAGCCAAGCTGTATACAATAGACTACAGCTCATTTACGTGCTGGCTGGGGTAGTACCACCCTCTCACAGAAGATTGGCATAAAGTAGCAATCATAGCTGCGTTTCGTTGGATGAGTTATATAACTCGCAGTTATATTCGCCGGTTATCCGCTTCTATAAGCGAAAGCACAGCACTTCCCTTCTCTCCCTCTATTCCGCTCACAAGTCGGCTACTTGCGAGCAACGCCTTAGGTTTTGCAATCAATAATCTATAATAGGCTGCGGTAACTGCTTAACATCAGGTGGGTCGTACGCTTGATCGCCGAATTTGTTACATAGCAAACAACCACTGCCCAAATAACCATAAGTAAGTTGTAGGTTCCTCTTCCAATTTGACACCATAGTTTTTCTTGACGATAACAATAACAGATAAAGTGAGAGGTAGGAGGCTGGAATGGTTTGGACACGATGAGAAGGGATGAGAAGCATGTGACTAAACGAGTGATGAATATGAATGTGGATGGATACAGTGCGAGAGGAAGGCCCAAGAAAAGATGGATGGATTGTATTAAGAATGATATGAACGAGGTTGGAGTGGATGTGAGTATGCCGGGAAAGCGCGATATATGGAAGGAAAAGACATACTGCGCCGACCCCAGATAATGGGAAAAGGTAAGGCAGATGATGATGAGTTTTTCTTGACGAAATCGCTACACCCTGTATGCGATAAAGATTCGTGAAAAATGCAGCGTGCCGCGTGTGCGCTTGTTTACTCAACATAATCGGCATTATTCATAAGATAACACGGTGTTTGTTTTCGCTGGTTGTCACAGTACAGTCGGCCGCAGAAGCGCTTTGCGAAACGTTACCCAACCCACTAGCTTCACACATACACTAGGAACATGGACTTTATGTGGATCAGATAAGGATGTTTACACTGTCACGCCTCATGATTTCGGCGGACGAAATACCTAGACGATGACTTATTCACAATTTCCTGTACTTTTTTCTATTAATACACATACCTACTCTTGATACATATACAAAATAGAAATATTATTACATATACACTGACTGGTATATTATTAGTTACTCAAATATGTGTTTATGATGCGTATGCGTGCTGACCAAACAGCCTGACATTTGGAGATGTTAGTAGGGGTTGCGTGGGATTGGTTTTAAAGTAATTAGAAGTTTCCCCCAAAACTTACTAGATATAATAGCAACAACGTCTTATGGCGCCTGTCAGAATATAAACGAACCTATTTATAAGATTATATCATCTATATCAATGTTTCCAGGCGCTTTGGGTAGACCTATATACTCATTGGCATACTACCTAGTTATTATACTTATTTATTTACTTGGATTCTGATTGTCATGGATGTATGGTCTGGCAAAGAAAGTTTATAATTAACCAGGGTACCTTCACCGTGTGGTAAAAAAATTCACCGTTTCATTATATCAGATTCGTTCTGATGTAAGCAATCACCAAATCCGCCCATCTCGACATTCGATCAATGTGAACATCGGGGAAAGCGCGACTGACCCACGAATTACGCCTCGCGTCACTCGCTACGTGTGCGGGCATGTTGTTAGTGACATAGATTAAGCTTCTGTGCATAATCATTTCTTTGTTTGTTTTATAAATTACGCAAGGAAGAAGAAGTCTTCTTCTCGTGTTGTTTCGTGGTGTTCCGTCCTATACTTAAATAATATTCAGATTACCTGAAACATCTTCTTATATAGGTACCTCATCATTTTACTGTTGGGCGTTCTAAATCATAAGACAATTGTTGTGGCAATTGTAAGGCAATAACACCATATCGCCGATAATAATTAAAGATTCAATGCATCACAAATCGAAACTAGGTATTATGTATTCCATTAAACATTATACGAACATGTATTAAATGAATCTCATAATGTAACCACGTATTTTTGTCTCTAGTGTTATGGTAATAAATTACTCCCAGTTAAATATTCATATTTCTAATAATATTGAATGCATAGATATTAATCATATTGAAATATCATGACAATAAATTATTAATATTATTATATCTACTACAGATCTTCAACTTTCGATTCTCAATTCATGTCTATACATGAGGCACAACAAGGAGATTATAATATATATAAATTAAACGTATGGGATTATAATAAAGGAGTAATAAAGGGAGGTTAGTCAGCAAATCTATAGGGCTAGTGCAAGTATTGTTAGCATCAAATAGCGATTGAGTGATCGAGTATTTCCATACGTTGCGAAGCAGCGCCCCTAGCGGATATGTGCAGCTGTATGGTTTCTGAATACGCCTAAAACTCATAGCTGCCATGCCAGTAAGGCAACGAAGGCTTTCTTCAAAGTGAGGAGTTCCAACCGTACAACTTTGATATAAACATTGAATTAAAAATAGGAAAGTAGGTACTTGCACAACAAAAGGTTCAAGAACAATAGGTAGGCGTGTATAGGTAAGGTAATAATAATATTATGTCACGATCTGAATCTCAGAATAGAACACGTTTGGGGGACATGATTGTCTCGAATTGCACCTATCTCATTGGGCTACCACCACTGTCAAAGTCACACTAACATTTTTAAGACAAGACCGCTACTATACTTACTCTTTTGCAGATCCGTGTCTAATGCATGTAAACTGGCTACAGCCAGTACCCGTAGTATCTACGTGATCACACGGATCACAAGGTACTACAGTACCTATGTGATTTAATTTTTACATAGTCCTTAGGAAATGTTTTCAAATTTCGGAAAGGCTCTTCTTTTGTAATACCTTATACCATTGAGGGGCATTTGCTAATCATTTTTGTACACATAAAAACCGGATTTTGATGGAATTAAATATTTAAAATGTTAGGTAGGTATTTACAAATGTCGATGAATTGAATAGGTATATTTTTTCGAATGAAATATTAAATGTTATTTAATCATCTTAATAATAAATGTTGTCCAACTTTTTATTAGGGTATCATCTCAACTAAATACATAAATAAAAATATGTATTTGTATTTAGTTGACCGAAATTATGACATAAGACATACCTAGCCATGGACTTGTTACAAAACAAAGGACCTATGTGCATTAACGGAATGTATACGCAATTTGTAATTATTTGGAGAGTAGCCTAGAATTAGACCCCTGCCTACTTATACAAGTTTTAGACAGCCCTACGGTGAATTTTAAGCCAAAAAAATGAGCGGTCATCGTTCTGTGACACAAGGTGACTTGTGAGATGATGAGCATATTAAGTTGATACACCATAAAGCACTAAATGACGTCGCTAACAAAACAAAATTTTATTATTCCATTGAATACAAGTTCTAAATGTTAGTGAACGCTATGCATGATAAATATCTGGGTATTTTTGTGTTTGACTTCGCCTGGATAAGATATAGGTTTCTTTATTTATAATATGGTCAGTCTTGACCTTTTATATCAACATGGCCATTTCAAACCGCAAGAAAAAAGCAATTACAATGGGTTGCCAATTCTCATAGGTATTGAGATCTGTAAAGATTACCTGCTTCATACCAAGAATTTTTTGCATTTTGGATGTAGAAGGCTTCAGGATCATTAATTTATAAAATGGTCGCCCGAATGTTGCCAAGCCCGGCGATAACCAACTTGAAGTCGAACATTATTACTCTTTCCTACCGCTTCTTATTACCAAACAGGTGACGTATCCAGTGTATAAATACACAATGTATGTTTGTGGTGTGTAGGATGATCTTAAGTTGAATACTAATAAGTAGGTACAGATACCAACCATATAGACGATACCCCGCCGCATAGGTAGTCACAGCCAGACTGTATGGAATTAATGATATACCTACCTAGGTATATGAAGATGATATTCCTTCACCTGTAGGGGCATTCACAAATGATGGAAAATTTCCGATGTCGGAAATGAAAGCTTCCATCCTTCTTTTGAATAGCTGTGAATTTGAAGAAGGATGGATCCTGTCGTTTCCGTCTAAAATAGGCCGTTTAAAAAAAATAATTAACGAAATGCACACACCTAGATATAGTTAATTGGTGCTGCTGATTCATTCATACATTGAAACAACAAAACATTTATTTATCGTCATGAAGAACATTACGTCTGCTATCTCTACTAGGTGAAACAGAAAGGGTATTCTATTTTTATTGCAACTTTACTTTGTAAATCTACAACTATCGCCTTTGTGGGACAGTTGAAGTACTAAAGGTTTTGTAGACTTGTGAAATCTGTCTACAGCTATTCCTATAACACCTTTTGTTAGTCAAGTTTCCTCCAAAGCTGATAGTTTTAGAACTTTTAGAATTACAAAGTTAAGTTTAAAAAAAAAGTATACCTTTTCTGTTACAACCTGTATATACCCACCTACTTATAAGCGGTTAGATATTATTGTACGACAGGATACGGCCCTGACCAACCTTAGTTGCTGCGTTACCGAGTGGGTGCGGTGTAGAGCGACGAACTACTTACTTACTTAACTTGTCCAGCGATGGAATTTACTGGAACAATACTTATATACTTACTGGTTTACGTGTCAATCCTACTAATATTATAAATGTGAAAGTTTGTGAGTGTGGATGTATGTATGTTTGTTACTCCTTCACGCAAAAACTACAGAACGGATTTGGATGAAATTTGGAACACAGATAGTTTATAACCGGGATTAACATATGGGATACTTTTTATCCCGTTAATCCCGAAATTTTTGTTACGCTATATATTACGCGGACGAAGTCGAGGGGCACAGCTAATAGTACTCTCATAGGTAAGTACTTACTGGTTTACGTTTGTAGCTTTATTAGATAGAGTTCCTGCACATTGAAGGCTGTGCATAGTTTTAAAATGCCTTTCGTTTGCCGCGGTCGCCAGCTTGCAACAAAGACACTCGGGTTGCTGTCGCTATTCATGACGTCATGGCGCACCATCATCGATGAGCAACCAATAAGCGAACGTTACCTGTTACTTTTCATGCCGGATGCCTATTTCGATCACGCACTGAAAACTAGGTACTTTGTGTGGCTTACAATGAATGCCAATCGATGTTAACCCGCTACCTACCTATTTAGTTAGAACTCGGAAGATAACTAAGTATTACTTCCATTGAATCGCGGGAATCACTTTTATCAGGTTTTTGTGGTTAAATTTTGTTCTTAGAATAGGTAGGTACTTAATAAATATTTCTTAGAACGATAGTTAGTAAGTACCTATTTCAGATTTTACCATTACATCATTTCAATCGTGTAAACGCGTATATGATGGGCAGGTGGGTGATGTGTATTTTCCTGTATATTATTTTTATATACTTACCTATATACAAATAAGTACCTGCTGGGGGCTTACCTAAATCTGCATAACAGTCACTTAATAAGTAGGTAGGTACTTACGTTATGTTTACGAATTTATCGTTTGGCCGGAAACAGGAACTCATAGATGAGATAAGTACCTAGATGCATTAAGTATCTGACCACATAATTAATAATAGGTAAGTACCTATCTGACAGTTCATACATTTCTTCAAAGGTTCACGTAAGTAAGTACTTACTAACCTACCCTGTATTATTATAGGGACTACGGTATCTACTGTGATCTACTAGCTGCCTAGCTGTGTTAACTAAACTAACTAAATTTAGCGCAAACAGAACACTAAAATCACCTTATGTTAATACATAGGTACCTACTTCTAATATACCAAAGTTTTGTAGATTTCAAACTCATTAATGTATTTTATTTAAATTAAAATTGTCATACGTTGTGTAGGTAAGTACTTACACTACTTAACTAAACCTACGTAGGTATGTAGATATCTTAGAAGCAAATAAACAGGATCAGAATGCAAGCGCTATTTAGTGCTCTGGGTTATTGTGCCCATAATACGCCTAGTAGATAGTAGATACCTAGGTAGGTACCTACCCTATGTTCTTATTATACGATTCGATGTTACACTGAGATAAATATGGAGGAAGAATGCTAATACCTAGGTAGGTAGTTAGGTAAGATTCTACTGCGCGTTCATATAGGTATATTTATTTTTAGCAATAATTAATTCTGACCGCACGTCGTGATTAATAAAGCGTTTAGTGTTTGTTAAACCTGTGCTCTATAACCGGATATTGGGGAAACAAAAAATAACGAATATAATTTAGTTACTATGTTATAAACTTAGAAATTGGTTACAGTTGGTAAATTATTTAATTTCCCGAATAGATAGGTAGGTATATCACAATTTATCAAATTTGAAAAATGGACAACACGGAAATAATTAGCAGTTTAACAGCTGAAAAATCGATAGAAGTAGTCTACTATCTAAGTAGGTACTCTGTAATGTTATTTTTCTATGTTAGTACCTATTAATGAAATATTGATTTGGCTCATGGGTAGTATTGAGCAGGGTGTGACGCAAAGAATGCAGAATAACCTTATTGTAATACTCTTACCTCTTATTTTATGGGTATCTAGTGGGAATAAATACCTTACACAGCCTACATCGCAGATCCATTGTAGATAGATACCTACCTACCTGCCAATTGTAAATATTACTAACTAGCTGAGCCCGCGACTTCGTCCGCGTGGAATTTAACTGAACAAAAACGCCCGCTCCCGCGTTCTGAGCCCGCGCGACAGGACCCATTTTTTAATACTTTGTTTTTCTAAAATAAAAGTAGTCTAAGTTACTCCCTATAACATCAGCTATCTGCCAGTGAAGGTCCCGTCAAAATCAGTCCAGCCGTTTCGGAGATTACCCGGAACAAACACACAGACAACATTTTTTTAATGGCGTTTTTGCTATAGGTGCCGTATGTACTTTCATATGCATTTAGTCAAAAGGTGTTATTTTGATATTACAGACACTCCAATTTTATTTATTTGTATAGACTATAGCTACCTACCTAGGTACTATAGGTCTTATTTTAATAATGCATGATATATTGCAGGCCACCTTGGTAATTTAACATGACGCGTACCTATGTACCACACAATACTTAAATAGTATAATCCGACGGGTTTCTTTCTAACAGTTGACCTTTGCTTAAATTACTCGCTACCATCCAGCTGTTAGTACCACTACCAACCAACCTAAAAGATTTATACCTACTATCAGAAATTGTTTTTCATACTATATATATATAATATAATATTATAAAGAGGAAAACTTTGTTTGTTTGATTGTAATGAATAGGCTCCGAAACTACTGAACCGATTTGAAAAATTATTTCACTGTTGGGAAGCTACACTATCCCCGGGTGACATAGGCTATAATATATTTTCATAAATATTAGGGATCCTTACTAAAACTCGAATAATGTAACCGCAATGTACCCGTGCGAAGCAGGGGGGGCGGGCCGCTAGTGTTGTATATAGTCGTACATCGCTACATTGAGCGTTTACTAAGACGCCATACAATATACCTACCTACTTACTAACATATCGTACATTATTAAAATAAGATCGCCTATCTACTTAATAAATGATTAAGGAATGTAAGTAAGATGTAAATTGAAGAAGTACCTCTATGTAGCGACTGATAGTATGGAATTGTTTTTACTAATCAGGGTCAACCCGTCACGCTCCACGCCCGCGGCTATAGGTGTGTAGTGTACCTACCTCTACATACTTGGTACAGACAACCAGCCAGCGTGTAAATAGTTGCAAAAAAATACAATGTTCGTCTGCCAATGTTGACTTGTATGGTTATAAAAGTTTGTCAATATATATTAATGCTTATTTCTATGAAATTGTGTTGCGAAAACAATGACTTTCGTACCTAGGTAAAATCCTACTAATATTATAAATGTGAAAGTTTGTGAGTGTGGATGTATGTATGTTTGTTACTTCTTCACGCAAAAACTACTGAACGGATTTGGATGAAATTTGGAACACAGATAGTTTATAACCGGGATTAACATAGGATACTTTGTATCCCGATAATAACGAAATTATTGTTACGTTAAATACTACGCGGACGAAGTCGGGGGGCACAGCTAGTTTAAACATAACGGCACCTTCTTACATGGTGTTTTCAATTAGGTGCCTAAAGATAATATTATAATTAGGTAAGTACTTTAGCCCGAGACAAGTTAATTAAAATTGGCTGAGACCTTCAATCATCGTGAGATAGCTTCTGCGCAGTGCCTGTCGCGTCGTCGAGTGACGTCCTATAGCTTTTCTACTGTGGCTTTGCAATCGTTACACTTTGGTACTTATTGTGACCAAGTTACAAAGGAACGAGACTTTATTTTTTCATAGATCTCAATGTTATAGTGAACTTGAGTAACATGGATAAAGTCTACAGAAAATGGCTACCGAGGAGGAACCTGCCATACCTTATAAAGAAAAGGATGACATAGGTGTTCTGGCTAATGACAGGTGTACTTATATTGAACGTTTATGAATAATTTATTTGTACAGCATCCGCGAGCTAGTCGTGAACAATGGACCAGAGATGATTGTATCAACGAACGCATGACACAGCTCGAGTGATTTACGATCAGAACAGGATGAGCGCCGTTTACGTCCTCGAAGGCTTTGCGTAATGATCATACTGATTGTTATTCCCTGGTTTCATAATGATAATAAAATATAACAATCATTTGATATCAACATGTAATTATCAATTTACATATTTATTGGTAGAAATAGGTTAGGAAATAATAAGTTATTACAAATTCTTTGGTTAGTACCTATTGTAAGTAACGGTTTTTAAGGCTAGGTGATATAATTACTAAACATATCTAAACACTAGCAGGACTTACAGACCCCACAACAATAATGATAGGCGTAGGTGATTATATGCGTATTTAATAACTTTTCTTATAAGTACTAATACCTATCTATTGTATACAACCTAAAATGCTAGTGAATAGTAACATTTCTCTGATCGCCCTATCTTTGCAAATAAATAAAATTGGAGTGTCTGTTTGTAATATCAAAATAACACCTTTTCATTAAATGCATATGAATGTTCAAACGACACCTATAGCAAAAACGCGAAGTAAATTTTTTTTGTCTGTCTGTATGTTTGTTCCGGGTAATCTCCGAAACGGCTGGACCGATTTTGACATGACTTTCACTGGCAGACAGTTGATGTTATAAGCAGTAACTTAGGCTACTTTTATTTTAGAAAAACAAAAACAAAAAAATGGGTCCTGTCGCGGGAGCGGGCTTTTTTGTTAAGTTAAATTCCACGCGGACGAAGTCGCGGTCTCAGCTAGTTATATAATAAGACAAACCTGCCCTTGCCTTGTGGAGTCTTCTGACTGTCATTTATGCAACAGGCATTATAAGTTACATTGTAAATACTTTACTTATATCCCGCACATGAAAAAAAATGTATGGGAGTTCATCATCCTAGCGATCGGTCACACGGCTACTAGCAATATAAGTCACGTATTGAGGGTATACAGAAAAAGTTTCTTAGATACCTAGATTTCAGAGCACAGCAATTCTCATTGAACTATCAGCATAGATGCAGAAGATATCATTTTCTCCCGTTAGAAAATAGACGTAAAGTTAATGATATTAGTTTGCTAATGAACATTGCTAACGGTAAGGTTGATTGTCCGGAACTGCTTGCTAAAATCAATTTCCGCACAGATCTACTAGGCTTCCGGCAACGACCACTTTTACAAGTACCTTTTTCAGCGACCAACTATCGACGAAATGCTTTTCTTTTGCGTAGCGCAGCTACTTACAATAAAGATTCATTACAAATGGATTTTGACTTGTTCTGTACTAGCGTGTCGTCAATGAAAACTAGTTATAACAAAACATATTTTTTTTCTGTACTCTGACTTTGACCCTACAGCTTGCGGCACTTAGTGTTAGTAGTTTAGCCTTATCTAATCTTTATCTCTCATTGTTTTTTTTTTTCTTTATATTTTATATTGTTTATCTCATGTACTTACCTATTTAAGTTATACAAGTAATAGTTCAAACCTATATATGGAGGCTTGTAATAAGCAATTTTTGTTAATTTAGTGTAAGTTAAACATAGTTTTTTTATTTGTCTGTAAGCCTTCTACAAAAGTAATAAAATAAAATAAAATAAAATAAATAGATACTTACTAATATAAGTACGTAAGTAAAGTACCAATCATTAGAGATTCCGTAGCCGTATAGTCTGGTCTACTTACACACATACAAACAAAAAACATTTCGACAATAAATAGTCGTGGCTAGAATCGCATCCTGAGTCACCTATTAAAATAGATTACCTATTTACTTTGACATTTTATAAAATCACTAGCTGTGCCCACGGACTTCGTCCGCGTAGTATTTAACGTAGCAAAAATTTCGGGATTATCGGGATAAAAAGTATCCTATATGTTAATCCCGGTTATAAACTACCTGTGTTCCAAATTTCATCCAAATCCGTTCAGTAGTTTTTGCGTGAAGGAGTAACAAACATACATACATACATACATCCACACTCACAAACTTTCACATTTATAATATTAGTAGGAATGAGATAGGCACACAGACTATGGGCTGTCTGCTTACTTTAAATCCAACAACACGATTGCCAGTCCGCATAACCCGGAAAGAAATCCAACCTAGCCTTATGACTTATGCACTTGCTACCACTATACTTTCTGCACATGTATATACTAAATAGGTAGCTGCTGCGTCCCGAGGTTTCACCCGTGTGAATATTTCCGTGTCACCCGCGTGAAAATTTCACATATAAGTGTTATGACATTAGCATTAGCCTATTAAGACATTCAGGGATAATATATCTTTCTATGAATGAAATAATTTTCAGAATCGGATCAATAGTACCAGAGATACAACAAACTTACTTATAATATTAATACCAATATTTAATACAAATTTATTGGATAGGTACCTACCTATTTATTATCTTTTTATCATACATCTTTTGGTAGTAGGAATGTTTTTGAATCTTTATTAAAGTGAGAAATATCTACGTGTAATGATGTAGGTGGTGTAGGTGGCATACGTTCGTCTTTTTAAGTAAGTAATTTATAATTTTGGTACTTGTCCCTGTTTGGCCATGTAAAACAAGAATAAAGGTCACCTTAAAATTATTTATGAATAGGTAGAAAGAAGCGTTGTTGTAAGGAAAAATAGGTATTGTGAAAGTATAATTACGTGTGCCTTACTATCAGTGGGATACCTACTTATCATAATTTCTAGAACTCCTCAAGCATCTTTCCTTACAAGACCGTCAGGATCTAAGCAAAGAGAAATAAGTAACACTGTGGTTCCAATAGTTATAGTATAGCAGGGAAATATTAGTGTTAAGCACACTCACGATTGTGTGGTAGTGTATGCCTAATACCTATTACGACTCACGCGAAGAGATACGAAATAGTTTTATTTAATGCTCGAGTTTAAATCGGCCACCGCCGGGCTCACCAACCTTTGGGGGGCCATTTTATAAATTCTTGGTAAATGATAGCGTTCATTAAGACCCGTAAACCGGAAACCGTAATGTTAATTAATATTTAATGAAGGATAAACGTTAAAAACTACTAATTTAATAATCTATTTGTTCATTTTGCGAGTCACCAATGGATGGCCGTGGTATTGGTAAGCATCCTAATTAATATGATGACGAAATTGCAACAAGTTAATTTTTCATTCTGGCATAACCTGAATCACCTGACCAACTGAGACTGTGTTATCTTTGTATGTAGTTTGGTTGGTGTGTAGGTAGGTATAAACTGTAATCGTATGTAAGGACCTTAAGGACTCGTGAAAGATAATCGTTATTTCATAAAAATCATTTATTTGCTACAAATTATTTCACATAATAATACAATATTGACTTATGTGTTTAAACACAGCATTATCACAATAGGTACTTATTTATAATCGTAATTACATAATAAAACTACTTTAAATAAGTCTTAATTTTCATAACATTCGTAGTACGTTGAAGTCTGACCATTACTTTATCGCCTTCCGTAACCTGAAACAAATTAATAATTGTTAAGAATTTTACATCGCTAAATATCTAAGTGCTTCCTAGTTGATCACGTATCTATTCATGAATTAAGTAATTTATATTCAAAATCGTTATGACCATGATGGATTGCTGATCCATATTCTTAATTATAAAAAGATTTGACAATGATCAAAAAACAAGATAGAATGGTTTCGTGACTAATATTATCATAATAAATAGATACATTGTTGCTTGTCATTTCTAAAGCTTCTTTTGTAAAACGTAAGGATCATATTTGACCTAATATTTGTGGAGTGATTTAAAAGAAAAAATAACTTACCTCCTTTAACTGAGGCTCCAGCTGCAGCATGCGCAGTGGCAGAACTGCTAGCAAAGCTTCCCCCGTGACTGAAAGCATTCGCTCCCGCTAAGCTCTTTGCTGAAACGCCTGACGAGCTCTGACTTCCACTCAGGCCATCTACATATCCGTGTTGGGAAAGACCTAGTCCGCCGCTGTAACCAAAGTTAGAACCGCCACTGTGGCTGCCTGCACACCCTCCGCTACAGCCTCCTTTCACACCATGTCCAGAATGGTCGCTGTGCTGTCCATGTAAATTATAACCACTTATTGCGCCCGAAGTGGCGGCAGCTGTAGCGCCAGCGTGCGCAACAGCGCTGGCTTGAGCCGCTCCGCTGGCTAGACCTGTGCCTCCGGCTTGGGCGATAGAGACAGCTTGCGATCCACTATCGCTGCCACCATGCGACGACATACCGCTTGGCGCGTGATGTGATCCGTATTGAGTTCCACTGGTTTGTTTACTGGCTGCTCCAGCAGCGCCAAATTTGCCGTCATCATATGGCTTTAGGTAACCAGATGGACCTCCAAATCCTCCAGTGTAGGCAACCGCATCTGCTCTCGCAGAGGCTTCTGCTGTCGCCTGAACTCCATTTGATGAACCACTATGTTCATGCGGTGATGAGATGTGGTGTGCGCATGTTCCAGAGGTGCAAGACGCGGGTTTCGAATTTCCTGCCGCTCCCGTAGACTTGGATAAATCAACAGCGGGAGTAACGCCAACGGCGGGCGAAACGCCAACAGTGGGCGAAACGCCAACAGGCGGCGAAACGCCAGCTGCAGGCGAAATTCCAACAACGGGCGTAACTCCAACAGCAGGTAAAACGCCGACAGCGGGCACGGTGTATTCGCTAGGTTTTAGTAATCCAGAAGGACCGCCGAAACCTCCCTTGTATGGTGGAAGGTTTTCATCCCAAGAACTATCGCTAGCTGGTTTAGTAACGGCATGAGATCCAGCCTGTGCGTGAGCGCCAGCCACGGCTCCTGCACCTGCAGTAGGATAGCTACCGCAGTTGGGTGTTTTGCAACCTGAGGTGCCTGTAGTAGAGGGCGCGTTGTATGATGGTGATCCAGTATGAGCAAAGCTTGGGACTGAAGCCCCTGTGATAGGCGCTCCTGCTACGTTAGGTTTTAGTACTCCTGCGGGCGCACCGAAGCCGCCTGTGTATACTGGCAGTTTTTCACTGGTTAAATCGCCACCACTCGGTTTAGTGACATCGAATGTTCCAGATTGTGCATTTGATCCAGCAGTCACTCCTACTGTATGATAACCACTACTTCCCGAAGGCGTACTGTAAGAGGGGGAGCCTGAATGCGAATAACTTGGGTTGTTAGGTCCTGCACCATGAACATAGTCTGGTTTATGTACTCCAGCAGGATAGCCTGCGCTAGCACAGTTTGAGGTTTTGCAGTCTGTTGGGGCAGCACCGGATGGAGAACTAATCACTGGAGCAGGAGCTGTGTATTCGTTAGGGCTATGTATTCCAGATGGCCCGCCAAAGCCGCCTGTGTATACAGGTAATTCCGTACTTGGCTTTGTAGCATCAAAAGATCCAGAGTGAGCATCCGCTGCAGCTCCTGCAGCCGGGTAGGCACAGTTAGATGTAGTGCAGGTGGCTGATGGACCGCTTGCGGAGGGCGTGTTGTATGATGGCGATGCAGGGTGTGGCAGAGCAGAGCTAATGGACGCACCAGCAGGAACTCCAATCACGGTAGGTTTAAGGACACCGGCTGGTGCACCAAATCCGCCGGTATAACCTGGAAGCTTTTGGTCCGCAGGAGTCAAACCAGCACTTGGTTTATTTAAGTTGAAAGATCCAGACACCGCGTTAGCTCCAGCAGAGGATTGTGCACCAGCGGAAGGATAGTCAGCACAGTTTGGTGTGTTGCAGCCAGCCGTGTTACCGCTGACAGACGGCGAACTTGACGGAATGCCCGAGTGTGAATATCCTGGACTATGTGGTACTGAGCCGTGACCATGTACGGGTGCAAGTACTCCAGCAGGTCCACCGAAACCTCCTGTATACGGTGGAAGCTTTTCATTGGGAGAGCTTGCATCAATATTTGGTTTAACAACGCCAAACGTTTGTGCATTAGCTCCAGCCGTAGCAGTAGCGGCAGCATTAGGATAGCTACCACAATTTGGGGTCTTGCAACCAGTTGTGACTGTGCTAGAAGAAGGTGCTGTTGGTCCAGAATGGGGGTAGCCAGGTTTACCAGGTATTGCGTTGAACTCATTGGGCTGAAGTATTCCTACTGGTCCCCCGAAGCCTCCTGTATATGCTGGGAGTTTTTCCTTAGTAGAAGTGTCTGGCTTAGTAACACCTAATGATCCAATGTGTGCATCAGCGCCAGCTGTAGCACCAGCAGACGCTGTGGGTAGATTACCTGGATGAGTAGTGACTCCAAATGATGTCGAAGGTACAATAACCGGTGCAATGAACGACGGCGTGATTGAGTGAGTATAACTTGGCCCGCCGGTTAATGTAGGAGCAGCGGCTTCATTCGGTTTATTTGTGGGGCTACCATAGCCTCCGACATGTTCCGGTAATTTGTTATTGGAAGGACCTGTTTCATAGTTAGGCTTCGTAACACCATCGCTGGGAAATCCTGCACCAGGATAGCTACCGCAGTCTGGAGTTTTGCAGCCAGTGCTATGAGATGGTAATCCACTGTGAACATGACTTAAGCTAGGTGTGGTAAATGTGTGTCCGGTTTGAGTCGGATACCCTGGTGTTCCACAATGTTGACCCACACAATTTATCGCACTCGCAGCATGAGATGGGCTTTGAACCGATGAAGGACTCTTTGGAATGTCATGCGCAGAATTTGAACCTTGCGGAATCAAATAGTTAGTTGAAGGCGAGTTACTGTTCGTATTAGGGTCGCAATTACCGCTGGTGCACGCGGGTTTATCTCCGTTGGTATTATATGATCCATGAATGGGAACATTGTAGCTTGATGGTAAGTTTCCTGTACTTGTTTCAGCAGGCCCGGAACCACAATTTCCAGACGCGCAACTTGATCCTAATTTTGGAGCTTCCAAGTATGAAGCTGGTTTGTGATAACCAACAAATATATCACTGTCTAATGTAGTTGAATGCTGATTATTATTAGACAAACTAGAACCATATCCATTTATTGTACCATGGGCTTCAGGTTTTGTCGCTGCTGATGAACCACAATTGCCAGTAGAACAATCTGGTACAGCACCGGAATATCCCGTTTCCTTTTTGCCATAATTCACATTTTGTTCCTTGTAATCGTTAGTTGACTTCGTTGTATCAGTATTTACATAGATATCGTTGTCACCTTGTCCAGATCCGCATTGCCCAGATGAGCATTTGTTGCCAGATTCAGAAGAAATATGTGGTTTGCATTTTCCAGATGTGCATTTAGCAGAGTGATCATTGCAATCCGACCCCTGGCATCCAGTTCCCGGGAGAGTTCCTGCCGCCGCTCCCGCGGTTGCTGCAGCATTAGCAGCATTGTATGCCTGTAGACCTGCCCCGGCATCGCCTGCTCCGTGATTAGCTGATATTCCATGGGCACCGCCAAACTGGCAGCTCCCAGACCCGCATCCTCCTCCACCTAGTGCAGTGGCGCCACTGCTTCCGAATCCTGTGTGACCTGCGCCCGAGCCGTTGTAGCTGAACGAACTAGAGCTTGAACTCGAACTGGCACTCGAGGAGGAGGAACTTGATGAGGAAGATTTCGAAAAGCTTCCTGAATAACCGGCTCCAAACGGTACGGGCACAGGAATTCCACTTCCACCAAACGCTCCAGCTGAAGCACTAGCGTCGGCTAAAAGGAAAGAAATTGATACTTTAGAATAGAATATGTACTTATATATTAAAGCTATCCTAGCTATACGTAATTTACTATGTAAAGTAATTACTTCAGAAAATTTTATGCCAAATTCCCTAAACTGAAACTGAAGTTAGAACAGAACACAAAGTGCTATTTTTAACAGTCGAATAATAAATTAACTCTCAGCCTTATGTCAATACACTGGTTAAGTTCAATATTTAGAGAGTAACTAATCGTAGAGCATCAATAATTAATTATTAGGTACGTTAATTGTTTGATTTATATAATTATATCATAACTAACTATTCATTCCTGGTATCAATAGGTAAGTACCTATCCACTGGATATTGTGCAAAAATATCAAAATATTATAACATAAACCTAATGTTTTCATAACAAAATAAACAATTTACCTACTTGAATTTTTATTCTGAAAAATATTCCTACCTCTTGCAGATGCGCCTCCTTTAACCCCATGATATCCGTGCGGGGTAGCGGACCCTAAGGCCGCCAGGACCAACACCACTGCACACGTGAGCTCCATCATCGTGAAGCTTCTCAACCACAATGTTTTTGTTCTGATGCCGGCTGCTTTTATAAAGCGACACGCAAATAGACACTAGCGCATATTATACTTACAAAAAACCTGTTGTCGTTTACCGCGAATCAGACAGAGGCTGTGTTAGCGTAGGCAGTAGGTATCGTTTCCCGTGTTCATTAAAAGAGCTCTACGGAGCGGTCTAAAATATATTACTCACGCATGTAAGCATGCCGCCAATATTTCGAGGTAGCGGGGAAACACGCTGACACCACAGTACGTTCTATCTCCGGTTGGTATTTTTATTGTTGTGGTTATGCTTGCGATGTGAGCGAGGTACTAATTTGCCTAGTAAGTACCAATGTCGTTGCCAAGTCAAGTTCACGTAAGGTTTTCTGTTTGAGGACGAACTTATTACGTAGCAACTAACCCAAAGATTATAATCAGATGATTTGATAATAAAACCACTCCGTGCTTCTATGTATGTAATGTAATGTATATTTTTCGAAGGTTTTTAACCTTTTTCAACCTTTTTTAACCTATTAACTTTCTAATTTAATTTTTTAACATAACTTTTTCTTAATTTACTTGTATTAAAATTAAACTTTTTTTATAATTAGATATATTATAAACTGTCTAATGTAAAACAAATAAGCAATAATCAGCTAGTAATCTGCGAAAACTGATTAATAGTGATAAGTTATTTATCTAGTTGCTATGTAGAAGTAAAACACTGTAAGTTTTCCGAATAAAATAAAATAAATAAATAGTAAAAGGCGACTCTAGGACTTAACATCACGGACTTTCGGATAATACCCTTCATATCTGCGGCGATTTGACCCTGCCACGTAGATTCTCTCAAAAATAATTATATATAATTGGCAGAACTTTTAAGTTTAGAATACCCACTTACCTATCTTTGACCACCTCTTTACATGTTATACAGTCATGATTGATCATAGGGAAATAAACGGTATTTAGCCCATAGACATGAAACATTTTCTCTACAACCAGCCAAAAACGATCATGATTTCTTAGTTACTCAACCAAAGATTTCTGTAAAACAATTATCACATTTGAATTCGAGGTAAATATTACGTAAGTAATAAGTTGCTCAAATAACAATAGTCCTCACCGGCGGCCACGTATATAAATGAAGTTATACAACATTGTTCATTAGGCTCTTCCTACTCATGCCCTATCATTATCATATCTATTGAACGTATTAAAATGATCTTAAATGTGTCGACGAAACTTATTTCAAATTCCAACGTAATGACAAATCGTTATTGAACAATTATGTGACATGTTCACCAGTGGACTTCTCAAGAGTTTACGATGACAAAATATTATTATATATAATAAATAAATGACTTATTTCTCTCTTTTCCACCTACGTCGTCTGCTACAGAATTCCTCGCGAATACACAATACCTACGTGTACCCTGTTACATAGGATGAGATAATTGTTTATTTAAATCCATTGTATAACCATCACATGTCCTACAATATAATCGCAGTTAATACTTTTCAATAAATAACCATCATCAAGGCACGTGATAAATAAAGAATCCGCTACACGCACATTATGTTAATTGCGTTCATATTAGTGCGTGACAGCGACGGAGGACAGGTCGCTGGTCGCAGTCGTGGGACCAGTCCGCTGCATCCACCACATCCGGGTGACGCGCAGACTACATATTCACCGAGAATTATCCACACATACTATCCTATACGACGTTTGACGACCGCTTGGCGCAGTGGTTCGAGCGTAGGCCGCTCGGCTCACTGCACATGGTGGTTGCGGGTTCGATTCCCGCCGGGGCAAATTTCGTGAATGGCCTTTTCGTAATTTGCCCTCGTCTGGGTGTCACTGGGGTCGCCCCTAGTTCATTGTACGGTACCCATAGTACAAGCGTTGCTTAGTTTGGGACCATACAGTTGGTGTGTCAGTCTGGCGATATTTATTTATATTTATTATTAGCAGCCCGCCCCGGCTTCGCACGGGTACATTATTCGAGTTTAGTAACGATCCCTAATTTTTTTGAATATATATTATAGCCTATGTCACCCGGGGTTAGTGTAGCTTCCCAACAGTGAAATAATTTTTCAAATCGGTTCAGTAGTTTCGGAGCCTATTCATTACAATCAAACAAACAAAGTTTTCCTCTTTATAATATTAGTATGATTTATTTATATTGGTACCAATCATATAATTATGTGGTAGCAAACTGGGTGAACTCGACACTGGTTAACTTGTACCTATAAAATACCAATCTCGAAATAGTACTTGTCTTGCCTTCTTTATAATATTAACATACTGCAGTCATCGCATTCGTAAACGTTATGTTGTTACATCACAACTTTAAGAAAAAATGAAAACGACGCGACGTTCCCAGAGACGATCATTTTAGGGGTCAAGGTCTGTACAACGAGCTTTGTGTGGGATGATTTTATTTATGCGATGACCTAGCAACGTAATGTCTTAAAATTGTTTATAAATAACGTGAAGTCCTACAAAATTGTTTATATTTTCCTCTAAAGCTTGAATTTCTTAGAACTATCCATGGTGAAGGTCAATATAATATGGAACTCGATGTGTTGTTAGAAAGGCCTTTTAAGATGTTAAGTTTATATCCTCGAAATAATGATTAACATAATTTTGGATTTAAATGCAATGATACATTAATTTTAAGTTCCGCATGAGTAATACCTTTTCAATTTGACCGGATTTAGTTCCTTTTGGTGTCAAGATTGTATTTTGGCCGACATTATAGTATGACTCACAGTAACTATCTACAATAAGCGTAATGAATGAACAGTATCTACCTATTCAGTTATATATTTATAATGTTATTTACCCCGCTTCACAACCAATCATTATATTTTTTGGTTTCATTTCACTAAATCTAGTAATCCAGTAAAAACATTTATTCCTTCACTTGCGTTTTAAAACTGCAATAAATTATAATATTTTCAATGTTTTTAAAGATTATACCTACTTGGATTAATTATGCAGATTCACCGTGGGTTTATGGGTTATTATAAGGTCAATACATTTTTGTGTTATTTTTACCTGGTCTCAAACCGCAAGTTAAAAATGAATTGGAATTTATCGTTAACTACTTTGTGGAATAAACGATTCTCAGAGTTAACAAAATAAAAATATCAATGCATGTAATAATGTCTGTATATTCGAAAAATACACGTGTGTCACTAACTATTCCACAAATTAAACTTAGGGCTAAGCTTAAATTGTACGCATCTAACTTACTTATCGACATACAATAATGACAGTTACAATACATCGTGGCATCTATCTACAGGGTGATAGTTAATGTGTGACTGTGTCCTTTGGCAAGTCGTTGCAAGGGTCCAAGTTAAACAAACTCGTCGGGTTCGCGCGGGGCGTCCAAGTCGCGGTAGTGTATCACCGGACGGAAATCGGCGCCGCCACCCCTTTAACAATCAACCATACAACTACGTTAGCAGCAACACACTCGGCACTCATCACACACAAGAAAATCCACTCGGAACTACTGTATGCTACTACGTGGACCTAGTGGTCAGTTTGTGACTAATCTCAGCTTCCCGGGAATTGTCTAATCTAAGTAAAAAAAAATCAATACCATTCATAAAATGTATGCAGGTATTGCAAAGGATTTTTGAATAAAAAAATGTGCCTGAAACATTTTTGATACTTTATTCAAAATAAAAACCACACAATAGATATTATGCACGTGACAACAATAGTATAACAATACATAATTAATTCCCATTACAGAAAACATTTCAGAAATACATTTACCTTTAACGTCCCAATTTAATAAAATCTGTTCATGAAAATTCACATTTGTCTAATAAAAATAAATTCTAGTTACTTATGTAAGTAATAATATGATTCATTATTGTAAAGATAGTTAAACTGTTTCTTTAGCTATTACAGAACAATAAAAAGCTAATATTACCAATTTCAACTGATTAAACGTAATATTATCCTGACACAAAATTATTGGAATGATTATTACAATTGTTTGGTAAAATAAAATTACTATAAAAATAGTATGGGATATCTGTCATGTATAATATGGATATATATTACATTCTAGAATATGTCACCATTGTCCGGGAAGTCAAGATCGTTGTATGCAATAATAGGCCGGGACCGGTCCACATTTTCCCTGCAAATTATTTATTACGTTCAACTCACAAACATGTTGCCGGAACATCGTCAACAAAAGTTAATTTTTCAAAAGATGCAACAAAGGTGGATGATGAAGCAAAAAACAATTCAAACGATATGTATATATGTATCATTAATAAAGCGATATATATTACGTATGTTACTTCGTAGAGAGGCAACATTATGAATCGAAATGTTAAGGTCATGCAAAAAATATGTTCAAATAATATTGTTTAATGTTCGCTCTAAATAAAAGGTGCGCGTCAGATACACCCCGAATTCTCTAACGTACACACGATAGCATCGGTTAGTCAAAAGATTTATTGTTATTTATTTGATCTCAGTAAGATAAAATGGTCCTTAATTTTATTGGTTAAAAATGTTGGCGGAAGCTAAAATAGGAACGAACAATGGACGGTTAGGGCAATAACATATTGTTTATTAAACTTAATACATTCAATCGCTTAGTGTCCAAACGCCTTTCGACACAGGTCACATCGAGGTCAAAATTAAACCAACTTCAAAAATCTGAGTGCACTAAAAAGTACTGAAAAATCATGGAAATTTTTGGCCATATCATATTGTCATAAAGTAGATATTATTCACTTTAAAATATGAGCAACATGCGGTTTGTCATGTCATCATGTAGGACACAAGAACTTTACTGATATTGGTACACCGTATTTGTCAATGATCTAATATCCTATTACCATTCCACAACGTGAATCGTTACATTGCATATGCAGGGTGAATTTAAATCTGGATTAATGTTGACTTTTTATTTTAGCAGACTATTCTGCGGTGAGATACGAACATGCCTATTCAAGTTAACAATTTAATATGTTATGATAATGGATTGTTTAATCATTTTAAATATAGAAGAGATTGTTTCTCTACAGAAACGCATTGAACATATTTTGATGTAAAATAAGCTATATTCAAATATCTGACATTCATGCAAAATAGTCTATTAGTTGCAGTAAAATAAATAAAAGCATTATTAGTTATGACATATTGTGTACTCTTTTTTGGACGGACATTGATATACAGAATTGTACACATCGTTTAAGTTATGCTGCATTTCCATTAAAGCGAAAAAAGGTATTTTTTAAACAATATAATCATATGTGATAAATACAAACGATAGAAACGGTGCTCGAGAAATGAGCAAAATTGAAGAGCATGAAAGACGCCATCCAGCTAGACAGACGACATTTATTTATCATTCGGCGGTTTTATCGACAAGACTAGTACCCCCTTATTAATAAAAGTGGTCTAGTGCGGGAATAATTATACACCGAATGACCTCTATCTGTCTTCAGTAATTTGCCATTCGAAAGAAGAAGACAAAGCATGGTGTAACTATTCGCTAATCCACGTTTATTAATAAGGGGGCTAAAGTCTTATGAACATTTACCACAGATATAGATATACATAGATAACGCAAATGCATGTATTTCGCGTGTAAGAAACCCCGACCAAGCGTCAAGGTTGGTCGCCGCTAACTTACATTCCACGCCACTACAGATATAAAATATATGAGTATGAGCGAGATAACCACTCGAGAGAATCGTAGCGGACAGAGGGGCATCGGCGGCATCGGTGTCTTTGAATCGGTTTGGATTTCCCGCCACTAATGACGTCACAGAAGGTGTTAAAAATTCGGCACGCTTGGTTTCAATACAAACCGTGGTGATACTTGCGTTATCTATGTAAATCCATATCCGTGACATTTACACTATTTAATTCGTCTGTATCTTTATGCGTCGTGATGCTTGAATGGAAACGCAGCGGTTAGCATGAAGCGTGCAGTGTGTGGTGTATGGTGTGGTGTGGTGTGTGGAGCGGTGTGTGGAGTGCGTTACCTGGGTCGCGAGAAGCGCGGGTGTCGGGGCGCGTATGGCGCGGGCGGCGCCCAGCCCCAGCCCCAGGCGCGCGCGCCGCCGCCGCCGCCCGCCGCGCCGCCGTACCTGCTGGAATTGCACATCCCACATTTTACACCTCATCAAAACTCGTATCCAACCGTGGAGCCTCCGGCGAGTCCACGGGGTCGCACGAGAAGACCAGTCAGTCGGTTCTTTCGATAGTTTGTGGGACAGAAACTAATTGGCCGATGGATAGCCAACCGGTGCTCTTTTCCTATCCCGTAGGAGAGCATGCTCATGTCGATCGATAAGTTAGAATCGTTCATTTACAGCCTTCCCTGTCTCCCTGCAGAGCGACCGCCTCCACTCCCTCCGGTCTATCGGTGTAAAACTCTTTTGGACGTCGTTCAAGGAGAGCCCTTGAGCTTAGAGGCCCTGGGGTACTGCTTCGATTAGCCCTACGCCTCTGAATCGAGGCTATTTATCTAATAATACATTGGAGAAAGATTTTGAGGTAGTAAGTTTAAGTAAAGCTGTAAGGTGTGTGTGAGAGAAGTGGGTGTGTGTGTGTGGGTGGGGAGGTGTGTGTGTGTGGGAGGGTGTGTGTGGGTGTGTGTACTGACGGCTGCGGCTGCGGCGGGTGCTGCGGCGCGTGGTGGTGTCGCGCGGGCGGCTCGGGCTGCTGCGGCCGCCGCACGTCGCGCACGTACGCGTTGAAGTAGGACACCTCGCGCTTCACCTCGTCCACCTGACGCACGCGTCATGCAAACAAACAAAATAAATATAATACAGTGCTACAAGCTTTTTTTGGCCGGTGACAAAGATAAGAATAAAGTTTGTTGGACTGTAGCACGGACGAGATGACCGCTCGGCGTAGTGGTTCGAGTGTTGGCTCTCGGCTCCCAGCGCCGAGCGGTTGCGGGCTCGATTCCCGTTGGGGTAAGTTAAAAAAATGAACTTCTCGTTATTTTCTCTAGGTACCGTCGGGGCCGCCCCCAGTCTATTGTTTGTATTTACATTGTGTTGGACGGAAATAAACTCTTCGTCCGGTTGGACGGAAGCCGCTGACATTTTCCTCAGTTTCGACCAGTACAAATTACAGACAACTTATAATAATATCGACAAATATAAATAGTCAATAAAAGAAAACGATGAAATACATAAAAAATACAATACCTTCTCGCCGTGTTTGTTGAATATGTGTTTTCGAATGAAATCGGGACCTTTGAACTTCTTGCCGCTCAGAGGGCACAACCATTTGTCCTTGGCTAGCTCTTGTGTATTGGACAGAATAAATTTCTCCACTTCCGCATCCGTATCCTACAAACGTAAAACAAATTATAAAATATTCCTATGATTTAGTAACAAGAGGCAAAATTCGATTGTTTACCTTTATTCCGAGTTTCTGCAACTCTTCGTCAGGTAGTGGCTTGACATCTTGCAGAAAGGCAGACATTTTGCCCTCAAATGTTTTGATATAATCATGTACCTCCTGTTGAGATGGCTGGCAAAAAAAAGAAAATGTTACTAGACTTACAAATAAATAAAACTCGACTTTATTTAACATCATCTTTAATAGCATAAAACAAATACACTATCGGCGACTGTCTGTTTGTCCTCTAAGTTCTTCTAAACTACGCAACGGATTTTGATGCGGCTTTCACTATCATATTATATATGTTGAAACAAAGGGTATACTGTTTTTTTAAAACTTAACTTTGTGATTCTAAAACTATCAGCTTTGGAGGAAACATGAAAAACAAAAGTTGTTACAGGGATACAGCTTTTGAGATTTCATAAGTCTACAATAGTACATTGTTACATGAGTGGTGGAAGTTACTTATTTTGTCCCGAGACGGGGTTTGGCGCCCGAGCGTAGCGAGGGCGCTAATAGTTCGAGGGACAAAATAAATCTTTCACCCGAGGTAAACACTGTGCTTTTCATTACGAATACAAGGAAAATAAAAATAAAATCAGGAATTGGCTAAAGAAATAATACAAGGAAGTATAAACAATACTCTACAACTCGAAAAAAAAATAATCGGATTGCCGCCTATTTTTTATTTTTTTTCGTTGGCCGGCCAACTTCATTATTTAGCCATTATTTTTCATAATATTTTGCCCAAATCAATGTTATTTTAAAGAAATTGTTGAAACTAAATTATAATTAAGTCATTTAAAAAAATATTCTTGAATTAATACTTAACTTTATGTTATTTCAATTTTACATCGTGCTGTAATTGAGTGACTGTAGAAAAAATTTGAACATGGTTCCATAGAAATGTGAAAATGGAACTAGTTTTTTTTTTATAATTTGACAGCTGTCAGTTGAAAGCGAAACTCCCGGGCCTGAAAAGTATTACTTTCAACCCGCTTCTCAGGCAACTTCAGACCTACTTTCAGAGTATGAGTAATGAAAAACCTATAGTACTTCAACTGTCCCACAAAGCCGATAGTTTTAGATTTACAAAGGTGAGTTGCAACAAAAATAGCCTTAACAAAAATATAACAAAAATACCCTTTGTTTCACCTAGTATAGATAATTTATTTATATGTATAATACATTCTAATTAAATTAATATAAATAGTAGATAGTAGACGACCGAAGCCCGGGCGGGTCGTTAGTTTAACTACTAAACATACCTTGTTAGCAGGGGGTCCAGAGCGGGCGTGCATTATGCCGCAACGGTTCGGCATTTCATCCTCGTACGGATACTCGCAGTGGTTGTAGTAGTCCACGGAGTGTACGATGCGCAAGTACAGCACGAGGCGGTCCAGCACGCGCATCAGCTCGGGGTCCGGCTGCTCGGCGGCCGCGGACTCCGGCGCCGCTTCCAGGCCGAGCAACTCCTCCTCCTCTGTCGACGCCTCTTCTATCAGGTGCTCGGTGATTTTATGGAGCACTGGATTCTTCGAGTTGAGACTGAAATTCTGTTGAAAGAATGAAACTGGTCAGTTTAGTATGTATGCTTGTTATGAGTAACTAGTTAGAATAACCATTCCATAAGTACAAATTAGTTTTATAATATAACTCCCGAGCGTGTCTTCTGACTTACACATCTCTCTAGTTTTCATTCATGCGTTAAGTCTTTAATAAGTAAATTTTCATGCGTAATTTAATGGGTGGTCGAGGGAATTCCTAGATTGACCGACGCGTCGTCAACTCACATCTCCTTTACAGCCTCGCGACGGTCAACTTGGGGAAACCTACGGATGTATAAAATTTTACTTATTGGTAGGTAGGATAGGGCACTCACATCGGGGCGATTAGCGTCGGCATCGGTCGCCTGTTCGTCGGAGGCGTCGTGCCACAGCCTGGTGCGCGAGTCCAGCAGGTGCGCGAGCCGTGCGGCGAGGCGAGCGTCGGCGCGCAGCACGGGCCGCTCCAGCGTGACGCCGGACACGGCCCGGATGCGCCGCTGCAGGTCGCGGTTCACTATCGCGCCCAGCTCGCACTCGCGCAGCTAAGGACATACTTCACTCTTGTACTACTGAGCTCGTCACGTAACGGTAACATACACAGGGCAAGGTGATCTCTAATATTGTCATGGGATAGGGGTCGGCAACCTGCGGCTCGCGAGCCTCATGCGGCTCTTTGGATGTGAAGCTCCGGCTCCTTAGTTCTATACGCAAATATTACCCATTTTATAAAAAAAAATAGAAGTTATGTCGGTTTAGGCACCATTTCTATCTCTTAGCCACCTGGACTCGCTTTTCGTAGATATTTTTCTTATGATTTATTCATAAGTTATTTTTATCAAAAATCTTTTTCATTACTCATACTCTGAAAGTAGGTCTGAAGTTGCCTGAGAAGCGGGTTGAAAGTAATACTTTTCAGGCCCGGGAGTTTCGCTTTCAACTGACAGCTGTCAAATTATAAAAAAAAACTAGTTCCATTATCACATTTCTATGGAACCATGTTCAAACTTTTTCTACAGTCACTCAATTACAGCACGCTGTAAAATTGAAATAACATAAAGTTAAGTATTAATTCAAGAATATTTGTTTTGAATGACTTAATTATAATTTAGTTTCAACAATTTCTTTAAAATAACATAGATTTGGGCAAAATATTTAAAGATGAAAATGAAAAATAATGGCTAAATAATGAAGTTGGCCGGCCAACGAAAAAAAACAAAATAGGCGGCAATCCGATTTTTTTTTTCGAGTTGTAGAGTATTGTTTATACTTCCTTGTATTATTTCTTTAGCCAATTCCTGTTTTTATTTTTATTTTGCTTGTATTCGTAATGAAAAGCACAGTGTTTACCTCGGGTGAAAGACTTATTTTGTCCCTCGAACTATTAGCGCCCTCGCTACGCTCGGGCGCCAAACCCCATCTCGGGACAAAATAAGTAACTTTCACCACTCATCTAACAATGTACTATTTTTATGCAAGTAATATTTATTGTTGGCAAGAAAAAATTATGTGGCTCTTTAAAAACTTAGATTTTTTGGAAATTGAAATTTTTGGCTCTTTGGACTCAAAACGTTGTCGAACCCTGTCCTAGAAGAATTTTGATAATCGCTTTCACCGGCGTTACACCACGTCTAGTTGGTCGTTTCGATACGAGGAAGTCCACCACCACTTACTCTGATATTGTTGAGGTTCCAGCATATATCCTTGATGTTGACGTCGCGACGGAAGGTGACCCAGCCGCGGCGGAACCACCGGCGCTCGGGCAGCGGGTCGGCCAGGGCGACTCGCAGGAACCCGCCGTAGCGTTTACACATCTGAAAAGTACATTTCCTTCACGTCTTGTCCTAAAAAACAGCTGCACCATTACTCATTTTTCAAAATCTCGTACTCACAGCCTCAACCTCCGCCTTAGTGATTGTAGGTGCTAAATTCCTCAAAAATATAGACGTGGTTTTGTGCAAAGCACGACACTCTTTCTTTTCAACTATGACGTCATTAACGGAATCAGCTTTGTCTTCTTCCTCCTTGTCCTTCTCCTTGTCTTCCTTTGGGATTTCAGCCACTTTTTCAACGCTCGGCGACTTGGATTTTACTTTTTGTTTTGGCGATTTATCTGGGGTCTTAGATTTGGACTTTGATTTGCGGCGGTTGGAGGTTTCGCCTTCCTCTTCGGAACTCGATGATGACGAGCTGGATGAAGACGAGCTCGACGAAGAACCTGGCGGTGCTGTAAACATAAATCGAGTAGCTTTATTATTTCACATGTGACTACGGCGACCTTAAACTCAGTAGAAATCAAAGGAGCAAAAAGTGTCTGCTCAATCATGTGGCGACTTTCTTTAATTACAGTCATTGTTTCATCTGCATGTGATATGATATCTATATACTTGGTGTGATATTATATTTTAAGAAAATCTACTTGTTGTGGATACTCACGAGGCTCTTTCTCTTCGGTCACAGGTTCTGGTTCATTGCCTGTTGAGTTAAACCGAGAGAACAGTTTTGCCTGCTCCTGCAGTTGTTGTAAGTGAGGGTCGATTTCCATCGTGAGGGGAGCTGTGGGCTTGGGTGACTCGGCTTTTGACTCCTGTTCAAAACAAAAGCCAAAATTATCGAAACTTTCCATATATAGTTGTAGTTGCAGTTTTATCAACATTCAGACAATTAGTTCAAAAAAGAGCAAACCTTATTCTCAGCATCATCTTTCTCTTCTTTCACAGTTACAGCATCAACATCAATCACAACTGGCTTATCAGATTGCTGTTTATCTAAAACAAATAAATGCAACAGTGTGAGTGTCTAAAGTACTAAGAAATTATAATGAATAATACATTTTATTATTAGTATTTATAATATTTATTTCATTTTGTAATTTGCCCAGGTCTTGGTGTCACTGCACTGGGATCGCCCCCAATCCATTGTATGGTACCCATAGTACAAGCGTTGCTTAGTTTGGAACCATACAGTTGGTGTGTCAGTCTGGCGATATTTATTATTCATTCATACCTGACTTGTCACTTGTAGGGACACTTTCTTGCGGTGGTGGTTCATCAAGCTCCTTCAAGTCTTCCTCAGTCCCTCCTTCAAGTTTAATGACGACGGTATCAAGGAGTCTTATCAATTTATCAGACTTATCAACATCCACCGACACCTTATCTAAATCACCTTTCTCCAATAATTCAAGGAACACATTTAGTCGGTTCTGGAAATAAAGTTAATACATTGATTACCACTCTTTACTTTAGTGATTATTAATACTTTTTTAGTTTTAATAGAATACTTATTTAGCATTACGTACCTTTAGTGCAGTCAATTGTTCTTCTTTACGTTTTACCGATTCTTCCGGATGGTACTTGATCTTGAACCTAAATAAGAAAAATCTTGCATTGGTAAATGATAATACTGAATTGAAACACAGTCGTTTTTATACACCAAATAAAACACTAAAAAATGAATAACTAGACCGATTTTTAGGATAAAGAAGTATAATTGTACATAATGTACTGCTTGCCTGTCTTCTGTATATATGATGTTTTACGAATTAATGGTATAATAATCATAAAATTTATATTCAGAAATAAGATCATGCTCCACTCATGGTATATTCATATGGAAATGTTGTTTTATAATTATTAGTAAATCTTATTATTTAATAAAAATCGGTCTCAATGTAATTAAATTATAATAAACATAAATAAACCACCTTTTGTGTCACATCCAGAATTGTACAACTAAAATTGCTTAGTATACATATATTTAAAAAATCTTCATAATCTCACCTGATCCACTCTTGTGGAATATTTAACCCTACCCCTAACAGTAACGAAACCTGTAGCATTGCGCGCTACGGGTCAACGCGGGATATACTAGCTACACACAGCATTTAATCATTTGGATAAAGTTTGATTTAATTTTCTTAACGGTGTCCAGCAATCCACGCGAATACACTGTAGACTGTAGGGAAAAAACGTTACAGTTAACATTTGCATAGCATCCTCGAAAAATTCTAAGCATAACTATGGAAGTGATACAATCAAAATCTTTTTATACATGCCATGACTATAAAGTTGATGCTTAGAATTTTTTGATTACCAGCAAATTACACAATGAAGAAATTTTATACTTTTGAACTTATTCCCCAGAATGATAAGTGAACTCCCAATTTTTAAATGAAGAGTTAGCTTTAAGTTTCCAATCCCTTTCAGTAATGAAAATCATAAGAAAAATGAAAAGTAGCATACCATTCCTCGTCTTTGTGTGCAACGAAAAACTCATTGAGCTGTTGTCTCCTGAACTCTAGCTTGTATTCATTGTACTTCTGAATGGCATCGTCTTCTGTTATAGAGTCGTCTTGGGCAGCCAGGAATGTCTTGAATGTCATCATGGTGGGCGGGCCATCCGATGCGCCCGGCGGTAGCACGGCATCCCTGGTATCATAATGGCTACACATATACCAAAAATAAAGATCAATTGGAGAATTGTATAAAAAACAAAACAACTATGGGCAGAATGAATGGCTTTACTTTACAACCATATGAGTCATATTCTTATGGGTTGAGGGAATCTTAAATTTGTAAATGAATAACCTAATTAACTAATAACAATATTAATAAATAATAATAAATGATTGCATTATAATGTTATTTATTAACCTACTGTGTGATAGAGATAGTATGCGTCATAATTATTGTTTTTTAAATATATAATAATAGGAGCTATATTCTTTAATTTAAAATAATTTTGATTTATGTCAGCTTCATATCGATGACAGCTGTCACTGGGTGGGATTACATCTAACTGTTGCCATAAGATAATGCAGTACAGGCATGTTACTGAAAAGTGGAATGAACCTGTAATTTATGTGTAAGAAAATAATTAAAACAGTTTCTTACCTTGCTGGTACTGGTGGCATGGGTTGCCCATAGCCCTGGTGTGCGGGATGTGGTCCTAAATGGTCATGCGCCCACCCATATGACCCGTAAGAGTCATGTGGCATTCCTCCATATCTTCTGTCATCCATTGGCCAGTCTGGTCTGATGCGTTTAGTTGGTGGACCCTCACCTCTTACTGGTGAGTACCCTCGGCTGGCATTGGCTCCACCACGGTAGTCTCTATAGTCAGGGCCTGAGCGACCTCCACGAGGCCTACCAGTCCAAAAAAAATCTTTTACTTTGAATACTCATAATGAACTTACTTACAATAAGGTGTGAACCACTTACATGCTGGCAGCATTCAACATTTGCAGTGAAAAATTAAAAGTGGTTGATTAATTATTATTGAAAGAGGTCATTGACATAATAGGTAACCTATCTAATAACTAACTAGATCTATCTTCTAAACTAAATTTACCACCTAAAAATCCATGAAGACAACTGCTTTTATTTTTTATCAACTCAAGTAAAAATGTGAATCAATCAGCATTTGTAATGACCTACATAGTAACTAGTTAGGTAGGTACCTTACAACTAGAGCTACGGGACGTTTTGTAGGTTTTACAACTTGGGAAAGAGTTTTAGGATGTTCAAAGGATTGAGGTTGGGATCTGAAAGAAATTTTTATCGGGTTAAGTTTCCATAGCATACTGTGTCATCTAATCTTTCATTTAATCTGTAGGTAGGTAGTCAGTAAAAGCTACCTTTCGGACCAATCTTCGCGGCCACGGCTTCTTTCTTCGCGTCGGTCACTGCTTCGGTAACTGCTGCCTTCTGCGGTACCTCTTTCCCCACGAAATTTATCGCGCCTTTTACGATCGTATTCATCATCACTATCAGCCATTATAACACACGTTATCCCGTATTTTAGCAAGTTTTAGGATAGTTATAAAATCCCTATTCTTCTTCCGAAATGAAAGCGACATGAAATGAATGAATGAATGACTTTGGAATGAATGACCAAAGAGAATACAATTGAATGACAGCGGGGACTAGGGATGCTCGTTGAGCAAATTACGAACTAGAATCAGTGGTTAATTACCTCACCGATCAACGTGTCAACTCGTTGTATTCTCTTTGGTGTCAACTAGTGTCAACTGATCACATCATAGACCAAAGAGAATATAACCACGACACTAAAGGAACCCATTCACTATCCTGTCTTGCGGTCCGCTTTGCAGTCTGCTGAGGATTATAAATGTTTTGCAGCCTACAGAATATTCGGCAATAACATACACGCAGAATCTCATTATATAATCCTGCAAGCTCCACTCACCGCTTACTATTTTGCGTGACGGACTACCGTATTTCGCGAATGGATTTAGATTGCAGTCTAACAACATTGGACAGCGCGAATTTAAACTATTTAATTGAGATGTGGTATATTTTATTTTTATGGTTGGGTATATTTTATGTATTGTTAATTTTTTACTAGCCCTGAGGGCTGTCCAACAGTAGTTTTCGGTTACGTATTCCCACAAAGGTATGAAAGTTACTTACTTCGCCATCGTCGTCTGGGTCAACTCTGACGGCCTACAGTGCGCGGTGAGCGTAGCTTGCAGAATCCTGCAACTATAGCTTGCTGGACACCGAATTTGAGGCAAAGTCATTCACACTCGAGCTTCGAGCTTCGACTTGCCGCCGGCGCGGAGTCCTGCACCTGCACGCAGGGCTGTGAATGGTGAAACTTAGGTCTGTTTCGTTAAAAAATATCTATATTTGGGCTCATAGAGCTCATAGACAAAGGAATACCACCGAATGAGATTGCCTTTATCTGTGCCTTTATCTATAAATTCACTTAGAATTTTTGGCGGGAAGTGGAAAAGTTATATTTTTATTTAATTTAAACTTATTAAGTAGGTAGGTACCCTTACTTTAATCTTTGTAGCCTAAATCATCATCATCATCATCATCTGCCTTACCTTTTCCCATTATCTCTTTGTAGCCTAAATATGTGTAGGCAATGTTAATGGGATTGGTGCATACGTGGGTGAGTGCATGAAACTATTTGAATTATTTATAATAACTTAAACCACACTGAAGTTCTTAAATTTTATTAACAACGCCATGCGTCAGAATGCGTGTTGTTCGTATAAATTCCTACTTTACATTTCAGCTAGGTACTGCTTGTTTCAAGGCCTACTGGAATACATGATAAGTACTACAAATAGTATGCAAGTATAATTATTTTTATACACCCACTTATAGGTAAGTAATGTAGGTACTTACGTACTTACGTACTTACTAAGTACTATTAAAATCGTGGTCAGGGCAATGTATCTAAGTAGGTAGGTATCGACTTATCTAAGAAAGAAGTAATTAATAAAATTAGACGAAAGCCTGAAAGATGTAGCAAAAAGGTTTTGCCACTTTGCTTATATTTTTCATATTTCAAGTCCTACGCTGGACTTGGGTACACAGTCATCGTGGACATTGTATTTCGTCTGTGGCGTCGCCGCAGTTGTCGTGTCCGTCGCAGAGCGCAGCGCGCGGCACGCAGCGTTGGTTCCTGCAGCGCAGCTCGTGTTTCCCACAGCCGCCGCCGCAGCCGTCCGGCTCGTCGCTGCCGTCGGCACAGTCCGCCAATCCATCGCAGAACCTCGATGCCATAATACATTGACTGTCGTTACAGGTGAATTGATCGGTCGGACATTCTGCAAATAATTCACATTGATGTTGTGTACGTACTTAAAAACAAAGGGAATGAATATGATAGTTTACGAGATACAAATACAATAAATCGAGGAAAAGGCTGAAACCCAATTACACAAACATTGGGGCTATTTAGGACTTAACCTCATTGGCGCGCATTATGAGAGTCTACACATGCCTACCCCGTTGGGGAATAGGTATAAACGCGACGCTGATACTAAAATGATTGGACGGTTAGTTGTGCTCGTGGCTTTTCAATTTATGCGACTCTTCAATTAAGAGGAAGTGGATAAAGGACGCCCCGTTAGGTCTGAACTCTGAATGAGCACATTCACAACACAACACAGTTGCGCGAGCTACTATGCGCACATATGTTACATAGGTATACAGGTACTTATACATATTATATATATAACGGTATAGGTAGGAATAAATCTACGATCTACGATAGAAATCTACCATTTGGTTTTATCCACTTATCGGTAACTAATTTGGATTATATTTTAAAATAATTAAGACTACAGGTGAACTTACCAGTAGTGCAATTCATTTCGTCATGACCATCCCAGCAATCAATTACTCCGTCGCATAATTTCGTTTGGGAGAAACAAGATATGGAATGACCACAGCGGAACTGCTTCGTCAAGTCACATTCTGAAATATGAGTTAGGTACATCAGATATGTATTTTTTTTTTGGAAGTTGCGTCAGGAGAACAATGTGAATGTGTCGTTTATTACCACAATACATTTCATCCGAGCGATCGTAGCATTGTATAGAACCGTTGCATCGGGCCTCCGCCGGCACACATAGGCCGTTGCGACAACGCCATTCATCTGGGGAGCACGTCACCTGTGTCAGCAAACGACATACGCGCACTCCTCGCGCCTTATCCACTAGTTGGCACGCTTCCGTTTCAAGAGCACACAGCCCTCCACAGCCTGTAACACCAAATGTTAGCAAAGAATACACATTAGGTTCTAGGCATTCTGGAGAACTTCTAATTAAGGTCCTATGACACCATTAATCTATAAATCTAGGCTTGGTTCTAAATTAAATACACACCTGTTGGATCATCAACATCTATAGACTTTCGGCATATTGATGTTCCGCTGTTTTCATCTAGCATACATATTTCAGTATTTTGGCACGAGCAAAATCTTTGAGACAAATCATTATTAATTATATTTTTCGGCTTGTCATTTCCTTCTTGCTTTATTTCGCTCTTTGGATATGTTCTTATATTCTTGCGAATTTTAGATATAATATAATTTAAGTGTGAATTATTTTCGGTGCTAACAGTAATGGGATATTCTGTCGTGCTAAAATATTCTTCTGTAGAACTGTTCACTTGTAATATATCTGGGAGCTCTGAATAAACATTAGATATGGCTGATGCTGTTACATTTGTTACCGTATTTTTAGTTGGCACTACAGTTGTACTAATTATTATTTTGGTTGCACCAATAAAATTAGGATTATTAAAGTTAACCAAAATAAAGCTTATTATAACAATTGCTAAAATCATCATACTTATTGAGCAAGCTTGTATTTGAGTTCTTTTTTTAACAGGGCTATTGGTCGAAGCAAAATTAACAACACAGCCAAAACCCTTCAGACTTTTTCTCAGTCTTCCACTATTTCTATTAGCATCATTAGTATCCATTTCATATGATCTAAATTTATGTGTAATATCGGAATCTACCTGCTGCGATATGGAAGGAATGTGTTGTTTGATTTCGTCGTACGTGGCATTGTGATCTGTCAGGGAACTTTTCTTAAAGGAGCAAATAGCTTCGCTGGGGTTTACATCAATAGGACATCTTAGTAGTTCATTCACAGGTGTTTCGTCGGTTTCTATTGTCGTTTGTTTGTTAGGGGTGGAATGATTATGCGGAGTAAATTTTTTTGTCGATTGGAATTCATATTTCCTTATTTTACCTTTACATGTGTAACAGTAGGTTATGAAATTCTTATCTCTGTTGGGTACTTTTATGATCGCATTTCTTAAATTACTATTTGCCCAAAGATGTGAACAGTATAACGAATTTAAATTTATCGAGCTATCGAACAGTTCAGTGGTGGCTGAGGGGTCGACAATATCTTTTTCTGATAATGTCATTATTATGTCTAGTCATCGGCTGTTTATTTATCATATTCCTTCTAGTAGGTACCTATTCAGACGTTGTTACAGTACCTGAAAAAGAATAAAATGGTTAAACTTTTTGTAATTATTTGCCAATTAAAGCGGGTCGCTATTGGGTAGGTAGGTACTACACAATAAATATATTTTAAAATGAGCACACGAAGTTCCTCTTTCTTCTGTGCTAATAATTCTACGTGGGTTGTTATAACCTTATACCTTATTTAAAAATAAAAAGCGAACTTAATAGGATACAAAAAGCAGGGGATCAAATAAGGAGCACCTTGTAGTCTCTTAAAATTTCCTAAATCTATCCAAAGATTTGCTTAACATAGGTACTAAGTAAGCTAGATATTATACCTAAATCCAGATTCTTAGGATCATGCAAAATGGCGTGTTAGAGAACGTTAAAAGTAAAACGCGTCGTAAATTCGTGTCTTGTAATTGAAAACCTGCTATCGAGCTGGAATTCCCTAGCTATTGGCCATATTTTTTCCTAGATATAATAAAAAGTATACTTTATTTATTTATTTATTTGGACAACCAACAGCTTATTAATTACAAGGACATAGAGTGTGCACATACAATATTGCTTCGCCAATTACAGGATATCACTAAATTTATAATGTATAGCCATCGTGAGATGACGTATAAGGAGATACATTTGAATTTAAATTTTAAATAAAATAAAAAACATTATAAAACCTTAGTGCATGCAAGAGAAGAAAAAGAAAAGGAAAAATCTAATAAAAATAATAATATTAATAGGATGATAACTAAGTTAGACTAAGTAAGGGTAAGGGCTTAAAAGGGCTATCCTGAAAGGTTAGGTATTAATTTTATTACGTACTAGCTGAGACCGCGACTTCGTCCGCGTGGAATTTTACTTAACAAAAAAGCCCGCTCCCGCGTTCTGAGCCCGCGCGACAGGACCCATTCTTTAAAATTTTGTTTTTCTAAAATAAAAGTAGCATAAGTTACTGCTTATAACAACAGCTATCTTCCAGTGAAAGTCCCGTCAAAATCGGTCCAGCCGTTTCGGAGATTACCCGGAACAAACAGACAAACAGACAGACAGACAGACAGAAAAAAAATTGAAATCGCGTTTTTGTTATAGGTGTCGTATGCACTTTCATATGCATTTAGTGAAAATTTATTATTTTGATATTACAGACACTTAAACAGACACTCCAATTTTATTTATTTGTATAGATGTACATAATAAGAACTGCGATATTTTTCTCATATGTTAATAGGCTTCAAAATTCTTAAGTTTAAGTAGTCTCTTAATATTGAATTGTTCACAACATTGAAGTGGTGGACTTAAAGTAGGCGCCGGCTTATTTAATAATGGAGGGGAAAAGTTTAGGGTGAGCGAGCTGGTAACTCGATCTCTTTTGCGAGTTTAACATTTCGAGTTTGGCACATGAAGCGTATAAACGTTAACGGTTAGGTTTTAAATTTCACGCCTTAATTAACTTGTCGATTAAAATTATTATTATTGCACGCCATTTAGTTTGTCGTTTATGTACCTACTAATATTTATAGAGAGGATAGACATGGTTAATTCAATACAAAGAGTTTAAACTCAGTATTTTAATGGCAATTCATAGGACACATACCTACATTAGCCTAGTCTTATGAGAAAAGTGTTATTATAAAGTAGGATTCCTACCTGCTACATTATTAGGTACTAGATATATATATATTTTGTAAAATACAACTACAATATACTTAATTGTTATTTGTAAATGTCATAAGTAGAACCAATTGGAGCACAAATGCAATCGGAAAACTGTTTGTTTTATTATTATAATATTTGAATTGATTGATAAGCAAGCAGGTCAAGACCAATTTCTAGGTCAAAGTAATAATTCAACAATAGTGTACTCCAGCTAACTCAGCTGATAGCTGAGAAAGACTCAAATAGTGCTAAAAGTCTTACTTACATGGCGTGATGGAGTTCACTAATAACGTTTTTTATTTATTATTCACTCATCAAAATGATTTATATAAATTAAATATAGTGGAAATTGGAAGTTGTGAGGTTCAAGCGGTTCGAGCTATGCTACCGCGTGCCTTGTATCGCACTGCCGTTGCCGGGGACAACGTCTAACAACTCGACACCAACACCAGCACCCCCTACATCGTACCAGTGTGCGAAAGGGATTAAAAATACAACAAGAACAACAACTGAAAGGGATGAAGCGAGGGGTGGCACCGTATGGTGTACCAACGGCCAAGGTCCGTGCTCACTCAACAGTGACACGTGTTTCAGACTAGAACAGAACGAACATAATGTTCACAAACTGTCAATAATTTAAAGGTGGGTAGATAATTACATTAAGTATTATGGAAAGACAACAAATAAATAATAATTGAATAATTAAATATCGCGAGACTAACTCACAAACTGGATGGTCCTAACTAAAATAAGCAACACTTGCACTATGGGACTGGGGGCAATCCCAGTGATACCCAGACCGGGGCAAATTATGAAGAAGGCATTTTCGAAATTTGTCCCGGCGGGAATCGAACAAATCTAATAATCGTTGTATATGCCACATTTAATTATTGTGGACATCTAATTCATTATGAAAAATTTGGTGGCAATTGGTCTTGTAATAAAAGTTGTATTGTTGATAAACACTTTGGTATTGCAGTAGAGCAATGACCGGTTTGTTGCTTTTGTTATACCTTGGCGACATGCATGAGTCTGCAGTGTATTGAATAAAAACAATTTGTAACTTTGAGTCATATAGACACCGAAATGTGTGTGTATGAAGTGCGTCCGTCCGTAGGTTGCGGGGCCACCACCGCCGCGAGCACATGCCGCTAGTGCATGTGCAGCATCTCGTGGATGCCACCGCGGCCTTCGACGCCCACCATGGTGGCTGGCTGCGACACGCAACCGGACTCCGTAGGAAGGCACAACTCTCACTGCGCGCGCCGCGTGCGGTTGTGGTCACTCGTCCGCCTCCTCACCTAGGTCCCGGTCACTCGGACGTGTTGTAGCTCGACACACACCTCAGTGCTCTGTCACACAGCTATCCGTATGCGCGTGAATACATCGCACGCCGCGTAGTTTCTCTCGAAAATTAATTAGTATGTGAATGCGACGTTTTTATTTGTACGGCACGAAAACGAGTGAAATGTCCGCTCAGTGATCAGCGCACATTCGCTTAGCCTTTGGAATATACTTAATGAGGCTGACAGCTTCATTTTAGTTAAGGTATGTTTACGTTTTTATGTCATCAATATAATTCATTCCAGTGTATGATTTTCCGGGAAAACTTCTGTTCATTATTAATTATTTACTTGAAAATAGGTACAACTGTATTAAATAATGTATTATTATCTATTACCTTTCTTCTAATCGAATAGTCAGTAGGTAATCTTATTAGAAAATTGTGTGTGCGTATGTGTAGGTCAGAAAGTGAGATGGCCCACTTATCACGACATCGAGTTGCTGAGTAGCGGACTGTTATTTTGCCTGCTTACCTATTGGCTACGATTTTCGCCACTGATCTAATTTACTGGTGCTACTTACTGCAACTACCTATACGATGACTAGCCAACGAGCTCACATCAGCGTTCGTTTATTATTTAAGTTATAAAATGCGAAAGGATGTCGTTGAACTTTGGTTACGATTTGCAGATTTTGTGTGTTAAAAATACCTCTCAAACCCTTATTTGAATTAGCTACCTCAACGATGGTAAATATTGGTACCACGCAGAAATGTGGTCAAGGAACTTATAAATGTCAATGTTTTTGCGGTTGAATCATCGAGGCTGATTTGTCTGAGCAGGTTTCATTAGATATAACATTATATCTAGATGCTATATAAATAATGATGAAGGAATATTTATACACTTTTCTTACGTTTTAAGTAGATATTGTACTCAATTTGAGCAACATGCATTTTACGAACTCGTTAAAATACTTCTGGCGAGAGCGCGTGTAACAGTACTTAGTGCAAAAGCCCGCAGGTTGCTGACATTGTGCTATGCCTTTTTATCTCGGCGTAGTGTGGCTTTGTATCGAAAAAAGTGAAATCTATTTGTGTTTATTCCAAACGATTCTCACCGTCACGATTGTACTCAATTATGTGCAGTTTGCTTGCAAATGATATTACTTAGTAACTTCTCCTTAGATTAATGTAGCCCACATGCAGCTGCTGATGTGATTGGTTACACTTCGACTTTCTCAAGCAAACAGTTACCTCGCAATAGTACCTATTATATCAGTGTTATATAAACAACACAGAACGGAACTTCCAATTTTAAATCTCGTTACCGCCGATTTTATGCGATAATACGTTATTATAATCACAAAATAAACACCTGCAAAATTATTACTTGAAAAAGTATTTGATATTCAGTGGATTGCTCTAAACTACACACAGATTAATAAATCGATCTCAGGTCTAAGAGCAATCTTGGAAATGTAATTCTTATGTTGTCATACCAGTACACAATTACATGACAAAAGCGTACTTAAGATAGGTCTCAGACTTAAGATCAATTCATTACTAGGCCCTGACTGATAAATATTTTATTCCGACCTCCTTTCCGTCTCGGTAACATCTACTTATTTATATGACATAAGAATTATAATTTGCTTACAAAAAAGTTAAACGCGTACCCGTACTTTAGTCATTTGATTAGGTTTTTTTTTATTCTAACAGGTTATTAAAAAGTATTATTTTATAAAAGTAGTATTATTTATAAATTGGACTTCAAAAGTGGATTCAGCTCAGAAGTTTCATCGCAGATTTGATTTAAATAATGTCATTGAAACTGAAGCGCAATTGCTACTTTCTTTCTGGCACTCCAAAGGAGGTTAACGGCGATTTTCGATGTGGCTCGAATTGCTAAGTAATATAGAACATGCTGTACCGCCATAGAATATAAATAAGTATAGGTATAATAATGTGTTAATGATATTCTGAACGAATAAAAGTATAAATAATGCAGGATGGGTGGGAAATTTATAAACAGTATCAGCTGTACCTAGAACGAACGTCCGACTTGTGACTCTTTTTTATATTTTCATAATCCTAGGTAGGGCCGTGAGTCGTAAGAGTGACTGATATTGCGTTGTATTTCAGTTTGGGAGCGTAATAATAATAGCTTGGAGATGTGTTTACACATGTTACGTCACATATCACGACGAAACCGAGCGGTGAAAGAAATCGCGCCTCGGGTCAAACGTAATAGGGACACTAGTATGCAATGGATCAGATCAGGGTGCCATTTAGTAATGAAACTTGAAATGGTTCTGTATATAACTGTTTCACAGAGTATTATGACACTTTGTTTAGAGCTTATTGATGTCCCATTATATCTTAAAATGTTTTCCTCAGGTACCTACCTAATCTGGGAAATCCTTGGGTGTTTAATTTTAACATTTACCTAATATGTTTTTGTTTCTGTAGAGTGTAGATAGATTTAAGGAAAAGGACGAAAGATCGAGTGCTAGCGTATTCAGGACTTATGCTTAGGCATAAAGGTCCTCACATTTTCTATATGGTTTATGTAAAAATTACTCTACTACTTTTTTAACCGACTTCGAAAAAAGGAGGAGGTTCTATGTTCGGCTGTCTGTACCTATATATTTTTTTAAATAAGCTGTACGTTTAAAAGTTATTGTAATATTGTTTGAGTTCAGCTTATTCCAGCTAATGCGAGGATAAGGTGAGGCAGATTTCCTCATGATAAATTATCCCTGAGTACCTCAAAATTGTCTTTGTTCAATAACAAAGCAAAGAACGGCATACAACTTCTAATCGTTCACGGGATCTCGTGATATAAATGATTATCTGTATTTGCTATGTTAGCGTAGGTATATTGTGCACTAATCTATTAACAAGAGTACTGTTGGTAAATTATGAATAAATGGGTCTTTGTTCTAAACTCATGCGTTCCTTTGTTTTTATAAAATGTGCCTAGACGGGTACTTATAAATTAAATCGCCTAGGTAATTGTTATCCCTTTATATTAACACTACTGGTAGGTTAGATATTATCATAGAAATAAAATAACGTTTTTTAAACTACATTTTGCCAGCGTTTTACTTTGATAAAATAAGAGTAGCCTTAGTTACTCCTTATAATACTTTCATATGTGTTTAGTAAAAAGCTATTATTTTGACATTACAAACAGACACTTCAATTTTATTTATTTGTATAGATAGTTAGCCTGATCCATCGTGATGTGGTCCATAAAATTTTAGACCCTAAAATTTTTAATTAAATAATATTATGGAACATTTTTTTCAGTAGCTAAAAAAATATTCGTGGCGCCTGATTTTTTATCATATATAGGTATTGACCACGCAAAGAGAATGTACTTATGGGTGATTTTACCTTAACTGACTTCACCTTGCACTGCTTTTAGAATAGGTACCTCCTACCGACGTAATGCTTTTATATGAGGTGAATTCCTCTAGGGAATTGCCACATCGTATCAACTGTAAACAACACACGACACATTGTTGAAATATTTCGCATTAGTAGTGCTAATCATAGTCGCCAATGCCTAAACGTGTGAGGTCTTGTTCAATCAAACAGATGATGTTACGAAACGTACCTAAGTGAAATAAGTTGTGTTGTGAACAAGTTTTAGTCCTTATCAGTGACGTTACAGGTTACAGGTCAAACAACAATATTTAACCAAAGAATTTGTAATAAATGTCTTATTATTACAAATTCTTTGTATTTAACATTATTATTGATACTTATAACTTTAGTTTTGAGGCTATCGTAAAATATAGATTTAATTAAATTTTTGAGAAATATATTTTTACCGTCCCATATTGAATACCAATAGGTGTATAGGTAGGTATAGGTAGGTATAAGAATATTTTACGTAAATCGTCAGACGTTGGTACTTACCTCATTAGCTATTTTCGATCGTATAATAGACGTATAGACTACATACGCCTAAAAAATGATGAAGACATACCTACTTAATCGTACGATTCGATGTCAAAGGCCGGCCTATTTATCATTGCTCATCGTCGTTGTATGACGAGACGGGGTCAATTTGTCGTCTGATTTTGACAAGCTAATAAAGAAATAAAAGAAAGAAAAACTTTATTGTGACTAGCAGATAGAATAAAATAATATATATAAAAAAAGGAAATAACAATAATTAAAAAAATCTGCTCGCCACAGCCGGACGCAATTCAGCATGAGCTAGTTGACAAGCACCAGCGCTGGTCTTCCATTGGGCCCGATTGGCGATTACACGGGCGCAAACCACAAAAACAATAAATAAATAACTAAATACAGTACATTGCCGTACATTCACAGCTTACCTATGAGTGTCTAATTTATTAATCAATAAGGCCCATCGTCTGTTACACATGTTTACGTATCTACTCAATTGCAGGTAATTTTAGGTTACAAAATACTTATCCTAAATAAAATAGAATTGATCAAACTCACATCAAATCAATTTTTAAATACTTAGAAATCACGGACATGCCTAAATACTGGAATAGGCTTGGATTGGATATATATGCGAATGCGGCAGGTAACGGTATTTTTGTGTTCGTTTATTTAACTTGAACAAGCTTGGCTTTTATCCCGTTATTTTGTATAGAATATATTTTTTTGTTTTATAGGTAACTTAAAAAAAAATGGTTTCCATTGTAGTTGTCGATGATTTTGCAAACAACAGAGTTTGATCACTTGGTCGGTAGATGAGGATTTGTAAAACAAAAAAATAATAAAGTAGATACTACTTTTGTTTTGAAACAAAGTTGTACGGTTAAAAGTAAACAAAATATTTTATGATGAATAGTAATATGATAGGATAGGACTTATATTTAAAGAATGATAATAATGTGACCACACAGACGAATACGAAACGTAAAGAAGGATTATATTACTTACCTCCGAATGTTTTAAATTAATCCCTGGCAAGGAGTAATATCTTGAAGTTAATTGCTGACAATTCAATCAAAACAATCGAATTATTTTGATCCGTACACGTTTTCCGGCGTCCGGGCCGGCTACTCACACTATTTATACTTCACTATTGATAGCTTGGGCAACGCCACGCAGACACTGAATAGCAAATGAGAAAAATCAGATCAGTGACCAATGCGCCCCTATAACTATGACATCGAATATCATACATTAAACTATAAGTGCTTAGTTTTCTGTTTAGTAATACAATTTTGTTCGACGTTATTTCACGTAAAATGCATTTAAGAATGAAAGTATGTAAGTACATTAACGTTGGTCTCGAGAGTTGCGTGCCAAGAATTCAAGAATTAAAAGAATTTCGTTAACACATATAGTTTTAGCCATTCATATCAGTACGCATGTCTAATATCAGCTCGGAATTTGGCTTTGATTTTTTTTATATACCTACATTCAATAAAATCTTGATCTGATGTTTGCCAAAGATGTAGGTAGTAGTTACTTATCTAATAGGGTTACGGTCTGTGTATTAATAGTATTTAAATATTTAAATTAGGCTGGTACACTATATTCATCTTATAATTTTAAATTTTGGGTAAAGCAATCTAATCTAGGCAAAAATATTGATTCACTCAGTTCATATTGTTACACGCGGGATGTGTTAACAAAATTATAATTGAAGTGCATTCCGATGAGAGCATGTGCTCACAATAGGTGAAAGTAAGTTCGATGAACTAAACGAAAGTTTTTACAAAGGGATTCTGGATACCATCATGGGAAAGAACGACGGCGTTCCTCAGAAAGTAAAATGCGCACTTAGTAAAAAAAACATTAGGAGTAATTTAACTCCATCCTTATAGTTACCGTAGTCATTAAAGTGCTTTAATATATACAAGGTAAATACTCGTAGGCACTCTTGCACCTACTTAACTAGGTATTATTCTGAATCGGCATATTAAGTATTTATTACCTAGATGTAGGCATATGTTCTACGGAAGGCTTGTATTATGCAAGTATAGAGTTCCGTACTTTACGAAAGTCACAGACCACAGTAGAAGGCGACTGTTCTGCCAACGCACCATGCGCCAATAGAGTCTTCAACGCAAACAGATACGGGTTTCACTCGAGACTCGTATAAGAAATCTAGACTGGTTTAAGAAACTAGACTAACAGAAAATAATGATATAAACATTTATAGGAAGAAACATTGTATGTTCAGTGGAAGGGAAACAAAAAGTGGAACGCTTTTTTAAACAAGGAAATAAGTATTACCTACCCCAATAATATAAAAATAAATACTTATTTATAGAGAGCTATCAATTTATAGTGGCATTACAAAAAACTTATGTTCTGAAGAATGCTTTGTAAAACCATTATAAAATTTGGGCATTATACTTATTAGACCTAATAGGTATAGGCAGACACATATACTTCTCTTAGTTAAGGATATAACGAAATCACACCTAGACCTTACCTATAGTTTCCTGTCGACGGCAAGTACCTAAGTAGCTGTATGGAAAATTTCTGCAAGTTTTTGATAAAAATCGTAGAACGACAGAGATATGGCAAGATGGATATGAACCAAGTTAGTGCACGATTAGGTAATCTCACGAATATATATATAAATTATGATCATAAAAGGAGACTACGCAATATGGCAGTGAAAGTGGATTACAGACTAATATGGACGAGTTGCCGAAAGAAAGTCGTCTGGATGAATAAATCCTTGAAACATTAAAAAATCTTATGTTACCGATTTATTTAATATTTATTATATGCATGTTAATTCTATACAAAGTAGCTCTCATGATTTATTTAACACAAATAAATAAAATTGAAGTGTCCGTTTGTAATGTCAAAATAACAGCTTTTTTATTAAATGCATATGAAAATATACTTATGGCAAAAATAACTATTTTTAAATTTTTAACGGTCTGTCTGTTCCGGCTAATCTCCGAAACGGCTGGACCGATTTAGACGGGAGTTTCACTGGCAGATTGCTGATTTTATAAGGAGTATTAATGCTCCTTTTAATTTAGCAAAGTACTGCGTGGACTTGTACTATAAGTAAGTATTTTAACACTTTGTAGAAATAAATTTCGTTTAGGTAGGTCCCTCCCTGGTCTTGTTTTCAATATTTTTTTCATCCTTATCTCAATTTGTGTTGCTTTAAGTGCAGGCAAATACTAACCAAGTAAATTATATTACCATTCCATAGCTCAATTCTATTATGTATGGCCAATGACCATTACGTAGATACCTATTTAAAATATACCTATGGTTTAAACAGTCACAATAGCCCTATTATGTAATAAACAATCATCTCATGCAAAAAAATATGTTGCGCTTCGATTAACATTAACAATGATTTACCTATGCAAAGTTTAATATCGACACTGTAAGTGGTGTTGTGATATGCAGTGCAAACAATAATAATTTGATAACAAACAAATAGGTAATGGTCGTAACTTTTTAAACTTGTAAACTATTTTATTTGAAATACTTATGTTTAGGTACATAACCGTGGATGAATACAAACCTTTGGATTATAAACTTAGTAAATATAGGTATGTGAGTGCATTGCATAGCATAAGGGTGTTAACCAATCGAACGAACGTTGCTGTAGAAACTGACGATGGACGGCGACTCGTCTCATTCTATTCTACTATCGATTGATGTGATAACACTCGAACCTAAGTAAATAAATAATAATATACTTACTAGAGATAGATAGGTAGAGATGGGTTACCCAATATGAGGTGAACGAGGTTCTGAACGGTATATACTCGAGTAACTACCGGTTTAACCACGGTAGCAAAAACTAAAAAAATATATAGTATTAATACCATATTTGAAATATTAAGTGGAAACAGGTCCTTAATAATGGAAAACCAGACAACATAGATTTGCCTTTACAATCGATTATATCAACATTAAGGCTAAAGCGCCCATCTAGTCCGCGAAGTTCAAATTTTTTGAGGTCTTTTAGATATTTTTCAAAATCTGACAATAATAGAAGGCACATTTTGTAATTCGCGACAAAGACCGTGTGCAGTGCATTTATTAACATACCCAACTTACTCTAAAACATTTCAAGAACGACAGCTATCCAGATAATCTGGCAATTTTTGTATATTTAGTGATTTCCTAGTATCATATCCACCGTCATAATATTTAGAGTAAAATAAATATATTAATAAACGCACTGCATACCGTGTTTGTCGCAAATCACAAAATGTTGTCTTAAATGTTTTCAGATTTTGGATAAACTATAAAAATACTCGAAAATTTTGAATTTCGCGGGCTAGACAGGCGCCTTCACCTTAAATAGGTATTGTGGCTTTATAATCGTTGGAAATAAGCGATTGAACTCCCAAAATAGTATGTTTATACAAACCATGGCTTTTAGACGAGCTTGTGATAAGAATACGAAAGCCTGATTTAAAATAAATGGCTACTTATATTCCAACAGCTCACAATTTCAAGTAGTAATACAGGCACCGCAAAACCAGGACACAGTGTTGTGGTGCATAAATGATGAGTGAAATATTGAATAAGTATAAAGGCCTATCCCGAATCAAAACAGAGTGGGTACCTATCTGCACTAGGTAGGTACATACACATTAAGAGAACATATTAAAGATATAACTAATCTATACTTATAACTATAGATTAATTATTAACTAAAACTTTGAATGACAGCTTTGGTATTCAATTATTGGAGCAAAAACTGGAAGGGAACATCTACAACTTTTCAATGTAGTCAATAAGTTACTATGACTTATTTAAAATAATTATATTGTGTATTTATTTCAGTTACAAACATTGTTACCTATTATCACTACGTAGTATAAAACAAAGTCGCTTGCCGTCTGTCTGTCCCTATGTATGCTTAGATCTTTAAAACTACGTTACAAACATAATGTTTTATGAGTCCGAAATAGTAACTAATGTAAGATCATCTGTAGATATTATGCTTAGTGAAGACACACTTTGCGTAACTACAATGTAATAGCTATAGTATCATATTTTCTGAATTACGGACCTTCGAATAGGTAGGTACATATTTGTCACAACTATCGTGTTAGAAAAAAGTGTAAAATGTATTTACGATTACCAGCCACCAATTCCCAGAAGCAGTTTGTAAAAATATTGAATACTTAAGTAGTACCTAATTAGGTAGGTATATGAGGTAGGTACCTAAGTAATACAAATTTCTGGAAATAGCGAGAAATACCAAAATAAATCAAATTAATAAACGAATGAATTGAATTTAAAGTTTTCGAGTTTCAATATATTTATTTTTACACCATTTAAGTACTTGATTAATTCTATGCCCGTTACTTATCGATAAGCCCGAGTATTATTATTACGGACCTTATTTAACTCGAGTGGATGCCCGGCCGCCTATAGTAGCGTGTATTGTCGTGATAGCTATCATGATGATGCTCCTGCCCACACAAAGGCGACACTACGCGAATGGCATTGATTAAGCGACGGATAATATACCGCACGATATAAAAAGACAGCTATATTTTAGAAAGCATGCCATGTTCTCTTCAGTGTAAGGTATATTATTGTGCTTAATGGCATTTGCTGACACACAAAATTACCGACTCACTACTGCTGAAAAAGGGACTTAAAAGTTCAAGTACCTACCTAAGTAAGTAGGTATTTTCCTGTTCGTTATTGTCAATACGTGTCATACCTATTAATTATTACAAATACAAGTAGGTAACATACCTACTAAAGTGTTTTCATAATTTATCCTGTTTCGGCAATTTATTATCGTTATTTGTTAGTTTTAATTAACAATATGGCTATATTTGTTGGTCAAAACATACCTACCTAGGTATCTATAATAATTTAATTAAATATTGTAAGTCATAATTTTTCAGTAGTTATTTGTTTAGGGCAACGGCTAGGTATTCCCTCTCAGTCGAGGTCGCGTTCCGATCCGGTGGTAGATTTACCCTCGCCACCTCTCCTGGCAGCGGCCCAAGCCGAGGTCGTGTCCCTAGTGACGCCCTTGAGCTAGCTGCCCCCCTGCCCCTATGGCTGGAGCGCACTTGCGCTCGCCCTCTGTCCGGGTGAAGTTGTTATGGCCACTCTGGCCAACAACATATAGTCAATTCAAAAAAAAAAAAAAAAAAAAAAAAAAAAAAAAAAAAAAAAAAAAAAAAAAAGCTAGGTATTCCTGTTTTCGATGAATTAATGAACCCAGAAATAACTAATTTGATAAGTATTAGTACCATGTAAAGGGTATCAAGTATAGGTACTACCTATGTAGGTATATGTTATGTAGTAACGTGGTTAAAATAATAATACCAAATCGATAACGTTAGCCCAAATAAAGTAGCGATAATAAATAATTACACAATGTAATTTATGACCTACTATAGGTAGGCGTATGCGATAAGTGAACCGTTTATGAAGGTGGTTAAAGTACCTACCTACCTCTGTATTTACTGGTTTAGATGTGTAGGTATGTGGACATACGAATCCTACTGATTTATCAGGTTGATTACGATTACAATAACAAAACAGCACTTATAATATTAAGCAATTGCATTGTTGCCGACGCGTCATGCGCACAGGCACCGTGCGTTATACCACCACCGTCACTTTCCAGCAAAGTCAATGAAGCGCGGAGAAAGTGGCGACCTCCACGTCCGTGAGCCGCCGCCTGTCGAATCCGCTGACTCATATATACATTCACACGTTCAGGAACCGTTTTCCTTGAAATATGAACTATCATGTCTTACATGTTCATTTGCGACGAATTTACTGTAGAAAGTAACCCTATCTAAACGAAGTGTCAAGCATTAAATTCATGTTGGGTGATTTTGTAAGCTAATAAGGATTGAGGTTGATGAAAATTAACAATTAACTTTTTAAAGGTAAAACAAAAATGCAGGCTTGATATGAAAGATCAAATATAGCTCTAACCACTCCTCCTATCTCGCTGTTCATCACCACCGGTATGTGAAATGCACAGACACGATGCTCTTGCCTGTGAATGTATAATAATTAATGCACAGACGCGGATTTTCCTGTATAAGAGTTTCTCTTTCATATTTTTAATTCGATGTGTTGAACTGTTCAATGAATGAAAATTAATACATAAATAGTTTCATGAACTATGTTTGACGACCGCTTGGCGCAGTGGTTCGAGCGTAGACCACTCGGCTCACTGCACCGAGTGGTTGCGGGTTCGATTACCGTCAGGGAAAATTTCAGAATTTGCCTTTTCGTAATTTTCCCTGTTCTAGTTGTTTCTGGGATCACCCCCAGTCCATTGTATGGTATTTATAGTAGGTACCTACGAGCGTTGCTTAGTTTGTTGGATTGGGAGTGGGACCATACAGTTGGTGTGTTTGTCTGGCGATATTAATTTATTTATGACGAGAGTTTCAATAGCAGACGATAAATATCATTGTACATTTCCACGAGTTCATTTGACCAATCATCGGACTACGCTTGAATCAAATAATCGTACGTTTGAAGCCGAAAGAAACATGGCAGGTAAACGATAATAAAACGCCAACTAAAATATAATTATTAAAACAAAACATATTGTAAAGTACAGTTTTGCCAAGTTTAGCGTTAGTTTAGTTTATCCATTGGGAGTTTTAAATGAATATGATATTAACAGTTGCCAATAATTATACCCATAAAGATTCCTGTCATGAATTCCCATGTGACTTTATGTACTCGTATTATTGAAATTATGTAGGCAATGTTTGTAAACAGCGATAAAGGAAATACTGCTGCTTTTAAAATGTAAAAGCATGCAATTTGTTTTTAAAGAAGGGAAACTTTCGTTCAAATTGGCAACGGACACAAACAAAAATATTATTGTATTGTTACGTAAACGTGAAATTCGAGCCAGAACTTACTGTCAGAGACAGGCGGGCAACTATCCTTGCCATGTTGTATAAAAGATACTTACAATTTATAGATTACGAGTAAATTTTTATGACTTATAAAGTACAGTATTGATGCGACAGATCTAATATCACTAATCTCTGTATAGTAAAGTAATAGATAGGTAGTCCGTGCATAGTAAAGTTGACCTACTTTCACTAGGAGATTTTTACATATTTTTATATTTTGATTTGAAAGTATTAGGATATCTAATTTTATATAAATTATTTCTCGCATACGTAGGTGCTTAGATTGAACAGACATTTATGGACCTTTTCAAAGAGGACAGTAGATATTCCTACGTGAGACCGCTTTTATGACTTTCACGGTTTATTATTGTCATAATAATTGTCATAATAATTTATGATTAAAAAGGTAATTTCTAGGGTATTAAGTTATTGAGTTTGTATTTAATATCGAGTTCTGTGGTTATTATAATGTTTAGTGCAGTAGATAATAATAATAATAAATATCGCCAGACTGACACACCAAATGTACGGTCCCAAACTAAGCAATACTTGTATGTACTATGGGTACCGTACAATGGGCTGGGGGCGATCCCAGTGACACCCAGACCAGGGCAAATAACGAAAAGGCCATTTCCGAAAGTTGCCTCGGCGGGAATCAAACCCGAAACACCATGGGCAGTGAGCCGAGCGGCCTACGCTCGGATCACTGCGCCAAGCGGTCGTCATATGATAGAAAGGTACCTATAGCTACCGAAGGTGGTACCAACCAACACTATAAGGGAGCTTTTTAATGGATGTTGATTATTATAATAGTTATGTAATTAACAAACTCCCACGTGATCTGGTTCGTGGGTAGATTGTTGTGCAATCTTTAACCGTGAAAGGCTTTCGCAGACTTTCGCAATTTTTGGTGTTGAGCTGTCCTTATTTGTTTTTTTTAATATTTGAAGATGTTTACCTAAAATAATCATACCTACATAAGGCGCTTTTGATGTAACTTTTATTTTATTTTGTATAAGCGATTAGATATTTTAAAAGTTTTGTGGCAACATACCCATTACCTACCTATGTGAGAATATAAATAAATATTTAATTGTCCTATGTATGTTTCTAGTAAGATCTAGTATCTACCTACTAGATAGAATAGGCTAGGTATTATTATCTTCTACCGTTATATTAACATTCAGCAAAAACTCTTCATAGAACAATGAGTAGGCAGTTAATTATACCCACTTTTTTTTGTTTCAGTTTAGTACTTCCTTCATCTTCATTAACTCTCAGTTATGATTATAAGAATACCATGGATTATCCAAGTGATAGTAATATTAGCTCAATTTTTTACGACGTCAGGTGAGATTCAATTGTTTATTATTATGGTCTCATATTTTATCAAATTTGCCGTACAAAAACCGAATCAACATTTGCCTTAAATTTCAGGTAACCCAATTTTCCTGCAATCAGGGCGGAATGTAAAGCCAGTGATTAAATGGAATCCTCCGCTGGATACGTGGAACTGGGAAACGACGCCTCGCCATGACGAACCATTCTTCGTTCCATCCAACTTCAACCATACGCTGCCCCCTTCTGCCAACGAGACTGAACTCATAGCCCACATGGCCGCACTGAAGCGGAACTACTCCCGCCTTCTGTGGGACAACGACAAAAGCACGAACCTACCGGTATTCGTTGAAAAGGCTTTAAAACTTCTCAATTTGAAGCAAGTGTACTATGAAGTTGAGCACTCTGTTATGTCTAAAGTGTCTTGTACGGCTTGCAAGGCCGGCGCGGGGCTGCTCCAGCATTATATCCGACTTGGCAAAAGCAAAGAAGAGATCAATAAGATGATTTACCAATTCTGCGTATCACTGAAAATCCAGTCGGCTCGCGTCTGCGAAGGTATCACGAGATTGTTTGGGGTAAGCTCTTCCAAAATAGTAGCCAGTATTTCAGGGTATTATACCTACGAGTATTTGTATCGCAATCGTTTGAGCGTAGGGAGGTGCCACATACCAATTGCGACAGGTGCGACTTTGTCTCATTAGACTCTTATGTATCTAACCTACCTATGATTATGTTTATTTACGCACATAAACTAATTTTGCTTAGTATTATTCCCAATTACTAAGACAATACTAAAGTATCTGGCATAAGCACACAAATTAGGTATCAAGTTGGTATAAAATCCACATGATAGTTTAGTTTTGTCGATCATAAATCCAGACTCTATTGTTTAATTTAGTTTGATGTTTCAGAGCGAAGTTGTTTATGTGCTAAAGCGCATCACTATAGGACCAGACGAGATATGCAGTTTCGTGATAGGCGACGCGTGTGGCGATGTGTATAATCCCTATCACGAGTGGGAAGTGGCCTTCCCACCGGTGCCGAAGCCACCTGTGCGGGCACTCGAAGCGCCTATAGAGAAAGCACCAACTTTCAAAGTCCTACAGATCTCTGATACACATTTCGATCCCTATTATGCTGAAGGTAAGTTTTCTTTTATCCTTCTAGAAAGCTCTGAATAAACCCTTTTACCAAGTAAAGGTAAACGTGTTCTTAAAATAATACTTAACTCTAGATTGAACTTACACTAAGTATTTCCGTGATTTTTATATATTTCCTTGTTCAGGCCCTAGAAACTAGTCTTAATCGAAGGTCAAAAAAGGCTCATTCTTGAAATAATCATGTTTTAAAATAAACAAATAACCGAGTGAATGTTGTATAAGGTGCTAATGCTGAATGCAACGAGCCCCTGTGCTGCCGCGCGTCGAGCGGGCCGGCGCTGACGCCGGGCGGCGGCGCCGGCCGCTGGGGCGACTACCGCAAGTGCGACACGCCGAAGAGAACCATCGACCACATGCTGAAGCATATCGCGGACACACACACTGTAAGGCATTCCCCAAAGCGGTAGACTTAACACGCAAGTGACTGTGTGATTTATGCTCATAAATAGGTCCGAATCCGAGTTAAGGTTCAGACAGTTGTTTGAATTCTGATTTCTTCCTATATTTTTTGCAGGATATTGACTACATCTTATGGACAGGGGATTTACCACCCCACGACGTGTGGAACCAGACGAAAGAAGAGAATCTGAAGGTTCTCCAAGAGACCGTAGCACAGATGTCCGACATGTTCCCGGGCGTTCCTATATTCCCTGCCCTCGGGAACCACGAGTCATCTCCGGTTAATAGGTATGATTAATTCCGCTTTCATGGTCGTTTAAAATGCATATATATTGAGTGAAATAAACACAGTTAAAATTATAATTATTTGTATGCACCTACGTTTTTCCTTGATGAGTAGCTATGACAACGTGTTAACTGCAATTGACAAGTACCAGCCACATCCTACTAATATTATAAATGTGAAAGTTTGTGAGTGTGGATGTATGTTTGTTACTCCTTCACGCAAAAACTACTGAACGGATTTGTATGAAATTTGGAACACAGATAGTTTATAACCGGGATTAACATATAGGATACTTTTTATCCCGATAATCCCGAAATTTTTGTTACGTTAAATACTACGCAGACGAAGTCGGGAGGCACAGCTAGTATTATATACATAAAACACTTTGTAAAAAATGGTATAGGTATTTACTTAAATTAGCTGTTCTTTTTTTAAATGTGGTTGAATTTCATTCCATCCAAACTCCCAAGTAACTATAATTTCGAACTTATTTATTTATCCAATACAATAAGTACCTAGGTATAGAAGACCGAAAGCCGAAAACAAATCTTCACTTGTAGGAACGTTTCAGTGATACGTTCACACCTACACCAACAAGTATGGTACCTACTTGGTCAAAAATGTAGGAAAGTGTAGGGCCCGTATTAATAAACCGATCTCAAGTCTGAGAGCAGTTGAGTAAGTACGCTTTTGACATGTCATCTTGTACAGGTAAGTATGACATATTATGAATGTAATTTCCGAGATCGCTTTCAAACTCGATATGGATGTATTGGTAGCTTCCCGCCGCCGTACATCTCGTCCCCCGAGCTGAGCATCGCGTGGCTGTACGAGGCGCTGGACGCGCAGTGGCGGCGCTGGCTGCCGGCCGGCGTGTCGCACACGGTGCGGCGCGGCGCCTTCTACTCCGTGCTGGTGCGCCCCGGCTTCCGCATCGTCTCGCTCAACATGAACTTCTGCAATAACAAGAATTGGTAAGAGAGGTTTTTTTTTCATTCGGTCACGGATGTGCGCGAAAGCTTGCCTGTGGCCCTATCGCAAGGCGGGAGTAAGTCCTCGTGGGGTTTTAGCCGGTAGGAGTCCGGCCCCGCATAACCCGCACGCTTCCCCCGGGGCTTGCGGGTATCCATGAGACCTTCCGCAAAAAGGTTTTTCATTCGATGAACACGCATACCTACCTATGTAGATACTAATGGAAGAGGTTCTATGGATCAACTTTTGTTGCAATTCAACTCATACCGCATAATGGCTCAGTTTAAAAAAAAAACTCGTAATTTCCCTGATCTGCCAGCAATCTCGCATGCTTAAGATTATCTTCATTTTTCGTATCAGCCCATAAAGATCTTGGCAACTGACGCACACTAATTGAGCAAAATACATTGATTAGATACACAAGTTTTCAATAGGTTAATTTCAAGGTAAGCCTAATAATAGCGCTTGCAAACCCAACCAAATAGTCCGATTTTCATAATTTAGCATAATTAGCTATACCTACCTACCTACTCAATAAGATAATGGGCAGAAACCCATATAGGAGCCTACCTATGATTATTAAACTACCTTTTGGGTGTCGAGAACAGTGCCACCTCCCGGATCCAACTATATCTAAGAACCATACAGATGACCCTATACGTAGGTATAAAAAAATCCAAATCGGTCAAGCCGTTTAGGAGAGGAATTACGAATACACACACACGGGAATTTTATACAAGTAGGTAATTAGTATACCTACTATCGGCTGGACCGATTTTATTTTTTTTAGTCATCATAGGCCTCCCCCATGGAACACCACAATGGACGGTTGCCCGCTATCCGCATCCAACTGCTCCCCGCGACTCTCACCAGATCGTCGGTCCATCTAGTGGGGGGCCGTCCAACTCTGCGTCTTCCGGTTCGAGGTCGGAATTTTTATTAGTACCTAGTATAAATTATTCATTAACCCCTTACAGGTGGTTGCTAATGAACAGTACTGACCCTGGGACGGAGCTCCAGTGGCTAATATACGAACTGCAATCAGCCGAGTTCAGCGGCGAGAAGGTCCACATCATCGGTCACATCCCGCCCGGCCACTCGGACTGCTTGAAAGTATGGAGCCGCAATTACTACGCCATCATCAACCGATACGAATCAACAATAACAGCGCAATTTTTCGGACACACTCATTTCGATGAGTTCGAAGTTTTTTATGATCCCAACGACCTTGGTAAGTGAACCTTGTCATGTGCGATGAGCCACGGATAAAGTTAATAAATTAATTTTCTTTAAAAATAAACTCTTCGTTCACAGGCAGAGCTACGAGCATTGCGTATGTAGGGCCTTCTGTTTCACCGTATTACGATTTGAATCTTGGATATCGAATATATTACGTGGACGGTGATCACGACGCGTCTACTCGGGTAATTAATCAATTATTTATTATTCTTCTGTACCTATACGTTTAATCATGTAACAATATTACAAAGAGTTTCATTAAGAGCATAGCGGCACATAGGCGTATTGCAACCCGGGTAAATATAATTATGTCGGCCGTTTCTCTTAAGTTTGAGAAGCGTGGGTATCGTCCTGCCCTAGAAATTATAATAGCTTTGTATGACTTTAGAAATCCATTACGGTATTGATAAATTAGGTACCTACCTACCTCAAGCAAGGAAGACACATGCTAACGAAAGTTTTAATAAAATTATCCTATGTTTATTTTATACATAGATATGTACATATATAATGAGTGGTACTATTTAAATAATTATTGTTGCGTACGCGGAGTACCTATATTAAATTTGATTGAACCAAACAGTTTCAAGGTCGCAACAATATTATAGCCAACATGCAATTATTTCAGCAAGTGGTCGACCACGAAACGTGGATAATGAATCTGAAAGAGGCGAATCTGTTCGGGTACCCGATATGGTACAAGCTGTACTCGGCGCGCTCCGCCTACCTGATGCCGGCGCTTCGCCCGCAGGACTGGGACAAGTTCATCGACGATATGACTACCAAAGATGACGTGTTCAACTTATATTACAAGTAACGTATTTTTTTTTGCCAACCGATCTCCATTAATAGACTTACGACTCACGTGAGAGCGGTCCGCCCAAGACGAGGTCCCGGAATACTTAAGTATTAAAAACTCTAATCACAACATTAGTTTCAAGGCGTTTGTGGTTAGGGTCCCCTCGGACAGGCTTTCAACTTACATGCGGGAAGACTACTGACCGAAGGGTGTGGTTTAGGCGCTTTCGGGGGACATTGCTGCCGTCACCACCCAGTTTTGTTAAGTGTTAATGTTAAAATAAACATATGTATGTTAGTTTATAAGGTATGTATATATCTATAGGAATGCGTTACCGGAATACAAATAAATAAAAAAATCAGTGCCGTCTAGGGACGCCCGAAAGAAGCGAAGCTTTGCAGTAGATATTAGATATATTATATTAACGCGTAACGCGTTACGCGTTACGCGTTACGCGTTACGCGTTACGCTCTTCACCGTTTTAGTGCCCGGGTAGCGAGCGCCCCGAACGTCCGTAAAGAAGCTTCGCTTCAATAAAAACGAAAAATTAAGCATGCATGGTGCATCACAGACCACAGTGCACATTCTTATCGAGCCGCGTACAATAAGTATTGGAACGACGCACGGTGCTACAATAAGCTATAACCGCTGCCCCGGCCCGCAGGCACTACTGGAAGAACAGCCCGCGGCGCGGCGCGTGCGACTCGCAGTGCCGCGCGCGGCTGGCGTGCGACGCGCGCTCGGGCCGCTCGCACGACCGCCGCGCGCTGTGCGCCCGCCTGGAGGCGCGCATCGCCGGCGCCGCGCCCGCGCCGCAGTCCTGGCGCGCCTGGCTCTACAACGGCCTCTCCGTCTCGTGAGTCCCCCGCACGCATGACCACCCCCCTCCCCCAGCACACTATCTTTACTACGTTAGGACAACTTCTTAGGTACCTACCTCTACTCACTTGAATTGGCACCGACTCCGAATCCTACTAATATTATAAATGTAAAAGTTTGTGAGTGTGGATGTATGTATGTATGTTTGTTACTCCTTCACGCAAAAACTACTGAACGGATTTGAATGAAATTTGGAACACAGATAGTTTATAACCGGGATTAACATATAGGATACTTTTTATCCCGATAATCCCGAAATTTTTGTTACGTTAAATACTACGCGGACGAAGTCCGTGGGCACAGCTAGTTAAAAATATAAATATATGGTCCCTAGTTATTTCTAGCTTTTTAGTGCACCCAGATTTATTTGAAGTCGGTCTGATTGCAAGCTATAAGATCATTAGAAGGTAAGTACCTAAGTTATACAGTAGTTAAGCTTCCTCTCAAATTTTCTTTCGTTTTTGTTTCTACGGTGTCACCGATATATAAGCATTTTAAGCAATATATAAATAACAGTGGTGTTGGTTGGCTACCTAATGATTTTCTAATACTGCATTACTTAAATATCTACATATAGGTGTCGGTTGTATAAAGAAAAGAACAAGCAGGATCACTCCTTTCAGAGAATGTCTCATGACCTCAATGCTTACTTCTAATATTTCTTAATAATACAGAGATGACGCTCCTTCTGTGCATCAAGTTTAGTGGTGGTGGAATTAGCCTATAGCTTCCCTGCACACTATGTTAAGGTTGGTATTAATATTTAATATTGGTAAAATAATATAACAGACCGTAATGGTCATGGTTTGAATGCATTTTCGCTAAACTACGTCAATGTTTTCTATCACACGCGTGAACTGAAAGGTCATAATAAAAAATTAATAAGTACTTCCATTATAAATAGGTAGGTCATTTACATTAGTGCAGCTCAATGCATCAGTGCAGCTCGTGAAGAGGTACACTGCGCTGCAAAAAAATAAATATTACTTTTGTAGTTGCTAGTACTAATTCCTTTTAGTAAATTTTACCAAACTTTTGTAATTACAAGACATTTAATATACATATAAGTACTGGGAACTACAAAAATATTTTTGTCGTTTTGTTTTAAGATTTTATAAAACTTAAGTGAGAAGAGATGGTTCCTACATTACTTAGTCGGTTCAAGGAAATACGTCTTACTGTCCGTTTCTATGTTTGTTACAGATGTTTCGTGTATCTAACATTCCTTTGTTTTCATTTACAGAGTTTCCATGTTGCTGCAATTACCCCAAGTGGCATATCAAATACCAAAGTTCGTGATGGGATTCGGCTGAAAATTTTTCATGAAGAATAATGAGCCAAAAATTAACATACCACCGGGTTTAGACATGACAAGCTATCCCAAACTGTTAACTTGATCGCCTTATCTTAATAATAATAATATTTCTAATTTATCGAATAGTATGTGCCTTAAAAATAAAGGATAAGTATATTTGTTTTTTTTAATAGTAGCCATTTGCGTAGACGATCAAAACATATCAATGAAAATAAATTAATATAATAACCATTTCAATTAACTGTTATTTAGTGGGTACCTTTAAAACTATATTATTTGTAAATATTAATAATTTAGTATCTAAATATAAATATTTTTATGAAGTTAAATGTGTTTTCTTGTGTATGCGTCTGCATTTTTTTTCATAGGTAATGTTTGGATCTGATGTTACTACTTTTATTTTACACCAGCTTCTTGGAATTAAGTAGGTAGGAATTACCTTACGCAGTAAATCTTAAGCTTAAAGTTAGGTGTCATGATAATTTAATAAAATGCGCAAAATGTCATTATAACTTTTTTATTAGGTAAAGTACCAATAAAAATGCAAATTGAAATTGAATTAACATTATTTACAAAATTAAAAATTAACCAATACTAGAGTAAAAATTGTCATGAGCTGAATACAATTTAGATGTTTAAAATTAAAGACAGGATCAGTATCATTTCCGATACAGATCGTCACAATGTGGAAATTAACTTTGAGTATTACAAAATTCGTATAAAATTTCCTTAAAAGCTACGCTTGGTCCCGCCTCTGTACATTATAATTATAAATAACACGCGTTCACTCTCTCTTCAAGCATACTCCTATTTACAGGATACAAACTAACTCACATGTAATGTGCTTTCATCTTTAAAATCGAGTATGGTGCATAAAAACAAACAAATTCTAACAGGACAAAAGTGACAGGAAACAGTTAATAATAAATTCGAAGTACACATGTCTTTTAATACCAGTAAAAACCAATCTTAATATGCTAGCTTCATACTGATTAGCTCATCGATAGCTATCCACGCATTATTTAACTAGCTAAGAAGGTAAGGCACCTCACTTATTGTGTTATGCTTAGTAACTAGGACTAGGAGTATCCATGAAAAATGCTAATGTCAGGGTACTAAATAAACGTTAAAGAAAAAATATTGGAAACTTTCTATACAAGGTGAAACAAAAAGGGTATACTAATTTTTTTGCAACTTTACTTTGTATTTCTAAAACTATGGGCTTTGTGGGACAGTTGAAGTACTAAAGGTTTTGTAGACTTGTAAAATATGTCAACAGCTGTATTCATATAACACCTTTTGTTTTTCAAGTTTCCTCCAAAGCTGATAGTTTTAGAATTACAAAGTTAAGTTTTGAAAAAAATAGTATACCCTTTTTGTTTCACCTAGTATAAACGTATAATCACCTAACATACGAAATATTTCTGCAATTAAATAGGCTCTAACGTACGTGCTGATAAGTTTTCGAGCATGTATATCCTGACCAAAAATATATGTTTGTAAGTAGTGAAAATGATGGTTTAAACGCCACATACCAACAGATCCTGAATCTACGGCAGGTCATGTGGCCAATTACCATGTAAGTACTAATATATTATTCGCCAGGATTTTCTTATACCTGCGCTATATCAGACTTCTTCAGTTGTTTACAGTCGCCTTCCCTATGGTTAAGCCTACACTTCGAGCTTATTTTTGGGTGAGTTATTTTTTTGTGAACATAGAGTCAACTCTCAGTATGAATTTAAGTAAGTTACCGATACAAATATATAATATACATTCGTATTATGGTAGGTCATTGATGTTACGTTATATTTACCATGTTTTACCAACCAGCAAACCAGGTGGAATGGATTTCTTGAACTATTCAGTTGTGAGAAAGTTTGATTTTACAATATTCTTAGGCTATTAATATAATAGATCTATCTCAAGTTTGAGACCGATCTTGGAAATGTCTTTCTTATGCCATACTTATACAAAATGACTCTTCATAAGCGTACTCAAGATCGAACTGAGACTTGAAATTGATTTATTAATACTGGCCTTTACAGCCTTATTGACATTCTCAATTGTTTGACTGGAGATGACACCTTTCATTGAACAATCAACCTTCAGACACTGATAATATTTGTGACTACGAGAGATCATTACCGATATTTTTATGGTAATTTTAGTGTGCAAGGCTTGACATTAAATACGACTATGCAGTGCTAAAAGTTCCCGGGGTCACATCTGGACAGTTTAAATTTCTTATGAGGCTATATTTTCCTTGAGGGATTCATGGTGCTATTAAAAATGTTGAGAACCGATTATCTTGTTATGTATTGTAGTCAGTCTAGTGAGATTCTTAGGTAACATATTCTGGGTTGGCAGCAAACATAGAAATATGGAAGACGAAACGTTTACTAGCTTCGCATTTAGTAGCTACCTACAAACGCCAGTCAGTCGGTACAATTCTATCAATGATGGAATGTAATTGACATGCGAAAATTGCAAAATGATCAGTAAGCTTTCCGCGAAACAAAATTACCTTGGTAAAACTGACAGTAAGCTGAGCGTAAAGGGATTCCTGTATATTAACATCAACATGAAGCGACAAGCAAGCGCCGGCTCCGTTCCAGTCTATACATATTGTAGGTACATGACGGTCAATGATGGATTAACCTATTCCAGAGTAAAGATAATACCAACTACTAAGTACAGAAATCAATAACCAACCCAGGATAATGCCACGAAGGATTGATTGTTAACAGTTATAGTTTATTTCGTTTGTTTGTTTGGCTATTGCCGTAAGCGTAAAAATATCGATGACTATTTAGGTATAAATATTAAACTATATATTCTAAAGGCATTTTATAGTAGTGATGTAAGTATAAAATATACTGCAGTCTTTATTTTAAGGCGCAAGCATCAATGATACTTAGTTAATATCATTGAGAGGCACATTATTACTTACAGAGCGACTAACTGTCAGTAGTTTAATTCACTGGAATGGGCTAGCGAGACGAGTCAACATACTCTCTATACTACGTAGGTATTTATCTCATTTGTAAATTACATGGTTCAGTACATTGAGTTAAAACCAAGATCTATTAACTATTCTGATTCGGGAAGTTTAATCCTTGTTTAAGTTAGAACGTAATACTTGTCGACCAACTTTAACCATCTAGGGAACTCTTAAATTACGTGCAACGAGGTATGTATACAGAAACTTTATACCGTAGCGTAGACCGTTAGGTGGTTACATACCTAGCTGTATAGGCAATATATTTTATTATGAAATTCATACAACTTCGGCGGATATTGTGCCTGGCGTGTCTGCGCTCTATTACCATCTTCCCCGCAAGTTTGAATAATATTTATAGCTTAATGGTTGTTTGTTAGGCAATAATATTGTTCGTTGCCGAAATATACACCGACTTTGATTCATACAAACATTTAAAAACTTGCAGGGACACGTAAACTAAACCTGTATTAACCTTAAAAAATATTTAAAAAGTGAATAATCTCAGATCACACAGAATAATGTCATGGCAAATAATAGGTACACTTTTAGTATTAAGTCATACTTGACATGTCTCTAATCTAAATACATAGGTGTATTCAATTCTTAGCAAACTTATTTTTTATAAACTAAACAATTCCAGAGGTATATCCATGCCATATCACTATGGTGGTATGGTGAATTATAAAAAAATGGCACAACATCAGACCTAGGTATAAAACCCTTTCAATCTCAACATTTGCTAATAAAGCAATCAAACTAACAATTCTAATCTTACATTTTGTGCAAAATCTTTGGAAATGGAATGTAAAACACTGGTATCATATGACTGTTAATATGTACACACACATCTCACAGAAGTCTCCGCAAGTTCTTTCTACTTTTTCTCGTTCCTATAGCATTCTCACATTTCTTTCTTTTAGAAGGGCTTGGCGCGTTGAGGTCATATTGGACACAACTCTTACCTGGGTGTCTGTCACTGTTACAAAACCTGCAGAATTGATATGAACATGTTGTGTTGGTACACTCGGCCCACATTTCACCTGTTGCCTCTTCTGTTACTTTGGCAGGTTGAGAACACCGTACACACGGGAACTGCGTGCGGGAGTCCAGCGATGCAGACTGAAAATACAAATGTTTATTCATGACCTCACTGATGACATGAAATATAAAAATAAAATTGAATAAAAAATTAAACCGACTTCAACAAACCGTGGGTGCACTAAAAAGATAGAAATAACTATGTGCCTTATAATTTCTTTCATTTGGAGTTGGTGCCAATTCAAGTAAGTAGAGGTAGGTCACCAAGAACCTAAGGGGTAGGACCTAACATAGTGTAAAGACAGTGGCACCAATAATTATCCATACCTATAATAACAATGTAAAATCTTATTACTTACTTACTTAAACACATTAAAATCATGCCCATAATCCATCCATTAGTCAGTCTCATCATCTTATGACGCCCACGCATTATGGTACTTCACCCTATGGCCACAGTAGGCTTTTAACTGACCTAGGAATTAACCCACATGTAAAATGAAACCTGCTCAGTAGTTTCTGATATTATCTATGGTAGACAATTTTTTTCAAGATTAATGTTCCTTAATTTAGTATAATTGGCAAATAGTACATACCTTCATAAACTTCCTAAACTTGTTTGTCCTTGGTGTTCGTGGAGGGCTGTTGAGTATATTGTTCACTGGTACGTCAACTATTACATTATGGATCTCCTTCAGACAACTATCATAAGGTTTAATATTAGCTTTAGGTGTGATGGCACGTGGCCCATTCTCTTGATTTTCTTTAACACCTTTTATGTATGCCCTCAGAGCTTGTTTCTTTTCATCATTATTATGTTCCCTCCACACTTTATCCCATTTAGGGCTCACCAAGCAAAAATTACAACAATCTTTAATTGACAGATATTTGAAAATGTTTTGTAACGGTGGTCGTGCATTATGTTGGTGCAACATATGCAGTATATCTATCTTCTGGTCAGGCCTGGCTAGAATAGGCTGCAGTGGTGGCGTCCAGGATGCTGGTTGTAGCTCGCTTTTCTCACAGGAAAGGGTGTGTATGGCAAAGTCTAGTTTCTTTGCAGATTTTCTACAGGGACTGGATTTACAGTTCCTCTTCACAGGTGTAACTGGATACGGTCCTGTCGGATCCAATGAACTTAATCTACACATGTATCTCTTAGCGCTTTGTGTGGGATGTGATGTATCAGATTTTCTGGAGGTGTTCTCCTTATTTGTTTCATTGACTTCCAAACTTTGTATTTTCCCAGCAATGAATGTTGTAGGAGTTGGAATCAAGCTCTTCTGATTTAAACTCTCTGCACTGGGATGAGGACGCTTGACGGCGCGTTTTAAGGGTGGAGTGTCGATACAGCTTTCATTTATACGTTTCAAGTGACTGTACTTTCGACTCGGGCGAATATTCACCTCGGGTGTAAAACGACATTCGACATGAATTTGTTCAATGTACGGTGTCCTGGATATTGATGACTGATCAAGAAAATCATTGGATAATTCCGAACATTCCATGGAACCTGGTGTATACGAAGTGTGGTAACCGCTGTCCTCGGTTTTACAGAAGCTGAAATTTTGATAAGCTAACGCGGACGTCGCGGACTCCACAAAATCCGACTGCACTTCCATTTTAATGCTTATTTTACCAGGTAAGTGTCACTTAGCTGCACAAATTTCGTCGACAACAGTTCTCACTCCATTCGATTCTGGGCAATTATTTACACATCTGCTTTATATAAATGAAAGCCATCACTTGACTTATCTTCGACATCATATTTGCATGACCATCACACTTCACTTGATTACAAATACTTTGTTTGATGCAAGAAAGATTCCGTTGAAATCAGTTGAAATCAGTTTATTGACGCACGCATTATTTCGATTTTCGATAAACAAAAAAAACCACAGATAAAACACGTCTCAAAACGTCAAGTCTACCTACCGACCATAGTGTACAACACAGAGTATCTTCCCTTGAATCTTCGTATCCGGAAATTATAAATTTTGGAATGCAGCTCATGCTTAGACCATTTATGAGCTCATGTTATAATGTAATTTGTCACCCGGCATGGGATAGCGGTATAAAACCAATAACCATGAGTTTGCACTGGCGAAACATATACACCGATTTTTATTGTCGTCTCTTCTTTTTGACAGCACGAAATACTTACCTTACAGGCAACCCAGAACTTTTCTAAGCTTCTTGCAGGCAACTAAAGATTACAATGCAACCAAGAAGCTGTTATGTATAAAATTCTTGAATTCTTGAATGTTTGCATTCATACAGGCTGTCGCAACTTCAGAAGAAAAAAACGATCTATGAAATGGGGTAGAACTTTAATGGCGAACGTCAGAACTAAAACGTCAGTGGCCATCTGTCACGACTGATCACTCATCTCGTCAACAACTGTTTATTTTCAATTTTGGTTCGGTGATTACTGTGAAAATAAGTGTTACTGGGCTGTTTTTATGCTATAGTTTTATGCAAATTAAGTTCAGAAACTTTATAACTTTACTAGGTACCTACCAACGAAGTATAGAAAGTGATTTATGTGGGAAAAATATAAAAAAGAAAAGCCGGTATAAAAAGTTTATTTATGGCGAAATATCCCCTGGATGGTGATCGGTGAGTAGAATATTAACTAATTTACCAGGCCTATGTTTGATTTAGGGATTAAAAAGGCAGGTTATTCATAATTTTAAGAATAAAATAAAACGGTTCAGAAAAATAGTGTGGTGAAAAAATTTATCGACATTCGATGTTATTATTTTTAGTTTTAAGAAATGGGTCAAGGTGAATGGAAATGAGGACTTAGTAAACATGCCCATCGCAAAACTGAATAATTTGAAATTTGTTTTTGGCAACCATTTAAAAAATATATATTTTGAGAAAAAATACTCAAATTTAAAGATAGCCGTCGCCCCGTCCTTACAACTGCTGACTACTGAGCCAATATCAGATGACAAATTAATTGAATTTCCTTTCCACCTCTTTAAAGAACAGCGGACACCAAATAAAGGTCATTAATCGACCATTAATTTATATTCTTTAAAATTATGCTTTTTTTACTTAAGGAGCATATCCTTAAGTAAAAAGTAATGTTTTTCCTAATTTCAAATGTTTTACTCTTTCTTTTAGAAGTTCCGTCAACTTCATCAACTTCTACTGTTTACAATGAAAGTGAGCTTACTCCAATAGAAGATACAATAGAAGTTCATACAAGTGGACCGCGCATTTGCAACAAATGTATCTATTTATGTTAAATATTGTAATTTTTAAATATTGTTAATATACTTAAGTAGCCAGTTTTGGAAAAAATATGTATTCTATGTTTAATATTTCACATATTTTTAAATAAATGATTTGTTTTATCAATGGCTTTTTTATTTAACACAAAACCAAAAATGGTATATGGCTGATTAGGTAATCCATCGATATCGATAATTTGTACCGTACATCCCTATTTCGTTCTTTATGTTGGTACACTGTATTATAGTTGTCAGTTTCGTTGTTAGGTTGGCCATAAATGGTGGCCCCATTTTAAAAGCAGGTTTTATTTTAATCTATGGAGTCCCGTCTCTTCTTACGTAGTATTGTATTCTCTTTGGCATTCATACATTAAGAGAATATAATCACTTGGTGCTTGCTTACAACTTCAATTTTGATTGAATTGGAGCAAAATAGTTCAATAAATCGCACAGCGTTCGGTACTGTCCCGGTATGATCGTTCACATGTGACTTCATTGAATTAAAGATAATATTAAAAAAAACACTTTGAAAAAATCATTGATCAGAATTTCACGTATTTAAAACTCTGACTAAAAATTAATTGAAAGTAGCAATTATATATTTATTTCCATGCCTATTTAGCTAGTCTACTTCTGACTAGCTTACTCCATATCTCTAATCTGTGTAGTCAACTGAGCTATATTGTCTCTGGTCATGGGAGTTTATTACCTACTTACGTACTATTTCAGAATTTCAGAATTAAACAATAATATTATTGATATTTTCGCTTAGTTTTGTGTGTACATATTTGTAGTAAAAAAGTTTTTGATCAACTAAGTTCAGTCTTCTGAAATTTTCTATGTTTATCGTCAATTTGTCAACATGGCTATGAGGGATTTGTGTCGATTATGTGCAAAGAAAGACGAGTTTTCAAAAGATTTATTAGACGAAAGTAACAAAAATTTATTAAAACTTATTCAAGATTTTATTCAAATACTTGTGAGTGTTATAAACATAATTCAATATGACAATACGCCGCGTAAAGGTGCCTTATTGTTAAAACAATCAGTCAGTGGTTAGGAAAGGTGCAAATTTACGTAGGGAAAACTGTGGTCATCTTTGGACTGCACTATAGCCTGGTCAATGTAACCCAAACATGTCCTGAGCGATCCTGGCTTACAGGAGTAAATGTGGTGGGAGTGTGTGGCGGGACTAGTCTCATATATAATAATAATAATTTAGCCCTTGTGACGTCCCACTCCTGGGCACGGGCCTCCCCTCAACATGAGGGGAGGCCCGTGCCCAGGCCATAATACACCACGCTGGCCCAGTGCGGGTTGGCGGATTTAACATGTCTTTCGAAAATTGGTTAAATCTTCTAAGACATGCAGGTTTCCTCACGATGTTTTCCTTCACCATAAGCAAGTGATAATCATGTAGAAATTATGATTCCCACATAGATTTCGAAAAACCCAGAGGTGCGAGCCGGGGTTTGAATCCAAGACCTGGTGCCCGCAAGACGCGTCTCATAGTCTCATATAATAAATCCAAAATGAGTCTCCATGTCGAAACATTCATCCTAGTATGGGTAAAGAGTAGCAGGGTATATTACTAGGTTTTACTGATATAAAAGGTTTTATGTACCATGTGTACTGCAAGAAATGTGCTGGAGATCTAACTTACCCCTGAAGTGAATGTTGGATGCTCATTCGCTTCTTTTTAGCATTCCTTCTAACCTAAAACCAAACATTGTAAATTGTAAATGGAATTGCTTGTTTTTTTAATCAGCACTTAATTTTAAATGTTCTAGTTAGGATGTTAGAAACAAGTCTCTGTAAAACTGCATGAAAATAATTATATATTATGTATTATTTTTTAGGTTTATGATAATGATAATTTACCTACAAAAATTTGCTTAAACTGTGAAGAAAAAATGGTATCATTTCAACTGTTTGTTGTTGAATGTTATAAAGTCCAAGAAACATTGAAAACCTTGATTGAAGAAAGCTTTGACTCAATGAAAATAAAACTTGAAAACACTCCGGTTGATTTTGAATTTCCTATCAAATCTGAGGTATGCTCATTTTTCTATGAGTTAAACATTTCCAGAAAATCCTTATTTAATCTAATCTTTTATGACTTTTAAACATAAATGTTTTGTATTGACTAATATTATCATGTTCATATTTATATTAAATCTTTAGATAATTTTATAATTATTAGAACAGCTTTGTTTTTAATAACTAGTACTTCGTACTATAAACTGAAAGCATCTGTTCCCACATTGTAATATCTATCTTATATTTTCAGGTAAAAGATGAAGTAACTGCAGAAGATATTGTTTGTAAGTACAATAACTGTCCTGGTACAATAATACTGGTTGAATACCTAGATTCTTTCATACACATAAATAAATGTAAACTAAGATACCTCTACAATTGAAAAAATGTGCTTGGTTAGACATATTTTCCAATGTTCAAACTATTTGTCATATATATTTTATGTCACATACATATATATATTTTATATGTAACATGCTCTTTGCAGGTGCATTAAACAATGAAGCATCCTTGTCAGTGATAGAGGCTTACAATGATCACTTGGACTCGGACATTCACAAGGATGAGGATGAGGATGAAGATGATGATTATCTGGATAATATTGCTATAGCATCACTCAAGACAGTAAAGAAAAAGCGATTTAAAAGGAAGGAATTGACAGAGGAACAGGCTGAAGAGTTCAATCAGCTGCTACATAGGTCCAACTTGAAAGTTAGGGATTTTGTTAAGTGAGTGTTTGTTTCGTGTTCCTTCCATCCATTGTCATTACCAGGGTGTCCCATCAAACTGAGTTTGGGTAGTTTTTATATGATGTCGCTTGATTTGAAGAGTTATCCATTCATTGATTTGAAAGACAGAATACACTTTCCCAACTGCTCATATCCACTTGTTTCCTGTAATCACATATATTTGGTCTGTCCCCTGAGTCATAGTGTATATTAAACACTTTAATGAAGTTAAATCTAAAAATCTGAAAGTGATCATTTTTACCATTATATTTTGTACAGAGTGCTATTTACAAGATCAATAATTTCATACTTGAGAACGATTTACTTATACTGGCCTCAATAGCTGTCTGTTATGAGTTCCTCAATGTATAATGTTAAGAAATATATTCAATTTTATATCATATATGGTACGGTATATTGTTGTTCTTAAATTTTAGACTCCAATGCACCTACTGCGAAGAAAAACTTAAGTCATGGAGTAGTTTACGATTTCATTATGCAAAGTTACACAAGAGCAAGCCAGTTGTTTACTGCCTGTGTGGGTTTGTCATAGGGTCTAAGAGTGTTCTTTACAAACATGTATCAGACCACAAGCTTGAAAGTAGAAAATTGAAGAAGAGTGTTGATACAGATGATGAAAAACCTGATGTGAAATATTCAAGTCTCAATGTTAAAGATTTTATAAGGTAAGTTACGCTAGAGCAGCCAAGATTTCCGCCTATCATTACCAATACAAATGTTAATTGTATGAAGTCAAGGTTAAGAATAGTTAACATACCATATTGTGTTATTTTGCATTTTTCCTCAGAAAATCTATGCAGTCTCACTTAGATTATTTTATATTAGATTCCTTTTTTCTTCATTAATATCAAAAATGGTAATTTTATTTCCAGATTTTTATGCCCTAGCTGTGAAAAAGAATGTTCAAGTTGGTACAGTTTGAAGGCGCATTGTCAACAAACACATAAAATAGTACCGGCTGTTACTTGCATCTGTGGAATTACACTCAAATCAAAATCAGTTATGTACAAACATGTGCAGGACCACAGGAATCCTAACATTCTGTCGTGGGTGGAACTAATAGAGTCTTTTATTATATCGAAGTGAAATTCAAATTACCTAAATACCCGAATTTTTTGTTATATATAATTCCCTATTTATTTCAGGTGTGATAAATGCCCTCGGATAACAAAAACATTGTCAGCCTTGAACAAACACAAAATGCGGCACATACCAAAATCTGAAAGAAAATTCTGTTGTTCAACATGTGATAAAATATTCAATTCAAAAGATGCATTGAAATCCCACGAAAAGTCGCATATACCTATAGAAGAACGAAAGATTTATCACTGCGATATGTGCAATATGAAGTGAGCTTTACGCGTATAACTATATACATCTCAACAGTTTAATAATGACTAGCTGAGCCCGCGACTTCATCCGCGTGGAATTTTACTTAACCGCTCCCGCGTTCTGAACCCGCGCGACAGGACTCATTTGTTTTTTTTTGTTTTTCTAAAATAAAAGTAGCGTAAGTTACTGCTTATAACATCGGCTATCTGCCAGTCAAAAACCCGTCAAAATCGGTCCAGCCGTTTCGGAGATACTCTTAGATTTCATGTGTTTTTATTTTTTACGCGGAACCCTAATTGTTTTTCTAAAATTAAAGTAGCCTAAGTTACTCCCTTTAAGATCAGCTATCTACCAGTTAAAGTCCCGTCAAAATCGGTCCAGCCGTTTCGGAGATTACCCGGAACAAACACACAGACAGACAGACAGACAAAAAATGTATTAATCGCGTTTTTGTTATAAGTATCGTATGTACTTTCATATGCATTTACTGAAAATTTGATATTACAAACAGACACTCCAATTTTATTTATTTGTATAGATTCATAGTGTATTAGTTACTTAATAGCTATATGTATAGTTTACCAAAATTAGTTATAGTGACCACGACAGATTGGCGTACTTATATAGGCGTATATAAGTACTTACAGTACGCGCGCTAGTACAGTACACTTACAGTAGTTTGCCGCTTTCCAATAGTTTCCAGAGTAGAACCAATTATATTTTTGATCACCATTGCCTGATCGCAGCGCACCGCCCATCGTCGAGGCTCCATGGATGGATGCCCGTCAATATATATGTATATTCATTTCTTTGTAACAATAAGTCTAGCGTATGATCGTCTGTATGCATTGCCCTGCACTTGGAGGAATAGTTTAACTAGCTGTTTTGGCAGCACCAGGGTTCCCGTATGACGTATTATTATTATTTATCTTCTCTAATATATAAAATTCTCGTATCGCGGTGTTTGTTGCCCAACTCCTTCGAAATGGCTCGACCGATTTTCATGAAATTTTGTGTGCATAACGGGTAGGTCTGAGAATAGGTCAACATCTACTCGTATTTTTCATACCCCTAAATGTTAAGGGCAGTCCACCAATAAAAAAATATACGGGTATATTTTTTTATTTTTAGACAACATTTTTGTTTATTTATTTTTATGATACAGCATTCAATAATACACCACCCTAAATTTTTACCCTTCTACGATCAAACCCATATTTTTAGCGGAACAATTGAAATTCATTATTTCAAAGTTAAAACAGGACAACGTCTGTCGGGTCAGCTAGTTATTTTTCATTACTCATACTCGGAAGGTAGGTCTCAAGTTGCCTGAGGAGCGGCTTGAAAGTAATACTTCTCAGCCCTAGGGAGAATCGCTTTTAACTGACAGCTGTCAAATTATTAAAAATAAATAGTTCTATTTTGACATTTCTATTGAAACATGCCAACGAAAAAAAAACAAAATAGGCGGCAAATTGCAATCCGCCCTTCTTTCGTTTTTTCGAGGTGTAGACTATTGTTTATAATTCCTTGTATTATTCCTTTAGCTAATACCTGTTTTTATTTTTACTTCCTTGTATTCGTAATGAAAAGCACAGTGTTTACCTCGGGTGAATGACTTATTTTTTCCCGAGACGGGGTTTGTACGCGAGGGCGCCAATAGTTCGAGGGTTCGGTGGAGGTTCTTCACCCCTTGGGTAACAATGTATTAATACTAATACATAATTGGATTTTTCTTGTGTAGATTTACAACGCGATCGTCGCAGGCGTCGCACAAGCGCGTGGTGCACGACAAGATCAAAGGGTACGTTTGCGACTTGTGCGGGTACGCGTGCGGCACCAACGGCGAGTTGCGCCAGCACCGCGCCATACACAGCGACGACAAGCCCTTCGTGTGCAGGACCTGTTCTAAACCGTAAGTTCAACAGTAATAAGGTCGATATTTCAATACATGAGATCACAAGACATACATGAAGAGGTATGGCGACGGATTTAGTTGCCGTCCCTATACAAGGTGTATCGAAAGGTGTACTATTCTGTTGCATGCAACGTTTTTTTGCCTTTATTGTTAAACAGTATTAATGGGTTTTGAAACACCATGTTTACTATATTATTGATAATTAATGTACACAACTACTTTGATATGTATATTATTATTGTTAGTGAATTATGTCACCATTAATAGATAAATAAATTCCATCTTCACAATATTCATTGCAATTATATAATTAACGTACGACGGCGTATGTAGTACCTATGTTACTTATACTTGTTTTGAATGTTGTAGACATCAAATTTGCATGTACCAATTTCACCCGTTCACATTGTAGTTTCAAGACGTATTCGAACCTAAAGACGCACATGGACACGCACGAGGCGACCTCGTACGAGTGCTACATCTGCCGGCGCGTGCTTAACAGCCGCCGCACGCTGCGCAAGCACCTGCTCGTGCACGAGGACAAGTGTCGCCACGTCTGCTCCTACTGCAACAAGGCCTTCAAGAGGCGACAGACTTTAAAGGTCAGTTTGAACATGAGCAGACCTATAAATTAATATTGCCAGACTGACACACCAACTGTATGGTCGTACACTAAGCAAAGCATGTACAATGGGTACCGTACAATAGACTGGGGGCGATCCCAGTGACACCCAGACCAGGGCAAATTATGGAAAGGCCATTTCCGAAATTTACCCCAGCGGGAATCGAACCCGCAACCACCATGTGCCGAGCGGCGTACGCTCGAACCACTGCGTCAAACGGTCGTCCAATCCAACCTAAAATTTTATCTCTGATATATAAAATTCTCGTGTCGCGGTGTTTGTTGCCAAACTCCTCCGAAATGGTTCGACCGATTTTCATGAAATTTTGTGTGCATATCGGGTAGGTCTGAGAATCGGTCAACATCTATTCCCTAAGTTAAGGGTGGTCCACCCTTTAATTTTTTTGACATAATTTAAGACAGGACAATGTCTGTCGGGTCAGCTAGTTCACCTATAATGGTCTCCCTTGCTACCGCGTAACTCCTATCTTTCTCATTTTAATACGCGGCAACGCATTGAGCCGGTCCGCCAAGGCGCAACCGCCTATACCGCCGTACCTACTTGTAGTTGAATGCATAAATTTGTGAGTGCGGCAGAACAGGGCCCTAACCACGCTAGCTACGAAAAGCAAACGCTCGCGATTACGTTTCAAACGCTCCTCTTCTGACGTTTTACTGACACGAGCTTCACGATTTCTACTGACATTGATATGGTATGGTGTCAACAAAACGTCAAACCGGAGCGTTTGAAACGTAATCGCTAGCTTTTGCTTTTCTATTACGATTTGAGTAGCTAGCCTGGTTAGGGCCCAGTTTATTACGGTCGTGCAATGCGCAGGTGCACATGTACACGCACACGGGCGACAAGCCGCTGACGTGCAAGTGGTGCGACGAGCGGTTCTCGTACGCGTCGACGCTGCGCTCGCACCGCCTGCGCTGCCACCCCGACAAGATGGCCGCGCAGGCGCTCGCGCACGACAACTACGCCGCCTACACGCATGTCGCACGCATGCCAGAGGTTTGTCATATCTGATATAACTCTTCACATAGGAAGAAAACACTTCATTCGAGTTCGTGTTGACCATAGCAAAATAGATGTCATAAAAATAACCTAGAATATTATTCACAGGATTACATCAAGGAAGACTTAGCAGCTATAAATTCGTCAGTAGCGAAGAACGAAGTTGAGGCTATGTAGTAATTAGAAATATGTGCTACGTTCTGTCGAAAAAGTAAACATGTTTAATTTATTTATAATACACATCTACTTAGTATTCCTATGGTAGTTATTTATAAAATTACATTTCAATTGTAAATTATATTAGTTTAGTTGAAATAAATATGTATTATTTTAGGATGTGTACCTAGTATATAATAATAGTTATGTATATTAAACATAGATATAGTAATTTAAATCATCTATCATTTTCATCAAACCCTATTCGCCACAATGAAAGATTAATGATAGGCAAGCTGAAGTTAGAACTGCTCAAATTTATCAATTTATTTGCTGTTGAAATTTCAACTTACGATCAAAGGAATAGTTCAATAAAGATCACTGGACCGACAAAAATATGTCTGTATAAAATTTTCTGCAGAGAAGCCAAAGTTAGGCCGTCTCAACTCTCGACAGCGAACTTGAATGCGCGCATCATAATATGCCATTTGGTCCTAAATAGGCATTTGCAAATTAAAACGGCCTTTTTTGTATGATAAGCGGGCTCGGCTATTGTCTTATCTTTCCAGACCAATATTTTAATTTATTGCAACTAACCCCCGCCTCGACCGCTTCGCTTTGCGGGGTATTTCAAATAAGATTATAAATAACAAATGGATTCGTTCTCTTATAAAATAATAGCCTGTGCCCGCGACTTCGTCCGCGTAGTATTTAACTTAACAAAAAAAAAACGAGATTATCGGGATAAAAAGTATCCTATGTGTTAATCCCGGTTATAAACTATATGTGTTCCAAATTTCATGCAAATCCGTTCAATAGTTTTTGCCTGAAAGAGTAACAAACATCCACACTCACAAACTTTCGCATTTATAATATGAGGAGGATTAAGGATTAAATAAGATAATTTATTCAATATATATAATAATAATATAATAATATGTTCCGCCTGCGTAACGGTCATTTGAAAAAGAAATTGCTCAGATAAGGATTGAAAATGAACTTATTTAGAACGTAGACTGCATGACTACCGCAAGACAATAGAACAATCTTATCGCTCTAAATAATATACATTGGGTAGGTACAATACGTTAATATTATAGGTGAGTATAAGTACCTACCTTGATATCGAACGGTTGTCCCTTTGTTTAATTTAGGCAAGTACTGGTATTGTTACTAGTAGGTAAGTACCTAAATAAAACCCACAGATAGTGGCAATTTATGGGAAAAAACATTTAGGTAAGCAGGAAAGATTGGATAAATCTACATGTACCTTTGATAAAGGAATCTTTTATCAAACATATGCACATAAAATGGATACCTACCTAATTGATGAACCTATCTATAAGTTAATACCTAATACTAGTGAGTGAAAATGTGTAGGACGGCACCCATAGAATCGTCACAGCCATACGCAGTGAAATGAAACTAGTGATGTGCTCAACTTATCAATAATACCTAGACAGCAGATGCTAAAGGGCAGGCGGATTTGAATTCGAAAGTGATTGTTTTTCGTAGTAGAATTGTCAGACAAAATTACGTTCAGTAGATACGCGGATAGGAATACCATATTTTATGAAAGCCGCGACGGACGGGACTAACGAATCCGCCACCGTGCATTCGTCTAATCGATCCAGTGAAACCAGAGCGCTCGCGAAATAATAAAGCTGCTTTTGATATTACCTATGTTACCTCTGTAACAGAGAAGTCTCCTACGTGCGCTTAGGTAGTTAGGTACTTACTCTTAGAAATATACCTACGCAAAGCTGATCCCAGTAGTCACCTATAAAAAGATCCGGTATCAGATTTGTCTAAAGTAATCTATCATTAGGTTCTATCACCTCAAATTAAGCTATCTATCTATCCAACCAAACTATCCGCTACAGCAAAACAACTCCGATTATAAATGATCGCCGCGTAGGCCTAAAGTACCCAACTGCTAACTCACAGCGTTTAATTATGTCCAAGTAACTACAGCGGAACGGGCGTGATTAATATCAGTAGTAGATAACGATAATACCGTCACGTCTCGAACTGAAAGTGAAGCGAGCCGCACTGGCGGCGGATCCACGCCGAGATAAGGGTAGTCAGTTGTCAGCGAGCTGGCGCCCCGCCAACCACCCCCGGACTCGCCCCCGCCCGCTTAGCTCTTAACAACTTATTACGCAACCTTGCAAAAACTAAAACATTAGTTCTGTGTCGAATATAAATCATAAATTTAAAATTACTAGCAGTCATGGGGGATTTAAGAGTTAGTACCTATCTTCGTGTAGGTAATAGTATGTAATGCACACACTTCCGTTCGATTACTAAAATACTGATAAGTGACATATTGCCAAATGTTTGTTATAATATACGTCGTGTAGGCCAATCTGGTTCATAGGTAGGTACCTACTTATTTCCCCGTCATTAATAGTTACCCTACGTGTGTGTCTAACCATAAATCTGAATACCTTCACACTTTCTAGGGACATCAATTCGTGTTTTGCTTATAGCTTAAGATGGGGTTTACTCACGGCAGTGTGGGTAAATTCAATTCTATCATGTGCTAGGTACATATCTACCTACGATGAACAAATCATAATGTATGAACCACATTGAGTGCACTGGAAAGGCAATTATTTGTCTTTGTTAAGAATAACAACAAAAGGTTAAAATCGTAAATGTGTAAACACGCATAAAACTCGTTTAAAACAGCACAGCTAGTCCCAAAACACTCGTAGCACGAGTAATTCCCGTTGATGGTGGCTTTACACTCACTTATCTTCGTTACGTGTAATAAAATTAATGACTTGCCCTTATTTCATGCGCTTATTTTTATAGCTAACTAGCTGTGCCCCCCGACTTCGTCCGCGTAGTATTTAACGTAACAAAAATTTCGGGATTATCGGGATAAAAAGTATCCTATATGTTAATCCCGGTTATAAACTATCTGTGTTCCAAATTTCATCCAAATCCGTTCAGTAGTTCTTGCGTGAAAGAGTAACAAACATACATCCACACTCACAAACTTTCACATTTATAATATTAGTAGGATATCAATGTGCTTACCAAATTTGAGCATATTAAGATACCTAAGTATTGCGTGTTTTTTACTATTTACCTATGCATTGGCTAGTACATTATTGTTTTGAACTGAAGACGACAGAAACATATCCCGACACGCCTATGCTTGAAACATTTTACAGTTAACCACTCCCGCTCCAACGTCATAATACGCTCAATGTGTCAAGCCTCGCTGTCACTTTGCCTGCCCGCGGTGGTAAATGACATGACTCGTAAAATACCCTCTCATTCAAATTCTATTGCTACTATCTGTCTTTCTGATGACTGTTTTAGTTTCTTGGACAAATTGGCATTATGTTACAGAATAAACAATCATTTTATTACATCTCATGAATTATAAATCATCTGTTGAAGTCAGAGTACGGGATAAAATTGCATTTTTGTTGTATTATGTAGGTTTCTGAAATAATCACAGTACTAATTGACACGAATTTTTGATTTATTATAATGAATATACATACAAGTAATCAAACAACAGCATTTTTTTACATATCTTATTGAAGAGATTTATAATAATCGAACTCAAAGTACACAGTGCGCGCGGCCGCGCTTATGCAATTGCGTAGTTCAACGCATGAATGTTTATATCGTAATCAGAGTCTTGACGTGTTGTGTATAAGAGAAAATATTATTAGAATACTCTGCAAACACTTATTATCTAATTTCCATGCATGATTTGTAGAAATATACCACTTTTATTCACTAAATTCCGCGATTTCTGGCACAAGGGAACAAATCGAATCATATTTTTGACAGCTGTTATTTTCCATTATCACACGTTATTGGAACTTGCAAAATGTAAAACATAAATAAAAACAATATAGATCTTCAAATGAAATGCACTCTTACGGACGTTTTATAGAAATAAACAATGATATGGCCCTTCTAAGGTGACCCTTTTTTTGTTATGGTTTTGATGTTTTGATGTCGAACACGCACACACTCATACACTCTGTAGTGATAGGGGGCGCGCCGCTACGATACTTGTCGATAAGCTGACTGTACCAAAGAGCGTTTCTGAACCTACTAATGAATAAATTATTATGTACATTTATAAAAGTATTTGTTTTGCGTACGAGGGCTTGCATTTTCAGTATTCCAATAATGAGGGAGGCTTTATTCGAATATTCGATTTATAATATCATACATTTTTCATGATCATATTTTAGCTAATATTTATCTATACAAATAAATAAAATTGGAGTGTCTGTTTGTTATATCAAAATAACACCTTTTCACTAAATGCATATAAAAGTACATACGACACCTATAGCAAAAACGCGATTTAAAAAAAATTGTCTGTCTGTCTGTGTGTTTATTCCGGGTAATCTCTGAAACGGCGGGACCGATTTTGACGGGACTTTCACTGGTAGATAGCTGTTATTATAAGAAGTAACTTAGGCTACTTATATTTTAGAAAAACAACATTAAAAAAATGGGTACTGTCTCGCGGGCCTAGAACGCGTGAGCGGGCTTTTTGTGAAGCTAAATTCCACGCGGACGAAGTCGCGGGCTCAGCTAATTGACAAATATAATAGTTTATCATTGATGGTACAATGTCATTAGTTATTCCTGCATCTACTACTAATATATCGGCCATGGAGTAGTTTGAAATGTCAATTTAAAAGCTAAAGGCGATTGAAGGCGCTATGGAGTTAAGAATTAGACGATTTTCTGTGTATTTTTTCGTGATAATATTATATTTTTTTGTTAATTTGTATAATATGAACAAAAATATAAGGTTTTCATTCAGGTTACCTATTTTCTCCGACGAACGGCTTAGGTGTAAATAACGATTAAACATTTTTTTTAACCCCCGACGAAAAACGAGGGGTGTTATAAGTTTAACATGTGTATCTGTGTATCTGTGTATCTGTGGATCTGTGTGTCTGTCTGTGGCAACGTAGCGCCCAAGCTGATGAACCGATTTCAATTTTGTTTCTTTTGTTAGATAGGTATTCTGATCGAGAGTGTTCTTAGCTATGTTTCATGAAAATCGGTTCAGCCGTTTGAAGATCATCAGCTCTTTTGTAGGTTAAAAAAGCCACATTCACGGCCAAAACCAATTCCCTCGGCTCGAATCCAGTCGAAATTTGAGATGATTGGATTTAGATTTATTATATTTTTAAATGATCGTAATAGTCTGAACTGGCTTTTTACAATATAATAAATTTGAAAAGTTTCCCTGATTCTGAAAAAAATGAATATTTTATCAATTTTATTGAGATTTGTGTATGAACTAAAGACGTTCCATAAGTCACGTTTCAAATGATGGATACGCGCATGCGTTAAATTTTGTTTGGTTTGTTAATGGTCATGGAATATTACGCTATAATAATTCTAGAGGGCGTTGCTCCGCCATTGACAAAGAATATAAAAAAACTAATCTAATTTAAAATAATTTTAGCGTTATTGAAAATTCTTCCCCTAGGCTGCTCCCGTCTACCTCAACCAGAGTTATTACATCAAATTGAATCATAATTGATAATATTTTACTAGGAATAAAACCTCCGTGACATCAATATTTAGATTCGTTGTCTATTCTAATGTCAATTATTATAATGTCATAACAAAATAATGTCTCATACTTTTACACAGATTTTCTGTTGATTATTGTACATCTTAGATTATAAATGAGGAAGCCAAAACAAATGATTTCATGGTGCTTTCATAATCTGGCATCGAAACTAGTTGTACCAGATGAATTTGCGAGATGAGCTATGGATACTGAGCTACGGGAGCTACGCAAATCGCGCTAACATCATTATTTGGAAGAACTAGGTAAATTATACATTTGATGAACAGGTCATCGCATTGGGGGTTTTTAAATTTTCAATTTAGAGTTATAATTAATTAAAAATCTTTACAATACTTATATGAAACTTCGGTGTGCGTGAGTCCGTAATTGTTCTCCTCCTAAACGGCTTGACCTACTTTTCTAAATGGCGTGATAAGTAGATCAGTTCATACTTACAACTGTAATATGTTTGTTGATATAATATCTTAGATCCTATTGCTCACAGTTTGATTTGAGATGGAATCGAAGTTGAAATCTGCTAAACATTTTCAGTCCGCGACTGTATTTACTATATATTATAAGCCCTCTTCATATTAAATTATCCTGATTGACTGACTGACTGACTCATCGAACACAAAATTTTGACTATAGCCTTATTTTATAACTTTGGTACCTAGGCAAAAAGAAACGATTTTTGAAAATTTAAGGACTAAGGGGCAATATGGCAGTTTATTTAAAAATCTAATGTATTTCGAAGATTCTCCCGCTTAAAATGTTTGTAAAAGTGTGTAAAACTTTATATGGTCACATATTTGCACAAATGTACCTATACATTTTACACAATCAGTATTCGAATAAAGCCTCCCTTATTATTCGAATACTGAAAATGGCCGAATATTCGCGGTATTCGGTCGCGGTCAGAACCTAGTGCCTAACAAAGTTATCTGTGACTTGAAAGTTTTACTTAAATTCAATAAAATAAACATATTTTCATTTATTTCCTGTTTTTTTCGTATGGAGTTAAAATTATACAAGGTATTATTCACTTATCATGTTAAAGTTATTATTATAATAAATAAACAACAATATTCACATAAATTTACATATGTATTAATTTTTGCTACTATTTGAATAATTCGAATACCATCTTAAAAATGTCTAATATTCGAATATCTAAAATCATCGAATATTTGCAAGCCCTAGTGTTGACTCGCGGGCGGCAGAGCTGGAAGGACCTGGCGAACCTCACGCCAAGGAGGTGGATCTGAGGTGGATCTGTAAAATAAAAATGTAAATGTAGGGCGATCTGAAATAATAAACACAATTAACAATTAGTTTACACAATAATTCAAAAGTAATAAATAAAAGCACAAAAATACTAAACTATTCAAATATACTTATATTTTGACCTGGTGGAACCAACTCGTACTCCTCCGCCTCCTCCAGGTATTCAAAATATACCGCCTCGACGTCGAGGTACTAGGGTTCCTCGACGTCACTGCCCTCCGAGTCGCGAGTCCGCTAGGAGGCTTAGTATGTGCTCCGACACCTCGCGATCTCCCACATTCCATTTACCCATTTCCTAAAATACATAAAAGACAGTAATGAAAATATAAACAGTAGTAGGTGTCATTGTTTTTTTCCACATATTATTGAATCACTAGCTGAGCCCGCGACTTCGTCCGCGTGGAATTTAACTTAACAAAAAAGCCGGCTCGCGCGTTATGAGACCGCGCAACAGGACCCATTTTTAAAAATTTTGTTTTTCTAACATAAAAGTAGCCTCAGTTACTGCTTATAACATCAGATATCTACCAGTGAAAGTCCCGTCAAAATAGGTCCAGCCGTTTCAGAGATACTCTTTGATTTCATGTGTTTTTTTACGCGGAACCCTAATTATCTTTCTAAAATTAAAGTAGCCTAAGTTACTTTTTATAAAGTCAGCTATCTGCCAGTGAAAGTCCCGTCAAAATCGGTCCAGCCGTTTCGGAGATTACGCGGTACAAACACAGTTTTTTTTTTATTGCGTTTTTGCTATGGGTGTCGTATGTACTTTCATATGCATTTAGTGAAAAGGTCTTATTCTGATATTACAAACAGACACTCCAATTCTATTTATTTGTATAGATTACATTACTATTCAAATAAATCCGAGAATCAAAATAATCGTTTATCGATAATTTTATCGACATGACCACGCACTACTGGGTTAGCTCAATACAATGGCTGACATACGCGGAAATGTCACTATTGGAACTGTTGACTTTAGGAACTGTCAAATAGATAACAAAAAGTCAATTACTTACTTTTTATAACTAAACTTTAAATTGGAATTGGATATTTGTACACTAAACTGTTGAAATCTACCAAATATTATTGAAAATATGAATAATAACTAGTTATTACGCTATTATGTACATCATAAAGCCACTAATTTGTAGCAACACAATAAAAAAAACATTCAGTGTGGCAGAATTTCTGCCGAACTAGTACAATATTAGAATTGTTGGTTCAAAAACACGTTTTCTGGTATTGTTTTATCAAAACTAATATCTGAGTACTTTAAATAAACACTTATAATGAAAATAAAGCCACTTACCGGTAAAAAAAAACACAAATTCACACTAAAAGAGAGTCACTAGCGGGAGGCCGCCCGGCCGTGGCAATGTTACGCTCGCGAAATGACTGAAGAATGAAACTTGATTTCTGGCCGATCACAAGCCACGATATTTCTTTTATAGCTAATTACGGTCGTGGAAAATCATGCCACATCAGAACCAATTTGTTTAAAGCCAAAATACATTATAATATCTAACTAGAAAATTTAATATTGAAAGCTTGTCCAGCCGACACCAATTGGTGCCAGCGAGGCTCAACGGTACGGGCGTTAAGACACCAATTGGTGTCGGTGAGGCTCACCACGTTAATTAAATTTAATTTGAATTTATCTTCCTCCACTCAGTATGCAGTTAGATGTGTAATAATAAATATCGCCAGACAGACACACGAACTGTATGGTCCCAAACTAAGCAACGCTTGTACTATAGGTACCGTACAATGGACTGGGGTGATCCCGGTGATCCGAACCGGTGGTAGATTCTGACTATTCATAAATGCTTTGTTGGCTTACGTGAATAAAAACTTTGAGTTTGAGTTTGACACCCAGACCATATTCAATACTTAAAGGCCATTTCGGAAATTTACCCTGACGGGAATCGAACCCGCAACAACCCAGTACAGTGAGCCGGACGGCCTACACTCGAATCACTGCGCCAGGCGGACGTCTACTTGCAAATATGTATTGGAATTTGAGTTTTGACTATTTTGAGAATGCTCGTTTCGTTTTCTTACCCCCTCACGAATTAATTTCCAGTCACTATACCCTAGTTATTAGAGAAAATAAATGTGTTTATGTCTAGCTCGATTATTCCTCCTTGAATTAAGAAACATTTTTTGTCCCAAAATGTCCAGCAAGCATTTCCCGGGGAAATAATAAAAACTAGATTGGTACCCACTACCTACATACCAAATATGCAATAATATTATTATTAGTTGTAGCATCACGCTACTGAGCTGCGGGAAGTTGGACGCTATAAATAATAGTGATTTACTAGTCGTTAATGATTGTTTATGACCGTGGCCATAATAATGGATGAAATAGGTATTTGTGGGAACCATTACAACAAGCGATAAAGATTTTTCTTTTTTTCCTAGTTCAACTATGGTTCAACCTGAACAGTGTCTACATCGTTTTCGTGTCTACCATTTGCGTCTCTTCACATCATGATTTGTTGCAATAGGTATATTTTGAGTTATCATTCTTATTCTGCGAATTTAAAAACCCATTTAGTATTGGTTTACAATTTCCTATTAATAAAAACATCTTAGATTTCAGACTACGAGTACTTTTACGTACCCATACACCTTATAGCAGGTAGTGGATGAAAGCAAAATATTTTGCAACCTGCTTTGTGATATTGGTTCGTGTTATTGGAACATTCCAATGGAATGTAACGCAATAAATATTGAGAGCAGGTAGCATACGATCGTGGGCGGCTTCAGGCCCGATGTTTACAGTCGCGCGGTGCGCCCGCCCTCGCCTTGGGACCGAACCGCTCCTTTATAAGCCGCACTACGACGAGAAACCCTGAATATCGTGGTTACATTTTTAAAATGCCTGACACCAGCAACACAATAATCATACCTATTAGGTAGAAACCTTCAAAACAGTAATATACACTCAAAGAAAACAAAATGGTACGGACATACTCATGTCTTATAAGGAAATCGTTGGCGATACAACAAGCTGGGGTAACATTTAAGTAAAGCGTGTGGAGGGTGCGCGAGGGGTGTCGGGGCGCGGCGGCGGGCGCCCCCGGTGCCCTCAGTGTCGCGGAGGCTGCGGCCCGTTGCGTCGCCCGCCCTACGTCGCGCTCCCGCCCTGCCAAAACATTGCCTAATTCTACACAAATGAACCATTGTCTCATCAGTTTTACCAATAAACTTCGATATTTATGCCAAATCAAGATAATTATCTCGCTACCGATATCTATCGACGAGAACTCTGACCGTGGATCATCCCATTTGAAATTATTACTATAATTTAGTGGTAACGGAAGATGTGATTTGACTGTTTATTTATCTTATGAATTTGTTGTGTGATTAGGTACCCATTTAACCGTTCAAAATATTGTCTGCATTCTTACGTAAGTATAAATTTTCCATGGATATATGTATAAATAATTTGTCGAAGGTTTTTTGTTTGACAATATAATATAAATACCATTTGGTAATGCTTTTTTGTTAAATTCCGCTATTTAGCTTATATCAATTTATGAAAGGTGCCCGTATTACAAATAAGGTCTCGCAGATATAGGTAGGCAAGTTCAGTCCTAGTCGCTAGTGGTAAATTTATTTCAAAAATATACCTTATTAAACATATTGTAATGTACATATTATAACTGCTGTTAATATTTGGATTTGGATTAGCTCAGCAGGCGTGGGAGAACACTTAGTTTTACTATCGTAGTAGCTATCGTTAGTTTAAATATCTAGATATATTGGATTTTATCTGGTCCATCAAACTTAACATTAGGAAAAAATCTAGGTAGGTCCTAATACTTTTTTGAGCAATTAATTGGGTCCATGCGACGAAGTTTCCTGGCCGTAGGAAATTCAAAACAACGGCGGATTTCCGCGGTTTTAAGGACGAAATATTAATAAAAATATCATTTGTTTTAGCAAATTTTTGGTATTTTTATTTTTATCTGAGAGTGCACCTTGTAACTTGCGTTATTAATACCAACATGATGCTAAAATAAGTAGTTTGCCGTTTGCTGTTCTATATTGAATAGGTCCCAAATAAGCTCACGATCGTACCTAATTACATTATTTTTTGTTGCTTTAGGTAAATTGCCTATTGTAGGACATCTAAAGGCCTACGACAGAATATTTATTTCGGGTATTAGGTCCCTACTATAAGCGACAATTATGTTTACAAATGTTGAGGATATAAAAATAACTAAGCTCTACGAAAATAAAAAAAATACACCTGCATTTCACACAAAACGGAAATCAGTATCGCGTAAAAAGTGCCTACCTATGAAGTGGTGTAGATTCGAAATTTGAAATTGAAATAAGCTCAAGTTTGGATCTAAGGATTGCACTCGTTTTTGAAGGGGGTCACCACTCGAGGCGAGGGCCCTACAGCTTGTCCAATTATAGACGTTTTCACCAAGAGGTGCCCACCCAGAGTAGGAAAGAGATAGATAGGGACTTTTAATTAACTGTTTGGAATGTCTCTCTGCCCATGTCTTCATTGGCGGTGTTGTGTTATGTTTGTACGGTCATTTTACTAACTTTATATTTATACTTATTAACACAAAAAATAATAATATGTGAATAATTATATATAGGTAAGTAACAACAATTTTACTCTCAATAATGACTTAAAATTACTTACTTACATCGTCCGGCTGTCTTACTCATCGTACAAAACGTAGCCATAATTGCCATTTTAAGCCGATCTTCTGTGATAGGGTGCTACTACTCCGGTTACTAGCCCGTGCATGAGCTGTAGTAAATTAGGTACAGCTTGACACTACCACCGCAAATGATTAATGATACCTCCTACTTATATTGATAGAAGATAATAGAAATTATCGTAGATTCCTACTACTTACTCTAGGGTCCTCATGTTTACAATCAGCCCTATGAAAATCTACGTCTACTTTCAGCGCACATTGTTATCTCAACACCCGTGACATCACTCAAATAAATCATCCAAGTGCCGACACACCTACATAAATAACTTGACTCCTAACCATGATACATCGCAGCAATATGAGCGCCCACAAAGCGACGTCACACTTTTTGCTAATGGTGGCGGCGTTAATCCTGTCATTAGTCGGCGCCAGCCATATCGAGGCGACTTTATCTTCTAAGGACGAGATTAAAACGGTATCAAGTTCCCGAGCACCACAGACTGCGCCACTTGTACAACGTAGAGAGTTGCCATTAACGACTACAGTGGCGTCGACGGCTGCATCTTCAACTACAAAAGAAAGCTTTAAAACAACAAAAGTGTATGCGGGGACCGAGAGCCCGGCCGCATCGCGCCATTCAACTACTAGAGCTTACGCAAGCACTAAAGGCGTAGTGAACACCGCAAGAAGGCAAAAGTTTAACACTAGTTCTAGTGCTCTCGGGGTGCATTCACCGTCAGCGGTGAAGCTGCCAGAGCGGCTGGCGGCGATAGATTGCGATCTCCCCGTGCTGCCGAGGGAGTCTCGCCTTTGGCGCGGCAACGAAACTCATGAACTCAATTTACCTGTAACGGTAAGTAAATATTGTTAGCATATTAGTAAATTATATCTAAACAAAATGTAGGTACGTCACTACGAACATTGAAAGTATTAAACAACTATGATAATTAACACCTCTTCTCGAACAAAATTTATCATAGCAAAATGTATACCTACGGGCTTTGCAAATGATAGTTTTGGTAAAAGTACACGTGTGTTTGGTTTTAGAAAATTACTTTGAATGTGAGATATTAAATTTTCAATGGTTACATACTTAATAATGATGTAACTGTATTGTCTATGTTAATGTGGGTTTCAAACATTATGTAAATGTAGGCTAGAGCCCGAAAAACCACAGACCCGTGATAAAGAGCTGTCCTTTGTTTTCATTTGTTATTTTTATCCAAAACATGACGTGTCTGTTTATTTCATCATCAAAGGAACTTCTAGTAAAAAACATGACATAGGTACGCAAGCCAAATGACATGTAGACAGGTGAGCTCAGGAATTAGTAATTTTAATGTCTTATAGGCAAGGAACAAACTAATTAATAGTAACAGAGCAATTACGAGTTCTTCTTGTTGATACATAATTATATATGGATAGTTAGGTAGATATTTATGTTGTTAAAATACAAATGTTTATTTATAAACTTTTATTGCTAAACATTACACGCACTTAATGGTGCCGCGTCGCGTCGCGTACTATGATAAATAAGCCATAAGACGTGAATGTACAGAACTTAATCTCCTTGGACAATTTATAAAATGTATTTTCTTCCGCTCCCTTATTTCAAAGCATAATATTCTTGTTCGCACAACTTAGATCGTGACACCAACGAGCACACCGAGGTCAAATACATAAACCATAAATCGTCTTAGTTGAAGAGAAATAAGGAAAAAAGCTTTTTTGCTCCAGTGGTTGAACTCTATTCATTACTTCTGTTAAGGAAAACGTCTAATCCATTATTTATATACGATTGGATTGTTGTGGCGATTTGGGAATTGGAAAACAATGACATTTCAGCTTTCGATATCAAATGGGATAGGTTCATTACTAAACTAACTCAAGGTTTTAAGGAAATAAAATGGATACTGTACGCAACAAATGGGTATAAGATTAATAATGATAATATGTGATACTTATTCAAACAACTTAATGTTATTATAGTGTCGTTTCTTTATCAAAGGTCGCTACTCGTATATATAGAATATATAGATAGGTATTCTCTAGATTTCGGTTTTTTTTTCTTCATCCAGCTAACTCAAATTATTAATGAGCGTAACATTTTCCCATTCTAAGTCGACTTGCCCTCACTGAAAGCTTTCCTTTGTAGGTGATTATACAGTTAATATAACACGGGCCATTTCAATTAGCAATATTAGCATGCATAGACAGAGGTTGACTTTGTAGTTAATTAATGTGTGTCTTGCGGTGTGGATGGCGGAGGAGTGTGCGGGAGGCGGCGGGGGCGGCGGGGGCGGCGAGGAGTGCCCCCTGGTCATCGTGTCGTGGGAGGGCTCCGCCGACATTCAGTGCGGGGACATCCTTATCGTCCGCATCGCCGACTCCCTGCTACTTGACTCCTTCGGTCAGGTCGGTGCGAAGAACGACACCCTTGAGGCGAACACTTCACGCGCCGACGGGGAGAGGTCGGTGTTACGTTTATTTTTAAGTACAGTCAACATCAAAAGTATTAAGTATTCAGCACAAAATATTTAGTACAGTGATCGTTCAATTTAGAGCCTTTGGGTGTCATTATATTATGGCGTGTTCAACAACGTGAAGCTTTTGGACATTTTAGATACCAAGCTACGTGTGTTGTTGATTGTACTTACTATCTATACCTCCGAGTGACCTATATTGTTCTCGAGTTAGGTACTGACCCGTATCGAGATTTATTTCATAGGCTCCACCGAACACTGCTGCAGCCGGCCGTGTATCAGGTGACGCGGCAGGGGCACGAGCACTGCGACGTTTCTGACGGGATGCTTCTGGACATCACACCTCTTGACGAGCGCGGAGCCAAGCTCTTTACACTTTACGATAAAGATCTAACAGAAGGCGTCAATTTACTTATAGGTATATCTTCTAATTATATGTTATGATAAATTTAATTTTATTAAATTATTATTATTTTTAGTATTCTAGCGACCCGCCCCAGCTTCGCACGGTTATTTTTATGAGTGTTTCTCTATTATATTATGCAAGTATTATACATACATAAAAAAACTTCCTCTTGAATCACTCTATCTATAAAAAAAACCGCATAAAAATCCGTTGCGTAGTTTTAAAGATCTAAGCATACATAGGGACATACAGACAGCGGGAAGCGACTTTGTTTTATACTATGTATTGATAACGGGCAGAAGCAAGTAATAAATAGTATAATGAGAAAATGTACGATGAACTTGAGTGAAGGTAGGGTCTATAGCGTCGCAATAAATTGAAGCCAAAGCTAAAATATACTCCGTTCCGTTTAAGGATTGCATGATAGGTAGGTATAGATGTTGTAAAAAACATGAGGCGATGGAACGATTGAGATATGTTTAGTAATGGCGGAAAACGAAAGGAAGTGCGGCGGAAAAAGGCGCCTTTATTCGACGGCAATTTTATTCTACCTTCACACAATAGGCATGCGAGGAATTCTCAGCATATAATGCAATGTAGGTAGACCGCGGCCGCCGGCTGGGAAAACTCATTGGACCATTCCATTTGATATCTCTTCGAGTTTTATAACTGGATAATGATTTATAGAAAAGGGCTTTATGTAGTAACCAATGATATATTATATAAGGTCTCATTTGAATAATGCACGATATTTTGCATGACGAGTTAGTAAATGCTAATGATGATATACCTATTTACCTACCTTATACAAAAATAAAAATACTAAGGTATTTGTTCCTAACAGTGACCTATGGTTAAATCACTCGTTATCAACCAGCTGGATCAACCAACAGAAAAGATTTATACCATCCGATTATTTTTATGGTAGGTTACCATTTACTGAAGGGGCATGTAAAATATCATTGCATTATTGTAATCAGACCTAATATAAAAATCTGATAGTGTTATCTGTAACAATAATGGAATGATTGCAGTTGTCTCTGAAAATTGGCAATCCCAATGTGTTCGATTGAAAGTCACGGTGAAGTCGGACAATTGCGGAGAAGCTCAGGATTGTTCAGGGAAGGGAGTGTGCTACACAAATGTATCGATGGTACGTGTATTATACCAAGGAGAAGTAATATCACTATAGATTGTTTTATTATATTATTTGTTGTTTAAACGTTTAGCCTACATTTATTTATATTTTATAAACATTATGGTTTCCGACACAGAATGAATCACGAATTTATGAAATGGGTGACGGTAGCGAGACTGGTGGCGACTGACTTGAATTCGATCCCAAATATTATTACCATTTCGTATCGTTTCTCGTTCGCCATGGTATAGATATGCCTAGAATACTGATGCCACTAGCGGCTGTCGGTATAATCGATGTGTGGTGTCGCAGGAAGGGTACGAGTGCCAGTGCTGCGGCGGGTACGTGGGGCCGCGCTGCGAGGAGCGGGACGCTTGCAATCCATCACCGTGCCTGAATAACGGCATATGTGTCGACCTCACGCAACCTTTCAACGGTGCCAACTACCGCTGCCTTTGCCCTTATGGTATGAACCTATATATACTTAAAATGAGGCCGATGATGAAATGCAAATTCGACGGGCCCATTATCAATTCCTAATGTGCATATACAACATAATATTATGCAATAGGCGCAGTGTTACACAATCTTATAGGACACTCGTCCATTGTTAGTCATTATATGTATATGTATATATATGTTAGTCATAATATTCATAGTAAATTATAATGAAGCACGTCTCTGCTACAGTTACCACCTGTCCATAGTAGTGATGTAACGAATGTTGGATTTTTGACATTCGCGAATGCGAATGCGAATGCGAATATTTGGCTCCAACATTCGCGAATGCGAATGCGAATGCGAATGTTCACTTTCAAATAACTCGAAATTGAAAATCTAAAATTCCCGATGCGTCTGCTTTTTAAACTACAAAAGAGCTGATGATTTTCAAACGGCTGAACCGATTTTCATGAAACATAGCTAAGAACACACTCGCTCTCGAATCCCATTCGAACAAACAAAACAGCATTAGAATCGGATCATCTGCTTGGGCGCTACGATGCCTCAGACAGACACACAGATATACATGTTAAACTTATAACACCCCCTTTTTTTCATCGGGAGTTAATAAAGAGCGCGCAAAATGTTAGATTGGTTTGACATTTCGTGTTGGCCGAACATAGCCGACCATACCAGTTGAAAGAACGAAGTTCAATACGGTCACATAAAGTTAATACGAAGATATTTGTTTTGATTTGAGGGTAGTTTAGTATTATAGCATTAATCAAATTTAATTGATATTAAAGTTTTATTGAGTTTGTTAATAATTTAATTAGACTAACGAGAAACATCCTATTTATAATTAAGTTGCCGACCTAAAGACAGTCCCATATTTTTTAAAATTCAATTATAAGTAAATATGTGAATAAGTGCATTATGTACAAGTGAGCTAAGTTGATAATTACATTCCGATCGAGGCTGGTTTGTAGCCCGAGACTAACGCGAGGGCTGTGATAGAGCCAAGGTGTGTAATGAACAATGCTCACGCGTTTCATACGACATTTTACAACATGCGACTAAAAAATATTAAAATATCAATCTTAATTGAAAATACACTATTCACGAATTAGTTTAAGACCTAGAGAATTGCAGAACGAAGGAAAAAGAAAGCAAGATGGCGCACCGTAAGTTTTTAGGGTTTCATAGTCAAACTAAGAACCCTTATAGTTTCGCCACGTCCGTCTGTCCGTCTTCCCGTTCCTCTGACATCACAGTAATTTTATTCAGAGACTATACGAAACTGTGTATTTAAATATTGAAAACAAATTTATTCCATTGGAGGTACCTCCTGTACTTAAGAAAGGGGAGTGAACAAAATGTTTACTCACCCCCTTAAGTTAGGTATTGTTCAGAAGGTATTTAAAAATAATTTGAAGGTTTCTTTGACAGATTTTCAATATTAATTCCTGTTTACGAAATATTGAGCTTCAAAGTGGCCTTTTTACGTGAGTAGCGAGATTCATCCTTTAATTAGAACCACATTATAAATGGTTTATTATAGTTCATTACTTTAAAAAAATCATATAATTAATTGCCACTGATTGTGCACCCAGTCTAATCACAACATAATTATTTGAATTTAAACTCCTTTTAATAACTTTTCATGAATATAAAAATAAAATAAAGGTTTATGTCACTTTTGCTTAAGATGTCTATGAATGCCGGTTAATAAATTTGGTAACAGAATTTCTTACTATTTTATTTATACGTTAGCCAATAGTTTATTTCGCAGAAATTTATAGGTTACGAAAGCCGCCGTATTCGATGTTTCATATCAATAAAAACAATATCACTTTTATTTTTAGGTTTCCGTATTATCTAAACGTGGCGGGATATCTACGGAATCCTATAGTATGCGTATTCTGACATGCATTTGGCCGGTTATATTTATCTATGGGTCTGGCAAAGCCGCTAACAATTATTATAATTATGATTTGAAATAGTAGTAAGTTTCATCTACAATGATATTTAATGTGAAATAAATTTATTTAAATAATAAATGTATTAATTTATAATATTTAATAAAATAAATACTATTTTCAGGATAACTCTTTACTAAGATTAAAAAAATGTAAAGTCAAAAGCCCTAGTACGTAATAAGCTGCTTTATAAACCTAAAACGGTGCAATAAGGGCACCCTACGAACAAGTTTGTTGTAAATGTATATAATTCTTACAAGTTGTAGTAAAATTCCATATCTATCTATAGATAATTTAGTTTTTGTTTTTTAAAAACATTCGCCAAACATTCGCATGGATTCTTGCGAATGCGAATGCGAATGCGAATGTCAAAAAATATGCGAATATTCGCGAATGCGAATGCGAATGCGAATATTCGTTACATCACTAGTCCATAGCTTATCTTTTTAGTAATATGAGGATAACGTAGTGGGTTGCACTTTTACTTATATATTATCATTTCCTACTATATGTTACAATGTACTGCGCAACTGTTTGTTATCCCTATATATCAATAAATAAATAAATATATCAAGGACAAGTGGGATCGGCATTTCAAATTACATAATATTGATAAATTATTTTTAAGAACTCAAGCATAATCACTGTTTCTAATGTCGCTATCATGACAGGTCGTGGATTTTTGTTTATAACAACCAATTATTTAAATAATACCTTAAGCTGTCAGATACACTTAAGTAAGTGTCAATGGCAAAGTGGATGACAATAAATTATAGTGATCGTCGTCATCGGAGCGACCTTGGTGTTGAGTGAAAGGAAACACTAACAGTGCCCGAGGGCTAATATATTCCGTCTGCCCACTCGATAAACAAATCAAAACCGAAGCAATAACATGTGAGCCTCGATTTTTTTTCATTTTTTTTTCGGTCAATTAATCTGCAACGTGACGCAATTCGGGCAGCGCCGGCGTGCGGCGCGCGTTATTACGCAATATGCAACTGTTTTTGCACGAATTAAACCCGACGGAAAAGGGTTGATGGAAAATTCCGAGAGGCTTTTATTGTTGTCCGTTTTATACGCATGGATTCATTTAATAAGTTTGGATTTTTACGGACACCATTCCGCTCCTGGCTATGGGGAATGGTTATGGTTTTCATAAATTAATTGCATCTAGGATCATGACAAGAAATCAATCGCAACTAGCAAGGAATTAGGTACAATTTGAATTAGTTCACATTGTAGTCACAGTATGGAGTATAGTGGATACTGAAATTGCGTCTCACACTTTTTAATCTTGACGCAACGCTGAGATGATATCAATTTGGCACCTTTACGTGCAGCATCGTAGCTTTTGAAGGGATGAAACGATTTCAACGCTTTTTTTCTGTTTGATGATTGGATGTCTAGATTGACTACATCTGCATAATTGAAAACGATTCTGTGATTTAAGGGTAGCCAAACGGGTGTGGTTTACGAATTATTTATTATCTATTTTGCCCCATACGCACTTAATAATATGTTGTTTTTTCGGTCAGGTTTCACTGGTAGAAAATGTGAGAGGGATCCCTGCTATTCGTCGCCATGTTTGAACGGTGGCTCCTGCATGAGTATGGCTATGAACAACTCGGCGACTTTCCACTGCGTGTGCGCAGACGGCTGGACGGGCGCGCACTGCGAGCTCGCAGCGGCGGGCGGCGCGTGCGCCTCCAACCCCTGCGTCAATGGCATCTGCATCGAGCAGATAGATAATGAGTCCGGTGGACAAGATTACCGCTGCTTTTGTCAACCTGGTGAGTTCAATCCTACTAATATTATAAATGCGAAAGTTTGTCAGTGTGGAGGTATGTTTGTTATTCTTTCACGCAAAAACTACTGAACGGATTTGGATGAAATTTGGAACACAGTTTATAACCGGGATTAACACATATAATAGTTTACTTAAGTCTACGCGGACGAAGTCGTGGGCAACAACTAGTGTACTATAAAAATAAAGATTATGTATGAAAAAAATATTACAATACCAAGGTCCCTGATTACGTCAGGGGAGAAGCGGCAACTGTGCACTCTGGTGCAGTCATTAAAAAATAAAGAAGCTGGTAAGTTCATAATCAGTAAAACCTTTACAATCAATCATTATAAAGGTTATTTTTTTGGAATCTTCTATTTTTTCAGCCATATTCGGTATAATTTCAAAATTATTTTATATAATTTTATTCCAACCCATAGTTCAAGTTCTACTCAATTTGTGTTTTTGTAGAACTAAAACACCTATACTAGATACTTTGACTATTAAATCAACATGTAAACGAATTAATTCATTGTATTATTAAGACTTCGACTTTTAAGCTCAGTAAATGTGACGTTTTAAGAGCCATTTATACTAGATCTAAAAGTTTTATTACAGGCTTATTGCCTCCAAGCGTAATAGAAACTGCATCCCCGCTACCTTTTACGACGTCGCACATTAATGACATAGTTGGCACTATGTTTTTCTAGACCAGCTCTACGTATCTTATTAACTACTTATTTGTGTCTCTTTTTTGTGTTTTACATAGGTATTTGGACCGCTTCGTCAATCTAGCGGTCGCGAGCGAAGCCTCGATCATGAGTAGGTCCTATAGTTATTTTATCGTACAATGTATGGCGCTGGGAACTCATACCATCGTATCCGCGAAAACTGCGTATTAAATGTATAAACCTCTGCTTCCTCTACCTCTGATTAATTATAATAACAATCAAAATTAAAAGCAGCTGAAACTTGTAGGTTGGGAAAATAAAACCTACTTACATACCTACTAGTGATCTAGTGATCTACACGAGTGTTGGAAGGTTGCCCACAGCCGCTCTCGCTGTGGTTTTGTCCGCCGCCACGAATTCGTAGTCATCCACTTGAAAGTTTCGTTTTGCAATGAATTTTAAAATACGTAACAGAAAGGAAATGAGTCCACTGAGAGAAATGTTGGTCGTGCCTCGGTTTTTTAGATTACACTTACTAGATGAGTGTGTTTTTCAAATTTCTTAGTAAAAGTACTAAGATGTGTGAATCATAATTTCTATATTATGTTTATCACTTGCTTACGGTGAAGGAAAGATCGTGAGGAAACCTGCATGTTCTATAAATACTAACCATTTTTCGAAAGACATGTGAATCCGCCAACCTGTACTGGGCCAGCGTGGTGGATAACGGCCTGAATCCCCCTCGTAGTGAGGGGAGGCTAGTGCCCAGGTGTGGGCACATCAAAAGGGCTTAATTATTATTAAGTACCTACTAAAGTAGGTTTTCACTTTAATAGGCTCTCCCAAGTAATCTGCAAAACATACGTACTTAGTAAATCGTACATCAATAATGTAATCGTAAGTATAACAACTAGGTACCTACTTATTAGTGTGAATGGAATCGAAACTTGAATCGGCAGACGATCCCTTGACTTTCGATCTCAAGCAAGGGCTTCTTTTGTTTTTATAGTATTACAATGCAAACGCTCTATATTTACCAGAGATAAGAATAATAATCTAATTTCAAATATGCTATTTATATGCATGAATATAAAAGTGGCTCCGCTACGCAGACACGATAACAACTTTGACGTGTTTGCGCACGTCGCCTTCCCTAAACGAATTGCATTTATAAATACATTGTTGCGCAAGATGTTTTGTCAGTACCCTTGATAAGTCAAGGCTTTCTTTTTACTTTTATTTATTTATTTATTAGAACGGATAATACAATACAAAGCAACAACAATTAAGTATAAACAAATTTGAAATATAAAATGATCAGGCATCTATCTCGCACAACTTCAAGCATACCAACATAATCTTCACCCATTGCGTGACTTCGAAAAAAGGATGTGGTTCTATGTTCGCTATTTTTTGAAGCGAAGTATCTATATGGACTTTCGGGCCGCTCGCCGCGCGGCCAGTCTATCCGTGCTAAGCGTCAGTAGCGTCACACGATACATATGGGTATACAGAGTGCCAGCTGCAGCACCCTACACGTTATACTATAAAGCTTCGCTTCTTTCGGGCGTTCCTAGACGGCACTGTTTTTTTAGCTATTTATGCAATTATGCAATCTCCGAAATCTGCCTTACGGTCTATAAGGTATATTAAAGTCTCAAAAAAGTCATTTGAGTAAATTGTAATTCAGATATTACATGCCTACTTTCTGAAATACATAAGCAACTGAATTCAGTGTGACCTCCAAAACATTGCTTGAAAACAAATGCGAGCGAATTAATCAGGAGTATTTTTGTTCAAGGGAAATCCGATGGGGGTGCACGTAAACATGCCCCAGGCGAATTGTGTTTCGTTATGAGGAAGTTGGAACTTGATCGTGTATTTATTCTTACCCCTTCACCTTATCCCTTTGCCAATACACATAATAATATATACACGTCTTATAACTCTTTTATCCTGCTCGTTCAATTGAAGCGGATAATTAGATGATACTATCTTCATTAGTCGGTGATCCCCAGTAGAAACGCCGATCGGCAAAGCTACGTGGTTTTGTCGTAAATAATGTAATTTTTTTTTCATTACTCATACTCTGAAAGTAGGTCTGAAGTTGCCTGAGAAGCGGGTTGAAAGTAATACTTTTCAGGCCCGGGAGTTTCGCTTTCGACTGACAGCTGTCAAATTATAAAAAAAAAACTAGTTCCATTTTCACATTTCTATGGAACCATGTTCAAACTTTTTCTACAGTCACTCAATTACAGCACGATGTAAAATTGAAATAACATAAAGTTAAGTATTAATTCAAGAATACTTTTTTTTAAATGACTTAATTATAATTTAGTTTCAACAATTTCTTTAAAATAACATAGATTTGGGCAAAATATTTAAAGATGAAAATGAAAAATAATGGCTAAATAATGAAGTTGGCCGGCCAACGAAAATAAAAACAAAATAGGCGGCAATCCGATTATTTTTTTTCGAGTTGTAGAGTATTGTTTATACTTCCTTGTATTATTTATTTAGCCAATTCCTGTTTTTATTTTTATTTTCCTTGTATTCGTAATGAAAAGCACAGTGTTTACTTCGGGTGAAAGACTTATTTTGTCCCTCGAACTATTAGCGCCCTCGCTTCGCTCGGGCGCCAAACCCCGTCTCGGGAATAATAAGTCATTTTCACCACTCGTGTAACAATGTACTATTGTGTGTACCTGTACCTATATTGTACCCAACGAGAGCGGAGGCCCCGGAAATTAACACTGCACATTTTTAAATTATAATTGCGATATGGATAGAAGAAGATAAGTCTTAAAAAATATATAAAAAGTCCTTATTGTTACATTTTACAGAAATTTTTAGCTATTTACTCTTTAAAAAAAATAAAATTACAAAATAAAATAATAAAAGCAAAAAAATTAATTCAAAAGAGCGGTGCTATTTCACAGCTATAGGTACGTGTTAGAATCTACTGTTACCTATATTTTAGGGTACACCGGAGAAAGCTGTGAACTTCAGTACAATGAATGCGAGTCGTCTCCCTGCGCCAACGGCGGCACCTGCACAGACCGCGTCAACGGATTCGCGTGTACCTGCGGCCGCGGCTACAATGGCAACATTTGCCAAATAAAGGTTTGTCATGTGTATTTTTCTATAGTCCTACTTCTTTCTATAGTTCTCTTTCTTGTAATGCGCCTTGCATTTCGACGTAGCCATATTATAGAACTTACTTGTGTACCATCTAAAATATATTAATTCACCCAAGAATCAAATATTTTTGCTCTAGGACCGATACAATTTATAAACACAAAATGTAGAGACAAACAAGTTCTTGATATAAGGTTGAAGAAAAGTATGGACATGTGTATACATTAGTCTTATGTGCAGGTGGACTTATGCTCTCCGAATCCGTGTCAAGCGCCGAGGTTCTGCGTGGACCAGGGCAACAGCTACTCGTGCGAGTGTCCGAGGGGTTACAGCGGCGATGAGTGCCAGACACCAGCTAGATCTGTAACTATACTTGTTTAACTAATAAATCCAGCCAACACCGATGACTAATACCTCGGATAACTAAAACTTCCTGTTTATGACTTCTAGGATTGTGACAACAATCCTTGCCTCCACGGTGGGACCTGCTGGAGTGGTATCGGCTCTTTTTACTGCTCCTGCCGCCCAAGATACACTGGCAAATTTTGTGAAGGTACTTTCGTATTTCATTTAACAGCTTAACTAGACTCTACATAAACTGTGAGATAATTTATTCACATTATAATCAATGTTTTCGACTCTCTTTATTTCATTTCTCCAGAGGACGTGATACCGGAATCAGTAGTGGGCAGCGAGGAGGACATGGATATAAGAAGCAGGTCGAATGAGGGCGGCGGTGGAGGCTCGGTGCGCGAGGTCAGGATGCCGCTAGGACTCTACCACGACCGATTGCACAACGTGTACATAGCAGCCGGCACGCTGGGCGCCGCTATCGCTATTGTGGGAGTTGTGGTGAGAAAATAACTGGCATAATTAACATTATCATTAAATGTTATTAAGGTATTTAGTAAAATAATAGAGACAAGTGATGACATATCCAGCGTACCTGGCAAACTATGCGCACAGAATTCAACTTCATTGGTTCAAATAAAAAGTAATGCATACAGAAGCATAGGTACTAGTTGTTTCGGCGGTTTAAACTATGATCGTAACAACAAACAAAATCATCTCGTAGAATTCCTTGCGTATTTTTCTCTACATTTTGTCCCAAGCCAAATATGTCAAAAGGTGAAGTCTTAAGAGATGAGTTATAGATAGGTATTATCATGATGGATGGTTAAATTATCGGAAAGTTTGCTCAAGCATGCAATGTTGCTACATTTCCAAGGTTTTCGGAAAGGAAAAGTGAACACCTGCATAGCAACACCGATATTTTCGTTTCAGATAAGTAATGCTATTCCATTTTTGGTATACAATAATTAATCGATCTTGCCATTCCGTCATCGTTTATTTTTTTCGTATTGTAATGTTGTCATATATGGTAATACTTAATTATTTTATACAACATCGTGTTTAACATTGAATCTTATACATAAACAACGTTTTATTAATATTAATAAATCTCCGCTTAGACATTTACGAGTATATCTTCACGCTCAGTAATTTGCTAGTTTAACAGAAATATAGCTTCATGTAAATTACTTACATAATTGCGTTATCTTTGCTACATTCAGGTTTCCAACTACCAATTTTGTAAACATGGCTGCAAAAGCTAAATTTTCTCTGAACTCGCACGAAATAAAACAGACTACAAAAAAAAATAAGTAGAAAGAAATAGGATATAGTTGAATCAACTGCCTGTCTGATAATTTATAATAATAATTTAATTAAGAAGGGGGAATAGAAGACGTGAGAAATTATCGACTACATTTCATTGAAGAGTGGGAGACAAAGATAACTGTATAGACTGATTCCCACGGAAACAAGACCTCAGAGTTACTCCCTTACAGAATATGAAAATTACCTCCAGGTATCGGCATGCCACTGCCGCGTCAACAAGACATACTCCCGCTTGTTGTCGCGCCTGTACCGCGTGACGGAGCCGGGCCCGCCGCACCACTGGCTGCAGGACAAGCGCGCGCCCCCGCACGCCGCGCCCTACCCCGCGCCCTCCGCCGGCCTCGACACCACCGACATGTACTACACCCTCGACTTCAGCGACAGCCAGAGCTCCCCGCTTATTCAATAGCAATCATTCCAGAACTGCCCCGAAGGGGAACGGTTCCAATTTCAAATCTAAACGAGGGGGTGAATTTTGTTTTTTTGTTTCCGGACGGCTATTCCTTTTGGTACAGTCCACATGAAAAGCCTTTGATACAGCTAGTTTCAAAACTCATGATACAGTTTAATCAATATTAATACCACATAGCGATCTAGTATTTTAAAGGGCCTCACAGGCTGTTGAATTCTATGAAAAATTCAGGATTGATGAGTTTTTAAACATTTTATTTTATTATCATGTTCATCGTGGACAGTACTCGGCGTTGAAGTATTAAGACGGAACCTGTAGCGACCGTAGTTGCAGAGTACGTAGATTAGCTTGAAGGAAAGTCCTAAACTAGCAGAAATCAAGAAATTGTATCATAAATTAAAAAATTTGGTACAATAATCTGATGGGCGTTAGAAAATATTGATAGTGTTAAGCCATTAAGTCGTAGCCAAGACAAGATGATACGTACCTACCTACTATAAGTATTGTAATAAATAATAGCGTTATGTCCTGCTGTTCGTGCGTATAGTTGATTTATATTGATACTTATATAATGATGGTTTAATTAATCCCTGTATTTAACGATTTAATTCAATAAATATATCGATGAATAGATTTAATAAATACAAGATTTTAAAATTTAAATTACCAAAATGTTGCATGCATAGTATTTTGTTATCAGGATTAGGGAAAGATGCCAAACTAAATAAATTTTGTATTAATTACAATCTAAATGTTGTGTTGTACGATGATTAAGACATTCAATTTCGATTCGATTTATAAATACTTAGTTAATGTAACGGTGTAGTAGGTTGTTGTTAGGGAGCGACTTATAATATCTTTAATATATTTCGAAACAGAGCATTTTGATTTTTCGTAGACACAAAGTGCCTGTTAGAACGAAGGGAGACACTTGGCATTCGGTTTTTTAAGTCATATTTGATGTAACCCGGCTAAAAATAGAAGGTGTAATTGTGTTCTCATTGTCTATCTATTCATAATTGTAATTGTAATCGTCAACAGTATGTGTCGACATTATGAAATATTTGACTGATCTTCAAATTAGATGTGTCTCAAAACTTAGGTCTATCAATAGCTTGCTTTTTATGTCGGTGTATAACATTTTATAACAGCGTTTCTAAAGAGACTGTGCCTGTGCGTAACTTACATGTTTAGTTACTACACTGTTTTAATTAACAAAAGTAACAACATCCGAACTTCACCTTTTTGGATGTCTGTTAGTTTTAGGTACCCTTTCCGTATTTAAATAAAAAACTTAGATGTTTTATTATGGATATAAAAAATGTTATGTCTAATCACAATCAGAGTTTTCACTAAAAATATTTTCTTTGAATTAAAATCATTAGCATGAGTATAAAAATCTTCAGAAACGCTATTGTAGTATAGTAAGTTTAAGGTAAACGCTAACTTATAATTGTCGCTAGTAAATGTAATGATAGTTTAAGTATATACCTACTTACGTTCTTTGATCTCTATCTCGATGCTTTCGTGAATCCTTCTGCTTCTAAATGTACATACTGTGAGGTCTAATGTTAAAGTGAGTACTTAGCTATTAATGTACAATCATTAAATGAAAATGAAAGTTCAAATCATTTTTCTTTACATTACACTTTTCTACATATAAGTACACCTACCTAAATAACGAAACGACCGCAAACACGGAAAAAATTGACAGTGATACTAATAGGTTATTTTTTTGAGATTTGAATTAATTTATTGAGGGTCGTAAATGTTTTTATTTATTCATTTATTCACCAGCGTAGGTAAATATATTTATAACCTACCAAAAACAGCAGGTCAAAAAACTTATATATATCTTAGTTTAGTGATGAATAAATTACCTTCTGATATTAGGTGTGTGTATGCGTATAGCCAGAGTAATGAAACTATAGTTATGTTTTGAAGAAAAACATTTTTATTTAGATTATAAACTTTGATAAAAATAATTATATTAATAATATTTTTATGACAACTTACAAATATTCATATAAAAGAATAACGTAACATCTATTCAATTAAACCTTAAGTACAGTACAATTTAATAACGAAAATGTGCTACCACTTTCGGGTTGTGTTTAACTAGTGTGACTAATATCTCTCCGAGCCGTGCGCCCGCGCCGCGCCGCGCCGCCGCCGCCGAGCGCATTTATATAATTTAACAATAATTATCGATCCAATTTACGCAATAAACACCGCTTCTATATAATTACACACAATTTATAGTAAAACTCTGATTACATTGCACAACCATGTTGAGTGGCGCCCTGCGTCTGGCGGCGCCGGCGACGCGCCCATTCTACCTACTAAACTGTGTATTATTGCTACTGACATTTGTGACTTATGACGAGATTCTGAATCACGAGCTAACATCATTGTAAGTAAACATTAAAGCTGCACAATTTATATTAAAATAAGTACATAAATAAATATAATTACTTGAATACGTATAAGTATAAAAACAATGCTGTTGGAGCCGCCCCTCGCCGAGCGCGGGTGCGGACTTTGAGCAATGAGCGCGTAAAATATAACATTTTCAAAGAACTAGAGATCCAGTCGTGGACAAATATAACAAGTGTACGACAGCCGAAGTAATGGAAGATAGAACACTGCGAAGGACGGAACAAGTCACAACGCAATCGCAGCTAGTGCTGAGTGAAACAAAAACAACACATAATGCATAAAATCTTAATTAAAATTCGATGCCTATCTGCAAGTCACATGCGACAAAGCAAATAAAATTATCATTATGTTAAAAGAATCTACACCTAAGAACATACGTCCTACTCTAAATTATGTCATAATATGGCAGTTAATCGAACCGTCCGCACTAGGCACATCTCTTAAAATATTGCTATCCTGGGCGACTTGGTCTACGACACGTCTTTTCACAGATAAGTACAGAACCTTGTTCCGCATTTCAAATATTCGGTGGAAATAACTTAATAATAATAACTTTTTTTATTAGAATTAGGTAAGTATTCATTTTTATAAATTCGACACTGATTATAATTTTGCCTACCATAGATTTTTGTCATGATTTATTATTTATACCTCTAGGCACTACCTATAGGAGAGGCATCGATACCTGTAGGTATTGAAACATAAAACTCATAATTTTAAAATTTTCGTAGGTACAAAATATAGTTGAGAGTTTTTTCACAAACGAGTAAAACTAAGTCGCTACAGAAAGATGGTTCTATTCGGCACAAAACCTTAAAATATAAATAAGTCTTGGACGTAAAATACTTCATAAACTAAATCGTTGTCATGGCCCGATAACCTACGTATCGAAATTCGTTTAATATAATAAATCTAATATCATTAAAAACCTTAAAATTATACACAAACCACTCCCATCGTTGATCATGTTAATGTTGTTCGGATGGACGATTTTTTGTGACTTTGTTTATTATGACTATTACAATATCCAACATTATGCAAAATCGCGACTCTGTCTCGTAAAAATTGAAAATTACTTAATCGCTTCCAGTTCAAACTAAACTTATTGTTTTTTTTTTTAAACATTTTATGATAGATACGAGTTTAATAATTGAATTCAACAATTGGTGCGTATCAAAAATAATATTCGTCGACTATGGAAGCAATGTTCGCGTGTTTGAACCTAAAACTAAAATCAAATCTACGTGAATGAATTGAGCGAGCTTATAAAGCAAACTTATGCTTACAAAACTTAACAAAGTGGATGGCATTTAATTTGACTTAACTCACTTACATTAAGATATTTTAACATAATTATTATGACAAAGGCACTTGGCGCTTTTACTCAGTGTAGATATAATATACCTACCTAATTACAAGTTTGTGACAAGATTTCTTACTTTATCATCATGGCAAGAATAAAAGGTACCTGTTGAAACGTTAACTACATACCTAGTATGATAACCGGGTGAATGGCACACGCGTTCTATTCAGCAACAGACCATCGTCATTTACATTATAACATTACATTTAAACGAACGAAATGTTTATTTCTAGTCACCAAACATATTTTTTTCTTTCGCCATCACCGGCAACGGAATCACGGTGTAATTTCATAAGGCACTATAGTATATAATATTTACACAACGGTCCCGCCTCGAAAGCTCAGCTCACAACGACAACCCAAAGATTTTGTGACGTTCGGTTACAGTATAGTGATGATGAATCGCTTACAAGTAAATTTCAACCTGAGATCGACACTTTTGAGACAATATAATCCCATAAAGATTTTTCACGTGCAAGGGAATGTTAGGATTTGGACCGGCGGCGGCGCTTGGATCGCGTCGTAGGGGCGGGCCGGCAGGCGGCGCGCTACGGGTCGAGCGGCAACTCCACGAACGTGATGTCGTACAGGCGCTCGTCCTCGCTGGCGCCCGCCGGCCGCACCTCCAGCAGGAACAGGTCCTCGTTGCAATAGTACGCCAGCATTTCATCGTCAATTTTGGCCGTAATCCTGAAATAAACTTTTCGTTAGTTTTCACGAATAAAACCTCGAAATTTAATTATGGAATTGAATCAAACGGGTAATCGTGCAATTTAGAAACCATTATTCATATCAAGGAGTCGAAAGAGGTAGACCTCCCAGACAAATATTTTAGTCGCAAATTAATTGTTATACTGTAATTAGGTGCACGATTAATTCAGTGCGAGTGCTTCCCAGCGATGCGATTAAGGTTGGTACGGGCTCAGATTAAGGTGTCGTGTCGGATTAGGGGTGATTAAGTGGCACCTGTGAAGCTCATTAGGTAGTCGTGGGGACTTCGTTTCGTTAAGCTTTAAGTTAGTGGCGCGCCCTCGGGACAAGCGATGCTCCATTAACGCGAGGCGGCCGGTGCTTTAACGCTTTGAGAACTGTCTAAGGCCAATGAAAACCACTTACCCTTTCTTGTTCTTTCGATAAAGGTTATTAATTGCCGAACTTGAAATTTTGTACTTATTCTCAATCTGAAAATAAGCAAAAAATAAAAGAATTACAATGGGCCTTTCGCCATCTTCAACCGAGACGTCTCGTCTAACGGAACCGCGGCGTTCAGTAACCGGCGTAGTGGTTTCGAGGGACAATTCGCGAGGACCAGCCGGGGTCCGGCGGCGGCCGGCCGCGCGGGGGTTAATTACAACATGCAGTTATGATGATCGTGTGTTTATTAGACGGGGTTATGAAGCGTCAGCTGCCGCGGCGCGCCCGGCGCCGCCGGACGAAGCGTCTCGATTTCTGGCTATTATTCCAAAACACTAGACACATCCATCAAAGATCCACGAGAAACCGAGAGCGGTTCTGACCGACTCGCTCGCTCGTGTTTACTGGTTAACCGATATCACCGGGGTTATTCTTGTGCTGCCGCTAGGGGCGGCTGTACCTTCGATACTTCATAATTAAAGTGTTGCCAGAATAGAGCATGATCCAAGTGGAGTTCAGAATGTATATAAATCATCGTTTCTTTCTATCAAATGGCAACACTTGCAACTACGTGAATCGTGATGTATCGAAGGGCGGGCATTTATATCAAACAATAGTTTAAAAGCAATAATAACCCAACGGCTAACATGAACTCACATGGCAACATTGAGCATTGAACGATCCCGTTGAGCTATTGCAGTACCCACTCTAGTTAAGCAGTAGCTTAGTTGGAGGGGTTATATGGAATATTAGTAATGTGCATCACATTTCTGAGGCTATTTTTAGCGATTAGAAAATATCGCTATCCCAATATACCTAGCCAAAAACCATTTTCAGTTCTGATTCTGACGTACTAAGTATAAGATAACTTAAGTTTAAATCGGATTTAACCATGTGTCTTTAATTTCATGATAATCCTGAGTATAATATCAAATGATTCTAATTAAACAACACCGAACCCCTTCCTAAATTGGTTTTTATTAAATGTTTTGTACATATTTCTACCCTGCAGATATAAAGGTAGGTACTCACAGCATGCAGCAAGCCCTGCGTCGTGGGCGGGACGACGTGAAGCGGCGTGTACACGTCCTCTTGGTCCTGTCGTACGTACAGCATGATGCGCTCGCTGAGCGGCGGCGTGGACATCCGCGGCCGCTTGCCCAGCACGCCCTCCAGCTCCAGCGAGTCCTTGCGGTCGCTGTAGGGGGACAAGCAGCCCACGTCCCGGTACCTGCACACAACAACAGTTATTATATTATTACTAGCTGACCTGGAAAACGTTGATTTGCCATATAAATTATTAAGGGGTGGACCACCGTTAACATTTATGGGGTATGGAAAATAGATGCTGACCGAATCTCAGACCTACCCGATATGCACACAAAATTTCATGAAAATCTGTATAGCCATTTCGGAGGAGTTTGGCAACAAACACCGCGACACGAGAATTTTTAATTAGAATGTTATATACATATAAACCTTCCGGAAGAAAATCTCTATAGTGCAAACCGCATCAAAATGCGTTGTGTAGTTTAGAACAGCTTATCTTGACGAATTATAGTGGTTTATTTGGTTATGAATTGCATTGTTTATAACCAAATCAATTTTAATACGTGCTTACCAAAAATGAGTACTAACACTTAACTCAGTATGTTATAGAAAAAAGCATAAAAAAATAACAGCCATCTTGACAATTCAGATCGTAAAGTCGCAAAATACTGTTGCCAAGAGTATAATGTTAATACGCGTCCGTTTATACCTACTTGTGATATTCATTAACAACCATCTATATTCCTATTAACGATTCCACGATCTATTCTATCCATATATTAATGTCATAGCACAGTAGACATTAAATAGCATGAACGATAATAACTACAAATCACTGAGATGTAAAAATTATTTATGTGATCTGTGCAATATCTGTCAGGAATATAAAGTATGTGTTATACTGGGTGTTTAAAAAGTCCGAAATAATTATCTATGTACATAGGTGACGGTAGCCGATACATATATAGATGCCTTATGATGACAGACTTCACCTAACTATCATGTGTTTTGAGTTACGGGCCTTTGAATATTTGTCAAAACTTTTTATTGCGGCCTTAGACCACGTCAAATCGTCTAAAACACAGTGTAAACAGCGTCTAGGAGTAGTTGTCACCAACATTCAAGAAAAAAATGCATAAAATTGCATAGAAGACTGAGAGATATTCACATTTTTTTTATACGGTCGGATTTTTTAGACTGTGTTCCTATTTCTATGTTTGATACGCATGCAAACTCTAAGTATTATGTAGGACTTTTGAGACATCCTGCAGGTGGAACACTCACGCTGGCGTGTCTGGTGGGAAGTGATTGTGGAATTTGAGCGCCGGCGCCTGAGGCTTCGCCGCGTGTAACAGGAAGGGCGATGCTCCCTTGAGGTGGGCTTCCGCTATGGCCGATTCTTCGTGCCCGTAGAAGCCCTGTATATCCATTCCTGCCAGTTTGTCGATGTCCTCGGCTGGGTTGAACAGCACGGGCGGCTTAGCCAGGTCCGCCATCGAGTAGAACTCGCTGCGCTCCGTCACCGGGTGGTAGATCTCGTCTAGTTTCTTTCTATTTGTTGCTGACATTTTCCTCTTCGCTGCTCTTCTTTCTTCATCTCTTGTTTTTCTTTCGGCACCCTTTAAGAAAATGAAAATGATAAAATTAAGCATAAAATAACTAATATTAATGATATAAATAACTAACTACGCTAACTACATAATAAAATAACTAACTAATATTAATGAATACGTTTTACGTTACGTTGAGATTTGATTATTGTTGAAAGAACAGTATGTGATTCTCACCTTATCACAGAACACTTTAATTTGACAGTAGCCTCTGTGATACACTTGCGTGTCCCGCGGGTCTTCAAACGTATCGATCTGTATGTGTAGTGGTAAACCCTGTAACGAAACATACAACAGTATTAGATATATGACAACATTCTAGATACTTTCGATTTTTTTGTTTCTAATTGCAAAATGATGCCTAGCCATCTGTGTCAATTTGATTTCAGCCATATGGGGAGTTCGAAAGAAGGTTAGGCCTAATTGACCAATTACATGAAGACATATCTCTCACGCTATTTTCGTATCCACATGATCTCATACATAGTCATATAAACAAATCGACTGTATTTTGAGTCAAGCAATTTCACGCTTGAAGTCTACACTTATCTTAGAATGATAACACAAAAAACGGTTTTAATAAACGTTCATAAGGGATAATTGCGATAAATTTACGAATAAGGAAAAAATATGCACGTGTCTGAATCGAATTGCGTTAAAACGTCTTAATTGCGTTCGTTCGAGGTCGGTGCTGCGGCGGCGTCACCGCGCATTGGATAGGTAATTGAGAGGCTGATAGCGGACTGGTTCGATATCAGGCAACGGGCGGGCGCCGCGAGGCTCACGCTCTTGGCGGAAGCGGCGCGGCGGCTCCATGACCGATACACACGAATTTATATAAATAATGTGCCATGCTTTAAAAACGAGCGATTGCATATAAATGTATGTTCCATATGAATGAGTATTTGTACACATTGTTATAGTATTTTAACGTCCGCTGGCGGGCGTCGCTTGCGCCGCACGCGCCGCCGCCCATGCCCATGCACCGCTTCCATGGTTATCGCGGCGTCTCCGACAACTACGCGGTTACCGACCTCATGTCTTGACGTCAACACTTCTTATGCTATTAACATATCCAATTTCAATGTGGTAGACTTAATTACCGTTTTGCAATACAAATTTAATAAATATGTATCTAAGTAGGTACTTCAAATGTTGCTTACTATTATTTCTAAAGCACGCGATCTTGTTTAAAGGCAAAGCTACGTAATAGTACAAAGATCACACCGCAATCACTAATAATTTATGATCAACAGTTAACAAATGGTTTTCCTCGAGGAGAATAGTGCATTGATTTGAATATAAATACATAAATATAAATTACCTATTACTTGACTATGACTAAGATACGTAATCTGGTAGGCACGTGAATTGTTTACTAACCTTAACTCCTTTTTGACTGCTGAAATCTGTACTGAGGCACTGTACGGCAATATTAATCTGAAAGAAATAACAATACGTTGATAAGATTGAATATCCGCGGAACGTAATGCACCTTGTGATACTTCCTTAAAGATCGATATTCTTTTATCTTAAAATATGTTAACTGATAAATGCTGGTATTGAAATGCGTTATAGAGTTGTTCGAGTGTGCAAGTAAAATTGTGAACAGAAGGCGGCGCCGGCGGCGCGGCCGGACGCTCATTACAGCGGTCTATGCAAATGAGTGCCTTGCGTTTTTCCCGTGCCGCCATCGACCCGTAAGCTCATCCGCGTCGGTATTAACTGTCTTGTGACAGATAATAACAACTATTCTCTGCAACGATTTCGCTAGCCAACAATAAATAATCACTATGTATTCATAACTGACCAGTAGCCGCACGTCTCGAGTAATTTACAGCAATAAAATAAATCAACGAAAAAACAACTTTAATTTCATTCGAAACGGTTTTAATAAAGTCGAGTTAATTTTAGCTATCAACTTTATGATCAGAGTCCAAATTGTGATTCGATGTAGAAGTCGTTAAGCGTTAATAGCTCCCTTGACTGGCATTAGCATACTGTCATAGAATTGAGGCTGTTTCACGCGGACTTTTAATTGTATAATGAATATTTAAAAGGTTTTACATTTTCCTACATAACATTATCAATGAAGTATGTATATAACTCTGTAGGTTTTTGTGCTGCTGTAGTAGACATTGTATAATTTTATGTAAGCAATTAAAACACTGAGTGTTGTTTATTATTCAACAATATGAGTGTTCATGGTGGACGCGCCGACTTCTACACACCGCGGCGCGAGCAGCTCCCGGCGTGCGCCCGCGCACCGCGCCGGACGCTTCGCTTTTTGTTTTATTTGCCAAAGTCACTCGACCAAATAAGGTTGCAGGACTCTATTTAATTACCCTTTAATGAGTATAGTACAATCGTGATCTGACTTTTAATTTTTATAAAGCACATAACGTGGTAGCATTGTATTAAGTATCTACATATCTGCAGCGCCAAGGTGATTCGTTATTTGGCGCGCAGTCAAGACTGACTGTATAAATTATGAGCGAATTATTAGTTGATTGTAAAAAAAATGGCATAAGTAGTTAGTTTTAGAAATAGGTACATATGATGTGGGTTTATACATAAGATTGATTAGAGCAAATACCTTTGCGGCGCTTTCGAGGGGGTTCCAGTAGACTGCGATGGCGTTGTGCGACACCTCCTCGATGCAGCCGGCCAGGCCGATGCTGTTCTTCGTATCTGCAACAAAACGACCACTTGTCATTAATCTTGTCCTCGGGTAACTGCAGTAATGCCGGCGAGATTTCGATTAAGATATCAACGCACAATACGTCATCGAGGACGGAAATTTATTTGCTGGGCGTGAATAATCACGTGATAGGATCAATTTATTGACGATTGCAGTGTGTCCATTTCTGCCCTTCCTAGATTGTAGTTTATGGACAGTAATTAGTACATTTGTATGCGCGTTGATTGAGAACGACACAGATTATGAACATGCTATTAATTTTCCGGATGTCTTCTACCGTAGCGCGGAAAATAGTGGGATTTAAATAATGTAGGTATCGGTACAGTTGAAAGACTTTATTATTTGATTGAATTGTTGAAAAGTTGAAAGTGTAAGTATAATCAAGTAGGTCCCTACGTATATTCTCTGTAAGTTTCTGCAATGCCTCATGATATCAAAGTACTTAATATTAGTTGCCTACTTCCAATATGGATTATATATAGGAAGGATTATTATCTGCTAGTTTATTTAGGTGGTTTTTGTTTATTTTTTAAGCTTCTATTAAAGATACCTACATTAATTTATGCGAGCAACGGCAGCTATGTTAACTCGAGGTTATCTGAATAAAACACCTCTATTTCATTAATCATTTCCTAACTAACCTCTCTTGTTGGAAATATAATCAAAACATTTCTTAAAAAACCAACCGTGTCAATTTATTATGACGGAAAGACTGGAAGCGGTGCTTTTCTTAACATTCACCATCCTAGTATTACATCATTGTTCAAGAACAAAAATTAAGATGATAAGCAGAAACAGTATGTGTTCCTTGAAGGCGTGGTAGGCTTGCACAAAATACCTATTCAAACCACGGGTGCTCTATATACATAGGTAACAGGGCTGAACTAGTGCGGGTGTTTGTTAGTAATCGTCACCAGCAGCGGTGCGAGTGTCGGCGGGGGCGGGCGGGGGCGCGCGTGGGCGCTGGCTATCAGTCTGGCAGCGATCTGTGCGGCCCAGCCTCGCCGGCTCCGCTGACGGGTTTACGAGCAGCCGACCAGCACCGCCCGCCCTCCGACACCCGTATTGTTTTAACAGGCTCAGCAAATTTACGAGTCCACGCAACATCCTGTTATGTGCTAATAAATCCGCCCACGGCTGACTGACTGAACTTTCTGCGTTCAGATTTACTGGCCGATGAACAAACAATCGTTTGTTTGATAGATATGGTTTTCTGACGCGCTGGCTGTGAATGTTATCTATGTTTCGATGCAAATTGAAATGCAAGCTAGATCAAGTTTTTGAATTTATCTCACCAGTCCTTATCTACTTTGCGACCATATTTTGTGTAAGTTAATATTTACATCAATTTTAATATTTACGAGACACTTAATCCTTTAAAGATACAAAACACCTTTAATTAAAATATACGCATGTACCGTTATACCACATCAATTATTGTAGTTAAATTGTCTTACCTAATGTAGAGTTCGATCAACCCTAATTATAATTTTGCGGAACTTACCTATTTTCATAAATCGCATAATAAATGCCACGACGATTCGAAGAAATTTAAAACCACGTTATAAAGCATTTAAAATATAAATCTGTGGCTTATATTCACTGATGTATAAAAATACAAACGAATATACCTTAATGCCGTCAAAACAAAGTAATGCTCGGGACTAATCTGTCGAATCAGTGAGGCGTGGTACAACAGAAAAGTGTCAAAAGATATAAGTGTGGAGGCAAAAGAGCTGGCTGTGAGGAGCGCGGACACGCGATACAAGAAGACATGGAAGTAACCGGAGAAGGCATTGTGCGGGCGCGCCGTGCGTTGCAACCCCGCGCCCTCCCCCCCCCCCCGTCCTCCGCGCCCCCTGCGCCCTCCGCGCCGCCCGCCGCGCTTTCACACGCCCGCGCACAGGTGTCCGGTGTCGCCCTTGACGCTGCTCCCAAGATCGTTGCATACATTCGAGGTGCGCTCCTACCCTCACTACTCAATAGACGCTTACTGTATCGATCTATAGTATAAATCCCCCAAACATAACTCTAATAAATTTTGTTGAAACAATTCGAAATATGGTTCGAAATAAGTACGCTTCTTTGCGTTAAAGAATGAATATTAATAAACGTAAAAGTACGTACATAAATTATGCATACTTAAGAAACTTGAGACAAAATTCATGATATAATAAAAACTCAATGCAAATAAATAAGTATTTTCTTAGTTTTTGGGAAATAAAATACAAAATTCCTTTGTGTTTAGACATTAATTCATGCTACATAATAACGTCAACAATGAAAAAAATAAAACTTAACTAACATCGAGATAAGCTAAAAAACCTTGACATTAAACTTGGCCCGAGCGCGCGAATTAATGGCTTCCATGTTTTTATTTTCCTTGAGATTTAATTTATAGGCAGCGCTTGTGGCCGCGGCGTCACTCATTACAAATGCTACAGCCGCTACGGGCCTCGGCTAAGTAATGTTAGAATGTGTTAAGTGTCATATATCAGCGCTGGTTACTTCAACCCGAGCGATTAATAAGCAAGCATTCCATCGGTGACGCAACTTGTTGTACCTATTAGGTGGATGTCTCACACAAATATATATCTAGTTAAATTAAATATCTCATTTGAAACAACTAAAGACAGTTAGGTAGCTGACCTATATGCCTTTGTTTCTGGTGTATTCGAACATGTGAATATTTATTTATTTTTATCACACAGTATGTGGCTCACAGCCTTACGCCAAAACCTCGTTACTTACGTCAAACATAATACTATATTTATAATTACCCATATTATACAAATATGCGGAGACCAAAAATAAATAAATATGAACTTTTAAATACGAATTTGCATGCCTGGCAAAGGTCACTAAATTATCAGAAAATGTATCTCTATCGCGCTGTGCGAGCATAGGTATGTCGCCGAGCAAAATCCGCGAACACTAATATGAATTACTTATGTTGATGAAATACCGATGCAGCAGTGACAGAAACCTGGCAATTTAGTAAGATTACGTAGGTAGGTATCAATAACAATAATTCTCTAAATTGACAGCGGGGCAGGGGGCGACCGGCGCGCGCTCGTCCTCATCGCGCAATTAACATGCTAATTAGTGCGCTAACCGATATCATCGCAGTAATTATGTCCGCGCGAGACTGCATAGTAAAATTCTCCTCTTTTAACTGCGCAGAAACGCACATAGCCAAACAGTGTCTATACGATAGAGGCGCAGGTGTTTCCACTTTGCCTCTAATAGGTTAGAGGTTTCTCACGAATTTTAACGATTTCCTGTTACTAAGTCAGCCAGTTCATAGAGCTCATCGTGTCAGATATCTTTATTACACGGTTTCATTTGCCTTCTCGGGGAAACTTCACATTTCGTTTCATATCTATGATCTGGTGCATGGTGGAATGTGTCATTACGAGTAATATGAAGCTCCCGGGAAGGGGCGGAAAGCGCAGCGGCGAAGCTTGGTGGTGGCGGCGCCAGTGGTGTTTATTTTTAGTCGCAACGATTGATAGGTTCGTCGGTCGGTGTGGGCCGCGGCCATCGCGCGCGTTATTTATGCAAATGTCCTAACGAGATATAATGGTGGCAGCGGGGCCGGGAGGTGCGTCTCCGCGGCGCTCTGCCCGCAGCACGGTAATTAGGTGCTGCGTGCAGAGGGGCGCCGCGCCATCGCTCCACCGCCCGCCGCACGCAACCTCGCAGACATGTTTCTGTGTCGCCTCGAGCACGACTCTGTTTTTGCACACGGTATCGTGCCTCAAATCCCCACAGGTCGGAGCTACTGTGTAATCGTAGAGTTAGCAAAAACTTTGCAGTCATTGTTTACAAAATTATCATCTTAATACTTCTGTAATTACACTACCTACATATAACGGCTCGCACGCTATATTCTACTATTTATTTATTATAAATACTTACCGGCATCTAATATCCTTTGTTTGACTGAATGTTGTCTGCCGTGCCAAAATTGCCACGCTTTGATTTCATCTTCATGAGACTTTTCTTCTCGGAACATTAACATCACCACGCTCTGTAACAAGTCAAAGGAGAAAATGTAAATAAGGTCGTTGTTGACACGATAGATGCAGTTGCTGTGAAATGAATTAACACAGAGTGTGTGGTCATTAAAACCACCTGACATCCAGAAACTATGCTTCTACATTATTTATTGCGAACATTTAATGGCGAAAGTACCGGCGAAGCGCCGTGAGCATTTCGCGAATACGCAAAACGCGATTACCGGCGCGCATTTCTCAGCTATTACGTTAAACGAGCGCGATTACGTCGTTACGACGGGCATCTTAATTTCATACGCATTTAAATGCTCTTAAAAAGTAACGTGAAACCTTCGCACTGTTTCCGTGCAATTGAAAAAGAAATATGCTGTTAGGACGATTTCTATCGACGCGTTAGAAAATGTAATGAAAAAGAAGTGGCTTGCGCGAGGCGTGGTGCCGATGCGGTCCAGCCATCGCCATATAGGGCTAACGACGAGAAAGCACCTGCGACCGTTGCACGTTATACCTATGGGATTGACGGATCGGCGCGAGACGCGACGAGACGCGGCGTCCAACCGCGCCCCTCTGCCTCCGAGCGATGCGCAAATTCAACATTAATTGTGAGAATCGCAATCTTTTCTCTTCCCAACCAAGTCCCCTATTGATGATGCGGTCTTTCCGTCATCTACTTAATTATTACTAGCATATAATTCAATTCTAAGAGATAAATAACTTAATAGGGATTATTTAAGATAAGTGTGTTGGTATTTAGAACACGGCCATTGATATCCGTTGACGCACTTTTCTTAGAGACCGAACAGCAATTCAAAAAGCGACTCTATAGCTGACCCAAGTTTAAATAACTATTTGCAACTTAACTGTGACTTAGACATCATTATCAGATCATGAATATGCATAGCTTATGATAAGCTAGATACGATTCACTGTATACATGTGGCAATTACGGGTGGATTGCAATTAAATACAGCATGGACCCTCGCTCACAGTGTTGAGTAGGGCCGATAAAAACACTATTTTACTGTAAATCTATGAATTTATGACTAATTTGTGTTAGCGAATAGTTCAGCATGTTTGAGGGTGCCCATCCACCTGAGCCGGGCAGGCTGGCTGGGCTAACTAGTTCGCTCGCTTCGCCGCTCATTAAAATGAAACGATCCTAATGGTCGAAGGGAGCGAGCTAGCTAGCTCAGCTAGCCCCTCTTACTCCAGTGGACGGGCACCCTAACCGGGACATGGACTTTCTCCGGGTCGAGCGGCGCGCGACGCGCCTGTACCTACATCCAACGGAACTGCGCATACTAATAGATAGATCGATGTATCAAATTGTAACGGTTAACACCGCCTCTACCTAACCGTCTCATCGATGATAGTAAATAAATATAAACATTTACCACTTTATTAGAATTCCCCGAGCCCGTAAGCATTTGACGAAATACATAATACATAGCTAACTGTAAACTTGAATCAGTTACACAGCGGCGCTGATATTCGAATTGGAGGCAAGTGGTATGAATTAAATTTCGAGTTTAAAGAAATATTTGAAATCCAAGCTCACTGTTTATGATTAGTCGTAGATAATCGCCGACTAAACTGCCCACTTTTGTATATTGAATTGGAGATAATGATTCATAAAACAATTGCCAGCTAATTTAGTGTGTAGCCGGCCACTGTTTACGTAATTTAATGCCTATTTTGTGGCCGCAATTGATATGAACAATATTGCCATTGTTGTATGACAGAGAAACATAGTAATAACTGGCAATCATAATTGTTCGACTAACTCTACAATTTATCAGAAACAGGCTTCATTTTGATTTCATTAAGTGTCTTTAATTTGACATTATTCGTAAAGTTTGTACGTGTTATTACGAAAATAACAAGGCATGAGTAATATCAAATGTCCGAGTTAGCCAACACACTAGCAGACCGTTAATGTGTTCGGCCCTTTAGTATAAAGACTTTAATTTAATGGTTAATGATTTATTTTAGGATTTATTGAATTAATGATTTATTTTAGGTAGATGAATGATATTTAATATACCAGTTTTAAATATATGTTGTTGCCGTTAAACAGTATGTTACATACAATAACACGGAAAAACATTTGGCTTATTTAATGGACGGTAATTGTTGTATAATTAATGGGTTCTTAGGTATAACATTACGAATTTATTGAGTTGCCTGTTGATGACGCTGTTTTTCATATTCTCATAGAGCGACGAACGCGTGGGCGATACGCTTGTTCCGTTCGTATACGTTAATTGGATTTTTAATCCGATACGACAGAATTATGTTTTCATGTAGCACCAAATAATATGGCATTTTGCTCGTAACTGTAGGTAATATTTTATTATTATGCGATTAAATATTTAATACTCCTATATCGTTCATTCTTATATCTTTATATCGAAATAAAGCATCATTATGTAGAGCGAATATTGATAAATGATGAAACTTATGATGACTAAGAACTATTGAGTTATAAATTTATATATTTGAGAGAAGACTAAATCGAACATAGTAGGTAGTGGGTAACACCATTTACAGTTGCTAGGTACCTAAATAATCTATTAAGATGATAGCATGATTTTATCCACTAAGAATTGGGATATATCTAAATATATATAACTCAAAGGTGACTGACTGATCTATCAACGCACAGCCCAAACCACTGGACGGATCGGGCTGAAATTTGGCATGCAGGTAGATGTTATGACGTAGGTATGCGCTAAGAAAGGATTTTGATTAATTCTACCCCCAAGGGGATAAAATAGGGGATGAAAGTTTGTATGAAACTTTGTCAATTAAATTCCACGCGGACGAAGTCGCGGGCTCAGCTAGTGTAAATATATAGGTACAATAAATCTTAACACTATTGCATTTTATGTGGTAAAGCTTAAACCTAGGCTTAAACTTATTAACTTTATCGACTTCAATTCAAACCAAGATATCAACGCAATATCTTATTCGGTTTAAGGATGAAATCGTGTCGAATTAAGTATAGTGTTAGCGTGCTACCATTCGCCTACGAACACGATGACTCATATCCTTTACTCTACAACTTAAGCGGCAGGAAAATGTACACAGCTTTGTAACATTTATGACTGTAATTTTTGCTACGTGTATTTATAGCTTTACTTACGCTTAATTGGGGCTGAAAACCTCCATGTAAGTACGTTAATTATAACATTGAGAAAACAAAAAAGTATTACAGTTTTATTTGTATTCAAAACATCGCTCGGGTTTCACAAGAGCGCCCACAGTTTTGGCTTCTCGGGCCAGTTACTTCCAAGTTTTCGGACCGTCAATTAATTAATCGAGTGTATCGACATTCGACCCGATTTCAGGAGCTCGGTTGACAGTATGAGTTATCTGATTAAGCACGCTTTCTCTCGGCGTGTGTGACACACGCCGCGCCGGTGACTGTTGTGCCCATGTGTCGCTCGATGCGATTACGCTCCGACAACCACTCCGCATTAATTTCGTCACTCTATTTGAATAAATAACCAATTGCATATTTATATCACATATAACTACGCAATCAGATGATCTGTATCTAAAATTTACATGTGACAGCTAGCGGGCATATTAATCTTATCATAAATAGGCAGTATACAAATAATTTGCTTAAAAGAATCCATTGGAATGGTATCTAAATAAACAACGGAATTAGATCTACAAACTCGTAAATTCACTGTCGCTGAAGCTGTCAACCGACTTTTTTTTTAATAAATTATTTTGTTAGACTTTTTATTTGATAATACTGCTGGGGAATGACGGTTACTTTAAATTTATGTTGACTATTTTAATTAGTGGACGTTTTTCTGAAGATTTTCCTGCTGGGTTTCCCTTGAGCTGGGTTTTACAAATACTCATCTCTCACATATCAAAAATTCCCAACGTCACATACCAAACCTACGAGGCCACGATACGGGTAGGTATACCCAGGCGTAGAGATAAACGATCTAATTAAGTGTAGTGGCCGGACATGTATTCACTTTACTCCTATATCGACGTCTATTTCTCATCGCCGCCGTTGTTCAGGCTATATGAGGCACCTCTAACTACACACCTGTCTTATTGTTGCCTATAAATTGTCCGCTAATGGCATCGTTAACGTAACAATTACTCCAGATTCTATCTTGAGTTACGTTGCAGTGCATAAGCGCAAGTGGTGCATGCGGTCAAATGGCGGAACGAGTGTGCCAGCATCATCGCATCATTTATTCACATGTAAACAACGCGCAATTTTTTTATCGTTGTTCGCGAATTTAGTTGACCATTTATGCAGAATACGCGAGTCATGACTTTTCGCTACAAATGCTTCCTCGTTAGCCGCGGGGCCGACGCCGGCGCCCATCCATCAACCCCTATCTATTTTATGACAATTATTTATGTTCGCTGCGTGGCAAAACTATTTCGCTCACCGTTGAGCTTTATCGATAGCGCAGAAGTAATGTCCTCCCGTCTCGATATGCTATATCTGATACGGATACGTCTGTTTGTTAAGTGCGCTAGTTGTCCGTGCTAGTTGTTTTAACGCCTAGGTTATTTGCTGTGAATGTTCTCCGCAACGAATGTCGCTTTCGACATAAATTCTGAGCGGAACTGTGGGTGTAACTGCCGCGCGGGTGCCTACGTGTCAGTATTTATTTTACATCAGGTGAAATATATCAATGGTCATTTTTGTAACGTAAACAAAGCGATAACACTATACCTACGTATTTCCTTTCATTCGAGTGTTGGCCGGGCTAACCGACTCACGGCGCGTCGTAGGCGCTAACTCTCAAAATATTCATATCGGATTGTATTCCTTGCGTTCTATAATCAAAATCTCCGATATGTAGATAGGATTACCCATTAATAGGCTAATACATGTAGAAAAGCTTATGAATATTCAAATTATCGTCGTTACTATGTAAGTAATGAAAATGTTTAAAGTCTTGCAGGGGTATATTATGTGCACATTACACGGTGCGTGCAAGGATTGCGGGCGGTGACGCGCGCGGGGCGCCCGCGCCGCGCCGCCCCGCGAGCTACGGGAGATTGCTAGAGATGTGCAGCTTCCGCCGGCGGACAAATTGCCCTGTGTTCCAGCGCATCCGCCACTACAGCCGCTCTATAATTGAATATTAACCACGTAAGAGTGTATTAGTCGAATAGCCCACGTTAACGTGATATTACCCTACTCGCGTGGGAATTCATGCGCATAAATGAAGTATCGTTAGTTTTACAGGTAATCGGTTGTTAACGTTTAATCATCAATATGACTTGGCAGCGTAATTCACCAAATAGGTATATTAGTTAGAGATTGCTATTATTAATAGAAGCATTGCGTAGCACCCGATGACCGCTAGATCTCGATTAAATCGAAGCAATTCCCGCGACCCGTCGAGCGTCGGATTAACATCCGAAGTCGCGTTGTAACACTAATCTGCTTAAATGTCGAAAGGAAATGTCGGATTGTAATATGCAGGGCCGTGGACGAGGCGTGATGCGGCTTAACTTGCACCACCTACCGCTAAGAGCACTGCCGTGCTTTCCATCACGCACTTATTTGATGTACCTAACACTGCGACTGTGGATATACCTACATTGGGATAGAGTGCAATCGCAGACCAGGCAAATAACGATATAAACCTTTGTCTACACTGACGCAATACGGGTATTGATTTATGTAGCTGTCCTTACCTATTTTTTGTTCGCTCAAAATAGATAGCAATAGCATAAATCAATACAAGTGTTGTGCCAGTATATACGAGGGGTAGGGAACAATAAAAGTTAGGCAACAAATTATTTACTACTCCTTTTCAGTATGTTTACTAAATACTACAAATAATACAACTACAAAAATCATTTACTGTCGCATTTGTGTCAAGTTAACTTTTCTCATTTGGGAATCTACATTCAATTTTGAACTTATTAGCTAAAGCTTGACATTTGCATTTCCAAAACCTTTATTAGTGACGTTGTCGTCAACGGCAGCTGTGCTTTAAGCCGACTCACTTTGGCATTGCATAATCGTATCTTATATCACCCTAATGTCGCTGATTACGGCGGTTGTCAGGCCCGATGCTATCGAGGATTGACGCTAAATACGAGCGCGGTGTGACAGCACCAATATCGAAACAATGACGAACTACTGATTACGTAATACCATTTGTGACAAGCTGTGCTGTCGCATGACTTAGGATTTGTTTGTGAAAGTTTGGTTTTAGGTACTCTACTCAATTTAAGCTCACGTTATCGTAGGTAATAATGGTATAGCCACTTCACTATATATCACCATAGTAATATCTAATATAGCTGTGCCCACGGACTTCGTCCGCGTAGTATTGAACGTAACAAAAATTTCGGGATTATCGGGATAAAAAGTATCCTATATGTTAATCCCGGTTACAAACTATCTGTATTCCAAATTTCATTCAAATCCGTTCAGTAGTTTTTGCGTGAAGGAGTAACAAACATACATACATCCACACTCACAAACTTTCACATTTATAATATTATATATAGTAGGATGTTCAAGATATGAGGTAGAATATTTAGTACTTATCTAATACCTACATTGATTTTAAAGCACATAATTATAACTGTGCTTTCATCAATCTCATTGTAATGGACACACAACAAGGGTTATAACGAATCCTCCGATGCACATTGTTTCCTTGATGTAGCAAGGATCAATTATAAAGCGTTATTATATGGTGTTCTAATAATACTACATCAATATTGTGTTGGTATGTACACTATAATTAGATTTTTATTAACTTAAAGTCAATAAATTGTACAACAATATGTAATCACAATGTAATACAATTTATAACAGTCTTATTCCACACTTTATTTCGTGCGCTGGACGTGCAATATTAAGTTATATAAACAGTTTATTTACGAGATATTGCACGCGTAGTTCGAGCATTAAATATTTTAAATCTTTTCAACAAGCTTTGTACTGTCACATTCATATTTAACAACATGTCATAAAATACCTTCATATACAATACTTACTTAACTTACAATATGTATCAATTAATGCAGAAATGTGTTACAGTACCAATTACGTCTAGTTATGTAGTTTCAGCGATTACGTATGGAGATATTACAGAATAATACGTAATAATTCGAAAGTGTAATAGTTATCGAGTGGCGTTACGCGAACCTGAAACCGAACGTGGAAAATTCACGCTCGGTGGAGCGGCGCGCGCGCACCCTGCCGTGCCGGCCGGACTACGCGCTAGTGATGATCTTTCCAGTATTGTGTATCATGATTTGCAAATAGTAAAGTGTCAGTATAGTATTGTTACAGAAAGTGATCTTCTTCCCAACATAAAATAGTAGTTTCATTAGTAATTAAATTGAAATGTCTAGAGTCTATTTGTAGTTAACAAAATTTCTACCCCATCCAAAAAGCTATGTAATTCTTAGTCATCATAGCTACCTGGTTAAAAAATAATAGTCAACAAATAGTATAAGCATACTTATGTGTAGATTTTTTTGTAACCCAATACAGTTGATTTGTCTTGTCCATTGAACCCTGTTATTATTACAATTTCTTTTATTGAACCATATAATTAAATGAGGAGTAAATATTAGTGACTAAATTGGATCGACAATACATCATTTAATTGCGTGGTAGTATTTCTTCTCGTGTAATATTCCTGCCTGAAGAATATATGAATAAAAGTGTTCAATGTTGCCTGCGGCGTGCCTACGTGTTGTAGATAATTGAATTTCCGTCGTTAACGGGACTGCGCTCATTTGCAGACAACGTAATTATCGGTTTTTTATCTTGAAAGAGAATTACCGAATATTTTTATTAGTATGAGAAACAAAAAAGGCGTAAAAAAGCAATTAGGTAAGTACATTAAAATCACATAAATTATACTTAAAAAAAATAAAGAAGGGCATAAAAAGTACATTATGTTGCTGCGAGAACGATGCTGATAAATAGCCAACGGGTCCTGGCGATATTTCACGAGTGGCTCATAAATATTCCTACAATATGTAATTGTCCCCCGTCGCGATTAAACACTCCTGTGTACCTACTCTTGTACACAGAGGTACATTTATTTAATAGAAAATCTTATATTAAAATATGAGGTTATGACACCTTACTAATTCGTATTAACTATTAAAGTAGATGTTTGCTCAAAATTTACCCACGTTAATTCTATATAAAAAATTGGGTAAGTTTAATTTGTTAAAGAATGTCTATCGCGAGTCATTTAAAGAAATGCCGTTACCGAGAGCTCTCTGTTGTATAATTCCGCAATTTATAATCATTAACGTTTTTCTGATATGCCAGGGCTCGGGCTGCGCGGCGGCGGGCGGGGTGCGCCGTGAGCGCGCCGCTCCGCCGCGCGCCGAAACGACAAGGGTGCAACCTAAATTGAGTCATCTCAACACGAGTGATTGATTACTGCCATGATTGGCAACTCGCTACTATCATCCGAGTGCATGCAAATTTTGAATACATTTTTTTATATTATAATCCTTTTCTCAAGAAGTTGAGAAAGAAAATTTAATTACACCCGAGTGCCCCCTGTGAGAAATATGCTCTGCCTGTCTCTTATGACGGCCCTTCACACGTCTGTGCCGCTGCGGTCGGCTGAAAGGTGCACGCCGTAGGAACAGCTCAGAATGCAAACCGTTATAATCCCTCATCAAGCGTAATATGTTCAGTGTAAAAGGCATCATTAACGATTGCCTTTAAAAGGCAAACGGGAGCAATCATTAAAATCGCAAAATATTACAAAAAGAAAATAAAAACAACGATGTGTCTCGTTACGCGAGTTTCCGTTGCTACGAAAGTGAACACAATGATGTCAGTGCGCCGATAAAAACTCTTGTAAAAAATGCTCTCAATGAGTTGGAGCTGGACACGCAACACACAGCTTAATCGCGCCTCGGAATAAATAGATCGAACGGAAGTTTATTACTGTACATTCTATAATTTATATCGATAGATATTTACATTATTGAGCACTAATAGCTTACGTTTGTATTAATCATGTAATTACTGAATTGTTAGTATTTGATTTTGATCATTTACTCAGAATCAGGTGTGATTAATGAAGACAGATGTTCTCCAAAACTGCACCTCGACATAGTTGTCAACTAAGGTGACTCGTAACCCTTCACGTAGTGCAGAATATCAAACAGCCACTTGGTGCCGCTACCGCGATGATTAATTGCGTCTATATGCTGTGATTGATTGAGCTCCTTTCACATTTTTTATAGAAAACTACTTCCATGGAACGACACCCATTTCACCTATTCAATCGGGGTAACGTCTTTTCAGATAACATTTTATAAAAATATTTGTCATCGAGCATTTTAATGCAAATGCGTCTCCGTGGCGTGTGAACACTCTGAGTAGAGATTAAGTCGATGGTGTATTTTGTACAGCGGTGTTTAATTAGGTGCAGAATCTGGATTCGTGTTGTTGTTGTCTGTCGAGGGAGCCGCAGGGCGATAGTATCGCGACCGAAGCCAAAGCTCTGCCGAAACAGGGGCGTGCCGGCCGTAATTACCATCCTGCCACGCACACCCGCGCGCCAGCCGAATCTCTCTGTTTACTAAAATTTCTTACAATATCTTAACCGCTTTTTGGCACGCAAAACGTATTCAATTCGCATCGCGTGTGAATTAAAATCTCTTTAGCTATGGTTGATAACGATAAATTGTTCCGTAGATATAGTGTAGGCATGGTTATCAATTTTTTGCTCGTTTAGTTTTAAATAAATATCGCTATTATAATACGTCGTGGGAGAATTGATTTACGCGCACATCACAAAATAAATGGAAAGCTCTATTAATTGGTCGAGGATGTAGCACGAATGTCTCTTATTTACCACCGATGCGATGTGTTAGCTACATCCATACATAGAATCACCGACGGTCGTTTTCTTTTAGAAAACGTTAAGGAATTCTCGTTACGAAAACACGATGTTTGCCGCATTGAAATTGTTTTATCATAATGCGGTGTGGTTATTGTTTAAAGGGAGCGATATAATCCGGGCGGAGGCCCGGACTCCCGGGGCGGTCATTGTATTCCTATATGGCGAATGTCAAAAGCGTCGTCTTAATTATCGGGCGCGGCTATACAATGCGGACTCGATTGCGGCGCGATAAGCTCTGTACACCTATCGGAGCTCGTATTGAATGCGATACCGCGGCCGGCCGGACTTGCGGCCCACTTACTGTCTTAATAATAACTTCAAACGTATGTCGTATTGTATCTCTGATTATTCAGATCTAGCCTATTGAATCGAGATAAACCGTGTTTGAATATGTTAGGCGCTGTAAAAAATGTTTTGACTGTTGAATATTTAAGTTGCGAAAGTCAGGCATAGTAGGTACCTTTCTATGTTTACTACGACTTACGTTCAAAGATATTGATAAACAATACGAATGATAATACAAAAATCAAAACAATATAAAAAACCTACTTCAATTATCTAAACCAGATTAACCAGATCGCCAAAAGTAGAATTTCTGGTTTATCTTGATCGCAAGGTTAATATGTGAATATGGTGCAATTTTATTGTACTAATTATCTCGTGATAAATGCGATCCATCATCTTGTTTTCCCAGGAAGTGTTGGGAAACAATAATGATGGGATTTCCGATTTCCACGCCAACACGTGGGTATCGACGCTGGTTTAGTCTTTTGTCTAAACATTATTTTCCCATGACATTCAATAGTCGACTTCAGCCACGTCACAGCGCCATTAATATAATCTCGTAATTGTTTCGGTTTTGGTATTATATAATTTGATTGAGAAATAACGTAATGAATCCTTACATCTTTAAAAGTAGTCATTGTTACAGAAACTGGTTATTATTAAGATATTATTTTATCAAGCGTATTTACTTTGTGGTCTCCATAAACTGTACCCGCCTATAAATATTGCATGTTGGTGCAATAAAGTAGAACTTTGCATTTCTGCATATTTGGAAATCTGAGAAGGCGATGTGAAAAATATGATGAAAGTGAATACGTGAAGGTGAACCAGGCGCGGCGAGGGAGCCGGCACCGCACGAGATACCTGCGGTCGGGAGCTCCCGACGCGCAAGTCCGCAACTCTGTCACACCAGGGTTCACGTAACACAGTTGGATGCACCTTTGCGGAATGGAGGCAATCCACACGTCCTCCTGCAGACCAAAACCAACCTTAGCCCGAGTGACTTTGGGTTGGTTTTAGTTTACAGAAGTATGTGTACGTTGGGTCCATTCTGTCAAACTATATGCAGTTCATCTTGGTATATTTAGACCCCGATGTACAGAGGACTGTTATAAGCTCATCGTATTTCTCTACCTTGTAAGAAAATTATCTAATCCTAGTATCTTAGCTCCAAAACAGAGAAAGTTATTTCAACGGCTGTGATTCTACTGTATTTCAATTTAAATTGTACCTATTCGTTGCGTCAAACGAAAGTACCTTACAACAGAGCTTAAGGATATATATTATATAATAGAATTTTTATCATTAAACGAAATTTCGATTTTATTGATAAACAGTGAATTATCACAGCCAGTTTCTAAGGTTCAGTGAAAACGGTACTCAAAAAGGTTTAAATCAAAAAGTTGACAAAGATTTATTCAAAAAACATAACAAAAGGGGCTTCGTTGTCAGTATAAAGTATATGAACAGCAACGTGGCAGCCTTATAACTGACTATGCAGTGAGTGGGACCATTTTAATTGACCACAACGTAAGGTAACCCTTGTTACATTGATACACACAATGCCAGTATTTTACATATGTACTGTACATTGTACACTATATCTATCCTTTATTATGGTTAAAGTGTATATTAGTTTGTTTTCGATAAGGACACTTTTCATAGCTTTTGCTTGCTATTCGGACCAAATAAAAAAACCGCTAGTATTGTGGCGCGAATAATTTAAAACCGAAACTAAAAATGTCTAGACCATTTTATGAGCAAATTATAGTTTTATTTGCAAGCCGCGCAGTTTAAGCCATCCTGTTTATCCGACCAGGCAAGGCCGAAACAGAGTTGTAACAAATAATGTAGATAGCGTGGTTCGTGGTGTAAGCGGTGCATTGACGTGGGCGCACGTAGACTACCCAATGAAATGATACGCCATACATTCCATCGGCACATAGTAGAGGTATACAAAGTACATCGATTACAGTTCCGCACGGTAACAATAATTTTATACATTTTATTTTAGCAGTAGCAGAGCGGAGTTAAATAAATTGAGATGTCCGGCGAGTGGCGGCGAGGAGCGGCCGTGTTTTACGATTCCCTATGCGCTTAGTGCGCAGGCGCAGCTTTCTAAGTTCCACTAGAAGTGAAGTAAACATCCGGCCACTTAACTGCTAACGTCGATAACTTTAATGTTTTTTTTAATAACTCGAAAGATCTTGAATAGCCACAGATCGAAGTAAGTATAGTTAATTGCATTCGGGTGTAAGGTAATTAATAAATGCTTATTCGACGATTTATTTCGAAATATTTATCTGAGTGACTATTATAATAGGATATTTCTGGAGCTTGGTGGATTGTTTAGAATAGAAGTCTTACCTTGACCGTCTGATTCTTGAGTGGTTTGTCAGGATCATGTATGTACTCGAGCGTGATGCCGTAGAACTGTCCCTTGTTGATGTAGGTGATGCGGTCGTCCTCGCGGCGCTGCGAGCTGCTGCTCGCTGTCTCCAGGTGGTACTTGAAGCCGTACGGGGAAAACCTGCACAAACAACACGGTGATAAGCGTCTGTATCGCCATCGAGAAACGACAAGCGGTATGACATGTGCGACACCTGCAAGTTCAAGATTTAAGATAAACACACAAAAACTTGCGTATTACAGAGTAGCGCAGTAGGCGAGTCGTGTTAACATTCGTTGGAATATATAATGCACAATAAGAGCTGGTTTCTGTAACATTTAGAAAAAGTGCGATTTCTTCTTTGAGATACTTATCTACGGATACACGTTCTCGACAATAAAGTTTCCATGAAGTAAAGCAATAAAAGTGTGCAAAAAGTGGAAATCTTAATTGCGTCGCCGGTAAAGCTTGACAGCGGTGTCGTTACATAAAGGCGCGGAGATCCAGTTCTTAGTGCGTAAAGAAAAACTGTGTTTTCCTGAGTGGTGGGTCGAAGGAAGGAAAACCCCGCTAATTTAGCGGTGATCGCGTGCCGAGGCTCGTTAGCGAAGCTGTGCGCGTGATCCGCACGCAAAGCGCATGGCCCGGAGCGTGGTGCAGCGCGCGGCGCGCAGCGCGACCGACACGCGCGCTTGTCGCGCTCTGATCTCGACGCGGCCCACGCGCCCTACGCTCGCACAAAGAGAAAACACTAGGAAACAACCGAGTCATTATCGGCCTAGTTCATTGTGGGCCCGACTTAAGTTATGTAACACGATAAAAAGTAATAAATCTTTATGAAATATTTAATCCTTTGGATTGTCCGAGGAATGCGGATAGAGCAGTTTGTATCGATTTAGTTTTGCGGTTACACCATTACTTAAGCTTATTGAAAACAATTTGGTGAACAGTCCCGCTGATGTTTGCGATTTAAACCGAGCTCACGGAGATAAAAGCCGTGTAATGCAAACGCGGGCCGACATTGACGGATCGGTCGCGGCGGCGCGCGCGCCTATCTGATGCTCTCTAAGTGATTCCGAACACAATTTACATTTGCAACGTTGCTTTGTATTGTCATTTTTAACTACCTTCATCCTTTGTTTACTTATACTGGACGGACTGTTCGATTCACTCTCTTATTATAATTTTGCAAAACTTCCTGGGCAGTTGATGGAACACGCAACCCTCAAGAAGGCAGTGATATTGTGAGATATCAAGACACCATACACTCGATTCACTCGAGTACAAGGTTTCTCGGTATTCACCAAATAAATAACACATTGTTTTCGAATGAGCTTCATTATAAATTTCAGTGGCGCAGTAGCCAAAAAAGCACTTCCTGAGTGAAGACAAGAGGCTCGCCTTTCATGAATAAATCAATCGGCGAGGCGCGGAAATTGATGAGTGGGCAAAAAGGCTCGGAACGCTGCGACAACAAAGTGCTCACAATAAAAACGCATGCCGCGATAAGACGCGCCGAGACGAACGTCCCGCAGAGCGACGAGCCCTGCTCTGCCAAATTAGATGCGCATAAATCCAGACTCTATAACCACATAAACTTCACATCACAAAAAGGGTCCATTTATTGCTTTATACCATAACACTTATACGGTTTTCGATGTAGTATAACATTCATAAAATCTCAAAATTAGAACCTAAAAAACTAGGTGATACTTAAGTAGAGCCTGCGGTGGTTCCCTCTTTTGTCCTTCATGTAGGTAGAGCTTCTACGTATATTTCACACCTCTGGATGTATGTCATACTTTAGTTTATCATCATAATCAATTTGCTACATATAATATAGTCTAGACTTTTTTGCCATTGACTTATTTTAAAAGATGGAACACAAATGTAGTGTTAGTTATATTGTATAAATTAAATTGCGAAATAACATATATTTTGCTTGGGTGACGCTCCGTGACTACTTTATGAAATTGCAAAAGGGACCATCAGCAGCAATTATCTGCTAAGAAAATTACGGATTTATTTTAAACTGAAGCTTAGAGCGGTTTGGTCGAAACAACATTGAAATTAAAAGATTTTATCTTTTAATAGTGCGGGTGTAGAGTACCTCCACGTGATAGCACGTTGCAGGAGTACGAGATGGCCGCGGCACATCACGGCAAGCGGCAGCGCTGTTTAATGAGAACGCTTAGCCTCCGTAATCGCAGCGCACTGATTGCCGGTTGCGTCCGACAGCCGACACACACGCAGCATCACAAAACTTCTCATCATAACTGAACCATCATTACTTATTCTCATTATTCCACATACTCCAGCAAACAGTCGAAGAAAACAGATCCCAGCCAGAAGCAGTCCACGCGCGCCACGAAAGCTACGAATGGCATATTAATCGTAACTTAAAATTTTAATAAAGTTCGCTCGCGGTAACTGTCGACGATACGATAAGGTAGGTAAGTGCATTGCGTCTCTTGAACAAATCGAGCGATGTAATGAAGGAGTCGTTGCAATACTTAACAGTGGCGGAGGAATGCCGTTTAAAGTATACATTCAGTCGGCTTAAAGCGGACAGATGTTAGGTTCGCGTGTACACCACAATCCTGAAGCATGGCTGTAATGCTGCTCTCCCGTTTATTAACTCCAGTAATTAACTCGCAACATTAAGGATCATATTTAAAATAACGGTGCTTTTTAATTAAATATTAAGTTCATAATATAACGTTATCGAACAGAAATAACATAAATGCATGAAAATTAAACATAAATTTGATACGTTTTTAAATGCCGTCTAATTGATCAATTTAGTGATCGGAGAAAAAGTTTGTGTAGTTGTGCTTTTTCAAAGTGATAATCAAATACGCATACATTACCTGATTAAGATACTGTGCCTTTTAAAAGCTCATTCCTCTGTCGAGAATTCGACAAGTAAATAAAGTGTCTATTTGATACTACGAGCGGTGGGGCAGAGGCCGAGTGGTTAACTGGCCGGTAAGTAATAGTCCAAACATTTGTGAGGGCGTTGGAATAACTCGGCTCCAGCGAGGGCTGGTAATCGGCCGGAGAACGAGCACATATCGCCTTCGAAGGTAATTTAAGACGGTAGAAGCAACCGCGCTATTTGGGCCAAATGCAAGAAAGTAATTATCGAGATAATAATGCTAATGCACTTATCATGTCGACGAGTGCTTCCGCCGCGTCGACCGCCATGTTTTTTCCAATGATTCCATTCGGAGGGTGCTGTGTGGTTTCTCGTTTAGGTAAAATTGAGTTAAGTGACCCGTCTCAAATTATTTGCAACTATGCCATTCCGCGAGATACATGTATGTTTTTACAAAAAAATATGAACTGAAATAAATATACTACTATAGGTACTTACGTTCATTCATTTTCTCCAATCCAATTAAGAGTTAGCATGTAAATTAATATATTTTAGTATTCAATACTTAATTAGTTTTAAAGATAAAAAATGTTTACTGTAGGACATCTGTCAACAGGGTTACGAGACCGCGGAATAAATAACTTGTTTTAAAGCATTACCATGTAATATGGCGCAACACCTGTGAATTGGGTAAAACAGCTAACACCTACGATCGGGCGCATTGTTTTATTTGTGAATGCGATAATAGTCAGACTTCATTCATACATAATAACGCACTCCGGTTATATTCTGTAATGTTTACTGTTATCGTTTCATAATAGATAAACGCGGAGGCGTAGTTTCAAGTAATGTAGTTTCTTAGTACGTAGTAGTTCTATAAAATTATTTGGGTGTTCAGAGAATAAAATAAGAGAATGGCATTTGCGGGATTGATTGACGCCATATCCTCTCTACGAAAAAATGTTCACATATCATGTATTTGTTTAATGTTGTACATATATTCTATGGTACTAGAGATTAATTAATAAAATTATATTTATGTCTAATGGCAGAAGAGCTACCAAAGGTAAAAACATATTAACTAATTAGGTATTAGTCAGCAAGTCTAATTACTGGAACATTTACTTTTACTCACTGAGTCATCGATTTTATTGTTATTTTATACTTGCGTGAACCTACATTGGTTGATAATGACTTCCTCCGATAACTTGTAATAGCCGCCTAATCATTTTTTATTGAATTCACTTGGTTAGTTAGCATTATGTAAAATCATTTTCTCATGTAATAACATTTAACAGCTTCCTGTCTTCATATAAATTAAATCTAGTTTTTGAGATGAGAAATGAAACCTATACAGAAGTATTTTAATTTAACAATGATATCGCAAAACAAACCATCAATTTCCAATTTCGTTGGTTGGAATTGAAGCCTAACAATTAGTGACATCTCCAAAATAGCAAGTTGTATGACTCTTTAATTAATGAAGTCTTCTCAAACTCAAGTAAATTAACTTGTCTGTTAGGAAATTACTAATTTACACTTGCTCTTACTTGTCGTATTCAAAGACCACGGAACACAAATTAGCACCTCTTCAAAAACTATCCCGGTAAGTGGTTAACAACGCGGCGACGATGCGTTTGTCAAGAAATATGGTGATCGAAGAACACCCCATTACATTATTTTGAATGGTTACAAGGTTGTTTGATTATTGTCTTTTAAACATTCAAAAAAACCTAATATAAACATAAAATTTCGATCAAATGCCTACATAACATAATAATTTTAGAAGCTATAACCGCTAAACGCATTTTGAATGAAGACTACGGTAGATAGGTAAGCAAATACAAATGATCTGTTATCTGTATATACAGGTATATTTTGTATTTAATATTACGAACTAATATAAAGTATTTCCAGAATTTGAGAGACATTATTGATATTCCTGCAAGAACTATTTCATCACCTGGAATAACAAGTATTCAGCTTATATCATGTAGGCCCAGGCGTCCATCAGTGTATTAGTTTCACAAACAGATGAAATAAAATAGATTTTGGCAGTATCATTCAAGCATGATCATTTTAATTTGCTTAGTAACAAATTCGCTTTCTGTGTAACATGCGTAAATAATGCTATAAAACTTCTTTAGTATGACAAATTAGATTTACACTTTTTTGAAGTTTTCAATTTGATCTCGTTTATTTTAAAAATCTTATTATTCTAAATAAGTAAATAACTGCTAGCTGGGCTTCTGGTGTAATAAAAAAAAAACATTTGAGATACTATATATCTCAATATTATTTAAACAGTTTTTTTACATTAGTACTTAATGCTCAGCGACCACAAACCTACCAGTACCTACGTTTCGTAGAAAGGGCCACATCATAGCAGTCATGTGGGGAGGTGCGAAGTGGTCGGTCAATATTGTCTCTTGGGCCACTCACACCAACAAATTACTTACATATAACAAAAAAGGTTTGATCAAAACACATTAATGTTTGCGCTGCGTATTCATCCCACTTTGGTACGCTGTTTGTTTTTAATTCACAATGACAGACTTAATTGGGCCTGAAAGGTAACCCGAGGTACAATATACAAATAACAATAGGTTGTTCTATAAAGTTACCTAAGTTTTTACTGAGTAAATATAATACCGCCCAAAAAGCAAATTTCGGTATAATGTTAAGTGGAATGTATTTTGCTTACTTTATTGCATCTTATCGAATTGACAACATTGCTTCATTAGTATGCGCATAACAACTACATTATTCAATTTGACTCTACATTTAAAGATATTTAGTTATAAATTATGTATGTTAATAAAGTATTTTATGAATAAGAGACAGCGTGTTTGGTGTTTCTGAATTGAATATGGGTAGATTTTGTGTAAAATAATATACAGGTGCTTTACGAAGTGGCATTCCTTAATAAAAAGGGTGAGATTTGATGATTTTCTAACCTTCATAAGGAATGAAGACAAGAGCCATCCTAGTGATTTGTTTGCTATTACAATATATACTTTGACAATGTTCTGAAATCCCCATTTTATGTCATCAAATAATCATAACAGTTACAGCCATACAAAATATGAATATCGAACGAATTTACAAGTTCCGCGAAAAGTATTAAAGGGTTTATAATTACCATAGAACCGATGTAAATGCTAATCAAACTACGTCATAGTAGTATGAACTGTAATCTATTTTCGACTGGAATTTAAATTCACGAATGAACAAACAGGAAGGTTGAGTATGCTTTTTCAAAACGTTGCGTGTTCTTTGATCGTAAAACGAATTTTGCATTTGCTGAATTTATACCATTATATGGTGACGGGGCTCGATGAATCCGTGCGTGGCCGTGGATACATAAATTAGTACTTACAGCTTGGCGATTTGTATCTTGTCGGCGTCGTTCTGCCTGCCGAAGTCGTGCCAGGGGCGCGTGCGCGGGGGCTGCGAGGGCGAGTGGTGCGCCGACGGGGTTCCCCGCCCGTCCTCGCCGACTCCCGGCTGCTGGCATATCACCGTGTAGTCGAACGACTGCCGGCCCAACAACAATGTATTAATATTGCGTTATAAACAAACTTCCAGTTATACTTACTGTATTTCTTCCGACTTTGGATGACTCAACCTTGTAGTGAACTCATGTTTTTTGACTTTGATTAGCTAAGTTTTTCTGACTATTTAATGTTAATTAATTGAAGGAAAAAAAATTGCGGAAAACAAGACAATTTGAACTTGGAGTTAATTTGCTTATAAAATATTCGTAGGTACGATGTTCCGACATAAGTAAAAACAAGAGCTCCAAAGAGATATTTTGTGTCGCAATCTCCCATAAATTAAATCTAATTGGTAACTAATTTATGATAATGGTTACACATTAAAATATCATTGTAATTACGTCATCGTCACTACCTGCGCTCACAACATTGAGTCCAAATTAATTACAGTTATTTCACGAATATTTTGAACTTTGGATACGCGTCGTGAAAAATAGAGTTATTTTTCAAATCACATATCAAAGTCAACACTCAGCATAGTTCTATAAATATAGACAAATAGCCTGGTTAAATAATGATTACAAAATTCAGAAAACTAAAACATATTTATAGGACAACGGCTAGTTGTCAAGATTGTTTAATTGTCTGTCAGTTTAATTATTCTTCCGAGTCCAGACAACAAAACGCATTATGTGCAATCTAGATCAGTCGAGCGGGTAGGAAAGGTTGCTACAATGCTCGTGATTGCCACACCCTGGAAACGACTAAGTCCTTCAAAACCACTTAGCTCAACCAGATTACCGGTCACGTCAATTTGTTATTTTAATATGTAAACTCATAAATTTCATGTCAAATGCAAGCTGTTTGCAATTGTGTCGGGCGAAGGTCTCGCGTGGCGACTCTATTGTCTGGGCATCGTCGCGGCCGCAATTACTGCACTCTGGCATAACATCTGTATATCAATTAGCAACTCTGTATACTCACTGCCAATATTCCGATAAGATTTATTTACTATTTACTCGCTTATATTGGAATCCAGTTAGCATTTAATTCATTGTTTCTAATTCATCAACCTAATTGAACTATTCAATTATAAGAATGGTATAATATTTAATAGGACTGATGCTCTAAATGTTTGTTAGTTCATTGAAAAGACAAAATTAAAAATATATTCTAACAAGGACCTCTTAGACTCTAAGTTGTAAAAATAAGTTTCAATGTAATGTAGAGCGCGGGTGGGCTTCGGCTTCGGCTGTGCAGATTAAGACCACTCCGAGGAAATGGCTGGTAATGCAATTTTGATACTTAAGTTACAATACAAAATTTGCATAATATGTTTCTATGTACCTACAGTCAACATAATATAAGTGATTGCTATGCATAATCTCCTTTGTTTATAACATGACGGTCCATCTTCTATAGGTATCTAGTCAAGACAAGGGATGCTGTCGACATGTGATTGAATGAATGGATGATGAAATGAATAGATAGATAGGATGACTCCTAAATTAATATATCACAATAATCTGTAAATACGTCAAAACATTTTTTGGTTTTGTCATCAGTAAATATGTGTGTTGTGTGTGTATGTCCGCCAAGCCCGCCCGCCCGCGCCCGTGTCGTAGCACCGACCTGCTGAACAGCGGACGCGTGGTCCCGGGGAGTGACGGCGTCTGCTCCTATCCCACTATCTGGTGATGGCAGGTCCACAGTGAGGCCAGCGGCCGCAATAACGCTCTTGCTGTGATAGCGAGGTGTCGCATATCGATCACTAAATGCTGAAGCAGACGCCGATTCCGCATCCGCGTACGGAGGAGCAGCTCTCTGCTGGTAACCATCGCCGACAAAGTACTCTCTGTAGTAAGGTTCGCCGGCGAACGTCGCGGGCTGGCGCGAGTACTGGTCGCCATAGGGAGTGGGACTGGGGGTGCCCGGTGGCGCGAACATCTGGGCTGCGTACATAGCCGCGTCCGGCAGTAGCGAGCCGGCTGAGGAGGCCCGCGACGGCACCGGGGACGGCGACGCCGCTTCGCCGGGCTCGCCGACCGCCACCTGCGGACACACGCGTCTGTTACACGCGTTCTCCCACGACAATTGTCCGGTCCGCAACGTCGACGCGTACATGCCGCGTCGAGACACAGTTCACAGCTTCACATACACTATTGTCGTTCGTCCTTATCACGTTCACTGTAATCAGTGTATGTAATCCTGAAATAGGTGTAGAGTCCTTCGCGGTTGGCGTGCACCGGGCGGGCGACGCTGGCCGGCCGAACAGGGGCGCGGGCGGGCGCGGCTAGTGCGTCGCGAGCACGGTGCTCGGCGCATCGTACGAAAACCGCGATAAATAATACATGAGTGACCGGTAAAGTAAGTGTGTGAGTGCGTGCGCGCGCGACGGCGGCGTGCGGACGTGTGACGCACCTTGTGTCGCGGCGGCTTGAGCGCGTGCGGCTCAGGCTCCTCGACCACCTTGCGGCTGAGATCCTCGGGCTCGCGCTTCACGAGCCCCGCGTGCAGCAAGCCGGAGAGCTCGCCCAGCTCCGCCCCGTGCGCGCCATTGGCCGCCTTCAGCGCTGCGCCGGCCCTGCGGAGGGGAGACAGGCGTGATTGGCAACGGTGCGCGCGCGCCACTACCGCTACGCCCGACCTCGCAGTACGCGCGCAAACTCGTCATACTATCATTCTCGCTCTACGTGCTACACACTCTCAAAGTGTCACATGGTATTTTCCTAGCAATCAAAATACAAATAAAATTATCATACTTGTCGCAGTTTGTAATATTATTTACATTACTACAAGGTTTCCTTATAAACCTACATCTCAGTAAATGTAAATGTCTAATCTTCAATAAAGTTATTTCATACAGAGTTGCATATGCAGTTTACGTCCTCTGGAGTATCCTAATAAGGCTTTTTAAGATAAAAACTTACTTTCAAACTGCATAATTTAAGAGTGTTTACATTTCTTGACACTCCATAACGAATATAAAGAACTCTTATAGTTGATTACATTATACCTACATCCATAAACCTTTGTAAATATAGTTAAATCTATGCAACGAATAAATTAGAAACATGGTTAAAACTGACAATTTTTTTAACTTAAAGTTATTATACACATTTTTTTTCCCGATCTATACTTACTTGACAACAGGGAATGTCTATTCTGATATTTAATTAAAATTGCAATCAAGCATATCATCATTAAACATTTTTCACCTTCATAATAATTAGTATTCAATAAATGATAACATTGAATGAAACACTATGTTTGTGGTGCCATCTATACAAAAGACTTGAAACTTTTTCGCATTATCACCTCGGTCGTACTAGCGAGGTTGTGTGTGAATTAACGGTCGTTATAATTTATAACTATTAATGTTTTATAAGATGCCATACGTATGTATTATACCGGGACCATTATGTTACTTCTTTATTTAAAAGGAACAATGTATGTACTCGTACATACCTAAGCTTCTGCCTAACGAGCCTTATTTGTCATACACTTGGCATATTATTAAACTAACCACGGCCATGTTTTGCGTTGGATAATAATTGTCAATGTGAAATAATTACGTTATAATAAGGGCGCCTAATTACTGCGTCGCGCTACGCTTTTTCGTAGGCGTTCGTAGCATAATGAACTACATCTATATTTTATTGTTACATTTTACTATGTTTTGATCCGAACAGGTATAATATAAAGTATTAATATATTAAACATATATATGTATTAATACTGACACCATCTTGTAGATAGTCAATCGGTAGCACTAGTAGTAGTAGAATAATGTTATTCAAATATTGTAATAATTTAAACAACTTGTTGAAAAACTATGTGAAGTCACCAACTTGATAAAATAGTTTGATTTTTGATTTGAAAATGATTTTACTACTTATTTTACTATTACTTAATTCAGGTTTCTATAGTACGACATACTAGTATACATTATATATATAGTATACATTACTATAGAAACCTGAATTATTTTAGTAAAGAATATTCGTTTAGTATAGAGTGATACCACTAAATTGAATGGTTATAGCTGTTTTTGTAAGTATTTGGTGTGGAGTGTATGGCCGCAAGCGACGCGGAGACGCGGGGCGCGGGGCGCGGCTTTCGTCGGTCGTGTCAGTGCGCGCCGATTTATGATAATTGAAGACATGTTTCACCGGCGCTCAGATGTTTATTTTAGATAAGAAACTCTCGCGGCACTATTTCATGCGTCTGAATTGGTAGGGACTCGCGACCTCCCGCAAGCGGACGCACCCCGTGTCCGATTGCAATTCTCGCTCCGATCTTTCCTGGCGATTTATACACGCGATTTGTAAGAGGAACGCGGCGAGTGTGAAATCCCTTATTTGATAAGATAATGTCTCTACCGAATGAAATATATGTGATCGTATCGCCGAATTTTGACGGTGCGCCTTGTAACACAAACGGGGAATCAAATTTGTAACTCCAATAGATACGAAGTTTTACTAGACATTGTGAAGGGGTTTTTTGCGACCCATGCAAATTGAATTATTGGTAATAATCCTAGGTCGGTATGCCGGCGGCGAGGCATGGATATCGTATTCATACTCGAAGGGCACACAATGCGCTGTTTGCTTGTCGCTCTTTGTTGGCGCCTGAAAAAGCCGAGACAAAGCGCGCCTCGATGACAGCTGAGATCATTCTAGCCCTATATCACAGATATTCTATACATCGTGCTGTTCATGCCCACATATCCTTCCAGTGGGCAAAATCATATTTTATGTTAATATGTAAAAAAATAGAACAATTTCAACATAGAGAAGAAAGTATCTGTAGTCTAGACGAATTATTCATACCAGATAAAAACGCCAGTATAATTCATAAAATATCTGTACCTGTTCAATGAAATATAATTTGTTACTAGCAACAAAAATATCGGCATAAATCCAATTATGAATTCTTCGATCTATCAAGAAAAAACTATTATCGGAATAATTTGTTCCACAAGAAATGTATTATTTAGATATACATAGTTGGTAGGTCTCGATTCGATTCGGCACGGAAATTGTCATGTATGCATAGCAACAAATTCACACAACAGTATTTTCATATCGTGATACCAGGTAGCAGAATTAAATTTCTCAAACTGTTAATCTGATATCAGTGTCATGTTGCCCGTGATTAACATAACAGTACGCAGTATAAAAGGTAAGAATAAGTAGCATCTCCAGCGACTATGTTTCGTTTTACATGCAAATATAAATTTTCTTATCAAAGCGGAATCGGCGCGCAACTCGGATGCAATTGCCATTATAATTATTGCAATGTTTACTTAACACCCTTTCACACATGATGAGATCTCTACAATGTGATGCTAAGGGCGCCGGCACCCTCGCGCGACCCGCTCATGGATGCATTCAATGCATTTATCGAAATACCTCTTACGAATCACAATGGAAACTACTTATTCATTTTTTACTTTTGTACTGAATTTTTAGTAATCCAAGATTTAATTTAAAACTATTATGGAAAGAATTTAAATGGTATATCACAATATCTTTTATTTTAAATTTTATTTTATAATATATTTATTTAAAAGAAAATACTTGCCTCTAATTTAAATGTAAGAAAAAAAAACCCTACATTAGAATAAAACCTGCCCGCGTGGGATGGTGCCAAGAATGCTGGCTGCATTTCATCGTTGTATGGATAGGCTGAATGTTTTAAAAATAATAATATAAAATAATATAATTTTATTAATGATTGCCATCTATTGTGATCAGAATCCTAACGAATTTCTAGAATACCTACTTATACGCATGTTTTGATTGTTTAGGGTTTTATTAACCATCGCTATTAAATGTTATCCCGCCATAAACATCAAAGTGAAAGTAAATAATAATAATCATCATTTAACGGAACCTTTTATAATAGAACAACACTTGCGCTCAGTTGTTATCTGTATAAAAATCTGAAACGGCGACAGTTTATCCATCGTTTGACGAATAGATTATAATCTAGTGAGCGACAAACGAGACCCAGCAGGCGCTTGCAGCGGATGCGGCCGTCGTAACTTCATTCTATTTGAATATATCATTCCGCTAAATGTAGGTTTATTGCCACTTTTCTCACGGAACTAATACATTATCAAAACTTTAATTGAAAAAGATTTCGCCATTTGTCTTATCCATTAAAATAGGCATTTGGTTACGAATAATGTAGCGGTATCTTTGTAATTAATTTCCGTCAAGAATTTCCCTAATCTGAACCTATTGGTACCTTTAACGTTGGAGCGCGCGTACTAACAATACACAGGTGGGTTTAATTTCGTGTGCGTATCTAACGAGGATTATGGCGGTTCTTTACGCAGCTGTTTCAATGATAAATATTCGCATGATAATGGATGGTCAGGAACGAATGGTCAAGCCCCAATTTCATTTTTCGCTACGTGATGACCACGGGGACAAGAACCATCTTTTTACATATTATCTTCACAAAAGGGTCGGTTATTTCGAAGGGAATTGAATGGTATTAACTGCTGTATCTAACAATAACGGTATATCTTCAAGAGGAAACCGGTTCTAGTCCTAAATGGGTCACACGGTTCCAACTCCCTGAGTTTTTTTGTTAAACCACCGCGACATCGGCGACACATGCGCTGAGCTCGCTAAATCACGCTATTCATATAGGCACCTACTATTCAGGAGGATTCTATTTTATATGATTGCATATTATACTCAATACTATTCAAATAGATAAACCCTATGACACATCTTTTCCTTATGTCGCAATTACTAAATATACCCACTTACATACATAGTAATTAAATACGTAGTTAATTTCGATCATTAGCTCGTAAGTTAAGGGCATTAGTGTGGAGAAACTAACTTCCCGTTAGTATGGCAAGTGTGAACAAGTGACAGGGTCAAGAAGGCGAGGCCCTCCCCGTGGCATCCAGCCGCGCGTTTCTATGCTAATCTAAGGCTTAGCATTCGACAGCCTCCGACAACTATTAATAGTTATAGCCGGAGTTTCTATTTAATACTCGTAATATCCGTAGTCCTGTGCACAGAGGCACCTAACTGCGCCCGCGCACTACGCAACGCGTTTACGAAACACCTTCACGCCTACGACGACAAATCTCGAGGGAATACAGACGGAACTAGTTCATTTCTACATCTATCGAGCATTCAATTCAAATAATACGAGCGATTTAGACAACAAATAGTGTGGCTCAAACCTGACGATGCACTGGCGCTCGACTATTAGCATACAAACGCATTGGGAGACAGAACGCGCGGATGGGTGCGGGCGAGCGGGGCATTCGTTATAATTTTGAATGTATGAATGAGCAATAGCGGCGCGCGTTGAACCGCGCGCGTGGGACGCGTGCCGACAATGACTCGAGACAAGTCCTGGGCGTCCTTGTCAATGTGAGCCGCTTCCAGCCACATCCGTCTATTGTCATTATTTGTGTTTATGCACTCCCGTAAACAGTGACGAGCATGACAGGCCGAACGGCGCCGCGCGCATTCTGGACCGTAAGCCGGGTAGGCCGGAAGAATGGGAACGCATGCGCGCCCGAAGACCCTCGGCTGTGCCGACGTGTGTGGTGTACGTGGGAGGCTTTTACCACTTCTACGGTTCTCTATTCTTATCTGAACGATCTCATACATGACAACGGCTACAATGCCTATACAAGTTACACACCTATTCAAACATAAGAATACTTTTCATATTCACAAATGTAATTCAAGAATTACCATTTTCACGGATTCAAAACTAGTTTCCTTTCTAACTAGTGTTTATGGAATATAATAAAACATTCATAAAAGTTTAAATGGTGTGTATAGGGTCAAGTTAACAGTATGCACTGCTCGTATTAAGAATGTGACACGGCGTCGCGGCGTTTGCTCATTTTTGCTGCGCTATTCAAAGGATGCTGTTAACAACCTCTTTCAAAGAGCGAGAATAATTTGATCGGGGTCGCGTTTCTATGGGAAATTGAATGCACTTTTTATAATATATTTAATGAAATTCCAAAAATATAACTAGTGTCATGGCCGTTATTTATAAAATATTTTTTTAGTATTTTAATATAATTTACAGATTTATATGTAATTGGATATATGTGCATAACTTAACGGATTTTAATCGTTTATCATAATCTAATTTAATCATACTCGTATAGGTAAGCCCGCACAAAACAATTCAAAATAAATAAATTGTATCTTATTTTGCTCGAACAGGTCGAAATAACATAAATATGCTAATACCGGAGTGATACCTATACGTGATCGGATCTCAGGGGTTCGGGGCGCGGGGCGCGGGGTGCGGGGCGCGGGGCTTGGGCGCAGGGTGCCGGCGGAGTTGCGAACTGCTATTTCGTTAATCCCGCCATACGTATTCAAATGAGCGCTTATGATTTATTGAGTGGAACATTAACATTTTTATTATTTGTTATTCTTACACCTTTCGTTGGGGCCGGAAGCCACGCGGCGTCTTGTCTCAGTGTACTCGTCCGTGAGACTCGAGCAACACACACAACCCCGCCTGCCTCTGAATGTGCACAAAAACTCCACTACAAAAAGATTGCATATTATCATAGTTTACATATAAATTTTACGCGAATTCATTCCGTATTCACCGCGCCTCGAAATTCGGCGATTATAATGATAATTGCTCCGATACACGAACGTTCGATTTGATCTACGGCCGTGAGAATCGACGATTGATTTTCCGCGATCATTTTCTGACTCTGCTTGATTGTTAGATATCGATATTTGAGATTGGATTTGCATATTCGATTATATTTCATATACCATTTATACAATGTTAGCTCGTACATATCATTAATTACGATTAATATCTGTGTATGTTTACGAAGATACCTACTTATTTCACGTATCGTTATGCCAAAGATAAATATTAATGATATTGTAGAGTCGTATTTTAATTTTTATATGACATTCTTAACTGCGGCAATGATCAGTTTTATAAATAACAATTTTAATCGTCTTGATCGAAGGAACGAATGTAACGGAATAGAGATAACTAGGACTCACGGCCAGACGTCAACAAGTTTGGCATCCTTATGTAAAGTGAGGTGCGTGTCCTGCGCGAGAGAGGGCAGCTTGTAGTACTCGATGGGCTGGGACTGGTGGTCGTCGGCCACCGAGCCCAGCACCGCGGACGTAGCGGCGCTCAGCGGGTGCTCCGCCCCGCTGGAGTAGTACGCGCGCCACGACTCCCCACTGACTTCCATCACCTCTTTGCGACGCCTGAGAACAAGGAAATAAAGGATAAATAATAAAGTCACGGGTCTTAAAATCTTCACGTTGCACTAAAGTACACATATTTCATATTGTACTATTAGTTGATAACGATTTATACACATCACTAATATAGACAGACAATCAATATCATTTCATTCATTCCGTTTCATACATTGGTAAACATAGCGTAAAATACTGGTACACCAGGCCACCGTAGTTTTACGAATGAGTCGACTACAACATTACGAACCAGTTATTAGGCGTGACCATTTTGGTACGGATACTGACCTTTGATGGTACACACCGGCGGTCATCGTACAATGTGACGCTACGTTTGCTAATTGTTGCGTCTGCTGGCCGTGAGTCAGCGTTTCTGGTGTCCGGTGCGAGAGTGAAATGACCGGATCGGAACGGGCGTCGCGCTCGCGGGAGTCTCGTCTAATTCGGGTGGTTGCAAGTTCGCAATAGTGCTCATACGTCATGCGGCCGGGTCGGCTGGTGCGCCGCAACCTGATGTAGAACAGGTCCGAGCCACTTGCAGAACCGGAAGGATACGAGGCAAATCCCTGCTCCCTCGCTAACCAGTTTAGGTCGTCTGACGTCACACCCAGCGGTATCCGACGATGCAGACAAATAAATAAAAAATGTTGGAAGCACGCGTCGGACGGGTTTGACCGGATCGTAGTTCTACCTGATTCCTGTTCCTGATGTGTTGATATATCTTGGTATGTGCCGTGTGAAATGTGACATACATATGCTGGTCAAACCCTTAGCCAACCTATATTAGCCTAGATTCTCATAGGCATGTCATATCCAGAATTTTGTACACAAAGAAGAAAGCTCAAAATCTAACTGAAACTACACTTCAGACATTGACTTGTTTTGACGACAACGAAACAAATTTGTTAGTTTCCCGTCATTGGACGACGACCAACGATCTCACTTGTCATTACCTAACACCACTACCTAATCAATGAGTTAGCTTAGCCTACAGAATACCGCGTTAGTGTCAAGCAAGAATAGAATGTGCGAATTGGATCAGAGAACTGGAAAAGCCAGCTTCTGGCATTTAACCAGCCGAAGCGTGAGTCATTTGACGAGTTAACTGGCAGGCGGTGGAGCCGGGGGCCGGGCGGCGCGGGTGCACCACGTGAATGAGATTCCGGTAGGTGCGCACGTAAAAATCGTGCAACGAATCTAACAGGTTTGCTGGGGTCCTTGCGAGGCCACCGGGACTGGTCTAACCTGCCCTGCGCAGCTGAACCTCGAATTTCCGACCGTTTCCTATCATGTTCGCCTCCAATCGATACATGTAAACATACGAACTTGTTTACATTAAAAGCTCATTCGATACCTAATATTCTAAAGGTATTTGGGCCAACATCTTGCGTAAACTTTTTGTCAAGCATCGCTCGGCTAGCACCTCTATAAATAATTAATTGATTATCGCCTCTCTTCTAAGCTGTCAACTTGGTCAATTGTACAAGCCATTTAACGTTTCGCAAGTTGCCTACTCCTCGAGTATTTGTTTGGTGTTGTGTATTGAATGGAGCGATTAGAAAGTTCTGCGCACAGCTGTCACGACGACGTGACGTACGCTAGAGCGGAACGGATGACTCCGAGCAAAGGGTTGAAGGAATCACGGCAACATAAACAATGCATTCGACACGGCCATTCATTGTTGACTGCTTCACAGATAACTTGCGTATCCTTGATACTATAACGTCTGCTCACGATAGCAATCATTGTACGTCTTACGTTTGCTACAAAGTACTTGATTGAAATGCAGGCTTTTTTCACATTGTTTTTTTACAATAAAGTACAGCTTTCCACAAAATTTCAAGTCGTCACGAAAGTCCAACTAGGGACTCGTGTCGAAGAATATGAATCTTGTGGTCGATCGAGTCGGAGACATCGCGGGATGGATTTATCTGAGCTCCGCGGCGCACAGCGAAACGATCAGTCGGCGGCGGCGGCGGCGGCGAGTTTCGAAAGGCGGCGTTCGTCCACGTCCACGTCCGGTGACGCGTCCAACTATCGATCATTCGGTTCGTTAATAAATAACACGTTGGCGTCGCCCGCCGCTTATCTGCTGCTCGGGCATGTGGAAAAATTTGGTGTAGGTGTCGTAACGGAGCGGCACGCATGTCTCGTAGGGTTGCGTGCGCCCGCCTGGCGTGCTTATCCTCTCCGGTCGTTGGCTCTCGCGGTTGCTTCATTATTAATCTCTTAATTAAAACCCGAGGAGCTGAGAGATAAAGGAATTATTTGATGGTATTCTATTATGCATGCATACTGTTTGTGGGTGTATTAAATCATTGACAGGCAATTATGAGGCTACGCATTGTTACAGCGATGAATTTATCGCCCATAACCATTCAACAATGAGTTAAAGGTACCGTAGTTAGTTGTACCTACCAGACTTGATTGACACACACACCGAAGATGTGCTTTATTTTACATTCAGAGTTCTTTATGTAGCTGAGACCAAGATCGAAAAAAAATATTTGTGTTCTTCAATTATTATAAAATACATTTATTTTAGGATGGAATGAAGGAACGGAGCTAGAATGGATGGAAGGTAGTATGGGTATAGATAGGTATGACATATGATCGTCACATTAGTATAGCGTTCATTGTATTATGTAATTCCGTGTAGGTACATACATGTTCCCTTTTATTTTTATAGACAGTCAGTAACACTTGTCTCAGCCGGAAACTTTCGCGTGGACCGGACCTATTTAACCTGTCTCATATGCAATAACCTCACGTAGATACATATCCATAAACGTTCGAATCGCATTGCAGATACATTGAATCACGCGTTAGTGAAACAGGCCTCGCAGCTTCACCTCGCTCACCCGGCAGGTGCACGTCGGTACCTTGGAGGGAAAGTGCAGGGCGCGGCTCGAATCTACGCATGTTTTATCATCGGTGATAAGAGAAACTAGAAGGTAGGTATCTATCGCTGGTAATGACTCATTACAGACGAGACGTTAACACATGATATAAAATGACGCTATAAGCGATTATTTGTCATAATGATTTAATTACAACCGCGTGGTCTAATGATCAGTGCGTAGGCCGCCCGGCTCACTGGATCGGTCTCGGGTTTGATGAAAATGGCAGTTTCGTAACGTTTCCTGGTCTGGCTTTGACTGGAATCGAGCCTAGTCCATTGTATTATTTTAGATAATTGAATACTGGATAACTATAAAGTTACAAATATTTGCCTGGCGGTCGTTATGTTTTGGAAAATAATGCCAAATCACGATTAGAAACAAGACAGCAACGTCAACGAACTTTGCTACCAGTGCCTGTTTGTTTATACAACAATTTGAATAATAAATTAGCGTATGTATGCTAACAATAACAATATTCTAAAGAGCGCATTTACTTCATTTGTAGTTATGTTATTGGAATCAAAATTATATGAAAAAGTTTGTCATTTCTTAGAAATTAATAGTTTTATATTTACAATGTGCCCAACTAATATTTTATTTAGGTAAATCTAAATGTTTATTTTTATGTATTTATTAACTTTCATTTGTCAAATGGATATCCACACCGTCCACTTAATTTAACAAATCGTTGTCAACTAAATTAAGACCCAAAAGCCACCGCTAAAAGTACAGTTAACAGCAAAAGTTATCGAACTTCACTAGTCTCGTATCTTGTAAAAGTGAAAATGTGTCATTAATAATCCATTTCGTATTCCCGCATTAAAGCTAACGATTCGATTCGAGGTGGAATGTGGCCGCGCTGCATTTCGTCAATTAAAGAATTCGCTGCGTCGGATTGTGGCAGTGCGCAGCGCTGAGCGTGGACTGTTATGGTAACAAAAAAAAGTACATTCTTCATACCAGTATAAATAAATAAGGGATGAGTACGGGCAGCAGTGCAGCAGCCGCACAGAGCTAAGCTAAACGAGGAGCATTTTCGACAAACCTCTTTTTGTAGCCTGACGAGGAACGCATATGCGATGATTCATTTACGGAGTTCTTCACCATACAAGTATGGCCAACATTATTACTTCTGTTTTCTTGGCAGCATTATGTACGGGCAACAAGAAATGTTTTCTCAGAAATATGCGCCCACGCAGATTAAAGATGGCAACGCAACATGGGCACTAAATAAGTCATGTCCCCCGTCCGCGTAGCTAGTAGCGCTCAGATCATCTGAAAATTTTACGATGGCCACTAATTGTACTCTGAAGCTTGCAATTATTGGTACTAAACAATGTCCCGCTATAAAGTATCAAAATAATAATTCTTGTAGTCTACAATTTCATTCGTGCAACTTTAAATCTTAAGGATTGATATAACATCATTGCTTTTAAGTGCCCGTTCATAAATAAAAGGGGTGATATTGATAAGTTTTTCGATTACACTGTGTTGGGGTCCAACATTCTATTAATGTGTGCCTTATGATACAAATACATCATTGTTGTTTGTTTAATTATGTATATATTTATTTTTATAGCACATTGAAACCGTTACGCGTGACGGTGTAAAATAATAATAGTCAATGATATATGTTATTGACTAGAATATGATCAACTGCATTCACATGTTTAATGTAGGTACGATTTCATTTCAAATTTAACATTTGACACGAACATAAAATTTTGATAATAGGCGCATAAAATTCTTATTCATAGATATTCTTTTAAATAAAACCGTTGACTGACCGTTGAGTGACACCGCTCTAGGTTGACGTGGAGCGGTTGAATGCGATGTCAACTCGCGTTTATAAGAAGTGTTCTTTGTATTGTGTCTACGCGCTCACGACACGCCGTAAGCCGTGAAGCCCATCTCACGTGAGACTGAATAGCCACTTCAAGCACAACAGGACAATTGTAATTTAGTTTTGGCTACTGTGCACATTCTGCGAAAAAACCTACCTACTAAATAACATAATATTTAATTTAAATAATGCTTCCAAATTGTTATTCCGACATTAACTAATAAAATCCTCATAAACAAAGATGATGTGTGGCGATAACGCGTGCAAACCCTGATCCGAGCAGTGAGTATAAAACTGAACGACCAAACATAGTGGCATAAATGTACCCAGTAAACAATTTCTGCCATTTAGTGGTGAGGGGAAGTGCGGAAATAGAGACGGCAGTGAAGGCCGCCCGCGTCTGTCTGCGACGCGGACGAATATGCTCGCAATTATACCAGCGAGCGAACACAGCAAAAAACACACCGGCCACTTATCATCGATCATTTTAAAACGAATTATCTTTAACTACCATTCAACGATAAATAAACATACCGTTTTCAAAGAACACGAGTACAACGTTAAATATTATGTTATCTCAGTATCATAAAGAAGTAAAGGGAGAATATATCTGACCGCTACTATGAATAGTCGGACAAAAATTATTACATTAATCGTCTTAACGCACGGTACTCGAACGGACAAATGTTTCGGTTTCACCACAAATCAAAATGAAATATAAATATAAGTTGCACGCATTAAGCCCTAGTTAAGCTCGCGTAAAGTGCCTTATTAGAAGAGTTACGAGCTTAGAAATAAGGAACACCCGCGGCGCCCGCTCCACTCTAAACCCGAAATAAATACATCGTTTCCGTTTTGTCTGACTTTTCTAATTTGAATGCTGTGTGTGGTCCATGTTTATCGCGAAGGCGTTACTTAATAGCTTGTGGTGCCTTTAGTATAAATCAGAGGAACGAATATTATAAATCACCATCTATATAATATAAATAGTGTAGACGAATAAATAGTGTTAATAAAAAACAAATTCCCCAGCAGTGCTCATTCCGCCGCGCAGTTCTATCATCCAGTCATGTTTGGGCTGAGACTCGTATCGGCTGATTAAAGTCTGCACGTTTCAATGGAAATGTTAATGTTCTCAATTGTGTGCTAAACGTGATACTCACCGCACGGCGAACCGAAGCAGCGAACAAAGAGGTTATATCTATAAATTTAATAATACAAACTATACGAATAAAAAATCTATAAATGACACTATAAATGAATTTTCAATTCTTTAGAACAGCAATAGTAAAAAGTTTGGTACGTTAGACATTTCAACTTTTTCGGTTGCTGTCGTTAAATAAGCATGAAGGTATAAATTAGGAGCTGGGTCGTCGGCGCGGGCGCACAATGCGGAGCGCAGCCGTGCTGCGTATTGTGGCGTGCGAATTGAAACAGGTTGTGGTTGGCAGGTATCTATAGAACGTGATTTATGCCCGGTTATGTTATACTTCTGCGACTATAATTAAACCGCGAAGCCATTATTCCCCAAACATCTACAAGTCTGCGACACTGCCCACGGAAATCGTGGAAATATTGATTTAATGCATTTATAATCATTTTATTGCGCATATTATTTTGTCAAACGAATTATGAAATACGCATAATTGAGTTCTGAACTGACTAGCATATAGTAGATATATGGGTAACGTAGATCTTTACGAATTCCATCCATAGTTCAAAACGCTTAAACCGCTACGCAAATACCTCCATTTAGCAGTTAATACGAAAAACCGTTGTAACAACAGCCTAAAAAGTATACAAAGCGATTAACAAATACCAGTACTCATAGGCGAGTCAATAAGTTTTGTAAAACGAATGTAAATATTTGTTGTATTAAGATAATTTATTGAGAATTCGGAATAAAAAGTGCCACAAATTATAAAAAGACGTTTACGATGCTATGCGGTGAGGCGGCCGGAGCGGCGCCTCCCGGCAACCAAGCGTTTAAAAAAATCGCAAGCAGCTCGTCAGCTATCTGACAATTGTGAGAACGCGATCAATTATCCTGTGCAAATAGTAATTGTCAACAATAAATAAAGTATGAATAAAACCGTGTAAGAACATTTTCATTATCGCTGCACTGTTAAAATAGCGTGTCAATCATTTTACGAAGCAATCAGCGGGGCGGCGTGGCGGCGCGATGGCAGGGCGCGTGATAAGCTTTTAATTACCTCGGACTCCTATTTACATACTGCGGAGATACTCGCGGATATATCGCAATTAGGGGCGTACGCTTCTTCCTTTTACGCCTCGAAGTGGTTGGGTTTGTTGCATTGGATAACATCTGTTTGACGGAGAGATTAAACGGTGTCACGTAGGAAATTTGCAATATCCAGCGCCTCACAGAGCCGACAGAATTGTAATCTTCCTTTTATAAAACATTTAGCAACGTTCACAGACGCCATATCTTATACGGCGGGCGTAATTAATAAATATGTCTTTCAATTTGCATTTTATAAATTACATAATGCAAATAAATTAATTAATGTTCCTACCATAATTCAATATTATAAATAAACGTAGGTCCACTGTCAGAATATACTTAACTAAATGGTAAATATTAAGGCTAGGCATTAGGGCCACCACATCCGATCGAAATAATGTATCCTAAAGGAAATCCTAGGTAATTCACAACTGAAAGTCAATCTCATTTGGTGCGTTCTCTTGCACTGACTTGACTGAAAGTCATGTATTAATTAAACAATTGTAACAGAACCTATAAAATTCTAATGAGAGATCGTGTAATTTTCTAAAGCAGATACCTACTGTCTGGAAATGCAATCATATCTTGAAAATAACCAAAAAAAATAGGTAACATAAACTTGTTTTATATATACAACAAAGTCGCAATCAAGCGTGCCATCTGCCTTATGTTAAGCAGTTACCCCAACCTATAGATGCTTGCATAATCATAGGCATTCCTTGCACAGCTGACCTGAAGAGGTGTGGGACAGAGGGAGGGGAAGGGAGCTTGGTGGTTGGTCTTTATGTTCTCTAGCTCACCGTACGAATCGCAGCTATACTAGCTTATTGACGCCGATCTTCTGTGAGAGGGTGGTACTACCCCGGTCTAGCCAGCCTTTATATGAGCTGTAGTGAATAGGCTAAAGCTTGGCTCACCACCGTCCCTTCAATAATTGAAAGTCGTGCGACAATATTATGGAAAATCACAAAACGATATTTAACACTACAAGTTGAAACATAAAAGGTATAGGTACTTTTTTTTTCAAAACTTAACTTTGTGATAATAAAACTATCAGCTTTGGAGGAAACCTTGAAAAACAAAAGGTGTTACAAGAATCCAGCTGTTGGCAGATTTCGTAAGTCTACAAAACCTTTAGTACTTTAACTGTCCCACAAAGCCGATAGTTTTAGATTAAGTTAAGTTGCAAAAAAATTGTATACCCTTTCTGTTTCACATAGTATATACCGCCTATTCACAGTATGTACAGTCGATATTCACCGGTTGGACGGTAGGAAACGTATAATGCGCCAAATCGGCGCCTACTAATTGCGGAGGCAGATAATTTACGAGCAACCTGAATAACCGCGCGCCGCCATCGTCAACCTCCCGCCGATAATAACGTAATATAGGCTATATACAACAACAAATACTTGTAGGTCTATATTATATAGCCCTACAAGTATTTGCTAATTTGTAAAATAAGACAACGGCAGTCAAATAGGTAAGTATATCTCAGATATTAAAATTAAACTCGTAGCGGAAATTAATTATTATTATTATAATTCGTTAATATTATAAGTTGTTGACAATTACAAAGATTTCACCCACCTACATAAAAGAAAACTTATAAAAATACTCATTTTCTAAGAAAAAATAAAATGATGGAGAGCGCCTCGTAGCACTTCTCGATGATTGGACGATAAAATCTCTTATTATTGGGATGTATAGCCTTTTTTGCATGAAGATAATTTTGTAGTTAATTTACGTGCGATAGAGTAAAACATCGTCGTCGGACGCTCGCTCCACCGCGCTATCTAAATGCAAATCGGATAGGTTCGGTGGATGTCCACGATAAATCAGCCTCACGGCCCGCGGACCGTTATCCGCCCGAGACGCCCTCGGGCAAGTGCGACGCACCACCGCTGCCAACATTATTCCTCACAATACCTACTGTTTATCAAATCAATGAGAATCGGGACCACTTCTAAACTACTTTCAGATATTATTCTAAATTATACTCTTTATTTGATACCAAATTACAATAATTGATTGCAAAATAAACCAGTGACAATAATAAAGAGACCCACAATTAATTTTGTCAGTTACTCCTTAAAGAACGCTAGAGTCAGTTTAGACTTGAGTTTATTATTTGTATTCCAAACTGTTATTAGCTAAACTAATAGTGACAGGGAATTATGTCTGCTCTTAAGAGCCTTGTAGTGAACTTAAATGCAAGAGGTGCTTAAGGAAACTCAATGCTTACAAACATTTATCATTGGTGTACCTACTGCTTGATGACTGTGTATCTATTACTGTACTGTTGCACGTAGGTATTAAGCATCAAACGAAGATCTAAGTGGGTACAAATTATTAATATATGTGACATCTTTTGATACCAATTAAAGATGAAGATGGGTTCTTCGTAAGTAGGCATACCAAAGTAATTTATTCTACTAGATGTTATTAAACAATATTGATGTGTACATACCTAGTTGTTTTGTTTAACTAGTACGTATAGAATGATAAAAGCTCTGTTAGGTTGCAATCTGATATCTGTACATAATTGTCGGCCGACTGTGGCGTTCATTCCAACCTCATAACCGTTTTTATCGACCAGTTGGAACTAGTTGCAATCTAATTAGATTAGCCGCGCTCAGGGCCCAAGACTTAATATTATCTCCGATCGAACCGAGCGGAAATGTCTCTGTAATAAAATTGTTTTCTGATATACATTTTTTTTCTATCTTCCGTTCTCATTTGCCGCGTGTCGCGTTTATGATGTCATTGAACACACATCATCTATATGCATCTTATGGTAATTAGGTATTACTTTAATTAGAATTATGAGTATATAAGGTCTTATTTATCAAGCTGAAGACAGGGCGCTATGGCGCTCATTAGAGGAGGCCTATGTCCAGCAGTGGACAAGCATAGGCTGATGATGATGATGAAGGTCTTATTTTAATAATGCACGATAATTTGCATGGTGACTTAGTACCTAAATCGTAAAGAAGATGTATCATAAAAAAACCGGATGATATAAATATTTTCTACTAGTTTCTGCCCGCGACTTCGTCCGCGTAGACTTAAGTAAAGTATTCTATATGTTAATCCAGGTTATAAACTGTCTGTGTTCCAAATTTCATCCAAATCCGTTCTGTAGTTTTTGCGTGAAAGAGTAACAAACATACATCCACACTCACAAACTTTCGCATTTATAATATTAGTAGGATTGGTTGGTGCATGGGGTTAGTAGCGAGTGATTTCAAAGGTGAGCTGATTGAAAGAAACCCATCAGATCTTTTTTGTGGTAGGTAATTATCTCCAGCATTGACTGAAGCGCCTTGCAAAATATCGTGCATTATTCAAATAAGACCTTTTACTGAAAGTTTCAAAAGGCCGCTATACCATATGCTATCCATATCTGATATACCACCAAATTAAAACACTGTTTATGTCGAGTTATTTTTCCTGCCAATAAAAAAACTCAACTCTAGAACGATGCAAAACTTTTCTAACCTTTCCTTGAGTTCGTACCTGTTACTTAGTAGCTGCTACTTATAAATGCAGGTTATTCTGTTTTCTAGGCCACTGGATGCATTCTAAGGCCGCAACACGAAAGTTGTGACAAATACACACTGTGTAGAAATGGCACTATATCTCATGAGGCATTTACAAATTAGCTACCGAAAACGAATCTAAAGTAATATTCCGGACTTCTGAAGCACCTTATGTATTTGTTTCAGGAATACTAGATAGCTTTTATCGGAATATACGTGTTCGTTTACGTTATTTAAGCGAAATGGTGCAGGAAGTTCATTAATGGATCTGTATATTTACATCTCAATCTTGCCCAGTATAAATATTCATCCGTACTCTGATTATACCAATAACGGTGTTATCGATATGCATATACGAAATCTTGGCGCAAACCTCCAACTCTAGGTCGCATATTATTGGTATAGAATTTACAGATTAAAATTAAACGTATCATTGACGTTATAATATTCTAACATTGCAACTTCCGGCGTGTAATTCTTAATTAGTTTCTTATTTGCTGATAAGAAACGTCCTTTAAATTAAGCTGCGTACGCAAACCAAGTTTATCTTGTATAACGCTTTGGTAATAACATTTAAAATCGCTACAATTACTTCACGATCATGATGGACAATTATAATTAAAAACAAACATTAATTAAAAGCTAAGTAGGTAGGTACTTATGTAAAAAATATTATTTTACGATGTAAGCGATTTTCATCGGGGCTAAATATAGAGGAATCATGAAAAGGACGCAATTTTATGTAGATAGAGACACTTAGCGGACACAATTATGCAAATATGCGACGTCGATTATTGCCTAGTAACCACCGACTAGTCGCGGGAATTTATCGAGGCGCGCACTCCACCCACAGCTACTGTTAACTGCTGTACGTCGAAGGAGGGCTGGTTCGCGGGTGCCAACGTAACATTGCCCATTTTATCACCATTTTACAATTATGCTTGAAATTAGTAATTTATTCTCATCATCATCACTTACAAATCATCATCATCATCATTTATCATCACTTACAAATTTATTCATTTCATTCATATGATGTCACAGTGCATTATGTTTAGCGTCTAAATAACTCAACTAATTCTACAATAAAAACCGCAACCTTGAATTCTGATGTGTATATGTAAACATTTCTAATGGACATATTGGTTACTAAAAGCTCTACTTGCAAACTAGAAACTGATGGATACTCATCAAATCTAAATAATCTTATTAGATACATAAATCCGTATACATTTCTCGATTACTTCTGTAGTTAAATTGAGAAACACAAACCGCTTCCTGGCACAGACCCGTGGGAGATCATCACTTTAATATCATATACATGATAATTTTTCACCAAAACTCTTTGTATAAGCAATTATAAGTGCATTTTGTCGGTGTGTCTGTCATTAACTTAAACGTACGATGTTATTTTAAGGGCCGTAATCGCCGCTCCAGCGAGCGTCTGCGTTTTTTTGCGTATGCTCACGAAAAGCTATGCATTTAAACGCTTGAATTATGAAATTACAGTATTGAGTGTAAACAAGAAAAGTTGAGAAGCAAAGGGTTTACATATTATACTTATGGTCATGCCATACATTTAATATAGCCACTAAAATGTTTTGCAGCACATCCTTTTCAAGTTCCATATCAACGAGTGATACGTAAACTAGTATTGCTAGTATTATTAAGACATTAAATAAAATTATCACTTTATAATCCCTGCCAGGCATCCCCTCAAAGCGAGAAGGAATCAGGCTGTTCACCAACCTATTCCAGTGCGATTAGATGAAACATTGTAAGTAACATGTAACATTAAGTAATGCAATCGCGAGCAGACAATAGAAACTCGCTAATGTTTTAGGTACCTACTTAAGTATTAAATAATACCAATTCAAATACATAACCTTTCATATAGTAAAGTCGTCGCGACGCCACGTGCAGACGGCTTTCATAGCTGACCGGATTTTTTATCCAATATTGGCACAATATAAATGAGTGCCCATTGTTTCAAATAAAGTATCCACTTACATATTACTGTTTGCTGACATATCCTAATAAGTTACGTAAGCCCGACACTCAGAAACAAAAGCTGTCTATAGATGAAATCGCTGTATTGATTCACAATGCGTAAATTCATTCTGTTATGACAGGCGAGCATAAATTCACGGCGGGACCCTCGGATGCTGCGAAACAATAAGTGTCTCCCCATCGGCTGATTGTCAAAACTGTGAGACATTACCTCGGGCCGCCGTAACGCACGGACAGAGGGCAGAGAAAGGGTTGCACACACAATGGTTGGGTTCGCAATTTTCTTATTAATGATAGGGGAGACAATGGTCATCGCACCGCTCACCGTGTGAAATCATCGAAGACAATTTACATGTGCGATGGCCTTATAAAGTAACGGAATAAATTAATATGATTTCTATGAGATAAGACGAGCTTTGTCACGATCGTCCAATGTAATGCTGCTCAATAAAATTGCATTGGTACCTAAATTGTTTTTATTATTTAATTGATAAAGGTTTCTAGTAATTTTGATCATTAAATACTTATATTAAATATATTATAAAAATTTACTACAAAATTAAATAAAATATAAAAATAAAAATAAGTTAGATAATAATTAAGACTGTCTTATGTTTGGGAGTTACTTTTGTTTTTGTTGTCGACTAAAAGCCCAATTGACGTATCCTGTGCGTACAGTGTACGTTTCATTTAATTCCCTGTCACAGGTTTAATGTAATAAGCACCTGCGTGCAACCGCAAAATTACAGGCTCCCGGGCGCAGCGGGCTCTAGCCACTCGCGCGGCTCCACAATAGATCGGGAGCGCGGTGGAAACAAGTGATTGCCAAATTACAGGGTAAAGTGTCAAAAGCACTGGTTGCGGACGGGCGGCGGCACCCGACATTGTAGTGTTCATTATTATTGTTTACCGCATTCAAGCTTCAAATCAAAGTAGGGAACTGTGTGAAATTTTAAGACCACTAATGGCGATAATTAATTAGCGGGTAAGTACACTACTCGTAATGGTAGATTTTTTGTAACCATCCAATAAATTAGTTTAAATGCTATTGAGATTATTACTCACTGTAGTAATTATCTTCCACTAGTCGATTAAAGACATCAACTTAACTTTTTTAATATCATAAAACATTTTGCGAATTAATTTAAATCGCAGGCGATAACGTTGTGATAAATTTGGTACATTTAAAACTCCACTATCAATTTACATAAAACCCAGTATCAAAGAAATTGAAACCGCTGCGAGTGGAATAATTAATTATTTTTCGCTTTAATGACAATATACGCCGGTTGCACAATAACCCTAAAGCGTTGCTAAGACCCTAATGGAGGGTCGAGCCATGTCGAGCTAAGAAAGCGACAAAAAATTAAGAATCGCCCCGATGAGCTATTATCTTTGCACGTTAAAAATAATATGGTCATAGGGTAATGCACATTCATGCGAGCCACGTCCAGGAGCGCATTTGAATATTCCATTGTGGCGCGTACCCCTGCCTGCGCCGGACTTCACACGCACCCGGCAGGTACCTACACACAACCCTAGCGCCCTCTGGCAACAGTGCGCGCGCTATCACTACGCCGACTAACATATTTTGAGACAATAACCAAAACAAAATTTATGGACTAAAATTTCATATTCCTACGAGAGCACATGTTTTACTTTATTGAACTGAAAGATTTTGCCATAATTTGAATTTTAAAGTTTCAACCTCCTAACGATATGTACAAAATCTAATTGTAATGTAAATAAAGTTGTGATTTAAATCATTTGACATATAAAATCATACCAATAAATAAATGCAAATTCATTATGTACATAGATTAGAATCACGGTTTAGTATGCACAGTCACAGCAGAAAAAGTTTTATATTTCTTATCGAATGATTTATTGTATACGGAAAATGTGTTTTTATGTGCGCTTATGTATTCAATTAATACAGATACGTTTAAGTATAGGTATTATCATATGATAATAGGTACAAACATTTAGGTGAGTTAATTAATCCGGGGCCATAATTATAGTGTATTAATAATTCCAATGGTTAAGTTTCCTTTTATAAGTAACACTACTTATCGATAGGCACATTTAATAAAATAAAAATATTCAGCTTAACGCGTTTGGTAATTTTGATACAGCTGATATGTCACATCAAATGAAACTGCAATGTGTCAAAGCGCAAGTGTCAAGAATAGTTAAGCGTTATATTTTGATGTACTCGCAACGCAATAACATTGAATTCGGTTCGTAGACCATGATTGCTAATAATATGATTATTATTAGTAACCTACTATTGAATACAAATTGGCGACAAATTTTTGTAACGATTCACCAGCGAAGAAAATTATTTAAAATTAGTTACTTTAGTATGCAGTACCTACCTAAGTATGTACGAACTCTATTATACATGTACTATTAAAGTACCTAAATATACAATGTCATACGTAAGTAAAAGGCTATGGAGCTTCGGTAAGATTTTAAAACTAAAATACAAATAGACACAACACCACTGGATTTATCCATTGATAATGGATTGATAAATGTTTATCGAAACCCGTGTAAAAATTACATAGGTAATATTACCTATGTAATTTTTAATTAAATATTCAGTAAACCGTGTCGTAAGTGATCGGAATCGATTTACCTAATATAAGAGCGTAATCAATTTTAAATTTACTTTATACAAGTAATGTTATCCTATTGTTTTAAAATTAATATTAATAAATCACTCCATGGTCACTTCATAAATAAATAAACCTAGTGATCTCAGTAGTGCTGCAGCTATTAACTATCTACGACACGACCTTCAAAAAGTTTTCCAAATGAGCTTTAGAATGTGCTTAATTTAATAACACGATGCATTAAAATTAACATCCAATATCTAACAGTAAATTATTAATTTCAGTCGATAAATTATGTGCAAAGCTATCAAGGGCTTTTAAAGTAAAAAGTAAGTTTGTAATAAATCCCAACATACACCTGCCACTCAGGCTTATTCACATTTAGAGCCGATAATGTTGATGATTCAAAGCTGCAATAAAATACACTGCCTTGTAACATCGCGTGTCACTTGACATTCGTGAGTATTGAGCCTTAGCGGTGCAGGCGCATGGGCTTTAGAAAGCGCGCGCACCAATAAATACTCGTCCGATTATGATCTACGACGCGTAGCCCGTAGCCACAGCGTATTCAGTAGGTATAGTATGCACCATACCATCGATTGCATATTACTGCTAGTGTATCCGGATTGGGGAGACGAATGAACTACCGGCTATCCAATTAACTGGAAGCTTTCTTTATATCAATTTGGTACCTACCTAACTACTTTTATTTTATAAAACGTTAGTATGTTTGCGTTACTAATACATATGGTTAAATCACTAAATTCTAAAAATAAAATGTATTAAATTAATTTGAAGTGACAAATAATGTTTGAAACCTCGACTACAGTGAAATGCGACCGACCGAAGAGCGCGGCGTTCGTGGGCCGCATTCCTCGCTGCACTCAGGCCTTCATACCTAGAAAAACGTACATGGCGCGCGTGGGATTCCCGGCAAGATGCTGAACACAAAACAATTTTGAAAGTTTTTATTTCCCTCAAATATAATGCAAAATGTTTTGAAGTTATAGTCCGCATAAATTAGTAGGTAATACTTAACAGTAAAAAAAATACAGGCACCTATTAGCCATCTCGGTATTTTTAACAAGAAACAAAGAGAAAAATACCTTCGTAATTAACAAACCAAATAGGTGGTTGAATTAATTGGTTCTGGCGCTTAAAGAACTGCGTTCTACGCTTAAGGTTAGGTGGACATTCTTACTAATAAACTTGCCTTCTTTTTGGCATGTAATGCATTACACATTATTACAAATTATAGTTGCCAGTGAAATTCCATCAAGTGCAGACAAGGCGGCTAACTAATAAAATGGTAATTGCATACCGTGTGTACACTCTGTTACATGCGCGGTCGCGACGCGCCCTGCCGCGCTGGAACGACGCCCGCGGCTCCTATTAGCATACGCTCAGTTCATCGCGCCGAGCTCCATCGGCCGCGATGCCATATTGAAATCGCCGATATGCCAATATCGATATGTCGCTCATACGCGTAGGAGGCCGTATCGCAAAATGTTTTTAAATGTGGGTCAGCCGAAAATCAGCTACGTAATTGGATGTGGAAGTAATTGTACACCTATGCGCCGTTTATGTTTTACTGCACCAAAGTCTGTTATTATGATACCAGTTCATGATTTATTCTTTATTAGTCGCAATTTAGAAAGATAAATGCTTTCTATATGTCCAGTACATATATTTCGTCACATATTTATGGCTTGTATAGCTATAACCTAACAGTTATACCTAGGTGAGTAATCATAATACATTTTGAAATATTTTTCACAACAAGTAGTATAAACTTGATACACATTGTGTCCACGTACATGTAAGCGTGTAATATACATGATACCACGTGCACACGTCGTCCACGGTCCACACATGTGGTCCGCGTCTGCTACTTTCACGCGAGTCGGGCGCGCCCATATTAATTGCTCCCGTTCTTCGGCGAAGCTTTATTTATTGCCCTCACCGGTGATTGTGAAAAGCTTTGAGCTGAGTGTACATTAGTTTTAGTTTTATCTCGTGTATTTGATCTGACGTGTGACACACGAGCGCCGGTTACATTCGGCAGCCGCCGCCGCCGTGCATTTCGCGCCGCTCGCGTTTACTCCTAGAGCTTTTCGCAAGAAAAGTATAACGGACGCTGTTGGTGACGTTGGCTAAGCGCGTTCCGTGAGAAAATGTGCCTAACGCTATTTGTCGTTATCTCTGTGCGGCAACACTCAAGGAGTAAATAAAAAATCAATTATTATCTAAACAAAAATGTGAGCGGTCGCGAGCCGATGTTTTTAGAGAAATAAACATTAATTGTTTGCACAACGACCGCCGCCAAAACCAATATTTGATATTCGAAAATACTATTCTAATGTATGTTGTGGTACATGGACTCGGGCTCCACTCGACCCATCTGGCTCTTTAGCGGCTCTTTTGGTCTCTGTCCACACTACGTGACATTTTATCACACGTTTATGTAGCCATAGGTTTTAGTACTTGAGCGTAGATGTGATCGTAGCAATTACATTTATGTTCGACCTTCGTCCTCTACATCTTATATCGTAGTTAATTAGATAAATTGAGGTCTCTCGTTATGAATAAACAAATATCTTAACGCGATAAATAAATTATTCATTAAGCACCCAACAGACGACTTTATGTATTATGTGCCAAGTTTTGACACGACTCCAGCTTATGGAATTAACATCGGTTGTTTTATAATCAAATTTTAATAAATAACACATTAGGCAAAAAACGGCTACGCTTCAGCTCTCACGGTCAAACTCGCTATAAATCTGATGACGAGCGCTCACGCTCAGTGTGCGCCGGCGAGCGACGCGGAAGTTTCTTGTAATATCGCAGTATTACCACCTAATTATCTGCTATAACCGAGAATCAGAATATTTAAATAATGCGTCACAATTAAATTGATACGTGTATGGTTTTTTTACTTCCGACACTTAAAGCAATTTTGCTATTGTGTATAATCGCACAAATTGTTTGTAGTTGCTGGTATAAAAAGTGTCCTTCTACAGATAATTCAAAATTAGTTATTTCTAAGATTGTTCAAACTTTATAAACACGCGTCCTCCTGTTGTTCTCTTCTTAAGCAGGATCTAAGGCCGGGGCCGCACCGGTATGGCAAATGCGATGCGATGCCGCCGACGCGACGGCAGTTTATTAAAATATTTTCGCTCATGTGGCCACCGCCATAGTTTATAGGGGTTTGTTTTAACGAAATCGCTATCGCAACGGCCTTACCGGTGCTGCCCCGGCCTTATGACCGGATATTTATGCCACCATTATCGATGTTTATACTGGAAAGCTATATTGAAACTGTACATAGATAGAGCCACTGCCGCAATAGTAGCAGAATTATAATTTTATCATTTGTTACATCTGGCATCGGTATGTAAGCACTCAATCAAATAGGTATTATGCATTTGGGATGTGAATTGATAGTATATAATCTTATATTTAATTAACTAGATAGTGCGTAAAATATGTATATAAATAAATTGGTAATTTATTTAAGAATAAAATTTCTGAGTACCTAAATACATATTCGTCATTTGATTATATATATTTAAGACGAATAAAGTATTTGCTACAAGTGACATATAATTACCGAAACAGTAAATTGTTTACTCATTAAGGATAAGTATATAAAATTAAGACCACAGACAAGATGGAGAGACGAGATTGAGGCTTATGAAGGAGCACTTTGGTCCCGCACCGCCTATAACAAGAAAGAGTGGAAGAGGAAGGGGGAGGCCTTCGCCCAGCAGTGGGATGAAATATAAATTTAATATAATAAATGTAACCTTAGATAAGCAAGTGAAATAAAAGAAAAGGCTTAAATAAATAAATAAATAAATATAAAATTATATTGCAATAAAACACGGTATAAACGTTGACAGGTACGTACTTACTTATATTTTTTACAAAACGAATTTAAATGTATAATAATTATTTGGGTCTTATAAAAATAACTGGATTTCAACAGATTATCGGCTATCAATGTTCCAGCGACCTCAATAACTAAACGATCTTAATATGAGTTAATTAATTAAACAAACGTCTATAATTTTACTATAGGTAATTATAGGCAGGTATACTATTCATATTTTTTCATTAATAAAATGTGAAAAATACAAATTCATGCGATGTCACACCAACACTGGAACGTTACGCCGGTTAACGATGTTATCATAATGATTCAATACTGTTTGAGTAATGGTCAAGAAGAACAGGTCACGACAATAATCGGAAATACCTGTGGAACGAGTTGAAAACTGGTCACAGAGGGGGCAGCTGGGCAACCCCGCATCAACATCCGAGGGCGTTTTGCATGACGCGGTCAGGTACCGGTCAGTTGACAGGCTCGTCGAATAGGGGTCACTCGTGCACAATGCAGTGTCCGGTCCACCCTGCCGCACGGTCCGAGTCGGCTGGGGTTCGATTGGAACAGGTTCGCGAGGGTTCGGTGGCGCACACCGAGCGGCCGCCGGTCGGTTCAGTGCGCGGTGGACGGCGGTGCGGTGCGGTCCGGGTGCGGCGTCGCTCGCTACTGCTGCGCCGCCGGCCGCTCGCCCCACACGCCCGGCGAACGCTCACTCGACCCGCTCGGAGAAGGGTGACATCGCAGCTCTTCCTCTTTGTTCGATATCAAAGGGTTGCCCATCATTCAACGCAGGGACCTTTTGTATTCTCTTTTATTTGTCCTGTCCTAAACACCAAATAGGCATTTCAACGCACTCCGATGAAATTATTACATGATAAAACTTATTTGACTGCGCATACATTCTGATTGAAAATGATAATTGTATTTATTTCTTCATCGGAATCGTAATCTCAGCCGTCAGAGAGCTATAGTGATTCTTCTTATTCATATTAGAGTTCAACGAATCACGAGATAGATATCTTAGATAAGTCATATTGAGGTCGATAGTTAAAACGACAGTTGATGGAAATATCATAACTCATTCGAGTGACATGAGAGCTTTCTATTTTATTGAGTCGTTAAAATACCAAACAAAATAAAAATACAGCTAATGCTTCCTAATATTGACCAAAATCATTTTGTACATTATTTTGAGGAAATATCTATGATACAATTGATTAACTTGACAGTGAGCTACACCTGCTATAGCTGGAATGACAAACTAGAACATATAATTTCTGTACGCCAAAAGCGCTTTTTGTGCTAACCGAAATGTCGATGATAATATACACTAATTAAATAAACTCAATCAAAGCTATCCCTATTCAGATTTAGGTCGATATTACCTACCTAGCTGTTACATTACGATTTTCAAAAATAGCTACCATTCTTCTAAGTAATACCACATCTGATCATCTCTATATAATATGATCATAATAGTTGTAAGTACAGTTTATAGAAATAATTGAATAAAGGAACCTCAACACTATAATTTAATTACGTTAATACAGCGTGAGAAATACTCATACGATGTAAGAATTAATTAAAGTTATGGTCTAAGGAAACATAAAACATCGGCAGTGGCGTGGTAATTAGAAGTCAAATTTAAGTGTAGTCGTAGAGGCGTGGAGGCTCTCCGGGCGGCGCGGAAGTCCCTAGCCAAACGTAGGCCCTGCGCACATTACACCTTACTTGTGTCTTACAAAAGACTATTAAGCCCCTTAAATCTCCTTATTTTAATGATATCTCAACTTATCTCACAGCCATATATACCTACATTTCTGTAATGATGCTGAATAATACTCAGATAAACACTACCGAAAAAGATGGGATTGCTAAGAGCGTTCAAATTACAGGAGCAATTAGAATATAGAGCACAGGTATTAGCAGAATATGGGATTCATCGTCATACACCTTTCTCTACGCTCCTGTGCAAAAGTAGAGTAACCTATGAAAAGGAAATGACGAGCGAAATTCTACGCGCATTATTTGAGATCGCTCCCTTACAAAAATGTACTGGGAATACCTAGAAAATACGGGTCGCGTAATATTATCCGCATCGGCCGCTTACGAGTCCTTGATGTGTGGAATATCTCCTTCCGGCTCGGTTATATTGTCCATTATTTTTTCGCTATTAAAAATAAGACCTCGGTTTCATATAAGAATCATGAATATAGATATTGAATAAAAGATTTAACTTAAAGTAGAATAAAAGTCACATTCTCATATCAAAGAAAATATTATAATATAATTATTGAAGATTTATACTAACGATATGTAATCGGATCTCATTGGATACTTTACATTTTCTATCTTATTTAACCAAATGTAATCTCTGATCATATTTTATTTTAATACGCTTCGGTATTTATAACAATTATGTCTAACTAGTAATAAATACATCGGCAAATTGTAATTAAACGACAAAAGTAGAACACTTGCATCAATTGATTGGAATTAAAACTGCTTTAAACATTTGCCGTCTCCGAATTTTATTATAACGACCATTAATTTATATTGCGTTACAGATAGCAAACGATTGAGTCTTGGTTTTTTTACCGTTTTACATAATTACAAAATTATGCCTTGTATATGAGTAGGTATGCATAGCGGCCGTCCGGCGCGCCCACTCACAAGTAGCTAATATAAGAGAAGAGAATCACACCCGTTCAAGATGGATTGCCACAGATAATGTGTCATGTTCGATTTTCAAGTAGTCAAATAACACTAACTATTACTCCAACAAATGGCTAATGTGATTCTTAATAGATTTAATTCGAAATCCGACAATAGTCTAATAGGCTATATTTACTTATAGTCGTTTATAATGTTTTTTGACTACCGTTTTTTTTTTTGAACTCATCTACGATTTTTTTAGAAGTCTGTAGGTACCCAAATACTACAGCAAGCTATTTATACGTTGGTAGAGCCAAGCTGTAGCTGACTACAGCTCATATACGAGCTGGCTTGGCAGGCAATTGCGGACTACAGCTCATATACGGGCTGGCTTGGCAGGCAATTGCGGACTACAGCTCACATACGGGCTGGCTTGGCAGGCAATTGCGGACTACAGCTCACATACGGGCTGGCTTGGCAGGCAATTGCGGACTACAGCTCACATACGGGCTGGCTTGGCAGGCAATTGCGGACTACAGCTCACATACGGACTGGCTTGGCAGGCAATTGCGGACTACAGCTCACATACGGGCTGGCTTGGCAGGCAATTGCGGACTACAGCTCATATACGGGCTGGCTTGGCAGGCAATTGCGGACTACAGCTCACATACGGGCTGGCTTGGCAGGCAATTGCGGACTACAGCTCACATACGGGCTGGCTTGGCAGGCAATTGCGGACTACAGCTCACATACGGGCTGGCTTGGCAGGCAATTGCGGACTACAGCTCACATACGGACTGGCTTGGCAGGCAATTGCGGACTACAGCTCACATACGGGCTGGCTTGGCAGGCAATTGCGGACTACAGCTCACATACGGACTGGCTTGGCAGGCAATTGCGGACTACAGCTCACATACGGGCTGGCTTGGCAGGCAATTGCGGACTACAGCTCACATACGGACTGGCTTGGCAGGCAATTGCGGACTACAGCTCACATACGGGCTGGCTTGGCAGGCAATTGCGGACTACAGCTCACATACGGGCTGGCTTGGCAGGCAATTGCGGACTACAGCTCATATACGAGCTGGCTTGGCAGGGAATTGCGGACTACAGCTCATATACGAGCTGGCTCGGCAGGGAATTACCACAGAAACATTACATTACTCACAGTAAATCTGCTGAAAGTAGATGAGTAAGAGAGCGCTTTTGCCATACCTATTATTGGAATCAAGTAAAATCAGCTCACGAGTTTAGGTCCAATTAGTTATATATCGATCCGTGGTGCCTTACAACTGGTCTTCAATCAGCTGTAACAGTCTTGTTTCTATGGCAATCAGCCCATACCAGCTATTTTTTGTCTCCCGCTTTGCACCGGAGGGAAGTGGAAATATTTTCTTCCAACTCCTCCTATTATTTCTTTCGATTAAATTCGTGCGGGTTCCAAGACCATTTAACTTTTCCCCGGGACTCGTCGAGTGTCAAACCTTAACGTCATTATTGGTCACCATTGTCGATCCTGGCTTACAGGAGTTACAGTGGTGGGAGTGTGTGGCGGGACTAGTCCCTATAAAAAAAAGAAGATGAGTAAGAGAGCCGGAAGGCCCTCCCCTCCGCCTATCACACTACCCTTCAGGTTCGCAACGTGTGAGCAATGCATTGGTATTTCAAGCATCTAGAGGCTACGGTACGGTACGGTAACTGCTGAACGGCGGGTCGTACTTTGTTTGCCGACTTTGTTATATAAAACAAAATTAGATTTTTTTTACTCAACCTAACGGCGATTCAAGTAACCTTACATAACGGAGAGTGTATCTATGCACTAATTAATGTTAATCTAAACTGCATGTAATTATGTTGTATACTCGTATCTATAAGAATTAAATCGATAGGTATGGATTATGTACATAATATATGCGTGCTTGCTCCATACGTATCAAGCATGTGATTGGCGTAACGAGAACAAGCACCGATTTTGGTGAATAACCGCCGTAAGTATAGTGAATACTTTCGCGTACCGAATGTAATAATAATTGGAGGGTCCGATTTATCACATTGCTGTTCTCCGAAACGCCTGAACAGTTCTTGTGCAAGCCCTTCTCGTCGTGCGCACGAAAATATCTCGAGTCCATGCCGAGTTCACGTAATTATAGGTGGAAAAATACACGCATGGGAAGTTCGAAGCCGAAGATTTTTTATCTTTCTTATTAATTCACCTAACCGTTTAAACCGCGCAAAAAATAAACAATCAGTAGTTACCGATTTTCTTTGAACTAACCCCTTGCTTTTGCAGGACCAAGGATCATCTATAAGGACACAAAGGAAGGGTCAAGCATTCAGAGAATAGTGAAGGCACCTTCCCACACTGGTCATTCGGCCGTGGGTACCGGTCATCGGCGGCCATCGAATGTTTTGTTTACATTGTCTCCGCAGGAAAGACAACCCCTTTCAAAATTTATTTTTATAAAATACCAGTGTGCGACCGTAGACACCCCTTCTAAAACTGCGCAAACGGTTGCTATTCATCATCTAATGTGCAGGTAGATAGACGAGCTTTTATTTTTTCCACTTATTGCGAAGCAACAATAACATTTAAAGTGAGGTACCAACGCAAGTATTTCATACACAAACAACAAATAAATATTTATAATTACGCGTTTATGGAGATTTTATTCACAATTTGCAAATAACTAAAACGTCAACGTCATAAACATAAAATATTGAATATCAACAATTAACAAACACAAATTGTAAAAGTCAACAACTGTTAACAAGTTACAACAAAGCATTATGGCCCAATCTACACTTTGACAACGATGACGAACTATCTACATGGTTCGTAGTGTTGACACCGTGTGAGATTCCCGAAAACCTAGGGAAACGTTTATTCATCACATAGTTAATATATTTTGTATATTCATAGGCACATCACTAATATATCAGTAAATAATATGAGACCCGAGGCATCCTGTAACCAATACTACGACGGTAAACTAAACGCAAATTGCAACGAATTACTTCAATGTCGCCTACGTAATTTAATTATCTATGCCTTAATCAACAATGCGAGGCACATAATAGTCAGATCTCCACACAAAAGCTCCTCATATTTATCAAAAAGATCATTGTTTGCAAAGTTCATCGCAATTATCCTTTGAAAACAAATAGACATATCAACGCATGTGTAGGTTGTCGATCTGTGTTACCACATGTAGGTCTAATGCATAAATACTGGTTTTGAGCACAGATTCCTAGTTGTTTGAAGGGTGAATTTTTTATGTGTCCATGTCTAGGGGCTTAGGAAGAAAATCATGGACGGGGGGAAAGTAAATAATTCATTATTCATTACTCATACTCTGAAAGTAGGTCTGAAGTTGCCTGAGGAGCGGGTTGAAAGTAACACTTTTCCGGCCCGGGAGAATCGCTTTCAACTGACAGCTGTCAAATTATAAAAGAAACACTAGATCCATTTTCACATTTCTATGGAACCATGTTCAAACTTTTTTTACAGTCACTCAAATACAGCACGATATAAAATTGAAATAACATAAAGTTAAGTATTAATTAAAGAATATATAAATTTAAATGACTTAATTATTATTTAATTTCAACAATTTCTTTAAAATAACATAGATTTGGGCAAAATATTTAAAGGACAAAATGAAAAATAATGGCTAAATAATGAAGTTGGCCGCCAAAGAAAAAAAAACAAAATAGGCGGCAATCCGATCTTATTTTTTTTTTTCGAGTTGTAGAGTATTGTTCATACTTCCTTGTATTATTTCTTTAGCCAATTCCTGTTTTTATTTTTACTTTCCTTGTATTCGTAATGAAAAGCACAGTGTTTACCTCGGGTGAAAGACTTATTTTGTCCCTCGAACTATTAGCGCCCTCGCCACGCTCAGGCTCCAAACCCCGTCTCGGGACTAAATAGGTCACTTTCACCACTCGTGTAACAATGTACTATTTTACACCATACACACAATGACGTCTGTGTTTCTCAAAGTGGTAGGCGGTGACATTTCGCAGATGAGCCAATGTAATAAAGACATTAGGTATACTTCTGGTAATATATTTTTTTCCCTGAAGTGTCGACTTTGAGCCGATCGATTCGATTCGATCTTCCAGGTTCGTTGGTATAAATAAAACGTATTATTCGATCTCCCTGAAGTGTCGACTTCGAATCGATCGATTCGATTAGATCTTCCAGATTCGTTGGTATAAATAAAACGTATTATTCGACGGTAGAGCCAAATTTTAGTCAACTGGCTACAGCTCACATCGGACTGGCTCGACCAGAGCAGTACCAACCTGTCACAGAAGATTGCGGGGTAAAGTAGCTACATATTACAGTTTCCAAACGATCGAACGATGAGTGAGAGACTGAAGCTCAATCCTCCCTATCCTCCCCTCCCTCTATCTTAATTCCCGTTAAGTCGGCAACGTGCGAGCAATGCCTTTGGTATTCAAGCATCTATAGGCTACGATAACTGTTTGATTATGATACGGATTGTACGCTTGTTTGCCGGCTTTGTTATCCTACTATATATCCTATTAATATTATAAATGTGAAAGTTTGTGAGTGTGGGTGTATGTATGTATGTTTGTTACTCCTTCACGCAAAAACTACTGAACGGATTTGGATGAAATTTGGAACACAGATAGTTTATAACCGGGATTAACACATAGGGTACTTTTTATACCGATAATCCCGAAATTTTTGTTTAGTTAAATACTACGCGGACGAAGTCTGTGGGCACAGCTAGTTTCAAATAAAATAAAATACGCGAGAATAGAGTGCACAATTGGTTGTTAGTGCTCTACATAAGCTGAGGTTTCGGCAGCCCGCGCGCCCGGCGCGGGGCGGCAGCGCGGCGGCAGCGCGGCGGCGGCGCGGCTGCGCGGCGGCCGGGCGGGCGGGGCTGCGTGTGTGATGCTGCACGCCGCGCCGCACGGTGGGTATACCGACACTCGGAGAAAGTCGGCGTGATCATGATAAGCCGCCAGCCGACGATAAATTTATGCGCCCTTTGTTTCTTTTCAACGATTTATCAAAAAAGACTCCCTTTGTATCCGCATGACGATCTATGCTGCTCTCAGGCAACATCATAAACGGGTCAAATGGTCACGGTTTGTGTATTGTTCAGCAACCTTTACGGTGAAACCATATGGGAATATACCTCCGAGAGGATTAACGCGGGTCAATCCTCATCGGCGAAGGTGAGACTTTGTATTCCTACAAATATACAAGCGGACATTAAGTATAAGAGGCATGCTGCTGTTATTACCACGAAAAGCCCGCTGTAACGCGATAAGCAACTGGTGGAATAATAATAAAAACCGTAATGTATCGAGTGCCGTAAATTGCTTGTTTTGTTCGTAGGCCGCGGGCGAGTCAATTTGACCCTTATCGAGAAAATAACCGACGAAAGCGTAGTCCTATTAACTGCTTCGAGAAAAAATTAATTGTTCGTGATTATGGATTGTGGGTAATTGATTGCCGACGAGGACGGGATGCGTCGCGACCATCCTCCTTCAGTGTTAAATTGCGTCGTCCAGCTACTTATAACCGCTTGTAAGCCCTTACTAATAAATGGTTCATGTCATTGTAATATGTTAGTACTATCAGTGTCGTCTGTTCAGCTCGGCGCCATTCGAATTTGTAAAATACTAAATTAATTTCGTTTACTGTAAAAGGAACCTTAAGGGTGACTCAGACACGGTCCATTAACAGAATTGAGGATTTTTTTCATTGGGTATTAAACTGATTTACGATTAACCATCACGCCTGTATTCCCCAAATGGGGGGAGGCAGTCATCCGAGTGAGATTCACTTAGCTGGGTAAAATACTGAATTACTAGCGTATTACTCTCTAATACTTTTTAGTAACAATGGTGTGGCTGCTCACATTGTGTTAATATGCCTGAGAATGTACACCGTTTTTTAATTTTGAGTAGGTAACCATTGAGTTTCTTGCAGGATCTTCTCAGTGGAAGTAGCAGTACGAACCGGTAGATTCTAACCATTCATTTGTACTTAATTGACTTGTCGGGCCTCCCCTCAACACGAGGGGTTGGCGGATTTCACATGCCCATCGAAAATTGGTTAGATCTTCTTAGAAATGCAGGTTTCCTTCACGGTAAGCATGTGATAATCTTATAGAAATTATGATTCGCACATAGATTTCGAAAAATCCAGAGGTACGAGCCGGAGTATGAACCCAAGACCTGATGAGTGCAAGACGCGTGCTTAACCAATCGGCTATAACTGCTTCGTTACCTAATAGCATAATATTTTCATTTACCGTTCAGATGATAATCTTCGTTGGTTAGGTATTATTTCATATTTCTAAAGTTGTTTAGGAACGCTTTCACACCTAGTAATTTGTAAACGGCGTCAGCACACGATATTAAATAAAAAATAAAATTATTATAAATATAATGCGTGCATAAGTATGCCAAATGCACCTAAAACTATAATCAAAACGTTATTAAAGTTTAATAACGTAGCTTAAGCAGTGATAGCCGATTGGTTAAGCACGCGTCTTGCGGGCTACCAGGTCTCAGGTTCAAACCCCGGCTTGAACCTCTGGATTTTTTGAAATCTATGTGCGAATCATAATTTATATATGATTATTATTTGCTTACGGTGAAGGAAAACATCGTGATGAAACCTGCATGTCTTAGAAGATTTAACAAATTTTCGAAAGACATGTGAAATCCGCCAACCCGCACACTGGCCCCGTGGTGGATTATGGCCTGAATCCCCCTCGTGTTGAGGGGAGGCCCGTGCCCAGGAGTGGGACGTCAAAAGGGCTAAAATTATTATTATTTTATTATAACGTAGCTTGTTATTTATTAATTTTTAATAACTATAAGACTTTTAGTAAAGGCATAATGTGATAGTGATTAGTGAGTCAGTAGTAGAAGTAAGTAGTTAAGTATGGAATTCAAACACGGTACTAACAAAGAAACGTAGTTGAACGTAAAATGATGATTGTTATTTTTTTATTGTTAAATTTTATTTACTATTCAGTTTAATATACTCGTAAATGTACTGCATGATAAAAAAGCACTGTCGCTCACCATAATAATTGGCATGCTTGCATGGTTGCTTGCTGATTAGTTATTAGTATGAATGAAAATTCGAAGAATGGAAAAGCAAGAATGGGAAGATTTTATTTATTTGTAACGCGATCGGTCTCCAGTCTATGGGTACAGATATTTAGGGACGGTACGACTGCAGCCTGCGCGTTCAGACCCAACTAAAGCAGGGTCGCTGAGCACGAAGAATTTCGTACAATTACCTGTTATGTTATTGTTATTACCTGTCTCTGTCACTCCCGCGTAAATCGTGTGCGTGTGAACGGCAACTGTGTGAGCGAGACGCAGAGACAGGTAATAACAGGTCATTGTATGAAATTCTTCGTGCTCAGCGACCCTGCTTTAGTGGAATAAGCTGTAGCCAATTAACTACAGGTCATATTAGCTATAATAGCTGCGTTTCGTACGATGAGTGTGACAACTGGAAGCCTAACCCCTCTCCTCTCTTCCCTCCTCTCTTCCCTCCTCTCTCCTCTTCCCCTCTTTCTATTCCAACTCGTCTTCAGCATGCGAGCAACTCTATTGGAATAGCAAGCATCTAGGTATAGGCTACGGCTACTGCATAACATGAGGCGGATCCTACGATTGTTTACAGTTAGTTTTTTTTTTAAGTCTCCACACCAGCATGGCGCCTCACAACTGAGCTTCGATCAGTTTTGTTTAATGGAAGCGAGTGGATAATTTCCTTATCTGGATAATTCGTGCGGGTTTAAATTTAGCTTGCTTCGGCAATTTAGCTTCATAAAATTTGTCAATTATAGATATCGCCATTGTCTAGATACACTTTCTCAACACAATAATTAAAATACGTGCAGTTCACGATTAACGTCAGATATTCTTCCGTTAAACATTTCAGAATACAAAATAATACCCAAGCAAGTTTACTTAATATGGCCACTTGTACAAGTGCTAAATCTCGCCTAATAATCGTAATCAACCGGAATTCCGTCCGTATATTATCGCATAAGATTAATAAAGTGTAGAGCAAAGTTATTCGTAGACAAGTACTTAGGTACTTCAAGTCAACATAAACGTTATATTGAACCTATTTTATTAGACTAGGCTGTCGTTATAAGTGAGTAAGCTGGTTGCGCAGGCAGTGTTTATGGACAAAGAATGCAAAAGACTAATATCTTTCCCGTAAACTTTGTTGCTAATGTTTTCGATATTCACAGAAATCATAAAGTTAATTTCCCCAATAACAGTGTCATGAATTCATGAGCGGCTTCCTAACGTCGATAAACACGCGCACGTTTATGACAAAGTAATCGAAGTCGAATTGTTAATTGCGTACGTCGAATGAGTTTAAAAATGCCTGGCATTTAAATGCCAACTCGGTCGCCATTTTAGTTCGACGCGAGAGAGACTATCACCTTGAACACGACTTAAATCTGACAGCCTCGAGTGTCACTCTCGCCTGAACCAATTAAAATAAAATTCAAGTATCGCTAGTTTTTGTCTCGTTCGTCGTTATTCGCGTTCGTAATATCCACACAACATTATTTTTTTACCAACATGTCTAGCACCGCATTGTTTATCAGATGTAAGTATACGTTTTAGGTACGCATTATAATGTTACTAAAGTTGTAAGGAAGTAATTATGTCAATAATTGTGCCGCAATATCATAGCCGCGATACAAGAACGGTATTTACATTCTATAATATAATGTAGAATTTAAATAACAAAACTGGGCAACTAAAAACAACTTGTGTAGGTAGGTAAAAATATGTAATAATAACCTACCAACGTATTTTTATAGAGCGGTATGTATATAGTAGAGCAGCATTAGCAAGAATAAACAAATCAGTGAACAAAAGAGAACCAATTCTTTTAAAGTAATAGGGCTCATATATCTAAATAAAATACATATAGTGTACCTACATGCGCACGAGTGGGGTATTGCGTATGAGTCGTATGTGTTACGAGTTGCGAAAGTTTTATGGAGCGAGAATAAGGCGGGCAGATCTGAAAAATAAGTTTATGACATACAGTTACGGGCGTGTGATAGAGAGATAAGTTTCCAGAACACCTTAAACAGTAAAAAAAGTGTGACGGTGCACTAACACTGCTTCATTCATCTGTAGATAGCCATCGTTCTTTTCTCAGTACCGCTAAATTACATTTCTAGTAGCCGTGTAGCGCGTTTACGAGGCACTTTGAAGATGCCACGGTGTGGCCGTAATGGCTATTGCAATATTATACGGTCAGATTCCCGGGTGATACCAACGTATGCTCTACTGTGTAATTTTGGTCCACGGAAGATACCATACACAGGGTCAAAGAAAATTGTGGAGGGTACACCGCGAGATGCCTAACATTTACCGCGTATCAGACATCTAAGTTTTCTTAGAAAACAACGACATTACTCGTATATTGTGCCGACGAGACCTGTCGTTTTGACAACTTTTTTAGCGTTTATCGGTAAACATAAAAATCCTGTGATAGCGATAGGTGCCGTTACCATCCTACTTGGCAGCTCTTATAAAAATATGTTATATGTATGTGTACTATTGGACCCAAACAAGATGGTCTATCTTAACATTATCCTGTAAAGAGCTCTGGATATAAAATCGATCTGACAGGACCAGATATTTTTATTTATTTAGAAGAGTCTTAAAATCGCAACGTTGACGTAGAATTGCGCCTTCCAAAACAAACTCAATACACAAATAGGTTTCATTCGTGCTTATATTCTACTGGTCAGATTCTTATCTCGGTAGCTAGGTATGTTTGAACTCAATTATTTATGACTTACCTCCACGCATGGCATAATGAAAGCCCAAATCGTGAAGTAAGCACAAACAATCTAAATGAATCAGACTGAGATATTGAATGTAAATTATTTAAAAGTGGCACGAAGTCGAATTATAAGTCAATTTTCGTCTAACAAATGTAATGCAAATACGAGCTATTAATCTTACGTAATGTTAAACTCGATTTGCCGTTTAGGAGACACAATAGCAGAACAATGGTGCCTGACCTAAATCGAACCCAATGTTATGCAGTAGGTAGCACCTCGCCCCCGAATATTTATAGTCGACCATAAATCGACAAATATTAATCTAATAAAACGATAATTTTAAATCTCGCGATGTCAATATCCTCGGGCACCAATTTTAAGATCATGCCCATAAATAGCCAAATTACATTCACTCGGTGACGTAGCCGAAATAAAATGTTTTGCAATCAGAAGAATAAGTGCGGAAGCGATCAACTTTGGGCTCACTGATTAATCAATCATAAATGGTATCGTAAAACTGTGATGCCCAAATGAACGCCGGCGGCGACTCCGGCGCACGCAGCGGGCCTCTGCCAACGATACATTACACCTCTATGTTGCTATAAAATTTATGAGGGCTCTATTTTGGAAGCTAATTAAAAAAATTGAGATGGCCGTTAGGGAAGTCCGATCGTGAGAGAGTGATAAAACTTCTGGAGAAATCATTCGTGTTCTGGGTATTATATTCCGAAATTATATTAATTAGCATCGTCATTACTACGCCACACAAACATGACAATCCTATTGATACATTGTATGGGAGCAATCAACATAATATGATTAATTTTTGTTTGGAGTTTTTATTTTAGTAATAAATAAGGTCTTAATCTTATATACATATATACAAATTATATTAAAAAAAATTAAAATTAAGATAAAATAAAATACAAACCTACCCCTAATTAAACAAATCCCGTCCGCGTGGGATGGTGGCAAGAATACTGGCTGCATTTCCTCGCTGTATTGATAAGCTAATTTTTTGAGCGAGGAAAGAGCCAGCCCTCTTGTCACCTGTGGCGGTAACCAGTCTTGGGGTGATTTTGTTCAATAGCACTTTAGCACTATGACTCCATGGGCCAAGCGTCTCCACGGCAAACGGCACAAACACATAATTGCTATTTAACAGTGCATATTTGCGCCGCTTGCCGAGGTCCGCCTTCTCAGCCGCAGCTCCCACTGCAGACGCAGATTCCCTGAGATGGGACGGGGCCAGAGTGTCCACACACGTGGCATCCCACACAAGTGGACGACCCCGCTCCCAGGGAACCAGCGTCATGCCATCGGGTCTCTTGCCATCATCCCTAAAAACCCCGGACGGTTCAAGGATCGAAGGGACGCTGATAGTGGCAAGAGCCCTTTTGATGATGTCGTTCAGGGAGCCATGGCGAGAAAACCTGCCTCCGCTTCTTTGGCATGAGAGCCCATGGAGACCAGACTGGTCCACCTCCACTCCACACGGACATTTGTGTCCAGTGCATACAGGAGCCCCTAGGCGAATGCCAACAGCGACTCTAAAACTCTCGTTGTCGAGGAAGGTGCCGAGATTGGATGAAGGAATTGCGTGAAGCCAATGTCCGGACTCCTTTTCGCATAACGCTAATAGCCGTGCGTGGTCACGGTCACTGATTAAATTTTCGAACAGAAATTTTTGGGTAATTTGTACCAATGGCCCGTCCCAAAGTATTTGCAGGTTTAGTTCCTTCGGGATATCGTCATTGGGACAAATTCGTTTCCAGGTTTCTATGGCCTCTGTGGCACCAGAGACTAGGACCGTGTTGGCTTTTAGAATCCTTGAGCACAGGTCACTTACACTGTGCACAGAGGCGAGAAATATGATATATAATGATATATATATGATTTCTTTAAATAGCTTCAGTTATAAACTTAAATAACCCCAACAGCGTACCGTGCTGTGAATAAGTGATTGCACATTTTTCAAAGTCTGTAATAGATAGTATGCGATCTTGGCTAGTGTCGGTAGATATGCATGCTTCGGTACGGAGCCAAGTATTAATGAGGCGCATGTCCAATCAATACAGAATTGAAACGGGACTCAACACGGCAATATTTATTGTGACCCGGCGCTGCACGGTCAAGCCGCTTATCATGGGCACCGCGGCACACGGAAACCTCTCCTAGGAGTCTGTGTTGACTGTAAATTACGACCCAAGATGTCGGCTTCGGGCTTCGATATCGTGTATTCGAAATAAAAATAATATAAAAATTAATCGGGCGCGCGTTCTCTACGACATCTTTATCTTTGTATGGTTCCGTAGTTAAACTAACTGTGAGTTTGCACTGGCGAAACGTTAATACCTATTTAAGTTGTTGTTTCATCTGCGCCAACCAGAGATAATGAAGTTAACCTATTTAACGCTTAGTTGATCTCTCGTTGTTTCTACACAAACTTATTAGTTTGAGTTAGAATATACGCAAATACAACTTTGTTTCATGTAAGTCGAGCATTTTGTTATAAAAGACGATTAGATTTAATTATTGGAATGACCACGGAACCCTGCGTTGTACGAAACCTCTTGATAGGGGTTGACTTAGTTTAATTGCATAAAAAAGTTCCTTATTATTTTACATAGTTGTGGACTGAGCCTACATTTACTCTACTTTTTTTCAGGTTTCTTAAAGAAATCAGACTGAAATTTCACACGAATCATTTTGAAACACCAATAGGAAAAAAAAGTTTTTTCTATAATTGTTCTAAATACAGTTTCTATATAACATTTACGTATATAAAAATATCATTTAGATTGCATGCAAATTAAATATTTAACTGTAGACAGTTGTAGTTATTAGAATAAGAAGTTAAAATTATAGAGATACCTAATTAAAACACAATGTAATAATTTTATTTTTTTAAAGTACGTGTTTTGTAAAAATATTGTGAAAAAGATATATAGTAACAAAATGCTAAAACAATATATAGTCTAATGATTTTGTCTCAGAAATTGGTCCAATTGGAAATCAATTGGAAACCAATTGGTAAAATCGTTTATTTTGTTTAAGGCTAGGGACACCTATACATTGTATTTTTCTTGATTCTACAATTGGATGGGAACGCAACCTATATATATATATATCACAATATAAATTTTATATGTATTATGACCCCGCTACTAGGTGATGATAGCAGCACTAAGCACAGATTGATCCGGATTCTGTAGAGAATTAATTCACTGATTGCCTTTAGAAAATTGCAAGATTTATTTAAGGAACATTAGTTATCGATCCAAAACGAATTCGTTTCTAATATATTGTCTCATTAATAACAGAGCTGCGTCGACGTGAATGAATGGCGAGTCTGATACAGAACCTTCGTCTTGGAATTTAGTCACGCAATTATTCCGGGCGGGCTAACTCGCGCCGTTCATCGGAACTTAAAATTTCTATTAGGAATACTCAAAATAATTTACGTGTAGGTAATCATCCAACACGATACCTCCGGCCTCGAGTGCAGGTATATTACCTTACATCTGTTTACTCAAAAACGGTCCAACGGAAAACTTGCAATCGTATCGCATCACTCGAGTTGAATAAATTTATTTAATGAGCGGTCTAAGTGGTTCGTTTAGTGCTTTGTAATAACCAAATCACGTTCGTTTTTATGTCGCCGATACAACGGTGACGAATGGCGACACTCGATCCTCGAAGATTTATGTTCGGAGTAAATTAGCGCGAAGGGCGGAACGGACTCGAGCTGAGCACCGCAGACGAAAGACACTAGCGTGCTCGCTTTGACCCATCACTACAAAACAGCGATGCGATCTGCTTGATACGCGACATGCGCTCGCGCATGCACTTTGCTCGACATTACAAATGGCACCTCCCACAATGTCATACAATTGGAGCCAGTCGTGTGTAGGGCTGATAGTCATCGCCTTACATGCCCACATGTTATGCCCCCTTGAGGTTGTTTACACATTACCTATCTGTTTCAAATGTATATTTTTTATTCATAAAAAAGCTAATTTATTTAGGTATTTAGTTTTTAATATTTACCTACCTACATAATAATGTACCATACATAGTTTGTATGCTATGTGTTTTCATACAAATAAAATAAAACACAGTGAACAAAAACAATAACGATGAGAACCAATTCGCAAGACAAAACAATATAATAACATAATGATAAACGAGCTTAATAAAGTAGCCGTCATACCTATTTCCTGTAATTAAATGGTAGTTCGATATTTAATATCAGACGCTTGGAAAACAATTACCTAATAATATGATCTTTATCATATTGATAAATTAGTAATTCCTTTAAACTAATCAATAAAAATATACTATTATCAGTAAGTATTAAAGCAACGGTGGTCATATTTAGGCAAGACATTCACATTATTGTAGGGTTATTTAACCTTATCATTATTGGAAGCATAGTTGTACTAATACGTATGATTTTCAGATTTACTTGTTGTGATGCCTTCCTCATTAAGTTAATCATGGGTTTATTTATTTAATTTGTATAATTTTATTTTGTAATATTTCCGTTTTATCTCTTTATTCTCATTTAATTGATCCACCTTTTTGCAGTTATTTTATGAGTGCTAATTAAACTTCTTGTTTCTGGGACCCACTCTCGCTGCTGAAACTAATTATTAGTTATCTGTGAACTTTTTATCTGCCGCCCACGAACAATGGAAACGTGACTGCACTCGCGATCTTGCCCATGTATTATTACAGTTGCGTCCTCTACATTGACCACTACCAGCGCGATTCATATACCTACATAAAAATCTGTTTACTACAGTATCTGTAAACTGTGTTGCATATAATCTACTATGTAGGTAGGTACATTCTCTTTTTACGATAAGGAAATACCACGACTGGATATATATTAAAAACAGTTGAAACGTGATATTCCCTTCGGATCTTAAAATATCGACAACATTGTACGGCACTAAAACAACCGCCGCATTATTACACCGCCTCTTTTCACCGGCTCACTTTAGTCGCGATCGCCGAAATACCGAATATTTGGTATCTCCACAAAATACGTTATTACAACTTATTTTATAATAATACCAACATTTAGGTTCATGTAACAGATAGGCACCTTGGTACTTTACATATGTAGTTATAATAATAGGCTATACGAAAAGTAAATGTATTGTTTTTACGAAGTATCTTTTATGATAACTTACGTAAATAAGAAATGATTGTTTAACGCGCATAAATTAAGGTCTGGTGTTATGCAATTTTGTCAGTTTTATCTGCTCCTGCGCATTACTGCCGACAATTTCCGAGTGCATCGAGCAAGTGCGAAGGGGACTGCGCCATTACCACCGGCGTGAGTGAAATACGAACAGCAAATCGCAATAAAACCGTCTTATCCACGGGTTCAAATAACGACTGTCAATAAAACGTTTATGGTAGTGTGTACTGAATGACCATAAATTGTGCAGATTAAGGTCAATAACGCGATGTGTATGATATCTGCTAAGAACACGCAAAGCACACTTAATTCCATAAGCATCTTTGTGCATTTACTATTTGTTCATAACTGTAGTTCAGTTCGTAGTCGTAGCTCAAGATTATAATCGACCAATCAATTATTTTTATATCTTGAAATGATTACCTTTGTGTGGAAGTAATAAATTTGTCTGCAAATTGTGCTTACACTAAAATATCCATATTTTAGTGAATATAAAATAAAAATTAATAGGTACCAAACGTACCTTTTCAAAATCTGAATGAGGTGTTAGGTATTTCGACTGGCTATGTTTCACCGGTGTACCTGGACAAAGTTATTCGTGTAGGTACAATTATTTTATATACCTACACGTAAACAACATAATATTTATAAACGGTTATTGATAAAATACTTATTAACTGAACCTTACAAACTAGTCCGATAATAGCCTACTTATGTGCTTAAATCCCAAATTATGTAAGTGTTAATTTTAATCGCAATAAAAGTACAACTAAATTACTGAAAAATGCAATGAGACCATTAGAGCTCCATGGTGATAAAAAAGTACTTACAGATTTTCAAAACGTTTCCCATAGCGCCATCTGTCGTTAAAGATATAAATTAATTCGAAGCTCTAGCGCTCGCTGAGACATCTGTTATCTTTATGATGAACTTTTTATATACCTGCTTATATTTCAGAGCACGCTACAAAGTTAATACACTTTCCACAAGCACAATAATAATAATCCTGAACAAAGCTTTCTACTGAAACGTAATATGAATTATATAGGTAGAGACGTCATTCAGTGCTTTGTTTACCCTAAATTAACACTGTAGAGTCAGCTTAACCTAGGAGTACCTACTTAATATGGTTTAAGCATAGGTACGTTGAACTAAACCTAAAATGCCTTCTAGATTTACATATTTACAGGTCATTTGTGTACACTAAGTTACACGTGCTAAATAAATACTACAGAATCACATCAACATTGTTACCACTGTATTTTTACTAAACGGTTCGTAACTGTATTCCCTCGCATTCATAAATGATATTCCATAATAACAAAACGTTAAGAAAAAAATCTAAAAGGGATACTTGGAAGTACAACATAATTAATGTTTTATTTCCAGTGTTACTCTGCGTACGATTGCAATTATTTTATAAATCATCAACGAATCACTTTATTTAAAAACGTATTTTCAGGTTATTAAGCTATATTTATACTGCTTGGCTTATATGCTTACCTGGGTAATCATTTAAACCTATTAATTAGTTGATAAAATGTTCCTAAAATAATCGACATCATATAATATGTAGAGATCGTTTATAACAAAGTCGGATGACTACATATAACTTCGAGTTTATTTACCAGGAACCGTATCTCTACTTTGTTAAGCGTTTTGTAGTATCAATACATAGTATAAAACAAAGTCGCTTCACGCTGTCTGTATGTCCCTATGTATGCTTAGATCTTTAAAACTACGCAATGGATTTTGATGCGTTTTTCAAAAGATAGAGTGATTCAAGAGGAAGGTTTTTATGTATAATACTTGCATAATATAATAGAGAAACACTCATAAAAATACCCGTGCGAAGCCGGGGCGGGTCGCTAGTATAATATAAAAGCTTTAAGGTTTATAAAGTAGATCATTGATTGGTGGAGCAAGCCGAGTTCGCCGCAGCTGCCGAGAGTACGCTGACCACGTCCACTATTGTTTTAAATAAAATACTATCTGTAGGTACAAAAACGAAGGCTGACAAGGAGCGGGCACCGTCTCATTATACAGTTTCAGTATTACCGGTATTCACTCATTCAGTGTTCTGTAAACTACCTACCTTGGATATAAATGATTATCGCCTGGAGATAAATTTTCCATTTTTATGTTATATATAAACATTTATTAATGTTTACGATATCCAAGTGTTTTCAAGTTCAAATTGCTACAAAAATATTTCACTTCCTGATCAAAAATACTTCAAAAGTTAATGATATAAAAGAACTACGCTTTTGTTTCATTGAATTGAAACAATGTATCATGATAATATGATGGATAATAAGTTGAGTAACGTAACGTATAGGTTGTACATTTTAATTCCTAATCTTTGGGAGATAAGGTCGATTTCGATATAAAAACACATCGATTAACGTTTTTTTCTGTTCTCTGTATAACTAGTGCCCATATCGAGCAAGCTGATGTGTACTTGCGTACTGAGAATACTCTAAAGAATGTAGGTATGCATCTACCTACCTATGAATTCTAGGGAGGCATAGGTAGATTTATGTTATTGGAACTTAACTAAATGTATGAAATACTGATGTGGCTCCCAGTAATTGTGTCCCGATTAGTACTGCCTCAGACACGTGTGCAAAAACAATTGCTCCGAAAAAGGCAACAAAATTAATGATCACGAAAGCTGAGAACATTAAAACCGGTACCCGTGTTCATTCTTGAAGAAGCTTTTTTTGTGAATCTCACAGTCAATCAATAGCAAAAGTACTTGAGTACTCCTTAATAAGATTCATGCCTGTATTTGTTTGCATATTTAGCAACTAATTTTAATTATAAAGAAACGAAACGTACTACCACCTGGTCTACTTGCTGAATATCTAGTTCATCACAAACGTCATTAGTGTTTTGAATTATCTTTGGGTAACGAATCTTACATCCATGCACATCTAGATAAGTTTGTCATAGTATTGACAGTAGTCGAATCGAAGAAATTATTTACATATAAAGCTTTCTCACGTTAGCAATTTTATTTTATAATAGTTATAGACGTATATATTATACAAAACGTATGTAAAAACATGTCATTTATTGAATTAGCTAGCGGAATATAACTCGTGTAAGTGCTTACATTCGTGCCGTTCAATGAATATTTAATATGCATGTTTCTAAATTACAGAAATAATGAAGGACTTCGGGTGGCCAGACATCTCCGACACCAGATTTGACAATAGCTCATACAAACAGAAGAAGATTACAGGAAAAAAGATGGATCCCCTTCAAAAACCCTGGGTGCACTAAAAAGCTAGAAATAACTAGGGACCTTCTTATTTCCTTCATCGGTGCCAATTCAAGTAGGGGTACCCACCTACCTACCTAAGAAGTACTAGAAGTTAATAGTGGCACCGATTCGATAGCGGCATCGATCCACAATTGACTGAGTAATCGGAAAACATTCACAAAAATGTAAAAAAATCATACATACAGACGAACACAGAACCTCCCCTTTTTTCGGTAGTCGGTCAAAAATACAAGGAGTAAGATATAATAGGAATTATTTTTTATTTAAGTAACGCGCCTTTTTATTTATGTTCAAAACAGAACCTAGGAGCAAGATAGAGTTTACAAAGCGAAATGTAGGTAGTAGTATTGATGTATTATTTTAACTATACAATAACTACATAAAATAATACATAGCTATCTAAGTATCTCTATGCATCAGCAGAAAATATATTTGTCTCACTCAAATAAATCTCAGGTGCTTAAGTAAATAAACTATGTAGAGTTTCTCCTGATATATAAAGTCTATAGTATAATGTATACGTCCACGGTTTAATCATTGCCCATGTCAATAGGTACGATGGCAACAGAGAAACATGACTTAATCGCATAATATACACCTTATAACTCATAATTGCACGCCGTTTCAAAACTTCTGTCTCAGGGGAGCATTTTGAATGCGCGTGCGTTGCAAAAGTCGCCTATTATACGTAATTATGCGGCCGCATAAAGCGAGCACTTTGCTGCTCAAGCCCCAATTACACTTAGCGGCCCTCTTAATATTGTTCATTATGCTAAGGAAATGATAAGAATTCGCTAGAATCCATTATCCTTATAAAACCACCGCGCTCATGTATGAATCTTAAGATCGATCGATAAAAGCGCACATAATCAATAGGTAAGGTATAATGGCAAATCACAGATCATGTCCTCACTATTATAACGATCTATAATAAGCCTACGGTATTCTGAGGCACTACCTATTAACCATATAGATAAATATATTACCTAACATCGCCAATGTATTTATTATTATAAAAAAAAACAACAAGAGGTAGGTACAGACGTCGTAGATTCCTAGCTCGTCAACAACCATGTCTTTTCATGCGCCAGCGGACGCATTAACGGTGATGCATTTTTTATAGTTAATAAGGTCTATGATACATAATAGGTACCCAAACTAAATTAAATTTGACGGCAGTATATTCAGTTACTTTCTAATAATATTTAAAAGGTTTGTTTAAATATAAATGGTTCTCAAAATGCAATTCTCTTGCTACGCATCAAATTAATAACATTCGTACTTTGGCACATTTTTAAGCCTTCATTATGAACATAATACGATTGATCAATTTTATACGAAATGTCGGAAAATAATCATTAAATAAAATTTGACACACGTATATTCAAGCAATGACGATTATATTCATACCGACATGTATATTATGTAGGTTCTTACTTTTACTTGACAGTAATACCATATTTTTTCTTTGTTTTGTTTACTCTTCCTATACCCACCTACCGTATAAAATAATTATTAATAATCTACAATATTCCGAATACGCTATGGTGATTGGGAATATAAATACAGAACCAGTTACATCGCTATCTGTGTGCCTACGAGTACGAGGTTTAAAAATAAGTTGTTTACCGTAAATTCTGCATTACTGAGTGCAGTTTAAGATGGGGGCCATCGGGCGAGGGGAGTATGGCGTCCCTAATTGCCATCAGCTACTGCTGGTGCGCTCCGTGGATCTAATATTCTCATAGGATGCTGGAGATAACGGGTAAGCTTATTTGTTTACCTATTGCAAAACATGTCAATATACGGACGATGTGCAGAGGCCGTATGGTAAATCCTTCCACAAATGCAAACCAAGTTTCGGGTAAAATCTAGTAGCTCTTCAACTGAATGTGAAAGCAATAGCCTAATAAAAGTCGGTTCCCCCTATAGTTTCTATAAATCGTGTGAAAAACTCCAACCCGACTACAGAAAAAACCTTTAGTAACACGTCTACTGCCGATAGAGACCGCTAGTAGTATTCCTAAACTAAAAAAATATAGTAAAAAAATGATTCTCTGTCACTTGGTATAATATACTAATAATAATTTTAGCTCTTTTGACGTCCCACTCCTGGGCACGGGCCTCCCCTCAACACGAGGGGGATTTTATATGTTCTATATTTATATTTATGAATACAGAACATTTTCTCTTCTTTTGTGGATGTAACTTTTGTCATATTGATTTTGTTAGTATAAAATATGGCCTATGTCACTATGTGAAATCGATTGACCGCCCATTCATTAAAATAGACCCCTCATTAATTGAACATAAAAACTATAAATAAACCGCTAAAAATATAACCCTTCCTTTTGGCTTTGCCGTATTCGGGTAAAAAGGGCGTCTACGCAATAATATCCCCTATAGAACAATCTTCTTATCGTACGAGCTAGTGGCAAACTTGTAGTCAGATTTGTCAGGCCGCCTGAAAGCCTCGGACATAGTAATGCTTGAGACTACATCATTTTATACCGACAAAGTTTTCATGAATAGGGTAAAGAGACTCATTGAATAGACTTTTTAATGTGAACATTTTTACTAATAACCATAAAAATAATGCTCTTATCATATTCTTACTTAAGAACACTGTTAGGATTTTTGTAACCATTTCTGGATCCCAGCAGAAACCTAAAACGTTGTTATCGCTGATGTTATTAATTTTCAAAAAAAAACTCCTAATCCTGAACTGGACAAAAATTACATACAAGAACTATATGCCTACATACGAATATCACGTTACGTCAAATTTCATGAAATTAAAATGTTTTTTTTGTCTTAAGCAATTTGTATTTATTTATATTCATAATATATAAATCACAACTTATCTCTTTAAACGTCAAGTCATAAACATTTCCCAAATTCAAGATATTATTGACATAAAGCACTGGCAGGCATCGATTATGTTTGACCGGTGGAAACATAAAAACACCTCCCGCGGCGCTCGCTTAATTACTTAGAGGTAGTTATTTTGTATTGTGCTAAATTATTGTTTTCAGAATAAAACTAAATGCGAAAACAGTTAAATATATTCAAATCATAAATGTGAATTATGTACATCAATCCCCAAAAATATGACACCCTTAATTCCCATAGTTTCAGTCTGTTGTTGATACCGAAAATTAGCAATAATTATTAAAAATAACTAAGGCTACATAAAAAGTATCCACCAAGTGTCATGTTTGACGGCCGTTATAACATAATTATTATAATTACCCACTGTCGAAACATATTTTTAAAGAGTTATTATTTACCAATTTTATCAATAATATTGGCCAAGTTCAAAATAAATTTGGGCGAAAGATAATTTTAAATTGACATAAAGCAATAATAAGTGACAATACCACTTTGGTTAAAAGTTAACGGAGCCAAATAACCGGAATACTCGCATCTCGTGGGGTGCATCGGAAAGAAAAATATCAACTTTATTATCGACTCAAACCTGTTGCTGATTAGAACCCATCCGATCGGACGTAGTTATTCATACATCGCGAAGAGCATATTAATTTAATTACATCAAATTAACTTTTTTACATCCATCGTAGTTTTAATCCAATCGTTTGTTTTTAGCTAGACCGTTCATGATACTCATGCCCTTGAACTTTTAATAATTTACAGAAGTTACAGCATTAATCATTAATCAAGAGCTCATAATGGACGGATTTACATAAAATACATATTATACACAACTAGCATCAGATAGCAGTATATTTTGCTATAAATCGGCGTCTTGAGAATGTCTCCGTGTGATACTGGGCAATAAAAATCAATGGTTTCTGTGTTTTTCTACGTGGTGAAGGTACAAATTGATGGTCCAGTATTAAATGAGCGACATTAGCGTGTGCAAGCTGGACGTGCCTCGGACCGATGCCATTCGTGGCACTCATTACAGCTTTTGACCAAGTACGGCGGTAACGGTGCGCACTTTTCTTTAATGATTTACACAACTCATTTGCAAAAGTATTTCGATATGTATTTTTTTCGATCACTTTTATTTTCACTTATTTATCTTGAAGTAAGGCAATACCTAATCAGATTAAACAGCAGTGTTTTATTTTCTCAAATACCATTTTTTTTATTTGACCTCAAAGAAAGGTTTTTTGAATCAATTTTGATCAGAGTAAATTCGATGAAAGTGGGAAGTAATGGCTAGATCAATTCAACAAACATCAGAAATTTCGCTTTGTCTTTGTGTGCTCAAAGCACAGGAATAAGTATACCTAATGCCTACCTATGCCACTACGCTTATGAATTCGTTAAATTAAATACATAATATAGGTGTTTATTAAAAAAATAGGATAAATGTCAAGAAAATAACAGATACAAATTATACCTACTGAATATCACAATTTTTATCTGCTCGAAGCTCGATTTTCACATTTGTAAAGTTCAAGGTTCGGAAATAAGTTTATAACGCAAATATTTTGATTTTATAGCCTCCGCCGATGTTTAATTGTTTTATTATGTAGGCAGTAGTAATTTACAACGGCCGCGTATGAATGCTGGATACCACATTACGAAAAGTTTTTTTTTTACTTCAATCTGAAATACACCAAAACCATAAAGCTGAGATGTGTTTTGTGAGCAAATCCTATTAATAACTGGACGCCCAAAGGTGGTCACCGACGTCATGGCAGATTAAAGTGAAGATGTAGCAACAATTTAAAGACCTTCTCGAGTAAAGCATGGGCATAAGAAGTCCAGTATATGGACCTGTGGAGACGGAAAGGGGAGGTTTTTGCCCAGCAGTGGGACATTTGCCTAATAGACTATAAAAAAATCAAAACACATTACTTATTCTGAAAAGCATCAAACCTTTCACGGAATGTTTAAATTTAAGATTCGCGAGGCTAAATACAGGCGAAATTTATTTATTTATCACATGCTTACTATAAATCAATAATATTTGATGCATGTAGGTACGTGCTCATATGACTCAACCATAGGTACTTAGTACCTACAAGATCCATCTGAAAGTACATCCGCGGTGACTAATCGGGTATGTCATTCGTCCTTTATTTGTATGATAAAAAGATAATGCTTAGGTGTGTTTACGCTAATTGTAACTTGCTATAGGCCTTCAATAAGTTATTGTAAAATTTATTTAGCCCTTTGTAACTCTTTGAAGGTCTACGGACCACGAGCGTGCTGGACTGTCCATAGTTTCCCTATGTCATTTTACAAGAAATTCCAACAAATACATAAATAACCCACTATAAATTTAGGTAGTTATTGGATGTATACTATAACCTACCTAACTTTACGTACGATTCAAAACACCTGTTCCATTTACTTGGATTTTTTTAATGTGTTGTGGTATTATATATTCAATTCTCTCCGATTCAGCCACTTTGATACATTTACTTTTAATTGGAAAACAAGTTCATTAATAATGTATGTCTTAAGTAACTGCACATTTTAAAGGGTGCACCGACACGAGAGAGTCACAAGACGAGAAAGTGCGCAAAGCCCTGGTATGGCGGCATTTCTCATTCCTCCGCCGCCGGAGCCATTTCTCCTATTATTCGCTGAAATATGTCATTTCGCTATTAAATGTACAGCTGTCAAATACATTTCTCCGTAATGTGAATAAACATCTATATAACTTCACATAAAGAAGCTTTCAATAATATAATTATAATATTGTCGAGTAGAGCAATTGTACCTACTGTAATATTATTTTATAGCCAATGTTGTCATTGATAAAACATGTATCTCACGATAATTTATTCAATACAAACTTAATAATGAATAGGTAATGTATTTAATACCTATAGGTACCTACTTATAATAATTATATTAAGTCGATAGGTGCACCTATAATACAGTTGTGAATTCACTTAAGACGATCATTGCAGAGATACAAAACATAATTGAATAGTCAAACGAACTTACCTGTAAGTGAAGTTCGACTGCAATTATGCGATATTATCTCGTCCGAAGATGATGATGAACACAAGTGTAGTACCGGCCCTCAGTCATAAACGTCACATAATTTCAAAGTAAAAACAGAACGCAGCCATAGTCTATCTGTGCTGCTTTCCGTATCTGTAACTAGTTTCATTAAGTTTAAAGCAATATATATATTTTGATTTTACAACAAAGGGTTTTTTGTAATCAATTGAATACTGAATAAAGAGCATGGGTAGGGTGGGACTCATCATCTTCGGACGAGATAATATCGCATAATTGCAGTCGAACTTCACTTACAGGTAAGTTCGTTTGACTATTCAATTATGCATCTTATTATCTCGTCCTCGATGATGATGAACACAAGTGTAGATGTTCAAAGACTAGTTGTAAAATCAAAAATGGTTTATTATTATTTTTTAATAATTATAAACAATAGGTAAGTTATAGTATAAGACATACGCAACAAATCATGTAATAAAAATCTGAAACTCAGTAATCAACAATTGAAAAATCAAATAATTACACACTAAACACAGCCTCTGCAAATGTATCATTGTTCATGATAGGTCTATTATAAAAACGTGCAAAAGTTGAAGACTCGCCAGACCAACCAGCCGTCCTTCTAATATCATCAATATTTACTCCTTTTTTATATGCTGCAGAAGTTGTAGCATGTCGTGTACTATGAGTTGAAAAAACTGATATATCAATACCACTTTTTTCCATTACACTTTTGACCCAACGGCTAATTGTACTGGCTGTTACACTATTATGAGGCTTTTTTAACATAACAAACAAACTGTCTGTTGATCTAATATTCTTAGTAGCCTCAAGATAATCAATCACAGCTCTAGCTGGGCAAACTTTACATCTATCATTAAAAAATGGTAATGTTAAAAAAGGTTGGCACCTATTGGGTGCGGAGGTTTTGATTAGCTTATCAATTTTGATGTTAATACAATCTTCCTTAACTAAAATATTATTAATATTAATCAATGAGATTGTTTGAGACCTTTGTCCAGTAGCTAGAATTAATAAAGTAACAGTCTTTTTGGTAATTATTTCTAAACTAGTTTCTTCTGAATAATTACTTTCTATAAAATTTAATAAAATTGAAACATCCCAAGTGACATTGTACTTTGGTGCAGATGGCCTTAGTTTGAAAAAACCTCTAAATAATCTTCTTATTTTTTCATCATTCCCTACATGTGAACCTATAACAAAAGATAAAGCTGACCGAATTGAGTTCAAACTACCATATGACAACCCGTCATGAAATTTTTTAGTTAGATATATTATGATCTCCGGAATCGTAGGGTTATTTATACATATAATTTCTGATTTGCAATATTTTGCCCAATCTACAATGCTAGGTAAATATTGTTTTAAAGTATTACTTGAAATAGATGATAACATGATGTTCACTGCTTCATTATTGATTCCAGACTCTAAGAAGGCTTTCCTGATAATATTCCTGCCATCAATGACATACTCCGGTGAAGAGGATGCAACATTCTGGAATTTTTTAAAAATAATAAATCTTCTGAAGGGTTAAAAATTATTGTTTTGGAACACAATAGTTTTGTGAATATTGGATACCATGGTTGGGTTGTCCAATATGGCACAATCACAATTCCTGTCGCTTTATCCATTATAATTTTTTCTAGAGTCTTTAGTATCATTGAAAATGGAGGAAAAGCATAAAAATAATACTGTGTCCAACATATAGTAAAAGAATCAACCGCATATGCATCTGGGTCTGGGTGCCAGGATACAAACAGTGGACATTTTGCATTCGTTCGTGAAGCAAACAAATCTATTTCAGGTTTTCCAAACACAGTGATTACTTTTTGGTATTGTATAGAATTCAATTCCCATTCTGTGTGACCTAACTTTTTTCTAGACTGGAAATCCGCTACAACATTATCCTTAGTATTAATATAACTTGCAAAAATCAATATATTTCTAGATTCACACCATTGCCAAATTGTTTTACTTATGTCATGAAGGTGGGGATATTGTACTCCACCTTGCCTATTAATATATGACACTGCTGTAATATTATCTATTCTAAGTAAAACTTCGCAATCTCTTAAATTGTTTGTAAAACACTTTAAACCAAAATATGCTGCTTTTAACTCTAATAAATTAATATGAAGAGGAATTTCAGCTTCTGACCAGACTCCACTAGCCGTCTCAGTACCACAAGAGGCTCCCCATCCAGTACCGGAAGCATCTGTAAAGATTTCTAATTGAAAATTGTTTTTTCTTATGGGATTTCCTGATTTCGTTAAACTTTTACTCCACCACCTTAAATCTTTTTTACACTGGTTACTTAATAAAGTATTTTTATCAAAGTTATTGTTATTTTCTTTCAATGCTAAATATTTTACTCTTTCAAGTTCTTTGGTATAAAGTATTCCATATTTAATGGCTGGGCAGACTGAAACTAATGTACCAACTACTTTAGCTAAAAATCTGATTTTTACACAATCTTTGTGTATTAATTCCGATATTAATTTAAGACACTTCATTATTTTTTCCTCGCTAATATTTATTGACATATCCTTGCTATTAAATATTAGTCCCAAGAAGGTACATTTTTGCTGTGGTATAAAATCACTCTTTTCTGTATTTATTAAAAAACCTAACCTATTTAGTAAGTCTATTGTTGCTTGCATATTTCTCAAACAATCCCTATAATTGTTTCCAAAGCAAAGCCAGTCATCGAGATAAATAACAGAGACAAAACCCTGATTTCGAAGGAAAGACACTATTGGTTTCATAATCTTAGTAAATGTTAGTGGTGCAGTACACAAACCAAATGGGAGGACATTAGACTGATAATAATTTCCTTGAAAATAGAACCTTAGGTATTTTTTGCTATTATCATTAATGTTTACCATATAATATGCATTTTTTAAATCTATTGATACTAAAAAATCATCTTTTTGTAAAAGTTTGCAAACAGTTCTGTAGTCTTCTAGTTTAAAATGTTCATTTCTGACAAAAAAGTTTAATTTTTTCAAATTTAAAATAAACCTAAAAGTTCCATTTGGCTTTGTGACAAGGAAGATGGGTGAACAAAACTGATCTTCTTGTGGCTGACACAGCTCAATAGCCTTAATGGATAAAAGCTGACCAATTTCAGATGTGATTTGGTTAACTTCAGAACTAGAAAAATTATCATTGAGTGGAATAAGAGTTTGGTATGGTTTCTCCTGAAAAGGTATCTCATACCCTAAAATCCAATTAAGGATAGTGTTATCATTAGTGATTTCTTTCCATTCATGATAACGATACTGGAGTCTACCAACCTGGATATTCATTTCCTGCTGCGGACAAACGGTTTCTCCTCTTTCTTCTTCTGCCCCTGGAACCTCCTGTTGTTGTATGTTGGCCCCCCTGCTGCATTCGCTGATTTGGTATCCGGACGAGGAGGGCCCCGCCAGTTTAAAGCCTTATTGTTCATATTACTCTTGCGTGCAATTGTAATATTTAGTTTAGGGGTATATTTCTTATTATTGTCGGGGATTTTTAAATCACTGCCTGATTTTTGCACTGACTTGGCCATTTTTATTTTTTCTGTTAAATTTTCACCAAAAAGATATGTATGTGGCTCTGACTGGAGAAGAAATTCTTTCATGTCTTTATTAATAGATGACAGAACAAGCGTTCTCCGTCCTCTGGTATCTAAATGGAGTGAGTCACAAAGTAGTCGTGATGCTTCATTTAATTTCTTTATGATATCAATTTTATGCATATTGAGATCATCTCTTAAGCAAAAACTGCAGTGCCGTACCTAGACAGGATAGGGCTGTTGATATTTGCTGTTGTCGTTTTTCAATTAGTGAATCCCGCTTCTTAGCCATCTCTGTAATAGCAACACTGACCTCGGGATTCAGTTTAGGCGCTATCATTTGCTCGCAATTCACAAAGGCTAGATTATCTTTGAATAATCGCTCCTTTTCTTCTTTTTTGAGTCCTTTTTTAAGAACATCTGCCCATCGTTCCGCGACTTGCTTGTGCAGAGATTGTCCCTTCGGTTCAATAACAGGACTCTCTCCTAAAATTGCTAAAACAGATTCTTCTAAGCCTTGCTCCTCATCCTCGGTAATTTCCTCTGGTATAAGATATTCATTCACATTTATTTCGGGCATTTCAGGCGTTTCAGGCGGGATATTCTCGGTGTTATCAACATCGGCAAGCGATTGTAACTCACTTCCGTCTGTAAGATAAAGCGTGTTGTATATAGCAACATTCATGCATGTTTAAACATGCTAAGTAACCACGTGAGTTCCCGCAGAACTCCCCTTTAAGGTTATGAAAAAACTTGTAGCCAGTGTGCTCCTACAGAACACCCCACAGGCACAGTATTATGAGCAATGCGTCTTTCACGCATAGGCATTAGTTATTTTTAGTCTCACACCATGTTAGTTTACGATAATTAACATAATATAACCATGAAATAACCCTAGTATGCTGTAGAACAAAAAATGGCGTACAACATGCGTACAACACAATACCTTCTATAGTCGATTCAGGGCGATCTTTCATTTTTTCTTCCAACTTTTTTAGTTTTTTCATAAGATGAAGTTTCTTCTCTTCTGCTGACCTCTTCTTTCCCATGATAATAACTTATTTTCACTTTTATAACAATATAAAACTTTAAACCGGAAAAAACGTGACGTTCGCGTTTTGACATAAAAACCGAATGAAACTAGTTACAGATACGGAAAGCAGCACAGATAGACTATGGCTGCGTTCTGTTTTTACTTTGAAATTATGTGACGTTTATGACTGAGGGCCGGTACTACACTTGTGTTCATCATCATCGAGGACGAGATAATAAGATGCATAATAGGTACTCGCCACTTGAAATTAAATAAAAAATCTCACGATCATTACCGTGATTAGTCTTTGTCCGTAAAATAGGTCATATTTTATTAATTTATTAGATTAGTAAGTAGTAGTGTAGTGTCAGAAGATCTCGTTCTACAGAGTTAAATAGGAACCTTCGATAGTTACGAGAGCTTCGAGCTATGGAAAGCGTGGCGCGGATCGCGAGCGCATCAACACAAGAGTGTGACCTCTGAGAGGCGCGCGCGGCAAGGTCACGAACGCGCGTGCGCGTCAGTCGTGACCCGCTCGCGAGCCGTGCTCGCCACATAAACCGCAACTTTCGGACATATCGAAAAGGCAATAAAGCACACAATCCCGTGCATAGGAATCAGCAGCACGATGTCTCGGCTGCGACACCGTCGGTATTCTAGCTGGCTGCTAGGGCATATACCTAACTATTACCGCTTAGTTCTAGCAAGAGCCTAAATACAGATGTGTTCTAATATCTCTGTGTTTACAATGTGTCCTCGATATTAAGCGTAAAAAGTGAAAAGTGTAACCAATTACCCTATAGTTAATATAGCTTTGAAAACAAAAATATTATTGCTGACATACGAGTAGGTATTGAACCTTTTTAAAAAATTAATTCGTTGTATTTTACTAGTTATGGCTTACAATTTCGTATACCTAATTTGTAGCGTAGTGGTTATATTATCTTTAATGTTTAGTGCCTTGAATTTATTTTCCGCAACGAAAAATGAGTCAGTCAGAACCTACACTAAATAGCGACACGCTGAGGTCATAGACAAATCCGTCTGTTTTCAACAGATTATAACATAACATCGTTTGTGGCATTATCATTGAGATTTTGTTTATTTCTATATGATTTATTTATAATTATAAACCCTTATATATATTAATAAACGTGGATTAGCGGTTGGGTTACACCATACTTTGTCTTTTTCTTTCGAATGTTAAATTACCGATGACAGAAAGAGATAGTTCGGTGTGTAACTATTCGCCCGCTAACCCCCATTTATTAATAAGAGGGCTATTGTATAAATGTAATATATCTACTACTATCATAACCTAGATAATTTAAATTAAGTAGGATCTATTGAAACAAATACTGGACCCTACTTACCTATTCGCCAACGGGAACAATATGTATGGAATCATTTATACATGTCGGTACACCAACCGTCGATGCGATTGTCTGAGCTTTGGAAATATTCATTGGAGGCCATGAACTCATAACGTCGTCGTAGAGACAACATAACCTTAAACATTAAAACAATCATACTAATATTATAAAGAGGAAAACTTTGTTTGTTTGATTGTAATGAATAGGCTCCGAAACTACTGAACCGATTTGAAAAATTCTTTCACTGTTGGGAAGCTACACTATCCCCGGGTGACATAGGCTATAATATATTTTCAAAAAAATTAGGGATCCTTACTAAAACTCGAATAATGTAACCGCAATGTACCCGTGCGAAGCCGGGGCGGGCCGCTAGTATATTATAATAATGTTGGACGAGACAGGAATCTGCGTACTAACTGCAATAATACTTTTAAATTTAAATTAAGTAAAATGGAGGCGTGATTAATGTTTTTGTATTGCATACATATATAAGGCATATATTGCGATTACTAGCAATGAAATAATTTTCAAAATAACTTATATGAACAAAAATCGATAATAGTAGGTGCTACTAACTGTAGCTAGCGTAGTATGACGTCACAACTGACTAGTTTTAGCAAAGCTGACTAGTTTCACTCCCCCTTTCCAACTACGGAAGTCACCCTAGAATAACTTTGCTTTCAATATTTAAATACACAGTTTTGTAGAGGTACATAAATTCTGTTTTGTGCCAATTTGCGACTTTCTAGCCCTAATAGTACCTGAATAAAATCACTGTGACGTCCAAAGGACGAACAGACGGACAGACAGGGTTCCTAATTTGACTACGGAACCCTAAAAAAGAATTGGTACTTATGATAAATAAACAAGTAAACGAAATTGAATATTACCTCATCATCCCCTACCCCCTGCCATACCTTTCTATTTTATTCAACAGTAAGCTATTATAAGTTAAAGTAGAAATAGTTGATTTGCAAAACTGCGATTAGGAACCTCCAGGCGGAGAAATGGATTGATATAATTATATTTATATACATGGAGAGGGTACAATGTGGTTTTGTTGATTTGTTGTACCCCTAAACCACTGTTAATATAAGACAAACCAAGAATATTCCATCGTCATTGAATACCTATAAGAATGACATCACACATTTTAATTGTAAGTTACCATGGTATGGGAGCAGTTAGAAGTAACGGTTAATTGTCGTGTGCCTTATAAGTTGGTGGTGGAAGAGACAACCGAGAAAGGGATACATTATTCAGGGGGATCATTTACATCGCGGTGCGGCGGACGTGGTGGATCGCAACGCTCCTTGTATGCGCGCGGACGGCGCGTACGGAACCCACTGCTCCACACAAAAAACCTCCCATATTGCTCCTTGTGGCTTTTTTATTTACTTGAAGTATTCTCTTAATGACCGAAGACAACGTCCACCCATAGATCGCATTTAATTTAAAAGATAAAAGTTTATCTTTACCGAGTTACAGATAAAAACTTTAAAAGGTATTCCTTAGATGGGTGTACTAAATTTAGTAGGTACTAATTCTTTGATAAGAATTTTATTTTTCATTTAAAGTAAATAATTGATTATCCATATTGGTTTAGAGAAAATAGAGATATGTAGTCCCAATTTATATTATGTACTACAAACAAGTGTTTGTGTAATGTTTATATACCTACACTAAATTTTATAATTAAACTATTTTTTATACTAAGTGTTATAACTACTTATAGATCTCATGACTGTAACAAGTACTCAAGTTGCAATCCGTTACGTTAAACGATTATGACAAAAGCAATCAGAACAATTGCATCTCTTAAATAGTGGAACGACGGACAAAACAATCAATGAACATTGAACACCTATTGTGTAATAGAAAAGTTGTGTAAACAATTCCACAAGCGAGTGAGATGTATTCACATTCTCTACAATTTTATAGTCTTCACACCGTTATTCATAATTAAACAAAATATTTCGAGTACCTAAACTTAACATGTATGATATTTTAAAATAAATTTAAATGACTATGATATTTTAAATTTCTCACTATTTTTTGCTCATAAATTGACATTGTAGAAAGGGTAATAAAAACCCAACAGAGTGCTTTAATAAATCCCTATCCAGTTACCAGTATTACCTTACATAGACACTAATGCTAAACAAACGCATAGATCGTATTTTATGGTAGAAAGTATACCATACCACAGTACGGCTCCTCTGATTGAATGGTCTATTAATTTAGTTTCACACTAGCTGAGCCCGCGACTTGGTCCGCGTGGAATTTAACTTAACAAAAACGCCCGCTCCCGCGTTCTGAGCCCGCGCGGCAGGAACCATTTTTTAATATTTATTGTCTAATTTACTGCTTATAACATCAGCTAACTACCAGTGAAAGTCCCGTCAAAATCGGTCCAGCCGTTTCGGAGATACTCTTTAATTTCATGTGTTTTTATTTTTTTACGCGGAACCCTAATTGTTTTTTCTAAAATTCAAGTAGCCTAAGTTACTCCCTATAACGTCAGCTATCTGCCAGTGAAAATCCCGTCAAAATCGGTCCAGCCGTTTCGGAGATTACCCGGAACAAACACACAGACAGACAGACAGACAGACAAAATTTTTTTAAATCGCGTTTTTGCTATTGGTGTCGTATGTACTTTCATATGCATTTAGTGAAAAGGTGTTATTTTGATATTACAAACAGACACTCGAATTTTATTTATTTGTATAGATAATTGGCAGAACAAGCTTGATTAACTATGTGCTAATACAAAATGGGCACCAGATTTTCAAAATAAAATCATAATAAAAACATGTAAAGGTCGTTTTTAGTATTGGCAAGAGTAGGTACCGATAACTTCAATAATAATTATAATGGCATCCGAAAAACATGTGACGTATGTGCGTGAGTGAGAGGTGCGCCCTTGCGCCGGTCCTTGCCACAATGTCGTCGCAAGTTCGGACCCCGGCCGGCCATACACCCTGCTCTCGTGCGCGCACCAGAGAGAATGTATAACCTTTAAGTACTGCCCCACACTCGACAGCAAGATTGATGAATAAATCTTAAAAACAAACGACACGTAGACGAATGCACGTGTATAATTCGTAGTTCTTTCTTATTCCATTGGAGAGCGCTTTGACAATAGACAAATATTGAGAACTGTACAGTGATAACTTATATACATATGTACTACAAGGTACGTATATAGGTACATGCATGAGTAAGTATTTTAGATTTTTTGTTTCCAAGTGTTAAATAAATTATGATTATATATATACTCAGCCCTCAACACAATGGAAAATATATGACTAACATATGACATAATGTACTTATATGGGTTAATTTAAAACTAAAATTACTAAGTACCCTCAGAAAATAGGGAAATCATAAATATCAAATGCACATAATTATACATCAAATGGAACGAATACAATGTGTTCAGAAATAACTATAGTAACATATCTTGTATGTTATTTCACAATTTATTTCACATTAAATTACCAAGTCCATAACGACCTCGGGGTCTTCCAAGAAAAAGATCGTATCTCAAAAGATGCTTGTGATATTCAAATATTTCCTTTTTATCATTAATTAACAGATTTGACGAACATTTTTGAAAGTGCATAGAACATTCTTGACTAACTACACTGTACTTATTAACCAACAATTATTTATAAGTAAACTATAAACAAAATATCAAAATCTAAGACTTAACTGCTAAAGTTAACTTAACTTACTCATTTAACGTCTATTCACGCCAACTAGTCAACTAATATTTTTGCCAGCTTTATCGAGTTCCAATTACATAGATAACGAATAGTTTATGTTGGCTGGCCGAGAGAATTGAAAATACGAGTACATAGATATATAATGCAATAATTATGAATCAGTATTAGATAGACACTAATTTATAATGTTTTATGGCCTAAAATTTACCCCAACACCGAACACGTGGTACATAATGATATCTACCCTGTGTTGACTAAATCGAACTTCAATAGGTAACTAAAGATTGGTTAAAATCTTATTTTGTATTACTTAAACTAATTAGTGCAAAATTTTGATTCGACTGAATGACAGTGCGTTATATGAACATGCGAGAAGCAAAAGCTTTAAAGCCTTCGATCATCAATACTCATAGTCCGGTAAGGGTAAGCTATATAACGTTAGATAATAGTGAACTTTAGCTTTTATTTCCAATTACTGCAATGCACAAAGTGGAAATTTGAAAAATATTGAATGGCTATACACCGCAATTTCCTAATTAAGATCCATTTAGTATTGTGTACTTATAGTTAGTTGATTAAATCAATGGGTTCAATTTTTTTATTGGGCTATTGCATGCTGATTATTAACTCATCGATGCTTTCTTTTAAGCAACTTAATATGATACTCTATGTAATCACTTTGATTTCTAGTGGAAAAAGAGCGGATTTTATTTTTAGAGTTATACAAAAATTTCGAAATCAATTATTATAACCCTATTTATAGGAAACACCGGTGTTTTGGGATACGGCTAGCCCGGTGTTTCTGCGGATCAATGTGTTTAATTTTATTAACCTAGCTTCGAAAACCTGGTGTTGTTTTCTAAATAAGTTTTACATTAGCTTTTGTCAGCTGTATCGTTCGCTGCGCGTCATCACGTTTTATTGGTAATACTTCAATAGGTACATATATGTAAGTCGAGAGATTTAAATATTTTAATACACCTTAACACTTCTTTCTATGGCAATCAGCCAATACCAGCTATTTTTGTCTCCCGCTTTGCACCGGAGGGAAGTGGATATTTTTTCTTCCAACTCCTCCTATTATTTCTTTCTATTTAATTCGTGCGGGTTCCAAGACAATTTAACTATTCCCCGCGACTCGTAGAGGGTCAAACCTCGACGTCATTATTGGTCACCATTGTCGATCCTGGCTTACAGGAGTTACAGTGGTGGGAGTGTGTGGCGGGACTAGTACCATTAAAAAAATTGACCTTAACTGACTTAGAGTAACGTATAATATGCATGAAAATTCATACTGAATATTTTAACACAGCGTCGATTTTTAAATTAATTAAACTGTGTTTTTTCCTTATGTATTTTTTATTCAATATCATATTGGGTATAAAATTGATTTCGTATTACGATCGTGATGCCACCATAACCAGAAAAAATATGTTTTTATTTTTTACATCTTGTATAAGACCGTAATCTTAAAATTGGTCTGAATTGTGATTATATGTACCCATATATTATTATAATGGCAAGCCGTATAACGAATCGAGTTAATAAAAACGTACATTCATATACTTATAAGGTAAAGCTAGCCTTGTTGACGTCCGTTTCTCTCTGTCACGCGGATCAATACCAACTCTCTGTCCTTATCACACTAATAAGCTACAACACACATTCAGGCTTCACACACACATAGGTGTGCAAAGGTGTGCGTACACACAATGTCAATGTGATGAATAAACAGTTTCTCCGATTTTACGATTCAATGATTATAGATACATATCTATGCAAAGTTAGTTAATGATTTTGAAATTGTAAAGTGATCTTGAGAAGGATTAAAAAATAATAAACGAATTACATATTTATTCAACAACTTGAAAGGATACCTATAAATCCTTTTTTTGTTATAATATTATAATTGTCATGCTTTCTGATTCCTTTTAACTGACTTTATAAATACCTTTCTCAATCTATTGTTAGTAAGTTATAAGCTTCGTTTAACTTTCAATACCCATAACAAAGCCTTTACACAGTAAACAGTTACATCACCGACAGACACAAAAGAATAATATCGGATAATCTTACACCAATTGTGGACTTTCAAACACAATCAAACGGGAAAAGACGGCAGCCAATTTACAGGAACGTTCTAATTAACACTCCGACGTGTGTCACATTTTCCAAGAAATGTTGACTTGAAATAATATTATAATATTATGTACATTGATCGATCGACCTCAAAATCAAACACGTATTTGTTAGCGCTACAGGAGGCCTCGCAACCTTAGCGTACCTAAATCATGACTGAGCAAAAATAATAACGACCATCTCAACTTACAAGCATGCGGTACTCAAACGCTATATAACAGAAGACTTCCTTTGTGAAATTAAAACAAGCTAGCTTCATTACTATTATTTATATCCTTCGCAGGGACCGTCTATACGTTCCGCCTGTAGAGCCATGCACATGAAAAAAATATAAAAGTGAGCTCGTACAAAAAATATTATTGAGTCAATTACAGAAATAATCTTGCAAGATGTTGGACATGAACCGCATGTTGTCGCGAACAAATTGCAACAAAAACAAATAACGTTTATAAACTATTATTATCATGAAACAACTTTTAAATATATTGGTGATTTTTTAATTAACATGTGTTTAATTACCGGTACAATCGCAAAGCACAAAAGGGTAACCACAAACAACGGGAACGAATCAGGCCACGACCATCGGAAAGGCTTACCACAAAGGAATCCCCGAACTTAAAAAAAAGTCGCGTATCTCTATGAATATGTTACTCCCTTTGCAGCTGAACTTTCATTTTCAACCGTAGGCTAGGAAGTTATAGAATTCATTTTATCCTAAACGCTGGTTGCTATCCGCTCGAATCCGAACACTGATGTAGAATAATAAAACCCTATAATGGATTTGCTGTTGTATAGCCGCGGTTACAAAAAACAAAAATGAAATATTTATCTACTTCTGGGTGTGGATATGGCATCATGAATGACCTTTATAAAATCGATGACTCTGTCATTGTAGATACTTTTATGTTGTAGTAGTATCACTAAAATATAATGCACATGTGCCATTATAAACTGAGATATCTTTATATTACGTATATTAGACTTAAATATAATTTAGAAAGGCTTCCCATTGACGCATTCGAATTATAAAATCGTTCAAGCGTACAAGTTATAATGGCTGAAACTAACATACCAATTTCATAATAAGCTATACGAGTACTTCCAATGTCTGATGATCATACATAAGTGCGTGGCAACTACCGTATACTATAGATATCTATACAAATAAATAAAATTGGAGTGTCTGTTTGTAATATCAAACTAACACCTGTTCACTAAGTGCATATCAAAGTACATACGACACTTATAGCAAAAACGCGATTTAAAAATGTTTTGTTTGTCTGTCTGTCTGTGTGTTTGTTCGGGTAATCTCCGAAACGGCTGGACCGATTTTGACGGGACTTTCACTGGCAGATAGCTGATGTTATAAGGCTACGTTTATTTTAGAAAAAACATTATTTTTTAAATAGGTCCTGTCGCACGGGCTCAGAACGCGGGAGCGGGCTTTTTTGTTAAGTTAAATTCCACGCGGACGAAGTCGCGGGCTCAGCTAATATACACATATAATAATATTGATATAACACATTCATACTCAAAGTGTGCTCCGCGGACCCCTTTAGGAGCGATGAGCAAATCCTTTGTGAGGGCTCTGCGAAAAATCTGATCATAATTAAGAAAACAAAATACTAAAGGTATTGTAAGATCATTAATAATTAAAAATACACATGAACGCAGTTTTTGATTAGTTCTATCGCCAAAAACGTTTGAGAACCGCTGATATAACGCAAGAAAATATTGTAATATAGGCTTATATAGATGTTAAACCTATCATACCACTCTGTGCATTGCGCCGCGCGTTATTCTCAAGATGTCATCGCAGAAAAAAAATAAGAAAATAAAAACTAAAAGCCCTCGTTGTATCATGAAAAGCCATTTGTTCTACATAACCGTCGTTTAAAATTTAGCACGTACGTCAATATTTACCGTCAATTTTATTCCCTGACAGTATCCTTAGTTAATTTATAGAGTTGTCCACAACATTAACACAAACTATTATATAGGCGTATCCATAATATTCTTTCGTTGAAAAGAAATTTTATCCCCCGTTGAGATTTCTGTCGGACGCTGGCTCGTCGGTGCCTAAAGTAATATGGCGATATGTGCGAGTGTGTGCGTAGTGGTGCGTGTGTGTGCGCGGGTACCTTCAACCTCCATGTGATGGGAAGTGAACCCTTTACGCGGGGAAACCGTTTTTTATTTGCACTCGGACAGCGGCATCAGGTAGAAAGGATGATCGTTAATTTTTAAAGGACACACTGAACTTTGAGTTTAAACAGTGCCCGTTCATTGTGTGTCAGATATTCCGAAAATATTGACTATTAATTATTATCCGGCCGTACGTAATAGCTTCTTGTTCTAAATAGGAACACTTTAGTTAACTACTTACTGTACATAATTATACAGCAGATTTTATTATTGACTGTTTTTTATTATCTTTAAAAATAATCTAAATTAAATTTTCAATCTCATTAAAATACAGTAACGAAACTTTTTACACAGAACCCCAGTTACAATCTGAATTAAGTAACTAACCGGTTTTTTAATTAGTACCAATTACACAGAAGTAAACAAGGCAAAAGTCGTCACCGTCACCGTCACAAAATGGGCTTGAGTCCCAGTTCTCGCTACGGGAATAAGCGAGCGCCCGTTGATGTCTTTTACTAAGAGCTTTGATATCATTCGCTTTCATGAGTTTATTGACTTTTCAAACAACATGCTGCTTCTGTTTATGGATTTATTTGCATGTAAATAATGCGAATACCTTATGCAATAAATATAAGTTTTTAATACATGCATAGGTAATAATATCTAAAACATGTTTCTTATACTACTCATTTAAGGTTGAGTTCCAAAAACATTATTAAATCAATATAAAACATGAATTTATTTTATTTGCGGAATATTACCTATACATTTACGGGATGGGCATGATAAGACAGTGAAGTCAGCTTAAAGACGATGCCGCCCGATAAAAAGTGTACATAACTGTTATGATTTCCAAAAAAAGCAGTTTACCAGCCAAATAATTACATTAAATAATGATTGGGGCGAGAACCCGAGCGATGTTAAGCTCATCTCGAGGGCTGGCCGCAACGAGCGCGGGCGAGGCAATAAAATAAGGTTGTGGAGAGACGAGGGGAGGCGGCGGGGGGCAGCCTGTCGCCTTCCAAGAGGATTTTAAAACATAACATGTAGCGATAACTGGACGCCATAAACATTACGCACCAAACCGAAATTACACTGTACTATAGTCTTATTTACGAATGTGTTTTATTGGAAAATAAATTCAAATAGAAGCATAGTAGATTCCTATATCATCATAAATATAATAATTTTCGATAATTTGTAAACCACATGCATGTCGTAATGGAAACAATTAAAAAAAAGTTTACACAAGTAGTTTTTAAAATACATATTTGTATCTGATAAATGAATCGCGATCCGCTTTTGACGTATACCGCGGTGCAACAAAAAGTCATCATTAAAGTCTTGGAGGCGCGGCGGGTGAGGCTGCGCGGCCTCTCGGCCCGCGTCCTAAACGATTCAGCCGAGTTTTTATCACTTACCAATCCATATTGAGCTTATTTATTCATTTTTACTCAGAGCTCTCCCGTTTTCAATTCCCTTATCAACATTATTACTCGTATACAGAGAAACCATACAGCAATGATTAATATATAGATAGATATTCAGATTTATAAAAAAAAATTAACCGTGTTTATTTTTTTAGCCAACTACTTATAATAAACCAATTTTAGCTTTAGGTTTTTGGGTTGATGATATGTGCGATGTGTGTGCGGGCATACATACATTCTTACGTAATATTTTTCTCAATCCTCGTATTATTTCCTTAACTATTTGCCCCTTTGTTTTATTAGTTTATAAAAGTACCCACAATTAACTTCAACTCAGTGGAAAAAAGGAAACGACTACAGGTACAATGTCTAAAAGTATATTTTTTATTATTCTCACGCAAGATATCACGTGGTAATAGAGATTCTCAGCTCCTCTTTTTAAGCCCATTTTCATAATATATTCCGAAAACTGGTCGTAGAGAGAGATAACATATCTATAATTTATAGATTAGCTAGTGGAAGAGTTGATTATGGTAAGTGATTTTAGTTTGGAGTCAGTAACGGATAGTTTCTCGACGTTTGAATGCCTTAATGTTGTTGCAACTGTGACATGGTATGAAATTAAGGTTCCAACACTTATAGTATTTATCTAGATTTATTTGACCACTTAAGATTAAGTACCTTACCAGCAAGGTATTCCAGAACTTTACCGGATCCGGAGGTACCTAATAGAAAAATAATCACCTATTCCTAGAAACATACTATGATTGATTTCGATTGCTAAAGTGTAAGTAAAATGTATCAGTTTACTATGATTATTATATATTTTTGTTTGGTATCTTCGTTATTATTTAACGTAACATAAATCAGATTATTATGCAATTTAGTAATTGTTATACTTATATTATAAAAGAATTTACTCTGACCGTCCTATTACCGCATTACGTCGTTAGACAGTATGTACATCAGGGTGGTCATTATTACTCCATTAGTTTATACAAATACACAAGCGCCGCAGCCGCTAATCAAACTCGTCTAAGGCAGCAAACAGACGTTACAAATTTTACTACATATAATCGGCGTCAACGTCATGCAATATGAATGACATGCGCCAGCAGCACATGGCGGGTTTTTGCGACGACGGTTACGTTCAACTAGATAACCGCCGCGCGCCGTCTCGCCGCGTTTAGGAGGAGAACTCACGAGTAGGTGTATAGCTGGATATTAATCATGAAATACTTACACTGTCATACATAGATAAGAGACTAGCGGCCCGCCCCGGCTTCGCACGGGTACATTGCGGTTACATTATTCGAGTTTTAGTAAGGATCCCTAATTTTTTTAAAATATATTATAGCCTATGTCACCCGGGGATAGTGTAGCTTCCCAACAGTGAAAGAATTTTTCAAATCGGTTCAGTAGTTTCGGAGCCTATTCATTACAATCAAATAAACAAAGTTTTCCTCTTTATAATATTAGTATGATAAAAGATAATGGTTGTGTATGTGATATATAAACATAAAAGATAATCAGAAATCAATAAAATTGAATCCACATAATTTTCGTCATACAACACAGCCCTCAGATATTTTGTTTCTTCTCTAACTTGAAAGAATTTAACGAGTGATTCCATCTCAGTAAAGGCCTCAGCATCATTTGATCATATATTTTTACTGACTTAGGCAAAGCCAAAAGAAGGGTTATATTTTTAGCAATATATGTATGACTGTATAATTTTTATGTTCCATTGTAGTACCTAATTTACCCATCAGATTTATATGAATGAGTTGACAATCGGTCTGTTATTATGGTGTGGGTGATACGAGTATAGGCAACATTTTATACGGATGTTAAATCCAAAAAAATTCGCGCGCCCTGTTTTTTTTTTTGGGTGGTCTATGTGGTTTTATGAATGAAAATTCTGAGTTCATAAATATAGTAAAATATAAAATAAAGCACTCGACAGAAAAGCAATTTTATACTATATTTCAGCATTTCTGAATACTACTAGCGCTTCTATTGGCGGTTCTGAGTAGGATTCGTGTAAATCCTTAGTCAGGCTTACAGTATTTAAACGTTTTTACTTGTTTAATTAGTTCGAGTATTCGCGCAGGAAATACTAAGGAATATTCATCATAGTCTCCGGGTAGTGATGGACCCTTGGCAACCCTGGCATGGCTGCTCGGACACAGCTCTCGTGGCAAGTTCAAGGTGAGCGCGTCGCTCCGCCCACACGCGCCGCTCCTAACGCGCACAACCGTTACACTGGACCTCCGACACAAACACCTCATTCTTTCAACCACACGACTCACCAGCACGATCAATAAATTGTTTCTAACTAACCCAATCTCTATGATGAGGTGCCAAGACAATGTACAAACGAATTAGACAAAACATTATGATGCTACATCCGTAACAATCACCTAACTACTTTCAATAAAAAAGCAATTAATTTTAACTGCTATAGTTATTTTAAGTCATTATTTCATTTCAATTACAAAATATAACGTCATTGATATTATATATTTTCTAATGCAAAAGCATATATATTTCATATTATATCAAAATTCAAATAAGAACCGATCCATATTTTTTTTATTCTCGACGACATCGACGACACGGAATTTCAACATTCGGTTGAAATGGAATTTCCCACTATTAAAGACACCAGCTGGCAACAGTGGCAACACGATATTTCCATACCATCTCATAAATTCGATGCTATAAAATACGATACATTCACGTTTATAGAGATGGTCATTACACGAGATTCGATAAATATATAGCGCGAGTAGGCACATAACATAGAACAAAGATTGGTAAAATTGCTTAAAAAAAATGCATGAGTAGACAGTAAGTAAATAAGTAGATATTAGAACACCATGAGTACCGCACAACACAACATTAATTTGGCTGTATACTTATACAACAAGAAGTATGATTGAAATTTCACTTTACCTGGGTATCGTGATGACTTGTCCGAGTTCATCAACTACGTGGTCTGCGAGCACGAGCACCGTGGGCGGCTGCCCAGGAGCACCCACCACCACCGACACTCCTCCGTCCACCAGTTGCCCACTGCCGCTCACAAGCTGCCCGTCTTCCAGCTGCCCGCTGATCATCTCTACACGTTTCTGATCCGGTGTCGTCGTGTATATAACTGTCTGCTTATCATCTTCGTATATTAAATCTATAGGCGTTTTCTCGTCAATGGATTCCATTCCCTGGTCGTACACGTCCGGTTGGACGGGCACTTTGCTGTCGGTGGCGTACGCGGCCAGCTCGTGGGGTGAGTGCCGGTAGGAATGAGCTTCGGGAGGGTAGCCGTCGTCGGAGTCCATCTCGACTTTGTGAGGGTAGTAGTCGTGGGCGGGCTGCACGGGGGTCATGGTAGCGAGGACGGCGTGCGCGGGCGCAGGAGAGCGCGGTGCGGACGCGGGTGACGCGCCGGCCCTCGGGGTGCGCGCGCGCTCCTCGCACGCTGCCGCCGGCGACGGCGACGCGGACATACCGCGGTACCTTGGCGCTGGAGGCGACGTCGTGCGGCGCGGAGGCTCCTCACAGGAGCACCCCGCTCAACACTCGACTTCCCTAATTTCAATATCTGAAAAAAATACCTTATGAATCTTGCTGTTGAAATCAAAACTAATTGACTTGCTATGACGCTTTCGCTTGTCTCATTCACTTTATAAGCATATACAATGGACATAAATGTCCAGAACCCGCGATGACCCGTGTATGCTGCCATACATGTTGACAAATAAATACTAAACGCAAAAACAAACCAAAACTCTGAATAAACAAAACTTGCCCAAAGGATTATATTTATTTTCCTTATACAGGCACCAACGAAAACAAATCGCAAAAGACCCTCAAGAAAGCTACTGTGATGACAGCACGTAACCTCTCTGAGATGGCAAGGGCACCACAGTAACAGCTGATTCAAATCCAGTTAGAAAAGAACGAGTATCAAGTGGCACCTGATCGCCGAGAAGCGCCCGAACTTGTTCAGCAGCGACCCTACTCCGGCCAGAGCGTACGGACGGAGCAACACCACTGAACGGTACAAACTGGTACACTATTGTGTCCACGTGGTTGTCAAACTCGTCAGTAAACAACAATTATGTATTTACAAATAAGTGACATAAAAGTTGCCCTCTAAAATCAACCATGAGAATCCGGAACACTGCAAGCATAATCGATATATATTGTTGGGTTGGGAATATCAAAAAAACATACGTCATAGACAGCTCCTGATTGCACTGCACCTATTACTTCTGTCTTATTTTGTTAAAAAACAAAAATAATCGTATTGGTTCAGAAGCTGTAAGTAGGTACTCAGTCTCAGAGGAGAGGGATACTGAGACCTCGGTGCAATGCTACGGAGGCTGAGGCTCCAGTGAGCGAAAGAGACAGACATACGGCCGATACGTAAGCTTGAAAGTAACCGACAGACACTCATACTAATGTATAGTGTGCCAACCTAGTATATAGACATATCCTTTTAGGATTTTTTCACGATATAGAATACCGCTCTTTGTCTCTTCATTACAAAGTGGTTTTTATTGTATAAATTATAAATTAATAAGTACCTTCTCCAAGTTTTAATTTAATAATTATTCTATAAGTAAATTGAGAAAACTTTCGAACCGTATTTTTATGTTATTATAACTTCTACGCAAAGCTTCGATTTTCTTTTATTTATATGATAGGTAACCTACCTATTGGTTGTTATATGAATATATTATGTGGTGGGTCAGTTAGTAGGACCTACTTTCCATAATAAAATTAGATATCTTAGCAGGTAACATAGTACCTTTGTTGATATTATACGTTTTTACTATTGAACAAACATCAATTATTATCGGGTGGTCGATATTATTTATCATAACATTAAGTAAATGTACCCAACATAAAGTTACCAACAGAATTTAAAGGCATTTTTTACGGTAATCATCGTTGGTTGCCAGATCCAACATTTGCCTGCGAACGCCATTGCGTCGTTGAGCTGAAGAGGAAAAATAAAACTACAAAAAGGCTCTGCCGCAGAGCTGCGTCGCCGTCGGTGTGCGCGCACACATAGACGGATGAAGCTCGCTGAACACATCGTTACAAGACATAAGCGCACATAATTTTACTCACACGCAGAAGCGAATTGGTCATGATGACTGTACGCTAACGTATACTACAGCAACTGCACACCGGTTTAGGTTTAACACACAAGCATGAGAGGCATTTAAATTTTATTACATTAAATCGAAAACAAAGTTCAAGTAATTAAAAGTCGCCGTAAATAAACATCTCGCTCATAAAAGAAGGTAGGTATGAAGCATCAACAAGATAAAATACCGAACGTGAAGACATTATTCTTGTCAGACTCGACCGATGACGATGGTAGGTACGACCGAATGAATGAAGATGCACTATCGTTATCACTTGCATTTCTAGCGGTGGTGGAGACAAGCGAGCACGTCATTGCTCTAATACTAAGGTCGGGGGCGGCGACGGCGGCGGCGCGGGCGTCCTGGTGCAGGCCGTCACGCACGCGCGTCAAACTAGTCTCGTGACGTCACGGCCCGCCAGGCGAAATTACAAAACCGGCCGGCCGGCGCAACCGACTGCGCCAGCAAGCGGCGCAGCGCAGTGGCGGCCGCGCTGCCGCCCGACCCCGACGCGCCACCGGCGTTTCACATACCGTGGGCGGCGTCGCGACGCTGTGCACGGCGCGGGCCGGTGCGCGGGCGCGGGTACTCGAGCACACGGCGAGCGGCGCTACGGAGCGCGGGCGCAGGTGCTCTGAGCGCAGCAGCCTCCGCGCGCCGGCGCCGCTGCCCTCCGCACCTCCCCGCACCGCCCGCGCCTTCTCTCGCACGCACCAAAACGACGAATTTATCTTCCGCGCCTGATGGCCCTCCTACCCGAGGACGTTGCCCAGGGTGTCTCCTTGACATTAATTTACTTCGATATATTTATTGTGCAGTTTTTTCTCTTGCTTTAGGTAGGTACTGCCTCCACCCAATATGGACTTATAAGTAGGTAATATCAGATAAATATCGATAAAATTTAAGTTGACATATTGATTGTTAATGTTATTTCATATCATGCGGCCACTGCAAGGCCTCCGTGGCGAGTCTGACCGCTGCGCCGCGCCTGTTGCCCCGGGGCGAAGAACGCCGCCGCGTCTCCCCGGTCACCGAGCCGACGCGCAACACCACCGGCAGCCGTTACAAAACTTGCGATATGCGACGTTGGAATTGCTCAACTTTACGCAACTTCCCTTATAGAACTTTCATGCAACACGATATCGGTTAAGTGTCGGAGTTACCCACTGTTTCGCATAAAGGATTTAGTAATATATGTAGTCGCATTCAAGTACCTAAGTACATTTTTATAAAACCTGACACATGCTTAAAATTACATATTTTAGCTACTCAATGAAAAAAGTACTCGTAAGAACCTACTTACGTTAACCTACACATACTTGCATAGCTGACACAGATGATAGGCACGGTGGTACATACTCCAACAAAAATAAATCTATGTTACTAACATTCTTTACATACACGCCTTTAGGTACTTTAAACTACATATTACATATTATGTATCTACTTATATTATATAATACTGTAAGCTGAAACAAAATAATTGGCCATTATAAAAACACAAACCGACGTCATGAAAGCGTAGCTTTAGGTATCAAACAACACTAACGCGTTGAAATCTATTACATCGGTTTGTCCAATCGGGAGCTAAGATGCCATAAACAGACATTGTTTCAAACCAGTAACCTGACACAGAGTTTCAAGTACACAAGTATGCAAGGTTACATGTACATGGCATAACTGTGAAAAGGTAGGTTACAGCAACCCAATCCGCGATAGCCGAAACGAAAAACCAAAACAGTACGCGTGAGCCCTTACCAATTTAATGGGATGGTCCAATTATAGTCAATATCGGTTGCCTTTAAACTTTTTGCACGCTCCCTTAAAAACCCTTTCATTTTGCAGGACATCAACTATCTAATAACTAGGTTAAAACCTACCCAAGATATAAAGTTATACCATGCCGTTTTGATCACAGCAAATAATCGTTCCTGTTTCTTTAGGTAGATAATAATATAGGTAATCTTAACACGAATCTTGAACGTCGAAGCTACCAACACAAGCTCGCGGATGCTTATTTAACTTCCAAGAATTGTTTAAATGAGCGGTGAAAGCTACACAAAACAGGTGTGTAACACATTACGGACGGGGTAGAAGCAGTAACATTACACGAAAGTTCGATATTGCAAATATTATTTTTCATAAATTAAATTAAAATATCTCTAGATATTATTTCGTGATTATTAAAATAAGTAGGTATGCGTTCTAAGTACCAACGTTCTAAATAAAAAAACCTAAAACTGATGACCTGTGCATGCTATGCTGTCAATCAATAAATATTGGATTTATGGCTATCTACCCAGCACCAGGTTTCATCAACGAATTACCAATTCTACATAATGATTACCGATTAATACGGCCAATTCTAGAAATGTCCAATTCTATAAACGACAAAATAAACGACTTGTTCCACTCCCTCCCTCCTCAGACCCAATTAAAAGGCCGATGGCCTCTTTCTTTTTTATTATAGCTCATCACTCTCTAGCATAATGCCTAAAGTTTTTAATTATAAATAGTGTTACAGTATAGGTGTTACAGTAAAGCTTTATGTCGCTGAAAGCTGTAGGGCTAAAGTTGTCACTTTTCACCATGAGGTAAGTTATTTTAGTAAAATAATATAATATATTTCCACTACTCCCTCCCTTACTACAGTGGAAGTTATGTCTATTTTGTGGTATCACAAGGTACCTAAATCCAAATTAATTGAAACTCAGGACCCCCGCCGTTCAAATTTGCGACCCAGAAGGTCCCCCTGCCAGAGGTACTTACCTCATGTCAATTTTTCCCTGCCATGCCTAAGTAGGCATGGCAGGGAATAATTGACATGAGTGTGGCATGGTTAGGTATATTCTCTTTGAGGGTGCCTGTGAACTTGGACACACTACCCTCCTCGAGGCCGTAGATGATGTACACAGGTGCCAAGATCGAGATGCTAAGATACCTATCGCCAGCACGCCATCATTTACGGAGGCCTGAGGTTAGCGTGAGCCCTCCTCGGCTCCTTCTGCATCCGGGTAGGTACTCTGCGGCGATTCGTGTTGGCCACGTGTTGTGGTAAACACAGACAGATGACAGCTTTTAATAGCTATCCAATACAGAGAATACAAGTAGTTAAGGACGATGTAAAAGTAGGTAGGTACCTATCCATCAACAGAGTACCTAATCCAGAGGTGAAGGCGCCTGTCTAGCCCGCGAAATTCAAAATTTTCGTGTATTTTTATAGTTTATCCAAAATCTGAAAACATTTAAGACAACATTTTGTGATTTGCGACAAACACAGTATGCAGTGCGTTTATTAATACATTTATTTTACCCTAAATATTATCACGGTGGATATGATACTAGTTAATCACTAAATATACAAAAATTGCCATATTATCTGGATAGTTGTCGTTCTTGAAATGTTTTAGAGTAAGTTGTATATATTAATAAATGCACTGCACACGGTCTTTGTCGCGAATTACAAAATGTGCCTTTTATTATTGCCAGATTTTGAAAAATTTCTAAAAACCTCAAAAAAATTGAAATTCGCGGGCTAGATGGGCGCTTTAGCCTTAGATAGATTTATTAACACCACAGATAAATACGGGCCATTGACTCTGAACTAGAATTTATAAGTACTGACTCCAGTCCCTATCTGCAGGGCATCCATCCGCGCTGTGCAGTGAATGGCATGAACCTTTTTTCAACGAGTTTTATCAGGTTGTCCGACGAGATGCGCGACGTGGAGGCGAATCTGGGGACCGTCCGCTTGGTTGTGCAATGAGCAGGTCCGACCGCTTCGACCAATAAGATCGCTTTATTTCCTCAGTTTCATCTTATCTCAAGTTGACAATAAATGAAGTGATTCCATTGAGTGAAGCAGGCGGACCAGTTTCATAGCACAGCCAAGTGCACTGTCAACCTCAGGGTCATCAACAGTAGAGATTTAACATTATTGTCAAATGACACCATAATATCTTATTGTGAATTTTATAACCCCCAAGGTGTGTGAGTAGCCACCTTTGCCCACCACCATTGTACCGTCAAAATGACGTGGATACCATGTCATCAAAAATAAATACTTTATCGTGATTGGCTAGCTTTTGACAACTGCATATATCATTTTCTCTTTCAACGTATACAACTGTCTCTTTCTTTCTTTGCCCATCAAAAAGCCGACGTTGATTAGTTCTACGGCTCAGAGTATTTTTTAAATTAATCCAGAAGATTTCTTACAACAATATCACGTAAGTTTATTCAAGATTTATAATTCTATAAGTTCAGAACATGCCATACAATTTTGTACAAATAAAATAAATTTCCCATTCATAACCTCAAAATTGTAAGTAAATTTACAACAGATATTTAAAAAAAGTTTCTACACCGCCTTCTCGTGCACGCATGCTGTACTGGCAGGCATATAATATTGTATTTGACACTGGTCGGCCATTTTCATTGTATTTTCAATCAATTAGCATCTTCTAGAAATACTATTGCAGACTCTAGCCATACATTGCAAATACTTACCTGTTATGATTAAGTTCTTCTATGTTTAACCATTTGTCAATGTACGCCACTAGCCTAAAAAAAGTAGGGTAGGTAAGGAATAACTTGTCATGTTTGTAGTAAATAATTAATGTATTAAGAAAGGGCATCTGCTCTAAATACTAATTAGAAGAACATCAAAAATATATTCTCATACCATAGAATTAGAGGTACCTATCTGGCAGAATATAGAGAGGCAGTCTTGTCAGAGAATAGGGTAAAGTTGTCTTTTATTGTTTCCAGAATGTCTGCACTGGTTCATGAGAAGATTTGGCTAGACAAAAACATCTACAATGATGCAGAACGCAAATACTACGAATCATTGTCAAAGGTTTGTATAACTTGATGTGGCTTATAGCTGGTCCACCACAATGTGTAAATGACAAATCTTGATATAAGTTTAAATTCTGTGTGGCACATAAACCTGCATTTAAAATCTATCAATAGTCCTGCTTGCAAAAACATTAACAGCATAAGTTTGTGCAGTGTGGACCAACTACTACATTATTTAAGTAAATTACATTATTATAAACTTTATTAACTTTTATATAAAGCTGCTCCTTGGAAGGTATATAAATACCAATAAAGGCTACAAGCAGGTACTTAATATCAATTAGTTACACACACACCAATTTTTTTTATTTAATATATTTTCATTATTTAAATTATATTTTTTACTTCAAGTAGATAAGTAATTACACATTAGTTACTTACTTAGTTCTTTATCTATCAACTAATGTAATATAATATTCATATAAGTATATTAAGATTATATTTGATGCCAGAAGCTTCTAGTTTGCCTTATATTATTAAAATACATAAATGTAATAACTAATTACAATATAAACCTACAAATAATCATATATAGCAAATTATGCTTATAGCTTTTGAACTTTAATGTTAATATTAAAACTTTGTAGGTCCAAGCTACACCACTGTTGGTAGCTCGCTCCTCTTTGGCCAATGAAGTTGCTAAGGCTAGACAACATATCAAAAATTCATTAGAATGTGTGAGTAAACTTTGATATTATATTCACACATAAAACAAGTACATACATATACCTTTAATTATAAAACTATTTGTCTTACAAATTAAAGCAGTCTTAATCACATTGGTTATTTATATCGCATTTAATTGCAGATGGACAGTGTTGCCACATTAGCAGGTGTTCCTAACACCGAGCTTACCAGCAAAATAAACAGCCTGGAAAAGGAAAACTCTGGGTTGAAGAAAGCCATCGATGACCTCCGGAACTTGGTCATTAGCCTCCAGGCCAGAGTAGAGACACTAGAATCCACAGATGCCAACAAGGCTGGACCACCCAAGGTATTAAATTTCTTTTAATATTTTATATACACCATAGCCAAGGTGGAGAGATAGATAAGGATGGGTAAATCAAGTGATACCCATAAAACTAATATTCTGTTCATTTAAGCTTTTTGTTGTCTGTCAGAGCCAGTCAGCGCCGGCGGCTGCTACAGAAGATGATGATGATGATGGTGTCGACCTTTTCGGTTCAGATGATGAAGAGGAGAGTGCAGAGGCTGCAAAAATACGAGAGGAACGTCTTGCAGCATACAATGCAAAGAAATCTAAGAGTAAGTATATTTTTATGTATTGCTTATCTGTGGGTTTAGAATAAATTAAAGTATTTCATATAAGCAGATTTAACAGATTATGTATAGATCAATTCAATGTCTAATCTAGACTTCGTAAACTATTAAAAAACTTAAGAGCCCCTGGTTTGATATTATGGTAAAAAACAATCTAGTGAATTTTAGTGCAACTTGTTTTTATTTTTTTCAGAACCAGTCCTTATTGCAAAGTCTAACATAATCCTAGATGTAAAACCTTGGGATGATGAAACTGATATGGCAGCAATGGAACAGGCAGTTAGAGCAATAACTACAGATGGATTGTTGTGGGGTGCAGCAAAACTCGTGCCACTGGCCTATGGTATCAATAAACTGCAAATTTCATGTGTTGTTGAAGATGATAAAGTCTCTGTGGATTGGTTAACTGAAGAAATCGAAAAAAATGAGGACTTTGTAAGTTTATATGTCATAACATTCCTAAATTTAAAATATCTTGTTATAGATTTACTATATAATTATATTGTGTTTAGAGTATGAATCATAAACAATGAAACGATGCAATATTTTTGCATGTTTATTTTACTGCAGTAGGTAATCTACATATATATTTTTTTTAACAGGTCCAGAGTGTCGATATCGCTGCTTTTAACAAAGTGTAACAAAATTAAATTCGATGGAATAGTAGCAGCAATAAATGTGCCTTCTTCATGTACTTGTCTCATTTCTAGAGCCTAGCCATCTCTACATGTAGGTAACTTTTAGCCAATTATTTCACCTTACTGCCCTACACACAGACACACACATTTAATTACATGTTAGCATACTCACAGATTATATAAAGACAAGCATAATGACATTAGACTCGCCTTACTCTGCTTGTTAACTCTGTGAGTAAAGATAATGTAATAGAGATCTATGAGTGAGTTAACACTGCCATAACGGCGATTAATGTTGCTATGATGATGTGTCGTTGTCTTTATTTAGTGCACAAAATACAAGCAACATCGAATGTTTGTTTTGTCGTACAAAGAGGAGTTATGCATAATATATTTTGCCACAACCGCACATTCATTTTGTTTGGCAGTCAACTAGAATAGAAACCGACGTACTGAGCACAGAGCAAGACAAAATATGCATCTCATTCATCTCCAATGCATCTTGAATTTAAGTCTATACAGATTTGACTTTTGGAATTAGTAAAAACACCGACCGAGTGCGTTCGAAACACGCATACTATGAGGCACCGTAGACATCCCGCCGCTTTTCATTTTAATCGTTCGTGCAGCTCAGGTAAAATGTGAAATTTGTAGCTCAATATTTCGCTAACAGGAACGATACGACATCCACCCACTCAGGGGTAATTTTTGTTTTTTATCTCCCTTCACAAGAACTGCAGCCACCCTGGCATAATTTTCCTTTTTAAAACATAATACAGTTTTGTAGCGGTACCAAAGTCTTCTAGTCCGAATCAAATTCATATGAGGTCGGACGGACGCACAGATGGACATGGCGAAACTATGAGGTTTCCTAGTTTAATTACGGAACCCTATAAATGGTAAATATAAGGGTCGACAGTAAGAAAAAATACTCATACTCTGTCTGTGCCACAGCAGAGTTAGTCTGTGGCTTGCTTGTTGTCAAGAACTTTATACATAAAGCTTCTTGCTTGTTTTTTTTTTTTTTTTTTTTTTTTTTTTTTTTTTTTTTTTTTTTTTTTTTTTAATGGCGTCACACTGTGTGTATTTTGCCAATTTCAAGTTTTTAATTTATAAAACGTAGGAATCGATAACACGAACAAAGTAAGAGAACGAGAAAAACAATAAAAACGGATCGGGAAAATAGTTAAATCAAAATTGACTACATATAATTTACATAAAGGAAGGAAATAATTAAAGTTTCAAGTTATTGGATGATATAAAAGAAACAAGGGCATTATATATATTTATATCGTCATAAATAAATAAACTAGGAAGATAAGTTGGAAGAGGAACACGAAGGGATATTAACACGTCAAAAAAGGAAGAATGATTATAAGAAGGACACGCAAAAATAATATGATTTAGATCTCCGACATCCTCGCCACAAGCGCAGCGCGGACTATTTATTATATGGAGTCTAAAGAGGTGAGCTGGACAACAAGTATGCCCTAGCCTCAAACGAGTGATTATAGAAGTGGATGTTTTAGGATAATTCATACGAAAAAACCAGGGTTTTACGGGAACGCACTTTTGAATTTGGAAATAATATGATCCTTTAGTCTTCGCTGACTCTGACCATAGCATATTCCAAGATTTATAGAGATAAGTCTTGGGTAAAGCTAGCAAATCATGGAAATAATTCTTAAATGGGAATAGATCACCAGAATTACATGCATCCTTTGCTAGGAGATCAACTTTCTCATTACCTCTTATACCGTTATGACTCGGAATCCAAGCGAGAGTAACTGTTAAATTATTAGAGAAAATTTTATATAATAAATTACGGATGTCGTATATTATTGGGAAGTGGACTTTTGAATTGAAGGGATACCTGGATATTGCTTGTAATGCACTCAAAGAATCTGAGAAAATAACTGTTTTACGTAGTTTGCAAATACTAATATACTCTAAGGCTTTATATATACCATAACATTCACCAGAAAACACAGATGCCTCAGAAGGAAGTTTAATTTTTTGTACTACATTATACTGGGCGTGATAAACGCCAACACCCACACAAGTGTCGGAAGAATGCTTAGACGCATCCGTGAAAATTTGATGCCATTCAGGCCACTTACTATTTACAACGGTTAAAAATTCAGAATTAGGTTCCAAATCATTTTTTTTAATACCTATATTATATTCTAAGACAGGAGAGAGGACTAGCGATTGATAATCATACTTAAATAATGGAAGTTGTGATGAGTTTGTAACTTGAGCAGAAAGAGAAGAATATTTTTCAAAGCTTTTTATTAAGCAGGGAGGAGCTTTATGAGCCCAAAATGAAGATGAAGAGATTAGTTGTGACAACTGATATAATTTAGAAACTATAGGATGATTAGAAAATTGTAAACAACGAAATAGAAACCTATCTGATAAATACTGCCTCCGTAATTTTAGAGGCGGATCGCAGCATTCAACTTGCAGGGCGTTTACTGGACTAGAACCCATAGCTCCTGACAATATTCTTAAGCTCTTGGATTGTAACCGATCTAACTTCTTGAAGCCTGCTATATTACCGGGTTCTAAAAGAAATGTGCCATAGTCTAAAACACTTCTAATCAAAGCATTATACACCAACTTAAGGGAAGCTGGATGAGCCCCCCACCATACCCCTGTTAGACATCTCATCATGTTAATCAGACGTTCACATTTTGCTACAAGAAAATCGAAATGTGGTAAACCTGAAAGTTTTGAGTCCAGTATTACTCCTAAGAATTTAAATTGATTTTTAACAGGAAGGTAAGAATTATTATATTGAACTAACACTGGAGGAGGCGTACGCTTTCTGGAAAATAATACAATATTACTTTTTGACACAGACAACTCCAGGCCATTACTATTTAACCAAGACTCCAAAAACCCCAACGATCGAGACAAAGTGTAAGAAGCATCATCAACTGAGCTGTCAATGGCATACAGTAATAAATCATCTGCATACTGAAGAACATTTACTGATTTAGGCTCATCTTTTAGAGAGCAGGCAGACTCCAAGTCATATGTGTAAATGTTATACAGCAAGGGACTTAGTACAGATCCCTGAGGGAGACCTCTATAAACGTTTCGGGATAGCGTAGATCCATTATCCAAGGATAGCTGATGATGATATCGACATATCCTCCTCTAAATTACATGAAGACCCGGCATGACCTTGTCCACACTTAAAACACCTAGGCTTGGACCTACATTGAAGCTTTGTGTGACCATATCTACAACAATTATAACATTGAACAGTAGGAAAAGTGTATAAATCAACTGGTAAGGCATTATAACACAGATAAATCCGCTTTGGCAAAACTTGACCATCTATTGTCAGGACCACACTTTGTGTAGGTTTCCATATAGTACTCCCATCCACAACAACTTTATAATTAATTCTCCTTAATTTTAGTATTTCACCGCAGCCTATAGGAACAGAGATATTCTCCTTAATATCATCAATAGACCATTCAGCTGGAACACCACGCACTAAACCCATTCTTGTAACATTAAATGAGGGTATAAAAGCTTTAAAATTGTTTGTTTGTAGGCTATTATGTGATATGAAAGTATTAGCATCTGTGAAATTGATAAACGCAAGTGAAACTCTATTTCTGCCAATTTTTTTAACACTACCATTTACAATATTGTGGAAGGCATTTTTCTTTAAAAACTTTCCAAACGTAACTGGATGCAGGTAAGTTCCATCATTTTCTTCGGTAAGAATCTTTTGCACATGTACAATGTATGGACCAGAGTCAGACGAAGAATAAATCTTACGACCTACTTGAGGCGGCTGAGAGGAGTTCGAATTAGGCGTTTCTGGGGTTTTAAGGGCAGCAATATCTGATTCCCCCAAAGACCCAGATGGAGTAATTTTTTCAATAGCTATGTTACTATGTACACAAATACAATCAGAAATGCTATATGCTTCTGTATTAGCATTCTTCCTTTTTTTTTTATTGCAGTGCTTGCAAATTTTAGTCTGTCGTGAACGTTTTAATTTACGATCCCTACTACGGGACGAACAATCGGTATCCATGCCGGATTCATTGGATATAGTAATATTGCATCCCACCGGGGGGACCGTGCCCCCCGGGTCCGGCGGTTCCATCAATGGATGAAAGAAATAGAAAAACTTAACTTACCAGCAGAAATATATACACTAAAACAAAAAAATAAACGAATAGATAATAATAAATACAAAATACTACCCTACCGATCACTTAACTATCATAAAATTATTATTTATAAATTTAAGTTTAAAAAACGCGCCTATCAAATTCGACGATTCCCGCGCTTTTTTTTTTCCTTCTTGCTTGTTGTATTTCACTCTATTATATTCTCTTTGGTATTTCACTTGTCAACTCCAAACAGTGTTTCCAGACCGTACCTACGATAATTTGGCCATCGGTACGATGTACGATGGCGGATAGCTAAATTAATCTAAATTGTACGATAATTTTGAGCAACACTTAAAGCAAAACATATTTTGTGATTCTGGACAAAATTAAACAACACCAAGTCTCTCTTTTCATCTCTCACTCGTATGCATGTGCATTTTGGTCATGGACTTTTTTTGCCAGGCAGGCAGGCAATAAACAAACTGTAAACAGACTGGAAGTCATAGTTGTGATTAATGTTGGTATTTATCAGAAGTGTACTATTTAGAAAGGCAAAACATTTTCTCCATTTGATTTCTTAGTTTTCCTTTAGCTTAGTTGCTGACTGGAGTTGAGAAGCAAAAATATGACGCTGTACGATAATTTTCTTGAATACGAGAATTTTCATGGTGGCTTACGATAATTTTCACGGTGACTTACGATAATTACCACTTTTGGATCTGGCAACACTGAAACCATATCCATGTCAATCCATGAGGTTTTACCTACTTACAATTAGTCAAATCAGGGTCAAATTATCAAACGAAGTTGAACGAAGTTTGAAAAATATTTTACTATAATGAGTTGTAAGAAATGTGAATCACCGAAGACTGTAACATTACGAAAAACGGATTATTATTGCGATGAATGTTTTATGATAAACATCAATCATAAATTTCGAGCGTGCCTCGGAAAAAATAAGGTCCTATCCCGCAATGAAAACGTTTTGATTTGTTTATCAGGAGGTCCAGGTTCTGCAGCACTAATAGATTTAATTCACTACGGAATTTCCTTAGACAATAATAAGAAGTTAAGAATAATTCCGAAGTTCCTACATTTATATGGTGAGCATAAACATAAAACTTATAACAAAAACTCGGATATTTGAATACTAATTCGATATTTAGGACATAGTTGTCACTTCTGCAGCTATAATTGTAGCCACCTGCTTCTATTTGCTTTATTCCAAAATTAATTTCTTTAGATACAAACGATTGCAACATGATTAATGATTCTTCATTTAATTATTATGTTCATAAGCAATTTGCAAAATAAGTTGTCTATTTCAGATGATAAGAGCAAAGATACTGCAGCAGCTGTGATGAATCAATGCAAAAAATATGACTTCACAGTTTTAATTGTTCCCATATCGGATTATATGCAAACCAAGATTCAACTACCAGATGCCGATTGTGTACCAAATGTAGACCAGACTGAATCGATCAAATTTTATGAGATGTTGAGTAGCTTACCAAGTACTACAGCTAATGATTTCTTAACAAGAGTTAAAAGAATTCTGTATATTAAATATGCAAAGGCATTACTGTGTAGTTCAGTTTTTACTGCAGAAACAACTAACACATTGGCAATGAATTTAATCTCTAATGTTGTTATGGGACGGGGATCACAAGTTGAAAGTAATGTTGTAAGTAAATATACTAGATAAATAATAATAATTAACTAACTATTAAAATTATATTAAGACAATCTCTTTGCTTTAAATCATGTTTATCTCAAAGCTTTTGTTAGTGATTTATTTTGTATCATTATAATATCTGCTTATCTAGAACCTACTTATTCTTCTTTTATTTCAGGGATTCTCTGATACTTGTGATGAAAAGATTAAAATATTAAGACCAATGCGAGACATCAGTAAAGAAGAACTATATTATTATATAAAGATCAAGCAAATAGGTCCTGTGTGTGACAACAATTCACATAGTAATAGTTTGAAGTCTGTTATTAAATTGTTTGTTGAAGATTTACAAGAAAATTTTCAGTCTACTATATCAACTGTATGCAAGACAGCTGATAAAATTGGAATTTGCGATGAACTTCAACCATCTTATAATTGCCTTATTTGTGGGGTAAGTAATTAATTGGCTACTGATAACTTTACCCATACTGTGAGTCAAAACCCAAGAGCCAAACTCAAATGACCCAAGTCATTTTTAAAACTCCACGCAAGCTGAGTCAGGGCTAATTAATGTAAGGTACATACAAAACTTAATTATACCTACAAAATTTTTCCTTACAGAATACCATCCACATGAAGAACTATAAATTATCTGCACTAGAAGCAACAAATTTTTCGAGAACAGTTTCGCATGATGATCATAATAAATGTAAAGAAGGCGACCTGGGAGTGTTACAATATAATGATGTCCATACAACCATGTTTCCATACATTCATAAGCATCTTTGTTATGCTTGCAGTAGAAACTATTCAGAAATGGATCAAAGTAAATTACCACAACATGTACAAACATTTTTAAAGGATTAGATTATAAAATAGAATTAGTTATGCATAAAAAATGTTACAAGAATTTAGATTTTGTACTAATAATGTTGGTAGATGCTTATGGGCGCCCAGAGGAAGTTATGTTAGAAAATAAACGGAAAGAAGTCCTGCGATTTGCTATTAATTTACCTGACATGACCTAAATGCCTGATTTTATATGCCTAGGTACATACCTTTGAATTGTAGGGATGCAGATGTACTTACAGTTAAAAATATTTAATAAATAGTACTCCCTGAAAATAATCTTGCCGGTGCAGCGACCATGTAAATCCTATTTACTAACACGTGATGATCATAATCACAACGAAACTTATTCTCATGACATGGTTGACCCAGTGAACTAAATTTATAGTATTAAATCTTGTTTTTTATGATTTTTTATTGTATGCAAGGAGCCTATTGGGGTAAACTGCTACAAATGATAGTAAATAAGCATCGAATTGACCCCCAGTAGGTGATAGGGTTGTTAGTCTGTTGATCGAAAAATTGGGTCTAATAGGTACCCATTAATGATTAAGTTAGGGTGGACTTAAATAAAATTGAAATACTAAACACAACTTTTTTTATTCATTATAACTTTTCTAGAAACTAGCCTATCCATTCTATTTTTATATTTAAGGGTTCGGTAGTCCCTACGAGGCACCCTTATGGTATTTTTTTTATGAAACAAAGTCGCTATTCTCGTTTTGTCGGACTAATTAAACAACGCAAAGGATTTTGATGCGGCTTTTTGCACAATAATTTAGATACATTCTTCCTTAAGATTGATTTTATAATTTATTACTAACTTTTAGGGTACTTCGATAAAATAAAACTAGCCTGAGTTTCTCCTTTTAACATTGGCTATCTGCCAGTGAAAGTCCTGTCAAAATCGTTGTTACAAGTACCTACTTACCGCTTCTCTTTGACTCTCATTAGGTTCCAAAGAATTTCTAATAATTATTACAAATTCTTTGTTAGGTACCTATATTACACACAACATTATATGCATTATATCTCAGCTGAGCATTATATTATAATAATATCTAAGGTGTGATTTTGAGATTACAAAGACACTTCAATTTTACTTTGTTGTATAGATCCTAATTCAATTTATAAAACATTGAAAAATGCAGTGCGAAGTCGGGCAGGGGCGCTTGCTTTCAATAAACCGCATAGGTACTCCGTTGGTGTAGTACTCATTACGTGTATTTTTTATATTTTATCAGGAAAGAATACAACTGGTGGGCATGCGTTCTGCTTCCACTAGGTTTCAGGTTCAAAAACTGTTTGGCATTCTAAGCTGATACGGAGCTTATTCCATGGTAAAACCAGTGTTACTCAATAATTATTATTGAAGAGGTTGATGTTTGGAGAGATTAGTAGGTAGGTACGCAATTTACTTAATAATTCAATGGAATGAATTTATTAATTTCTAAATTCTTACTTACACTCAAATTGACACTTACCGAATATCAAAAGTTTTTTTATGCTCCTGAAAATATTCCCCTTTTGAGATACGCGATTACGAAAGTAAGACGGAGTAATTAAATGGTAAACGCGGTAAAACTCTCTGGGCCGGCCGCGGCTGGTCAGAACAGTTACGTCTTTGCTAATAAGGTGGTCTGGTAATTAGAATTAGTCAAGAGAAATCAAAATAACACCGCAAGTGAATCTGCCTAATAATTAAATCTCACGCCGGGTTGTATAAGGCTCCAACTGACAGGCGCGTAAAATATACAGGTACATACAAAACATTCGCAGTAAAAAAACAGTGCCGTCTAGGGACGCCCGAAAGAAGCGAAGCTTTGCAGTAGATATTAGATATATTATATTAACGCGTAACGCGTTACGCTTTTCGCCGTTTTAGTCCCCGGGTAGCGAGCGCCCCGAACGTCCGTAAAGAAGCTTCGCTTCAATACACAAGTTTTTTTTATTGACTAGGTTCGTTGCTGGCTGGTGTCCAGTGTAGAAATGAATTGTTTATTCTTTGTCATAGTAAGAATTTTACGCAACAGTCGGTGGGAGCCTTAAACTGGTGTGGATACCTGTTCCCGGATGCTTCGTACGAGCACACTTAGCATGCATCCGGTGCCATCTTTCTTCGATGTGAATACATACTTACGTGCTATAAAATCTTATCTACACTACGCTCACGCTTCGACTGCATATTCGCTTCGCGCTGGTTCTTCGGAATGTGCTCACAAGTGCTAAATAATCAATAAAACTATGATTGTCTTCCTTGTAAATCAATATTGATAGTCTATATAAAAGGATAGTGTATTTTCAATCTCTAAAATAAATAAAATTGGTGTTTGTAATAAAATAATAAAAGCTCTGTAGTAAATGCCTACGAAAGTACATAAGGTACTTTAAAAAAAACTATTTCAAAAATTTGTTTGTACTGTTTGTCCCGGCTTATCTCCGAAACGGCTGAACCAATTTTGACGGGTCTTTCACTGGCAGATAGTTGATGTTATGAGAAGTTGCTGAGGCTACTTTTATTTTATAGATGTATCACGCCGTTGGAGCCGCGGGCAACAGTAACGAATATGCCTTGCATTTTTGTGTCATAAATCCTGGGTGGCAACATGGTCCATTCATTTTTCCCAAAGGGCTGCGATATGTAGGTACGTGAAACTAAAAGCCTGAATTTGGTGATCTAGAGGCCGCAGTAGTAACGCAACCTTTTAGCATGTGACTAATATAGGTACATTGGCGTCGTTTGTATATCAAACCTATTCACGTTATTTACTAACTTTTATCATAAATTGTCCCCCCATTAATTTAATAAGCCATAAATATCTTAGTAAAGTCGGACACTCACTTAACATACAATAAAATGTGGGACGCATTATTAAATTATAAAATACTGAATGCTTAGCATTAGCTAACAATTTATTATACAGTTGACATGTTATAGTCTAAAATACATAGGCACTATAAAGATGACGCCATAATGTCCATTTGTAAATATAAATAAGTAGTAAGAAATAATAGTGCAGCAGTGGTCGTCCCATTCTTTGAAGTTTCCCGTACAGAAATCTATAACAGACCTTAGCCAACATATTACTTGGCAAGCATGAGGAATAATAGTTCAATTTTTGAGTGTTAAAAATAATCCAAAACATTTCCAGGCAAAAGTTAGTATTGTTTATTCAGAAAATTTTATGCAACAACTTGAAGTTATCACACTAAAAATAAATACTCAATGAGGCTCACCTTCCATTTGAAGATAGGTACGACTTGATTTAGCTACGTATAATGTATGAGGACAGCTAACGTAACTTATTAAAATATACTAATAGAAACAATATTTAAATCCGACAATATCTAATAATGTTAGAATTAACTGGTCTCCTTTATAAAATATGTAATAAAAGAAAACGATTAATTAATCATCTTAAAATTTTGTATTTAAGTATATCACACATATCTACATTTTACTTCTATTACATAAATACAAAATTTTAATTAGTAGAGTACCAACGAAAAGCTGCTAACCAGTATTTGCAAATGGTATGCAGGTGTTATCAATATATTATACAAGTAATTACAATATCAATACCATAGGTTAATAAATGCAAAAGATCAAGTGCAATGAAACTCGATGCTTTTTCTTTATCTCAATAAATCAATGTTACTATCGAATTCCATATAAAAAGTTGATATTTCAGATTTTACTTTGACAATTTGTACCCCACCCACCAATTGAGAACTAATTCAGCTTGAGTACACGAGCACTTTCACAAACATTATGTCAGCAGTTTATACCAGAGATAAAACACTTTTAAAACAATTAATAAACCAGATTTACTAATATTTAAACACTAACTTATATTGTCTTTCCAAATTATTCCATTATCAATAATTGGAATCGCATCAGGGTTTCTTGAACAGAAATGGTATCCTCCACTGTCCTTGCGTATGTATTTACACCATCAGTGGCCTCTATTTGGTGTTATTTTACAGTGTCTCTCTTCTGGAATCTTGTACAAGTACATCATTATGAATACATTATAAGAGTGTTTTATCAACTCTTCGCAATAATTATTATTCTGCAGTATTTATTGGTCCTTGCAATGCATTAGGAGTCGGAGAGTTGGTAGAAACCATCCGCCCCTGTTCCTTCACGATTGGATCTGTAATAATTAAAATAAATATAACATTATTGTTTCAGGATATACCAAGTTGTTTGACTGGTGCCTTTTTGTGCCTGTGTTAATATACAAACCAAGTTGACACAATTTTAGAAGGGACGATAATTTGTTTGTAATCTTCCATAAATGACCTGATCCTAATTATATTCCTGACATGATAATTGAATACCTCCTAGAAAACAATAGTGACGCCGTCGGAACACTAGTGTCAGAGTTAACTGTAATTTAACTGACTGGAACCTTGTTTATTTACTGCATTGATGATGATGATTGATGCAATTTATATCATTTCTTTAATGAGAAGGCCATAATGAGTAGCAGTATGACAAGCTAAGTGTTTAATAGTCGAAAAGTGATAATATTATTTGTTCTTCTATACAAATAAATAAAATTGGAGTGTCTGTTTGTAATATCAAAGTAACAACTTTTCAGTAAATGCATATGAAAGTACATACGATACTTATAACAAAAACGCGATTTAATATTTTTTTGTCTGTCTGTCTGTCTTTCTGTCTGTCTGTCTGTCTGTCTGTCTGTGTGTTTGTTCCGGGTAATCTCCGAAACGGCTGGACCGATTTTGACGGGACTTTCACTGGCAGATAGCTGATCTTATAAGGAGTAACTTAGGCTACTTTAATTTCAAAAAAACAATTAGGGTACCGCGTAAAAAAATAAAAACACATGAAATCTAAGAGTATCTCCGAAACGGCTGGACCGATTTGGACGGGTTTTTGACTGGCAGATAGCTGATGTTATAATCAGAAACTTAAGCTACTTTTATTTTAGAAAAACAAATATGTCTGTCTCGCGGGTTCAGAACGCGGGAGCGGTTAAGTTAAATTCCACGCGGACGAAGTTGCGGGCTCAGCTAGTTATGAAATAAAGATTGTGGCTAGCACATAGAATTCATACTTTTAGTATGGAGCTACATTTCATAGGAAATTGTTAGCATTATCAATTCAATTGCCATGACTGATAATATTGCATCGATGAATACCATGATGTTAGTCGGCACGGGGCGGTGGCGCGCTGCCGCTAGGCAAAGACCAACAAGTCGAGAGGTACCATTCACCCTGTGCTGTCGCGGTCTGTGTACTCTGTGAGAACCTAGATGAGGTTGTACCGTGGATTCTTTTCCGACTGGTATTAACATTTCACTTCACTAACAGGCTTATTATCGACAAGGCCACGTGGCTTTGCGAGACAACTTTTCCAAAAGATATTAAAATATGATGTAGTTGCGTTTATATGTCTCATACACTATAAGGGTTCAAAGAGTAATGGAATGGCGTATACCTGGAATCTCGGTGGAATCAAGAATATACAATAAAAAATACTTTTTATCTATACAGATATACTTACAGAAATAAGGATGATCCATTGCTTCACGCGCAGTATATCTCTCGTAGTGATCATAGCGTAGAAGACGATCTAGGAAGTCTAAAGCTTCAGGTGACACAAGATGTTGGTTTTCAGAATGTACAAACCGCTCCCATCGTTTGCGAGAATGCCTGTAGACAAATAATATATATTCTTACATTGTAATAAACAAATCCAACAATTGAATTTTTTGATATTACATTTTTATTGTGAGAAACATCCATCTTACCTCCCAAGTATATCATTAAATCGTGGATCCAATTCTATATGATATTTATCCAAATATTCAAATAGTTCTTCAGTGCCCAGCACTTTAGCAATACGTACAAGTTGATCATAATTGTCATGGCCATGGAAAAATGGCTCTTTGCGGAAAATCATGGATGCCAACATGCAACCTAATGACCACATATCCAGCGAGTAATCATACATTTGGTAATCCACCAACAACTCTGGCCCCTGCAAATCAAAGTTACCGTAATCTGACGACTTTACCAATATCTAATGATATCTATAATGGTGCTAATTCAATTGTAACACACAGTAAACATTGTCATCATATATTGTCATCCTTCATAAGATGATTGTAATATATAAGCAAGAACAGTTTTTTTATAGTGCCACAATTAGTTCAGGGTGGGTATTCACAGTTGACAGAAATACAGCTTCCATCTTTATTCTGATAGATTTGTAAAAGAAGAATGGAAGTTGTTGTTTCCGTCTTCGGAAACTTTGCGTCAACTGTGAATACCCCAATTTAATTTTTTATGTAAATAAACTGAAAATGTTAGCCTGTAAAGATTAAATAAGTTAATAACATTCAAAAATATTAAAACTCATAGATTGAGAGTTCCCATTTTTAATAATGTTACTTACCTTAAAATATCTAGATGCAACACGAACATTATAGTCCTGTCCTGGGTGGTAGAACTCGGCTAGCCCCCAGTCAATGAGACGCAACTTTCTGTGATCATGATCAATCATCACATTATGTGGTTTCACATCTCTATGCATGATGCCCATACTGTGGCAGTAGTCTAATGCCTTCAGCAGTTCATACAAATAATATCTGTGAAATACACATAAGCATTTTACAAAACAAATTCAATAAGTAAATAAATATTGTTATTCAAGAAGTAAAAAATACCAAACCTTATATCATAATCTGACAGAGTCTGGTACAGCTGTTTAAAATCAGTATTGTTAACATGTTCAAAAATGAGCGCTGGAGTACGAGAAACAGGATCTTTGACTACAGCTTGTAAAGTTATTATATTTGTGCCTCCTCTTAAATTTTCTAATATTTTTATTTCTCTTTTAATCTTCTTCTTTTTGACAGGCTGAAAAAAAAAACATAATCACTGATTAAAATACTGTCCATTACATAGAAAGATGGAATTAAAAGAAATAAATAATTATATATTTACAATAAATTTAAGACATCTAATACATAAAGGTCACTAAGTTGAGAGGTTGACTTGATGATGCCTAGGCGATTACTAAAGATTTTTCGAAATGTAGCCCCTAAAATGGGATAATGAAATTCGGAAGCAGATAAAAGTACATATTATTTTTAGGACAGTAACAGGGTTGAACATAAATAATAAAAAAATTACAATATGCATACAATGCATCATTATTATTACGAAAGCCAAAACCATCAATTTCAGCAATTTATGTCAATGTGGTCACCCTTCACTTGCAAACTGCTGGGTGGATTTGTATGATATTTAGAAAGGTGACAAAATATACAAGGGGTTCAACATTTAGGATACTTTTTACCATGATAAATGTAAGGGTTCCTGCTAGAAAAACCAAAAACATGCATCAAAAAATTCACTTGACCAATTATTATTAAACTGGGCATTAATTGATACATTAATGAACAACTTTTTCATGGAAATATAATAAAAAGGTTCACCCAGATAAACAAAAAAACGAAATTCACATGAACAGAGTTGCGGGTAAAAATCTTTTAGGTACCTACTATAATATTAAACACAAGTGATGACTCACCTTCAGTATTTTAACTACACATTTCTCATTATTTGTGATATTTATTGCCTCAAATACTTCACTGTACTTTCCGCGTCCCAACTTACGCACCAACTGGTAGTCTTCCTGGTTGCCCCAGTCAACCACATAGCTTTCATAATCCCAGTATTCTCGTGGCCGCTGTGAGTTGACATCGGCATATACTCGCGCTCTACTAGGCACTGCCATCGTGCTTTGCCTCCGCCAACTTGGTTTTTCAGCGATTGTCTTTCCGGAAATCGCGTATTTCTTGAATAATGATACTGCGAATGAAATATATTCTACATCACTTTTATTCACTGTTAAAAAGAACTTCACTTATTTATTGAAATGGTTTTAGGCATTGTGATTCGTCCATATGAATCGAATCATAGGATAGGCGGTTATGATTACAAGTCACCATTCAATTAGTATTGTGATGTATAACCTAAAAACGACATCCAGATAGGATTACTGTGCGACTAGCATAATTACAAAGTTATGGTCGATATTAACATATCTACTCAGTCTTCGATCAAATGCGCTGTAATGAACTATTCTAGGATCTGACGACATGGATTATATGAATGTGTCTTCAGAGAGAAAAACGCACGCCATTACTCGTCAAACGTTAAATGTTTCAGTAGACCTTCATACCTAAAACATTACTGCAGTTAATCCTATTTTATACGTTAAATAGTTTCAGCATACATAAATCTTCTTGAAAACTAACGATTAATGTGAACTCCAAGCTACAAAATACACTTTTATTAGAACTAAACCGGCTCAAACCCAGTAAAATTTCAAGATGGACGCCCACCTATCCACACTAATTTTTTTAGTATTGTACACCGAGTAACTGTGCCGGTGGACAAAATTAGAACTAAAGTTTACATTACGGAAATGTCACGATTTTTGACAGTTGTACGTAGATGCTAGCGACGCCATCAAATGCACAGTTAATTTTCTCAAGATGTACACCTCTACACGCCAGTACTACCAGCGCCAATATTATCCATAAACATTACGTCTATGATTTTATCGTCAGTGCTACCATGACGTCTAATTCTGATCAAGAATATTGTTACATCCGCCACATACTTATTCTAAGCTATACACCACCAGATCTGACGCCTAATGAGCTAAAGAGATGGAGCTATAGTACAATTGGCTGGCTAACCTGGGGCATATTCACAACTGTTCCGTGTCGGAAACAAAAGCTTCCATCCTTCTGCTCATTCATTTCTAAAAGAAAGATGGAAACTGTCGCTTCCGAAATCGGAAACTTTCCGTCAATTGTGAATACACACGGAACAAGAAAATAATATGTAAAATATATTGTTAATATAACCTTCTTGACACAGAAAAAATACTCGCACAGTGACCTTAGAAAATTTCGCTGCGATTCGCTGGACTTTTTGGCGGGAAGTGGAATAGTGTTGTGTCATTTTTGTTTTAAAATTCCAAAACTAGTATTTCTTTGAATTATAATGTGTGTTGGTAGAATATTATCCATTATATATGTTAATAAACGCGTGTGAGCGAGAATGTGCAATTGGATTAAAAGTGGTTTAATTATATCATGTACCCTTGGTTTGTACTTGTACCTACGAATATTGTTGTCCCTATAACTTGTTGTCATAAAAAAGAGACTACAACACGTTTCAGTTTTTCGTTTTTGTTTCAAACCCAGACCTTTTAGAAATTTTCGCCTTGTTGCTTTTACCTAGGGTGAAAGATGCGAAATTTAATCGCGGTGAAAGAAAAATCATGAATTTAAACGTGCCTCCACACCAGCCTTATTTTCAAACCTACCGCCCAGTCCATGTGAGAACGCACCTAGGTACATCCCCTACGCCTGCATGCAGAGCCGCGTCTCATATTTTTAGCAGCACGACTGCCCGTGGTTATAGCGTGATGATTTTAATCAAGTGCACAGAGTACCTTGTATATACTAGATCAAGTGTTATGTAACCTGCATAAGGTAGGTACCTAACCATGTTCCATTACACGTAAAAATTAACAACTCTACTTACATAATGTTTTAAAATGTAGGTACCTACTAACTTACCATAAAAAAGCACAAAAAAATATATAATACAACATTTATTCATATTTCTTTGATTTAGATAAACATTTCAATACAACATTTGGTTGGACCAAAGTATTAAACTATGGTAAGTTGTAAAATCGGTTATGTGCCCATAAAATATACCTATAAATTAAATTTAAAATGGTGGTGAACATTGATTTAGAAATTCAATGGCGGTGAAATCATATTTTTTATAACTGGTAACAAAAAATACGCATACAGCTATTTATATATTATATAATGTTACCGGCAATGTTTATTATCTGCTACTTATTCCGATTTCTAATGATACATCCTGCCAATGCCAATGTAGATAATATAATATCAATGTAATGTACTAATTTATGCAGCTTTTTGCACTATTAATAAAGAAGTGTTGTTAGAAACATTCGAAATGTTGGGATTGGCATCATCTCCAGTGGTGGCGGTGGTGACAGAGAAAGCAGAGCCCACCAGGTAGGTCCCGGGCGCAGCGCACACTCCTCGCACGTGAACGCGCTTCGACTCGAATTTTCCCAAGTCCACACTCACGCCTAATTCCTTCAGTTCCACATCAGCGCCGCAGCTGAGGGCACCAGCCCATCCTAGTTCACCAGAAGATTCTCTGGAAACGATAACAAAAATGTAAGCACTTCATTGCGAAATCACTTACGGCCTAAATCTACAATGTTTTAATAAAAACTTCAATATATCGCTCAGATATAATATATCGCTGGCAAAAGCCAGCGACTATGTTTCGTGGCCAACCACACCAATTAAAGTCGAGATCTCTACAAGGAATTACTACTCAACTACTACTTGACCCACAACAACAGGCACACCTCTTAAAACTTCGTACTTACTAGCCCAGCAATACATTGTGTGTGATATAAGAATTAAGTTTTAAAAAAGCTACCAGTACAGTTAGTAGTTAAACGAAAAATAGTTACCTGTTTTTCTGTTTTGTCATGTCAATGAAAACTTTAATAGGAACTCCGTAGCAGTTGACAATGTTTAAAGTAATCGGCACCAAACATAATTTCCTTTCTTTGAAGTTATGATTAATGTAGTTGGAATGTTCCAGCCTGAGTACAACAACACTGTCCTTTTTGGTTTTATTGTTATCGCGCAAATCAGTCGTGCTCTCATAATTGTCAAGTTGTAAAGGAGGAGTCTCTCCCGCAATCAGCTCCCTACTATGAGACGAGACCTTCGAGAAACAATCTAACCACAAACAATGCTGACCGATCGCCGTCGTTCCTTTCGTATCGTCGTGCGCCTTCCATCTAAGCACGAACATGGACCGTATCGATCCCGACCTCTCGCTGTCGGTCTCCGGTAATGCGATCGATTCAGGGTCATCAACGAGACAGGGTCGACTGTCCATCAAACATTTAGAATACGGTGGCGCGGTGACGTCGGCGACAGCGTCTGGGTGATCCGTGGCGATCTTGACACACGAACTCTCGACTCTCCCCTCGGGCGGCGTGTCCGAGATCCGTCGCGCGCGGAGAACGAAATGGTGCTTCTCCCGCGGGCCCAGCGGGTCGGCGCGCCCTGCCGCCACCAGCCCCGCCAGCCGCCAGCGCCGCCCCAGCAGCGCGGCCTCCAGCACCTCCACCCTCGCGGGCGCCCCCCGCTCGCCCGCCACGCTCTCCACCTCCACCGCCAGCCACGCGGCATCGGGCGGCCCGCGGCGCGGCGCCACCGCCAGCTCCAGCGCCTCCTGCGAACGGGGCCTGCGTCAGCGCGTGCCGGCCGGGCGCGAGGGAAGGGCCGGCACGGGTGGCGCGTACTCACCGACACCTCGAAGTGGAAAACGTGCCGCAGCAGGCGGTAGGGTCGCCGCCGCAGGCCGGTCTCGTAGTAGGCGAGCAGGCGCAGGTCCGGAGCGGCGCGGCGCGGCCGCAGCAGCAGGCGCGCGCGCAGCAGGCCGGCGCGCGGCAGGCTCGGCGCCGCGCCGCGCACGTGCCGCGCCGCCGCCGCGCGCCACCGCGCCGCGCGCCGTGCCCGCTCGTCTGGCGCCGACAGGATTCGGTTCATCGGGGGAGCGCGAGGCGGTCCCGTGCGCGCGGGAGGCGTCCGTGGAACGTTATTCGTTCAATGGCGCTCCTTTTGGGAAGCGGTGACGACGCGCGTCGACGAATGCCTCCCGGGCATGGACGCCAAGAACGGCTAACAAATGTGGCCCACTGTGACCCACAAATGTACGATACGGAGTCATAGTCTTCGGATAAGTATGTAGTTTTTGACTATTATGCGTTCTGATTGTGTATACCTATTTATTCACATCCAAAAATTATAATTCAGACTTTTCTATTCTAGACTAATAAGATAAGATCAGAGAAATTATCGATTAAATAGTTATGTAAAACTTGACAAAACTTGCACATGCTTTTCAAAAGGCGTAACCCACCATACTCTACCACGACGGCCCAAAGCGGATTGGCTGAATGCGTGGTAGGGGTTTCCCAGTATATTGGTTGTGCCCTAGTGTGTAGTGTGTACCTCTTCCTATACCTTCGAGGAATACAGTAGTGATGGTGGTATGTTACCTGGATAAGAAGGTGGTTCACGATATTTTTCGTCATAAAGTACTTTGAAATCGTCCTCCGTGTCAGACATCACGAGACTGATGCAATCAGGGTGGGACACGGCTACATATAGATTTGTCATCTCTACGGGCCCCACATTTGTAAATTCCACATCGATAGTCCTCATTTCACCGCTCAGAATCTCAGAACTGGTTTCCGAAAATGTCATCTGCAAAGCATGATTAAGTACAACATCAAACAACGCAAAGGGTTTGCCGACGATTGCTCCTCCCCCTTCCCCCATTTGCATCCCGTCCTCGTCCTATACAACAACTACTAAACACACTTCAACTTACTTGCAAACAGGGTGCTTCTGGAATGACAGTTATTTGCAAGCGCTTGTCAATGGTATTTTCTTCTGGTAATAGATTGATCTTTCCCGATATCATCACGCTATTCCCGTTTTCGTTGCTCTCTTCACCAGGACTGATTAGTCTAAAAACATTTACAATTTGCACCATACACATTTATATTCCGTCAATATAGGTTTTATTCAATTATCAAACGAAAACTTACTTGTATGCCAATCCATGAACATTCAGTTGGCCAACTTTCATAGGTGTTATAGTAAAAACTAATACTTTTTTACAATCACCTTCTAGAAGCACTGACTCGATTTTCTGGCTATATATAATATTGCTTTCGAGAGCCTGACCGGCAGCCACAGCCTGTTCGTTGCTCAGTACCTCTTCACTTGTCGCGGTCGCCTCGTCCGCGCTTACGACGAATCGCCACAGTAGTTCTACATCCTTTAACACTAATGAAATCTTCAAAGGATTCCAAAGAGTGATTGAAATCTGAATCGGTTCTGTAACAATAAAAGGAGCGTGAAAAATACTACATAAAAGATTTATATAAGGTACTTATTACAAGTTTATATGCAGATCAGTTTTTCGGGTTTTACTTTGCTCAGGAATTATTTTCCATTAATAACTAAGGGATTAGTTTAGTTTACTCGGCTCGACTAGGCGCTAAATATTTTAGTTAAGGTTTTTCCCAATTTTTCACATACGAAATAAAATACCGACAGCTAGCACGCCATCCACTAAAACTCACTCTTTCGGGTGGCGGAAACTGCAATTAGCATTTTCATTACTCATAATCTGAAAGTAGGTCTGAAGTTGCCTGAGGAGCGGGTTGAAAGTAATACTTTTCCGCCCTAGGGAGAATCGCTTTCAACTGACAGCTGTCAAATTATTCAAAAAATCTAGTTCCATTTTCACATTTCTATGGAAACATGTTCCAACTTTTTCTACAGTCGCTCAATTACAGCGCGATGTTAAATTGAAATAACATAAAGTTAAGTATTAATTAAAGAAATATTTATAAATGACATAATTATAATTTAGTTTCAACAATTTCTTTAAAATAACATAGATTTGGGCAAAATATTTAAAGATAAAAATTAAAAATAATGGCTAAATAATTAAGTTTGCCGGCCAACGAAAAAAAAACAAAATAGGCGACAATCCGATTTCTTTTTTTTCGAATTGTAGAGTATTGTTCATACTTCCTTGTATTATTTCTTTAGCCAATTCCTTTTTTAATTTTTACTTTCCTTGTATTCGTAATGAAAAGCAGTGTTTACCTCGGGTAAAAGACTTTTACATTCATTGTTACATTCACCCTTTATGTAACAATGTACTGTTATACAAGGTACATTTTATCGCTTTTACGGTTTCGTAGACAACCGCGACGGTGTCACACGAACGGACAACTGAGTGGCGAATCATCTCATAATATGGCGGAATCGAGCGGGTTCTAAATATAATGGATAGGTACCTCCCTGCGGGACGAGCGGGTCGCTGTCAGTTGCGTCGGTGTAGAGGTCGAGCGTGGGCTTGAAGATCATCGGCAGCGCGCCCTGCGCCACCTGCACCAGCATCTCCTCCAGCACGCGCCACGAGCCGCCGCCGGGCGCCGCGCCGGCCGCCAGTGAGCTGGCAGCGCGCCGCCGCGGCGCGGCCAGCGGCGCCGGCCCCACGCACAGCACGCCCGTCTCGCGCCGCATCGCCAGCGGCAGCGGCAGCTCCGCCAGCCGCGACCGGCCCTCCTCCCACACCTCCACCCATTGCTGGTCATAGGACGGTTACGAGAATCAGTCTCGCGGGCCGATTTGTCACCTAATAAACATCTAAATCTCTGGATATAATTATTTAAGTTCCAGTTTTTTGTTAATATTAAATAAGGATTTGAAGTTTTTTATGGCCAGCCATAAATTCTACTGAGGCAGAACGGCGCTTTCATTCTCAAACTCAATTCGTCGTCAATTATTATTTAAAAACTTAATCGATGGAGTTAACTTAAGCCGGATACGCACTATCAAGCAGTAACCGTAATACAACGGTTGCGGTTACAAAAAATCATAATGGTACGTGGTTCGTGAGCCTGGCGCCATCGGCTCGAGCTGCGATCGCAGCAAACCATTTACATGCGAAAAACACTTCGTTCGACATCGTGAACCCGGTTTACACTGAATGTGCACATCGCGTACACACACACTATACGTTCTAGTGATGGAATATTTCACAGGTAGCGTGTGATAAATCATATTATATAGGTTTTCACAAGTAACACCTGCTACTGACATAGGTAGAACCTCTTAAAAAATCATTGCAATTAACTGGCTAATCGTTTGGTGCTACCACGGTTTTTATGATAAATCATCGACCAGTGACTTCATGGGATTACGTGTCATAGTGAAAATTCACAATGAGTAAAATCGTTGAGTGTGAAAAATCACCTGTGAAATAACAATATAATTTCACGGAATGAAGAGAATTGAATGCAGCAATCATTTCCATGCCTAATAAGTTGGTTCTGCACCATAACGGTAAGGGAGAGGGTACCTGGTGCGCGAGCATGTACTCGCGCAGGAAAGCGCGCTGCTGGCGCGGCGGCTGCGGCGAGGCGGGCGCCAGCGGCGCGGCCAGCCAGCGCCGCGCCGCGCCGGCCGCGCGCGCCGCGCCCGCCAGCCGCCCCAGCGCGAACTGCACGTGGTCCGTCGCCAGCCGCCACCCGCTCCGCTCGTACACCTCGTGTACAAATTATACCACAGGTTCTAAAACCTAACTCGATATGGAATGTTTTGAAAACAATATTGTCATTTGTCGTTGAGTTTTAATTGTTATTGTTTTTTATTTGTCAGTAAATACCTCAAAAATTTTTAATATAACAAACTCAAACTACTATCGTTTATTTTGTGTAGACTTACGGGGGCACTTACAAATGTACACTATTGTTAACATCTGCTTGTTATCGGTTACTAAGCAACAGTTTGTTATTAAAAATGCCATGTCGAGTGTGGATTTAGTATAAGTATACGACAATATGTATTCGATTGGGCCGCGGGTAATTTCCTCCTCATAACAATAACAAAAATAGTACATTGTTACACGAGTGGTGAAAGTGACTTATTTAGTCGCGAGACGGGGTTTGGCGCCCGAGCGTAGCGAGGGCGCTAATAGTTCGAGGGATAAAATAAGTCTTTCACCCGAGGTAAACACTGTGCTTTTCATTACGAATACAAGGAAAGTAAAAATAAAAACAGGAACTGGCTAAAGAAATAATACAAGAAAGTATGAACAATACTCTACAACTCGAAAAAAAATAAAGATCGGATTGCCGCCTATTTTGTTTTTTTTCGTTGGCCGGCCAACTTCATTATTTAGCCATTATTTTTCATTTTCATCTTTAAATATTTTGCCCAAATCTATGTTATTTTTAAGAAATTGTTGAAATTAAATTATAATTAAGTCATTTAAAAATATATATTATTTAATGAATACTTAACTTTATGTTATTTCAATTTTACATCGTGCTGTAATTGAGTGACTGTAGAAAAAGTTTGAACATGGTTCCATAGAAATGTGAAAACGGAACTAGTTTTTTTTTATATAATTTGACAGCTGTCAGTTGAAAGCGATTCTCCCGGGCCGGAAAAGTATTACTTTCAACCCGCTCCTCAGGCAACTTCAGACCTACTTTCAGAGTATGAGTAATGAAAAATGATATTAATGCCGGTAAACGGTTGATTGAAATTACGAAATATGCGGAAATTAAAGGCATACGAATGCAGCGTGACAGTTGCGTACCTGGTAAGCCTGTTTGTAACATCTATACGCGTGCTTCTTTTGTCCCGCTTTCGAGAACCGGTGTCCCGCCAGGACCATGTGGAACGCGTACTTCCTGCGCATGGCCCTCGCACCGGGCCCGGACAGAAAACACAGCGCTGCTTGTTCCAGGAGCATGGCGCTACGTAAGTCGCTATCCTCTGACGTCATGCGTATCAGCTGCTTGGCCGCCTCGCCGCGCAGACCCGACCCTTCTAAGCAAATAACTGATAACAGGGTGGCTCTCACCGCGTACTGCACCATCCTGAATAACAAATAGATACATGGCATGGATTTATGTGTAACTTTATTTTTTGGTTAATGTGATATTGTACTTTATTCACCTATATTAAAGTATATTATACTAACACATCTGTAGACAGAAAATCGAGTCGAGGAAGATAATCCCTGGTGGGACCTACTCCTGGGAGTGTCCTTCTCACTCCTAGGTGACATGCCTAAATAAATAACGGTTATATGACAAAATCCTCTCCATCCAAAGATTGTCTGGAAGAGATGGCACCCTGCGATAAGACTGCCCAGTATACACTACTGCTAGATCGTATTTTTTCTCCATGTTATGATGTATGTGCAATATTGGTATACAATCGTTATTCTGATGACCGCTTGGCGCAGTGGTTTGAGCGTAGGCCGCTCGGCTCACAATGGTTGCGGGGTCGATCTTTTCGTAATTTTCCCTGGTCTGGGTGTCGCTGGGATTGCCTTCAGTCCATTGTACGATACGCATAGTACAAGCATTACTAAGTTTGGGACCATACTTAGTTGGTGTGTCAGTCTGGTGATATTTATATTTATTTATTCTATTCTAATTACCCCTACTATCCCTGTACCTCCCCATGGACAGCCTAGTAGAAAGGGACACAGTCCAACCACTTGCCTCTGACTCGACTCATTTTTTGTATAACATAAGGGGTTAGTATAAAGCTTCATGGTAAAAGGATAATATAGATTTTACTCTTGCTGTGAACTCATAAAACGTAAGTAACTTCAACATGCTTACTGACCTGCAAGTGTTTAAATATGTCACGATGCTCTCCTCCATGTACCCATGGGTTTTTCTGTTAGCCTCTCCCGCCATAAAGGCACTAATGGCCGCCATTTCGAGCGCACCTGCGTAACACAGCCACGCGCTGTCCGCATAAAACTCTCTCTTAGCAGTATGGTAAGTATCAAATGCTCGCTGCCATTGCCTGCACAAGAACCAGAGATCACCGAGCCGACGCAACTGGAGCTCTGGGCAATCGGGTGTGTATCTAAAAATATAAGTGATTGATGGCAATTATTATTGTGGTGATATATAACAATTATTATTCTGATGACGTCGTCGAAATAACACGTACCCAAATTTGACACCAAAAAATATTGTTGTCTTGTTCATATGCTTCGACTATGGGCGTAAGTACTGGATACCGGGAGAATGTGGGCGGGCAACAGATCCCCCCCCCCCCACTACCTTGGACCTGGACCGCTACCCCTTTTCAGAACTCATATTTGAGTCCTACTAGTCCTTTGCCAGATTCGAACTTTACTGCCAGACTAAAGGCTGGGTATGCCCATGGTTACGATTACGACCAGAAGATTGAAAACCACTCAGTCGTAGATACTAGGGGGTAGAGAAAATAGGCACAATTGCCCCCGATCGAAGTTTGACCTTGACCTTGACCTTACTTTATTTAAACTGGTGTTTTAACACTTTTTTGGTTAGAAGAAATTTTCTGGAAGATAGATCAAATCATAAAAAATACCAGTATCCTATGTGTTAATCCCGGTTTGAATTTGGAACACAGATAGTTTATCTATCTGTGTTCCAAATTTCATCCGTTCAGTAGTTTTTGCCTGAAAGAGTAACAACATCCACACTCACAAACTTTCGCATTTATAATATTAGTAGAAGTTTACATACATCACAGTACTGTTCCCAGTTGTATTTCCAGATTTCCCAGTCCCGAACCATCGTTTTGTTGCGGATAATAAAGATCTGCTTACGCCTTTTCTATTTGCAACCTGCAAAAACATGGTTCTTTTACATAATTTACTTTTTCTTTCAATAACATTAAAATGTATGAATAATTACTAAATGGCCATCATGTTTGATATCACATGTAATGCAATGCATTGCAATAGATGACTGGAATACTTAATATAACATACCAGTTCAGATAACTGAGAAATTTGCTTCTCCATATACGGAAGTAGTGCTTTGGTAGCATATTCTTGTAAGAACTTCTTAATACCATCTATATCATTTGCGTTTAGAGCAGTCCCATGCACTTCAGTTGAAAGATCTACACCTTTTCCAGCTACGCTAACACTTTCAGAACTTCCCGAGAATGAATGAGTCTGGAATCAGTGTAATTATTTTATTCATAAAGTTCAGTAATATAATATATTTATATGTAATAATATATTTTAGATATATATTCAGTTCTGATTTTATTACCTGTAAACTGTTTGCATTATCATAAAAATCTGTCTCAGGAACTGTCAGTGGATGCACATTTTCTTGATTTATAGAGGAGTTAAATGGTGTACTGTCTTCTATAAACAGACAAATCAAAACAACCTTTGAAGTAATTATTTTTTAATAGATACAGTCAGTAGTTTTTAATAGGTACAGTTTATAGGTAGCAGTGATAGCCGATTGGTTAAGCACGCGTCTTGCGGGCTACCAGGTCTCGGGTTCAAACCCCGGCTCGAACCTCTGGATTTTTAGAAATCTATGTGCGAATCATAATTTCTATATGATTATCACTTGCTTACGGTGAAGGAAAACATCGTGATGAAACCTGCATGTCTTAGAAGATTTAACCAATTTTCGAAAGACATGTGAAATCCGCCAACCCGCACTAGGCCAGCGTGGTGGATTATGGCCTGAATCCCCCTCGTGTTGAGGGGAGGCCCGTGCCCAGGAGTGGGACGTCAAAAGGGCTAAAATTTAATTATTTTATTATTAGATACAGTCAGCATTCATAAGTGGATAAGCTTGGTAAATATTGTATTGCTGTGAACATAGGGCACAATATTGATAGCAATTGCTTCTGGACTTATGAACACCACTGTGTATTAATGGGTTACCTTTCTAACAGAAATAAAAATACCTGTGACATTTGCAGTGACTGGAGGAAACACCTGTGGGTCCGCTGGTGTGGTTGGTAGATTCGTGATTGATGCTGATGTCTCACTCTAAAAATATATGATTGTTTTATTCAGTTGTACAGAGTCATTCCATTTTTAAAAGCATAACTGAAATGCTACATACATTTGAATCGGGCAATCTTTTGATATATTCAGCCCACAAATCAGTTGAAACATTTTGATCCAATGTAGTTTTTGAGTTGATAGCCAACATAAAACAGTTTGCTGCACCAAATGTTTGTTTCAAAGTCTCAAATGCTACATTTGCTCTGAAAAAAGAAAACAATTAGAAAGACTAGTACATTGTTACCCTAGGGGTGAAAGTAACTTATTTAGTCACGAGACGGTACACTCGGGCGCCAATAGTTTGAGGGACAAAATAAGTATTTCACCCGAGGTAAACACTGTGCTTTTCATTACGAATACAAGGAAAGTAAAAATAAAAACAGGAATTAGCTAAACGAACAATACAAGGAAGTATGAACTCTACAACTCGAAAAAACAAATGAAGATCAGATTGCCGCCAATTTTGCCGTCCATTGTACGGTACCCATAAAGCGTCGCTTAGTTTGGGATTGGGCTGTAACAAGTAACCATCATATTTTTAACCGACTTGACCGACCGACCGGAAGTGGAAGTAGAAGTAGAAGTGGGAGTCAAAGTGGAAGTGGAAGTAGAAGTAGAAGTAGAAGTGGAAGTGGAAGTAAAGTGGAAGTGGAAGTAGAAGTGAAGGTAGAAGTGGAAGTAGAAGTAGAAGTGGAAGTAGAAGTGGAGGTAGAATTAGAAGTGGAAGTAGAAGTGGAGGTAGAAGTGGAAGTGGAAGTAGAAGTAGCAATACGCGTTTTTTTCCCGTTGGCCGGCCTGGTTTAATAGAAATGTCAAAATAGAACTAGTTTATTTTTAATAATTTGACAGCTGTCAGTTGAAAGCGATTCTCCCAAGGGCGGAAAAGTATTCCTTTCAACCCGCTCCTCAGGCTACTTCAGACCTAATTTCCGAATATGAGTAATGAAAAATAATATATAACATTCCCTGAAGGTTAGGCAATAGTGAACTGTAGTACTAGTTGCAAATGGCTTTAAAGTAAATGAGGAAGGTCTGACCTTGTGTGTGAAATAAATAACAGAAAGTTAAATGATGACATGGAAATCAAATCCAGGACCTAATAATCTGTTGAGTGCACTTACAACCACTAGACCAAAGGGCAGGAAATAAATAAGTAAAGAAATACTTACTTCTCGTTAGGTACAGCAGACACATCATGCAATAAGAGATAGGATTTCAAAACCCCACTGTTAAACCACTTGGGTAACTTTGGAGGCATAACATTTTGTAGCTGGGCATATTGTTGATTTAAATTATTAAAACTGTCAACAACATTTTCATCATGTGTTGTTCCTACAATTATGCAAGACACAAAATGTTTTGTGTATTCATGGTCTGAAGGAAACTGAACTTCCAGGTATGTTTCTCTCCATGCATCAAACCAATGAGTAGACTGAGGAATGTCAAATTTATGGCCATCTGTAATTTATGAAAATTCTATTGAATCATTCATATTGCTACCTATAAACCATACAATATTCTGTAAATATTTTTATAAAATGAAGACAAGTAGGTACCAAAAAAATCTCTGAGTTTATTCTTAATGCTTTGATAAACCAAAATTAGAAAAAAAACATGATCAAAAAACTTCTTCCCTGAGAAGTAAATAAATAATATCATAAAGAGTAGGAATGTAGGATTACCTAATTCCAATAAGACAGTTTTTTCATGATAATTATGTAAAGCTGCATTGTTTAACTGTCTTCTAGCTTCAGTAGGTTGGACTGGTTTCCAATTCACATCTCTTATTATTAATTTCCAGTTCTTAATAGTACACATATTCCCACTTGGGTCTCGAAATTGACCTAAAACAATAGGATTTCTTTATGTATACTTGTTATATCTATACTATACTTGTTCTCTTCTCATAAAACGGCAGGCAGCTCAGCAGTTTTAGTGCATATAAACTTTTATAATTAAATTTGCAATAATTTAAATTTAAAAGGTGCTATAATATTTTTGTGTTTGTTCAAGGTGTTCACGCCTCCCACAAAGACAACTGAAAAATTAACAGTGGGCATTTTTCTGTAGGTGGAGTTACTAACAAAAAGGATTTTATACACATACACATTTATTGATTTGAACACAGAGCAGTAATTGCATTTTAGTGAATACAGCTATAGTGAACTACCTTCGCACTCCAGTGTCGTAAATGGCTGCAAGAGTTCCGTGAACGATAAATTATTCTTAGAAACAACATGTTCAACTTTTGAACTACACAGTATCGCAATAATGGGAGAAAATGAATCCTGAATGAATTCCTGCGCAGTTTTTGCAGATCTGGCCATATTTTCTCTTTAGTTTCTATAACAGAATCATGACCAAAATCCAGAGAATTGCCTCTATATAATTCTAGTCTAGATACCAGGCACACTTTAGAGACGGAAATTATCTTATTCGATTTTAAATCAAATTATACTTATTTTGCAACAGGTAATAACGCAACACACACTTTGTCGCAAGATAATACCAGGGTCCTCAATCTTAGAACAAAATTAAGGGAATGTAAGGGAAGTCATGCTACTAAATTACGATGCACACAGCATTCTTTTCAGCAAATGGATAGTTGGTGCTTTTTAATTTATTAGGATTATTTTTAAAAAACTTAAAATACAGATGGCACTTTTATAAGTTTTGCAAATTATTTACTCATCGATTCACAAGATGTCGCTCCACGCAAAGTAATACCTATGCAAGAACTTCAGTGCTTTTCTAAGCTTCTTGGTCCTATGGCACAGTTGAAAATACTATCTACTAAAATAGTATATTTTTAAAGTATTTAAATAATCTTAAAAAACCATTCCCCGCTTTCTGGCGCTGTAAACAAATGACATGAAAACGTTTAGAGAATAATATGTTTAATACCTAATATGGTAAGTAAGTGCCTCATACTTTAGTATGTTTTTTTTTGTGTTATTCCAATGTTTTGTGTCAATATTCAATATACTTATAGATTTATTTTCTTATTTTATTTATAATTTAATTAATAAAAGCTGTTATTATATTAGTATGGTCTATGGATGTAGAAATTTTAATACGAATTTGGTATTTCGTTTTATTGTAAATTGGCAACATTAAAAACATTTTAAAAGAAAAAACCCCAAACAGCTCAAAATCAAAATGGTGGTCGTGTAATATTATTGAAACGGTAATTTTAATTGTTGTTTTATGTATCTCCAACTCTTAACTTTGTTTCTTTGGATTTTACGACCAGCCTACGTTGTTGCCCTGTGAATTACTGTTGAGTTGAGCCTGTGCGTATCTAGTTTATACAAGGTAAGTCTGTGCTGTGTTCCTCCGGTGCTTTGTTTGATATTTTTCAAATACCTATCTACCTAGTTACCTAGAGGAGTCCTCGTAATTGGGCCCGTCGTTATTCTTCGCATCGGCATCGGTATCGAAAATGTGTTCAGGGTCAGTGTGTAGTCTTGTGTGGGCGCTATGACTTAGGTTAGGTTAGAATACTGACCAAAACGAAAATATTTTTTTTCCAAAATTCGTCTAAATCCTGGCACCATAGCCCCCCTAACTGGAAACTAACATAACCTTATGACACATTCGGATTCTGGCGCTTCACCGGCCGCTGCCGCGGCGCGCTCGCTTCGCTCGCTCGGCTCCCGCGTTTTGGTCACTGTTCTAACCTAACCTAAACCTAAGTCATAGCGCCCCTAAGGCTACACTCCAACCCATTAATTACTTACGTAATTTATGTAGCCAGTGGTGCCCATAATCTAAGCTCAAGTTGTAAAATTGCCCAAGGAATATCAACTACTAATAATAATAACAACTTTTTATTAATTTTAGGGACAGAAAAAGTTCTTCATTCTTTTCCATATCCAGAGAAAGATAGCGAACCGTTCAACAAAGTGGGTTTTTAAATTGGTGGTGCCATTGTGGGGCTGAAAAATGAATTGATATATAAGTATCGCTGTGTTTGTCGTCGACGACACTTTGAAGATCTCTGTCGCTATAAGAAGATAAGCGATTCCGACATTATATATGCCAGGTTTGTATTAATATTATTAAGTACATAATATTTTATTTATCTCAAGTTTTATAAAAAATATTGCATCTAGCCATGTCCATCAATTATTTAGTATTTACAAGTTATTTATACTATGCATTTTTTTAAACTGAATCCTGAATCCTTGTCCTGAATCTTTTTCGCATAAAACAATCCTGTAACCAGTAGTAGGAAATTTAAAATGTCTATCAAATAAAATCCAAATCATATTAGATTTAGTGTTTCAATAATGTTCCCATTGCATTTCAGATCCATTGTCGCTGAAATATATCAAGCAAAGAGAACTGTGGCAACAAATTAAAACTAAAATTGCTCTTACAAAACCATCAACATCAGCAGGTAACTATTTATCAATTTTACACATTTGTTTGATACACAACCGAAGTTGCAGGCAGCAGAAGTATAAGAAATAAGGTGCGTTGAAAGTTGTTTATTAAAAAACTGGACATGTGTACATCTGGCCATGCACATTGAAGGCTTCTGAACCCATTTCAATAGCCAATATGTATCGTATCTATAACCAAAGTAGTGAAATACACGAAACAATATTTGCGGGATAGAAAAACGGTCTTGACAGACAGACAGGCGGCCGACGGACAACAAAGTGATCCTATAAGGGTTCAATTTTTACCTTTAAGAGGTACGGAACTCTAACACAAAATGTCATTTAACCTGTATTATTATATTTTCAGATCCAGTGCTCGAGGCTGTGATACCAGAATCAGACACTAACTAACAACCTAGGTCAGTCGTCAAGCCCGTCAATCTCTACAAAAGATGTTCAACGAAATCAAAGTAAGTTTCTTTGCAACAAACAATGTCCACGTAGTAGTAAATTATAAAAACGTAATTAGGAATTGAGCTAGCAATTACTTCATAATATTTATATTGGTGGCATGTGGCTATGGTTACCTACTATTAGGGTTGCAGTATTACAGCTGTGATTTTAAATTAAATTTATTTATATGCATGGATCATTTATGTGGTCTGAATGAAACATAAAATAATTACTATTAATATAATATTATCAACACATTAATACAATAATACATATGCATATAGATTTCGACGACCGCTTGGCGCAGTGGTTTGAGCGTAGGCCGCTCGGCTCACTGCACCAGGTGGTAGCGAGTTCGATTCCCACCAGGGCAAATTTCAGAAATAGCCTTTTCGTAATTTGCCCAGGTCTGGGTGTCACTGGGATCGCCCCCAGTCCATTGTATGGTACCCATAGTACAAGGCTTAGTTTGGGACCATACAGTTGGTGTGTCAGTCTGGCGATATTTATTATTATATATTTTATATAAAATAATTTCCTTAGCTATGAAATGCACCTGTTGATTTTGAAAACAAAAACCAATATGGTGTATTATTGTACCATCCGATAATGTTGCTAATAAAGTTCGCTCGTCTTGCATTGACCGCGCATTGCCATCGGGTCCCGAGTAGACCGCGCGCCCGTAACCCTCCTGTCGATAACGAGTAGACGCCGAACGACAAGGCGGAGCTGGTTGGGTGCCGGGTGGCTCTAATAAGTTATGACGTTTTGGGAAGTAATGAAATACCGCAAACTAAAGAACTTTTAATATAATTATGATACATATTTTGATAAAAAACCGTGCAAACTATACCGTTCTTATTTCTTGTAAGATTATCTTTTCGCGGTTAGACCATAATCAAAGACAATTTGAACAATTGATAACGTAAAGGTTTAATTTAAATAAATGTATGAAAATACAGCTGTATTAACAAAAAAAATACTTTGTTTAGTTTCTCGTATTTCATTACTTCACAGAACTTGATCCTAATCGGATGGTGCAATAGTACAGAATGTTGTTTCTTTTTGTTAATCAACGGGTTCAATTCCTGGCTAGATAATCAAATAAAAATCAAATGATGCTGTTTTAGTTTAATCAAAATGGGTCTAGAGGTTCGTTTAAGCATTTTTCGATATTCTCTATAGTTTCTTATCAAGCCACGCACCCACACTTGAAAAATTCACCTGTAGATAGGAAATTTTACTATCCGCGTACTTTAATTTCAATTAGTATTAAATATTTTTTATAACCCACTAAATTCTAGAAAATAATCATTATATGCTTTTATTTACTGACCAAAATGGTTATTTTTGCATCTACGCAATTTATGAATCAAGATTACCGTTTCTAAAAATAAAACTGTCGTGTTTATTTTCAGGAAAAGCAGTTCTTCTAGCAGAATGCCAGGAGACCACTGATTTATTCCTATTCCTAGACAACATATTTGATTAGTTGAATGGGAGCTTCATGAAATTGCCAAGAGCCAAGCCGCCGGTCGATTCCGTAACAAATTCAAGCCACCATAAAATATGGATGGAAGGAAGAAAAATATTTTGATCAATGAAATTTATTACGATGCTGGAAAAGTCGAGCCTGTTCCTACAGTGAATAACTGGCTGTGGACACTGGAAGCTGTAAAAGTTTTATTGAAGAAACTAAGCGTTGATTTTGTGGTGAACCTCAGATGGATGAATCAAGACCCTAGAAAACTTCGTGGGAGAAATTAGGAGTCATGGATGCCGTAACAATAATCCAACATGCGAACAATTCGAGTCGGCTTTTACAACATTATTAATTAACAATGTAACAAGTATACACAGTCGTGGTAAAAATTGCGAGAATGATTTATGTGATGCATTACACACCCTCCTCATTGGAGACCAGCCAGACCAGACCAGCTCAGTAGAATTCGATTTTGAAAGCATTCTTAACACAGTTTACTTCTATTGAGGAGAAAGAAAAATACCCCCGCATTATAGCACCACTACAGTATGTGAGCGGGTATTTCTTAAAAAAGACTAAAACACGAATATTTAAAAACTGGTCGGAATGTAAAAAAGATTTCATGAGTGATGATCAGTTAGAATATATAAGGTACAGGGAATATGCCGGAAGACGGTGGCTTTGTTCTCCTAGTCTTGGATTAATACAATTAATTTCTGATATTCAAGATGTAATCAATATAATTTTGAAACAACATTTGGAAAGAAAATGCTTGAAAGACATAATTAATACAGCTTTAATAGTAGTATTAGATTTTGACTTCATAACATGCAACATGCCCAAACAAAAATTGATAAATTACTTGATGAATGTCTGTGGTAGGTTTATGGTATTTAATTATTGTAAGAATTTAAATAAATATGTATGGGAAAAACAAATAAATGATTATGAAGACGTTTATCAAGTTAAAGCTAAGAAACTTCTAGCCAAATGTTGTAAACGAAAAAAATATGTTAAATTTTACTAATAAAAACCAAATGTACCAGAGAATTCGTTGTTATTGAATTAATTGTTAGTTTTAGGTACTTTAATAACTTGCTGTTTTTCAAATAATTAATTACTTTCAATGTTTGTTTTTCATAAGCATAACTTTCAAATGCATTGTAAATGTATCCAAAAGCAAACTGATAAAATCTACTTTCAGTGTTGTTTTTTGAGGTTGGTAAATTTGTTGTTGTGGTTTTTAAAGTAAACTCTCAAATCTAGTATTTTATGTTAGATATTTTGTTTATTTTACGCTAGAATTTTGCTATCTTTTTTACTTAATTTCTTATTTTCTATAATGTACATTTTCGTTTATATTGTTAAACTTAATCTAAAATCTGTGTATTGTTCTAATTTTGCTAATTGTTATAAGGGCTTTCCGAAGTGTGGTATTTTTTAATTTTTGATTTACTTATGATTGAGAATTATTTCCATGTACGTTACGCTAGGCATTATAAATGCTTACAAGAAGTATGCTGATCTGAAATCTACTGTCAGTACTTTGTAGCTAGCTTGTTGTTTTTTAAGGTACCTACTTTTGTTCATCTACTACTACTACAGTTTTTGTTTATCTAACATCATTGTATGTTCATGTTATATTCCCTGTTTTTATAAATATTTTATCAAATACCATTTTAATGATGAATATTTATTATAAACTATGTGCTATATAATTTAATAGCATTGTGTTTATTTTCTATTTTTAATGCACGTAGAAAGTTAAAGTAGTACATATATAAAGGCATTCCTTGGTATTGATTTTTGTGTAAATCTGAAAGGCGTGTGTTTATCTATAGTTTTAAGTTTATTTAATAATAGGCTATTAATTTAACTATTACGTTGTAAAGTAAGCAATTACCTACTGTAGGCACCATACAACAATTTATGTTTTTAAGTAAACTCGTCCATTATGTTAGCTATTTTGTTTATTTTTCGCTAGAATTTAGTTTTCTTTTATACTTAATTTGTTATTTTGTATAATGTATGCTGATAAAATCTACTTTCAGTAGTTTGTAGCTAGCTGGTTGTTGTTTTTTTAAGTTACATACTTTTGTTCATCTACAGTTTATTTTGTTTATCTACTATCATTGTATGTCCATTTTATGTTTCCTATTTTATTAAAAATAAATATGTGTTTCTAATAATGTAGCATTTTATTTTCAATAGATAATATATTTAATAGCACCTATACAGGTTACTAGGTACCTATAGCCACATTCCTGATTTAGTTCCTAACTTAAAATCCAGAGGCGCTAGTTATGCATTCCCTTATATACCTATAACATTGGTCTCTATTTCTAGTATATACAAGGTACTCTGTGGATAATACAAAATTTGAGATTGATATTTGATAGACAATAATTGACATCCAAGGCTGCCAACTATGATTATGTTGTTGTAACAATTTTTTGGTACTACCACAGACTTGTAAATACTACGTATGGTATGGAGCAAGAAGCTTATAAAGTTCTTGGTATGGAGTATGGCACGGTCACAGATATGGTTGTGGCATGCATATTAGTTGCATACTAGATTGAGGGGTGTCTGAATCTGAAGTCGATATTTATGTGCTGTACTTACTGTAAAAGTCGTACAAAAATGCTTGGTTTTGCTAATTGGTATTTCCGTGTACTTTTGTAATGTTGCATTCAGTTGCAATCTTCTATTCTACGGTATTATTATTTAAGTGATAGTGATTGATGGGTAAAATGAGTAGAATCCCCATGTGGATTCAGATTCCTTTCCATTCGATTTCTGATTCCTTCGTTACGGCTTCTACCGTTGGTGATCGATGACTCTCAGTTGTCGTGAATCTAAGGACCGTATTCATAAATCGATCTCAAGTCTAAGAGCGGTATTGAGTATGCATTTGACGAGTCATTTGGTACCTACTAGTATGAAGTCACTCACTTTTTTTCTCAACTTCTATATACGTCAGATTATTCAAACACGGCGCTAATTGTTAATAAATACACGTAGTTTAATGAATTTTGTTGTTTTTGTAAACTCATTGGTTTCTGACTTATACGTGAGCCAAGACGAGACAATTTTATTATGAGCATGATGAAAAATTTGTTGTCAAGAGGCTAGTCTTGCCCCACCGCCGATCTTACCTGAACGCACCTTACGCGATATACTATTAAGAGGAAACTGTCAAGCCTCTTTTTACAATACTAATTTTTTTAAGATTAAGATTAATTTTATTAATTCCTGTAGGCCATTTCAGCAAGGTATTATAAATATTTATATTGTATCACTTGTGTTATAGCTTAACACAAGTAACAATCTGTAAAGGTATAAGTAAATCATAGAAGTATTATAAAAACAAGTCTATTCATATTATTAATATTTAATGAAAATTTCATTTTACAAAATTCAGGTATACTTATTTATTTAACCAATAATAAACTTCATTTATACGAAAAAAATATGAAGTAAATGCATCTTACATCATACCTACATAAAAATATATTTCGTTATTTATACTTAAAATAGGTCTTAGTGAGTTTAATAAAAAGAAAATAATATTGCAACATTGCAATGAAATGTTGAAACAATTTAATATAATATGATAATATTATTATCTTCAGTAGTGCACTCGAGCACAGGTAACTACAATGTGACCAATTTATGCACACAATCTTGTTGTAATTTTTGTATAAAACTAACTAGGTACCTACTTACTTACATAATGCACTGGGCGAAACACTCACACAAGACATGTTACAACAACATGATTTGTGTGAAAGTTTCGTCTAATGGAAACGAGGGGTATAAGAAATAAATTCTCTTATGAAAATAACTTATATGTACCTACTTAAATAGGTACAAACGTTTTGATTAATTATAATGTTTTTCGTTATAGTCGCACACTATTGTTGTTCCATAAAATATTATTTTCAATTAAGAATTAACGGAACAGAAGTGAACATTGTGCATAAAGAACTTTAATGTTGTACATCGTTGTTTTACATCAACAGAAGCCCGCATGTCTGATTTGTACATCTATTTAGAATGTCGATGTTTCTGTATAAAAGATTTATTTAGAAACTCTCCCGGCTGGTTATCGACAACTGAAAACAATACATTTGCCGAATGATAGAACTAGCAAAACCATTTCGACCAAAGGCAATCATTTCACAATGCATGCACGTCTTTGGTTTCGTAGCTTATAACTCAGGGTAGATTTTCCTATTAATATTTTAGTATTGTAAGTTTGCGGGTATCATCACATACAGAATACATACCAACTGAGTATTTTGCCATGATGGATTGTGAATTCAATAATAGGATGTAAGTACTTTATACTTGAGTTTGAACCAATAAGTTAATTCATATATATTGTATGGCTTCATCGACTGGCCGACACTTATGGATTTTTAAGACACGTAAGCATATCATAGTGGAATGGTGATTTTAATACTATTGAAATAGCTCTTTATAATTTCCCTATAAAAATACTTAATATTATATTAATAATAATTATGCTTAATGAGTCGTAATCATAACTAAAGATACTTATAATCCTAATACAAAATAAATTCTAACATAATAACCTATATTTTGCTAGTTGCACCATCAGATCGAATAATTTTAATTACCAACTGAGATATTGCGCCGACGTCCGATAAAAGTCGGGAAACCCAAGAACATGGGGTATATTTCCAAAGACTTAATCAGTCGCCTCATATTAAATTTATTTAAACTAGCAAAGCTCTGTGCAGTGTAATAATTGTCTAGAGTTTGAAGAACAGTTAATCAAGTTTAAAAATTTATTCACGATTATCAAAATAATTTATCGTGGATGATAGGCGTGTCTGATAATATAGCTAGAGGCGTATCGTTTTCTGAGCTGTCCAAACTTGCATTGAATTTTTAAACGCTTTTAACGGTATCAAACAATCGAAGCATTATCGTATCATCATACAATGTAAATATTTTAAAACTTATTTTTTTAATGAAAAACTATTTCTATTTAAACCTTTATCTCCAATGTGGTATGGTATCATTGTATGTTATTCATATACCAGCCACAATTTTAAAATACGATGTAAGAAATACTGAAAGCCCCCATTTTAGGAAATATAATCCGTATTCTCTATAAAAATAAAGATCGTACAGGTTGACGGCCAGCCATACTGGCTCGAGTTAGTGGTATTAATTCACGCACGCGGTATGAGTAGAACCGCGGCGACACAGTGTGGAGGGGGTAGTATGACCCTGAAAAAATAGATTGAGCGAAACCCACAAACTATTTGGAATAGTGACTGTGACAATGTATCGGTTGAGAAATTCCTAATCGGTTATATGTACAATATACATCAGTATGTATTTTCATAATTATTGGTTTAAAACTATAGTTGCCAGAAATATAAGTAACTAAAATTATAAAATTAACTTGCCGGGTAGATTAAGTATGATCTGTATAACAGTGTCCGGCAGTCCATCAACAGTGTTGGTAACAAAATAGTTTTTAAGCCACTTATGCTGATTTAGCATTATGTAGCAGGAGCAGGCTCAATTTACCGATGCTCTATGTTGATGAATCGAGTGCCAACATAATCAAGATTATACTGGCAGTTTCCTTAACTTGATGACGCAATCCAAAACGCATCTAAATAACATGTAAAAACACTTCTGTTGAAATAACAGCTCAGTCCATTCAAACATATAATTCGTAACCTTCATTAGAAGTGTTCTTATACATGAATATTATCGGTAAACAATATAACGTAAGTACCCTTTGTTCTTATATTATTATAGATCTTGCATTTAACGAGAGCGCGTGAGTTTTGCTTGTAGACAATACATATGCGCAGGCTGTGTGTTCACTATGGTTAGATTAAGTCTTATTCTCTCAGTCTGGCAAACGCGGAGAATATCCTTATGTGCAAGAACACAACTAAGCACTCAAAGAAGGTCGACGCTTGCTCGTCAATTGCACGAACTACAGAAAAGTATGTGGGATATGCAAAACTCTCTTCATCCACCACCTCGAAGCTTTGGTTGCGAGCGACACCACCGCCAGAAGCGCAATGCGTCGATCACGTCAAACTCTAACGACCCGCATTAGATATACTAAACCGCTGACGTTACTCAAAGTTCGAGTTGAACATGTTAATGTTAAGATCCTCAAAAGTGGCGGTCCCGCTGGTCTGGTCCAGGATTTGCAGCATGTCAGACAGCTCGTGCGGCGCGTGCGAGCCCTCGCCCGCCGCGGCCGCGCCCGCGCCGCCCTGCCACGACCACATCCCTGCAACATCGCAATACGTCAGTACAAAGCGCCCGCCATTGTGCGACGATGAGGGCGACCACGTAGAATATAGACACACAAGACACATTATATAAAATTCAATAGTTTTAATTACAGTATTAACCGAATCAAAATACTGGTAAAGCGATCCAATGGTTCGCCCACGCAATAACTTCAATACTGCCGTCAATCGTAACACGTTATACTCGTTATTAACCAAGCCAGTGGGGCCGGCAAGCCGATCGGCTTGTTTCCCCGCGCGCGCCCCGACCGGCGGCGACAAGAGCAAGTAGACAAGCGAGTGGGTTACCGTGCGTGGGGTGCGGGTGGTGGTTGTGGTGGTAGTGCGCGGCGGGCGGCAGGTAGGGCGGCGCGGGCGGCGAGCGCGCCGGGCTGGCGGCCGCCGCCGCGCCGCCCGCCTCGCCGCTGTACGCGTAGCTCTCCCCGCTGCCACTGCCGCTCTGGGGACCGCGCCGACACGATTAAGAGTGCTGCCACACCGAGTGATCGATTGCATAGAGCGACGTTCGATCGATCATCAATCGACGGGCTATCGACGATGCCGTCGTCACTGAAACATACTCTCGAGAGAGCCTTTGATGAATCGTTATCGAGACAGATCGACATCCGAGGGACGTTCGTCTCGAAATCCTTCCTGCGAGACCGAAACTACCTAATGGTGGAGATCGAACTTTTATGTAGGAACGAGATCTGAGAAACGAAGATCGGGATCGTCGGCTCGCTGCGAAGGTTACTTCAACAGGTGAAGTGAATAATTTTGTGTCTCACTCCAGGAGAATTTTGTGTCTTCGGGTCTTACATTCGAATCGGAGAGCTAGGATAGCCATGCGATGCGGTGTCACATGAGAACATAGTAAGTCAGATGTATATTGTAGACGGCTTACATTGCGCAGGGTGGTCCAGGTGGTGTGCGGCGGCGTGTTGGCGGGGCGGTGCGGCGAGTAGTCGGGCGCGTAGTGCGGCGCGTAGGCCGCCGCCGGCGCCGCGCCCGCGCCCGCCTCGCCCGGCGACCGCGCGCTCGCGCCGCCGCCGCCGCCGCCGCCTGACATCAGAACACTCCATGAAACCAACTCTTTTTAGAACTTAAACAGGCATGATGTACTACAGCTGCACAAGAGAGTATAGCACCCTCTTAAAAATAGTAGTGCCCTCGATTGAGGGCTCACTTATCACGCCAACTATCGCACCACCTTTGCGCTTATTGTCCAAGGTCTGATTGCAGATTTCTACTAGGTGAAACGAAAAGGGTATACTATTTTTTTTGCAACTTTACTTTGTAAATCTAAAACTATCGGCTTTGTGGGACAGTTGAAGTACTAAAGGTTTTGTAGACTGGTGAAATCTGTCAACAGCTGTATCCCTACAACACCTGTTATTCAAGTTTCCTCCAAAGCTGGTAGTTATAGAATTACAAAGGTAAGTTTTGAAAAAAATGTATTCCCTTTCTGTTTCAACCTGTATATTACAAAAGAAAAAACTTATTTTTAACCATTGGCATGCGGAAACAACAGGCGAGATCACTTTAAAAAATATATTAGCAAATATAAAATTCATCAAAAGGATGTTACATAATAGGAATAAAGTTTGAGTCTGCGCTCGTCACTGACATGTACCTGGTGGTGCATGATGCTGCTGGTGCAGCGCCGGCGGCGGCGCTTGGTACACGTCCCGGTGCCGCAAATGGTAATCATAGTTCTCCTCGGCCGGAGGGTCCCCGGTGGTGCACGCGGTACCGCGACTATAAACACACGGACTCGAACATCATACTGCACTTTGATAGAAGCTTTTCGAATTATAACATTAAATTGTTTTAAAAACATACTTGGCCAAAGTATTAGTGCACACGATGTATTCCACCTCATCGTTGTAGGGATTCAGGAAGGCGAAAGCGGATGTTCTTAACCAAATCCATTCTCTACTTTTTGTGCGAAACCGGTACATGAGCGAGATTATCTGGCCTTTCAATTTTAATACTGAAATTGAAATTGTCATCATTATTAAAATATATACATATCAATACCAATGATCTTGAACATGCTAAGGAAGGCTAAAAAACCTTGATCAAAGTTATCTCTCATATGCTGCTGGTCTTCTGGATGGTAGAACTCGTAGCACAGCTTGCCGAGCAGGTCGGCGGGCGCGTAGCCGACCACTTGCGTCGCTCGTTGGTCCGCGAACGTGAACCGCCCGTCCACCGAGTGCCGCGACACGAACTCCACCCCCCCGCCACATAAACTATTCTCTGAAGCGTTGGGTGTTGAGGTTACCTATCGACAACAAATAACTTGAATTTTAGCAATATATACATAATCATAATATATAACTTAAATCTAATATTGAGGTTGGCGTTACAGGCAATCATAATGTTTAATATGTTAAACGATTTAAAAAGTTGTTGTTTTAATTTGTGTAAACGATATTTATTTCTTTCTTTATTTATTATAAAATGTTGTTGTGCTTACAGCAGCAATGCCAGGACGCACAAGCTAATAAGGTACAGTGGCTTATATTTAGGTTTTCAAAAAATTGAATGCAGTATAGTAACGTTTTATATGACGTACCTGTAATCTTCCAATAGCTACAAGGCAACAATGTGAGGCGTCCAATTCGTCCTGAATAGGACGATCCATCTGCATACCTGGAAACAAATCTGATGTCCCGAAATACATAAAACTATGTCTGTTATTTCTTTTAACATAAATGTACATATAATGTTTTTATATACAAATGTAATAAATAACATATTAGTACATGTATGAAAGCCAAAATATGGACACTTTAGGCATACGGTACCTGTCGGAGGCCAATTCTTTATATATCCTGTACAATGAACGACTGCATAGTTGTGGCCGTCATGCGAGGGCCCTAATGAGTTTCGAGCTCGCAGTCTGCCGAGGTGGGCTCCTTCCGCCGAGCCGCCCACCCGCATGCGGCAGATGAAGCCACGCCGCGAGCCCATCACTTGACGCATAGACGCTACAAACAATCGCACAGATATTAACTTCCAAACAGGTCTTGGAACAGATAAAGTCATTCGTTCCGACTTACATTGATGACCTTCTTTTTTAACAGTTCCAGTCTTAAGATCCAGTATACGACCCGTGTTTTGCGGTTCTTGAGTACTCAGTTGTTCTCTGACTTTTTCCACGTCATCTGGATGCACTTGGTCGAATAAACATGATGAGTACCATTCTCCCTAAAAAAAATATTTCTAATAAGACATACAAATATTATTGAATAATACCTCGAAAAAGTTACATTTTTACGTGGCTCTTACCTGAGAATAATTGAGAACCGGCGCTATACTGTCACTTACGTAAATAATACGACCGGTATCACAACTGACTACAAACAAGAAGCCATCAGCAGCCTCAAGTATTAAATGCTTCAGTTCTTGGTCAGTCAAGAAAGATGGCTTGTAAGTACCATCTGTGGAGGTATTACCAGTACCTGGAATACGGTTCAGAATGAATTTTCGCCGTGAAGACATGTCGCCAAAAATCAAATCAATCGTATACAGTCCTAAAGGAAGCTACGCTTGTATTATGGATCTCGTACATACAGTGGAAGCGATCTCATTAACATCTAGAATCGCGTAAATTTGAAAATAGTAGTTTCGAAATCTTTACCATTCGGGAATCGAGCCCACGACCCCCAGACCCAGTATGGCAAGCTGTTTACGTCCAGAACACTATTATAGATTAGATATGTAGATTGCAATAAGGAAGTTACCTCTCAAAGCTTTCATATGTGCTACTGCCATACGCAGTATGGTAAGTTTGTCGGGTTTCCGTGCGAGTGCAGAGCATGTTGGAACCATATCCGATAGTTCCGTGATATACGCCGTCATCTTGTTTCTCCTGCGACGTTCAATCTCGCAATGATTCTCACGACTAAAATTTATGAAATATATTATATGTACAGACGGAATATATTATGTTGACCGGTGTAAATTTCAAAAAACAAATAAGACTGCTGACAATTCAGAGCCTAAAGCCAAGATAATATAGCATTCATTGAAAGCAATATGTAAAGATCAATTCGCGGCTTGGGCTTACAGGTGTACTCCAGCGTTGGCCATGTCGACCTCTGTTCCAAGGAGGCCTTCAAGCTCTTATGGAGACCATCGTCCAGTGCAGTTCATGTGTATTGTTAATCATAACAGAAAGTAGCTTATACCTACCCGTGGATCTTTCGCATTCAGCCCGATCCCTAATTGTCATAGCGTGATAATAATATCCCATCTTACAAATCTAACTATAGGCTATGAAGTAGTGAATACTCCGTTGAAATCGGCCCAGTGGTAAAGCAGTTTAACTTCCTTCTATAGGTAGTGCATGAAGCTCCATCAAAGAGACAAAAATCACAAAGAACACAGAAGGGTTTAGTTAGATAATAGCTGAGCCCGCGACTTCGTCCGCGTGGAATTTAACTTAACAAAAAATGTTCGTCATTTCCTTTTTTGCGAGTCGATGTTTAGTGTTTTATATAGGTACCTATCGCAGAAACCCGCGCGACAGGCAGCATTTGTGATTATTTTTTCTCAAATAATAGTGGCATAAGTTACTGCTTATAACATTAACTATCTGCCAGTGAAAATCCCGTCAAAATCGGTGCAGCCGTTTCGGAGATTACCCGGAACAAACACACAGACAGACAAAAATTGTTACATCGCGGTTTTGTTATAAGTACCGTATGTACTTTCATATGCATTCAGTGAATAGGTGTTATTTTGATATTACAAACAGACACTCCAATTTTATTAATTTTTAGTATAGTACATGCCTATGGCCCCGCCCGCGTACACTTCCGAAGATAACAGTAACCTCTATATTATTCTAGAGCATAATTTAATGCCTATACTCTGTACCTAAGATGTGTTGCTCCGTATATACCTACTGGATACCTACTACATTTTATTCTAATCGGTTTAACTCTTTTGGCGTGATACTTAGTGAAACTTACAAACGAACACATTTCCGAATTTATATTAAGTAAGTACGGGTGGGGATGTACGGATAAATATATCTATTACACCTTTCTAATATAGAAGGTATAGATAATATGAAAGGTTGAACATGCATGGTGGCTCAGATGCATGTTGCGTTTATACATCGCGTCGCGTTTTTTCATGCGAAACTAAAGAGAGGTAGGTATGTAAGTAGATAGGTATATTCAGTCAGTATAGATAGTTACGTTTATAATACTTACTCGATTGTACAATAAATAGCATGTATTGATTTTAAATATTTAATGGATAGCTCATTTATTTATTATGATTTAAATAATATTATATTTTTAGTCAGAAACAGTTAGTAAACTGTGTCGATACTCAATAATTCAATTCATAAATGTACACGTAAAATATAGGTAGGTACTCAATTTGTTGTATAATGCAAAAAGCAATAACTGATTACTCAGCGTTTTTGTCTTTACATTACACTAGCTAGGTACCTAAGTAAGTATATTTTTTGTTGTAATCGTGTAGGTATATTACACAGCGCAGCAGTAGATACCTACCTTACACATGAATTAGGTATGGGAATTTAATTTCACGAAGTACCTTTCTATATTTGTATGAGTTATGTTATGACACAAATTTATAGCCACCTACTTATGCATAGCCTACATTAGTTGATTTAATTAGCTACTTTGTTTCTACTGCAGATCAGATAAGTATTTTTATGATGTACCTATAAAGCAATGTTTTAATAATTTACCATCATGAGTTATTTTATAAGAAGCAGCGCGCACTTGTTGCGTGATAAGACACGTTTCCAATCATTCGATAACCTAAAAATGAACGCCGCTGTTATGGGAAAATCGTAGGCCGATGGGTTTTGTATTAAGCAGGTACCTAGCTAATTGCTTAGCGTAACTACAGGCCTACTTCGACTGTTGTTGGAAGCTACCAATTTTTTTTTTCATATTTACTTTTGTACTTGTTGGATATTGATACAAGGCAGGATAGTATCTACCTGTATGAATGAAATAATAAACAGGGGCCTGAGGAACATCATTAGTTTAGTGATGAAATTGTAACTTACAAAAAAGATAAAAGTACGAAGGAAATAATTTATGTATCTATCATTAGTTTTGTTACCTTGCAAATCTTTCTTTATCTTGGATGTTATCCTCCTCCATCCTTGTATATTTCCCGCCGCTTGCGTCGTCCTCATCTGATCTATAAAGACACAAAATTAAGTTATTTTATATCATTACAAAGACTTACAAAATTATACTGATACCACCACACCTACCACAACTTTCAATAAATCTACAAAATAGATATTTATTTTACGTTTACTTTAAAAAGAAATCCCCATTTTTTTCTTTCTTTTTATAATAATAACTAGCTGTTGCCCTCGTCAAAATTGGTCCAGCCCTTTCGGAGATTAGCCAGAAAAAACAGATAAGTAGACAGACAGAGATACAGCTAGCAAACATTTTAAAAATTGTTTTATTTTATGAGTATGTACCATATACCTATATATTGATATATTTAGTAAAACACACATTTTGACATTAGAAACATACATTCAATTTTATTTATTTGTAATAGATAATTAGCCCTTTTAACAGCCTCAATGCAAGGGGATTTCATTTTATTTAAACAATAATAAAAACGTCTTGGATCTATGGGATGGATATAAAAAAAACATAATTAAGAATGTATATAGACAGTTCCCATAATAATATGCCTTCAACACCTTTGTCAGAAAAGTGTAGGTAGGTATCATGAACAATGAACATAATGCACACCATACACTTGAAGTAGCTTCAAGATAACTGTGTATTGGAGACCTAAGTTTGTCTGTCATCATATTCAAGCTTAGAAACTACTAAATACATTCGGAATAACCCTTCACCTGGTTAAAAATACATGCAGAGCTGATGCTGGTTACTGTTTTAATATAAATTTGCAATATGGAGAATACTTACTATTTTTGTTTTAAGTTAAAGTTGTTAACAGACAAATATTTATGCAGGATACCATTGGCTAATTGCCAACTGCAATTAAGCTGCCTAGGCAATGCAGGTAAATATCAAAACAACAATCAAATTGTTGAGTTTGTCTTATTTTTACTTTTTAGAGGTGTGTCTAATCAGTGCAATTACAATATAATGTTTTGTCATCACACTCAAGCATGTTTAATTTAAGAAGATAGGATCTTTTTTGGGTATGTTAAATTTATTTACACCGTCATTTACACACATGAAACTCACCCAACACTGCCAGCGCGGCGTTTTTGTATATCCTTTGTTGGGTCAGCCCCTAAAAAAAAAACTATTTTTAAGGAACCATTGATTAAGTAAGATTGCAAAATAAAGGTGCTGAATGCAAAAAATACTGGGGGGGCATTTGCTGTTTTTTTTTGTAGCTTGGTAATATCATCTTAGGTCTCACACGAGCTATTATGTATATGAAAATGACATTATTTTTAGGAGGATATATAATTATAGAAGATATTCTACCTACTGCAATCAAAGCTATTAACGTTTACCTAAAAATGGTAGTTAGAAAAAAAAAGTGTGTCATTTGAACATAATAAATATTTTGAAAATCTAAGTACCTAATTCAAATCCACAATTAACCGAGGTCATAGAAATTTACATTGTGTATTGAAGCCTTTAGCTCAGCAGGGTTAATTTATTAAAGTTTGTTTCATACATTACATATGAAAATAAGCATGCATTAGATAAAATAAAAACCTTGGTGGTTATATAAACACAGAACTGGACGAGGGCAATGATTTTATTCCTTAGTCAGCAATGATAGTATATTTAAAACCTTGAAAACATTATACTGTTAACCCAAAGGCACCTTTTCCTATGAAGTTCTATACCTCAAGAATGAATTAAGTACAATCAAGTAGCACTCTGGCATACAATATGTAGGTACATGAATAATTGAATTAATTTCCATCGTAGCCTCGAGCAGCTAACAACGCGTCACGCGGTGCAATGTCAAATTATATTGAATATAGGTCGATAACATTTCACATTTAATCGTGACTGCAACGTATACCGCCTGATAAAATATGTAATAAAACCATTATTCACAATCATAATAGCAAACAAAAAATAAAAGATTTTATACGTTTCAAAGCTTTTTCATCAACTGCAACAAAATATCACCAACCGGGGATAGTGGGAGCCACGGCAGACATCGGTCAACAAACTCATTAGTCCACTTTATAATTATCACTATTCAATAGTACAATACAACGTTTATCCGAAACACTGAAAAAATTATGTTCATTTATGCACAAAGTAATACGTAGGTATGTTTACAGCTCTTCAATACAACATTAACGCCATTTTCCATTGCAATCCATCCGTTCCTCACAAAATGACAAAACGTCACAATTAGGGAAGTAGTGAATCGATTGTAAAAGTCCATCTTTAAAAAAAAAATTGGTGTTATATCCATACTAATCCCAGTTACTGTTTTTTTTAGTTTAGGGTTTCCTTATAATAATCTTTTGCAGCCGAACCGACTTTCCCGAAAAATAGCGCTAAAACATCAAATATGTGACGTTTTTGAAGTCATCGTATAAGATCAATTAATCGACTAAATAATGAAATTAAATTAATTGTTTACTAATCATTATTAAAAAATATCGAATTCATACATCACTAGTTTTAAACAAATGTTGCCATGATACAATTTTTGCATTCGTGCTGATTATGTCAGTTAGGTCCATATCTCTAATCTGTGGTTAGGTCCTTAGAAGAGGAAAGAGCCTGTAGAGTGCACGTATTTAATCGAAGTGTTAAAGGTATATTCTACACTCCTCATACTCGACAATTAACATTATAAGAAAAAAAGCGATAGCTATACAACGCAAGGACCGTTTTGAACGGCTGGTGAAGACGGGATTTTACTTTTAGTCACAGACAAAGAGCACAGATTAGATATATGTAGCAAGCTACTTTTAGTTAGCTTGCTACATATCTCTAATCTGTGCTATTAGTGACCACGTTATGATACTGTCTTACCGTGAGTTCGCACAACTTGTTCTCTTATTGGTCTGTGGTTCGCACTGACGAAACATTCACTCAAAACATGTTTATTTTCGGTAATTTTTGACAGTTATCGAATTGCGTTCGCACTGTCTAAGAACATGTTGCATTGAAATCTGTTCGACAACTCGTTGCATGAGATAAGTATCACAGCATGTTTGTAATACAAGTTGTGACACACACAATCACTCAATATGCTGGATGCATTAGACATATCTCTATTCTCTAATCTGTCTGTGTTTCTTAGCATTTTAGGCCACATTCGCACGGGAGCTTTTTAACGTCCGTTAAAAAAGCGCTTCAAATAGAACAAATTCATTTTGTAAGCCTTAACGCCCAACGCCTAGCGCTGAAAATGCAACGATGCTCGATAAAACAGCGTCGCGATTTAAAAGCGTTGACGTATGAACATATACATAAAGATGCATTTGTTCACTTATAATTCTGTGGAATGCATATATTATATGAATTAGGTTAACCGGAGCACCCACAGACTTAGAACATAACTATAACTCTGTAATAATAATAAATGTAATGGTTCCCGAAAATACTTATTGATGTTTAGTACTGTACCCTCTAACCGGGAGCACAGCTACCGTAGTAGGTAGTGTTTATTTCTTTATGAAAGCTACTGCGATAGATACTTATATTTGTCGCAGCAATGCCGAATGAAAGGCCAGGTCAGCGATCATCTTCAGCAAAGAGAATATAAAAGAGACATGACATTGGCGCTGCCCGATTCTTTGCCCACCAAGGACGCGCTCCTCTTGCGCATGATCCGTGGAAGCAGGCGGTGCATCCTCCGCAAATAAAAGGCAATGAAGGAATTATGGAAAATACGGCACTAAGTATATCCGTGGGACTCGGGATGCTACATATTTACTTGCATGTATAGAAGCTAGTGCTTATAGTATAATTATTAACTATAGGAACTTTAACAGCGCCTCCAGTGGACGATCGGAAACTTTTATAAGACCTCCATCGAAGCCTACGAGACTGGCCAAAGGTTCGTCTGTTGTTTTAAAAATTTTGACAGCTAATGTAATTAGATAAAATGTGTTGAAGGAATTCAAAATTATGACTATTATAATATAATCTTTACCCTTTAATATTTGAGAGATCAAGCAAAAATAATGGACGGTGAACATGAAGCTCTATCGGATACAGCAACTAACTGCAACATGGCATCGGCATCTGAAACGTTATCAGATTTTAATCAAATCAAACAGGATTCATTGGAAAAGAAAGCTGTGCACTTGAGGTCCATTTTGATTTCCTTTATAATTGATTAATTTTGAAACTGTGATAGGTATCTTCTTACCACTAGTAGTTAGGTACTTAATTATCCAAATCATAGAAATATAAATACATATTACCTTCTCGCTAGTAGTAGATGGTGAGTACCTAGGCAGTGGTGGAATTACACATTTCCTAATTATAGGCTATTCAATTTTTGTCGCCCTTACCTCTACAAATATAGATTTTTTTTACAATCGAACAATTTTGTCGAAATTGCACAAGAGATAGTTATTAAGGTATACCTACTCCTAAGCTACTTAAATCTCAATTATGTAAGACTAATGAGGAAAGTTACTGTAAGTATGCTACCTACCTAAACGTAATTAAATATTTTTTGTGGCGCTTACAAAAAGGTATATAGGTATTCACATAGGTACCTCACACATACGAATTACGAACGCTTTTTCTAAGATAGGTTCTTACTAATTAAGTAATTTAAATTACAGATTGGTGTTGGAGAAAGATTTTAAAGCAGCAGATATAAAATGGAGTTTATTCGTTGCGGCCGCATTTAGTTTCAGATATGAAAGCTGTCTTAGACCTTTTCCGCCAGCATTTATGAAAACTGGTGTTAAAGACATGGATGAATTGGTTTGAATTGCAAACTCTGTTATAATAGAATCTAGTGAAATATAGGTATTACGGCTATAGTAGGTACCTATACCTACTTAAGCTGCCTTTTTATTCATTCCATATTCCCAGTCGTGTTGGTCGTGTTTGGTTTGAATAGTTAGGTAGGTTTAATACGGTGCGAAACTGCAGGGTGTATTAATTCTCTCTCCGATACATAGATCTCGCGCATCTTCCTAATTTCTAGACAACTAAAGATGAGACTACCACAGATAAGTAGTCCTTATTAGGTATTTGCGAAATATTCCGTTGGTTAATTTTCCCATCCTCATTGTGTTCATGCTCAGCTTGTCAGGTTCATTAAAATCCGCCTCAAATCCTTACTATCTTACTTAGTTACACTCTTAGGGATGGAAAAAGCATATTTCTGCACTTGCACTCTTTACCTAACAATAACAGCAGGCTTATTCCTTTTAGCTGAGTGTGATCACTGACGTACCGGCATTGGATTTGGTTTTACAACAATTGGACAACTTGGATAATTTGGCGAATATAAGCGACATTATCGATTTATTATTCTATGTGCTCGTTAGATTAAAGGAGCCTAGTTTAAAAACGATTGCTACAGAGGCGGTAAGCGTCTTCGTTTATTTCGAGTACCTATCTATGTATAATGACCTGAACTTCAAAGACTATGGATGCATTTAATTACTTTCTAACAAAGCCCAATCGAATTACAGCATGAGACTGTGCTGTCATACGCACATTCAACCTTAACGGCGCCGAAGCCGCAATACATATTCCAAGTGAACCATTCCATTAAATCCACTGCAGAAGCTAAATGGAAAGAACTAGCAAAGAACAATCGTATATTCTTCGCATATCATGGAAATCGGTTGGAGAACTTCTATACCATACTCAACTTTGGTCTGCAACAGCACTTGAATAAGGTAGGAAGTTGTTCAAAATTATTTTCGGGTCCTGGCGTGTTTTTATTTAATATTAGTAGGTAACTTTTTCTTGCATTAAACTAGTTTTTTTGCCCTATCTTCTAGAGTACGTTGCTAGGTAATGGAGTTTATTTGTCACCGGAACTGAATGTAAGCTTGCCGTACAGTCACGGAGGATTCGGTTGGGGTGCGAGCTGTATTGGGGGCCACCTCTCATGTATAGCCATGTGCGAAGTTATCGACACCCCCGAGGGCATTAACTACCAGAAACCCGTTTCAAATGAAGGTCTGTTTAATCTATTAATATCGATCAATATGTAAGTTAGGTATTCATCATAATATTTTGGAATGTGTTCAAACAGGAGATGGTGTTTATGAAGATGAAAAGTCGAAGCTGCTCGCTGATCAAGTTTCCGATGGACCAATGACGCAATACATTGTCACAAATTGCGATTTAGTCAGAGTGCGCTATATGCTTGTATACGCAAAGCAACCAGCGTCAATGAGGTTCCCTACTACCAGCAGCGTTAATAGGAACGGTAAATGACTTACCTATATCTATTTATCATCATAACAGCCCAGTTATGTCGCCAGTTGGACTAAAACACTTCTCATGTGCGGTGCGGCAGTGAGCTTCACCGATGAGCTCCTGACTCATGAGGGGTGTATGTGAAGAGTTGATCGATACCTAACCATCTAGGTAGCTAGATTTATATATTATTTATATGTGACTGTAACAAGGTATAATATGTATGACCATAGGGTGAGTATGTCTTATGATATATTTTTTCAGCTGGCGGACTTCGTCACTGGCTTTCAAGGCATAAACTGGTTTCTATATTACTTGGCTATGGATTGATGTTAGCGACCATTGGTTTCGCAAACAATCAGCCTATTAATTACTACTATAAAATATTATTGAAGAAGCTCGACGTCGCCTATAGTAATGTAAAAGTATGATGAAATGGCAGTCGGCTAGCGTCTTGGAAAGACGAAGGAAAATTTTGGAGTGATTTTATTTTTGTTAATAAATATATGTTTGGATAATTACTATAATTAGTTCCTTATTTTTATAATTTTCGTGAAATTCGTAAACACATAGTTAACATGCCCACCCATTATTTTGATTCCAGTAATTTTCACTGTTTTGATTGTACATAGGTATTTCATGAAAGGACTCTGGTGAAATTAGAACAATGGCTACCATCCATTGTTATCTACTCTGGTCATGGGCTGGAGCACTATCATTGTTCGATCTAATTTGTTCTGTGTCGATAGTTCAGTCAGTATGTATACAGACATACTTACATTAAAGTGACAAAACATCAGTTTGGCTGTACACGGACCTAGTGCGCAAGCGGCTGCGGCAAAATTTAACGTGTAATATTCATACTTATTTAAAGTTTAAACAAAACAACAATCATTACGATAATGTTGTCTTTAACATGGAAAGGTATTTGTTGCCTGATAATGGTGTTAAAGATATTAGCTCAGGACCCCGTGGCAAACCTGCCGCAAGGTCGAGTGATGGGGGTAAGTTTCATTATGGTAATACCTACTGCTACTTGAACAATTACAATAATAGCGGACCACCTGTCTGTGTAGTTACTTAATGAGTAATATTTTTTTACTTGATACAGATAAAAGCTTATGTGGGACCGTCTTTAACGCCCGTAGAAATATATTATGGAATCCCATACGCAACACCTCCAAAAGGCAGGTACAGGTTTTCGGTAAGTTAATAATTTAATGTCAATACAGTAGGTTACCCATTTAATTTGCAATTCAGCAGAACTACTTTCGCTCATTTAAGGCGCCAGAAAGACATGGTGGTTGGAGGCGAACATTCTTTGCGCACCGCATACCGCCACATTGTCCACACGCTGGTGATACTGAAAAAGATCATTTTAGTGAAGATTGCCTTTATCTTAACATATGGACACCACGGGTTTGTTTGCAGAATATCTATAAGTATTAATGATAGTATTAATTTTTTATAAGCTAATGCTACAATTCTCAATTTTCTAGGTAGCATTCAGAGGGAAAATCTTTACCAGTAGTTGTAATATTATACAGCGAATCGTGGACAAAGGGTGGCGTGTCTCTACCTTGCCAAGAATTGGCGGCCGAAGGCGTGATAGTAGTGACAGTAATATATCGACTGCACCTGCTCGCCTTTTTTACATTGAAGTCGATATCAGCTCGCGGAAATCTAGCACTACTGGATCAGTATTTAGCTCTGCTGTGGGTCCGCGAGAACATTCCAGCTTTTGGCGGCGATCCCACGGCAATTACTGTGCTAGGGCACTCTGCCGGCGCTGATAGCGTATTACATCTTATCACTTCACCTCGAACAGTTGGTATGTTTATTAACTACCTGCTTATGCATTGTGTTGTTAGCGTCTTGAGGTATTTTGGAGTTAATTTGTAAATAAATGATAAGATTGACATTGTGTCCGCAGGATTATTCCAAAAAGCGATAATTATGTCACCATTTGATGTGTGGAACGCCGTAGATGAACAAAGGGTTACTGCAGCCTCCGAGGTGGAACGAATATCCCGTGAAATTGCGCATTCGCTGGGCTGTAACAGTGATACAGATCAGGAAATTTTACAATGTATGCGTGGCCGAACTTTGGCGGACATACTACATTTGTACTCGGTAATACAAGGTTATATAGTCTCATTGATACAAGGTTATGCCACAAGTAAAATAGTACCTACCTGCCTGCATGTAGCTAATCAGTTATGATTGAGTGACCTACATTTTATTAAGTAAAATCCATAATATTGTACATAGTTTTAAAAATCATTGGCCATTTTAGTTTAACACAGACTACCTATTTGCAGAATGCTAGCTGGAGTAAGTGGATGCAACCGATACCGGACGATTTTTTGCAGGAGTCTGAACAATTCTTACCGAATTCTTTATTCGTTGCTCTCTCATCGGCAACAACACTACATAAGCAACTTGACATACTTTTGGGTGCTAATGATCTTGAAGTTTTAAATAGTAAGTACGTAAAAATATAAAATACATAAAAATATTTCTTACTATTACTAGGTTATTACTTGCCTATTTACCTCTAGATAATACACATTTGTCACATTCTAGATGAAAAATACGAAGAAATGATAAAACAAGGATCTTCATATTATATGTCAGAATATGTGGATACCGTTGTCATACCGGAGAGCTTGCGACGATTCTCTCTAGATCGACCAGGAATACTACCCACGGTTTGTTGTTGCACTTAAAATCTTATATTTGTTGACCGAGACGTCCGAGACTACATTTATTAATATGACCTCTTTGCAGATGATACAAGCGATTCGTTGGGAATACTGGAACGAAAAATCTAAAACCAACACCGGTGCACTTGATGCTGCAGAATTTGCAGGTCGAATAGAATCGTCCGTAAATTGGACCGCAGGAATTGCGTTGGTGGCGGGTAGGTTAAATCGGAGGGTGCCTCGTCTATATGTTTATCGATATTCACAACCTTCAGGAGTTGATCTGCGGGGTCGGCAATATAATTTTACAGGTGGGTATAAACTAAGGAACACGCTCTCCTCCCGCAACATTAATTTTAACTACGCTTTCAGTAACTTTAGTACCACTTTCAGGTGCAGTCCATGGCTCAGACTTGGTATCTCTCCTGGGAGACTCTTTGATATCGCAAGTAGCTCGACGACCGGGTACTTTGGAGGAAAAACGAGTGTCATCTCTTCTGCGCAAATACGTTGTCAACTTTATTAGATTTGGGTAACTAAGGGCCGTATTAATAAAACGTTCTCAAATGTGAGAGCGATCTTTAAAATATAATCTTAACGTCATCCCAGTACAAAATTACATGTCAGACGCGTAGGTAAGTACTCAAGATCACTCCCAGATTTGAGATCGACTTATTAATACGGGCATAAGTAGAAACCTAGGTATGCAACCACGGTTTTGCGAAAAGCGTCAAAATCACTAGCATTTGTACCGAACTAGCTACAGAGTACAGACGTACTTGTAACGTATTGTAAGTATTGCAAAAAGTGCAGGTTTCATCCTACTAGTATTATAAATGTGAAAATTTGTGAGTGTGGATGTATGTATGTATGTATGTATGTTTGTTACTCCTTCACTTTGATTTGAATGAAATTTGGAACACAGATAGTTTATAACCGGGATTAACATATAGGATACTTTTAATCACGATAATCCCGAAATTTTTGTTACGTTAAATACTACGCGGACGAAGTCCGTGGGCACAGCTAGTTGTTTATAAATAGAGAAGGTGTTAGCACCAATCTTTTTTTGTTGGGCCTACCATCAACCCTCTACTAACTGCATAGGAGATGTATAAATAATTAAACACCAATTAGGTACCTACCTCATTTAGTAGGTACCTACCTACTTGTGCTAACTGTGATATATATATTTAATTTACTTACGTGGCTACATATTACGTGCTACCTAAATAAACATCGGAAGCTTGTTTTACCACATACATACCTACAAACATACCATACCATTTACTAAAATGCATACACTCGAGCGAGGGAGTTAAACGGCTGACAACAGAACTCCTACTAGGTAATGCTTACGGTCACCATTGCCACCGGTCATACGGTCACCGAAATTGGCATGGAAAGAATGATGAAGATGACTATATCTACTTACCTACCTACATACGATAGCTTACGATCGAATTTAACAGATCTCCGGGAGAAGAAGATAAGTGGCGACGACATAGGGCGGGTGATGGTCACATATTCGATATTCGAGATGTGGATGCTGACAATAATAATTATCGCAGTGCTGCAAGAGACGTCAAGTTTTGGCTTGAATACTTGCCAGGGCTGTCTAGCCTCTTGAATTCTGCAGAGACAACGGAACAATTGACATCTGATAAAGGTACCAATCAACATTTATTATTGGTGGGTAGGTAGCTTTCTGAAATCATAGTTTTTTCCTCAATTAGGTTCCATTAACCTTGCCAGAGTCTCACCGAGCTTTTGTCCCAAGGAGGGATGGGGAAGTTCTAAATGGATTGCTAGATTTGCTACTCTGTATAGGTATATTCAGCATTCCAAGGCGTTGCACATTCACATTTCACTACCAACAAAATGTAAAACTTGTAAATGATTACAGGTGAAAGCAGGCTACGCGGTGGTGTGTTCGCTATGTGCGGTGTCGTCTCGCTGCTTCTATTACTTTTATGTGCGTGCGCTATACTATTACACAGACAGCGTTCACGACGATTCACTGTAGCTAATGATGTTCATAATTAAAATGCCTAAGTATTTTCATTAAAAACTGTTTTTCAATTTCCTTTTCTGTTTTTCAAGTGCTATGTGTATTATTTAATAATAATACATCCCTGAGCCGTCCACACCCGTGTTGCCCTTGCCGTCTTATGATGGTCATTTTAGGGGCCCACCTAGTGAACGGCAAGTCACCACCTACCGAAGATATTTGGATTGTATAATACTGATTAGGGCAGGTGTCCGATTCCTTTGCAAGCCCAATCCCCAGTCCATCCAAACTCCATCAATAAAACCATTTTTCTCTTTCCATATTTGGAATCGTTCCTGCACCTATTGGGGTCAAGTCGCTCTATAGGTATGTCCCATCATTTGCAGCGGTTGACCCCAACATGTGCCTTACATGACAATACAATTCTCACAAAGGGGCAAGGGCCTCTACTCTACATGTTGGACCTATATATGTCTTTATGCAAGCCTTCCAAAGGACCGGTGATATAGGGAGACATAGTAATAAGAAATAATACAATATGTGTAGGTAAGTATTGTTGTTATGTATTTTTTATCTAGTCTCAGTAATTATCATTATCAAATAGTTAATTATTGAATGTGTTGGATACACAGTTTGATATTACGAAATAAATAAAAGTTTTCAAAATAATAGACGCATGACAATTTAAATTATACGATTAAAATTATCGGAACCATAAATAACCGGAAAGACGTACAACAACCAAGAAGATTATAATGCTACGCTACAACTAATCTATTGTGCAAGAAGATATTATCTACTGTGGTAACATTATTTTCTAGTTTGACCAAAGAGCATAACTCTGAGTTTGACATTTTGGACGAATAGTTTGACATTAGTAATTTTTTGCAAATGTACTCAATAAAGAGCATTGTAGCTGCAGTATTTTTGTTTTCTCTTTGATTTACTCGCCGGAGGATTAAAAAACCCAATTTAGTTCCAAAGTTCTGCATTTATTTTACGATCTGATCAAATACTAATTATATTTTAAGCACCATGGCCTTAGCACTTCAAAGACGGGCAAATGTAAGTGATAAATAAAATTGTTATTAATCTTGTTTTGTAGATAGGACCCTATGTACATGCTTGGTTTGTCTCGTTACTTTACATACACGAGGCGTGCTTTACTTAATTAAATAATGTAAATGTGTTAACTATTATTGAAGTCTACTGATTTGATTTGACATCATCTGGGCTAGACACCAGTAATCCATGTCAAGATTCTGGATGCACTATTTTTTCCCCAATTCTCCCCATGATTTTATATTACAACATGTAATGACCAATATTATAGTTTTATAAAATGTAATACACATTTGCTGTATTAGTTTGTACAAAAAGTTATATGTATATTATGTATTTAGTATTTACTGCAGGTTTGCACTGAAGAAAGATATACCCCAATTTATGATGTTGTCCCTATTTAATGCTACCAGAAAATAGAGACATGTAATTTCTCCAGTCCAAACCCACAGATGAATTCACGCAAGAACATTGTGTTAAATAGCAATTGAGCTAAATTATCTTTTAATTTTAGGTTCGATTGCCACCAGAAGTCAATAGAATCCTTTATGTGAGAAATTTACCATATAAAATATCAGCTGAGGAAATGTACGACATTTTCGGGAAATATGGAGCCATAAGACAAATCCGTGTGTAAGTATATTTAGTGCAACAATCAGCAACAAAACTGAATAACCCCTCGTAAAAAAAGTATATGAGTTCACAAATGGCCTAAAATGTCTAAACATCCTAAATTGTTTGCAACCACTGTAAGTGCCTACAAAGGCGGATACTGTAACAGTTGCTGATCTCTGTTCACAACCAGTGCATACATCTAATCATATAAAGAATAATTAATTGTGTTTATGCCATATTGTATATTGTAAGAAAATGTAAAAACATATAAACAATTCTAATAAAGAATACTAGATTAATGGTAATGGTATAACTTTCACTAGATTCACTCAATAGTTCTATGCACTCCATCTAAGTTACTATTTTTGACTCATCGTCACCTTGCCCTTATCCCACACTAGGTGGGGTCGGCACAGCACGTTCTCTTCTTCCATTCAAGCCTATCATCTGTGCACTCACTCCCTTTTCGCCCATACCCTCTTCCACGCAGTTCATCCACGTCTTTTTAGGACGTCCCCTACCCCGACTACCGCTCATTCTCATACCCATAATTGGTCAAGATTTTTTTGTCCCTCGGGGCGCTCTAATGATTGATACAATGTATCTTGTGCAGCAGCTCTTGCAACGGCTACAGCTTTTTTAGCTTTCATCGTTCCCACGTTCCACGTGGCAAACCTCAATCTCACCTCCTTATTTTTGACTATATTATTATATTGTGAATAAATCCAAAAAGTGCAATAATATTAGTAACTATCTTAGAATTGCTTTGTTTTTTACAGAGGAAATACACCAGAATCAAGAGGCACTGCATTTGTAGTTTATGAAGATATTTTTGATGCAAAAAATGCTTGTGACCATTTGTCAGGATTCAATGTCTGCAATAGATATCTAGTAGTATTATATTATAGATCCAACAAGGCATTCAAGGGTATGGATATAGAGAAGAAACAAGAGGAATTAGATGAACTGAAAAAGAAATATGGCATTTCAAGTGAAGAACTTCGCAAATAAATCATATCTTAAAAATTATTGTTTTTTTATCTGTGAGACTGGCATAAGTATGAAGAACATGGAAAATTCTGTTCTTTTAGCTACACAAATCATATTCAGAACTGCCGATAGATAGCGGTAATCAAATTAGAAAATACTGAAATATAGTAAAAAATTGTTTTCTGTCGCTTGGTAGGTATTGGTATCTATACAAATAAATAAAATTGGAGTGTATGTTTGTAATATCAAAATAACACCTTTTCACTAAATGCATATGAAAGTACATACGACACCTATAGCAAAAATGCGGTTAAAATTTTTTTGTCTGTCTGTATGTTTGTTCCGGCTTATCTCCGAAACAGCTGGACCGATTTTGACGGGACTTTCACTGGCAGATAGCTGGTGTTATAAGAAGTAACATAAGCTACTTTAATGTTAGAAAAAAAATGGGTCCTGTCACGCGGGAGCGGTTATTTAAATTCCACGCGGACGTAGTCGCGGGCTCAGCTAGTATTTTATATTTATGAACTAAAAAGCTACGGTGGAACTGAAAAATGATACATTCATACATATATACTGGTATGCTAGGTTTTGACTATGCCGTAGTCGTGTAAAGATAGCTTTTACTGCCTGCTCCGTAGAACATGTTAGACTACAACCTAGTCACTAGATGGTCTCACGTAACTTACCCCTGTGCCTACGAGGTTTCATAGTGCTTATAACTGGAACACATTTTTTAATCATACATATGCAAAATAAAAATAAATATTATGTAGTAGTGTATTTTTATTGTTCATGTGCAATATATTGTATTACATTTGGATGCGAAGCTTTAAATGTGAATATGAATAATAGTGTAGGTAATAGAGATATAAACGAATTTACATCTAGATACATACAGTACATGTTTCCTTTATAATATGAATGCTAATTGTTTAGACAAAAAAATACAGAAATAGCTATTATGACTAATTGATATGAGCTTGGAGTAACTATTATAATACGAATTGCCCCCAGCCTGAATAGATATAACAGACCTACAGGACCAACACATTTGTTTCTAATCAAAAGTATGTTGCAAACTAGGAAAGTCGGGCGGGACCGCGTTAGAGTGGAAATGTTAGAAGTTCATATAAAATGTATCCCAGAAACGGTATAAAAGCCATTTCAAAAAGTTTAAAGGTTTAGATATAATATAGTTCGCCGGAAGTACTTATTCATAATAAGAACCATACATTTTTCTAAATTATATTCAAAACATTTTTTCTTAACTCTACCTGCGGTCCTGTCTGACGCTCATTTAAAACTATATATATATTTATTGGACAACTTATTAATTAGCGGAACATTAATGGAAAATTTATAATAAAAGATTGTCTTTTAACATTTTTAAGAGTATTAATCATTGACTCACTGATATACTAACACAGGGCACAGTCCACAAGATTACGTTTCCTTAATAAAACATCTACATAACAACAATAGTTAATAAATATACTTACAGAAGATTTTTTTTTCAATGTGTAACAAAATATTCCTTCGTAATATTTATGTAATTCAAACTAGCACTTTCTAAAATAAAATCTAGTAACACATTAGTAAGTATATCGTCCCCACTACAAACCAATAGCCACACACAGGTATATTCAATAGGTACAAAAGTGTTTGGAGGATTGGAACTAAAAAACAATGTTAGAACATTACATTTGTGCATAAGGATAATGATGACACATGCACAAATATTTTGGATGTTTTATGATCAATTGTTTCTTCCTAGTACTTGAAGTATATAATTATTTGAATAACGGAGCGTCCGTCTTCCGACAACCCACTGGCTAGGGGGTGCTAAGAGCATAGAACACCTAATAATATCTCCTAATAAATGATAATTATTTTTTTATGTATAATTACTTATCGGTACAAAAAGATCGCAGTTTCGCAAATCAGTCTTATCTAATACACACAAACTTAATTTATTTTAAGTTTTATTATTTTTGACACTCATTGTGTGTAACACTAACGACCACTACAGTAGTATACGGCCATAAACGCGACTTTTTCTACGGTCGAAGTCAACCAACCAAAGCAGCATCCTGATTGGCCTTGGGCACTCATCGACTTTATCCACCATTGTCCTGCAATCCGAGCTTATGGATTATATCTGACAGACGCTCCAATTTTAATCCGACTTGCTTGGGGCTGATCACACCGTCCAATAGAGATACCTTGTTAAATGAAGAACTTTCCACCTGCTTCTTTTTCTTTTCACGACAACGGTGTGTGCGATAGTGCAGTAGTATTACAGCGATTAATCTGTAAGCTACGCTATTTTTCAATTAAAATTTTGAAACTTTCTCAAAACTATGTTACAGATAAAGACATAATACACGTACATACCTACAGTTTACTAAAATCCTCCGAACCCGTTTAAATTCGAATTATATAAAAAATTTAGTAATTCCATTCGTAAGAGTAAATCAAACCAAATCTGATAGAAAATGAGTTGAAAATGTTGTTATTGCGATCAGTCCAAACAGTCAGACGCAAGCTCTCCTGGAGATTTTTATTTTATTTTATTATTTAGCCGTCAATAAATACGTTACTGTAGTAAAACTAAATTTGAAATAAATTGCAGTTTTTACTCCATACATATTTTTATGTGGGTTTTAGCCGTAACATAGATCATAACAACAGTGCGTATTATCGAAGAGTGTTTTGTTACACCTTGTGTTTGTGTATTTTTTTAAATAATACGTTTAACATAACACAGTATACATGGAATAACTCAAATTATGAAGCTGAAGCTAGACGTGCTCTACCTTCAGCTACCAACTGTTTGTTAAGATAGATATCCTCATCTGTCGAAGTATCTATGAGGTCCAGTGTCAACAACGGCTCATTAGAATTCAATGGATCCTTGCCTACATCCTTACAAACACCTACAAACTGCTGTTCCACACACAGCTCTTGAAATCGAATGCAGTCTTCTACTGTCCAGTCTTGATGCAAAGGCCACACGTCTGAAAACACGTGATATTTTATTATCAAATCTATTACATTTTTAAAAATTACTACCATTTGTTCGCAACCTTTTGGGCCACCTACCGGTTACAACTATGGCCTAGAACAAACCAGGTGACCCAATAAGTACAAAAAAAATATAATAAACATCGGTCTAGCTGTTTAGGAGGAGAATTACGAATACCCACACCATAACGTCATACATAGAGAATATTATTATCACACCAATTGAGTTACAAAAGGAAGGTCACTTACCATAAAGACGCGCTTTTATAGCCTGTGGCGGCAATGAGCGAGCCAGCGGGGCGCCCGCCGGCACCGGCCGCAGAGCTTTGGTGGCAAATAACGCCAGATCCCCATAATCACAAAAATACACAGATACCATTTCTGACGAAACAGTCCCTGCAACTGTCACCCTGAAAACAACAGAAATTTACACCCTCAGAAAGAAAGTAATACGAAACACCTATTCGCCTTTTTATCAGTCGCTTTTTCAGATCAGAATTTACAAAGGAAAAAATGACATAACTAAAACTACATAGTGTCAAACTCTTCGTTTTGTACAATGATTTATGAAAAACTTGAATCGGAGCTCTGTATTTAACAATATACGAGTTTTAACATTACCTGTACCACGATGAATCCTTGTCATAATACACCGTGTATAATTCTCCGCTAGCCGGATTGACGGGTGCATCCGACTCGGACAATTTCGGACACTCTGCTTGTAAGGAGGCCATCATCGTTTGGAGAGTATGTCTGGTGCTGTTCGGCTGCACCTATAGAAATTGACAAATTGTTGTATAAAATCGGAGAAAACATATTCTTGGACATCGTGTAAAGTAATATAGGTCGGCAAGAATACCACAAAGTTCCAGGGGTTGGCCGCCATGGCGATATACACGTCGAAGCACTTGCCGGGCGCCGGCAGCGGCGCGGGCGGCAGCGCGGCGGCGGCGGCAGCGGCGGCGGCGGCCGCGCCGCGCTCGTCGCCCGCCCCCGACAAGCTGCGGAATATGCGCTCCTTCTTCTTATGTAGCGCCTCCACGTGGTTTGTCGCATCTTTTTCGTCATCCTTCGGTTTCGCTCTGGGTAAATCAAATTACAATCAAATAACCACGTGATGGCGTTGTTCACACAGCGGCCCCCTACTTACAAGTCCGTTTTTAGCGGATGAGCTGCTAAAAAAATTATTCGGATACTGGATCCGGAATACTATCGTGTACCTGAACTCGCTCAAACAACTACGTTCGCCATCACAGAACTAAAAACCGGTCCGCTAAAAGCGGTCCCGTAAGCAGTAAACAGTTTACATGTGAACGGGAGTAACAGAGAGGGGTTCGATTCGATGTGAAATTATAAAACGATGCGTGCCGTGTTCGATTTTAAGAATAATTGGAATACTACTAAAATGACTCACTGGTTCAGAAAGTCGAACTCCATGGTGATAGCGTTGTTGACGGAGGCTAGGATGTTCTGCTGGCCGGTGCGCACGAAGAGCTCGACGTGCGGCGGCTGCGGCTGGGACTGCTGCTGCGGCTGCGGCTGCGGCAGCGCGCGACACAGCACGCGCGCGTCCAGCAGCAGCGCGCGCAGCCGCGCCACCATGTCGCCCGCCACGCGGTCCGCGCTGCCCAGCCGCACCGCCATAGCCTGCGTCGCCGCACCGCCGGGCCCGTCAGCAGGAGCCGTGCCGGCACGACACGACCGCTCCGCCGTGCCGTCACGACTCGACATTATCATCGGGCCACCACATTCAAATAAATTTTGTCGAAAAGAAAACTAATTCGATCATAATTTTTCAATAGAGCAGGCAAGTACGTCGGCTACGCTAAAATCGATTTCGAGCACCATTCAGTCTATCATATCGGTTGTTTTGCAATCAAAATGCGGTTCGTCTATGTACGCGTCGACTGTTTATTCCGATACCGTATGGAATAAATGGAACGCGGAATGTACCGTATGGAAGAAAGGTTTTCGGATCGAATACTTACCTAAATCCTCAACGAGTTAAACGTGAGCTCCTTAACAACATTGTAACACTTGCCTGGTATGGGAAGGCGTTGAGCGCCGGCGAGAAGGACTGCAGCGGCACCAGCGACGACAGCGGCGCGCGCAGGATGAGCCCGCTATCGACCAGCTGCGTTCTGACCGTGCCCTCGCCGTCGAGACCGCTTATGATCGTGCAACGAACCCTATCGACATGAATAAGATAGGATTTACCATTAGAATAGCGAGCGACATAGCAATATGTATTAAGTTCACGGAGAGAAAGCTGAGAACCGAAAGTATCGCAAGGTTTTTAAAAATAATTAAAAATATATTTGGTAATTTCATTCTCTGACTCTTTAATTTTAGTTGCATGTAATCAAGAAACTAATTAATATTAGTATTCCTAATGCCAAATTCTGTTCTGTTTCGAAAGTGTTTTGTGCGCGCGCGGGCGAGTACGTACGAGTAGTGATGGAACGTTTCTCAGGTAGCATGTGAAAAATCATATTATATAGATTTTTTCATAATTAGCACCTGCTACTGACAGAGGTAGAAACTGTTAAAAATCATTGCAATGATTGCAAATCCCAAAGCGTTCGCTACTGTCGCGGTTTTTATGATAAATCAGCGACCAGTGACTTCATAGGATTACGTCTCCTATTGAAAATTCACCCTGAATACAATCATTGACAATGAAAAATCACAGGTGAAATAACAGTGAATGAAAAATATAATTTGACGTAATGAAAATGAATAGAAAGTAGCAATAATTAGGATGGCTAGCGAGTACTGACCAGTCGCCGGCGAGCGTGCGCACGATGTAGAGCGTGCCGGCGCTGGGCGAGGGGGCCTGCGGCGCGGCGGGCAGCGGGCGGCGGTACGCGCCCGCCGTCAGCAGCGCCAGCGCGCCGCGCACCAGCGCCGCGCCGCCCGCGCGCGCCACCCACACGCGCCCCTCCTCCGTCACGCAGCCCACCTCCACCTCGCACAGCTTCTGCACGACCACAGGGGACTCGGTTCACCGCTGAGCCTGGACTCGACTCGCAATGTTTCAATACGTAACTTTCGACAGTTTTCCTATAGAAAAACTTCGCATGGGTGCAATGCTGATACTGAAGTGTTTCTCTACTATATTATGCATGCATTATACATGAGTCGTCTAGAATCAAAGTCGGCTATCTGCCATTTTAGGCAAAATTAAATTATTTATATGGCAGCACAGAAAAGTTTGATTCAAAAACGTTCAAGTTTTCGTTAGTGATCAGAAACGGCTATTTACTATGTAAATCGTATCCAAACGTACGCTATAGAAACAAATACGGCCATCTTTCGGATATTATTTTCAAAAATGGCTATCCTAATGTGCTAACCAATCACAGGCGCGTATTTGACAGTTGGTTCAACGGTGAATTCAAATGGATGCGTTGAGTTTTGTAGTCAGTTTTTAAGCGATTTTTAAGTGTTAAAACAATAAAACCGACATACTTAAGTGTAATTCTATAAGATGGATAGTCCATTGACACCAGTAAATAATCGATATTCGCGGAAACAACGGAGAAATCCAGAAAACTGGAAAAGAAATGTAGCTAAACGAATGAAGCGAGTACTTAGTTAGGGTTGACCATTTTATTTTATCGTATCTAAATAATTTGTATTAGTAGTACTTAATTGTGTGTTATTAGAAGAATATTGTGAAGAGAGGCTCGATGAATCGAATGATTTGCGAATTTAATTTAGTAAGGTTGATTACCAACGATTTTATTTAAAATATTATATAATTAAAATATGGGCATCATGTAGCCACCAATTTTAACACAATTTTTAGTTTTGAGTTTGTCAGTTGAGATTTAATTACTATTGATTAAAAAATAATATTGTTGATTTCCAAAGATTTCATTATTATTAATTTCCAAATATTTCTTTTTTATTCATTTTATAAGATTTAATTATGTTGATTAAGCTATAAGTTTTATATTCCAACTAATGTAACAGACTGCTTTGTATATATTATAAAATGCATCTCATAAATTCTTACAAGCGACAGCCCTACGATTGATCGCCATCTTTGTTTGTGTGTCAGTATCAAATATGGCTATCTGTGAAGAATGTCAGTATCAAATCCGGCTATTTCTAGAGTTTAATATCAAATACGGCTATTTCCAAAAAAAAAACGTTAATAATAGCTTATTTTTAAACTCCACGACATTATCTTCGTGTTACCATGTAAGATAAATACCCATAGATTATATTATTATATAGTTTTTACATTTATTCATCAGTCGCACAGTTTAGAAGAAATTCATTTTTTTTATTTTACCAAAAATGACCTAAAGTATAGATAGACGCCTTTGATTCTACACGACTCACATATAAGCCTTCCTCTTGAATCATTCTATCGAAGCATACATAGGGACAGACAGCGGGAAGCGACTTTGTTTTATACAATGTAGTGATTCATTCATGTGATACGTCAGTTTTGTTCCGAGTTTGAGTGTGAGTCGAGTCGAGCGACTCTGGTTAACAGAGTTGGGCCCCAGGTAGTAAGTTGGGCCCTTCATCATACTCTAAGATTAACGCACGCTTAGGAATAGCGGGATGGCACGGCGAATAATTTAAATTATTTTGATAAATATCTTAAAAGTGCTAAGGGTACTAAATAGTACCCAGTAGTAATCAACATGGTGAGTCCCATCTTGTCCGTAGTCAAGTAAAAAAGAGGACAGATAACTTTTCCACAACGTCGAGCTAGCAATTTTCATAAAGCGTCCGAGAACTCGACACGGAAATTATTATAATAATTTTTTTGCTCTTAACGTTTTGCCATATATTTCCAATTTGCATCACTGTTTCCCACACAGAATTTATAAGACAGCCGGGCGCATGTCGGCGCGGCTCGCAAGGTATAGCCCCGAGTTCCGACGATGCGGCGCACCTGCGTGACGGTGAAGGCGCCGGCGATGCAGAAGTCGTGCACGATCTCCTTGTTGAGGTTGAGGTCGCGCTGCGTGGAGGTGTCGTAGAGCACCACGGCCACGGCGGGGTCGGCGGGGTCGTGGCGCGGGCCGGGCGCCGCCACCAGCACCTCGCCGGGCAGGCGGCGCCGCACCAGCTCGCCGCCCAGCGAGTGCGCCGCCAGCTCCTCCGCGCCCTCCAGCCGGCACAGCACCGCCTGCACAGTGCACACACACACTACTAAACTACTAACCCCCTTGTTTTGCTTTAATCTAGAGCAGCAGTGATTGCCGATTGGTTAAGCACGCGTCTTGCGGGCACCAGGTCCTGGGTTCAAACCCCGGCTCGCACCACTGGGTTTTTCGAAATCTAAGTTGCGAATCATAATTTCTATATGATCACTTGCTGTCGGTGAAGGAAAAATATCGTGAGAAACCTGCATGTCTTAGAAAATCTAACCAATTTTCGCAAGACATGAAAAAATCCGCCAACCCTCACTGGGCCACCGTGGTGAATTACGGCTGAATATCCCCTCGTAGTGAGGGGAGGCCCGTGCTCAGCAGTGGAACGTCAAAAAGGCTACATTATTTTATATTATTATTAATACAAAATAATACAGTCTTATCATGCTGTCCCATGTAAATCGATGTCCAATGATTTGTCAGCGTGAATAGGGGGTCACCTCTCGCAGTTTTCACTATGGGGACTCGATGTGAGTTTTACCAGCGTCGACAACCATTATCGAATCCCTCCATATATTGTAAACGCGACCCTTCTAGCAGAATTGAACCAGCTTAAGGGGTGATGTGATGATTCGAAATCAAATTTGGTTTTTAAAACGATCAATGTTCTTAGGTGAAACTTCCAAAGGATTTTCTTCTGTCATCAAGAAGGCATGCTGTCACTGTCATTCTTATTTATTAATTATGTCATGTGAGAGGACAGCACACCCTTACAATTATCGTTACGCGACGGTAAATAATTGGTGCTCAGGACTAAGAACGCGAATCGAGCGTCCTGTGCTCGTTACATACGCCCGGTTTTGTAGCTTTCCTTACCTAGTCGATTCTGGATCTCACCTGTGCCGGCAGTTTCCTGAACTGTGGTTCCAGAATCTTGATTTTATCAATATTCACCACATCATCGTCACCGTGGTCACCCAGAAACACAGTCGCAGTATCCTCGTCTATTTCCAAGATTTTTGCGCGTTGCCAGCCCCCATCGTCTAAATTCACTGCATACCTGAGAGATGGTTAGACCTCCATTAAAGGACCATACCCGCCCGATTACATATCTGCATTACTTACATTAATTTTAAGACATAGCTTACCAAGCATTTCTTATTAACATAGCTTTGTCAACTGGTGAGCCTAAATGTTCATAGTATTTCGACATATCAGCTAGGAGAGTTTCGAAAATATCCTAAAAACAAAAACAGCACATTTTAAATCAAACATAAAAAAACTAAGTGCCATTGGGAAACATTCAACAAGGGTTCCATACCGTTACCTTGATGCTTATAAATGTAAAAAATAGCTGTACCTCTCTACTAGGTTAATTTATCTCATAAGTGTCAGCTAGAATGTGAGAACTCTAAGGTAACTGAGCAAATATCTCTAACATAACGAGATTGACTAACATAAGCAATTTACAAAACGTTATACTAACGCTGTATTGTGGCCCGATGATCCGAAGCCATATTTCTAATGTGGAATTAGCGACAGTTATAAAAACATTCCAAAAATCATCATCCGGAAATTGTAACGGTGGCAAATCACTGTCCATGGAGTCGTCAACTACTGGGGTTTCAATGCGCGGAGATGGAGCTTCCTGCCAAATAAGATTATCAGATTGATAGTCCAAGGATAGGTATTGCGGGCGTTCGAGTTTCAAGCAATATTTTAAACATTGAATGGTTAATAATTACTTAGTCAATAACTCGCACGGTATACACTTGAATAAATACTAATTTTAATAGCCACACTCACTAAACGGGTTTTTATAATTGTGATAGCAATTACAAAGGGTTACTTACTATCATCATAAAAATATTATTAATAATAAGGTAATGCATATCACAATAATTTAGTCAATATTCCAACATACCTCATTGTTAGGAAGCAGCACCAAAAGCCCATTAACAACCCTGTCTTTTATTATTCGAGGACAATTTTCCACCAGTTCTTGCCAATTGCTAGGTAAATTTTCACCATATTTTTCCCTAAAAATAAAATGATTTCAAGCAACATTATAGGAGTATCCAATTTAGAAGGAATAAATGTCTTGAATACCATAAGAGACTGTTTGCCTCACTCTGACGCGCTGTTTTATTGGTTTGTTTAAACTAAATTTTGATTTCATGACCTATGCTATCTAAAAATAAATAATAATCAAATGGCCAATAACAAGCGATACCAATTAATAGTAATAATGTTGGAGTTCTAGAATGTCACCGCCAGACACCCACAACAAAATTCGTGTAGCCATTTTTACATTATTCGTTAACCGTGTCGTTCTGTGTCGGAAACCGTAATGAAAAATAAATGAAGGTGAAATGTTAAAACAATTGATTTAATAAAGTAACCTATTTATTTGGTATAGCTACTCGTGGGTCGTCTAATATAGAATACCTGTACAAGTGCGGCACGGTACCCGCCCACAGACCCGCTTCGTGTTCCGATACCAACTCCGCGAGGCATTTAATAGCGTTGGTGGTTGACGAAGTGGGCATTCCACCTATCTCGGAGCTCTCAATAACCCCCAGCAACTTCACCGCGGCCACTTCCTTTGCCAAATCTTCTGACGGAGAAGAGTCTGGATACGATGACGCAGAGTACGATGTTCCTACCTAAGAATGGGATAATCATCACTGTATGTGTGCACCGTACCTTTATCTCCAACACACGCGTAAACGAAATATGTTCCTATCACCACATTAAGACTGGTGTGTAGGGTTATCTGAGGTTCTGTGTTACGCTATACTTATACCCCCTTAATAATAAATGCGGTTCAGCGGTTGTACAGTTACACTATCCTATGTCGTCTTCTTTCAAATATCAAATTACTGATGACGGAAAGAGATAGAACTATAGGTACTAAACTGTTTGAAAATCTTCAGCGGTCAGTGGTATTTTGTCTCATGACAAAACTCTACACCACCAACTGTTACTAAGTTATTTTAGTAGGAGGGTCTAACAGATTGATTTTTAAGTAATTTGCTCTAGATCGTAATGATCTTGCAGATAATAATAATCTCAATCAATAAATACTGTCAAAATGAAGAATAGTAAGTACAACAAATAGCCCTCGTGACAAAAATGTGCTGGAATGGCAACCGCGAGCCGAAAGACGTAGTGCAGGACCGTAGAAGTCATTAGGGGGAGGACCAACCACCCTTTCGACTCCGTACTCCAGAACAAAAGTTTTAGAAACCCATACGCATAATAAGGTGCATAAGATTGACGATCAACCAATCACACTCCATTATTATTTTCGATAAACCAATAATAATGCGTTGCCTCCGCTCCCGAACCGCAACTTCTTCCGGAATTATTGATGAGTCTTAATAGCAGCAGTGATAGCCGATTGGTTAAGCACGCGTCTTGCGGGCTACCAGGTCTCGGGTTCAAACCCCGGCTCGAACCTCTGGATTTTTCTAAATCTATGTGCGAATGATAATTTCTATATGATTATCACTTGCTTACGGTGAAGGAAAACATCGTGATGAAACCTGCATGTCTTAGAAGATTTAACCAATTTTCGAAAGAGATTATGGCCTGAATCCCCCTCGTGTTGAGGGGAGGGCCGTGCCCAGGAGTGGGACGTCAAAAAGGGCTAAAATTATATATTATACTTAATGTTAGTCTTAGAGATTCTCAGTGCGGAGTCTAGAGGGGTGCTATGTTCAGTTCACGACGTCTTTCGGGTGATGGATGGATCCAGTGAATTATGAGTACTCACTTTAACAGTACAATCGTAGCTGACAGGCCCTTTCTTAGGTCTGAGGTCGTGGACCTTGTACACGGGCTCCGCGAGTCCCAGCTTTTTACAAGTCCATGCTAATTTATCCACCGACGAAGTAGAATCTGGTGGCGGTTCTAAGTTATGGGCCGGCACCACATTAGTCACCGGGCCGCTGCTCTCCTAAAAATCCCATGTTATTAAACCTCCAATTCCATTTTACCATAAGTGTGTGAAGTGTGAAGTGCAGTTTTCACTTCATTTTTCATTGCTTGTTGTACTTAGTAAACAATTTTGGAAATCTTTTTAAAGTAATTAAATAATTCAAAACTATGAAGATATATTTAAACATATTAGTTATCAGTTATTTAAAAATATGTATTATAAGGGTATGCCAGGATAGTTTACTAAAGTCATTACGTTTGAGACATTATCTTGTATGTTACATGATAATGTCATGTTACATGTATCATTTCTAAGTTCACTATCACAGTTGAGTTATTGAGTTCATAGATTTAATGATATGTTAAAATTGATTAATTAATGGCCATAATGACAAATGGTTACATTATTTGCGTATTACTTGTATCATTCCTAGGTAACCACTCACCAGACATTCATTATTAGCTGCCGGAAATTGTAATGGAATGAGGTCAACAGTACTCAGGCGATCCCTTAAGTTCGAGAGCCTCTGTGAAGCGGACACTTTTCCACTATGTTTTACATCTCTATCATTTGTCGTACGCGCAGAATGCTTGAACTGTAAAAAATATTTTTTTTTTTATGTCGTTCGTCATCAGCTGAATAGATATATCTAAATATATATAATTCAAAGGTGACTGACTGACATAGTGATCAACGCACAGCCCAAACCACTGGACGGATCGGGCTGAAATTTGGCAAGCAGGTAGATGTTATGACGTAGGCATCCGCTAAGAAAGGATTTTGATTAATTCTACCCCCAAGGGGATAAAATAGGGGATGAATAATCCCGAAATTTTTGTTAAGTTAAATTACACGCGGACGAAGTCGCGGGCACAGCTAGTTAAAGAATAAAACAAGACAAAGCTTGGCAGCTAAAATGGCTTTAACGTCTGAGAGTCGTTTTTTTTGTAGACTACAGGGTCACTTACAAAAGAAAATTCTTGTACAATTTAGCGTGAAATAATGCGAACATGATACATTTTTCGATTCTCAGCAGCAGGTTTACACACATTACCTTCTACGGAAAATGAACTTAAACTGGTTGATTCCCGTACAAAATCCAAATTTAATTTAACATACCTCTTCAGAAAGTACGTTCACATCTCTCATATGTTGTGTTGTGTTATTAGTTTTCGTTCCACTTTTCTCTTGATGATCATTAATCAACTTCGTTGTTTGTTTCACATTCGGGGGCGAAATTTTCGTTTCATTCGGCTTCGAATTATATTTATTGTTCTGCGAGTAATAACACATATTGATTATCTCAGTTCGGGTAGATCATATATTTTCAAATTGGTTTTCGAAAGAGAACGAAACAAGTGCATATGTCGCAGCCAACTAGCTTAATTTGCCGTTCAATCAACAGCCTAGCCACTTTATAAGGTTAGGGTTATTTTTTTTATGACCCCACAGAAATCCCACCCGGCAAGTAGGTTCGGTGGATCTTAACAATTTCGTAAAATACCTAAGTACCTAATAAGATTATTCCATCAAAGTTGTTTTCCCCGACGCCATATTGACAGCTTGGCGAGTTTCCGCGCTAGGTGGCAGAAAGTGGAACTAAATTGAAATGAACTGGCAAGGCAAGTAATTAAACGTCTTCGATCCAAGTAATTTACCTGTTTGATCAAATGGCTGAATATCATTCAGGCCACTAGTTGAACGGCGCTGTTTAGTAAAGTGGATAGGCTGTTAATTAAACGGCGAATTAAGCTAGTTGGCTGCGACACATACATGTGATAATACAAGATAAATAGACGCAATTACTTGCGTCAACATTCTCGCCAACATTCGGACGGTCATTGTATATATTCATAGTTCATTCTGTGTCAGAACCATAATGTTAATTAGAATAAATGAAGGCAAAACGTAAAAAGAAGTAAATCAATAAAGTAATGTATTCATTTTCGTATCGCTTCTCCTCGCTCGTAGTATAAATGTTCTGCACTCACCTACACAAATTACAGCAGTAGCACTTACCTTATAATTATAGTTATTGTTATTAAATGGAGCACTACTCTTAGCTCGGTAATATTGACTGTAGTACTGTGTGTTATAGTTTGGCGCGTAACTAGAAGCTGGTTTTCGCCACGATCCTAGTTTCTTAGGGAAACGATTCTGTGAACAAAATCGTTCTTATTTTAATATTTATATAATATAAAGTTAAGAGTATTTACTAAAAAAAAAACACCATAATTTATATTTATTTAACAGAAGGTGGTTTTCATATTGGAAAATTAATAACATGGTACATTTAAAGTAAAATCTAAACTTTGAAAAAAGCTAATATCCAATCGGGTTATGTGGGCCCAGTATTTACTGAAAAGATTGTCCGACATATTTACTTACCGGATAATTCAGTTTCGGTGTAGTTTTTTTACTTGTTTTTTGTCGTGCGACCATGGAAGCTATGTGTTGTGTTTCTTGACTAGCTATGGCATCAACATACCATTCTCCATTTACTTGTGTAACTTTAAAACCAGGAACTTCAACAAAAAGCTTCTCTAAAGATGGATATCCAAGCTTTTTGAAAGGGATCCATTCCCCCTGAAGCTCTCGATAATCTCCTTGAATTATAAAGAAAGAACAGGTTACATCATATGGCCATCAAGTGAAACGAGAATGTTCCAGGTCACCCCACATAACAGCAATCACCATATTTATTAATTTTCTTTAAAACCTTATTCTGTGAAATTATGGCACTGTTATAGACTAGGACAGACAAAATGATTGATCTTAAAGAGTTCATCATAGGGACTTTGGACCCAAAATTCGAATAGCAAGATTTATTTTGCAAAAGAGCCGCGCTATTATTTTTATATGGTTTGAGCATTTTATTTCATTAGGTCATTAATTTATACAACTGAAACTTACTGTTACATTGCTTTATGGTCAGTGCACCTTTTACTGATATTAATGTAGCTCTCAGAGCTTGAATCACTTGTTCTTTATCAACCATATTTTCTGAAAATGAATGTAAGATAAATTAATAGGTAAACAATCAAAATCTATTCCAAATACAGTGTTTTTTTTTTATGACAGGTGAAAAAAAATTACATCAACCTTTGATGAGCTATTCCACCAATGCATAGGTGTAGTATTTTTTCTGAGAGTGAGCGTTGGCCACACCATAAATAACATACTTGACTACTCATTTTGTACATTTTTTTATAAGAATGCAGTTCTACTTTAATACTGAAAGCATAGTTAGGGCCTCTTCTTCATATATACTTAGCCACAGCACTGACTTTATCACACACTGAACTTTATGTGTAAGTTTCTATTCACCCTCATTTCCAATGAGAAAATATTTACACCAATTGGTACAGTCTTCATTTTTGGGTGTCAGAAAATATCAAGAAAACCGGCCAAGTGTGTGACAAACCCCCATACATATACTATAATGTTCCGTAGACTTCCTGCCACTTATCAATAACAATAATTGTAATGGTTCATTTTAATTATTTATGATTGAGAAGTTAATGAAATGTCCAACTCACGTAAAAATGCCCATTTTGGAGATAAATATTCAATATATGGATTTTATTTTGAAAAACCATCAAATAAACCTCAAATTGATTTTAAAAAACCTATACATCAATACCCCATTCAAGGGCTTAAATAAACATTTTTATTTTATTTCCCCATCCAAATTACAGAAGGTACCCTACAATAATGTTGCATTCAATATTACAATACACCAATACACCAGGTGTAACAAAAATCTATTTTGCTGTATGAAATGTGAAGTCAGTCAAACAGACAGCTGACCATGGCAAACAAGGGACCCTAAACATAATTGCCGTGAATCTTTCTTCAGGGTAAAGGAGGGGTTAAATCATACATAAGTATGGGTACCTATATAATATGGAAGGATTGTGATACTAATGGCGTAAATAGGTTGGTGAGTTGCAATTCATGCAATTAAACTGCAAAATTTATTCATCATCATCATCATCATCAGCCTATGCTTGTCCACTGATGGACATAGGCCTCTTCTAATGAGCGCCATAGCGCCCTGTCTTCAGCTTGCCGCATCCAGCATCTGCCTGCAGTCTTTCGCAGATCGTCATCCCACCTGGTCGGAGGGCGTCCTACACTACGCTTTCCGAGTCGAGGTCTCCACTCAAGAACACGTTTACCCCAGCGGTTGTCGGTTCTTCGCGAGATATGGCCAACCCACTGCCACTTCAGCTTGCTAATTCTTTAAAATTTATTACGAAATACGAAATGGTAACTAATCAGTAGGTACCACGAACTTACCTAACGTAACTTGAATGCCGGTGAAAAAGTAATGTCAGCACAACACCTCCGATATTCCGAGCTATGGCTTGAAATGCCTACAGATTGTAGTCGGAAAACTACCCATTTGATATCTCTCTTTTCAAACACTCCTGAAAGTATGGTCTGAAACAATTTATGACGCGTAAGCAAGAGAAATCAGATCATTTCAACAACAATCATTTTTATTTTTGTACACACAACTTTCACTACATATCTATACCGTACTCTCATGTTTACAAATAGCATATTCAATACAGATGGGTAGAATAATATAAGTAATTTTTTATTTGACCTTACCAAGTTCCAACTTTAACCACAAGACACAAATTAAGAACTTTTCGAAATAATTTAAACAATCAAGACCTGCCTGACAGCTAGCGAAGGAAGGGACTATAGAGACGTGCATAGTAGCTAAATCCATAGATATTAATTAATCGATTATATTTATTTTAATAAAAAATTACAACCTTGCCATGAGCCGCTTTGTCAACAAAAATAATTTATATTTTACCGAAAACCACAATTTAGCCATATTCATGAAGAGCAGCATAAGCATATTTAATTAGTTTATATGTGGTTTATACTAGTGATGGAACATTTCACAGGTAGCGTATGAAAAATCATATTATTATAAAAGTTTTCATAACTAGCAACTCGTACTGACGTATACTCCATTTGTTATAGCATTAGACAGGAGTTAAAAAAGATTAGTTTTAGTGACCACTTTGTAATAAAAGTACAATTAACGAGTCACAGTTACGATTGACGTCGAATTTATTATAATCTATTTATATACCAGCTTGTCACACCTAACTGTAATAATATTAATTATTTATCTTATTAAATATATTGCCTTTCATTTAAATAATTATTATTTCATTACAATTTAAAATTAGTGTCGATGCTAAAAACCTAAAAGAAGCAGGGGTGAACATACCGGGAACGTTTTTCGTTTCACTATAATCCTACCAAATCTAAAATGTTACCTAATCCCTTCAGAGGTTATGACAGCAGGGTATTTCTAATTTTGTCGGATTATGTTATCTATGAAATTGACGTAAATAATGTGCTGTCAGTGTTTGTCATTGAGTCATTCGCCTGCACTCTAAGTTCCTGTGAATACCTTGTTTGTTATTGTTGTCGAATTTTCGTGATTTAATTGTTACTTGTTACTGTTTTCCTATCAAAAGTAATGTTCAAACAATTTTAATGTAGTGACACTAATTAAAAGTTGTTTTGACTTGGAAATAAAATGTTTTGCATCCCTGCTTCTGCGAGCCTCTTATGTCTAATGTTATAATAAATGGAGTATAGGTAGAAAGTAGAAACTGTTAAAAATTATTGCAATTAAATCGCAAAGCGTTCCGTACTAACACAGTATTTATGATAAATCATCGACCAGTGACCCCATAGGATTATGTGTAAAATAGTCAAAGAAAAATATAAATTCACGTAATGAAAATTAATTTGAATAATTATTATGTTGGTTGTACTATTTTACGAACACGAAGGGCCAGATTTGGCTTAGTTGAGTACCTAAAGTGCACCATTCACATTCCTGCATACAAAGCCGGAGCTGGCTGGAGTGGCTTTACAACACATTATTTGCAACCACGGCGGTTATATCTACCAGGCATACCTAGCAGGCCACTCGAGCAAGGTATATATCTGTCTGTATCACATCACAGCTCGCTTATTTTTCCCACTTCGTCATTCTGCTGGATAGTGTGTGGAACTTAAACGTGTACAAGTACTTAACCTTAACCTAGTGAATACTAAATGTCTATGGTTGTTCCTATTGTAGCTCTATGGTGAAGCGGATTGATGCAAGCCTTGAACAAATGTCTATGAAACAATCACTTGAACACGCCATCTTGGTTTTTGTCAAACGTCACCTTTTCCTTTGGTGAGCAAGGTGTGTTCACGTGAGGTTGTGTGTTCCCTGAAATATAGGTCACACAATCCTCAGAATTTCGTGAAAATATTCTTGTAAAATAAAAAAAAAATCAAAAAAATAACAAAATCCAAAAAAATAGAAAAACAATTTAAAAAATAACGGGAATCACTTGATTTTAAGTTAGTGTACGTAAGCGTGCAACGTGGTCTGAGGAATGCGATAGTCATTATAAAGAGAAAGTGAAGTTGGTCTTTGCCTACGTTAAGTTATTGTATATGTAATACTGACGCAGAAAAATCTCGAAAATGAATCCTGGTCCACCCAATTATCCCATGGCATCATTGTATGTCGGGGATTTACATTCGGATATTACTGAAGCCATGTTGTTTGAGAAATTTTCAACGGCTGGTCCGGTTCTTTCCATACGCGTTTGTCGTGATATGATAACTCGTAGATCTCTAGGCTATGCTTATGTAAATTTTCAGCAGCCTGCCGATGGTGAGTACATTTTTATATATGGTTTGGTTACAATAGTTTTGGTTATACCTACCTTACGTTCGTTCAGTTCACAAGGACATATAAAATTCCAATCTATGTAACACGTCATTCATACCTACATATTTTGATACCAACGGTTGGTACCGTGTTTTTTTAGGTATTTTATATTTATATGGGATTTTTTGTGAATGTTTTTATTTAGGTATTCATCATGATGTTACATTGCATAAAAGTTTTTCAGATCAATATGACCACATGACCACAACTGCTCTGGAGCATTGCAACTTACAAGAGCAACTAATAAAAACTTGTTCTTATTATATTGGTGGTCAACATTTTTTTTTGCTCTGCTTAAGCAAACTGACTATCCAGCAATATGCTTGGATGGAATAGAAATATTGTTGCAGTGCATGTCTTTCCAAAACATTAATTGTTTAAAGCATATTTTAGTGAATCTATCACTAGCTATTATTTAGTCATGTTTTGCCAGTGGATACTTGTCAGAAAAAACCAGAGGGCATTTGCATCATAAATTGTATACTACATTCTGCACACTTAAGGAAATTTGCCGGAATGGTTTTATTCCTTCTGTGGTCTACATAAGATTGACATGATTGGAATTTTCTGAGTTTCTGATCAATGTGCATTAGGGGTTAATGTGTCTACCAACCTATAAGTCTTAAACAATTCCAAATATATTCAAGTTTAAAGCTGATGTATGTAATGTATGTGTAATGAGTGTGACAACAGGACTGAATTGGACTAAGACTTGATGATTGCAACATAACTCAACAACAAACTAAAATACACTTTGGATATGACATCTTTCATAATAGAACTTCTAGTAGTTACTAGTTTCTGATCTGTTGGCACATTTTGACACTCTTTCTACTTAGTAGTCAATTACGGTAGGCATGTTATGATGTTAGGAATCATAAGCAAGTGCCTTGGGGCGTCCATGAACACTATTATGGTATGCCTGGTACTCCAGCAGATGAGCAGGACCTATTATGAATGTGTAGTAACAATTATGTTTTGTTTTAGCTGAAAGAGCTCTCGACACTATGAATTTTGATATGATCAAAGGAAGACCTATTAGAATCATGTGGTCCCAACGAGACCCTTCTCTGCGCAAGTCTGGCGTGGGAAATGTTTTTATTAAAAACCTGGACAAAACTATTGACAACAAAGCAATGTATGACACTTTTTCTGCTTTTGGAAATATATTAAGTTGCAAAGTTGCTCAAGATGAAACTGGGGCCTCCAAAGGATATGGATTTGTTCACTTTGAAACAGAGGAAGCTGCTAATAAATCAATTGAAAAAGTTAATGGCATGCTTTTGAATGGAAAGAAAGTATATGTGGGCAGATTCATCCCTCGTAAGGAGCGCGAAAAGGAACTTGGTGAGAAGGCTAAGTTGTTCACCAATGTTTATGTGAAGAATTTTGGAGAAGAATATACCGATGAAATGCTCAGGGATATGTTTGAAAAATATGGCCGCATTACGAGCCATAAAGTTATGTATAAGGATGACGGAGCTTCTAGAGGATTTGGATTTGTTGCATTTGAGGATCCTGATGCAGCAGAGAGAGCTTGCATGGAGTTGAATGGCAAAGAACTTGTGGAAGGAAAGCCATTATATGTTGGACGAGCTCAAAAGAAAGCTGAGCGTCAAAAAGAATTGAAGCGTAAATTTGAGCAATTGAAGTCTGAGCGTTTGACACGCTATCAAGGTGTTAATTTGTATGTGAAGAATTTGGATGACACTATTGATGATGAACGTCTTCGTAAGGAATTCGCTCCATTTGGTACAATCACTTCAGCTAAGGTAAGTTCTGACCCAAAAGTAGACATACTCTTTACCTTTTAGGGTCCATTTGACAAATAATGTTATGGTAATAGTTCAATCTGTGACGAACTTTTTTTTACCCTGTGAATTGACTGTCATAGATCTGCATAAATTAACAGTCATGTTGATTCTAAGTTAAATCATAGATTGAGCTGATACCAGGTTGACTATCGGAAAGACCTCTTAAGGTGCAGATAGACAACATTTAAGGCTGGCTAACTGAGCGACACAGTATGGACAAGTTATTTTCTAAGTGGAAATAATTTTGGACCTAATGATAATAGCCTTAGAACTAAAATTTTACAGCAGCTTGAGCACCGTCCTTTGCCGCTTAGAGATCGCCGGCCTTCCTATTGACACTTTGACTTATAATAATACTATTTTAACACTTGAGGTGGTTGCAATGTAGGTACATAATATCGTAATATGGCCGGTTGCAAACACGGAAACTGTATACTGTTTACGTATCCGGTATAGGTATGTTACAAGCCTACGTTTGACGTTCGATAGCTAAAAAAATTGCGAAAAAACATGTATTTAACCAGTGCAAACTTACAGTAAGGTCAAACGGCCGCGCGTCAGAAACTTTCTAATAGGAAATGTGCATTTGGTCTAAATGTCGCACATTAATACTTTTAGTGATACAAAGAGATTAACCTTTAGCATCTCTCTGCTGGTCAAAGGTGTCCCATTAATTTCTCAACTTCTTTAGATTCAAAATGCCCACTTTTGTAAAGAAGTATTTTGAGAAATAATAAATATTGAAACATATAGAAAAGTTCTACATAAAAATTTGATAGCCATATTGGCCATTTTGTGAAAATCGTAATCTATTTTGTGAAATTATTTCGGAAAAATTGCCATTTTGGACCACAAAAACAAATCGCAAGATAGGACTATAAAACTGCATTTTTTAATTAAGAATAAAAATTGATAACAGTTTTATTTGTCTAAGAGATTTAAGTATAAGTATTCTTATAGTATTTCTGCTTTTACACGGTTTGTTGTCAGATGTAAAATAAATTTCATTTTTATTTCTCTTTCATTAAAGTTATTAATCATACAAATCAAATTTAGTTTACATTAACCACAATTAAAATTATTAATAACAACCAGTAAAACCATAACTAGGTATTTAAATAAAAGAAATCAGTGGGATTGTTTTCTCAATATTAATAATATTATAAGTTATTTATTATTTATACTAACCATATCATATAGACACATTGTAACATATTAATTGGAACCTTATTTTTGTTCAGGTTATGTTAGAAGATGGACGCAGCAAAGGTTTTGGATTTGTATGTTTCTCATCTCCTGAAGAAGCCACAAAAGCTGTGACTGAAATGAATGGGCGCATTGTTGGAACTAAACCTTTGTATGTGGCATTGGCTCAACGTAAAGAAGACCGCAAGGCTCATTTGACATCCCAGTACATGCAGAGAATGGCAAGTATGCGTATGCAGCAAATGGGCCAGATATTCCAACCAGGCGGTGCAGGCGGATATTTTGTGCCAACAATTCCTCCAGCCCAACGATTCTATGGCCCCGCACAAATGACTCAAATAAGACCGTCACCTCGCTGGACTGCTCAGCCGCCCAGGCCTAATGCCCAGTCCGGCGCATCGGGCTACCCCAACATGCAAGCACCGTTCCGCCCAGCGCCGAGAGCTCCTACTCAAGCAGCTATGCGATCATCTCTTGGAGCTAGACCAATTACTGGTCAGCAAGGTGTGGCAACTGCTGCCTCTATTCGTGCACCACTTGTTACTCAGAGTGGCCGTCCAGCTGGATACAAGTACACTGCTAATATGCGCAATCCACCAGCACCACAACCAGCCGTTCACATTCAAGGGCAAGAGCCACTGACAGCTACCATGTTAGCTGCGGCACCACTTCAAGAACAAAAGCAAATGCTTGGTGAACGTCTTTTCCCCTTGATTCAAAGAATGCATCCTGATTTGGCTGGTAAAATTACAGGAATGTTGCTAGAAATTGATAACTCTGAACTTCTTCATATGTTGGAACATGGAGAATCTTTAAAAGCTAAAGTTGATGAAGCGGTAGCAGTATTGCAAGCTCATCAAGCAAAGCAACAAGCTACTAAGAAGGAGTAGTTATTCCATGTCATTGCAGGCATGGTTAATGAAAATGACCAGCCTTTAATTTACAAGAAACCATAATATTCTTGTTAATTTTAATGCTTTGGACACCTTATATTGTTAATCCCGCTCGTAAAAAATACATAAATAAAAATTGAAAAAAAAAAAAAGAAAAAGTGGATTGCACTGTTTCCAAATAATATTATGGTAACTAATATTATAGCTTTTGGAGTGCATCACCACAAACAAAAATAAAGAAACTATCAACATTTCTATATTTGAAAGAGTTATACTTACTATGTACTCAGCTCTTGACTTTTTATATTAACTAAGAAGTTGGTTTAAGTTTTGTCATTAGCTTTTATTTCTATCTATCTCGGAAATGGAGTCGGCTTATGTTCTTTCATTTTTTTCTTTCTTTAATCGGTTTTACATTAATATTACCTTGGATTGTAAACTTGGTCTCAATGTAACCGATTCAATATTCTTTTATGATTTTGTTATATATATTCCGTGGAATATTCACAATATTACTGGTCTTTCATTTAAAACTTCCTATATGATAGGTACCTTGAAGCTAAAATTTGTGTTTAGTAGTGACTGTCACACAAGTCTGAAATAATTAGGTATTATTTCAGACTTGTGAGACAGTCACTACTATTACACATACACACTATTATTAATGAGTACCGACTGGGCGGTGGAATTATTAAATATCTCCAGACTGACACACCAACTGCATGGTCCCAAACTAAGCAAAGTTTGTACTATGGGTACCGTACAATGGACTGGGGGCGATACCAGTCACAGAGTACTTTGTACATATCCCAGTGACACCTAGACCCGGGCAAATTAGGAAAAGGCCATTTCCTAAATTTGCCCCGTCGGGAATCGATCCTGCTTCCACCATGTGCAGTGAGCAGAGCGGCCTACGCTCGAACCACTGCGCCAAGAGGTCGTATTAAATCGTACGAAATTGATCAGATTACATTCTGAGTCAAAACTTTTCTCAAGTCTGGAGGATACGCTAATGTTATCTACGATAATATAAGTTAGCTGAAAGAGCTCTCGACACTATGAATTTTGATATGATCAAAGGAAGACCTATTAGAATCATGTGGTCCCAACGAGACCCTTCTCTCCGTAACTCAAAAAATATAATAGATAGCCTGTCGTCGTTCGGGATCTACATACTAACTACTACCGTGAATGTACCTACCTCGGAAAATCTAAGTTTTCTAAAAACAAACAGTTTTTTATTGGACTGGTAAAGGGGATGTTCTGATTTTAGCAGTACCTATAAGTATAGGACGTATCAAAGAGAATATAAGCACGTATCGCAGTAGTAGGGCTGTCGCAACTTCAGAAGAAAAAAAACGATCTATGAAATGGGGTAGAACTTTAATGGTGAACGTCAGAACTAAAACGTCAGTGGCCATCTGTCACAACTGATCACTCATCTCGTCAACAACTGTTTGTTTTCAATTTTGGTTCGGTGATTAGTGTGAAAATAAGTGTTACTGGGCTGTTTTATACAAATTAAGTTCAGAAACTTTATAACTTTACTAAGTACCTACCAATGAAATATAAAAAGTGTGATTTATGTGGAAAAATATCAGAAAGAAAAGCCGATATAAAAAGTTTATTTATGGCGAGATATCCCCTGGATGGTGATCGGTGAGTAGAATATTAACTAATTTACCAGGCCTATGTTTGATTTTGGGATTAAAAAGGCAGGTTATTCATAATTTCAAGAATAAAATAAAATTGTTCAGAAAAATAGTGTGGTGAAAAAATAATCGACATTCGATGTTCTTATTTTTTATTTAAGAAATGGGTCAAGGTCAATGGATATGAGGACTAAGTAAACATGCCTATCGCAAAACTGAATAATTTGAAATTTGTTTTGGGAAACCATTTAAAATATATATATTTTCACAAAAATTACTCAAATTTAAAGCTGTCGCCCCGTCCTTACAACTGACTATAATAATAATAATAAATTAATTATTATTATAAGTTCATCGACCATTAATTTATATTCTTTACAAGTATGCCTTTATTTACTTAAGGAGCAAATCCTTAAGTAAAATAATAATGTTTTTTCCTAATTTCAAATGTTTTACTCTTTCTTAGAAGTTCCGTCAACTTCATCAACTGCTACTGTTTACAATGAGAGTGAGCTTACTCCAATAGAAGATACAATAGAAGTTCATACAAGTGGACCGTGCTTTTGCAGAAAATGTATCTATTTATGTTAAATATTGTAATTTTTAAATATTGTTAATATACTTAAGTAGCCAGTTTTGGAAAAATATGTTTAATGTTTTACATATTTTAAAATAAATGATTTGTTTTATCAATGGCTTTTTTATTTAATACAATACCAAAAATGGTATATTGCTGATTAGGCAATCCATCGATATCGATAATTTTCACTGTACATCCCTATTTCGTTCTTTATGTTGGTACACTGTATTATAGTTATCAGTTTGGTTGTTAAGTTGACCATAAATGGTGGCCCCGTTTCAAAAGCCTTTATTTTAATCTATGGAGTCCCGTCTCTTCTTACGTAGTATTGTATTCTCTTTGGTAGTAGTATTGTAGTCTTTGTATGTATATTTGTCTTTACGTATGTTTCACCGTAGCGCATAAACTAAACGTCCGATTTTAATGAAGTAATAATCGATTCGTTATAGTCCTGGGTGACAAAGGTTACCTCTAGAAGTATGTAGGTTGACTATAGGTACGTACAAGAAACTGATATGTGTTATATATAAGATTCTTGGACTCATTATTACTATCGTAGCCTTAGAACATTATGTTCTAAGATCGTATCGATCGGCATGTCAGATGAAAGAGGAGAACATTCTGAGTTTACAATTAATAAAGTATTTAGTCTGTTTGTTGCTAACGGTTAACGGTTGCATGCATCACCTGAGACCGGGTGGACCGGTTTGGGATTTTTTTGTTTTAAAATGTTTGTAATAGTGATAGGTTTCATCAAGAGTAGTATCAATTCAGGGGTGTATTCAAAGTTGACGGAGTTTGTGATGTCGGACACGACAGCTTACATCGTTATTTTATAAAATAATTCGTAGAAGAAGGATGGAAGCTGAATAAAGGTTTTGTCTTGCTTTCTTTGCTCTGTCGTTTCCGACACGGAAATTTTCCGGCCACTGTGAGTGAATACAATACTCAATCAATAGTATCAACTATCAATAACAGACTTCTTATCAATGCCATCGTTAACTTTACTTGCGCGTGCCATCAGTAATCACAGACCAATAAGAGAACAAGATCAGTAATGGTTTAGATTTTAATAACATTGATTTGGGTTTTCCCAAGAAGATAATACCATTTTTCCTAATTTTTCTCAACGTGCTTTATATTATCTATGCTATTTGCACCTCTTTTTCAGGGCTGTCAGATCGCATAACACACAAATAAAGAAGAACACAAACAATATTAGAATCGGTCCATTCGTTTGAGAGCTAAGTACCATGCCACAGACAGACACACAGATACACATAATATTAAACTTATAACACTGAAATTTTTCCGTCTGAGGTTAAAAATCAAATGATAATGAACTAAGATAACCTCCGTGGGTTTGCTTATGGAAAAAATATTGGAAATCGAGTGAAACTGCATATTGATTCTCGATATTTGAAAATTTATTCTTATCGGATAAAGCGCTCTCTGGGTGGGTATTATTCGTTAGCATAAATAAAAGTGCCTCAAAGCTTGAAATAAAAACAATATTTAGTGCTTTCCTTTTCAAGGTAAACCAAAATAGCAAAAAAAGTGTAATTTGGTTACAGACTCTTTTGTTGGTGTGTATAATATGTTGGTTGGTATGTTTGATTTGGATTATTTAGGGACCCAAGTCAGTGTATAAAGGGCCTCAAATACTGTGCGAGCCGTCGCTTTGATCGATCTGAAGAAAATTGTAACGATTGATCATACACGAAGCGACCGATCATTACGATCGAGCGATGAAGACGGAACGATAATAAGATATGGCATCATAGCATAGGACCTAAATAATTGTATGTCCTCTTAGTCAGACAGCCAAAAATCTAATAGTCGATTACGAAGAGCCATTCTGTCGATTTCTCCTGACGATGTTCAAATTTGCATGGGCTTGTTCGATCTCTGATGTCATCTTTGATTAATATATAAGTACTTAAATTGTTAATGGTATCGACACATATTATCGATTCATCGTTCCAATCAGTTTGAAACGACGGATCGCGCCGTATATGGGGCCCTAAAGATACGTTGGCTCTGCTGGCAGCCCTGCTCTATTCTCTTTGGCAAAAAAAATTGATAGGGTACTTATTACCGACCGACTAGGTTTAGAAAATAAATTGATTTTACCTACTTTATTTACCTATTTTAACAATGGAAGACACCAAAGCCTCAGAATCTAGTGATTATCTTAAAGAAAATGAAGACAAACATCAAAAAAAGAAAACTAAAAACAAGAAAAAGCGCAGCGGTGGTGATGGCGACCATGGTGTTCCAAGTGTTCCAACCTTATCCGATGGTTTAGTTTCAGTTCCCAACACAAGCGATGGTCATCAAAATATATCATTAAAAGATTTAAAAATGGCTATGGAAGTTTTAAATCTACAACAAAAGCCAGCTAAAACGACCGAGGAGGCTCTACATAAATCGTATCAATTCTGGTCAACTCAGCCTGTTCCTAAAATGGATGAAAAAATTCTCTCTAACGAGCCCATAGAGCCTCCAAAATCTACTGAAGATATAAGGTCGGAGCCGTATACACTGCCAGATGGCTTTCAATGGGATACATTGAATTTGAATGAACCTTTGGTTCTGAAGGAATTATACACCTTACTCAATGAGAATTACGTTGAAGACGACGATTGTATGTTTCGATTTGATTATCAAACTGACTTTTTGAAGTGGGCACTGCAGCCCCCTGGATGGAGGATGGACTGGCATTGCGGTGTGAGAGTGGTGAAATCCGGAAGACTTGTCGGCTTTATATCTGCCATCCCGGCACAGTTGAGAATATATGACCATGTTCAAACAGTTGTAGAAATCAACTTTTTGTGTGTTCATAAAAAACTTCGTGCTAAACGAGTCGCTCCTGTATTAATCAGGGAAATAACACGTAGAGTGAACTTGACTGGTATATTCCAAGGTGTTTATACTGCTGGTATTGTGTTGCCCAAGCCCATCGCCACCTGTCGCTACTGGCACAGATCTCTCAATCCAAAGAAGTTAATTGACATTAAATTCAGCCATCTTTCTAGAAATATGACCATGCAAAGGACCCTTAAATTATTTAAACTCCCGGATTTGCCTAAGACCCCTGGGTTCCGTAAAATGGAAGTAGAAGATGTTGAGAAAGTTGTCAAGCTCTTGAATGATTACTTGAAAAAATTTGATTTAGCGCCTATATTTTCTGAAGAAGACTTCAAGCACTGGTTTCTCCCACAGCCCGGCATTATTGACAGCTTTGTTGTTGAAGCTGCTGACGGCAGTATAACTGACTTTGTCAGTTACTACACCCTGCCTTCTACTGTTGTGTACCATCCTGTCCACAAAATGTTAAAGGCTGCATATTCATTTTACAATGTGTCTTCTAAGACTCAGTGGACAGATTTGATGCTTGATGCATTGATTACTGCAAAAAATTCAGGTTTTGATGTTTTTAATGCCTTGGACTTGATGGATAACAAAGAGTTTTTAGAACCTTTAAAGTTTGGTATAGGTGATGGAAATTTGCAGTACTATTTGTACAATTGGAGATGTCCCAGTATGACCCCTAATAAAATTGGCTTAGTTCTGCAATAACAGGTTTTGTATCATGTATTCGCTGAAACCAAGTTCAGGTTAAGGTATTGGTTTTTGCCACTTCGTGTAAAATTTTAATGGTTGGAAAAATATAGTTTTAGTTCTTTACTCGATTTTTTTTTTGTTTAAGTAACAATCCTTTTGAGCATTGTGAATTGTGATATTTTAATACCCATTAAGTACTAGATTCATTTAAATTTCTGTCTCCAGTTGGGAATATGTGGTTGGTTTTTCTAAATAAGTCGAGGTTAATTTTACAAAGGTGTATAGATCGCCAAATCCAACTTAGGGATTTGCAATAAATGCGGAAAGGACTTTCATGAAAATCAAAACGGCATTATTCGATCTTTGATGAATAAATCATACTTCATACTAATATTATAAAGAGGAAAACTATGTTTGTTTGATTGTAATGAATAGGCTCCGAAACTACTGAACCAATTTGAAAAATTATTTCACTGTTGGGAAGCTACACTATCCCTGGGTGACATAGGCTATTATATATTTTCTAAAAATTAGGGATCCTTACTAAAACTCGAATAATGTAATCGCAATGTACCCGTGCGAAGCCGGGGCGCGGCGGCGGGCCGCTAGTCTCGTATAAAATAATAGAAAAACTATTCGCAATTTACTTTTTTTTATTTCAAGTTTCCGCAGAACTTCATTATTTGACTTTTTTTTAAGTGACATCACAGATTAGAGATATGTAGCAATCAAGATGCCAAGATGGAAATATTTAGGGCTGGAACCAGGCAGGAACATGTTATTTTTTAGGGTTGTGTGGGTAGGTCCTACGAGGAACCCTTTAAATACATGAAGTTAGTGTTGCCTGACTATCGATTGTCTATCGATAGGTTGTCAATACTATCGTGACCTCGAAAAATAGTCAGAATATCGATAGCCCTATCGATACTATTGAAATTTTACAATACTATCGATAGTATCTATCCAAGAAATTGAGCAATACTATTGATAAAGTGCAATACTATCGATAGTATCGATACTATTGGGTATAGATACTATCGCTATTATGGCGTATTTTACTGCAATCGCTGTCGATACTATCGATAGCTTTACTGCATCGATATTTACCCAAAGTTCAATAGTATTGCATCGGAATTTTAGTTTATTAGTATATTGAAAAAAGTAGTATTATCTTGTAACTTCCCGTTATTGTATACTGTAGATTTAATAATAAGTACACAATATTATGCGACTGCGATTAGTTTGACCAAGAGTGCAGAGTAATTCCTAAGGTTTGAATCCAACACGATACTACTGAATTTTGGTAAACTATCGATGTAGTAAAACTATCGATAGTGATTGCAGTAAAATATGCCATAATAGTGATACTATCGATAGTATCTATACCCAATAGTATCGATAGTATTGCACTTTATCAATAGTATTGCTCAATTTCTTGGATAGATACTATTGATAGTATCGATAGTATTGTAAAATTTCAATAGTATCGATAGTGTTATCGATATTATGACTATTTTTCGAGGTCAACTATCGATTTTTAGGCAACGGTACATGAAGTCCATGCGTCCTTGTCTATCACAATGCAATAATATTTCGGCAATAAAATTTATGAAATTAGGGTACAGAGATACCGATCTCACCAGTAGATCTCAATCCCAAACATAGAAAATGTTTTTTATTGTTATAAATGTTGTTGTTAAATTCTTATAAAATAGCTTTGGTGTGTATTGAAAGTTGGAATATTTATTGTTTTTCAGTACCTGCCAGTTTATTAAAATGTTATTATATTTGGGGTATTGTTGAAAAGGTATTTTCAAATAAATAGCTTTTTCATTACTCATACTCGGAAAGTAGGTCTGAAGTTGCCTGAGGAGCGGGTTGAAAGTAATACTGTTCAGCCCTAGGGAGAATCGTTTTCTACTGACAACTGTCAAATTATAAAAAAAAACTAGTTCTATTTTCACATTTCTATTGAACCAGGCCGGCCAACGGAAAAAACATATTAGGTGGCAATCCGATCTTCATTTGTTTACTCGAGTTGTATTGTAAATACTTGTATTATATTTAGCTAATTCCTGTTTTTATTTTTACTTTTCTTGTATTCGTAATGAAAAGCACAGTGTTTACCTCTGGTGAAAGACTTATTTTGTCACTCGAACTATTATATAATCCCCGTCTCGGAACTAAATAAGTTACAGTAAGTTTCATACCTAGAATAACAATGTACTATTTCAACACACTTGCTCGTAATGTGACTCTTATTACACAGCTTTTAGGTTCATAAAGCAGCTTATTACGCACTAGTGTAAGTACTATTATTTTGCACACAAGACTTAACAGTTTTTTTTAAACCTAAGCTAAAAGTTTTATAATCCAAAAAATAGCAAACATCATTTTGAAATAAATGAACAGTGTCTTTTAAAAAATTATAAATTAATACATAAATTATTTAAGAAACATATTTATTTGTAAATATATTACATAATAAATTCGATTTATTATATTTCTCTTATTAGAATGTTTATCGCCTTCGCCAGACCCATAGATAAATAAAACCGGCCAAATGCATGTCACACCACGCATACTATATGGTCCCGTCAAGAAGCTTATAACAACAAGTATACAATTCTTGGGTCCCGTAGATATCCCGCGGCTTTTCGATAAAACAGAACCCTATAAATAAACGTGGTGGTTTATTTTATAGACGTGAAACATCGTATGCGGCGGCTCTCGTATAATTTCTGCGAAACTAATTAACTATTCACTACCGTATAAAAACAATTGTAAACATTCTGTTACAAAATTTATTCAACCGGTAATCCAATTCCAATTTAAGTTTATGTCCATCGACTACCGATGATTCAGCCAACGATAAAATTGGTATTCATAGACGTCTTAAGGTGAAGGCGCCTGTCTAGCCCGCGAAATTCAAAATTTTCGAGTATTTTTATAGTTTATCCAAAATCTGAAAACATTTAAGACAACATTTTGTGATTTGCGACAAACACAGTATGCAGTGCGTTTATTAATACATTTATTTTAATCGAAATATTATCACGGTGGATATGATACTAGTTAATCGCTAAATATACCAAAATTGCCAGATTATCTGGATAGCTGTCGTTCTTGAAATGTTTTAGAGTAAGTTGGATTATATATATATATTAATAAATGCACTGCACATGGTCTTTGTCGCGAATTACAAAATGTGCCTTTTATTATTGTCAGATTTTGAAAAATTTCTAAAAAACCTCATTAAACACTTGACCGTTATTTGAAACTTTATACTTGGAGATAGGCACTATCTGTTTCCTGCTCTACTTCCTTCCTTTTCTACCTCATATTGCCCTCTCGCTCGCACATCCTTCATCCCCACTTGGCAGGGCGACGTCGGGCTTACGGGGGCCCGCGTGCCTCTTCAAATCATTGGCGTTTTGTTTCCTGCAGTGCACAGACGTATCTTCTTAGTATATAAATATAATTTATAACCTGTGGTATTCGCATACCTACATTTACGCTGTGCACCTACGCATCAAATTTTGTTAAGTATATTTTTATTTGCAAACCTTAGGAGTGATATCCTGATAAAACTTACGTAAGTAATTTGCAATATTTAACGGTGCTACCGTTCGTTGATTTTTAATTTGCTTTTTAGCATATTTTGTGTTTTCTACCCTCAGTGTAAATAATTATGGATACTGGAAATGTTAATGGTCCAGATTTGGGTGATAATACCACTAATTCGCAAGTGACGATTAAAGTTAACGGGTCGAAGCGACAGTCTAAGAGGCGGCGTAGCTCCTCGAGTAGTAGTAGCTCTTCGAGCTCCTCGAGTGGAAGTACCCCTTTATCATCATCATCATGCCATAACTCTCACAAGCATAAAAAAGGGGGGGCCAACGTAAGCGACTACGTGACCGCCGTCGACTGCATAAATTAGAAGCAGAATTTAATCATTTGCGAAAACAAGTGTTTTTTTTTTTTTTTTGCGATAATGAGGTTACTTCTCACAATAATTTCAATTATTCTAGTCCGGGTGGTGTTGTCATAGATAGTAACGTCAGCGGTGATTTATATGAAAATAGTGGTGAGCATGAATGCGGTAGTAATAATAATGTGTGTGAATTAGCTGAACCAAATTTTGTTTTCGGGATTGAAACAAAGTTAAAGGAGCCCTCCGTTCCTAGAACCCCACAAAATTATTTAACTGAGATTTAGCACTTTAACAGTAATGATTGGTGCGAGGTTCGTTATGCAGAGACCCAAAAGTCATATAATTTTAACCCGGGTTTTGTTGATTTAGAGGTTAACGGCGAAATCAAGGCTTATTATTCATTTCGGCATCTATCACATACAAACAATATCGCAGACAAAGCATATTCGGCTTTAACTTTTTGCGTTCTAAAACAACGTGAGGCTTTACAAACCTCCCTTAGCAAACTTTTGCAGTGGGCGCATGGTTCTGATTTTCAATATGAACAGTTAAATTCGAAAATCAATTAATTGTATTTGTAGGTAGATGTTTTTAAAGTGTCATCCGTACTGCTACAACTTATCTGCGGTCATCGCGCAGAGGTCATTCAAATGAGAAGAGATGGAATTATAAATTTTGTTAGGGACCCGTTCACTAAGGCTGCCTTAAGAAAAAATCCACCATTCTGCCAACATTTATTTAATTCCGAGTCACTGTCTACAGTACTTGAAAAGGCAGGTGCCGTTAAAAAGTATTTTTTCCACAAAATAAACAAGCTCCCGCTTCGCAAGCTGGTCCGAGCAAGCCTATGCACCACCCCTCGCAGGGGCAGGTGAATCGCAATGCACCCTCGCAGGGTACCACACATGGATGTTGTGCATCAACGCATATTCCCCATGCACCTCAACCTTCGCAAGGTTGTTACCATTCTCGACCCTCGCAGGGTTGTAACCAATCTCGTCCCTCGCAGGGACAAATAAATTTTAATGCTGATTTTCGATCTGCACATTCAAGCAACCACAGAGGTTCGTTTCGCCCGAGAGGAAGCCGCCAAAGAAATAGACACCAGTCTAAAGATTTTAATAAAGGCCAGTAGATATCCGGACAAAACACAGTTCAGTTCTCGCGAGAGAGGAGGTAAGTTCTGACAAGCAAAAGTTCAAAGCAGGCTGCCTACTCTGGTTTTACCAACGATGGCATCAACTAGGAGCCCCAGATTACATAAGGCATATTATACAAGGGTATCGCATACCTTTCATCGAGAAACCGCCTTTGATAATGCCAAATCTGTCGGATTATCATTTAATCACAATGTCAGCGGTGTTAACTCGAATACGGGACCAAGGGATTCTAGAAGCAGTCCAACCGGCACCCAGTTTTGTGTCGAGAATGTTTCTGGTCCCAAAAAGCGATGGTTCTCACCGTCCCATATTCAACCTGTCAGCTCTAAACAATTTTGTTTCAACGGACAGATTCCGACTTCTAAACATTTATCGTGTGCCCGATTTCCTGCAGCCCGGGGACTGGATGTGCAAGATAGATCTGTCTCAGGCTTATTTTCACCAGCCTATACATACGTCACACAGACGGTTCTTCCGTCTGATTTACAGAGGCGAACTACTACAAATGTCTTGCCTACCATTCGGACTCGGTTCAGCACCAAAAGTGTTTGCCTCTCTGACCAATTGGGTAGCTCAGACCTTACGCGAACAGGGTACACCTATAATCGTTTATTTGAACGACTATCTCCTGGCCCATCAGAGCCGTCAGGTTTTGCAGTCACATGTTCAAATTGCGCTAGAGCGACTTCAGTATCTCGGATGGCAAATAAACTTCGACAAGTCAGTCACAACACCCACCACAGCAAAGGCTTGTCTTTCTCGGGGTTTAATGGGACATGTCGAATAATCAAAAGTCCTTGCCAAAAGAGAAATGCTCTACTCTTGCATCCAAAATAGGTACAATTCTAAACAACGCTTGTGTAAAACTAAAAGACCTAGAGAGCCTAGTGGGTCTGTTGAATTTCTCGAGCTTTGTGGTCCCCAAAGGGACACTTCACTATCGAGCCCTTCTCGATCTTCTCAACACTGCTCACACAATGTCCATAATCAAACCTCTTCCACTCTCGTCAAAACCATTGTACGATCTAATTTGGTGGCTGCACAATCATCATCAGCCTTCAGTAATTCATTTGCCTCCTCCGTCTCATTTCCTCGCTACAGATGCGTCAGACCAAGGCTGGGGTGCACAACTGGACAGTCTAGCTTTTGCGGGGCAGTGGACGAAACAGGAACAAGTGTTACATTGCAATCACAAGCAGCTCCTCGCTTTCCTGAAAATATTGCAAGACCAATGTCAGTTCTTAACTCGGTCCACAATACTATAGCAGAGCGACAACAGGACGGCTATTGCTTATATTCGGAACGAGGGTGGAACGAAGTCTTCAAGCCTTATGAATATAACGTTCCAAAAATGTTTCATCTATTAGAGCATTATCAGATTCATATAACCGGTCATCACATTGCAGGCAGGTACAACAGCGGAGTGGTACCTGCTGGTTGCTTGCACAGAATTTTATTTTCGAAAAATTCGGAATTCCTGTGATCGATCTGTTTGCCTCGAGGAATGCTCATGTCGTTGCCAATTACGTATCTTTAGATCAATCCGACGATCAAGCAGTGTTCCACGATGCTTTTTCCCATGAATGGAATTACCATCTGGCATGGGTGTTCCTCCACCTTATCAGATTCCAAAGGTATTACCATCACAATCAGGCGCAAGGCACGTTTCTCGTAATAGTCCCCCGTTGGAATCGTGTATTTTGGCGGGCAGACCTCAAGTCCAGAGCATTATCAGCCCCGTTCTCAATTCACCAATTAGATCGATTCCTAATAGATGTGTCGACGAACCTTCCACCCCCCAGAGTCCAAGAAATATCGTTGGAGGTATGGAAATGTGGGGTTGGACTGATAACCTGACAGACTGGGATCATTCTCAATTAAATTTGTTGAAATATTCATGGCGTCTTTCCACTCGCAAGACGTATAAAGTGGCACGAAATAGGTGGCTTGTTTGGAATCAATTACACGGTCTAAATCCTTTTCATCCAAGTGGCTCTATTTTGGCAAAATACTTAGCTGACCTGTACCTTAAAGATCATTTTTCTTACAAAACTATTTTGTTACACAAATCAGTCGTGTCCACGTTATGTAATACAGAACTTTCCGGTACTTTAAGTTCCCATGTTCTGGTCAAACACGTTCTTAAATCTATATCTTTAAAGAACCCAGTAGCACATAGAACATCAATTTGGAATATGGATACCCTTGTGGCTTTTTTAGAAAATTATCACGTTGACGAAAGCAGTTTATTTTTGGTATCTAGCAAATTGGCAATCTTATTATTGCTGTGTTCAGGTCGACCTGTCCAAAACTTCACCTTATTAGCGATTCATCAGCAGCACTATGTAAAAGCTGATGGTTATGTTATCTTATGGCCTACATTTGGCTCTAAAACTGACAATTCTGATTACAGGCAGTCTAGTTGGAAATTGATGTCAAATCCAGGCAGTAAGAACGTTGATCCTGCTTTTTGGATTAATTGTTGCATAAACCTCTTTCAGGATAGGATAGTCAAGAAGCAAAATGTACACATATTTGTTAATTTTAGAGGCCAAGCCAAAGCAGCATCCCGCTTGGTGATTGCGGGATGGATAAAATCACTACTGATTGAAGCCGGTATAATTGCATCTCCGGGCAGCATACGTTCAGAAGTTGCTTCGAAAAATTGGACCAACAATGTTCCAATAGACGAGATTCTGGCACGCCGAAATTGGAGTTACAGATCTCCATATACCATTTAAATTTTTTATAATCGAGAGGCTTTGCCAGACCCTACAAGTAGCGGCGTTCCTAATTTGTTTATTCCATTTGTTTAATCGTTGCATAGAGGAATATTATATAAATGTTGTATCTATATTTTATTCTTTTTAAATATGATTCTTGTTTTGAAATGAATGCAGTTTTTTCTCGCGCATCCACCTGTTGTCATTATTGAGCGGATACCTAGGCCACTCATGTACTAAAGTGTTCTGACTCTATCAATTTAGTATCACTACTTACACATATATACATATCAGTGTTACTATAGTCACATTGGCGTTCTCTCTTATAACCCCACCAGGCGATAACAAACACGTCTCAAGTATAAAGTTTCAAATAACGGTCAAGTGTTTAATAGAAGCGTTTTACCTGAAAATAAAACGCTTATTAAATACTTACCTTATTTGAAACTTTAATTTTATTCCTACCTGCCCCCCTATTCGCTAACTTGATGATCACCAGTGACTAACTGGCTTCAGTTGTACACTGAACTTTGATGACAACTGAGAATGGTACAACTTTGGTATTCCGTATCACATTGAGTGGATATGAAGTTACGGTGACTAACGGGCGGAGAGCGGTGCTCTTCGATACAACACTCGACGCCTCTATTTCTTATCGACTATTATACGACTAAATTGAACAACGCCTTTTGAACGTGTGAAGTACTACATTTTAGATAACATTTCATCATAAGCGGTTTATGTACACATGACATGTAAAGATGGCGGGATATCAATTTTGTGCTGATTTTATATTAATTGTTTGGTGCGTAATTAATTTAATTACTGCGTTTAATTATGTTTTGTAAGCCATAAGTTTGTTAAAATCAATCCTTAAAGGTAAGTTAACGATTAAGTTATGGTTTATAATGTGAAAATTGTTAATTGAATCAAAGTTTTTTTAACTTCAATATTACCTAATGAAATCACTATAAGATCAAAGTAACTGAAGGTAAATTCAAGTATTTAATATATTATATTAATGTAGAATTTCTACTTTTAAGATGCCTGCATGCAGAAGAGTTTCCGTAAGCCAAATGGAACTGCTGGTGGAGTTTGCGGAGTCTCATCGCGATATATCATTGGGTCACTTTACGGGAAGTCCACAAGCTGTTAGTCACCCGAGAAGCGTGTGACTCCGTAGCAATTCTGCTAAACCTGTGGCATAAGGAACCACTACATTAGACCACGTAAGTTTACTAGTTAATAAATTAACTCAAGAAATGAACCATCTGCTTAAAATAGTTAATTTACTTACAATAAAAAAAAAATCACTCAGTCATCATTAGTATACTCAGCGAGTGATTAATCTTAGTTGAAAAGTAAATTCGCACATTAGGTAAATCTTAAAATTACTAGAATGCTATTTTTTTAAATCAATTAAAATAATATAAGGCTTCAACATCAAACCAATTTAAATATGTAAATTTCAGTTCATGGAGATGAGAGGGTGCGGTGCTGGGCCAACGTCATTGAGATACTTACGGCACATTGCTGCTGAAGAGCAACATGCAGCTGCATAAGGAACTGTGATGGAGCTTATGAAGGACACTGGAGAAGATGTACATAGTTATGTACATAATAATACTTCTAGTAGCATTCAAGTTAAAGCTTTATATGTATTTTAAAGTATTATTGTCTTCTTAATATGAAAAATGTAATTTGTGTTCTTGGGTATGTAATAAATGTTAAAACAATAACAAAAATATCAGTATTACTAAGCCTGATGATTATGGAATGCATTATATAATTATAAATGATTATCTCGAAACATTCCATAATTTTTGGTCTGTTATATCCCTACAGTTATCTGGATTTTCGATGATTCTTGCCACCACACTCTGTAGACTTAGTTCTGACAACATCACTCTGAGGCTCTGCATTGGAACATTCAGTAAATTGGCAATGTTTTGTAAAACAACACGTGCATTCACCACATTGACTGCTGTAATTGGGTTATAGTGTAGTTGTACCGTGTGTTAACAAGCACTGCCAACATGTTATCAGTACTCCAATACACCGTTCAACAGTATTTCTGTCTGTGCAGTGATCTTCTGGTGAACCCGGAGCTGCACCTAAGTTAGATGTCATCATCCAAGGGGTGCTGTGTATATTCAGAATCACCTAAAAATAATAATAATTTTCATATTTATTTTAATTATTTATTGATTGAAGACTCGAAATATCTATAACACATTTACATTCATTGAGCTCTTCATTATCAATAACCAGCCAAAATAATATTTCTCATCATATAGCCAACAGTGTTCTTCATTTCTTTCAAGTCTTTCTAAAATACACTTTATGGGGTATTGACTCCACATAGGTATGAATCATGTACAGCACAACAAATCTGAAACAAGAAAATAATTTACCTTTTAAACATATTATGTAGATGTGCTTATTATTTTAGTAGGTATTGTTATTACTTACTATTAAAACATTTAAAGATAGGCAATTTTTTCAATTAAAATATGCCTCCTCATGATCATGGTCGGATTAAGGCCACATATGAACCATCAAAAACTGAGTTCTTCTAATGCCTGTTGAAATCCAGGTTTAGGTATTCAAACAATTATATTTGCAATAAACCTTCTTGGGCAACTGTAGTAGATTACTAGCGTAGTGCAGGCGGCGTCTCTCAATAAGTACTTAAAAATCCTTGTTTTCGCTTTTCTTTAGCAAATCTCAACAAAATAAGACGTGCCATAATATTTCTCTACGCACACGAATCACAAACAAACAACAAAAGTTTCAACTTTCACTTGCTTTACTAATTACCGGCTTCGGTGATCATCACTTTTACTTGAAAAACACTACCCTTGAGCAGTGTCTTTCACAAATATTTTGAAATTTGAAATGATTATCACTTTGATGTCCACTAAGCTTACAGAATACCAATCATACAAATATCGATACGAAAACATCTGTCAAAAAGTGTTACGGTGGCTATCAGCAATACTCGGTGCTCATGACGTCATCTTAGTTAGTCACTGGTCATAGGGAATACGAAACTAGCTGTTTGACAGTTATTCGTTGAACTCTTTGCCAAGTGATCATCACTACGAGCTGTCAACAGAGATAGCGAATAGGCCTGCTGGTGACTCAATGATTTGAAGAGGCACGCGGGCCCCCGTAAGCCCGACGTCGCCCTGCCAAGTGGGGATGAAGGATGTGCGAGCGAGAGGGCAATATGAGGTAGAAAAGGAAGGAAGTAGAGCAGGAAACAGATAGTGCCTATCTCCAAGTATAAAGTTTCAAATAAGGTAAGTATTTAATAAGCGTTTTATTTTCAGGTAAAACGCTTCTAATAAATTTGAACTTCGCGGGCTAGATGGGCGCCTTCACCTTAAGCAAATGTGTCATAAACCTTTATTTTCTTTTTGGACTTATAAAAAGGTATTATATAGGTAGGGTTCCGTAGCCATTACAATAAACCTTAACGTGGTTCAGAATTTAGAGGATGAATTGAGCTACTCATGTAAAAAAAAACACTTTCGAACTCAATACCTAAAAATAAACTTAATGATTTTAAAATACCTATTCAACGATATATCTCTCGATGTTGTGAGTTAAAATCTGTTTTTCACCTCCCCTTCCCAAGTATGAGAGGTGCCCTAGAATAATTTTGCTTTCAATTCATTGTGTATTTAAATACACAATGTTTTAGCGGTACATAAACTTTATTTTTGTGCCAATTCGCAGCCTTTTAGCTCTAATAGTCTCTGAATAAAATGACTCTGACTTTGGACGGATGGGCAGACGGACATACAGACGTTTCGAACTTACGGCGCGTCGTTTTGTATTACTTTTCATTCACTCTGCAATTCTCTAGCTCTGTGTCTTAAACAAATTCGTGAATCGTGTTTTTTTTCAATTAAGAATATAATATTTTAAATATTTTTTACTCGCAAGTGTGTTGTAAAACGTCGTATGAAACGCGTGAGCATTGTTAATTACACACCTTGGCTCCATCGCAACCCTCGCGTTAGTCTCGGGCTGCGTGCAAACCAGCCGTGTGCGTGCTCACTTGTATCTTAATATTTTCTTCGTATTTGAATATTCATTTTTTTTTTAAATGCAATAATACTAATCTACACTCAAATTTAAACAAATCTTCTTTCAACTCGTATGGGCTCGGCAATGTTAGGTTTGAACCAGTGCACAGAGTACCTTGTATAACCAGTGTTCGGAACCGTACGATAATAATTATCGTACATGTGGGATAATTTCATAACTACGTACGATGTACGATAGTACACGACTATCGTACGCCATTTTACTGATGGATACGATAATTTTGATCCATATACGATAATTTTACGGCCCTGGTACGATAGCTGCCTGGCATCAGGTTGTGAACACTGGTCACAGATTAGACATATGAGATATGGTTTGAACATGGCCTACACGAAATGTCAAACATGTCTAACATTTTGCGCGCCCTTTATTTGACAGTCAACATTCGCCTTCGAATTCGCATCTGTGATTCGCATTCGCGCATGTTGGATGCAAATATTCGCATGTGAAAAATCCAACATTCGTTCATCATTAGGTGCGTGGTCACGCACTTGGCCGGTTTTTTGTTTCGTTTTACGCTTTTTACTTCGGCAGGTTGTACTAGACTTTATATAGGAATCGGGAATAAGGATTGTAGAAAATCGGATGATCATTAGCTATTTAGAGATTTTGTGTTACAAAGTATTGCAAATATGGTTGACTTTGCTTTAATTGCTAGTGTAATTATTGTGTCATAACTATATTGCTGTCCCTTACAGCCACGCATGGCTGCACTGCTATAAAATTCATTATTAGAGATAGCTGTTGCACGAGACTCCGCCCGGGCCTGCGTGGATAAAAGAAAAGTAGCCTAAGGTACGCCTTATAACATCCGCTATCGAAAGTTCCGACAAAATCGGACCAGGCGTTTCGGAGATTAACCTAAACAAAACTATTTCTTTTTTGTTAAAATACTAGTCTGTGGTTCAAAGTAACGTATATACTTTCATATGCATTTAGTTAAAAGCTGTTATTTTGAAATGAATGTACACACAGATATTTAAATATCATTTATTTGTATAGTTTATAGAAACCACCAATTTATAGAAAAGTATAAAATTCAGCGTAGGACAGTAAGATATATGATTCTATATTATTTCATTATAATCGATTACTAAAATATATATGAAAATAAATCGATACGAACAATATTATTCATTGTAATCGATATTGGACATCACTATATTTGATGTCTTTTCAGGTTGTTTCTTTCTTGTACCGGGTCAGTGTTTTTTAATAATCTGAAAAATTCACGTACATCTATTTGAATTTGTTGAAAATGAGCCTACTATTTTAAGTGGTTTTAATTTCATGAACTAATTTTGGTATTATTTTGTTTTTGTTCTGTAGGAAAAGTGAAATAATCAAACATGGGCAAGGGGAATAATATGATCCCTAATGGCCATTTCCATAAGGATTGGCAAAGATTTGTGAAAACATGGTTCAATCAACCTGCCAGACGTCACCGCAGGAAGCAAAACAGGATCAAGAAAGCTAAGGCTATTGCTCCACGCCCTGCTGCTGGGCCACTAAGACCTGTTGTCCGCTGCCCCACTATTCGTTATCACACGAAGGTTCGTGCTGGACGAGGATTCACTCTACGAGAAATCAGGGTAAGCATACGAGAAATGAGGGTGTGATTATAATATTTTAAAACATAGTCATTTGAATCTGGTTTATGCTAACTACAATATAATTTGTGAGGTTATCTTGTCATGTCATATCATAACAAAACTTTTATTGTGTTTTATTATTATTATATTATAGGTAGATGACCTAGTTTTAATTATTTTCGTTACCCAATTATAATCTTGATTTAGTTCACCCTTGAATGATTATTGAATTTATAAAAATTACTAGTTTGAGTAGAAACAACAAGAAATGGAAAGTACCCAAGTAATAAGTATAAGGGAATATGAAATGTTTAAATGCAAAATGTATTATTTATCTATAAGTATACATACTTAGTTTACAAGTTATACTTTTTAATTTTATATACAAATGTTGTCTGTAGACTTGAGAACCAAAAAAGAAATATCTGTATTTACTTGTAACCCATTAAACTAGGCATAGCCTGTATCCTAAGGGCCAGATATTATGTGTTGTATGTGCGTGCTGTGAAAGTGTATCCGTTGAACATTATGCATCTAGATACATTCTGATTTGAAATATTGTTTATAGGCTGCTGGTTTAAATCCTGCTTTTGCAAGAACTATCGGCATCGCTGTGGATCCCCGCCGACGCAACAAATCCGTTGAGTCTCTTCAAATCAATGTGCAGAGACTGAAGGAGTACCGTGCGCGCCTTATCCTGTTCCCTAAGGGCAAGAAGGTACCGAAAAATGATTCACATTATTTAACTATTATACATTGTTTCGTCTTATTCAGTAGATTGGCATGATGCTTGATGAATAGACAAGAATTCCAATAAGTATTTGCTACTTCATACTTTAGAAACTTCCAAATAGCCTGTTGGTCCTGATTTCTCAATAATATTATGACTTATGTTGACAGAATATCACTATTATTGTTTATAATTTCAGGTTCTCAAGGGTGAAGCTAATGAAGAGGAACGCAAACTGGCTACTCAACTTCGTGGGCCTCTTATGCCGGTGCAACAGCCTGCACCCAAATCCATTGCAAGGGCTATCACTGATGAAGAAAAGGACTTCCAAGCTTATCAATACCTGAGAGGAGTATGTTTATAATTAATTAGAAAAAAATTGCTGCACTGTGGCCAGGCAGACTTCCAGTAGGCATGGAGGACTTGTGGTGAATGAGGGAACCAATAGGGTCAGTTGGCGCAAAGTTCTGTGCCATTAGGCAAACTTTAGCTTGAGAAAAACTCACATTTGCCCCTCCATGTTGCTGGTATTGGGTTTGTGGCACCAAATTCAATTGTGCCCAATTGTGATTACCTTCCTATAAACTGGTTGGCTATCTCCAAGGTTGGTAGTCCATGATAGAAGAATAATAAATCTGTGATATTCTAATATTTGGATTATGGCCTGAATCCCCCTCGTGTTTAGGGGACTCCCATGCCCAGGAGTGGGACGTCAAAAGGGCTAGATTGTTATAAAATATTTTATTCTAATATTTAAAAAGAATGATATTGGTTTGAACTGGGTTCATCCTGCTGCAGTTCTCAATATCATGCGACTATTTACATTTCCAATATTTGACCTGCACCAGGGCCTCTGACTGCCCGTTGCAGTGAGCCTCCCAACACTCGAGCTGATTGGTGTCGTTGTCAGAAATTTTCTAAGCTACATTTTTATTTTAGGCACGCTCGATCGCCAAGCTTGTTGGTATCCGTGCTAAGAGGTTGAAGGATGCAGCGGAGAACCCCGATGACGTCACTAAAGCACCTACTGTCGTCAAAGAAACTAAAGTGAAGAAGTGAGGAAATAAAAAAAATATGGTTTACACATTTTGTTTATTTTGAAGTGGGCGATCCTCCACACATATTTTAGAGTGGGCTGCACCCACCGTCACTACCAAACCTTAAAATATAAAACAGTTCTATAGTAGGTACTTACATACTAAAACGTTATTTGAAATTACTTTTCTACTATTGCGCATTACACAATATTTTACAAGTACAATTCATTCATAAAATTTTAAACTTCGTTAAACATCTTGATATTACATTTTATGCAGGAGTATTAATCTCCGTACTAGTCTTTTCAACAGCTGCATCTACCTCGTTCCCAGCGTTCTCTTCAACCTCTAGGTTCTTCGCTTTTTTGTCACTCTTCCTGAATTTATCGTACCTGATGTATGAAATAAAATATTATTTAGAATAATAAATGTTGGAATTCTGCATAAATTATTTGTCAGACACATTATAGTCAAAAGGTAAATCCACCAATGCGCACTGGGCCAGCTTGGTGGATTATGGCCAAAATCCCCCTCATATTGAGGGAAGGCCCGTGCCCAGGAGTGGGATGTTGAAAAGGGTTAAATCTATACAAATAAATAAAATTGGAGTGTGTTTGTAATATCAAAATAACACCTTTTCACTAAATTTCAATAAGCACATACGACCCCTTTAACAAAACGCGATTAAAATTTTTTTTGTCTGTTTGTTCTGGGTAATTTCCGAAACGGCTGGACCGATTTTGACAGGACTTTCACTGGCAGATAGCTGATGTTTTAAGGAGTAACTTAGGCTACTTTAATTTTAGAAAAACCAATAGTGTTCCGCGTAAAAAAATAAAAACACATCAAAGAGTATCTCCGAAACGGCTGGAGCGGTTTTGACGGGACTTTCATTGGTAGATAGCTGATGTTATAAGAAGTATCTTAGGGTACTTTGATTACAGAAAAACAAAATTTTTAAAAATGGTCCTGTCGCGCGTGCTCAGAACGCGGGAGCGGGCTTTTTTGTTAAGTTAAATTCCACGCGGACGAAGTCGCGGGCTCAGCTAGTTATGTTATATAATGGAAGGCGGAATATAACAAACCTGCCTAGATCTTCCTCGTCATCACTGCCTTCATTGCCCTGCGGATCTACTTCTCGAAGTAACTCCCCTATGTCTTTGTCAACATCAGCCCATAGTTTGTCCTCGCTCCCTGAAATTTTAGAATAAGTTGGATATGTGCAATTTATGCACCTACCTCTTTTGTAATAGATAGCATTGGAAAAACTTGTATACGAGGCATGCCTTTTAAGTTCTGTCGTTTCCATAATTCCCGGCAATTTTGAATTTGGAACTGTTCTATATTCGAATGTGTTTAAATTTCGAATCTCAAAACAGTTGAATGTATTAGGATTAATGTTATTGTTTAGTCACAGCGTCGATTAGAATCTGTCAGGTTACGTACGAAAATGAATCTTTCTAAGGAAAATGTTCGTGCAATAATTTTCTACAACTTTAGAAGAGGCCTGACACGGCTTCAGTGTTTTGAAGAGCTAATATCTGTGTTCAGGGATGAAGCCCCATGTCTGCGGACTGTCGAACGCTGGTATTTAGAATTCCAGCGTGGACATACTAGTGTTAGTGACAAATCTCGCGAAGGTCGCCCAAAATCTGCATTCACTGAAGATAACATCATTGGAGTGAGACAACTAATTCTCGAAGATCGTCATGTGACGTATCGAGAGATAGAGGCTCTATTAGGCATCTCAGGGACAACCATTCAGAAGATCTTGCATGAAGCGCTTGGTGTAAGAAACCTAGTTTGCCGTTGGATACCGCATCTGCTTTCCGACGATCACAAGGCGGCCCGCGTCAGATGGTGTAAGAAAACTCTGCAAAGGTTCAACCGAGGAGAGTCAAATCACGTCTACGACATCATCAGTGGTGACGAATCTTGGATCTATGCCTACGATCCTGATTCCAAACAACAATCTACAATCTGGGTCTTTCAAGACGAGCCAAAGCCGACTAAAGTTGTTCGTTCTCGAAGCACTTCAAAGAAGATGGTGGCCACGTTCGTTAGAAAAACCGGCCATGTTGCGACTATTGCACTTGATGATCGTAGAACGGTTAACGCAGAGTGGTATACCACAGTTTGTTTACCACAAGTCATCGCCGAACTTCGAAAATCTAACTCAAAGCGACGCATCATCCTGCACCACGACAATGCAAGTTCACACAGCGCTCGTCAAACGATTGAGTATTTGAAGCAGGAAAAAGTAGAAATTCTTGACCATCCTCCATACAGTCCTGACCTAAGCCCTAACGATTTTTTTACATTTCCTAAAATTAAGAAAAGTCTTCGTGGTCAAAGGTTCCAGTCCAGTGAAGAAGCAGTCGACGCTTTCAAGGCAGCCATTTTGAACACCCCCACTTTAGAGTGGAATAAATGTTATAATAACTGGTTTGAGCGAATGGAAAAGTGTATTAAGCTACGTGGTGAATACTTTGAAAAACAATAAAAAGTACTATAAGGTTCTAGTTGTGTTTTTTTCTTCAAACGACAAAACTTAAAAGGCATCCCTCGTATGTCCCAGGAGATGGCGATGAGTTGCGACTTCAGATGCAGGACTGACCCATTATAAAACAAGCATTAACTGGGAGAAAGATGGGTTATATAAAATAGCTTGGATTGGCATCCTACTAAAATGATGTGTAAATATTTTAAGACCGGGTCTGTCGCTAGACTTGGCGTTACCTATAACTGTAACTAAATTGATGATAAGAAATAAAAGAATATACAATTGTCTGAATTCACCAAAGGACAACTTGTGTACTAGTATGCACTGAGATTCGGGACCTAGGATTCGAACCCAAGACCTCATAATCTACCAAATCGCAATAAGATCTAAATGGTGACAAAACGAACACACCAGATGTGATGGACGCCTCAGCACCATTGTCAAGTTTCTTTTTGGTATCTTCAGTAGACTCAGTTTTCTCCGTTTTGATCTTGTCCACAGCATCAGATGCAGCAGCTTCTTTCTCCTCTTCTGTAAGTAATAATATTTAGGTTATTAATCCTTATTCTTACTATACCGTCTAATATGGAAGACACCGCGCGTTAACTCGAGCAAGTAATAGGCCATCCGGAAAGGCGTTTTGTATCGATTATATTGTTTATATACAAATACTTATGACATTTTAATAAATCTCATAGGATTGGAAAATACTATACTATATCGGTCGTTTTCATGGGGCTGACTACGAATGTACCACTTTGAAATCCAGGATGGCTTAAGTCTAATACGTGTTATTTTCGGCGCTTTAAAGTGATAATGAAGGTGTCAATTTAAATATTGGTGACATTTTATAGGATCGAGGGGTTGCTGGACATGTATAATCTATACAAATAAATAAAATTGGAGTGTCTGTTTGTAATACCTGAATAATACCTTTTCACTAAATGCATATGAAAGTACATATGACACCTATACCAAAAACGCGATTTAATTTTTTTTTGTCTGTTTGTCTGTCTGTCTGTGTGTTTGTTCCGGGTAATCTCCTAAACGGCTGGACCGATTTTGACGGGACTTTCACTGGCAGATAGCTGATGTTTTAAGGAGTAACTTAGGCTACTTTTATTTTAGAAAAACAACATTTTAAAAACTGGGTCCTGTCGTGGGAGCAGGCTTTTTTCTTTAGATAAAATTAAAATTCCACGCGGACGAAGTCGCGGGCTCAGCTAGTTTTAAATAAACTGCGAGCGTAGACCTCCGCACTGTCATTCAAATACAAAATTACATCTCAAGCGCGTTCTCAACTTTGCTTTCTATTTATGAATAGCGGTATTAATCTATTGTCGTTTCATTACTCAGGGACGAATTATGAATATTCGACAGACTAAGATGGATCACGATTAGGGTAGAGTGTACGGCGAAAATGTCAAATTGATGTTAGCAATGGTACCTTTCTGCTGATGTAGCTGGCGATGGATCCTCTCGGCGTGCTTGCGCAGCGTGCGCGTGTCGCGGTGCTGCACGTAGCGGCCCAGGTGGATGCGCAGGCGGCAGTGGCGCCGCAGCGCGTCCGCCGCGCCCGGCTCGCCGCCCGCCTCCGCGCGCGGCAAGTACACGCGGCACAGCTCGCACCACCACACCTGCCGCCCGCCGGACTCAACTATATAGCACTCGATACGGAAACGCCTGCCTATTTCATTTTAGATCTGCCTTCTCGACGCTCGACGGAGCGGTGACGTTTGAAAGCTTAATATAAAATCATGTTACACTTTACCTCCAATTTTTTAATGTGCTCACTGCCGATGTTAATCTCGACTTTAGTTTTTTTAGGCGACGATTCATCCTTCTTTTCGGCGCCGGAGTCGTCGTCCTCGACTTCTACAACATCAACGATAAAATATAATTCAAACAAGGTTCGGTCCGCGTGAACATCACTAGTAGGTATCGCCGAACTGACCGTCGACGTCGCCCACGGAGTCGAGAGTCATGAAATTGTCCAAATCTACGTCCATGCCCTCGTCACCGCTGGCTTCCGCCTTGGGGCTCGCGCGTCGGGCTGACTGGTTGGCTTTCCGCTGCGAGGGAGAAGAAAATGTTTTATTCATAGAACGACGTATATGATGACGAAGAGCGGTCCGCGGGGATTCGGGTCGCACCTTGAGGTGTTCCAGGGAGCAGATGTGGTGCTCGTAGATCATGGGCGAGCGGAAGGTGAGCCGGCAGATCTGGCAGAAGGGCATCAGGAAGCGCTTCATGGCACGGTGCGTGTCGGTGAGGTTGTGCGCGTGGCGCGTGGTGCGGTGGTTGAGCCGGCACACGGGGCAGAAGGCCGTGCGCGCCGCCAGCGCCGCGCCCGCCGCCGCCTCCAGCTCGCGCTGCGCGCCGCGCTGGGCCACGCGCATGCGCAGCAGCTGCGCCTTGTGGCGCCGCGCCACGCCCGACATGGCGGCGCGGTGCGCGCCCGACACCAGGTGCTTGGCGTACGCCTGCAAGTTACGATGGGACTTCAAATAATATATAAAACTAGGGTACGAAAAACTAGTGCGCTCATTCTGTATATCGTCGCGGACGAATAGAACGCACGGTCGTCGGATAGATTTAGGACGACAGTCATTAATCAATCTTGACTCGGAGATCGTAAATCGATCGATATCGATCCGTAAATAAATTAATTGGAAGTTGCGCAAGACGGGAAGAGCGGCGGTCGGTGGGCGCCGGGTACTCACGGCGAAGGTGGCGCACTTCTCCTTGCAGTGCACGCAGGCCAGGTGCACGTAGGGGCGCGCGCGCGGCGGCGGCGCGTCCGACGCTGCGTCGGCTTCCTTCTCGGTGTCGGAGCCCGCCGACGGCGCCGAGGCCTCCGACGGCGCAGGCTCCGGCTCCTGCGACCGCGTACCAAGTAATCCTTGTATTAGTACGAAAGAATCGCGACAGATTTATCAAAATATGTAGACAAATTGTAGGAACATATATTATCTCACCTTCGGGGACTTAATTTTGGGTTCTTTTTTTTCTTCGACGATTTCCTCCTTGTCTTCAGCTTCCCAGTCTTCTTCCGTTGATGACGCATCCTCTTTAGATTTGACCGAGCTGCTGTTTGAGTTAAAACTAATATAAGGTAATGTTTATTTATGATTATAGATATTAAAATTGGAATTTTTCTAGTAAAATTTTATAATCTAACAGTAGTATAATGTTATTAATTCGTCTCATACTTGACATCAGCCTCTGTTAGTTTTTATTTGATCTGATCTGATTCTACATGCTCATTTTCATCATATTCCTCATCGTCAATCTCTTTATGCAGCGGAAGATATCGAGCGGGGTCTCACAATTCATCAAGAGCGACGCGACGTATCGCCACATTTCTAGGCGTTTCGAATAGTCATTTTCTTGTCCGATCAGGACGTACATCTCGGACAGTCTCTTTCGATGTCCGGTACGATCTTCGTATCATAAAAAAATAACTAAACGTAAGCATTATGAACTCAATGTTTCGAATTACCTTCGGCCCTTGATTGGTCGGAACGCTCGGGTATAGCCGATTGATCTTTCGGCGTACCGTCTGGGCGTAAAGGTGCCGCGCAAGCGCGGGGCGCCTCGGAAGGAGGCGCGCGAGCGCAGCGTGCGGCCGCGGAAGGAGCGGCGCGGCGCGCGCGGCCGCGTGGACAGGCGCGCCGCCTCGCGCGGCGGGCCCATGCCGCTCGGCTTGCGGTAGCTCTCTCGGTTTGGCGACCTTCGTCGATCTTCACCGAACGACCTCCTTTCGCCGCCGTAACTCTCTTGACGAGCGCCGTACGATCCGCCGTAATGGCCGCCGCCGTCATGGCTACGTCTATCGCTCGAGGACCCCTGTACACAACTCTTTGGTTCTTTCGACATGCTTTACGAATGACATAAAATAAAATATAGTTAACATGAAAAAGTGTTAATCTTCTTTTTAGCTCGCGTTAAATCGGAGCGCGCTATTCTAAAGTATCGAAATCTCGTGGTACTGGTCGAGTTCCGATGCATGGTTACTCATATTTGTTTGCCTCTAGATTCCTCGTCCTGTTTGAATTTTACTTATATACCAAACATTATGTACATCATTCCATGTTTTGCCTTTTTTTTTCACAGCATTGGCTTTGTAAATAAGGAAATTAAAACTCATCACACATACAATCGGCATTCAGAACTGGAAGGGAGATGACAGGCTTGGAGATAATTTATTTTAATTAATATTTGTCAGAAGTCATATCACACTCAGTGTTGTTTCAGTCCTGAGGGATGCATTAAGCTTATCTATTCTGTGTGCGATACTCATATCCTTCAAGTCATAATCATGCCTGTATCCCATTACTTTTTATTTATCAGTCAAAGCCATTGTGAGATCCGAGTAATCAATAGCTAACTAATAAATATTTCATATTGTTTATATTGAAGAAACAACCAGCTACAATAATAATCATAGCTATTTCGCCAAATACAAGTTTACGGCCTGTTGAGTTCATAATATATCATTGTCTTTGAAATATCCTCCAAATATTTTTTTCTGTTTAATTCTGTTACTGTTGTCTCTTATCTGATTATTATCACACCTTGTTAATGCCAGATTCAAACAGTATGCACTAAAATATATCTCCTTTAGGGCATCAAATGTGAGGGCTTTTAAATTCCTTTATGGAACTTTCAAATAGTACTCTTTTGACATCATTATGTTGAGTGATTGTTTATCATAAACATGTTGGTATGCTGGTTGGCCTTATCTACTGACTGTCATACTGACCTCAATCCTCATTCTCTTCCTCTCTGGTGATCCAGAGCGACCATAATCACGGTTGGAATAGCTGGCAGAACTTTCCTACAAACATAAAAAAATATATATATTTCTTGTATTACCATTTTTTATTGAAACGTATTTCAGGCAATAACAATATAATAAACGAAACGAATCATCTGATATTAACTAAACATTGTATTATGGTATAAAAATATTTTTTTGCAGTATCTACATGGTAACGAGCCAAATAACTTAAGATCACTGTCATAAATCAACTATTTTAAAGGGGTAAAGTTGTTAAATTGCCTGAAAAAAGATAAAGGCCAGTTTGCTTACTGATCTATAAGGCTTTTTATAGGAATCATCCATTCTGTCACGGCTCGAGTTGTATCTGCTCGTGCTGCTGCTGTTGTATCTTGAGTCATTGTTGTATGAGGAGTACCCGCCGCCGCGACCGCCGCGGCTCTCATAAGAGCCCCGGCCACTGCTCCCTCGGTATGATCCCCTGTAAGTGCTGCGACCACCACTGTAACTCCCCCTCCCCTGGTATCCTCTCCCGCGAGACGACATCTACACAAAACATACACTATGATATTTTTTGTATATACCTATTAATATTCAGGTTAGAGGTGTATTAAATTTTTCTGTAGGTACATACCTATGAACGACAATGTTAGCAATCTGTTTCTTAGTGTCGTTCAGGAAGGGTTTAGTCGTAGTACTATGATCGCGCAAGCAAAATTGAAACAACACAGTATTTATCTATCTGCGAAAGTTTATTTAGCCTCAAAATCGGCAGCCACGTTGAGTGTAGAGTAAGCCGTCAAGACCGACTGTATATCAGCATTTAGGTTAAGATAGGATACTGGATACCTACTACCTCTCCTAGAACTTAGACCAAGCTATGTTTAATGCGTAGAAAAACACATACTGGTATCTAATACATGAGCATAATCTAAACCCCAAAATGTTGAATTGATAATAAAATGGCGATGGCGTCTGATTTACACAGGCAATTTTTATTAGGTACCTTGAAAATAACGGCACAATCTTTGAAAATGATTATAATAACTTAATGATATAAAAATCAGTACTCACTGCAAAAACTAAGAATATTGGTTTTTATCACGTAAAGTACAATTTCTAATAATTTCACACAACACAATCAATGATTGGACGCCATTCAGAATATGTAACCATAGACGTGCTTCTACAGTTCGAACGTTCTCTATTACATTATCTTTGACGTAGCTAGTGATTTTAGCTTTTTGTCTTTGTATAGACTAGGTCAAGAAGCTGATATAAAATTCTTGGACTAGGTAGACACATTTTGCACAATGGAATATCACATAATTCCAAAGAAATCAGAGTTCCCCGATCAAAATTAAATTTAAAGCCATGGATAACACCAGGATTAATGAGATGCCAAAAAACCCGCGATTCTCTTCATCTTCAAGCTAAAAGAAACCCGGCCAATCTTATTCTCCAAACAACATATAAAAGGTACAGAAATTTTCTCAGAAGCTTATTGCAACGGATTAAGACTAACTATGAAAATGAACAATTAACCGAGAACCTAAATAACCCTAAGAAACTGTGGAAAACGATTAAAGACATCTGTAACTTTCCTAAAAATCTAAATGACTCCACAGGATTAATAAATGAAGAAGACCCCCGTAGCTCTCTTAATGCCTGCAACGATTATTTTATAAATGTTGGGAAAAACCTGGCAAACGAAACACTTAGTAGATTAAACACGTCAGAAATCGATCTATCTGCAAATATCAGCTCTTCAAATGGTCCTGTACACTCATTTTTCTTACATCCCACAGACGTAGAAGAGGTCAGCTCTTTAATTAGAGAGCTTAAAATTGGTAGTGCTCCTGGGTTTGATCGTTACACCCCTTATCTTATAAAGCTCATCCAATCATCTATTATAAAACCTTTGACACACATTTTTAACCTAAGTTTAGCCACTGGCAGTTTCCCCGAAGTATGGAAATTAGGCATCGTATCCCCCATCCACAAAGAAGGTAGCAAATCTGTACCTATAAACTATAGACCTATCACGCTATTAAGCATATTTTCCAAATTGCTCGAAAAAATCGTCAATAAGCGTTTAATAAACTTTCTTGAAACACACTCGCTCATCTCTGACAACCAATTTGGTTTTAGACGCCAAAAATCAGCAGAAGATGCTGTGGGTCTTTTAACAAATCTAGTTACCAACACACTTGATCAAAACAAATGTTGTTTAGGCGTTTTTCTAGACCTTGCAAAGGCTTTCGATACGGTGTCAGTTTCAATCCTACTACAAAAATTGAATAATATAGGCATTAGAGGCATCGCTTACGACTGGTTCCATACTTATCTTACAAATCGCCGCCAGTGCGTTAGGATTGGAACGACCATCAGTGACCAACGTACAGTAAGCTATGGCGTTCCCCAAGGCAGCATACTTGGTCCTACATTATTTATAATCTATGTTAACGATATTCTCAATATTCCTCTTCAAGAAGCTAACTTAATATGTTATGCTGATGACACAGCAGTACTTTTCCATGGTTCCTCCTGGGAGGCAGTTTTAAAGTCAGCTGAACATGGCATGGCGACCATTACACATCTTTTAAATAAAAACCTACTTACACTAAACACTAATAAAACCAAATATTTAACATTTCACAAAACACGTGCATCCCGACCTCGCACTTCCCATAAACTTACCATACACTCCTGTACTCTTGACTTAAACAAACATGCAATTCGACAATCCTGCAGCTGTCCCTCCATCGAATATGCAAACTCGATTAAATATTTGGGTATCTTATTAGATGAAAACCTTTCCTTCAAAAAACATATATCTACATTATCAAATAAAGTTAGAAAATCTATATTTTTAATGAAAACCCTACGTAACTCTGCACAAAATAACATTCTTATGTTAGTATATAAATCTATATGTCAATCCAGTATTTTGTATTGTCTATCAGCTTGGGGCAGTGCTATTAAATCTGCAATGATAGAACTTGAGAGAGCCCAACGAGCTGTACTTAAAGTTATGTTAAAGAAACCCTACAGATTCTCTACCGACGAACTATATAAAGAAGCCGATGTGTTGAGAGTACGCCAATTATACATTTCGAAAGTAGCTACTACGATGCATAAACTCACCATAATTTCACCCGAATTTGCAAACATAGCCTCCCGACGCACCTACAGAATTCCCCTTCCAACCATTCACTCAAGTTTTGCTAGACGCCTACCTCCTTACATGCATTCTTTCGTTTACAACGTGACATGTCGAAATATTGTTGATATGAAAAACATTCCTACTAAAAAAGCCCAACGTGCCATAGAAAAATGGCTAAAGAACTTGAATTATCAGCAAACAGAACAGATTCTTGAAACCTACCGCTAAGGGACTGACAACAAACACACACACACACACACACACCCCACAACACACACACAAACATACCTTCATACACAACACACACACATACACACCACTCAACACATACACTACACACACCTTTGCAAGCTTATGTTTACCTTTCCTTTTAATTATTTTATTTGTGTCGAACCTGTCGCCAATTTTATTTTTTAATTAGCTTTGGTCTCTGCGATACAGGCCCAGAGCCTAGTGTAAAGGCCGCTGCATAAAGAATATTTTTCACTTGAATTTTTAATAAATGATTTATGATTATGATTATGATTATGATTAAAATGACTACTCACGTTGCAAGTTTACGTCGACTGTCGAAGCTAATTTTAAAATTGCATCGTGAGTAGCCACTTTAACTTGTCAAAAAAAGATTTTGTCCTCTATGATTAGTTCTTAAATTGTCTGTATCCAACCAATAATAAATAAATAAAATAGGGCACAGATTAGAGATATGTAGCAAGCTACAGATGGGACAGCTCTTTTTCGACATAGTTCCAATTGTTCCGTTTTGGCGCTACAGTCGTACAGTCTACAAGTCTACTCTGTGGTCGCCATGTTTGACAGATAGGTGTATCACAAGCTACTCTGTGGGCGTATCTATAGTTATGAATATAATAGTGATGTGGAGGAAAAACAATGAATATCGATAACTAGTGCTGTCCTTATTCTATCGATAAATAATGTGTAAATTTTATCGATATTTTTTTTAAGGCAAATAATAATAAATAATAACAATGAATGTGATTTACTTTTATTTATTTTTATTTTACTTTACATAAAACAATTACATTCATCATCATCATCAGCTGTAAGACGTCCACTGCTGGACATAGGCCTCCCCCATGGAACGCCACAATGGACGGTTGCCCGCTATCCGCATCCAACGGCTCCCCGCGACTCTCACCAGATCGTCGGTCCATCTAGTGGGGGGCCGTCCAACTCTACGTCTTCCGGTTCGAGGTGGCCGCTCGAGAACCTTCCTTCCCCAACGGTTGTCGGTTCTACGAGCGATGTGGCCTGCCCATTGCCACTTCAGCTTGCTGATTCTGTGAGCTATGTCGGTGACTTTGGTTCTTTTGCGGATATCCTGGTTCCGGATCTTATCACGCAAAGAAACTACGAGCATAGCTCTCTCCATAGCTCGCTGCGTGACTTGGAGCTTATGCAGTAGGCCAACTGTAAGGGACCAAGTTTCGCTTCCGTTAAGACTACCAGATGTAAACAATTACATTAAAGTGTACATAATATAAAAGATTCAATATTTTATTAACCCCCGACGAAAAATAGCCAAAAATAATCATGTAAATGGCGCTTTCATAATCTGGTATCGAAACTAGTTATAATACCAGATGAATTTGCGAGATGAGCTATGAATACTGAGCTACGGGAGCTGCGCAAATCTCACTAACTTAATTATTTGGAAGAACTAGGTAACGTATACATTTGATGAGGGTCGTCGGATCGGGGGTTTTCAATTTTAAATTTAGAGTTATTTAGATACAATTCTTTTTCTTAATCTATAAGTTATATATTTTTTATGTGCTAATTTTTCAGGCTCTCCCATCGCCATCACATATTTTTCAGGTATGTCCCCCTTTAATATTTTATTACTTCATCAGAGGTAAACAAGCTTGGATATGAGTATCGAAGCCTACGGCCTTCAAGGTCAAACTGTTTTTTTTCAAAGTGCTTTTCACAAACACGTATTCTTAAGAGTTGCTCTTTAGACAGTCTAATAAGAAGGGAATTAGTTGGAACTAAGTAGGACAACCACAAATTCCTAAGTTGGTCGTTCTTAGGGAAACAAAAAAGCCGATGCGATTCACTTGTTGCAGTGCAACCACCAACACAGCACTTTCGTGTACCCATTTCGATTAGCACAATATCAACAAGACAAACGGAGGAGAATGAGCGTATCAAGGATCTCAACTCAGCAGAAATGCGAGGAAATACACAAGAAAACAAATACTCGACTCGACGATTGATTTTTAACCATAGACTCGAGATATGTAGCAAGCTACCCAAAGAGAATAATATAATAGATCACAGATCACAGAGTACTTTATCTACAGATACATCTATCTGGCGACCACAGGGTATTTTTTATCACAGAGTATTTTTGGCGACTGCAGCGCCAAAACGGAACAAATGGAACTAAAGCTGTCACCCCCCTGAAATAGGGAATGACATTGACAGGCAGGAGCATACAAAAATAGTTAAATAAATAAGATATTTATTGTATTGTAGTTTACGGATTTAAAATAATAGAGATAAATAAAATAATTACGTATAATGGAGTAAACTGTTGTATTTAAGCCTAGGAGTAGCTTTGTTCTGTGGTATAAGCATTATGTAGGTAGGTATCTGATGTGCCTATAAAACCATGCAGGCGAAAAAACGTTTCCTTCTACTTTTTACCACCTGTGCATTCCTGATATATTGTTACTTTGATACGTATCATTCGTCGGAATCGACACAAAGTAGCAGACGCGTCCAGCTGCCGAGCTTTGCGACACTAGACGAACTATCGGAACTACCTTCACAACAGCAAAGAAAACCAAAAACGACAACAATTCCGTGTCGTATGGAGACATGCTTTGATTTCTCGAAATGTGGAAATGATCCTAAAATTTATGTGTATCCCAGTGATGGCCCAGTGAGTGCTTCATATAGGAAGGTTTTGTCTGTCATAAGAGAATCAAGGTATGCCACCAGGGATCCCAATGAAGCTTGTCTATTTGTTCCTGCTATAGACACATTAGATGCAGATCCTCTATCTCCTGAACATGTACCTGATGTAGCATCAAAGTTGTATCATTTGCCTTACTGGAAAAATGGAAGGAATCACCTTATATTTAATTTATATGCTGGTACTTGGCCCGATTATGCGGAAGGTGCCCTTGGTTTTGATCCAGGTGAAGCAATATTGGCTAGAGCCAGTGCCTCAGAAACCACATTCAGGGAAGGTTTTGATGTATCATTGCCATTGTTTCATAAGGAACACCCAGAGCGCGGTGGTGTTCCACCAGCTGCTACTGGCAATCCTTTTCCAGCTCCCAGAAGGCACTTGTTAGCTTTTAAAGGAAAAAGATATGTACATGGTATTGGCAGTGAGACTAGAAACTCATTGTGGCATTTACATGATGGTAACAACCTCATCCTAGTTACCACATGTCGTCATGGAAAATCTTGGAAAGATTTAAGAGATGAAAGATGTGATGAAGACAACAGAGAATATGACAAGTAGGTACAAGTATCATACAGATGCTTTTTATGTGTAGGTAGCAATAGGTATGAGCAATATAACAAATATAACTGTTGTAAATAAATTTCACATCTCCCCACCATGGTAATACCCACAATTTCTTAATGTCCCCATTATAGGTTGAGGTCCTACAATATAGGCCCAGATATTGGCAGACATTTCACATCATTCAAGTTCTGGTCGGGTTCTCTCAGACATGCATGTTTCCTCAAGATTCACACTTGAAATCTAGTAATCCCAGGTGTCTGGTTTTGTTTCACCAAATTTGCTATTGCTGCAGTAAAATAATTTATTTGTAGACAAACATTATTAATATAACGTATTTTGTGTTATTTAATTTCAGATTTGATTATGAACAGTTATTATCAAATTCAACATTTTGCCTTGTGGCAAGAGGACGTCGTCTCGGTTCGTATCGCTTCCTGGAAGCATTGGCTGCAGGATGCATACCTGTATTATTGAGCAATGGTTGGCGATTGCCTTTTGATGAACGCATCGATTGGCGTCGTGCTGTGATATGGGCTGATGAGCGGCTTTTACTACAGGTAGGGAAATCATATATTAGAGTTACATCTGTTGATAATATGTGCAGGACCAGCTTAGACCATACAGGGGTTTAGGGCACAGGGATTTTGGGGCCCTTTTTAGAAAAGGTGAATGAAACACCAGAAATTATTTCGAAAGCCGCTACTGCCTTCAAATTTTAAAAATAGCAAGACAATTGTTGGTAATATCACACTTTTTTATATGTCCTGTGAATAAACCTTTTATTTAGTGAGTTTTATTATGGTAATGTAAACATTCTGATTGGGCTTGGTTTTATTCAGGTGCCGGAGCTTGTGCGCTCTGTTCCACCTGAGCGTATTTTAGCTCTACGACAACAAACGCAATTATTATGGGAGCAATATTTTTCGTCAATTGAAAAAATTGTCTTTACAACTATTGAGGTAAGCATGTGAAATTCTGTACATGGATAAATTAATAATTTCCTTAAGTACAGTGCGCGCGCTGCAAGTTGTCTGGCCTGAATATAGGTCCAGCGGCGTCGCAAAATATGTTTCGTATTAGAAACATTTACTGCGACGCCATTTCAAGCATCTTCAGGCCGGCTAACTTACAATATATGTAGTGTATTGAATCTTATTGTCTATTCCAACGCAGATTTTTCTGGAACGGGTGTTAGCCCACAGAACTTCAAGGCAACGTGAGTCATTGATTTGGAACGCATCGCCCGGCGCCCTCGGCACGTTAGCCACGTACGGCGACTCGCGGGCGCACTTGCCGCTGGCGGCGCCCTCCCTGGCCGCCCCGACCTGCCCGTCCGCCCCCCTGTCCCCCCTCCCCGCGCCGACGGTGCCCCCGGCAGCTCCGCCACCCACCCCTGGTAACACCTTTACAGCTCTATTGTACGTTCAAGCTACTTCGCCGGCATTACACAAACTCCTTGCTAACATAGCCAGCAGTGAATTTTGTGAAAAGGCAAGTGACTAAACTAATAACATAAGTAATTAACACTGCTTCTCTTTTGTCTTATTTGTGTTTTTTTTTTTCGATATAGGCAAGTATTTACCACAATCTCACCTGATGGTAAGTGACGATGTGGTCTACGGTGGTGCATACTTGCCTAGAAGGTACCTGGTTAAAAGCCTGGGCACACCACGTTTAACGTGCCGTCGAAGCGCGTTTGTAGCGATACGAACGTGAGTCAGACGCAGCCTGTGGACCTTTGTAGGATAAAAGAACGCCGTCGACGGCACGTTAAACGTGGTGTGCACAGGCCCTAAGAATCGGATATTGATATGTACCCATAGGTATGTACCCAAAGATCTATTCTGTTCTGACGAGCTGCAAGCGGTATACGTAGGCTGCAGTCGGGATGCAGCTCGTCTGAATAGACCCTAACTTGATGATGTGATTGTAGGTTGTGTTGGTGTGGGACAGCGAGCGCGCGGCGCCGTCGCTGAAGTCGCTGGCGCGCGGCGCGGGCGACCTGCGCGACCCTCTCCCGGTGCTCGTAGTAGATGCCACCACACACTATCCTGGGTAATTTATCAGTCCTTAATAAAATAAATATCGCCAGACTAACACACCAACTTATGATCCCACACTAAGCAACGCTTGTACTATAGGTCCTGTACAATACAATAATGGGCTGGGGGCGATCCCAGTGACACCCAGACCTAGGCAAATTACGAAAAGACCATTCCGAAATTTGCCCCAGCGGCCTACGCTCGAAACACTGCGCCAAGCGGTCTTAAAATTATATTATTTTATCGTCCCTTTTGCTTGTGTCAAAGTGAGTGTCAATTTTGTTTGCCTGCCTCCTTAGTAAGCCGGGTCGGGCGCGTAAACACGCCTACCCAGCGTTTGTATTCTGTATTTTTTCATATAATAATTTAAATAGAAAATGCTTTAAGGGAATACCTAACCGTTTCAAGATTAGTATGTCTCCAACTGCCAACTTTCTTTGAAGAACTTTGTATATGTGTTACTAGGGAGGAATATTTCCTTCCATACTCCACTTATTTGTGGTTTTAGTGAAAACTTATACATAAGTAAAGTAGTTAAGTTTAAGTAGTTACTATAGCCTTACTATAGCCCATAGATGCATGTAATACCAAATGCATTGCTCTTACGTTGCCGACTTGAGGGGAAGTGGGCCAGAGTAAGGAAAAGGGGGAGGGTTGGGCTTCCGGCTCTCTTACTCACCGTATGAAACGCAGCTAGGTATATAAGCTGTAATCCATTAGCTACAGCCACAGATATAGATTTACATAGATAACGCAAATGCATGTACTTCGCGTGTACGAAACCCCGACCACGCGTCAAGGTTGGTCGCCGCTAACTTACAGTCCGCGCGACTATAGATATAAAATATATGAGTATGAGCGAGATAATTACTCAAGAGAATCGTAGCGGGCGGAGGGGCATCGGCGGCATCGGTGTCTTTGAATCGGTTTGGATTTCCCGTCACTAATGACGTCACAGTAGGTGTTAAAAATTCGGCACGCTTGGTTTCAGTACAAATCGTGATACTTGCGTTATCTATGTAAATCTATATCTGTGGCTACAGCTTAGCTTAACCACAATAAAAAGTTGTTTTATTCTGCAATTTTAATAAACCTAAATGATTTTAGAGAAGGAGTTTCGGCGAGGTGGCAGCCTCTGTGGGCCGTCCCCACGGCTGCGGTCTTCTCTTTAGATGGCGACGCTCCTCTCTTGGCCGAAGAACTAGACTTCGCCTTTCATGTGTGGCAGCAATTTCCTGAGCGTATAGTGGGCTACCCGGCGCGGACTCATTTCTGGGATGAAGCGAAGGTTGTTGCACCCACTTTTTACTAGTTATCGTCCGCTGCGACTCGTTCGTTCTCTTATAAGTGCCTACATGAGTCGATGAAATTTACTAGCCCTCACTCTGAATTTATAGTGGAGTTCAGGTTAGCACGATCTCTGCCGAATATAAGCGTTAAACCTTTATTATTTAGGGACAGTCTACGTCTACATATGGCAACTCTGCGTAGGAGGACCATGCTAACGCATCTATATATGAGTTCGGCCTTAATTTAGAAGAGCGTAAGAATGGGTAGTGGGTGTGGCTATAAGCGAGTGTAATGTGTGGGGCGGGTGTGCGCGCAGGGCGCGTGGGGCTACAGCAGCCGCTGGGGCGGCGCGTACTCCATGGTGCTGGCGGGCGGCGCGCTGGCGCACCGCGGCTGGCTGGCGGCGGCCGCCGCGGCCGCGCCCGCCGCGCGCCGCGCCGTGCGCCGCGCCGGCAACTGCGAGGACATCCTGCTCAACTGCCTCGTGGCGCATCTCACGCGCCGCCCGCCGCTCAAGCTGGCGCAGCGCCGCCGGTACAAGGCCGCGCACCGCAGGTACCCGCCCGATCGCTTCCTCCTCGCCGTCTATACGCCGCGCCGTGACGCGAGCGTCCGGCGAACTTCGACCTGGAGTTGAATAGTACGCCAACCTCGCGGTTCTTCTATGGCAGAGATCCTAGAACCGGGTAATGTGGGCCCCGCGGCCGAGAGATCTGGCCTGTGCGGTCAAATACGTTAGGTCGAAACCATAGTATGTAACAAGAAATCCGAGGCTGAAAGCGCAACTGAGAGTTCTCTGTCATCGAATAAAAACTTATTCTGTGGCCGGATGGCCCGTTGAGGCCGTGGAGACTGAGACACGCGGCCGACGCGCATACACACTTCGGTCAAATCCGGCTGCGCTTTCAGTCCAAATCCGTGACAGAAGATCCGGCCTGGCCTTATTGTGTCGAGGCCCACTGAGACTGCTCTCTGTTAAAAAAAAATTAAAAATTATTTTTATTTATATTTGCTTCTTTGAATTATTTTTTTCTAGATCATCCTGGAGCGACCCCGAACATTTCGTCCAGCGGCAATCCTGTCTGAATACGTTCGCGACCGCTTGGGGCTACATGCCGCTCATGCGGTCTGTGCTCCGACTCGATCCAATTCTATTCAAAGATCCAGTATCGACGCTTAGGAAAAAATACAGAAAAATGGAATTAGTCACATCATAAATTTCCACATATTATTATTATAAAAGGTAGCTGTAGGAAGGAATATAGTAATAATGATGTATCGATGTACTTTTTCTGCATATTTTTCAATGATAGATGAAAACTCTGAATTGAGAACTCTGAATTTTGCCATGCCAAATGAAATGCGAAAAATATATTATTGAAATAGCAAGTAATAATCACCTATTCGCACTCTATGCTTGAACTGAACAAGATCAGTATGACGAGTAAGAAATATATAATTAATATTTATTAGAATAACCAGCGAGCAACTAATTACCAAAGATCATTAAAATACTTAAGCAATTAACTAAGTGACGGTGTTATTTCAAAATATGACTCCGATGACTGAAAGGAAGGACTAAATCGATAGGGACATGGAATTGTGAAATAGAACTTTTGAACTTGGCTTCCTGATCTGTTTACTTTGAATTTTGTTATTTATGTAGTAATATTCGTTCATATTATTATAGGTAGGTAAAAGTACCCACTTAATTAATTGTAAGACCTTGTTAAATTTTAGTTAATATAGATGGCTAATCCTTATGAAATTAAATATGGTATAAACCCTTCGTAATAAGTTTTTCAATTTATTAAATAGGTATTCTCACACATCTATACAAATAAATAAAAAGTGTCTGTTTGTAATGTCGAAATAACACCTTTTCACTAAATGCATATGAAAGTACATACGACACCTATAACAAAAACGCGATTTAATTTTTTTTTGTCTGTCTGTGTGTTTGTTCCGGTTAATCTCCGAAACGGCTGGAACGATTTTGACGGGACTTTTACTGGCAAATAGCTGATGTTATAGGGAGTAACTTAGGAGGCTACTGAACACACACGTTCCAGGTCTCAAATGAAAACGAACTTTATGTCTAAAACTGAAGGTTTATTCTGCAAGCGAACTAGTAGATAACTGTACATACAAATCAAAAAACATCAAAGAACCTTACTAACTAAACTACCCGATACACACGATAGCGCGATCTAATTTTGATATACCGACATCTAGTGACAATTGTCCCTAACAAACACTTTAAACTTGGAATACCCTTAAACAGCTAGTTTAATTTTAGAAAAACAATTAGGGTTCCGCGTAAAAAAATAAAAACACATGAAATCAAAGAGTATCTATGAAACAGCTGGATCGATTTTGACGGGACTTTCACTGGCAGATAGCTGATGTTATAAGCAGTAACTTAGGCTACTTTTATTTTAGAAAAACAAAAAATGGGTCCTGTCGCGCCCGCTCAGAACGCGGGAGCGGGCTTTTTTGTTAAGTTAAAGTCCACGCGGACGAAGTCGCGGGCTCAGCTAGTAGTAAATAAGTACAGAGTAAAGCACAAAAGTGGTTTCAAGGATATTAAACAATAATGTGCATAATTAAATGACTTATACACACTAGCCACTAAAAGTATAAAACAAGGTAAGGTCAACATCGCCTCTTGCATCCGGGTCTCACTTTCATAATCGCACATAGACCCACTCCATACTGAGTAAGGACATAACCATATCTGGAGCACATTATTACATAAAATACATTAATATCTAAATAATATTATGTATGCGCACCGGAACCTATGTAGTCTTAACTTAGTTAACCTTTTAAGTCGCTCAGGGAGGAATAATAGCTATCTCAAATTATATGATGTAGGTCTATCCTGTTTAAGGGGCAACCTATTAAATTCTTGCACCAATTAATTTTATCTTAATTAAAACTCTGCTCTAGGCATGAGCTATTGGACTGGCACTTAGGAAGACTCGCTGGGCCATCGAATTGCACTGGAATTACAAGCATTGCATAAGTAGAACGCAAGCTGACATAACGAATAACTACTTCGCAATGAACGCTAGCGGCGGCCTTGGCCCCGATGGTGGTGGTGCGCGGGCTTTACGCGCTCAGTGTGAACTCCGTGTTGCGCGAAGCACTCGTCAACGTCGTCCGCAGGCCCGGTGCGCGAGCGCATCAACAACGCCGACTGCATCGCATCGTTAGGTAAATGTGATGCCATTTACCACTAACAAAAATTTACTCATTAATTTTATTCAGATATTATTAAATTTTAATAAATATTTGTTTGTACCAAGTGATGTTAAGCAACAGTGGATTAAGTGTACCTACTGAGTATCGAAAACGTCTCTAATATTTTTGTGTGACTGCATTATTGCAACATGAAGTTCGGTAGATATAATATCGCAATAGGTATTCGCTAATTAACTAATAGCATTTGGTCTTGCAATGTCCGTCAAGTTGACTTGCTTGGGATGTTGTAACGACGTCCTCGTCGTATGACCGTCGTCGTTTGGGTAGCGAATATAGGTACACTTAAGATAAAAGTGCTAAAGTATTTATTTAACTAAAAAAAAAAATAGGGGATAAGGGGGTAAAGTACTCTTTTAACCTATGGGGATTTATACATCCGTAGGAACGTCATGTTTTATAATTATAATATTATTTGTGTATTTGCGCTATACCAACTCAAGGGACAAATCCGATTATGTAAGTAAGTATACCTATTTAGATTCCTGAACATAACTCCGTAAGCCTTATAAGTTGGAGCAATAGGTGAGAGATAGCGAAGTTGATCTTGCGAGACCGGTTTCGGTTTTCCGCAGTTCTATTCTATGTTACGAAAGAACTTAAACGTAAATAAAAATAACAAAAGGTGCATTGCACCCACCTGTGACACTTTGAAAAGAGCACGCATGTAATTACCTACATGTTAGTAACTCCTTATGTAGTAGTAGTAGATGAGAACGCTTATAGTAATATTCAACACTAATTTATCCGCGGCTTTGCATGCGTAGCCGTTGAAGATATAAATAGCATATTTGTTAATCCAAGCTCCAGACCATAACATACGTATACGGAACCAAATTTGATTTAAATACGTTCAACTGTTCTTTTCGTAATACTCAATGAGACTACAAACAAACATTTTTAATAAGTAAGGACTCCCTATACATAGATGGGACCAATATAGGATGCTGAACTTCCCTATACATAACGTAGATTCAAAAATAGTGTAAAAAGAACAGAATCAACCTATGTGACCTTATAAACACATAATAATCTTGGAAACAAAGACTCTTGCAAAAACGTTAATGACAGAGGTTGTGTCTTCAATATAACATAACTCACCCTTAATGCCGTTTTATAATGCTTTCTAATACATTTTAATTCTTGGTAGGCTGTTATTTTATGTACTTTATGTCTGTGGTAATTATTTATTTATTTATTTACTCAATATATACAAATATTTTTACAGCCTAGACCCAATGCGATATTGTTGCAAACTTAAAAATAATTCTGTTTTTATTTAACACTAAGTAGCTGTGCCCACGGACTTCGTCCGCGTAGTATTTAACGTAACAAAAATTTCGGGATTATCTGGATAAAAAGTATCCTATATGTTAATCCCGGTTATAAACTATCTGTGTTCCAAATTTCATTCAAATCCGTTCAGTAGTTTTTGCGTGAAGGATTAACAAACATACATACATACATACATCCACACTCACAAACTTTCACATTTATATTAGTAGGATAGCAAATTCTATATGTAGCTGTTCTTGTAAATTCACCCAAAGTGCAACAGAATAAGTCCAAGTCCTCAGCAATGAGGTTGAGAGTGCGGAGTGCGCTCGTGAGCGGCGCCTCGCGCAGCAAGTTAGTTCGCGCGCACGGTTCCACCAGCAACCGCGGCTGACGACGACGACCCACATACCCGTCTGGCACGGCTAGCTCCACTCTTCGCAATATATCCGCATTGTGTATCTTCCCTCTAATTACCTTCAAGATATAAGTCACTAGTTATTATTATAACTTCGATATCCACGAATAAACAATATCGTCATGCGACACGACGAAAGTCCATTACAATAGTTCTTATATCACGTGTAGGGTGTAGGTAATATAAACTCGGGAAGGGTTAAGCGGACTATTCGATAAAATAATTACGTATGTAAGACTATGTGACTATGACCATCCTACTAATATTACAAGGTGACACATAATGGGTATACTATTTTTTTTGCAACTTAACTTTGTAAATCTCAAACTATCGGCTTTGTGGGACAGTTGAAGTACTAAAGGTTTTGTACACTTGTGAAATCGGTCAACAGCTGTATTCCTGTAACACCTTTTGTTTTTCAAGTTCCCTCCATAGCTGATGGTTTTAGAATTACAAAGTTAAGTTTTGAAAAAAAAAGTATACCCATTATGTGTCACCTTGTATAAATGTGAAAGTTTGTGAGTGTGGATGTATGTATGTATGTTTGTTACTCCTTCACGCAAAAACTACTGAACGGATTTGGATGAAATTTGGAACACAGATAGTTTATAACCGGGATTAACATATAGGATACTTTTTATCCCGATAATCCCGAAATTTTTGTTACGTTAAATACTACGCGGACGAAGTCCATGGGCACAGCTAGTGTTCTTAATAATTCCATGATTATTACCTACTGACTAGTAGATAACAAACCTTCCGGAATTGCATAAAAAATCAAATAAGTAAGTACCTACTAAGCTGTACAATATTCTTTAAATTTTAGAAACAGGGTTTATAGCGACATTTACTCCTACTCAAGGCAATAAAATACCAATAGTTTTTTTTTATAATTCGATATTATTTTTTATCTCAGGGGAGGTGCCGGAGCATAAAGGACATTGGAAATGGCGCGCGGGGTGCGGGGCACCGTTTTAGGTGCCATTTTAATCATCGCTATTGCGGCACCGTGCATTACTCCACAGCGGGTACGTAACGACATACTTACTTTCTGGATAATCTATAGACATTTATGGAATAATTGTGTCTACAAGAGAGGGCAGACGACTTTTGTGAACCCATATTTCGCCGATGGTAAGAGTCCAAATCTAAATGTTATTGTGGCGAGCCTTGTGCACCTTAATTCTTTCTTTATTACTAACTTATTTTGAGAGACAAAATTCTGATAACTGTTTTTTAGAATATATAGATAGTGCTTCAAAAGGCTTATAAGGAGTTTGGTTCGTTTGGGTTGGCAATTTTCACACCAACTTTGAAAGACATGCAGGCTAACTCATGATGTGTAACTACCTTTATTCCTATAGGCACAATTTGATCCTGGATAATATTGAATTCGTTTTATGACACTATCTCTAGTGTAATAAAATTTAATTGAAATATTTTGACGACTGGGTGGCGCAGTGGTTCGAGCTCACGGCTCTCTGTACTGAGTGGGTTCGATTCCCGCCAGGGAAGTTTAGGAAATGGCCTTTTCGTAATTTGCCCTGGTCTGGGTGTCTCTGAGATCACCCGCAATCCATTGTACGGTTCCCATGTACAAGATATGCTTAGTTTGGGACCATACAGTTGGTGTGTTGGCCTGGCGATATTTATTTATTTTATATAATTACCTGATCATTATTTTCCTTGCAGCCAACAGCTGATGAAATAATAGAAAAAGATCAATCTATAAGACATGCAGCAGTTAGAGCTGGCAGACACGTCGCCGTAACTCCGAAACGTGGCTTTTTCGGAACAATTTTTCAACTAATTGTCCAGGTATTATTCATACAGAAACTAGGTAATATGAATGTGATAACGTTTCATTACAAGTAATCTTTAAATAAATAAGAAAGAAAATCAGTCCAATAGGCCATTTTCGGTAAGCAAGGTATACATGAAAATGTAATCCCACTCCACGATTAATAACGAACTTCTTAATTTTACAGCAAATCAACGACACCAAAAGCGCATATACCCAAATATCAGATTTAGTAAATAATCAGTTTGCAGATGATAATGTGAGTATCGAGCCAGAATAATAATTATGCCTAAGTGTCAAAGACCTACTTAATGGTACAATTTTGAAACTTCGCAGGCTGTGACCAAAGCACCAGATCCGTCAAATAACGGAACAACTGAAACGCCAAAGATTACCAGAGCTGAGTTCCTTAGAATACTTGATCGTAATTTAAAAGGTTTGAATCGGCTTCGTAACTTGGAATGGCGAGAAGCGAATAAGGCAAGTCATATTATGTAAATCTACTATATAAAAATAAGTCGGGTTTTCCTTCCTGACGCTATAACTCCAGAACGCACGAACCGATTTCCACGGTTTTGCATTCGTTGGAAAGGTCTCGGGCTCCGTGAGGTTTATAGCAAAGAAAATTCAGGAAAAATTTCAACAGAACGCGGACGGAGTCGCGGGGCACAGCTAGTCTAAATATATAACTCAAAGGTGACTGACTGACATAGTAATCTATTAACGCACAGTCCAAACCACTGGACGGATCGGGCTGAAATTTGGCATGCAGGTAGATGTTATGAGGCATAAGCTAAGAAAAGATTTTGATTAATTCTACCCCCAAGGGGATAAAAGTTAAATTACACGCAGACGAAGTCGCGGGCACAGCTAGTTATATAATAAGTTCCTTAATCGTGAATAGAAAAACCTGCTCATTTTGTGAAAAACGCATTGTGTGTCATGCCGCGCTGGGTCAGCGTAGCCTATGGGCCGAATCCCGCTCGCAGTGAGGGGGAATGTGCCCGTTATCATGGCAACAAGCTCGCCCCCTATAACTTCAGCACCAAAATATGGGTGCGGGGCAGTGCCTCTCCCACCTCTTCGGGGACTATAGGCGTGGTGGTGTATTTTAATGCAAGATTGTGCAAAGTGCACCGCTAATTACCGCCTTTAAACCTACATTTTTTACTATCTTTTTAGGATTCAGCAGCGAACTTACGAGCGTATAAAGACGAAATATTTAATGGAAAAAGAAATAGAAACTCGAGATAGCAGACTATAATACCCAGATATGTATGTATTGGGTACCTATATGTATAAATGCCATATCACCTTAATTTAGTAGTTTAATATGCGGTAAGGTATCCCGTCCAATAATGATACAAATTGTAATCGTGAGGTGAGTCTACGTGGAGCCATAGAGCCAAAGAGCTCGCAGTTCCGCCTGGGTTTCCATTGTAAATGAAGCACAGGACCATCGCCTCCCTCTTCTGTGCGCTTATCGTTGGTATACAATATATGTACAATGGTAGATTTTTTAAAATATTACTTTGCTGGTTTCCCATTTGCTGCTGTAGTATGAGCGAGTGAGTAATCTTAATATCCTGGCATTAGGGTTCGCATTCATGTAACTGGTGATAGATACTTATAATTTTCGGAGGCCCCGCGATTCTAGTTGGATGGAAAATTATTGTTCGTATAAAATCTTGAAAAAGTAACCATTTAGTTTTATTCAATCCTATCTAAGTAAAATAAATAGTCACTATTATTAATATTCATAAAATTGAAAGTAATATAGTAGAATGCCATTCATGTCACATGATGGGTGGTTACCGAAGGTGGTTACTGAAATGTAACTCTACGATGTTTGACTACTTTTAAATAAACATTTTTTTAATTTGAGTACGTGGACAGGTACTTACTTACGTATTGCAGAAAAAATAAAACATTTTTGCTATAACATTTTTGTTTTGTTACATAAAAAATTAATTAACATTTTCTTGCACCTGAGTTTCTTTAACTTTCCTCTTAGTAAATATCTGTAATATCGCACGGCATTCGGGAAACAATTCAAATTTTGTTTTAATTATTTCTGTTTTAATACATTTTTTTACCCGTTCCTCTTCTAACATTATTTGTAGAGCTTTATCGTGTGTGAGATATGAAAGATCCTTTGCTTTAATTTTAAGATCACTCCTGTCAGCACCGTCAACCTGAAAATTGCATATAGGATAATGTTAAACACTCACTATTTATTAGACATTCCCTTCGGCCTGTATGGAAACCTTTTTAGAGAAGCCGGCACGTATCATGACGGAGCTTAAATACTTTTTGAAGTATTTCTTGGTTGAACTAACACAGTCTTTGTGAGTAAAGGCGCACGGCAGCCTCTGTTATCTACACAAAGCTCAGCGATGCAGTTTTTCTTCATATATCTTCCTCAATTATACTTACTTTACATAAAAATGATAGTGTGTAGTCATCGTCGACTTTCGGCCATCTTTGGTCCAGTACATTTTTATCCCAGTCAATAAATTTCGATGTTTCACACGTCCTGTGCGGCGCTGACAGGAAGCCCGCCCACAGCTCGGAACAAAAGTGCGGCGTCACCGGCGCCAACATGATGATCAACACCGCAAGAGCATTTTCAAATTCTGTGCTTTTAGCGATAACTTCCGGCGGTACATTGTTCTGTAAGCATCAATCAAGTTATTCCCACGTAATATAATATTCATTATGTTGTTTTAACAACATAGCCGTGAGCTGAATAGCTGACTGACAGAGAACGCACAGCCTATACCGATGGCTTTGGAAGCATTCAATTTTCCAAAGAAGTGCCATAAATAACGAAGTAGAGCACAAAGCGAGGATTTAAAAAAAATCGTACCCTAAGGGGGTAAATAAGGAATGAAAGTCTGTATGGATAGCAGTGATAGCCGATTGGTTAAGCACGCGTCTTGCGGGCACTAGGTCCTGGGTTCAAACCCCGCCCCGCAACCCTGGGTTTTTCTAAATCTATGTGCGAATCATAGTGTCTTTATGATTATCACTCGCTCACGGTGAACGAAAACATCGTGAGGAAACCTGCATGTCTTAGAAAACCTAAACAATTTTGGAAAGACATGTGAAATCCGCCCACCTGCACGGGGCCAGTGTGGTTGAATACGGCTTGATTCCCCTCGTAGTGAGGGGAGGCCCGTGCCCAGGAGTGGGACGTCAAAAAGGCTAAATTAGTATTATTTTTTATTAATATGGAACTGTGATCGGGCACACAGCTAGTTACGTAATAAAATGCTAAACAGTACTGAGCTCATCTGGGTTGCACTATTCTAGAGAAATAAAATATTACCCTTAAAGTATTAGTTAAACTCTGGAGTCTCGAGATGCCAACACTGAATTGTTGCGTGTATTTAAAATGGTAAGTTGTGGTTGCAGTTAAATAGTTCCTCGATTCGCAGATCTTGCGTTCATATTCGTCAAATTCTTCAGTCCTCAATTTATTTATGTTGCCGACAGAATTGCGGTGTTTCAGGAATTCTCTCATAGTCATCCATAAGCGTCGTTGAAAATTGAGTACACCGGGTAATGCTGTATAATAATGTATTAATATAAAATAAAAATATTAATTAATACTAAATTAACACACCGAATTGTATGGTTCCAAGCGAAGAAACGCTTGTACTACGGTCACCATAAAACGAACTGGGGGCGATTCCAGGGACAGTTCTACACGCGCGTAAGCACGCAGGAGGCGACTCTGATGCCGTAAATATTGACAAAATAGTAAAATGAAAGTGTCTGTATGTAATTTTAAAAGAACAGCTTTTCACTAAATCCATATAAAAGTATTTAGGCATAATTGCCTAATTAATATACATATACTTAAAAAAACTTTTTTTTTATATATTAGTCTGTCAGTCTGTTTCATCCGGCTAATCTCCTGGCCAGCTGTTTGCCGGCTTTTGACGGTACTTTTACTGGCATAGCTGATAAGGAGTAACTTAGGCTACTTTTAATTTCTCGAAGTAACACGCAGGCGGAGCCGCGCTCCGACGGCTAATATATAAAAAAAATTAAAAACTCACTCGCATCCGACCAGCGCCGCGCCGTGGCCGGCGGCACATCGGCAAGCATCAGCAACTTCGTCGTGTCGCATCCATATGTCGACAGCAACCTTTGCGGATTTTCACCATTATATTTTGATTTGCTCATCTTTTCCCATTGGACCAACACAGGTTCACCTGTAATCTTTTCTTTATACTCTTTTCCAACTTTTTCCACTTGATCAGGTGAGATATATTTTCCGGAAGATTTTAATTTATATGACTGCCCCATTATCATTCCCTGAACTAAAAGCTTTTTGAATGGCTCTCTTGTGGGTGTCCATCCCAGGGAATGCAAGAAATGGCTCATAAATCGGGCATAATATAAATGTAATACAGCATGTTCTTTTCCTCCTACATATATGTCAATAGGGGTGTGGTTAATGATACACTCTTTGGAAAACGGCATTTTTGCATTGTGTGGGTCTAAAAAACGATAATAGTACCATGAAGAATCCACAAATGTGTCCATAGTGTCTGTTTCCCTCTTGGCACTTGACTGACATTTGGGACATTTACAATTTACCCAGTCATCTAGTTTGTCTAAAGTCTGTATACCAGCTTCTTTAGCTTCCACTATTGGTAATTCAACAGGAAGATCCTCATAAGGAACAGGGACTGCACCGCAGCTGCTACAATGAACTATTGGAATCGGTGTTCCCCAATATCTCTGTCTGGATATTAGCCAATCTTTCAGCTTAGAACTAACATAATAGCCACCTACGTTTTTACTACGTGCAATATCAACTGCCTGTTGATTATGCATTTCAATATTAATTGACTTGTTTCTATTCATAACAGGAATATCTAATGAAGTAGCTATGTTTCGGTCTTCCTCGTCATAAGCAGAACAGCCTATGTATACATCTCTGCCAATTGGATAATTAATATCATCAGTAATGTAAACTGGCATGTTACAATTAGTTATTGGATTAAAACTTGTAAGATACTTAATCCCTTTATCTTTAAGTTCTTGAGCTAGAACATGGCTGCTGGTTATGGTTAAGAAATCTCCATGTATAAACTTGTAAGGATCAGAGGACCACACATCGAAATTTGTGGTTGCATTATTGATATCAAGTTTGAAAGTTACTACAACACCATCACATTCACCAATCCAATGTTTTTGTAAATTAATAATGTCTTTCCAATTTTCTAACTCATCACTGTCAAGGCCATCAAATAATTGTTTTGCAAATTGTGTCGTTTTTATAAACCACTGGGTGAGGTACTTCTTTTCAACTTTAACTCCAGATCTCCAAGAACACCCAAGATCATCTACTTGTTCATCTGCTAATACAGTTTTATCTATGGGATCCCAGTTGACTTGTGCCTGAAACAATAAGATTTTTTATAAATAGTTATAAGTGTGTAAAGTGAGGTATAAATGAGGTATCAAGATGATTAAATTATACTTAACAATACATATTTTGATTGTTACTTGCCTTACTCTGATAGACTAATCCTTTTTCATGTAATTTCAAAAATATATATTGTGTCCACTTGTAATATTGGGGATCACAAGTTGATAGTTCTCTACTCCAGTCAAAGTTGATTCCTAAATCTATAAGTTGATTTCTCATCAAATTTATATTGGACTTTGTCCATTGGTGAGGCTGAATATTACGTTCTATAGCCGCATTTTCTGCAGGTAGACCAAATGCATCCCACCCCATTGGGTGTATAGGATTATTGCCATTTAGTTTTTGAAACCTTGCAATAGTGTCTGAAATTGAATAGACACGAACATGCCCCATGTGAAGATTCCCCGATGGATATGGGAACATTGGTAAAACATAATAAGGATTTTTATTGTTACAATTGTTAAAAGATTTGTGCACCACATCATTTGACCAGTGTTTCTCAATATGACATTTAATTTCTGTATTAAGGTCTTCATCCTGTAAAATAACATTAAGTGATTTGGTAGATATTCTAAAGTTTTATTAAAATCGCTATAAAATAATGGTTATTTTATAAAAGCGAGTGTGAGTCTGAGCCATTCATCACAATATCTCTGACACTATGAGCCTTACGAACTTGAAATTTGGCCCGTGTCTTCCAGGGTACGGCCTTTATATACTCGCGAAGGATTTTACTCTGCGTGAAGTATAGTAATATGTATTACAAAAAAATACTTACCCATTTATTCAAACAACTTTTGTGTCTGTTATACAAAGGAGAAAAAAGTCTTGTACTTGTGGGAAAGGGACGAATACATTTTTTCAATAGATTGAATTGGAGAACTGGCATTATATAGGCAATCTATTTATAATAATTAGCAGAAAAGAAATATGTTTCAAAGTTGCCTATATATTTTATGCAGTCTATCTGTAAATCTGTGTATCCTATAAATGTGTTTCATCAATTATATTATGATCCATAATTTCATTTTGTGTAGATTTTTATTACACTGTAAATTACAAATAATGAAATATAGATAGATGATCACATTTATTTTTTATAGTAAATAAATAAAATCGCAAAAGTGACCTCCATCCGCAATCACAGATTATTTTTATCCATAGAGCATACAAGTACATTTTCCACATCCACAGACTAATTAGGGCCAAAGATAATAGCCAAGAACCTTGGAAATACCACGTAACGTATATTTTGATATGTTAAATATATATACTAGCTGTGCCCGTGACTTCGTCCGCGTGGAATAGTCCCCTATTGTTATTTTACACCTTTGAGGGTAAAACTTTTACAAACTTTGAATGTCATATTAATTTATATCAAATGAACGGCATAAAATAAGTTTCAAGCTTCTAGCTCTAAAACTGACGTTACTTCCACATAACTTTTCATCCCCCCCTTTCAACCCTTTTTTCAAATTTCAAAGTAGCCTATGTCCTTTCCCAGGCTCTAGACTATCTGTGTACCAAATTTCATTTAAATCAGTTCGGTAGTTTTGGAGTGATAACGCGACAGACAGACAGACAAGAGTTACTTTTGCATTTATAATATTGGTAAGGATATGTGTTACACAAGAATTGTATTATCATATTTTTGGTGTTATATAATACGTAGTATTTATAAGTCTGTGGTTATATAATAATTATCATCTTCTTGAATACAATCAATAAAGCAAAGCCAATCTATTTTGAATCACTTTTTTGAAGCGAAGCTTCTTTACGGACGTTCGGGGCGCTCGCTGCCCGGGCACTAAAACCGTAAAAAGCGTTACGCGTTACACGTAACGCGTAACGCGTATTTTTATGTTACACTGCCTACCCTGTTTCAAAACCCTATGCACGCCACTTATAATATATCTAATATCTACTGCAAAGCTTCGCTTCTTTCGGGCGTCCCTAGACGGCACTGATTTTTTCATTAATTACTTAACCAAAAATCCTTGTTAGGCACGTGGGCATGTGCGTGGGCAAACCTCAATCTGGTTATTATTATGCAAATAATCTGCCATATCTGTAGCTATAATCCAATACAACACTCTGTGATACAATACAATCACTGAAACCTAGTTTTGATTGGTACCAGAAAATGAGTGCCGCGGGAACCCAAAGTTATAAGTTTGTGGCAAAGACTTGTTTGTGGAAATTTAAATCTGATCCACGGAGAAAGACAAAAGATGCTCTTTGCATGCAATTCACTCTAATGCAGAATTATGTACTCTACTGTACTCAAGAAGGTTTGACTGTACCAAAGACTACTATTGTATACTGGACTGTAGTATCTGCTAAGACTTGTTTGAAATATTACAACTCTGTGGTAAATAACAAATTATTACAACCACCGAGGTGGTTACAACTTGGCAAGGACATTTGCGCACCTTATTCAAGGATTCTTTTGGAATGCATGGAATTTCATTTTTTTGGAATGCATGGTCTCTTTTCACAGTTATGTTTATATGTCTATGGATTTGACATTCGAATGTCATAGAGTTGATAGATATCCAGCGTCAGTCAGCTGTCTGGATGTTCAGCGTAGCCAATTTGTGGGGAATTCCGCATATTAAGGGGAATCTGGAATTGATTGGGGATTGCAATTATTCGGGGGAAAATGCAGAGATTTTGACATATCACTCTTAAATAATATCTATATCATACTTCGATAGTTAAATGGCTAATTATTAATTTGTAGTATACTTCGATATTTGTTGAGCATTATGAGAGCTTCTTTGGTCGGTCTCAGGTCTGAGAATGATCATGAGTACATTTTTATATGTCATTTTGTCATGGTATGCCATAAGAATGACATTTCAGACTCAGATTTAAGATCAATTTATTCATATGGGACTAATTGCTAATACTGCCCTTTTCGAACGCATTGGCTGAGCGAAAGTTTAGTGTCCTTTAAAATTTTTCAACCTGAAATCCGCAAAGACGAAATACTGATAGTACCTACTTAGTACATAACAACAAGAGTAGGAATTATGAAACTGGAAGGCAGTTTACCCGTAACCTGTCCAGCAAAATGCTTTCAACATAAAAATAGAAAAGTGTGATATGATAGATATCAAATAAATATCATTTGAAGACATGCATCTTATGTAATTTCTTAAAATAATTTTGAGGGGACTGTTTGTGACCATCAGCGGATTATTTTCCCAAAATAAGGGGACTTCGATGAATTGCTATTGGCAACCCTGGATATTATTTATTTTGTAGTACATAGTTACCTACCTACCTAAAATTCGTGTAATTTTTCGATAAAAGTTTCATTTAATTTTCGTTAGGTCAAAAAAATGGCGCGGCCTGGAAAAGACGAGCCTTCTGAGGAAGCAAAGAAGATAGTCGACGATGCAAAGAATTTTATCGAAAAAGCTATAAGTGATATTGGCAAGACTTCGGCAACAAAGCAGTTAATTTTAGGCACTGCGTCAGGATGGTAAGTGCAGCTTTTCATGCAATGTAATCAATTCGCTGAAGTAGGTCGGTACTAGACTTCAGATTCAATCGAATATTAGAATTCCGCCCTCCACCTAATCGATCGAACATTTTCTTTTGTTGGACTTCATGCCATGAGTCATCATGCATACGATGAATAAAACAAACATGATCTAATCCATCGACAATCTTGGCTGTGCATGCAGCAATGCATAACTATGTAGGTACGTAAATACCATCTGCTTGTACTGTTTGTTTAGTTTATTATTTGTTAAAATATACATTGTTATGTATGTAAGTACATCTTTTTAGGATCACTGGCTTTATTTCTATGAAGATTGGAAAAATTGCTGCTGTTGGCCTGGGCGGAAGTGTAATTTTGCTTCATATTGCCAGCCAAAAAGGCTACATTGATATAAACTGGGAAAAAATCAACAAGAAAGTTGATAAAATCAGTGATAAAATTGAAAAAGAGGCTACAGGCAGATCTCCAGACTGGTTTGAGAAAGTAAGTTCACTTTTTAAATACAAAGTTACCAAATATCAATCAACAACTAGATTTTAAATCAAAATTTTAGCAATTGCATAGCTTGTGTAATATTTTTTCTTAAAAGTTACTTTTTCTAATAATTTAGATGAATTACTTAGATTGGCTTACCTCTTCCTGAACTATTATGTAGGTACCTTAAGATTAGTACCATGTATCCACAGCTGTCCATGCATCCATATTCCCATTAGTTTACAGGAAAGTATTGCCTATTAATAGGAATATTTACAAGTAGCTCCATTAAATGAGAAAATAATATGAAGTGGGTCCTTACAATATCTTTTAAATTTAAATAAATATATTGAACTTCAATTTATTTGTTACAGGTATTAGTGTTTGTCAAAAATAATTCCTATTATTCGGCAGGCTTTACTGGAGGATTCTTTTTTGGCATTGCATCATCATAAATAAACAAAATGTCTTAAGTTCTAGGCTTATATTAGTTTAAAACTTCCTTATTCAGTGCCATTGTTGCCCTTATTTACCTGTTCGGTAAAGCCCTCTGATTTCTTTTCAGTTTGTCAAAATGTTTTTTCTTTTGTATGTTCCTTCCACCTTCCAATTATTACCAACACAATAAGTAATAAAGAATGGAGTTATTACTGAAGAAGGTTACACATAATTTGTTTATGTATAAATTGATAAACAATAAATATACTTTGCAATGCTTGGTATTTTTTATTGATCTTGTGCTAGATATAAAATATACTATTTAGTTTGCTATAGAGCCTGCCTAGTAGGTATGCACATGGGTTAATGTTTAGATCATCTACATTTTATTTTATGGGACTCCTAAGTCATGATGAGTTCTTATGTAATATCGCTTGTAAGGTGTGACAATTATAGACCTATAACAATAATAGCAATGTAATTGATTTCTAAAACATAATGTAATTTTTATTTATTGTTTTTAAAGGTAGAACGATTTGTGGATCGTAAATTGGATAAAGCTGAAGATCTATTGAAGAAAAAAGAAGTGAAGGCCAAGCGATGGTACAATAACTTTACTGCAGATGATCATTACCGTGCTACAGAATCGCACGTGTTTTTAACATCGTTTGTTGCTGGAATGGCAATTGGGTTGATTTGTGGAAAATAGGATGTGTGTAGGGTACCTACACTATCCAAAATTAATATGTTGGAGTCATTAGGCATATTAATATCTTGTTTAACAACCTACATTAAAATCTAATGTACTTTGCATATTCTAATCTATTAGCCTGGTTGTAACCTTATTAATTAGAATCTTCCTTCTATATGTTAAAAGTTAATAAATTATTCTTATTAAATGTTAAGTAGTTACTAATTATAAAGAAGCTTGTTTTAAATTTAGAATAAACTTAGTTTGCATAATGTTATTTCAGAAATTATTGTGTAGGTAGGTATACTATGTATGCATTACTTAATAATTTGAAAATGATAATAAAAATGTAATCTCAAACTTCTAAAATATTTTTTTATTGTAGTAGTCAAACAATTCTCTTGGCGTCAAACTTTCCAGATATTTTTTATATTTTGTAATATAATCCTTTTTCAATAAGTACACAGCACGACTGTATTGCTTTTTGGCACTTTGTGGTAACAATGGCCACGGAGTACATTTATCTTTGTCTAACATGAGATATAATTCCTTACCAGTTCTGTAAAATAAATAGAAAATTTATATGTATAATGCTTCTAACTGTAAGTAACTCTATTTATTTATAACAGTAACACAGATCATAGGTGTTGATCTTACTTTCACTTAAGTACAATTAACATTCAAGTAAATTCAAAACTATGTTAATTTTGTTACATGATTTGCCCATTGAGTTAAAAATAAAGGGTTGTTTAACTCACTTTACTGTAGGTGGAGCAGGTTCAGATATAATATGTTCTGTTTGATGGTCTTCACCTCTAGTTATTTCAACTTGCTTAGTGTTATCGAGTTGTACAACTTCTCTGTAAATTGAAATAGTACACATTCAAATTCATGGTATAACTATTTCCAATGCCACTGAAATTTTAAATCCTCAATTTATGGATTTGGTTAAAAAATAACATACATACCTATCTGTTTCTGTCTGATTCACAGTATCAGGAGTCTCATCATTATCACATATTAATTGATTGTTGCATTCAGACTCCGTCTGGTCTATCTGTGGTGAAGTGTTCTTAGCTTCCTCAGTTTGTGATGTGACTGCTTCAACAAGCATGTCAGATTGTTCATCAGTAATTACTGCAATACTGTCTTGACAAGTTGGATTAAATTTCCTAAAAATACATACAATTATTTTCAAATTATATTTGATCTTTGGACAAGGCTGGTAGGCAAGGTTTACAAATAAATACATATCTTATTCCGTTCCTGAATTACTATAATGAGCCTACATAATTGAAAAAGGTTAAGATCTTGCCCACTAGTTTTTTTATGTATGTGCTACTACCCAATGCTCTAGTATTAATACTGGTATTATTTTATTTGATGTTACTACATCTACATAATACTCCTGCAAGCACAATCATGATAGATAAGAGATAAGGTACCTATTAGGTTCTCTTTTTTTTTTCATAAATGGTTCAGCTTCCTTTAAACGTTCAGCAAGATACTGGTTGTATTTAATTTTATACTCATTGTACTGGCTGTAGAACTGTTGTCTTTCTGATTCACTCAAGGAATTCCAACTTTTATAAACCTCATCCATTGGATGAGAATACTGGAATTAAAATTTGTTATTGGTTTTATGATGATAAAACGTAATATATTTTAAATCCTAATATTAGATGAACGAAACGTTACTTACCCTAGATTCTATTGTGTGCTTTCGTTTATGATACATTTCCGCGTAATAGCGGAAAGCATTTTGCGGTAATTTCTTCTTTCTTGGCCCCATACTTGCTATCACAGACCAATAAGAGAACAAGTTATTTTAAGTTAAGTTAGTATGCCACTTGTTGCTACCTACAACCCAGTTTACAGTAGCTACCCATATAATATAATACTCTGTGACCTAATTGGTGTATTTATTGCACTTGGCAGTACAATTAGAACAGCTTAGTATAAGAAAGTATTTATTAACGTGTTTTCATCTCTGAAATCGAAATCTCGCAAGTTATCTGGCGAATGTATTTTTTTATGCGACCTAGAGGAGTAGTTTGTTTTTTGGGTTAGGCATTGATTTTCGCATTTAGCCAATGTCAAGTAAAATAATACTGACTGCTGGCCAAGTCGGCCGATACTGACATATCCGCTGTCATCGAAAGAATAAGATGCGCTTTAGATTAGGGATGGACATTCACCATAAAAATCCATTATGAATTTATCGTAATTTTTTTAGCATGAAAATTTGATGTATAAATAATCGATTTTTCTTTAAAAAATAATCGATGTTTTATATTTATTTATTTATTTTCTCAATACATACAAACATCTTTACAGGCTAGACCCAATGCGATATTGTTGCAAACTTAAAAATTAAAAATAATATAACTGTTTTTATTTAACATATCAAATTCTATTATATATCTATATTAATCGATTGTTTCTAATTTTTTCTATAAATTCCAAAATAAACGCCAAAATATTGTAAATCACAGTTATAATAATAAAAAAACTAAACAATAGAAATAGTAATTCGACCCTTAGACCATTTATTTATCTATGGACTAGCCTTACATGATCATTCCCCTCTGCCAAGGTATAAGAACAATAAGGTCTAACACGTTTATAAAAAGTGTATATGGAATCGATTTAATCAAAGTCAGTATCGTTTTCGATGTGAAAGGTGCTCCATAAAAAATGCCGACCTGCGCTATAAACCATTGCAAGAAGAGGTCAAACACCTCTAATCTACAAAAAAGCGGAGTAACGTTTCATATGTAAGTGTTTTTGGTGTAAATAATCCCTTATTTCTAACTAAAATAAATAAAATATAAAATGCCATAAAAATCGAAAACATTATCGATTAAACAATCGAGTACGAAATAATTGAAAAGTGTAGTATGGTATCTCGAGTTCGCCATTTTGAATAGTGTTGCGGCAGTGATAAATTTATGATTGTGGACGTGTATCGATAAAATTATATTTTTTTGAGATTTTATTATATTTTACTTTAAATTATATATAGTAAAAATATAATTACTTATTGTTATTTTTTAACTTATCATTATTCCACTATTTTTCCAGATTTCCCAAAGACCCTCAATTAAAACCAAATGGGAAAAATCTTGCAATAGAAAGAGGGGTTGGGAACCTACTCGCACAAGTATTATTTGTTCAGTACACTTTGATTCGTCGCAATTCCAATGTTTATCTAATAAACGACGATAAAATAGTAGATAATGCCGTACCAATATTTTTTTTTAGCTGATGCCGTAAGTATTTTATTTATACTTCTACTGACATGATTCTAAAAAAATATTTCACTGATATATACACGTGAAGTATATATAAGTGATGCAGTAGAAGTTTCACCTTGTATATTGTCGTAAAATATTATTTATTTTAAATGTTTCATTACCACAGCGAGGGATTTTTTTAAAGTAATGCATAAACGATAAATCATCGTACTGTATAAGATACCATAATGTACAAAATAATTCATATTTTGTATTAGATGAAGAAATGCAGACGTCTATGCAATATTTTTGTGATGATGAGCAAGTAAAACTATCGATATATCTAATTAGAAATATCGATATTGGTTTCTCCCTATTGCACTTAGTGTCTTACAATCGTAAATTCTTGCATGTTGACGTATTTGACCGATTAGTGTGCGTAAAAGTTACTAGTGTTGAATATTTATTTAAGTGTGCATTCATAATGAAATTTGTTTTTTAGTAATTGTGCATCATTTCTTTGTAGTGGTTACCTCGTCCCCCTCAAAATCTGACAGAATTTTTTATTAGTAAAATGAAGCACGTCACGCCTCCTTTAGTTAACACCTCTCTGATTCGACCTAATAGAAGATCGCGCTCCGGCTACACTTAAATATGGGGGTGTGGCAGATAAAATCGATTATATCCATTTTTAAAATCACTCGTAAAAATCAATTATTTTTTCACATCCCTACTTTGGATGATGCGCTATTTCCTCAAAATATGTCCACAGGGCTTGATTGAAGCTTATTTATTTGACGAAGTCTGTGATTTGACACAGTGGTTTGAGGTACTCTGTGCCTGTATTGGTCTGTTGTGGTGCCCTTACTTACGTAGTATTGTATTCTCTTTGGTGGTGCCTGTTAGTATATACAAGCATAGATGTATACAAGGTACTCTGTGGTGCCTGTGGACGGCCTTGCTTACGTGTGCGTACTGCGTGTGCATAATAAACTATAAAAATATTTTGTTATAATATTTACCTTTTCAAGTCAAGTATAAAGGTACCAAACCAAGGTTTAGTCTGTGCTTCCAACACAGTGTTCCTGTTCAAAGATCCGTGTTTGTTTAGACAATATATCTTGTGTGGTGTTATACACTAATTTGCTATTTGTTAACCTATAAAATCCTAAAAAAACAACAATGTCCACAAAAAGGTAAGCTTGAAATTGATAGACAGGTTATGTACCCTACCTGATAATGATCCGTATTGGTCCAGTGTGTGTCTATGTAGAAGATCTAATCATAATGAAATATGCATTCAAAAATATATATTTTTTTAGAGGCCTATTTAGACTATTTTAATGATTTAATGTCAATAGGTTATGAAGCAACATGAAAGGTACAAAACTCATTCTAAAAGTTAGGTAAAATGAAAATTCATCAAAAAACTATTAGGTACCAACACCTATATCATATTTTTCGTCACAATAAAAAACTACATATGGATAAGGCTCTAGATAGATCAAAGTATATGGATTCATAGGCAAAGCCAGGAGCTTTGACTGGTCAATAACAAGCAATATTCACCTACATAATTTTGTCATGCCGTTTCAGGTATGGACTTATTTTGCAAGACAAAGGGAAAGCTCCACCGGTATTCAAAGCTTCACATAATGTCTTCGGAAATGACTCTGATTCTGAAGAAGATACCAAAAGGAGACCACTGCTTCGACCTAGTGACATTACTGCTAGACAGGTAGTTACCTACATAAACAACTAAGAATCACTTAATAAAGTTATTGAGTGTCTATTTTGGACCTTACATATGAAATATTTCAGGCCAAAATTACTCAACAAAAGGCAGTGAAGGAAGATCCTACAGTTTATCAATATGATGAGATTTATGAAGAAATGTCTACTAAGAAAGAAAAGGAAAAAGTTAAGAGTAAAGAAGAGAAAAAGCCACAGTATATTGAAAATTTAATGAAAGCAGCAAACAAAAGAAAAATAGAAAATGAAAGGAGGGTTGAAAGACAAGTTAGTACCTATTTATGATGTACTTAATTACCCTGAACTTAGTACCCACTATGCTTATGTAATTTATGAACTTATACAAATTCCAAAAAGGAATCAATTTCCCTCTACTGCCACCCGTCACCCAAGGTATAATTAAGGATTCTTCAGTAACATAGCATCATTAAGTATTATGTGGTTATGATTACAATAATATGTTGTTGGGCAATTAACTTAAAGGTTACAATTTATACACTACCCCCCTTATAATAAATGTGGATTAGCAGCCAAATAGTTACATACCAAACTATCTCTTTCTATCATCAGTAATTTGACATTTGCAAGGGTAAGCATGGTTTAATTATTCAACCTCCTAATCCATCTTTATTAATAAGGGGTTACAGTTTAGACATTATATTTTTTTTTCAAGATACAAAAGGAAAGAGAAAAAGAAGGTGATGAATTCAAAGACAAAGAAGTGTTTGTAACTTCAGCATATAAGAAGAAGTTAGAAGAGATGCAAATAGAAGAGGAGAAAGAAAAACGTGAAGAATATTTGGAAAGCATAGGGGATGTGAAGAAGCAACAAGATTTAGGTACCTAATTATTTTTTACTGGTACTACCTGAAAATTGTGTTCCCTAATATATAGCAAGGTAACTGTAGGAGTAATAACGAACGCAATTAATAAAATTAAAATATTTTTCGCGTGGTGTGGAAGTGTAGTTCGATCAGTACATTGCTGGTTCAATTACCAAGCCGAGTAATATTAAGTAAATTTTCGAAATTTGCGGTATTCACAATTCGACAAGTTTCCGATGTGGGAAAGATAGCTTCCATCCTTCTTAACATTCTGTCGACTGTGAATACCACCTGGCTCGGGTTTTACTAGGATCACGTTGATTTAGAGAATTAATTGCCGCCTATACAACTTTATTTCAGATTTAACCTTTGTACTAAATTTAATTTCAATCCATTTACATATTTTCGCATTTATTTACATTCCAGGTGGATTCTACCGTCATCTTTATGAGCAAAAATTGGGTAATGAAAAGAATGCTAGCGAGAATAAAAATAACAAAGAGGACACTCCAATGAAGCAAGTTGAATCTGATAAAACAGAAATACCTCAAAAAAGAAATTACAGAAAGAGAAAATCATCTGATACCAAATCGCGCTTATCTGAAGGCGAGATTGATGACTCTGATGAAGAAATTAACCGTGTTAATTTGGACGATATTAGAATGGCTAAAAAGTCTAAACAGGAAAACATTGATGCAGACTCTGATTTCTCGATTGATGATTCTAGTGACGAAGAAACTGATAAGAAGGATGCAGAAGAAAAACACTCGCACAAACATGAAAAGGTGGACGATAAAAAAGTCGATGTTATAGAATCTGATAAAAAATCCAAAACAGTTTCACAAAATAGTAATCTTTCACTAGATGATAAAGCTGAGCCTATAAAAGAGAAACCTAAAATTGATATTTGGAAAAAGAGGACTGTTGGTGTAGTCTTCGACGAAGCTTTGAAGAGATACTATGAAAGAAAAGCTGCTAGGGGTAGTTGATAGGCAAATAATACTAATTTGTTGTTATGATACATTTATTCTTATACTACAACATAATGCGCCTTGCAGTGAACTGAAACAAAAATATTGATTAGATAAATAAAATTACGAATAAACCGTATTTATGGCTTTAATTAAATGATACCTTACCTATGAATTCGGATACTGGATCGTTTTCACCTTCTGCTCTCATTGTTCCAGTTATTTCTTCATTCTCAACCATGGGTAATACTAACTGAACAAATTCAGGCGTATATGGTGGTGCAATAGCATCTAAAACCTGTTTAGGGATGATTTGATTAGTTGTGATAGTTTCTAACGCAATACCAGGCATTGTCCCAGACCGTGCGGCCGGAGCGCTTCTTCAATAACATGACGGGTAATGGCCAATGTCTCTACAAAGTTGCATGACTCAAATAAAAAAAAATTAAACTAATTTACTTAGCTGATTCCTTCATGTCGACTTACCTCCGTTATAAAATATCTAATCAATGAAATATCCGTGTCACCGCGTTGCCAACACTGTTTGATGTACCTCAACACAGGTACTACGCATCCTCGACTCAGTAAATTCACCATGCGATCAAGCAACATTTTCTTTAATTCCAGCTGGAAATAAATTGCGACTTAAAATATTACTCGATATACATTTATAATCAGATCATAATAAATGTATTGCACTTAATAATACCTGAACTAAAATTTCTAATTCATCTTGAGGAGATTCAAACAGCTGTACTAGTAGCCTCAACAATCTGTGATGCAGTAATTGATGACAGGATGCAACTTCATCTAGAAGTGCTAAATGCACAGGACAATGTTCCGTGCATAATTTGAAGTAGGATGGCTCTGTCACAACACATTCTACCCATACCAGAACACCCATGCCAACAACAGGGAATCTAAAAAAAGTTATCATTTTTATTAAAAAGTATTTGAAAAAGATAATTTATGGGATTCGATCCTAAATAAATTTATAGTTTTATAATCAATTCGAGCAACATATCTCGCAAATACTACTAACTCGAATAAAGGCCTTTTTACTATTTAATAACAACATGGTGCATTGAGGGCTGAGCTTCATTACAAAATTAATAACTGCATGGGCACAACTACAGTCAAAGGCTAAGTAAAACTAATCTGTCAGTGAGTTATAATCATACCGTATACAATGGTATAGGGTGGGCAGCTCTGCTACCAGTTCACTGGAACTGGCCGAGCTGCTGCATACAGCATGAACTTTTTCAATTGCTTGCACTGTCGCCTTTAGTTCATCTTTAACCGGTTTACCAGGAGTTTGACCCTCGCATACACTTGCAGCATAAGCCAAAAGATACATGTATTTAGACTTGTGTTCTGGATTCAATTTACTCCCTAATTTAAACAGTGAATCAACCAGGAGCTCTGTAATAAGTGAATAAAAGATACACGATCATAAACAGTTACATATAGGTAATAATGTTAAAAAGTTATGTTTCAATATCTTACCTAAAAATTGGGGAATTCTTAGTAAATGTACTGGCGGAGGTTCTTGTTGCATGTACGCTCTGTATAATACAGAAATATCGGCGGGATTGAGTGCACCGCGCGACAACATCGCTGCCAGAGCCGTGCGAGCATTGCGCCATGATTCACCTGCTGTTAATGCTAAAGTGATCGGAGTCACATCATGTCCGCTAGAAATATAACAAATAAACAGTAAGTCTCTAGATTTATACAGTTATGAAAATTACATGGGGTAATTCAATCTATCTTTAGGCAAGTAGGTAGTATCCATAATGATGTGAAGTGAGAACACCTTTGTTGGGCACAGCGAGTTATTTCTTGACCAAGTCTTCTCATGATAGCTCCTCCTCTTGGCTCTTGTGAAAGTATGTGTACAATCACTTGGCTGTAAACATATGTGTGCGCACCATGGCATACCATTTTCTGCAATCAATAATGTATACACTTAATTATTTGTGTAATTTAAATCCTGAGGTAGGTTAAAGGGTATCTATTAAAATATTATGGATCCCATGTATTATAAAATTGAATGATGTATATTATACTATATTATGTTTATACTTACAGCACACTCATTCACACTATTTTGCCAGTCATCTGAACTTTGCAGAAATCCAACAATAGCAGACTTTAGAACTCTTGAGAAAACTTCAATTTGTTGGGCTGCTGTGGATATGCTAGTAATTTCGCCTTGGAATCCTGCATCTGATATGAGCTGTGATAAACATATGTCTTATTTTAATGGCTATACAGTTCAAAGTGCCATGGTTTACACAGAATTATTCAATAGAATTAGCAAAATACCTTTATTGTAAAATTAAGCATAAGACAGTCTGGATATTCTTCTGCTAACCGGTAAATTAATGACCTCCATGTTGGATGTTCAATCATTTCTGTCAACCATGCTGGAGTCTGTAAAAAGGTTTCAAGGTAGTAGGTAATACTTGAACTGTGCTAGGTATAATAGTGTTGTTCACACCCACTTACTTCACCTTCCTCAGTGAAAATAGTATCCGCTTTTTTTGGGTCAAAGGTTTTTAGAATCATATCCTTCAGGTGATTTTCAACCATTGCTTGGACTTCAGTCACTTTCACACCTGTCAAAATTACAGTACTGAAATATAGTTACTTATAATAATATAAAATTCAAATATAAAAATAACTAATAATATTTCATAATTTTATTTAGTAGATCTGTTTCAATATTTTGTGATAACAGGTTAGAACTTACTAAAATATATAAAATAAAAATATTATATAATAAAGGTATAAGTCATAATCCATATTATTTTATATAGTAATTATAATTATAATAGTCTGTAAAACACACCTCCAAGTATTAACCATTCAGCCAACAAGTTGGCCATTTGTGCTACAGCATTATAGTTAATTGATAACTGCTCAATTACTTGCTCCGGATTCCCACCAGCTTGGAAGTATCTCTTAAGTTGACCAAATATACCAGGCTCCATTATATAATCGGGGGTCTTAAACTTTTCCAAACATTCATGTAAAACTTCTTCTGGGTTTTCAATGACATCTTCGTTGCCATCTTCCTGTTGAAATTACATAACTATGAGATAGATAGGTTGTTTCCTATTCAGTAAGACGGACATAGGTACATATTCTTTCGCTTATATTCCATAGGGGTAGGCAGACCACTGATCCTGACACTTGCTGTTCATGAACATTCCACTTCCATTAGTTGAGGGATATTATGTTAAGATGTTTAGATCATTCAGGCAGTGATAGCCCCCTCGAAGCTTTATTAATTAATCATTACTTAATAGTCTCAAAGAAATACAGCACTGAATATACATAAAAGAAGGTAAGTACATAACAATTTTTGGAAATACTTTGTAGCTACGGATTATTCCATAGCTCCCAATCGATTATCAAAAAGTACTTATATTAATTAGCTGGTGAGCGGATGGCTAGCGACAGCTTTTTATAAAATAGGTGGTGGCTAACAGTAAGTAGGTACAGCAATTTTATTACATACTTCGTATTGGTTGTGATTAGGAGTTTCCCAAGATCGTTCTTCTTCATATTGGTTAGGCATCGCCTTTAAAAATCGGTAAATCTGTAGAAACTAGAAAGCGTAGCGTACTAAGTATCTAGATAAACTTAATTACACGACTACAAGATAAGTCTTCTTTACGATAGCTATCTTCCTTAAATCTGGTGAAGATGCGAAGTACAGAGGCAATTGACTTTTTGTGATGATAGAATGATTTATTTATATCTCACATTGTTTGTCTACAGAGAGAATATTGCTTTTGGTTGGAGTAAATAAAATGCCAAATTCAGCAATATTCAGCAACATCAGCATTCAGCAAACAACCCAATCAAAGAGAAGAGAGAGTGCACAGAGTACCTTGTTGGAAGAGAATAACACAACTTTTTTATAGTTAGTTAGTTTAACGGCCCTGGGTACAAGCCCTTTTGAACCTGAATAACACTACCAAACACCAGTGTTGCCAGATCCAAAAGCTGTAATTTTCGTAAGTCACCGTCAAAATTATCTTTTTCCAAGAAAATTATCGTGCATCGTCATATTTTTGCTTCTCAACTCACGACAGCAACAGGATAAAGAAAAAAATATTAGCCAATACTACAAGAATATTAGAAAGTAGACCAAATATCAGGAAACAAAGATTGTGTGGCTCCAAAAATGGCGCTGGTTGAACTAAGAACCGATACGCTGGACGAGACACAATAGGTATAAGCTTATTGACGACCACTTGGCGCCGTGGTTCGAGCGTAGGCCGCTCGGCCGCACATGGTGGTTGCGTGTTCGATTCCCGCCGGCGCGAATTTTGGAATTGGCCTTTTCGTAATTTGCCCATGTCTGGGTTTCACTGGGATCGCCCTCAGTCCATTGTACGGTACTCATAGTACAAGAGTTGCTTAGTTTGGGACCGTACAGTTGGTGTCTGGCGATATTTATTTTATTTATTAAGTAGTATAAGTACCTACATTCTTTATGAAGAGGTATTCGATTGACTACAGTAAAACTCCATGTGGTCTGTGATGTATTTATTTGTGGCGGCATTTTTCTACTTTTATAGCATCGAATAGGTAATAACGCGACTTAACTTGCCTTGATAAATACCTAATAAATATAAATTTAACAAACTGATAATATACTTATTACTTATATACAAGTAGGCGTTTTATATAAAAGCCATTTCTTCAGTGCCTACTTAGAAGTACCAATTTATAGGTGCTTACTTAAGTAAGTAGATACACGCGGCTACTTATCAAGCTACACATTTCCAGTATAAGCTGTTCTCGCATTGTATAGGATTTTCGTACAATGTGAGTTCAGTTTCTACCGGAAATATGTAGCCGTGCGTACCTAGCTAATGTTTTAGGGCCCTATTTCACTCGCTACCAACAAAATTTATCTATACAGTTCTATAGAGAGTATGGAATCTGGCGACCACTCGCGCAACTGCTATACTAATTAGTATAACTCTGTATGGTGTATCACTCAATCAGCGACGACTTTTTCTCGTACATTTTGATAGTATGACTATTCTGGGGTGCTACTCTTAGCAACGATAATCGATATATCGTGACATTTGAAGTGTCCAATCCTACTCTAAATACCATATATTTTGCAGTCGCATATCGTCTGAACGCTCGATAATTTTGTATCGCTCGTTTAGTAATCGATACGACTGCAAAAAGATGGAAATTAGAGTAGTATTCGATAGTACAAATGTTACGATATATCGATTATTGTTCCTAAGAGTAGCCCCCCTGGCGTCCGCTCCGATATCTCTATGGTGTCTCGGTATCGTAGCTCAAAGATGCGGACGCCACGGTTGAGCGACTGATTGGTTGCGTCGCCATGGCGGTTCAGTGAAATAAGGCCTTTATTTTGATTGCTTAATTAGGTAAGTATATTCTAATAGGTATACATGCTGTTCCAAACCGATTTTCTGCCGATATCACCGAACTTAATTTCTTAAAATGTTATAAGATAAAAATACAATCATATACGAATACGGACACTAGGTAAGTATTGCAAAATAAACTACCTTAGGTAGGTACGGTTTTTTCTAAATTATTTCTAGTAGATTATAAATAATTTACCTATTTTATGTTCAAACCCGCAGAATAATGACAGGACGTTATGAAATACTAGGACTAGGGACTTATTTGTAAGTAAATAAAGAGAATACGGAATCATAAGGCCCTTTGGTATGCTCTTAGCACTTATGCCATATCAGTAAAGAATCCGTACTTTGTATATAACCCTGTTCCAGTCGTAGTAAGGGCGTATTCACACGGGTTTTTTTCGCGCAGATGACGCGTGGCGTCGTAAATGCCCATACAGCTGCCCTATAGGTGCAATTGAATTTCGTTTAAAGTGCGTTTATCGCGTGTCATCTGCGCCAAAATAAATACTATGATTACGCCCTAAGCAGAACGGTAAACCACAAGAATAGGTTGGTAGGTACTTACCACTTTTAATTTGTCTCGATACAAACTCTGTATACAAACAAGATATTACAAATTCTCATGGTGGTTATACATATTTTTCATTTACGCAAATCGACATTTTTTATTCCTCCTGGCAGAAAATCGGTTAGAAATATACAGGCACACATTAGGTATTCAACATTTCGATTTATTTACACTGCAAATTGACTTATGTCAGTAGGTGTACCTATGTTATTAATTAGCGTATCACAATTAATTAATAGATCTAACAGTAAGGTTAGGCAACAGTAGGTCCCATTGTATTTTTTATTATTTTAATGATTTGATTGGATTAGGCCACACATTTGTGGTTTAAATACAGAAGATCTTGAATTAATTTTTGTCAAACCAAGTAAAACGTGAAGAGAATTCATTATGATAGTTTTATTGTTATCAAAAAATACAGTAGGTACCTAAGCTCAAAAATTTGTAATATCATTTAAAATTCTTTGAGTAAATATTTAATTGTACTCTTTTTCTGTTATTTTTTGTTAATCCCATGTCAATTCGAAGGTTGTTCTAAATTGTAGGTATATTTGTATTTTAATATAATATAATGTACATATACCTACCCAATATATATATATATATATATATACCCTTACTTATTTTGAATTACAGGCAATATTTTACCCTGCTTTTTATTATGAAACTTCCAAAATTTTCGGGGGTCGACGAAATGTGACATTGTGTGACAAGGGGTGGGGAGGGGTCCCACATTTTGTGACATCACATTTTTTTGACGTTCATTTTATTGAAAAATAGTTTAAATGGAAATAAAAATAATTTCGGAACTGCTGTTTTAATTTCTAAATGTAAAAATGCAAAATATGTGACGTCACACTAGGTAGGGGGGGGGGTCTCACAAATGTGACCAGCTGTGACAAGGGCGGGGGAGGGGTCAAAAAATGATGAAATTCGTGTGACGTAATTTATAGATGGCCCCTTAGGTAGTTATTGTATTTCACAATAAGTATCTATTGTTTAATATAGGTACGTCGTGATTGAAAATCATAATTTCTATCACAGTTTGATTGTCAATATTATTTCGTCGTCTTAAGTAGGTACTTATCAATATTGAAACAAAAATAATAAAGTACCTAAGTATTATATATGGAAATGTACAGAATAGTTACCTATCAATGTTTACGCATAATAAAGAATGTGGTAATTTGTGCCGGATTAAGACTTCCTATCTGGTGCCATAAGCAGTCCATCGCGATAGGTTCCCAGGGGGTGTGAGTAGCCTTTCTTGCGCCTTGTGCGAGCTTTCGTTTCTGACCAGGGTTGCCAACTATTTAATAGAAATTACAGTATAAGTAAGGTCGGACGAAGTAAATAAGCAGTAGCTATTGTAAAAAATAGTTTTATATATTTTAAACATTTTTTTGAATACGTTGATTAGTCGGAATAAGTCGCAAAATTACAGAGTTAGTCGGACCTTGGTTAAAAAGATATGAGATATAAATCTACCCGAAAAATCGGTGAAACGAAAAATGTACTTTATCTGCTTAATATCTGCAGTTCATTTAACTTTTTTTGTCGAAAATGTACATATCGGCTATAAATAGACTGTTGTATTTGCCACCCAGTTAATCCGACACTGTTAGTTATTAGGTGCGTAACAGTAACATGACTACTACCGGGCATTGTCACTGCGCTGGCTTATTCCGAATTGGCGAACTACACACGCCAGTCGCAAATTGCAGGTTTGATAAAAAATCAACATCTGAAAATCCAAAGATTTTTGAGGAAGCATTTTTTGCAGACCTGGGCCCTTACCATGTTGGCTACTTAAAACGCAATAGAAAAGCAAACGCGAATTTGCGTTCAAACGCGAGCGTTCATACGCGAAATAGCTTTCACACGCGAGCGTTCATTTTAAGTAGCTAACGCGGTAAGGGCCTAGTTAGTAGTTAGGTAGGTATTATTTTTTAAGCATTGTTGAAAGCGTATTTTTGCAATGATGACCCATAAGCACTTATTTTATTTTTAATTTAAACAGGCTGGGCCATAAATTAGTTTACTCTAAAATTTCAATTAAGTAAGTAGTTATTGTTACAGGTTACAGGTGTTTCTGGCGCTACATTGACAGGAATATGCTGGCTACAATCCGAACACTTGGATACAGCAAGATGGAGCCACTTCCACGGTTCTAACGATTTTCTACCGGTGGTGAATGAAATGTTTCTAGAAAACAGATTCCTAGAAGATATACATCCCGTGGCAGTCAGGTGTTTATCTTCAGCAGGGTTCTTTTATAGAGATATTTAAGAAATCGTGAGTACACTAGCTGGCCAGTGGCACTGCATCAAATAATATCAAATAGGTACCTACTTGAGAAGAGATGACTGCAAGCAATCTCAAGATCACTGTGACAAAGAACAGTGTTCGAAAATTTGTATGCCTGTTTGGAAGAACGCCGAAACCGAGACGGATCGGCGGTGATATAGTTTAGATGATTATATTATATATTTTAAATGGTTTAACTTTTATTATATTTCTGATAAATACATGATTGCTAAAAATAATTATCTCATCTTATCAACAATAAGTAGGTACTTAAAAGTAAACCAATTCGTGGCTCACCCTGTATAACTAATACGTAAGTAAGTAGACACTTACGCGACAACTAGCGGAGAAATATATACAATTTAAAAAATATTATAGATACCTACTTACAATAATTATTATAATAATTTAAATAAGTAAATTATCTTTTCGTAAGTAGTAGCATATCTCTTATACTAAATAATAATTATAATTTGTTTAAAGCAATACTCAAATAGTTCTGCGTTGATATAATAATAACTTATGTTCGTTAATACTCGTTTCTAAGAGTCGTTGGTCTTTTTAAAAACGTGGAAGTGATCTATTTATCACAACATTGGCTCGATGTAGGTAATACTTCGATTTTTGGCGTCGCACAACACACACATTATTATACTTACTCATTGCTTAAGCTATGATTGCTTATTTCACATTACAAGCACCTATCTACAAGGAAATTGTGTGAGGACAGCGATTTGTATTGTGTATTTATAAAATAGGTACAAATTGTGCGACAACACCATAGAAGGTACGTGTAATTCCGGCATTACCCGCGGTAATGACACATTAACGTCTGTATATCCTGACTACAAAGAGCCAGTTACCTTAGCTATACTTACCTACCTACCTACATATATGTAAAATAATGTACCCATATCGCAGTCACCTCGGTAATCCACCAAACAACCTTATGTCTCCACAGAGCGATTGTGAAGTTGGCCCAACTGGAATTGTGTTAACAAATAAAAGTCTATGTTCTGCGAGGAAGGTGTGCCGAGTGCTTGCGAGCGCGTGGGTTCAGACGTCTGGTCTGAGGAGATGAAGGTCCACGGCGACGTCTCGGCGCTGCGCGCGCGCCAGGCGCGGGTGGAGCGGGTGCAGCGGGTGCAGCGGGTGCGCGGCGCCGCCGAGCAGCGCGGCGTCCTCGGCCAGCGAGTCGCCGGAGCCGTAGCCGCGCTCCTCGGCGGCGTCCGCGTCGCCCTCGCACCACGACGCCGACCCCGAGCTGCCAGACCGAGATCCGCCCGCTTCCGCCTCCGTCTCCACTTCCACGGAACAGCTTGCGCAAACTTCTGAAATCGCACATTTATTTTAATACAGGGCCTTACCTATGTACAGCGAGGGATTGATAGATATATGCGTCCTTATCTATAAATCCCTCGCTGTCTATTTCTTTATAGTCTACTTTAAGGCGACTATTCATAATAAAGGACGTAAGCATAGCGCCCTATCTCGCTTTTAAAATATTCGTTAATGTGCATTAGATAGGTAATGCTCGTCTTAACTCCAACATCCAATTGTTTTAAACAGGCACAACGTATACAAACGCAGTACGTATACAAACGTTTTTCAAATACACGTCATCCGTCTGTGTACAATGGGGCTGTCACTTAGCTCAAAACGCATATAAACGCAACGCACGACGACAGCTCATCAATCCTCCTAATAACTAGATTTGAATACCTCAGTGGAAAAATATACCTGGGTACCTATCCTACTGGGGTAGGTACGAAATTCATTTTGAAATAAATTTGTTAATGAGGGTATTTATGCCGACTTTGTTGAAATTGTGTAAAATGTATAAGTATTTATAAAATTATCCTTGTATCTATGTATTTAGTTACCATAATAATATTATCTCAATAAATTATGTAAATACAAGTAATCTCGAAATGTTGCTAAGATACAATGAAGTACCTACCTAAATACAGCTAATATCATCAATTTTATCTGATTAGATAGGTAAGGTCAGACTCTGTTCATTATTTAAGTTTACTGTTGTCAGAACTGTTTGTAGGTGAAACACGTTAAGAGTAGTTAAATAATACAATATACCTATGTTAGGTGAGTACCCATTTCATATCTACTTCAATCAATGTAAATCTACACCACAGAAACATGCTGAAACCGATGAAAGATGTTGTCAAGGAAAATAATTATAGGTAAGTAGGAAATAATAGGTACCTACAGTATATATCTCCCCCCTATTAACCTTATTTAGTGGAGAAAATAATACTTATTGTTTTTTAGTATATTTTATAAATCAGAATTTCAATAAGTTGTTTACTTTACAATAACCCACTTATAAGAATCCTACGTTAGAATAATTATGAATATTTTGAACTTATATTTTTTTACCTACAACTTAATAGGTGTAAGTAATTAATAATTAAGTACTTACTTACAAATAAAAGGGAATATAACACATACAGGGCCGTCTTAAGTACCTAGATACCTAATGGTAAAAACATCCATTCGGATGATGCAGTCAATTGCAGTCGATAGATCTTAGAGAATAAGGGCCTGTTCACACCACGTTTCATAAGCGCGCCGCGCGCCGTGCTTTTATCCAACAAAAGTCTACAGTCTAAAGTCGTCTGGCTGCGTGTGACTCGCGTGCGTATCGCGTCGTCTGTATCGGAAAAAACGTGCGTCGACGGCGCGATTAAAGAACGTGGTGTGCATAGGCCCCAAGGGAGCCTAGACCACTCACGAATATTTTAATTGGTTTACCGAATTAAGAAATAATTACAAGGAAGATAATACGTAAAACGTGAATAAGGGAAGACTACAGAAGACCCTGTATACAAAGAGCAATAAATAAATACCAGACACAAGTAGGTAATATAGATAGACAACCAAAGGAAATGAGTCGATATCTAATACAACATTTTCATTATAATTTAGTAGGTACATTCATGAGGAAGGAGTAAATAAGGACTAGGACACAGAGAAACTATGATAAACATTCCACACATCGATAGGGGTAGGTTTCAGGACTCACGCAGCCGGCCGCGGCCATATACTATCGGGCCCTCCCGTGTTGGTCATAGGGACGTCGACGACGAATAGTCTTCATAAGATGCTGCAATTTTGTAACATTCGCATATTTATACCTATGGCAACGAGGTTCAATTGGTTATGTTAGTATCACACACACTACGAGTTCTTTAGAACATACTCACATACTTACTTCGTTATTTAAATATAAGGTCTTATTTTATGTATTACATAATGCACGACATTTGGCTTGCCACCTTACCAAATGCTAAAGATGATGTACTCACAGCTGACGTTTCGTTACATCACTCGCGTTACTAAAACAGTATCAACCAGCTGTAAGGTAGGCAGAACGATTTATACCATTCAATTCTTTTTGTGGTAGGTTATTTTTAGAATTTGTTAAGGAGCTATGTAAAATATCGTGCATTATTAAAATAACACCTCGTATGGTAAAAATTTTAACATAAAAATATAATTTATAGGTAATATTAGTAAAGAAACAATGAATTTATGTATAGTATGTTTCAGGTACCTAGGTATAATTACGAAGCATTAGAAAGTTTATTATTATGCAGGTCATTGTAGGTGCTAACTTAATATGCATGTAGGTAAGTGTATGTTAGTTCCTATTAGTGATGTAACGAATATTCGCATTCGCATTCGCATTCGCGAATATTCGCATATTTTTTGACATTCGCATTCGCATTCGCATTCGCAAGAATCTATGCGAATGTTTGGCGAATGTTTTTGAAAAACAAAAAGGAAATTATTTATAGATGGATATGGAATGTTAACAACTATTAAGAATTATATATTATTTAAGCAAACTTGCTCATAGGTTGGCCGTTATTGCACCGCTTTTAGGTTCATAAAGCAGCTTATTACACACTAGTGCTATTGAATTTACTTTTTTTAAATCTTAGTAAACAGTTATCCGAAAAAAAGTAAACATTTAAAAACAATAAATACACAATGTTTAATTTTTATTATAATAAATCAATACATTAATTATTTCAATAAATTTCTTTCACATTCAATGTAAAAATACATATGATAAACATTCGACTTATTATAAATAATATAATAATTGTTACCAGACCCATAGATAAATATAACCGGCCAAATGCATGTCGGACTACACATACTCTTGGGTTTCCTAGAAATCCCGCCACTTTTCGACAATACGGAACTCATAAAATAAAAGTGACGTTTTTTTATTGATATGAAACATCGCATACGGCGGCTCTATATACCTATAAATTTCTGCGAAATTAATAAACTATTGGCTACCGTATAAATAAAATGTTACTAAAGTTTATGAAATCGCATCATAGACATCTTCAGCAAAAGTTACATAAACCTTTATTTTCTTTATGGACTGATGAAAATTCTTATAAGGATTTTTAATTCAAATAATTAAGTTGTGATCACAGTTGTGACCCAGTCTACTGGGTGCAAATGGTGCGTGGCTTGAGACTCAATCCAAATTTTAGTTTTTTTTAATTAATTATATTTATTTTGAATAGTAAAGAACTATTTATTTCCTATAATAAACCATATATAATGTGGTTCTAATTTAAAGGTTGAATCTTGCTACTTCAGTAAAAAAGGCGACAATGGAGCTCAATATTTCGTTAACGGAATATTGAGCTCCAACGGAATTAATATTTAAAAACTGTCAAAGAAACCTTCAAGTAATTTAAAAATAACTACTGCACAATGCCTCTATCGAGGTGGCCCTGTAAACATTTTTTTTAGGTCTTCAAAAATTCGTGAATTATAATATTTTCAATTAAGATTGTAATGTTCTAAATATTTTTTACTCGCAAGTAAGTTGTAAAATGTCGTATGAAACGCGTGAGCATTGTTAATTACACACCTTGGCTCCATCACAGCACAGCCCTCGTGTTAGTCTCTGGCTGTAAACCAACCTCGATCGTAACTTAGCTAACTTACAAATAATGCACTTATTTACTTATATTTTAATTTAAAAAAAATTAATTGTCTTGAGGTAGGCAACTAAATTATAAATAGGATCTTTCGCTATTGCTCTTGTTAGTCTAATTAAAATATAAACTCAATAAAATTTTAATATCATTTTTTTTTTTCATGCTATAATACGATACGCAATAATACATATTCTTCTAAACTACCCTCAAATCAAAACAAAATCGAATCTTCGAATTAACTTTATGTGACTAACTTCGTTCTTTCAACCTGTATGGGTTCGGCTATGTTCGGCCGACACGAAATGTGAAACCAGTCTAACATTTTGCGCTCTCTTTATTAACCCCCGAGAAAGAGGGGTGTTATAAGTTTAACATGTGTATCTGTCTGTGGCATCGTAGCGCCCAAACAGATGATCCGATTTTAATTTTGTTTCTCTTTTAGAAAGGTATTCTGATCGAGAGTGTTCTTAGCTTTGTTTCACGAAAATCAATGCAACCGTTTGAAAATGATAAGCTCTTTTAAATTTAAAAAGTCGTCGTATCGGTGTTTTTAAAATTTTCGGTTTAGGGTTTCTTATTTGAAAGTCAACATTCGCATTCGCATTCGCATTCGCGAATGTTGAAGCCAAATATTCGCATTCGCATTCGCATTCGCGAATGTCAAAAATCCAACATTCGTTACATCACTAGTTCCTATATGATACTATACAGAGTGACAAACTGGAGTGACAGTAGGTAGACACCTACCTACTGTCACTCCAGTTTGTCACACAAGGCACGTGTACTAACCCGAGCTGTCTGTGACGAGGCGGGGAGGCGTGTCCTCTCGGTCCGTCGGCACCACGATTACTACTTCATCCTCTCTGGGGGAATCACCGTTGCGACTTGACGATGTTCTGGAAATATTTATTATTCAATACGTAGACATCATAACTTGTAATACTGACAATGTTCAATTAAAGACAACCACCATCTGTGCGATGAGGGTACAATATAATATTTATATAATTTGTATAATATATAGTAACAGATAAATAGTAATATTTTTACTTGACGTTATTTAATTACCACGAGAGTACGGACGTATAAGCCATTCATTGTACGAATTTCTAAAGATCTGTGTACTTAATTACCGAAATGAACTATGTACACTTATACAATTTATTTTTGAATGCACGCACAGTAATATCGATGTAGAAAATTTATTTGCAAAGTTAAAACTTAACGTAACTTTAAATAAATATCGCCAGAGTGACACACCAACTGTATGGTTCCAAACTAAGCAACGCTTGTACTATGGGTACCGTACAATCGACTGGGGGCGATCCCAGTGACACCCAGACGAAGGCAAATTACGAAAAGACCATTTCCGAAATTTGCCCCGGCGGGAATCGAACCCGCAACCACCATGTGCAGTGAGCAGAGCGTCCTACGCTCGAACCACTGCGCCAAGCGGTCGTCTTACTAATGTAAATATGTCATTAATATCATAAATCTCTACAATACCCACCGAATTCCTATGATACTTACTTTACAATTACTTTTTTTCTCATGAATCTTGTTCCAAGATCGGAGTACCCTCTATTCATGGGCCGTTTGTGTGGTATCGGGGGCGCTGACGCGGGCGCGGGCTGCTCGAACGAGCGCGACACGGGCGAGTTGGGCTCCGAGCACTGCTTGTCGGTGAGCGCAGGCCGCGCCCGCGCCGGGAGCCCGCCCTCCCCGGAGGTGCCGCTCCCACCCCCGTTCAACCCGCTCCCTAATCTCCGCGATGTCCCTCGGTCTTCTTTATACATTTCTAATAAATGATCCAACTTACTTTCTATATCATCTACCTGGAAGAGATTGAGTATTGATTATTGTCGAAATAAGGTAAGTCATCAAATAGGGTTGCCGGTAAATCGCCGTACCTATTCCTTGCAGGGTGCGAAATGCAAGAACTTTTACTCCACCCCTTATATACGAAATTCAGTAATTGTTTTTCTAAATATTTTCAAAATTGGTGATACTCGATCACCAAGAGAATTCGACATTTGAGTATTAATATCGCTTTATTATGATGTTAACGTTACGCTTAGATAGGTACCTAAGTCAGTACCTATGACCACAATTTAGTTAATAACATCTGCACCCTTATATAAATTTATGTAATTACGAGTACCTATAGGTGAAGGTCATGAAAGTCATAGTTTACGAAGTCAATAACATAGCTATTTTATAGGGCGGTGTTGAAAGTATTAAAGCTGGCTAAAAGTATTAAGGCTTTCCTTTCATTCTAAAAAATCGAGTTCAATCGAAGACAGTGGCTTTTCTTAAAAAATCCCGGAGAAGTTAGGGATTTTTCAAGTGAAATGTTGAAACACACCACTTACAATCACTAATTAAACACAAAAACTTACTTGTCTTTCAATTTTAACTACTCTGGAAGCAAGGCTGATTTTCGATGCGTAGACATCTTTAGCTTTAGATCCTTGTTTACCAAGTATTTGGTCTAACCTGTGGATGTGAGAAAATAAAATGCATTTTAATTCTAACCGATGCCAAATTGGTACCCCACAGCACATAATATGACCTCTTTATTGTTTTGTATTGTATCCATTCATATAAGATTGCTTCGAGTTACTACAAAGATTTTAGGCTATAAAGATTAGTGAATAAGTTTAATTAAATAAAAGACTAGTCAGGTTTTCTACTTAAAATAGAACATAAGTTTTCCAATGCAAATAATCTGGACAAAGTGTGCGCTATGCTCGTAAAGTTTTTATTACCTATACTGTTCCCCATCCGAATAGCAGTCCATAAAACACAGACGAACACACGAAAACAATAGCAGTGTTAGCTATAAATGTCTGCTCGCTATTAATTGTGCATAATTCAGGTTGTACATCAAAATAGAGCAGACCTTACGGTAGATAACACCGCTACATATGAAATGGAGAGTTGATGACAAATTTGTCAAGCCAGACCGGGCAGTCACAACAGTCTCATTGAAACTGAAATGAAAAATGAAAACGAGAAAAATAAATGCTTTTAGCACGATGTTGATTGATTGACACGTAGCGTTTTGTTTATTTAACTGATAGATTTATTTCCCTTGACAAAGTTTCAAAGCGAAAATATATTTATCATTTCGGTTTTGGCTCTACAAATTCTTCTTTCTAGCTTATCTAAAACTTCATTAATTAATAAAAAATATACCAACAGCTCTTTGAACTACTTACACTTTTCACTACATTGAATTATATTACGTTAACTTAATAAGGTAGGTGTGTACATAATTCATTCTAAGATGCGTCTAAACATAAACAAGAACTCTACATTATGAAAGAACAACATACGAAGCTGTAGGCCGCACTTACCTGTTTTCGTTTACGAAATATTACATAGGTACAGTAGGTAAATGCACAATAAGCAGTGATTGCTTAAGTAAATGACATGTGCTAATAGGGTTTTAAAAGTTATCTTAATTTAAATCGCTGGATTTTCGTGAAACAAGGGTTTGTACATAATTAATACGATAAAGGGGAATAAACGCACCTTACTATAAACAATAATTATTATAATTTCAAGGGCTGGGCATTTCCTCGCTCAGCGAGTGGCTCTAGCCATCCAGCGAGGGAATGCGGCTAGCCTCTTGGGTACGCTACCGCATGGGCCAAATTTTGTACATTTTTTAAATAATTAGTAAGTTTGTAATCATTTATTAATAACTTAATTTTCTTTAATAAATTTTATAATTTTAAAAAAGTGCAATATTACCTACTATCTAGGTATTTGTAGTAATAAAGCACACGTAGTTTAATTTTACCAAAAAATATAAAGCACCTAAGTTCTTATATCTTATATTACTCGCTGTGATTTTAAAGATTTGATTATTATTAAACTAGCTAGCTGTTGCCGGCGGTTCCGCCCGCGTTACCACGCAGAAATAATAAAATTAATGTAAGTTACTTCTTATAAAATCAACTATCTGCCAGCGAAAGGCCCGTCAAAATCGGTCCAACCGGAACAAAAAGACAAACGGACAAAAAATATATAAAATGTCATTATTACGGTATATAATTTTCATATGCATTGACTAAAAAGCTATTATTTTGATTTAAGTATTTCATTTATATCTATTAAATAAATATATATCTTTGAAACTTAGAATTAGAAAACTTAAATACTTGTTAAAGCTCTGCTGTCTCTTCTAAAACCAATGTTTGGAGTTATAGATGCAATGCCCAAAATAAAAAAATTAAACATTTTGTCGTTGTTCAACTCGTCGCCACTCTTATTTCTTGGGGAGGAAACTTTGTAAAGGTCATTCCATTAACAAGTTTGCCTGTTCGATACTACGTACGAACCGTCTTCACTTTTTGAAATGTTACGTCGTCTCACAACAATCGCATGTTAAAGCCGAATTCGGCTTTAAGTCGCAAATACCTATTTACCGTGTAATTTTGTGCTGATCCATCTCTGGCTTTGATTCAATTTTTCTTACATTTTTTATACTTCCGTGATGTTATATGTATTGTGTATTAGGTGAGTTTACTCCCATTTGTAGAAAATAAGAAATCAAGTGCATGGTTAGCATTCATATGATAATATAGTACTCGTATAAGGTCCACGCAGATGATATAACACGGTTATCATGATACTTTTATTATCTTCGGTATGATTCGGCGCGATTCCACATCATCTGTGTGAACCTTTCGAGAAATGCATTATGAAAGTGACTTGGAAAGATAAGCACTGAAAAAGAGCTCTACAATCTTTTACATTACACTGAACTTGCAAATGATAAGGAATGATAAATGCGGACGAAAATAATTCGTGGATACGCTGGGATACGCTGATGCGCTCAAAATGAACGTGACCATCCAATTTTATACTGAACCAAATTCCTTTTCTGGAGATGTGTGAAAAAACTACGCAAACATGGCATACTGATCATTTTTTATAAATTCCCTAGGAATTATAACTTAATTACCTACTAAATATGGACATAAACAATACAGGAATTTCAAGGCATACTCATGCTACATTTATATAAAACATATATGCCACTTTGTTGAATTTACCGTTTTATAATTTTCACCAAAATTAATTGCGTAGTTAGTTATGAATCGTTATAATGTATTTATTTTTAGTATATGTACAGGCGGATGATGATTGGTGAATGCGGTTTTCAGCGCAGTGGCCGCGGCGGCGGCGGCGGCGGCGGCGGCGGCGGCGCGTGCGGCCCTCCCCGGCTCACCTGTATTGCAGGTTCTTGGTTCTGTTTAGCAGATCAGCGTGGCCCGAGGAGTATTGCTCTATCACGTCTTTCACGTCGTAAGGTTTCAACGCTTCTCTAAATCTCTTGCGTGCGACAAAATACTTGAGCTACACGGAAATAAAACACAATCCTGATAGCCAATGGTTCAAAAATACTGATTTAAATTTTTTGGAATGTTTTCATAATGTCGAAATGAGACTTGGTATGAAAGTTAATTATTTACTTATGTAATACAATTATTGTCTACGCATGTAGGTATTGGTGATATGTACCCAATACACGGCGCCTCAAGTTACGTTGAAGTTTAAATGGTACCTAACTTACATGCTTTTCACTAATGTGAAATTAAATAAGTTAATTAAGGAGCATGTCACAGAACAGTTTACTGATTAGGCAGCCATGCAGTATCAATAGAGTATTGTACCGGGCAAGTTAACCAAAGCTACTTAATACGGCATTTCTTGTTAAAATGCTAGTCTTTGGTATACGTTTGCTTAATCACTGAAAAATTCCTTGAAGATAGGTCGGTGTGGTTCTATGTAGGAGCACCTGGGCGTGCCGGTACTGAGGTTATTCCACTAATAGGACTCTTACTGTACTGAGTGGAGTGAGATATCGAGCATTTTCATTTGAAGTTTTCAGTGTAGAGACGGCATCGAAATCGCTATGCATTGCATTAGCTCTACCTATGAAGAAAAATTTTAAGAACGTTTTCATATCATATTTAAAAATATATATTGTAAGTAGGTGTGCAGTAACTTACGTAGATCCTGAATTCCTGATTATAAAATACAGGATCACAAATATACTGTCACATTAATTGAGTACCTATATCAGAGATCAAAGTTTTGTGAAACATTTATGGACGTACATACCGGCATACAAATACTAGTAGTTAAAGTCGCAATGGTTTGGGCTCTTAAATTTTATATGAAAACGCTACAAGTTGACATTTTACAGGAAAAATAACTAAATTATGTTGTATGTGAAGTATTGATTAGCATATAGTTATAGCGATTTCGAGGCGGCCATGTAATGTACTGTAGTTATGCATTAGGTATGTATAGCGTTGCACGCACTAACTACTGAGGTAGTATAAAGGTATTAAAGATGCCAACTTCGACTACAAAGAGAACATTACAAGACACAGTCGGTACACAGTCCACAGTCCAGACGCAAGTTATAAAGTAGGTAGAAAAGTAAATGGTAGTGCATGGTGTCGGAGGGTCGCTGGCAGCTGCAATACCTAGTCTGGACGTTTTTCACTCGGCCCAGCAGGTCCACATGCCCCGCAGAATACTGTTCAATAACGTCCTTGACGTCGTATGGCTTTAGCGCTTCCTTAAACTTACGTCGGGCCACAAAATACTTCATCTGTTAGAATTTAACAAGTCGGTGAGTTACGAAGAGATATTTATTACAAAACTCTCGCTGCGATAATGGAGTCACATTTATAAAAAGGCTTTCATTTAGATGTCTCCCTTTTACTGTCGAATGGCAATAAAAAACTGAGTAAATTATGTCACCAGAGAGTTGTAATTTCAGAAAATATAGGGAATTTAGTATCTTTTTTCAAATCACCTTTTAACCGCAGATACACTGTTATAATACCTAATATAAGAATATCTTTATACATAATTAGGGGCATATTAACTTTCTGAAAAATAAAGGCAGTAATAATGTAAATTTCCGCATATCTGTGTCGTGGAAATGTAAACAATGCTGCCGTTACAATCTGCCTTTGTCGTCTTATCTTGCGCGTTATGTTTTCTAACTCTATCAGCGTTTGCTGAAGCACCGAATTAGCCATGAATTCGTAATAAGGTCGCCATTAGACGCCCTTAGGCAGTCAAAGAGGAGCATTTTCTTGGTTTGGTTTAAAAGCATTGTAGAATGAACAGTTTTCTGTTTAGTTATTTTATGAAATTTGGTTGGCATTTGTTTTGGCTTATAGGTAAACCACGTGTGTAAAGAAATCGTTGACTACCTTATTGACACGTTTCTTTGAAGGTATGTGTAGTATAGTTGTTACTTATGTAATTGTTTTAAGTATGAATGTTACGTACCTTTCTTATAAATCGTATTGCGGCCTTGTGTCGCGGCGTCAATGTCACACAGCGCGGCTCCTCGTCCTCGTCTGCGCAGAAAGTTTATTTTAGTGGGATGCGACAAATTAAATACTTACACCATGACCTCAATAAACGAGTAATGACAGACATTACCAGACAGACCAAATAGGCAATCTATGAACTAGATAATATGATTATTGTTCCATTTTGGTTTTCAAAAGTGGACGGTTACATTATTGTAATGTATTTATTAATTGAGTTTGTTATTGTTATTTGTTACTTGACACTGGCGAAATACCTATTAAACTGGGTGGGCCATAATTTTAAAGAAAGATGAAGAATCAGATTATTAGCGGCCTAGGTTTAGATTATAAGATTGGTACATAGCACATTATTAAATAATAATTTTATATTGAGAGTCATTGCTTTTACAAACCTATATTATAGCAAGTATGATCTACCCCCTAGCAGTTAAAAATAATTGAAGTACTTAGGATCTATCACTATTGTTTAATATTAGTGTTCATCAACATAATATTCTAGGTAGGTACTTATTCAATTTTAAATGATGTGTCAGCATCGATAATTATGATCTTTACTGTTATCATTCAAACGAGCGATGTAAGTGCGACTGGATACTCAACTGTATGCATTCACAAACTCTTTATATCTATATATAGAAAAATGAGATTGATTTTCACAGAACCTAAGAAAACGTCCTGTGCATATTATTAGGTTCATTATACAGACATTTTTTATAATACATTATTTTTTACTAAGAAATAATATTTTATTAAACGGTGACAAAACGAACAAGAGCTACAGAAAAGCGCAAAGTTTTTGACGACCGTCATAAAAAACTAAGTCCTAGTTTTAATTTCTTATATTATAGCCACTGCGAAATGGATCAAATGTGAAGTAATTACGGGTACCGACCTATCAATGAAACTGGTAATAGAACAGTAAACATAGAGCATTCATCTATTACGAAGGCTCTACCATAATTACTGTCGTCGTCCTGATTTTTATGATATGCTAGTGTTTATTTCTGTATCCACTCTTTCACTCTTTGTAGCTGGTTACACGCACCATAAAAAAGGTGTAATATTCTGATAATTTTATGACCTGACCGCAGGCTTATGTTGCCTTAACATGAGTTTATACGATCGCTAGGAGTTCGCTTGAGTGTCTACGTAAATTATTTATGTGACATATTGATGATTGCTCGGATGGCTGTTGTAAAATTTGTATGACAAATATTTAATGTAGACAATAGCGACTGGCAAGCGTAAAACTGGTATGGTAGAGCGTACTGAAGTGTTAAAAATATTAGGTGATATGTTAAATATTAGGAATTATTGCATCGCATTATCATTATCATCATCATCATAAAAATAAAATAATCGGTAAGTATATTTATATTTAAAATAAAATGAATAAAACAAAAATACATTAAATTCTCATAAAGGGCCTCTACCGTGTTGAACCCATGTTCACACGCAAGCTTTCTATCTAATGAATGTTTAAGCCCGGGGCAATCCGAAACCGAGAATCATAAAAACAACATCATCACGCCTGTATTCCCCTCAGGGGTACGCAGAGGGACCGAGACACCTAATAGCAATATAGGTACCCCTTCAGAGTCCCTTTCATGGTCACCGCCTTCCCTCCATTTCAGAGAGATTCAGTAGAAGAAGTGGATCTTTCCACTCTAATGCTGGGTAAATTTTAATGAAATCAAATACTTGATGTGGTAAATACAAGTTAGCAGTACAGCGTTCCCTTTCACTCCGAAATTGGGTCCGAAACCACGCTCTGTGAGTTATGACTCTCGCGTGTTTCTACACCCTAATTACACTGACTATTGATTTACTGTCACTTCCACTGTCATCAGTATAACCTGTTGTTTTACGATAAAATAAGGAAAAATATAGGTACATAGTTAGTGTCCAAAGGGCAGTGGCACGTAGATTCCTTCATAAAAGAAACGTATTAGAACATTTGCTGTTTGATTTTAGAATATAAGTAGATGTCTGGACACGTTAATTAAATATAATAACGACAATTTGCTAGAAAATATGGTGCTTTGGTTTTTAAATAATATCAGAAAATATCTCTAGACCTTATCGAGAGGATTTAGATTTCAAGAAAAAAGTGTAGCTCGTGTCCTCGCGTATCTGTAAGCCCTTGAGCGTAGCTTATCCCATGACCAACTGTATATATAAATAACTGTAGCCAAATATTTCACTCTTCGAGAAATAATTATTAAGCGAATATGGATCCTATAATACAACATTTTGTTTGTAAGATCACGTAGCAGTAAGGTTCACATTCTATAAGTTGATCTGGTAAGCGTACCGTGTTGTAGCCACTATGAGTCTATAAAAGCACGCGTATCTTATTCTCCTTTATTATGATTGGACCTTGCTGGACTTTCCGAATTTCAGCCTCCTTACATTGAACTTTCTTGCAGACGTACTTTGTAACGATTTTAAATCCAATCGCGATACGAGTAGGTAGTCCCTAACTTTATACATCGCTTTCTGTACTTTAATATCTATAAAAATAAATAAACTTGAAGTGCCTGTTTGTTATGTTAAAATAACAGCTTTTTACAAAATATGATACAGAAAACCATGTCTGAATGTATATTTCGTTACTTGTCGTATTTACACAATCCTCGCATTCGCATATATTTTAATATTGGTAATTCGTCATTAAACATAATTTAAAGATATTCTATTATAACAGTTTATAAAAGTTCACGTGTAAGTCACCAAGTTTGTTTATTAATGTTTATCTACACCTATTTTAGTAATATTATTGGATTAGTATTTTATTTTAATTTAATAGCAATATTCATGTTGGCTATTTATTTTACTTGGTACATAATATGATAGCAGGGTACTAAAAATAAAAATGTAATAGTACCTACTGCGGATATTTTCATCACGTTTCACTTCAATTCAGAGAACTTCAATATAAAACAAAAGGAAGATAGGGAAAACCGACAGAGTCCTTGCAGGGTACGGAACAAAGGCCGCGAGCAGATTTATGTAGGTAATACAGATAACAGGATATTTTATTTGTTTAGTGGTTCTGTGTAACACAAATGGCATAATTTAATCAACGGTTGGTTACGATTTAATACGATCTATTCTGTGTGCAATGAAGGGCGAGAATAAGAATTCATACATGAGGAACAATTTATTTGTTAAGATACTAGGTATTTAAAGTTACCGTCCACAGTCCACACATTGCATTTCCATATTGTTGCATGCGTTTTTGTGCTATTGAAGAGTAGAGTAGAGCACCTACCGGAATCATGCTGTTATGGCAGTATATACTTTAGATGTTATTAGAGTGGGCCATATAAAATATTGTGAGGGTTTTCGCAACATTTTATATGGTAGGTACCTGTCTACGTACAGGAAATTGATTCCAGTAATTTCCTACAATCATAAAAGGTCGTTTACTACGATGACATTTAGTTCAGAATGTCTACGAACTAACATTACCTACATTGCTATAATAACATAAACACAGTTTGTGTTTATTAAAAATATATACAGAGTAGATAGGTAGGTATTACACCTACCCTAATTCTAATGGAAAAGGTGCATCCGATAGTTACAGATTAGTCATGTAGGTACGAATACACCCTAAGTTTCTAAGTAGTTACAATAAAGCACGTGGCAATAGCTATCGAAATAGTAGGTCAATACATTTCTAGACAACATGGTTCTAAGTGTAGGTAAATGTTCGTGAAATATGACATTCGTGAAACAACACTAAGGTGTTGAAGAGTAGAGCTCGTGGTTCAAAATATACACAACGTCATCAAACAACATACGGAGACTAAGTCATCACATACACCTAATGAAGATATATTAAGCTACTCGGAAGCGACAGTAATAGCATCTCAACAGACGAACAGATTGGTCTAATACGGAAATGCGGCTAGTTGTATATTGTTGTGGCGTTCCCACTTCTTACCGTCGGAGGTTTTCTTGGACAGTGCCGTCTCCGCCACCGAGTCTTCGCTGTGTGAGGGGTTGGCGGGTCGCGCGCGCCCGGTGCGCCCGTTCGTCGCGCCTGCCGAGCCACACACACTCTCACTTCAACACTGGCTCCACACTCTCTGACCTACACACTTTAACCGTTTAAAACTGGCCTTTAATCTCCGAAGCACTAATTTTGATCCGAATTGAACCCACGCGGAGGTAATGTTATAACTTCAAAATAATTCAACCCAACTTGAATGATCAATCTGCCTTGTATTGCACCTAAGAACCTATATTCTATTTTTTATATACCTAGTTTGATGCAAACATGACTAGGTAAGACCCCAGAAGTAAATAAGTTAGAAGGTACTTTGTTTTTTTAATATGATTATTTTTCCTCTACTCTTGCAATTTACCGGTTTTACGATCCCTGTACAATTGTACATAAATATTAATTTCCCTGTTGAATAGTTTGTATACATACGTAGATATCTGCTGAACGTTTAATTGCTTTCTTCATATACTATACATAATTATTTTAATTAACCTAATGTATACAGGTTAAAACAGAAAGGGTATATTATTTTTTCAAACTTAACTTTGTAATTCTAAAACTATTAGCTTTGGAGGAAACTTGAAACACATAAGGTGTTATAGGAATAGGTACAGATGTTTACAGATTTCACAAGTCTACAAAACCTTTAGTACTTCAACTGTCCCACAAAGCCGATAGTTTTAGAATTACAAAGTTAAGTTGCAAAAAAATGGTATACCTTTTTGTTTCATGTAGTATATAATACAAGTACATTTTTTTCTCGCGCTAACAAAGTTATTAACTTACTTATTTTATTTAGTGTTATAAATTTAATAAAAATTGCTAATTCTGAACGTCTGTTTCATTTCTGTTTAAAGCAATCATCATAATAAGCCACAAAATATGCAGTTTGTATCCTATTATCTGATTAGCTCGTTTTGAAATGTCAACTAATTCAAAATGGGCTTAAATAAGTAGTAACTTCCAGATGAAATTTTCTGCACCGTATGGATTATGCTAAGTAGGATTCCTCTTTCATCTTGTTTTATATTACAGGGCTGTGGAAAGCTTCGGGGTCGGGAATCCTTTTATGCGGTATTTTAGGGAGAAAGTAGTCATTAGACGGTAACCGTATCTATTATAAAGACTGATTTATAACTGATTGTCTGGATTTCGCCACTGATACTCGTGGTGCTGGAACTAAATTTGGTCCAACTGAGGAAATAGTTCGTAAATTTCACGAAGACGCATGAATTTTTGTAAATTGACCCGTATGCCAGTGTCGCAAGAGTTACAGCACGCGACTTCGTGAAATCAACAATCAACGAACAATAGGTACTTATGTTTAATCATGCAGTTAACTGTATTGCCGTCCTTATCATGGTCGTAATCCATGAGAGGGACGGCAATACAGTTAACTTATACATGTTTAGCTTGTGTACAACCGAATTAGCACCATTGTATGTTTAAATGCATTTTGTTTAAGAATAACTATTGAAGCGAAGCTTCTATACGGACGTTCGGAGCGCTCGCCGCGCGGCCACTCTATCCGTGCTAATCGTCAGACGGACAATAGCGTTAGACGATATTATTATTTGAATTGACTATATGTTGTTGGCCAGAGTGGCCATAACAACTTCACCCGGACAGAGGGCGAGCGCAAGTGCGCTCCAGCCATAGGGGCAGGGGGGCAGCTAGCTCAAGGGCGTCACTAGGGACACGACCTCGGCTTGGGCCGCTGCCAGGAGAGGTGGCGAGGGTAAATCTACCACCGGATCGGAACGCGACCTCGACTGAGAAGATCCGGCAAGAAACTCAGCGGGCTTGTCGGGTGCCAAGGTGCGTCTAGGTAAGTAGACGCACCTTCTAGCGGAAGCTGGGGTTCGTTGACCTCGCCGGCGAGGTCGGTGTCTGGCGGGGAGTGTGCGTGTGTCGTTCTCCTCGACATCTGAGTCTAGGAGAGCGGTGAGTGGGTCGGGGGGGTCCAGCACCACATGCCGCGGCCTGCGGCGGCATGTATCTGGCTCGTGTGCGGGTGCATAATCGGCGGCGGCGACGATTAAGGGATTGGAGTGTTCAGAAGCCTTCATGAAATAGCGTTCAGACGCTATTTTGAAGTGCTTCTGGATAGAATCGAGGCGTAAGTCAGAATGAAGGTCTACGTTCCGTACGAACCACGGGGCTCCGACGGCTTGGCGAAGAAAACGGGACTGTAAGGCCTGGAGGCGACTAATGTGAGAGTTGGCCGCGTGGGCGAACACAACGCTCGCATAGGACATGATGGGGCGAATGCAAGCTTTGTAAAGTGTCACCTTATTTCTAAGGGACATTTTACTCCGCTTGCATAGGAGATAATGAAGGCGACCGAGCACAAAGGCGGCTCGATTGCGGACGTTTCTAATGTGAGGACCGAAGGTCATGGAGCCATCGAGCGTGACCCCGAGATATTTAACTGACTTGGACCAAGGGATAGGCTGCTTGTACAAAGAGACAGTACCTAAGTTGGAGCGAGTGTGGCGTATGGAGGGGCGTCGAGAGGTGGTCCTGGCAAAAAGCACGGCTGCGCTTTTGTCCGGGTTCACCTCTATTCGCCATTTCCTAAACCACTCTCCGAGAGAATTGACAGCGCGTTGGAGAACGCGTGTGATCTGAGCCTTATTACGATGGGAGAAATAGAGCGCGGTATCATCCGCGTAAAGGGCGAGTTGCACATTGTTCGTGCGGGGGATGTCGTTAGTGTACAGACTGTACAAAAGAGGGGAGAGCACGGAGCCCTGAGGGACTCCTGCCCTGATGGGGTGGGGTGGGGAGAGCGTGCCCTCGACTCGATATCGAAAGGTACGGTTTGACAAGAAGTCTCGTAAGATGAGCACGAGACTGTCCGGCACGCCTAAGAGGTACAGCTTGTAAATCAAGCCGTTGTGCCAGACTTTGTCAAACGCCTTAGCGACGTCAAAGAAGAGAGCTCCCGTGGATAGGGGGCGGCCGGAGGAGGAGTTGAGGCCTTTGAGAATGTACTCCGTGATGCGGTGTACTTGGTGAACACAAGAGTGGCCGGCCCGAAAGCCGAACTGCTCGTCAATGAGAAGATGATTGGAAAAGATATACTCTTTGAGTCTTGCTAAAAGCAGGCGCTCATAGAGTTTGGCAATGGCCTTGAGGAGGCTGATGGGACGGTAGCTCGCAGGGACGTTGCGGGGCTTACCGGGTTTGTGAATGCCAATGACTATTGCCTCCTTCCACGCATTGGGAAAGATGCAGTTCGTCATAGCGGCATTGAAGATAGCTACTAGGAGACAGATAAGCTGGGCGGGTAAGAGTTTGAGAACTCTGTTGCTAATGCCGTCCGAGCCCGGGGCCTTCTTGGAGTTGAGACCTTTAATCAAATCAGCGTTAGACGATAGATATATGTATATAATTATACCTTTGATAAAGGAAGGAATTATACAGAGTGGCAGCTGCGGCGCCCTACGCTTATTATACTATAAAGCTTCGCTTGTTTCGGGCGTCCCTAGACGGCACTGGTTTTTTATGAAAACTAAATTCAATTGTGTTGGTACTTATATTTTTATATTAAGGTATGTTATAAGTACAATACATTGTTTTGACATAGGTAGGTAGTTATTGTGAAATAATTGATAAAAAATATTAAATAAATACAAAGTTCATCGCTATTAAAGTTTGCTAAAACTATTTGGTTATGACGTCTTATGATAGTAGTAGGTACCTATATTCGAAATTAAACTTATTAAACTGTATTTGAAAATAATTTCATTTACTTATAGCAACTCATAAGGTATATACGAGTATATATACCTTATATAATTATGCCTGTATCATGCCTTTGAAGCTCATAACGACGCGAACTTGTTAAGACGAGGATTAACTCACATATTCATATGATTGTTTTTTGGAGAGATAAGTTGACCTTTTGTTTAAATAAGTTCCAAGATTCTGCTTCGAAGGAACACTTTAATGAGGTCAATGCAGCGGTTGCCATTAATGTCTCGGGCAAACTATCGATCCATTCTTCGTCTCTTTCTGTCTAATGTGCAAAGGCTTTATGAATGTAGCGTATCTGCTTTTAAATAATATGCGGCAACATTCTAAATTACTTCAATTATATTTACTAACCGTCTTTGCAAAATATCGTATGGATGATAATGGACAGGTTTTAATTCGAGTGATGATCGGAGCGCATCCTTAAAATGTATTATTTAGAAGTAAAAAATGTGGTGTCGGTTGGGTTGGACTATAATTCGCGCCCTGATAATATTACAGATAAAGGTATGCTATCTCTGCCGTTACATCGATATGAACATTGATAAAATAATTGGCTCTAACTGGCTTTGTGTGTTACCCATCGCAAAGTCTTGGAAACTAACTGGTCCGAGTATGTGATGGTTCAATCACACAGGTAACTAAATAAGCGAAAGATCAAGGAGTAAATTGACAATCATGCCTTTTACTTGTGTTATCATACCGTGAAAATTCAACGAGACTTGATGCCTAGACGGTCGCTATGACAACCAATTGCGTGCGTTGTAGTACCGCAAAGTGAAGAAGATTTTGTAGATAAACAGGCCCAACACGAAAAAATCTGTATTCAGAAAAAACGGAACCTCGTTGATAAACAAAACTGCGGGATTGTGTTGGATACTGCCTGTGTTTTTATGACAGCGAAGTTGTTTACTCGCGTCAAAGGCGTTTCATGTTTTCGTGATCACAGAATAGCCACTGGGGGGATATCTTAGTTTTATTACGAATTAAGTTTCCGACTAACACAAACACCGTCAGATTTATTTTGACCTCTGACAAGGTTTATATAAAATGTACTTTTTTGGAATACTTATACAATAATAGGTGGTAAAAATTCCTCTTAAACACAGGTTATAAATGTATACGAGTAGGTAATATGGTTAAGTATCAACGTAACAAAATGGGAATTAAATACACCGTTGTTTTCGGTGAGTGAAATTAAATAGGAGACACTTAAACATTAACGCAAGGACGTAGCCTACCTAAGTAGTTAGTAAATAACTATGTAGGTTCCTACTCCGAAATTGCATCCTAGTCTTTAAATACCTACTTGTTAACAAAATTGAGACAGTAAAAGATAATTCAACATAGGAGATTACACACGTTCAATATTATTACACACTACCTGAAACATGTCAACTAAGTACCTATACTTAATTGTGTTATTTATAAATTTTCCAAACCGATATTTCATAAAAAGATTATCGTTTTCCTAATAAGATAAAAAGTACCTACAAATATTTTACAGGATACCTAGAACTATCTGGCATGCATAATAAAAAATGCAAAGCGGTGTAAAATAGTTTAGTTATTTATTTTATATGTAACCGAACTTAAAATGACAAGCTCTGAAGGAAGCCATTCAAGAAATATGAGGTCGCTTGTATAATCTGGAAATTCATTGTGTGAACCGCGATCTATGATGCTAAATGAACGCAACTCTTGCAGTCCTTATATCAATTGTTATTCTCACATCCCTCTAAGTTTAGCACTTACAGTACGCGAAAGCGATTGGTATTTAGAAGCCACTTCGTCAAATGTAGTATGTGAAGCTTCTTATTGCGATACAAGTACGTATTGTAACGTTCTCGAAGCGATATATTTCAATCTACGCGGGTGCATTTTTATTTCAAAAAAGTGAAAAATAATAGAAAGAATTAGAAGGTAAGTAAGATGTCAGCAATCGTGTCTGGAGCTACGGGACGTAGCGGTTATCGGCGGAGAGCAGACGCCTGTCCGCCTCAACGCTACGTCAACATGTTCCATTTCGTGTATTCACATATCTCTGGAAAGTATTAACTAATAAGAATCAACAAGAAACGCAGCAGAAGTTTATCGACTGTAATATTGTCATGCCATAGTGCCGTCTAAAAGATTTGTAAGAGAACCTTTGAAGCAGCTTTTCCAACAATGTAGTAGGCAACAGGCACGGTCCCCTCCCGTCGTATGAATATCTACGGAACAGGGCAATAAATGACATCACACTCCATTCCGCTAAACTCTTCACGTGTCACGTACACTGCACTGCGCTAATTAAATTGCTCGTCGGTATAGACGGTGTGGAATAATATCTGTCCCTCTCTGTTGTGTTAGCAATTGAAAAAAAAAGTTGCGATTCGAGTGCACGGCGTTAATGGCTTGTAGTAAGTACCTATGTGGATGATGAATGTGATGCCGGGTAACGGTTTATGTAGGTATTGAATATTTCCAGCGGAGTCGTTTGACGTAGATCTTCTATTCATTTTTTCTGCAACAGTTTCCAATGTTCTGTCTTTTTCTGATTCCAATCTTCATTTATTGTCGTGTTCATTAATTGTTTCATGGTTAATGTCAATTATATTAAGGTTCTTGAGGAAGCTAAATTTATAGCTTTGATTGTGATAAAAGCCAGAATGCTGACCACATGAACGGCAAGAGTTGATTATCATGATTGTTTTGTATGTAAAATAAAGGTAGTATGTTTTTAAAATAAAATTAGAGTAAAAACATGCGGTAATGTTGTTTCAGTTTAAAAGATACATAATTACGTTTATCGCGGCTAATTTAATGAATTTTAGCTTTAATATACCTAAGAGGATAACTTATTATAAATGTAAGTTTATAACGTGTGCTTTCTATCAGTTTACGTAATCATAAGCTTATGTAGAATCTGATTAAATGTATCTTAATTATGTATGTTGCAATAGATAAAGAGGCTTACCAAGATTTTCCGCGCTGGCATTGACGTCGTATCTGTGCGCGGGCTTGGAGTGCGGCGCCGGCGAGTGCAGCGAGGTGCTCTTGTGTCGGCGGATGGTCGGCAGCCGCGACACAAACGACGCATTGTTCTTGAACGACGCACTCATCACACGACTGTCAAACATACACGCACTTAGCACTGATCCTAGAGAAGTCTCCTGTTTGCCGGCTGGGAGAACGAGACCTAGATAAATAAGTTTATTTGCGCAGTTCCCAAAGTTTTAATTGAGAATTATTTTAGGAATCATTGCAAAGTTGGTCAATCTGAACAAGTTAAATTGATTCTCAATTGATTATCTGAAGTTCGTTCCCATGCTGTACTTTGGAGGAAAACGTCATCACTATAGATACTTGGAACATCGTCCCCTATTTACAACTTCAGAACATTATTATTAGAAACAATTATACTTACGGAATATGCGAGTAAGAGAAAATTGCGTGATAGGGCATCGCATATCACAAGACACCTTTATAAAAATCATCTTGGAAGGAAAGCGTAGAAGAGGAAGATCAATAATAGGTCAGCTACATGAGACAGATTAAAGAGAAGGTCGGTTTCATGCCGAATGTATGTGAAGGTGTAAGAAACTGCCCTAGATAGAGAAATATGAATTGAGCTCTATCAGCTACACCGACAAGGGTCTGAGGACTTATCCGATTGGGTTTAAATAGTTACCTATAACTTACCTGGTCTGTGGGCTCGGCAGTGGCACGTGGTGTATCTTCCACGTGGCCACGCTCATGGAGTGCTCGTCCGCCGCGTAGCACCGCCACAGCGCTTGGATGAGCGTGGCCGCGGGCTGCCGCCGCCGGATCATGTGCTTCTGACGTTGCTGTTGTTGCACTTTCAACGCAAAACCGGACCCCAGGATACCCTATCCACAATGGTTATAGCTTTGAATTCATATGAAAAAAATATGTAGGTAAATATCTACCTACTTATTATTGAATAGAAAACAATAATATGACTCTATTTTTGTATGATATCATGTCCACCTAAGAATATATTAACGAAAAAATGGTCTTGACCTACATTGCCCATAATTTGACTACACAAACATGCAAGCAAACATTATCTGTCGATTAACTCTAGTAGATTACCGAAAGGATATACCTAGTATTGGAATAGGGAGTGGAGCTGAAGGAAACACTTAACGTAGATTCAATTAACATATGAGATAGTGCAAGTGGTTCTCACAGCGGGGAGCGCGAAGAAAGATATCCCGAGGAGCGCGCAGAAGGACGCGATAAACTTGCCCTGCCAGGTCTGCGGCACCATGTCGCCGTACCCCACCGTGCACAGCGTGATCTGCGACACCGAAGTAAGATTTAACAACCCCACATACTATAGTACTAATAAAACACAAATCCTGGGTCGAAAAAAAATTGTAACATAATTTACAAATAGTTGATATCTGTGCCTGTGCCTATACATTGTAAAGAATCTAGCTCAAATTCCAACTCATGTACAGTTGGCGAAACCAAAAAGTGATTTATTTTAAATTTCACTATCCAGACACGTGCAAATAATAAATCTTACGGCCAGTTTCCTCATTGCAAGAAACAGCTGAAGTACCTATGTCTTAAAGTAAAAGTAACGTTATTGGTTTATTTCTAGACATTTTTTGTTGATTTTACCTGCTGCTTTAGTTTCAATACTTCAAATAAAGTTACGAGGTTCTTCGCATATGGTAATTAAAATTGAGAAGTAAAATAAACATATTTTTATAAAAGTTCGAATCAAGGTACTCACAACTCCCCACCACAGTGCTTCCGCAAAGTTCTTAAACTTTGTGTCTGCCACGTCTTTTTCAGCTAAGTAGACCAGAAAGGACGCGAATATCAAACCAAGGAACCCTATATATAATGTGGTTATTAATTCCTGGAACAAAAACAAACATATTTTGAAGTAATAAAACTGTCCAGACTCGCTACACAGCGATAAAGATCTAACAAATTTGGGCATGGTCAGGGCCGTACCGTTAAATCAATATAATAATCTAGTGAAATAGCCTCGGAACCGTTTTAATGTTCTGTTGATGAACGAAATCTGACATTCAGTTAAAGCAAGAAGTATGCAGCAGTCAGTACGAAAAATATTAGCATGTGTGGAAAAACTATAATTTATTAACTTTAATTGACTATTTCATAGTTATGGATGTCATAAAATATACAGCGCACAGCACGGAACATAAAAGGTACCTATTTATGCTTCGTGAACATAGTGCCTGGTTTATAAAGTCCAGTTCACATGTATCGGGCAGGGGCAAGGGCGACGGGGCATTAGGCAGCTTTTAAACTTCCATGATGCAAACTTTACGAATGCATTTTGCGTGAAAGAAAACATTTCGTTTTCACTTTACACTTTCATGTGTTTGTTCAGTTCTTTTATTTATATTTTAATCGCCGGCTATTCCCTCGTCCGTAATCCTTTGGGAACCGCCACTTGGAAAAATAGCCCACTTATAATTTAACAAACACTTTTACGATACTTTTTTCTACGTATACCAACCAAATAGTTTTAGCCTCTTTTACAGTAGGTATCTGCGGTACGTATCAATATTGATTATCGAATTCAAACCATAGGTATATGACCTTTCACAATATTTTCCATTGTAACTTTTTATGTAGGTGTCTGCCTAACGACAAAAACAATAAACACATATAATTATGGTGCGAGGAGGGTGTCATGAAAAGGTTATTCTCTGAAGCCTAGAGCTGCTCTATTGTAAAACCATATTTCGCTGATAGGTCTGAATATGGTCCCAATGTACCTTTTAATAAGACTGATGTTAATTCTCGCGAAAGTTATCACCCACGATCAACAATCCGCGCTTACGAACGACCACATGGCGTTCAAATAGAATATCTACACACTTCGCGAACACAAAGTAAATAAATATTATATTTCTGTGGAGTTGTGGTGCGCTTTCGAAATATTAATCACTTGTTGTAAGACGAAGTTAACATTACGAGGAGATTGCAAAAAAATGTGCCCACCCGCGGAAGAACGCGCCATTGCGAAAACCTAAAGCGGAAAAGATACAAAATGTGAAAACATTTTATATTTAATTTGTCAAGTTTTTTGGTCATTAGGCTTTTAGAAAACATAGCTCGAGAGGAAAAGTTGCGGCAGGATTAGAATAATTTTATATACCGTATAATTCAACCTAATATCCTGTTTCCTCATCATTTGTACTGTTGTAAAAAATTTGTTTGTTAACATGTCATTATAATGGAAGGAAACATGCAAGCACCAAATACTCATTATCAATGTTATGATGTCGATTTATAACTAAACCCTAAATTGGTACTACAACTTAACGTTACATTTCCTAGCCAAAATATCCCAGAACCATAAAGTCCAAAAGCTGAAGTTTGAACTGTAAATTTCTTACTTACACTAAAATATTGCACGAGTATCGGGCACGTCCCCTGCGAGTAAGCAAGATCCGAAGACATAAACTATTCATGACATAAACAGCCAAATAAAAGCAGTCCGTATTAAGGTACGTATTAGAAATTAAATCAGCACCCGCCTGCATTTGCAACGAGATTGTAGCGTCAGTTGTTTCAGATCGGACCATTTCTAGAGTCAATATTGTAGAAGGAGCGAGAAACGCGGCAGTTGGTCCGCTTTATTTGCTCTGCATTGCGATCATGCAACTTTAACTTGAACCGATTGTGAATAGATATTGAGTCCCGGGCGGTGTTGTGTTTACACCTACACGTAGGGCGGGAGGAAATTGCGGCAAGAACCACACAAGCGCTTACTCACCAGCGGTGTATAAGACGCTAATTGCCTTGACCGGATGGGGCATGGAGGGGCACCCCATAATAACATACAGGTATTTTGTTATAAAACAGATTGCTATATCGTGCGTGTAATACGGTTTATCAGCTTATATTCTATTGCAAAGTAAGTGCAAAGACATACAGATTCTTTTGGCGCGTTATTAATGAATCGTACCTACCTACTAGGCATAGTTAATAATAGAATAGAACTATTTCCGTTTTGTATGATGTCGACAACCGTCAGATATTTGCGCAACTCGAATATAAATTCATTATCTTTAGTGCGTTCATTACGTTGTTATAGTTTTAGATTTTTATTGATTAATTTACATTTACACATAGCATGTGAGTTAACTATGTGCTATGCAGTATATGCTCTATATGATGCAGTATATGATATTTAAATAAGTAAGGATACTTAACTTTTTTATGTAAGTATGTAATAACATTAACCCGAAATGTATTAACATAAGTTATATTATAACTTGTAGGTATCACCCGCCATTACTTGTGAATATTATTGATTCAACTGATAACTATCTGTATGATAGGACAAATACGAATTTAATACACCATAAAGGGTGTATCTTGTCACTCTCTTCTAGATTTCCTCTTTTAGAAGACTGCATAATGATCAATGTTATACATAATACTATGTACCTACATGAACTGAACAACTTTGCCAAAAGACAATAGAGCTAGGTAGAGCCCGTTTCTGTTAAATTAGATTGGTACTTCTTTATGCAAATAGAAGTATTACCTATATTAATATAGATTCGATCTGAGTTCGTTATTATGCAGCAACCGAAATTGACTGCGGAGTGAATTATGGTGATCGGTGCTGTCCGGCGGTATTTTCACTATCGCCACGGCGCGGCGGCGCCGGCGGCCGCCGCTGTCTGTTTTAAAGGGTGCCTGAGAACTGAGAAGCCACCCGACCGCTTCATAATGGGCTCGTTTAACATTTCTGAACAGTTGTAGTAATCTGTGCCACAACGTCATTTATCTAACGACGCAACGACACTTATCTAAGCCACAAGTTCTTTAACTGGCTGCTCAGGACACATTGGAACTAATAGGTTTTCCGATGTTTGATACTCTTACTAATTATTCTCTTATAAAATACAGGTAACATTGTATAAGATGATAATAAGAGTGTGCTACCTAAAATGAACTTTAGCTTTACTTTTACGTTCGATAGTCAGTGGCGTCTAAGTAAAATATTTGTACCTACAGACAATTCGACAATTAAAAAAAAACTCGCCAATTTTAGTCGAGGATCTGTAGGTACTCAACTTGTACAATTATTTACTAGGAAACTATTTGTGTCGTAAATTGATTTAAAAAGTGTTTTTCTTTGAATGAAATTAAACGCTTTTGCCATGATAGTGAAACGTGTTTACGCGTGAGCTCGTGTGTGGTAAAATAACGCAGATGGTTACACGTAAGTCTAAGTACCTATTACGTATAAGGTTTAAATGTAATATTATGTATGTATGTTGTAAAAATATTAGAGAGTTAAGTTGCTTTTACCAAATAGCCGGTAGGTACTTTAACAAATTGAGCAAAGTTAATCATATTTAATAATTAAGAGCTTATGATAAACGAGCGCGTCGACAGCCGCTATAGTAATATATTAATAGATACTGTGTGCAGGGTTTGTGAAATCTTTAGTAGCGTAGCGAACTTATATATCTTCTACATGAATGAAATATTTAACCTTAGGTTTATACTGAGCAAAACAATTATGTAATATAAACATAACCTATATCAGTATAAACTGAATATTCCTTCAGTGCAAACTGATGGGTATATTCATAAGTAAGGTAAGGGTAACAAGACATTTATTTAGATCACAGACATTATTTCAATTAGATAATATCGAGTATATGACTAAGATTATTATGATTTGTAGCGGCATGTCAAAATACTCAAGTTGACTTTAAGATTGTTGGCAATATTTCAAATTACGACTATCAAGCATGATTTATAATTAAACAAATATACGTTTAAATTACGACTTATGTAAGTACCTACATGTTTCAATAAGTTATTTAACGAATCATCATATAAATATTGATTTATATAAATTTTAATATTGGTAGAGACAGTCCTTGGTGATTTAGGTTTTTGAGTTCAATGATATCTAAGCCATTATTTAGCAGTTTCGTTTACCTACTTATCCAAAATGTATTCGATATTGAACTCAATACCTACATGGTGGATTATAACTAAATAACTACTTCGATGATGACTCCAAGAGAATAAATAAGATATTTTGCAATAAATCATCTTCATCTTAACGGCGGCCTAGCCGGCGGCGGCATTGCCTTGTTATTGATCGATATGCCAGCACTCAACGGATGAAAAGGATGGATCCCGACAACTTTTTCTGGGCAACGATGATGTAGGAAGATACCTACCTACGTCGATAACCAAGCACCTCCGTTACAGTGAAAGTGAACCTCAAAAGTATTCTATTCGTCATCTAGGGTCGAAGGATCTTGTTACGGTTAAATTCTATTAAAAAACGTATGTAATATATGTTTTTAACTAAATTGAATTATCGAATCCAAAAAGTTTTATTTTCATAAGTTGGAACTAGGTAGGTAGTGATAGGTTTGCCTTCCATAGGAACTTAATAAGTACTTAATTCTATATGTAAGAACTAGCTGAGCCCGCGACTTCGTCCGCGTGGAAATTAACTTAAAAAAGCCCGCTCCCGCGTTCTGACGTTCTGAGCCCGCGCGACAGGACAACTATTAAAAAAAAATGATTTTGTAAAAGAAAAGTAGCTTAAGTTACTGCTTATAACATCAGCTATCTGTCAGTGAAAGTTTCGTTCGGAGATTACCCGGAACAAACACACAGACAGACAGGCAGACAGACAGGCAGACAGACAGACAGATAGACAGACAGACACTCCAATTTTATTTATTTGTATAGATGATGGAATAATACAAATGGATATACTACCTACTATTTTATGTTAATATGTATAAAACCCAAAAGCAGCAGTTGAGTGAGCGATAGCGTCTTGGCACACGCCCCTTGGTCGCTGCGAAAGTTATAAATGTTGGCCATTGTAGGGCGGGCGGCGCGGCGAGGCGCGTAGGGCGCGCGGCGACTTCACTACATTACGGTTCCTTTTGCTTTCCGCCAGCCGCAGCCTAGCTATGCAAATTTCGTGAAAAATGTTACGCATTCACAAATAACTTGTATATCTGAATAGGTATAGAACCACGTAACTACCTACGTACTCATCCGCTATGTAATAAGTACAAAGTTAGTGATGTAACGAATGTTGGATTTTTGACATTCGCGAATGCGAATGCGAATATTTGGCTCCAACATTCGCGAATGCGAATGCGAATGCGAATGTTGCCTTTCAAATAACTCTGAATTGAAAATTTAAAGAACCCCCGATTCGACGACTTTTTAAACTACAAAAGAGCCGATAATTTTCAAACTGCTGAACCGATTTTCATAAAACATAGCTAAGAACTCACTCGAACGGAATCCCTTTCTAAAAAAAAACAGATCATCCGCCTGGGCGCAACGATGCCACAGCCAGACACACAGATACACGTGTTAAACTTATAACACCCCTCTTTTTTTCGTCGGGGGTTAATAAAGAGCGCGCAAAATGTTAGACTGGTTTGACATTTCGTGTCGGCCGAACGTAGCCAAACCCATATAGGTTGAAAGAACGAGTTAATACGAAGAGATTTGGTTTGATTTCAGGGTAGCTTAGTATTATTGCGTAAATCAAATTTCATTGATATTCAAATTTTATTAAATTTGTTAATATTTTAATTAGACTAACAAGAACAATTGGGAAAGATTGTATATATAATTTTGTTGCCTACCTCAAGACAATTCCATATATTTTTTCAATTCAAATATAAGTAAATAAGTGCATTATGTACAAGTGAGCTAAGTTGATAATTACATTACGATCGAAGCTGGTTTGCAGCCAGAGAATAACGCGAGAGCTATGATGGAGCCAAAGTGTGTAATGAACAATGCTCACGCGTTTCATACGACATTTTACAACACACTTAATATTAATAATTTAGCCCTTTTGACGAACCACTCCTGGACACGGGCCTCCCCTCGACACGAGGGGGATTCAGGCCATTATCCACCACGCTGGCCGAGTGCGGGTTGGCAGATTTCACATGTCTTTCGAAAATTGATTAGATCTTCTAAGAAAAGATTCTTCACGATATTTTCCTTCACCGTAAGCAAGTGATAATGATATATAAATTATGATTCGCACATAGATTTTGAAAAATCCAGAGGTGCGAGCCGGGCTTCGAACCCAAGACGCGTGCTTTAACCAATCGGCTATCACAGCTTACAACAAACTTGCGAGTAAAACAATTATTTAAATTGAATCATAATTAAAAATAAATCACAATTCACGAATTTATTTAAGACCTAGAGAATTTCAGGATGAATGAAAAATAAAACAAGATGGGTCGCCGTAAGTTTTTAGGCTTCCGTAGTCAAACTCAGAACCCTTATAGTTTCCCCACGTCCGTCTGTCCGTCTGCCCGTCCCTCTGACATCGCAGTAATTTTATTCAGCGACTATTAATTATACTTACTGCAAATTGGCAAAAAAAAGTGTTTATGTACCGCTACAAAACTGTGTATTTCAATTTTTAAAGCAAAGTTATTCCATTGTACCTCCCGTACTTAAGAAAGGGGAGTGAAAACATGTTTACTCACCCCCTCAAGTGAGGTAATGTTCAGTAGATATTTTAAAATAATTTGAAGGTTTATTTGACAGTTTTTCTTTATTAATTCTTGATTACGAATTATTAAAGAAAAACTGTCAAATAAACCTCCAAAGTGGTCTTTTTTACGTGAATAGCGAAATTCATCCTTTAACTTAGAACCACATTATACTTAAATGGTTTATAATTGGAAATACATAGGTCTTTAGTTTTAAAAACGAAATATAATTAATTTAACAAAAATATAAAGTTTGGACTGAGTCTCAAACCCACGCGTCACTGATTGTGCACCCAGTCTAATCACAACTTAATTACTTGAATTAAAACTCCTTATAAAAACCTTTCATCAGTCCAAAAAGAAAATAAAGGTTTATGTCACTTTGTTTAAGATGTCTATGAATGCCGTTTTAATAAATTTAGTAACATAATTTCCTACTATTTTATTCATACGGTAGCCAATAGTTTATTTATTTCGCAGAAATTAATCAGTTGAGATGTTTCATATCAATAAAAAAGACATTACTTAATTTTAGGGTTCTATATTATCGTAAAGTGGCGAGAAGTCTACGGAACCCTATAGTATGCGTAGTCTGACATGCATATGGCCAGTTATATTTATCCAACAGTCTGGGAAAGCCTCTAAAAAATATTATATTATTTGAAATATAAAATGAATTGAATGTGTATAATGAATAAATAAATTAAAAAAAAAAATATTGAAATAATTAATGTATTTATTTATAATATTTTAATAAACATTTTTTATTTATTTTATAAAAATGCTTACTATCTTTAGGATTACTCTTGACTAAGATTTTAAAAAAAATTAAGTCAAAAGCCCCCGTGCGTAATAAGCTGCTTTATGAACCTAAAAGCGGGGCAATAAGGGCCACCCTATGAGCAAGGTTGTTGGAAAAATATATATTTTTTTACTAGTTGTATTAAATTTCATATCCATCTATACATAATTTCCTTTTTGTTTTTCAAAAACATTCGCTAAACATTCGCATAGATTCTTGCGAATGCGAATGCGAATGCGAATGTCAAAAAATATGCGAATATTCGCGAATGCGAATGCGAATGCGAATATTCGTTACATCACTAGTACAAACTAAAGTCTGTAGATATGTAGGTATGTAGACACCTATCTAGCTTAGATAAAGGTATTTTATAGGGTTATACTACAGAAATCTTTAGTTCGTGGTAGTTACTCAAGTAAACGCTAAAAAAAATGTGGTTATGAATGAAATCAGTAAAACTGAAAGGAGTATTTAGTACAAACATGTAAGTACTTATATTAATTGCGCCAATCCCTGTTTATAATGAGAATTAGTGGCTGGGTACTTACCTATCCTGATATGGCAATAGTCCTATACATATACTAGTACCTGTGTTATTTCAAAATGTCGGTATTTTTCCTACTGGGTACCAATTACGAAATTCTGACATCGTTCAAAATTAAAAATAACTATAGATCTCAATTGTTGACTTAAGGTGAAAGCGCCTGTCTAGCCCGCGAAATTCAAAATTTCGGAGTATTTTTATAGTTTATCCAAAATCTGAAAACATTTAAGACAACATTTTGTGATTCGCGATAAACGCAGTATGCAGTGCGTTTGTTAATACATTAATTTTACTCTAAATATTATCACGGTGGATATGATACTAGTAAATAACTAAATATACAAAAATTGCTAGATTATCTGGATAGCTGTCGTTCTTGAAATGTTTTAGAGTAAGTTGGATATATTAATAAATGCACTGCACACGGTCTTTGTCGCGAATTACAAAATGTGCCTTATATTATTGTCAGATTTTGGAAAATTTCTAAAAAACCTCAAAAAATTAGAACTTCGCGGGCTAGATGGGCGCTTTAGCCTTAAAGGTAAAAAAGGTTAAACAATGGGAAACATATGGAGGATGTTTTGTTCTTTTTAATCTCTATTAGTAGAAATACTTGATCTAACTAAATTTGGTTTATAAATAAACTAACGTTGCGTTGAATGCAAGAGCAGAAATAAAAGAAGACTATATTTTCTGAATTTATTGCTAAGTATCAGAGAGTTCGTGCTTCCAAATCCAGGAGATGAGGAGAGTTTTAAAGCGGTGCTGGAGCTACGTAAAGAGGGTTTTCAACTTAAAAGGCCGCTGACCCGTACGAACGGTGGGTGGCTAGACGACATAAACACAGGATTAGGAGTAGTTCTACGAGTCTTTGTCATTAGACACAGATAACTACAGTGTAAGTATGTCGTGATTGTGAACAATAAAACTCTCATTTTACAACTCTCTTCTTTGATAGTACAATTGTAAGGCCAAATACTCTTTTCGCAACTTATAAATTTGCCCGGTCATTATACAAAACAGCGCCTCAAATATTTAAGTGGGGTTTCAACCTAATCTATACAAATAAATAAAATTGGAGTGTCTGTTTGTAATATCAAAATAACACCTTTTCATTAAATGCATATGAAAGTACATACGACACCTATAGCAAAAAAGCGATTTAAATTTTTTTTGTCTGTCTGTCTGTGTGTTTGTTCCGGGTAATCTCCGAAACGGCTGGACCGATTTTGACGGGACTTTCACTGGCAGATAGCTGATATTATAAGCAGTAACTTAGGCTACTTTTCTTTTAGAAAAACAAAATTTTAAAAAATGGTCCCGTCGCGCGCGCTCAGCACGCGGGAGCGGGCTTTTTTGTTAAGTTAAATTCCACGCGGACGAAGTCGCGGGCTCAGCTAGTTATTCATATATGAATAGAGTTTCAGTACATTCCAGTATTGATAGATAAAACTTTATCATATTTTACTTCACCTTGATAGAGATGTTTAACGTGTATGTTAGTATTAGGACTTACATACAGGTTTGGGCGACAATTATATTTCCATACCACCAATATCAGTCCATTCGGTCGCGGCATGCGGCAAACCAAAATATCCGGCTAATATTGTTCCGTGACCGGTGACGGCCGCGTAATAATGGCCGTGTTTTCTGCATCACGCAAAATTCCCTTTTCCATTTAATAAAGACAAGCGTAAAATAACGTTGGATACACAATAGCGCATCAGGGCACATTAAACTAAGTAACGTGACGTGGTGTTCCACAACGTAGCGTGTATTCGTCAACGTTTGGTAGTTTGTTTTCTACTAATGCTGTATTCAAGGTTGTTGGAATGAGGTGACTATAACATTTTAACTTTTTCGTGTTCAACGCAGTTTGATAGTCACTACATAGTATAAAAACAAAGTAGCTTCCCGCTGTCTGTCTGTCGCTGTCCCTATGTATGACTACGCAACGGATTTTGATGCGGTTTTTTTAATAGATAGAGGGATTCAAGAGCAAATTTTATATGTATACTAGTTTCTGCCCGCCACTTCGTCCGCGTAGACTTAAGTAAAGTATTCTATGTGTTAATCCAGGTTATAAACTATCTGTATTTCAAATTTCATCCAAATACGTTCAGTAGTTTTTGCGTGAAAGAGTAACAAACATACATCCACACCACAGATATAGATTTACATAGATAACGCAAATGTATGTACTTAGCGTGTCCGAAAACCCCGACCAAGCGTCGAGGTTGGTCGCCGACAACTTACAGTCCTCGCGACTACAGATATAAAAATATGAGTATGAGCGTGATAATCACTCGAGGGAATCGTAGCGGGCGGAGGGGCATCGGCGGCATCGGTGTCTTTGAAGCGGTTTGGATTTCCCGTCACTAATGACGTCACAGAAAGTGTTAAAAATTCGGCACGCTTGGTTTCAATACCAATCGTGATCTATGTAAATCTATATCTGTGATCCACACTCACAAAGTTTCTCATTTATAATATCAGATAGTTATGTATAATACTAGCATACTTATAATTGAGAAAAATTTATAAAAAATACCCGTGCGAAGCCGGGGCGGGTCGTTAGTTACATGAATAAAACAATTTGTTACCTGACGGTGAGCGTAGACGACGGAGCCCAGGAGCTTCCAAGTGCCGCCGCGCCGGTCCATGCGCACCATGCGCAGAATCTGGAAGAAGCGCAGGCCGCGCAGCGCGGATGCCGCGAACACCTGGCCCGACGAGCCCATGCCCAGCACCACCACAGACGCCAGTATTGTCGTCACATCTACACAATTTGGTCAAACAATATTCTGTATACCTATCTGCATGAATGATAACACTGAATAATGTAGATAAATGCATAACAATAGCAACATTTTTACATTTATTTTTATTGCCTAGGTAGACAGACGGATGTCCCGTTCACCTAAGGCTAGGTGTCAACCGTCCGCCCAAAGGGCCAAGCCTGCTAATTCCGTTGACATTTGAGCCATCGGTAATCACTGGCTGAAACGTTAACGATTTAGCAGACATGGCACCCTGGATTTCTGCAACTTTTGATGAACCCCACAAAGGTATTCTGTAGAAAGGAGATCATTTCACACACACTTTTAACGTATTGGGATCGTTGCGCCCTTGTGAATAACACTACTTTTAAATGACATCATTAAATAAGCGTCATAAGTCAATTTTATCTTATGGCAAGCAACCAAGTAGGAATATTGTTTTCTTATAATTTACGCGAATACTACACATTGAAATAAAACTATTTTAAGGAGAAGGCGCTTGTCTAGCCCGCGAAATTCAAAATTTTCGAGTATTTTTATCCAAAATCTGAAAACATTTAGTTTTTTTTAAAAAAAAAAAAAGATTACTAGCAATGTGTGTTTATCACATTACTAGTATTCCCTCTAGCCCCTCCAACTAAGCTAATGCTTGTGCTAGGAGTGGGCTCACGTCAATAGTTTAATGGCCAGGATGGAGATCGAACCCGGAACCTCTCAGCTACGAGGACGGCCCCTCTAACCACTAGGCTATTGACGCTCATGATACAACACTTTGTGTGTTTAAGACAACACTTTGTGATTTGCGACAAACATAGTATGCAGTGCGTTTATTAATACATTTATTTTACTCTAAATATTATCGCGGTGGATATGATACTAGTTAATCACTAAATATACAAAAAAATGCCAGATTATCTGGATAGCTGTCGTTCTTGAAATGTTTTAGAGTAAGTTGGATATATTAATAAATGCACTGCACACGGTCTTTGTCGCGAATTACAAAATGTGCCTTTTATTATTGTCAGATTTTGAAAAAAATCTAAAGAACCTCAAAAAATTTGAACTTCGCGGGCTAGATGGGCGCTTTAGCCTTAACCACATATATTTAAACCACAGATCCTCGCAAAAGAACACCGATTCCGACCAAGGATGATACGTGAGGCCATTGAAATTAAAAAACATCCTAATTTCAATAGGGAAGATGGCTGGGTGCTACCACCAACTTGGGATCCAGTAATTAATATAATTAAATCCAAAACCAAGTGTACCATTGCAAGACCTCGAGACACTGTGAGCACTTTCTGCGTGGATCGGACCGCAAACAACAACTAAATATGAGGGTACCCAGTTACTAACTATGACATCAGGACGTCTAACACCTCAGTCCCCCCGTGACCATGGCTGCTGTAAAGGAAACGAAACGTCGGGAACATAAAGTTAATAAACGCTATAAAATCCGTTAAATAGTTTTATTTCAACCAAGTAGTGAATCGGTTTTCCTGGTGATATTTATACCTATGGGTGATTTCCATGGCCGTCAAGGGCCAGGCAAATATAATATGACTAAGGAATAGCTGATGGTATGGTAATAACCTTTATAAATTGAATCAAGCTCGGAATGTCGATATTTCTAAACGCATGAAGCTATGAAAATCATTCTATATCCAACCCTCCAAAGGCCAAAGCCAGAATTGTGCAGAGGAGCAATCGGTACAGTACTGTATCTACAAATTGGCTAGATTTTATAGTAATCAAACGCTAATTACTGTAAGTACCGAACCTAACAGTTACGTACTTAATAATGTGTTTATATAACAAATGTCAAAATGTTTCGATTTATAAAAGATTAAACTGGCGAAACCGGCGAAACAAATCTGTTGGTGAAAGGCTATTAACGTCAAAATCACGAGCGCCTTTAATCTCCTTTATTAATTTCTCTTTATTAGTAAGTAGGTAAGTGTACCCAAGCGTCAAAGGATTTCTTATGTCACATTAAAAGTTGTTAGTAAGGTAAGGCGATAACATTGTTTTAAGCTTATGTCTACTATGTTGACGAAGCTATTAGGCACCTTTGCGGCGGTGAGTACATTGAGTACCTACTTACACGCGTATTCAGAATAATATCTTTTTTCATTATCGTACATATATAAATAATGATAATAAATATCGCCCGACTGACACACCAACTGTATGGTCCCAAACTAAGCAACGCTTGTACTACCGGTACCGTACAATACAATGGACTAAGGGGCGATCCCAGTGACACCCAGACCAGGGAAAATTACGCAAAGGCCATTTCCGAAATTTGTTCCGGTGGGAATCGAACCCGCAACCACCATGTGCAGTGAGCCGAGCGGCCTACGCTCGAACCACTGTGTCAATATAAGTTTTTCATTGGGATGCTATTTGAACTAGAACATGAAATGTACATACACATACGTAGTAAGTCCGATGACAGACTTGGATGAATCATCATAGTAGGTACCTAGCAGGTTAACCTGTAGAATTGCCTTTAAATTTTCGAATCATAATAACCAATCAGTAGCCCGTTAATTGATTTCGCATCAGAAATCAAGCTTTAAATTTTATATTGCTTATGAGCAGTAAACAGTTTGTGCACGCGAATGCACTGCAAGGAAACATGAATAATTTAATGATGCTGGTTAGATATGTTCATGTTATTGTAGTGGGTGGGTAGGCAGGTATCGTGCGGCAATGTTAGTCGGCTACACGATCCCGGGGGCAGGTCCCCGGGGCCCGGCCCCCGGCGCGCGGCGGCCGCGGCGCGCCCGCACGAAACCGCTCTCAGGGGAGCTCAAGCTAAAATGCGAAGGTCACAGCGGATTGCTAGCACCTGAAATAGGGTCACTTCGTCACGCTTTATAGACAGAACGTGACTTTTACCAACTTGGAAATGTTGAAGATGGAACTATGTAGGACACAGACCTACTACTTAAATTATTTGTTGCCACATTCTTTTATGACATTTGTTTGGCGTTCGCCAGTATTTTCTTTGGCTGTTCCTAAATGTCACTGAAAATGTAGTCTTTCCTACAATGAGTGGAGGATTATATATTATATACAATTATAGGTAGTCCGTTTGCTTATTTCATGGCATTGTTCACGTAGTAATCACGTTGAGTGTCGCCTGGGGATTGAATGTTTACGAACATGTCGACTAAGAACGTTAGTTTGGTGCAAATAAAGTACCTATAGCTATACCACAGGTAACAACAAGCGATCCGAAAATGAACAGATTATTTTATAAAATTATTTAGCTTTAACGTTCCGCCTTTAGTTATTTTTAATGAAAATTACGGTTTCCCACCCAGATTAATCAAGGAAATTTATAAAATAGCCGCCCAAATGTCGGCGAGGCTGGATGGCGGTGACCAACTTGATCTCGAACTCATTCGTATCGCTTCTCGTCGGCCGTGCTATAGTGCAGATTCATCACCCCAATATCTGCCTGTATTATCGATTGGGTCTCTAGCGATATATTGCCATTCTCCATAATTAATGCACGGTAGATAGTTAGGTTCCTATACAATGAACACTGAAGGCTCCCTGGAGAGAACTGCTTTGCTCGCTTATACGAACGTATTATTAATTCGACTACTCTATTAGTAAAGACATAATACTGGAGGTGAAAGACTGCAGCAGGTCTGATACCTAAGTATACTTCAATAATATTATTTTGTGTCGTCCATTCCTAGACATAGGTACCTACTACGTTCTTCACCAATGCGCCACTGAGAAAACTGTGGATGCATGAAAGCTCATGTCTTAATTGCCGCACTGAACGCGCTAATTGGCTGTCATAATTTCAGACGTCTGGCGTCAGATAACCGTGACTGTACCTAAGTATCAAGATAGCGACGGAATTTATATCCATAAAATAAAAGGATTTCACTTGGAATAGCTAGGTAAGAATAAATTAGAATGGTAAAAAAAAAAAAAAAAGCATTAAACACCAGTCCAACTAGGATCTCTACCTGCTCTCTACCTATTAGTTGCAGTACTTATGGAGTCTTCGAGTCACGACTCTACATTATTCACTCACTACCTAACCGGTCTTAATTACCTATGATAGAGAACTTTCCTATGCTATAAAAGTGATATAAAACTTACCTATGATACAAAACGGTCGCCTCAAGAACTTGAGGCGACCTATTGAGCCTTGATACCGGGACCTGCATCCTGATGACCATAACCTACGGGAGAAACACACAAGGTTAAAACAAATTTACATAAAATTAATTGCCAAACAGTTTTAAATATAGCGTATAATAACATTAATTGCCAAACAATTTAAAATATTATAACAAATGTAAATATTTAAATCCATTTATAAGCAGCAAATGTTGCTACATTTGACATGATACGGTCAAGTTTACGGTGTTGGGTACAGTAACGTCAGTACAAACAAACATTTTTAAAGTAGGTTATAAACAATATAGTGTTGAGGTATAGCTGTCGTCCCCTGACCCGGCCGCGGCACACTCCCGCTTGATAGATACACAAAATAAATAAAACAAAAGAAAATAACTGCGAGCCCAACTCATTGCATTGTAGGCAAGCAGTCGAGTAATCCGTCTACATTGAGTGACGAATTACCTACTTCACACGCTCTCACCATCATCTATAAGAGCTTTGTTGGAATGCTGTATTCCGGCAAACCGCGCTCGCTGGATACCTATTATAGAAATTCTGCGAGATTTTTATCAACGAGCAAACTACGGAGAGGAAGTTTTCCACAAATGCGTATCGCGTTTCGTATGGCTTCATGTAGCTTTGTTAGTTGTTTGGTTAAATAATGTTTCGGGAACTCCCTTGTTGATGAATTCGTAATTTTAGTTTCATGTTTTTTGTAAGTACCTTCCTACATTTTTCAAGCCGTCTCGGTTGTGTATTTGCTCGAGCCAACAGTGGTTCGTGCATATTATGTTACTAAAATTCATAATATATAGGTATGTATTCAAGTACTCACTCACCTTAGAAAGAATTCGATAGCGAACCAAATAACAACTACTGTCTCCATGTAGAAGAGTACAATCCCTGCTTTCGCCTCGTATTCTTCTATTGTCGAGAACACCGAGAGCGACAAGCACATGAACACCATGAAAAACCTGCACAAATGAATACGCACAAATGATGAGTGGTATAAAGGGTTACTGGTACTTTATTTGTAAAATTAGATATAACTCGGGTTCCTCACGTTGTTTTACTTTTTTGTAAAAATATTTAGCAGGTAAAAATTATGACCAAATTTTCAATCTGTACAAATTGCAAATGAAATCTCAAATTTGAAAGTAACACGAAAATTACAATATTTTGCGGAACATACATGAGGGTCAAGTTTGTTGTATTTTAACTCCTATACCAAACTCAGCAATGAACAGGTTAGTTACCAATAACACTGTGTACACAAACTAGAGCGCCAGATTGCTAGCTATCAGTTATTGACGTAATACAATTTCGTCAGTGAATATGTTGGTTAATTGACGAATAAGATTCGGAATGTTCCTATTTCGCGAACTCCGGATTTAATTTGCAGCTACAGTGTAACTTACGTTTATGTGGTTAGTGTGCGGAAAGTAGACAGCGGCCTTCGGGCCGCCTTATCGAAAGTTTCTAAGAATTTCTTCTCTCACCGATAGATTTTCATTCGAGCGTGCAAAATATGAACGTCGCGCGAGTATCTAAATGACCGCTTGCGTAGGTATAATACATATTTTATGATCATGAAACCCAACATTGTGTAATGTTCGATGAAATTGAGTCAAAGTTCAATATAAGTAATATGGAATAGGTTTGTTTACATCAAAAGTCGGTCATGCATGGCTAATGGTGAACTTACACGATCATATGATAAAGAACGGCCTTAACACCCCTAGGCCGTTCGAGAAAGTTGTAGAACTTGGATTGGAGGCGGCGGTAGCGCGCGTCGCGTCGCGTGGCGCGGTAGCTCAGCGGCTTGCCCAGCAGCGACATCCGCGGCGTCGCCAGCCGGTCGCCGCCACTCTTGCACTCACTGCGAACAACGACACCGCAGCTGCGCTCAACTGAGCCACACTATAGCCAACATGCTTTTAGATAAATATCACTGAAGCCAGCGACCTTCCGGTCTAACGGCCACCTTCCCAAAATGGCAATACAGAACCACAAAATAGCCGATGTTATGTACCTACTATCAATAAAAGTATTTAGCCACTATCTATCTCTGTATTTTTTCAAACAAAACCAGCATTTTCCATTTTACATTTAGCGCATTCAAGACATCATTATATTAATTTAACGACAAAATTAAAATTTCAATAAAAAACTATTTTTTCTTGGCTTACGTCTTTATTGCAAGGAAATTGTAGTACTTAAATGTAATTTTAACCGATCAGTAGCTTCCGAATCAATACCCAATATTTACTGCAAAACTGTAATCCCATCTGACATCTACCCCATCCGACTAGCTCATCTGTGTCGATTGGATCAAAATGCAATTGATACTGATGAATTTCCACTCTCTGCAGATTCCAATTGCGTTAGCATAGTCGCGTAGTCGCAGTCGCGCGTGGTGACATATTCATTAATTAAACCATGCGAGTTATGTAACCGCTCAAACGCTCGTTGTCGATCATCTAAACTAAGCTTACCTATTCTTTTGTTACTGAAAAGGCTGATTAAATTTTACATATGTTCGTTATTCTTCCATCCTTGGCTTGTTTGTTTACCTCCAGAGAATAAAATCTACCCTAGCGAAGCTGCCGGCCAAAGCTAGTCTTAGATACAATTATTGGGTTCCAAATACACTTCTGTTGTATTCAGTATGTACCAATGTATATTCAGTTTTTAACGAAGACGCGTGAATTACTGTAAATTAACCCATATGCCAGTGGCATAAGAGACTCAGCACGCGTCTTTGTGAAATGAACGACCTATAATTGCCAGGAATTATTTAACTTGTATGCCTTCTTTGCAAACAGCACCGCAGCTACGCCAGTTGAGTCACAAAACGTTGAATAGAACTTTGAGCAACGCTTAAACTAGCCACATCATAGCCAAACAGCTTTAACGCTTTTACGGCTGCGGTTTATGAGATGATCATCACATAAAATGCTGACATATTTTTCAAATTATTGCATTAGTAAAACATATAGTTATGGCAAATTATGATTGCAGATAGGTAAATGAAGAGGTGTACCTACTGCAAACAAAGTCCTTGGTATATCAATCGAGTAAGGAGCCGTTTTTGTGAATGATTGAGTTTTAATTTAAATTTTACCTGTACACCTCCCCCCTTCCCCTTCGTCTACCTCACTTGCCTCCAAGTCGGCAACGGGCGAGCAATGCCTCATGTAACTGTTTAACATCAGGCGTGTCGTTCGATTCTATGCTGAATTGGTTGGGTCTATTTTAAAATACAGGAATTTGGGTACTTGCTATGCCAGGGTACGTGAATCTAGACTCAAACGAATTAATGCAATTGGAATGAGGGTACATTTACCTAACTACCCACTATTCATGAGTAAGTAAGTACCTAACTATAGTAATCCATGTACCTACTATCCTAGTACATTTACAATACAAAGAGAACAGGCAGTCATTCGTTTTGCAACGTCAACGGCGTTTTTTGCTGTATAAAATTCAATAAAATCGCGTGCCGTGGAAATTCAAAGTGCCTCTACTGAAAATGATTCCCAGGCTGTTGGAAGTCTGCCTGACTGCATGATAAAAAACAGAATAGGTACAAAACGAGGCGAATTACTTACTACTTTTCCAAACCACACATTCTCACCACACCACTCATTACAACTATTAGACAAGTTTACTTACCTACCCCACATGGGTATCTATATACATAACAAATAGGTACTATTATTACTAATGCACATTCATATTTTTATAGCATTGGTAATATTCGTATCATCAAAATAACACTAACGAGGGTATTTATATCTTTTACATTAAGAAAACTGACGCAAAGCGGTAATTTAAGTCGTATTATTAAACTCTGTGTCCTTCTAGGTACCCATCATATGCAAAATCATGCAGGAATTAAATCTTTAAACACGAATTACCGTCGCGTCGTGTTCAAGTTGTGTACCGTAAACGTTCGCGGCGCGACGACATTTCAGTTTATCAACACGACGGAAAAGCGATGAAATCTCGGTGATAAACTTGCCTCCTCGCGCCGGTGGCGGCGGCGCGGGCGGTGCGCGGTGGAGGCGACGCTCTTTGTCCACGAATATCGCACAAGTACCAGCAACCAACCGCTACGCGTCAGCTTTCATTTTACGAAATTGGATAGTTGCTACCCTTTACGAAGCGTAACGTAACGTATAGATACACAGTATTAAGCTAAGAGTTTTGAATATTACGGGATATTTCGGACAAAATTGCCGTCGTATATTGTCTCCTTCCAAAGCCTGTGCATACCCACACAACGAAAATCTTTATTTTACTTACGCTCCATTTCGTAAAAGGCACATAGATATTATGCTTGGAACAGTAACTGCCACTAATTTACAGCGTCACGATCACAATCGAGCATACGAAGCAAGTACTTACAAACTGAGTAGATAAGTACCTAACCTACGCAAAAAGTGCCACCCTTGTGGGAGTTAAGAACCCACATCCACAGAGCGTTAAAATTAAAACTTACTTAAATCAGAGCGCAACGTCATAGAACTTACCAATTTGATTTCTCATGAAAGTTAACGTATTAAGCTTTTTGTTGAGCTCTGTTAGCCCTCTGAAATCCACTTTTATCCCGAACGGATACAACCATGTGATGGAGGATATTTTTAAATAAAGATGAGCCTATGTTTATCCCTTATTACGATATTGCGCGTATTATATAGGAATGTCGTGACCTCGATTTCAAATTGATCATAGGTATTCATAATTTTATATAATTTTGGGTTTAGTCAGATGGTTTCGTGACATTTTGAGGTAGAAATAAATTTGGAGAGCATTTGTTAGTGTGATTGATTTGTGAAGACAGATGGTTTCTAGATTGTAGTACTACTTAATACTATTTAGAATATTGTTTGTATGTATGTACTATGTACGTTGTTGTAGTGATAAGGTCTCGTGTCATGTCGTAATACTTAAACAAGACGTTATAAGACAAAGGTAGACTTACCTAAGCCGACATCAAAGTCCGTATCAAAGTTTCGCCCTTAATTCTGCTCGCGATGAATTTAATATCATGTATACTACGAAGTTAATTACCTTTGGCGTGAAAATTAGCCCTGCTGCTAAATGAGTTTTAGTGAATGTAGGTACACGTGCATTGTGGTTATAATATGTAGGTATATCACGTGTTTGGTTTTTTTAAATAGGTTGTATGTGTTTAAAAATCTACAGCACCAAAAATCACAATAGTCGAATAAAATCACAATAGCCGAATAATTATTACTCGGATATTGTGTTTTTGGTGCCATTTAGAAAAAAAGAGACAATAAAGGTTTTTTTTTTCAATTTAGGTTTATTCTATACTAGTAGGTAAATGTTTTCTAGTCATGCAACGCAAACTAAACGTTTTGCGTCTGCGTTCAGTGCTAATTTAAGTTTTTATTGACGTTCTAAATTTTTTGAACTCTTCCGTAGAGTTCTTTAAAATATTTCTAAAACAGAAAATATTTACAGAAATAAATTATTGGGGAAATGCAGTGGAATGTATTTATTATAATGTATTTTTTATCTGTGTAGATAATCTTATTTCTACTTATTGTTTCGTTGATAAACGTCTACGTAAAAGTAGAAGAACGCGTAGGTGGTACCTACCTACTTAGCTATCATCAGTAACTGTAGCGAATACAAAAGTAGCGAATGATGATGACGCTCCCTTTATATGTTATACATAAATATATTTATAATTATATATTTAGTACCTAGGTACACAGGAAATAAGTACGTAAGTACATTAAGTTTATCTACGTGCAGTGGTGCAACGTGGAAATTTAATTCTCATATAGTAATACGACATGAAATGCTTAAAAAACATTACCATGGACTTCGTGCCGAATATTATAGTCGTCCCGTGAGACGTGTGATGAGCACTGTTAAACACCTTTGTATTACACTAGTGTTGCTACAGCAGCGTAATCACTGTCTAAGATGAGCTGTTATTAGGGTTACCACCCCTACTTTATAATTAAATAGACTACTCGTATATGGGCACCAAATACTATTACTAAAAATACTAAGCTGGACTAAACTAATTATAATAGCTGGACACTCTCCTTGGATTATTGACGGAAGCTCAAGTAAGGCAGGGACTTTTAAAACAATTTTGCGCTCGTTACACTCGTGTAGTCCTACCTGTTTATATACGAGTATATATATATATATATTGTTTTACGACTTGAATCTTTAATGTAAACATTTTCGAACATGCTACTTTTCGGGATTTGCCCTATTATTTTACTATACCTAATATAAGGTACGCTGTACGCTCTCGATTTGCTTTGTTTTACTTAGTTATGTGCAAAAATAGTCATAAAATAATGTAGGATCTTAAGAAGATTAAGTAGTTATATTATAATATGCCTACTAAACCGCTTCGTGAAGAGGAGGCTACTTTCCTAACGCCTACTTGCATGATTAGAATTTGACCGATGCGTTACCACGCCTCCAGATTTCATAAAATTGTGTGACACGTAAAATACGCCAAACCGATGTGATAATGTTTATTTTAGATTCGTATTCGTAGGTCGAATCAAATCGATTCTGACTTTAGCAACGCTTTCTATAAAGTGAATCATCAATAGAAACTACGCGGGCTATCTATCTATACTGGTACATGTCTCATAACAGATTAGTTCCCATTATACCTACTTGAGGGAACAGAGTCGAGCGTAGGTAGTGATAAAACAGACACGACTCAATGGTTGTAATGACCTCGTGCCGGTGTTCTCCCAGGGGATCACGTTTTGGTCCAATCTTATTTTTATTATCCATAAATAATATTTGACACCACATCTTGTGTTTGTCTATAGTAATTGATTGCAGACGGTGACGCTATATGAGATGATGCTTAAGATCGCCAGATAACAGCTAATGTTGACCAAAATCATCTAAGCGTTAGGTAAAATGCCAATATGGGTAGGTAAGCCCAAAAATTCTAAACGGGGTTTGGCATTTTTTTCCAGCAGCATTTTTAATAAGTACTTACTATTAAAAGATAGGTAAAGGTGCCAGTTATTTATACGTGGGAAAACTTAGGAACCTTCTTTAGATCTGTACAAGTTAGGTTGGTATTTTTGACAGATGTAAATTTTTCTGATCGACATAACTATGCAATGACGAACTTATTATTTCCTTAATTTAATGACTCTAAAAATTGAAAAAATATTAAAAAAAATACATATAACACAAAAGTCCCTAAAGATTCAAGCGGTATTCGAAAATTTTAAATCTTTTTATTGCTTCAAAGTAAAATTTAAATAGGAACACTGAAAATAATAGAGGCAGTAACTGTTACACATATCGATTACAAAAAATCATTATTAAAGATATTTTTTTATTTTTAAGTGTTACGAACGGGGGTCCTTTTGGTTGGGGTCTCTTTGGCTAGTGGTTGGGGTCTCTTTAGCTAGTATACCTCTTTTTAGAAAAATAAGGTAAAACAAAATTGAATTCTAATTTGAATTACGCATTCCATCGTTCCATCGACTGGCCATATAAGCCGAACGTCGGGAACACTTGGGGTTAGGAGTGTGGAGTAAAGTCAAGAGGAAAGAAGAGGTTAAAGGAAGAAGTTAAGAGGAAGCAAGACTACCTGCCCGTATGCCACACACATTTGGAGCGAGGCCATCGAAAGGAATGGAGAGGCGATAGCCGTCTCTCTTGACATTTCGAAGGCCTTTCACAGAGTCTGGCACGATAATCTTCTTAGCAAGCTTCCATCCTATGGTATATCAGCAGCCCTGTGTGTTTGGATATCAGATTTCCTGAGGGAACGGTCGATACGAGTAGTCCTTGACGGCTTCACATCTGACCAATTGGCAATTAATGCTGGGGTACCTCAGGGTCAGTTCTCTCTGCTACTCTTCTTCCTGCTGCACATAAACGACCTTCTTAGACCTGGTATCTTTGGGTATGCAGATGATAGCACAGTATCAGAGAGATACTTCTCCGACGCACGAGCCGGGGCAACGCTGATTCAGTCCAAAAGAGAGGCTATGGTCGAAAGGTTGAATTTGACCTTGCAGGCAGTCTCCGATTGGGGCGATGCCAACCTGGTCAAGTTCAATGCTTCCAAGACCCAAGCGTGTCTGTTCTCTGTAAAACGGAGTCCATTCCAACTGACTCCGACTTTCCGGAATGTATCTGTGCCCGTGAGGGACCATCTTGAGCTGCTGGGTGTTACACTCAGTTCTAAGCTCAATTTCGATCCCTTTATTGAGTCCAAAGCCAAACTTGCTGCAATGAAGCTGGGCATCCTGGGCAAGGTCAGGCGGTACTTCACACCGGGGCAGCTTCTAAACCTATACCAAGCTCAAGTCCGATCGTGTATGGAGTACTGCAGCCATCTTTGGGATGGTTCAGCTAAGTATCAGCTGAAGGCTCAGGACTCAATAGATAAGCGGGCTAGAAGGCTCATTGGCAGCGAATCCCTAGTGCAGGCTAAGTTGCAGAGCCTGGAACACCGACGCAGGGTTGCCAGCCTATCAGTTTTCTACAGAATACATTTCGGGGAGTGTGCGATGGAATTACACGAGTTAATTCCCCCATCTCCATTCTACCATCGGACGACAAGACGCACGCATACAATGCATCCATACACCATGGACATTCCTTCAGTTCGTACCAAGCGTTTCGCTTCCACTTTTATTGTGCGAACTGCCAAGGAATGGAACACCTTGTCTTTGTTCCCGGTTGACTATAACCTGGATGTTTTCAAGTCGAGAGCGAACAGGTACCTTCTAGGCAAGTATGCACCACCGTAGACCACATCGTCACTTACCATCAGGTGAGATTGCGGTCAAATATTTGCCTATATCGAAAAAAAAAACAAAAAAAAAACAACATTATTATTGTTGAACTGAAGTTTTTGTTTTGAACTTTTGTTAAACCTAATAGGGCGAAAAATTCGACCCACCCATAGAAAACTGCTTGATCACGTGGTCGATTTCGTATGGAAGGTCTGTTTTTTTTCACTTTTCGACCCGTGTTTCTTTGGGAAAGTTGTTTACTTTCATGGTCTATTAACCACCTATTTAAATTTGGCGGGAGGTCCAAATATAACCCTGTAATATTAAATAGGTACTTATTATGAATATTGATCCACTGTCGCATATCTACCCAATGTTTTATATTATGTCTAGTGCAATAAAGAATTTCAGACATAATACACCCACACCATCTCGTCACAGTTACAAGTATTTTAAAACGTTATTTTTTGGACTACTAGATATTTTATGTTTCCCGTCACTAGCCCGTCTGTCAAAAATACCAAGCTAACTTGTACAGGGTTATAACAGACAATTGGGTTGTGACTAAGCTAAACGTGTCGGTACTCGGTGTATTGAATAGAAATAAGTAAAATTGAATGAAATAATGCTTGTCTTAATAGCAAATTTAAAGATATTTTGACTAAATCAGAAATTGTCGTCGCAAACTAGGTATGTACTTACAGTACTTGCATAAAAATTAATAGGTACCGATGTTATACAGGGTGTAAGGGGCATCGTAAAGAAAATGATTGAACTCATGATTCTGGACCCCACAGATTTGTAATTACTACGCGCATTAATTTAACCATGTTGAAATATTTTAGCATACTTCATAAAAATATCGACGATAAATTCCAACTCTATGGGGCCAGAATCATGACATCAATCCATGGCATCAGTCTTCATTACAATGCCTCTTACACCTTGTGTACCTACCTATATGTCGAAGATGAATTGTATAGGTAGCTGTTTTTTTTATAAATGGCCAGAAATCCTGCACTAAACAATCTAGGTCAACTATCCATCAGAACGTTTTAAGGTAGGTACTTTACAAAACCCTGTTGTTTTGTAAAACAGCTAATTTTATAATCCATCTGCGACATATATAGAAGTGCCTATACATACTTACAACGCAGGTAGGTAGATACTTTACAATTTAAGTAGTGAATGATTATTATTGTTAAGAAAAACTGTATTAGGTATTTACTTTTAATTGATTAGGTAATAAAGTTGTCTGAACGACATAGCCACGTTTATGTTATTAAGAAAATGAAAATAATTAGTATTTTTGTACACATTTACATTACCACTGCATGGGTATAATGCGAAACAAGATCTAGTCAGTAATTTTACACTAGCTACTAATAGCAAATAAAAATAGGTAGGTGGGTTAGGTAAGAAAAATTGGCTTCAAGATTTGTTCAGTTTTTTTTAGCTAAGGATGAAAATAATTGAGGTGTAAATAAATAGGTAGGTAGGTAGGTATTATATCCTCTACGTAAGGTCTACATTAGAAAAAAGTATGATTATAGTAATATTACCTATGCCGTATAGCATCTTCATGTACCCGAACACGCCTTGCCGATTTCATTTTCACCTAAACATTTATGCCAATGAATAATGTTATTTGAATAACAATGAAGAATGTATTTTTAACAGATGTTTTTCCAATTCAAATTTGACGTTTTTAGTTAACCACGTAGGTAGGTATTTGTTTCCGCAGCAAGAGGAACAATGACAACCATCAACTTGTACGACCAAGCCGTATGTGTATGGCTCGTTGGTAATTATTGTTTTTGTAATTATAATATGCATATTATAGGTATATAGGTGTGTGCCTCATATAACATATAATTAGCCTACATGCATATTATTATGTTGATGTGTATGTGTCATGTCATATCATAGGTAATGTATGTGTTGCGGCCAAATAGTTACATCAGTCATCCCATTGAACGGCTAATACTGGCGTTCAGGGCCCTAACCACGCTTGCTACTCAAATCGTAATATAAAAGCAAACGCTCGCGATTACGTTTCAAACGCTCCGCTTTTGACGTTTTGCTGACACGAGCTTCACGATTTCTACTGACATTGATATGGTCTGGTGTCAGCAATACGTCAAAAGCGGAGCGTTTGAAACGTAATCGCGAGCGTTTGCTTTTCTCTTACGATTTGAGTAGCTAGCGTGGTTAGGGCCCTGTTTTTATAGATGCCGTTTGTTGATTGGATTAAGTTCAACGTCCAACGGGTTGGCTGAGTGAGAGTTTGCTTTTTGGAATCACTTGAATCAAAAGCCGACGGGTCATTTAAATTTGGATGATTTTTTGCCACTGCCAGCAGCGCTAGCAGGTAGTCTAATCTAATAAATATGGCGTTAACAACTGAGTGTGTTTTTTTGTAGTGCCTTGACAATACCTACCTATTCTTTACTTTTAATTTACTATATGTAACTTTTTAGGTAGGTCACCAGGTAAGTACTTTTTCATTCCCACAAATAGGTAGGCAGGTAGGTAACTAGATGGTAGATAAGTAACTTTTGTTCCAAAAATTACACAATAATTATAGTAAATATTCCTTTAAGTATAACTACTTAGGTAACAAAAAGTATGAAAGTTCGTCAAACTTAGGTAGGTAGCTACGCTTACATTTATTTGTATGTAGATGGAAGGAGGACGTGATAAGGGCCCTTTTCAATTATTTTTTTGCAATTAACATTAAGTACCTACCTAAGCTAGTAGGAACTTACTTAACTAGTAGTACCATACTCAGTAAGTACCTACCTAAATAGGTACCCACCTACCTACTTAGATTTTTTATTGTCGTGATCAGCTATTCGCGGTAGCGGCATATTGTTGTCGCTTGCCAACGCCAACATAAATGTTAATCATGTAATGTAATGCGAAAAATCTGTCCGACTGCTGACCAACGTTTAACGTTAAAATATCGATCCAAATATAAAAGGGTACTTTGAACGCCATTAGAATCGAAGTCATCATCAGCAATTACCTATGTACAAAAGGCACAAAGCACAATGCGATATCGAACGGACATGCTACATTACCTATTTATTAAACTTCATACCTACCTAATTGACCCGTCTAGACAATTCAATCGACCAAATCGTTCGTCTAAAAAGGATGTCGTGCAAAATATGAAACACCAGAGCAGACATTAGTTACGTACCTTAAAATTCACAGCCAATCTAAACAACTGAAAACTGACATCCATAAATATTTACATTCCGGTAGACGTGAGACGTGTAATAGCGTGCGTTATGGTGTAGGAGCTATAGTCGGTTGTGATGTAGAGACGTCGCGGCGCGGTGGCGGCGGCGGCGGCGGCCGGCGGGCTCGCGGCACGTGGGGAGCGGCTCCGGTGCGCCGGCATAATACCCGCCACTCATCGGCCAGCGCGTGGTGGCGGCGCGGCGCGGCAGCTGGGCGGCGAGACGCGCGGCACGCGAGCACCGACTGACGCGCGGCGGCGCCGCCGCCCGCCCAGCGCGCCGCCGCCGCCGCGGCCGTCCAGCGCCCGCCCGCCCGCACTCCTCTATTTCTAATTGTTGGGCATCTCTGACGATCCAGGTCATCGTTCCTGCATCTGAATTCTTTCCTAATCGGAAACCCCGGTAGGGTCCTGCATATTTAATAATGTGATTCAATTCATACCGAGATTAGGTAGTTGCCTACTGTTTCATAAAAAGTTACTAGCGAATAACTTATACTGGTAGATTTTTTATTTAGAAAAGCGCGCGTAGCTAAGAAATTAAATCAACGAGCAAAAATGTTTTTTGCTGACGAAGCTACAAGCATGCTAAGCAAATTGTACACAAAAGTACCTACTAAACATAATTATTATATGTATGCGGATGTAGTCAAATTAATTACTTACTCATTTACTCTACCCTATATCTTCTTAGTTCTTACTATAGTTACGGACTAATCGCCCATGTCTTGTTCTAACATAAGGTGAGACACGACGACACGATGACGCGACGTTGTTCCTAAAGCCGGGAATATTGATGATCTTAGGTTTCCCAAGGTAAACCTTAGCACCCGATCCTCTAATTAAATAATCCTCGCCTTGGTATTAAGGGAGTGCATGTTAGAATTCCTGCTTGAAGGTACTTCACGAATTTAAGAATTTTATATCCAAATCTCCCTTCATTCAAGTCGAATCGTGAATATTATATCGGAAGGATATCCTAGGACTTTTGTGAACATTGCCAATACACACAAAAACTGTAGAGTGTAGACCCTTGATGTTTCCTTTTGTAAGCTAAATCTATAAAAAAATAGATTAGTAGTAACCAAACCGTTATACTGAAATAGGTATGTTGTTATTATTTTATGACAACAAAAATAAAGACATTTTTTTATACTCTATACGATTGTTTTGTCAAAGCAAACCAAGGGTAATCTAAGTAATCGAAAGGAAATTTACATAATATATTCTTGCTGCCACATATTGCGGTTCTATTTATAAAGCAATCAACGGTTTTATGCATCGCAATAATTGAAGAGATCGTATTGCCGTGTTTTTTTTTCATACATTACGAGGATTAAATGTTTATGTATCCTCACTTTAACTTTTTTTAGTATAACATTAAACTTGTGGAAATAAATCGCTATAAACACATAGTAGAGCTTGCTGCTATTAGGTATAAGCTCGCTAAACTCTACATCTCTTGGTTTATAGAACTTACAATAGAGACAAACCGTAGTGCGGTTTCATACTTCCGTAAAAAGTTACCGTTTAATTATGACCCTGGTTATTAAACTATATTTTGTAGCGTTTTATCGTAAACAGTGGCTGACCAAAACACTTTTTAATGCCTGTTACCAAAACATCAGTTAGAACATAAATTTTCAGGAAACTATTATTTGAAGCATATTGTAATAAAAACATAAAATATGATGGCGTAGTTACTGTTTGAATTGAAGTGGTACTAATTTACGGTCCGTATTTGTAAACAATGAGGCGCACATGACTGATTTGCTTACATTGGCGCCCACGCGCCCGTGTATTAGGCGGCTATTAGCAAAAGTTACATGTAGGTAGCTGTTACACTCTGACTGCTTATCCTGTAGTTAACACCTGATTAATTGTAGTATAACCCACTAACTATATACTAGTGATGTAACGAATATTCGCATTCGCATTCGCAATCGCGAATATTCGCATATTTTTGGACATTCGCATTCGCAAGAATCTATGCGAATGTTTGGCGAATGTTTTTGAAAAACAATAAGGAAATTATGTATAGATGGATATGGAATGTTAATACAAGTAGTAAGAATTACATCATCATCTTTTAAACCAACTTGATCATAGGATGACCCTTATTGCACCGCTTTAAGGTTCATAAAGCAGCTTATGTGCTTTTGACTTTACATTTTATTAAATCATTGTAAAGAGTTATCCTAAATAATTATAAACATTAGAAAAACAGTATTTATTAAAATATCATAAATAAATACATATTTTTTTCTTTTTGGACTGACGTAAAGTTCTTATAAGGAGTGTTAATTCAAATACATAATTAAGTTGTGATTAGACTGGTGGCACAATCAATAGTGCGTGGGTTTGAGAATAAGTCAAAACTTAAGATACAAAAAAAAATATAATAAATAGTAAATAACTATTTATTTCCTATAATAAACCATTTATAATGTGGTTCTAATTTAAAGTGTGAATCTTGCTACTTACGTAAAAAAGGCCACAATGAATCTCAATATTTCGTAAGCGGGAATTAATATTAAAAAACTATCAAACAAACCTTCAAGCGGTGAGCAAACATTTTTTTTCACTCGACTTGCTTAAGTACGGGAGGTACAATGTATAACTTTGCTTTCAAAATTTAAAATCACAGTTTTTTGCGGTACTTAAACTATATTTTTTCCAATTTGCATTATTTTAGCCATTATATTCTCTGTATGAAATTACTGTGATGTCAGAGGGACGGGCAGATGGACAGAATCACGTGGCGAAATTATAAGGGTTCCGAGTTTCACTACGGTACCCTAAAAACTTACGGCGCGCCATCTTGTTTTATTTTTCATTCATCCTGCAATTCTCTAGGTCTTAAACGAATTCGTGAATTGTGTTTTTTTTCAATTAAGATTGTAATATTTTAAATATTTTTTGTTGTAAAATAGAGTATGAAACGCGTGAGCATTGTTAATTACACACCTTGGATCCATCACAGCCCTCGCGTTAGTCTCTGGAAACCAGCCTCGATCGTATCTTAGCTCACTTGTAAATAAAACTCTTATTTACTTATATTTGAATATAAAAAATATGGAACTGTCTTGAGATAGGTAACTAAATTATAGGATCTTTCTCTATTGTTCATGTTAGTTTTATTAAAATATTAAAAAACTAAATAAAATTTGAATATCTAATAAATTTGATTAATGCAATAATACTAAACTACCCTCAAATCAAAACAAATCTATTCTAATAATTTTTATGTGACTAACTTCGTTCTTTCTACCTGTGGGTTCGGCTATGTTCGGCCGACACGAAATGTCAAAGCAGTCTAACATTTTGCGCGCTCTTTATAACCCCCGACGAAAAAAGAGGGGTGTTATAAGTTTAAAATGTGTATCTGTGTATATGTATGTGGCGTCGTAGCACCCAAACGGATGATCCGATTCAAATTTTGTTTTTTTTTGTTTAGAAAGGTATTCTGATCGAGAGTGTTTTATGTTTCACGCAAATCGGTTTAACCGTTTGAAAATTATCAGCTCTTGTGTAGTTTAAAAAGTCTTCGCGTCGGGGGTTTTATGAAATTTTCAATTTAGAGTTATTAGAAAGTCAACATTCGCATTCGCATTCGCGAATGTTGTAGCCAAATATTCGCATTCGCAATTCGCATTCGCGAATGTCAAAAATCTAACATTCGTTACATCACTACTATATACTATAATTTAAGGACTCTTTATATTTTTTAAGCAGTGATAGCCGATTGGTGACGCACGCGTCTTGCAGGCACCAGGTCTTGGGTTCAAACCCCGGCTCACACCTCTGGATTTTTCGAAATCTATGTGCGAACCATAGTTTCTATATGATGATCACTTGCTTACGGCGAAGTAAAACTGCATGTCTTAGAAGATCTAACCAATTTTCGAAAGACATGTGAAATCCGCCAACCCGCACTTGGCCTGCGTGGTGGATTATGGCCTGAATCCCCCTCGTGTTGAGGGGAGGCCCGTGCCCAGGAGTGGGACGTCAAAAGGGCTAAATTATTGTTATTATATTTTAGTGCTATATACAATAAAGGATAGATTGCTAGGTACATAATATCTGCCACCATTTTTTAAATTAGGCAGGATACGTAGGTTTAGGTTTAGTAATAATTTACTTTGTGACAAGGACTTTGTGTCTGATCACCTACAATAGTACATTGTTACACGAGTGGTGAAAGTGACTTATTTAGTCCCGAGACGGGGTTTGGCGCCCGAGCGTAGCGAGGGCGCTAATAGTTCGAGGGACAAAATAAGTCTTTCACCCGAGGTAAACACTGTGCTTTTCATTACGAATACAAGGAAAATAAAAATAAAAACAGGAATTGCCTAAAGAAATAATACAAGGAAGTATAAACAATAGTCTACAACTGGAAAAAAAAAATCGGATTGCCGCCTATTTTGTTTTTTTTTTCGTTGGCCGGCCAACTTCATTATTTAGCCATTATTTTTCATTTTCATCTTTAAATATTTTGCCCAAATCTATGTTATTTTAAAGAAATTGTTGTATCTAAATTATAATTAAGTCATTTAAAAAAATATATTCTTGAATTAATACTTAACTTTATGTTATTTCAATTTTACATCGTGCTGTAATTGAGTGACTGTAGAAAAAGTTTGAACATGGTTCCATAGAAATGTGAAAATGGAACTAGTTTTTTTTTATAATTTGACAGCTGTCAGTTGAAAGCGAAACTCCCGGGCCTGAAAAGTATTACTTTCAACCCGCTTCTCAGGCAACTTCAGACCTACTTTCAGAGTATGAGTAATGAAAAAGGCTTTGTTGACACGTACTTATTTAGCACGAGGATATCGACAGCGTGTGTTATGATCAGTTATATTCAGTGTTTATTATTACATACAAATTCAATGAGTTAACTTTCATTGAAATTGGATTATTTTTAATAAATATTCACTACATCCAACTAAGATTGGTACTTAAAGCTTTGTGCTACATGATAGCTTGAGCAAATTGCTCTTTGGTGCGACTAAATCCACCTTATAATTCTGTATGTCTGCTCTTTGAGCGTTCAATATCAACGACACCACCCTATATTATACCAACTAGTATGTGGTTGATAAAAAGGATTTGTTGTCGAAAGTACAGTCTTAACTTGTCTTTGTCAGTCACGAGTTAAATTAACGATTTATTGAAAATAAAATATTTTTTTGAATGGGATTTAATAAGGATTTAATTCAATAAGGGCTAATGATACTATAATAACGCGGCGGCAGTTTTAAGTAATTACTAAATTAAGAATAAGTTTGGTAATCAAAGGCATCACAAAAAAATATAAATATCCAGATAAAATACTGAATTTCATAAATACAGGTTGAAACAGAAAGGGTATACTTTTTTCAAAACTTAACTTTGTAATTCTTATACTATCAGCTTTGGAGGAAACTTGAAAAACAATAGGTGTTATAGGGATACAGCTGTTGACAGATTTCATAAGTCTACAAGACCTTTAGTACTTCAAGTTTCCCACAAAGCCGATAGTATCAGATTTAAAAAGTAAAGTTGCAAAAAAAATAGAATACCCTTTCTGTTTCACCTAGTATAGAAACTAAAATGCCAGAAATTTTACCCTGCAAGGAATGCGTCGAATTATCGGTAAACTTGCACGCTTCGACGAAATCATAAAAAAGTTAAGTACTTATTATTATGTATCCTTTATTGTTTAATTGAAATATAGTTTGTATGAACACAATATTCTACACACTGTTTCACACCAGTTCTTTGTCCATCATTATACCTATTTTGGTGTTCATTATACATTCCTACAACTCGAAAGAGGTTTTTACCAGGGAAATATTATGCCTAACTTAAGCTATTGTGCCACATTGCTCTATTTTATATTATCCTCCTTTCTTCCATTTTTCGCCAGGTGTATATTCAGTCATTGGTTTTCCTGATATTCCACATGTGCCAATGCCGACTCTTCCGGATAGATTGTCGGGTGACGCGAATATACTCTTCGTCGTCACGCCGGGTTTCTTGGAAGCCTTAGAATGAAACGAGAGCCACTTATTCTTTTCACTCTCTCTTTCTTCTTCAATTTGTTTGAATCTTTGTTGCTTTTTCTGCTTCTTCTTTTTTAAATATTCTCTGTTATAACCTTTTCCACCATGCCTGTAAACGATTTTTAGACTTGAAACACCTTTAAAAAGTTACAATAGTGTTTGACTTAGCTTAAATAAATAGAAAAAACTGTAGAAGTTATGACCCTGTGACAGACAGGCACAGATGGACAGACAGACGGAAGGGCAGACTGGATGATCTTATAAGGGTTCGGACAGACGGAACTGGACAAGATGATCATATAAGGGTTCCTCATAGGGACTATGGAACCCTAATAAGGTACATTATAGGCTTAGATTCATATTTAATCACGTTGGACAGACACCCACCTGTGCAAGTACGGAACAGGATATTGATTAAGCAAACTGTGCAAATATAAAAACACCTGCTAGTTTGTTGATACTCACTTGCTTTCATCACCACTACTTGGTCTCTTCAGACTAGAGGCGAGAGGCTTCGCATCTTGCATTGAGACTACTTCCAATGTGGTGTAGCCATCAAACTTCACTTTCAGATTTTCTTCTGTGACATCTTCAATAAGAGCCTCATAAAACCTGTAATAACAGTGATATTAATACATCAGTTCAAACTTAGTCTCGTAAATATGAATAAAATCACTACATAGTATAAAACAAAGTCGCTTCCCGCTGGCTGTCCCTATGTATGATTAGATCTTTAAAACTATGCACTGGATTATTATGCGTTTTTTTTATAGATATAGTGATTCAAGAAGTTTATATGTATAATACATGCATAATTTATTAGAGAAACACTGATAATTTTAGAGCCATGCGAAAACGGGACGTGTCGCTAGTTTTATGCTTAAATAAAACTGGATGTGGTCTTTGTAAATCATAATATCACTAGAAATAGACGGTATAATATATGAGACATGATAATGATATTGTACCCTGCTACAGTCAGCAGTTTCACCTTCCCAACATTATCAATAAGTATAGCAATACTTGTTATTACATTATTTTTATAATGGATTGAGACTGGGTACTCATACTCACCCTTGTTGACTTGAACATAACACAGGGAAAGCAGAACCTTATAACTACTAGAGCTTAAATTGCTGGCTTAAGTTACTACACCCATGTTCCAAAAATTGATGTTTTTTGGGGACATTTTTAAGGTCAAAGTAGTGAAGTAGTAATACTAATGAATGTCTATGAAGAGTGTAGTATGAACTCTGAAATATGTCATATTATAAGGCTGGTAATTTATTATAATTACTATCTCAATTCATTCTAGTTAGGTATGTTATTTATTACCTATTCTTATCTCAATGACCATAATGTCTTTCTTATTGTCAATAAATTCATAATTATTAAACAAATAACACATATATTGTTGATATCTGCATAAAATATAGCTTTATTGAAGGAAATAACTGAGAGAGTAACATTTAGGGCTCCATTTCACTGGGATACTGATATAAGGATTTGACAACATGGCTTCAGAAGACACAGGTAACTCGAAATGTTGAAATAGAAATAAAGGGAGCATGTGGAGCAGAAAGGTGCATCACTGGCAGAGCAACTGGCGACCGAGAGAGTCCATACAGCACTATACTTAAGATTGTTTGGTTGACCGACAGATGAAGCCACCAGTAACATGCATGGCACACATTAATGCTGGTTGCGCTTCCAATCAGACATTAGGTGATATCGCACCTGCCCACCCTATAGCTGAATTAGCATGTTTTGTTGACAGCATAACCTAGTCGCATGGATGTAGCATCGCCATTAATTAATTTACCAAAAAAACAATAATAATACCATGTTTCATGCCTCCCTTCTATGCTATCTCTAGATATACAATATATGTTCATTATAATCAGGCTCAGATGAGTGAATTCAAAATTGTATCCCTAACCTATGGTGATAATTCAGCCTTTCTCAATGGAACAATACTTTTTTAAACAATAATATGGTATTTATAGTAATATTTTACCTAATGAGTGTTAATATTATCTCTCTATCATGAGTAGTCAACCTATTAGGTGAAGTGAACGGACTTTCACATCAAAATTATAGTTTACAAAAAATCTATGTTCTATTGAGTGTGACAAAATGATTTTGTAATAATGTGAACAAAAGCTTACATTCCATCAGCTCTCCACTTGGCTAGGCATCTCTCGCCGACCTGCCAGTTGGAAAAGTGTTTCTGTGTGGTTCCTCTCTCCTCCGCCTCCAGCAGGGACGCTGTAACATCATCATCATTACTAGAACCATGAATATTAGGCACTTTGGAGTCACCATCTTGGGTTTTTATAAGATCTTGTGTCAACTCTATTACTTCCTCCAAATCCGCCTTTAGCTTCAGTAGCTCCTCATTATTAGCATCAGTTAGTAAAGCAGCTTCCACCTGAAAACAAAAACAATTACCACGATGAGTCCACACCGTTATATAGCATATAATGTGCCTTTTATATACAAACATGTTAAATATTATTACCTGTTGGAGTTGCAATTTATAATTTCTCAAGTCTTCCGCCATTGTTAACCAAATTATAGTAAGTACATCTAACACAACGACCTTTTCTTTTTTATAACTAAGATCTAGATTTATTATCACACATCGCACAATATGATTTCTGCCAAATTTCTGGTTTGGCTCATAGTATTGTATTCTCTTTGGTTTGGCTCACAGATTAGAGATATGTAGGTTTGGCTGTGTTGTGCGTGCCAGCCATAGATATTAACTTGTCAAAGCAAAGAGTTTATAACCATCATTCTCTTTGATAACCATAATTAAAACTCTGTGATATAACCATAGTTCTGTCGTCGGTGTCAAGAAGATTCAGAGAGAAGATTACAATGAACCAAGAACTTTATACAGTGTTGTTCTAAGCTTCTTGCATGAACTTAGAACATAAACGACTGAACCTTTTTTTTGTCTGTGATAAAGTTAGTGATGGACTTGACTCCAAAACACCGGTACGTAAGAACCGGATTTTATTGAAAATTCTAATACTTTTGTTGCATCAAAATTTCGAAGCGTACTTGCATCATCAAGAGATTTAGAGCCCGTATTAATTAAAATAGATCTCAAGTTTGCGACTGGTCTTGGTAATGTCATACCAGTGCAAAATTACTTGAATTAAGCGTACTTATTCCGCTCGCAGTCTTGAGATCGATTTATTAATACGGACCTTATATGTGGCATATGTATCTTCACAATAAAACCTCTGAATACATTTTATGTTATTTATTATTTACCATACAACTTTTACTTTTACTGACATAGGTAGAAATGGTTAAAAATCATTGCAATGATATCGCAAAGCGTTCGGTACTGTCGCGGTTTTTGTGATAAATCATCGACCAGTGACTTCATAGGATTACCGCTCATATTGAAAATCCACTCCGAATAAAATCATTGACTATGAAAAGTCACAGTGAATGAAAAATAATAATATCACGTAGGTAATAAAAATGAATTGAAAGTAGAAATCAGTTCCATACCTAAAAGTATGCGAGCACTAAAAGGTTTTCGGTTGGTAAAAACGGGAATTGGAACAAAACTTACTGAAAAGAAAATTTTGTTGATTGCGTTAGGACGCAATCAACAAAATTTTAGGTAGTCTACGGGTCATAATGAATCTACAATAATAATTACTAAGTTTTTATAAATGTGTAAAATGTAAGTATATTTGTCGTCTTATCATATTAGTACATACGCTACACAAAAAGTTCATAATCATAAGGAACTTATTAGAAAAACCATACTTATTATAACTAGTACAAAAATGTACAAAAGCTGCCTTCGTTTGGTAGCCATGATCTGTCGTAAGTTGGTTTTGATTTTTGCCGCAGTCAGCGCTGCAGTCAGGGCTGGCTGTGGCTTATTATAGTAGGTACCTATATTGTGTCGATTTCGTTCCTTCTCAAACTGCGGCCCACTGAAAAAAACATGATTTGGATGACGTAGCTTGCTGTAACCACAAGCCTGATGAGATTGTAATTATTTATTCAACATACTTGCTCGTAAAGTGGCTCTTATTGCACCGCATTTAGGATTATTATAATCTAGTTTATTATTACGCACACTAGTGCCTTTTACTTTAAATTACCCTACAAACTTTATTTAGCCAGTGGCCAAATGAGGAACTAAAATATTCACTAGAAAAACGTCTTATTTTGATATTCTCGTATCGATGTCGCCGCCAAATAGCTTAATTCGCCGTTCAATTAACAGCCTAGGCATTTAACTAAACAGCGCCGTTCAACTAACGGCCTGAATGATATTCAGCCATTTGATCAAACAGCTAGGCAAATGACTTGGATCGATGACGTTTAACTACTTGCCTAGCCGTTTAATTACCTGCCTAGCCTGTTCATTTCAATTTAGTTCTACTTTCTGCCACCTAGCGCCGAAACTCACCAAACTGTCAATATCTCTATATTCCATATTCTCTTTGGTCAATATGGCGTCGGAAAAAAACAACTTTGATGGTATAATTTTATTAGGTACTTAGGTTTTTTACGATTTTTTTTAGATCCACCGAATCTTTTTGCCGGGTGGGGTTTCTGTGGGGTCATAAAAAAAATAACCTTAACCTAAACCCATCCACGTCGTTCTGCTTGGGTAGTATTTTGAAAAAGTTTTGTAGTACTTAAATGTCAACCAGTTGCCTAAGCATTAGCCAGCCAGTTTATTAAATGTTGTAATAGACGATACGGCTGAATATCATTCAGGCCGTTAGTTGAACGGCGCCGTTTAGTTAAGTGCCTAGGCTGTTAATTGAACGGCGAATTAAGCTATTTGGCGGCGACATCGACACTAGCGATGCCATAGGCACTCAGCGAGCCGAATGAGCTTAGAACATTGTTCTAAGTAAATGAGTTTGTTTGTAGGACTGTGGTACTGTTGACGTTCTATTTATTATTAATCTTAACAATGAGTTTTTCTGTTCCAAAATAGCAAACAATTTTGAAAAAAAATATTTGTGTTTATTAAATATGATAAATAAACATTAGTTATTTAAATTTATTTAACATTAAATTTCATTGTAAATAATTCGTTTTATTGTTTTACTAGCTGTGCTGTGTTGACTACGTCCGCGTGGAATAGTGTATTTGGGTAGCATGTTTAATTATTTAGGCTAATTATTTTACAAATAAGACAAATACGTATAAATGCTTTAATGAGCTATTTGCAGTGAAACACTGCAAAGATTTCCATACAACTTTTCATCCCTTACAACCCTTCGCATTAAAAAGTAAGCCTATGTCCTTTCTCGGGCTCTAGACTATCTGTGTAGTGTGTACCAATTTTCATTTAAATCGGTTCAGTAGGTTTGGCGTGAAAGCGCGACAGACAGACAGACGGACAGAGTTACTTTCGCATTTATAATATTAGTAAGGATTATATTTTAAATATATTTGTGTGCTTGGCGGCTTCGCTAGAGCCACAGGCTAAAAAATATCGGCGCGCCATATATTATCCTACGATTACAATTTGTTCCAGATATATTTGTCTAAACCATCGAAATCATACGTAGGTATACTACATAATAGGTTCATGGTCTAAGGAAGGATGTGACTTGTTATTGTTTTCCATAAACTACCATATTTTTTTTCTCGCAAGTGTGTTGAAAAACGTATGTCACAAGTGACCATATTCTGTCATTACGCACTTGGACTCATCACAGCAAACCCGCCTCGTGTGTAGTGACCAACCGTTGCAACGGTAGGTCACTTTTATTATAATGTACTATTTAAATAAAAACCCCTAGAGCATAGAGAAACGTAACATCACATTAAAACTATTATAATATGGTTATTTTGGTGATATCAGTAGGTATTGATAACAATTTTACGAAAATTGCGTTAATTGTGAATTAAGCTAAAGTATTAAGGAAGGATAACTAATGATAAGGATATTATTATTAATATTTTCTTCGAGGTAAACAGAAGAATTGTGTTTTGAACTTTTAACACTTTTGTATCACACATTAACTATCAACATTTACGAGATGACTTTGCAGTGCGGTGGACTGATGGTATCGGCGGCGCGACGCAAAATCTTCGTTGTCATCGTTTAACCTCTCTTGTTCTAGCGTTATGTCTGCGTGGACAGGGGTCACAACCAATTGTTCGTATTCTAACGGACGCTTCCTGCAATGGAACACACGAATATCATCAGATACATCTACCAAAAAAATAAACATGTTCTGAGAAATGGTCTAGTTATAGGAATACTTCTTACCCTATCATTTGGAGGAAAGAAATTCTCAGCCAGTGGAAGAAGCGGAATTCGGAAGCGCTTCCAGGCTTAAGAGCGGGGTTCGCAGCGCCGATGTAGAGCCAAAACAGCCACAGGATGATGAGGCAACCGAGGGCATACGCCCAGTGTACAAGGAACATCAGCAACAATTTTATCGCAACCTGAAATTGAATGCAAAGGTTATTAGTGATTTTCATCTCTCCAGCATGAAATCAACAAACATGTCAGGGTTACGGGCGTATCCACTTATTAAAGTTAATTGCAATTATGTAAGAAGTTTATGCAAATAAATAAAATTTCAGTGCCTGTTTGCAATGTCAAAATAACAGCCTTTTACTAAATGCATATGAAAGTATATATGGTACTTATGTCAAAATACTATTACTTTTTTGTCTGTTTGTTCAGGCTAAGCTCCGAAACGGCTGGACCGATTTTGACGGGACTTTCACTGGCAGATGGCTGATGTTATAAGGAGTAACTTAGACTGTTTTTATTATATAGAAGAATCAGGCAGATCCACGGGCAACAGCTAATAACTACAATAGGTAATACTCACTCCGACCAGAGACAGCCATCGGTTGCATAGATGTGAGTACCAGTTCTTGTTCTTGGAGTGCACGCCGACGCTGGGCCGGCGCCCGTCCGCGTCGCCGTTGGACATTCGACCGTTCATTATGGCCGAATCAGTCGGCGACGGTGTGAATTCCTGTCAATAAACAACAGTTATCTACAGTCAGTTCAGTTCACTAAGACACGTGAATTGTTCGAAATTGACCTATAATGCCAGTGTCATAAGAGTCATATCTCGCGCCTTGGTGAAACGAAAGAACTATACGGTGGTAGACCTAAGCTGCAGCCAATCCTACTAATATTATAAATGTGAAAGTTTGTGAGTGTGGATGTATGTATGTATGTATGTTTGTTACTCCTTCACGCAAAAACTACTGAACGGATTTGAATGAAATTTGGAACACAGATAGTTTATAACCGGGATTAACATATAGGATACTTTTTATCCCGATAATCCTGAAATTTTTGTTACGTTAAATACTACGCGGACGAAGTCCGTGGGCACAGCTAGTTTACTAATAAAGGCTAGCTGGACCAGGGTAGTACCGACCGCACACATAAGATCAACGTGAAGTACCTAGCTATTATAGCTGCGAACAACGAGTGAGAGAATCGGAAGCACTCCTTCCACGTCCTCTGGCAGGTAATACTAAATCAATTATCGTTGGTATAATGGCTTGGGATCTCCAATAGTTTTGATGATATCATGTACTTACACCAACAGTTTTATGTCTGATTCTCTCGGGGAACAGTAAATCTAGATCGCTGCCAGTAGCGCCGTACACCTGCGTGTCACGTTGCGATCCACCCTGATACCTGTTGATAAACAATACAAGAATTAAATGAAAACTTTTTATTACTTAGTATAGGAGACTAACAACAAAAATACGTTTTAGTATCAACAGTTCGTGGAAGGAGACTCAATGAGGAACCAATCTGGTAACGGCGCCCTCCACACTACTCCGGGGTGGTGGAAGAGTTGCTTTTAGCTACGATAATCGATATATCGTGACATTCATATTGTCGATTCCTACTCAAAATTCCATCTTTATTGCCTCGCATATCGTCTGAACGAACGATAATTTTGTATTGTTCGTTCGGTAATCGAAACTTCGGCAAAATATGGAATTTTGAGTAGGATTTGACAATACGGATGCCGATATATCGATTTTCGTTTCTAAGATTAGCACCTGAGGAGCCAAATAGACCTTAAAATGATGGACGTAGAGGTGATTAGAATCTTTATGTCAAGGGGATAAGGGCTTAAATGAAATCCAGCGCGCGATTGCTCAACAACGATGCGGTTACGTCTAGGGTTAATCTACATTGAGATTTCGCGTCCATCTATGTAAGGACTTTCTAATGCCGAACGCAAACTAGCATCTCGCGTTTCCATACATTTGGTTCGTCAGGTTCATGCCTGTGCGTTAACCACAATACTACTCCTGCACAAGTGGGGCTATTTATAGGCACATAATACTATCAATAATTAAGAGAAAATATAAATATTTGTTTGATGACAGGTGCTAAGCTAAATAAAGGAATTAAGTCTGAGGGTTTTCTATAAAGAATACATTATTTACAAGCATGGGGTGCATTATATAAAACAAACAAAAATCATACCTCATTTCTCGCCTGTGTTGCAAATCAAATGTTTGGGCGAGGGCAAAATATGAATAATCGATGCAAGCATAGGTGATGAGGAACGGCATGGTGACGATGGGTGCGAGCTGGTTTATGTCTCCAATGATGATGAATGTGACGGTCACTACGGCCACTACTACCATAGAGTATACCGGCACTTTGTTGGGACCTCTCTGTAAATATTTATCATCAATAAAAAAAAACTCAAATTAAAAGCACCTCGATACACCCTCTGAGGGAAGTTTCATTTTCTCTTTCAAAAAGTTTCATGGACCTCTCAGGTCATAGTGTTAGCTCTTTTACTTTATACTTCATGCTTGGTTGCCGTCTTAAGCAATGACAATGCAATTGCAACTATTCAAATGGAACTACATAAAGGTGCATTCATTAAATTCAAAATCAGAGACTATAGTATTATATACTAACTCCATGGCCTAGGAATGCGAGTCCTGGTATAACTTTCTCGTTGGCGATACTTTGCAGAACCCTCGGTGTTCCGTACATAGCTCCTAAACATGAACTCATAGAGCTCACGTACAAGCCCGCAAGAAGCAGCACTTTAACAGCGGAGATGTCGGCTGTTATTGAGAAGTTCTTGAGTAAACCATCTCTTGTCACGGTAGCTGCTAACGTTATTATAAACATTAGATATAAAAATGTCCTGAAATGATTACAAATAAATGAATAAAAACTATCAAACAAAAACATTGGTACAAATATTATGAGTCAGAACAATATACGCTCTATTGTATAGATCTAAGGTTAAATTTCCTCTGCTATTGAATCTAAAATCATCGTTATTTACATTACCTACTTAGCAAGGCTTATTACTTATTTTATTTCAGACCTTTTAAAATACGTCAGCAATGACCTGATTTTACGTATAATTTACTTATTGAATTTTGTTACTAGTTATTTGTAGGAGGTAGGAATGGTGTTCTCTTATTGACTTTAAGATCACATAGGAGACTCTAGTTGCAACTTACCCAGTGCCAATAGCTGCCAAAGAGCCATTAGGTATATTAACAGATGGGTTCTTCAAATCTCCGCTCATATTTATACCCGCTAAAATACCCGTGATGGTTGGAAAGAACACTCCGAAACATTTGAACCATGTGTATGGTTCCTGGTAGTCCGCCCAGGTGTTATTAGCCAGGACTCCACTGTTCCACCCCTTGAACTCGCTCCGAACTGAAAAAGTTATACCGACCAATAATAATTTACATCACAAAACCTATATTACTTAAAGGGCAGTGGCGAATTTACACATTTCCCAAGTATAGGATGTATAAAATGTTTGCCGCCCTTACATCTATATATTTGTCTGTTCCTAGATTATTTTTAAATCCAATTATTTGGAATTGCACAAGAAATAGTTTTTTGGTATTATGTATAGAAATACATAATACCAAAAAACGATTTCTTTGATTAGCCAAGAATGGCTAATCAAAGCTCAATCATGTACGATTAATAAGGCGACGTAACGTATGCTACTTACACAGTAATTTACATTCGGTAATCGTAATGAAATTATCTTTATTACGCTGACACACTGTTGAAAAATTATACACTCAAGTAAGAAATAAAATTCTGTACGTGCACTAGGCTCATGCCTACTCAGTCTGCTGGTAATCCGTCCCTGCCACAGGGGTAGATCTCTAAAATTTTTTTTAGAAGATCAATTAATCAAGGTACGGTATCTACCATTATTTTCAGCCACTCTAGCCAAGTGTCTTCGTCTACATTCGTTTCTACAAATCGCTACGCTTCATATATGGATATGACATAAGTCATGTGATCTACTTATAATGTAATTTCCATACATTGAAGCGTAGCATTTCGTAGAAACGCTTGTAGACGAAGACACTTGGCTAGGGGGGCAGAGCTGATAGCCAAATGTATGTTTTTTTCCACTTACGTTTATCATCAGTGGGCACAGTCGTGAATGATCCCACGAAGAAGTCAATCGCAGCTAACATGATTATAATCAACAGAGCAAACTGCAGTTTCACCACCCACTTGACGCCGGCGACATTGATAGTGCCCAGCAATAGAACCGCGGCGATGGCGAACCCCCTGGCTATCCACTTGTACTGCTCACTCTGTGCGTCGTCACTTATGAAACTGGCCATGGATTCACCAAAACCAAATACATTTAGCGCACAGCCGACTGCCTGCAATGTAGTAATAGGTTGATGGGGTCTATTTCACTGAGACACAATGGTGGTGCACCAGATGGTGTAATAGGGCCCTTACAAGCACATAACTATCAGCAACCAACAGTAATATTTTATTTTAGGTACACAAGAGTGTAAAGCAAAAAAGCTTCTCTAAATCATTATAAAACATAGTTGCTATCTGCATCTGTGTCTGTTTGTCTGCTTAGTTTTTATAAGCTATCTAACATATTTTCATGTGGTTTACTCTCATTTAGTGTTATTCCTTCCAGAAGGTTTATAAGTAGTAAGTTTTAATTTTAATTGATGAATAGAAGATAAAAGCTGGGGTAGGACCCCGGTGTGAATGTTATTGTTTTATGATTATCATGAAATTGTATCGCAATTCAGCCTGTTTTTCTTAATTTAATTGATGAAAATTAATTACTGAATATATTTTAACAAATTTCAGTTAGGTACCCACTTAATCATAATTTACCTGTCCGAAACAATATATCATTCCGAGGGCTCCACCCATTCTTGATCCCAATGTGTGAGCAAGTAAGAAGTACACACCGCCACTCTCGATTCTGCATCTTTCACATATGCCCACGGCAGATAGCACTGAGATCAAAGCTACAAAAACTAAAAAAAGATTTTAAAATTATTTAGAAGGTACCTTAATATTGATGGCAGTATTTATTGATATAAGTAAGACGTCTCTACTATAATTTAAAAATAATTAACATTCATATGATCATTGTGGAAATTGAAGTTTAATGGGTGTTATATCATACTTTCATTTAATTTCTAGCCTGTACTGTTCCACTTCAGGTAAAATTTATAACTTAAAGGATTTTTTACCTATATTAATTGTACCTTTTTTAATTAAAAAAAATACTGTATCTAGCATACAAGTTGTTTAAGTATTCAATCAAGAATTTATGTGTGAAAATGTTTATTATTTTCTCGTAATAATTTTATCAAACTAAATAGATTAATGAAACTACAATGACAAAGAGAAACTTACCAGTAAAAATTACTATAAAAACTGCATGAATTAAGCCAGCTTGTGCAACTATCCAGCCTGATCGTAGGAATACAATTACACCAAATATATTTATAAGGCATGATGTGTAGACCCCATCCCATGTTCCAAACAATACTGGTTGAGAAATAAAGAAGTTTGACTTCCACCATGGTATATCACCCTGGAAACAACTTTTCATTATTATCATTGACTTGCAGCAGTTGCTTATGGCCAATCGCAGTAAAAGAATCTGGCACCTATTCTGATTTATAAAAAATATCCGCGGCCTACTCATGATGACGAATAGCTCGACGGAGTTATTAGTAAGCGAAACAAATATTTAGTTAAGTTCTCGTAAGTACTAAATAAGATTTAAATACGTAGTTAATGAAGATGTACTTACCTGGATGTCAGCGAAAATTTCGTTTGCCCCGGAAGCTTGATGCCCACCTGTACCATATTGTGATTCATTGCCTAGATCCACGAAGCCACCTGATTGTCTCCTCATACGGGCCCTGTCGAACCCCGGTTCGTCACTCCGAAAACTATCTATATCTAAATCATTTCTCCGTTGTCGACTAATTTGATCCATTTTAACTAAAGCTATATAGGTATTTAAGTTTTAAATAAAAACATTAGAGTATTTTTTCGGTATGTTTACTTATCTAATAATAAAAATTAATCAAAGATAGACGCAGTACGTTTCAGTACTTTAAAACGTCACCAGAACGATTTCTTTCATATTTGGGATGCTTTTCTTTGTTTTTCATTGAAGAAATACCTCGAGACAGAATAAAAGAGGTGATACAAATGCTAAAAGTCTTAAAATTAAATTATTTTTTGTCTGTAGGTGGAACGGTAGGCTGCGCTCAGAGACTATAATTTTAGATGTATTAATATTTTGTATGCAGTTGCAGTAAACATTTTTAAGTCTGTGATGCAGAAGTATACGGGCCTTATACGTAGTTAACGTAGTATTTATAAGTCAGTGATACAGGCCAATTTTGCCGTGGTATATTTTCCACTTTTTCGATTACCGTAAACTTTATGACCTATAATTAAACGTCTCATTTGAGAATATAAAAATATAAAACAGCCCTAGCCGGTTACTCGTTCTGTACATCCGAATAACAAAACAACCATACTCCGAGGCTCAGAACGTAGCCATGCCGTCATGTAGTAATGTCAGTCGTTGTCAGTCTAAAACGCCACATTGACAGATTCAGTTGGTCAAAGTTCTGTCTCTTTGGTTCTTTTAAACTTTAATGGGGAGGCCATAAACAAAAAAAACTTTAATAGGAAATGGACCATAACTACTGCTTTTATTTGGCGGGAAGTGGAAAGGTTATTTAATTTTTTTTGTAATTGTAGGACTTATGTTTCTTTTAATCATAATAGTGGTAGAATATTGACCCTTCTATGCACATAAATCTGCGTGAGTTTTGGCAATTGCATTAAAAGTGGTGAAACATGTATTTGCGGGTTCCCCAAGCCCAAAAAGTCTGGTAATTTTTCAGTAAGTAGGTACTTACCTACTGCCTTCTACACTGCTAGCTCAGAGTCATAGTCGGGAATGATTCGCTTCAAGAGCGAAGCTAATTATTATTCAGTGACTATACTAACTCTATTCTAAAACGGTTTCATAGTAGGTTTCTCTGTGTAACGTTTACCTAATAATAATAAATTTGGTACCTACACTTTTTTACCAATTCCAAGTTGGCGGACGGCGAAGTTTGGAACGTTGCTACCTCAAATGAGGTTGCAAGTTGCTAAGCTTGAAACCACCTTGAAAATAAACTAGAACTCCAAAATTATTAATTCCGCTCAAAATCTTGGTAAGTTTAGAGTGATCCTAAATACTTATTTAAACCTTTTGAGAACCGTCTCCTTTTTGAAGTCGGTTAAAATAGGTAGGTACTGAATTTCGTATGCATTTTAGCTCCTCTATCACACCTTGCAAGGAATTCGTCGGAATGCATTTAGATAGGAACCTAGCTGGAACGGAATCATAAGTGGAACCTAGGATGATTTAAGTTGGAACGCAATGTTGGAATGGAAAGGGGTCTCTTTAGCGTGAAGTGAAATTGAAGAATAATGTCATATTTGTTTAAAATTTCAAAGCTTGTGTTTCTTTGAATTATAATGTGTAATGTTGGTGGAATAGGTATGTCCCCATTTTTGGAGAGCATTATTTATCTCCCGTTAGTGCAAATCAGGGGTTCGAATTATAATATACTTTATTAACTTATATTTTCCTCTAACTTTGGTGGAATATGTACCATTATATATTATTATGTCCATAAATTTGGACAATTGGAACAAAAGAGGTGAAAAAAGGTTCCCCAAGAGGTCTGGTAATTTATCTAGACAGTATCCACTACTTTACTTATATAGTTTAGGGTGGTATCTTTATTGGGACTAGTAAAAGGCATTAACATAAATGCCTTTGACTAGTCCTACAACTTTAAATAAATTAAAACATGGCGCAATAGTTTATTTGAAGGAGACTGACACCAAATGTGTTTTTGGAATTCTCTATGTTTGTTCGAGCATCACGAAGAATGGCTCAACCGATTTCAATGGAGGTTTTACATTTACAATCAATGCGGAATGGTAAGGCTTAAAATATATGGTACTTACATACGTATCTTCACGCTGGGTGGCCGAGCTGCTGAACAAAATCTCAAATTTATCTGCCGATTTGATTAGGCATCGAAAATCTGCGCGAGCGAAACTGCGGGTAAAAGCTAGTAAATGAAGTACCTATATTGCGTAACACGTTGCTAGGCTTAATTGAAAAGCAGCGGCAATAAGTACCATGCCCGCTAATGAATAGGTTGATGGCCTCCATTTTGATTTTCCAAAGTGGGAGGTCACATTTTTGTATTGTATTGTTATTAAATGTGTTTGTATTGCTATTTGTTACTTGACACTGGCGAAATACCTATTAAACTGGGTGGGCCATATATTTAAAGAGAAAAGAAGAAGAAAATGTTGATATAATGAACTGTGGTTAGGCTTAGATTAGTGCATGCCCACTGCGGTCAGGCAGTTATGAATGCGCGACCACTAGACCAGCTATAGGATTCGTAGCAATTTTCGTGTCAATTAACTTATCTTAGAGAAAATTCCGAATAGAAACTAGAGTTCCGAATAAAAACGATGCTATTTTTTATCTTGATATCTGATCTTATCTGAAATTATTAGGTATGTGGATAGATGTTAAAAATATTCTAAGTTCATGTCAAAGTAGAATCTACTTTACATGAGTAAGTACTTTAAAGTTTAATCAGCGATCATAAAGTTAAGAACACATCTTATACTTACACCACTTATGTTACAAGTTTAGCTGACTCTCGTAACAGATTTCTGAAATTAATTCAGGAATGTTAGAATATAGGTACCTCCAAAAGTACGTAACATTGCAGAAAGGTAAATTGGAAGGTAAAATACCCCGGGGCAGGGTCGGTACTTCGACGTGGCTTCGGGCGCTATCTTAATCGTCCAGCGTTTAAGCATATTTATGTAGCAATAAGTTATCAGGAGCCTAATTACGGCCGCGAAACCACCTGTCCGCTATCATCTGTACATAGGCCTTCGCATATACTTCCGTGCGTCTTACACGGGGTCCCACCCCCGAAGCGCGATTGGTTGGCGAGGAGGGTGCGCGCGCAGCGGCCCTCCTCGCGGCCGGGTGCGAGACGTCGCGACTCCGAAGGAGCCGGCCGCGGCCGCGATGTGCAGCCGCGGACAGTGCTCTCGCGACCACGCCGCACCGCCACCGTCGCTCGCTGTCTGCCGACGCAAACGCCGACGTCGACGCGACCGCGTGATCACAACTCTACACGCATCAGCCACACTACAGACTTTAAACAAGCACAAAAGTCGAAAGCAACTAGAGATTTTATTTATGAAAACTAGTATTAATTTAAAACTGTAAATTATTTAATGTGAAAGTAAGTATTAAGAAGCGCTTAATTGGTGATGTGATATGGCTAGACGCAAACAGCATAGAGGTTGCATAGGGGTGCAATGCGCGCGGCTGCTGGTGGCAGGGTGCGCGTGGGCATGCGCGCTCGTCGTGTCGGTCGCAGCTGACGCCCACGCCGATGTCGACACGTCGACTGGACTCGGTGATAACACCTTAACTAATTCAGGTATGTCCGTTAACTTTAATTTCCTTATGCATTTGCTACTGAGAAATAAAATTTAAGTGCATATTAAAAATAATGTTGCTGCAAACCATGAGTAAAATAAAAAGTTTAACAATCAATAGTAACTAAGGAATAGGAAAAAGGACCTTTTCGTGTTGATTCGAGGACCACTGTGGAAGTAAATAGTACCGGAGAGCCTTATTTCGGTGTTTTCATTGGCGACAGTTGTATTTAGGTACTTATTTTATTCTTGAAATGTCTTACCTTTAACGTGTTTTTAAAAGACAACATATTTTGACCTGAGGCTTAGACTATACACATACTATAGTAGTGTAGTCTTTTAAATCACCATTACAGAACTTAAGCCTAGAAAAAGTTATGCCCAAATCGGGAGTAAAGCTGGGTTGTAGCACGCTAGAACTGTAATTATAGGGTTCTCTTAAAACTTTAAGATTACCTAAGCATTTCTATACACCCATTTTAGTTTTAAATTAGCGCCTAATGTTAGTTGAGTGTACAGGGTGGAAAGGGCATCGTAACGAGGACTGATACCATATATTCAATGAATGATTTTGGACCCCCAGAAATTTTCAGTAGGTATTTTCAAATTGAATTTAGCATAACATTGCGCGCTCGAGCGTATCGAGTCTTAATTTACATTGCAGAAATATTTATTATTAGTACATTTATGTAAAATCATATCATTTCATGATAAAATATTTTTTTTATGCTGAAAAATTTTAGCATAATTCATGTAAATATCGAAATCTGAAAATTCCAAATCTGGTGGATCCAGGATCATTAATCGAATCCATGGAATCATGGTATTTATAATTTTAAGTAACATTAAGAGCATAATGAGGTGAAGGTAAATCTCCTTACCTTCATAATAATAAATAATGCATATAATATAATTCATGTTTAAAAATAAGTCTAGGTGCCTATCGTGGAATGGGTGATAATCAAAATAATACCTACTTATTTGTTCATGTTTTTGAAGATAATAATATTTAGACTAAACTATTGTTTAAACTTAAACTTTCAGTGATACTAAAATAGGCATACCATAATGTAGGTACCTAAAGTATGCACATGTATTTTCTACCTCAAAAATATCGACTTTGTGGGTTTCGAGCTGCCAATTATCATTCCATTATTCTAAGACTGACGGTGGGCGGTGACTAAATAGAACAACACCTACTGTGTACTGCTGTACTTATGTACGTTTTTATCATCAAATACATAATTTGTAGGAAAACTCCTACACAATGGAGTATAGTCTGTGTAGTGTACCTAATATAATATTTTATGTGAGATACCTAGTTAGTCTGATAAAATATAATAATGTCACAAATATAAGAAAATGTTTTGCCTTTTAGGTAGGCCTTTTTTAGCTCTATATTTAGGCTTACATTTTGAAATAATGAGTCTGGCCAGCAAATTCACTATCTGGATATCTTAATTAGGTATAACGAAATGATAAAAACCGTCTGAGAAATTCCTAGCGTATGGCAACAATACCTATACATATAAACAATACATATAAACTTCGGCATAGGTATCTAAATATATATAACTCAAAGGTGACTGACTGACTGACATAGTGATCTATCAACGCACAGCCCAAACCACTGGACGGATCGGGCTGAAATTTGCCATGCAGGTAGATGTTATGACGTAGGCAGCCGCTAATAATGGATTTTGATTAATTCTACCCCCAAGGGGATAAAATAGGGGATGAAAGTTTGTATGAAACTTTGTCAATTAAATTCCACGCGGACGAAGTCGCGGGCACAGCTAGTAATATATATTTTTCTAACCAATATAAAACTATTTTTTTAAATTATAAAGTTTACAGCCTGGCTTTTAAACTAAGATAATTTTAGGACCAGGAAAAATTAAAAAGATTAGAAAATTCTAATTATACTTATTGAAAATCAATTTGAAAATAGGCTGGAGTTCATATCGATTGAGTGTCTTTGATCCTAAAATTAGGTACATACTTAGTAATTAGAAAATCGCAGCATTTTTTACTCACTGTGTATTTCTTAAGATAATATTAACATAATTCTTAAGATAGTGGCCGTATTTGACTTCTGGATACAGTAAAATGTAAATTATCGGTGCCGGGTTAACCGTGTGACTGCCCGCTTAGTAATCATAGTTATCCGGTTCATCGCAGATTTTGATGGGTTTAATCAATCCACCAAAATCTGCGTAGAAACATTAATCAATTCGTTGATTAATGTTTCTAAAATAATTGGTCTTAAATAACTGAATCAAAATAATATTGTGTATCTAGTCACGTTAGATGTACGTAACTTATTGACGATATCAAAGTAAACAATATGGGCTAGATCTTTAAAATAGGAAGTCCGTATTACTTACCTGTAACAATAAAACTAGTACTAAGTAGATCCCTACAAATGAAATTATTATACTATTGATGGATACTTAGTTTTTATAGTGCTGTAATTTTTATGTAAAAAGGGGTGGAAAGAGAATCAGGGCTGAAGAGGATAAAACTCTTAATAGGTTAGTACCTGACTTTATAAAGCCATTTGAATAATGATAATAATCATCATTATATTAATACGTGAAGCAAAAACTTTGTATCCCTTTTTACGAAAATTACACGTATGGTGGAGTATGAAATTTGACACGGTTAAAGTTTATACGGAGAAGGAGTGCAGAAAGCTATTTTATATAATAATTAATAATACTTAAAGATACATTCAACTAATAAATAAATAATTACCCACACTACCATGTGTTTGACACACACACATTTGTAACTTCCACTCGGTAACTGAGTGACTGTCTGACTGACAAACGGAAAGAAAAAAAACTGTAATTTTTTTTTTCTTAATAACGTTCAAACTAAAAAAATAAATGGATTATAGTCGAATTTCGACCACGGGCGACTACGAATAATTAGAAATTCAATTAGAAGAAAAAAAATGGTTAAGTTAGAGTAGCTGATTTTATCTTGGTCAGCATTTTGGATTTTCGTTCAACTGGCACCGATTTTTTTTGTGGTCAATCAAAATTAGTTTTAATAGTTGAGTCAGATTTTATTTGCATAATAATAGTCAGACGTTAGAGTTAGGTTTGCCTAAAGTCGATATTTGACTATTTGCTGTAAAGTCATTCAAAAGTGCTGTTGCAGTCCCTTGCAGGTGTACGCAAAGCTGCATTTCTAAATCATTCTATATCGAAAACTTTCATGTAAGTATTTATTAACTTCATAAAAAAACTAACTTTTATTCCTCAAAGTGAAGTATAGTTTTATGATTAAGTTTATATTAAATAATTTACATATATTACTGGAGGTAGTTAAGGTAAAGTTCAATTTTGTCCCGATTTACGGGAATGCTTCTTAATCAAATATCCTACTCTACATTATACAGTTATTAATTTATGGAACACTCTCGCGTTAATAGTTGACGCTGTACGTACGTCAGTTACTGCAATATTTACGGTACCTACAGTGATGTCAGTAATTTGGATAGTCATAAATTACTCGTTTAACTGAATTACGCGAGTTGAAAGCATTCCATTGCTGTCGAATGCTGGCTTCGCTGCCGTGCATGGAACTCGCGTGGTGCCCACTGTACAGGCGCACTTCACAAATGAGCTTTGAATTAAGTAATGGAAAGGAATTTAATTCCCGAAGCAGCATTCAATATCTACATGTCAGATCATAACTTTATTAATGAATGCATGGCCGGCAATGTGCATTTAGAAATTGTTGACATGCTTGAATGTTCAAGCATCTTAAAGATTTCCTTAAACAAACTACCTTGTCTAACCTAACCTAACCCGTATTGCCGAACTTTAAAAACTTTTCATCCATCATTATAAGTTAGTATCATAAGTAGACCTACTGCTTATTTCATTGAGCGATCTGCTTTGTTTTCCAGAATATGTCACCCTATAGGTACCTAGATGCTCATACCGTGTTGGAACACAAAAGGTAATAGTTACACCATACACTTCGTCTTACTCTCTATCATTATGCAGTTGAGGCAGTTGAGGCAGTTGAATATAACCAGCTTGATGCAATTATTCCTTAGTTCATTCATTGAAGTTTCCAAGAGCCAGCGATAACCGAACGCGAATTAATCAAAATTTCACCTCATGGCCTAGCATGATTTCTAGAGGTGAACAATGGAGGCGAAGGCGCACTCGAACCGAAGTTGAATAACCACGTATATTCAGCAAGTTCCTTTGTTACGGAACCGAGTAATGAAAACGCTAGCTGATAATAATTTACGGACAGCAGAAGTGTCGCTGTTTAATGGCGAAAACAGGGGTCCGAGGAGCATTCCAGCGCGGGCGCGGGGGGCGCGACTGACGCCCGCGCCGACAGCGAACTAAAATAATTATCATCATTGTCCCTTGCCACGGCGAGCGGTTTAATTGTTCATTTACATTTGCAACGTTTGCAACGATGATACCAGTTCCGAACTATTTCGGCCGGCGTTTATTTTACTCTCGCCCGGTCCGCTGCCGTGTTATTGTTCAGAGTTAATGGTCTGAAAAATAGAAATGATTCGCAATTTGTATCATGTTATTGTTGTAGGTAAGTTATAGCTACGACTTAATTTGCCGGCGTACGAGGATTTATTGCTGTTCTGTTATGAGCCCAGGTTCTATTACTTCAACAGTTATGTAGTCCTAAGTGAATAACTTGTGTAACGTCCTTCGTAGTCACTTATGAAAAATGTAAGGCAAAAACACAAAACATATACGATATGAACTTGAAATTACAGACACCGAAAGTGATGTGAACAGTGCGAAGACAACAGCTGCAAATTTTCAATTTCACTCGCGTTGAAATAATAATTGTGCTGTAATTCTCGAAATAAATCAAATGTGTCTTAAACTAAATAAAGCTATAACACAAACTGTTAAGCTCGCAGAAGATCTCACATACATATTGTAACGCTCGTCTCGATGTGAGGGGAACATCGCTAATACAAAATGAAATTACAAGAGATGCTCGCGGAGTCCTCCCACGGCATTAATTTGTATCAAGAATTTGTAGAGATTTAGCTTGAGCCGGGACGGAGTGTTCATCGCAGCCGGCGAGCGTTAACACTTATTAAGGGGGTGCATCCCTGCGACAGATGTAGGGGAGGACCCGCCATTTGCGTAATGTCAGGAATGGTTACACTCGATTTAATAAAACTCCGACAGCATTTCATTCTGTAGAATTTAAGAGTCAATTCGTTTTAAACGCCACAGTGGCATAGCGAGAAAAAACCGTGAGCCGAAACGTGCCTGGAATACATTGCCAAGGCTTGGATTTCTTATCGGTAGCAATTGAGATGAGTACTTATGGCTTTTCGAGTGGCTCGGCTTCGTTTAATTTGTTGTTTCAGTGTGGAATTTTTATTAACGTCTCCCCTCGCTTTACATTTTTAGGGACGTGTTCCTTATTGACGAATCAAGGTGAAGAAAAAGTTTCACTTCGTCTTTTATGTTTCCCTCGGAACGTGTCGCTCGGCTCGACTCGTGAATTGTAAATAGATCGATGACCATGGCGGTTACGGCGAGCAGTCTGTGGTTGACCTGTTGACTCGTTGAGGTTTGAACGCGTGCGGGTGTATAACCATAACATGATAAATGTGTATTTCATTGTCGATTTATTAATGATATTTAATAACTGGGAATAAATGATAGGAGAAATAATAATAATTAAATATATTAATAAAGCGATCCCAAATCTGAGAGCGATCTTGGAAATATAATTATTATATCATAACAGTACAAAATTACATGTCAAAAGCGTACTTAAAATCGCTCTCAGATTAAGTCTTAAGTAAGAAAAAATATCACGTGGATGTGTCATGATTGCTAGGCATTATCCAAAAGAGATAAATCCTCTACGATATGAAATGCTAATAATATTCAAGTTCAAGTCGGTAACCGCTAGCGCCGGGTTCGTTAATATTAGAGTGACCATTTTTTGTTAATTCTGTATTAGAATCAGCAATACTTATTAAGTAAAAATAAATTAAGGCTAAACGTTAAAAACAACTAATTTAAGGTGAAGGCACCTGTCTAGCCCGCGAAATTCAAAATTTTCGAGTATTTTTATAGTTTATCCAAAATCTGAAAACATTTAAGACAGCATTTTGTGATTTGCGACAAACACAGCATGCAGTGCGTTTATTAATACATTTATTTTACTCTAAATATTATCACGGCGGATATGATACTAGTAAATCACAAAATATACAAAAATGGCCAGATTATCTGGATAGCTGTCGTTCTTAAAATTTGTTTTAGAGTAAGTTGGATATATTAATAAATGCACTGCACATGGGTTTTGTCGCGACTTACAAAATATGCCGTTTATTATTGTCATTTTTTGAAAATTTTCTAAAAAACCTTAAAAAAATTTGAACTTCGCGGGCTAGATGGGCGCTTTAGCCTTAACAAAATAACTTATCCATTTTCATTTTGAGTTTTGTTGGCCGTGATGTACCTACATATAAACTGATTAACATGAGACTATATCAAGCAGATGCGTTCATCAAAGTCGATATGGGGATTTTTCCTCAGGCATGATAAATTAGGACGGCATAACATTATAGCTCCATACGCATTTTACTTGCAAATATAATCACATTATGTCCAAGCTTTGTGACTGGGTTCAGAAATTAATAGCAACACAGAACGCGTGTCGATCGGAAAACAGAAGGGGACCACTCAGCTGATGCTTATCTGCACACACTCTCCGCCGACGACGCTGCTGCTCCTACGTACGAATGTAAATAGGTGCTTATTACCTTCACTCACTATACACATATTTTATTCATGAGATAGATATCCTCAGAAATGTCATCTCACACGTCAGTTACTCTACGTATTTATACCTAAACACCGATGCGAATAAACTTCTATTAGCATTCTATCAAGAACTGTAATCGAATGTAAGCATTTCGGAGATATTAGATTATTATGTAATTCAATCCAGGCTGTTAAAACCACACAATAAATAGTCGTACATATTTCGTATGAAAGCTTTAATCCTGTCGAATTACTAAGCGACAGCTAGTAGAGTAGCATGTGGCGCGTAAATGTGACTAAACGTAATTAATGATCGATTGTAGCTTGTCGACCATAGAGAATGGGCAAACTCGCACCCTTCGCAAATCTTTGTCCACGCCAAAATAGGACTCCCTCGAGAATACCGCGCCTTTTAATTTGCGAGCATAGGGGTGGCATGGTCCTTACAAAAACATTTTTTTAAATTACATATCTACCTACGAGAGTAAGGACTTCAATCGATACTAGTTTAATTAAAATGTTAGTGCTCAGCAAATATGTCGCAAATTTACTCTTTTACTATTTCAATTTATATACTTAAATCTATTACAATAGGTACATTTCGTTCAATACGTATTTCACAACTAGTAGGTAAGTACTTAGGCGGCAGGTGTCAAATCAGGTCATCCTGTCGAGCATCACAAACTAGAAGAGAGAAGGGGCTTTGTTCATCTTAGATTGTGCTAATTACCTGATTGTGTTGTTGTTAAAGAAATTTTATTGAAGTCCTTATAAGTATGATATTTTTTTTTCTTGAAAAAGTTTTTTTTTAAAACAAAGTCTGTTTGTCTGAACCAAAATAAAAAATCGAAATCAGTTCAGCAGAAGCAGAATGCAAAGATTTCCTGGAGCCCGCGGGCTTCCCGGCCGCCGCCGCACACTTGCTCCGACGACGTGGTGAGCATGGGGCGGCGTGGCCCTCCCTGTCGAATTTTTAATCGCAACCATTGATGTCGTTTGTCTGCCGCGGAGCTGCCCCGGGCGATGTTGGTGGCACCAACAGTACCTACATGTAAAAAAATAGGACATGATGTTATATATTTCGTCTAAAACTTGTTTCAAAAACCGGTCAAGTGCGGGTAGGACTCGTGCTCTGAGAGTTCCATAAGAACTTTATTATGTTTGTTTGTAGATAGTTAAATAATCCCGGGATTCGAGATTTTTGCCTGTGTTCGGCACCAATATTTTATACCCGTAAGGGTTGAAGTTTCAAACCTCTGATAAGTGCCTATATATTTTGTACATATGAAAAGTAGCGACATGTTAATATTGTCCTTAATTCCTACCGTGAAAATTTGATATTTTTACCACTAGCGGCTGTGCGTCGAGTGAGTTTGCGACGAGTCAATGACGTAAATGGCCGTATTTTTTGACTAGCTTATGGATCTTTTTACACCTCCGAGGGACCTTAATGATAACTTATACGACGTGACACTTGTACGTAATATTGCATCCCTACTTAAAACCTACTTACTTATTTAATTATAACAAGAATCTAGCCATAGTTTCTAAGAATCCGTCACTAAAAATGCATATCCTTAATAAATAAATATTTTAATTGCGTACCTATCCGTAATGAATTTCATTACCTATAAGTTACGAGAGGTATTTGTGCAAGATATAATGAAATAAGAAAACCATATAAAAATCTAGATGTCCTGCTTAATGCAGAACGCCTGGTGAATATAGTGGCTACTCCGCAGTGCACCAAACCCCTGCCAATTTAAAATTCATATCATCCTGCCGCCATAAATTAGTTTTCTCTTTAGGTACTAAAACTGCTGTTTCAAAAAAAAAAGTTTATTAAAACACCACGTCAGACGACCTAACATTGAATTCCATTTGGGCCGATGCACTTGTGACTAGCGCAACAAATTTTGGGAATTTGTGGAATTATCAATCTTTATAGGAAATTTTACCTGTCGCCTACGTCTTGTCTAACCTCAAAGTGTAGTTATAACTCTATTTCCCAGTGTAATATATATTATGTTGTATATATTTTCCCAGTCTTTTTTATTCTTTAAAATAATCTTCACTTACGTTCGCATATAAGAATACTTTCTATAAAGAGAAACGAAAATGAGCCGACTATTTTATTAAATAAGTTGTTTTAACGTCTTGTCTTCTGTTTCCGAATAAACACAGAATAGACATAGTTTATTCCGTGTTTATTCACTAACAGTCACTAGCAGTCGAACATTATTACCATTTCGTATTATCGCTTCTCGTTGGCATTGCGATAAGTTAGTAAACAAATGCGAATGGTTAAGGTATAAGTAATATTATGTAGATGGACGTAATCATAAATATATTTCTCATCCGAAAAAGAAAGATATCGGTTATTGGTAAAACCGCACGCGGCACCCTCGTGTAATATGAGCCGTCAAGTCCGGCGTAATGTTTATTTGATACAAGTAATCGCCGCATGATGTATGGACCCGATCGACGAGCGCCGCGCGCGCCGCCCGCGCCGCGCCGCTCCGCCACTCGCTCACCGACCGACGTAAGGTTTATGATGATTATTCCATCTAAATGATGATTTATTACAGGATTAGGCTGGCACACGGTCCATTTTATGGGGAGATTGGCTTTATTTATACTATAATACCATTCTCACATTCATTCAAAAATAAATCGTATATAATTCATATAGTAGAGTTGTTTGTAGAATAAACTACCGAAACTATTGAAGTATGATTACTGCTAGGAACCTGCTTGCGGAAAAAAATAGAAACCTGTTGTTGTACACTCTTTATAATATTTAGAAAAGTAGCCCGCTCCATTGCGCGCACGTGTGTTAAATTAACTTTTGTAGGTTAACATAAAACTTTGTGATATAACCACTTCAAAAAAGAAGCAATTTAATAAACCATCTTCCCAAGATTTAAGAATTTAATATTGGCAGCAGCTTGCTTAAATGGACGGATGCTTTTTTCGTTATCATAATTTTAAGCCTGAGATAATCAAATTATGATTTCAGAGTAAAATGTGGTTGCGAAACATTGCGCGATATTGTCTTTTATGTCCAACATTATAAGTAAATAACAATCATTGTGAAAGACCTTCCCACTGTGGAAAAAGCTAATCAAATATAATTTCAAATTAACTTTGGCTGCGCAACTCTATGACACGGTAATATAATCTTGAAATGCTTTCATTTTTTTACGGGAACGAAATTAAAACAATTTGTTTATTTTTAACTGATGTTTGTGTTGGGTTAGCGAAGAGGCTAGCCAGGAGCTAAGAGGTACTGCATACATTAAGAGGTTAAAGTTGTGCTTATTAGTTCGGCTTGATAAAGATGCATGTTATATTTTTTGACGACCGCTTATTGCATTGGTTTGAGCGTAGAACGCACCATGTGACTGCGGGTTCGATTCCCGCCAGGGCAAATTTCAGAAACTTCCCTTTCGTCATTTGGCCAGGTCTGGGTGTCACTGGGATCGCTCCCAGTCTATTGTACGTGCGGTACCCATATTAAAAGCGTTCCTTAGTTTGTCACCATTTTATTTATACAGCTGAAATATATATATCAGTCTGGCGATATCGTTGTAATTTTTTTTTTATAACAAATCACAAATAGACGTCCATGTTACCATTTATATCGTCGAACAAAATGTGCCCTTTCCGTCCGATTCAGAACATAATAATCATGTTTTCCATTATGCCTTACGCAAAAATACAAAATGCATAACTTCTAACTTTGACCAAAGAATAACAAAGACGCCATTTAAATTACTTTAATATAAGTTTGTTTCTTTGAATCGCAACGTTGAGGGGAAATTTTCGGAATTTATTTTAAAGCATTTCTTGCGAAGAAGCTTCCGACGTTGCCCGGAGTTAGGCGGCCCTCTACATGTAGCGAGTAAAATATGACACAACTTGTAACAACCATGACGCAATGTTGTGACCATTCGCAGCTCATCGATTGTTTTTTAATATTTTAGCGAAAAAGATACGTCACTTCTTATAATCTACCCAAGTATTTTACAACAAATGTTTTGTAATACTAAAATGGCTTACTGAACTTACTAGAATTATTATACGAACACGTATGGCTACTTGGTCTGTCCTTCGATAGGTGCTTAATATTTTTACGGTTCGAACACACACGTGTCAGTAAGAATATTAAAATTTAGCTTAGTCAACTCTTGATAACTTTGTAGAAAGCCTCTTAACTATACCTGTCTATGTGTATGTAGGTAACCTAACCGTCAAAACTTCGGCGTTCCTAAAATCAATGAAGGTATAAAAAGCGCATTCGTCTATAGGTACTAACATAACCGCAGTGGCCATTGATTCAAAAGAAAGACAAGTAGAAACTTACCCGCCGAAGACATGAAATCATAGAACGATTTCTTTTACGACTTCGGTTTCAACTTCATAGCGATGAATTATGCAGAAAGGAGAGAGATTTCCTGCGATAAAAGTCGTAACACCCAAGAGTGTTCTAAAAAGAACTCTTAGAATATGATAACAGAGACCTACATATATAATATTTAAATATGTTACTTTTGTTCGAATTACTGCCCTAAACGTTGATGGCTTTCATTATAAGTACCTACGTAAATTTATTGGACTTCGATATCTTACACGTTGTCTTGTTGACGTTATAAAAATTTATAGATATGTGCCTTTTCGTTTGAAATATTTATTATGTATCAGTACAGAGCAGAACGCATGCGTGTAGATAGAGTTAATTCTACCAAGAAAATAAAAATAGCAGTGTCAGTAAAACAACGTACAAATATTAAGTTAGACCCGCAATTCGGTCGCATATCTGTTAACATGGCTGGGTATTTTTTTTAATTGGCAATGCAGTGCGGAGCAAGAACGCTAGCGACCGAGCCGCAGTCGCTAGACGCAGGAGCGGGGTACGCGGCGCGCGCCCTGAATACCTAATTGACAAATATTAGTTGCTCTGAGGGGGAACTTCCTTAGGTGAGCGAAAACTTGAGACAAAGAACACGTAGGAGTATTGGAAGGGCTAGTTTTCAACTTTTAATATGTGAGTTTGGTTCCTCACTATCACGACTGTTAACTCTACTTCTACAAGTGGCAATAAAATATATCACTCGCGTTACAAGTATACGACAAAATATATAAAGACAAGTTTACGATAAATTGAGCAAGGGAGGTTACACAAAAGGTACACATATAGTATCCAATTGGAATTGCAGTATAGCCAGCCGAGTGCATAGCGCGGGTTTGCAAGGAACGCAGGTTTGAAATAAAATAAATTCCATTAACGTAATTGGTAGCGAAAGCCAGTTATAGAGGCTCCTTGTGTTTATAACGTGCGTTTTAAATGCAGCATATAGATATACAAGGAGTTTATTATAGTAAAAGTTAGAATGAAAATAATGAAAATGTTGTTTGTTTTATGTTCACATTCCCTAGCGTGAAAACGCTACAACGATAAGAAAAACAGTAATTGTTGTACCTATCTGCTAGACAGAATATGGTGATATAATATAAATACAGCGGCCACAAGATTTATAAGTTGCAAAGGCAACGCATTCCCCGAACAGTCTCAGGTTACTTTGTTATGCTAATCTTCATAATTCTTTAGGCGGAGGAAGTTTCGAAAAATTTACTTTTTTTGAAAATAACTTGTAATTCAGTCGTAATTTGTTACCCTGTTGGATGCTTACTTACTGTGGTAAATTTTCAACCATACGATACAATACGGGTTGTGTAGGTATATATCGCCGATGTGATGATATAGTTAAAAAAATTAAATTAATTATAGTACAAAATAAAAAACGGTCTACAATGAGGTTTTGTATACGATCAATGCTTAGAGAATTGAAAAGTTCCTGACACAAAGGAAATACTGGCTAAGAAGCACAAGATCAATACACCATAGCTGATTATAAACTCAACAATCAGGGACCTTGTTCCTAAAACTATCTTGACAGTTTTGTAAAGCTCCTGTCTTGTTCAAATTAACGAAGAAAACTTCTCGATCAAGTCCGTCTACCTGAAAACACAAAGTAAACTCCGTGCCTTCGCAACTTATCCATTAACTTAAGTAGAATCTGTAGACAGCAAGGAGAGAATAGTGCCTCCGCCATCGTGTTAGAGATAGTTTGAGCGTTAAACTAAATTTATGATATTAACTGGATTGATTGGTAAGCTACTTTTCTGTTTTCTTTGCTGAGACTTGTAACAGTTATTCTCTTCTATTGTTGTTATCAAAAATTCTTAGTTTATGAAGTTGAATAAATATCTATAACATATGTGTATCCAAGGAAATAGCATTTACATTACGATGCCGTGGGCGAGTGGTCATTTCTACATATTTCAAAAAATGTACAATAGTAATTTTACAATAAGTTCCAATAAATTCACAGAGGAGTCTTGTTTTTACTCGGTTAGAGTTCCAAAAGTCACCGTACACTCTCCATAAAATCTTCATTAATTTAAGAAACTTCCAACAATTTCCTTTTGACTCGGGAGCCGAAAATGAAAAATTATTTCTTAAATTTTTACTTCACTTAAAATCTGCACAACGTTGTAGTCGACGACCGCTTTATTATTTATGACAAGGAACACGAAACTCATCTCGAGTTATAAACTTCTTGGAATTTCTCCTGAAGTAATACAGAGCTATTATTATGATGTCCCCACAAAAAATATTCGTTGTATAACGGGAACAGGGGCGGGGGACGCCTGCCTACTGCCTACCGAACTCAGTCGCGCCACGGACTTCACCGTGGGTAGACGCTGTTGTTAACAACTGCTTCAATTCACAAGCTTGTCGCTGAAATTCCGAGAAGGTAACGCCATGGGAGAAAAGTAACTTAATTATTATAAACAAACCTGCGGTTTGGTTTTTAAAATTGTGATGATTACCTATGAATATTATTCAAAACTGACAAGGCAAGGGTAAATATTTTTTTTGTCGATAAAACAAAGCTTTTGATGGTAACAGTAATCGATTTGCCTAGGATTACGGAGAGATTTTCGCGTGGTAGCCGAGGATTGGTAATCTACAATCTGCGATCGTTTTACGACTATTTGACAACCGTAAAAATTTACCCTTATTTTTCCTTATATCCCAAAAACATAACTAGATACAACCTACAAAACCTTTTTCCGTTCAATTTTATATGATTTCGTGCGTCTAGATTGATATTCTAGTTAAATCAATTTAGATGAAATAATTAAACATGATGATAGTTGACAATAACTCCTAATAATATCGTCATATGACCGTCCGACCGATATAGCTTATCAGATATTAATTACCGAACCCGATTGTAGTTACCTACATTTATTTTAATAATAACAATTTTATTTTTCATACTTGCAAGTGTATAAAATTTTTACCCGTACAAAAAGAAATACATACGGCTTAAATGTCTATCGGCGATAAAAAAAGTTTTCGCGATGTTTTTCTTCCAAACCACTTAACAAGCTTGGCGCACGTAGACATGTTTGTGTCTTGCTTGCATTATGACACCGTGTTACTATAAGATTTAGAGGGGACAAAAGTGAGGAGACACGGTGGCGCCAGTAGCCTGCCTACTTTGTCATAACTACCCGCACGCAGTAAGCGGCGTTCTAACATATAATGGAAGCAACGCCATTCATTGGGATAACTGTGCCTCGAAGCTACGTATTTGGATTGGGTGGTAATTAGGCAGGGATTGTTGCTGTTTACGTTTGAGCCGAATACATTATTTAAATACGAAAATATACTTTTTTGGAGAGTTTTAAGCAAAGAATTTGTAATAATAAGAAATTCTTTGGTTTTAAGGGTTCCGTAGTCAAACTACCCTTACCACTTGTTTTGCAATATCCATCTGTTTGTGTGTGGTACCGCCACAAAATTATGTACTTAAATATAGAAAGCAATTTTTTCTAGGGTACCTCCTGTACTCGAGAAGGGGAGTGATAAAAAATGTTTACTCACCCTCTAAAGTGGGGTGTCGTTGAAAAGGTATTTTAAAATTATTTTGAATATATCTTTTTTGGTTTTCAGTTTTTCTCTTTAATTCCCGTTTACGTCTATATATTGAGCTCCTGAGTGACCTTATTTACATCAATTGCATGATTCATCCTCTAATTCCTGAACAATACTATAAATAAATAATTTAAATCCATCACGTTTATTTACTTGGCCAGTTTATTTATTATTTAATAAATATTTTATTTTCTAAACCTGCTGCACGCAACTAAATACATCGAATGCATATTGGATAGGTAGTTTATAAAAGTTGTAGGAATAATACACATGCCTCGTATCTGTAAAGGCTCAAGACTCCAGCTTTGGAAAGTCTGTTCCAAACTTCCCCCATCCACTCATTACAGCGGAGACCCGGGGTTGCAGGTTGTTGTCATAAAGTTAACTACTCTGTACTTCTTCTATTTGAAAAATAAACTTTTAATAAGCCGCGGTGACGCAACACGCTTTGTTTAAGCTTGCTGCATTTAAAATTACATGGAAAGAGCAGAGTCGTGATTGGAAGGTTTAAATTTTCGAATGATATCGGGCGGTGTCAACAAATCGACTTCTGACATGCGGCTGTTTCCCGATGGGGTGCTGTGAAAAGTATTTTTTTATCACGAGTGGGCTAATTTTAGCTAAACAATGAAAAGCAGGCAAGTCAACGTAGTGAAACTGTGAAAAGAAGCACGCAGCGGGCGATGTCTCGGCGCGGCGTAATATACGCTAACAGTCGGGGACAAGACAAATGTGTTTTCTCTCGGTCGCTATTAGGAGCTCTCCGCTGGGTATGCTCTCACGCGCCGCGCGCCCCATGGATCTTGATTGAAAACGGTAGCTTATTATTGGATTTTAAGACGATCTTACAACGTTTATGTCGAATTATTGGATTTTTATTCACCGTGGTAGAAAATGTTTACTAGGTCAAAATCACGTGGCGTTTTAAGTCAAGAAGAATCAACCACTTATCTTATAATTAGACAGATGTTTTCGAGTTATCCTAGGTTGATATCACATTATCTCTAGTAGACTGTATCTGTTAGTCTAGTAACGAGGATTAATTGCTGATCGAGGGACTTAGGTAATTACCCGGAGTGCCTACGTTCGACTTGTCTATTCTGGTATCAAGTTACAATTAGCCCTTGTCACTTTTTGTCCTGAAGTAGAGCCAGACCAAGACTTCGACTAATATTTTTTATACGGTAGTAAGAACCACATTTTCCACAAACTGTTTCAACCAAATATAGATCAGTGAATAACCGTGACTTAGATCGTTAGACAGATATAATATAAAGACAAGGGTGGCAGCATTCACGTCCCAGCTAGTTAACAGCGCAAACTGGCTCGTCGTCGGCGTTCGCGCAAATTGAATTTGTCTCGAATGCCCTGCGAGTGCGGGGCGAGCGGACTGCGAGCGACGACCGTCGACGCTGTGCCTGCCACGAACCGTTATCGTCCGTACCTGTACCTGTACGTCACTTTCACACGTACGTCACAATTACTGACTCAATATTTGTAAATACCATAACAAACGCACTGCGATTCTGTTGTATGTATGTATTTGACTTTGACTGTTTTCACTCTAAAGCAATGTCAAAAAAAATTAATCAAATGCGTTTTACTTGTAAAAAGAGCAGAGCATAAATTGTATAGCTACCGCGTTTAAATGTAACTAAGAATTATTTTATAATTATCGTGACAAACATTAGTTTACAACACGCGCGTCTCTGTGGGCGGGTGCGAGCGTAACATTGTACCATGACTTGCGTTTTATCGAGTGTTGGTGAGATTAATGGCGAGCGGCGGAGCTCGCAGCAATTACACGCGCAATGTGGCAGGCTCGCATCATGGTTTTGTTGCGTTCATCAGCCGAATAAAAGTCACCGAAATGACGCAGCCAACGCGAAACGCCGCCGCATTCGGTGGCACGGACGACGCTCGGGCACGTGACGAATCTTAAGAGACTAAATGTTCTCAGATTAGCCGACTAATTTGGAGTAATGATATTAGAACAGACCCAGTAGGTATACATTTTGTTAAAATTACAAATTTTCCGACAATTCCAAATTGTGTGTATACTTAAGTACATTAATAGACTGCTTAGAAATTACTTATAACTTATTCGGTGTATTAGTCATCCGGATATTTTGACAAAAAGAGAGGATGTCAGTGTAACATGATAAATGTATTCATTAGGGATGCAAATTTATATAATTTCCTTCTAGTAGCCACGCTCTCATACATATGAAATACTCATTCATAAAATATTCAAAATGGTTTCATGCTCCTTAATTATCTGTGTTTGTACGTTGGCGAAAAGTTTCATATGTTTCATGTTATTTTTGACTCAGTAATTTATCTTATTGTGGCTGTAGAGGTAAGTAAATCAAAATGAAGATATAATCATTCATTTATGTACAAGTTGAAATCAGTTTTTGTCTTGTAGTTCGTTCTTCTTTGAATAGTTGTTTTACAACTACAACAATACAAAAAAAATGTTTTATTTTTTAATTATTTTATTTGTTTAGGTTCTAGTTTATAAATTAGCTACCACTCAATGCCCGTTATTAATATGCACGGGTAATTGATCGAATAAATTAATATACGTATCTATTATCCTACTAATATTATAAATACGAAAGTTTGTGAGTGTGGATGTATGTTTGTTACTCCTTCACGCAAAAACTACTGAACGGATTTGGATGAAATTTGAAACACAGATAGTTTACAACCTGGATTAACACATATAATATTTTACTTAAGTCTACGCAGACAAAGTCGCGGGCAGCAACTAGTCTACATAAATAGGTTAAAACGCTTGTTTTATTAGAACTCTTAGGTCAATATTTAGAAGGAAATCACAGAATTACAAATCTATGTATATGAAAGTTTTTACATTGTGTATTCAGCCCATCAGCAATTTGCCGTGGGCGCAATCCGTGTACAAACATAACGATAATATTTGCGCAGTGACTATCGTGTGGTGCCGCGACATTGGCGGCGCCGGTGGAACCATAGGTACTGCACAATAGGTACTGCGCTCTCGGTCGCATAATTATTGTATAGTAAGTAAAAAATTATAATTGCAACTAATTTAAAACATCTTTATATAAATTAATACGTGAAGCAAAAACTTTGTACGCCTTTTTACGAAAATTGCGCGGACGGAGGAGTATGAAATTTGGCACATTTAAAAGTTTATATGGAGAAGGAGTGCAGAAAGCTAATAATTTTATATTATAATACTTAAATCAATAAACAACAATAACACACACACATTTGTTACCTCCTCTCGGTAACTGACTGACAAACGGTGACAGTTTTTTTTTCTTTATTTCGGAGGGAGGGACTTCCATTCTATAGTGCATTCTGCGTGCCAGTATGAATCAAGAAGGTTTTTGGGTGTAATGAATTATGGTCGAATTACGACCGCGGGCGAACATTAGTATTTTTAAATCCGCGAGCTACGACGGTCTGCATTATAGGTGGCGTAGCCCGCGGAGTCGTAGCGGCGTAGCGCTGTAGCACGTGTCGCACCGCGTCAGTCGTGTCGTATCGCAATTACGCGCCAAATGACATACAACTATTATAGTAATCTTGTTTGTTGTTTGCTTGTCCGTGGCTTGTGTACTGTTATGTTGTAGGGTTGCCGCAGAATTGAAGGCTAACAAAATAATGGACCTCGTTGCATTTAGCATAGATGTACAGTTTTTAATTATATGTTATTGATCGATATTTACATGAGTCTTGTACACATGTATATATCCTTCCGCTTCGCTCTTTTTCTTGTTCTTTGGGTAGTGTTTGAGGGTATATCTTCTTAATTGAGGGAGGGAGGGAGGGGAAAGTTAACAACATATTATTAAGACTAAAACGTTGAAAATAACAAATATAAAAACATTTGTCATCAAAAACTTTAAAGCATAATCAAAAGACGAAATTAAATAACTGCTACAATTTCGTGGCATTGAATTATCTCGGTGTTGCACATAATCCTTACAATTTCTAAAGAGCCAATTCTTTAGCATACCTTTATATACATATACAACACCAAGGAAATTTAATGCCATGAAATAGTTGCACAAAGTTATAGTTGGCGTTTGAGAGCGCTTTTTAGTTTTATTTAAAAGTTGATATTCACCTATTTAGTAAAATTTACTCACAAAACATGGTCAAAATCGTCCTTAAGTTTTCAATCTCCAATGAAGATTTGGGAAAGAGCTAAACATACGTTTACCTAACGCGTTAAGAGACCCATCCCGTCAATTCGTGACTGAATCAAAACGAATTTGTCCACGAAAGCCGCAGCTCTTTTCTCACACCCGATGGACAGATAGAGATAGTAAGTAAGCCGGCCCGACGAATGGCCTCACTAAATCCTTAACACTCAGCTTCACACTAACTCGCAACACTCTCGTATCTTTCAATGTTTACAAAATGGATCTGATACAAATCCAGACCCTCCTATTGGTTTCTCTCTTAACGTGCGGTTATTTATATATTTGTGTTGTTGTTTAGTAATAACTTGCGAGTAATGTTTCTAATCCTAATAACGTATCGATTACTATATCTTTAAATATAAGTTGGGGATCCTCAAGAGGTAAGTAGGACTTTCAATTGATGACAATGTGCTATTACAATCTCAATAGTACACATAACTATAACATAACTATTCACATAAACAACATATTATTTGACGACCGCTTGGCGTAGTGGTTTCAGCGTAGGCCGCTCGGCTCATTGGACCGGGTGGTTGCGGGTTCGATTCCCGCCGGGGAAAATATCGAGACTAGCGTTTTGGTAATTTGTCCAGGTCTGGATTTTATTGGGATCGCCCCCAGTCCATTGTACGATAAGCATAGTACAAGTACAAGCTTTGCTTAGTTTGGGACCATACAGTTGGCGTGTCAGTCTGGCGATATTTATTTATTAATTTATATTTATTTATAAAGAATGTTTCAATATTATTTATGAATCCATTTGGGTAGTAAATATCATTGGGTATTCCCAAATTCAGAGAAATAATAATGGAAAAGATTCGTCATTGCGTCGATTGCGAAGGCACCGCGCCTCACGAGGCTTCCGCCAGGTGCAAAGCTGTTTCATGATTTAATTTGGGACTTAGGGATCTGCTCTATTGAATCTATTGAACCGTGCAATCTTTTTATCTCAGTCGCGTCCGCAAGTGTTCGCTTCACGTAGCTACATTTATTAAAGAAACATTTGAGCGTTGTATTGAAAGATCAAAGAAATGTTAACGAAATGTTTGCCACGGGAAATAAGTCAGTGCATTTATTCTGATAATTGCAAACGGGTGCACGTCAGTAGCTGCAGGCATTTTACTCTTAATTGCTAATCAAATATACATCTGTTTTATTTCAGAACTAATGGTTTTGGAAATATTGAAATAACCGCAAGAGCGCAGACACTGAACAAACGCACAAAAACAAATTCACACATGGTTGGGCGCGCCGCGGGCCGACGGAAAAATGAATGGGTATTTCGCTATAATACCGACCACGGGTAGACAATACGCATACCTACACAACATTCTGCTGATGCTTCGAATATTTATAGTTAACGGGTTGAAACGATTGTGGTACTACAATTGAAATATGAAATGGGTACTAACATTTTTATTTAATGACATACATTTTCCAGTACCAAAATGGTTGATGTCGACTAGTGTGGCCTATGTTTTTGTCCATCTTATCCCTTTAATTTACAACGATTTAGGGACATTTGTGGTACACACGTGCAGCAGTTAATGAAAACCCATCCAATAACATTTTTCTTCACGGGGTGGTTCGTACAGCGTGTCAGTATGTGTAAAAGACGGCTAAGGCTAGCAAGAGGAGGCGCCAGCCGCCGCGCAGGCCGGCCAGCGGCGTGCGGAATACCAAGCAGCCTGCCAGCCTCAGCTAATATTGTGCTGACTCACACACCTTCTGCTAATGTTACACCCTTTATCGTTTTATTTCCTTTCACGTCAGCGCTGGCACGATGCAACTTTTTTAATTAGTTGGTGATTACCGAGTCCAGCCGCATCTGCGTGAAACGAAACTTTAGATAGAAACGTAATGCTATATGAAATATGTATGAAATTTAATTGAAAATCACTATTACGTCTATCTGTGGTTTTATTCAAGTAACCTTGCAATAATTATCCAGATCTTATTAAGTGTTTACATTTGATGTATGTGTATATGGAAAGGTTTATTAGCGCTAAACGAGGGGCAAGCCGCTACTTTTGATTTGTATAGACTTTCAATAAGGCACACATAGATGAAATTATTCCTCAAAACTATATTAATTGTACATATGATATAGGCACATGTGTTGTATGTGTTGCATGTGTATAGCTACCTTGTCAGCTGTAGTTCGGTATTGTTGGAGACGCGGTTATATTATAACACGAGTTATGGCCGCGTTCACACCACACGGCGACTCCATACATGCACACATGTTTAGAGCAGTACTACGTATTGCGTGATAATTAAACCAAACAAAGTCACATACCTACATACGAACCTATTATGCTCAGTTCATAAGTTTGTAAGTGCTAGACAAAAAGGGTTCGTTCAATCCAAGTAGGTAGGTAAACTAAATGATTATTTCAATATTGCACTTAAAATCCATTGAAATAGTATTGGCTGATGCTCGGAACAAACAGGAAATTTCTACTTTTACAGTTTAATCCTACGTAGGTAGATCCTATCTAGTATTTGTTAGGAATATAAATATCAGAGTAGAACATTTTTGCACCTTAATTGTATTTACATAAATGTGATTTCTTGAATCATACAATAGCTAACATTTTATATAAAACCAATAGTGAATAGTTTTGCCCAATTTGGGAGCTGGGGGTAAATGCTCGATCAAGTTTGGCATTAGAATTTGAAATCGTATTCCAATGGAACGTCGTATCTATCGAGCTGTCTCTATCGTGTTGTGATATCCAAATCATGTGATTATAACTCGGTGCATTTGGCGCGTGCAGTAATAACATTGTCTATACATATTAGGATATGTTGACTCATATGAATTCGTTGTTATTCCATCGTACTGAATAGGTAACCTGAACCATTATTACAATATCCTGCTAGGAATATTAATGATTTGAGGGAATAGATAGGATATCGGGTTCTATAATTTAATCATAATAAGAAGCAACCTGCCGCGAGCTATATTATCGGGTGGAATCAATGTCATGTTAAAGTAAGTACAATAAAAGAAACGCGCGTAACCGTGCGTTAATCCTCGGGAGAGTATAGGCAGTGTGTAACTTTTCGCTCCTTTATCGTACCGTTGAAATCGTACTTCTTTGTGAGTAATCCCTCCACGTCCCGGCCATGTCGCCGACGAAGATAGAGCACGATCTTCACAAATAATGTCACATGCGATTCGTTTCAGGCGACGTGACTCGCATCACCGTGGCTGCCCGCCGTGCCGTGCATAATGGGATAAATATGCTGCGGTTGTGTGCCCACACATGGCCCTCAAATTAAGTGAGCGCTATTTACTGCACGCGGCGAAACTTCTTTACCCGCTTGATTAACTATATTGTGTTTATCTTTTGGTACGTCTGCCTTATTCAATGTAATGTTTGCTTGCGACACACCAGCGCCACCTACCGGCCCCTGGTTGCATTAACGACCACGATAACAACTGCGAGAAGATACGTTTTGAGTAGCAAATGAAAGTCTCATACGAAAAATATGTTACACGAGTTGATGTAAACAAAGAGCGCCCCAGTGTACAAATAAAACACAACCGCGTGTTTTCTTTTTATTATCTTCATTACGGGTCTTCATCTTCATTCTAACGTCAAGAACACATCTGCCATTACATTTATCTTTGCGTGTATCTCGGTTGTAAAATTTGACTTTATCTGCAGTTGTAATGAAAGCGCTGGTTCGCTTAATTTTGTTTAAAAATCCCTCTACTAATAGGTAGGTCGGAAAAGTATGCAATTCCAGGAACGTCTCAAGTAAAATATGTAATTTGAGATAAAGCGGCATCCCATTCCAGATAAGACGCAGCACGACCCACGTCGAGAGCCATCCAACTCGTTACGAGCCGCCCGAAGCGAGGTGTGATACAAAATCATCAATCTTTCCCGAGATTGTACTATTAAATGCCTCTTCGCTCTTTTCCCTCGAACTCGAGACCAGAAACAAATGTAAAAAGTTGTGTGATAAGTTCAATTTGAATTTGTAAAGCCCCTTTCAGCGATTCTCGCCTGTTTATCTCGGCGAGGAAAGAACGGAAAATACAAAAGTAAGAGATAGGAAATGAAGAGGCGGAAAAAAGTGTCGGGCTCGGAACAAACGCGAGAAAGTTGGCGTTATCCGGGAGACAAGTTAAATCGCAATTTATTAGGGCGTAGCAGTGGGCTTAGCACTGGCCGCGTCGATCTCGCCGCCGCCTCCACCGCTGCCTGCCCGCCGTCACCATCACGCAAAACATTTGTAGTCGCGACTCATCTCTGATGTGACCATCATAATCCGGAAAACATATAAAACAATTGCCGAATAATCGTCAATTATTAGCTGTGCATAAACGAATGGAACAAAGGGAAAGACTTGTAGGTAGGACTTGTAGGACGCTGTTATAAATTTAAATTTATTACTTTATAGTATAGTAAATGTCTTGTTTTTCACACGATAACTATTTTAATGATCAGGTAGATATGCTCTTAAGCAACTCATTACTATTTTTTTTTCAAAAGTTCGTACTTGGGCAAATGATAAATCATGAGGATACGGTTTAGGTGCCATAAAAAGTCACATTGTTCATATTATATGGATTTAGTTATCATATGATAAACAAGAGTGCACTTGCAATACAACGTGGTCGGCACGTGCTGATGCGACCGTTGTACTATCACGCATCTCCAGCCTCATTCACAAATCTTTATTCATGCCTCATATTTACTTGCAGCGCTAGGCGTGCGCCCCGGAATATTTTAACATACTTTCAATTTGAGCCACAGTGGCCGTAATTTGAGCCATAGTGGATCTTTGTCGAACATGTAGTTTTCAATTATTTACATTGTAATCCATATTTTAAGCTGAACATCAGTTATATTTAGAAAAGGTATACAAAATAAAGCTTGAAAAAGTTTCACTTCAAGGAAGAGTAAAAAGCGTACCTATGTAGGTAGGCACTCAGTTATCTTTATATCATTTTACGTGTGTATTTGCTAATTGGAATGGTAACTAATCTCATTTGCTCCCGTGTGTCGATTCTATTATCTGTAGGATCGTGTCCACCCGTCCATACATATTAATGCGCGCCGCTCCACTGGTCCGCATTGACACAACTGGATTCATGTCGTTATTTTCAGATTTTATGACTACAGATAAAGGAAGAGGCGCCCTGGTGTATGCTCTTTGCCGACGACATCGTGCTCATAGAGGAGGATGGAACGGTATTACAGAGCAAACTGCAGGATTGGCGGCACGCACTGGAGACTGTTGGCTTGAAAATCAGCAGAACCAAGACTGAATACATGTTCTGTGATTTCGGCGGTGTCTCTAGTGCAGTGTCCATTAAAATGGATAATGTTGTAATACCAGTGTGTTCTGATTTTAAATATCTCGGTTCGTTACTTCAGCATGACGGTGAAGTTGACCGTGACATAAAACGGCGAATCAATGCAGGATGGCAGAAGTGGAGACAAGTTACCAGCACTACATGCGACCCAAGGATGCCAATTAAAATTAAGGGAAAAATCTACAAATCGATTATAAGACCGGTAATCATGTACGGCTCGGAATGCTGGGCGGCTAAAGTGCGGGAAGAGAAACGTCTCCACTCTGCTGAGATGCGAATGTTGAGATGGATGTGTGGAGTGACGCGAATGGATAAGGTGAAGAATGTGTATATAAGAGGTAGTGTCAGGGTAGCGCCAATAACAGATAAAGTGAGAGGTAGGATGCTGGAATGGTTTGGACACGTGATGAGAAGGGATGAGAAGCATGTGACTAAACGAGTGATGAATATGAATGTGGATGGATACAGTGCGAGAGGAAGGCCCAAGAAAAGATGGATGGATTGTATTAAGAAGGATATGAACGAGGTTGGAGTGGATGTGAGTATGACGGGAAAGCGCGATGTATGGAAGGAAAAGACATACTGCGCCGACCCCAGATAATGGGAAAAGGTAAGGCAGATGATGATGAGATAAGTACATCTTTTACTCTTGGACTTTTGAGTCAAGATCATTTAGTCGGTTTACCTAAAGGAATCACGTTAGGTATTGTATGCAATACAATGTAGTTCATATAAATAAATAAAATAAATATCGCCAGACTGACACACCAACTGTGTGGTCCCAAACTAGCAACGCGTATACTATAGGTACCGTACTGGACTGGGGACGATCCCAGTGACCCCCAGACCTGGGCAAATTACGAAAAGGCCATTCCCGAAATTTGCCCTGGCGGGAATTGAACTCTCAACTACCCGGTGCAGTGAGCCGAGCGGCCTACACTCAATCCACTGCGCCAAGCGGTCGTCCTTATACATACCTTATCTCAGCGATAGCTGAGACGTATTCGAATCTGCTCGATTACGTATCTAAATCTATTTCTCGTCCAAATTTATGTCTACTCCGATGTTACTTCCGTCTGCAAGTTCTAGAAACAAACTTTTTAATTACTCCGCGAGGACAAACAAGCTGCGCCTCTTAGTTTCTCCAATACGCGGCGCCTACCTACCTACCTACCTACCTACTGGTCTCTCCAAATAGAGCGAATTCTACAGTCCCGTTTATTTCGAGTGAAATATAGAAAACAACCGCAATAATATTTGAATGGCTTGTTTATAGTATTAATTAACGAAGTTCAGGTACATTTCGAAGCAAAGTTGTAAATTAATTAACCACATAATTATGTGTCAGTATCTGAATCGCTCCAACTATGCAGGAAATCTAATAACATAACAGGATTGTTTGCTTTACGGTGAGATGCTTTAATGAATAGACAACAAGCCGACAGCGAAGCACAGATCGTCTCTTCTATAACGCTGTGTCACAACTCAACACTATGTTCTTTAACGTAATAAGAAGTCGAAAAGGAAAACATTTTACGGAACAATATTATAAGTTCATAAGTAAGTAGACCTATTCATAAATTGTCTTCTCTATTACATGAATTATAGAATTTCAAGAGTTGTTTTTCCTACGTTATCATACTTAATTATAGGTAAGTAGTTGGTATTTTTAATTTATCCAGTATACTTACAAAATAATCAACAAATTATGCGTCATGCATAGATGCATAAATTTTTTATCCCACAACAGGAGTTGATAAAGTTTTGAAATACAACGCTAAGTGAGAATGAATCGTCTGTGAAAGCCCAGTAATTATAGTGTTAATTTGCAAGTACCGAGGTGCCGGAGCCGGCGTCGGCGCCGCGGCGATGTCGGTGCGACTGCCAGGCGCCACAATTACACAGGCCTCCGTAAATCATAAACATCAGCCCTCCATTTAATCCAAATAGTCCGTCGTTAGTCGAGCAGCCTGCGTCTAATTTGTCTCCTGTTACTGGAGATTAATTTATTAACATTAATTACATGACAATAGCGGTTACCTAGTTTGCAATGCGCTCAGGAAGTTTACATATTGTCATTTGAGATACTGAGATCTGTATTGACGAAAATAGATGTCGGAATATTGTTTCAGTGAAGTTAGTTGAATCGTCCAGAACATTCGTTGTCAGTAGTTCACCTACGGTTTTTCATGAGATGGATGTGCATAGGTCGATTTGGTGAATCGAATTCTATGGATACTCTTCCATTGTTTGGAATAAGTTTATTGTGGGATAAAGGAGCACCCTCACCTATAAGGTCAGTTCGAACTTACGTAGGTATTCTTATCGGTTATTTATGAGCACGCATTGGGCCTTCAGGTTTTTTATTTTACGTATAGGTACAGCTGTTCCATTGATACACTCTAATCAGATAAAACTTCAGGTTTATTTATTGACATAGGTACAGCGTTGTTACAGCCACCGTACAGAACCCAGTTTTATTAATTTTCTTTTGCAATATGTTGCATCGGTTGCCTAAACTATGACTGGCTCGGATATAACTAAATGGAACATAACTTTTTATGGCGCTTTTTGTTACGAACTCTACTAATATATGTTGTTACTAAACTCCATCGGCTAAAGACAACGATATATGTTGCTCGAACTCTTTCAAAACATGACCGATGAAAATTATGTTTCATAAGTTGACTGCCGATGATTTTTACCGTCCATTAACTTTATCGTACGAACATGCTGAGGGAAACTTTGAGAAACACATCGTACCTATAAGTATGATACAAACAATGTCCTATAAGTGAAATTACTGTTAATTTAAGGAAACAAAAAAAAAATGCTTTTGAAAAATTGTGTCATCGAAAATTTCATTCGTTCGGTCGGCTGTAGTGCTTCCGATTTATATGAACTTGTACATATGCGCATATGTGTATGAAATAAATAATGCACACTAACTATGGCGCTTCCACTTTGAAACGAAAAATATTTTCAAAGTGGCATCAATACTTTTCATTCAATTTGCATGAAATAGTGTCCACTATGGAGTGCTTTAGCTTTTAGCCATTTTTGTGCTATCTTTTAGATCTATCAGATGAATTCGCTTTTTATTATAAACCTCGTGGGTATAATTCACTATACTAACATAGTCACGCATGATCTGTAGCAATAATAATTAATTTAAACGGCATTATTCATCACGCCGGACAATCAGCGTGTTGTGTGTCGTTTTAACGAAATCTGTGACACATCCCGTACTGAGGGTTTGCATTTTGTTCGTTTTAAAATAAAGGGCGAGGGCGAAGCGGTGGTGTTGGTTGTTTGGGAAATTGTGGAAAATTGGCCGCGTAAAAATTACGCAGAGGAGCGGGCGCGCCGGCCACATGGCGCGCGACGATACGCCCTACATAACTGATGACTTTTCAATGGCCATTCGTTCGCGGACACGCCGATGCCGGCACCCGCCCGCCCTTAGCACCACACATGAATTTATGCGATCGCATCGCTCATGTGGTCATGTGGAAAAATAATTAGTTATAACCGGCTTTATACAAAGGTGTTGCCAAAACAGGCGGCTTGTCCATTCTTTTTTGTTCTCACGTTCAAGAATAAGGATGAAGATTATATTACAGTATAGTGTATAGAATGACCTATCAAGGGCTAGTGATAATATTTATCAACAACATTGTTTGGATTCCAAACAATGTAATAAATAGCAGTAATAAATTTAATATTCGATTGTGGAGAACCGGGGAAGCAGTAGGTAACGAGACAGTTTCCGATTATTGTCGCTAAACTAATTAAAAAGTTCGGAGTTGATTCTTGAACGAGCAGCTGGGATCGGGCGACACCTCGATACTATTGTGAAACAGCGAAGATAATTAATTATTTACTTGAGGTGTTGGGGAGTGCTTTAAGTGCGAGATTTTCGCTAGGTATAGTGTTTGTTGAAGAAAAGTGAAAGAAAGCCAAACTTGAATCACGACTATTTTTATTTCGTAAACGAATTAAAATAAACTATACAAAAAAAAAACTTTCCAGTATCACGCCAGAAATATTTTGAAACTGTATCTCATTTGCCTCTTGGCAGTTTTAAGGTTGGTTTTAACCTATGTGTCTGTTTCTTTATGTCATATCCAAAGACGTCGTAAATTGTTCATAACTCCTCATGTTCACGTGCAGGCGGGTGGTCGAAAAGGGAACTTTGATCGGAAATAATAAACATCTTAGTGTGAAGAAATAAATGAAATCAGGTAGGGTAAGCAGGGGGAATGGCGTTCACTTAAGGAAAACACACTATATTTTTTAAATTATTTGTTTTCTTTCGAAATTTAAAAACATTAACTTAAACTTTAACCATTAAATAATCAACTTTTTAATAGGATTCGTATTTATCTTAGAATTATTAGCAGTAGTAAACATTAAAAAAAAAACAGGTTTGAGCGTCATTACCCCTGTCATTGGGTAATGCCGCTCAGGCGAAGGGGTAATGATGCCCAAATCTGTTTCTTTGTCATATAACAAGTAAGATCCTTTATCATTATCAAATAAGCATGAAATCAAAGGATACAATTAAAGTACAGTCTATAATCATAAAATGACACCAAATATTTGGATTTGTACCTGAGATTAGCCTTATACAATAAACAAATATAGCAGTGTGTACCGACAAACTTTTTAAAGGTAAAGAAAGACAAAAAGAGAAATATAAATGATAAGATTTTATCGTTATGTACATAAATCACAGATGTATCCTTCTGCCTAATCCCATCCACAACATGTAGCATGAGACCACAGCCCACATGTTGTACAGTGATATCACATCTTGTATTTTTGTTGAAATTCCTCACAAATAATGCATTTGTTATAACTTTTATCGCCCACATTCATTTCATCATCACTGTCATCGTCACAAATGTTTTCTTGCTCTTCAGCTTTACTCTCTGAAGAACTTTTTTGGGATGTTTTTATTTGTAAGATTTTTTCGTATTTTTATTTTTTTCTTTTACTTTATCGGTATAGCAGTTTTAGCGGATTTAAGGTCTTCTTCCTTCCAAGTAGCTTTGGCAATTGTTCTTTGGCTATTTCTGGCCATGTCTATAAGAATAAAAAAATAAGTCACTAAAGGGTAATGGCGCTCATGTGAGCGCGATAACCCCAAACGGTCGTTTTGAATTTATCTTTTAATTAAACAAACATTGAAATGCAATTGTAGAAAATATAAAAGTTCATCATAAAATAGAATGATTAAGTACCCAGGAAAGCTATATTAACAATTTAATAAATATCAAAATTCTGAACTTACCGAAAAAAAGATCGTGACGAAAATTAGTTCAGCGCAGCCGCATACAAACAAACGCACTTCACCGTCTCTTGCCAGGAGCTGACTGCCCCTGTGCATCACTATGTGTTAGATGCCCTTCCCCTCCCCCGTTTTACGTATGGTGGCATGTTGTTATGCACCATTTTCATAGACTTATAGAGGTGCGCGCCATTACCCGATGAGCGCCATTCCCCCTGCTTACCCTATAATGAAAACGATTTTCGTGTTATTGAAAAATGCATTTTACTTTGTTAGATAATTCTCTTTCATTTAAGCTATATCAATTGAAAATCAAACCACACGAAATAAAACAAAAACAGTGACACACCAGTAAAATAAAAGATTTACCTACTGTTAATTAAGCGTGGCGCGTGATAGGAAGTGGGAACAAGAAGCCAGCAGTTTCCGATTCCCGGCACTTTGTCGCGGCTGAACAATTGAAGACAGAAATAGAGACTGAATAATTTATTTTAGGTACTGTACAGTTGTCACGTGTTTGCACAGGGTGAAACATGGGCGACTCACTCAGCCAAACACTGGCGTACAAAGCAAGAGCAGCGGCCATTCACCCGCTCTGGTGCACCGTTTTTCCGCCTCTCAACCTTTAAATTGAAACAAAATCGTACACACCGTACAAATTGCCTTTATTCACGTACCTCAAAGTGATGCGCAAACGAAAAATAAAGCGACCTTGTTGCGTGGTTGCTTTCGAAAACATTTCGAATTGCTTTTTATAAGCCCATGCTTCTCGCCTTTTCATAAGCATTTTCAGCAATTTTACTGGACATCTGTCTATCTTTAATTAAAAAGCATGTGCGTAAAACGGACGCTAAACAGTGTTGCGCTAAGAGAATATTCTTCATGAGTGATAAGTGAGCAAATCGTTATTCAAAGGTGCTAAGTAGTGGGGAGCGTAGCGTAGCGTGGCCGACGACGTGCATCCCCTCGGGACCCGGACGCAGTCTTTTGATAAATATTTTATGCTCGTCGCGACTCTACAACATCACAACACAACTTGCTATCTTTCATCTTGCTTAGATTAAAATAGTTTATTCTGCTCTTTTCCATGTTACTCATTGATATTCACTTTTTTTTGTATTTCATTGAAGGTAACCATTTCGAGGTACAGACATTAATTGTATACTAAAGCCAAAGTCTGCGCGCTAATACGGGTTTACAGTCTTGTAATTTTTGCGAACTTATTTTGAAAGGGCAGGGAGATTACAAAAAGAGAGGGGCCCGGTTGAAAGAAGCCCGGATAAAGAAAACGTGCGGCTGGAATTTGCGGTGGAGGGGGTGACTAGTGGTACTTCTTTTATACACAAAATTACACGATATCGACATTTCGGCATAAGGACAGCTCAACCAAATGAATTGGAAATTTCTATGAACGACACAGACATCTTTTATTGAAGAATGTTAGTAGCAGGTACTACTACTGCTTCTGTTCGGATGTTTTGCGTTCTATTATTGTGATTTGATACGAATTACCTAAAAAGCGTAGGACTTACATATATCTCAATAAGGACGCGTACTTAGGACGCACAGGAAACTTGTTTTCGATGTGGCTCCGCTAACAGTTAAATAAATTAGATAAGACGAGATACACGCCGACGGAGGCACTTAGCAACTTTCTGTGTTGTCAACACTTTTATGTGTGTATTCAGTTGACCCATTAGCTGATTCAGACGCTCCCTACACGTGTGGATGTACCTACAAAACTGTGTGATAAGAATAAGAATAAATTTATTATAAAAAAACATTAGTTACACGTACAAAATTTTAAATAGTAGGTACAAGAGGTATATTACTAGTAACAAAATTACGTGGACGTATTACTGTGGATCCCAAACTAAGCAAATGCTTGTATCTTGGGAACCAAAGTAGTGGCATAATTATGCTACTCAATTTAAATTTAATGGAGATGATTACAAATATTATTAATACATTTTCATAGGTTAGATGAAGTAAGGTAAGCTACGTGTAACAATATTAGAGAAAAAAAAATATAATAGGAACAAAATAAGGTGAATGTATTTAGTTTGTTATTATCCGGGTCCAGAAATTTAATCTGTAAAGTATCGATTTTATGTTTGAATTGTCTTATTTCAATAAGGCGAGATATTTTGTATGGTGCCTTAATAAATGATAAAGATGACGTACCTACCTACTTACCACAAAATCTATAATTTGATGGACACGTGCTGTAGCGCCAACAGAAAATATTTATATCATCAGATTAGATTTTTTTGAGAAGGAACCTACTTACTCTCAGCGTCATTAACAAGCCGTGTAAAAGATCGCCTATATGTATTTAATTTAAAATCTGTAAAATATTTCAGCAGATAACTACAAACAGGCCGTAGGTCGTTTGAAATAGTACATTGTTACATGAGTGGTGAAAGTTACTTATTTTGTGCCGAGACGGGGTTTGGCGCCCGAGCGTAGCGAGGGCGCTAATAGTTCGAGGGACAAAATAAATCTTTCACCCGAGGTAAACACTGTGCTTTTCATTACGAATACAAGGAAAATAAAAATAAAAACAGGAATTGGCTAAAGAAATAATACAAGGAAGTATAAACAATACTCTACAACTCTCGAAAAAAAAAAATCGGATTGCCGCCTATTTTGTTTTTTTTTTCGTTGGCCGGCCTACTTCATTATTTAGCCATAATTTTTCATTTTCATCTTTAAATATTTTGCCCAAATCTATATTATTTTAAAGAAATTGTTGAAACTAAATTATAATTAAGTCATTTAAAAATATATATTCTTGAATTAATACTTAACTTTATGTTATTTCAATTTTACATCGTGCTGTAATTGAGTGACTGTAGAAAAAGTTTGAACATGTTCCATAGAAATGTGAAAATGGAACTAGTTTTTTTTTTAATAATTTGACAGCTGTCAGTTGAAAGCGAAACTCCCGGGCCTGAAAAGTATTACTTTCAACCCGCTTTTCAGGCAACTTCAGACCTACTTTCAGAGTATGAGTAATGAAAAATATGATTTTGTATCAATTTATTAGTATATAGGTACATAAAGTCAATAACGAAACTTTACAGATTATTTCTGACTGAAATAATAACAACAAAGCTCACAATGCTATTTGTGGCAACGTTGGCACTGTTTTGCATAAATCAGGAAATCTCGGTGAGGTTTTTTGTTCTTATCGTTTCCTCTTGAAAAGTCCCGCAAGGCTAAGCTAGCTCGGCGCAGCGGGAACAGGCCCGGAATATTGTCTGCCTGCCCGCGTCGCATTTCTAAGCTCGGACGCTTCATTTAATCAAACCTCGTCCTTTGACTGTTTATTTCACCAAAGCTGGAAATACTAGCTTTTTAGATAGCAGAAGGCTAATCCATTAGGTACCTACTTTAATGTTAGCATTGAATTTGATGTTTAGGTAGTATCCAAATTCCACAAAATTACATTAAAAAGGTTTTGTTAGCTTTTTGTAGTAGAAACTTCTTGAAACGTTAGGCTATAACAAGAATATTACCCACCTATAAATCTTCTTTCGCTATAAGTGAACACATTCAAACTTTTTTGTAATTGTAGTTGTTTTTTCCGTTAGGTAGGTAGCCGAAATAACACACGAGCAAGCTTGCTACTTCTTCTGATCTTATTAGCTAGTGGCACAATCAAAAGCTATATTAGTTAGCGTGGGTAAATGGTTCATAACAACTGAGTAACAATGCCAGGAACTAGAAGTGTATAAATCTGAATAAGCAAACTCACCGACGTGTAATTTCGATGATAGGTACCTATAATGGGAAAACGACGTCGGTTGTAAGAAAAGTTTTAATATCTATTCCGATTAGATTCAGTGTCAGGAAGGAACGCAGATAGCGTCGGCGGAGTTGGAAGGAAATATTAGATGGATCGGGCTTCGAATACAAATATGGGGAGATAGGGAAATCGGATTTGCCAGTAGTCCCAGACGTGTCGTATTATCGGACTCTTTTTGTGAAACATATCACATTTTAATAAGACAAGCTTCCAATATGACGATGTATTTCGTAACCGCGAATCTGTCCACTAAAAAAAGTAATAAGGAAAATGTACGAATCATTTCGAAGGATATTCAGGAAGGCTAAACTTATTGTAAAACATTTGTTAGTAGGTTGTTCACTCGCTGCTATTAATGTTTATTTATACAAATGTCTAATTTTATAAAAACAAAGTACCTAATAGCAGGTAACATTAGAAACTTCAACAGATTAGAATTTATATGAGTTTTCCATCTATAGTATTTTTATGGTATTCATACACAAATAATTGCAGGTTATCTATATTATGATCTGTTTTCTTTACGACAAGTCAGTCGCAATCTGCGTCGAACTTATTCTTATAAAATCAGGACGCCAAACATGCTATTTCACAGGGTCTGACCTTTTCACTGGCACCCTTTTCCCAGACGATTTTGCTATTCAGATCTGATAGATTAAGGACTTAATTTTATCCTCTTGAAGTTGGGTCAGTAGAGAAATCAGAAACGAGAAGGAGCACTTTTAAAAAAAAAATTGTATACTTTTTCAAAAGTAAGTTTTTTTTAACGGCGATTGATCTTAGTTTTACAAATAGAAATACATCTAGCATGATTTAACCAAATTGTTCTAAAAATTTATACTCGAATAGGTACTAGATCACCCGGCTGTATTGGAATACGGTAGACCTAGAATAAACAGCTGGAGAAGTGACCTCGCTTTGTCCAAACTAAGCTGAGGAAACCTTAATAGCAGATTGCGTGAACTGTCTGTTCTCTTTTTAACAATAATTAGGTCAGAATTTTAAGTCTGAATTAGGTCTGAACGAACGTTTTCGCGAGCTGGGTGGCGGCGCGGTGGCACGATGCGATGGCAGTGCGGCGGGGCGGCATGGCGTCCAAATGTAAGTACGCGGGGCGGGCCGCCCCTGCCGCGGATTGTTCTCTCACTAATTAAATCTCGCCGACGACGACGCGGTTTCAAACCGACAGCCTCTTAATTATTGTTCCGGCTCTTAACATCTGTCTTAATGTCACTTTCCGTTTAATTCTGAAATTCTTTGGCTTTAGGTATGTTATAAATGTTAATTTCTTCGTATAAAGTCTTAATTATGAAGGGGGAATCGACAGTATGTACATATTTGATAAATCCACCCACCTTACATGCTATTTGCGCTCAACAATTTTAAACACAAACATCCTATGTGTATTTTGAGCTCAGAGTAACGTAAGGACGACTATTTTCTATCTGTGTTGTTTTTAAATGATCGAATCACGTCCCTATTTAATTTTTTTTTCAACTTTAACTACGTGACTTCGGCAGAAAACTTACGAAACTCCATCTAAATTACTTAACCATCAAAGGTCGAAAGCGTTACCCACATCCACAACTTGGTTAAAAAAGCTCTTATTGCGTTAAGGTAACTGCGAAAACATCCCAAAGTTTTTAATTTTCTTACTGGTATACAAATTGGTTTCCGGAGCTACAAAAGAAGCACACGCGCGCTCCTCCCGGCCGGGCCGAGGGCCGAATACAAATTAAGAGGCAGACTAGGGACTCTCAAACTAGTTAATGTGTGCAACATCTGGATTGCAGATAGTCCTGAGTTCTGAAAGCATCACGACTACCTGCGAAACCTAATCACTTACTTTAGCGACAAGTTTTCTTATACGCGTGTACTGTGTTGGAAATGAAAACAGTTTATTACCTATCCTACTAATATTATAAATGTGAAAGTTTGTGAGTGTGGATGTATGTTTGTTACTCCTTCGCGCAAAAACTACTGAACGGATTTGGATGAAATTTGGAACACAGATAGTTTATAACCGGGATTAACATATAGGATACTTTTACTTTTTATCCCGATAATCCAGATTTTTTTGTTACGTTAAATACTACGCGGACGAAGTCGGTGGGCACAGCTAGTAATATAATATTAAGGTAATATCGTTATTTTAGAGTTTCAGTCCAACTAAGAACCCTTATAGTTGCGCCATGACTGCCTGTCTGTATGATACTGGCATTTCAATCTGAGACTATTATGGACTATTATGACTGATATTATGGCTGAAATAGCTACCTACTGACACTGTGTCTTCTGAGTTTTTTATTGTGTTCTAGATACCTATGTATGGATTTTATTCAATTCGTATTCTTCACAGTCTGATGATAAATTAACACATAGGTAGGTACTTAATATATTTATATCTAATAAATAAATCGAAACTTTATCCTGACGTTATTATTTATCTTATTCGAATTTAAGAAATGAATAAGAGAAAGTTGTAATTAGTAGTCAGTTGAGGGACGGCGCGGGCGGTGCGGGCTGCGTCGAACGCTTTCTTAATTATTTATGCGCTGCAGGCTGAATAAGGAACACACTGCTTCTCTGCGCCAAAATTAAAAACGATGTTAAACATTTGCTTGAGGTTTAAAATTATTTTCAAAGAAAACATTTTCTAAATGGGAATTAGGTATGTAATAGGAAGAAATATAAACATAAGGGATGTTTAGGTAAATTATACAGGTACCTACAGATTTACGTCTAGTTCAAAATTAGCTGAATGCGTTTTCAAGAATTGCATGAGGCTAGGGTCGGCCCTGGAGGCAAACTTGTAGATAAAGGCGAGAGCACGGTGCGGGCGGTAAGTTTTAATATCCCTCCGATTGGATTCAGCCGCAGCCAGAGACGAAGGTACCCTCATATTGAAAGGAAATTCGCATTCAACATTAATACGTATATTGGATGATAAGGAAGTCAAGAAGGTCTGGGTTTCGGTTTTTTAAGCTCTGCCCTCTCGGTGAATACTTTTCTTATTTATAGTTTGGACGTAATATAAAAATTGAATGATTGTAGTTAGCTTGTGTAGATTATGCACGTTGTTACTAGTTCTAGGTTCTGTAGGGAACGTATTCATAGGTGATAATAAATAATTACTAAAAAGTAAATCCGCCAACCCGCACCGGGCCAGCGTGGTGGATTACGGCCTGAATCCCCTTCGAAGTGAGGGGGGGCCCGTGCCAAGGAGTGGGAAGTCAAAGGGACTAAAATAATAATTATAATTTAAAAAAAAGTATTATGAGCTTATTTACAGTTAGGTGCAAACATGTTACGTAGTGTAAAAAGTCAACGAAGCTATAAATACTCCAATTTTTATAATTCTCAATAACAAAGTGTCAATCAATAACAGGCGCAGTAAAATTTATTCTTCATGCTTGTATGTATGTATTAGACGCCAAATGATTATTTTTCGGCTGTCCGACTGCGTCGGTAGGGCAGGAGGGTGCGTCTCAGACCCCACGAAATGGGGACGACTCTAAATCCATATTCGATCAGTGGGATCTGCACTGAGCCGATCTGACAAGCTGCCGATCTGTTTTGCATTTATATAAACAGCTTTTTACCTTTAATATTGCCACGCTTCCGCGGAGACGCCACACGTCCAACTTTATGTCTTGAGGTTATATAAAACGGGTTTTAGGAACGTTCTACTATTTAGAAACGACATAATATGCGAAAACATTGGCTGATATCCAGACAGTAAGTTACTTACTGCGCCATTGTAGGAAAGCTAGTTTCGAAACTTTCATTTTATTATGATAAAAATTGGCTCATGCGTTATTTGAGGTACAAAGTATGTACCTTTGTTACAAAGAACGATGACAAAATTCTCTCGTCTTAAACTGTCAAGTCTAACATAAATTGTAGCGTCAATAGCCTAGTGGTTAGAGGGGCCGTCCTCGTAGCTGAGAGGATCCAGGTTCTTTCAGAGAGGACATGAGTCCACTCCTAGCACAAGCATTAGCTTAGTTAAAGGGAATACTGGTAATGTTATAAAAACACATTGCTAGTAATCTTTAAAAAATAAAGGAATTTATAAATTGCAATAATAATAAAGTTAGGCCTTTGGATGATAATCTTATATCCGAACATCACAATGATAATGATATTCGTTTTATTCACGTTAGGATAATTTAATACCTACGTATTTTCTTATGTATGTTTGTGGTCACAGAGAGAGGACTTGAGTTATGTAGCAGTTTACGTAGGTACCTATATGCGGCTGACAGGAAGTGGCGCGCGGCGGCGGCGGCGGCGGGCACTGGACCTTCATCAAGCGGTTGACTGGTATTAGGGCGTGCAATTGTTCCACTGCGCCGCATTCCTCGCTCTATACAACACATATTTCACTCTGTGATTTCACAAATTAGCACCCATGTCTGGGAAGGGGCCGATCCATTGAAAAAATTAATCACTCATCCGGGGTGTTGTTGTCTACGTGAATATTTTACATTCTTCGCATCGTTCGCACAATTGAAACGTTGGAAATCCTATATTCGGTTTCCATTGCGTAGGTATTATGGACCAAAAATTGTTTGTTTAAGAGGTGTAATTACAAAATCCCTCGTGTACTGAATTTTCTGATGTTTTCGCGCGGTGTACGAGTACGTGCCGTAAAAAATATTCGACGCTCCTCGGGGATCGTTTGTAAAACGTCACGCGTAAAACATATTATAAAGCCAATAAAACGTGTTTACAAGGGTGAGTAGAGCTCGCCGTCCTCGGGGTGTTTCGTTTCCGCGCGATATCCGTAAACATTTTAGCGCTGCAATAAATTTAACATTATCCAAGTCGCGCGACATTCTGTTTTCTTCCGTCCCGGGATCAGTTGGTTAACGGTTGTAATCTCGGCTGTCTCGGATTTTCTGCTCTCTGGTAACAGTAACAGGAATTATACAATTATGTGGCTTTCGCATGTTTCTTCCGCTCACTTTTATTTATGATGACTTTTTAAGACTTTTGTATTACGTTCTGTATATGTAGCCACTGGGCTTTGTTATATAGTTACCTAATTTTTTAAGTATATATTTAAAGTTATTTATTCCCAAAAAATACATTTGTCGTTAGTAGGTACTAATGAGGAACATGAGTTTTGTTTTATTATCCGATCTCGGTGTCGCTTGATACATTCAATACTTTAAGTTTATGGTTATTTTTAAAACTATTGTTTTTTGTAACGTATAATTTTATTGACGAAAACATTAACCGTATATTTAAATCTCGACTCTTATTGAGATTCAGCTCTGAAAACAGTAGATGGATCCCGGAAATCCTGCGGGGCACGGAGTACGGCTCAAAAGTAACCTCAAATTAGCCCAAGAAAATAAAAGCCCCCTGTTCTTCTCGACGCTGACAGGGGTGTGAGTCAAGCGGTCGCGTTGGGAATACTGTTTTGGTCAATGGCCGCCCATCTGCTCTCATTATGTCGTGAAAACACTTGCCCCGGATTTTTATGGTTCTTATAAATGTTTAACATCGCGTTTGAGAGCTGAGTACAACTATTTTATTGATTGAGTAACAGCGTTCTGTGCACATGTGTTTAATAAAATTTATTTATTGTAGATTGGTAATGGGTTGGGTTATAAACTTGCGGTTAGATGGATGCATTTTTATACGAGTCCCTTAAGTTTTAAATAAATAAAATGATTTGCCTTAGTGGTGCCTATATGATTGAATTAAGAGAACGTAGGTACCGACATGTGCGTTAGTTAATTAGGCAGATAACAACGCTAATAATCCCACAAGATTAATCAGCGGCGCGTCTCCAGTCTGCGTTGCAATGCCCTTTTGCAGCGCTGATCCACTTTCCTACGGATGCGAGATTAAAGGGGAGAGTAACAAAATGAGAAATGGAACGATTTCAGGACGCATTGTTGGACGGCCGCCCGTTGTCGGACTTATGACAAAGAACAGCGGATGATTCAATCAAGCCGGTTCTTTAGTTTGTTATATCCATGTTACAGTAGCCCATCTACGAGTCTTATTGTTATCAGAACATTGTCTTTTTGCTCCATTTGTTCATCTCCCTTGAAAAGTATTTCTTTCCGCTTATTCATTGCGTAGATGCATCTATTACTCTATAATAATTTACAATATTACTATATCTTTTTGTCTACGTAAATAGGTGGATAGCTATATGTGATCAGAGCAAAATAAAACAAGGATGTTTATGATATCTTCCGTGATTTATAAAGTTATTTAGTATACTTACATAAACGCTTTATGGTTTGTTTTTAGTATAAACAAATAGCGCATTATGATATTGCTGCCTGACTTAAATGTATGTTAACTGCGATCACAAGTTTGGGCGGCGATTGTGTACCTAAAGGGCAAACTTTCGGCAAATAGGTATTCAGTGCAGGGGAGCAATTTACAATTTAAATATTCTTAATGTCTCCAAGTTGTCGCAGCGAGGAGGGGTGGGGATGCCGCGAGGGGTGCGGGGGCGGGTGCGGGGGGAGGTAGGGCAGAAGCAGCCACTTCCACTACATCAATCACTCGCGGACGCTGCGCCTGAACATTTCTAATTATTCGCCACGCTTTGAATAACCCAAATTCTTATAACACGCTCACACTTATTCTGCATTTTGGTGAGCAGGTAAGTTACAAAGATTACGAACAGACTGTCTAGAAATATGTTGTTATATTATCTACTAGTGCTAACGCAATGTATGCCAACTTTTCGTAGAACGGAAGGTGAACAGAAATCACCATCAAACTAAGTTTCACTTTCTTTTATTTGCCACCAGGGCTGGGCCACGTTGGATTGGGTGACCATAAATATTAAAGTGTGTACACATGTGGTATTAATGTAAGAATTATTTATTATTATATTTGTGACACTTAAAAAGTCAAGTGAGGTAACGTCACCCAGGCTTGTAAAGCGACATCTAGCGAGCTGAAAATATGTTGTTCTCATTAAAGATTATGATCAAACCCACAAAATGAGCTTCCACCTGGCCCGGCACTGCTTATTCCGCTCGCAAGTAATACAACCGCAGATGTAGACAATATGGTGGAACTTAATTTGAGGGCGCGCTCCGCATATTTTGTGAGTGGCGTGTTTGCTCAGAACCGCGGGGCGGGCGGCGGCGGCGGCTCGTCTCGAGAGCCACTCCACTTCGACGAGGACTCCGAGGTGACAGCCGCCGTCTAATCTCCTTCGAGTTTATCCTATTGATACACTCGAACCACTTCCAGTGATCCTTCACGGATCAATTGGCACAACAATGGTCAACAATTAGTGGATGTAATATTTGTGTTACTACCGGACAAAGTTCACCAATAAACAAACATTTCGTTTTAGGAGTGACGTCAAAGGCCTACGTAAGATTGGTAGGTTGGCGTAAGGTTCAAATTTTATAAATAGGTATATTGTATTATAATTGGGCGATGCTCGGGAGCTGAGATTTAATATAAGAAATAAATTATATAGCGCTACCTTCCCCATTCAATGAATGGTTGAACATTAACAAAATATTACACTAATGGTATACAGAAAAAAAATGGACCGTAGGCGTTTTGTACTCTAAATATAAAAGCATAAATTTAATATTCGTGCAGCTCCTTATATCACGTATTTTTAATACTTTTTTGTGTATCAGTTTATTCAATATTTTCCCAACCAAGCGTGCAAGGCTGTTACTGCGTGTGGGACACAATCGATGTGTTTACAGGAAATCACATCGAGGTGCCAACGCCTTCCCGACTTGTGAGCACTGCCACTGATCTAACCAAATTTTTTTTAGCTCTAACATTTCGTACGTGTGATCAATACTTTACTGTGGCGTCATAAGCATTGGCTACATAAGGAAATCGTCGAAAATTGAACGATAATTATACCATGCTGCGCAGTTTCTATATATATAGGCAGTTTCTTCAGCATTATAATTTTAATATTATCTCTATAATAACGCTTTGAGTACTTAATTAAAGGAAAGAAAATAATAATATTTGACACAAGCAACACAATATTATTACAGCATAATCTTGGTTTTGCCTACCCTTATTTCAGTTTTAATTGTGGTGGTAGAAATAATACTATAACCATTGGGATACAGGAGGTACCGACAAATTATTTGAACTCTACGTATCTACAAGTAGCGATCCTCAGACGATATAATTGAAGATGTTCGGTTGCAAACCGCGGACGAAAACATTCAGTGAACCTGGGTAGCTTTCGTACTAGACGAGCTCCATAGAATTTTGTTTATTTTTAAATTATATTTTCAATAGGTAAGGAAGTAAATATGTTATATACAGGTTGTTTGGATGGTCCAAAATAATTATTTAGGTACATATTCAGTAGCTGATATGTAGATACCTAATGAAGCCTTTGCATATTTGTCACCAATTTCGCGTTGCGGCCTTAGAACACATTCAATGACCAAAAAAACAGAGAACTGCATTTATGAGAAGCAAATAACATTCAATGAAAAATTAAACAAAAATATACCTATTTTGTATAATTTAGATATCGTTTTTTCAGAGCGGATACTAATTTATGTGTCCATTCTTAGTGTCTGCAATTTAACCAAAGACCTTTTAGTAATTTACGCTTCGATGGTGTAGACATCACCTTCTCCGGCTTCGTCACAGCTTTGCTTTGGAATAGGAGGCTGCAGATTTGTATTCATTGACGGTTTTAGAAAGCGTTATGAATAAGTATGGTATGCTGGTGGCATTATCTGCGTGTTCGGTAATGTATTCAAATATGTATCAGCCCCACCCTCGGCGTGTTGCCGTTGTTATTTTATTTCGCACGCGTGACGCCGCACCAGCTTCATTTTTTCGCGATACAAGAATATCATATTGTCCTCCTGTCAGATATTTCGGTTCGACAGGCAGACAGTTGGGCGTAGTGATCGATTAAAAATTAATCTTATTTATATTTCTATCGCATTGCTATGATGCCGTCCGCGTCATGTAGGTTTGTAACACATACCGACTTAACTTATCGGTAGGTACCTACATAAGACGTCTCTACTTGCATATTATAAGCGAAACTTTTCTACAAAAAAATAACTGACCAAGGAAAGGATTATAAATGATTGCATGCAAAGATGATAAATTATTGGTAACATTGTATTCGTAACAAACTCCTTCATACGTAGATAATGTATAATGGAAGAAAAATTGTCGAACATAGGACAACCCTGTCCGTGCTCTCGGCGTTCAAGGGATATTGATTACTTGTCTGTAAGGAATACAAATGTATCAAGGAAACTGTGTTCTAGCGCGGCTCTGAACGCCATCCTTTGTACTGACACCGAACATTAGACTTCATAGCCCGCTCTGTGTTATATTTCAGTCACATCACTCTGCTCCGAGGCAGAGGCGCTGAAATATTTTTATTCGCGAAAAATCATAATTATGTTTTGTTCAAGTTTTTTAAAACGTGTATGCTCCCTGATTGAAGATTGAAAATATATATGATAAATATGTTTATGATGCGAGGAGACGTCTAACGTCGTAGATGCAATGAGAGCCCGAGGCAGCTAACTAGCAGGTGCACGTTAGCAAAGAAAAATGAAATAACGCAAAAAGGAAAAGTCGCGTCGGGCGAGGGGGGACGCTGAAACCGTCTCGGGGTGGTTCTTCCTTGGAAAAGCCAGTTTCCTTTAGTGGAAACAGATAACGATCCGCTGCCGACGACAGAATACGTAACTGCACTCACTAAGCATAGGTACATCTTCTAACGGAACGCTTGCCTATCAAAGGTATCTCACAACAGATTCCCCTTATTGAGCGGGGAGAAAGTGCTCAGTCAGTGTTGTCGCCGCGATCATGTTCCGCACCATTCATTGCTTACCACATGCACAACTTTATACGCTAATTAGCTTCTCCACAAATGTGAGATTCTTCGCTGTTAATTTATACGAACGCAATTTACACAGGCTGTTCGAGCCTAGTTTCAGAACACAAAACAAAACGTCAAAGTGACAGCCGGAATTCTAACTTTGACAGTCGACATAACTAACCGGCACTCATGAGGCATTCATTTTATATAATAATTAATTTCTAAGGACAATATAAACTAATTTCGGTGTAAGTGAAGTGATAACATGAATATTCGTGAAATTATTTAGAGACAAGTTACTACGAAGAAAAATAGGTATGTTTTATATAATAAAATAAGTACCCAGAGCACTTATTACACTATCAGCAGTGAAAAGTGGCTGGAAAGGGGAAGGATGTCTCCACGGCCAATCAATCGATCCATCGCTCGATGAAAGAATGAGATGAGTCGAAGGCGAGCGACAGTTTCTATCGATCACTGTGCTAGCACCCTAATATTAACACGTTTCATAGTGCGGAGCTGTAATACAGAAACTTCAAACTAGTTCCATGGATGTTGATCTATCGGAATCAGGAAAACAGATAACTACACAAAAAGTATGAAAAATAATAAAATCCCATACAAAAAAAAATATGAAAAATTATGAACAACTAGATTTTTGGATAATGTACCAACCAGTTACAGTCAAAGTGCAGCGGAACAAAACTCTTCAGTGTGCAACGTATGTATGTAACACAGGGTGCGTGTGCCGCAGGGCGGGCGGGCCGGTCGGGGCGGGCGCGTGACCTGCATCCATTGCGCGCTCGCGCCGATCCGCGACGCGACGTGCCCTCCATTCTGTTACATTGTATTGCCAATTCGTAAACATATGCCTTACTACTATTCAGCAGATACACACCGCTTGGTTTAAAATATGATGCAAAAAATTTGGGGGAACGGATAGTTTTAAACACGCTGTAACTATTTTGTTATTGATTACTTACCGCGGCGTATAAATTGTATGCACAGTCAGCGCGTGCGGTGCGGCTACCATAGTGATAGTTATTGTATTTAAGTTAATTTTCTAGGAGATTGTTTTTTAATCTAAACCATTAGAATAAGGTTTGGTGCGTCACAGGTCGGCGGTGGAGGGGGGAGTTCGGGCGCACCGCACAGTGCGCGTAATGGGCGGGCGGAATTACCATGCCGGTGCGGTGCGCGCCGAGCGGTAACCCGCCCGACCACGCCGTGAATATGCAAAGTGAGACACGTTAAATATTGAACTAACGTATAGCGCCTAAATGAGCGCTCTAATTGCTTAAATTCTATGAACATTCCACTTTCAAGAAAAAGCTTCGCAACGTTATTTTTGAGGCATTCCAAAAACTGTTAAATTAAAATAAATTAGCAGCGTTTAAAGAGTAAGAATAACAACTGTTCTTCTAGTAGACAAAAGTTTAAAGTTTAGTATAAGTAGAGAACAACGTGTCTTACAATAAACTTTCTTTTTAAATTTCTTGAAATCGTCGAGTCACTTTATTCCTAATTCTATTTCATGATAAATTTGTATCTGTGCAGTTTGCGACAACTGCCGCGGAACTTGTCCCTAATGAACACTTCTCGTTGCTGTAAACAAGTAGCTAATTTAAAGTTGCTACGGCAGCATTAGCAAATAAAAATACCTTTTTTATTGAGTAGATAATAGTTCTTCGACTATCCATGCATGAAATACAATTAGGTAAATCACTAGGTACATAACGCATTCAGCTATAAAAAGCCGACACGACTATTCATTACGAACACGGAGGTAAAGTTACATCTTTATTATGGAAAATCCCATTTCATTCCGCTAGATGTAAGTATGTGAGAGAGATGTCATTCAACAGAATACGAATCTAACGTGAGGAGAATATAATAACAGTGTATTCGCATAAAATATTTCTCGATAAACTGATAAAAAGCACACGCGGCGGCATGTCAGAGCAAAAATTGCCAAGCGGCGTCCCTCGGCGCCGCATTGTGCCCGAAATGACACGCGAAAGGCGTCGAGAGCGGCGCCCCGCCGTCACAAAAGGCTTACAGATGTGAGGACCGGAAGATTTTAATGAGGCAACGACTCTGTGTGATTTTATCGCGTGTGCCGTAATGAGAAATAACCAAGCGCATCCTCTTTGACTGCACTCGCGCTGCCAGCAAAAATGCTACAAGTCACAGCTACGCCTACTAATTTGCACCAAGAGCAAAAGATACCCTTGTGGAGAAAATCAGATGCCTGACAGTCAAACTGCTGTCGTTGACATGTTGTGTGTGAGCTTTTAATTATTTTTCCTTGTGAATTATAATGAAAATACGCCCGGGTACCCGCCTCTTATGATACATATATGATAATATGAGCAAGATTAAAGGGAATTAAACTCGTAATTAATTAAACCTACGGTATACCTCTTGCTTTCTTTTCTTAAAGGAAAATTCAGAAACTAGGTAACACAAATTTATGTACAAACTAGCTGTGCCCACGGACTTCGTCCGCGTAGTATTTAACGTCACAAAAATTTCGGGATTATGCGGATAAAAAGTATCCTATATGTTAATCCCGGTTATAAACTATCTGTGTTCCAAATTTCATTCAAATCTGTTCAGTAGTTTTTGCGTGAAGGAGTAACAAACATACATACATACATCCACACTCACAAACTTTCACATTTATAATATTAGTAGGATACCGAGTCTTCTTCTAAAATAACTTTTATCCCGAGAAGAGATTTGAGTACAAACAGAGTACGAGATCAGAATACAAAAACAAAATACGTTTTACTACCTTCACCAAGCGTGTATGTGCCAGCGATAAAATCGTTTCAGTTTCACAAACGCAATAAAACAAATTAGGCGACGAAGTAAGTTACGGGGGCCCGGTACACTGGCCAATTTTCATCAATGCAAATCACGTTGTCGACTCGTCAACCCAATTACCAAGAAGTGAATTTAAATAAAGATAAGTATCGCCCTCGAGGAGACAATGCTAATGGAGGAGGAGGCGCGATAATAGGCTCCGACTGGGGCTGGCGGCGGCGGCGCACCGCGGTAGGTGCTTTAATTAGATCCTCGACTTACGCCGTGAGCCCCAAACACTTGTTCAATTAGTGATTAGTCTTGAGAAAGTTTATTATGCAAACGTTTAGTGCTCTTCAACGCTCGACCAACTTTGACATTCGAATACGATTTGTTGATGTAAACAACAGATTGTTGATATTGGACGACTTCAATTTGAAGTTAACTTTGTTGCAAAATTGAACTTGACAATGTACCTAAGTATAAAATTTTATGTCCTAGTGAATTGTGCTAAATTTTATTTGTTTGTTGGTACTTTTATAACTTTTACAAAGGTAAAATAAATTCATAAATAGTAGATTGTGGGATCTAATACATTATTGTATTAGATCCCACAGTCACTTAACATCATCTCAACATTACAAGATTGATCAGGCGGTCAGACGGTATGTCAATGTTCTGAAATACATAGCATTCGATAAAGCATAACAATACTAACGTTATAAAAATCTGAAATGCCGGGCATCAGGATTGAATGGGTGTTCCGGCATCGCTGGTAAGCACCATTGACAGGCGGGGCTGGGGCGGGCGGGGAGTCTACTCGCGGCTGTCAACATCTGCTTCCGCACTTCCGCCTAACTGACCGCGACATGACCCGGCCCCGATGACCCTACAAACATGTTTCGCGCCGAGTGTTATGTGACGTACCGTGACAACAGCGCTAGTGAAATCACGAAAACTTTTTAACAAAGTCGTTATTTTATCATTTTATACAGGTAGTTACCGCAACATATTAGGTTGGTTAGTTACAAGTTAATATTATAAATTATTCTTACTTAGGCAGTATGTGGTGAGAGCGCTTGTCACGTTTTGAGGGTAAATCGAATGATCATGATTCCATGACACATGTGGCATCATACGAGTAAAAGACGATGTATCAATTCTATTGATGCCTACTCTATTTGCTGAGTCATCAAGAATTAAAAAACAATTTAATCAAAGCATTTTAGTACTTATTCATTGTAAACCTATAAAACACATTGTTTACACAAACGCGTATCATACACAAGAAGCGACTTGAATAGCAATGAACTGCAAATTTTACCTACGTCATTTTTTCCACAATCCGTCCACTAAAACTAATATTATGTATGTTACTTTATTTCTATTTTCTGTATTCACTCAGGGTTTATGTATCTCGAATAGTCACGTCCCGTCCCGGCGAAGGGTAAAGCATACAAATAAGTGAGAGTCCGAAACCGCCCAAACACCCGACGCCATGTTCTTTATCTGCGGATCTCTTAAAAGAATTTGATCGTATATGAGAATATTACGAGCAACATCTGTGACAAGGGACGTATAAACTTAAATATTTGGCTACACGACCACGCTCGCTGCCGTAACAAACTTTGTATCGATGTTTTCATGAAACTAATAACTTTATCGTATCGTGAAGCCAATTATAATATAACACTACTGATAGGGTCGTTAATAGTTTGTGATTTGGTTTATAGAAATAACAGATATGGTAAGACGGCTAATTATTTTGGTAGTGAAATAGATGTTATTGTTTTATCATAAATGATTATGGTACATGTCCCTTATCATAGTGATATTTTGATTATTTGAATATACGAGGCGTCGGCGCATTCGCTTTCAATCAATGTGGAGTGTGTTGTTTTGGCGGCCCTCTTACTTTGCGACAAAGCTAGCTCTATCCACTTGCTACTACTTCGTGCGTACCTACCTATGACCTCCGATTGTTCGGTCACCTAATATATTATATGATAGCGACCCGCCCCAGTTTCGCACGGCTCTAAAATTATCAGTGTTTCTCTACTATATTATGCATGTATTTTACATATCAACCTTCCTCTTGGATCACTCTATCTATTAAAAAACTGCTTTAAAATCCGTTGCGTAGTTTTAAAGATCTAAGCATAGATCGAAGCGACTTTGTTTTATACTATATGTAGTGACAGTGATTATCAAACATCAGAAGATTAGGGACATAAAAACCTTCGGTTTTTGTTACTTTGAGTCTTTCTTATATACACACAAAGCTGTTGTTCACCTAATTTCATAAAATTCATCTATTTATGCGTCCATCTACAACAGTCATTTTTTCGAATACCGAGGACGAACGAATTCAAGATCTTCCCGTTAAAAAAATAAAAACATCAACTAGGACGGTACCGTATTGTTTCAGTCAGGGCAGAAAGCACGTCATGCTATTTGTCATCTCGTCACGGGTTTTATAACAAGGCGTCTGTATTCGAACAATCAATTTGTCGTGGCGCAGGCCCTGTCAATTTGCGGCGGCGGCGGCGGCGGTGGCGGCCCGTCCCCGCGACGCTGCCGGCCCGTCCGCTCCTGATGACTTCCGACTGACCGACTCTGATTTGCATAAGGGCCGGCTTTAATATGAGATTATTCTCGAGTTAGGAGCGTCCAAGCGGTCCTATTCATTATTAGTTTTGGAATATTCAGTCGACCCTATTCCGGACGTAGTTATTTGAATTGCCACTCGTGTACGACGTGCGCGTTCGCAAATAGCAATTCGATGGTAAAGGATAAACAGTATATGAGTAAAATTTATATTTTATGTAAGTATCCACGTATTTCTTAAAATATTCCTTCAGCTTTCTTTCTTCAGTGAGCAGTGCTGGAAGTGTCTCGAAATTTTTAATTGTGTCAATGCTAACACTAGATAGATAATGACATACCTACAGAATTATTATGGAACGAGGTTGTTGAATAATCATCGCCAAATACAAATTTAATTCACTTACAACAATGAGCGGTTGTAACATGTTCGACATACGTCGGAACATTGTAATCACAACAATGGCGCGTAGCGGAGGCAGCGTCTTGCCGCCGGTGACAAAGGGATTACCCCCGCACCGCGCCGTCTGCGGTTTCTTAATTAACCCCTAAATACCCCTGCACATCCCGCAATACTCGTGTGGTATGTAAGATTATTGCCGACGACGTTACCCTTGTTCATTTTAATGTAAGGTATTATTGAAACAAATAGACGGCCTTGTCGCTAGCAGCTTCCTAGTACCGAGTGTTGTACTTTGACTTATTAGGATGTATTTTGAATGTTTTTTGTATTTATTTTAGTTGTACTAGTTTAAGTAAATTATTTCTTTTTAATCAACTTTATTTGAATAGTTTATTTATTTTATATAGTGCCCTAAAATTAAAGATAATAATTGAAGTAAATATACAGTAACTGATAATTTTATAGATTCCTGGTGAAGACAGACTATACGCACGTATAAGGTCCATATTAATAAATCGATCACAAGTCTGAGAGCGAAATTGGAAATCTCATTATCATGTCATACCAGTACAAAATGACACATTAAAAGCGTACTCAAGACCGTTCCCAGACTTGAGATTGATTGAATAATATGGGCCTAACTATCACATTTTCTGAGTTATGGGCCTTTGAAAGCTTGTCACAATTTCCGTGTTTGGCCTTAGTAGGTATCAAATATAATATTCTTGGAGTTACACAGCTGATGACCTAAAACAGTATTAAATGCATTGAGGAGTAGCAGTTACCAAGCAACATGATGTAAATATTTTGAACATTAAGTATACTTGTAAAATGTTTTTTTAAATTAACGGGTCTATTTTTAAAGTGTTCGAATTTCCATCAAATTTTTAGACATTAGAGGCGCGCCCGGTTTTGAATCAGGATCAAATTGTTTACCAAATTTTTAAATCTACATTTTATTTTAAACCTGTTGTCTGTTGTACTGAAGCGCAATTACTCGTATTCTCTTCAACCCTATTCATCACTATCGTAACGATATTAAATTAACCACGTGTTTGGAATGTCGATGTCGGTAACTTTACAAATGCCGCCGAGTACCTATGTTACGTAGCTGACTAAATAGATAGTAACAAATGAATGTAGAGAAACGCATACACAGCTAATAGGGTGTGGTATAGTCGGTAATGTGCCATTTACATCGGTTGAGTCAGGGGCATCGGAGTAGAAAATGGAGCTCGTGTTTAGAGCTAATACGATCAGATGAGCAAACACGCAACACACGCGGCGCTTTCATCTTCAGCCGGGTATCTCGAAGAGCCACGTTAGCAAACATATAAATATAACTAAATACCTATCAATGTTTGTACTACTCTTTACCTTTACGGAAACAATTATTAGTTAGGTACACAATTTTCTTGTACACGCGATGTTGTGGGTACGAGTTTTTTTATCTTCATTTATTAGGGATTCGTACGAGTTGGACGAATTTACATAAAAATGATTGAAAAATGTTTATGTATTCAAGAAGTCTTATAACAACTATGGTGGTATGTAGGTATACATTTACAAACACTATTTTGTTAGTTTTAGTTTTATTTGAAATGTTTATAAAGTACAGTACGATACATTCACGTAGGTAAGAATAAAATTTATATAAAAGACGTAGGTATAAAAGTATTTATTATAACTTATACCATTCGTTCACAGCGTTCGTATCTTATATTGTTTGCTGTAATATAATCGAATAAACTCACGCCTATAAAATATTGTCTCCCTCAAGGCAACATAAAATAAATCCATTGTTGTCAGTTTGAATACGACGGTGATATGTAAACAAATGGAAGCAGACGAACTATCGCCACTGAGCAATTTTACTTTGCAAATACGAGGGTAGGAGGCCGGTACCCACGCGGCGGCGGCGGAGTGGAGGCGCGCTCGATCGGACAGTCTAGTCAATACATGTTTATGCTCAAGTACACTGTAGTCCTTTCGCTGTAGCTAAGCAAACAATAAACAAATCCTATTAACTCCTCCTCGCGAGATTTGTATTCGCCACATTCGAACCATTAATCAAACACTGTGAGCTAAATGCAAAGGTCTGACTGTTCCTTAACTGTTGTCGTAGGCGACGTCGCCACTTTATACGCAGTCCCACTTCGCTCAGGGGATGACAAATGTTTACTTGCTCACTCAACCCCTGAATAACCTCTTTGACTTGCACCGTTCAACACTCCGCTCTTTCTGAATAGTATTAACATTTTCGTAACAGTGATCGAATACTCAATCGTTACGTCGCGCACTTACATATAAAAGTAAGAACCTAAGGAGAAAACAAAGAACGCCAATTTGGCAAGTCTAAGACAAACGTGTTTAAAATGGGCAGAGCAGAGCAAGGGCCATCTATCTCGGAGCTTGATAAACGACGACATTATTCCTTATCGCCCACTCAATTTGTTTAAAAGCGTTCTGCTTTGATAATTTGAGAATTACAAATCGTACCTTCTGACACAAAAATGTCCTCATAACTGCAAAGTCTTGCCAGCTTGATAAGGCTAAGGGGATCGCTCCAATTTATCTAAATTTATATCTTCGGAATAAATATGCTTCGTAGACATGAGGGGCTGAATATAATCTGGAATTCTGCCCTGAAGTGTTACAATAAGAAGATAATTCTCTGAATATGTGTCGTAGTTACTATTAGTGTGAAATTGAAGGGGATATTGTTATTGTTGCAGTGGTGGAGGAGCCGGAGTTCACGGATGTCATCCAGAACATGACGGTGCCGGCCGGACGCAGCGTGCGATTAGCGTGCTCCGTTAAAAACCTCGGCTCGTATAAGGTAAATAAATGTTCTTGTCAACTATTATTTGCGGTATAAGTTTATTATATTTGATTTAGCCGTATATACGTTACAATAAGCTCAAGTTTATTAATGCACGATATTATACTCAACTGGTTGGGAACGAGTGATATTTGATATCAAAGGTCAGCTATTAGAATAAACCCATCAGACATTTTTTTACTGTGGTAGGTATATATAATATCATCTTTATCATTTACTAATGCCCGTAAAACCTTATGTAGGTATTCTTTCAATACACATCCAGTACGTATAAAACATGCCAATCGATACAAACACTTGTCCAAACTTGCAAAATAAAATTTAATAAAACATTTCGTTTTAAAACTCTGCGGTTGTATCTCCCATACAAACACAAAATCGCACCCCGTTCTGAGTACACTAAGATACGAGTACGTGGCAGCCGCCGCCGCCACCGCGGGCGGAAAGACGACAATATGCGTGGAGCTTCGAGAGGAAACATGAAATAAGAAGCATTTTATCATTTGATTTAGAACGCGCCGTCGTAATAAAGTGTCCATATAAATGGAGGAAGATATGATTTATAACCCCTACGCCGAGTTTGCACCTCCGTCTGCGGTTTAAAAACTAAAATATTTTTACTTTGTAGTCTTTGAGGACGTCACTTTTCTCAATTTTTTTTTATTAAAAATTATCTTGTTCGACTCTTCTTCCAATTTGTAAATCATGGACATGAAAAATGTTTTGCTCTTCACTTTTGATCAGTTCCTGCTTGCTTATAAGTAATTTGATAAAATCAATTTGAGCCTCTCCCATCGTCAAATCCTCTATAACTATATTCCATCCTATCACTCGAAAGAGAAAGTTCTTCATTTTAGTATTAGAATACTTTAAGTCCAAATTTCAAATGTAATTTCAATTCATAATGATAAGGGCAATAATCAAATATTCAATATTCACATGCTGCTAATGTGACCGCGCTATCTTTTGAAACACTTTGCTTAGATACGTTAATGCCATGTCGTCGAGCATTAGATGAAAGATTAAATTTAACAACAGCAATTTACTATTCCAATATATCTGTGTAACGAGTATTACGGCCCCGGTAGCGTCGCGAGCGGCGCAGGGTGGCTCGCACGAGCAGCGGCCGGCGTGACCGGACGGCCGATAAGCCGCAAGGTGACGCCACGACCGACTGCCGCCGCCGCGCGCTCCCTCACCCCTCCCCGGGGGAGTCCGCTGTTCATTTGGTTCCCACTAAACTCCCAGTGCACCCACTGTTAACCAGAAACGTTAGTTTAACATTCATTAGTTACAACCAATCGGGAAATTCTGAGACGAACTACGAGTAGAATTGCCATCATATTGGATCGACATTAAATTTCAATGTATGTAATGTTATCGAGAGATAATGTTAAAGTATACGTACAGCATTGAAAGAATTTTCATCGATTTAAGTTTGACCGACTTTTTTCTTTTTATTTTATTGCATTTATTTACTTCTGAAGCTGTCTGCGTTGCGGGCGCAATAAAAGCCGAGATAGTGTTCTCTTACTTCTGAAATAAAGGCTTAACGGGGGGAGGCATCACGGTTGCCCTGTATTGACAACAAGAAGCGGATTTCGCCGAAAGCCTCGCCTGTGCCATTAGTTTCCCGCATCGGTTAAAAAGATTTGCCTTTTCGTCCGTATTTTTATTTTTAGAATTATAGAGTCAAGCGAAATATTGCTCCAGACGAATTTTCTCCATCCCTGCTAGCTGAGTAACTACCTATTACCGTATGCAATACAATTTATATGTTCAAGGCGTACATAGATATGGCATGCATACGTACGATTAGTGTGAAAGCTGGAAGCCTAACCCCCACTCAACAATGTGCGAACAATGCCTTTCGTATTGCAAGGTTACGGTTACTGCTTAACATTAGGCAGATCGTACGCTGTTTGACAACTTTTTTACATAAAAAGGTACTTCCGCTATCTGTATACATTCCTTTCTAGGGCAAAGTACCTACAAGTATTGGTGGGTACCTAAGAATGTGAAATTTCATTCGCTACATAATCCGACGAAGAGATTTCCTATTTTATGCAAACATGTGTGTAGGTATGCGCACGTTGTCGGTTCATCGGCATGAAATGTCAGATAGTCGGCAGTAGCACGTATGTGGGTTTGCAATAACATGCCACAACGAGTCGCAGCTATGTTACACTCGCGCCGCACGCGAGCGCCGCCTGTTCAAATTCTGGCATATTTCCCGTGCCTTAATACCGGAGCCTGCACGGGCAAACTGAGCCCAAGATGAGGGGAACCGAGAGCGCTTATTCCGACAACCGCCCAGCGGCGCCGCCGGGAATGTAATGATCGTGTTTGCGATGATACAGTTCCGCCTAGTACCGATTCATGTTTTAATTAAAAATATACAAATTTAATGGGCAAACAAAAACTGTGTAAATTCATAATTTAATGGACACTGTTAAAAGCAATATGCTACCCATTAAATGTCCGTCTAGTTTTGGCTTATAAAATGTTTTCGATCGCAACTACTTACATGAACCCCCGAAATAACTTATTGGCCGAAGATTCCGTGAAAAGTTCGAGAGCCCTCGGCTCAAATCCGCGGCTAGAGAGATCTCTAAGTGGGCTTTTAGCAGAACTAAGCTAAGCCGTCTCGTGCAAGATGTTCGCTTATTTCTATCTACGCCATTGCATTAGTGTGTCAGCCGTACTAACGATTTGTGAGGTCGGAGATAAATTCGACAACAAATATTTACGAAATGGGTATTTTATTATATATGATAAAAGATTATTTCGATGTGAATAATCTATTATGACATGTACAGGACCTATAGTCATATTTTTATGTGAAAATGAGTTTGCACATCCTTTGCCCTGTCTGCCACTATCTTATGTAAAATTTTTCTTTTATGAATACGTAACACGCAGTTAGATATTTATCATATTTATGGAGGTCGTATCAAAAGCGACTCTTGGCGAATCTTTCTATCAGCCAGTAAAAAGTATCATAAGTAGTTTTGGGATCTTTTGTATCTCTTTGCTTTGATAATGTTTTATCAAAATAATATTCAGTTGAGCGGATCACACGGACCGTATACAATTGGAACACTGCTCTTCAGATTGTACATAAACCACAAAAATGTGTCGATTATTTTATTTCGCTTTCATTTATTCTCAATTAACATTATGGTGTCCGACGTAGAATAAACCTCGCATTAAAAAAATGGCAGTCCAAATGTTGGCGAGCCCGGCGGTGATCGACTTGAATATTATTATGATGTCGCATCCCTTCTCGTTAGCTGTGGTATAGATAAAACATTTTGCTTTCCTTTGTATTGCTCTATAGTAACAGAACTTAGTCCTGTACATACTTGTACCCTTGAACCACCATTAGGAACCTACAGTGATACTGATCAAATAAAATCGTGATTTTGGTATTATTTAAAAATTAGTCTTGGAAATGAAACTCCACTACCGCTCGGATCATTGTTACCTGATAAGACAGAGTTTCAAGGAAGACTATACGTACTAAAGCATAAACTTTTTTTTAACAAATGAAATCCCTACAAAGGTAAAAAAAATATAATAACCGTCCAACAATTCGAGTTCGAAACAAACAAAGTTGGGGTAATAGCATAAGACGAAGCGAAGCTCCTTAAACGTTCCATAATTAAATCTGTCGTAATATTATTAAACACGTCTACGAATCATCTCCTGCGGCGATAGGGTCCGTCGTTAAAGAGGTTCGTTGCGGTGCGCGATGGAATGGGCGAAGTTTCCAACGAGTCCATTATAAATCAAACGACGCCTTCCAGGCATGTCCTGAGGGACGAGAGCGTCTCCCACCGTGCCTCCGAACTTCAACTTTGCCTCCTTAATGCCTCAACAATTAAGATAAAAAGAAAGAAGGGCCTAAATTAAAGGTGGTTAAAAGATAAGGAGTTAATAGGCCGCTCCAAGTTTACCAACGAAGCGTTGAAACGGATTTCAGAAGTTACAACACTGAGTAGGTTCTCGATATTTGAAATTTTATTAACCAATATTCTTATCGTAGTGATGTAAATCAAAATCCAGCTCCCTCGAGCGCGCCACTCCAGGCTCCGGATCCCGAACCTACATACACCATGTAGATGCTTATCTCAAATCAAAGTTCGGTATTCTTTATCCACCCTAAACGATTTACGGCAAAACGACTTCAATTTGCCGGAATTTAAATAACTTACCCACAAAAATATTTTCCGTCCTTTTGCTTTAAATAATTCTATTTGCATTTTGAAAAATTATAGCGCCCAAAATCAAAAGCATTTAATGTTTTTAGTTGATGAGCATTTAAGACATACTATAATCAGCTTAGTAATTTTATCAGGTTTCATAGAATTTACGTCCACTTATTTAGTTTTGCATAATCGCAAGTGGCGCCGCAGCGGGCAGCGGCGGGCGGTAACAACTCGCGTAACGACGTCGACCTAACTCGTTTAGGATCCGCAGACGAATGAAATTAGTTAGCCGCTGCCGTTATTACGAATATCATATTTTCATCTGCCACTTCCACCAGCTTCATTACTTCACTAGCCGGGAGGAATTTAACTCAACAATAATTAAGTCAGTGTTCTTTAATGAGGATCTCGAAGTATTTTTAATTATTTCCCAACTCTGATATTCAGGTATACTATTAAAACTATTTAGGGTATATTTAATGAGGAATTTCTCTCTCTTAGATATCAGTTCCTTGAAAACGTTTAACTCAGAGTGTTTTTTCAAGAAACTTTTTATAATTAATATTATATAGTATGCTCAAAAATAATTGAACCATTTGCATCCCTTATAACATTGGTTTGCCTGCACGAAAGAAAAAAAAATTCGCAACAAAATAAATTGCGAACAAGTTGCGATTTTAGCGAGTTCAGTACCCAAGACCCGCCATGCGATGCTATTCCAGAACTTCGTCAAGTTCAACACTCAACGCTTATCTTTCAACCGCTTATAAAATTTTGATTCCTATTTAATTTTATCTTAATTGCTCGAACAGTAAAAGAGAAGTTCGAGCAATATCTCTCAGCGTTATGACGGATTTAAGATAACAGCTTTAATCTTTGGTTTCGAGCGAATACGTTTTAATTGTAATTTGGGGTGCTACATTAATGCTATTCATAAAATATTAATGCGACGATATCAGACGTAAGGCTGTCCATCCAGATGGCGACGACGCGGCGGGTGGAGGCTCATAATTCAATCAGTGCGGTGCAGAGGGACATACCGCCGCGATTAGATTAGACGCCGGCCACAATTACGCAGATCAGATTTACATCTACCGTCTGCCGTGGCGTGCCGTCTCGCGACGCGCCGCCCGCCTGCTGCTCGCGTGTCACGCCCGCGCTACGCCGCTCCGTGCTACGTCGTTCCGTGCTAGGGCGCTCCGTGCTACGTTGCTTCGTGCTACGCCGCGCCGTACTACGCCGCTCCGTACTACGTCGCGCTAAATCTTTTCTAACGACGCTGCTAACTAGTATTATAAGGCCGACAAGCCGGCAGATACAAGTTCTAATACCAACTCCAATTTAATTTTGAAACTCTTTTGTGTAATCGCGTTAACCTCGGCTAAAAAGTTAAAAGATTAGAGAACACGTTTTAACTTAAAGAATTTTACATGAAATTATTTTCATGTAAATCGTTTGAAATATTACTAAGCCCGTTTAATATCTCTGAGCCCCAGGTTACGCCGACAAGTCAGGTCGCCGTCATTAGAGGGGTTACCGTCCCATTGCATAATAAAATGGGCGAAGTTTCCTCAAGTCCATTATAAATTAGACAGCGGCGGAGAGCCGCATCACTTAAGATAGGTAAGATGTGACCCGGCGCGAGTTTTAGCCACCGAACTTTCCCCTATATTGCCTTCGCAATCTTGATAAAAAGAACTAGCCATGATTCAAACTTGAAGAAGGATTAAGAGATAAAGGATGCACGTCGAACTTCTTAAGCTGAACATAAGATACCTCTGAACACCACTTATTTTTTCTTGTGATTATTCAACTTAAATAAGTTTAATAGGTTTAGTTTTGCAATAAACTAAAAAACTCCCTTTCGACTTTATAACATGTCAACCTGTCGTAGTTTGAAAGTTTAAAGACACTGTCCCTCAATAAATATTCTGTGTTGAGACTTGAGATAGTATGCCTTTTACGGAAATTGTTTACTTTAACTTGACCGAGGACTTTAAACGAAAACAATTCTCTCTTTGATTTCCTGTTCATGTTTGGAAGATATATACAAAAAAAACTATTGAAATACGTTTCGTATTACGTACTCGCGGCAAAATCTTAGAGAGCGAAGTACCCAAAAGTACCCAGATAGCTGGCAGTGAGTGTAACAATCTCAGTAAAATGCATTTTAAGCGGTTAATGCCGTGGAAATTGGTGTGAAGCAGAGACGCGACGGCAGCTCCGAGCAATTACACAGATGCCGTGGAGACGGCTCGCTCGCGGCGGACATCGCATTCAAACTCTGTATAGAACATTCAAACCTCATGCTTCAATAACAAAATTATCTGGTTTCCCTATCAAATACCTCCAGTTGAATAAAAGTATCCTCTTTGGAACATAGTCCATAAACTTTTTTACAATCACGACGTAAGCAACTTTGTATGCAGAGATTATAAACTTAAATATACCACTGTAGAGATACGTGTATATACTCAGGTAGATAAACCTACTCGTATTTATTTTTTACATCTAGAGATTTAATGTAACATCTTTTCCAAACAATTTGAATCATGTCAACTCACATAAAAGAAAATAATCAATATAACATGCTTGATGAAAGTAGAATTATTTTCGAGAGACTAAAAAGTATTCACCGAAAATCGACATTTTCTTTAATTTCCGTTACGTCACTCGTCCAATCGGGAGGACGTTTGGAAGTCATTGAGGCATTCTCCACACCCCAGTTTTCTCCTCGCCTTACATTTTTCGCAGGTAATTTTGTTGGGGTTGTGTATCGACGTAAAGTTTTCGGAGCCATTTGCCAAGAATCACGTATCACGACCATTTTATAAATTATTTTAGATCTTTTTTGATTTTATGAGACTGATATAACTTATTACATGGCTTTCACATTTGCGGTTTAATATACCTTTGATTTTAATAAGAAACTGAGCCCTCATCTAGATCTTAAGACCTATCTATATGAGTAGATACAGTGTTTTTTGCACAATACGGTATATGGTAAAGGTACTATATATTTATATTAGTATATTTCAACCACCTGACCTAGCTATCACGGAAAAAAATATCCAGTTTTATTAAGATTATGCTTCTTCTTCTTATTTCTTTAAAAATATGGTCCACCCAATTAATAGATATTTAGCAATAACAAACACATTTAATAACAAAACAATACAAAAATGTGACTGTCCACTTTGGAAAACCAAAATGGAGGCAAGATTATGTTTAAATTAAAACAAGTTGAAATCTCTATCCAGGTGGCGTGGATGCACTTCGAACAGTCCGCCATCTTGACAGTTCACAACCACGTGATCACGCGCAACCCGCGCGTGAGCGTGACGCACGACAAGCACCGCACGTGGTTCCTGCACATATCGGACGTGCGGGAGGAGGACCGCGGCCGGTACATGTGCCAGATCAACACCGTCACCGCCAAGACGCAGTTCGGGTACCTGCATGTTGTTGGTGAGTGAACATCGGACTGATGATGCCAATTCTTTTGGTACACAAACTAAAATTAATTAGACTAATAAGTCTAATTAATTTTAGTTAGTGGAATACCATAGCCTTCTTTCTCAGAATCGCAATGTCAGCAAGCCAGCAAATTTCTTAATCACGTCATATTTAGTTTAGGCCAACTGAATATGCCCAACCAGTTTTTTTTTGCTTTTCATATTTTCCACTGGATTTCAGATTAAGGAAATAAAAATAGTTCCATCCAAGAAATGTGGATATGTAGCGATCACTAATATTCAACGATTATCACTATAATTATGCTCCTTAAAATTCTCGCAATAATAGCGCGACATATCAATCGTGTTTTCATTTCTTGTATTACACATTTACCCAAAATTATTTTTAATGTCCACTAGGTATGAAAGTTATATTACATACTGTTTACATATTCTTGCTTGTTTTTTCCACAGACTACATTTCCGTGAGAACCACATTCGCATCTCCGCTAGATTAAATTTAGTTTTTAGAGTTTGTTCGAAAATTCAAGAGCTACTAACTTTGTTTGAAAACGGTAAAAGAAAAATGCATTTGAAATTTAAAACTCGACAAATAGGTTGTTTATTAAAAAAAAATAGCAACAGAGTAATTAAAAGATCCTACTAATATTATAAATGTGAAAGTTTGTGAGTGTGGATTTATGTATGTATGTATGTTTGTTACTCCTTCACGCAAAAACTACTGAACGGATTTGGATGAAATTTGGAACACAGATAGTTTATAACCGGGATTAAAATATAGGATACTTTTTATCCCGATAATCCCGAAATTTTTGTTACGTTAAATACTACGCGGACGAAGTCGGGCACAGCTAGTACGTATATATAATATTATTTGTTCTTTGTTGACAGTGCCGCCGACGATCGACGACTCGTTGAGTTCGAGCGACGTCATCGTCCGAGAGGGCGCCAACGTCACCCTGACGTGCCGCGCTAATGGCTCTCCTAAGCCCACCATCAAGTGGAAACGGGACGACAACTCAAAAATCTCCATCAGCAAGGGACATTCCGGTGACGCATCGAATCACGATCAAAATTACTTTTTTGCTTCACTTCTACAATCTTGACCTATCAATTTTTTTCAGTATCCGAATGGGAGGGTGAGGTTCTTGAAATGGCACGGATTTCCCGTTTAGATATGGGCGCTTACCTCTGCATCGCTAGTAACGGAGTGCCGCCGACAGTATCGAAGCGTGTCAAAGTTAGCGTCGATTGTGAGTGACTGATTCTTGAAAGCGCCGTCTAAAGGATTATTCGCTTTGATCATCTCCATAAAAGTAACTCCTTTCCAGTTCCTCCAATGCTATGGATCCCACACCAGCTGGTCGGCGCTCCTCTATACTACAACGTCACTTTGGAATGCTTCACTGAAGCTCATCCGACTTCTCTCAATTACTGGACACGGGACGACGGCCACATGATTCACGAAAGTTCCAAATACCACATGGAGAATACAGTCGGTGTGCCTGCGTACAAGACTCACATGAGGCTATTGATTAGACATATTATTACTGAGGATTACGGGACGTATAAGTGCATAGCTAAGAACCCGAGGGGAGAATCCGACGGCACAATTCGTTTATACAGTGAGTACCCACCCTTCCTATATGTACGTAGGTCGTATAAGATTTAATAAAATAGAGTATGAACCTACCTAAAATTTATAAATGTGAAAGAATTAATTGACAGCAGTACAAAAAATATTGTATAAGATTGTATAAAACGAAATGTAATTAATTATTTTATAAATGTTATTCGAATGTATTGTACAGCTTCGTCCCCGCCGACCACCACGCCGGACCCCCGCGCGGCCACCGTGCCGCCGCCGTCGCGGCCGCCGCGGCGCGACACGCAGCTCACGGACAAAGGTTGGTAACCACGCACCTTGGTGGTTGGTGGTTACCAAAGAATTTGTAAATCATTACAAATTCTTTGGTGGTTACGCTACAGATCTTTTTTTAGAACGCCAGACTAAGCCACCGACTGTATGAACCCAAACTAAGCAGCGCTTGTACTATGGGTACCGTACAATGGACTGGGGGCGATCCCAGTGACACCCAGACCAGGGCAAATTACGAAAAGGCCATTTCCAAAATTTACCCTGACGGGATTCGAACCCGCAACCACCCGGTGTAGTGAGCCGAGCGGCCTACACTCGGACCACTGCGCCAAGCGGTCAGCAAGATCGTCTTTCGTAGTCGGGACTCTAATCGGACTGTGTGTAGCGAGCTTTCTTAACAAGACTCATTTGGTTTAGTTGATCAAGACCCCGGCCGGCATATACACACAAAGTGAGTCAAAACACGAGGGAAACAGTACATTGTTACACGAGTGGTGAAAGTGACTTATTCAGTCCCGAGACGGGGTTTGGCGCCCGAGCGTAGCGAGGGCGCTAATAGTTCGAGGGACAAAATAAGTCTTTCACCCGAAGTAAACACTGTGCTTTTCATTACGAATACAAGGAAAGTAGAAATAAAAACAGGAATTGGCGAAAGAAATAATACAAGGAAGTATGAACAATACTCTACAACTCGAAAAAAAAAGATCGGATTGCCGCCTATTTTTTTTCTTTTTCATTGGCCGGCCAACTTCATTATTTAGCCATTATTTTTCATTTTCATCTTTAAATATTTTGCCCAAATCTATGTTATTTTAAAGAAATTGTTGAAACTAAATTATAATTAAGTCATTTAAATATATATATACTTTAATTAATACTTAACTTTGTTATTTCAATTTTACATCGTGCTGTAATTGAGTGACTGCAGAAAAAGTTTGAACATGGATCCATAGGAATGTGAAAATGGTACATTTTTTTTTTATAATTTTACAGCTGTCAGTTTAAAGCGATTCTCCAGGGCCGGAAAAGTATTACTTTCAACCCGCTCCTCAGGCAACTTCAGACCTACTTTCAGAGTCTGAGTAATGAAAAATACGTTTGTGCATGCGCAGGTTTTATTTATTTGCGTATTTATATTTAAATTACGGGTAAACATGCCCAATACTCGTTACTTTCAGGGTTATATTATGTGAAGATACCATTTACATTATAATATAGATAGATACATTCTAAATAGATGTTCATTTAATTTGATAAAATGGAACCAAACAACCTTCATTATGTATACCTATTGGATATGTAAATACAATGGCGACAAACAACTTATATAGCTAGCTTGAATAACGTATTAAAATTAATAACAGATCCATCCAAACATGTTAATAGGTAGATTCGGCGCGTCTCGTCCGCCGTATTTATATGTGGCAATAGTAATTAATGAAGCTATAACAAACATCGCGGTCGAGCGAGTTCATCAATTTTGGTATCGGCTCCAATAAATGCATCGAAACAGCATTTTTACGCCAGCGATTTCGTTTATTAAGAGATAATATTACGGTTATAGGTTGTATACCCCCGAGATCGGTTTGTTTCATTGTATGCTGCTGTTTCAGTTATTATTAGTGGTCGTTATGTTTGTTTATAGATCGTAAACAGTTACGACGATCTGTTTGTCGCCGGCCGGCAGTTAGTAAACTGGCTAGACTTATGAGCACTCGTAAACTATCAGCGAATCGTTTATAAACAAAACAGTTTATGAAGTAGATCCATTGGATTATAATAAGTAAGGTAGGTAAGTACATATTAGTAGAAAAGTTTTATTAATATTTAATAGACCAGTTTCGTTTACGTTAACTAGTTCTTTAATATTACAATAGCCATTAATTTATTTTAGATAGTAATAAAATACCCTGATAAAGTACCTAATTGATACTTAGTCAGGGAAATGATAGTTGGGGAAAAGACAAATCTTGATAAAAATAGCGTGCGTTCAAAAATAAGCTAGTGTAGATATACCTATTAAATATTATCCTCTGGTCCATTATAGAACTTACTTATCTATCTAGTTGTCAATGAAATGGCCGTATCATTTATGTAAGCGGCGTATATTGTAATATGGCGGTCTCATAAGTTCGGTCGGCGTCATTACTACGCCGCTATCGTGAAGTTTGGGCATTTTCCGGCACGCCGTGCCGCCGCCCGCCGCCCGCGCCGCCGCCCACCGGACAACATCTTGCGACAACCTATTACAGACAAGTGTTCACTTCCGCCATCCTTGTTGCAAACTCTTAATAAGCTTTGTAAACATGACATATTGAAATATTACGGCGATGGAACTGTACATTTTAGCATTAAGTTTTTTTTTATTATGAATAAGTAATTAAACTTACTTAACATTACATCTATGACAACACATTCTTTACGTGTTGACAACAATACATATTCAGTTTGAAAACTTTTCCTACATTAGAAATGTAGATGCCAAAAAAATTAAATGGCTCTCATCTTTCCAACAGACTCAGGAGACCTGTAATATTTTAGTTCAAGTTCCGAGCACATATCGTTTGAACATGCTTGAGAACTTGAAAAACCCATTTAGGGTTTGTAACGGCACGGCTGTAAGTTTTGCGGCTGGTTGTTTTTGCGTGGCGCGCGCCGCGGCGCGGGGCGGCCGGCGGCAGCGCGCCGTGCCCTCTTCGTCCCGTTACGGTTTCATTTTTTGCAACCATTACGAATTTACAGCCGGCCGGGGCCCCGGCTACTCGACAATATTGCGCAACTTTTCAATAACTGTTAGCCGACCTCCCGCCGCCGGCTCGCCCCTTGCCATATTGAATCCTTTTCCCAATCAGATCACGTTGTCGTTTTTCCCACCATCAACTTTTTAGGATAACCGATACTTTTAGATTTTCTTTACTTGGGAGACTTAAGACTAAGACAAATTTTGTGATTGGCGACAAAGACCGTATGCAATGCATTTATTAATATATCCAACTTACTCTAAAACATTTCAAGAACGACCAGATAACAAGAAAAACTGGCATTTTTTGTATATTTAGTGATTTACTAGTATCATATCCACTGTGATAATATTTAGAGTAAAATAAATGTATTAATAAACGCACTGCATACTGTGTTTGTCGCCAATCACAAAATTTTGTCTTAAATGTTTTCAGATTTTGGATAAACTATAAAAACACTCGAAAATTTTGAATTTCGCTGGCTAGACAAGCGCCATCATCTTAAACAGTGTTATCTATTTATGTGCAGGCACGAAGTATCAGTCCAATCTGAACGAGATCGATAAAGGGAAACAAAAGACGGATGAAGGCGGCGGAAAGACACACATGAACTGGGTTGGAGGTGCATCGCAAGTTACAGGTGCGTCCTTTCATATTAACAAGGAAACAACTCCAAATATAAATCAGTAGTACGTGCATATAGGTATCATTAAATTTACACACTATTAAAGTTTATGAATTACGTGTCTATAAGTATAAATCATTCAGATTAATTGTTCGCAGGATACGCTGACTGGAGGAGAAGCTCTCTATGGGTTTTAGTTTTATCGGTCACTGTGCCATATTATTTTTAATGCCGCATACCATAACATCCTTTGTAACCAATCCACTATACTGCAGCTAGGTGCATCAACCGGCCTTAGTTGGAAGAAGGGCACATAGAATAGAAAATCATTTAGGTCGGATGGCTACCGTATTCATTTTGTAAGATTTTGTGGATTTCATGTCTTATTCCGTTTATCAATAGAATTGAAAGCAACAGTTATAATGTTTTTTCTATTAACATAACGGACATTGTGTACACGCTGTAATAAAATAGGACACATCCTTTATATTGAAATTCTCGTTCTATAAACAGAGCTTAGAGCTTCGACCAAACAATAAAAATCCGTTACATCTAAAATAAAAACAACATAATTTTATGTAACGCTCATATGAATTTATGTCCTTGAAAACAGGTATAGTAGAATAAAAAAATGTAATAAAAAATGTAGACACATCGCCGTCATATTATTATACAATAGTCTAAGAGAGGTTTCATAACCAAATGATACTCGTAATTATTATAAGCGTTGTTGTTAATTATATATAAAATAAAGGTATTATATTATGTACAACAGTTCCTTGAACTTAAATCACGGTTAGGCTGTTTTGGGAATAATAACTTTTTGACTGTCAACGTAACGCAAAGTATAGCATGTCTGCTAAACCGTGACTTAATTATATAAACTTGATAGAAAAAAAAACACTGCACACGTATTAATAAAATATAATATAAAAGTGCACTATTATCATAGATATTTGATTTTAAATATAAATTAAGTATAGATAGAGTAAGACTGAATGAATTATAAAATTATCTTTAGAGGATATTAAAATTTTATTTTATTGTGCTTGTGTAAACCTCATGTTCGCTGTGATAAAACATTAATTGACTAAATTTCAAAATTACAGAGTATTTTAATTTTTTTCTTACTACCGTTATGATGTAAATTACATGTCCGTACTCCTACCTAAGATTACTCCTGCCTGCCACTTATTTATATTTTGACATTGAGAATGAATAATTCTAATAAACAAACTAAATAAATTCTAACAAAAATACTAATCCAAATTTCTTCTGTCAATTACCCTAGTTTGTACAATGATGAATGTATGTAAATGTTACCGTTGAAGATGTTGCCAAATTGCTAAACATAAGGTAAACGCCACATAGATAGAAATATTGTAAATATATTAATCACTAAGCAAAAGCAATTGAGTGTGTGTTTAATAACAGTGTGTACTGATTATGGTCGATATGTGAGACTGGGACAGTGTGCACCGGGACGACTGTGACATACCTACGTAACTACATTATGAACTTGTAACGATGCTAAGAATGAGTAGATTATAAACTTAATAAAGCTTGTTTTAAACACCCATGTTTTAATGTTGGTTACTATCCATTATGCATCCCTCATGCCCCTCTTTTAAAATGTATGGGGCCGCCTTAAGATTTCTTTTTGTTTGGCTAAAATTTGAAAGGCATTGGAAAATTGGGATTTGAGAATTTTTAATATTACAAATAACGATATAAAAACAGTCTCACAGCCATCCAATTAGATTTTTCGTCCAGAGTTTGAGTTCCAAAATAATTTATGTAGAGAAAGTTTCCCCGTCATATTTTGACGGACCGAAATGCTCGCAAACAATCTGCGGGGAATCTTCGCAGATTAAGGCCGGCTTTGGGGCGCCAAAAAGGCTCCAACTACGTATGGCCGCAAGCCAACTCCCGTAAGCCAATCTAACTTCTTTTAAATGTGTTTTTGATATAAAGAACACATTACCGCACGCATCGCTTTCGGCTTCCAAATTCCGAACTAAATTTGCTTTTGATTTACAAGGCTTTAAGTTTGGTCGAGTTAGGAAATTGTGTACGTAGCGGCATTCTCGACTCACTAAGAATACTGATTTTTGTTTAATGTTATAAGAGCTTGTTGTAACAACAGTAGGCATGTATGTATATATCTACTTAAATGAAATACACAGGTAAAATAAATTGAAGATATTACAAATTTCAAATTAACCAAGCAAGTGTTTTATGTATTTCACATATTATATAAAAGTTTAGAGGAAACATTTCTGTGTCAAACTGAGAAGGTTTTTTGTCTGTACAACGGGTGCCTTTCAACCTCCATCCTCCATCCTACAATAACAACCCAGCAGATCTCAAATTATAATGGAACATAATAAAGGATTTATTACTACAGGCAGAGATTGTTTCTATAATCCCATTGAACTTGGTATTACCCCATACTATGAAAGGCACGAAACACAAACTCACAGACTTCGTTTCGCAGTCCATTGCGCATTCTCTGCTACAAAGTAGTTAACGGAAGTTATTGGTGCAACTACTGAAAAACGCAGTGGAATGTAAAATTAAATTTAAAAGTTTTGTACTATAACAAACTAAGTTCGTCTGTGACTACGTGATAGTGACAATAGCATTCAAGTAAATACTTACCTATTAGGTACTTATGCAAAGAAATATTCCAGTAGCATCTTCTATCTTCTTCTCTTCCAAGATACTTAGTAGGTAATTATCAAGCCTCTATCAAATTAGACAAACAACGAGATTGATTTTATCATCACGATTGATTTCATCCAAAAAATCGTCGATTTTCGATTGCTAAATTAGTCAACATACACTTAAACAGAAAAGTTTCTAAATTATTAATTAAAATGGCACTTTACTACAATCGCCTAAAGATCAAAATGCAGTGTGCATAGTGCGATAATTTATAGCCATTCACGGAGAGTGCAGTGTTTGTAACAGTAGCCTCATTACTTAGCGACGGGGGTAGGCGTGGGCTTCCGTCGAAACCGGATATCGCTGGACGGACAAATAAAATTACGCTTATTGCCATTCACTAAAAGCACCCACAAATTAAGAGACTCGCTTTTCATTCGCCTCTGCTTTAGGGGGTTTACAACTTAAGTACCTAGTTGCCTTGCTTAATTCAGGAGGCAACAAAGTTTCGTAATGTTGTTCGCCTTTTTCTCAATAGGTACAAGACGGATTTTGCCTCAATTCGGTTCTATGCGGTTAGAATATATATTCTTTGGTATGTTTTTTACTTGAGAATCTCCTACTCCCGATACTAATTTGCCGTTACAAACAAACTATCAGACCATGTTTTTTTATATATATATAATATTGTATTAATCTTCTTTACTTCAATTGACACTTTTTATAAGTACGAGTATAATAATGTCATGCGCGTATAGGAAAACGGCATGTTCTATTAATTTCGAACCTACAAAAAGATTTTCCTATCACGATATAATAACGTCGATTGAAGACAAACTCAGTGGCCGCGCAAGTGAAAACAAAGCAATATTGTCCGGGTCGGCGATCGTTTCGGCCCATATAGAGGCCTCCATAATGTAGAGGAGGCAAATTAATCCGAGCACGGCTGGGCTCATCGGCGACGGTCAGCGCGGCCTCGCATACTAATGCTATTGTTTATCGAAGGGGCTAATCTGTGCCTACCAGCCGTCACTGTCCACCCTCAAATTATAACGGATCACTTTCGGCTCCGTCTAATCCGGATCGCCGACGCGGTCAGGTAATACGTGTCCGCCGGCTGACGTGTTAGAAAACGCGCGATGGGTGTTTGTAATTTTAAAATGTATTGCGTTACATAGTAATCACGTGATTATAGAAGTTATATAACCTCAGACGAGTTAGCAATGGACTTGTACCCCTTTGCCAAACTATTTGGCCATGTGGCCATTTACGTTATATAGGGTGTTTCAAATGTCTGTAATAATAATTATGGTACATATGCGGTGGTTTATATTGTAGATGCTTAGTGAAGATACACGATATCGATCATAATTTCTGAGTTATGGATCTTTGAATATTGACCACAAATTTCTTGATTAATTTTTTATTTACTTAGCACATCAAAAACACACACAAAACGGTCCATTTCGATGCTACAGACATGTGTAAACTTATAAAAGAGTTGTCCCAAACTGAGTGATAATAAAGGTAACCCTCTGCGGCACCTTTATCGTTATCGAATAAAAATAATCCCGGGATTTTTCGGGATGATCGTAAATTATAACGGGATTCGCAGGGGTGGCTGAGACGACGCCGCGCGCCACGCCGCGCTGCCCGATTGCTGCGGTCTTCACACAGATAACGACAAGTCTTATTCCACGCAATCCGTATAAGAATATAAAATACTTAGGTACTTGGTGGAGATTATATATGTTAATGCTTAATTATATTGTTATTGCACATTATAAAAAGGAATGGTCAAGTAATAACAAATAAACAACAGTTACGTACACAGTAAATAAAAATCATTCGCCACGACATGACATACATTTTCAGATCAGTTAATCTAAATATATATAACTCAATGGTGACTGACTGACATAGTGATCTATCAACGCACAGCCCAAACCACTGGACGGATCAGGCTGAAATTTGGCATGCAGGTAGATGTTATTACGTAGGCATCCGCTAAGAAAGGATTTTGATTAATTCTACCCCAAGGGGATAAAATAGGGAATGAATAATCCCGAAATTTTTGTTAAGTTGAATTACACGCGGACGAAGTCACGGCCTCAGCTAGTAATTCATAAAAATCCTCCCCCATCGCGACACATTTAAAATGAAGGTGACAGTAAAGAGTGGAGTCTAACAATAACCAGACCCTCAACGCATATTTTTGACGGTGTGAAGCGCTGAAAATCCACCGATACCAACAAAAGTGGCAACTGAAACTAATGAATTATTCATAGCGGCGGCGCGGTGCATGTTCTATCACTGTTTTATCTATTGCGGGGCTTACGGCGAGCGACCCCGGCCCGCGCCCCTCGCTCGCGCGCCCGCCCGGCCGCGCAAGGGTTAACTACCTTGCAACCAACAATTTTAGTGTCGTTTGAGAACACTAGATAAGCTCCACGTTGCAAATAAACATTAACGTAATGCGAACGCTAACGCGGTAAGTGTTAACAAGGACCGGCCGGTCCTCAAGCGGCCGCTCATTTAGTTAGGTGCCGATTGTTTATCCCACATTTTTTTATAATAGCCGTAGGTAACTTTTGGTATCGTGGCGCGATTAATTGATTATAATATATTTTTTCTTTGCTACTAGATGTACTGCTCAGGATTTATAACCCAATTGATTTTAAAACAAAATACAAGCTTAATTGGATTTTTTTATTGTTCTCGTAACGACTTGATACATTAATAACCTTTTATAAGCAAACATCAGCCTGCATGAATAAATCAATCTCAAGTCTGAGATCGGTCTTGAGTAGGTACGCTTTTGACTTTGAAATGAACTGCTATGACATAAGAATGACATTTCCAAGATTGCTCTCAAACTTGAGATCGATTTATTAATACGGGCCTAAGACACCAGCTTCCTTAAAGCATAATGAACGCCACAGGTAAATGCAATAATAAAGCACAGTTTTAGCGCGTAGCACGTAGTTACGTAGCCAGTCTTAGCGTGTAGCACATAGTACATATCCACTGTTAGCGCGTAGCACGTAGCCAGATTGCTAGCGCGTAGGCCAGATCCATCGCATAAAAGCCGCGTAGCCATATAGTCAATGGGACGTGCCACGGAGCAGCGATCCATCACACATAATTCTGCGTAACTCTTCACCCCATATTGACTAAATAAGGACAATTGCAAAATACCTTGATCTCGTGCACTTTAGTATATAACACGTTCTCCAAACAAAATTCACTTTAATCAGGCCAACTTCAAACCAGACTCATGATCAGCCAGCGCGGTATAGGGTATAGCTGATAGTCAATGCCGCCAACCTGCCGGAGGCCAGCACTCAGGTGCGTTCGGATACATCCTCGTGTATAGTTAAAGGTATTATTTTAGGAATAGGCAGCAATAGTAAATCATTTACTAAAGATGGTAAATTATTTATCATCTTAACATGGTAAAAAAACTCCAACACTCTGGTGTAACAAAATACTAGGCTTCTTTATGCAATGCGTCGAGCTAGTCCGTATTGCCTGTAAACAAGGAGGCAGTACGTAATCGAGATAAAGTCGACACGGGAGCGGCTGTAGCCGGCGACCATGCGACACATAAATCTGCGCAGATTTCATTCGCCACATCTACTTTATCCACGATCTCGGTAATCTTGCCGAGGATTACCTGTGCAAGTTTCCTTGTTATTAAACCTGGATGTTTGTTGGAATTACATTTTTTTTCATAAGCTTTTAATAACCGCGTTCATAATGTGTAGTTACATACTTTAAAACAGGTAAGTTGTGATTACAGATGCAAAATAATCTTCATAAACCTACGCTACTAGGTCCTCAATGAAACAAAACAAGCGTTATTTTTAAACCTACCGATTGCAAACATAGTTGCAAACGAGGAAATCAATATTCTTATTGAATCGGAATTGAACAAGCAAGTTAAGTTTAACAAACTGTTAGTAATTGTCTGACGGACGACAGCGCCGGGGCTCGGAGACCATCTCGCAAGAGTCACCGCCGCCGCTCGCCGTCTGCGCACTATAAACAACTTTCGCAATTAAAGTTTTATTCGGTAGATCGATATTACTCCGCCCCGCGTTTATATTTTGCTTATCAACTAAGTACTACTTGGGTAAAGTTGGGGAAGGACAAGCAGAGCGTCTTCGAACTTCGAGTTACAACTCCTCTACAGATATCCCAATTAAAGTACGTTGAGGATTTAATTCAAAATCTACAAACAAACTCTTGGGGGCATGCATTCATAACAAACGTAATAACGCATTTTCCATTTCAATTAGTCAAAGAAAACGATTGCTCCATAGTAAAAAGATAAATTATTACAGACATAATTCAGAATATAATAGTTATTTAGTCGGCCTAAAAACTTTAAACCCTAAGTTTGCACACAACAAAACTTAATACTGAAACATTTTGCTGTTCCTATTTTAATACAACAAAAAATAGAGACAGCAATATGTTTTAGTATGACTTACGTAAGTTCAAACCAAGGGTTACACTAACAAGTTGGTCACCACAATATGTTATAAAACAAAATTGAGTTCAGGAAATAGTCTGGCATGCGGCCAGGCTAATGCTGCTAAGAGACAACATGTACATTTTTTAAAGCGGCATTAGTTTTACAACTTGTTCAATAAATGTCAAAATTGTTTTTAATTATATATTTGTATTTTTTGAACACCAAACGACTTCAACGTTTTAGATACGCTGGTTAAAGTTCGCTTATTATGATTTTATGTGAATATTTTTGGAAAACCACTAACTTGTTTACATCGAATTCAAATGGAGTTTTTAGTTAGAATTATAGAGTCACATTTGCTGCCAACTGAACTGTAATTTCATATGTAGTTTATATACTGAAATCTATTCTAATAAAAATCTAACTACACACATTACTTAAGCGTTAAGACCAATTAGACCAAATAATTTGTAATAATAAGACATGTCTTATTATTACAAATTCTTTGAATTAAACTTCCTTACCTGCTTTGAGGGGTACCATATTTGTCAGGAAAACAATAAGTAAATTCTCAATAATATTCGTTAGTAAGTTACATTTTTTTATAAAACTGGAATAATTATTTTTGATGATAGAATGTTAATAAAATTTAAAAAATATGTAGACGTATCGTATATCGTTAGCGTAACTTCCGTTGGTAGCGCACTGTAGAGCTGCCGACACGCAGCGAGTTCTGTGTTGCTTTGATGTTACGGCGCGCCGACGCTCGGAGCGGGGCGAGCGCTCGATGTCCGCACATAAATCTCACCGGCAATATGAGACGCCGCAATATCACAATAACCCCTTCCTGCAGCGACGCCGCCGCCTCACCACACACCACCACTCGTAAGACCTGCTCCAATTGAAATTATTCTAATACCCAGACGATTTTTATGAATACTTGTAGTTCATCCTATTTTGTATTTATTATTATAAAAATAAGTCTTACAAATAAATATAAATGTTGTAGGGTAGGTCCTCGGGTATTAGGTGGCTAAATCGAACAGCTGCCTAATCTCACAACTGACTTAAATTCCCGACGACATGCTCCCAAATCGATACCTCTAATACCTTTATTCGATATTATATCGAGTGATAATACGTTTTACAATTGAATAACTTTGATATACAAAGGCTGTCGGAGAAACGGAGGGAACAGATTCTCATTATTCAAATGCATCGAAGCAAATTATGGTAATCTGGGAAACCTGTTCTGTTTCAGCAATATTAATAGGTAGACAAACATCGGCGCGCAGTGTGCGTCGTCCGGTCCGAATTGCTTTGCTTATTCACAACTCCTCGCCGCGCCGCTGCGCCCAGCCGACCAAATACATGTCGCACCTCTATTTTATTCATAATTATACTTATAGAATTGAATGAAGTAATTTTTCAATAACCTTAAACAGTAGTTATATAAAAATATGGCTGCCACCTGACTATTTACGACTGTTTTTTTTACATATGAGCGCTAATGACAGAAAATGTCCTTTCATATTTTGGATTTAACAAATAATAAATAGAAGTTGTGCAAGCCGACAGATGCTGAAATTAAATAAAGCAATACTATTTCCACATGCCTCGTTACATTTGTGACGTGTCCATCGACACGGAGCGTATCCGGAGTGGCCAGGATAATCAAAATCGCCAGTTTAGTAGATTTAATATAATTAGGGGCAATCTTCGATTGTGTCAGATTAAATTTACTGAATGGTTAAATAAAATGTTCAGCCTGATGACATGACCGTTCAGACTGATCTTAAAATACTTTTTTGAAAGGCATTTGGTTAAGAGTGAAAACTTTGAAATAGTGAGCTAAACCATCACAGTTTGATGTCAGAGAAGGTGAAATGGCTTTTATAATAACGTTTCTCACTTACAAATAACTGTACTACTCTAATAATAATTTTCTTGGATATTATACCAACCGATACATATTTTGGGTATTTTCACCTTACGTCTGGCAACCCTTAACGTGACGCGCGTGGTGTCACGTCGCGGTCTGCGACGTTCGAGAACATGACGTAGTAAGGTCAACACTAATTACATAAAAAAACTGTTTTGACTTTCATAATGGAAGGAAAATTAATCTCTAAGTTATTTAATAAACGGTAAGATTAAAGAAAATATTTTAACAAAGTAATTCTAATTATTTATCTTTATAAAATACATACATACTGTACAAATTTCCCGCGTAATATTAAAAATACATAGAAAGAGTCATTTTTTTATTGTTAACTAACTTTTTTAACGGTTCTATTTTATGTTATCAGAAATTTCATGCGGCTAAAGTAATTTTCCGCGGGCATAGAGCGGAAATTACCACATAGTGTAGTGAGTTGTTCGACAAGCGGCACGTAGCCGGATCCGAGCGCGCAGATCCTTATATCCAATTTCCGGACGTTTTTGTTGGAAATGAGAATTAGCTGACGTGCCGTGACGGAAAGCTAAATATCAATGTCGATGCTATCGGACCGCCCACCAGATTGACGGGAGTAGATAGCCTTTAGTGGCCGGGAGCTTGGAAATAAGAACTCAATGCTATGCTAAGTAATTAGATATAAACTTATGTATTGTTTATAATGTTGTATTTCAAAATTCTCCTAACGCTGGATAAATATCTACTTTACATGAGATATTTAACATGTGAAATTGTGAGCTCCATGTAGGTATCAGACGCAAATATAATAACCCCTCGAAGGTGAAACTGCGGCTTCACAATTTTCGTACCCGAGAACTCGTTGAGAAGTTGAAAAGGTATGTTTTTTTATTTAATACATTTCTTTGCGGGGTGATGATGTTCGGTCGCGGAGAGTCGTCGGTGTCACTCGCGGAGTCAGTGGAGCGTGCGTAACGAACTCGCTGCGGCGGCGGCGCGCCTCGTCTCCGCCGCGACCGCCTCGAGTCCCGTCGACCCGAGGACCGCTCTCACCTCACAAATAACTCGCGTATAATTTGCCTCTATCTGTCATATTGTACACAGCAATATTTGTAGAGATGAGTACCGAGCATTACAACAGTACTTACAGGTCACGTAGTTTGAAACTATAAGTGGAATACTTATGAGGCTATTTACATTAGTGCACAGCTACCAACCAGTAAGCTATATATTTTAATGTTCACTAATACAGTGACACAAACAGCGAACCAATATAAAACTAATACAACATACCCTGTGGCTATACAAAATGTTTATGTCATAAAATCGAATACATAATCCATTAATATTACTCCGAATACGCACAGAATACCTACCTGCGTAGCACTCAGTCCGCGTTATTGAAAACCAGCCTCGATGCTTATGAAAAATTACTTTTTCGTCTCGTGCCGTACGTTCTTGGGCCCCCTTTCGTTTGCCACGGTCGGATGCAAATACGAGATTCCTTTACTCGAACACAATAGTCGTAATGCGGAGCTCCGCCACTGGAAAATGTTGAGATAAGTTATTTGTCTGTTAGCGTTTTGTGCGAGTACATTATCATTTCTCAACGCAAATATACAGTGTAATCATTTGTCAACATTTTTCTTGTTACGGTATTGAAACAAAGAATGTATTATTCACACGTATCGAATATACCTACTACGTTCTAGCGTTTAAATAATATATATTATGATACCTGATTTTAATATAACAATTAAAGAGAAATAGGACTTTAATTGTTTTATACCTATTTATAATCGTGGCTAGCATCTAGGGTAGGGTTCCACACGGGCCAAATTTTGTATAATAATATGTTCTCAATAATTAGTAACTTGTAATGTATTTACCTGCAAGTGTTTATATAAAAAACAGTGCCGTCTAGGGACCTCCGAAAGAAGCGAAGCTTTATAGTATAAAGCGTAGGGCGCCGCAGATGCCTCTCTGTATACCTATATATATCGTACAACGCTACTGACGTCATCGTGTAACGCTACTGACATTTAGGTAGAGTGGCCGCGCGGCAAGCGCCTCGAAAATCCGTATAGAAGCTTCGCTTCAAAAAACCTTATCTTATTACAGTAGTTAATTTACGTTGACTCACATTACCTACGTAGGTAGGTTACAGGTCTTAGCTTTGCCGTAGTCGGGTAATAAAGCAACACAGAGTGCAAGTTAAGCATGCGAGCTCAGTCTAACTAGTTAAAGCTGAACGTCGGCCGGTTAATGTGCTAAGGGGTGGGAAAAGTTTCAGGTAAGCGTCTTCTTTCGCGGTACGTGTTCCGCCTACAGTATGTTCGCGGCCTCACTTGTGTAGGCACATGCTTGTCTTGTTTACGCGACACATCAAAATACCGTCACCATGAGTTTGAAACTTTGTTGGTGATGAAAGGACAGCGTAATACTTTTAAAGAAAATACGAGGTTCCAGCACGCTCGATCAATGTACCGTATTTCGAGAAACGAAGACGAATAAGAAGGATCGGTATAAGTATAGTAACTCTGACGCGAGTTTTAAAAGGAGTTCTTATAGTCAACCTTGTGAGTTGTGACACACAAAGACGTATGAACAAGTAGTGTCATTTTACCCGAAAGCACATAATGTAAATAGATACTTTTGACGTAAGTGGTCGGTCATAATTTTGTATTGTATTGTTATTAAATGTGTTTGTTATTGCTATTTGTTACTTGACACTGGCGAAATATCTATTAAAAAAGGTGGGCCATATTTTTAAAGGAAGAAGAAGAAGATAATTTTGCCAAGTAAGCGGTAAATTCACACGAAGAAGCCGACATTGTTCTGACTATACATTTTTGACATCTGTATACAGTACATAAATTATCAGTGCCAGGTTAACCGTGTGAATAACTTATGATAGGTAGTTGTAAAGAAATTATTTAAATACCTAAGTTGTGAACTGTAGAAATAAAGACTGCTAGATCCAGTGATTTGAGTGTCGCAGGAGACTTGGACCACTCTACATCGGGCGATTACGGGATTTCCCTAACTGGTGCTATTGAAATCATTTTTCATTTATGCTAAGTATCATAAGCATTGATTAGCTTAGAGCCACATGATTGGTGTGTGTTGTCTGGCGATATTCATTTCGTTAGTAGGTATACGGTATGATCCACTATGAGGTCACAAAGCTAGAATTGTACGTTACTAGATGACTAAACATTGTTTTTCATAGAACAAAGACTGCAAACAATCTTACATGCTGCCTGATGTTAAGCAGTTACCGTAGTCTATAGATGTTTGCAATCCTACTAATATTATAAATGCGAAAGTTTGTGAGTGTGGATGTATGTATGAATGTATGTATGTATGTATGTTTGTTACTCCTTCACGCAAAAACTACTGAACGGATTTGGATGAAATTTGGAACACAGATAGTTTATAACCTGGATTAACATATAGGATACTTTTTATCCCGAATACGTTTTATGCTGTATGTTCCCGTGGGACAATTATCGATCCTACTGAACGGATTTGGATGAAATTTGGAACACAGATAGTTCAAAACCTGCATTGAAACATGGGATACTTTTTATCCCGATAGTATGTTCCCGTAGGACAATTATTATCGATCATACTGAACGGATTTGGATGAAATTTGGAAACCAGATAGTTCAAAACCTGTATCAAAACATGGGACACTTTTTATCCCGAATACTTTTTATCCCGTATGTTCCCGTGGGACAATTATCGATCCTAATGAACGGATTTGGATGAAATTTGGAATACAGATAGTTCAAAACCTGTATTAAAACATGGGATACATTTTATCCCGATTACTTTTTATCCCGTATGCTCCCGTGGGACAATTATCGATCCTACTGAACGGATTTGGATGAAATTTGTAACACATATATATCAAAACCTGCATTAAAACATGGGATACTTTTTATCCCGATAGTATGTTCCCGTGGGACAATTATCGATCCTAACGAACGGATTTGGATGAAATTTGGAATACAGATAGTTCAAAACCTGGATTAAAACATGGGATACTTTTAATCCCGATAGTATGTTCCCGTGGGACAATTATCGATCCTATTGAACGGATTTGGATGAAATTTGGAAACCAGATAGTTCAAAACCTGTATCAAAACATAGGACACTTTTTATCCCGAATACTTTTTATCCCGTATGCTCCCGTGGGACAATTATCGATGCTACTGAACGGATTTGGATGAAATTTGGAACACAGATAGTTCAAAACCTGTATTAAAACATGGGATACTTTTTATCCTGATAGTATATTCCCGTGGGACAATTATCGATCCTATTGAACGGATTTGGATGAAATTTGGAAACCAGATAGTTCAAAACCTGTACCAAAACATAGGACACTTTTTATCCCGAATACTTACTATCCCGTATGGCTCCCGTGGGACAATTATCGATGCTACTGAACGGATTTGGATGAAATTTGGAACAAGATAGTTCAAAACCTGTATTAAAACATGGGATACTTTTTATCCCGATAGTATGTTCCCGTGGGACAATTATCGATCCTACTGAACGGATTTGGATGAAATTTGGGAACCAGATAGTTCAAAACCTGTATTAAAACATGGGATACTTTTTATCCCGATAGTATGTTCCCGTGGGCCAATTATCGATCCTACTGAACGGATTTGGATGAAATTTGGAAACCAGATAGTTCAAAACCTGTATTATAACATGGAATTATTTTTATCCCGAATACTTTTTATCCCGTATGCTCCCGTGGGACAATTATCGATCCTACTGAACGGATTTGGATGAAATTTGGAACACAGATAGCTCAAAACCTGGATTAAGACATGGAATACTTTTTATCCCGATAGTATGTTCCCGTGGGACAATTATCGATCCTACTGAACGGATTTGGATGAAATTTGGAACACAGATAGCTCAAAACCTGGATTAAAACATGGGATACTTTTAATCCCGATAGTATGTTCCCGTGGGACAATTATCGATCCTATTGAACGGATTTGGATGAAATTTGGAAACCAGATAGTTCAAAACCTGTATCAAAACATAGGACACTTTTTATCCCGAATACTTTTTATCCCGTATGCTCCCGTGGGACAATTATCGATGCTACTGAACGGATTTGGATGAAATTTGGAACACAGATAGTTCAAAACCTGTATTAAAACATGGGATACTTTTTATCCCGATAGTATGTTCCCGTGGGACAATTATCGATCCTACTGAACGGATTTGGATGAAATTTGGGAACCAGATAGTTCAAAACCTGTATTAAAACATGGGATACTTTTTATCCCGATAGTATGTTCCCGTGGGCCAATTATCGATCCTACTGAACGGATTTGGATGAAATTTGGAAACCAGATAGTTCAAAACCTGTATTATAACATGGAATTATTTTTATCCCGAATACTTTTTATCCCGTATGCTCCCGTGGGACAATTATCGATCCTACTGAACGGATTTGGATGAAATTTGGAACACAGATAGCTCAAAACCTGGATTAAAACATGGAATACTTTTTATCCCGATAGTATGTTCCCGTGGGACAATTATCGATCCTACTGAACGGATTTGGATGAAATTTGGAACACAGATAGCTCAAAACCTGGATTAAAACATGGAATACTTTTTATCCCAATAGTATGTTCCCGTGGGACAATTATCGATCCTTCTGAACGGATTTGGATGAAATTTGGAAACCAGATAGTTCAAAACCTGGATTAAAAACATGGGATATTTTATATGCCGATAGTATGTTCCCGTGGGGCAATTATCGAAAACCACGGCGATGCTGTGAGATTTTCGTGTTTTTTTATGTGCAAGCCATTATAGCCAAAACAGTGAACCTTAAATACAATAAAAATTTATAATTTATTTTGAACTAGCTGGTGGTCGAATCTTATTACCTATTATACTACTACGACTTACTATTAGGATGTACATTTGGTAGTAACAAATCTTAACAAATTAATCCTTAAATCAAAATAAATACTTTTAACTCTGCGAACTAGACAAATATTTTTTGTTAAATAAAATTTTGTTTAGTTAAATTCAACGCGGACGAAGTCGCGGGCACAGCTAGTACCTAATAAAATTATTCCATCAAAGTTGTTTTTTGCCGACGCCATATTGACCAAAGAGAATATAATAGAGATATTGACAGTTTGGTGAGTTTCGGCGCTAGGTGGCAGAAAGTAGAACTAAATTGAAATGAACAGGCTAGGCAAGTAATTAAACGTCATCGATCCAAGTCATTTGCCTAGCTGTTTGATCAAATGGCTGAATATCATTCAGGCCGTTAGTTCAACGGCGCTGTTTAGTTAAGTGCCTAGGCTGTTAATTGAACGGCGAATTAAGCTATTTGGCGGCGACATATATATTACTCAAAGGTGACTGACTGACTGACTGACATAGTGATATATCAACGCACAGCCCAAAACACTGGACGGATCGTGCTGAAATTTGGCATGCAGGTAGATGTTATGACATAGGCATCCGCTAAGAAAGGATTTTGATTAATTCTACCCCCAAGGGGATAAAATAGGGCATGAAAGTTTGTATGAAACTTTGTCAATTTTAAACCGATCGGGCTGAGACTTTGCATGCATAAAGCTACTATGACGTAGACATCCCCTAAGAAAGGATCAAAAGTCCACGCGGACGAAGTCGCGGGCTCAGCTAGTACCATATAAATTGCTTGCTGACTTGAAGGCCAGTTCATTGGAACGCGCAGGAGGGCCTGAGAACCATCCAAATCCGAACAGATTTTTAAACATGAGGAAAAATTCAAAGCTGTCGGCCTTTATTACCTACGCGCCGCAACTCCCCGTCATGGGACCGACTGAAGATGAAAATATAATAATAGAGGCGCATCAAACGTGATGTTATTAAGGGGTTTCGTGACTGGGATCGCGATGCGGAGGGGCGGGCGGGGGGCGAGGCCCCGGCGCGCACGCACCACGCGTGCACCGAATACCGACCCATTCACATGCAAAATCACACACCACGCCGAATCCTACGCGACATACCCCAAGTAACGTGCGCCATATTCCGCCCATTCTGCCAACTACGTGGACTACGATTGGATTTCTGACGTGTGAACTTGAACAAAATTTATGTATCGTATTTTTGACGACCGCTTGGTGCAGTGCAAATTTCGGAAATGGCCTTTTCGTAATTTGCCCAGGTCTGGGATATCTCTGGGATCACCCGCAGTCCATTATGCGGTACCCATAGTACAAGCGTTGCTTAGTTTGGAGCCGTACAGTTGGTGTCAGTCTGGCGATATTTATTTCTTTATTTTTGTCCCTTTTATAACCTTAGTATAACATATATTTAACCAGTAACTTATAAAATGATCGCATATATGTTGGCGAGCCGGGTGAATGATTTAAACTCAAACATTATTACCATTTCGTATCGCTTCTCGTTGACCGTAATATACAGCTCATTTTTACCAAGTCACCGTTGACCGAAGGAGCCACCTGAGCAAAGATATTTTTGTGAACTATGCAGCAGTAAAATATATATTTTTACCTAAATATTGCCCACAATGATAATGTGAATATCAAGTAGAATGTGTTTCGTTTTGTAAAATTGAACAGTCAGTTATTGCGAGAGCTAACACTTCCTGGCGCTCTAACTGTAAGTTAAAATATGAATTCAATCGAAATGTGCAACGATAAAGCTTACCAGGAAAATGAAGTTCAATATCTATGAAGTCTTTGTTCATTTCTTATCCTTTCAACTTACAATGAATTCTTCAATTGGCGTGCGGGGGAAAATCTTTTATTTGTTGCAGAAGAGAGGCAACGCCCGTCGGCGCCTAATCAAGGAGTTGGCTGGGACTCGCGCCGCTAACGAACAGGTGTACCTATAAATACTTTCCGGGGCGATTGCTCCAGGCTTTAATCAGCGCCGCAGCACCACTTTACCGCTTTTCATTGACTCCCGGCTGACCCGCCAGCGCCGATTGGAAACACACACTCCGGGGAAATGCTGCCGAAGGAAAATTTACGCGGCATCTCGACTTCTTTGCTCTATGAGAGTTAAAGAATGGTGATCTTAATTAATCCCGCTGGAATTTGGAGAAATAAGCGAATTTACCATTGAAAATATTTACAACCAGTGCTTTGGTTTGAAAAGATATTTTATCAATAAATAAATATCGCCAGCCTAACAAACCGAGTGAATGGTTCTAAATTTAGAAATGCTTGGGTAGTTTAGTTACCAACTGTATAATGGGCCGAGGGTGATCTCAGTTAAACCCAGATTACATTACGAAATGGCCATTTTAGAAGTTTACCCTGATGGGAATCGAACCCGCAAACACTCAGTGCAGTGCGCCGAGCGGCCTACGCTACGAACCACAACAAACTGCTTTTTATCAAAGTTATGTGCAATAATCTGTAGCAGCCAGTTATTAAAAAACTAGATACCTGCAAATTGACAGAGTGCAGTTTCTAAAATGGATGTACATATTTCTAGTTTTTCGTTAGACTCGAACCACCTTTCAATGCGAAACGACTACTGCTGTTAATTGGATGCGGACCGCTTGCCACGATCTATCACCGCATCAAAAATGAGCAACTTCAACCAAACAGTGATGACTAATTAAAATTATCAATGCAGCCTTTATTGATGCTTTAATTACACACTCGAAGAAACTTTAGTTCATAAATTAATATAAATGAACGTGCAGTACTAATTGAAACTGCACAGTGACCGAAAAAGATTATACCTGATATTTATTTAGCATCGCACGTAAGAGCCGAAAAATACGTTTCATGCTAAAGCCACACAATAGTACATTGTTACATGAGTGGTGAAAGTTACTTATTTTGTCCCGAGACGGGGTTTGGCGCCCGAGCGTAGCGAGGGCGCTAATAGTTCGAGGGACAAAATAAGTCTTTCACCCGAGGTAAACACTGTGCTTTTCATTACGAATACAAGGAAAATAAAAATAAAAACAGGAATTGGCTAAATAAATAATACAAGGAAGTATAAACAATACTCTAAAACTCGAAAAAAAAAATCGGATTGCCGCCTATTTTGTTTTTTTTTTCGTTGGCCGGCCAACTTCATTATTTAGCCATTATTTTTCATTTTCATCTTTAAATATTTGCCCTAATCTATGTTATTTTAAAGAAATTGTTGAAACTAAATTATAAATAAGTCATTTAAAAATATATATTCTTGAATTAATACTAACTTTATATTATTTCAATTTTACATCGTTCTGTAATTGAGTGACTGTAGAAAAAGTTTGAACATGGTTCCATAGAAATGTGAAAATGAAACTAGTTTTTTTTTTATAATTTGACAGCTGTCAGTTGAAAGCGAAACTCCCGGGCCTGAAAAGTATTACTTTCAACCCGCTTCTCAGGCAACTTCAGACCTACTTTCAGAGTATGAGTAATGAAAAATACGTTTCATGCTAAAGCCACACAAAAGTTATTATTGCTCGGCTCTTCGATATCAAATATAATGTTCATGTATTTCATAAACACATATATAGACACCAGATCATTATAGATTCGCGTTTAAGGATGTTTTTTCATATTATGATGGAAGCCTTGGAGTACTTGGAACTGACTACATTATTAAAATACAAATATCACGTAAGAACATCCAAATCACATCAAGTAAATTAAAATAAAGTTATGCAATGTGCATTAGTATTCAGAGTGTACCTCCATACACGGAAACGAAAGATTTTAATGAAAGACTGCTTCGCGGATTTACATACTTAATTGATATCAAGTCTGAGAGCGGTCTTGGAAATGTCATTCTTATATCATCATAGTACAAAATGGCATGAAAAAAGTGTACTCAAGCTCGCTCTCAGATTTGAGATCAAGCATTAGCTGTTTAATTATTCAGACTCACACGTAGCATACAAAATAAATACAATGTAACACTATGTTATTATTCGTAGTATCGTAGATCAATCATAGCCGTCGCTACGATTCCTCGTAGCGATCGCTACGAAACACCGTAGTAATTGCTCCGCGTGTTGCGTGCTATACATGTATTATTACAGGTAAGTTAGGTTATGGCCTTGTAGTAGAAATGTAATGGTCTTCGGGCCCCAGCCGCGACGCATGGCACCGCGCCCCTTTCACCAGATGTTCGCACCCGCCGCCTTCGCGCTCTTCTTAATTATTTAAGAAGAGCTTAGCTTATTTATTTTATCTGATTACATCTCAAATTGCAACTCATGACCTTAAAGCCAAATAAATAATCTAAAATTGCATCAGTCTGTAGAACGTATTTACCATTTGATACGATTAAATACAGTTTTTTTTACCAGTTACAAACTGCCAGTTCATATGGCACCACTGTCTGTATAACCATAGAAAAGTCTTTTCAGGTGTTCATTATACGACGCAATAATAAGCACCGCGGGCAGAATCGCCCACAGTATCCAGGCCCCTCGTGAGGCGACTCGACAGGAGCCACTCCAGCCTCATTACATCTCGCTATTTGTTTAGGACCGCGGCTCAAACACACCGTCACTCCGCCAGGAATAACGGATTTTGCGATTTAAAATATTTAGCCACCAATTTTGCCTTGGTGCGTTTATGACAACAAACATTACAGTTTGTATTGCGGAGGCTGGATGGAATAAATGAAAAACGAAGCTAGCATGACAAACCGTTTTAATGTTGTTCGTGTATTCGGCTGTTTAATGTCCCTAGTCAATACAGATTTCTAAAGAAACAATCTGATCCCATTCCCCACTAACTCTTCATACCTAAGTGAATATAATGAATATGTCACACGTAGGGGGACATATGACTAATGGATTGCTTAAATTGTGAAAATTAAGAAGATTAAAATACTTATAATTTGTAAATAATATGCATCTAGTAGGTACATAATATTTTCCTTTATTGAAATATTCACAAATATTAATCAGGTTATCGCGTTTGTTTGTAGTACTAAAATAACCATATTAATACAATTTCATAATAACTAGATAATAATCGAAATATTTGGTTGACTACCAATCGAATTTATGCAATTATATTCGTGGATTACTGCATTAATTACAAAGTCAAAATGCCTGGCAATGGCACAGCTGAATGTTACCGTCGCCGGGAGCACAGGTAACGGTTCATGCCAGATGTCAGTTCACAATAGCAATGCACGTTGACACAGTAAATTTTCATTGCAAATTCTGTCATCGTGCTACGTGTACGGAGCGGCGCTGCACAAACAGTTGACTTACAGATGTCAACTTAAACGAACCGTATGCGGCCTGTGTCTCGCATATAGGGTTATTCCTTTATCAAAGCATGTAGGCTTGCTATAAGAAAATATTACGTACGCACGTGTTATATGTCACAATAGATAAATCTGGCTTCACGCACCATACATTATTATACCACTTTCGAACAACTAGGTGTAAAATTAACGGGAGTTGGTATTAGGTTGCTACTGATGTTGTTGTCTCTATCTTGCGACAACAAGAAAATAAACATAAAAATGTTTTTGTATGAATATTTCTTCAGTGCAAATCAGGAGTTATACGTAGTCAATTCAGACCCAGCGAATGTAAATTATTTACACAGTTAAAATGTTAATTTCATTACTTTTAAAGAGCAAGTTTAAAATAAATAGATGGCAATATTAAAAAGGTGACTAACGTTACAATTTTGTGAAATGGTACGAAAATGAACGCACAGAATGTGTATGCCGTTCCAGAATAACATCTGTAACGAACCATGGAAAACGTGGCTTCTCAGTAGGATTTTTTCATGAAAAAATTATGCTGTCTGGTTTGATTTTTCTAGTTCATTGAGAAGTGAGAAGCTGATTTAAGATGTTACATTAATAATTTATGTTGGACGTTAGCTTCTGACGGGTTACACATGAACTGCAGATATGGTAATGCAGGAAAACATGGAGTATTCGAAGATAGATATGGCGTATTGATCGAGTCATCGACGCGACAACAATTTCCCGGTCCGCTCGGCTCGAGTGCTGCTATGCAAATGCCTGCGCTCCATTTTACGCTCGGCCCGGCTCGGCGGCGGTCGCGACGGTGTAGGGCCCCCGCGGGGGCGGCGCGGGCCGCGGGGGCCGCTGCATGCCGGATGTTCCGCTGTCGTCGCAGGAAATTGAGAGCGTTGCATAAATCCTGATCCTACAAACCAAATTTGATTCGACCTAATCCGGATATTGATACGAAACAAACACCGCTGTCGCACAATATTTTAATAAGTCGCATGCATACACTCCACGCAACTGTTTAACGTAGGAGACTACTCAGGTTCGATATTAAGGTAACGGTAATTGGATATCGGTAGATGAATATTATATTTATACACACATTTGTGGAGGCCCTTTTAAATTACCGTACCAAGAAGGCAGCAAAGTGAAATATTGTCGGGAAAATTGAATACGTGCCAGTATTCAATGAATATCGATACCCTGTCGGTGAGTAACCAGAATAATTAGATTAGGTATACTTACGAATGGATGTGATTATTTTCATAATAACAAAATTCTAGGTTAGACATCCAGAATAAATAACTATTTTTCATCAAGGAATGCGTTTACTTATGGACACATTCTTGTACATGTTAATACAGATAAAACCCACTGCAAAAATTTGCTACACAAAACTTTAATAATTGTATAACAACAAGGACTATTAACAAATAGGATAAGTTACAATGAAGTCCCTTCGAAATCATTAGAAAAAAAATACCGTCAACGGCTTTGCAGAACTGCCCGAATAAAACAAATATTGTTGTACTATTTGCGGGGAAAAGCTGGATTTGATAAGAAATTCCAATATTAAAATTGCTCGTCGGCCGCCCCCACCTGTTCTCCGTGATTAAAGCGTGTCTCCACCAAACAGTCGGAACGAAGACGACAAATGCAAATGTTGGCCTAACGAAACCTTTGCGGCAAACCGAGGGAAAAATTGACACGACATCCATCAGCTTAAACATCTTACGGATTATCAACACGGAACGCGTCAAACGGGACTCTTTGGCGTTAAGCAAATATAGGTACTTAATTCCATTCGATCAACGGCAATTCAGGCACTTGGGTTGGTATTAATAAATCTATCTCAAGTCTGAGAGCGATCTTGGAAATTTCAATTACAAATGAAATGAAAATTACACGTCATAAGCGTACTCAAGACCGCTCTCAGATATATTGATTACTAGCTGAGCCCGCGACTTCGTCGTGGAATTTATCTTAACAAAAAAAGTAGCCAGTAGAATTAAAGTACCTTAAGTTACTCCTTACAACATCAGCTATCAGCCAGTGAAAGTCTCGTCAAAATCAGTCCAGCCGTTTCGGGGATTACCCGGAATAAACATACAGATAAACAGACAGACAACATTTTTTTAAATCGCGTTTTTGCTATAGTTGTCGTATGTACTTTCATATGCATTTAGTGAAAAGTTGTTATTTTGATATTACAAACAGACACTCCAATTTTATTTATTTGTATAGAAGACGGATCTTAGCTAGTATTAATAAATCGATCTCAAGTTTGAGAGCAGTCTTTGACATGTCATTCTGTATTGGTATAACATAAGAATTACATTTCCGAGACCGCTCTCAGACTTGAAATCGATTTATTAAGTCGCTGAAGCCGCCTGTTCACAAACGAAGGATATAAACACACACAGTTATGTCTAACAGGTCCGAGTGATTTTATCGACACTGAATAGAGCTAGGCATGGGGAGGGTACATTAAATTCAATAACACGAGTTAGGGAGTTCGACGCTCGCTCCGACCGTCCTCAAAATAAGTAAAGGAGGAAACTTTCGAAAAACTCCGCTCAACTTGTACCTAGTGTTGTTGTGCGTATAAAAATTTTCGCCGACAAACTATAATAATATGTTTTTTATCAGATATGTCTTGTGAGCGGGTGTCATACATATTGTATCATATTGAAAATTACTTCCATTTAAAAATCATGTAGCCATTAGGTACGATGTTAATTTTGAGTATTTACCTAACTAATTAGATTTTAGCCTTTAATGTTTTTAATAATTGTTAAATATTTTAATAAATATTGCCTGACTGACACAACTGTATGGTCCCAAACTAAGCAACGCTTGAACTATGGGTACACCGTATCAATGAATTGGGGGTGATCCCATGAAAATTTCGAAAAGGCCATTTCAGAAGTTTACTCAGACGGAAAACGAACCCGTAACCACCCGGTGCAGTGAACCGAGCGGTCGTCAAAATTTTTACCAATTTAAATCAAAAAGGTTATGTTCTATTCTGTTCGTTTTAAATAATAATAAATAGCAAAAATAATAGCGATATTGTACGGTAGCTGTCGTCGTGGCGCCGCGCCGTTTTGTAAACACAACTAGGCGCGGAGTGTAAGGACACGTTAGACAGTGTAACGCGTTGCGGCTGGGGATAGTTCACTTGTTAGTACGTTCTCCAGTCGAGTGTCGAGTCGCCACTGGCTGCCTATCGTTGAACTAGTAAGTGTCCCACAGCTTACTCTCTAATTTGTACATGTTCGACTTTGACTAACTACCGGGCAACTTTGTAGGCTCTCGTGTCGAGTTATCATTTAAACAGCTTCTACTATATATTGAAAAAAGTTTTATTTTAAAAATGTAAGCTGTAGTTTATGCTAGACATGATGTAAACAACAAAAAAATATGCATAGATGTACTGTAAGAATGCCATGCATTGCATATTATTATAGTCTTTATATTTAGTTGCATAATGGGAACGCAAAAAACAATGTTTTTTGGTGTGACAATTTTATTTCGATTAGATACATTTTTTCTAACTTTAATTAAAGGCAAAGTTGGATATTAAAACGATTTTTTAAATTGTCCATCAGCGACACAAGTTTGCTATGTTTTAAAAAGTTGTGAAACTAAAAGCCTGCGCTCCCAGAGCCTGACGGTTTTTTAGTGAGGTGTTCTGAAACAATTTCGGTATTCGAATCACGTAAATAGGTACCTACCTACAAGGCTCCAGGGCCGGCTCCGCCGCGGGCCGGAGAGGGAAGTGCAGCGCTGACGCGCCTCTCATCAAGCCATCATTACGGACGCGCCATGTTTTTAAAACGGCTTCGGATTGCGCATGCCGTGATCCAAATTAATCCCCTACTACAACGTTGTTACGTAAAATTGGGATAATCTGTTCCGAGGGAAATATGCTTTGTTATTACGAAAAAAAACTTCACAAAGCTTCTGCATTAATTATTCCCCGCTCAACCTTTACGTCGGGCCGTGACTTCCGCCGTGATTTTGCATATAATTTTCTACTCAATGAGAGTAACATCCTGCGCGCTTAGCGAGAGTATAAATTACTAAAAATGAAAATTGTTATCTGTTAGAGCAAGGCGATGGGGAATTAAATACTTTACTATTACAATTAGGTTTTGGTGAAACTTTACAGAAATACGTCTGCATTGAGGAACTACTAAATATTGAAATAATGAATAATATTCACATGTACTCGGTATGCGTAATTAAACAGTTTTCGATTTTATCAAGGTAAGTATGTAGGTAAAGTGCATACTTCTATATATTACCAATACCTACCTGTGAAAATAATGTAACCATGTTAACATAAAATTACTAAAATTACCTACCTATCTCTTTCTAACAAACTCATGTGAAGGCTAAAACAAAACGACAAAACATTACACGTCTCATTAAAATAAACAAGGCTAAAAAAATATATAATTAGGTATGAAATCTATCTAAAATGGAATTGTCTGTTTGTCATATATAAAACAGTTTTTTACTAAAAGCATATAAAGGTCAGTATAACATTAAAAAAAAATCGTCTTTCTGTCTGTTTGTCCCGTATAATCTCCAAATGGGCTGAACCGATTTTGACGGGACTTTCCCTGGCACATAGCTGATGTTAGGAGTAACTTAGGCTACTTTCATTTTATCGAAGTACCGACCATCCATAGGCAACTATAAAATAATATAATTATGTAAACATAATTGGATGATTATCATAATAGCGCAAAAGACGCGAAGGTAACGCGTTTGCACGTCAGGGGTGCTTCGTTCCCGGCAATAACCGCCACGGTGCGGTACAACTAACGACGGGGCCCGCGGCCCGGCCCCCGGCCCCCGACCCCCGGGCCCCGCGCCACCCGGCGGGTAATAAAACCACGCATTCCACTTGCAAGTCACGGACTAGATTACCGCGGGACACCCGCGACATCCTTCCGTTGCCGATCGCCGAACTGGTTATGCTCAATCTCCGACGCCGTGATCATATTGAGGAAGCTCGCAATCAAATTGGCTAGTTATTATTATTGTTATTATTCAATGTGCATAATTATGAGACATAGCCAGTACCTATGGTTACCGATCTTCAGAAGCGTATCTATACACCTAAGTACAGCAGAGTACTGCAGTCCCTCAGTAGACCGCGGTCGGTGCCGTACCTACTTGAAATCATAGAAATAACTTTGTGGAAGAGAAGATATAAAAAAAACTAAATTTTAAAGTTACTTTGAAGCTTAGAAATATTTCGCAACCAAGGTTTACCTATCTTAAATATACTCTAACATAATAAATGAGCTGATATTGCACCAGAATCACGATCTGTCAACATACGAGCGTTATTGCCGAACGAAATCAAGACGAATTAAGAGCGCACAAAGAAAAGTATGTCCTATCAATAAGCGGTGGAGTTGGCAAATTGAATTGAATAAAACACACAAGTCCACTAACGAGCCGGTGTTTACCCAAGTGGACACTAATTGGCTTAGCCAGCGGTCGCCGCTGTACCACCGAGCTGTAAAAACTAGGACAAGCATTTTTTTTCGGTGGACGAGCCAAATTGTCTACCTACTTCATTTTTTTTTACGTCAATCACTCCGACACTCCTTTATTAAATATATAGGTCTGAATATCAATACTATGGCCTTGCCCTTAGTGTCTGCTTTGCCCACCGATAGCCTTACTCTCTCTAACCATAGGTAAACGCAGAATCAAAAATTCTATAGGTATGAAAATATTTAGGATAAAGGGAAAAATGCATGCCCCAAAAACATGCATCACGTCATACAAGCTAGGTAGGTACTGGCAACCCATTAATGCCGCATCCATTGAAACCCTTCATTCCGGAATGTTCAGCAGTATATTTGGGCGGACTGACTTCAGAATGAAGATGCAATCACTGTATAGTAGCATCATCTCTGCAAACAGCCACGTGACCTTTATAGTAGGTAACTACAGGGCAAAAGCAATTAGGTACGTAATTAAATTAAGAAAACCTCAGTTTGTACTATTAAATGTGGTATTTGGAAACAGAGAGCAAATTAACCACCTAATTACTTATTTGAAAACCGTTGTGTCATATAATTTTTCTTTGCTTTATATCGCCAGATTTCTCAAATACAGTAATAGAGAAAATTCTTTAACATAAAATGAATAAAACTGTGTACCTAAGCAGGTACTAACTACTCGTATAACGGCCAAGAACGTATATACCTATAGTACGTATATACCTTCAGACGTCCTGTCATGTAGGGTTCCGTATCGTGATTTAGGAAATCTGAAGATGGAACCTACGGTACACACGGGTACCTACCGAAAGTAATATTTTTTCAGTTCACACTAGTTCACATTACATTTTGGCCTTAATAGACCTATAATCAAATTTTCATCACTTTTGCTGCTGGCTGAAAAATGTAGTTTTATGATTTTACTAAATGAGATCTTCATTTCTAAAGCATTTATTTCAGTTAAGTATACCTGCAACCGACTGATCCCTTTAGGATATTATGTTACAGATCCCTAAAAGTAATTTAAGTTTAGTTATTATTTGAAACATTAATTTTGAAGACAAATATTGAAATTAGGTAACATAATAAAATTTCAAAGCTCCCCGAACATAGCCAATAAAATCTTACGCGTCACTAAAAACATAACGATCATAATAATAAATTGACTACAGCATCAACGCAAATATGTTATCTGAATGTGATGTGTATTAATAACAGAACATGAATAGTGTACGCGCAAAAGTAATTTTAAAACTATCAGAAGGCAGTGTCTGACGGGCGGGCGGCGGCAGGCGCGCGGCGGCACGACACAGTGCCCGTATCTTACCCAGAATTTGCATATAAATTGTATCTTCTGGTCAGGGCGAGCAAGATGACACGCGTGTGATGTCCGTCGGCGCCATAACTGCATATTTATATCGCTTTGCGCACTAATCAACTCGACGTACTAGGCACATGACTATGTAAGTAAGTAAATTCAGTGCGCGCGGAGTTTAGATTAAACGTGATTCCATTTCACTACATAGGTATTAACCATTCATTCGCTCTACAACATTTTCTTGATTTCTTGTTGAAGAAGGTAACCAATTTCCTGTACCACACGATGTTACTGTCAGTCACGACTGCAGTTAGTAATATACGAGTATTTGTCGAACATTACCATTTTTCAGGTTTTAGAAACATGTTTATAATGAACACGGGAATTTTTGGACTGATGCCAGGTAACAGCAGCTAACAGCACTAACCTACTTTTAGGCATATCTAATATTCGTAGGTATGTATAACTAGGTACAGGCGCCTAATATCAGAGACTGAAGCGTGGTTTATAAAGCATAATAGTAATTAAGGTAATTAAGGTAATTTATCAAATTAAATCGCTGTGGTCGTAGTTAATTCAATCCACACATGAGAGCGCAAACCGTCCGTCTCTATAAATTTAATGCCCCAAATAAATCCGTGTCTATCGTTACTAAGCAAAATTAAAGGTTATATTAGTCTTCATCAGGCCCGCTTCCGAGGCAATAAAACGATGAAAAGAAACTAATTTTTCAGCAAATCATCCCGGCCCCATGAAGTCATCAATATTCATTTTGTGGCGCGCCTCCGAAACAAATAACCACCTCGGCGGAGCGAGACGCGCTTCCTTTGAGGCGCACTATGGCGGGTGCGAGCTGCGCCGGCTAACTCAATTTATTGCAATAATTGGCTTGTTTCACTAATCTGCCCTGCGATCCAGTGTTATAGTGATAAAGTTATGATAGTTCATATTATCATATAATATCTTCCGACAGCGTTATCAGTATGCAGTTGAATTCTAATGAAGAAGACAGTTACACTGATGTGAAGGGCAAGACAAGGGGAAGGCTACCCTTGCCCTTCAAGCATCATAAACAGCAATATTAGTGTATAATTATACGTATAAAACTACGGAAAGAGTTTATTTTATTTTATTTTTTAAATATTTGTGCTAATATTAGACTTATTCTACAGTAACTAGCCACATTTGCTAAAACTACTACGTAAGTACTCAGCTACGGCGTAGCTTTATGCTATATGCCGTAGCGCTATGCTACGCATCGTAGTCGTGACAGAACAAACAAAAAAAACAAAAATGTCATAAAATCATGCAATAAAGCTATTAATTAAGTTATGAATTAAATAACGAATTTGAAAAGAAATTTGATTTGATGAAAGTTGAATTTGAAGATTTGAAAAGAATATGTAATTTAATATATTTATTCACTAGTCTACGTATACCTATAGTATTTGAGCCCTTAGTATTTTTATGTAGATTTGTGAGTACTACCATCGATTTACCATAAATTCGATTGAATCTTGTTGAACCCTGAGGTTTGCCGTGAGCGTTGGATGCAGGCAGCGCACGTACGGCCGCAGCGTCCAGCCAGAGTCATTACTGCGGTCCAGAGCCAAATTGCGATATCCGCTGCCATTGCCGATATTACGCCGTTGACCTGAGTTTTGCCCCTTTCAGTTTGGCAAGATCAATATTATGAAAAATCTATAAAATACTTAAAAAAATATTACAATTCCGTTTTGTTTATCCTACATTCGATCTATGCACAATGTGGTATTAAAATTATTTCTTGATAAAAATATTTGTGTGGCTTTTTGTATATACTAGGTGAAACAAAAAGCGTATACTTTTTTTGCAACTTTACTTTGTAAATCCAAAACTATCGGCTTTGTGGGACAGTTGAAGTACTAAAGGTTTTGTAGACTTGTGAAATCTGTCAACAGATGTATTCCGATAACACCTTTTGTTTTTCAAGTTTCCTCCAAAGGTCATAGTTTTAGAACGAACTACAAAGTAAAGTTTTTTTTTTAAAGTAGGTATAGGTAGGTACTCTTTCTGTGTCAACCTGTAGATACCCATATTTATAATAATTATTACGTCTACTTATACTGAACCTTGATTCGCTTGTCGACTACATTTTATCCAAGAAGCTAACAGAGAACCCTTGTGTCCAACAGAAAAATAATGAAATAGTGATTAAAAATACTATGTCACTTTTTAAAGTGTTGTAAAAAATCTTGGTTAACTCATTCCCCCTGCTCATAATTTCCGAGTCAGCGCCTTTAGTGGCTCAAGTTTAGGAAGTTGAAAGTGAGGAGTTTCACCTTTACACAGGGCGCGGTGTCAGAGCCGGTGGCCGCGGCGCGGGGCGCCCGCGCGCTGGGCCACCGCAACAAGCCACTCCTGTTTATTTTACCGCAATGAATTCCCTTGCAATATTTTCTTCATTTTTTTAATTTTGAATACATTTGAGCACAATTCTCCGTGGCGGTTGTTCGCCCCCGGCAATCTCCAAATTGCCTCTTTATGTGCAGATGTTCCGACCCTCCGTTTTTCCGTCTTTTGAATGTCGTTTTGCTGTTAAATAACGTGATCTTTTATTGTAATTGGAGTTTTACTGTTTCCTACCCTAGACTACGTCAACTCATCATAGACGATTAGAAAATCTACTTGGCTCAACACAAAACATTTCATGAAGTATTTTTTTTTCATTCACACACAAATAAACTAACCTACCTAAATCGAAATTATCGAAATTTGTAGTATGTATACCTATACCAATGAAATTGAGTATGTAGTATGTACCTATAACAATAACATATCATGTACCTATAAGAAATGAAAAATATTGTGACAGAAACGCAGATTTGAAATTTGTTTTCCCTAAAGCGAGTCCCTTCAAATTTAATTTAAGTGAGTCACTAAAGATCACAATTATACATTTTACAAGATTCTAACTCATTTATTTTTCCGCGTACAAATTATTTCTCGTAAAGCAAATTAATTCCTTAGCATTATACTTCTTTCAAGATCTGAATAAATTTGAACGAGATTTCATAAAAAAATAGACGAGCTGAGGGCCCGCGGCTAACGCAAAATTACGTCTTTATTTACAAGTACCTAAACATTTTCTTCTCACTGGAGAGTTTAGAGTACCTACCTACATTAATAATTTTACTTTTTAGAGGGAGAATCATCATAGATTCAAGAATGACATCTAATCTGTAAGCAGGTAGTCTCGGGTCACCTATCAAAAATATTATAGACTTTCGACAACATTATGACAAATACAATAAAACGGATTATATAAATGTTTTAATTTTTATTATTTCTAAAAATAAGATAATCTAAACACACTTGTCTCCTCGTCGTCAGCTGCGCCATTTCGTCTTAGAATAGGAAATATAACTAAAAACAAAATTTAAATTTAAGTCCAGTAAGACCAAAAGAAAAAAATCTATAGACTACTTTCTCAATACTCGACTTCTACTTTCAGCAATAAAGCAATTAAGTTTACTTTTTTACTTTACGATTAAGTAAGTAATATCTATCTACATCATCATCATCAACATCAACATCTACATCTTATATATGTACGTACGTGCGGCAAAGAGATTGTTGCTACTAGTTAATAATGCATTAACGTATTCTGACTCTGCTCGAACGGAATGATTGACATCTATTCAAATACTCATAAATTAGTTTTTTTGCTCTTTACTTCGAAATGTATAAGAATTCATTACACATTTTTTTTCAACATTCATTGTTTTTTTCCATCAAGCATTAGATTTTTTTTCTGTCTGAAGATGGATGCATATTATTAATTAATTATTTTAAAAATCATAGAACTTACATCTGGATCCTTCTCGTACGAACATTTGTGAACGTCGAACGCTCTTTGGCACCTGTCTTTGCCTGGCTTATCTGAAAACGAGAGCCAACTTCCCAAAATTAAAAAAAACTCATCAATAGTATTTTAAGCGCAACCAAAAATACAGCCAGCCTTCTTCGACTTCAGGGGGCAAATTACACAGTAACTGGAAGACGGGACAAATAGTAATACTTATTTAAGGTACACCAATCACAGCATTCATAATAATTGAACAGCTGTATGATTGATTCCAACTATTTTTCTTTTTGCTTATGTGACGCAAAGAATTAAATTTATTAGCACTTACCTAAATGTTTGCAAGAGAAAATCATGTTGGTTGTTCTATCGTAGTACGCTTCAGGTATCAGGCTTACTAACATGTCATAGTCCACCACGTCGTTTTCATCAACCTGTTCATGAACAAAAGGTAACCTGGCAATATCAATCAATCTCATAATTCTCTTACTCTCGTCGTCCACCACCACCATTCATATTCTTCCTTACACTATTATAGGATTGTCGAAGCATTATTCGTCTTAACAAATATATCAATACATTTTTTTCTTGTAGTAAGCTCACGGCCAGCCTGAAGTGATACGAAAATTAAGGGATAATTTTATTAAATAAATTGTTTTTAACGTTGCGCCTTAATTTATTTTTCCTTAATCTTACGGTTTTCGACACATAGTGAACCACGATTCTATAAAATGACTGTCCGACTATTGGCAAGCAGGCGATGATCGACTGAACTTGAATATAATCACTATTTTGTAGCGCACCTCATTGGCAAACCATTACCGAAAATATTGCGGCGTCGCTCATACATGGTAAGTCGACCTTGGTAAGAACCGCAATACATTTAGTTTAGTAATATTTAGCTTCTTCTTAGTCGGGCACTCTTGTCAGAGGGGTCGTGGTTGCGCTGACGAATTATATGGTGGAAGGTTTGGTGAGCATTTCCGAGGGTGGCTCTCCAGGCGATGTGCTTCCATTTCTGACGGTTAGAGGCGTCGCGAGTACACTGGACCATGGACCAATATTTAGCTTATAACTATTTAAATAATAATACAGAATTAAATTGCGCCAATTTAAAACAAATAAATTTATAGTATAGACGATTTCAAAGCATCGTACCATAAATACTTTCTCATATAAGTATGTTTTAAAATGCAAAGCCAACGAATTGAATTAAAAATAAATTAAATGTCTATTTGTATCTAATTTCGTGTACACGGCGAGGGTGGAGAGAGGAACAAACAAAAGCAGATAACTCACGAGGCTCGCTTCCTCCAGGAGGCAAAACATATAGCACTTCAATTTCGCATCCTCCTTAAATATGCCGTTTTCGCAATTCCTTATATCCTCTGGGGGCAAGTGAGAATAAAGACTGTTTAATGTACGCAAACATGAGACATTGTGTAACAAAATAATAATACCCTTGAAATACAGGTATAGTCGGAAGAAGCCGGAATAAAATTATTCATTTTCATAGATCGACGACGTCTATATACTTTAGGTCTATTTTTTCTTCTGACTAGTAGGTACGAAAGTAGGTACATGAAATTGAATAAAAAGTAAGATATACTTCATAATTAGGCTTTTCTTAAAAAAATGCATACATGTTGAATATGGAAACACTTTAGAAAGTTAAATCCCTTCGTTACGCAATTTTTTTTTTTAATCTATAAAAACCAAGCATACTTACCTACTTGGTTTTGAATTTAACTACGAACTCAAACCTTGATATTACCTACCATAACGGAAATAATCACACAGTAACGATTATACAGTTAATGGAAATTGGTCTATTCTGGCCGCAATAGGAAGGCTGTGGTTGGCTTAGCCGCGCCGATTGTTTAGCGTCATCCACATGCTAACAGTGAACAAAGGGGAAATAAAATTTTCTTTTGAACACTCACCCTCGGCGACCCCTGTTTTGGCGACACACTCGTCGTGAACGGTTTGTATTATTTCTTTGATTTCCTCACTGAAAACCTGTAATCAAAATATAGTTACATTTCCATTTACCTCTGATCTCGACTATAACGTTTTGCTGTGCAAAACTGAGGGCAAAAATACTTACCTACAAGTAAATATAGATCATTGTGTTGTTGTTTAGTAACATTATTATAAACTGTATTGAAAAGCTGCATGGACTTTTGTTCTAGGAACACAATAGTGTTCCCACGGGAAAGGATCCATATCTATTTAATGCTTTTTTACTTGGGTAAATAAAATTTACCCGGGTATAAAAGCATGTCTAATCTATGACGGGATAGTATAAACACTTTTTTCACATTTTTCCGCTAATTTAAAAAATACCATAATATCTTAAGTATTCTGCAGTATTATTACAAACTTTTTCATAAATATTGGTGGCGGCTACTCATAAATTCAGTTTACACCATTTTGTAGGCTATTGCATGTGTTACATGGCTGCAACACGAAAGCTGTGTTTCAAAGGCCCGTAACTCAGATAATATGATATTTACAAATTGTCTGCCTTCACTAGGCGTCTACATTATTTTTCATTACTCATACTCTGAAAGTAGGTCTGAAGTTGCCTGAGAAGCGGGTTGAAAGTAATACTTTTCAGGCCCGGGAGTTTCGCTTTCAACTGACAGCTGTCAAATTATAAAAAAAAAACTAGTTCCATTTTCACATTTCTATGGAGCCATGTTCAAACTTTTTCTACAGTCACTCAATTACAGCACGATGTAAAATTGAAATAACATAAAGTTAAGTATTAATTCAAGAAAATATTTTTTTAAATGACTTAATTATAATTTAGTTTCAACAATTTATTTAAAATAACATAGATTTGGGCAAAATATTTAAAGATTAAAATGAAAAATAATGGCTAAATAATGAAGTTGGCCGGCCAACGAAAAAAAAAAACAAAATAGGCGGCAATCCGATTTTTTTTTTCGAGTTGTAGAGTATTGTTTATACTTCCTTGTATTATTTCTTTAGCCAATTCCTGTTTTTATTTTTATTTTCCTTGTATTCGTAATGAAAAGCACAGTGTTTACCTCGGGTGAAAGATTTATTTTGTCCCTTGAACTATTAGCGCCCTCGCTACGCTCGGGCGCCAAACCCAGTCTCGGGACAAAATAAGTAACTTTCACCACTCATGTAACAATGTACTATTATTAGCTTCGTTAAAAGTATGTACCTACCTCAATTGGACATAGTTTTGCAGTATGGAACCAACCTAATACTTTTGCACTGGGGTTGTTTTTGGTCTGTAGACGGATGTATGAGTTGGTGCGTTTTTGCAAATCTATGCTCAATTATTATTTACTTTTGAAACATCATGTATACGGATATTTTATAAAAAAAATACTACAGCATCAAATCACTGGCTCATACTCGTAGGTAGAATGCCACGGGCCCGTTACAACTGCATTATGTAGTTATTGAGTACGTAGGTTAGATACTACATAGATACCTGATACCTATCTAGATAGACCTACATCTGAGTCAAATAATGTTTACGTGATATGATTAGTTCGTGTGCAGGGTACAGACCGCCTCTTGATCTACCCAAGTCGCCTTTGTGAATACCGCGGGGGGAAATAAGTCGTTTCAATATTAAAAATGAGATAACATTCTCAAAGAAAATATTAAGTCGTGATTCCAGTGGGATCTGCCCGATGCGCATCAACTTGTATCATAACGTTAAATATTCATTTAAATGGTTAAAAGACGTTTCCATTGTTTCACTTAGGTACATTGAAGTATATTTTTACAAGTCGGTAAGTAATATGTATATTATGTAATTGACGTACCTACCTACCTATTTAAATATTAGTTATATATGAATTATTCGCAGTTAGGATTTTTTTTTCTTAATTCTATACATATAGGATGGGATTTTTTGATAATTAGCCTAATAAGTGCGAGTCTTTGTGCAAGCGAAACGCATTTAGTAAGTAGGTACTCTAGTTTATGTACCGATTTGAGATTTAGTAATTTACAATTCCACATACGAAACAGACAACAAAAAATACAAGGTATTATTGCTACATACTGTGTTAAATCACAGAAACACAAAGTACCTACCTACTTACTAACAAATTCACGGTGTTGAGTGACATTATGATGTAGGTATCAATGGAGACAGCAGCTGAAGACGCACCCGATGCATTACGTATTCGCTCAGGCGACGTTGAGCAATAGTGCGAGCGCGCGGCCGCGCCCGCGCCGCGCCGCCGCCCATCCATCAGGCGCGCCTCGCCAAACACTTCATAACACCGACGTGTGACAAATTCACCGCTGTCTTTAAACGTGAGCCGGCACTTGTATGACGGAAGGTGGCGCTATGTTTGTTTACTTTAACTACATACATTTAATTTATTTCGGTGTGGTTGGAACACGCTGTCGGTACGGACGCTAATTTATAAAAGTTATAATACTAAAAGACTCTAAAAGATATAGGTATCGTTGAAGTGAATAAAATAATCACTTGACTCTAGGTTAAATCTAGGTGACAATAAATTTACTAGCAGGCTGAGTTCTTAGTCAAAGTCAAAGCGTTTTTTTTGGTTAAGGCCTATGGGGGCACTTACAACTTGTCAATTTTACTTTTTTTTTCTTATATCTACACCTGTTTCGGTGGGTTAATTATTGAAATTTGATGAGTCAAATTAATGAATGGTAATTAATATAACATTATTGAACGATTTCAATTAATAAGGTAGGGTTACAAATTCACCGGTTTGTCCTTCCCGCCGTGAACAAGCCCGATCAGGAACAGGAACACAGACAGCGTCACGGTGAACATGACGCTCCGCCGCTGCGCCAGTGGCCCTCACTCCTGCAGCCTCATCTTATATCACCTCTCCACTCACCTGAATCGTATAGTTAAAGCTAGTTACCCGAACCCAGTGATTAAGGCGTTAGCACGACGCCTCATCGCACGCCACAACCGGTGGGTAATCATTAGGCGGAAACGTTTCGAAGCATGAATGAATAGGCGACAAACTGAACTGCAACACGTAATTAAGATTATTTTCTACAAATGGAGTGGAGGAAATGAAGTGGCTGACAAAATTTCTGCAAAAAATACATTATACAGCGTTTTCTTTAAATGTTTAAATACACCTTTAAATGAATCACTCTTTCTACACTTGCGCTATTGTGTAAATACCTATTACCAAACTAATAAATGCTAGTTTAGCATATTGTTCGTGTCAAAATATAAATAAAATATCATCATGCCATTAAACAGGTAGTGGTTATCTGGTAATTCGACAACCCTGTATAAGTAGCGATCGAGCGTTCTATCTCAATGTATGCGAAATTATATACGTACGTGTCCGTGTAAAACAAGACAAAATGACCAATAATTAAAAATGCCGTGTCGGTAATTAAATACCTGCAACTACAAGGTAGGTGTTGGTTATCATCTACCTACATCATTGAATGTGCCATCTCAGTCAACCTAATATTATAACAAACTAACTATTAAATTATACACTTAGTATTCGAAGATCAAGTAGAGTAGCTAGACTAGAGCTCACCTACGTAGAGTGGCCGATTTTTCATTCTCAAAATGAGAGGCGACAGTTTTTCCTGAGTCATTTTCCAACTTTGGAACAATCATTCATTGTTTTCTCGGTGAACAATGAGTGGAAGCTTACGTGTTTTTGTGCGCCCGCCTCTATTGTGCCCCGCACAATAATAATTATAAAATTAATGTCATAATTTGCGATGTTCGCTTCGGGGCGGCTACAATAAGCGCCCCAGCGATATCAGACTTAATGATTATTAATGGTTTGAAGACAGCTTGTAAAATCACGCTTAACTTAGGCAGCCGAGTAGGAACATTGAACGTAAAACGTTCCTAAATATGTAGGGAAGTATGTAGCCTAATTACAAAAAATTACTGAAGTTTAAAAAAGCAACGAGTTAGCTAAGCTATTTTATATTTATTAGAATAAATTATTATTGCCCTAAAAGGTTAATAACTGGGTCATATGGTATTATGATTGCTTTACTAACGTACCAAAAGTAGGTACCTAGGTAGGTAGCAGGATTTGTACAAAAACAACTTTTACAAATGTTGCAATTTACCTATAGGTAAGTACCATAGCCCATAAATATTGATAGGTTCCCGCAAATTACAATACTTGGACGCCTAGCCAGGTTAATGCTCCGTTTTAAACATATCCGAATATCTTCCACTCATATACCTAGGCCGTGTCGGTGTGCAATCGACATGAAAAATCCATTAGAGTTGTTTTCGTCGGCGACTGGGCCCATAGGCGGCGCCAGTGACCGTGGCTAAGAGGATTCGTTGCTTCCACCGTGTGCCATGCAGCTGTGCATGCGCATTCCACGGCCGCCTGTTCGACGGCAACACGCAGATATGTAGGTAGGTATTGTTTTTATAGTCGATCAGCTTTGACTCAGATTCTGCCCAACAATAGGAAAAGATTTCTAGACCACGGCCAAATAGAATCGATACGAAAGTAAAATAAGTTCGAGGTCGCCAACATTCAGTCGGCCATTTTATAAAGTCGTTTATCAGTGTTGGATATCGTTATCATCATTATTATATTAATATGTGAAGCAAAAAACTGTGTACCCCTTTTTACGAAAATTGCGCGGACGGAGGAGTATGAAATTTCCCACACTTATAGTTTATAATAATATAGAGTAGGAGTGCAATATGCTAATATTGTTTTAAAAATTATGTTTAAAAATACATTAATCTAATAAATAATTACACACATTACCATGAATTGTCACACACACATTTGGAACCTCCACTCGGTAACTGACTGACTGTCTGACTGACAAACTGTGACAGTTTTTTTTCTTTATTTCGGAGCGGGACTTCCATAGTGCATTCTGCGTGCCAGTATCAATCAAGAAGGTTTTTGGGTTTATGTAATAGTCTTAGACAATAGAACCTTAATGACGTCTAATATTAAAATGTATATGAATTATGGTCGAATTTCGACCGCGGGTGACTACTAGTAATTAAAAATAAATAAAGGTGAAACGTTTAAGCAACTGATCTAATACAAAAAAAAACATTATTATAATATTGTTTTCTTATATTTACGCGAATACTACACATTGAAATAAAACTATTTTTACGGATTATATCGCGTTTATTTACTTTCTTATGTTCCCATTATAATACTTAGATAGGTATATACCTATACCAAGCTTGTAACATTGGTAGCGTAAGTTCAATTGGCGCTCGACTCTACAACTTTATAATGCCATTCGCTGTTAAAAAGTTTACCCAAATACTCGTATTGTATGTAAGCTCGTCCGTCGCCGTCTTGGGATAACAAGTTAACTTCCACTACAAAGTCCTAGTCGTCACATTCACGAGTCAAAGCGCACATGTCTTCATCCTCCAGCGAAGATAGGAAGGACAGTCTGGAGGTCACGGGAGAAGGATTGTATAACCAGTTGTTTTACAAAACAGCTGAACAACGTTCAGTTGGATTGCCTTTGCATAATATATTATCTATGATTTATGATATATTGTATACATATTATAGGTATATTTCATATAGCGGCCCGCCCCAGCTTCGCACGGGTACATTGCGGTTACATTATTCGAGTTTTAGCTTACTAAAACCTTAGATCCCTAATTTTTTTATAAAATAAATTATAGCCTATGTCACCCGGGAATAGAGTAGCTTCCCAACAGTGAAAGAATTTTTCAAATCGGTTCAGTAGTTTCGGAGCCTATTCATTACAATCAAACAAACAAAGTTTTCCTCTTTATAATATTAGTATGATTATTTATTATATATTTGTTTGGTATAGAATATAGATTAACCACTCCCGCTCCAACGTCATAATACGCCCAATCTGTCAAGCCTCGCTGTCACTTTGCCTGCCCGCGGTGGTAAATGTCATGACTCGTAAAATACCCTCTCATTCAAATTCTATTGCTATTATCGTCTGTCTGATGACTGTTTTAGTTTCTTGAACAAATAGGCTTTATGTTACATAATAAACAATCATTTTATTACATCTCATGAATTACAAATCATCTGTTGAAGTCAGTGTACGGGATAAAATTGCATTTTTGTTGTATTATGTAGGTTTCTGAAATAATCACTGCACTAATTGAAACGAAATTTTGGATTTATTATAATGAATTTACATACAAGTAATCAAACAACAGCATTTTTTTACATATCTTATCGAAGAGATTTAAAATAATCGAACTCAAAGTACACAGTGCGCGCGGCAGCGCCTATGCAATAACGTAGTTCAACGCATGAATGTTTATATCGTAATCACAGTCTTGACGTGTTGTGTATAAGAGAAAATATTATTAGTATACTCTGCAAACATTTACTATCTAATTTCCATGCATGATTTGTAAAAATATATCACTTTTATTCACGAAATTCCGCGATTTCTGGCACAAGGGAACAAATCGAATCATATTTTTGACAGCAGTTATTTTCCATTATCACCCGTTATTGGAACTTTCAAAATGTAAAACATAAATCAAAACAATATAGCTCTTCTAATGTAATACACTCTTGCTGACGTTTTATAGAAATAAACAATGATATGGCCCTTCTAAGGTGACTCTTTTTTTGTTATGGTTTTGATGTTTTGATGTCGAACACTCATACACTTCGTAGTGATGGGGGGCGCGCCGATACGATACTTATCGATAAGCCGACTGTACGAAAGAGCGTTTCTGAACCTTCTAATGAATAAATTATTTTGTACATTTATAAAAGTATTTGTTTTGCGTACTAGGGCTTGCATTTTCAGTATTCCAATAATAAGGGAGGCTTTATTCGAATATTCGACTATTCAATTTATAATATTATATATTTTTGATTATCATATTTTAGCTAATATTTATTAACAAATATAATAGTTTATAATTGATGGTACAATGTCATTAGTTATTCCTGCATCTACTACTAATATATCGACCATGGAGTGGTTTAAAATGTCAATCTAAATGCTAAAGGCGATTGAAGGCACTATGGAGTTAAGAATTAGACTTAGATTTTCTGTGTATTTTTTCGTGATAATATTATATTTTTTGTTAATTTGTATAATATGAACAAAAATATAAGGTTTTCATTCAGGTTACATATTTTCTCCGACGAACGGCTTAGGTGTAAATTACGATTAAACTCTTTTTTAATTAATTAAAAATCTTTACAATACTTTTATGAAACTTCAGTGTGCGTGAGTTCGTAATAGTTCTCCTACTAAACGGCTTGACCTACTTTTCTAAATGACGTGCATAAGTAGACCAGTTCATAAACTGTAATATGTTTGTTGATATAATATCTTAGATCCTATTGCTCACAGTTTGATTTGAGAAGGAATCGAAGTTGGAATCTGCTAAACATTTTCAGTCCGGGACTGTATTTACTAATATATAAGCCCTCTTCATATTGAATTATCCTGATTGACTGACTGACTCATCGAACACAAAATTTTGACTATATTTTATAACTTAGGTACCTAGGCAATAAGAAACGATTTTTGAAAAATTTTGCACTTAGGGGCAATATGGCAGTTTATTTAAAAATCTAATGTATTTCGAATTTTCAACCGCTAAAAATGTTTGTAAAAGTGTGTAAAGTTTATATGCTCACATATTTGCACAAATATACCTATACATTTTACACATTCAGTATTATTCGAATACTGAAAATGGCCGAATATTCGGGGTATTCGGTTGTGGGCAGAAGCTAGTGCCTAACAAAGTTGTCTGTGACTTGAAACGTTAACTTAAATTCAATAAAAAAAATTTTTTTTCACATATTTCCTGTTTTTTTCGTATAGAGTTAAAAAATATACAAGGTATTATTCACTTATCATGTTAAAGTTATTATTATAAAAAAAAAACAACAATATTCACAAATATTTACGTATGTATTCATTTTTGCTACTATTTGAATAATTCGAATACCATCTTAAAAATGTCTAATATTCGAATATCTAAAATCATAGAATATTTGCAAGCCCTAGTGTTGACTCGCGGGCGGCAGAGCTGGAAGGACCTGGCGAACCTCGCGCCAAAGAGGTAGAGGCGGATCTGTAAAATAAAAATGTAAATGTAGGGCGATCTGAAATAATAAACACAATTAACAATTAGTTTACACAATAATTCAAAAGTAATAAATAAAAGCACAAAAATACTAAACTATTCAAATATACTTACATTTTGACCTGGTGGAGCCAACTCGTACCCCTCCGCCTCCTCCAGGTATTCAAAATATACCGCCTCGACGTCGAGGTACTAGGGTTCCTCGAACTCACTGCCCTCCGAGTCGTGAGTCCGCTAGGAGGCTTAGAATGTGCTCCGGCACCACGAGTTCCCCCACATTCCAATTGGCCATTTCCTAAAATACATAAAAGACAGTAATGAAAATATAAATAGTAGTAGGTGTCATTGTTTTTTTCCACAAAGCTGAGCCCGCGACTTCGTCCGCGTGGAATTTAACTTAACAAAAAAGCCCGCTCGCGCGTTATGAGCCCGCGCAACAGGACCCATATTTAAACATTTTGTTTTTCTAACATAAAAGTAGCCTCAGTTACTGTTTATAACATCAGATATCTACCAGTGAAAGTCCCGTCAAAATCGGTCCAGCCGTTTCGGAGATACTCTTTGATTTCATGTGTTTTTATTTTTTTACGCGGAACCCTAATTATTTTTCTAAAATTAAAGTAGCCTAAGTTACTTTTTATAACGTCAGCTATCTGCCAGTGAAGTCCCGTCAAAAACGGTGCAGCAGTTTCGGAGATTACCCAGTACAAACACAGTTTTTTTAAATTGCGTTTTTGCTATAGGTGTCTTATGTACTTTCATATGCATTTAGTGAAAAGGTCTTATTTTGATATTACAAACAGACACTCCAATTTTATTTATTTGTATAGATTACATTACTATTCAAATAAATCCGAGAATCAAAATAATCGTTTATCGATAATTTTATCGACATGACCACGCACTACTGGGTTAGCTCAATACACTAACTAGTAGCTATTGACTTTAGGAACTAAAAGTCAATTACTTACTTTTTATAAACTTTAAATTGGAATTGGATATTTGTACACAAAACTGTTGAAATCTACCAAATATTATTGAAAATATGAATAATAACTAGTTATTACGCTATTATGTACATCATAAAGCCACTAATTTGTAGCAACTCAATAAAAAAAACATTCAAAGTGTGGCAGAATTTCTGCCGAACTCGTACAACATTAGAATTGTTGGTTCAAAAAACACGTTTTCTGGCATTGTTTTATCAAAATTAATATCTGAGTACTTGAAATAAACACTTATAATGAAAATAAAGCCACTTACCGGTAAAAAAACACAAATTCACACCACAGAGTATACAAGGGTATATACTAGTTTCACACTAAAAGAGAGTCATTAGCGGGAGGCCGTGACAATGTTACGCGCGCGAAATGACTGAAGAATGAAACTTGATTTCTGGCCGATCACAAGCCACGATATTTCTTTTATAGCTTATTATGGTCGTGGAAAATCATGCCACATCAGTACCAATTTGTTTCAAGCCAAAATACATCATAATATCTAACTAGAAAATTGAATATTGAAAGCTTGTCCAGCCGACACCAATTGGTGTCGGCGAGGCTCAACGGTATGGGCGCTAAGACACCAATTGGTGTCGGTGAGGCTCACCACGTTAAGGGATTACATAGATACTTTTTTTAATAACTACGTACCCAGAAATCCTGCTATAAACAATCTAAGTTAGCGGTTTTATAAAACAGCTAATCTTAATATCCATCTATGACATAAGTAAATATCATTTGTATAATAAATATAGCTCACATAGCCACTATCTTTGTTGAATTCTCATACTCACACAAGAAATATTCACTTAAGTAGGTAGCTACCAACTAAGTTGAGAGTCAGCCCTAATGATGACATAACTTCACATAACTAAAACAGGAACATCATTAATTTGTAAAGAAATAATCATTTGGAGATAGTGAGAGGAGTCGAGTGGAGAGGACGGAGTCGGGAGACGTCATTACCGCAATCAAAGCTGGCGAGACCGCAGCAAGCGTCCCGCGCCGCGCGCCGCTAACGACGAGTGCTCTCGATAAAAAATTAAAAACACGTGCAAGCCCAGCCTGAGGAAAGTTTTAATGAGACCAGGTAAGTACCTACTCGGCTCTCGTTCCAACTACAGATACATATAACCACCTGTCTCGGATACCTGTATCTATATAATATAGGTATCCTAATAATATATCCAATGGTTGTATGTCTCTTAATTTCAATCATGTTGAATGTGGTGAAAACGCTGGGTACTATTTCGATACTTACTTACTAATATCGAAGTAAAATATTCAAACAGGTAAAAACTATAAAAATAAAACTGATTTATAACGCACGCGGATATTCTTTTTGGCAAGGTGCATTTTCCATTTTATGCATGTCGATACGTTTTGGGAAAACATAAAAAATCCATTAGATTTGTGCATTGGCTTAACGAACGGCGCGCGGCGACGCTGAGCGGGGGGGATGTGGCCGGGAGCGACGGAGGGGCTAACTTCAGTTGACCGTACGTAAGCGGCTTTATGGCTTTCCCATCAACATCACCGCGGATAGGGATGGCTCATCAAACATCAGAAATAACGTGTGCATGGTGCCGACCTAATTTGGGCAGGTAGTCACTAGTAGAGATCACTTCTAGGGCGAATGTTTTGTGTAGAGTACCTACGTAGCCGTAGGTAGGCTACCTTACCTGCAGATAAAGTAGATTTAGTAGCTGTACCTTTTTCGAATAAGTAGGTACCTACCTCCTTTTTTATACGCAATTGAGTAGGTAATTAGAGTAATTTCCATAACCCTTTCCAGAAAAATGATAATTAAAAAACCGGTCAAGTGCGAGTGGAACATGCGCCCTGAGGGTTCCGTACAATATTGTATTATGATTTTAGATAGTTTTTTCCATTCCTGGATTCCAATATCGATACCGGCAAGATATTTTAATAATAAATAGTTTCCAAAAATGCTTAAACAAATTCGGGAACCGAATACAAACTGCAACCAAACTGAATACAAACTACAATACAAACCCTTATTTTACACACTTAGGGGTGGAATTTTACAAAACGCTGAAATGAATATTTTTTATTTGTAATAAGTAGCCTCAATACTTATTTTCATGTCTCTAGGTTAATTATTTTTTTTTACCCCATAAAAACTTTCACCCCCTATTTTATGCACTTAGGGGTGGAATTTACCAAAATCCTTTCTTAGTGGATACTTGCGGTATATAAGGTATTTACTGTCAAAATTTCATGATTCTAACACCAGCGGTTTGGGCTGTGCGTTGATTCCTTTGTATTGATAAGTGAATTTGCGAAAAGTATCAAAATATGTGACATAAATCGTATCCGTATCTTTTGATTGCGTTGACTTAGAAGCCTAATTTTTTTACACCCACAAGGGACCATAGCATTTGATATTTGGTATTAATTTCAACTTGATAACTCTACCCGTTTCTGAGAAAAAAGGTCTTGACAGACAGACAGACAGACATACAGACAGACAGACAGACAGACAGACAGACAGACGGACAACAAAGTGATCCTATAAGGGTTCCGGTTTTTCCTTGTAAGGTCCGGAACCCTAAAAATGTTACGAACAGCACTATTAATTATTCAAAGAGCATACAAAAGGTGTAATTTGAGATGATTCATAAAACAGACAGTTTTGATTGTTCACAATAACCTTCCTTCACGCCGCGCAGTCGGGTAAAAACAGGAATAAATTGCGAGAATCTTTGCAAAACAATAGTTTGAAATGGTGTACGCGAGAAAAAGCCGGATGCAAATGCCATTCATATTAATTAGCAAAGCGAGACGGGGCTTTTACGAAATTAGACCGTGATTTCAGTGAAGATTTATTGTTGTGTTTGAAATGGTTTTCGTAGCAAAGGTAGCCATTTAGACGCAGCCAAATTGGCGTTTCCAGAGTGGGTTTTAAATTGAATTGACTGGAGCGTTTGTTTGCTTTGAACGGTGACTCACGGAGGAATGTAGGAAGCTGCTATTTATGACCCCATACACGGTGCGGAAAAGTATAAGCTTGAAGCAAATGATTGATGAGGCGACGGGCAGAGCAGGGGACCGGCAAAGCGATAAGGTAGGTATCTTTAGCCAATTATCCACTTAGGATAGTTATGAAGGTATACGTATGTAGTACCTAACTATAGAAAGCTATAAAGGGCATTTCTCAACCTCGTAATGTTATATTTATAAGTAATCCCCTGGCTTAATTTACGGATAATTTAAATGCACATATGATAAATGGTTGCTACTGAAATAACTGTAAATTAATACACAACACTATAAACGTAAACATTTTTTATTTTATTTTATCATCATAAAACATTATTATTCTTAATTTAATCACACAAGCCTACCAGCTTGTATTAGGTAATACAAACGATCCCTCGTGATAAAACTACCTACAGTCGACTCCGGTTAGGTTTCTTTGTGTTTGTCGCTCGAGAGGTTAATAAAAGGACGTCTTTCACACTCACAATTGCCATAAACAAATGAAGCCTAGCCGGAGCCCTTAAGTTACAGTGGCGCCCAACGTGGTACCTATGTTCAGCACGCAAAGGATTTGGGTTTGTGTAGTTTATAATGGCGCTGCGGCCACTTACAACCACCGTCGACACAATAGGAATCGAAAGACGTTACAAGAAAATATACATCAGTATTCCAAAATTACTTTATTCCTATATTTCGGGAGTTACCAACTTTATAATGTTTAACAATGCAATATGTTGATTTTAAAAACATGTGTGTTCGTATACTTTAGAGTCCTTTGGGGATAAATCGATCCAAGTCTGTAAGCGGTATTAAGTACTTACGCTTTTATCTTGTCATCTTGTACTATCGCTCTCAGACTGAAGATCGATTTATTAATGCTGGCCCAAGTGCGTTAATTTCGTATGAACCATCGGTTAACAATCGTAAACATAGAACAAATATTTAGTATATAATATAGTTTACGTTTGCCATTGTTAACCTGGTGTCATATTATTGTGCTTATTTGTGTGTACAAAGTTACTTTTGATGTTGACTGTACCTACATAATTACAAAATAGTATAGTCTTTATTATAGTTGCATCTAGCATGAATACCTACATATTAAATAAAAAAATATAAAAAGAACATTTTTACAAAATCAACAATTATTAGCACTTTACAATAGGATACGATAATATAAACCTTATCATCGTAGTCTTTTAAATTGTACTCAAATAAATATAAAAATGCAGTCCATACATTGTAATAAGCAATGATTTTTATACGAATAAAATACATTTAATAACACTATAAAATAAATAGCCTTATTTGTTCAAAAACTCACTACATTTTTAGGAAACATGATCTATTAAAATATACCTTAAACGTATTACAAATCAATAAATTAAATATTTTTTGATATATCTATCACTACATCTTATTACGTCACAATTTTTAATACTTGAATAGCCTTATTAAACTCCTCATACTAGTAATTGAAATTTACAAAAATATTTAACCTACAATTTACCTATTTTCATGTTGGATTGTTAATGACTCTTTGACTTATTACAGGGTATTACAAAAGTGTTGTGTACTCTTTAATTATTTATATTAATATTTATTCCAACAATGTTTAAAAATATATTAATGAGCAGTAGTTTACATAAGCTATACCCAAACGGTTGCGAGCGGTCATGTCGCTCCGTAAAATTGGGAAGACATACAATTATAAGTTTGAGCTATGACTTCACAATTGAAAATTAATGTCTGCGCTGTTTAAAATTGCTACAATGCACATTATGGTCCGTCAAATTGGTTTTATCACAAGCAGGGTGGCGGTAATGGTATATCAATCAATTTGCACACTTCTAATAGGAAATTTTTCAATATGGCTGCCTGATTGTCCCTGGAGCCATTCACCTTTATTGTAGGTATAAATGTTGGGTTTAATATGTGCGTGTCTTTGCCGTGTTTCATCAATAACGCTGATCCGTGATCTGTGTTGGCACAGGTGCTGATTGGATCTGGATCAACCTTCATTTGTTTTGCACACTGTAACAATAGTAATCGTAATTGATTTAAATCGCAAGGTTGTCTTTGTGCATTAGACATTATTATACATCAAGTATTTTAATTGCTGAATAGTAAATATAAAATGTCCTCAATAATATAAAGAAGCCTTGCCATTTATGGAGAAAAGTAGGTACTTATAGAGGATAACATGGCAATAAATAATTATGACAGAGGATTTAATTTTATGGGTTATGGTGGGACAAGTTACCACTGAATAGATACTGTTGTATTATAAAGAGATGGCAGGATGGCATTGTCTGAAATTGGTACAAGATAGGGATGTGGCAGGGCAAGGGAAAGGAACACTTGCACCCAGTAATAGGATTACCACAATAATAAAACAATAAGAATAGGGCTTGGATTTTAAAAAAGGATGAATTCTAGTTTAAGTCATCATGTTGAGAGAGCACTCTAATTCAATTTAGACATATCTATCTGTATTGCTATCTTTTCATGGGGATAATGTATGAGGAAGATGGAAATTTAAAATAAAATAATAATTATTATTATGAATATGATTTGATGGCAACAAAATAGACTTCAAATATTTACCCTCGCAAGTGCACCATCGGCATCTATATTGTCTGTGATCATGCACTCTGTTATTATCACAGAACTGGTCATATTCTTAAGAGCCTCTATAGCACAGGCATGGATTTTGTTGGCATAGCACTCTTCCTCACCATGTTGACATCTAAATGAGTACTTTCCATTTTCTACATGGGTCTGGAATAAGAAATATAGTGTCATTATTGAAAGGGGTAGCAAACAAATTAAAAAATAATAAATATGGTAAGTGTTGGCTCTAGAACAGTGGGGTATTTTCAATCAATGAAAATGAGTAGGCTTCACTAGGTGAGCAGGTAGATATACTTTATCCAGCTACCATACATAGATTATTATAATGCCCACATAAATGAAAGTTTAATCTGTTACCTAATAAAACAGCACCTCGTCATTGGAACAGTTTTACTTACAGTAGCCTTTCCATAAGGAACTAATGTTACATCTAAAAACTCTGAAAGCTTTTCAGTGACAGGTCCCAAATGTTTAACAAAAAAATGCTTTGAGTCCGGACACAGAGCCTCATAGTACACCCGTACTTTGATTTTGTCTTGTTTATGCCTGTTGTACTTGTCATCTTCTAACTCTAGTATGTTGGCCTGGAAACAAAAATAATTCATGAATTCAGTCCACAGGATTGTTTCCACTGACACAATACTTGTATTGATTTATATAAGTAGCTGCCTCTATTTTGTGACAGCTCAAAATAAAATACAACAGCATACACCAATAAAAGTAATGCATCAGTGTAAGCAAGGGGTAAGAAACTTTGAATTAAACTTACATTATTGTTATGAGTTGTTACCTAAATATTGAGCCAAATCATACAAAGTGTTTCGGAACATCAGTACCGACGAGTTTTTCAAGTACTTATGACCAACCATATGTCCAACTATTGATACTTATCTAATCAATTATTTAAATCGTCTTGTCACCAATTTTTCCGCAGTGATACAAATATCGAATATGTAACGGTGCATGGGTAGTATTTTTATAGATAAACAGCTTACCTCTGATAATTGCGTGGCTGACTCGAGTAATAGCGAACTGTGCGCTGACTTGTCGGGCAACAGGCGAAAAGACTGCCACAATATTAACACGACCAACAATAAAACTATTAATCTATATCGATTACATGAATACAATGCCATTTTAATTTATGGAAATTAATTCATATAATTATTATACCTGAAAACTATAAGTATACCGTAAATTCGGTAATGATACAATGGGCGCGTAGTGGTGAATTCATATCTTCATTCAAACATTACAGTTATAACTTTTAAACTGAATTTATAAAACAAAACCATTGCCACTGCATACGTACAATTATTATTTTTAGATTATTTTATAAAAATAAGCCCTCCACTCGGTTCGACTGAGTAGAGCAAAACAGAACTCAATTAGTGATGTACGGTTCGATGAATCCGGTAAAAAACCTGCTCTTCTTAAAGACCGGTACGTACCGGTTTTTTAATACAAACATTACTTTTATTAATACTTTGATTCCCGGTGGCACATTAATGCTAGTTTTATCATCTATCGGCAAGGTGCGGTGGCACAGTACTCTGTTTGCAGGACACAGACTAATTAAAACCGTTTTTCGAAAAAGCTATGGTATATTTTTGCTTGAAGTAATGTTATTCTTATTTGGCATTATATTCCACAAGTACTTAGACAGTAATAAAAAAAAAATGGCTTGTATCATAAAGAAATCACACTTCATTCATCAGTCTCTAACGCGTTGGTGAGTGAACGCACGGCCTCCCGACTTTTTAGTGATTTTTTTTAAATGAATTCATGAGTGGTTATAGTATGATTGTTTACTTTGTAACATACGGCCCCTTTATTCAAGAAACTAAAACAGTCATCAAAAGGGCGATAGTGCCAATAGAATTTGAATGAGAGGGTTTTTTACGACACTTGTAATTTGACGCCGCGATACGGCATATGACCGCGGGACTTCGGATGTGCGCGAATTAAACATCACGGGTGCCAAAGGGTTAATCTTATTACATACCTACTAAGTATAATGAACTTTAAATAAATAAAAGTTTGTTCGAATCTCTCACATTTACTAGATCACGAGCCATAACTGGCTGATCGCTCTCAGACTTGAGATTGAATTATTATTACAGGCCTTAAAACAAAGGGTTTATACCGTCGATACTGTTTAATTATGATTCCTAAGAAAAAATAAAATACTTGTCATATTTATATTTTTTGTCAGAATCACCGGTTCTCGAAATTGTAATTAGTACATCACTAGATATAATTTAAAAATGTCTGTGAGCAAGAGCATCATGAACCTTTTACTGTCACTGTCAAACGTTGCGTTAGGTTTTTGCAATTTTCCTGTTTTATGCAAAGATAGAGATTTTATGTACCTACCAAAAATGTACAAAAAAAAATGTTCCAGCCACCTACAATTCTTTAAATATGAGCTCAGGTAAATAAAATATAATTGTGGAAATAACAGGCGCAAGTTGGGCATAGTGCCACACCGGAGTTATAGGACTTCAATGTTGTACTAATTGTAGTGTATGTCATATAGAAATCCCGCGGAAAAATACGGAACTAAATCCTACACAGTATAAGTTGTATTGCAGCTTATACTATATCTCTGTATTTCAGACATGCGATTACAGCGCCGCGTCTAATGGGCTGAAATATAATGTAAACTATGCTGCCTATAATAAAAAATAATGGATTCATAAAATCTTTTTTTTTATAAAATAAATTTAGGTGGATACTTATATGTATACATTTCATGAAAATTGTGCTTTACTCAGTTAACTTTAGTAAATTGAATTTTTCTACATCATAAAATCCTGCCTTCACTTGTCTCCCACCGAAAAATCTACCATTCAGGTCTACAACTGCCTTGATAGCACTTTCAATTCGTTTAAATTCCACGAATATCCGTACAGCCTCATCATTTGGCGCATTGGGCAGTTCAAATATCACGACTTTCACAACATCTCCGTATTTCGTGTTACATTCATCTTTGACTTCAGGTTCTAATTCCTCATCAACATCACCTGGTCCAACCATGTTCTGAAAATAAAAGTTAAGTAGGTATATCAAATTACAAAACTAATAGACGGTGGGTACCACTTTCGTATTTTCCAAAGATGACACGAAAACAACGATTGCTATTTGTTGGATTATTCGTTCAGCTATTTTGCAGAGGGTTCTTACGAGCTGTGCAATATACTTTTATCAGTGGCATAGCACAATATAGGTAAATAAATATGTATAAGTTATACCAAGTAAAAATAATAAGTGTATGGCCTTATAGGTACAGTGCATACATACTCTCAGCAAAACCACTTTGCTAGGTGATTTCATTATTTCTGTGATAGATGGTTCTTGTCTTGAACCCTGTGGCGAATTAGATGAGTTAGGTGAATCTGTAACATAACATAAAACACTAATGATAGAGTTGAGATAAATGATACATAGTCTTGAAGATGTCATCAGTAGCAAGTTTTATGTGTTGGTGCATTTATAAAGGAAAATATACCTGGCCCTGGTAAAGCAGGCATGGCAAATCCAGGTGGAGGCATCACACTTCCATCTTTTTCATGGATAATGCGACCACCTCGCTTGGAAGTCTTCTCCACCTGAAGTGCCACTGACATCCCTTGCTCTTTTTTCCCCAATCCTTGTCCTTCCTGAAGAACACATTTTACATAATTAAATAATAAAAGTATTTAGTAAATGTATTTATGCACAACTGGTATGGTTCATGAAAGAACTGGTCTAGATGACAAATTAAGGTAATAGTGTTGAATAAAGAAGTTAAAACAATGATTTTATCAACTTACTTTCATACTTCTATAGACAGAAAAACAAGGCAAGCTACATATCTCAGAGGGGAGTGGGCTCTCTCACTCAAAGACATTCCTAAATACAACCTAGCAGAAAGGGACACACTCCCACAAGGATCTCTCACTTGGTTTGCTTTTGTGCAAAAACATAGGTCCATTGATCGTTCAGTATGCCTTATAACCTGCTTATATTATGCAGGGATAATAATATTCATACTGCATAAAAAAATCATAGCATGAGTCGATTACCTTGAATCCATATTTAGCCATAATTTTAGCAGCAATTGAACTGGCACCATAGCCACCAATTGAGAAGCCAGGTGCCGGAGTTTGTGCTTGCACATTTAGTGGTGGCGTTGGTGGTGAGGCGGTATCTACTGTAAGGGAAGGGGGAGGGGCTATGGCTGCTCCCACGGACCGCTTTGTTATCTCCTCAACTTCCTCCTCTTCGGGTTGCTGAAAAACAACATTTCTAGTAACAGTTACAAAATACCTGGAAATAAGAGTATCTTATCCTCATGTTATAATAGACTATGTACTCTTGCAAAAAACATTATGTAGAAGACAGGCGATGTGCGAGCAATACAAAGGAAAATCAAATATGTGTATTACCATAGCCACAAGTGTCTTCTCTGGAATAATATCTTCATCATCTCCGAATCTGCTCTTACGTTTCCTTTCTGATCTGTCACCCCTGTCTCCATCAAGCTGCAGTCTCTTTGCTTGCATTTCTGGAAATTACATACCAACATTCCATAATAATTCAATTTTGATTTCTTTATCCTTGATAAATATATATAAAGCACTATTATGTAGTATATGTTATGGTCGATAAGAATGAAGAATTAACTCACCTTTGGCAACTTTTTCATAATCATTAGGCCACATTGGATCATACTCATTTGCAACATTCCAGTCAAAGTCCTGGACATTCAGCGATGCAGTGAGTGTTTTCGGTTGTAAGTTTGGACTGTTTGAGGACTCATCGTCGTCTTTCTGTTTACTCTTTAGGTCTATTACTGGAGTAAGAACCTGATAAATCAAGACAATATTAAAACCAAATAGGTCTTCTCAATATTGAATAATGAATATAATATGGTTGTCGTTATTTACCTGAGTTGTACGCCGTGCTGCTTCTCTTTTGGGTTGCGTTACGGCTGCTTTTTTCAATTGCAACTGAGACTGCAATAATTTAATACCTGAAGACCACCCAGCTACTTTTTCAGTAGTCCGAGCTTTTATCGTATCTAAGTCGTCGTACAGAGACATTTTTAAAATATTAAGCAAAATATTTAAATAATCCTCGTTTTTGTCATAAAATAAACGCTTCTAAACGCATATTAATTTGTGAAATAAAGAAAACAACGACTTAATCTCATAATGAGCAATAATAATAAGTTGTCAAGAATTAGTGCAATCCAAAGACAAAAGAGCATATGGAAAGAAGTTAGATTAGATAGATAGATGTCATTCTATTTTTTCTGGTTAAGCACTACTTTTCCCATTTAGCCAGTGTAAAGTAAATTTATATTTTCTTATTATTATGCATTGAGTCCATTAGGGGCTTAGGCTACGCCCTACTCCACTCCACTCCCAAACCTTATGAGTTAATTATTATAATGAACATTATAAGTATTTATCATGTATATTGAATATATTTATCGAAATAAATACAGAAAGTATTCTTGCAAGGTGCATGTTTTAAGCACCTAACTACTATGATGTGCCGCACAACTTCCAAGCTTCCACATGTACCCTACAATCGTCCTATAATCACGCTATAATCACAACAGTACATACAGGCCTCTGATGGCGGATACATGCATACATGCCTTATTGTTCCAACCTCCTGTAATAAATACATATTTTTTTCTAATTAGTATGGCTGCATAATTACGTTTGCATAGTATTTTATTCTCTTTGATTATTGACATATTAGGTACATTTTGGGTACATCACATACATAATTTTAGTATTCATTTCGATTAAAGTTTTTTTCATAGTTTATAAAATTTTATTTAATCCTACTAAAACTAGATTATAATGAAATAAATTTCTAAAATGGGAACTATAACTAGTAGGGATACAAGGCGCATTAGTTTTGACAATACTTTTGCTATTAGTCCTCCAATAACTGTTGAAAAATCAATTGAAGATGAAACCAACATTGTTTTTGACAATTTGCCCCCAGTAAGTCTTATACCTACTTACCCATTTAGTTGAACGGCTTGACGCGACGTTTTGAGTGTTTACGGCTGGCTCCACGCACCATTTCTAGCTTCAAACTAGTTTCCTTTTCTTCATTTTAAGTGGGTACCCACCTACTTACCTTCCATTAGAGTACGTACCTACTTATGAATGGTACATACTTTTATATTGTTCTCTTTGGTTTCAGGAACCAACGCGGGAATTGTTACATAAAGACAGATATGCGGACTTACATGACAACAATGAAACAGATTATTGGGCGCAAAGAATCGAGTATCTCAAAAAAGAACATCAATCTATAAACAAAATCATTGAAACTGAATATGACAAAAAGATAGCAAGCACAAATCAAACATATGAACCACCCATGATAACACATGAGCGAATCCAAAAAATAAAACCGTGCTTTGACTGGCGAGCAAAGGTAAATAAATAATTATTCTTCAAAATTAGTAGTTACCTAGCTAAAAAATATGTTTACCTACGGATAAAAAGGTGAGCATATACATGACTTAAAATGGAAATCGATGTAGGTAAGTATTTGTAATGATTAATTCACAGATATTGCGGTGCTACGAAGATAATCCTCATCAGCCATTGGTGTGTTCAACAATAGTTCAGGCATTTGCGAATTGCGTCTCTAATTGCAGATTTGAAGACTAGTGCTAATGCTAAGTGATTGTCTCATTATTTATCCTACAATTTAGCTTTTTGTTCGTTTTGTTTTTGTGCATCATACTTACTTACTAGGTACCTACCTACCTGCCGTTATTTCTGATTAAGTATTTCCTATTTTTCAATCAACCGGTATTAGGGACTACCTAGTATGAAATTAATTAAAGTTTCGTATTTTAATTATTCTTCTTATTAAACATATTAGACCATTAAATTTTAAATATCCGCGGGCTTGGCCTGTCGGTATCCTTCTACTCGCCAGGTGCGTCTGGCGGGCAGCAGGTGCCATATTTTCTGTTAGGGCCGCACCGCGGCCATTAGGTTATAGATATGCATGCAACAGTGCTTATGTTAGGTTCTACAGTACAAGTACAAGTTGTAGGTACACACACGTCTGGCAGCGCTCCGTGTGAGAAATAATTTCAAATAAGGTGAAAAACCGAAGCTTTATAAAAGGTTTTGGGCACGATAAGTAGTACAGGATAAGTTATCTGTGGATAAAAATAATAATTTAATTTGTTATCAGAATTCAAAGTAGCAATCATTTTCCATGCTACGAACAACTTATAACTCTGTGCTACGCACCAACAATACGCACGCAAAATGAGTTAAAAAACAATTGCCAAAATAATATAATTGAAATGATACTTAGACTTATATATATTTTAGACGACCACTCGGTGGCGCTGTGGTTCTAGCGTAGGTAGGCCGCTCAGCTCACTGCACATGCAATGGTGGTTGCGGGTTCGATTCCCGCCGTAGCAAATTTCGGAAATGGCCTTTTCGTAATTTGCCTTAGTCTGGGTGTTACTGGGATCGCCCTCAGTCCATTGTACGGTACCCATAGTACAAGCTTTGCTTAGTTTGGGACCATATAGTTGGTCTGTCAGTCTGGCGAATGTAAGTAATAAGCGAAGCGAAAATTTGTCTTTATTACTCAAACTCTGAAAGTAGGTCTGAAGTTGCCTGAGGAGCGGGTTGAAAGTAATACTTTTCCGGCCCGGGAGAATCGCTTTCAACTGACAGCTGTCAAATAATAAAAAAAAAACTAGTTCCATTTTCACATTTGTATGGAACCATGTTCAAACTTTTTCTACAGTCACTCAATTACCGCACGATGTAAAATTGAAATAACATAAAGTTAAGTATTAATTAAAGAATATATGTGACTTAAATTATAATTTAGTTTCAACAATTTCTTTAAAATAACATAGATTTGGGCAAAATATTTAAAGATGAAAATGAAAAATAATGGCTAAATAATGAAGTTGGCCGGCCAACGAAAAAAAAACAAAATAGGCGGCAATCCGATCTTTTTTTTTTTCGAGGTGTAGAGTATTGTTCATTCTTCCTTGTATTATTTCTTTAGCCAATATCTGTTTTTATTTTTACTTTCCTTGTATTCGTAATGAAAAGCACAGTGTTTACCTCGGGTGAAAGACTTATTTTGTCCCTCGAACTATTAGCGCCCTCGCTACACTCGGGCGCCAAACCTCGTCTCGGGAAAATTAGGCACTTTCACCACTCGTGTAACAATGTACTATTATTTTATATATATATATTTATATATATTAATGGCCTCTTACAATTGGGTCAAGCCCAATATGATTCTGCCAATGTCGAGTAATGAATAGCAATAACAAACACAATTAATAACAATATAATACGAAAAAGCGACCGTCCATTTTCAAAAACCAAAATGGAGCCTTTCTAGTATATACAAGGTACTCTGTGATGGAGCCCAAAGCGAAAATTTGTTAAAAGGTCTTTGGTAAAATCCTGTCTGTCAAATTTCTGTCATATTTATGTCAATGTCTCCCCCCTCCCCTCCTTTTCATTGACGTTATGTTGACGTTCGTTGGCTGGTTGGTTTTTAAAAACTTTAAATTTGATGCAATTTGGTAGCTTCAAAAGTTCAATGTAATTTATAAATAGGATTGCAGAAGGGTTTTAGCAATATAAATCATCACAAACAATGGCTACAAATGATTCTACTATCGAAGACAAACTCACAATTTTAGAGAAAATTAATTCAAGAGATGATAGTATCGTTACAAAGGTAGGTTTATTCCTAATATTTTATGGATTTTATAAAACCTTATATAGTAAGTAATGTTTATTTAAATTTCAGGCGCCAGATATTAATGACTTCACCATTATTAAACCTATAAGTCGTGGTGCATTCGGTAAAGTTTTTCTTGCTCATAAGAAAAATAACAAAGACCAAGTGTATGCTATCAAAGTGATGAAAAAGTCGGATATGATAAACAAAAACATGGTGACTCAAGTTGTAACAGAAAGGAACGCGCTAGCATTGTCAAGAAGTCCATTTTGTGTTCATTTATTCTACTCCCTGCAGTCAACATCATCTGTCTACTTGGTAAAAATGTTAAAAACTCATTAACTATAGAATCAAGGCTAAAACTAGGTGGTTGGCTTCACTTACCATCTCTAGACCAATTAGTTAAACCTACTTATACTTCACCCACTTAATTCTGGAGAGTTAATTTAGCAAGAAGCAAGAGCCTACCAACATGTTGTGGAGGAGATGAGGCTGTGATATGAATTTTAGTTAAAAGAAATACAATTTGTAAAGGTTCAGCAGATCATTACAACAACAAAAAAATAACACCATTGGGTTTCTTGTGAATTAACAACTTTATTACTCTGTCATTACAATCTTCTAGGTTGGTGAGTGACATGTGGCAAGAAGCAGTGATGTTAGAATATTAATCAGTTAAATACTACTTCTGGACATAAGTATTATTTATGATACCACCTCTGATTTGAAAACACTTGGTTATAGGTAATGGAGTACATGGTGGGTGGTGATTTGAAATCATTGCTAGGTGTATATGGCTTCCTCGAAGAATCTATGGCTGTATTCTATGTGGCCGAAGTTACTCTTGCATTAGACTATTTGCACAAGCACAATATTATCCATAGAGATTTAAAGCCAGATAATATGCTCATAGCAAAGAGTGGACATGTGAAATTAACTGACTTTGGTCTGTCTAAAATTGAGGTGCATAGAGGTAACTTTTGTTCACATTCTTTTGTTTTAATATTGTAATTGCATGTGTTTGCATCTTTTATTTTTGTCTATCACCATAACTTACTATGCTATTGGATTCAATAACTACCTAATTTGCTTGTTTCAGCAAGCCTGTAAAAGCAAAAAGTAAATTTCTTGAGTCATATTCTTTACTTTTATCTACTTACTTTTATTTTCAGATTTGGAATTTTCAGACTTTGTTAACCGAACCCCGAGTCTAAACCTGAGAACTCCTGGCCAGCTGCTGTCTCTTACCTCTCATTTATCCTTTGGCTCCGGAGGTGGCGACAGTACACACCAGTCTCTCATATCAGCTGATGCCTGTGAGAACCTTCTTGATGAACTTAAAGAGACTAGTAGGATATTATTGCTTCATTTAAACCTAATTTCAATGTTATGTAATGCTAGAATTAATAGGGTGCTCTTGCAGGTAAACTAAATAACATGTTTGATGGTATCAGTGGATTGGAAAATTCGCCACTAATGGATCATTCACAGATGTCGGGGATACACCCATTTATGAGCGCCGATAGTATACATTTGGAAGATGTAAGTACTTCTTTTTGACTTTAGTTGACGGTGAAATTGCTTCAGATTTGCAATGTAGCATGATTGTGACGGCGACTTAACTCATTATAAATGTGACTATGTTGCAGTCCCAAGACTCAGGGTCGTACCACACGTGTGAAAGTTCCAAAAACAGCAGCAGCTCGAGGAGTAACAAGTCCACAGATCCAAGCAGCAATGGTTCCTCAGTTGGTGAATCCACTATATTCTCTGAATCTCAACATGATCAATCCACTTCTCCATTGTGCAGGGGACACTCCCTAAAAAGAATACCTAGGTGAACCAACCTTTTATTATTCTATCTTAAGTTCTATTGTGTGAGTTTGGAATTTAACATTCAAACATAATGCATTTTAATCACTTTTAAAAACATAATTTTCTGAAGTTTTTAATACAAAGATTAAATATATGGTATCTATTCATTATATACAACAATTTTTCCTCATTCCAGCTTCAGAGCCAAAAAGAGAAAGAGGATATTGGATTGCGATGGCGACACTCCTACAGGCGTGACCAGTTTATTAGAATCTAAAGAGAACCACAGTGGGCTCACACAGGAGATCATGGCGTTAGAACTCAGTCAAAACACTCCTAAACGCATGGCTATACATCCTACGCCTGATAAACGAAAGAATCCTATAAAAGGCGTGTTGAAGAAACGGTAAAGTGATTTTTATAACTTGCAATCTTAATTCAAAAGATATAGAACTTAATTTTCTTCAAATTAAGTGCAAGGTTAATGAAAAGCCTTTTCTGATATATCTGATGGATGATCTTTTCAGATGGGCGTCCCAAAACGACAGCCACCATTTCAATGTCGGAGTGATATTCTCAACTCCAGTATCGAATAACAAATCGCCGGAAACTAAGAAGAGACTGAAGGAAACTCGTTTCAATTTGCCCAAAGATGATCAGCCCGCATCCGGTGTCAAGGAGAAAGCGATTATGTTTAGCAAACATATTTCTACCAGCTTAGAAATATTTCCTACTAGGCGGTTAAGTAAAGTAAGAAAACTTCGAATCACCTTTACCTGCTGGAATACTCTGTGGCCCTAGCTCGCTCTGCCTTATCAATATAATATGTACGATTTATTTATTTATTTATTTATTTTCTCAATACATACAAACATCTTTACAGGCTAGACCCAATACGATATTGATGCAAACTTAAAAATTAAAAATAATATAACTGTTTTTATTGAACATAGCAAATTCTAAATGTAGCTGTTCTTGTAAATTCACCCAAAGTGCAACAGAATAAGTCCAAGTCCTCAGCAATGAGGTTGAGAGTGCGGAGTGCGCTCGTGAGCGGCGCCTCGCGCAGCAAGTTATGTATGTTATGTATGCGTAATACAAATATATATCTAACTATATACCTAGTTATGTGAAAAATAACGATTGTTACGTCTCATTCTCTTTTATGAAAAAGAAGAGAGACAAAGGTTTAGTGACAAAATTCGTAAGATACCTAAGTATGTCACAAATTCAATAAATAGAGTAGATATGACATACATAACATGCTCTTTTTACCCGACTACGGCGAAGCTAAAAGGAGGGTTATGATTCTTTTATTGTTTATACTTAGGTATATCTAGTATATCTCACCTTTTTTCTAGGGTGAAGGGAGTAAATCACCCACAGAATTATGTAAGACACCATTGGCTGCAGCCCAAACGCCTTATCGAACGCCTAAAAGCGTAAGGCGCGGGAATCTAGTGTCAGACCAAAGAATTTTGGGCACACCCGACTATTTGGCACCGGAGTTGTTAACAAAGTAAGTTAAAAGTATTACATACCTACCTATGTACATATTTTTGTTAAGTTCTCTATCCGATTCGCATCGTTACGGTTAAAAAAATGACCTTGTGCATCATATAAATAAGATCCAAAATAATATTCCGCGTTATACTTCTAGACAAGGCCATGGCCCCGCAGTTGATTGGTGGGCTCTAGGCGTGTGTCTCTACGAGTTCATGACGGGCGTGCCTCCTTTCAACGATGAGACACCTCAAGCAGTCTTCAAAAACATTTTGTCTAGAAGTGAGTTCATACTAATTGTCGATGGTATGATTGAATTTACATATATTGTGTCTTTCTTTAGGTTTTTTGACAAATTATTTTATATGAAGCTGACAACGATGTGACGTACTAGCGCAGAATTACTTTGCACGGAATAGCCCCTCTTCGCTCGCCTCAATGCGATTCACCACGCGCCGCATCATCTTCTGTCATCCTTAGAATCCGCTTCAGCCTTAGAATCGATGTTATCGGCTGGGGCTGTTGGTTAGAGGGTGCAGTAAAACTGGGAGTTTTTTTCAAAATCAACTATATTTGTATCCAGATAAGAGTAATTGATTTAAAAAAATCTAATGTTGTTGTTTTTACTTTGCTTACATCAAAATAGGTCATCATTCTGCAAGTCCTTATAGTAGCGGATTTCCATACACACCCTCGAAAAATTTACCCTGTTTAATATGATTGCATATTAAGTATGGGGAAAAGGCTCTAGGTTCCGTATTAATAGCTCGATCTCAAGTCTAAGAGCGATATTGGAAATATCATACTTAATACTTATGTAATACCAGTACATGTCAAAAGCATAGTCAAGACTCAGGCTTAGACTTAGATCAATTTATTAATATGGGCCTAGGAATCGTCCTCAAGTCTGGAAGCAATCTTAGAAATGTGATTATCCATTCTTATGTTCGTACCAAAACAAATTGACATGATTATTCATTCTTATGTCGTACCAAAACAAATTGACATGTCAAAAGCGAACACAAGGCTGCTCACAGGCTTGAGATGTATTTCCGGGCATAGATATCGAGTGGCCCGAGGATGACGAGGCGTTGTCGGCGGAGGCCGTGGGCGCGATCGAAGCGCTGCTGACGGTGGAGCCGGCGGCGCGGCCGGGCGCGCGGCAGGTGCGCGCCATGCCGCTGTTCCGCGCCGTGCACTGGGACCGCCAGCTCGACGCCGACCCGCCCTTCGTGCCCACGCCGGATGACCTCCACGACACTGGCTACTTTCAAGGTACGGTGTTTTGAACCTTAATTCAATTCAATTCAAATCGTTTAATTTGTTTAGGCCTACGGGGGCACTTACAAATTGTCAATTTTACATATATATTTTTTTCTTATATCTACAACCGGATCGGAACGCGACCTCGACTGAGAAGATCCGGCAAGAAACTCAGCGGGCTTGTCTTTTTACATGTCATATTTTTTTTTAATCGCCAGTTGCTTATATTCAATAATTACAAAGGGTAGTAGATATTAACATAAATATTATAATAGCTCCAGTGTGTTGCCTTATGGTCGACACATCTATCTACAGGTTGAAACAGAAAGGGTATACTTTTTTTCAAAACTTAACTTTGTAATTCTAAAACTATCATCAGCTATGGAGGAAACTTGAAAAACAAAATGTGTTATAGGGATACAGCTGTTGATAGATTTCATTAGTCTACGAATTATTCAGTACTTCAACTGTCCCACAAAGTCGATAGTTTTAGATTTACAAAGTTAAGTTGCAAAAAAAATTGTATACCCTTTCTGTTTCACAGTATACTTAGTTCCTCAAGCCAAGTTCGATATGTCGTTGTCTCGTTACCAATGACGGGTAGATGTTAGAAAACTCAGGAATATTTTGATACGTAGGTACCTATTAATAATACCGAATTAAAGACAAAAAATTTGAATAGTGTTAGTATAAAAGTCTAATACCTATCTATGCCCGAAACTCAAGCCCACAAATATTATTTCGGACTTCTTATACTTACACCTGTATAAAATAACAATAGAAGCTTCACATACACTTAACAACAAGTTGGTAAACATTCCATATTATCGTGTTTGGTTTTAGTAAAGAACTTAATTTGTATTTCAAAGAGAAAATTAGAGCTAGTATTTGAGAACAGAACAACAGAAGGCATAAATTTGTATGAATTAGGTGTGTCGTATGTCGTAACTATGTTTTGCCATAGAATTTAGAAAAAAGGTGTTATGTTACCTAACATTTCACAAGCTGATTTCATCATTTTATAAAATGAATAGATTTTTAATGATTGTTTCAGCTCGAAATATCCTGCAACATCTGCATGTGTCCAACTTCGATATGTAAGTGAAGGTATGTATTTATTGTAAAATAGTTTAACAAAACTATTTAATTATGTGTATTAAATTAAAACAACACTATTATTATTGCTTTTCCTATTTCATTATGTTAAAATAACAATAACTATGTACCAAATTTGCTAATAAGACTGATTTAAAACGTGTCATATTATGGTGAATAACAATGTAATGTAATGAATAATTGATAGTCAATTTGTTTAGTATATAATTTCAAAATAAACAACAATTATGTATGGTCAATGTTACATTTTTATTTAATTTAGAAACCTTAATTATATTGGCACAATTTCCACAATGTTAAATGCTTACCAAAAAATTGAGAAAAGCAAGGCGTGGTTGTTTTTCTCAAAGTAATTGATAGTTGAGAATTATTCATGGAATAATTGTTTAATTTTGCATCTGGAAGATCGTCGCGGATGTGGAGGGTTACTTGGAATTCTTCTGAATCCAAGGCAGGAAGTGGGTGACGCGGGTGTAGACTCCCGGGTACTGGCCCTTGCCGCACCCGATACCCCACGAGACGATTCCCACCTGCGTCCAGCGACCACTCTCTGGCACCATGAGGGGGCCGCCGCTGTCACCCTGCAGAGATAAAGATGTTGCTTGGAAATTAACGATAAACCTAGTTTTCCATTAACACGTAGTAGACCACTCAGCATAGCCAAGACTATTATAGGTCTGACTTGGTAGTTATGTTGGAATTCCTCGACTTAAACAGGTCACATCGTCAACGAAGAACCTGCGCTATTGTGATGAAATAAGATTTTATTTTCAGTCTCAAATAATTTATCACTCCTATGAAAATATACATAGTGATCACTTACACTGCAAGAGTCCATGCTGGCTTTACCAGCGCAAAGCATGTGGTCCACAATGCCACCTGGCGCTGCCGTGCCGTATTTCAAACGACATTCCGAATTTGACCAGACTGGGATTGATACTTCTTGGAGAATTGAAGGTTGAGCTCCACCTAGAAGAACACAAATAAATACACATCCGCCGCACCATATACCGTGGACTCTTTTTAACCCCCGACAAAAAAGAGGGGTGTTATAAGTTGTGAATTTGTGAATCTGTGTGTATGTCTGTGGCATCGTAGCGAACCGATTTCAATTTTTTTTGTTAGATAGGTATTCTGATCGGGAGTGTTCTCAGCTATGTTTCATGAAAATCGGTTCAGCCGTTAGAAAATTATCAGCTCTTTTGTTGTTTAAAACGTCGCGTCATCGCATCGGAGGTTTTCTAAATTTTCATTTTTTTGGTAGGTACGGTTAATCTAAACGGGTGTTATTTCGGGTAACACAGAAACTACTATTTTAAGAATGTGAATCAATTTTATAAACAACTTCGTGAAGGAAATCTACTACTTACTTTCACGCAAACTTCCCCATCCAATGACAGTGGCAACTTTGTTCTCGTATTGAGCTCGTCCGCTCGGAAGACAAATCGGATGAATATTCTTCGTGAATGTAATTGGTTGGTCGAGTGTTAGGACTGAGACGTCATTGTACTGTGAATTTAATGGATTACTTTAAATGTAGAAGAGGTACGAGCAAGTATTCTGTTCATGTACATTATGACTTTCTTACCAGTGTGCGCATATCAAAACCTCGATGTCTGACTACCCTCTTAATCTTCCTCTCAATGTGTTGAGTTTCCGTGTTGCTTCGAATGTTGTAGTCGCCGAGTCTCGCTGTCAAACGTGCTACATCCCATGACGTCATACTGTAAAGTATAAAAATACTGAATAATCCCCGCTCGCTTGCTTTTTTATTGGCAGTGGTGTATCAAGACTTGAAATTACAGATTCCTCTAAAGTTCTTGGTTCTACTCACAGATATAGATTTACATAGATAACGCAAATGCATGTACGTCGCGTGTCCGAAACCCCGAGCAAGCGTCAAGTTTGGTCGCCGCTAACTTACAGTCCGCGCGACTACAGATATAAAAAATATGAGTATGAGCGAGATAATCACTCGAGAGACTCGTAGCGGGCGGAGGGGCATCGGCAGCATCGGTGTCTTTGAATCGGTTTGGATTTCCCGTCTATATTGACGTCACAGTAGGTGTTAAAAATTCGGCACGCTTGGTTTCAAAATCGTGATACTTGCGTTATCTATGTAAATCTATATCTGTGGGTCTACTCACTGAGCCACGCAATGAGCCGCAGAGAGGACATGCTTGTCATCCATGAGCGAGCCTCCGCAGAACTGACGGCCGGCGTTGAACAGCGCCACGATCCAGGGCCATTCGTTTAGCTCAGCGTTATGACCTCCCACTATGCGCTCCTCGTCTTGATGGTCGCTCTCGTATGTCTGTGTGGCAGAAGTACCAGTGTTGCCAGACCGCACAATAATTATGGGGCCGTACGATAATTTGGCCGTCATTCATCGGTACGATGTACGATAAGATCATATTAAACACCACAAAAATACCTTTAAACAACCTGGTAGTCATAGTTAAGATTCAGCACCGTAAAACATTTTGCTCAATTTCATTTTTATTTACCAATATTTTTATAATATTTCCTTTATCATTAGTGCTGACTGGAGTTTAGAAGCCAAAATTTAGCGCTGTACAATAATTTTGGCGGTGACGATAATTACAACTCTTGGATCTGGCAAGACTAAGGAGTACTAATAATAACTTTACCTACTGCGTTAACTTATTATAACAAGGTGAATCTACAATAACGGCCGACTCCTACTAGGATCTACTACTATCTAGATCATGGTACCTATTTATTTGAGAACAAGTTTATAATTACCTGGGGTCCATTCTTCTTGCCACATGAACCGTCCACAGCAGGTTGTGCCGGTACACTCGGCACCGTAGGCTTCGCTGGAGCCCACGTCTGTTACAAAAGTCGGTTTTATATTGAAATAATATTCTATGATTTAGACACACTATATAGTCTTGATAACCAACCTGTTTAGTAGTGCTTGGTGGTTTCGTCGCCCAAGTTGTCAATGTTCCAGGATATCCAGGTGGTTTGGTGGTGACACCGGCAACTATTGGAATACGCTTGAATTAAGATATGGCGAAACATCTATGTAGATAGTTTATGGATAGGTGAAAATCTTACCAAGAGAAGGCGGATGCGTAGGCGCAGCGTGATCGGGCGGGTGAGTCGGTAGCGGAGGGATTGTCGGCGGCCACTGCGCAGGTATCTGACGGTAGTTTTGGTCACCGTACGACCATCGCGACAGTGCAGATACTACGCCACCTGAAACACTGTTTATTTTTTATTATAAAAGCTTCTAATGTGTCAAAGCCTAGAACGAAATCATCCTAGGTCAAAGCTTACCCTGCAAAGGCTGGTGGTATGTGAACGGGAATGGCTTGCGGCAACATGCCCAGTCTTTGCACATCGGGTTCTTGTTGCGGAGGAGTGCCCACCGGCTCTGTACAGCAAACTCCGAATACCTAGCGTTTTTATGTAGAAGTTAATGATACATTTTTGAAATCGAATTAAATACTTATGCTCGAAAGGTGACTGAATGTTCACCCTATAATAGAGTTTATCATAAAGGTACCTCCATATTGTCACTGTTGACGTAACTGCATGTGTCGTAGTGGCCCATCACCCACCCGTCCCAGCCGGACAGCTCAGCCACTTTGAACAACGGGTAGCAATCGCGGAAACTCTTGCACGTCCCTCTCTTGCCCATTGTCGTTTCACAATCCATACCGAATGCGCCATCCGTGGGCTACAATAATATGGAATAAAGTAATAGAAACTGTAGGAAAAGAAAGTTAATTGTGGTAATGTAAGGAGAGTCGACGTAAGACAAACAATGTGACCAAACAATAATAATGGCACCATGTAAACTTTAAGGCTTTAAGTACCTACGTCCAAGGAGTGCCCTCATTGGGAGTATTTGCTCAATTGGTCAGAAAAAAAATCTAAGAATCGCTCGATTATTTAACTACGAACATTCGAGCAGTGGATACGTTGAGCCAACTTTTCAAAGCTCAGCTGTCAGCTTTGAAAAGTTTTCCCGCGAGAAAGAAGTTCTGTAATTCGCATCGAACCCAACACGCTCTTAAAATGTTAAAGAAAAACTCAAACGGAAATTTGGCACGCAAAATAATGTTTAGAAACAAGTGAACGGTTGGGGTGAATCATAAACATTAGTATAAAGTAGGAATGCTCCTACGAGAAAGCTTTTTGCTTGGGTGAAAGGATGTTCAACTTTGTAAACATTTCGTCTTATCTTATACGCTTTGGGATTTACAAAGCCTTATACTCAGTGATGTGGGATGATGTTGAATAGTAACGCTTTGTCTCCTTGTAGGTATTATAATTGACATTCATCGTACGTCAGATAAATCCGATCACATCTCCAGATAACATTGTTCATCAAACCGTTAAATAAATGCTATTACGGATGGAAACTTTGGAACATGAGAAAGTAAGTCGATATATAGCCGTACATAATACGAACCAAATCCATTTCCCAGATCCTATAAGTTGAGAATATTTGCTGTTGTAGCAATGACATCCTGTTCCAAGAAAGAGATGTTTTTGCAGTGTGGGGAATAATATTTCACTAGCAACATGTCAATGAACTAAAAGATTGACTCTACAAAAGGAGAGATGAATTATAAAAAAGTCTAATTAGTATGTGTCATACCTGTCCAAGTCGTAAGAGCAAAAGCTGTTTTGCATCGCGTGTAGAGTTCGACGTGTCGCGTTTGACACGTCCCACGTAAGCTGTGGAAAAAAGCGATATGATTATGAAAATTGGCCGTATTTTCATATTAAAGGATACATTTATTGCATTTAATATTATTTTCATTGGTTCTCCGAAGTCTGAACATTTATAACCATCACAAGTAGGTTCGTAATTGGAAATCGCTCATACTATTTATGTATGTATAGGTACCTACTTAGTCTTTTTATCTTCATTGCACTACAATGGTGGTTCTTTAAAATGCAAGCTTACAAGTCCCTAACACCAGCAACACGTTTGCTCCTCTTAAGTTGTAGGTGTCCTGGGCGACGGTTACCACTTACTATCAGGTGGATAGTCTTCCAGTGTGCCTGCTATTATTCTAATTTCTTTGGTGCCTACCTAGCCAATAAATAGGTAGTATTAATATTTAATTTGGTAGCTATTTTATTCTCCCATATTTCATTGTAGTTGTACATTTGGTTTGAAACGTGTCAGGTGTCAAAAACACACATAGAGAACTTTTGAGTTCAATAATTGGAGGTAATTTTTTACAACAAATTAATTAGAGACCCATCTCTAATTACCTAGGTAGGTAGTAGGAAGGTACCTATACGTAGTGTAACAGCCAATTAGTAACGATTTATGCAACACGTTGAGCCTGCCAATTAGTTACGCATCAATTAACTTGTTTTGGTTGGCTATTAATTAAGTTAGCTTAGAAAACGAATAACGGTTCTCTCAATCAACTTCAATTCGCAAGTACCGTATTAAGCTCAAATATGATTAAGTGTGATATATATTTCATTTACCTAAGTACTCGTCATGCCTTTTGAAAGGTGTATAACAACTGTTTTTTGTATCAGTGTGGCACTGCGTTTGAATAGGCTCGTCTCAGTTCTTATTACTTGTTCTAGGTACATAATTAGGCCTTAATTTTTATTTTCACAGCTTTTGTGTGAGCAATTATTAATTTCCGTTAACGTCCAATTCTCTCTCTTCTCTCTAACTCTCTCCATCCATTCTTGAAATGGTATGAGCAAAGTCCTTTTAGAACTTTTCGCTTCGCTTCCAGGGTATTTGATACCTACGTGGAAGTGCCAAGAACATCATTCGATTATGTATTGAAGCTGTGCAGTTTGGTTAAAAATTTTGGAGTCTTACGCGATTACTGGCTGTAAACGAACTCCACCCGCGATAATCGTAAACAAGGATATTGATATTCTAGTGGCGATCTGAGCGCACAGCCCGTGTCCGACGGCGTGCCGAACCCGTCGTAAACATGCATGTAATTTATTTCGGATCGCTGCATAACGGTTTCCGTTATATTCAAACGTTTTCACTGGAAACTGGAATGCCAAGTGCAGCATGCTAACAATGCTGACCTAGATATGACTTACCTATAAGTAAGTATGACAATTATTATGGATAACAAAAATAAAACAAGCTGAAAATAACACTAACACTCATTTCATTTGGAATTTATTGCCTTCAAATACAAACAAAATTTACAAACAAATACTAACTTTTGGACTGTGCGTTGACAGGAAGATCGGGTTTGATGAGTGAGTTTTGCGACGCAGTATGAAAATATGACACAGAAATGTCGGTATCTTTTAATTGCACTTAGAAACTTGTTTTTTTCACCTTCAAGAGACCTTAGTATTTAATATTAATTTGAACTTGATAACTCTACCCGTTCATGAGAAAAGGGTATTGACCACGGTCCAAAGGTTGGTTCGTGGTCTAAACAGAAGAAAAGGCAGACCGATATCAATATCGTCCTCCTACAAGGGTTCCGTTTGTTCCTTTTGAGATACATAACCCTAACAAAGATCTGGATGCAAGACACACTGGAAACTCCATAAACGGTATGATAACTGAGAAGATAGCCATTTAAGAAAAAACTGGACAGTAGTGGTTAGGTTACGACGCAAGCAAATGCCTTCGTATACAACCGACCTTGAAAAGTTGACGTTTAATAGCACGAATTACTACCGACAGATCTAAATAATTAAACCTGATTTCCTGAGCTACCTTAATGAAAATGTACGACCTTTAAAGGTTCCTAGATTTAAAACGAAAAAAAAATCCACTTTGCATGTGATGGTGGGAAACAGTGTAAATTAAACTTTAAGATAAAGAGACAAGGGAAGCTTTTCGCTTGAAATCAGAGGTTATCCGATTGCAACGTTTTTAAATGGCTTGCGGTGGTATGCCGACTGACGCGACGACGCCTTGAACTTGGTACCGATGGCAAAGTGATTTTCCCTTTGGGCTTAGTTGTGGAATATTAATGAGAAGGCGTCACCTTTTACAAATGCGGGCACTCCCAAAGATAGCATCAATAGGTCATATTACCAAATAATAGATCGTTTTTTCACGGTTAATCTATTATGACAATGATAAACAAGGCTATTAGGCTGCTCTGCAATAACAACATTGGCATCTGGATTCCGGGTTCAGGCATCCAACGCGAGGAAATGTCAGCGGCGTCATCCCGCTTCAATCTTCAGTCGGCGATCTAATTAATGTCCTCGAAACGGGCCACAAAAAGCGGAACAACTGAGCAGAGATTTGGACAATGCTGTGATCGATGTGATCGACTGTGGACGTGTGGGCGTATGACAATTTGCATTGAATCGGCCCCATAGGTATTTCCGAATGGCTCACGTGTTTAGAACCTCTGGGTCGTGGATGGCGGGTTGACGAATTGTCTTTGTGTATAATTCTCCGAAAAATAAACCTTGATTGAAGTCATCGACCTTTTTGTTTACCAGCGTTTGATCTGCCCAAATTTAGATTGAAGTAAGTTTTTAATTATATATGAACATAAATCAATATTTATTTCTGGTATAGTTTTCTCATCGGTCGAATATATTAGTTGCAAATTTTAACTTTCTCTAGCCTCAAAACCTCATACCAACACATGTCGTGTATTGTTTTGAGTCCTCGCAAACAGATATGCTGGACGCCACTCTTTCTTTGTATAACACGTGAGTAAACTTTTGTGTCATAGTTTAATTTGAATAATTCACAACCCCTTAGGTAAGCGATCATATTTTTAACCAAAAGTAGGCAGTTACTTTCTTAAATTAATTTAATAACTATCTAGAAATAAAAATACAAAAGTGAATGCTACAATTTACTCAGCTCCTGTACCAACCTACTTCAAATATTTTTTCTATAACGATTTGGGCTATTTAGGTAGTAGGTAGAGTAAGTACATAGATAATGTAACATCAATTTTAACTGAAATGTGATAAGTACTAGAAAATGTTAACTTACCATTTATAATAACCGCATCGTCCGTATAATACGCGCCGTCTTTCTCCGAGAATCCACTGGGAACATCGCCGGGGTCACTCCCGTAGCTCGTCGCGAGGAATCCCACGCAAATGATAATTAATTGTCGTATTAACATTTTATCTGTTATATGTACACGGCATTCACTATAAATCGGGTGTACAGAATGTTAAAGCGTATAATAGGCGAGTGCGCGTCGCGTTATGTGCAGCCCGCAAGGAGTCGCTTCGCAAAATGCTTCGGGCTCTTGACTCCGCGCCTTTTTAATATTTTTGCACTGACGCTCTACATTAGGTTAAAAAGATAACAGAGCTTTTTCTCCTTTTGTAATGAACTGCCATTTGCCGCGCGATACAAACGAGCTTTTATAAAATATGACAACCATTTCGTTTGGCAAGCCCGAGGAGGCATATTCGATGGTGTTTATTTTTCTTAGTCCATAAGACATATATAACAAATATTTACATTACGGGAGATCGGGAGAGAACTTTATTTCCATTTCATCACCGATAACAAAGTAATAACGACACTTAACTACCCCTGAGTGTGATTTAAGTCTGACATTTTGACGCCGTTTGCGAACCATCCATAACATAATGAAACCAATGGTTACTTTCCACGCCCGTAGGCAGACATGGTGATCGATATGGAAATATAATTAGGTATCTATTATTTCAATACTTACTAATATTTGAAGTTAAGGTAGGTAGTGGTGATTCATTTCGTACGTATTCAGAAAAGGCTTTATAAAAACCCTTGCGACTGATATACAATAAATAAATTGAACTTTACGTGCATAAAAAATATATAAGTACCGGATTTTGTTGTTTATTTATAGTTTAAGTACGCATTAATCTTATTTTATGCCTCTAGAACGTCAAGACTACCTACTATGGAAACGCGCAGTTCCGATCGCAAGCAATCAAATGATATATTCAAGCTTTTAGTACACTTGCAGATAAGATTAATACAATAGACACTGATCACTTGACGAGGAGTCCAAATAATCAAATAATCTTAGTGGTCAACCCTTATTTTTTGTGTAACCTTTCCTGTCAATGACTTTGATGGAGTCGATGCATATTTCCAAGTAGGTAGCTCAACATAATGTGTCGGAATCTCGGAGTATAGGTACTAATCCCCAAATGAAGAGCGTGAAAATACCACATAAAAATGCTTCCAAATGACACGTTTTGATTGGCAACTAAATTGTCAACTAAATAGGCAAATTGGGCATGGTCAGATTGGCCGTCCAGATTTTTCGGTAATTTTCTTTCTAAACATAAATATTCTTTACTTACGTACGAGAGAAAGGGAGTCCTTTTAAGTAAAAGAAAATCAAACAGAAGCCTCATACTTGGTTATACATTAATTATTAATTGATTAATAATTTATTATTAATAGATGACGAGAAATTTCGTAATCGATTATTGTATTAATCAAACGCAGTAATCGATTATTGTATTAATCAAACAGTGATACGCCCTGTATCACTATTTTGAATCGAGTAGATTGCCCCGATCTGCCTAATTTCAAATTATCGCCAACTTTTTTTCTCACGGTACAATTTGATCGCCAATTCTATCAAATCAGCAATCAAATCGTGTCGTGTGGTATAACATGTTATTTACTATTTGAAAGGTACTTATAGAAGGAACTGTTTCATTTAAATTCATACCCATAAGTAATGTATGTAACGGGTACCTTTAAACATTGAAAGGTAGATATTTTTCAAAAATAAGACAGCAAGTGAATGGCCGATGTTTTTTTCAAACATAATCACCTACCTATATCATTATCCTGACTTTATTATATTGGGGCCCACTAATATAATGTATGCGTTGTGTCGCTCTTCGAAACAACTATGTATCTTAGTAGGTATAACTTCTTATAGCTACCTAAGGAGAAGAAATAAAGATAATATGCAGAACAGGTATAGGTATAGGGAACGTGAAAATTAATCGACAAATCATTTGTTTTTATGTTTGGAGGCTTTGTCAACATCACTCGAAACAAGATGTGAATATCGATGTGCATTTCGCGTCGTGAGTTGAACAAGCAAGACGATTAGATTTAAAAGAGTACAATATTAGAGTCATTAATCTTTAAATGTTCCGTTATGTCATGGTAGTAGATCAGTATCTTGAGTGCTCTGCAAAAATTTAATGCGGTCTGACACTGCTTGCGTTAAGATTTTAGATTATATACATTGTTATATGCGTGGGCTTCATATTCAAATGTTACGGCGCAGGGCGAAGACGACCTCTGGAAGGAATTATAATACTTATTAATAGTGGTCAGGTAAGTATAAATTGATATCGACGCGACGTGGGCCGAGGCAATGGGACCATCCAGGTATAATCTTTCACGCACTAATTGCGGTTTTAGTCCATACTGCGGGCATAAAACGATGGGCTAAGGAATGCTCGCTAATATAAAATTTTAAATTGTATGCGTTCTAATGAACTGATTGATGTAGGTATACCTAGGAGTTTTCAAATTTATTTCAGTTTCATTTATATCTAACTGTAAAATGGGTAATGAGGATGTAACACTTTCCTTACAGATAATTAATCATATTAAATAGGTTTGCCCGTGTTCTATACGAGTAATGATATTTTTATCTATAGATGTTCCAATTAAGCCCGATATAAATATAATTGATGCAAAACGAACTGCTTAATTAGCATTTGAAATAGATTTAATCGGTATCATACATCACACCTAAACTGTTATTTTTGTTCTATCATCTGGTTTTAGAACTTTTATTTGCTATGACACTTAAATAATTCCGGTAGACATCCATAGGTACGCAACTGTTACTTTGTTAACGTTTTAAGCAAACAATTTTAAATGAATTGCCTGTTTTTGTCGATTCGTAACCTGTACTATGAAGACGCCTAGACGGAATCAAGCGAAGCTCGTTGTAACTTCAGATTGCATTGTTTGCACTGACGTAAAATATACCTACATACCTACTGTTGTATGTCGTTGTTGTCTCTATTTTGTGCTTAAAAAAGACAATAACATGTTTTATGAGAATTTATGGTCCATTGCAATCCTAAAGTAAGACTTTTGAGTGGACAATTTGTAAAGCTATTACCAGTGCATTTCAAGCAAAGATTATTTTTAAGGCTAGAGATCGTCAACCTTTGCAATAGGATGTAGGTAATCGACATCTATCAATCTAATGAATTTTGTATGTAGCGCTACATAGCATAGGTACCTATGTAGTGGTGATGTGTGTGTATTTTGAGCCAGCTACATCATTTGTGGCCCACACTAGTGTGCTATGAACGTTGACCGTTATTTAAATTACAAACATTTTAGAACAGTGTATATATGTCGCCGCCAAATAGCTTAATTCGCCGTTCAATTAACAGCCTAGGCACTTAACTAAACAGCGCCGTTCAACTAACGGCCTGAATGATATTCAGCCGTATCGTCTATTACAACATTTAATAAACTGGCTGGCTAATGCTTAGGCAACTGGTTGACATTTAAGTACTACAAAACTTTTTCAAAATACTACCCAAGCAGAACGACCTGGATGGGTTTAGGTTAGGGTTATTTTTTTATGACCCCACAGAAACCCCACCCGGCAAATAGATTCGGTGGATCTAAAAAAAATCGTAAAAAACCTAAGTACCTAATAAAATTATTCCATCAAAGATGTTTTTTTCCGACGCCATATTGACAAAGAGAATATAGAATATACAGATATTGACAGTTTGGTGAGTTTCGGCGCTAGGTGGCAGAAAGTAGAACTAAATTGAAATGAACAGGCTAGGCAGGTAATTAAACGGCTAGGCAAGTAGTTAAACGTCATCGATCCAAGTAATTTGCCTAGCTGTTTAATCAAATGGCTGAATATCATTCAGGCCGTTAGTTGAACGGCGCCGTTTAGTAAAGTGCCTAGGCTGTTAATTGAACGGCGAATTAAGCTATTTGGCTGCGACATATATACTTACTTACATCACTTTATGTACATATTGGTACCACCTACTCATACCTAAGCCTAAATACAGTTTAGTGCCTTCTATGTGGGATGGGAAGCGATTTTGTTCGGATGTTGTCAAGACAAAATCTAGAACAGTACTTACTTAGGTAGGTAGGTACCTAAGACAATAATCTATTGATTCGTTCATGGTAGTTGCCATTTATTAGCAAATTTACCTACCTTCGGGTTTTGCTGTAGCAAGCTTTACTCTTTAGAGTAGAATATTTATTATGTGAGTATGTATAAAACATACTAGTACGTAGACAACACTAAAATTCCTCGTGTAGAAGGTAGCCTACAATCCTCGACTCTTAAAAACAAATTCAAGACTAAGTAGAACTTTGTAAAAACATATCGACGGAAGAAAGCGGAATTGTCGTAACTTGAAAAACACAACTTTACACCAGAGCCAAAAAAACTGTTTGTAAAAATTCATAACTAATATATTTATTGAGAAAGAAATTTATATTAAACTAAGGCCTATCTCATGCTTTTGTCTAAATTGCCGTAAAGTGTGTGTATCATGGATTTTGCACAAGTTACGCCAATTCATGTTTCAATTTCAGGCTGCAAAAATATTGATACAATTTGTACCTCATCAAGGTGCCTGCTAAAATATAACTTTCAACAGTAACATGTTATGTTCTGGCTATTCAGATATCTGAAGGCGCAGCGCAACGAGATGCTCGCTTCACCACTACTACCTACTATACTTGTGTTTCAAGTATTTCAAGGTGACGCCATACATACATACATACAATGCAATACATCGTTCAAGGTACCTACCACAAATTATACAATATTTTATCGTTGTAAGTTAGGTTATTGAATAAGCTAGCTGGGTCTCGGAGTAGGCAATGTACTACTGGCAATCGCTGTAAATTATCGGTAGTAAGCCAAATCAGGTTGGGAGTAAAAATCGTATATGTACGTAATTATTAGTAAAATATTGCTACTAAATGTTCTAACTTGATAGTTCCTGCCTGCCTGTGAGACGAGATATAGGTACAGTCAACACCAAAAGTAATCGATGAACTTTAAAATTAGATACTTTTCGACTGTACCTACATGCTTACCTAAACATGGATGGCAACCAATTTTGGTTGACTTATTATTTTTTATGAGGCCAGGGAGCCAGTTAACTGTTAACTAATCTTAAAATATCAAACAGTAACCTTTGCGGACAGCCAGTTATAGAAATATTACTTTGGTCATGGTCTTTAGAGTCACGTCTTTGTTTTCATTAAACGCAAGAATTCACATTGTTTACGAATTTCTAAATTGCATGTTACCTCAAATACTAGGTAACTAATCAATAGTGTTAGGTATCGACCTAAAACTACATAATATATTTATTTTTGGCGTAAGAAACTTTATGTTGTGATCAGAAACCATAGCGGTTGATCTTCTTGATAGACCTATTATTATAAAATTGCAGTTGAGGATTGAGTGGTCAGGTAGTTTGCTAATATTTTATGGGTTGTACCAAAGAAGTTACAACCCACTCTGCTTTATGTTAGATCCGAAATGTAAATTATTTGTTTACGTCTCAGGTCCACGGGTCGGCGCAGGTAAGTAACTCTACTGATACTTATGAGTATAATTTTTCTCGGTATCACGGGCTCTGCCCCGTCCTTTGGAAGTCTTGTAAGGATGGGAACATAGAGCCAACCCAACATGTAGTGATCTTTTGTGAGAAGTTTAATTATATATAAGGCTTATTTTGAGGTCAACCGCTGCAAATGATGAAACAGCGACTTGACCCCAATGGATGCAGGAACTATTGCAAATACGAAAAAAGATAAAGCGTCTATTGATGGAGTTTGAATGGAATTTGGATTAGGCTATTGCAAAGGAATCGGACACATGCCGTGATCAGTATCATCAGTGCTGTAATTAGCCTTTTATGCGCCCGGTGCGTTCTCCGATACCTACGCCCTCGAAAACTTAGTCCTGCTTCTGATCTAGTGATTTCTGCACCCGTCCTGGGTCTGCGCCCTATGCTTGGGCACCGCTGGCACCGCCCTAGTTACGGCTCTGAGGCTCATGAAACTGTCTGCGGGTTAAGGTGAAATCGCGCTCATTAGGTGGGTCCCTAAAATTAGATACCATCGTAATCAGTTAAGAGCAACAGTCGTGTGGGTAGCTCAGGGGTGAAGAGCCTTCTCCGAAGTTTCTCCCGGCGTTATACCTTTTTACTCAAAAAATCTAGTAATGTTGACATTATTTTGCAAACTCTCTTCGAGTAAAGTCGACGTTGCGGCGCTACAAAAAAGTGTCCCGAAATTTCGGTTGTAGCGGCCCGCAATTTAAGTATTAAGAATAAAAAGCTGATTGGCTGGTTCAAAACGAGTTGGCCATGCCTTCGGTGCTGCTGATTAGTTGTTTGTTTAAATCGAGTTGGTCGTGGTCTAAAAAACAAATGAAGGAGAGAAATAAGGCGTCGTGAATTTTTTTCAATATTCCAGATTTTTTCGTAAAAATAACAATAGTATTGTAAAAATGAGCTCTTCAAGTGACGAATCCATAAATTCAATGTATTTGACACCGCCGGACTACAAAATGAAGCAAAATTAGTTATTGAGAATTTATTGCCACCGAAGTCAAAGGAAAGATACCAACTTGCCTACGAAAAGTTTGCGTGATACTCTGCAGCGGCGCCACCATGATAAAAAATTACGAATCATAGTGGGAAAAAATGTACGATTAACGTATATAATGTACGTATATCGTATTTTAATGTACCTTTCCCAGGTACCGAGATAATTGACATTTTTAGTGGCGCCGCTGGGGAGTATGCTCTCCAGCGGCGCCACCTGGTTCTCATACTTATGAATGATATTGGCTGCTAAATTTTATTGGAAATAAATGTACCTATGCAGTCTACTATGTACATGTCAAAAAACATCAATATTATACAGTAGTTTAATTTATTTTGATCATTTATATTACCCTAAAAACGCCCGAACAGCTTAGGTTCACATACCTAGCACCGACAAAGCTAATGGTATTAGCAACTATATTCTATTGGAAATAAATGTTTGGACGCTAAATAAGAGGTACATGTTAAAATATATAATTATTAGACGGTAGTTTATTTTTTTTCATTTATTTAAAGTTACCCTAAAAATGGCCGGTTACAGTTGATATTCACATGCCTGGTACTTACAAAGTATTATGGTTTAGCAACTATATTCTATTGAATATATATACGAATCCTGTATATTATTTATAAGTAACAAATTATCATTATAAGACGATTGATTAATTTATTTCAATTAATTAATTTTACCTTAAAACTCCCGTATACGGGTGAGGTTCACATACCTAGCACCGACAAAGCTAATCGTATTAGTAACTATATTCTATTGGAAATCAATGTTTGAACGCTATATGAGAAGTACATGTTAAAATATATAATTATAAGACAGCAGTTTATTTATTTTCATTAATTTAATGTTCCCCTAAAAATGGTCGTATACAGCTGAGGTTCACATGCCTGGTACGAACAAAGTATTATGGTTTAGCAACTATATTCTATTGAATATATATATACGAATCCTGTATGTTATTTATAAGTTACAAATTATCATTATTCAATTCAAATCGTTTATTTTGTTTAGGCCTATGCGGGCACTTACAAATTGTCAATTTTACATATTTTTTTTCTTATATCTACAACCGGATCGGAACGCGACCTCGACTGAGAAGATCCGGCAAGAAACTCAGCGGGCTTGTCTTTTTACATGTCATTTTTTTTTTTTTAATCGACAGTTGCTTATATTCAATAATTACAAAGGGTAGTAGATATTAATATACATATTATAATAGCTCCAGTGTGTTGCCTTTTGATGTTAACAAGAATTACACAAATAATTCGGACTAGTAGGGCAATACACGCTACGCTTTGACATTATTATTGACTGTCGAGATTTGAGCTGCTTACTCCCAAGCTGATTTATCATCCAAATAATCCGAGATTTTGTAATAACCCTTTGCACTGAGTTTAGTTTTAATTAGGGTTTTAAACTTATTGATAGGTAAATCTCGGATTTCATTGGGAAGCTTATTGTAAAAACGTATACATTGTCCCATAAAAGAATGACTTATTCTGTGGAGACGAGTTACATGTACGGATAGCTTGTGCTTATTCCTTGTATTAATAGAATGAGCGTCGCTGCTTTTCTCAAAATTATATGCATTTTTTTTAACGTACATGAGATTTTCATAAATAAATTGTGACACAACAGTTAGAATATTTATTTCTTTAAATTTTTCTCTGAGGGAGATTCTTGGAGCTAGATTGTAAATAGCTCGTATAGCTCTTTTCTGCAGAACAAAAATGGAGTTTAAGTCAGCAGAGCATCCCCAGAGCAGTATGCCATATGACATAACGCTATGGAAATAACTAAAATAAACAATTCTAGCTGTTTCAACGTCGGTTAAGTGCCTGATTTTTTTAACAGCATATGCCGCACTGCTGAGTTTTCCCGACATTTTTTTGATATGAGGACCCCATTGCAATTTTGCATCTATAGAGATCCCTAGAAAGACAGTTTCCTCCACAAGGTCCAATTCTGCTCCATTTAGTCGTATATTGGTTCCTACTTGTCTCACATTTGGCGTTGAGAACTTTATACATTTCGTTTTATTCTCATTAAGTAGAAGATTATTTACATTGAACCAATCTACAACTTAAGCGAGTGCGTTGTTCACATCGTCATAATGTAAAAGCTGTATTTTAATTTTAAATAATAAATTTCATAATATTTTTTTAAAATCTTCGCCAGAGTCACAGGACGAACGGCGCGCGGCGGCGGCGCGGCGCACCTCAGCTATAAATGGGCGTTTTCAAAGTAGCTTAATATTTAATAAAATAAAATAAAATAAACTGCTGTCTTATAATTATATGTTTTAACATGTACTTCTCATATAGCGTTCAAACATTGATTTCCAATAGAATATAGTTACTAATACGATTAGCTTTGTCGGTGCTAGGTATGTGGACCTCACCCGTATACGGGAGTTTTAAGGTAAAATTAATTAATTGAAATAAATTAAACAATCGTCTTATAATGATAATTTGTTACTTATAAATAACATACAGGATTCGAATTTATATATTCAATAGAATATAGTTGTTAAACCATAATACTTTGTTCATACCAGGCATGTGAACCTCAGCTGTATACGACCATTTTTAGGGGAACATTAAATTAATGAAAAAAATAAACTGCTGTCTTATAATTATATATTTTAACATGTACTTCTCATATAGCCTTCAAACATTGATTTCCAATAGAATATAGTTACTAATACGATTAGCTTTGTCGGTGCTAGGTATGTGAACCTCACCCGTATACGGGAGTTTTAAGGTAAAATTAATTAATTGAAATAAATTAAACAATCGTCTTATAATGATAATTTGTAACTTATAAATAATATACAGGATTCGTATATATATATTCAATAGAATATAGTTGCTAAACCATAATACTTTTTAAGCACCAGGCATGTGAATATCAACTGTAAACGGCCATTTTTAGGGTAACTTTAAATAAATGAAAAAAAATTAACCACCGTCTAATAATTATATATTTTAACATGTACCTCTTATTTAGCGTCCAAACATTTATTTCCAATAGAATATAGTTGCTAATACCATTAGCTTTGTCGGTGCTAGGTATGTGAACCTAAGCTGTTCGGGCGTTTTTAGGGTAATATAAATGATCAAAATAAATTAAACTACTGTATAATATTGATGTTTTTTGACATGTACATAGTAGACTGCATAGGTACATTTATTTCCAATAAAATTTTGCAGCCAATATCATTCATAAGTATGAGAACCAGGTGGCGCCGCTGGAGAGCATACTCCCCAGCGGCGCCACTAAAAATGTCAATTATCTCGGTACCTGGGAAAGGTACATTAAAATACGATATACGTACATTATATACGTTAATCGTACATTTTTTCCCACTATGATTCGTAATTTTTTATCATGGTGGCGCCGCTGCAGAGTATCACGCAAAAGTTTGCGCAATGGAAAATCGATAGAAAGTCGATAATAATATTGTAATTTTAAATGAATTGTTTTTACCTACTTGACTAGTTTTATTTAAATGAGTCACATTTTTTAATAAAGCACTATATAAGTCTTGGTCCGCAATGAATGCACTGCTGGCCACGCTTTGATTGCCTCGAGCTAAGCTAAGCGACGCTCTCGGCCTTCAATCTTGGTCATCATTGCAGCCTTGATGTCCGCGCTATAAAGGCCTCGACCTTCTGTCTCGGCCTTTATTTCAGCTTGTCCATCAAGGGCTGCCTGCTGACCGCGTTGTGGGGGCCTGGAGCTGCGCATCGCTGCGCTCTCGCCCAGCAACACCATGCCCAGCAACGCACTCATAACAGACCACGGCAATAATGTACTATAACAATTCCACCCTGGAGCAAATAGCTCTAAGACAAGCCAGAGCTGAGAGCCCTGCGGGCCCCCGATGGTTTCTATTCAGTCGAGGGAGAAACGCGTAGGTGCGGGCCCTGCCCCACTCTCTAGGGTACTCGGGTCCGTGATGGCGCGACTCACTATAATAATATTTATTTTATTGATTTTTTTGTAAATCATTACAACAAAGTCCATTATATATATTATTTACGTATAATACTATTCAGGCAACAGCTTTGTCCAATAAACTTAATATTAATTCATCAAAACCTGTAGTGAATGGCATTGACTGCTGAGTTGCCTTTATGCAATCCGGCGTCGCACGCGCTGCCTGGCTGTGTGCCTTACATACAATGGCACAAGCCTAGCCGCGGTACTCGTCTCATTTGTTAATATATTAAGTAACTTGATTTTAATAATATTAAAATGACATTGAAAATGTTCAATTCCAAAATTATTTTATTTTTGTTGACGGTGTTCTGTGGCTGTTATGGAGAAGTTGACATAAGTAAGTTTTATTTCGATATTTTTAGTCGTTCAGATTAGTATCGTGTGTACGTTTCGTATTTTTATCTTAAATATAAAATTCTCGTGTCACAATGTTACTACCCATATTCCATCGAAACGGCTCGACCGATTTTCATGAAATTTTGTGTGCATATCGGGTAAGTCTGAGAATTGGCTACTATCTATTTTTCATACCCCTAAATGTTAAGGGTGGTCCACATTGGTCCAAATTCCACGCGGACGGAGTCGCGGGGCACAGCTAGTTATTTTTTTATAAATACGAGGGCAATTGCCACTTATACCATTGACGAAATGTACTTGTACAATACTGTAACTCGGTGTAACTACAACCTAACCTTTCGGAAAGGCCTGATGGGGTGATTAAAAAATCTGCTGTTTTGGCTATCCCAACAGCGCCTTTGCCAGTTTTTCCAAAGGCCATAGATTTGAGATGTGGAACAAAACAGCCAGGTGTTCAATTTAAAAGCAATTAATTAAGAAACCACAGCGATATAAAAGTCATTGAAGAGTCTGTTTAAGAAACATTTTTCAGATGTAACACTTCGCTGGTTTGTTGAATCCAAAAGTGAAATCAAAAGAAATCAAGTTAGTCCAGTTTTGGAGATATCGTGAATCATGATTTGTGAAATTATATTCAAATTTTTAATACCCACGCTTTAGGTTCTATGGTAGACAGCCAATGTAATCTTGACTTACCTATTTAATGATGGAGCTATCATCTCAAGACATTCAGCGGCAGGAGTGCACGATGCTGCTATTGTTTGTTAAACTGTTATATAAGCTATTTTAACCGATTTTCAAAAAAGGAGGTTCTTTGTTTTTGTATGTTCACCGATTTATCCGTCAATTATGCACCGCTTTAGAAAATTCTAGTAGGGATAGATGCCTAAGAAGTACCTAGTCAAAGTAAAAATATAAGGTCCCTAACTAGTTATTTCTAGCTTTTTGGTGCACCCAGGATTTTTTGAAGTCATCATCATTTAGTATCTCTTCCATGCCAGAGGGGACGTGCATTTCCCTTACCCCTTCATTCCGACCCCCTTGTGAAAGTGTTTACATAACACATGGCGTTATATATTACATAATACTGTTTTATTATATTACAGAGAAATATTTGAAAGTGTGCGACAGGAATTCCGTAGATGTGAATGACTGTATGGTGGATGCCATCCAAAAGGGTATAGCAACAATGGCTAGTGGAATCAAGGAGCTAAAGACACCAGGCGTCGACCCTTTCTATCAGAAAGATTATAACGTGGAATACAAAAATAACCAGGTGAGAAGCAGATTTTTAGACTGACCGATGATATCGGTTAATCTAAGAACATAGTTTACTTATATTATTTTATTAACATAATACTTAGGTATCAAGTATTTTTAAGGACAAATTGAAGTCAAAAATTACTTAGGTACCTACTTAATGTGACAACGTGTGAAGCTCACAAAAGCATTCATAAAGTCTGCCTGCACAAAGCAATAATATGTAACCTTCACAAAGCACTTTACTATTAATTAAGTTTAAAATAATAAAACTGGATTTAATGTGAAGGTCAATGATTAAACAATTTTTTTACACAAAAAATTAATTAAGGTGCAATTAAGGTCTTCATTAGTGTAATAAGTAGGAGTATGGTAAATATTGAGCATTAGATACACTTTGTTATTATACATAGGTACCTACACAGCCCTATCCTACGTAGTCCTATCTAAGCGTAGATATGTACCGACGCGACCTGAGAAAAAAGAGAAGAATGCTGATTGTTACAACTGTTCATTTCTCACGATTGTTGTCGAAATGAACTAGGTGGGTAGGTACCCATGCACCCATGCACGTGTGCCCCATATTTAAACTTTTTTATAGGTACTAAACGTAGGTAGGTAAGTATCTAATGCTATTTATCTACTTACCTTCTTACTTACTTAAATCAAACAAGACGGATTATAGCCTCATCGGAGACATCGCTTAATCGATTAGGTAACTAACTACCTAGGTATGTATTTACTCAAAGCAAGGACACACCATGATTAGATTCTGCATACCTAGAGATCTAAGTAAGTAAGTATCTAAGTTTACAACAATTAGGTGATTACCTACCTACCTGTTCATTTGAAATGGGAACAAGATCATAGCCTTCCAAGTTCAACTGCTTATTAATGGCAGTAACGAAGAGCAACAAGCGTGAGGAAAAAATCCATGAACAGTGACTAAACAAACTACCCACTTACCTAGGTACTTACTTAGGTACCTATTTATTACAAACGGTAGTAGGTAACGCGAAGTTTGATGTGTTGTGTAAACCTACCTAACTACTTAAACTAGGTAGGTACTTACACCAACCTACTTACCCTACGCAATCGCGATCACCCTAAACCGCAACATGAATAATTATGAACCTACTACGAAAATCTTAAATACAATGACTAATTAAACACGTAGATACATAAGCTACCTTTATTACTCTGTGCTACTAGCTACTTACATACTCCGGTTTAAGAAATTTAGGAAACTATTTGAATATGGCGAGCAAATTTTTGAAGCGAAGGGTCGTTTGTATACGGACGTTCGGGGCTCTCTGCCGCGCGGTCACTCTATCCGTGCTTAGGGTCAGTTGCGTTACACCTTACGTTACACGATGATGCGTCATCGTGTAAGTACCTTACCTATATGTATAGGTAAGTATACAGACAGACTGGCAGCTGCCCTACGCCTTATAGTACCATAAAGCTGCGCTTCTTTCGAACGTTCCTAGACGAGACTGTTTTTAAGAGGCCTATGTAGGACCTAGGTAAATAAAATTAATAACACTTCTAGTCAAGAAGTAAGGTACTTAAGGCTAAAGCGCCCATCTAGCCCGCGAAGTTCAAATTTTTTGAGGATTTTTAGCGTAAATAAATGTATTTATAAACGCACTGCAAACTGTGGTTGTCGCAAATCATAAAATGTTGTCTTAAATGTTTTCAGATTTTGGATAAACTATAAAAATACTCGAAAATTTTGAATTTCGCGGGCTAGACAGGCGCCTTCACCTTAAGTAATTAGTAGTAAAGTAAGACCTAGGTAGAATTTGCTGAGCAAATCCTGAACATGTGCGAGTGAGTACCTAGGTATCTAGTATGTATGTACACGTGTCAAGAATTAATGACCGCCTACAGTAATTATTATCTACCTACTTATTTTGTTATTTTTATGTCCGTTCTAATAAAACACCCACTTGAACTTAAAGATAACGTAGGTACCTACCTATAATCAACTTTTAATTTACGTAAGAAGTAGGTAAGTACCTAGTTAATTAAATTATTTCTATGATTTTTTGTGTGCAGATTATCGTTAGAATGAATATGAAAAATATCTACGTAGAAGGACTGAAGACAGCCACGGTTCACGATGTGAGGTAAGGAGATGATAATTAGGAAGTACCTACATACCTATTATCACAAATATAATCATTTAATTAGATAGGTAGGTATTGCTATGTATAATATAATTCTTGTAAATGTTAGTGCTCTATCAATAAAACATATTTCAGACTTCGAGCGGACGATGATCGCTTCCATTTAGAAGTGGACATGTCGAACCCTCGCGTGTACGTGAAGGGTGATTACAGCGGGGGCGGACAATTCAACGCGTTGAAGATCGCTGCCGCCGGGTCTTTTAACACAACTATGAGTTAGTACCATTTACGCACTCACAACTTCATTAGTTAAATAAATTCCTTTTATCCTTCGCTAAAGATTCGCTCCGGCTTCGCACGGGTTTTCTCTGCTATCGATAAATTGTATTAGAATCTATTAGAGTAGGAACATACAGTACCTACTTACTACCTAATTTAAAGTGAAACCCGCATCAAAATCCTGTACCTAGTACAATTGAGGGCGGTTAAATAATTCGAATCGTTATCGGAAACGGTTTCGGAAACTTTGAATGTCTCTATTTTTGGCAATTTAACATTTCATTTGAAAGTTAGTAATCGAATTGTGTCTTACGATTGCTAACAATAAAATAATAAAAGAACAAAGCGGACGAAACACATGCGGATAGCAATTTTTTTAGGTACTAAATAGGGATACTATTAGGGATTCTTTGGTCGCAAAATTGCCGAAAGAGATCTCCGGCCAGTGTTTTATAACCTACTTATTTATTTTTGCAGCCGACTTAGTTTGGACTTGGAAGTTAGACGGTGTGCCAGAAAAGCACGACGACGGTGAGACATACATACGAATCAAAGACTTTTACATGAGGCCTGATGTTGGGAATCTAGTCTCGTGGCTCTCGAATGACAACCCTGAAAGCAAGGATTTGAGTGAGTCAAGACTTTTTCTTTAATATATTCCCATTAGCCCTTCACCATAACCTATCACTTGATGACGACTATCGGCCGAAAGCCTTGTTAAAGGAACTTCCTTTATCAAAGGTCGAAAGACATTCACCGCTGGACATACCTACTAGCCTCCCCAAGGCCACGATTATATTCAGCGCCGCCTCTAGCCCAGAAAGAGCCCGGGTGCAATCAATACCCTGGTGTTATCTAGGCCATAACAGCGAGCGCTTTTTGGAGGCTCTTTGGAGACGTCACGAGCGGCCAGCAGTCGGCAGCGGTCGGCGGCGCTCCCTAAGATTCTGCGCCTGTGTGCGCCGCTCACCTTGCTCTAATTATATTTTTATTTGCTAAGGCAAACACAAGTAAACGCACAACAGAACTATCCTACTAATATTATAAATGTGAAAGTTTGTGAGTGTGGATGTATGTATGTATGTTTGTTACTCCTTCACGCAAAACTACTGAACGGATTTGGATGAAATTTGGAACACAGATAGTTTATAACCGGGATTAACATATAGGATACTCTTTATCCCGATAATCCCGAAATTTTTGTTACGTTAAATACTACGCGGACGAAGTCCGTGGGCACAGCTAGTTATTAATATTGCTACGGCAAAGATAAGCTGACTATACCTCTACATATACCTCCACGAGAAAAAAAACCAACACGTAATTTAAACGTTATTATTATTTCAGTAAATCTTGGGACCAGATTCGCCAATGAGAATTGGAGGACGTTGTACCGGGAGCTCCTGCCGTATGCCCAAGCGAACTGGAACAAGCAGGGCGTCAAAATAGCCAACAAAATATTCTTGAAGGTACCTTACAACCAGGTGTTCCCGACAGCTTCATGATGATTATGATTATGTACACTTACTACAATTTAATTAATTTTATTTAAGTTAGCGCGCTGTAATTTGTCCATCCCGAAGTCAGTTCCAGCAACGCCGCAGGAGATATACCAACAATTTTCACACAACTTATCGATTAATAAGGCGCCTGTAGATCTGACTATCCCTAGAAATAGTAAAAAATGTGCAGTGTTTTTCCATAAACATGTGAGTCGAAAATTTACAGGAAACGTTAAAAAATATACTTACGAAGAGGCTAAAATATTCAATCATAGAAAGATTAAAGAATACCTACTTATGTGATGTACAGGGTGTCTTAAAAGTCCGAAATATAATTGGTGTACATATGCGGTAGGTACCTGATTTGAAACGGTTATGTACCTAAGTACAGTCCTTTGAATATTGGTCCCAACTTTCGTGTTGCGGCCTGAGAACATTTGAAATGAAACAATTTAATAAACTATGTGCTGCGGTTTTCTATCTTGTTTATTTGATTAGGTATGGCATGGTTAATATAACAAATCTCTTACTCAACTCAAATTAAATTCGAACGCTGTTGTTGGTATTAGGTAAGTATATTATGTGATAAGTACCTCATTATAATATAAGAGCTAACTAATTCAGTGGTTTATGTAGAATAATTTTAAAGTGCAACAAAAGCTAGAATCTGATATATTTGTTCAGGTACATATAGGTAGTTAATTTAGTTAAAAACTATTTTTTTATATAAATAAAATTTTCACGACGAGTGTTTGTATTTCATTTCTATGTATAAGTATTTAAGTATAATATGAGCGATAGACGATACATGAGACAAAGCGAACAAGATTTAGATCCATTACCTACTTGTTCAGTTACCCACCTGGTTTTTACGATGGTGGAGCCAAGCTGTAGCCTAGGTAGTAGGTACTTATTACCTTCTCAAAGCAGATAAGCATAAAATTGCTATAATAGCTGCGTTGATCTTCTCAGTCGAGGTCGCGTTCCGATCCGGTGGTAGATTTACCCTCGCCACCTCTTGGCAGCGGCCCAATCCGAGGTCGTGTCCCTTGTGGCGCCCTTGATCTAGCTGCCCCCCTGCCCCTCTGGCTGGAGCGCACTTGCGCTCGCCCTCTGTCCGGGTGAATTTGTTATGGCCACTCCGGCCAACAACACTTAGTCCTTTCAAAAAAATAAAAAATAAAAAAAAAGCTGCGTTTCGGACTATGAGTGAGAGAGCCGGAAGCCAACTCTCCCTCTATCCCAATTCCCACTCTCCTTCGATCGGCAACGTGCGAGCAATACTATTGGTATTGCAAGCATCTATAACTGGCTAACATACGGTAACGCAGTTACCGTATGGGGCCATATCCGACGTGTGGAGATAAAAAGAGTCAGTACTTAGTTATGTAGGTAGGTAGCCAGTTACATACTAGAGACTTACTTAAATTATAGAATCTAGATAATACTAAAACCCATTATACTTAAAACTAGCTTTCTACCTATTGGAAATTATTGTTCGATTTTATGTAGTAAGTATTTTTATGTCTGTGATACAAACACATTTAATAACAATATAATACAAAATTGTGACCGTATATTATATGTATAAGCATTTTGGATTTCCAAAGTTATTAGCTATTATTATTATTATTATTTATAACAAAAAGCATTTTTTTTAATTAATGGCTTCTTTCCATTGAGTCCGGCCCAAGAACTTTATACATGCTATTCTAACTCTAAGCTTCTTGGTCTGGCCCAATGTGATTCTGCCAATGCACAGTGTTTTAAGAAGACCATTTTTCGGACATCGCGTTTTTATTGCAAAAGCTGATAGATATAATCATTTAAATGCTATGAGTCGAATACCCATTTGTCTAGCATGTCTAGTTTCTGAGATATAAATTTTTGAAAAACGTCAAATTTTCATCCGGATTTTAATAAAAAAAATTGTATCTCTTAAACAAGGCAAGATACGCAATTATGATGTTCGGTGCCTTGATGGTGTATGTTATGCTGCACCTTTTAAAGTATAAACGAATCTCGTAGCTTTCTTAGATTCCGATATATAGGCGTTTTTTGGTTTTTAAATTTTCTTATTTTTCTCGAGTATTCCGCCGTATTGGGAAAAGTTATTTATACTAAAATTATCCTCTTTACTTTGCCAATGCACCACATAAATTTCACACCCCAATTCCATGGAATCTAGAAACCGCAATTTTTTAAAGTTTTATCCCGATTTTTTGTCGTTAGGGTTGTCACGCTCAAAGATAATAATTTATATCCGGATCGAATTTTTCTTTGGCAAAAAATATACTTAATAGCATTTTTGTTGATATATACAACCAGTGGATTGGATTATCTTATGTCTGAGGTATCTAAGAGACCAGCTTACCCATCAATACATAGTTTAAAACAAAGTCGCTTCCCTATGTCTGTCTTTCCCTATGTATGCTTAGATATTTAAAACTACGCAACAGATTTCGATGCGGTTTTTTTTAAATAAATAGAGTGATTCAAGAGGAAGGTTTATATGTATAATATATATGCATAAAATAGTAGAGTAACACTCATTATTTTAGAGGGTTCTTGCACCCGTGCGAAGCCGGGGCGGGTCGCTAGTACTTATATAAACGGAAATGCAAAAGTTATACTTAGCGATATAAATTTAAGGGCAAAGTTAACAATTGTATGAGTGTTATCTATGTATGTTCATAGCACTTCATACATCACAATAGTAATAACATAAGCTGGGAGTACCTCCACGCGGTGAAGGCGGTAACAGTTTTTACTGGCTAAAACTCCCACTAATGTCTATAACCAATAGTGCATAGTAATAAATAATGTGCTTTGTTGTAATACCTTCTATGTTATATACATGAATAGAGTATAACAACAATGCTGTTAAGAGGAAAGTGAGTGGACCAATCCCCGCATGCAGCGCCCGCGTTAGGCATGAGTTAAAAGCGACATTAAGAGGGTGACCCAGTCTACAATATTAAACTGAAAATTCTGTAGTCTACGGAACCCTATGCTCCAAATTTTGTATCATTATATATTAATTGTATTATATTAGTAATTTCAAACTTGTAGTCGCCCTTAGTTTGTCATTTGTTTCATAGTTTCTACAAACACGCAAATGTAAGTACTTCAGTATGAAGGGTATATATAACTATATTTTTAGAGGCCTTTTCAGCGGTGGACTGCGAATAAAAGGGTAAATGTTTTGGTATGTTGGTCTGTCATTGTGACTACGGAACCTAAAAAATACATAAGTATCACTAGTAGTATAAGTTTAATTATGTTGTAATAATGAATGTTAAATGAAAATTGAGTCGATAAAATTTCGATGAATAATGTGACAACCCTAGCAAAAATAGTTAATTTGGAATAACTTCTAGATTCCATGGAGTTGGGATGTGAAATTTATGTGGTGTGTTGGGGAAGTAGAGAGGATAATTTTAGTATAAATAACTTTTCCCAATACGGCGGAATACTCGAGAAAAATAAGAAAATCTAAAAACCAAAAAACGCGTATATATCGGAATCTATGAAAGCTACGAGATTCGTTTTTGCTTTAAAAGGTGCAGCATAACATACACCATCAATGCACCGCAGATCATAATTACGTATCTTGCCTTGCTTAAGAGATATCATTTTTTTTCTAAAAATCCGGATGAAAATTTGACGATTTTTTAAAATTTATATCTCAGAAACTAGACATGCTAGACAAATGGGTATTCGACTCATAGCATTTAAATGATTATATCTATCAGCTTTTGCAATAAAAACGCGATGTCCGAAAAATGGTCTTCTTAAAACACTGTGCGACGTAAGTAGTAGAGGAGACACGATGGAGATTGATTCAACAATAGGTTTTTATTTCAAAGTGGACTTTTTTGAGATAGCTATAATCGAATGTTATGGGAAGTTATTATATTATATATTTGATTAAAGTATTAATAAAGGGAGAATCAACAAGCATGAGGAGAGATTGGAAATTAATAGGTCGGGGAATTTTAGGAGAGAGGATATCATACAGAGATATAGGATACTTGGAGCAGTAAAAGAAAATGTGGTCTACAGAGCCTTCATCATATCTACACTCGCAGAGGAATGATCTCTCACTCTGATCTTGTTGAGGAAAATTGGGGTGCAAGCTTAGAATATACACAACTAAGGGTGCAAGAATGTCCAATACGTAGCCGTCAGATAATGGACGTCGCAAATAAAAAAAGCAAAAAGCAAAAGCAATTAAAAAAAGCAAAATGTAGTCTGTGTCTCTGTCAAGGAATTTCTGTCAATGTCAGTTAGTTCGTCAAATTAAATAGCTGTCAAACAAACCATTTCTTCATGAATGGATCGAATACTTTACTTCCCTTCCAATAAAAATATTTAGATTTTCTACTACTTATTGAAAAATGGGTGTTCTATTAAAATATTTAGTCGCCGGTGTAGTGAGATATTGGCTTATACATTTGGATTATTGGCAAACAATAGCCAATAGAGTCGAAATAGCTACGCCTCTAAATTCGTGGAAGAGGTTAATAGAAGGCGTTTATTTGTATGATCACAACATAAATCCGTATGAAGGGGACTCTTTCCATGAATCGCCAATAATGTTATTATTTTTCCACTATATAATGAAGAAGGCACCATTCGTATTACCACTATTATTTACAATATTGGATCTGCTGACTGCACATCTTCTCTATAGGTCTTCTAAATCTTTCATTCGAATTTTCAAAGAGTCCCAAGAGAGACGTATGAGTGAAGTCGCCGAGGACTCGAAAACCATGCTTCTAACCGATGCTCAATTGGAGGAGGCATCAGAATATGTGCTATCTGTTTATTTGTTCAATCCATACTCGGTGTTGAGTTGTGCTGGGATGACTACGACTGTTGTGCAGAATTTTTTATTGGCTTCAGCGCTGTGGGGCGCCTCGGCTGGGCAGAGAGTGGTTGCCTGTGTGTTTGTAGCTCTAGCGACCCACCAGGCATTGTATCCAGTGTTGCTCATTGTACCCATAGCAATATTGCTGGCTGACGTCAACAAAGGCTGCAACAAATGCTCGTATATCAAGACATTGCTGGTGTTTGTGCTGAGCTGGGGCTTCCTGATATATGTTTCGGCGTACATCATGGATGGATCATACGATTATGTTTACAATACCTATGGATTTATGTGAGTATGATAAGATATTTTTTGTAGGTAATATTTTGAGGAGTAAATCCAAAATATTACTATGCAAAGCTTTATATTTTGTTCCATTTCATTATGATATCATTATTTAATTTGGTAAGAAGGCGTTTTAAAAAATAAATAAATGTTTTATCTGTTTCAGATTGACAGTTCCGGACTTGAAACCAAATATTGGACTGTTCTGGTATTTCTTCACAGAAATGTTTGAGCACTTCAGACTGCTTTTTGTGTGTGCGTTCCAAATCAATGCGTTGGCATTATATGTGGTGCCGCTTACACTGAGGTTCAAGAACGAGCCAGTTCTGCTGGCAACTGTACTCATAGCTCTCTCTACAATATTCAGGTCATACCCATGTGTTGGAGATGTTGGCTTTTATCTAGCTCTCTTGCCAATGTGGAAACATTTGTTCACCTGTAAGTATTAAAGAGTAAAGACACTATGATTTAAGTTGCATCTAAGTAAGGGCTATGTAGTTTTGAGTATTATAATGTAGATTGTCATTTATTTATTGGCATAACACCAGCTTAAATATTTAATAATTACATGAAGTTTAATATAAAAACAAAGCTAATAACAGTTATCCACAATTTACGATTTAATGTGCACATAAACAGACAAATGTTTGTGAGTAAGTTCCTATTGTGGTAGGTACTAACTAAATACTAGGTATGGGTAGTAACAAAATACAATAAAAAAAGTCATAAACTTAATAATATGGCTTATACAAAAAAATCTTACTGCAGCATTGCACCCTAACACTTTTGAATAACTCAAACATATGAGAGTTGACAAGTAACATACTTATAATATTCTGACTTAAAAATGGTTTTAAATTAACATCACTAACCATAATAGAATTTTTTGCTGTTTCAGTTATGCAACAAAAGTTCATTGTTGGCTGCGCCTTCATCATCACGTCAGCTCTGGGACCTACAGTGTGGCACTTGTGGATATACTCCGGCTCCGCCAACGCCAATTTCTTCTTTGGAGTGACCCTGTCCTTCGCCACAGCTCAAATATTCCTTATAACAGACCTTTTGTTTGCTTACATAAAGCGAGAGTTTACTTTAATGAATGGCTCTTCACGACAAGTGGATGGGAAACCAGCGAAATTAGTTTTACGATAGCTTCTTAACTTGGCATAAGTCTGTTAGTATAGTAGCTTAACCACACCAGGGCATAAGTCACAATATAAATATATAATCCAATGATTTTTAGGGTTTAAAATGACGTCAGCAAGTACTTTATTAACTGGAAAGTTAGTTAATATCATGTTACTCAAAATATGCAATAATTCCAATGCTACTGTCAGCAAATCACAACTAAACTAAATTTGAAACATCTGACAATATATCTGTCCCGCTCATGTAAAATGAAAATAAGAAAGATGGTTATACAGTTTAGTTTAGTTGTGTACTGACAGATTTTGAGACTACAACATGGGTTTCTTCAAGAATGGTGTTCAAAGGCTCTGAAATGTGCGAGCAACTGAACACTAGTTTGTATTGGAACCAATAAAATTGTGATCTGGTGTGGACTAAGCATTGCGTCACCACATTGCATTGTATAAATTGCATTTAACTTAAAACAGAAGTCAATTCAGCATCTTGTGTTTCTAATATGCAACTGATATTCTTTTAAACCTTGTTGATTTTTATGCTTCATCTGTCATCAGTTGTTTACCTTCTACATTTATTTCCATTTTTAGTGTTCAGAAGATGTTCAACTAAAGTTGGCTGGCACATCTAGTTTCGCCCCTCCAACTACAGTCTATTTCACATACGAAGTCCCGTAATCCCGGCGCTGTAGTCGCGTGTCGGCAGTACAATTTACACTGTGTACTAATTAGTTCCGTATTTTCCCGCGGGGCTTCATAATTATGTGAAATAGACTGTAAGGTAAATGCTTAGGATTTGAACCCGCAATCTGTCTCCCTTTGGCCATTGGTTTATAGGCGCTTATTAAGTGGGTGCAAGCCAATCTTTTGTGATTAATATTAGTAATTATTAGGGTAACTAATTAATAGGCAAAAGCAGATACTCAGGTCTTTCAGTAACTCAAAAGATCACATCAAAGAGAACTAACAGTATGTTTCTTTTAGAACAAATTTTTCTACATGCTTACATTTATTTTTTACATAATGGTTGCATTAGGAAATTAAATAACCGACTGCATAGTATTAATTTTGTTATTAGGGCATTCCAGCAGTACACTTAGAGTATTAATAGTTTTGAATTTACAATGCTGTCATTTACTCTACTTGGAGCTAGACTTGGAGTGATAATGTAGATAGGATAAAATAAAACAATTTGTAGTTGAACTGCAATATGCTTTTCATTGGTGTTGTATATCACATATACCTAATTCTACAATTTTATTTATACATCACAATGGCTATAGATTTTCTTATGATTTAGTGATATGTTTTTTTATTTCTAATGTATGCACGTAATATTTATACAGGTTATTCATACTGAGTACTATGGTATGTCACTTACACGAATGTTACCAAAGTTAGTCATTATGTTGACTAGATTTAAACTATGTACAGATGCGTCAATAAAGGGTAATTTATTTTGATATAATTATTATGAACTTTAATTCTACCTACCATTATTTTTATGCATTATTCAGATTGTTATATAGGTCGTAAGCTGCTACTGATTTTGATGTTGTGAAAAACAGGCGCATCAGACGTCCACTGTTGAAGAGTCTAATAAAAGTTCGCTTAACACTCATATATAAACTACTAGCTGTGCCCCCCGACTTCGTCCGCGTAGTATTTACGCGCGGGATTATCGGGATAAAAAGTATCCTATATGTTAATCCCGGTTATAAACTATCTGTGTTCCAAATTTCATCCCAATCCGTTCAGTAGTTTTTGCGTGAAGGAGTAACAAACATACATACATCCACACTCACAAACTTTCACATTTATAATATTAGTAGGACTATAATACCATAAGGCGCTCCTTGACCGGAGTCATTCGCCTGTAACAGTTCAGATTCGACCCTTACATCAGTGAGTAAGGAGAATTAATATACCTATAATAATTCTCAAATTTGAGTCTTAATTGTTACATTACTGGCGAATGCTTCAGTTAGGTAGCGGCTATCGGCGAATTGTAGAAACAAAAACAGTACCTACATATATAGGTATTCCATAGGGAATAGCGATGATTTAATAATTACCTAGATAGTGTAGGATTAAAGGTGTTTATCGCACCCTTTTTCACAATGAATCATTATCTCGTATCTTATCATTTCGCTGTGATCTATATTGTAGCGCACGAGCGCTCGACTACACGCATTGTGTGTGTGTGTTGTCTTTTAATAATTATTATTTATACAAACCGTTTATGTGACGGGAACCATGAAGAAACTTATTACCATTATATTGTTACTTAGATGTGAGTAAATACGATACAATTAAGTACTATCAACATTCATTTAGTTCGAAGTAATTAGCGAAATTGTTATCACGTATGGCTTAAAAGATAACATTTCAGTTTTAAATGGCTAGTGGTGTATTTATTTTAGTTAGTGGGTGCGTGGTGGTTCCCAGCATACCGGGCCACTTACTGGCGTGCTACCGGTCCGGCGCGCCGGAGCTGCTAGCGCCCAGGAGACTCGATGTGTTCCTTTCCTTGTTGAGGAAATTGGAGCTAAGTGCTCAACTTGATGCGAGGCTGTTGAGCACCGGGCTATTGAGAAGGTATTCTATACTAGGAGAACCAGTGCTGTAACTAGTACTGTGCCAGCGGTGCCATGCGAGGCCTTTGAAGAGCGCAGAAATGACTAGACCAAGAGTCAGGACCAAGTAACATGGGCGCAGTTATAGGATCTCGTACCGGGCGCATAAAATGCTACTTACGGCACTACGGGGTGGAACCAAGTACCTAGTAGTGGTTAAGTTAAACATAATAATTATCAATAAAATCGTGTTTAGGTAGTCTGTAGATAAAATTAGTAAACATAGACTATCTTCACATTTTATGTACCTACCTACGTAAGTACGAGTAGGCATTTATGGAGTTTGTTTAGTCAAGTTGGGTCTCTTGTATACCTATAATTTATCATCATCAAACAAGAGCACCACCACGCCTTCGTGCCAGAGCTTCGTGCAGTAATAATAGCTTCCGATTGCACCTAACAGATGGCGCTAAGATGCACACGTTAAAATTACCGAAACAAAATAACAACGTTATTAGGGTTCCGCATAAACCTTTACACATTTAATCTTAAATGCTTCCTACTCCCCAGCCTCCGCTTAGACGGCATCATACAATCATCAGCGAATGCCGTAGAGACAGAGTTCTTATTGCCGTACCGGGCATCGAGCTTCCAATTCCACAAGTACAAGATTCTCATGGACATCTTTCTGCCGAGCCAAAGCATTATAGATGTCGACGAAATCTTGACTGTGGAGGAGAAGTGTCTTCTGCATCGGATGTTGAGTTCGACGGTTCGGCAGTGGGAGAGAGGAGACGAGCACACAGTGTGCCCGCTGTCAGCGAAGCAAGCCCGGAATATGGCACAGAGCACTAATAGGTACATTCATAATTATAAATAGTTTTTAACCGGCCCGCACCTCTGGGTTTTTTGAAATCTATGTGCGAATCATAATTCCTACCCATAATGATTATCACTTGCTTACGGTGAAGAAAAACGTCGTGAGGAAACCTGCATGCCTTAGAAAATCGAACCAATTTTCGAAAGACATGTGAAATCCGCCAACCCGCACTGGGCCAGCGTGGTGCATTACGGCCTGAACCCCCCTCGTATTGAGGCGTGAGACGACAAAAGAGCTTAAATATTGTTATTATTATACTTTATACGCATGTAGGTATACCCCGATGGGGTACGCGTATCCCTTCACTGGACACTGCATTACCTACACTCAGTTTAGTTACTTTCACCTATAATTATAGTTATCCCTTTTAATATCCCACTATCCCTCCTCAACTACAACTGGGATTTTAACGTGACTAATATTAGTTCGTTACTGCCCTACAGAACAATTTCCAGTGAGTACAATAGATTCGGGTTATCTTGGGTCATACGGAGTAAAGTACCTACAGATGAACAATTCATTTCTTCGATCTCGTATTTCCTGTGTACTGACCTCACTGTTTGTAAACAAGCCGATATGCCTGCCTACGTAAGAAGAACTTTTTGTTGTGTATTTTTATCATTGACGTCACAGTTCATGTTCCTGCGGCATCGTTGCCGCGTTGGTGTCAGTAGCAAGGTCGACCGTTCATATACCTCACACGAAGACGTAGGAGTGCTTCGCAGATTAATGAGAATACTCTGAATTGATGGACTACCGTATCGCATTGTGATACTGTAAACAAAGACCGCTGTTGGATTTCTTTATAATAAGCGCTATTACTAACACTGGGAGTTAAACTGCCTATGTAGATAGGCACTTACATACTTCTAACGGTGGTAGAGCCAATTGCCAATTGACTACAGTTCATATACAGGTTGGCAAAAAACGCACATAATGAGAGCATTATTCATATCCAAGTTATTACACGGTTAACTGACTCTTTTTGTCATTTTTGTTGATAATAACTGATTTTGCGGAAAGGTAGGTACTTAGGTACCTAATTAAGTATTCTGACTCTTTCAAAAACAGTATTGTTTTTGCAAAGAGTCACGCGTGTGAAAATGAATCTCCCATACGGCTTTGGTATTTTTTCTTGCTAATAATTTCAGAACAAACAGCAGATGTCCGATAGAGGATGGTGTGATCCAAACAGAATGGGGCACCATTGCTCCTGGAACCCTAGTATCCGCGATCGCTTCGGCGCTTGAGACCCAGCGAGTGTCGGTCACCGACATCCTCAGTGCAAACATCTTTAAAGAGGACGTGGCAGAACCAATGATGGCGTCAGCGATGCAGGAGTGGTATGAGAACATTGAGACGTTGAATAGCAGTCAACGTCTGGTTGACGTCGCCGATATAAGCAACACCTGGGTGGCCACGATTGCTGGTAAGTATAAGATGTTTGACTTAGCATATCGTTTATAGGTAGGCCCATTCCTACTTACCCCTCGTTTACACTGACAGAATACTTGTATAAGTCGATCGAAGGCGTACTCAAACCAGTCTCAGACTTGATATTGATTTATTTATATGGGCCTTAGTTTATACTATTGTCTCTTATTTTGAGCTGTCAAAAATAGCATAACCGATACGAGTATTGCGTTAGTGTAAACGAGGGGTAAAAACGCTTCCAGTCGCATTGATTATTTTCGCAATCTTAATCGGCATTAACTTTGCATCCACATTTTACAGGTGATTTAGCCGAAGTGATAGTGAACCAAGGGCCAAGAGTGGGTTCCGTGGCCCAAAACATGGTGGTAGGCAGCAGCAACAGGTGGAATGACACATTGTTACCACGAGATTACTACATACTCCCACAAAACAGCTCTGTTATCGACTGGCATTTCACGGACGCTGAGATTTTAGCCGGCATTGACGGTGAGAACACAGTCACACATTTGGCAACCTGCATTCCTAATTACTATTGCTAATACTATATTCCTTGGTACCTATGTCAAATTGGCCATCCCATTATGTAGCATATCCAAATGTACTGTAACCTACCTTTCCAACCCATTTCAGGTCTCATACTATCGAACTATGTAGCAAAGTGGATAGAACAACGACGTACCCTCAGACTGTCACAGATCATAGACATGTACTACTCAAACGACGGTGTCTCCTTCGAGCCCACAGTCAAAGCGTGCAACAGACAGTCCTTGTTCAACAACTTGTTCGACAGCGCAGTCCTAACCACGGAAACGTCTAGATTCGCTCACGTCTTGTCCTTGCGGCAGATCACCGTGTACGTTCCCGTTAACGAAATGGAAAGGATGACTAATGCCGCTGTGGCCGCCTTCACCAGCTACGTCCGTATGTTTACGACTTCCTAATGTTTATTTCTAAAAATAATTGTCGTTACACCATGCAACTAATAGCTACCTACTTAACTAGAATTTGTCATGTAACCTTTGTCTCTAATCCGATACGGATAACTTCCTAGTGTAAACAAAAAATGACTGTCAATTACTCATGTTAATCACCTGGCTCGGAATTATGTGATTTTGAAATCTAATTTTAAAATGTCGTCGGGTATAGCAGCGTAGTCGCTACAAGAAGGCATACGAACCTCATTGGCCTTTGGATTTCACCAGTCATAATCCATCTATCAGATCGTCATCTTTAGTTTAGCATCTACTAGGGCGCTATGCAAAATATCGTACATTATTATAAGATCATTAGAGATCTAATATATAGCCAAACCGACGCGTATCCTTACCCCTCGTTTACACTGCCGCAATACTTGTATGGATTTATGTTTTTAACCGACTGCAAAGTAAATCCTCACTTATAATATTAGAAATGCGAAAGTAACTCTGTCTGTCTGTCAGTGGCGCTTTCACACACTTTCACGATTTAAATGAAATTTGGTAGACATATAGTCCAGAGCCTGAGAAAAGACATAGGCTTCTTTTTAAATGAAATTAAATCTGTTGTCTTTATCTTGGGCCATCAAAGAATAGAAACAGCTACAGAAATCAATACCTATATAAGTACTTATTGCGTCCGTGTCAATAAGGGGTTATATTACACTGTATTTTTATCAAAAGGGTTATATTTTAGCTTCCGTCCTGAGGCAGAATCATCGCGATTGCCAAGTGAGCCATAGCGTTCCGGTCGTAGACTTGATCGTCGCCACCGACGGCTCGTGGAAGAACTACGACGTACAACAGTTCATGTCGTAAGCACGAAACTGAATAATAATACATAACATAAAATAATATAAATAAATAAATAAATATCGCTAGACTGACACACCAACTGTATGGTCCCAAACTAAGCTATGTTTGGACTATGGGTACTGTACAATGGACTGGGGGCGATGCGATCCCAGTGTCACACAGACCTGGGCAAATGACGAAAAGGCCATTTCCGAAATTTACCCCGGCTGGAATCGAACCCGATACGACCATATGAAGTGAGCCGAGCAGCCTACGCTCGAACCACTGCGCCAAGCGGTCGTCTTATATGGTTATTACAATCATAATTGATTAGCAGTAATTATAAGTATTATTGTGAATGTCAATGTTAATAAATTGCAATTTAATGCTGGATATAAAAATAAGTAAGTATTAATTAACCACCTCACCAGGAAGAAACGAATTTATGTCATGATTTTTTATTTTTTGTCCACCAAAAACTGGTCTCTTAACACTGACACATGACGTTTTTAAACATAGGCACATAACTTACGCATATAGCCTGACAAAGTTTGAAAAAAATATGATAACATCATGCATCAATGCATGATCATGATATTATTTATGTTTTTTTTATAGGTAAGTACATCAAAGTCGGCAAACACGATTCGCTTGATGTTAAGCAGGCACCGTAGTGTATAGATGCTGGCATGCCTTTGGTATTGTTAGCAATTTTCTGGATTGAAGTTGAGTGTGACAGAAGTAGGAGAAACTACCTCATTTATGCCGATCTTCTGTGAGCGAGTGGGGTACTAGTACCTTCTAGCTCTGGCTCTACCACCTACCACCTACAATTTAAAGTACTTATTATAGGCGACAATACATATGGACCACATAGCTTGTAGTCCCGCCACACACTCACACCACTGTAACTCCTGTAAGCCAGGATCGACAATGGTGACCAATAATGACGTCGAGGTTTGATCCTTGACGAGTCCCGGGGAAAGTTAAATTGTCTGGGAACCCCCACGAATTTAAGGCTAAAGCGCCCATCAAGACCGCGAAGTTAAAAATTTTTGAGGTTTTCTACAAATTTTTCAAAATCTGACAGTAATAAAACGCACATTTTGTAATTCCCGACAAAGACCGTGTGCAGTGCATTTATTAATATATCCAACTTACTCTAAAACATTTCAAGAACGACAGCTATCCAGATAATCTGGTAATTTTTGTATATTTAGTGATTAACTAGTATCATATGCACCGTGATAATATTTAGAGTAAAATAAATGTATTAATAAACGCACTGCATACTGGGTTTGTCGCAAATCACAAAATGTTGTCTTAAATCTATCCGGAGATCTTCTAGCGTATGCCACACACATTTGGAGCGAGGCCATCGAAAGGAATGGAGAGGCGATAGCCGTCTCTCTTGACATTTCGAAGGCCTTTGACAGAGTCTGGCACGATAGTCTTCTTAGCAAGCTTCCATCCTATGGTATATCAGCAGCCCTGTGTGTTTGGATATCAGATTTCCTGAGGGAACGGTCGATACGAGTAGTCCTTGACGGCTTCACATCTGACCAATTGGCAATTAATGCCGGGGTACCTCAGGGGTCAGATCTCTCTGCTACTCTTTTCCTGCTGCACATAAACGACCTTCTTAGACCTGGTATCTTTGGGTATGCAGATGACAGCACAGTATCAGAGAGATACTTCTCCGACGCACGAGCCGGGGCAACGCTGATTCAGTCCAAAAGAGAGGCTATGGTCGAAAGGTTGAATTTGACCTTGCAGGCAGTCTCCGATTGGGGCGATGCCAACCTGGTCAAGTTCAATGCTTCCAAGACCCAAGCGTGTCTGTTCTCTGCAAAACGGAGTCCATTCCAACTGACTCCGACTTTCCGGAATGTATCTTTGCCCGTGAGGGACCATCTTGAGCTGCTGGGTGTTACACTCAGTTCTAAGCTCAATTTCGGTCCCTTTATTGAGTCCAAAGCCAAAATTGCTGCAATGAAGCTGGGCATCCTGGGGAAGGTCAGACGGTACTTCACACCGGGGCAGCTTCTAAATCTATACCAAGCTCAAGTCCGATCGTGTATGGAGTACTGCAGCCATCTTTGGGATGGTTCAGCTAAGTATCAGCTGAAGGCTCTGGACTCAATAGATAAGCGGGCTAGAAGGCTCATTGGCAGCGAATCCCTAGTGCAGGCTAAGTTGCAGAGCCTGGAACACCGACGCAGGGTTGCCAGCCTATCAGTTTTCTACAGAATACATTTCGGGGAGTGTGCGATGGAATTACACGAGTTAATTCCCCCATCTCTATTCTACCATCGGACGACAAGACGCACACATACAATGCATCGATACACCGTGGACATTCCTTCAGTTCGTACCAAGCGTTTCGCTTCCACTTTTATTGTGCGAACTGCCAAGGAATGGAACACCTTGCCGGCGTCTTTGTTCCCGGTTGACTATAACCTGGATGTTTTCAAGTCGAGAGTGAACAGGTACCTTCTAGGCAAGTATGCACCACCGTAGACCACATCGTCACTTACCATCAGGTGAGATTGTGGTCAAATACTTGCCTATACCGAAATAAAAAAAAATGTTTTCAGATTTTGGATAAACTATAAAAATACTCGAAAATTTTGAATTTCGCGGGCTAGACAGGCGCCTTCACCTTAATCGAAAGAAATGATAGGAGGAGCCACATAGCTTGTGAATATTAGGGTGAAAGGCGTTATAATACTTATTAGAAGAGAACCCGCTATTGTATCGCAGCTGGCTGGGCGGCGCCCTGGACACGAGCCTGCAGCGCGGCACGGTGGCGCTGCTGCACGGGAACACCGGCGCGTGGATCGCGCCGCCCTCGCACAACATCTCCTCAATCTTCACACACATTGGAAACTTCACTGATCAATGTAAGAGATTTCGCTCATAATGTTGGTACGGCCTACCAGTATTGGCAGTATTGTATGTTCAGAAAGTACCAACCTAATATAATAAATTTATATTTCCGTATTTTAGGCAGTCGGTTTTTATTGTTAATTATTTTATTTACTTTTTTATAGAATAGTACAAGCAAGCTTACGACCTGCCTGATGTTAAGCAGTTAACGTAGCTTATAGATGCTTGCAATACCAAAGACTGCACGCACGTTGTCGACCTGAAGGAGAGTGAGATTGAGGGAGGGGAAATCAGGGGAAGTCTCTCACTCATCGTCCGAAACGCAGCTATGATAACTTCTTTACGCCGATCTTCTGTGTGAAGGTGGTACTGCTCCGATCGAGCCACCCCTTATATGAGCTGTAATCAATCGGCTATAGCTTAGCTCCTACAAACTTTGTCATATCATACTAATATTATAAAGAGGAAAACTTTGTTTGTTTGATTGTAATGCATAGGCTCCGAAACTACTGAACCGATTTGAAAAATTATTTCACTGTTGGGAAGCTACACTATCCCCGGGTGACATAGGCTATAACATATTAAAAAAAAATAGGAATCCTTACTAAAACTCGAATAATATTTGATATAAATGTACTTTTGAACCATTTTTAGGGCCCAACCGCCTGAATCTACCAACAGTGGTATCAGCTGTGATCCAACACTCTCTCAACAAGTCGATAGCCGATATAGAGGACCAGGCCAGCGGTGGGCCCAGCACCCTGGTGCTAGTGGTGAGCCCCACCGACCGGCCCTCCGCCCTCGAGCTGGAACGCGCCAGGGAACTGATGGCCACCCTGAGAGCCAGCTACTTCGACGTGTACTTCGCTTACGCCGCCCGAGACCTGTCAGACTTTCAGAACATTAATAACGAGTATCTAGATTACTCGGAATTGTTTTTAACTGTGAGTATCATTTTAATCTAGGTCAGTTTCTTAGTATTTGTAGGTGAGTAGGTTATATTTTCGTTGCGATTGTGGAATATTATACCTATTGATTCGGTGAATACAATATTGTCATGTTGTGTGGTAATTATTATCACTAACACTACATACTTAGTATTATACAAAGTCGCTTCCCGCTGTCTGTCCCTTTGTATGCTTAGATCTTTAAAACTACGCAACGGATTTTGATGCGATTTAATAGATAGAGTCAAGAGGAAGGTTTATATCCTACTAATATTATAAATGTGAAAGTTTGTGAGTGTGGATGTATGTATGTATGTATGTTTGTTACTCCTTCACGCCAAAACTACTGAACGGATTTGGATGAATTTTGGAACACATATAGTTTATAACCGGGATTAACATATAGGATACTTTTTATCCCGATAATCCCGAAATTTTTGTTACGTTAAATACTACGCGGACGAAGTCGGGGGGCACAGCTAGTACTTATATAAAACATGCATAATAGTAGAGAAACACTGATAATTTAAGAGCCGTGCGAAGCCGGGGCGGGTCGCTAGTAATATATATAGCCGATGCTAATACCGAAATGAACCTAGTAATAAACGTGATATCGATTAGGTCAATCTAATTGGGGGAAGGCCATCACTTATCAGTACGATTCCACGCAAAACATACAAACAAATTCCGGAATCAAATATGGCTGCTACCTCTTGTTGAGTCTATTTATTTATTTATTTAGGAAAACACACAATTGTACATTATGACAGTTGTGGGTAACACAATTTAGGTAGGTACAGGATACACAAATGCACAATCAACTACATTTTCCTAGAGAGTCAATAGCGTCTTGACTGATTGTTGTTGTATATTGTTTTCTTATATTTACACGAATACTACACAGTCAAATAAAACTATTTTCGGATTTCAAGTGTACCATTGCAAGACCTCGAGCACTTTCTGCGTGGATCGGACCGCAAAGAACAACAAAATATGAGGGTACCCAGTTACTAACTATGACATCAGGACGTCTAACACCTCAGTCCCCCCGTGACCATGGCTGCTGTAAAGCAACCGAAACGTCGGGAACATAAAGTTAATAAACGCGATAAAATCCGAAAATAGTTTTATTTCAATGATTGTTGTTGATTATTATTATTTTTTGTTTTCTTTTCCTGTTTGAAGAGTTCGATGATTTCAGACCGCGTCATCGAGCGTGCAAGACGTGATAGATGCGGTCGATATGTACGTCGTCAAGAACGTGATCCCGACGCGGTTGGTGGGCGCCCAGTGCCCCGTCAACGGCACCGTGTACCAGCAGCTGGCGTACGAGGACTTCGTACTGCCGAACATGCAGGCGTACTATAGAATACACCCGTTTTACTTGAGACAACAGCCGCTGATTCAAGTTGAGGTTTGTATTTGGAATTATCAAACGTTTAGAGGGCAACGGGTTGGAGGGTAGGCTACCCAAAGTTGGTGGAACTAAACTTTATTATAGTCATTAGAAATAAAAACAAAATAGTGTCAGTTTATTAATTTTTTATTAAACTTTTACTTAAGTAAATACCTTTATTGTTTAGAAGAAACTAGCCGCTATATTCCTGTAAATTATATGGCGTTGTGCTTGGTTCTTACGTATATGGTCCAAGCCAAGAAAACTTCTTGGATATCTGCGTGGGGTTTGGTAGTTACAACAACTAAGGATGGAATATAATATCTTATATGAGAGAAAGTACCTACACGAAATAAAATATCCACACGGATCTTATCGTAAGACCCACAGATATAGAATCTGTGGTAAGACCTTTCATTCGCTTTGTACAAAATAATAATTGAAAAATTACTTCATATTCTTGCTAATAGATGTCGCTACTAGTACAAAAGCAGGAATATGGTGAACAACTAAATTAACAAATATTATGAAGGACATGCAATTCTTTCGCAACGAAATAAAGCCGGTTGTACATGATTTAAATGTATAGTTCCGCAACGACGGGCAAGGCCAGCTGCTGGTGTGCATGTGGCGCGGTGTGGACGCGTCGCACAGCTGCCAGACTATCCTGGAGCGCGGGCTGCAGCTCTTCAACCTGACCGCGCCTTGCCCCTCGCCGGAGTTCTGCCCGCCAGCACATTTTACCGTTGCGGCTACTTCTTCAGCAAATTTGTGTGCACGTGAGTATCATTCCTTACAATCGGGCACGTTAGGCTGTCGGTCCCGGGTATCACAGTTGTTAAGCAATGTCGCAGGCCTTCGGGCGGCCTGCAAACTCCGACACCATAGTTCTAAAAATATGGCTAGTTTACTAACTAGACCTAGCTACTGCCAGTAACCACAAATTAAACCTTTAGTAGGTGTACCGTATTAATTCGAATGAAAACGCTCTGTAATATTGCATTTTTTGATCGCAAAAGATTGAAATAGAAAACTGGATATTTTTTGAAAATACTTTGTTCACATTAAATTGAAATTATCTTGAAAAATTTCACAAAAACTAAGCTCCCAATTAGCTAGGCCCCGGGGGGATTCGAACCCCCGATCTCCTGTTTACTAGACAGGCGCTTTAACCAACTAAGCCACGGCGCCGATGACTGGCACATCGAAAATAATGATTATTTGACATATATAAATTAAGGTATTACTGGAAAAATATCATCAGAGAACTGCTTTAATATTTTTGATTTTTTAGATAATGACTGTCGCCGACCCAATCAAGTGGGGTTCTACATCCGACATACGGGCCTCCGCTGTCTACCCCTCCGTGGATATGCAAGCACGTTGAAACCTATCCGTGAATTAATACCGATTCTTTTAATATTATCATTAATTATAGGATTTAAGTAATAAAATTGTATAATATAAGAAACAGATTTAATTTCGAATAAAAAACAATAAGTCAAATAATTCAGCCTGAGTGAATTCTATAAAAGAATATTGTACCCCTGGTGGGACTCGAACCCACAATCCCCGGCTTAGGAGGCCGATGCCTTATCCATTAGGCCACAGGGGCTTGACAATTAGTCTCGAATTTATATATTATTAGCTAACATAGAAAGCCAAAAAATTATAATGATTGTTTTGTCAAATAAACAACATACACATCAATACTTCATGTGTATCCACGCATTATTATCAATCAACTTTACAGAAGGTAAATGTACAATCATGTTTTTGTTCATTAGAAATTTCATTGTTGAATTATATACTTAGATATTTATTTGGTCCATAACGAATCATACAGTACAGACAATATACCTATTACTATACTTTTTGGTACAGACGCATATTGTACTACACTACATCCTACGTAAAGTCCGTCTCACGAAAGAAGTCCCGTAGGCGCGGCGCGGCGCCACAGTCATGCGACGAAATGTTGTTTACCTCCATTGTTTTAGACTCCCAAAAACTCAATGTTTTATCACTGTAGGATGAATCCAATTTTATTATTACAGTAATTTAATGAAATTGATATAAATGACAACAGAAAAATATAATACATTGACGTCGTAGCGAAAATTAGTTCCACTTATTGCCATGGCCCTTCTTTCGTGAGACAGACTTTACATTATGACACAGAGATTCGTACACTGCCATCTTTTATTGAACTCCATCATATTTGTTTTTAGAGTAAATAAATAGATGTCGCTAATGGGAGATGATGATGATACAATGATCAAAATTGTTTTTATATACATGTCGTGGAAACTATGCTTAGAAATACTTTGAAAACATATATTTTACAGTATTTATAAAATAAAATATTGTGTAAATATATTATTGATACATAGTATAGCAATATTTTGCCTACTAACATATCGACTCCGTGGCGCAACGGTAGCGCGTCTGACTCCAGATCAGAAGGTTGCGTGTTCAAATCACGTCGGGGTCAAACTTCATTCTTTTTGGCTTTAAGACCAATAATTTTACAGTTTTAAGGTAATTAATTTTAAAAGTATATATTTAATTTTCAGTACTTCTTATATTATGTCAATGTACGAACGGACTCATGTTTGCATGTCGAGGTCGCTAAATTATATGTCGGCCATGACTGAATAATAAAGTCAACAGAGTTGGTAAATAAACAGCTGAAATAAACCAACTGCAAGTAGTTCTGTCCGCTTCCAGCCGGACCGTGTTCGACACTTTGTGGAAGATGCGTTTATTCAATAACTTAGCCATTACACGACAAAACGTTTTATGGCTGCAAAATAAAATAAGAGGTAGGCAGGTGCCTAGATGTCATGTCTAGATCATAAACCTATTTATATCTTAGTAAAAATTATTACCCTGACGCCATTGAAATTTAATAAGAATCGTAAGGTACACTTTATTTTTCCTTAGTGTACTTATTATCGTAGGCATTTGGTTAATAATCTTCGCACATTGTTTAATGTAAGGAAGTAGGTACCTACTTACATACCTAATTAATTCGTCTTCAAATTATAAAAAGGCGTTATATTCACAATTAAAATAACTAACCTAATTAGTTACGTGTGGGCAACTAATAAATATAATTCTAAACTATGATTTAAAAATTAAACATTAAAAAGATATCAAAATTCAAAATTACTACTGGTAAGGCAAAATACACATTAGATCAAGGTGTTAGTGCACTAAGTGCACTTTCGGCGCAGTAGTGCTTCTACGTCATCAGAATACGATAGACCGACTCACTGCTCACACACAGCATGGAACTGCAGAAATCAGCTCGTAGTTTCGTTAACATTATTTCTATAAAGTATCAGTAGTAAGAAAAGTTTGCATGAAATAGCTCAAAGATATATAATTATTTTTATGACGTTTCATTTCAGACCTAAACTGCTATGGAAAGTCTTGAAGTTCTTCAAAATGGCTGTAGTTTGCAGGGGCCACGAGCGAGATGTACACAATTAATCAATTTTAATTCTTCAATCCTTGAACAGAAGGTTCAAATTTAATGTTGTGTCGCTCTAGCTACTGCTGTTTCGTTATCCAAAGGTTGGTGGTCGTTGCGGTCAGGTGACTGGCTTACGTGTCGACTGGCGCCTTTTCAAATGAATCGCATTCTTGTACGCGTAATAGGGTTGACGACCGGTTATAAGTAGGCAGGTATCGGCATCGTAGTCGGCTGGAAAATTTACAAATGTTGCAAATGCGCAATTTCGACACGCGAGTAGGTATGCAATACACCCAACACAAGTAGGTAGTAGGTAGGTAGGCACTTGGTACTTACCTAAGTAAATAAGACAAAAACAACATTAGGTATCACTTATATTAGCTAGGCACCTACTTAAATTCAATTTAAAGATTCAATTCAAATAATGCAGGAGATTTTATATTATAATTTTTATGAAACAAATTCCTTACAAGACCACCTTGTTGGTTAATTTTTGTATCAGCGCGTGACAACCCTATCGCGCAACCACAACCGCGTATCCTTGTGTGTTTTCCTGCATAACTATTTCCAGTTATGTGTACGTACACGAACACGCCTTCTAGTTATCAATGTGTGGGTGCGCGGTCGTTCGCTTGTGTTCGTTTCGAGGCCATAAAGTGATTGGCTGTACCGAGCAGAGCGTTTTTTTTTATCAAATATCATACACGTTCCTTCAGTTAACGTTTATTAGCCGGGCTTTCGTTTGTTCTCCTAATTGTATGTCACGTTTTATTTTCAGCGATGTAGTCACACGCCTGCAACCGTAGGCGGCTAACGAAAAATTTCCACCTAGGCGCAAGCACGTACACACTAAAATGCAATTTGTATGGCGACCTTGTCCATTTATGGGTGTTTTTTGTATCTCTCGTGACTGACATTTCAGCGTTGTTTTTTTGACCTTTGTATATGCAGAGGCTTTCAAAGAATTGGTGACGTCAATACTCCACAAGTTGACGTGAACACCCATATTCTAATATGTCTTCGTTAGTTTTCTTGAACCTTGTAGATCGAATTGACCCCTATTTAGTGGGTGTGCGTGCGCGCCGTCACATACATCATAAACAGTAATTTTATTGATGGTTTTATACTTTTCGTTTCTAATAAGCAAATCATTCATCACCTAATTAAGTGTATTTTTAAATAGAGGTATTGTTCACTGACGCCGCAGCATTATAATGTACTAGGTGAAACAAAAAGGGTATACTATTTTTTTGCAATTTTACTTTGTAAATCTAAAACTATCGGCTGTATGGGACAGTTGAAGTACTAAAGGTTTTGTAGACTTGTGAAATCTGTCAACAGCTGTATTCCTATAACACCTTTTGTTTTTCAAGTTTCCTCCAAAGCTGATAGTTTCAGAATTACAAAGTTAAGTTTTGAAAAAAGAAGTATACCCTTTCTGTTTCAACCTGTATAGTTGTTCTAAATAAATTATTCATTGTTAAGTACTCATACATGTACTTACTTAGTTGCCTGTTTTAATGTAATGGTTGCTAAAGTAAATAAAATTCAACTCTGCGCTTAAATATTCCACCTGCATTAAAATCTGTTTCCACCAAGGCCTTGATGATTTTAAATAAAGGTTAACTTCATTCTTTATTTATTTTTATACTTGGCATAAGTAGATAGGTAGTTAAGTAGACTGTTTAAAGAGCCATTTGTAAAGTCAAACATTCATATAAAACAAACATTACTCTCAAAATCTAGGAAACGAACGCATATAACACCAAATATGTGTTATAAAATTAACAACTAGGTACTTACATACATTTTAGGAGAACACTTTAAGGTGAAAACGCCTGTCTAGCCCGCGAAAATAAAATTTTTCGAGTATTTTTATAGTTTATCCAAAATCTGAAAACATTTAAGACAACATTTTGTGATTTGCGACAAACACCGTATGCAGTGCGTTTATTAATACATTTATTTAACTCTAAATATTATCACGGTGGATATGATACTAGTTAATCACTAAATATACAAAAATTGACAGATTATCTGGATAGCTGTCGTTCTTGAAATGTTTTAGAGTAAGTTGGATATATTAATAAATGCACTGCACACGGTCTTTGTCGCGAATTACAAAATGTCCTTTTATTATTGTCAGATTTTGAAAAATTTTAAAAAGCCACAAAAAATTTGAACTTCGCGGGCTAGATGGGCGCTTTAGCCTTAAGTTCAAAGCATAGATAGGTATAGCGATTTTTAAGTAGGTCTGTCGTTAAAAGTAAGTAAATAGATAACAAATATTATCACAATGAATTACTTAAAATAGGATAATGTAGTTCCTTATAGCTTATACTACTCAAGCATTTACCAGCGAACCTACCAGGATTTCGACAACCCATAAAACTTGACAAAGCCGTTTTGCAAACAAGGTTGAATCTTTTTATTATGATTCTGTATTTATGACTCTGTCTGATTCCATATCAGTCACATTGCGTATTCGTGAAGAAAATGTTTACGGGAAGCCAGATTCATCTGATCCATTATTTATTTAAGATAGCCTTAAACTTTGTGCTCATTTCCGTTATATCTTTTGTGACTAAAATTATTATAATAACGTCGTGTCTATAAAATGGCTTATCTTCTTCCTTATGGACGTGTACTATTATTAAGAGATTGTCAGCAATAAATTAAGATTATGGAAGTTTAAGTTTGTATTCTTTAGAGATCAATGCGAACGAAGTCGCGGACAAAACCTAATTATTAATCAAATAATGCTTTTAGTCATAGTTTAAAATATTGCAGACAATTTCGAAGACACCCTGTTTAAAAAAATGTAGCAGTCACACCACACTTAACACTTTCATTAATTATTTCAGCGGCATTGATTGTGCTTTAGTAGGTAGGTATAGGTAGGGTGGTGTGCATACCTACTACATAGGTACAAGGGTACAAGATACAATAACAGCTTTTGTTTGTACAAATGTCGATCAATAGTTGCTTGATTTCAATACCAATGATATACCTACCTACTTAATACCCATCAGTTTATAGCATACAATATAGAGGCAAAGTATTTTGTAAGTATTTGAGGTATTAAAGTATTTGAGGCGTAAAATATTTTGTTCTTATGGTAAAGCCATATTTGTAAATGTAGAGGCGTATAGCGTCATCCATTCCTTGTTGCCTGTGCTAGGTAGGTATGCATCATTTTGCCTTGTAAGTTCATACGAAATGCTCATACCTACCTATATCATAATTAATAACTATTGTAATTGATGCTTACTTACGATACCAAACGATGCCAGACAAAGATCAAAACACCGGCAGTTTTGATGATAATGGTGAATTATTAAAAATAATTGTATGATTTAACATGATATCGAAGATTTTGCGTAGTACATTAAACTACCTGTAAGTTATCAGTTTCATACCAGCTGTGATAACAAAGCTACAAGGACACACCCACTTGTTCTGCATCATTGCTGTTATGCTGGTGACGTCACAGTAACCAATTAAATCACGTGCCAACTGATTCATGATGATTTTCAAATGACATCTGTCTGAATCCATATCAGTCATGTTATAATGATTTTCATATTACACTATCATAGGTGGGTACACCTATACTTAGTAATAAGAACCAAATACTATCAATAAGATAAGAACATACTGCTTATTATTAATTTACTCAGGTATTTAAAATTGCTTAATTAGCTGTGTTAATCGAAATGAAATCTGATTTAAAAATATAATTAAGGATTACGATTACAGAATGTATTTAGCAAGCAAGACCTATTACAAATTACTTCAAAAAGTTGGTAATCTACGTGCGATTTCTGATTACGTAATCGCAATTGTAATCGGGATTAGTCTTTTTGATACTTCCATTGAGTACATAACTACTTATTTCATGGAGGTAAATAAATAATGCAAATGGTGTTTTGAAAATAATTACTTACTTTCTTCTTAAAAAACAAATTCGCAAAATTTGGTAAAAGTAAGACAAATGCCTAAGAGGAAAGATTATACGGATTGATTCATTTTGTGGGATGTTCTATTTCATAGATTTTCGACCCCACTCTTTCTCCACTTTAGTTTTGCAAGTTAGGGGATAGGTAGGAATAGGCTAGAAATAACTTGAGACCAAATTATTTATATATCAAATCGGCTTATAAATGACTGAGTTCTGAGGTAACAAACATAAATAACAAATAAGTACACACGAATTGATAACCTCCTCCTTTTTGAAGTCGGTTGAAAAGATACTTTTACAAAAAGCGACATCCGGCCAGCATCCTATTAATTTACAGAAACAAAATCTTTAAATCTACCTACCAGGTACCTACCTACTTGACACATGGAAATGTGAAAACGGCTGGGCAATTATTGGCTTTACGTATTGAATGCAAAGCGAAAACACGTCTTTGTATGATTAATTTTCATATCCAAAGAATACTTAGCTACCAAGGAATATTATCGTAAGTGGTAACGACGTAAAGTATTAAATATGCTCGTATACCTATTATTTTCATAATGAGCGAAGTATAGCGATACAGAGCCATGGCCGCGATGACTGTGACAGATATGTGACGTCGGGGGGCTTGGTTGTGCCAGCCAATCGTGGGCTGCCAGCGCCAGAGTGCGTCAGCAACGTGAAATGGTTCTATTTCCTTAGTGATATTTCAACAAACAAATAAATTTTAAATGTAACAATCTATTACGACGTGTGGGTGTGTTCACTTAATTAGGTAGTCTATTTCGTTGTCGTAACGAACGTGATAACCACTACAACCATTGCGCGATACTTACGCACATACCTAACAGCGGTTTTCAATTGAATAAATTCGAGATAGGCATGAGCACGATTTCCTACATTTGTTATTAACTTATTACATCAATAAACTTTTATCAGCAGGTAAATGTAGGTAGGTAAGTAACAAGCTGAAATCAGCAAAGGTATAAAAATAGATTGCCAACGCCGCTGATGCAATGTTATTTTGAGTTGGCATATCGCTCGGCGAGGCTGGGCTGGCGTGCCTACGTAGGCAGACGGTTATTGCACACGGGTTGCGTGCCCCGATGCGCGTGCGCACCGCGCCACACCTCCGCCGCGCTGTGAGCAGCGTGCGATGGCTTTCTAAATATTGACGTCATTGACCTCCGTTTGTCTCGTGATTTTGGTAGGTACCTACAAAAATACAGATTTCCAGCTGAAGGTCAACATGTCACATTTCACGTCAGGAGCCAAAAATATTTGGCTCAAAAAAGTCAACGCGTCGCGTCGTGTAAAAAGGAACCTATATGATCGTAGGTATTTTTAGCAGTTTTTGAACATAAGACAGTAAACAGAATTTGAAGCAAGATAACTGAAAACAGTATTCTTCGTAGGTTTATTTTCAATAACTATACCTAGTGTATAGTTAATTAGTTACCTATTGAAAACGAACTGGTAGGTATTTAATAAGGTACATAGAACAATGATGCTACAACAACAAATCAGATTTGCTTGATTTGTTTATTGAAAACTTCCGACGGATTTTTTACTGATTTCAGAAGTTAAATTATATTATGTTGTTTCATACACTTTAGCAACGTTTTGGGTTATTCAGGTAGGCGCAGGAGCATTAAACGTAACTACTTACCTATAAAGGTAGGTATCGAGTCACCGAACCTTCATGAATCGACACTAAGACTAATAATAAGAATTGTTTAGGTAGGCGCATATCTATGTATATAAATGATTGTATCACCCAAGTCTCCGAACTAATATAACTACAAACTAATACAGTATAATCTCACTAATCCGGCACTATTAAAAACCAAAGGGTGCCGGATTATTGGAATGTTCGGATTACTGGATTATAGTAGAGAAAAAATCATAATAAATAAAATTAAGCATTTCATAAAGAGAAATATGTAATGTACATATGTGTGGGCCGCATATGCGTAGAGGCGCGGGCGATGGGTGCCGGATTATTGGACGTATCGGTCTATTGAAGTGCCGGATTAGTGAGATTATACTGTATTAGTATATTAGTTAGTAGTTATATTAGTCTCATCTATAGCACTGAAAGAATATTTTAACAATTTCTGATATTTAAGTTAATAAGTAGATACACACACATTATTACATTATATTTGATCTAAATATATATAACTCAAAGGTGACTGACTGACTGACATAGTGATCTATCAACGCACAGCCCAAACCACTGGACGGATCGGGCTGAAATTTGGCATGCAGGTAGATGTTATGACGTAGGCATCGGCTAAGAAAGGATTTTGATCTACCCCCAAGGCGATAAAATAGGGGATGAAAGTTTGTATGAAACTTTGTCAATTAAATTCCACGCGGACGAAGTCGCGGGCACAGCTAGTTACTGATATAGGTAGTTTATTCATATACTTTTTAAAGTTCAATTGCACATCCATAATTTAAGGCGCTTTAATACATTTGGTGTCAGTAAAATAAATTGAGCGCGCGTCAGAGGTTAGTTGTATAACGGTCCATGATTTCAAGATGGTTTCATGATTTCAGCACCGCACCGCCACAGACAACAGTCTTGATTGATATAATTGCTGTCGATCAACCAACACTGGAATTTTCCGATAGCCATTAAAATGGAATAAACGTTCCTTTGACCACGCTATCAAAGATACATTTGTCTGTCAATATCATTCCTGAATGTAGAGAGAGCCATTGTTTTGGTTCAACATGGAAGCGTTTAAATGGTTGATAGCTCATATTCATAACTAATACTTGTAAATTGATATGAAACTACTACTTAGTTTTAGCAAGCGGTTTTGAGTGCAATTTATCGAATTTGTTCAACAGCCCTATCTCTAACAACGGTATGACTGTTGTCGTCGGTTCATAGATTTTTGGGGATTTTCGAAGAATCAGATTTATAAATACTTACTTTAGTTAGATAAGGAAATATGTATTAACTACCTACTTCAACTTTAGTCCGACAGAAGTGTTTTGGACGTTTATAAGAATAAAATAAACCTGAAGGTGACTCAACTTATTGACTAATGCTTTAAATACCTTTCTAAATAAATCAGATTTCATCGTGGTCATCTACTATTTTGCCCGGTAATTGCAATAATTAGAGGATTTTCATAACGAAGCGATGCTAATGTGGCATCGCTACTTATTTCCACATTGCAAAATTGCTTGTTGCTATTTAGTATACTTTGGTTTGTACACCACTTTTAGGATTGAATAATAATAAATGATGCACATGTATTATTGGGAAATAACAATAACAGCAAGCTTTATCGATTTTAGAGGAAGTCCCTACGAAATAACCTCGCTGATAACAAAACGAGGAAAACATTAAATTATATTAAATTAATTTAGTAATAATGAGTAAGGTAAGTTATTTTACTGTTTTGACCGTTCTTCAGGATTACAGATTCTGTTCGTTTTATAAGACCTAAGATCTACTTATGAAAGGAACAGAAATGCAGGTAATAATTTTAGTAAGTGTTCCAAATTAAAAGTTATATAATTACAATATTCTTGTTTAAATGGTACATTCTCATCATTTACTTATTAAACCATTCGTATGCAGGCACGCAGATCTACGTGCAACATATCTAATTGATTTTGTGTTGTCTGCAATTGCAGTGTGGTTAATACAATGTTATTATTTATCAAGTTATAGAAAGGTAAATCCATTGATAAAGCACTTCACTCAACAATACCGTGTGTGACACATGATACCTATCATAATCACTAATAATCATCATAATTAACTGCAAAGCTCATAGATTCAGACAGGAATAAAATAGCTATGGAATGCGTAGAACTAGTAAGTGAAGCCAGTAAAAGTAATTCCAAATGCTGTTCGCGATCTGCGATCGGGAGCTTACATCTAATAAAAAGAATAATAAAAGTAATCTGGATTTATTCTGCAGGTACCTAGGGACAGGCAGAAACTGGTAGAGTCTCGAGAGAGCTGCAATTAAGCCGACCGATTACGATCGCAGCGAGCCTGTCGCACTCTCACTAATTAACGTTTAATAACCAGATGGTATTTAAGCGCTTCGTAACGACACATGACTTCAACGGAAACCGACTTATGGCCACCTAACATACCTATGGGGTTCTTTGTACAGATCTTAACCTTGACATTTCATTTTAATCCACCTATTATTTACTTACTTACCGGTTTAATTCGATAAAGTTCTCTACTGACATCAAATCCTCGTCTTTTAATATGTGTGGCAAACAATTTTTTTCTGCAAATTACTAACAAGGCTTCGGCCGAATCTCAAAGGCTAATCAATTTTTAAAGACACCTAATTCTGCTTAAGAGGTCATTTTCCGCCTGTTTTTTGAAGACGTTAATGTTAGGAACGGCAATCCTATCGCCATCGGTAGATCGGATCGGCTGCGGTGAGTAAATTTAAAGTCTATGCAACCTGGGTACCTCTTTAGATATACTTAAGTTAATTACGTTTGGTACTTAAATGATTACGACTAGTGTAACAAAATAAGTGGCCACCTTAATCTAAAGGGAAAGTCAGGTACAGGTCAGGTAAAGTAGGTAGCTACTTGCTGTAATAATGGTATAGGTATTTTGAACTGAATATCATTTATGACGTTAACTTAGTCACGTACCTCCCTACAATATAAACAAACGGGAAATTTTAGAACGAATTCAATTCCTAAGCGTAGGTAATTTTAACTTTATTATTGAATCATGCTCCAGCTCACAATAGCTTGTTTGGTTTTACCCAATAGGGTTATGTATTTGGGTCCCTAATGTTGTTTTTACAGGAATTCATTAAATAAATTTTCCTACATAAACTTACCTACTGCATCTATGATATTCCGCTATTGTTATATTTGACGACGGCTTGGCGCAGTGTTTCGAGGGTAGGCCGTTTGGCTCACTGCACATGGTGGTTGCGGGTTCGATTCCCGCTGGGGTAAACTTCGGAAATTACTTTTTCGTTATTTGCCCTTGTCTGTGTCACTGGGATCGCCCCCAGTCCGTTGTATGGTACCCATAGTAAAAGCGATGCTTAGTTTGGGACCACACAGTTGGTGTGTCAGTCTGGCGATATTTAAACGGAACATTATGATAGCTCTTAATGTCACCATTATGTGAATGCTTGTATAGATAAAAGTATCTTCATTTTGTCGAGAAGGGCTGTTAGTGGACTAAGAAGAGTGGATTAATACACAACCAATGTTCTTCTTCTTCCTTTAAAAATATGGCCCACCCAGTTTACTTTATACTTAGGTATTTCGCCAGTATCCTGTAACAAATAGTCGTCAAAACTGATATGTCCTGAAGTTAATAAATAAGTAGGTGTTAAAATGATGATAACGTTATGCCAAATCCAGGGACCGTAAAACTCTTTCAAAAACTGGACCCCTTCAAAGGGTAACCAATTCGTTTGCTTACCCTAATCGTCCCCATCGAAGGGGTAAGTCAAACATGTGGGTTACCCTTTCCGATAGGGTAACTCTTATTTATTGTAAAGTACTCATGACTTTTTCAATTCAACCATTACTTTGTTGACCACAAGGGGTACATCAGCAACTTAGACCAGCTTGGCGGAACTGGCTTCCCTTGAGGCGACTGACCCCATAGTGCACCATATAACAGTGTAATATGGTATGATTTTGTCACTAATATGTTAGTCAGTCTTCAGGGTATCAATAAAGTTCAGTTTAGAGGTCCCCAAACTATTTTGTCTCGTAGTCCTCTTGCTATGTTTTAATTACTTTACTATTATATGTTTATTAGCGATTATAGATTATATATTTTATGAGATAGGCACTTATCAATTCAATTAATGCAACGTCAAAATAAACCTACCTAAATGAGATCGACTATCGTCCAATCGTCTATCAATCCCGTTTATATCTCACAGACCCCCTATTCATTTTTTCGCCCACATTGATCCCTTGTAGGCTGTTGTCGTCCTCTGGGGTCGAAATAGACCACTTTGAGTAGGTCCCATCAGTTTACATCTTGTGCACAGTATCTTTGATACTAAACGGGATAATCTAGAAAGTGGATGTTTCGAATTCCTTAATTCCGTTGGTCCAAATGTCAATTCTCGTACATTCCGAGCTGTCACCCACCATCCGTCATACCTATTGCATGATGGCCGTCGATTTTTCTCGACTCAGTCCTCATATTGCAGCTGACGTCCGCTGCACGTATACTCTTCGGCGTTTTGTTTCATAAACATCGGCTCATTATACATTGGCCGAGTGGAAATTAACCGCCCATGGCGACAAAGGGCCTATGCACACCACGTTTATTAAACGCGCCGTCGACGCGCGTTTGTTGCGATACAGACGCGATACGCACGCGAGTCAGAAGCAGGACCTTTGAACACCTGTCCGCGTTTTTTAAACGTGCGTGTGTATATATACAAACGACAACAATCTCCTTTGTAGGATAAAAGCGCGCCGTCGACGCGTGTGGTGTGCACACGCCCTAAAAAACCATTCTGTTGGTAAAATGTTTAAATTAAATCAGTACAACACACATTGAGTGTGGCGAAGGTGCAAGATGAGAAATAGATGGATCTGGAGGGAAATTCTTGTTGATAAATATTATCTTCAGGCCATTTTAATACCTAGAGCATTCTAGACACCAACTTTGTACTAAAGAACACTTTTTATAAGCAGCTTTATCGGGCCAGCAACCGCAGATAGTAAAGCATCTTATTATTCATTAATGAGCCAAGCAGAAGGTACCGTTAGCATATCATATCGTGTACTACCAAAATGAGTTAATGCAGGTTTTGTAGGTAATGGTGGTAGATCCAGGCTGTGCTAGATGACTTCATCTCAACTACCGGCCCTGCTCGAGGTACTCATAGAAGATCAGCGTAAAGAAGTAGTATTATAGCTGCGATTCGCACGAAAAGCTGGAAGACCAACCCAACTCGTGCTCAGTTTGGCAACGTGCGACCAATGCCTTCGGTATTGTAATCATCTATGTATATAGACTACTTAACATCAGGCAGATCATATGCGTTTAACTAAGACTTATTGCGTGCAATAAAGTCACATATTTTAATTACATTGGCAGGATGGTACATAGCAGGGTGGATATAAGTAGCGAAGATTGCAAGTCCACTATCAATTAATAATCAAACATGTGACCTATGTGTTCAAAATTATTGTTCCTATTACCTATGACTTGTTAATTAGTCATCAGCAGCTGACGCAATATTATTACTGTCCAAGGCTGTCTATAGTCCGATGCAACGAAAGTACCGATTGTTACTTGCGGTGGAAGCCTGTGATTGGTTGCCCGCGGAGGCCTGGCCGGGTGTGGCGAAACGTGTTATATTCCAACCGTTCAAAATACCTCCACTCGTTTTTCAAGGTGTGCTGATCTAACAAACACGGGCCACAAGGAACTGAAATACGAAATGTCATCAACTTTTCTAAACAGGCTCATGCTGAACTGGTTCGAAGCCAGCAGTATCTGACTGGCACGTGTTGTTTCCCATATTCTTTAGACCGTATAAATTGGCTGAATCAGATGTAAACAGGCAGACAATCGCGAAACAATTTTGATTATTAAACGAGGTCGTTTAGTGTTAGGTAATTGAACAAGGAAGTCATGCGATCCGGTAACAAAAATATTTAATATCCTTTGAATGTTTCAGTAAAAAATAAAGCTAATTATTAAAATTGTACACCGCCATACATAAATTACCTAACTAGATTTGTTTGCCTGCAACCTTCATATTCATATTATAATACAGTCTAATTAATGTGGCGCCGAGAACTAAGTAAGCTGTGTCCTAGATACTAGATCATCGCTTAACTCCAGTTATTTAACCATTCATTTAACTAATCCTAGGCCTTAACAATTAGCATTAAAAATGATTGGATGAGACTGTGACCAACGGGACAAAACAATCATTCGATAGCGGACCGCTACAATAAGATGCAGCCATAAAATATATGTAATATGTATATGACCAGAATACTTAATCTTTATTACATGACATCTCCAAGTCCAAGATATTTTTTCAGGTTAGAAAATAATAACTAAATACAGCAAACAAAGACAATTCTTTAACACTGCGATTAACGTGAGCATTAATTGCAAGGATAACTGGATTTTACTTGCGTATTCTGCATAATGACGTCAAAATGCTGTTGTTAATAGTAATTTTATAGACTATCAATAAACAAAGGTTACTTACATGATTCCAGTACCTACAAGTGATTCCTTTGTACGTAGGATACCGGTTTCAATCACTGACTCCGAGATAGCTGGCCAGCCGATACAACGCCCTCGCTCAGCCCAGAGAGAACTTTAATTTGATTGTTTATGGCAAACATACTTTCAGTATGACGGTGGTAATGTATCATATTTATCAATATAAATCTTCCAAAAAATATTTGTCATACGATTAATCGTTGATTATGACGAAGCGTCGCGACGAGAGTAAACACTGAAATATAGATTTTGGGATTATGTTTCCAAGTGCGCTAATCACGTGTCGCGAATATTTCGTATACTTACGTTAGTTCTACATTTTATTACCTACCTATGTTGTAACAGCGTAGGGAGCGCCATTCAATAGTAGTTTTGGCATTTTGCCGTACACGCCTTTACATGAACAGCTTCATGCGATAGGTAATAGAATTCCATCATTACATAATGAGCGTAACGCCAACACATTTAGAACACACCTTGCAGACAGTCATTACAGCCCTGAGATAAGGCATTTTACGCAGACTTCGAGAATAAACAACAAGCCTATTTTATATGCAAGATGCAGGTACGGCGAGATCAGGATCTGCCAATAGCTGTGTCGCCTACAAAATCATTTTAAGTGATTGTTATTGATTTGACATTGGCGCTGTCGATCAGTGATGAATTATTTCGCACTGGGCATTCATGTATCCTGTGCAATTTACTTGTCATTTTGTATGTAGGCAAATGTTATTGAAATTATTTCGTGACGCCATCGAACACAACAGTTGGGATTATACGTCTGATTAACGGGTAAATTTTCTTCGGTCCCACCCACTCTATAGGTATTAACTAGGTATTACATTTTAATTCCTACTTGTTTATTTAACATAAGTAATTTTGTTTTAATTCTAATGCCTTTGAGGAGGTCGCGCCTTTTGCTGTAACTAGAGATTTAATTGCGTAAGCTATCGTACGATGAGCATGCGCCTTCATTAGCTTGCATATTTGCAAGTACTAATATTATCGCGTCACAAACACAAATATCTTATTATTATTCTATCCTATGCTTCCTTATCACATTGCCTACGCAAATCGCAATATCGCTGGTATCTTTTGAATCTGATTATGAATCAGACATCTTTTAGCGTCGAGCGAGAGATCCAGAAAAATCTAGAGATCGAAACTGTACACCCATAATGAAAATCTAGACTTTTCATTCAAATTAACTAAAGTGTATAATGTATTTAAAAGTGCTATATAACTATAATTAACTAGTGTATTTTAAAAGTGCTTGATAATAAAGTTTATCTTCCTTCCGCTTTATTGACACTGTCGCCACTTTATTAATGTCCTTGGTGGCTTTGTAGAGCAAGTCACCCTCTTCCCTATATTATGGTTGACGATAGTGATGCCGCTTTAAAGTCATTACCTTCTCAATGGAAGTAGCATTCCGAACCGGTCGTAGATTCTGACTATTCATCAATGCGTATTTAGCTTACATTACTAAAACAATTTTGAGTTTGATCCATGTCAAGGTCTGAGATATTATCGGTGATGAACCAAAATATTTTCCTCAGTTATCAAGTATAAATTAAAGCTATTATCGCAGTCGGGAAGTGATGATATACAGACAACGTGACGGTGAATAACTATGTTTGAATTCCGTGATGTATTGCAGTCATTAACGATCCATAAAGTTGAGAGGCAGGCTTCACGTTAAACAACGATCCTTAGTATTGGTCAATCATCATTAGCATACACGCATCATGGAGTCATGGCGAATGGAAATTCACTTGAGTATTCGCCTATTTATTGGTCTCGTTATCAACGTATCTCATCAGAAATCTGCTGTGCATTGAACCGAGAATTTATATAAGGTAGAATATGTCTTGCGATTATCTACTAACAGTGAAATACTTTTCGTGAAAACTTTAAAATTGGCAAAAATAGATATTTAAAGTTTAAGTCAAGAAAAAAGTACTACTTAGTGTGGTATGATGGGTATGATGTCATAACTGAGTAGTTCTAGCAAACTTTAAAAGCGAATACCTTTGTAATTCACAATATGTCAAAAAATAATGCGCAGTTTTGAGTTAACATAAAAAAAAGTTTTAATTGTAAATAAGTCACGCCCATTACAAATCGAAATGTACAGGAAGTGATTTTTTTGCTAGAAAGAAGGTGAACTGCTAGCTTGTCTGGAGAATTCGTGGTATGCGGCGCTGGGCCAATAGCAAGCCTTCACAAGTTGCTCTTTAATTGTTAATCTGTCCATGAACAGTCAAGCACAACTAAAATAGAATAAATACATTATCGAATTGAAAGTTATTTCCACTGTGATCGACAGAAATGATCTAAAAGAACAGACATTAACGATATATCGAGTAATAAGATTGCTTTCCTAACGACTATGCTTTCAGTGAAAGTTGAATGGAATCGTTAACAGTTTTGCTACTGTACGGACTGTAATACCGACTCTACTATTTTATGATCACTGAGTACCTACTTAAATGGAAATTCATTTTTGCTGTATTTCTGCTTCACGGCTTCACTCAAAATTTCTTAACCAAAAATTTTAAAAAATACAGAACTTGCTACTTTCTCTTTCGAACACATAATGAAGTGGATATTTGCCAAGGAACTGTCATTATAGCAACAGCTAATTACAACATGTGTGGAGGTGGTAACTATTTTTGATTATGTAGGTACGTACTTTACTTTCAGTAAATAACTGGAATTTTGCCTAGATTTTTTTCGGCTGGGTCCGCTTGCCTACAGCCCCCATTGCTGCTGGTTACTCGATGACTTTAATGCCCTTCACGATCATCACCGCTTACATACTGTACTCTATAACCTTATTAATAAACGTGCTACGGGCGAATATTTACACACCGAATTATCTCTTTCCGCCATCAGCAATTTGACATTCGAAAGAAGAAGACAAAGCATAGTGTAATTGTACAACCACTAAACCACGTTTATTAATTAGGGGGTAAAGGTCTTTAGGTAAATACTTACGCATATTAAAAAAAAACTTATCTCTAAATTAGACGAAACAATGAGCTATATTGTCAATGAAATGTACAATTATATTACACAGGGGCCGTGAGACTCATTTGCCCATGCGTTGTATGGACCACTCCTGCTGACAGAGGGGGCAGCGGTTGTTCTGCTTCACCCATAGCGACATGCAACAGAAATGAAAACTGTGGTTGCATTCGCCCCAAACCACGACGCAGTCTTGCTTGCCGTACGAATCCTTCTTGCTCTCGCCCTGGCATCGAAGGCAGGCGTCTGTAACAAAAGATATTAATTAACCAAACTTATAATTGGACCTACTTACGCAAAATGGAACCAACCCACATGCACAACTGTAGACCAAAACCAACCTTGTGTTAGTGGTTCTAGGTTGGTTTCAGTTTGCAGAAGTGTGTGTGGGTTGGTTCCATCTATATATATATAACTCAAAGGTGACTGACTGACTGACCAATTGACTGACTGACTGACTGACTGACATAGTGATCTATCAACGCACAGCCCAAACCACTGGACGGATCGGGCTGAAATTTGGCATGCAGGTAGATGTTATGACGTAGGCATCCGCTTTGAAAGGATTTTGATTAATTCTACCCCTGAGGGGATAAAATAGGGGATGAGACTTTGTATGAAACTTTGTCAAAACTTTGTCAAACCGATCGGGCCGAGACTTTACATGCATAAAGCTACTATGACGTAGACATCCCCTAAGAAAGGATCAAAGTTCCACGCGGACGAAGTCGCGCTCAGCTAGTTTTGCATAAGTAGGTCCAGTTATGTGTAGAGCCAAGTTGTATCCAACTGACTACCGCTCATATACTAGCTGGCTCGACTGGGGTAGTACTACCCTCTCACAGAAGATCGGCGTAAATCAGCTAATATAGCTTCTTTCGTACGGTGAGTGCTCTTATTCTGCCTGAAGAAACCACTGCGTCTGCCCCACTTCCCGTCAGCGACGTCCGAGCAATGCCTTTAGTATTGCAAGCATCTACATAACGTTGGACTCTAGTCACAACGCTAGTTTCAAGGCGTTTGTGGTTAGGGTCCCCACGGACAGGCTGTCAACTTTCATGCAGGAAGACTACTGGCCGAAGGGTGTGGTGTTCAGGCGCTTTCGGGGGATATTGCCGCCGTCACCACCTACAGTTTAGTTTTTATTTGTTTTATTAATATGTATGTTAGTTTATAAGGTATTTATCTATGGGCCTGCGATGCCTGAACATAAATAAATTAAAAAATTAACATCAGGTGGGTACGCCTGTTTGTCGGCTTTGTTATAAGTACATCAAAAAAATTATAATATTATCACAAATTTTTGCTCTGTTCATGAACTTCAGTCACATGTCCTTAATGTAAAGATCGCTACACTCGTTACACCCTGCGTCGGTAATCAATCTCATTATTTGCTTGTGTCTAATGATAAGATTACTTATATTTGTGTATCTAATTATTTATAAATTTTAGAAAAGTGTTACAGCCATTACCTAAATCACAATTCATAATTCTCTGGAAAAATTGCACACAGCAAAAAATTATAATAAGTGATATCAAATTATTTGCGGTAGGTCAATTGGAAACATCTATACAAATAAATAAAATTGGAGTGTCTGTTTGTAATATCAAAATAACACCTTTTCACTAAATGCATATGAAAGTACATACGACACCTATAACAAAAACGCGTTTTAATTTTTTTTTGTCTGTCTGTCTGTGGGTTTGTTCCGGGTAATATCCGAAACGGCTGGAGCGATTTTGACGAGACTTTCACTGGAAGATAGCTGATGTTTTAAGGGGTAACTTAGGCTACTTTAATTTTAGAAAAATAATTAGGGTTCCGCGTAAAAAATAAAAACACATGAAATCAAAGAGTATCTCCGAAACGGCTGGACCGATTTTGACAGGACTTTCACTGATAGATAGCTGTTGTTACAAGAAGTAACTTAGGTTACTTAAATTTTAGAAAAACATAATTTAAAAAATTGGGTCCTGCCGCGCGGGCTTTTTTATTAAGTTAAATTCCACGCGGACGAAGTCGCGGGCTCAGCTAGTAATAAATAATAATATTAATAATCTAGTACAAAAATCTTACAGGTTACATTATGTTTAAGTCGAGTTTAAAGTGCTGAGATTACATTTTTATATCGTTATTAGTCTAAATGCAGGTATTATTACGTGACCATGGATAGGTTTACTGTTTCGCATTACTTCAAAGCCCTTGGCCCATATATGGAATGTACGCAATCAGTATGGAAATTTAAGAGAAAATTATTGTATTTTTCATAATATAGAAAGAAGTCAGCAAACAAGCGTACGACTTGCCTGATTTTAACCAGTTACCGTAGCCCATAGATGCTTGCCAATGGCTTGCATGTTACCGACCTGAAGAGATATGGGAAAGATGTTAAGGCTAAAGCGCCCGTCTAGCCCGCGAAGTTCAAATATTTTGAGGTTTTTTAGATTTTTTTCAAAATCTGACAATAATAAAAGGCACATTTTGTAATTCGCGACAAAGACCGTGCGCAGTGCATTTATTAATATATCCAACTTACTCTAAAACACTTCAAGAACGACAGCTATCCAGATAATCTGGCAATTTTTGTATATTTAGTGATTAACTAGTATCATATCCACCGTGATAATATTTAGAGTAAAATAAATGTATTATTAAACGCACTGCATACTGTGTTTGTCGAAAATCACAAAATGTTGTCTTAAATGTTTTCAGATTTTGGATAAACTATAAAAATACTCGAAAATTTTGAATTTCGCGGCCTAGACAGGCGCCTTCACCTTAATATTGTTAATAACGCAATTGATATTTCATCGCGGAAAGTAATGCAGTATTTTATGAAAAAAAAAAGTATTTTATGAATTGTATCTATTTTACTGAACAACTGGTCATTATATCACATTCATGAGAAAATTTAACATCTGAAAATATAGGGTATACCTATTGATATTGTATCTCACAACTAGGTAAAACTTTGGGTAATTATAAAATCAAACACAAATTGATGTCTTCGGCCGGGAGCATAGTTTTATTACCGGACGTGATCAATCATAAAAATACGTCGCAAATATGAAACGTGGCGTGATTAGCATGGTTGCAGCAACCAAACATCGGCCTTGAGAGCAATTCGCACGGTACAACACGTGAAGGTAGAGTCTACAGTTCAATAGCGTCCGCTCCCTGTCTAGTCTTTGCTTATTGGTCATTGCACCCGACCCCTCGGGTGAAGTAGGCTTCAGGACTAAGCCGGTTACATACTTTCGCCAGAACAAGTGTGTTGTGTAAGTAGGTACCATGTAACAATTGGAATCGTTTCGAAATAGTTTGGGCAAACCACTAGGCTATTGAAGCGTCAATAGCCTAGTGGTTAGAAGGGCCGTCCTCGTAGCGGAGAGGTTCCGAGTTCGATTCCCATCTTATACTAATCTTTTTTAAAAAAACTCAATTATAAGCAGAGGTCGATGATAGTTTTATATCAGAACATGTCACAGTTTCAGCCAGTCTGTCGTCTTCCGTATGTCCTGATTTAATTGTCTGTTTCCATACATCGGGCGGTAGACGTCCATTGCTGGACTTCGTCGGTGATAGAAATTTATAAAATCCTGGAAAGTATAAAGTAATATCGCAAAGCGATCCGTTTTACGGATACATTAACCGGTTCTCATGCATGTATGAGCTTTGGAATTTGGCACACGGACGTCGCAAAGGAATAAGAATAAGAAAAAAGAAAAATAACAGCCCGGAATATGTGCCAAGCCTCGTTTACAGTCCGCTTTCCTAATGATGATGTATACAAAGAGCACATTGCCTAGTTAGTAGATCTTTAGCTAGCGGTCTTAACTAAATATTTTTAGCGCATGCCTGGAAGACAAACCTAAATCCGTAGAATTTCCGCTCATATTAACGGTATGTTTACCTTAGTAACGGGAAGCTATGAAATAGATATTTACTGATATTGGTGGAGTTATTTTGATTTACGACGAATCGCCATCTTTATATTCATGAATTCATGAAAGTCAATCTGAATCTATACCTATCTGTTTCATCAAATCATAAAACTAGATATCCGTATTTCCGATAAATTGCTTTTAGATGGAGCGATTAAAAAAGTAAGTAGTAAGATTTTTTTGGCCTAGAAAAAGTATTATAAACCCTATGTTTAAAGATAGAAAAAGATAAAAAATAGGGAGGTGTGTGTTGTCCCAACATTGGTCAAATGTAGAGGTCAATAAATAAAAAAGTGAGCGACACGCCCCCAATCAAATTCAATCACAGCGGCGGCGTGGCTTTTCGTCCGTATCACCCAATCTATTTGCGATATTGACCTTTCCGACTGAAAACAATACGCAGGGTATACATAGGCACCAACTATATGTAGGTATATTATACAATAGAGGGATACACAAACTCTTTTATTAACTCTATCATAACTTTTCATACCTATTGTAAACTTTTAGTAAGTGTCTGTAGTTTTTATATGTATTAAAACCAGGTATTGTGATATCAGGTAGCAATATCGTAATGTTTGGTATCAAAGTTAGCAATATTAGATGGCAGCAAACGTTGTTAAAATAAGGTAAAAGATTACAACATCAGTTCTAATTATTTAGTGTTTCAGATAACGCAAACAATTGCTAAAGTGTTGCTAATTTATAAGATCACTTCCGTGCACGAGGTGCGCGCATGGGAGCAGGTACTAAATTATGGACACCTACTAACTGTTATCATTGCGTGCTACCCAGTTGATCTCAAGGTTTGCTCTCCAGGTGTAGGTGGACTAGTCAACGTGGTGAATACGAGCTCCATAAATGCAACAAAAAATTATATAATGTCAAAAAAATATCGCAAGTTTGCGTTTTAGTTGTGTTAACAGAATTATATTGAATTTTCTTATTCGCCTTTATAAAATAACCGGCGTGAGAATCACATTGCAATGGTGTGATCGTATCATACCATTACTTACTCAGTTGCGTTTTACTTAAGCCACATGACAATGGTAAATATTGTCCAAAGGACGAGATGTTTGAATAATTATGCATATTTGCATGGTTAAGAGAGCATGATTGTGCATATCTCAAGTAATGCTAAAGGGGCTACCTAAGCGTTATAATTTTTTTTAAGTTTAGAAGTAGCTAATGTAGTTCCAGCTTCCAGTAAGGGCTAACTAAAATATAACTTAAGGTTTATAGAAAAACATCAATTATTAAAAAGTATAAAAAAATTATACGGTTGAAATAGAAAAATTCCAGGCGTTGGAAGGTAGTGTAATAGTAAGGTGTGATAGTGATAATTGAAGGAATTTTTTTACACCACATCCTTTAGTGCGAATCGTATCATCTAACAAAAATAGCTGTCTGTCGTCATAGCCTACTCCGCATAATATACCTACTTATTCTGCTTACACAGTATCTACTATGGCATGGTCGCTGATCACGAAGAAATTCGTAAGTACAATGACCTGTTATTACCTGTCTCTGCCACTCCCGCGTAAATCTAATACGTCTCGCTCACACAGTTGCCGGTCAGACGCAGTTCACGGCAGCTACCAATAAATAGTGTTTCCTTATTAGTTTCTAAGCCTTTAAGTGGGTTCACCAGAAGCATAAAAAATTATAATGAATGTTTTTGAGAAACTGGTAAAAAAGTTGCTTATTCCCGTACGATAAGACTTAGTTACATTACATTTTAACCATCGTCTTTAATTTTTTTTATTCTTAATGTATAGGTTGCATATAAAACTAAATAAACAGCATTAAGGGCATCATTACTCATAAAAACAAAGCGTCTTATACATATTAATTAATTAATGGCGCTTTATCAATTATCTGTTTCATTATAGCACGTGAACCGACTTGTAACAGCCACTTTATGTTCTAACTAGCTGAGCCCGCGACTTCGTCCGCGTGGAATTTAACTTAACAAAAATGTAATTTTATATAGCCTGCATCTCAAAATCCTTTCTTAGGGGATGTCTACGTCCTAGTAGCTTTATGCATGCAAAGTCTCAGCCCGCTCGGTTTAAAATTGAACAAGTTGCATACAAACTTTCATCCCCTATTTTATCCCCTTGCGGGTGGAATTCATCAAAATCCTTTCTCAGTGGATGTTTACGTCATAGTAGCTTTATACATGCAAAATCTCAGCCCGCTCGGTTTAAAATTGTCAAAGTTTCATACAAACTTTCATCCCCTATTTTATCCCCTTGGGGGTGGAATTAATCAAAATCCTTTCTTAGCGGATGCCTACGTCATAACATCTACCTGCATGCCAAATTTCAGCCCGATCCGTCCAGTGGTTTGGGCTGTGCGTTGATAGATCACTATATCAGTCACCTTTGAGTTTTATACGAGTATATATAGATTATGATAAGGATGGAGAGAAAAGATTTTTAAACGAATAACAAATCGTTAGGTTGATTAAATCTTTGACTGATTACATAAAGTGCAAGGCGAATAAACCCGGAAAAAAGGAAATGCTCATATAAATAAGGCGTGATAGCCCTAAATGGAAATAAAGAACTTAAAACATTAATAAAAACTTTACAGGAACGTTCGAAATCATATATGTATGGATAACAATAGTACATTGTTACACGAGTGGTGAAAGTGACTTATTTTTTCCGGAGACGGGGTTAGGCGCCCGAGCGAAGCGAGGGCGCTAATAGTTCGAGGGACAAAATAAGTCTTTCACCCGAGGTAAACACTGTGCTTTTCATTACGAATACAAGGAAAATAAAAATAAAAACAGGAATTGGCTAAAGAAATAATACAAGGAAGTATGAACAATACTCTACAACTCGAAAAAAAAATCAAGATCGGATTGCCGCCTATTTTGTTTTTTTTTCGTTGGCCGGCCAGCTTCATTATTTAGCCATTATTTTTCATTTTCATTTTTTAATATTTTGCCCAAATCTATGTTATTTTAAAGAAATTGTTGAAACGAAATTATAATTAAGTAATTTAAAAATATATATTATTTAATTAATACTTAACTTTATGTTATTTAAATTTTACATCGTGCTGTAATTGAGTGACTGTAGAAAAAGTTTGAACATGGTTCCATAAAAATGTGAAAATGGAACATTTTTTTTTTTTTATAATTTGACAGCTGTCAGTTGAAAGCGATTCTCCCGGGCCGGAAAAGTATTACTTTCAACCCGCTCCTCAGGCAACTTCAGACCTACTTTCAGAGTGTGAGTAATGAAAAGGTTATAATAATAGCAGACGCCCGATTGAAGAGGTTGGAAATATCGTGCCATCTCACTCTCCTGTAATTAGCGACATGAGAAAGGAGAAGAGAAAACATTACGATCTCACCACCATGTGATCCTTATTCTGTGGATAAACCTGTTTTTTTTTTAAGTTATTGTGATTTTTTGACTGTGAAGGTATTCCCAGTGCCATAAAATCAACAGCAAGTGTAAAGTGTCTATTGTAAAATTATTAGAATTTCCAAATCATTTGACAATGGATTACGCAAAGTAACGTCTGAGTCAATCAATTACTGCAAAGTGTGTGTTCATCTTGTTAACAGTACAATTGGAAGATTTTAACACCTTGTTGTCAAAGAAGTAGGTAATTTTTCAGAGCAAGTTTAATGGACCCTACAGTGGATTTGTAATTGACATTACCCGTGTTATTTCAAGAAATTTAAACGCGTCATAAACAATAGTTATGTCATAATTGATTGACTCACGCGTTACTTTGCGGAAATGCATTGTAAAAAATTTTGAAGAAGGACCCACCACTCACCCTTGTCCTGTTAACCTCCAAAATTATAAATCAAATAGGTTGATCGATAATGGAAGAGGTTAACAAAACCTAACTCCGTCGGTCGAGTCTGTCAGTCATGAGAATAATGTGCAATTTTCCGCGGAACAAAGCTAATTAAAAGTTTTTTTTTTTTAAGTTTATGTAAAAATTTGACGTATCTCGAATTTATCACGTGTTTAACTTTTTTTGTGATAACAAGGTCTGTCTTTAATATTAAAACATGTTTTGGTATTAAATATTTCTACATTGAAAGTATTTTTAATGAACCATTCTAATTTAAGCATATCGAGTCGTTTGTTTTATAGGATACTAGCAACCCGTCCCGGCTTTGCACGGCTCCAAAATAATCAGTGTTTCTCTACTATGTTATGCATGTATTATACATATAAACCTTCCCCTTGAATCACTCTATCTATTAAAAAACCGCAACAAAATCCGTTGCGTAGTTCAAATTTTAAAGATCTAAGTGACAGACAGCGGGAAGCGACTTAGTTTTATAGTATGCAGTGATAAATTAAGATAAAGGACAACGGCTAGAATTATAATTTACTAGTTGCTGCCTGCGACTTCGTCCGCGTAGACTTAAGTTAAAGTATTCTATGTGCTAATCCTGATTATAAACTATCTGTGTTCCAAATTTTATCCAAATCCGTTCAGTAGTTTTTGCGTGAAAGAGTAACAAACATACATCCACACTCACAAACTTTCGCAATTATAATATTATATAAGTAGGATTGAGTTTTGAAAACCTACAAATGATGGCTAGCGATGTCAAATAATTTAGTGAAAATCTCATAGGATGGAAGTGCAAAGTGTGATCACGTCGGATCGGGAGCATTCATTTGCTGAAACGCGCGTGCCAGATACAGAGAGGTGGTTGCTCCCTCGAATCCCGTGTTCACGCTATCGTTTTGATATTTAAAAATATCACAATTGTAGAATGCGAGGGCGCGTCAACCACGTGCACACGTAAATTTTATCACTTCAATATAATCAATATATACATTTATTAAACTGTTCTTAGGGAATTTTTTAAAAAATAATTCAGTAACAGAAGTATTGAATTTATTGATAAATGTTACGTTTTTAATCGTTGTCTATACTTATTCATTCATACTTGCTTCCACGTTTGTTACAGAATGAAAGGAAGATATAAAAATAGCAGCATATTAAACTTTCCTATATTATTTTTAGAACCACACCACGGCGAGAGACTAACGAGCATACAGAAATAACTCTTGATCATTCCGTAAACGAACGAGTTACATTAAAGCAGTATCGACACGGCAAAATTATTAGTGAAGTTGATGTAATGCGCTTGCCGGATGATACGTCTACCTGTTTATCTATACTCTATCCAAATAAATAAAATTGGAGTGTCTGTTTGTAATATCAAAATAACACCTTTTCATTAAATGCATATGAAAGTACATACAACAACTATAACAAAAACGCGATTTAAAACATTTTTGTCTGTCTGTCTGTCTGGGTGTTTGTTCCGGGTAATCTCCGTAACAGCTGGACCGATTTTGACGAGACTTTCACTGGCAGATAGCTGATATTTTAAAGAGTTACTTAGGCTACTTTAATTTTAGAAAAACATAATTTAAAAAATTGGGTCCTGTCGCGCGGGCTCAGCTAGTCTAGAGTATAAAAACTGTGTTATGTAAGGGCAGATAAAATACAAACTATTATATTGTACTTAAGTAAATTATGTTTTTCTAAGTTCCCTTGATTTACATATTCATGCAAACAAACCTCGAATATGTGTACAAACTACAAACATATTAAATTTGTGTGAGTGTTGGATGTTTTTGAATGTCGACCGTTCAGGTCCGTAAGAGTTCACATACTTTTCTGAAAAAGCCTCTAAGTTTTAAAGCTTTAACATGGTACGATTGAACAATTATAGTATAACGTTTAAATGGCGTATCTTTTGAATACTCTCCTTGAGCTTTTCAAGGACGTAAGTAAGTAGGTATACTCATTACTTGTTTCATTTCAACCATTACTTTGTTTACCACAATGGGTATATCTGAATGACCAACAACTTAGACCTGCTTGGCGGAACTGGCTTACATGGAGGCGACTGACGTGAGGGTAATTAAGTAGGTATACCTTTAGCCATCACAAAAATGTCGTAGCATCTGAGCCGTTGTTGCCCGTTACTTCGCGTACTTTCCTTCGAGTACTTTTCCATCAATACCTTGGCATACACATCGAGGTCGCGATATACCTTCCACACGCAATATTATGAATTAAGTTGTATTGACAAGCCGTAAGGTACGACTAGCGTCGTTGATGGACATACAAATTAAATTATGTGCTATTATCTATATTGAAACGTATGTTTCTCTAAATTTACTAAAATTATAAAATTGAACACTCGTGACTCCTAAGTCACATAGAATAGAATCAAACTACCTATAGTTTGATTCTGCAATTAAGTCCGTGAACTGCAATGTACAACCTATATCTACAACCTATTGTTATTCCGCGGTAAATTCGTAAATAATGTTTTCATTGGTGTCTCTATCTCTCTGTAACTCTATTGAGAGAATAATTCGATTCACAAACCGTTGCCATTATATTTAAATAAAATATTCAACGGACACTGGTTCAATGTTGATTAATTTCCTTATGAATCGTTGTTCACCTGGGATTCCTTTTTATATTACTAATATTGCAAAGAATGAAACAAAATAATAGCTGAACTTATCAAGTAGTTCTTTTCATTTTATGTAGAGGTTTATCATTGCAAGGACAGCAAGATACATTATTCTGCGACCGCTTTTTTAGTTTCTACAGCATGTACAGTTACATACAGGGTGAACTAAGCCCTGTCGCTTAGTTGCCGTTCGAAAATGACCATAGGTATATACATTGCAGGTTACAAAATTGACGAATGTACCTGTTAGTTAAATCATTATCGTATCTGATCTGCCAGCCCTGGGTCGACGGGACGATTACGCATACAATAGTGACAGCGTGATACGAATTAACAAAGTGATTGCGTTAAGTTAACATGATCGGAGAGCAAATGCATCCAGAGAATTTTCTATTATATGAAACTTTCGTTTCGTACCCTGCACATGAGAGATGCAATGCAAGTTTAGTAACTTGCGCATAAACATGTGTGATGTATAATGAAACTTTTATACCTACTTAAATTATTATATTATTTATTTGTACATAAGTAGATATTTAGCGGTTTAGGGTATTTTTAGTAGGTGGAGCAATCATGTACAAGCCCCCACGTAATGATCACTTCCAGCAGGTCTAGCATAGCCGGCTGTGACAAGACAAAACGCGTAATAAACTGATATTGTCTCATTCCCTCATATGCATTAAAAAATAAAGAGAGCGACCCAGGACGAAATAAAGCGAGCGAGACAAGTTTTGTTTTGGCGCGCATGTAGCTCTAGTAGTGAAACAAGGTTATACTTATTATCTTTTGCCTATTTAACTTGGTAGTAGAATAAGGTATTCCGTGCCCTTGAAGAAGATAGTTGAATTGGGTTGCGGTTAATCGCACAAAAATAATACTGCAAGTCCTTATAAATTTAAATGTAAAGCTGGTAAATTCTATAGTTGGAGCTAAATTTAAATAGCTATTCAGGAACTGTATTAAAGGTCGGCAGAGGTTGCGGTGAAAACAATAGTATAAACCAAAGCAGAGCTGAAATACAGGCTAAATACGAGGGATGCCTTTTAAGTTTTGTCGTTTGAAGAAAAAAACACAACTAGAACCTTATAGTACTTTTTATTGTTTTTCAAAGTATTCACCACGTAGCTTAATACACTTTTCCATTCGCTCAAACCAGTTATTATAACATTTATTCCACTCTAAAGTGGGGGTGTTCAAAATGGCTGACTTGAAAGCGTCGACTGCTTCTTCACTGGACTGGAACCTTTGACCACGAAGACTTTTCTTAATTTTAGGAAATGTAAAAAAATCGTTAGGGCTTAGGTCAGGAGTGTATGGAGGATGGTCAAGAATTTCTACTTTTTCCTGCTTCAAATTCTCAATCGTTTGACGAGCGCTGTGTGAACTTGCATTGTCGTGGTGCAGGATGATGCGTCGCTTTGAGTTAGATTTTCGAAGTTCGGCGATGACTTGTGGTAAACAAACTGTGGTATACCACTCTACGTTAACCGTTCTACGATCATCAAGTGCAATAGTCGCAACATGGCCGGTTTTTCTAACGAACGTGGCCACCATCTTCTTTGAAGTGCTTCGAGAACGAACAACTTTAGTCGGCTTTGGCTCGTCTTGAAAGACCCAGATTGTAGATTGTTGTTTGGAATCAGGATCGTAGGCATAGATCCAAGATTCGTCACCACTGATGATGTCGTAGACGTGATTTGACTCTCCTCGGTTGAACCTTTGCAGAGTTTTCTTACACCATCTGACGCGGGCCGCCTTGTGATCGTCGGAAAGCAGATGCGGTATCCAACGGCAAACTAGCTTTCTTACACCAAGCGCTTCATGCAAGATCTTCTGAATGGTTGTCCCTGAGATGCCTAATAGAGCCTCTATCTCTCGATACGTCACATGACGATCTTCGAGAATTAGTTGTCTCACTCCAATGATGTTATCTTCAGTGAATGCAGATTTTGGGCGACCTTCGCGAGATTCGTCACTAACACTAGTATGTCCACGCTGGAATTCTAAATACCAGCGTTCGACAGTCCGCAGACATGGGGCTTCATCCCTGAACACAGATATTAGCTCTTCAAAACACTGAAGCCGTGTCAGGCCTCTTCTAAAGTTGTAGAAAATTATTGCACGAACATTTTCCTTAGAAAGATTCATTTTCGTACGTAACCTGACAGATTCTAATCGACGCTGTGACTAAACAATAACATTAATCCTAATACATTCAACTGTTTTGAGATTCGAAATTTAAACACATTCGAATATAGAACAGTTCCAAATTCAAAATTGCCGGGAATTATGGAAACGACAGAACTTAAAAGGCATGCCTCGTACACTACCATATAAGACCATCTTTATTTTATCAAATGTTGTTTCGATTTTACAGGTTAGTGATATTTTAAGTTTTCAATTTGAATTTTGTTCAATTCAGGATGAATCGAAAAAATATAGTAGTCAAGAGTGAGCAGTGAAAGAACCTAAAAATCAGTATCTTTTGTATGCAGGATGGTAGTGCAATGAACCCACGAGTGGTTCTAAGGACTCATATCACCTTTTACAAATGTGTCGAAAGGTGCTTGCAAGTAGGTATCCGAGCTAATTGCTTTTATGTTAATAAGAACTCCGGTCAGTGGCGCCACACAGGGCCGCGCCACGCGTGATCGATGCTACTCGTTACTGAACCGGGATTATAAACTCCATTTCACTTTTAAATTTATACAGTTAGTTGAAAGTTACTCCCAAATATGATGCAATTATATCTAAAGTTGGAACCGGCTTATATCCAGCAATGTTTGTTTTTATATTTGCCTGTGTAGCAAAAGCAAACATTAACCAATCAAAAGTGGCAGGTTTTGAGAAGTTATTTTTCACAACATATACATAGGTAAGATGTAAGTAGGCATATCTACAAGGCACCCCGACTTGTTTATTGTTGAATAGTTGAAGAATTTAGTCAAAGCTAAAAATAAAATGCATCATTTTGTAAAATCCTACTAATATTATAAATGTGAAAATTTGTGAGTGTGGATGTATTTGTATGTATGTATGTTTGTTACTCCTTCACGCAAAAACTACTGAACCGATTTGGATGAAATTTGGAACACAGATAGTTTATAACCGGGATTAACATATAGGATACTTTTTATCCCGATAATCCCGAAATTTTTGTTACGTTAAATACTACGCGGACGAAGTCGGGGGGCACAGCTAGTATGTTATATGTTGTGGTGGAAAAATACATTCGTCTGTTTGGTATAAATCAACAGGCATTTGGCATTAAACAGAAATAACTGCTTTCGGCTATCATTTCTTGCTTTCTTTAGAGGTTCCTCGATAATTCGCTTCGGCCAGCCATTGACAGGCTGATAATATACCTATTAATGAAATAAAAAGCAAAGTATAGATACCTCTATTTATTGTTTGGTTCTAAGTATGTATGATTTGCTCAAAGCCTGTTAGTTTTGGGTAGCGCAATAAGAACCAAACATTAAAGCTGACTAATGCTCTATTTTGATTTACATATGCCATTTAACTTCCTTTAAAGTGAACTTTACAGTACACCTGCAGGAAAAACCAAAGGGAGAGCTCCTTATACCGCATATCTAGGTATGAGCTCTGATGACAGCGTAGTGAGGTTTTCTATGCCAATCTACGAAGTCAATGCATTTGAAACACAAGTTGAAAACGTATAGGATTCCTAAGCATTCACACCAACACTATAAATAATGAGCATTCTATTCGATTCGTGTGGGAATTAATTCAGTGGACGCTGCGCCATACAAAAGTACCATTATTAGTTAAACTATGCACATAATAATAAGATACCTACGACATACATACACCGTCGAATTCTGTACCAGAATACTAATGATTTTATATTAAAACGCATTTGATTTCAAGGGTTGGCAAAATGTATAATTTATACAAAAAAAAACCAATTATACAACCTATGAAGGTACATTAATTTATTTTCATTATTATCAAAGAATTTGTAATAATGTACAAATTCTTTGATTATTATGATAACGACGACCAATAACACTAATAATAATGATGCGTGTAATATTGGCAATACAATTGAGAATAAGCCTTATCTTTTAATCATTGAGCTTATGTGCGCGATTAAGATGCGTGAATCACAATTAAATTTTAAATCACGGACAGAATTGTGGCGCCTTTATTGCACAATAATGATGCGAAATTAATTTGGGACCGGACAAGATTAACCACGGCTGTATCTTTACTAAGTTATGATACCTACAATGAAATAATCAGTGAAGTCTATAAACAAAACGTTCATAATTCATAAGTAATTTTATGTATAAATTAGTTTAAAAATACTTCAGCTTCTCTGGGCAACCCTAACGGGAAAGGGGTGTGTTATGTCTGTCCGTTTTGACCTTCACAGTCGAGTGCGCCCGTCCCAAGGTCAGTTGGCAACCCATTCCAACTAGCTCCGTAGTTGTGCAAGCTCAGACGCATGGGAACATTCAATTACAAAATATCCTAGTAGTAGCACTTGATCGGGATATCGTAAAACACTGTTATTGTTATTATAAGCGAGAGTGGAACACGAATATTTTAAGGAAAGTGAACGTTGAATGAACCTAGGACGATTGGATCAGCAATAAGGTAGGTATACTGGATGATTACAATATTAAAGGGGTAGTTGTGAGTAATATACCTATAATAATAACAGGTTCGTCTTATTGATCGGCCGGTCTGCCTGCATACTGCATCTCACGCATGACGCCGTGGATAGCAATGCGGTGAGTATTGATTTTTTAAGAATTTGGTGTAACTGTTTAACATTTCCAGAATCGTGGTGTACTGGCATACGAAACCTACCCATGACAGTTTTCGTATAGTTTGGATTGGGACGGTTTGAAGAGAATGTGAAAATATACCCATTCTAAACGAAAGTTAGAGCGTAGAGCAAATGTCGTAATTTCACCCAACTCTCCGTGGAAATTTTTAATCGGAAATTTATCTCAATTTGTAGTTGATAAGATAAGACACTCCCCTCGGATGAAACGCGTGATACATTTGCGTCTACATATGAGTATAGTTGAACTATTGTTATCTTTTATCGCCCGGTCTAGGAAAGGTACAAAATTTTTCACAACCGACGTCACCTTTGCACGATACACCTAACAATGCATCAAGGAGAAACTGCAAAATTAAGTAAGTAGTGTTTAAAAATAATTTGACCGTGACTGCATTGCAATTATGACGGCGCAGTGAGTGCATCATGAATACACATTCCACATGTGAATGCTCGAGAAACCGGCAGCCCCAGGACTCGCCGCCACCGGCATGGCGGCACCGGCTGTTCTCGCCGGTAATATTCCACTGACATTTTTGACTCCATGACGTATGTGTGCTCTGTGAATGCTCGGCTCTGTCTGTCTGTATGTAAGCTTACACAAATTGCATCTGTGTGTGACCAGCGGCGACGCGAGTCGCTCGACGTCTCCAAACAGCCACTAGTAACAACGTAACATGCCAATATTGAAGTAAATGGCAGATTGTAAAACTGTAGTGATTTATGCTGGTTTAGGTCAGTAGTAAGAAAATGAAATTGACGACTTGATTGACGATTATTCTATGAATAAATTTATGAATTTTATAAAAAATTACCTACCTATGCTAGGGAACAAGTAAGTAGGTAGTGGGTACATCAAACATTTTTTCTCAAAATCTCAGTGATTCAGGTACCTAGGTATAAAATTAATGAAGATACCATAAGTACCTATGTACACATGTTTTTCAGTTACAGCCAATAGTCAATTAATGCTGAAATGACGCAATCGTTGCAATGAACACTGTTTGTGTCACGTCCACAAATGTATTTTTGCGCGGATTTTGCATGTAGGTACATATTATGGTTTATGTTTGTTACGTCTGTGTGACGAAAGCTTGAGGCGAGGCGCTGTACTGGGGGCGGGGCTGAGCTTTCGGGAACGCCGCCAGACAGACGGTTAAAAAAAACTGTTTGGTTAGCGCACGTGATGCTTCGCACGCGCTCAGAGTACTGACGCAGCTTATCATTATTTAAGACTAAAAAGGAAACCAATATTTCAGTGACTAGGACAATAAATCTATTTTATTAAAAATAATGGTACGTACCTGTGTACCTCATCGAGGAAATTATAAAAAACCAATTCAGCCATACTAATGAGCGTTAATTATAAAAATAAAGACCTCATTAAATAGGTACCTACCTACCAACTTATCTTCTTATAAAATCAACACAGATTGTAATCGGAATTCCTAAAAAATAATCGATATGTATCCATCAAATTGATAGTAGATAGGTACTTATTTATTTTTGTAGGTTAGTGCCTGATAAATTGAATAAAATCCAACACGCAATAATAACATTTATTTTTCGGCAATACTTGTTTTACAATAGCAATCGCGATGAGAAATTTGGCTAATGACAATGCTATCACCTTCAAAATAATACTCCTCATATGGCTAAGCTAAGTTATAGAGCCGTGCCGAGTTCTTATCAATAGGCGGACCGTCGTCGTCACATCGCTTCAATCAGGCAAGTCAGAATGCGTGGAACAAATTGTTTGCGCCGAGCTATGACGTCCGCGACCCGCCTTCAATTGTTCAACATAATACCTTCTATAACTACGACATACCACAAAACCGCATGAGGCAACTGGCGGCGGGCTTCTCTTATTCCAATTGTTACTAATAACAGTTAAGTATAACAGCAGGTAACTGACAACAAATGACACACGGCCACCTTCCCACCGGACAAACAAAATAATGCCTAAAGTCAAATAGGTACCGAATGCCGGCCATATAATAACTCCGATAATATTAAATAACGTTTCCGTCGCTGTAAATATAAGTCCGCCTGCATAACTCTCCACAGTAATCTCCACGAAGAATTTCAACGCAGATCGATCCCTCTGGAATGCATTAGGGTAAAGTGAGAGGAACATACCAAGCTCATCACTCGCTGCGCAAAAAGCTTATACACAGTTAATGCCAGTCATTCTGACAATTATTTTTATCATGAGCTTTTTGCTCTGCAAACTTCTAAGAAAAAGTATAAGTACGAAGGTACGAAAGTTCACCATGATAGACATAAATGAGAAATAGGATACTTAAGTTTAAACTTAGTTAATGCTGTCTTAATAGTAGTGTGTATGGACCTTACGGACACACCCCCAGACGTAGCGGTCAGCAAAGGCAAGCAAGGTCGTTCATTACGGGACCCGCCCGAGCGAGTTACCCAAGACTGGTTACAACTCTACAACATTATACACATACATCCAAACTTATATGTTGTGTGTGTGTTTCTTAAAGCTAAAAGAATTAATAAACACAACAAAAAATAATAATAATTTTCTTCTATGCGAATGACTAGTTTCATTTTGGAGTTCGTACTATTGATAGTGTTGGTTATAAATGGATTTAAGTAGGTAGTACCTACTTAAAATATAGATTGAGGGTAATTTGTAGGTCTACCTACTTACACACAGGTACACACTGCTACTGGGAAATAAATGTAAATTTTGTAGTGAGTTTAAAATTAGACAATGGCACACCTTTGACCACCCTACTTACTAACGTAATAATGGTGTAATTAGTTTGAACTACCTATTTACAAAATCTTAAGGCTTCGTGATTGAATTACAGGCACTTATGATACCTAGAACAAGGTATTAAAAATTCAAATAAAGAATCAAATGGTTCAAATATACCTACCTACCTACCTATATGAGCTTTCATTATTAATGTTAACGTATAGGCAAATGATGAAATAGAGCTGGCTCTTGACGGTTGACTACCAAGTATTGAAACAAACCTTTTTACTGTGTATCCTGGACCATTCGAACACTAATAAACTACACAAATATTCAAAGTAATTCAGTTGCAAACAGTCGATAAAACAGTCGATAGTGTGCGTGTTCTGAGCTAACACACACACTCAACACACGCTAACACCTGCACCCACACACGGCCACTGTAACTCACCGACGTGAGGGGGGTCGCGGATGGTGGGAGGGTGGTGGTCGGCGCCGCCACTGCCAACCTTCCTATATAAAACACTGCGCTGCCATCTGCAAGTTTCAATAGATAACTTGAGCGCTGAAGAATTCGGTACGCGTTACCAACATTTTCACTGGTGCAGATTTGTAAAATTGAATGTTGTGCATTCTTGCATAAATCTAGCGGGAAATATAAATATATTCGGATAAAATTATTAGAATCAGTGAACTGAAAAACGTGAATAACACGTCGGCGATAAAACTGTGTCAAATCGCAGCTGTGTGGCAACGTTCGCGGGTTCTGGCTCAACAGTAGCGGCATCCTCTAGTTATTAGCGGAGTGATGGTTACTGTTCACCGATAACGTTTGCGAACCTGGATTATAAAAAACGTTTGAACTGTACGGTTAAACAACAAAGTGCATTATTAAATAGACATTATCATTTTGACGTTCCTTGACAAGTTCAACTAGAACCTACTAGTAGCCGGCAAGATGAGCTTCAACAAGAATAACCCCAATGCTGTGGGGAAGATCATGGGATACCTCAAGCAGCTTTCCACTGAAATGGTAAGTTCATAATTTAAATAACACCTAGCTATTTCACCTAGAATAAACTGTGCTCTTCCTAGAATATTTAATGATTCTATAGAGGTACCTACCAACTTCAAAAGTTTTCATGGACTTTGAAAAATACCGCAGAACATACCTCATTTCAATTGAGAAGCACGTATCAGAATTGTTTGCTATCGGACTCGAGGAAAACAATGAAATAATTATGTACAACAGCCAGCAGCAGGGCGCGAGAGTTCTATTGCTTTAGAAAGCTCTGGAAATGGCGAGACTCGCAAAGCCACGCCGGTTGCCGGCGAGCGGTCGATGCCGATTGCCGGCGCCGACCGTTGCCAGGCAACCCCTATAGGCTTTCATATAATTTTATTTTCTTTGTATTCACTGTTTTATCCCAATATCCCCGGGGCTCGTCGAGGGTTAAACCTCGGCGCCATCATTAGACACCATTGTGAATCTTGGCTTAGATGATAAGACTGATGGGAGTCTAGTGAAGGACTAATCCCATTTATCTGAGCCCAATACACCTATAAACAAACAAACAATCGAGCAAAAACTGAATTAATTGTACCTAGCTACTTATGCCCAAATATTCCTTGTAGAGTGCAATCAAAGAACCAACCAAAGAATTGAGAATTCAAATTGTTTGGTACAGTCAGATTAGAGTGGCACACATGTATGAAGACCTAGGCCACTAATATCATGGTGTTTCTAGGTTAAGTTTAATTTGCAAACATGTAATCTCTCAATGTTTGCAAGACGCAAGGCCAGCGGTTCTAGGCAACATCGCCGAAGTTTTACATAAAGATAAAAAGCATCCAAAGTATTACTATGCGCTTAATTGAATAATAAAATAAATATTTTTTTAAATAAAATAACCTTAGAAAAACTGGAAAGAAATTAACTGAAAAATATCTTGTATCAAATATGTTTTAACGTTACTACTATTTGCATAGAAAATTATAGGTTTTATTACCAAATCTATATAACCATCACTAACATAACCTTAAAAACAAAAGCTGGCATGTAAAATAACTTGAAAAAATATAACGTTTTTTTGTGTTTTTCGAAATAATAGCGAATTTTGGAATAGAGCGGTAATCTCCTTAATTAAAACTAAGATTTGGAAACTAGCGCCCTCAACATTTACGGCAAGGGTGTGAATATAAGCAACTATTCAAAGCAAGCGGTTGAAAACTAATATCAGCTATTGCTCATAGATGGCGTTAATAAACAACGTATAGTTACTAATAATTCACCACAGGTGGCTTCTCATGCGGTGGTATCTGGACCTCCCAATTATTGGCAAATCTTAAGATCTCTATACTTATCATCTAATCAATTGTACAATACAATGAATTATAAAAAATAGTTTTGTGGCTGTAAAGCCAAAGGCAATCAAACAATCGTTCGATGGTTTCAATCATACGTATGGGGCACACCCTACTCATTTGCCTTCACCCTTTAGCATACATACATACACGCCAAGGTCGAGGTCGATTGAGTCGTTGTTCAATGGAGTTTTTATTTACCAACATGTTCAACACGTTTACCAACACGTTTAATGTAAAGAAAATAATATATTGGGTGATCTTTTGAAAATAGAACAAGATTGCAATCAAGTAGCAACAAACTGAAAAAAAAAATCTTGTAATTAAAATTAAGAACAAAATAAGTAGGTTGGCAAAAGTCTTAGACCATTTATTAGTTAACACCTCTCTGGCAAAAGTAGATCAATACAATAAAAAAACACAAAAGTAAAAGATATAAACCAAATAAGTACCTACTTATTACAGATATTATATAATAATCTGATATTATTGAAGTTACCAGTCACTACTTCTTCTCGTGATGAACAATCTAATTAATGTTATATTTATTTTAGACCATGTGGTGATATTAATGAACCATGACTTTAGTATCAACAGCGTTACACTCAGATTCTAGTAAAACATGGCAAATTAAATTAACGAATTCATTGATTTTGACTATAACATATCTACCGGTTATTATAAATAATTCTCCTAGATATGCTGAAATATAGGCTGTCATGAAGAAAGTTAGCAAAAGGATTTTTTTATCTTTTCTGTTCTCTCAGTGTATGGTACATATGGTACCCATAATACAAATGATTTGTAACACACAAATGACGTCTGGTTATTTAGTTTAAGTGCAATAACGCAATAAATTTTAACGCCGTAAATAGTCTTATATCATTTAATTATACCTACAAAAATAAATACTATTTTTTTGTGTTCTCTTTGTACTAGGTGACAGTTACATAAATGACAAGACAAGTTTTAGATCTTTTAAAATAAATCAATCATATTTTTTAAAATTACAAAGTGATAATATGTACTAAGGATGAAGCTAGTTTGCAGTCTATAAAATGAACTTTATTAACTAAGATACATTTGAATACAATGGAATTGAATCTAAATAAGAAAACTAAGAGCAATACAAAATATTACACATTTACTTATAGTGATGTGACTTCCGATGTGATAAGTCAATGGACAGAGGTAATTTATATAAATAAATATGTCGTCATATTTCTCAATCTCAATTTCTACAATAGCGAACTTGGAACTAAAGCACAATACAATACATACTATTTACAAATAAATTAAGGCGCGTTTAAACTTCTGTGAATACATACATATTGTCATTAGTTTAATTAAAATCATTGAAAATTAAAAAGCCAGAGGAAGTGCAGCAATGCCCTTTTTGAAATGTAAATACAATGCCATCAATGGACCATTAGTTATTACAGGTAGGTGAGAGTCGTAACCCAACTGAAGAGTGTTTATACACTATGTTTTATAAACATAATTATAACTAATGGCCAATCCCACGGTACTGTTAATAAAATCGAAAATGCACAGTAGCGCTAGCAGTGCTCGTTATAACAGACGGCTCTTTCAGAATTTGCTTTGCGTTTTTTCGGGGCGAAGAATAATGATAATAAAAACGCGAAGGTCTTGTGTGAGGTGGTCCCTGATGCAGGAATCGGAGTGCAAAACGGGTCATGGAAGCCGCTACGCATATCGCTAGGTTATCAAGAACATGCAGTGGCCATATGATATTTGTGGTCAATAAGCGAAGTGTTTTCTCGACCTGACCCCTTAGCTTACAATTCTTATCGTCTCAACTGTCTTACGCACAATAGATAGCGGATATAATAAATGGGGTATGTTTGCGGATGATTACTCCAGTAACGTCCAGTGAATTTGAGTGGCCAGTCAATTTCAATAATTGGTGTGTTATAGTTCTGTTAATAATTTCTATAGCGATGTCTTGGAGTGTTTGCTACATAATACTTTTTAAAATTACAGGGTGGAAGCGAACAAACACGCCGCGGGCAAGGCGACGAAGAGCGTTTGTACAAGACACGGGGACCGAAGTACGCTAGAGTCCCATCAAAACCGACGCTTTCAGCGTCTACGACTTGCACGTCTTTGGCGACTTCATGTGGATCGCAGGGAACACTCGTGCCCAATTACGCAGCAATCCCTGAAATCGTGTCCACCGAAAGCAGTAGCGAGGACGAACAGGACTCTTTTGAGAAGACTCGCCGCCATTTTCAGCAATTACGGCAGATCAGCTTAGGAAACGAGTTCAAGTACAAAATGGAGATGGAAATCAAGAGTGCTAAAGATGAAAATCTACGAAATTCAATTCCGTTCGTGAAACAATTAAGCTTGGATAGCAATAAAGTTAAGACCGACTACACCATAAACGGAGATGCTCAGCCATACAGTCCTACGACGCAGCGTCTGTTCATTTGGACACAAGTAAGTACTGCATTATATCATGATCACTTATAATTTGCTACTTATGTTGCCTTCGCATGGAGATAACATCGAACTTAGGAGTTTTTTTTTGAAAAAAAAAACACTCATGGAAGCAATAAAGTCAGTATTCTCGATAAGTGAAGCTGTAAACTTGTAAATGGTAAAAAGAAAGAGTAATTGCTTTTTGCGTTCGAGAACTGTTCAGTGAATAGCTACTCGTGCAGCCGATAAGGTGATTAAAGTACGAATCTTTAATATCGCGATGGTTTTAGACGCTCATAATATATTTAATGCAGTGAACGAATACAAAAAATCCGTAAGTCTTAAATTCTCGAGCTAAAACCGTATGTGTGTACAATGCTCATATTCGTATTAAATACACAAGTTAGGCAAACTTAGGGTTCTGCACACGTGAAGTTCATATAATACATATGTACATAATGTAGGAGCATGTGGCTACATAAAAAGACCCAAACACCCACGGAAACTCATAGCATTCTGAATAAAGTAAGCGCGACCACGTTTGTCGGAAAGAAAGAAACCATGTTGTGGACGCTAGTATAATTTTTTATTTATGGATTAAGAATATTTTTATAATTGTGAAAGTTTTATAAGCCATGATAAATAGCATATATCAGGAGGTGCATGTCAAAATGAGCCATCGCTCATGTTAATGTAGTTATCATATTTTATTTTTATTATTTTCAGCTCTTGGCTGCTTTTGCGGTGTCGATGGGATCTATGATTGTCGGCTTTTCATCAGGCTACACATCACCGGCCTTGAATAACATGAATAAAACTATCGATATGGATACAGAAGAGGTAAAATTTCATAATTTTTTATCTAGAATTCAAATCAACTCAAGGCAACCTTTAAGCCAAAAGTAACACTAACAAAAATATCAGTAAATAACCTACTTATATGACTTTTAAAATGAATACGAGATGATTTGACTGTTGCAACCTTTGATTACTCTATAATTAAATGTTACAACAACTATTAAATGTTAATATCATGTTAACAAAAATATGTTTGATCTATTCCAGAAAACATGGGTTGGCGGTCTTATGCCACTGGCAGCATTGGTAGGCGGCATCGCTGGTGGACCCCTAATTGAAGGCATTGGAAGACGCTTGACTATAATGGGAACGGCTGTGCCATTCTTCATCGGTTGGATACTGATCGCCACTGCCTACAACGTAGCAATGGTGTTCGCTGGGCGAGTTTTTTGCGGAGTCTGCGTAGGCATCGTCTCTTTGGCATTCCCTGTATATCTTGGCGAGACTCTGCAACCTGAAGTTCGTGGTTCAATGGGACTATTGCCAACAGCCTTTGGTAATACTGGTATTCTTTTGGCATTTTTTGTGGGTAGCTACCTCGATTGGTCCCAATTGGCCTATTTTGGAGCAGCGCTACCCGTGCCCTTCTTCCTGCTGATGTTTTTAACACCAGAGACACCTCGCTGGTACGTCTCCAAAGCCCGATGTGAAGATGCCCGAAAATCTCTGCAGTGGCTCAGAGGAAAAAATGTTAACATTGATAAAGAGATGCGTGATCTTACACGATCTCAAGCTGAATCGGATAGAACTGGAGGAAACGCTTTTAAGCAACTATTTTCACGTAAATATATGCCTGCGGTTTTAATTTCTCTGGGATTAATGTTATTCCAACAACTAAGCGGAATAAATGCTGTAATATTCTACGCAGCACAAATTTTCAAAATTGCTGGGAGCAGTGTTGACGAAAATTTGGCTAGCATAATAATAGGAATTGTTAATTTTGTATCAACATTCATAGCAACAGGGATCATAGACCGCTCGGGTCGTAAAATGTTATTGTACATTTCCTCAGTTTCTATGATATTCACATTAATTGGTCTGGGGACGTTCGTGTACCTAAGAGAGACTAAAGTTGACGTCAGTAATTACGGATGGTTGCCACTTGCTTGCCTTGTTGTTTACGTACTGGGATTTTCAGTTGGATTCGGACCCATTCCATGGCTAATGTTAGGCGAAATTTTGCCTTCAAAGATTCGTGGCACTGCTGCATCTTTGGCAACTGGTTTTAACTGGACTTGCGCGTTTATTGTTACGAAAACCTTCGACAATATTGTAATGGCTATTGGTATGTACGGCACTATGTGGCTATTCGCTGTTATATGTCTGGTCGGGTTATTCTTTGTCATTTTCTTTGTACCTGAGACTCGAGGTAAAACTTTGGAAGAAATCGAAAAGAAGTTAACTGGGGGGTCTCGTAGAGTGCGAAATATTAATAGCAGTAAACAACAAAATGGATGTTAATTGAATTATGTTGATACTTAACAATACTGTACATTCCAAAGCGTAGATGAAAGCAGGAGCACATCGATCGTTGTCTTAGGATACGATGGGAGAAGGCTAAATAATGTACAGCGCTGTATAAACAGTGCGGGCTGAAGACTGATTGGGAATGTAGCCATACATTTTATTATATAACTGTAAATAGTAAATAAGAATAGTGATTTTAAATGTCTTGAAACAGTTCCTTTAGTTGTAAAATTGTTGTAGCATTCGTTATACCACGGTGCTCGCTATAGTTCCTCGATTGATAACAATGTATAGGATCTGTCACAAAAGACTTATTCATTATTTACAATATTTATGTTAATGTAATATATAAAATAAGACAAAAGGGAATGCCAGAAATGTTTACCCTGTTAAACCGGTTTTTCCGCTTAATACAATCATTGGTTTGTCTTATATAATTATTTTTACAGTAGATCTGTAATTACATTTAAAATGATCATGACAAATGTATTTAGGTAGTGTAGTAACCAAATAATTATTTTTAAGTTAATTTTAGTTTTGTCTACGTTTAGTATGAAGGAAGACTTCGTATATTACGGAGGAAATATTTATTGTTATTTTTTATAAAAAAATATAATATTTATACGACATATTTGCGCCGTTTTATTTGTTTGACATAGACGACACAACACACCATTATACTTATATTCCTTTGGACAACACTCAATTAGGTATATTCATTAGGTTAAATATATAATTACATGTTGATAAGAATAAGAAGAGAACAATGTTCCGATGTTTGCTTGTTGAGGTAAATAAATTAATGAGGATGAAATATTTTATTACCACATAAATTAAATAATATAGCAGTAGCCTATATGAATTACTGGCTAATTAGGCATAGGATAGGCGTATGTTTCCAAACATTAAATAAATAAATATTTTTGGATACCTATTCCAGCTTCTAAGAAGGATCTATAGGCACTAGCCAGTTGCTCAGGAATACCTAGTAGTGCTTCTATCTTGGTTACTGCATCATTAAGGATATGAATTAATTATATTAGATGATTACAAATATAACGTGTAAGTAATAGGTAACTGGAAATAGAGTTTCTACCATACACTTTGAAGCGAAAAAACTCAAGGTATGGTTTTTAAATGGTCATTTCTTTATAGGTCATATCACCACTTCAGACTAGAGACTTATTTAAAACGGGTTCGCTGATGAAATACATAGAACCTAATAATAATAATAAGCAATCATGTTTTTTATGTCCCACTTAGTCACCAAGCGCCTCAATGCGACTGCCTGGTATCAGGCCATAGATCTGTATCTGTGGGCCATAGTCTGGCCCAGTGCGGGCTTAAGGACTACACACACACTAAACGCGTACTTTTAGATCATGTTATCTCAGACTCAGTTCTCTCACGATACTTTCCCCTGTCTTAAACAAATGATAACAGTGATGAAATTAATTCAAATGCTTGTATTTACGTAAGTATTTCATAAGATTCCGGTGTGCGTGTGTTACATTTTAATGATTTTTTGTACATAATGGGATCCCCGGATGAGTTCTTAGCAATAGTTTGATCCGGTAGGTGGCGCTGTTATCGCCATCCATAAAATGCGATGCTGCGGGCAAAGGCATTCCTTCAGGTCGGCAGCGTACAAGCAATGTCTCTGGTATTGCCAGCATCTATAGGCTACCGGTAACTGCACAACATCAGGCGTGTCGTACGCGTGTTTGTCGATTTTGTTATATACATATTATGTACATGTCTTATACAGCAACGATCGAAAATACCTTTGCGTGTGGTGTAAGTATGTAATAGTAGGTATGTATATAGGTATATGAATGTTTACAGGCACTGCTATGGAAGGTGTAAACATAGTTCACATCGAGATGCTATGATAAACAAATTTTATTGATTTCTCACTGGCACATGTTACACATGTGCGTACTCCATCGCAAATAGGAAAATTACTCTTTGTATTTATTAAATTATTATCCATTCTTATTCGATTTACAAATCCCTTTATTTTAGAATGAACATTATTATTATAGTCTAGCTGGGTAGTGTGACAAATCACCCTATATCAAATCTTATAATTTGGTGCCAAGTAACTAATTGCATACAACGCAATACATACCTACTTACTTACTTGATAAGTTTTTGCGCTATTAACTAACTATACTCAGAAAATATCACATACCATTTAGATATGGGTAGTACAATATAGCGTTGAAAATTAGTACCTCGATATATGGAGGCAGTTAGCCAGAACTGCGAATTATGTACATCCGCTGTTTTGTTTTAAACTGACTAAATTGAATGTCAAATATACTTTATAAATAGGAAAACTATGCATATACGAATAAGGTGGTAGAGAAGAGAACTAAGAACTTTGAAGAACAGAACCGAATATAAGGTGACTGCTAGGTATGACTGCTCATTCTGTCTGTCTGTCCTCTCCGGCATTCATATTGGCGACTGCCGAGTTTCAATTTGGAAGAATTCTGTGTTTTGAACAATTTCGAATCGTACAACCTCGATGGTCAATCAGTTTTGTCAATCAATTTGTGCCCATATAAATCGCGCGGAGCGAACTGCGGCACATTCATTTCTTCAGTAACTTAGGTCGAGTACACATTCAGTGCTGTGGTGAACTCTGAAATATTCAGAGCAGTGAAGTGTGCTTGTAGTTATATCAACTTCATCACTATGAAGATTCTAATGAGAGCGGACACACATTATAGTATACAGTACAGTGGTGAATATGAAAAACCGAAATATACTTTTACACAGGTAAGGAATTAATTACTTATATTTATAAATGCAAGTGATTATTATTACTTGCACTGTGAAGGAAACCATCATGAAGAAGCATACACGTCCGAGAAAACTAACCAAATTTCGAAAGACATGTGATAGCCGCCAACCCCCACTGGGCCAACGTGGTGGATTATGGCCTGAATACTGAGCATCCTTGCATACTGAGGAATCCGATGCCCAGGAATAGGATATTTATCTGGCTATTTTATTTATAAGAACCTCTACATTTTAGGTGGAAGTTAACATCTCTATAAGTATGTTTACACAACTAAGAATATGGCATATCTTCTGTTGTTAATACATATTTTTAAAAGAATTGTCGTGCGTGCCAAACTTGGGGCCATCCAATTGCGTCCAATTAATTTATTCCGACGCTGCTTGATTCACGTTTGACTATAAAGTAAATGTCTCGTCTTTAATTGACTACACAAACAATGCCATAGTTTATTAATTACATACATCTTAATATTATGAGCGTGCTTATTAAATAAGAGAGAAGTCGGTTAAAAATAATTAGGCCTAGTTTTAGCCTTGAAGACTTCACGGATACTTTGAATTCGCCTTGGTGCTGCGAGTGCCCCACGTGATTAAGATGCACGTTTTTACTTTCGTCTTTCATAATTGTGTAATGTTTATACTAATCATTCCTTATTTGCCATACTTCTTCAGAATTACCTATCGTAAAGGTGGTTTGGACACTCAGAGATTTTTTTCTGTAATCCACAAGTGGTTTGAACTGTATATAAGTACCTACTGAAAGTGACTTCAAGTTTGAGTTTTCATTCTTTGTTTTACATTTAATCCTTAATTGGGATGAGTAGTCAAATAATTGATTTGTTTCCTCTAAATATGTGTTCTATAAATAATGTTGCCCAAGTAAAAATAAATATTTCTTTAATTTATTAGCAGCGATAGCCGATTGGTTAAGCACGCGTCTTGCGGGCTACCAGGTCTCGGGTTCAAACCCCGGCTCGAACCTCTGGATTTTTCGAAATCTATGTGCGAATCATAATTTCTATATGATTATCACTTGCTTACGGTGAAGGAAAACATCGTGAGGAAACCTGCATGTCTTAGAAGATTTAACCAATTTTCGAAAGACATGTGAAATCCGCCAACCCGCACTGGGCCAGCGTGGTGGATTATGGCCTGAATCCCCCTTGTCTTGAAGGGAGGCCCGTGCCCAGGAGTGGGACGTCAAAAAGGGCTAAAGATATTATTAAAAAATATTTACTGATTTGAAACATGCTTATAAACGAATAACAAGAACTATAGATTCGTTTGCAGTGATAAAGTATGCGAGTAAGTGGATCCAATCAAAGTCAATGATTGCTTAAATTAATAGTAGGCGGTTTGCGTCGCATCGCACACACCTCCCAGACTGTAGCGTCACGAATTCATCATGCATCTCTGCTTCATAATAATTCAAAAATATTATAGGTAGTATTAAAAATATTATACTGAAATACAAATTTAGAAATTAATTATCTTACACCGCGTTCATCGATTGCAGGTGCTGGCGGCGGTGGCTGTGTCAATGGGGTCTATGATTATTGGCTTTTCTTCTGCTTACACATCACCAGCGCTGGTTACTATGCGGAACAGCACAGACATTTCAGTCACGGAAGAACAGGTGAAGCCTCGTTTCGTCGCGTTTCTTTTATATCATAATTATCATTGTGTCTTGACGATTTTTTTTATTTTGCCAGGCCAGTTGGATCGGCAGCATAATGCCTTTAGCGGCACTGGTGGGCGGTGTGATGGGTGGACCTTTGGTTGATTATATAGGACGCCGAAGGACAATATTGTTCATCGCACCGCCTTTCTTCGTAGGGTGGATCCTCATTGCTACCGCAACAATAGTGCATATAGTGTTGTTAGGGCGCCTCATATGCGGCTTGTGTGTCGGCGTCGGGTCGCTGGCATTCCCAGTGTATCTCGGTGAAACGATTCAACCAGAAATAAGGGGCACTCTAGGACTATTTCCTACTGCCATTGGAAATATTGGCATCTTAATCTGCTATGTAGCTGGCAAATATCTCAACTGGTATCAGCTCGCTTACTTAGGAGCTGCGTTACCGATCCCCTTCTTCATTTTAACGTTAATGATCCCCGAAACACCCCGCTGGTACATATCTCGTGGACGTAATGATGAAGCCAGAGAAGCGCTGCAATGGCTTCGAGGCAAAAACGCCAAAATCGACAACGAAATTCGTGACATAGCTCTGTCCGATGCAGAAACAAGAGGCGATGATATAAATATACGGGAATTATTAAGTTTCAAGTACCTAAAATCCATATTAATTTGTTTGGGACTTATGACCTTCCAGCAGCTGTCTGGCATAAATGCTGTAATATTTTATACCGTAACAATATTCCAAATGTCTGGTAGTACGGTTGACAAGAATTTGTGTACAATTATAGTTGGTGTAGTCAATTTTGCATCGACATTTTTAGCCACTGCACTTATTGACCGCGCGGGGCGTAAAGTATTACTATATATATCTTCAGTAACCATGACTATAACCCTAATTGTCCTCGGAACATTTTTTTACGTGCAAGATCATTTAAAGTTGGATATTTCCTCTTTAGGCTGGTTACCTTTAGCATCTATTATGATTTATTTGTTAGGTTTCTCTCTAGCTTTTGGACCAATTCCATGGTTGATGATGGGAGAAATTTTACCAGCTAAAATAAGAGGCGGTGCAGCATCTATATGCACTGCGTTTAATTGGTTATGTACATTTACAGTAACAAAAACATTTTTGAATATAATAAATGACATTCACACATATGGTACATTCTGGCTTTTTGGGTGCATTTGTTTTATAGGACTTTTTTTCGTAGTATTTTTTGTTCCCGAAACGAGGGGTAAGAGTCTTGAGCAGATAGAAAACAAGTTAACAGGCCGGGCCAGCACACGGACGCGCAGGATGAGTTCCATTGCTAATATCAAACCTTTGCCAAATGGATGTTAAAATTAAAAGCTGGTAAGGTGTTCTTGATATATTGTTTTAAAAATATCAGTATAAAAATTAAAGGTACTCATAAACTACAATGATACTATAATAATTACTTAGTGGTTGAGTACTTAGGTTACCAATAAGAAAAATATTCCAGCGACTGATAGGAGAATGTGTGATAGAAAAAATGTGGCAACTAATCCCAATTAATACTTTCTAGTAAATGTTCAATCCCATTGAATATGTTTTTACATAATTACAATAAGTAGAATAAGTTAAGTTTATTAACCAACTTAATTACATTTTAACAATTTAGTGAGCTGAATACATCTCACTTCTCAATGTAATACCTACATACATTTTTGTAAATATATTTAGTAAGTAATATGTTTATATAAATTATTTTAGTGACCCATTTTAGTTCTTAATGTAAATAAATTATTTTTTACTGAGAAGACTGCGCTTTTATTATAATTATTATAGACTAGCAACCCGTTCCGGCTTCACAAGGCTCTAAAATGATCTGTGCTTCTCTACTATATTATGCATGTATTATACATATAAACCTTCCTCTTGAATCACTCTATCTATTAAAACAACTGCAACAAAATCCGTTGCGACTTTGTTTTAACTATACTCCATTTATTATAACATTAGACATAAGAGGCTCGCAGAAGCAGGGATGCAAAACATTTTATTTCCAAGTCAAAACAACTTTTAATTAGTGTCACTACATTAAAATTGTTTGAACATTACTTTTGATAGGAAAACAGTAACAAGTAACAATTAAATCACGAAAATTCGACAACAATAACAAACAAGGTATTCACAGGAACTTAGAGTGCAGGCGAATGACTCAATGACAAACATTGACAGCACATTATTTACGTCAATTTCATAGATAACATAATCCGACAAAATTAGAAATACCCTGCTGTCATAACCTCTGAAGGGATTAGGTAACATTTTAGATTTGGTAGGATTATAGTGAAACGAAAAACGTTCCCGGTATGTTCACCCCTGCTTCTTTTAGGTTTTTAGCATCGACACTAATTTTAAATTGTAATGAAATAATAATTATTTAAATGAAAGGCAATATATTTAATAAGATAAATAATTAATATTATTACAGTTAGGTGTGACAAGCTGGTATATAAATAGATTATAATAAATTCGACGTCAATCGTAACTGTGACTCGTTAATTGTACTTTTATTACAAAGTGGTCACTAAAACTAATCTTTTTTAACTCCTGTCTAATGCTATAACAAATGGAGTATAAGTAGTGATTTATAACAAGGTATTGAATGGAGAACCCTTCAAAAAATGAATTCTCTTTGGTAGAGGCATTCCCTATGAAATAATCTAACATATTAAATATGTATGTATGAGACCAAGACAATAAGCATTTTGAATGATGTAATTTATTTAATTTCTCTCAAATTATAATATTTATTTGATCTTTTCATTCTGCAGTCACATTTTGAAAGCCTTTCATTAGGTTTTAAAGTTAACATAAACACAAATGTGTTAAAGCAATGTCAAATCCATATTTAATGTTTATTAAACCTCTAGATGAATATGCGATTCATACATCAAGGGTGGTCTTGGGTACAATTTTGACATGTATGACATTGGTAATATAATTATGTTTTTTAAGATTGTGCTCCGACTTGAGGTCTATTCATTAATATGAGCCCTAGTTTGCACCAAAGTTTTAATATTTTACTTGGTAGGTACCAAGTATTGCTCAAAAGTGTTAAACTTCTTCGTTCTTTCCATGAGACCAGCAATGGACTTTAATTATTACGCCTCACTCGTATCTGTGGGCGAGACCTTCACCACACCACGTTCGATGAACTTCGTTTGTCAGGATAGGACTGATCACAATATGATAATAAAATAATAGGTAGGTACTTACCCATCACTTGAACTCTGCAAATGGCACAGGTATCGCATTCGACGTCCCAGCTCCACATTGCAACGGCATTCCATTTTTTCAATGTAAACATTTTGTCGGGCTTTTGTCCATCATTATCTCCACGATCCAGGGCATCACAATCTTCGCCAGACATGATTTAAGTATGACTTTCACAAAATTAAAACAAGTCCTTGTTTATTTACTTACAAACTTGAATCATTCAATTGAGTGCGTTCACAAATATCGTATTAAGATACGTCAGTTGAATGAAACCATTTTGTAAATTACCTAACTAATGTTTTAATTTTCAATAATTGTTGTCTTGTATTATTGTCTTAATCTTTTTGTAATTAATTGCCAAACTAAAATTATTTAAAGACAATAATGTGATATATTGGCGATGTAAACATATTGCTTCTAATTCATAAAAAACTTTACAAACAAACCCTTCACTAAACGTCACTTCACTTATCATAGTAATGTCAGCGCCCAGCGGTCAAACGTCAAAGTATTAACATATTGTCAAGCATAATATTATATTGTAGCTTTCATTTCAATTTACGCAGAATTCACTATTTTATTAAGTTGTTAAAAAATAGGGCACCTACCTGTGCTGCAAGGACACTGACTAAAAATACTATACGTACAGTAGTTAATTGTGGAGAGTCTAAGATTAAAATAATAAAGGTATAAAGGTAGTTTTGTCGCTGTGGGGCGTCTTTCAGCTAGATTTATGATCATGATGATGTATACTTATATAAAGTCACGCCTTACACATTCCAAAGGGGTTGGGCCTTGCAGCAAACCCACCACATTACCTACACCGCCAATAATATAATTTATTTATTTATTTATTTATTTATTAGGACATCCAACAGCTGATTAATTACAAGGACATAGAGTGTGCACATACAATATTAATTCGCCAATTACAGGATATCACTAAATTTATAATGTATAGCTGTCGCCGCCAACTAGCTTAATTCGCCGTTCAATTAACAGCCTAGGCACTTAACTAAACGGCGCCGTTCAACTAGTGGCCTGAATGATATTCAGCCATTTGATCAAACAGCTAGGCAAATTACTTGGATCGATGACGTTTAACTACTTGCCTAGCCGTTTAATTACCTGCCTAGCCTGTTCATTTCAATTTAGTTCTACTTTCTGCCACCAAGCGCCGAAACTCACCAAACTGTCAATATCTCTATATTCTATATTCTCTTTGGTCAATATGGCGTCGGAAAAAAACAAATTTGATGGAATAATTTTATTAGGTACTTAGGTTTTTTACGATTTTTTTAGATCCACCGAATCTATTTGCCGGGTGGGGTTTCTGTGGGGTCATAAAAAAAATAACCCTAACCTAAACCCATCCAGGTCGTTCTGCTAGGATAGTATTTTGAAAAAGTTTTGTAGTACTTAAATGTCAACCAGTTGCCTAAGCATTAGCCAGCCAGTTTATTAAATGTTGTAATAGACGATACGGCTAAATATCATTCAGGCCGTTAGTTGAACGGCGCCGTTTAGTTAAGTGCCTAGGCTGTTAATTGAACGGCGAATTAAGCTATTTGGCGGCGACATAGCCATCGTGAGATGACGTATAGGGCGATACATTTGAATTTAAAATTTTAAATTAAAAAAACCTTATAAAACTTTAGTGCATGCAAGAGAAGAAAAAGAAAAGGAAAAATCTAATACAAATATTAATATTAATAGGATAATAACTAAGTTAGACTAAGTAAAGTAAAGGTGGGTAAGGGCTTAAAATTTGGCTTTTTTTGAAAATTGGCTCATTTGTTTCAGAATACTAGATTTAAAGACGCCTTTAGAACAATTAAAAATGTCAATATTGCTGAAATTAGCATTATATGTAGAGGTGAGCCGGGATAATATTTCTTACACCCTGGCTTTATTATATCCACTAGTGTTTTTATTTCTGAGATACCAAAAATAGATGCAGCTACGTCAGTGCTAAGCTATGGGTAGGGGGGGTAATAGGGTGTAATAATTTACGTATACAAGCTTTACAAAAGCTTGATTTTGTAGATAGGTAAGTACCTAGTAGGTACATAATGTCAGTTAATAATACTCTATGCTTGAAATAAGTAAGTAATAAAAGTTAATGTTATATCAGCTAAGCTTTTATTGATTAAAAAAAACAACCACTTAAGTACATAAGATTTGATTTGAATTCTAGAAATAACCTGAGTTATAGATAGAACGTAGACTTGATCTGATTGACAAATAAAATCAGTTAATAAAAATAAAATTAAGTACAGAGTTTAATCATTGTTAAACTATCGACCCTGTTAAATATTATCAATTCTATACCGAGTTACCGACCAAAATAGGTAGGTACTTACTCACGAACATTATATATTATGAGCTTTGATGAAAACAGCGTAGGTATTGCGCTGAGTTAAGGGTGACGTAAAAACCCATTTTGTAATTAAAAAAAACTATCAAATTAACAAGACATCTAGAATATAATAATCCCACCATTAGACAAAGCAACCGAGCATAATTGTGTTCTAAATTCGTTGCGTTATGGTTTAAATCTAGACTTATACAAGGTTACTGGTAATTCGGAATATTCGTTGCAACTTACTAGGAAATAACTTATTTAAAAAAAAGTCTGCACCTGACATATTTTTTGTTCAGTACCTAAATAATAATAGGTATTATTATATTAGCACTCTATATTAAAACTAGAATTAATCGGTAGGTTTAGTGCCGTACTAAGGCAACCGTTACAGCGCAGCGTTTATACTGAAGTACAAGGCGGACAGTATAAAGGCCAGGCTAGCTGTGACACCGGCAGCACCGCTGAAGCACCCCAACTCTTCAACTTGCACTTGGTACCTGATGTTGTAGGGGAACCTACAGGCTGTCAAGTCTGTGGGCAATGGAAAATATATTAAATAATTAAATATGTACTAAGATATAAATAGGAATTCCATAGGTTCATACCTAGTTCTGAACATAATTAAATATATTTCTAAAGTGTGTACATCTTAGTGTATATTAATGGTACACAACAATGATACTTTTGAAATGGCTGCTACACCTAAGTAAATGTAATTTTGATTAACCTCTTCATAGTGTTCATCGTACTTAATTTACTGAATACTGGTCATTGTAATAATTGATTACCTACATATACTTACTTACTTAAAATAAATAAAAATAATAATAGTCTATTTTTAATATGAAAATAATTGCTGTGTAAACTGTCTGTTTCTTGTTTCGGCTCCGGCTGGGCCGTTTTTGACGGGACCTTCGCCGGCAGATATCTAATATTATAAGGAGTTACTTAGGTTACTCTTATTTTATCAAAGTACCACGCGGTCGGATCCTCGGGTTACACCTAGTATATGATAAGGTTTACCTGTGCACGAGGCGCTGGCAGTAGTGGTGACGGCAGTATCAGACTGAACTGAGAGGTACAGCGGCGGGCAGCCTCCGATTGTCCAGTAGCTATCGCAAGCGTGCTGCAAGCTGATCTCCACATTGCCACTAGATGATAATGTCTGGCACACTATCGCGTTCTCGTCAAGGCCCACGATCGTAAAGTTGCGCCTATAACACAAAGACTTAGAATTAGGACAGACCTACCTTACTACCTTCCCCTATCAGATGTTAATAAACCTGATCACTAAATAGCGATAATCAGGCCATAATAGCTACGAATTACTTCGCACGAAATTAATCTTCTTGAAGATCCTCAAATAGATGAAACCCGGAAACACGATCGAACACAATCGGAAATTATGAATGTCGACCTAGTGTCGACCTAATTATATCCGAAATATATTATGCAGTCATGGTCGTATATAAGGGTGGATTTGGGGGGTTCGGAACACCCAATAGCTAATATTCCCCGAATAACAACCAGAAAAAATATCTTAAAACGTTTATGTTATTTCCAATTGATTTTATTGGCGTTTAATAAGTCTGCCTCTTTAGGTCGGGCGTGAAGTCAAAAGAGCTTTGACCATTATTGGATCCGGTTTTAAATTTATAAGTACGTCCGTGTATCCGGTTAATATAACTAAACAAATGAGTAGACTAACAAAATAAAAATTATCAGTAGATAACACAGTAGGTACTACTTATCAGTTCACGCCGATACGTAAGGCCTCACCTAGGTTGTGGCACGACACGAGACTGGCAAATAATTAGACCACCAAGTCCGAGCCCACTGCGGGATATCCTGACTTTCCTGTTGTCGTTGTTCTGGTAGAAGTAGTTTGGACTGAGAGCGTAAAAGTTTATGTAGCCGGGCTCTACGAAATCGTCAAATTGTCTCGTACCGGACGTTCCTCCGACGAAATCAGCACCACATGTAGGGTTCACGATCCTTCTACCGACTGCAGACAACACACTCTATAATTAATGCAACCAAGTACCTGCTCAGCAAAACACAATATCGCAGATATATAAAAAGCAAAAGCTCATAATAGGTACTCAGACGAAATTAATTCACTAGGAAAGTATTTCATACAATTATTTATGTCAGTTTTTACCGTTAATTTATAAATGGTACTAATACCAATTACCCTTAGGTTTACCCTTCATGAGAAGTTATTCCTATATTTTATGTTAGTATTGACTTCCATCGAAATTATAGACATAGGTTAACCTACCTTCTTGGATTCGTTCCAATACAGGATTCATCACAATGTCCACATTTGTGCCTGCAGTGGACAGGGAAATAGTTTTGATGTCGTTGTGTATATCACGCACTAAATTCCATAAGTTGTCGAATTGATTATTAGCAGTCGCGAAAATAAGTCTCAGATCTGAAAAAAGTTGAATAAGGCTGAATAACGACGATTGTGACCACAAAATTGCTGGTAAATCTACAAGGATGTTAAAAAAATACTTACCAGGAACAGTTTCGTTGAGAATCCGAGCTTCTTGCAAAACGAATTCATTGTTCTCAAGATTTCCAGTATTCACCAAATACAGCAGAACTGTGGAGTTACCTCCGACGTAGTTTGCTGTGCTCTCGTTTCGGAGTTGGTTTTGCATCATTACCCTGATGTTAGTTAAACTTGTTTGCAGATTCACTCCAGTGAATACTGGAAGATAAATAAGGAAATATGAGACCAATGCTATAATGGTTAAGATTGGATCTAAATTAAATTATATTATCAACTTTGAAGATCTGGGTGTACTCAGTATAAAGTTAAAGGCTCGTCTAATAAATTATGTTTTAATACTTACTGCTTTGATGTTTCTGTAAGGTATACTCAGAATGGAAGTCAGCCAAAGAGAAAGTGGTGTTAACCACAACACTCCCATCGAATGCGCTCAGCAAGGTGATACTGGATCCGAACTTGCTTACTTCGATGGCGTCCAGTAAGTACGAGATGGCTGGGTATACTGCTTGGAACTGCCACGATGAGTCCAGCACAATGTACAGATTAGTCCTCAAACGATAATCAATGCTGGTTGTCAATGTTGTGACGCAGTTCATGTCGTTCATATTGTTAGCTGGAATTAAAAACAAGAGTTTGTACGAAAGGTGTGAGTATTCTGTTTAAAACTCTGTATGGTCTCCTAACGACTTTCGTCAGGCACACTCACTTGCATACGCTTGTAGATTGTTAACAGCGCTGGTAGTTAATGCCTCCAAGCCACCGATAAGTGTTCCACGAAGGGGCAGGTTAGTGTCCAGAGCAGAAGCGAACGCTTGGGTCTCAGCCAATAAGTTAGCATTTGTAATGTACTGTTGCCTCAAGTCGCGACGGTTACACGCCCTTAGAGCTTCATTGTATACACCGTTCTGGAAAAAGCATCTAAGTAGAATAATCTTATATTAACCTTATCTGTAAGCATAGAAAAATTGAAGCTTATTTCGTTCAAGTCTGTAAGTATGTTTTATGCCTTCGTAATCTTTATACGACCTTAATCTAGGGAGTCAACCGTGCCTATTACGAGGCATGCCTTTTAAGTTCTGTCGTTTCCATAATTCCCGGCAATTTTGAATTTGGAACTGTTCTATATTCGAATGTGTTTAAATTTCGAATCTCAAAACAGTTGAATGTATTAGGATTAATGTTATTGTTTAGTCACAGCGTCGATTAGAATCTGTCAGGTTACGTACGAAAATGAATCTTTCTAAGGAAAATGTTCGTGCAATAATTTTCTACAACTTTAGAAGAGGCCTGACACGGCTTCAGTGTTTTGAAGAGCTAATATCTGTGTTCAGGGATGAAGCCCCATGTCTGCGGACTGTCGAACGCTGGTATTTAGAATTCCAGCGTGGACATACTAGTGTTAGTGACAAATCTCGCGAAGGTCACCCAAAATCTGCATTCACTGAAGATAACATCATTGGAGTGAGACAACTAATTCTCGAAGATCGTCATATCACGTATCGAGAGATAGAGGCTCTATTAGGCATCTCAGGGACAACCATTCAGAAGATCTTGCATGAAGCGCTTGGTGTAAGAAAGCTAGTTTGCCGTTGGATACCGCATCTGCTTTCCGACGATCACAAGGCGGCCCGCGTCAGATGGTGTAAGAAAACTCTGCAAAGGTTCAACCGAGGAGAGTCAAATCACGTCTACGACATCATCAGTGGTGACGAATCTTGGATCTATGCCTACGATCCTGATTCCAAACAACAATCTACAATCTGGGTCTTTCAAGACGAGCCAAAGCCGACTAAAGTTGTTCGTTCTCGAAGCACTTAAAAGAAGATGGTGGCCACGTTCGTTAGAAAAACCGGCCATGTTGCGACTATTGCACTTGATGGTCGTAGAACGGTTAACGCAGACTGGTATACCACAGTTTGTTTACCACAAGTCATCGCCGAACTTCGAAAATCTAACTCAAAGCGACGCATCATCCTGCACCACGACAATGCAAGTTCACACAGCGCTCGTCAAACGATTGAGTATTTGAAGCAGGAAAAAGTAGAAATTCTTGACCATCCTCCATACAGTCCTGACCTAAGCCCTAACGATTTTTTTACATTTCCTAAAATTAAGAAAAGTCTTCGTGGTCAAAGGTTCCAGTCCAGTGAAGAAGCAGTCGACGCTTTCAAGTCAGCCATTTTGAACACCCCCACTTTAGAGTGGAATAAATGTTATAATAACTGGTTTGAGCGAATGGAAAAGTGTATTAAGCTACGTGGTGAATACTTTGAAAAACAATAAAAAGTACTATAAGGTTCTAGTTGTGTTTTTTTCTTCAAACGACAAAACTTAAAAGGCATCCCTCGTACACATAGGGAGCAGATAATAAGACCTAGGTTATAATAAAACCTTACCTATTAAGCTAAAAATGTTTTATTTATATAAGTAACTATAACTACCAACATATTTATGATACACAGCACAGAACATTACAACAACTTACCCGAGGTGAATAATACATGTCCAGTAACTGCGATAATTTCAAAGAACTGAATGTTCCGAGTATCGAATTCAAATTGGATCCCAGAACGAATCCGTCTATATCACCGCGTATCTCCGGGTCAGTCATCTCGACGTTTGTTCGGCTATGGAGCATGAAGTGCCTGGTGGCTTGTGTGCTGTTCCAGTTGCCCGCTGTGCCGATGCTGATGCTGGTGCTGCCTCTGTCCGTACCTTGGATAAGTACTGCTTCAGCCAGATCACCTGAAACATAATTGTATTGAATTCAAAAACTATATGTAGTAACTGCAGTAAACAAGATGTATTATCACTTTATGTAATCATCCTGGATTCAGACGCAAGTTTAGATTTGTTTGCGGATGAATGGATGAAGGTTATGTCGGCATGCTTGAAGTTCTGCGAGATAGATGCCTGATCGTTTTATATTTCTAATTTGTTTATAAGTACTTAATTGTTGTTGCTTGTATTTGCATTGTATTATTAGTGTAATTGGTCAATTTGACCGTTCTAATAAATAAATAAATAATAATAATAATAATAGCTATGATCCTTCCGCAACTTCGTTTACATTATTTTACATGATTTTATTTATCGTGAGCCTTTCTCGTTGATTGAATGATGTTACCTGACAACGTAGCCGGGTAAATAGACAGTACAGACTGCTGTACATTCTTGTAGTTCAGCGTTGCGTCTCTAGCCAGATCTGCAATCGGAACTTGTTGGAGCTCTGCGCCGGCCGCAATGCCAGCGATGAGGCTGCCAGCGGAGACCGCGCCCCAGGCGGTGTTGACCACGCCCGTGAGGATGGGGCACTGGCTGTCGCCTGACACCTGGCGGGCGGACGCGGAGCCCCCATAACTGCTGTACTCTACGTCGTCGTTCGGATCATACTGCCTCATTTGCGCGTTTTCGCTATCCTTTCTGTAATAATATTTGGTAGTATTCAATGTTTTTTGCAATATCATTATAGATTTAGCGGACACTATTAGGTCACTATTTGGATTTTTTTTAACAAATAGTATTTATATTTTCTTTTGAGTTTAATGATGGACCCAAATTCCCCTTTCATTGAGGGGAGGTCCGTGCCCAAGAGTGATACATTAATAAGGGCTAGAAATTAAATGCTACATTACTTGAGTTTAAAATCGTAAGCAAATTACACTCACATTTGAGACAGATTCAAGACCTCAACATCCGCATCTTTTCCTCTAATGGAGCGGCCTGATCGTGCGGTCCTGAGAGCGCGGTACTGGGACAGCTGGTTGCAACTGTTCTCGTCGCCACGTACTCTAGCATCCACTGTGGTGGATAGCATGTTGTGCAGCGCACACTGTACAAATCATCGTAAGTAGTTTAGAATATTAAGGGAATGATCAATTTTAAAAGATTGGTCCGTCGACCAATCTTTTAAAATTGATCATTCATGGTTCCGTCGAACCGGCGACCCAAGGGCTGGGCATATCCTCGCTCAGCGAGTGGCTCTAGCCATCCAGCGAGGGAATGGGGCTAGCATCTTGAGTACGCTTCCGCATGTGCCAAATTTTGTACATTTTTAAAATGATTATTAAGGTTGTAATCATTGATATAAATTTAATAAAACAGATTCATGTTAATTACAGATACAAATCCTGGTTCTATGTAGATGATATAGTAATATAGTTACCTTGAATACCGAAGAGATTGTGTTATTTTCAATGACCCCCACGCTGTTTGGGATGATCCTGGAGATTAAGAGCCGATGACGGTGGAAGGAGTGGAAGGTTGGGGCAAATGGCAACACATTTGCCGCAGCTATTAGATTCTCGGGCTGATGAAACTCAACACCATCTTGACGGTATCTGAAAAATATAATTTTATATTTACTTACCTATTATTGCACGACTGTGGGCTTAATTGGTACATAACTCAGTAATATTAACTCACGTGTGAAGCAGTCCTGCTGCAATTTGTCTCAAGTCTCTATTAATATTAGGATGATCCTCGATTTTACGGATGATGTCAATCAACACTGGTATGGTGGTAGGCGGTAGGTTGTTCCTGTTCACTAGGAGTGGGTCGCGGTAGCATTCGCTGAGCTCGTCGGCCAACCTCGTCTGAGCTGTCTGTTGAGCATGTGTGCAGCCTACGACGGTCACCAATAATACCGGTAACCAATACATCTTGGTATTGTCTGGAATGAAATTGAAAAAGGTTAGCGATATGCGCTATAGGTATCGTTGCTGTTAAGTGTCAGTTTAGAATTTGCAGTGGTGACTACAGAAAATTCCCTCACTAAAATATAATATTATGATTTCAGATTTCTTATGTCTCTTAACCATTACCGTAAAAGGTTTCGTGTAAACATTTTATATCCGTTCTAGTACCGATGTTGTTTTTAATAGGTATTACTCTAGTGCAGCCTTTTAATACCTATGTAAGTACCTATATTATGTACATGGAATGATGATTGTAAAAAAAAAAATATCAATATCAAATGTCAACTAAAAGTACAACATAAGTAAATACTTAAAATAATTATCCACTTTGTTTTATTAAGGCTAAAGCGCCCGCGAAATTCAATTTTTTTGAGGTTTTTTAGAAATTTTAAAAATCTGAAAATATTAAAGGGCAAATTTTGTAATTGGCGACAAAGACCGTATGCAAGGCATTTATATATCCAACTTACTCTAAAACATTTCAAGAACGACAGATAACCAGAAAAACTGGCAATTTTTGTATATTTAGTGATGATACTAGTTCATATCCACCTTGATACTATTTGGAGTAAAATAAATGTATTAATAAACGCACTTCATACTGTGTTTGTCGCAAATCACAAAATGTTGTCTTAAATGTTTTCAGATTTTGGATAAACTATAAAAATACTCGAAAATTTTGAATTTCGCGGCCTAGACAGGCGCCATCACCTTAAATAACATTTTGAGCATTTATGGTATACAGTATAATTTTCAATACACAGGGATTATTAACAATCACATGTTTTTTGTTCTAGATACAAATATAGATAATTATAAAAATATCGGTGACGGAGCCGACATGGTATTCATGATTATCAGCTTTATCAGCCAATGAAGGGAGCGGCTCGAGGAAATTTAAAATCATTGTTCAATGTTGATTTTCTATTTTAAGTGGTTACTTACGATGAATCATGTTTAGAAACTTTGTTAGATGTATGTTAGGTGTTTGTACTTTGTTCAGTGTATGTATGATGTATACTTACTTTGTTCTATGTATTTATTTAGAAATGCGGGATACCTAAACTACTATTGAATAGTAATAAAAGCGATACCTAGTGGAGGAGTCATATATTCTTATTCCTAGTCTATCCTCAATATCATTGTTAACGGCGTCAAGTTTTCCTAATTTGGCTGATTATAGAGGCCAATTGCTGTCTGCCTTTCAAGATCTATTTTGACAATCTACCTTTCTTATGACGACGGTACTTATCCATGATGTAATAAGATATGACGATGAAGACCGTTTTTCTATGAGTAAGTACATTTTTGATAGATAATAGTCGTATACGGCATCCAGATACAGTAAAATGTATGGAAATTGTGATTAAGTACCATGAAAAAAGGAGATTTCAATGAATTATACTAGGTACTTATCGAAACTGGTGTGGTTTAGTGAAGATTTGATTATCCAGCCTCGTTTGGAACTGAGAAACAGATATTTCGGTGGGATAACGCAAGTATCACGATTTGTATTGAAACCAAGCGTGCCGAATTTTTAACGTGACATCATTGGTGACGGGAAATCGAAACCGCTTCAAAGAGACCGATGGCGCCGATGCCCCTCCGCCCGCTACGATTCTCTCGAGTGATTATCTCGATCATACTCATATTTTTTATATTTGTAGTCGCGTGGACTGCAAGTTAACGGCGACCAACCTTGACGCTTGGTCGGGGTTTGCGTTATCTATGTAAATCTATACCTGTGGTGGTAGGGCTAAGCTGTAGGCAACTATCTATACATCATATTATGCGAGCAGGTTCGACCGGGGTAGTATCACCCTCGCACAGCAGATGGGCATAAAGTCGCTATTATAGCTGCGTTTCGTACTTTTTTTTTTTATTTGACTATATGTTGTTGGCCAGAGTGGCCATAACAACTTCACCCGGACAGAGGGCGAGCGCAAGTGCGCTCCAGCCATAGGGGCAGGGGGGCAGCTAGCTCAAGGGCGTCACGGGATACGACCTCGGCTTGGGCCGCTGCCAGGAGAGGTGGCGAGGGTAAATCTACCACCTGATCGGAACGCGACCTCGACTGAGAAGATCGCGTTTCGTACTATGAGAGAGCCGGACACATTGTTAAACCACGACATCTGCTGTTACCATGAAAATCAATTTTCGTACTGATGACTAGGATAGAGCTCAATCAGTGGTTTCATCGTCGAATTTCAAATAGGTATTAAATTTGCCAATATACCTATTTTACATAAGTAGGTACCGACAGTCTTATCAAACATAGGACAATTGTATTCGGTATTAGAAGGTTGCCCAATTGTAGAATGTTTGTTTGCCCCAGATTTGATAAGGTTAGTCTGTAGGGAGATAGGACACATTTTTATGAATCACGGACGGACGCGTTACATACTTATTACGTACTCAAGCAGGTTTGCATTGTGAACGATTGAGTATTGGCGTAGCACTTAACTTGTTACTTCTAAAGGTAGGTTAATAATGCGCAATTAGGATTTACCATATAATATCCATTTTGTATAGTAATGGAGTAAGTAGGTAGGTACCCACATTTTTATACAGGTTGAAACAGAAAGGGTATACATTTTTTTCAAAACTTAACTTTGTAATTCTAAAACTATCAGCTATGTAGGAAACTTGAAAAACAAAAGTGTTACAGGGATACAGCTGTTGACAGATTTCATAAGTCTACAAAACCTTTAGTACTTCAACTGTCCCACAAAGCCGATAGTTTTAGATTTACAAAGTTAAGTTGCAAACAAAATAGTATACCCTTTCTGTTTCACCTAGTATAGTACGTGTTTGATAGATTTATCATCGATTCCATATAGAGTCATGGGCGCCGGCGGCAGGGGGCAGGGGGGTGCACTTTATACTTTATAGTTATTTACACTTTAAATAAAATACCTACTTTTGCTTTTGAAATTAAGTACAGAGATTAAGTATGTTTTCGATGAGCGAAATATATTCTATCAAATACCTGCGCGAATTGAATTTGACATTACATTTATCTACAATATAGGTAGTACAAGCATAATTATATATTTTATCAGTTAATAAAAATTATAACGTATGGTTGCAGGTGCACCTCCATGAAAGTAATCCTGGCGGCGCCTGTGTGTAGAATACCTAATTATTATTATACAACGTGTTTAAGAGAAAAGCGTTGACACTCACATTCGAGAAATATTCAGCAATAAACAAAACTTTTTGTCCGATGCACACACACACGTACAACACAAAAAAATCACAAACTGTGAACTATCATGACCATGTACAAAATCCTTGTGGCAACACAAGAAAGAGGCTTAATTTGCACTTAATGAATTGGCACAGGGAACACACAAGTGTCGTAACTACACCTGCAGGCTTCTCACAACACTATCCAACTTGTAAAAAAGGATGCCAGGTTACAATGATAAGATAATGAAAAACAGGTCTAGATAAATTCGTATCGAATGATAGCCACACTACGCTGATATAATGTTTTCGCTAGCGATTACGGCGATAAGGCGTGATTATTAAACCTTTCCATTCTGAATACAATCCCAATGTTATCATTAATCTAAGGACTTATGTACTTTAAAAGAATAAAGTTGAAGTCAAAATTTCGAATAAAGTTGAAATTATGTCATTAATAAGTTAATTTGAAATAATAAAGTGATACTAAGAAGCAAAAAGATCCGACGAGGATGGGATTCGAACCCACGCGTGCAGAGCACATTGGATTAGCAGTCCAACGCCTTAACCACTCGGCCACCTCGTCACATGATCTCAGTAGCAAATTTCATCATCCCATTCAATAACTAACTATTATTTATTAAGAAATATTAAATTCATATAATTTATATGACACATATTAGTAATATTTAAAAACTTAACTAATTAAACAATAAATATTCAATCCGGAACAAAAAAAATCTTAGACAATTGTCATTTTATGTAATAGTAGCGACATCTACACAATAATAAAATGAAACTGATTTACTAAAATCGTGATCGTGTATACCCATAGTTATAAAAATAGTTATAAAGTAGCTCGTGCATTTAAAACATTTATTTGTATTCATTGGGAGACAGCGATTCAACTGTATCTTTATTTTTTCAAAGAAAACGGACTTAAAGAAAATAACTGCTCACTAACGACATCTATACTGATATTCAGAAACAGTTACTTTTATGGACAACGAGTATTACCGTTACACACCTTACCGTTTTTGGTGCACGTCGATAGATGGCGCAACATGTCCGTAATTCAACTAAACCGGTAAAGCACAACAAAGCAATGCCAAACTCCCATAACCTGTGTTATTCGAATGAAAATATAAAATACAATGAGTGAATCTGTACCCATAATATCGTAATGTATTTTCATGATAATAGGTACCTAGGTGCCTGCCTACTTGTTTACCTACTGGTTTTGATATTATCTAACCATTGGAAATATTTATCATTTTAGTTTAATACCTAGCTTTAGATTATTTATAATAAAAGTATTAAAAAGGCGTTATCATATACTTACCCATTATGTTTGATATAATTTTGATATGGGATTCTCATCCAGAAAATAATGATAACATAAAGGTAGGTACTTAGAACATACCCATCCACAGGGGAACAGATCGGGATGAGCGACCTCCAGGGTCAAACGGATAGCGAAGGGACGCGTTGCCTGGCAACCAATCAAACCTGTCGCCCGCCCTCCATTCATAAACGGCTCACGCACGCCCAAAATAACCAACCAAACAATAATAACCATTTCCTGTCTAGATGGGTAGGTACCTTATCTGTATTGTCAATTATTAATTAGGTACGCAAATAGGTCACTGAGACAGGCCTAGTTACTGCTTATCTAACTGTGCTCAGAAATAAATCTTCATTGTATAGGGTAGGTAAGTAGATAGTATTTAGGTAGTTGCAGCATATAGGTAATTTACGGCTAGTTTTATCGTCTAGGTACCTATGTAGATAACTAAGACGAAATCCTAAAAAAAGGTTAGAAGGTTTGAGAAACTGTTTGAACTTTCATAGGTGCACGCCGAACATTGAACTTCAATGTAACTGAATTCAAGTTCAGTTAGGTCTTTAGGTTCACGCTAGTTCACAGATATTTAACCTAAGAGAATAAGGGTCATGAACTCACAAATAATACAAAGGTCATTAGATCGAAAAAACTAGTGGCACTACACAAGGTTCAAAGCGAAAGGACTGAAATTTTAACTCGAATAGTTTTGTGAATAATAATACATTTTTTGAAATTAATTTCGTAATATACATTGTAATTAGCCAATACTGAGAAAGTCAATAACCTCAAATAAACGCAGATCATTTCCCATAAGTAGGCCATTTTAATTGGCGATTAAGTCGAGGGCGGGGGGCAAGGCAGTAAGTAGTGAGGTCGTGCGTCGAATGCATGGACCGATCCCAGTGTTGCCAGACCGTACGATAATTTGCCCATCGGTACGAAGTACGATAACAGCACAAAAATACCTTAAAACCGACCAAAAGTTAGTTTTGATTCAGCACCGTAAAACATTTTGCTCAATATCTCCTTTATCCTTAGTTGCTGACTGGAGTTAAGAAGCCAAAATATGGCGGTGTACGATAATTATATTGAAAAACGATAATTTTCACGGTGACTTACTATATTTCCAACTTTTGGATCTGGCATCACTGACCGATCCGTTTGATTTTATTAATTAAGCCGCAGCACAGACAGGGCAGCTAGCTGCAGTCTAGACGGGCTTCAGGTTTGGATTGCTTGCACCACATTACATTGATTTGTGCGACCGACCGTCTCGAGCGCACTCCACCGTCGCTACGGGCTCCTATGTGAGAATACGGTTTTATGTGAACCTATCATTGTTGCGTTGGATTGCATTTCCAATATCGCATTCTATTCCTTTGTTTGCATACATTGTGGGATTGTGACGCTTGGGAAATATGTTGGAAGAACATTTCTTTGCAGCTTCCGCTTGGTTTGCTCTGGAATAAATTTGCTTATCTATTATAATTTCTTATTTATTCATAATATTACATAATGAAAATACAGGAATTACGCCGTTTTTTTTGAAAAAAAAAGTTAGCCCAGTGCCTTCTTGGAGGGGTTATAAACACGTTACCTTCCTTTGCGATGCACAGTAGGGTAAAAAGGTAAAATCTGTATTTTTACCATGTCGTCTTTGGCGATCGCGACCGGTATCTAGAGACTAATAGAGAGTTCAGCAAAATACTGAATGAATTCTTTACACGATGATTTATAAAAACTTATTTTATTAAAAAAGTGCCCACCTATATTATTGGCAGAATAAAATTGCGACCTTCATCCTCTCTTAAAAGTTAAAACTTCAGTGCACTGTGCACTACCCGCCGTCAATACGCCGCACAATATTCTATTCGATCCAACAGCTTATGTACACACGGGCCATGTCCCGCTCCCGGCTGCATCACTTTCTGGGGTGTACTCTGCAGCACCAAAGAGGATTGTGCTTCGTTCCCACGACGTGGGTCGACTCGCCACCCCGTGGACCGACAGTCACGCGCCGCCTTTTAAACTTAACTTAGAAAAATAAATAAATACTTGCTAGGCTGCCATTAAATATATACTTACCTGGAAGATTTGGCTTCACTGGGTTCATGCAACCTATACGGTAGCTAGAGCTACCGTCTAGGTTGCATGACTGAAATGATACTTTAATGATTTAAAATCTTTATGTCCTTAGCAGGTACAGTCAACATTAAAAGTGGCTTGGTATCTCAAATGTCTTAAATAATAACATCATTGTTTAGATGGCGTAAATAATAATAGAATAATGAATAATATCTACTGCACCACTATTGTCCGGTCTTCTGTACTTAGTAGGCAATATGAGCAAGTATGAAGCCTTGATAAAAAGCTCAGATAAAATGTACCTATAAGAACTCGTTTACAAGTACCTACCCTATTCTCCATAGTCTGATAACGAAAAAAAATAATATCGAAATAAATATAGAGTTTAAAGAAGAAAATCACTAACAAACTTCGCCGATATTTCGCTGTGAGCGAATGCTCGCCATCTCTATGGATATATTTCAATGAAGTCATAAAAATGTCGGGACTTAAGTTGCCAATGGCCGGGTTTACAGCGAAGACATCGGAAGGTCTTCAGACTCGGTGAATTTCATAGGATTAAGGTTGCGGGCTCTTATTTCAATCGATTTAATACTTTAGCTGAATAGCATTTTCCCGTTTATTTTCCGCGGGAAACGTTGTGAACATATAATCTCAATTTAAGAAGTTTTTATATCATTATGGAAAAATTATGAGTTATATTGATTTTCTTTAAATAACTCTTTATGGCACATTACTGTTTTTTTATGAATTACTTTTAATATGTGCCTTTAATTTGAGTAAAAAGTTTTAAAAGCACTTTAAATATTTTTTTTACCAAACGAACCAAGTCTTAATATTTGAAAATACATAAGTATATACAATAGGTACTTTTCTACTTAATAACTACACACAACACATTCAAAGCTAACGATAATATTGTTTAGCACTATCCCTTTGGAGAATGAGAGAGAACACACTGTGGGACTTTTGTTAAGGGTGATATATTATCGCACTAAAGCAGCTTTATCGATTTTATTATAAAGGAACTATTATTTGATGGGGCGAGCCTATATAATACATCAAGAGCGAGCACGACGCACCACTATAGAAGGCCTGCTAGAAGGGATTATCCACTTTCCCGAGATGGATTTTTCTCCTCACCTTTACGATAAAATATAAATTCAGATTCATTTTCCTGCACTAGCAATTTTTCTTTGTTTATTTGAATATCTCCCTTGCAGATGCAGACAAGCAGAATGCGCAAATGCTATGGTAATCATTAACATTTTTGTAATTGAAAATTCAATAACATACTTATTTTAATATCAGCCGAACTAGAACTTCCACTATTTATCGCTTTTTAGGGTTAAAAGGAAAAACAGAACCCTTATAGGATCACTTTGTTGTCCGTCTGTCTGTCTGTCTGTCAAGATTTTTTTTCTCAGAAACGGATAGAGATATTAAGTAGAAATTGATATCAAACGCTATGCTCCCTTGTAAGTGTAAAAAATATATATAATAATATAATAAGGCTTCTAAGACAACGCTATCAAAAGATACGGCCATTTATGTCGCATATTTTGGTACATTTTGCAAATTCACTAATCAAAACAAAGGAATCAACGCACAGCCGAAACCGCTGGTGTTAGAATCATGAAATTTGGGCAGTAGGTACCTTTCATACCGTAAATATCCACTAAGAAAGGATTTTGTAAAATTCCACCCCCAAGTGTATAAAATAGGGGATGAAATTTTGTATGGGTAAAAAAAAATCTCAACTTAGAGCCATGAAAATTAGTATTAAGGTTACTGATTACAAATTAAAAATATTATTTTCAGCGTTTTATAAAACTCCACCCCTAAGTGTGTGAAATAAGGGTAAACAGTTTGTATTGGGGACCCGAATTTGTTTAAGCTGAAAACGTGGCTTTAGGTAGATCTTGCTGTAAAAACTTGAAACACTGTGCAGAAAATCTAGAAAAAATTAGGACACTAGCACATGACACTACATTGCAAATTTGCAATTAAAATTGTAACCGGAGAAATTGTTGTCTAAATCACGAGCTACAGCCGACCAAGTTAAAGTGAAGTCAATTCCCCATCGTTTCTGAATAAACTCAATACTGAGATTCAAAAGACAACCGCAAATACAACTTTGTTTCTTGTGTTTCACTACTTTGGTTATAGATACGAGAAATCTTCGCTATTGAAATGGGTTCGGAAGCATTCATTGTACATGTCGTGATGTGCACTTGCCCGGTTTTTTTCATTGGAAAACCCTTTATGGATCCCCTTTCGCCTCGGGGGAAGCGGAAGAGGTATGTGGGAGTCCCTGCACCGAGGAGGGGGCAAGTATACCCACGTAAACCCAACGGTGCACCACCCTCCGCCATGCACCGGTGATCCACAGGTCCATGTTGACTTGCATGCAACGCAACGCCCTGGCGCCCACTGTTGAACGCATGTTGGTAATTACCGTTACCATAAACTATCAGTTATAAAAAAACACGTAATTACTACTCTTGGCAGACAAATCGAAGCTCGCACTTTGGTCCCATCAACTATACCAAAAATTAACATAATTAAATAAAAAAAAAGGTTGTGTCCACCATTCGATTATTCAACACCGATGCTTGTTTATTTTTTATCGTACCTACACAGAGCGCTTCACACGAGCTGTCGTCGTCGGAAGCTATTCAATCTAGGAGGCAGGCAAATTGTGTGTGGAACGGCCGGAAATGTGCGGTGCGGCGCGCAATGGCCGCACCGCCAGTCAGGGCAGGGTTGCCAGCTTTATCACTGCCACCTGGGCTTTAGATTCATAAAAAAACCTGGCCGCAATTTTGAGGATAAACATAAAATTCGGTGCCAGGAGAAATTTTCTGCGGCGATTTAATTTCTGCCACAAAAATCTTAGCTACACAAGTTCTTATTGAAATTAATTGACTAATTGCATCAAATCTTCATAAAGTTAATAGCCATAACGTTTAAATCCAAAGTTTTTTCAAAAGTCCAAGTAGTTTATTATTTTCACTACCTGAGCCCGCGACTTCGTCCACGTGGAATTTAACTTACCAAAATAAGCCCTCTCCCACGTTCTGAGCCCGCGCGACAGGACCCATTTTTTAAAATTTTATTTTTCTAAAATAAAAGTAGCCTAAGTTACTGCTTATAACATCAGCTATCTACCAGTGAAAGTCCCGTCAAAATCGGTCCACCCGTTTCGGAGATACTCTTTGATTTCATGTGTTTTTATTTTTTTACGCGGAACCCTAATTGTTTTTCTAAAATTAAAGTAGCCTAAGTTACTCCTTTTAACATCAGCTATCTAAATGAAATGAAATTCCCGTCAAAATCGGTCCAGCCGTTTCGGAGATTACCCGGAACAAACACACAGACAGACAGACAAAAAAAAATTAAATCGCGTTTTTGCTATATGTGTCGTATGTACTTTGATATGCACTTAGTGAAAAGATCTTATTTTGATATTACAAACAGACACTCCAATTTTATTTATTTGTATAGAAGAAGATTACAAACAGACACTCAAATTTTATTTATTTGTGTAGATTGCACTACATCACATCACTAGATTCGTTCAACCAGTAATAAGAATCACCATTAATACTTACCACCATGTTCACCAAGCCACCCCTAGGTCCTTTGCCCATTTTTCGGACAAATCCTGCAGCGATGGTCCGTTAACCCTAACGTCGCGTCCCAACAACCATCGCTTGTCTTTCAAACTTATAGGTATGAGTAAAATCTTCTATGAAAAACCACTAAACCTCAGAAAAGACTATAAACTTACCTACGGTTAAATATATGACTATATTATAACTAAATATGTAAGTACCTACTTGAAATGTTTTATTTCTTGGTTTTCAGTAACTAGTTTCACTTTCATTTGGTAACTTTTTGATTTTTTTATCAACGAACAAAGCGTGCTTTCATTTCAAAATGTAAATGATAGCCTCGACTCAGGAGTAAGTCTGTAAAGTAAGGTCGTTAAACAGCGTGGTAATTGCCGTAAAATTCCTTATCTGGGTATTCAATAGATAAATTAATTGCAGTTTCATCTGCTAGCACCAAGTTTATATCCGCTTGAGCTCGGCAAAGTGGCCCCACCACTCTTACGCCAATTACCCCCTACTTACTTCGTTCATCTTTCCTTATTTGACTCCGCCTTTGTATCAGATGAGAGCAAAGCATCCTTTGTGGAGTGAGTGCAGGTAACTGGCAGCAGACGCGGGATAAAGTCGTTTTTAATATCGCCTTTAAACTTAGCATACTTTGGACTTGAGATTGAAACATTATTGCATTTTTTGCAATGAGTACCTAAGTATTTTATGTTTATTTTAAACTCAATTGGATAAAGGTAGGTACGTACTAATTATATAATATTGCCCATGTTTGGCTGAAAACATTCTATAATGTTTTACAATACAATCAAATCCAGCAAGTGCTTCGATGCCTTCATGAAATATTATGAACAAGTTTGCAAGTTACATGTTTAAGTTGTAAGTCGTAACACTGATGTAGGTGGAAGATCATTATTTCCCGAGATTACTGAACCCTTATTAGTCAATAAGAATTTCGCTTCTTGCTTCTTTGAAAATGATTCACCTGTAATTGGACCCAATTAATTACGGGGTCGACAGGTTGGTAAATTGTATTTCCTATAAGATATTAATGAATTGTTCTCACAAGGCGGCCACGGATTACCGCTCGCCATGCCCTCGCGCACTCTGCGGGCGTTTTTCTTACTATTTCTCCTCGAACACTTGGACCTATTAATCTTGCTTAATGTGGAAACGTGTTTCCACGTAAATTGTGCAATTGTTAATGCAACTCGAATAAGAGACTAAAACATTCTTTCCCAAGGGTACTGTGGACATTGGCATAGTGAAAATCAAAAGTAACAAAAGAATAAGGCTTTACTTATTCCCTCATACGTAGAGCTTCAAAACCAATTTTTTGTGGTATTAATAGATCGCGTGCGACACGCATTGGGTATACACGACGACATAATTATTAACAATATAACAAGTAAAAAAATTACCGGACTTAAGCCCCGCGGCCTGCTTGGCTTGTTAAAGGACTCGGCCGTATATTTACTGCAAACCACCTATGTGGTACTTACTTGAAATTGCCGACTTACCGTCTCATAATTCCACTTTACAAAGAGCTTATTGTACTTCGAACTATTCCGCCCTGAGCAATTTAGCATTAAACATACATCTGCTTGAGACAACTCCTCGTATTGAGTTCATAACTATCACAATGGTTTACGCAAGTGTTCCAGTTTCCTTACGTCTCATTAAATTACAACAAAGGATTTCATAGGTAATCAATATAATAACTACTTTGCATAGAAAACTACAATCTCTCGCACGTTCCTAGTCTAGTATCTACTTTAAAGAAATATCAATGGAAGTTGCAAATACGGCGCCTACCAACTCGTAAACCTTTGTCCCAAATTTCTTTGTAATTATTTCACCGTTATACATCAAAGTGTCCCATGTTGAACGTGTGCATTAACCAGCGACCTCATCACACTAGCTCCCATTTTAATATTCGAGCTTGTTTGAACTTATATTCGTCTAGCCATAGATAAAAGACGTGGCTCAAGTTTGGCCCAAAGGCCTTTTGGCGTTGAATGTACGGCACGTAAGCTTTATTAAGTGAAATAAAAGCCCCGCCGCGGTCAAGGCCGTCGTAAATGTGAATACCGGTGTGAAAATGGGAGAGACAGTGTCTCTGTAATGAAAGAGCCTACACCTCAATGATCTCATTGTATTATCAATTCAGCGAAACGATTTATTGCGAGACACTCTTTCACATTACGTTAAAAATATAATGCCCATTATAAGTAAGTCTCTGTCATTTGTAAAAGACACCGACTCCTTTGGCCTTTGGTAAGAGAAGTCGGTGGCTTTGGCCTTTGGTAACATTACTTGCCAAATCTACGATGAAAATCTATCAGGTCTTTGACATAATCAAATGAGAGTTCAGGTCATATTTATAGGTCAAAACGTTCAGGTCACAAATAAAATAAAACTTACAAAAAACCTTGGTAGATTTGTATGCAATTCCAATAATTTGACACTTTATTTTTCCAATAAGTGTTTGTATTTTACTGTGTGGTGTAACTGTGGTCTACATACGTGCATTGCAGCGGGGTGGGCGACCCTAGAATGAACAACCTTACGACATTGGCGGGAGTGTGACGACCCTCGGGCCTCGGCGCAGGACTTTGGCCTCTTCGTTTGTCCTCGACGCGACTAGTATTGCATTATCTATCTTTTCTATATTTTCGCAAGGAGGTCCTTTGAATGTTTTCAAAAGCTCCGTCAAGAAAACGATCCTAAAATTAACAATTAGCATTTATAATATAATACAATATTCATTATTTTAATAATAAGTAGAGTTTTAAAGTTATATAAGATAAATATTTATGAATGAGATATTTTCTTTTACTTAAAAAATCGTCACATTCTGCAGACCTTTGGCTAAAAGTTATATTAGAGCACGTGGGTATAGATAGTTAACGTTTGTTCCGTAATAAACCAGAATCTTATAAAAAAATGCCGGCACAATAAAATGTACGCTAGAGAATTAGACAAAATAAAGACATTGTTTTCATGACATTAACCAAATCGGCTATTAGCGATGCAATAAAAATAAAATGTTACATTGTACATTTACTTGTATAGGTATCCTAATATTCGGCATCGTATTAATCTAGTCAACGGTACGGGGCGGCGCGGCGCGACAACCGCCCGCCCGCCCACAGAAAGGCAAGGGCGGGCGAGCAACCACAGCTTCTAATCATTCAGGATTACCTCTCGGATCTAGTTATCAAACTCGTGAAATTAGAATACTGGGATTTGCGTATCTAACTTATATTATTTAAAAATATTGATAATATTTTTTAACACAAATAAAATAACAAGTGTAACATAAATAGATATTTATTACTCGTATAAATAAAGATATCCTTAATCAGACTAACCTGCCTGCTACCTGAACTTCACAAAAATAACCCAAAAATGCTGTTAATTTTTATCATTCACACGCTTATTTGTGGGCTGTGGATACTAAACGCTACAATACAAAATTTTATAACAATAGGTATGACTAGCTATTATTATTAGCTAGTATTTCAAAACAAACGCCGAGTAACTGTGTAACCGCGGCAAGGAAAATTCACAGAGGGTTAGAAAACCACATTATACCTGAAAACCATAATTTAAATGCCTTCCGAGCTCATAGGTAAGTGATGTGAACAAATTAGGGAAATGTATGTTTTGTGTTGGGGAAGGGAAATTGAATCCTATGGGGAGGCGGGTGCAGCCGGCTCCGAGTTCGAGCGGCAGCGAGCATGTTTTATTTTTAAATTCCCCATGAATATAGATTACCCCTCTGTCGCCATAAATTCGCTGTTAATATCAAAATAAAGAAATCACATTCATAATAAAATATCCGAAAAATAACAAAGCGATTGTTGCAGCTTAAAAATCCTACGAGTTCATTGAACCCCTTATTTGTACGCGTAAACATTTCCTCTAGTCTACGCACCCTTCCTAGCGGGGGTGAAAATAGTCATAAAAAAGAGACTATTTTTTTCGTTCATTGCCAGGCGAGACGACAGACTCTAGCGTTGCCGAGGTGCGCTAGCCCGGGGCCTTTGATAACTCATGAAAAATTCAAGCGCCGCCGACAATATCTGGAGTAGATTCGTATGTATACAGATATCTATAGTACACGGTGAAGGGTTCACGTATGGAACCATTATACTTATTGTAGTGTCAAATGTTTCAAGGCCTTTCCCTTATACTTTAAAACGTTTGTGTTATGAACCCATTTCCATAACCCATTTTATACTGAGAAAATAAGACAGTAAATGATTTTTGAAAGTATAACGTTTTGTACTTAATTACGGAAAATCATTTATCAATACAATGCTTTTCATAAATCTTTATTATATTCACAAAACGTTTAGTAAAAAATAATAAAAACTATACTATACTATACATTACTTAGTGCCAAATTTTATAAATAGTGTGGCTTTTCATTTTGGAGAAATCATTGGTCTTTGTTTGCTATATGTAATTATTCAAATTTAATTTACCAACTAGCTGTGCCCGCGACTTCGTCCGCGTGGAATTTAATTGACAAAGTTTCATACAAACTTTCATCCCCTATTTTATCCCCTTGGGGGTAGAATTAATCAAAATCCTTTCTTAGCGGATGCCTACGTCATAACATCTACCTGCATGCCAAATTTCAGGCCGATCCGTCCATTGGTTTGGGCTGTGCGTTGATAGATCACTATCTCAGTCAGTCAGTCAGTCACCTTTGGGTTATATATATTTAGATAACGTCTACAACAGAGTAGTCAACACAAGGTGTCTCTACAACACACACTTTGCCACACGCGCATACATTTCATAAGCCTGACATCTAAAATTGTTTAATCCACCAGCGCCGTCCGCTGAACTGACGTCGAAAATGCTAATTTCAATGTTTAAGCAAATCACACGCGTTACCATACTGGCGGCGTACTATGTTTATTCTAATATACCCCTGTAATAGTGCAATCTCAGCGCCCTTCCCAGATAGCGCAGAAATATTGCCTTCATATCTGCCACGGGCGGGAAATTGACGGAAAAATGTTGTTGATCCCTCGTACATAATAAACTAATACATATTTCATCAACCTCCACATAGACATTATATGTGAGTGAGTTATACATCACGTTTTTGGGTAACGGTCTACGCATAAAAAATGGGCATATTCCTGATTTGTTATTATACCTACTGCGTAATGGGTCTTGTCTGGTCCATCTTTTAGTGCTGCTGAACCACTCCTTATTTTTGTTTAAAACTATTTTCTGAATCTTTTTCAGGCATAGCGGTCATTCACACGGTTTAGCCGGCACCGATAATTTCTATACATTTTACTATATCCAGATGTTAATAGCGGCAATTATGTGTCCAAAAGATATAAACAAAATGGTATTGGCTATTGCCAATACCATTTTATATAGTCAAATCCCTAGTAAACCTATTGGTTTACTAGGGATTTGACTTTAAAGTATGAAAACAATTATGCTACAGCGTTGGCATAAAGAAAATAGTACCCAACAAAATTAAACGCATGGAAGCGCCCAAAGCCTTATAAATACTGGTCGGATCTGTGTTCAATGAATCTATGTCACAATATATGTACCTCGATCCCCACACCGGCATTCCCAAATGTAATCAGTCAAGCCTGAGTACAGACTCTAAGGGAATTTCTATGTAAATTGCTTTATCAGACCGGGTACATGATTGGCGTTAAATTGACGACATTTTCTTTGGGACTGTACTGAAAGAATCGAGCATGCTTTCTGTTCTTTCGGATTTTATTTGAGGATAATATGTCGATTACGTAATAATTGGCAAACGAAGAACTTTCTAAACTCTACATATTATCAATGCTATGAACCATTATGCTCAAAGTACAATTTAGCCGCGCTGTGATTGTTCATTACTAAACACGTAGTTTCCATTTCTCTAATCTGAGTTCCTTATCATTTTGACTTGGCACAAACCGACTTGGGAGAGTTTACTAAAACTAAATACGAAGGTAGAGTATAAAAACAAAGCGTCAAAATAAACAACATGTTCATCTCATAGGTAAACGCGTAAGTTTGAGGCACATGCAAGTTATAATACAAGGTACGATCAACTATGCTGTAACAGTAATATATTACTGTCGGCAACTCCCAGACGCTTCGCGAGTAAACTCCTACAGCCCTTGAATAAGAAACTTTAGTCTAATCCAGAAATCCCTCCTTGGCACGTCATGAATAGCTGCGAACGAAGCGTTCTCTATACGTGATCAACATTCATATTAACCGCCATACTATATGTTAAATTAACGTTTACTAAAAATTGTTTTTCGATATAGAAGCCTTAATTCATGATTATATTCTCCTATCTATATAAAATGAATTTAATGCGAATATTATTTTTTAGGTTGTTCAGTTAATTTGTGGACATTGTTTAAAATGCCTACCTTCGATGTTGGTAAGTTTCAGAAATCCTGGGCGACTGTTACCACTTACTATCAGGAGACTGTCTGTCAGTCTGCCTAACTGTAGAAGAAGCTATGGACCTGTAGCAGACTGGGACGGGCAGAGGAAAGGACGGGTGGACGGACGGACGGACGTACGGAGGGATGGACCGACGGACGGACCGACTGAATGATTTCTCGTACTTGAGTCACTGCTATCTTATGATATATTGCAGCAGTTAATTGAGTATTTACTCCGATAACTCCATTCCATTATATTATCCATTTTCATCCAAATAAGTCATTACTATAATTAAAATTGATTTATTAATTGTAATTTAGGAATGATTATTTATTGTTTTTGAACTTGATATCGTGTACTTTCGAGTCTGAATAAATAAATTAAAAAATATAATATTCAATTAATTAGAGCGGAATTTCTGTTACGGTTTCATTACCCGGTGTTGGTAGTTGCGTTGGTAGGTGCGCGTAAATAAGGCTGGATGTAAATCATGTCATTAGAGGCGGCTGCGATCGACCTCAGCCGCGTCTAATTGAAAATAAATCCCATTACCTAACCGGGAGCCCCGCATAAACTCATTCACTCTCATAATATCAGGTGTTCCTGGCTTTGATATGATGTTTTGCACATTAATGTCCTTATATTAAATTTATAATTGATCTCAGAGACCCGCTCGAATAAGGAAAACATTGTAAACGGTGCGTTCATATTTAGCAGTTATTTTAGTAGCAACTTGCGTATTATGTATACAAGCAATTATAAATTCCTTCGTTTCACGTTCTCAGTAAGCATGTTAATAATAATTCTCATTAAATACTTACATAAGTATACAATTTAGAACTATTTCAAAATTGTCGTCTTGGTATATCTAAGTTACAGTTAACCCCCAGCATACCTCATCCCGATAGAGAAATAAAAAGATTTCTAAGTGGAACCGCGTACTGTGTGGAAAAGATAAGGGTCATAAATGAACTCCGATAGTAACGGTTGGAAACAAAGGCCCGGAGAGCGCTGTTTGCCCTGACTCAGATATCCCGCCCGGAATGAAATGGGGCCGAAAGTAAACTATGTTAGTGAAATACATGGGAGCTGTTCGTTATTAAAAAAGGTTTTATTCAAATGCTTTGTTGTGTTATTAAAAATGCTTTATTCAATTTTTTTGTATCATGGATTTGTTTATAACAAAATCAAAAACTGTCATTACGAACCCCTAATTGATTCTCCCTCCTTGAGACTACATATTATGCATATATGATAACGTGTTTATACACAGTAAAGGTAAACTCTAAAAAGGTACCTACATTTTACAGCCAAAAATGTTAATAACTATGCTTTTTCTATGGGGACTAGGCGCGCCACACATTCCCACCACTGTTTTTAATGTTACCCAGGATCGACAACACTTGGTATCCAACAATAACGCAGTGGTTTGACCCTCGACGAGTTCCGGGAAAAAGCTAAATTGTCATATGGATACGTAATTTAAGCCTAAGTTTCTTTGGCTACATAAGTACCTATTATTATAGCGAATGCACTTATTGTAAAAACTGTAAAAACACCAATACCGTTAGGGCAGCATTAATGTACTCGGCCGTATCCAAATTAATATTTAACGTGGTGAGGGAAACCGTCCCAACGAGACATTAATGTTAGGATAGCGTGAGAGCCATCACCTGCTCGAACAACTTGTATGAAGGTGGAAGCCGTGGAAGGCATGCCTGTTATATAGGTAGATACTGATAACCTGTTACATAATTATAAGAATTGTTAGGCTGTCAATTGCTGGCTCTACGAATCAATAGTCAGAGAATCGGAATTCAGTATTTTGTTGGTAGGGATTTCGGATTCTAAGTAGAAGTACACGTGTTAATAATTCAAAATTTGTCTTTACTATGTTTTTCACATTGTAAAGGCGTTTTTCAAAAAGATTACTAGCAATATGTGTTCATCACATTACTAGTAATCCCTTTAGCCCCTCCAACTAAGCTAATGCTTGTACTAGGAGTGGGCTCACCTCAATAGTTTAATGGCCAGGATGGAGATCGAACCCGGAACCTTTCAGCAACGAGGCTGGCCCCTCTATCCACTTGGCTATTGACGCTTTTTAATACAACATATCTATTCATAAAAACCTACATAGATAAGAAAATGTATACCTTACTCATTTGTCTCCTCGCCTTGCAGCAGCGAGCAAGCGGGTTCATTATTCTTCTGCAAACATAATACAAAGTTTCCTACTTAAATATAAAAGTTTTCAACACTGATTACAATCATCTGCTTCGCTAAAGCAGAGAAGCGATAATAATTCCGGTCTCAAACATCCAGCGGCGTGTTCCAGCTGAGTTTAAGCGCAACAACCACAGATATAGATTTACATAGATAACGCAAATGTATGTACTTAGCGTGTCCGAAAACCCCGACCAAGCGTCGAGGTTGGTCGCCGATAACTTACAGTCCTCGCGACTACAGATATAAAAAAATTGTATGAGCGTGATCGGGAATCGTAGCGGATGGGCATCGGCGGCATCGGTATCTTTGAAGCGGTTTAGATTTCACGTCACTAATGACATCACAGAAAGTGTTAAAAATTCGGCACGCTTGGTTTCAATACACCTCGTGATACTTGCGTTATCTATGTAAATCTATATCTGTGGCAACAACATTCACTTCAATTTTTCATTTCACTGCAGATAAATAAACGCGCTGGCATCGCGGGCCCGCGCCCGCCATCTGCCCAGCTTTTCACTGTTTTGAATGCCTCCCTTTTTCCTTTTCATGTTAATGCGGAAATCTTAAAAAATACATTTGGACTGACAAAAACATGGACTATAACAATTTCAATAACATTGCCTAATATGTTTTACTAAGGATTTTCATTTTTTTATTTTGGTGTTTATCGGTGAAACCACTCGATGGCTAGAAGCTTCCAGCCCAGACTGAGTTTTTATTAAGTTGAAGTTGGTGGATTGCCACCGCCATCCAGCGAGCTGGCGCTTACGGAACCGTAGTTTCTAAGTAAAATATACGATTCAACTTGCCGCTATTTCACGAGAGGATCCGGCGCATTTATTTTCAAATACATAATTCATTTTTATTTAACGCGATTGCACAATGTTTAATGTTATAGTATCTGAATGGTTTGTACCTACAGTGTACTTTTAGCTTAAGAGTAAATACAAGTAGTTTATATAATTCGTATATGTATTTATTTCGGAATAGTTTCTCGGGAATTATCAGGATAATCTAGAGAAATTAATTTAATGCATAAGATATAATTTTGGTTTTTATCATAACATAATAAGCTGGGTAGGTAGTTTTCTTTTTAATAGATCCTGTCACCCCTTATTATTTCTGAATGTATAATTATTTTCTCTCTAAATTAAATATTCACATGGCTTAGTTGAAAAAAGGACAAATTGGAGATCAACTTCATAATATAAGTTGTATTGTTTTAAAAGCGTGGAACTGACTTTTATATTCCTTTCGAATAAAATACATTTCATTACTCACTGTGTTGGCAAACCAGCCAGCAGCGTCTTCAGTTTATGCAGCATGAACAGATTAATAATTGGATGTCGATGGAATCTCGATCACGATCGTGTCTGAAAATTCAATTTTGTGCAAACATTTCCCCTCGTCGTTGAATTTAATTGAAGTAATTTTTAAAATGTATGTATTTCTATAGTTAATTTGCATTGCACTCAATGGGAATGTAGAATCGTGTTATTAGCCCGTTCGTAATCAGCGTTGGGTCTGCAAAGAAATCTCATTAAAGGGAAATAGGAAGCGTAGTTAACGCCACGCGGACCAGCGCAATGATTGCTGCGCCCGTAAAAAGTTAATTACCACGACAACCCTAATAAGCCTGGAATTATATTATGGTCTTATTCATTCGGGAAATAGCGGAAGTCTTGCACTTATACGTATTGCTGAACTCAACCCAAATATTGGCAACTGTACTTCATAAGCTATCACCAACGAACGAAGTACTTTATAAAAATCGAGATTCTCGCATCAAGACAGCTTAAATCTGGAAGATAATAACGAAATATACTCAGACGCTACTCATCTACTAAAGAAACTATGTTACAATTCAATTTTCTCCAAAGCACGTCGCGAAAAGTAATATGTGAGGTGAGGTAACAAAGCCCCGCCAGCTAGCCGCAGCGCTATTGTGGGGAGCAGACTGCGACTGCACTCGCCGTCTGCCCTTCAGACGCTCATATCATGAGAAACTTCTTATACGTTTATATCTGAAAAGTTGTAACTACTAACTTGGAGCTTCTTCATTTTTCTTAACGCTTCTGTAGAGATTAGATAATTGTACCAACAAATAATAATTAATAAATACAATTGTTGGAATCCAGCTCTTGGTACCTTTTCGAGTTTCTTGTACCTGTAGATACGATTTTTTTTGTTACAAATACTCAAATAATATACGTAATAACAACAAGTGATTATGTCATTTAAGACCATTTCATTACCAACATTATCTTTAAAAGCTTTAATGACTGTATGGGATTGGAATTCGGACTCGTAGGGACATGTGGTGTGAACCTTCGAAAGGTGTAAAAATGGAAGTAGATAGACTATTTGGATTCTCGTTGTTGTTCTTTGAAACAATCACTTGCTAACCGCAACATAATACCGCAATAACGGCCAACGAAAATAGGAAAATATTTTTCGCGAGGTTTCCATCAGTCTCAGGCGCTGTTTCGGAAACTGGATAAAATATCTGTGTACGGCAGCGAGATGAAATTTGACTGGTTTGCAAACGAACAGCGAACGATGGCATCGTTCGTTTGTCAAATAAAATGCGAGAGAACCCCCGTGTGACCTGCACTGCAAACAAACGGCTAATTGCGATGCCCTCGATAGCTGTGTGCAGTTTTAATTCTAGCCTGTTTTATTAAATTTTCATGACTCATACTCGGAAAGTAGGTCTGAAGTTGCCTGAGGAGCGGATTGAAAGTAATACTTTCCCGCCCTAGGAAAAATCGCTTGGCTGTCAATATATTAAAAAAAACTATTTCCATTTTCACATTCCTATTGAACCATGTTCCAACTTTTTCTACAGTGACTCAATTACACTGCGATGTTAAATTGAAATAACATATACTTAAGTATTGATTAAAGAATATATATTTTTAAATTACTTAATTATAATTTAGTTTCAACAATTTCTTTAAAATAACATAGATTTGGGCAAAATATTTAAAGATGAAAATGAAAATAATGGCTAAATAAAGAAGTTGGCCGGCCAACGAAAAAAAATCAAAATAGGCGGCAATCCGATCTTTATTTATTTTTTTCGAGTTGTAGAGTATTGTTCATACTTCCTTATATTATTTATTTAGCCAATGCCTGTTTTTATTTAACTTTCCTTGTATTCGTAATGAAAAGCATAATGTTTACCTCGGGTGAAAGACTTATATTGACCCGAGACGTGGTTGGCGCCTGAGCGTAGCGAGGGCGCCAATAGTTCGAGGGAAAATGTATGGATTGTATTGTTGCATTCACCCCTTGTGTAACAGTGTACTATTAATACAATTTGTTTAATCTACTTAAGGAATTTTATATTACGGATAGTAAATGAGTGTATACCAATGGTATTGGTTTAGTTTCTTTCAGTGCTATGTTTTTTTATGAACCAAAGTCGGCAAACCGACAAGCAACCGTTAAGCATGCCGTTGCCTATACAGGTTGAAACAGAAAGGGTATACTTTTTTTTCAAAACTTAATTTTGTAATTCTAAAGCCATCAGCTTTGGAGAAAACTTGAAAAACAAAAGGTCTTACAGTTGTAGACAGATTTCATAAGTCTACAAAACCTTTAGTACTTCAACTGTCCCACAAAGCCAATAGTTTTAGATTTACAAAGTAAAGTTGCACATAAAAATAATACCCTTTTTGTTTCACCTAGTATTGCAATACCAATGGCGTTACTCGCCCGTTACCGACCTGCAGGGGTGTAGGATAGAGGGAGATGAAGGGGGTGTAGACTTCCGGCTCTCTCACTCATCGTACGAAACGCAGCTATAAGCTCTCTACGCCGATTTTCTGTGAGAGGGTGGTGTTACGTGTTCTGTGTAGACTTAGAAAATTCAGATTCAACTCCAGGGGTTAATAAATGACTGGTTTATTCCTTCGATATAAAGCGGTTTTATTTAACGTTTAGGTACAAAAACGTCCTACTAATATTATAAATGTGAAAGTTTGTGAGTGTGGATGTATGTATGTTTGTTACTCCTTCACGCAAAAACTACTGAACGGATTTGGATGAAATTTGGAACACAGTTTATAACCGGGATTAACATATAGGATACTTTTTATCCCGATAATCCCGAAATTTTTGTTACGTTAAATACTACGCGGACGAAGTCCACAAAAAAAAAAAAAAGTAATATCTACGTCAGCCAGACGAATTAATAATATATACGAGTAGAATATGGACTGCTTAAAGAGCGTCGTACCTTAAAAATTAAAATACTTGTTTCGTTAAAACCATAAAACGTTATTACTTAACTTTCCCAAATCAATGAACGTAAAACAAAGCATTTAAAAATATTTATACAAGGCTTCATTACACATAACTTCGTGCACTTAGTTATTTTAGAAATTCAACCTCACCGTGTTTTAAATAAGTAAGTAATACAATTTCACTCTTAAATTAAATAGGGCTTTGTCTGTCTGTATTTCAATGGCAGCGTAGTTTCAAAATGAATTAGTGTATCCAAAGTGATTTGAGCTGATAGGAGGTTTTTAGCGATGTTTGATCGAATTCTATAACCATCCTACTAATATTATAAATGCGAAAGTTTGTGAGTGTGGATGTATGTATGTATGTATGTTTGTTACTCCTTCACGCAAAAAACTACTGAACGGATTTGGATGAAATTTGGAACACAGATAGTTTATAACCGGGATTAACATATAGGATACTTTTTATCCCGATAATCCCGGGTAATAATAATTTGTATTACGTTAAATACTGCGCGGACACAGTCGGCGGGCACAGCTAGTAGACTAATAAACCTACATGATAGATCGGTAGCTCCGGGTTCTAAAATGTTAAGCAGGTATTTTAATGAATTTGGTTTTCTTTGTAACGGGTCCGTCCGAATTTATTCTTCTACACATCATAATCTCAAGGCGGATTCTGTGCAGTTTCTAGCTTTTCAATACCTACGTGACTGAGCTTACCGCACTTTGAATATAATTTTATGTAACCATACTGATTAAGTTGTATGTGAGGAAATGTAATACAAACAAATAGTGCGGCAATGTGGTGTTATCGTTAGTGTTGAACGCGTCGGCAAGTCCAAGAGACCGCTCTGTAACCTACTACTATCGTGTTTCAATAATGCTACTGTATTTAATTATTTGTATTATTGGTACACCACCAATTAGCGGAGAGGATATTGGTAAGTAAACTCGACATATAATTGTTATTACATAATTTTTCTGGAATTTACCCGCTGCATGCTCGTGTAAATTAAGGAAAAAGTTGACTATAGGTCATGTGCATAGTAATTACTGGATACCTACTTAAGTATTATAATGTTTTGTTGCTCCTATTTTCAGATATTATCACAAATTTATTGGATGGTCATTCTGAACCAATTAGCGATGCGGACTTGTACTTAATGGAAGATAAGGTAGGAAAATGAATTATAACAATCAATCTCCAACGGAATCGATACTTTTTGTGTTGAGTTGTTAAACACAAAAAAAGCTTGGGATTTTTTGGTATTAGATAACGGGAGCTTCTTGAGACCCTTCTTCTTTGCGCAGTACATACTACACCGCTAGTAATGAATCTAGCAGGCAATCAAGCACCACTGAGCCGGTTTGAGAGGAAATTGGAAGGTGGAAGGGTGGGAGAAATATGCACGAAATGCTTTAATGTGTCAAATACCTAATTAATCTTACTTGACATTTCAGTTGGAAGTACAACGAGTACAAAAAGTGGATATAAAACTTTACTATGAGTCTTTATGTCCTGGCTGTAGAGAGTTCGATACAAATCAGCTGGCTCCGACAGTTGAGAAATTAAGTCAATATCTCGATATACATGTCTATCCATATGGAAATGCTAAGGTACTTCATAACCAACTCACTATATCTCAACCTATAACACAGGCAATGAGCTGTTACTGTCTAGCTTCAGTAGCAATGAGCCTATATGATTTTATTTTTGTTACCTGCATTGTAATGTAGGGAAGTGGATATTATTCTTCCAAATCCCCCTATTCTTTCTTTTTTTGATTCAATTAGTGCAGGTTCCAAGTCAGTTTAGCTTTGCCCCGGGACTCCTTGAGGGTCAAAGCTCGGCATAATCACTGGATACCATTGTCGCTCCTGGTTTATAGAAGTAACAGAGTTGGGACTATACATTTCTAGAAACGTTCTTCCCTAAAAGGAAAGGCAAAGCTATTCCTAGAAACAATCCAATAATATTCAAATTGCCTTGAATTGCTTGATTCTGAGGTCGTGTCTTATAATAACTAGTAGAGTACAAAGCTCCAGAAGGTCTTCTATTTTCAGGAACTTAATTTGAATCGAAAATCATATCAGTTAAGATCTTAAATGTAGTCTTATTGAGCTTTAATGATTTTCAGACAATTATTAACAATGGTAAGTACGAGTTCAAATGTCAGCATGGTCCAGAAGAATGCTACGGCAATAAGCTACACGCATGCGCCATCGACCAGCTCGGCAACATCACTGAAGCCGTGATCTTCAACTCCTGCATGATGGACTCATCGCAAGCAAACAAAGGCTCCGACGACGCAGCCGCTGACAAGGCAAGCTAATCATGATATAACTTCATTTGACGCAAAAAAAAAAAAAAAATATCTTGCTCGTATCCAGCGAACGTGTGAAGAACGGCAATATTTTTAATTTGGTCAGGTTGTGCACTAATAGTATTAGCACCAATGTCTATCCAGTTTACCTAAGGGCAGAAATTTTAGAAGCACCTGCCCATTCTTAAGTACAACTGGTAGCATACCTTAAATCATGTATTATAAGCACTTACTTACTATTTTTTCTATCTTAAGCCTTCTTTCCGACTGTCTGTCAAGGTCTGTCAAGTGCAAACTTTAGAGAAGGTGTTCAAATCCCGCGCGCACACCGGGGCCGATATTAATTTTAACGACACGACCCCACCCACTTTTTTGATGCCTATGAGGAAATCTCGTAAAGACCGCTAGACTTCTTGTAGTTGAGGTCTAGGGTATATGGGATTCTTACCCACTAAAACCTCCGCCTTCAGCATGTCGAGGGGGCTCTGAGATCTTCTGACAGAACTCACCTGTGTAACTCCCCACTTACACTCCGTCAGAAATTTATTCTTGATGTCAATTGAGTATGAACATTTTAAATAACATTTTTGAATTTCGAATTGGTATATAGAGTTACATACAAATTCGAAATTCTTTAATGTAATTCCATGGTATTTCCAGTGTGGGACTAAATTCAACATCAACTCGGAGCCGATAAAGCAATGCGCAAAAGGCGCCAAAGGCATTGAGCTCCTGAAATACTACGGCGATGAGAGCAAGAAATCTAACTTTCACTACGTCCCGTACATCCTTATCAATGGAGTAGAGAACGACGGTGACAACTTTATGAAAGACGTGTGCGCAGCGTTTGCGACTCCGCCTATACCATGCGTAGGCACGGTAGAGGCGGAGTCACATACTCAAATCTGTGAAGATTTCAGTATTTAATCAACTGCACTAAACAAATTATTCCTGTAGATTGGATTTTCACGGTGCCTTTTATTAAAACCATTTTTATAAAATACGACTTTGAATTTCATACCCCGAGTACCCCATTTGTATTCATGCAATTTCGTTGCATTAATAATGTAGTGCTTAATCAATAAAATGAGTAATATATTGTGAGAACTAAATATCATTGTTCCGCATAGTGATGATGAGATAACTACTAAATAATAATATTGACTTCGTACCAAATGTCAATGATCATAAAATAGTAACGCACTGACGTCAGTTATCTATCCATTTATGTAGTTATAAAATTAAAACTATAAATCTCTTCATTACAAAGATAAAATATACTTTTGAACGAAGCGATTTATGAGGGCAAAGACTTTTAAGATAATAAATGGCACGATATCTAGGTATGTGGGTAGGTAAATGAGAAGTGACGATAAAATGTATCTTTATTCCGAGTCTACCGTGGTCAAAGGCTAATTATAACACGTAATCAGTGTCTTCTTTATTGTCTTCTGAAAACGTGATCTACAGTAGTTATCCAACGTCGTAATGTATCGTGCAATGACGTGTTGTAAAGTTATATTAATTATATTGTTCGCAAGTGTTGAAATAACAGTGTGTGACGACACTTATCCAAGATACTACAGTAAGTGACAAGATATCGCAGTCAGTATGATAATTTAGAGAAAATTCACGGGAATGCATTTCACTCACTTCAGCAGCGATAAACTTTTAAAATAACGGCATATTGGTTTTAGGGTATCCGAGCAATAATGTACTAAATCAAGGAATAGAACACTCACTAGAACAGATCGCTCACCTGAACAGAACATCAACAGTAAGTGGTTTCCGATATTTTGTAAGATATTTTACGATTTCAATAATAATCGAATAATCAATGATAATGTGGCACTCTGAGATTCCAGCTGTCATTCACACGAAGAAAACGACACCGTTCTGTCTATACACTTTTGACAGATAATTGCCATATTTGACATCGGGATACAAAATGCATATAAATTATCGGTGCCGGTTTAACCGTGTGAATGATCGCTTATTCAGAAATACCTTTATACTCGTATTTGATTGAAGAAACGACCCATAATAGTCCAATTAGATCACATGAACCATACCTGATTTCGGACACCCATGCCAATAATTAAACCAAATTAGGAAAAATACTGAAACATAGAATTTTGTTTTTCATTTTTTTCAGGTTGCAGAAGATGCAGAAGTCACAAAGGACAGAGTTAACATCACAGTGTATTACGAGACCCTGTGTCCCGCCAGCATTGACTTCATCGTGTCGCAGTTGAAGCCAGCTGTAGAAATGTTGTCTCCACATTTAAATATTCATTTAATACCCTACGGTCACGCTACGGTACGTGAAATTTTACTATCATTACCGTTAATGTAAGTGCTTATTTATATAAAACACGCTTTCAGCAAAGCGAGGTAATTTTCGGGCACGAAATAAGAACATTAAAATCCTAAAATAAACATTTTCTTTCGGTACAGTTCACACGATTGTCAGGTAGATAAGTAAGCGGTCATTCGCACGGCAAACCCGATACCGATAATTCGTATTCTTTTTACTCTATTATTACTCTATCAGGGTGCTGAATATGGCCAAATCTGTCAAAAATATATAGAATAAACTGTGTGGTCTTCATTAAATGGCCCCTAAATTGATCGTTACTTCTGAATAGTAATTATATAATAGCGTTATATTTGCTATTCTGCTTTTAAGGAGTTTAAGTTTTTGTCTCTACATTTATCTGTAGCGTTTGTACTTAATCTAATATTATACTTAACAATTAAACGTGACAGCCTATCACACCAACGAATACTTTTAGCAACTGGGCTGGTGTTGTTGACTCTACACTATATTCGACTTTTTCAGACACGAGACGTCGTAGGCGGCTACATGTTCAGATGCCAGCACGGACAGGCCGAGTGCATGGGAAACATGCTGCACGCGTGCACGCTCTACGCGGTAGAGAACCGCACCGAGGCCATCCTCTTCAACGCCTGTCTCATGCAATACCACACAATTAGAGGCGAACAGATCGTCGATTACATTCCTGTTCTAAATTGGGTTAGTGCAACCATTTTGCGCTAGTGTGTAGCTAACAATATGAGTAGGTTTCACACAACACTTATCTTGTGTAATAATATCCTGTCTATTTATTTATACACGGAATTACAATGTTGTGTTCTCTATCAGTTCTGTTGTCTACAAGTTTCCAATACAATAAATAGTCATGAAGCTACCCGAGAGCAACGTGATCAAATTGTTTATCAGAATACGGTATAAAGTACATGGCGACGCTGTATTTTCGTAGACCATGAACTCATGTATCCGCATCTTGCAGAAGCTAACTTATAAATAGAGGCAATTACAGTAAGTTTGCATCGTTCAGTATGCGCGATCCCTACGTGATCGGGGTTTGTGACCGTCCCTGATGAATATTACGGTAACAAGCTTGCATGCACTATCGAGCTAATTACAACTTACGCTTCTTATGGGACATTATTATTACTAATACATAACAACAGACAAGGATTCATCAGCCGTATGTACTAGTTCTAAATAATACTTTGTTTAAGTGTAGTTAAAATCTTAACCCCCATATTAATAAACGTGGTTTATCGATTATATAGTTCCAACATGCTTTGTCTTCTTCTTTCGAATGTAAAATTACTGATGTCTAAAGAGATAATTCGGAGTTTCAGTATTCGCAAGCTTATTAAAACAATGCGAAAGACTTTACCTATCATTAAATGTTTAATTGATGTATTATTTGTTGCAGTGTGGTCACAAGCAAAGGGTGTTAATTAATAGAATATGGGACTGTATGAGCACTAACCGCGGTTCAGCCCTACTGAAGGGGTACGGCGACGAGACGCACGCGGAAAGGCCAGAATATGTACCATATTTGGTGCTCGATGGAATCAATAACGAACAAGCTAATGAAGATTTGTTCTCAACAGTTTGCCAAATGCTAAAACCAAGGCCAGTAGAATGCAACACCACATAATAAAAATATTTAAAAAAAAACATATTTTATTGAAGACTAGCCTCCACTCGATGTAAAAGGGATTCCGGTAATAACTGGCTACCTTATTTAAGATAATTCATAAGCCATAGATGTCATATTCATATCCAAAATTTCAAGACTAGTGTAATATCAAAACAGAGGAAAGCACGAAACAACAATCAGACATCTAGTACGAGAGAAAATAATCGAATCAGGACACGAAATAGTGGTTACGGGTCTAGGTGCGATACAAAACTGAGGTAAACGGTTGAAACTATTGTCCTATAGCTCGAAGGAGCTCGGCAATGTTAGTTTTGTCGGGACGGGGGCATGTGGTCACTTTCCCACACGCTTAGCACGTTACCTCGCCCGGGAGATTTGCCAAAATGCAACGATTATGGCGCCTTTGAATAATGATAGTTTCACCTCGCGTGGTCACACCTACTAACGTTGTAATTGCTGACAGATTGTACTCAATTATGTACGGTAGTACAACATAATACTGTACATAATTAAGCATAGCATAAATACTGTACTACGGTATTCAAACAGGTATGTTTTCAGTTACGTGTATTACGCAATAAATGGTTTTTTTCGTCAAACTTCGCCAATATCGTTATATCAAACTCCCAGTCTAAGACACATTGCTCTTACACTTTTATTAGGCGCTTTATGCTTAAAGATTTAGGGTTTTTATTCCACATGGCACCATAATACAGAACACAATGCACCTTTTGTGGTTTTAAAATGTAAACTTAAAATGATTTCAGTTCGGAAAGTGTCGTATGCCCACACCGGCGTGCAGCGGTGATTCACGCCACAAATATTTATTGAATTCGTCTCGTTATGACTAAGACGAGCATTGTGACCATTGACCATATATGCTATATTTAAAACTGCATCCGATAGAACTGTGGGAAACATTGTAATCAGTGAGTAATAGCATTTTTAAAATTCTCGAAAGCAGATAAGACGATTTGAATAGTCATAATGGAAATTGTATTAATCAAAGGAGTGTTTACTTTCATATCCGAATTCCGAAGTTCGACACCGATGGGAGCTGAACAAATTAATTCCCGTGGCATTGTTCAAACAAAGACTTTGTCCACGTGGAATTGAATTGATAAAGTTTCATACAAACTTTCATCCCCTTGGGGGTAGAATCAATCCTTTCTTAGCGGCTGCCTACGTCATAACATCTACCTGCATGCCAAATTTCAGCCCGATCCGTCCGGTGGTTTGGGCTGTGCGTTGATAGATCACTATGTCAGTCAGTCAGTCACCTTTGAGTTATATATATTTAGATACCCAACGGTGCAATTACTTAAACACTGAGATTTTATAATGACCTATTTAAAATTGCAATAATTTCTGATTTGCAATAATTGAAAAAAATATATATATTATAGACTCAATAATTTCTAACTAAAATATATTACGATCAGAGTAAAATACGAAGGAATCAGTAAAATTAATTTACCGGTCAACAAATAACAAACACACTGTGGCAGAGCCAAGCTACGAACAATTGACTACGGCGCATATAAGGGCTGGATCGACTGGAGTAGTAGGTAACCTCTCACAGAAGATAGACGGATAGTAGCTATTATAGGTACCTGCGTTTCGTACTATGAGTGAGACAGCCGAACGACCAAACCCCAAAAGAAAAAAAAAACAGTGTAAACCTTTTCTGTTGGTTGGTATGTACAACTGATTAATAGCGACTGATTTAGAGAGACCGTCCGCCTTGACCAATAGGATAGCTTCATGTTCTCAGCTTCACCCAGCTTAGCTTAAGTTGAGAGGAAATGAAGCGATCCCATTGTAGAAGCTTCATAGAGCGCGTAGCCAAGTTTACATCACAGCTCAGCTGTTCGAAAGAAACCCATTAGATTATTATTTTGTGATAGGTAAAGATTGTATAGCTTAAACTAAGGCGCCACGCAACATATCGTGCGTTATTAAAATAAAACCTTGTATAGATAAAACTATCCAGGGCAGATAAAACAAGGAAGCCTTGGTACATTCTCGCTACAGTTAAAAGCCTTCAATTAAACGCTCTGCTTTTACAAGAGGCCGCTTGAACTGCGGCAATCAAATTTAATTGAAAATGTTTTGTCGGTGCACACTGCACAGGCACCTACCTACAATTATTAATACCTGGTTTATTTCTTCGTAAATCAAGTTCCTTATTCTGCACTTTTCCTATTGACCTGAAATAAACTAATTATATTTCAGGTCAATGACTTTTCCTCCTAGTTATGAACAACAATTAAATGTATATTGCATTTTAAAACATTTACACACATCCGGGAAGAAATATACAATATCATATACCTAGTTAGCGATAAAACAGTTGTTTAATTTATTAAAAACTATGTTAGATCCATGTAATAATAAAATTACCAGGCATGCCTTTTAAGTTCTGTCGTTTCCATATTTCCCGGCAATTTTGAATTTGGAACTGTTCTATATTCGAATGTGTTTAAATTTCGAATCTCAAAACAATTGAAAGTTTTAGGATTAATGCTATTGTTTAGTCACAGCGTCGATTAGAATCTGTCAGGTTACGTACGAAAATGAATCTTCCTAAGGAAAATGTTCGTGCAATAATTTTCTACACCTTTAGAAGAGGCCTGACACGGCTTCAGTGTTTTGAAGAGCTAACATCTGTGTTCAGTGATGAAGCCCCATGTCTGCGGACAGTCGAACGCTGGTATTTATAATTCCAGCGTAAACATACTATTCTTAGTGACAAATCTCGCGAAGGACGGCCAAAATCCGCCTTCACTGAAGATAACATCATTGCTGTGAGACAACAAATTCTCGAAGATCGTCATGTGACGTATCAAGAGATAGAGGTTCTATTAGGCATCTCAGGGACAACCATTCAGAAAATCTTGCATGAAGCGCTTGGTGTAAGAAAGCTAGTTTGCCGTTGGATACCGCATCTGCTTTCCGACGATCACAAGGCGGCCCGCGTCAGATGGTGTAAGAAAACTCTGCAAAGGTTCAACCGAGGAGAGTCAAATCACGTCTACGACATCATCAGTGGTGACGAATCTTGGATCTATGCCTACAGTCCTGATTCCAAACAACAATCTACAATCTGGGTCTTTCAAGACGAGCCAAAACCGACTAAAGTTGTTCGTTCTCGAAGCACTTCAAAGAAGGTGGTGGCCACGTTCATTGGAAAAACCGGCCATATTGCGACTATTGCACTTGAAGATCGTAGAACGGTTAATGGAGAGTGGTATACCACAGTTTGTTTACCACAAGTCATCGCCAACTTCGAAAATCTAACTCAAAGCGACGCATCATCCTGCACCACGACAACGCAATCTCACACAGCGCTCGTCAAACGATTGAGTATTTGAAGCAGAAAAAAGTAGAAATTCTTGATCATCCTCCATACAGTCCTGACCTAAGCACTAACGATTTATTTACATTTCCTAAAATTAAGAAAAGTCTTCGTGGTCAAAGGTTCCAGTCCGGTGAAAAAGCAGTCGACGCTTTCAAGTCAGCCATTTTGAACACCCCCACTTTAGAGAGGTATAAATGTTATAATAACTGGTTTGAGCGAATGGAAAAGTGTATTCAGCTACGTGGTGAATACTTTGAAAAACAATAAAAAGTACTATAAGGTTCTAGTTGTGTTTTTTTCTTCAAACGACAAAACTTAAAAGGCATCCCTCGTAATAACGAACTTAGTCTAAACTCGGTTCTAATTACATTAACTATTTGTTTTTATTTATTTATAATGAAGTGACTTAGGCCTACAGTTAAATACCTTTCAGACTAACATCTAGATGATGAAGCTATAGATAACAACAAACTCAAGTCAAGAAAATTGCCAAAGTTACTTCACTTATAATTACCAAACTGCTATGAGTGCCCAAAATATATTGGATAATAAATAACACATGGGCTATTTCTGAGTCACAGGAAAGATGAATAATATGTTAAGGTCAAAGGACCCTATTGATGTCAACTGCTCAGCGGTCATTCAAAGATTAAAAGTGCATTCATATTTGTAATGAAACTGAGCAATTTAGAATCAGTAAGGGTGTTTCCACACCTTTCCTCTAACATTGCTATATGTAGAAACTGTCGATCGTCGGTTCATCTCATTCTTCCATCGATCGATTGTTCTAGTAATACCCCAAGGTTTTAAAAACGATGTGCATAAGTTAGTCCATAACATTCTTGAAGAGTTAGTAAGTTCTTAAACATTTCTAGTTTTTCGAATAATAATTTAGTTGTGACCATAATGTTGGCTTGATGACAAATGATGGCCATACAAAATAGAGCCCCATCGACACTCATTGTATATTTTGTATGTGTTAATACTGTACCTACCTACAATCTAAATGTTATGGCGGCACACGTTCTCACATTATTTTTTTGCAAACATTGTTTCATCGCGCGCTGTACGTGACTGTACATCGCATTGTATTGTACCGACATGTCTGATTAACTCTTCAACAAGTTAAAATATTCATTGTAAAACGTAACCACAGCAGGGATACAAATAATAATACCTATATGTAGGTAGTATAGATCGACGCTACTATTTCTATGGACACTACATTTATAGCATGTTAAAATAATTGTCCTTACCTGAAGTGAACCCTAGTCAAATGAATATGGAACTTTTAATGTTCTATTTATTAAAAAAAAGAATAAATATTATATACTTACGTAGGCAGATTCTTTATCAAGGACGCTGTACGTAATATAAAAAAATAACTGGGTTAAAGAAAAATAAGCAAAAGTATTTATCTTACTTTATCAATAGGTGCTCAATGATAAAATTATGAATGTTGATTGCTGACACATAAACAATATGTAGGTAATACTTTACCTACTTACTAATCTATTTTACACATTATAATTAAATAATAATGCAAATTATTTTAAAAAAAGTAGTTATTTAATGAACCTACATTACAGTTTCATATCTAAGAGAGAAGAATAGATACTTCTTTACACACAAACAGTATAGGTGACACACACTTCATACAAATTATTCAACTTTTTATATGGGAACTAGTAGGTTCTTCATCCTTAGTTTCTGCATTGCCCGCGAGTTACTGTTATATTTAACTACAATGATGTTAACCTGAAGATAAATGCGTAACTATTCTAGAATAGACATTCCTCTAGAGTCGCTCAATTTATGTAATAACTAGCTGTGCCCACGAACTTCGTCCGCGTAGTATTTAACGTACTTAACAAAAATTTCGGGATTATCGGGTTAAAAAGTATCCTATATGTTAATCCCGGTTATAAACTATCTGTGTTCCAAATTTAACCCAAATCCGTTCAGTAGTTTTTGCGTGAAGGAGTAACAAACATACAGTACATACATACATCCACACTCACAAACTTTCACATTTATAATATTAGTAGGATTGTACGTCTCCGTTGTACTCCACGAATTGGGTTCAATCTGAACGGATTAGCGACGATCCAAGTTTCAATAAACTTCGTCGACTAGTCCAACTCCAATTAAATGTTCTAGTTTGCGTTTATTGAATACTAGCTGTGCCCGCGACTTCGTCCGCGTAGTATTTGACTTAACAAAAATTTCGGGATTATCGGGATAAAAAGTATCCTATGTGTTAATCCCGGTTATAAACTGTCTGTGTTCCAAATTTCATCCAAATCCGTTCAGTAGTTTTTGCCTGAAAGAGTAACAAACATCCACACTCACAAACTTTCGCATTTATAATATTAGTAGGATAGAGCTTACCAACCTTAAAATTGTTGAGAAACTATGAAAATCAATGATTTCACGTAGCAGAATTATTATGGCCAATGACTAAACTTGACTTACCTACCTACTTAATCCAATTCCAAAAAGACCCCATTGCTAATGCAAGAATTTGTAAGCAATATAGGTAGGCAGGTACCTACCTGGCTTACATGAGTAACAGTGATAGTGTGGCGACCCTAATCCCAATAAAAAATAAAATAAGAAATAACTACATGCAAATCTATATATATATATAACTCAAAGGTGACTGACTGACTGACTGACATAGTGATCTATCAACGCACAGCCCAAACCACTGGACGGATCGGGCTGAAATTTGGCATGCAGGTAGATGTTATGACGTAGGCATCCGCTAAGAAAGGATTTTGATAAATTCTACCCCCAAGGGGATAAAATAGGGGATGAAAGTTTGTATGAAACTTTGTCAATTTTAAACCGATCGGGCTGAGACTTTGCATTCATAAAGCTACTATGACGTAGACATCCCCTAAGCAAGGATCAAAATTCCACGCGGACGAGGTCGCGGGCTCAGCTAGTATAGGTATATATCTCATAGGTACATCAGACTGAAAGGAATTTACCTTTTCAGTTCTAATAAAATAACATTGCGTTGTTATAAAATTATCCTCCTACTCTAGGTCGGTATCTGCTGAACTACTCACGTAGCAGATGAGGAAAACGTATTATAGGTACGAACCTAGTACACCAGACACTGAAATAACATAATTATTATTGTGATGTTTTCAAGTAGTATCAAGGCGATCTGAAGTCCGGCGTGCTCTTCCGATCAATTAAATATCAGCCAATATGTCTCTATCTACTTAGTAGGTACCACAATATACATACCAAACACTCCTTAGTACACATTTTGTAATCTGAAGCCCTTATGAATGCACGCAACTCCTCGTCAGTGTACGAAGCATGCATTTCCGTGCGTACGGCGGCGCACATTCCCGATTATTATATGCTTTGACAGACCTTGCATGTTAATTAAAAAGTTGCACACGAAACACAACTAGCGGCTCCACACGCTCCGTATTGCTTGCCTCTCGTAGTTTGTGAGTTTCAAATAAACGTATGGAAAATATTTTATAAATAAGCTCTTAGGAATGCCAATTACCTAGAAACTGCTGTTTTTGTTGAAGCTAGCAGGTATTCAGTTCGCTTGCATTAACAACATTAAAAGGGGTAAGTATTTATTTCAGTACGCTTACAATGGAATTGGAAGCCGCGTTTTTACCGTATCTATTGGTGTTCAAAAGGGCTACATTTAAATGCACAAAGTGTACCCCTACGTCACACTGCGGACTTATTGAAATGGAGGTTTCTTATTCATGACTTGCGCTATAATAGCTTATTAGTATAAAACCTTGACTTCACGATTGAAATAAGACACCGCTACCGCAAAAACTCAGATACGATTGACGTAGGCAAACGTGATATTTTCTTGAAACTAACATACGATATTTATAATATACATAATAAATACACCGGGTTAGATATTCCTTATGAGGTTTTAGAGGGAAGCTACAATGCAACAAATACGATTTTTGATCCGACATCTCCCGTATGTTCAGCGAAATTTTATCGTTTACTAGTCATTTCCATGTGTTTTTATAGAGATCCAAAAATCATATTCGTCGCATTTCGCCTCTACCTATTAAACCTCGCAAGGAATACGTCCAATAACAAGTAACCCTGTATGTTTAAGTGACATAGTTTGCAATTTCAGACAATACCTACCTTCCTCATACTGGTGACTTTTCAGTTAAATTTTACTTTAAAATGATTACTTTCGGCAAAAATAGATACAAGAGAATTTCATAAAGTCTAGGAGACATAACCTGTTTCTGCATGTTTGGCCCGTTTTCGATCGAAATCGATCTCAAGTCTGGGAGTGATCTTGAGCACGCGTTTGACATACCATTTTGTACATTACGGTAGGATGACATTTCCTAGATAGGTCTCAGAATTAACATCGATTTATAAATAATAATAATAATAAGCTTTTATTGATTCCTTACAATTTTGACTTTAAATGCAATGAATATAGGTTAATATAGGTAATATAAGGTTTGGTTAATATAGGTTATTCGTTATTTACATATTTTACTGTGAGTGTAAGGACCGCCTAAGGCGGTAAAAGCCTCTTCCAACGATTTCCTTTCGTCTCTATTTCGAGTCGTTCTACTCCAGACTTTTCCTGCAACTTTGGCTATGTAATCATCCCATCGCTTTGGAGGTCTTCCTCGGTTCCTTTTCTTGGATATTGGGTACCAGTTAGTAATAAGTTTGGTCCACCTGTCCTCCTTTAGTCTTTGTACATGACCTGCCCATTTCCATTTTGATGTTAAGATTAGCTTCGTGACATCTCTAGCTTTTGTGGTATTTCTAATGTCTGATATTTTTACTCTATCTTTGAGTTTTATATTTAAATAGCTTCTTTCTATACTTCTTTGTGTTGTCCTTATTTTGTTAAGCTGCTTTTTTGTTATGTTCCATACGATTTATAAATACGGGCCGCAAACTCCCATGGCGTTTAGCATTCATATTACTCATAGTTTTGGCCGAGACGCAGCGTCCTTTGGAAAACACAGACAACTTTCCTAAGCAATGACGTAGCACCTCCGTCAGTACCTAACCGTCACGACGTATTTTACGTGATACTTATTATAAACTAGTTTTCTGATTTTGTTAGCTCAGAACCGGTAGATAAGATTGAATTTGACATAATTCGGTAGGTATGCACCCGACCATCTGTTGCTGATTGTTGCTATTATTAAGTTCAATTCATTCAACTTCTTTGCTTGTTTTTAGCGATACTAGTGACCTTTTTGCACTGCTATGCCACGACCAACGAGCTGCGATATGAAATAGTGGTATTAATTCGAGTTGATATCGGTCACTTACATCGGGCGGCCATTTTTATAAATACGTGGTTTGTGGTCAATGCAGTGTCGGAAACCGTAATATTAATAAAATAATAATAAATGAAGGAAAAAACAACATTTAATAAAATTACCTACGTACTATTTTATTGTATCACTTCCCAAGTAAGTAAGTATACCAAACCTAGAACAAGTCATAAGAAGGCACTTACTTTATATTTTACAGGGGATTTAGAAGTTAGATTAGAAAGAGAGTGCCGTGGTTGTCTTTCGCATGCCTTTTGTGACATTGAGTGATGGCACAAGCGGTGGCGCGAGCGCACGACACGACATGCGGCAGCCGCAAGGCCAAGGCTCGCGAGTAGTTGCGAGCCACGCTTTATTATGTAAATGATGGTGTTTGCACACCGCACGGTCAGCAGTTAATCGCTGCGATAATCCGATAATAAGCTGACGAACGACACGCCATATCTGAAAACGAGATTCGTATGTTATGTTAAGTAAGTGCAATGTAGTGTCATGAGATACGACCGTTGACTAAAGTCGGTTTTAAGAATTTGTCATTACTCAGAGTAACCGCGTCTGATGACGTAGGTACATGGTATGTTGTGTAGACATAATATGTACCTTGATACTTTCTTATCCTGTAGATGTATGATTAAAAACGCCTTGAATCAAGTCTCTTTGGTTAACATAGCATAATATATAGGCTTCAACTTTGTCTTAGACAGTCTAAGAAAGACCCAACGAATTGGCGGACTAATAAATACCAACTACGTCACGACCAGCGAGAAGCGATGCGAAATCCGCCGGGACAATTCGTATCGCCTCTCGTTGGCCGTGGTTGGTAAAGATAAATCTTTACTCTCATCCGCTCGGCTCGTCGCGTCGCGTCGCCCAGCGGGAACTCTCCATGACTTGGCCTGCCAGCCTACACGTCGCCGTCCAAACCATCATTTTATTTCACCCTTGGGGAAAACCCTGACAATGACACGGTTTCTATTTACAACACAATATACATATGATATGAGGAATATGATTTAATTACAATTGTATTCACAATTGTGTTCATTACAATTGCATTTACAAAACAATGATGTTGTTATAATTTTGTCTTCAAAGATTGCATCGAAAACAATAGCTATAATACTTTTCGATATAAACTTTCCTCCAGGGGGAAAGTCTTGCACTCGACATTTATCAATGATCTTAAAAATCCGCTAACTACTGCTTCTCGAGTTGTTCGAGTCAAGTCGAGAATCGGTCGACATGGACGGACGAGTGGTTAGTGCACCACAGAAAACTGTTCAAACTGAGGTATAGCGAGTCGAGTGCAAGTCGAGCGTTAATGGAACGGTTAATAGATTCCCCTGTTCTATTGACGTGAAAAGTATCTAATTGTGGGTTTTGAGGATGCAATATTGAATTATCTGTAACAGCTTCTCATATTCAAATTGTACATACTCTATTGCAATACTGCCCAGCCTAGGGGTGTAATACTTATTGTGTATCTGCTCCTCCAAAATGCTGGCAAAGCGCCCAGTACCGCGCGCCAGGAGCCACGGCCACTCCATCCAGTCCAGACAAATAATGAGTTTACCAACTAAATTGGCAATTCGCCTCATCTGTAATATCCCTGTCAAAATTGATCTCCTTTTTAACCCCCGACAAAAAAGAGGGGTGTTATAAGTTTAACATGTGTATTTATGTATCTGTGTGTCTCTGTGGCATCGTAGCGCCCAAGCGGATGAACCGATTTCGATTTCATTATTTTTTTAGATGGCTATTCTGATCGTGTGTTCTTAGCTATGTTTCATGAAAATCGGTTCAGCCGTTTGAAAATTATCAGCTCTTTTGTAGTTTAAAAAGCCGTCGCATCGGGGGTCCTCTAAATTTTCAATTTAAGTTATGTTAATAAATAAATATGTATACTTACCTGTTATATTTCTAGGGACCATATTGGAAATGTCATTCTTATGTAATTCCAGAACAAAATGACATATCAATAGCATACTCAAGACGGCTCTCAGACTTGAGATCAATTGATTAATACGGGCCTGTGTGTTTGCTATACTAGGTGAAACATAAAGGGTATACTATTTTTTGCAACTTAACTTTGTAAATCTAAAACTATCAGCTTTGGAGGAAACTTGAAATACAAAAGGTGTTACAGGGATTCAGCTGTTGACAGATTTCATAAGTCTACAAAAGCTTTAGTACTTCAACTGTCCCACAAAACCGATAGTTTTAGATTTACAAAGTTAAGTTGCAAAAATAATTGTGTACGCTTTATGTTTCACCTAGTATAAGTGTCGAATGAACAACCATTTTGTATTAAGTTAAATCATAGCTTACTACGTTTTTTAACTCGGAAAATATTTCTAGACTCTAAGGAAAGTAAAATAAAAATTTCTCGATAGAAATAGAATGTGCTTGTTGTGTTGTGAAAGGGATACAATAACGAATACGAAGAGTAGGCTCATTGTTTCCTGTAATAGATAAGGAATTCTGCACATTATTTAAATACACTTTATAATATAATTTGTTTACCTACAAGAGCTTCAATAAAGTCATTATCTTCCTATTCAATTAATTGCAAGTAAACATAGCACTCGAAATAAGTAGGTACGGACAAAATAACATTATTACGGCCGACATAACAAATGTAATGTCGTCCATAATTAAACACGTATTGTGCTGTAAGCCGAACGAATCGTTGCGAGCAATTCATATCTGGGTCGGACATAGAGAGGTCAGTTTTCATGAACGATGCTATCATTCCATGATTTAACGCCAAGGTTTTAGGAAACAGAGCACTTTGGATAAATCACTTGAGCAACGCACACGTAATGAATCATAATAGTACACGTAGTAGGTAATTTTATTATTGTTATCATGTATCTAATCATAATTAAGGCACGAATGCTAACATAACCTGATATTTATTAGCGCGTTGAAAAATTAACACTATGTGTGGTGTTGTTAGAGTGAACTATGCTACAGAATACATTTTAGAAGTTTGTTTCAGATTAAATGGTATTATTGACGTCACTAAATTAATCCTTGGCTACCTATCAAGTCAATTGACAAATTGAAAGTTCTCAAAGTAGTAATATTGAGTTGAAGCATTGCAGCAACACTCCATTTTGATCTACTTATACAAAGAAATAAAAGTGTCTGTTTGTAATTTCAAAATAATAGCTTGTTTTTAGTTAATACATATGAAAGTATAGGTATACGGTACTTTTATTACAACAACATTTTTTTAAGATTTTTGCCTAACTGTCTGTTTGTTCCGGTTAATATCCGAAACGGCTGGACCAATTTTGACGGGACATTAACTGGCACATAGCTAATGATATTATTTTATCGAAGTAGGTAAGAACCACGTTGGCGGAGCAGCGGGCATCAACTAGTTTAAAATAATATTGTAACGACTCTACATAGAAACGAAATAACCGTCCTTTTGTTTGTTCTGTGGGTCCCACAACAATACGAACGACAATGTGATGGAACGTTATAGAAGGATGTGAAAGACGCGCCTTCTAGATGACGTCACACCACGGTCCGGTTGATTCATTCATCCTCGACGGGCGTCGCGGCCGCTCCAACGATGCTCTTACGCATTCGAAACAATCCGTCTATAACCTCGTCTACATAACGACCACCAGAATGAATAATGCATACCAATCCCAAACAGCCCATATAAAGATAATAAAATTGAACTATGAAGGTGGATGAAACTAAATAGGTTTATAAATTCCTTCCAACGTTCCCGTAAATGTGAATAACTATTATTTTGACGATGACAATACAATACGGTAAATAGTCCACGCACGCACGTTACATAACTTTTTTGGAAGCCATGATGTTTAATATTGAACTGACTTTGTACAATCAAAATGAAAAGTTAGTTGAAGGAATACCCAAGGTAATAGACACTTGTGTACTAAATTGTGCATAAGAGTAATACAATAAGAACCTCCCAAAGCAAGCATGGCTAATGATTGGCATGTTTGCGAAGCGAGGCACGTCCGTCAAGGTGCGCGTCGCGGCCATCCGGCGCGCATATTCTTAAAAACCACTCGACAATCGTGACAACTCAATAATATTGATTGATATACAGTTTTATTCAAATATGTGACCACAAAATATTTCAGCCTACAATCCTTCAGAGTCCGTTGACCTTTCGTTTTAGTAGAACACGCATACGCTTCACGCTCACGAAGATAAATAGGTAACGTTCCAAGATGTTGGTATAAGAAATTTAATAGAAATTGCTAGCATTTCATAGTACCTACCTAACTACCTACATCTTCAACGTGCGTACTTCTGAAAAATCTAATAATTTAGGAGTAGGTTGAAAATGATATTTTTGTGCCATTAGACGCGTGGAGCGAACATGCAAACACAGTTTGATATAAAGTTTCGTAGGTAATGTTGTTACTTGAACATCAAAGTACTTACAAATAAACGAAGCGAAATGGGAGTGACACACAGATAAAACAATACCGTCGCATCCTGTTCATTAATGTGCAAGTTATATCAGCGCCGCACATGCCACAGCAGCATCCATCAACCGATAAGAGGTTCACTGTAGTGCAAATATTCCTGCTCCAAAGTGTAGTAAATCACTCTTTAGTTGTTCTGATTGCTGACTATATATCAATCATCGTTCACATTAATGCCTTGAATGTGTAAATTATATCGTGTCGTCGTCATTATGATTCGATTTGGACATTAAATTTAAGGAAATTGAGGATTTTTTACGGCTTCGACGAATAATTTTTAAGCGAACAGTAAACATCAATTTATAACTGGGTTCTGAGATTTTTTATCGGATTTCCAATAAACACACAACTAAGGAGGTACTTATCTTACATAATTATTTTCCGTCCGGTGTTATTAAGCAAAAGTAATTAGTTGCAGGAAAAAGTAATAAACTTTCCTGATATAAAAGTCGTCACTGTGTTAGTAAGTTGGTACGCAGTAAGTTAACATAGGGATTTTTCCCCTGTTTTTTGTATAATTTAATATATTAGAATCAGTAAACACATTGCTTAAAAAAAGGATAGTCTAGATATTTATAATAAAGGCTATACACAGTTATTACTGTGCATATTTTAGCAGCCATTTAGTGGACCTATGCGAGTAACTGATATATGATATCAGGGGAACATAATATTACAGAGTCCAATAAAACGGTAAGATTTCCTAGATGTGCTCTCAACCACGTCCTAGGGATTAGAAACAACTACTTAGCAGATGTTGTAGCACCGATCATTAGGGAGTCGTTTAATACTAAGCGTATGCTGAGGCGCAGGCGATCACCTACCATAATGACAGAAATAACCTCATTTTTCCAAATAGACAAATGTCAGTGTCACCTTTAATAAAATCATAAGTATCTCCACGTGCTCGCGTCATGAAGAAATCTTTGCTGGCATGGCACTACACCGAGGCGCAGAGCAGGACAGACATTGCCTGCGTCATTGTAGCGTACACAGATCTGTACTTGTTCATAGTTCATAAAAACTGCTGTGCCCTGCGCTGCGTGAAACTGCGTCCCAGCATACGCTTACACTTAGGGACGCACGGAGCGTGGAACGAGGAGCGAATCCGTCAGGGGTGAAGAACCTGCGCGGGACGCCGATAAGCCACCAGCCGTGTTTACTCGAGCCACGATCATTATAAATCATACGTAAACGCACCATAGACATTAATATTACTACATCACCTCTGACCCTCGTTAGTGTTTGATGTGCTCCCCTAATAGGGAGCACGACGAGTAACGCACAACTCTATTCTGTGTTGTTTATGGAATAGATTATTTTTTACTGTAATCTGCGAACCTCCCATGCAGCGATATTGCAGTAGTAAAACTGTGTACCAACTCAGAGGTAACAGTTTTAGTAAGTTTTCACTCGAAACGCAGCGCACACATTAAACTTTTTAATAAGAAAACAGAATTACCAAGGCTTTTACACCCAGACGAATTATTAAAATATCTCATCTCTCCTGAAAATAGATGCAATCTTCATTACGAAACAGTCGCAAACTTTTTGAACACGTAGAACTAGGTAGACTAGGTAGGTATAAATCAAAGCAAATATACTTAAATCTTGTATTCGTCATAAAAAGACAATAGAACAATAACTGCTCTTGCAATGATACGATTGAAACCGCAGCGTAACCATCGCTTTACTACAATAATACCAATAAATTACAAGCCAATAAAAACGAAATAGATTATTTAAAAAATGTGTTGTAAAAGCCACTGGAACACTACTAACCAACTAGGGCTGCTAGCTAGATTATTTATTATAATGTAAGCCTACTTATGAGGTGTTTTTTTAGATTGATAGATAAGAGGAAGATTTAAGAAGAAAAAAGTAAATAAAAAAAAACCAAGTCCAGTTCTTAGTCTAAAACAAATAATACATTTATTTAAAAGGTCCCGACTTTAACATTCGGGATACATAATTGGAAAGATTTGAGCCGGTCTAGATTTGTATGGATCCCGACACATTGCAAGATTAAGACAAGTCGATTCTCTAGAGCGCCACAAAGGAACAAACATACATAATATAAACTGATAACCACAATACCCACCTTTGCGTCGCGCAGTCGGGTAAAAACCTCAAGCAATTTGTGATAATTCTATGGATTCCTAAATGAAACTTATACGTCAGTGAATTATGAAGACTGTTTTCGACTCAATAAAATAACTCTTGATTATCGAGCACGTTGCTCTTGACTTCACCAAGTCGATCTTTGACGGTCTCTGGGTCTATCATTACATTTAGACTTGGACTCTAGACTGTACAAAGCCAACAAAATTTTGGTTATCACCTACCAAATAAAAAAATGCAGAAAATTCAAAAGTCGCCCTTCGAATTATTCTTTCTCGCACATGCTGCATTCTTCAAAAGGATATTTTGGTACTTTTCTATTCTCTAAGATGGTTCAAAGTTGTCAGCCCTACTGACTGACCACTGTTTCCTGCGGCTGCGATACAGGCTGCGGCGATAAACGGTCGTCACCGACTTCCGGCTCGGTTGATGTCCCATCTCGACTACTCTCACTGGCCCTATCATTTTGTGAGTACCTAACACATATTTAATAACATGGATACCTATTTATTTAGGAAATTATACAAACAGGTATTTAATTTCACAATAAGGTAAAAGTAACACAAATTAATTGATTCTCTTCATTTACAAATTATGTGGTACTTGACGACCGCTTGGCGCAGTGATTCGAGCGTTCGAGCGTAGGCCGCTCGGCTCACTGCACATGGTGGTTGCGGGTCGATTCCCGCCGGGGCAAGTTTCGGAAATGGTCTTTCCACCATTTGCCTAGGTCTGGGTGTCACTGGGATCTCTCCCAGTCCATTATACGGTACCCATAGTACAAGCGTTGCTTAGTTTGGGACCATACAGTTATTGTGTTTGTCTGGCGATATTTATTATTGTTATTACCTATTGAATAAATTAAAATATGAATAATTAGGTAAGAATACTAGGTACTGGGTAAGTATACTAACCCAGAAGAAATTATCAGTTACTATATCTCAGTAATTTAAATGTTTATGTAATACTAGAAGGAAGTTGATCAAGTTACCTGGCGTTGTTACGTATTCTAGATAATTTCTACATTTCCCCCTAATTAATTACTGTTAGGAAACTTCAGTCCTACGTAGAGACGATTTACGTAAACTGATTTGTTTAAACGATACAGAAGTCAGGGTTATAGACAACTTGTTTATTATTATACAAGTTTAAATAAAACCACCTACTACAATTATAAAACCTTAATGTATTTGTTGACAGTAACTAAGAATATTATATCCTACAAAATATTATGGCTAGTTAGAATAAGTAAATGTCTGGCTACATCGTATTAACAACAGAATCTGACAAACATCGATTACAGTTTATTACTACCTACAAATTCGCAAATTTATTCCACTTAAGAATACGTCTATCTAATTATTTACCATTTCATTCCCATAAATATTAACCCTGGTACTTTAGAAACATACTGTAAATGAAATTGTTAAAATAATTGGCAAAACCCTCGACACTGTCGTTCGCTTGAACAATGGCTTGGCGTAGTTTTGAAAAATGTAAAACCCCTCTTATTGTACTGCTGTAATTTACGCCATGGCTAAAACGGTTCACACCCAAAATCATTGAGGACATGATAGTGAATATTCTAAGCAATTGGGGTGGCGTCGAGTGGTGATAATACCAAGTCATCGGATATTAGGGTCAATTGCCGTCACCGAGTTGGTCTCGCCTCTGATAACAGTATTTGATCGGGCCAGCTACCGCGCGCCGATCACTGTGTAAACACCCAATCGTTACATAAGCTATCACTTATGCTAACAAAGATTGTATTTACGAACTAGTTTATATAATATGAGCGATAGTTAGAATTCCAAGCTATGATAATGAAATCTTATCATACAGATGATAGTAGCCGACAGCTAAGATATAACTTTGCTATGTTTTGATGTATGGTTGAACTCATATCGTAAACTATTCTCTATGGCTTTTGAATAAGGTCTCGTCATAATTGCAACCATCGCTTGCAACCACTAGACCACAGTGCACACAAAAGTGATAAAACACTTTCGTCTTCCCATAAAACCATAAGGAAATTAAGGCAATCCAGTCTCATTAAGAATAACAATTACAACCCCTTTATTCTCGTAGATCCACCCAATTGTCCTATTAGGATACTAGTTTATGCCCGCGACTTCGTCCGCTTAGTATTTAACTTAACAAAAAATTCGGGCTTATCGGGATAAAAAAGTATCCTATATTAACATATAGGATACTTTTTTAGGCAGTTTATAACCGGGATTAACATCCCGGTTATAAACTATCTGTGTTCCAAGTTTCATCCAAATCCGTACATTAGTTTTTACGTGAAGGAGTAACAAACATACATCCACACTCACAAACTTTCGCATTTATAATATTAGTAGGAAGGATTATGACGATGGTACAGCCGAGCTTTAGCCAACTAACTGCAGCCCATATACTGGACATATGCTGGACCGACTGGGCTAGTACCACCCTCACACAGAAGGTAGGTAGACAATAGGTGAGAGAGCCGGAAACCCAATCCCCCTTTCGCCTCCCACTCCCCCACTACCCCTTAGGTTGGCAACGAGCAATGCTTTTGGTATTGCAAGTGTGTAGATGCTACGGTAACTTCTTAAAATCAAGCGACTATTACCCTTGTTGCCTGAATTCGTTACGCAATATAAATAACAATTTTGAAAAAAGGACGACACTTATATTCGAGGATGAAACGTCAATTTGGTCGAAAGTGAGTTTTATATACAGTGCGATAGGGTTTTGGATTCTCTATCGATGTGTATATAAAACTAATTTTCGACCAAAATGGCGTTTCATTTGTTTTTCCTTTCCACAGTCGAATTATTTCATTGTATCCTACTAATATTATAAAGTTTGTGAGTGTGGATGTATGTATGTATGTATATCTCCTTCACGTAAAAATTACTGAACGGATTTTGATGAAATTTGGAACACAGATAGTTTATAACCGGGATTAACATATAGGATACTTTTTATCCCGATAATCCCGAAATTTGTGTTACGTTAAATACTACGCGGACGAAGTCGGGGGGCACAGCTAGTGTACCTATATAACCACTGCTATCAATAGTTACACCCAGTTTCTTGTTTACCGAATTGCCGAACAAACTAATTATTATCACAGTAAGACCATGAACCATCGCCTCAAGTACCTATAGAGGTTCTTGGGTTTTTTTGCCCTGCCCATTGGTGCTTCCTGCTTCGGTCGCGTTGATTGATATTGGATATGGACAAAAACTAGTTTTTACCTGCAACCAACCAATAAATGAAATACAAGAGTGTTGATTCCCGTGTCACTTGGATGCTGCATCACTTTATAACGTTATATTAATAACTTACAATACTTAGTATGTAAGTAAGGCTATATAATTCCTAAGTAGTATGAAATATAAATAACAGTGATCACTGTAGACTAGACTTATATACCTATAGATAGCCGGGAATTCCATAATCCTGAAACTAAAACATAATACAATTGAAATAAATTATATTATTATCTATTTTAATGATGCATTTTAATAGGTAAGTACCTACTTAACATTTCCGTATTACAATAAATATATTTTTCAAATGTTTTTTTTTTTTAGTACGCAGTACTGTACCTACTAATCATTCTGCTTATCGCAAAGCGCTAAATAAGTTCTTCTTTCTGAATAAAATAAATAGAGCATAGGTACTTATGGCAGTATATTAGATCATTACCTCGTCATTGCGATACTAAAGTGCTTAAATGTACCTACTTATTATTGAAAAACCAATAGTAAATTAGTATATACCTACTTAATCAGGAATTTGCCTGTTGAAATCAGTCTCGAGCGAAAATAATTTAAAATCTGACAAAGCGCCAAATTGCTTAAGATTTGATTTAGATTAAATTGCAATGCTACCGATATTGTTTCAGACCTGCATTATTAATGCCAACTAACAATTCTCAATTCATTGATATTACCAATTTATCGGTGTAAATACCTAGGTAGTGAATTTCAAAATCAGGAAACCTAAAAAATGCAATTGTGCAAGTTATGTACACACTAGTGATGTAACGAATGTTGGATTTTTGACATTCGCGAATGCGAATGCGAATATTTGGCTTCAACATTCGCGAATGCGAATGCGAATGCGAATGTTGACTTTCAAATAACTCTAAATTGAAAATTTTAATAAAAACCCGATGCAACTACTTTTTAAACTACAAAAGAGCTGATAATTTTCAAACGGCTGAACCGATTTTCATGAAACATAGCTAGGAACACTCTCGATCAGAAAAACTTTCTATAAAAAAAGCAAAATTAATATCGGAACACAATCTGAATTGAAAAAATAACTGTTCACGAATTGGTTTAAGACCTAGAGAATTTCAGGATTAATGAAAAATAGAACAAGTATATATGAAAAATAGGTGCGCCGTAAGATTTTAGGCTTTCGTAGTCAAACTCGGAACCCTTATAGTCTCGCCATCTCCGTCTGTCCGTCTCTCTGACATCACAGTAATTTTATTTAGAGACTATTACGGATAAACTACTGCAAATTGGCAAAAAAAAAGTTTATGCACCGCTACAAAACTGTGTAGGTATTTATATTTTGAAAGCAAAGTTATTCCATTGTACAATCAACAAACTCGACGCTTGATCACCTTAAGGTTGCATTTTGTATGCAGTGACCAGCAGCCACATGCGACTAGCATGGTCATAAAAACCATCGAAACAAATGGCTTTCTAAAAAAGGGCTTTTGTCTCATCGGATGCTTTTCGTCTCATTGGACAACAACATAATGGGCGAGGCATCCTATGACTACCGCCTGCAAGGGAAAAGTGTTAAAAATTGATCAAGCGTCAACTTTGTTGATGGTACCTCCCGTACTTAAGGAGGGGAGTGGAAAAAATGTTTACTCACCCCCTCGAGTGAGGTATTGTTCAGTAGGTATTTTAAAATAATTTGAAGGTTTCTTTGACAGTTTTTCAATATTAATTCCCGTTTACGAAATATTGAGTTTCAAAGTGGCCTTTTTAACGTGAGTTGCAAGATTCATCCTCTGACTTACAATAACATTATAAATGGTTTATTATAGGAAATAAATAGTTCTTTGCTTTAAAAAATAAATATATTTAATTTTAATACGTCTAAAGTTTGGACTGAGTTTAAAACCCACACACTACTGCTTGTGCACCCAGTCTAATCACGACTTAATTATTTGAATAAAAACTCCTAATAAGAACTTTTCATCAGTCCAAAAATAAGATAAAGATATGACACTTTTGCTTAAGATGTCTATGAAGGCCTGTGATTTTTTATAAATTTAGTAACAGAATATTTTACTATGTTATTTATACGGTGGCTATTAATTTCGCAGAAATTAATAGGTTACGAGAGCCGCCGTATTCAATGTTTCATATCAATAAAAAATACATCACTTTTATATTTAGGGTTCCGAATTATCGAAAAGTGGCGGGATGTCTATGGAACCCTATACATGTAGTATGCGTAGTCTGACATGCATTTGGCCACTTTTATTTATCTATGGGTCTGACAAAGCCAGATATATTTATTTATAATATTTTAATAAATTTTGTTAATTTATTTTATAAAAATGTTTACTATTTTAGGATTCACATGAAAAATGTAAAGTCAAAAGCACTAGTGCGTAATAAGCTGCTTTATGAACGTAAAAGCAGTGCAATATGGGCCACCCAACGAGCAAGATTGTTGAAAAAATACATAATTCTTACTAGTTGTATTAAAATTCCTTTTCCATCTATACATAATTTCCTTTTTGATTTTCAAAAACATTCGCCAAACATTCGCATAGATTCTTGCGAATGCGAATGCGAATGCGAATCTCAAAAAATATGCGAATATTCGCGAATGCGAATATTCGTTACATCACTAGTACACACCTACATTTGCTGTGACAGAATTACCCCTTAGAAACCCATTCAAAAACACAAAATCCACGGTGTACATAGGTAGCTACGAAAAGGCAGGATCATTTTAGTCAAAGTCAAAGCGTTTATTCTGTTTAGGCCTACGGGAGCACTTACACAAACCAAGTTACAATTGATGATCTAAAATGTAGGTGATTTGGTTACGTAATCACCAAAAATAATATCATCAGGCTGCTACGTCATCTGCCTGCATTGCACAATTAATCTAGTTGTTGAATGAAGTGATTCAAATTGCCAAAGTGACTGCACGTGACACTCACTCAGTATTTTGTGACGTCACTTCACAACTACTTACTCTGCATGACTGACATATTTGAATTATTACTTTATATCCGTTTTCTTTATACATGCTGAAATGGAAAACGTCTCGGGCCATTCATCATAGGTGTCGCGGCGGTGGCGCCAACGAATTTTGGTGGCACTGCGGTGTCACGGTCACGCGCGGTTGCGTCACGGTGGGCGAGGAACCGCGGCGTGCGGGCCGCGGGCGTTGCCGCCGGTGTGAGCGCGGCCTTACGCCTGCCTGTCCACTGATCTGGCTACACGAATCTAGGTTATGAGGACATTTTAATAAAGCCCCTTCAAGCGTGAATTTGTCTAAACATTCGCGCCTACCTACAACAGATAATGCATCTGAGATTATCTCAAACCGTGCGCAACATTAGTGATTTAGTAAACCATTCCTTCGAATAATAAGAGGTATTTTCGGTTGTTACCGTTGCTGAACTGTAAGTAATATCGATATTTTATTCGAAACCAATATTTTCGAAGTAACTAATAATGCTATACCGCTTCAATATCCGCTACACAAAGGAGCCACGAAGTTGGATGGAAGTCTCGATCTCAAACTCCTGATAAAAGATATTTAGCCAAGATAAACTTTCTATGCGGACTCTCCCGGCACCAAAAGGAACTTTATGAGAAGAATAAATTATGGGGGACCGGATCGCATAAGTAAACACGCCAAATAAGGGGCGACAGGATTAATTTTAGTACACCATCGACGGCAGCGGTGTAGTTGTGCATAATAATTCAAGGCAATAATAATTAATACACGTATTATAGATAGGTAGCCGGTGCACCGCGAATGAATGCCTGCTAATAGCTGCTATGATATAGGTACCTCGTACAGACACTCCACCTCATAAGAATGTCTCGCGTCGTCTATTGTCCGCGGTTAGTTTTATCTGCGCAACAATAACACCGTTTGTTCCGAGCTGACAGTGAGCAGTGAGCACTAAAAGCATTGCGACATAATGCAAATGGATCAAGGCCTAACAGGTCCGTGAACTAACAGATTTTCCAATAATTGGACCCGAACTACGTGAATAGGTATCTTTTTTGGATGAGGCTGCGCTGGCTTGTGAGATTTCGGATAGGCGCTTGATCACGAGTAGATCACCTATAACTACAACAGATGCGCATTATAATTCAACGTATTTTTGTAGGTAAGTCTGCAGCAATGTTGGAAGACGGATTAACCAATTTCTACACGTTTTTCGTTTGATACGTGACGTCGGCGAGGCGTGCGAAGTATTGAAAGTTATTAGGGATATTTTGGCGCAGCAATTAGATGTGGGTTAAAAAGTCAGCGAGATGGCTCTTTTTAATAAATCGGTTCTTTACCGACTTTACCAAGATATACACTTCAAGGATTCTAACATAAGGATTAAAGCGATTGAAGACTTCTATTTAGTCTAACTAAATCTAGATAGAGAATCTCAATGGTCTAAATAAGTACGTTTTCTAAAATATTTTTCTATTTGCCAACTTGTTTTAGAAAATTGATTAGTTCCTACAAAATACTTAATCGTTATTTCTTCAACAAAACCGTCAATTTGGTCTAAATATTCATAGAGTGACGCAGGCCGACACAGTAAACGGGGCAGAGGGATGACGGGCGGCCTGTCCCATGGCCCATTATTTAAATCCCTTCGGACGTGAGTTCCATTATCCCCCGCGCAACCCCAGCCCTTGAGTGGGCATGACGTCTCGCCAAATACGATGCGGATGTACAAAGAAAATACAGCTTAAACTACTTTTGTGTCGTTTCTTGTCAGAATGAAACAGAAAAGGACACTCTGTACGAACGAAGACACCTACATTGAACTGTAATTCATTGCGATATCGAAGGCACCTTTGGATTGATACCCTATACACAGCGGTGCGCCTTGGAAGACGCCCACGCCCAGCAATGGACTGCATTTTAGTGTGCAAACATTTAAATGAATGCAGTTTGGATTTATATTAAATTTTATTCACGAGTGTAGGTAGTTATTACAAAGTAAACCCTTTTATATCAGACATACCTACTCTCTTTCAGATATATCTTCACTATAGTTTCAGTTGGTCAGTTTTTTTGGACTGAGGGTCATCTAGATATTATAAAATCTACCTGTATCCATTAAATATGAATCTCGGTCTAAAATTGGTCAATGAAGATTAGATTACCCGCTCTGTTATTTATGAATATAGGTAGACAACTGAAACCAATTTGAGACGTTTTGTTGTTCGCTTTTGAAGGTGTTTTTGTTTGATGGAGCAGTAATAATTCATGGTATCGCGGCGTGACGGCCGCGCCGCGCCGCGGTGAGGACCAACACCGCCTCTTCCACCTACCTTTGATGAATTGAATAACATTCGACATGAAAGAGGGAAATAAAAGTCATTTAGGTAATCTTAAAAGTTATTGTTACAGGCGTAAATTAAATTAATGGCGGGAATAATCGAGGTTTGAAGAGATTAAAGCAGCGATATGTCTCGATGTATCAATTTGTAAAGATTTTACAATCAGTCGTGAACTTGCGTGCCGACACCAATTGGGCTACTTGTCTACTAACTCAAAACCATCGGTCGTTATTTTTGTAATTTCTTCATCGTCAATAATAAATTCTTGGCGGTCTTCATTGTTATGGCTTGGTAAAATTGTCAGTGTGATACTTTTATACAATTAAATAACTACTTCGTAAAAGTAAATGAATAACATGAATAAAAATAAACTATTATTTATTTCTACGAATGCAGTAGCATTCTAAAACCACTTTAGGGTTGAACCTACAATTAAATCTACCTCAAACCTACTTCTCCCTATGCTCTTTCTCGCTCCCTCACGTCATTCATACTTAAGGCCTCACCCTTGGAATTGAAGAGTTAGATACTTATAAAACAAATATATAACTGCATTTTACACTCTTTGTCCTGACGCGGACGGGGTGTCTAAGCCTCTAAACAATTGAATGCTTATTCTTTACTATAAATACGATACATATCGACGTTCTAAAGCGAAGACAGTTGATACATTATAAAATCCAGATAGCATTTAATCATCAAACTAGACATCTTACAAATTTGGCGTGATACCTATGTTTCTCTTGGCTTGTAACTTTTAAGGGTGATAATATGGAGCTAGAAGATTGTATAGACTAGCTAAGCTAGTAGTAAGTATTCCTCAATTGAAAATAATCTGGAGATATTCTTAATCCAAACCAAATCAACATGAAACGGACGACTAAACCAACTCTACGCATTTACAATTCCTTTATGTCTAGATTCCCCGATGGAATATGATCAGCATTAATTCAAAAAGACATCGAGACTCGAGAATCGAGATCTCGATGCTTTCACCCGTGACATTGACTTTTCGAGTTAATCGATAAGTTCAATTGTGGTTTTTTTACGAAACGTCCTCGTCTGGCATTTTATTGTTGAACAATTTTACATTATCCATGGAGGCGACGTCCTTTTGATGCGACGATGTTTAATTAACTACGAGATGAAGATGATGTCCATGACTTAATTTTATTTTGTAAAATTTGAATTGCTATTATACTTTTCGGAGCCACGTGAAGAACTAAATAAGTAACATAAGTAACTAATTTAATGGAAAAGAATCTCTGACTTCCGATTACTCACTATATTTATTCTACAAGTTAAATTTATCACTGATCCTTAATTATTCCAAGCTTTCTTTCACGGAACCCCTAATAAAACTGGACCCTGGGACCCTCATAAAACCACGCACACATAATGAGTATTCCGCTGCCGTTCGTTTAAGTAACACTAACCCAGGGATCAATCCTCTTAATATTTCACGTGTCACCTTGGAAACAATAGAGGGTCACCCAAGTCACGTTGCATTAAATTGTTAATACGCCGTTAACCTTTGAACGTTGGCACTTATGGTTATCGATCGACATTACAGGAATTGAATTCTTTCTTCGAATTTTGAATGTAAGTAAATAAAGTTTATTTTACGGTTTTTGTATAAGCTCGATCAATGGTACAATAAAACAAGGTTTTTTGTGACCGCTAGGTCACGTGACTGAGCCCAAGACTACGTCATCGGCTTATAATGAACCTTATTTTTATTTATTGAATGGCAGCACTGATCATGACGCCTTAGGCCCTCGTGGGAAGAGAATACCTTGTGAAGCATAATTAATGTACAATGGATTATCAGTTAACTAGGACTGGGTAGGTATTGGATGATTCAAATGCCAGTCACAGATTTAAACAATTGTTAAATACCAGTATTATAGGGCGTAATTAATATAAGTATGTAAACATCTTAATTATTCTGTCTTAATTATTATTACTTACTTCTTAATTATTATACTTACGTTTTCTTAATTTATACAGAGTGTAACAAAAGTCCAAAATAATAATTTAAATACTTTTATGATAGATGCTTATTAAAGACAAAAGATAGGTAATAATTATCATATTTTATATTTAACGGAACTTTGAAGGTTTGTCACAAGTACTTGTTTCGGCCTTAGAACCCATCCGATGGCTTAGAAACTACATTCACGAGTAGCAGCAAGCAATATTCAAGAAATAGTAAGTAAACATTTTATTTTATAATAATATTATATTTTATGAAATTTGCAGGTACAAATAAAATATAAATACCTATTGTGTTTGATCTTCGATAAATTTTTAGGTCTATGTCCTACACTTATCCACAAATAGGTATTAATTCGGATTTTTTAAACAGCCTGTATATATATTATACGAAAGTTATGAAACCACGGCTTAATTCTGATTCGTATCCCGCAGAGACAATGTCATTTGCATAATAACATACCATACGAATTAGTTAGAACGAAATAAGTTGTTGACCCGCTTGCAAGTGAGAGGGAAACATGCAGGGAAATCAAAGGAAATCTTTCTAGTAACAGCTAACCTTTGTACATACTTAATTCCTATGTCATAACATAGGAATTAGAATAAGAACTACCTTTTGTACCTACCTAGTTCAAACATGTGTGCGTAAGTATATGCAATAATTAACCTTAGGTAATAAGTGTTCATTACTCAAGTTACGTATTTGATTCTATAGTTCAGACAATTGTCTAATGTAAGAACTGTCAAAAGTTATAATTCTAGCCATGCCATAAAGGCCATTGTTGTTACTTAAGCAAAATATTTAACCATTTTTTAACACTCTTTTGACTGTTACATTACTTGTATGTGGAAACATAATATGTTTCAAAAGTACAAATTAAAATTTCGGGGTTTGAAAAATTTCAACAAAACTCAAATTTAGTAAAAGAACCACCAATTTTTTTCAAAAACTATGCATAAATTGCCCAAAAAACATTGAATGTGCTAGTGGCTGCTAAACTTAAATGTAGGTTGTACTGTTTTCTAGGCCATGGATGAGTTCTAAGGCTATAACACGAATGTTTTGACAAATATTAAAAATGGCCCGTAACTCAGAAAATATGATAAGTACTTACCGTATCTGTAAGTACCTAAATTTATTATTTTAGACTCTCCAAACACCCTATACAATGCACTTTATTTATTAAAAAACCGGACAAGTGCGAGTAGAACTCGCGCCCTGAGGGTTCCGTACAACATTTTATTATGATTTTAGATAGTTTTTCCATTCCTGGATTCCAATATCGATACCGGCCGATATATTTTAATAATAAATAGTTCCCAAAAATTCTTAAACAAATTCAGGAACCCAATACAAACTGCAACCAAACTGAATACAAACTAAAATACTTAGAGGTGGAATTTAACAAAACGCTGAAATTAATATTTTTTATTCATAATAAGTAGCCTCAATACTTATTTTCATCTCTCTAGGTTCATTTTTTACCCCATACAAAGTTTCACCCCCTATTTTATGCACTTAGGGGTGGAATTTTCTAAAATCCTTTCTTAGTGGATACTTGCGGCATATAAGGTACTTACTGTCAAAATTTCATGACTCTAACACCAGCGGTTTGGGCTGTGCATTGATTCCTTTGTATTCATAAGTGAATTTGCGAAAAGTATCAAAATATGTGACATAAATCACCGTATCTTTTGATTGCGTTGACTTAGAAGCCTAATTTTTGTACACCTACAAGGGACCATAGCATTTGAAATTTGGTATTAATTTCAACTTGATAACTCTACCCGTTTCTGAGAAAAAAGGTCTTGACAGACAGACAGACAGACAGACAGACGGACAACAAAGTGATCCTATAAGGGTTCCGGTTTTTCCTTGTAAGGTCCGGAACCCTAAAAATCCAAAAGTTATAATTATCCTTAGCTAAAGAAGCTATAAAGAAATTACTTAAGAATAAATAATGACTCATCGATTCAGGTATGTACGTCTCATGTTACTTAAGTGCATGAAGTACTTAACATCTATGAAAACATTTCTGGTTCATTTGCAAGCGTCTCGCAACAATGTGGCACGAAACAATGTACACGGTCAAGCTCGCCAAAGCAAAAGTGTTTCAATTAGTACTATTATCGAGTGTTTAGTTGTTGCATTAGAGCAGCTGGTCGGAGGGCACGGGGCGCAGCAGGGCCGACCGCGGCGACAGTAATTATCGCGCCGTGTCGACGACTCCGGGCAGAGCGTTCACCCCGATAGGGTACAATACGCAACTGTCGGGACCAGCTATCACAAATCTGGGACGAGCACGCACTCCGAGCCGCGAGCGCGAGATGCAACGTACTCATCGTAATTGGTCCTTAGTAGGTTTGCATGTCAGCGAATGCTGCGAGCCGACGATCATACTAGGTATCTGAACAGTAACAGTAACAAATGTTTCGTGTAATGAAGTTTCATTATAACGTTCCAATTTCTAGAAAAATCTGATTCCCAATATAGGTACGCACATACATATACATACTTACTGTTACTAATGATGTGGCAATTTACATAAATAATTTTCCTGCAGGAGGGATATTATTTTCCTTATGTCAGTACTAGTGTAATACTTACATTGCATTATCCCAGCAGCAGTACCAACTAACAAACAAATCCCTTGGTATTTGATTGTTGTTTTTTTATGTGTCATCGTGACACTTGCAAGTTGTCCAGTAGGTAATGAATATAGATAAGTAAGTCCTTTATATAATAATATTAACTTCCACAAAAAGTTGCAAGTATGTAGCGCATAAATAACCACTGTATGTGAAGAACAAACCTGTAGGTTGCTTTTTTATTGTCTACGATGTTGACCATAAGTTGCCATAACAGCTTTAGCGGGCAGACCTTATTGGCTGCATGTAGCAGTAGGTTCCCACGTACTCGCCTCATGATCGTACACTATAACACCATGGAAGGATTGTTCAAACAAACTTGTACTTTACGACAAGGATAAATAGGTAAGTAATTATTCAGGTAGCACGCATGTGTCGTAAGCGCAAGTCGGGCGAGGCACCGTGATCAGCGCGGCGGCGGCACGCTGATCGCGCGAGCAGCCGCGCGACGACGCATACGGCTCACGGCCGCCGGCCGCCCACTCTCCTCTTAAACCCATATAAAGTATTGGGTGCTCAACTACACACAATAATATTCATATTTTTATATCAGTGAGGCAATATGCTAATTGAGAAACAATCACCTACTGACATATCCTTTCGGACCGTGTAATATTGTCGAAACACCTTGTTTATTATACTTACGTGACGTAAATTCGTGTTAATTGACGATTATATGCTTAAGTACCATTATTCAATCGCAAATTGTGGCTGTATGAGTCAAATTAAATGGAAATAATTAATCGTTGTTAACCCTTTAACTTAGCGCTTATGTAACAACAACTTATTTATTAGGAAATCTATCTAAGAACAACATTAAAGTTACCTAACTCTGGTAACATTTAGCACCTAATAAATTATTTACACTCTACCCTGTTCATAGATTACCCGAAAAGATACCGACTAGGTACTTAAAAAGATGTTTTTACCTTTATAATAAGTGAGTAAGACGATATGTATCTTTCTTGAAACTGGTAATTGATCACCGGCCATACAGAAGTGCACGAGAAAATGAACCTTAATGCGCTAACTATAATGGTACCTAGGTACAATGTGCATCATAAACTTTCTGTGCACACAATTAAGGTCGCCCTATTTAGACAGACTGCATTTGGAATGCAATATTGCAGTTTTGATTCAGTTACGATGCAGTTCATATAACTGCATCGAAACTGCATACCAACTGCACGACGACTACAAACAGACTGGCAGTCCACTTGCAGTCAGCGTGCAACTGCAACCAGACTGCAACTTTGCAGTCGGCTTGCAGTTCGTCTGAATAGATCCTTAGCCGAAGGCAACGTCGCATTGTTCTAGACTTCAACTAGTCTATCTACATTCCGCGTCGGGTGTCAGCAAGCAGTCAGCCGCCTCTGACGCGGCCGCGGAGCGCGGGACGCAGGCGGGGGCGGTATTATCACCATATTAACAAGCACATGTACACATTTGTTCATCTATATGGTAGCTTCTTTTTTCAAAACAGCCTAGATCGGTCTCAAGAGATAACATCATTCTGGTAATCAATAAATGAAGTGCTAACTCGGCAAAATTGGCAGTAAACCATCTCTTTGGCATTTAAATTGGCATGTAAACTGCGGTATTTTCTTATCAGCTTTTGACCAGACTCTTTGAGTTTAAATCACCACACAAACCTAATAGCATAAAACATGTAAAAATATGTAGTATGTGCAATTACCAAACTATCTATACAAATAAATAAAATTGGAGTGTCTGTTTGTAATATAAAAATAACACCTTTTCACTAAATGCATATGAAAGTACATACGACACCTATAGCAAAAACGCGATTTAATTTTTTTTGTCTGTCTGTCTGTGTGTTTGTTCCGGGTAATCTCCGAAACGGCTGGACCGATTTTGACGGGACTTTGACTGGCAGATAGCTGATGTTATAGGGAGTAACTTAGACTACTTTTATTTTAGAAAAACAAAATATTAAAAATTTTGTAATCAGCGTGTTGGAACGTGAATTAGCTAATCCACACTTTATAGAAGTCCAGTTTTATCTTACATGAGGTAAGAAAATAGCATACAAGCCATGGGATAAACAAACCACTATCACGCTCTCCCATTCCTGATTACCAAGGAAACCGCTGTACCCATAGTCAATGATCTATAAAACGCAGAGATCCGTCCTCTGGCTTATTATGAGGTCGATTGTGTTCAAACAATGCGTCATTACCTCTCTCCGAGGCGTATTCCCGCGATCTCGAGGCAAAACTTCTCTAGTAATTACATACTACGACACCTCGTGTAGTGAAAGCTTCCTAGTAGCCACGAAATTGAGATTATTGTTTACCGTTAAGTGCTTTACGATAGTGCCTCCGTCTTGGTTGACAAAGGTTTGTCGGTCATCATCATTATATCCATTTGTATTAAGTAAGCATTATCATTAGTCTCTGATGCATCTGCCATGAAAATACCAAACCGACTGACCAGTTATTATTGTAGTTTTAATATTGAGAAGGTTCCCGTTGCCTCCTTCTGTACATCAAAAATAACAGTAAAGCTTAGCATTATGGTTTTAATAACCTTAGAGAGGCGTGTGTATGTAACGGGAACAATCTTAGGGACGACCGGGAGAGACTACGGAATAGGTCGTCCTCAACAGTACAGCGTCTAAAATACCGTCAGTATTTACCCTAAACCATATTATGGTCTATAAACAGATTCTCAATACGAAATAAATACAAAATAATAGAAGGTGTTAGCAACTCATATTTTTTCCTTGATAAAAGAGTATGAATAAAATAATTTTCGTCCTCCGTCGTATAATATCAACCTATCCAATTTGGCTTTCTATTAACCCACATACAATGTATTTTTAACATTATTTTTGGTTTATCTACTTATCAAATTGGAAATTACAGTATCAAGTACAGAGATAAGATTTGCGGCGATCGTTGACTTCGAAATAAGGTGTTAAATGGCGCAATAAATTCAAACTAAGGAATAAAACAAATACACAGTCTATTGACATCGTCTTCGCTCTTATGTACATGATATTCTAATATGACGACAGTCAGTGAAACTCAAAGTCAGTAGGTACTTTCCTAACTCTTCATTGATGGTTGAAATTGGTAAACCATCTCACAGCAGACTCTTGACTCAATTTGTATCTTAACTGTGCTGATCTATCGATCCCAACTACGACTTCCACACAGTAAATGGTACAGTAGCGCGTGTTTGGCCGGCTCTGTTTGTTTGGGCTGGCTCCCCGCGGCACGACGCTGCTTTAATAGACACAGCTTCTTAAACGAGTTAATTAATCATGGTTAAACATCGCCTAATTCCAACGGTATCACTGGCCTAATAACTCAATCCTTGCGAGGGAACACTGGGACAAACGTCCTCAGATTGTGTACAAATAAGATCTATTTACGACTCTACAAAATGTCATCTCAAAATTAGACTCAATTTGTATGCGTACACACATTGAGAATAATGAAAACACCATCCTCAAAATGTAGAGTTATAAAAAAATCTACGTCTATGATTATTACGATGTATCCAAAACAGTTCAAAACCTTTAAAACACACAAAACGAACTTCACGCGTGATTTGAGACATCTTTATTGTTTAAGAGATTAGTGACCAGAATTAGCCGGTTGCGGGTAGTTGAAACACAAGGGAACGGAAGACGAGGGGCGAGGCGAGAAAGGAGTATAACGCAAATAGCCACCTGACCCGGCCATTGACTCGGTTTATCCTAATCCGTCCCACTACTCCAGTTCAGCCCTCGCGCCGCCACTCGCCGCAATCCCAATATAGGTACCTTACACCTTAACCTCAGAAGAAAATAATAACATAGATGGAGTGCGTAGATCTGGTATACTATCATTTACTGATCGTTATTCGCGACAGGCGATCGGAAGCGTGCGTCTAATCATTAAAGAAAATCGTAGACTTAAAAAAGCTAAAACATGATCAAATCATAAAAATAACACTGGATTGAGATTTATGACTTTCGCTGGCTTCACTAAATTGTTCTATCTAAGTTTTCGTCTGAGACCTTAACATGCTTTGAAACTTAAAGAACTCATAAAATAATAATATCATCCATGCTACAACTTGAACTTTCACATGACCTAATACAGCAGCTGTTTCGCAAGCCATGTGCAAAATTTGATTAACACTAGACATTAATTCTAATGCATATATATACATCACGCACTAGATATAATTATTGTTATTAATCTCGTACGAAATAAAACGCAATATGGGTTACAATATTATTTATATCGTACAATGCGCAGCAGATGTGAAAACACTAACCCTGCGGCCGCTACCGAATGAAAATAAATATCTCCTCATGGTCTATGCAAACAAACACATCAACCTACTTTTATATTTAGAGTGGTGGTACTTGAAAGTTCGCTCATTCTTCCTTTATATCTTCATAAGCTTTGGATTAAAAATGTTTCAGTGGGATTGTTGGTTGTAAATATGTTTTTATTTGACTGCTGTATGTATATTTTTTGTAGTATAAATATCTACATTGTTTTATTCGTAGCGAAGGAGGGTGGATGTACGAGTATAGCACAATGAACGACATCCCAATTGCACGGTCCTATGGAGTACAGTGGGCCTAATCCCACATTATGGTAATGTTTGCGTGGCGGCACTGGTGACCCTCAACAAGTCTTCCTTGCGTGCAAGGACGCACTTTTTACACACTTATGTATACATACTATTTTTATACAAATACATACTATCTAAATATATATAACTCAAAGGTGACTGACTGACATAGTGATCTATCAACGCACAGCCCAAACCACTGGACGGATCGGGCTGAAATTTGGCATGCAGGTAGATGTTATGTCGTAGCCATCCGCTAAGAAAGGATTTTGATTAATTCTACCCCCAAGGGGATAAGAATGGGGATGAAAGTTTGTATTAAACTTTGTCAATTCAATTCCTTTTCACTAAATGCATATGAAAGTACATACGACGCCTATAGCAAAAACACGATTGAAAACATTTTTGTCTGTCTGTCTGTATGTGTGTTTGTTCCGGGTAATCTCTGGTAGACTTTCACTGGTAGATAGCTGATATTATAAGCAGTAACTTAGACTACTTTTATTTTAGAAAAACCAAATATAAAAAATGGGTCCTGCCGCGCGGGCTCATAACGCGGGAGCGGGCGTTTTTTAGTTAAATTCCACGCGGACGAAGTCGCGGGCACAGCTAGTTTTTATATATAACAATGTCGGCAAACTAGCGTACGAGCCGCCTGATGTTAGGCAGTTACCGCAGCCTATAGATGCGTGCAATACCAGAGGCATTGCCCGCACGTTGCCAAACTGTAGGTGGGACAGAGGGATTACTTTACGCCGATCTTCTCTAAGTGGTACTACCCCGGCGATCCAGGCTGTATTTGAACTGCAGTCAATTGCCTAATTGGCGTAGAAAAAAACTATCCTACTAATATTATAAATGTGAAAGTTTGTGAGTGTGGATGTATGTTTGTTACTCCTTCACGCAAAAACTACTGAACGGATTTGGATGAAATTTGGAACACAGATAGTTTATAACCGGGATTAACATATAGGATACTTTTTATCCCGATAATCCCGAAATTTTTGTTACGTTAAATACTACGCTGACGAAGTCCGTGGGCACAGCTAGTGTATTTATATAAATAATACGCCTATAACCTAAATCTACAAAATAACCTGATTATTTCGTAACACTACAATGTAACATGGCACGAATTCGATACGTTGTAACACGTTCAATGGACAAAACTACAAAAGAAACTAAAAGTGAAATAGAAGGACGCAGTAGTTTCTAAACACATTAATAATGTTTAGAAACGGAGGTAGCTAGCACGAAGACAAGTGGAGTCGATCTGACAATGGTCGGCGCTGGATACGCCCCCGCTGACCATTTATTACGGAACGAACTTACAGGTACGGCCGCATCATTGAATCCATAACGAGGACTATCAATCTATATCGACATTAATGTTTAGTGCAAAATACAGTTACGTAGTAAAAAAGGCAAAGCTAGGTAGCAGTAAATAGGGCGGTGCCAGCGGGGCCTAGGCACAGGGCGGCCAGGGGGGGTATTCACAGGTGACGAAAAGATTTCGTATACGAAACGACAGCTTCCATCCTTCTTCTAATTCATTTGTAAAAAAGGGTAGCTGTCGTTTCCGAAATCAGACACTTTCTCCCAACTGTTGAATACTCCCCTGGACCAAGTTTTCAAGGGTGCAGTTTAGGAGCTCGCACCGGGCACATAAAAGGCTGCTTACGGCACTGGTATTGGGTGGCGTGCGCCGAGCTCACCCCGCTCCGCTGGTTCTGTCAGCTCCACTGTCAAACGCACACTTTCAACTTGGGATTCACACGCTTTGTTCAAATACAATGACTCTCTACGTTCTTTTTGTTTTCGTTCAGACGACCTTTGTTGATAATAAACAATATCGCGACTTTAATGAAAGAAATCATGTGGCGTGAGATTTTTATACTTATCATTTATATTGCAATTTACGCATTCCTACTGTATTGTCATACTTATATAGGCCATTAAAATACACGCAGGGAGGTATCAAAAAGTTACAAGGCTTTTCAAAATGAGTCTTAAATTTCCGAGTCATAATTGCCGTAGTATTGTTGTAATACGCTTTTAATGCTCCGTAAAACTATTCAGCAACAAATGCAAGGATTTCGCGGTTCTTCCCACGTCCGCCGAATTGGTTTACGTCAGTGCGCCCATTACATTATGCCCAAAATACACGCCACACGAGCTACACCCGCTCAAAAAGCGTGTCAATCAATTCACATTAGGCTTGCGTTGATGGCGCTTCAAACATCCAGTGCGAATAGACGTACCGTCGATAAAAATAATGTTAGTTACGCAATCGTATTTTCAAGATCGAGTCATTTTATACGCCGTTTAATTAGAATTATGGTAGAAGAAAGTTGTCGACCTGTTTGCATACTTACTTCTTCGTTGGCGTCGGTGGTGCAAGTGAGTTATGTAACGCGATTGTTGAGGCAGTGCGCGTGACATTTACGCGGGGATCGACTCGTGCGCAGCCTCCAGCTTCGCCCCAAATTGACTTCTGGCCTTCGGTTCGCTGAAGTGGGACACCACGCATGCGCCTTGTGAGATACTATCTCTGCGCCACTCGACGCCGACCACTTGCACTGCGCATGAACACTAAATAACCTGTCATCGCGAGCCGATCTGTACTCATTGTTTGTGTCTACTTTCTAATGTTTATGATTAATTGCATCCAACATTACAGCTTGTATTGCATTGCATTTAAAGTATTCTATAGGTTGTTTATAAAAATAATTGATAACACATAATTACGGGACCTTGTTACGTTTCACGACTTTTATGAGCCAGCCCTAATTGTGCTATAAAGAACGCTTCTTTTTGCAGAGAATGCAGAGTATGTCAGGGTCCGGTTTTTGCGGGTAAATCAAATACTGGTTTTAATAACTGGCAATAATCTTCTGAGAATGCGGAACATTCTTCGTATTAATACCTATGGTCTTCAAGAATTCCTGAAGCCACTTATGTGACCGACCGAGTAACATCTACTTAGCATTTCTCATTGCTAAACAATAACTCCAACCACGGATTATATTATTCATTGGCATTATCTACATACGATTTGTTCATTTATACCGAACAGAGGAGGTTCGAGATGGAGTCGTACGACGCGTGTTATGAAAACGAAGACCGGTTTCGAAAATATATCAATTGAAAACCCTGCATTGCAAGTATAATGTTATTGTGCAGCGGCTTGCAACACCGACGACATGACGGATTATGAGACAGACTGCGACCGCACTGCGACCTGGCCAGATGCGCAATTAACAACGCCTTTACCATCATTCAATATGCCACATCGGTTCAGATGCATTTGACTCACCGAACAGAGAAAGTACCCGCACTCACAAGATTCAAAGAACATTGCGACGCTTTATTACGCGGGGATCAAGTTTCATTGTCTTTATACTTACCTACCTATTGACGATTTGCATAACAGCTGACGAAGTTACTGGTATTAAGAAAGGTTGTATAATCGTTCCGAAATGAATACCAGTTGTGTATGCGACACCTGATTTGAATATGCAACCGCGTGGTCGTTTCCAAATTCATTCATAAACTTGTCAATGAATATATCACGTTTTTTAGGCCACTTCGCACTATCAGAGTAAACTCTGCAATCAGTTTTTGCCAGCGTTTGATTGGTCAGGCTTTATCTGACGTTTGCCAATATGCCCTTGGTAACTTCCTATGCTAGTAATTGCATCTGTTTATAGTTTTCCTTTTGATCATACGCACGAGCTCAGGTCGTGTAAAAATGGTGTTACCGTTAGATATGTGTCATCGCGTCCTCGATACGGCCGCGAGCGCTCAGTGCCCAAACCTGTTCTTACACTCGTAGGTACCCTTATTGCTATGGTACAATTAACAAATTCGCAACGCAACACATTTCTGCATTACTGGTTGGTAATCCTTTTTACTTTGACACCATAAGGAAATTTCCAGTAAATTTAGTTTTAACTTAATCAAGCTCGTTAATTTCACCTTGAACCATATACTAACCACGAATACACGTATTCATTTCTCGTTAGCACTTAAGCAAGTGGTTAAAATAAAAAGTAAATTCGCCATTCTGTACCTATTTCAAGGCTTCAAAAATAGTCACAGGTATCCATGTTTGATGAGCCGTTATCAACAGGCATAAAATAGAGGTCGTGTGGCTAAAATTATGTATGATTACAGGCATGGTCTACTTAGCGACAGATGTATGTATCATCTATCTCCTGGCGGACGGAGCGGAGCAGATGCAGACGTGAGAGCAGCGCCAACTAGCCACCTTCCATTGTTAGCAGGAATTAACGGTGAAGCCGTGACCTAGAAGTATTTTATTACGTATTATGTTTTCATAACTGAAATATGGACTGAGAAGCATACCAATCGCGGATAAGGAAGGCTGACATCAAAAAAACCCAAACACGTATGCACTAAGTGAGGTCAATATAAATATATTTATACTTACCTGTTTATATATATTTGGTAAATCAATTAGTGAAACTGTTGGTACAATGCTAGGTCAGAAGTATAAAATAAACTGTGCCACGTTATAATTAGGAAAGACAATTAATTACAATGTAGAGAAATGTCGTTGAATCAACATGCCCGGCAGGCACATCAATTGTAAACCTTTAATAAAACACGCTTTTTAATTATTTTATTCCTGATACAGGCATCATATATTTCATTTCTGTGAGCATCGTGGGAGTAGTATATCTTACTCCTTGTCCAATACATTACACTTTCGTTCTAGTAGCCGATATCCCAAGCCGGTTCCTCATAAATGCAATGGCGGAAGTCGAAACTCTCCGCTATAATACACGCTGAACCGTCGGATTTTACAGTTAGTTTCGTTTGAACAGTACCTCGTGTATGACGACAATAGTATTCACATTACTCACCGCCTGTACCTTCTAGCCTTCTACCTCTGCGGAAACTTCGCTCGTTAGGTATTCAACTAACAACAATATTCATCAGAATATTGCCTGCACGTTCTAGAAGTTATGTCCGTTCATAACATGCAAAGATCTGCAGATACGTAATCAATATTGATAAGATAGCGCGCACAAAATCTACCTTAACTACTGCAGCTTTATCAATTTGTTTACTCATACCTTATTATAATATACTTATAGCCTTTTTCAACGAAATTCGTAATCATCAGTCTGTGTCATACGCAAATAAGTACCTATAATATTAAGCAAATTGGGTCAGTCATAATATTTCTAACAAATCCCAAAAATATTTAAACTGTTACTTCCCATCAATTTAACAAATTGGAAGGGAAGTATACCAATTAAGGAGACTCACACTTGGCTCAGTGATATTTCTTAGAAAGATGTCGTTAACAATTCATTGAAGTGCACTAACGACATATAATGACTCAACAGTAATGACGTTGGAGACGCTGGACATCCAAGGCAAACACAGTGATTAGAACACAAACCGACTTATCGCGTGAATAACAAATGTTCCAGCTTAGTAGCCATCGCCGCTTTCTACAGATAAAAATTAATCATCACCCGAACACGAAACTGTTGCTTTAAGAGATAATGCCTGATGGTGCAATAATAACCATTAAAATATTGTTCTTGACTATTGCAAAGACGACAATAGTGGATGAACACATCTGACATCTTTTTTACGTAAATATTTTGTTGAAATAACTTCATCTAAATCATTTAAGTCCTAATCAATAATTTTGAGCGAAACCGCGTCAATACGCGTCAATCACAGCCATTTCCTCGGAGTCATGTAAAAACATTCCGATAACAAGGTCTTCCAGATAAACTGAGTCACGTCAATGTTATCTAATCGTGCGGTTTCCTATTGCGTTGCATTAAGCATTTCTATAGTATTAGCACAATCAGACAGAGCCTCAAAAACACATTTATGAGTCAATCAAAACCACTGACCCTGTTTGGATGTCCTGAATTTGTATATTCCTGCAACTGGGACATGTTCAATAGAAATTAATGAAACGATCATCATTTATTTACGCAGACAAGTTGTTTTTCTAGACTATACGACTACTAAAATGAAAATTAATGAAATAAATTGCTTTTATTCGATTGCCTCACGAACTGGCAACGGTAGTAATCAGAACGTAGAATGTAACTAGACTCTTATTGATTACATTCATAAATATTTGGTCCATTTTGATTTGTATGTTTTGAAATGAGAGAAGGTATCAGTCACATGCCCATCTGTGACATTACATAAACGTTCCCATAACTATATCTATGTGAGGCAAGTAGGTACCTACGAAATGTTTTAAATGTAATGAACAAAGCAATGAAGTGTTGAATACAAAGATCATAATATAGGACGTAAGTATGTATTTGTCACAACTAATGTATGTAGTTACGTTGCCATAATAGTATGTATATTAGCTATGACATGCGCGCTTCGTGTGTGTGCGTGAGTGGTTGCATGTGTGCAGTATTGTATGATGTGATGTATGTATGAAGCGCTTATCGCTCGGCAGGAAGAGGCTTGGTTTATTATTCGTGTCGTGCACCGTGTGGCTGCTCGCGCCGGCCTCGCGCCAGGATAATTGCTTCGTCTCTCCTTCCCCGGCCAGATACCTTAGGCGACAATAACGGAACACCATGATATGATCTCTAATTAACTGAGAAAATCATACGCGTCAACGGTTTAAGTATTGGTATAAACACCGCAACTAGCCGCCTCCATCAATCGCAGTTATCGGGGAACTTGTGAACGTTGAAATGTTGCTGAGGAAATTGGTCAGCTATCGTCTGGACAAGTCCTGAGATAACAGATCATCAGCTGCTGACATTTTATCACTGGACCTTTTAATAGAGTCTAGAAAACTTTCTAGATAAGTACCTACATACCTATATGGACGTATGTTTCTTAACGAAGTCACTTTTGACTCTAGATGCTTAGTATACAAACACCGCATCCTGACCCAAAAGTTGTATTTGTTTAGGATTTCAGTAAAGCAAACCCAACTCGATCTTATCTGGTGAGTTATGTAAGCCACTTGTTAGATAATAGTAAACCCAAAGGAACTCAGAAATTTGTCTTAGATTCTAGACAAGGGTACCTCCAAAGAATTTGTAAAATACCAATTCTTTGGTACCTACCTACTTAGACTGAGACCATTTCTGTACTAGACCTGATCGTTATCTGCTTTAATTCTTCCTCATCCTCTAAGTGTTGGTCAACATTAAATAACAATTATACCTACTTACACCTATGACTCTATATTTTAGTTGCAAAAATATTATATTCCTACTCTTGCAGTGTGTAACTAGGTAGCTATAGTCGCAATACTCGCATTCTACAGTCTAAACCTGTCCAATGTTGCAGGCATCCAGAATATTAACGGTACTTATTAAATTTTGCGCACTTACGGTTAATTCAGAGAAAGATACACAAAGTAGTTGTTTATCGTGTTTATTGTTTTATTGGGATGTAGATCGGCGCGAGGGGTCGGGGCGGGCGGGCCCCGCCGCCCCGCCGCCCCGCCGCCGACGCAGGCCGCCCCCCGACCAACTGGTTTGACTGCAGGGTGCAACTTCGGGTCAACCACTCACCTTACTGATCCAAACACGTAGGCTGAACGGCGAAAATCCACCACCTACACATATTACTTTCTGATTAGAGCTTGTAACACCAGCTACCTGAATTTTACAACTTTGCGCCACATTATGCATGCAAGAGATACTAAATCTCGTGTTGCGTTCTTGATATTTGACGCCTATTTGAGATGCAAGTAACAGGAAAAGCATTCGTTTCCAATACGATTGCCGACAGCGTAATCAGGTCACCTCTGTACAATTAACTAATTAGCAAATGATAATAATCCTGTACATTTGACGACCGCTTGGCCCAGTGGTTCGAGCGTAGGCCGCTCGGCTCACTGCACATCGTGGTTGCGGGTTCGATTCCCGCCGGGGCAAATTTCGGAAATAGCCTTTCGTAATTTGCCCGGGTCTGGGTGTCACTGGGATCGCCCCCAGTCCATTTTACGGTACCCATAGTAAAAGCTTTGCTTAGTTTGGGACCATACAGTTGGTGTGTCAGTCTGACGATATTTATCATTATTGATTTATTTGTAGCCATTAGTAAAAACACCTACCGTTATCTGTATCTTTCCATAAGGAAATATTTAAAGTTAATTACGGGACAATATCCTTCTTTGTTTCAAATAAACCCGAGTCATTACTTAGGTCGTAGTCATCACCGTGTAATGGTCATACAGTTGGTGTAAGTACGTACCTAGCTAGCAGTCAGCAAATACGGCGTATCTGTACCCACGTGAAAACGACATCTGTCCGTTGCTTAACTAGTTTCATTTACAAGTTTACCCACAAGTGCGGTATAATGATACTTCAATAAATAGCCACTCTGTATAAAAACGTCTTTGTAAACGAGATGAGAACCATTTGCATTTGCACTTAGCAGGGATGTGTATGAAAAACATAAAAATAAATAAGAGGAACAGTTAGTTCGCCCGCAGCAGGCCGCAACTTGAGATGCGCCCGCGCACGACCTGAGAGATTCGTGCGTGTGGCCAGACCCGACGTAGATCAATGCAGATATTAACAAGTTTATAGGCAAACAAATCAAGTCCACCTTTACGAACATAAGAAACGTTCGTTAAATTACATTTAAAATTATCACATCGACCGCATAACGTTGGGTCAAAAAATAAAACATGTCATGTCTAGTTAAAGAGTTAAAATGTCTACAGAGAGAGCCGGATGAGCCAATCAGCGCAAAATGAGTCACACGCACCACGCAAGAGATGCGCGCGCGCTCCCGGCGCGCCCGGGCGGCCTGTACCACAGATATAGATTTACATAGATAACGCAAATGTATGTACTTAGCGTGTCCGAAAACCCCGACAAAGCGTCAAGGTTGGTCGCCGATAACTTCCATTCCTCGCGACTACAGATATAAAAATATTATGAGTATGAGCGAGATAATCACTCAAGAGAATCGTAGCGGGCGGAGGGGCATCGGCGGCATCGGTGTCTTTGAATCGGTTTGGATTTCCCGCCATCTGTGACGTCACACTAGGTGTTAAAAATTTGGCACGCTTGTTTCAATACAAATCGTGATACTTGCGTTATGTAAATCTATATCTGTGGCCTGTACAGTGACATCGGCCCGTATTATGTGCATGTCTCCTCATGGGGTGGCCAGATGAATATCTCGCATGAATTGCGGAACATAGTGGACTATTGTGTGATTAATTGCTTTTAAATACTGGCCCTCGTTTGTTCCATACTTTTTGGGGCATAAAGAAAAAGTCGAAATGTATGAACCCCGAGGCGTGCCATGTGGTGTTAAAAGATGACTAAGACAAGGGAAAAAATCCTCAGCACCGTAGCGTAGCGTTGAACGACAATACAACCATTGAACACCACTAAATCAAACTAGTTTGTACAAACTACAGCATACGTAGAAAAACTACTTTTTTCTAAAACGAGACAGAATAAAGATAGCAGTTCTTTTTTCATAGTCATCATACTAATCATACTAATATTATAAAGAGGAAAACTTTGTTTGTTTGATTGTAATGAATAGGCTCCGCAACTACTGAACCGATTTGAAAAATTATTTTACTGTTGGGAAGCTACACTATCCCCGGGTGACATAGGCTATAATATATTTTCAAAAAAATTAGGGATCCTTACTAAAACTCGAATAATGTAACCGCAATGTACCCGTGCGAAGCCGGGGCGGGCCGCTAGTATCTTATAATAATAGGTATCTTAGGTATACTGGATTAAAAACCCCGTCTTCCTATTATGGAGAGCTGTCTCACTCGCACTCAGCAATAACTAAGGGCCCAGATGAGCGGCGCAACTGTGCAAGCGATGCGCGATGGGCCGTCATATTATCTTGTCTTGTGACGCGGTGCCACTGTGCTGCTGAGGTCGTAATCCGCATTAAATAAATGTGCTCCAATTGAAACCTTATATTAAGACAACTAGGCAGTACTTTCAAAGTATGAATTCATGAAATGCAATCCATTTGAGACTTTATTTTATGGCATAATAAGTAAGCGTTAGTGGTATGTATTTGTGCATCCGTTCCTGCATTATGCTTCCATAATTGTGGCAGAGGTAGGTATATCAGTTATAAAACTGTGGTAGTGATACTACAAAGTTTTTATAATAGAATTATGTTATCTTGTTACCCATCTGTGAACATTGAAAAAAATATAATCTAAGCTGAAACATTATATTTCGTAATAATTAAATTAAGGTTATTTTATAAATAACGTTTCCCATCTTCCATAACACAATCGATGGATAACTTAAGATAATGGATTTATTTAATTATTCCTAGAATTCAATGGAAATTGACATGGACCAACCACCCTTAGGATAACGGAAACGCCATTGTGATTGGTCTATCGAAAATAATAATTAATTGTTATTGGTCGATCGAACATCTTATACACCTTATTAAACACTATATGTGTATCAGAAACTTTTGTCCTAGAATGCGGAGTCCAAAGTGTGGTTAAGCGTGGTTGGTACGTGGAAATCAATTATTAAAATGTTAAGACCAAATATCATTTAATTTAGCAGTTAAGTACTTTATTGGGTAAATTCCAATTACCAGTTTTTCACGCTTCATTGTTTTATACAAGTATCTGAGTTAGTACGTCGAAGGCATTGGCATTGACAGACAAAAACTAAGGAACTACGTGGCAGTCAATCGTCATTAAACATGGCATTTGTTTAGTTTTAACGACTCGTATTAATTCTGTTTTTTTAATCAAATGGTACCAACAATTGCGTAAGTGTTCTTGAAATAGCTTTCTACGCGGCGTCACGTCCGATAAGCGGGCCTTTACTTACGTAAATTGCTGGTCTGACCTGTAGTACCTACAACTACACCTAAGTAATCACCTTCCAAATAAATACTTATGTATATAATCATGATTCCGTGACCTTTTGACTTTCTTTATCACCTATTCCTAGTAATTATCCGTTGCAGAGAGTTTCTTAAACTTTAGTATTGTTCCAAATTTTGAAGTACATAATGTATGGAGTTATTTCAAAACGAGTAAACACAATTAATTACTTTCCTTGTATTGTTAATTTCATGAAATAATTAGCTATTATAAGCTAATGATGTTCTACTTATCACAGAAATGTGTACTTATTATCTAAGTATTAGGTACTTATGCGTAATTTCAACAGACTTTTCCGAATCAGTTACTTCTTATTCTTTGTCGTTCCCTCACTGCTAAGGATCGTGACCATATATGATCTGTCTCCATTTGCTCCTGTCCTGCGCCAGATCAATAGATCGTTGTAGAGTTTCTCCTGTTGCCTCTACAATACTCTTAACCCATCGCGTTGGAATTCGACCTTTGTAGCGCTTCCCCTGCATCTGTCCTACGATCAGCTGCTTCTCCAGCTCATGCCTATGAGACCGCATTATATGTCCAAAGAAGCTTAGTTGCAGCATTCGTCTCCTGCACCACATTTCAAAATGTCTGAATCAGTTACTAATATTATTATTATAAAATTTCTTACTTTTCTTAAGTAGTTCTACGACGACTCTAGTACATTCCGTCCGTTTGACTGACATAATTCCTAGACTACCTACAACGGTTATAGACTTACATGTTCATATCGGCTGAGTGGCATGAGTTCTTTTATTTTTATTGCGCTCTACTTGTCACTGATGTTTGTTTTTACGGCCGCTCCAGATGCGTCCAATATTTCTATGACCCAAATGCTGAAGCCATGTTTATTGTCCCAATACAACGTGTCAATAGAGAAACAGACACAAATATTTCTGATAGTATGACAGCACACAACTGTGTTTATGTAAGTAGGTATCTACCAGCTCTTCCGTAATCTAAAACAAATAGTGAACCTGGTCAGCGTGATTCATCAATCATCAATGAAGGTTATATTATAATATCAACTAGTTGTTGTCTGTCAACCGGAGATATTCGTTGACCACGGGGGAGAGCGGCCGAGGTGGGGGACACGGGTGACGTCATACGCTTGCCGCACCAGTATCGTTGCGTTGTGTGCGCCTGCGCTGCTAAACCAATGCTGCTCCCACGTTCACTTTCTATTGAACTATCTTTGAAGGCGTTATCTGCGAATTCTTAATCACTTTAATAGTAATTACCTATAATAGAGGTGGAGCAATTAAATTCTTTTACAGATATCCCTTAGTACTTGGACTAGGCGAGTGACTCGACAAAGTCAGCCCTGCTCTATTAACTGATCATTCGCCATACAACTATGTTAACCGGACCCGTCATTAAACAATTTAGGGCAGACATTAGATATCGATTCTTTTCATTAACCGCAGTGTGTATTCCTTCGCCGGCGTGTGTTAGTCAGTGTCGGGAGCATTGGCGGTTTGCCATCGCAGTTATCGTGACTCAACCGTATAAACACACCCGATTCTCGACTATGACGGGCGGTTGCGAGACGCGGCTCGCATATTTCAATACAATTAACGACTAGTAGCTGCTACACCAGCAATTTTTTGCTAGCCTCGTGTGAACACATACGCGATTTCACCTGGAAACGCAGCGGTGTGATGATACCTTTCGCTCGATACGACGCCAGATAAAGAGCAACAAAAACAGATGCCCCACTTCCCAATGACCTTTGTTACAGCAACTGGCAACTAGAAAACAGTGGTCTGGCAGAGAGCGTGGGTTGCCAACATATTTATTTGAAGAAATATAAGTATTGCCAGAATATACCAAAGATTTTAAAAACATACAAACAATTTAATGTTTTCGTAGTAAAACAACAAAAGATTTTCTTCGTACATTCAAGTCGACATTGAACTTTGTAGTATCCGCAAGGAAATTGGCACGGAACCAAATCGCAAAACTTACATGCGGGGGACAAAGCTTTCGATTTTTTTTCTTTTTGATGATACTAACTGCGACCATAACGATAAAAGCTGTTAGCATGAGGAAGAGGACGATCCCAATTAAGAACCAAAAAGCAGGGAAACTTTGTAAAGGAAATGTGACAATGCGAGCTGCGACCCTAGCCCCACGAGCCACGTGCGCCCCTGTACATGTTTTATGAATGAGCTTTAGCAATTTCTGCAAGTTCCCTTCGTTACTTTTGAAACAAAACAGAAAGGCTACCTTACCTATTATAAAATAAGAACTGTTCTACACTCTACCTTTATAAAGAGAACATTATTTTGCAGTTAGAGTTTTATTTATTCTTACAAACTTAATTGAAAGCGCTTTATACCTATTCTCAATTGAGGTCCAAAAAGGAGAAACTTTTAAAGCATTGTCGGTCACAATAATAAAATACCTTTACTTGTAAGGGTAAGTAAAGTACCGTTAAATGAAACATGGGCACAGTATTATAAAATATGTAAGTAGGTATTACAACGAGCCAGTAGACAGAAAATGCTAATCAGTATGATGCCTTATCTAATGTTAACATGTAGCTGTGTGACTAAACACAAATGCATTGAAAGAACAATAGATTGTCCTATGTCGGTGAGGATAAATTTCGCTTGACCCACTCAGGAACTGTTGCTATTCTAAACCGCATGTAGAGATTAATAAAAAAAACCGAGATGATGAGTTGAACGCAAAATATTTGGAACATTGTTCGGAATAAAAAATAATAACTAAGCTCTTTCGCCGTAACCCGGCTATAGTGAATTGATTTACAAATTGACTCTACCTTTTAGTTTTGGAATAAGTATAATATAGTACTTAGGTACCTATTAATTAGGTATATTATAAAAAATACCTACCAATCAGTTACGTTCAGTTGAGTATGCAGGTCAACCTGTGAAACGATCGTTCTCATTTCAGTCAGGTTACATGGTGTCCGTCCACTTGTTGTATACAGCGTTTAGGTACTTTTACTATTCATGGACAGGCAAATGATAGTTTCACTTTTTTACAACACCGTGCCTCAGCTTGTTTGGTTGTATCGGCGTTGCATGTTATAATAATGCCACTAATTCACGCACGCGAACTCATATAACCAGACATGTACAAAATGCCTGCTCGTGATATACAATTCGATGTGGTTTCACTTCTGATGAGTAAATACTTTAGTTATAAAGAACACCTATACGACAATACTATTCCTTTAGTATTATGTAAGTAAATTAATATAACATAACACGATATTTATCTAAGTATAATTCGAAACATTTTGAGGAAATTAATACGCCGTGAATCGATAATCGAGAGATCCAATAAAATTGTGAAAATAATATCTTTGAATCCATTACACAGACCAGCAGCTATGAAATCGGGTTTTGGTCATTATCTGAGTATCTGATTCACTGTCATTACGTATTCGATCAACAAACCGGCCAGTTCTAGTTTGTCTTTACGATGATGCATCAGCGCCGATGCGGCGGAGCCAGGTTACCGTAGGTCTGTTAATAGGTATTGATCGAGTGTTATGCAAGTATTGACGTACCTGCGTGTGTTAAATAATTAAATAGGTAATCATTTTATAAGAAATCAAATATAATCTCATCACACGTTTTATGCCAGTTTTCTCTCATATTACTTGATTGCATAACGTCGTCTTTTTACTGTGTCATTGATAAGAAAAGAAAAATTATTAGGTTTAGGTTTTGTACCGTACCACGGGTTTATCAACACCCAGGTCAATAACCTTGGGTTATTATACCTACCTATGACCTCGATTGATTCCGAATTTATTTCCCCTAAGCAGATTGTTTGTTGTTACGTGGTTAAATCCATGTATCAATGAGGAAAACAATAATAACAAACCAATAAAATGTAGGTACCTACCTATTGCGAGTTTTAAGTAGCTGCCGATGCATGTCCTGTGTATTGTAATGACAATTTGTTGTAAACTGTTTCTATTAGGGCATATAACAATCCAGCCTAATGCATTCAGATTTTATACAGGTTGAATGAACTAAGTAAATTATAACTTATGAAATCATTTCTCAGTAAGACATGACGAACTTGACTCATTCATTGGTTTTTTCTCGGAAACCTTTATGGTGCCGCTGGTGTAATAATTTTAAGAGATTACATTACAGTCTTCTGTACCCAAAGGATGCAATGTCTAAACGGAAGTTGAGTAGGGATATTAAAACCTGTTCAACACGTGGTTACGTTTCGGTCGGAGGGCCGCAGCACACAATGGACGTCTCTCATATTGTTATTGTGACCGGCTCGGAAGGAGAGCACGTGTTGCTCATCCCAACAACCTACAAACAAATTAATTTTACTCAAAATCAGATCTTATCATCGTCGTTTTAAAATCTATATTGACACTTCACCTGTTTGATGCCGTTGATGTCTACAAAAGCAGGGCGACAAAAATGAGAGAGTAACTTAATAGCGACCTCAAAATTTTACTTCACATTAATGACTAATGTTAGAAGTTAACAAAATATGTCCGATATCATTAAACATTCCTAAAGTAGTCTAACTACCTCTATAAGTAAGTAACCAATTACAACATAAGGCGATTACTTTAATATAAACAGAAATTTCGTTGAATATAACGAGTAGGCGGCTATGCCCCGCCATAGTGAGCCGCGCATGTCATCGTTTTCAACGGATTATGGCAGTGGAATGGCATGTCTATTGAACGGCCGCGCCATGTTGGGTGCAAGATATGCTTGTCAAGGTGTGCGCTTGCACAACTTACACGTGGGCAATACAGCGTAATAGACAAACGGCATGAGTAATTAACCCAATGTTTTAATAACAAATCTCCACGTTCACCTAAACAGTTTTATTAAATGCTCTTCAAGATCACTGTAATTTAGTTGTATTATTTATTTGTGCTTAGTAGTTAGTGTCCAGCATCGAAACTTTATTAGATAAGAACTACATGCTGTAAAATATTTTATAACTGATTTGTTCGACTTCGAACAGAATCGAAAAAACTTAGAGATTCATAATGATACATAAGTTTTCTGACCGTGCAGAATATCCCTTACAAATGGAAACGGCAACAGGGCAGGCCCAGAAAGATATGGCGAGTTGAGCTGGAGGTTTATACCTTTATTTCCTTTATCAAAGGGTATACCACTCTACTACCGATTTCTACTAGAAATGGGTCGGAACGGTGGTTAGCACACTACGGAAAACTGTCAAAACTAACGTATTGCGAGTCAAGTGCATGTTGGTAACCAAAGCAAGTGGGAAAAGGAAGGGGCCTTTGCCTTGCAGTCGGACAATGTAGGCTGGAAAATTGGAAATGAAATGATGCACGAATTATACTTACTTAGTTACCAAGATAATCTGGTCGTTGACGCAACGCGCGCCATAGAGTCTGGTGGCAGCCTGCAGATATCACAAGCACTGCCATGTTAGGGGCCCAGTCAAGGCAATTCCTGCCCACGCAAGTTGCGCAATTTGTGCACCTGGAATCCGTTGAACCGTCTCACGTACCTATCATCGGAGGAGCGTATGTCACGCGTTCATTAAAAAACGACTAACTCAACTTTCCCTTAGATTACCAAGAAAAAATCACCAACATTCCGTTCGTGTCGCGAAAAGTACGAAAACCGTTACCTGCGTAATTTGATGTTAAATTAAAAGCATTCAATCTTAATAATACCGCCGCACCCGCATTGATTGTTTTCATGAGAATGCTCGAGCCATGAGAACTGACGAGAGAACCAAGTCGTTCTGTCGTATGTAGGTACGGTCCGTATAAACAACGGCCATACTTGAATCTACATTATTGTTAACGGCTGGATGTTGTTTTATTGTAATAAATATAATAATCAATGGAGGATTTTTTCCAATCAAATATTAGCGGCACATGAATTATGTACATTACTCAACATGATTAGGAATATACTTTTTATCGGACGGACGTGTAGCGTTTGTTTTAGTATATTTATAGCCGCCCCACACGCAGCAGCAGCGCCCGAGGTGCGCGGGAGACTCGTCGAGACGCATCTATTCCAAGCGAGACCTTGCATGTTCATCTCGAAAGCTGCTATAAATCCTGTAATAGGTAGTAAGTATCACATACATTTCGACACGACCACGCTGAGACCCAAACCCATCCGACTTATTATATGATGTCATTTACTAAGAAGTAGGTTTACCCACGCATTCGTTCACTTTGTTACTCAACTAGTCTCTACTCCGTTTATTTGCGCACATATTTTAAAACATACTACGAATGCATGTTATCCGAGACAAACGGTTCAATTTCAAAAGATATGGGTATAATAATAATAAATTGTAATATGCACAAAATATAGGTACTTATAAAGTTCGGATAGCAAATAGGTAGGTATATTCTATAAGGACTGGTGACAGTATAGATCCAATACAACTTAATCACATTTGAATAAAATCAAGTTGCGAGCGCAAATGCACCATGTTATTATGTATATTAGTGTCTCTCCGTTCGGTAGTTCAACTGCCGAATTGCATCCATTCAAATCGTCGCATTTTGTACCTGAAGTTGATAAACTACCTGTGTCATCTTTTTGCTTTGCAATAGTGCACTTCAAAAACATATTTGTTGTCAATAATATGTACTAGCCTAAAAAGTAAATGAGCATAGTAGATATTCAATAATTTTTTTTAATGAAATTAACTAGTCCTCAATGGAAAGAGGCCATTAACAAAAAAAAAGTAGTCCTATTTATTAGTTTGCCCACATACATTGGGTAGTCTACATTGGTTTAAAAACAAGCGATAGAAACGACACTTAAGCTACAATCCTATTAAATTTTAGGCACGAAGGATTTTGAACGTTCTATAGTGCAATAGGTATCGACATTAAAAAATCTCGTGCAGTGTATGTTCGCCGCGAGACAGGGGAAGGAAACTATGAAAGTATTTCCCTTTGTGTAATGTGATGTGATCAATAATATACCCCCGCCCCTGCATCGCTTTGTCTGATGTTATTATACCTATAAAGTCGAAACTATAGGGCTATCTATTCAGATGTGGGTCCTCATATCGTCGTTATTATGGCGTATTAACTCAAGTCTTGCCAACATTAGATTTTATTCTTGGAATATGTTATAGTTATTGCTCAACTTAATTTATAAAAAAATGCATGTAGTGAATGCTATGAGTACATGACCTACTTTAACAGGAAAACCATGATTAAGTATAGGTACATACTAAAATTATAGACGCCCTTTATTTATTCAGGCAAGTACCTAAATATATATTTGTTTACAAACAAGTCAAATGAAAAAAATCAAATGCTCTGGTAATCAACAAAGTAAATGGAATAGATATTAGTTTCATAATAAACCCTTTTTAAACAGCCTGAGCTGAGGGACGGCCGGGCGGCTCGGTCGTTAAACGGTAATAAAAGATAGAGTCAACGGCATCTACGTGTTCTCTGCGAGCATCAATTACCGGCCTCACGTACTCAAGTGACGGGCAAGTGTATCTATGCATTTACCAATGGATCTAACTACGTAAATGTTCACTTTGTCTTGCGAAGAGAGATGCAACTGAGCTGACTATCGAAATCAGCGGTTAGTCGTTTAAATCTATTGTTTGGTGGTTAATGCACATACGTTCCAGTAAACGCTGAGAAAGTACATTTTTAACGCAAACTAACTTAGGAAGTGGTGCTAATTGGTAGGTATATCGGAGAAAAACAATCGAACCCTTAACACAGTTTGAAATAGATATTGGTAACTATTGGGCTGTTGTATTTTACAATACCTATATTTTTCCTGTCTAGGAAGTAAAATGTTGTACTACAAAGCAGTGGCGGATTTACCAGCGGGCTAAGTAGGTTGGAGCCTAGGGCGGCAGATTTTTGGGGCGGAAAATTTGGGGCCGAATATTATTTTTTTGATTTCCTACTTCATAGAAATCAAGCGCAATAAAGATTATTTCTTTACGTTTACCGAATGTACATTATTGTGTAAGTAGCATACATTACCCCGCCTTTATTAATCGTAGGTATTGAGCATTGATTAGCTCAAAAATAAACCTAAAAAATATAGAGTTAAGGGCGGCAAAAAATTAACAGCCTGTACTTGGGAGATGGGTTAATCCCCACTGCTACAAAGTCTACAACACCCTCCCGTCAACGTCCGGGCGAATTATCTCTTATCTGGGCCGCTAACGGCACCTAAACAGTAGTAGCACTGAGCACACGAAACACCAAGCAATCGAAGCATGGCCATAATGGCGTGGCCTTAAACTGGATAAGTGCTAAGCCGCTGGCTTCCACACCAATCAAATTTGTTCACAACCGAACTTCACTCAGGTACGGACTACGTGAATTACACAATTCGCTTATGACACATATGATCAACATAATATTGAAATTACGTTTCAAATCGAATCGGATACTGCAACGTATCAAAATAGGGAGATAGTGTGTGAACTAGATAGCCTACTGATTCACCTATATTAATTAGCTTCTTTGTAGTCGTCTCTTCTACGGCTTTAGTCCTTCTAAAGATTTCATGAGATTCATAATTTTTTGATAGATTAACTACAATTTTATAGGCAAAATAAAGTTACAGAGATTGTTGGTTATGTGAAAACACTTCAATTAAAGTTAGAGGCCACACAGCACAGCGTGTTACGAGCGAATTTTACAAATAATAATTGTCATGTAAGGATCGAGCCTGTCGTAGTAGAATTAGCATCCTTATTTCCACAGACTCCATTGTGATTAATTTCAAACTTAATCTAGTATGAACTTAATGTAAGTACCTCTGAACGAAATTATGGTACTTAATTCAATAACGTTTGGGAAGAGTATACTTTGATACGTATTTTTTTGTTAACAGGTGGTATGACAATCCAATTAAACTTGAAATTTAATATGGTTATTAATTAAAATTTAAAAATAAGGATAAAATGAAATGTCTCTGAGACGTTATTGTTTACAAACATTGCAAATTGTACTGAACATGGACTGGATATTATTAAAATAAAATATTATCGCAATATCTAGATGATGTAGAAACGAGGATGGTTGCGCTCGCGCCGTACGTCACGGTCCAACAGCCGGTTACCGTTTACAAGCACGCGCCCAGTCATTTACCCGTGCCACTTGGCGATTGCCACCAAGAGTCTAGCCATCACCATGTAACTAATTCAAAGTAATTGCAATCATTAAACATACTTTTTACAAGCAAATAGACTAGGTCTTGAATAACAATAAGGGCAGTCATGAAAGATGATTTAGATAGATAATTCCAACTTTCTCTGCTAGGACCCTTATTTGTAGCTCCAAAATGTTACCTACTTAGGCAGGTATATCCTATAATAATTACCCATACAATACAATACTCATAGCCTTCATGCTACATTAGTACATAAATTAATTAGTTTCTGAGAACACTCCTGATAACTGTCAGTCAGTGGCCAAAGTATGCAATGCAATGAATATGGTCATATACTATTTTTATATCATAAAGGTAGGTATCATTAGTTTATAGCAAACTGGACAGCTTTTATATTGATTAAATTGTCCTTCCCCTTTAATATTCATATACTTTATTAAACCATTATCCATTTCTGTATGCCTTGAATAACATACCAAAAAAAAAACAAAACACTAAGTAAACATTAGAAACTAAAAGCATAATTAATAATTTGATATTCCAAATTTTATAGGCAGATCAAGTGGAACTCATCTTTATATAGATAGCCTGCTTTTTATGTGAGGTTCAACAGTTGGTTTATATTGGAAAAAAAGTACATCTAGAGCATTTTTTATCAATTAGAAACAAATCTACCAAACAAGTGCAATGTATGATATAATAGGTACAACTGTTGTGATGAATAATGTAAATAGTGTAATATATGAATTGGTTTACCTTATGTACTGATGAATAAAACTTCACTAATCAATCTCCCACTTAAAACTTTTATTATAGGTATTTTGTTATATGTATTATCACAAATCCTGGTAGACTTCAAAACACAATCACGCAACTGACAAAACATACTGCTTTTCCTTGATTATTGATTTTTCATTATAAACATAATTTACACAATAAAATATAATCTGCGACATCACTTAGGTGTAAGTCCTTACTCATCATCGCACACCACTCTACACAATCATTAGTTTTATTGCATATTGGATGGCTTTTTAATTTTCTAATTGTCCTTTCCCTTCGACATCTTTAATCTCATGAAATTATATACAAAGTTGACTAATATTACTTTACAATACATGCTTTCATTTAAGACGGCGGTCACTTGTGTCCGTACTTCATGATGAACAAAATAAAGCTTTATCATGTTTTTGCATCCCCAGTAGCTGTTCATGCTCCATTATGGATATTTTGTTCACATTATAAACATTATTGCGGGAGTATCTACCAGTAGTAAAGTATGAAAATATAAGTAAAGCACCTTGATTGGACAATGGTATGTATCAACGATATTAACAATGTGATATGACGCGCGTCGCGGCCGCGAGGCTCCGAGCGGCCGGGGCCGCGGGGCCGGCGCGCCGCCGCCGCGCTCCCCACCGGGGGCGACCGGCTGTCGAGCCGAGGCAGGCACGCTCCCGCCTCGTCTTTGCAGTCTTACGAGAAATAAATGCCACATTACACTCTAAATATTAAAGCACTGTACAACAACAATAAGGTTTCTTTTCTTTCTCAGGGCTAACGTTCATTTCACGCACGATTTCGGCGAACATCTCGTTGACGTTGGTACGGCTTTTGGCGGAGGCCTCCACGAAGGGGCAGCCCCATAGCTGCGCGAGCGCCGAGCCCTCGGCGTGCGACACCTCGCGCTGGTGCTCCAGGTCAGCCTTGTTGCCAACCAGCAGGATCGGCACGCGCTCAGATCCCTTCACGCGCGTTATCAATTCCTTCATAGGCTTGATGTCTTGGAACGTTTGATGGTTCGTTAATGAATATACTACGACAAATCCTTGACCATTTTTTATATACAGGTCTCGCATCGAAGCGAATTGTTCCGTGCCAGCGGTATCCAATATTTCTAACACACATGGAGAATTGTCCACTTCAATTTCTTTCCTATAGAAATCCTCTATTGTGGGGTCATATTTCTCCATGAAACATCCCGACACGAACTGCACAGTCAACGCACTCTTTCCGACCCCACCCGACCCCAACACGACCACTTTGAATTCGCGCATTATGTGTTCCTCGAATCACACTTGCCAGTCTGCACACAACGTTTTAGAAACGTATTCTCACTATGTGCTATAAAAATGTCATTGCTATGTTGGTTTATGACTCACTCGGATGCGATCACTGAGTAATGTCCACTGTATAGCAAGCTAATTCATAAACAGCGACGCCATTTTAGTTGGATGAGTGGAAAAACAACTTAGATTGCATCGCGGTGGTAGGTAGTTACTTCGAAGATACAAACGCGGAAGCAAACATTTAACAACTGACTTGTTCTCTGCTGGCTAGAAGCAGCAGCAACAGCAGGTTGGTCAATGCACTATTGCAATGGTTTGATTGGTGAATGGAAAATAGTATGAAACGGATGCCAGGGCTGTCAGAACATACAAACAAATTCTACCATTTCTACTGTCATTAACAACCGGTACACTTGGTTCACTCAAACGAACGACTGATTTATCCAGACCAAGCTGTAGGAAAACACAATTAAAGACTGACAGTGTAACTTATTTATTTGCTTAGTTCACCACTCGATCAGCTTAAACGGACGGAAACGGTATAAGATAAAATAAATTACCTACCAAAAATTTATTCCTCCTAGGTATGCAACTAATAAGTTGTCTCTGTTATTTTAATGGCTTATGTTTTCATGTTTCACTGTAAAGTTATCGCGAGTATATCTTAACATTGGATTTTTTATCATTAAAACACAAACTAATGAATAAAAAGAAAGCTCACAATTCTTACCCTGATTATTTACTATATTGTTTATTTTTCTGTGGCAACACTAAAACCGGAATTCGTTTTATTTTAGATGTTGGTACTTAAGCATAGACATCAATGCCTGCCATAACTTGAATTAGAATGTCTATGATGCGTGCAAGTGTCAGCAGCTTAATTCTATGGCCTTTGTGCACCCACGTTGAACCACCTTTGAACATTTTTTCTTACTCCATGGAATAAGCAGCAGTGCTGAGAATTAGAGAAGTCTGTAACCAAGAAGATTATAATATATATAATATAATTCTTATTCTATCTGTAACAATCTTGGTCTACTTTTCTGAGTCTGGTCTACTTTTTGGCGGGAATTGAAAAAGTGATGATGTCAATTTTAATTTCAAATCAGTAACTTGTTTTTCTTTGAATTGTAATGTTGGTGTGATAATAATAAAACTATAATGTGTAAATTAATGTAATGTAAATATTAACCATTACAATGTTCATAACATAAATGTACTTATGTGTTGTAACAAAAGTCGTGTAACATGATTTTTCGAGTTCTTAAAGAAGTCTGGTAATTTTTCAGGGAAGTATCCGCCACTTTACTTACTCTACTGACAGGGTTTAAGTATGAGGGGGTAAATTAAGCCCAGCCAAGGGGCATTCTTGTGCTTGATGTATAATAAAACTTAAAAATATTATTTTTCTAGCACTGACTATATCCAAAAAGTGAGGCTAACAAATAGAAAAATTCAAATGGTTTTAATTGTTAATTTTTCTTTTTATTTAGTGCCCCCACTTGTACGGTTAATGTCCCTTTGTGGGTCCGTTCAATATAAGCACAGTTTTATCACATTCTTATCCAATGCAGTATACAAACGTCCTGAGTAGTATTGCCGAATGTTCAACTATAGATAGTTGTCCTCGAAAAATAGTACTTAATAATATACAACACAATCGATTTCTATCGCTATTGTGTGATGAGATTTGGCGTTCACTATAGTATCTAATGAAATACTACTTATCGAAAGACAATCGATACCTACTTAGGCAACACTAGTCCACCCTGAGATCCTTAAGGTGATGGCGCTTGTCTAGCCCGCGAAATTCAAAATTATCGAGTTTCTTTATAGTTTATACAAAATCTGAAAACATTTAAGACAAAATTTTGTAATTTGCGACAAACACAGTATACAGTGCGTTTATTAATACATTTATTTTACTCTAAATATTATCACGGTGGATAAGATACTAGTTAATCACTAAATATACAAAAATTGCCAGATTATCTGGATAGCTGTCGTTCTTGAAATGTTTTAGAGTAAGTTGAATATATAAATGCATTGCATACGGTCTTTGTCGCCAATTACAAAATTTGCCCTTTAATATTTTCAGATTTTGAAAAATTTCTAAAAAACCTCAAAAAAAATTAATTTCGCGGGCGCTTTAGCCTTAATAAAACAAAGTGGATAATTTAAAGTGGACAATTGTGATTGGCGACAAACACAGTATGCGGTGCATTTATTAATAAATTTTCACCCGGTGCTCGGAGTGTCCACACGCTCCGAGTACGTGGCGTTGGATTAATGTTGGTATTCGCCAGAGTGTACTGTTTTCAGTTCAGAAAAACAGGTATATTTTTTTCTTTATCCTGCGGTTGCTGACGTGAATTGAGCAGCGAAAATTGATATTATACGATAATCTTCTTGAAAAACAATCTTTTTGACGGTGACTAACGATAATTCCAATTTTTGGATTTGGTACGGGCAACACTGCTTTCCGCCTTGTTTCTGCTGCTATTGAGAAATATAACTAAATAATCTGTTTATAACGTTGGTAAGAATTTAATATTTATGGTATTCTAATCTAATATACTGCGTATTATCTCTTTGTATACTGCGCTAGTATAATAGTCATCTATGTATACTGCTCGTTACGCTACTAGTGACAATAAATGTACCTACTACCTATACCTTACCTTTACATATTCGACTGAATTAATTTATTTATACGCTGGTATATTTATTCCTATACGCTACACTATTATTTTTACCTATTATATTTTTAATTAGATTACATAGAAGATCGTTATGCAGTTATCAATTCCTGAATAGCCGCGCCGCGCTATATTGAGTAAACTAATCATAGCCACTTAAATAGAACATCCGAGCATCCATGTCACCAAGGACACAAAATAAAAATACCTACATACATAGAGATAATTAGCTACTAGCTACAGCTACAGTTTGACTGATCGAACTATTTTGTTTTTTTTTTCCAGATCAACATGTCGCATAAACAAACGCCATACTCTCCAAATTTTCCTCCCAGCCAAGGGTATGCGCCGCCTCCAGATGGAGGTAAAGGTGAAAGTTACCCAATGGCTCCTGCGGGCTACCCTGGGCCGCCACCAGGGCCAATGCCACACACTGGACATGCACTGCCCCCTGGTGCACACCCATTACCAGGAATGCAGCCAGGGTTCCAGGCAGGATATCAACCCGGTTATGCTCCTGGATATACCCAACCAGCCTACCCTCCAGTGCAGCAAGGGTATCCACACCCTCAACCTGGATATCCACCTGTAGTCCAACAGCCAGGGCCCCAAGCTCCACCAGGTATGTTATATTTATTATGAAACTACGAATTATTATACTTAAAACAAAGTTGCCATCCGTGTCAGTCTGTTTGCCTGCTTAGTTCTTTTTAACAGACTTAAACCAAATAAATATTAAACTGTATTCAAAACAACCTGGGTGCACTACAAAGCTAGAAACTACTAGGGACCATATATTTTCTTTCATTTGGAGACGGTGCCTCTATCTACATTAGTTTATGACAACATCAACTCCAAATGTAAGAAATTATAAGGTCCCTGATTTGTTCCTATTTCTAGCTGTTAAGTGCACCCAGGTATTTTATAAGTTGGTTATTTTTTTATACCATGCAGCTGAATTTGAATTCTATTCTTCCAGAAGGTAATACATTCAAATGAAAATTATAAATAATAGAAAAAGGTTGTGCACTGCCGGGTGGGGTAATTTTATAAATGAACTTTTACTTCTGATAATACAAGAATTGAGTTCCTATTGACTTTTTAATATATTTGTAGGTATACAATATACATATAGGTGACTAGCTGTGCCCACGGACTTCGTCCGCGTAGTATATAACGTAACAAAAATTTCGGGATTATTGGGATAAAAAGTATCCTATATGTTAATCCCGGTTATAAACTATCTGTGTTCCAAATTTCATCCAAATCCGTTCAGTAGTTTTTGCGTGAAGGAGTAACAAAAATACATACATCCACACTCACAAACTTTCACATTTATAATATTAGTAGGATAGTAGGATTAAAGAATTTTAACAAGATGTGATAATAAGTAAGTACTTCCTGAAATTATGTGGCTCTACAAGGTGAAACAAAAAGGGTATACTAATTTTTTGCAACTTTACATTGTAAATCTAAAACTATGGGCTTTGTGGGACAGTTGAAGTACTAAAGGTTTTGTAGTCTTGTAAAATATGTCAACAGCTGTATTCCTATAATACCTTTTGTTTTTCAAGTTTGCTCCAAAGCTGATAGTATTAGAATTATAAGTTTTGAAAAAAATAGTGTACCCTTTTTGTTTCACCTAGTATAGTAACTATGTTGTTTGTCAATTTTTATGAATTTTACCCCTTTTTGATATCCCACTCCTGGGTACGGGCCTCCCCTCAACACGAGGGGGATTGGCAATGTTAATGATAAAAAATATATCAGTGGATTATGATATACTTAATGTTGTGCTACATATTATGTGCATTTCTGTAACTGTATTAATTTCAGACAATAATTGTTATAGTGATACCTGTAAAATAATTTGCAAATATATCATTTGTAACTTATATTGCATAATCATTTAGTTTTACTGTCTAGCTATACAGTTAGTTTCATATATTAAGTGGTAGTTAAGATGATCAAATAATAAGAAACATCCAAACAGATATTTAAGTACTCAAAAGCCATTTAAGGCCTGATGATTATTATTTTTTAATGTGGTGTGAATCACTAAATTATTTAAGTTACTTCCCCTTCATGGCCCATTAGTTTATATTTAAGTAGGTATATGCAGTGATGCCATATAGGTACATAATATACATATTTTTAGTTAATTCAAATTATAAAATATAATAAAAATATAAATATTTAAATATAATATATTTAAAAAATCCAATGATGCAATTTTAGTTTTTATCAAAATCGGGCCGCAATAGCTAAAAATATTAAAGCAGTCTCACTGCTTTAATATTTTTAGCTATTCCTCATAGTTTCGGATATAGCCACCCACTTGAAAAAATATCCTAAAAATATAGTAATAGATGTAATAGTTTACACTTAATCAAGAACTCAATGTACATGTCGCAGCCAAATAGCTTAATTCGCCGTTCAATTAACAGCCTAGGCACCCGTTCAACTAACGGCCTGAATGATATTCAGCCATTAGATCAAACAGCTAGGCAAATGACTTGGATCGATGGCGTTTAATTACTTGCCTAGCCTGTTCATTTCAATTTAGTTCTACTTTCTGCCACCTAGCGCGGAAACTCACCAAACTGTCAATATCTCTATTATATTCTCTTTGGTCAATATGGCGTCGGCAAAAAACAACTTTGATGGAATAATTTTATTAGGTATTTTACGAAATTGTTTAGATCCACCGAATCTACTTGCCGGGTGGGATTTCTGTGGGGTCATAAAAAAATAACCCTAACCTAAACCCATCTGGGTCGCTCTGCTTGGGTAGTATTTTGAAAAGTTTTGTAGTAAGTTAGAAAAAGTAGTACTTAAATGTCAACCAGTTGCCTAAGAATTAGCCAGCCAGTTTATTAAATGTTGTAACAGACGATACGGCTGAATATCATTTAGGCCGTTAGTTGAACGGCGCTGTTTAGTTAAGTGCCTAGGCTGTTAATTGAACGGCGAATTAAGCTATTTGGCTGCGACATACACATTGCCATTTAGTCCTTGTCTTATGTAGGTATCATTAAATAAACATAAGAGTTGTTGACTTCTACATAGATAAGTGTGTTTACTGTTTGTGTAATGCCCTCCCTCTTGCTTTCTACATTATTGATAGGTTCATTTTGTCACATTACTTGTATCACTTGGATACGACTGAGCAGTGATTATTTATTCTCAATATTATTTTAATAAACCAAACCTAACTAGTTAAACAAATTATTATGTCGAGTAATCATTCCAAAATTGATTTTGAATTCTTTTTCAAGGAGTGTGATAGAAAACCGAAAAAGAAATGCCCAAATTGGTCTAAGTTCAAGCAATATTCAAATAAGCAATGTGATAATATAAAAAAAATAAAAGAAAAGCGTAATATTTATATTGATACCTTGAGTGTTGCCAGTATTAAAAGGAGTATATGCAGAGTGTACAAGCATATTTTCAAGTCTCCGTCCAATGGTTATGAAAAGATTATGTCTGATGAAGATAAGAGGTTTAATTATGTTATAGATCGCACTGTGGTGGAGGGGTATTAAAAATTGTTATGTACTGTACCTACTTATATATTTCGTATAAATTATATATTTTTCATGTATTATCTGTTAATGTTACTCATGTAAATATTGTAATGTATGTGTATGTAAATATTGTATTGTAAGTATGTATCTCATACTAATAGCATAGCAAAATGATAAGTGTTACAATAAGATAATAATGTTATAAATATTAATGTTCCAGGTGGATGGATGAGTATACCGCAAGGGCTCAGCAATTGTCCGCCAGGATTGGAATACCTTTCTATGATTGACAAACTCCTCATTCGCCAAAAAGTGGAACTGCTGGAGGCATTCGTGGGTTTCGAAACGAACAATAAGTACACAATTAAAAACAGTGTCGGCCAAAAAGTTTATTATGCTGTTGAAGACAATGATTGTTGCACAAGAAACTGCTGCGGTCCCATGCGCCCCTTTGATATGAAAATAATGGACAATTTTGCAAATGAGGTACCTACTTATGTGTCTAGTTTAAAATAAGCTACTTTCACATCTAAGAATTAATATTCCTTATCTGATTTTACTTTGGTTGTTATTAATTTTAATGAACTATAGTAAACTTGTCTGAAATAAGATAAAATATGTTTTCACTGTGACTTTCACAGACACAAGTAATTGAATTGGTGATTATGATTTTTATAGGTGATCCATTTGAATCGTCCACTAGCATGTGACTCATGCTGTTGCCCATGCTGGCTGCAAAGCATGGAGGTGTCGGCTCCTCCAGGCACTGTGATTGGCACTGTCGAGCAGGAGTGGTCAATTTGCAAGCCCTGTTATGTTATTAAAAATGCTGTTGGTGATGTCATCCTCAGAATTAAGGGGCCTGTTTGCACCTACTCTATTTGTGGCGATGTCAAATTTAATGTAAGTGTTCCTGTTGAGAAGAGAGTTGGGGTGTTATTCACAGTTAGCGGAAACTGAAAACATTTCCGTTGACTGTGGAAAAAAGTAGAATAGAATAACTCTTTATTGCACCTACATCATAAAAAAGTACTAGAAATTAAAAAAAATATATTTCAGGTCTATTCGAAAGATGGTGAAACAAAAGTTGGGAAAATCACAAAGCAGTGGTCAGGTCTAGCGCGCGAAGCATTCACTGATTCAGATTACTTCGGAATTTCCTTCCCAATGGATCTGGATGTGAAAATAAAAGCAGTTTTACTGGGAGCATGTTTCTTGATCGTAAGTAGTCGAAGTATACACTATATTTTACCTAGTATTACTACTCTATTACTATTTATCTTTATACCTATTATGAATTACCTACATCACAGAATAGATTGTGTAATCTCTCTGTATCACTGTGTATGAGGGGACATATTATATACAATAACAATGTCGCAGCCAAATAGCTTAATTCGCCGTTCAATTAACAGCCTAGGCACTTTACTAAACAGCGCCGTTCAACTAACGGCCTAAATGATATTCAGACGTATCGTCTATTACAACATTTAATAAACTGGCTGGCTAATGCTTAGGCAACTGGTTGACATTTAAGTACTACAAAACTTTTTCTAAATACTACCCAAGCAGAAAGACCTGGATGGGTTTAGGTTAGGGTTATTTTTTTTATGACCCCACAGAAACCCCACCCGGCAAATAGATTCGGTGGATCTAATAAAAATCGTAAAAACCTAAGTATCTAATAAAATTATTCCATCAAAGTTGTTTTTTTCCGACGCCATATTGACCAAAGAGAATATAGAATATAGAGATATTGACAGTTTGGTGAGTTTCGGCGCTAGGTGGCAGAAAGTAGAACTAAATTGAAATGAACAGGCTAGGCAGGTAATTAAACGGCTAGGCAAGTAGTTAAACGTCATCGATCCAAATCATTTGCCTAGCTGTTTGATCAAATGGCTGAATATCATTCAGGCCACTAGTTGAACGGCGCCGCGCGCCGTTTAGTTAAGTGCCTAGGCTGTTAATTGAACGGCGAATTAAGCTAGTTGGCGGCGACAACAATATACTCACCTTTATATTTTATATCGCCTATTGATGAGGGCAGTGATCTCTAATAATCTGGACTCACTACATAGAAGAATATATATATATCCAGCAAATAAGTAGGTAGCGCTATACAAGCGTAGTTTTGTTACGTTGTGGTTATAAGATTTTATTAGTTCGCCAATTTACTTTACATTCGATGGTCAAACGACGACAGTCCGAATATTGTATGACGAATAAATAAGTAACGTGACTCACAAAAATCTCGCCGCGTTTAGCCCTTTAATTAAACAATAAATATAATGGTAATTATACTGTAATTTAATTTACGCCCACAAAGCTAACAAATGGATTGAATTCAGTTTTTAGAAAAATTCAATACAGCATATGCATATTATAGCAGTGATAGCCGATTGGTTAAGCACGCGTCTTGCGGGCTACCAGGTCTCGGGTTCGAACCCCGGCTCGAACCTCTGGATTTTTCGAAATTTATGTGCGAATCATAATTTATATATGATTATCACTTGCTTACGGTGAAGGAAAACATCGTGAGGAAACCTGCATGCCCTAGAAGATTTAACCAATTTTCGAAAGACATGTGAAATCCGCCAACCCGCACTGGGCCAGCGTGGTGGATTATGGCCTGAATCCCCCTCGTGTTGAGGGGAGGCCCGTGCCCAGGAGTGGGACGTCAAAAAGGGCTAAAATTATTATTATTATCAATACAGCAGGGAAAATCTTTGTTCTAATTATATTTTAATTCCTTTCAGGATTTCATGTTCTTCGAGAAATCAGGAAATACTGAATCTGACGGCCCAGGAATGCTTTAAAATGAAGGTTATACACACTAAGGAACCCTAGTTGCGTCATGTCCGTCTGTATGTCAGGTATTTTTTAATCGGAGACTACATTGTTAAATTTTGCTACACAAATAAGTTAAGTGTATACTTATTATTTGATATCGCTATAAAGATACGTACTCAACCTTTACATGGAAAGAGGCGGGGGGTGATATTTTTGCGTACTCTAGTGGTTATTATGCTAGGTCGTAATTTCTGACAAAACACCCGACACACTAGGCTGATTTGTTTTCTACAAATATTTTATTAAATTTTGTATCACTTTTATTATCATTTGTTCTTAGAAGTTTAATGTGATTTAATGAATCTCTAAGCACAATTTTTATATTATGATTATGTAAAAAAATACTTTTGAATACTAAAGATTTTTCTTTCTACTTTTGCATTTCTTGTGCAATCTCAACTGTAAGAGATTAACGCACTATTAATTTGTAGTGAGATACTATTGTTATTCAGGTATCAACTTAATTATTGATGGTTATAAATGTAAGGATTTGTATGCTGCCGTTCTTTTACTAAAAGGCCGTTAAGTTTATTAACCTAATTTTCAGCTATAAGCAATAATGTACGGAATAATGACCCTAGAAATTAAAGATATACTTATTTCCTTACAGATATTTTTGTTGAAAATACCCCCAGACCAGTTACTGAGCTATTGACCACTATTGAGAAAAAAGTTGCGCTTTCACTTAGTAAATATAACTCAAAATTTGTCAAAATATCGCATAACGTCCATTAGTAATTTGACGGCAGTTTGTTATGATAAATATTGCATATATGCACGACTGTTTTTGTAATGATTAATCAACCAATAGCATATGTAATTAAGACGGTGTATACCTACAGTAATGATAAGAAATTTATAGGAATTTATATTTAAAATTATATTTTACATATTATCTACTTAACAGATACTCCGTACTTCGCGATGCTTCTATATATAACAGTTCAGGGCTATTGTTATTTTACACCCTAACACTTAATTATATTTTTTGACAAGATGAAATGCATTTCTTCGAATACCTAATTTATAAAAACCAAAAACAGGAATGATATGTATGAAGTTTGTCCGTAAGTAAGTATACAAAGTGCTTTAGAATGTTTAAAAAAATTATTAACTTATGAGAAAATTTATTATTACTTATAATCTTATGTTATATTAGTAGGTACTTTTACATACTTGCTTATATATAGGTAGGTAGTAACCTAGTCAGTTCTGTTTTTCTCAGTACATTCAGCCCAAAATTATTATAATGTTTTTATTTGAATTATTTTACCAAAAATTCATTAAACTTTACAAGTAGATACATGCCTACATAACATGTTTAGAGAAATTTTTTTTATGCTGCTATTAAACAGGTAAGTATAATGTTACATAACAGGTGCTAGCTTTTTTCATAAATTAGGCGTAGGTTTGGACAATAAATTATATTTTTTTAGTTAAATACTGTAAGTACATCCCGATCGTTTTTCACATGGAAACTGTTTGAGGTTTGTAAGAGATAATCTCTTTTTATTACTTTACTGTCATGGCACATCTTTTCAAAACGTAGGTAAAAGAAAATATATTCACGTTCGACTATGTTTTTTTTACTGCTTTAACTGGTAATTGTAAACCTACCTATACAGATAGAGTAATTATTATGTATTGTATAAGTACTCAGAGTTCATATTGAAGCCCAATTTTTGCGTGACTTGTTTTGATATTAAAATAAACTATTTATGCTTTCAAGTAATTTTTATTTCAAGTTTTAGTAAAAAAATCATAATATTAATAAGCACATGTTAAATATTTACAATTTTACTACGTACAATTACACGTTGTTAGGTTTAAATGCCGATTTTTGCGTACAAACCGATAACTCAGCTTGATGATATGAAAGATTAGCAAAACTATCTTCTTGCTGCTGAGTTAATATTTTCTTTGCCACATTCATTTCTCTGTGATTATGTTTCATTACCATAGGCTTTGGTAATGCTGATATCATCTTCTTGACCCACTGACTCTGCGGTAATTTGTTTTCATCAGGAATGTCAATCTGAAAATAAATTTAATGTTTTTTGTAACTGATACCAAAAATACATACTCATGTCAATAATGACTGCATGTATTTTCAAATACTAGAATATATAGTTTTAATTATTTACTCACCACTCTTGTCTTTTTTGCACTTTTATATGCTACTGAGGGTAAAATAATGTTCTCTTTCTCTTTAGTTGGTATAGAACATTTAACAAATTTGGGGATTGAGGATGAACCAGGCAAAGGCATCTTTGGGTGAACATCTTTTACCAATGGCACCGTAGGACAGTTCTTGATGTATGAAGCAACTGGACTACTTATGTGTTGATATGCATTTGTTTTGCAAGGTGTCTTCTTCAAGGAAGTAGCTGATGGTTTTTTCTGAGACAGGGGCTGTGCTGGTGTTTTGAAAATTGGTTTATACTTAGTATGAGTAGGTGTAGCATAACTTTCAGTGTGTTTTAGGGGTGTAATCCTAGGTTTCATATCAGCTTTCTTGAATGCATTAACTTTCTCTTTCTTTCTCTCTACATTGTCCACAATTTTAGGAGTATCTTTTTTAGATGTTACTATTTTATCATTTTTAGCTTTATACACAGGTTTTTCTGGAGATTTCTCATTCTTAATTATTTCAGATTTGACATTACCAGAACCAATGGGTGGGTTATTCAAAATGTACTCAATAACTTCTAAAGTATTGTTTAATTCTTCAGTCTTTACAGGATTTCTAGGTGAAACACATAGTCTTTCTGCCATATCAAAACTATCATCTGAAGTTTTCTCAAACCAATAAGGAGAGTTAGGACCAGGCGATTCTACAGTGTAAACTTCTCGACTAGAAATTAAATTAGGTTGGGACTGCGATTCAATTAATTTCAAACTTGTATTGGGGTCGTTTTTATTTGTTGGGCTGTTAACAGCACTGAAAGACAAGCTGCAAAAAAAGGTAATGAGGTAGGTATTATTCACCTATCTAAACTATGACCAATATGAGTAAGTACCTAAGTACTTAGTTAATTATAACTACCTACCTACTTATACAAAATAAAGATGGTACTTACCTACTACTACTTTTGTTAATACTTACTAGATGTTTTTTGATGATGAAACGACGAAATACACCTGTCGACAAGCATCTCATACAATGCAGATTCATAAGCTCGGTGCCAAGTGCAAATTATAACGATCGATACCTACTCAGAGTAGACTACCTAGTTAGTAGGTAAGTACTTATAAAACTAAGACAGCGTTCTTGACCACAAAATACAAACTCACGGTTGTTGCTGATGAATCTGTTGATCCCACAAAATATGCTTTTTCAATTCTTTAAGCGTCAACTTCCCAAAAAATACTTCATCGTCACTCAATGGATCTTCGTGATTATTTAGAGCCATACTAAGGCTAACAAATAAAATAACAAACTTATCACAGTAAACAAGTAGAGCAATGATATTGTAGAACTAATTTACCTCCTTATACAAACACAAAGTAACAAAAAAGGTAATTCAAATGAATAGGTACATGAGCAACGAATTTGTATTTTTAAATGTGAATGAAATTGTTATTATAGTGTGTCAAATCTGTCACATGCAAAGCACCAAAGAGAATATACAAACAAAGCACATTCTCCTTCGCCTTCATTATGCTAAACTTTTTGGTGGGAATACGTAGCCAAAGAAAAGAGTGGACCACATTACTGGAGCACTTAGACCATTTATTTATCTACTGGAGCACTACCAATACCCCCCTCTATATTATAATACTCTTTGACCAATACCAAGACTATTATTATACACTACCACAGAGTACACAGAGAGAGTCTCGAAAAGTTGTAGTAACAATTGAATATTTGGCCTGTTTTTTTATTTAGGATATGGTGATTAGAAAGAAAGAGACAGATAGTGGTCGATACGTCTCCCCATTTTCGAGTGAAGCCACATATAAAACGTCAAGTGGATATCTTGGATGTCTTTAATACTACAAAATTAAAAAGTCAACATATGTTTACAGCTTAGAAATGATAGACTGGCTATTAAGTTTTGTCTTATAGTACAACGTATGAAAAATTTTGGAGTCGGCGCCGTATTTTATGGAAAAAAGTGCTAGTTTATAATAAATCAAAGTAAAAACACTGATTCTATTGCTTTATAACAATACTATGTCTTGTGTTGTGCCAGGGTGTCGATCCCATACGGGTCGGATGAGAAATATTGGTGAACATATAAGTTTTCGTCGGTAAGACAATTTCATTATTTTATCCTAAAAGTACCGGTGATATAGCTTGACAATTTAATGAGATCATATAACGTTAATTTGCCATCGAAGTAATTTAATGCATTTTGTTGTAATACGCTGTATTTTTAGATATTTCGATATTTATTAGTTAACCTTTAGAGGTTATAAAAATGTTTTGATGTTATTATAGTGATGCGCATTTTTTATCGATGTAAACAATTACTCACGATAATAATTAATGTCGATATCGTAGAGTAAATACTTACATAAAATTTTAATTGCTCAATATTACGGTTAAGTATACCAAAATAGTTTAAAATAGTTTACCTACAATTATTTTACTATAATTACCCTATTCTCAGAATACTTAAGGATAAGATGTTGAATTGGCAGAATATTATTCCAGGAGGAGTCAGATTTTAAAAAACAAGCAGGTTATGCTCGTTTTTTTTCCAAACGCCAATTTTGTAAATTGTGGAAGCAGGCTTCCACAATTTAAAAAACAAATGGCGTAAACTAAAACCAGATGCTATCCCAACTTTATTTCCTGAATCAGATATGTTTTTTTTTTTTTTTTTTTTTTTTTTTTTTTTTTTTTTTTAATTGACTATATGTTGTTGGCCAGAGTGGCCATAACAACTTCACCCGGACAGAGGGCGAGCGCAAGTGCGCTCCAGCCATAGGGGCAGGGGGGCAGCTAGCTCAAGGGCGTCACTAGGGACACGACCTCGGCTTGGGCCGCTGCCAGGAGAGGTGGCGAGGGTAAATCTACCACCGGATCGGAACGCGACCTCGACTGAGAAGATCCGGCAAGAAACTCAGCGGGCTTGTCGGGTGCCAAGGTGCGTCTAGGTAAGTAGACGCACCTTCTAGCGGAAGCGGGGGTTCGTCGACCTCGCCGGCGAGGTCGGTGTCTGGCGGGGGGGTATCAGATATGAGATATGTTCCATGAGGTAAATAAACATGCTTAGTCGATACAGTGTAGTTATCTTCGTTATATGTGTAGTTATCCTTCGAAATAATTTAATAAAAATAATGCTATACTTTTCTTATGGACCGGGGGCGATCCCAGTGACACCCAAATTACAAAAAGGCCATTTCCAAAATTTACCCCGACGGGAATCGAACCCGCTACCACTCGGTACAGTGAGCTGAGTGGCTTACGCTTGAACCCCTGCGCCAAGTGGTCGTCAAGTCATTCAAAGTTTATGCATGTACGACAATCACTTGAAGATTAAACTTTTAGTTTTGTTTTTGTGTCGTTTAATTTGTCATTATTAGGCCGTCATTGATCTCAAAAACAAAAGAAATACACGATAAACTGATGATGACATCAAAATCTTTATTATTACTGCTATATAAGATGTACACTGATTACCTGTATGTAATGTGTGTTTTAAATTGAAGTAAATTTGTAATTCACTGATGTAATTTTATCTTTGTTTTACATTAAACCCTGGCCAGATAATTATCATTGTGGGTGGGAGATCAATGGAAATTGGGAGGTTTCGCTATGACCTTTTATTTTTTGAACGTCATAGACAAAATGTCGATAAATAATGTATCTCTGTATGGACAACACTAAAATTGTCTATGGTTTAGCAAACAGGCTACAACCTTCCAAAACAACGAGTTGTGAACTATACAGGCGTCCTTTTTTAACTTAACACGCGTTCTTATATGGGTAAAGAGTCTAGATATATAGATTTGTTTCGATTTCCATCGCTCTCTCTATTCTTCTCCATACTCTTAGTACACTACCATCTCGTTTACTCCATAGAGCACATGCTTTTCACTATGGCCCACAGTTATGGCCTCACTTTTCGCATTAAGTCAGTGTCGAAGTAAAATATCACAGACATTTTACAAATGTGTAAAAAATATATTTATTTTTTTCTATGCATCCAGCTTATGAAGGCCTTGGGTCGGTCTATATCACTGACTTTAAAATACTGTGGTCTATACAAGGTGAAACATAATGGGTATACTTTTTTTTCAAGACTTAACTTTGTAATTCTAAAACCATCAGCTTTGGAGGGAACTTGAAAAACCAAAGGTGTTATAGGAATACAGCTATTGACCGATTTCAAAAGTCTACAAAACCTTTAGTACTTCAAATGTCCCATAAAGCCGATAGTTTGACATTTACAAAGTTAAGGTGCAAAAAAATAGTATACCCTTTATGTTTCACCTAGTATACAATATACCTTTCAAAATCTTAATTAGTACGTGCCGAATTCTATCAGTAAAGTGCATAGAGGTATAAGAAGTAGGAGGACCTGTGATCTTGGTTTATATCACAGACTTTAAAATAGTGGTTTATATATCAAGCACAGAGATGAGAGAATATCAAGTTTATTTCGAAGCGAAAATTTGTTATGGTCTTTGGTTTCTATATAAGTTACTCCATGGTAGTGGTCACACGCCAGAGTAGTGTGCCAAATTCAAATTACTCTTTCTTTGGTTATATATCCTACAAATTTATGCAAAAAATACAAAGTAAATTTTATTGTAAATAATTAGGCTCATATTTTATTTCCAAACACCATCATAGAAACTTTTAAAAATACGTCTAGATAAAAGGGATACTTATTATATTAAATTATGAACAGCCCTTCCACCAATGAAACAAAATTCAACAAACACCCATTAGTAAGAAAAAAGCACAGATTTACCAAGTACCTACCTAATTAATTGATTGAGATATAAGTACGTATTACCTACCTACTTCAAAGTTCAAACATGGTTGCTAAGTAGGAGGTGGTATTTAGATGATTTATTCTGAGGACTTGGGTATCTATAGTATTCTATGTACAAAATGTTACTTTTATCCTTCCAGATTAAAATTATGATTTCAACCTTTTTAATAACTCTGTTGCTTCTTTATTGGCATGATGATCATCATTTGATTTGGCTGGATAGCTGGCTGCTAACTTTAGATAATACTTTGCTTGATCGTCTTTTTGTAACTTTAGATAGCAATATCCAAGTCTGAGCAAGTTTATACTGTAGAATCTAGGCTGCACCGATTCTGCTCTTAAAAAGTACTCAAGTGCATCTTCATATGAAGACTGTGGTGGTGCTGCAAATAACACTTCAGCTATTTTCCTTTGATGCCATGGCAGCTCAGTTATTTGAAAACACCATTCCCCTAACATATGTAATGTTGTAGCATCATGTGGGTTTAGTGTAACTGCCAACTGTAAAATGACACAAAATAATGTATTTTACACATACCTACTGTTGTTACTCATCTTCAGTCCTGCCCTTTGAGGCTTAAAAGTAGCTAACCTATTTATTTATTCCAAGAGTAAATTTACATGACCAAATTTTCTACAGCTTTTTTTTTTATTCATATATTTAGCTGATAATGTGTGATGCACAGTCACACTATCAAACATACTACCATCTATAATATTAGTATGATTATGAGCCCACTACTTACATCCATATGTTTTTTTACATTTTCCAGTTGTTTTATTCTCTCTTTAATGCCACCCAGAGAACTTTTAGCATCCAACAGTAAAGCATACCACTTGTGTACTGCATAGTGATCCTGATTACCTTCAACCTGTTTGGATATTAGATCATAAGCTTGAACGATCAGATTGTTTTGGATTGATTTTTCATATTTCATATCTTTTGACATATTATACAAAGCCCGACAGATGCGCCATTGAATTTCAACATTACCTATGTCCTGAAATAATAGAAAATATCCAAATAAATAAATATACAAGACAAACAACCTTTGCAGATTGAATGAATGAATTGAATTTGAATAAATTAAATTGAAAGTAATAAAGGCAGGTATTGAATAAATAAAATTGAAATAATAAGGGTAAGTGAGTACCTACCTCAGACTCTGACAATAGTTTCAGACACTCCTCATAGCGTGCATTTTCAAATAAGCTGTCTGAAAGTTCCAAAATAGATGGCTGCTTCTGTGCTGGTACATTAGCATTGCTTTCTTTGTTTATTTTCTTTACTGGCCATAAAAACCCAAGTGCTATTGATGTTAGAAATGTATTTCTTTGAATCTTTATGTCCTGTAATAATTGTATACAAGAACATAAGTAAACATATTATTATAATATATTTTTGTAACTTTTGTATAGAGTGATACAGACATGTTGAAAAGCACTTTTCAAAATCCTTTTTTGTAGTTTTCCATAGTTGAAAACAAATTGAACCAAGTTATAAGCAACAGGCCAAATCTTTGCAGGAAAACTCATTTCTATTTAAGCCTCATGTATATAAGACTGTACCATTTAAATTAAAGTACACTTTGAAAAAAGTCTGTTGGTTTGTTAACGAATCACACGACACAAAATCAAACCACTACTGCAATGCAATCTGTGAATGCAATGCAAAAACGCATGAACGTAAAACCAAAGAGAATACAATACTGTAAAACAGGCTGAGAGCAAGCAAAAGTGGCAAAAAGCAAAACAACAAACCCAACAAACAACAACACGGAAAGTAATGTGGTCATATTCTCTTTGGAAATGGTCGGTCAGTAGTAAGCATGGAAATGATTGCTACTTTCAAATCATTTTCATTGCGTAATGTTATTACTTTCACTATTATTTCATTTGTGATTTTTCACAGTTACTGATTTTATTCATTTTGAATTTTCACTATGACACGTAATCCTATGAAATCACTGGTGGATGATTTATCAGAAAAAACCATGACAGCACCGAACGCTTTGCGATTTAATAGCAATGATTTTTAACAGTTTTTGCCTAAGTCGCGAGCAAGTGCTACTTAGGAAAAACTATAAAATATGATTTTTCACACGTTAGTGGTGAAATGTTCTATAACTACTGTGAAGTGTTCCATCACTATTTACTAAACAGTATACCAAACTGTCGTAGACGTGCCTAATCGCAAAAGATCGCATACGTGTTAGAGAAACATTTTTACTGGCAATAATTAAAAAGTACTAACAAAAATTGTCTATGACAAAAATCAATTTTTGTACGCGATCCATGGGCGGGTGAGACTGTTGACAGTTTGGTGAAGTGTAATTTGGTGTTACGAGAAATGTTTTCAGTTTGATTATTGTTTATAATAGCATTATCATTATGCAGAGATCAGGTAATACCTTGTTATTATACAACTTAAACGTTTATGGCTTTATACTACTATTAATATGTGAATTCGCGCCAAATTAGTAACATTTTTGTGGTGAAACGGTTCATTTTGTAGAAATTTGAATGTTTTGCTAATTTGCTTGTTACATGGATAAGTATATTAGGTGGGTTCGTATGTGGTTAATGCATTTTGGGCCTAGGTTTATTTATTACGTAGTTAAGTAACATAAAACAAGGCTAGTCCTCGTTCGTATTGCTCTACGTTGCTCTGGTTTTATCAGTGCTGTTTGGCATTGATTGTAAAAAACAAAGTTGGTACCTACTTACCTATACGTACAATTATCATGACCGTAATAACTAAACTCTCGTTTATATAATTCTAGTTGCTATCTGTACCTATTTTAAACAATTTTATTTGCTGCCTTGTTTTCCTGTTAATAATCTACCTATGTTGGTGAGAAGATAAGATTTTAAATTATTTTGATATAAATTTATTGTTACTAGTTATGTTGATTGTCCATTGAGTATAGTTTTATTAACCCCCGACGAAAAAAGAGGGGTGTTATAAGTTTAACATGTGTATCTGTGTATCTGTGCATCTGTGTGTCTGTCTGTGGCAACGTAGCACCCAAGCTGATGAACCGATTTCAATTGTGTTTCTTTTGTTAGATACGTATTCTGATCGAGAGTGTTCTTAGCTATGTTTCATGAAAATCGGTTCAGCCGTTTGAAGATCATCAGCTCTTTTGTAGGTTAAAAAGCCACATTCACGGTCAAAACCAACTTCCACGGCTCGAATCCAATCGAAATTTGAGATTATTGGATTTCAATTTATTATATTTTTAAATGATCGTAATAGTCTGAACTGGCTTTTTACAATATTATAAATATGAAAAGTTTCCCTGATTCTGGAAAAAATGTATATTTTATCAATTTTTATATGAGATTTGTGTATGAACTAAAGACGTTCCATAAGTCACGTGTCAAATGATGAATACGCGCATGCGTTAAATTTTGTTTGTTTTGTTAATGGGCATGGAATATTACGCTATATTAATTCTAGAGGGCGCTGCTCCGCCATTGAGAAAAAATAGAAAAAAAAACATATCTAATTTAAAATAATTTTAGTGATATTGAAAATTCTTCCCCTGGGCTGCTCCCGTCCACCTCAACCAGAGTTATTTCATGAAATTGAATCATAATTGATAATATTTTACTAGGAATTAAACCTCCGTGGCATCAATATTTAGATTCGTTGTCTATTCTAATGTCAATTATTATAAGGTCATAACAAAATAATGTCTCATACTTTTACACAGATTTTCTGTTGATTATTGTATAAATTTGATGAAATGGTTGTCGCATTGGGGGTTTTAAAATTTTCAATTTAGAGTTATTTGTAAGTGACCATAAAAGGAGCTTGAAAATGAACATGGATACACAATACTCTTCAAAAAGAAAGTTATTGTGTTGTTTCATAAAGCCTACTGGTAATGGTACGGTTGGCATTTGAAACAGCTAAAATGGAGGTGTTATTTTATTAAAAATGCCATAGGTATTGGTACCAATTTTTGGTTGCATTGTGCAGAATTAGAATGGCTCATTTTTCTGTTATATTCCCATGATTAAGACAGCAAGTTAAAATAATAAATAAACAATTTAGCCCTTTTGACGTCCCACTCGTCCCACTCTAGGCACGGGCCTCCCCTCAACACTAGGGGGATTCAGGTTATATTCCACCACACTGGCAGATTTCACATGTCTTTAAAAAATTCGTTAGATCTTCTAAGTCATGCAGGTTTCCTCACGATGTTTTCCTTCACCGTAAGCAATCATATAGAAATTATAATTTACACATATATTTCGAAAAATCCAGAGGTGTGTTTGAACCCAAGACCTGGTGCCCGCAAGGCGCGTGCTTTAACCAATCAGCTATCAAAGCTTAATTATAAGTTAAAGTGTAAAGAATGAAAAAAAAAATTAAGTACCTAGCTCTTTTTATGTAAAAAGAGTTTTCATTTCAGAGTTCTATCTTACTGTGTTGATGTTCAAGGGAAAATAAAATTTCCTCAATTAAAAAAATATTATTGTAAATCACCAAGACCACAGTAGGTGAACTACTTATGTCTGTACCTTGATGTGACTGCAACCTCATGTTATGTTAAACAAAATTGCAATACACACTTTGGCAGTTTGTTCAGTTTGATTATTGGGATTTTGTGAGGTTGCAAAACACATAGGCAAACAAAACACCACCAAATAAAAGTGAGAGTGGCTCACTTGCTAAAGGTATTTAAAACCCCCAACGAAACAAGAGGGGTGATATAAATTTAACATGTGTATCTCTGTATCTGTTTGTGGCATTGTACCTAGCGGATTTACCGATTTTAATGTTATTTTTGTACACAATTACTCTGTAACAATTACATTGAACACTTTGAAAAAATATTATGCCTATCATTTGAATGTGACATAAAAACGAAAACTAAATTAGTACCCAAAAGAAATATATTTCTTATCGCGTTACATATGAATGCGTCACAAAGATGCCTGATGCCACCACTGCCTGATTTCGAATCTGTAGGTACCCCAATTTGAAAAAACAATGGCTGTAAGATTATAAGATCCATGTATGTTTGGCACATACAGCCTCATTATAATATACTATGGTTTTGTACTGTTTGATGTACCCAACACTAACAAATATACCTAATATGCTGCCTACTTTAAGAAGCTAAGGTCATGGTTTCATGTTTTAAGTCTCGGCGTCGTATAGAGTCATATTCGTAGCGGATATATTTTCTATGTATTGTGTCTTGCTCACGAAGCGTGTGACCTCATCCTGGGATATGCGCCCTCACGCGGAAACTGACCACTACCTCGCTGTCGCCCCGTCAATGTAATCCACACCCTTTCTCACGTCTGCGGTGCCCTGCTGGTACACAGCGACACTACTCTTTAGTGCCTCGATATGATATAGCGTTTGAAATGGGCTGCATAGAAATTGGATTACGGAAGTTGCCCAGATATTAATGCAAAGGCAACACTGCTATGATTTCTGGGGTGTCGGTGTAATTGTAAGCGGGATTTGACCAGTAGTGCGCCAAGCCCACCTTGGCAGGCAACACTTGCTTCCAAAAACTTCTTCGCGTTCATTGTAGGTACCTAGAAGAAGAATTGGTTTTAAGCAAAAAGGATCGTTAAAGAATGCTGTTTTTAGTTCATTTTTTGTCCCGACTCCAAAAGGCTTACATTTGAAAATAACACCGCTGAGGTATGTATAATGTAGGATTTCGTAAAAGGGTAAAATAAATGGCTAGTCTACAAAAAATACTTATGCTGGGTCTTTGACTAAAGATTGTGTACTTATAATTATATGTGGCTATTATTATTCATTTTAAACATGGGCGCAGGTTCAATTACAGCAGATCAACATCCTCATTGAAATGAATTGCATCGTCTTCATTATAATGGAATCGACCTTCGTTTCATTGCTATGTAATAAAATGCAGGCATCAATGCGTCGTCAACGTAAAGTACATAGATAGGTACCTATGCCGCAATGTTAATTGTTCTGCTTGCATGATAGTTTCACTAAATAGATTAGATTTCAAGGCGAAAAAAAAATAGCTTTCATAGAGGTTCCGAAATGGGTAATTTGCAGTAGGTGACACCAGTGCGCACGTAGTATTGTATTCTCTTTGCAGTGCGCAGTGACATTCAGAAAAAAAACTTACTTTCATAAGTACCTGCCTATTATACACACCATGCTAAAACCCGAAGTTTGACCTGACGGGGACGCGAGAGCGCGTCCGCCGGCCACCCCAACGCGCCGCTAGCTGCTGGAATCCGCCGAGTTGCGAATTCCCTGCATGTATTGAAATAGCTTGCAGTACAATTGCCCGCTCTGTACAATATCGCGTCTGCTAGCTCAGTCCCCGCTGACGAGCGCACACCGCCGGCTCTTCGTTAGCGCCGCAAAACGCATACTTATCTCTCCCTACGTAAACATCTAGTCACCTCTCCGTCGTACATCCTTACAAAGCCAATATATAAACTCTGTCACATTGACAATATTTGCTGGTAACTGGGTCGATGGACAGTTTCATTTTTGTTAGCGACGAAGTGTTGTGATACATTCATAATATTAGTATGTAAGCTTTGTTCATAGCAATAATGAACGTCTAACTAAAGTAAATATATTTCATGTATTTGTAAAAAAATACTAGAAGAGAGTTCAAGAGGAGTTACGCTACGAATGGAAGCAATGGAGACTTCATGTTTGTCTTGTAAGCAAATTTGTATTTTTGATTGGATTTCTATAGAGAGGGGTATTAATTTACCCATCTAATTCAGTGGTCATGTTCAGGGTATAACTAATATGAATTTACCCAAGTCATTAATTACTGACTTATCAACATCTTGCAGATAAATAATTATCTGAAAATAAGCTTGTGCGTGCTAAGGCGCGACATAGCTTTGAATGTGGATAAAAATATATTGTTGTTGATTTGATGTTAATATTTAATAGGTCGCGTCATATGTTTAACATTTTATTAATGTCGACTTGTAAACAATCGAGATTTAAAAACAATACTAGCATACAAGTCCAGTGATTCACCGATTCGTGCCTGGACTTGCTAGATCGCGGTAGTAAGTCTCGATTTGCCATGCGTGCCATTTGGTATTCTGGCTTTAACATTTTGTTTACATTTAAATGTCAATGCAAAAAAGCCTAAAACGTAGTTCATAAGAACTGTTCATGGATGTTGATTACTTGAGCGCAGAAAGTCTTGAGGACGTAGGTACATGTTGTCTCCCTTGTTTAGGTATGTTGATATTGGCTGTTATCACTGTTAAATAAAAAAATATGTTTTACTTAATTTTAATAAATTTATTTTTGTTTTGTTCCATGTGCTGTTCATTGAACATGAAAAAATCAGCGGTAAGTGAAAACTTAAAATTGTATAATATATATATTTCGTATTTATTTCAATTGGTTGTATATCAAACAGTACATTCCTGTAGATTATTTTACTTTGATTAAAACCATTAGTATTTGATGCTTTGATACAATATGTGAGTAGTTAGAAATGAAGTGATATCGAACAGGAATTATTAGGTCGCCAGGACCGTTTGTCCACTGGACACGTATGCCAGCGTGCGTCGTTTGAATTACGAGTAGGAATTTGCGACCGCTATTCGGTCCTCAGGCGGCGGCCGTGGCGACTCCTGGCAGCACCATGACACAGATACGGACGTCCCTATAGTCATCGTCATCGGTACAACATTGGCCCACAGTTCACACTTACACATCAGTATTGAATGCAGTGACGAACGCGTACGCTATCCACGACGCGCAGTTTGTTTTATTGTTCCAGTTAGCGAATTTGTAATCGTTGAGCGGTCGTTGCTTTTGATTTTATAGCAGGAATAGTGAAATCAATAATTGCGCCTTCTGTAAAAATATTTAATTGTTTTCGTTTTATTTAGCGCGTGTGAGTGTGAGTAATTATAGCGCACACTCTGAGAACTAGAAGATCGAGTCTCTTTCGATTCCAATGTGATTATATTTGTTTGCTGGGCAATAAATGGGATCATGCAGAGTGTACATAGATCCCTTTAATATTAGTTACAAAGTATTGCACACAATCTTTCTTGTGCAATTTTTTATGTGTTTTAAAAAGCCATTTCTGAGTCATTTGAAGTGTTTGCTTGTAAACACCATTAAAGTTTATCAGTTGTAGCTCTAGGTGAACTCGTAATCGGTTGATTCACTCGCACGGGCTTCACTCGACTCTTCTCCGGATGTGATTTGTCGACGGAAAAATGTGGTATCGCGTTTGCTGAGTGGTGTAACATTATTTGCTGCAATTGAAACAGTATGTTTTCCTCCTGAACACTACATGGGTGTGTTGCTTATTTTGTTAGCGGTCGAGAATAAAGACACAATTTATTTAATTACTAGTGAAAGTGGACGAAGTAAAGTGATTCACAATGACGTCTGTATCAGATTCACCGTTGAATAGATCGAGAAATAGACCAGTTTTGGCTCGATACAAACCGAATGCCGGTTCAACGGATCAGGTGAGAACATCAATAAATAGGTAACCTAATAAACCAGTTTCTTAAAGCACGTTTGCTCAATTAGCGTATATTTAAAATAGTTTTATAGCAAAAATAATTTGTAATATCCTGTCCGTCTTTAAACTCAGTAAATGGCCGTTATCAGTGTGTTGCTGGAAAGAGGTCACTCGTAATTTCGTTCGTGCTTTAAATACTTGATGGTTAATACTCTTCAGTCTTAACTGCCCACAGATAACGTTGTGTCTATATTTGGAAGACGTAATCAGTAAATAGTAATCAGCACAAAGTCTGCTATTAACTTACAATAATAAGTGTCTACCAGTAACGGGTTACTTAGTAGGTAGGTATCAGGGTTGTTTAATGGGGATTGATAACATAGAGTGTTGCCTTATCTATTTTGTAGTAATTCTATATTGCAGAAAATTATTGATTGTTATCGCTTACATACATTGTAGGTCCTAGATCATTTAGCTACACAAATAACCTACGTAGAGGCCAGGTCTAGACTTTTAGCTTAGACACAGTAAATACGCTTAATTTAATTAGTTTGTACGACCAATAAACCCAGAATTATGATGTCATTCAGCCTTTTCAAAATGTATTACTAAGGAGTTATTTAGCTAAGTATCAGGTAGAGATAAAGATTCATTATTATTATGATTTACATCATAGATTTCTAATTGGTCCATCTGCAGTCGGCTTAGACATCATAAATTAAATTCAGCATTACGCCTTTCGTTCCGCGGAGGCGCGGATTGAAGTGCTATGCAGTATCTTTCGCCTATAGTATTTTAGTCCCAACGTACAATGGGGCGGGTTTATCGCCATTATAGCTAACATTGTCAATTTTATTATAGTATTTCAAATAATGTTTGTATGCTTGCTTCACAAAATGAATAAGATTGAATGGATTAGGGTTATTGTTGCTAAAGTCAGGTGCTAGAGTTTGTGGGCAGGGCTTCAAATAATATCATTAAGTATACGTAGGTACTCGTGTGGGATTTATTTTAACGGCAACAGATAGCTTGCATCACCATCATCGAACAATCATAATTCTAAATGTGATCGATTGAATGTAGGATGTATGTCAATTGTGTAACATAGGTTCAACAGGTTGTTGCATTTTTTCTTTTCAACCGAGTTCAGAAAATTTAATCGTACTTGCAACAGAGAAAACGTTTAAGTATTTCTATGATTTGTTCTATTTCCACCGGGGCCAGCCTTCGCCGAATTGTTTCGTGTTGTAGTCGTTGGTGCTGTGTGTATTGGGGTTTGTTTTAGAAACAATGCTTGTTAGTGCGATCGCACGTGCCTGTTTGGCTTAGTGGCACGTTCACTGATGTACCTATATTTGTACCTAATAAATCACTAACTGCTTTTCACTCTTATTCTGATTGCAAAGTCAAATGAAAATGGACGCCGCGCCGGACTAAGCCAACAATAATTGAATTTTGTTACGAATAATAAAATATCACCCCGAAGAGGACAAATTGTTATATTAAATTACTACACTTAGGACTATTCAAGTATTTATGTTTTTCCTCATGAGTCATATTTAGTACGTACCTAGTTAATTAGGTAGGTGCTTACTTACCACTTACGGTCAAGCGCACTTGTTCGGTAATTATCTATCAACCTAAATAGTTTTATCGTGTCTAAGGTTTGTTTACATGTCAATGATATGGCTTTGTACGACTTCTTATGCAGGTATTGAACTTTATTTATATATCTACTAGGATCAAGTTGGCGTATCGTCAATTTGGAACAAGGTTTTTTTTGTTTAAAACAAAGCTGTTTTTTTTGTATAATAGAAACGACATCATTGGTGCATTTCAACATAAATTACTGAATGAATCATAGCAACTACAGCATGCCGAGGCCATCGTCATATGTTTTGATTTAGCTGTGGGTTCATTACTAACAGACGGCATCAATTTCATCTGCAACATAAAATAATGTAGGTACCTACGTACATAAAGACAAAAAAATAAATAATAATGTAGGTAGTAAAAAACAAATGCCAGAAAGTATAGTTTTGGGTTCGCGACACTGGCAGATAGTTACTTTCGAAAAACTTCCACCAGGACATACCTACCTACCTATTAAGATTTGGGAAATGAATCTATACAAATAAATAAAATTGGAGTGTCTGTTTGTAATATCAAAATAACACCTTTTCACTAAATGCATATGAAAGTACATACGATACCTATAGCAAAAACGCGAATTAAAAAATTTTTGTCTGTCTGTCTGTCTGTCTGTCTGTCTGTCTGTCTGTCTGTCTGTGTGTTTGTTCCGGGTAATCTCCGAAACGGCTGGACCGATTTCGACGGGACTTTCACTGGCAGATAGCTGATCTTATAGCGGGTAACTTAGGCTACTTTGATTTTAGAAAAACAATTAGGGTTCCGCGTAAAAAAATAAAAACACTTGAAATCAAAGTGTATCTCCGAAATGGCTGGACTGATTTTGACGGGACTTTCACTGTTAGATAGCTGATGTTATGAGCAGTAACTGAGGCTACTTTTATTTTAGAAAAACAAAATAAAAAAAATGGGTCCTGTCGCGCGGGCTCAGAACGCGGTACCGGGCTTTATTGTTAAGTTAAATTCCACGCGGGCGAAGTCGCGGGCTCAGCTAGTAGGTATATAAAATTGGTTGAAAACAGTAAACACTCTGATGGTAACAGTACCACCTATACACCTATTCAATCAATTTCACAGAACGTTTTCATGAAAATTCCAGTTTCTAAAATAGTTTTGATTACACGTTTGAAGTTATGTTTACGTTTGGTTCAGCTTTTACTAGGCGTGCGTAGGTCCGTCTTTATAACATCTTTCAACGTGTTTACAGTTCAATATACTTTTTAAACACACATTGGTGGCTCAATGAGTTGTAACACGAAATGTTAGTATAAAAAAATCAACAATCACAATGACATTTGGTAGTTGGTAACCATAACATTTTTCATTAAAGTTGGTTCGTTATTTCGTTTTGTTACTTGGTTGCGTTTTACTCAATTTTTTTGACATCTCTATCTTTGGTAAAACTTAAGATATGGTGATTGGTGGTAGTAGGTAGCTACTTTATATGAATTAATACTATACTACTAATCTATACTACTAATTTATATGAATTTCATAAATGTATTTTAGTATACAATTATTCTGCTTAAATATTGTATGATGGGAACGTGTTAAATTCTGATTCGTCTCTAAGATTTGTTTCACATTAGTGACCATAACCCAAATTTATTTGAAGTTGCAAAATAATTTCATGAACTGCTTACTATACTACGACTAACAAAAACTAATCAGTGGATACGTACTGATTCTCACATGTCCCAAAAGTTTTCGTTATTCAGGATTCAGGGCAGGGATAAATAGGCGCGTGGTTAGTAACGCCACCTGGCGATCAAGGAAGCATGCATGTACATATGTTTATGCTTACATTCGCTGCGCCAGCACTGCCAGCTAAACTACACGTAGTTAGGCTAGCGGTGCATGTTAAATTCAGCGACTATGTTCCGTTAGATGGCGCTAAGCACTTAGTTCATAATGTGACTTCTAATAATATTAAATGTATTTAAATGTTCCCTTAAATCACGCACATGTACCTATTGTTGTTCAAGCGGTTCAACAGTACCGAACTTTGTCTCCTGCTTGCTGAACGCAATAATACTAGGATGCACTGGAATTTATGCATTCATTCATTCACTATTCAAGTTTTCATTCAGCTGGTATCGAATCAGTGAAAGTGTGTTTACCATGCACCAAGGGGTTGTGCAAGCAGAGAGACGGTCGCAGGGTTGGGGGTGCAGACGCGCCTGCGCGGTGCGGCGCGGCGGTCGATGCCTGGACGTGGATCCGACGGCCACATGCCGCCGGCACGTGCTCCCTGCACATGATTATTCATTACTTATTCAGCACAAATAAAATTATAAAACAGTACCTACCTCAGTACTCAACTTTGGACGCGTTATAATTTCAACGTCCACTCCGGACTATGTCGTACGAATAACTATGAGGAACACAACCATTCTTCGTACCTTAAATGTACCTACTTCCGTTAATAGTCGCCTCAATGCTTCTTGGATTCAGGCCGATGAACTAGACATTGCCACTTCCTTTAATATAGTCAAAAGCATTTATGCTTATAAGTTTTATTTAAAGATTAAAATTGGTACCAATTTTTAACATAAGTAATTAAGTAGGAACCTTTGTAAAACATTTAACTGCTCTGTTTGTAATTTTTCGCAAACTAAGTCTGAACTTCGCTTAATTCCCGTTAGAAGAGAAAGCATTTCACTTATTTCTGGTCCTTTCACTGAACCTTGCAGCTGATCGTGACTCTATGTGCCTAATTCACGACACATTTCGAAAGAAACCTACTTACAATTAAAATTGTTTTAGAATTGCGAAAGGTTGCCTACCTAAATAAACTGAACGCTAAGAATATTTGTCGAGGGTGACCTTGACAAAGAACGGAGACCATTGCATTTTCAACCCTCTGCTGCGGGTGTCGTGTGGCAATAATCCTCGGATCTAGTAGGGTCGAGACTGCCGGCAATCGGCGACGACGGAGGCGTCGAGCGCGGGGCGCCGCGCCGTGCCCGCCCGCGCGCGCCTCGTCTGCTCCGCTCGAGCTGTCAAACCGCCTCCGTCGGGCACCCGGCTTGAACGCTCCGAACATAATCGCACGGACTCGCGATCGTATCGTAGTACGCTGTCAGTGACTCAGTGTGTGATTTTGTAATATTCGCATGACGGAAAATACTTTAAGGAGATGAACGGCAGTACGACGACGGTGAATGGTGGCGCTGTCAATGGGACCGGTGGTGCCCTGAATGGAATTGGTGCCGCGCCGCGTACAGCTACTCTCGGAGCTCCCAGCAGCTACGCGTATACTTCCAGCGGCTCACTGCTGGGACGTGGTGGGTCTGCGAGACCAGTGCCACCGCCGACGTTGCCTAAATACAGTGGGTCGTTCAGCGCCGGCAGCACCACAGGTCTCAGGGAACGTGACAGAGAGGGTGCCGGTGGATCACATCGCTTGGCTAGCCTCGAAAGACTTGCACTGCGCCAACGTATCATTGAACAAAGTTCCAATAACCAGGTGTCGGTCGGCCCACTGCCAAACGGTCCTCCTAATGGCGGACCCACCTCTGCCACCGTCACCCTCACCGATACGGCTACGGTGAGTCCCCTTGCCGTGCTTCTTGTGCACCCTCGACAGTTCCCCTAATCGAAGTTAGCGCACCCCGAAAAAGGGAAGTATCGTTATTTTAGTGCATCCAACCCTCTTGTAAATGGACAAATGTTTTAATATGATGTCGTATTGGGTATTTGTATCGTGTAACATGAAATAGGATTTTAATTTCCGTTTTTTTACAATCGTACTAATTGGAGAAAGTTCTTAGTAGATTCAGATTGCAAAGATTAATATAAATTCTGTAAACATGAACCTATGTACTTGGTTTGTTTACATTGAAACACATCAATACCATAACCACATACCGAAGTGTGTCAGGTGTTAAGTTACATAAAACAGTACTGTATCAACTTCAGCGTTGGCTTGGCTTGGCAGGTCTACTTTACAGTGGTTCTGATTGTGCCACCTGATGCGTCGTTGCTTTATTTTTGTTTCGATAAATTCTGACACGCTTAATAAAACAGATAACACCTTTAATATAGTTTGTCATAATATTACAGCTGTGCCACTGCATTTAGCCTTGACAGTTTTAATACATATATAACAAAATTAGAATTATGATAACGATTTATTTAAATGTTTCGTTGCATCAGACGAAGGTTTTTTTTTGAAATACGACGTAAAATTGCAACCTTGATGTAGTTTTTGGCCGATAAAAGTTTTTTCGTTTTACATGAAAATCGTGATTCATCCGAGCGTTGGATAGCGATCGTGACCATCCTTGTATTGTTATTTTTGCTGTGTTGTGTTATATTCCCCTGGGTAAGGACATAGCTGGCAGCCCACCATATTCCCACGCAGTTCCTCATGTGATAGGACTGGTTCGGGGTGCGGGAGGGGTGAGCGGGTGAGTGACCCCATGCTATACAGGGTTAAAAATAACCTCGTGCAATGGCGGCCATTCTGCTCGCATGTGTCGAATTCACTAAACAGACATTAACTGTTTCACGGTCGCACCCTGACCTGATAAATTCTCGGAACATTAAAATAATAATGCAAGCTTTTGGGGCAGGTTCATATTTTTTTTCTTGCTCATAATATTTTCCTTGTTCTGTTTCTATTTAAAGTTCTGCATCAAGTGCTAAGCTATGTGAGCTAAAGTGTGTGTAGGGATCATTAATTTGTTTCTAATGGGTTCATTACGCCTTTGAGATATAAAGGCATCATTCACACTGCCGGTTATTTGTATTGGTTCCTTTATCATGTTCACTCGAGTCCAATTTCTAGGAATCATTATCAGTGCGTTATCGGCTCTGGTACGTCGCTAAGACAGGACCCTCCTCTTAAAATATTGTTGCATGTGGGTTACTTGCATTGTTTGTTAATACAGACCTCCTTTATTTATCATGATTATTATCATTTCAAAGCGACATTGTTCCACAAAACGTATTTGGTCTGAAGTTTTTCACTAACCGGCAAAAGCGGTTGGGGCACACGTTCTCCTCTTGCATTGTTAAGATTGGTTTACAAAAAGCTAACCGCCATTTGGTAAATATTCGATTTCGACTCAGATACAATCGCATTAAGATCCAGTTTGCCTTTTATCGGTTGTTTATTTTGTGCTCTTTGGGTCGATCGGTCGTTGCTTTTGTGTGTCTGGTGGGCATAAGTGTGACGGGCTGGGTCCTTTTGCGTCTATATAGATATAGTCATAATTAACTCAGCGGTACCTGAGTTAAGAAGGGCTTTTACACACGTGTTGATTTATTTATAATTTTTAAATTATATTTGCTATTTCTCAAAACGACAACGCAAATTAAAGTTATATACTTATTAATTTAAAATAACGTTTCTTTATGAGATTTCAAAAGCATGAATGTCAATAAATACCTAGCCAATACTTGAAGAATATTATCTCTAGTATAGATTAACAACTAATTTTAATATAAGAAATATGCACTTTTCAATTATCGACTTTGTACCTGGGGACTAGGAACTCTATAAGAATGAGATAAATTGGAGTTATACACTTATGCACCTTGTTAACACCTCAACAATTTTCACCCCGTGTGTTCGAGCTACACACCGTGCCTGTTTGTGCCGCGCCAAGCGGCAGCCGGTATCGCTTGTAACTTAACCTCAAACCGACACAGTCGTGAACGGTGCTTCATATTACCTACAACTGTCGATTCACTTATATTCCAAAAAGCCCAAAAGCTGCTAAAATACTTGCCATTTCGTACACAGTTTCAGTTCATACAGCAGCTGATTTGCTAAGTTTATAAATTCCTCTGTTCATTTCTCGGCAACGCAACAACAATGGTGTTAAATCGATACAGCTAGTGCATCAACACAAGAACATTCAGTACGAAACAAATCGTGGATAAAAATGTTGTGTAATCTTGCTTATCTATACAAAACGCTAAACAAGTGGCGTTTTGATGTGTGAGAAACGGACAAAATTGTGAGCGTACCGACATTTTAGCGTCGCTTGTTTTTTGTCAGTTCTGAAAAGGTCGTTGAATATTTGGATGTGTCCAGAATGGCAAATCGTGCGTTCACTAACAACGGTCATCAGACTAAACTGACGAGATGCTCCAGCAGCGTAGGCGACAGTGGCACTGATAAAACAAAAGTAGGATGGACGAGTCCACGCGATATCTGGAGGAATTTATCATTGCGCAGGAAAGCAGAGGTGATTGAAATTGTTTTGTTATATTATCGCGTTTAATAGATGTACCGGTGTATGAAATTGTTAGCTAACTTGTTTATTCGGTCTTTGCTACCAGAAGTGTATTTAACTTCTTGATTTAGTTTATCAATTAGTGTCCTGTGGCTTTGGCGTCATCGTATATCTATAAATAAACTTTGTTGATAAGAAAGTCACTGGTTACGTTTAGAACGAAATGGTGTTGGTATCGTACCTACCTATGTTACTAGCAACTAACAGGCTGGATCACAGAGCTGGATACATTCATTGTTATATTTAAAATACGCCAATACGGACGTGATTGACTTCCCGTTTCATCATGCAGAACAAATCGAAGTATCCATTTCCTAATCCTCGTCGCCACTCGGGTCGATGACTCTCTCCGTGGCATAATAAGTCACAATCGCACTCGGCGCCTTAGCATAGATGTCCTATCTATGTGTCTCAGACTCGTCTGCAACATAACTATAAAATAATACTTGTATATTGAGTTATATGGGCATGTAAGCAAAACTAGGCTGACATTGAAAATTCTACTTTGTTTACTATTTTATATAAATGTCCTGCTTTTTTTGTATTTTCCAAATGTCATCATATATTCACTCGTTATAAAATATTAAGTAGTTTATATTGTTTATTCATAAACCACGGCTGTTATAATTTAATTAAGTCTTGAGAATTTTAAATAGATGAATCCAAAAATATCCTGAGCCATGGACTTGTCCGATGCCACATTTATCACGAATGTTTCCATTTGCAGCGCGCAGTGACTAGTCTATTTATATTTAATTCCACTTTATTACCAATCTAAGGTAATAGCCGAGTCGTTGTCGAGTTTTAAAGATGTAAATTTATTGTAATTGGTAAAGTTAATAGCCACCGTTTAAAAAAAATCTCGGAACTAGGTGTCGTGTGGCTTGTGATCTTTTCTATCGTTATGAACGGTGTGATTATTTAGATTGACCACAAGAACAATAAAATTTGTATTGCAGGTTCGCAGTGTTAATTCATGTGACAATTAATTTAACCTCAATTAATAAAGTCATGGCCGTTGCTCATATTGTCTTAATGACGCCAAAACACAATAATAATTAAGTAGGTGCGCATGTTTACTGTGGAAGGACACAAATTTTATAATTAAATGTGTGTTATGTTAAAAAGTAATTATGAACTAGATTCATAATTACTTTTTAAAATCTTCTTCTTCTTTCTTCTATCTTCATTAAAAAGTATAAAATCACGCACGCACAGATCTTCAGAATGTAAAATTTTAGATTATTGTCCCATGGCTAAATATTATAAACTACAATGATAACATCAGTCTCACAAATCCAGAATATTAACGGTTAACACTGTGAAATGGACATACAAAATCCATATATACATGCGTATTGAATCCAATTTTACTAGATAACTATGGAATAAATTTCATGCATTTATGACTTGCTCCGAAACTAAATAAATTAGTTGTATCAGGTGCCAATCATCATTTACTCATTTATGGGTTAGATAAATGGAATCCAAAGTAAACCTCTACTAAAAATGCGTGTATAGATGACTTAAATATAAATAAGTATTAGAAGCACTTATTCTTGTCGGGTTTGTCTTCGTCTTCACATAACATGAATAATGCAGTAGTTAGTAAGCGGGAAAGCATTATGCTCCATTCCAGAAAACGAGGCTTATGAGCTTAGAAGCTAAACATTAAACGCACCAACTAATTAATCCCTAGAAATGATATTTAACGTTTTATATGAATGTAAATGAAAGCAACTAGCAGCGCGCAATATAATTAACTTTCTAAGAATTTATTACGTGAGTGTAAAAAGTATCGTCTTTTGTTTCCCTTTTTATTTTGTGGGAATTGAACGATATACGCGGTTCTTCTTCTTTATAAATCACTAAGTCACTTGTCCCAGTTCCCATAGCTTTACTCAGGTAATATCAGCCAGCGGTGTCCTTTAATTATAACTTCTAAGAAAAGGATCTGCATAAAAGTAATGGACTGCAATAATTGGTATATCAGCAGCAATGTTATCTATAATGTCAGTCAGAGCTAGTTCCTCGACTATATCAGTTAACATGTTCATATTTTCAGGCATATGATTATGTATTTCTCGTATGAGTTGTCTCAATGAACTCGCTTCGTTTGCATCCACTCCGGTTTGCCTACGCTCGAGGATTCTCCGCCCACTTTTCGAGTGAATACTTACATCTGAAGATTAATAATTATAATTTCTGTGCAGCAAAGTATTACATATAACCGATCCATTTAATTGCAAAACAAACACACATTGAGAATGTGTTCACTATTCACACGGTGTTCCCCTGTCGTTGAATTAATTTGCTTCGGAGTTTGTTCTTGTCTGCAACGGTCGACGACCTGGTGACAATAAGATTTCTCTTTTTAATCTTTGAATATAATAAGTAAGTACTTACTTAATTCTGTTAAGTACAGCATCAATGCATCTTCACTAGCTTACGGACTGACAATTTTAATTATCATTGCCTTTCATTACATAACTGTAACCAGTATCATGAGCGGAGCTAGTGATTGTGTAATGTTGTGTACGTACGTGGCCTGTAAAAACGTATAAAGTGTGGTTGCATAAAGAAGCATGTGAATTCAGGTAAATGCCATATCAACCAATCTATCGTATGAGTATATTCGAAAGCACTTATGTCTTTGGAGCAAAGAATTTGTAATAATAAGACATTAGAAGTGGCATATCCGCGTAATTTTGGCACTAATTGTATGTCCACTTGGACACACATCATGTCAGTACGTCACCAGACCTTGTACGAGACACATGTCGTAAAAATGGTGCGTTGCAGCATCCTTAGTTGCGGAAATTCTTCAGAAACTTGCAATTATACAAATAAAGAGATTACATTTCATCAGTAAGTAGATATATATGGTAATAATCAGGTTTTTTGCTAATTTAAACCAACTTGTATACTTTACCACAAGAATTTAAATATTTACTATGATATCACTAGCCCCATTTCCATTGCTGCTTGCGTAATCACAAGTACGGCATAGCGACGAACCGTAAAAATCAATGTAATGCGAAACCTACGACATCCTTGTGCGTATGAATTTTGACTAGTACGGCGGTGTCATTGTGACAACATCAGACGGGAGTGAGTGATGTTACAATGTTTGTATTGTATCGATATTTTTGTAAGAAATATTGACTTTATTTATTTAATATAATTTCCACTAGTAATTAAAAGCCACCAACAATTAAAAAGCTTTTTTAAACAGTTTATTTGGCTTGACTTCGTATATTTGTTTATTTATTTGCTTTAAATCTTGCAGTGATTTTTTCAACCACTTCTTCTATAGTATTCGGCTTCCCATAACAATAAATTTTACCATAATTTAAACCTCTGATCTTTAAATCCTGATACTGCAAGTACTGCCCACCTAAACCGTGAGTCTGTGGCTACTGCTGATTTTAAAGAAGTATTGTCCGTACCATACAAAAATTTAGCTGTAACTCTTGGTTCCAATTCCTCAGCCTTAAAGCAGTAGGACCACTAAATAAAAAATAAAAAAAGGAACGATTTTATTGTTCCCGCCCATAAATATCTTCTAGTGTATCATCTGTGTTGAATAAAAGCAATTTTTTAATTTTATGCCCTTCCTGTTACCTTCTTACTATATACTTATTTACGTAATGATTTTTAGTTTCCCTTCAAATTCAGATATCAAGGAAAAAATGATAACAATGACAGACAAAGAGAACTGGTTTCCTACAAATTATAGTCGATTTTTTCAGTCCACAATAAAGAAGATAATTCAAATCCCATGCCAAAAATACGGTTTTTGATTAAATCAGCCATACTCACGATTAATGTGTGGAATTTACGCACTACAGACGTAGGATTTCAATAGATAAATTACGATGTTGTTATTTGCTAAATTATGACATGAGCTTATTTTTTGTCAACGGATAGTATGCCATCGGGCACACTATACCAATAACATCCACTCACGAATCCACATTCTATACGTCATTAAAGCCTTTACTTAAACACACTTTACAATCTCCTCATTTAAATAAAAATATGAAAATAAACTATTTTTGGTACAGGTACAGTACAGTTCAGGTTATGAATATAATTAGCTATAACATATATCATACTTATTACCATAATATCGATACCAAATCGATAACTTTATATTTGTTTCAATCACTAGCTATTTAGAGTATGTTCGGGTATTTATAACCTAGCTCGCCAATATGGCCCACTACTATTTCTCCGAAACAAACCAACTCTTAGCGTTTAACATTCCTAGTTGGTCTACACTCTCTGCACTGCCTACCGCTGTGACTGTGCGTGCGTCCTTGGCAGGCAACGAACTGAAATTGGGTATTTCCGAATATTTTAAAATTATTAGTAAGTACAAAAGCAGTGATAGCCGATTGGAAAAGCAGTGATAGCCGATTGGTTAAGCACGCGTCTTGCGGGCTACCAAGTCTCGGGTTCAAAAAAACCTTTATCTGTAGTGTGGTGATAGATTTGTAGAGACATTGTTCAAATATTTTGAGATATATATAACTTATCGAACGTTGCGTTATTAACCTGGTAGGCAATATTGGCTGAATTAGTGTCAATTGTATTATCCTATTATAATTTTTCAACGGCTCCAAGTAAGTCAATTTCCAGTCCAGGTTGACACAATGCTGAAGACGTATAGGTAATTTATTTGTATAAGTATTTTCTAGTGGCCAATATGGCTCACAAGTGGTTGACATCGTGTTGGAAGAAGAAGGTGAACCCATAATACTGCAGGGTTTTCCTGGATATTCTTCCATTGATTACAATGTGGCACCGTACGAAATTCAATAAATTAAAGATCTAGTTATTTATTTTGTACCTTCGTTTCTTATAAATGTTAGAACAGAAAAACTTTAAAAATAAAATTACATTAAAATAAGCCCTGCCTGCGTGTGATGGTGCCAAGAATGCTGGCTGCATTTCTCGTTCTATGGATAGGATGATTTTTTGAACGAGGATAGAGCCAGCTCTCTTGTCACCTGTTGAAAATCTTTAAACCAAAATAAGTGATTACTTTAAATAACGTAATTATTATTAAACTATGTATTGAATGTAATTTATAAATGTTTCATTTAATACCTACCTAATACATATACGAAATTAGAACATAATACAGACATAATAATAGTAGCTTTAATTTTCCGTATCCCGCATATTACGCTTTCTCGCTTAAGACGCGTTTTTGGTTGGTTCCCTGTGAAATCGTATTAAACGGGTTTTACTGTATTTAATATTGCCTTAAGCTCCTAGTTATTGATTACTGATATTTTAAACGAATTAATGTCTAAAATAAATTAAATTGGAATGTCTGTTTGTAATATCAAAATAATACGCTTTCATAAAATGCATATGTAGGAACTTATAAAATAACGCTATTTTAAAAAAATCGTCTGTTGAATGGCTGGACCGATTTTAACTGGCAGAAACTGATGTTATAAGGAGTAACTTATTTTAGAACGGCAAAAAAAATTTATCACAAGTGCTGCCTGTAAACAATAAAAATTGATCTCAAATAGTTTGAATTAAATTTTCAAAAAGGCTTATAGTATGCTATCTTCCCGAAACTACTCTACGTCAAATAAATTGCTGTCTGCGCAGTGCGAAAGCGGCGCGAAGTGGCGACACTGGTTTTGTATGAAATAATACGTCAATACCACTTCTAATGTCTTATTATTACAAATTCTTTGCTTTGGAGCGTAAAACTTTTACTTTTGCACCTGAAGTAATAATCGCATAGAGTATTTTTTAAATAAAACGTCGAGAACTAATATAAATATTTATGGGTATTTGTATCAATGTCAAATTACCTGGTGGTCTAATAAATGGGGTAAATATGGCGGATGACGGATAGCATAGAGAATAATCGATGCGCATGAAGTAATTGCGTAGCAATATAGTATCAAACATTAGTACCAGCTGCGGTATACAATGTCTTGGAGCAATACCGACGTCACCGGATGGTCATCACCGGACATCCAGAGACTAATCGCCGTTCCGTTGCTATTGTAGAAATTCCATCAATACAATAGCTATTTCAAGTTCCCTGCCAAGCCTTGTTATATTATTACACGAATTGAACCTACACTGTGAAAACTAATTGCTGGCTTCTGTATTTATAGAACTGTACATACATAGGTGTTCAAGTTAAGCTGTCCTTTTTCTTAGGAAAAGTGCTCCATCTTATCTTAAATATGTCACAGGCTTGGTTATATTGCAAACCATGTGTTGAATTGATCATTATTTTATCGGCGTTACGTGATACGACTTTATAATGCATTTCTGTTTGGTGCCAATTTTCATGTTGAGTAAATAGGTATTCGCCCTTGTACAGGATTTCAAATTTTATATTTAGTCTGTAAATGGTTATATATTATTGTTTATAAAGTTGGAATAGCTCATGTTCGCTTGATAGGGGCTTTGCTAGTATCTCGTTGTAAACACACCTGTTTACGCTGACCGCAACCGTGTCTATTGAAAGTACCAAAGCCGGCCTTTTGTTTAAAACTACAGTTGTCTAAGTATCTATCTACTTGTCGAGTGTGTGGATAATACTTGTCTTGCAAATACTGGGATTATTAGTAAAAACGATGGCCGTGTTATCTATAGCTTCTGTTTTAAACCCAAAAAGCTTTTGTGTCATATTGTAAACTGGTGTGCGCGCAGTAATGATTCAGAGTCAAGAGACAGCAAGAGTCATCGCGAATTCTCGACAGCGCGGTCGCGGACGACTCATGTCCCCGCAGGCTGGCGCCGTCGCGGGCAAAGTATTGCAATTATACTGAGTGCGCGAGCGACATTTTTTTATCAGAAGAGAACGAACGTCAGCTTTGCTGTACAGCCGTAAACTTGCCAACTGCTTTTTATTCCAAACATGATTCTAAACATTACAGTTTCTGCACGCCTGGCAAGCAAGTTACTGGTCTGGTATAACTTAGATACTTGTGCTTAGACTAACTAAATAAGGGCGAAGAGCGAGCACTGACAAGGCATAATGTTGCGTGACGTAATAATAGTCTACTTCATAAGCGTTATATTAAAACGTTGAGCTAATGACAGGAAATTAGTTAAACCTTTTGTTACAGATGATAGATATTTACGAGTAGGTTATTGACGCCTGACAACTAGGACGGGGGACAATACTGTATTGTCATGGTCCAATCATTCGTGTAATGACTACTACTTATTCCGTGAATTCCTGTGGAAATTTAAAAATTTGTTTAAAAGGGCGAGTTTGCAAGCATGTTACTATTCTTTAGGGTTATTTTTCGTTTTGTTTTATAGACCTTTACTATTATTATTCCTACTACCAACCTATTAGATTTCTACTTACTCTAGAAATCCTATAGAATCCTACTGTTATTATATTTCATATTCCCTGAATCTGCGTCCTTGTAATGACGAGAACTCATTATCTGGCTTTACGGTTTTAAATACCTACCTAATCTCTAGTAATTAGTCAGCAGCTGTAATGTGTCACCGAGGTGGTCGTGTTAACAATAAATGATGAACGTGAGTTGTTATTTAGTTGAGCAAACGCCGACCGCGAAGGTTGCTTGCGATTTTCCTAGTTTCCCCCCACAAGTGAATAATTTATCCCTGTATGAGCATAACGTACGTGTTGTCTTTTATTGATTAACAATATGGTTTATACTGCAGTTGTATTTCTTAATCAAGTTGTGAGTGAAGTGGTGTGATAGTGTTCTTGTGTATTATTAAACATTAAAATGGGTACAGTGTTTAACACATTTAAAAAACGATTCAGCGTACGAAAACACAAGGATAGAAGCGTCAACCGAGACTCCTCAATCGAAGATGTAGGTAAAGTAAGTTGTTCGTATAGCATCTTTGGTAAACTCATTTAAAAGTTTCGTTGATTGGTTTGATTTCACAAAGGAGTAATACTAGCTTATATCTTTTGATAGGTTGTTTACACGTGTTTGACATGCAAAGCAACAAATTCCTTTTCGATGTCGAGCCGGTTTCATTATTTGCCTCCGTCCGTACTTCGGAGGTAAACATACGCCGGATGGCCGTGCCTTCCGTGCATTCATCGCTATTCGGATTATGGTGTTTAGTTTTTGAAAATATAAAGGAAAGTTTGTCATCAAGTCTTCACGCCGAATGTGCTTTATGTTCGATGTTTTAATGTCATTTCTGAATCAATATGGTTGAAGGTGACGCGTTTATAGCGGCTTCCATTGCGACTTTATCGGCAACCAGTTGTCACAGTTTGCCCACAATTTGCTTATTTCCTGTTTATTAGCATTATTAATAGATCTTAGCACTATGCTAATGTCCCCTTGAAGGTCATAGGTTTCTACCTCTATGTTGGTATAGAATTCTTTATTGCACATGAATCTCTTTTGTAAACCTTTTAGGATATCTTGGATCGTTAAAATTTTACTTTAGTCAATGCATTAGAATCATTGTCAAAGATTAGACCTGATACAGAAACTGAAGGAATATATTCATCTTCATCAATTTTGTAATGCGTGCGACGATAAGTTTAAGTTATGTTTTATAAAGTTCACGGCGATAGCGTGGAAGGTTGAAACGTCGTTTGCAGATATTATTAGAATCTCCCGTCACAGACGCATGCGGTCGTCGCACTTCGCAAAACTGCGTACGTTGTTTGCATTTCCACTTTGTTGTTTGTTTTGCATAATACTGTAAGCAGTTAGTTAAACATGCACTCAAGTTTATTATTAAACATTTTAACAATTTTACATCGTTTAATTCTATACCTGTTGATCGGCAGTATTCATGTCATGTGTTTGGTCTTTGCACATTAATTTCTGACGCAGTTTTAGATCAGAAATTGCCTTCAGTTATGAGCCAATTGACATGAAGTGCTCGGAGAAATCTCAGCAGCTGGAACTAATATTGTACCTATTCGTATTCAAGTATGCTGAATATATTCCAACTTTATTTCGCAAATACGTAGGGTAGGGCGGGGCTAGTTGAGCATTTTTTCACTTGAGCGGATATAGCTCCTCAACGATAAGTCTCTATGGGTTATTACGCATCCTGATGGATAAGTAATTTATCCTTTTGCAAAAGTATCATAGTAATTTATTTTTTATAAGTTGGATTTAAGAGCTACAGCCGTTTAAATGCAGAAAGTCAAGCATGCTCAACGTACCCCATAGGTGAGGTAAGTTGAGCAAGGGTATGGGGTAAGTAGAGCACTTAGAATGTCTAGCCAAACAATGGGTTCAATTTTAACTGGGGATGAAATAATTTTTCTGTTTGATAATCAACTCTTTATTCAAAGTCTTTTAGTGACAAAACAACAAAACTTACGTAATCTTCTTAGAATAATTAACTGGAAATAGAATCAACATAACATCAACGTATCTTAAGATTAACTTTATGATTAGTTTCAGTCTTTCTGTTCAAAATCAGACTTAAATGTTTATGTTACTATCAATATAGCAGAAATCTTAAAAAGGAAATATTAATAAGATCTTAGAAACTTAATCGTCGTTGTCACTGTTGCATGCAATTGACACAAACGAAAGTGAGACCAGCACCTGGCACACATCTTGTATGTGCCCATCCCCTGCAAACTTGACACTGGATCCATGTTTCTCCTGGTAAAGTTTCAGAATACCCTTCGCAACATATCAAACAGGAATAATCATCATCGTTGCTTTCCTCACTTGACTGGAGTACTTTTTTACAGACACTCTTTCTTTTTTATAAATGTTATTTCTTGGCTTTTTTACTTTTTATTTTGTTTTATTTTGTTGCTCTTCTAAAGCGTTCTTTTCAGGAGTGTCTGTGTAGTCTTTCTTTTATAAGTCCGCATCCTTCAAAAAAAAACATACATGACTTTTGTTCTAAGCCGTGAGGCTAGTTGAGCAACTGTAGCTCAACTAGCCCCAGCCCAAAATTCTATAACAAAAGTGAGTTTATGAAAAAATGGTAAGAATTATACTCAGAACCTTTATACATATCAAAAGTACGGTAAATTTATGAAATATTAACACTTACCTGATTGAAAACAGATAACATTTGACTAATACATACGAAAACTTGCGGTAAACGTTTTTTTTACTTTTTGGTCACAAAATAAACAAAGCGCACGTATACTTCACTCGTTCGTCGAGTCGCTACTGGTGATCACGCGATGAGTTCCCCTCCCGCGACCCCTTCTTTCCGCTATATGATGCCTACGCGTGCGGTGAATAGTTTTCGAGATATTTCGATTGCTCAACTTGCCCCTCTGCTCAACTAGACCCGCCCTACCCTACTTTTAATTAATTAATAGGTTACTAAAACGGTATTATTTCGAAAAGTATTGAAAGCATGTCTAATTCCCTAATAACTTCATCAGGTCATGTAAAATCAAATATACAATTACACACTGCTTTTAAGTCAGTCGTTATTACCAATTAAGCGAGGATCGCCCTGGAACTCGTTAGTGGTAGGCCGTGCATCGGAACTAACATTGCAGTAATGACTCCCCGTGCGCTGTTGGGCGTGAGTCACTGCTTTCGTTCTTCGCACCTACATAATTACTTGTTATTGGTACGAGGTGTACCTACTCGGTTACTCGTTCGACGTCGATTTTACGCGCTCCGACTGCGATGTGTGTTGCATGCATGTATTCGTTCCATGGAGTGAAACTTGTCTGTTTGCTCACGTTGTCATCATCTACAAATATCACCGTGATAAGCCGTGATCGATGAGTCGAGGCGTCGTCTGAGTATTTTTTATATTTCGTATTTCATTTGTTTGTCTTATTGTTTGTAGTATTCAATATGTGGAATTATGTTACAATGTCCAGTAACGTTACCTTGGATTCGGTGACTCATCTGGCGGCTGAGCCCGGAGCCGGCTAGAACAACTCGTAAGGCGCACACAGCGCTATAGGCACTTATATATATACTCGATGTGATTGTACTTGTTTACTGCTTACATAGTGTGCCGTCATACATACAACTCCCTTCGTTATTCGAGAGCGAATTTATGTATTTTCGCGGCGGGAGTCTCGTTAGCGAGAGTCATTCGACGAGATGCGAACTTCTGCGAGAATAATGAAATCAACATAACGAGATAGATATAAGATAGAAACCTCGTTTAATTAAGATTCTTGTCGTCGGAAACTAGTAGATTAGATACGGCGTAATGCATTATGGATATTGAAGTCGCACACAATTTACACTCATAATACAAGCGATGCTTGCTCAGTTTGGATCATACCATTAGTCTGTTAGTCTGGTGGGATTTTGATAATGGATACAAAAAGATTAATGAGCGAAGTAACAAAGACAAATTCCGTGTTCACAAATCCAATCAGATCGCATTCAGACACCAAAACAATCGAAACCGAAAGTCGTATTCACCGTTGCGTTGCAATTAATCTCAACGTTTCTCTTATTCCAGTTACAAAGTAAACGCGAACTGTTCTTCAAGTCGGACTCTGTGAGCGGAGGCGGCGTGAGCGCAACGGGGCCGCCGACGGGCGCGCCGCCCGCGCCGCCCTCTGCGCTCAAAGATGCCCTCGCGAAACGCTCGACCACGCTGCCCGACCAGCTCGAGAACAACCACCACGAGCCGAACGGCACAGCGCCGCCCACCAAACTCAGCAACAGTGTGTCCGTGGACACGCCGAAGCCGCCCAGCTCGGCGCCGCCGCCGACGCCAGCCCCACCCGTGCCCACTTCAGCACCACCAGCCGCTACACAGCCGTTGAGGAGTACAGAGAACATTATCAAGGTGAGTTACACTTAATCATCAGCATCAGGAGGATTTTCCACCCTTACTCATCAGCTTAGCAGGTCCTACCTGAGGATATTTTATAAAGAGGCTCATTATTATCTTGAGTCAGCTCTATCCTTTACTGGCACTCATGCCATCTGGAGGGATACCTGATGACTATTTGCTAGAATTTCGTGATGTCACAGAAAGCTTATTATTCTCGTCGTCACCTTTAAATACTTTTTCATTACTCATACTCTGAAAGTAGGTCTGAAGTTGCCTGAGAAGCGGGTTGAAAGTACTACTTTTCAGGCCCGGGAGTTTCGCTTTCAACTGACAGCTGTCAAATTATTAAAAAAAAAACTAGTTCCATTTTCACATTTCTATGGAACCATGTTGAAACTTTTTCTACAGTCACTCAATTACAGCACGATGTAAAATTGAAATAACATAAAGGTATTCATTCAAGAATATATTTTTTAAATGACTTAATTATAATTTAGTTTCAAAATTTCTTTAAAATAACATAGATTTGGGCAAAATATTTAAAGATGAAAATGAAAAATAATGGCTAAATAATGAAGTTGGCCGGCCAACGAAAAAAAAAAAACAAAATAGGCGGCAATCCGATTTTTTTTTTTCGAGTTGTAGAGTATTGTTTATACTTCCTTGTATTATTTCTTTAGCCAATTGCTGTTTTTATTTTTATTTTCCTTGTATTCGTAATGAAAAGCACAGTGTTTACCTCGGGTGAAAGACTTATTTTGTCCCTCGAACTATTAGAACTCGAACTATTATATGAAACCCCGTCTCGGGACAAAATAAGTAACTTTCACCACTCATGTAACAATGTACTATTTCGGTAGTATAATGCTTTGGCCCGCTATCCATAATCGGCAACCGGGAAGAACTTGGAGCTTGAATGATTGCCTATAATACATGTTTAACAGCGATCGCGACTCAATGTGCCCTCTTTATTTATCGCATCATTTCGCTTGGGCATTCGTGTCGGTTCCTACCCGGTTATTTTGTTCACTATGCCACTTTTGTAGAGTACGATTACTTTTTTTTTTGCTGTTCGATATAAAAGCATTATTCTTTGTAAAAAATGTACTGAGACTCAAATGGATTCCATTTACTACTCCTTAGTAGCACTCCGGCAGTAAGAAGTACATACTTGTCTATTAATAAATCGCTTACAATCAAGCCGATCATTATCCCATAACAGTGTACGAGCTAGACGTAGTACGAACAATGACAGTGCTTGTATTAGATTGAGGATAATAAAACAATGCGGCTAGAATATTTGAAAATTTGTACTGTTATTTTGATTAGAATGGAAAGGTACAATGAATTTGATTTGATACTTTATATTTCAGAAGCCCGAACACCCACCAGTCGCACCCAAACCGGAACTACCTAAATTAGAAAAGCCAAAAACCAAAGAATTAGACGGATACGTTGGATTTGCAAATCTACCAAACCAAGTATACAGAAAGGCAGTGAAAAAAGGATTCGAGTTCACATTAATGGTAGTAGGTAAGACCGTATTCATAAATTTCCCACTTTTAGGATGCACTAAGGGATGACCGCTCGATCGTATTTCGATGGCCGATGATCGATCGAACTTCGTTCTATGTAGAAACTGTCAATCGACGTCGACTCATCTCATTCTACGACCGATTGGTTTCATACCCCGCAATCGTGGATATAGGATCTGAAGACCAAGTCTAGTCCTTTGTTATATGAGACGTCTGACAATCTTGGCATATCGCTATGTCAATGTCGCAGCCAACTAGCTTAATTCGACGTTCAATCAACAGCCTAGCCACTTTACTAAACAGCGCCGTTCAACTAACCGTATCGTCTGTTACAACATTTAATAAACTGGCTGGCTAATGCTTAGGCAACTGGTTGACATTTATGTACTACAAAACTTTTTCAAAATACTAGTCGAGCAGAGCAACCGGGTGGGTTTAGGTAGGGTTACTTTTTTATGACCCCACAGAAATCCCACCCGGCAATTAGGTTCGGTGGATCTAAACAATTTCGTAAAATACCTAAGTACCTAATAACATTATTCCATCAAAGTTGTTTTTTACTAAATTGAAATGAACAGGCTAGGCAAGTAATTAAACGGCTAGGAAAGTAATTAATCGGCTAGGAAAGTAATTAAACGTCATCGATCCAAGTCATTTGCCTAGCTGTTTGATGAAATGGCTGAATATCATTCAGGCCAGTAGTTGAACGGCGGTGTTTAGTAAAGTGGCTAGGCTGTTGATTGAAGGGCTATTGAAGCTAGATGGCTGCGACATCAATATTCTCACAATGACTAATTACTACGTGACTATCATTAACACTCATCTCACGCAATGATTCACGTTGTTTTCAGGTGAAACAGGGTTGGGCAAGTCGACGTTAATAAACTCGCTGTTCCTAACGGAGGTGTACGATAAGGACAAGCACCCGGGGCCCTCGCTGCGTGTGAAGAAGACAGTCGGCGTGGAGACCAGCGTGGTGGTGCTCAAGGAGAACGGCGTCAACCTCACGCTCACCATCGTCGACACGCCCGGCTTCGGGGACGCTGTTGATAATAGCAATTGGTACGTCACCACTATGTCATGTTTATGCCCGCAATTCGTCCGCATAGACTTAAGTAAAGTATTCTATGTGCTAATCCAGGTTATAAACTATCTCGTGTTCCAAATTTCATCCGAATCCGTTCCGTAGTTTTTGCGTGGAATAGTAACAAACATACATCCACACTCACAAACTTTGACATTTATAATACCAGTAGGATTTCCCTGTTACTAAAAAATTGGCAACAACCCTATTATCCTGTATTATTGCACCAGATACGTTTATAAGAAGTCTGAGAAGTAATGTCAAACAGCAAACTAAAGGAATGAGCTCATATTGCTTGCTTTATTGATGCACTTAATCCAGAGGCTAGCGCGTAATTCCTGAATATTTTGCGTAGTATGGAGTACAAGTACAATTGACTGTCGGCCTAAAAATGATTTGCCCTGGTCTGAGTGTCACTGGGATCGTCCCCAGTCCATTGTACGGTACCCATAGTACAAGCGTCGCTTAGTTTGGGACCATACAGTAGGTGTGTTCGTCTGGCGATATTTATTATTTATTTATTATAGTTGGCAACCGATCATAGACTTCGTTGAGTCGAAGTATGAAGAGTTTTTGAACGCGGAGTCGCGCGTGACGCGCAAGGCGGCGCCGCCCGACACGCGCGTGCACTGCTGCCTGTACTTCATCGCGCCCAGCGGCCACGGGCTCAAGCCGCTCGACGTCGAGTTCATGCAGCGGCTCGGGGACAAGGTCAACATCATACCGGTCATCGCGAAGGCCGACACCATGACCCCCGAGGAGTGCACAGAGTTCAAGGAACAGGTGCGATTATTAGTTTTATTGCAATGGTAGCAAAGCTCATTTAGTGTTTAGCTCGATGATACGAAGTGAGAGGTCATATTGACTCCTTTAGACAAATCGTATTTTTTGTGTGGCCCTTATGTCATAGAGCGTTATTTTATGAAATGGCGCGGTGAGGCGTAGCGAGAAACTTTTCTATTATTACTTACTTACATAATTTGTACTGGCTCAGTGTCGAACACATGATTTTATGTTTCAGATTTAAATAGGTCGTTTAGGGTTTTTTGTTTACTCGGTACCGGTTTTTAGGATCTACCTAAAAACTAGAGATGAGATACGAATATTGAACATAGAACGCATATTCGGTTGATCCGAAAAAAAAATGTAAGTGCCCCCGTAGGCCTAAACAAAATAAATGATTTGAATTGAATTGAATCCCTGCTAAAAGTTCACGCTAGGCCAGAGAAAACTCACTGACCATGACAAGCCCACTAACTGAGTGCTATTCTGTTGTCAGATAATGAAGGAGATAAGCCAGCACAAGATCAAGATCTACGAGTTCCCAGCGAGCACGGGCGAGGAGGGCGAGGCGGCGGAGGCGGCGCGCGCGCTGCGCGGCCGCGTGCCCTTCGCCGTGGTGGGCGCCAACACCGTCATCGAGGGCGACGGCCGCCGCGTGCGCGGCCGCAAGTACCCCTGGGGCGTCGCCGAGGGTGAGCCGCCGCCGCTTGCCTAACCAGCAACGCCACTGCCAACATTTTTGAAGCGAAGCTTCTTTACGGACGTTCGGGGCGCTCGCTGCCCGGGCACTAAAACCGTGATAAGCGTTACGCGTTACGCGTTACGTGTAACGCGTAACGCGTATTTTTATGTTACACTCTGCCTACCCTGTTTCAAAACCCTATGCACGCCACTTATAATATATCTAATATCTACTGCAAAGCTTCGCTTCTTTCGGGCGTCCCTGGACGGCACAGATTTTTTTTTATCGGACTGGGCCCGTCCTACCCTGCCCCCAATGTTACTCTTCCACGCCAGATTCGACAATGACGCTGAGGTGTAACTCTCGACGAGTCACGGGGTAAAGCTAAAGTGACTTGGAACCCGCACGAATTTAAATAAGTTGTAGACAAATGGATCATGGTTTTCTGATGCTCAAAAGGCAAACTCGGGTTTAATTGTAGCTAGCAACCATCCAGGTGACCCTATAATATAAGTACAGAAAAAGCATCAAAATCGGTCAAGCTGCTTAGAAGAAGAATTACAAATACACGCACACCGGAATTTTATATACTTATGAAGTCGGTAAACAACCGTACCACCCGCCTTTAAGTGGTTAGTAATTTAAAGCTGGTCTTCAACTTTTTCAATGTGTGTAATATATTATAGTTGAAAACTTGGAGCACTGCGACTTCCTGGCGCTCCGCAACATGGTCATAAGGACGCACCTGCAGGATCTGAAAGACGTGACCAGCTCCGTGCACTACGAGAACTACCGCTGCCGCAAGCTCGCCGGCCTCTCCCACGACGGCAAACCGCACAGGATCAACTCCAACAAGTAAGAATTGTGTACACTATTATCATCGATCAGCGGGGATATTTTAAATCATTCGTATCGATATCGGAAACGGATACAGAAACTATAAACGAACTTTAAAGTTGTTTAGAAAATTATTTCACTGTCACTAATCGTAAGACATGTTCGATTACTACATTTAAATATTTTTGGAAATAATTTGTAAACGCCTAAATATAGACGTTTAAAGTTTCTAAATCGATTTCCGATATCGATTCAAATTATTTAAAATACCCCTCCCCACTGGCACAGTACTGCGCAATTCAGAAGTAGCATCGGCTAGATTTGTGTATCCAATCACTATTTAACAAATAATATCGATGGCAATCACTCATTTTCGCACCACTGGACACTGCTCTGCGTTCTATCAAGTGAAGAAGTACGTACGACTTTACCCGATGCAACTGCTAAGTTATGTATTACTGTACTTTATTCATCTACTGACTCATAGAAAACAAATGGATTACCTATTTTGCCCTAAAAGTAACCTGTTTCTGATCTGAGTAGAAATTTTAACACTTTTGAAACAGGCATGAATAGAATTAACAACCGAAGTAGACAGGGTTGGTGAAATATGTTAATGGTATTCTAACATTTTATTTAATTTACTGCTGTCACCGCATTTAAAGGTGACCAGACTTAACATGTTCGAAATATCATGAAGGATTTTAACATTTTTATTAATACACGTAACATTTGAGTGAGCGAGTTTCACTGTGCCATCAATCATCATTGCTGCATGTCTGGTCACCTTCTATATTCTATGTACCTACTGTTGCAGTTGTGTGCTACAGAATTTTAGTTTCTATAATATTTAGCAACATTATTATTGAATAGCTCTGCATTGACATTCTTTTATTGAACGTTATGTGCTTGGGCATGCAGAAATGATGTACTAACTGTTAACACTTATCATTTTCATTAATGTTTCTTCATGGATCATTAAAAAAAAACCAAACAAACACCATGGTTTTCTAACTTGCATATTGTTTGTGGTTTTTTTAAATATCCATGATCATAAATCATAATTCTTGCAGTTGCGCTTGCTCAGTGGCATTAATAACAATTGATTTCGCGTCGATAGCGTGTGTGTCGTGCAACAGTGATAAAGACATCTAATTTGCGTGTGTTCCACTCGACTGCGCTGATTTCTTTAGTGTTGCCTACATGTGCACAAAATACGCATAAATAATAAATGTTCATCATGTAACTTTCAAATATTTCAGTTGTATAACGTTACGTTCTTTCTGAAATCCGCGCATACATTGTTGGTTTATAATTTAAGTTGAAGATCAGAAATTTCCTAGCTATTGACAAATTTTATTTGGGTCAGCTGACGACCCTGGCACTTAGATATTACTGTGTTTTTTATGTAACTAATCAAGTAAACTATTTCTTGTAAATTTCTAGAATTCATGAATTTTAACCGTAAAACCTAAGGTAACTAGATCATTTGCTAGAATTTTTATATATTACCTATTGTAACCATAGTTTAACAACAATTTAGTTCTTTGACAACTTAAATTTAGATAAAATATTCAACATTAGTACAACACCGTAAAACGATTTTAACTAACATTTAAGTTTCATAATTATAAAGCGATTATGATCGTGAAAAACATAATATGGCTTGGAATATATCTTCAGAGCTTAATTTGCTTGTTTATGACAATGATCCTCCATATGCTGCATAATTGAGGATGTAGACTTTTTATCGGTTTCTTTTTTAATTCCTTTAAGTTTGACTATATAGTCCACATGTTGGTAATGCCACTGCGTAATGCTCGCGAGCACAGCCACGTGTCGTTAACTATGGTTGTGTTGGTGTTCAGTTTGTGCCCGCAAGGACTGATGAACAGTTTCATGACCGTTTGGTAAGTCCCGTCGCGCTATACCTGTTTACATCACCAGCTTTGTATGTAATGCAGCTTTGTGTTGTTATGGTGACGTTTCATAGCTATGGGTGTTGCACCGACCAATAGGGACGCCGGCTATATCATATTTTGACCAATCAGACGGAAGATGCATAAATATTTGAAGATGTGTGATTCAATTAATGGAATGCGTGTTCATTGGTATTCTGAAATTAAAAGTTGAATTATGATACGGGAGGTATCCGTTTCATATCAATAATATTTATACATTCGTATTTATACATTTCACGCAAACAATTCCTTGCAATTGCAGCGATCTTATTGCTTAAGATCCATTTCGGTTTGTGGTATGCATGCAGTGCATGCACGGAAAATATTACAAAATTGTTTGCAACAAATGATAATGAAAACGTTCATAGGATTAATCTAAGGGTGTGATCACACCAATCGGATCTTCTATCGAACGTTGTTTTATGTAGTAACAGTCGATCGCCGTCTACTCATCGATCAATAGGTGTGGTAACAACAACTTTTCATACCGGGACTTGAACAGTTCTGTAGTATCACTATTCTAAATAATAAATAGGCCATAGGTTATATACATATTATGTTAAATTATTTGAAAAAAAAAAACTTTTTGTTAAAAATCATGCTTACATTTTGTATATTCAATTGTATGTGTGTAAATTTTAATATAATCAAAATATACCATTATAAAATAATAATTATATCAATTTCCGTAGTCTTGTAATTTTTAATAACACGTGCATGCTTTGCTTTATATATGGCGCCGCCAAATAGCTTAATTCGCCGTTCAATTAACAGCCTAGGCACTTAACTAAACGGCGCCGTTCAACTAACGGCCTGAATGATATTCAGCCGTATCGTCTATTACAACATTTAATAAACTGGCTGGCTAATGCTTAGGCAACTGGTTGACATTTAAGTACTACAAAACTTTTTCAAAATACTACCCAAGCAGAACGACCTGGATGGGTTTAGGTTAGGGTTATTTTTTATGACCCCACAGAAACCCAAACCGGCATATAGATTCGGTGGATCTAAAAAAAATCGTAAAAAACCTAAGTACCTAATAAAATTATTCCATCAAAGTTGTTTTTTTCCGACGCCATATTGACCAAAGAGAATATAGAATATGGAGATATTGACAGTTTGGTGAGTTTCGGCGCTAGGTGGCAGAAAGTAGAACTAAATTGAAATGAACAGGCTAGGCAGGTAATTAAACGGCTAGGCAAGTAGTTAAACGTCATCGATCCAAGTCCTTTGCCTAGCTGTTTGATCAAATGGCTGAATATCATTCAGGCCACTAGTTGACGGCGCCGTTTAGTTAAGTGCCTAGGCTGTTAATTGAACGGCGAATTAAGCTAGTTGGCGGCGACATATACTTACCTGTTGGCTTATGTATTTTTTTACATAACTTTTTAATTGTATAGATAAGTGGGTACTAGAGTAGCTACTAATTCTTTTCGTAATCTCGCATACCATTAATTTCCTCTGCCCTGTTTATCTGCACTCGGAGATAAAGAAAATTGCTCTCCGCAACTGATCCCAATTGACAAATTGGACTTGGCAAATTGATGCCGTTACGTAATAGTGACCCGTGCTCTACATTCCTCATTGCCTTCCATTAACTTCTTGATGATTATCATTGACGACTACCTAGCTATGTTTTGTTAAATATCTTAATATTTTTAAGGTCTTGCTGCATGCCACTGCATGATTTTCGTGTTATTAAATTTGAGAGTTCAAGTAATGTTAGCCGATTAGTTAAAGCACGCATCTTGCGGGCACCAGGTCTTGGGTTCAAACCCCGGCTCGCACCTCTGGATTTTTCGAAATCTATGTGCGAATCATAATTTCTTATATGATTATCACTAGCTTACGGTGAAGGAAAACATCGTGAGGAAACCTATGTCTTAGAAGATCTAACCAATTTTCGAATATGTGAAATCCGTCAACCCGCACTGGGCCAGCGTGGTGGATTATGGCCTGAATCCCCCTCGTGTTGAGGGGAGGCCCGTGCCCAGGAGTGGGACGTGAAAGGGGCTAAATTATTATTATTTAAGTAATGTTAATAAGTGATGCCAGGTTTTCGTCAATATTTCGCTGGTAGACAGATGATTTCAAATTGCCATGTTTGTTCTCAGGAATCCTCTGGCACAAATGGAAGAAGAAAAGCGGGAACACGATCAGAAGATGAAGAAGATGGAAAGTGAAATGGAACAGGTTAGTACAGTAGCCACCATATTTGGAGTAGGGAGGAAGTCCGTCGACGATCGTCGGGGAGTGAGAGTGCTCGTCGGGGAAAGCAACAATGTCGAGCGAGAACTGTTTCAGTCATAATACAAAATTCTTTTTTATTTCTTTAACTAGCTGTGCCCGCCGACTTCGTCCGCGTAGTATTTAACGTAACAAAATTTTCGGGATTATCGGGATAAAAAGTATCCTATATGTTAATCCCGGTTATAAACTATCTGTGTTCCAAATTTCATCCAAATCCGTTCAGTAGTTTTTGCGTGAAGGAGTAACAAACATACATACATACATCCACACTCACAAACTTTCACATTTATAATATTAGTAGGATAAGTATTTGTAGACAGCTTGGCTTTAATATAAAAGTAGTATCTATGTCAAGAAGAGCGCATCGGATCCCATTGTACAATGCTGTAAGGGAAGTTCAAGTGTGTTCACTGTAACCAAAGTGCATATTTTCATGGAACTTATATTGGGACTGGTTTCGCTCGTATTCTGCGGGAGCTGACGATGCTCGAACTTTACAGTATCAAAAGAAGTAGCAGCATGGCAGTGGGTACGCGCGCATCGGTGGCACCGCGTTCTTCCGCGCTCTGCTCGATATGAATAATCTTTCCAATTCTGGCTTATTGAATGAAAGCGAACGCCCCCGGATCGCGCGGTTCGGTCCCCTTCCCGTGAGTGAGGTGTGAGGTGTGAGGTATGTTCTGTCGCAGGTGTTCGAGATGAAGGTGCGCGAGAAGCGCGGCAAGCTGAAGGAGTCGGAGGCGGAGCTGGCGCGGCGGCACGAGGCCACGCGGCGCGCGCTGGAGGCGCAGGCGCGCGAGCTGGACGAGCGCGCGCGCGCGCTGCTGGCCGAGCGCGCCGCCTGGGAGCGCGACACCGGCCTGTCGCTCGACGAGCTGCGCCGCCGCTCGCTTGAGGCCAACAGCAAGGAGTCAGTACTGCACACGGACATTCTTGCTGCTTTCAATTCATTCTCAATGCGTCAAATTATATTTTACCTGTGATTTTTCACACCCAATGATTTTAATCATAGTGAATTTTCACTATGTCACTTTATCCTAGGACGTCCCCGGTCGATGATTTATCATGAAAACTTCGACGATTCCGATAGCTTTACGATTTAATAGCAATGATTTTTAACGGTTTCTGCTTGTGTCGGTAGCTGATGCCATTTATGAAAATCTGTATAATATGATTTTTCACACGCTTCCTGTGAAATGTTCCATCCCTAGTCAGTACTGTCTACCCGTCTCTCTTTACCGCCCCCCTGCCGCCTGTATCCCGTGTCCTGGCTCGCGACCGACTGACGCGGCACTTTTAAATTCTGTTTACGCTTTATTCCCCCGACGAGTATACGTCCGCTCTACCGAAACTCGACTATATTTCCAACAATGTAAACCCTAGATTGTGACCACGCTCTCTTTATATTGATCAGCTCTAGATCCTACAATGATCAATTCTATCGTAAAATTATGCAAATTAAATTAATCTTAATTCCTATAATTATTAACGTAATCTTTGGTATAAATAAATGGTATGCGACGTTGATTTACAGATATATACGTACATCTTGAGCTAAAACCTTTTGTATCTCTGCTACAAAATAGTAGTATGCGTCGCTTGACTGAGTTTACTTTTATGCATTATTCAACCCCCTCTGTGAAAGCGTCCATGCATATAAGTTCTTCTTGGTAACCGTCAAGTAATCAGGACTTCTCTGTTCCAGGACCGTGGACGGCAAAGACAAGAAGGATAAGAAAAAGAAAGGTTTGTTTTAAACTCGACAGCGGTCTCGTCGGCCTCGCACCCACCGTTACTCACGCGTGACTAACCTCGCCGATGCGCGGCGCCGCCTCACAGATCATCGATCGATCGTTTCGAACGACAATGTGTGGTTTAAAAAAAAAACAAAATTTTACGCATCTATACTGAACATTCGAGTACAAAATAGGGTTCTATTCCTATTATCATGTATTAGATATAAATCTGAGTAGAAAGAAATTCATGCCTTGGTAGCCGCCGCTCTTAATCGGCAATATCGAATAATCGGACCTGCTTCGATCGATGATTTTTATGTTTAGATTTCGGCCGCAGAGGGCCGGTACTCTTGTTGAAATTATTTATTTAAATTAACTATAAGCACTTCTGTGACTTCATTCGAATGTACCTAATACATTGTGTACGTATTTTAAACTCTATTTCACTTTGAATAAAACATAAAACACTACGGATCACTAACTTCGACGACCCGTTTGTTTATTGGGACTGTACATATCGTGATCGTAAATTGGTTGATAACTTGCCGCTAGCGAGATTCCATAGGATTTATTCGTGTACCTTTGGGTTATATAGTGCCATTTTCATTGTGTCGAGCTGACACGAGCCTACGCTGGTGATGTCGAGTGGGATTTGCTTTGTCTTCAGGCCAGCAGTGTGTGCTCACGTTAAATGTTTGTCTCACTATTTATAATACAAATATGTAATATTTACTTATATAGGATTTGTGACTAAATCACTGTTTTGGTATAGATTCATGTATTATGTCGGCAGTATAGTATTCCTTTTACTAGAAGATGTCTTAACATTTTTCGCTTTCTTTTGTTATTCAATTCTGATAGTACAACTTACAACTCACACGGCTCTTATAGTCAAGTTGGTAACCTCACATGCATGGGATAGTTTTAGTGTATGTCCAAAAATGTATTCTTACTAAAATTTTGAAAATTTAATGTCATTATGATGAGATGTTTTATGTCATTTGCAGATTGGTCTTTTAAGAGTGTTACAACTGGAATAGTTATATAATAACGGCGAATGTCCGTACACGTCGCACTTTCTTATTAGAGACTTATAGCTATATGAACTTACCATAATTAAACAACGATAAAAGAAGACTACACAACCTAATAATTACATTCTAGCCGACATCAGGTGAAGAAATAATTCAAAATTTAAAACCAAGTCTATATAATACGAGATTACTTCTGTATGTATTTTGTTTATAAGATTTTTTCCATGACAAAGCATTTATTATGATAAGTGAGGCCTAATTTTGTACTTCGTGTGTTTCCAAAGCGTTTTTTAAATACGATTTTATATGATTATTTATTATTTTAAAAGTTCGGAAATGTATAGCACAAACAATATCTGCAGCTTATGAATAGACATTTACGTCCAAGAAGATGCCAAATAGCTTAAATTATAGGAATGGTACGCTTAATCGAAGGCGAGTGTCTAACAGATCATTGTATGTATTTATGTAATATACTCCTTTGAAGATACTAGATAGACAACTGACACAGTATAGTGATCGATTCAGCTCAAAATCAAAGTGAAATAAACATAGGCACTAATGTCTTTACTGATAAATATAGCATAATAAACGAAATAATGTTCGAGATAAGTGTTTACCTAATGCTTTTTTATCTTTTCTGTTATATTTATAAGTAGAGAGCAAGTTATGAAGATGTACTCGGAAAAATTGCATTGTGAAATACACAGTTCTAAATTTTAACGTGAATTAGATAAGATATATTTTTTACTTACACAATATTCGATTTCGGCTTAATCGATGCGTTCGCATACCTCGTCGAGGTTCGACTCGCACGATGTTCGTTATATACAATGGTATATTGTGCTTAGTGATATTAAAATAATTATGCTCATAGTTCAGTTGTGAAATAGTCTAGCTATAGCTAGTTGTTAGCGTTTCTTTATAATACCTACTGTAAGGGGACGTATCATCTCTCACCAACAAGAGTTGTCGAGGAACGCGTGGGAAAGTCTGGCATTTTATCCAAACGGATATTCATTTATTGTTTTCAAATGTAATATTATCTTATGCAATCTTGAAGCAACTCAATACACATTATCAACATACTGTCGTTTTAATAACTTCATACATAAGACCTACGATTGCTTATAAAACTTGTATGAGTTTATGTAAATAATTTGTTTAGTCATTACTATAACGAACAAAAATTATAACATCAGGTATCATGATACCTGTCTAAAGAACGAGTAATTTATGACACATGCATAATCTTTATTTAATCAGCATGTTTAATTAAATTTGTATTATTTCCTACACTACAGTATTGACTTCCGCATTAAATTTAGGACTAGGTGATAAGATTATGCTTAATTTTGTACTTTGTGTAGGGTCACGGCCCACTTTACCATACGGGGGGCTTAGTACAAGTTTAGACACCTTCAAACACCAATCAAATGATCGAATCTTTCTATACATTACACAGCAGCGCCCCTAGCGGTAACATTCAGCTTTAACGGTGGATGTATGGGGCCATTCGATCACCCGATTGGTATTTGAATACGATCAAAACTCATACTGACTCCCCGGATCATTCGCTTAGTCATTGCAATGGACTTGTGATGTGTGTTGGGAGACGGAGGGAGTTCAGACGATGTAATATATTGTACCTTTGAATAAAATATAAATAAATACGTAATATATAGGATCAGCTCGTTTTATTTTACTGTAATAAAAAAGTAAGTTCGACGAGGGAGTCGTTATTAGGATTTGTTAGTCATTGAAAGACCGTAATCGTTGATTTCTCGTATGAATCCCTTTTATTTGGTGATGCAATAGATCTCGTACACAGTGTTATTACATTCGTCGACCACATCAAAATACAATCCATAAATTCACGAACAACCTCAAAATATTCTGTTATGTAAACAACATTACTACATCTAGATATATCATTAAATATCTTTTGGCAGCACTATGGAAAATATACTTCTACCTATTATAATGAAAATGCAACTTCAAATATATTATAACAATCACAACAGTTTCTCGACAATACAATCTTTTTACACATAAAGTAACATTAAATTGATTTAAAACATTCGACGATACGTGATTTAAACTAAGATATATTTACTGAATTAAATTCTATAAAAATTAATGTATCTATTTACAGCTGTATCTATTCGTTTATCGGGGTTTAACTCCTTCAGGGTTACATCATTTATACATCATTTCATATATAAGAGAACGATAGAAAATATTATAATAGCATCCCTACCTATAACTTAAAAATGTACTTTGCACCCCACGCTATAAAATTTTGCGATGACATATTCATACTAAACAAAATTGGTGTCACTGTCGTTACTTATTGGGATTTGTAGTACTATTTTGTAGAATCGCCCGCGTTAAATGAAGCTAGATATTTAAACATGAAGTGCAAATACATTTCTCGGGTAAATTAGTCACTAGTATTGTTACATTGCTTAGCGTTCGAGGTAGGTCATGTACGATTTCTTTAAGGGCTGTTAATGCACAAGAGTATTAAAAACAATGTTTTTTCGTAATATTTAACATTCCACGATCCGTTGCAAGTTGCAACCTATGTACTAAATGAATATGGATCGCCCGCCTCTATCTCCTCGGACCAAATTCCGAACATCTAATAATTATAGTTACCTTAAATATAAGTATATAACTAGCTTTAATGGTTTCTAATCTTGGTGTTCTTTTCGTGTATCTAAAGTTAATTATCATAAAAACGTTGAAATAAAAGGACGTTGTACTAAATCTCGATAAGTATCTTGTAATATCACAAATCACTGTACCGCTAAACACTACTTACACACTAACCGATAAAGTATGATATACTTAGTTAATGACATGGAAGTTAATTATTGTTTAGTTAATAATTATTATTGTGTGAGTAATATATTTCTTTTTAAATTTACGTAGTCTGAGAGGTAGCGACAAAATGTGAAAGATTTTTAATGTGTGGCGCGTTTTGTCATGCGTTTGAACGAACAAATAGATTTATTACCTATTTATCTACTTGTGGCGCTCGATAGATTAAAAGCCAAAAAATACAAATAGTAACTCTCTACATTTCACCTTTTACCATGCTTGACTGATTTAGGTATATGACTCGATCAATGGGGTTTTTTAAATAACTAGAAGAAATCATTGAAATTTTATCAGCTGCGACTTGCCGAATTGTAAAAATAAATTGTCTGGTTTATTTCTGTTTCACATACCTATGCATAGTGATAAATTTTTCAACAATGGTACAGTACCTACATACTTAATGGTACACACCAAAGCATCGTCTGTCGGAAATGATGCTCCATAATCTCACATACTTTGCCGACCTCTCCGACTACGGTGACGGTGCTAATTAGCTAAACGCTCTGCTAGTAGGTACGATTGTCTCACACTACGCGAGGAGGCACAATGGCACAGCTATTGTATTCACGACCTACAAATACGTATGTATTCCTCCATGGGCGTACAGCTGCTTAGGGAGGGGGTAGCAAAGCAAGCAGTAGTAGTTCAATCGATCGTTACTTCAACACATTTCCCGGAGAGCAGTTAAATCCGTTTCCGTTAAAATACCGATACAAAATGTGTTCAACGTAGGTAACGTTTTTGGTTGTTGTTTTGTTTTGGGGGGTGTCCTCCCCCTGCCTGCTCTCGGTACGCCCATGTATCCCCGGTAATCATGTGGTCTCAGGTGACCATGTATTCATATTTATTACTTAATTACTCTACATAGAAAGAAGCTGTGACTATAGAGAATCAGAGATAGGCGTCGAAGGCTTATGTTCAAAATCACGCACAAGCAAGTGATATGATAATTTAATTTTTTATTAAATTGTAATCTGAAATGTGCTACTGAGAAGTGTTTTGGCACAATTCAGTAAGTAATGAACATTTTTAACTAAGTATCTCTTCACATGTGTAGGCCTGTTAATCATAATTCATAACTGATTTGATGATGTTAATTCGTCAGTAGGAAATATTAATGCTTTAATTTATTGCATAAATTAATATTTCGGTAATTATATCCCGTTGAAAAGATAAAAATTGTTAATACATTAACGTTAGTGAAAAATCTTAATAACTTAATTGTTATTAACAGTCAAAGCAGTATTTACGCTAATATTTGATTCTAAGGTTACGTGGCCACATGTTCGATTCACAACTCTTCATAATAAAGCTTTATCAAGCTCTTTACATTAGTTATAAATATAATATTGTGGGTAACTAATCTAATATTCCCTTATTACAATTGAAACTGACTTAAATGTAATTATTAGTATTCTAGATACATCACTATAACATAATTAAGAAGGCAATAAATAAGATTAAAGATTAGTTAGAGTAGTCAATAAATAACAATTTCGTTATAAGTTATTTAAGTATAACACGAAAGCCCAACATCACGTTGTTAGATTAGAAGAGTTAGTAAATGCTAAGGTATGAAATAAGCGAAGTGTTATATAGACCGCTATAAGAAGTGAGTGCGAGCACAGAATACAGGCAACGTCTATTCGGCGGGATACATACGAGGAAGATGATTCTGTAGCGGTGGCTAAGCGGTTACCTACAGCTACACTTTGGTTATAAAGTATCAAACAGATTGTTAATAGTGATTTAGTAAACATTTGCAACAGCGTGATTGCTGATTAACTTATAGATAGGAGGTATGTGGTACAACTAACACGTAGGTACCTATTACATTAAAATATGTATAATTATTGCAAGTCTGGCACACTGTGAATATCTACTTAATGGTGCTTACGTGTGGCTAAGAAAATTTACCTATCTACATAGGATATTATCCTCACAGATTTGGACTAGATACAGCCGTGTCTTGATGAATGGGTACTCGTTCGGCATATTCCCCAGCACAAACAGACCATTCACTCAGCTGCCCTTATAAACATCCATCGCCTAAATAAATATCAACTACTCAACTCAATCGATCATAAGACTTAGGCACGATCAACAATTTAATAAAGATAAAGCTCTTAAACACTAAATAACGACTTTGTCGTTGTCCGTAGGCAGTCGGCACCTACAAACTGATATGTTCATTATTGCCGTAAGAATAAAAGTGAAGTTTCTAGCGATGTTGCGACATGCCGGCGGTGACGCGGCTACACACAAGGCCAGCAGTCAGCAGCCACACAGAGCATGCACGGGCACGGTAACAGAACGAATGCCCGCATTCTGCGTCAAAGGCGCGAGGCGTCGCGTCGGTCCTTCGGTCTATATAACACTGCGTTTCCGGGCGACGTGGGAGTTGCCGTTGCAACCACCAGAGTCAATTTCCCTCATCTTAACATTAAACATCCTCCCGTCGGAAAGATGACGTACGACATCCATTACTTGAACGTTACACACATGCAACACACATCTATATGTTCCGTTTCACAATCATGCAATGTCAACTCGGCGCGCGCGCAGCTTGCAATGTCAATATGACCGTATTCTAATGTATGTACACTTACTCGTTGAAATAGAAACGACTAATAATGCGATAACATCGAATGCAAGAGTAACACTGTGTCGTTCTGAAGTAGAATGTGGTAGACGTAGAATGTTTTGAAAACAAACGATCGCCATCGATGCCAAATTAAAGTGTGGAAGCGAACGTGCATAACTTAAAAACAAAGTGCAACAGGACCACAGAAAGTGCGGTAGGGTGCTTTAAATAGAAGAAACGGGTGGCTTAGGTGTAAACAATATTCCAGGGAGTGAAACATGTTAGTGGGATTTAATTACTTATTATAACAGGCTTAAGAGAGGGGAACTTAAAAAAATAGGCTCCATTGTGTTGTTTACGTATAAATTGTAACAATGTGTAACATTATGAAAGTGTAACAAGTATTTATATTATTGTACGATTTCACTCTTCTTAATTATTGATCACAAATTGTTCTATTTGAGGCATTATTAAAATAACTGCGATAGCTGCCTGTATGCGTTTAACTATACTATCAGTAAGTTTGTTACAGAAATATCGCTACGCTTGAGAAAATTACGTCAAATATTGTGGTGTTAACATTGAAGGCGCAGATAATAGTAACAAATTTTATATTACAGATAATTATTTTGGATCCACAGCCAAATGCGTCGCGTCCGCACGCTTGCGATCTAATATTAGAGTAAAAATACTAAGAGTTGAGAAGACGCTTGTGTGTCGCAAGTGCTTTGCTGAAACTTACTGACGCCCGAAACTAATAATCAATCCTGATCCAATAATTGCTATTTAAGATTGATATCATAATACCAATCTTCAGTTCAGACAAGACAAGACAAGATATATTATGAATTTTGGGCGTTAGTACCTATATCGTACTGTCCATCTTATTTAATATAAATTGCTGCAAACGTTTGATAACCGCGGATCCCAGCGAGTCACAACAGTTTGTCAGCAAGATGAGTCGAGCTAAATACCGCATCCACGAACATATTCTACTTCCTTTTAAACATTTTTAGTAAAGTAAGTAGATGTTTAATGCGATTCAAATAAGGTGTATCTGGCATTTTGTCACGCATCCCCTACTACCTTCATAGGAACATAAGGGATACAAGACGAAACGTCATTCTGTCCTTTATCTTGTTATTTGAATCGCAGTTCTTGAATGTGGTGCTCAGTACGTATCGGATTAGGACTGCATAAAGATGTAGAGATGATATTCGTTGTTTCAGCCATAGTTCGATGTATTTACTTGCCGTAATTAAATCCATGTTGGTTTTTTTACATGTTCGACATCTACCCACAATTATTTATAAATTGATGGGGCGTCTATTTATTCTAAAACCATCAGGCACACTATTTTACATTTAGGGTCATCCCAGTACAACTTTATACGTCCATAATACTGCCCTTACGAATTGATGAGGTGCCCACAAATTCAATAAAAGAAAAGCTGCTGACATCTTCAGAGCAGCAGGTACCTAGGTAGTGGTTGCACTGTGACCACCTAGTCCTGTGCCATACAAATCAATAGATACAGTCTGTACCTATTATTTTTTTAGGACAGAGAGAGAGAGTAACAAAAGATACCGACACTCTTACCATATAAGATATGCTAGGAAACCACGAATATGGTTCGGGTGGCTGCAACTATCATTGTAAATACCCTCGACTGGACACTATCGGCTTTAGCTCCGTCATCAGTTCGTACTGGCAGATACCGGTACCCTCGACTTCAGGCGACGAGTCGTTCAAAGACGTTTAAGTCTTTAAAACAAGAGGAAGCTGACCCTGGTCCGGCGCGCGTCGCCCTTGCCGCGCCGGCCCATGCCGTACTGTCACATGGCCGTGTCGGAGCTGCTGCCGCCCGGCTTGGCGTCGCCGCCGCCGCCGCCGCCCGCCTCCTCGTCGCGAGCCGCGCCGCGCCCGCCCGCGCCCGCGCCGCCCGCCGACAGACCGGTGAAGTCCAGATTGTACTGCATTACATAACGCACCAGTTAGTGCACATCCCACGCGTCGTGTCGGAGCAGCGATCGAGGAAATCTCTTGTCGGAAAACTTCGTCCATCGCTACTCTGTTGCTACGGGCATATTCCCAAACAGCATTTTAATTTGTTCTTTTATTCTTACTTTGAAAGTATGCTCATTCGTTCTGACATTGGTTCACGCGTGTCTAAAGGAATAGGTACACGATTCTCAAACTGACAATAAACACCATGCTCTCAGTTTAGTTAGATATTTAAAGCAACTGTTATCAAACATGTAGGTAGATACAAGTTATATCCGTAATTATAACTGTATTTGATATGGTAATTGATAATATGAAAATATTAAGTAATTAGGTTAATTGCATCGATTGACATTAGAAATTGTAGTAAGAGTAAGTGCCTAGTCTCAAGAAAAGAACAACGACATCGCTTAAAGTTTATATTTAGTTTATAAACTTTAAGACGAAAATGATAAAATACCACACAGATACTAATCTAATATTAATAAGTAAACAAGTCATCATTGGAACAAACAACAACAACATTAAATAGCTATGGGTGACACCAAACAACGCTACACTATATCCACGGTATTAGTATTTTGTCAGTTTGTAGATATTGTTAGAAAAACCACAACTCTGAGTCCACATAAATACCTACATCAACCATTCAATACACTATTTTCACTCTTATATGTGGATGCTTTTTGTAAATTTGGCTTCCAATGCATAGATACTCGCTCAGGCATACATAGGGAGTACTGAAAACAATGAAAATATAATGAAACAGAATACGAAATTAAACAAAGAGAAATAAGCAGATGGGCAATAAATAATAACAAAACTGAGCCAGGGACAGAAGGTTCTGAATGACGCAAAGTTATTTAGCTAACAACCATTATTCATTACAGTAGGTTTTAGCCAATATTTATATCAAACGAACATTGACATTAGCATAGACGATTATGTACACTAAATCATCTATACAACTCATTATGGACATGAATAGTTGGACATGCTCGGATACTACGTAACACAGAAACACACATAGATACATGAATATCAGGGTAACATGATAGTGGAATAAGCAGACCGAGTCGTCCCTTGTATTCGCTGAGGATTTGTTTATCGCTTTGTCCAGCGGTATAAGACCCTGGAGTGGAGGGAACACCCGGTGCAGTGGAACAAAAACAGATAAAAAATAACAAATAAAATATACAGTAAACAAAACTGGGACTTTCGATGTTCAAAACTTTTCTATTACTATTATAAAACTAATTACTAATCAACTAATGAGATTTATTCTTGATGTTTCTCTTACTTGTCCTTTGACCTGGTCCGGTGAGACATTCAATTTAAATATTTATCAAGAATAAACCTCCGAACTGCGGTCACACTGTTTCACCCCTTTTCCGAAAGTCTAACAATCACGAATGAAATAGAATCTTTAAAGTACTTAACAGGTGCAACACTCTGGTGCCTTTTAACCACTCCCACACGGGCCTCCCACGGCAAAGGTACCTAAGGAACATTACGTTCCAATGCACTAAAATCTTTAAATATCCTAGAAATTTTACTAAACTGTCAAAACATGTGCGAAGTGTTGGTTGCTCGAAAAGGAAATAGTTGATAAAAGTAATTGTATTAATAGATAAGATGGTAGGTAGGAGTGATCACCTTGTTTGCGCAGTCGAAGCAGGTGGTCACGACTTTGCTAATGACGTTCATGAGGTGTTTGGTCTCTTGGATGACGTTGTCCACTTTGCTGAAGGTGGCCGCGCGGCCCACGGTGGGCTCCTTCACTGTGAACTGCAGCTGTTGCACGTACGTCGGAACCTTATCCAGGTGCTCTAAGAGTTCTTTTTTCGTCGTCCCAGCGGGTACCTTTAAATACAACGTTTTAAAATCAGATAATAAACTTTTCAAATGTCATTATTGTATATTTATATTTACCTGATAAGAGAACTGTCGCACAATTTTATAGAGTCTGTTGGCTTCTTCCGCGAAATATTCCGCTTGTGTGAAGAGGTCTTGAGTAGTGTTTAAACGGCCTTCGCCTTTTGTGAATTGGTACATAGCGAAGGCCATGGAAGACATATTTTTTGCCCTGAAATTACGAAGATTATAGTAGGGATTGTATTTTGGAATATTTATTTACTCGAGATTTGTTTGGGTTAAGGTATATAGGAAAGAAGAGTTTGTTACCTCTTCACGATGTCGTTGTTTTCGTCGGCGGCTGCGCCCTGCCATTTATCAGTCTCAGCATCCATCTCGGAGGACATCATTTTCATTTCTAGGCCAGACTTAGCGATCTTCGCTTGCTCGTCGGAATCCAGCCGCACCGCCTTCAGAGGTTTGCTAGTCGTCCCATGTTTCTGTAAATTAAATGTTTTTTTTTGGTAATATTATGGACTTCGGTGCCGTTACGTCGAAAAAAACGGTGCCCAAAACGTTAATAAATATACACAGTTCATGCACACTTCTGATTAGCAAAAATAGATCTCTACACGATTCAAATAAATGTACAAAAAGACACAGAGAATAGGTTATCGGAGCGTGCAAATAGCGCGCAGTAGTCTACGAGAGTGGGCCAAATTGTAGTAAAGTCAGATAGTCTGAAACAAACCTTGACACAAGGTCGATAAAACCTGAGGGAGAAAATTATTGGAAGTGAGTCAGCCGCAGGCCACGCCTACATTTCATATATCAAAAGAGTCCACGCCGCAGTGATGGCCGGGCGCGCGGCCAACTCCAAGTCGTAGACAGCATTTGACGACTGTGTTTCTTAATATCGATTTGAGCATCTTTATACTGTGTATCTTAATGATGATGGAGAGTGATGCCGCTCCTCGAGTCATGTGTACGGGTGTTCCTTGTGGGGGCCAACCCGCCTACTTTCCTCTTATCTTGACAACACGGAAAGCATCACACCAAAGTAATATTTTTTTAATTTTTGTTTTTACTATTAAGTGGGAGTATGTATGGTATGCACAACCACTACAGTGTATTATTTCCTACCCTACGTTAGTGGCTATTGTGTCGCTTGCTTCCATAGCGTAGCTGTGTCTGGGAATGTACACCAGCTTTATATCTATTGAAAAATATAAACATCGAGTTGCTTACCCAATCTTCTCAGTGGAAGCAGCAATGCGAACCGGTGCTAAATTCTGACTATTACATGTCCTTATCATGTAAGTAGGCCAAAGCACTTATTGGCCTACTTGCATGAAAATAATATGTTTTAATTTTATTGAACTCACCCCTGGCCTCGGTAAACTGCTGTACTGTTGTTTATCCGGCCTGTCGTCCGTGAGGTCGAGGAGTTCCCTCGCCAGCCGCGCCGCATCCGCTAGTAACCACGCCCACATCTCCACGAACACATCTAGGTTCTCTCTCGCCGCGGCGCTGCCCGGGTGCGCCGCTAACGTCCTGGCCGCGGTAACCACTTGTGGCCCATATATCCTAAGGTTGATTTCCGCAAACTTTGCACTGACTTGCAGCGTCTCAGACATCGCTATATGCCTGAGTAATTTGCATACCTATAAAATTAGCTCAATGTAAATTATGTGCTCTTAAGAAAAATTGTATTCAGAATAAGGAATGTTCAAAATACCTCTATAATGTGATCTAATTGTTCGTGGAGCCGGCTGGCTATACTGTGCAGTCTCTCTGATTCTCTCTCACCACAGGAACTAGCTGAACATGAGACAACTGAATAACTAGAGTGCCAATATAAAAGTCCGTCAATAAATTACGCAATGTGGGTAGCTAAAACCTACCCTCCAATCTAACTCCTATTTTCTCATTGTTATGTACAAAATGAATACGTACTCTTACCTATGTACGCGAGGTCGGTGGCGAGCCTTTTGGCCTCGTCAGCGAGCGGCGCCAGGTCGCGCGCCTGGTCGCGCGCGGCCGCCACCAGCGCGCGCTCCAGCTCGGAGGCCGCGCCGGTTGCGCCGGTGCACGCGCTCTCTAACGCGGCGCCACTACCACTGCCGCCTTGCTCTTCCTAGCGGAAGAAACACAGGGTCAAGGCCTCAAGGGGCAATCGCCTATTCCTCTACACTTATGACTCGTAGAGACTAAAGGAAAATTAGGAGTCTAACAAAATAGGAACAATATTCTGCTATCATGAAGTATTTCTCCATCAAGATACTCAGTTGAACGTACGTTTCTATCGGAGTTAACTAAACCGAGAAGGCTTCCGGAAATTCCGGTCGTGCTGCTGCACCGGAATACGATGTCGTGAATCGAATGTAGATAAGGAACGAGTGCGGTAACTCTGAATGCATGAAGTAGGGCGGAAGCCAGACCTGTGGTTACCTCAAAAAAATGTTGCAACGTAGGGACTTAACCCGACTGGTTCCTAATATTTTTTTATCCCCGATAAAAATGCTTTTCTTCACGTCCACCTCTTCTGTCTCGATTTTGATTAGATAAGCTACAAAACTAATAGACTATTCTCAAAGTATTGGGGAGTCGTCACTTGTCTTCCACGACTTATACACTGATTTGGCTACCGATATTTATTTGTGGGAGTTCCTGTGGGTGAATTGAGTACCCGCTACGATTAACGTAGTGCGGTATCTTAAAACGTATGTCCCAAAGATAAATGAATACGACTATTACCCTATTACTCAATCATCCATTCCATCCCCACACCCGTAAGAGGTGATTATTATCGACCATGATTCGGTAAATATTTACTATCCGATATTGCACCTATAACGTATATTGATAGGCCGTTTAGTTTTTCCTGCAAGCCATCAATCACGACGGTATGTAGGTAGTGGTAGAGCTTATTAGGGGCACAAGTTAGGTTCGTTTTATTTATTTACAGTATAGTAGAGCTAGAGTTGTATAGTGATAGTTGTATATACTATAGTTGAACTAAAGTTCTGGACGTCGCGTCGGTATCGCGAAACTAAAGTAGAGATGCGAAGGACACGTGATTAGGCGGGATGATGGCAGGTAGCAGAGTGGAGGCCTTGAAGGGCATGTAGGGACAGAGTGGACCAGCATAAGTGGCGTGAAAGATTAGAAACCTATACCCAGCAGTTGGTGGACATAGGCTCAAAGAAGAAGAAAGAAGAATAGTAGAGCCGAGCTTATGACAGGGAAGTATGCAGGGAATTATAAAAAGAGCCGTCCTCTCCAAGTCCAGATATGATCTCTATGGTAGAGTCAGTATCAGTACGTCCTCGATAGCGTTGACGTTCTTCCTGTAACGCTGAACATTTTCTAATACTGAGACCTCTTCTACCTACTGTCATCCCACCTAAATAGGATCTTTTGTGCAAAATGTTTTCGGAGAAGTATCATTCTCTATCAGCAAATGAATGAATGGTTAGAATTTTTTTTTACATTCTCCATCGCTCCTTCTCATCCGATCTTTAAGTTTAGATACTTCTAACATTGCCTGTGACACCAAATATGACATATGTTTGACTTACCAAGGACACAGCAACAGCGACTAGCCTCTCCAGCTCATACGCTATACGTTCAGCGAGCGCCAATATCCGCTGTCTGTGTTCATGGGAAGTGTAAGCGGAGTCTGTGAAGTCGTGAGTCCGCTCCACGAGCGCCCGCAGGGTAGCCGCGAGCGACCGCCGCCGCGCCGCGTCCGCGCCGCCCCGCGCCCGCGCCGCCCGCACTTGACCTGTGAGCCCGCGAAGCGCCCCCAACGCCGTGCCCGCCTCCCATTGCGCCGCCTAAACATTACCAAAGTCTGTAAGGATTCACGCGATTTCCTGGCGAATGTTGTGTTTGTAAACTAAACTCGCTAAAGAATGAATTAGGTACATATTTTAAAAATGATTTGCGAGTCTCGCTTAAATAAAATATGATAAGAAAGTAGTGTAGAATAAAAAATGATTTTATAAAAGTTTCTACGAAGTCAGTAGGTAGGTAGGTACATTCTTCTAAGAAGCTTTATTAGATCATATCCGTTCTACTAATATACAACCAAAATGTAGGCAGGCTTTTAGACATTTGGGTACTCACCTGTTGGTTTTCATCAACTAAAATCTTTACACGAATATAAATACTTACGTACCTATGACATGATTAGGTAGCGTGAAGCTTAGCCAGGCCTTTCCTAAGCGGTACCTATTGAGCGTGGTCGCTAGCAGTTTTGTGACGAAATAAAAGAAAAAAGGAATATGAAATTTGTATAAAACTATCTCTACTTTTATTAAAATACAGCAGTCAAGATTGATCAATTTACACAATTGAATGCTTCCTCAAGTTAAATAATATTCTAAGTTTGTATTTTAAGAGTCTCTCGTTAAGTAGGCGTTCTAGAATATTTAGGCATTATATTGGGAAAGAACTTTGATCATGAGCGAAAGGCGAAAAAGGACACATAAAACGACAAAAAAATAAAATCAAATAACACTTTCATTATTCTTATAACTGAGGCACAGTCAAGAGTAGTAAATAGAAAATTATGAGGTCGGAGAACCTACTTATTTACTGCTTAGTACATACACAATAAGAGAAAAAAAAGTTATTATGACTTACTTAAAAATAAGCGTAAAAAGAGGGAATATTCTAGTGCGAATTATTCATATAAATGTCTTGCATATGCACTGTACATACATCTGCTTTCATTAAATAATACCTGCTCATGACTATCCGAGAAAGGTTTCATCTACAAGAAAGAGAAACAAAACATGTGTTTTAAGAATTCCAAACAGTCACTTTAAAGTTGGGGAAAACGGAATTCGGTGGAGGAACTAGACAGATAACAATTGTCTTAGTTTGAAATATTATATAATTATTTGGTTCCTTTGGAAGCTACTAGCGTCACACAAATTTGATTCTAACATTCTACGTAGTGCATTTCGCAACGTCCTACTAATCCTACTAATATTATAAATGTGAAAGTTTGTGAGTGTGGATGTATGTATGTATGTATGTTTGTTACTCCTTCACGCAAAAACTACTGAACGGATTTGAATGAAATTTGGAACACAGATAGTTTATAACCGGGATTAACATATAGGATACTTTTTATCCCGATAATCCCGAAATTTTTGTTACGTTAAATACTACGCGGACGAAGTCCGTGGGCACAGCTAGTATTATAAATGTGAAAGTTTGTCAGTGTGGATGTATGTATGTTTGTTACTCCTTCACGCAAAAACTACTGAACGGATTTGAATGAAATTTGGAACACATATAGTTTATAACCGGGATTAACATATAGGATACTTTTTATCCCGATAATCCCGAAATTTTTGTTACGTTAAATACTACGCGGACGAAGTCCGTGGGCTCAGCTAGTTAAATATAAAATTATTGCTATAAATCAAGTTTTGATGGAACCACGAAACCACTAAATTACAAATCCTAAAAAAGTTATTTACCTCCCCGCGACCATTTTAAGAGATTATGTGATTACAATTTACGCAAGTCAAGACCACATGTGGGTACGTAATTAGCTTGTTAAAGGCTGCATTGTCGGCGAAATAACGTCATTATTCGTCACACTACAGCCGTGTTGGGGTGTAACTGGCGTTGTTATACCTCGTTAGGTAGCAAGGTGTATAGGTGGTGAAGGGTTGCGGATGAGTCGGGCCTGCCCATCGTGATAGCGCGATCTTTATCAGGCTAAACGCAACTTCAAGCTTCGGATATATCGATACTATCATTTTTAAATTACATTTTCTATTTCCATCGAGAAATCGGCTCGTCTGAGAAATCGTAGGATTGCTCAGATTGGAACTTGATAATTTGATCAAAGGTCTTGAGTGTTTACTTAAGATCTCAAATTTAATATACTTAGTTAGCAGTGATTTCCTTATATTTAACTGTATCCGAGTGCCGAATAAGGTGAGGTTTCGTGAAAAATTTATAAAAAAAACCGTGACCTAAAAATATGCCAATTTAAGTTATTTAAACTGAAATCACTTACGTAAAATTTTACTTCAGTCGTTTTTATTTACATAATACTTATCTATTTGCAACCTATCAAAAGCCAATACTCTCGAACAAATACTAGGTAAACCGCACATATTGGGCAAAAATAGCTATATTTCAATAAAAATATCATCGACTACAGTTGGCGGCTCACGGCGCAGTTTGCTTACATGTAGGTACTTCCGGCGAGGCTCAGAGCCTGAAGCCCCGCTAGTGCTTCATGTCGGGCTATTATAACCCTGTGTAACGTACGTGTATTGTTCTTATGTTCTCATGCCATGCTATCATATATGCCTACCCATGTACTACGTTTTATACCGCTATGGTTGCATGATTGAGTGAGAAAAAAATTACCCTGATTGAAGTCACTATTATTACAAATTCCTGATGATTAATAAATCTAATGATTTTAACTGGTCAATAAAGTGAAGATAGTTTTAAATACACTTTTAAATGTTCGTAAGCGTACCAACCCCTCTAGCCAAGTGTCTTCGTCTACATTCGTTTCTACAAATCGCTACGCTTCATGTATAGCAATGACATAAGTCACGTGATCTACTTATCGACTTGTAATGTCATTTCCATACATTGAAGCGTAGCGTTTTGTAGAAACGCTTGTAGACGAAGACACTTGGCTAGGGGGGCAGTTTCTGCACTTGGTGCCGTCCCCATCCTTCTATCCCACTCATCTTCCGGTCAGCAGCGTGCTAACAATGCATTAGATATTGCAATCATCTATAAGCTACGGTAATGCTCAGCATCCGGCGGGGCGTAAGCTTGTCTACCGGCTTTGTTTTAACATAAAAAAGTATTTAAACTTTTATACATGTCAATAATCGAAAAAGATTTCGTAAAACCATCTTCGCATCCCTATAAGATCAATCATATACGTACCTAATACCGCTAACAATCCAGGAAGTCTGATAAAACCTTTTGAACTCTACACGAGCGTCAGTGTTCTATAATAGCCTGTGTCGACTACACTCTACCCAGTTAGTGCTTAGCGACGGCGTTTGGTGTCATAATATGTATTAGGTCCTGGACGTTCGCTGTGAATGTTGTTGCAATAACATTGTCTTTCCAAAGAGATTTCTCGAAAATAATAGGTAAATCTATATCTATGGTTAGATATGACTACTAATCATCGATAATTTAATGGAGGAATCACTATGCTTCTTTCTTTTGATATTGTGTCTTATTCTGGACGCTACATACGTATTCGTCTCGCGCATTTTCTTATATAACCTATGCATCAAATCCGAAATATCCCTAGATGTAAAGTAAAAACATTTGCATTTATTCGATACGCTCACACAAATGCAGATGATGTTAGCCTAAATTGCTGAACAGGATATCGTGAGTGTCACCGGACGGAACACGGCACCGCCGGTCGCCGGTGTAGAGGCGGAGCGCTGTTCAGAGCCACGCATTGTGTACGTTATTTACTGCACCTATTGTGATGTTAGCTCACAATTTATATGCGTGGGTATCGCTATCACAAAGGTCTCCTTCAGCGGCCAAGTTTATTGCCTACAGAAATGATTAAAGCGCGATGAATATATACTTTAATTTCGAAACTGTTAAAAGGTCGATACGATTATTATAAATTGAACCATGGCTCTACGATGGCTGTCTAAACTATATGCTTGACCTTGCTGAACTATATTTTAACTATTGGTTCCTGCTAAACGGTAAAGAAGCCACATTAGTTTTCCGTAACAAGGCACCTCTATGTGCATTGACTGTGAGTGTTAAATTTTAATGTAAAACAGAAATGTAGAGACTTGGAAAAGAAAGGAAACATCTATGGTAGTATCTATCCAGATATTAATTTGCATTAGAAAGAGGATTAAATGTGCTTGTCACGTCTATGTAAACATATACCTACGAATAGTATACATTGAACTATCTCTTTCTATCATTAGTAATTTGACATTGGAAAAAAGAAGGCAAAGTATGGTGTAACTACACAGCCGCTAATCCACGTTTGTTACCTTTATTAATAGGTTATTAGGGTTAAAGGCTGACAGTGGACTTTTTTCAGCGGTAGAAAATGAAACATCGGCGTTGTACCTCGTGCGAGTGCTCATCGTGGCCGGGCAGGCCGTCCCGCACTACATAGTGGATGAGGTCCATCGCGCGCCGCATTTGACAGAACACAGTGTCGCGGTTCTCACGCGCCGACGCACTGCTGGGGTGCCGCAGACAAGCCTGGTAAAAAAATAAATAAAGTGTATTGTCGCTATTATATGTCCAAGTGTTGCTACGAAACTTCCGGAACTTCCTTCATTAAAAGGCGAAGGTATAACGTTTTTTTTACAAAAGCAATGAAATCTAAAGTGCAAAGACAAAGCTTACTATGCACCTACTATCTATCACCATTGCGGTTTTTCACGGTATTTCTCTGTGAAAAAATGTTTAAAACAGAAATGTGTCGTCTTCTTTGTGTGAACGACTAGTCTATATAACCCTATATTCGCAGTGGACAAAATATGTTCACAAAACATGTTGTTGTCTTATAACATAAAAAATAAAGAAAACAACATGTTTCGTCCAGTGCGAACTTAGGGTAACAAATCAGATATCAATGCAGAATAAACTAAAAGTTTTAAGTAGGTAAACTACCTATCCTAGGCTGTAAATAGGCTGTTCACATGTCAATGCATTTTCAATTCTGTTTGCCTATTTGCATTTATCGCGCTTGTTAAGTGGAGTGGTTCAATATGTGGTAAATACCTACGTTGCACATAGTACTGTCCACGCGATTTTGCTGTTGATGTTACAATAATGTTTTTTAATCCTTTTTTGAATTTGATGAGCATTTTTTCTTAACAGAGACATTTTATTGTGCACCTGCGTATGTGGTAATATCGGCGGATACAATTCTGTAGGTTACTTACTTCTTCATTCAGAACAATCATTCATCATAATTAGCTTAAGATATATCGGGCTTAAATCTATAATAAATAAATCAATCAGGCTTGGTTAACTAACACACACATGATAGAAATGAGTTCGTTTTATAGAATAAAGTATTATTATAAAAAAAAAGGTTAACACTTATTTATTAGGAACCAAAGAAGTCTACAAACTCACAGTAAGTACATAAACGCAAGTGGGGAAATACTTAAATTACTCCAGTACTCCATCGCTATGTATCGAATTACGTCCAACAACGGGAAGTAGTACAAACGAGTATTTTATCAACGTCACATATCTAGAGCTTTGGAAGAATGAAAAGTCTTGTAAAATAAGTCATGTGGACGGCTGGGGCACGGCTGGGGAGGCATCGGAGGCGCGCCGGGAAGCGCTGACAAATTGCGAGATTTGCGATCGCACAGCTGACTGCGATTGAGTACCCACCCCATTCGTGCAGCCTTGACATTTAAGAACAACTTAAAAAAGATATGCCCTTTGTCTGAATCAATGAGTGAAAACGGATGAATGATCTGCCAGGGCTATACAATCCCAAAGCATTATCTGTGTTCAGAAGAAATTAATAATTGTTAAATATTTTTAGGATTATTTCTAGTGGCTATTAGCTGATAAAATTATTCATTTATTTACATTAATAGGTAATAGGAGAAGCCAGAAATCATCAATGCATCAAATTATCAAGCATCTATGCAGTCAGCATAGATATTTGTTGTTTTTTTTGAGGTTTCCGACTCGTATCTTCAGCTGCATATCGAAATATATTTAATAATTATTGGAGTTATGAAGCTAAGCGTATTTACCATTATGTCACTCGCAGTTAAGGCCATAAAATTACGTGAGAAATATGTCCACCCATAAACTTGGATGTCACAAACAACGCATCGTGGTCCCGAATTGGAAATGGTACCTACATAATTGATAGCAGGAGCTGTGTTTGGCGACATGGCTAATTCACGCGAAGTAAGGGATCGCTGGCCACTACGATTGGAGATTTATCGCCATCCACTCGTGTTAATAACATCCCTTCAATACATCAACGTGTTTTATTAAGGTTTTTCAATTCTCTGATTGCTCACGTGGGTATATTGATACTGAATCCGATGGATGCTACCTACCTTGTAGGATGTCTAAAAAACATGATATTTTCGAAAGAGTGTTTGTTTCTCTGTCAAGCTAATGCGGTGCCACTAAGTCATAATTTTAAACCCCGCTTATTCAGCCAGTTTACCACTAATTAACCTGTAAAATGCCCTGCCCTGGAAGTTGGTCCTAATTTGAGATTGTATACGAATTTTCTTTGACCTCTTTTAAAACAGAGTTGCTAATGAGTTTGCGCTAATGAGCGATAAGTGCTGACGTTTTTTTAAATACGAACTGAATTGAAATGGAACTGACCTTGGACGAAGTGAGGAGCATAAGTGTGGATCGCTCGAGTACGTTTCTGGCTGCGGCGACTTGCGCTCTCCTGCGTTCATCCCGCAGGTCCGCCCGCCGCTCCGCCGTCAGCCTCGCTAGCTCCACCATGCCTCCACCAAACTCCGTAAACGCACGCACAAACTCCGCAAAGTTGGATACTGATTCCAAACGATCCAATGATCGCGCCACCTGTCGGATCCGTGTAGACGCAATAACATAGTCAAGGAACAAACAAGTTACGCGGTGAAAGGACCAAGTTACTGCACGAAGTTCCTGTGAAATGGACACCCGTGACGCGAAATTCGAAGCGACTTGACAAAAGTTCACAAATGTGCATGTAGGTACCTAACTTGGGCTGAATTGCGAAATTGAGAGACTCATATTTACGGGTCCCTATTTGTATTAAATGGGTCCGGTGTGTTCCCTTGTTAAATACGGCAAATGGGTCAAGGCTTATCACGAAAGGGATCTGAAATGTTGATCTAATTCGGGCATAAACGGTATTTCAACACAACTTGGTCCATTAATCGTTCACCCACGGATTAGAATGATGGCGCAAATCTAATCAGATGAAAGATAGCATAGTTTCATTACCAGAGTTTCCTGTGAACTAAAATTCATTAGGACGAAATTTTGCGTGGGCGTACAACTTTTATATAAAAGCGTTAAGGGTGGTTTCTCATTCGATTTGATGCATTTTATGCCATCATACCTAAGTCGCCATAGAGTTGATTTTGGACCAGTCCTCAGGATATTGATTCCTACTATTGTCACGTCTCATTACCGACGTTACCTTGTCCTTAGCAAGTAGTAGTTGACGCACCACGACCATGTCAGCGAGCAGGAGGACCCTGGTGACCGCGGCGAGGAGAGCGCGCGCCGCAGACACCATGCCGGCGCCGTCTGCGCCCGCGCACACGCGCTCGATCGCGCGCCCTGCCGAACAAATATCATGTCTTATGCACGATTCACATCGAGCGGACCGCAGCAGAACTCACTTATAATGCGGTAAAGGAAAATGAAGTGTCTTTACAGTAATTTTAAATTCATATGAGGACCACTTGACGCAGTGGTTCGAGCTTAGGCCGCTCGAACCACTCGAATCCATGTGCACGAATCACTGCACATGATGGTTGCGGGTTAGATTCCCGCCGGAGCAAATTTCGGAAATGGCTTTTTCGTATTTTGCCATGGTCTGGGTGTCACTGGGATCGCCCGCAGTCCATTGTACGGTGCCCATAGCACAAGCATTGCTTAGTTTAGGACCATACAGTTAGAGTGTCAGTCTGGCGATATTTATTTTATTTATATCTCCGACGCGCGACGGGGCGGCGCGGTTTCCGAACGTATAAAACAGCCACAAATACAAATAAATGAACCACGAAACCAGATCCTCTTTTAATTACAAACAGAGTTATAAGATTGTGCATTGTGAGGACTTCAATTAAGTATCTCGGGTTCCTGTGCTCAGTCATTATGACTGGCTTGAATAGAAAGGGTCTTAACAATACCAGCCATTGTTTCGGTTGTATCTTCAAACAACGAAATCGATTCCCAATGAAGTTAATTGGATAGTTTATACCCGACACTGTTATCAATTTATTAAGTTTACGTAATTTATAATAGTGTCTTTGCCAACAGACGGACGGAATTTCGAAATATTAAAATCCACATCGTGCTTGTTAAATTTAGCAGCGATACTTCTCGTTATATTGAAAATATTTTCATTGATTCATTCATTTGTTTTCAGTATTTGAGCGTCTGCCAGTATAATTTTTTTACTCACAAATGTGGATAATTGACTTTATCTAAATATATATAACTCAAAGGTGACTGACATAAGTGATCTATCAACGCACGGCCCAAACAACTGGACGGATTTGGCTGAATTTTGGCATGCAGGTAGATGTTATGACGTAGGCATACGCTAAGAAAGGATTTTGATTAATTCTACCCCCAAGGGTATACAATAGGGGATAAAAGTTTGTATGAAACTTTGTCAATTAAATTCCACGCGGACGAAGTCGCGGCCACTGCTAGTTCTATTTATAATTTTATGGGATTGTGTCAGTATATTGGTTTAATAATTAAATATAGGTGAACCTATTAATTTAATTTGAACCTACACTAGTAAGGCTTACCTACACGAAGTCTGAAATTAATTATTTATGTAAGATTTTATTCTGTTTCAAGGGAAAACGAGTCGTTGCGTGTAAAATGATTTCATCGGTAACATGAAAGCACAAACAGCTCGCTTGCAGGTCGCGTGTTTAAACAGTTTTGAACTAAGGGTTAATCATGTTGGTCATGCTCACTTTAATGTCCTTGCTTGCGGTGGCTTTGTGGAGCGGGTCACCCTCTTCCCTCTATTATGGTTGAGGAGAGTGATGCCGCTTTTCAAGTCATGCTCGTGCGCGGGCGCTGCTTGCGGGGATTGGGCCACTCACTTGCCTCTTAACAACATTGTCGTTAAATACTATTCATATACTTAGCATGGAAGGCATCACACCAAAGTAATTATATTATTATCCACCTGTTTTATTAATTGTTATTTTGGTTCGTAAACATTTAATTTGATGTAAGTATGAGTAGGTATGACCACCACACTAAACTAGCTTTCTCATTTTATTTACATAGCTAAATCTGAGTGAGATTTGATTATTATTTACTATTAGTTATTTAGTGATAATGGTGTTGCCTGCTCATATTATTATTTTATGCTGTTCCTGAGAATGTACACCATCTGTAATTCATGGAAAAGAGTAACCGTTCAGTTTCTTGCCGGATCTTCTCAGTGGAAAAAAATGCTTTGTTGACTTACGTGAATAAAGACAATTTTGAGTTGAGTTTGAGTATCAAAGAATATCCCTCCCTCCCCCACCTTTTGTCCCATTCCCCTTCAGCAACGTGCGAGCAGTGCCTGTGGTATTGCAACCATCTATAGGATACGTTTACTGCTTAACATCAGGTAGGCTTGGTGTCCGACTTTGTTCTAATAAAAACATTAGCACCATTTCTTGTTTCATGTTTAATAACCCCTATTGGCCAGGTTCAGAATATAGTTTTATAATACAGCCTACTTATGATGGTTATGAAGTGAATACCAATCTGGATTTGGTTTACTTCGCGTTATTCTATTTTTTACTGTTATTTATAATAATATGACTATTACGGAAGTATTTAATGCGGCTTAGGGCGGAGTTTAGATCTCCCCTTAGCCTACGAAAAAAACGATAAGTACTATGTTTATGTTGAAAAGGTATGTCTATAGGTTGTTTTATTACAACTATAATTATATTTATACAATACTAGCTGTGCCCGCGACTTCGTCCGCGTGGAATTTAATTGACAAACTTTCATCCCCTATTTTATCCCCTTGGGGGTAGAATTGATCAAAATCCATTCTTAGCGGATGCCTACGTCATAACATCTACCTGCATGCCAAATTTCAGCCCGATCCGTCCAGTGGTTTGGGCTGTGCGTTGATAGATCACTATGTCAGTCAGTCAGTCAGTCAGTCACCTTTGAGTTATATATATATAGAGATAGATTAGGAATGGAGTAAACTGGTTTGAATACATAAAAATTATGCCTACCACTTACTTTGTAGTAAAATTATGTAGGTACCTTGATAAGTGTTCATAAATCATGAAGATAATAAAGTGGGGGCTGTTGGCACGGGTGGAATGCAATCAAATGTGTAGGTGTTTTGGTTCAACGACCGTGTAGCGTGTCATTGCTGCGACACGGGAGAGGGGTAAAGCCCCCAACAGGGCAACAGGGGCACCAGGGGTAGCCAGGCCAGCGCCTACCGACCACTGTCCCGGCTCGTCCCCGCGACCGGGGCGTAATAATCCTACTCTTAACTGGATCGTTTAACACGAGTTTTTATAGTTTACTGGCTGACCCGGCAAACGTTGATCTGCCATATAAATTATTTATAGGTATAAAATATCATTTACGACATTATTCTCAGACCAACCGATTATACACAAAAAAATATAAAAAATGTCCGTTTCGGAGGAGTTTGGTTACAAACACTGTGACACAACAATTTTATATATACCTATAGATATTTTATTTTTACTATTCTAACTACGTTCGCATCAAGTATACAAATTGAAATATTGTCTAATGAAAATAACATCTAACCTAGAGAAGGTACTTACCTACAATTCTTTAAAGGACAGCCCTAAGATCGTTAATAGCAAATTGCGAAACTCAACAGCTAACTGTGGGAGCGGCAATGTGCAGGCGTTGCACACTCACTCTCCCACACTGTTGAGGTTAATCATTAAGGTGGTCATTATTGTAATCGCCCCTACACATACCTACTTACCTGCCTACTGCACTTAAATCAGAGGTGTTGGCAACACTGCCATTTTCTATGACCTCCCAAAAAACATCAGAGCTCCTTCCAGAGTACTTGCAATGCAGTGCACCTCTGCCTATCCATAATGTGAGTACACGCGTGATGACGTGTATAAAAAAGAAAAGTATACGGAAACAACCGTGGATCTAGTAAATTCTTGAGTATGCTCACAGGTTGATACAATGGGATAAGGCAAAATTCAAAGGCAACGGCTGAAATGGTTTCGTCGAGCTACGCACCGATCCCGGGCGGCCCGTGACACCGCCGATATCGGAAAACGATATCCACACCTAAATGAAGACATTAACATTTGCAGAAAAACTGGTTAGAGTACAAATCTCGTCGGAATTTCGCAAATCCTCTGGAAATCGCTCACGGCCGATTGCCGCTCCAATCGTGCTTAAATGAGATTAATAAAGGGGCTCAGAATAAAGCTTGGGGAGATTTTTGCACCTATAGGTGTATTCTATAAGTAATTTATTACGTTGTTGACACTGCAGTACTTTGGTCCGCCGCGCCGGCCCCGGTACCGATTCCATTTGGGTCGCGCTCGGATGGCCGCTGTTACGTATTCAAATGCACGTAAACGTGAAAATAATGTTATTCAGGTGGTGCTTTTATGTTAATAGTAAATTGCGTCACATTTTAAAATAAATTTGGTGTTTTCTAGAAAAGATAATTAAAAATGCAAAAGCTTTATCTTTTGCTACAGTTTTTCTTAACGGTAGTTCATTTTCTATTGGTTGACTAGCTGTAGCCCGCGTCTCCACCCGCATGGTACTTCGATAAGATAAAAGTGGCCTGAGTTACCCCCTACTCCTTATTCACCACGATTATGCAGACACCTCTAAAATAAGTCGGAAATTTTAAATTTACGTTGAGTTTTTAATGTGTTACTAAGTCGGTGTTATTTTATAGGATGGCAAGCATTCAAGTTGGATTGTCGGTTGCGATTTTAAGCATGTGTGAGCACGGGGCCACATCGACACGCAATGTTTTCCCAAACGAGTGCAGGGTTAATTGCGTGACAACAGAACGGCGAGGCTCGACCGCGGCCCGCGGCCGACGGATTGTGTTGTGATAGCTCCCAGTGGTGTATCTCATAATTATCTACGACTTATTGTTGATTCAATCCATATTTGTCGGATTTTTTTGCTGTCTTTAATTTCAATGTGACAGCTGTTAGGCCGTTAGGATCTCGTGTAATTGGCGTCGATTTGAGTCGAGCATTCAACGTCTGATGCCATAACGATCGTAATTTAAGTTCGGAAGCGATGATTGCTCCTCATTTATTCATGCAATGTACTTAATAAAGAACAGGTTTTAAAAACATATTCTTAAATTACGGCTTACAAGCCAGAAACTTTTTTTACAACCGACGGAAGAAAGGTGTGTTATAAGTTTAACATTTTTGTTTCTGCTGTTGCATCGTAGCGATCAAGCAAATGTACCAATTTTAATTTAGTTTTCAAAGGTTTTATATCCTTTTTGTAAGCAGACATACCAACATGATCGCATAAGGTACTGTATTATATATATATATATCTAAATATATATAAATCAAAGGTGACTGACTGACTGACTGACTTAGTGATCTATCAACGCAAACCACTGGACGGATCGGGCTGAAATTTGGCATGCAGGTAGATGTTATGACGTAGGCATCCGCTAAGAAAGGATTTTGATTAATTCTACCCCCAAGGGGATAAAATAAAGGATGAATAATCCCGAATTTTTTTTAAGTTAAATTACACGCGGACGAAGTCGCGGGCACAGCTAGTATATATATATATAATGGTAAATAATTTGTTGAAATGTACAAAACCAAGATAATCCAATATCCATTAAGGTGGAAACTTTGGTACTCCCAAGTCTTAAAGCAAAATTAATTTCAGAAATGCGGCGATTAGTGGCAGTAAGGCTCTCATTAGAATGCGCGATCGCCGCCGTAAGTTTATCCGCCCTGACGCATTATGACTCGTCCGTGACTAGAAATCCAATTAACCTATTACTGTACACATGTTTAACTAGGCGGTGCCAACGACTCCGCTAGAGTTTCAGTACTTTACGAGCATTTCAGACTCTACACAGGTGTAGATGACGTACTTGCATTGTAATTAGTTTTATGGTTATTGCACGCCTCCACGCTCGACCAAGGTTGACGCATTAATAGATGCGAAGCTATTGAAATAGTCCAAAGTGGAACAGTTGGATAAATAAACAATGAAACAATTCATTTTTGTTGTATTAAACTTTCGTAATTATTTATATTAGAAAAATGTGGAATGAAAACAAATTCTCTGAAAGATATCAAACACACAACTGAAATAAACACGGTCCTGGTTACAATTCCCGACTAACGGAAGTTTATGAAATAGCGATGAAACGGGCTCTTAACATTATAATTATGTATTTCGTATATTTACGACTGTTTGGCACATTGCCCCTGGAATAGGGTTGAGAGAGGGCTGGGATAACATCTGCGTAAACTCAAAAAAATAAAAAAAAATAAAAAAAAACTCAAAAAAAAAGAATTCACATATTGGATTACACGTGATATTCTTATATTCTACAGTTGCATATAATTTTCGTACCTAGACAAATGTAGTGTAGATACACTCGTAGCTCAGTGTAGAAAAAAGTACGAAAAAATACGAAAGATGATGTTTGTAGTTAGTAGTAGATAAAAATAAAAAAACGTAACTTTTTAATTAGCGTGTAACCTCCCCACATGTATAATGTCGTCATCATACGATCCGCAATAATAACACAACTATACTAATTACACAATAGAGACTCCCCCAACACCTACCGTTAGGCGTCATTCACATCGCAATGAGGACGTCGATTTTTATCGTCTTTGCCGTGTGAATGTAGCCTTACCGTTACGTTTATTTCCGACTACACTCTACATTAGTTAGGCACCCATCAAAACGAGAACTCCCGAAGCATTCGCTACTGTACAAATAAATTAGAGCGATATTTATTTGTCTACACAGTAACATTCAGTTCGGGTGAGTCGGGTTTGCTCTTGTTTATATACCGAGCCGAAGAAGCTATAATCATAAATTTGCTCGTAAAGCATTACAGCGTAGAGCGTTAATCTCTTCTTACTTAATGTACAGTCATGGGCCAGCCTCGACTACTGGACTTCGGTCCAAACGATGCTCTCACTGAATAACAGTGTCGTTTAAATTTTTTATGACCACTTGTAATGTACTCATACATTAGCAAACAATTTTCATAGTAAGTGAGCTTGTAGAGAGGGTTTGTAACGGTACGAACTCGTCCGTCACGTGCACAAATATTAGTCAAATTAATTTCTAAATAGTTTAAATTCTAATTATCAAACTAATTTCTAAATAGAGACATCAATTTAATTAATTATAATAAAATTATTCTTTAATCTTATCTAAAACAAATTGTCTAAAAAGGATATAATATTTTTAATGAAACGTAGGTAGCAGGATTAGTTAGTTACCTATCGGGGATTTGGCTTGACGGCGCGAGCGGGGGAACTGGGGAGATGAACCTACGTGGGACGCCGGAAGGACGCGAAGGGGTGTGCCCCCGCACTGGATGGATTGGTAGGAGGGAGATAGTCAACGGTGGGAGCCCGGAAGGAACACAGGAGTAGAAGATTTTGCAAATAAGTATTTAATTTTATTTTAAAATTGGTTTGTTTCGACTGTTCCTGGTAAGTTCCTATTCAACAAAGTAATTAATTTTACATTTCTATATTAGAATGGAAATTAGCCTAGGTATTAGTGTCCACAGCTTAGGATAGATGTAGGATGATTCTTTTTTCAAATTCAAACAATACCTACGCGTCGAGTACAATCATGGTGGTGCGTACAAGTTGAAATCTGTACAATCATGCATTAACTACATTAGAGAATATTAACAAAAATATAAATATAAATTATTGATAGGATAGGTAGGACCTTTTGTAATATCCATGGAGTTTCTTGCTCATTCTTCTCCATTGGATTAGGTTTACGAATGAGTGGTAAAGTCTTATTTTTGCATTGCTTAAACATACATAATGTAACTTTGATACCTACATTCTTACTTCAGTTTTAATACTATTAAGTATAGTACAAGCATTTTGCTTTATAATTGATCATATCATTTGGTTCAGAGATGAGAATCTGGATGGATTGAATCTAGCCGATGAGTCTATCTATTTACATTGTTTACTTATTCCTCGACTAAAAGCTTGATGTTTTGGATCATACTTGGGGCGGTAGACCCTGTTGGCAATCACTAAACAGTAGATGATAGAGTTGCTAACAAGTCACTGATCTAATTTATCAGCTTTCAATATAACTACAATCCAATGATGGTCACACTTGGGGCGGTAGACCCTGTTAGTATTCTCATCACAAGTAGATGATCGAGATGCTAACAAGTCACTGACCTGATTTATCAGCGATATAACTACAATCCTATGTTTGGTCATACTTGGGGCGGTAGACCCTGTTGGTATTCTCATCACAAGTAGATGATCGAGATGCTAACAAGTCACTGACTAAACTTAGCGAATGTGTATCTATTAATATTTTAGACTTATGAAGCAGAAGAAATCCTGAAGGTCTTGTTAATGGCCAAATGATTGGAATATACTTTTCCTATTTAAAGGAAGTAAAATTAGACAATTTTTGTTGATATTAAAGTTGTAAAACAATTTATTAATTTAAAAAAAGGTTGACTGAGTGACAAGTCAAGGAGGGAAAAATATATATGAGATGTTTCCCATAGTCGGGCAGCGTGGAATGGGGCTCCCGACCTTGTCCAAAAACAAATAATTGCTGTATAATATCTTTGATATAACCGTCATCCACTAGTTCATATTATTTGTGTATATTTATTGCTTTCACATAGAGTAATTTAGGGACATAAACCTCTTCAACATTAAACTTAGGTTGATTTAGGACAGTCTTATTTATACTTAGAACATAGAATATTAACGGTTTAGGTTAGATTAGGGAGTATTTAATGTAAGTATGTTTGTTCTGAGAATACCAATCTTTCACTAAAAGAATTTAGGTTACTACTTTCGGTTCACTATGTTAGGTCCTATAACTACTAGACGATACGGATCACTTGGCCATTATTATATTGAAATATTTCAAGAGATGCCCGGGGTATGTAAGGTGGGTTGTTACAATTTGGTGCCGTGACCAGGATAATATGAATCCTGGATTGCCACGGTATTTGCTTAATTCATTGTTTGATTTAAACCATATTAAGTGACTTTTATAAGTCACAATTTGTTGCTTGTGTAAAGGAAAGTGATTAAGATTGGTATTCATTATGTTAGGAATATAGCTAGATTTAGATAGATAACACTGAAAGGTAGGAATCGCGTTATTTCCGATAGTTATGGACTTATGATAGTTCACAAATCTACTGTAAGTTAAATGCATTAATTCGTTCCGATAAAGGCAGTTTGTGTGTTTGATAGTAACATTTCAAGTTTAATAGATACGTGGGACTATTAGTGCACTGTTCATTCCTTTGTTCAATTAGTTGTTTGGCTATTTAACTCTGAAAATAATAATATAATTCACATCAATTCAAAGTTTACATTTTAGGTTATAAAACTTCATTGACATTAGAGGTAACCAATAGTTGGTTGTTTTATCATTATGCCAATATGAATTATAGAAAAATATATTTTAGGATAATCGGTTAAATATTTTAGTAATATTAAGTTATAGTTATGGTAGTAATACGTTACAGGACGTAAAAGAATAATGCATTGATAAATAATAGGTATTATTTAATTATTTTACTTTAGGAAAGTTTAGTGGGAATATTTACGATGTAGTATTAATCGATAACCGAAAAATATATTAATTAATTGAATTGAGGATGGATGTTATGAACATCATCTCTAATTGTTTTAGTATTGAATTAAAGTCGATGTTGTCAGCTGTTAGATAGAGCGGAAGCGGTTCGTTTTCCATAGAGTAAGAAAGTTATAAATTAGTTTGTAGGGTGTTCGTAGGTTAATTCATTTCTATATCCATGTCGTAAAATTTAAATAATCAGCATTAAATATTTAATAGGAAAAATACATAATATTGTTAAGTACTTAATAGGTAAGTACCGTTCAGAAGGTGGTTTTCGTATTACTCGGTTTCGTAGAGTCTGGGGGTTGAAAATAAAATAAAGGGGTTTTAATTAAGGGGATTTTCAGGTAATTTAATGTTTCCAGTACCTATTCATATTACGGGAAATTTTAAAAATTAGTACTAGCTTTATTTTAGAGGTCGACTAGATTTAAGAGTTCAGTAGGTAGTAAGGTAGTTTATTATAGTATAGTTCGGTTTAAAGGTACATTGTATAGATTATAAAGTAAACTCTTGAAAGGTCTTCATTGTTTGATGGATACGAATAAAGGCGAAGCAAAGTAGAAATCTACGTCTTAGAGCGGGTCTAGGTAACTAGTAGGTAATTATCTATCAATCAATTAATGCATAGGTAAATATGAGTTAGGGAGATTAGTAGTAAGTAGTAATTAATGCGGAAATGCGTATTCCAAAGTAGGTAAGTACTTAACGAATATAGGTAGTTACCCAACTAGACTTATTACCTTGACTCGTATATACCTAGTTTAAAAGATGATTAGGTACTTAACTATCCACTATGAGTAAAAAAAATAGAGTTCGGACTCTAGAATAGGTACCTTGTTGTAGGATAGGTAGATAGGTAGTTTGTTATAGGATTTAAGTATGACTTGGTAGGTAGACTCATTTTGTATGCTTATAAGTATAAATGGTTTTAATAGGAATAATGACTGTTGATGTGGTTAGGTAGGTCATGTAATTAAAAATGTTGGTAAAATCAAAGACCTTTTTGCAATATTAGTTTCACTTCCTTCGTCTATGGGTAAAATAGATTTCCGGAGTAGGTTAGTACCACATACTTATGAATACTGTGTTAAGCATCTATAAAATATTGCTTTCTTTCAGAATTTAGGTAGATATCTATGATTACTAAATAAAATAGAAAAATCGCTTGTAGGTAGGAAAACGCTAATATTTCGAATAGGTACGTTATCGCTCGGACGTTCTTTTAATTTATTATTATTTGTAATAGGTATGTGTAATTTATTGTTGTTGTCATTTTTGTGTCATTATATCTTCACAGGTCGATCGCTTGATGTGGTGGTTCGTGTGTGGGACGCTCGGCTTGTTGCGCATGGTGGTTGCGGGTTCGATTCCCGTTTGAATAAGCTTCGAGGCGCTCAGCTAGCTCCCCGTGTTTGATGGTTACGGGTTCGATTCCCCTGTGGACCGTGTCGCTTAGTTAGCTCCCTGTGTGTGAAGGTTACGGGTTCAATTCCCGTGTGGACAAGTTTCGGATCTTTCAGCTCGCTGCGCACGCGTGGTGGAAACGGGTTCGATTCCCGTAAAGATGACTGTTGTAAGTGGTGGATATCTCAGCGTGGTGGATACGGGTTCGATTCCCATAAGAATAAGTGGTGGATCTCTCAGCGTGGTACATACGGGGTCGATTCCCGTAAGGATAAGTGGCGGATCTCTCAGTGCGGTAGATACGGGTTCGATTCCCGTAAGGATAAGTGGTGGATCTCTCAGCGTGGTAGATACGGGGTCGATTCCCGTAAGGATAAGTGGCGGATCTCTCAGCGCGGTAGATACGGGTTCGATTCCCGTAAGGATAAGTGGTGGACCTCTCAGCGTGGTAGATACGGGGTCGATTCTCGTAAGGATAAGTGGCGGATCTCTCAGCGCGGTAGATACGGGTTCGATTCCCGTAAGGATAAGTGGTGGATCTCTCAGCGTGGTAGATACGGGGTTGATTCCCGTAAGGATAAGTGGTGGATCTCTCAGCGTGGTAGATACGGGTTCGATTCCCGTAAGGACAGATGGTGGATATCTCAGTGTGGTAGATACGGATTCGATTCCCGCAAGGACAGATGGTGGATCTCTCAGCGCGCTGCGAGTAGTGGTTGCGGGTTCGATTCCCGTCGGGGCGAGTTTCGAAGATGGCCTTTTCTAATTTGCTCGGGTCTGGGTATCGTAGTCCCGAATTCATTGATCCATGGCCGTGGGGAGTGGGGCGTTGCTTGGTTTGCGACCTTGTGCTTGGTGTGTTGGCCTGGCGATGTTTATAATTTATTTATTTACTAAAATTCGCGAACCATGTTAAGGGGGTTTCATTAAATGGGTGTTTAGGATTTATAACGGTTTAAAGTCGGGTTGCAACCATAGGTTCTAGATGGATAAATTGCGTTTTGCGTAAATGTAATATTTATCGCATTCTTATCATTTTAAGTACCTACCTACCTTACTTAGTATTTCACACATTGGTATTTTGCGTAATATTTATAAATTTGTTGTTGTTTTGTGTTGTTCAATTGTCGCTTCACGGTTTCGGGTTTTCATAACTGACATTTTGCGTTTCTACCTATTTTATAAAATCGTTACGTTATAAGTATTCATGCGTTATTCAAAGTAAAATTGCGTTATTAAGCGAATCGTTCTGTTACATCCAATCTGGGGGTTGTGCAGTGGTGTTTAAGTATCTACTTCGACCAAATGTGCAAAATTATTCGTAGTATTCGTCCCGAGTTATGTTGTAGGATTATTTAGGTGGTATGTTTCGCTATGAATGTAGAAGCTGTGTAAGCATTCGTATGTTCTTTACGATAGGGTTGATGATGTATGAATTTGGTATGAAGTATGATTATTCATTTTTATTGTTTTGAAGGGCCTAAGTGTTTCTACAATGTCTTAGTACGAATCGGTTTGTCAATGTTTGAGAATCAGAAAATCATTAACACAATCAAAGGGCTTTTTATGATGGAGTTTGGTGTTAGGATAGGTCAGTAGACATGCATCAGTATAAACTGATCTCATAAGAAGTCCGTACTCTACCGGCAGCAAACAATATCGTCGTTTGGTACACTCTACATGCTCCGAATTGTGGATAAGTTGTTGTTGTGGGCTTAGGTTTTGGTGGGATGTTGCAGTCATGGGGAATTATCACTTGTTAGCCATTGGGAGGTCCAGACTTTGATAGGATAGTGTATTCGGTTCACACCATACGTAAGATGGGTTTGGTGTGGAAGGTTTACACTAAATCACTAGGATTGACCTGCTCACAACGGGTTTCCTTCCGGAGTTTGGACTGTCCCTGCGAGCAGTTATTTTTGTTCATGATTGCTATGTTAGTAAACTTTAACTTGGGTTCATACAGTAATTATTGCCAATTCGGTATAAATACACTGATCATTGTAGGTTTACACACATTTAACATACATGCATTACCACAATTTTCTGAGTCGAATATTGGCAAATTACAATTTGCACTATTTAGTTCTTCTGGGGTTGATATTATTATTTAGATTATATTTGTGCATTTATTTTTGGTTCATGAAAAATTTACTTCGGTTAAATATTCATTCACCTGCATAAATTTTGGGGGTTGGCTGTAACGGTACGAACTCGTCCGTCACGTGCACAAATATTAGTCAAATTAATTTCTAAATAGTTTAAATTCTAATTATCAAACTAATTTCTAAATAGAGACATCAATTTAATTAATTATAATAAAATTATTCTTTAATCTTATCTAAAACAAATTGTCTAAAAAGGATATAATATTTTTAATGAAACGTAGGTAGCAGGATTAGTTAGTTACCTATCGGGGATTTGGCTTGACGGCGCGAGCGGGGGAACTGGGGAGATGAACCTACGTGGGACGCCGGAAGGACGCGAAGGGGTGTGCGGGGGATGGATTGGTAGGAGGGAGATAGTCAACGGTGGGAGCCCGGAAGGAACACAGGAGTAGAAGATTTTGCAAATAAGTATTTAATTTTATTTTAAAATTGGTTTGTTTCGACTGTTCCTGGTAAGTTCCTATTCAACAAAGTAATTAATTTTACATTTCTATATTAGAATGGAAATTAGCCTAGGTATTAGTGTCCACAGCTTAGGATAGATGTAGGATGATTCTTTTTTCAAATTCAAACAATACCTACGCGTCGAGTACAATCATGGTGGTGCGTACAAGTTGAAATCTGTACAATCATGCATTAACTACATTAGAGAATATTAACAAAAATATAAATATAAATTATTGATAGGATAGGTAGGACCTTTTGTAATATCCATGGAGTTTCTTGCTCATTCTTCTCCATTGGATTAGGTTTACGAATGAGTGGTAAAGTCTTATTTTTGCATTGCTTAAACATACATAATGTAACTTTGATACCTACATTCTTACTTCAGTTTTAATACTATTAAGTATAGTACAAGCATTTTGCTTTATAATTGATCATATCATTTGGTTCAGAGATGAGAATCTGGATGGATTGAATCTAGCCGATGAGTCTATCTATTTACATTGTTTACTTATTCCTCGACTAAAAGCTTGATGTTTTGGATCATACTTGGGGCGGTAGACCCTGTTGGCAATCACTAAACAGTAGATGATAGAGTTGCTAACAAGTCACTGATCTAATTTATCAGCTTTCAATATAACTACAATCCAATGATGGTCACACTTGGGGCGGTAGACCCTGTTAGTATTCTCATCACAAGTAGATGATCGAGATGCTAACAAGTCACTGACCTGATTTATCAGCGATATAACTACAATCCTATGTTTGGTCATACTTGGGGCGGTAGACCCTGTTGGTATTCTCATCACAAGTAGATGATCGAGATGCTAACAAGTCACTGACTAAACTTAGCGAATGTGTATCTATTAATATTTTAGACTTATGAAGCAGAAGAAATCCTGAAGGTCTTGTTAATGGCCAAATGATTGGAATATACTTTTCCTATTTAAAGGAAGTAAAATTAGACAATTTTTGTTGATATTAAAGTTGTAAAACAATTTATTAATTTAAAAAAAGGTTGACTGAGTGACAAGTCAAGGAGGGAAAAATATATATGAGATGTTTCCCATAGTCGGGCAGCGTGGAATGGGGCTCCCGACCTTGTCCAAAAACAAATAATTGCTGTATAATATCTTTGATATAACCGTCATCCACTAGTTCATATTATTTGTGTATATTTATTGCTTTCACATAGAGTAATTTAGGGACATAAACCTCTTCAACATTAAACTTAGGTTGATTTAGGACAGTCTTATTTATACTTAGAACATAGAATATTAACGGTTTAGGTTAGATTAGGGAGTATTTAATGTAAGTATGTTTGTTCTGAGAATACCAATCTTTCACTAAAAGAATTTAGGTTACTACTTTCGGTTCACTATGTTAGGTCCTATAACTACTAGACGATACGGATCACTTGGCCATTATTATATTGAAATATTTCAAGAGATGCCCGGGGTATGTAAGGTGGGTTGTTACAGGTTGCAAACCATATCGAAGTAATATTAGTATATAAGTCTATATAGCAAACGCAATATACGAAGATTAATAGATTATTTGTTTTAAATAGTTGTTTTTTATTTATTACCTCCATTTATTTTAGTTATCATTTTCAAAAAAATATAAAATGTCCGCTTGAAAGTTGATAAGCCCGGCCGGCGGTGTCAGACTTGTGAAGATTAATATTCCATGTATTTCATGAGTACGCTCGATGTTATATCTACGCAATGCTAAAACTATAAAATTAAATTTTATTGCCGTTGTAAAGTTATTAGTTCCCGGTCACATTTACGATATTGTAATAGGGAGAATCTAAATATGAGTTAGAACAATCTACGCGTGATACTCTGCAGCGGCGCCACCATGATAAAAAGTGACAAATCATAGTGGGAAAAAATGTACGATTAACGTATATAATGTACGTATATCGTATTTTAATGTACCTTTCCCAGGTACCGAGATAATTGACATTTTTAGTGGCGCCGCTGGGGAGTATGCTCTCCAGCGGCGCCACCTGGTTCTCATACTTATGAATGATATTTGCTGCCAAATTTTATTGGAAATAAATGTACCTATGCAGTCTACTATGTACATGTCAAAAAACATCAATATTATACAGTAGTTTAATTTATTTTGATCATTTATATTACCCTAAAAACGCCCGAACAGCTTAGGTTCACATACCTAGCACCGACAAAGCTAATGGTATTAGCAACTATATTCTATTGGAAATAAATGTTTGGACGCTAAATAAGAAGTACATGTTAAAAGATATAATTATTAGACGGTAGTTTATTTTTTTTCATTTATTTAAAGTTGTCCTAAAAATGGCCGTTTACTGTTGATATTCACATGCCTGGTACTTACAAAGTATTATGGTTTAGCAACTATATTCTATTGAATATATATATACGAATCCTGTATATTATTTATAAGTTACAAATTGTCATTATAAGACGATTGTTTAATTTATTTCAATTAATTAATTTTACCTTAAAACTCCCGTATACGGGTGAGGTTCACATACCTAGCACCGACAAAGGTAATCGTATTAGTAACTATATTCTATTGGAAATCAATGTTTGAACGCTATATGAGAAGTACATGTTAAAACATATAATTATAAGACAGCAGTTTATTTTATTTTATTAAATTTAAAGCTACTTTGAAAACGCCCGTTTATAGCTGAGGTGCGCCGCGCCGCCGTTCGTCCTGTGACTCTGGCGAAGATTTTAAAAAATATTATGAAATTTATTATTTAAAATTAAAAGACAGCTTTTACATTATGACGATGTGAACAACGCACTCGCTAAAGTTGTAGATTGGTTCAATGTAAATAATCTTCTACTTAATGAGAATAAAACGAAATGTATAAAGTTCTCAACGCCAAATGTGAGACAAGTAGGAACCAATATACGACTAAATGGAGCAGAATTGGACCTTGTGGAGGAAACTGTCTTTCTAGGGATCTCTATAGATGCAAAATTGCAATGGGGTCCTCATATCAAAAAAATGTCGGGTAAACTCAGCAGTGCGGCATATGCTGTTAAAAAAATCAGGCACTTAACCGACGTTGAAACAGCTAGAATTGTTTATTTTTGTTATTTCCATAGCGTTATGTCATATGGCATACTGCTCTGGGGATGCTCTGCTGACTTAAACTCCATTTTTGTTCTGCAGAAAAGAGCTATACGAGCTATTTACAATCTAGCTCCAAGAATCTCCCTCAGAGAAAAATTTAAAGAAATAAATATTCTAACTGTTGTGTCACAATTTATCTATGAAAATCTCATGAACGTTAAAAAAAATGCAAATAATTTTGAGAAAAGGAGCTACGCTCATTCTATTAATACAAGGAATAAGCACAAGCTATCCGTACATGTAACTCGTCTCCACAGAATAAGTCATTCTTTTATGGGACAATGTATACGTTTTTACAATAAGCTTCCCAATGAAATCCGAGATTTACCTATCAATAAGTTTAAAACCCTAATTAAAACTAAACTCAGTGCAAAGGGTTATTACAAAATCTCGGATTATTTGGATGATAAATCAGCTTGGGAGTAAGCAGCTCAAATCTCGACAGTCAATAATAATGTCAAAGCGTAGCGTGTATTGCCCTACTAGTCCGAATTATTTGTGTAATGCTTGTTAACATCAAAAGGCAACACCCTGGAGCTATTATAATATTTATGTTAATATCTACTACCCTTTGTAATTATTGAATATAAGCAACTGGCGATTAAAAAAAGAATATGACATGTAAAAAGACAAGTCCGCTGAGTTTCTTGCCGGATCTTCTCAGTCGAGGTCGCGTTCCGATCCGGTTGTAGATATAAGAAAAAAATATATGTAAAATTGACAATTTGTAAGTGCCCCCGTAGGCCTAAACAAAATAAACGATTTGAATTGAATAATGATAATTTGTAACGTATAAATAACATACAGGATTCGTATATATATATTCAATAGAATATAGTTGCTAAACCATAATACTTTGTTCGTACCAGGCATGTGAACCTCAGCTGTATACGACCATTTTTAGGGGAACATTAAATTAATGAAAAAAAATAAACTGCTGTCTTATAATTATATATTTTAACATGTACTTCTCATATAGCGTTCAAACATTGATTTCCAATAGAATATAGTTACTTATACGATTAGCTTTGTCGGTGCTAGGTATGTGAACCTCACCCGTATACGGGAGTTTTAAGGTAAAATTAATTAATTGATATAAATTAATCAATCGTCTTATAATGATAATTTGTAACTTATAAATAATATACAGGATTCGTATATATATTCAATAGAATATAGTTGCTAAACCATAATGCTTTGTAAGTACCAGGCATGTGAATATCAACAGTAAACGGCCATTTTTAGGACAACTTTAAATAAATGAAAAAAAATAAACTACCGTCTAATAATTATATCTTTTAACATGTACTTCTTATTTAGCGTCCAAACATTTATTTCCAATAGAATATAGTTGCTAATACCATTAGCTTTGTCGGTGCTAGGTATGTGAACCTAAGCTGTTCGGGCGTTTTTAGGGTAATATAAATGATCAAAATAAATTAAACTACTGTATAATATTGATGTTTTTTGACATGTGCATAGTAGACTGCATAGGTACATTTATTTCCAATAAAATTTAGCAGCCAATATCATTCATAAGTATGAGAACCAGGTGGCGCCGCTGGAGAGCATACTCCCCAGCGGCGCCACTAAAAATGTCAATTATCTCGGTACCTGGGAAAGGTACATTAAAATACGATATACGTACATTATATACGTTAATCGTACATTTTTTCCCACTATGATTTGTCACTTTTTATCATGGTGGCGCCGCTGCAGAGTATCACGCCAATCTACAGCATGGCTTAACGAGAGCAAACCTACTTTTTCAGTTTGAATCATAGATTAGAAAATACTAGTTGTTTATACTTTTAAAAGGCGATCATTGATTCAGGATTTCATCATGTATAATTGACTCAAGGAAGTTAGAATGTGAATTGACTTAACTGACAACCGTTAAAAAGCCATAGGCGCAAAAAACGGCGTGCTAAGTATTAAATCTATCTCGCAATAGTACGAGTATATTATGTGTGTCAGAAACAGTAAAGGTACTTTATATTTTGAATGATATTCGGCAATCCTTTATCTCTTAGAGAATCTTTATAAAACAGAATAGTACATTGTTACTCGAGTGGTGAAAGTGACTTATTTTTTCCCGAGACGGGGTTTGGCGCCCGAGCGTAGCGAGGACGCTAATAGTTCGAGGGACAAAATAAGTCTTTCACCCGAGGTAAACACTGTGCTTATCATTACGAATACAAGGAAAATAAAAATAAAAACAGGAATTGGCTAAAGAAATAATACAAGGAAGTATGAACAATACTCTACAACTCGAAAAAAAAGAAAAAAAACAAAGATCGGACTGCGGCCTATTTTGTTTTTTTTTCGTTGGTCGGCCAGTTTCATTATTTAGCCATTATTTTTCATTTTCATCTTTAAATATTTTGCCCAAATCTATGTAATTTTAAAGAAATTGTTGAAACTAAATTATAATTAAGTCATTTAAAAATATATATTATTTAATTAATACTTAACTTTATGTTATTTCAATTTTACATCGTGCTGTAATTGAGTGACTGTAGAAAAAGTTTGAACATGGTTCCATAGAAATGTGAAAATGGAACTAGTTTTTTTTTTAATAATTTGACAGCTGTTAGTTGAAAGCGATTCTCCCGGGCCGGAAAAGTATTACTTTCAACCCACTCCTCAGGCAACTTCAGACCTACTTTCAGAGTATGAGTAATGAAAAAGGATTTATTGCAGGAAATTGTCTCCGAATTTTATACATGACTGAGCATTTTGTAGGAGATATCGAATGGAATGCATGTGCGTCACGTATTGAGACCATTGCGGGCGATGCTGGGCCGCACCTGGCGCCGTTGCGGATGGCGCCAGCCGCACATAGTTACAGAAATCCGGACCTCAGAAACAATGAAATTACGATATTTTGATTGTTTTGTTTAGAGTTATTTTCTCTGTGATAGCGCCATAGATAAACTATTTAAAACATAGTTTTGTATCGGCACTATTCAATGCAGTTTCTGATTTCTGATTTTACCAACATTGGTTGAGTGGGTCAACGTTAGTGTTATAGAAGAGTTTGCAGTGGCAAATCATTTTGTCCCTATTTTTGAGAGCATAAAATAGAGACATCATTAGATGTAATAAATGTCATTCGGAGACTAATCGTTATAAATATTTCGATGAGGGATTATAATTTTAGAGGGGTGTGAAGTAAACACAAAAATCGAGAGCTAAGTCAACGGACAGACGGTTGACGTGCACATGTGAGTCTCTACCAATAGAGTTGTCTTTGCAAGGCCTTCAGGGTACCTAAATAAGGCGCAAGGAACCTATGCACAGAGCATCACACTCCAACCGTTATACATTCGGTTAAAATTTGGTTCAATATAACATAAAATATGCAGCAACACCGTATTAAATTCACGATGTCGCCTGTCAACGGTCCACTTATTCTTAAAGCTTCTTAAAGGTGGCATGCGGAAAGCCGCAATATTTCATTAATATTGCCTTACCTCCCGGTTATAGGCTGAGCAAAGTACCGTCATTACCAAACCATACATGTTTAACGAGTTTACTCTCGATTACAAAGTATCGATTCCCGATGGAAGGAAGCTTGGACGGATGATGACGCGCGTCTATCGCGCGGTAATGTGAGCTCTTCAGGTTATAAGGTGCTAAGGAATCACGAATTTTATTGGACCAAGAATATTTACATTATTCACACGTCGAGGCGCATTCACAATAATTTTCTTCGAGGTACCAAACACGCACGTGACCTTATTTACGATATATCCTGGAGAGATAACGACATTATTACAAGTGGTCATATTTATATGATTTAGCATTTTGCCGTTATTTTATAATACCACTTCGTATTAACCCAACATTGAAACCGAAGTCGTTTTATGGAAAATCACACCAAAAACCTATGTAGCAAGAACGAGTATATGATTAATATGCTAGTGTCCCTATTATGCTCTATGTCAGCCCTACGCGTACCCTGCGTGACAGTACCTGCTTGATTTTCCCTTCGCATCCATATCGTCATGAGGTACTTACCCATATTTTCTCTCACTATATGAATGGTTGCTGAAGTCATAAAATTGCTTACTACTTACTTCATTCAATAACATCAATATTCTAAATAACTTATTTTATAACGCGCGTGTCACCACTGCTATAGTGCGGTTAGAAGCCGCCTCGGCGAGTTCGCATCCAATATTTATTTATGCACTCCCGCAACGCGAGAGGGGCTCAGAAGCCGCGAGATGTTTGCGGAATAAGGAACTTAGTTCATGAATATGTTTAAAAGTATGAATATTCCACGCGGCAAGTAGCAGGTGGTAAGTGAAAAAATGATTTATCTCGACACGTTACACGTGTTTCGATCACGGAGGATGAAAATTACGCATGACGTGTAAGGGTATAGATTCGTTACTACCTTCTCCGTCGATAAATTGAATATTTTATAGCGGTGGGTGTCAGCGAGCAGAGGCCAAATTTATGACGGTGTGGCCGGCTCGGCGAGGATGCCTATAAACCGCACAAAATTGTTTATGACCCATGTTGAATTGCGGAGTTCCAAAACAGAGAGAGAAATATATTCAAAATGATTGCTGTTTATTACAGAAACAAATTATTATAGCCGGATGACAAATATTTCGTGCGCTCGATACGTAAAGATAATCTTCTGTAGGTATACATATATGTATATAAGGGAACGTCTTATACTAAATAATTTAGTTTTATAGTTACTGATTGATCTATCAACGCACGGCCCAAGCCGCTGGGGATAGAAACATGAAATTTTGACAGTAGGTACTGTGGCAACCGGGTTTATATTAATAACTCAGGTTGCTTGGTAATATAAAATTTATTATAGTATTTACTTTTAATACATTTATTTAAATAATTATTTAATATTCAAATATACTTCCTATCTTAGTGGTCTCTCGGTTGTCACTGCCAGCGCACCAAAGAGCTTTCAATTTTAAAAATTAATATTTTTCTTATGTTTAAATATTCTTGATGGCCAGGAACGCTTATTGCCAGTGGCCAGTGCGCCGACATGGACCTCCTTACAGTACCTATTATACTTTAGGCAATGACTAAAGAAGGATTTTGGAAAATTGTACCCCTAAGGGGGTTAAAATTGGGAATGGAAGTCACCGTGCAATATATAGTTTAGAGAGAACAATCTGACCAATACAACAATACAAACTAGTTATGTACTAAGTGTTCAATAATATGTAAGTGTTCAAGATATTACCGTAGGTATTAGAGTAGAGCGTAGCAAAGTTCTAACTTTGTTATAAGTCCTGCTTGTAATAGGTGCTTCGTGAATGTTTTAAAGTAAGAAAAACTTCGTTGTACGGAAACTTTTATTGCTTAATCTTACGGATAACGCGCCGCTCCTCTACCTATATATTTATTATCATTGTTTTTCTTCTAATAACTACATACCTATAGGTGTTATTGGAACTAATTATGAGCTTAGTTTCCCAGCAGTAAATTTCAATTTAGGTTGCATAATTTCCGGCGAGGCATACGCCTCGGTGTATACGAATAGGCGTTTTGGAATCGGGTCTACGTATTGCTTTCAATTTCCTGAGAGCACCATATTCAGATCCGTGACGTCACACACATGCAAATCACGGCTGCGGTACATAAATCCGTTCTACCACATTTTAGATGCCACGAACAATTCCGCTTGTCGAGGAATCAAAATACGTTCAAATCATGAAGTGTCAATAGCCTAGGTGTTAGAGGAGCCGCCTTCGTATCTGAGGCGTTCCGGATTCGCTCCTCATAGTGGCCATTAAAATATTGACGTGAACCCACTCCTAACACACGCATTAATAATAATGTGATATACACATATTGCATTCACATCTTTTTTGAGATATATTTTGGCTGAGTATTATGTTGTTCTCAACGAGTTAGATGAGCTAGTATGGATTAAATACCCAGCGGATTATGGTGTTAAAAAAGTGCACCCGAAAAAATCTTGCGCGAGTGCCACTTAGTACATTGTTCATTGAATATCCATCATGCTGAGCTGGCGGAGGCCAAGCAAGTCTCTGTATTTATATCATTTGTATTCGGCGCAGGAAAGTGGGACATCTGTTATTTATGTCGGGATCCCGGGTACCACACCAAATTTAACAAGCTATTTGAAGATGTTGAAAACAGTGCAATACATCATTACTATGTTATGTGATGTTATGTGAAAATGCATTGTACATTAAGGTGAAGGCGCCTGTCTAGCCCGCGAAATTCAAAATTTTCGAGTATTTTTATAGTTTATCCAAAATCTGAAAACATTAAAGACAACATTTTGTGATTTGCGACAAACACAGTATGCAGTGCGTTTATTAATACATTTATTTTACTCTAAATATTATCACGGTGGATATGATACTAGTAAATCATTAAATATACAAAAATTGCCAGATTATCTGAATAGCTGTCGTTCTTGAAATGTTTTAGAGTATGTTGGATATATTAATAAATGCACTGCACACGGTCTTTGTCGCGAATTACAAAATGTGCCTTTTTTATTGTCAGATTTTGAAAAAATTCTAAAAAACCTCAAGAAATTTGAACTTCGCGGGCTAGATGGGCGCTTTAGCCTTAAAAGTGATTTTATTATAAACGTCGGTAGAGACAAGATGTCCAGTTCGCTAGGAGCCGGCTGCACCAGGACAGTACTCAGGGATGATTGGCATGAAGTAGCTATTATGGCTGCATTTGGTATGATCAGTGAGAGAGCTGGAAGCCCAACCCCCTCCCTTCACCGCCATCTGACCCTATTGGTTGGCAACGTACGCCGAATACCTTTGGTATCGCAAGCATCTATTAGCTACGGCAACTGCTTAACGTCATGCCGGTCATAGGCTTGCGTGCCGACTTCGTTAGGTAAGTATATACAAAAATCCAATTTTGATATTGAACACCTACGGAGTATTTTATTTCTGAAGCCAACTGTAATTAGTTTGTAAACTGAGATCTTATATTATAAAATAACCTCAAAGGTCGGGTTTAATTCATTTTAACGTATTTAAGGCCAAATGTGATTATTATATTTAAATATTGCGAAAAAAATATAGAGTTTTTTGTTTTTCTTTTTTCACGAAAGTGTACGGTTTCAGAATTATTTCGATTCATCTCTTGTTCACATAAACTAAGTAGTTTTTATGAATGTGGATTTCGGTGTCGGATTCTACAAGTTGCTCAAATATTAAGGAGTTGTGGCTGGAAGAGGGTGGGTGTAGAGCTTTAAGAATACTTTATGAAGATCGGTCGGGTGTTGTGGGGAAGACAGGTAAGTTACAACATCCGCTACACGGTTAGAACGCGTACAAAGAGAGCGAAGGCTAAGTCTTTCGAGACGCGTCTGGGAGGTCTGTCAGACAGAAACGGGGGAGGAGGTAGGACGATGAAGACTGTGTTGAAGAATTCGCTTCGGAGTTCTACTGAAGGCGACTGTCGGTATTTCAGTCAATTGCACGGTAAATTGTCGCGTCTGTATAGTATTCTGTCCCTTGTAGAGTGTAGTGTTTTGTTGACCCCCTGGATGTCAAGTGGAAGACAGAATTGTATTTCTGAATATGAAATGTAGCGATGTGATTTATCGACTCTATCCGAACCATCATTTTTTTGTGTACAGCTATATATTCAGGGAATAATTCAGAATTAAGCTGAGTATCGTACTGCACCTAGCTGATGGTTTGTTAATAATATTAATAAATAAGCTAAGTTAAGATAGTCCATATTTCATTTCGGGAAAGTAGCAAGAAAAGACGAATACATAAAGAAAATAGGTACACTTTTATAAAGTACGCTTAAGGATGGATAGTTTTATATGATACTTAGATATCTTATGAAAGGTCAACGTAAGGAAACATAAACTTTTATCTACGAACTGTTGCAAAGTGTTATTCCGAGATTCAGAAGGCATGTAAAGTTTGCCGCATCAGGGGCGGGCGGCCGAGCGCTCGGGCAATAATTTTCCGTGACCGCCCGCCCCGGACCATTGGCTGAGGGCGATCGCTCGTATCACATTCGTTTTGAATCAAGGTTTGATGGCCGTCCGCTAAGAAAATTGCGCTTTACGGGAAACGTGATTCAGCAGCACCTTTTTTGTTGGATGAATGAAGATAACATCTTATGTTTAAAAAAAGAATCGGGATCCTGAAATAATGGAGATTACAAAAGCTTTGATATCTGCATAATTTTTCTGTATAAAGTAGATAGATAATAGTTTTTTATAGGTACTTACATAGTAGGTATATTAATTATATCAGATCCGATTAAGCAGGCATGTACTCTATTTAGGGAAGGAAACCGTACGCAATAAAAAAGTCGTAAAACTTTCATGATGAGCTGACATCAAGAGTCATAAAATTACGTGGAATTACGGCATTTGATTAGCTTGTAAATAGTTTTAATTACCTATCCAATTCGGGTCTCAAACCTAGCGCCATGATTGACTGACTCTTGAGCAGTCGCGGCCTATAGGCTGGGGTCCAGCTCGGAATTTGCCCTTTCATTTCACATCGTATGTGCCCTTTCATTAAAATCCAAATTGATCTGGACCTTCTTATTAATTCAGTGAAATAATATCGCGGTCTGTTTATACAGGGTTATGATAGAGATAATCCATTGGATATTAAATATGAATTATTAAGCTACCAACGTTGGATTATATTAATTTCCACGTATCTAACCATCACCGAATTTTACGAACCATTTTATGTAATTCAATCTCGTTTACGGAATGTTTTGGGAAACAGTTGTTAGTTGGTAAATATAATTTATTCTTGTGTGTAAGAGTCATTTTCGCTCTAAATAGCACCATTGACGGTGTTAGTGGAGGGGCACGCGGGGCGCGGGGAGGCGTGGGCTAAAAATAGACGACCGCCATAGTGGGACAAGGCCATACCTACTCTCGGGTTGGGCGGGCGGCTGGCGGCGCCTTCACCCGGCCCGCAGGTACGACTTACGATTTACGGACCTCCTTGTGATTAATCTCACCGTATTTGCGACTCCACTCGAATGTTGGATTAGACGCACTTGGCGAAAGTCTCGAGTGACTCTCCACGATTCCTGTTCGTGGTTGGATTTCAAAGCAGGGATCTAAATTGACTAGATTGGTATAGAAAGGTGCTGAAAATCTGGTATAGCAAAACAAAACAGGAAAACAAGTTTGTCGTGGTTAAAAAACAATATTTCAATGGGAAATAAAAATTGTGTGACGTGGCTTAGTTTCAAAGTTATTTTTATCTAGAATTATTGTTGGAGTGAATGACGCTTACCAATACTAATGACGCTCGGCCGCTCGCATTTGTTCTCTGTGCTTCAAGATTAACGACGCTCAACCCTTTTTTTAATTATGCAGGCTTTATACTAGGAATGGCTGACTTTTTTAATTTGTCTCCAACAAGTCGCTGCGGGACGACGTGAAACTCGAGATACATTCGCAATAAAAGCGTAATGAACATAATTAAACCCATCGTAGCATTAATATATAATTTTGGAGTGCTTTTGAGTATATAAGAGCTATTTTGGATTAATATCTAATACCTCACGTTCTCCACTTACCTGTCAAGCGTTTGAATAAAAAAATAGAGGTGCAATTTATTTTATCTAGTTTTAACTTTGCTTCCGTGCCAAAGAGTAATAATCCGACGCTTGCGGTGATATATTGCCAGTTAATTGCGAGCTAGGTATAATAATAATGGCCTCGCACTTTGTTAAAGTTTGATACTAAGCGATTGAACAAAAGGATTGGATATATTTATGTAAGGTCAAATTGATAAAGTCTGTATCTGAGGAATTTAAGTAGGGACCTACAGTTGCATATATCCACTAGATGTGTCTGAGATCCGGTGAATGCCGTTTTCGACGGGCGTATGAAAGGAAAAAAGCGCTGTGCAAGCACCTTTGTGGATATTCATTCCTTTGTTCAGTGGTTTTTGTGGCGGTGGAGATCACGTGACGAGCGCGCTCGCACACTAGCTGCATCACATTTTAGGATGGAACCCATCTCACTCTGCAGTAAATCATACAGTCGTCCAACGAAAGCTCGAGTAGCTAACAGACTGTATGGTCCCAAACGATGTTACGCTTGTACTGTGGGTACCTGCCGTACAATGAACTGGGAGGATACTTTAGTATATGAGCAGATAGATAGATAACTTAAGCTATCCTTCTGAATACTATAGCGAGTACTTGTTATATATACAGGTAGGAGAAAAAACACCGTTATCGACAACAGGCAAAATAAATTATATTTTTTATTAGACGCGAAGAGAAACAAACACGCCGCTAAAACAAATTTGTGTTTACTATGGAAAAACGTATTTATGTAAATATTGTTATAATTTATCGGGGTGTGTTATTTGTAATGATTGAATAACATTACATTATTTACGCCACGCGGGAATTATTGCCATGAAATAAATTATTCATACTTCATCTTCAGCGTAGCAGACAAAATGTACGTTTGCGAATATTTTATTATCTATCTATTTGTGCGAACGGAACATTGGATTGCGTAGGTTGTTTATTTTCTATAGTTAGCTGGGACCATGTAAACATTCCCGTAAGACTTCCTATACAAATGATGTACAGGATATAAAATACATAATGAGCTTACATTTCCGCAAGGAATTCGTTTAAATAAAGCACTAGATTGACAATGTATCATCTCTACAGTACCTTAATGTTTGAAGAACATGTTAATCTACGGTAGAGTCAATAGGTGGCTGTTGTGAGAGCGTCTCAAAGGATTCTAAGACAGTCCGGAAACTCTATCAAAGTTCTGATTTGGAAAATTGCTAAGGGACAATATTCATTGTAACAATGGGATCTCGAAACTAAGTTTGCAATAACGCAAAGTGGGGGCACTTTGTTATAAGCAGCTGTGTGTAGAGCAGTACTCTACATGAGCATCGCTGGTCCTAAGGGAGACGTCGCTTGAGAGACTTGAAATTATTTTATTCTATAAAGGGTTGCCATAATCCGTTGTATGAGCTGTGTTGTTGGCCTCGATTATAATTATATTTAAAAACTCTATAATCTGCTCTTGATTCCAGTCTGGGCCAGAAGTGGCAGGGACTAAGTCGACGATGGGACAAGCTCACCCAGAAGAAACCTGTTCACTCGTACTTAGAAGAATTTTTGAACTCATGGGAACATTCGCGTCAGACGGTTTTACATAATTTTTTTTTATAAGAATATGATATTTTTTTATTAATTTTGCTAAAAACATTGATGTCAGCTGTTTATGAACATTAATTGAATAAAAATAGTATTGTTACCTCATTTACATTTGACACCATAACCGTAGAACGTCGGTAGTTCATTAAAAACTTCATAAGCAATAAAAATAGCCTGCTCAATGTAACTTCTAAACACCTTTGTATAAAAGCCCTGATGGGCACGTTGGCGCTATTCAAAAGAAAAACGTGGAGTTGGGAGAGTCATTTAGCTTTGGCTTACAAGAAGGTTTTATGTGAACAGCGCGCTCAGAATAGCTGTACAGAAGCTATGTTAATGTCCCGGGGCGTTTGTACAGTGTTGTTTTTAACTCTCAATAAAAAGTACCTATGTTTTCCAACAAATGAATCGATAAAACAATATTTTCGTGTACTTCGCCTAACAAAACAAGCATTCGCCGCCGATAAATATGTAATAAATTTTTAGTGGATCGAATGTGTTGTAGTTTCCTCCTAAAAAGTTTGCTCTGTAAATAATGTATGTAAAGGTAGGCGGAAAATAGGGAATAGGTGTATAAAACATGAATAAAGAGCGGGCTAAAGTGGCTCGTTTGAAAAAAGAAATTTGGACTGTTTTCAATAGGTATGTAATCTTAAAAGAGCACCTACTTCAAATTGATCATGTTTATTGCTCATAAAATTATGATGTCAGCCCGCTGCTTAGCTAGCGTAGATTAAATTTTCTGGAGACTACCTGACGGTTCCAACCATAGCTAAGATACTGACCATCCAGATGACTTAATATGTACAAAAAAAACTTCAAAATTGGTAGGACGAATTAAGGACACACACCGGAATTTTATACGCCTATAGAGACTACTAAGATTTTTTTTTTTGAAAAGATAAATAAATATCACCAGACGAACACACCAACAGTATAGTCCTAAACTAAGCAACGCTTGTACTATGGGTGCCGTACAATGGACTGGGGGGGTGATCTCAGTGACACTCAGACCTGGACAAATTACGGAAAGTCCATTTCCGAAATTCGCCCCGGCGGGAATCGAACTCGCAACCACCATGTGCAGTGAGCCGAGCGGCCTACGCTCGAACCACTGCGCCAAGCGGTCGTCAATGTCGCCAGATGAAACGTAAAATTGCTTCCCAATATTAAATAACAATAGTGCTTCTCCAACAGATATGGTATCTATAGAAATGTGCTCCGCTAGTAACAATAGGTAAATACCGACTTCAGTAATTATCCGGTGAGGTTGGGTGCGAACTAGCATCTGAGTGGCCAGCCGTGACTCTCGTTAGCCTGCCGTATATGATCCCGATATAAGTTATTTTCAGCTTCAGAATACTTAAAAAAAAATCGTACAGTTGACAACATATAATATTACTAGCGACCCGCCCCGGCTTCTCACGGGTATTTTTTATGAGTGCTTCTCTATTATATTATACAAGTATTATACATAAAAACCATCCTCTTGAATCTTTATATCTATTAAAAAAACCGCATCAAAATCCGTTGCGTGGTTTTAAAGATCTAAGCATACATAGGGACATACAGACAGCGGGAAGCGACTTTGTTTTATACTATGTATTGATGTCACCGTAGCTTTTCTTACGTTTTTAATTTCTACAGTAGTCCGACGTTTATTTTACAGTCATCAGAAAGAAATGTAACCAAGTTTAAGATCAAAATGTATGGTAGATACTATTCCCACAAGTTAAGATATTTACCGGTTCAAATATGTAAATGAAGGAAGAATATGTAATGTTACATTGAAAAATATTTCTTGTTTTTCCTGTCACCTGCTCTGTTTTGTTATAATGTTTTTCAGGTTTGCATTTTAAACACTAATCCTGAATTAATAACAGTAAGCAATGGTAGCTCCAAGCTGGGGCATTATGCCTTCTGCTAATGAGGGTGTAGCGTCGCAGCGTGCCGCTAATGAGGCTCGGCGGCCACGAAATAATGCAACAATGTGCACATGCACACTTGCCTTTAATGCGCTAATCGACTTTTTTATTATCCCTTATACCATGTATAAGACCTGAGCTAGTTTCGTATTTAGAGACGTGATGAAAAGCTACTAATTATTTAATAGCTAATAATAGATCACAGCGAATAATATCAGTGCAAATTAGCCGTAAAGCTGGGTTTCGTACGATGAATAAGACAGCCGGAAGTCCAAACCCTTCCTATCTACTCCTAATTGTAATAATAAGATAATACATATTACCAGTTTCGGGAAAGTAATCGTGCAAGCAATATCTGTGGTATTTCAAGCATCTATAGGCTACGGTAACACCTTAACATTAGGCGGGTCGTAAGCTTGTTTGCAGACTGTGTTATATGTATAAAAAATATGACAATGCGCGTAGATATTGAGAATAAATCACGAACAAACGTCATAACTTGCGCTTGTACAATGCAACATTGTAAGAAGTACTTTAAAAATAAAAAAATCTATGAGTTGTGTTATCAAGATAAATGCCTTACGTTACGTCGCGGCGTTCGTTATATATACGATACCCACAAGAAAAGTATTTCTCAGTTACCATATTCAAATGTTGTATCAGTTGTATGTACGTGTTTCCAACCCATTTCCTCGTGCATCTTCTAACCATGCCTTGTAAGAAACCCGGAGGGAAGGGTTGCCAAATCTGCAATTTGACGTCGTCGCAACGATGTATCTACATTTTTATATGGAAATTGAAGATCCGCCGGGGAAATTTCACGTCATTATATGGATGTTGAAAAGACGCATTATCGTGCCGTAGGGGAGATTTTATAGGTATTTATTGCTGCAATAGGTACCTACGTACCATCGGAATGTGAGAACACACAGGTATCTTGCAGGTATCTTTCGGTACCTCTGTGTTCCCACAGGTATCTCCCTCAGTATATTACCACTCCAGACTAGGATATGGTGCAGCGATGGTATTCTGGCAGAACATGCTTGTGAGGGACGTGATGAAATGTGAGATAATTAATAGATATATATAGTATAAAAAGAGATATATAAACAACATGTTGGGACCTCTTAAATTCCATTTATAAAAATTATAAAACTTATTTTTTCCATTTGTCAATATTCCAACTATTATTATCTCATTATTCTGCTAGCCGCTATATATTTTTTCCTTGATTACTTTCTTTATTTTTTTCCTTTCTTTAAATTATAATCCTACAGCAATTTTTTGTATAATTATTCTAAAAGTTTAATAAATAACCAAAGAAACGTATATAAATACCACGGTCGCATACGAAACTCTGAAACAGAGGATATAAATTAAATAAGCCGAGAATTTTGAACTTGTTTCCTTTCGGGTCTTTGGGATCTTCCGTGTTTAAATTACGTTCATAATTCACTTGCGGAGACAATGTCGGAGCTAAAAATATACATAATATGATAATTCTAAAGCCAACGTAACGAGATATGTAAATAGGTCGATGACTATACTCTAACACCTTTCTGTTTAATTTTGTGGTAGATTGTTTATTTAATCCTACTAATATTATAAATGCGAAAGTTTGTGAGTGTGGATGTATATTTGTTACTCTTTCACGCAAAAACTACAGAACGGATTTGGATGAAATTTTAAACACAAATAGTTTATAACCTGGATTAACACATAGAATACTTTACTTAAGTCTACGCGAACAAAGTCACGGGCAGCAACTAGTTGATGTATATTTTTGGATGTTTTTTAGGCTGTTACGTAGTTAGGTATTGTGACAAACGAAGAATTGATAAAATATTTAAATAATACCTTGTTTTATATTCATTGTTATTGATATTTTAATAAAGGCAGCACGCAATTGTCTTCGGTAAGTACACAAAAGTACCTAATAAAATCGAAGGGTCCCGTCTAGAACGGCGAAATGAGCTTCTTTCTTGTATTTTAAATTTCTTTCAAATGCCTTTTATTTTAAATTTTAAACTTTCCAGTCCAGCCGGTTTCATTTCGCGAGCTTTTATTCTAATTAAACAGCATTTAATTGGAAACCTAAACCATTATTAACATAATTTTATACTAGGTAGATGGGTGCAAACGAAATTGTTATCCTACCTAATGCTTTAAAAAGTCCATGGAGCTGCTAGAAATAACATGATCTTACTTTGCTCTACATAGGCTACAAGTTCTTAACAAAACAACAACAAGTCTAACAAGTTATTAATTAGAGTACACACACAGTATTTTATATGCACTTCTTGTGTTACCTATACAGGCGAAATTATATGCAAATTTCAAGCAAAGTGGAAACAAGACAGATTTGCATAGCCGTTCCTAGTGAAAAAGCTTTGTAAGTTCGTGGTAAGCCTAGGGATAATGTTTTGTTTTAGACGGAAACAAAAACTGTCTTTCCCATTTCTTAAGTAAACATTCAACATTTCATTCCAAAAATACCTCCATCATTACTAATGAATTATCGTATACAGTATCCTTGTGTTGTACCGTAAAAATGTACGTAATGGACGAATTCAAGATGAATAAACCTAGGCGAAGTTGTTTTCGATGGCTGTATTTGTGAGGGACCGCTTCCGCCGCCGAACTGTCGCGGCAAGTCGCCAACAAGCCGCGTTGGAGGCACCAGCTACGACGGTGATAAATTCAGGAGTAGAACCACTTAGGTATTATCACGTAAGTAGATAGATACTGCTATAGGTAATGTAACGACGACAGTAAATTTGACTGTAGTTTATCAATTTGAAGATGTTGAATTGAATACCGATATATCTTGTACGTGGTAGCAATCGATTGCGTTTGACGTTATGTTGCCATCTCTTCAACCAAATCCATTTGTAGTAGATTTGGGTATACAGTATTCATTTCCTTAAAATAAGCATACGCCCACAAAATAAAATACGGCCGCTGTGTCCGACGTGGAAACTAAATAGGTAGGCATCCCTGAAAAGGACAATGCATTCAAAAGTCCGCGCGACGTCGACAAAGCGGGATATTCAACATTCTCAAGAGGCGGGCGCGCGGGCTCGCCATAAAATCCGTGACATTCGCGTCGTCCGCAAAATTTGTACGCACGTGGCAACACTACACCTCACCTAAATTGCGTTGGTGTTAGGACACAGAATATTTCCTTTCCCTTTTGTTGTTTATTCGAGCGTAACGGCTGAGGACACTCGAGGATATCGGTTTACTTATTATGATACTGAATATCTTGCGAAGTGAATCCTTTAATTCTAAGTCTGAAGCGTAAAAATAAAACATAATTAATATTTTAAGTAGGTATTTAGGTTGTTTTCAAATAAATTTAAGTTTTAGGCTAGATAGTATGATACGCGTTTACTTATAAACATTTATCATTGATCAGAATTATGTTGAAAAAATAATGAAATTGGCTTAAGTCTACGCTCCAAAAACGCTTTATACCAATCCAGTCTCTCAAAATATTTAATAAAATTCTGCTCCAAATCCTTAAATAAATTAACATTGTTTTCCAATGAAAATGGCCTTTTAGTGCTGAACATAAAGGTAGCTGTTCTTATCTGTGCCGAGGGGCAAATAGTGTTAAGTATGTACTAGTTGGATAGTTAGCGTTAAAATCTTGTAATCCTTGTTTCACCCGCTCTCCCTCCAGACTAAAGTAAAACCGGTGGAACGGTCGTTTGCTCTTGTAATTAGGAACTTGAATTTTGTGTTGGAGAAATGCACAAATTCACAATTGTAGTTTGATAAAACCGTTTTAGTTTTACATTTTCCTAATTCAAAAAGATTTCCACGTACGCATAGATTGTAGATATTCATCTCCTCACAAACTTTTCTAGACACATTTCAAGAGTGTTTTGAACTGCAAAAGGGAACGATAAGCATGTACAGTGTGGTTCTGATTTGTGGCATGGCTGTGGCCTCGCGGTGGCCTGCCGCGGCCGGCTGCGGTGCGCGCTCTTCCGTCATCTGTTTCAATATGTATGTGTCCACTTTGCTAAGCTTGCTTGGGTTTTGTCGTTTACCACCACTACATCTAAATATATATAACTCAAAGGTGACTGACTGACTGACTGCCATAGTGATCTATCAACGCACAGCCCAAACCACTGGACGGATCGGACTGAAATTTGGCATGCAGGTAGATGTTATGACGTAGGCATCCGCTAAGAAAGGATTTTGATTAATTCTACCCCTAAGGGGATAAAATAGGGGATGAATAATCCCGAAATTTTTGTTAAGTTAAATTACACGCGGACGAAGTCGCGGGCACAGCTAGTAACTATATAAGGTACTTACGCGAAATCGTGTTAAATAGCGTACATAGACGAGTTTATTAGTTGATGTCAAAATCAGTGCATTTAGACATTTGCTGTTCTCACAATGTACCTATAGGTAGGATATTTGGCAGAGCTGTGACAACATAATATATTGGTGCTAGATGTCATAACTGAGCTCGTGGTCATATCTTTATTAAAAAACGGGAAACGACTGAGGATCGCGTTTCGAAAGTGTTGGCCGGAACTCTTTTTCCTTTACTGAAGTCGCAAGAAGAGTGCTTTCATAAAAATAAATGCTCCCACTTTTGTAGGAATATAAATAATTTATGAAGCGAAGAAAACAATTTCTTTTTCATAATAGCAATAGAATTCGACAGTGGCAACATTGGTTTTTATCGGAGGCAGAGTAGAGCAGTATAAAATACATTATCATGAGTAGAACTACAAAATCTTCAGATCAGTGGGTCGTATGACGGGTGTATTAGACAATACACCACCCTTCCGCTCTTCTGTCACCCTACGTCAAAACGACACTTACAATACTTGACGACCGCTTGGCGCAGTGGTTCGAGCGTAGGCCGCTCGGCTCACTGCACATGGTGGTTGCGGGTTCGATTGCCGCTGGGGTAAATTTCGGAAATGGCCTTTTCGTAATTTGCCCTGGTCTGGGTGTCACTGGGATCGCCCCCAGTACATTGTACGGTACCCATAGTACAAGCGTTGCTTAGTTTGAGACCGTACAGTTGGTGTGTCAGTCTGGCGATATTTATTTATTATTTATTGAATAGATGTATGTAATAGAAATGTCGCGCACCACTTCTGCAGAAGCGAGTTTGTTTGCAGTATCGACTAACAGGTCATCCTAACGCAAGCCCTCTCCAGTGTAAACCGTGCAAACACAGTCCTATTCGTTTAGCTCGCTATGGTTTTAAGCTTGACAAATAGGGATGTGTGTTCACTGTTCTAGATGGCTGTTGTCAAGAGGCGGTACACAGGTTTAACGCGGCCATTCTTTAGAAGCTGGCTGGTTGGTTTTGTATTTGACTTTTATTTCCTTACAAATTATTTTGTCTGTGATGATTGTAGCGGATGCTGGAGTATTTGTGCAGTTTATTTTATGCGTTTTGCGGTAGATAGTGTTGTCCAAAGGGGTAGATATTGGGTAATCTCAAAGTCAGGTCGTTACTTGTCTTCATTATTAACTTTATTAATATGAATTTAATAGTTTAATTATTAAATGAATCCCATCATCACAATTATATTCATTTCCTCTTTTCCGTTCCAATCAATCTGACCATCAGTTATTATCTTTTTAAAACATTGACCACTCTCCTTTTACTTTTTAATTATAATACAAAGAGTGCTAGCAAATTAGGTTATAACAAATAATAATTAAATCAAGGGCAATGAATCAAGTACAAACAATATGCATTTGTTAATTACGTTACCTATCAATAGTATCAAAGTATTCGATAAATAGCGTGTTGTAAATGTAGTAATAAATAGTTAGAAATTTAACTTTTTTACAACAGACCTTAGATGTCTCAGATTCAATCTCAGGTTACCACACGTAACATAAGTTCTTCTAAAACTTTACAAATCTTAAGATCAAAATGTATTCTACAAATAAATTGAAATAAAAATTATTATACTATTCTTGTTTAAATTTTTTTTACTTTAACGTATTAATAAAAGTCAGTTACGACATTTCAATCGTTATTTAGGCAATCGTATCGTTTTTCTTATAATAGAAGCAGAAGGCTGTGGAAATCATTACATATCCTCATATTCCCGAGAGTGTGTTATCAATATACCTACCTACCTACCTACAGCAGTCGGGAAGCTCTTGTCTTGAGACTCGGGAGTAATGTGAAGGAAATTTATCCAGTTCAACTTTCCCAGCCATTTAGCTGGCTCCACCATTTTTTTCCTTTCATCACGATTTAAAGGCAAGATGGCGTGGCTATTAACTTATTTTGTACTAAAATATCGCCTAAATACGTCGACTCAACGGCCATACCTTCCTACGTAATGTTTCCGGACACGGAAATGTGTTTTTCTTCCAACTAAAACTTGGTCTACCAGGCAGAATGTTGGTTAATGTCTCTTATCGGGAAGTTGGTGTCCCAAATACAGCGAGTTAGGACTTTAATCTACAAGTCTTATGTATCGTGAACTACTTAGTTGGTACCTATCTAATAAAATTCTGTATACTGTGTTAATAAATAGTGTTTGCGACAAAACAGTTCCAAAACCTCTATAAAAGGTATGTTTTGCGATACTTCGACTAATGTTCATCATCTCGGAGAAGTTAAAAAATGATAACAGACGTTTTCTTTTGACAGACGGTTGCGTGAACAATCAAAACACGATTAAAATTCGCTTAGTAGCTTCACGACAAAAAGATTATACGAGAGAAATTGATATTACGCAAGGGATAATACTAACAAAACTAACTACCTACCTATAATATATATATAAAAGACGTTCATAGAGCCGTCCGAGCTATACCTTTGGTATTGCAAGCATTTATAGGCTACGGTAACTGCTTAACATCGGGCGGTTAATACGCATATTTGCCTATTTTCTTATTGATAAGGAACAATTTTGAGAAGGTATACAATTCCAGATTGATTTGGGTTTTTATTTTAAAGTCAAATAAAACATTATTAATTTATACATTACAATATAAACGAACTATGAATTGTAGTCACCGACAGACACTTCAGATTAAATTCATACGAATGGATAGATCCTGGATACGGTGATCAATCACAAGCAGTCAAATGTCGAATCAAGATGACTGGGATAATTAATTGCGCTACCTTTCGCTTAGTTGTGTTCAATATGAATAAATATTGGAAATAAGTACTTACTGTGCGAGCATTCAGGCTGGTCGTCGGAAAAAGTTGAGCGTTGCATATCTAATATTATTTTAAATTCATAATTATCCTCGCAAGGGTCGCCAGAGGTGTACTACAGTGCGCTACATTTTGCCGAAAGCATTTTGGCAATAATGCTAAGGGGGTGATTCAATTGCCGTTGTACTGAGCACCCTTCTATGCGACGGGGATTCGGGATATAAACCACCATACAGGCTCAGTCCGGGTTTGAAAATGTTACACTAGAGTTTTTTTAATTATTAATAATTTTCTTTTCTAACAATTATATTTTGATGATTTAATATTACGTTCCTGTTGTTTATTACACATTTATTTTTAGTAAAAGTATAAACAGGCCAAGACTAGGTGCTTAACATTTTTTCCTAATGAATTTCAAGGATGGTTCGTCCGCTGTAATTCTATCAACACCCAGAGCAATAAATTGTTAAGGGGATCGCGGCTGTAAAACACCATCCCACGTTCTTCCTATAAAGCTACCAAAGATATCTCAATAATGGTTTGTACGTTGGTATGTATGGGAATACGACATACTTTTCAATTGTAGGTAAGTGTAAGTGCGCATGTACTCTATGTATAAACCTAGAGTATGAAAAGCTCTACCAACTTGCACAACTGACTCTAGCTATATAAATATGTGTAAGAGTATTAGATCTAAATAAATAACTGTTACATTAAAACCATTTCGAAACCTCTGTAGCCCTTGATACGGAGCGATAAAAATATATAGTATTGTGTTATTAAACTTTCGTACATAGAGCAACTAAAAATAGTGGGTAATTGAAGTAGAATCCCGGAATAAATCCGACAGATTGCCCGCGGGTTTTGGCGCCTCGCGGGAAATTATTGACGTTTTCCGTCGAGCGAATTGGAATGATGTTGCAAATCGACGTCCACACTCAACTTTATGCCAAAAAAAATCTTATAACTACTCTACTTCCGAAACTCCTATGTCTATTTACTACGATTTCTGTGTTTACGCGCGCGAGAGCTACTGCGAAATATTGCGATTGCTACGCGAACATTAAATAGGTACGTGATAAAAATTTAAATAAATCGAAGTAGGTATATTTGAAGTTTTTGAAGTCTTATATGAGACCAATAATATGGCAATAATTTAGATACAATTCGAATGTTCCAACTCTCAAGATCAAAAGAAATAAAATGTTTTAAGTTTCCTCGGAGATTTTTACTGAATATTTTTATTGATATTCCAATGTGAACATTAAAGCAGATACCCTCGGGTTTATATTTAAGCTCTGTACCAGAAGAAAAGGCAATTTTAAAGCCTCATTACATCCGTTTGTGCGAAGGTTGAACAAAATAGGGAGCATGTTCACCTGACGCATTTTCCAAAATTTATTACGTAATGCGTGCGGGCGCACCCAGGGGAATTTCGTATAATGTAAAATCATTGTTTAAAACGAAAGGCCTCGTCAATTCTGAACCTTAATAAAAACTCGCATCATCGTGACTGATGAAAAACTAAGAATATCATCTAATGTAGCTGGTAAATTGAGGTACCCCGGTGCTCCCGGAGTAGAGGGCATTAAGGGTGATAAATGTTTAAAACGTGAAAAAGTGTGTCCAAAAATTATGTGCCCGTACTAAAAGAGGCACTTGGAATAATGTATGGTTCGTTCCGAGCGCTGGTTACTTCTCTATTGTTGTAAAGAGTTCCCTAATGTTATAAGAATTTCATGGATATGACCTACACGTGGTTAATAAATGTATTAGTTAAAATACAAAAAAATATTAAAAGCAAATTACTTAAATATAACAAATTAAGTATATAACTTAAACGAAGTTTATAAAACGTGTCTGGCTTGCGTGCGACTCTGCACGAGCGATGCGAAACGTCGGATGCACCAATCAATATCAGGGCTAAGTGATCCCTGCATTCAAACTAAACCGCTAATGTAATTGAAAGTGACGCGTACCGTTCTGCTTCCCTTTATCAAGACTCAATAAGGTTTAGTTTTGTTTAATCAACACCAACTTTCTACAATAATTAACTCCAGTCATTTGTCCAAAATTGTGTCGTGTTTTCAGAATACATTTTAAATTGCGTCCACCAAGCTGAGTCTACCACCAACACGTAACAATAATTTAGAATATAATTGCGTCCTCTAGTCCGACCAAAGCACAAAGCAGCTTAAACAAATTGTTGATGTGTGCCGCGGTGGCGGTGCTCAAATTGAGTTATACAAGTATGGAGTCAGTGTTTGTGTGCGCGGCGGCCGCACAATTAGCTTAACATCATTATGGTGTGAAGTCACGGAAACCGCGTAATATTTTGTAAGGGGAACAAAGTGGATCGTGATTCTTTTGTGACCGTCCGCTTTTGTCAACATGGACGTGGATTAATGTGACTCTAGGGGAAGTTCTGGCAGAACGCGGACCGAACTATCATTTTTATGGCGAGGAATTTCCTATAAACATTAAAGCAGTAATTTATTACAACTTGTTCGCAAAAAAGTAGTGCAAAGCTGTTACACGATAAATTGATAGATTAAATTTTACGATATTATAAAATCGAGACCATTTTAAATTTTTCACCAGTATAGATTACAATTTAGAGAGAGGGTTATCGTGCACTAACAAAATTGTCATTTGACCTATTAAAGTTCGCGTCAATCAATGTAAGCCATGAAATGCAAAATTATGTTCCGTGAATATAGCTAGTAAAACAAAGTAGATGGGAGTATGTAAGGGAGGAAAAGGGGGGTTGGTAATTGGTGTAGCTGTGCCTCCATTCCACTAACGAGTTAAATGAGTTAGCAATTTCCCGATGTATCTGCTTAATTGACTACGACTGTTATATGCATCGCGTGTCTTTGTTTTCAATCGATACGACCTAAGCAGCATGACCTACAGAACATTAACCTATTCAATATAAATAATAATAAGTAATACTGCCCGGGGTAACTACTCGCAGTTAAAGAGGGGATTCAGGCCATAATCCACCACCCTGGGCCAAAGAGGGCTCGCAGATTTCTCATATCTTTGAAGAAGTTGTATATTATATAAGATTTCTCAGACATGCAATTTGCTCACGATGTTTTCCTTAACCGTAAGCGAGTGATATTCATATTGAAATTTTGCTTCGCGCGTATTTTAAAGAAAAATCCAAAGGTGCGAGCTGCAATTTAATCCCATGCGCACGTAAGACGAGTGCTTTTCCAATGGGCTATCACTGCTATGAAACCTCCTCAATATACAATATTGTACCTATAGGTACACATAAATATTTATAGGTATCTACAAAATGTGAGCATATTTGGCGATAATACTATGTTAAGTTACCTGCGAAATGTTACCATAAGATAGAGATCAGCTCATTATCCCCTGGAGTGGACTCGATGCCCGATAGGTAGCGTTCCCGACCAGCTTGGTATGAATCAAATACTGTACAATGTTTCATGGGGTCATCGGCACTGAATTTAAGTGCCCCATACAAACATTTTTAATCCCAAATCGATCAGTGACTATTTTTAAAGTGCCAGATGACCACTGAATAATCTAGTTATATTCACTTTAAAAATAGTCACTCATAAGTTAACTTAGTAAGAACTGCTTTTGTATTTGCCGTGGTCATATATCATTACGTTAGTTTCCTCAGTAAAAATAGGTACAAAAGGCATTGTCATAAAATAAGACTTACACGTTATCCTTCGTCTTAGTTTTTTTTTTAAATTTATCATTGCATTTTCATCTCTATTTACATGATCTGCTACACTAAAGTTCATATTATTATGAATAAAACATTGGGACGCAGATTAACAACGATAAAACTAGCGGCGGTATTGCATTGCATACTAGAAAATTATCTCGCCAGGCGTATCTTCTAGCTGCTTTACGCAGACCTTCTGTGGCTCAACCAGGGACGTAAAACCCTCTCACTCCTACGGACCTATGGAGGTATATGAGCTATAGTGAATTGGGTACAGCTTAACTCTACCAAGATCAAAAACATTACAAACACTAAAAAATTGAATGGCTCCTCTCTCATTTCGTCCACAATCGCGTATTCCCATTGTTGGCTTTTATTTCGCGGAACAAACGTTTAATTAGTCCAATAAAAGGCAATTTCGGTAGGTTACGTATTTCGGTCTAGTTTCCGGGGAAAATTTCAAACGGTACTCCCAATTGGCGAGGCTCCGATGAATTTCCGACGGCCGGCTCCATATTTCCTGAAAATGACGAAGCGCTCCGCTCGTGAGCGCGATGGGACTTTTGCGACCAAACGTACTAAACACGATACCTATACTTATATGAATATATTTTCGCTATCCTTGAAATGCTACGTTTAGTAGTTTATCAACATCCGAATACATGTTTTGGTATACCCATATTAGATTGATTAATGTACATCAGCATAACATTTTTCTTAGGCATGATATATTTTCCCTTTTATAATAAGGTCGGTATTGTGTCAGGATATTTTTTTCTGTTATTATTCAACGTAATTTCTTTCATATTTTACATGCCTTAAATATTTTAGGTTGGTAGGTAGTTAAAAATAATAATTTAATAAATTGTTTGCGTCTAGTTTTGTTGAATGATCTTTATTATCCATCTATCTATCTATCTTCTCATACCCACACTGAACAGAATAAGCATACTTTATGAACTTGTTTGAGCGTATTTACGATTGTAATAGCAATAAGTTATTTGTTTTAGAAACTTCCGTGCGCCGGTGCCGTAAACATGTCAACACGCCACTTTTTATTTCGCTCAATAAAATAGGGTATCATCTATTTTTTCGCGTGAGAGCTAGTCGACACTTTGATTATAAACATGTTACGAGAGGATTTATTTTGCTGTTTACAACGGGCCTGTCGTTTTATACGTGTTCATTGATGTATAAACATTTTGATACAATATATCATAGTAGGAAAGTTCGATCTCACAAAGAGTACGTTTTAGTTAGTTATGTGTTTGCAATGCGGTTTGGTGCGACTCGCTTTGCGACACAAACACTCCAAACTACTCAACACTTACGCGAGGCAACTGAAACATCAGGTAAACTCCGCAGATAACGTCGTAACACAGCACGACACAATTACGCCGCACCGCCCGGCTTCCCTCAACTTCGTCTTGAAGTAATTGCATTTATTTTGTGTGTTTAGTATCTATACGAAGAAAATGTTTGCGTTCATTCAATTTGCAGCGAAGCCCCTGAGGGCCATAATCCCTGGCTTAGGCCTGTTGCGTCCCGCTTTTGATATTCCTCGTAGAATTGTTTTTACGAATGTACCTATTGTAGCATTGCCGTTTCGGGCACTAAGACCTAAAAAACTAAAAATACCTTTTCCCTTTCATGGCATTTTGCTCTTAAGGTGATATGCTATTAGGATTTACATTATTCGCCCCCTGGTTATTTCCTATGAGTTCATTTGCTTTCAATGGATATGTTATGTGTAGGGGACTACCTGCTATAAAGGACATTATATTTGGAAACCATCTTATAAATAATAGGCTGGATGTAAATCTATAGCGTTGACAAAATGAGCTGGCCTTTTCAAACCTTTGTATAACGTGGCATTGTAAGTCATTACAGTGGGTCATCGGTCAACTCTTCTATATTACACCTACGTGTGATCTTTGCGTCACTAGAGCACCTACCTACCTAGTAGTAGCCAAAGTTTTTCTGCGTTACTATGCGCGCATTCACGCAGTCATCGCAACTCTATCCGTCGTCCATCTCATATTGCGAGCTATATTTGCTCTGAAGAATAACCAGGCTATTATGAAAGTACTCTAATAATACGTAACCAGTACTTATCGTCGGCTACATTTTCGTAATGAGTGCGTGAGTCTGTTGGCCCCAGCCCCCCGTGACCCAGAAAGCGGGAACTGCACTTTAATATCGCGACTGAAGCGAACGCCGGATTTTCTGCTCTCCGACGCGCCTGTCAAGATTTATGTATTGTTCGTCCGCGTTCAGCTTTTTGCAATATCCCGCGTTACATTTGTATCTGTACCATACCAAGATTTTTAAGATAATCAGATAGAAAATTCACAAACAGCTATTTTAGAAATCAAACAGTATTTGCCTTGAAGTCACTTCAGATAATTTAGAAATGCCACAATATGCCCATGTTAAACGAACCTCGTCGTGAAAGCACTTGTACCCAAAAGCTAATTACGATCGCCGAAGAGACGAGTTTATCTCAGGGCCACTTTATATGGAGCCCTCTGAGCTTGAATTAACTAGATCGGTACGTGTCTGCGCTCGCGGGCAGTCGCGGGCGGTCTCGGGGCCGCCAGGACTAAAGTTAGCGGTACACGTGACTTTGATCTATCCGATAGCAGTCGATGGGAATATTCGAGGATTACTTAAATACTGTAACTTAATGGCCATACACGTAGGGTAAAGGCGTGGACAGGGAAAAAGCTTTCGATGATTACGCAATAAATAAATATAAAAAATAATAATAATTAAAAGTGACTTACAATGTAACTACCTAATGCATGCAATGCACGCACATGTACTGTAACAAATAGACGAATTTCCTTTCAATAATAATAATTTTAAACTAGCCCTTTTATTCTCCCACTCTTGGGCCTAAACATATTATTATGAAAATCAGGAAAAAATTGGGTCAACTCCAATCTGTGACCGCCATACCGTAGTTTATTATTTCTTGCACAGTTTGTTATTTGAAAATGTTCACCTTAGTTAATTTTCATTAATTCTCATTGATCTGCTATCGTAGAGATCACATTATTTTCAAAAACAGTTCACTTCTTTAGTTTAATTGTTTCACTTAATTGGTTAAGATGAGTTTAGAAACATATTTGAATTAAAACATTAAAAAAATCCGCTTTAGCATAGGTAAAATACTCAAAAAGATCTCTTTGTGGTATTCTATTGCTTTATACAACACTAGTACCTACTTGGATTCGAGCCAAACAACTGTCGTAATTAAGCTTCGTAAATGTCTTTCATGATAAAACAAAACAAAAGATCCCCATTATTTTGTTCCATAAAATACGTAATGGCGAAATATCGAAAATGGACGGTTTTTTCGTAAGCGTAACATTGTTTCAGGCAGTTAATAGACACCTACCTAGGGGAAACGGCGGACATTACAGAGACAAATGACGTGCCCCTGATAAGTATTTAGAACGGCAGAACATTAAATTGCGTACAGTCGATAATTTAGCGGGGTATACTCAAGCTCGATAAATAATATCTCGCCGCGAACTCAGCCCATTGCAATTGGGTATTCGTCAAACAGAAAACCGGAAGTCGTTGGCAGCCTAACAAAGGCCGTTATTGGCATCGAAACGCAAATAAGATAGACATTTTTCCGTACAAGAGCCAAATGTGGCAATAAATTTTTGCAACAACCTCTGTTCATACTTATTTGTACGCTGTTTCGTGAACTTTGCAGTCTCGCACAAATCGAAACTTCCTTTCGGAAAAAAGGCCGGCCGGAATAATGTTTCTCCTGGTAATTCCGACATCCCAACAGCCGTAAAAACAAAAGTTTTCAGGACATAGGAAGTGTTGTGCCATGCGAAGGTATGTGAAGAGCATGCCTAAATATCGTACGAACAAAGGGCCTTCCCGTAAACAAGTGTGAAGTGTGACAACTTGACATGACATTTTATACGGAATGCTCATCGAAATTGACAGGTTGAAGGGGATGTCTGTTTAACTTCGTTGAATTTTGACGAAAGAAATGCCTTATTTTATGATACCCGATTATTGTAACGTGACGTAAATAAACTTGGCACTTTGCATACTGAATTAGGTAAATTTCAGCTTTTTACGACCGAGCGGTTTTAATAAAAACTTGGAACTCCATGAGTAATTCCTACTGCCTTTGCAAGCTTTTTTGTTAGCTTTAAAATGAAAGTCGCCAGTAAAAACCTCAAGCTTAATTTTCCTGTTCAATGACAATATCTGGCATAACAAAGGTTTGATTCTATACATAACTACACTTATAAAATGCTGCGAAATTACAATCTCCCACAAAAGATAGCCAGGCAGGCATAAAAGATCTTATTAGGGCGTGAGCCCCTGGCCATAATCCACAGGGTGCGGGATCTAGGCCGCACTCAAGGAGCGCATTATCACGGCATTATGCTGATGCGTGTCTGGGCTCTCGACGGCTCCGTGACGTCACATTTGTGTAGGATTTATGCCAATGATCGGCTTTACCAAACGTGACTTTATTTAAAAAATATTTTGTGTTAAAGTTATAAAAACCTATGTAAGTTATCTGCTGTGGAATAAATTTTATTGCCCGATAGACAACCAGAGACATTTAACCACAACGCACCTTTAGTGCCCTTTATAATTTTATTTAATTGTTTCAGAGCACACGTTCAATGAGCTTGCAAAATGTCTTTGAAGTCGAACGAAAGGGCATAACCTTGTATGTTAAAAAACAATGTCTTTTTTAACTTTAAAATTCTTATTTCTTACAGAATAGAATCGCTTTTTGCGCTTCAGAAGAGCGAAAGTTTATGTCTCGGGGGCGTCTCTATCAGAGAGTCACGCGTCGTTGGCTCCGTCGCACTTTTGTTCAGTGACTCGCTTGACACTTAGGGAAACGTTGTAAGGACACCACCAACTTTATTAGGCCATAATAATATTTTTGTTTTGATGGTTTCAGACTTAAGGAGCGACCAAGGTAAGGTCGCGTCGGTTAATTTCCTAAAGGACCTATTTGGGCTTAAGTGTTTTCGGCCACGTTCGAAGTGAATTATCCAATAACGATTTACTTACTTTTGTTGTTTCACGAAAACAAATGACTATTTGTGTTCATTTCATTGAGCAAAACGTGAGGACACATGATATGAACCGACCCCTTAGGCGCAGATGGATTGCCAACTTTGTTTTGTAAATAAAATAAACCTTCTCGGCACTTCATTGGCTGTTGTCATATAAAAATTCAGCTGCTGTATGATTGTGTCCGTGAAACTTGAAAACAGTCACAGCGAACCGTGAATGAGGTTAGCTATTAAAAATATAAATAAAAAACAATGTTCGGAGATCGTCATAATAGATTTTCACATTTAAACCCAAGTAAAAACAAGATCTAAGCAAGAATAACCGTTGAGTGAGATGTTAAGCGCTATATAAAACTTTCTGAACCAAGTAGGGTGGTCGAAGTTAAAAGTGTTGTAAGCAGACCCGTTATCCAATAAAGCTTTCACAACTTCCGTTTTGCGACTCATCAGGGAGTATACAGTTATACCCTAATCGTTACAGCCTTCGACACTGTAAAATCGTCATAAATGTCCCACCGGGAATCTTGGTAGTTAGGTACCTACTAATATGAGGATATTGGAAAAACGACGAGTTTCATCTTCTTAACACTAAGGTATATTCACTTTAGCTTTATAAAATTAAAAGGAAAATCTTGGTCTGATGTAATTTCAGTTTTAAAATGATAATCAGTTAGGTACTTGTCTCTATTTGTAGCGTGATATGTCTATATAAGAGTCTATATTATGCTATATAGGTGTTCAGAATAGAAAACCTGTAGCTAACAATTTTATGTTGGAGGTAGATTAAATTAAAATCCACCCTACATTTGTAATTATTTTAAACGGTCGACCTGTTTCGCCGCTGCATTCCAGTGCTTGTTGACCAGTGGCCGGTATCGTACGTAATTACATCTTGCACTTTTCTTGAATAATTTTGGCTACTGCGCCCGCGCTTATTAGTGGTCATATTGAACGTTTCACGGGTTTTGTTGCGCGTAGCTCGCGAGTGCGTTACGGACAATTTAAGACATTGTTAAGGTGTTTTGGTGACACGTCACACGCGGTGGTAGTACCTGCTGGAGGCCGCCACGCGGTGGATGGTGGACGTTGGGGTCACTGGACCAGGATATAGTAATCTTGAACCCCCGTATTGTTCCCTTTTGCTTTAAGCGTATTTTGACTCCTCTTAAGGGGCCCCTTCCTCCCCCTCTAGACTAGACGGACTGTAGGTGACCCTATAACCTAGATATTTACACCACACTCGAACCAGGTGAGTAGTTTTCTAAGTATAATCGCACAGGGTTTGTGCCGTCGGGCCGCCGATCCCGGTGTGTTTACGATACAAAATTTGGTAGCAGAGCGTGGTTTTTTCCGTTTTATGGGAAGCGGAAACAGCCACGACACCTATCGGTAATAATTTACGGTTGTGCGATTCTAGTTACCTGTAGTGTGGTAGATAGCATTGCCTCGGTCGAGTCACTAATGAGCGTCCTTTGTTTACATTGTCTTTTATTCAGATTAGTGTTTATTAATATTCGTGTTCGATAATAACCGGTTAAGTTGTTTACTTTCTTGTTGGTCATATTCAATTAGATTTTGTGGTAAACTGTGACTTACCTCTATTATATAATAATTATTCTAGTGTTTACATATTGTTTGAATATGACCAGTAAACACACCGCTCGGATAGCCGGCGTGCTGCGGTGGCTCGGTTCGGCCGTTTTAAATATATCGCGTAAAGATCGAGTACAGGCTTTATTGTCGCGTTATGACTCGTTGGACGCTCAGTTAGCCGAGTTGTATGAAGCTTACCGCGCATTGTTGGAAATGAGTTTAGAGCCAGAGGTGATGAATAAAATTAACGCTGACGTTAATCAAGCTGATGACTTAGCGGACCAGTTACGGCAAGCAGCAGGTATTTTGAAGGCCTCATCGTCTGTTGACACTATTATACGGTCAGATGGAGACGCTTCGCCCGCACTCATCAGTAGGTTGCCAAAGTTGGATTTACCCCATTTTAGTGGAGATTTGGGTCAGTGGGTGGCCTTTAATAATTTGTATGTCAGTCTAGTCCACACTCGTAAGGATTTGACTCCGGCCCAAAAATTGGCCTATTTAATGGCCTCTCTTACCGGTGAAGCCAAGGGGCTGGTCCAACATTTGGAACTTATCGATGCCAATTACGACATCGCTCGCGACCTGCTTATGCGACGATACCAAAATATTCGGCGTTTAGCGGACAGTCATGTATCCACGATTTTGGGCTTACCTAAAATCATCGCGACTCAAACTTTGAGGATGCGACTTCTTAATCCTTTATTAGTCGCCTTTAATGGGTTAAAGGGTTTAGATTTGCCAGTGTTAACGTGGTCTTATATTTTATTACACATTGTTTTGGCGAAGCTGCCCCATGAGCTACGGAACAGGTTTGAACAGGAGTATGGCGGGGACTCGTCCACTCACCTCCCCAAGTTTGACGAATTAGTCACGTTCTTAGAGGATGAGTGTCGTCGTGTGGAGAATGTCCCCCTGCCCGGACCTTCCGAAGTTAGTTCTAGGGTACGAGTGCAACAGGCGCCGGTGCGTACGGATCGCCGTCAACCCGACCGGCATCGTGAGCCTCGGGTATACAACGCGGCTTCTTCCCCACAGGAGAATGCGCGATGTGTATATTGTAGGGATTCCGGTCACGGTGTTACGTCCTGTCCTAAATTCCGGCAATTGCGTTGGCAGGCTCGGCGAAATATTGCTCGTCAGCGGAACTGGTGTTATAGTTGCCTGGGCAACCACTTTGCGTCTCAGTGCCAGTCGGCCCGACCCTGCGGCCAGTGTGGAGGGAAGCATCATCTTCTTCTGTGCGGCAATCGAAACGGATCGCCTGGTCCGGCGGATCCGGTGCCGATGGCTGTTGCCGCAAGAGATGCGATGGGAGCTGATGGCCAATGGACAGGGGCCGCTCAGATGGGTCCGCCTCCAAGTAGTAGCCGCTCCGGTCGACTTAATGGGAAGCGAACCCCTCCTGGTACGCCTCGTACCACTTGTACCCCTTGTACCCCTCCATGTCAATCACAGCTCGCCACGGGCGGGGGTATTTGCTCTCCTCCCTTGATGACGCATGCAGCTGTAGATCAAGAACGCCGTGGTAGTTGTAGTTTACCACTGCCCTATGCAGATCGGCCTCGGCTGGATCGGGTTTTTGTGACCACGGGTGTTCCGCGCGCTTACGGTCAACCTCCAGCAAACCAGTATTGGCACCATCCTTTAACCTACTATCAAGGAAACAATCAGTCAGATTATTGACTCTCACGCAACCCTCCACTCGCGTCTGCCCCCTCTGTTTTGACGGTTCTATTGCCCACCGCTCAAGTTCGCGTCGGCTCCCCTCGTGGTGAGTATGTAACGGTGCGCGCGATGTTAGACTCGGGCTCCCAGGGGTGCATCGCGTCAACTCGGTTAGTGGAGCGTTTACGGCTGCGTGTGGATCCTGGCGCAGATTACATTCGAGGTATTGGTGAAGTAAAGGTGTCTGCTATAGTGGGACAAGTCTCACTCTCTTTCTTTCCTCTCCGATCTTCTCGTCCGTTGATTTTAACCTCCGCTATTGTTATGGCAAACATTATAGGTCGACATCCCCTTGTCTCGTTACCATCACAGGTCGTTGGTTTGACATCGGGACTGCGTCTGGCTGATCCAGACTTCCACGTTCCGGGGCCTGTTGACCTATTACTTGGTGCGGACGTGTTAGGGCTGTTGCAGTTGGGTAACGGAAAGTTACTCCAGTCTGGTGGTCTAGTCGCCGTCCCGACTGACCTCGGTGATATTATTATGGGCCCAGCAGTATCTGTTCCCCCTCTTTCCGGGGAGAATGGTAATTTGCAGGTAGGACTCTCACTCGCTGAAGCGGTCCAGCGGTTTTGGGAAGTTGAAGAGCCACCTACCGCTTCTCGTGACAACCCAGAGCATGTAGAATGTGAATCATTTTTCCAAAATAATACAGGTCGTCTCTGTTCTGGTCGTTTTGTCACGAGGTTACCATTCTTGCCGTCCCGGCCCCGTCTCGGTCACTCCAGGATGCTAGCTGACAAGAGGTTAGCTTCCATGGAGAGACGTATGAAGCGGGACACGGAATTTCGACAGAAGTATATTGAATTCATGCGGGAGTATGTTGAATTGGGACATATGTCTGTTACTAAATGTAATTGGCGTACGCAGGAACACTACTTTATCCCTCACCACGCGGTGTTTAAGGCAGGGAAAATTCGAGTGGTTTTTGATGGTTCCGCACCTACCTCAAACGGAGTGTCGCTTAATCAGTGTCTCCATTCGGGACCTAAACTCCAGCGGGATATTTCCGATATTCTAACGAACTTTCGGCGACATCAGGTCGTTTTTGTTGCGGATATTAAAATGATGTTTCGTCAGACTATTATCCACCCGGACGACCGTCGGTATCAACTCATATTGTGGCGAGAAGACGTGTCTAAGCCAGTCACGGTCTTTGAGTTGAACACTAACACGTACGGGCTTAGAAGTAGTCCTTTTATAGCGATTCGCACGTTATTGGAATTAGCTGAGCGCGAACGGTTGAGCTTTCCCAGAGCAGCCGCTGTCCTCTCGAGCGATGCCTATATGGATGACATTTGTACTGGTGCTGCTACTGAAGAAGAGGCGCTGGTGCTACGTAACGAGCTGATCGGTCTTCTGAGGGCTGGTGGATATGAGTTGAGGAAGTGGTTGTCCAACTCACCAGCTGTTCTTGCTGGTGTACCGGCAGAGCATCAACAAGATCCCCTGATCTTCCAGAATGTCAACAATCCTGACGCGGTAGCTGTACTAGGGGTACAGTATCAGCCTATGCCTGATGTCTTCACATTTCGCGTGCAAGAGTTAGACGTCTCTAGAGCGTGGACTAAACGGTTGGTACTCTCTGCAGTGGCACGGATCTTTGACCCGAATGGTTGGTTGTCTCCCGTTGTGTTTTGGGCGAAATGCTTCCTCCAGAGGCTTTGGTTAGAAGGATTAACTTGGGATGCCCCACTCATTGGAGATTTGCTGGTATCCTGGACTAGGTTTGTTAAGTCGCTCCCGGATATTCATTCAATCAAATTGGATAGGGCTTTGTTACCCCCTGGGAAATGTAGGGTGACACTGCATGGCTTCTGTGATGCCTCGGAATGTGGTTATGCTGCTGCAGTATACATTCGTACTGTGAGCCATGTAGGTGTGATAGTGAAGTTGGTTATGGCGAAGAGCAAGGTTGCCCCTGTCCGTTCACGGCTCACCATTCCTAAATTAGAATTGTCGGGAGCTGCTCTTCTGACTCGCCTTCTTAATCACTTGATGTCTACCTTAGGGCAGACTGTAGACATTGAGAAGGTGTATGCGTGGACTGATAGTCAGATTGTCCTCTCATGGTTGCGAGCATCTGTTCACGCGTTGGAGGTTTTTGTGGCAAATCGAGTGTCTCAAATACAGAACTCTGCCACCTCGTTGATTTGGCGACATGTGCCCGGAGAATGGAACCCCGCAGATTGCGCGTCCCGTGGCTGTGATCCTACGATTTTGTTGGACCATTATTTATGGTGGGGACCAGCCTGGCTATGTCAGCCGGAATGCAGCTGGCCTCATTCTGCTATCGAGCTTGTGGAACCTTTACCAGGGCTGCGGGCGCTCGCCGTAGTGAAGGAGTCGCTGCAGGATTTGGATTCCCTGCTACATAGGTTTAGCACCTTAGACAAACTGCTAGGTGTGACTGGATGGGTCAAGCGGTTTGTCCACAATCTTCGTCATCCTACTCAAAGAGTCTTATCTGCGGTTCTATCACCAGAAGAAAGACAGGAAGCGCTCTTATTTTGGGTGCGATTCGTCCAAGTTGGGGAGTTTACAACAGTCCTTTCCGCGTTGCAGGGAGGCCGCGCCAAGTTGAAGGGTGCTGTTGCTCGGTTGAACCCCTTTATTGACGAGAAGGGATTGCTGCGAGTGGGAGGTCGGCTTCGCAACTCCAAGTTAGCGTATGAAACTCGACACCCTCTGCTACTCCCAAAAGAAGGTTCCCTTGCGACCCTTATTATAACGGATCGCCACGTGAAAAACGCTCACGCTGGGATGAATACGCTCTTGGCCATCCTCCACAGGGAGTTTTGGATTTTGTCGGCCAGGCGAGCTATTCGAAGTGTAATATTCCGTTGTATTCCTTGTTATAGGCTCAATGCTGGAATTAAACAACCTATGATGGGGGATCTGCCTCCAGATCGGGTGAGGGCATCTAGGCCTTTCTCTGGCGTGGGTACTGATTTTGCGGGTCCATTCTCAATTAAGGTCTCGTCGGTCCGGAATGCTAGGGTGGTTAAGGCCTACTTGTGCGTTTTCGTTTGCCTTGTCACTAAGGCCGTACATTTGGAAGTTGTTTCTGCCCTTAGCACCGAGGCTTTCATCGCTTGTTTGTCCAGGTTCGTAAGTCGTCGCGGGTTACCGAGCTTGATTAGGTCTGACTGCGGTACAAACTATAAGGGGAGCGATCGGTATTTGTCGGAGGTTTATAGTTTCTTGTCTGAAAATCAGGCCTCAATAAGCCATAATCTTTCTCGACGTGGTATATCATGGCAGTTCAGCCCTCCCGCTTATCCTTCTTGGGGAGGTATTTTTGAAGCGGTGGTGAAGGTATCGAAGACCCATCTTCGTCGGGTGATAGGTGAAACCGTCCTCACCTTTGAGGAATTATCTACAGTATTCTGTAAAATTGAAGCTGTGCTCAATTCGAGGCCACTCTGCCCCGTGTCTTCGGACCCAAATGACCTAGAGGTTTTAACCCCAGGTCATTTCTTGATTGGTGGTCCCCTCACCTCGCTTCCAGAGTACCCATTTGTTGGCACTCCGGTTCATCGGCTGTCCCGGTTTGAACTTCTGCAACAGCTTTCACAGAGTTTTTGGAAGCGCTTCAATTTAGAATATCTGCATTTGTTGCAGCAGCGTGTCCGTTGGTCTGACAAGACAGACCCACCTAAGGTTGGTGACCTCGTCCTAATTAAGGAAATGAATATGCCTCCCTTGTCCTGGAGACGTGGCAGGATACTGAGGTTATTCCCAGGCGCGGATGGTACGCCGCGGGTTGCCGAGGTCCTGGTGGGTGATTCTGTACTAAAGAGAGCCGTGGCAGGCTTGTCGCGTTTGCCAGTGGCTTAGATTAGGTTAAGTTTTCTGATCCTCTGGCTTTGGACTCAGCCAGGTTACGCCTGGCTGGGGCGGGGGACTGTTCAGAATAGAAAACCTGTAGCTAACAATTTTATGTTGGAGGTAGATTAAATTAAAATCCACCCTACATTTGTAATTATTTTAAACGGTCGACCTGTTTCGCCGCTGCATTCCAGTGCTTGTTGACCAGTGGCCGATATCGTACGTAATTACATCTTGCACTTTTCTTGAATAATTTTGGCTACTGCGCCCGCGCTTATTAGTGGTCATATTGAACGTTTCACGGGTTTTGTTGCGCGTAGCTCGCGAGTGCGTTACGGACAATTTAAGACATTGTTAAGGTGTTTTGGTGACACGTCACACGCGGTGGTAGTACCTGCTGGAGGCCGCCACGCGGTGGATGGTGGACGTTGGGGTCACTGGACCAGGATATAGTAATCTTGAACCCCCGTATTGTTCCCTTTTGCTTTAAGCGTATTTTGACTCCTCTTAAGGGGCCCCTTCCTCCCCCTCTAGACTAGACGGACTGTAGGTGACCCTATAACCTAGATATTTACACCACACTCGAACCAGGTGAGTAGTTTTCTAAGTATAATCGCACAGGGTTTGTGCCGTCGGGCCGCCGATCCCGGTGTGTTTACGATACAATAGGTAAGCTCAATTCAAAGTTATGAACCAGAGTTTAACCAATGTCAATAAAGATTACAGAACAAGGTGTCTATTAATAATTCAAAGTTTGGACTTAATTGTTTAATCTCTGTTATGTTCACGCCAAGTACATTAAAGGGATTGAAGTCTGCCATGCAAGGATTAACCTCAAGGTAACGCGATAGAGTGTACTTTTATGAAATAACTTAACCCTTGTAAAGCTAAAAAGTTCAAAGTAAAACTGTACCTCATTCTTTCAAAGCAAGCTGTGCATACGGTTATAAATTATTCATTATGTTATTTTCATGTTAAAAAAAATGCCGTGGTAATTTTATTTTTGTGGGATAGCCGTGTCTTGGATATTATAAAGTCTTTGTTATACATATAACCAAGTCGACGAACAAGTGTATGACTCGCCTGATGTTAAGCAGTTACCGTAGGTTACCTTGCTCGCACGTTACCTCCCTCACCTCCCTCTGTCCCACTCTCCTTCAGGGCCCTAACCACGCTAGCTACTCAAATCGTAATAGAAAAGCAAACGCTCGCGATTACGTTTCAAACGCTCCGCTTATGACATTTTGCTGACACCATACCATATCAATGTCAGTAGAAATCGTGAAGCTCGTGTCAGCAAAACGTCAAAAGTGGAGCGTTTGAAACGTAATCGCGAGCGTTTGCTTTTCTATTACGATTTGAGTAGCTAGCGTGGTTAGGGCCCTGGAGGAGAATGGACAGAGGGAGGTGAGGGAGGTTGGGTTTTCGGCTTTTTTACTGAGTGTACGAAATGCAGCTATAATCCTACTAATATTATAAATGTGAAAGTTTGTGAGTGTGGATGTATGTACGTATGTATGTATGTTTGTTACTCCTTCACGCAAAAAATACTGAACGGTTTTGGATGAAATTTGGAACACAGTTTATAACCGGGATTAACATATAGGATACTTTTTACCCCAATAATCCCGAAATGTTTATTACGTTAAATACTACGCCAAACTTCTGTGAGGGATTGGTCAGCCCTTTATGAGTTGTAGTCAAAGGTTGTAGTCAACTGGCTATAGCACGGCTTTACCATCGTTCAAATTATAATGATTTTCGAACAAACATTGTAGCTGCAGCCTACTTTCTGTATCATAAAAACTGGAACCTGCGGTCATTCACACCGTAAACCCGACAACGATAATTTCCATACATTTCAGTGTACCCCTGCCAAATGCGGCTATTATCCGTAAAACAAATGTATGGAAAAGACGGTGTTATCTTCATCGTATGAATATTTTTTCCTACATATTAACATGTATATTCACGTCCAAATATAACTCCCGTTCTTCATTTGTAGTACTGTTTCCGAGGTTTCCGGTGCTTGTCATCTCGACACTTCCACTCGGCCAAGCTTTGAACCCGCCGCCCGTCTGTCTGTCATCCCTTTGTTTCGGTTTTTAACTACCCCGTGTTGTATTGCGACGTTAATTGTGTAAACCTTTGTGCTATATTACCAAATCCGTTGGATGCCTTTGAAGAGTATTTCAAACGGTCTACTTACTTAACGAGTGAATTTTGTAAAAGTGCTTTCAAAGTGAATTCGTTGAGAGTTGAGACGTACTCAGTGGGCATTTATTTTTAAATTATAGTTATAGCAAAACGTAATAGAGGTGTGTTTATGATAAGGAAAATTGCTTTGCTCTTATCTGCGGATTGATCTTGAACGTGCGGGCACATAGTTATGTACGGAGTTGGTACATACATAATGTATGATGGTATTTTAGGTACCTATGTATGTAAGTATATATAAGCCGTATAATGTACATTGCAGGTAGTAGGAAATAGAAGAAACTTATAGAGAAAAAACATCTTAAAATAACTGCCAGTGGTGATATTTAACCATACTAACATTGTTTATTTTATTCAAGATTTGGGTTTGTAAACGGCAAGTTACTCATTTCTATACGTAGGTACTGTGTAGTTTTCCTTATTTGTCGTATTTAGAAAACACTCTCGGGGCGTCTCTTTGATTGGATTCGTCATTTGAAATTATTAAAAGGCTTTCAAGTTGTAAATTTTACAATCATTTATCATAACATAAAAATGCTCATTGAAAAATTAAATATTAAAAACAACAATAAGGGAAATACACCTGTTTATTTGAAATATTGACGCTGACGCTGATTTATTAAATAGTTTTAAAATCGCCGTTAAAAAGTAAAGTTTGTCGCAGTATAAAATATGGTGCGTCGTTAATATTTGATATCGGTACCAATGTTCATGGATGGATTTTGACACAAAATTTCCACAGAGCGATTTTACGAGCGCCACTAGTTTGTACTTTGTAAGAAGCTAATAATGTTGACACTTTTGTAAAGGGAACATGAAATTGTAAAATTATTTTCATGCGACTGCAGTACTATGATAATTGGAAATATATAGTTTTGCAGAATAGGAACAACACCTGCAGACCAAAACCAACCCTAGTTCAAGTAGCTGTAAGTTGCTTTCAGTTTGCAGAAGTATGTCCAATTATAATTCAGTGTTCAGTTTCATTTCTACGCGAAATGATATCTTAGTGGAGGTTTTCGTTAGTTTTCTCAATCTCGTAGTTTGTCATAATGTGTGTACGCACGGAAATTATGTTTATCAACAAACTATCTGGACTGACACCCTGGGACACATAGCAAATATTTACTCTAACACTCCCTTTAGTTAGGCACCTATAAACGCGCGTCAACGTTTATAGCCTCATCATTTTGTGCTTATATTTTTATCTAAATAGGCCAGGTTCCCTAAACTTCCGCGAAAATGTCGCTTACATTTTGTGATTTTCATGCAAAACTTCAGTTGGTGCCTTCCTATGATAGAAAGCACCTATATATCTTTCGTCAAGAGTAGTTAAAAAAGGATCAATTTTAGCGCACTATTTTTATAATGTAGTTTTGGATGTCCCATTTTCAGACATGCTGTAATTGTGTAGTCACCTGTAACCTTTATTTTTACTTTAGAGGTACCATAGACTTAATTAGACCTGAGTAAAAAGCGTTACAGCATAAATAAAACCCTCTAAACGACCTCTTCCATCTGATTTAGAAACCTATCTTCAGCGTACGTAGAGAATTCAATTTCACTTTACTCTAAAACGTTTCCCATTTCTATCAAGTCGTAAACAAGGTGAGATACGAGCATCTCGTGTGCAATCCCCTGGTGCGGATCAGCTGCGCCGTGACACTACAAATTTCCTACCGAAATTAGGGTGGACTCGGACCCTGTTCTACTACAGTGATATCTAAATATATATAACTCAAAGGTGACGCACAGCCCAAACCACTGGACGGATCCGGCTGAAATGTGGCATGCAGGTAGATGTTATGACGTAGGCATCCGCTAAGAAAGGATATTGATTAATTCTACCCCCAAGGGGATAAAATAGGGGATGAATAATCCCGAAATTTTTGTTAAGCTAAACGCGAATGAGTCGCGGGCACAGCTAGTTAATGTATATATTATGACGTCGGGACAGGCCACAGATATAGATTTACATAGATAACGCAAATGCATGTACTTCCAAGACCGACCAAGCGTCAAGGTTGGTCGCCGCTAACTTACAGCCCACGCGCGTACAGATATAAAAAATATGAGTATGAGCGAGATAATCACTCGAGAGAATCGTTGCGGGCGGAGGGGCGTCGGCGGCATCGGTGTCTTTGAATTGGTTTGGACTAAATTTCGGCAGTGACGTCACAGTAGGTGTTCAAAATTCGGCACGCTTGGTTTCAATACAAATCGTGATACTTGCGTTATCTATGTAAATCTATGTCTGTGGGACAGGCCCATATCTTTTTACGTCGTACCTTTAGTAAAATATTTTCACTGAAATTGCTTTTGTCTATCGTTTGTATCTATCTGGACACATGGTTTCTACATAAACAATTTTGAGACCTCCAACTCAATGAATGAATAGGGCATAGCTTATCAGTGACGCATATTTCTAAAATGGCCGATGGATCCGCAAATAGCTCGTATTCAGGAGCCATTTCGGTAAACAAAAGTTGACCTAGGGGAGCATTAGGACTGCTATCCATTAGCTCGGAAGTATAGGAGTGGCCGGCGAAGGTCGGTGTCGACACCTGTTATTTATTAGATTTGTTTCGATCCGGGATAATCTCGTTACTGCTGACCCATTGCGCCGCCCTTGGCGAAACCAACGAGCGAACAATTTTTTCGGTGATATAAAAATCTACAGGGAAATGCCATTAGAATTTGATAGCCCACCTGATGACGAGTAATTACACGCCGACCATCAGAGAGGCTGCAGGGACGCAGATGTTATGTCGATACTGTAAAAATTAATTTGAATTCTGTGACGATCATTCAATGTGAAATAACTTTTAACACTTCGCTTCGTTTCGTTAAACACAATTTAGATTTATTCTGGACATTATAATTTACCAAATTAGTAGTATCTGCATGTTTCTACGTCGTTACCGAAATAATGATTAATGACAACACTAACTCAGAATTAACAGCTAAGTTCTAACTAATAATTTAGAAATTCTGTCCAGATATGATAAAGGTAAATGGAATCACAATGACGTCCATGATTGATGACTTTTGTGATAACCGTTTGAATTGAAAACAATGTCCGCGGTTCGGGTTACGCACGGTTACTCTATATTGGAATTCGTTGATTTCAGGAGCTATTACTCAGAGGGGCACGAAGCAGTGTTTTACTCTATGGTTCCACGTTAGGATGTGCGGTTAGCGGTTTGCACTCTCGTCTTCGCAACCGCTGTAAAAGTTTTAACAAGTGAGGTGTCAAATCGTTTGCGTGGAACTTGCGGCGTCAAAAAGGACATTATGAAATTCTGGTCAGTAACATAACTAATAACGTGGAAGACCTTTGATGTGGACCTCGGTTATGTAAATCTGTGTCCGTAGTCCGCAGTACGAGTAATGGAATCTTATCAACTAATCCGACCAAACTCATTAATTACATGTTTTGACAAAACACACGACACTACGGAATACTCAGAGAATGAGGAAAAATAATTTATAACTCGTAAACGCGACCTCATAAAGGGCGGAAATAAAAGAAAAGTGATTTATATCGGAGTTACACTGATTGTTATCAATTCGTGAAGCACTGTATAAGCACATGCGTGCCAAGGGGGCACTAGCTTTAACAAGTATGCCCATACGTTCATGTTCAATGCAATGTTAGCACTTAAAACTTAGCAACAATTTACCGAAGTTTTGTAATCGAGGTATTTTATATACCTATATGGAATGAGTCTACTATTCAGTTTGTGTGACTCATTCAGTTATCCAGCAATTCTCCACTTTTGATACTACTCATCTTTATACGTTCAAAACTGAAAAATCTGTAACAGTATTCCAAAAACCGTTAAAACTATACATAATCCAAAAATGATTTTACTCAGCACAATAATATTTAGAGTCCAGCTTTAAATAACGATAGTGGCGATCTGTCCTATACAACTGACTTTGCATATAACATAACTTGAATTATAATTTCTAGAACCTACTTGAAAAGGATGACATTAACATTGACGAATAATTGTATTAAGTTAGTTTATTGACATTTAATTTTTGACATAACTTATTATATCTCATTTCTCCTAATTTTAATTTTGCTGTGCCCGACAGGGTCCATATTGATATTTCACCTTGTTATACCATCTTTGTAATACATATGGAATGCAATAAAGTATTGACTATTGACCCACTGACTTGCTCATTCGTCTTAAAATGTCCAAAACGAATACTAGGAACTTACATTTGGCATGCGTGTTTCTATTGGCTTCAAGTGTTCGAAGCAAGAAAAGATTATAAATTTTACAGACTAGTTTTATTTAAATGAAGAATAATAGGTAGATTGTATAGATTACCAGTCCCGGAATCGATCGGCGTCCCGCGACCGGAGGCCGGCCAGGGAGGCATTGTTTGCTTCTTTTGTTTGTTACCCTGCTGGATCCGGTAATAACGTCCTACCATTAAAATTCGGGTCAGGTTGTTGACACAAATTTATGGGGCCGTTATAAAGGGTAGCCTTGATTTTGCGTTATGAGTTTAATATAAAATTTTAAATAAAGTTTATAATGCGGTATTGACAAGTACCTACAGAAGCAGTATACTGGCAGCATTGCAGTAAACGTTGCCTATGAATACATCGTCTGTTGTACATTGATTACTGGATTGCTTCCATAGTTTTTAATCTCCATATGAATTGGAAATAATTTTTGAACGAGTCTTAGCTCTCAGATAGATTCATTATACAAGCATCCCATTTCCCGTTCCTAGAAAGTTTACAATAGAAGGGGCAGCCGAGAGAAATGTAGTATTAAAACTTTAAATTAAGGAGCCAATCGCGAGCGAACATAAATTCACTTTTTGTCGCAGGTTGGTCCAATTACTGTCGCTATATTCCAACTTTATCGGACCCGTCCGCCGCTATCCGCAATTAATACCTCAGATTTTGTAATTCCCATATTATCAAATGCATACCTAATTATATTGAGCCGGATATATGGCAGCCCCTTAAACACACAATAGAGATATTGGTGAGATTTATAGGTCACGCAAGCCTTGATTAAAAGCCCTCTGAATGGTTATGTGCGAGGGTGAATTTAATCTCACTGCTTTCCATTTACACATTTCGCGTTATTAAATTAATACCTGAGAGTATAAATTTTCCAGAGAAATTCATAGCTCCAGACAAGTTTTTTCGTTCGATAAAATGGATGTAAAAATATTTAGGTAAGTAAGTACCTAGGTATTTTAGTAATAAGTATACCTAATTGATTATCTTTTGAAGTTCTGAGCACTATTTATAGGAATTGTTTATTGCCTATAACTAAGTAATTTGAAACCCAAACTTAGTTCTACCGTTTGCGTAGCTTAAACACATTAGTAACTTAAATGTATACCTAGGCTGAAGTTTATGCCGGCACAGGGTGACGTCATTATTAGAGGACTTAGCTTTAATTAAATAGCTAAGAAACTATTTCGGCAAAATGGCACAAGCGAACGTGAACTATCCCAAAAGTTGCTCGATTTAATATAAATTTATGTTCTCTCTTTTGAAAGTTAATAAAACGAAATAACGATTTCATTTAAATTTTATTACGGTTCCACCGTATTGTTTCTGCTTAAATTTACGTAGCTATGTTACTAAGTCATTTAATATCCTATTCAATATTTTATAACTTCCGCAGAGTCATTCACGAGACAGTGCATAGATACTCGTATACCTTTATTGTGCAATTCAGTATACCTTATCTTTTCTATTAATGATACAATCGTGTTTGAAATCGCGTACAAATGAGTGCCTGTGCAAACCACGTTTTTCAAACGCGCCGTCGAGGGCGCGCTTATATTCTACAAAGGTCTACAGGGTGCGTCTGACTCGCGTGCGTATCGCGTCTGTATCGCTACAAACGCGCGTCTGCGGCACGTTTTAAAAACGTGGTGTGCTCAGGCCCTAAATGGATCGTCCAAAACTCTCCAGTGTTTAGAACTGACCTGCAGAGCGCGCCTCTTTACAGGCGAGCACCATGCTGTGGCGCACGTCGGGGTTGTCATCGGCGATGGTCTCCCCGACCGCCACGAACCGCTCGACGGCGCAGCACACAGCGGCGCCGACCCGCTGCACCGCCGCGCCACCGGCCGCCGCCTCGCCGCGAGATGCCACCAGGCTGCTGATCTGTTCAATTAACACATTGTGACGATTAGAACGCACCTATTTTTGAAGCGTCAATAGCCTAGTGGTTAGAGGGGCCGTCCTCGTAGCTGAGAGGTTCCGGGTTCGATCCCCATCCTAGCCATTAAACTATTGACGTGAGCCCACTCCTAGCACAAGCATCAGCTTAGTTGGAGGGGCTAAAGGGAATACTAGTAATGTGATAAACACACATTGCTAGTAACCTTTTAAAAAAAAAAGATGTCAGTGCCATGGTTAAAACGTCACCAGACTGACAGGACACGGTTGTGGTTCAAAGAGACACTCCCTTCACACGGGTTATCTGGATCCAAGTCTGCAGAATTAATGTAAGTATCTCCATTCCATGGAAAACCATTGGTCATTAAGACCTTCGTGCCAAAAAAATCGATAGTCCGTTAAATCCTTAGTAAATGTAATTAGGTCAACGGCTTTGCGTATAACACTATCAATACTGTTCAAAGTAACAAAAAGCAATGGTTTTTAGTTAATTATATTACGTGCTATTCTATTAGAAGAGTTTGGGCCCTAATTTTTAACTGAGAAGAACTGTTAACCAGGAATTAAGTCATATTTTCCAAAACTTTCCTTATTGTGAAACGGGTGTTAGATAGATTGTATATAGGGGTTAGTCTGACAACCAACTGTGGCACACTTTGTGCACGCGCATGTCCACTATATGCTATATTCAGATACGTAGCAGACTCTACACATGTGGGCTTCTTAGGTTCGGGTCAGGTTCGGTATTTATAAGAACACAAACATTTCTCATTTGTTAATGATTGTACACCGTAAGGAAGGGACAGAGAGCTGTAAAATCAATGAATGCGTTAACGACCATCGCTTCGGGAAGATTCCTACGTATGTAAACAAAGGCATTGTGCCGAGATTGAAAATAAATAATTCCTTTCTGTTACGGAAATAAGTAATGACCTATTGACTTTGATGGTGGATAGAAGCTAGTGTTCTAGAAATACCTTGGTGCTTGAATTTTGGAGTCAAGTTACACAAGTTATACGTTATACCCAGCAACCTTTTAACATCATCGGCTTCCCTAGACCTAATGATTTTCTAAAAGCTAATCTACACATCGTTAGGAATTCTTATTGCATTGCATAATGAAAGAAAAAAAAACTGTTTTTTCCAAATATATTGGTGTTAATTAAACTAAATGTTATTGCCGTAGACATCAATATTTTTATTTGTTTTTAATTCAGTTCTTAATTTGTCAAAACTGGCGTATATTATCTTCTTTATGACTGTGGCTTCTCAAAAACTATAACTACTACTCTACATACCTACTACATGCCTACTTTTACATACTTACTCTGCTTGTGATTAGTTGACATACTTCCACCATCTACCAAAGTTTCTAAAATGTTGGTAAAACTTGACGGGAAGTCACATAGTCGTACATAATGAGGAAAAATGGGTTCGTAGCTAGTAACTTCTCGAGTCTACACGCGTCGCTGACCACAGGCTACGGTGGAAAGCTTTCGTCTTATCCAATTTTCATAACGACCGCAATCCTCCGGATTCAAGGGACTTGTCTATGGAAACAGATTTGTTTTACTTTCCTCTCCACTCGAAAAATGGTAATGCCAAGCGTTTTGGTTGCTTTCGCACGAAACTTAATTTGTTTTTGCATTTTTTGTTGTGTACGACCTTCCATCACAAAGTTATAATTAACAAAACTCAAAGAGAAATACAAAAGTGAAAACTTTGGCCATTACTAAATTATTGAGATTATAATTGTCTCGAGCTTTGCGAGTATGCTCATGTAATATTTTGTGGAGGAAAAACGTAAGTAATGAACATCATTATAAGGTACATTTTATTTTACCTCATATTTTTCTCATTTAGCGCTTTCCTTTCTTTTCTGCAATGAATAATTAACAATAAGAACATCTAGAAAATGTTTCAAGATTTAAACAGCAAGGTTTTTATTAGAATCGCGGGAAATGAGTTAGTAGTATTATAATTATTTGAGTTAGTTAGTATTTACCTATTTTATTTTGAAGGAAATAATCACAGTCAATAGCTGCAATTATTTGTTTTAATAATTTAAAACAATTTAAATAATTGAATACTTCAAAACAGTAGCTGATACTTTAAATAGGGTAGGTATCTGTTTCTCCCTTAGATTGGCTTAAAACATGCCAAGTCCTCAACTAAAAGTAACTTCTTGTTTATGGAACACGGCGCTCGTAAATGATGCCAGGTTTATCCATGTATATTTTGTCGCTGTGCTTATTTAAGGAAATTCGGTGTACCGAGGTTTACGGCAGGACGTTTGTGGATTGCGCACAAATCCATCGAATGAATTTGCATGGAATTATAAGCCAACGTAGACAGAATCAAGGACAGGTATTCACGGGGCAGTCGATATGGATTATTACCGCTCGAGTTTCTCTACATTTATAACTGCGGCATTTGACTATGGTTGTGTTTGCGGTATTGTGGGATCTCACAAAGGAATATGGATAAAAATATTTTGCGGGATCACTGTCATTTTAAATGCAACTGTTTAGACATCATTGATATAAATTTGCTTCTTAAATTTTCAGTTTCGCTCATTTGCGTCGGTGGGTTGGTATCTACTGTTCTTTTCATCTTACAGAGGGTATCATATTTGTAGACAATTTGATATACCTATAACCTTCGCTAAAAGAATAATACGATGGATGTTATTGTTATCTAATATGCCGTAGGATAGTTTTATGCCAAACGGTTAGTAGATGGGTAAGTTTAACGTTTGAAAGTTAACTCACCTAGAAGTCAACTAGGTATCTAAAATATCAACTTGTACGTACTTACTTACGCGTTACGTAAGAGTGGAAATGTAATTCAAATCAATGTAAACCACTGCTGATGACCTGCCAAGGTTAATCCGATAAGATCCGATGCGATTTCATCCCATCAATCACTAATTGAAGTTCGTAAGTAAGTTAACCATGCAAGTGATTGATGTATTTAGTGGTCAAAAAATGTTATTATATATTTTCGTCTCAATGTTTGTCAATTCAATCTGTTTTTCTATTTTAAGGGTTCTGTTATTAAAACTATGGAACTTTGAATTATACAACCTAGTTTACGTTTTTATCAGTAGCGGTTTAAACCTAGTTAGACAGGTTGGATACCTACTTACCATGTTTAAAAATATTCATCTAAATATGAAATTTAGAGTTAGCTTTATCTATTTGTGGATAATACTGTAACCTGCATTATAATGTGTTTAACTGATTTAAGTGACGTTATTACAAGTTTTTATTTCAAATTCACCAAAAATCAAGATTCATTTCTTTAACGTCGTCGCTAACCCCTCGGTATCCCGGCGGGGCGAGACCGCGTGAGCTCCGATCAAGGTCATCCTTGCACGCGAGCTTCCTCCACCGCGGCGGGCCTACTTGTTGCGCCCTGGGCACCGGCAGGCCAGCCCCAGGCCTGGTGGTGCGGCCGACTGCGGCGGGTCGAGGGGCTCGAGCCACGAACGTACCTGCGGTTCCCGGCGCGAGTATTCATCGTCATCGGAGAGCGCGTCCATGTCGCAGGTGCGGATGGCGCGCGGGCGGTGGGCGCGCGCTCGGCGGCGCGCAGTCCGCGGGCGCGCGCACGTGCTCCGTGGCGCTGTCGTCTCGCTGCGACACCGCGCCGCTCCGCCCGCGACCGCCGTGGCACTGACGGACCGGCGCGCATCGATCGCACCTACCCGCCCCGCAACACGGGGCTCACCGTCATCGCTACACTACACGTGGCCCACCCCTCGTGCTTACTACTTACGCGACGACAAACTTTTCACGCAACAGAAGCGAGGATCGCATCACATCTCTTGGCAGTACCCCACACAAAACATACCAGAAGACTGTAAATTAGTATAGTTACGACGTTCAGATTATTTTTATCTAGAATTTGAACAATTTCATTCAAAACGACCGCCGGCTGCAAGTCATCCATCGCGGCTGCGCGGACTGAAACGCAACAGATTGCCGCCCGTGGGCGGGAAATTCTAATCGCGCACGTCAAACTGGCGACGCAACCGAAATTACAGCTACTACGAAAATAAAAGTACGGTTTTAGTCGCGTACGTAGACCGGGAACTATCGTCGCACTTCCCATCGACGTCATACGAGCGCCTCGACGACGCAATCCGCTCGTCGGTGCTCGTCACGGGCTCCACCACGGGACGGCTAGCCTCGGCGACAGAGGTCCGAAGCCTTGGGTTTTAGGGGGCAAGGATTGCATGCACACGTGGCGTACCTGCTTGATGAGGGGAAGCAGGGTTCTCTCGATGGAGCGCGTTTTTATCTGTGATAGGTCGACGTCGGGCAGGCCGGTGGCCGCCATGGCTGGCGCGGGCGCGACTGCGCGTGTGCGCGCGCACGCGGCGGCGCGCCGCGATTGGCGGAGCTTCGGCTGTCACGTGGCGCCCCCGCCCCCGCCCGCTTGTTCAGCATGCCGCCCGCCCGCCGTAAACACGGGATTGCGTGATTAGTTCAAGTTTTTACATATACTCTTGTGTGCTTTAAAAACTACAGCTTTACGTGTTTCACTTTGTTTTGATTCCGAGCGCCAATTCATATACGTACGCGTGCACGTTTTAACAACATTTTTTTTCTTTTTCACGTGTTGCACGCTTTGGATTAGGTTCTTATATGTCTCGATAGTTTCTGAACTACCATTTGCATTGTGAGTACCTAAGTAGTTGATACTGGGAGCTAAATAAAATAATAAATATTTTTTAATGCACAAGATTTATTTTCACATCTTTGACCATCCAAATAAACTAATTTAACTTATCAATAATCATTGGCACATTATCACAAAGGTTGTCAATGATTTTTTATTCCACACACTAGGTATAACATTTAGATATTTTTATCTCCTGTAACTGTGATGGCAATATTCAGTAATTTTAATTAAATCACTTCTGCGGTGAGATCTATTATGATACACACAATAAATACAAAGTAAATATTATTATTAATACTGATAAATATTAAGATAAACATAATCATTTCAATCGCTACTATTAAATTAACGTAGTAAGGTCATATAAGATTCACCTTATAGGTAGGCACTAAATTTAACATGCATCTAAGGCTTTGGTAATTTCTTCATGGAGTACATTGGCTCGGGATCGGACACGATTTTGAGTCTGTAACTAACAAGGAACACCTATTTTCTGACTACTAGATCAAAATGTGTCATGGATAATAGTATCAAATTGACTTGAATGATTGTTACTCGTATAAGGTGATGACATTTGGCGATTACCATAATTCAATGGAATTAAGGAGTTAAAATAAGTAATTGAACATAAGTGCGCAATGAACAACAAACCGCGGTTTTCAATCAACCTAATGTTTCTAATAAACAATTAAGGTAATTCCCTCGATACAGAGCATGAATTATAAAAGGTATTAATTATATCGATGCCCCAAGGTATGAGAACCTTCCGCATTCGAAACTACCAGATATCTGAAATGAGATGCCTTCAGAAATATAAACTTATGTTAAAGGTTTTATGTGTGAGAAAATCCCGGTCTCGTCTCTATTACTAGTATTTCTATTGAACAATATATTTCCAAAGAATGGTTATCTTTTTAATAATCTAGTTACAATTTAAGTGCACCTAGATCGTTCCAATTTATATAGTTATGAGCAAGCATAATCATCGTTCTTCAAATCAGGCAATGTATGTACATAAATATATTACTTTCTATATCGGTTATTGCTGAGCACTTCCTCATAACATCATCTTTTCTTACTTTCCATTTAGATTTTCCATTTAAAAGAAACTTGTTGATAGATGCGTACAATCCAGCTTAATTTTGGCGCAGTTAAAGAGCCAATAACAATATAGTTTGTTGTGGGATAGATGCGTAAGTTGCTTGGTCAAATTGTTAAACCTGTCGCGAAACTTAACCACCATACTCATCAATTATAGAATACACCCATACTGATCTGAGGACGACGCTTACAAAGGGCTTGTTTAGAACTAACACTGTCTTGGGAACTATCTGACATCCAGGGGCTCTGTCCTGGGGAGTTGCGAACTTTCCTTTTACGTAGACTTTCAGTGGGACCAAGAGTAGGTCTTAAAAGTTGTTTGAACCTAAACGGTCCATCTGTGTAGTCGTCGTCAGAACTGAAGACGGGTGTCGCGAGGATTTCCGGTGAGTTCCGCAGTATCTTCCTCAAATCTGATCCTGGATCATAGGCAGGGCTGTACGCAGCCCGTTTCGGTTGATCCGCTTTCTGAGAGTTTCGCACCAACTCGTTGATTTTATTACTGTAGAAAGGAAAAATGTGTTAGGCATTGAAATGAATAATACGTTGATTCAAATTGTAATGAAAAGTCAGGAAAATTCTAAGAACAACAAAAAGCTGTAAAAGCTATAATACTACGATAGACGTAAGCTCAAAATAAGAGACTTAAAATGATATATACTCGTAAGTATCTGCTTTCTAAACTGAATCATGTTACATAAAACCTAGCGAGGTCAAGACTATTTCACTCATAACTTGCAAGATTTCATACCCATCGTTTCTGCTATCCACAATCAAGTAACGCATGTGATAGAAGGGAAGTTTGATTAGTAGTATTCAGGGCCAGAAGTGCCTCTCATCGATATCCCTGCCGTACCTGACTAGGCCGCTGCACTGCCGGCTGCACGGCAGGTTCTGCCGGTTATGGTTTGCTTGCAGATGCCGTTCTTCACCGTGACCGTTGCTGGTTGGTTGGTATCTATGGATAAAATTCAAGGTATATTCGATTCTCGTTCACAAATATAGAACAAAATATTACCTTAATTTTAATACTAAATCAGGTAGTTCTTTCAATTTATTTACATAAATGTAATTTATTTATTTGGAATATGTGATACTAGCGTTGAGTTATAGATTTATTAGTAAACAAACCTCGAGGGTCTGATCTCAAAGTCCTTCTTACACAGCAACGGTTCGTCCCATGGCCTAGCAGGACTTTCCAGAAACTCAGGTGATGGGCTGTTTCCATTCCATTGGAAAGCATTGAGGATAAAACGATAGGTAAGTAATTACTACAAGCTCTGCATATTTGATCCTAACGACGGCTGTAACTAAAAGGTTTAATGTCGAAAGGTACTTTACAGAATGTCTGAATGTTACCTGGAGAGTCTACTCGCATCCCGTTCCACCTGGGATGGTTGTCCCCTAACGATGGCAGGCACGAGTGTGAAGCCAGGTGGCTGTCGATACTCGTCAGGAGGTCTCTGCACCTCCTGCAACCTTATGCCGGGCTTGTTTCGACGAAGGTTCTTGTGCACCTCCTGGTTTTTATCGTGGACCTGTAAAAGATTGAGGATTTAAAACAAAACGACTATAAATGACTCATGGTTACTATATGAATGAAACATAAGACGGTAGTTTACTTCATAATATCATCACTGCGTAATTTTCACAAAGCCTTTTGATTATCATTATGTGATTACACGCTATTGCTATAACCAATACCGTTTAGGTACCTGTTCAGCAAAAGTCTGCAGCTTTGAAGACCGCTCTTGCGCAGAATACTGCTGCATCAACTGTTGCGGTGTTGCTGGAGGAGAGTGTGTGGGAGGCGGCGGCGCTTGACCCTTTGCCCACTTGCGACGGGCAGTGTACCCGCGGAAATCTGTCAACAAATGGACTGAATGAATATATTCGAAGATAAAATCGGCGATGCTATTCTATAGTTCTAAAAGAACTCTATTTAAAACGTTATATTGATCAAGAGTTTGGTGTCTGTTTATCAGGTAAGATTATTTTGACAGGATGAAGGTGGGCATGATCGAATACGTACGACTCTGTATAACGACGGCTGCTTTATTGGTGTCAACGTTCTCTTTGTTACCAGACCTTGATTCATTGATGTCGCTGTCTTCTGACGTCATCCTTCTTAAAACTTTTGCCTTGTTCGGATTACCTTTCATATTTTGAATACCTGTAACCACGAAACAAATAATGTCAGCCCCATTATACAAAATAATACCTTGTATATAGTTGTTTAGTACTGGTTTTCGTGTATTTATTCATATTTACCAGCTTTTTGTTGTCTTCTATTATTATCCTGCTCCATCTGGAACTCCCTGGCGAGCTGTTTCTCTTGGACGCGTTTTCTCATCAGCCAGCCGCGGACATGTCTTTGTAGGGTTAGCACGGAAATGGCCATTTGTGCCTTTAGACGTTGGTACTGACGGCGTGCGAGCCAACCACGGACGCTTGCTTGGACTAGAACTATTTTTCTTATCTGACGAAGAAAATTTGGATGTTTAAATCACATATAGTTAGGTACTTGAGGAATAGTTTAATTGACATTTTAAATATCAACTCACTTGCTCCTCATAGATCCTGGATAGAACTTCAACATGATAGTACTTTAGGAACACCTTTGACTTGCCAAGAGCCCAACCATCCATTTTCAGTCTTATCAATAATAGGCGACATGTATCACGATTGGGTTTTAGTTCTTCATCGTAACTAAACGATAGGAAACCATACCTGGGGAAAAGATTTTGTGTTTTCCTGTACTTATTCAGTTTTTTTATTAAAATTTGCTGTTGTAAGGAAATATAAGTAACTATACCTTTTCAAAAACTCCTCATAAGTGAGTCGGTGGGAGAATCCATTTTGCCTTATCCTAATTGTCTCCAACACTCCTGTGTACCGGAGCTGCTTCAGTATCTTCGCTGAGTCGAAGTGTTTTGGTGAGCGCGAGTCGTTCGGCTTGAGACACCTCACGAACTGAGGGGTACCGCTCACCATCTTCTGAAGAAGCTCCATCAGTGAATATCGGAAGTACGTCGACACTGTCTGCTGCGCTCGAGACTGGGATGCTAGGCCTCGACTGTTGAAACGCTCCTGGAGATAATAAAATCGTAAATAAATAACAGACATTCCCATTTAATTTGTAGGAAGCTATTTATTAAGATCCGTATAAGGGAACTCAGTAAATACCCGGCCGTCTCCAGATGTTGGACTCTCCAAACTTCTTGAATCGGTTATGTCTCCTTGTAACGGCGAGTACAAATTTCCAGTCTTAGTAATAGGACACTGGAAGAGGAATCTGATAACGTCGTACTGACTTTGCCTCATAAGATGGACCACTTCGGGAGGTAGGAAATTGCGGTTCTTTTCTAGGAAACCATCCGCTTGATACACTACACGCCCGGCAAAGTGGTGAACGGCAAAACAAATTGCATCTGACTTTGGGCGGACGTAATATTTGCTCTTGATGTTGCTATGAAACTTTTCTGTAACCAAATTAAACAAGTGGTTTAGCTCTGTTTGTTGGTTGGTTTGTTAAAAAAACTAACGGTAAATATTCAAGATAACTTACCAATCAGACTTCTATCTGTGGATCGTGGGAAACGACTCTCCTCATCAAGCAATGCCAGCATACCCATGGGTCTAGACAAAAGCATGTCCAAAACTGGTCTATTATCAGAAAACTCAATCAGATCCACTGGAACACCTTCAGCCATGTACTCTTGTTGCTCCCACGTGAAGATGTGCTGATTGAAATAGTACTGAATTTGTTCGTTTGCGATATTTATGCACAGTTGCTCAAAGGAATTCTTTGCAAAGTTCTCAAAACCGAAAATGTCGAGTATACCGATGGATAATTGTTCGTTCCTGTGAGCGAATACAAACATTTATTTTTCAGTTAAGATTGTTTTTTTACACCTTGTTGGCATAAAATATAATCTTTATTCTTCTTACATGTTAGGCTTATTTTGACAAAGCAATGCGTTGATTCTCTCAACGATCCTGTCGAAGGTCCTTGCATAGAGTCCGCGAGCAGTGGCATCCCTCGCCACTGCAGCCTCTGTGGGCGAGCTGTGGCGAGCGATCGTCTCCCCTCTGGCCACCACGCTGCTGCTGGTGAGGCACTCGCGGAGGTCCACTGTCTCCACCCCCAGAAGACAAGAAGCTGAAATCAAACCGATCAAACTATAGTATACCTATCATTATACCAACCGCATAGACACACATACAATAGACCGGCTAATGGAGGTTTAGTAACAAAGACTATTTAAATAGCACACCTATTTAAAAGCCAATTAATATGTAAATCCCAAACTGTAGCTCTAACAAACAAAACACCACATTCACATTCAAGACAATGGAAATTATTCCCACGGTTCCTTCGTTGAGCCACTGGCTAAGTAATGTCTACGTTACGAAGTACCTCATTATTCTCGTCATTAAATATAACTTAAGATTGGGTAAATAGCTTACCTCTATGCAACGGTGCCGTGTCGATTATAGTTGCTTTATTATCCGTATTATCTTCGCCAGCTGTTTCACCGAATTCGATGTCGCCGAGATGAAGAATCGCAGCTAGCATTTTGTAGATTATTTGAACTTCCTCCTCTTGGAATCCGACCACCTGAAAAAGACGATAATCGGCTTTAAGTCTGTCCTTTATGATAAATATGAGAAAACTGTATATTTGAATAAAAAATAACTAAATATTATTGAAAAATAAATTTTCAATTAACAGTTCAGAATTACCTTAAATGCCTGATTAAGTTGACGCCAACGGTGAACATTGTGTTCCCTGTGTGCAACCGACAGTGGTTGGAGATACCGATGCCTCGACTTAAGTTGTTCATCTAGATAAAACTTCCTCCAACGACCTTCGCTTTCTAACCCATCATATAGATAATAGAATACGTGGAAATTGCTTTCACCCCTGTAATTAGAACAATCATTACGTTAGATACATCACGTTTCAAACTTTATAAAAATAATTAAGAAATACTGCTGAATTTACAAGGTGTTATTTTAATAATCTAATATATAAAACTCTCGTGTCGCGGTGTTTGTTGCAAACTCCTCCGAAATGGCTCGACCGATTTTCATGAAATTTTGTGTCCATATCGGGTAGGTCTGCGAATCAGTCAGCATCCATTTTTCATACCTTGAAATTATTTATTTGGCAGAACAACGTTTGCCGGGTCAGCTAGTAATGTAGGTTATTTTGCAAGGCGACTTAATAAATTCTAAAGAAAATATAGGTCTGTACCAAAAAAAACAGATCAGAAAAAGATCAGCTGTTAAAAATAAACCTATCATATTATATTATTGTGGTATGTATTTATCTTTAGCTTTTACGATGGCACCATTCCAAAAAAATTGAATTATTAAAATAAGACCTTATATAGTTATACTTACAACGCCTGATGCACAACTCTAGACTGCTCAAGCAGATAAACAGATATACGAGCTCCAGATATTCTCCCTACTCTCATCATAGACAAATCCAAATATTTGCCGAAACGGGAACTGTTTGCGTTGATGCCTGTTCGCGCATTCCCAAAAGACTCCATGATTGGGTTTACTTGTAATATCTTTTCCTCCAAATTGCGATTTTGAGTCTGCCAAACAAAAATCCAAGTATATTTGTCATTACTACAACTTATTTGTGTTTCCGTATACCTCAAAACAGACAAATTATATATAACATTATATGAATAGGGTATATACCTTTGACAAAAACACTACTTGTTTCAGCAAAAGATTTGCAGTCTCTGTTTTCCCAGCTCCACTCTCTCCAGATATTACTATAGCTTGGTGTTGTTTTTGATGCATCAAAGCCTGGTGAGCCGCGTCGGCTACAGCGTAGATGTGTGGCGGGTTGTCGGATCGACATCGACCTTGGTATATCTGTTGAGCCTACAATTATTATTAGTTCAAATTAAAATTATACACCTACTTTGAAATGAATTAACTAAACAGGGTCCAGTTATACTTGCCTTAGTAGTGTAAATCCCTACATCTGTAAAAGGATTAACGGCGACCAATATATCGCCAATATAAGTATAGATTTGATTCTGATCATATCTCTTCTGCAATTGTTCAACTATAGTCTCTTCTGAGAGTACTTCTAAAGTCGCAAGATCGTCCGTGTACATTTTTTCAGGTCGCGCTTTTCTATGTGACTTGAGTTTGCCTCGCTTAGTCGTAGCTTCAGGAGCACGAGATCCACGACCTTCGGCTCTCTGTCGTTTTATCTCTGTTTGGAGTTCCTTACGGATCTATAAGGGAAACAATTAGCTATAAATTAGCATCATTCTTTTACAATAATTACACTAGTGACCCGCCCTGCCTTCACCAAGCTTTTCTGTGGTAGTTATTAATTGAATTAGAATGTATTATACTTCTTCCAAAGGAAATTCTAGTTATAATGAAAACTGCATCAAAATTTGTTGCATTTTTAGAAGAACTAAATGGTCTAACAGACATACGCGAATAGTGATTATGCTGAATACTCTTTATTATTAGAGATTAGGTTGGTATTAGGCTACTTCATAAGAGCTTTCTGTACCTTGTCCTCAAAGCTACTGACTGCGAGTAGTAGAGGATGTTCCAAAAGCTCCCGCGCAAATGGCCTCTGATTCATGTCTTTCACTAAACAATCTCCTATAAGATCTACGAGTTGCGGTGAGAACATTTCCGGATGGGTCAAGGAAGGCGGTGGGTTCCTGGGGATTTGGAAAAGTGCCCTCATCGGATGCAGCCCGGACAGTGGAGGCTCTCCTTCAGCTAACTCTATAGCTGTTATGCCCACGGACCAGACGTCACACCGGCAATCATACGACTCATCCAACTGCTGTTCACACGCAATGACCTGAAACAAATACGACCTTAAACCATAATGATAACATACTAATGTGACCTTCAAAATGCCGCTGTCGATGTTCTCAGGTCACGCGAATATTATTTTTCTAACTCAATAGGACAAATAGGTTTTGAAAGGTCATTCAAGTACATTATTAGCTTTAAGCTTGACCTCACCTCTGGTGCCATCCAGTAAGGAGTACCGACTGATGTGTTCCTCCTCGCGGCTGTTGCAGCTAAATGTGACGAAACACCGAAATCAACAAGTTTGACTTCAGCATCTTCAGTTAGAAGAATGTTGTGCCCCTTGACGTCACGGTGCATGCATCGATGAGCGTGAAGATGTGTCAAGGCCCGTACAGTTCCTCGCAAAACATAAGCGAGTTGTGGCTCTGTGAGACTGCTGCCTCGCGCCCGCATTCCGGCACATAAATCTGTTACCGAGCCTCCGGTACAAAGCTGCAAATTTAAAGGTTACGTTGATTTATGCCTTACCAAGTTATAGCGAAATAAAGCTAAATAAAACGTGTTCTGACCTCCATGACGAACCATATTTGATCGTCGTCCGAAGATACGCCGCGTTTCAAAAACAGACCAAAAAATTCTGGTATGTTCGGATGACTGGACAAATCTCGGAAAACGAGGAATTCTTCTTCTATCTCTTCAATGTTCTCTGTGATGTTTTCCAATATCTGAAACGAACATATGAAAAGATAAAATGCGTTCATTAACACATGTGATATGTAGTTAAGTTAGCCATTCAGAACGGGTGGCGACCAAGCCATGTATTGTTTAGCGGCCTTGACATCAATACTACATTTGAGATAACATCTATGCAATCAATTACAGGCAGTATGCTAACAATACCACCATAATAATAACTTGAACAATTCATTCAGAAACATTCTCGTATGTGACGTATGTACAAAACGAAATATGTTTAAATTATTTTAACTACTTGTAAGTAATTTCGGCCATTAAATCCTACTAATATTATAAATGTGAAAGTTTGTGAGTGTGGATGTATGTATGTATGTATGTTTGTTACTCCTTCACGCAAAAACTACTGAACGGATTTGGATGAAATTTGGAACACATATAGTTTATAACCGGGATTAACATATAGGATACTTTTTATCCCGATAATCCCGAAATTTTTGTTATGTTAAATACTACGCGGACGAAGTCCGTGGGCACAGCTAGTATTTGAATATATTTATTAACAAAATTCGTTATCGTAATTTAATTCAGCTAGTTATCTCAGGACCGGGAAATTGTATACGTGCATTTTATTGAATGTTAATAACTAAAAGTCGTAGGGCCAGTGTGACTGCCAGACGATGTTTCTCTCGGATTTCACCCGCACGTTACGAGTGCATGCCCTAAGTGGTTGACCTTAGTCGCGCCCGCACTAAAATAGCATGTGGAAATAAACTCCGTTTACCGCGATATTCTTGAACAAACTATTGCTAGTTTACGTCACCTTAATGCGCAAAGGCCTAAGATAAGGTGAACAACTTTTGTTATGACTAATCCCGATAGCCGGTTTTGTTCTATAAAAAAACTTAAAGGACATCACCGTTCCTTTTATTTTGGATTTCGCTTACGTTTTCAAGCCGTATGCGCTTGGTATAACAAGTGGCATAATTGGGACTAGTTTATATTCCAACAAATAAAAAACAGTTGTTAGTTCTAATTGTTTCTTTGTTATACTATTCGTCTAGGTCGTATAGGGCACGTTTTATAATGCTAATCTCATGTTCGATGTGTCATTGATCGTAATCAGGTATTTGTGTTGTACTCCAATTCTGAACAGCAAAGTATTAGCTCCTTAGTATGGCTTTCTATGAACTTCATACTTATTGAGTTGTTTGCAGGTAACAATGTTTATGGTAATTTATTTCACGGGCAAATATTTATGAACAATCGGTGGGCATTGTCTCACCTTGACCGCGACCCGCTTGCCGGACTTCTTGTCCCTCGCGCAGTAGACCTCGCCATAGGTGCCTTCGCCTATGAGCTCCTGCAAGGTGAACCGGTCCCGGGGGTCGGCCGCCCGCTCCAGCTCCACATGCTGGGAGAGCCCGCGGTAACCGACGTCACTGCGCATGGCTCACGAGTCACATTGAGACAGCATCTGGAATGATCAAGATGAAGTTTTCGTTATTTATTTGTAAGGTATTTTGTTAATAATTTGTTTTATTTTGCATAGTGCCTTTGTAAATGGTATGTGGTTGGCTCGTTGGAAGTGATACTTTGAATCTTTCGTTATCTTTTTTCGTTATATACCTATCTTTAGCATCTACTAAGGAGCCATTCAAATGATCGTACAAGTTTGCCTAGTTTGGGACATACAGAGCCGTTAGCCTGGCATAGCTCTGAATAACTGAACGGAAGCCGTATCAAAATAATAGGTTAGAATATTAAGAACACAATACGAATGGCATCTGGAAAATAAATTTTCTCAGTGGACACTGATATTCACAGTAAAGCACAGAAAAAAACAAGATAACGGAATCCTTAAATGAACGCGGTTGGTCCAAAACCATATTGAGAAAGCATCTGCAATAAACAAGGAATGTTGTGTTGCAATGAATTGTGGAACGAATGATAATATCGCGTGCTTCGGAAGGCTGAAATATGCTACATAAAAAAATAATGTTCCAAGAAATTGAGAAACACCCAGTTGCTGAAAATGAGGCTACTTGAGTATATGTAAAAGTTATTATTTCTTATTATTTTAAAATGCCCCAAGCGTTTTAATCTTAGGCATTTGTGTACCATTAGTAGGAACATTTTTCTTGATTGTGTTAACGGTGGTGGAGTCAAACTGTAACCAATTGTTAAGCTCATACACCGGCTGGCTCGACGGAGGATATACCACCTTTTTATAAAAGATAGCGGCCCGCCCCGGCTTCGCACGGGTACATTGCGGTTACATTATTCGAGTTTTAGTAAGGATCCCTAATATTTTTGAAAATATATTATAGCCTATGTCACCCGGGGATAGTGTAGCTTCCCCACAGTGAAATAATTTTTCAAATCGGTTCAGTAGTTTCGGAGCCTATTCATTACAATCAAACAAACAAAGTTTTCATCTTTATAATATTATAGTATGATCGGCATAAAGTAGGTATTATAGCTGCGTTTTGTATGATGAGTGAGGGAGACGGAAGTGCAGACTCCCCTCCCTTCCCTTCCCACCGACCCATTCCTCTTCAGGTCGCAACGTGCGAGAAATGCCTTTGGTAATGCATTGCAAGTATACTAGGTGAAACATAAAGGTTAGGTATACTAATTTTTTTGCAACTTAACTTTGTAAATCTAAAACTATCGGCTTTGTGGGAGAGTTGAAGTACTAAAAGTTTTGTAGACTTATGAAATCTGTCAACAGCTGTATCCCTGTAACACCTTTTGTATTTCAAGTTTCCTCCAAAGCTGGTTGTTTTAGAAATACAAAGTTAAGTTTTGAAAAAAAATCTATACCCTTTATGTTTCACCTTGTATAGGCTATTGTAACTGCTTAACATAAAGCGGGTCGTACGCATGTTTGGCTACTTTGGTTTCTAAAACAAATTGTGAAATATATATACATATTATATGTGTGTGGGGAGAAAACAAAAAAAAACAGTACCACCAGTAGAGTTGTGATTTGATACTTTTTTGGCTTGAGCATGCGGAAGATAATTGTTCCGCATTTATTATCCTTTCCAAAATAAATCGTGACATGATATTAAAATCTCGTTAGCTGTTAATTAAATTCAGCGTATTATTTGAATGTTAATGTTTTGCGTCTTTTTTATCATCAGTCGAAGTAAGTTCTAAAAATGTTTTATCTAAAATAATATAAGTTTCATAACGTATAATGCACGGTGAAACAGAAAAGGTAGTACTTTTTGCAGAAAATCTAAAACTATCGGCTTTGGGGGAATGTTGCAGAACAAATGGTTTTGTAAGGATACAGCTGTCAAAAGATAATAAACGTGATAAAGTGGGCGAATAGTTACACATCGAATTATCTCTTTCTGATATCAGTAATTTGACATTCTAAAAAGGAAGACAAATCATGGTGTAATTATACAACCGCTAAACCACATTTATTATACATATTTATAAGGGGGTTAGATTTGTACAAAAAATATGTAGTAAACACTGTTTCAATATGTTTAGCTCTCTCTATTTGGGGACGGCACTACCTACTTATTCATCTTTGCCGATCACAATCGCGAACGACACTCGGTTATCTTCTTTAATTAACACAATACACGAGGTGTTATTAAAAAATACGTTCGTTATTAGCACGTGAAATATTTCAAATATCCGGCAAGAAACAACTGCGCAGCGATCGACGCAAATGAAACGCCGGAAGTAAGTTAGCCGTGATAATAATAGAGATATATAGCTAATAGTACAGCTGACAGTGCAGTTATATATTTCATTATAATAAACTAATATAAATGTTAATATTATACCTAAAATACATTAATAATAAATAATTTTAGCCCTTTTGACGTCCCACTCCTGGGCACGGGCCTCCCCTCAACACGAGGGGGATTCAGGCCATAATCCACCACGCTGGCCCAGTGCGGGTTGGCGGATTTCACATGTCTTTCGAAAATTAGTTATATCTTCTAGGACATGCAGATTTCATCACGATGTTTTCCTTCACCGTAAGCAAGTGATAATCATATAGAAATTATGATTCGCACATAGATTTCGAAAAATCCAGAGGTTCGAGCCGGGGTTTGAACCCGAGACCTGGTAGCCCGCAAGATGCGCGAAGAACGCTTAACCAATCGGCTATCACTGCTTACACATACAAAAAAAAAAACATTATAATTACTTTAACCATAATGGAAACACGGGTCATGAACCGACTTCACGTTTTAGTGTGTAATAAGTTGCATTATAATCTTTATAATGGACGAAAACTGTTAAAAATAATGTTATATGTAATAATTATTTGTGGGGTCTAGTAGCCCCCCATAAATATATTTAATTTTTTTTATTATACAAAATTGTTAACATACCTAATGTCTTATAACAATTTGTAATGATTTGTATAATTTAAAAGACATACAAGGAAATATAAAGTTTTATATCAATACTGATAAAACGGTTGTTCTGAGCCCAATAAGGAGTTGGCAGCGGTCGCTGTATAAGGTAAGGAACGGAATAAATAAATGGTATACCGTTGCAGGAATTGTATAAATATTGGTATTTTGACGATGGTGGAGCCAGTCTATAGCAAATTGACTACAATTCATATACGGGCTGGCCCCAACATTGGCAGTACCACACTCTCACAGAAGTTAAGTGTTAAGTAATTGTTATAGTCAGAGAGCCGGAAGCCCAACCCATCCCATCTCCTCCGAGCCATGGCTTTGGTATTATAAGTATAGTATAGGCTGCGGGAACTGCTTAACATCAGGCGTGTCGAACGCTTGATTGCCTACTTTGTTGGTTATAAAAAAACTATATTGCCGTGTAAGTAGGTAGGTACTTACATATGTTTTGCCCGTCCCGTTGCATGCGTAGCGGTTGCGTGTCCGAGCTCTACATCAAGTATGGCGCGATATATGCACTTGTCAATATGACACTGTAATCATGTACTTATACGCACTAATAACAAGTTATAAATCGTAACCGTGGTGATAAAAACACTATTTGTTGTAATAACCGATAGTTATGAGAGATTTTCTAAAGCAAGAACTCATAAATCAAGAGAAATTAAATGAAATATCAAAATGTTGTTGAACTCGTTAAATATTCTGATCATAAATTATATAATAATATGTAAATTATTAGTGAGAATGAACACCGTTTGAGATTATCAAAATTGAAACTAATGTATTATGAGTAACAAAAGTGATTTGCAAAAAAATATTGTATAAGTATTTATTAGGTTTTGCCCGCTGCTTCGCTAGAGTATTTTTGGATGTCCACAACAGTGCCATCTATCGGGCCCAAACACATCCAGTGAAAAAAATTATTAAAAAAAAAACAGTCATTTCGTTCAAGCCGTTTAGGACGAGAAGAATTACGTACACTCTGCACTGGAATTATATAATTAGAAGTATGCGTTCTAAACTAAAAAATATATAAAAGTTTAATTAGTAACAGCATCGCATCTATTTTCCTGCGCTGTATCCGCGTCTAGTTGATACACACCGACTGTAGCCCGGATGCGGCTTATGTGAATAGACCCTAACCCCCTTATTGATAACGTGGATTAGCGGTAGTATAGTTAAACCAGGCTTAGTCTTCTTCTTTCGAATGCCAAATTACTGATGACTGAAAGAGATATATAAAGTTATCTAACTATTCTCGCGCTATACCAAGTTTATTAATAAGGGTGTAAGAGTGTGGTGGTTGACATTATGTTGTTAGTGTTTTTATACAAACAAGGTTTTAGAAACACTCGTTTACAAGCACTCGTCAAAAATTATCACATAATAAGTGTTTGTGACGGAATAAGTACTCACGTAATGCCTACTTATACATCACACGCAGTGTTCTGTCAAATTGGTGTCAGTCAACCTTGTAAAGTGTCGGCAATGCCGTAATGTGAGATAATGAGTCGACGATTTTCCAAATTTATACCCACGCAATAACACGTTAACAAACTTCAATGTGATCTACGAATCTGAACTTTAATTTCGATGCAATATAATTCAATGTGCAAAATTGTATTGCTATGAGTTGAAGCTAATCGGAAAACGCTGTAGAAATGTACGATATCCGCAGACGCTTATAATATAAACGTTACTATTGAATAATAAAAAGAATTACAACCAATTGAGCTAATTCATACGGTGGTTTCCCACATATTACCTAGTCTCTTAACGAATGGTTGCTATGATTGGAATAGGTCATTGTTGGATTGAAAAAAGTTATTATAACAATTATTATGACTTGACAAAATAAAACTTGCCTTTGTTTCACTGCTGCATTGAATCTCTATAAGGTTTAGGTACAGCATGGCCTCTTTTCACTGTGATAAATACTAGACTAAAAATAATCTACTAGGTCCGAGGGTAATTTATATTTCAATTCTAATTGTTTATAGTATTCCATGGTGTTCGGTTTTAATGTAAAATAATGTATAATTACCACTATGGCAACTGTCGGGCACAGCCCCGATAGAACGGACGAAGAGGTCTTGTAATTAACATAAAATAAATATAGTTTTATTTTAGGATTATTTAAATTTATTACAAATCGCCATTTAATATCACTGCAATTAATAAAGAGATAAGAGACATGAATTGTAATTTTCGCTACTGAAATCACTTACGTCATATTAATGTGTCATACGTCCACGACAATGATAAGAAAAAGTACAGACGTCACGGTTAGTCCGATAAGTGTGCGATTACCCTTTAATGAAGCAGGGGACTATGTGTAAACATCAACTGAGAAATAGCAGACAAGGTGCATTTATATGACATGACAAAACACAATTTTCATTTCATTTTCAGCCTATAAGTACAGTCCCACTGCAGGGCAAAGGCCTCCCTTCCCTTTTTCCATTTGCTGTGGTTTATTGATATCCTGGACCAATCCTTCAAGTAGGAATCTAGCTCATCCCGCCATCTCTTTCTTTGTCTTTGGTAAGCATCTTGAGGCTTCGGCTCTGTTGTATATAAAAAGTCCAGATTAAGAGTCACCAAACGACAGCCTTTTGTCAAAATCGTTGAGCGCACGCTACAATAGAGTTGGGAAATACGACCTAACTTTTGAAAAGGTTACTTATTGCAATATAATAAGACATTTGCGGTTGCCTAATTCACCGTGATCTATAGACAACCTAATATCCAAACCGTGCTCCCAAAGGGTAGAGGTATATAGCGATGGTAGAGATGTGCTATTGTTTAAATAGAGTCGGATAGAAGTATAGAGGTTGAAACAGAAACGGAATACTTTATTTTTCAGAACTTAACTTTGTAAAACTAAAACTATCAGCACTGGAGGAAACTTGATAAACAAAAGGTGTTATAGAGATATAGCTGTTGACAGATTTCCTAAGTCTACAAAACCTTTAGTACTAAAACTGTCCCACAAAGTCTATACTTTTAGATTTACCAATTTAAGTTGCAAAAAAATGTTATATCCTTTCTGTTTCACCTAGTACAGCAATAGTAGAGATGTGCTATTGTATAAATAGAGCCAAATAGAGTGTATGAATTATTAGAGGCTGTTCTATTATTTGACTTAAGGTCCAAATTAAAGATGCTTATGAGATAATAAACAATTCATATTCAATCGGTATTAGTTCACAAAAAGTTACGATAAATTTGGCACCTATAAAGAGTTACGGGAATCAACACGATCAATGAACCTGTGCGTATACGCCGTTGCTTCGGCAATTAGTCACAACACGTCATAAATAACGAGTATTACAATATTTTCATACAAAAAAGAGCGGTGCGGCTGACGAACTGACTACTGCGACACTTTCTCTGATTGTTCTTGTCACGAACACTGACTGTTGCGATAAGAAAATAAAGAACATATAGGTATAAACGATATAGGTTTGTCTGTGTTGGATTGCGAATAAGCGGTAGGTATCTAGAAATAATAAAGTTTACCTAGATATACCTTCTTCTTCTTCTTTCTTTAAAATTATGGCCCACCCAGTTTAATAGACATTTCACCAGTGTCAAATAACAAACACATTATTCAAATTCAAATTCAAATCATTTATTTTGTTTAGGCCTACGGGGGCACTTACAAATTGTCAATTTACATATTTTTTTCCTTATATCTACAACCGGATCGGAACGCGACCTCGACTGAGAAGATCCGGCAAGAAACTCAGCGGGCTTGTCTTTTTACATGTCATTTTTTTAATCGCCAGTTGCTTATTTTCAATAATTACAAAGGGTAGTACTCAGATATTAATATAAATATTAAAATAGCTCCAGTGTGTTGCCTTTTGATGTTATCAAGAATTATACAAATAATTCGGACTATTAATTAACAATACCCACTTTGTAAATCCAAAATGGAGGCTCTAGATATACCTAAAAAGGTAGTTAACCATTTGTGGGTACAATTTAATTCAATTTATATTTTAAAAAGGAAATCTGTGATATTGATTTCGTAGTTTCATATTACGTGATCTAGCGGTGCGGCTTCATGTCTAAACTCTTCGTTTGGTTCATTCCTGCATGCAAACAATAACATAATAAGCTCAATCTCCTCTAAATCTAGTACACGTGCATTAATTAATGAGGAATTCGAGTCGTTGAACGATCTCGACGGAGCAATGTGTTCTCATGGCTATTTTAGATTCTTCCCAGGTTAAGTGGCGTGTATTGTATTTTAATAATAGAATTTGTTATTTCCTGCTGTTTGTTTGTACTTTCTATTTTACTGTTTACCTAAGTTTAATCGTAAAATTGATAAGTTTATTGCTTGTTTGGTTCGCACGCGTTGCACACGTGGCAATGGTATTATACAGATTTTTCATAAAGCAATGTACCTAGATTAGAATTTTCTTATAACTACATAAATAACAGCGATTATATTAAACGTCTACACGAAGCTTTATATTACAGATATTGATATAGATATTTATAACGATAAATAACATAAAAGCAGCTAGGTGTTCACGCTTGACAATTTTATATTTTTAACATTCTTGTTTTATATTTTTTTAATTGTTTGTTGGCAACTCTGTATTCTTTTCCTTTTCTGTCACTCACAATACTATGATTTTGTCTCCAATAAAAGGCTACGAAGAAAACTGAAGAAATAAATAAATAAATAAATAAAGAATATTTTATTCTCTTTCATATCTATCCTTTATATCCCGCAACCATCGCTTTAGCTTGATCGAAGTCATTAAGTAAACTTCGCGCATTAAACAAATAAGTTCCTACACTAGAACACGTGAGAGATGTATTAAAAATAATGACGTGCCAAACCAATAATGGCCGCTATTCTGTTGCGGTGAATAAGAGCATTAAGTTTTGGCTCGACCAGCCACGTAAGCTGATAGCCCATTTGAAATATTGCCTCCAATAAGCGAGATAGTGGACTCCATTCCCGCGAACCGAGATTTCTTTATAGTAAAAGCCAATCAATTTTATACTCGCAATTGTATAGAAAGCGTAAAAGAAAATTTGTTAAATGTTATGTTAAAGAGAGCAGACACGCCTATCAAATATTTAGTTTGGTGATAGTTGAAAATAACAGATTAAACCAGATACCTAATCACGTTATCCACGCTACTGACTGACCTTAACAGGCGATTACAAAATGTAAAACCGTGGATATAGAAGCTTTGTTGATTCCATATTGTCATACAACGAAGCCCGAGTTGTGCATAATGCAATCCTTTCATGGCATTATAGGGCGTATCTCATAATGCTTCGCCACGGCCATACTGTCAGGCGGATGGCATTACGCACCACGGAGGAATTCAAACCTGTAAAGTGCTGACACGTGCGAAATATGAAAAAGAACGCTAGTATAGAACCCTTGTATGGTAGATTAACTTTAAAATTGCAATTTGTAAAGAGAAGTCTATACGAAATATTCAAATGAGTCAATATCCTAGTGGTTAGTGGGGCCTCCCTCGTAGCTGAGACGTTTCGGGTTCGATCCAGGTCATTAAACTTTTTACGTGAGCCCAACCCTTATACAAGCATTAGCTTAGCTAACTGGAATACTAGTAATCTGATAAATTTACATTGCTAGTAATCTTTTAAAAAAATGAGTACGTATATACATTGGTATAAGGAAACGCACTCATTCAATGACAAACATGAGTAAATTCTGGTGTAATTTTTTCTGTTGGTTGGTATTACATAATGTGCAACCTAATCATTATAGCAACAAAGCATTCTTTCATACAAAATATTTATAATAATATGAGTCGACGCACTTAGGTAATAACTTCAGTGATATCTTTTATCTGTCTCCGCTGATGCTAAATGCTAGTAGGCTATGTCAGAGGTTCTATACAGTCACAGGTTACAGCCGCACAACTGAACATCTAGACGGCTACAAGCAAATAATATTCAAATGACGGCAAAGAATATTAATATACCATTTATTTTAATTTAAGACCATTATAATATTGTAGCCTCTAGAAAGTAGGTAGACAATATATGAAAATAAAGTGAATACTTTGCATGAATTCACATGTTAATTATATTATGCACTCACCTAGGATTACGTATCAGTTGTTATTTCATTCTTATTGAAAGCCAGCAGGAGTTTGTACTTTATTGGTGAAATTATTAAGTCCACGCGATTTGCACATCACGAGTAATCATATCGAGAATGCATTTCCTGAGTAAAAGCATTCTCGATAAAATTAATCCCTAAAACAAATACTTACAAACTTAATCGTCTTAGGAAAACGTATCTCCCTTTGGGTTCCATCCCCGTCAAAATATCAATAAAATTGAGGCAAGCTGTAGCCACTTACTGCAGGTCATAGGATTAATCGGGCTGACTCTCCACGGGGCAGTCCCACCCTCTAACAGCGATCGGCGTAAAATAGCTATAATAGCTGCGTTTCAAACGATGTGTGAGAGTGCCGGAGACCCAACAAGGAGAGCCAGGGAGACCGGAGACCCAACAAGGAGACCCAACAAGGAGAGCCAGGGAGACCGGAGCCCCAACAAGGAGAGCCAGGGAGACCGGAGACCCAACAAGAAGATCCAACAAGGAGAGCCAGGGAGACCGGAGACCCAACAAAGAGAACCAACAAGGAGAGCCAGGGAGACCGGAGACCCAACAAAGAGAACCAACAAGGAGAGCCAGGGAGACCGGAGACCCAACAAAGAGACCCAACAAGGAGAGCCAGGGAGACCGGAGACCCAACAAAGAGAACCAACTAGGAGAGCCAGGGAGACCGGAGACCCAACAAAGAGAACCAACAAGGAGAGCCAGGGAGACCGGAGACCCAACAAAGATGCCCAACAAGGGGGTGGCCCCTTTCCCCTCGATCTCTCCCAATTCACACTCCCCTTTAAGTCGGCAACGTGCGGGCAAAGCCATTGGTTTTGCAAACATCTATAGGCTACGGTAACTGCTTAAAATCAGGCGGGCCGTACGCTTGATAAAAAGCATATAAAAAAATAAGTTTTTGATAATTTCAAATAAACAATCTTACGGCTAAATGACGCAGCAGATTTTTTATAGAACTAATATGAGGAACAACGGAAATCCGTATTAGCAATATTCACATAAGTTTACACAAAATTGAGATCGTTGTTACTCGCGTAACGCGTGATACAGTTGGTTGCCAAACTTCCTTGTTTGACAATCGTGTCGGTAACATGAGCGGTGGGTGTCGTGTGTCGGAAACTCGCAACATTTTCCGTTAGTAGGTATCGATTGCGCGGCGGAAAGGTAAAAAAACTAAGCCATTTATGAATACGAACCAATGTATTTTGCAAGAATATTGACAGTATTTTATTGCTTTTCTTGTTTTTGTACTTAGCCAATGTTCGTCAGTAAGTATTAAAATGTACTTAATAAGGTTTGTGCTCTTACATTGATACCTACTTCCACTCCTAATTTATTATTTTCTGATTAATAATTGGCTATTGTTTAGCTTACCAGTGCCGAGAGTAACAATAGATGACAAAAAGTTATTAGATCTCTCCTTCAATGTCTAAACCAATAATGAGACGATCGATACAGCAAGAACCCAACGCGGGTCTATAACTAGTAACAAATAAATAAAACTAAATATTTACCTACTTACAATGTCGTCGAAATCGATCAAGTAAAGACTGTAATCTATACACATTACAAATATTTGAATTCTTTATACTTTTCTACCATAGGAACTCCAAAAATAATTTGCTATCGCTTTTTTCTCAGTGTACCTACGTTGGCAATCACTTTTGGAACCTCTTATTTAGATAGCGCGTCCAACAAATATACACCTATTGCATTCGTTTAGAATATAGGTTACTTTTCATGGTGGCGATCACTAGGACACAGAATTAGAACGGCAAAAAAGCAACATTGAGTTAATAAAACATGCCAATAAAGTTTTTTTATTAATTCTACAAAAGGTTAACTTTTTAATAGCCTATCGTTGTAAGATGCACAAATAACAAAAGGTTGTGCTCCGCTGCCGTGACGAGCGACGTAAACAGTCGAAACGAACGTGAACTCTTCGTGAAATAATCGTGAAGTTGGAATACTGTCGGCATGTCGAGAAAGCAACACTTTCTAGCAATAATCAACAGTAAATAATGGCTTTCAATTCATCAATAACAATCATGGATTAGCGGATGTATAAACTAAGTTTCTTTCTACTATTGATTACAACCATACCTATGTGTAAGAATATATCTGCCGTCGTGGTCAAGTGTGTCTGTCATGAAAATATTTCCCCAGGATAACTATTCAGAACACGAAAATCGTCAAAAAACGCCCACTGGTATTGCTAGTGAATTAAGCAAGTTGTGTTATAATTAATTTTTGTTTAATTTCTTATTGCAATTTATAATGATGTCATTCGTCATTATTCTAAAGCACCTACCTATGACAATATTAAACCTATTTTCAAATGTGATGTAGGTGTACAATTATTAATTATACAACTAAACTGTCTGTTACGCTTCAATTTGTGTCGACAATTCGTTTCCAAAAGTATTAAACAACATTTTACAAGCCGAATGACCGAATGATATTTTGATTAGGTAGGTATACCCATTCACTCTAAATTCCGGTAGATAATTATATAAAACGATATAGTTGATATTTTAATCGATTTATCTTATCGTGCGAATATAATCGACTTCTTATTAAACCTCAACCGTGTCTGTAGGGAATCGATGGTCGATGGTAACGGTGTGCGGTGTCACGGAGTGTGCGATGCTGTGTCAGTACAGACAGAGCAGCGAAGACAGCAGTACCTGATACTCTTGTCACAGATGAAGAATAAAATCTCGAGATTTTTTTTCTTGATTTAAAAAGTCGGCAATCAAGCTATCAATTTAGGAGAAGGACCCACCACTCACCCTTGGCTTGTTAACCTCCAAAATTATAAATCAAATAGGTTGATCGATAATGGAAGGGGTCAACAAAACCTAACTCCGTCGGTCGAGTTTGTCAGTCATGAGTGTCGGGGGCCCAAATAATGTGCAATTTTCCGCGGAACAAAGCGAATTAAAAGTAAAATTCGACACGTGTTTCGCCTCTGAACGAGACATCCTCAGGAAAGTTGGGCTACAAATGAGCCTGAGTCAATCAATTAAATCAAGCTAACGATCTACGTGATGTTAAGCAGCTAGCATAGCCTATAGATGCTTGCAATCATCTTGCAATACCAAAGGCAATACTTGCACGTTACCGACACGAGCTTCACGATTTCTACTGACATTGATATGGTATGGTGACAGCAAAACGTCAAAAGCGGAGCGTTTGAAACGTAATCGCGAGCGTTTGCTTTTCTATTACGATTTGAGTAGCTAGTGTGGTTAGGGCCCTGAAGGGGAATAGGACAGAGGGAGGGGAAGGGCAAACGGGTGGTATTCGGGCTCTCTCACACATCGGAACGCAGCTACAATATTTACGCCGATATACTGTGAGAGGCTAGTACTACCCCGGAGCCAGCCCGTATGTCAGCTGTAATCAATTTGCTACAGTCGAAGGGGGTCCAGTTTACCAAATATTTAAGCAGGTAGGGATCATTGTAATTTGAAATGTATTGCTATCTAAATATATATAGCTCAAAGGTGACTGACTGGCTGACTGACAGAGTGATCTATCAACGCACAGCCCAAACCACTGGACGGATCGGGCTGAAATTTGGCATGCAGGTAGATGTTATGACGTAGGCATCCGCTAAGAAAGGATTTTGATTAATTCTACCCCCAAGGGCATAAAATAGGGGATGAATAATCCCGAAATTTTTGTTAAGTTAAATTACACGAGGACGAAGTCGCGGGCACAGCTAGTGTTAAACAAAATTGACTTGGTATGAATTGCGTCACAGAAAATCGGTTTCAAAGTTTACTCGGATGAAAATAACTACCAAACTAGTAAATATCTATATTGTTATTGCCTGTGTTTCTATAGTTATTCTACTAACCTACCTATATATGATAGGAAATCGTAGAAACAAACACATGAAACTGTGTCACAGTTATCCATGAATATTAACTGTCCGATCGACCATTTACAAAGCATTAGCGGACAATGCCGCTCCATTGATGCGCGCTTCCTCTGCACCGCTGCTAATTATACAATATCGAGCCCGTCCTAATGGAGCATCGACATAAATGGAAACAAATCATACCTAAGTTATGAATAGCCATCGATCAATAGGCATGATAAATTATATCGTATTTAGTATATCTTTTATAATAACTTGAGTACCAAATGCTAATACCAAGTTAAGGCCTATTGGTTAGAAGTTGCCACCCTCGTAGCTTAGAGGTTCCGAGTATATTTGTGGTGTGACAGTCAAAAGTTCACGGACAGTTTTGTACACATAGGGTTGAAACGCCCCATAACACCTACATAAACATAAACTTAAAATCCTCAAATGACAGTAATCGGCATCGAAATGGCTTCGTAATTAGGTCCACATTTGTCTTCACGTGTAGCCTCGGCATTGGCAATGCCACGAGCAAGGCTAATCCCTCGGACACCTCGAGCACGTGAACCACGTTGAAAGTATAACAGCTAGATTCCACGTAGAATAGTTTAAAAAAAAGGAAAGGAAATATTGTCTTACGAGTCAGGATCTTGTAGCTAAAATTTTATTGGTATTTAGTTATTGTACCGTCCCTAAATTGTAATTATTTGCAATTGAAGCATAACAGCCGGTAAGAAATATTCTGGGTAAATGACGGACGAGACGGCGGCGGGATAAATTATACATAATTAGGGTTTAAGTGTTTTATTGAATAGGTACCACGAATAGGAATATTAAGCCCAAATCCTAAGCTCTAAATGCAATAGGTACCTACAATTAAATGCAGAATGTTAAGTGCTGAGGATATGATAAAGATATAAAGTAGCTAATTAAAAAGTTCCATGCTAACAGACTGGTTTGGAAACCAGTTTTTTACCGTCTTTCACTTGAGGAAGTGCTTGGAGAGTTGTTTATTATGTCAAAAAGCATATTTTTGTAATTGAAGACGCTATTCGTGTATTTTACCTTATGCATTGATAAAGGTTAAACAAGAAATATAAGTATAATTAAATTAACTCACATGAGTTATAATAAGATTATTCATTCATTGACTATTTATTCATTAAAAAGAGTAACCATTGAGTTTCTTGCAGGATCTTCTCAGTGGAAGCAGCATTCCGAACCGGTGGTAGATTCTGACTATTCATAAATGCTTTGTTGGCTTACGTGAATAAAAACAATTTTGAGTTCGAGTTTTATTATTTTTAGAATGTCACTTGGTTAGTTTATTAAATTACTTAATTTTTAAATCCCAAATTAATATATACACAGAAATACTTATATAATTTAATTTAGAAATCATTGAAATAGTTAGTATATTTTTTTTAATAAATGATGACTTAATAATCAAAGTGATTATGCAACAACATTGTGAGAACATATAAGATTCGTTATTGTTGATTAGAGGATGCTTCTTTATTTCTTTTGCATCTTAAAGTATGTTGCAATTTCCAACACCAAAATAAATGTTAGAAGGATCATAGCAGGAGCTTTATTTTATCTAAAATGTCTGGTACAGAGCTGTGCTTAATCGACAAAAAAGTTCGTGCACTTCGTTCGACTGATACGACTTCGGTCTCATTTAATTTTGAACGGAAATCACCTGGGCAGTCAGCCCCAATTTCGTACATGTTTAATTGGCCAGACATATTTTTCTTGCCAGTGATGTAAACTGAAGTATTTATGATTAATATTAAAATAACAATTGCATAAGTATTATATAAGCAATAACAATTTATGTGCAATAACTTTGTTAGCAGAGACAATAAACTAAACGTTTTCCAAGCTGGATTTGTATCACACGCTTTGCCTCAATGACAGTTCCCAGCGATTGTTGTCTAGTTATTGTTCTGTATCCAAAGTATTCAGTGCGTGTATGCCACTCAACCATAGATTTGTGAGCCGAGTTGCTATAACAGTGCATTTGCGTTCTATCAGAGGTTCCTCCCGCGTGCAATTTGGACACATTACATGGATTACCTAGATCTGAAAGCGGGGAAAATACACAAAAAACCTATTACCTATGAAAGGAAACACCCCGTTTTAAGAAAAACCCAATTAGTTAAAATACGTACATATCAAGAGATAATTAAATTCAGCTAGGTATTATAAGGAGAAAAAAGTTAAAGTTTTAACTATTTCACAAATTATATAATCCGATTTATTTACATACCTAAATTAGCTGCGATAGATTCTAGAAAGCCATAAAAAATGTGACGCTTTTACCGTATATTTAGATAAAACCGGAATTTGAAATAATTAAGTCTCAGTTAAAAAGCGGAGTTTATATTGAAACGTAACGTCATTCCATTGAATTTCAATTTGAATTACATATATTAATTTGAATAATACAGATATAAAAAACTTGGTACAAAAATATTATTCTAGACCGACCCCATAGGTTACTCGTTATAAGTACCTACGTCATTTCAAGTTTCTTAGACAACCTGACCACGAGATTGCTTCTGGGCGCCGGACTAGATACGGTACTCAGCTGTGATCACGCTGTGATTCTATGCAAATTAAGAATCTAAATATTTAAGCGTCTTGGTTACCTTAGGTATTTTATACACTTCTCTTTAATACCTATAGGTACGAAACTAAAGAGAATTGTAATCTATGTTTACATATTCCTATAGGTACCTATTTTTTGGACTAGTCTCGCCACACACTCCCACCACTGTAACGCCAGTAAGCCAGGATCGACAATGGTGACCAGTAATGATGTCGAGGTAAAAAGTTAAATTGTCCTGGAACCCGCACGAATTTAATCGAAAGGCTGATTGCCATAGAAACAAGACTGTTACAGCTGATTGAAGACCAGTTGTAAGGCACCACGCATCGTAATATGACTAATTCCTGTAGGTACCGAATAATGATGTATCTATTGGCTGTGCTGATAACCTATGACTAGCTTGGTATACTGTAAGACATATTATGATTACAGCATAAGACCACATCACAGTATTTTTTTATAATTGCTATAGTTTTATTATTGTGTATATCTATCTATCTACTCTTTGCATATTTTGTGTTTATTATCCTGCCTCGAACTTTTTCGCCGTTAATCTTTGCGTCAAAATGGCCATTATTTTAAAATCACTGTCTATTTAAAAGCATTGGTTTTGGTATTCCTGAACATCGGTCTTTCGCTTTACCATCATCTATCCAATTCTGTAGCGAAAACAACCACTGTGTTTAGACAAAATTGTGTAATTTCAGATGATTATCACGTTGTGTCACTCCGTAAAACCGGCAATAAACAAAAGATCCGCAGTTCATTTCCATAAATTAGAAACCATGACGATTGCAAGCGTTGCGCTCGATACAGAGTCATTTAGCGACCGGTTGTTAATCATCAGCAATCAATTTCAATTGGCCGGCGATCGCGGTGATGCCTGCAATTGCTCTTAACTCCCATCGTAATTGTTCTGAAGTAATTGTCTAATTCGTGGAATTTATCTGGCAATTTGCTACCCATACAGGCGCGTTAACAGCTGTAAAACGAAAGCTATCAACTTAGTCGTCGCGTCCCTAAAGACTTGCCACTGCAACGGTTTCGAGGTCACAGGCGACAATATCAGTGACTCAATTGGCGATTGCTTTGTGCGGTATATCGTATTAATGGCCGCTATTGTTGCTTAATTTACATACAGCCGGATCCAATAAAGTGATTGTGATTGAAAGAGTGAGCCAATAGTTGCATTTGATATTTTTTTGTCGAGACTCGAGACCCACTACTCTCAATGTCAAGAGCGACTTGTCTATTTTTTATCTAATAAAAAGCCAATGAGACGTCTTACTTGTAATATGATTTTAATAAAGATACAAAAGCTACAAAACCGAGACATGGATCCATCAGTCATTGGCCCCATAAATTGTAAAGCCGACCTTAATCCTCATTAAATAAGGCACACGATACGACTATTAGTCATCATTTTAGGAACCATTGATCGACTTGAGTTGTTCATAACAGTTACTCGACGTCTGTTTTGACTGTGACTGCAATTGATGAATGACTTTAAAAAAAATATGTCCAGCGATAGTTAAAAGGTTCCATGAACCAGTTTTCTCTCCCAAATTCCTAATGAAAGGTGAAATTTTTAACAAAGCATGAAAAAACATTTTCTCTTAAAAGTGTGAAAGTATTTAAGTTACAGTATTTTTATGCCATGGTACCTACCTACTTCTTAAGCGAAAGTGTATTAAATGCACTACGGGCGCGAAGAAACGAGCCCGAACTAAAACAATTGAAAGCATTTGTGTGTCAGCGCACGCAAAACATTGTAAACCTAGGCCTAGACACACCGCGTGAAGCATGGATTGCGACACGAAATTGAACTGTTGCTCTAATCTCCGTCCGCAGTGAAATCTAACGAGAACCGGGTCGATATGCAATTGTAAGCGCAAGCGCATCACTCCGCTCCGTCCGCTCCGATTGACAGCGGCCGTGACGTATCGACCGCGACCAATAACCGAATTAATAACGCCACAGCGAAATATGAAACAAATTGAAACGCTTCCCGTTGAGTGCGGGCCGCGGACACGTTCCGAGCGCGGCCAGCGATGTCGCCATTTCACAATTAGATCCGGAAGATTCTCACCTGCGTTTCAACCAAGAGCCGGCACTAATGCACGCCGTCGCGATTGTTGAACAAATTCACAAAAATATGTTCAAATGAAAAGTCTTTCTCATTTGTTTTAGCCGGTAATGGCACAGGTGTTTTGTAAATCGTCGTGTAAATTAATATTTACCACTATTATTTTTTACTGGATACATTATTTTATTTTATTATTGTTAGACGTGATTAGATATTTGCAAAGAGACAACGTATCTAAATCAATATACCACGGGTTTAATGATAATCACACAAGTTATTCAGGTTAATAACGATCGAATACGTTCTCACGTAAAACATGAGAATAAAATGTAAAGTTCTAGTTGCGTTTCCGGCACAGCACCGAATCGAACAATACCGCCGAGGCTTTATATGAAATCATGCGAAAACGGCACACTCGGTGGTTTATTATAGAAAACACTCCCACGTATGGTAACGCGGGCACGTTACAATTGTAAAAAGTCGGATGAGCATTCAGTTGTATCGAGTTTAGTGATCCGATGTGCGGTGCATCGCCACGGGCGCGCATCTCGCGAATAGGAATGGCCAGGGTTTCCAATTCACGGAACATACACGAGACAAGCCAGCCAAGTTTAGATATATACCTACTTTTTACATCAAACGAATTATAATGACACGAACGAACAAATACTGAATGCTTGTTGAATGTAGAACTTCCTCCTTTTTTTGCTGATTGTTTAATATTTTTGTTATAAACCTAACATTTTCTATTAGGTAGGTACTTTTCCTACGGCTGTTTGCGTAAAATTGTAACCTATAGGCTATTTTTTTCCTATGGAATCTTCTCATTCATGTTTTCGATTACCTACGTGTAAAAACAGACTATGTGGGAGTAATTTATGATCTGAAGAAAAGCATAAACCGTATCGACTATAAATCACAAAATAATCAGTGAGAAATGGGTTAGGCTTGCAGACAATGCGACAAAACGATTTCTACTTCAACCGTAATAAAGCCATCGCTATAAGTTATTGCTATGGATGCATCGAAGTGTTACGACATTTTGATGCGAGCCTAACACCAATCTCTGTAACCCTTTTATGGAAACTTGCGCACGAGTATCCTTCGACGACGAGGATATTGGCTGAACGCGGCGTATTCGAATAACTTTCGAATAACTAGTTCCTTTAGGGTCTAAATACATGTATGCATGCACTAGATTTTTTCATACACTATTTGCACTGTTCATCGATCACAAATCACATGAATACTAGGCTTTACGTTTCATATTTTTGCAGTGTAACAATATACAATACATTAGGTTGTCGTTACTACGGCAGAAAACGTGACCAACACACAAATACGAACACCTAACTACTGAAACGTTGCAATTTCGCGAATAAAATCACGAGAAACGCTCGGCAACCCTGCACGGACACAGTCCGCCAGTTCCTATACCTAACGGTAATTATTTATTTACGCAACACGTACGTGCTGAGAGCACGCTGTAAATTACGCTTATCACTCAAATGCCCAAGTCAAGGTCATCTATGTGTTGAATAATTAGCCTCTTAACGCTCTGTAAATGATGACTATTTTGAATGATTTAATTGCGATTGTGTTGTAGAAGCAAACTGCGTATAAAAGGTGTATAAGGGGAATTTTATCTCAGGGTGTATTCCTGTTTCATGACATTTTTGTATAAGGAAGTATTGTATATATTATATTATTTTATCTAATTTGTCATAGCATGTTCCAAACAATATCCATTGCAACAGATGTAGGACAATTTAATCCTACTAATATTATAAACGCGAAAGTTTGTGAGAGTGGATGTATGTTTGTTACTCTTTCACGCAAAAACTACAGAACAAATTTGCATGAAATTTGGAACACAGATAGTTTAAAACCTGGATTAACACAAAGAATACTTTACATAAGTCTACGCCGTAGAAGTCGCGGGCAGAAACTAGTCTATAATAAAAACAAGAGAACACTAATCAGTTATATTAAATCAATCTGTACTAAAATAAACAACAGGTGTGGTTATATGTTATACCTACTTAAAGGAACTAAACATAATAAATAGTTACGGATATAAAGCATTGTCAGAGATCGCGGTAGACATTTAATTTACCCACTACTTAGGTTAAGTTTTTAAAAACGAATATGTTGCCTAAAGTGATGTTCCTTTTTTATCTCGTGATGCAAAACAATATCGAATTTCGCGTTTCACACTAGGCCTATTCAATTTCATGGTTATTTGATGACTTTTTTATAGCGTGCAGAATGAATATGACGTGAGGTTAATAATAAGGTAAAGGGTATATATGCGGAAATCTTACGTAGTATAAATTAAATCTACGGCGGAAATAGTAATTTTTACAATCAATACCCTTATTGCAATATTTTGCAATAAGGGTATTGAAACCTACCAAATTATTTTATTTAACCACATGTGTTTCTCATTAAAATTCCAAATTCATTTCAATGAAATGATGGATGGATTCGTTGTGTTGTGGTTTGATTAATTGATTTCAAAATAAAGTAGGTAAGGACTCCTTACTTGCACTTCTACCTCCTTAGTAAAGAGTTTATTGTTATTTTTAATCTATATAGATCTAAAATAACTTAATTTATTTATATAACATTTTATATTGGAGATTAATAGGTATAGAACTGCCAAAATTCACAAAAGTGAAACCTTATTAGGCATGCAAACTTACGATGCATATTAGCTTCAACGTTTTATTAAAATTAAAGTTAGTATAGAAGTAGGTAAGCATATAAATTAATCTATTAACCCTGCTTTAATTTTATCTCGAAGTGAGGGGAAAATGGTGACGGATATCTTTGGAATAATTATACCTACCTCTGCGTTAAAAATGGATTGTCGAACAACCACATACCCCGTTAGATTTTTTCTTAATCCATCGATTGTTTGCGGTATGTTGTTTACGATATAGATAACTAACATAGATGACTTACTTACCCGGTTAAAAATATACTGCTCACCGCAATTTATCCCGTATATGTTAATATATAAAGGTCCATACAATTAGCACAATCACTTTTTAATAATATAAACTTTGTAGTTAAGCCACTAAATTGAAGTTACCGGCATTTTTCGCGGCGGAGGAGCGTAGCGAGCGCGCGGCACCGCGTTCAGGCACATGTGAAATCAGCTGTGGCCTGCGCAGCCCGCGACGACACCAGCGCCCCCCACCGGACACCCTCCATAATCCTACCGCATTTTGCAGATAACTGAGATAAGATAACCGCATGTGTATTTACGAATAAACTGATAAGTAACAAAATTGCACAGGTGTGGGAATCGATATACCTATGATGTCGAAAACTTTTCGAACTCAAGTGTTTATCTCAGACATTGCGAAACACAATTTAATCCGTGACAGAAAATTGAGGGTAGTACGTTGGTATATTGTTATTTGTACCTACAACATGCGAAGTCCAGTAATTAAGTTATTTCTAGTTAACGAACCTACCTACCTGCTGAGAGTAACGAATTGTTTTATGCGGAAAGTAACCCTAGTTATTTTAATTTAATATTAAAATGTCAGCGATATTCGAGCATTTAAATAAATATCTACCTACTAAAAGAATAACGTAATAATGTGTTCTAATTATAATAGGTTTAATTATCAATTTAGTTAGACGTAACATGTGTAATACGTGTCTATTACATAGGTATTACCTCATCAACACTATTGATCCGACCTCACAGATCGAGATTACATACCAATGTGTTGTGTAACAGCAAAGCTTATTGGATATCATCATTATTGACAGCCAAAATGTTTCTAGTTTATTTGAATCCCAATTTTTTTAAACGATTTTTAGTGTGATAAATTTATTTATTTACGACACAATAAAACTTATATAAGTATCATAATCTATTATATTCAATCTAAAGGTGCCTGAATATCTAATAACACACCTATACTTCACCGTTTATTATTGTGCCGATTTTACTGTGCCATTTACTGTTGTACGATCTGAACAATAATATTTGAACACTGCTTTCTAACCGTAAAGAGTTAACATATAAACACACATTCGCTTTTATAATTATTGCGACAAAAGGAAACACGAGACAAGATATCACAACCGTCGATGCTCCGTAAGTGGGTTTGTGTGCGACAAATTCGAAACCCTTTCGAATGAAACCGCCGCTTGCTGTTCATTACTGTTCACACCTTCATAGTTGTATCCAATCGATTGAAGATGTAATTAAACAATTGTCGATTGCGATTCCTTCATGGTAGTAGCCCACATCCAGCACAATCCACGTGAATGGGGTTTGTGCAATGTACAAATTGAAATAATCGTCTCTACACTTTAGGTAGCATTTAGAGTGTTTAGTTACGGATGTTGAAACTAGTGTTTTTTTTATGTCTTCGGCACACTATCTGCTTTGGATTCATAGTTTTCATAACGCGTGTTAGATTTAACTGCATGTCGGGTAAGCTAAGACTACAACAAGTAGGTAAGTACTATAAAAATATAGTAAGTACACCAGTGTACGTGAATCTTTAGGTAAGTATATTCCCATGTGCTTACTTCCTTATCTTATGCAGATAATTTGAAACTATTATTTACCAGCAGAGAAGACCCACTTTTTAGAAAACTGTATTTATCCTTTATCCTCGATTTGGTTTAGTTTCAATAAATCTACCTTACCTATTTTCGAAAGTCATGTGAAATCGGCCAACCCGCACTGGGCCAACTTGGTGAATTATGGCCTGAATCCCGCTCGTGAGAGGAGGCCCGTGCCCAAGAGTAGGATGTTAAAGAGGCTAAATTGTTTATTACTTTAGTTTAAATTTAAACTATGGATACTTACCTAGTAGTAAACAGTTATATTGCAGTAATACTCCGAGCGATGGTTGGAACCGTATATAACTTTTGAATGACGTCAGTCTGCAACAGTTATAATTCGTCATATTGCCATATCGGCTGTTTCACAGTCAAACACAACTTTTTTAATAGTATTTTTAGAATATGGCAATGTCAGAAAGATACGATCTGCTCTAATATCATACGGAGCTTTGTCCATCATTGTACTCCCACCTCTGTGAGTCACGGTAACCAGGATCTAAGTATATGAAAGCCAAACTCTATATAGAATGTTTGACAACAATCCATGTTTAATTATTTTTAGTTTCTCTAATATTTAACTTCTTCAATTTTAATATTGCATGCCGAATAATTAAATATGGTAATTAAATAATAAGATCTTAAGTCTACCCATATTTTAGCACTGAATGAATTTGATTAAACGTTTTGATTGATGTCTACTTAAGATTGTAATATTATTAACATTTCTTAGTTATATGCTGTTATATGTTACAATTTGGCGTTATCTGGAATGAAGATTAAATAATACCGAACATATATTTAACTGACCATTATTATAGTATAAGTACTTACTAGCATGCAGCGTCTATTTGCCGCTACTAATTGCTAGCCTAGATTTTATTTCCAGGATGTCCTCTTCAGCATCAAGTATAGCTAAGTATCCAGGTAAACAATCAGGTGAAGTGCAAAAAAATCAAAATCGATCAAGTCGTTTAGGAGGAGGACAGTTACGAACACACGAAACCTGGATTTTTATCTATACTAAAATAATTATTATAAAGAGGAAAGATTTGATTGTTTGTTCGTTTGCATTGAATAGACTTCGAAACTACTGAACCGATTTGAAAAAATATTTCACTGTTGGGAACCTACAGTATACCCGGGTGACATAGGATATATTATATTTTCAAAAAATAGGGATCATTACTCAAACTCCAGTAATGTAGTAACCGTAATGTACTCATGCGAAGCCGGGGCGGGTCGCTAGTACCTATATAAAGATATACCAGACTCACTACAGACGCGTTGAATTTCGCTTCATGTTTAAAATTCATCTCAAGCATTCGAAATTTGTTGCAAGGATGTTTTCTCCTTGCCATCTGTTTACAATTGCAAATTTCCAATCCGATATCATTCAAGGTGCAGTCTGAATGCTTATATATAAGTGGGTGAGTAAGAGGTCATGAAAAACCAGCACGAGTAAGTAGTCCCATAGTTTAACGGTACACGAGATGAAAAGCTGTAATTTCACTGTCGCATTTACGTTCAGTACGTCATTATAAGTTAGTAATAATATACATAAGAAATAAAGCAAGTGGGTTTGATATTATCGCATTTGCTGAGCGAATGTTGAGACATATGTTAGCGTTTGGTGGGACACAAAGTTGCATGCTCCAATATCGTAACCATTGTATTATTTTCGGGTAGTTATCTACTGTTTTTAACCCCCGACGAAAAAGAGGGGTGTTATAAGTTTGACATGTGTGTGTGTGTTGTGGCATCGTAGCGCCCAAGCGGATGAATCGATTTTAATTTAGTTTCTTTTGTTAGAAAGGTATTCTGGTCGAGAGCGTTGTTAGCCATGTTTCATATAAACACAGAGATGAGATGTAAATTGAATTTTCATTACTCATACTCTGAAAGTAGGTCTGAAGTTGCCTAAGAAGCGGGTTGAAAGTAATACTTTTCCGGCCCGGGAGTTACGCTTTCAACTGACAGCTGTCAAATTATAAAAAAAAAACTAGTTCCATTTTCACATTTCTATGGAACCATGTTCAAACTTTTTCTACAGTCACTCAATTACAGCGCGATGTAAAATTGAAATAACATAAAGTTAAGTATTAATTCAAGAATATATTCTTTTAAATGACTTAATTATAATTTAGTTTCAACAATTTCTTTAAAATAACATAGATTTGGGCAAAATATTTAAAGATGAAAATGAAAAATAATGGCTAAATAATGAAGTTGGCCGGCCAACGAAAAAAAAACAAAATAGGCGGCAATCCGATTTTTTTTTTCGAGTTGTAGAGTATTGTTTATACTTCCTTGTATTATTTCTTTAGCCAAATCCTGTTTTTATTTTTATTTTCCTTGTATTCGTAATGAAAAGCACAGTGTTTACCTCGGGTGAAAGACTTATTTTGTCCGGAGACGGGGTTTGGCGCCCGAGCGTAGCGAGGGCGCTAATAGTTCGAGGGATAAGTCACTTTCACCACTCATGTAACAATGTACTATAGCCGTTTGAAAATTATTGGTTCTTTTGTAAAATCGTCGTGTCGCGGGTTTTTTAATTTTCAAACTAGAGTTAATACAAAAAAATTGTAATAAATTAAAATTTTGTTTTTGTTATTACTTATGTCATATTATGTTGTAATATTCCAGGAACAGTGTTTATTAACACTAACCTGATAGCTTGTTTCATATTTTGTTTTGAGACATTAATTAACTGGAAGTGTTGCAATTAACGACCTACTCATTTACATCATTGCATGACATCAGATGATATGCTTTGCCGTATTATGATTCACAAAACCGGATTTTTATAATGATCTCGAATTATTTTGTCTATGAAGCGATAAATGTTTGCATATTTTTTTATTGTGTGAATTCTAAATAGGCTTTGTTCGCTACGGAACCTTTCAAAGAGCATTTCAAAAGGTTTTTGTTTCGTCGCCGGCGATGTTATCTGTTCACTTACCTTGATCTTTGCACGAAACGGTGGACAGCACACTGATTGACCTCCGGCGCCCTCTCCTTTCTGTTTAGACTTTAGCGTCGTGCACAATAGATCTCTGTGTTATTGATTTTTTGGCATTAAACCTTGGATCAATTACATAAAGTCAGTCACGGTCCTCAAGAAATAATATGGGTAATGTATTTAAGCAAATATCGAAACGTGTGTATGGTATAAAACATCAGACACGAATGCATTACAGTTTGTGAGTCATTAGAAAATCGATTAATTTCGTCGTATATACAGATTCCGTTATTGTACGACATTTCTAGGGCACTTTATAATAGCAGTAAAATCTATAGGGAAAATTTAGCCTAAGGTAGCAATTTTATAGAAACTGAACTAGAAACCAGACAGTATAAAATTAGTGCTCAGTTTTCACTGTAAATAACTTATCTCGATGGCGAATAAAGACAGCCAGTGATTCATTCATTGTAGTGGAACGACAGTTATTACCATTATTACATACAAATGTTTATATTATAAAAATAAAGAAAGTCCGCCGAGACGACGACGCGACGGTTAGAATAAAACTGGAAACTTAATTCAAGTCGGATCTTCCATATTCATTTGATTATCGTCCGCACGGGGTCGTTGACCTTCCCACACACATCTGCACACCTGCATGATGCCAACCGGCAACCGAGTGATGGCATTAATCGGTCCAAAGCACCAGAAAAATCAAGATTTTGTATGAGGATAAGCATGCTTTTGCCGTAATCAGTTGCTTGTAGTTGCAATTACGAAATATACCAAGTGTCGCTAGGTTGTGCACTGCCATAATCGAAATAATAAAATTTCACTACGGCATTTTGAGCTTTAACCACGTCTTTCATCAAGTTGAGTTCGGTAGAAAGTTGCTTTTCATTTCACTCCATTATTATTCGCCTTTTATGACATCCGTGGGTTGGGATGTGGCTGATCTTTTCCATACCTCCCATTTTGAACGGGAAAATAAACTTAATATTAGTCATAGATTATGTAAAATTTTTCACGTAATCAATATTACCATTGCCTTTAGACTTTCGAAACCAATTCAACAGGAATTCGATCGTAGCGAATGGGACATTCACCGCTTTAAATGCTAAGTTTGCCTAGATACGAACGAGTTTCAATAGGGTCTGTTATAACTAGCTATGCCCGCGACTTCGTCCGAGCAGTATTTAACTTAACAAAAATTTCGGGATTATCGGGATAAAAAGTATCCTATGTGTTAATCCCGGTTATAAACTATCTGTGTTTAAAATTTCATCCAAATCCGTTCAGCAGTTTTTGCCTGAAAGAGTAACAAACATCCACACTCACTTTCGCATTTATAATATTAGTAGGATAGTTTGTGCTTAATTGTGTATCTGGAAAATGGTCATTTATAGTGGACTCAAGGCGTAACTATCTAAGTAGGTATATGAAATAAGTAGATGTGTACTTGCCTATTATTATTTAACAGGTTACGCAAATGAACACTCATTTAACTTTAAAGCGAAATACAGGAACGTCTATATTTAAATCTGTATAAGTGTATTATTTTAAATTTATTATGTCGGTTTAATATACCTAGATAGGGACTTCACACAAGATATATGAGTATGTTTCGAAAGGCAAACTGGTACGAATGCGTAGTAAATGATATCGTGTTTAGATTTCGCAGCGGCTATCGGCGCGAGGCTGTGGGAAATTGCAAACGTGAGCGCGTGACGACGTTTACTTATTGTCTAAGGAGTATCGACATACTACATAAAAACCAAAATGTATATGTCGCAGCCAACTAGCTTAATTCGCCGTTCAACAGCCTAGGCACTTTACTAAACAGCGCCGTTCAACTAGCGGCCTAAATGATATTCAGCCGTATCGTCTGTTACGACATTTAATAAACTGGCTGGCTAATGCTTAGGCAACTGGTTGACATTTAAGTTCTATAAAACTTTTTCAAAATACTACCCAAGCAGAGCGATCCGGATGGGATTAGGTTTGGGTTATTTTTTTTATGACCCCACAGAAATCCCACCCGGCAAGTAGATTCGGTGGATTTAAACAATTTCGTAAAATACCTAAGTACCTAATAAAATTATTCCATCAAAGTTGTTTTTTGCTTGGTGAGTTTGGTGAGTTTCGGCGCTAGGTGGAACTAATTTGAAATGAACAGGCTAGGCAAGTAATTAAACGTCATCGATCCAAGTCATTTGCCTAGCTGTTTAATCAAATGGCTGAATATCATACAGGCCACTAGTTGAACGGCGCTGTTTAGTAAAGTGCCTAGGCTGTTAATTGAACGGCGAATTAAGCTAGTTGGGTGCGACATATACATCCATAAACCTCTGTCGGGTGTCGACCCGACGTTTTTGAACATCTGAGAACCCCCGACTACAAATCCTTTATATCTTACAACTTATCGGTACTTATGATATAAGCAGACTAGAATTTGCATACGAGCAAAAGTGATGGCTCACATTCATGAAACTTCGATCGCAGTGAGGTAGCCTCAAAGATAAGAATTTATGCAGTACTGGCACAGATATGATAAAATAATAATAGTAAATGGAGATGCAATTTTAATGCCTCTTACTGACGTTTATAGGCTTAGAAGTAGTTTAATATGCTATGATAAATATAGGCAATAAATCATTGGATTTTAAAATGGTTGTGTAATTTTTTGTAAGCACCTATTTTTGTTCTCAACGATAAGTATTAAAAAGGAAGAGTGAGAGAGGTATAATATGTTAGGAAGAGTTTTTATATGCAAACAAGACCTATGTGTAAATAGCCGCATGTGATATCGCTTATTAGAGAAGGATCTATTATATAATGTATGTGTGTATTATATATTCTAAAATGACGAGGCTATTCAAATTTTCAATACTTTCCCAGAACATAATACAAAACCTTGTTTTTATAGGGTGTTTAGTTCACTCCATGCGATATAGACGATATGAGTTTATTGCTTTGTTGAAAATCGGTTGTCCCTTTTTTCAAAACATTAGTCGGTATGATAATGCAGACCCATTAAATTTAATAAGATATCATAATTATCTCGCATTTATAATTGCCAGATCGAGTTTGCTTAAACGATAATTTTGCTTACATCAGTAGAACCGTCGTACTTATGTCTGATTAATAATCATAGTAGTGCTGCAAATTGTTACGCGTTTCGGTCCAGTGGGTCGCGATGGACGGTGCTTATAGTTTATCAGTTCGGGCTTGGGAGTGAAAAAATATTATTTCCTCTCATGCATCATTACCTACGCCGCGCTTTTTGGGACCATACTACAAAACTACGAAATCTTAAGTGGTATACGTTTAAATTATGTTCGAAGGTGTGTCTTTAGGAATTATGCTAAATTAGCAGTTAGACGACAAAGTAAAATAGATTGCATAACAAACAATTAAAGTTAGGTACATACTTTGTTTTATTTCCATGTCAGTAAATATATAAATCTAAATGAAAATGTACATACCGAAAAAACATCTTACATTTTTTTTATTTTCCTTATGGAAGTTTAGTTGGGTTTCCTGCCAGTCTTGGGACAGGGGTTTCGGCAGCACCTCAGGCAAAGGTGTACGTCATAGTACGACATGTGGTGATATGCGAAGTATTCCGGGACCTGGTAACAGGAGCACTTGGCAGCGCCAGGGCCTAGTTTCTAGAATGGGATATTATAGAGATTTCAATATAAAGAAGTCAATTGGACGCTACGATCTGGTATCATTTTAAGTCGGGATCTGCATAAGATTGAGGATAGATTGATCATAAGTTGTTATTATGTTAAACTTATATAGCGTGTAAGCTACACACGAAAGTAGAGGCAGCGCGGACATCGAGAAAAAATCTAACAATGTATTCAATTTTGATCCTTATCCTTATTCAGTGCTTTTTAGGGTAATAGGTAAGCCTAACGCCGTTCCGTATCCACTGCAACAAAATGAGCTATCGATACCTCTCCAGCTGTCCATCGGAATATGCCATTGGGTATACAAGGTACTTGCTCGAATCTCTCAGGAACAATATGCAGAGGCAATGCGTGGCCGTATTTTCGACACTGAAACAAATCATAAGGTAAGTAGATTCTTATTAGTGCTCTAGTGACCTAAAAGATCAACAAAATGAGTCCAAAATCGTTTACCACTTCCTCATCGGGAACACAGGAGGGATGCTTTTGTATGGAGTGTAGGTATGACAGTCACCAAGTAGCTGGTATGAATTTCCACTTGTTTATATAAAAACGTCGGCAAACTAGTGCGCGACCTGCCTGATGTTAAGCAATTACCGCAGCCTACAGTTGCTTAAAATACCAAAGGCTTGCTCGCACGTTTCGTACCTTAAGTGGAGTGAGACAGATGGTTGGGAAGGGGGGGGTCTCCCGGGACTTAGCTTTATACCTTACTAGCTGTGCCCGCGACTTCGTCCGCGTGGAATTTAATTGACAAAGTTTCATACAAACTTTCATCCCCTATTTTATGCCCTTGGGGGTAGAATTAATCAAAATCCTTGCTTAGCGGATGCCTACGTCATAACATCAACCTGCATGCCAAATTTCAGCCCGATTCGTCCAGTGGTTTGGGCTGTGCGTTGATAGATCACTATGTCAGTCAGTCAGTCAGTCACCTTTGAGGTATATATATTTAGATAAACTAACATACATATTTATATTCTAACATTAACACTTAACTAAACTGTGGGTGGTGACGGCGGCAATCTCCCCCGAAATCGCCTAAACACCACACCCTTCGGCCAGTAGTCTTCCTTATAAGAGCTCTATTCAATTGGCTACAGGTTAGCTCTACTACCAGCTCTACCACTCTTCAACTACTCCTGAACAAATAACTTTGGCTCTACTTGATACTTAATTCAAAAGTGTACTTACATCATACAAAGTGGGTGTGCTAGGGTTGCTATCGCTGGGGCAAATGTAACAGGGACACAGATCACTTGGTTCGGTCTTGCTGTCTTTTTTCCCGGAGTCACCCTTGTCATCACTCGATACTCCTTTGCCTGAAGAATGTCTCTTACACAGGTGTATAGTGTGCGGTCTGAGAGAACCTATAGTAGTACTTAAAATTTTGCAGATCGACGACATCGCTAATAATTTGATTCAGGCGTCCTATTCTTGTGTTTTCGCCGTCATTTTATTATATTGTCAATTTTAGTGGTAGTATTCGCTATTTTTATTGTTGTAGGTAGCCATACAATTTTATATAAATTAAGGTTACAAAAATATCATGTTGTTGACCTTGACTTGTATTCTCTTTGCTTGACATTGGACGCCATCATTCTCTTTGGACGCCATCAAAGAGATTACCAAAGAGAATAATATACTCTAATGCTACGTGACGCCATCAAAGAGAATACTCTAACTTGGTGATTATAATTATCTTTGGAGAATACAAAGAGATTACAATACTACGTATAGGTACAACGGTCGCCATTTAGGCTATTTATTTGTTTTCATCACAGGTTTTCATGGTTTTCGGATCAGTGCCCTAGTACCTTAGCCATTGGCAGCATTCGGGAGATCAAAGGTAGATCAAACCTGTGGATCATACAATTTTATTGTTTTGGGGAAGGGATTTTGGGATGTGCACCCTACATTTTCGTAGGAAGGTATTTTACCCTTCGTTCGCACTGGACTAAACACGGTCACGAACATGGTGTTCTCTATTTTGTTATAAAATAAGGATTACATTTCCGTGTACATGTTTCGTTCGTTAGAACAATTGCCAAAGAGTAACTTTCAGAACCCAGGGCGAGATAAACCATATTTAAGGTGAAGGCGCCTGTCTAGCCCGCGAAATTTAAAATTTTCGAGTATTTTTATAGTTTATCCAAAATCTGAAAACATTTAAGACAACATTTTGTGATTTGCGACAAACACAGTACGGAGTGCGATTATTAATACATTTATTTTACTCTAAATATGTATTATCACGGTGGATATGATACTAGTAAATCACTAAATATACAAAAATTGCCAGATTATCCGGATAGCTGTCGTTCTTGAAATGTTTTAAAGTTGGATATATTAATAAATGCACTGCACACGGTCTTTGTCGCGAATTACAAAATGTGCCTATTGTCAGATTTTGAAAAATTTCTAAAAAAACCTCAAAAAATTTGACCTTCGCGGGCTAGATGGGCGCTTTAGCCTTAAATACTATGTACAACTTGAAAAAAATCTGTCCGTAGGTCTACAATGACGAAGGCTAAAATTAAACCAAACCGTAAAATTTTAAGTTTATTTTTAAACATCTAATAACTTTCCGATATTTTCCACTTTTTCTTAAGCTTTCAGGGAAACCAGAGCACAGTGAACCGCGTTCAGCAAAGTTTCATCACCAACAAAGGCAGCCCAGCCGCCGGGCCGCCGCTCGCCGCGGCTCCCTCGCTCGGCGCGGAGCAACCTGTATAACATTCACATGTCAGCAGCGTAACACCCTGAACAACATTTAGGTACCAGCAGTTTCATTCTCTCGCGGGGCTGCTGTCTACCCTGTACTGCATTGTTTCCTGACGAACCTCCGGAATTATTATTGTGCTGGGACATGCCGCCGCCTGTCAGCGGATTGCGACCTGGCCGGATACCTGCTGGGGTCTCAAAACAGTCCGCTTTGCACGGAGCGTCCCACACGCACGGTGGCGGCGGCTGCCAGTGAATACAACCAGGTCTCGTGCAAGGCTCTTCCTTTTCAACGGCCTTAGAAGCCTTCCGGGGTCGACCCCCAGGCCCGGCTCGGACTACGTTGTCGCTCGGTGCTAACTCTTTAGTTTCGAAACGCTTGAATATGTTCTCTAACATTTCCTGGTCACATGGCAGCACTGAAGCTTGCACATTGGACGATCCAGAGCCGCAAGTACACGAGCACTTGCCACCATTGCCTGTTGGAGGTTTCACTGCAACCGCGCCCGTAGTGCAGATACATGAATGTGCGGCGCCCCCACTACCGGCTACATGCGTAGGTACAGCGAATGCGGTTAGACACTTACAGCATTTTCCGGTCTTCTCAGCAGAAGCATGCCCATCTGGAAGGATCCCCTTCAGTTCGCAAACAATAAATAGTTTCCCGCTTCCAGAGCTGGAGTCAGAGTGACCGCCTTGGCCACCACCGCCTTGCGCTCGCATATGCGCCGCCAACGGAGTAGGATCCGCGAGACCTCGAGCGCGCGCCAGCTGACTGGGTGCACACAATGGGTCGGGCAATACAAGACAGGAGGGTTCGCCACCACAACCAGTCCTCCGACAGTCGTGCTGGAGCCCATTACGTTTTATACAATGACAACTATAGTACATAATGCCGCCCCGCAGCTCACGACTCTTGGTTCTCTTCAACTGATTTTCTCTTTGATGCTGTTTTTCTGATCCACCCTCCTCCGCTCTAGAACCTCCTTCGAACGCTTGGCCTCTCTGTGGAACAATGGAAAAAACATGTTAAAATTTAAACCCCTGAACTGAAGTCACACTGTCCGCCGTGAGCGATCGAATTGAATTACCCAGAGTTCTAGAGCTAAGGAGGAGCCTCGTTAGCCAGCCGGCTACCACTGAGATACGAGATCGAAGTCGCTGAATCGTGTGACGTAGGTCTTGCCGGGCGGCGGGCGACGCACGCACGGCGGACAGGGCGCAGGGCACGGAGGGGGACAGGGGCCCGCCCGGCACAGGTAGCGGATCGACCCCTGCTGGAAGAACTGGCAATCTTGCAACCCATTGCGCTTGAATGCTGATCTCGGCAGACACTGCAGCTGAATATTAACACGTCTATTAGATTTGACGACGCTTGCCTATCGATACCTTAAAAGGGTGCTGTAGTATACACTTACCGCTGGACCGCAGTCTTCGTATTTATAACATACCATGGGACCACAAGGTGAACACCTGTGAAAAAAATACCAAAATTAAATTTACTAAAATTACTGTTAATGCTAATCTTCCTACGATAAGATACAATGCCTGGGATTTTTTTTAATGTGGTCATGTTTCCGCGATTCCAATAGATTTCGCAGAAGAATGGTTTTCCGAATTCTCGCATGCTACAGCTGCCTACGTGATCGGAGGAATAAAAATACAACCAATATGCGACCCATACTTACATTTTGGAAATGTATTGATTAGAAGAATCCTATAGGTGCCAAAGTCAGGAAGCTGTTTTTAGCAGAGGAGGGGGGTTTTATATGATAGTTTTATTTTGGTTTGTATAAAATTACATTAGTTACCACAAAAATTTAGATAGGATATTTTAATTTTATAAAATTTTACAAATTTTTCTTAAAAAAGATACATCTATCCTACGTGAATGCCAATCAGGATCTGTCAGTTTCTCGATTTTCTTTTTCGGTCTTTTGAGTTTTCTATTTTTTGAATATTTACGAACGGCCAGTGTCATCGGCATCACACACAGTGGTTCATCAGGTGGAAAAAAAATGTTCGAAGAAATTACTGTATATATTTTTTTCACTTCTTGTCGGTTACAAATCTTTCCTTCACCAAGGTCGCATTCTGCAGATGGTACTTAGCGCTTCTGCGTGGGGATTGGCACAATGCGTCCAGCAAGCGACCTGCGATGGCCGGCATACGGGCGCTGGCAGTACTGAGCACAAAGGGGAGCTCTGACAACCGCTTCGGCGGCAATCGTACTGAAGCCCGTTTCTTCGTAAACAGAAGCAGTCCGTGTACAGAATGCCACCCCGTAGCTCACGGCTCTTACAAGCTCGGAGGGGGGCACATCTTTCATATTTCATTTTGAACTTTCTGTAAGAAAATAAATTGCAAGTAAGTAGGTACTTACGTCTTTTTAAGTGTTGCAGGTGTAGATCATATTTGTCTATAAATAAAGCTTCTGGGCAAATCCCAAATTATCGGGTAAAACCGTTTCTGGTTTTAGATTAATACTTATAGATAGGTACTTAAACAAAAATTGTATTGATTTAAATAACTATATTAATACATAAAGGGAGGACAGATATGTATCTAAATTCTACCTACCTGTATAAGTACCTACTTTGTGAAATGCTAACAAAAAAATTTCATGAATAATTAATTTTTAATTGCTTTAAAGCATTCTTAGAAGTATTTTAAAAAACACTTTTTATTATTTTATTAATTCACTTAAAATTTTGTGTGCTCACGCAAAAATGGTTCCAATAAGAGTAAAAACACTACTAGATAAATTTCAGGATGGTCACGATTCCGTGACCGTTGTGATCTTTATCTTTACAAATATTATACAAATAAATAAAATTGGAGTGTCGGTTTGTAATATCAACATAAGACCTTTTCACTAAATACATATGAAAGTACATACGACAGTTATAGCAAAAAATCATTTTTTTTGTGTCTGTCTGTCTGTATGTGTGTTTGTTCCGGGTAATCTCCGAAACGGCTGGACCGATTTTGACGAGACTTTCACTGGCAGATAGCTGATGTTATAAGCAGTAACTTAGGCTACATTTATGTTAGAAAAACTAAATTTAAAAATATGGGTCCTGTCGCGCGACGAAGTCAGCTAGTTTAACAATATAACTACTAGTATTTGCAGACCTATCTGTATTTAAAAAGTATACTATACCTGTTATCTCACCTCTCTACCAAATTCCGTTCAGCGGTTTTTGCATAATGCTCAGCCAAAAATTAATGACTAGCTGTTGCCCGCGGCTGCGCTCGCGTGATACTTAGATGAAATAAGAGTAGCCCAAGTTACTCCGAATAGTATCAGCTATCTGCCAGTGAAAGTCCAGTCAAAATCTGTCCAGCCGTTTCGGCGATTAGTCGAAACATACAAACAGATACAATTTTAAAATGTGTTTATTTGTTATAGTACCGTATATAGACTTTCATTTTCATTTAGTAAAAAACATTTTTTTTGACATTACAAACAGACACTTCAATTTTAATTATTTTTATACATTTATTATATAATGATTTATTTATTTAATGATGAATTATACGTGTTTTATCTTTAAGACAAATATTGAAAACCAAAGAATCGTTGATTCAATTTTATGAATTTGCTTACAGACTTACATTGAAGACAAGCCTCTTCAAATCTGTTTATTATGTAGGCACCGTTCACTACATCGATCACAGTTATTTTATTCTCATGCTAATCCATAAGAGTATTATAATAATTATTATCATATTTCTTGACACGTACCTGATAGTAGTTAATTAATATTTCTTACATGTTGGAGTACAGAACAATGTGCTTTGCAGGGCTTAATACTTTAATTTGGGTCCATATTCTGCTCGGGAACTTTCTCGTTAAAACTTGACGCAAATGGACAATTAATATTTGCGTTTGTGTAACAGACAGCATGTTTTAATCCTTCTTTATTATAAATGTAAATCAACGTGTTTGAAGAATTATTCATTAATGTTAGCTGTACTTTGTTTTTAGTTTTATTTTCTTCTGTTGACACTCGATTATGTTTATTTTTGGTTGTTATTTTATGCTTATGACCTTGCTTTTCCAATTTCAGTTCAGTTTCAGGCCCGTTTTTATTGCAGCAAGGAAATAGTATTCCGATATTTTTAGGATCTTTAGGTGGCCGTGGTAAATCACTTAGTTCGAAGCATGAAATTTCGTCATCACATTCAATACAAAGAACGTTTAGTTTTGGTTTGTAGTCTATACAAAAATTGAACTCCATTTTTTAAATTTTATAGCGACCTTAAATATCTAGACGAGCAAGTCTTATTTTATTTCCAATGAAAGGTTGTATTAAGATTTAGCATAAAATGTTATATTTCAAACATCTTACTTTATAGTTCATCCAAACAAAGTAGAAGGCATAGAAAAGAACCAGCATATTATCCAAATTTGTCAATTTGGTACGGGACACATTTTTTGTGAGATATTAATAAAATAATAATATTGATTTATTTATGCATTGTCGCAATGACGGACCAGTGTGTGATACTATATAACCTTTTTAACATATTTTTTTCTATCTTGTAAAGTATACTTTTTACAAAAAAATACTGGCAATCTACATTTCTTAATATTAAATCTTAAATATCAAATTTCTTTTTTCAAACCATATCCGAGGTGTTCTTAGCACGTAAGTTAGAAGCAAAGGTCAGTACAATAAAATCCCTCAAGTGATACACACAAAAAAGAAGTAAAAAAAAATCAAAAGCTTCTAAAAAAAGTCTATAAAAACGTGGTTTATCCGCATACTTTGAATACGCTTCATCGAGTTTTAGGACTTCAGTACTCTTCATCCAATAGTTCAAGATGTAAGTTCTTACCGAATGTTGAGGTCAACAAGAACCTGGGGTGTTTTAAGGTAACCTTACTCACCTTTCCGATTTCTTATTCCAGGTGTTGCGGACCTTGCGGACCTTGCGGAGGCTGCTGTGGTGGCGGTTGCTGCGGAGGCTGCTGCTGCCCATGCATTACAATCTACACTTGCTGTACTAAGATCTGCTAGTGTAGCATCGCAGTGACGTAGCAACCCTGTTGGAAGTCTGTACAGACGAGCCATGGCGTCTGCAGCGACTCCGTGTGGGCGTTTGCTTCACATGCACTCCATGTTTGTCTTCAGAAGTACACTTTCCAGTGCCGTCTTGTGGAAATAAACTACTATAAGTGTAACCTGCTTTTTCTTCATACTTGAACCTAGGTAGGCTCACCAGATGCACATCAAGATACAGTTAGTCAGGTCTCGTCTTTCATTGGCCATCCCACTCGATAGGAAATTTTTTGAATGTAACATCTGTCTGGCTATGATTTTGTTCGTATAAAACTTCAGAGAACTCTGCTGAACTCGGCTCTCTCGTGAGATGGGCTCTCTCGTAGGATGACAGCAAGAAAGTTCAGGGACCTCTGTATCAGACTCACTTTTTTGGATATAACATGTCGGGCTAGGATTATGTGCGTAGCGTATTGTCGCCTGCTCTATAATGAAGCTCTATTAGGCGCTACGGCAGATCATGATAAATCGATCAATCGTGTGCGCGTCAGACGGACACACGCTGTCGAATCCCCTTGTTGTCGCCGCCGTTCACTTCTTAAGAGAGTGCGCCCCTGGCGTTTCAGGGCGTACACGACGTCCATAGCGGTGACAGTCTACCTGGCTACTAAAAAATCATTATCTGAGTTAGAAAACACAAGCCCGATTCAAGCCCGATTCATGACTAGAGTCATGAACCTCTTAGAAGAGGCCATGGCTGGCGGCGTAACCGTGAGGTCGGAGCTGCCAAACTATCACCACGGCATCGACATGTACGAGATAGGTTTCAGTGGACCGCGCGCCGCCCGCGAAAGATACACGCGTAGACCTAGCTCTGTATTGGTCAGATCGATTTGAGTACCTACGCCATAATGTCATTACCAATATCTGACTTGGACACTAGTGCCAGTTGCTGACAAACTACAGTTGCTTGACTAATCGAAAGTTTGAGGACCACGCGAGGACCAATGGTTGACTACGCTATGTTCGCTGGTATCTAGTGACAACGCGGACAACCTATCGGCAACGAGTGGACGTCGGCTTGAGCTTATGACGTTTATGCTGTACCACTATGCATGCGTCTGGATTGAGAGCCCCATTCATTTGTTCAACAATTTATAAACGAGTATAACTTAACGTCTTCACTTTGTTTCGCAAGAAATTAATGAATGGGCCCTCAGTCCAGAATAAATTATCCGTCCTATGGTGAGACACCAATTCCTCCTTTGAATTGGGAAGGCGAACCCTTCAATTCTATAAACTGTTCCTATTGAAATTACTTACTTGTTTCTTCATAATATGTTGTGAAGACCTTACCTAATTAGTAAAAATATCTATGAATAAAACGGAGCGTAAACTCATTTTCTTTTTATTATCACTCAACAACAGCACAATAGAGAATGTCTTCGCTGCCGGCTGTCACTGCCGCCCTCACCGGGGGCGGCGACAGCGCGCACCGAGCGGCCATCAACAGCCGCCATCAGCAGATCTTCGTGCAGCACGTGTAGATCGTGATCTTGGGACATCCGCAAGGCCCGCAACACCTGAGTGAGAAGGCAAGTCATTATTAAGACTTCTACACAAGACACTTAAGAAAAGAGTAACTTTGGAGCACGTAAAACTAGTGGAATAAAGCCAACAAAAGCAATGCCAAATAGCATCAATCGAAATCCTCTTTTAGGTTTACGGATCGCTATATGCGACCTGTAGTACATTCCGTACATTCCTGGATTGCAAGTTGTCTGGAACTCTCTACTGCCACTAAAAATAGCATGAGCATACCTGGTGCAAGGTGCTAGGATCAGAATAAAGAAATAAGAGCCTTAGCACATAACTGATAGGGGAACTTACATTTTGCTAAGATTTTAATAAGCTTCTCTCGTAACGTGAAAAACAGGCAGGTAGGTATTTGATGCGGAAAAACTTGGGACGCTATGTAAGTACTTAAGTAGGTAATAAAAATGTTATTATTATTATTATGCTGTTGGAAAATGATTTATATTTTTTACTTATTTTATACGTGTTGACACGGTAAATTTTTATAAAAACTGAAGACTTGTGACGTTTGCGTTCCTTGTTAACTTTCTTTGTAATTCTAGAACTCCGTATATTTGAAAATTGAATTGTGCATCGGCCAGTAATATCGAATACCTATCAAGGTTAAAACTGAGGCACTTTACCTGATATTTCGGGTTCCGTTCATCAAAAGGAAAAACGGGTATGGCTATCTGTCACATTTATTTTTCTCGGAATAGGTTTAACGTAGAAACAAGAAATGTGGTACTACATATTAGGTAGGTAGGTATAGCAAAAAGACACTGGGTTTTCAGAAATCAATCACAAAATGGTTGGCGGCAAAAATCTTTCTGTTTACAAAAACTTCAGTCTTTGCTAACGCAAGCGAGCAATCAAGAGTTGCTAAAAACACATTTTCTAATAACCAGTCATCGTTAAGCGTCTATGTCTGGATTATCAGTTTGAAGTGCTAAGCATTAAATGAGAAAACTCCAAAAAAAATCATAGAACAATGAGAAAGGTACGGAACCTGCGCTGCGTACCCGACTCTTACTTCCCCTGTTTTTTCGAGAAGACAGCCATGTTTTTCTTCTAGTCGTTGAGAAAACTGACAAAAATTTCAGTATTATTTTCGAAAATTCAAAAATAAAAATTTTTTGCTTTACTAATATATAAATTTATTTATTTTCAAAATTTCAAGTGCTCATTTCGTAGTAAACTTCAGATAATGTGTTCGCCAGAGGTAAATTACGTCTACAGGGATCAACCTGAACAATTACCATGCCTAACAGTTCAGGTTAGTGCAATCTCACAACTAAATCATTTGAATCAGTAAGTAAAATGCTCATACAAGTTTTTTCTACGCTTTGAGCGATTTTATAATTTACCTACCGTTGCACAAGCATTATCGTGGACGGTAATATCATCAAGGTGGTCAATAGGAAAGCAAAATGTATGGAATTGTATGAAAACGCTTTGAAATTAGGTATTTTCAGTTTGCAGTTGACGGTAACTGTAAAGTTGCACCCTCACCGAGGAGTATCCGCCTGTAATGTAGGTAACAGTTTAGATTCCGGCATGCATAGCATCAGAGATTGAGGAGAGCTGAACATTTATGTATTGTAACATAATCCTCAACATAGAATCTTGGATTATTATAAAATAATAATTTAGCCCTTTGGCCGTCCCACTCCTGGGCACGGGCCTCCCCTCAACACGAGGGAGATTCAGGCCATAATCCACCACGCTGGCCCAGTGCGGGTTGGCGAATTTCACACGTCTTTCGAAAATTGGTTAGATCTTCTAAGACATGCGGGTTTCCTCATGATGTTTTCCTTAACCGTAAGCAAGTAACAATCATATAGAAATTATGATTGGCACATAGATTTCGAAAAATCCAAACGTGCGAGCCGGGGTTTGAACCCAAGACCTGGTGCCCGCAAGACGCGGGCTTTAACCAATCGGCTATCACAGCTTATCACGTTGCAGGCATATACTTTATACATGAGAATGCGCTTAACGCACCGTTACCAAGCCGTGGCATAGTTTCCGACACATATGAATGAACCCAATTAATATAATGGTCGCCCGATTGTTCGTAAGCCCGACGATGACCGACTTTAACATCACTATTTCTTATCGCTTCTCGTTGGCCGTGGTATATACCGTGACAAACAACGCTGGATGTAAGACTTTATCCTTACGATAAATAAGTATTCTCATCCTCAACTCCTGAAGCAACATCAAGAGTGCCAGTTTCTTCATGAACAACGAAAATAAAAGCAACAGACAAAAACAGCTCTAATTGTGAAGAAAATCCAATTTAAAACCGTTACTTTAAAACATTACTTTGGCTGTTTCTTCCTTTCTTCTTATCATAGTGCCTCTCCAACTAGTGAAGGTTAGCAGTCAGCTCCGCTTGTATCTCTGGGTTTTTGGCGAGGTTGAAAAGCTCCCCTGCACTTGAGACTCCCGTCTTCCTTTATCAAAGGTTAATTGCAACGGAGAAGCTGTCCATTAAATGTATGATCTCCACAGGGCCCGAAGTGTTTGCCATGCGGTATGGACTCGGTGACGGTGCGCCGGCCGCTGATCGTCCACGACAGCACGTTCGACTACAGGCCCACCAGCTTCCCCGGCATGCTGCTCAACAACCAAGACAAGAAAGTGCGGTACCAACTTATAAACTACGAACGACCGGTATGTTTATATGGATACTTCGAATATTTTCCCGACACAGGGGATGGCAACATGACAAAAAAAAATATGTATAAAAAATACGATTTATTGGACCTACAGCTACGCAGTTGATGCTTAAAAAACATAAATGTTAGAGAAATAAATTATTATTTACGTGGCGTCGTACGTAGCTGCGACCAACAACGAGGTCCGCTCTAAGCTTAGACTTCTGGTTCTCAGCTATGATAAAACTTTATCAAAGGCTCTCAGCAATATGTTGGAGGGTGTAGCAAAGAACGCATATATTCAGAGCAGTTTTCTAATATTTACTTCCTTTAAGTTTTTTGCACACATTATGGTATAACAAAACTAATTATGCTTTTTCCCAGCTATATAGGTCACGTGATTGGGCCCAAGACTACGTCGTCGACTAATAACGTACCTACCTTATTTGTATTGATGATGTCTATCAATGACAACACTGATCGTGACGTAGTCTTGGGCCAACGTATCATTATTGTACCATGGCCCATGGCACACACCATAACCAGTGTTTGCGTGTTTATGTAGTCACACATATTGTAAAGAAAGATACATTTTGGCCGAGAGAAACGCATTTTCTTATTATTTCGTCCATGGCTTGACATGTCTTTTGGCCAATTCTCGAAGTAGGTAGGTACACGTTATGATGAAGCGTGTTTTAATTTTGTCCAAGATGAATTAAGTATCTAAAATAAGGTTTATTTTCAGGTGAAATCGCACTATCCGTCGTGCGCGCCTTCTTACAACTGATGCTGAAATGTAGGTTCGTTAAATATAATACTATGTTAATAGCTGTTAATAGTTATTCCCTTCAAAACCTAAACTTCGTTCCAGCGGCGTTCGGAAAAAATAAGTATGGGCTGGAGGTGAGCGCAACACAGTGTAGGTTAACCAACCCTATTGTCATATGTTTACGGTACGGTCAAAAATCATTGAACTAACTCAAGGTTCAATCCTCGGCCTTAGACAGGACATGGGAAGGGAGAGCATCGGTGGAAAATTGAAGAAGCTTTCTTCCTTCTATAAATAAACAGGTAAAATGTGTATTATAAAGTTGGGGACTACTACACACTACTGGTAGCAAGGAACCAGGAACATTTACGCTACCTACAGGTAATGAGGCCACTTTCTTGCGGCACTCGTGCGTGTGTGGACCTCTTCATAATTATTGGGACTATTCCCTCCACTTACTTCCAAAGAGGTTTTTGATTTGAATTGTACCAAAGACAAAATGACGTGTGTCGTCACTAAATTATTTGAAAATGGAATTATCACGAGACATGCGTTTTGACATCTGACTGTGGTTCAAACTTTTGGAAAAGCAGCAAAAATTAGCAGAGTGAATGTTTAAAAAAATATTTCAAATAAATATTGAATACTTATATTGCGAAAATTTATACAGAAAATGTGCGACCGTATGAGCGTTATTAGCCGATTACAATCAGTAATGTCGGCGATTCGGTAAGACAAATTATTTTTGTAAATAAAAACTAGGCTTTCCCCAGACCCGAGAAAATTACGAAAAGGCCATTTCCGAAATTTACCCCTGCGGTAAGCGAGTTCGCAACCATCCGGTGTAGTGAAAGTGTTGCCTTCGCTCTAACCACAACGCCAAGCGGACTTCAAACGACTTGACAGGAGTGACAAAACAGTTTTGCTGACAAATTTTAATAGTAACCCGTGCAGGCTAGGTCTGATTGCAATGCTTGTTTCAGTGGATGCGGTGGGTGTCAGGGGCCATGCTGTGCACCTTGCAGCGCGCCGTGCTGCGGCGGCTGCGGGAGCTCGGGCTCGCTCATCACAGTATACAGTCAAGTAGCACATATCCAGTGACGCGTGCCCGCTCGCGACACGACTTTCCAAGTCATTTATAACTTTAAACGTTACTAGTTTTGTTTTCGCACATCGATTTCGAAAAATCCAGAGGTGCGAGCCGGGGTTTGAACCCAAGACCTGGTGCCCGCAAGACGCGTGCTTAACCAATCGGCTGTCACTGCTTCAATCATAATTCAATTATTTTATAATATTTTTTTTTAATCATAATTTCTATATAATTATCACTTGCGTACGGTGAAGGAAAACATCGTGAGGGAACCTGCATGCCATAGAAGATCTAACCAAATTTAGAAAGACATGTGAAATCCGCCAACCGGCACTGGGCCAGCGTGGTGGATTATTGCCTGAACCCTCCTCGTGTTGAGGGGAGGCCCGTGCCCAGGAGAGGGACGTGAAAAGGGCTAAATTATTATATACTTTTATTTTTTATTTTAGTTATGTTTTGCAAAATTGATGGATTCCATATCTTCAAAATCATAATAATATTAATAATTTAATAGCATTCTTTAAGGAGAGGTGTTTCTGTCTAAGGATTGAAGATTGCTCAGGATATTCTTGCATATTTTTCTAGTTGATATTTGAGTTCAGTCTGCAGAGTAAAAGCTAGTACCTTAACGTAGCAATAGCGACGTTTACATTCCAATTACTTTACGTAAGAACTGCCCCAAGGTTCCAGAAAATCAGTAGCCTTCTTTCGAATGGACGCTAACTAGATAATATTGAGAATCTGTCAGTGGGCGTGTGTGCTTTACTGATTATCGCCTTTCCCAACAGATGCTGTGCTGGCTGTGGGCCAGCCGCCGCAGCCCGTCGCCGCGTTTGACAAAGCCGTCATAGCTATCGGACACCGCCGCGGGTCCTGCGTAAAAACCTGCTGAAGAACTAAAGAAGATTTAATAATTAATTAAGAAAAAGTGTCCGGTACAGTGAAGTTCTGTGCTGTTGTGTAACCCACTCATTTGTAACGTGGAAAATGACAATAAATATTGGAATATTAAACTATGTTTTTTGTTATAATAATAATAGGTAAGTACTTAGCAACTTATTTAAAACAATTAGGCCTAGAAGCTCTTGTAGGTTAGGGGCTAGGTGGAAAATTCTAAAAGTCATTCTAGTAGAGCTTATTTTTACAAACCCCCTTTTTGAGATGTATTCTGAATTTATAAAACCAAAGAAATTGTAATAATTTGATGAATGTATTGTTCCAAATGCACCAGAATTTCCCTGTAGCCGCAGCCCTGTCTACGTGGAGTAACAAGTAAAAAGGAGTCCAATAATTGGACGTAGACTTGCAAAATGGAACCAACCCACACACTCTTTTGCAAACTAAAACCTACCTAGATTTGCTAACCAAGGTTAGTTTTGGTCTATAGGAGTGCATGTGGGTTGATTTCGTTCTGCAAAAGGATATCAAATTGTTATTTCAAGCAGCATAACTGCATAACCCTGTAAGCCAAGCTCTCGTTGCGCTTGGCATAGTGGTTCGAGCGTAGCCCCCTTGGGCCCATTTAGGTGTAATAAGCTAACTTATTACACCTAAATGGGCTAGATACCATCGAGGAAAATTTTGGAAATGGCCGTTTAGTATTTTTTCCCGGTTTGGGTATCTCTGGGACTGAAGTCCAATTGTAAAATCGTTGCTTAGTTTGGGACCCAACACTGTTGGTGTGTTCGTCTAGCGATATTTATTTATTTAAGTATTTAAACTAATAAACTAATGAAGACAATTTCGCATTTATAATAACTACTTCTATGAGACTCGTATACACATAATTCAAAACCCTTAAAATATGTACAGTCAACATAAAAAAATAATTGTTGACCCCATGTTGATACCGAAGTTGTTTGGTAATTGCATAGAGAATACAATAAACGGTAATTGAGTATGTCAGTAGGGACCTACCTTTTTATTTTTACAGCTCTCAGAGGTGGTTCGGTGTAGAAATAACAGCTAGGTGCATTAAGGAAATGAGTAGTAGGTAACCGATCATTTTGAAACATTTGTGTTCACCACTTATTTTTGATGCTGACTCTACGAAGTACGTGATAGTCTAGATTTCGTTCCTTAACCAAGACGATATTGAACCAACTAGATTCAAAAATTAATCTAGTAAGGCACCGGCCTCTATAAATACAGCCCACAAGCTTCCCAGCACTCATTTTGTTTAACAACATCACCTAAGTTCGGTCTAACTCTTTTTTTAAATTAACCAGTTAATTTCAACAACAGTTTCAATATGCCGGGGTGCATGCCTGTCTGTTATCCGTGTCCTCCGTCTCCGGCTTGTTATCCACCAATGTGCCCGCCTGTTTGCGGACCACCTTCGTATTGCGGGCCACCGACACCCCTCATCTGCCAGAGCAAGCCCTCGCCATCGCCCCGCTGCTATCCAGTAAACCCTTGCATTAACATCTACAGTTGCAATACTCAAATTATGTAAATCTAAGTGAAGAAGGAAGATATGATCGCCGGTTCTTGAATTGAAATTGTGTGAACCATGTTTATTTACAGTGTCTGAACGAAAGTAAATTGAATTTAGGAAGAATATTTTTGTTTTATTTGTGTGCCAACAGAAAGTGCTATATTTTCTTTAGATTCTTCGATAAGTAAGGTGGTACCTATACACTAGTGTTGCATGCCTTATAAATTCCTGAAATAAGTATCTTTTATATTTTACTAGCCGAGCCCGCGACTTCGTCCGCGTGGAATTTAACTTAACAAAAAAGCCCACTCCCGCGTTTCGAGGTCGCGCGACAGGACCCATTTTTTTATTTTTTCTGAAATAAAAATAGCCTAAGTTACTCCTTATAACATCAGCTATCTGCCAGTGAAAGTCCCGTCAAAATCGGTCCAGCCGTTTCGGAGATTAGGTACCCGGAACAAACACACAGACAGACACAGACAACAATTTTTTAAATCGCGTTTTTGCTATAGGTGTCGTATGTACTTTCATATGCATTTAGTGAAAAGGTGTTATTTTGATATTACAAAGAGACACTCCAATTTTATTTATTTGTATAGATAAATAAACTCATACGTCTAAGCCCTAGGTCTAAGCCCACCACACGCTCCCACCACTGTTACTCCTATAATCCGCCCGGATCTTCAATGATTTCCTATCGATACGTATGAATTAGTCAATAATAATAGATGAGGCATATTAGGATTAAACAATAATTTTGAAATGACGGCGATCCTACTTTTAAAGTAGGCAATACTACCTACCTATAAAAAATATACGCATATAAAAAAAAATTGTGTAAAATAATTTATTCACAAAACTCAACCGAAAAACTCAACATACACAGAGCGTCCTATATCTTGTTCATCAGAAGAAGAAACAGCTATGACGCAATGCTATATCAGCGGGACTGAAACTGGGCAAACGGTAGGCTCTGCACCCTGAAATAAAACAATAAGTTCATATTTTAGTGTTACGTAGAGTAAGATGTTAACAAAAGCAAGTAGGCAGACGTGATCTATTATAAACATAAGTAGGTACATTTAAATTGTCAACATAGGTCTCTAAGCAGTCAATAATAGAGAGCATATGGCTATTAAAGTTTAGTGGCTACAGCTAAGGATTAAACGGGCTGAGTTGCCACTTAAAGCGATTTAGTAAGATTGCACCTGTGTCGTATTATTATAAGCCATTCTAAAGACCGAAGACCGAACTTGTTTTGTTTATAGTATGTACCTACTTCATTCTACAAATTAGTTGTCAGGGCATGTCGTGAAGTTGCGAATCGGGGGGCAGGTCTCTGGGAAACAATAACTAAGTAATCCCAAAAGTTCTCACCACGTTAATCATGTTAACCGCTTTGTACCGAACAGCAGGGTTACTCTTTAAAAAGCAAGACGCAGGAGTGCCACTCATTCTAGTCTGGAACACGCTGTCGTGCGTAATCAATGGCCGACGTCGTGTCACTGGGTCTAGCTCGGTAGTGGGGCAGCAACTGCGGTTTACTGGCAGGCAAGGATAGGGAGCAGGGGGAGCCCGAGGGCAGATGGGACGTTGTTTCGGAAGGATGGGTGGTGGACACTGAGGATTGCAGCAAGGAAGTACTGGCTGGTAGCACCTCGTTGGATCTGGGCAAGGTTGAACCTGTAAATAATAGAACATTGTTGTTTTAACATGGGGACACATAACAATAAGGCCTAGTCAACATAGTTAGATAGGTACTTAATTGCAGACTAATGTTTCCAATAGCTTATAATAATTTTAGCATAGGGTAATTACCGGCGGTGGGTCACAGGGTGGAGGCGGTGGGCAACACGGCAAAATTGGTGGGTATTCAGGAGGCACCGGCTGTGGATATGGTGGGGGCTCAGGCGGCGGGCATCGACGCAGTCTACAGGGCGGTAGCATCGGAACAATTGGTGGCACATAGTCTGGTAAGATGGGCGCTGGACACGGCCTGTAGACAGGGCGGCAAGTACATGGCGGGCACGGCGTGCAAGGCGTCGGCGGTGGACAGCAGGGCTGGCAGCACGGCGCAGGCGGAGGACACGAATAGGTACACGGACCTACTCCACATGGCAAGATCGGTGGACATGTGGGGCAAAAACACATGGAACACATTACAATTATTGAAAGGTACAATACTTTATTGACAAACTTATAATTTTAAGCCTTTTATAATATTATTATTTAATTTTTTTGTAAAAACATTTTTTTTACTTGACAATTTTTTATAATGATTGGAACAATTTATTTTTCTAGAAGAAAATCTAGTTTTTTTTTTAATTTGTTGCTAGTCATTACATACCGAACCTCTTTGTTTGTACCATATTATAATAAAAAAGTAGTTTCGAATAGAAGAAACAAAATCCAAGAGAAATATTCTCTTGTGTTGTCAAATGTTTGCTAAAGTCGCTTGAAAAGAAAATCAACACTTTTTTTATTAAAATATTTTATTGATAAACATAAAAATTGAAAAATCAAAATGAGTGCTCCGTTTTACAGCTACGATCCTTGTGTGTGCTCTGGACAGCCTTGCGGGGCTTGCTACCCGTACACGACGAGGCCATGTGCGGCGTCCAGCAATGACCTGGGTGTGTGTTCCACGTGCCCAGGCGGCGGGTGTTCGCCGTGCCCAGCTCCTGTTCGACCGTGCCCAGAACCTTGTCCAGCGATGCCAATATTACCATTTCTGCCTCCTTGCCCACCGCCTGATAAGGTTTGGTATTCCTTAAACTCTGTACTTCTTGAGGACTCCAGCCGATTATTCTGTGCGTCAAGGTTGGTCGCCGCTAACTTACAGACCGCGCGACTACAAATATAAAAAAAATTGAGTATGAGCGAGATAATCACTCGAGAGAATCGTAGCGGGCATCGGCGTCATCGATGTCTTTGAATCGGTTTGGATTTCCCGTCACTTGTGACGTCACAATAGGTGTAAAAAATCGTCTGTTCTAGTCTCTCAGCATTCTGTTTTAGTACTTATTGACTATAGGTTCGCTTGCCGACACATGCTTTTTACCCTGCGTTCGCACTGGACGAAACATGTTCACGAAACATGATTTTATCTTTATTTTATGACAACAAAAAACCAGTGCAAATGCAGTGCAGTCCAGTGCGAATTTAGGGTAAAAGTAGACAATAGAAGATTACAGGTGAACTGCAACTGTGCATATTGGCAGAAACTGCATAGTACTTGTTATTATATACTTAGGTAGTACGTTCTGTTTAAATTTAATCACGTTACGTGTATAACCTTGAGTTCTAATGCTTGTCATATCTTGGCTATTTGGCTACGCAGTTAATTTTTGGCACACTGACAAAATGCGTTCAAATTTTTACAGATTTCATATTTTTTAATAATATTTGTAGACTCTTAACAAATTTGACTAACTCTACTGAAACTGCAAATGTTTCTTATAAGTATATGTCTTCGATAAGAATTGCAAAAGTCCTTTGGCAGAGTATCTCACACCTATCCACCTCTCCGCCTGTTTTTTCACGAATACCGTCATTATTTGTATTGATGATATTTTTGTATTATGATTATTTTTTCTATGCGCAGCCTAACACACCGATTCCCGAACCGCCGCCCCTCAGAGAAACCATAGCCATACCCTGCTGCCGTCCGAACCGCTGCAAGCCCTGCCCGTGCTACTGCTGCACGGAGCCAGCGATATGCACGCCGAAACGCTGCAGCTTCCCAGGAGTCCCAGTCTGCTGCGGCAACTGCGGCCCGTGCATGCCAGTTTGGTGATGGAGTACTGAAAATTTTAATTGTTCGTGTCTGAATAAATCAGTCTAAGACTGGGATACTGTACTGTACTGTTTTTTTAATTTCGAAAGGAATATGCGGACCAATTGGTATTTCTGTATAGTGTTGCCCCTTAACCCTATCTATATCTATCTAAATATATGTGTCGCCGCCAACTAGCTTAATTCGCCGTTCAATTAACAGCCTAGGCACTTAACTAAACGGCGCCGTTCAACTAACGGCCTAAATGATATTCAGCCGTAGCGTCTGTTACAACATTTAATAAACTGGCTGGCTAATGCTTAGGCAACTGGTTGACATTTAAGTACACACAAAACTTTTTCAAAATACTACCCAAGCAGAACGACCTGGATGGGTTTAGGTTAGGGTTATTTTTTTATGACCCCACAGAAACCCCATCCGGCAAATAGATTCGGTGGATCTAAAAAAAGAGTAAAAAACCTAAGTACCTAATAAAATTATTCCATCAAAGTTGTTTTTTTTCGACGCCATATTGACCAAAGAGAATATAGAATATAGAGATATTGACAGTTTGGTGAGTTTCTGCGCTAGGTGGCAGAAAGCAGGCTGTCGCAACTTCAGAAGAAAAAAACGATCTATGAAATGGGGTAGAACTTTAATGGTGGACGTCAGAACTAAAACGTCAGTGGCCATCTGTCACAACTGATCACTCATCTCGTCAACAAATGTTTGTTTTCAATTTTGTTTCGGTGATTACTGTGAAAATAAGTGTTACTGGGTTGTTTTTATGTTATAGTTCTATGCAAATTAAGTTTAGAAACTTTATAACTTTACTAAGTACCTACCAATGAAATATAGAAAGTGTGATTTATGTGGAAAAATATCAGAAAGAAAAGCCAGTATAAAAAGTTTATTTAAGGCGAGATATCCCCTGGATAGTGATCGGTGAGTAGAATATTAACTAATTTACTAGGCCTATGTTTGATTTTGGGATTAAAAAGGCAGGTAATTCATAATTTCAAGAATAAAATAAAATTGTTCAGAAAAATAGTGTGGTGAAAAAATTTATCGATATTCGATATTATTATTTTTAGTTTTCAGAAAGGGGTCATGGTGAATGGAAATGAGGACTTAGTAAACATGCCCATCGCAAAACTGAATAATTTAAAATTTGTTTTTAGCAACCATTTAAAAATATATATATTTTCAGAAAAATTACTCAAATTTAAAGATAGTCGTTGCCCCGTCCTTACAACTGACTACTGAGCCAATATCAGATGACAAATTAATTGAATTTCCTTTCCACCTCTTTAAAGAACAGTGGACACCAAATAAAGTTCGATAAAGTTCATCGACAATAAATTTATACTCTTTACAATTATGCCTTTATTTACCTAAGGAGCAAATCCTTAAGTTAAATAATAATGTATTTCCTAATTTCAAATGTTTTACTCTTTCTTTATAGAAGTTCCGTCAACTTCATCAACTCCTACTGTTTACAATGAGAGTGAGCTTACTCCAATAGAAGTTCATACAAGTGGACCGCGCATTTGCAACAAATGTATCTATTTATGTTAAATATTGTTAATATACTTAAGTAGCCAGTTTTGGAAAAAATATGTATTCAACGTTTAATATTTCACATATTTTTAAATAAATGATTTGTTTTATTAATGGCTTTTTTATTTAACACAAAACCAAAAATGGTAAATGGTTGATTAGGTAATCCATCGATATCGATAATTTTCACCGTACATCCCTATTTCGTTCTTTATGTTGGTACACTGTATTATGGTTGTCAGTTTCGTTGTTATATTGGCCATAAATGGTAGCCCCATTTTAAAAGCAGGGTTTATTTTAATCTATGGAGTCCCGTCTCTTCTTACGTAGTATTGTATTCTCTTTGGCAGAAAGTAGAACTAAATGGAAATGAACAGGCTAGGCAGGTAATTAAACGGCAAGGCAAGTAGTTAAACGTCATCGATCCAAGTCATTTGCCTAGCTGTTTAATCAAATGGCTGACTATCATTCAGGCCACTAGTTGAACGGCGCCGTTTTGTTCAGTGCCCAGGCTGTTAATTGAACGGCGAATTAAGCTAGTTGGCGGCGACATATATAACTCAAAGGTGACTGACTGACTGGCTGACTGACATAGTGATCTATCAACGCACAGCCCAAACCACTGGACCGATCGGGCTGAAATTTGGGATGTAGGTAGATGTTATGACGTAGGCATCCGCTAAGAAAGGATTTTGATTAATTCTACCCCCAAGGGGATAAAATAGGGGATGAAAGTTTTCAAAATCTCTTTAACCAATGGCTTTTAAGCTCTCTTTAACCACGTATTTTAGCCTTAACTTCAAATCTCTGCGATGGTAGGTATGTACTCGTATTAATTTTCCGCGTAATCTCCCACTTTTGTGTAACTTCAGGAACATGTCACAATGTCTGTTGACTTTTTCCACCATTGGTCGCCTACTGCTCTAGCACGACTATTAATATAAAGGAAAGTTTTTTTTCTCTCCCGCTGGTGTGACCTTGGACAATTTGGTCGATGCACCCAAATTACTTGCTCTTTGAGTTAACTTTGAGTTTGACTATGAGCACCTGTGTCAGTTTAAGGTAAAGGCGCCTGTCTAGCCCGCGAAATTCAAAATTTTCGAGTATTTTTATAGTTTATCCAAAATCTGAAAACATTAAAGACAACATTTTGTGATTTGCGACAAACACAGTATGCAGTGCGTTTATTAATACATTTATTTTACTCTAAATATTATCACGGTGGATATGATACTAGTTAATCACTAAATATACAAAAATTGCCAGAATATCTGGATAGCTGTCGTTCTTGAAATGTTTTAGAGTAAGTTGGATATATTAATAAATGCACTGCACACGGTCTTTGTCGCGAATTACAAAATGTGCCTTTTATTATTGTCAGATTTTGAAAAATTTCTAAAAAACGTCAAAAAATTTGAACTTCGCGGGCTAGAGGGGCGCTTTAGCCTTAACGAAAATCTCTTTCATTCTCCGCACAACGAAACTACATCATAGTTACTCCTTGTAAATTACTTTCGCTTCTACAGATTTCTATGCATTGACTACTATTGACTTCTATATAATATGATACTATATGGAACATCTCAGCTTAAGGTGGTAGAGCCAAGGTGTAGCAAACAAAGGGCTGGCTCGACCGGGATAGTACCACCCTCTCACAGAAGATCAGAGTAAAGTCGCTATTATAGCTGCGTTTCGAACTATGAGTGAGAGCCAACAGCCTAACCCCTCCCTTCCCCCCCGTCTATCCCACTCCCCTTCAGGTCGGAAACGTGCAATGGCATTGGTATTACCTGTATTTACCGTCTATAGGCTTCGGTACCTGCTTAACATTAGGGGGTCGCACACCTGTTTGCCGACTTTGTTGCATAAAAAAAGCTTCTAAGATTGCCTGTTCGCCGTTTGGCGACTTGATTATGGTATTTGGCAGACTTAAGATAAATAGATTGCTTTTATAAAAATCTAAATAATAATCAATCACTCAACCTTAGTTTAATTTGGTCCGTGCCGTGCTGTCAACTATTTCCGCGATATTAATCGTAAACTGTCGAAATATTGATTCGTTTCTAAAGTCCACCACTTAGGTAGATAACTAACTACTGGTAATGAATGATTATGTATCGTCATTATATAATTTATAATATCTAGTTACATTCATTACATAGTATACCTACGTCATAACTGTGCTTGAAATGTACCTACATTGTCTACATTGTCTAGCTCAGCACTATCTCTCTGATCTGGACAATCAATAAACAATGCTAGTGCTTGATCAATAATGGTGCAAATGGTGACGAAATAAATGTTTGACTGTGTGTTTCTTTTCAAGGTATGGTAACAATCGGTGGTAAGAAATAGTATGTTTTTCAACGACTCCATCAGATACATAATGTATCTGTAGAGTCGTTGAATGTATCATACATTAGATAATAACTCCGTGATTAAAACTACTGGCTGCAAAATCAAAATGTCAAATTAAAATTACTAACTTTCATTCAACAAACTTTCAAAAAACATCAAAACCGATCATTACTGATTACTGGCATGACGCCATTTTAGTTATTAAATTAAATTATATAAATTATAAAAAAACCCATAACAAACTAAAATTATTATAAAAACCAGAAAAAAACATTGTTAACGGAACGTAAGAACACGCGTAAGTATTTTAAGCTTCTTTTAAACTTTGAACTCAGTGAGGAGTCTACACGGACTTACAAACTAAACAATATCTCCCCAAACAGAGGACAGTATTTGCGCTTACGCACCAATGTGAACCAATGTTGGTTCTAAGTAAGCATGCGCCTATAGCATGACGAGAGGGCAAGATAAGCGACGCTCAACAAGTTGCCAGTTGTTAACCAGAATTACCTATGTTTGACAGGAAACTACCCATGGCTGTTGCCAAAGCGCACACATTGCCAGTACTCATCGAAATACCTTTTCAGCTAACCCAAGGGCCAAGAGTTGCGATTCACTGGCATGTCCGTAAAGCTTCGAGGCTCCGAAACATGCCATCCCTGTCCTAGGTATGGTTATGTTAGCGGACAATGCAGCGTGTATCATAAGAGGCCACGATGCGGCCAGCCGAGGCCGCAGCCTTTTCTGAGAGAATGCGCTCCGTATTATGGAGGACCTAGTAACGCGCCGTGTGAGAGGTAACTGGATAACTAAAACTTATTCTTATAAGTAAGTACAGAATTATCCGTCCGCATACTAGATTATTAATGGATAAACTGGTATAGTGGGCTTGTCTGCAAAATGCACCAATGGGTGGTCATAAAAAGACCCCAACCTAAAGGGTTTATGTGTAAGCTGTTTAATGATATTGTTCAACCCGTTAGCAGGATGACTAGACGTCTCGCATATTGTGAACAATGGTGACGGATATTTAAACTGTATTTTGAATCTTTTTGCACCAGGTCTTGCTGCTACGATTACCCGTGTAGAGCACACTGCTTCAACCACGGTGCCGGCACTCGGCCCAGCGGCCGGTACGCCCGCACCGTTTGGTACCCGGGCGAATGTTGCCCATGCGTGCCTCCTTGCCAAGCCTTCACGTGCCCCAACCCGCCGTACCACCCGTGCTGTTACCACACTTGCAACAAGCACGTGTAGTAACATGTGGTGAATGGCTCATGCGGTTGCTCCGATCTATAAGAAAATGCGACCGTCTGTGATGGGTATGTGTGGGTACGTTTCCAGTTGCAGTGAGACATGTTTGTGAATCGCAACTCTATGCCGTCAATAAATGTAGAAAATGAGCGTTTTGTTTTTTTTTGTTGCCGCGTAGGTAGTTCGAGCATACTTGCGTAGCGAGCGTGTTCCCAGCGGGGCAATCGATGAAAAACCCATCTAAAGCTACATAATTAGCTGCCTAAACGTGAATTAATATTTTTTTTCGCCAGGATTTATTATACGATTCAGATGCACATGAAACCGACGTAGGTACCTACTTGATTAAGCATTCAGGTTGTTTATTACTGTACTTTAGACGTGTTCTAGACTGATTTTATAGGCACTACGCGTAAATACAAAAGTACTCTCTGGGCTCTACCCACAGCACTACCTCACTATGTGATGTACTATCACAGAGTTTTTACTACAGACCCCTATAGACAACACTGGCTAGTAAATCAATAATGTCATTTATCCTCTATTCTTTTTTTAAATAAATATATATCTCAATCATTATTCACATGACGCCATTTTAGATATGAAATAACAAAATTATAAAAATTTTATAACTAAAATTATCATAAAAACTGGAAAATTTATGAACAGAAAGTAGCTATAAAAACGCGTAAGTACCTACTATATTTGCAGATTTCTTGTATAATCCTTTATTACTCTGGAGTGAGCTTGTGTGGTCCAGGTTCTGCAACCATTAGTCCACCAGCAACCACCATGCATGATGCGAAGTACCAAGCTCTGCAACCGATACCTAGTCCACTGGTAACCCATTTGCAGGGTGCGAAGTGCCAAACTCTGAAACTTTTTTAGTCCGTAACCCAGTTGCATAACATGGCGAGTGGAAAAGTGGAGTACCCAACTTGTGATGTTCCTATTGCGCACTGCACACGTTCAATAGCTAGTTAAGTTGCATTAAATTGAAGTGGAATGTACTAAGTACTTAAGCAATCATACAATTATTTCGCAATCGATCGCAGAAAGATCTTCCCGCTTCTTAAGGCCACTGAGTAGGCGAAACAATTGAGCTATCGCTATCGCTAGCATACTTAGGTTGAAACAGAAAGGCTATACATACGTTTTTTTTCAAAACTTAACTATGTAATTCTAAATCTATCAGCTTTGGACTAAACTTGAAAAAAAAAGGTGTTACAGGAAAACAGCTGTTGACAGATTTCATAAGTCTACAAAACCTTCAGCAGTTCAACTGTCCCACGAAGCCGATAGTTTTAGATTCACAAAGTAAAGTTGCAAAAAAACAGTATACCCTTATGTTTCACCTAGTATAATAAATACGTAGTTGTGTCATAAATATTATTTTTCAGTTAACTTAACCGCCTAGAGTTACGATTCACAAGCATGTCCGTAAAGATCCGAGGCTCTGAATTGTTCCAAGCTCCCCCTAGGTATGGTTATGTTCAAGGAGAGTACAGCATCTACTACAAGAGGCCTCGATGCGGACAACCAAGGCCACAACCAAAAATGAGGGAGAGTGATGCGTACTGTGGGGAACCGACCAACGCACCTTTAGAGAAGTAAGTGCGTTATATTTTATTTTACTGCAAAAGGTATTACCTACAATCCAACGCTGTGCAACAAAACTTTGATGTGAAACATCAGCTATTGGCGCACTTTGGAAGTAAAATTAACCAGTTTGCCGTCACGAAATGGCATGACGCTCTGATGCCGTCATGCCTCCTCTACGCTACCGCTCTCGACTCTCTTGTGTGTGTGCGCGCGCATACGAGTACTATAGATAAATAAATAATAAATATCGCCAGACTGACACACCAACTGTGTGGTCCCAAACTGGGGGTGATCCCAGTGACCAAGACCAGAGCAAATTACGAAATTGCTATTTCCAAAATTTACTCCAGCAGGAATAGAACCCGCAACCACCATGTGCAGTGAGCCGAGCGGCCTACGCTCGAACCACTACACATGTTTCACATCTACCGGATGTGCCGTGAGTGACTGCCAAGTTTTTCTTACATACCCGTTTAATTGTTATTGTTGTCACAGGCCTTGCTGCTACGATTACCCGTGTAGAGCCCACTGCTTCAACCACGGTGGCGCTACCCGGCCCAGCGGCCGGTACGCGCGCACCGTCTGGTACCCGGGCGAGTGCAGCCCAGCCGTGCCTGCTTGCCAAGCCTACACGTGCCCCAACCCGCCGTACCACCCGTGCTGTTACCACACTTGCAACAAGCAGTAGGACGCGAGCATTGGCTTGATCTTCTGAAGAAATGGTAATTGCTATGGGTGTAAACATAGGTAGTAAAGTGAGACATGTTTGTGAATCGCAATTTGTGTCGTTAATAAAAGTCCAAAACAGTATTTTGCGTTTAATACTTACTATTTATTACTGTTGAATCGAATAAAAAAGTAACCGTGTAATTAGGTTACCCTAATTAGACAATTAAATTTGGATCTAGCTAATTAAGTTTTTGTCCACGTTTTAAAGTGACTCTGAACCGACGCGAAGTACCCTACCAGTTTGATGCAAATACGTTCGTACATACGTAGCTACATGTTCAATAACCTGTCTATATACTGCGAATGCTATTCTGGCACCACTGCGAGCGAATGCCTAATGCCACCCACGTCTGCGGAGCTCACAGAGTTTCCGACATTAGTGGTTTTCGCGCGCTTTTCGCGAACACTTGCCTTTGACGTTACGGTCTGGCGCCAAACGTGGAACGGCAGGTTTGAACGGCGGGCACTGTGGGATTATTTTTTCCTTAGTTACATTTAAATTTCGTAAACACGAATGTTTGCCTCAAGATGCCAGTTGTATTTACTCTTCTAATTCTCAGTTTTATTGGTAAGTGACAACATAATTTATATTGCGTAGAAAATAAATTATATTTGCAAACAGATTTTTGTAAATAACCCTGATCCGATTCAAAAGTGCATGTTTAAGTATTTTTGTCTACAAAACATATTATAACTTAGCATAGTATGAATAAAGTACTTCAAGAGACAGGTAGTAAATTGCATTAACATCGTCATAAATCTTTGACTTTTAAATATAAATCGTCATTCAGGGAGAACCAAAATGCAAGAACATTGAATTAAAATTGAGATAAAACTAGTTCAAAAGGATAGTTTTATAGGATGTCCTTTACTAGGTATACCAAGTTCGGATTCCAACCACGTAGGCATATGTATTTATAAAGGTACTTTGAGCCTAGTGGTTAGAGCAGTGGTTCCCAAACTTATTTTGTATACTTACTGCCCACTTTGAGAAGAAAGTATGTTTTAGCGCTCCCATTTTTTCAATTACTTAAAAACCACTATTACGTCAAATTAAATTAATGTATTATTGTGAGCTACACAACGCCCCCATTTTTTTTCTGGGTCTCTTACCGCCCCCCTTTAGGCCTGCAGTGCCCACAAGGGGGCGTTATCGCCCACTTTGGACGTAGTATTGTATTCTCTTTGCACTTTGGGAAAGGATGGGTTAGAGGTAGGCATGGTTCATATGACCGTAACCATTGCGCAGGACATCCTTAGGGATCTGTAGACTTGCCTTTTGAAGAACGTAGAACCATATACTTATCTACCTAGGTAGTGCACAGGAAACACTTCTAAAGGATGATCATTCTACTGAAAATACCTAGCTAGGTAATCAAAGACAACTGCAAGTAAAAGTCTGAAATAAAACATATTTCTGTATTGAAAATAAAATATAGGATAGGTTATGTTCGGACAACGGAGCTATCTGAGAACCTAAGTACACTACCTTTTTTCACGAGGTAGGTACCTACTTAATACTAAGTTAACGGAAATGTGTTGGGAGATGACGGGTCTATGATCTACTCTGGATCAATAGTAGGAAAGGAACCCACTTACAACTACATCCCCAGGAGTTTCTTATTGCTGATAGGACTAGTGGCGACACATCCGGTAGTCTTATTATAAGTAGTAAAACAAGTTGGGAATTTAGGAAGGAAGTTCACAGTAGGTATAGTCGTACCTACTCACAAACTCAGTTAAGAAGTATCTTTCACCCATACCCATTTATTGTATGTTGGTATATAATGTACCTACTTATTATAACTTAAGAATATTAAGGTAGGTAAGACATGCTAAGATTGATGACTAAATCAGAATCTTAAGGAAAAATACACTTTAAGGTGAAGGTGCCTGTCTAGCCCGCGAAATTCAAAATTTTCGTGTATTTTTATAGTTTATTCAAAATCTGAAAACATTTAAGACAACATTTTGTGATTTGCGACAAACACAGTATGCAGTGCGTTTACTAATACATTTATTTTACTCTAAATATTATCACGGTGGATATGATACTAGTTAATCACAAAATATACAAAAATTGCCAGATTATCTGGATAGCTGCCGTTCTTGAAATGTTTTAGAGTAAGTTGGATATATTAATAAATGCACTGCACACGGTCTTTGTCGCGAATTACAAAATGTGCCTTTTATTATTGTCAGATTTTGAAAAATTTCTAAAAAACCACAAAAAATTTGAACTTCGCGGGCTAGATGGGCGCTTTAGCCTTAACCGACTATATAAATACACTATAACGAGACGTCCGCAAAAAAGTTATAAGTAAGTGTACTTATGTATACTTACTTATTGCCGGGATAGGTTCTTGGGTACTTACGTTACAAGTTCAAAACAAATAGAAGTAGTACGAAAAGGCAAAAAATCTCCGGCCTCACCGACTTATTCATTGAAGAATCATGATTTTACATCATCTATATTTAATAAAGTGACATCATATCATAAGCGATGAAACATAATGCAACATCGCTTCTGCAGTGTTCAGTGTTGTTTCATTACTTATCTGCTATTAGAATTCAACTGCGTAATATTTTCATATCTAAATGACATTACATTTGTGCTGTTTTGAATTGCTTATAAATGAATCTGCTCAAAGATATTTGTCTTACAACGGTGCCATACGTCTGGTTTACAGATTAAGTATATAAGTAGGTACTTAACCACATACCTATTTATTTGTTAACTCATTCCCAAGATATAGGTACTTATTCAATGAAAATAATTAATATCAGTAGGTAGGTCCCGAAAATGAGAAGAAAAAAACTTTATGTTCAAAATTGTGTGTAAGTAATCTGGTATAGGATACTAGGAACTTACCTATTAGTTACTTATTGATCAAATAGGTATCTACTGTTATTAGTTTACTTTACCTTATCTGTCTAAAACACAGTTTTATTAAATGTTTGTTGACTTCCATCAAAATCTTTTTCGCTTCATCGTGGATGCCGCGACCAACGCTGGCCTTATCATTTGATTCCTATTTACGAATTCAGTCACATACCTATTATATACCTATAAGTATGTATAAGATTTAGAAACTTTAATGTAACTATGCACGCGATCTTTCCGTCCAATTCATAGACATTAGTATTGAATACCATAACTGTATAATTATTGTTAAATAAACCACCTATATTTACATCTCAGCTTTGACACTAATTGGTTGGTATTTTTTGTAGTCTGCGATATCTAAATAGGTACCTACTGCGTAAAAAACGTGGTTTGTTCATGTTGGTTTGTTTGTCCATGTGTTAAAGATACCTTTTCAAGTTGGTGAGGTCCTCTACTATAAGTAACTGCGTGTCGTGAGCTGACCCAAACCGTACTAAAGTAAACACTTGTGAATGTGTTTATAAAATCACTTCCAATAAGAACCATTCGACAACTAAAAAAATACTATACGCGGGCAGGCACTAACTAAATTAGGAGTCTTTCAAAGAGAATAGAATCAGCCATAGGAGGATGTCATCAAATAAAAATTATGATTTAAATAATTATCCCACCCTAATAAGTAGGCCGCTTGGATCGCTGCACCGAAATGGGTTCGATTTCCGTCGGGGAAAATTTCGGAAATGGCATTTTCGTCATTTGCCCTGATCTGGGTGTCACTAGGATCGCTCCCAGTACTGTACAATGGACTGATACTATGGGTACAAGCGTTGCTTATCTTAGGACCGTACAGTTGGTCTGTTAGCCTGGCAATATTTATTTATTTATTTGTATGTTAACACCCTTATTTTATCGACAATCAACACACAGTCACGCAGTTTATATGACTTGTACGGCTTTATGTAAGGAATATGATCCTGGTTACCTTTGTATTCATGCATTAACTTCTGCTTCCGCCTCGCAAGCGCGTCATCTGGAAATATTTTCGTTGCAAGGAAATACAACATAAATCGTATTTAATTTATTAATAATATTGGTTTGTTTATATAATGTTATTTTATACACTTTGTTGTAGGAACTCTTGGAGCCCGCCAGCCGGACATAGATATCAACAGGTTAGTGTTGACGCATGTTGCTTGGCACGCTTCGACGAGCGGCTACCATCCATTCATTACAGTTTTATTGGCTTTCAATGATGAAAAAAAAGATAATTCGAGAAAAATATGTCTTGAAATAACTTTTTTACTTGCAACATTATTTGGATCTCAAATTCCAGCAACAAATTAACAGATCTTCCGTGAAACTGTAAGATTATACCTACCTACTTTACACGGTTTTATCGTAAAAACCCACACCCTTTCAGACTAAGCATGTAGGTACCTATTTGAAATGTATTCAAAGTATGTTTTACATAGGTATCTTATCTGAATTTGTATAGGAAAGTTAATTCTCACCTCAATCTTAATAGGTAATTCACGCAACCATAAATCCCATCGTATCCAAACCCAGATGAGTGAGTGCCTGTCAAAATATTTCATTGGTAGAAGCTAGCTCATTGCTGAAATAACAGATCTACGTCATGCCTATTCCTATAGCATACCTGCGTTTCAATAACGCGCCTAAACAGATTACAAGCTCTAGTTTTCTTGTTGTGAAAACCAACCGAATCTTTTGTAAATATTTAGGATTTGAGGCGAAAACGTGGAGTTGTTTATACTTTAATAATAGGCTTATGGGATGGATCACGATACATATTAAAATGAAGGTTACGTCTGAACTCTAAGGTAACAAGCTAAAATGCCTAAATAGTTTTGCCTATTGCTAGTGCAATAGGCTCACTTTGATAGTGTAACGTACGACCGATGGTAAGAATGTAACGACGACCTGCGTTTCCCCCTGACCCTCAAGATATTGACACTTCTATTGCTATATACTTACTTATTATATTGACCTTCTGTTTCCAGAATAAAACTTTTACCAAAAGAAGAATTACGTTATCGAATCCCAACCTATCACCGTCGCCGTTCTATAATAGCAGATCAATACAACAGAAGAAATGATTATGACCATCATAGCGGTCGGTTCACCAAGCTACGGGCGCCGGTGCACGTTCTCCACGATGCCCCATCGACTACCGAGGCGCAGGCGGGAAAAGTCCACCAACCACGACAAGACCCGCGGGCCTTCTATCAGTCTGATGCATATATTAAAGAAACTAATAGGAAAAACATAAACAATGAAGTGTCGTCTGTTTATATGGAAAGAGGAGAGGTGCGAGCCAGCGAGCACAATTACAGACCAGTGCCAATTCGTTTCACAGATAATGAGTTAAATAACATCGGTGAAGGTTAAGGAATTAGAAATACATTCACCTACATTTTCATTTTTATTTCAATATTTTGTTATATAAAGTTTTTTTTTGTTTTTAGATCTATGTATACGGTGTCCGCGTGACAGGATGCTTGTAGCCAAGGCCGGGCTGGATCGGGCTCTTCTCCAGCAACCACATCTGATGACTTGCGATGGACGGAAAGCTCCACGAGACACGCATTTCATTCATATGTACGGGCCAAAATTCGGCTCCTTAGTGAAAGAAGGATCGCATGTGGTTGTCGGCCGCATCACGCATAAAGGCGATGTAAGTTTATTTTTACAATGCTACGTCGTCGGTAAATTCCTCAAATCATTCAACAAGTATGTTTTACGTTCCAGATTCTCCAAACATGCAAAATGCAAATACACGTGTTGATTCAGACGTGTTCCGTGCCGAAATATTTGGTTCCTCGTTGTGGGGATCAGAATAAAACGTGCAGTTTTACATGCCGAAATTCTAAGACCGAACTCCTTGGAGCTAAGATATTGACATGTGGGGAAGACATGAAGTGGTCGGGTCAGCTGCCTGTTTGCAAAGGTATAAGCTCAAATCTCGACAGTCAATAATAATGTCAAAGCGTAGCGTGTCTTGCCCTACTAGTCCGAATTATTTGTGTAATTCTTGGTAACATCAAAAGGCAACTCACTGGAGCTATTTTAATATTTATATTAATATCTACTACCCTTTGATTAATTATTGAAAATAAGCAACTGGCGATAAAAAAAAATTACGTAAAAAGACAAGCCCGCTGAGTTTCTTGCCGGATCTTCTCAGTCGAGGTCGCATTCCGATCCGGTTGTAGATATAAGGAAAAAAAAATGTAAATTGACAATTTGTAAGTGCCCACGTATGCCTAAACAAAATAAATGATTTGAATTTGAATTAATTTACAGTAACCTACAGTTTACAGTACCTAATTTACAGTACTAAAGTAACCCAGCGCCTTCGTTAAAAGGGGTGGGTAGGTGTAGTAAATTATTTACTTACTTATTTTGTAGTTATTTAGTAAATGCCAAGCCCAGTAATGAGACAAGAAAATAACTAGATTAATCTATCTTCGCTAGGCTAGGTATCTACTTATCAGCTAACGTTTATATGTTCCTAAATGATTATTTTAGACCTTAGTGGTGGTATTCAAACTCATTAATTACAGTCCGCACGTGGTGTACCCCGCCGCCACCACCAAAGCACGGCCGGTTGGCCTGCCACGGCGACACGCTGGCCAACCCCTGGAGCAGGCTCGCCGAGGGAACCCGGTGCCGCGTGAAGTGCGACCGCGGCTGGCGATGGAACCCCCGCGCTGCCGTTTCATTATGTCGTCGCGGCCTTTGGACTCGTGAACTTAAGTGTCTTCCAAATCCAAAACTAATAAGTAAATAGGAATATACCTTAACTATTTACTTATAATAGGTATAGGAATACCTACTTAGGTATATATGAAGGAAAAAGTAAGTGCCTAGTACTTTCCTGCTACACTGCTCTAAGTAGGTACTTAAGTAGGTATCTGCTACGTGTAGGTACATTGTTTTACATTAGGTACCTACCTCCTTTTATTAACAATGTATAAAACTATTCTTAAAGATTATTATTACTTAGCTTAAAGTAAGTATATAATCTATCTTCTTAGGTAGGTATTTAGATTACTAATTATATTTACTTAATCATTTATTATCATATTACTTTAATGAACCTAGGCCTATGCTATAAAATTATTAAACGAAAATTATTTTTACAACATTTTTTCATTTTTCCTATCTAAGGCCTGTATTAATAAAACGATCTCAAATCTGAGAGCGATCTTGGAAATGTCATTCTTATGTAATTCCAGTACAAAATTGCATGTCAAAAGCGTATTTAGGTAGGTACCTACTCAGATTTGAGATTGATTTACGAATATGGGCCTAAGGTTAGGTAGGTACCCGTCGGATTTATCCTCCAGACATGCCTGACGCATTCTGTATTTTCACAAACCCATTCAAAAAGATTAAGAAGGAGCATATGGATCACGCGCCCATGTCCACCAAAGTAATCATAATTTATAATTATAACTAAAAATTATTATTATTCAGGACATTGTGGTTGTATTATTTTTTATTCAAGAAACACTTTGTATTTTACTCAAGTAGGTATGAAACAAGCACAGATATAGATATAGATGTAAATCTATATCTGTGGAAACAAGTATGAAATGAAGACATAAAAAGCTGAAAAAATCAAAAAGTATTTTTTAATTTCCCGCCAATAAGTTTGTTGAAGAAAGTGAAATAAAGAATTGAAACTTTCTTGCTGCCCCACATGGACGGAGTAAGTTATAGACAGACGAATTTCATCTCTTTCACTCCATAATGAAACGGTGATAAATAATACAGAGCGTGAAAGTGTTTTTGGGAAAAATAATTACAACCAACGTTCTTGGTAAGCGCTGTATATTGAATGACTCACACAACATGACAATCTGACATATTCAAATTATAAAATTAATTAATGGAACGTATCACCTGCCAACAGCAAACATATCAAAAAGGAGGCCGTCGCCACACCACCCCCCTACGCAGAAAGAAAACCCCCCTTAACATAACACACAATAACACATTAACATAAATTATAAAAAAAAATAACAACCAAAATCTAACAACCAAACTAAAATCTAGACCTTACAGTTGCTGGACCTGCTGCTAGAGCATTCACAAATCCAGAATATCTCTGAATCGAACCCTCCTACCAGATCTTGTGACAACAGGAGTAGGCGGAACTATGGGTGGAAGTAATTCCTGAAACGTTGGGGTGCCCAACACTGTACCGCGCGAGGCTGGAAGAGCAATACGGCTAAACGGCAACCCCCCCTCTACATACGCAGGCTTAACGCGGTCGACGCTGACCGTAGACTCCCGACCCCTAATATCTACAGTCAACGTCTTATCCTTTCGCCCAACCACTCGATGTGGTCCGGTGTATGGTGGTTGCAATGGGCGTCGCACTATATCGTCACGTACCCAAACGTGCGTCGCCGTCGCAAGATCCTTAAATATAAAAACCGACGGTTGCGCGTGGTGCGAGGGAGGAACGGGTCGTAACGCGTCTAAACGGCCTCTGAGGTCGGAAACGTAGTCCGCTATGTCGTTGGGGCTTCGTGGTATGTCTGGAGTTGCTATAAACTCACCAGGCAAACGAAGTGATTCTCCGTAAACAAGTTCAGCGGAAGAAGCTCGGATGTCCTCTTTGAACGCCGTCCTCATGCCGAGAAGCACCAATGGTAGCGCTCTAGTCCACGTTGTCGAGTGGCACATCAAAGATGACTTAAGCTGTCGATGCATGCGCTCCACCATGCCGTTGGCACACGGATGATAGCTGGTTGTTCGTATCCTCTTCGTGGCACAAACACACATCAGGCGGTGGAAAAGGGAGGGCTCAAACTGTCTCCCCTGATCAGTTGTTAATAAACTAGGAACGCCAAAACGTGAAATCCAACCGTTTACAAGCGTGTCCGCCACCTCCTCAGCGGTTATCGAACTCATTGGCCACGCCTCCGGCCACCGCGTGAACCTATCAATAGCGGTGAGGCAGTAATTAAAACCATTGGAATGCGGAAGAGGTCCGATAATATCGAGGTGAACATGTCTAAATCTTCCAGACGGACTGTTGAAACTACCCAGAGGTGACGTGACATGTCTAGTAACCTTGCAGCGTTGGCACTCAGGACAAGTACGCGCCCATTTATGGCAATCAGCATTAACTCCTGGCCACACATACCTCTCAGACACCATGCGTGCGGTAGCCCGCGCGCCAGGGTGGCTGAGTTTGTGACACTTATCAAAGGCCGCTCTGCGTAAGGGAGACGTCAGATATGGACGAGGTCGGCCCGTCGAAGTTTGAAATCCAACCGTGAAGTTTATAGCAGTATCACATGTTACTATCACGTTCGTTCCATGGATTTGGATGTCTTGCAACTTCAACGACGAGTCACTACGGACAATTGCCATCTCCCCATCTGTACTCTGCGAAACCAGGCAAGCGGGCAGGCGGCCAGGCTGGCCGGCAGGCAGGCAGTAGGCAGGCAGGGTGAACAGGCAAAGCAGGCAGGAAAGGCAGGCAGGCAGGCAGGGTAGATAGGCAAGGCAGGCAGGAAAAGCAGGCGAGGGCTTGCACGGCTGGTCGACTCGTTCAAAACGCATGAAACAAAGAGAAAAAAATTGTTCAATTTCTGTCGGGGTCACCAATTTGGGAAAAATAATTACAACCAACGTTCTTGGTAAGCGCTGTATATTGAATGACTCACACAACATGACAATCTGACATATTCAAATTATAAAATTAATTAATGGAACGTATCACCTGCCAACAGCAAACATATCAAAAAGGAGGCCGTCGCCACACCACCCCCCTACGCAGAAAGAAAACCCCCCTTAACATAACACACAATAACACATTAACATAAATTATAAAAAAAAATAACAACCAAAATCTAACAACCAAACTAAAATCTAGACCTTACAGTTGCTGGACCTGCTGCTAGAGCATTCACAAATCCAGAATATCTCTGAATCGAACCCTCCTACCAGATCTTGTGACAACAGGAGTAGGCGGAACTATGGGTGGAAGTAATTCCTGAAACGTTGGGGTGCCCAACACTGTACCGCGCGAGGCTGGAAGAGCAATACGGCTAAACGGCAACCCCCCCTCTACATACGCAGGCTTAACGCGGTCGACGCTGACCGTAGACTCCCGACCCCTAATATCTACAGTCAACGTCTTATCCTTTCGCCCAACCACTCGATGTGGTCCGGTGTATGGTGGTTGCAATGGGCGTCGCACTATATCGTCACGTACCCAAACGTGCGTCGCCGTCGCAAGATCCTTAAATATAAAAACCGACGGTTGCGCGTGGTGCGAGGGAGGAACGGGTCGTAACGCGTCTAAACGGCCTCTGAGGTCGGAAACGTAGTCCGCTATGTCGTTGGGGCTTCGTGGTATGTCTGGAGTTGCTATAAACTCACCAGGCAAACGAAGTGATTCTCCGTAAACAAGTTCAGCGGAAGAAGCTCGGATGTCCTCTTTGAACGCCGTCCTCATGCCGAGAAGCACCAATGGTAGCGCTCTAGTCCACGTTGTCGAGTGGCACATCAAAGATGACTTAAGCTGTCGATGCATGCGCTCCACCATGCCGTTGGCACACGGATGATAGCTGGTTGTTCGTATCCTCTTCGTGGCACAAACACACATCAGGCGGTGGAAAAGGGAGGGCTCAAACTGTCTCCCCTGATCAGTTGTTAATAAACTAGGAACGCCAAAACGTGAAATCCAACCGTTTACAAGCGTGTCCGCCACCTCCTCAGCGGTTATCGAACTCATTGGCCACGCCTCCGGCCACCGCGTGAACCTATCAATAGCGGTGAGGCAGTAATTAAAACCATTGGAATGCGGAAGAGGTCCGATAATATCGAGGTGAACATGTCTAAATCTTCCAGACGGACTGTTGAAACTACCCAGAGGTGACGTGACATGTCTAGTAACCTTGCAGCGTTGGCACTCAGGACAAGTACGCGCCCATTTATGGCAATCAGCATTAACTCCTGGCCACACATACCTCTCAGACACCATGCGTGCGGTAGCCCGCGCGCCAGGGTGGCTGAGTTTGTGATACTTATCAAAGGCCGCTCTGCGTAAGGGAGACGTCAGATATGGACGAGGTCGGCCCGTCGAAGTATCACATGTTACTATTACGTTCGTTCCATGGATTTGGATGTCTTGCAACTTCAACGACGAGTCACTACGGACAATTGCCATCTCCCCATCTGTACTCTGCGAAACCAGGCAAGCGGGCAGGCGGCCAGGCTGGCCGGCAGGCAGGCAGTAGGCAGGCAGGGTGAACAGGCAAAGCAGGCAGGAAAGGCAGGCAGGCAGGCAGGGTAGATAGGCAAGGCAGGCAGGAAAAGCAGGGCTTGCACGGCTGGTCGACTCGTTCAAAACGCATGAAACAAAGAGAAAAAAATTGTTCAATTTCTGTCGGGGTCACCAATTTGGGAAAAATAATTACAACCAACGTTCTTGGTAAGCGCTGTATATTGAATGACTCACACAACATGACAATCTGACATATTCAAATTTATTAATTAATGAAACGTATCACCTGCCAACAGCAAACATATCAAAAAGGAGGCCGTCGCCACATGTTTATTGCTATACTTTTGACCCCAAGGCACTCTAAATTATTTTACTAAAGCTACTATCATTTGAGGCTAGACGAGTTAAACTCTGTAGCCAGCCACAGCACAGATAATGAATAAACTCGGTTGCTTATTTTCAAATAACATCATAATTACTTATCTGTACTGTCGGTGATCAATCGGTGCGGTAGTATCATACTATTCCCATGGTAGGTATCTAATTTAGGTTAGTTGGGTTTCGTCTATATACCTACTAACTTGGCGACACGTACTTTACACAGCTCAGGGCCCTGGCTTGCAGTATGAGCTTTTAATTAAAAAGATTTTCTATTTGAGTGTAAGAGAAAAGCGAGCCCATCCATGCATTGAATCTTGCATCCCAGAAGATTAATGTATAATAATCTTCTTGCTTGCATCGAATGATCTTGCTTCTTGCGTTTCCGTGTCCACAGTTTAACCATGGAGGTATAAGGATAGAGAAGGGAAGACGGCGCGCGGCGGCGCTGAGAGTGTCGCCGTAGTAGAAAGAGAGAGGAGATGAACGTCGGATACCTTTCTCTCTCTATTGGCGCATGTGCAGTCGCGCGCTTTGCTTTAAATGAACCTGCGCAGCCTTTATAGTAGAAAGCATGCCTATTTTATCATTGAAAACAATCAGCAGATAACAAGTATGCATATTTTTTCAATGAGAACGTAGAATAAAAATAAAGTATAACAGACGCTCTTCCCCTACTCTCGAATGCACGCGACTGCGCATGCGCCAATAGAGAGAGAAAGGTATCTAGCTTTCATCTCCTCTCTCTTTCTAGTGGGGCGACATTTCCACTTGTATGAGAGCCTGGGGTCCCCTCCTCTATCCTTATACGATACCTCTATCAGTTTAACTCTCAGTTTTATACTGGTTTTATATGCACAACATAATCTATGGTTCAGTCATAGAGCATTTCTGTTTCTGAACGTATCACCATTTTAAAAATAGAACTGAATTGACATTTACGGCCGTTACATGTTTTGAGTTTTGTTCGTCGTTTGCCGGAATATTTTGAGAAAAAAAGGACTGTTTGCTTATTTATAACTTTTAGTTGACAATGGTTATTTTGTTATATTAATATCTTGTAGCATTATCTCTTGATAAAATATATTGGATGTATTGATCGAAACCGTAATAATGGGAAGTAACGCAAGTAAAACCACGAACGAGACAACTGTTGTTGCGGTGAAGAACGATTTGGATGTTTGCGATAATTCGGATCCTAGATCACCGACTCCAGAAATTATAAGGACACCGTTACAGGTAAGATTATTCAAAAAATGATGTAACTATACCTTATAATTACTTTAAAGTAATTACGTCTAAATTCAAGACGTCTCAATCATTCCACCACACATTATTGGTTTCCCTCCTTTTTTGAAAACATTAATTGAGTAGGTACCAACCTATTTTGTTCTTAGGGATGAAAGTATGGTAGATCAGGTGTGTTATATGAACCTACCCTTATTATATTATCATGTATTATGAGAAATAAATTCCTTATTTGTCTTGTTTCAGAACAAACCTGGTTCTAAACATAATATCACAAAGAATATGGATTTACGAAAGACGTTTGAAAGTTCGAAGGGTGATGAGAAACTAATTCACAATAACCCTATACTCTCAGCTGTTATAAAGAATCATTTGCAATCTTACGACCCTCGTTCCCCAACGCAGGACTTCCAACGGACGCCTATAGTAGTTACAACAAATATTGATGAATTGTCAGGTGAAAATAAAGTGTTACGACTTCAAGCTGAAAACTGTGCAAGTCCTGTCTTGAAACCTGAGAATGAAACTGAAGATAGCTGTGACAGTTGTACAGAGGCAAACGAAAAAAGTCCAGATTTAGTAGTATCCCGAAACTTGTGTGCAGGCTTTTATGATATAACTCTAAATGAAACAATGCCTGAGACTGAAGAACCATTGGGCTCTTCCACAGCTTCTAATGAAGCAATAGAAAATAACCTATCCAAAGGTGATAATATACCAACCAAGCTGCTGGAGACCAATTTTGATTACATTGTATGTGACAGTGAGAAATTTGAAGATAGTGAGGAACATATACAACATATTGATATTGATGATACTAACACAATGGAAGTGACTGTACCAGTATTCAAGATATTAAATGAGGACCCCCGGTCACCCTCAATTGGCATTGAAAGAACTCCCATAGTTATTTCTAAAATTGATGAAGATGCAAGTGAAGGGAATGTAGAGGACATGTCTGATGATACTCTTATTAAAGTCCTGCAAAGTACAAATGCTGAATTGCGACAAAATGTAGCAAAACCAGATAAGAATGTAGATGGATTACTGGTTTATGAGGATGAAGCAACTGATCTTAATGATACACCCAAAAAGACTAAGTCTGCCAGCAATAGTGGGTCAAGAACACCATTGTCTTGTATGAAGAATAAGGCAGAAGCTGGACACACCAGATCGAAATCTGTAAACACTTTATTTGACCCTAAAAAGAATGGAGCAACAAAGATTCCTAAGCGTGTATCACATATCCCTAGACTGAAATGTTTGAACAAACAGCCAAAATTTATTCAAACTGGGAGTAGTGTATCATTGAAAAATATATCTAAGACAACAGGAGTTGGTGGAGATTGTGAGAACACTCCACCACATTCACATCGTGATAGGTGGGATAAAGATACCAGCATTGTACTTTGATCATTTGATTGCAACCTGTAACAGCACAGCCTGTTTGCTGTGGCCAATCATAATTGAAATTGTTTGCTTTACATTACAAACATTATTATTTACAATAATCATTGTGTAAAACTTTTTGATGAGCTCAGGACTAATTTTCTTAATTTCATTGACATCATGTATTGATTTCCCGAGTCCTGAGGAATAATGTTTAAAATAAGTATTTCTTGACCCTCAATAAATAAATAGCTTTATATCATTTTGTATTTTTCATCAAGTTGTTTCAAAAGTTCTAAATAATACTGAGGGTTTTGAATGAGTATCGGGCATTGCATCAAATTGGCATAATACTTAAAACTCACTTTATTGGCATACAGACTTGATCAAAATTCGAATACTTTGAATTAAAAAGAAATGTATCGGTAGGTGGGTACTATGCAAAATATTTGCAAACTTTTTAATATGCCCAGCACGAAAGTTATAATAAATAAGTATTCAAAGGCCTGTATCCCAAAAATTATGATAGTTATAAATCATCCTAGTAGTTACGGATAGTCTGCCTACACTAGGCAACTATCAGCTACCGTGGTGTATGAACTTAATAATTTTTGACTTATGGAACATTATATAGGTTACATTCATTACATCGAAATATTACGTAGGTAGGTACTAGTCCATAATGTACATATCTACACAAATATTTTTATTAATAGGGTCAAACAATTATTTCGAGAAACACTGTAAGTTCTAATCATCAGTGTATTGCCTTTTAGGTGAAGGCGCCTGTCTAGCCCACGAAATTCAAAATTTTCGAGTATTTTTATAGTTTATCCAAAATCTGAAAACATTTAAGACAACATTTTGTGATTTGCGACGAACACAGTATGCAGAGCGTTTATTAATACATTTATTTTACTCTAAATATTACCTATCTTGATAGCTGTCGTTCTTGAAATGTTTTAGAGTAAGTTGAGTATATTAATAAAAGCACTGCACACGGTCTTTGTCAGTCCCGATCCGGCCGCCGTCAGCGACGCACGCTCCGCGCCAGTCCGCCTCACCGCACACGCGCTCGCACTCGCACTCGCTCGACTCTCCGCCATCTCAGGGTTTTTTCTCTTGATTTTGTGTTTAGCCCGTTGTTTTTACGGCAGGCTAAACACATTTCACTTGTGTTTAACCTTTGTTTTGTGTATTGTGTGAATCCAGCCACAGCCGCCCCCACTTCGCCACGCCGCCGCGCCTAGGCGCCGGCCGTCCGCCACCCGCTCGCGGCCCCTTGCCGCCCCCGCCCACCTCGCCCCGCGCGTCGTCAACTGTCGTTTTCACGACAATTATTGTTTCGAAATCGACGGAAATTTTTTCCGTCAAGAGTTTCACCTATCCACGGGAATACCTAACGGTGATAACAAGTGGATAGGGAGCGTGACCCAGGCGCTCGCCGTCCCCTCCTGGGGTAGGCAAACTTGGTTGGGCCTGGCACCACCGGCCTTGGGGTCTCCCCTAGCCGACGCCAGGTAGCTCCCTCCCACCCTACCCTATCCCTATTCCTATTCTCTGGGTGCTGTTTGGTGCGTAGTTAATTTATTGGCTACGTACCTCTGCCCCGGGGCTGTTAGTCACAGTTAGGTACTTAGGTACGCCGGTAGGCGTAGTTAGGTACTCACCTTACACAACCTTTGCCATTGCACCTAGGTAAAGGGACACCATAGGACTAGGACACACGCAGGCACACACCCTACCCCTCCCTGCCGGCAGGTGGGGCGGGACGATCTCACCTCTTAGGTCCACTATGGACCTAAGTAACTTTAAACTCACCGAGGAGCTCTTTCGAGAGCTCTTCGTACTTGTCCAGAAGCAGTGCCCATCCCTGCTGGTTGGCCTAGCCCAGCGTCATGCTGCGGACTCCCCTGCGTCCCCCGACCCCTCGCCTCCCTCCTCCCTTCTCGCCCCTACCCCTCCCTCTGAGTGCGACTCCGACCTTCAGTCGGAGATCGACATGGAGGTGGAGGCCCTTGCGCCCCCCTCCCCCCCCCTTCCCGCTACATCCTCCTCAGAGGATGATTTTATTCTCGTTGGCGGGAACAAGAGGGCGCGCAAGCAGCGCGACCTCCCTCCCCCGAAGGTGAGCAAAGCTGCTCCCTCTCTGGGGTCCCCAGCCCCCTCCCCTACCCCCGCATCCCCTACTCCCCGCCAATCTGGCAGTAGCCCGTCTGCCTCGCAGCGGGCCTCGCCCTCCCCGCGCCCCGCGCGCAAGTCACCCCCGCCCCCTCCCCTTGTCATCCATGACAAGAGCGCCTGGGAGCGCATCTCGAAGGCGCTCCATGAGCGCCATATCCACTTCCTCTCTGCGAGGTCCACCTCGCAGGGAATCATGGTTAAGGTGCAGTCCTCGGACTGCCACCGTGCCCTATCAAAGTTTCTGCGGGATAATAAAATCCCATATCACACGTACGCGCTCGAGGAAGAGCGCGTACTTCGTGCCGTCATCCGCGGCCTCCCAAAAGAGCTCGACACCGAGCTCATTAAGAGCGACCTTAAGTCGCAGTCCTTCCCGGTGCACGAGGTGCACCGGATGTACAAGGCCCGCACCCGGGAGCCATATGATATGGTCCTGGTAGTGCTGGACCGCTCCGACGAAGGTCGGAAAATCTTTAATCTTAAGGCCGTCTGCCTTATTTCGGGGCTCTCAATTGAGGCCCCTCACAAAAGTGGCACTCCCACGCAGTGCCACAACTGCCAGCTTTACGGGCACTCTGCCCGTAATTGCAACGCCCGTCCCCGGTGCGTCAAATGCATCGGGGACCATCCTACCAGTGCATGCTCGCGCTCGAAAGAGACCGCGACCGAGCCACCGAGCTGTGTCCTCTGCGGGACTCAGGGGCATACCGCGAATTATCGCGGTTGCCCTAAGGCCCCAAAGGGGAACGGCGGGGTGGCGAGGCGCGGACGTCCTAGAGCGCCTGCACGGGCTGCCTCTCAGCCCTCTGCGCCCTCTGCGCCTCCCCCGGTGTCTTTTGCACCGATCCCCGCTGCGCCCTCTGCGCCCCGCCCCTCTCTGCCCTCAGCACTCCCCGCCCCCGCGCCCTCAGCGTTAAAGCCCGCGCTCCCAGCGCGCCCCTCCCCGCGCGCCAATGTATGGAGCAAGCCGCTCCCATACACGGCCTCCGCCTCCCTCCCGGTGCAGACCGCCCCTGCGCGCCCTGCTGCCCCCCGCCCTCGCCCCGCGCCCTCTGCGCCTACCACCGCCACTAGCTTGGCTAGCGACTTTGCGTTGGTGAGCGAATTCTTCAACGTTGTTAACGTTGAGCGAGTTCGCTCACTCGCGCACCACCTCCGCACAGCAACCAATCCTTATGAGAGGATTGCTGTCATGGAGTCGTACATGGATGTGTACGATTCCCTCTCATCTTTTGACTCTCTCGTGCACCCGTAATGGATTTACACATCCAACGTACCAAACCCCATCACCTATCCCTAGCGTTTTTCAACGCTTTTGGCCTTTCCCAGCAGAGGGATCAGGTTGGTGAATTCCTTCGGGTTCATCAGGTTGATCTCTTGCTGGTGCAGGAGACCCTGCTTAAGCCGTCCCGTCGCGATCCCAAAATCGCAAACTATAATCTTGTAAGGAATGACAGGCTCACCGCCCGCGGGGGTGGGACTGCCATTTATTACAGGAGGTCCCTCCACTGCATTCCCCTCGACCCCCCTGCGCTCACCAACATAGAAGCCTCGGTCTGTCGTCTGTCCCTCACTGGCCATCCTGCCGTGGTCATAGCCTCCATCTACCTTCCGCCTGGCAAGCTTCTGCTTAGGAGTGACATCGAAGCACTCCTTGATCTGGGAAGCGCAGTCATACTGGCTGGCGACTTCAACTGCAAGCATGTCAGGTGGAATAGTCTCCTCACCACCCCAAATGGGAGGCGTCTTGACGCCCTAGTCGACCAGCTCGACTTTGACGTCATCGCCCCCATGCACCCCACTCACTTTCCGAACAACCTAGCACATCGCCCTGATGTCCTAGACATTGCCCTCCTCAAGGGCATAACCTTACGGTTGCGCTCGTTGGAAGTTCTCCAAGAGCTCGACTCCGACCACCGTCCCGTTCTCATGCAGCTCGGACCTTCCCCTCCATCTCAACCGACCACGCGTTCTGTGATGGATTGGCAAAAGCTAAGTACTTCCTTAGCGGATGTCTCTTCTCCACACCTCGCCAGCATCCCTGATCTCCTTACGTCCCCTCAGGACACATCTCAGGCTGTAGATGCCTTCTCCAACCATCTCCAGTCGGCCATTAGTCACTCGTCTAAGCAGGTCGAGGTAGGTGACTCTCACCGCTTCGTTCTGCCAGACGATATCAAAGCCCTGGTCCGAGCTAAGAATGCCTCCATCAGAGCTTACGATTCTTACCCCACCGAAGCTAACCGTGTTCGCATGCGCGCTTTACAGCGTGATGTAAAGCATCGAATCGCCGAGCTTAGGGACGCCCGGTGGGGTAACCTTCTCGAAGGAATCTCGCCATCGCATCTAGCTTACTGGAAGCTGGCGAGAGCCTTAAAGTCCGACTCTACTGTCACAATGCCCCCCCTATTACGCCCTTCAGGCGACCCCCCTGCTTTCGATGACGATGAAAAGGCCGAGCTTCTAGCCTCCGCTCTCGAGAGCCAGTGCTCCCCTAGCACCCAATCCTCTGATCCCGACCACCTGGAACTCGTTGATAGGGAAGTCGAGCGCAGGGTTTCCTTACCCCTCACTACCACTCTCACACCGGTTACCGAATCCGAGGTGAAGGATTTGATTAAAGGTCTCAACTCCAAGAAGGCCCCGGGCTCGGACGGCATTAGCAACAGAGTTCTCAAACTCTTACCCGCCCAGCTTATCTGTCTCCTAGTAGCTATCTTCAATGCCGCTATGACGAACTGCATCTTTCCCAATGCGTGGAAGGAGGCAATAGTCATTGGCATTCACAAACCCGGTAAGCCCCGCAACGTCCCTGCGAGCTACCGTCCCATCAGCCTCCTCAAGGCCATTGCCAAACTCTATGAGCGCCTGCTTTTAGCAAGACTCAAAGAGTATATCTTTTCCAATCATCTTCTCATTGACGAGCAGTTCGGCTTTCGGGCCGGCCACTCTTGTGTTCACCAAGTACACCGCATCACGGAGTACATTCTCAAAGGCCTCAACTCCTCCTCCGGCCGCCCCCTATCCACGGGAGCTCTCTTCTTTGACGTCGCTAAGGCGTTTGACAAAGTCTGGCACAACGGCTTGATTTACAAGCTGTACCTCTTAGGCGTGCCGGACAGTCTCGTGCTCATCTTACGAGACTTCTTGTCAAACCGTACCTTTCGATATCGAGTCGAGGGCACGCTCTCCCCACCCCACCCCATCAGGGCAGGAGTCCCTCAGGGCTCCGTGCTCTCCCCTCTTTTGTACAGTCTGTACACTAACGACATCCCCCGCACGAACAATGTGCAACTCGCCCTTTACGCGGATGATACCGCGCTCTATTTCTCCCATCGTAATAAGGCTCAGATCACACGCGTTCTCCAACGCGCTGTCAATTCTCTCGGAGAGTGGTTTATGAAATGGCGAATAGAGGTGAACCCGGACAAAAGCGCAGCCGTGCTTTTTGCCAGGACCACCTCTCGACGCCCCTCCATACGCCACACTCGCTCCAACTTAGGTACTGTCTCTTTGTACAAGCAGCCTATCCCTTGGTCCAAGTCAGTTAAATATCTCGGGGTCACGCTCGATGGCTCCATGACCTTCGGTCCTCACATTAGAAACGTCCGCAATCGAGCCGCCTTTGTGCTCGGTCGCCTTCATTATCTCCTATGCAAGCGGAGTAAAATGTCCCTTAGAAATAAGGTGACACTTTACAAAGCTTGCATTCGCCCCATCATGTCCTATGCGAGCGTTGTGTTCGCCCACGCGGCCAACTCTCACATTAGTCGCCTCCAGGCCTTACAGTCCCGTTTTGTTCGCCAAGCCGTCGGAGCCCCGTGGTTCGTACGGAACGTAGACCTTCATTCTGACTTACGCCTCGATTCTATCCAGAAGCACTTCAAAATAGCGTCTGAACGCTATTTCATGAAGGCTTCTGAACACACCAATCCCTTAATCGTCGCCGCCGCCGATTATGCACCCGCACACGAGCCAGATACATGCCGCCGCAGGCCGCGGCATGTGGTGCTGGACCCCCCCGACCCACTCACCGCTCTCCTAGACTCAGATGTCGAGGAGAACGACACACGCACACTCCCCGCCAGACACCGACCTCGCCGGCGAGGTCGACGAACCCCCGCTTCCGCTAGAAGGTGCGTCTACTTACCTAGACGCACCTTGGCACCCGACAAGCCCGCTGAGTTTCTTGCCGGATCTTCTCAGTCGAGGTCGCGTTCCGATCCGGTGGTAGATTTACCCTCGCCACCTCTCCTGGCAGCGGCCCAAGCCGAGGTCGTGTCCCTAGTGACGCCCTTGAGCTAGCTGCCCCCCTGCCCCTATGGCTGGAGCGCACTTGCGCTCGCCCTCTGTCCGGGTGAAGTTGTTATGGCCACTCTGGCCAACAACATATAGTCAATTCAAAAAAAAAAAAAAAAAAAAAAAAAAAAAAAAAAAAAAAAAAAAAAAAAAAAAAAAAAAAACGGTCTTTGTCGCGAATTACAAAATGTGCCTTTTATTATTGTCAGATTTTGAAAAATTTCTAAAAAACCTCAAAAAATTTGAACCTCGCGGTCTAGATGGACGCTTTAGCCTTAACGAAAATAAATAAATAAAAACATAAAATCAGTATATTTATAAATTTATTATCTATTATATTGACAACACTTATTACTTAACTGCATAACATTTTCATTACCTTGTTAACGCTAAATCCTCGAAACATAATAAATAGGAGATGAATAAAATATCGCAAATCACAATAATTTCATACTATAGTATGTATAAATAAATAAACACCACTGCTAAATAAGTATCTTGGAATGGTTATAAATTGAACACCAGAATGGAGATGTAATCTGATAGTTAGTGATATAAAAATAAACCTAAAAAAAATTGCTACATATTTTTATTAAAATGATAACCCATAGGTTATCTTAATATTATGCATTTAGTCATTTAGACTGTTAGATAACATCAACATGAGTGTTAGAAAAATACCACATCCCTCATTGGTTGGTTTCATATTTTCTTTCCCGTAATTATAGGTACCCATGGGTCTCAAACATACATCACAGCAATGTTACAATACAATATTAGGCAAAGGCTAAAATATGTTGTATGATGATGAATCTTCCTTAGGCGCTCGGGCGCCCTCCTTTACAGTCCTCGAAGAGCTACAATAGAAATTTCCGTATATGTAATTGTTATGATAAGTAGGTATGTATAAAGCGTAAGTAACTACATGCTGCAAAATCAATTAAATCCGGGTCACATTAAAATATAGATTTTTACTCGTTATATTCATTAAAATGGTTGTTGTACTGATTAAACTTAATAAAGCTAGACGAACTACATCTATAATTATCAACATTTTTTAAATCTATTTCAATAAAAAAATATAATGATCAATGTAACCCAGATTCGAAAGTACATACATTAGAAAAACCAAAGTGGACATTATGGTTTGTTTTAGTCACATAACCCCCCTCGTTAGAACTCAACGAAGCAATCACACACAATATATTGTTATCTCTATTTTTTGGCAGCATAAAATGGAGACAACAACATGATTTTGTGCGAATGTTTCATCAGTGCAAACCAAGGGTTACACTTACATGGAGGAATGCCGTTACTTATTTTCTACCAAATAATAAATCGAATATAACATTTTAAAATGCTGGCTTATAAATTTGGCACGGGAGTTTTAAGTGAGTAGGTCCCTTAATAGTGATATCATACAAGTATCAAAGCTTCGCGTACGCAACGGATTTTTGTTATTTTGCATTTCACTTGATACACCTTACTCGACTTGAGTTTATCCTAGAGGCTAAGCCTTAAAATGCAAAAATAAGTTAGTGTGTTTGTAGTGGTGTGTACCTCCACAATGTATTGTAAAACATTTTAAAAATTAGGAATGTAATATAGCAAGGTTAACGTTTCTTACGTGAGATTCTCCATTTTCTATTTACATATTTGTACTGTCAACTAATGATAAAATGTAATTGTTTCACTAACAATGTAAAAAACGATACATACATTATACATATACATTTGAACTACATAAACATAACAGTTTTAATAAGTTAGGTAATACGAATCTCAAACATTTAGCTAAGCTTTCTAAAATAATTCAAGCTATGTGATGCATCCATATTACATTATTATGCTTATACATATTAGTATTTCACTGGGACATTCGTTCTCTAAACAGTTAAAGCAGTTTCTAAACACCCACTAAAACATTAATTAAATTTGTTTTATTCAAAGGGATATTAGTTTAAATATAACAGCCACTATGGGACCCAGTATGGAATCGCAAACAAACATGATTTCATCATAAAAGCTCAATCACTTGATTACATTCGTATTTTTGAGGGGCTAGTTGTATTTTACCAGTAAAATAATTATTTGAACGACACGGCAGTGACCGTTCACAGCGAACAATAGATTTGCCATAATGTTAATTGCACGGCGGCGTTCAGAATAAAATATTTTTTCCACATTATTAAATTCATCCCATCTTGAAATGTTATGGCTTTAAAATACTGTGTTCTTATTAGTAATAGGAGGTAGTTTTCGGTGTTCGTTCAAACCGAACTGTATCTAAACTTGGGGCCTTATTTTAGTGTTACACATAGCTAACACCGATTTTACAATATCAAGGATTAACGGGACAACACAAGCTCATCTATTAGTCCCCCATAGACAACTATCATGCTTCATGCACAGAGTTTTCACTTGTCGACTTTCTGCTCGTCTCCAGAATCTGCGGAGAATAATGTTAGTACAGTTATTTATCAAACCACTCACAATACCTACATGTTAGTAAGAACAATAATTAGTTACACTAGAAAATAATGAGTATAATCAAGTGGAAAAAGCTACAAAAACAAACATATAATCTTATCATGTTCTTCACAATAATTTATGTAATGTCTGACCTATTATTATTGGATTTATAATATAACATTGATATGTATGTTATTAACTGTATAAGCAGTTCTCAATATAATCTGTAAGTATAATTGAAATACAAGCTCATTTCCATGGCTGTATTTTGTTAGTCAAGCATATAATCCTAACCGTGAATTCACATTGCACAAAACATGTTGTTGTCCCTATTTTTTGTTGTCATAAAATAGAGACAACAATATGTTTCGTAAACAAGTTTCGTCCAGTGCGAACTCACGGTTAAATAGGTTTATTTACTGACAGCAAGTTGTCTCTAATCTCTGGCAACTCAAAACAGAGACAAAAATATGTCTTTGTACAAATGTTTCATCCAGTGCGAACATAGGGTAAGATTCTCTTAAGTATAGTCAGTTTATTTCACAAAGACGCATAAATTATTGCAATTTGGCCCATATGCCATTGTCATAAGAGTCACAGCACACGTCTTCGTGCCATTAACGAACTATACATAAGAATGAATAATATTGTCTACCAAATACCTTGTTCCTTGTCTTCAACATTCCTGGCGATGAATTCGCGCAACTCCGAGTATGCCTTGTCCAAGTTATCATTCAGTATGATTATGTGGAAATTTCCCGGCTCTTGACCTGAAATCATTGACACAATCACTTTAGTATTTTTAATTTTTAAAAGTTGATAAAAATTATAATTACTTAACGTTATTAACAGAAAAAACTATAATATAAATGATGATTTATAACAGTAAACTTAAAACAAAACAATATTCATTACTGACAAATATGTGGTATTTGTAACCAATTTATCATTATTCATGAATCTACCTAATAGGGAATCAATTTGTAATAGAAATAATATTGTAATTCATTCATTGTATTCTAAATTCATAAGAACTATAAAGTATTGCTAATAATTTGTTATTAACATATACTCGTATAAACATTGTTACATGAAGTGTGTAACAAAGAATAATACCATTAATACAGCCTGACAAACATACTCACCAACAAACTAAAGCAGTCTTATATTAAAGGTACTGTATAATAGACTATCAGGTTCTCCCTATAGTAAAACAACAACAAGAATAATTAAATTAATCACACAAAAATAAAAATGATTTACCAAATTGGATTTCTTTCCGAGCAGTCTCCAACCTCTTCTGCAGCGCTCCCTCCTGTTCAGTGTTACGTCCCCGGAGCCGTCGCTCCAACTCCTCAATGGACGGCGGCATCACAAACACGAGCAGTGGGTTCAGATCCGTACGCTTCACTTGCTTCACACCCTCCATTTCAATATCTAGTACACAGATCTTGCCCGTACGGCGAACATCAGCAACGGCCTGCTTGCTGTAATTTGAAATAGTATTTGATTAAGTCAGCTTTACTGAATAACATTCTGGCTCCAATGATACTGGGACTAGGAATGAAAGTAAGTAGGTGCTTCTGTAGTGGTTCTAAATTTTATTTTAGTAAACATAGTTTCATAAAGTCTTGCGGCTGATATGATCATGATTATGGTAGATATTTGTGTTTATTGGAAAATTATAAGCACAGGTTGTAGCTTACCAAGTAAATAATATTTTTTTTGTATACAAAAATGGAGAATATTAACGGCCAAATAAACCATTTTTGGAATTGAAATTTGGAAGTGTAGCTTATAGGTGATTTGGGTCAACATTTTGTACACAAATTCCATAGAAACATGGTCAGCGGTACATCCAGTCTCTAAGGTGTATACATTCTAATTAAATTTATAAATAGTAGGGAAAAGCCGTGCAAATGAGGGCTAGGATAGATTTCTAGTAACAGATAAATAAGTAAATAACTTTAATTCCATCATGTGAAACATTTATACATTAAGCAAATGCAAAAAACAAAACAATGACTGTACTTATTAATAAGAGCTCCTCATTTATGGCACAGTGCCAATTTGATCAAAACAACAAGCACATGGCCATGGAAATATCAAAATATAACCAATTTCACGCACCTAGTGCCGTACATGTTACCGCTGAACGTTGCAGTTTCAATAAACTCGCCCTTGCTCACCGCGTCGGACATGTGGTCTTTGGTCGTGAAATGGTAATGCACTCCATCTTTCTCCCCAGGACGAGGCGCCCTCGTAGTGTGCGACACGCTAAACCCGAACTTATCGGGGAATTCTTTTAGAAGCCGTTTTAATAACGTACTCTTCCCGGAGCCCGAAGGCCCACAAAGCACCAAGGGACGAGGACCCTTCTGCACCATACTTGTGAAAACTAAGAGAATAAATAGTTGAATTAAAATTTATAGCTGCGTCGCTTTAGGTTAGTGTTGAATGGTAATGCAAGGATATCTTACATCGTATTAAATTCGTGATGTGGGTTTTGGAGAGCAATAGGCGTGTAAAAACGTACGTTTGGAAAATTCCACACAACGCAGTATCACATAAAAATCCAATTACACGCTTTTTAAAATAAGTGCGTGCGCAGGCAGGCTCAGAACTTTCGATCGTACGTCAAACGAAAGGAAAGCAGTAGTATATACAAGGTACTCTGTGGAAAGCAGCAGCGCAGCTGTCTTGCTTGCCTTGACTGACACTGACATGACAGACACCGAACAAGCTTCTTTGACGTAGGCATCTTGTTGATGTTTTGCACAGAATAAAAATATAAAAATACTGCAAAGTGACGTTTGTAAAACAAAAAAACAGCCTATAAGTTATAGTGTGTATCGCGCGTAGTTCGATTTCTCACTGGGTTTCGTTGTCATTTAAATATTTATTCAAGGGTTCTAAAACATAGGAAATGCTTAAAATGCACGCACCTTCAGGCACCAATGGTCAAGGCCATTATAACTTCTCATTTTTATCATTTCTGTTTCAGCCATATAGCCCAAATAGTTTCCGAATACCGACAGACGGACATTACGAAGCTATAAGCGTTCCTTACTTTGCCTGCAGAAACCTAAATCAAAATATCGGATAAAATCAAGACATAACATAGTAAAAAAAATATGAAGTTTACTAGCTGTGCCCACGGACTTCGTCCGCGTAGTATTTAACGTAACAAAAATTTCGGGATTATCGGGATAAAAAGTATACTATATGTTAATCCCGGTTATAAACTATCTGTGTTCCAAATTTCATCCAAATCCGTTCAGTAGTTTTTGCGTGAAGGAGTAACAAACATACATACATACATACATCCACACTCACAAAATTTCACATTTATAATATTAGTAGGATACACTGATACAAGTGGTCTGAGTGGTCAGACCGGACCAGCATGTGGATGACGCTATTGTAGCCATAGATAAGAACACAACTGCTCACTAGTATTATAAGTCTGTGAAACTGATATCATGTCTATACTGTCTGTGGTTGTCATCTGGTACCCAAATATACTACTAATTACAGTTAAGTACCCATTTCCTTATTCGTAAATAAATTTTAGTTGCAGTTTTTAAGACCAAAATTTAATAATACTAATAATTAATTACAAAAATTATAATAATAAATCAAAAATACGGAAAGCCAATATGAAAATAATGTTTTGACTTCCGCTAAAGCTTGTGAACCAATCATATTCCAGAAGCTTAGGCCAATCACAAATCAAATCACATCAGCATATTATGACGACCATAGAGATATTTTGTAAAAAAAAAGTCTGTCCGTCCGTTAAATTTGAGTTTGAGCAGTCAAACAAACGAAGCTAAACGGCATTGATTGAATTCCGCAGGAGACGTATCTGGATGTAATTTGCTATTTGCTTACAAGTGCAGGATTCGCCCTCAGTTATTTGTGTCGACTACACGGGCGATCCCAAAGAATATAAAGAAATGGAGATCCAAGTGAGGAGGCACAGGCCGGTGAGCATCTACTTGGCGTATTAAATTATTGTATTTTACTGTTCATGGCTTTAACTATGACGATTTCACCTCAGGCCCAGATTCAGGATCAAGAAAACTTCCATGTTATCAAAGGAAAAGGTAATATAGTGGTTCCGACAAAGAGGCAAGGTTTGACTGTCCGCGGAGCCCTAGGAGATCTGAACACGAATGTGCAAGCTCAGCGTGAAATTGTGGGTAAAGTCGCCGTCGCGGCTGCGGAATTCGAGAAGAAAGCATCTTTGAGTCGTACTGCAGTCAAATGGTAAGTAATTGTACTTAACTTTTTTCGACTTACCCACTTTTACTTATTAATCATAAAAAAATCAATCTTGAAAAGTTGAAATTAAGTGTATATTCAAAAAATTCTTTTGGTCTCTAAGTAAGTATCTACAAGTTTAAGTACTTACTTTACATAGAAAGAATTTTTTGTCTATTCTATCATAATGGTATTTTTTTCTTTGTGTGGGTACTTTAGTATTATGTAATAGTTTTTTTTTTGCCAGTAGTTATAGCCATGTCCAGTCAAAGGTGAATACGGGCCTTGCTGCCAAGAGTATTGCTCAGCCGACTTCAAGGGGTCCGCTACGACGTGAAGAAAGCACTGCTGGTCTTGCTGCCAGGGCTGCCGCCAGGAATAGAGTAAGTGCATTGTTTATTCAGTATTTATTATTTAATAGTGCACTGAGGGTTTTTGTGAACAAGACAATTTTTTTATTACTCTTCATGAGGGCATGCCTTGTTCTTTGTCTAGGACCTCAAATGATTGGTATCCCCACCTTATTACACAAATTTTCAAAGGGGCTTGTATATATCGACGAGTCCTACGTAGAAAGCGCCATGTCGAAACAAATGTTTTTAGACATGTCGCTTTATACGTAGGGGCCGTCGATATGTAAGTTTGTATATCTATTGGTTTGTCTTCTTTTTACAAATTGACATTGTTTATCGTCAAACCACTGCTTTTGTCAGTACATGAATATCACTCAATCCCTATACTTCTACAATCCTTACAACCTTTATTATAGTTCTTACAGAAACATGAAACTAATGAATATGTCCCTTCTAGGCCATACTTAAAGATGCCCAAAACAAACCGACCGAACTGAAAGAAAACATAAACATTTATGTTCATAAAAAGAAAGTTACCGATACCAAAAAGACTAAATTGCCAACTCTAAAGGAGATTAAGGAGAAATCTGTGAAACCGATCCTCAAGGAATCAACAGAGTCATTGGGGAAACTGAAATTGGCAGAATCTACATCTAACTCAGTGTCCAAGAAGATTGAATCTCTAGAGATTCTTGATTTCAATGTGTCCACACCGCATTTGCCTGAAGACATTGAGGATATTGATGCAGGCGACAACAGCAGTCCACTTCTCATGTCCATTTACATCAAAGATATTTACAACTATTTGACAGAGTTGGAAGTGAAATATCCTATTGAGTCTGACCATTTGAGGAAACAGGTAAATATTCTAGATTTATGCCAATTACTAATTAAGAAGCAACCAATTGAGAGGCCATGATGCCATGTTAATATATTATTTATTTATTTAAAAAGCTCTCGACACTGAATATTTATTATGTACAAACAGCAACAAACTTAACTGACCATTCTAGACCCAACAGAGAGAAAATTTTTGTGCTAGAAAAGGATGAATATTGTCTGACATGACAACTTATTAACAAAATGAAGTTTTATTATGTCACAATGTCATTGTGTGTGTATCCTTAGACGTTGCCATTCCTCCAAAAAAATAATGAGATAAGGGATGCTAGAATAACTATTCGTCCACGTCGCTACGCATTGTACTGTAAATAATATAAATTACACATTTGCGTTGAAGGTGATAGCGCTTGTCTAGCCCGCGACATTTTCGAGTTTTTTTATACTAGGTGAAACAAAAAGGGTATACTATTTTTTTTGCAACTTAACTTTGTAAATCTTATACTTTCGGCTTTGTGGGACAGTTGAAATGCTAAAGGTTTTATAGACTTGTGAAATCTGTCAACAGCTGTATTCCTATAACACCTTTTGTTTTTCAAATTTCCTCCAAAGCTCATAGTTTTAGAATTACAAAGTTAAGTTTTGAAAAAAAAGTATACCCTTTATGTTTCACCTTGTAGTTTATCCAAAATCTGAAAACTTTTAAGACAAAATTTTGTGTTTAGCGACAAAGAGAGGATGCAGTGCATTTATTAATACAATACCAATTTATGTAATATTAAATAAAATGAAAAACAGTAAAGAGTATTTCACAGTCTTTATTCATAACTCTATTTATAAAAAAACCTCCAGTGGACGTCGAGTAAAAATAGATATAAAACAACGTCGGCTTGGTTACACCAAGTCAATAGCGGGTGGACCGATTTTAATTATAATTGATTTGTTGCATTCGTCTTCACCACAAATACTTAGTACTATAAATTAACTGAAAAATTATTCAACATTTCTAGCCGAGCAAAGCCGGTGTGACATGAACCAATAATTAATACAGTAGTAAATAAGGTTTTTACTATATAATGCTTGATTTCAGGCTAATGAGCCCATATTTATTAAGTGACACAAAGGTATATTTATTAAGAACAAATGGAATAAGTCTAAAAAACTTGTATCATTTCACTAATGCACTTTGTCCATCTGCGTTCTTGTGGCACTTGTCTGCGGAACTGAGCACCACACCCTATATCCGCCTGTTACACCTAACTGTCGGGAAATTTCTGCTTGATGATGAGCCACGATTTTCATTCACTCTATAGTTGTTAAACGTGCAGGCATTTTTGAATGTTAACTGATTTAGCTACTCAAATTGTCCAAAATAATATTAAATTTATTTGATTCATGATAGGTGATTGACAATAGGTAAAATTTGATAACTGCGACGAATGATTGACATAATTTGTGATTATGGTCAATATACAATATCGACTTTTTGATGAACAAACTCATTGGGTTTTATTTTTAAAACTTGATCAAAACTTTGTTATGTTATTCACACATCTAAATATCATGTATGTGACGTCATGGACTAACTCTCTTACAATATTTTTGATCATGTGATGTGTATACTTGAGTGTGGCCGTTTGTATATGTTAACTTTTATTCTCCAAGTTTCTTGCTGTTCATAAGTGCTTGAATATTTTTTTTTATACTTGATTTAGATACTTCCTTAGAAGACATATTATTAGTAAACCCCTAAATATGGTATTGGGTAACTGCAAATAATGTCTTACTGACCCTCATTGTGTTTAAAGCAAATTTTTGAAAGTTACATTGTGTTTCAGTCTGTCATCACGGGCAAGATGAGGGCGACACTGATTGACTGGCTTGTGGAAGTGCAGAGACAGTTCTCATTAGTATTGGAGACATTCCATTTGACTGTTGGAATCATTGACAGATATTTACAGGTAGGTATTACATCCACATTTACAGTATCTTTGGCCATCATATTAATTTGCGCACATACACTTAAGGAATACGTTCAGGACGGTGGCGCCATCCTGTTAACTTCGCATTTATTAAAGCTAAGAAAGGGTGTATGATGTTCTTTTAAAACCTTTTGTAAAACAAACTATCGACTTTGTTACACCATTTGTTGTGAACACTGCCTCACTTTACATCCCTCTGTTTTTGGTAGATATTTTAGATCCTTTCTGGTCGTCAGCTCTGCGAAATAAATGCCCCCTGTAATATGTTAAAAGGTTATTTTGTAATAATACATCTACCCACATAATATATTTATTATATCATTTAAGGCGGTGCCAAACGTACAAAGGAATCAGCTCCAGCTCGTCGGCGTGACCGCAATGTTCATCGCTAGCAAATACGAGGAGATCTACGCGCCCGAAGTTGGCGACTTTGTGTATGTTACGGACAACGCTTACTCCAAAGCCGACGTGTTCCAATGCGAGAGAGACATCATGTCGAAGCTGGGTTTCTGCTTGGCGAGGCCCATCCCACTTAGTTTCTTGAGGAGGTACTCTTAAGAACTGTTTTCGTTTGTATATTGTTAATGCATATTGTAGATTATTGTAGACAATAGTCTAAGCGTTTATAAACTGAGCAGGTAGGACCCGAGACGAACGTCGGCGAATTGGCGGTTGGCCTTAACTCCTCGGACTCGACATGTAAATATTAAAATAGGTCCTACTACATCAAAGCAGATAAACACGACCGCTTGGCGCAGTGGTTCGAGCTAGGCCGCTCGCCTCACTGCATGTGCAATGCACATGGTGGTTGCGGGTTCGATTCCCGCCGTCGCAAATTTCGGAAATGGCCTTTTCGTAATTTGCCTTGGTCTGGGTGTTACTGGGATCGTCTCCAGTCCATTTTACGGTAGCCATAGTACAAGCGTTGCTTAGTTTGGGACCATACAGTTAGTGTGTCGGCCTGGCGATATTATTATTATTATTTAACGTCGATAAAAAATGTAGACAGCGGATAACTATGAGCTGATTTTTAAATGCAGGCATTAAATTAGATGCTACGTGTGAATCCTACTAATATTATAAATGTGAAAGTTTGTGAGTGTGGATGTATGTAGGTATGTATTTATGTATGTATGTTTGTTACTCCTTCACGCAAAAACTACTGAACGGATTTGGATGAAATTTGGAACACAGATATTTTATAACCGGGATTAACATATAGGATACTTTTTATCCCGATAATCCCGAAATTTTTGTTACTCTAAATACTACGCGGACGAAGTCCGTGGGCACAGCTAGTATAGTATAAATAATAGGAAACTGTCTAACTCGTGTTATCCTCACTGTTAAAATTCTTCCCTAGACCTATCTTAAGGTTAAAGCGTCGGTCGGGTTTATTGCAGTTTCTCTCAAGATGACGCTGTAGTCAACAGATTCTACTTATTTATTTTTTACGCAAAATTTGAGCATTTCTAAGCTATAATACTATTGTTTGCGATTAAGACTTATTATACTGCATAGACATATGCAATAATATCAACCTAAAATTATTCATAATCTAAGCGTTTTCCGTTAAAAAACTTCTGTCACTTTTTATTGTAATACATACACGCACACATTGACAAAAGGTGTATTTTAGCCACTAGCCACTAGAGGGCGTACTTTTATATTAATTGCGGCCTTTTTATTTTATAATAAATAGCGAAAATATTATATTTTTGCTATTGTAAAATACATTATTGTATGTGTATTCATCATTCTAAAAAACCGATAAAAATATACATCTGTTATAGAATAATTTTATTATCTGACTAGCTGTGCCCGCGACAGTCCGCGTGTAATTTAACATAACAAAAATTTCGAGATTATTCATCCCCTATTTTATCTCCTTGGGGTAGAAGTAATCAAAATCCTTTCTTAGCGTATGCCTACGTCATAACATCTGCATGCCAAATTTCAGCCCGATCCGTCCAGTGGTTTGGGCTGTGTGTTGATAGATCAGTATGTCAGTCAGTCAGTCAGTCACCTTTGAGTTGTTATATATATCTAGATGTTACTAAATATAGTGAAAATATAATTGTAATACACTTGTTAGTGTATTCCACTTTGGTAACATATGAGATACATTACTGAGATATAGATGTGGTTTTCCATGTAAACATATTTTTATTTATAACAACAACAATAATTACAAGAAATCAACATAAAAATCGTGTCTCAATAAAAATTATAGGACCTAGAGTATACAGAGTAGCGTTAGTAGTGTTTCCTACATTGAGACACTACATGGCCTACTTTTTTGCAATATGTATACGACACCTTAGGCACACTATTTACACTAGACTACGAAAAGGCACTAGATGTAGCAGTAGCAGAGGCATCTCGGCGTTCTTCCTTCAGCAGGATCGATGCAACCGAGTCTGTAGATATCGAGGTGCCGGAATGCTCTATTGCCATCACCATTGGGCTGTAGCTGTCGTTAAGTCCTGCCAGCATAATCACGCCAACAAGTTCATCTTCCAGGCCAGCTTGATTGGCAATCAGTTGTTGTTGCACATGCCGTATGTCATTCACATAGGCTTCTATGTTCGAGTACAATACAAGTTTAGTACCAAGCTATTTCTTCATAAGTTGTAAGCGTCGAGCAAGCCCGCTGTCAGCGTAGGCTTCCCGAAGTCGCTTCCATGTTTCCTTCGAAGTTTCAGCTGTCATAACGATGAGATATAGATGTTCGCTTAGACTCAAGCAAATCTTGGATCTTTGGCATCTTTGCGTTGAAAGTCGTCAACTTCCTCCGCAGGCTTCATGACGCAGTCCCATAGTTCCCTGTCGATCAAGTACATCTTCATGGCGAAGCTCCAAGTCGCGTAGTTGACGCTTCCGTTTAATTTTGCGAAGCTCAGCAGATTAATAAAACATATACGTAGGCCAGATAAGATATTTATGTAAAGCGTATTTTGACAGACTCTATGTAAAAACAAATGTCAATATAAATTACACGGAATTTAAAAACTAATTATAAACAGGCCAGTGCTTTGATGATTTCCACCACGTAGGTTTCAACAACGGTTTAGATCTTCTAAGACATGCAGGTTTCCTCACGATGTTTTCCTACACCGTAAGCTAGTGATAATCATATAGAAATTATGAGTCACACATAGATTCGACACGAAAAATCCAGATGTGCGAGCCGGGGTTTGAACCCAATACCTGGTGCGTTAAGCAATCGGCCATCACAGCTTCAGCTCAATCAAAATAATACTAATAAATAAAGAAATATCGCCAGACAAACATACCAACTGTATGTATGGCTTGGACAATGGAAGGAAGTAAAAGTAAAAGGAAAAGGGAAAGGGAAAGGGAAAGGGAAAGGGAAAGGGAAAGGGAAAGGGAAAGGGAAAGGGAAAGGGAAAGGGAAAGGGAAAGGGAAAGGGAAAGGGAAAGGGAAAGGGAAAGGGAAAGGGAAAGGGAAAGGGAAAGGGATAGGGAAATGGAAATGGAAATGTTACGGTACACATTTTTTGGTCTTAATTTTTTCCGTCTAGCCCCCTTTCGCAACGCGCGATAAGGAACTTCGTTCCAATATTTATTACGTACTTACCTAGTACCTGTGTACATATATAATGTAGTATCTATGGTTTGTATATACCAGGTTCGGTATTTATTTGGCAAATACAGTAAATTCTCATTTTTATGTACCTATACGGTAATCCTAAGCCAGCGGCAACACTATCCTACCCACAGATTTGGATATATAGAGAAAACGCAAATGTACTTAGCGTGTCCGAAAACCCTCAACCCCGACCAAGTGTCAAAGTTTGTCGCCGATAACTTACAGTACAGTCCATCGCGACCACAGATATAAAAATATGAATATGAGCGAGATAATCACTCGAGAGAATCGTAGCGGGCAGAGGGGCATCTGCGGCATCGGTGTCTTTGAATCGTTTTGGATTTCCCGCCATCTGTGACGTCATAGTAAGTGTTAAAAATTTGGCACGCTTGGTTTCAATACAAATCGTGATACTTGCGTTATCTATGTAAATCTATATCTGTGATCGTAACTATAATACACTAAACGAAAAAAATATTTCCGACAACAAACGCTTTTATAATAGACATCCGACGTTGTCAAGTCGCCGCTCTCTACCAATTGGCAACGTCGCGTCTGCAACAACGTAGTACCTCGTGTGGCGAATTGACGACCGCTTGGCGCTGTAGTTTGAGCGTTGGCCGCTCGGCTCACTGCATCGGATGGTTGCGGGTTCGATTCCCGACAAAGGAAATTTTCTGAAACGGCCTTTTCGTAATTTGCCCAGATCTGGGTGTCACTGGGATCGCCAGTTTAATGTATGGTAGCCATAGTACAAGCGTTGCTTAGTTTGGCACCATATAGTTGCTGAGTAAGTCTGGCGATATTTATTTATTTATCTGATACCTATCATGTCAGCGATACATTAATTTATTTATTAGACACTTTGTATTATGTCCGGAAAATATTTTATGAACACTTAGCTCGTTACTTCATTTTTTATTGAATGTTATTATTATGATAATAAAAGATGAAAACCCGGCTTCGCTCGGGTGAAATGTGACTCATTACAATTTTCGGCATGATGTGTTTACATCCAAACAAAGTTAATAGAAATACAAATACATCCGACAGAGAACCAAAGTTATCGACATAGCTCAAAGAATTAGCAAGCTGAAGTGGCAGTGGGCTGGCCATATCTCGCGAAGAACCGACAACCGCTGGGGTAAACGTGTTCTTGAGTGGAGACCTCGACTCGGCAAGCGTAGTGTAGGACACCCTCCGATCAGGTGGGATGACGATCTGCGAAAGACTGCGGGCAGATTCTGGATGCGGCAAGCTGAAGACGGGGCGCTATGGCGCTCATTAGGGGAGGCCTATGTCCAGCAGTGGACAAGCATAGGCTGATGATGATGAAAGTTAATCACTATGCAAAGCAAAACTAAATGAAATGAATACTCGTACGGAAACATCATGAACATTGAACACTGAATTTGTTTGTTCGGACAGCTCAATCAATAAATGCACTTCTTCTTTCTTTAAAAATATGGCCCACCAACTGAGAACACTGGCGCAGTCATCACTGACACTGACTGACATGCGTTCATAGAAAATATGGCGGTACTGTGCCGAATATTATAATTATAATATTGTTTATCACGACAATCCGAATTTTGCGGATATATGTTGTCGACTCGAAATCATTATTTTTTTATTCTGGTAACGTTTCAATCGAGTTTACCGTACCCCTTGACGGAATTATTAATATAGATGGCGCAATATAGGGATATACATATTTGCAATAATAATTTGGTCACCACCATCTGTCATTTCAACTAGTACACTATTAGCACGCAGTTTACTCAAAGTACAAATTTTATGTTAATAATGGCCTAATTTAGTCAGATGGCGCTGACAAATTCACACACACAGGCGTAAATTTTAACAAATTTTACGATCGATTTTAATTATGTTAATCTATTTTTAAATGCCTGAAATCATTCGACGCGAATACAATTATTTATTTAGAAGTGATAAAATCCATTGTTGCAAGGAAAAACTTTGTGTGTCTCGTATACATTCGGAATGAAATATGTATGGAGAACACGATCGCCCCATCGACCTTAATCACTACAGTAGGCAGATCTATGTAAGTATAATAACATGATTTATTTATTTCAGATTCGTCAAAGCTGCTCATGGGACTTCAAAGAACCACCATTTAGCCAAATACTTCGTAGACCTTTGCCTAATCGAATACAACATGGCGCATTATCGACCTTCAGAGCTGGCGGCGGCGGCCATTTGCTTATCACTCCACTTGTTGTCAAGCAAGAGACTCGACGAGGTTTGGACCACCACGCTTTCGTATTACTCCGGGTATTCTCTCGAACATATCGACCCAATTATTAGAAAACTAGCAAAGATAGTCACTAATGTAGAAAATTCAAAATACAAGGCGGTTTACAACAAGTATTTAGACATAACGTTAGCGAAGGTGTCCGGTCTCCCGCAGTTGAAAGGCGAAACTATTTACGAATTGGCGAAAATGCCCTCGAGTTCTTAGCTTTACGAATATTGTTTTGATATGGACAGTGTATCGTGTGACTTTTAAAGATTTACTGTGACGATGGACTGAATTTATAGGGTTTGTTTAAGGTACCTGCTTTGTTTGCTAGTTTTAATTTAGAAATAGTTTAATTTTTAGACGTAATTTGTATCAATGGCGCGAAACTCACGTTGACGAGGTAATGTATTTATTATTTAAAAGTCGCGCGGTTCACTAAAGATTAGGTATCTTGTTTAGATTTTAGAATATTATATTTATGAATACTTTGTGAAGTCGTATTGTTGACATAAAGGACCACATTTTTCTGTGAATCTGATTAATATTTATTGAGGTTTCTTAAATCTCGTCCCTTCTTCACTTGTGAATAGAATAGATGGTTCATATAATCCTCAACGAGAATCTAAAAGCTTTAGACTATTTTATTAGTCGGGAAAATAGATTAACCGTTTGACCATACTTTTGTGTTTGAGTAGTGACTAGAATATTTCGAGAATTTCGATTATTCGCAAAGAAGGTAGTTATTTAATTATTTTTCTGACTTTCTTAGTTTGGCTTGATTACGTGACTTTATTTGTTTTTTTAAGATAAGTCTTATTGTATTGTGATTGATAGGATATTAATTTTGAGTATGTTATTTGATAGGCCTGTGATTAGAATATTGATGTAATAATAATTGTTATAATAAAATCGATGTTTATAATATTCAGTTGTTTCTCCAATTAGTGAAAAGGTTTATAGATATTCGCAGAAATATGCTTGGAAAGGTAAAATTACTTGGCGTTTTGGCGGAGCGAGAGCGAATATTCCAGCGTTTAATCCTTGATCTTTTGACGCCGCGGAAAGAGGAGCAAAATTGACGGGTCTCATTAAAGTTGGTCAGTTTCCAATGATTATGGTACCTACCTATTTTAGATGTCAAAGATGATAGCTTCGTCAGTACCTATAACGTTTTTAGTATCTTTATAGTACTTACTGATTAGCCTTTTAAAGTAGGCGTGTTCTTAATGTTTTACTGAAATAATTTATGTGGGGTGTATCGCAATAAACAAATTCTGTCCCGACCGCACATAAAACTAAAGTGTTAACCCGTTCATTTTTCTAAATTTGGCCTCGTGTGCATATCCGCGCTGTAGGTGCCGCGCCTGCCGACAGCCGGTCCAACCTCGGACGCAGCGTTTTCCACAGCTCTCCGCAAATTCGAAGAATTTATTAACGCTTGGCGGTTAGCCGAATCGGTTTTGTTTCACCACTTTTTTCAGACCATACTTCTGCAGCGAGACTGTAAAAACAGAAAAAAACAGGATAGTTACTTTTTGTAAGCAATTTTAGTTTTTGTAAATGGACGCTCGTTTGAGTGTGTAGTTGCCGCAGACATTAATTTATTAGTAGTAAATAAATAAATAAATATCGCCAGACCTCAGATATAGATATGGTCCCAAACTAAGCAACGCTTGTACTATGGGTACCGTACAACGAGCTGGGGCGATCCCAGTGACACCCAGACCAGGGCAAATTACGAAAAGTCCATTACCGAAATTTATCCTGACGGGAATCGAACCCGTAACCACCCAGTGTAGTGAGCCGACTGGCCTACGCACGAACCACTGCGCCAAGCGGTCGTCAAAGTGGTGAAAGGACCTTGTTCCATGTTGCTGTCTAGTAAATTCCAAGTTGTTTGAGACATCGTTTTTGCCAGGAAGTAACGACACAACCAGCATTCGAATAGTCTAAGGTGTTTAGCAGGTAAACTTCTGTATACCTTATGTAATTGGTGTAAAGCTGTGGTTCACAATTGACGGAACGTTTCCGATGTCGGAAATGAAAGCTTCCATCGTTCTAAAAATACTTGAATAGTACCTCCCAAGGTGTGTTACAATTGCTGCAAACTCGTTGTAAAACCGTCACGGCCAATAAACGGTGCAGTTATCTAGTTGGCGGCGTATTAATGCGCCGTTGGGTCCATGCAGTTACATTTTTGCAACAAGCGCGCGACGCAATGTATGCACATTGCCACTGTAATGCCGCGAAAACCTGTCTCGTAAATATTTCACGCATACAATTTACAGCTCTGGAAATCCTCTTAACGGAATACGGGGGGCATTTAGTGAGCCTTTGGTATTTACAATTTTAACGAAAACCACATTGCTATTGTGTCTAGATCCTACTTATATATATATATTTTTTTTTTATATTATAAATGTGAAAGTCTGTGAGTGTGGATGTATGTTTGTTACTCCTTCACGCAAAAACTACTGAACGGATTTGTATGAAATTTGGAACACAGATAGTTTATAACCGGGATTAACATATAGAATACTTTTTATCCCGATAATCCCGAAATTTTTGTTACGTTAAATACTACGCGGACGAAGTCGGGGGGCACAGCTAGTAAGTTATACTTCAGCTTAAAATTAGTTCTATACTTAAGCAGGTAATGTATTGTGATCCTTTTTCTAAAGAGCTTCAATCATCAAATTGAAAGTCGATGGGATACCTACGGCTGTGTGAGTTTCTTAGGCTTCTCAAGCCGCGGCAAGTTAGTTCTTTTAGAAACAATGAATAAAACTTAACCCATTGTGGGTATCAGCTTAAATATCGTACCCATAGTTGTGTCTGGCAACAAAATGTCTCATATTATTGTTGTGTTATACTTTTCTACTTAACGTCGGGAGTGGCAAGTGTCTCGCAAGTAACGGTGCTTCCGTTGTTTCGCGAACTTTTAACGAGTTTGTTGGACACGACTGGAAGTGGGAGCAAGTGCCTCCACCGACGGCAGGACTTCTTGCTGCACATATGTTACACACTGTATCTAATAGAGATATCACGTAAGTAAGCGAAAATAAGAGCTTTGCTTAATTTGTTTTATTGGAGATTTGTAGCTTACTAGTTCCTGCCCGGACTTCGTCCGCGTAGACTTAAGTAAAGTATTCTATGTGATCCAGGTTATTAAACTATCTGTGTTCCAAATTTCATCCAAATCCGGTCAGTAGATTTTGCGTGATTGACTAACAAACATACATCCACATTCACAAACTTTCGCATTTATAATGTTAGTAGGATGAAACCAAAGCCCTTGTGGAAACTTCGGCTACATCAGGCAACTTCTCAACGTATAGAAAGATAATAAATCAAATAAACATGGTTTACGGATATACTTACTGGCCAAACCTGTCATGATCTATAATATTCTGTTCTACATCTATGATCAGTCTGAAAATCACCTTGGACTTAGTTTTGTGGCTATTTCACGTACTGCGAGCCGGGGGCAAGACCCCTGTTACATACGTTGTGTGCCGAGTGTGGCACATCTATCGTGCTTTTAGTGTCTCCATTACCGTGGCACGAAGCTGGACGTGTCGTCTCACTGTCACGGCCTTTGAAGATTATGAAATGAATGGGAATGCAAGTGGAATATAGTGGAATACTTTTTTATATTCAAGCTATATAAGATTCCGTTGCGAATATACACGGTTTAGGCTTTTGACTTGGAATTCTACAGATATAGTTACTAAGTATGTATTCTAGCAGGCAGACATTTGTCCCCAAGCAATATTTGCCAATAGGTACCTAATGTTTAGTACATTATCACTTAAGCGGATAGGTACCTACTACCTATCTTAATCCTTACGTCAGCAAATAAGCTTGTTTGTGTTGGCTACCGTTTCTACGTACGAATACGAACCCCGTTTTAAAACATCGGTGGCTATTCGTATTGGAGGACACTGCGGGTGTTTGTGTGTGGGACAGTGTGTAAGGCACTTAAAACTGCTATTAAAAGGTCACTGGTGAATGCTACGTACGAGGATCAATGGAATACGCAAAACCTAGTGAATTTGAGTTGAGGAGAAATATTGCATATTACTTAGGTACACCTTCACTGCCACATTGACCCAACCTAGGGTAAAGTCAATACGGTAGTAGCTACCTACGTCACATTCTCCATCCAAGGGCTTACTAATGAGTAAGTAATAATATAAAAATAATGTTATACTTACTACTAGGTACTTATATTTTTTTGCAAAAACCAGATTTAAACTCTTTACGGACTTCGAACCTACATTGATTTTTAACCCTAGTTATGCCTATTGCCTCTGCCATTCCTGTGAGATGTTCATTTAAAACCGGCGTATAAATAACACCGAACTGCATTTACGGCAGCGGTGATATTTTACGATGCTCTTTCATTTCCATTTGGCTATTCAATCGTAACGCGCGGACTTGTTTCATCTGATATTTTCAGGCTAGATACCTGTCTGATTACTTTAGGGTTGCCAGACACAGGCTATGATTTTGTGGACATTTCTAGGGTTGCGAACGGAGTTGGTGTTCAAGTTTCAATTCCAACTCTTAGTCGGACGACATCCTACTTCCTACTAATATTATAAATGTGAAAGTTTGTGAGTGTGGATGTATGTATGTTTGTTACTCCTTCACGCAAAAACTACTGAACGGATTTGGATGAAATTTGGAATACAGATAGTTTATAACCGGGATTAACATATAGGATACTTTTTATCCCGATAATCCCGAAATTTTTGTTAAGTAAATACTACGCGGACTAATTCGCGGGCATAAACTAGTCTAAATATATATAACTCAAAGGTGACTGACTGACATAGTGATCTATCAACGCACAGCCCAACCCACTGGACTAAACGGGCCGAAATTTGGCATGCAGGTAGATGTTATGACGTAGGCATCCGCTAAGAAAGGATTTTGATTAATTCTACCCCCAAGGGGATAAAATAGGGAATGAAAGTGTATAAAACTTTGTAAATTACATTCCACGCGGACGAAGTCGCGGGCACATACAAATATAAAATAGTTGTTTTAATTTGAGCTCTTGCCGGATGCTATTAGACTCTTATAAGGAGCTCTTTTATTAGCTGTATTGGCTTTAAATCAGCTTGTCACAGGCAGGTGGGGTATCCGTCACCCCCCACGTTCGGCAATAACTTGCCTGCCGTTTGATTCGCCGCCGTATAAAAATTATACTGCCTGTATAGGTAGGGAAGTACGTGCTCTTATTCGAGTTGAGATTAATGCTTACCTATCTACTTTGGAAGATAAACAAGTAAGTAGGTCGATAAGTAGGTACATATTCTTTATTATTATTTCTGGCCCTTAAGATACAGGCAATGCCTAGTTTAAGGGTCACAAGTTAAGCACTCTTACATAATTATTGTTCTGTTCCCCAAGTCTACGGACAACATTTGTAAACGAATTAACCTGCAAACATGTATACTTAGAGATAAATATTTTTTTTTCATTTTCATTTTTTTTTCATATTTATCATAGCGGCATAGACTTCATATATTAATAGATAGGTACCTACTTACTTAAAAATGTATGTACCATCTACCTATCCTATCTCCCTTTCCTCAGTCCGACAACGCTTTAGTACGGCTTCGTGCGAGCAACGCCTTTGGTACTACAAGCATCTATAGGCTACAGTATCGCACGCTTGTTAGCTGTCTTTGATTATAAAATGGTGCTACATACTTACATTGTTTTTTATTGATGCTTTGTTATAACAAAGCTGATGAAAGAAAATGCTTTGTTATAATATATTACCTACTAGCTGAGCCCGCGACTTCATCCGCGTGGAATTTAACTGAACAAAAAAGGCCGCTCCCGCATTCTGAGACCGCGCGACAGGACACATTTTTTAAAATTTTGTTTTTCTAAAATAAAAGTAGCCTAAGTTACTGCTTATAACATCAGCCATCTACCAGTGAAAGTCCCGTCAAAATCGGTCCAGCCGTTTCGGAGATACTCTTTGATTTCATGTGTATTTATTTTTTTACGCGACCCTAATAGTTTTTCCAAAATTAAAGTAGCCTAAGTTACTTTTACAAATATCAGCTATCTGCCAGTGAAAGTCCCGTAAAAATCGGTCCAGCCGTTTCGGAGATTACCCGAAACAAACACACAGACAGACAGACAGACATACAATTTTTTTTTAATCGCGTTTTTGTTATAGGTGTCGTATGTACTTTCATATGCATTTATTGAAAAGGTGTTATTTTGATATTACAAACAGACACTCCAATTTTATTTATTTGTATACTTAGATTGATTCTGAACTAGTTCTTGATTCTACTTTGTCTTAATTAAAACATTATTTTGCGGTCTATAACTAAATGCACGACAGTAACTATTAAGGCTAAAGCGCCCATCTAGCCCGCGAAGTTCAAAATTTTCGAGTATTTTTAAAGTTTATCCAAAATCTGAAAACATTTAAGACAACATTTTGTGATTTGCGACAAACACAGTATGTAGTGCGTTTATTATTACATTTATTTTACTCTAAATATTATCACGGTGGATATGATATCTACTAGTAAATCACTTACAAAAATTGTCAGTTTTTCTGGTTATCTGTCGTTTTTGAAATGTTTTAGAGTAAAATAATTGTATTAATGAACGCACTGCATACTGTCTTTGTCGCAAATCAAAAAATGTTGTCTTAAATGTTTTCAGATTTTGGATAAACTATAAAAATACTCAAAAATTTTGAATTTCGCGGGGTAGACAGGCGCCTTCACCTTAAGTACTTACCTATTAAGTATTTACTTTGTGTAGCTCATAGATTAAGAAGCGAAGCGAACATGTCTAAAAAGGTTTTTGGTGTAACTATTTTCCAACACAGCAGATAATTTATACAAATAAATAAAATTGGAGTGTCTGTTTATAATATCAAAATAACACATTTTCACTAAATGCATATGAAGTACATACGAAACCTATAGCAAAAACGTGATTTAAACTTTTTTTGTCTGTCTGTCTGTCTGTGTGTTTGTTCCGGGTAATCTCCGAAACGGCTGGACCGATTTTGATGGGACTTTCACTGGCAGATAGCTGATGTTATAAGGAGTAACTTAGACAACTTTTATTTTAGATAAACAAAATTTTTAAAAATGGGTCCTGCCGCGCGGTCTCAGAACGCGGGTGCGGGCGTTTTTGTTAAGTTAAATTCCACGCGGATGAAGTCGCGGGCTCAGCTAGTGATAAATAAATATGACGATAAATGTATGCCAGTTCCGTTAACCGTGCGTTAAAATAAAATAATTGACAGGTTACAATAATTTAAAATATACTAATCTTTATTTCCTCGCAATCGAGCTCACCACACTCGACTTGTCCACGCGTGTAGTTGCAGCTTTATATAAACAACATGAGTGGATTTACAGCGCGCGATAAATAAATTCCCGCTTCGGACGGGACCTTCTGAACGCGTCAGCATCGACCAGGGTCGTAGATTGCTCTATCTATCAGCTCAGGACCGCTCGTAGGGCTGCAAATAAAATAAGAGGCAAATTATTGGCAGTTTATTGATAGGAGCGTGCGTGTCGGCAGCAATGTGAAAATTTACGAGTTTGAAGAAAAAACATCAGGGAAAACGTATTGGGAAAGTTTATCTGAGGCTTAGATCCTCAGTTGGGTAGGTACTAACATTATACTTCAGTGATTTACGAATGTTGTTGTCGACCTCTACAGGTTGTAAAGGTCATCGTAAAAAAATCTGATACCATGGATTCAACTCATGATTGATGATTTATTTTCATCATTTAAGAATTGATTTTAGCATGAAATCAATATACAAATCTATCTTACTTAACGTAATTTCACATAAATAAATTATTAATTACAATTTTAGCCATAAAACTGCAATGGAACCCAATGGTATGAATGCAATGTTGGAGATATTTGTACATGGACATTGCTATCTCACTACCTCAAACAAAGCGCCCGCGCTAAGCGGCCTTTCGCCAGTGCTCCCGCGCATCTCGCGCCGATATTTTGTTTCAAGTAGGTAGTTTTGGAAACATGAGATTTAGTCCCAGACCCTTGTACGGTCATTTTAAGAGAAATTCGATAACAATGTTTTGGAATAGGTATGACTAATTAATAGTCCCAAGCAAACTAATTTCAATTCGCAAGCTAAGAGACCATGTGTGATTTGATATGTAAGCTTATTATTTTCAACCTTACTGGAACTCGATAACAGAAATTTGGGTAAAACACATCAAATCTAGCCTGTCAGTGTTTATGATGGCTCGACCCAACGCCGCTTGTATTTATCACACTACTTTTACTAGACGAATTGAAATCTGTCAAACGAGAGAGTAAGTTATGAGCTCTCAACCCAAACACTCATAATTGCGAACAAAAAATATTGGGGTCTGTAAGCGTGGCTTATGCACTTGTTCACGTAAAGCTACGGTATTTAATTATAATCCTAAGAAACATACGAGTAGTTCTAAGATAGATTATGGATAAAAACAAAAATATAAGACGGATAGGTGGCTCTTCCGGCTTTTGAGCTTCCTTGGTTTTCCTTGGTAGAGATTTGGGGACTGGGGACAGTCAGGTTTTGACCACGAGAACAGCCAGGGTTCTGACTTCAGGGCGATCGGGTTTTGATTCTCGGGAGAAATCCTTTGTGACGTTTACAAATGCGCGAACTCCGAATATACCGTTTTAATTTTACTTCAGATTTATTTGCAAGTGGTGTTTTAAAGTAATCGAAAATAGTTTTCTAAACTAAGTGTTATAGGTGAAAATATTATAAGGTATGTAGTATAGTTTAGTATCATGTGGTCTAAATTGTCGATATATCTGCTATTTTGTCTATTTACTTTCGTTCGATTTTCAGGGAAAGCTGAAGGCGACGGAGTAGTTGTTGGAATGATTTGGAGATGGATGTGAGCGATACCGACATAATTATAATTTATTATGCAATCACAGGATTACGCTTTTCAAATTTCACTAAACTAGGGACCTAAATCACACTGCGCTTGATGAGCAATAGACAGAGGCGAGATCCATCTCATTTTGCCACGCCCGATCCATCGGGCAGGTTATGCATCGCGTTTCAATTTTACTCTGATTGTGATTTAAGCTCAGTGTTGACAATATTCGTGTACACACACCATATCACTAACGACTGTGCTCAGCTACGGTCCGACTAGCGGAGCGGGTTGGAAGGTACTGAGCATTAAACACAAGACACTGTACAAGTCATCATATAAGAGGCTTGGCTCATTCACTGATATGCACACGGTACACACTCTCGTGGGTGCGGAGGAGGTGTGTGATATCTGATGAGCTGTCTGTTCCCTGAAACCTGGAGCTGTTACTTGGTGCCTGGTACACGGCGCCACCTGCCGTTAATCCGTTCCGAAAGATAGACGGGTAAATAGAATTTTCCAGCCCGGGTATCGTTCAACTCCTTATCGACGAGCACGACAACACACCAAACAAATTAATGCATCGGTCGGCGACAACATCCGGAGTTGAAACTGACCTTTTGGCTCGTCAAGCACCATTTTATTAGTTTACTAGCTGAGCCCGCGACTTCGTCCGCGTGGAATTTAACTTAACAAAAACGCCCGCTCCCGCGTTCTGAGCCCCCGCGGCAGGACTCATTTACTTTATTTTGTTTTTATAAAATAAAATTAGTCTAAGTTACTGCTTATAACATCAGCTATCTACCAGTGAAAGTCCCGTCAAAATCGGTCCAGCCGTTTCGGAGACACTCTTTGATTTCATGTGTTTTTATTGTTTTACGCGGAACCCTAATTGTTCATTTTATTAGTTTACTAGCTGAGCCCGCGACTTCGACCGCGTGGAATTTAACTTAACAAAAACGCCCGCTCCCGCGTTCTGAGCCCCCGCGGCAGGACTCATTTACTTTATTTTGTTTTTATAAAATAAAATTAGTCTAAGTTACTGCTTATAACATCAGCTATCTACCAGTGAAAGTCCCGTCAAAATCGGTCCAGCTGTTTCGGAGACACTCTTTGATTTCATGTGTTTTTATTGTTTTACGCGGAACCCTAATTGTTTTTCTAAAATTAAAGTAGCCTAAGTTACTGCTTATAACATCAGCTATATACCAGTGAGAGTCCCGTCAAAATCGGTCCAGCCGTTTTGGAGATTACCCGGAACAAACACACAGACAGACAGACCGAGAGATAGAAAAAAATAATTAAATTGCGTTTTTGCTATAGGTGTCGTATGTACTTTCATATGCTTTTATTGAAAAGGTGTTATTTTGATATTACAAACAGACATTCCAATTTTATTTATTTGTATAGATTAAATTCTATTTAATACCTAAATAATAAACTCTTGCCTGTACGAACAAATCGATACCTCCCACGTAAGTTGTTGTATGCCACAAAAATACCGTTTAGCGTTTTTACTGAAAACTATCCTAATTTGCATTGTTCAATACATTCAAAGTGAAAAAATAATGAAAACACGAATTTTTCAAGGTTTTTCCAGACGTATTTTGTTGTAACTTTTGAACGAGAACGGGCAACAACGTTGTATATACCTTTGCAATGGTATACGCGGGGTGCGAGAGAGCGGGAACCGCGCGCTCGCGTGTTGTATTGGTCACATAAAACAGACTACGCCGGACTTTCAACCGACCCACAATATTGTATATGTCGCCGCCAAATAGCTTAATTCGCCGTTCAATTAACAGCCTAGGCACTTAACTAAACAGCGCCGTTCAACTAACGGCCTGAATGATATTCAGCCGTATCGTCTATTACAACATTTAATAAACTGGCTGGCTAATGCTTAGGCAACTGGTTGACATTTAAGTACTACAAAACTTTTTCAAAATACTACCCAAGCAGAACGACCTGGATGGGGTTAGGTTAGGGTTATTTTTTTTATGACCCCACAGAAACCCCTCCCGGCAAATAGATTCGGTGGATCTAAAAAAAATCGTAAAAAACCTAAGTACCTAATAAAATTATTCCATCAAAGATGTTTTTTTCCGACGCCATATTGACAAAGAGAATATAGAATACAGAGATATTGACAGTTTGGTGAGTTTCGGCGCTAGGTGGCAGAAAGTAGAACTAAATTGAAATGAACAGGCTAGGCAGGTAATTAAACGGCTAGGCAAGTAGTTAAACGTCATCGATCCAAGTCATTTGCCTAGCTGTTTAATCAAATGGCTGAATATCATTCAGGCCGTTAGTTGAACGGCGCTGTTTAGTTAAGTGCCTAGGCTGTTAATTGAACGGCGAATTAAGCTATTTGGCGGCGACATATAGATTACATACAACAGTATACGTCGTTTGAGCGTTCTTGAAAAATGTTGTATGTGATACATGTACCATTTTACGTTTACATTTAAATAAAAATATTGTTGTATGTAATAAATACTACATTTTACTTCGGGAGTTGTTATTCAAAAGTTTGTTGTATGGTGACATACTATATTTTACGTTGCTATTACTGTTTTTTTACTTCAATTCAATATTGTATGTCGTAAGTAATTTCTAAAATTGGGTCTTAAAATGCTTTGCTTAATGCATGATATTTTAAATAAAAAAATAAAACCGACATAAAATAACTTGGGTGCACTAAAAAGCTAGAAATAACCAGGGACTTTGTAATTTATATCATTTGGAGTGATGCCACTATCTTTACACAACGTTAATACTACTTCTTACCTACTACCCCTACTTACTTGAAATGTCACCGACCGAATTTAGATTATGGTCTGATAATTGTGCCGGTCAGAACCGCAATCGCATTGTGTTTGCGTTTATGTGCTAATAAACTTAATACGCATAACTATACATAACATAATATAACTATAAAACATACCTTTATCGAAAAAGGTCATATACTAGCAGAGTATGACAGCTTTCACGCTTTCATAGAACGTTCATCTAAAAATAAACTTATTAAACACCTTTGGAATGGGTTAGCTTGGTTAGATGAGCTAAACAGGATGGAGTACCATATTATAATGTCATAGATATTAAGCATAGTGATTTTTATAACTAGAAATAACTTTGAACGGGCGTAATTGGGCGTAATCTTCTACTCGAGAGAGTATAAGCACCGAGTTCCTTATACCACGAGAGCGCTCTAAAATCGGTAGATTATTTAGTCCGATATATGTCGTTTACGAAGATCTTCTGACCGAATGGCAATCCAGATGGGATACAACAAGTAAGGGCCGCCACCTCCACCAATTTTATCTATGCGTTCGTAAACGTCTGGAGAGAGCGTAGATGGAGGTGGACCACTGTGTGGCTCAATTTCTGACTGGACATGGCAACTTTAGGAGCAAATTATTCTACTACAAATTGGTTCCTTCTCCTTTCTGTCAATGTTCGACGCAGCAAAACAATCATGCACAATCTGCACATCACATGCTGTGGGAGTGCAGTCTCTGGCACAATGAACGGACTACTATGCTAAATAGCCAAGTGACATCTGGAGCAGTTTATTACACAGACCTTGTGGAAACCAGGGACAATTTCCGTGCGTTCAAGCGCTCTTGCCATACCTGTTATTGGAATCAAGTATAATCAGCTCACGAGTTTAGGTCCAATTAATCATGTTACGATCCGTGGTGCCTTACAACTGGTCTTCAATCAGCTTTAACAGACTTGTATCTATGGCAATCAGCCTATACCAGCAATTTTTTCTCCCGCTTTGCACCGGAGGGAGTGGACATGTTTTCTTCCAACTCATCCTATTATTTCTTTCGATGCCATTCGTGCGGGTTCCATGGCATTTTAACTTTTCCCCGGGACTCGTAGAGAGTCCGATCTCGACGTCATTATTGGTCACCATTGTCGATCCTGGCTTACAGGAGTTACAGTGGAGGGAGTGTGTGGCGGGACTAGTCCCATTAAGGGTGTAATTGGTCGAAAAATATAAGTTGAGACGTAGTTAAATGGACCAACATAATAGAAGAGCGAGTATGTGCCGAAAATTCTTTTAAAAGTGACAACTGCAGTGTTTCGAACGCAGGCCGTTTGTCTCACTGCACATGGTCGTTGCGGGTTCGACTCCCGTCGGGGGAAAAATCGCCTTTTCGTAGTTTGCCCCGGTTTGGGTGTCACTGGGATGGCTCCCAGTCCATTGTGCTGTACCTATAGTACAAAAATTGCTTAGTTTGGGACGATACAGTTGGTGTGTCAGTCTGCCGATATTTAAAATAAACATAATTAAATCGTTACGATTTGGCAAACAGTAATGTTATTGCCATTAATACCAATACCCGAAGACGTCAAAGAAATAGTATGGCAGAGCTATACCCTCTCTATTCCAACCATCTTCGCTTAACGAAGGCTAAATTATGATGACTTAATGAGTCTCTGCGGTAAATTAATATTTTAATTTTTAACTTAATTATGTTTATTTTAATTATGCGTTTTATTATTTTTCTTTTGATTCTAAATAACCTTATCAGTGTTTTTATTTACATTATTTTTATTACAGAGTAATGGAAGACATTACTGCTTTTATTATAAATTCAATTTGTAAAAAAACATTATTTTTAAATATGTCCTATTACAAAAATAAAGACATTTATCCTAGAATTATTTTCCTTACCTATAATTTGTTCACGTGCAATAATACACACTCAAATTTTTGTCAAATTTATATTGTTATTGTCACATACAACAGCTGAAGAAGTTTAAACTTCGCAGTATATTGTTGCAAGTATGAGATACAATAACTGGCGCAGCCTGTACTTCGCAGTAAAATGTTGTAAGTATGACATACAACAGCTGGCGCAGCTTGTACTCCGCAGTGAAATGTTGTATGAACAATATCTCATAAAATATTCATATTTTCTTAAATTATCTTTCAACATAGTCAAGAATACTATAAATTAAACTTATATACCAAATTTCAGATTTTTAGCGCAATTTGAATCTTTAAAATGCTCTCCTGTAAAATTACGGTTTTGAGGATACAACAACTTACGTGGGAGGTATCGAAATATTCTAAAAACAATCCGATGTAAGTATTGTGGAGCTCTGCCATAGGGAAGATGATTGAATGTAAGATGATTTAGATTATATAATCGCTAGGTAACGTCGAATGAATTTAGCCCAGTTTAGCTTGCTAAGGTCGATTTAGATTGCTGGTTTTTTTGAGGCACGTTGTTCATCTGCCAACAGGTTCTGACTATGAGGTGTGTTGGGAGGTCAGAAAATATCAATTGCTAGGTCTAGGTCATAAGTCTGTAAGTCTAGATCTTTCCTCTAACTACAGACGGGATATGTAGTCCACGTTACCGGAACATCGAGAACGATTTTACATTTATCTAACGTCGATTTGGACCTGCCGTACTATGATTTATACAATAGATATGTATTTATGTATAATACACAAATCTATACAAATAAATAAAATTGGAGTGTCTGTTTGTAATATCAAAATAACACCTTTTCACTAAATACATATGAAAGTACATAGGACACCTATAACAAAAACGGGATTTAATTTTTTTTTTGTCTGTCCGTCTGTCTGTCTGTCTGTCTGTCTGTGTGTTTGTTCCGGGTAATCTCCGAAACGGCTGGGATTTAACTTAACAAAAAAGCCCGCTCCCGCGTTCTGAGCCCGCGCGACAGTACCCATTTTTTGGTTTTTGTTTTCTAAAATAAAAGTAGCCTAAGTTAGTGATTATAACATCAGCTATCTGCCAGTGAAAGTCCCGTCAAAATCGGTCCAGCCGTTTCGGAGATTAGCCGGAACAAACATACAGACAGACAGACAGACAATTTTTTTTTAATTCGCGTTTTTGGTACAGGTGTCGTATGTACTTTCATATGCATTTAGTGAAAAGGTGTCATTTTGATATTACAAACATACACTACAATTTTGGATTTTACAGGAAAGTGACTGTTGCAGCGCCTGTTTGTTTTCTAAAGGCAATTTGTCTTCGCTTCGCTTTTGAAATGATATTTGATTACTTAGGTTCTTTTGTACACCCTCAATATTTGCATATTTTTAGTAAATAATAATTATTCTATCGCCAATTGTGCTACTTAACACATCTTTGTACTAATTATAAGAAATTAAACGAAATTTTTCATGAAGAATTAAGGTTTTGTTATTTCAAAACTTTCAATTTGTCCGGTACGAGACAAAAACTGGCGACCGTGACAGGACACATTCTGCGAGGGCGAAGAATCACAATCCTACGCGCACCTACAACTTCGATGTCAAGTGGACGTACCTCAAGAGAATAGGATTAATCGTCGACTAAGCCAGCCAGGTCGGTCAGCTGCTACGCACCGTGCCAAGCCTTAGCATCGGCATCAAATTCTACATTGAGGAAACTACGCATCGGAAAAAATCGCGTCATATGCATACAACACTGGGACAGCCAAGGTCATCAAATCCAGGACCGGGAACCAGGAGCGGGATCGTGCAGCATCACGCCTATCAGATAAGTGCCCCCCTTTATCCCGTCGTTACCTAATAGCATCCAAATCGCCACCACAGAGGTCAGCTGTTCGATATATTTTCTTATACAAACCTACCCACTTACATAAGAAATAAAGGTACCTTTTTCCTTTGTGTTTATTAAATTTTATTTATTAGAATTCCATTTGCATTTTCGTCGACTTACGTGTATGTAAGTCCAATCATATAAAACAAACAGGCGCTGCAACAGTGACCGACGGCCGAAGGAGTGCATGATTTGTTTTATTGCATAGATGTTTATTTTCTGTGTATACTGTGTTACCATTTTCTTCTGTTCCACAGGAGTTGGTTTTTAGATCTTTTAGTATTGCTATGTTTATCTATATTTTTGACAATTAGCGGTTAACATGCATAATACATTTTAAATTGACGACTTTAATAAAATCAATTTAGCTGCCATAAATATGAAAAACCTACGATACTCAGTAGATAAACGCGACGTAGCAGTTTTCGGTATGATAAGTTACACTTTAGGCAGATTTCATGTAAGTTTCGTTACCATGCCCGTTTCCATTCTACAGCGTATGTTATTTAGTATATTGTTAAGAGCCCAAGTAGGTACAATGTCATTTTCAAGATAATATTTACAGACTCCATAGAAAAGTCTCATGTGCTCAGATCGATAGTATCGGAATAACTCTGTCTACGGGTAGGTACGTCGTAGTTAAATTATGAACATCGAAGTATGCAAAGCAATCTATTAAGTAGGCACCTTGCAATTTTATCATCAGTTTCATTTAATGATCCAATCACAAGTTAACTACAGATTAAAAATTAGCACCTTAATTATCATTTCGATTAAATTACACTTTTTAACTATCCATCCAAAATATAATCATCCATCCAACTTAACCACTTAACTTGGGCGGTAACTTAAAGCTTAAAAGCTATAACATTTTAGTGGCAGCATTGAATCAGCCGAGCATTGTTCGAGTAAACCTTGGCGAAGCGGCTGCTATAAAATTGCCTATTGTCGATACACATTGCACTAAAGCCCGCATTAAACTGAAAGCTATTTTAAATGCGTCGCGACGTGGAACGGTGCAATACAGAAGGGAACCAACCGCTGCTGCGTTTTGCTCTTTTTCTGCGAGCGAATAACAGGCTTATTGAAGAGAGAATGTCTGGGTGTAAAGGTAATGCCCACCTTAGATCGATTTTACGGTTGTTTTAACTATCGTAACCCACTTATGGCTTCCTTATTATTTTATTGATTGATTAGAACTGGTTTCACAATTGCAAATCTAGTCATGAAACACAGGAGATTAATGTGAGAAGAAATAACCACTCAACATTTTTCACATAGCCTATCAATCTTTGTAGGTATCTGACTCCAAACACCAAGAAAATATTCTTACAAAGGAACCATAAATTTTTGTCGAGTGCGATCGTATTTTTCAGTAAAACGCCGACAATGTTCTAAGCATCAGAGTTATGAATCTAAACCGGAAGTTGACTGCTGGAAGCGAGCCGGAACCGGAAGGGATTCAGCAATTGACGCGGGCGTCCCACAGCGCGCCGCGCCGCGCCTGATCCCACTCGTAGGTACTTTACACAAGAAATTGATGCTGGCTTTAATATGATATCTCGATATAAGTAGCTGGCGTGATTTGTAATTTAGGAAAAAAGTGTAGTAGGTACAGTTAATATCCGGTAAATTAAAATATAGTTAGGGCAAAAAATTGTTAGGAAATATATACCTATTCGTCTTATTTACTTACCATGTAGATAGTATCTAAGTTTTAGTAACTACTTATGTACCTACATACAATACCTCTTTCATTGGTGTTTTGGTTAGAAGTTGGAACGTAGCCTGTTCGTGTTACTGACCAAGAGGTTGCAAATTCTGTTATCATGCCGGGATATCTTTGAAATCGGTTTCGGTGACACTGACACTCGATATTTTACAGGCACCAGTCTACTAAGAATTTGTTTTGGGGATATAAGGAGCCCGAGCGTTGCTTTAACTTCCGTTGCAAATGAAGCGTTACAAAAATGAACGCTCCTTTGAGTCCTATCTGGCTCACCCTACCGATCTCAGCGATAGCGATAGCGAATATTTATCAATCACGCTAATTATTGAAGTTTTTTTAGAATCTATCTAGAAATTAAATCAATGATTATTGGATTATTATTGTTTGTACAATGATTTGATGGAAAGATAAATAAAAGCTTTAATATTCCAACACAATATGTGTAATGAGTAGCTACATGCAGTAGTAGCTACATGAAGTACTTATCTACCAAGTAATAATAGGCGTCAATAGCACGGATTTGCGGACCATTTTGACATATTTATTTAGTAGTTAAATTTTAATTTAAGTATAATAGGCCAACAAATCAATTTAATTTAACTATTACATTTACTTTCTTACGAATGAATTCGGAAAAGTACAAAATTTGGTCCATGCTGAAGCTTACCCAAGATGCTAGCCGCATTCCCCCGCTGGATGGCTAAAGCCGCTGAGCGATGCGTACTTATTATTTTAATTGCGATAAACATTTTTTCCTGTAATGTAAAAATATCAACTTCCGATACACCGGATAAGACTAACTAACGAGAAAAATGATTACAAGCGTGGCGATGTCGGGTAATCGCCTCGCTAAGATGTTTCGAGTAGACTTCGCCGTGTCGGCCGCTAAGCCCCGCTCGACGCGCCGAGGTCTCGATCCCGAAGTCACTTTTAAGCCATTACTTACTCGCTTGTTTTCGATTTGTTTTTCCTACGAAAAAAGACAGCGAAGTGCGAGACTAACTTTCTGGCAATCAGCAGTCCCAACTCCGGCAAGGGTTAAATCAAAGGGTTGTATGAAGACTTATTTTAGACTTACCTTCAAGTTGAAATTAGATTTAATCTGGCTCGAAGCTTTAGGATTGAATTTTGTAAACAATTTCGTATACCTCCACAAGTTCGAGGCTTTGTTGGAATACCATTGGGAACTCGGGATCCGGTTGTTTAGAAATTCCTTTGAAATGAATTCGTAGTCATATGAGGTCGAGTTTTGTGAATACGTGGACCATTTCATGTTCATTGGGCATAAAGTATGTGATGCTTATTTAATTGAGTTTATTTTGTATTTGTTTCGGGTCCCGATGTGTGTCTTTGGTGTTTATTCGAACATTTATGAATAGGTTGGTCCGTAACATTTTTAAAACAATTTTTTTGTTGTTTTTAGCAAATATTTTTATAAAATATAGTACAATCATGGTAGTATTTGTATAATAACGATGTTATGAAAATTTTATTTGGGTTACAATTGATCTTTAGGCATTTCAAACGCTTTTAGAACTCCGGAATAAATGTTTAATATAACAAGTAAATAAATAATTGACCGTAGAGCCAATTACTGCTGAATGCTGTTTTACTATTTAGATAATGCGAGGGGTTTTAAAAATATATCCTACTCCAGATTTTCAAAGTTGAAATACATTTCAAACCCAAATCAATTCATAGGTCTCACAATGATTCTTCGATAACTTAAAACACGTTTGTATAATCGTTTTAGGTATTTTTTGTAAAAAAAAACCACTGGCTATGGTTTTGCATATCGTTGAATATACTTATAAGTTTTAAGATAAGTCTCACAAATAATAGCTGTATTGACTTACCCATATATATTGTATTTGGTGGTAATGTGTGGCAGGTTCACTCTGCTTACCCCATACGGAGGTATAAGCACCTAGTTCGTCAGGGTCTTGAGGACCGCGCGGTCGGTTCCCCAACAATGGGCCCAGGGCCGGATGTGTGTTTCCCTTTGTACCGAAGCTTTTAAGTTTCCACGCCGATCACTGACACCGTTAGCGAAAAAGCGAAAACATCACAAGCGCAGTACCGTCCAAAGATTAGTCGTTAATAATTTTAATAATATATTAAAGTACGGATTTTAATATTATTGTTATACGTGATATGAAATAAAAACAACTTGGAACAAAGAGTCAAGATGTTTGCAGTACCAAAGGCATTGCTCGTATGATGCCGACATGACGGGGAGCCGGACAAAGGCAGTTGAAGGGCCGGCTCTCTCACTCATCTTGTGAGACACAGCTATAATAGATCTTCTGTGAGAGGGTCGTATTACCCCGGTAGAGCTATCCCGTATATGACCGTAGTCAAGGAGAGATTAAAAAAATATGGTTTTTAAGTAATTTGATTATTGTGTGTGACCTTTTTGCGGACTGTATTCCAAAGGGTTGCGTATGATCGGCGCGCCGCGGCGCGGGCGGCGGCGTGACGAGGAGTTTCGTACAACCACTATTTTCCCGCAGGTACTGGGCCTTTGTGCCCGTACCGCAGCCCACACTTCTTTCTCTCATTGTCCAGATAGCTTTCCCACTAAATCGATGACGTGTACCGTATATAACCTGTTATTGAAAAGAACATGTACCGCTTCAGTTTGCTCTTTTATAGAAAAGTTTTAAGTACAGAAAATTTCAGAGCTTTCCAGGTGGAATTCTAAAAATTCAACACAAGAATTAATTCAATATTAGAAGCCTTAATATTAGGTATACAATTTACATAGGAACGGGAGTATCAAAGAAATAACGTTTCCGTTTCAAATTATGCTAATGTTAATAGAAATGCGAGTGCCCTTTCGCGAGCATCCCGCTGGAGGAAATACGCTGACGGGATCGCGAACGCGCATCGAATGATTTCCGAGCATTTTTTTAAAGTACCTACCTACAGGGGTAAAAGCTAATTACCTCATTGGAGTCTTTCCCGGTTCGAGTGTTCCGCCGACTCGTATGAATAGCTGGTGTTTATGTCGGGAGGGAAACGCGCTGAATTAAGCCAACATTTTTTTTCTAAGTGGGCAGTAAACGGGACCCCTTATATTGGAGTCGTATATTTTACGATCCATACGCTCGAGGGCACTTCCAACGGTCAATGGGCGAACATCCGCGTTGAGTGGACAAATTACCCCCCATCGTGTTTTACAAGTTGAATCGCCTTGTTTTAAAGAACATCTGCTAATGTCCATTGACACTTTTCCTTATTTTGGGTACTTTTTATGTCTGTTTTTTATATTCCATGAAGGGATCGGCAAATTTTATAAGGTGAAAAGTGTTTAATAATAACTACCTATCTATACATACAAATAAATAAAATTTTAGTGTCTGTTTGTAATATCAAAATAACACCTTTTCACTAAATGCATATGAAAGTACATACGACACTTATAACAAAAACGCGATTTAAAAAGTTTTTGTCTGTCTGTCTGTCTTTCTGTCTATCTGTCTGTCTGTCTGTCTGTCTGTCTGTGTGTTTGTTCCGGGTAATCTCCGAAACGGCTGGACCGATTTTAACGGGACTTTCACTGGCAGAAAGCTGATCTTATAAGAAGTAACTTACGCTACTTTTATTTTAGAAAAACAAAAAAAAACAAATGGGTCCTGTCGCGCGGGTTTAGAACGCGAGAGCGGGAGCGGTTAAGTTAAATTCCACGCGGACGAAGTCGCGGGCTCAGCTAGTCTTCTATATATAAATATAATAATATAAAAAAAAAATTGGAGTGTCTGTTTGTAATATGAAAATAACATATTTTCACTAAATGCATATGAAAGTACATAAGGAACGTATAACAAAAACGCGATTTAATTTTTGTCTGTCTGTCTGTCTGTGTGTTTGTTCCGGGTAATCTCCGAAACGGCTGGACCGATTTTGACGGGATTTTCACTGGCAGATAGCTGATATTATAGGGAGTAACTTAGGCTACTTTAATTTTAGAAAAACAATTAGGGTTCCGCGTAAAAAAATAAAAACACATGAAATCAAAGAGTATCTCCGAAATGGGTGGACCGATTTTGACGGGACTTTCACTGGTAGATAGCTGATGTTATAAGCAGTAACTTAGGCTACTTTTATTATAGAAAAACTAAATTTAAAAAAATGGGTCTTGTCGCGCGGGCTCAGAACGCGGAAGCGGGCTTTTTTGTTAAGTTAAATTCCACGTGGACGAAGTCGCGGGCTCAGCTAGTGAACAATAAAATGGTTGTGTGTAGTTTCCATTATCTTTCTTCATTCGTGTATGCTTTTGCAACCTGTGTACCTGGAGGCAAAGATTTGGTGGCTATTTAAATAATAAATAAAACCAATTTTAATTAAATCTCAGGTTAAAAGGAGATTAAATATCCTACTAATAGGGTAAAAGCCGGATAGTTGCCCCACTTTTCGAAAAAGCTTTATTTAAAAAAAATATGAGCTTGCTGAAAATTATTCAGTATATATCTCAAAACATAGGTCTTTTATCTTCCATAATAGCCTATTTTTGTATACATAATTAACAGTGGTTTTGAATAAATACTGTTTAATTACACCTCTCAGAAAAGGGATAGTTGCCTACTATGGCGGATAGTAGCCTAGTGTGGAAAATGCTTCGCGGGATACTTGCCTCGCGCGGGGATAGTGACCTCGGTATGATTTTTATTTTGGATTGAAATAAATTTATATCAATTAAAGTAATCTTTATTAATTATTTAACAGTCTTTATAATTTACTCCTGTCAGGAGGAAAACCGGCGTCTCCGAGCTTCAATAAATGAGCTACCAGTCTTTTTTCATTATCGAAGGCAGGAACATGATATTTTCCTTGAGTTAGCAGTTGCTGGTTACCTTTTTCGTAGCGTCTTCTTAAGGTTCGAGAGGATATTATGCATGTTCGAAAAATTTCATTGATATTTTTTTCTGTCTCAATTCTTCCAAGACAAGTGCTGAGCTATCTTCTGTCCAGTTGATGTTGCGTGGCACCACGCCTGGTTTTCGCTTATATTTGAGAGGCATTTTGCTTATCTGGAATAAAATAAAATCCGTCTTTGATTGTTAAAAAATATTTTGTTACTCTAGGGGCAACTATCCGCGAAAGTAAGTAGGGCGACTATCCTTTTTGATGCGGATACTTGCCCTTTTTATTAACGAAGTAAATAAAAAATATTTAGCTATAAAACATAATAAACAATGTAATTTAAACTCTAATGCATGCAAAGAAACAAAAAGTTGAGTGAAACCACGATCAGTAATAAAAATATTCAATAGTAATTACTTACCAATATAATTATAACGCCCGTCAAAGTTTCGCCGCAGAAGGTTTTTGCTCACATGGACAAAACACTTGCACCTATTCTGATGGCTTAGACAGCACTGAGGCCTGCGGGGGGTCACTACTTATTGTAGTAAAGCGCAATCACAACTTATGTTCCCAACATAGTGTATTAAAAACCGGGGCATGTATCCGTCCGAGGCAACTATCCGGCTTTTACCCTATATATATATATATATATTATATTATAAATGTGAAAGATTGTGAGTGTAGATGTATGTTTGTTACTCTTTCACGCAAAAACTACTGAACGGTTTTGGATGAAATTTGGAACACCGATAGTTTATAACCGGGATTAACACATAGAATACTTTTTATCCCGATAATCCCGAAATTTTTGTTAAGTTAAATACTACGCGGACGAAGTCGGTGGGCACAGCTAGTACTTAAATAAATTTCATAATTTTTGTTGCATGTAACGTGTTAAGTGTTAAGTGTTACCCGGGGTTCGTAAATTTAAATTACACGAGAGGATCCACGAGACTGGACGTTTCTTCGGACATGCGAACGATTAATTACAAGGGTTATTAATGCCAGGCATTAGTCAGGGCGGGCGGTGTCAGCGGCCCTACGGCTCGCGTGTCCGCTACGCCGCAGCCTCGGCTCCACAATTTAAACTGTCGTTAAATATTGCTCGGTTTAATACCTGATTACATCTCTTACATGGTAATAAGGAATTCCTGTTAAGCGATAAGGTGTGTAAGTACTTTTGGTACTGAATAGTAGTTATTGTCTGTGAGCAATTGTTGCTATACTTAATACATACTGCGACTAAATTAATAGGTATTCAATGCGGTACCTATTCAATTTCGTACTAAGTACGTATACAGAAATCGGTTTGAGATAGGTATGTGGAAATCTCTACCGAGAAAACTTAACTTAACACAAGCAAATTTATTGATTGTAAAAAAATAAAAAAAAAATTTTTGCCCTTTTGACGTCCCACTCCTGGGCACGGGCCTCCCCTCAACACGAGGGGGATTCAGGCCATAATCCACCACGCTGGCCCAGTGCGGGTTGGCGGATTTCACATGTCTTTCGAAAATTTGTTAAATCTTCTAAGACATGCAGGTTTCCTCACGATGTTTTCCTTCACCGTAAGCAAGTGATAATCATATAGAAATTATGATGCGCACATAGATTTCGAAAAATCCAGAAGTTCGAGCCGGGGTTTGAACCCGAGACCTGGTAGCCCGCAAGACGTGTGCTTAACCAATCGGCAATCACTGCTTTTATTAATTGTACTAAACATAATTTATTTTGAAAATCAAAAGGTTGTTCGGCAATGTTCGATGACGTCAATAAAATTGATGTTTAAAATAATTTTTGTATTGTCGTCTGCCAATCAAGTGGATGTACAAAGCACTCGCCCCAGGGCAGAGTGGGAGGGTTGGCGCGGCCGCCGTCCAAAATATATATTTCGCACGTGATTTTACTGTGGCATGGATTGATCGATTGCAACTCAATATTGTAGGGTAGCCTCTCAAAACTTGCATCAAAATATGACAAGGAAACGCTTTTTTATTGGTGTCTTAAGCTTGCAATAGAATAAAAACTTCGACTCAAATATGATATTATAACCCTAATTCAATAGAACGTCATGCATACATCTGAATGTAAACTTTATTGGTAAGGAAATATTCTGAAATCGTCGTTCTAAACTAAACAGGCGCACGCACCCCTATGTCAAAGTTACCTCAGACGTGTATTGAAAGGGAAACGCTAAACAGTTTACTTTTTAAAACTGGCAGAGCCCGCCTAACTCAGTTGGTTATGAAAAGTGGAGGAAATTTTATTATTTCATGTCGAAAGCTGCTCAAACTCCATTGTGAGATGCGGTAACGAATGATGGTTTTCATATTATCACAGATCCATGGTACTTATCTAAATAGCCGAAAAATGATGCTTACTTACATTGTTATTTTTTTATAAAAAAATTAAGTAACCACCTAACTGAAACGTTTAGTAAGACTGAGAAAAAATATACGACAGCTACGAATTTTTGTACTTCCTGGTATATTTAAGTAGTTATATTAGTAAGGGCACTTAGGGCACAAATTAAAATTATGGAAACCGATAACAGCGTCTCAAACATGGAATATGGGAAGATTTTTGTGTGGATCCGCTCGGTTATTGAAATCATGGAAGAAAACAAGTTGGACTTCGGTTGAGTTTAACGTTGAGTTTAAGTTGAGTGAAAATTCTAGCTAGAATAAAGAACAAAAAGAACCTACCCAATTGTAAGTATGTAAGATTTCCTCCGACGCTTTCCTATCTCTGAATTGCCTTCAAGACCGTACAAGATTGGGCAGTGACGTCATTACTCGCTCGCAGGGTGTTAATTAGCCATAGACGAGCGGCTACACATCGGCGGCGTGCGCGTTCTAGGGGTAGATAGGGCGTGTAATCCGATGAAATATAGTACCTCTTGCCCGTCGCGTTGCTTGTTATTTGTAATTACTTATTACATACTACTCACTACGTGTTTCTCGGTGTTTGTCCGTTTTTCTTACGGCTCCGTAAGATAAAAATGATGTAGGTAGTGATTTGTGGTCCTTACGTCAATGGAGATAACTTTGTATATATAGAATAGAAAAAAATGTGTCGGAAAATTTTAAAAGGTTCTACTAGTTTGTTTTACCGCATCTCTTGCTAGAAAACAGCTAAGGGCGACTTACGCCTTCCCACATTAATCTCTATTTAAATTCACATAGCTGTTTATACCCTTGGCTCCAGAATTAGCTCACGGATACACACTAGAATAATAACGGAGGGTTCAAAGACTCGGGTGCGTACCCCAATTGTGTTATAAATGTTTGTGGGCTATCTCGCGGCCGCTAGCATCTCACACTGACCGCCGTCTAAATGGCACGGAGGAAATGTAATGAATTTAGACGATGTAACGTTGACTTTTGAATGCCTATGTTGAGAAAAAAAGACAACTAATGAATTTTGAAGTTCCTAGTATTTTTTTTTGTATGTTTTGCAATTACATCAAATATGTATGTAAGGGCCTGTGCGCACCACGTTTTTTAAACGAGCTGTCGATGGGCGTTTGTAGCGATACAGACGCGATACGCACGCGAGTCAGACGCAGCCTATAGACTTTTGTAGGATAAAAGCGCGCTGTCGACGTACGTTTCTAAAACTCTCGTCGCCGGCGCGTTTAAAAAACGTGGTGTCCACAGGCATTAAGTCCTCGTATTGACGATCGCTTATCGTAGTGGTTCGAGCGTAGGCTGCTCCGCTTACTGCACCGAGCGGTGGTGGCGGGTTCCATTCCCGTCAAGGCAAACTTCGGAAATGTCCTTTTCGTAATTTGCCCTGGCCTGGATGTCTCCGAGATCGCCCCCAGTCTATTATATAGTAGCCATAGTAGGTACAAGCCTTGCTTAGTTTGTGACCTATAGTCTGATATGGACAGACGGTATCTACAGTTGCAACTTGTTGCTAGCGACGTCACGTATCCCGACAGTAGGATTATTGCGAAGCGGAATTATGATAATTGCTATTATTATTATCCCGTATCGCTCCATTGTGGGAACGCGCACCCATTAGCCTAATCGTGCTTATTAGCTATGAGTGTGATCGACCGTAGCTGTGCCTATATCTCATTATCTTCATATGTGATTCTATTGATTAGGCCGCTATAAATTAACTAAGAACAGCTTTTATATTTGTAAAATCAAAAGTGAGCACTTAGATTTTGAGAGAGTTCAATCACCTACATATTATTTATCTATTACTGGCGACCCGCCCCAGCTTCACACTGCTTTACTCTACTATTTACAAATTTAATTAGATTGTATTAAGCATTATAAACCTCCTGGAAGAATTTTTCTAAACGATAGTGAAACACGCATCACAATCCATTGCGTAGTTTAGAAAAACTAAGAATACCAAATCATACATCCGCGGGTAGCGACTGTGTTTTATACAATTTGGATTCGTTCTCACACAATAATTGTTACGTGCTTTGTGTTGATTCCACCCGAGGTCTGTATTCCGTAACATGAACCATGACCATTTTGGGGCCACGCTTTGAGTCCTAGCTTCAATTTCGTCCGTTTGATGTGTTTAATTACTTTGTTTGTTCTTGTTAGCTGCCGATGCTTGCTGCGGTCGCCCTAAGTCGAAAACGCTACCAAAACTGTTAGCATTTGCAAATTAAATGTAACCCACGTCAAACTGAGCGAATAGTTTTATGCTCACAACGAAATAATTGAAGCCATTTACTGAAGAAGTGTCAGACGCTGATATTTGGTGATTGATTTTCAATCAATATGTGGCCCTTTGTACCTTTTCAGTTGTAATTACTTGACCGGGTCTTTGTTAATTATATTCCTGCCTATACATTCCTCAACATTGTGTATGTCTATCTATTATTTGCTTACTTTCTTGGTTCATAGCTCCCCTGTTGGTCTTTAGGTATTCAACTGAAACATCACCTAAATTTACAACGGATTTACGAATTATTTATCAGAACAAAAGTGCTTTGTAGTCCCATTGTAATTCGATTATAACTTTATATTTTGGTGGTAAGTTTATAAAATAAAATTAAGGAAATTCAGATATTATTCTTACCTTCCATGATCTTTCATAGGTAGCCGTTTGAGAAGGTACCCGTCTATTCTATCTATTCAGTGAGTAATCACCAAAACGGTTAATTTTAAAGTAACGCGAGGGCCGGGCGTTTCGCAAGGACGAGGCTTGGGTCCACAATATATCTTGTGGCCAGGCAACCGCGATTTGACTGACGGCGCACTCTGAAAGGACATTTATCAGTCTCTCTAGCGGGTTACACTAAACCAAACAACAATGAATTCTCATTGACAAATTGTCTTGGCATTTCTTGTTCAACAGTCCTTTCTTTTGACTAATAGACGGCTAAGACTTAGGTGAGGAGTGAACTTTGTTTGAATTGTGCCTAGGATTGTAAAGGAGAGCACACAAGACCACCTTGTAATAGCTCTGGAAGTTGTTTATTTTAAGAGTTTCGTGCAGCACTAAGGTGTCTTACGTAGGTAAACTGCCATAAAAAAAAATAACATGGTCATCAAAAATCTTTACGGCCTGATGTTAAGCTGTTAACGTAGCCTATAGATGCTTGCAATGCAATACAGAAGGTATTTCAGGTATTGCTCGCACTTTTCCGACCTGAAGGGGAGTGACACAGAAGGAAAGGGGGAAAGGCGGAAAGTAGGAGAAGGAAAGGGGGAAAGGCGGAAAGTAGGAGAAGGAAAGGGGAATTAGGCTACTGGCTCTCTCAGTAATCGTACAAAACAGCTATTCTAACAATTTGACTTCGATCTTCCGTGAGAACGTGGTACTACCCGGTTCGAGCCATGTATATGAGCTGTAGTCAAGTCAATTAGCTGCTTTGCTCTACTCCTAGATTATGTTTGGTCAAACAATACTTAAATAGTGAAGTTAAAATCATAAATAATTAAAAATGAATCAATTTTTATTTAATTAATAATGGTTATCAAATTATAATATGTCATATTAATAATAATAATAATATCGCCAGACAGACACACCAACTGTACGGTTCCAAACTAAGCAAAGCTTGTACTATGGGTACCGTACAATGGACTGGGGGCGATCCCAGTGACACCCAGACCAGGGTAAATTACGAAAAGGCCATTTCCGAAATTTGCCCCGGCGGGAATCGAACCCGCGACCACCATGTGCGGTGAGCCGAGCGGCCTACGCTAAGCGGTCGTCAAATATTAGAAACACTATTGCTTACCGTATGAAAACTATTAGTAAGTAGGTATATTGACAAGCTAACCGTGACGGTCTCCTCAACGGGCTTTATCCGCATTCGTAGTAGGTACCTGTGTACTAAGCCACTTACGAAAATGAATATAGAACTCGGATAAACCAAAGCCTATTTTCCGCGCAAAGTACAGCGAGCGGTTACAAATTGCTTTGGGCAAAGCGTAAATTTTAATTTTATCTCTAATACCCAAATGAGTACCGTGACTCGACATAATAAATGTACACTTCCCACGTTAGCGGTGCGGTCGAGTCCTGGGCCTGTACCACGTTAGCTACTTAAAACGCAATAGAAATGCAAACGCGAGCGTTTTCTTTTTAAACGCTTGGCCAAATATTTGGTGCTTCACCCCCGTCTGATTTGCGAGTGCCTCATATGCCATCGAACGCTTGGTAGTTTTTTTAATGATGTTTTATTTCCGCTATCGTACATCGTAAACCTAAAACAAACCATTAAAACTTCAAAAAATAATTTTAAAACGAAATGACTCCAATGGCATTATGCACAGGACCTCAAAATTAACTAAATGAAACGAAGTCAGTCGCAAGCTCGAGGTCAAACGCTAACAATCGCTTTCGTGGTACCAAATCAATGTCAGTAGAAATTGTGAAGCTCGTGTCAGCCGATGGCTAGTAGGTTACGGAAAAGCGGAGCGTTTGCTTTTCTATTGCGTTTTAAGTAGCTAACGTGGTTTGGGCCCTGTACAGCGCCAGGGGTGTGCACACTCGCGTAAACGCACAAAGCCCCGTTAATGTCTGCAAATCACAAGCATTTGTATGGATGTAGGCATCGTTCATACTGTTATCCCTTACCCGTTAAGTAGACACATGAAATGCGGGCTGGACGTCCGCAGTTTTGTCTGATAGGTTTATAGAATAACCGCTGCATTTACAGTTCATTCACATCGGTTTTGTTAATTCGTTTGTTTTGAGGAAAATCGACAGCTGTCTATAAAATAAATGTACACTGATAATAATATATTGCAACAAGGTACTTAGGTGCCTACTTACATTTTAAAAATAATAATTGAATACTAGGTGAAACAAAAAGGGTATAATATGTTTTTTGCAACTTAACTCTGTAAATCTAAAACTATCAGCTTTGTGGGACAGTTGAAGTACTAAAGGTTTTGTAGACTTGTGAAATCTGTCAACAGCTGTATTCCTATAACACCTTTTGTTTTTCAAATTTCCTTTGTTAAGTTTTGAAAAAAACTGAGGTATATAGGTGCTGAGAAAGGTACCTGCTCATTAATTAAATTATTTAAAGTACTCAAAGGTTTGCAATTTATAGTTCGTAATTGATTTTGTTTTAAATGATTTTTATCCCGATATTTCCATATTTCTTATACAAAGGTATTATGTATTACCTTTATTTTAAGAATTTGTTCATAAACTATCGGTTTGTGAATGAATAGTAATTTTTAGCAAAAACCTGATAGGTACGATCATTCCATCACTAGTAGTACCTATGTTGTATGTACCTATGCGAGAAAGATAAAGCGATGCTTTTATTTGTTACTTGGCCAGTCACAAAGAACGGACAGGTTTTCATCTCGTTATCAGTGGTCGCTTGCACGCCCACTCCACGACAGGTGAGGACACCTGTTTTGATCCCTTGTCCGGCCCGAAGGTAATGACATCACGGGACCGTTCTGTGCGTAACTATTGGTAACATAACCCTTCGATGCCGATTTAATAAATCAGTAGATAATTTTGTGGGACTTTCGTGGAAATATGAATTCAGTGTGGTCCTTTCTTGATTATTAATACAACAGAGTAAAGATGGTGTGAAGAGTTATTCTACGCTGTGTAAATTAATGGTCTGTCTCCCAGCACAGTAACTCCTATAAACCAGGATCTACAGCGGTATCCAACGACTGCTATATCACGCGCAAATATTTTCGTTTCATTGTGGCGGGCACAGACTGTAAAACATTTTAATGAACGTTTCACACATCCTAACAATGTAAGGGCTATTTAAATAAAAGTCAGAATCGGCGTTCCGCACGCGCGCTTCGCCGATCCGCGCCCGGCCGATCAGTGTGCCAGTCACGATGGGACAGTTTATTTCAACTTTTCAACTTCTCCGCCGGCGTTCGAATGGCGCATAATTTTCATAAGGATCGCGCCGTTGCGCACCGACGCAAAAATTAGATTCATCAGCCTTCCAGGCACATTTGCCCGAACGTTCTCCTAGCTACCAATTCGATTCGACTTGGTAACGAGTGCGTGAACAATGTGCCGCTAACTTTTGTTACTTTGCATTTTGGTTCGTATCATAAGTAAGTACGCGTACATCGATGTGGTAGGTACCTCCTTATACGAAAATTTAACATCGCACTTCTTAATGGGATTAGACGGTAGAACCGTAGCGCTCGCAGACATATTTATGTTGGAATAATAAAATTTGTGCTCTATATATTTCATTTCAGAGATATTTCGTTCGCATAACCACTGCGCGCTGCCGCTAAACCTGTCTTCATCAACGTTTAATATCGGTAATGTATGGCGATCGTTGGTATAATTTTTTTTATTGCTCACGCATTATCTGAAGCATTTTTCATTTTCACTTTGTTCCTGGTATTGTGAACGATTTTGGAGTTATGAGGTATTAACTAAACTATTCGTTGATAACTATTACCTACCTAACTTCAGTATTATTGGTTATAACCGCATTTAATTAATAAAAGTAATTTTCAAAATCTATGATTTCATTTTATTTTGTCAGGTAAGTACTCAACCTACTTTGATTGTTGTTTAGATTGTGATTTTCTATGAACACCAGAAAAGCTAAGCAAAAATTAGGTTTCGTTTTTGAAATGGCAACCGAACCCTTCATTTAGCAGGGCTCCACAAGCCCGTGACCAATTTTCTTTATTATGAATCCTTTTTTACACCAGTAACCAAATCACTTTCAGACAACGCAACTGTTCGGAACACAAACATAGGTAATTTACTTATTTCACGCGACACCAGAAAGTTCCTTTCCAACAAATAATATAGGTTTCCACCGGTGCGGGGAGCACCTGGGCGGCGCTACGATCGGTGCGTCCCCGGGGAAATAAAAACTTTGTTGCACGTCGCTTGTCCTAAAGCCTTCTTACTGTCTGCTCCGCGACACGTTCACCGATTTGCTACCGACGGTTTATAGTCCTGATTCTCAACGACACTACTTTATATTTTTTCGCATTACTGTCGCGTACACCGTGGGCGTGTTCTCGTTAGCGGAATAGAGCCTTGAGATTCAATAACCGGCGTTTATCGCGCTTGTGAATATACTATCAATTTATCCTATATATTTTATGTATGTTACACCCAGTGCCGGATTAACCATATAGCAAGAGTAGCAATTGCTACGGGCCCCGCGCAAAAGGGGGCCCCGCATATGTTTGTTTCTTATCAAAATTATTGTATATTGCCAGAAAATCTCATCTCTGGCTTTTTGTACTTGTACCGTACTTTGTACCGCATATAGTAATTTAATAAATGCCCACCAAATTTTAACCTATAGATGGCAGATAAACGTATAGACTATTGATTTGTTTTTTTACCACTTTATACTTAAGAACCCATAGTAGATCAAGGGCTCTTTGAACTAATTTGCTACGGGCCCCGCGCTTGCTTAATCCGGTACTGGTTACACCGACGCCCTTCGTAAGGGTGACGGTCCACTTGGCTGTGCTATGAGGCGAACCCGCATCGCTTTATTTCCTCAGTTGCACCCAGCTTAGCTCAAGTTGACAGGAAATGAAGTGATCCTATTGGTCTAAGCGGGCTGGCCCACTCCATAGCACAGCCAATTGGACGGTCACCTTTATTGTGTGTTATTCTTTAGATAACGATTCTGAGGACCGCTTGGCGTAGTGGTTCGAACGCAAGCCGCTCTGATCACTAGACCGGATGGTTGCGGGTTCGATTCATACCGGCAAAAATTTCGGCAATTATCTTTTCGTAATCCTGGTCAGGGGGCGATCCCAGTTGTCACGGAGATCGCCCCTATCTACCGGAGTCTATTTAAAGTACCAATAGTGGTGTTGCTTATTCTGGGACCATAAGTTAGTGTGCAGCAGTGATAAGCCGATTGGTTAAGCACGCGTCTTGCGGGCTACCAGGTCTCGGGTTCAAACCCCGGCTCTAACCTCTGGATTTTTCTAAATCTATGTGCGAATCATAATTTCTATATGATTATCACTTGCTTACGGTGAAGGAAAACATCGTGATGAAACCTGCATGTCTTAGAAGATTTAACCAATTTTCGAAAGACATGTGAGATCCGCCAAACCGCACTGGGCCAGCGTGGTGGATTATGGCCTGAATCCCCCTCGTGTTGAAGGGAGGCCCGTGCCCAGGAGTGGGACGTCAAAAAAGGGCTAAAATTAAGTTAGTGTGTTGGTCTGGCGATGTTTATTTATTTAGATGAAGCTTTTTGTTGTTGTGGAAATTGCATACGCCATCAAAGACGTGCAGATTTCTTTGTTAATATCTTCGTGAAGGTACTTTACCCGTGTCGTCTTTCAGCTGTTGGAATTTTATTTCTCGAAATGACTTCGCAAATATTACTAGTGTTGAAAGTTCCCGACGTCCCAAGTTCGATAACTGCCCGGATCTCAGCGGGAATTTTTAAATTAATTCAAAGGAAAAATAAAATTAACGAACTTGGCGGAGATTAAATTATACCCGTCGTAATTTGTGTCAAGAAAGTTGGGATGTGAATCGTGGGGCGTCAAGTTGTTTTTATAGCAATAACGCCGGAACTTGTTAGTAGGTACATACACAGTAGTTAAGTACCTACATGTGTTAAATAATTCAGAACACTTTCCTCATGTTATACCTAAGAAAAGTCCCCTCGCCCCTTTTCCGTAACTGCCTATTTCATAAAATAACAAAGTTGGCACGCAAGCATACCACCCGCCTGATGTTAAGCAATTACCGTAACCTATATATGCTTGCAATACTAAAGGTATTGCTCGCACGTTTGCCGCGGAAGTGAGATAGTGGGAGACGAAGCGAGGGGATTGGGGTTCGAGTCTCTTACAAATCGTACGAAACACAGCTATAATAGATATTTTATAGGGGCTGAAGTAAATTGGCTATAGTTTGGCTCTACCACCGTAAGTTAACCCTACAGTTTTTTATTTACTCTGGGAAATGCATTTACGCATACCGCCCGAGACCGGGGGGAACTCGGGCGGTTATGTGGGGCTCCTGAACTATTGTCCAGACTTCCCAGTAAAACCCAGCGGTCTGCCCTCGCCGCCGTTGCTACGGAGCGCCACAGGATCGGTATGCACTGTGACACCCCCGCGGCAGACCTGGCATTGGTGCCAGCCCGCAGACTTCAAGGTGAGATTAGGGTCCCCCCTTTGGGGATTAATTTGAGCAGGAGGTCCAAACATCCCGTCCCTCCGCTACGGCGGAGGCAGGAGATGCGCATAGCGCCTCCTCCTTCTAAGCTGACCCTGCCTGTCCTGACCAAGCCTGTCCTGGGCACTCCTGGGCACAGGCCTCCCCTAACTACCAGGGGGATTCAGGCCGTAATTGCTGGCCCAGTGCGGGTTGGCGGATTTCACATGCCTTTTGAAAATTGGTTGGATTTTCTAAGACATACAGGTTTCCTCACGATGTCTTCCTTCACCGTAAAAAATAATAAATTTATTAATTGATGGGAGCTTATAAACCCTTGAGATTGTATCAGTCTAATCGCAACTTTTCCTTTGATGTAAGTAGGTATTTTAAAATTTGTATTATATAACAGACTACATTACCCTTTAAACAAAGTGCGTAGGTAATTCGATTGATCTATGAACTTTCCTCTCGTCTCCTTTTCCCTTTACGGAATCTATAAAATCTTTGAATAAACATTTGCCTTCTTTGCCCTTTTGCACTCGTGAAAGGGATCTGCGCAACTTGCCTAAACTTATTTAAACTTTTTCTCTAGGAAATCCTTTCACAAGTAGTTTAAATGTAGAATAGAATATGTATTAGAGAATGGGGAAAGGTTACGGGAACGGTTGGGTAGCTAAACAAAACTTTGTTTTTTCGATTAGTTTATTTATTATACGACAGTATTGACGTATACGTTTCAGTATAATATTTCCTAGAGTACCTATACCCACTTTTGTGTATTATTTAAAAACATTACAGTATTCAATAATGAATCAGAACTTAGAGGGGATTAGTGAAGCTTTGTAATCCGTGACGTCATACATAATCTGTCCGAGCGCTACCAACTATAGATCAACAGCTCGTTATTACAGATTTTCAACAAAACTTTTTGCTCAAACAGTTTCCGCATTAATCAACAATCTTGTTACATACCGGTAAGCAGTTCCCAAAGATATATTGATAAGGGTTCGCATCAACACTCGCCAATAACGTCGATCGTGCAGATCAGCTTTACAGTTTTCAAAGGGTCTGAAGCCGAACTTCGCCCCGAGGTATTTCTCGGTTCATCAAGACGGTTTTCCAATTTTAACTTTGCTTTAACCAGGCTCCGACGATTTTGGAATTATCTCCCCGCTTTGGCGGGCTCATCAAAATCTGTTTATCTTTCCAAGCCTCTGTCTACACAGTTTCTGCTTTTTTGACTTGGTTGTTACATTCTACTTAATATTCGCCTTTGACTTCTAGGATTTTACGGTCGTCTGGGAATTTTCAGCGTTGAATTAAGCAGCAAGGAAAGAAACAAGGAGTACATTATCTTATTTAGTTAATGTACACAGGGTTATATTTAAAACCAGAGTCGTAGGTACGTATTCAAGTCCATGATAATTTAAGCTTGCGCGTAACTAATGAAAATATATACAAAAAAATACTTATAGAGCGCAGACAAAATCTTAAACAAAATACTGTCACAAGTTTCAAAACGAGTAGGCACCCTTGCGCTAGCTACCGACTGTGTGTGGGCTGTAGTGTATCGAAGGTGAATAAACTGTACGTAGGTATAGGTAAGCAGCTTTTCCTTCATACTTTGTACCCAGGCTAAGCTTAAGACATCGCATATTTTTGGATAATTCGGTCAAAATTAAGGATTTTTTTTCTATAAGTATTTGTAACGAGAACTGAACTTCCTGCATAATGTAAGTGACACAGTTCTTCAGTAGTAAAAGAAACGTCTCGCTTAACTTTGCCCGATTAAAATCAATGCAATGTTTGTTGGGTTGTCGTGTGTCATTGTTTAGAGATCTAGGGAACGTCGCCGGAGTCAATATGCGGAACATTTTCTATTACACGCCCACTTCTTCCCAACAACCGAATGCATCTCTATAGAGTTGTGATGTCCATATTTGATTATTTTTATTGTTTTTTATTTAATATATTTTTTATTTTTTTTTATTCGGTTTTTGTGCACTGATTAAATAAATAAAATAGGGTTCTGTGTATTAAGTTTCTCGAGATGATTATGCCAAGATTTAAAATAAATATTTAGGTAACTTTATGACATTCTAGTATCCCGCGATTTTAATAATAATATACCTGTGTGACCCGTGTATACTTTGGATATGATTTAATTAATGAGGAAGGTACCAATAAGTCGTATCCTTACTGTCCGATAAAAAACCCAAAAGATTTGTGACCCTTGTATAAAAACATGTACAAAACACAGCTTTGCCACACCGCCAGCTGCACTATATAAATCCGGCCATATTTTTATTCCAACACAATTTGTAATGGAAGCGACACGAGGAGACAAGAGAGCAAGGCTAGGGCGGGCGGGAGCACGGCGCGGTGCGGGCGGGTGACGAAATTACTTGCAAATTCCATTTACGAAGTCGGCGGCCAGGCGTCAAAAGAAACTGCTGGCTGTCTGACTTCGTTCGCTGGTTACCTAGATTCTGGTCTAGTAATGCTGGCGCTGTATAATGGAGCTACGAGTATTCGCATTTTCGGCTGAATGAATGAGTTACGGTGAGCTTGCTGTTGGTTCCTCCTGAATAAATTAAAGCGATGTTAATTATTGTATATTTATATTTTATCAGCAATTAATTTTGAAGTATTTATTAAGTCACAAGATTTTCTAAAAGTTACCAATAAAGTCAATGAAGTATGATATATATATATTAATTAACAGTTTTAAAATCTAAGTGGATGAAATGTATCTAGTTGTCAGAAAAAAAGGCGGTAAGTATAAAAGTCTGAGATAAATCTGGTGTTACGTGTGAGGAATAGACATGGGTTAAGGCTCTCTTCGGGTATCTTACTGCAGATATATCAAGTTAGTTGACGTTTAAAAGGTCCATCCCAGTAGAATTGTACGAGTTGCAACAATCTTAAAAGGACGTAGGTATTTGTCTTTTTTACTGCAAATTTATGTAGAGGATAGGTTGTAGTGAATGAATTATTTTAAGGGGTATCAAGACAATTGATCCAAGAATTTGTTTAAATTATATTTCAAACAATTTTTTTGTGTACATATAGTTGTAAGTCCCAAAGAAACTTTTGGGAAACACCAAAAGTTAATTCTAAGTTTTGAAATATAAAAGTTATTCATTCCTTAGGTACACCAAACAGCCATCCAAATCCAGTACGAAACATGACGAGAAGTTTCCAATTTTCCATGTTTGTGGTGTGATTACCAATAGGATGCGGCGGTGAGCAGCGTCCGATTGGTATGTAAGTTACGAGGCGTTACGAAGAACTTAGCTCATTACCAGCACCACGCGACCGGAATGACAATAGCGGAAATTTTTACTTCATTCCCTTCCACTCTTATTAGGTGCTCAGACGTGTAGACGGTAGTCTTGCAACTGCCATATTGAATTTCTAGACCTTGCAGAATCGCTGTACGAGTTTAAAAAGTTACGTAGACAGTGGTTAGTCGTAGTATAGAAGGTAGTAGGTAAAAGTAATGTAAGAATTACAATTGTGCTAATTTTATAGCTTGGTGACGTTGCAAAGGGTTATTCCCTGGCTTCTTGTAAATATTAACTTATTATATTTTTTATAGTTTGGTGGATATATGAAATGTATTTTAGTGGAAGTAGAAGTATTGGGAAATTTAATTAAATAATATTAATAAACATTATTTGATGTGCTATACACATCAAGATACTGAATAACCTTTCATATCTGGTGCAAAGATTCTAGTCTTTTAAATAGCATTGCTACATTATATCGTTTGAGATTCTCTTAAATTCGTGGTTGCACTCAGATGGAGTTGTCGTTATTGGCAGTGCCTATTCCAAGACTTGTCACAAACCTTTGCGCTATGAATAATTTACGCGACCGCCGCGACCGCAAAGTGTTTATTGTGATAGCGCGCCTCGCTTCACAACCGCACTCTCATGTGAAATAAAACACCTAGATTTTTCCTCTCAATCTCCCGTGGTATGTCTACTGAATCTCTCACAGAAAAAGATCACAAGCGCTCCCCAGAAACTTGGCAAAATGGATTGTATTTACGCGGAACTAGGTGCCACTGTACCTGCTTTTCTAAATCGCACCCGGGACGCCGCTTCCAGGCGAAGTCCAGACTGTAAGGAGTTATGCTGTCAGATTAGGATAAGGCATTTAGCGTCGAATGTTACCGGAATAAGGTCGATAATAATTTGCGGTGGTCGGCCGTGTTCACCGTGAGTGCCGGAATCGGGGGAAGGCGGCAGTAAATAACAAGAGAGATCGGATTATTTCGATAAGATCGTAAAATGAAACAAGCCGCGCCCGGCGGGACGTTTTCTTTTTGAATATGTTACACGTTAGTCGGCACATTGCCCACGTACGGGTGTAAAATGTGAAAGTTTGACTGAGCTCATTTTCCGTGGCAGTTCCATTTTTGTCACGGAAAGTTCGATAAGGAAAAAAAATACGTTCGTGAAATACAATCGTAGGATATTGAGCAGAAGGCATGCTCTGTACCTACCTACCAAATGTTCTAAAAAAGTTATTTTATTATAAAATTCCGTCGTGTTACACGTCGAATAATTAATTCGTGAGAATGTTGTAAGTAATAAATACTTGAGCACAAAAGTCGGATAAAGTTTGAGGAGCGTATCAACCGTTTATTGGAATTCTTGTACCTAAATCTGACATTCTTGCGAACTAATAAGATCTTTTGGGACGTTTTAAAATGGGTTGTATGGCGAGTCAACCCTGCGAGCGCGGGGCAGCGGCGAGCGTGTGGAAGCACGCGCGGCGTGGACCGTCCGGGTGCAATCTTATTTTTCCGCGCGGCTCGCTGGCTCTCCGCCGGCGGCTTATTGCCTACGTGCCAGCGGGCCGGCCGCGCGCCCGTCATATTATTCTATCGTGCGGCTATCGGCTGGCCCACACGACCCATATTAGTATACCCGACGCTGCCTTCTTCAGATATTGCTCTGGATCGTAAATAAAACTGCCGCAACGGTATACTACCGGCTCTTGGTTAGAAAGTACCACATATAATGTCTTAAATATACTTGAGAAGTGAGGACGCGTGTAAAAAGGAACAGCAAAAATAATAGACTTGTCTTTTTCCCATGTTGTTAGTGAATGGTTTATAAGGTAGGTAGGTCCTACCACATTATTCGTAAGTACCTATTCGTAAGTCTCACGAAAACACCAATATGCCGATACCTCGTTCCTAAAACAGAAGCGCTAGTGGGGTTAACACCTGGTTGGGTATGCTATAGGCATTTACTACTCAGCACTTCCGTTCGTGCTTCGGGAGCACTTTAAGCCGTCAGTCCCAGCTATCACAGTCGTTAATCCATCTCGGAGGACTTCAGCGCGCCCGAAAACTCCGACACTAGAGTTAGCCACTAGCTCATACGATAAGTACGAATACTATGCAGTCCAAGAAACCCAATAATGCTATTGGGTTTCTTGGAATCATGTACGGCTTTTAAATGGTCCGAAAGAAGAAAGAAACATCTGTGCCAGAGGTCGCGCGGTGTGCTTACAGTCAAAAATACCAACAAGTAAGAAATGACAGCTCCACATTTATGACGAAACTTGTTTATCACAATTACGCAAACAATAACGTAATAAGGGCGGTCGCAGCCGGCGTTATTGTCGTCGTCGAATGTCACCGCGGAGAGTTGGCGGGAAAAGTGAAAGTTTTTATCTGTGCGGTCCCCGGCCGACCGTTCTCATTTCCACCGAGCCGCTCTTGATCGCAATCGCCGTTGCAGGGTTGAGTTTCGCTTATACTCTTGAGAACTGGATATTAGTGATCCACTGTACTCTCCGTAAAAAAATATTAAATACTATTTTTTTACGTAAATAACTTTTTATGATTACAACAATTTTACTATGCATATGTACCTGTAATGTTTTATATTATTATTTTTGGTGTAAAAATAAAACTAAATAGATACTTACTTAGTTATTTTTTCCTGCTACTTATCTACTCATATTTTAATAATACATTTCCCTGGATAAACTTTCTCCAAACCATATCGCCTATATATTTATTTAAAGAAAAAAAATGGAAGAGACAAAGTGATAAGATCGACACAAGCAACCCTGTTTGCGAGCAGTGGAAAACAAAGAAAAAGGTGACTCAAGGGGGCGATACGTCAAAAAATTATATGATTCTAGTGGATGCGCTAGAGCACTGAGACAAAGGGTTATATTGAAGAAATTCTGTTTAATTGTCTCGTCTCTAGCTTGTCAAAGTCCACCGCTATATAGTGCCTGTATAATATATAATCCATCTTATAAGTACTTATTATTCTCACTTACATAAAAATATTCAATACTGTTCTTTAATCTCTGAAATGTTAGGTAATGTACTCAATTCCTTGGGTATACTCTACTTTGTATTCGAAACATTTTCGAGTACGAAATATCATATGTGATATTTAGGTTCACTTTCAGTCTAGCCTAAAATATAAGTTGATTAGCAAGTAGGTTTACAGGGAGAAATGAGACGAAAGTGTGACGACGACGTGACATAAACGAAAATACACCTTATAACATCACTTAAGTGGTTATAAACAAACTGTCATACATCTATCCTTACCATATTTTGCTGATGCCTACGTTTTTTAGCGGGTAAGATATTTTTTTTCAGAGAGTTAAGATTGTGATTAAAAAAAAATTTTGGGGCGGTCGTTTATGTTGCCTGACTCGAGATGCAAGCAAGACGAACAGCCGGCCTGTGCATATCTTTGCCCGTTCCCTAGGCAATGCCAGTCTCGTGTATTCGTCCAAAGCGCGCTTGCTTAGATTTGGCTGATGCTGTTCCATTTTAAATAGATTGTAGTGTAACACCAAATAGATAAATGTAAACGAAATCTGAATGTTTCTCAGTTGCAGGTATATTTTAAATAAAGTTTATGACGCATCTATATCGATATATATAGAGTCTACTATTTTCATTCACTTGAAATTATATTGCTTTAGCAATCTAAAACAATATAAATTCAAGTGATCCTTATCGTTTGATAAGGTGTTAACATTTTGCGTAAAAAATACCTATAAGTCGCCGCCGCCGGACCGATTGCGAGCCCAAACAAAATAAAATGAGTTGCCAGTATCTTGTGTTTTGTAAAGGTGCGATATTTTTCACGGAACCCATGTTTTGATACATTATTCACCACACATACCAAAAAGTGGCGTAAACATAAATTATTCTATCTTTGGTGAGGTTCTTGTGTTTTATATTAGGTGTGAGGTAAGATGCCTGCTTAAAGTATAAATAACCTACTTAGATAATGGAATCTATTAAGATAAAAAATAAAAATATCTGTGTAGAGTCTACGCTATAACTACTACCAAATTTCGAAACAGCTCTCTCTGTAGTAGGTACCTATATCTACTGATATATGTATAAGAACATAGAACAATGAAGTAAATAATCATATGAGAATAATAAAGATTTATTGAAATAAATATAAGCAAAAGTAAAGTACCCTTATGACGATTGATTCAGTAAAAATAACGATACAAATAGGTACTTACGTATACAATATATTTTATAGGCAAACAAATTTCAAAATTTAAAATTCTAAAATCTCACGCGAATTCACATGAGCTCAACAAAACGTTAATATCCAAAGAAATATTGCTTCTTATTCCATTACTATTCCGGCTTCCGAACTGCAAAGAAGGTTGATTCAATTTTATTAGCGCATCGCTTTAGTGGTTTCAGCCCGTCGGCACGGACCCCTAATAAAATGAGGCGAGGCACCGGCGTGTTTGTACGGAGACCAGATGAGAGATAGGGCACGGTGCGGCTCCTGGTACACCCCCCTTCTTATAAACTAGCGCGTCACCGACACCTAGTGAGCAGATGTTTTGAAAAACTGGATTTATGAGGATATTTGAAGGTGGGGGTCATAGTTTTCTGTTTCCTGGTCGAAAAGTAAAACGATTCTTGAAAATATATTTTATTCTAAAGTAATTGAACGCTCTTTTTTCAAATTATGTACACGCCGTGATCCTTTCAGCAGTGTTATTCTGTCAAAATCATATCTCTCGCATGAATCCATGAGTGAAATGTTTAGTTTAGTATTAAAATTTGATGTTTCAGCCGCGGATTTATTGGTCGCAGATCCAGTAAACGCAAGGGCGCTTTCAATCTAGACAGTTCGGGACGGGGATTGTTCCGGTTTGGTTCGGAATGCGGTAAAGAACTCAATGGTTACCTTTTTCAATAGAAAAAGTAGGTATATATTCTTAGAAACAGCAACGTAATGTGAGCAGGCAACACACACGCAAGTCTCTTAAACATAAAAGAGATGGAGAGTTAAGTACTTTCTGAACAGAAATCATGGTAAATAGAGTGCAAAATTCTCATTGCTATACATCTTTAGTAATTAAGTAAATATAACCTATTCGCTTAAAGTGCAAACTGGAAGTGAATTGGAAGTACTTATCGATATTTCGATTCCGAGTCGAATGCGCGCCGCAACTATAACCGCTGAGTTCTGAACTCAGCGTGCTAGTTTATAAATCAACAATTTAATGTGATTAAACGACTGCAGACTTTCCTTTTTATTATTGGCATACGCACTACGCAGGCACTACTTACTACTACTACGGAAATCCATTGTAAATGATTTGGGAGAAAACAGGATACACCACTCACCCTCAGCTTGTTAGCCACTATAAATAATTTACTGTACATACGATAATAGAAGAAAATCGGAAGGTACATTTACAATATTGAATACAATTCGATCTGAGTAGGAAATCGTTAGCGTCGAGTCGCTAACGATTTCATAGCCGTCAAACAAACATGGTTATACAAACCGTCGTTTTATGGTCATTAATAAAACAGTGCCGATGCAGTACTGATCAGACAGACAAAGCAAATTCAGACTTATAGATGTCTTGCAATATAGTGCCAGAATAGTTTTGTTTTTTTTAAAAATCTTTTTGGCAATTTTCGAAACTAGTGGAACGATTGTACGATTCCGTACACAAAACTGTCACGATGACAGCTGCTAAATAGGAATGTCAATAAGACAGTGCACTTTTTTACTTCATCTGAAAGCTCCCTTGTTCCAACGGTGTTGTTCCCAATTATCATTCAGAACTTTTCGCTTCGCTGTTTCTTATTTAAAATATAATTTAATACAGTCCATTAAGTAATAATAGTGTTCGAAGTTTCATTGCCCAGATAATAGAACGATCATCCTAGCCAAGACCTAAACAGCGATAGGTTACATCACTAAAGCCTTTTAATTCATTGGAAAAACACGGGGTTATTTATTGGAGACATATTAAAAGAAGGGTGTTGCAGTGTAGCGTTCTCCTGTCGTCGCGGGAACGGGAGAGCATTACTTTGCAATGCAGTGACATTTTTCTTTATGAACCCGCTCGCCTTGTTTTTATTAATTCCTGTTCCCTGGCACCGAATAAAAATTTAGAAAGAAAATATTCTCATAACTTTGAACAGTTAACGTTAGCTTCTGGTTTTATGTGATTAGTACTTTTGAGGAATATTTAGGTATTGCGTGGGAGGTCCAAAGTTGTATCTTAATTTGATCTTTTGGTTTGGTGAGTGGGACTCAAATATGAGTTCTGAGTTGTGAATAAAAGTAACCCGGCTATATTCATGCCGGGTCACGCATAATGTAGGGTTCCGTGGCCATTTCCATAACGAAATGTAGTTTTTAGAAATGTACTTTGTGGTGTTATATTGCTATTTGAAAGGGCTATATTTTAAATCCTGAATTGTTGTCCAAATTGTCCAAATTATGATGTATATATTTAGGATCATCCAACTATATGCTTACGAAATAATATAGCTCTATGTGTCACTTGAGCTAAGTAGAATTTCTGTTGCATTGATATAACCGTACTACGGGGACTCTATATATTATTGTTTTTCAAATAAAAAGTCAAATAATATAGTACTCTTGAAATCCAAAGGAAGAAAACTTTTGCGACTCAAAGTTTTAACAAATTATTAGGTAAGTATATATCGAGTATTTATTAATTAAGTTCTCGGTAGAGTTCTGCACATAATGAAGTGTCCGAGTGCTGCGCAGCTACTTGCTCTTAATTTGTGCATTTTATTTATATGGCATTCGAGTTTAATTTAAATTTCTACGGAATTGCGCTGCATATAAAAACTTTTGCTCCATATAAATCTTTAATACGTATCATCTATACGAAAGCACATTAAACTACTTTATCTCACATTATCTCCTTCACGCATAACCTTTGGTTAAAATAATAATTTTAGCCCTTTTGACGTCCCACTCCCGGGCACGGGCCTCCCCTCAACACGAGGGGGATTCAGGCCATAATCCAGCACGCTGGCCCAGTGCGGGTTGGCGGATTTCACATGTCTTTCGAAAATTAGTTAAATCTTCTAAGACATGTAGGTTTCATCACGATGTTTTCCTTCACCGTAAGCAAGTGATAAACATATAGAAATTATGATTCGCACATAGATTTCGAAAAATCCAGAGGTTCGAGCCGGGGTTTGAACCCGAGGCCTGGTAGCCCGCAACACGCGTGCTTAACCAATCGGCTATCACTGCTTAACTAACCTTTGGTTGGTTGATAATTATGAATATATGTGACGACTGCTTGGCGCAGTGGTTCGAGTGTAGACCGCTCAGCTCACTGCTCATGGTGGTTGCGGGTTCGATTCCCGCCGGGGCAAATTCCAGAAATGGCCTATTTGTAATTGCCCAAGTTTGGATGTTATTGGGATTGCCCCCAGTTCACTGTACGGTGCCCATAGTACAAGCGTTGCTTAGTTCGTGACCATACAGTTGGTGTGTCAGTCCGGCGATATTTAATTTATTTATTATTTATTTTGCGTTCCATCTCCTTATTATCTCTTAATTAAAACTAACAATAAGTAAATTCCACGGCACAAATAGTTGTACAATAACGATGGCAGGAGTTATCTTGGCTCCATGGAAATAACTCTGGGGCTGGAGACGAATCGATTCGACACGTTAATGGCTCGTTCAAGAAGTCATAAAGCCGGAGTCTCACTGCTTAATATAGCAGCGGAGCAAGAAACAATTAGACATGCGGCACAATCATCCCAGCAGCCGTGGATGGGTGAGACAACACCTGCTCTGAGATATGGATGCGGTATAAATATCGTTGTCTCTTTTTATTTTATTTTTAAAACAAAAGTAGAAAGCTTTTCCGATGACAACAGTGTAATCATGTAATCATTGTAAAATTTTGATGGAAAAAGAGAATTTAAATATAGAAGGTCTAATCGAGTTATGGTTTGGAAAGCATTTATTAACATGAACTTAAGTATATTATGCTCAACATCACTCATCCATCTACTCGTATGTGATCTTCCTCTGTAGTACCTATACAATATTGTATACTTTTTCAGTGTTGGAAATTGTGATAAAACACATTAGCCGTGTACGGCAAAGTCAAAAGAAAGAATAACGTTTCTGCAAAGTTTAAGTACAAAGTTTTTGCACTAAATATAATATTATTACAAGACTAGTCACCCAATAAGATTTCCCTTTAAAAACCTAAAGCCTTACTAAGTTTTTTTTTAATATAATAAGTATATAACATAGTAAGCATCACCTGATATTAAGCAGTTATCGTGGCCTAGGAATGCTTGGAATACCAAAAGTATTGGTCGCATTTTGTCGTCCTGAAAGAGAGTAGCACAGAGGGAGGGAAAGAGAGGGGCTTCTTGCTCTCTTGATCAACGTACAAAGCTATAATAGTTAACAATTTTACGCCGATTTTCTGTGAGAGGATAAAACTAGCCTAGTCGAGCGCATCCAAAAAGTTTGAGCACACATATGACCCCGTCTTCTTCCCTCCTTGTCCACGTGGCAACTTGTCGAATGGCGTGTAATACGGCGGTTATAAATCGTGGAGACACCGTGACGAGCGGAGGCGCACTTACGCGCGGAATGAGAGACAGCCCCGCGTCGCGCGCTCCGCCCCGCGCTAAAATTCCCTTTTAATTGTCTCAGCGAATGTACGACATCCCGCCCGCCTAATATCAACCTCCTTACATCCTATTTATTTACTGCTCTAGCATCAATTAACAGGTAGGATTCCGAATAAATTTTCCAATAGCACCAGCGTCACTGGAGACGCTTATGTTGAATGGCAAATGAATGGCTTTGATAGACAGTTAGTGCTTTTGAAGCGAGTTGAAGTATTTCGGATTTGTTTTCTAATGTACCTACCTAACAGTCGGCAAACAAGCGTATGACCCCTGGTGTTAACCAGTAACTGTCACCTTTATCTTCTTCCTCTGGCATAATAATACCATGGCATTGTTCGTTCATTGCTGATGTGAAGGGGAGTGGAATAGAGGAAAGGGATGGGGGGACTTTCAACTCTCTCACTCATCGTGCGAAATGCAGCTATAATAGCTTTACTCCGATCTTCTGTGAGAGGGTGGTACTTCCTTGGTAGAGTCACCCGTGTATGAGTTGCTTTCATTCAGCAGTCACGCAACAATTTAATTTCTCTCCCTTCCCGGTGCAATTATCGTATTGTTTAGTATCCTTAAAGTTTTGCAGTAATGGATATCAATTATCATCCAAACTTAATGCAGCTCGAGAAAACTTTTATGAGCACTTTGTATTTAAAGTGTTTCGGTTACGAGTATAACGCAGTCGACTTGCACAATATTCAAATGAAATTGCATCTTTGCCAAAACTAGCGGGGCTCGGCGCCGCTTACATTAATACACAATAGAGGTCTGACCCTCGTCGTGTCGCGGGCGGCTCTTTGTTTTTATAGGATGTTGAATAAGCATTAACTAAGTAATTTCAGGGGCAGGTGGGTACGAATTGCGGCGCGTTTAGCAGACCTTTTATGACCCTGTGTGAGCCCAGTATTAGCATTGAGTGCGGCGATCACAACTAGGGACCTGCTCAGATATAGATTGTATTTCGGTAGATACCTCTAACGTAAATTTTAATGAGATGTGACTGTAATACTTTTGAAATAGGAATACTTTTCCAAATGTTTTAACCAGCTTATTAATAAATGTGATTGTATAGTTAGAGTTACACCATGCTTTGTATTCGTGCATGACAGAAAGAGATAATTCGGTGTGTAACTATTCACCCGTTAAGGGGGTAAGACATAAGAGTTTAGTATGATTTTGAAACGAAATATTTAAACTGCCATTTGTTTACATTTCCGCGCAGTCGAATCAATTGTTATCTCCATTAATATCTAACTTCTCAGACTAATAAAATTTATGTACTTACAATTATACTTACTATGGACCAATTTGCTAATGACGTCACAGAATGGATGCATCAAAATCAAATCAAAGCAAATGAATGGCGTTTCTATTTTGCACAGTCAAATATAAACACGGTTCTCTGAAATTATATATCGCTAATAGTCCCCGCTGGTCCGAGGCTCGGTATTCAGCCGGTGGCTATAGGCATCAACGGCAAATGCAATTAGTTCGAGTGCACCGTTTTTGATGTAGTACACGAGTGCCGACAGACAGGCCGTGTGTGGGTCGAGAGCTATCCGATATAAATAATCCAGGACGTTAATCATAGGTACCTTCGTATTGATTTAAATCTGCATTGGTTGTGTGCGTTGCGGTTGTGTTCACCCGCACCGATGAACTAAGTCCATTTGTTTGTAATTAATTTTGACATAATTAAAGATTCTAACATTAATCGAACTCAATATTATACGACTGTAAATATAGATTATAAATAGTTACTCCTAACACAGTCGTATGGAGTGATAACTCTTCACCAACAATAACTAACTAACTAGGTACATGGTATGAAGGAAATAACAAAATACTGATAAAATCCTTCTGCTTGCTATAAACATGCAGTTCTTATTGGATGCGATGTCAATTATTTTCTTGGTTAGTTATATAAAGCATGTTTTAAGATTACTAACACCGAAAAAAATTTAAAAATTATTAATATTTGCAAAAATACAGAAATAGGGAGTTTCGAAAACCGAACTAGTACCTGCTACTGTTTGAGCGAATATATTAACTGAATATCTATATTTAAAAAAATATTTTAAGTAGTCTTATCCCAGCATTAATTTGAAGATTCATAATTATGAACATAATACAATAAAAAATAAAAATAACAGAATTTTATTCTGAAAATTTATAACCGTTGTTTACAGAGCATTCTTGCCAAAGAATCAACAAGAGCGTATATTTTGTGCAGATAGACGATAATCTGGAAAATGAATGCGTTTAAACAATAATGCACCAGTGCCTAGGTACTTGTAGAATTGTTCCTCATATCAGTTGATAATGTAAAATAAGTATTTCACGTATAATTAGCACTCAGTTGATCCGTTCAATTTGCCGTATGTATTAATTTTATTAATTAACAATGCGCGCTTCGAGTGACGATGGAAGTACAATATTTTTGTGTCGCGCACGTATGAATGTGCGTTGAGCGTTGTTGATTTACGATTTCATTAGTTGTGCCGTTCTGGCCCGACGAGACGGGGCAACAGGGCAATTCGTACGCTTCTGATTGCGACGATTATGCTAATTGGATGCTACTGGTTGTAATGGGATTTATCTAATAATGATGGGTGTGTAGTTAGTCGTAGTATGAAATATATGTTGAGTTTATTTGATGTCTCGAGCGCTCTGCCTTATATGTAGTCCACCGTGGCTTATATGTAAGTTACTGATGAAATCATGTTTCGATATCATAAGCAAGTGATATTGATTTCTGTTAGCCACATGGAGGTGATTGAAACCGATAAAAACATGTTTGCAACAGTTACATAAAAGCTCTAATGGTTTGGTATTATTGAAGGTATTAATTAGATTAAAGTAATAATTGTAACCATAATTTAAAATAAATACTCACCAAATGACAACAAGCTTGCCCCCTATTAAATTATAATCTTATTAACACCGACGTAATTTTAACGCTCGTATTCATAAACGTTACTATGAGGTCTCACAGCGCGCGCGAACGTACAGCCAATTGAGAAATGCAGAACATTTTTTAAAGTTGGTCCCTTACTAATACAAGTGTTGTTTGTGAATAAGATCGTAAGAGCATAGCCGTGCTCCGCTGTTTACTGCTTTGGAAATTGCAGGCGTGAAGATATATTTATATCTGGTATATCCCAGTCCACTGTACGGTACCATAGTACGTTGCTTAGTTTGGGGCAGTTGGTGTGTAAGTCTGACGATATTTATTTATTTATAAATATTAATAAGTATTGCTTGCAATGCGAATTTAATATAAATTTTATATATACTTGATTATTGGAAACAGATACCAATTATATAAACTTGCTATTTGATGAATAGCTCCCTTATTTATTTACAAAAAGTAAAATACTAAAAAACTTCAACTAAGCAACATTTTATGCTGCAAATAGATATATTATTATAAATAATGAAGTCTGAATCCCAATAACATTTATCACTTTGTTACCAATTCTGGAGTGTTTCCAAAGTAGAAATAGGTTCCCCTCGGCTTGCCAACATAAACTTATTTTACTTAACGCTTAATTGAATGTATCATGTTTCTTTTGTGGATGATTTTGTTTTTGTCAAACCTATCTACCTATTTATCTTTATATTTGTAGCATTGCGTGAAATAAGACTCCAAAATACTGGAAGATATAAATCTATGCAGGCTACATATATGACGGGCGATGTTTCAGGTTTTAGTTAGACAATATTCGCGTTGTAGATTGATTGCGTTTCCCGCACGCGTCATCGCATAGAAAATATTGCGCATGGGTAATTGGATAGAGGTGCCTACGCTATGCGTCGCCCGCACTCGACGCCGGCGCCGGCCGCGCCTGCCCGTGACACCCGTGACAAATAATGTGACGGCCGATGAATACTTGCACCCTTTGGCTTAAATGCAATACCATATCGAGCACTCACACCGATATGTTTTTGAAAGTTATTGGAAGAAATGTAATATTGTTTATCCCGCGAGAAATGATCCAAGTGATCGATGGCACGATATATTTTAGGGAAACAGTGCACGAAATGTGATCGGGAAAAATTGGGACGGTGAAATAATACCTACAGCCGGTGTTGCCGTTGTTTAAAATAATATTATGTTATTACTACTTACCTATGTAATAATAAAACAAAAAATATTTTTGTAATTCTTAGAATTCCTTTAGTACTTTTTTTACTAAACATTTTGAATTACACTAAATATTTGCTGTTATACCACTCGTCTTTGGCTTGCAAACCTCCAAAGTTATGAACTAAATAATTTCTTCGATAATAGAAAGAGGCCAAATGACCGAATTCCGTTAATCAAGAGTCTGTCTAATAACATCCCAAATGATTTTGTGAAACTAATGGTGGAGCTACTGATAAATAATACCCACCCACTTAAGGAACGCTTCTATAAAAGTATGTTATATTCTCAGTTGGTACAATAAAGAGTTATTCTATTCTATGGTTATCGTACAATGGACTAGGGGTGGTCTCATTAAAATGTGATGTTACTGTACCTAATTGAAATATGACACATTTCTCTTTCGTCTATTTCAGGAAGCGAGATGGTCATTTTATTTATGGCGCTTATTTTCGTTACGTATTTGTCCTAAAAAAAATATCGAGAAACTTATTTTCGCGAGTCTCCATCGGTTCACCGAGAGAGATCGTTTTAAAAGATAAACACGGTGGCGTGCGGGAGATAAAAATAGATCAAATGCAGCCAGCAAACAGAGCCACTCGGTAGACAACTTACATTATAGTGTTCGCGGTACACTTGACATTTCTTAAATTCGAGCGCGCTGTGAAATAGAACAGTGAATATAGGATACACAACGGCTACAATGGTTTACGGTTGGAGAGTCAAGCTCACCAATCGGGTAGTACCCTTCCACGAAAGTCCACGCAAAGTAGCTGTTATAGCTGCGTTTCCCATGTAGGTCGGGGATAGGAAGGGGTTCAACGTGCGAGTAATGTCATTGATATAGGAAGCATCTATAGGCTACGGTAACTGCTTAACAACAGGTGGGTCCTCCGCGCGTTTGTCAACTTTGTTACCTACATATAAAAACGCCTGATAATAAACTATTTTTATTTTTTATTTTTATTTTATTTTTTATAAATAACAAGAATACTTACTGGTTATTATTTTTTACCAAGTAGTTTGGTTTCTTGTAATTACACTTTTTTACGAGAACCCCAATGTCTGTAGATAGGACTCTGGTACGTTTGTCTTTTATTTAAAAATTGCTTCACCTTTAGAGTTCACTTGCGTTCAGCGTTGGCATTGTTTCTGTTACATACATAGCTACCTACTGAGTGTGATTTACTTGTATGTATTTCAATAATCTATCGCTGACATTCTAATAAAAGCAAAATTAGGAGTAAAAAAAAATCTTATCTCTTGAAACGTCAATAAATTGGCGTTTAAAATTAAATCCTTGATTATAACGTCTACGCATTAATTTGCGGAACCCATATACAACTATTATATTCACAGTACGAAACCCCAAAGTTGAGAGAGGCAAAGTTACGGCAATATTAAATCTTTCAATAACATATCGCAGCGTAAAATGATGTTGCGATTATAGGACCAGATTTCTACTAAATACTTGTAATTAAAAATTCCTGCTTGCTGCAACAACTATGTGTGTTGTTTTAGCAATAAAATAAATTCCAGAAATTATAATAAATATTGCAAGTAGATTAACATCTGAAATGAATTAATCATGTCCTACAAGATCAGTTAGTCAAGTTATCATACTACAATAGGCGACTACTCATTAGATAATGTTTGCAGACAAACCATCTTTTGGGGTTTAATTGTAATATTATCACTATTTCCTAGTTGAACATTAAAATTTTACTTCATATAAACGTTTGTTTCTCGAACGCAAATTAACCAACATACATGAATGGAAACAAAGAAATACCTAACAACAAAAACTAGGTGTATCGGCAAATATTTTACATCGAAATTGGCTTTAATAATAGTTAAGACATTTTTTATGAGCCAACATTCTGATTCTCAATTTTTTATTTCACCCACTGTGTCCCGTCTGTATCGTTACGAAAATAGTTCTCTAACACTTAAGGTGAGGGGAGGTGGGGTACGATTGAATCGAATATTCGCGACTCGGCAATGCGCCCCGACTACTTTCCGACTCGATTTCGGGATTCGGCGATTCGTGGGATATTATAGACACCCCGATTTAGGTAAGTAGGTGGGAACTTGGGAAGTATATTTAAACTCTGCAGTTTGCGGTAGAACGCTGCGAGTTCTGGAGTCACTTCTAACATCGAACTGACTCGAAGGAAATTATTATCCTTTTATTATAAGGTCGAGATTGATTGTGACTACCGGATTTTCGCAAACAAGCTAACTAGTAGTTAACCTTTATTTTTGTAAACTCTATATAATATTTATTTTATAGAGTAAAGTCGGCATACAATCATGCGACTCTCCTGATCTTAAGCAGTTACTGTAGCATATAGATACCGACACACGTTACCGACCGGAGAGACTGACGGCTCTATCACTCAACGCACGAACCGCAGCTATAGTAGAGTTTCTTTTCATAGCTCTATATCGCAGACACTATCTCGACCTGGGTACCTCAATAGTGTTCTATCGTTTTATTTCTCAAGCTCACAGCGAAATGTTTTGAAAGGACCGATTTCACTCGCGTCTGCTTCAGCCCCCGCCCGCATGTCCCCATTGTAAAAGTAAGCTACAAGCGTACATTATTGTTTCGTCGTAACTGCACCTTTTTATTTCAGTTTCCATAGGTACCGCGCTATGCATGGCTGAGTTAAAGCGATTGAATTAGAACTACGCTTTCAAACGGATGGTGTAACCTATCCTAGTAACGATATTGCGTTTTATATTCGAGATACTGCGATTCGTGTGGGAGGGGAAGGGCTGGGGGTTTTCATCCGTCCGATATTTTGTGAGAAGATGTTACTACCTACATCAAGCCAGCCCGTAGTCAATTGGCTCTACCACCGTAACCAACTTCGTCCTTTTCTTCTCACGTACTCCTAATAAATCGTATCATAGAGCCGTCCCCATGCCCCATACTAAACTTATGCATTTGACTACTCAGGAATTCATTTCATAAATATACGTTACTCTACAATTTATGTAGATTAAAGGGGTACCGACTAGCTAAATGTTGGGAATTGGGATTTAGCCAAAGGGAAATTTTCTCATGTTCGACAGATTACACTATGTATGTGAGCCTAGACCGAGGCGGATCTGTTACTTCAATCGTACTTACCTACCTACTTTAGAATTCACTTTTCTTTACGCTACAGTCGGAGTTTGCTCGCGGGCAATTAGACTGAGTGGAAATAGTTTGTTACAAAGTCAAGAGAAGATTAAGTTTTTAGTAAATAGGTACATTTTGTAAATCGTGTACATTTTGTAAACCGGTTAAATATAACGTTTTCTATGGTATCATTGCCATTACAGTAAATTCACAGATATTCAGATATTTAAGTACTACTTCAGTGTAGAGTTCTTGAAATAATAACAATAATATCGCTAGACGAACACACCAACTGAATGGTCCCAAACTAAGCAACGCTTGTACTATGGGTACCGTACAATGGACTGAGGGCGATCCCAGTGACACCCAGACCAGGGAAAATGACGAAAAGGCCATTTCCGACATTTACCCTGACGGGAATCGAACTCGCAACCACCCGATGCAGTGAGGCGAGCGGCCTACGCTCGAACCACTGCGCCAAGCGGTATTTACATAGTTTGTTACAATGATGTCACCCTCATTTAAATGTTCATGTGAATATTTAGCGGTACATCTGTCACGTATAGAGCAATAACACAAATGTTGTAAGCCAAACATCGATTGGGAGAGTTATGTGTAAAGGCAGGCAAGGCAGTAGCGCGGTGCAGGCAGCTACACTGCAAATCATTAGCAGGATAGAGACGGCTGCGGCCAACCACACTCGCTGTTTGCATTTGTAATTAATACACTGTTTGCACTTCTGATTTACGATAGCGTCCGTTGTGCACTCCTAATGTGTTAATAGCTTAGAAAATTAACATTTAATTTATATAACACTAGCTGAGCCCGCGGCTTCGTCCGCGTGGAATTTAATTGACAAACTTTCATCCCCTATTTTATCCCCTTGGGGATAGAATTAATCAAAATCCTTTCTTAGCGGATGCCTACGTCATAACATCTACCTGCATGCCAAATTTAAGCCCGATCCGTCCAGTAGTTTGGGCTGTGCGTTGATAGATCACTATGTCAGTCAGTCAGTCACCTTTGAGTTATATATATGTATATAGATGTGTATCGGTATTTGTGTAGTTTTCGGTTTTTGTGCGATGGTAGAGCCAAGCTGTAGCTCACTGACCGTCCTACTAATATTATAAACTAGCTGTGCCCACGGACTTCGTCCGCGTAGTATTTAACGTAACAAAAATGTCGGGATTATCGGGATAAAAGTATCCTATATGTTAATCCCGGTTATAAACTATCTGTGTTCCAAATTTCATTTCATAGGCTACGGTCACTGCTTAACATCAGGCGGTAAACTGCTTAAAAAAAGTTTTGCAAATTGATTGTAAATTAGTATAATTTAATTTATTACTGGGATATTAGGCTATATTATATAAAGGTTGCCTAGCTAAGATAAGATATATATTTAGATAGCTATTTTATCTAAATATATATAACTCAAAGGTGACTGACTGACTGACATAGTGATCTATCAACGCACAGCCCAAACCACTGGACGGATCGGGCTGAAATTTGGCATGCAGGTAGATGTTATGACGTAGGCATCCGCTAAGAAAGGATTTTGATTAATTCCACCCCCAAGGGGATAAACTAGGGGATGAAAAAACCCGAAATTTTTGTTAAGTTAAATTACACGCGGACGAAGTCGCGGGCACAGCTAGTTTCAATATAAACAACTTTAGTCGCTATAAAATATAATTAACTACCAACCTTAGGAGTTACATAAATTATGTTCGGCTTAATAAACATTATTTCTATATTTTGAAACTGCGAATTACAGTATCAGTACAATAATAAACATTTTAATTAGAGAACATCATGCTCCACAATTGAGTAAATAGTTCCCGCAATAGTAACTACATGTATCTAGTTCAAGCACAAACTGAAGTCGAAACTGAACTAAACAATATCTTACTCGCATTTCAGAAGTCTAAACACATAATTTATGTGTCATAACTAACAAACAAACTTTACATTCGCATGCTTTATGTTATCAATCGTACTTTAGACTTCAATTACACTGAAACATACGAGTAAGTCATAAAATTATTGAGCCTTTCTGCATTGTAATAAAGGTCGAAAACACCGGCTAATTCTTCACTATATTGTTATTACAGAGTGGAAATCAAATGTAGTATGTACAGTTAAACACTGCGATAGTAGATGATGTGGAAATACGCGTACCTAAGTATTGTGAGTTGATGATTAAATTTGCAATCACAAAACAGTATTCATCGTTTGTTTGTCCGCCCGAATTTGTTTCCTAAAATATACCTAAACAAAGGCGCCTTACCGAAATCACTGCGTATAATGAAATACTGACAAAGGACTGTACTCAACGAGTCCTAGGGGTGTGTCTTGCTCTTTTTGGTTTCGTGAAAAATTGTAGGCCTTCCCCTCCGCGCCGCGCGTCCCTGCAGGTCCCGAACTCGGTGCGGAGCGACCCCCGCACTGGGCGTGGTGTCAGTTCGGCGTGCAATTTGCATTTTTAGCGAAAGTACGGAGACGCACGTCTAGAGCAGACGGATTGTGCGGGAGACGAATGATCCCGCGTCGAAGAACCTCGTCGAACTCGCGTTTATAGCAGATTTTTACATCGGTTAACGATTTTGTTGATTGTACCTATATTTACTTTATAATTATCGGTGGTGGGTAACTCAGTAAGAGTAGTTTTTTAGGCGCTCTTGTGGAAGCGTTACGTAATTATGATTTATTGTGATCTTTCAAAAGAGAGTTATCTTGGGGGCAGCGAGAGAGCTTGTGGACGAGGATTATGCGACTGATTCGTTTCAGTCAGAGTCACTTATGAACATTAATAATGTTAAATAATGAGTATTCGAACGCAAAGAAATTATAAATAATAGTTATGAAGTGTAATCAAAATATGTGTTAGATCAGATCAGTGAACGATCAGAAATGATCGTTTGGGATATTAGCTGAAACCTGAAACAAAGATACCGACAAAAATGATGTTAACTTTTGTTTTTTAATTATAAGTACTTCATATACTTTCATATGCATTTAACAAAAAACTTATATTTTGATATAGTTTTTTTTTTGACTGTGCACAGAGTGTGCACAGCCGCCCCTTTTCCCCGGACATAATCCAGGTCCTTATTTTTATATTTTGATATTACAAACAGACACTGGACTGGATCAGTGGACTTTAGAAAACACCATTGAACATTTTGCTGCCCCGCAGCTCATAAATAGTAGGTATTAAAATGCGCCAAATGTAATCACAGCGCTGCATTCAATTTAATATTTCGACTCACGTTGTTTAAAAGCAATAAAAATCCCAAAAGCGCGGTGGTAAAGTTTAGCTTTGCCTTCAACTTGCTCGGAGCGAGTCAAGTGGAACGCACCCGCGCCCAACAAGGAACAGGCGTGTGCGGAATGCATAATAAAGCAGGAGATTAAAAACTACAAAACGCTGTCAATAACAGTGTTGCGGTACGCGTCGAGACGGCTTATGATTGAGACTTTCGTCGTCATGTAAATTGATTGCTCCCCGATATAGACTGTCAAGTATAAGTTGGCACTGGAGAGCGTCGCTAGTGTCGATACAAGACTGTCAAAATGAGTTATTATTCTAAAGAATATTTTTAGTTCCTCTTTTGGCCACCGGCTACATAATGTTTGTAACACTATAGCGTAGGGACGAAAATGTAGAACTCTATCATTTTTATTATCTATGGCTATGATTTCTAGTCAAGAAGCTTAGAATACCACTGGAGAGTGCACGTAGAACTACGGAGTGAAGACAGGTTTTTTTCATACATACATATGTTCTGACCCTCTCACACTTCATCTGAAATTGCCATGATAAACACAATAAAATACCCAAACTAACGTGTGATGAGCCAAGATTTCGCAAGTCCATGGTTTTCGTGTCTGTTTTTTATGGATTTTATTTACATATTACATATGCGTCAATTTGAGAATCCTCTTTTGACTTCAGTATTTATTTTTATATAGAAAAAAAAAATAGATCAACCGTTCACTTTCCTGATTGTCGGTAGCTGTTATTTTAATAATCTAGCAACACTGATACAAAACTCAACAAACATATGTGACGTCATTCAAGGTCAAATTTCTTGGCTTCAAAACATTGTTCGTGCTAAAACATCCAGTGTTATGTATAAAGTTCTTGTTTCTAGTCCTCTTATTAAAAGGAGAGACTTGACAGTTCTCGCTACGCATCCCAAAGCTGTAGGTATAGATTGATTTTATTTTCATCCATTGTCCAAACCGATGTTACATAAATAAGTTTTATTATTTACTCGCTTTTTGAGAAAATTTTGTAATTATAAACTTTGATAATTTTATTTCAATAAAAATTGAATATACAATCCATTTAAATTTTGTTAATAAAGGTCTCTGACCCCCATGTCAGAGGAGTTCGCGGCCGGGCCATAAAGTGCCCTGGAAAAAAGAGTAAAGCTATAGGTAGTTCAATTAAAGTGATATGTTATTCAATGAAACTTTAACTATTCCTAATTTTTGTAGTGAATTGTCTGTTATAACAATGTGAGACTTGGTTTTTTTGTTTGATAGAAATGGAACGTCTCGCCCCGTCACTACTCTAACTAAAGACTATTAAGTACATGACCTACAAACACATTAATATTTCTTCGCATTTAGTTTTACACTAAGATCGTTTTACACGAAGCACAGGTATCCACGCGAGTGACAGCGGAGTGGAGTTACTGCCGTAGTTAAGTTCTGTACTATATTTTGAAACTACATTTACTTAGCTTTGGCAAACTTACAGATGCTCGGAGGCGAAATGCACTAGCAACCTGAACCAATATTGATCTGAAGTTCCTTAGCTGTTCAAATAGTAACAAAACTCAACTATACTCAAATCGTATAACTGAGACACTGAAAATTACGAATTCAATTAATTTTTCAATATTTTGATAGTAATAGTAGCCATGATTTCATGTAACATTTTCCCACAAAAACCCACTTTTTACTGTAACACAACTGTAACGTAAAAAAGTTGAATGAAAAATCTCTTTGTGGTTAAGAACAACATTGTTTTTCGCAACAGATAACAAAAACGACGTCCAGCCATTTGGATCGTATGAATTTTTAAACCGCCGGCCGTCAAAAAACAGCGCGGTGGACATAAATAGATGATCTAGTTCAAAAAACCATTACTGTAAGTGCCTGTTCTAGTATCCGGGGTTATCTTTTTCTTGTCCATGCGGTGTGCAAGCCTTCAGACATGTCCACTATTCATTACAGAGTATTCGCGTAAAGAAATATTTTAAAAATATGACAGTTTATTAATAACTGTTTTTGGTTATACTATACAAATCTATATATATGCTATACAAATCAGGTATAACAACCGTATTATACAGAATGTTTGAAGAAGAAACATGCATTTTTAATTTTTAGACTACTTAGATTGGTAGACTTCGCTTGCAAAGTCTTTATGAGTGAAAAATTGTAATACTCTGCTCAATACGCACCTATCCCTTTTTTTTTTTTTTTTTTTTTTTTTCGGGGAGGAAATCTTCCCAAGATTCTCAGGCCTCTTGTGGGAAAGGCCTGGGTTATGTGGGATTCTTACCCACTAAAACCTCACCGGTGGCCGCCTTCCGCACGTCAGAGGGACTCCGGGCCCTCCCGAAGAACTCGCCGGTGCCCCTCATGTGCCGCGCTCCCTCGCGGGAGCTCGCCCCGGGGGAGCAGATGGTCGCTCCCCTTGCACCCTCGCAGTGCACGGCGGCGGGGAGCCACGCCCGCCGCCGTCCTCCTCAGGGTCGTCGTCGTCAGGGAACGTCCGGGGCCCACACCCAGGACGTTCTCGGCCCCGAGGGTAGCTCGTTGTTTTGGGCCCTGGGCATCAGGGCCGGGGGGCCCCGACGTGGCGCAGCACGGCGCCTGCGTCGGCGAGCGGGATCGGCTACGCACCTATCCCTACCCTACCCTAACTATGCCCTGTCCATAAGTGTTTTTTTTTTACTCACGTTTGACAGCGAACGCTAGACTAATGTATTGGCATGCAAAAATTACCTTAAAGGTAAGGTATCTAAGCAAATATAACCTTTATATTACCTAGTCTCTATGTTGTTAACATCCTATGTACCTACACTCTAATTAGGTTACACATACACTGGTTTCCTGTTAGACAGATAGCTAGTGCATTGTTTAAACTGATGCTGTGGGGACTCGGTAAAAGGGGCACTTTAATGACTGCCCAATTAGGTGGGCGATACATGTTTAAAAGCGTTATTATCTGGCATGCCGGGGCACACAGACCGCATGCATTTGTGTAATTTATCAAATATTGCTTCCCGAAATTGGGGGAGAAATATATTTCGTAATATTACAGCTTCATCCGTCGGCATTTTGTTGTAGTGTTACGATTCAGTGATGAATTTCGTATAATATCAAGAAGTAATGTTGGTTGGTGTTTCATTCATTAATTGTGTGCAGAAATCGTGCAAGCAATTTGTGATTGGCTCATAATATGTATTGACGTGGAAAATTAAAAGCGTCATCCGTTCGTAACCCACGTGAATGAACCGCGGTGATATAAACGTTTCTTTTGTAGCCGGTAACCGTTCGTCGTCTGCATGCGGCTCGGCGCGACGACGCGACACAAAGTACAGCAGGGTATAGCCACCGCGCACTCATGCCTTCACTTGAAAAAATCCATGCACTTAACGCTGAAAATAAGCGCGGCTTTCGACCGCATTCACTTTTAGCGATGTAGTTTTTCTCCTTTTACACCCTCCATACCCATTCTCCCATCACCCATCACCCATCTCGCTCCGACTCCGCGTCCGTTCAGCTATACTCTGTTCGCTTCTACGTTCGTGACACAAAGCAATATGTGAGTTAACTTCGGTGTAACGGCTCTTGTTTGAGTTGCGATTTAATGCCTCCTTAAACTGAGATGGTTTACGGGTTAACCGGGTTGAAAAGGATAAAAGTATCCGCAGTTGTTTACTTTTTGGATTTCCGTCGTCTCAATAAAAAACTTTGAATCCGGTAAATTCAATTGAGCAGTTTCGACATATTCCTTTTATTAGGTACCTATATTGAGATTCAGTAGAACTTTTAACTTACGTGGAAATGGAGTATCGATCCGTCCGATCACTCTCCCATCGAAGTTCTAAAAGTATAGAAAAATGTTAGCGTTATTTAAAGGTAACAGGTGTTTAAAGAATTCAACGCCAAAATCGAACTATGCTGAGTTTGAAAAACTTTTATAAATTTCGTAGACTCTATTATTCTGAAAGAATATTTCGAAAGGCGTGTTAATTAAATATAAAAATAAAATGTAAGCCTAAAGCCTAAAGGCAGAGTCATAGTCGTTTAGATACCTACTAGCAAAATCTACTTGACCCGAACGAGCTTGTCCCACATAGCGGACCCTCTCCATTCATATGGAAACAATTTTCTATGAACATTGGCCAGATTAAGAGCTAATCTATATTTACCAATGAAACAAGCATCAGGGTGGGCCTCAACTTGTCCAATTTACATGACGAAGGTGGCGATATCGCAAAAGAAAGTTCCCGACAACTTTTATCAGATCCCAGCCCGCTGCGGCTGATGAGTTGGCACAGAACTTTATTTACTGATACGTCGATCCCATTCAATGGAGATGGAAATATGTATCATTTCACCAAGTTAAACCCGTTGTTAAAACCGTTGGAAGAAAATTAAAAAATAAAATACGCCACATGTCTATGGCTCATAAATTAGGTATAAAACAAAAGCTCTGTTATTAATTCCAAAAGCACTTTTTAAGTTCGCGCTCACGTTCGTTCAAATAAGATTTAAAATTCTAATTAGGCTGCTTGAAAATATGCAAAGCCCATTAAATCATTTGCTTCGCTGAATGTGGGCGTAAATAAAGAATCTCACTCCATACTCGCGAACTGGAAGCTGTGAGAGTCGGGAACGGGCTCCGAGGGACTGGGATTAGGCTCTGCCTATAGCCGAGTATGTATTAGACGAAGAGATTTAAACTGAATTAACCGTTCGATCGTAAAATTGGAATGCCACACAGATAATTACCTGACACTCACAGAAAAGGAAGTCGCTTAGAAAGGGGATTCAAATAAGCGTGTACGAAGGACCAAGTCATCCGCCAACGACCATTCGGGCCGCGATCCGATTGCGGGAAAAATAACTGATACCAGAGAGCATTCGACCGGAACTCGATACTGTGAATTCAAGTGTCTATGATTGCTATCCAATTTTTTATTATACACGAAAGTTATTTTAAAGTTAAAGGACAGAACGTAGAATGAGTGGTTTATTTCAGTGATTAAATAGAACGGGCCGTTGCATTTCAACAAAATTCAGGTTTTTACTGTTTCAATCGTAAAATCAATCATAAAACTACAGTTTGTTGGATAATTAAACGCTGTGCAGACGTGACATTATGTTGCTGCTATTTGTGGCAGTTTTAATTCCAATAAGTTTTAAAAATTATGCGAACGGTAGGTAGAATATTATAGGTGAGCAGAATTTAATAATTTTGTCTAGATGTTGTAGTAATCGATTAGGAGATTCGAGAGCTCTTCTTGCCATTGTTAAACAATCAGTGTTGTTACTGGTAGAGCCAAGGTATAGCCAATTGACTACAGCTGCTCAACCAGGGTATTATGACCCTCTCACAGAAGGTTAGCGTAAAGTAGGTAGGTAAAGCAGGGTCGCTGAGCACGAAGAATTTCGTACAATGACCTGTTATTACCTGTCTCTGTCACTCCCGCGTAAATCTAATACGTCTCGCTCATACAGTTGCCGGTCACACACAGTTCACGGCAACTGTGTGAGCGAAACGTATTAGATTTACGCGGAAGTGACAGAGACAGGTAATAACAGGTCATTGTACGAAATTCTTCGTGCTCAGCGACCCTGCTTTAGCTATTATAGCTGCGTTTTGTAGTCAAAGGTTTATTGCGGTGAGAGAGAGCCTGAAGCCCAACCGCCCATCCTATTACTTTGGTTTCACTGCCATTTGGAGCAATGCCTTTGGTGTTGCACGCATCTATAACCTACGGCAAAGGCTTAACATTGGGTCGTATGCTTGTTGGCCGACTTTGTGATGTATATATAAAAAAAAACAATACTTTGTCAGCACAGAAATTTCGCGTCGAGTACATGTGGGCCCAAGCTTTCAAGACATTTTACAGGCTCCACGACTTGGAAACCAATTGGGACCAAGCCAGGCAAATCTGTGAAGCTGAGGGGACCGCCCTCCTCCTGCCGTCCTCCTTAGAAGAAATAGAGAACTTAAAAGTCCTCATGAGCAACATGAAAGCGCACTACACTGCGATATATGTGGGGCTGCACGATAAATTCTCTAATGGAGATTACGTTACATTAAAAGGTATTATGACATCAGAACCTCAATCCAAGGAGGGTTTTCTTAAATCCAATAAAGTATGCATGATTTCTTATTTTTAAGTCACCGTACAAGTACCTACTTGGTTGGCTTAAATATACTGTGTTAAAACAATTTTGTTATGATAAATCATTTTCAAAAAAATATTCATTTTTTAATATTATGTCGACGCTAGTTGTGTACTGTGATAGCATAGGTCTAGGTCTACGCTACGCGTTTGGGTTACACAATTACAACCCATTTTTTCAAAGTTCCAAGCCATTGCAATACCCATCATCTAAATATATGTAACTCAAAGGTGACTGACTGACTGACTGACTGACTGACATAGTGATCTATCAACGCACAGCCCAAACCACTGGACGGATCGGGCTGAAATTTGGCATGCAGGCAGATGTTATGACGTAGGCATCCGCTAAGAAAGGATTTTGATTAATTCTACCCCCAAGGGGATAAAATAGGGGATGAAAGTTTGTATGAAACTTTGTCAATTTTAAACCGATCGGGCTGAGACTTTGCATGCATAAAGCTGCTATGACGTAGACATCTCCTAAGAAAGGATCAAAATTCCACGCGGACGAAGTCGCGGGCTCAGCTAGTTGTACTATACTCTTCATTGTCTGAAACATTATTTTCAGGAGATCCTATAACAGATACATTTTTAGATCTTATCTGGTGTCAAGGAAGTCCTAAGAGCATAAATGGCACGGACCATTGCGTCATCATGACCAGAGAAGGTCTGCTTGATGATCGGCCTTGCACTGACAACCACCCATTTGTATGCAAAATACTGGGCGACGACGTGAAGTATAACGAAAAATGCGATAACTATGATCTAGGTAAGTATAATAATAATAATTTAGACCTTTTGACGTCCTACTCCTGGGCACGGGCCTCCCCTTACTACGAGCGAGATTCAGGCCGTAATCCACCACGCTGGCCCAGTGCGGGCTGGTAAGTATAATGAAATGATAAACCCAGTGCCGTTAGAAGCCCTTTACACGCGGTACGAGCTCCTATAACTGCGCGCTTCGCTCTGGTCTGCGCCCTGTGCATGGGCTCTGCTGTCACCACCCTAGTTACGGCACTAGATAAACCAAATAACTTGCACACTTTTAATTAAATACAAATTTTTAATAGAAAATTGTAGAGTCTATTTGAAACAGTGCAAAGTACGAACAAGGTTTTGCTATAATGATAGTGCTGAAGCATATGGGAAAGTGCGGTAATTATATTTTCTCATATAACCTTAACTGTTTTAGCAACTTACAAGAGATTATTTGATTTATTTAACGAAAAGACCACTTGATTAATCTCACGACTGGTCGCTCGTTATGGTTATAAGTAGACACAAAAGTTAAGTTATTGTTAGGTGTGCGTAGGTACACTACGTCTTAGTAAACTATAAAGATGATTTATAAGGAAGAAGCCTTTCATTTAGCACACCACAATATGACACAACAGAAAAGCGAAAAGGAAAATACCACAAAAAATCTGATGATTTAAATATTTTCTTTTATTTATTTATAGTGAGTGATTTAAACAAAGTGGAGTTGTAAGAAAAAACCCATCAGATTATTTTTTCTTGCGTTTAGGTATCTACTAAAATATCGTGAATTATTAAAATTAGAACTTATGAACGAAACGATACACATTAAAAAGCAACTGTGAGTTAATTCAATTTTCATATATTTTAGGTTACAATCCTCATGATAACGGCAAATGTTACAAATTCCACTCGGAACCTCTATCCTGGCACGACGCCTACCAAATCTGCCAAGCAGAAGCCGCTCACCTCGCCGTCATAAACTCGCCAGAGGAAGCGACATTGATGACAAACCTGTTCTCTGAACATCTTGACTGCACTGCGCCTGACCCTAACATTATACATATTGGTTTTAGTGACCTCATGTTCCCCTACGAGTATAGAACTATATTGGGTAATTTTGTATACATTTATTTATCTACATCTTAGACTCTTTCTCTTAAAAAAGGGCGACCTCAAACCATCCTCTTGGCTGTGCTATAACGCGGGCCCGCCCTCCACGACTATTAGGATCGCTTCATTTCCTCAGCTACACTCAGCTTAGCTTAGTTCAAGTTGACAGGCTATCTGAACTAGCAGATTAAATATTTCCAGCAGCTTAGTTGCTGGGACTTTTTGCTGAATGGATTTTACACTACTACTCGCTTGTTTTCACCGGCGGAACATTAACACCTGCTCACAAATTTTTGTCAGCAGAAAAAAGTGACAGTAATAAGTATAATAATTCGTAGATGTATCGTTGTGCCAACAAGTGGTAAGGTAGGTCCGTCATGGCATAGTCATGAGACGGTAGCTTTTTCAACTGGAGCTGTGAATTGAGGTGATTAATTTGAATTTTCAATTGTTTTTTTTTGCCCGCCTGTTGTTAGACAGTTACCGTAGCCTATAGAAATGCTTCACATTGCCGACTTGGGCCCTAACCATGCTAGCTAGTCAAATATAGTATAATAGAAAAGCAAACGCTCCCGATTACGTTTCAAACGCTCCGCTTTTGACGTTTTGCTGACACCATACCATATCAATGTCAGTAGAAATCGTGAAGCTCGTGTCAGCACAACGAGCGTTTGCTTTTCTATTACGATTTGAGTAGCTAGCGTGGTTAGGGCCCTGAAGGGGAGTGGGATAGCGGGAGAGGAAGATGGGGTCTCTCACTCATCTTACGAATTAAAACTATAATAACTTTAGGTCGCACTTCTGTGAGGGCGGGGTACTACTCGGGTAAAGCCAGTCTTTATATGAGCTATTGTCAGTTGTCTACAGTTGGATCCATCACCGTCATGATCAATGCTTTTGTATATTCTACAGGTCAAACGTTAGAAGAAGCCGGCTATTCCGTAATGAATCCGATACATGAGGAAAGGTCAGTAATGGAAGCCAATCGCTGCGGATCTCTTGCTAGAACTGGCTATTTAGAAATGAGTAGCTGTAATCAACCTTCTATGTACATTTGTGAAAAAGTGATCAATGATACTGAAATATAATAAAATTACAGACTCGAGATCGATCTATTAATACGGGCAATATAAATGTATCACTAATTCACTAAAACACACACCTACCACCACCACCATGGGTATCTGTAAAAGATGTGATGTACAGCATGTAGCCACCTTAACGATGACGCCAGTAGTCGAGGCCTGCGCGCGACAGGCAGCCGACACATGGCGATAATTCCCAGCAACCAATACATTTAAAACCAGTGGCGCGCGTCCACCGATCAACTGCGACTTTGTCGATTACACACGCGACGAATGAACTTGATGAGCGTGAAATATTCGCATTGTGGTTATTGTTTTGTACTTATGACGTCGGAACAATTGCTGTTCAAGAGGTGCTGATATTATCAATGATACCATTGTCAAAGATAGTAAGTTCTGGTGCCGGATACAGGAGCAAGAGTTGTATGGTAGAGCGATAAATGTTAGTGTGTTTACTTTTGTATACCTCCGACCGTTTCTGTCTGGAATCAGATCATATCTGCAGTGGATATTATTCGTACTACCCGGCTATCATGTACACGAAGCAGTCTCCTTTCACAAATTATTCAGCCTAGAATATCCTTGCACCACAGTTCAGTAAGTAATACGTACAGTCAGTCATCATCTCCCGAGAGACTATATTATTATAATGTGTATTGTGATTTTTACCTACTCGGTAATTCTTCGAACGATTGTATGTTTTAATATACTGTATTAGAATAGCGGTTTAAAATATATTTCAGTAAATTTTAGCGATGCTCAGAGTCCAAAAACGATATATAATAATTATGTAGTTTAAATTAATTTTGCACCTTGTTCAACATTCTCTTGTATTTAAACATTATAGGAAATATATTTTAATTGGGTCTTCGTGTTCGTAGCAGGTCCCTATTGGACCCAAGGCATGTGTTCCATTTGTTTGAAACAATACACGGAAGTAGCCGCGAGCGAGGACGGCGCGGCGGACACTTCTAATCAAGATCCTTTAACTACCTTAATTGTTTAAGGTACCTTCCTTTTATTGACTAGTAACGTTATGGAGTAACTAGCTGAGCCCGCGATTTTGTCCGCGTGGAGTTTAACTTAACAAACTTTAATCCCCTATTTTATCCCCTTGGGGGTAGAAATAACCAAAATCCTTTCTTAGCGGATGCCTACGTCATAACGTCTACCTGCATGCCAAATTTCAGCCCGGTCCGTCCAGCGGTTTGGGCTGTGCGTCGATAGATCACTATGTCAGTCAGTCACCTTTGAGTTATATATATATAGATATCTATGTAATTATGGGATTTAAAAATAAAAAATGTACGTTCACGCTAAGTCTGTCCGTAAACTAGTGATGCCCGGACCGGAGATTGTTCTTGATTGTCTTATTACCTTTAAGTAACTGTTGCACTTGTACAAGTCTAATTTTATTTATTTATTGTGTAAACAGATGTTGGTGAACCAAATTAAAAAAACAAATAAAAAAAAATATGAACGCGCCATATCATAATTTCGCAATACCCCACCCATAAAAAAATGCACATGCAATAAGCACATGCGTACAAAGCTGACGGTGTATATTTCCATTGTTGTATATACATAGATTTAAGTGATTCTCAATCAAATAATTTGTACAAATTCTTTGTTCTCAACTGACCAGTGAGTTAATCATTGGGTCGGCGTTATGTTAAAATTGCGAAGTCTAATTAACTTACAATACATACAATAAATGGCGTCACAATTGAACGAGGTCCAAACGCAATAAACAGCTTATACGCGAGAGCTTAACGGGTGGAGTTAAATTTTATTTGATTGCGAGCCCGCGTCATGCCGACAAGGCTGATTGATGCATTGCCGTGCCGCCGCGCTGTGCCCAAAGATTACTTAATTGATGCGTTGTGTGACCATGATATTCATATTAGGTAATGTCTGTGAGACCATTTTTTCTATCTATGTGACAATTTTTTCTGTCTATGTGATATTTTTTTCTGTCTTTGTGACCTTTTTAACCCCCGACGAAAAAAGGGGGGTGTTATAAGTTTAACATGTGTACCTGTGTGTCTGTCTGTGGCATCGTAGCGCCCAAGCGGATGAACCGATTTTAATATTATTAGTTTTTGGTAGAAAGGCATTCTGTTCGAGGGTGTTCTTAGCTATGTTTCATAAATCGGTTCGGCCAATCGAAAATTGTAAGCTCTATTGTAGTTTACAAAGTCATTGCATCGGGGGTTTTTCAATTTAGAGTTATTTTATTGCATTACTTGCAATGTATGGTGCCGGCTACGCTCTTTTATTAGTGTCATTCCTGTCGATTTTCTCTATGATTTACTCTGGTCCTCAGACGTTTTCAAGTAGGTGAGATAGGGCCTTAATACCCATCCAAAGATGCGAGAATGGTAAAGTTATACAATGGAAATTATTTGATTAACCTTTGGTTAGATCAAGTGTCACAAATACAACCACCAATCATTCGCCAAGGTCTACGCACAATGTGACAGAGATAAAACAATAGCGCCCCTTTCATACGACATTAGGTACATTAGTGACGCCACATTTCGGAACAATCTGCACAGGCGCCCGTTGGGGTGTGAATCCTTAGATACAGGCGCTCATTTCCTCTTCGTTCGCGGGTTAAACGCTGTATATTGAAACACGAATTTGGGGAATTATTAGCTACTTATGCGCGAAATAATATAGTGCCTAGGTTCTGGCAACTTGTAACCTAAATAAATGTAAAATAAATATCGCCGACACACCAACTGTATGGTGCCAAACTAAGCAATGCTGTGCTATGGGTACCGTACAATGGACTGGGGGCGATCCCAGTGACACCCAAACCAGGGCAAATTACGAAAAGGCCATTTCCGAAATTTGCCCTGCCGGGAATTGAACCCGCAGCCACCAGGTGCAGTAAGCCGAGCGGTCGTCAACCCCTCTAAAACTACTCATGTGTACCTAGTATGCTCAAGATTTCGCGAGCGAGGAAGTTAGCTAGCGCTGGTCACACCAGCCTCGAGAAAACTCATGCTTACAAAGCAAAAAATCTAATCTAACATCCAGAAATCATGTTCATTGTGTTGGCACTAGTTATACTGGCACGAGAAACGTGAGATAATTATTTTTCACTCAGTAGGTAATAATTTATTATTAGGTATGCAAGGACAAAATAAAAATTGAAATATCTCACATTTCCATTCCATTTGCGAGATCGTAAATTCAATATTTTATTTCCATGTACACTGTTGTATTCGGTGTCAAAGAAGTCATTTTCTAACGCCCCCGGTCCCAGTTCGATAGTTATTGCTGGAGCGTTTGCATCGTTGTAACGTGTGTGAGACATTCGTGGAAATTTTAAAGAAAACCAATAAAATTTCATAGCTTTACTCGTAGCGAGTGACAATAAAACTGCATCTCGATTCTGATCACACGTTTCAATATGTAGATGTGGGCCACACCTGAGTCGACGGGCCTCGCTTGAAAAATGATTATTATATTGCCTCCAAGTAAATAAGTGCGCCAACATTTATTTGTTTTGGAGGAAAATAATGGGCTCTATACAGTCATTGCGTATTTACGTGTAGGAAGGTGGAAGATTTTGGATTGTGGACTGTAATAGATATAGTGTTACGTAACAAAATTGAAAACGCAACCCTTGTAGAATCAATTCGGTGGTTCTATTTGATCTGTTTTTTTTTGTAGGTAACAGGGTAGGTGTATAGGAATTTGTGACTTTCACGGCTGATAGTTATCTTGTGTGATGAAACTATATCCTGTAATTATAAAGATTATAAAAATATAAGGTATCTGGGTGTACTAGAATGTACTTCTGCCAAAACTATATATGGTTTCACGCGTGATGATGTATTATTAATATAAAATAAAATATTTTAATTTAAATAAGTTTTCCGCACTTTTCCTTAATGGCAACAAAATTGAAATAATAACACTTTCTATCATACCCTAATAAATTAGGAGTAGCCACCAACAGGTTGTTTATTTAAAGTGTGGTTCAAGAAGTTAATTAGATGAGGGGAAACGGCCAAGTTTAATTTGTTCGTAGGAATTCGTGAAATTGGTAAAAAAGTCATTATCTGCTGTTTTGTGGGCCGCTACCTGGGTAGCCCGACAAAAAATAATCTGATTTCAATACGGTCTACGGTTTTGTATATAAGTAAATTGTAATGTCGCGCTTGTTAGTTATAAGGATAGCTACAAACAATGATTTCCATAATAATTTAATGAATACTTATTTATAGTAAGTAATAGAGGAATTGAGTCTCACTATAGGTGAAAAAAACTGTTTCTCTTGACGGAGATTGAACTAAAAAAAATCCCCTTTTTGAAACGAACCTTTTATACGGAAGTTTGGGGCACTTGCTGCGCGGCCACTCTAAACCGTGCTTAGCGTCAGTAAAGTTACATGATGACGTCAGTAGCGTTAGAGGCAGAATGGTAGCTGCCGCTGCCAATGCATTATACTATAAAGCTTCGCTTCTTTCGGGCGTCCCTAGACGACAATGTTTTTGTCTAGTTTCCCTTTTAGTATTATATACCTATTGCTGCAGAAATATTGTAATATTTATCGGGCCCTAATAATACATTTTTAACGTTAAAGGTAAATAAAAATATCGTGTTCTTGACATTCATAGCTTTATATTGTAAGTGAATGTAGAGACGGGCCGCACCTGGGCCCGCAATCTAACAATGGGCTCACACAATGCGCCCTCGAAGTAAACTGAATAACTTTATTTAAGAACACAATAAACCACTTTTTAGTCGAAAAAGGTCTGAATTGTGTAATGGTATCGTGGGTCGGATAGGTGAAGGAAAAAAAACTGAAAACATCGAGGATTTTTCAAAGAAAATGTGGCTCAGCAATATTCGTACACAATACAAAATAGGTTGTATATGTTTTTTAGACCTCACTGAAAATACATGTGTGTTGTATGTACCTACCCGGCTCTATAATTATACCTACACTAGCTGTGCCCACCGACTTCGTCCGCGTAGTATTTAACTAAACAAAAATTTCGGGATTATCGGGATAAAAAGTATCCTATGTGTTAATCCCGGTTATAAACTATATGTGTTCCAAATCCGTTCAGTACTTTTTGCGTGAAGGAGTAACAAACATACATCCACACTCACAAACTTTCGCATTTATAATATTAGTAGGATAATACGCAACTGTCTTTAGGGTCTATTAGTAAGTGTTATTTCCATTTCATTCATTAATATCAGTAATTTTCTACGCGTTCCTATTCGTTTATGAAATTACGAATTTACGGCATTTAGCGTTATCAAAATTTCGAATTTATGATTATTCGCAATTAAGATTTTTCTCCCTTATATAACACGTGCGTATAGCGTGTGAATAGACACACCGAGCTATCTCGTTTCTGTCTTCAGTAATTTAACATTCGAAAGAAGAAGACAACGCATGTTTTAACTATACAACCCCTTATTAATAACCATGTTTATTAATAAGGGGTTATGTTTAAGACTTGTAATTTCACATTTAGGACATTGTGCGTTTTATTAAAAGTATGCTTTTAGGGCAATCATAGTTTACATGTAGTACCTAGCCTAATACAATGTTGATCCGGAGGTATTCATGTTTTCAGCATTTAACATTTTATCAATAAGTATCACTCTTCCTAAATCAGGAGTTACACGAGAGCCAACAGAAAACACTCCCTCTCTACAAAAGTCCGCAAAAAAACTCGCACAAATTAGAAGTAGGCAGAGGAGGTGAATTTTATTTATAGAATGTAGTCATCACGTTCGCTCGCAAGGACATTGATGTGTTTCCAATAGGTGGGAAAGTGGTTGATCGGCGTTTGTTTTCCGCCCCAACTCTTCACGAGGCCGACTCCGCGCCACGCAACTTCCGACCGAGTAGTAAAACTGGAGAGCACTGAGCTAGAAATCATTGCGAAACTCAACGGGTGTAAGTTTGTTTCGACGAAGAAAGAAAGCCTTTACGGTAGGTAGCTTTTTGCAACTTTTTCCCTTGTTTTAATATGTTTTATATTAAAGAGATATAAGGTTTGAAATCGAGTGAAAGGTTTGTAGCTCTATAGTATAATTTGGCGCCACCAAATCCGATTTGAGCGTTATTATATTTAAGAGCTGGTTTCCAGACAAAGGGTCGTGACATGTATAGCTAAGGCTTGTTCGTCCACTTCATTAAGACATGAATTATGAATAGAGGCGGCATTAGCATCCATCTGGAGGACACAACTATGGGAGGCCATTGTTATGCAGATTGAAACCGGACGCCGAGCGCATCGCCTGTCCTCCGAATATGAGATATTTGCAAACAAATATACATCGATGATACCCTAATTGTTCTTGGTAATGCAAATTGTTGCTTAACTATTCTGTATACCTACGAAAATTGCAAACCGTATTTTCAACTCGTGTTTTGTCATTTATCTTATGACGTACTTATTCCTTGCAGTGCGTGTTAGAGGAGTTCAAAATGCAACAATCCTGTGTGTTCCACAATATTTTGCTGTTGTGAAGATATATCCATTTTTGTATTTTTTATAGAGACAAAAGGACCCTATGAAAATAAAAACTTATTGGATAAGTTTATGTTCTATAGAACATAAGTTCTTAAACATAAAATGTTCAAAAGCACTTTAAGGTTATGACATTTTTTTTCTTTAATTTGATCACAAAATTTGGAAATAGAAAATTACTGAATTTCATATAACAAAGGTGTGGAGTAAAACTTGTTGCATTTTATTACACTCGGGCAGGAAAACGTGTTATCAGTAACCCTGTTCTTATACTTACTACAGTGGCTGCCATGGTGATTACCCATGTATTTGTCTTAAGATGACTCAAATTACTATTACTTAGAAACTGACATGCTGTTGTGACAAGAGTATACAAAGAAAGAGTGACAGACTGAACTAGCCTATTCATTTAAACATGCTCTGTTTTAATTGAAATAATATAAATTAATGGTCTCTTTTCCGCCTTTTGCCATAGGTAAAGTTTCATCGCAAACGTTTTACATGCAATTGATTGTAAGCCACATATAACTTGTGTGAAGCTAAAGTTTCCAGCACCGCATACACTTGGAATAACTTTTACGTTCAACGTGTAGTTTACTTCCAAATAATAACGTGCTGAGAATTGTAAGATGGTGTCATTGATATCGCTGTTTGTGTATAAGTACATTATTATATAAATACACTTTTTTTGTAACATGCTTGTCAGCGATAGACCTCAATGCCATCTGGTGGAAAGTGATGATGAGGTCAAAGATGTAGCCGACTCAGTTACAGCATGTTTACTCTAGATTTGAAGAACCAAAATCATAGGTTGAGTACAGAAGGTGGGAGATAACTTAACTCGTGAGCGGTGCGCATAATGAAAAACGAAGTAAATAGTTTCGTGCCAATGGGTCGTATGTCCTCAACATATGGACGAAATTGCTCTCCACGCCTGGTTGTCCCTGTGGTAGAAAGGAAATAGGTAGTGGATTCTTTAAGTACCTATATTAACTAGTTTAAATAAATTCGCAAATGGTTCCGTGTCAATAAATATGTGTGTGCATTATAGCATTTGTAGCATTGCCGCGTTGTTAGAATCCCACAACCAAAACTGTTATTCCCATAGGACACTATGAAAAGCGCACAAAAAGCGTTTATTGTACTTACCTATAGCTACGTGTATACCTATAGATATAAGTATGGAGCATTAGCACTTAAGATGCAAACACTGTCATCCAAATCGTAACACACGGGAGACCTTCGGGAATTTACTGCGTCGATATTGTGTTATCCTGGTTCGGTACAGCGGTGGCTGAATATCACCCGTATGCCTAAACCTCGCCTTTGACAAGCTGGACAAAGACTCAAAGGGAGCCGCAGCGAGGGTGAGCCATTAATAAAATGCGTTTTACGTGGTGAAGTTATTCTGACATTGAAGTTTAATGGATGTAAAGTCAGAAAGTCGTAGGTAAAGATGGAATGGTATTGTTCGTGAGGTTCATACATTTTAATTAATTATGTAGTTTCGGTCAGTAACACAAATACCTGATCATTCTCAGATTTTCGAATAGTTTGCACACTTTTGTTTTGCTCCAAATCCATTTTTTTCTTGATCTAAATAATATTTAAATAATATTTGGTTTTGACAAATGTTCACCAACGCTTGTAAAATAGAGAGTATTACCGATTTGGAAAACTGAGAATAAAACTACTTGTGTTGCTGACCGTGCAATATGAAAATACTGTAATGTTGTTTTTTTTTTCTTTTGATTACTAACGCAACTGTACCCAAGACGTAGAAATTCAACCAAATGGGATGCTTTGAATGGATTAAAAAGAAAACTTACTAAACGAGATTATTTGAATGAATAAAAAATAATTTCGATATGCTACTTGTATGGACGCATAAATTCATAGTTACGAACTGGTATATTTACCAAATGGGACTAAGACGTATTTTTTCAAGCCTTTTCAAGATTCCCATCTTGACTAGTTTAATAATATATAGCGTAGAGATAAACATACATAGCGAACTAAATTCACATTTCATCAGTGGCTTTGCTTCAAAAAACTCCATTAAAATTAAAAAAAAACGAAGCTTCACTACCTCCTAGGACACAAAACTGTCTACATTTATATGTGTGAAACACTGAAATTACTAACATTTATATTCAATGTCGCCACACCGTTCGGGATAGTCATAAAATGAAAATTACGCAGATACGGTTGTTTGTAGAGCCATGTATTTCGTATATCAGACCAACCATTGCGTTCCTAGGCGAGTTCCCATTTCCCTCCTAACTACCTACCAGGGCTGTCGCAATGAAAATAACAAAGCCTCAGGTAATTTCGCTAATGCAAGTGGTTACCTCCTATCTTCATCGCACTTACAGAGGCTTCGCCTGAAGGTAACTATTAAGAGGGTCGACATACGAGGATATTGTCAGACCTTATACTGTACATTTTGACAAAGTGTTAATATCTGGGGTGTAGTTTGAGCGGCCTAAGAAATTGAGAGCAATAATGTGGTTTAATATTGTTTATTTTAACTGGGGATTATGTTCATCAGCACTTGTTGAATTTGAAAAATTTGCTCATTTAAGGTAGATACATAATCTGGGTGGAAAAATGCTGAATAAACGCGCAACAAAATCAGGTCTTCGTGGAATAACTTCGGCTGTTTTTAGCTAGAATTTTGACTAGAATTTTTTTAATGAAATACCAAAACTTGATGATTTACTTCGTTTATATTTGTTTCGCAGGCAATATACATTTATATAAGGCCGATAAGTAAAGTAACACTGGCTGTGTGAGATAATTATACACAATATTTTACCAGTTTATAAAAGTAAAGTCACCACAAACACATTTGCGTAATATGACTACGAAACTCCCACTTACTTATAAGATACAGTTCACAAATGATTTCTCATAAATTCAACAATATTAAAAACGTTAACAATTTACAAAATTTTCCCTATATTTTTATCATAGTTTTTCAAATTTACATTGAATAATGCAACTATAATAATTTAATAAATTTAAAATAACAAATTATCAAACTGAGCAAACAATGTTCTAAACGTTTACAACCGCGTAGCTACGTTATATATTTATGTATGTACATATACATATTTTAACAGTTTATTAGTTTCGATATACAGTGTTGATTAATGAAGCACTTGACTATGCAAGTAGGAAATATTGTACAACAGCGTTCAATTGTTCCAGACACAATTATAATATATTATTATACTAAAACAATAATTTATAAATAAAACTATACAGTATTCAAATACGTAGGTATGTGTGATACATTAATGTACTGATGTTAATTATATATATTTTATCCCAATGGTATTAATACTCATTAATTAAGTACATAAGCATTTACATTGGTAAAACAAGCCGGCATTTCGATGAAACGCTAATGACTATTACGTACTGGTACAATCACATTACTGTCCGTTCACCGTTATTTTTAAAACGTTTCCATAGTTTTCATGCTAAATACCCACTTTAGTGCCCAACGTCCAATTATCGGGACACAGACACGTTATAATTGCTGTATAACGCTGAGCCATGCGCAAACTCAAGATAAACCAAAAGGTATGGTACAATTAGTTCAATTAAATATAACGCGGGATAAATACGTGACGAACTCACAATTCACGGATCTTTCAGGTGAATTTCCTCGAAAATCATATTAAAACTTGGTGGAACATATTGTTTTAAGAAAATCTTAACTTCGCGCATGGCTGGCTGAAAGTTTAACACGCGGTGAGGGCGAAGGCCGATATTAAAAAGATTGCGTGAGATGCGACGCGGGGCGCCGAGCCGGGGGATGGGCCCCCGCCGCCGAGGAAGCCGGGGTCCTCGTCCCGGGGCCCCCCTTCCCGTAGAGGGCCCTGGAGGCTGGAGCGGACGTCGTTCGTCTCCTCCAAGGCAAAGTCTCGGTCATCTTCGTCACGGGACTTGCGATTTGGCAATTCCATTTCTGTAGGACAAATGTTGTGGAAAATGAAGATTATTCTGACTGTGTAGGACCTTAGAAGAATAGCAAGTTGTCTCATGTCTTTGCTGACTTTCCCTAGCCGGTTAACCGATATTATCATGTCAGCGGGTTTCTTTGTAGTGGTCCCCTATTGACAATTTACTTTGAATTGCTATGGGACCTTTCGTAACCATGGCGTAAGAACCGACATATTATTATGATGTGCCAGGAAATGTAGGTGACATTATGATTATTAATTTTTTACACATTGAACCAATTTATATTTGCCTTCACTCACCGTACAACCTAATATTGCCTTCGGCGTCTCCTATCGAGTTCTTGGATATGCATTTGTAACCGCCCAGATCACTCTTCTGGATGTTGTGTATCACAAGACGCATGTGCACGCTGTACGCTGAGCTTACGATCTCGGTCATCTGGTACTTGTCGTTCGAAATTATCATTTCACCTGCAACAAAAATGCGTTTTGACATCTTTAATGAACGTCGGGACCTAGGAAATGCTCAGTGACTTTTGAGAAAACTTGGGCAGGACGACTAAGACCTTCATTTTTCATGTGTTATCATATGCTGCGTCCATATATATACACCAAAAGGAGTTTCTCCGCCCGTGCAACCATTTTGCCGTCTAACTTCATAGACACAAAATATCATAATTGATTGCACGAGCGCGGCTGCTCTTCGCATTCTGGACGTAGCAATTGGGTATGGGTTTAGTAAAAAAAAATAAGGTAGTATAATCTGCAACCTGTCGGGTTAGTAAGAGTTTTGAACAAGTTCATATACCGATCACATGATCAAATGTCTCCATAAATTTACCAGTTTGTCTTTAGCTAAAGGAGTGTAATATTTTGATTTTTGATTTGCGTAACATGAATCACGAAATTTTACGCTGCATTCGGTTACCTAAAAAACTCCTGTTTGTGTCACACTGACGCAAAATAAGATCTTATTTTGCGTCACCGTCGTAACTCACAACCCAAAAGTTACGCTCGTGTGGCGTCACCTTTAAGATGCATAGATTGTTGGTTGGATTACTTTATCGGTATGCGTAAGAACAAGAAAAAAACACCCTTATTTGTTGGGATACAGCGGTCCACATTGATTCTTTATAACCGGTGTTGTCAGACATTATCTGACAATAGTTTATGCACATAACGGTAAGGACTCCGAATTCAGGTGATACTGTCGTTTATTACCCCCAAGCTCTTCCGTCCATTTATATTCGGCCACTTCCGCACATTGTCCGGCCGATATCGAATTGAAATATTGTTTGGACATGTCGTGCGCCGAACAATACGGTGCCTATTCACATAATGTATCAGTTTAAACAGTGAATGTTAACCGGGGCAGCGTTTGGATAAAATAATATTCAATTTCGGGTTCCATGTTGCAATGTCAATAGCGGCATGTTGATTTTGAGGGCAAGTGTTAACATTATTTGTTCGTGTTCAATTTGTCAGTCGGTAAGCTTAATGTGCTTCACATAACAATTGTATTTACAACGATATACCGCCGCTTTGCGATTGTTGATCGTATAATAGTTGGGTCGCGGTTGTTTGCCAACCAAAATATTCGATTCTCGTTTGCTTTTGTATCTTCGCGTTGACTACAGATAATGGAATTGGAAATGGATTATGGATGACAATTTATTGTTATGTGACAATGTAGGCAAACCAGCGTACGTCCCGCCTGATGTTAAGCAGTTACCGTAGCCCATAGATGCTTGCAATATCCATGATCTAAAGGGCAGGGGGATATAGGCAGGGGAATGGAGAGGAGGTTGGGCTTTTGGCTCTCTCACTCATCGCACGAAATGCATCTATAATTGCTACTTTAGATAATTTGTGTGAGGGTGGTACTATTCTGAGCGAGGCAGGCCGTAAGTCAGCTGTAGTTAGTCAGCTACAGTTTGTCTCTTTGTTGTTTGGCTCTGTTGGCAATCCCAACATTACTTTTTAATTTTGTTACTTGTACATTATATTAAAAATAAACTCTCTTCCGTCTTGGACCGCCATCGTAACCACCACGCTCTGTGTTTCAATTAAAATCCCAGCGACCTAAAACCCTACACTACAGTCTTTACAAACCTTTACAGGCTCTACCACTGTAATATTGATGATAAATAATTATCGTTCCGCGTTTCAGTGGAATACTTGACGTTGGCTGCATTAATACCGCGGTGGAGCCGCTGCTCGTTCTACATTAAAAATTGCTTACATTCTTCTTGTTCCGCCGTATTTTGTGAGCCCACTTTTATTTTTATTACCGTCCAGTCACCAAAGCGTGCGGATATTAAATGGCAATTTTTTTAATTTCGGCAATGGGTATTTCAATTCCTAGTACTTGTGTATTCGCTTATTTATTATTACCAGCATTCGTTTATTAGCATTCCGCGTTAAACTCAATACTCAAAACTCCAAATTGTTTTTATTCGTGTAAGCCAACAAAGCATTTATGAATAGTCAGAATCTACCACCGGTTCGGAATGCTGCTTCCGCTGAGAAGATCCGGCAAGAAACTCAATGGTTACTCTTTTCAATGAATAAACTAAATGCTGACTAAAGTTAACTTCGAAAATGTTAAATGTTATTCTAGATTGTAACTTATACCTAACCAAATTACATTCAAATCCGTTCAGCAGGTTTTGCGTGATGCAAAATCAAACTTAGAAACTAAAAAAAACAATCACATTTTCATATGCATAGTGCATATTAGCACCTCATTTCATGTTTATTTTTATTCATTGTAATTCAAGTTTTTTATTTAATATTTTTCTAATTTCTCTTACTCTCGTCTGAATTAAATGACATTAGAAACAAACTATAGTAATTTTGAGTTATTCATATAATCACTATCCAGAACAATGGATAGATGATGTAGGTATCGATTTGAACAGAGGACTAATGCATGATCATTAATCACAGTTAAGCTGCTTGTGTCTATTACCGATTGGTGAACTGTTCCGAGACACGCTGCGATTAACGTCCAATTGACGAGTTAAAGTTACTACATACTATGTACCTAAGGAATATGTAATGTTTGTTTGCAATATAATCGGGGTTGTGATTATAAACATGTATAACACAGTAATAAAGACTTCTAAAAGGCTAGACTATTTTCAGTCAAGAGCGGTGAAGACAAACGTGTTTCCAAACATATCCAGGTAAAAAGTTCTCAAAAGAGGTTAGTTCACCAATATACAAAAGGTACCTTCATTAAATAACGATTCTAAATAAGTATTTACAGAAAAGGAACTGACTTAAAGAGCTCTCTCTAGTTAGGTTTTAAAGCAAAATATTTCATTACCCTGCCGGTGAATGACAACGCTAATTATTGGTCACGATGAAATAAATTATTTGGCTAATCATTATCTGATCTGTAATTGAGAAAGAGCCAGCGATAGCCAGACATTCCATATTTTATAAAGGCTGTCAATTTCTCAGAGCATGTCCCCAACACAGGTAAGAACGATCATCGAGTATGGAGTTTGGATTGTGGTTACTTGGGCAGTTAACAGGTAGTAAAGGTGTATAAAATAGTACCTCAAATTCGTTTTGTATAAAGCTTAATTTTTATATATTTCCTTCGGAATAACATTAGAAATCACGCCATCCATTGACGGACACTTCGTGCGGTTTCAACCCCCTGCCAGACACCCCTAAACTTTAATAATTTATGAGTATACTTTCGTCATAGTATAAAAGCTGGGTTTTACATATGTTACTTGGGAACCCATAAAAAATAATACTTCAACAGCCGGACAGTTTTAATGGTTTTAACATCTTGCCAGACACATTTAAATAGTTATTTAATCATCCAAGTATGAACGCAATAAAACTATTTTTCATTGGGTTTCTTGAACAATTTCGATAGACTAAACTCCCTATCTTACTTACTGATAAGTCAATTTGCAAAATATCACCATAATATCTGACATAAATGGCCGTATCTTTTGATTGCGTTGAATAGAAGCCTATTTTTTACATCTCCAAGGGATCATAGCATTTGATAATTGATATTAATTTTTACTTGATAACATTATCCGTTTCCGAGAAAAAGGGTCTTGATAAACAGACAGACGGACAACAAAGTGATCTTATAAGGGTTCCGTGTTTTCCTTTTGAGGTGTGGAACCCTAAAACTATATCCTGTACTGTAACTACATCCTTTGGGAGTGCAGTCGCTGGCACAACGAACGGACTACTTTTCATACTTGGATGATTAAATAACTATTTAAATGTGTCTGGCAAGATGTTAAAACCATTAAAACTGTCCGGCTGTTGAAGTAATATTTTTTTATGGGTTCCCAAGTAACATATGTAAAACCCAGCTTTTATACTATGACGAAAGTATACTCATAAATTATTAAAGTTTAGGGGTGTCTGGCAGGGGGTTGAAACCGCACTAAGTGTCCGTCAATGGATGGCGTGATTTCTAATGTTATTCCGAAGGAAATATATAAAAATTAAGCTTTATACTATAACGAATTTGAGGTACTATTTTATGCACCTTTACTACCTGTTAACTGTCCAAGTAACCACAATCCAAACTCCATACTCGATGATCGTTCTTAGCTGTGTTGGGGACATGCTCTGAGAAATTGAGAGCCTTTATAAAATATGGAATGTCTGGCTATCGCTGGCTCTTGGTATATAAGAGTAGGGTGGCCGAAAGCAGATTTTAATATAGCCGTGACCATACATAGAATATCCTTCTTTATTGACGACCGCTTGGCGCAGCGCTTGGTTCGAGCGTAGGCCGCTCGGCTCACTGCATCGGGTGGTTGCGGGTTCGATTCCCGTCAGGGTAAATATGGGAAATGGCCTTTTCGTAATTTTGCCTGGTTTGGGTGTCACTGGGATCACCCCCAGTCCATTATACGATACCCATAGTACAAGCGTTGCTTAGTTTGGGACCATACAGTTGGTGTGATCGTCTGGCCATATTTATTTATAAGAAAGTCCATGTAATCAATGCCCAGATCAAAATGCGTCCCAGCTATTAATTTAACAACGATAAAGAGAATTATTATTAAGAATTAAATTGCCGGCTACAATGCTGAGTATCATTGTAGCCGGCAATTTAATTCGATTACTCCATTAATAAACCGTGGTCAGGCTAAAGTCATGCAGGGCTGACAAGAGAAGCGGCCGGTGCTGAGTTGACCACAAATCTGCGGCTCCCTTGATGCAACTGACACCTCGACGCCGCCCGCAAGCGACCCGCCCTCTTTTGTTTATTGTTGACAACTTAGTTATGTTAGAGCACCACCCTTCGCCCTTAGACTAAACGCTGACTTAGTACTATTATCCCAGACGGTCAACAAGTATATCATATTACATTACATTGAATTCCGTGGTAAACACATAGATCAGATTACTCGTAAACACCTATATCGCTGACCAAGCGTCTAGACTTGTTATTCACCCTTTCAATATCATTGTAAGTGTTAAGTCAGCATAATTTATCTATAAATACGGCTCACTGATTTGGAGACGTCATTCTTGAAGCATCTCCGACTCGATGCACAAGTCTCGCGAGTAAACTATCGTAGCGCCTCCAAATCGGTGCACAGTTTCTCGGTTTAATTGTTTATTTAATCCAAATGTAATTCTTTGTGTAAAATAAATAATTGTTTTTAAAAATTCTTTTATCGCGTTCCCAAATTTGACTGGCGCAGCCGGTAGGATCGTGCGATATAAGCTGCGCTGTCTTTCGCGATTTCACAGGCATCAAATTTTGCTGGTTATCGTGTCTTCTGGCAGCTCAACAGCAGTACGATCCTCGAACCAAAGAAATAAGTCATCAGGGACGGTGTTAAACGCTCGAGTATGGGAGTAGCGGTTGGTTGGTGAGTAAAACTTTTCGCCAAATTCCTTCCTTTACCCTCCCGTATTTTTCATTTAGATAGGCGTAACCAAGTGTCATTAAAGTGATCAAATCTCTCATATTTTGATTATTTGGTTTAGGTTAAGAAGAAAGCATAAAAATTTGCTTATTTAAAGAAAAAGTTATTTTTTTTATTGAAAAACGAATCATAAAGGTTAGATTTTAATTTTAAAGCTATTTTAATTGATTATTTTTAATTTTAAAGTATTTTCTTTCATTTTATTGTATTTTCTCGTGTTTTTAGTAGGTTTTATTGATTTTTATTGTGTTTCATTGATTTTTATTGTGTTTTATTGAATTTTATTGTGTTTTATTAACTTTTATTGTGTTTTAATTGATTTTTATTGTGTTTTCTTGATTTTCTCTCAGTTTTTACGTGTTTTTAAGTGAAATTCAGTGATTTTTTGTGATTAAAATAAATTATTTTCTCTTTTAAAATGGCTACAGAAAACATAATTCGCATACCATCGGAAATGGTAAAGCTTATTCCTCTTTTTAGTGGGGATACCAGACATTTAAATTTATATATTCGGAAATGTGAATACATAATTGAAAAATATCGTGGTGGCGACGAACAAAATTTATATGTCTACCACGTTATTACAAGCAGACTCACAGAACGTGCTGCTGCTTTAATTTCAGAAAGAGAAGATATTTTATCTTGGTCTGAATTAAAATTCGTACTCCAACAACACTTTGGTGATCCGCGTTCTGAAGAATGTGTTGGCATTGAATTAGAATCTTTAAAAATTAAATCCGGTGAAAATTATTTAGATTTCTGTGGAAGAATTCAGTCAGTTCGTTCCATGCTATTATCAAAAGTCAATTTGATACAGGACGAAAATTTAAAGCGGGCTAAAATAATAATTTATAATAACTCTGCTTTGAATGTTTTCTTGTACAATTTATCAGAGAGCCTCATCAGAATTGTAAGGTTAAAATCTCCTAAAACCCTGGAAGAAGCCTTAAGTATTGTTTTAGAGGAAGTTGATTTTCTGGAACAATTTAATATGAAAAATAAACTTAATAATAAATCCGTTTCAAATCCTTCAGGATTTAAATTTGCTAATACACAACCTCAACCTCAATCTTCTGGATTTAAACAATACATTGATAATAATCCTAAATTTAAATTTGGCCTTCAGCCTCAAGGACAATTCAATCAAAATGTGCATCGTCCTCAATTTGGATACCGTCCACAATTTGGTGCTCAGCCCCAACAACAATTCGGAGCTAGGCCTCAATTTGGTTATAAACCACCTCAACAGTTTGGTTATAAACCACCTCAACAATTTGGTTATAGACCACCTCAACAGTTTGGTTATAAACCACCTCAACAGTTTGGATATAAACCACCCATGCAATTCGGTTATAAACCTCCACAAATAAATAAACCCCAAATGCATCCGACTGACGTGACCATGAGAACTGCACCACAACTTAAAACTCAACATGGTTTTAAATTGAATGAATTAGAACTATGCAACAATAATAACGAAGAATGTAATTATGAACAGGATTTTAACGAGGAATATTATGAAGATTTTAATAACGAACAAAATTATAATGAAGATGAATTTGAAAATTTGGATTTCGATGAAAACCAGGATTTTCGGGACAGTGCCTCGATCCCGGAGAAGAAATCCTAGAACTGCATAGCAATCCTGATTTAAAATTACCTCATATAAATATCCCTGAACTAAACGCTAACATGATGATAGATACCGGAAGTCAGCGATCTTTTATTAGTCCCCGGTTAGCTTATCAATATTTTAGTGAGTACATTCAGCAGGAAAGATTTCAAGTAGTTAGTACTCATGCATCCAGTATTCATAGTGAAGTAATTTATATACCTCTTTTACCAACTTTTAACAGTGAAGATTGGCATAAATTTTATTTATACGATGTAGATCCACGTTATGACGGTTTAATTGGAAACGATCTTTTAGAACAACTTGATGCTGTCATTGATTTAAAAAATCGTTTACTTAGAACTAAAACCACACAAATTCCTATTATAAATAATAATTTAAATTACATAGTTGATTTACCTTCTCGATCGGATCGACGAGTTAAATTACCGGTAGATCAGTATTCAGGAAATGCAATTTTAAATTTTACAGAACTTTCTGATGGCATACGAATGCCTAGTGCCATAGTTAATTGCGTAAATGGATATGCATCAACTATAATTCAAAATGCATCGGAAAAAAATATGCGATTAACAGTTACACATCCTTTTTCAGTTATTGAATTTAATGAACCAGAAACAAATTTAAATACTATTGATTATATAAATAATTTTGAAATAGATCAATTACTTGAAGAAAATTTAAATAAACTCAGATTTAATCATATGAATAATGAAGAACGGTCTACAATTTTTAAACTCTGTCAAGAATATAAGGACATCTTTTACTGTGATCAGTTGCCGTTAACTTTTACTAATCAAGTCAAACATAATATAAGAACTAAAAAAGAAGATCCAATTTATATCAAACCATATAGACAAGCCCCTGCTCAACAAGATGAAATAGCAAAACAAGTTGACAAATTATTAAATGATAATGTTATTCAAGAGTCTCACTCACCTTGGAGTGCTCCTGTTCACCTAGTTCCAAAAAAAATGGATGCTTCTGGTGAAATTAAATTTAGAATGGTCATAGATTATAGAAGGTTAAATGAAATTACTACAGATGATAAATACCCATTACCTAATATCACAGATCTTTTTGATAAATTAGGAAAAAGTTCATACTTCACAACTTTAGATTTGGCAAGTGGCTACCATCAGATAGAAGTAGAAGAGAAGGACAGACAGAAGACAGCCTTCAGCACATTAAATGGTCATTTTGAATTTCTTAGAACGCCATTTGGCTTAAAAACAGCTCCTGCCACATTTCAGAGAGCTATGGATAATATTTTCAGAGGTTTGCAAGGTTTACATTGTATGATATATATGGATGATATTATAGTATTTTCAAATAGTTTAGAAGAACATATACAAAAATTACGCACAGTATTTGATCGCCTTAGAGCAACAAATTTAAAGGTTCAATTAGATAAATCTGAATTCTTACGTAAAGAAGTTCTTTATTTAGGTCATACCATAACTAAAGATGGACTTCGACCAAATAATGATAAAATTAGAGCAGTCCTTAATTTTCCTCTTCCAAAAACCACAACAGAAATTAAAAGTTTTCTTGGTTTAATAGGATATTACAGAAAATTCATTAAAGATTTTGCGCGTATAACTAAACCATTCACAATTTGTTTAAAGAAACGAAACCATATAATAATTGATCAAAATTATATAGACGCTTTTAATAAATGTAAGGAACTCCTTATGAATGCTCCGTTATTACAATATCCGGATCATGATAAACCTTTTATCCTTACAACGAACGCATCTAAAGTCGCGTTAGGCGCAGTATTGTCTCAAGGACAAGTCGGCAGTGACAAACCAGTTGCATATGCAAGCCGTACTCTTAGTGATACTGAGTCACGTTATAGTATGATCGAACGTGAATTACTTGCCATTATTTGGGCAGTTAAACACTTCCGACCATACTTGTATGGAAGAAAGTTTTTCATATATACCGACCATAGGCCGTTGGCTTGGCTAGATTCTCTTAAAGAACCAAGCAGCAAATTAACTCGTTGGAGATTAAAATTACAAGACTATGATTATTCCATTATATACAAATCTGGCAAACAAAATAATAACGCAAATGCGCTTTCGAAAATTAAAATAAATAAAATTAAACTAAATACAGACAATGACTCAATGATTGTAAATGTGGATAATAATAGTATAGAAAATAATAAAGAATTAGAAATATCAAATATTAACGAACAAATCAGAAAACTTAAAGAACTCATACATACCTTAAAAGATGAATTGAAAGAAATAGCAATTCTTAAAACTAAACTTCATAAATCTTCAACGAAACCACAATCTGATACAGCCAATCCTATAATTCATTTAAATAAATCAAAAATGAATGAAACTTCACAAGAAAAATCTATTATAATTAAAGATTCAAATAAAAGAAAAGTTAAAGTCAAAATTAAAAGACAGGTTTAAAAGATGATGCAAGAAATATTAATAAATTTTACATCCTTACTTGAAATTAGAATTGCACAATAGAGAAGGTTAAAGTTTAATTAAATAATATCAAATCAATTAGAATACATTTATGATGATTAACAAATTTTAAATATAAATTATAATGAATTTATTAATACAATAATACAAAGGAATGGTCCAAAAAATTATCTAAAAGATTTTTATAATATTAAATTACTAAGAGAATTATTAGAGACATTACTGTTAATAAAAAAAAAAACTATTATTAGTATCTCAACGTTTTAAGAGAAGCATTTTAAATCCGTTAGGTTCCCTTATTAAATTAATTACGGGAAACCTTGATAATGATGACGCTCTTAAATATGATACAATAATTTCACAATTTCAAAATGATCAGACTGTAACAAATAAAAAGTTAACATTAATTACCAAAATGTTGGATGGATTAATAAACGTCACAGATACATTAAATCAAAACTTAATTATTCTGGAAACTCGTCTTAAAAAAGTTAAATTAATGTTAAAAGAATTGGAAATTAAAGAGAATAAATGGGTTTATTCAACATACATCATAGAATTGTTTAATATATTTGTTAGTAGTTATCGTACTATTTTCATAAAATTTAGTGAAATAGAAACCGCTTTAGCATTAAGTAAAGTCTCTATATTACATCAATCTATCATAAACTCTACTGAGTTATTATATCACTTAAGGATTATTTCTAAAGCAGATAATTTAATGTATTCTCCTTCAGAGGAAAACCTTATTAAATTAGAAGATACCATAGAAAATGAAATCATTATTTAGGAAGAATCAGATCACTTTTATAATGCATATACCTGTAGTTGAAAATTGTACATATAATTATTTTAAAATGTATTCCATTCCTATTTTCCACCAATTCCAAAATAAAAGCTTTTCTATATTTCCTCAACATCCTTACCTATTGGCGAAAGGGATGAAATACCTTCCAATCGTGAAGCCATGTCGCCCGCTTGCTGCTGGTGACCAGTTCCTGTGCACAGATGACAACAAGGCCCAATATCCAGAGCCTACCTGCATAGAACAGCTGATGAAATTCAAAGTCAACCTCACCAGTTGTGTACCTCATCAGATTCAATTGGAAGAAATACGAGTACAGAGAGTTGATGCTGACAATTGGATAATCTTCAGTCAGACTCAAACCACACTCACAAAAATTTGTGGAGAAGACATAACCAAGCAACCTTTCCTTGGTACTTATCTCATTACTCTTGATGAACCATGTAATCTAGAAATTCAAGGCATCCAGATACAGCATCATCGCATCATAGAAGAAGCAGAAGATATAACAGCAATTCCTGTCATCACCTTACCTCAACTTCACATAGAAGAAGAAGGAGTATCCAGTACACCTGTCCTTGACATGAAAGGGGTCAGCCTGGACGCTCTGACCTACATGTCTCACGCACTGAAGAATAGTGATGTGATACAAAGTGTTTTTTATAAAAATAATGTTAGCTTCAGTGAGTGTTTAGGTTATATTAGCCTAAGTTTATTGGTTATTAGTTTTACAGTTTTAATTGTTTACTTAAAGTTTAAAAATAAGTTTTTAAAGTTTTTGCAAAATCATCGGAATTTTAAAAAACATAATTCCGATAATTTCGCTCTTAAGGAGGGAGGAGTTATGTTAGAGCACCACCCTTCGCCCTTAGACTAAACGCTGACTTAGTACTATTATCCCAGACGGTCAACAAGTATATCATATTACATTACATTGAATTCCGTGGTAAACACATAGATCAGATTACTCGTAAACACCTATATCGCTGACCAAGCGTCTAGACTTGTTATTCACCCTTTCAATATCATTGTAAGTGTTAAGTCAGCATAATTTATCTATAAATACGGCTCACTGATTTGGAGACGTCATTCTTGAAGCATCTCCGACTCGATGCACAAGTCTCGCGAGTAAACTATCGTAGCGCCTCCAAATCGGTGCACAGTTTCTCGGTTTAATTGTTTATTTAATCCAAATGTAATTCTTTGTGTAAAATAAATAATTGTTTTTAAAAATTCTTTTATCGCGTTCCCAAATTTGACTACTTTGTTAATTAATTATCAATATCCAAACCATTGGAATCGAACGAAAACAAATGGAATGGATGACGTTTGAAAAGTTGTTTCGGGAAGATGAATAATGTGATAGTTTTGTTTCGGAGTTGTGTAGCAATCGTGAAACTTTTTGATACGTTTTGAAGCTGTGTTTTGTTTAGTTAGCGACGATTTTAATAATTACGTTGTACTATGACTGCCTCTCTAGACGCCACGAGTGTCAACAAGCGTTTGTAAAATACATCAAATTAAATGTATCTACTTATGAATAGCTTATGTTATAACCATATGGCATTTAAGCGTAATGACGGAGGCAGATAAATTATTGTTATTTCTAGCAAAACACTATGTCCAATATGGCAATGGTTTGAAATAACTAATGAGTTCATCGTTTATCTTTTGAACGTGACAAGCGGCCAGTATCCAGAACATAATGGAGGCGAGCTTATTTAAATACTAGCTGATCGAAATTACAGCAAAAAGTCGCGACGAGGTCTGCCTGCGAGAGGGACACTCCCATTCCGTGTCCGCTGTGGCCGGCGCGCCGCTTGTCCGGTCTCGTCACGCCCGTGTATTACCTAATTTAATTTGTAGTCCCCGCAATTTATGGGCAGAAGAGCCGTCTGGCCCGGCCTCGTTGTAACGATACAGATGTGTATAGTATGTCACGGGAGCTTTTGATCGTCGGTAAAAAAATAAGTTTGTTCCAAGCTGAATTATCTACGTAAGTAGTGTTTGGATAGTCTTTTCAATTCACGAGTTATCTTGTTCAGATGTGCGGTAATGATTGTAACTGGATTTAATTTTCGAAAGAACTAAAATGGCAAGATGCATACAAATTGTATTTTAAAAGTTGGTTACATTTTATAAGACATGCAAGGTACCCTCACGATGCTTTCCTTCACCGTAAGCAAGTGATAATCATACTTTTACAAAAATTCCAAAAATCCAGAGTTGCAAATCAGGCACTTTGTGGACGCAAGTTACAAGCTTATCCAATCGGTTATCACTGCTTTTTTCACGTCTTTATTGATAAGGTAATTATGTTTAGAGAAGTGGATGATAATGCTTTTACAGTAAAATCCAGATAAGTCAAAAAATGTACTTACCTACGTATGCCCATGATATATATAATGAGATTTTAGGTGATAATATATATCTTACATCACATTACTTATACAGTTATGAATATAAAAATTCTCAAATGCGACACGAGATCAAAGGCGCGAACATTGAAAGGCGATCTTTCGGAAAATATTTTCGCATGATAAAATTCTAAGTCGTAATTTCAATTAGGCGCCTCAAGTGCCGTTTGATCTCGAAGGATAATGAAAAAGATGGCATCGAACAAATCTAGGCAGAGGAAAACGCAGTTTTGTTTTGGCGAGTAATATTTGAAACTACTTGTGTACTTACTACTACGCGACTTCGTCCGCGTGGAATTTAACTTAACAAAAAAATTATTTAACATTTGCGAGTCGATGTTTCGTGTTTTACGAGGGATGCCTTTTAAGTTTTGTCGTTTGAAGAAAAAAACACAACTAGAACCTTATAGTACTTTTTATTGTTTTTCAAAGTATTCACCACGTAGCTTAATACACTTTTCCATTCGCTCAAACCAGTTATTATAACATTTATTCCACTCTAAAGTGGGGGTGTTCAAAATGGCTGACTTGAAAGCGTCGACTGCTTCTTCACTGGACTGGAACCTTTGACCACGAAGACTTTTCTTAATTTTAGGAAATGTAAATAAATCGTTAGGGCTTAAGGTCAGGACTGTATGGAGGATTGTCAAGAATTTCTACTTTTTCCTGCTTCAAATACTCAATCGTTTGACGAGCGCTGTGTGAACTTGCATTGTCGTGGTGCAGGATGATGCGTCGCTTTGAGTTAGATTTTCGAAGTTCGGCGATGACTTGTGGTAAACAAACTGTGGTATACCACTCTGCGTTAACCGTTCTACGATCATCAAGTGCAATAGTCGCAACATGGCCGGTTTTTCTAACGAACGTGGCCACCATCTTCTTTGAAGTGCTTCGAGAACGAACAACTTTAGTCGGCTTTGGCTCGTCTTGAAAGACCCAGATTGTAGATTGTTGTTTGGAATCAGGATCGTAGGCATAGATCCAAGATTCGTCACCACTGATGATGTCGTAGACGTGATTTGACTCTCCTCGGTTGAACCTTTGCAGAGTTTTCTTACACCATCTGACGCGGGCCGCCTTGTGATCGTCGGAAAGCAGATGCGGTATCCAACGGCAAACTAGCTTTCTTACACCAAGCGCTTCATGCAAGATCTTCTGAATGGTTGTCCCTGAGATGCCTAATAGAGCCTCTATCTCTCGATACGTCACATGACGATCTTCGAGAATTAGTTGTCTCACTCCAATGATGTTATCTTCAGTGAATGCAGATTTTGGGCGACCTTCGCGAGATTTGTCACTAACACTAGTATGTCCACGCTGGAATTCTAAATACCAGCGTTCGACAGTCCGCAGACATGGGGCTTCATCCCTGAACACAGATATTAGCTCTTCAAAACACTGAAGCCGTGTCAGGCCTCTTCTAAAGTTGTAGAAAATTATTGCACGAACATTTTCCTTAGAAAGATTCATTTTCGTACGTAACCTGACAGATTCTAATCGACGCTGTGACTAAACAATAACATTAATCCTAATACATTCAACTGTTTTGAGATTCGAAATTTAAACACATTCGAATATAGAACAGTTCCAAATTCAAAATTGCCGGGAATTATGGAAACGACAGAACTTAAAAGGCATGCCTCGTATATAGCTACTATCGCAAAAGCCCGCTAGCGCGTTTTGGGCCCGCGTGGCAGGCAGCATTTGTGATCTATTTATTTTGTTATCGTCAAATATAAGTGCCTAAGTTACTCCTTATAATATCAGCTATCTGCCAGTGAAAGTCCGAAAATCGGTCCAGCCGTTTCGGAGATTACCCGGAATAAACATACAGACAGACAGACAGATAGACAGAAGATTTTTTTTTAAATCGCGTTTTTGTTATTAGTATCATAATAATATGTACTTTCATATGCATTTAGTGAAAAGGTTTTATTTTGATATTACAAACAGACACTCCAATTTTATTTATTTGTATAGATGGAATTTAGATTGGTACGAATATTGTGGTTTACGGTAGTATATTGTGACTAGCCTAAAGCAATTTGAAGCGGTTCGGGCAGCGGTCTTTGTTGCATATCGAGCGGTAATAGAATTTGGCGCGCTTTTTGCGTGGTCCGTCGACCCGACCGCGTAATAGCGGGCTCGGTAGCCTTTGTAACTGCATCTAAATCTGCTTGCATTGTGCGTCCGCCAGGATACAACCAATTATTCAGAAGCGATATTGTTGTAGGCAGATTTGTATATAGAAGGTCTTATTATTAATTTCTAGTACTTTTAAGTATAAATAAATATGGTCAGACTGACACACCAACTGTATGGTCCCAAACTAAGCACCGCTTGTACTATGGGTACCATACAATGGACCGGGGGCGATCCCAGTGACACCCAGACCAGGGCAAATTATGAAAAGGCCATGTCCGAAATATGCTCCGGCGGGAATCGAACACGCAACCACCATGTGCAGTGAGCCGAGCGGCCTACGCTCGAACCACTGCGCGAACCGGTCGTCAGTGACAATGGCTTTGCTTGCTCACATTCTGTTGCAGTTCCTGAGGACCATGCGACCCGCGTTAAGCAATTGCCGATGTCAATAGATGCTTGCATTACCTGAAGGCGAGTGGGACTGAGGGAGGAGATGATTTGAGAGTATTGAACTCACGACTCTCTCACTCATCGTGCGAAACCAGCTATAATAATCTATTTTACGCGGATCTTGCGTAGGTGGAAGCGTAGGTACTCCCAACGTTATCCACCGTAACACAGCAAATGGTAAATAGTCGCCTTGCTGTAAGCACACCGATGTAATTACACTGTGCGGTTATGGCGCCATCGGCTGCCATTTCAGGACCACTATTATAGGTTCGCGAAGCAGCTTTAGCTATAAACACACACGACTATTGTGTACTTTTGTATTTATACCTTAATTGCCTATACACAAGGTATTAATTATAATTATATGAGAGCATTCAAATGGTGTATGTTGCGCGATTATCACCTTTGATGCAGTAGTAACAAAGTTTAAAACATAATTTTAAATATCACATCAGTTCATTGTTTTTATCAGTTGAGTATCTACAACACTACTAAATGTATATAACGTTTATGTCATGTTCGTTATTTATGAGCAAGAAAGAAAATATTGTTAGTCGTGTCACTGTCAAATGAAATTTAGTCCTACATGGAGATAATTAGCACTATTTTTAATTAGAACACAATGAGTAGGTAATTACTATTAAAAATGTATTGAATGCCCATGATGACTTCTTCTTTTTATTGCATGATTATGTATGATTAGGTACTACAAGTGTATTAATTTTCTTAAATAATTTTAAGATTGGGAAAAGTTCAGACCTTCAAAGTTTCGGAAACTAGCTAGTGAAGTGCTATCATTACTGTGTAGTTTTGAAAGCGAACTTTGAAAGCGATATTTGATACAATTAATATTTTTTTTAAATATACCTATCATTAGGTACTTACTTATGTTAAATATTCATAGTTATGAGTTACTATTGTGACAAATATACTAAACTCAAAATTAGGCTAGTATTAATAAATCGATCTCAAGTCTGAGAGCGGTCTCAATTACGCTTTTAATATGTCATCAAAGTACAAATTGTAATGTGAAACGCTTGTCAAGATCGCTCGCAGATTTGATCTCGATTTATTAATATGGGCCTTAGTCATGGTATGGGGATACCATTATGCAGCTTACCTACTTAATCTTGTCATAAACTAGTTTCCAACTAATTTAACAAAAACTCCTTTCTTAATTGCCGTTTCGAAATGCGTCTAACTTTCGTAAACTCGTACTACGCTCGCGTTCGACCGCAAAAACTGTTCGATAGGACCGACAAAAAATAAGTCGACCGCATTGCGAAAGAGTCTTGTTCGTTTTAGGCGAGCCGGCGCAAGGACCTTTCACACATGTTGTGGTGCGGCGGCGGACGGCTGGGGAAGCGCGGCCAGTTATGGATGACCTCCCATCAGGGGTGTTAGATGACCAGATTTCGTAATTATTTCATTTCCACTGAGTTAGACTTTCTGACGCGTCGTATAAATGACGTTGTGATTATTGAACAATAAACTATCTATCTTATGTGTCTACTTCCGTTACTCGGTTGTAGGTACCCTTGAAAATAATAATAAATATCGCCAGATGAATACACCAACTGTATGGTCCCAAACTAAGCAACGCTTGTACTATCGGAACCGTACAATTAACTGAGGGCGATCCCATTGTCACCCAGATATGGGCAAATTACGAAAAGGCCATATCCGATTTTTTCCCGGCGGGAATCGAACCCGCAACCACCATGTGCAGTGAGCCGAGCGGCCTACGCTCGAACCACTGCGCCAAGCGGTCGTCATCATCTGTGTAATTTCTTGTTCTTCCTATATTTTGCTACCCTTTTTCTGACTTGTCTGATTTTTGCAAGAATCAAGTGCCCTGAGAGATTAATAGTAACAAATACCTACCTAAGCAATAGCATGTGAGTAAAAATCATTTTGTCGAGCCATTTAATAACTTAATAAAACTGTAACCAGATTACGGAAAAATCTGCGCAAAAAATCTAATACGGAGATGGCTGTACCTTAACGTACCATATTAGAGTTATGAATAATATTTAATGTGAGGTTCTAAAATTTGACATTGAATCTATGATTATTATTACCCAAAGAATTTGTAATAAATTATTACAAATTCTTTGATTATTACCCCTCATTTGCTGTAGACGCAACGAATACACAAAACATGTGGCTGTCTCTATTTTATAACAAAACAAATAGAGGTAACAACATTTTATCAGTAAACTTCGTTCACTTCACACATTTTTTTCATACATCTTTTACACTTGACACCCCTACTCGCAAACCGTAAATCCATTTCTAACTCGCGTTCAGTTGCCGCCCGTTGCCGGCCATCCCCAACGTTTGTTGTAACGCATTATCCGTTGAAAACTGTCACTGCGCCTATAATGTGTCGCATAGAGTGCCGTTTGAAATGTCCAAAAGTTATTTAAATAGCTGTTGATTAAAACTATTTTTGGCAATTCAATTTTCAAATAATCTTGAGTTCACTGATCACTAACACTAGCCTTTTTCACGGTGGTAGAGTGAGAGAGTCAAAAGCCCAACGCTCCATCCCCTTTCGTCCCTCTGTCCGAGTCCATTTAGGTCAGTAACGTGGGAGCAATGCATTTGGTAATACAACCATCTATAAGATACGGTAACTGCTTGGCAATTAGCGGATAGCATTAAAAACTAGCTGTGTCCGCGACTTCGTGCGCGTGGAATTTAACTTAACAAAATTTTTTTTAACAAAAAAATTTCGTTCAGTTCGCAGAGTTTACGAAAAGTTAATAATTCTGTTTATAAATAATGTTTAACGTAGAATCCTATTTTTTTTCTAAATTAAAAGTAGCCTAAGTTACTGCATATAACACAGCATTTGCCAGTGAAAATCCCGTCAAAATCGGTGCATCCGTTTCGGAGATACTCTTGAATTTGTATGTACGTACTTTCTTATGCATTTAGTGAAAAGGTGTTATTTTGATATTACAATCAGAAACTCCAATATAATTTATTTGTATAGATAAAATAACAGTCTTTGTATTAAAAAGACAAGGATGCCTGAGCTAAAATAAAATAGTGATGTTGAGTGCTTATTAAAACATTGTAACCGCAAAAATGTATAGAGACCTAACATACATTTCAAGTCGCTATAGATGGACATCTTATTATTTATTTCCTCAACACCCGTATGTAGGTAGTATTAGGTAGGTATATAATATTCTATTGTACATTGTTTGGCGAGAGCGCCGTATTTATCACGGTTAAAATGCCACTGTGCGGCGCGACGTAAGTGCGAACACGGATAAATATAAATCTTGTGTTTCTCTATATTATAAAAACTGCGGAATTATACAAATACCAACGTTGCATTGTCAGTTTTATGAACACCAGGATTTACGGCGTCGTGCGCGCGCTGTGGGTCAGTTTCGTTAGTCGCAGTGCAATCTCTCGCGTTTGATCTTTATTTCCTTCATCTACATACATACGTAAAGTAAATATTGAGCTTATCCCTGGCATTCGCCCTTCGTTGTTCTACGAGTGCTTTTGTCCATCTGTCACCCGAACACTAAATAAGCAACATTTGTCCTGGGGCGCGGTTTTAATGAGAAATAATGAAGTTCCCGACCCCTCTGATGTTTTGTTAGGTTAAGAACCTTATTTTTATTAGTTAGCACGTGTTTCTGTGTGGGTAGGCGCCTTGCAGGTTATTTTTCAAACCGTCTAATTTTGCTCGCCTTTTGATGGCTGCTTGTTATTGTAAAGCGACGAAGTTAATAATGCCACGGGTGTTAGCTGTTACGAGAGTGAAATATTTTTGTTCATGATATGTACCTAAAAGATACACTCGGGTTGGCAAAGTTAACCTAAAATTTAACTTTGATTGATATTGTTAGTCAAATAGTAAACTTAATAGTTAAAGCGTCACTTCGTTGAAAAATAACGCAAGTAGTTACTGTAATAAACAATTACGTATTAGGTGTTGCTCAGACGCAATTGGTGATAATTCTGTTAGCTACAAATTGTGCCTTAAGTTATTTGAAGCAAAGAAAAATAGATTATGGCTTGCTCACGCGTTATGACTGTGATAAGGATGGCAATACAATTAAGTTTAGATTAGGTTGTTTTATAAAATATTTAGCATGGTCTAGGATGCTTATTATCAAATTTACTTCCCCATCGATAAGAATACAACACAGGAAATAGGAACTAAAATAACGTAATCATAGACAAAACCGCGTTCATTTATTAATTCTTGACGCGGCAATATTTTATGTTGTCATCGTCGCTGTAATTATGAGGTCGTTAATAAGCCGTAACACAGGCGCCATATAATCAAAGTAAAAATAAATCTTCGCCAAATGAAAACGGTCATGAAATAACCGCATATTTTTTCCTTTAAAACAGGGCTATAAAAAGGCCATAACTTGTAAGCAAGAACTAGCCTCTGTGCCTGTCAAAGAGGATAGTAGGAAAATGAAAAACGGGACTTTTAATGAGTACTTTAACGCTTTCAATGTGCTTTATGAATAATGAAATTAGTTGCTTGTTCCGTGCTCGAGGTTTTTGCTGACGCTTAAGGTTTATGAGCTGTGCTCGTAAACAAGGTTTAAGGGGCTATCGAAGATTATGCTAACTCGTAGTTAACTGATAACGGGGCTTGATAAGTGTGCGTGGAAAATATTTGTGGTCACTTAGAATAATTTATTGTTTTGTAGTTTTTTTTCTTTAAATGGCTGTTGTTTTTTTTGCGGTTTGCTTATTGAAACGCATTTCGATGTGTTAGTATGTTCAGCACACAAATATGTGCGTTAGGAACTCTTATCGTAATCGTATCGTCATCAAGTAAGCCTGCTGTCATTGTCATTCTTATTCATGAATTATGTCATGTCAGCCGGAAGTCTACACTAAAGAAAATATTTTGTTCATAGATATAGATTCTGATAGAATTGTGTACACTACCTATTGACTACGCACGCGCCGACTGTCAATTGTGTCGAGCAAAGAGAAACGTGAAATCTGTCCGTGTGTGCGAACTTTTACGTCGATTAGTGGCTGAGTATCTACTTATGTAACTTAATAATAATAATAATTTAGCCCTTTTTGGCGTCCCACTCCTGGGCGTGGACCTCCCCTCACTACGAGGGGGTTTCAGGCTGTAATCCACCACGCTGGCCCAGTGTCGGTTGGCGAATATCAAATGTCTTTCGAAATTTGGTTAGATTTTCTAAGACATGCAGGTTCCCTCACGATGTTTTCCTTCACCGTACGCAAGTGATATTCATTATTATTATAGAAATAATGATTCGCACATAGATTTTGAGAAATCCAGAGGAGTGATACAAGGATTGAATGAAAACTTTATAGTTTAAAAAAAGGATACATATATGTCAGATTTGGAGCCACTAATCTCGAAGCTATGTTTAAGCCTTACCGTTTTCTCTGGTCCAGTAGTTGATGGCTTTCGGCGAAGCCTCGACGTGGCACTGCAGCGTGACGTCAGTGCCCGTCGGAGCACCCACCAACTGATTTGGCACTTGGACCAATGGGTGAACTGGGGACAAACAAGAATTAAAAAATAACCTGTAGTTAAATAAAGCCCGTTTTATATTTCGTTCTATGTTATTGCAGCACCAATCCATGATAAATACACGAAAGAAAATGCCATTAAAAATTTATACCATGGGTTTATCATAAATTTTATCTTTCAAATTAAGTTACATAAAATAATAATAGCGACATAAAATTTAAATTAACTAATTTACATTTTGGATAGATGAACATTATAAAACGCAGCACCAAACAGAATCAACCCTGACTCATCAACTCTGACAACCTGCATCATGATTATCACTACCCTGTTATAGTACCTATACCTACTTATTATTATTTATATGATAATTATTTGTAGTTAGCGAGGCGCATAAATCACGTAACGACATTAATTTAAACCCGGGCTGAGGTGCATTAGGACTGTGAAATAAACTTTGATATTCATTGGAGCGACAAATTGCGGTATTGACTAATCAGTATTAGTTAATTGCAGGGTATATACTTTGATATGTAAACTTAGCAAATCATGTTTGTAATTTTAGGTCCAAATTATTTTTGTATAAAATGACATTACCTTTTACTATGGCTTAATAGGTTAATTGATATCTCTTTTTGTAATAACTCATATTTGTTGTACAATATTTTTTTATAAATATCGCAAGACTGACACCACCGTGTGGTCCCAAACTAAGTAATCGTAATATTACCACATAATAGACTGGAGGTGATCCCGCAACCACCCGGTGCAGTGAGCCGAGCGGATTACGCTCGAACCACCACGCCAAGCGGTCGGCGCAAGAGGGTATAATTTTAATTTGATAGCTTTTTACTACTCGATGCAATGCCATAATTATAATTTCAATATGAATATCACATGCTTACGGTGCAAAAAAAACATCGTGAGCAGACCTGCATGTCTTGGAAAATCTTACCAATCTTCGAAGGACATGTGAATTTCGCCAACCTGCACTGGGCTAGCGTGGTGGATTATGGGCTGAATAACTAGGATGATTTACCCAATGTTCTAGGTGGGACGTTTAAAGGGCTGAATTATTATTTATATTATGCAATACCAATATACGATTAAAATGAGGTTGTACTTCTGCAAGTTTTTTTGAAACTTGAAGCCCTGTTATTACAGCTCGCAGCATCATTTAGTTTGATTCAGCGCGCCGCTGGTGGATGTTGACTCACAGCTCCGCCACTTTGGCAACTCCCCTGGAACTGTCATGTGTTTGCACACTGAATACGAGCTATCTGCATTACTCCTGTTTGTGTTAAATGTTAGCTCTGGTCTATGTGCAATGTAAGTTAAAATCCAGAGAACATATCGTGGAACATTATTTTGATATGATACTTTACATCTTTGAGTAGATTTTTGTAAATAAAAAATACCTACTTCACCACTGCTGAAAGAATTTCCATAATAAAGGTGAGCTCGTTGAGGATGTGGAGTGGGTAAACGTGGTATGGAAAGCGTCAAGTCGTTCTTAAACCAACGGATTACTTCGCAAATGTAAACAATCGCACCAGAATCCCCAAAAGTCTATTTAGGGTGAATTAAGGAAAAGGGAATTTTCTTCCAGTGCCTCAGATCGGAGCTTATTTGCGGTTATTCTCTTTGACCGTCGTTAAGTTCCTTTGGACGGCTTTTACGAGTTTGAGTGGCCAATTTAGCGAACAAAATCTGAACGATCAGAATTTTTGTTCTAATTAATAACTCCGAGGGGTAACGAGGGTAGCCTTTTGCTTATTAAATAAAGCGGAATAATGAACCGTCGAGATGTTAATCTAATAGCAATTGTGTTTTATTCAGTTGTAATTTTATAAGAGTTACGGTCGAAAGGGTAAAATAAAAATATTATCAGTACATATTAAAAACGATTCCACGTATGCTTAGTGCAAGTTGAGGAACGTGATTAAGCAATCTCTAACTGTATAAGTAGATAGGAATTCTTTGCAGCAATCAAAAGTTACGGCGAGTTTTCTCGGGAAGGATTCCGCGCGGAATTCTTGAAGTGACAGTTTGATTAACCGAACGGCGCACACGCCTTCGCCGTTTTCGGATTTCTTGGCGTTTTGTTGCTATTACCTGTTTTAGTTGACTTTGGAATTTCGCTAGCTGCACTTTGACTTAACTATCCTTGTGATACATTGAGCTCACTTTGTTTAAACGCAAATAAACTACTCATAAATCACCGGAGCTCTCCAGAATTAACAAAGAAAGTATATCCTAAAATTAATTACGCTTAGCTGCAGGAATCTCTTTGCAAATTGATCGCGATTTGTTCACTTCGTTTGCTGTTTCTTTTTCTCTAAACCCAATTTGCCGTTCCCCGGCTCCCGTGAATCAACTAAAAGAAACTCATCGCGTTACGTGGCACTTACTGGTGCAAATGAATTGCTTCACTTTTGGTCTTAAAAAGTGTTTCATGGCACGCCCACCGCGGCCGCAAGTCCGCCGGCCCGCTGTTATCATTCGTTTCCGAGGGGAGGAAATTTAAATTAAATATTTGAGAGCGTTAATTTTGTCTCCTCATCGAGCGAACGCGACGCATTCTTTGTGAAGTAATTAAACAGAGTGGAAGGGTTCCAGACGGCAGTAGTTTGTTTGTTCGCTTGAAATTGCGTTTCCTATGAAGTAAATTTCCCTCAGTCGTCGCTCGTTTGTTTTATGGATATGAGATGTCAAATATCTGAAACTCATGTTTTATAAGGTTTTATGAAGACGGTGTTGCAGGGCCGTGTCGAACGGTTCCCTTGCGCGTCGTAAACCGTTTTATGACAATTATCATGTTCTAAGAGATTTAAGTACTTATACATTCTAAGTTGCAGTGTTATTTGGTTAGCACATACGGTCGTATAAATATAGTATCCAATGCAGACGAGTGCTTACATGGGATCTGCCAATAACAGAATGCAAATACCTTGTGGACAACGCGTTCGAGCGGCTGGCCGCACGCTAACTGTGTGAAAAACTTTTATGCGATATCGAAATAAGCCACGTGAGAGCCAGACTGTGAAATTAGAAATTATATTGGAGTGGTGTGTCTAGTATTTTCTTGTGCTGAATATTTTTTTTGAACCCTCTTTGGTTTCCAAATGTACCTACCTACCTCTGTACAAGTCTCAAATATTAAAATTGATCAAAACTCGTGTTGCGTATACGTGACAGATTTGTGATTGAAAGCCTTGTTTAATTTTTATCCTCATGAAAACCCATTTATTAAACGTTGATGGATTAGCTGTAAAATATTTTTCAGACAACGGCAAATATTTTTTATCGGCCTTTCAGTGAATGTGAGAATCGATTCATATTGATATATCTATCTGTTATAAAATACTGTTTTTGTCCGATTTTTCTCAACGAAACTACATTTAAAACAAACTGTATACTACATTCGAAATCATTACAACAGTCCTCGGGTTTTAGCATGCATGGACTGATCAACGGCAATTCCCAGTTGCATAAAACCGTCCATGCAAATAGAGGCGTGTGTACCTACAGCACTAGAATTTCTGCGCTGATTCTACTGCCTGCGATGATTTCCTGATCAACATGTTTGATTGCTAAATTCAAAACGCGTTTCTTAAATATTGCATTGTAAATAGAGGCTTAGGACGGTGTTAAACGAGAGAACACTGTTTTTGTGATTTGATTAAAATCGTAACCGCTAAAAGTTTTCTTTGAAATTTAAAAGATTTGTTTAAATGTACGTATATTAAGTTGAACGATTTAATGAAAAATATTGTTATATGTATTAGTGAAAACCATGATTTCTTCCGTGCTCAATTTTTTTATTTTACACACTGTCTGACACACCAACTGTATGGTCCCAAACTAAGCAACGCTTGTACTATGGGTATCGTAAAATGGATTGGGGGCGATCCCAGTGACACCCAGACCTGGGCAAATTACGAAAAGGCCATTTCCTAAATATGCCCCGGCGGGAATCGAACCACCATGTGTTGTGAGCTGAGCGGCCTACGCTCGAACCACTGCGCGAAGCGATCGTCATATATACTTATAATATTAATTAATATAACATTTGTTTACGTATTTTTTATTAAACAAATATTTATGACTGTGTTTGTTTAGTAGGACAAACAGAGCCATTGAAAAGGATTTTTATTCACAATTGAGACACATCTTGTTTATTTGTTACAGAAGTACCTTGGTAAATAAAGCGCTAACATTTTCGTAGAATGTAAGCTGTACTAACTCTCTGCGGAATTTTCATGCTGCTACGCGCGCCATTGTATGCTACGTTCATATGTAGCACATAATCGTAGCGTTTGCTACGAATGTTGTCGTTCCGCTACGGCGTAGCATTTGAGATTTGTTTGGAAAGCTTTAATTCCGTACATGTATAACATTTTTTGAAAAAAAAAAACTTATAAGGACCTTGTCATAAAACAGATTTAGATTTTAATATGAAATCGTTAAATCTCGAACGTAGTCCAAGATATTCAGCAGGTTCACCCAAATATTATAACTCAAGTTTATCAGACGATATCATCTATAATTGAAAACGGCACTAAAACTAGATTCCGATAGTCAACAGGATAGTAACTCCGCGCGCCCTACTCCCGCAATTCGGATGCAAGACACGCGCAGAAGATGATACGTGATAACACGAAAATCTCCCAATTGCTTACGTGTTCGAGCCGGTGGGGCCCCCGACTTCCCCGACTAACCGAGCATTGAATAACTCCTGGTTATAAATTAGGCGCGATCGGCTGATAAGTGAGTTCCCAACGTAACGCTTTTTGCTCGTGCTTTACGAAGGTGAGTAGCTTTATCGATGATTGAATTGATACATGTCGTGAATTCATAATGTTCCATTTGGCTTTTAGTCTATCTTCCAAAGTGGTTGTCAATATATTTTTTGAATGAATTACATAGTATTAGCTTTTTTTAAAATGTTCAGCTAGAAAAATATAAAGCGTTATTTGTTTTATTTAAGGCTTGATTTTGAGAAGGTGGAAATAAATAATACACTTATCTGTACCTACCCTTAGGTACACGACTGGTGCATATATCCCCATTGGTAGGGATACTTTGGTGGAGATAAGAACACTACCCGGAGAAAAGGGACAAAAGTAAAAGAAAAAAGTATTTTATTTCCAATTACAGTGCGTGGAAATGTTGAATACGACCACAGATATAGATTTACATAGATAACGCAAATGCGTGTACTTCGCGTGTCCGGAACCCCGACGAAGCGTCAAGGTTGGTCGCCGGTAACTTACAGTCCGCGCGACTTCAGATATAAAAAAATATGAGTATGAGCGAGATAATCACTCGAGAGAATGGTAACGAACCGAGGGGCATCGGCGGCATCGGTGTCTTTGAGGCGGTTTGGATTTTATTTCGGCTGTGATGTCACAGTAGGTGTAAAAAAATCGGCACTCTTGGTTTCAATACAAATCGTGATACTTGCGTTATCTATGTAAATCTATATATGTGAACACGACCAACTAAGTTTACTCATAAGAGGTCAAACGTCAAAGCCTAAAGACAGCACACTGAACAAGTTCTCAGGGGAGTCCACATGCAAGGTGAACCTGTCAGCGAACAGCAGGTGAAGCAAGTCCAATCAGTAATTGAATGAACGAGGAAACATTGTTGAGCTATCTCCATATCGAGTGGGATGGAACATTGCTCACTATGCTCCACATGTCATAGCATAACTAAATGTTAACGTAGACTATATTTAACTTCGGTGGTCCTTGAATAGCAAAGGACCGATACGGCTGTGGCCGTCTACCGGCTGATGAAGTTTTGACCAAAAATTGATCTTTGGCTAAGACTTATTAATTACCAATATTATTTTCTATTATTTTGTGACTTATAAAACTAATGTAGCCCTTTTGACGGTAACTCCTGGGCACGGGTCTCCCCTAATTACGAGGTATTCATACCATAATCCACCACGTTAGCCCAGTGCGGTTGGCGGATTGTACAAGATTTTCCAAAATAGTTTAGATTTTCTGAGACATGTAGATTTCCTCACGATGTTTACCTTCACCGTAGGCGAGTGATAATCATATTGTAAAACCCAGAGGTGCGAGCCTGGGTTTGAACCCAGGACCTGGTGTCCGCAGGACGCGAGCTCAACCAATCGGCTATCACTACTTTACTTTGAAAAAACAATGGTGTGGTTTACTTACAATGCACTTGTAGCATTATCCTCTTGCTCACCGACGGCGGCACCCCATTGGCTGCGATGCACAAATACGCGCCCATTTCCGACCTCGTCACCTTGGTCAGGTTCACCACCTCGCCTTCCAGTGACATCACTGATGACAAAAATCATAAACATTTATAACACAAACTGAGCCTTGTGAAAAACTCTACTGTTGAAATTTACATGCAGCCTGATTGCCTCCGACGTGGCTTATGGAATGTGATGACAGGGACCGACATCTTGATGTTTTGCCTAATTAATAGGTATATAAGTATAACTGAATGGTACCCCAGAGATGGAAAAAGAAGCAAAGGTCGACAAACGAAACGTTGGGAAGATGACCTCAAAAGAGCTGCTGGTCCAGAATGGATCAGAATGGCACGCGACAGAGATAGGTGGAAATCTATGGAGGAGGCCTTTGTCGAAAGACAAGCTGTTGTTGGAAACCGATCGCTAGTGGGAAAAAAATGTATTGAATAATTCAAACTATTGTAAAACAGCAATAAAGGCTTATTTTATTTTTATTTATAAGTATAAAGTCTGCAGTTTACTCTTCAAAACCCAACTTCTAGGGTCTTCTTGCAACCGAGTTTACCCCAATTTGTAAGATTTTTTCAGACTAGCGACACAATAAATAGGAGCGGTAAGGTTATTAATTTTTGCGATCCTATTTAATTCTGTTTATGTTCGAATCCGAAAATATAAAAATCTTACTCTGTAGCTAGTCCTATCCTAATACACGCAAAATGATACTGTAAAAGCTACATCAAATAAACTTAAATATAATTTCGCCCACATTACAAAAGCATACAACCCTGCTCAAAATTGGTAAAGTAAAGACTAACGAAAACCATTTTGAGCGCTATCCTTTGGAGTGCTTACATTACATTCCACCAATAACTGTTGGAAAACACTCCAGAACCGCCAAAAGTTGATGGGGTTGTGTAAACAAGTGCCGTTAGTGGTTCGACTCGAGCTGTTTTCCTGACACCTTGCTCAAATGGCGGGCAAGTACGTTTACAGCCATTATTCAAACAAGAAGATAAAAAGCTAGGGCAATATTTTCCGAAGGAGCTGCGCCGTTGATGGTTTAAAGTGTAGAGCTCTCGGCCGTCGACGCTTCGTTAGCAAACAATACTGAGACAGAGAAAACCGTGGAGTAGTCTATTCATTCTTTCAAATTAAATAATTTATTAGTGCATGAAGTTTCAATATAATTTTCATTGATATTTTTCCGTCTTAGTCAGTGTCTAGACTGCCACAATAACTTTATGTGCTTAAATTATTTACTTACCAAATCAATGGTACTATTTTTGTCTGTTATCCAACTACTAATACATATAATAAATGATGTACGAAAACTAAATTTCAGGAAAAAATAAAGTCCGTTATAACCTCTCCACTGGTTTCTTGCTGTCTTCGCAGCGGGCCGTTGAATAAACTTGGCCCGTCGATGTGTCATAAGTCAAGTGACGTTAGGAGTTTGCAGACCCTAGTGATTTCACCACAGACTTGCGAATTTAGACCGTTAGATATAATTTAATATAAACTAATCAGTACTTAATATAATTTAAGTTATGTAAATTCAAGTGTCTATTTAATATTCATAAGCTCGAGTATTCATTAGTGTCGTTATTAAAATTAATATTATTTGATGTTAAATTATCAGTAGATAAAAGCATTTTAATGAAAAAAATAATATTATTTAGATTTTTATTCAATATATAGGTACCATAAAAATATTATGAACATGAATATTACAGCTCAATTGCTACGAAGTGCTTATTTAGTCAGAAGTTTTCTGAAAATATTGACACAGGTCGAGAATCACCAAAGTCTTCGAAAGGCGAGAAAAGTCAGCACTTTCGTAAAGTGTCCTCTCAAGTAAAATGGAAAACCAACATTTCCCCATCACTCTTTGTTCCAAAGTTATAATTTTAATTATAAATTCGAAATGTTCTGTACAGAGTAGGTAATTATTTATTTTCTATTTATTACCTTGAGCGTGCAATCCTTCTGACGAAAATATTAAAATTATGACAAGTTCACCACAAAACATTTTGATATTTTTCAACATTAAAAAACCATTTTTCAAATTTTGATTCAGTGTTATTAAAATCGAAGAGCATCGAAAACATATCTTGATAATTTGAATTAATCGAGGATAATTTCGCGGCGGTCGTACATCTGTTTCAAACTTTGTGGAGCTGATGAAGAGCGTCGAATGGAAGGATGGCCGAGTTAATTTGCATCAGTGTACGACTAAGTTTCCGCCATTCATTCGCTTATCTGCATAATTTGGTGTAGAACATGAAACAAATAGGCGCGCTACACGCCGTTGTCACCGCGAACATGTTTTATGCCAAACAATAAAGGGTAAATTTTGAATAACACCCTATTGTTAGAAACGCTGTTCTCTGCCTTCATTATGATTATTATTACATACCAACAACACCACGCACTTAATACCAACTGGAATTACAGAAATCTGAATCACTCGAGATGTTTCGATTTACATTCGAAACAAAGGCGGACCGCTTAATGTACTTAATGATTATAAGATTTGCAAGGGTCGTGGTCCTTCAACAAAAGAACGGTGAAATGAAATAAAAACAGAAGAAATCCAAACAAATGAAATGAGAATACACGATCTTTGACATTTCATTTGATTTACCAAGAAAGGTAATTTTGATGGAGTTCTACTATCAGATGACGCGATGGAGCATTTAGTTACCTACCAAGGAACTTATTAGCTGGGAACATCGATGCTGCAGTATCGTATATCACGGCAATATTAAGTTCTTGCACTTAAACATGATTTATATGACTGAAGTTCCACTTAGTGGGAGATAACAAATTTGTAAGTGCCCCCGCAGTCATTAAAAAACTATATTTGTCGAGTCGGACCGAGCCCGAGTTTCCTCATCGGAAATATTGCTCGAGCAACATTGGCCTACGTAATGAATAGCCTGTATTGTTTCCTGTTCAGATTTATGGAGGTAACTTGTAACGGCTTCTTTAATTAGACTTCTTCACTCAAATTGATGATTGTTATTGATGCTAGTTAATTTAAAACTGGTCGAGGCCGCGTTTCACCTTAGAACCCACTCAATTACCGAGTTATTTGATGAGGTTCTGTTTGAAAAGTGACTTTACAAGTTTGTGTATTAAGGTAATATTTTAATAATGCACGATATTTGGCATGTATTATTAAAATAAGAAAAAATAAATCGAATAGTATAATAATTATTTTGTAGGTTTTTCATCTGATTGGTTATTTTAGAAAAAAGTAGTGTTAAATATTATTATCTTAAAAAATCTCTAAGGTGACATGGTTAATATTACTTGTATAAAATAGTTACTACTTTTAGCTGAGAATTTTAGTGTTCTTTCTGTTATGGAAATATTGCATTATAGTTATATTGTAAATTGTTATTGATTAGAATAAGGTAAGATTGCAGGCTTAGGTAAATTGATACTAATTAGAAGCGTACAGAATTGAAAAGGAACGGTGCTCTAATCTTAGCTGTAGTGTTGAAGTGCTCGGTTCGTTGTGAAAGTCATTACCGGTAGTACTTTGTTAGCTTAATGAATTGACTGATGGAAAGAGGAGGTCTCAACAGTGGAAGGGTTAAGTGGGACCTGCTGATTAATCACCCCGTCAGAACAGTTTCCAATTGCCACTCGTCACGAATTCCCCTCACGCCCGTAATATTTTTGTGCCGAGTTTCGAGAATATCTCAATAATTTCATAGTGTACAGTGTGTGTGTTGAAACTTTTCGATTCTAAAAATATCCGTGACGGTTTCAATTTGATAAATGGAACGGTGGCTCAAATTCTGCGGACGCTCGATTAATTTTATTTCCATTTCAAAAATAAAATCACTCCTGTCAGTTACAATATACAGTGAATTGTTTAATTTTCGAAGTGTGATAGCCCTTTGGTACTGTACTTGACCGAGTGCAGAGATGAGTAGGTAAGTAATTATTCCCGGACGGTCTCGAGATTGTAATCCGGCGGGATTAGGAGGGGCGGTGTGAATGGTAATAGGAGTTCCCGAGCTGCTGCGGTGTGATTTACTGCTAACATTCAATAGTGAATATTTTAGGCCCTGATTTATTTGTTAGCAGCTTCTTAAATGTCTTTAAGTTTAAATACATTTTATTATGGATCAGCAATATTTTAGTATAAAATGACACTCATATAAATCTTACTGATTCAAATAGCCTTTTTAAATTTAATGTTAGGTAAGTCTGGAAGTAATTTATAAGTTTTATTTTTCAACTAACATCTCACCCGATTCCCCGAAAGGATAGGCAGAGATCCAATCCAATGCATCCACGTTTAACCAAAAAATATTCTGAAGTATAATTTTGAAATAAAATCAGTGCCGTCTAGGGACGCCCGAAAGAAGCGAAGCTTTGCAGTAGATATTAGATATATTATAAGTGGCGTGCATAGGGTTTTGAAACAGGGTAGGCAGAGTGTAACATAAAAATAACGCGTTACGCGTTACGTGTTACGCGTTACGCTTTTCACCGTTTTAGTGCCCGGGCAGCGAGCGCCCCGAACGTCCGTAAAGAAGCTTCGCTTCAAAAAATATTAAACTAATGCAATTGAAACTATTTGTAAACCGTGGTTCAATATCTAACCTCACTCATGAAGACAGCACTAATAGCGCAATTATAATGCAAGCAATGCTTCTAAAACTAAAGTGGGTACTTAACGACATTTTAAGCGGGAAAAGTTGCGGGGTGGATACGGAAACTAGGTTAGGTTCAGCTTCACAGTTTGAGGAGGGTCGACCTCGTGCAAGTTATATGAACCACTGGGCTCTTGCAGTTTCATGCATTATTATTGTTTTAATGGGGAATACAAATAACAAGCATTTTCAGCTCTCAAGAGCCAATAACGACGCGTGGTAACGAAGCCGTGCGGCGAATGTAATCGGTATTTTGTAAAATTAAACCAAACAGGTTATTTATGCTTTGCAACTTGGGTTTTTAGCTCATGCAGATTTTTATGATATATTACAATAATAAAGTTATATAATTCGTAAAAAGTTCAAAGTCGGTACACATTACACAACAGTCTGTAATGTTACGCTGTCAAATGAATTATTTTAGAAAGTGAAATTAACAACCGTGGCGACAGCTTAAGATCAGGAAGATCGTAGACTTGTTTGAACTTTATTATATAGGAACCTACCCAGATAGTTAATTAAGGAAAATATGTTATACAATCGCCTCTGCATGGATACCTACCATGCTTGAATGTAGGTAGGAAATGTTATCAATCTAATCGCAGAGATAATCCATTAAGTTCTAAAATCTATTTCCTCAACCCATAACTATGGTTCAAGTGTGATTTCCGAGATTTTATTTGCAAGTTATCGCGGTGAGGTTGCTTTACGTTGAGCCTCATAGATGTAAATGATTCGTTTATAGCACGCAAGCGCTAATGACCTCAGGGTTTGTGCAGACATGCCACCTATTACAGTCTGATAGTAACTTCCCACAGTCATATTTGTCTCGTACGCTATACAATGATCCCTCTTTGCCGTTATTGTTGTCATCCCTCCACAGTAAGAGCAATGAAACTGAAAAAAACGCTAACTGCGCATGTGGACATTTCGTTTTATCGCTCTGATTTTGGATGTGTAGGTCCCGGACGGATGAACTGTTTTCAAGTTTTTTTTTGTTTGACAGTTTGTTACTCTAAAATACTCACTTATAGCTATTGATATAAAGTTCGTTTTCCAAATCATTATTGTTATCAAATTTGACTGTAAAAAAATATTTGCTTAGATAAGGTGGTGCATCGCATAACCTACCAGTGATGGGAATTTGCGGTGATCGTATACTTTTCTGTAGATACCCACTTAACAATGACCTTAGTGATTTGGTACAAAGAGATGGATAGCTATGATTAACGACCTAGAAGAAGTCTCAGAAGGTATGGATGCGCTTGGCTATTTTACAAAACTAAAAAGGAGCTTATTAATTCTAACGCACCATACAACATCAACATAGAGATGTCTTAAACAGCTGAGTGGGAAAATATTTAAGTAAGTTTTCAGTATTCGTCCAAAAATACATTGATAGGCGTTTAATGGAATTTACTCCTTGTGTAATCTGGAAATTAAAGTGGCTTTTAAGAATACACCCTTAATTCCAATAGGTATAAGTTGAATAGTGGTAGTGCTAGTTTTAGCCACTGTACAGCATACGGAACAGATGGGCAAGACTGCTGATTTCGTTGTCGGTTCAGACAATTAAAACCAATGGTCATTAATACTATGTTCATGAATTCTCCATCGTAAACCGTAAATTCTCGGTGGTCAGCAAGTTGTCAGCCTTCTGTTAATAGTTCTCCGGCCGTCAACATATCTAACGGCAAGAATTTACGATTTACAATAAAAAATAACAATACGAGTATTCATTATTTATTAATATTATTATACATTTCATTTTAGATTTGACAACTGTATTAAAGCTGGTAAGGCTCAAAAACTATATTAGGCAAGAAAATAATAAAAATATATCAGTACTATTATTATAATTAATGATCATTGATTTTAAATTGGATAAAAAGTCAACGACGACATTAGGAGACTTGGCTCTCAGGTAGCAGCACGTCTGCATCGACGGTCCGCATTACGCAAAATTTGCATTATTTCAGCGCAAATTAATGTTTGTTTAAATATCGCTATTTGCCATCGAAATAGTAATGAAGTGTAATAGAATAATCATAGCTAAATAACCGGCTGTGTGCGCAAATGGGTTGTTGGTGAATTTATATAGGATTTGGATAACGAATATTAAATTGGTTAAATCATGTTGATATGGCTGTGTTTGGACGATGCTTGTTTGACCAATCGGGCGTGTCGCAATGTATGCCTACAACATATCTTTAAATATATGTAACTCAAAGGTTACTGACTGACTGACATAGTGATCTATCAACGCACTGCCCAAACCACTGGATGGACCGGGCTGAAATTTGGCATGCAGGTAGATGTTATGACGTAGGCATCCGCTAAGAAAGGATTTTGATTAATTCTATCCCCAAGGGGATAAAATAGGGGATGAATAATCCCGAAATTTTTGTTAAGTTAAATTACACGCGGATGAAATCGCGGGCACAGCTAGTTAGATACATATATTACATGGATATATTGAAGGCGTCAATAGCATAGTAGTTAGAGGGCCCGCCCTCGAAGTTGAGAGGTTCCGGTGTCGATCCCATCCAGACCATCAAACTATTAACGTACCCCCTAACACAAGCATGAGCTTAGCTGGAGGGGCTTGCGGGAATACTAATCATGTGATAAACTTAATTTTAAAAATAAAAAGATAGGTCTTTGCTGTACCATATTGGAAATAAGTAGAGTTGTAATTGCGTGTGCCACTTTGGGTGGCTTTGTGATTATTGTGAATTATACGTGGCAATTTTTACATTATGAGAACCTATCTATTTTAAATATACAAAAGTCGGTAAACAATGACCAGCCTAATGTTAAGCAGTTACCGTAGCCTATACATGTTTGCAATACCAAACGCATTGCACGTTACGGATCTGACAAGGACGTGGGAAAAAGGGAGGAAAGGGGGAGGTTGGACTTCCGGTTCTCTCACTCAACGTATAAAACTCAGCTGCCCCTCTAGCCAAGTGGCTTTGTCTACTTTCGTTTCTACAATTCGCTACGCTTCATGTATGGAAATGACATAAGTCACGTGATCTATTTATCGACTTGTAATGTCATTTCCATACATTTAAGCGTAGCGTTTTGTAGAAACGCTTGTAGACGAAGCCACTTGGCTAGGGGGACTGTAGTAGCTACTTTATGCCGATCTTCTGTTATATGGTGGTAATACACCGGTAAAGCCATCCCGTATGTGAGTTATAGTCAATTAGGTACACCTTGTCTCTACCACCATCTACTTGCTTGAACGTCTACAAAATACCGTATCACTTGTGGTTTTCACATCCTACTAATATTATAAATGCGAAAGTTTGTCCGTGTGGATGTTTGTTACTCTTTCAGCAAACTACCGAACGGATTTGGATGAAATTTGGAACACAGATAGTTTATAAACGGGATTAACACATAGGATACTTTTTATCCCGATCATCCCGAATTTTTCGTTAAGTTAAATAATACGCGGACGAAGTCGCGGCTATAAACTAGTAAGTAATTTAGGGCTTGGCTGAAAATCAGCGCTGGGGGACTCTCGTTCTTCTCCAGCACATGCTGAGCCATTACCTTTCGGCACAGTTCGGGCTAAAATATGTGGAATGAATGTTTCTTTCTTTTTCTTAAAGTGAATTATTTGACCAAGTGGCAGGACGAGATACAAAGCTAAGATAGATAAATGTGTAGAAAATATGATAAAATACCTTTCGTCTTCCCCTGAGGGCCGCCTCTCGATATGATATCACCGCCGTCCTCTCTTCGCCACACGATCTTTGGTGGTGGGTACCCTCTCGCTTTACACACCAGCTTCGCGGACCCGCCCTCTGGTATCATCATGTCGCCAGACGTCTCCTCGTATATTATATCTGGAGGGATCACTACTTCCAAGAATGCTGTCTGCGAAGTAAATAAATTGCACAAGGGAATTATTAAAAAAAAAACATTTAAAGTGCACGGACTCCCGACCTTATTTCGAACATGCTTACGTTGCAAGTTACTTTAGCATAAGCGTGTTCGGTCCCGCTCACACTATAGGTTTTATAAATCAGTACGACAGTGACGGTATGCTTTCTCGATGGGAATATTTCTGTTAGGGACGCAAGTCTTTATAGAAACACATCAAGAATATGTGTATGTAGGTAAGTAGGTATCTATACTAATATAATAAAGAGGAAAGATTGGATTGTTTGTTTGTTTGCATTGAAACAACTGAACCGATTTGAACAATTATTTCACTGTTGGGAAGCTACACTATCCCCAGATGACATAGGCTATATTATATTTTGAAAAAAAAATGGGGATCCTTACTAAAAATCCAATAGTATAACCGAATAGTACCCGTGCGAAGCCGGGTCATGCCGGTAGTGATAAGTAAAAAGCTAGACATCAAATTACCTGCATTTTCATGGGGTCGGTGTTGACTTGGCACATGTATTGTCCCCTGTCCTCTCGCTTCACGCCCCTAATGTTGAGCGTCCACGTGTTGTAGTCGTTGTGAGTCACGCTCAACCTCGCGTTGTTCGTTATGACATGCTCGTGGATCGCCAGGATCGCCTTCGTGTCTGCCTTGATCCACGCAACCTGCCCCCCGACCGACGCCAACGATACGACGTCCAATGTTCGCATGGAGGGAAAACAATCGTAAGAACACAATAAACAATGAAAGGAAACAAACGCATTCCCGCTACGATTATCATATATATGACGTTTTGCTTATGAGCGATGGAGACTTTCAGCGAACAAGTCTAATTACAAGCGAATGCTTCCCAAGAGGCAGTCACGACAACGATCCTCGAGCGTCGGCAACACTATCTTGTTGGGAGCGCCGCGTAAAATGCTCTCGGAATTTTTAATTACATTTTCGTCTGGTCGCCGCTATGAGGCGGGCTGCGGCGTACTGAAAACGCCCTCGTTTCATCCGCTCTACCAAAAGCGTCGACATCGCAATAGGAGCTAATTTCCTGCATAGCGCGTAACAAAAAAATACGAACAGAAATGCGGCGTTCATACTTGTCTACGATACGCTCCCGGCGCGGTATTATAACTTTATTATTAAACACAATATTCGCTATTTTATTTTAGTTCAACCTTAATGTTGGTACTTTGAATTCATTGCTTTCATTGCGCGGGGAACGCAGGTAAAGGTTCTTTGTTCTGTAAATTCATGTACATTTTTATTTTATTTTACGCAATGTTCTTTTATAGATAGTCAATTGAAATGAGAGGGTCATTTCATATGTCTCTTTGTACCTAATTATCGAACTTAATTTAATTTGAAATTTAATTCATAACTTATGTAGCTATAACATGTGCACTAATAGAGGTGAGAAATAGATTACTACAATAGTTTTAGTGCTTTGTGCATCACTAACAGTGTTACTAGTGCTTAAAATGACTAAAAACAGGACAAAATAAATATATAAGAAACAAAATGTTTCTTTATACGGAACAGCTTTACAATACTTGTCCCGGGTTTCATTTCTTCCTATGCTTTGGGTATCTGCATTATTCAAATGAGCGAGCCAAGGTTTGCAGAGCTGTTGAGCGGTGCAATTTCGGATTCAAAAGACTTTAGAAATTCCATCGCGTACTTAACATAGAATATATACTTAAGTATATAACAAGATATATTTACCAAATTTTGAACTCATCCATACCAGTGGTGCATATCGGGGTCATGTATTATATTTTTAAATTTGTGTGTTCTGATATCTTTAGTGTTACTTAGGTATATGGATTATATTTATGTAGGTAGGTACTATTGTTCTTAACATGAATATTAAATATAATATTCGGCAGTAAAAATCCCCCGAAGTATACCTACGTCTAGTGTTTATATAAAAAGTATAATCATAAAGAAGCGCGTTTAATCATATGAAAATATTATATCTTTCCCATATGTAGGTATCTATCAAAGCGTTAATCTGATTTTCATCGCGGTATACACATGGGAATGTTTCTCGAAACACATGCGAAGATGTTATTAGGCTCCTGTAATTACTTACCGAGGATCGATATGGAAGAGCAAATATGTATCGATACAGGACGATAGAGTTGTGTGGAAACCGAGTGACCTGAGCTCGAACGGCCCCAGAGAGACTATTATCGAACCTCGTTTCGTGCAGGAACGATTCGCGAATAATAGTACCTATATATCTTTGGATGTATTCGTGGATTTTTTACTCTTTCGTGATATAATTTAGACGTGAAATATTTATTATTTTATTACGTACAATGGAAAATTTCATTTATTGAAATGATAATGTTATTACACACTCAAAATTAAATTAAATGAAAAATGACTAGGTATTTTGATTGTATGAAAACTTACCTACATATAATTCAGCACAGTATTGCACATAGTATGCGATAAAATAACGCATACTATAATGTTAACGCACAAGATTAGCTCCTGGACACTTTGAGAGTTGCCCCTCGAAATGATTGAACGGGGACCAAGGGGGTTTGTCCCGGGTTTATTTTAATTTCCTAAAGTGACTGTTTTGCAACGTAAATTCCTCAGACTAAAATGTCCCCACTATATTGAGCTCTGCGGTTTTTCTGACAATGATTGACTTGCCAAAGACTGATGGTCGTACAATTTTTTTTATATAGGAACTTTAATAAAAATAAAACAAAAACGTGGTGATAAAAAGTGCACTTTTTAGAAGCATGCATCTTTGCATCTAAAATATAATTGTGCAAAAGGTGTATTTTTAAAATCCAAGAATTGATAAAATCGACTTAAAGTGGGTAAATCGAAATGCTTCGTCAAATTCTTGGATTTTGGATAGATATATTATGTGCAAGTGTATAAAGTGTCTAACGCAAGTGGTGCGGAGTGTTCTAACTCTACGGCTAGAGAAACTTACAGTATATTTGTGCAAATCTGTGTTGCTCTATACTAGGATAGAGATACTATAGAGTGGTGCCAGTGAGTCTGGAAGAGTGCCGAAGAAAGTGCATTGAAGGTAGTGTGCTAAGGAAGTGTGGAAGTAGTGCAAGTCTATTTGAGATCTATAATTCTTGTTTGAGACTTCAGTATGTTGGTCCCAAGACACGTGGTCCAATGAAGTATTCGTTCAGGTAATGATGAACTACAGAATTTCGAATATACCTAGTGAAGTAGCTACTAACAACTGTAGAATCACGGTAACATTTATAAGAAATAATTAGCAGGTTACAAGAAATGGTAAATAAATATATTTATATTTTTTTATATAGTGAATCTATTCAACTTATTGCCGTGACAAAAAAAACATTTAAATATCTTTTTTATTTTATTTGATGTGTTTTATTTTTATTGTAAATCGAATTCCAATTTCAAATTATAGATCTCATTAGTAAGTCGTGCTCTGTGACGGTGCTCCTCTAGGGCTAGCTGTAATGAGTCAGTTTGATACACACCCTGGCGGTGGCGGAGTCGCCACTCACCCTATAACCCCCGAGGTTATTCACCACACACGTGAACATCGCGTCGCGCCCTTGGGCGATGGTGACGTTCTCCAGTGGGTACAGGAAGTCCGGCTCCAAACCTAGCGCTGGAACATACAAATAACATTAGAAGAAAGACATACCTACTTATGTTCAATTATACTTATTTCGTAATGGGAATAAATATACTGTGACTATACAGGTAATTTAGTGCTTAAAATAGGAATCGTCGCCACGCTTTAAAAACCACGTGAATAAAAAATAATTGACACGAAAAATAAATACGAGCTTTATGAGCAATTCAATTAAACAAAATGAAAAGAAAATTTAATTAGACATGGTGTGAATTAGCCTATTAACTTTTTTGGAACTTTAATTTAGATTTTAACCGATACCGAATGCTTATGGATGAATTAAAGTCTAGAACGATGTATAGAGAACTGATTGAGATCATAAATCAAAAGAAAATATACATAATCAAAACAGAGATAAGAGATACTTATATAAGTTACTCATATAGCAGTATTTTTTTTTGGATTTTAATGGAGGTCATTCTGTCATCATTTCTAATGAAACTTAAAGAGTTATGGTTGGCGTGGGACATAAAGATATGAAATTAAACAAAATACCGCGTTGTTTAACTGCAAACATTGTTTACTGGCAATCTAGGCGACAAATGTAAATTTCAAAACATTTAAATATTATTCAGAAAAACTAAAACCCCAATATCTTATTTTTTGAAATTTCAGTCAACTATTGTCTGTAAAGTAAATAACCATGTTTTGTTTCCAAGGAAGTTACAGTCTCGGCAGCAGGGTCGCACCTCCAGGGATCAAGCTAACCTCAGATTTACAGCGCTGATTTTCCAACAGACTCGCCGCCACATAATTTTTGAAATTGTGGTTTTTGTGAGAGAGTTAATTCCTGTAATCTAAAGTGTATATTTTTATACTTTTCATTACTCATACTCTGAAAGTAGGTCTGAAGTTGCCTGAGAAGCGAGTTGAAAGTAATACTTTTCAGGCCCGGGAGTTTCGCTTTCAACTGACAGCTGTCAAATTATAAAAAAAAACTAGTTCCATTTTCACATTTCTATGGAACCATGTTCAAACTTTTTCTACAGTCACTCAATTACAGCACGATGTAAAATTGAAATAATATAAAGTTAAGTATTAATTCAAGAATATATTTGTTTTAATTACTTAATTATAATTTAGTTTCAACAATTTCTTTAAAATACATAGATTTGGGCAAAATATTTAAAGATGAAAATGAAAAATAATGGCTAAATAATGAAGTTGGCCGGCCAACGAAAAAAAAAAACAAAATAGGCGGCAATCCGATTTTTTTTTTCGAGTTGTAGAGTATTGTTTATACTTGCTTGTATTATTTCTTTAGCCAATTCCTGTTTTTATTTTTATTTTCCTTGTATTCGTAATGAAAAGCACAGTGTTTACCTCGGGTGAAAGACTTATTTTGTCCCTCGAACTATTAGCGCCCTCGCTACGCTCGGGCGCCAAACCCCGTCTCGGGACATAATAAGTAACTTTCACCACTCATGTAACAATGTACTATTACAACACAACGTTAAATAGTTCCACTTGAGTTATTAGAGTATATTTGATAATTATATGCGACGAAGAGTTCGGAGGGCACGTTGCTGGCGGTCTAGGGGTGTCACCATATTCTATTCTATTCTAGTATTTAATAAGTGTGCATGTAGTTGCTTTCCAAAATAAATAAGATTAAATATGACTTGAATAATCGGTTCCCAACAAGTTTAAAAGTAATAAGTACTGTAAGGTCCATGTCGGCGCACTGGCCACTGGCGATAGGCGTTCCTGGCCGACGAGGAAATAATAAATTTAAGAAAACATTTTTGTTTTGAATTTAAAAGAACGGCGGTGCGCTGGCAGTGACAACCGGGGTACCGTTATGATAGGACGTATATTTAAATATAAATAATTATATATAAACAAATTATTAACAATAATAAATATTACCAAGCACTATGAGTATTAATTAAACCCAGTTGTCACAGTACATTAGGCCCGTAGCAATAAGTCAAGTCTGAGAGCGATCTGAGATCGCTTTTGATATTTTGTATTAACTGGTAGGCTTGTAAGACATAAAGATGTGATTTCCAAGATCAACATCAGACTTGTGATCGATTTATTAATACCAGCCTGAATGTCAAGAAAATAACTTTAAATTGAAAATAAAAAACGCCCGATGCGACGAGTTTTTAAACTACAAAAGAGCTGATCATTTTTAATTATCATGAAACATAGCTAAGAACACTCTCGATCAGAACACCTTTCTAATAATAAAAAAAACAAAATCAAAATCGGTTCATCCGCTTGGGCACTACGATGTCATAGACAGACAAACCGATACACATGTAAAACTTATAAAACCCCTCTTTTCATCGGGGTTTAAAATAAGCCAAAAAATATCAACTCCACTAAAAAGATCTTTTAACATTTTAAATCATTAGAAGAGTCAGTCCTCACTCCTCCAAGAAGTTAGCGAGCTCAGCGAATCCGCGGAGGCGTATTTGCATAAACGCCTCGCATTTCAGCTAATGTTGTAATGTACCTTCGACTAAATGCTCGAACTTGACTCGACTCACGATGAGCTAACGGTTAGTGAATTGGTTTTAAAGACCCTTTTGAGCTTAATAGAGATTGCTGAGATTTGCGTCAATGATTTAAAATAAATGCTTTCACATACTTAACATTTATTGAAAAAGGAACAAACCTTCAGGGAGGAGTGTGCTAGGTACCCATTATTACACTCAACAATAACAAGATGAAACATCGACCTACTCGATATCTAATTTAGGTTAGAGGTTATTGTAATTATAGTAGACAAGTTTCCCTTAGGACTTATCATTTGCAATTAAATAAGTACTGTAATGTAAATTTCACTGCTGATCTCAATTTTCATCACAATCCCTAGATGGTTCTTTTTTCTGCAAGGGTTTACTATTTTAATAATTTTTTTACATGTTTTTAGAGGCTCGGATAATACCACTCATCTTTTCGAATATTCCCTCGCTTAGGTAAACAAAGTTAATCTTATTAAACGCTACCTTTTGAAAACGTAAGCGCGATGATGTTTATTAAATTTAATTCAAAAAGTACCTACCTACATACAGCTATTGCTACCATACTTATAAGTAAAGGGCCTAATTAATATCACTTTTTATGAATGTGTGCTTAAACCTATTTTTAAACCAGCTTTCACACGATTTAAAAGAACAATTTTTTTGGAACGTCATCAAAATGATAAACGTAAGTTACACATAAAAATGTCTCTCTTAACGCCGTGTGTAGGTATTGTTGAATGGATAGCTGGAGGCGTCAATATTCTACGTGACCGGTTACTTATGTCGCGGCGTAGGAAACATGTGTCGGAAGTGAGGGCTATCTGTTTGCCTATAGAATGGCGATCGGACTGTTGAATTATTCGCTTGTACTACATAGAACGGATTACGTTCTATAGTTTGTACATAGGCGTTTTTGATTTGATGAATAATTCAATTTGTACTCCATTTGCCTGCCGAACCGCGTACGTGAATTTAAGCTTCTGAGTTAAAAACTGGATAGACTTATACTTAGACGCAGAACACAATACAATACAAAGGAGAGATATACATAGTTATAGTGTAAATAAGTAGATAACTACCTATATTAAAACATTATTTCATAATGAAACTGTGTAGACACTTTAAATAGTTTATTTAACGCTGTAGAGCTTACTAACTGAATTGATTTTTTTTGTACATATACCTCCAAATTACTTGCAATTTTATTTCAGAACTGAGTCGATGTAAGCCTTTATGTGCACGCATCGGTCGCGGCAAACGGAATGGGTCAATTCGAGTACCAGAGCAAATGTCACCAATCTAAATGTCGCCGATACACACAAGCCTTCCGTTCTATATTGGGAACACCCCAAATGTCGACACGGGCTTTCCCCTAACATATCTTGTTTAATTATTATCAGAAAATATCCCTTGCCCGTGAAATACAGTGGACGAAAAGTTTATATAAGGTCTATTTTTATTTAAAAAATAAACTTCAGTTATAAGATATGTTTGTTACAGTCGATAGGGCGCTTTTTATGAATATCATAAGGGAAAAAAATGCTTTCAAATTATCCTAAACGAAATATTGACTATTATTACAATTCTCGGATTGTTTTTTAAGTATGCACAAAAGTTGCATTTCCACATGTATCTATCAATCCCACGAATTCCTAGTGAATATCAAGTCTCTAAATCGTACGTGCGCGCGCGTAGTAAATTGACTTCGATTTGTATAGATCGGGTGCTCGGACTGCCAATAACTAGCCGATGCCGAAAACCCATTTTGAGCCCAAAACACAAACCATTCGTAACGAAATCCCAGTTTAAACCTAACCGATAGGTGTTGAACATATATATAAATCCTTAAAACAATAGGCAATTTTATATCGTCCTGCCCATTGTAAAGGGTCCTCGGCGCGTTGTAACCATAACGAATCGTCAGGAATGGGGCTATAATTAGTTATAATTTGTTTAATTAATCCCATAATAGTATTTTGGTACAGTACCCGGAGTTACTGCGAACAATTCTCTAACACGGTTTCGTACTTTGGCCGAGATCCGGAGTCGGTACACCTAACAAATCTTGGCCGAAAGTACCAGGTACGGCCTAATTGGCCGATTTTCTACACGAAGATTTGATTTACCCTACCTGAAAGTTTGGAACGTGTAAGGAACTAGAAATAGGAAATGAACCAAGGACTCTTTTTCTTGGATAATAGACCCTGCTGTATTGTTTTAAGGTAATAATTAGAATGTCGGTTAGGTAGCTCACACACTAAATTTTATTCAGATCTTCTGTAGTTGAATGTGCAACTACTGTTTTCACAAATAATAATAAATAACGCCAGACTGACACACCAACTATATGGTCCCAAACTAAGTAATGCTTGTACTATGGGTACCGTACAATGGACTAAGGGTGATCCCAGTGACACCCACCAGGGAAAATTACGAATCGAACCCACAACCACCATGTGCAGTGACCCGAGCGGCCTACACTCGAACCACTTCGCCAAGCTGTCGTCAATTTAGTTATTTGTTTATCAATACAAATGTTTTTTTTAAACAGATTACTAGCCATGTGAATATTTCAAATTACTAGTATTCCCGTTAGCCTCTCCAGCTAAGCTAATGTTTGTGTTAGGAGTGGGCTCACGTCAATGGCTGGGATGGAGTTCAATCCGGTACCTCTCCGCCACGAGAGCGACCCCTCTAACCACTAGGCTATTGACGCCTCAACAAATAATAAACTCAAACTCAATAATATTTAAACTATTTCTTTTATAATAACACTACTATAGTCTCGATAAACAGATAATGTTTTACAGCCGTTGTTCCAACTTTAACGGACACAGTTTCGTGTTCACACAATACCACTCCCATCGAACCAATCTTTTGCTTGTATTGAAGCTGTAACACTGAAAATTAATCACTTACCATAGCCGGGATCCGTGCAGCTACCACAGCGGTATAAGATCTGATATGCGGCATTACTACGGTTAGGCAGGCGCTTCATTTGCAATTTGGTTCAGTGATTTCGACTGGGCTCTCCACTGAGCGGAGCCGGAGGCCGGGACCGAGTGAATTATGCCTATTGTTGTTTCAAAGGATGCATTACTGTGCCTCGTTGGGGAATATTCGACAACATTTTACTGGATTGTGTTTGTAGGGCAAACGGTGTTTGGCCCGTAATGTTGAATGCATGAGACTCAATGACTTTAATTTAAAATTTTACTAGTAAATGCATACGGTCGAATATTGAAACAATTAACTCAAAATTGTAAGGCCCACGTCGCCATCCGTGGTTTTTTGTGTGACGCGACCAAAATAAAGGAGGTTTTACCAGTAAATACTGTGTGAATGGAAAATCGTTTTTGTAATAAAGTACAATTTTCTATTGTCCTGAAGACAGTCTTCTCCAAAATCACCGTGGAAATCGAGTAATATATCCCGGAACGTATCTATCTGAATTGTCCGATATACTAGGCATCATAAACCAAATACAAGTTCAATAAATTAAGACCCGACAGTAAAACAAATCGTCTTATGATATCACCGGGAGGATCAGCGGGTAAATTGACTGTAGTCGTCGGGTGAATCCGATTCCCACCTCTTACGGTCGCGCCACCGTACCTCAATCAAAGATTATCCAACGGTTTGATAAGTACCGACAGCAGAATTATTTTGAAATGAAAAATAGAAATGCTATAGGTATCATTATTTTTGTCAGAGTTTTAATTTTATCCATAAGTGTATACTTATATCATGCCGGGTGTATATCGAAAAATAAATATAGGTACCTATCAATTATGCCGCTTATGGTAACTTGTTAAGTTAAAATTAATGAGACTTTTATGTTGTAAAACATTCTATGATATTATTATGAATTTATGACTTAGACCTTGGTTCCAAGAAATATTGTACCAAAACTTGGATCGTTATTATCAAATGAAACTGAAGTCTGTGAGCTACTTTGAGTTTGTTTCTGACACGTAATTTTGTGTTGGTATGACATGAGAACGACATTTCCGAGATCGCTCTCAGAATTGAAATCGATTGAGAAATATATGCCATAGTAGGATAACAACTTCGGAATTATATCTAATAAAACTTGTGTTATTTGTTACGGCAGCGAAACAAACAATGCCTCAACAAACCTGACTTCAGATCTCGTGCAGCCGTATCTCGGTTAGCTAAACAAATATTTTCCTAGACGTTTTTGAAGTCGTTACGAACAAGTTAGACGGGACGGTCCGCGACCCGACTGCAGCTCGCGCCACTAGACTCGCACTCCGGATTTGTTTGCTCCAACCAGTTAAATGTTAGCCCAAACTTTATTTCGGACGTCGAAGTCTCTGAGATGTTGAACCCTTGTTATTGTTGTTCAAGTATATTTAGAGAGGTTTCGACTGGCGGCACACGGAACAAACACTCGTCTAGCTTATTCATTATTCAGATACATTATAGTTCCAGTTTAAGGTACACATGGGTAATAAGTAATGGGGACGACGAAAAAGGAGACTGTTTAAAACACTGAAGTGACTATACAGTCATAGCCAACTACACCTTAAAATAAAGTTAGTCTTACGACGGCAACAGTCGAGCCGAACGACGAGCAAAACAACTACTAATTTCTTTAAAAGATATCTGACAATAAGGGATCTATCTATATATTAATACATGAAGCAAAAACTTTCAACCGCTTAATACAAAAGTTACGCGGACGAAGGAGTATGAAATTTGGCACACTTATAGTTTATATAGAGAAGGAGTGCAGAATGCAAATATTTTTATATTATAATACTTAGAAATAAATTAAAATCAATAAATAAATATACCATAATTTGACACGTACACATTTGTAACCTCCACAACTGACTGTCTGACTGACAAACAGTGACAGTTTTTGGAGGGCGGGTCTGCCATAGTGCATTCTGCGTGCCAGTATCAAATAGTATGTAACAATAAAACCTTAATGACGTTTAAATTAAACTGAATTAAGGTGGAATTTCGAACATTACAACGGGAATACTAGTTTTCTTTAAAATACATCGGACTATCAAGACATATGTTTCAACACTCGTTGTTCGGCTCATGTTTGTCTTCCCCATAATGATAAATAATTAAAATCAGTACAAACATCCCCATATCGCTAAAGAAAATTGTTAACTAGAGAAAAATAAATTAAAGATCGACGGCAGGCAATAACGGCGGAACAATGTTGAACAAAACCGAGAATTCTGGTTTGGGGTTTGAGAGAGCTCATTCGAAGTAAGGAAATTCTTTGGCAACATTGTTTCTAAATTAAAACAATCTCATAATTGCACATTCTCCAAGTTCTTTGATGCAGTGTAGGTATCTCCGGGGGGGAGGGGGGCTGTGGTTCGCGGGGTAGGGTGCGGAGGGGGCGAGAGGTCGGCCGGGGTAAGTTTTGAGGGGAAGTTAAGCCGATTAAGTGTCATTTCCGCCACGGAACTAGCACTGTTCATTAAATATTTCGAGTGACTTAATTGCTGAGGCCGGCCGTCTACCAAGTTCTGATGCGAACAGATTTCTCCTCTTCTTTGTGGAGGAGCTCTCGGCGACGTAATAAATGAAGCAGTTTTAATGTAATTGTGTTGGTATACATTCATTCGAGTTCTTGCTGAAGGTGTTGTTAAGAAAAGTGGCCAATGACAGACTTAGTTAGTAGTGGAACAAAATTCTACGACTTTTTGTGGTTAGTGGTAGTAGATAAGAATAATGTTTAAATATATTTTCAATTTTTATTTATTTCATGATTATTACAGCTATACCGGCTCCATTTTATGAGAGGACTAGCTTTTTCCCGCGACTTCGTCCGCGAGGATCTCGGTTCGTACTTTTCATAGAAACTCCCATCCCATATTTCACCCCTTATGGGGTGGAATTTGCAAAAATCCTTTTTGAAGTAGATTCCTACGGTATAAAACGTAGTAGTGGCTTAGACTGTGCGTTGATAGATATATATTTCAGTCAGTAGCCAGACAGTTTCGCCGTTTATAGAACCTCTTATTTCAATAATGCAACGATATTATGCAAAATAATGAGATGGGTTTCTTTCTAACAGCCTCACATTTGATTTAATCACCCGCTACCAACCAGCTATAAATACCAATCAACTAAAAAGTTTATACCATCATGATATTTTTTTGGTGTCGGTACGTCAACTTTACTAAGGCGCCACAGGATATAGGTGGATATAGGACCTACCTGTCACATAAGAATAATGAACAAAATCCAAAACCACACAACAATCATGACACGTGCTTTCTGCGAAATAAAACTATCGCTATTTGAACGTTCACTTCTCTGGATAAATATTTCCTTTGTGTAAACACTGGGATACGGGCGCGGGACTACCGGGCGGGCACAAAGTCCATTACGGTCAATTCGTCTAGACGCAGGCACGTGTTGAAACTATTCTCACGGGTAAACGAATTACCTGCTCTATATAAATAAAAGAAACGGCCGAGCGAGGATGGACCTTATTACAATTAAAGCGAGAACATACAATAAAAACTGTGATGTAAATGTCTGCGGTACCACTGTTTACATTGGTGATCATTTATTACAAAGAGGCGTGCCTTTTTAGTTGGCTTTTGTGTTGTAAAACGGGTCATATTATAAGATGAGCCTCGTATTTTATAATCATGTTCGCTGATTGTTATGAAATGTATTTTGATAAATCATCATTATTATTTAGTGTTTTTCTGAGAAGCGCAATAGGAGTTCGAAGCACGTTATTATTTCCTAAACGTTTTTTAATTAGGTATGGAAAATGAACTGTAATGGCTCGTATTCGTCAATTATATGCTGCTATTACAATACATTAAGCCAAAAAGTACTAAAAGGGGTACTAGTACTACAAAAAACCATTTGTATTTTTTTTATTGTACTTGTATTGTATTGTAATTGTATTCTCAGCGTAATTCCTCTCCGCTTTAAGCGTAATTTGATTACTGAATGGTAGTAATTATTGTATTTATTATTTAATCACCACTCATGTGCATCGAGTGGTATCCAAAATGGTCTGCAGAGAATCGAGAACAGTTTGATGTGGACAAATACAAGGGCCGGGCGAAGTTCTGCGCGAGAATATATTACAACCCTTTTCTACCCGTTGGGGTCGAGTTTCAAAAATCTTTGTTTAGGGAGTGTTTATAGACGAAATAATGATGTGTTGTTTTTCTTGCTCTTGGTTAGATAGGTATATTTATAAAGGGTGTTTCATAAGTCTGAAATAATACTTGCTTAATGTTCTTTATGAGTTCCTATCGGGCATTGAATGAAAACAAGTTTAGTTTCTTACCCGACAATTAAAAAAAACAGTGCCGTCTATAGACGCCCGAAAGAAGCGAAGCTTTATAGTATAAAGCGTAGGGTGCCGTAGCTGCCACTCTGTATACCTATATATATATCGTGTAACGCTACTGACGCTTAGCACGGATAGAGTGGCCACGCGGCGAGTATTCCGAATAGAAACTTGGCTTAAAAAATGTCCTATCAAGTCCTTCTACTTCATATCTGAGTATTACATCAACTTATACCTAATAAAATAAGTCTCTTCTCGGTCGGATTATTAGTAAATTGACCTAGAAATAAAGCGATGGTTGGTGCGACGGCGCGTACGTGTTTCGTGCCAGCTACATAGGTATTAGTCGATAACAAACCAATTTGCCGAATATTATTGTGTTAGCGTTACTGATGAGGGATGCTGAACGGTGTATATGAGTACCTATAAAATATGTGATGTGTATATGGGCATGTTGGAAAGGTATATTCTCACCTGTAATATACTAGAGCACTGATTTTACACTGTTCATTTTTGATGTAACAAAGTGAAGCAAGCTCACGGCCCGCCTGATTTTAAGCTGTTACCGTAGCCCACGGATGCTTACAATACTAAAGGCATTGCTCGCATGTTGCCAACCTAAAGAGGTATGGGACAGAGGGAGGGGAAAGGTTGGAGGGTTGTTCTTCCGGCCCTCTAACCCATCGTACGAAAGGTAGGTTTAATAGCTATTAGTACGTCGGTGTTTTGTGAGACGGTGGTACTACCCTGGTCGTGTTAGCCTGTATACTAGGTGAAACATAAAGGGTAGACTATTTTTTTTGCAACTTAACTTTGTAAATCTAAAACTATCGGCTTTGTGGGACAGTTGAAGTACTAAATGTTTTGTAGACTTATGAAATCTGTCAACAGCTGTATCCCTGTAACACCTTTTGTTGCTCCAGTTTCCTCCACAGCTGATGGTTTTAGAATTACAAAGTTAAGTTTTAAAAAAAAAGTATACCCTTTCTGTTTCAACATGTAGAAGCTGTAGTTAATCGGCCACCGCTTGGCTCATCATCATCATCATCATCAGCCTATGCTTGTCCACTGCTGGACATAGGCCTCCCCTAATGAGCGCCATAGCCATAGCGCCCTGTCTTCAGCTTGCCGCATCCAGCATCTGCCTGCAGTCTTTCGCAGATCGTCATCCCACCTGGTCGGAGGGCGTCCTACACTACGCTTGCCGAGTCGAGGTCTCCACTCAAGAACACGTTTACCCCAGCGGGTGTCGGTTCTTCGCGAGATAAACCGACCGCTTGACTCAACCACCGTTAATTACAAAATTAAGTTAAAGCATCATAGTATTTTATTGTGGTTCTTAGCCCTTTTTTTGAACCGCCACACACTCCCACCACTGTAACTCCTGCAATCCAGGATCGACAATGGGGACCAATAATGACGTTGAGGTTTGACCCCCGACGAGTCCCGGGGAAAAGTTGTAAATTGTCTTGGAACCCGCACGAATTTAATCGAAAGAAATGATAGGAGGAGTTGCAAGAAAAAAATTCTACTTCCCGCCAGTGCAAAGCGGGAGACATAAATAGCTGGTATGGGCTGATTGCCATAGAAACAAGTCTGTTACAGCTGATTGAAGATCAGTTGTAAGGCACCACGGATCGTAATTTAACTAATTGGACCTAAACTCGTGATACTTACAATAATAGGTCTTTAGCACTTACTAAGAAGTCGAGAAAAATATCGTGCATTATTGAAATAAGGCCTTATATATCTACCAACACATTAGGCCACATGTACACATATCCGCGGGCATCGGTCTGGCTCACTTTTTCAATATCCCGGACCTAATGGCCGTCAGATGGCAAGTTCGCCAAAGTGATGCTATCAAAAAGCGATAGGCCGCGGTTTGGCCGGTTATCGGAGCACTTTGCGCCCGGCCGACGTGGGTCAACTTATACAACATGTTGGACATGGGTTTACACAATTCGATTCGAATATATTGCCTATAGACGGTATAATAGTTTTTGTGCGATTTGAGTACTGGATGGTCGGTATTTGAAGGATTTTGTAAAAACCATTGGCTGACTTTTAAAGTTGTATAAAATATAAAAGTAGTTTCTTGTGTGATACAGTCACATATTGCGGTGTTATTAAGAGTAATAGTATCCCCGTTGTAATGGTCGAAATTCGACCAGAGTTTAAATTATAATATTAATCGTCTTTAAGGTTTTATTGTCAAAGACTATTTGATACTGGCACGCAGAATGCACTATGGAAGTCCCGCCCTCTAAAAACTGTCACCGTTTGTCAGTCAGTCAGTCAGTCGGTGTGGAGGTTACAAATGTGTGTGTGTCAATTCATGGTTGTGTGTGTAATGTTTTATTAATTGATTTTAGGTTGTTTCTAAGTATTATAATATAAAAATATTAGTATTCTACACTCCTTCTCTATGTGAACTATAAGTGTGCCAAATTTGATAGACCTACGTCCGCGTAATTGTCGTCTTAAGCGTTTGAAAGCTTTTCCTTTACGTATTAATATAGAGTTTCTGTTTTCTAACTGTCAACTTTTATTATAATATAGCCCAGGGTGTTACAAGTTCTTATTTAGCCCCTACCAGATTTCACCTTTCCTTTTATTAAAATGCAAGCGACATAAAAACAAGGCTTTATTGGTCTCTTTTATAATTAAAAATTTACTACTAAGCGCTTAACAAATTAACATTCCTTTTTTAACACAGGCAGGTACTTTATCGTGCGTTATTTTGGAGCGCTGTGACCGTGGCTGCTAAAAGTTACAGGCGCTGGATTGTTTAAAAAATATTTTTTCATAATCTCGTTGTTGCCCAGATTAACGTTGTTATAACACTTGTGTTTATTAACAAAGGCTTTTAATTTGAGTTAATTGTATTTGCCGCGGACATGGCACCCCGCAGAGGGCTTTGTTTTTTGTATCAGGTAATGTAATGGTTTCATGTTTTCTATTGTTCGAAGACTTGTGTGCCAATGTGTTTCGGAGTGAAGAAGTGGAGTGGAGTGGAGAACTTTACTTTGCATAGTATATTTATAAAAAGTTCAGAATGGATATATATGAAATTTAATTAATAGTTGAAACAGTCAAAATATTAACATTTGGGTTTTTACTACAAAAGTGTAGGTACCTATTAAGAGCGTTATATCATTTTCATCAAAACGGTAAGTTCGAGCAAGAAAAGCCACTAAAATGTAGCCATTCCTCAAGATAACAGCATTTTACCAATGTCTTTTGCGTAACAGAGAAGCAGCATTTTAGTCACCGTTTGCATTGTTATTCAGTCGACGAAGTCAGAGGCGCGCACGCCCCAAAGCTTATCGCCGGCCCCCAGCCGCTGTAAATTAAATAAATATACATCTAATGAGCGAAAATACAATGCATGACTAAGCTGAATAATTGCTTTATCCGACTCGAGAACTTTCTCACCCAAACGAGTGTCTCTCAAGAATTTCACGCTAAAGAAACACACAAAAGAAGTAATAATTTATTCAATGAAAATTCGTAAATATCGTTGTTAAGTCTAAGAATTTAAAGTATATTCGGAAACTATGTCATTATTTATTGCTTTCCGTTAGCCTGCGTCGGGGAAATTTTATTCAAAACAGAGAGGAAGGATGAAAAATGTCGGAGCTTCATATTCGCCCCCGCTGCGCCGGAAGGAACTTTTGATTGAGGGTGACTTTATTCGATTTGAGTAGTTGCAAGCTCTTAGACGGATTACTAAACAAGATTGCTTTATTTCAGTTTATACTTAGATACCCGGTATTAATCTCAGATATTTAGAATAAATAAATTATGATAAAATAGTAATATGTCTTTTTTGACCTCATACTTAATGAACCAACCACTTTGACTCTACTATTTTAAATAACTATACCACTTTATGTATGTACTCATAAAAGTAACCCAACCTACTCAGTTAATGTTCCATAAGATCATGCTTTATAAGACATACCACTCTACATTCAGACGAAACTAGAAATAGAGTAAAAATCTATTCAGTGTTGAAATCGATACCGCTATCAAAATGCACCGGCGGCCGTTCAAAGCGCGCACTCGGCTGCCTCAAAGGATGTGTTCTGAACAAGCCGCTCGTTCCCACTCAGATCAGTGTACACGGTATTAAGGCTCCTCTTTCCGTCACGAGCGCTTGGAGCAAAACATCCTTTCTTATCCCTTGTGTGGACGTTTATCGAGAGTTTTTGTGTTGCTAGGATGTTCTGTGAACGTTTATTTTGGGTGGTAGCGTCCGATTACAGGCAGCATTTTGCTATTGTTGTTGGAGCATTTTGTTATTTTGTAGAACTTGAAAATGTGTATGCATTGAAATAATAGTAAATTCTATAACCATGTGCATTGAGAATAAGGCTTTAAGTCTTTATAGCTTAGTGTAACTAGATGCATTTCTAAAATCATCTGTAAAAATATAAATATTATTCAAATTATGTCATCAAGTGTGCAAAACTAAGCTTGAATTCATATCACACATAATCATAACATTTTGGTACCTACCTAATTATTAACTATTAAACAATTACCCGCCAAAGAGTAGATGATATTTGATCACATTAATCGAACATTCAAAGTATTTGTCTTTCGGCTGCGACCCCGTCCCGCTTGCGAAGGGAGAGCGTTCGAGAATTTCAATTTAGGGGAAGAATGTGCCGACATAACGTGTGGACCGAGATATTTTGATAGGACATATTCTCCGTGAATAAATTTCTTTCCACATATTAAAACTTTTTAAGCGGTTTTATTTATTATCAATTTGCGGGACGCCGGAGAAACACTTAGGTCGGGGAAATTGATTTTCTCTGAAAAAAATAAATTAAATTGTGGTCAAGCCTTTCTTATCAGACGCTCATGTTAATCTGGGTTTTTGTTTTTTTGTTAGCTTGCGGTATAAATAAGGATTTTGTTTAGCTCTAACGCTACAGACGCTCGGAATCGCAGTAGCATAGCCACTTGTTTATTCTTTTGTTGACTTTAAATTGGCTGCATTCTTTGTTTTTCTTTTTTGTTGCAACGGATCTGACCATATACAATAGAATATAAAATATAAAATAGCATAGATACAACATAAATATAATTGGTGAAAGAATATTAGAACATAATATATTAATATATTATACATAAAAAAATTACAGAGTAATTTCTACTACTAAGTACTACTATCTTAGTACCTATACTGTCTATTGTATTATATGTACTTCTCACATTCAATCTTTAAGGTACAATATATGGCTTACAATGTACATTCGTTGGAATTTTCAATTTGTTCACGGAATGTGGCCACACGGAAAGAAGAAAGGTGGATCTGCATGGAGTCTGGATGCAAACCCACCGCGTCGCCCCGCTGCTGGCAAGCGGTTTGGTTTCCGATTTATTGTACCAATTTCGTGTAAATCCAGGTGAAATAACTAGGAAGTAATATATTTCTATGGAGACCCCACATTGAGCTAGACTAGAAACAGTGGAAAAAAAGACAAAAGTAACACTTTTAGTGTTACCGAGATAGTTTTGTCTTAATGGTAGAACTAACTGATTAGTTTTAGAAGTAAATTGTTTTTTTCTTTAGACTCCTTATAGATAAGTTAGTATAAAAATATATTAAAGTAAGTACTTACCATAATGTTAAGCGTAAATTGAGCATCAACATATAATATATCTACAAATAATAAAACACAAAGTAATAAAACAAGCATTTAAAAATAAACTAACAGAATAGGCCAAAAGATAAGTCTGTTTTCATAAGCCATATCAAATTCATTACGACAATAAACTCCCAAATGTATTTACGGGGGATCGCGTCATGAATAAATTTCGTCAAGAGAAAGTTTGATGCGTAAAATAGCTGCGCCAACTTAGACAGAGTTTCCAAAATGCGTTATTTTGAATTTGTTTATTTTGTTAATTAATATTATGGTGTGTACGGACGCGGAAATACAAGATTTTTGTGACGCTTTGTGTCAATCTCACTTACCTAATTGGGTGAAGAGGTGTTTAGTGAATTGAAATCCTGATTTAGTAAAGACAATCACAAAATAACCGACAAAACGACCGCTTGGTACAGTGGTTCGAGCGTAGGCCGCTCGGCTCACTGCACATGGTGATTGCAGGTTCGAGTCCCGCCGGGGCAAATTTCTGAAATTGCCTTTTCGGAATTTACCTAGGTCTGGGTATCACCGGGATCGCCCCCAATCACAAATATAGATTTACATATATAACGCAAATGTATGTACTTAGCGTGTCCGAAAACCCCGACCAAGCGTCCAGGTTGGTCGCCGATAACTTACAGTCCTCGCGACTACAGATATAAAAATATGAGTATGAGCGTGATAATCACTCGAGGGAATTGTAGCGGGCGGAGGGGCATCGGCGGCATCGGTGTCTTTGAAGCGGTTTGGATTTCCCGTCACTAATGACGTCACACTAGGTGTTAAAAATTCGGCACGCTTGGATTCAATACAAATCGTGGTACTTGCGTTATCTATGTAAATCTATATCTGTGCCCCCAATCCATTGTACGGTACCCATACCCATAGTACAAGCGTTGCTTAGTTTGGGACCACTCATGTCCTATGCGTTGTGTTCGCCCACGCGGCCAACTCTCACATTAGTCGCCTCCAGGCCTTACAGTCCCGTTTCCTTCGCCAAGCCGTCGGAGCCCCGTGGTTCGTACGGAACGTAGACCTTCATTCTGACTTACGCCTCGATTCTATCCAGAAGCACTTCAAAATAGCGTCTGAACGCTATTTCATGAAGGCTTCTGAACACACCAATCCCTTAATCGTCGCCGCCGCCGATTATGCACCCGCACACGAGCCAGATACATGCCGCCGCAGGCCGCGGCATGTGGTGCTGGACCCCCCCGACCCACTCACCGCTCTCCTAGACTCAGATGTCGAGGAGAACGACACACGCACACTCCCCGCCAGACACCGACCTCGCCGGCGAGGTCGACGAACCCCCGCTTCCGCTAGAAGGTGCGTCTACTTACCTAGACGCACCTTGGCACCCGACAAGCCCGCTGAGTTTCTTGCCGGATCTTCTCAGTCGAGGTCGCGTTCCGATCCGGTGGTAGATTTACCCTCGCCACCTCTCCTGGCAGCGGCCCAAGCCGAGGTCGTGTCCCTAGTGACGCCCTTGAGCTAGCTGCCCCCCTGCCCCTATGGCTGGAGCGCACTTGCGCTCGCCCTCTGTCCGGGTGAAGTTGTTATGGCCACTCTGGCCAACAACATATAGTCAATTCAAAAAAAAAAAAAAAAAAAAAAAAAAAAAAAAAAAAAAAAAAAAAAAAAAAAAAAAAAAGTTTGGGACCATACAGTTGGTGTGGCAGGTTGGCGTAATTTATTATTTATTAAAATAGCCGATTTGTCAGTCTAACAGTCGGTTAAAACAATCAAATTTATTTGTATCTGGTCATAAGCAATATGTTTTAGAAAGAAAGGTCGTTATCAACATTTAATTATATCAAGATATTTTGGTCTTCATAATCCTTACTTCCTTACTAATAACTCTGTCTGTCTGTCTGTCTGTCTGTCGCTCTTTCACGCCAAAACTACTGAACCGATTTCAATAAAATTTTATACACAGATAGTCTAGAGCCTGAGAAAGGACATAGGCTACATTTTAATGAGAAAAAAGAGTTTTAAGGGGTTGAACGGGGGGATGAAAAGTTGTATGGCAGTATCTCATTTTAGAGCTAGAAGCTTGAAACTTATTTGTCAGGCTGTTGATTCGACTTCTATATTAATAATTCCGTTCAGGGGTACGGTAGACTCGATTGAAACCTTACCAGAATAATAAAACATAAAAAAATTATGATTTCGAGTCGACAACATATATCGGCAAAATTCGGATTGTCGAGTATTTTGTTAAATTCTAACGGTGCAAAAGACAATATTTCGCCGTAGTGGCAGTTCCGTCAAGTTTGGCACAGTACCGCTATATTTTCTATGAATGAATCCCTGTCAGTTAGTGTCAGTGTTCTCAATGTGTAAATGAGTCTTTATTCGAAATATCTATTAAACTGGGTGGGCCATATTTTTTATGAAAGAGGAAGAAGATTGAGCTTTCAGAACAAACAAATTCAGTCTTCATGTTTTTAGGGTTCCGTAGTCCCTACGAGGAACCCTTATAAGATCATCCAGTCCGTCCGTCCGTCCGTCTGTCTGTCCCGACCCGTCACAGGGTCATAACTTCTACAGTTTCTGACGGATGTTGATGTAATTTGGTACAAAAATACTTTAAGAGTAGATCTCACTTTCAAAAATATAAAATGTAGCAAAATTACTTTTTGAGGTACCTCCCCGAACATCGAAAAAGGGCCAATTTTTTTTTTTAGTTACCCAATCATGTGGGGTGACGTTGAAAAGGTCTTTTCAAATAAAATGATGTTTTCATACAACATTTTATCATCAAAAATTCCGTTTGCGAGATTTTTAACTTTTAAAGATTAAATCAAAATTCCGTAATTCCGACACTTCTTAAATTTTTCTATTGCAAGAACATTAATAAGATTATGCAGTCGAAAATGGATACATTGTTCACCAATTTCAATGAAATAACAGCAATAAATTTATATTTTGTGTTAATACGTGTATTTCTGAAGTGTTCATGCACGTGGATAGATGTCGGTAGTAGTCTATAAACAACAGTGGGTAAGATTTTTTACGAAAAAAATATCGACACTTCTTACATTTTTATGTTGCAAAAATATGAATAAGATTATGCTGACGAAATTGGATAAATTGTTACTAAATTCCAATTAAATAACAGCAATAAATTTATATTTTGTGTTAATACGTGTATTTCTGAAGTGTTCATGCACGTGGATAGATGTCGGTAGTAGTCTATAAACAACAGTGGGTAAGATTTTTTACGAAAAAAATATCGACACTTCTTACATTTTTATGTTGCAAAAATATGAATAAGATTATGCTGACGAAATTGGATAAATTGTTACTAAATTCCAATTAAATAACAGCAATAAATGTATGTTTTATGTTCATTAGTCTATTTCTTAGTATTTAATGGTGTCGATAGATGTCGGTAGCAGTATGTATACAACTTTAGTATCTATTTCAACCTGGGGTGAAATTTTAAACAGATTACCTTCAATGAATCGGAACCCTTCATTGTGCATAGCTCGACATGGCACTTGGCGACTTTTTTTCGTATTCATTTCAATGGACAATTCTATACGAATCTATGCCTTGCCTAATATTCCTTGAAAACCGATAACTACAAAAATATATACCTAAGTTTTGTAAAAGATTGTGTATTATGAGTCACATTTCACCCGAGCGAAGCCGGGTTTTCATCTATATATATAACTCAAAGGTGACCGACTGACTGACTGACTGACATAGTGATCTATCAACGCACAGCCCAAACCACTGGACGGATCGGGCTGAAATTTGGCATGCAGGTAGATGTTACGGCGTAGGCATCCGCTAAGAAAGGATTTTGATTAATTCTACCCCCACGGGGATAAAATAGGGGATGAAAGTTTGTATGAAACTTTGACAATTAAATTCCACGCGGACGAAGTCGCGGGCACAGCTAGTAGTTTAGATATATATTACTTATATAAGAGCCTGCAACAAAATAGTTTATTAAAATTGCCCATCGGCCTTAAGGGTCGTCTCGTTGTAGTTTTACGACGGCATGACATATACAGTGAATAAAAATCGCAGACGGTTGGCTCGCGCCCGCGCGTGACCCAATCACCCACCCTCACACATAACATTTTTACATCGCATAAATTTTCTACACATATTTCACTGTTTAGTAACATTATAAAAGTAATAGCTGTTGTACAGTGTGAATCGCCAACGCTTCATATATCTTATTGGAGTAATAAATTTAACATAATATTTCGTACTTACTCGTAAGTATATTTATGAAGCACTAGCTGTGCCCGCGATTTCGTCCGCGTGGAATTTAATTGACAAAGTTTCATAAAAATTTCATCCCCTATTTTATCCCCTTGGGGGTAGAATTAATCAAAATCCTTTCTTAGCGGATGCCTACGTCATAAAATTTACCTGCATGCCAAATTTCAGCCCGATCCGTCCAGTGGTTTGGGCTGTGCGTTGATAGATCACTATGTCAGGCAGTCAGTCAGTCACCTTTGAGTTATTTATTTTTGGATTATGGCCATACAATTAAGAGCAAATAAGTTGTTGTTTTCCTTGAAAGATCTATCAAGATCAGTCAAGAAATAGAGGATCTCTTGCTGGCTCACTTCGTTTAGGTCAACCCTAAAATTGCCCTAGACTTTTTACATGGTATTATAAAACCAAGTACTTATTTTCTTCTCACGATGAACCAAGACTACGTCACAATCAGTGTTGTCATTAACCGCATCACAGTCGATGACGTAGTCTTGGGTCAATCTCTCAGCTGTAGTGGGAAAAAATATCTGGCGTCGCATTATTCTGTGAATAGATTCTTTTTTAACTCCCGACGAAAAAAGAGGGGTGTTATAAGTTTAACATGTGTATATGTGTATCTGTCTGTCGCATAGTAGCGCCCAAAGGACGAGCCGATTTTAATTTTGTTTTTTTCGTTAGAAAGTTATGCTGAACGAGAGTGTTCTTAGCTATGTTTCATAAAAATCGGTTCGGCTGTTCGAAAATTATCATCTCTTTTGTACTTATAAAATACGTAGCATTTTTAATTTTCAATTTAGAGTTATCTATACATCTATTCAAATAAATAAGATTGGAGTGTCTGTTTGTAATATCAAAATAACACCTCACTAAATGCATATGAAAGTACATACGATACCTATAGCAAAAACGCGATATTTTTTTTTTTTGTCTGTCTGTCTGTCTGTTTGTTTGTTCCGGGTAATCTCCTAAACGGCTGGACCGATTTTGACGGGACTTTCACTGGCAGATAACTGATGTCTTAAGGAGTAACTTAGGCTACCTTTTATTTTCGAAAAACTTTAAAAATGGGTCCTGTCACGCGTGCTCAGAATGCGGGAGCGGGTTTTTTTGTTAAGTTAAATTCCACGCGGACGAAGTCGCGGGCTCGGCTAGTTCTTGTAATATGACAGGTGTCTATGGACAAAACCAGCCAGGTCGCGGACCATCCCCAGTGTGTGTAAAAGAGATCAAACACGAAAGTTTCACCATAATAAATAAACAAAGCATTGGCGAGGGTGTTGGGCAGTAGATAAAACCCTTATGGGCGCTCGGACGACAAGTGACGACGGTCACGTTTTTAATTACCCGGCCTCATCCGCGATGCGACACAGGGCTGCCGCGAATGTGGACTAACACTTCGAGGTTCCAATGAGCTGCCTAATTATTGTGTGAAAGCAGGGTTGTGTTTCTTGGTTCTTTTTGTTTTGATGGTTCCTTAGTAAGTATATAAAGAACCAAGGGGTTGTTTTGTTATATCAGTATATATAGTAACTAGCTGTGCCCGCGACTTTGTCCGCGTGGAATTTAATTGACGAGTTTCATACAAACATTCATCCCCTATTTTATCCCCTTGGGGGTAGAATTAATCAAACTCCTTTCTTAGCGGATGCCTACGTCATAACATCTACCTGCATGCCAAATTTCAGCCCGATCCGTCCAGTGGTTTGGGCTGTGCGTTGATAGATCACTATGTCAGTCAGTCACCTTTGAGTTATATATATTGAGATGATCAGTTATGGAAGTTGATCCCAATTAACTAACCTTTTAAAGCTAACAAGCTAAACAGGCTAAGGGTCAACATAGAATAAAGTGAACGGTAGATCCGAGCTGTAGCCAACTAATTACAGGTCATATACACTGGCTCTACCACGTTTGTACAAACCTCTCACAGAAAATCGGCGTAAAGTAGCTATTATAGCAGCGTTTCGCACGATGAGTGAGAGAGCCGGAAGCTCAACCCTCCCCCCTTCCTCTTCCTCTATCCAAGAATCTATAGAGTATGGTAACTGCATAACATTAGGCGGGATTATGTTACACAAAAAAAGTTCATACAACTACGAATCTAGAAACAAAACAGAACACCCGACGGCAACTTTCCCTTCACCGGCAGGAGTCTTAAGATTACAAATAAAATAATGAGAGCAATAAAGTCGGTGAACGTGTTAGGCGAGACGGGGAGGCGGAAAACTGTTTTCGCGTTATTACCGGTTTTTCCACATTATTTGTGTAGCCTACGGCCTCTAACGGTGTGCTTGCGATCATGAGCGGAGCGACTGCCGGGGCTTATCATTCCATGTGAAAGCAACTATTAATTCAAATTCAAAGTGTTTATTTTGTTTAGGCCTATGGGGGCACTTACAAATTGTAAATTTTTACAATTTTTTTTCTTATATCTACACCCGGATCGGCACGCGAACTCGACTGAGAAGATCCGGCAAGAAACTCAGCGGGCTTGTCTTTTTACATGCCATATTTTATTTTAATCGCCAGTTGCTTATATTCAATAACTAGCTGAGCCCGCGACTTCGCCCGCGTGGAATTTAACTTAACAATAAAGCCCGGTCCCGCGTTGTAAGCCCGCGCGACAGGACCCATTTTTTGAATTTTGTTTTTCTAAAATAAAAGTAGCCTCAGTTACTGCTTATAACCTCAGCTATCTAACAGTGAAAGTCCCGTCAAAATCAGTCCAGCCGTTTCGGAGATACTCTTTGATTTCAAGTGTTTTTATTTTTTTACGCGGAACCCTAATTGTTTTTCTAAAATTAAAGTAGCCTAAGTTACCCGCTATAAAATCAGCTATCTGCCAGTGAAAGTCCCGTCGAAATCGGTCCAGCCGTTTCGGAGATTACCCGGAACAAACACACAGACAGACAGACAGACAGACAGACAGACAGACAAAAATTTTTTAATTCGCGTTTTTGCTATATGTATCGTATGTACTTTCATATGCATTTAGTGAAAAGCTGTTATTTTGATATTACAAACAGACACTCCAATTTTATTTATTTGTATAGATTACAAAGGGTAGTAGATATTAACATAAATATTATAATAGCTCCAGTGTGTTGCCTTTTGATGTTACCAAGAATTACACAAATAATTCGTAGGGCAATACACGCTATGCTTTGACATTATTATTGACTGTCGATATTTGAGCTGCTTCCCGCTGATTTATCATCCAAATAATCCGAGATTTTGTAATAACCCTTTGCACTGAGTTTAGTTTTAATTAGGGTTTTAAACTTATTGATAGGTAAATCTCGGATTTCATTGGGAAGCTTATTGTAAAAACGTATAAATTGTCCCATTAAAGAATTCGTCACTGATAAGATGGAACAGTGAGTTATAAGAGATGTTTGTGTCGCTGTGTGTAGGCAACCCTGGAACTTTTTGTATTAAATTTGTTCTCAGTAGTCCTAGGCGGCTATTATTTATTGGCACAAAGCTAACACTTTTTCTTTGATATTTGTCCATTTTTCTTAGAAACACTGCGAGTTGACCACAATGATCTGATTCCAAATTATTTATCTAGTGAAATCCTAGTCCTAGTGACTTCCGGCTGAAGATGTTGTTTTTATAAACATAGCAAGCAATACTGTAGTTAGAATATGAAGGGAATGCGTTTTCAGTAGTATCTACATCCCGCTATACGCTCCGCCTTGTATGAATGATGTCCATTACCTCGCCGGCGAGGCCCGGCTTGCTGAAAAAGTTAAAGCGGCGGAAGATTTTAAAAGCTTTGAAATTTCAGGTTTTTTATTAACTGTGAAGAAGTTTTGAGTTTGTTGTTACAGGCGTTAACTAATACAAGTTCTAGAATCTTCTAGCTAGATCGCCGTTACTGAGAAGTTTTTTGTAAAGGGTAGTCGGTTCCCATAATCAATGGCAGTTAGAATAACGTTATTATTAGATACCGACATTATCGACTACCGACATAGTATGCACGCACAGATTAAAGAAACATTATGAAGGTAATTTCCTATAAACTCAAACTCAAAATTGTTTTTATTCATGTAAGCCAACAAAGCATTTATGAATAGTCAGAATCTACCACCGGTTCGGAATGCTGCTTCCACTGAGAAGATCCGGCAAGAAACTAAATGGTTACTCTTTTCAATGAATTACAGATGGTGTACATTCTCAGGAACAGCATAAAACAATAATATGAGCAGGTAACACCATTATCACTAAATAACTAATAGTAAATAATAATCAAATCTCCCTGAGATTTAGGTATGTAGATAAAATGAGAAAGCTAGTTTAGTGTGGTGGTCATACCTACTCATACTTACATCAAATTAAATGTTTACGAACAAAAATAACAATTAATAAAACAGGTGCATAATAATATAATTGCATTGGTGTGATGCCTTCCATGCTAAGTAAATGAATAGTATTTAACGACAATGTTGTTAAGAGGCAAGTGAGTGGCCCAATCCCCGCAAGCAGCGCCCGCGACTTGAAAAGCGGCATCACTCTCCTCAACCATAATAGAGGGAAGAGGGTGACCCGCTCCACAAAGCCACCGCAAGCAAGGACATTAAAGTGAGCATGACCAACACCTCACCTCAGAGACAACAGTTCAGCAAGGCTAATAAATACACCATAAATACAAATATATTTTTTACACACCAAGCGATGCCTATGCCGTTACGGAAATTTGTGTCTTAAGTTTATGTAGGAAATAAAAGCGATTCAATATTGACAAGTTTAACTGTTATTATGGCAATGATACACATTTCGTAATCCATTGTTTACAACGGAATCACGAAATGAAAAGGGACCCATGACTATTGTTTGTTTTGACAATTTTGTTATCATAATCCCCCTTAGCAGGTTATTGGATTCGCTTAGTAATGTTTTAACTTTAAAACGGTTATGACTGCTTTCATTCTTACTAAAAACAAAGGTTAGTTAAACTTTACAAGTATTCTGATCATTATTATTAGTCGTTATTATCTGTTGAGACATATTTATATCTAAAGCGCATTTGCTTAGATTTTCACTTATAAGTTAAATCCTAGAGATATCGTACTATCCTGAGTGATTCACTAGTTCATCACAGTGTTATGTGGTATATATTCATACCAATAGGGGCTCGTAATAATATAATGCGGGGAGTACGAGCGGTCTCATCTGTTGCAGCGCCGATAATCGCGGGAGTGAACGAGTTCTGGACCGGAAACTGCACGTATTCCACAATATAGACCCTGCTGAAGTGTAAAACAATTGGAGTTCAAGCTGAATTTACTAGGGCTTTGGCTGTAATGGAGGAGCACGGAAAGAGAGTGAGCACACACATATACAGTGAGAGTTTGCTTTTATAATCCGGGATAAAACATGAAATGGACAAGTAGACCACGGATTACGGACGGACGGACGCGCCTGAGCAAAAAACTGATTGCTCGGGCGTGTCTCCCGTAGGAAGCTACCTGGTTTTAAAAAGTACCGTAGTTGTGTGTGCTATAGATACCTATATTCGTTCAATTTAGATATGAACTACAAGCAATTTCTCAGCGGAGTGTGACGCGCCGCGACGTCAAGAGGGTAATAAATAAAACACTCCCTTCCCCAATTTTACATAAAAACGCTTCTCATCCGCAATCTGCATGTTTATGAGCAGATATTCTATAAGCAAGTCGGAAGCTGGCGCGACTCAGAGCACGGTGGGGGACGGCAATATACTGAATTGCATGCAAATAAGATAACAACAATAAATACGACTCCCGTTCTTTCCATTGTTGCTTTGTCTTTACAACTGAAAATACCCCGCGATTTTCGGTAGTATGTACTATTGATTAATTTGAATTTGCTTTGAGGGGTAACAATTGATGTATATACATAATAAAATAATGAGTTGTCACTTTTTCAGTGATTCGTAATTGTAAAATAACACTGGCTAACCGCGACACGACTCGAAAATTTTGCGTTGACATTATAAACATAATTTCGAGGACATTTTGGGTCCGTCAGTAAATTACAAGCGAAGGATTACTCATCGGCCGTGTCCAAACAAAACGGCTCATTGACTTTCTGATTAATTGCAAGGAGAACCGCGGTGACATTCAGATGTGGGAAAATATGCAAAGAAACAAAGCCAGTGGGCTGTTGCTCTAATAACAATTTTATTATTTTGGAACTGAGTCTGTTTTTGAGTTGAGTCAAGGTAAAAATATATTATTACAAATTACAGTTATATTTGGACTTGCGCAACAATTGCGCTGTCTGAATTTCAAGCAGGTAAAGTTTCCAGACGAAATAAATATAATATTCCGTGTACAAAAAAACATCATCATTTTGCGTTAACACCTAGTTGTCATTCCGGGTTGCCGACGCGAGTGCGTCGTGGTTCACATAAGTGGGGATTTGCCAAAAAGGTGGTAATAAGGTATGCAAGCCCTCTTTCCTTTGTCGGCCACTCGCTCGTGACGTGACGAGAATCACCACACGAGATTTGCTAACTCTATGCGAGGAATTCGAGAGGTGATATGTAGACAACATAATTCGTATAAGTGTTAACTCATACCGAGCATACACATTTCTTGTATTGTACCTTTATTTGACGAGATTCCTCGACTGCGCTTGCATACTGATAGGGATCATTATTTAATAATACAAATAATTGCTAGGTAGTAACATATCTGTATAGGATTTCTATGAGGTAAATGGACGATACAAGAGTAGGCATTTTATGCTGAAAACTTTATGTGAACAATACCTTAAACGGCGTATTCAAACATTTTCAAAGGCTCTACACAACACCAATTCGCACACCAAACTAAAATGTAGAGTCCGTGACTATTAAAAAGATATGCCACCTCGGTCTTGTATATATATACCTACAAGTAGGTATATACTGTGGACTGGATTCTATACATTATGTGAAAATGGTCGAGTGGCACTCTCATTTATTATAGAAACTCAAATTTGTATCATAGCGTAAAGGTAGGCGGGTGTAGACAGGCGGGGTCGAACGGCCGCATCATTGTGCGGGCGAGCCGCGAGCTCGATTACAATGCTGTCCCCGTGACATTTTCGCTAATGGTTCCAGGGTAGGCACAATAAAACGACAATACGACGGGAGATAAGGCGGCAAGTGAAAATTTTACAACGAGATTAATTCAATACAGGAGTTTGGTGGCGTCTAGATAGGGACTAAGCTGAGACGTTGGTATGTCTGTTAATCTGGATTATATCTCAATAGGCATACTTATGTAAATACAATCAGATACATGCCTATATGTGTTAACCCTAGTTAGATTACTAATTGCGTGGCTTTAATAGGCAACATAAAACCATTGATCTACTATATTGTGTGACGGAATATGCGTGGTTACACTCCACATTTTGACATTTTGACCCCTCGACGGTTTTTCAATGCGTATTCCGAGCTTCACTTTGAGCCCGCAAAAGGGTTATCCACATTACTCCACGGTGCTTTTATATTTTTATCAACGCTGAATGAATTGCTTCGAATGTTACTACAAAAAATCCATTTGCAAAATGTATCCTTGGATTTATTTGACCTAAACATTAAATACGCTTTTATGTAGGCACTCTGAATGTAAATGGGCGACTTGTTTATAGACGCAGTTAATTAATATTACGGTGTTTTGTGCTATGGATGGTGGAAAATATATTTCAACTGCGCGTATATTACTATAGCAAAAAATTCTGCCCACCAACATAAAAAATCTAAATATATATAACTCAAAGGTGACTGACTGACATAGTGATCTATCAACGCACAGCCCAAACCATTGGACGGATCGGGTTGAAATTTGGCATGCAGGTAGATGTTATGACGTAGGCATCCGCTAATTGATTAATTCTATCCCTAAGGGGATAAAATAGGGGATGAAAGTTTGTATGAAACTTTGTCAATTAAATTCCACGCGGACGAAGTCGCGGGCACAGCTAGTCATATATAAGGCATACCCTGTGGAGTATTTCCTCTGAAAGCAAAGATAAAAAGATTGAAAAGATAATCCGCCAACATATCGTACGCGTCATCTACTCAGTAACAGCATCGTTTTAGCTCAATTTCATTCATTTCATTCCCTGGGAAAACGTATTTCAAAACCCATTTCTACTTCCAACACACTTTTAATTCTCTTTTGAAATCGTTCATCGTTTCGAATTATAAATACGCCGTAACCCTAACACGGTGAAGCACAATAGTTTAGTGTTGTGAACGTCCCGGCAAACGTTGCGAAAGCTTGCACTTTGCGAAATGAGTGCGAGTGCAAAACAAAGCGGGCAGCGGACACGCCGCGCGAATGTCGTAAACGTCGTGTTAAGGGACGGTACACACTATTCCAGGGCACCAACTTTATTAATTCGATAGAGCGTGTAATGAAAACAGATTGGTTTATATTATTTATTCTTCTAGCCGTTTACCTAATTAAGAAAAAAATGTGTTGGCAGTCACTGTACTGTTGACAGTGGACGGCCGAAAATATGTCGCCCGGGAAGGCTTTAAACGCACTAATATAATACCGATTTTTGGCACGGCGATAGTATTAATGACCAATAGTTTTAAAATGGCATGGAAATGTAGGAATAAGGCGGACTTGGTGCCCAGAATGTTCAGCGAATAAAACGTACCTACCTATTATCTTTTATCTACACTTGTGTTGCGAAAACATTTATTTGTTCCATTAGGTACTCAAAACCTATAAAAAATTGTTTTTTTTTTCAGTACCAAATAGTATTCAGTACAAAAGCGTTATTAATTTTATCACAAGATAATTTAATTTGTGTTTTCAATACTCAACCAAAACTCTATTTAATCTATTATTTCACATGCAGTGTACTGGTGCCTTTACGCATGCGGCTCAGTTGCTGAGTTTAGGCTTTGATGCGCACCCACACAATGTCCTAGGCAAACAGATGCCCTTACCTCAATTTACTTAACGTTACCAGGAGACAATACGAAAATAACTTTTAAAATATTTTCCTCGGTTCCTTTAGAACGTGAAATTTTTATCACACCTATTTATTTAATGCATGAAACTTACGCTGCCGTAGCAGAGTTTAATTATTGGTACGGAACTTATTATTAGAATCTCTTTGGTATGAAACTATTGATTGCTTCCTCAAAGTCGTGTGCACAGTAAATATTTTTTATTTTTTTTATTTTAAGATAAAATTATAACACACGGGTAAAACTTGTATATTTTTATATTAAAAGTAATAACCAATCATTCAAAATATTACAGTATAAGCAGGACTAATTTGTATGCAAAAATCTGTTGCTAATTTCTATAAACTTCAAGCAGGTAAAAATATTACGGTCGCCCCTTTTTTGCTCAAAATAAAAGGTATTTGAAACGAAAAGTTATAAGGGCCTTATAACTCCGATATTTTACCTTTTTTATTTGTCTAGGGCGCGTCGCACCAACAGCACAGATTTTCAAGTAGGTTTTAATAAGATGGTAACTTTGTTTACTTTTAAAATATATAGACAACCGCTTGGCATAATGGTTCGGGCTTAGGCCACTCGGCTGACAGCACCGTTAGGTCGCGGATTCGATTCCCATCGAGGTTAATTTTGGGGCCATACAAATTGGTGTGTTGGTCTGTCGATACTAATGTGTATTTATTTATACTAGGTGAAACATAATGGGTATACTTTTTTTTTCAAAACTTAACTTTGTAATTCTAAAACTATCCGCTTTGGAGGAAACTTGAAAAACAAAAGGTGTTATAGGAATACAGCTGTTGACCGATTTCACAAGTCTACAAAACCTTTATAACTTCAACTGTCCCACAAAGCCGATAGTTTGAGATTTACAAAGTTAAGTTGCAAAAAATAGTATACCCTTTTTGTTTCACCTAGTATAAATTGATTCACATGGAAAGGCTATGGCACATTTTGACAGTTGTTTCCACTTACCAATAAAATTAACATGTAATACAGCTAGTACAAGGAGGCGCGCGAGGGGACCGCCGCCGCCCTGCGCGTGCGCCGCCATGCTGCCTCAGCGCTTCACTGTCCGGTGCTGCCATCTACCGCCGCTTTTCGTCCTCAATACGAACTTTTGTCTTCTCATTTTGTATTGGCGTTTGTTATGTAATTTATATTCGGGCGATGTGGAAATCTGTGAAAAAAAAAAAACTACTGAAAACGGTAAGTACTTACCTAATATATTAGCAAATATTGAAATTGATTTCCTTCTTATCATTTACGTACGTGCAAAGGGGTACAAACTGAATATAACTCGCTATTTTGATGCTATACCATCAAAACTGTTTTGTATTTATTTGTACATTTTTCATTTATCGGATTCCATCGATCAACAAGCACACTGTATCTATTCTATCACCGCTTTATATTATACATCAAAAATAAAATAAAAATATTTCCTGGACAATAAATTTCAGTATCTGTGCACGGACTCACAGGAATGGTAAAATATTCGTATTTTTATTCACATTCACGGCATGGCACGGAGAAACAGTCGAACGTTATCTAAAATATGAGTGAATGTGGGGCCAGATACGTGCGGTTGGTTCTAAAAGAATTTGATATCAAGGATTCGCTCGAGGCTACATAAACACGGACCTCGAGCTTGCCCTGGTTCAGGGAATTAAAGCTGAGACCTGGAAGAGGCAGTGAGTTTAACAAAAATGCCTTATTCATTATAGCATTGCATTGCATGCAAGTCATTCTAACCACTCGTCTACACTGACTAATTATTATTATTTATGATGTTGTCTCATATATAGAGCTGTCAAAAATAGAGACAAATAAATAAATTAATACAACTATACCGTCAGCGTTAACAAGGGGTAAGACGTTCTGTTAATTTATCAGTAAAGTATCACATGGGGTACGGCTCGGTTCGGGACATAAAAATACTCAATATTTAATAAAAAATATATATATTTAAAATCAGTATCAATCAACAACTCTAGATCTTTATGACTACTTTAACTTAAGCTGTATTTGACTGTATAGACTTCTACTAGCACTTGCTTTGGGCTCTACCCACAGTATTTCCGTAAAGACCACATAGTGTAATCTTTGTGAGTTAAAAATGAGGGAGGATGATGTTAGTAGGTATATGTTGCTTTCCTATGGTACAATTTCTTATAAGGTTACCTCATAATCATGCAAACGAGCATGTAAACCGGCTTCTCATATAAAATTACATGTCCAAATTGTCACTTCCATACCAAGTTTATAAAACATGTGCTCCACATAACATAATCACAAAATGGATACGGTGGTGTCTTTTGGCCTCTGATTCAGTTATGAAATAGAATGTGCATTACGTCACTTTGGCTAATGGAATATTTTTACAAGCCGGCCGTGTTCCGGCCGGTTTTCCTTCTTTCTGTTTCATGACGTTGGCAAAACTTCAAGCTCGCGGTGGAGATTTAACTAATGGATGGTAATAGTGGATAGTGGTCTGTTAATTTATGAATGGCCTGTGAAAAAGAAACTCTTTTATACTCATGCAAATAATGTGTCAATTTTACAATGATTTCCACCCGATGAACAAATTGTTTTGAAAAACTTTAAGAATGTATAAATTTTGCAAGCATTGCGTGAGTATGTAGGCTACGTTAAATTAAATAGAGGGTTTAAACTGTAGTCTAAAGGGTTTTGGGCAACTTTTGCGAACATTTAAGACTCCCTAAAGCTTTGTGGAACAGAGAAGAGTATATTTTTCTTATGTAAGCCAGAATGGACAATGTTATCCATAGATGACATCGAGGTTTGAGCCTCGAAGAATCCTGTAGAAAAGCTTAATTGTTTTGGAACCCGCACAAATTAAATCGAAAGAACGAATACGAAGTTCGTCGCATACTTGAAAATATAATAGCCTAAATAAATCGAATAATTATGTATTTTTAATAAATATTTTTTCAACTTGAAATTCTTATTGCTGGTTTAAAATTAAAATAGAAGTAGTATAACTATAATCGATCCGATAAAGCAGCTTGGCAATGACAAATTGCAGTGAACGCGAGGCGCGTTTAAGCCGCGATAACGCGCGATCGCCGTGCGGAAGTTGTAATTAATGCCAGCACCACATCATGCGTTTCCTTTACGCCCTCGGGTGTGTGCGTCCGGCGACAGTGTATTAACAGCTAGTGTTGCCATAATTTGTACTGAAATCGATTATTTACTGTACATAGTGCATAATAATTTAACAGCAAGGAAAGCGCGTCTGTTTTGCTTCATTCGGTATTTGTGTCCTACTCCTGAGTCCTCGGTTAAGGCCTCTCCTTTACTTCTTAACACACTTTGATCTTGTGCTTCTTTCGGTGATTAAATAACGGCTTCCTAATTTGAAAAAAAATGGGTTTACATTGCTTCTACAAAGCATTTTTTTCAGAACAAAAAAGCTTTGAAATTACTCTTTTTAATATTTTCGACGATCGATAATATAATCTGCAATCGTCGAGTTAAATGAACTCTAGAGTACGCACTACAGAATGAGGGATAGGTATTCCATTCATCACTTTCTATTTTGTATCTACGCCTCAAAGTTTACAAATGTATCAGGATACTCTGAGGCTACCTAGTCGCAATCTGTTAATTCTGTATAACTCTACCTCTCTCTCTCTTACTTTACTAGTGGACTGTCGTATTGTATTCAATTTTAATGTTATATAAATAGATTTTTATTTTTATAATACATTTTCGCAATCCCCAAAATATTAAAATCAATGTTTCTCAAATAATGGGGACACTTAATGCGCCCCATATCTCTCCTACCGTATCGTAAGGCAGTAATAGCGTGTTGTGTGCGCCCATTATGCCCCACTAAGTCCTTATGTTGGGCTTAACTTACGAGTTAAGGCACACTGAGTTATTTCAATTCGCAAGTGGTTGAAATTGTTTCTAAGTAACAAAGTTACGAGATTGTATAATTTGTGTAGTTTTTTGAGGGAAGTATTAAAAATAATTTTTCATTACTCATACTCTGAAAGTAGGTCTGAAGTTGCCTGAGGAGCGGGTTGAAAGTAATACTTTTCCGGCCCGGGAGAATCGCTTTCAACTGACAGCTGTCAAATTATAAAAAAAACCAGTTCCATTTTCACATTTCTATGGGACCATGATCAAACCTTTTCTACAGTCACTCAATTACAGCACGATGTAAAATTGAAATAACATAAAGTTAAGTATTAATTAAAGAATATATATTTTTAAATTACTTAATTATAATTTAATTTCAACTATTTCTTTAAAATAACATAGATTTGGGCAAAATATTTAAAGATGAAAATTAAAAATAATGGCTAAATAATGAAGTTGGCCGTCCAACGAAAAAAAAAACAAAATATCTTTTTTTTTTTCGTGTTGTAGAGTATTGTTCATACTTCCTTGTATTATTTCTTTAGCAAATTCCTGTTTTTGTACTTTCCTTGTATTCGTAATGAAAAGCACAGTGTTTACCTCGGGTGAAAGTCTTATTTTATCCCTCGAACTATTAGCGCCCTCGCTACGCTCGGGCGCCAAATCCCGTCTCGGGACTAAATAAGTCACTTTCACCACTCTTGTAACAATGTACTATAATTACATAGTATTTACTTAAAAGCAAATGACTGTACATATGTTTCTCGATATTTTAATGTTACTATTACTTCACACACCGTGACTATCACATCCATATCTATAAATGGGTGAGAGGATATCTAAATATATAATTTAATTCAACTATAACAATCTCAACCCAAAACTCTCCTTTAGCTGTGTAATGTGCGATTAACGCCTTTGTTATTGCAAGAATTAATAAGCCTCGGTAACTGCTTAACATAAGGTGGGTCGTACGTTTTTTGTCAATTTTAAATTTATAAATAACTAAATATATCTCCAAGAATGCTAGTGAATACCAGGCATGCCTTTTAAGTTCTGTCGTTTCCATATTTCCCGGCAATTTTGAATTTGGAACTGTTCTATATTCGAATGTGTTTAAATATCGAATCTTTAAACAATTGAAAGTTTTAGGATTAATGCTATTGTTTAGTCACAGCGTCGATTAGAATCTGTCAGGTTACGTACGAAAATGAATCTTCCTAAGGAAAATGTTCGGGCAATAATTTTCTACAACTTTAGAAGAGGCCTGACACGGCTTCAGTGTTTTGAAGAGCTAACATCTGTGTTCAGGGATGAAGCCCCATGTCTGCGGACTGTCGAACGCTGGTATTTAGAATTCCAGCGTGGACATACTAGTGTTAGTGACAAACCTCGTGAAGGTCGCCCAAAATCTGCATTCACTGAAGATAACATCATTGGAGTGAGACAACTAATTCTCGAAGATCGTCATGTGACGTATCGAGAGATAGAGGCTCTATTAGGCATCTCAGGGACAACCATTCAGAAGATCTTGCATGAAGCGCTTGGTGTAAGAAAGCTAGTTTGCCGTTGGATACCGCATCTGCTTTCCGACGATCACAAGGCGGCCCGCGTCAGATGGTGTAAGAAAACTCTGCAAAGGTTCAACCGAGGAGAGTCAAATCACGTCTACGACATCATCAGTGGTGACGAATCTTGGATCTATGCCTACGATCCTGATTCCAAACAACAATCTACAATCTGGGTCTTTCAAGACGAGCCAAAGCCGACTAAAGTTGTTCGTTCTCGAAGCACTTCAAAGAAGATGGTGGCCACGTTCATTGGAAAAACCGGCCATATTGCGACTATTGCACTTGAAGATCGTAGAACGGTTAATGGAGAGTGGTATACCACAGTTTGTTTACCACAAGTCATCGCCAACTTCGAAAATCTAACTCAAAGCGACGCATCATCCTGCACCACGACAACGCAATCTCACACAGCGCTCGTCAAACGATTGAGTATTTGAAGCAGGAAAAAGTAGAAATTCTTGATCATCCTCCATACAGTCCTGACCTAAGCCCTAACGATTTATTTACATTTCCTAAAATTAAGAAAAGTCTTCGTGGTCAAAGGTTCCAGTCCGGTGAAAAAGCAGTCGACGCTTTCAAGTCAGCCATTTTGAACACCCCCACTTTAGAGTGGTATAAATGTTATAATAACTGGTTTGAGCGAATGTAAAAGTGTATTAAGCTACGTGGGGAATACTTTGAAAAACAATAAAAAGTACTATAAGGTTCTAGTTGTGTTTTTTTCTTCAAACGACAAAACTTAAAAGGCATCCCTCGTATACTTAGTAAAATTGGGAAAAACATGAAGGCATTGCGTAAATCCTTGCCGTTATAGCAAAAAGTCCACAAAAAATTACTGCAGTAAGTACCTATTATTATACCTACATTTCTGACTGAAACAACAGACAATCATATGCATTTATTTTAATCAGGCAAACGTCACAATTGACACAATATACTCAAATTAATGAACGATCGGGTGAAAACCCATTTGGCGCTGTAGAGTCGGCAGTTCGAGCTCATTTGTAAGGGCGGTAATTATAAACACGTAATCAGGCCGCGGTCAACGTGGTCGCGAGATCTGACTCGACACAGCCCCGGTGCTGTGATTAGGATTGGTTTTACATACTATATCAAACTATTGTTGGTATTGGTTGGTGTTATATGGGATGTTAGGAACAGGACGAAATCTATATATTAATACGTGAAGGAAATCCTTTCAAATGCTTAATACAAAAATTGCGCGGACGGAGGAGTATGAAATTTGGCACACTTAGGTATAGTTTATATAGAGAAGGAGTGTAGAATGCTAATATTTTATATGATAATAATATTTTATATAGAAATACATTAAACTCAATAAATAAAACATTATACCACGCTACCATGAATTGACACACACACATTTGTAACCTCCACACCGACTGACTGTCTGACTGATAAACGGTGACAGTTTTTGGAGGGCGGGACTTCCTTAGTGCATTCTGCATGCCAGTATCAAAAAGTCAGTGACAATAAGACCTTAAAGACGGTTAAAATTAAAATTTTAATGTATTATTGTCGAATTTCGACCATTAAAACGGGAATACTAGTTGAATTAAATGCCCATATTGATATGAGAGGTATAGTAACTGCAACATAATCAAAATAAAATTGATTTTGTTTGATTGCTTTCATAATATCACAGGGCTTAATTAATATTACTTTGTCATAAGCTCTAAATTATCTTTGGTAGGTACGCGAAGGATTCACCCACCGAAGTCTTCACCCACCAAAGTTTGGCAAATTAAATCAATTTCATCCCGTATCTATTGTAAACTTATATGTGGTAACGCTGGTGGCAAATCATTAAAACATCTCTTAATCAATTCTTCTTAATCAGTTCTCTTAATCAATTCTTGATATTAAGAAAGAGCTGTATGCCGCACAGATCGCATTAAAGGTTTACTTCATAGGTCAATCAGTGTATCAGGCTGAAATTATAAAAATTAAAGAATTTTAATTTTTAGGTACTGTAAGGAGGTCCATGTCGGCGCACTAGCCACTGGCAATAAGCGTTCCTGGCCGATAAGAATATATTTTAAAAACTTATACTTTTCTTACATGTTTTCGTACATGTTTTTTACGTACAAGTTGGATTAAAATCTAATCATTTATTACTATATCTCCAGATCAAAAGGTCGGAGTGTATGTCATAAGCAAACGTTTGAAATACAATTTTAAATTCAGGTCTTCATTTGTGAAACCTTTTTAATGCAGCCAGCTGCGGTTGAGAGCACCAAAAAGATTTGTCACCGACATAATTATAAAATTAATACCTACGTCACAGCCATGTTAATCCTCATAAATTAAGATCTTTCCGCATGATGAAGAACCTACCACATCGCCAGCAGCTGTTCCCTAGTGTCCAGCGAGGTTATTGCGTCATCCGTGTATTTGCGTGTCATTCGTCAGAGCCGTCCTGTAATTAATGCGGACATGGACAGCTAGGGGCCTAATGAATGGCTGGTGTAACGTGTCGCGCAAAAACTGGGCCCGTCATACAACACCGTGCGATGTCGGACGGGCGGGTGGGGACGCACTGGTAGCGGAGAAGCAATGAAGAGTGTGGAACACTGTTATTGATAACTGTTTGTGTGTATAAGTGGTGAGCGTTATTTAGAAAATAAGTTATTATTAATTAGGAATATTAGATGTAAGCCTCGTATTAATAAATCGTTCTCAAGTTTGAGAGCGATCTTGGAAATGTCATTATTCTGTCATATCAGTAAAAATGACATGTGAAAAGCGTTCTCAAGTACGATCTTAATCTTATCTTAGTCTCAGACTTAAGATTGATTCATTAATACGACCCTAAATCTCTTAGGCCCTGCCCCTTTTCTTATTCAGTAATTTTACAGACTTCTTGGAAAAACCTAATAAGTTATTTATTTATTTATTTATTTATTGATAGGAAGACCAACAGCTAGAAATAACAATTATAGACACAAATAAAAAGTCATAAAGCCAATTATAGGTCTTCACGCATAGCAGTTGAAGAAGTAGCAGAGGTGTAAACAAAAATTTAAATCTAAGTAATTATAACCAACTAAGATCTGCAGGATGAAGCAGAAAAAAATAAAATAAAAATAACATTAGTTGTAAGGTTAAGACAAATATTCATGTCCTACAGGAAGAAGAGAAAAATTGTTGGCTTAGGCACTGCTTAACCGAGTTAACACTACAAGTGAAGAGATCCAGATCGCATTGCTTGCATATCTCATTAACATACTTGCTTGCTCGCACAATGTAAGTGTTTTGCCTATAGTTTGTAGATGCGTAAGGAATACGAATAGGTGGATTGAATCTAGGAGATTTAAGGGGTACATTAAAAGCGAATTTACTAAGTAGCTCAGGGGAATCAATTTTGTTACTAAGTATTTTTAGGAAGAATAGGAAGTCAGCGATGTCGCGTCGATTTTTCAGGGGTAGCAGATAAAACTTCTTGCAGAGATCTTAGTAATTGAGTGAGTGATATGCCATTTTTTGTCGATAGCACAGGTATTAGACAAACCGTTTTTGTATACTTTCAATTCGATCTATATATTTGTTGTAGCAAGGGTTCCAGATCTGTGATGCGTATTCGAGATGGCTTCTGACAAAAGTTATTTAACTAAAAACTATTTAACACTTATTTCTAAAATCCGCACAATGGACGTGAGGTCAAATGTGTTATAATATTAAAGCCTTTATCTGTTATACTGAGGTATCAAAGCTTCTAAACGGGTGAACAGGATTCTGAAATAGATCTTAACTATATTCCATGGAAATCGCCGCATCCGTTTTCAAAACTCACATGTTGGGGATTTAGACTTTAATTTTACTGTCACCACGTATATTTTTTTTTTTTTTTTTTTTTTTTATACCACACTGTCACCACGTATGAATAATATATAATCAATATTACCCTTTATTATAGCAACCACATGTTTAGAGAAAATAAACATATTTTTACCGGATCGCCCTCCGCTTGCACTAGCAATGTACCCCATCCTGTGCTTCCATAAGCTGCGTTCGAAATACTAGATGTCAAAATGATACGCACATATTGGGTCGTTATTGATTTTCGACGGACATTGACCGACGGCGTTACAAATTTATTATCCCCGACTAAAATATAATATTTGAAACAATAAAAAACAGAGTTTAGGTCCCCGTGGCTTACAGTACGTTTTCATGATAAAACTGCGTTTTTTCAGGACGATTTTACTCAAAAGATAACCAAACGCGGAATAGAAATAAGTTTTCAAATACTAATAGATTTGCATATCATGATCATGACATAGGTTTCTTCTTTGTTTAGTTTTGTACTTATTTTTTCACTTTTAGGGATGTTATGTTTGATGTACTAGTGCTCTTTAGATTAAATTTTTGAAATAAAAGCCATTAGTGTCTGTAGGTTGTGCTCCCGGTCAAAACAGACGAGGGTTGAAATAATACGGAAAATGGTGGAGCAAGGAACCGCTAGAACAAATATTGCCCTTTTACAGGGAAGGTTGGATAGTGCCAATAAACGTCTCTGCGGAACCTTTAATTTTTATTAGTGTAACATCGACTATTAAATGGACGTGAAAAATGTTAGAGCCATAACATCGACATTTTCATTGATATGTAGGTGTACACGTAGAGTCCGTGTTTAGGTTTAACAATACATAAGTTTTCATTCCAAGAATTTTTCATAACTTTCAAACACTAAATAATATCAAGGAATTTGTAATTCTTCGGTATATACCCACGGAGTATATAGGTACCTACCAAATAATAGAGCATAACTAATGCTCTCACAATGCGGTTATATAACGCTGTGTAAAATTGTATGACTTCGGTATAGAGTCGTCAAAGAAGCGTAGATGCGAGCTGCCTGATGTTAAGAAGATAGCGTAACCTATAGATTTTTGCAATACCATGGGCATTGTTCGTATGAAACGCAGCTATAATAGATACGCCGATCTTTTGTGAGAGGGTGGTGCTACCTTAGTGGAGCCAGTCCGTGTATAGTCAAATGGCTACTCTAATGGCTTGGTTTTACCATCAAGATATCTATACAAATTAATAAAATTGGAGTGTCTGTTTGTAATATCAAAATAACACCTTTTCACTAAATGCATATGAAAAAAGTACATACGACCCCTATAGCAAAAACGCGATTATTTTTTTTGTCTGTCTGTTTGTCTGTATGTTTGTTCCGGGTAATCTCCGAAACGGCTGGACCGATTTTGACGGGACTTTCACTGGCAGATAGCTGATGTTATAAGGAGTAACTTAGGCTACTTTTATTTAAGAAAAACAAATGTGTCCTGTCGCGCGGGCTCAGAACGCGGCAGCGGTTAAGTTAAATTCCACGCGGACGAAGTCGCGGGCTCAGCTAGTTATGATATACAAATAGAGTTGTGATAGACGCTTGTAAATCCCTAAAGTGTATTCCTCCGGCTACAGATATAGATTTACATCTCCGCCTGTCAACTTAAACTAAGCTGGGTTACGTTGAGGAAATTAATATATCCTATTGGTTGCATAGTTACTGTTAAGTCACGTGGAAAGTCACTCTAAAGAGGACTTTTAATAATCTTTATTTACACTCGCGATAAAAAAAAAATGACATGTAATAAGACAAGCCCGCTGAGTTTCTTGCCGGATCTTCTCAGTCGAGGTCGCGTTCCGATCCGGTTGTAGATATAGGAAAAAAATATATGTAAAATTGACAATTTGTAGGTGCCCCCGTAGGCCTAAACAAAATAAACGATTTGAATTGAATTTGAATTTGAACTCGTATATCGTAGTTGCAATTATCACTTAACATTGCACGGAACTAGCAAAAATATATCAAGTCTGTGCAGATTAGATAAGCCTAGTGGCTTGCGATTACGCGTGCATGTGGACTGATAGGTATGGGGTTGAATTTTGTTTTATTTTTTAAATTATTTTAATAAAACCATGCATTACATGAGTTAAGATATAAAACTGCATATCAAAAAAGTATTAAAACAATTGTGTTTTAATATAACAACTGTCCTGTAACAGATTTATACCTTAACGTTTAACTTAACACAAATTTAATATAACACAAAAAGTGTTTGTTTAGTTCTCAGAGTTTACGAAGGTTAATAATTCGGTTAATAAATAATGTTTTACGTGCAACCCTATTTTTAAATGTTTTATGTCAAGTACAGTCTAGCCGTTTCGGAGATTACCCGAAACAAACATACAGACAAAAAAACGCGTATTTGTTATAAGTACCGTATGTACGTTCATATTATGCATTTTGTGAAAAGTTGGTATTATGATATTACAAACAGACACTCCAATTTCATTCATTTGTATAGGTTTATTAAACTATAATTACTTCGGCACTAGCCGTTTCATCACTCGAGCTCGAGGCCTACCCATTATAAAGACCGCTAGCAGTAACCGCGTCTAACACTATAGCATATAAAATTTACAGCTCAATATAAATCAGGGAATAAGTATTCCTCCATATAATTTATGGCACACCACTACCCCGTTGTTGGGGGTAATGGATGCGCCCGCAGATATCAGTTGGTTGCCGTCTTTAAATTACTCGCTCCTCAGGAAGCAAGCCCTCATTCGTGACTGCAAATCCACTTAAACCGATTCCTCACACTATTTAGATAAGGGTAGTAAAAATCACGGTGTTAATTGATTTTAATTATGTCCGGGCTACTTTAAAAGTTTAAGGGACCGTAGGAGGCTTGGGTTCCGTTGTTTAGGATTGTGTAGTGCCTATTCCAGTCAATTACGTAGATAGTAAGTAAAATATTCTAAATTAAATGATTAGTCTGAATTTGACAATCTTTAAAAGTCACTTTCGTTCTAACCTCAGCAAAGGGCCAGGCAGGCGTAACTTTAATATGTTACAAAACAAGCGCGACACTTTAAATAACTCAAAAAGTACAGAAAAATAATATTTCCTTGCCTACTTTTTTATCAAAGCTACCAAAAATTCCGAACCTACACAGAAATTCATACAGAATATGAATAGAATATTAAATTATGTTGGTCCGCATTTTGTGAAACTGACGAAGCTTCTTGTTAAGCTTTCAAGAAGCTTTTAAGTTAATGAACAACTTACCTATTTAAAAATCTATTGACTCTTTATGGTGGGTGTTTCTGAAAAATATTATATCGTACTTTAGTCGATTAATAAAAGACAGAGTATAAATTGTTTTAACCAACCTCAACGGGTTTTGATGTTGATAATTCTATTGATAGCTGAGGCATTCATATAGGTATTTAAAAAAATTGTATTTAATGTAATTATAACTATTTTAGATTATTATAAAAGTTAAGTTAATGCAATACTTATTTTAAATTAATAATTTTGTGTCCTCTGTTTTCTTGACGTAACGTGCCTAGTTTAATCATTTTTTATTTATATTTACGCTACCGAAGGTATCCAGTCAAATATATAATAATGAATATTTGAATTTATCAATCTCTGACTTAAAAATACCATGCCGCCAAAAATAATTAGGATAAAAATAAATGTCCAAGCCGAGCGTACAGGCCAATTTTCTATAATGATTTTATAAATCTTTTGAACCCGATGCGCGTAAAATTCGCGTTTCGTTGCGGGCGGCAATTGACAACTTTATTTATTGCTAGGCGGGCGGCCCGCGGCTATGCCTGTGAAAACATACTTTATCCCTTTTACCTCGCTTACGGGTCGAATTTGGAAAAATCCCTAAGTGGGTGCTTACGTCACTGGCAGGGTATTCTACTACAATTTCATTTGCCTCAGGCCAATGTTGTAATTCTTTTGAAAAAGTGTATTTATAAACGTTATTGTCTGCTATTGTTGTTGTAGTTACTATATTTTATTTAATCATTCGTTGAAAGAGTATCATTAGCCATAAATGCTATTGACGTTATTTTTCACTAAGTATGTTAGGGACATTACATGTTATACACCCTTTTTGTTAGCGTATATTTTTGCATACACAAAGTAAGTACTTAAGTACTTAGTATAATACGAACTGTTAGGGTCGTATTAATAAATCTATCTGAAGTATGAGATCGGACTTGAGTACGCTTTTGACATGTCATTTTGTACTAGTATGATATACGAATGATATTTCCAAGATTACTCTCAGACTTGAGATTGATTTGTTCATACGATCCTTAGTGATAACAATAAGTAACCAGTAATCTCTCTTTTTAAAATATAAACTCGATTTTCATTTAGTTGCAGTTCTTTGTCTACATCAATTAGTGGATAATTAATTAAACTACAACTAACAACTACTAATAAAGCTTACCTATATCAAGTTAATGAGATACAAAACAAATTTAAAACCGAAGTTCGTCATAGCTCATGAAACAAACTCTGCAATAAATAGATCCGCGGTTGTCATGCCCGCCACAGTCACTGAACATGAAAACCACTGAAACGCTCGCCAGTTTAATTAACGAAACATTTGGTTTATGGTCATTACTTCCTCCGACTCACTTCTGCAGTACAACCGAAGTCATATTAAATTCGAAGAAGTTAAACACAAAAGTTTTGCGGACAACGATTTAACATAACACAGCGGTGGAGGAAGCTCGTCGCGAGATCGGGAAGTTGCGGGTGAGGGCGACACAGCCCTATCGCGCGGTCCGGGTAGCACTGGCTTAGTTCGCGCGACACATCAGCGAGCGCGCGACTTGAGAGCGATCCGCTGCGATTCATGCGCGGATCACTGGGTAGGAGGAGTCTTCCCACAAAACCACGCCTACCAAGGAGCTACACATTTCTTTTTCAATATGTGTAATTCAATTTCGCTTATGTCTTCGCTGGGAAAGTTGATGCCCCGTTGTCGTTCAACACGATGTTTTTATGTAAACTGTAATGTAGTTCGCGAACCGAGTCGGCCCGTGGTGCTACGCTCCGTGTGATTTTATTTTTTCTTTTTTGTTGCCAATTTCACGTACCGTTGCTTGTTCATATGTAGAGGAGTAATAACAAATTGGGTAACTTTGTCAGATAAAGTATAAGTGGTATGATGGGTTTCAGTTTATAAAACATTTAAGGTCTTAATTTTGAATAAAAATCCAGTGTAAAACACGGATAAACTCGCAACATTAGAATAAGCAGCAGTCATATTTAACAGAAATATTTTCAGAAGTATGTAAAGATACATTCATTTTAAGTAGGTACGTGATTGATCATTGTTGATTAGAAAACAACCCAGAAAAACTTTAAAATTATTATAACTAAACTATAAATATTTTAAGTACGTAGGTATTAAAATTTTAACTATGACATAAAACCCGCAGCGCCTCTGCGGCAAGATTCTCAAGACACGTTTTGGCTTGTAAAGGAATTCACTAAATTAGAACAGTAAATTAAACGCTAGTTTCATTTGCGTTACAAAGTGAATTATGTGTTGGTGTCTTAGTTCTGTCACCACCTAACTTACTACGGTTCAAAATTAATACAGTGCCATAAGCCAGCGCTAATACCCACGTTCTCAGGCTACTATTTACTGTATCAAATTTTAAGAAACTTCGCAATCTAACTAAGACCTTATCATCCAACGGTAACGTTTAAAATCACTTGTCAGCGTACTTGGTACATAGGCTCTTTCATTTAGATTTAATCATTATTAAGTGTACACCTATTTGTTTAGTGTCGTATGTAACGGGATCCTAATGACGACTGACATCTATAAATTAATTTGGGCGATATAATTACCACCTGACATGATGGATAGGCTTCAGAAAATATTAGAAATAACACTAAAATCTTTAATATATATACTTTTTTACAAAAAATAGGAACATTATTTTTAATATACTTACCTAATTCATAAAATGAAAAATGCAAACTGACAGCTAGAAATGTCAGTGTTCTGTGAGTTTGAGCATCATTTGTTCTATATCAATCGACAAGTGAGATTAGTACCTGTCAATTTACTTCATTTTATGCATCTAGGCAATTAAAAATCTGATTATAGGTAGCGTTTTAGGGCCTGGCTGCTACAAAAAAAAACAGACAAATAAAAGAGTGACGACATACAGCAATTAACATCAAAAACAATATCAGGGCCCATATTATTAAATCTATCTCAATTCTGAGAAATCTTAATATATTGGAAATGTCATTCCTATGTAATACCAGTACAAAATCACATGTTAAAAGCGTACTCAAGACCGCTATCAGACTTAAGATCTATTTATTAAAACGGGCTTAACTTCTGCAGCGTGAACTGTTCTTGCATCATATTCTCTTTATAAAAAAATAAAAGTAAAATGAAAAGAATAGCCAGCTTAACTATTTACAAAGCGTGAATGATAAAGACCTAAATCCGATATGAAAGTATCGTTTAAAAAGTGAGCCTGTTTTAAAACGATGCAAGGCATTTTAAACGTGAAAAAAATGCACCAACACTTTACTGGTTCAACTTTTTTCATAGAGCCGTAGGAAGGGTAGTCCGATGTAATCCTGGTGAGACCCAGCTAGGTTGCTCAGTTAAAGTAGGGATTCTCGGTTGGGATGTAAGTTTTTAGGACATTTTGCTCAATAGAAATATAGCTCAGAAAATCTTTATACAATAATTTACTGAGAGAAAGGTTCTCAGTAAGGATCTAACAGGTTGTAACAGAAAGGGTATACTTTTTAAGCAAAACTTAACGTTGTATAGGAATACAGCTATAATGAAAGATTTCACAAGTCAACAAAACTTTTAGTACTTCAACTGTCCCACAAAGCCGATAGCTTTAGATTTACAAAGTAAAGTTGCAAAAATAATAGAAAGTTGTAAGCGGGTACTGCAATTTAAAGCATCAACATTCTTGAGTGATAGAATAATCTTTAAAAAAACACAGTAATGTTTAAAAATACACTGATCAAAAGGTCCTACGCAGTCTCACTAAATTTTGAACATGGGGTTGCCCTACAGCGAAGGAAGCAAAAGGAGGCCGATAGCCGGGCTCCTCCCTTGGGGCTCGTTTGAACCGGAGCGATTTCGCGGCCCGTTCTTATGATTAAGTCAACTCTTGCGGGATTCAGAATCGAGACTGCCGTTGACGACTCTACGCCAAGTTGAGCTAACGGGAAATATTATTGCCTCGGTGAAGTAGTTATTTTTTCATGTATAACTAAATAAATTGTATTTATTTTTTTTATTTTTTATATAGCCTATTTTATGTCCCACTGCTGGGCAAAAGCCTCCCCTTTTTTACGCCACAGGTCGCTATCTTCGGCTTGTTGTGGTCACGATAATAATTACAATTACTTCGCAAATCTGGTCCCCCTTAATGTTAATCGTAGCTTATAGATGCTTGCAATACCAAAGGCATTGCTCGCACATTGCCGACTTGAAGGGGAGTAGGGCAGAGGGGGGGGGGGAGGGTGTTGGGCTTCCGGATCTCACACTCATCATACGAAACGTAGCTTTTATAGCAAATTTACGCCGATATTCTGTGACAGGGTCGTATTACCCCGTTCGTGCAAGCCTGCTTATGAGATGTGGTTGATTGGCTACAGCTTGGTCTATGTATATATATGTAGGGATCAAGGCACTTATCCAGAACAAATAAACTATTCTTGACATTTTATTTTTATTTCTTTTCACAGACAAACTTCTTTCACTTTGAATCTTTTTTGACAACTCCGTATTTTGACATAATGACAGTGACATATGAAAATTTAATGACATTTGCAATGTTACCAGTATTATTAACTAAAAACAATCCAAACAACAAAAATATTAAATCAATCATTCGACATATATTCAAAAGCGTCAATAGCCTAGTAGTTAGAGGGGCCGTCCTCGTAGCTGAGAGGTTCGATCCCCATCCTGGTCATTCAACTATTGACGTGAGACCACTCCTAGCACAAGCATTAGCTTAGTTGGAGGGGCTAAAGGGAATACTAGTAATGTGATAAACACACATTGCTAGTAATCTTTATTAAATATATATATATATTTCAAGATAGAGGATACGATGATATGCAAAGCAAATAAATATAATAAACACATACTACGTTCTTAGCGACGCGGGTGATAGCACAGAGGTTCCGAAGTTTATGTTTTAACTAGCTTTGCCCGCGACTTCGTCCGCGTGTAATTTAACTTAACAAAAATTTCGGGATTATTCATCCCCTATTTTATCCCCTTGGGGGTAGAATTAATCAAAATCCTTTCTTAGTGGATGCCTACGTCATAACATCTACCTGCATGCCAAATTTCAGCCTGATCCGTCCAGTGGTTTGGGCTGTGCGTTGATAGATCACTATGTCAGTTAGTCAGTTACCTTTGAGTTATATATATTTAAGATTAAGTAGCAATTGAAATAAAACTATTTTACGGATTTTATCGCGTTTATTAACTTTATGTTCCCGACGTTTCGGTTGCTTTACAGCAGCCATGGTCACGGGGGGACTGAGGTGTTAGACGTCCTGATGTTAAGAAATAGAGTTAATAAACGCGATAAAATCCGTAAAATAGTTTTATTTCAATGTGTAGTATTCGCGTAAATATAAGAAAACAATATATTAAGTAGCAACTTTGAAAATGCAAATATAAATAAATCTAATTCTATAATGAATTCATTCAGGTACGTAGGTAGTTAGGTACTACAAGAAATTATCTTTTTAGAAACAAGACATGGTAATGTCTGTACGGCCTGACATAAATCATAATTCGTAAATAGACAATGTCCCACACGTGTCCTTATGAATAAAGAGGCCAATATACATTTTATGACGAAGTACTTAAATAATGAAATGAACATAAATAAACTTTATTATAGTAGAAAGAAACAGGAAAATACGATAAAGGGGAAAGAGTGTTCCATTTGAACGGAAAGTTGTTTTATATTAGGCAAATTTTCTTTATTTACATTAAGGTAAAAGAAAACTTCACCTGGTCTTGAACGACAGTAAATTCACTGGTTTATGGATGATTTTATTGGAGGAGAATCTTTATAGAATATTTCTTCTTGTTTTATTTTATTGCCACTACGAAACGGTTCAATGTGTTTAGTTGAAAAACAGGTCATTAAGCCAACTTATCTAGCTTAAAATAATAAATTAAATATTAAGTAATTGCACAGAGGCACGAAGGTATATACGGCATCGAATAATGCAAAACACAGTTACGTTACCTTAAAAATAATATTACCAAACGGCGGCTATTAAAATCGATCTCAAGTCTGAGAGCGAACTTGGAAATGTCATTCTAGTATAAAATGTCGATAGCGCACTTGCGTTCGCCCTCTGTCCGGGTGAAGTTGTTATGGCCACTCTGGCCAACAACATAATTATGGCCACTATATTATAGTCCACATAAAAAAATACTTAGCTGAGTAATCAAGACCTAATACGGACCTTAATAGATAATTAATTATGTTCCTAATTTTTTACGTGTTATCAGTATACTGATTAGAATTTTTTTTCTAGGTCAGAGGTTAGGGAATTACTTAGCACATTATATTATACCCTTTTTGACGTCCCACTCCTGGGCACGGACCTCCCCTCAACACGAGGGGGATTCAGGCCATAATCCACCACGCTGGCCCAGTGCGGGTTGGCGGATTTCACATATCTTTCGAAAATTTGTTAAATCTTCTAAGACATGCAGGTTTCATCAGGATGTTTTCCTTCACCGTAAGCAAGTGATAATCATACAGAAATTATGATTCGCTCATAGATTTCGAAAAATCCAGAGGTTCGAGCCGGGGTTTGAACCCGAGACCTGGTAGCCCGCAAGACGCGTGCTTAACCAATCGGCTATCACTGCTATAATAAATTATTATTATAATTTTATTATAAATTATATTATACGAGTACTTAACCAATATCAGTAACAAAAATCATGTAGCTCCATAAATTTAAATCACCCACGCCATTGTAGGCGCCATCGTGTTGCTAAAACAATGGCGAGGAGGGTTGACAAACGTCTACAGGTCTTTGTTTGTGGAAGTAAGCGGTCACGGCTTAGTATTGTTATTATCTGATCTCTGACGCGTTTCGGGAAGAAATTAAAATAATAATGAGATACATTTACCCCATGATTCACAATGGGAAAGCTGGTGAAGTATTTTAAACCATTGACGCAACGGATACAGATGACAAATGATTGTAGGTTGATTGTACGGTCGATCGGCGTAAGGATTAAGATAGCCGTGGTCTTCGAGGTTAAATTGATGTATTAATACGCGTAAAATATTCCCTCGTCGATGTAGTAGGTAGTCATGTGCTTTTTTCAGTCAAGACATTGGAGCTGATGTTGCTACTGAACATAACTTAGCTAAGCTCACTGCTTTGCCATCTTAACCATGATCGTAACGAAGAAATTATGTCTTACTCATATCAATATAGAATTACTTTTAGATATATCTTTATTTTATTCGTAATTTGGCGTGACAGAATTTGGTTCACTGCGGAGATGAAAATGATTGGTGATTAAATTTTTAAAAATTATACTTAATAGAATTTAACACATCGCTAGTGCGTACGCAAGGTTAATTATCGTCTGTACCATATTTACGACACGGTTGTCGGCTGTCGCTTAATTTAGCGGTTTCCATACCACTGGGTAATTAAGCGATTGTTTGCCATTTCACAATAATTGATGTTGGTGTGTTTGATTTTCACTAATTATCTTCCACGCATTAAATTATTAATTCAGTTGTTCGGCGTTTTACAATGGTTAATTTGATCGCATGCAATTTGTTCGCTGTACGCCTTTTCGGCGATCGTGATGGCAGGGAAAAATACATTTGGATTAATTTAATTAATTAATACCTTCATAGTTCTAACACTGCTAACAAGCACTTCTAAACATAATTCTTCATTGGACTTAGCTTAATGAAGACTTACACCTATGAAATATCAGGCAAAATCTACTGTTAAAACTAAAAATAATGAGATCCATACTCAGATATGTGTCAGACGCTCAGATCCATATATATGTAAGCGAACAATTCAGATAACTGACCTTACCTGTATTGCAAGAACTGCAGTCGCTACACGAGGTTTTTTTTTTTTTTTTTTTTTCGCTACACGAGGTGGGAGTGTGTGCGTATCGTTACGTCGAGGGGATTTAAAGTCTAGAAGAATTAGTGATGCATCACACTTGTAAAAAGTACGCTATAAAATACGTTTTTATCAACCGTAGTGTCGGTTTAGTGAAAAAATTAAAACACAAAGATACTTATTGCTTTTATTTTCAATGTTTCATACGCGGGGGAGCATGCCAGCATTTTTAAACGGCAGAATTACTATCCTCGCGAATACGTACATATATTAAAATCAACTTGCGTTTTCCTCTCATTCGTCTCATAATTTTATTTGCTGGCGCAAAAATGCGCTCGGTTGGAAATTTTATTCACTAAAATATATTGCTTATGTTTAGATGCGAAAATGAAGACAGCGAGAAATGTGAATCGTTGAATGTTATAAAAACGAAGTCAAAAGTCCGAAATAATACCTGAAGGTTTGTATGTGTACTTAACAGTCAAATACATATTAGGATTTAAGGAATCTATATAATATATATAACTCAAAGGTGACTGACATAGTGATCTATCAACGTACAGCCCAAACCACTGGACGGATCGGGCTGAAATTTGGCATGCAGGTAGATGTTATGACGTAGGCATCCGCTAAGAAAGGATTTTGATTAATTCTACCCCCAAGGGGATAAAATACGGGATGAAAGTTTGTATGAAACTTTGTCAATTAAATTCCACGCCGACGAAGTCGCGGGCACAGCTAGTTAATAAATAATTTCTATAAAAGGTCACATCATAAGTGCCTAGTGCCTATACAATGTTTTTACAAACAGTTTTAAAGAACACAGCGCGCTAAATATAAAAAAAATCATGTTCTTAAAGCAGTTTATTCAATATTAGCAGAGGAATGTCTACCGTTGTCGGAGCGAGCGTTAGTTTTTGTTCCACCTCCTCCCACTCTTTAGCTGTAGTTACTGGAGTTGCATTATTAGTTTCAAACTTTAGCGAGTTTAGCATTTTCGGCTGAGTTCAGCTCGCTCAAATTAAATGTATAGAACGATATCGTTGGCGCTTTTTATTAGATCTCCAGGTCGGGCTAATCTAAAGTTTTAATCGCTGGGATGAAGTAAGCAATCCTTTCTTGTTCATTGGTTCGGATGTTAAACACTTTCTCGATTGAATTAAACTGTTTATAATGTGCTTCGATATTTTTATTCTCTTTGAGTCTAATAAACTCCGTAAGTAGACTACATGCCTCTATGTTTTGCTTTGCAAAGTTTAGCAAAAAGTATGTACGTTTTCAATTCCGTTTATATTATAATAATTTATGATTTGAAAAAACTGCATGTGAAAAAAATACTTATTTGTATCATTTCTTGTCTTATCGTTAAGCATCTATAATGACTTTTGTTTGCCGATAATGATGTATGGAAAACACACAATATGATTTATTTTAAAGCAAAATATTCAAGGTACTGGTAAAGTTCACCAATATAAAGAAGTCCCGGATGCAAACTATATAACTAGACTATCGAAAACTGCACTTGAGGGCTGGCGGCTCATACGAGGAGGTGCTCCGGCGCAATTAACTTGATTTATTCCGGGCGTTTACTTATTCAGTGCTTCGGCTACTACGCCCAGGGAACACGCAACTTCAATGTAAAAATACAGCCGATCATTCAATTTTCAACCTTACCGCTGTTTACTTTGAGATGTCTAATGTTGCGCATAAGAATTTCATGCAGACCTGCACTATGGGGCATCTTTAGACATGCATTAAAAATAATGATTTAGAAGTGCTGACGTTATGTCTAAATAGGGCTTTTATCACAACTCAATTCAAACCGGACCTTATTTTCATAATGATAAGATTTATTTTTTTACAAGTTGCTTCAAGCAAGTTATCTGCAATGTAGTACTTACGGACTAATTCCAAAGGTAGAAAGCTGGTATAAAAAGGTGTGAGCGTAAAAGCCGCCTGTAGCGCATTTGTCAGGCGACATCGTGAAATAAACACTAGGAGGACATAAGTCAGTCGGCCAATGCTGGGATATACTCGGAGGGGGGAGTTTATATCGATAAAGTTAATCCGCGCTGTATTCGGCATTAAACTGTTGATGTACAACGTTCAATTATATAGTGATGCAGTCTTCGGACCGTGTCCGGTGTTCAATGGACTTTTTTTTAGACTGAACCATTAACTGTATGTTGCCAAACTAAGCAACTCTTGTACTATGGGTACCGTACACTGGACTGGGGGCGATCCCAGACCTGGGCAAAATACGAAAAGGCCATTTACAATATTTGCCCCGGCGGGAATTGAACCCGCAACCACCATGTGCAATGAGCCGCGCGGCCTATGCTCGAACCATTGCGCCAAGCGGCCGCCAATTATGGTATGGTTAGCGTATTAGAAAGGTACACTGTAAATTTGATTTCTCAGAATACTTTTAGAACCTTATTGAATCAAAAATACAACACTAAGGCTGATGCCGCACCGGGTATGCTATTGCGATGCGACAGCGATATATGCCCCCTATATATAAATGGTAGTGGCCACATTACATAAGCGGAATTTGTACGCAATCGTCAGCCCTGGCGTTATTTCGATTAAATTTGAAATAATCAGTTTATTAAAAATATCGATATTCACACATGAGGCCCCACCCTATTTACGTTCAGGATGTAGCAATAATTGCAGCGCCATCGCGCTCCTAGTAATGTTATTAAGCCGAGCAGGCATTACAACGGTTATGCAGCTCACTCAAATGCGGTATCCGAACGCCGCCGTCGCCATACAACTCAGGAAGAAAAGGAACTTCATGAAATTAAATGTTATTAAGATTTCTGCTTCGTTACACGCTGTTACGTTTTAAATGCGAGGATCGTTTTCCGGTTTTTAACAAATTTAAAATGAATAAGTTCCTACCTTAGTTTAATACTAGCTGAGCCCGCGACTTTGTCCGCGTGAAATTTAAGTTAGCAAAAAAGCCCGATCCCGCGTTCTGAGCCCGCGCGACACGACCCATTTTTTAAAATTTTGTTTTTCCACAATAAAAGTAGCATAAGTTACTGCTTATAACAACATCTATCTACCAGTGGAAGTCCCGTCAAAATCGGTCCAGCCGTTTCGGAGATACTCTTTGATTTCATGTGTTTTTATTTTTTTATGCGGAACCCTAATTGTTTTTTTCTAAAATTAAAGTAGCCTAAGTTACTCCTTAAAACATCAGCAATCTGTCAGTGAAGGTCCCGTCAAAATCGGTCCAGCCGTTTCGGAGATTACCCGGAACAAATACACAGACAGACAGACAGACAGACAGACAGACAGACAGACAGACAGACAGACAGACAGACAGACGGACGGACAGACACAAAAATTTTAAATCGCGTTTATGTTATAGTTGTCGTATGTACTTACATAAGCATTTAGTGAAAAGGTGTTATTTTGATATTACAAACAGACATTCCAATTTTATTTATTTGTATAGATGATAAAGCCTTTCAATGATAACTAACCTGTCATAGGATACAGACTGTTTAGTTAAAAAAGTAATATGCAACTAACAACATGAGTTCGACTCAAATCAGTTACTATAGAATAGAATAACTCTTTATTGTACCAGAGTTCTAATTTGACATTGTAACATAATAAAACATTAGTATGTCAATATCTACCGGAGATTGGGACTCTCACTGTGTCTTCAGTAAATACAGACATTGTCCGATGATAAAAAAGGTGCTAATGACATTATTTCTAAGCCAATGTTAATAACGTGGCTTATAAAGAAACAAAGTGAAACACAAACCTAATCACAAGTAAGTTCAATAGGTGCTCCCGCTCCCGATCGCAAGGGACACAGGTTTCATGGAGATGCTTTTCGACGATATAAAAAGAAATATATTTTTTTTTGTGGAAAATGTTATTTCCTTTACAGCTTAGATTTCTTACCGTTTATTCTTGAAAGTATTCGGAAAATTAAAATGTGGGTATAACAAATATATGCGCACACACTTATCATTTCGAGTTCCGTATACAACTGTTGAATTACTTAACATTTCTCACATAAAATAACAGCAAAAGTTCAAAGTAGTTCCAAATTTGATGTACCTATTACTGTAGTCTTCCATATAAGGAGATACAATGTGAGTGACTTATGGTCGAGAGTTAAAACATTATTGATTTTATCTGATATTTTCAACTATTACTAATCGACTCCATAGATCTCATATTCAAACATCTGTAAAAACTTGGTTCATTTGGTCGAATGCATCGAGAATTTTAATACTTTCCTTTATCTTGAACTCTACTTGTTAGACCTTATCGAGCACGCCCAATAAGTTCCTTTATTTTATTACCATTTCATTTCTCTATGTATTTGAATAATTTATTATTATAACGAATGGTCCACAGGCGTGAAATTAGCATGGACATAGAGAATGAGTAGAATTTACATGAATAGATATTGATACCAATATTATATGGGTTCAAAATAAGCTAACTCGCTTCAAGAATATAGTAGAGTATTTTTCCCGTATATATACATCTTCATAAAATGATGGCACAAAAATCTTCACTTAATGTTCAAGCTTATAAAAATACAATAATTCTCTACCTCTACCCAGTCGCGGGGGTGACGCATTCGAGTCGCGCCAACAAATCCGGCTTATGATTGCATTATTAAATTTGCAAACGGTTTATTGCATTACACGGCACGGGAATCTCGAGGATTCTGCTTATTTCAAACGGTTTGCTTTTCACTGCATTTATTTTTGTTTTCGTTGTTTTTGAATAACATTGATTTATTATAAGCTAAGTACTCTTTTTACAATATATACAAGACTTTCTTTTGAATTCAGCGTATTTAGTTAAGTTATGGAAAGGTATTTTTCATACTAAACTACTACAATTATTAAGGCACTTTAATAACATTATATTCTGTTTTAGATTCAATTTATAATATCGCATCGTTACCATGCCAAACTATCTCCATGCCGTGTTACGGTAGGGCTATGTTCTTCGCCAGAACTCCATCTATTGAAAAATAATAACATTATTTACTATACTATTTTCCTAAAGAACCTCTTCTACATTTTCAGTTGAAAGAAAATGGGTTTTCGGTTTTCATTGTAATTCAAAAAATACTATCTAGATGGCGCAAGTACAAACTATGGCATAGCGCTCGTAGGGGTGGGTTTGAAGCGAACCCTTCAGTGTTCATGGTTATTCTAAAGATGGCGCGATTTATTGAGACTGAAAATATATTTTCAGGAAGCTTTACGGCTGCTGATTTATTTCGGCTTATCTAATGCAGATGGAACTGTTCTATTAAAATTAAGTTATTCTTCTCGCTCGTAATAAGGTATCATCAGTTAGCTGCAGACTTTATTTTTCATCCAGGACCTACAAAATGTATCGTTATATCGTAGTACGTACCATGTAGTAGTAGTAGGTACGTTTTAGAGATTCACCTTCTGATATATGTATAATTATGCACGTAACTATAGAACACAGGAAACGACTCCACCATGGCTCTACCACATTATTTTAAAAGATTTTGAATACCAAAATGTCATTATATTGAAATAAACGATAATGGCCGCATTACTCCTCGAAGTGATTCATATCTGCAGAGAATAGAAATACTCCTAGTTGAACAGAAACACCTATTTTACACTACATTTATTTTGCGGCCACTACAAAAGAATACAGCTCTTAACTCTTCGGAATATAATAGTGTGTGGGTGAACACATATTTTAGTTTGTATCTTTTACACGTTCGCGAGTACGAGTACGTGCCGAGGTGGGTAAAGTTGTTGCGTCTTGTTGCCACGCGTTTGGCAGATTGGATTTGTTTCCCCGCATGCTAATATAATGTAGCTACGTGAGCACTGGCCCGGATTACCAGAAATGGGAGCAAAAATGCCTCTCCATTTGTATATTTTAGGACGAAATAAATACCATTACGTTTGAGGCTGCGTTTCAAAAGCAATTGTCTCGTCTCGCCGCGTTTTATGTACCCAAGTAATATTTTATTAAATGTCCTGTGTTGAGTCTGATAAAGCCCGACCTTTGTTGTTGAAGGGAAATGTTCTTCGGTGAAGTGTTGAAATGTAGAGAAAAGGTTTCGGGTGTTGACACAGCGGTATTGATTTTGGAATGTGTACCTAATGTCTTTGTTCATTGAGTACGTAGGTGCCATCAAGGATATTATTATTTCTAGGAAACCTTAAAGATCATTTTCGCAAGAATATATTAGCTCTAGGACCACGGCATACCTGCTTCATTACTGGCCTGGCTAGTACTTACATAGAGCGGTATTTATGCTCGAAAAGTTACATAGATAAGTTATATTAGAACTCTACCATCCAGTCCACGTATGAGCAATAAAGTACTAATGGCCGAGGAAGCGATTCTATTGTATTTAATTGTTCCATATTCATGATTGCGTTCCATTGCGGTTGTAACTTACCTACTTGAGATTTCTATTGAGATACTTTAATGTTTTACTTCAATAATTATACTATCCAGGGTTACTTGTAAATTCAACTTATATAATAAATACATATCGACAGACTAACACACCATCTGTATGGTCCCAAACTAAGCAACGCTTGTTCTATGAGACAACAATGGACTGTGGGCGATCCCAGTCACGCCCAGAACAGGCCAAATTAAGAAAAGGCCTTTTCCGAAATTAACCCCGACGGAAATCAAATCTCAACCACCCGGTGCAGTAAACCGAGTGGCCTACGCTCAAACCACTACGCCAAGCGGTCATTATTCCTTGCATGAAGTAATGGAGGACCTATACTTCAAAATAAATATCGATATTTCGATGTCATTCGTTGATTCGATCGATCCGCCATACTTCACAACTGTTTGCGAAACTATAAACGTTTAGCTAATTATAATATTATTTTGCAATTATTTGGTGGCTCGTGTTAATCGTAACAGATTTTAAGTAGGTATATAATTACGCGTTTGATTTTTTTATCATCCTAATTCAAACTAGCACCAAGTTGATTCCAAACTGCCAAATTAGTAAGAAACTAGCTGTGCCCGCGACTTCGTCCGCGTGGAATTTAATTGACAAAGTTTCATACAAACTTCCATCCCCTATTTTATCCCCTTAGGGGTAGAATTAATCAAAATGCTTTCTTAGCGGATGCCTAAGTCATAACATCTACCTACATGCCAAATTTCAGCCCGATCCGTGCAGTGGTTTGGGCTGTGCGTTGATAGATCACTATGTCAGTCAGTCAGTCAGTCAGTCATCTTTGAATTATATATTTAATATATAATAAACTAAACACAATGTTGCATAACCTATCAATTTCATATGAACATTCGTGTTTCAGGATATCTCATTTTCCAACATTTCTGCTCCAGTTGGTTCGTTGTACAATGCGATAAGTTTCGAATGCAAACCCATAGCCGTATGTCTCTGTGTAACTTTAATTGGATTGTTACGTACGTGTCTTTTACAACTCAATAATAATAGTAACTCATCGTCTAACAATGTCAAATCGTTTATTTTGTTAAGGACTACAGGGGATGACCTACTAATTGCAGTTTTATACCGGATCAGAACGCGACCTGGACTGAGAAGATCCGGCAAGAAACTTAGTGGTCATGTCATCTAATTATTAAATTTTATATTACGTCATGCAATTAATGAGTAGTATGTGTAGGTACTTTGGTAAATAGAATAGCTTCAGTGTGTTGCCTTACAAGGATTTAATAAAGTGATACGGACTAGTACGACAACAATTATTGACAATAGATAGATATTTAGAGCTGTTCAGTCCCAAGCTGATTTATTTACTTAAATAATCCAAAATTTTGTAGTTACCCTTTGCGCAGATTAGAGACGTATATTGTTAAGACACCGATTTAGTAGATGACTCGTTGTCCGCCAGTTATTCGAATCTGCGCTCCTTCAATCTGTTGAACGGTTGGAATATTCCTGAGCATCCCCTCCAGCAGAACAGTCGTGATGGTGTAACGTAAATCATACAGCTAGGTGCAAATTTTGTAATATCTAGCAATTTCATACAAAACTTACGCAACACATCGTGCCTTTGTTTCAGTATTTCTCTCATGGACATGTGTTGAAACTGAAAAGGTAGTAACAGTATAATTATGACTGGCTATAAATATAGTCCTTATGGGTTTGGAATTGAGTCCAGAATTGTAGGAGCGTGAGTGGTGAAGTGATAAGCGCGAGCTTTAAATGCGCTTCGATTTCTGTACACGAATTTCATAGCGGCAGCTCGAAAACAGTGTGTAAAATGTATTCCTTTGTTACTCGATGAATTAAAATCGAGCCCTTGTCTGCGGAGCATATTAGTATAATATAATAATGAAATTCGCAATCTGCTTACACACTCACACAGCTTGGTTTGATGTTCAACTGAGAGGGACAAAGTTATGCGAAGAAATTAAATACATTGACGACCGCTTGGCGCAGTGGTTCGAGCGTAGGCCGCTCGGTTCACTGCACATGGTGGTTGCGGGTTCGATACCCGCCGGCCTAATTTTCGCAAATGGCCTTTTTGTAATTTGTTCCATGTCTGGGTGTCACTGGGATCGCCTCCAGTCCATTGTACGGTACCCATAGTACAAGCGTTGCTTAGTTTGGGACCATACAGTCGGTGTGTCAGTCTGGCGATATTTATGTAGATATCTCTCAACCGGGTGTCAGATAGCTACCGGGAGTTCTGTTTCCAGTGCATTTCACGAGAACCCCTGTAGGTACAGTCAACGATAAAAACGAGCCCTAAAAAAACAATCCTAATAATTCCTACGACAATAACGACGTCACAGTTACTCCAAGCGTATAGCAGGCCCTTAGTCCACAGCAATATGCAAGCGACGACTGCACGGACGTGTAAATTGTTAAAGTTGGAACGCGGTTGCAATTTTCACAGCTGTATAGCAGCTGTATTGTCAGCGAGTATAACAGGCTAGGGTTGCGATGGATGCGATCTCTTTGGCGTTTGGGCACGTTCTGCCAACGATTGGGTGGTGTTGCGTCATGCAATATTAAATATGGTATTATATTATTTGATTTTTGTGGATCTCTTTGCATTTATATTGCTATTTATAGAAGTTATACATACTTTAATCACGTTATTAGGCATTGTAGAGTTAGGTCATCTGATGTTAATAGTGTACACAATATTTAAACTTTGCGTCGAAAAGTTCGAGATCTATTTTTAAACAGCTATCCTAGCGATAAGATAAGATCATCAATTGCGCGTATTATTTATATTTACCACGGTATTATTATGTTCCTTGTTATGTCTAATTCAAATTCTGGTGTGGCTACAATAAAGAGTTTTTCTGTTCTAGTGGGGCTGTTAAGGCATCATTCTCTATGTCCCGTCTAAGCATCACTTCGTATGACTCTACATTGAAAGTAGAATGTGACTGTAACCTCTTTGGCAATCTCAGAAACAATTCAAACTTAAACTTCGTACAATAACCTATGTATACATTAGTTGCAGCTGTCAGCTTTCGTGCAACGATTAAGGAACTCATTCGAGCCGGAACTGGGATTCGCTCTGTTTCTCACATTAGTTCGATACCGATAAATTCGGGCGCTTGCTAGGAACCAGCTGGAAAATCGTTAGAACCTGCTGTTGCCGACTGTATCGTGACGTCACGTGTCACGAGTTATGCAACTGATCCATATTGCATTATTATGTTTAACTATTATTTGTTAGAATAATATAATAACTTAGCCCTTTTAGCCACTCCTGGGCACGGGCCTCCCCTCAACACGAGGGGGATTCAAGCCATAATCCACCAAGCTGGCAGATGCGGGATGGCGGATTTCACATGTCTTTCCAAAATTGGTTAGATTAAGACATGCAGGTTTCCTCACGATGTTTTCCTTCACAGTAAGCAAGTGATAATCATATAGAAATTATGATTCGTAAATAGATTTCGAAAAATTCAGAGGTTCGAGCCGGGGTTTGAACCCAAGACGCGTGCTTAACCAATCGGCTATCACTGCTCCATTTGCTATGGCTTGTCACACGTGGTTCACGGCAACTGTGTGAGCGAGACGTATTAGATTTACGCGGGAGTGACAGAGACAGGTCATTGTACGAATTTCTTCGTGATCAGCGACCGTGCCATAGTAATATATGTAAATGACTGTACTTACTTATTTATAAATACTTAACAAGTCGAGTGAAAAAATAACAATTTTAAATATTACTCGCATTTCGATTCGATATAATAATACAGAACAAATCCTCGTATTCATCACCTTCTAAATAAAATATGGCCGTCATCAACTTTGGCAAAAACTATCATAATGACTACAATGAATCCCTCGAATAACTGGCTGTTTCCATTAGACCATAGATGAGAAGCGACGTGAATTAAAACAAACAATGTACCAACGAATTGGTCCAATCTCTCCGAGATTCACACAATAAATCGACGTACGAGCATACAGTTAATATTCTCGAACAAAGACTCTAATAAAAAGGGACAAGAAACAAATTGCCTAATTTCTCTTTATGTATACAGAATGAGCTCGAACTTGCTCAAATTGGCCGTTAAACACACTAAAACAATTTGGTGTGAAGGCGGGAAACCTTACGAGGGATGCCTTTTAAGTTTTGTCGTTTGAAGAAAAAAACACAACTAGAACCTTATAGTACTTTTTATTGTTTTTCAAAGTATTCACCACGTAGCTTAATACACTTTTCCATTCGCTCAAACCAGTTATTATAACATTTATTCCACTGTAAAGTGGGGGTGTTCAAAATGGCTGACTTGAAAGCGTCGACTGCTTCTTCACTGGACTGGAACCTTTGACCACGAAGACTTTTCTTAATTTTAGGAAATGTAAAAAAATCGTTAGGGCTTAGGTCAGGACTGTATGGAGGATGGTCAAGAATTTCTACTTTTTCCTGCTTCAATTACTCAATCGTTTGACGAGCGCTGTGTGAACTTGCATTGTCGTGGTGCAGGATGATGCGTCGCTTTGAGTTAGATTTTCGAAGTTCGGCGATGACTTGTGGTAAACAAACTGTGGTATACCACTCTGCGTTAACCGTTCTACGATCATCAAGTGCAATAGTCGCAACATGGCCGGTTTTTCTAACGAACGTGGCCACCATCTTCTTTGAAGTGCTTCGAGAACGAACAACTTTAGTCGGCTTTGGCTCGTCTTGAAAGACCCAGATTGTAGATTGTTGTTTGGAATCAGGATCGTAGGCATAGATCCAAGATTCGTCACCACTGATGATGTCGTAGACGTGATTTGACTCTCCTCGGTTGAACCTTTGCAGAGTTTTCTTACACCATCTGACGCGGGCCGCCTTGTGATCGTCGGAAAGCAGATGCGGTATCCAACGGCAAACTAGCTTTCTTACACCAAGCGCTTCATGCAAGATCTTCTGAATGGTTGTCCCTGAGATGCCTAATAGAGCCTCTATCTCTCGATACGTCACATGACGATCTTCGAGAATTAGTTGTCTCACTCCAATGATGTTATCTTCAGTGAATGCAGATTTTGGGCGACCTTCGCGAGATTTGTCACTAACACTAGTATGTCCACGTTGGAATTCTAAATACCAGCGTTCGACAGTCCGCAGACATGGGGCTTCATCCCTGAACACAGATATTAGCTCTTCAAAACACTGAAGCCGTGTCAGGCCTCTTCTAAAGTTGTAGAAAATTATTGCACGAACATTTTCCTTAGAAAGATTCATTTTCGTACGTAACCTGACAGATTCTAATCGACGCTGTGACTAAACAATAACATTAATCCTAATACATTCAACTGTTTTGAGATTCGAAATTTAAACACATTCGAATATAGAACAGTTCCAAATTCAAAATTGCCGGGAATTATGGAAACGACAGAACTTAAAAGGCATGCCTCGTATTAGAAGGTTTAATCTAGAAGGCGCCTGAAAGCAAACACACCATGTTTAATTTTTGAATAAATCATAAAAGCAACTTTGAACCTTTATGTTAGGGAATAAGATCTACCTTTAGCATATTAATTTTACTATATAAGACAGAGTATATTTACATCCAAATATACTGGATCTCACTGTATAACATAATTTCATTTCTTCATTATTTCACGTAATTACCTATACGTTAAACTTTTTATGATTACAAAACGTTTAGTAAAATACTAAAAGGTATAGATAGGATCTACTCAAATCTCGGTGAAGTTTTTTTACCACATGCACAGGTGTTTACTAGGTACTTAATATTGAGTTAAACCTGCGGCTATTAAACATGAATTGATTAGAAAAAGGATTAAGTATAGTGAAATATTGCTTAACCCTTAATAACCTAGAGTTTCAATTTTGATACCAATCTTTTAAACCGAATGTTCACATTAGTATTAGTTTTTTTTTATAGGTTGGCTGTACGTATTTTACTGTTGTATAATATTCTTTCCAACGAAATTAAAAAAAAAAATCAAATGTCATTATTGTTTTATTTTATCTATGACATATTACTTACGCGGCAAAGTGAACATTTTATTAAAAGTTTTGTTGAATACAAATTTGATATATTTTCTTTTTCTGAAGAATAAAAACTTTTTTTAAATAAATACTTTTGAGGTAAGTGAATATATTATTTCCGCTATGATATAATTATTTTTTGCGAGTGCATGTTTTACTTGAAGGAACTAGTGCTATTTTTGTGAGTATCAATTTTGGTACTTCAGGCATTCCGCCCTACATAAAACCTACCTACTGATTAAAGAATTAGCTACAGAATTAGAAATGCGTGATACTCTGCAGCGGCGCCACCATGATAAAAAGTGACAAATCATAGTGGGAAAAAATGTACGAATAACGTATATAATGTACGTATATCGTATTTTAATGTACCTTTCCCAGGTACCGAGATAATTGACATTTTTAGTGGCGCCGCTGGGGAGTATGCTCTCCAGCGGCGCCACCTGGTTCTCATACTTATGAATGATATTGGCTGCTAAATTTTATTGGAAATAAATGTACCTATGCAGTCTACTATGTACATGTCAAAAAACATCAATATTATACAGTAGTTTAATTTATTTTGATCATTTATATTACCCTAAAAACGCCCGAACAGCTTAGGTTCACATACCTAGCACCGACAAAGCTAATGGTATTAGCAACTATATTCTATTGGAAATAAATGTTTGGACGCTAAATAAGAAGTACATGTTAAAAGATATAATTATTAGACGGTAGTTTATTTTTTTCATTTATTTAAAGTTGTCCTAAAAATGGCCGTTTACAGTTGATATTCACATGCCTGGTACTTACAAAGTATTATGGTTTAGCAACTATATTCTATTGAATATATATATACGAATCCTGTATGTTATTTATAAGTTAAAAATTATCATTATAAGACGATTGATTAATTTATTTCAATTAATTAATTTTACCTTAAAACTCCCGTATACGGGTGAGGTTCACATACCTAGCACCGACAAAGCTAATCGTATTAGTAACTATATTCTATTGGAAATCAATGTTTGAACGCTATATGAGAAGTACATGTTAAAACATATAATTATAAGACAGCAGTTTATTTTTTTTCATTAATTTTATGTTCCCCTAAAAATGGTCGTATACAGCTGAGGTTCACATGCCTGGTACGAACAAAGTATTATGGTTTAGCAACTATATTCTATTGACTATATATATACGAATCCTGTATGTTATTTATAAGTTACAAATTATCATTATTCAAATCGTTTATTTTGTTTAGGCCTACGGGGGCACTTACAAATTGTCAATTTTACATAGTTTTTTTTCTTATATCTACAACCGGATCGGAACGCGACCTCGACTGAGAAGATCCGGCAAGAAACTCAGCGGGCTTGTCTTTTACATGTCATTTTTTTTTTTTAATCGCCAGTTGCTTATATTCAATAATTACAAAGGGTAGTAGATATTAACATAAATATTATAATAGCTCCAGTGTTTGTGCCTTTTGATGTTACCAAGAATTACACAAATAATTCGGACTAGTAGGGCAATACACGCTACGCTTTGACATTATTATTGACTGTCGAGATTTGAGCTGCTTACTCCCAAGCTGATTTATCATGCAAATAATCCGATATTTTGTAATAACCCTTTGCACTGAGTTTAGTTTTAATTAGGGTTTTAAACTTATTGATAGGTAAATCTCGGATTTCATTGGGAAGCTTATTGTAAAAACGTATACATTGTCCCATAAAAGAATGACTTATTCTGTGGAGACGAGTTACATGTACGGATAGCTGGTGCTTATTCCTTGTATTAATAGAATGAGCGTCGCTCCTTTTCTCAAAATTATTTGCATTTTTTTTAACGTACATGAGATTTTCATAGATAAATTGTGACACAACAGTAAGAATATTTATTTCTTAAAAATTTTCTCTGAGGGAGATTCTTGGAGCTAGATTGTAAATAGCTCGTATAGCTCTTTTCTGCAGAACAAAAATGGAGTTTAAGTCAGCAGAGCATCCCCAGAGCAGTATGCCATATGACATAACGCTATGGAAATAACTAAAATAAACAATTCTAGCTGTTTCAACGTCGGTTAAGTGCCTGATTTTTTTAACAGCATATGCCGCACTGCTGAGTTTACCCGACAATTTTTTGATATGAGGACCCCATTGCAATTTTGCATCTATAGAGATCCCTAGAAAGACAGTTTCCTCCACAAGGTCCAATTCTGCTCCATTTAGTCGTATATTGGTTCCTACTTGTCTCACATTTGGCGTTGAGAACTTTATACATTTCGTTTTATTCTCATTAAGTAGAAGATTATTTACATTGAACCAATCTACAACTTTAGCGAGTGCGTTGTTCACATCGTCATAATGTAAAAGCTGTCTTTTAATTTTAAATAATAAATTTCATATTTTTTTTTTTATAATCTTCGCCAGAGTCAAAGGACGAACGGCGGCGCGGCGCACCTCAGCTATAAACGGGCGTTTTCAAAGTAGCTTTAAATTTAATAAAATAAAATAAAATAAACTGCTGTCTTATAATTATATGTTTTAACATGTACTTCTCATATAGCGTTCAAACATTGATTTCCAATAGAATATAGTTACTAATACGATTAGCTTTGTCGGTGCTAGGTATGTGAACCTCACCCGTATACGGGAGTTTTAAGGTAAAATTAATTAATTGAAATAAATTAATCAATCGTCTTATAATGATAATTTGTACCTTATAAATAATATACAGGATTCGTATATATATATTCAATAGAATATAGTTGCTAAACCATAATACTTTGTAAGTACCAGGCATGTGAATATCAACTGTAAACGGCCATTTTTAGGACAACTTTAAATAAATGAAAAAAATAAACTACCGTCTAATAATTATATCTTTTAACATGTACTTCTTATTTAGCGTCCAAACATTTATTTCCAATAGAATATAGTTGCTAATACCATTAGCTTTGTCGGTGCTAGGTATGTGAACCTAAGCTGTTCGGGCGTTTTTAGGGTAATATAAATGATCAAAATAAATTAAACTACTGTATAATATTGATGTTTTTTGACATGTACATAGTAGACTGCATAGGTACATTTATTTCCAATAAAATTTAGTAGCCAATATCATTCATAAGTATGACAACCAGGTGGCGCCGCTGGAGAGCATACTCCCCAGCGGCGCCACTAAAAATGACAATTATCTCGGTACCTGGGAAAGGTACATTAAAATACGATATACGTACATTATATACGTTAATCGTACATTTTTTCCCACTATGATTTGTCACTTTTTATCATGGTGGCGCCGCTGCAGAGTATCACGCTTAGAAATAGCTAAAGAGCTATAAAAACTTATTGAACTTCCGATTCATTATTTTTCTGCATAGCTTGGTGTTGGGATTACTTTTATTTTTATTTTATTATAGAAATTTATCAAAAATGCGACCAGAAGAGATTGAGAGTATATTGAAGCGGTTAGAAAATGGTGAAATTTCGGAAGACGATTCCACCGACACTGAAGATGACATAGACTATTATTCGAGCCAAAGAGATCGTCTGATGGAGCTAGAAGATGAAGAGGATGTAGGTAATTTTCCCGCTGACCCAAACTTGGATGCAGATCCACCTGCAGCAAACGTAGATACCGACATGCAACATAATTTAGAGACTGTTGAACGAAGCCCAACTCCTACAACCAGCAGCCAGAACAACCTGCAAACTGCACCTTTCAACTCTAGAAACTTAGTGTGGAGGGTAAAGAATATGGACATAGTCCAAAATGCTTTCCAGTTTGCTGGAAACACTGAGTATTCACAAGAAATTATGAACTTAGACACTCCTTTTCAGTTTTTTTCTTATTTTTTCGGGGAAGAAATTTTGAGATTTCTAGTGGACGAGTCAAATAAATATGCCTTCCAAAAGAATCCCAACTTTACAGAACCTGTAACTGTCTTAGAATTACGTAAATTTATTGGAATTCTTATTTTTACTAGTGTATATCATTATCCTAGTGTCAGGTCATACTGGTCAAACATTACAAAGTTTGAACCCATAGCACAAACAATGAATCGCAACAGATTTGATAAAATTCGACAAATTTTTCACATGAATGACGACTCTAAACATTTGCCCATTGATCATCCCCAGCACGACCGACTGCATAAAGTAAGACCAGTGATATACTATTTGAACAATAAATTTATTACTGTACCATTTGAGCATCGTCTATCACTAGACGAGCAAATGTGTTCAACTAAAATTAAACATTTTATGAAACAATACTTACCCAACAAGCCCCATAAGTGGGGATTCAAATTATACGTTTTATGCTCTCTGTCTGGGTATGCCTACAGTTTTGAGATTTACTCAGGAGCTAAGGACATAGACCGTTTACCTGGCGAACCAGACCTCGGAGCTGTATCGAATACAGTTATTCGATTGTTACGACCAGTACCAAGGCACGTCAATCATATAACTTATTTTGTCAATTTTTATACGAATATTCCTATGCTACATCACTTGACCAACGAAGGTATTTATTGTCTTGGAACAGTACAGAGAAACAGGCTTGGAAAGTCGTGCAAGTTGCCGGAGAAACGGGAAATCATGAAGTCTAACGTACCCAGAGGAACATATCACGAAAATGTGGCCTCTCACGAAGGCCACGAATTTTCGGCCACAAGTTGGAAAGACAACAAACAAGTACTATTACTTTCCACGTATGTTGGCGCTGAACCAGCGGATACTATAACCCGCTACGAAAAAAAACTAAAGGCCAATGTTCAAGTATCATGTCCTCGGGTCATAAAAGAATATAATGCACACATGGGCGGCGTTGATTTGATGGATAGCTTCATTGGTCGATATCGCATCCGCATAAAGTCGAGAAAGTGGACAACGAGGCTCTTCTACCACTTGTTAGACATGACTGTCATCAATGCTTGGGTACTATACAAAAAGGTAAACACAATGAAAGGAAAACTTCAGAAGAATATTATGAAGTTAGCAGATTTTAGAACTGAGCTTGCCGATACTTTATGTAGATATCAAAGTCACTCGAAAAATAAAAAGGGAAGACCCAGTACCAACAGTCGACAAGACACTACAGTACCTTCTAAAAGACCCCGGACAGGTGTACAAGTACTACCCTCTAGTGACGTGCGTTGCGATTTTATTGGTCATGAAAAAATATTTATGGATTCTAGAAATAAGTGTAAATTTAATAATTGTAGGAAACTTACCTCCTGGTTCTGTAAAAAGTGTAAAGTGTCGTTATGCGATAATAAAAACAATCAATGTTTCGCATTATTTCATGCATAGGTATATCTGACTTCTTTATGCTCATACCTACTAAATCTTTTGTCTTAATTTTTCCACACACCGCTGTATACAAACTCAGTGGAGTATGCAGAATCCACCTGTTTACCCTATATGCCTCTTCAATGGATGTATCCCTGCTTGGAGAGTACCGCCCGGGGCACTAGGCGAAGCTTTTAACATGTAATTGCATTAATATGTCCCGGCGTACGACACCTCTGAAATTAGATGAGCCTACAAGCCTTAGAGTTCATGATTGTGTCTTTCAGAGTATGTGATTCACACGAAAGAAGACTGTACATACCTCCTCTTAGTTATTCATTTATTTGTTTCAGATATCTCTACCTATTTATGTCCAACTAGCTGAGCCCGCGACTTAGTCCGTGTGGAATTTTGAGCCTTTCTTAAGGGATGTCTACGTCATAGTAGCTTTATGCCTGCAAAGTCTCAGCCCGATCGGTTTAAAATTGACAAAGTTTCATACAAACTTTCATCCCCTATTTTATCCCCTTGGGGGTGGAATTAAATAAAATCCTTTCTTAGGGGATGTCTACGTCATAGTAGCTTAATGCATGCAAAGTCTCAGCCCGCTCGGTTTAAAATTGACAAAGTTTCATACAAAGTTTCATCCCCTATTTTATCCCCTTGGGGGTGAAATTAATCAAAATCCTTTCTTAAGGGATGTCTCCGTCATAGTAGCTTTATGCATGCAATGTATCAGCCCGCACGGTTTAAAATTGACAAAGTTTCATACAAACTTTCACCCCCTATTTTATCCCCTTGGGCCTTGGCATTGGGGGTAGAATTAATCAAAATCCTTTCTTAGCCTACGATGCCTACGTCATAACGTTTACCTGCATGCCAAATTTCAGCCCGATCCGTGCAGTGGTTTGGGCTGTGCGTTGATAGATATGTCAGTCAGTCACCTTTGAGTTATATATATATATAGATTTATAAACATTTTAAAAGTTACAATTGATTTAAAATTCTAAATCTATTTTATTTTATTTTATCTTAATTTTATTAAATATAATTTGTATTCTAAATTGATCACAATCCTACTAATATTATAAACTAGCCGTGCCCACGGACTTCGTCCGCGTAGTATTTAACTTAACAAAAATTTCAGGATTAGCGGGATAAAAAGTATCCTATATGTTAATCCCGGTTATAAACTATCTGTGTTCCAAATTTCATTCAAATCCGTTCAGTAGTTTTTGCGTGAAGGTGTAACAAACATACATACATACATACATACATCCACACTCACAAACTTTCACATTTATAATATTAGTAGGATGTGAAAGTTTGTGAGTGTGGATGTATGTATGTATGTTTGTCACTCCTTCACGCAAAAACTACTGAACGGATTTGGATGAAATTTGGAACACAGATAGTTTATAACCGGGATTAACATATAGGATACTTTTTATCCCGATAATCCCGAAATTATTGTTACGTTAAATACTACGCGGACGAAGTCGGGGGGCACAGCTAGTATTCTATAAATTCGGAACTAATAAATTTTACAAAACGAAACGAAATAAGAAGCTTTGTGGATATGAATATTTTTATAGGTAAGTACCTACTTTGATGGAGATCAAGTATAGTAAGTATGTGCAAATAATTTTTGTAGAAAATCTAACAAATTTTTGAAGGATATGTGAAATCCGCCAACCCGCTCCACACCAGCGTGGTATTATTTATTATTATATATATATATATTTTCATTTTTTTTATTCTCTGCAAAAATAAACTTTACCAGACTTTTTTTAAACTAGTTTAGAAGGCTTTGTAAATATCGATTGCCAACATTTGGTGCACCCGTCTAGGTCTAGCGATTCCCTGTGCAGAGTGGTATCGATCATCCCCGACATCGACCACTGTTGTTGACATACCCCATCGTTCCGAGCAGCGTCGTAGGCCTGCAGCTGCAAGTATTTTCATTTTCGATTTACCGCATCTCCGAGATAGCACATCGGCTAGTAATTGAACCGCGGACGTCTTTGATATATCGGCTCTTTTATCGGATTGGACCGACGCAATAACAGACCGTTGATTGCTTCCAAGTAGACTCGGAAGATTGATTATTTTCTCGTTACAGCGTCTGTGTCCACCGCTGTTTTCTGTACATTGTCTCGTATGGTTTTAATTTTTCGTTTTATATTTATGTGTTATTGAAGCAACGTGTGTACGAGTGTTTACAGTTTATTATTATTGAAAAGGTTTTTCGAAATGGCTTATCCTTCTTATTATATTTATAACAGGTGCTGAAATATTACGACAACATTCAGAGTGGCGTAATTTGAATATTTCAATTCGCGTTGTAAATAGTATTTTTTTAAAGACGCTCGTAACAATGGGATGACCGCTGGCCGTGTGTGTTTATACCCCTAAATCGGTATTCCGAAAACAGCGAACATTAATGTGAAAATATTGTCGGTCAAGCGCGCCGCCCGTCCGCAGTTGCCAAAGCTCATAAATAAACAAAACTGGATGCTCTGTCGAAAAGTTCACTGAAAAAAGAACTGGAAACGTATAATTTACAACCCGGCATTCAGTTGAGTTTTAATTAACCGTACAATGGTTCGGCGCGAACAAACCGTGCGATTTGTATCAAAATATTAGTTAAACTAGATAAAGTTTCGTGGGTTGATTGCGTAGCAAATTTTGGGCTAAGTTATATGTTTTAATTTGGTATGTAAGTTCTTAGTATAATCCTACTAATATTATAAATGTGAAAGTTTGTGAGTGTGGATGTATGTATGTATGTATGTATGTATGTTTGTTACTCCTTCACGCAAAAACTACTGAACGGATTTGGATGAAATTTGGAATACAGATAGTTTATACCCGGGATTAACATATAGGATACTTTTTATCCGGATAATCCCGAAATTTTTGTTACGTTAAATACTACGCGGACAAAGTCCGTGGGCACAGCTAGTTAATAATAATGTTAAATCTGTGTACAGTCCTAATCGTACTGGTTATTTTTCTTTAAGTTCACTAACTGTATTGTCCCAAACTAACCAACATTTGTACTGCACTGTACAATGAACTGAGGCAATGCCAGTGACTCCCAGACCAGGGAAAATTACGAAACGAAAATTTCCGAAATTTACCCTCACGGGAATCGAACCCGCAATAGCCGGGTATAGTGAGACGAGTCTACCCCAAGTGGTCGTCGAGATCTATCGAACGAAACGCCTCACTCATCGTGCGAAACGTCGCTACTTTCAAGGATATTCTGTGAGAGGTTGGTGCTACATCGGTAAGCCAGTCCGTATTTGAGCTACATTAACAAATTTGTAGCGTCGCGAGTGTATTCATATTCCTAAAATTCATTTATTTTCAACACTCATTCCATTTCAGTGTTGTAAAAATAGAAAACTACTATTGTAGAGAACACGAGCTTTCAGACCGGTATCCATTACGGTGGCACTTGACATGGCGTATTTCGGACAAAACAAACCTACTTTCATGCATGTTAAGGGTTATTTACATTTGTCATGTTACGCAAATATTTGTGCGAATACGCCATATGAAGTGACACCATTAGGTGCAAATTCCTCAAACACGTCTCGCCAAACCCTTAACGCTTTCACGTTTTTTGACGAAATTAAACACTGTATTAAGCTGACATTTTGTATTATATAAAAGTTTATTTGTTTTGGAACTTAGCTCGGCTCATTTGCATAAATATAGCAACAAACACGATCGCGCCATGTGGGAAGTTGTAGTTTAGGAGCTGGTAGCCAAATCATTATATTTTGAATCGGTGTTATTATTTTTCAAGCTATGATAGTAGGATAATTTTTAAAGAAATTTTGGTATTAACGTAACATGCTTAAGATCAGGCGGACCTTGTTTGCTAGATTTGTTATACAAAAACAAAACACTAGGCTTTATACCTATAGCATTAGCTAGTTTTTCTTTTCAGACGTTCATTTAAAATTTGTGCCAAACCACCAGAAAAAATAGAAAATACTACCTCTTCGGAAATGGTGATGTAAGTACGAAATTCTTACCTGCTTATATTTTGTGATATCTCGTCGCCGCCTCTTCGCCTACATGGAGGCGTGTGAAATGGCAAAGTTCCTGCTGTATAATGAAGATGAGCGAAGACGGGTAATCCCTACATCGGGCCCGAAGTTGCTACAAACCACAGCCGAGCCGGCTTCGAACTTGACTTGTTCGACTTAACACTTATTTTTCAGTCGACGAAGGGTGGAGCTGTGATTTATATTGTTAGTAAACTAGGTATAACGTGGCTTACTCTCCTAACCTATAGTTTTAGTTACTCAGTACCTTAACAAAGTAACTATTTGTTGTCTAAGGACCGTATTCATAAGTGGATCTTCATTCTGAGAGCGATCTTGGAAATGTAATTCTTATCTCATTCCAGTACAAAATGACACGTCAAAAGCTTACTCAAGACCGCTCTCAGACTTGAGATCGATTTATTAATACGAGCGTAAGCCAGTAGAAAATTGTATATTTTATTGCAGGATAGCACAATTCTAATTTTACAGCGAAGGCGCTAATAAGAATCCAAGACGGAGGTCGGCCGAGGAATAAATAATTTTACGACGAATGAGACTTTTCATCCCTCTCTATGAGGAAAACGATAATTTGTTTCTAAAGGAGTGCGAGCTAGTGTTCTCAATCAGACTCGCTCACAAGACGTTATCTATGAATGTTAGACCAAGCATTGAACTCTGGTCGATATTACGGGGTCATTAAATATGCATGATTTTCAGACATAACTCCGTAAAGTTACATAGTGATAGTATAATTATACTGTCACTATATACGTCCACCTACTAAATAATTCTGTTTTATTTTAACCATACTTAATTAAGTGGAAAGTAAACTCAATGATTGCAGAAATAAATTGTCAATTGGAACTCATGGTTGTAATTGCATAGTAAACAATTTGGTAGCCATTTTGATTTGTTCAAAATGCATACTAAAATAGATCGCTAGTTTGTTTACATTGTTTTAAAAGTCTGTTTTAGTGCGTGATACTCAGCAGCGGCGCCACCATGATAAAAAATGACGAATCATAGTGGGAAAAAATGTACGATTAACGTATATAATGTACGTATATCGTATTTTAATGTACCTTTCCCAGGTACCGAGATAATTGACATTTTTAGTGGCGCCGCTGGGGAGTATGCTCTCCAGCGGCGCCACCTGGTTCTCATACTTATGAATGATATTGGCTGCTAAATTTTATTGGAAATAAATGTACCTATGCAGTCTACTATGTACATGTCAAAAAACATCAATATTATACAGTAGTTTAATTTATTTTGATCATTTATATTACCCTAAAAACGCCCGAACAGCTTAGGTTCACATACCTAGCACCGACAAAGCTAATGGTATTAGCAACTATATTCTATTGGAAATAAATGTTTGGACGCTAAATAAGAGGTACATGTTAAAATATATAATTATTAGACGGTAGTTTATTTTTTTTTCATTTATTTAAAGTTACCCTAAAAATGGCCGGTTACAGTTGATATTCACATGCCTGGTACTTACAAAGTATTATGGTTTAGCAACTATATTCTATTGAATATATATATACGAATCCTGTATGTTATTTATCAGTTACAAATTATCATTATTCAATTCAAATCGTTTATTTTGTTTAGGCCTACGCGGGCACTTACAAATTGACAATTTTACATATTTTTTTTCTTATATCTACAACCGGATCGGAACGCGACCTCGACTGAGAAGATCCGGCAAGAAACTCAGCGGGCTTGTCTTTTTACATGTCATATTTTTTTTTTAATCGACAGTTGCTTATATTCAATAATTACAAAGGGTAGTAGATATTAATATAAATATTATAATAGCTCCAGTGTGTTGCCTTTTGATGTTAACAAGAATTACACAAATAATTCGGACTAGTAGGGCAATACACGCTACGCTTTGACATTATTATTGACTGTCGAGATTTGAGCTGCTTATTCCCAAGCTGATTTATCATCCAAATAATCCGAGATTTTGTAATAACCCTTTGCACTGAGTTTAGTTTTAATTAGGGTTTTAAACTTATTGATAGGTAAATCTCGGATTTCATTGGGAAGCTTATTGTAAAAACGTATACATTGTCCCATAAAAGAATGACTTATTCTGTGGAGACGAGTTACATGTACGGATAGCTTGTGCTTATTCCTTAATAGAATGAGCGTCGCTCCTTTTCTCAAAATTATTTGCATTTTTTTTAACGTACATGAGATTTTCATAGATAAATAGTGACACAACAGTTAGAATATTTATTTCTTTAAATTTTTCTCTGAGGGAGATTCTTGGAGCTAGATTGTAAATAGCTCGTATAGCTCTTTTCTGCAGAACAAAAATGGAGTTTAAGTCAGCAGAGCATCCCCAGAGCAGTATGCCATATGACATAACGCTATGGAAATAACTAAAATAAACAATTCTAGCTGTTTCAACGTCGGTTAAGTGCCTGATTTTTTTAACAGCATATGCCGCACTGCTGAGTTTACCCGACAATTTTTTGATATGAGGACCCCATTGCAATTTTGCATCTATAGAGATCCCTAGAAAGACAGTTTCCTCCACAAGGTCCAATTCTGCTCCATTTAGTCGTATATTGGTTCCTACTTGTCTCACATTTGGCGTTGAGAACTTTATACATTTCGTTTTATTCTCATTAAGTAGAAGATTATTTACATTGAACCAATCTACAACCTTAGCGAGTGCGTTGTTCACATTGTCATAATGTAAAAGCTGTCTTTTAATTTTAAATAATAAATTTCATAATATTTTTTAAAAATCTTCGCCAGAGTCACAGGACGAACGGCGGCGCGGCGCACCTCAGCTATAAACGGGCGTTTTCAAAGTAGCTTTAAATTTAATAAAATAAAATAAAATAAACTGCTGTCTTATAATTATATGTTTTAACATGTACTTCTCATATAGCGTTCAAACATTGATTTCCAATAGAATATAGTTACTAATACGATTAGCTTTGTCGGTGCTAGGTATGTGAACCTCACCCGTATACGGGAGTTTTAAGGTAAAATTAATTAATTGAAATAAATTAAACAATCGTCTTATAATGATAATTTGTTACTTATAAATAACATACAGGATTCGTATTTATATATTCAATAGAATATAGTTGCTAAACCATAATACTTTGTTCGTACCAGGCATGTGAACCTCAGCTGTATACGACCATTTTTAGGGGAACATTAAATTAATGAAAAAAAATAAACTACCGTCTAATAATTATATATTTTAACATGTACCTCTTATTTAGCGTCCTAACATTTATTTCCAATAGAATATAGTTGCTAATACCATTAGCTTTGTCGGTGCTAGGTATGTGAACCTAAGCTGTTCGGGCGTTTTTAGGGTAATATAAATGATCAAAATAAATTAAACTACTGTATAATATTGATGTTTTTTGACATGTACATAGTAGACTGCATAGGTACATTTATTTCCAATAAAATTTAGCAGCCAATATCATTCATAAGTATGAGAACCAGGTGGCGCCGCTGGAGAGCATACTCCCCAGCGGCGCCACTAAAAATGTCAATTATCTCGGTACCTGGGAAAGGTACATTAAAATACGATATACGTACATTATATACGTTAATCGTACATTTTTTCCCACTATGATTTGTCACTTTTTATCATGGTGGCGCCGCTGCAGAGTATCACGCGTTTTAGTCGCGCTACACATTAATTGTTGCCTATATTAATTAACAGTTTCTTTGCTGCAAGGTTTTTAAAGAAAGATATTGGTAACCATGTTTGCAAAAGACCACGGCTTCGGTCCCTGAGGCAAGCCGAAGATAGAGTAATGTAAAAGCAGTTGCTCAATGTGTGATGACGTCATGGTATTTCAGGGCACGACTTTAACAAATATGATTATTTTCTTCTCTATCGTATTTTTAATTTAATTAATTAATTTAATTTCTTGGTTAATTAATGTGAAAGGAAACTGTACGATGTTTGATAAGTTCAAGACACCTACTGGGTGCTAAAAGGTCCTGGATAACTTTAAGTACTTAATATTGAGGGTTGATAATTTTCTAGGGTGATCAATTTAAACAATGGAATTTCAACTGTATTAATTAACGTTTGCTAGGTAGTAATAAACGTATATTTTTACATATTTATTTTTAAATATTATTTGAACGTAATGCACTTTTTCTATCTAGCTACTCAGTTCACAGATTAAGGAATAAAAAAATGATTACAATTTTATTTTAGTCGTTACAATTTGGTCAAACAATTTTAGTCAATTGAATTAAGTACAATATTTTACAGGCGATTGGAATAGATGTTTACACAGTTACAACATGTTAACCATTCAATAATTTAGTTAATAATAATTGATTATGTACCTATGTAACTTAACTTATTAAGGGTCCGTTAAAAATTAGAATGTAACTTGTATGTTTGCCACCCAAAATTATCAATTAATCTTAAAGAAAAATGTCCACTTTATTATACCTCAAGTTCAACATTAAATAAAGTCGTGGCAGTTTTTTAACTAAAACTATACATAAATTCAAAAGGCCGGAGCGAGCCCAGTACTCGTTGGCGGTAATATATCGTTTCGTTGTCGCCTGGATATTACCCACTGTTGGATATTAAATACGGCTACGTTTTATGCACTATGCACCCATACATATTGCTTTCATGCACATTATATCTATCTTAATATGTTATTGTATGTAAGTAAGCACTAATTTTGAAAATGGCAACCGTTCAAAATAAAAATATAAATCAATATTTTTGTTATCAGATGCGGGTTTTGAAATAAAGTTTTGTTTGTAACGCAATATTAGCGTAAAAATTAATTTATAAACATTATATAATTTAAAAAAAAACATTTTTTAAGGGAGGTCGTCCATTTGATTTTGCCATGGAGCAGTCCCGCTTCGGCCAATAGGATTGCTTCATATCCTCTGCTTCACTCGGTCTAGCTCTACTTGCAGGAAATTAAGCTATCAGTATAGTACAGCCAAGTGGACGGCCACCTTTAATTTTTATTATATTCAATATCCAATATACATTTTGTGGTGTAATAATATCTCATATAATTTTATTGTAACGAATAAAGCTTTTATGAATATTCATTTTAACGTCTAAGTAATAATGTGATGTGTAACGGCGTTATCGCGTCAATAGGATATTAATTTCCATAGCTACGGAACTCGTCCATCAATATCAATACCCCGCCCACTTCAAAATGTTCCATTAATTACCGTTAAAGGTGTTAAAATCCATTCAATTTAGAACATTGTCGATACAATATACTGGAATGAGTATAGAAGTACTAATTAACAATTCCATTATAGTAACAAAAATTCTCTAAAGTCTACGTGTAATCTAGAACAACAATGAAAGCTAAAACAGTCCAATTGACGGCGAAAATGGAATGAGCGTTGCTGTTGCCTCCAACAAGATCGTTCAGTTCGAATTTGTTGATGATTTTACGAACTTTATTACTGAGTTTTTGCTCATTATAGGCATGTATTGTTCTATTCTTCGTTACGTTCTCCAGTTTGAACGCGGTGGCGCTTCTGTCAGTGGTGTCGGCGACCTCGCGCTCATCTTCGTCATCTGACCTGTCAGCGGAGCCGAATTGATTGTCAGGCCCTTCTATAGGCGTAGAGTACTTGAATTCTTCTCTTTTATTAGCGGGACTAGTGTTATGTATCGTCGGTCCGGGGATTTCTGTGGAAGAGATTGGTAACATAAGTGGAAATAGGTGTCGATTAATTTATGACCTATAATAAAGAAAAAAATACCGCAACAAACAGTTCTGTAGTAACTTTTACTTGTATTCCTTGTATTATTTTTTACGATAGATAAGTACGATTGATAAATACGACGCATTACATAAATATTAGATGTAATAACAAAACGTTGAAGTATTAAAAATAAGTACTCAATAGAATACAAGGAACTACAGAAATCATTTCTTGTCGTATTTAAATCTGTTTTTTACGTTATCCTTTAGATAGGTACTTGTTAAAATTATTTTAAACCAGCAGCGTGGTTTACTTTCAGTGTTGAATTGGAATATTTCTTTGTGGGATCATAGGTCCAGAAGTGGAATACTTTCACGTATAGTATAAACGGGTATTTATTATAACAGCTGAGCTAAATCTTAATTTAAGGATATTATGTAGTGTCATTTATAGATGAGTGTCGAGCTATGAATTCAACAAACGAATTACGGAACAATCGTGGCAACTTAATCCGGTTACACAGTGTAACAATTAGCATACAGATATATTAAAATTACGCGCTATGTGTTGAATATTACATTGTTACACAAGGGGTGAATGAAACGTAGCGAGCGCGCTAATAGTTCGAGGGACAAAATAAGTCTTTCACCCGAGGTAAACACTGTACTTTTCATTACGAATACAAGGAAAGTAAAAATAAAACCAGGAATTGGCTAAAGAAATAATACAAGGAAGTATGAACAATGTACAACTCGAAAAAAAATGAAGATCGGATTCACGCCTATTTTGTATTTTTTTTCGTTGGCTGGCCAACTTCATTTTTTAGCCATTATTTTTCATTTTCATCGTCAAATATTTTACCCAAATCAATGTTATTTTAAAGAAGTTGTTGAAACCAAATTATACTTAAGTCATTTTAAAATATATATTCTTTAATTAATACTTAACTTATGTTATTTCAACTTTACATCGCGCTGTAATTGAGTGACTTTAGAAAAAGTTGGAGCATGGTTCCATAGAAATGTGAAAATGGAACTAGTTTTTTTTTAATAATTTGACAGCTGTCAGTTGAAAGCGATTCTCCCTAGGGCGGAAAAGTATTACTTTCAACCCGCTCCTCAGGCAACTTCAGACCTACTTTCCGAGTATGAGTAATGAAAAAGGTATTTTCAGACCATACACCAGTAATTAATGCTAATGCGATAGTAGGTACCTTAATGCTTATAAGGAATAGGCATAGAAGTAAATGAGCTACCATTTGTTCTCACCATAAAGTCTAATGACGCTGTCGACTTCTCCGAGCGAGTTCTTGGCTACACAGCGGTAGCCGCCGACGTCGGCTGCCGTCAGCCGGCGCACGGTCAGCGCCATGCGGCTCTCAAACGAACTGATCGCCGTGTTCACCACCTCGTACTTGCTTGATGATATCACCATCTCATCTGTTGCAGACAATGCAATATAGACTTTAGATCTTAGGTACGTAGGAAGGTATTGCGCTACGTTAACTTGTGGTCACAATAAATGAAATTATATTATACTAGCTGTGCCCACGGACTTCGTCCGCGTAGTATTTAACGTAACAAAAATTTCGGGATTATCGGGATAAAAAGTATCCTATATGTTAATCCCGGTTATAAACTATCTGTGTTCCAAATTTCATCCAATTCCGTTCAGTAGTTTTTGCGTGAAGGAGTAACAAACATACATACATCCACACTCACAAACTTTCACATTTATAATATTAGTAGGATTATGGTAAATGGGTACACAATATAAACGAACCATAAAGAAACTCAAAAATCATTACTGGCTTTTTTGTATCTAGGTAATAAGTACCTGTTATTTTTTATATTTTTACTTTACTTACAGTACAATAAAGAGGCACAGTGTACTTAGGTATTTCGCACGCTTTTTTGCCCTTATCTCAAAGTCTACTGAACTAAACGGCACCCCAACACAACTTTGTACAACCTCATCAATGTAGGTACTATCGTTATATCTGAGATATTTTTTTATACCTAACAACTTTCTTGCCTTTGAAGTAACTTAAACAAAACCAGTTTTTATACCCGAAAAAAAGTTATATTACTTAAGAAGTAGCTAAAAAGGTACCTATTGAATCCAGTTCTTGCGAACTAAATCGCTTACACGATAAAGTGAACAATGTTCCAGATGTTCCTCACAAAATTCTGTTGCAGGGGAAACGATATTTTTCAAGAAGCTTCAAATCGCCGACATTTCCTGGTAGACCCCTTTAAAGAGGTAGCCCGAACATTGCGGTACATAAGTATGTCGTTCGCCCTCTCCGAGCCGAGGTAAGCCTCGACCGCCTGTTGTCCGCAAATGATAAAGCGACTAGCTTTCTTTCGAGAACACTGCACCGCCCGCCGCGCTGTGTTAAACACTCCTTTCAACTACGTTTTATTGGAACCAATAAAATATCCCACACGCTCTCCGGCCGCGTAATTATTTCTTAATATTTAGCGCTTTGCCGACAACGCATTAATTTAAGCTGCACGCTCCCGCTATGAACTTTATAAGGAAACGATAACAGGAATGCCTTTCGTAATCTCCGTTCCGATCGAAACTTCGGTTTGTTTACTCGCCAGTGTGCTCGGCTTTACGATGTGCGCCGAAGATGGCCTTCGAACGAAATTACACGACAAACCCGGGGCCTCCCACTCGTTTCATTATAACAAGAAATTTCATCTCAATTAATGTCTAAAATAACACTGTAACACTCTTAATTACGCTCGAGTGAGGCCTGCTTAATTAACACTTACATGTCAGCCGCCCTAACATAGATTGATGACAAACGAAAATGACGATCCTGTGCTGTTACCCTTTCGGGTTGGCTCGCAGCGCGCCGGGGTGAAAGCGCCAGTCACTCGGCAGAAGTTCGCCGAACAAAGGGCGGCACCGGTCGACAATACTCCCATGGATCATAACGCAGACGTAAAACAACTTGTGACCCTAATGCGTTTTAATAATTAGCTTTTGACGTTGTATGTTTTAGGTTTAAAATCGTGCTGAAATTATTTTATGCTTTGTAATAGAGCGCTTCGAAAAGTAGGTTAATTATTTACTTTAAAGTTTAGTTTACTCACAGTGGTTACCGTCCTATCCAAAAATTGGAAAGTAAACATAGCGATGTAGACCATATATTTTGCACACACATCAATAACAAGACTATTACAAAATGTATAGAGCCCAACACATTACCGAAATTCCGGAAACAATTCCCAAAATGCATTCACTAGATGCTGCTGTACCGCAGCGAGATAATATTGAGTTGTGTGTACAACACAAGAGCACCAGCATCGACCAGCCAACAGAAGTTATTATGCTCGGTACTGACTCTCCCTTGAGGCAGCCGCAGCGTTGTAAACGGAGCCGTGTAATGGACTAGCGAATAAAGCGCTCGTGAACTCAAGGCGGCCGCAAACTAGTCTCGGTAATGAAATTATGTGCAACATGAAAAGCACTTGTTCGTAATATTCATGACCATCGATAGTCAGTCTATGGTTTCAATACGAGACGAGAAGACGGCAATGACGACAGCAAACTCATAGAAATAAAAGACTGGCATTTTCAACGGGTGATATGAATAACAATAGTTTTATCTTCCACTGAACTACTTATATTCTAAACCGATCATACCTAACATAGTTAAGAAAAAATAAAACTAATTTTCCACGACCTTTATTATTTTTTCACCTAAAATAACGATACAAATCTTAGTACAAAATCTCAGAATATTTTTGCTAACGAAGGTTCAAAAAGCAAATCTTTAATCTGATTGAATCTGTCCCAACATGGCGTATAACACTTCTAAAAGCAAATCACAATACCAGAGATGATTTATTACTGAAACATTTGTCTGTGACTGAAATAGAAGACTTGGTGTATTAGTGTAACTTAATTACTTTAGTTGGTGTCTGCTAATGTACTGTTTATGCCGCTAACTTGCTAAATTGCGTTAAACACACATTATGAACAAAATATATATATTAAATAAATGGATGTGCTTTGATATAAACTTACTCAAACAAATAATTTCATAATGATTATCGTCGAACCTCTAAATTAGAATAAACGTGACATAATTGTGCCAAACATGGACACAGAATAAAGATTTCGGTAATATTATTATTATTTTGTATATTGAAAGTCTGTATAACTAAAGAAAACAGCTTCCTAAGATTGATTGCATCTAAAAGTAGTGAATGTGAGACCCACGTCGAAAACTAGGAGTGATTACACTCAGACAAGATCCAATCTATCACGGTTCCATTTGGTGACTTGCATACAACACCAGCAAAACTTAACTCTACCGTAGAGAAGTAACTACTAAAGTATGACGTAGAGTCTGCGCGTCATATGTTCCCTCTCCGGACGAGAGCCAAGTACAACTCGGAACGTAAAATTCCCAGAAGCTCAAAACCCGGTTCCATTGAAAATTAACCGGTAAATTTCGCGCGACAAGTGCCGAATGGAGAAGTTTGCGAAACCGCCGACGGCTGGGCGGGGGCGGGAGCAGCCCCGCTCCATCCAGCTGATTACATCTCGTTTTCAATGGGTGACCTTTTTTATCTAACAAAACCGGCAAACAAGCGTATGACCCGCTTAATGTTAAGCAGTTACAGTAGCCTATGGATGCTTTCAATACCAATAGGATTGTTTGCACGTTGTCAACCTGAAGGGGAGCAGAATTGAGGCAGGGGAAGTGGAGTGGGGGTTGGGCTTCTGGCTCTCTCACTCATCGCTCGAAACGCAGCTATAATAACTACTTTTAGCTGATTTTCTGTGAGAGGGTGGTACTACTCCCGTCGAGCCAGCCCAAGGTGAAACAAAAAGGGTATACTATTTTTTTACAACTTTACTTTGTAAATCTAAAACTATGGGCTTTGTGGGACAGTTGAAGTACTAAAGGTTTTGTAGACTTGTGAAATATGTCAACAGCTGTATTCCTATAACACCTTTTGTTTTTAAAGTGTCCTCCAAAGCTGATAGTTTTAGAATTACAAGGTTAAGTTTTGAAAAAATAGTATTCCCTTTTTTTTTCACCTAGTATATAGTCAGTTGGGTATAGCTTGACTTTACCACTGACTAGCATGTAGCCCTAGTAAATAAATAATAAAAAGCGGCAATAGCCTAGTGGTTAGAGGGCCGCCCTCGTAGCTGAGAGGTTCCGGGTTCGATCCCCATCCTGGCCATTAAACTATTGACGTGAGCCCACTCCTAACACAAGCACTAGCTTAGCTGGAGGGGCTAACGGGATTACTAAAAATGCGATTAATTGACATTGCTAGTATTTATTTGTTTTGGGTTAAAAAAAATATAATAAAAATAAAAATACGGGTACCCACTGTTACCAAATTCGTCCGCGTGGAATTTAACTTAACAAACACGCCCGCTCCCGCGTTCTGAGCACGCGCGGAAGGAACCTTTTTTTTAAATTTTGTTTTTCTAAAATTAAAGTAGCCTAAGTTACTCCTTATAACATTAGCAATCGCCATTGAAAGTCCCGTCAAAATCGGTCCAGCCGTTTCGGAGATTGCTCGGAACAAACACACAGACAGAAAGACAGACAGACAGACAGACAAAACATTTTTAAACCGCGTTTTTGCTATAGGTGTCCTATGTACTTTCATGTGCATTTAGTGAAATGTGTTATTTAGATATTACAAACAGACACTCCAATTTTATTTATTTGTATAGATAAAGGTATTTTGATAATATGACAACGGCAGCAAATAGTATGAGATATGTAAGCAATAAGATTAATTGAAAATTTAAGCGAGATATTTCATTAATTAAAGTTTAAAAAAGTAAATTTCTCGATCAAAAACAGCACCTACATATTTCAATACGGAAGCATTTGTATAATAACTCATTTTAAATTTCATTTTCTGTTATATACTCGTAAATACGGCGCTACATTTTATTTGTGCCTCGCGATATTTTTTCTTGAATATAATATTATGATTTTAGACTCTTTCACATTACGCTCTCAGCACCGAGATACCTTATTATCGGGCGGAACCGGGGCGAACAATTTATTGTTTTATTACATACCTAAATTACTCTGGTTTATTTTACGCCTGGATAAGTGTTAATGGATTCTTCACTGTAGATGTAATGTGCACTTTTATTATGATTCTCAGTAATGTATCTACTGTTCAGTGTTATTGAAACACATTTGGCTTTATACGAGTCGGGATTACGAGCAGACAGTCGTGTGACGTAGTAGATTATTGGAAAATATAGGAATTGGAAATTTTGGTTTTCCATTTTTAAAATTAAATTGAGATTCCTGCCTAGCTGATGTACCTACTGTCACAATAGCAGCCTACCGATTATGAGATCCTGGTAAATGCAGTTTTTTGTAGGTAATCTCCTGTCAAATTATGTGACAATCCGCGACTTACTGCATACGACACAAAGCTTTGTTTACAATTTTATCGCATTATAGATACATGGGGGAGGGGGTTGTGGCTGCCGGCTGCCGCGTGACGTCACGTAATCCCCACATTTCTTGTGTCACCGCGCCCCATGTTCGTTTTGTGAGAATTATCATGTCGACTCGCGAAACTGTTACGTATTTCAAGGATCAATGCCAGATGGTGGTATCAGATCAGATCTGATAACTTGCTATTCTACTTATCACTAAAGGTAAAGTATTGTTACAGTATTTCCGGCTATATTTTGCTTATTGGAATTTTGCTATATGCTTATATATAATTTCGCTATTCGTGCCTATTGCCGTCATGCCGGGCAAGTTACTCGAAAAATTCGAGGGGCATTCGGGCGATAGTCCACCACGCTGGCTCATTGCGGGTTGGTTAACTTGACACTTGTATTCCATCTATACTAAGCATGAAAATGATTATGTCTATTGCGGGAAATTCAATTCATTCAACTGAAATTATTGTCAATGATTCTATCCACAGTAAATTTTCACAACATTATTTTATCTTATGCAGTCACCGGTCAATGATGGATGATGAAACACGGAATACTACGGACTACACTTTGCGATTTAATTACAACTAGCGACCCGCCCCGGCTTCGCACGGATGCAATAAATTAGCAGTGTTTCTCTACTATATTATGCATGTATTATACATATAAACCCTCCTCTTGAATCACTCTATGTATTAAAAAAACGCATCAAAATTCGTTGCGTAGTTTTAAAGATCAAAGCATACATAGGGACATACAGACAACAGGAAGCAACTTTATTTTATACTATGTAATGATGATTTTTAACAGTACCTGTCTATGTCAGTGTCAGTATGCTACGTATGAAAACTTGTTTGACATGATTTATCACACGCTACCTGTGAGATGTTCTAACAATGATCCATACTGAACTAAAAAGAGTTACGCAAACACATGTCTGTTAATATTTTTATTCCAAATATCTTGGAAGCAAGAAGAGAGGGCTCTTCACTGCAATGAACCTTCATGGCAATATGAATAAAATATGGATTCATCAGTTGAATAAACGAACATTTCGTGCTCGAATAACCTTGTTCGCACGGTGTGTGTAATGATCACTTGAGCTTCTTTGAATATCGCCCGCATTGTCGCGTTACGGCCATGACGGGTGACGAAATGAATAATACTGCGATTTGAGTGTTTTTTTATTTATTAAAAGTAGACCTGGTGATCTGATTGTAATATAATATAAAGATAGAATATCGTTTGATTGTAAGTTTGGTAAGTTCTACAATGATTGTGTCCAATGACTATCGTCCAATTTGTCGGAATGTTGCTGTAAATTTTGTTTGATTATCTTTCACTCCAATAATGAATCATACTGTGTAAAACATAGAGTTTAAAATAGATCGGAATAATATCGAAAACCAACCATTATGTTTCCCAATGTAATTTGAACCGAGATAATTTTATGGCAAATAAAAATAACATATCTCCAAATATTGCGTCAATGTTTGTTAGCACATAGGTAACAAAATATAAGCATTGGCCAACATTAATCATGATCCCGTCGTAACATTTTCGACACATTACAGAAAGTTCAATGCCCTCCCTGGAACCTTTCAGTCAGATACCTTATACTATATTCACGGGTCATTTGCTAAGCTAAACACACCAGTAGATTTGCAGCGATGGTTACTGTAGCAATTCGCGCCAGTCGTGTTCGGTTCGGTTGAGCCCAAACTTGCCGAATCAAAAGCCCGGCTCGAGTTGGTGGAATGTTTGCTTTGCCAGCCAAACTTGGTCTGTTGCCTTCAGACAGCCTCAAGATAAGCCAGTTGACGGTTGCAAATCACGTACGCTGATAGCAATCACTTAATTTTAAAATTGGGTTACTTAGACTGTCGTACTTTGCATCCATGTTATAAAACAAACTTAGGTAAAGGTTAAATAAGATTGCGCATTGGTTCGCACATACGAGTAGACTTCCATAATTAGCTTATGGTCTTGCCTTTGCAAAGAATTACTGCCATTTCTCCTAAAGTCTTTAGATTTTTTCTGATGTGGGTTTGATTTCGGTAAAAAGGGTTGGCTCCGAAATATATGTAGGAGTGAGAGAGTATAGAGAGAGAGATAAAAACGATGACGTAGTAAGATGTCAGTATATAAGAATAAGTGATAGATTTAAGTGTTAGTGCGAGAGAGATTGAGGAAGTCAGATTCGAGCTCTGAAGACGAACAGTCGGGTACAGAAAATGATGACAAGAATATAAACTGAAGACTTAATACTCGTATGTATACTCTGAGTAAACCTAAACTAATTTTACACTATAAGTGAAATTATTAACGATGATCACAGTTATAGGCACCCCAAACTGTAGACATAAAAGATAATGGCGGCAGCGATATCGTACATCCTTAGGATATAAATTATAAAAGCATTGTTGGACGTCGGGCGGTGGAGTCGTAAACGCGCCACGTCCACTCAAACGGAACTAACGAGCATTGTCTTATTTCTCCACAATAGGTCACTTTTCTTAAGAATTAAACCCGACGCACCCGTAAATTAAAACTGAATATCTCATTACTTGCAAGCGTTACACCGCCCATGTTTTGGTTCGTGCCAAAAAACTTCAATTACAAGCAGACTTTCTTCATTTCATAACGGTCTGAGACGGTTTTTTTTGCCGGTGTCGTGTTTTGTAGTAGGTAGTTCTTTTTCTATTGTTTTGTGAACTTCCTTCCGTTTTAGCGTGTCTCTAATGTCTGTTAGCGATATTTATCATTTCATGAAAGTTTTTGTTTTAATCTAGTAATAAAATGTATGATTGCTTTTGCTAAGAACTGAAATAAATATAAATTTGAATACATTGGCAATTACTTTGATAGCATTTTCAGAACAGAAAAGAGTGTTTTTTATGCTTAGTGCTTAGTAGAAGGTAAATTGATTGTATCTTTAACAGTGTAGGCGGTCATAAGTATCTATAGTTATAAGACATAATTAATCGATTGGATAAGTACCAAAAGTTTGTTTCACCTAAATTTTACGCAGGGCTTACCCAGATACCGGGTATCAAAATAAATCTCCAAGTAATTAGCAACATTTCCTAAGTAGTCTGCCCTAAATTACTTTGCAGTTGCGATTAAACTCTATGTTTTAGAGGTCGCTCGCGTGTCGTTGTTATAGCAACGAGGCTCCGTGTTCCCGGGGGAACACTAAACTGGGGACTGGACACGGGACGAGGTCGTCTCAGATACACTATGACGCCAGATAAGTATATGAAGTAATATAACGCCTTTCTCAAACAGACGCGTAGTGTAAAAATATACCTATAATACTGCTAACGATAAGCCATACGAAATGGTTATAAAATGGAAATGTTAAAAAAATAATAAAATGACAAGCTCGCCGAGTTTCTAGCCGGCTCTTTTCAGTCGAGGTTGCGTTCCGATCCGGTTGTAGTCTTGAGAGAAATATGTAAAAATGTCAATTTGTTAATGCCCCCATAGGCCTAAACAAAATCCATTTTACTTTGACTTTTGTTGCAGATCAAACAGCAAACACAATTGAGGTTCATTCTGTGTCGGTTTAATTAAAAAATAAATGAAGGCGAAACTTTAAAATTATCTAATTTAATCCTACTAATATTATAAATTAATGTGAAAGTTTGTGAGTGTGGATGTATGTATGTTTGTTACTCCTTCACGCAAAAACTACTGAACGGATTTGGATGAAATTTGGAACACAGATAGTTTATAACCGGGATTAACATATACGATACTTTTTATTCCGATAATCCCGAAATTTTTGCTACGTTAAATACTACGCGGACGAAGTCGGGGGGCACAGCTAGTAAAATAATAAAATCATTTATTCATTTTTCGCTTCTTGTTGCCCGTGTTATTGTACAGTATTTCACACAATAGGTCGGTACATTCATTCATGATAGTGAAATTCATTTTATCTAGTTACTTTATATTATTAACATTTTATTCGACGCTTTCTTCGAAATCTTTGAAAGGGCTCGGATCAACAGTTTGAAAATAAAGTTTAGCAAAACCTCGTCAAATTTATTTGAATTACACTGTTACGGTTTCACTTAGATAACGCTGTTAAAACATTTCGGAGATTAAATAAAACCGGAGGGAGCAGCAGCGAAAGTCAAAGTAAATTTTCGTTGCCGTGGTTTTGAGGTCAACAATCTTGCAAAGTTTGCAAAAAATATTCGCAGGTAACCATTTCCAAACTAGATAATTTATGAGTTTGACGAAATTAGTTTACAACTTAACTGTTTTATATTAAGAATGGATCAAAGTTGACTGCCGAAAAAATTCCAGAGCCGACAAAAAACGTATGTGCGGTTATAACATTAACGTCTTTATCAAAATTTTGTATCTAATTAATGAACAATCAATATTACTAAGATTTCGATATTAAAAGTTCTAATTTACATTACCTACTACATATATACTGAACAATCTGTTGTCAATAGTGTTCTATTCATTTTAATTAAGCTATTATTAAACCTATACGTTCTTGTGGATTCTGGGTTTTTTGTCCATAAAGTATTAGCCGTCTCATTTCGTCTCAACTTACTGGAATCCCTGACCCAATAGTTGATGGGCTTGGGCGAGGACTCGACGTAGCACTCGAGTGTGACGTCAGTGCCCAGCGGAGCCCCCACCAGCTGGTTGGGCACTTGGATCACCGGGTGAACTGTACAACAAAATAATACAACAACAAACATTAAAAATAACCAAATTTTGTTTTCCAAACAATAAAGTTTAACACGTTGCACAAATAGGTACTTATACGAAATGCAAAGAGAAAATTTCGAGAACAAAACAATGTTTAAGAAAGTACACCAATAATATTAAAGTTAAATCTTGCATAAAAGCGAAATGTCCGCTCGAGTTGACGCGAAGACACAAACAGTCCTTTACAGCCAGAAAATAATTAAAAGCTACTACTCGCTGACATTAAATAACACCATTAATAACAAGAAACCTCTGAAAGTTGCCGAGATAAACAACAATTACCACGAATTTGCCGTGGACCTATTCCGTCCAAATGAGGTTGCCCCAAAAAACATTTTTGCAGAAAAAATATCGAGACCCCGGTGGATATTATTGCTAAGTCAGTTCCTTTTTGTCAGCTAGAAAACCAAATAATTATTGGAGCATTATAATCATAAATAGTCAAAAACACAAAATAAACATGATTGGTTTTAAAAGAACATATTCTTACAATGTACTTTAATGGCAATCCTCTTGCTGACCGAAGGCGGCACTCCGTTGCTGGCGATGCATAGATATGCCCCCATATCGGAGCGAGATATCTTGGCAAGTGTCAACGCCTCTTTCTCGTAAATGGCGACTAAAGAAATAAATTACTAGCTATAGTCTAAAATGTTTGCATTATTCATATCCGAATTTAAGCATGCTTCAGTTATAAAATTCTTTCTGTTTTGTATTAAGTTAATTCGCTATCTCTATTTAACTGCTATAGTATAATCAATATGCAGTTTTTTCTATTGCAACTGATTCTTCTTTCTTTAAAAATATGGCCCACTCAGTTTAATAGGTATTTTTTCAACTGATTAGATGCATCCACTTAAAAAAACAGATGTCAAACTCAAACGCTAAGGACATGTGGACGCAGTTTTTATCATATTGTTTGCATCGTTCCTAACATAATCAAGAAATTAATTTACCTTTAGTTTTACTACCATTAAGATCTCTGATCACGATATCGGCTCCGTCTTCCCTCCGCCACAGCACCCTTGGTTCAGGCATGCCCCTGGCCCGGCAGGAAACCCTGGCTGTTCCACCCTCAGGAACCATCACGTCTCCTGATGTTTCCTCCGGTATAAAGTCTGGTGGAATCACTACCTCCAGAAAACCCATCTAGTGAGTAAAAATGCGTGGTTATAAAAATATAATACATAAAGAGTTATCCTACTCATATTATAATCCTACTAATATTATAAATGTGAAAGTTTGTGAGTGTGGATGTATGTATGTATGTATGTTTGTTACTCCTTCACGCAAAAACTACTGAACGGATTTGGATGAAATTTGGAACACAGATAGTTTATAACCGGGATTAACATATAGGATACTTTTTTATCCCGATAATCCCGAAATTTTGTTACTTTTAATACTACGCGGACGAAGTCGGGGGGCACAGCTAGTAAATAATATTAATTATACCAGGACGAAAACATAGACATATTAATTATGCGGCCATTGCCATGTAATATACTAATATTACAGGTCATGGCTGCGGCTCAATTATAGCGCCAATCATGCAACTTTTTATAGCTCTGTCCTTTTGGACAATTCTGAATAAATTAATAAGTTTAACAATTGAACGTGTGCTGCGTCACTTGACGTCATGGCGCGTCAACGTTGGAGTCGAAACCCGCGCTGTCGCCGCCCGCGATTTATGTCGTTATCAGCTCCGCGTATAAATTACAGCGCAGCGCAATAATTTAGGTGCACCATGCACGAATCATTACCCGCTGCGTCGCCCGCCGGCCGCCCCGTCTGCGTTGCCTAATTCACTTTATCTCCCCAATGTTTATTTTAACTGCAGTTTAATTTTCCTTGATACATTCCCCCGATTAATACCAGATGCTGTTGTCGTTTTTATATTGCGTTATCTTGAATTATGGGTGCGATTAGATGCCACGTTGATTAGAAATTAAAACTCTATATGGTCATGATTGTTCGTTGAATAGGTGTCAGTTGATTGGATAATAAATTTCACACAAGATTTTGGCGTTTTTAAATAAATATTAAAATGATACCCGGTAATAAAGTAGAAATTGATGGCAGTTATTGTCCCGAAATCAAGAGTCGATGGAAATGTTACAGTAATTACAGATTATTACTGTGGGCATGGATGATGAACGAAATTACAATAATGTTCTCTCCCACTGAAATATCCCACAACGGATTTTACACGCACGCCGCGCTGCAGTCACTTTCAGTAATATTTATTGGGATACCGCTGGTGTACTCAGAGGTATGCTTGGCGCAGTATACGAATTGCAATATATTCACCATGTGGAACTACTTCCCGCTGTTTCAGAACGTGGGGTACGGCACTTTCTACCTAATCGTATTGAAGACGCTATACTCTCTGGTGCTAACTTCTTGGTACTTGGTGTATACTTTTTATTCCGCGTTTGATCCACCCCCGTGGCTCAGCTGCGACGACTTCAATAACACCAAATGCATGGTAAAGCGAGTGAACATCACAATATTTCAGCACTGTTTAGAAGCTCAGTTATTATTTGGCGACGATTGTGGTATGAAGACGGCGAGCCACTGGTTCTTTTTACGTGAAGTAGGAAATAATTGCACGAAAAAAACGTTCCAGTGCTTCTATCCCTGGAAAACTATTGTAGCAGTGCTCGCAATAAGCTCGTCAGTGTACATTTTATCAATAAAAAAAGAGAAGTTCATACAAGTTGTGGTGAAACTAATGGCGTGTTATGTATGTATTGTGATATTAGTTCTGTTTTGTGTCGCATTATCCACTAGCGGTACTTGGTATGCATCTAAAATATTTTTAAATTTGAACAATTATTATTTAAACAATTGCTATACTTCTCTCTCAAGAGGTTTTTTATCAGTGGGTACTGGATACGGTATTATCATTTTCTTAAGTCGCGATGTTTCATTCCGAAGTCCTGCAACTATGACTTCAATATGCACGCCATTATTTGCGCTGTTCGTATCATTAATGTTTGCACTTATAGCGTTCAGTGGAATCAGAACAATGTCCTACTACCACGGCGAGGAAGAAAATGTTATTGAGATTGGTGAACATTTATTATTTCCATTTTTTGCTTCCATGTCTGAAATTATCAGCTATTTTGATGCTATGCCAATATGGGGATTCTTTTGGTTTTCCGTTGTATTTGTCAGTTTGTACACCAATTTTTGGATTTTATATTTATTTTTAAAAGAATTGGTACTCAATATAGAGTTAGCGCGAAAGTATAATAACATATCTTGTATGATACTTATAATGATTATCGTATGTTGTTCACTGCCTTTTCTGTGCTCAGACTTAACAGCTGCGCTCACGGATGCTACAGAGATCATTCAAATCTTACAAACCCTCTTATTTTCCATATCAATGTATTGGATATACGGGTACAAAAACCACAATGTTGACATAATCTTTATGATTGGAATTAAAGCAAACTATTTCTGGAAAGTTTTTTGGATAGTGAACCCGTTTTTGTTGGGATCTATTTTGTATGGTAGGTGGTTAGAAATTCAGACCGATACAGCAGAATTTAATGTTTCCTATTGTATAAAATCCATTGGCATGGGCATCGATAACATATTATTCTATGTGCTGCTAAGTATTTATGTATTTATTATTTTTGTTGGTATAATTACACAGCTAGTAGCTCACCGTGGTCGGGGCGAATCGTGGGTAGACATTATATCACCTACTCAAAACTGGGGGCCGAAAGATAAAGTTCTGTTTAGGAGTAGAAAAATGTTTGTCCCAGAAATAATGACTAGAGAATTCTTGTACCGGCAAGTGCGCATACGCGGGTATTATAAACAACAAAGGATTTGGAACAGACAGGAGGAGAAGAGGCATGTCAATGAGGAATCGTCGAGCGAAATGACATGGAGTGCTTTGACCTCAAATTAGATTATCAGATACCTATTTACGCGACAAACTTCTTTGCCTTTTTAATTTGAATATGTTTTGGTCCTGACACTTCGTTTGGACAATATTGTTCTGTAACATTCCGGCCATTTATTTAACAAGGTAGGCATCATACCAGATCAATTATTTTTCATTTCCACCCTTTTGTTTATTTTCATTAGTAGTATTCACACTGAGCCAGCTGTCTAATTTATATACCTTAATCTGAGTGAGAGTTAACTAGTGAGTTACTTAATTAGCTTGGTGATACTGAATGACTACTGTTTTAAATTCTAATACCTACGAGCTATTTAGTAACAATGGCCGCCTGCTCACATTGCGTTGCTGTGTTTTAGAATGTATTATTTCGATAGAATATAAGTAAGGATACATTCTATCGAAATAGTAACCAGAACGGAGAAGTAGCATTTCAAACCGGTAGTGGATTCTGACTATTCATGAAAGCTTGTTTCGCCTTAATGAATACAAATTTTAATTTAATTTAGTAGATAAATATACCTTGCGCATTTTTTTTAAAACAAAGCTTGTTATCATTTCATGATGACTGCTCACCTGGCTCTTCATGGGGTCGGTATTGATCTGGCACATGTACTGGCCGCGGTCATCCTCCTGTACGTTCCTAATGTGCAAATTCCAAACGGTCTGGCCGTTATGCGATACTCCGACCCGGTGGTTGTTCGTTATTACATGTACGTGTATCGCTTGGATCGCTTTAGTGTCGGCTTTCACCCACCCTACCTGAGGATTGTAATTGGTTTCATTATGTTGTGACTGTGTATTATAGGCACAAATGTTGAGAGTGTGTGTATTATAAGTGCTTAAAATTGTGTTATTGCAATTATGGTATTGCTCGGGGTAACGAGCAATTTGGGCTATTTAATTGTTATTAATTATACCGTTTGAAAAACTGGTTTTATTAAATTTGGAAAACCGAGCAGTTTCGCTATTGGATTGTCGAGACGTGATAGCCAATCGCGTTGGCAAAGTGTAATACAGCGATTGCTATTGGTTATTCGCTCGGAAGTGACCGGGTTTGAGAATTATTACAATGCTCTCTTTTAAGCTGTGCACTACACTGGTGACATGTGTGTGTTGAATTTATTAAATCTGCATACATGTAATCAATGTTGTTAAATTTTAATAAATACCTTCAGTAAAATAACGTAAAAATCTTACCCTATATCCTCCAAGGTTTTGTACTAAACATCTAAATGTTGCATCTCGACCAATCGGTACTGTCAAATTCATTAAGGGCTCCGCAAATTCTGGCTGAAACGCTTGTCCTGAAAATAATATCAATTTCATAAGTAGCTCAATAATTTTGTTATGTTGTGTGATTTTAGCACATGTACCTATTTATTTATTTCTTTCCTGCCATAATAAATTACAATGATAATACTGCACTGATTTTCATTTATTGACTATTCATAAGCAATATCGTGTAGAAAATTCAACTCACCAACAAGCTTGGAGTCGAGTCCAAGCATGAAAATAGCGAGCAAGTATATGGACCAGCAAGGTTGCTGCATATTTCCAGTCACGCGAGCGTCTCCCTCCGTTGTTAGGCGAAGCCTGAGTAAGCCATGTGGTGCTGCAACCAAAATAGTAAATATCAGCTCTGAATACAATTTTATAAGATACAGAGGGTGCATGTCGTTTTGAGTAATAAAATGCTTTGCGAAAGGATAATATTATTTATTTTTAAGGGTGGTATGTCCATTCATTTCTTTAACCCTATTGATATTTTTCCGATAAGGTAGATACATGTAACGGCATAAAAGTCTTTATTATAAACACATGCGATGCTGAAGCATACAGAATCGTTGCGATACACCGCATCAACATAAAACCCCGGCTCTATAACGACACTGATGGCGCGTTGTCGCTCTATTTGCCTACGCACACCTACAATTATGGCCGTGCGATACAGTGCTCCATCCCTTCCGCGAAAGCTCGCGATCGCTCTATAATGACTCGATGTTACGACTATTCTGTATTCGCGCGACGGAGCCGTTCGAAGGAACGTAACAACAGTACAGCGTGCGAAATGAGCGCGGATGCCATCTCGCACCGGTAACTACTTTTCCGTGTCACACGTAATGTTTGAGAAAAATATCAATGCACATGTATTCAGTCGTATTGATGTGAAATGACAGGGTTTATTTCACAGTTTAGATGAAAATATGCGAGGTGTTTTTCTTAACTTATACGTTTAGTGGGAATTATAGCTTTGTATAAACATAATGTTAAATGTTGGCGTAGTAGGTATACGTACTCTTGATTTGAAAAGGATTAATAGAGATTAGGCACAGAACACTCGATAAGAAACTTTGTTTACCAGAATAACCGGAGACAAGGGTTGAGGAAAGTTTTCGATACGAATTTATAAGCAGAACAAGGTGACCCTGACCATCCCGCGGACCCAATTTTAATCGGAAAATTTAATGAAATACGAAAAATCTAAATAAGCAGGATAAATACGGGTAACGTGACAGGCGGGTCAGCGCGACATCGACGGGGAATAATCCCGGTCTCAATTGTTATTGGCAACGTCGCAACACGTTACACCGGACATTTTGTTCCGTCTATACCTACGTGCGGATGTTCATCCTGATTGGTAGAATAAATTCATGTGTGTTGAGCGTTAAATATTTTATACACAGGAATATTTTTCAAATGAGATCTGTATTATTTTGGGAAGCAAATTTTATTCACAAAGGTTTGTGCATATTTATACTTCTAATTCGTTCAAACTGCATTTCTTGTAGAAGTGGCAAAAGAAATGCAGCAGAAAAATAATAAGTACAATTGCTAACTTTTAGCTGCACTTTTAATAAAAACGAATAAGTAAGTACCTACGTACTTACCTTTCAGTACAAACTTTATTTGAATTTATTTACTTTTTATTTAGACTTCAGTGACTTACAACTCTGACTTTGTAGGTACCTTACCGTCTGGTAATAAGCGTATTAATTTGTAAACTTTGCTTTGATGCGACCTGTCTCGGAGTAGCCCCGCCTTCTCACAACTTCGCCACCGTGGCTAAGTTTACAAACGCCGCGCCGTCGGAAATTTCATAGTGGCCGGTAAACTATACTTCGTTGGCACCTACACTAACCATTTATGTTAAATAGATCTACTTCGTACGATCTACAGCGTAGACGATACGTCGGTGAACTGTTACGAGTATTATTATTATTTTTCATTGCCTAGGTAGGCATGGTCCACCGATTGTCCACCTTATAGTAAGTGGTACCTACCTGGACTCGCCCAGGACAACAGGAATTCAAGAGAATCAAACGCAGTGATGGCTTTTTAACCGTTTCAAAAACTTCATGTTGTAGTGCAAAGGAAAGACTTTAGGGAGATCATTTTACAATGTTCACGATATACTGAGAAGAGAAAAGAATCAAGTCTACTTGAGTCAGCTTCAAAATTGCTATTTCTTTTTTTATTTAGGTACCTATATGTAATTATATATAGAACAAGTAAGTAGGTAAATGTAATAAGACCACACGAGAGATCTAAATTCACAGGCAAAACTTTAAGTATCCGATAGTATTCAAGTACTTACCTATCTACCTAGTAAAAACTAGGTGGATAGGAAAGTACTTATAGTCTCTCTAAGTAGCTACTAATAAGATCTAATTTACGTAGCGGCACTCCACTCGAACGACACGGTAAGTGGTAAGGTATTCAATTAACAACGAAACTGTTAAAACTTCTGTGGACTCCACAGGAAATTAATATTTGACCAGTTATTTGGAATCTTGGAAAGGAACAAATGCGAGTTGTTAAGTGGCCAACAATATAAATCCAAGTAGAATAAAATTGGACTAACTCCTAGTTCAATTTTATTCTACTTGGATTAATATTGTTGGCCTTACACAAAACGAATTTAAGATGAAAAGACTAATCATTTCCTAGTAAAATAAGTGTATAATAACTTAAACAATCTATAAGGGACCGACATTTAATTACTTTTCATATGTAGACATCTAAAATATTAGTCTCTTTTTCATATATACATGTCAGGTAGTATCCATCAAACAAAACAATATAAAAGTTATTGCTTAGGGAATTCATCTTTTACATTCCGATTTATATAAGAACTAGCTGTGCCCACGGACTTCGTCCGCGTAGTATTTAACGTAACAAAAATTTCGGGATTATCGGGATAAAAAGTATCCTATATGTTAATCCCGGTTATAAACTATCTGTGTTCCAAATTTCATCCAAATCCGTTCAGTAGTTTTTGCGTGAAGGAGTACCAAACATACATACATACATACATACATACATACATACATCCACACTCACAAACTTTCACATTTATAATATTAGTAGGATATCTTATACACGGTGTAGCAATAGTCCAAAATAATACTTTTGGTATATATAGATGATCCGGTATTATTTATAATTAAATGATTTGAAAATTTTATCAAAATTCAAACAAGTCTTCAGTAGGTACTTACAACTTATGCAAAATTTTCAAAAACTTTCTCTTGAATTTTGGTAACTACTACTTGTGAATGCAGATTATACTTTGTTTTAGGCTATTGGATGTGTCCAAAGGTCTGTAATTGAAAAGATAATAGGTAGGAACGTTTAGTCCTTCAATGCCTTGCATCTCATGTCAGCTACCGTATGTATGTAAATTATTATTTAGAACTTTTGAAATATTCGGTAGAATATTAATCTACTTGACTAGCATGACGGTCAAATCTCGGCGTCATCGTTGGTCAAAATTGTCGATCCTGGCTTACAGGATGAGTAACAGTGGCGGGAGTGATTGTTGTGACTAGTCTCAAAAAAAAAGGCAAGATAAAACCACGATCAGGGTATACAGCTAGTTTAAAAATCTTAGGTTGTATAAGATATTTAATACATCAAGCAATGGTAGACTTTAAAAAAAATGTAATGAAAATGAATGAACGCTTCTGCATTCATACCGCATTTGTTATTGGCTTTTTACCTATGTAGGCAAGCTTGCCCATTCCTCACGTCTCTGGGTTCAAGTATAACATATCGGTACCATTTCCAACACTGAGATCTATACTGATTGTTACAGAAACAAAACACATAACCTGACCTGCATCACAATTTCTCCTTTATTCTGAATGATTAATTTACACCTAATTTAATATTGTTAGAGGTTACATTGATTGTTCACATTGGTTTTATACTATGACTTTGTATTGAAATGGTGCTTAAATACTCTATATTTTGAATCGTAATTTACTTAAAAGAATACCTACTAAAACCAGAAAATGTCATCACATTACAATAAAGACACATTTTTATATTGTTTTTTTCCCGGTCCTGTTCCCGGTAAACACTCGCACCACTGTTACTCCTGTAAACCAGGATCGACAGTGGTGTTTATATTGTATTCACAATTTAACTCTATAAGCAACGATAATTGATTAGGTACTCACATTCTACTTCAAAACACTGAATTAACAAAAACGAATACCAGAGCATGCATACCACATTACATAAATCAAATCGAATAATCATTTCACACGTGAAAGCACTCGGAAAAGAAAGAGCCGCAAAGATTCCGAACGAAAAAAAAAGTTCGAAGTACAAAATTCGTGTAACAGGCTTACCTTTTTGCGGCCAACTCTGTCAACAATCAAAAGCTAATCAAAAGTTTGACGAATCATCAGGAAAGTTGTTTTTCTTTTCTGTTTTAGAGCATATTGTGTGTCATTATTTTCCGGCGGCAAAGTTTCCCGAGCGCGTGTGAAGTTTAGTCCCGCGGGAGCGCGGCAGCGGCCGGGCGCACGTTGTTGCCGAAGGCGCGACACACACTGAGCCGAGCCGATTGTTCATTCAGTCCTCCACTCTGCCGTTATTCTTACGCAGATGTCCGTGTGATGGAGGCAGATATGGAGCCGATAGAAACCACGAAATTCCCGACATTTCCTCTCGCCTAATATCGCTTCACGGCGTATTTTTTAAGTGCCCAATCTCTGTATTGCCTATCTGAAATCGAGTTGTTTACTCGCGGGAGTTTATTCCCAATTCCCTAGATTGTTTGGTATTAATAATAATCGTCGCCTTTTGATTTATTTTGGAACGCAGAATAATTAATTACCCACGGTATAGGTACTGATTTTGTTCTGAACAGGTTTGTATTAATTTATTATAGGTAAAATGTTAATAAAATATTAATCATGAACACTTTGAAAGTTCAGTAACTTCAATAATCCAAACTAAAACAACTTATTATGATTGTATTTGATCATAAAACTTTACAAAAATAATTTCACATTTCAATTTTTTTCTTTCTTCTCATAAAAACTGTTTGATTATTTTTGTACTGAATTAAAAATTAATGTCCCAATCTTGCATTTATTTTTCGTTAGAAAAGTCACCCAACTGTTTTAAAATTAAGAAAGAAAAAATAATTTAACCCCTTTTCGGAATCAACTTAATGAAATCGAGATAATTAGCAGTATCCGTTAATTCCCAAAGTTATTAATTGAAGCGTTAGAAAGGGCCGTCATCTGTTCGCGGGGCGAGCTATCTCAAGCTATGTGTGCCGCCACTAAACGACTTCTATTGTGTAGACAAAGGCTCATTAGTTAATGAGCTGGATTCAAACAAGGCTTCGTTGGATTATAGTCAACACGTGGTACTTGTAACTGTTCTATTGTCAATAATAAATATTGTTTCTTATCTGATTATCATTTAAGCATTGTTTATAGAGGCTACCCACACATCCTTCTGGTACCTACCTGAGTATATTTTATTATTGTCGCATAGTGCCTCAGAAGAATACAAAAATAAAGTGTCTTACCACCCTGTTCTAGTAGGTAGGTTTCGACTAACTCATCGATTTACTCATAATTTTTAAACAAAGAATATCCAGAATATAATCAATTTAGCTGAAGTGTATTCAGTAGAACCTTTTGAATCAAGACTTATTTCTTCTTTGGATCCTTAGGAAGCGGGTCGTTGTATCCCTCATGGAAATTCTTCATATAAGTCCAGGGCGACTCCAGTCTGTACCGGCGCATCTCTTGCGAGAACTCAACAGGCTCGTACACAATCTTCTTCAGTTCGTCATCATAACGAACCTCTGTATATCCTACAAGCGGAAAATCCTTCCTCAGTGGATGGCCAGCGAAACCATAATCAGTGAGGATCCTCCTCAAATCTGGATGATGAGTGAACACAACCCCGAACATGTCATACACCTCTCTCTCATGGAAATTGCAGCAGGCCCAAATTTCAGTTACCGACCGGACAGGTGTTAATTCATCTGTGTAGGTTTTAACTCTGACTCTTTCTCCGAATCTCAAGCTTAGGAGTATGTAGATCACTTCGAACCTGTATTCCCTGCTCGGGACATCTATGGCTGTCACTGCGGAGCATTGGTTGAAGCAAGCGTGTTGGTGGTACGCCATAAAGCTGAGGACAGGGAACAGGCCCTCGGGGGACACGAGTATCTCCAGCTCATCGGTGTGTTGCATCTGTACCTTTTGCACGTATTTGGGTAAACATGCGGCAACGTAGACCCCGAAGTCGTAGAGCTGCTGGCGTTGATAGTTGTCATGTCTTCGAAGAGTGGGACCCTTGAACTCAAGTGGATCGAGGCAAAAGGGATTTTTCACTTGGACATCGTCTTTCTTGTCCTTGTCGTCACATTTATCCTGCAAGAGACGGGCGTTTGTCTGCATCTTCCTTCTAAGAATATTACCTATACTCTTACGGACGGTTGAAAGAAGTATAGCGTTCATGATCTAAAATTTAAGCTGCTGACAAAATAAATATTCTCAAAGCGAGATCAAAGAGAATACAATACTACAGCGAGATCGTCTGAAAATGGTATGTCAACATGACTTAAGTCACAGTAAACAGTTTGTATGTAAAAAGCTAAGATAAAGGATTATATAGAAGTGCAGTGATGCGTGCGTAAGGGACAGCAATAGTACACAGAAATGCCATTTAAAACAAAGCCAACAATTTTGTCATTATTATACTATTACAACACTTAATCGAATATCCACGTTAGACACACAGTTTGGTTATTATTATATGCAGATAATCTGCCAGAATTATTGAGACTAATTTTATTTGGCACCAAAAAATTAGTGCCATTGGACTAAACACCGATTCGCTTAGCAAGACAAAATATGCTATATCCATCCCATTCACTTTAACGCAAAGTTATATGCGTCTATCTTGTCTCCGATTCTGTCAAAATATTAACAGCGACTCAAATATAACCAATTAAATATTTTCTTCCTCTATGAAAAAAATTAAGGAAGTAGGTATAAGTTTATTGCGTACAGCTAAAGGTACAGCTTAATACATCGTTATAGATACAATTCCGATGTGCGTGTGATTGTAATTTTTCTCGCCGTAAACTGCTCCGCCGATTCGGATGTTTTTTTGTCTACTTCTAGGGTCACCTGGGGGGTGGTTCTTAGCTATACCTAGATGTAACCGTTAGGTGGCGCTGTTGTCGACACCCAGAAAATGCGCTAGCGAAGGTGCGGGCAAAAATCTAAAAAAACTAGTTCTGTAATAAGCCGCCATCCATAAATTACATCAGACGAATTTCATGATTTTTTGACCTCTTGTCACACAATGTAACACTTCGTCCACCCCATTCTCCCCCTTAATGTGTGACGTAATTTATGGATGGCTCCTAAAATAAATTAAAAATATCTCACGTCTTAGTCTCTAGTTTACTTTAACATCGTTTTAAATTTATTTCAGCACAGCTATTTATATCAAATTTTAAGTGTCAAAGTCTTTAGATTTTGATTAAATTTTTACTGCTTCTTTTATTGCGAATAAAATGCAGGTGGATGCCTCGGCTGAGGTGCGCCTTTATATAGGAATTTTGAGGTAATGTTGCCAATTTTGAAGACGAGTTATAAGTTCTAGCTGGTTCTAGCTGCTTTTGGTGACTGGAATATAACACATCACCAATGAAGTTTGAATTGTGAATGCTGTACAAAAAAATCTAATTATTTGATGATGGAAGACAGAATAGGACAACGTTTCATTTTTATTTATTTTTCAAAAGACTTCGCGAAAGATTTAATTCCATACAGACGGTCTTTACCTACCGGCAGGAACTCTATGAGCACGTAACCCCATCAGCGGGTCTCATCGGACTTTCCCACACATAACGTCTCCGAATCATGGTCACTTTGTAGAACCTGTATACTGTCGGTTCTACAGGAGATGTACATCACCCCTTTGCCACTGAAGATGTTACCAGGTGGGTACTGTTGTTAGTAAGTCTTAAACCACTTTAATAATAATAATATTTTAGCCCTTTTTGACGCCCCACTCGTGAGCACGGGCCTCCCCTCAACACGAGGGGGATGCAGGTTATAACCACCGACACGCTGGTTCAGTGCGGGTTGGTGGTTAAACCACTTAGGTCCGTTTTAATAAATCTATCTCAAGTCTAAGACTGATCTTGGAAATGTCATTCTTTTAAAATACCGGTACACAATCACTTGTTAAAAGCGTACTTGAGATAGCTCTCAGACTTGAGTTAGATTTATTATTATTATTAGCCCGTATTAGGGCCTAAGTAGTATTTTTATGTAGCTTTACTTGATCATGACTATCATGGTGATTTAACATCTACGTAATTAGGGTGAAAATGTAGAAACAAAATTCCAAACATCGTATTAATAAATAACATTCCAATTAATTTATTAATATCTATCAAATCGAAAAAATAAAGGTTCGATAATTGGTGATCTTATTATACTTGGGCCCGTATTAATAAAGCGATCTCAAATCTGAGAGAGATCTTGGAAATTATATTCTTATGTCAATTATTAATACATCTACAAATACCCAGTAAGTAACTCGCCTAATTACGATAAAAGCTTCAGAATCAGGTATTCGTTTTATGAAATTATTATGAGGTAGATGAAGATATAAAACCGTGGGCTCTGTATGTTACAAAGAACAAGGCTTCAGTCTCTGTTCAGATGAAGTTTCTAGAGGAAGTTTCGACATGTGTCTCGCGAGACTCGCGATCTATGTCGGCACGTATCTGCGAATGAATTTTAAAGATTTATGTTATGGTCTTTGAGAATTTAATTTATTATTTATTACTAGCGACCCGCCCCGGCTTCGCACGGCTCTAAATTATCAGTGTTTCTCTACTATATTATTCATCATACTAATATTATAAAGAGGAAAACTTTGTTTGTTTGATTGTAATGAATAGGCTCCGAAACTACAGAACCGATTTGAAAAATTCTTTCACTGTTGGGAAGCTACACTATCCCCGGGTGATACAGGCTATAATATATTTTCAAAAAAATTAGGGATCCTTACTAAAACTCGAGTAATGTAACCGCAATGTACCCGTGCGAAGCCGGGGCGGGCCGCTAGTGTATTATAAATATAAACCTTCCTCTTGAGTCACTCTATCTATTAAAAAACCGAATCAAAATCTGATCAAAGACTTTGTTTTATACTATGTAAGTAGTGATCACAAAACATGACTAAACTAAATCCATTGCTCTAATCACGGTCGTAATTTATGGCCTTATGGATATATGATTTGTTACCTCAAATTAAGTTAAGTAAATTTACCTAAATAATTAGAGGTAACAGAATTAGCACATTATTTTAAAAATTATGACACAGGATTAACTGGACCCACAAAATTATGTAAAATGAAAAACTGAGTGTAGTTAAAAATTATGGAAATATTGCTATTTGCTACTAGAATAAAAGACTAATTCAAGTTAATCCAAATTTAGTACTCATACTGTATTCAGGGTAAAATATAAGGCCTTAGACTCGCTATAAGTCATAATGAACAATAGTTCTTGATATAGAATAGAACAAAACTTGAATCTTCGAAATCCTATTGGATTTCTACATAAAACACGCTTGATGTAGTTATTTGATATCTCCCATCACGTATACGGGCCAACCTTCCACGCAGCCTCCACAGCGGATACACGCATGTAAGAACAATTATACCTCGCAACGAGAATCGCCTCACCCGCGGATGATAATAAACGAAAACGGTCCCATATATCTTTAACAGTCTCATACATAAAACAGAAAGCTCAGGCTGCACTTGATTCAGTGTTTCCCGCCGTCCAACTCCAGATTGTGCGCCGCAACACCACAACTTCCGGCTTCCGGTGGCAACCGTGCGCCTGCGCGGTGCGTAACACCGCCCGGATGCGACGTCACGTCATGTCACTTCCGCATAGTTAGTACTACGCCCCATTTAAAATAAGAACTGAAATATTCGTAAAATTTGCCGCACGAAGATTTTATAATAGCCAGTATTTTATTTGAAATTTTATTAAATGTTTTATCTCTTCTAAAAACAAAACACCGATTTTGCTCTTTGATTAAACATATAAGTCTGCACTTTGGATACCTAGTCAAAGTACGCTGCTCTTGGCATTTACAGAGTATTTTTTTTTATTGCCTATGGAGCATTTTCCCAGGAATAACGTATATACACAGGTTGGTAAATTTCATTTAAATATTTAATAAAAATGTAACTCAGTGGCTAACGTAGCTCGAAATTTGGGTAAATCTTCCTTTCCGGCCGCAGCGGTGTGCGACCGCGATCTCGACCCCGCCACTCTAATCTAAACGGACGTGTTCTTTAAAAATATTAATATTGCACGGCCCATGCCTTCAAACTTGGCTTTGAAATTATTGTATTCTAGTCTAACCAGAATCGTTGAGTATTTTAACTTGCTTCGCATTAACTGCAAACCTGAATATATTTATTAAGAGAGGGTTCAATAAATTGACGAGTTACCATAAAAAAACTATTTTAGTTAAATGTGCTTATCTCAGTTGAAAATAAACCGTAGGACCTTCTATTCATGAATAAAGTCTTATTTCAAAGAAATACATTAAAACGCTAATTTAATTTACAAAGCCTACTTATATTACACATTGGCATTCACTATATCGATAAAAGTATTATTTAAATAATAATGAATAGGGTTACCCCTCTTTGACGGACAAAGGGTGTCCACGTGGGCGAGAGAGCGTGGGAACATCCGAGTTTACTCAGACTGTTATTATTTACACTAACAGGCGCTTATCTGGGTAACAATAACAAAACGACCTCGTTTACATTTACAGCTAGCTGCATGATGATTTACAGTCCCGGCAGATGTCACTATATAACCATTATCTCCTACGTGCCAGGGTCTTATACCGAGCAATCACACTCAGTGTGATGAGTTTGTGATGACTGGTGGACACCTGTGACAACCCTGAAACTAAAGCTTACCTTTATATTTTTTTTATATTTTTTGAGACGAATTCTCTACCAAACTCTGTCCGTTTAATCTTGCAATAGATTGTCCAAAATTTACCATGATATTATATCGGTAGTTTAAACAATAATAAAATAAAAATTAAAATATTATCTTATTCTCTGATCTATAACAGTGCTTACATTAATTACTAACTAACTCCTACCTATAAATAATTATAATGGTTTTACAATTCCTTGATCAGGTTGTCCCCCTTGAACATAGGCTTTCTCTAGAAGTCACCATTCTTCGTTATCTCTCGCTTTTCTGCGCCATCCTTTCGGCACATCATACTCCCACCATGTCTGCGGCTTTTCGTATGCCCTCTTTCCGACTCTAGCCCAACTTATACAGCTTTTTTATTTCTGAAATATACATGTATAATACAATTTCTGTATAAACATATGTTTATGCTTTTTGATAAATTTCATCCGATTATAATAATAATTATAGACAACTGCATATGGTTGAAATTTGTGTACATTCTTACAGCGACGACTATAACTTAAAGAACGCCGTAACTTAATACCAAACGTGTTGTCCACTATACGGCGGCTATCTATAGTATTTTTTGTAAAGAAAGAAGCACAATATTTACGATAATATCCCTAGACAAAGGGAGTACCTAGTTTATTTATACACCGCTGTCTATACAAAAAGTCCGTATTCATTTTTGTATTATCGCATGTGAGCACGCTACCGTGTACGTGTAATGAAACTGGCAGTGACTTATCTTAAAGAAAGGGTATCCGTGCTTATAAATATTCGGAATTTAAATGTGTGTTCTTTTTTTAATCGGCAAGCAACCGTACGAGCTGCCTAATCTTCAGCAGTTTCAGTAACCTATAGATGCTTGCAATACTTGAGGCATTTCCCGCACGTTGCCGATCTGAAGGCGAGTGGGATAGAGGGAGAGGATCTGAGAATTTTCCGGGTCTCTCACTCTTCATACGAAACGCAGCTATATATAATAGTAACTTTACGCCGATCTTCCGTGAGAGGGTGGCCTACCCTGATCGAGCCCGCCCCTATAGTCAACTAGCTGTGCCCGCGACTTCGTCCGCGTGGAATTTAATTGACAAAATTTTATCCCCTTGGGGGTAGAATTAATCAAAATCCTTACTTAGCGGATGCCTACGTCATAACATCTACCTGCATGCCAAATTTCAGCCCGATCCGTCCAGTGGTTTGGGCTGTGCGTTGATAGATCACTATGTCAGTCAGTCAGTCAGACCTTTGAGTTATATATATATAGATTGGCTCTAACACTGTTTACTGTAATCCATATCATTTATATAATCAATGCTGACGATTATGTTTTTACTTCATATTGTATTGTTAATTTTATTTCTATTAATTTAAATAAAAAATAAAACATTGCTAAGAGACGACTTGAAACCTCTGAAATGGTATTTTTCAAGAAATTTATTAGGTATTGTGTAATGCAGTAGCTGGTAAATATTTGTCTATTCAAATCATTTTATAAAATTACACTAACATCTACTACATACTGTATAATTTTATTCGCTAATGTTAAAAGTAAAATTCGTTAGACAACATTCTAAGCCACCACAGTTTTCGCACTAGTTGAGTTATAAATAAGGTTGAACATTTCTTTAAAGGAGCGCTTTAAGGAGGTAATTTGTTAATGGGCCGGCCGCAAATCTGGCGTTATCTGATGCAACAGCGACCCGCCATTTCGAAACAAGTAAAGTCCTCGTGGTTTCCTTTTTCTAAGTTTTTTTTTTTCTAAATAATGTTCACGCTGCGACTTGTTTGGTGCCCCTTTCGCGATAAGAAGTCTTAAATGGACATTAAGACCTTTTAAAGAAATTGTCTCCATGGGTTTTGCTTAGGACGCCCGCCAAATTATCCCCGGGTTATCCAATTTCGTGAAAGGTACTCCTGAAGGACTTCATTAAAATTCATTTGGTTACACAAAATAATGAACAACCCGACTTCATAGTTCATCCCCAAGTTTGTTTCGCACTTTTAGAACTTTACTCTCTTGGGGAGGATTCTGGAAAGGTGAGAGACGTTAGTAATATTTCTGTCCATATTACCAAGGTATTATTAGGTACTATTATAATTTTCTTTAAATAGTTAGGTAACGACCGCTTGTCTCAGTGTTTCAAGCGTAGGCCGCTCGGCCCACTGCACATGGTGGTTGCGGGTTCGATTCCGCAGGCGCAAATTTCGGAAATGGCCATTTCGTAATTTGCCTTGGTCTGGGTGTCACTGGGATCGCCTCCACTCCATTGTATGGTACCCATAGTACAAGAGTTGCTTAGATTGGGACCATACAGTTGGTATGTCAGTCTGGCGATATTTATTTATTTATTAAGTACTTGAGAAATACTTCATATATCAACCTAAAAGTTTTTATCATCATTATCATCAACTGATGTTAGGCAGTGAGAAGCCTATAGTATAAGCTTGCAATACCAAAGGATTGCTCACCTTGCCAGCCTAAAGAAGAGTAGGACAGAAGAAGGAGAAAGGAATTGGGCTTCTTGCTCTGACACTCATCATACGAATCGCAGATACAATACCGATTTTACGCCGCTCTTCTATACGAGAGTGGTTCCCCGGTAGATCCAGTGCATATACAGCCTGGCGCTACCATGGCGACATTAAATTAACACACGTATAAGGCTTCGCATTTTCAGATTTTCGAGATATTTAAATTTTATTAAACATTATTATTTATTGAATTATTCAACATTTTATGAAATACCATTTTAGAACAGCCTGTACGTAAATAACTTTAGCGCAGAGGTCATCTGCCGAGGTCACGGATAATAACATTTCTTCAATGAAATTAAAACGAAAAAAAATACTATAAGAAATAATAATAATACTATTAGCTCGCCCCGCTCCGAGGAGTAGGTAAGAGCGTAAGAGTAGCTGAAGGAATCGGATTTCAAGGGTGATGCCAATTTGATTACTTTATTTATTATCTATTTTGTTCGAAAATTTTATTTTTTCTATTTACGCTCTCTTTTTTTATTACTATTATGATTATTGACCACTAGCCCTACCTGTGTGTTAAATTAATGTCGCCATGGTAGCGCCTCGCTGTATAACCTCTAGTCAACTGGCTACAACTTGACTCTACAACCATTGGCATTGAAATGAAATTAAAAGTAAATTGGTAAGAATATAAAATATCCGACAAATCCAGACTTTCGTACGCCTAAGCAGATTTAACGTGTCCAATAAAAACAACAATATATGTTCCTAAAGTAAGTAATCTTTTACACAAAAAAATATTAGAACTAAACATTTTTCTCATACCTTGTCATCACTTCAGAACGATAACACAATGTGTAGAACGTTTGTTTATTGAGTTCTCAACTTAGCAATGATTAAAACAAACATTCGTTGTGGGAAGAACTACTTATTATATTATAAACAGATTGACCGATTTTGATATTTTTTTTGTACTAATAGGGTGACCAGCATTGTTATTAACTATAGTTCGATCCGATAGGTGGCGTTATTGTCGACATCTAATAAAATAAATCTACGCTAGTGAAACTGCGGGAAAAACTATTTTCTTAAAAAGGTGTTACCGATTGTACAGATAGGCATCTTCACCTGCCCAGTGGTTAATACAAATTGAAACGAAATTTTAGATAAGTGGCCATTTTTTGGGTCGAATTAAGGAAAACGCTTCCGTCGAACCTTTCGTGGTTTTTGGGGCGAAATAAGTATCCCTTTGCACGTTTCGGTTACCTCCTGTTGTAGAAAATGTACATACCTAATGGATTTTCCTACTTGTTAGGAACATTTGGTCCTTTTAGTTAAATCAAAGCCACCATTTCCTTATTCGGGATTCTAGACTCTATTACCAACCAATAACTCTCAAAAAAGCTATGTAAGTAATTGTGTGAAGGTTTACATTTCGCAGAAATGTTAACACACACTACACCCATCGTTATTAGAATCGCCGTAGTTACTTCTAATTGGTCACTCCTAAAGCCTATGTATAAATGCGAAAGTAACTCTGTCTGTCGCGCGCTTTCACACCATAACTACTGAACCGATTTAAATGAAATTTGGTACACAGATATTCTAGAGCCTTAAAAGGACATAATGGTTGTAAGGGGATGAAAAGTTGTATGGAAGTATCGTCATTTATAAGGCTTGAAACTTATTTTTTTGGCTGTTGATTTTATATAAATAAATATGACATTAAAAGTTTGTAAACGTTTTACCCTCAAGGGTGAAATAACAATAACGAATAGGGGATGAAAGTTTGTATGGAAATATAGCTCTTTGCAATGAAACACTGCAAATAGCTCATTAAAGTATTAAAAGTATGTGTCTTATTTGTAAAATAATTAGCCCAAATTATTAAAAATGCTACCCAAAGACACTATTCCATGCGGACGAAGTCGCGGGCACAGATAGTGTTATACAAATCAAGTTGTTTCATATATAATACTAGAAACCCAGTGGGCAACTACCTACTTACAGTTTATTTTCAAACAATGAACTTAGTATTATTTCGAAACATACACATGAATCTGAAACTTCTGGTTACACAAATATAGTCTCATTTACATAGGTTTAACGAGACCTAATAAGTTAGTGTATCGCGTAGCATTCATACTCGAATAACCTAGTCTACGTCAAAGCCAGGATGTGCCTCAAGCACAGAAACGCGTCTAGGTACGATGTAATTTGATTATGGTAGTTACATACTGAGTCGCAAACTCTAATCTAGGACACTAGTCGTCTGTAGCTTGGGAGGTTCTGTTTGAATTCCTACTAATATTATACGAGTAAATGCGAAAGTTTGTGAGTGTGGAGGTTTGTTACTCTTTCAGGCAAAAACTACTGAACGGATCTGGATAAAATTTGGAACACAGATAGTTTATAACCGGGATTAACATATAGGTTACTTTTTATCCCGATTATCCTGAAATTTTTGCTAAGTTATATACTACGCGGACGAAGTCGCGGGCTAAACTAGTGTGATATAAATTACTAAATCCTTAAACATTATATTATGGACAAGCTGTTGCCGGCGGCTCAGCCCGCGTGGTATAGTGGTATAAAATAAAAGTAGCCTTAGTTACTTCTTATAACATTAGCTATCTGCCAGTGAAAGTACCATCAAAGTCAGTCCAGCCGTTTCGGAGATTAGCCGGGACAAACAGACAGGCAAACACAAGTTTTTTGTTAAAAGTAGGTACTGTATTATACTTTCATGCATTTCGTTAAAAGCTGTTATTTTGACTTCAAAATGTATATTTTCTATTTGTATAGCTGGAAAACTCCACTCACAGCTTTAGAGTAAAAAAATATCTCATTCCTTTAAAAAATCCTAACAATAGAAACGTTGAAAATTACAAAGTTAAACCGACGGAACGAATCTCTTCAGTTCATTTCCCCACACTTCTTTTCACGGCCTATTTGAAACATAGGAGCCATTAAAAACAATCCATTGAAATTAAAACGTTAAATTCCAATTAGTTAAGTTGTAAGCGACGTCCCAGTCGTAGTTCTTGCATTTAATTTCTACTTGCCATAACGACGGTGAGGAGTGCATATTTCATAGCGGCGGGCGCCCGGGGCGTTAAGTGGGGTATTTTATTGGCTTATTATACAATATTCTAAGCTAAAAATCGTGGAAAGAGTACGTTTTTAATTGGGCAGTGAGCTCGCGTGGTGCTGACACGAGGATTATTCATGGCCGCTTCAGCGCGGGCGCTACGTCGCGCCGTTATGCTGGTTCCAGATTTTTTTATGATCGCAACTCGGGCCTTTTCAGGCCGTTTTAACTTTCCTGATATATTATATCAACTTCTTCTGTGAGGTTTCCCGTTTAACGGTCGGTATTGAAAAGGATATTTGGTCGGATAAATGTTGTTTTATGAACTCACTTGCATTTCTCCGCTTTTCTAGCATGCTTTCTGGATCTCGAAAACAACATCTACCGGGTCCAACTATAGCTATCCAAGTGACCCCATAAGTACAAAAAAACATCACTATCGGTCAAGCCAAGGTCAAGGAGGCGAAGAATTACGAAAAGACGTACACCAGAATTCTATGTTTAAAGATTTCTTGGTATTGATATTATCTATCTATATATGTATATATAACTCAAAAGTGACTGACTGACATAGTGATCTATCAACACACAGCCCAAACCACTGGACGGATCGGGCTGAAATTTGGCATGCAGGTAGATGTTATGACGTAGGCATCGGCTAAGAAAGGATTTTAATTAATTTTACCCCCAAGGGGATAAAATATGGGATGAAAAACCCCGAAATATTTGTTAAGTTAAATTACACGCGGCGAAGTCGCGGGCACAGCTAGTAATAATTATATAATAAAATATGGGATTAGTCCCGCCACGGTGGGAGTATCACCACTGTAACTCATATTAACCAGGACTTATATACCTACTTTAGCTACATATTTTAAGTAAGTATTGTTCTTTTATCAAAGGTATTGGTATATTTATATATGTAATATGCCAATCAAACGATAGAAACAGCGCGCAGTACCTATACTTCAACCAATTAATAACAATGCGAGCTCTATTGGGCTCGGTGCATTTCAATTTGTTGCGGTTTTACAGTATCTGCCAATTGATTTCAATGTAATATTCGTATTGTTGTTTCCGTTTCCCACAATATATGGGTTTTCTACGCAATTAGGGTATCGAAAAAATATTTTGTTTACACATAAAACATAACTTTGTTATATTTAAAGGATGCCAGCGATTTAAATGGGATAAGTTAGTTTAGGTTAGTTATTTTTTTTCATACTTTATAGATAATTAATTAGGAAAGTTGTGATTAAATTTTGTAGAAAATTTAAACAAAATACAACCTATCTGACGCGATACGATCGCGCCAATACCAGATATCATAGTAATAAAAGTAATGACTTTGATTTAGAGATATAATGCCAGAAAAACGTGTCAAACTACGTCGGGGGTAAAAAATCACAGCACATCCACCCCAGTCGAACTAATGTAAATAAAATCTCTCGCCTCCCACAAAATGTATGTCGAGAGGGTGATATTCATATCGTATCATATTTCAAACAACGCTATCCCCGTGGCAGGCTAATTTAGCGTTCCAACCCAGCGGGCTGAGCCTCGCTGAATTTAAACATTTCTTCTAGAAGCCGCGAGAGGGCGCGCGGAATCTATTTCACGCACATTACTCTCGTGACTTATGAGTTATTACTGCTGTAAAACTCAGTACACATCAGTCCATTTGCCACCATTTTTAATATAATTTACTTGAGACGGCTTTTGAATTCACACTTCTGGGAGTCGTTAAAGAATATTAATAATAATACAACATCACGCCCGAATGTCCTAAAGGGGTAGTCGGAGGTGTGCTGCTGTCCACAGATTTGGCTAATAGTGTTTTCGTTCCATTGGTAAAGTCCAGTTGGTATAGCCCAACGCTCTAGCCCAAATCGGGCTGGCAAGCGTCTTTAGAAAATCATGCAGGTTTTCTCACAATGTGTTCCTCCACCGTTCAGTTCATTAAGTGATCTCATTTAGAAATGAGAATCGCGCATGAAAACCTAAAATCCCCGAGGTACAAGCCGTTATTTGAACCTTCAACCTTTCAAGGCGTTCCACCACAGCGACGGCTCGACTACAGCGACCGCTGCTAAAAATATTATGAATTTTTATACTACGTCTTGTAATAAGGAAATTATGGGAAAACGAAGATTTAAAACGAGCCTCACTGACGAGACTACATGAATGTAGTGTAGCAAGTTAGGGCATGAGAAAATTGGCATTGATTGGCACATTATTTACATTTCAGCACGTGTGCTTCCCTGTTGCCAACCTAAAGGAGTGTGTGACAGAGGGAAACGGGGGGTTATGGGGCTTGCGGCTCTCTTTGGTTTCTGTGAAATTAATAAAAAAAATATGTCATTAAAATAAAAATAAAACTCCTATTAGCACAAAATAAAATGTATTCGCCCAATAGGCAGGTGTTTCGCCTATAAAATACCCATTTACATAGGATTGAATGATCCGCATCGGTCCGGTAATCAGAGACACCGCCCGCCCATCACCTGATGACTCATTGAAGTACCTAAGCTATTTGTTTGATAAATGGCACCGTTTACATCTTGCTCTGAATGCCGTCTTGGGTATACTAATATTTCTGAGTAAGTAATTAATTCCTGCCCAACCCACTCCAGATAAGCTTGTTAAACATAATGTATTAATATTTAAGTAATATCTCGGTTGGTAGTAACCAGATAAAATATTGTGTTTTCAATGTTGCATATTTTAAAATGATTTCCTTAAAAGCCAATGCTTACATCAATATGTAAACGAAATCTTTATTATATAGACAGTATAATTTAAAAAGATTTTTTTTAAATGTACCGTTAAAAACATGATTTAAAAATACTGGTTGGTCCCTATCTACTCGTTCGTTTTGTAAAATTTCGTGAGATCAATAAAACTTGAGCAAAAGAAAAAAAATACAGGAAAACTTATAATGGTGTTAATTCTGATGTCCGCAAATTACATCAAACTCAACTTGTCGCCCCTCAAACTATTGCTGGCTTGCTCATAAATTAATATCATGACAAGGACAGCACTAAGTGTACTGACCGTACCATTGCATCCTTGGTCACATCCAATTATTGTACTAATAACATGAGCACCATTGAGCATCCACTACAATGCAATTCGGTATTTTAAAATTCTCCATTTAAATATATCTCAAGTACTTGTTACAGGTATAACCGGTAATTCCCACGGTTAAACTGGCAACGATAATACATCTGTCATACATCTGTCTATATCCAATGAAATACCGGCCTTAGGTATTCTCCAAAAATATTACTTTAGACAGAACGCTGTCTTCTTCGTGAGAACCACATAAATAGATTTACATAGATAACGCAAGTATCACGATTTGTATTGAAACCAAGCGTGACGAATTTTTAACACTTACTGGGACGTCATTATTGACGGGAAATCCAAACTGATTCAAAGACAAGGCCGCCGCCTTTGCCCCTCCGCTTGCTACGATTCTCGAGTGATTATCTCGCTCATATTCATATTTTTCTATATCTGTAATCACGCAGACTGTTAGTTAGCGGCGACCAACCTTGACGCACGAACACGAGTTTAAGCTCTTGTAAGATGTGTCACGCAATTACCTTTGCAGCATCACTGGACTGTGATATTATATAGTCTGCGACTAGACTCCTCGGCGTCAGAGGAACGACCACTCGTTGGTGGGAGCAACACAATTGTGTGGTGCGAACATACGAGATGACTTTTGAGATACTTTTATGGAGTTGGCTTGATACCTAACATTAATTAATACGTCAATATAAATTTGAATGAAACAAGGCTGTTTCACAAACGTAGGTTACATTCAAATATTTGTATAAAATAAATTATCACGTATTGCAGTAGACCCTAGATTGCAACTATAGGTATACTTACTAAGTATGATGGGTAAGTACCTACTTTTGTATAACGGGAATGAATAGGTTCGAAAAAAAACCCACAAAGGTCGTCTATTGAAAACGTACCTAAAACTAATCCCTAAAATTAAAGATGATGTGATTATGTATTTGAAAACATAATTAATAGTTTATAAATCTAACAGGTAGCTACTACTACGAAGCTATAACAAGATTCTACAACCACACTAAAACCTAAAAAATATAAAAAATCGCATAGTGAGGACTGTTCCGATGTATTGAACCCTAACTAACAGGTTACATCTGAAGGAAGTGCGCTCGACTCGGCGACGGCGAAATATCGTCCGTTTCCATATAAAAAGCTATGACAGTGACTAATTTACCTCAGAACATTCCCCATTCTAAAAAGATACTAGGACAGTATTTTATCTGTCACGTATTAAAGTGTAGAGTGTCACATATTAAATTTAACTTACGATTAACACTAAAAGCTATGTAGCAAAATCTTTTATTATACTTTTAGCAGCTAAAGTGTATTGCTAGTTTTCCAATTGGAGAAGAGAGGGTATATTTCACTATTACCAGGTAATATTTTATTTAAAATAAAAAGATTTTTGACTATTTTCCCATGGCACATCTGTTTGGGGGATAAACTTTATCTGACGATTATGAAAACCCCTGAAAGTAATACTTGCTTTTACGCCCATATTTTCGATGTTCAAAAAACCGCATAGTTTCAGATTTTGTTAGACATCTCGACGCAACCCAGATATGTACCTACCCTATCCTTGAAGTGTAATCAAACCATATGCTATCAAATAGTGAAAACTTTGTTAATATCGTTTCAACAATTTTCGCAACAAACAAGATACCCAGACACTTTATTTGGACACGGAGACCTTCAAATAGCCCATCAATTGCACCAATTTTCACTTACAATTTATAATTATAAAGATTGTAACTCAGATTAATCTGTGATAATAGGTAATCCTCAATAAAGAACCTCATTTCTTGAGTTAATTACAGGCCTTTATAAGTCTTCAATCGAGAAACTCTATCGGATAATGTCACTCCATTATAACTAGCGTCTCATATCAGGCGAGTGTTCATACTCGATGTTCCAATAAAGTTTTGTCAGGGGATCTTTGCTGGCACATAATAAAGTATTACAAAAGCCAAAGACCGTCATTGTTGCTGGTACTTCAATCCCCGACGCGAAGGAGCGTTTGCACGGGCGAGTGTGCTGGAATGAGTGGTGAATCACTGTTTCAATTAGTAAAAATGCTCATGCTTTTATATTTGAAGATGATAGTTCCACTTCCAAACTGCCTCTTAAGAATATTGAAAGGTACTTCTTACAAACTCATTTTTTGGGTAAGTGGGTAAATCATTTTAACCAATTAGATACTACTTATGTAAAACTACGTTTATAATGCCAATATTGTTTAAAACATAATAATTTCACGCTACAACCCCTTTATTCCAAATAAAGTATTTTCGTAGCGGAGGAATAATTAAGTGTGAAAGCTCAATAAATAATCTCTACTTACTAAAACCAATTCAAAAACGTTATATTATAATCCTTATGAAAGTAAATTTAGTAGTGTAATAATATTAAGATATAAATGAACAGAATTATCGCATCATAATGAAGCACGTCCAGCCAGTGGGTACTAGTTAATATATGTTTATTTAAAGTGTGAATTTTATAAATTGTTTCCATAAACAAACTCTATTTTGCATGCATAAATCGAATACTTTTTACAACTAGCGGACTTGCACAGTGACAATAAACCAGATTAGCAAACTTAGTAACAAGGACATAATATTAGCTTATGTCAAGAATAAAAAATAACATTATAGAATAAATCCAGTACCTAGTAAACTTAAAAAAAAGGTTTTACTAGCTGGGCCTGCGAGTCCAGTATTATGACTAGGGAACGGGGGTGTCATCATTTCGTATGTACAAAATGAATATAAAATAATTTTTCATTACTCATACTCTGAAAGTAGGTCTGAAGTTGCCTGAGGAGCGGGTTGAAAGTAATACTTTTCCGGCCCGGGAGAATCGCTTTCAACTGACAGCTGTCAAATAATAAAAAAAAACTAGTTCTATTTTCACATTTCTATGGAACCATGTTCAAACATTTTCTACAGTCACTCAATTACAGCACGATGTAAAATTGAAATAACATAAAGAAATGTATTCATTAAAGAGATTAAATGACTTAATTATAATTAAGTTTCAAAAATTTCTTTAAAATAACATAGATTTGGGCAAAATATTTAAAGATGAAAATGAAAAATAATGGCTAAATAATGAAGTTGGCCGGCCAACGAAAAAAAAACAAAATAGGCGGCAATCCGATTTTTTTTTTCGAGTTGTAGAGTATTGTTTATACTTCCTTGTATTATTTATTTAGCCAATTCCTGTTTTTATTTTTATTTTCCTTGTATTCGTAATGAAAAGCACAGTGTTTACCTCGGGTGAAAGATTTATTTTGTCCCTCGAACTATTAGCGCCCTCGCTACGCTCGGGCGCCAAACCCCGTCTCGGGACAAAATAAGTAACTTTCACCACTCATGTAACAATGTACTATTGTCTTGAGGAGATTTGTGATATAAACAATGGAGTATCGTGATTACTTTTTTGAGACTTTATTTCGTGTTTAATATGAAAGGTTTCAATTCTCCATTATAGTCCAAAGGCATGCAAATCACTGGTTGAATATGATACTTAATTTAGTAAAGAAAGATAAAAAAGGATATTGACGACCGCTTGGCGCAGTGGTTCGAGCGTAAGCCGCTCGGCTCACTGCACATCGTGGTTGCGGGTTCGATTCCCTTAGGGGCAAATTTCGGAAATAGTCTTTTCGTAATTTGCCCAGGTCTGGGTGTCACTGGGATCACCCCCGGTCCATTGTACGGTACCCATAGTACAAGCGTTGCTTAGTTTGGGACCATACAGTCGGTGTGTCAGTCTGGCGATATTTATTTATTCATGTATTATGTACCTACCTACATAGAGGGATGATGTGATTAGCACAAGTAATTTTGCACCAATTTCTACATAACATAGAACGGTTTGCTGTTAATATGCGAGCCAACAGCTAATTATTAGTGCGTGAGTAATTGCGAGCCTTTATTATTGGGCTCACACACTCAGATGCCCAGAGGTGTGGCACACACAGCTGTGGACTATCCTGTTTCTGACATAAGGTGGTGGGTTGTGCATTCATTAAAACGGTTTGCTTGGTGGGTTTAATTAGATTTTGCTCGCGAAAGTACTTATGCTTTATTAGTGCATTTTAAAATTGTGTTTTTTTTATTGCAATATGTTTAGTAAAGGTTGTTTCTTTATTATGTTGTTCTAGTCTTACCTTTTGTTAAATATAAAATTCAAATGCCCGTGTGTTCGTAATTCTTTTGCCCCGGTTCTTTTCTTTTTCTAATGTGGATTGTTCTTAACTATTATTAGACCCGGTACTGCCCGTTACAATTGCATTCAATTTTATTTTTAATTAATGAGCATTCTTTGTTCGAAAATATATTTTGTTTTAGTTAACTAAATTATTAGTACCTACGTACGAGTACTGAGTACGTATAAGGCTAGTATAGAATGAGACTGTTTCTATGATGATATTCCAGAATACTACAAATTTTAGATATTTTTTCAATGTAAAATAAGAATAGGTATATACGTATATCCATAAAAGCTAAATTATGACGTTCCCCAAATGTTTTACTGTAACTATTTCAAATATGATTCAGTAGGTACATAGCAAAATAACCCCTGTGATAAGAGTTCTGCATATTGACATACGTCACATTGTCTTGCATTCGCAATAACACTTTGAACACGTCTCTGTATATGACGTTCAGCATTTCAGGCGAATTCATTGACTGGATGACTGCGATCCTCCTTGCTAGCGTAGGTACTTTTAATTTGTACTTAAATAAAAAATAATCTACCAACTCACTTTCAGTATGAACATACCCAATAATATTTTATTATTTTAAAATATATATAATTATACATCTATATAAATAATATCTATAGCAGTGATAGCCGATTGGTTAAGTACGCGTCTTGCGACTACCAGGTCCTGGGTTCAAACCCCGCCTCGCACCTCTGGGTTTTTCAAAATCTACCTTTGTGCGAATCATGATTTCTATATGATTATCACTTGCTTATGGTGAAGGAAAACATCGTGAGGAAACCTGCATGTGTTAGAAAATCTAATTCATTTTCGAAAGACATGTGAAATCCGCCTACTCGCACTGGGCCAGCGTCTCAGCGTGGTGAATTACTGCCTGAATCCCCCTCGTAGTGAGTGGAGGCCCGTGCCCAGGAGTGAGACGTCAAATGGGCTAAATTATTATTATTATGTAGGTCCTATATTATTTGGATTTTATTTTGGATTAATCATCTCCATCTAAGCTAATGCTTGGTGTTAGGAGTGGGCTCACGTCAATAGTTTAATGGCCATAATGGGGATCGAGCCCGGAACCTCTCAGCTACGAGGGCGGCCCTCTAACCACTAGACTATTGACGCCTAAATTACGTATAGGTACATCACGTATCTAAGTGATAGGTATATGTACGTAGCTATAAGCTATGTTCATTTTATTCGTGCGAGTATAAAATGTATACTTTATAGTCTCACGGTGAAATTACGCGATAAAACGTTATAAAATTCGTATTCAGTTTTAACGTAATCGCAACTCATATTCGGTCGGTAACGGAGAAAATGACGATGAATATCACCGAGGTACACCGAACAACGGTAATTTATAATTCCCGATGTAAACGGGTAACGTCGATGAGCGATTTTAATAAATCCAATAGTGATCGCGCGAGCATTTCCTGTAGCGTTATTGTGTAAAATTGCAAACAGCGAACTTGTATCTACTTACTAACTGTGTTCTCATAAAAATACTTTTATTTATGCTATGAAGTAATATAGAACCTCAGTTAAAAGAAATCCATTGTTGACCTACAAAACTTTTTTTTTTTTTAGTCTGGTGGTAGAGCAACCTGTGGCCAAATGGCTAGAGCTGATAAAGGCTAGGTCAATCTTGGTAGTACCGTCCTCTCACAGAAGACCAGCGTTATGTAGCTATAATACATTAGCTAGTCCGGTCATTTTAGACATAAAAATAGTGATCAAATAAAGAAAATTCCGACAGAGCCAAATTTTTGTAGATTCCTTAGGTTTATCACAAGGAATAAAGTGTCAAAAGTCCCCATCAGTCCCATGTGAGCTTAGGGACTTATGCGGGGTCAAAGGTCAAAATTTTAGGTTTTTTGGATTTTTCTCGAAAACGGTAAGTTTTATCGAAAAAGTACCTAGAGCAAAGTTGTAGATCTTAAAATTCTCTATAAAAATGGTCCCTATGATTTTTTCTCTAAGACCCACTATTTCCCAGATATTGCGCTTGTAAGAATCACGTTCTACATAATATGCACACATTTCCACACCACCTGTGAGGTAGTGTACTCGGTGCGTTTTTTTTAACGTGGTATTGCCGGTAGGCCTATTCCACGAACCTTTATGACGTTATTATCAGGAACAATAATTATTTAATAGTATGAAGATTATTGATATGGGTTACTGAGTTTAACTGTCGTTCCAACTTTTTTTTATTACTTTAATCTGACTCATACTCTTCATATTCAACTTCAACTATCATGTTTTCTTCAATTTCTTCTTGTTCTTGTTCTTCTCCTTCCTGTTGATGAACGCTTAGAAATTATTCAAATGAAGATGAATCAGTTGTCTCTTCATCAAAATCACATGAATCTTCCTCTCTTGTATTTAATTGAACATTTGAGCAAGAGACACCTTGGCAATTGGTACACGCTGGACAACACTGCAACCCTACTTTTTTACAGCCACATTTGGCACTACAACCTTTCTTGCAATTGCAAAAAATGGTGTTAAGAAGTTTTTCTGGAGCAGGGGGCAGTAAAGTTCGAATCGGTTCCAAAGTATTATTTATCAATTTCCAACCCCAGTCTTCAGGGTTCAGTTCATTGCCTTGCCATGTCTGAACTTGATAGTATACTCGAAACAAATGTTGAGTAGCAGATGCCGATGTTGGAGGAAGACAAGATAGCTGTACTTGCTTTTGTTTCGTGTATTTTTTACAAATGTTAAATATCTGTACGTATCTATGCAATCAATTTTTTTTGGAGCTCCATAAACCGCAAGAAGAAACCGAATTCCTTTAGTAATTAGTATTTGAGGTGAAGAATTAATTTATGTAAATACTTTTGCGCAGTCAATCAAATCATTTGTTTAAAATAATTTTAATACTGAATTTTTGCCACTTCTAAACATTGCTGACGTAGTATCGCATCCGGTTATCGCATGTAAAAATAAAATAAAGTTTTGGCATTTTGGATAAGCTGATAAACTTTTAGAAGAATATATTTGTGTCCGTTGCTGCGCCTTCCCAGGTTTTAAAAAGTAAATAATTTTATCAGATGGAGTCCTTGCAGTGAGTAGTACTAATAAATCAACATCTTCACCCACTACAATAGTTGTATTTCTTGCATTAAATTGTTCTATTGCTGTTTATAGGGGATTCGGTAAGGGACCGGCGGTCATTTTAGAGTAAATTTTCTTAGAATAGTATAATGTATACATAACAGAGACACGACTAGGCATTTTTGCTTGCTTGAGTACCTAAATATGTATACGTGTGCATACTATGTAGAACATGATTCTTACAATCTGGGAAATAGTGGGTCTTAGAGAAAAAATCATTGAGACCGTTTTTATAGAGAATTTTAAGATCTACAACTTTGCTCTAGGTACTTTTTCGATAAAACTTACCGTTTTCGAGAAAAATCCAAAAAACCTACAATTTTGACCTTTGACCCCGAATAAGTCCCTAAGCTCACATGGGACTGATGGGGACTTTTGACACTTTATTCCTTGTGGTAAACCTAAGGTCTCTACAAAAATTTGGCTCTGTCGGAATTTTCTTTATTTCAATTGTCTAAAATGACCTAAGCTGCGAATCGTACAATGAGTGAAAGAGCCGGAAAGTCTCCTTCAAGCCAGCAACGTGTGACCAATGCTGTTGGTATTCCAAGCATTTACTACGGTAACTTGTTAGGCACATAAAAAAGTAGTTTTTTTACTATAAGTATAAAATTATTATTATTATTTATTTTTATAAAAGGTATTCTTCAAATTATGGTGATTGTCAAAATGTATGCAATATTTTGTCACCTATCGTCTTTAATGATTTATGCGATAATTTCGATGCAAACGAAAATATTCGCACAGGGACTATCGCCGGTCGCAATCGCGAGTTACGAGATAGCCGAGGGCGCGACGCGACGCGCCGCCGCGAACGTGTCGCTTCAACACCAGTAATGGAATTCTCATGCTCGCCCTCACGGGCGCGGGCTTGTGGCGCTAGTAATACATACTTTAAATTTGCACCGGTAACGCCCGCGAACGCTCGTACAAGAAACTTTTCGCAAGTTTTAAAGGGATCTAAATGGGCCTTATTTTAAACTTTATCTGTGTATAAAAGGAATGACAAAAAAGACGCCGTGGTTTACTTCCTGAACCTTGTTAGCGTCGACTCGCATCAGAACTCGGGACCTCGGAAGTAGGTCGCGTGATTTTTTCACTGCTGTATCAGAATGGTGATTATTAGCATCAGCTGTTACATTAACCAGAAATATGAGAATTGCTTTTATAAGACGGAGCTTAGGGAGTTCTGTTGCCCCCGGATCCACAATAAACGGATATATAATAGGGATCTGTGAATCTCATAACTAGCAAAGATTGACACTTGCTTAACGATGAAGAAAAACATCGTGAAGAGTACAGTAACATCGTATACTTATTGAAAGTCGTGTGAAGATCGCCAATCCGCACTGGGCGCTATGGCCTATGACTCGTATTCCCTTAACTAAAATCTTTTGTACACTAAATGTACAAAAAGGAAAGAAAACATTTGTTGTTGTTTTGTTTTTCTCCAATGTTGAGGGTGAATGATATTATGCTCACCCCACAGATTTAGATTTACATAGATAATGCAAGTACCACGATTGGTATTGAAACCAAGCGTGCCGAATTTTTAACACCTACTGTGACGTCATTAGTGACGGGAAATCCGAACCGATTCAAAAACACCGATGCCGCCGATGCCCCTCCGCCCGATACGATTCTCTCGAGTGATTATCGCACTCATACTCATATTTTTTATATCTGTAGTCGCGCGGACTGTAGGTTAGCGGCGACCAACCTTGACGCTTGGTCGGGGTTTAGTACTCGCGAAGCACATGCATTTGCGTTATCTATGTAAATCTATATTTGTGGCTCACCCCCTATAACATTGAGACCAGACAATCGACAAAAAAGTAGCAGTGATAGCCGATTGGTTGAGCACGCGTCTTGCGGGCAACCAGGTCTCTGGTTCAAACCCCGGCTCGAACCTCTGGATTTTTCTAAATCTATGTGCGAATCATAATTTCTATATGATCGTGATGAAACCTGCATGCCTTAGAAGATTTAACCAATTTTCGAAAGACATGTGAAATCCGCCAACCCGCACTGGGCCAGCGTGGTGGATTATGGCCTGAATCCCCCTCGTGTTGAGGGGAGGCCCGTGCCCAGGAGTGGGACGTCAAAAAGGGCTAAAATTATTATATTATAATTATTAATCGACAAAATGTTAGAGGCACTGCCAACACCTTCAGAGAATGCAAGCGTGTAGTGTACGCATAGGGTCGCAAAGGTTCTGTGCGGTTTGCGTTTAATAATTCAAATTTAATGAAGAATTCCTTAAGTAATTTAAGTGTTGTTATTGGACACTATGAGATACTAACAACAAGGCTCTTTCCGTGAGGAATTTGATAAAATTCAATATAAAACTCATTTGTTTGATGTTAACCAAATTACTTTTTAATTAACTGTGTCTTGAATTATTCAGTGGAGCTTTGTGCTTGTTGAATGGATCTACTTACACAAACAGTAACTACTTTACATTTATGGAGAAACTAATCAAGATGAATGACTGTCTTCCTAGAACATGAGTCATCAGTGTCCTGATCTTCTAAAATTCCACACTATCTACACCTATCTACTTACTTTCAGCATTAGGTATCTATCTGCTTTTTACATCAAAGTTAGTTTTATTATTTTAATTAGTAAAAAAGTTTTTTTTCACACAACAACTTCAGGTATTTGTGTATCAAATATAAATTATATCAGTCAAACATTAGCCAATGCAAAATCACTCTAATTACTTAACACCGCAAAATGGAAGAAGTAATTTCTTAAGTAACATTTCAATACCAGGTTGAATTTGCGGTTGATTGGATTTGTTTCGTTTTCCATTCAGAATCTCGTCGGTTGCGAAAGGCGACTGCTCGTTTCCAGTAAAACACCACAGTTAACCATTGCCTGCGCTCCACAATATGCACTTCTTTTTATTCGGCTTCCTTTTATTTGTTCTCTCGGTTAAGCACTCATTTATTGAGCGACGGGGAGGTTTCCTCCCTTCTTTTTGGCGTAGCAATTAATTTTAGTCTTTTTGCCGGTTCGAAGGAATAGTTATAAATGGGTGCTTTGAACGACTTTGAGATTGGTAATTATTTTGGTTTCACTTCCAAGTTTGTAAATATATTTTTTTGTAGAGCAATTTGACGTCATGATACATTTATTTAACAATATGTTACGCAACACCGAATAAAATTAATTTAAACATATTAAGTTTAGCTTGGATATCTGAAAGTAGAGATCAAAGGTACCGCTACCTCATTATTACTGATTGCTTATACTAAAGTCTTGATAGCAGTTGCAATTTTCAAGAAATTCTAGTGGCCGATTGTTTGACTTACATTCCACGAAGCAGGTACCTAGGTAACTACAGCGCTAAAGAAATAATTATCTCATAGAAATGTCCATCCACAAAAATCTTATCTAAGCATTTCAATTAAACGTCGAGAGGTTTCTTTAGGAATGCCCCTCCCTTAGACAAAGGAGTTACAAAGCCGTTTCAGGTAATTAATCCTGGTGGAATTCTTTCGGACGCAACCAGCCAAGGCAAATAATCACAATTTACTATACTTTGACAAAAGATTAAACATTTTCTCTTTGCTTAAATAATATTAATTAATTACCTTTGTTATTTACTCGAGCGTTTCAATTTAGTGTGCTTTAAAATGGAAAACAGTTTTATCTATTAAAATTCACATTTATTAATGAGAGTTTCGTTTAACAATAGTTCTACCAAGCCATGAACCTGCAACAATACAATGGATATGTCGATACAGGTACCTAGCTAAAATGCTCAATTCGTAGCAGTGAAAAGTTTGCGGTGGTGGTCGTGCAAATTTAAACGGACACCAGGATGCCCCGCACATAGCCCGAGCAAGAGAATTCCATTTACTTGACCAAAATGTCTGCCTTCAACTTGGATAATGTCCGTAACAGAAGACTTTTTAAAGTTCTCATTCTTTCTAATGGTTTCTTTGTCTGTGGATTTGCCTTTTCAGTGCATGGTGGCCAGAGTTACTGAACATTAGATTTTATTTTCTGAATACCCTCTGATCTCCCACGCTATGTCCAAGCTGTCTGCTGGTTCAAAACAGGAACCAAGGAAAGGTGGTATGGTGGAAAATGGAGAAATATCCTATCTAGCTTTGGGATAATTTACCTACTTCATTATAAAATTACATAGTTTTGAAAAAAGGAATCAACACACACTTCCTCCAGCAGTCTAAACTCAACTCCAGTAAAAGTGATTGTAGGTTGGTTTCAGTTTGTAGAAGTATTGGTGGTTGGATCCATTCTGCATATCAATATCCAAATAATAATACCTACTTTTATTATTGTATATAATACAATAATAAGTAGGCATTATACTGATAGGGCGTATGTCTACCTGTCTCTGCAATGAAGCGGGCCCGCCCACTTCGAGAAATAGAATTGTTTCATTACGACACCTTCACCTTTTTTTCGTTGGAAAACCCTTTAACCCTCCGTCTCGGGGGAGGGGTATGTAGGAGTCGTTGCGCTGAGGGCGCAGGTATACCCACTAAAACCACCACCCTTCCACATGCACCGCGATGCTCAAGTTGATAGGAAACAGAGCAATCCTATTGGATGGACCCGCTTCATATCACAACCCAGTGGACCGTTACCCCAATTTTTTTTAATTACCTAGGTATAGATTTATGCCTATAATAGGCGTCCATCCTAGAATCTTTCAGATCGCGGGCCGTAAACTAAACAGCAGTTTCAAATAAATGGGTCATTCATACCTCCATTACCGGCATCTGCTAGTTTACTCTAGCACTAACATCGAGTAATACCCAGTTGTTTGCACCTCGCCACTCCGCAGATACCTTTTAAACCACAAAATGGATGGTACAGAGATGTTATAAAAAGAAATACGACATTACTCGTCTCAGTTTATTACTGTACATTAGTTATACTGTTTCCGTAGTGTCGTCGCGCCGTGAAATGACAACTAATGAGATTTTGATGTTTTTTTGACTACTTATGCCTTTATTTTCTTTGGTACCGGTTGAGATGTAGTTTCAGGCCACGTGCGGTGACACTAGTTGCGGTAGATAGGCGGGCTTGTAGGTAGTTTCGTTAATGTTTTCTCTTGAAAATATTTATTCATGCAAAAAACTAGCAAAATATTATGAATACTTCGCAACAGAAGATTACACCTGAATATACATCAATAAATCAATCCTCTTATGAAATAAGTAGGCAGAAAAACCTGAGCTCGTTAGGTATAATTGGATTATATACCTGACTACCTGATATTATTTTTTCAAAAGATGTAACTAATTAGGTACCTTAGGTATCTATAATGTTAACTTCAAATAGTTATATTGAATATTGAATTACCTACGTACCTTGGGGGTTGGTATAAGTTTTGAACGTATTCAAATTCCTATCGAGTGATTAAATGTTTCCATACATTCACCAGTAAAGCAGCACGTTTCCGCTAGGGGCGCTTCTGTGAACTATTATGGGAAGATGCGACCACTCGATCGGTGTTTGATGTTGTCAACACTTATACTAACCCGCTAAAAGCGGATTGAGAGAGACGAGAAGAGCCATTAAGAGAAAAAAAAACGAAACTGATTGAACTCTTGCTGATAAAGGATAAACATATAACATTAAGCACTCGACATCCTGCACACAATAATATCAAGTACCTATGTGAGAATCAAATGTCTTCTGCTTTTTGCGAGCCGCCGGAAGGTGTAAAGTGCACAAAATGAGCTAACAATAAAGTATTGTAAGCCTGTCGGGAAATTCTTGTCAGCGGTGATGCTCACACTCACAGAGCCGTGTGTCGGGTTGGTTGAGTCATTTAACGTGGAAATGGGAATCTTGTAATTTTATCAACTTGAAATCATTTCTTTCACTTCTAAAAGTTTCCCATTTATATTGTGTACCTTGTACCTAATTACCCATATTTGTGACTAGTACCTTCTTATAAATATATTTTAATATTCTGACATGAATTATGATGATGATGACTATTTTACATAGATAAGGATAGTTAAGAAAATGAAATAAAGTAAAAGAAAATTTGATATTTTTTTATATACCAATAGATATAAGAGACATGTCTTCTTTATTATATATTATTTTATATATAAAATCCTCGTGTCACAATGTTAGTTACCATACTCCTCCGAAACGGCTCGACCGATTTTCATGAAATTTTGTGTGCATATCGGGTAGGTCTGACAATCGGCTACTATATATTTTTCATACCCCTGAAAGACAGGACAACGTCTGTGGGATCAGCTAGTAATAATATAGATATGCCTTATCTTTGTAAAAAGTACAAGAGGAAGGTTAAAATAAACAGCTGAAAAACGTTATTTAAAATTAAATGACTTATAAATAACCACTTTTTAAAGCACATTAAGACGCTGCGTTAAACTTAGACACATTTGTTGCCGGTACTGGTCATCCTCATAGAAAATCGAAGTTGCGGTTTCTGTAAATGAATGCAGCAACTACTGATACCTATGGTGGTGTCCAGTGTCGGTAGCAAAAGTGTCTTAGTTTGCATAGCGCCTAAGCATATTATGAGACATCTTAAATTCATACTTGTACATCAGATCATACCTTATTTTTTCGTCATGAATACCCATCCTGCGTCCCAGTCTATCTCGGGGAGGCAGACTGGGTATGTGCGACTCCTATACATTAAAAACCTTATCAGATCATACCTACTCCAAGTGTCCACTAACTAGCAGGCGAAGCTTAAGTAATTAATTCCCAAAACACGTAGAATACAGCTATTCATATTCAGTTGCACTCGCTGTGTCAGTTTTGTTTTACTTATGTTGGCTGCTCTACGTTATCATCTGTACAAGAGCTTTATAAATAATTTAGAACTCTCCATGCATTAATATTCACATTCAACGATGCGCTCACAAGAATGCCTCATTAGTTTTATACCTATGTGTCGACTCTACCAACTAATTTATTAATAATGGAGTTTGTTTTCCATGCTGTTTATATTTCATTATGCATCGTAATAGACTTGAAACCTTATGTGAAAAATTTCAAAGCCTTCGGGGCTATGAGAATAGATATTTTAGGTTAATTACTTTCATTGTCCCGAAATGCAAAATGAGAAAATTATATTCACACACTATTTTAGAACTTCAATTAAAAATAAAATGATTGCTTTCATTTTGATCAAATATTTTTTTTTCAACTTTCAAATTAGTCAAATAAAATAATAATAATAATGTATGTGTAAGATCATGTATGTAATCCTCAAAAGTGCCGCAAGAGTCAGGGGCCCTCCCCTGGCTCTTGCGGTATACCTTATACCTTTAAAAATAAAATTAATTTTTAACCTAAACGTAGAACCTACTTGTTATTTATCTCAAACCGGACGCACCTGAAATCACTGCATTCATAAATATTATGATTGGCGTTCATTTTATATGATTTTATATACCTTTTGGTTTACATGCGGTGGTAATATTCAGGAAACCGGCTATGGATCACTGAAATCGAAGTGCAGCACAAAGAAACCGGTGCATATTTATAACAACGATATATAGGTTGTTTGTGTTTATTTTAAATACGGTTAGCGAGTGTTCGTAATTATTCTTCTTCTAAACGGATTGACCGATTTTGATGATTTTGTTTGGTACTTTGGGTTCTTATCTATAGTTACACCTGGCAGGAAGGGGTGCGGTTGTCATCTAAAGAATAAAAAAAAATATCTACGCAAGTAGAGCTGCGGTAAAACACTAGTTTATTAACAAAAAAGGTATATACCAAAGCCACCAAAGCCACAAAACATATAACATTTCAGTGCGGCGGGAGTAGTAATATGTTAGTTTTCGTGGAACTGGAAATATACCGAGGACCCTCCTGAAACGCACGCTCTCACAGCGGGAATGAATTTATTTACCGACGCGACGGTGAAATTAAACAAAAATATATTCATATTTCATGAACGCCGTCATACAACGCTGTGTCTCATAAAGTATTGTTCTAGGTAGATATAAAGTCAAACACAAAGAATTTTGATACTGCCATTGTGAAACTAAATGATATTTTATCCCACACAGCATTGTTGAAGCACATATTCTTAAAGGATAGGTATACTTGAGAAACAGTATACGTACCCACAATTCAAATTGTTTTACATTAGATTATTCGTATTTCATTGGACTTTGACGTCGTAAACACAATAACATTTTCTAATCTCAAGGTTTCCAACGATTACCTACTAGATAAATGGGTATGAACTTGAGTTGAAATAAAATCTAACCTTCATTTAACTCGGACAAGAACAAATCAGATGATGATTTCATATTATTATTATATTTTGATCTATACATACAAATAAATAAAATTGGAGTGTCTGTCTGTCTGTCTGTGTGTTTGTTCCGGGTAATTTCTGAAACGGCTGGACCGATTTCGACGGGACTTTCACTGGCAGATAGCTGATCTTATAGCGGGTAACTTAGGCTACTTTAATTTTAGAAAAACAATTAGGGTTCCGCGTAAAAAAATAAAAACACTTGAAATCAAAGAGTATCTCCGAAACGGCTGGACCGATTTTGACGGGACTTTCACTGTTAGATAGCTGATGTTATACGTAGTAAGTGAGGCTACTTTTATTTTAGAAAAACAAAATTTAAAAAATGGGTCCTGTCGCGCGGGCTCAGAACGCGGGACCGGGCTTTATTGTTAAGTTAAATTCCATGCGGGCGAAGTCGCGGGCTCAGCTAGTAAGTAATAAAAACACACCAATCTGCAGTTTTTTGAAGTACTAGGCTGAGGTATTGTAAACCCCCGTATTTATATTGCCTTATTACAAAACAATTACCGAATCGATCGTAGATTCTGAAAACTAATTTTGAAATAGGTACCTTATTCTAAACAATATTTACCTAATTTGTGTCTAAATTCCGCTCGCGATACTTTCCCAACGATACTTTTCACTGTGAGATTAAGGTGTGTTTTAAGACAAATCTTTCATTTCGTATGCGTGTCAGTGACCGTCTGGCGTGGACGGCGGCTCCCGTTGCGTCGGCTCGAGATGAAACCGTCCCTTGCATTAAACATGAGGTTTTTGGTAGTGATCGCTCACGTTATTGACTACAACATTATCCTTAAACGTTTATGAGGCCTGTCATTTGTGCAAGATTTTTATCGTTTACTTATATATCCATTAGGCGCTCCTGAGCGTGTGGGTAGAGATAATATTAAGGTGCTTAGTCTTATTGACTCTATCGGTGGTATCATGTAAAATATGGCAGTTTTTATCCTTTTTACATTCCATACTTTTGGTCAAAAAGGGATTTAATTGAAACACAGAAAGTAGAACTTAAATATAATTATTATTCTAACAATATAATTTATTAATTAGACTAGAGCTATATACAATTAATGTTCATATTTATTTGCCTACTCAAGCTTTGATAGCAAGTAATCACAGAATGCTATGTCCGATATTTGGTTGTCAGCTGTTTCAGTTATAAGAAAAACACTAAGGTAAGTATTGTAAGAACTGGTGTAAATTTTAAGTATATTTAGGGCGAATACACGGTATTTTCACAGCCACGACACTGAATTTCTCAGGTACACAGGTTTATAACACTAACTATAAGTTCGCCGACGACCATGCAAGTATAAGACTTATTCCATCAAACAAATAATCTGCTTCTTAATTTGTAATAAGGATTACAAGTATTTAGTACCTCACACACTCTCATGCCAGCGTACGAGTGGAATTCTGTCGAAGATTTCGTTTAATTCAACCTATTTCATAAGTACTTTGTTTACATTATAACAAATACTGTGATCCATATTCTACGTCATAACATTGTTATTAATATCAACAGGAAGCAAATCGCATTTACTAGTTTATTTTCCTTCCATTGTATTCTTCTGACATTTTATAAATGCACTAAGCTTATAAGTACAAACATTACATTCTTTGTTCTCTGTTTATATTATTATGTCTTTACATTTAAATGTCTATCAAGGAGATCATGAGAGCGGTGTATTGTCGTTTTACATTTCCATAGAACTATACTCTACCGAGCACTAGAGTATTTATCACACGATATTAAATTCCTTCTAGCTATATGTTCAGTCTCTATGACAATTCCGACTTCTCAATTTCCTTCCTCTTCTCCCTTTTCTCCTGCATCCATAAAAACAACATATCTGGGATCCAAGTCACTAACAAGATGACCAGTAAAACGTTCTGGGCTGTTATGCAAATGATGTAACTGCCAGTGTAATCTCTGATCCATCCGAGGAAGTAACCTGCTGGTGGAACAATGATGCCCATGGTCAACATGCCAAGACCGACAGCAGCGGGCACTTGATCCATTCTACAGTGCTCGGAGATAGCGATATTTCTGGCGACGATGATCATACTCCTGCCGAAGCCGTAGAGACAGGACATGACAAGTATAACTTCCAAATTCGTCTGGTACGCCAAAACTGAAAAGAAAAATAAATGTAATTTCTATTAAAAGAATATATATACGTAAAGTAGATTTCTTATCCATAATACAATTATTATCGTTATCTACCGCAACGTTAATCTTGGGAATAGCTTTATCAAGGTGGATTTATTTTATTAATTGTCCCAAAAATGTTTACTAAAAGTTTTTATAATGGATTATGTTAAAACCAGGATACGAACTTTGTCGAATTACTATCAGCCACATGGAGGTGATAATGAGCATCCATCTCGCTTTAATCTTGTACTTGTCTTGGAATATGGGTAGAATGAGACGACCCGCGATATCTGCGCCGGCGACTGCTGACATGCAATTCGCCGTCTGCTGCTTATCCATTGCTGCAACTTTCTGTAAAATAGCATTGGACATTTCACATTTGGAGCATTGGATAGCAAACTCGAATTCAGATTTATTTTCGACATAATTTCGAATTTACTATTAAGATAGAGCGGTGTTTTCAAGTATCTAGATATAAAATCAATAAATTCAAGTGTTTTACGACGTCAGTGAAAATTATTTGTAGAGATCACAATATTGTGAGATGGTCATGAAGACAAAGACGAGTCATATCAAATTGATAATACAAAGAACAAATATGGATTATGGCACAACACGCACGATTATAGTGGTCGCTTTACAAACAGTTTTTTAGATTTATATCAATGATTATTTATTTTGCGACCGGCGCTATCTTGTAATGGAATATTTCTGTGGCATCAAATTCCAATGTTAGTCGGTTACGTTATCGTAAATGGGTGAAGTCATGGATCAATCTAAATATACGAGCAAAATAAATTCATTCAGGCATCTCATTTTCTACTCAATAATAATGAGTTATTATAATTTGAATTTAATTTAAATTCTTACACTTAAGCCAATATTCTGATACCGTAAATTTGCACTGACAAAACATTTACACGGATTTTTGTTGTTTCCTCTATTTTAAGCGCTCAAAAAAAAGAGAAAACTATATTTCTTATCATTATTATTGGAGAAATGATCTCATTCCTTGGGTCTAAAATCTTGCACTTGCACTATTTCATTGCAGCAGTACTATAAACAAGACTACAACTTTGATCCCGACACAAGCCAGGCCCTGTATTGATCGCCATTTGTTTATTAATAACAACAATGTTAGCTTCAACTAATTTCATAACCTTACAATTAATTAGTTGTATTATAGCTGCGTTATCGTTGTGAATGACACACGTGTGGTATTTTATCAATATACTTATCGATTTCAATGTTCAGAGTTCGTTCTCTAAACAAACTATTGAACAGAATCTTTGAATATAATTAATTTAACTTTGAGTTAGGAAATTTAGTATGTGTTTTTAAAACATTTAGGTGGGCTACACTAACTGGAAAACGATTTTTAAAAAATTACGAGGTGCAAATTTGTGTTTTCCTTTGAACTGGCATGTGTGTAGGTTTTATAAATAAATATCGCCAGACTGACACACCAACTGTATGGTCCCAAATTAAGCAATGCTTGTACTAAGAGTACCGTACAATGGTCTGGGAGTGATCCCAGTGACACCCAGACCAGGGCAAATTACGAAAAGGCCATTTACGAAATTTGCCCCGGCGGGAATCGAAACCGCAACTACTATGTGTAGTGAGCGGAGCGGCCTACGCTCGGACCACTGAGCCAAGCGGTCGTCTGAACATTAGTATGCTTTCAAGGGTAATATTTACCTGTAAGAAAAATGGAAACAGCATACTGAAATTTTGTATCGAAGTTACTGACAACGCTGTACCGATGACAATCGTTAGAAACCGGGTATCCGATAAAAGTGAAATACCGAACAAATCGTAAAGCTTCCTCATCAGACTTTTATCGGTATTAACTTTATTGTGACCTGGAAAGAAAGATAACTTGATTAACTAATGAACTGAAACATTAACTAAAGAAAACTAAGTGAATGTCCCATGTTGGATAAATGATCTCTGTTTTTTTTTCAGAAAAATCATATTCTGTGTTAAGAATTCTATAGATATTGTAACTTTTTGTTACGACACCTTTTATCCCTTTGTGTCTTTTTATTACTATATTAATATTAATACTGAAAATAATAACACGCAAAAATGCATTTGTTTTTAAAACTGGCTAAATGCTAAAATTAAGATACGAGATTGTTTAGTAAACTGTTCTTAATTGGTGAAAAGATGATGTTATATTATGATAACAGCTTTGCGTCTGTGATACTTTATTTAAGTTTAATCCTTACAACACTGCGAAGGTATCTGTTTTTCATTATGAAAGTTTGAAAAACGGTCCAAAATCTTTATAGGTATACTTCGCTAATTAGAATTGTCTCAAATACCAGTACTTTCGTACAATCGACCTAGAAATGGCGAAATCTTTTTTAAAACAACAGAACAAGCTTTGTTTCACTCACCATTCAGGCCATTTGCGTCTGATTTATTTATTTTCCCACCGTTTAGTTCCTTATTGTTGAGCGTGCTCCTACTTCCCCAGTTGGATTTCTCGTTTCCATTTTGCAAATCTGTTTCGGTCGGTCGTTTATCAATTTTCTGTGCATCGCCGTTTGTTTGCGACATTTTCCTTCCGACTTGCAACAGATGCAGCTTCTCGTCAACGACTATTTCCTCTTCCACTTTCTTCATGTGCCATTCAACGGGCTGTATTAGTAGAGTACCACATATCTGCAATTTCAATTGTATTGTAATTTCCATCATAATACTTGTTTAGTTACCGTTAGTCTGTTAATCTGTTTTAAGATGGCGTTCATGCCAATTCTGTTGTCTTCAAACCACGACGGAACTAAATTTGATACATCTAAAAGTATTTCCGTCTTACTGGTTAGTAAGTTTCAGTAGCTAAGTATATATTATATCATTAGCACCTATATCGCATAATTTAATTAACTGTATATTTCTGAAAAACGTAGTTTCATAGGATTTAATAATTAAACTGATATTACTTTTAACCAATTGAGTAATTACAGTAACAGAACTATAGTGACTACATCTCCGTGAGAACGATATAAATTAGTGCTATTCATTCTACTTCGTATTTTGATGTAAACGCGGTCATTCTCAATAAAAAAAACAGGATGGAAGTGTGAATGCAAACTTTGAAACGTAGGTAGCCATTGTTCCGCATATATTATTTCAATCAGCACACAAAAACAAGAAAATTTGCAATTACAATAAAAACTGACTCCTATTGCTCAGATTTGTAAGTCTGCATTCACTTAGCAATCCATCGGTACCTATGACGTATAATGTTAACATGACAAAATTAACAGTTACCCCGTGTAAACTCAAAGAGGAGAGAAGCAGGCATGCGCCACGGAACCCGTAATTTTCCAAGAGATACCTCACTAAGTGCGGCATTAGCGTTTGTCCCACACCTGTGCCAACATTGGCGAGGCCCACCGCGCGGCTCTTCTTCAGCTTGAAGTAGCTGTTTATAGCCACAAATGACGAGTTTTGGATAAAACCCAAACCCAAACCTGTAACAACGGTACGTAAGTCGGACCCCCTAATAATTTACAACGGTTTGAATTGGGAATGGTTCGCCATAGGCCATTAGAATTAATTATCAGATCCATAAACAAGATCATTTAGTACGTGAATCAATAGTTGTCATTAACCGTGGTCGAACCAATTCGTAGCCAAATGGCTATAGTTCATATACAGGGTGGTTTGACTGGGGTAGTGCTAACATCTCACGAAGAACGGTATAAAATAGCTTTTATTTTAGCTGCATTTCAAGGATCAGTTAAAGTGCCGGAAGCACAACCCCCCTCTCTTCCCTTCTGTCCCAATCCCCTTCATGTCAAATAAATACCGCTCACTGCTCACGAGCTCATTAAAACTCCAAACAGGAGGAATGACCAAGATACGACATCATACGCCGATCCAATGACCCGCCCACAGATGTGGGCGGCGTGATGAAACCACTGAAAAAGGGCACAGCCCTGAAACAGTATCCCCGTTTCCCCCAACAACATCTGGAGGGGGCGCGAGAAGAACCACGTGATAATGAGCTCATTAATAAACAGGGGAGTGAAGTGAAACCTAGAGTGAAACTCACCTAAAAATATTCCATAGCTTATGACTAAATGCCATATACTTGTGGAAAATCCACTCAAAAAAATGCCAAGTGTACAGCAGCATGCTCCCGTCACCGCCACACACCTCGTGGACGTCAGTTTAACTACCGCACCAGCAACCGGTCCGCCAAAATTTGAGACGAACAACATAGTGCTGAGTACTAGGGCTGCGCCTTGCGTATTGTGACCCATTGCTTCTAGAGCATCGCCGTATAACAAACTGAAGAGTGACAGCATTGATTGGTTGAAAATCTGTAAAGAATAAGGTTTGTAGGCGAGCTGCAGGGCGCGGTAACGAGAGATACAGTCGAAAGAGACATATTATCGTTAGTATATTTCGCCCGTAGCATATCTTGTATGTACCTATAAAGTTATTAAGAAAAGGTCTGGTAAACAAATTTATTTATGTTTCTATTAATAAACGTATTCTATTTTTAATTGAGTTATATGCGTTCTATGAATGTTATTTATAACACATTCAGGGAATCAGCCTGGACAGAAATTAATTCGTTATTTTTAGTTTGTTCTAGAAAAATTTATACCTATCAAAATTATTAGATTATATTGCCGCCCGTAGTATGTGGGGTACGACCTTCCGCTTCCATTAAGGAGATAACGCTAAATACATAAGGTTTGAACTTATTTGATATGGATTATCAACAAATTCCCTATCATATTAAAACTTATTTGCAGGTCCCTACACAGATAGACATACCTACATAAGAATATTTTTCCATATTTAATTGTTAATAATCTTTTTATAAATATTAAGTTTATGTCACAAACTGTTATTTAATGTCACAGAGATAAATACTGGACAAATTCATTAGGTATGCTTGACATCATATTTTGCTGAGACCAAGCTATTCATCCAATAGAAAGGAACAAAACAAAAAATACATGGAGCCACAATCTTATAACTATTTTCATATCTCTGTATAGCTCTGGCCTCAGTTGATTCAACAGTAAGCATGTTTTCAGCTGTTCTTCTAGCGTTTCCTGTTATTATTTCATTAATTCCCCGCCAGCCCCTCTAGTCAGAGCAAGATGACCCAATAAAGCAGCCCCTCAAGAGATCAATATACTTACATTAGACATAGCTGTCCCAATTAACACCATCCACCCCCAGCCGCCGTCCGGCGGCACTAATCTTATTACTCTCTGCGTCTTTTGAGATAACATCTGGGCGTTCTTTTCCGAAGTCATTTTTGGAATTTCACCTTCCACTCATAAACTTAATAACATAATTTTGTTTTCGATCTTTTGTTGTAGGAAGTACCTGGAACAAGATTTTTAAAGTTATAAAAGAAACGCCTAAAAATCACACCAACTGTAGTAGGTAGATCCGGTGTCAGTTAGCAACGCTGGTATTATGAGTGCAATGGACTGGAGAAGACCCTCGGGAGTATTTTGAATCATTCGAAACGATATCGGAAACGTATTCAGAAACATTTAACGTCTGCTTTTTTCTAGTTTTAAAGTTAATTTGAAAATGATTTCACTGTTAGTAAGACGTAATTCCCCGTAAGACATAATTCGATTATAACAGTGAAATATATTTCAAAATAGAATAAAAATTTGCTAAAAATAGACGTTCAGTTTCCGAATCCGGATCGAATCTCCCACCACTCTACGCTCAAAGCATCTAGTCCAACATTTGGACAACGTCGTTTTTTTATTCTAAAAGTAGTTTTTTATCTCGCCTAAAAGTAGCTATCAATATTTCTTAAATAAAAAAATATTAGATTTCTTGAGTCCAAAAGAATAAACTTCAGTCACCTCTAACACAGCTAGGATAGGTACACGTAAAAACTAAACATCAATAGCATATTATGAGCCAGACCCCAAAACGTTGTTACAGAATAGCAATAAAAAAATCGTCGCGAATCTCTTATCTAAATACGTATAAACAAAGGTATGATGCAAGTTACGTAGCTTCCGAGTTGGGTGTGTCAGATACGCGTATAACTGTTCCACGATCACAACGCGTCACAACAGACTGACCCGTTTATCTTGTGTCACCGGTCAACGGAATCGTACAGTTTTTTAACCCGTCCACAATGTAGGAAAATAAGCGTAGCAAACATCATTACTATTGAAAAATATAGGAGTATCATTATAAAACGAAACAATGTTTCTAACGTTTCAGTTTACACATCTAAAATGGAAAATAAGAAAATGACATTTTAATTTTGAAATAATAGTACATTGTTACATGAGTGGTGAAAGTTACTTATTTTGTCCCGAGACGGGGTTTGGCGCCCGAGCGTAGCGAGGGCGCTAATAGTTCGAGGGACAAAATAAGTCTTTCACCCGAGGTAAACACTGTGCTTTTCATTACGAATACAAGGAAAATAAAAATAAAAACAGGCATTGGCTAAAGAAATAATACAAGGAAGTATAAACAATACCCTACAACTCGAAAAAAAAAATCGGATTGCCGCCTATTTTGTTTTTTTTTCGTTGGCCGGCCAACTTCATTATTTAGCCATTATTTTTTATTTTCATCTTTATAATTTTGCCCAAATCTGTTATTTTAAAGAAATTGTTGAAACTAAATTATAATTAAGTCATTTAAAAAAAATATTCTTTAATTAATACTTAACTTTATGTTATTTCAATTTTACATCGTGCTGTAATTGAGTGACTGTAGAAAAAGTTTGAATATGGTTCCATAGAAATGTGAAAATGGAACTAGTTTTTTTTTATAATTTGACAGGTTTCAGTTGAAAGCGAAACTCCCGGGCCTGAAAAGTATTACTTTCAACCCGCTTCTCAGGCAACTTCAGACCTACTTTCAGAGTATGAGTAATGAAAAACAATTTTACGGATTTTATCGCGTTTATTTACTTTTTCATGTACCCGACGTTTCACGGGGGGACTGAGGTGTTAGACGTCCTGATGTCATAGTTAATAACTGGATACCCCCAAATTTAGTTGTTGTTTGCGATATAATCCGTAAAATAGTTTTATTTCAATGTGTATCTAGTATTCGCGTAAATATAAGAAAACAACATGACATTTTCATTGTTTACTTCAGCTGACTTTATTTAGAATGATCGGCATTATTTTATCATTTGCTGTCCACACATTTATTTTAACGGAAATTTGCAAGTAATTATGTTTAATTGAATAAGTCATGTTTTTGTACATCATTATTAGAAACAAATTTATAACTATATATTTCGCTTGGTTCATGCGTAAATTGCTTAAGTCATCGCACGGGATGGTACCAGGTTCGATACCTGTTACGGATAATTTTGACAATTTCCGTAATTTGCCCTAGTCTAGGTGTCACATCAAAATGCACCCAGTCTGTTGCAAAGTACCCATAGAGCAAGCGTTGCTTGATTTGGAAATGTACAGTTAGTCCGTATTAATAAATCAATCTTAAGTCTGAAAGCGGTTTTGAGTAAGCTTTTGACGTGTAACTTTGTACTTAAATGACATAAGACATTTCCAAGATCACCTTGCGCCTTGATGTGAGACCTGTATTAATAAATCAGTCTTAAGTTAGAGAGCGATCTTGGTAATGTCATTCTTATGTCATATTAGTACAAAATGACATGTCAAAAGCTTACTCAAGACCGATCTCAGACTTGAGATTGATTTATAAATACAGGCCCCAGTGTGGCGAAATTAGGTACTACTAGGTGAAACAGTATGGGTATACAATTTTATTTGCAATTTAACTTTATAAATCTAAAGCTATCGGCTTTGTGGGACCGTTGAAGTACTTAAGGTTTTGTAGACTTATGAAATCTGTCAACAACTGTATCCCTGTAACACCTTTTGTATTTTAAGTTTCCTCCAAAGCTGATAGTTTTAGATTTACAAATTTAAGTTGCAAAAAAATAGTATACCCTTTCTGTTTCACCTTGTTTAACCAAAAAGAAAATATAAAGATTAATTTGATGTGATAACTTTATCAATTTCTGAGAAAAATTGTCTTAACAGACTGACAAACGGACAACATAGTAATCCTATGAGAGATTCGTGGTTTGCTTTGGAAGATATGGAACCCTAAAAAGACAATATGCGGTTGATAATAAAACTAAATCACCAGCCAATTACAAATCGGGTTTGAGCATCAAGTGCACATAATAGACCAAAGAGTATAAAGGTTCCGTACCGTATTATTTTTTAATCAGCATTCATTCAACGGCAAAAGAAATACACACGATCGACTATCACTCATCGATCATGTACCTAATGATTTACTATGGCTTTAACGAATCTAATAGAGATACGATACTATCTCACATATTATCATCGGTCAAAGACCGTCCACACATGTACCTACATACGATAGAGCAAAGACGTAATATTAAAAACATATTACTGAACTTGTTTTGTAATGTTATCTATGATATTATTATTTAATATTCAAGTGGCATGTTTTCATTTTGTAAGTGTACGTAATGTGCGCATTGTAAGTACTGGTACTTATTATACAGGTTTCTTTGGGTACCTACTTGTTTCAGAAGTCCGAAATAATCCATGGGATTTGAATGAGCAACGGACATAAAATTAATTTTTCATTACTCATACTCTGAAAGTAGGTCTGAAGTTGCCTGAGAAGCGGGTTGAAAGTAATACTTTTCAGGCCCGGGGGTTTCGCTTTCAACTGACAGCTGTCAAATTATAAAAAAAAAACTAGTTCCATTTTCACATTTCTATGGAACCATGTTCAAACTTTCTCTACAGTCACTCAATTACAGCACGATGTAAAATTGAAATAACATAAAGTTAAGTATTAATTCAAGAATATATTTTTTTTAATGACTTAATTATAATTTAGTTTCAACAATTTCTTTAGGTCGCGTTCCGATCCGGTTGTAGATATAAGGAAAAAAATATGTAAATTGACAATTTGTAAGTGCCCCCGTAGGCCTAAACAAAATAAATGATTTGAATTGAATTGAATTGAATTTAAAATAACATAGATTTGGGCAAAATATTTAAAGATGAAAATGAAAAATAAAGGCTAAATAATGAAGTTGGCCGGCCAACGAAAAAAAAAACAAAATAGGCGGCATCCGATTTTTTTTTTCGAGTTGTAGAGTATTGTTTATACTTCCTTGTATTATTTCTTGAGCCAATTCCTGTATTTATTTTTTATTTTCCTTGTATTCGTAATGAAAAGCACAGTGTTTACCTCGGGTGAAAGATTTATTTTGTCCCTCGAACTATTAGCGCCCTCGGTACGCTCGGGCGCCAAACCCCGTCTCGGGACAAAATAAGTAACTTTCACCACTCATGTAACAATGTACTATTATTTCCATTTAAATGGAACAACACAATTTATTTACTACTTACTTTATTTATTATACTAGCAAATTTATAAAAGTAAAACAATAGTTAATTATGTAGTACCTATTTATGTAAAAACTAGCTGTGCCCGCGACTTCGTCCGCGTGGAATTTAATTGCCAAAGTTTCATACAAACTTTCATCCCCTATTTTATCCCCTTGGGGGTAGAATTAATCAAATTCCTTTCTTAGCGGATGCCTGCGTCATAACATCTACCTGCATGCCAAATTTCAGCCCGATCAGTCCAGTGGTTTGGGCTGTGCGTTGATAGATCACTATGTCAGTCAGTCAGTCAGTCAGTCACCTTTGAGTTATATATATTTAGATATAATGTCCATACTACTTATCTTTAAAAGGTCGAACTAAATCCTCATCTACTTGTATATCTAGAAATCGCTGAGCCGGGGAAAGGGGATAAATATGAAAATGTTATGCCGCTTTCGACCCCAAAAATGTAAAATATCCGGCAGGGATAAAGATATCTGAAGATTTCCGTATCTTTATGTTTCCACGAGCAAGCCCTACATTGATAACGTGGTATCATTGTGTTTTGCATTTACTTACGTAAAATAAGAGTCATTTTAAAAAGAGGTGATTTTGTGTACGATTGTTTATAATAAAAATAATAATATCCCCAGACAAACACACCAACTGTATGGTCCCAAACTAAGCAACGCTTTTACTATGGATACCGTACAATGCACGGGGGCGATCCCAGTGACACCCAGATCCGGGCAAATTACGGAAAGGCCATTTCCGATATTTACTCTGACGGGAATCGAACCCGCGACCACTCGGTGCAGTGACCCGAGCGGTTTACGCTCGAACTACTGCGCCAAGAGGTTTGGATTGTAAGTCGCATTTAATAAGGTTGTGTTCCATTAAAATACCAGCTAGATAAAGAACTTATTAGTCTAACTTAATAGTCACGCTATACAATTCAATTTGAATTATAAAATTGTACTGGAATAAAATATTATTATGTTTCAATTGGTTGATCATGGAAACTGAAATGTAAATAATATTATTTTAAATATGCTCATTAATTCGTAATATATGTTCATGAATATCAAAGAGTTTTGTTACTTTTTGTTCCATTTATATAATGGGATGTTTTTTCGTAAAATCTGTTTACATCATAGGAGAACCCTGGCGGTCAAATGAGAAAAGAAGTAAGCACTTTTATCTTAAAAATACACTGATCACTGATGACATGATAACATATACATATATGTATGATAAAAGTACTACGAAGAAATTATCTTCAATGACATGGCTTTATTCGTACCTAACATAGAGGAAGTAAAAAATGTGTGGTCGAAGGTCAAGTTAAAATCACAGTTTTAAATTTTGTCAGCTGCGGCAACGAGCTGCGGGAGCGAACGCATTATAGATACCTAAAATTTCCTTGCACGCATATTTATACCTTTTCATTACTCATACTCGGAAAGTAGGTCTGAAGTTGCCTGAGGAGCGGGTTGAAAGTAATACTTTTCAGCCCTAAGGAGAATCGCTTTCAACTGACACCTGTCAAATTATTAAAAAGAAACTAGTTCTATTTTGACATTTCTATTGAACCAGGCCAGAACCAGGCCGGTCAACGGAAAAAAACAAAATAGGCGGCATTGCGATCTTCATTTGTTTTTTCGAGTTGTAGAGTATTGTTCATACTTCCTTGTATTATTGCTTTAGCTACTTCCTGTTTTTATTTTACTTTCCTTGTATTCGTAATGAAAGCATATCTAGTGTTTACCTCGGGTGAAAGACTTATTTTGTCCCTCGAACTATTGCGCCCTCGCTACGCTCGGGCGCCAAACGCCGTCTCGGGCCTAATAAAGTTACCTTCGCCCCTAGGGTAACAATGTACTATTGCATTTAGTGAATGGGTTGTATAGGGCATCTTTTATTCTTCAGTGTATAGTTTTTTAGTTCAACCGATACCATTTTTTTTTTGAGTTTCAAACAAAATTTGTTTTCGTGGTGTTGCAGATTATTTGGAAAATTATAACCAGAACGGTGTGTCTGATGTGCTGAAAAGTCATTCAAAAATGGTTGGCTTTGCTTTAGTTGGTATTTCTCTGTACTACTGCTACCACTTTACCTTCAGACACCTAAATGTGTAGACTATACATGGATAAACAATATTGGACCTTATTATAGTATGGCACAAATTCCTTTTTTGAACCCCAAATATTTATGAAAAAATTCATAGCCGCAGATTTTTGCCCATTGTCCTTTAACGATGACAGACCAGACAAGAAAAACGAATTACAATTTGAGTACAAATGAATGATGTACGAGTATTAAGTAACAGTTACACGACTGTACATTGAAGAACAAGTGTAATTACATTTTTAAATAATTAAATTTTATTTATTTTAAACATTTAATTTACACAAGTGCACTTGGCTCTAGTAATTAAGTGCTTATCCTGTTATTGTTCATTTATGTGAGTCAAAATGGTTTATATTAAATTATTACACAAGTAGCCTTATCGCTTCGCAGGGGTTTTCGCTCAGGAAAGGGACATTACAGAAACAATAATACCATCTGTTGTTCATTTGATAAGGAAAAATCCCTGCAGTTCAGTCAACTTTACGCATGTCTATCACAAGACAATAAAAACAATAGCCAAGTGTTAATGTTACGATACTACTAATTACCGTGTTCACTAACACACTAACTATCTGTTAATGTGTTGGTGAACTCGAGCCTAAGTACTGGATGCCGACGATTACTTCTACATTAATAGTAATCGAATTTTACCGCCGTAAATCATTTCATTGTTAAAAATTAAAATTAAAAAACGTGGTTTGTGAACCGGGTTCGAATCCGAGTCAAATTCTAGTCAAATTTCATAAATTGGTCTGAGTTAAAGAGTAATAATAATGTAATTCAATACGTCTGGGTTTCGCTGGGATCATCAGTCTTTGCACGATAGTCTAACCGTTGCCTTAGTATGGGACCATACGGCTGGTTTGTTAGTCTGGCGATATTTATTTTGTTCAGTATCGTATTCCAATTTGGACCCACTTTGAATAGAGCGTGGAGTTACTAGATAGGGCAGTAGAAGCAACGACCTTTATGATAAAGAAGGTCATTGCTCATGTTATTTCCATCTAGTTGTTCTTGTAAAACCAAGCAAAGCTTGTATTTTGGGTACAATGTACTAGATACAATCCCAAGATCCCAGTGAAATAGATAAAAACTCCGAAAACGGTAAAAAGCCATAGCGAAAAGCCATTATTACATTGATACTTCTCTGCTAAAGAAAATAAGCGAATCACAATCTTCTAAATATATATAACTCAAAGGACTGACATAGTGATCCATCAACGCACAGCCCAAACCGTACCAGGTAGATGTTATGACGTAGGCATCCGCTAAGAAAGGATTTTGATTAATTCTAACCCCAAGGGGATAAAATAGGGGATGAATAATCCCGAAATTTTTGTTAAATTAAATTACACGCGGACGAAGTCGCGGGCACAGATAGTTTAATATAATATCCTTTTGACTAGTAGTGGGTCAAACCTCAGTGTCTTTGTTGGATGAGTAAATACCTCTGAGGATCCTAGTTCTCAGAAGTAATGGAGGTGGGACTGTGTGGCGGGCTTAGTCCAAAAATTGCTCATTACATAAGTACCTGAGTACTGAAGATCATTCACATATGAAACACTTTTTATTCCACAGGTAACATCGTTCATGATAGGTACTGATGCTAACTAAACACGTAATGTAACGGATTCTAATAACACAAGTAATAAGGACACTAATTGCATGACACGAAATAATAGCGATATTTTTTTCCGTACCGGTTCCAAGTGAACGCACGCGCGCTTTTCCATAGAAGAGGTTATTAATAGCACACACGAAATGGAATGACTTTGTAGACGAAAGCATTACCAAAGCAATAAGACTATCTTGTACCAACTTTAAAATATTCATTGCAACATACACTTCATTATAGATTTTATGATACTGAACATAAGACAGGTAATTGGGTGACGCGACTTTTGGCACTGAAACGTTTTGTTACCTTGACATTGTCTTCTGTAACGTTTAACTGATACACGTATTAGTTTGATTATAACAAGTTGTAGTAGTATGATATCCGACGTATACAAAAATCTTTCTTATTCCAACAGCAGCACGGTTTACAATTAAAAAATCCAGGATAAAATATTGAATTTCATAATTTGAACAATGAAAAAGAAGACTAGGTAATTACATATTGCTTATTGGGAAATACCATCACTGAGTTTTTACAGACATTAAACACATGTTGATACGTTTTTGTTTAACTTTTTGTAATACGTGGAATAACGATATGAGTCAATTAACATGAGTACATAGGTACCTACATAGCATACCTATTATATAGATTGAGATAACAATTTTCAAGAGCAGGTTACACACCTTATAAGACCTTATACTAATTAAGTAATTACTGAAAGGAATCACAGATTTTTTCTCTTCCTATCCCATTATTTTAATACATTTCTATCGATGTACCTTTAAGTATAAACATATATTTTGTGATCTGTGCCTACCGAAGGTGAAATGGGACACTCGCAGTATCACTTCCGCGTCCGTCTGTCTGTTTGAGACTCGTGATTGTAGAAAGTTGATATCAGAACTTAAGTAGAAAGTGGTAGCACAGTAATTACGGACGCGAACTTGGCCGAACGGTCGCCGGAATAGAGTCTGACCCCCTTCATACTACAAAGGACACACTGACATCGCTCTCTCGGTTTATATATAAGTATTTCTTTATATTATAACAAGCTGTGCCCGCGACTTCGTCCGCATGGAATTTAATTGACAAAGTTTCATAAAAACTTTCATCCCCTATTTTACCCCTTTGGGGGTAGAATTAATCAAAATCCTTTCTTAGCGGATGCCTACGTCATAACATCTACCTGCATGCCAAATTTCAGCCCGATCCGTCCAGTGGTTTGGGCTGTGCGTTGATAGATCACTATGTCAGTCAGTCAGTAAGTCCCCTTTGAGTTATATATATTTAGATAGTCAGTTAGCTACTGCGTGGCTCTATTTTTAACTCTAACTTTTGTCACGTGCAGTAGGAAGCCTAGATGGTAACGTTTGAATTTATGGACAAAATTACTCCAGAGACCAAATATCTACTAAAGTACCTCGAACAAACTCGAATTTAAGAACCAGATTTATAAAAATAAATCCTGAGAAATACAGAAAATGTCTGCCTGTATTAAGCTACTCTCAAACATTTCAGCGCAACGAATAATAACGCTTGTAGACTGATTATCTGACTAGACAGGCTGTCTAGTCTAACCTTTAGGTTATATTGGGTTTCGGAAGGTAGAATCGTTGCCTCTAACTATCAGAAGATATTCAGCAAAATCAAAATAGACTAGACTGGACTAATCAAATCAACCCTATAATGCATTGAGAAGGTGAGAAAAAAGAACCCTAAAGCTAGAGAGGTAGAGTTTTATTTCATCTACACATACTGTACCTATAAGTGCTATGCTGGCGAATGTCATTAGTCCTACAAATAATTATACTTAACGAGATTATATCAATGAGAGTTGAAACATGTCGACCGTATTTCCTGTATGAGCTAGGTTTGATAGTTATACGAGTATAGTATCAAAAGTCCGAAATAATAAGTACTTAGGGATTTGGATGAGTGTTGGGCATAGAATTAAAGGCTACCTATTATTATAATTTTTTCGAAATTTGAACACTTCTTACAAAGAAGATTTCCCGTCAATTTAATAAAATGTCATAATATCTCAAGTCCGTACTATGCAACATTTACACAACCTTACTCTTGAAACTTATTGCTTGGGAAAGGTTAGGAGACAATCGAACTTACATACATTTTAACACTTGACTTTCTTAATTTTTTAAATCATATTTATATTGTTATTGGTGATCAACGATTACCTATCAAGATTGTTTTATAATTCAGAAAAATATGTATTAATTATGGATTAATAAATGTCTAGATAATTATATATTATTCGATTGCTGATGAAATTTCCTGATGAGATAACTCATCCTGTTGCGTATATTACACTTTATGACGTTAAGGAAGCACAACTGACTCATAGTGAATATAGGTATTGTTGTAGGATTATGTACCTATAACAATACGCGGCGAACGTCATTATATGGATTTATAATATATTATTTACTAATTTCGCCAAAAATATTTATTCAAATAATAGTTATATTATTTTATTATGATGTGTTTATTTTATTTTGAACATTATAACAATAATTGTGAGATTTAATGTCAATTAAGTGGTAAGTCAATTATAGTAGGTACACAGTTAATAGATAGAGTCCAGCAATTAAATAGCAAATGATCTAGGTACCATATTGGCGAGTAGCGTTATCGTAAGTGGGTCAATCTGTTTGTTTACTTTTCACTCAAACTTATGAAAGAAATTAATCAAAGAGAGATGAAAAAAATAAATTGGGTATAATAAACACACCGGCCGGTAATAAACTGCTGTGCGAACTTACTCAAAATCTATTTAAAAAAATATACTTATTCTTAATTTTAATATTTATAGGTAAGTAGACTTACCTACTTCGTACCTATTCTATGTTTGAATAAGCACGTGTTCAACTGTGTATGTTCCTTGTTCAACGATCGGCTAGCTTCCTTCAGTCCGGAGTCATTGATTGTTAAGTTTTTCTTCGTGCGTCCGTCCAGCGTGGCTTCACACACATCAATGAATAATGACAGTGTAATATCTGTTGCGAGCGAATGCGATAATTTCGACGCCACCTTTGAGATTCGCGTATCGCGGTACTGTTGCCGAGGAGCCCCGACAGGTAAAAAATAAGGTAAGTAACCTTACTACAGAGACCTGTTTTTGAATGCAGTTCATCCGCCAAAAAAAGGAAAACGAATAGACAATCACTTGGTAGGTACGTGTTGAGTGCCTTCTCTATTCGTAAAAATAAGAATTATGTCTGTGGTTAGGTTATTTAAATAAGGCAGAAACCACACTTATTTTATTTTTTTATTCATGTCCCGAACAATGGCGTAGTACAACTAGTAGCCCAAAACTTAATGACTAACAACGATCAAAAGGCCAGTAGTTTTAGAAAGCGTTTTTTTTAAATTACAGTAAAGATTTAAATACCTAATAGAATCTTTTGCGTTGTCGGTTTTTTTCTGTCATTCTAAGTTCCACTTATTTTGGTATAATAATAGACGTCAGTAGGTATTTTTTTACATGCCAACGGTCTCAGTAAAATAATATGCAATATGGCATACATTTTTATTAATCAGTTAATTATAATTAATTGTCAATTACAAGTATTATTTACGATCTTGGATACTTAGTTGTGTTTAACGATTGATAGCGCAACACAGCTGTCTGTAGCAGGAAGCGATATTATGAAATTGAATGAAGTAATAAACAAACATATTGGACCTTATCAATCTTGAAATACCTTCCTATGTCGATATATACAGTGTTTACGTATTAGAGACACGTTTAATGGAAAGCAGACCTTATGGTAATTAGTTATAAGAATCAGAAGGCTATTCGTTTTAATCGCGACGCTCTGTTAGATGAAATTTTTCGATTACACATTCATAACTGGAATAGGCTGTTAACAAGTCAATGTAATTTCATGACATGCTAATAGCCTACGTAGATATGACGTTACGTATCAAGATCAAGGGTAAAGGAGTGTGTTCATTGTATAACACGTTTAGGTGTATGTGTACACTAAGAAAAATAATATGACTGCAAATTATTTTTGTAGTTTTATGCTTATTGGTTGTTATTATTATTTTGTATTTAATTTTTATGAGTTAGCGTTTTAAAGTGTTATAAGTATATTTAATATATTTAAACCTATATTAAAATCAAACAATATTAATAGTTTAGTAAATAATTAATATTAAATACCTACTATAAATAATTATTGACTAATTTATAAATTAAAATTTTATTTATATTAAAACTTTTAAATTAATAAGTACCTAAAATTTAATGAAATTTAAATTGTAGACACTTAATAATTTAGAACAAAAAATAAATTGTTGTCGTTTATTTTCCTCGCAATGTTTCAAAGTAATTTAAGTTAGATATTTGGAAAAAGCTTATCAGCCTTTTTTGTTTTCGTTTAGGAAATCCCCAGAGCTCTTGTGGGAGAGGCCCGGGGATTATTATCCACTAATACCTTCCCGGTGGTCGCCTCCAGCGTGTCGGAGGGGCTCCGGGATTCCCTGATGAAACGCACCGGTGCCCCACGCGTAAGAAGTTTTCACTCTGGGAATAACCTACCTATAATTTAATCATAAAAAGTAATGTATATTTTAAAAAATAAGTATAAATGTTATAAACTTGCTTGTTACTGGGTGTTACCGGGATCACCCTCAGTACATTGTACGGATACCCATAGTACAAGCGTTGCTTAGTTTGGGACCATACAGTTGGTGTGTCAGTCTGGCGATATTTATGTATTTATTTATAAACGATGATGCTGCCACTATTATTTTATTTAACATGCCTATATAGTTTGTAAATGTTTATGAGCGTGACTGTGTTGTTATAATATACACAAAACAACGATTGTGGCTAGAATGTTGACATCATCCGAGATTTCAAATCAAAGCAATTTGTTTTACAATGCCTCCCGCTTGAATAAAGCTGATTGTTAGAAAATAAAATTGGCAAAGAAACCGATATTAGGGATATAAAAAAATGATACTTAAGTACATACATGGGTATTGTTATGTTTTCCCACACATTAATTACATATAGGTACTTAGGTAAATTATTTTCAAATTATTGAAAATACTTGAACTCACATTTGCGATATTAATAAAAAAGAAAACTATTTCTCACAGAGTGTGATATACAGTGACTTTGTGAATCTGGGTGAAATAACATCACTTAGCTACCCTAGAGGATACAACTCCTCACACATAGGCACACAAAATGGTGAGTGTATTTAATTAAATAATATAAACGTGTACCATACCAAATATTACTCAGTTAAATATAGGAGAGTTTGTACTTTTCTATATTTACTTGTAGCTTGGAATAAGGTTGACATTCGTAAAATAATTTCATTTAGTACATTCTATGGAAGATTTGTTAAAACGTCAATTTTATTTGATGAATAAAAGTTAATTATTTAAAATTTTAACATGGCTATGAAGCGGATTTCAATTCACATCATAGAAATTTCAACCTTCATCCATACAATTATCCGAGTATATTATAGGAAGCAGTGATAGCCGATTGGTTAAGCACGCGTCTTGCGGGCTATCAGGTCTCGGGTTCAAACCCCGGCTCGAACCTCTGGATTTTCCGAAATCTATGTGCGAATCATAATTTCTATATGATTATCACTTGCTTACGGTGAAGGAAAAAACTCGCCTCGGCCAACACTCGGCCATCGTGTTGGATTATGGCCTGAATCCCCCTCGTGTTGATGGGAGGCCCATGCCCAGGAGTGAGACGTCAAAAGGGCTAAAATAATAATAATAAAAAAATATAGGATGTGTGTGTTTACCTCAGCAGAAAGAAAATAACGGCTAGATCGCGTTGTAACTCCATAGGTACTTAATACCGCTGTGATTCTATCAAACGAGTTCGGATTACTTTCGACATTTCGCCCTTGACCACTTATCATCACTAAGAAATTGATAAGATAGCGATTAATGAAATCGGCTCCGTTATCTGCGATGGCAACGGTTTATGATAATCGAACAAGCAATCTGCTATTTGCAACGTTTTGACACATTTTTATATTTCATTCAATTGAATCCCATTGGGTCCCAAGTTTTTTTAGCTAAGATTTAGCAAAAATTGGGTACACACATTCCTTATACGCAATGATTTTAAATATTTTGCAATTACCTACTCTTTACCTGAAGGTCGAAAAACGGCTAATTCAAATTCGGCTCCTGTGTAAGTAATCAACAAAACCAATAAAATATAAACCTTCGCAAAATATCACAAAACCGATTCCGCAAATTTAAAAGCACTGTTAAGTACAGCAAAGCGAATTTGTGAAACATTTATTCAGAATGTGTTCAGGGTCGATAGAACCAAGATAAACCGAGGCAATTTCGAGCAGCCAAGAAGCCGTTAGCTGGTGAAAGGCAGGCGGCGCAGCGAGCCCGGAGTTACTAAGAAAGGGATGTGCCCGGTGACAAGGCTCAAATTAACGAGGACTCCCCTCCATTGAAATTTACATGGGTATGCATGTTGCGCTCCCAGATAGTACTGTACTGGCAAGCGGATTTAGTGCCACGAATAGTTTCGGAACTCCATGCGCGGGCGAGCTACTGCACTTGACTCGGAACTGTAATTAAAGAAGACTGGAATGAACTGTGACCAGTCTTAATTGTATAGAAGAACGCCTTTGTTAATTTGCCCAAATATTCATGCTAACAACCGCTGTATTTATTGGATGTGTATTTTGGAATTACTTTCATGAGGTGTGGCACTAAACAGTAATAATGACTGTCATTCCGGCAATGATAATACAAAACCGCTCCATAAATTCCAACCGTCATTCATCATGCGTCATTCCTTTATTCCAACCACTACACTGTCAATAGAATGTCATCACATGAATATAATGTTATTATTACTGTAAACGTCTGGACAGCTCCCGAGGTAGAATTGATACACATTATTTATGTATATTTTTTACTGATTGTATTGTTATTTATCTGTGCAAAATAAATAGTACATTGTTACATGAGTGGTGAAAGTTACTTATTTTGTCCCGAGACGGGGTTTGGCGCCCGAGCGTAGCGAGGGCGCTAATAGTTCGAGGGACAAAATAAGTCTTTCACCCGAGGTAAACACTGTGCTTTTCATTACGAATACAAGGAAAATAAAAATAAAAACAGGAATTGGCTAAAGAAATAATACAAGGAAGTATAAACAATACTCTACAACTCGAAAAAAAAAATCGGTTTGTCGCTTATTTTGTTTTTTTTTTCGTTGGCCGGCTAACTTCATTATTTAGCCATTATTTTTCATTTTCATCATTAAATATTTTGCCTAAATCTATGTTATTTTAAAGAAATTGTTGAAACTAAATTATAATTAAGTCATTTAAAAAAAAATATTCTTGCATTAACTTTATGTTATTTCAATTTTACATCGTGCTGTAATTGAGTGACTGTAGAAAAAGTTTGAACATGGTTCCATAGAAATGTGAAAATGGAACTAGTTTTTTTTTATAATTTGACAGCTGTCAGTTGAAAGCGAAACTCCCGGGCCTGAAAAGTATTACTTTCAACCCGCTTCTCAGGCAACTTCAGACCTACTTTCAGAGTATGAGTAATGAAAAAATGTTTTTGACATTAAATTCCAAAGTCAAAGTCAAAAATAAGTAATTTAGATGTAATACGTAGTTACTATATTTTAAAAGTGTACTTAAATCGATTCATGCTAGATTTAATATCTATATTTTAACGGGTTCAATGATCATGAACAGTACAACATTACCCCTGAACCAACCGAACCGCGGCGATACAATCTTCGGTCTCACCCCAAGAATCGATAAAAATGAGATACATCTCTCACCACGAAACTTTAAACGATTTAGCAATAAGATGATGTGAAAATTGCAAAACTTTAATTAACATTATCTTCGATCTCGATTCGTTATCGCAACGAGTAATTTATTCCTTCGGGTCTGGGGCTATTTCGGTGCACTTACAGGGCGAAGCCCCATATTGAGTAACACATAGCTCCGCAGAGCGCTTAGAACGGAATTCGATTCACCTAATACCACCTAATCCTGGCCAGTGCCACACAAATGGCACAGGATGCATTCCGAAACGCTGTGTACAATTTTCAGTTAGTAATTAATGATAATCTCACCGTATCTGTGTGGGAGATGGAACTTTACATACTCACGACTCTACCTAAATTTAATTCTCAGATCTATTACTTAATGTAATTTTCTTTATCATAAGAAAGTAATGTAACATTTTCTGTCTCACGTCTTATTTTTGTCAGCTTGTCAGCCTAGAGTTTGTTGAACATAACTCGATTAATTAAGGGGCTTTTAACGTTAATCCTGCAAGATTTTTGGGATCTCTATGATACTTTGAGCATATTTTAATGCGTAGCAAAAATGTGCTGTGTTTTATTCTATATATAAATCCCTGTCTGTTCCGCTGTGTAGCTGCGCCGGGCGGAAAGGGGAGCGGAAGGTACGCTTCGGAAGCAGGATGGTGTAAGATAAAGAGAACATTTCCTATAGCACGTCTTGGGAGATTTAGCAACATTCCGAGGCGGCCTCGTACTTTTAATGCGCCGCCGGCTGAGTGTAATTCTTTTTTTGTACACTATTCCTACGGAATCGAGTTTTATAAATTTACATTTTGGTAGGTACATACCTAATCTATTGGGACATAAGATAGTAGACTATTTTGAAAATGTATTTGCTTTGTAGACGCGGAACCTTATTACCTAACGTAGAAATATTTTCGCATAATCTCTCGACCGATTTTATTTTTTGGAGGTCGAAAATGGCGCCACCTACTGGATCTAACTGTAGCTAAAACCATCCAAGTGGCCCCATAAGGTCAAGTAAAAAATAGTTAAAGACGGACAAGCAACGTAGGAGAAGAATTACAAAACCACGCACACCGGAATGTATACCTAGATAAAGGTCTAAGGACTATATTCACTCGGATAAAGGTAGATTTTAGAAATACTTTTAGTTGGATATCATCTAATTCTAAACGAACAAATTCCGCATTGTATGCTTACGAATCTCTTGGCATATTGCCTTATTGTTTTGTAGTTAACAATATAAATTAGAAATTCTCAGAATCTAAATTTTACAACACTATCACGAAGTTACCAAGAGACACTGGTCACGCATACGGAGCCATCAAAGGGACTCAAACTTGTCCCACAAACTCATTTCACCTCAAACATAATGTAATCCACTTAGCCATTATAATAAGACAATTAACATGTCGTATACATTACCTGAAGTAGATGCTGGGTTGAATCCTCTAGCACTGCAAGCATGAGGCTTATTAACTCTCGTTGCATCAAAGGCGGCATAGTACTGCAGATGTTACCTAATGACATAATGGCACCACCAATTAATGTTCCAATATGCTTATATTAATGCGTTGTTCATCCCACCTAGGGAATTAATAACAGTAACAGTAGTTGAATTCATAACAAGTGTTTTCAAGTTAGTGTAATGATATCATGAGATGCCAAAGACTGGCCTAGAACTAAGGCTGCGAATTATTACTTAATCCCCCCTGGCATTAAGGGGAGATCCGTGCCCAAGATTAGGACATTAAAAAGGCTAATTATAATAAACGAAGTAGGACTAAAAACTTTGGATAGCGGTTTAGAAGCCATAAATTTCGAAAGTATTGAAAGATTCGTGCCCCATGTGTCGCTTATTTTAATAATTCTACTGCAATTAAAATTCCCATTGTAAAATTATAGAAACAGTTATGTAAACATAGAACATTCTACCTTCAAAACAATGCGATAGAGTGTCCTTTAAAACCCGAGGCTCTTTTGAACGTCGGCCGTCGGCGCCGATGTGCAGACAGGTGCGTCGCTCGTGAACTTTTTCAAAGACAAACTTCGTAGACACTGCTGTTGAGAAAGCGGTATTTGTGCGTTTCGCCTTTTCCATCAAAATCCTCATTTGCATTTACCGTTCGAACGACGCCCCAAAACATTTATTTATGTATTGTTGAAACAAGATATTAAAATTTAAAATTGAATAAGTTTGACTAAAATTTACGCCAACAATTTGGTAGTTTATTCAATTTGAAAAAGTTTGGAACACAGGCGACAGCGCTGAAATTCATATTGATCATTATAGATCGTTAACCCAAAAGTGAAAGAGTCGTTAGAATATTAGGTACTTTAATGATCATACTTTTACGAGCGCATCTGGTGATTAAAGTAAAACATGAAATATCAATTATCTATCGATTTGATTGTATTATACAGTTGTTACTTTTTGTATTGAGATCGAAAGCAAACGGCAACATCAAACACATGATATGGAAATCTCGCTTGTTTTACTCAACGCGATAGTTACTGGTACTTATCAAGCACGATATACGAGGTTAGATGTTTGACAGCAGATAAATACGACCTCTGCAATGTCATGCCTACTTCATAGTAAATAAGGTATACTATACATCAAATATAAATAATTGTGTCAATTGATATCTCAAAATCTAATCATCACCGCAATGACGACCGCTTGGCGCAGTTGCTCGAGCGTAGGCCACTCGGTCCACTGCACATGGTGGTTGCGTGTTCGATTCCCGACGGGGTAAATTTCGAAAATAGCCTTATCGTAATTTTCCCAGGTCGGGAAAATTACGTGTCACTGGGATCGCCCCGAGTCCATTGTACGGTAATCATACGGTTGGTGTGTCAGTCTGGCGATATTTATTTATTTATTTATCAGTCGAAAGAAAGGTTGGGACAATACCTCTGCGAAACATGGTTCTCTTGAATTACTTCTACAAATTACCGTCTCCACCGCTCACGTCCACCGTATTTCCCGATGCGTATGATGTGATGGCATGAGTACGTACACCTTGAAGGTACCTATACTACAAAAATACATCCTTAGTCCCGTAGTAGAAGTCTTCCGGCTCGTCGTTGCCTTTCTAAAATCTCTGTTCCAACGTCCATTAGTGCAAACCATCCAACCCCTATGCCTTTTCAATTATATATGTCTTGAACTATGCTATTCCAGATGTTAGTCCTTCATCAACCATTCGGAACATCATTAACACCTAACTACTTATAAGAACCTTGTTATGAAGCATTTTGGAGCAAAGTTTTTCTTATATTTACTGATAGGTCATCGATCGAATGTTAGTGTATAGGTATATTTATACTAACGGACCACTATCACTAATCTTGAAGCTCCTTCGAGCTCAATGCTGTCAGCTGCATCGACCACTCGAGTGATTAGTGCGAGTGTACAGTGTAGTTAACTGCTCCGGACACGCTCCGAAATTCACGGTGCCCAAGTTTGCTGGGCATCGGTACCTACCCTAATAAAATAACCACACGTTTATGACAAAAACCGTACCTTATATTGTTTATCACAATCGTTAAAGCATCTATGAATGAATATTGTAGCCAGCGTGGTTACGTAATTATGTAACAATACACCAAGCGCTGAGTGACAATGAAACAATACAAAACGTTATTGTTATCAAGATTGCCCAATAATAATAGTAGGTATACTAGGTGAAACAGAAAGGGTATACTTTTTTTTGCAACTTAACTTTGTATACCTAAAACTATCGGCTTTGTGAGACAGTTGAACTACTAAAGGTTTCGTAGACTTATGAAATCTGTAAACAGCTGTATCCCTGTAACACGTTTTGTTTATCAAGTTTTCTCCAAAGCCGATGGAAATAGAATTACAAAGATAAGTTTTGAAAAAAAAAGTATAATACCCTTTTTGATTCAACCTGTATATACAGGGACCTAACAAATAAATATTGTATGTTAACAATACATTTACTTATAGTTCTGGGGTTTATTCATAATTGAAGGAATTCTTGCGATGTCGGAAACGACAAAATAATGATTCGCTGAGCGAAGCAAATTATTCTTCTGCAAACATTGTATTTTGCGCTAACGAGAACAAGCTACGATTGTTTATTATCTACAAAAAGTCACTAATTGACAATCTCTTATGTTTTATTATATTCAAAGGCTATTGTGGTCAACTACAAACAGGATGTTAGAAAATGTTGTAGGGACTTTAGGATATTGGCTATGAAAATTAAATAAATTATATTTTTATTACAAGTTACATAAACCGTTCGAGAAATAGATTAGGGGTATTTTGTGATGTACGAATCATTGTCAGAGTCAATTGAAGCTCGAGATTCGCTGACGTCACACAACGATTGTTGACACACCAGCGCTGACCTAGCACTACGTAATTTATATTGCCTGTCGCATGCAATCTGCATATTGGCACCAGTTCCTATTAGTTTAATACCTCGGTTAATGGATACTCTTGGCTAAGCTAGTCCCAGAATCTATGACTTGAGGAAACGAAATATGAACATTATATATAGCTAAAATTGAGTTTGTTTTCAGGTAGATAATGAAGCTGACATTTTATAAATATATTACAAAAAATGTAGGTACGTCAATAATTGGAAACAAGATATAAACGTTATAAAGAACTGAAATGTAAGTAGTTATACAAAAATATTACCTAATTCAAAACTTTTCAAGAGGTTATTACGAAACCTTCGCATCGCAAGAAAATGATATTGTGGGCTATTACGATTCGCCATCTCTCTTCAAAATAATACTTAGTCGTAACCACTTAAATAATAAACTTCTCCTACATTTTAATCGTAGCTATCTGTTGTTTCCTTGGTTGTACTCTACTGAAACTTGCGCTTTCACGGTACGCTGGACAAAAGAGGCGGTAATAACTCCCCCACCCCTCTCCCCGCGGCGACAGACAACTGAAACAACTCCATGGACTTCTTGGGAATGGGCAAGTCCATTGACGTCCAGTAAGGTGGGTAGTTGGAAACTTTTAAAGGGAAACTTTCGTCTACGCCCGAATACAAGTCCTTACAAAAAAGTCGTTCTAGGTACACTTTTGTTCATATTTCGTCTGCTGCCCGTCCATTTATCGCAGCTCTTGGAGGAAAATTTTGATAAGGGTAAGCATTTAATCTAATCTGAATAAAAATGAGAATAAAAACGAAACAACACCGACATAATTGTGGATTCGACGTAGTTACTTACATATTGATAATTATTATGTATTTATCGATTCGGGCACGCGTGCATATTTAGATAAACAAATTGAAAAGAAGAAAAATCTACTATCATATCTCATGTTAGTACGATATTTTATTTGAGTGTCGAAGCAAAGGTAAGTGTGGGCGATCGGTATATAAAATTTGGTAGATAGGCACACTCAATTATAACCAGTCATCAACTGAACTGATTAGTGATGGACGAGTGTAACTCTGCGTAATATTGGTGCGGTCAACAAATCTATTTCCGGCGTAAATCTTGCAGTATTTTCATTGTTTATTAATCATACTTACATAATAGGTTATCAGGTTTTAAAGGCCTTTTGGTGTGTCACACACACATGGGAAACTGAAACATAGGTTATTTAAAAAAACTGTCCTTAATAATTTTGAACAAAAAAGTAATAATTAACGACAGTTATTTCTTCAAAGTTACAAATTTAATAATTAAATAATGTAAGTCATCTCTCCACACTAATATACCGTTCAATAAATTCGACCCATCGATCGATAGTATCTACATAGTAAGAGCAACCTTTGATCAATCATCGATCTATCGGTGTGGCCCCCCTTACGCTGCAGTCGGTTGAAGCCTTAATACCTATAGCAGCAGAAGATTAGAATACGTAGTATTTTATCAATGATTCTTTACATCATAAACTGGTTCAGTAAAAGTTGGGAGCAGTAGTAATATCGTGTGTTGCAAGAGGATACGATATTGTGTTACAAAACTACAAGGAGCCATGTAGGAGCGTGCACTCGAGATACTTCAGCTTAACTTGAGAATGGTCCACAAATATAGACAAGGCGGACTCTACATTTTTTATATCTTTCTTCTTTCTTTGTTTATTGGTAAAGCGTGGTTTATTATCGAATCACATCGTTTTTTTGATCATTTCCTAGGTAGGCAGACGGGCCACCAGATAGTACTTAAGTGTTGCCCAGGAGATTTAAAACCTATAGAGAGCAGACGCTGTGCCTGTATTTAAGGCTTTTAAATTAAGAACACTCAGCTATATATTATACCTATAAAGAAAAATAAGCCGCCGTATGCCCTTACATTTTCTTTAATAGAAATGTACTGAATACGTTGAAAATGTTAGACTTTTCCAAAAGAAAGTGGAGCTCTGTACGCTGGTAACTTCAATTTGCCTTAACTGGGCTATGCGAGTGCATAGTTCCTTTTAACTGACAGATTTATGTCGAAGGCTGCGAAATAAAGTTTACATTCAACCTTAGTTTTTTGTTCAGTAGATGTTATGGTTTGTGTATGGTACCAAAACAGTTTTTTTTCTTCCACTATAGTATATTTGGATATCATATTTTATGTATCGTACGACGTATGCGTCATGTAATAAGCACAGCAGTCTGCTAGTACGTGACATAGGGGACAAGTACCAAGAGGGTCGTTTGAGGCGGTATTGAGCTTGTTGATACAAATCTAGGGAATTCTGATGCATTGATCTTGTACCTAGGTCCAACTCACAGGAGACGCAAGATCTAATACAATAGACTTGCGAAAAAAAAAAAATGTAGTTAATATTGATTCGCCAATCCCTATGTATACCTACATAGGGATCCAAGATCTTATTTTGTTTCTTTGGGCAATGCTTAAGCAGGTACTTAGAGCGGTTTTGAGAGATTCAAAATCTACTTCAAAATATTAACTATTTATAAGCTGGATTTTTAAATTGAGCTGTACCGGAATCAATGTTTAATTTAAATTTGCTGTATAAAGCACTTTCAGTCCGAAAAATAGTTCGGAAATCCACAGTCAACTTTAAAATGTCTATAACTTTGAGGTGAATATTGTTTAAAGAAAAATTAGGTCTGGCTATAAACAGTAAACAGTTGACACTCTTTAAAAATAAAATAAAATATTCATGTACAACTTGGGAGTAATTCCCTCTATAATATTCACAACAGGAAACAGCAGTCTTAATCCACGGGATTAATTACACAGCATATCAATTGAGGCGTGCACTGTCTGCTTCAGATTGCTTCTAGCAACCTCACGCATAGATATTACCGAATATCAAACTAGGTTGTCCGTCGACCTCTCTATACGCCCCCTTTGTGAACCACTAATGAAATGTAACTTTCAAAAGAAGTATCTTACCCACCCTATTAAAGAGTCAGGATCTAACATGATCCGGGACCCGCTAAGTGCCTGACGCGAGGTAGATTGGACAAATTAGTTTACGGAATGAGGTCGTAGATAACTGCCCTTACGAGCTTATGGGCCGTTATGTGACTTCGCTATAAATAACATGGGGTGTTGCCGGTGCCGTCAAAAGGCATAACTAAGCCTCAAATTTTCTCTATTTTCAAGACATCTTGAGGCTGTGGATGATTTCTTAATGAACAATGTCATTTTAGCCTCGATTGGCACGTAGACTTTAAATAAAATAAATATCGCCAGACGAACACACCAACTGTAATGGTCCCGCTTGTACTATGGATACAAAGGGCTGGGGGCGATCCCAGTGATACTCAGACTAGAGAAAAAATACGAGAAGGCCATTTACAAGCTTAACGCTGATGGAAATCTAACCCGCATCACCCAGTGTGTTGAGCCGAGCGGCCTACGCTCGAACCACTGCGCCAAGCGGTCGTCAATCGGTCGTTAAAATAACAAACTATTAAATTACGGTTTACAATTTTTAACTCAGCAAATTATAAGGTAAGAAGCTTTGAAATTTCCAACGAGCCTATAGTAAAGTTCGGAGACAGCACTTAATTGTTGTAAAAAAAACTTCATTAATAGTGCACATAGCATGTCACATTGATTCACTATTTTCACAAATTTCTGCGTCAAATTCGGGAGCAATATCTTTAATTTATTTCTAAAAAAAAACAATTTTGTTCTGACTAAAGTTTATTGACTACAGGCTTGCTGACTAAACCTACAAATTATTAACAACTCAATCGTGATCCGCTGGATTATGCAGTCTATTAATTTAGTGTAGCGGTCTCAGATGGCCCTCGCCGGTCATCCATTACTGCACAAAGCTCAGGATAACCCGCAACACTAAACGCACAGTAGTAATGCACTGCATATTACTTGTCATTACCGCAAGCCAGGTAGATCCGGTAATTAGTTGCCCAATGAGGGCGCTAATTGCCTAGATATAACCATACCATATAGCAATAACCTGATGTTAAAACTTAGATAAGTACATAATCATAATTCGTAATTAATTAGTCAGCAACTTATTCGCAAACACATTTTGAAGTAACGATAAACAATCTATTTATGTTGTTTTTGTAAGATTAACAGTAGGTATTTAGCTACTGTTCGTCTTACTTAACGCAGACTAATAAAAATTAAGCAAGGTTTTCTGTACCCAAAAGTGATATAGGATACGAATAATTAAGGCATAAGTTGAGGATAAATCACGAAGATCATACTTGACGTAAGCACATAAAATGTCAAGCAAACCTCTGTGGAAAATTCCTCAGTAAAATTTATGTTCCCAATTTTTAACGCAAGATCAGCAGTCCTGTATCTTCAGTTAAATTAGGCTAAATAACTAACTAATAGGTTTAATGTGCTCTTAGCAACGTCTCTTCTCTACATATTAAAGTTACGTGCACCACAAAAACTTTCGCCAGCCGAAATTATTTCAAATCTCAGAGACAAAAAGTATAAAAACTTTGCTTACGTTTCACCGCAGTGCAGTGTGGAAGACCAAATGGATATCTCGTGCGGCTGAATCTACAGAATGGTTCAAATATATATATTTTTTCATTACTCATACTCTGAAAGTAGGTCTGAAGTTGCCTGAGAAGCGGGTTGAAAGTAATACTTTTCAGGCCCGGGAGTTTCGCTTTCAACTGACAGCTGTCAAATTATAAAAAAAAACTAGTTCCATTTTCACATTTCTATGGAACCATGTTCAAACTTTTTCTACAGTCACTCAATTACAGCACGTTGTAAAATTTAAATAACATAAAGTTAAGTATTAATTCAAGAATATATTTTTTTAAATGACTTAATTACGAGGGATGCCTTTTAAGTTTTGTCGTTTGAAGAAAAAAACACAACTAGAACCTTATAGTACTTTTTATTGTTTTTCAAAGTATTCACCACGTAGCTTAATACACTTTTCCATTCGCTCAAACCAGTTATTATAACATTTATTCCACTCTAAAGTGGGGGTGTTCAAAATGGCTGACTTGAAAGCGTCGACTGCTTCTTCACTGGACTGGAACCTTTGACCACGAAGACTTTTCTTAATTTTAGGAAATGTAAAAAAATCGTTAGGGCTTAGGTCAGGACTGTATGGAGGATGGTTAAGAATTTCTACTTTTTCTTGCTTCAAATACTCAATCGTTTGACGAGCGCTGTGTGAACTTGCATTGTCGTGGTGCAGGATGATGCGTCGCTTTGAGTTAGATTTTCGAAGTTCGGCGATGACTTGTGGTAAACAAACTGTGGTATACCACTCTGCGTTAACCGTTCTACGATCATCAAGTGCAATAGTCGCAACATGGCCGGTTTTTCTAACGAACGTGGCCACCATCTTCTTTGAAGTGCTTCGAGAACGAACAACTTTAGTCGGCTTTGGCTCGTCTTGAAAGACCCAGATTGTAGATTGTTGTTTGGAATCAGGATCGTAGGCATAGATCCAAGATTCGTCACCACTGATGATGTCGTAGACGTGATTTGACTCTCCTGGGTTTCAACCCAGGAGAGTCAAATCACGTCAAATCAAAGGTTCTCCTTTGCAGAGTTTTCTTACACCATCTGACGCGGGCCGCCTTGTGATCGTCGGAAAGCAGATGCGGTATCCAACGGCAAACTAGCTTTCTTACACCAAGCGCTTCATGCAAGATCTTCTGAATGGTTGTCCCTGAGATGCCTAATAGAGCCTCTATCTCTCGATACGTCACATGACGATCTTCGAGAATTAGTTGTCTCACTCCAATGATGTTATCTTCAGTGAATGCAGATTTTGGGCGACCTTCGCGAGATTTGTCACTAACACTAGTATGTCCACGCTGGAATTCTAAATACCAGCGTTCGACAGTCCGCAGACATGGGGCTTCATCCCTGAACACAGATATTAGCTCTTCAAAACACTGAAGCCGTGTCAGGCCTCTTCTAAAGTTGTAGAAAATTATTGCACGAACATTTTCCTTAGAAAGATTCATTTTCGTACGTAACCTGACAGATTCTAATCGACGCTGTGACTAAACAATAACATTAATCCTAATACATTCAACTGTTTTGAGATTCGAAATTTAAACACATTCGAATATAGAACAGTTCCAAATTCAAAATTGCCGGGAATTATGGAAACGACAGAACTTAAAAGGCATGCCTCGTATAATTTAGTTTCAACAATTTCTTTAAAATAACATAGATTTGGGCAAAATATTTAAAGATGAAAATGAAAAATAATGGCTAAATAATGAAGTTGGCCGGCCAACGAAAAAAAAAACAAAATAGGCGGCAATCCGATTTTTTTTTTCGAGTTGTAGAGTATATACTTCCGTTTCCGTTTCGTTTATACTTCCTTGTATCATTTCTTTAGCCAATTCCTGTTTTTATTTTTATTTTCCTTGTATTCGTAATGAAAAGCACAGTGTTTACCTCGGGTGAAAGATTTATTTTGTCCCTCGAACTATTAGCGCCCTCGCTACGCTCGGGCGCCAAACCCCGTCTCGGGACAAAATAAGTAACTTTCACCACTCATGTAACAATGTACTATTGTATACCGCTCTCGTATGGTTCCATGGTAATAATATCACCAATTCCGCTTCTTTTTGTAGAATTTTCCAAAAGCGACTGAAGGTATTAACACCATGAATCAAAAGGGCTTGCTTTCCTATTCACCTATTCAACGACTAGAATGTGTCTCATCAACCTGACGAACGGTGTTGAGCCGAGATTGTTATGTACAAAATATTGACATCACATTGTTATATTATGTTTTCCAAAATAATACCTACCACTTAGCAAATAGGGAGCTAAATTGTTTGCTCTTAAAAAGAGCGATACATTAAAATGTCAAGCGTGCGAAGTGGATACATATTTTACGTTGTTAAAATAAAAAAATACTGGAAGGAGTTCCTTCGGTGGCAGTCTCAGGCCGCATCAGTATTCCGCACGCCATTCGACGGGGGAAACAAATTCCCAAAATTGAATTTTAGGAAACGAGTTGCGACGCGACTCGGTATATACAAACAGGAAAAACGAAAAGAGTTGTATCGTTTTAACACTGATTTTTATTATTATTTTTAAATTCTAGAACCAGTAGGTTATGATAACATTATATGCCTAATAGAACTCTTGCTTATATATTATAAGGGAGCATCTATGGGTATCGACTATGTCCAAATTAAGAAGCTCTCAAATTTGCGTATAGATGAATCTACGGTTGTTAAGTGTCGGTTTAACGGTTTATGGTTAGGTACTTATATTATAATAATAATAATTTTAGCCCTTTTTGACGTCCCACTCCTGGGCACGGGCCTTCCCTCAACACGAGGGGGATTCAGGCCATAATCCACCACGCTGGCCCAGTGCGGGTTGGCAGATTTCACATGTCTTTCGAAAATTGGTTAAATCTTCTAAGACATGCAGGTTTCCTCACGATGTTTTCCTTCACCGTAAGCAAGTGATAATCATATAGAAATTATGATTCGCACATAGATTTCGAAAAATCCAGAGGTACGAGCCGGGGCTTGATGAACCCGAGACCTGGTAGCCCGCAAGACGCGTGCTTAACCAATCGGCTACCACTGCGTACTTATATTATTAACAATTAACAAAATATTTTTATTCAATGCAAAAATGCCATAAAAGCAAGCCATAGGTCCTACCTATCATAACCAGTAATACAAAGTGGAATTTACCACCGACCTCCTTAAATCTACGATAATGAACGATTAAAATTGCGTTTAATGAACGAACGGCGTCACCAAAACACGATTCATCTTCCTTTCATGCATGGCGCCTTATTAAACTTTGTGACCCAAAAACTGAACTTACTTCCAGATAAGTGGGGCTGTGGACATCAATAAGGCCCCGTTAGGAGTTTCATATCTCCGGGCGAGTGCGAAGATTTGCTTGCACAGCGGCGATGCACCCGCAATTTTCCTGCGAGTATTCTGTAGTTTATCCGATTTTTTCACCAGATTTTGCGGGTTTTAGTGTTTGGGTTTAGATGATGAATACAGTAGGACAGGACAATGTTACATTAAAATAGTAGCTGTTAGGAAATAGCTCTGAAATTGCGCAAACTTTTAACCATTATGACGTAGTTAAAATTCTGATTAATTTTGTTAGTAGGTACCTATAATTATAAATGTTGTAGGTAGATATGTAAATTGTTATATAGAATTTCTAACAACCAATTTGATCCCACTTCCTATACAGTACTTACCCACTAAATTTAATCTTTTTAACCCATATTTAACTTAGAAACGGTTTTGTCTTTACTGTTATTGGAATTTTACAAGTAGGTACTGTAACAACCGGGTTTCAATAATAAAATATTATTGCTTGGTAATACTATGTTTATAATAATTATAATTAAAAACACATATCTGTACATCGGTATCCCGGTTGTCACTGCCAGCGCACCGCAATTCTTACAATTTCAAAACCTTTTTCTTTTCTTAAATCCTACTAATATTATAAATGTGAAAGTTTGTGAGTGTGGATGTATGTATGTATGTTTGTTACTCCTTCACGCAAAAACTACTGAACGGATTTGAATGAAATTTGGAACACAGATAGTTTATAACCGGGATTAACATATAGGATACTTTTTATCCCGATAATCTCGAAATTTTTGTTACGTTAAATACTACGCGGATGAAGTCCGTGGGCACAGCTAGTACTTACATAATTTATCGTCAGCTAGGAACGTCTATCGCTAGTGGCCAGTGCGCCGACATGGACCTTGCAGTACCTATTTAACATAACATATCCTAAACGGATTCGAAACTTGAAACGTTTTTGGCAATTTTTATTTTATTTTTAATATAAATGTCATTGTTATAGTCAAATTAATTATGTCTTACAATTACTTACTAACAGTGAATGATTCAAAATACCCACGCTAAGGCTATTAAATCCAAAACACTAAAACTTCTAAGTAGTAATGATAGGTAGCTTCTACACCAGGTATTGTTTCAAAACTCTCAACAGAATATTTAAAGAAGGCGACGAAGATTTATCATCAAACTATTCCGATGAACTTGTTTAATCTTGTTTAAGTATCAAGACAGAGTAAAGAAAAAAATCAAGGCATTAAGTCTTACAAGTTAAAGTCTAGTATAAGTCGGCACGAGCATTAAATTCTAGTCTTTGTGCAATTTAACGACTGCAGCTGAAGAGATAATACTTGAAGTGATTTCACAGTTTAGTTCTTACTGAGAATTTGTATGGGTAGGTATTAAGGTATCTGTGAAAACTTGTAGCCTGCATGAGATAGAAGATAAGCTGTATATTATATTATTATAAAGTACTAGCTGACCCGACATACGTTGTCTTGTCTTAACTTTGAATTTGAATTGTTCCGCTCAACTTTCTTAATTATTTTTTTCATAATAACCTCCCGACAATAATAAACACAACAAAAAATAATTAATGCAATCGTTCCATCAGTTCACACGTGATGCAATGACCAAGGAAATAGAGATTCATTTTTAAGTATACAGATTAATACGAGTACAATCAAATACAGAATACCTACATATCACACATTTTGCAGTAGGGCTTACATTCCTCATTACACAAAGGAACGCAGGTGTGAGTAGATAATTAAATTTTAAAATTATGCAAGGCTTGTAAATGGAAAATTACAAAATAATTACCTACCTCTATGTATACAAAGATATTTCCAATCTTTTTATATCTTCTAAGAGTATTCAGATTCGAAACAATTACCAAGAAAACTCATTGCCAAAGCATGAATATAATAAAATTATAAAACATAATTGAAAATTCCAAGAATTCATACATTTAAGGAAACTTATATCGCGGTAACTGTTCATAGCCACTGAAAACCACATACCTACCTTTTTAAACAGTTTTATTTAGCTCGACTTCATATTTAGTACTTATACTTACCATTTTTTTATGATTTTAGTTCAAGTCGGTCACCGCCGAGCTCGCTATAAATCGGGTGGCTATTTTATAAGTTCGTGGTTCTTTGCAAAGCGGGAGACAAAAATAACCGGATAGGCTGATTGTCACAGAAGCAACACTGTGTAAGCTGATGGAAGATCTGTTATAAGGCACATTACTACCCTGACGATGACAGGTAGACCATACTACCCACCAATGAGGTTATATTCACTACTAGCAGTGCCCGCGACTTCGTCCGCGTGGAATTTAACTTAAGACAGTCAGACAGACACAAGTTTTTTTAAATCGCGGTTTTGTTATAAGTTTTCCTATGTACTTTCTAGTGATGTAACGAATATTCGCATTCGCATTCGCATTCGCGAATATTCGCATATTTTTTGACATTCGCATTCGCATTCGCATTCGCAAGAATCTATGCGAATGTTTGGCGAATGTTTTTGAAAAACAAAAAGGAAATTATCTTTAGGCGGATATGGAATGTTAGCAACTAGTAAGAATTATATATTATTTAAACAAACTTGCTCAAAGGGTGGCCCTTATTGCACCGCTTTTGGTTCATAAAGTAGCTTATTACGCACTAGTGCTATTGACGTTACATTTTGTTAAATCTTAGTAAAGATATATCCTAAAAATAGTAAACATTAAAAACAATAAATAAACAATGTTTATTAAAATATTATACATAAATACATTAACTATTGAAATAAATTTCTTTCACATTCAATTTAATTGTAAATTAAACATATTATAAACAGTCGATTTATTATATTTCAAATAATATAATAATTGTTACCGGCTTTGCCAGACCCATGGATAAATATAACCAGCCAAATGCATGTCGGACTACGCATACTCTAGAGTTCCGTAGACATCCGGTCACTTTTCTATACTACGGAACTCATAAAATAAAAGTGATATTTTTTATTGATATGAAACATCGAATACGGTTGCTCACGTAACCTATCAATTTCTGCGAAATTAGTCACCTTTTTAAATAAAATAGTAAGAAATTCTGTTACTAAATTTATTAAACCGGCATCATAGACATCTTCAGCAAAAATGACATATACTTTTATTTTCTTTTTGGACTGATGAAAATTCTTTTAATTAAATAATTCAAATAATTAAGTTGTGATTAGACTGGGTGCACAATCAGTGGTGCGTGGTTTGAGACTCAATATTGTTTTTTTTTATTACTTATATTGATTTTGAATAGTAAATAACTATTTATTTCCTATAATAAACCATTTATAATGTGGTTCTAATTTAAAGGATGAATATAGCTACTTAATTGAAAAAGGCCACAATGAAGCTCAACATCTCGTAAACGGGAATTAATATTGAAAAACTGTCAAAAAAACCTTCGAATAATTTTAAAATACTTACTGATCATTACCTCAATCGAGGGGGTGTGTAAACATTTTTTACTTCCCCTTTCTTAAGTACGGGCTGTACAACGGAATAACTTTGATTTCAAAATTTATAAACAGTTTTTTAACGGTACGTTAACTCAATTTTTTGGCTAGTTTGCAGTTTTTTAGCCCTAATAGTCTCTGTATAAAATTACTGTGATTGCAGACGCACGTGCCGAAACTATAAGAGTTCCGAGTTTGACTAGGGAACCCTTAAACTTACGGCGCGCCATGTTGTTTTATGTTTCATTCATACTGAAATTCTCTAGGTATTCAAAAAATCGTGATTTGTGATTTTTTTCCAATTAAGATTGTAATATTCTAAATATTTTTTACTCGAGAGTAAGTGGTAAAATGTCGTATGAAATGCGTGAGCATTGTTAATTACACACCTTGGCTCCATCACAGCACAGCCCTCGTGTTAGTCTCTGGCTGCAAACCAGCCTCGATCATAACTTAGCTCACTTGCACATAATTCACTTATTTACTTATATTTGAATAAAAAATAACTGTCTGGGGTAGGCAACTGAATTATAAATAGGATCGTTCTCTATTGCTCTTGTTAGTCTAATTAAAATAAAAACTCAATAAAATTTGATTAATGAAATAATACTAAACTACCCTAAATCTCTTGGAATTAACTTTATGTGACTAACTTCGTTCTTTCAACCTATGGGTTCGGCTATGTTCGGCCGACACGAAATGTCAATCCTTTATTAACCTCCGAGAAATAGGCGTGTTATGAGTTTAACATGTGTATTTGAGTGTCTGTCTGTGGCATCGTAGCGCCCAAACAAATGATTTGATTTATATTTTGTTTCTTTTTTAGAAAGGTGTTCAGGAGTGTTCTTAGCTATGTTTCACGAAAATTAATTCAACCGATTGAAAATTATCAGCACTTTTGTAATGTAGAAAGTATTTTTTTTTATAATTATTTATATTACAATTTTTTAATTTTCAATTTAGGGTTTCTTATTTGAAAGTCAACATTCGCATTCGCATTCGCATTCGCGAATGTTGAAGCCAAATATTCGCATTCGCATTCGCGAATGTCAAAAATCCAACATTCGTTACATCACTAGTACTTTCATATGCATTTAGTGAATAGGTGTTATTTTAATATTACAAACAGACACTCCAATTTTATTTATTTGTATAGACTCTCGATATCGTGTCGATTGCAGCAAATAAAGCAGACATGTGACCACGGGTGGCGTCGCTATTCACAAATTGATATTCAAGGGGCCACGCACACCGGCGTTGGACGCAATATAAACACGCCAATGTTTGCTTATTTCTAACTCGCTCGCTTCTAAATACTGCTGGAAATTCATTTACAAAGTTCACGCATAGTTGATTGGATTTAATGGTGGTTCAACATCTATTTTATTGATTTATTGGTAACAATGTTGTTTAAAAATTTAACAGTAGATAACATACCTACTCCTAGAACATTGTTCCTTACTTGGCTGTCTGGAAAGTTTTAGTAATGTTTGGCGAAAACCACTAAAGACATCATGGGTCTTCTGCTTGAGTCAACATCAGTCAAAGGGCCAAATAAAAAACCATTCCGGTCGAATTTCAGTACTTAAGTATGTTGATATTTTAACTGCTACCGTCTATGCCTATAAGTAGTAGTTTGCAGAATTCGTAGGTAGGCACCTACGCAATGTAGATAGATATATAACTGTAATGGATGAGTCAGGAATAACTTGCTAATAAAACCCAAAGTGCTGTAATACCCAAAATGGTTCGGTTATTAACTCGTCATAAGTAAGTCTAATGACGTAGTGTAACCGTGTGTTTAATACCTACACCTAACACAATAATGATCCAAAAATACAATACAATTTCGTCAATAATAATATCAATCATAAAAGGAAATGAATTCCCTTTACCTTCAGTAAACAAATTAATTTCAGTCAAAATCACGCCTAGGTACCATTAAATTATTTGTCGAAAACGTTCAAGACTTCAAAAGCCTATTCCTTCACACTATAGGTGCCTAACGAGTTTTAATTACGAAGAAAGTAATTAGTAAAATTACAGCACGTACGTAAGCTTATGGTCTTAAAAGTTATAATAGAAAGAGCACTTTGTCATGTCAAGCTCTTAGCAGCCTCTTTAATTTCTCTTTGTGCAGTAAATTAAGCCATTAAATCGTTTACGTCAAGGTATAATGAGAGAGAAGTAAATGAATCAGGGGCCCATATCTACCTACGACGTGTTCTAAATGAATTGATGTTAATATCAGAGCCGCGCGCGTTCGCCGCCGCTCCGTCATTGTTAAGACAAGATGTGCCCTTATTTCGGGGTCGTACTTTATGAGTTTTTACATACTTATAATAAACATATAACGTAAAGTTTAAAATTATCTACTTTTCGGGTCATCATCATCACTTCAGCCGAAAGACGTTCACTGCTGGATATGGTGCTTGAAAGTTTTCCACAATGACCAGTCCCTAAATCGTTGTTTCCACAACGATGTCAGTCCACACCTACCCGTACGCTGGGTCTTCCAGTGCGTGGTCGTGATTCAAAAACCTTTCCGACCCATCGGCCGTGGGGCGAATATCGACCTAGGTGACCTCTGGGGTCGTCTATCTAAAAATAAAATACTGAGAATGAATACGCTTGTTAAATAATTTATCAAATTTAATTAAATTTAATCGAGTTAAATTGCGTAATTATAAATACATAGTACGTTCGTATAATTCGTTACATAAACGTTGAAACTTTGTAGTACGAAATGAGACATTAATAACCATTTCTAGGATTTCAATTTCTTAAAGGAGAGTTCTTGAAATTTAAATTATAATCCTGTCGAAACCACAAACCTATTACTTATAGTGTCAAAACAACTTTGATAAAAGGTTTAATGGGGCAAATTTATGTACTTAGGTTTATCTCGCTTTCAGTAATTTCACGCAATTTTTTTTTATAATTTCTAAGGTGCGGTCTCTTCAATCTATGATTGCTTGATAATAAAAAAATGTTGCGAGGACTATTCGCGATGCAGTTTCAGTGGCAACTGTCTGGGCTGGTCTTAGAGATAGGTAGGTAGGACCATTGACTCTGATTTTTTTTTACTGCGATTCTCTTATGTTCTCATTCCTTTCTCTTTTTCCTCTCTCTTTGACTCTTTTTTTAGGATCCAAATGAATGTTCATACTGATACGTAAGTTGAACAAAATTGGAGCTGAGCTTATCAAGTAACCAAATTGTTTTGCTTCTATAATATGCAGTAAAATCCGTGTCTTGGTACTGTAGAATGCAAAAGCATTGTGCCCGCACTGCCGGTATCACGCGGCCCGTTCCACTAGATTCAATTTTAAAAATTTGCTACACTCGCTGCTCGCACTCTGAATATCAATGTACCGGAGTTATGACTAGTGTACCCTAAGCATTGTTGAGTGCGTTATTTTAATTCAAATCCAGTTGAGTTTTATTGTAAACTCATAAAATTTTACCATCTGTTTGGTATTTTAGTTTATTGTTTTAGTTTTACATGTGTTCACAAATATATGTTATTTTATAAGGGCGCCTTGCTTGTTTGTAAAATGATTATAAATATTTACAATTACGGACAAGTCTTTACATTATTTATTTTGAAACATACAATACACCTAGCTACTATGAACCTCTCTCCTTGGTTTGTTCTTAAATCATAATAAAAAATACGCCACACAGTTAAAATATTTTCTCAAAACAAACTCAAGTGTATCAATTTCACCGCAACATCAAAAAACCTAACCAATATCTTCAGTAATTGGCGCGGTCTCTCGTTGTAATTGAAACACGTCAACTACTCTTTGATGTTCCGGACTCTAGATAGCTGTCTTTGTGTCCTGCGCTGATGGACGGATACGTCAGTGGTATGTACACGTCCATCGGCGTCATGTCGGCGAGCTGTCCATACTAGATACTTCGCATTCAATTTCCGTTGGCCCTTGTGCGCACACCGTGCAGACAGCTAAGTGTCATTCGGGGAAAATGTACAGAGATTAATGGTTTGAGTTTTTGGGTAAACTTTTCTTTGGAAATTTGTTATTTTTATAACTCTGATCACGTCAGAAAAATATATATTTAGTAGTTTAAACGATAAGTAGCAGCTTGCGGGCTACCAGGTCTCGGGTTCAAACCCCGGCTCGAACCTCTGGATTTTTCGAAATCTATGTGCGAATCATAATTTATATATGATTATCACTTGCTTACGGTGAAGGAAAACATCGTGAGGAAACCTGCACGTCTTAGAAGATTTAACCAATTTTCGAAAGACATGTGAAATCCGCCAACCCGCACTGGGCCAGCGTGGTGGATTATGGCCTGAATCCCCCTTGTGTTGAGGGGAGGCCCGTGCCCAGGAGTGGGACGTCAAAAAGGGCTAATACTATTATTATTTTAGTTTAAACGAGTACGATTTACGATGGTAGAGCTGGAGCGAATAATCTACAGCTCCTAAAGGGGCTGCCTCGAGCGATGTAGTACCACCCTCTCACAGTAGATCGGTGTAAAGTTGCTATTATAACTGAGTTTCGTATTTGAGTATAGAGAGCCGAAATCTCAACCCCCTTTAAGTCGGTATCCTGCGAGGAATGCCTTTATTATTGCAAACATCTATAGGCTGCGGTGACTTCTTAAGGGTGCGTCCACATCTGGCGAATGTGCCGCGAATGTGCAGCTCGCGAGCCGTTTGCGAGCTGCCCGCGAGCTGCGTGCGTGCAGTCACGGCAATGGTTTGGTGCGCCTCTTTAGCGCAACTCATGCAAGGCTCGTAAAAGGCGTGCGCGCGGCGCGCGATCTGCGCGCACTCAATTCTCGTGCTTACAATTCGCGGGCGGAAGGAAGACGGCGCGCCGCCCGCGCGCTGATCGCGTACGGCGCTTAGGTTGCGCGCGAACTGCACGCGGGCGGCGCAGGAGCGGCGCACGAACAAAAATGCACGCGCGCAGCTCGCGCGCAGCTCGCTAACGGCTCGCGAGCTGCACATTCGCGGCACATTCGCCAGATGTGGACACACCCTTACATCACGCGTGTCGTATTTCCTCAAATCAGTAATAATTTCAAGAAACTTATACGTATGAGAGCAGGTAGACGACAGAAGACTGTCATCACAATTAATGGGAAAGAATATCCTAATCAAATAATTATCCATACGAATTCATAGACATATAAGTCCTATTACAGAAACAGGACGCGTCAATTAGGTACCTAAAATATGTACCTAACCACATTAACATAATGAAGTAGCGCAAGATAGGTCTTAATACATTTAGAATACAGATTGAAATAACAATACCCTACAACATAAATTAAAACAACATTTCGTTGGTATCCTGAAATTGGCGGAGAGAGGCTTATGCGATAAATTTTCATGTATACCATAAATTTCATTAAACTTTTAAGTAAAAATTATTACCTGGATCGGTGTTTTGGTATTAAAGTATCATAAAACGTGTTCCCGTGAACGGTTGCTCTGGTTTCCGTACCTCTGACTTGCACCACGAGTTCCTGGTTTGAGAATCTGCACTAATATTTTACACTTTAAATTTACCTACTTTGCATTATTCGGTAAGTAGCAATAGTTACAAAACATCCCAACACTAGCTTTAAACAAATATATTTTAATAAAAAAAATTAACCAACTTAAAAAAACCTGGGTGCACTATATATCTAGAAATAACAAGGGACCTTGCAATTTCTCTCATTTGGACTGAGTGTCAATTCAAGTAGCGGTAACACCACGGAGCAAGTTCGTGGTAGGTACCTTCCTAAGAAGTAGTAGAAACTGATTTTAGAGTACATTTTTAGTGATAAACTAGGTACGTTTTCAATTCCTGGTAAGCGTAAATCTATATCTCCGACACTACTGAATCGATTTCGATAAAATTTATATGGGACCATAAGTAACTTTTCAAACAACATTTTTTTTTATTCAGTCCGCAATTTACGGAGTACTCCGTGACTAACTTAAAAAAGAAAATAAACACAGATGAACATAGAACCTCCTCCTTTTTCGAAGTCGGTTAAAAACCACACATATAGGTAAGTACTTTAGGTTAAATGTCAAAAATGTATAAAAAGATAAATATTTTTATCGTGTGAATGAAGCTTAACTACAAACTTACGTGTATCCACTTACATCATTCTGTTTCTCTCGAAATAAACCGCAGCTATCTACTAATAGACACCACGGGGAAGTTAGTTAGTAAAGCAAAGAAAACTCGGTCGGAAACCACGTATCGACGGGAAAGATTCGCAAACTATTACAAACTCTCAATAATCCGGCTAAGTCTATTGTAACAGAACTTATTTTCGGGGATGCTTGTGTAGCCGCTGGATGAGGCGAACAATAGCAAACTAGACATCCTATGTACCTATCAGACTATTCTTTTGTTCTAGGTAAATTACACTAGTCTATATAACTAATACGATTATATATTCCACGAATACAATACTTAAAATATAATCACTTTATTTAAAATCTAAGCACATGTGAACATACCCAAGTTTTATGTGCCTATATCATAAAGTCTATGTTAAAATAACGTATTGACCATTGAAAATTTTATTAAATATCTTGTACCACAAAGGTAAAGTGCGTTCGGATATATGAAAAAGAACCACTATTTTTCATTTATGATATTCTCCAGTCGCCAAGCACGAAACAGAGCCGCACAAAACCGGATTTTCAATTTCCTTTCCGGGCCAAACACTTTCCTTGCGGTAAAATATTTTTTATACACTACAGTACATCAAGTCAGACATGCATGTATACTTATATGTATATATTACAGAGTGGTTGTACATGTTGACGTGTTATTAATATCAGGTTGATACTGAACCGTCGAGATTCGATTACTGATATTGTAAATTGAATGCTGCCGAGTTTATTACCACACTACACTGTTTTTTTTTCAGTTCAGACAGGTGTAGTTTCTAAGATAAGTAAGATTTTGTTAGACAACTTTATATTAATAAAAATACCTTTTCTTGGCTACCACCCACATGATGGTGTAACTAAAAAATGTTTTCCTCTGTCCATGTTCTGTGAGATACCTACAAAACAGTAATTTTGGTGCATTTTATATTTTCGAAAGCGAATAGCTGTACCGAATTTCATCAACTTCCGTCAAAAACTGTAAAAATTATGGCCCTGTTACTGACTGGGACGGACGGACGGATTGTATGATGTTATAAGGGTTCCTCGTAGGGACTACGGATGCCTAAAAACCCACACATACAACACCCCTGTAACTCATGGGGTAGTAGTACCCTTCAACAAATATCAAGAGCACTATGAGTTGTTAGAATCATTTTAAAATCGTAATGAACACGCAACCGTGTTTGATTCCAGGGTAAATTTCAGAGATGGCCTTTTTGTAATTTGCCGTCGGCCGGGTGTTACTGAGATTTTCTCCAGGTCATTATATTATTATTAGGTTTTGTGCCCTATGCCGCTCGGGCGGCATTTTTCTACTTCGACCATTTCTGATCTTTTGTAGCCAGCACTGAAGTGTTAAAGTTCACTGCCTAGTCCTGAGGCCTTCAGGAACTTCCAAATGCTTTGAGCAGTGAGTGTTTGTATCTCCTCCGGATGCATGATGTGCCGCCCTAGGAAGATACTTCTGCAACGCATTAGTGAGCCGCACGAGCAGAGGATGTGCATTGCACTTTTGCGATATTTATTTACTTATTTAATAAACTATTGTATTTTCCAGCGCAATTAATTCGAGAAAAGTGTTTGAAGCGCTCTCCCGGATTGAAAGGATGTGAAAGATTATAGCTTAGACCAAGGTTATTACGATTCCAAAATGTTTAGTGGTCGCTATTTGCGTCGAAGTATTTAGTACTGGATACCGTCACATAGTCGACAATGGACTCAGCAATTTGCCTCTACATTTCTTATGAGGATCGCTTCGAAACGGAATCCGTTGATGGTTGTCATTGCTCAGAGAATCCGAACATTAGCCAATACCAAATAATGCCAATAAAATTATTTCGTAAAGTTATCAGTTTATAAGTAGGTACATAACTATTTATTCCTAATTTATATTTAACGGTGAACGAAAACATAGTCAGGAAAACTGCATGTATAAGAAAACCTAACCAAGGGAGCCTGTGCCCAGAAGTGGGATGTCAAAAGGGCCGAAATATTATTATATTATTATTATTTTATCATACTAATATTATAAAGAGGAAAACTTTGTTTGTTTGGTTGTAATGAATAGGCTCCGAAACTACTGAACCGATTTGAAAAATTATTTCACTGTTGGGAAGCTACACTATCCCCGGGTGACATAGGCTATAATATATTTTCAAAAAACTTAGGGATCCTTACTAAAACTCGAATAATGTAACCGCAATGTACCCGTGCGTAGCAGGGGCGGGCCGCTAGTTCTCAATAAAAGGACTTTTTACGAATAGAAATTTCGTTCGTTGTATTGTCGATATAAAACAATATATAGGTACCTATCTCATATTGTAGATATCGATATACTTTTGTATTGATACAACGCTGAAAACAAAATCCTTATTCCTTGGGTACCAATACATGCTACAAACTTAAACAAACAATCAAAACAACAAATTATAAAAGCGGAGATTGCTTTCTACCAATTCCTGAATTCGCCGCACTATTCACGTTAAGCTTAAATTAGTGAAATAGTAAAATAGTGCCGTACGTTATTAAGCAAGTTCATAATGAATATTTATTGGTTTAATACCTACCAGCTGGGCACTGAAGTTACTCGCAGGCGGATACAATCGGGGCTTGCATAGAGGAAATTGCCGCGATAAGTGGTGTTTTTATTGCTATTGTATGCAAATATATATGATTTGAATATATTGGAATATAATTTCATAAGATAAAGATAAATTTATGAAATTTAGGTGAAAAAAGTACCTACACGGTGAAAATATTGCACTTTTATGGGACATCAATTCGAAAGGATACTCAATTTAAGTGGGTAAGTAGTTTTAATTATCCATTTAAACAACTCCGCGTAACCTGTCTTTATCTGAAAAGACACTATTTTTTTGAACCCCATAAATAAATACGTTATTATTATATTCATAGCAGCCACTTATAGCAACCAAAAATACTATTAATAACTATTATCTAAAAGTCTTGAACTGCCAACCCTCTTATATACCTCATATATATTTTCGTATACTAATAAGGCACTGACGAAAATACTTTAACTCCCTCTAACTCCACTAAACCTAATTACAATTGGAGTTCAACCCTAAATTGTCGGCCGTAAGTTTGCGTCACTACCCTGATGCAACGCGGCCGAAGCGACGAATGTCTGTTTGTACTGCAAAGCAAACTGGGGTACTATTAAACCTTAGGAAATTGCCAACAATACACTCGACAGCGTGGCTTTTCCACGAAGCATTTGTTTGCACTTGTCGTTTGTTAGCTGCGCTCACGTGCAAGGAGATTATAAAACGTACCCACCTCCATACTACATAATATATACTTACTTGTGTAATTTAATTAAGCAATGATGTAGCAATTCACAACATAGTTATCTCGCTTAGAATACTGGTCTTTCGCCTTTTTGATATGAAACCTTATTCCCAATTGACCACCGCTTGGCATAGTGGTTCGAGCGTAGGGTGCTGGCTCAATGCACCGAGTCGTTGCGGGTTTGATTTCCGCTGGGACTAATATCGGAAAAGACATTATTGTAATTTTCCTTGGCCTAGGTGTCACTGGGATCGCCCCCAGTCTATTATACAGTACCCATAGTTAAAGAGTAGCCACTCTAACCTTAGTTTGGAAGCATACGGTTGGAGTATATCATCAGTCTGTTTGGCTACTATTAGTTATTTGAGGTAGGTATTTTTTATTTAACTGCTTTGAAAATATTCATGTTGGACCGGCGCATTAGCAATAGCTTCTAAATTATCATAACAAGTACAAGTGCCGTGGTATCTGTGACGTCTTTAAACGATAATCTAAATATCATGGAATTATTAAACACTAAATATAGATTTGTTTTATATGTGTATTTTATGTATTTATGACGTCTTACGTAAGGTGTTATGCCATATTGATTACAAATAGATAGATAGACAGATAGATAGGTAAGTATCAATCACCGAAAATAAATCCCACTGCTGATTAAAAGGAAGACTCTTTGACATATCCATATCCTTGATCAGCCTTTCTGCATGTTGTGTCCATCACCAATCAAAAAAGAATTATTCCACGAAAAAAATGTATAAGGACTAAGCCGTCATTCACACAGATAACCCGACACCTGTAATTTCCATACATTTTGAAGTAGCCAGATGTCAAATTTGGCCATTATTTGTCAATAATGTATCGACTTCTGCTTCGTATTGGAAATCCAGCACACGGCTAGTATAAAATCATAAATTACTATTCCACCTACTTATTCAATCTAAGTATATATAACTCAAAGGTGACTCGACTGACATAGTGATCTATCAACGCACAGCCTAAACCACTGGACGGATCGGGCTGAAATTTGGCATGCAGGTAGATGTTATGACGTAGGCATCCGCTAAGAAAGTATTTTGATTAATTCTACCCCCAAGGGGTAAACTTGGGGATGAATAATCCCGAAATTTTTGTTACTATAAATTACACGCGGATGAAGTCGCGGGCACAGCTAGTTTCATATAAAACTCACTAAACAAATGGACTAACATACGATATCTAGTGCGCCGTATCTACATTATGTAAGTATTTACATCGCTCCATGTACCTGCGCCGTATTTCCCAGCGACGACATTGCAATACGTTTGTTTGTTCCGGACTGTATCTTCCTTTTTATAAGATGTCTTCGGGACTCTAGAGTTACGGGTCGGTAAACCTAGTAAAGTTCTGAACTGTTTAAGAGCTCCTATATTGGCTTTTTAACTCGTGTGTAGGAACGTACCCTAAATGGCTTCGTGCCGTGTTTGGTTTTGTTTCGGTCTTATTTTTTTTATTGGCGGCACTAGGTAAGTACTTATGTAGAATTTGTGTTCTTGGACGTTTCAGGAGTATGTTTTCTAACAAGATTATTTGCTACATATCCAAATAAACGTTACCTAATATTATTACTATAAGCAAAAAAAGTAGTTAAATTCAGAGTAACCACATTTTAAGCGTTATTTGGTCGATTGGTTTAAAAAAATACAGTATGTGTAAACATTGGCTGGCCAGATAAGAAAAACATGTTCTGTTAAATGATAAATGAATAATTGTTTTTATAAACCGCATTTAGTATATTTAAAATATGTACATGTTAATAGGTATGAAAAATTAAATGGTTAAAATAAAAGATTTTGACGGCTCATAACAACGGCTATCGTTTTATAAATTAAAAATATTCTAATTTCATTCGTTAGCCTAACATATCAAGCAAGGTTTGACTGCGTGGATGAACACATACTCGTACTAATTCACATAGGTAATGTGCCAATTGGTTCATAGTTCACGTTACGCTTCCTCGATTCCCGTCATTGCGCTGACAATACCAAACACACGAATTTGGTTAGCGATTTGCACTAGATATACAATTATCTAGTTTACTGAGCAAATTTAATGTTAACATAACAATGAATAAATAAATAAAATGAATATCGCCAAACTGACACACCAACTGTATGGTTCCAAACTAAGCAACGCTTGTAATATGGGCACCATACAATGGACTGGGGGCGATCCCAGTGACACCCAGACCAGGGCAAATTACGAAAACGCCTTTTCTGAAATTTGCCCCGACGGGAATCGAACCCGCAACCACCACATGCAGTGAGCCGAGCGGCCTACGCTCGAACCACTGCGCCAATCGGTCTTCAGTGAATACATAAATACAGCATTGATCTCATATACTAATTCCTGCATCATGCTTTCTTATAAAAAAAAAACTTTAGTTATGTAATGTAGAGTACATTGAAACGTTCACCAGGAGTCGCTAGTCGGTAGCGTCTAAGTAAAATATGTCTTGTAATTTGTTTTTATATACTATAACAAAGTTGGCATACAAGCGTAAGACTCGCCTGATCTTAAGGAGTTACCGCATTGCATGTTGGCGACCTGAAGAAGAGTGGGATAGAGGGAGGGGAATGGGGGCTTGGTCTTCTGGCTCTCTCACTTATTGTGCGAAACACAGCTATAGTAAAACAATTTAGGAGAAGGACCCACTACTCACCCTTGGCTTGTTAACCTCCAAAATTATAAATCAAATAGGTTGATCGATAATGGAAGAGGTCAACAAAACCTAACTCCGTCGGTCCTCAGGAAAGTTGGGCTACGAATGAGTTGGGCTCATTCGTAGCCCAACTCGTGTCGAATTTTACTCTTAATTCGCTTTGTTCCGCGGAAAATTGCAAATGATTAGGCTCCCTGACACTCTTGACTGACATACTCGACCGACGGAGTTAGGTTTTGTTGACCTCTTCCATTATCGATCAACCTATTTGATTTATAATTTCGGAGGTTAACAAGCCAAGGGTGAGTGGTGGGTCCTTCTCCTAAATTGTTTTACATTGGATTTCCACAAAGTAACGCCTGAGTCAATCAATTACAGCTATAGTAGCTACTTTACGTGGATCTTCTGTGAGAGGGTTGTACTACTCCGGTCGGGCCAACCCGTATATGAGTCAATTGGCACAGGTTGGCTCTATCACCGTTAATTGTTTGCCCCGTTCCGTTAATTGTGTGAAATAATTTGTCCCTCGCGGTTCTGTAGTTGCTACGAGAAACCCTCATAAGATCATCCAGGGCCCTAACCACGCATAGGTACTCAAATCGTAATAGAAAAGCAAACGCTCGCGATTACGTTTCAAACGCTCCGCTTTTGACGTTTTGCTGACACGAGCTTCACGATTTCTACTGACATTGATATGATATGGTGCGTTTGTCTTTCTATTAGGATTTGAGTAGCTAGCGTGGTTAGGGCCCAGTCCGTCCGTCCGTCCGTCCGACCCAGTCTGACACAAAGTCATACCTTATTTCCAATTAGTAAAGCTCACAGTCATAGTGGGTACAATATAGAGATACCAGTATCATTAGTTCTTCTCAAATCATATCCTACGTTTATCTATCCAAATAACTTTAGGTCTGATTTTAATAATGCACGATATTCTGCATGGTGCCTTAGTAAAAGATGATGTGCGAACCACAAAAAATGAAATGGTTTGTAACAGCCGACCTTTTAAAACATTTACTACCAACCGGCTATAACTACCAACAGAAAGTAACAATATCATCAGATATCATGACCGCTTGGCGCAGTGGTCCGAGCGTAGGCCGCTCGGTTCACTGCATCGGGTGGTTGCGGGTTCGATTCCCGTCAGGGTAAATTTCGGAAATGGCTTTTTCGTAATTATCCTTGGTCTGGCTTATCACTGGGATCGCCCCCAGTCCATTGTACGGTACCCATAGTACACGCATTGCTTAGTTTGGGACCATACAGTAGGTGTGTTGGTCTGGCGATATATTTTTATTTACGGTACACAATATCGTGCATTATTGAAATATGACCCTATAAGTACTTATGTAGTAAATAACCAAACACCGACCATGATGACCAATAAGGACGCTATTAAGAAAGTAATTTCGAGATAGTCTGTCACGCGCTCGTTGGCGGCGGACTCTCATGAGCCGGTGGTCTCAATGTCACGATAAATAGCTGGTAATACACTTAGCGCTCGGGCGAGGATGCCGTAATGGCTTCGAGCGTAACGTGATTTGCTAGTTCACTATTACCTTAATGCCCCTCAAGTATTTCACCGACAAAGGACGGATCTTAATATAATATCCAGGCCCGTCTAGGACCTTGTAAATACCAGGGACAATTTCCGTGCGTTCAAGCGCTATATTGGCATTGGTCTGTCTGTCTGTCTGTCTGTCTGTGTGTTTGTTCCGGGTAATCTCCGAAACGGCTGGACCGATTTTGAAGGGACTTTCAGTGGCAGATATAAGGAGTAATTTAGGCTACTTTAATTTTAGAAAAACAATTAGGGTTCCGCGTAAAAAAATAAAAACATATGAAATGAAAGAGTATCTCCGAAACGGCTGCCCTGATTTTGACGGGCCTTTCCATGGAAAATAGCTGATGTTATAAGCAGTAACTTAGGCTAATTTTATTGTAGAAAAACAAAATAAAACTAATGGGTCCTGTCGCGCGGGCTCAGAACGCGGGAGCGGTCTTTTGCGATCTGCGAACTGAACAATAATTTTTTGTTAAGTTAAATTCCACGCGGACGAAGTCGCGGGCTCAGCTAGTTAACTATATAAGCAACTGACGATTAAAAACAAAACAAAACATATAACAAAATGTAAAAAGACAAGCCCACTGAGTTTCTTGCCGTATCTTCTCAGTCGAGGTTGCGGTCCAATCCCGTTGTAGGTATAAGAAAAAAAAACTATTTGCAAGTGCCCCCGTAGGCCTAAACAACATAAACGCTTTGACTATGACTTTGTAAGAGCCGGAAGGAAAACCTCTCCCTTCCAACACTCCCCTTCAGATTGGCAACATACAAGAAATGCCGTTCTTCGTTCCTCAAACTACTTCAAATCTTTTTATCGATTAAATTCGTGCGGGTACCAAGGCAATTTATCTTTTCCCCGGGACTAGTTTAGGGGGCAAACCTCGGCGTTATCGTACCGATGTCCAACCGGGGTGGTGGTTTGCATCTGGCTTATACTCGTATGAATAACAGTGGCGAGAGTGTGTGGTCGGTCTAGTCTCAAATCAAAAAGGTGTCTCACTAATGTGTTGAATTTGAACGGTTTCACGGAGTAGGTGTAAGAAGCACAGTGCCTTACAAAAGTTTATATAATCTTTGCGGTGTGCCTAGAGACATTAGATTGCTCGGCTGCTAAGTTCTGGCGCTTAGTGCGAGTAATCGCTCCTTTTAATGTCCGTGGTCGGAATACGAAGCGTTTAAAGTACTTGCGAAATTCGATAGTAGCACCCAGTTTTGGGAATGTCCGTTGTCAGTTGTGAGGTAAAATTGTTGTGGATGCCCGTAAATTCCTTTGTCGACCTTATACAAATAAATAGGAGAACTAATTGAGTACGAAATTAGTAGGTAGCTACCACTTTTTTACCTAGACACTGCGTACAATTTCATTAAATTATATAAGCTTCGGTTCACCTTAAGTAACAGTTTGCGAATATCTGAAAACTGCTTGTTGTCAAATTAAGTAGAAATAATTTAAAGAACATCTAGAGTATGAAACAAACAAGCGCTCTTAATTTTATAGACTGTAGTCGTAATTAAATGACGTTTCAGAGATCCCGCAATGAACGGGTCAGTTGACCTTATTTTTCCCTTTAAATAATGTTTCTTAAGATATTTTTGCGTTCCATTAACTCCATTATATAAGATCTGAAGTAATTACCTCATTCGAAGTATGAACATCGAACTGCGGCTTAATCTCATAGCTGGGCTATCGGGCGACCATCGGCGTTTAAGTGCACTTCACGGCCGTCACTCAAAGCGTTACCAACACGCGTGCTGCTGACACCAGGATGCATTAGCGTTATGATACTGCCTCTCATGTTATTACACGTTAGGTGCCCTGCAAGTTCGCTCGCATAGGTTAATTAATGTATTGAAACTGAAGAACTTACTTATCGTCTTAGACATGTACCATAATAACATAATCTGTTACTAACAACAGATACCCAATGACAAGATATTAATAATTTGTAAATTGATAATCGTATAAGCAATTTTTAAAAAAATCTTTAAACCTTGTTTTAAGCCAGAAAAATACGAATAGCCATGTTTATGTACCTAACTATATCTATGGTTACAAAAAATATCTGGTCGAAGGAGGAAAATAAATCATAAATTATGGTAGGTACTATTGAAAATGCTGGACGACCTAGCTTCAGCCTCGCGACGCATCGGTCTTGGCATGAATTTGGATAAAACCAAAGTCATGATCAATGGCCACATTGATCCGAGACCGGTGGTCGTACATGGCCACCTTCTCGAAATTGTTTCCGAGTACACGTACCTTGGGCAGATTCTGCAGGTAGGTAAAAAACAATTTTGAGAAGGAGGCCAAGAGGAGAATCCAGCTGGGTTGGGCAGCGTTTGGGAAAATACGTCGAGTGTTCTCGTCATCCATACCGCAATGCTTGAAAACTTTCGTTTTCAATCAGTGCGTCCTATCCGTCATGACCTACAGAACCGAGACGTGGACACTCACGGTAGGGCTGTTCCACCAGTTTAAGGTCGCTCAGCGAGCTATGGAGAGAGCTATGCTCGGAGTTTCTCTGAAGGATAGGATTCGCAATGATCCGACAGAGAACCAAAGTTATCGACATAGCTGAAAGAATTAGCAAGCTGAAGTGGCAGTGGGCTGGCCATATCTCGCGAAGAACCGACTGTGGCATCGTAGCGCCCAAGCGGATGAACCGATTTCATATTTATTTCTTTTTTTTAGAATGGTATTTTGATCGAAAGTGTTCTTAGCTATGTTTCATGAAAGTCGGTTCAGCCGTTTGAAAACTATCAGCTCTTTTGTAGTTCAAAAAATCGTCGCAACAGTTGTTTTTTTATATTTTCAATTTTAGTTATACACTATAAATGTTTAACACGTATTTCCGCCCACATCCTCATCCCAATGTACACATGTATCGCGTTGATGGCGGGCTCAGGGCGGCCGGGCTCCGGCCGTAACGTGATTTCCCAAATCGGACAGCTCTAGCTTTGAGTGCTCTTCAAACGTTCGCTCAGTAAAAGGCATATCTCCGATGCGCACTCAGCTACACCGCCCCTTGAACGTGATACCCATATTACGTGTAGGTCGAATCATTGGTCGGTGAAGTATTCGAAGAAAAGAAAATAAAAAAATTAAAATCAATAAATAAGAGTTTTTTAAATCAGCAACATGTTCTTATACCTATTTAAAACTCGGAACAGTATCTCTACCATGACTTAGGTAATACATTTGCTCGGAGTCGCTAGTCGTAAAATATTTGTATGGCTAATAATAATTGGTACGTCGAATCTTCGATACAACACTTTGCTCTAAACTCTAAACGCTAGTGACTAGAAACGTAAAATTATGGTAGAGCCTCTCGTATACTATCTTGGTATCCCAAATTAACCTATTTCAATTTACTCTTAGAATATTTAGCATCCCGGAATTCGAACATTGGAGTTGTTTTAAACATTTTATAAAAATGTTCACTTCAAGAACTATTTTTGACTTTTGGGAACCAAGGAAACGGGTTAATGAAGAGGAAAATTACGTCATCCATCTTAGTTGAGTTCCTCGGAGCACCCCCGCGCCACCTCGCGCCCGCCTTAATTTCACTTCATTATGTATTTTATTCTTCGTTCTTTTCAAGAGCACGAAAAAAACAAAGATAAGTCGAAAAATAATAACTTCTCAAATTAGATTTCTGACATAATGTTTGTTCAGCAGTTTCTCTTTGATATTTTGTAAGTAAAGGTATACCAGGGCCAACAAGAAGTCATAAGAAAATGAACAGATTATTTGTTGAAATTAGTTATACTTTTAAACTGTAGAAAACATCACAATTTATACTTTTTATCTGTAGAAAATGACGTAATTTATCTTCGCCATTCAGGTTTTTTTGAGGGATTCCGTATCACAGAGTGCCCGTATTTTCAATTTACGTTCTAAATATAGTGAATCGATCTAAATAGTTGAAATCTCTTTTTTCTCGTAGTTAAGCTGAAAAAGGGTTATTCACAAAATTTCAAAGGTAGTACAGGGTAGAAATCTGTAAATAGTTTGGTTATCATTAGGGTAAAAACTACGTGATTAAAATATTTTAAAACAATTTTTTTAATCTAAGGATAATTTTACCTATCTATGGCCAGACCTACTGATAAGTATACCAGTGGGCCAGATAAAAAATAATGGAAATTGTACTGAGATCGGGTTTAAATTATACTTAACCAAAATGACCTACTCTGATACACCGGACACTAAACCTCAGTTAAATCTCCAAACATTTGAACGTTCCAGGTGTCTACAGGCTTAATCGTAATCGGACGTTCACCTCAGGCTGTCCAAGATTACTGTTATTGCTATTCAATGAATATTCAGCACATAAGCAGGACGCAGTTAACAGCGCAGTGCAAACTGTGGCATCTAACGCCTGCCGCCTCTCAGTTATCTCAGTTTCTATGTTGATGTTAAACTATTGCGGACGATCGGACAGTTAAATAGGATTTGAATATTTGCATGCAACCTCGGGCACAACTCTGTTGACCACTTGCATCTTGATTTACTCGCGATACGTCAAAATTGACGTATCGCGTATTTGAATCCGTCGGTATTCGTCGGTCGGAAAACTAACGTACTCAGATACGCGTTTTGACGTATTGCGAGTCGAACGAGATGCCAACAGCTTGGGTTGGGAACGAGTTGGGCCCCTGGACCGTTTGCTAGTTTAGAACCAATGAAAAGCTATGACAGGTCTTTAATATTATCTTCGCGAATTATTATCGATTATATCGTTAATCGTACATTCGTGGCGTACGACATGTTGTCAGCCATCTGCTAGCAGTCCTCTGGCATGTGTCAACTGACCCTTAATATAACAGCATAGATAATTTATTCTTCTTCTTTCTTTAAATATGGCCCACCCAAGTTAATAGGTATTTCGTCAGTGTCAAGTAACAAATAGCAATAACAAACAATTAATAACAATACAATACAAAAATGTGACCGTTCACTTTGGAAAACCAAAATGGAGGCCATAGATAATTTAATAATAAAGTTATCTTAGTTGAACGTCGTCTGTCACAAAAAACGTTTGTGTTGTGCAGTCTGCCTGCGCCTGGCCTGCGCCAATGTCCGCAGAACATCTGAAAGTTGTGACGTATCCTGGAAATTGGAACACATGGCGGCACCACGGTGCAAAGAGGTATATATTTTGCATTGTTCTGTCGACCAAACTAGTAGACATTATAAGTACTATAATATACTTATAATTTCGATGATTACAGCTTCTAGATGTTCCAAATGTCCGGAAGACTATTTTCTAGTTCTCGAATGGGAATGACAGCTTATCAATCTCAGATATTTTTCAATCAAGAGTGGATAAGATAGCAAATAGAGATGATATTACTCGTAGCATAGATAACTTTATTTCTCAAAAGAATTGCATTCACTTTTATGAGAAATTCAAAACTAGATTACATAAGGATGATATTATTTTTCAGTTATAACTCAATGATAATGTTGTCTCTGATTATTTTTGGAGTGGAAATTTATTCCCTTCTAATGACTATACTTCAGGGTTTAATAAAATATTTTAAATAATTCTCTTATGTTAATAAAATTATTCCGCGTTTCAAACAAAGAAATAATAATATTGGAGCTTAATCTAAATGAGATGAGCATTTTCAAAAGAAGCTACGGAACTGTGTTCATTCCATTACGGATCTTACGTAGGTGTTACCGCAAATAGTGGATGGTATAATATAAATAATATCATACGACGTGGGTAGCAGGAGTCTCCAAAAAAATATACTTACAAAACCTTAGACCATTTATTTATCTACAAAACGTATAATCTGCCTCAGGTAAAAATCCTTACAACGCCGCATGCGTAATTCCATATGCAAAACTGAAGCTCAATCCGCAAAAATATTACAAATAGTTTCAGTCCAAACCGTTTCAGCTATAAACAGAGCAAAGTTTGCAGTGAAAGATACCGCTGGGACGATTCTATCACGGTGTATGCCCGATATCGCTAATCCGATTCCAAGTCGCGCCGCGCGGCCGTTCGGAACGCAAGTACAAAGAACTTCCATTAGCTCTGACAAAAAACCCTTGAAACGATTCACCTTAACGCCATACGCCAATCTCACCTCGGCTGTTTCAATAAAATAAAGCTTATCGGTGAATATGCAGGTGTATGTTGTTTAGGATTAGGTTAAATCGCGTTATCCTTATAATGCATGTATGTTTATACTTACCGGTTATTTTATTCGTGGCCTCTTTTGGGCACTTTTGGCTACGACGCTAACGTAGGGGCACTTTTGTATACACACTTCTCATCAGAAAAATCAGTGTTTCTTATGAGAAGTTTATTATTAATTTGGTTGCTTTTAAATATAATAATTAGTAAGCTTGTGTGTTACTAAATTTAAGAGAAACGTGCTTATCATCCGTTTTTTGTTGCATGATTTATTATATGTTAAAGCTATCTCAACATATAAAAAGTTAAGCAGCAAAACAAGCATGGTTAAGTAACAAACACCTGAACACCTAAACATTAACATAACCCAGTATTATACCATTATACCCGATCATAAAACGGTCCATATTAACCTTTAGCCACTTAAAATCGTAAAAACGTAGACATTATTAAAAGAAAATCTCGATAAAGCTCCATCATAAATTGCCTGCCGAAGAACCTGGAAGCAATTAATCGACATTAAACTTAGTATTAAAAAGCAACGATCTAAAAATTGAAGTCATTTTATATGAGCTGCGATCATTGTACTGTGCCGGGAGCTTCCTCTCCAAGATTTTCGGATAATATGGATAATCCACGCCGCTCGAAATGAAGCTACGGCGAGATCCTTTGCCGCTCATCCGACTCGAAAATTATTTATTCATTGCCCCGTTTATGAGTATGATTATGTTTTTGTATTAATACTGTAATAACGGCAATGCTTAGCTTGTTTTATCCTTAATGCGAACCATTAATATACTTGTTGCGGCTTGTTTATTTTTGAGGCGGTGTAGAGTTGCGAAATAATAACTTTAGCCCCCTTATTAATAAACGCGGATTACCGGCTGTGTAGTTACGCCATACTTTGTCTTCTTCTTTCGAATGTCAAATTACTGATGACAGAAAGAGATAGTTCGTTGTGTAACTATTCGCCCATATATATGGAGCTCCATATATATGGAGTGGAGAAATAAACACTTGGGTTTAGTACATTTACGCCTTCTCAGAAGCAAACACGCCTACAAATATGTAGATGTTCGCTTGGCGCAGTGGTTTGGGCGTAGGCCACTCGGCTCACTGCACCCGGTAGTTTTGGGTTCCATTCCCGTCGTGGCAAATTTCGTAAGTTGCCCAGGTCTGCGTGTCATTGAGATCGCCCCCAGTCCATTGTTACATTCCATTGCTGATAACCTTTTAGGAGTACCCGCTGTGCACACTGGAATAATAATAACTTTTTAACGTTAAAACTACGCGGCTGGCGTGACCGCGGGATTTATTTATTTAAACTCTATGCACAAGTAAAAACACAATGTACAAAGGCGGACTTAATGCCTTAGGCATTATCTACCAGTCGACCTTAGGGTGGTGCAGAAGCAACATGGCGGGTGCAACTTATACGAGAAAAATAGAGAGGAATTTATACCTATACACATATGATATATACATATATATTGATAAATACATAGATACATACATACATATTAAACAAAATTGTTAAGAGAAAAAAAAGTCCAACGAATTACCGCTGTGACGATTCTACCAACTTCTTGCGAATGTGCTCTCGTGCCTTCACCTTAAAAGACAACCGACTTTTTGCCGATATTTGGGATATTGGGATGTTTGGGATATATAAAATCACTGAATTATTCTTATAGATCAATTCTATTTATTGTAAATAAGCACTCATAGTTCAACACAAATATTTTGAGATACTTATTATTTGCTTATAACTATCAAACTTACACACAGTTCGCGTTATCATAATGATATAGTAGAGTTTACGCCAGGCGCTTCCCACGTGACCAATAGCGGAAGTACTCGAAATGCCCCGGCACGAAAGCACATAGCCGCAATTGGAACTCATAATGACGAGTGGGCAGAGCAAACGGATCGGGTCCGCAGCGTTCAATCGCGAACAGAAGCAATAATATTGAACTCTCACAAGTACCGATTCACAATATCTACTTATTATATTCCCTTTTTGTTCTTGTGTTCGGATCTGAACATTTATTACTGTCTTATTGCTTGTGGAGTGGTGGGGCCGCGGGGCCAGCAGTCGACAAGAGGTTATTATGTTGGGACTCGCGAAAAATGAGCAAGATAAGATTTTTGCATTCTGCACCAGCCTCGGAACTCTTTAAAAAATCCAATCTGCATCACGATTAAACAAATTCTTTTTTTGTTTTCAGTCTTGCCAAGACTTTTTGCCGAATACTACTAGTATCGGCGTTTAATATAGGTACTGACAAAGCTTTTTCTATTTATATTTTTTACTCAGCTATTGCTAAGATTTTAATGAAGTAATGTATGAGATATACGTCTCTAGATTCAATACATTTTGCCATCTTGTAAAACGCTATTCCAGCAGTGAATACGGAGCTTATGTTTTTAATAAGCAGTTATTTACAAATACTAATAAGCAAGAAAAAATAACAAAATATTTGTTCGGTTTAAAAGTATCGCGGAGCAGAAAGAATCCTCGGTGTTATGGCATAATGCGTATAAAGGTACATTTGGTGTGGATTTATGGGAGAGGCCTCGGCTGGTTTATGATGACAATGCCGCGCCGAGCGCCGGGAGCACCACCTCATTTCCTCACTGAAAGTTATAAAAACATATTGAAAATGAGACTCGCACACTGGAAGACCTAGCGAATGTTATCTTGTTTGTGATTTGCCTGTTTTTATGTACGCCTCCGAGGAAAATAAACGTATTTTAGAGAAAGACCTTTAGAATACCAAGTCGGAGTAAATTTTGCGTTCCCTATATTACTTACTTCGGTTTTTTGCCACCCCCTTATAATATATGTTGCACGTGTTTGTTAGGAGTTTCAAGTATACTTTTGGCGTTATAATAATTAATTAGAATTACTTAAGTAGGGACATGAAAATGTCGTATAATGTAGTTAGCAAGTTTGTTACGTGTAACTTGCCATTTAGCTAAAGCTCGCTTACGGTGCCTGGATATAATTATTTCGTGTATGTAAAGAAAACTTGTGTAATTTTAGGCTTTTAGCAGTATGCTATCACATTATCTCTTTGGTATTATGCGAGCGGGAATCTGGGGAGCATTTTTGAAACGATGTTTGATGTTTAATTAATGTTTTAGTGTCATAGAGACATCAAAACGATGAGACCATGTTTTATTTAACTTGCCCCTCTTGCAAGATGTTTTGACTTATATCTATACACATTTATATGAATGCAGAATGCTATTTTATTCATATTTTAATAAACGACAATAAATATGAATCCGCGAATCTAGTAGGTATAGGTGACCCATCCATAGATATGGCAGGCGTGAAGTTTACCATTGCAAAAGCGCTCAGCCCTCAAACAATTAAGGGGGTGGCGCATAATGACCCGCTATTGATTGAAAGAGCTATGTAAATCAATTCAAACCAATCTGAGGGAACGGTGTTCTTTAACTACAACTTAAACGTTTAAGTTTAATTATTGTCTAGCTGTGCCCGCGGCTTCGTCCGCGTGTAATTATCTTAACAAAAATTTCGGGATTATTCTTACTCTATTTTATCCCCTTAGGGTTAGAATTAATCAAAATCCTTTCTTAGCGGATGCCTACGTCATAACATCTACCTGCATGCCAAATTTCAGCCCGATCCGTCCAGTGGTTTGGGCTGTGCGTTGATAGATCACTATGTCAGTCAGTCAGTCAGTCAGTCACCTTTGAGTTTTATATATTAAGATATGTTTTTTTTTAATAAAGGACTTCTATTAAATATACTCCTGCCTCTATTTAAAAAAGAAGAGCTCAAGTCAATTGAAAATAAAGGCTGCCAATTAACAGCATGGCAGCGAGAGTTTAGAGACAGGGCGCAAGACAAAGCTACGTAACGGCCGTTATCCGTGTGAAAGCTCACAAGTTGTTGTCTGTCGAGGGCCACTATGTTCGAGCAAAGATTGTCTTGTCAAGAGCGGTGCTCAGTGCTACGCGCCCCTCGGCACAGAGCGGACGCTACGCCGCGGACACGTAGCGCATCTGGCGCACACTCGTAGCGCTACGACTACTACGACAAACTTTCATTTAAAATAATTTCACCTGCGAAATATGATGCGATTAGTTTCAAGTTATATGTAAAAAGTTTCGGTTGACATATACAGTGAAATTTGCCGCGAGATTCGTAAGTGGAAACTTTGTTGGAAAGGATTTGTAAGTATTTCATTGTTGTTGTTTTTAATATTTTTATTTCCAATTTTTTTTTTTCTAATTAGAAATACGGGTTGTTTTAAAATATGTAACACAAAAAAATATAGCCAACCAACGTTTTAATACTACTCAAAATATTATTACATCTTATTTACACAAACCAAATGAAAAATAAATAAAAATTTGTGTAGTTATAACTAACAATACTAATCCACAAATTGTGAAACAATACACACAATAAGGGCAACACAAGTAAACAAAATGAAAGATAACCGAATACAAATAATATATTAATTAGATGGAGGGTTTCGGTAGGGTTTTACGATTCCCTGATCCTGGTATGTACCCGTCGCAAAACAAAGAAAATTCCGTCAATAATGTCTAAGGAAACCTCGTGATTTTACTTGAGCATCCTTTGTTTGGCGGTCTTGCCGAAATCCCTTTAGGTAGTTAGAGGAGATGAAAGAAGAAATAATTAGGTAGTTGCCATAATGTAGGACGCTTTGTGGACTTAGCCTTTAGAAGCACCTTTTTCTCTACTATTAATACCTACTTATGTGTGTTCTTTTGTGGGCCTTGAACGGATTTCGTTACCAAGTTCGGGAATCGTACTTAAGTGCTATTAGTTGTTGCCAATCATTTTCAGTGTAGAATATAAAAATAAATAGACATAGCACTGTTTAATAATCATCAAAATCCTACTAATATTATAAATGCGAAATGTTTGTGAGTGTGGATTTTTGTTACCCTTTCAGGCAAAAACTACTGAATGGATTTTGATTAAATTTGGAACACAGATAGTTTATAACCTGGATTAACACACAGAATACTTTACTTAAGTAACTGGTATTAATATAAAGGAGCAATAAATAATATATTACATAACTTTAGCACGGTACATTAATTGGTAATTTCAGGATAGGAGTCTTATCTTATACACATAATGTAATTTTTAATTTTGGCAACCCTGGCTGTCATTCGCTCCCCGGTACGAGGGACCATACCATCCATACCATCTTTTGTACTGGTGAATTAGTGATAATTTAAACTCATATACCTAATCGTCAAACTCAAGCACCCAAAATAGTAAAACAGCAGTCCGCTGCGCTCACCCCCTTGTATTGAAAAAATATCTTCCCGTAAAACGTCGGGATCAAAATAGCATCATCAAAACGTAGTCGTACAGCTAATCACTTCTGTCCACCCCTTCAAGAAATAGCATGGCGTGAAGAAGATACGTGATTGTATATCACAAATATTAACGAATTTTGCCAGTAACAAAGAGAATAAAAGTAATAACAGTATGGCTTTAACATGATGCCTAATAGTTAATAAAAATAATCATTTTATTCTGGGAATTACTGAAAGAGATCCAACATAACACTGAGAAAAACACACGGAGCAAACTCTTAATTATCCAGAACAATAACTTCAACGCAAGTAATAATGACGAAATCATAAGGTAAAATAAATATTAACAGTAACGATTTCTTTATTAGGTACATACAATAAAGCTCTCATCTAGAATAACAAAGATCCAGTAGACATAATAAATAAGCAGTGATAGCCGATTGGTTAAGCACGCGTCTTGCGGGCACCAGGTCTTGGGTTCAAACCTTGGCTCGCACCTCTGGGTTTTTCAAAATCTAAGTGCGAAACACGATTCATATATGATTAGCACTTACTTACGGTGAAGGAATTCATCGTGAGGAAACCTACATGTGTGAGAAAAGCTAATCAGTTTTTGAAAGACATGTGAAATCCGCCAACCCGCATTGGGCCAGCATGGTGGATTATGGCTTGAATCCCCCTCGAATTGAGGGCAGGCCTGTTCCCAGTAGCGGGACGTTAAAAGGGCTAAATTATGAATTTATTTTAGTAACCATCCTACTAATATTATAAATGTGAAAGTTTGTGAGTGTGGATGTATGTATGTATGTTTGTTACTCCTTCACGCAAAAACTACTGAACGGATTTGGATGAAATTTGGAACACAGATAGTTTATAACCGGGATTAACATATAGGATACTTTTTATCCCGATAATCCCGAAATTTTTGTTACGTTAAATACTACGCGGACGAAGTCCGTGGGCACAGCTAGTTAGTAATAAAAGTCATAATCTCATAAATGTACGGCTTCATAATGGCAATAGTTAATAAAATTTAACGAAATCTTACAAATTACTGAAGGAGTACTCACGGAATAAAGACTTGATTATACACAATAATAATAAAAAAAAAACAGTAATAATGCCGAAATCATGAGGCAAAATAAACACTAACATTTAATAAAAATAAAAAATAATTTTAGCCCTTTTGACGTCCCACTCCTGGGCACGGGCTTCCCCTCAACACGAGGGGGATTCAGGCCATAGTAATAATAATTAATAATAATTTATAAATTATAACATACTATAAAGCACTTATCCAGGATAATAAAGACGTAGTAGACAGTACTACGTCACATTTTTATGAGAATCGAAGGAAAGATAAGAACTTTTGTTTTGATTTCTACAATATGACAGACCTTTGTATCCATTAATGTCTGATTTCATTACGTGGTACACTTATTTACTCAACGTACACGCAAGCATTAGAGTAATGGTTCATATTATGATTAAATTCGCAACTGGATCATTTCCTTATCTATCTATAATAGTTTATTCTAATCTTTAGGGAATTAAAATTAGTTATGTAGAATATTTTAGGGCCATACATTTAAAAAAATCGAAGCCTTGAAGACACAAAATAATTTTAATATAATAATAATATTAAAATAATAAAATTCATTTAATTTTCTCACCACAATGTACATTCACAAAAAAATATAAACATGTTACACAAGAATGGCTTTAACACACTGATAACGATGTAAAATATAAAATGCCCGGCTTACACGACTCAAGTTGGAGAGTTGACGAGTATCTGATGAACTTGACGCCGCAGCTCACTAAATTCGCTGATTGAAGAGTATGAAAGTAAACGAGGGGATTCGCAAATTGATTTAAAGTTGATTGGCTCGCTACTTATCAACTTGTTTGACAAAATAGTGTGAACGGGTATAACAGATAGTATAAAAGCAAGTCTATATTTCTCTCTATCTTTATTAAAATAATGAGACAAAGATTTGTTTTTTCAAATTGAATCCCATCATTATTGACTATTCTAGGCGCACAGTATCGCGTCACCAGCCCTGATTAAAACTTAATACTTGTAGTAGTTTACTCCAACACAAAAGTTATAATTCCGCACTCGTGCATAGTAAATTTAGTTCATTTAGTTTTGGCTTTTAATGAAAGGGAATTCGTAAGTTTTTCGTTTGTTATTGAAACTAGCCCGAGTGACTGTTTATTGTGCAAACAAGCCACAAAGGGTGGTTTTACACATTAATGACGAACCGCCGGCAAGCGACAATAACTAACTTGCTTGTTGAAAATAAATACCTAACGGTTTACTGAAACAATTGTAGTCTTATAAAGTCATCGTGGATATTGTAACGAGGTCCAGTAAATTTATGAAAATGATTACTTGGTTCTTTAAGTAACACATCATTAAAAACGTAGGAATTTAGGATTTGATGATAATATTCCGTTTAGTGAGCACGTGTCTGATATTTTATTTCAACATAGTGTGTGCTAATGTTTAAAAAAAAGTAGTATATTCATGTTTTTCGAACATATTTGTTGGCGCGGTACTTTTTTGACTGTCGTAATAGAAAAACTTAGTGAAACAGGATAGTAATACACGATAAATACTTTTATAATAATTATTTATTGAGATAAATCCTGGTCTTCATAAATCATGCTGGGATTTTTTTTTAAGATAACAATAATAATTACGTTACTTTTGCAACGTGTTATTTTAATTGACGATCAGCCAAATTATCCGACCATATTTCGGGTTCTTAACTTAAATAAAATCCATTGTACCGTACACAAAACGGAAATAATACATTTCCTAACAAAACATGAATGAGAATGTGTAACTGTGTAACCAATAGTCGAACTATAAATATTTGATCTCTATTATTAGATACAACCAATGATAGTTTGCTTTTTGATTAGTTCCATGTGTACTGTTTGTGATTCTATATTTGAAAGACAATACTATTACTTAGGCCATTTTTAAGTGAACCATAATTTTTAAACATAGTTTAAAAATCACAGTATGATAACCTCAGATAGACCTGCGCTGCGCATGGCACTTATTCAGAGACCAGATGGACGCAATCACAATGTTAAAAATCTTATAATGAGAGCGCAAGGCATCTTGACTGTGAGGTCGGGGCCGCACCGATATGGCGATTGCGATGCGACAGCGATTCTTTTATTTATTTAATATTAAGGAAAACCAACAGCTTTTTTAAATACATAGGCAATGACAGCAGATTACATGAAGCCAATTAGATGTTTCCACGGATAGCAGTGGACTGGTTAACAGAGTTTTAGCGATCTCTATGTAGCACACAACATAGTACATTTAAAAATTAGAAAATAAAAGCGAATTATATAGAAAAATAACAAATATTTTAAGGTGCTGATTGGGTAAAAACAAACATATGGTACAATATGGTACACGCGGTAGCCGCATAACAGAAGCAAAAATCGTACCAACGGTGCGGCCCCAGCCTAAGTTGAAACGTAAGATGACTTATTCTAAGTAGGGCTAGCATTTTAATTACAAATGATACACCAGTTGGTATCTAGGTAGGTTTGTATTGGTATTCTCTGCGTGCCGCAAAATACAGGTTTGGAGGCGTCAAGTAAATGAGGCAACAGTAACTAGCGACTTGCCTTGTTGACTAACCTAGTCCACTGTGATAAGGTATATTTAATTCAAGGTTTGCGTGCTCTTGGTCATTGTACCAACCCTATATTTTAGATGTGGTAAATAAAAGTTGAATGGTTGATGTCCATCACTGTCGTGTAACTTACTGATTGCCATACTGTAACACCAACTGTATGGTCCCAAACTAAGCAACGCTTGTACTATGGGTACCATGCAATGTTCTCGGGGCTAATGGACTGACCTGGACAAATTGCGAAAGTAACGGCTGTTTCCGAAATTTACCCCGACGGGAATCGAAATAAGGTCATAGCACGCATAGGTCGTCGTAAGCGCCTTTGATCGTAATCTTAATTTGGCCAGGATTCGTTATCTATACAAATAAATAAAATTGGAGTGTATGTTTGTAATATCGAATTAACGCCTTTTCACTAAATGCATTTATGAAAGTACATACGGTAGGTACTTTTAACAAAAACGTGATTTAAAAAACTCTCTGAGCTGTCTGTATGTTTGTTACGGGTAATCTCCGAAACGGCTGGACTGATTTTGACGGGATTTTCACTGGAAGATAGCAAGATATTATAAACGCAGGCCCAGCTAGTTATTAATAAAAGTAAACTAACAACAAATGGCTGATTTTTGGTTTCCTCGAATACCCAATAACGTCCCATTAAGTAACACGCATCAATCAAGAGTTTAAAAATATACCGAATTTCAAAATATAATCAAAATTAATTCTATTTTATAGTCATACATACATACGTGTTGGAATACATAGCGCAATCTAAAATAGAATCTGTCTTCTTTACTCAAGGCTGGAATCTTAAACACGTCGTACGATATATTTTTCTGAGTACAGGGTATTAAATCCCTTTCCTAGTACCGGTAACACAAAATTCCCTGTCCCAGTAACTCGCCCGGTTAAGACCCTCGACGCTATTATGAGTGTCCCCGAATTTACCCATCAAACGTTATGTAATAATATATTTACGATAAACGCGTAAATGCCAATATCGGCGACACCCTGTAGGTATATGAAGGGACAGAATAGACCTCCTCTCGGCCCGGAAGGGACGCCCGTACCAGATAACTGAAGAAAGTGCCGAGAGGCCCCCACGTCACTATCTCACAGTCATTAAGAGACTGACAATAGCTAATGACGATGTAAGGGCAAAAGCTGTGCTGTTTCGTGGAGAGATGAGTGCATAAATCTTATGTCTACAACCGGTCGCGTTCCGATCCGATTGTAGATATAGATAAAAAATAAAAAATTGACAATTTGTAAGTGCCTCCGTAGGCCTAAACAAAATAAAGGTATTGAATTTGAATAATTGGAACGGATTTTAGATAAGGAAAACATGTTATTAGGTATGAAGAGGTAATACTAGGTGATACAAAAAGGGTATAGAATTTTTTTTGCAACTTAACTTTGTAAATCTCAAACCATCGGCTTTGTAGGACAGTTGAAGTACTAAAGGTTTTGTAGACTTGTAAATCGGTCAACAGCTGTATTCCTATAACACCTTTTGTTTTTCAAGTTCCCTCCAAAGCTGATGGTTTTAGAATTACAAAGTTAAGTTTTGAAAAAAAAGTATACCCATTATGTGTCACCTTGTATAAAACTTAATGGTAGTAGAGCCAAGTAGTACCCACTCTACAGCGCATATACAAGCTGGCTCTACAGGGGTAGTACCACTATCTCACAAAAGATCGGCGTGAAGTAGTTGTTATAGCTGCGTTTCGTACAATACGTGAGAGAACCGGAAGACCAACCCCTCAAATTCCGCTTTGGTCCCATTCCCCGTTAGGTTGGCAACGTGCGAGCAATGTCTTTGATATTGCAAGCATCTGTAGGCTTAACATAACTGCTTAACATCAGGCGGATCGTACGCTTGTTTGCCGAGTTTTTTTTATATTATATTGGATAAAAATACACTTACTACATTTTTGACAATAGTATTCAAAAACAAAGCAGTGATAGCCGATTGGTTAAAGCACGCGCCTTGCGGGCACCAGGTCTTGGGTTCAAATCCCGGCTCGCACCTCTGGATTTTTCGAAATCTATGTGCGTATCATAATTTCTACATGATTATCACTTGCTTACGGTGAAGGAAAACATCGTGAGGAAACCTGCATGTCTTAGAATATCTAACCAATTTTCGAAAGACATGTGAAATCCGCCAACCCGCACTGGGCCAGCGTGGTGGATTATGGCCTGAATCCTCCTCGTGTTGAGGGGAGGCCCGTACCCAGGAGTGGGACGTTAAAAGGGCTAAATTATTATTATTATATTATTTATTCAAAAATAAAAATAACGACAAAAAATGTTTTTCTTAAGGCTAAAGCGCCCATCTAGCCCTCGAAGTTCAAATTTTTTGAGGTTTTTTAGAATTTTTTCAAAATCTGGCAATAACAAAAGGCACATTTTGTGATTCGCGACAAATACCGTGTGCAGTGCATTTATTAATATATCCAACTTACTCTAAAACATTTCAAGAACGACAGCTATCATAATCTGGCAATTTTTGTATATTTAGTGATTAACTAGTATCATATCCACCGTGATAATATTTAGAGTAAAATAAATGTATTAATAAACGCACTGCATACTGTGTTTGTCGCAAATCACAAAATGTTGGCTTAAATGTTTTCAAGTTTTTTTATAAACTACAAAAATACTCGAAAATTTTGAATTTCGCGGGCTAGACAGGCGCCTTCACCTTAATACAGAAAATTATCTTCTACTATATAAAAATAAGTCGGGTTTTCCTTCCTGACGCTATAACTCCAGAACGCACGAACCGATTTCCACGGTTTTGCATTCGTTGGAAAGGTCTCGGGCTCTGTGAGGTTTATAGCAAAGAAAATTCAGGAAAAAATTCAACAGAAAAGCGCATTCCACGCGGACGGAGTCGCGGGGCACAGCTGTACTCACCAAACGTTTGGTAAACTATACTGAAAAGTATACAAGAACTACAAAAATCTATTGCAGTCATATTTTTTCTCAGAGCGGATTTCAGTTTACCGGTTTAACTATCATCCCCATAAACGCCAGTGATGTTGTCCGAACTTATTATCGCTTAATTTATGACCACACATTACCGCTTAAGGCGCCATTAAGCCTCTCCGGGAAAGACCGGGGAATAAATAAAGGCGAATTTCGCATGATGAACACACTCGGCCGGCTCAGCACGTAGCCCCGTTAATACCGACCCCGCGTCACAGTTCATAAACTGTTTATAGTTTTCTTCTAGCGAACACGCTTTTTAATTTATTTTAATGTTCTCCTAAGTGTTATAGGAATGCATCACACACTAGTGTGGGTGATCGATTCTGAGCTCTCTAACCAGTGATTAAGGTCTAAACAATACGTATTGTCGAAACGAATTTGGGGATGATTCTTATTTCCACCTTATTTATCTATGTCTCAATTAAAAGGTACAGATATAATAATAATAATTTAGCCCTTGAGACGTCCCACTCCTGGGCACGGGCCTCCCCTCAACATGAGGGGGATTCAGGCCATAATCCACCACGCTGGCGGATTTCACATGTCTTTCGAAAGTTGGTTAGATCTTCTAAGACATGCTGGTTTCCTCACGATGTTTTCCTTCATCGTAAGCTAGTGATAATCATATAGAAATTATGATTCGCTCATAGATTTCTAAAAATCCAGAGGTGCGAGCGGGGGTTTGAACCCAAGACCTGGTGCCCGCAAGACGCGTGCATTAAACAATCGGCTATCACAGATATACTTATATAATATAACTAGCTGTGCCCCTTCATAATTTGCCCTGTCACTAGGATTACCCCCAGTCCATTGTACATACGATACCCATAGTACAAACATTGCTAAGTTTGGGACCATACAGTCGGTGTGTCCTGGCGATATTTATTTATTTATCAATGATATAAAGCACACCATGCCATAAATAATAACTCCACATTCATTATACAGGACAGGGATTTAAGTATATTATATTTTATAGCCAATATTCCTTCATGTAATTATTGGAAATGGCTTAACTTGTTTAATTACCAAATGTATTACCTTTTATTACCTAATATCAATAAATTATGTTCAATACTATTAAGATTCCTTTGCATTGTTCCTTTTTATGATAGACTAGCTGTGCCCTCCGACTTCGTCCGCGTAGTATTTAACGTAACAAAAATTTCGGGATTATCGGGATAAAAAGTATCCTATATGTTAATCCCGGTTATAAACTATCTGTGTTCCAAATTTCATCCAAATCCGTTCAGTAGTTTTTGCGTGAAGGAGTAACAAACATACATACATACATACATACATACATCCACACTCACAAACTTTCACATTTATAATATTAGTAGGATTTAACGTGGTAGAGCCCATCTGTTGTTAATTAAGTGTAGCTCATACACGGGTTGGCCGACCGAGGTAGGACCACCCTCTCACAGAAGATATCTTCTGTGATATGCCTCAAGTAGCTGTAATAGCTGCGTGTCGTACGGTGAATGAGAGAACTGGAAGAATAAAGCGCCTTCCCATTCCCCTCACTTCAGCCTCAACAAATGCCTGTGGTATTGCCAGCATCTATAGGCTGTGGTAACTGCTTAACATCAGGCGGGTCGCGCGCTTGTTGACCGACTTTATTTATAAGAAAAAAATATACGAATTAGTTAGGTAAGTGGTTCTAGCGTAGGCCACTCGGCTCACTGCACATAGTGGTTGCGAGTTCGATTCCCGCTAGGGTAAATTTCGGAAATGGCCTTTTCGTAATTTGCCTTGGTCACTGGGATCCATTGTACGGTACCCATAGTACAAGCATTACTTAGTTTGGAAGCATTACTTAGTTAGTAAATCAATTGGCTCAATCACCATCCCACGTATCCGTCATATAAAACCGTTCCGTGGCCTAACTCTATGATAGAGCGCACGTGCCGAGGACACGTACACGGCAATAATAGTATCATCCCACCGTCGAGCCACAAAAACTCACAACTCCATCGACAAACGATACTCAGTCACCCCTTAATAGCGAACTAATTGAATTTGTTACTCCGTTAGAAGGGATCGGTGCGAGCTTTGGGAGCATGTGATGGGTACAGCGTGGTTCCGGGGCGAACAAATAAGCTTTGCCGGAGATATGTGTTTTTATTGTAATTTAAGAAAATGTGTTTTTTTTTATTATTATTGATTGTCAGTTTATCACACACGTTTTCCCGTAAGGGCTCCTTCTAAGAGAATTCTCGTATTAGGAGTGGGCTCACGTAAATAGTTTAACGGCCATGATGGGGATCGAACCCGGTACCTATCAATTAAGAGAGCGCCCCCTCGAACCCCAAGGCTATTGTTTTGATACATTTCAGTTTAATTACATTTTCAATATTTACCTACATTTAATTTAGTTAATATTTACGAACATTGATGCGCCGTTATGCATAGATTCACATCTTATATATAGAAATATTTAAAACCAAAAATAATAAATAATATAACAGACAAAAAATCACAGCCTGGTCGTAATTTAAGACAATTTAATATTATCGAAACCATGCAATGGGATTCCAATGACACCTACACTTTTAAAACCTAAACACTTTTTAGAATCCCTATGTAATCACGTACATACGTACATACCAATATTATTAGTTTAACGCCCTCGTCCTCTTCCTTGCCTTGTGTGCGTGGCCATGTTAGATAATAATCTGTTTCACCTTACTGCACCTCTTTGTTCACCGCGAGTCCCAAATATCTAATGTTGGTCTGATATTATGTATTTTTTTTCATTTACCTATCTAAATATAAAAATATATATTTTGCCATCGTGACATCTACTGGAAAACATTATAAGATATTATTTCATCATTTGTCTCTTAAATTTAAGTAAATGTTTTACTTACAAAAGGTTACTAGTTACTTCGAGACTGAAAAACCTAGACTGGCCCAAACTTATATAAAGTTTCTAAGTAATCAATTTTACTGAATGTCGAACTTAATTGTCTAAGAGCACCTATTAATTTATAAATTGACTACGTTAAATATTATCTTATGATATTACAAAATAAAAAACAAAGAATTAATCTTGATAGTGTATTACTTTCTTATTTAATTAAAATTAAGTTTAGCAAGCGCTTCGGCTGGACTCTATATACGGAACGAGAAATTATTTTTATTTTTAATCTGCCAAGGAAGTATTATTAACAAATTCAATTTGATAAAGCTCCAAGACACAATATTATAAATAACGGCACAAAAATCTCAGTGTCATTAGAGAAGGGTCAAACTCTAAATTCCACCGACACATCTGACATTAAACATGACCATGTTTGACGGGTTCCTATTTACCTAGTACCCGGTTACAACCAAAATACACTTTACTTCTCATATTTTACAGTTACCTTTTCAACGCGGGTGCGTATACGATGATAAAATGTTGTTGTGGAAAAATAAGCTTTACGTGATGGGTTTAAATTCACATATCGGATGACGGAGGTCTCGATCCGAACAGGTACTTACCCAGAGAGCCCTCAGAATAAAATGGAGTTTCTTTCGTGGGTGGCAGGGTTCAATTTGGCACGTAAAGGGAGGGAAGATTACCTAGACCGGCGGAGGATGATAAGCGCCGAGTCGTTATAGAGGTTGTCGTGGACCCTCAAAATATAAACATCGTCCAGATGTCGTAGATAAGCGGGGAGAGCTTTTTGGCCTAATGGCAGATTACTTCAGTCGAATATGTTGCGTGCCGGCCTGATGCCATGACTTATTGAATGAAAATTCGTTGAAATGTGATAAACATATATAAAAAATACAAAACTCTGTTACATAGATGGCCTAAGTGATTTTAAATTCTTACAGTTGCTCAATGTTTTCATTAGCCCGTTATCAAACCTAATATGCTCTAAGCTAGCTATTAAGTACCTACTTATAGCTTTTTTTAAAGATCAAACCTGTGTAAAATCTAACCAACTCCGAAAATGACTATAGGTAGATAGGTACCTATGTTTTTATTACCAACACATAATGCTGCAGTGCTTCAGTACACAAATTATCCTTACCGCTGAATTCGTAGTTTACACACCATTTTTATCTCGGGAACTCAACACATTATTCATTGTTATGCATATCGCCCCCGTCCTGTGTGACGTCATCTCCAGATAGCCGCCGTCCACCGGACACTGCTTGTCTAAAACAATGTACAAACACATTTTTTCTGTTTTGTTATGTTATTATAATATTCATGAAACACGTTGTGTTTGTTCTGTACATCGATTTGTTGTTGTTCATTTTGCGATAGCTGTGAACAATTAAATTGTGTTTCGGTCAAAATATTCGTTAAATTACTTCCGCATTACACCTTTATGAAAAGGGTTGGTCCGATTGGTGATACCTGGAAGTTATTTTGATCTCTGAGGTCACATGATATTTTAAATGTTTAATTAAGATACTCTACGAATTGTCCGAGGATTGTGGTCTCATTATCCCTGCTCCCAAGGGCCATGTGCCCAATAATTGTGGAACGCTTAGGGAATGTACGGTTGAAAAACATGAATCGACCACCACACGATATTTTTTTAAACTGTCACTGTAAATGAAGTGCGGTACTGAGGTGTTGAATTGATACGCAAAATTTAATGAGTTATGATTCTAATTCGGTGGGTATACCTACGAAAAAACATCTCACCATACAACAAATCAAATTTAGTGTATACACATGAATACACATAATGGTATTCCTATGTAAAATTGTAAACTGAAAAGAAATAGCAAGCCGCGGCGCATTCACATACAAACAAAGCAACTACAAACTAAGAACGTATTTCTTTCATAGAAAGCAACAAGACCTCACTCAATACGGTTATGTTCGACAAAGAATTGCTTCTTCCCTCACAAGTTCCACGAGTTTGTCTCCACTAATTAGGTTCGCTAATGAATACAGGGGGTTCATCCTTAGTTGCCGGGGTAATTAACGGCTGAGATAGAAAATATTAATATTTATAAGGTGCTGGGGCAAAGAGCGAAAATTCCGCTTTACTTACATGTCGCGTTGAATTTTACATGCTGATAACACACACCTAATCAACACAGCGCTGTTTGTATTACATTTCCGTGCTACGGATGATAAAAGTATTTGATTTACTTTATTAACGAAGTACGAGATCTCTGGATTACACCAAAGGTGGCCGCTAAAATTTCTCAATGTTTCAATAAATGTTAACTTAAATTAATTAGTATCACGACAAGACTCATGATTTAATTGAAACTGTGCTAAAATTAGTGGTCGCTCATTGGGGTGTATCATTTTATTGTACTCACGTAAGCCAACAAAGCATTTTTGAATAGTCAGAATCTACCACCGGTTCGGAATGCTGCTTCCACTGAGAAGATCCGACAAGAAACTCAATGGTTAATCTTTTCAATGAATTAAAGATGGTGTACATTCTCAGGAATAGCATAAAAAAATAATATGAGCAGGCAACACCATTGTCACTAAATAACTAATAGTAAATAATAATCAAATCTCTCTCAGATTTAGGTATTTTATATTATAATTAAACAGTTAGGGCCGAGTTCACATTAACGGTTGCAACAGCATACTGTTATTAGCAGTAACCGATTGTTGGGTATACTGGTACCAATTGTCGACTACTTTAACAGTCCGTTAGGTATTGGTAAACTCGGACTGTACAGTGATATTATTTAGCCAATGAGTCAGACAGATTTATGGATGGAGTTATATATCCATAGATATAGTTATAAAATTTGTAAAATAAACTTACATTTTATTGTTGATAGAATTGAATGGTTTGTTGAATGACACAATATGTCTGAGCAACAGTTTTATTACTCTTCGCTGAAGTTTCGGCAGCTAGGATTTACGATATATTATGTTCAAGATTTGATAGCTTAGTTACGTAGCATAAAGTTATCTATGGTTACTCGTGTTTTTATGTATTTCAGGTGGTCTTAGAGTTACCGGCTTTGGTGGTTTATTGGTTCGGGATTAAATTAAAACAGACTGGTTCCATCCTACTAATATTATAAATGCGAAAGTTTGTGAGTGTGGATGTTTGTTACTCTTTCAGGCAAAAACTACTCAACGGATTTGGATGAAATTTGGAACACATATAGTTTATAACCGGGAGTAACACATAGGATACTTTTTATCCCGATAATACCGATTTTTTTGTCAAGTTAAATACTACGCGGACGAAGTCGCGGGCATAAACAAGTTAAAATATAAATAACATAACAAAAGTAGAGCCACCCTGTAACCAATTGACTATAGCTCATATACAAGCTGGCTTGAACGGGGTAGTACCGCTCTCTCACAGTAGGTCAGCTTAAAGTAGACGTAGAAGTAGATTATAGCTGGGTTCCGATTAGTGAGAGCCAGTAGACCGTCCTCGCTTCCCTTCCTCTCTATCTTTCCCACTGCCTTTAAGGTTGGCAACGTGCAAGCAATGCTTTTGGTATTGCAAGCATGTAGGCTACGGTAATTGCTCAACATCACAACGTTAACTCTTGAACAACGTTATATATCGTTTATTAATATTGTTTGCCGACTTTGTTACGAAGACCAATTCTTAATCCTACTAATATTATAAATGCGAAAGTTTGTGAGTGTGGATGTATGTTTGTTACTCCTTCACGCAAAAACTACTGAACGGATTTAGATGAAATTTGGAACACAGATAGTCTATAACCTGGATTAATACATAGAATACTTTACTTAAGTCTGCGCGGACGAAGTCGTGAGCAGCAATTAGTACTAAATAAAAACCAACAACTTTTTTATTTTTGCATACATATTATGGAATTATCAAAAATGTAAGATGACGTGAGATCTTTCATTTTTGATAATATTGGACCACAAAAAAATTCCACATACATAAATAGCTAGCCGCGATAACTATTACATAGTGCTGAATAAATAGTTAGGCTCGATAACTATGTGTAAATAGGTACTACTTATGAATAACCAATGATCAACTAAACGCACATAAATTATACTTATGAAACTTAACTGGTGCACATAAAAGTCGCGTTGTTTAATCTCATTTTTATTTTTATTGCGTCAACAAAAACAAATCGTTTTATGTACAGATTTAAATTTGGGCGTACGTCGAGGGGCAGAGCATCCCGGCTGTAATAAGGCGATGTTTTCATTACAGTGGGCCCTTCTAATACGCGGCCACTGGTTGTTTGTTAACAAACAATCTCGTTCCATTCGGTAATTTTACACCTATATCCGCTAGCAAACGAAACGCAATTACCCGGACTAAATAAGTTGAAAAAACAAGATAGGTAGTGAGAACGGTTTGCTTCGCTCCTCTGTGGGGTTAAAATTGACTTTTGTATTAACGCTACAAAGGTGTGTAGGAAATTACAAAAAATGCTATCTTTTTTATGCAACAGGGTTATGTATGTCGTGCTGCTGTTATAAAAATACTGTTTTCTTTGTCTCTTCATAAAATTCAATGGTCTCATCATCATGTCTCTTATTAGCATCAAATCCATTTAAAGTAAGCCAACCAACTCAAACATAGAATCCAATCAACGTAGAATCCATAATCCATTTTTTTAATACATCCTACTAATATTATCAATGCGAAAGTTTGTGAGTGTGGATGTATGTTTGTTACTCCTTCACACAAAAACTACTGAACGGATTTGGATGAAATTTGGAATACAGATAGTTTATAACCTCGATTAACACATAGAATACTTAACTTAAGTATATGCGGATGAAGTCGCGGGCAGCACCTAGTACAAGTATATATTAAATTCAGCAAAGCGTAAGACCCGCCTGATGTTAAGCCGTTATCATAACCTATAGATACGTGTTGTACCAAAGGCTTTGCTTACATGTTGCCGACCTAGAGAGGAATGGGACAGAGTGTGAAGTGTGCTTCCGGCTTTATCTCGCATCATACGAATAGCAGCTGGCAATCTTCTGTGAGAGGGTGGTACTCCTCTTACCCAGCCCGTATATAAGCTGTTGGATTCATCTTATTCTAAAGCTAAATAATTTAGAATTATAAAATTATGCTTTGTTTGTTTACGCCCATCTTAATAATGTTCCCGTCTCCACTTCCGCCATGTTCTAATCTTGACAGTAAAGATCCGAGCAATTAACTAACAGGCAATTAATTACACTGGCACGATGTATTATAACTGCATTATCCAGTAAATATTCATGAGTGTGGAACTTTCAAGTCTGGTGACGAATTTCCCTACTTATCCACCGCATCGAGTTCGAGTTATGAATAATATGTAGAGCCACATGAAGGCGCAGAGTTGGAGGGTTTATATTTTAACGACCAATTGGCCCAGATTTCGCTGTTTCCAGTTTTAGTTTGGCTATCCCTGTTATTTATGAAGGTAAGAACGAACGTGCTTCATACAAATATATATAATTATAGATATTTACTTATAGATGGTTTTATTTGAATAGCTTTTTTGTCATCCCACTCCTGGGCACGGGCCTCCCCTTACTACAAGGAGGATTCAGGCCATAATCTACCACTCTGGCCAAATGCGGGTTGGTGAATTTAACATGTCTTTCAAAAATTGGTTAGATTTTGTAAGACATGCAGGTTTTCTCACGATGTTTTCCTTCACCGTAGGCAAGTGATAATCATATTGAAATTTTGATTCTCTTATAGATGTCGAAAAACCCAACGGTGCGAGCGGAGTTTGAACCCAAGATCTGGTCCCGTAAGACGCGTGCTTAACCAATCGGCTATCACCGCTCTTCAGATTATAATAAACTTACCCATTAATATCCCCTACCACACCTTGCAAGAATACTAATAATACCGTGAAATTAATGGAACACTGTATACTTATTATCGCCAATAAGACATTGTTATATATTGCTTAAATATTATATAGTATTATAGAGATAATATATCGCCTACAACACATTGTAGTAGCTGTAATCTTCTACAAGGCAATATATTTATTTCCAATCTCTTAACACTAAAATAAAGCAAGATATACGAGGATAACGAAATTAAATGTAAGTACACACCGCTCTCCATCGTAGACTCTACCCTCTGTAGACGGACATTAAGTGTTTTGCGTAAGCACACAAGTGCTATCGACTAAATAAAAATCAATATCACGATCGGTTGCGACTTCAGAACAGTCCATTTGCTTCAAGAACGTAGTACTTACTCAAAGGGATTTCTACGGTCCTTATTCCGAGATCCTTTAGGGTCACACTTGAGGAACGGCACACCGCCTCTAGGACCGCTTCCGCCCCTCCGAGAAACGCCCGAGATAAGAGAGACGTTTTGGCGCCATTCATGTTTATGGCAGGGCAAATGGCCCTAGAATACTGCGCACTTATTATAAAAAAGTACCTACATACAATACAGGGTGTGTTGAAAGTCCGAAATATTCATGCCTATTGTTGGATCTTCCAACATTTTGAATTTTTGTAACATATTTTTTACCTTTTTTGATTTATTGTCAATGTTTTTGTCAATACAATAATATACGAGTATAAAAGCTAACTCGTGTTTTCCTATCCAGCTACCTATGGAAAATATTTACATAATTATTTAATAAAATGCAGTTTGTCGAAAAAAATGACGTCTAAAGAAAACAGACGATACGTAACTATAATACTTTCTGAGGTAAGGGCCTTCGAATATTTTCCTCAATTACGTGTTGTGGACTGAGGATACATCTAATGGCTAAGAAAACAGTGTTACTTGCATTTACGAGTAGCAGCTTCCGATATTCAAGAAGTTTGTGAAAAATGATACTTATATTACTTGCTTATTTATTGAAAATGGCGGAAAGAAATATTTGAAAACAGTGTTCGAATTTCAATAAAAATATTTAAACAATTTAATTCTATGTCCGATACTCATTCATACCTAAAGTATTATTTCGGACCTTTGAAACACCGTATATATTTAAGAAAATTAAAAAATGTCATTGCTCAAAGCGAAAGCACCCTCACGCGTCGCGCCTTGTGAATACTTAAACGACATAAATATTGGAATTTTGGAAATTGAAGCACAAATGGCTTCTTTAATTACGAGAACTCAGTACCTTCAGTCATATCATAATTGCGTCGACTTCAGTATATCCGAAAAAAGAAATCTTACTTAAAGTAGGTACGCCTCCACGAGGCGGTGAAATAGAAAAAATATTAAAATAATACGTACTTAAATGTTAATAGAATTGAAGTTCGCAGAGACTAGGAGGCTACGCTGAATCCATCGTTATTTGAAGTGTAAAGGCTCGGAACGTGGGTGGTATTGCTTTATTTTACAAAATGTAGTCTGCGTAAAATTTTATGTGGACCGTTTTGGGAGGGGAGCACGAAGCAACGATCATTAACGACGTAACTACAGAGAGGGGTGCCGATGCGTCGCTACTGTGTCGTCCTAGCCGTTGATTTCAATTACCAACCCAAATAAATGTTAATATTGTTCTATTAGAAGAAATAATTACTAATTGTTGTACCTACTCTTCGTTAAAATATTAAAATCAGTTGTGATGAAGGAATGCTAATAATAATTGTAGATGAACAAATGAGCGATTTCATGTCTTCTACATTCTAATAATATAAAATTCAAATTAAAGATAAGATTGCTTGTATTATATTTTGAAACTATCTACCATTTTAATGACCCCCAATAAAGTAGGTACCTAACTAAAGTAAGGCATTTATAGGATAAACTAACTCTAGCGCATTTTAAACCATATCTGCTAGCCGTAGCATGTTATCTTACCCCTCCAATACTCCCTGTATCAGTCCTCATATCTCTTTAGCCGGAAATATAATTATTGTTTTGCTCTAGATAATGATATGTATGAACGTTTATTATCATTGTCAACCACACAGCACATGGTCCATGTTTTCAGACTCTTTGCTGGAGGAACTTCATAGTACTGGTAGCTAGTACTTTTTTTATACAGTTTTAGAACTATGATAAGTGATAAATACCTGTGGCTATCACTCTAAGATGTGATTATCTCGTGAAAGCCAACTTATATTATACTACAGAGCAGTTTCCGAGAGGTGGATAAAAAAATGTAAGTCATAAGTATTGAACATGTTCGAAACACAAAAAAAGTATAAATTGAAATAGAGGTGGAGGCTTTAGGTCGAAACAGGCAAATTCAGCCGTGTCCTCTGGGGCACTTGCCAAACAAAGTTTTTGTTTTATCAAACTGGTAATTCTCATTTTTTGTTTTATTGCCCCAAAGCTCTCGAGATTTATAGCTGGCCACTTTGCATTAATTTCGCATTCATTACAAATCTCTTGAATATTGGGCGTTATATTTTTTGAAACGAGATTGAGTGTGAATTACACTGAAATTATGTATAATCAAGTGCGATGTTTATTCGTTGTGCGTAAAGAATATTGTATTAAATTAATCCGTGCATAATGGTTGCTGTATAAGAGTTGTATTTTCCGACTATGACATTAAATCTAATCGTTTTAAAGCGAGAAGAAAGAAATGTTAATTTAGTTTCGATTGCAGAAAAAGTACTAAGAGCTGTCTTCACCAACACACTAATGGACCGATAGAGCAGTAAACGATTGTTTGATATAATGGTAACACTCGCTTATACCTCTAACGTCTCGTTAGTGTGTTCGTGAACACGGTCCTAAATAGGTCGTTGTTTACAAGAACTGACTGAATAATTGGCGAATGCTTATTTCCTTCACTGAATTATGTGCCTATGTATAGGTAATGCAAAACTTATCTTCATTTATTTTAATGATGCCAGTTAAAAACTCACAATTCGTTAAAATAAAGTTTAAAACATAAAATAGGTGGTAACGACCCTAGTCTCCTTAATCCTAATTTGAGGGGACATTAAAATAGTTCAAAGTTAACTAAAACAAAGGAGCTAAGGTCACGACGCGGCGTATTCTCTAGAGTTCGGCGGAAACCGCACATAGCTTAAATGAACCATTAATGAAGATAAATTGTTGACGACGCAGCGCCCTGAACACACTATGCAAATGTTTGCACAGAGGCATGAGACAGAGAACAACTGTGGGTAATAAATAAAGAAAGTATTGTGGACCATTTATCATGAAAAGAGGGCAGGTACTTGATGTTTACATTGTTTCTTGTGCTTATAAGCCTACAGTCTTGAACGGAGATGACTATTGTTAAAACCATTATTGTTGCATCTGAAAAAATGTGTTTGTGTAAAAAGTAGTTATTATTTTTTTTTAATTATTTTCAGAAAAATAATAACGTACATGCTCTCTACAAAACAGTAAAGCTATTGCTACAAGTATTCTATTATTAAAATTATCGCTTGAAGTTAAAATCTAGGTTAAAATGGCCGCGAACTGTTTTCAACCGAACATAAAATGCTTTAAAGACGAATAGTGGCAGGGAATTTGATTTACACCGTTACTTGTCTAGAAATCTGAGACATATGGAAGAAGACTGGCATTTTGCAATTGGCTTGTGAGCAAAGAATTTGTAATAATAAGACATTATTATTACAAATTCTTTGCTTGTGAGATTGATAGACGATAGACAATTGCAGCCGAATTCTAAAACACTACTCAAATGTTGTTTGAGACATCAAATTCAAATTGAAGTCGTTTATTCTGTTTAGGGCTACGGGGACACTTACAAATTGTCAATTTTACATATTTTTTCTTATATCTACAACGGGATCGCAGCGCGACCTCGACTGAAAACTCCATCGTTACGGCGCGTCAGAATTAAAGAGCTTTCAAATTAAAGTTACATTCGAGTATTTGTCAGTGAGATGGGTACACTTTAATTGATCAATACGCAAGACATGGATTTTTTAAGTACATAAATCAGTTCAATTAACTAAAATAGCAGACTAGTGACTACGAGATGCTACGAGCGTGCTACGAAAATTACAAGAACATGCTACGAGCCTACGAAAATTCGGTACTCAAAGTAACAAACAATAACATCCTCTAGTAGGTTCTTCAAAATTGCAAAATGCTGACAGTCTCCACACAAACCGGGGCCCATCTTATCGCGAGGAAGTGTCGCGTGCTTCCATTGTATCCCGTAATAGTCGTAATCGACTGCGAGCCCGCGGCTAACGACACTTTGATTAGAATTAACCAACACATTTTGCTCTCGGCACGAGTTGACGCCGAATTATAGCGATCATAGCTGTACTCCAACAATAATCAACATGTTGGATCGGATTGTATGGATTTATTGCTTCTAATTACCGATAATGTAGTAAGATATATAGGGATTAATAAGACATTAGTTCGCCATATTCTGTAACAGAAAAGCAAACAAGGTGTGTATTTTTACACAGACATTCAAAATAATAGTTGTAGTTTGATTGTGCTAAAAGGCAGACAACTGAGGTATTCATTATCCAATACGAAAATCAAGCCAATTTCGTCAACTGACACTTGTCATTCGCCAATAAAATATTAAACCCTAATATTTACAGAACGATTACCGAATATACGAGTATTTAACCATGTTGAACGCATACAGTTACGTTCATCTACGTGGTATGACGTATGTATCATGTAACTATGGGCAAATTAAATAAGCAATTGATTAAATGCACACGCGTATTATTTTCTCTTTTACATATTGCTTGCATGTGTTTGTTGGCCACTAATCCTTCAAGTTGATACTAATATAAAATGTAATTAAAATACTGCATTTTAAATTTGATGTGAATCCCACATTAAATACATTATCAATTAATTAAAATCGTACTGATAAATTTATAAATTAATAAACTATAATAATATAATGTATAAATAAGAATTATTCTAACAAACCCATGCATTAAAACCCCCATCTGTCCACAATATTGCTGATAAATTATTTAAGAAAATAACCGAATGGAAATCCAATGCCATAAAATAAGGAACCTATTCAATACCCATCCGTCACTAGAGGCGAATATAAACCACTAAAAGTTTCCTTACAGATGAAATCCATTTCATTACGTCTCTCATAAGCGCTGCACGGACTAAGCAGCATCTGTAAACTAACACTGTTGCAGAATACAGTTTCAAATTCACTTCTCGGTCTACAAGGGTTGGTGGAAATCATTTATCTAAAAGCTGCTCCCTTCCGCCATCAAAAATAAATCAAGTAGGGTGAGGAACATAAACTCGACCGCCCTTGCAGTTAGATAAAATGTAAAGGGAAGTTTGATTCACTCACTCGAGTGACACCGCACGTAGGATCCTCGTCCACCTCCCGAGCCCTTTGTAACGGCCTCTTTATACTCGGCTATCTCTATTTGACTACGACGCATGTCTCCGCGTGGAGGGCACTTAGAGGAACATTATTGGAAAACTGGAACCTACTTCTGTCGAGGATTAAATTCTATTTCATATTGAGACCACTTGAAAGTTCAAATTCTTTTCTCACTTTTATACATAAGTAACATTTTTCAATAGATAAGTAGGTACTTTGTATTTCCGAAACGTTCCTAGGAGTAATTTCCAAATTGTAATTATTACTATCTGTGTCCCGCAAACTGTTACGGAGAAATTACCACTTACGCTTCCACTGACGGGTATAATCATTTGTGACAATTCTTAATTACTTAATCCCCGATTAACTTCTTAATTACCGACGGCGGCGGCATGCGAATGGTGCTCTGAAAAAAGTCGTTTGAGCACGTCTTAGCGGGCAAATATCGTCGGTGGCCTCCGAGGTGGAGGTTCATCTCGAGATAAGCGCAGGGAGACGAGGCGGCCAGCATCTGGGCCGGTAATTAAGCGCATCTGCCTACGTTCAATTTTGAAACGCGCTGGATGAGTTGCCCCGCGATCCTCCGGGTCCATTCGGGAGGGTAAGAGCAAATTGCTAAACTTTCAATTAAAGAGTTGTTATTGAAACCGCCGCCGGTTTCTCGGTGGAATTATTATTTTATTTCACAACGAAAACTCTTATTGGTGCTCGCGATGCTTGTTTTCAGCTCTACTTAGCCACAGTTTCACATTTCCCGAAAGGAAATTGCGAGAATTTATTAGCAACTGTCTATTTTAAATAAATTTTAATGCCGGCTCTGGGGTTGCGGCTTAAAGATTATATTCGATGATCTCTTAATTTCAGCCTTAGCAGATTGTTCGAAACCAAACTCCGTCGCTCGTATTACAATAAATTTAAAGATAATATTGGCTCAATTTGAAATTTTGGTATTCTATGACTATCTTCCCTTCATCAGAGCTTATTCAATTCTAGAAATATAATCTAGTTTAACGTACTAGTGTTAGATTGTTCTCTTGTCTGTTGTTCCGTTATTTGTGCAGTATCTACTAATCTGGGCCGGATTTGCAGCAATCTGTTTCATAGCGCCATCAATAACCGCGATTAGAGGCGGGGAAAACGAGATTACAATCCACAAATGAATCAAAGCCTCATCACATTGTTTAATAAGATACTTAGTTTTATAGTAAAGGTTCTAAAAATAGTATTGTATTACACAGCAGTATAAGCCTTGTATTTAGGTACATTTCGACATACCTGATTGGCGACAATAAAAGTATTTTCTATGGGTATAATTAAAAAGTGTACCTTAGCTAATGAGATACCTACGCACATACCTAATTACGATAAGAAAAACAAGCATATTATTTTCAAAGAAATATACTTATTAATACAAATGACAATCTCATCTAACTTTATTTTGTTCACCTAATTATTTGTCTTAAATACGAGTAATATAGGTGTTTAATATAGAAATATGTCGTTGTTTCAGCAGCAGGTGGCCGCGGTCCGGTTTCGGCTCGATGTGCGTCCGCGCCGCGAGGAGGGAGCATGCTGGTGCACCTCTTGATACTTAGCACCGCGCTCGCGGCAGCCAACACCGGCAAACACGGTAAACAACCAACTATCGGCATGATAACTTTTATATTGAATTTGGAATATAGTGGGTAACAATAAAAAAAAGATAATGGCAATACATAAGTACCTATATAAAAAAATCTGTTTAAAACGTAAGTATTACATCATTTGTTTAAAGTCCAGGAGTTAAATAAACTTATCTATAAAAGCGCTCTTATCTAATATAAATCCTGTCACATGTACCGTGTTGCAGGCTTTCATCTACGTAGGATTTCCGAGAAAAGGCGTAAAGGACGTAAATATTATTCACTGTGAAGTTACGTTGCTGTAAATCTGCTGCTTCACCAACCCACATTCAGTTTTCATAGAAATATAACATTTATTCTGGCTCTATATAGAGTTAAGCGCATTTCACCCCGACGCAGTTGATCCAGTTTAGAAATCTTACGTGAGATTGACGCATTATCAAGAAGATAGTTATGTTTATTTTAGTTTAATTTAGGTAGCGAACGGTGTTGTCACAGTACATAAAGCTTCTACTTTACTACCACAATTTATTGCGATGCTACGTTCCGACGCATAATTTGTAGAGCTTACTTTTTACAAGGATACGCAATGACTGTCCCCCTGGCACTACTATATGTGTACTTTCTTGGGGTGAAACCAAACCTTTGATTTCCGCAATCTAAGGCAAGATTTTCCCAAACATATATGCTTAATAAAGTGCGTAAGATTAACGACCCACCAATCACAATCCATTAAACTTTTCAATAGACCAATCACAATGCTTTGTCTCCTCTGCTGCTATGTTGCCGGTCGGGTGACTGGTCAGGACCAGTCACCCGACCGGCAACATTTTTCGAAAATATTTTGATGCAAGGTTAGTGTGGAGTACAAAGTGTGGCAGGTCCGTGTTTCACCCTAATAGTGAAGGGTCAATTTGACTCCAGGGAGGTCGTTATCAAAGTGTTTGAGCGATCATAAGCTTGTTTAGTACCCACTCCATAAATAAAGGGAAACCTCCCACTAACATTATGATAAAATTATTATCTTCATGAAGCAAGTTTAATTCTCTGATTATACTATTCAAAAACATCTTTAAGGCCAAAACGAATTACATTAAGATTTACCCGACGTTGTTTGCAAATAATAAGAATACAGACTAGCTAAGTTCAAAAAAATCCCGTTAAATTTGCATAAACCTCGCGCAACCTTGTTCACTTTTCCCTACTTTTCTTTTCATCTCATCTCTTATACTGTTGCCAAACTCATTTTGAAAAAATTATCTGATTAAGTGATTCATAAAATACTTTTACACATAAATTATCCACTGTTGATTCATAATGTAGAATAAGAGAAGAATGAAACTAGTATATAAGGTTTTATGTTACGATATTTTGCATGGAGCCTTAGAAAGTTCTATAGATATGCAAACCACAAAAAAAAATCTGTTGAGTTTCTTTATATTAGACGACCCTTCAATTAAGTTACTCACAACCAACCAATAGAAAATGTTTACACCATCCGATTTTTTTATATGGTAGAAACATCATTTTTATCTTTTACTAAAGCGACATTCAAAATATTGTACATTAAAAAAATAAGACCATTCTAATACACGTTAAGAAACATAAGACACGTTCGCCTCGTCATACCACTCTGAATTCAGGAAATCTACTAGTCACAACATAACTGAGAATATAGATGTATTGCTCATGCATTGAGACAATAATAAAGATAGCAATATCTACATTAAGTTAGTCCAGTTTAGTTTGTAGAGCGACTAGTACATATATAAACCTCCTTTTTACTAGCGTCAGTGGAAAACACCGCCGATCCGTCAGCACATCCTCTATCCGTCCGGGTATCCGTTCGCACATTTATCTGTGTAGAAGAAATCCTCGCCAAATCTCCGTCCGTAGTCACCCCTCCATATATTACGCGGGTTGTGTTGAAACACGTGTTATTTTACCTTGAGCCGCCAGATCAGGCATAACGTGACTTATAATATCTCATTTTGGCACACTGAATGTAGAGATTTGGGACAATACAAAGTTTTGGTTTTATTAGGGAAAAATATGTGAAAAAAAAATTGTATGATCTATATAATATTAATACGTGAAGCAAAAACTTTCAACCGCTTAATACGAAAATTGCGCGGACGAAAAATTTTACATTTATAGTTTACTAGCTGTGCCCGCGACTTCGTCCGCGTGTAATTTAACTTAACAAAAATTTCGGGATTATTCATCCCCTATTTTATGCCCTTGGGGTTAGAATTAATCAAAATCCTTTCATAGCGGATGCCTACGTCATAACATCTACCTGCATGCCAAATTTCAGCCCGATCCGTCCAGTGGTTTGGGCTGTGCGTTGATAGATCACTAAGTCAGTCAGTGAGTCAGTCACCTTTGAGTTATATATATTTGGATATAGAGAAGGAGTGCAGAAGGCTAACATTTTTATATTATAATACTTAGAAATACATTACATTCAATAAATAAAACATTACACACACTACCATGCGTTTGACACACACACATTTGTAACTTCTACTTGGTAACTGACTGACCGCCTGACTGACAAACGGCGACAGTTTTTTGGAGGGCGGGACTTCCATAGTGCATTCTGCGTGCTTCCTCTCTAAGTATCCCTCTAATGTAAAAATTACACTTATTTCCACAACCACAAAGATACTTTAAACAATAACGGTGGTTTTACAAAAAAATAAACACCTAATTAATCCGAGTTATGTCAAATTATACTACGAAAATTGAAATGTTTTATCTAGTTTTTTAACATAACCGAGTGAGACAAATTTACTCACTTTAACTTTTAAAACTTAATAATCCTGTGCCTCCACACTGCCTCCATCGTTTTATTTTAAAATTGTTTATGAACGCGAAATTAACAACAGAGAATCATGTAAATCGCGAAGAGAATTATGTCAAAAAGAAAAATGAGATAAAGATTACGTCAGCTTGACCGTCGTAATCCACGCCACAGCTTAATCTGTTCGCAAAGTTAACTTTTGCATTATGAAACTCGCTACAAGATCGATGCAGGTACCGAGGTTGGTTTACATGTTTACTAATAAAGACGTGTTGTTAAAAATATATTACTGAAAACACTATTTACTATGGCTAGCGAGAAGCGATATGAAAATGTTTAGATTTAAATTATTTGCTTTTAACGTTTGACCTTAGTTTATTATTAATCAGCATTGCTATTTCCGACACATAATTAAACACGAATTTAAAAATAGCCGCCCGAGTGTTGGCGAGAGTTGGCGGTGACCAACTTGAACTCATAATTATCGCATTGCATATCGCTCCTCGTTGGACATAGTAAATTCATACCTACTTCATTTCATGCCCACTTAAAATTAAATATTAACAAGTCAATATTATTTAAAAACTTTCCTAGTTATCGAGGAAAATTCCATGATTTAGGCAATTGTAAATGAAGATACATGAACGCTCAAAAGATAAATAAATGTACGCAAGCTACCGGGGCATTGCCTTTGTGAACTTAGAACCGAATCCCTCGAGGTTTATGTCTTTTCGGATCAGAGGGCTTACCGGAGAACGGGCGAGGAGAACTCCGTTCCTTCATAAATATTTACTTTATGAAATAACGCCTCCCAAGCTCAGCTTAGTCTTACACAGTGCTGGCACCAGGTGATAACTGGCAAATGACAAAAAACACTCTTTTACTCCACATATTTCTATTAGAGAAAATATTATGAGCAAATATTGTGCCGAGACATTTTTCTCCGGCCTGACACATTGTTCGCGACAATGTTATTAGAAACTCTCATCGATTTAAAAGCATTATGAGGGGTAAATAAATCAATGTGGGGTATGTTTAAGTAATAGGTTCTTTGCGTTGCAAGTCATTCGCCCCACGCAATCTGTTTGAGTACGATTCTGGGTACAGTATATTGTGTTTTTATTATGCATCCTATCTCCATTTTATATGCGTTCTATAAAATGTATTTAATACTGTAGAACATTTTAAATGGAAATATCAATTTTGAGACAGTTATTCAGAGAACATGCTTTGCAAGATTAGCAAAAAAAAATAGATTAAATAAATAACGAATGTGAAAAATAAATATGAAAGCCGTTTTTTTAACGTTTTGATACCTTTCTTTACATCAAAAATAATAATGTTCCCCTTATCTTTCCGCTTTCGCTACAAGAGTCAACTCTCGTGAAGCAGATTACCTACAGTTTTACTGGGTAGTTGTGAACCATTTCCCACGAGCGACGAGGATATTCATTGTAGTAACTATTGTGTTTTTAAAGCTTACACCCACTGGAGGAAGTTCTGACTCGCTGATTAGGTACGTCGTTGTTCAATGTTTATCGCGTGCGGATGAAGCGAGGTTAACTTCCAATTACACTTAAACTACAATTGGTTTAATCTGTTGGGATTACAATTTGATGTCGAGTTGTGATATCTGATGTCACTGGTGCTTTGGATCCACTGAGCTCATTAGAGATGATATCATTGTTGGCGTGATATATACTTAGTCATAGTATACATACGAGTACTTTGCAAGAATTATATACAATGTTATCTATTAATTCTTGCAATATATTAAATTCATCCGTCAGTCTTAAGTTAGAATTATTTTAGAATATGCATTCTGCATCCGGCTTATGCTAAAATAATTAACAAGTAAATTATGCACAGCACAGAATAATCAACTTTAACTTACTAAGTGTATTACTCATATTATAAATACACCTTCCTACTAATCAATCGTCAACGGTGCAAACGGCAAATTGATTGTTCATGAACGATATGATTGAATTCAATATTCAGCGAATGCGGCGTGAAGGATGGAAAGCAGTGACGTGTGATGCGTTCACACAGCTGAACGCAGCTGATGCTCAACGACGCGGCACCCGTCTGCGGGCAATACAACGCGGTGGAACTGAAAAGTTTCAGCCAATTAGCGAAGAACTATGACGCGCGAGCGCTGCTCGGGCGGATGAATCAGCATTGCGATTGTTAAATGCCATTGGATTTTGTGGTTTCAAATGTTAATTTAATAAGACAAGTAAACCAATCAAAACTTGTATAGCTAAACAGTGGAAATCGGGCTCAGTAAACATTCACTTCTCTCCGGTACAATTTAATATACAGGCAGAGTAAAAAATTGTGCACAGCGCATAATTTTTGGGCTTATATACACCAACACTTATTAAATTAATTTGCAAATTCCTGAAAGTTATCCATTTGTATTTAACAAAACTATTAATAAAGCGTTTCGATAAAATATAAATTCACAAGAAAGTGGCGCAAATAGACACAGATTTTTATCATTTAAGAAGAAATGGTTGTTTTGATGAAAAGCTTGCTTTAAAGACAGCACTATCTCTAATAGACGGGAGTTTATCCGGGAATAAATCGAAAGAAAACATTTTATCCCTGAAAATGTCTTCAGCAATTTCAGTGAATTCTTATTTCTTAATGATTGGGTGACACAAAGTAAACTTTGCGTGAAAAACTCGAGTTATTCTAGACCTTTTAATCAAGTTCACCTCTAGCATTTTTCAAATTTTACTGGTGTCGGCTTCCCATCAGACTTACTGATTACACGGTCCCACATCGGTCTAGACCCAAGTAACGGTTACCTGAGGGTTATAGACCACTGGTTATCTTAATTTTTTGGCACCTGTATTTTCTGATGCTGGAATGACAGCTGTATGTTAACGGCATCGCCTTTTGTTTGGGTTTCATGAGCGCGTCCAAAACCAAATCGATTTTAACATGCTTCGTTTCGTTTGATAAATGAAAGAGCCGGAAACACAGCCTTTCTCCCTTCCCCTGCTACTGTCCCACTCTTCTTTAGGTCGGAAACGTGCAAGCAATGCCTTTGGTATTCCAAGCATCTATATGCTATGGTAACTGCTTAACGTCAGACGGATCGTACGCTTGCTTTCCGACTTAATAACATTAAAAAGCTAATAAAACAAGAAGCAAGGAAAATAATGCAGGGAGAAATCGAAACAAAAAATAAATACGACAGCAAGGAAAATGTCGATAATTATAGTGGACATTAGGAGTAACGGCGGCGCGGGCCGGACTAGTTATTTCCTGTTTTTCAGTGAATCTCGCCGGCTGTAGACCGAGGGATTGAAAATGAAATTGTATACTTTACTTAATTACGAAACGCGTTTACAGTACCGCGAACTATGAATATAGTTTCATGAAAGTACTGGAAATATTCCTTGTATTTTCTCTTGTAGCTATTTCATTAAACTTTTTCTAGTGTTCGTTGCCAAGATAATGCAGTAGATACCAAGCAAATCATTTAAAAGTAATCTTAGAAAATACATATCTAACTATTTATACAAGGTGAAACATAATGGGTATACTTTGTTTTTCAAAACTTAACTTTGTAATTCTAAAACCATCAGCTTTGGAGGGAACTTGAAAAACAAAAGGTGTTATAGGAATACAGCTGTTGACCGATTTCACAAGTCTACAAAACCTTTAGTACTTCAACTGTCCCACAAAGCCGATAGTTTGAGATTTACAAAGTTAAGTTGCAAAAAAAATATCACCTAGTATACTACAAATGTATTTTAAATTACTGAACTTTTTCGGAATACATAATATACATTGCTCCCTAAAACTGGTAATTCACAGACCTAATTTCCATTGAAGGACAGATGTAAGTTATTTTTTTTATTGAAATTTGTATTTACTTACCTACTTCCAAAAAAAATAAGTCACGAGCGAGTGGTCTTGTCATTGCATGCAATTATTGGTTGAAATATATCAAGTTCCTATGTGTCATCATCATCATCACCTTGCCCTTATCCCACACTAGGTGGGGTCGGCGCAGCACGTTCTCTTCTTCCATTCAAGCCTATATATCATCCGTCATCTCTGCACTCACTCCTTTTTCAATCATCAAGTTCCTATGTGTATGTGTACCTAATGATGACGCCGAAAAGTACCTACCTACGAGTTATTTAGAAATTAATCATTGAAAATTGGCTGTCTGCACCAACGCACATTTCTCCAAATTCTTTAAGTAAGCAATAATCGGCATACCTATATATAACCCATGATCTTCGACACTAATTAAGACTTGTAGCTAAGCTAAGATGCGGTCGCGACGAGCCGCTTTTGTGGTGCGATAATTGCGCCGCGAGCCCTCGTTTACATTTATCGCGGCCATTCAAAATGTCTATTCTAACATTGAACACTTGAAGCCGTGCGGAAAATATTAAATGTAAGTATTATTTCATAGACGTTATTACGTTACGGTGAAGGAAAACATCGTGAGGAAACCTGCATGTCTTAGAAGATCTAACCAATTTTCGAAAGACATGTGAAATCCGCCAACCCGCACTGGGCCAGCGTGGAGGATTATGGCCTGATTCCTCCTCATGTTGAAGAGAGGTCCATAGCCAGGAGTGGGACGTCAAAAGGGCTAAATTATTATTATTATATTCGGAAATTAAGACTAGAATGGCATGTGCTCACATAATATCACATCAAGTAAAAGTAAGCCCATACTTTCACATAGTTCAAAACACTTATCAGAGTTACAGTAGGTCAATATACATAATTTAAATTACTAGGTATTCTAATTTTTCAATTGTGGGAAACAAACACTTGACAAGCTATTAACAGATTCGAATTTACTATGGATATTGGATTTGGCCATTTACGGCTGGCGAAACCAATACACCCAACCTTTACATCAAATTACTGCCGATCGATAGTAACAAATACTATAAACGGTGTACTGAAGTAGGGTTGAGAATGAAACTGATTCTATAGAAAGGAACGGCCGGGGCTCAACAAACAAAACGGACGCCAGAAGGTTTAATCTCTATGAGGTACAAATCGCTCGTTATGTAAATTGAATCTCTTGCAAATTTGAATAGCTTTCATAAGCCAATTCCCTCTGAATAAAAACAATAGCATACTCTTTCAACGTTTTAGGTATTTCCAGGGGAAGGAATTTATCTCGGATCATTAATTATTCAGCTGTGTGCCTAGTATCGCGGAGATAAAATCTTATTTTTCGTTGGAATTCCTCTTAAACTTGCCTACTTATCTAAAGTCATTTGAGTATAGGAGCCCTCGATCCACTTGGCTAATACTTATCTACTTCTTCTCTGCTTAAATTGCCTTGTAAGTACTTTGGGTTTGAACTACCTTACTACCAAGTGTAAGTAAACAAGCCCCACGCTACATAACACGATGAGTATTTTGTTGTTTATTTATTTCACGTCATCATGGTAAAGAGAGATCGCTATTTGATTAATAGCTACTCAATGTTTTAGTAATTAATTATTTCATAGAAGCTCTTCCTTAATATATTGTAAAAATTGCCACCTGAAACGGAATACCCGTCTCTGATTTCGTATACATTCGAAACTGTTGAACTGTCAGTAAATTGGGGCCATTCATAGCTGAATGAGAAGATCAAATGCAGTCGCGGCGCGCCTCCCGTCCTTTTTACTGCAATTACTCGACAGTACAACGTTGAAAGTATAATTTGTGCTTTGTGCAGTGCACCGACGTGGCAGCATGTTGTTGCGTGAATCGTTCCGGTAACTCCGAGCTCTTTTCTCTGCTCGTTAGATAGAGCACTTATTTCTGACTAATTGTTTTACATGCGCTTCGTGAACTCCAGCTATCATGATAAATATACTCCTCTTACATCAAAGGTCAATAACCTGTGATTGGAGGGGAAGTTCACGTAACGTAGAGATGCCAAGATGCCCATTCAGGCCACTAACTATTGACATGATCCCATTCCTAGTACAAGCATTAACCTCAGTTGGCAAGGTTAACGAGACTTGTAGTTTGATAACCTCAAGATTCCAGTAATCTTATAAGAAAAACAATTAGTCCGCGAAACGGTTTTTTGTGAGAACGTTGAGAAAAAATATTTGCACAAAAACTATGGACAAATGCCTGATGAAGATTAAAAAGGTCCTCGAATCTGAGTCGCTGAAGTCACGACGGGCCACTTCATTGTGCCAAAACATGATAAAACGGGCAACACCAGCCTCAAGACTAGCCGGAGCAATAAAGATGTGCAGAATACCAAGTACTTGTGCAACCACAATGAGTTGGCTGACACCGTGTCAAGTACAGAAAATTATGTCCATTCATCCAGCGCTCCCGAGGATTAAGCGAAACGGGGTCGCATCTTCACCATCTGACTTCAACTGACGACAACTTTAAGCGGTCTCAACATAACGGTAGCTCCCTAATTACAGTTTGTTGATATTTAAACTATTTTTGTACGGATCTCCGTAGTTATTACTGGTTTGACGATAGCTTGGCGTTGTGGTTCGAGCGTGGACCGCTCGGCTCACTGCACCGTTGCGAGTTCGATTCCCGTCGAAGACAATTTCGGAAATGGTATTTTCCTAAAATGCCCTGGTCTGGATGTCACTGGGATCACTCCTAGTCCATTGTATTGTACACGTAGTTAAGTTTGGGAACGTACGGTTGGTGTGTTGATTATAATATTATTTCGAATAAGCCTTATTTTGATGTGCGGATGAAATACTGTTGCAATTAGGTGGTGTTGATTACATTTCCATTTTATGGTGTAGATATCTTCAGTACAGTAGAGTTAAAGCCGTAATAATTTAATCAGAAAACATTTTAAATTATGAATAAGCGCTTATCAATAGATTTTCTCATAATATATTCTTCCGATAAAAGCATTATTTATAGGATTTCAGGGACAAAGCTATTTGTTTAATATTAGTTTGAACATCGAACATTGAATTTCGATATAGGTAATCCTCTTTTTGTATAGGCTAAAAATAATACTAAGAAAATAACCAAAACAAAAAGGTGGTTTGGAAATATCTCAGCGCAGATTAAATTACTTGCCTACCTACGCCGCCCGTTCATTTAAACTTGGTAACACACCCGCCATCTTTGAACCATTCATATACATGCAAACAACCGATGGTTAAAATGTAAAAGATTTATAGATACTGTTCAAACTTTTGGAAAAGTTAATTCGCATTAAAAGTAAAATCGGGTCTTTCGAAATCGAGCTTCGAGGAGCGGAGACAGAAGAGCCTGGATAATGTCCTCGGGCACTAATTAAAACTTTGAGAACGGCTGGAAAAAGGGTTGAGAAATATGGTGTTTGGCGTATAGTAATGAAGGCGTGGTTCTTTTTAATTCCTACAGTTTTCCTTCTAACATCAATTAGAATGAAAGTTGCTTAGCTATCGATTGTCTATCCATTGCTTGCCAATGCTATTTTGACTTCAAAATCTAGCGACTAATATCGATAGGGCATCCAGAGAATGAATACTATAGATGATAAGCAATTTTATCAATAGAATATTATATACTTCAATGGCAGATAGTCAATCAATCGTTAGGGAACACTAATTCTAATTGAGGTTATTAGAATAACTGTAGGAATTAAACAAGACCACGGTGAACTACCGATAAATTAGGCAACACTAATTAGAATATTTAATACCCAACTTCTCGAACGACCCTGTTTATAGTTGCGCTGTAAAATATCGAAGCTACTCTCACATTTTTGTAATGTCACTCTAGCGGGTTCTTAAAAGATTTATTACGCTCTTTATAACTTGATATAATGGCTTGATAACAGGCAAGTTTTAGAGTTTCGATGCTGTTAGGTATCTTCATTTTAGTTGTCTCGTCTGAACTCTTTTTGTAGGCACCTTTAAACATAATCAAGTGAACTTATCCTTGGGAACAAACTGTATTTAGAGTTTTCTTATACCTACTTCTATCTACTATTTGTACCTACTATTACTTCTATCTACTACTTCTGCCTACTATTTGTTTAATAAAGTCGTCAAACAAGTGAACGACCCTCCTGATGTTGAACTGTTACCGTAGATGCCTACAATACCAAACGCATACCTCGCACGCTGCCGACCCAACGGGAAATGGGACAGAGAGAGAAGAGAAGAGAGGTTGGGCTACCGGCTCTCTCGCCCATTGTACGAAACGCAGCTATGACAGCCACTTCACGTGGATCTTCTGTAATTGGGTGTCACTGTCCCATTCGAGCCAACCCGTATGAACTACAATCAATTGACTACAGATTGGATCTACCACCAACCTCTAACACACTTTCAATTTCTGAAGACATCATTATCATCATACATAATATATTATTATAAAATATTTTTATACAAGGTGAAACATAATGGGTATACTTTTTTTTTCAAAACTTAACTTTGTAATTCTAAAACCATCAGCTTTGGAGGGAACTTGAATAACAAAAGGTGTTCTAGGAATACAGCTATTGACCGATTTCACAAGTCTACAAAGCCTTTAGTACTTCAACTGTGTCCCATAAAGCCGATAGTTTGAGATTTACAAAGTTAAGTTGCAAAAAAAATAGTATACCCTTTTTGTTTCACCTAGTAGACACAAAACCGGTACCGACCAAATTAAAACTTGTATCCCCTGATTAATAAACGCGGATTAGCGGTTGTATAGTTATACCATGCATAGTTTTCTTCTTTTTAATGTCAAATTTTTGATGGTGAATGAGATAGTTGGGTGTGTAACTATTAGCCCGGTATACCACGTTTATTAATAAGACGGACGAAAACTCTGGCTGAGCGAAATATAAATCTATGTTTCAGGAGTCAGATTCATCTCATATATTTAGGTGCAGTTTTATGGTTAAGTACATAATTAGGTTTGTATCCCAGTATTTAGTTGATAAATAATGGAATTCTACAACAAAAAGAATTAAGTTCTCAATCAAGGCGCGACTGAGGCATTAGTATTTATACTGTGGTCGGGCGATTTTGTTTTTTTCTCGAGCCCGAAGGAAGTGGCGTATTAATTAATGCCCTCATCAATCATTGCCGCTTTCTGCCTTGAACCCGACGTCATTCACATTGTAACAAGTCGACGGGATGGAGCGAAAATAAAAGTAGAGCCGCTAACAGTTTGCCTTTTTTTTCTAATACCAAATTATTTCTTGGGGCTATAAATATATATACGTACTAAAAACTACATATTAAGGCTATAGCGCCCATCTAGCCCGCGAAGTTACCTATAGTACAAGCGTTGCTTACTTAGGGACCAAACAGTTTGTGTGTCAGTCTGGCGATATCTATTATTATTTTATTAAATATCAGATTCTGACTTATTCATAAGGACTTTTTAGCCAACATAGTTTTATAATAAAGTTTTGATACGTCCGTTAAAGGTCTATCAACAGGAAACAGCGAGGTAATTCCGTTGTCCAATAATAAATCTATCTCTATTTTTAGTGAAGCATCTCACTCACAACCCCCATCAATTGAAAATAAATGCTGTTAAACCAATAAACAAGCTATCTTCCCGGCCGCCGCCCGTCTAACAAGCCGACTGATGGTCTGCTATTCGAGCGCAATCTTTGGACTTCCTGTGGAGTCGCCAGCGACGCAATTAAGCGCAGGAAGCACGCTAATGACGTACACAGACCGATCTTTTCGTTCACACTTGTAGATGCCCGCTGTGCGCTCTACAATAACTAACAATTATTGAACATTTACGGCATCGATATATGGAGAAACTATTTCGTTCTACTATTTGTATTTAACTCGCAGACAGCATTGTTTAGTAAAAATGTGTCACGTTTACATTAATAGTAATTAGCCCTATTTCTGATCATGAGCCACCCCTCACTTCGGGAGACTTTGAGCCGCTGTAAATTATTAAAATAAATAAATGTCAATAAAAATTATGGACCCATACTAATCAATACTTCTACTATCTATAGTAGAAGTACGTAAGTTACATCTACTATCTATAGTAGAAGTATTAGTACTTACTTTGGTAGATACCGTACTTACACTCAGGCCTTGGTAAATTATGAAAAGGCCATATCTAAAGTTTGCCCCGGCGAGAATATAAACCACCCGGTGCGGTGAGCCCAGCGGCCTACGCTCGAACGCGCCAAGTGGTCATCAAAAAGCCTCATTGCAAACTTAATGCATCTTAGTATGCCTCAAAAGCGCGTAGCATAAATCCACGTAGTACCGCCCATTCTAAACAAGTAGAGACGGCTGCAATGCATCATCTCTGTAATAAAGCTGCGAAAGACGACCCCACTCGGAGGTTTTATTTCAATAACCCTTGGCTGGGAAAGTTCTGAGTATTATTGCACACTTTGAAAATGCGAAACAAAATAAAACACGCTTTCACCGTACACTCAGTACTACTAAGTACAATTGGTGAAAATGGATCTTAATTGTAAAAGTGATATAGAAACTTCGTGATGTAAATATTTTTCAGAATTAATAATTTACTAAGGTTACTCTAAGATAATGCTTGTATACACATAAAGAATATGAAATTTACCTAATAAGGCGACGCAGACATATAATTTATTCATATCCAAAGTTTCTGCGCGAAAGTAACGAATAAATCTAATGAAAATTATGTCCAAGTGGATGATCTCATGGGACCTGAGCGCGATCTTTTATTAGTTAAGTAATACTTGCTTTAAAATAATTGACACATCTAGTAGGTAACAACTCAAAACGATACCTAACTAAGCAATCAGAAAAATGAAAACAAAATAACTTTGCTTTACACAGCCTTCTTTAATTCAATTGATCAAAGGCGAAGTAACTAAGTTCGCAAAATAATTATGTAATCACAACGGGACATAGAAACGGGGTAGTGCGTTTGCTACAACCATCAAAATAAATTATATTAAGGGTCACCGTCCACTTGGCTGTGCTATAAACCGGGGTCGCTCGCTTCAACCAATGGGATCTCTTCATTTCCTGTTAATATGAGCTAAGCTAGATAAAGCTGGGGAAATGAACAACCCTATTGGTCGAAGCGGGCGGGCCGGCTTCATGGCACAACCAAGTGGACGGTGACTCTTAAGGCGAGAAAGTGCGATTCTCACGTCACGCGATCTCTAATGGTGTAATAAAGTTACGAAAAAGAAAACTTCGTGGTACGGGCCCGCTCTTTTGCGTATTTATTAAGCTCGCCACTATAACAAGACCTCCGGGGCTCGTTTCCATTACGCTCCTCGAGTAGGAAAGGTAAAAGACAGATGAATCGTTGGGGGCCCCGCGTCAGTGGGCGTGTTGTGAAATCTGTTTGTGCTAAAGTCGTCACGCGCACCCGTTGATGAGCCGTAGACGTGATATCACTCACTCGAACGTGACTCTCGTGTTATTTGAGATCTCACGCCGAGAGTTCAGTGCGTCTGCCGCAATATAAACAATTACTTAGGATTTTGTTACTATTTTCTTGTTAATTTGTATTCGCCACGACGCGTAAAGTAGTAACATAAATGTTATTATCTTGATAATTAAGCTATTTTTATCTCAAATTCATAGCATGTCATAAATTGACGATCGTTTGGCACAGTGGTTCGAGCGTAGGCCGCTCGGCTCACTGCACATGGTGGTTGCGGGTTCGATTCCCGCCAGCGCAAATTTCGGAAATGGCCTTTTCGTAATTTAACCAGGTCTGGGTGTCACTGGGATCGTCCCCAGTCCATTTGCTTAGTTTGGGACCGTACAGTTGGTGTGTCTGTCTGGCGATAATTATTTATTTACTTAACGATACATACTTAGGTACGTCCCTTCTATTATTCTTAATTCTTGTTGTTATTAATCAGGCTTTAAAAGTTATTACGAAAATGTAATCTTAAAATATCCTAGTTCGGGCGGGAACCAATTTTAGGTATTGTTCAATTAGGAGATTTAAGAGTAATTACGAAAATGAGAAATGGGAAAAGTTCAGTCTTGCGGGCATGGAGCTGTGGCCAAAAATTTTTTAATGAAGTCCGAGACGCCTGCCGCTTTTTGTCATGAAAAATTAATTTCCCCTCTTAATTCTAAATACAAAAAGCTCTTTGAAGCGGGTTTGTTAATAAGTGAGCATCGTAATTTTGTTAATACAAATTTGTTGTTCTTTTTTATCACTTAATTTAAATTCTCAACCAAGTAAACGCACCTAAATAACATCATTTACATCACTATGAAGCGTAATAAATAATACTAGTAAATACGTCGCGTGGTTTAATATAAATTGGAACAAGCCTTTGATATTTAGATAGCGAGTGAGGGCAATGTATTTCGTACAAGGTAATTAAGTCGATCTAACTAAACTTAAATTTTAAGCGTTCAATTCCATAATACCGAAGGGAGTTGAGGCCCGACCTTCGTCGCCCGTTTGCAAACCAGATAGAATATTGAGACTCAAGTGCTATCAGTAAACTCAATATCGGTTGTTTGTTTGTAGATAACCCTTTCTTTGGTAGATCCTGGCAGGTTTCTTGAATACGTTAGGATTTGCTAGAGACAGAGCCCGATATAAATGCTCATTCTGGGATATTTTAGCATTCCGGTTAAACTGTACGATAAGATACGGATCAGGTTGTGTGTTCCTGCTATTCATATCAATTGCCAGATATATAATTTCAGCAAAAAAAATAAAAAAAAATAATAACATGTGGAAAAATATTATTTTCTTATATTTACGCGAATACTACACATTGAAATAAAACTATTTTTCGGATTTTATCGCGTTTATTTAATTTATGTTCCCGACGTTTCGGCTGCTTTACAGCAGCCATGGTCACGGGGGGACTGAGGTGTTAGACGTCCTGATGTCATAGTTAGTAACTGGGTACCCTCATATTAAGTAAAGCAGCCGAAACGTCGGGAACATAAATTAAATAAACGCGATAAAATCCGAAAAATAGTTTTATTTCAATGTGGAAAAATGTTAAAAAACATTCTTGCGTGTTTATAGGAATCGATCCGTACAGTCGAATAAAATGCTGTAATATAACTAACTATTAAAATAGCTGCACGTGCTGAATAACTACAGTGAGCAGTTTAGAATAAAGTTAGTGTATAAATAAAAGCCCAACACGTGTATCATGAACACAAACGAACCTAGGAACCTTCATATAGAGAGGTAACTACAACTAAATAACGTTGAAATTTGTACATTAATTGTTCTGTAAGCTAATGCTACATATTTTTTTATTCTAATTGTCAAATAAACGTGTCTGTCTAGCAAATTGTTGGAACAAAATGCTATAAAATTCACATAACTTAGCAAGGCTTAGAGGTAACCGTGATAGACGGACAACGGTCAGACAACAAAGCAAGATTAATAGGACGCAATATAAGATCTAGAATTGCTAAAACAATAAAAGTTGTACATGGAGAAAATCTTGTTCGTCGTGTGATTTCAGGTGCTCAGAATGGTAGGTATCAAAATGTGATTGAATAAGTTAACGGCTATGAGAAATATTAGCAACTGACTAAATATTATTATTTTTTTGTTGGCGGAGTTGGAAATCTTTCAAAGATCCCCAGACCTGTTGTGGGAGAGGTCTTGGGTATGTGGGATTCTTACCAACTAAACCTCCTGGGTGGCAGCATTCACCATGTCGGAGGGGGTCCGGGATCTCCTGATTAGTTAATTCCAATATACTATCTATTAAAACTGTACAATATTATAAATGTGAAAGTAACTCTATCTGTCTATCTATTTGTAACGTTTTCACGTCTAAACCGCTGAATCAATTTCAATGAATTTTGGTATATATTGAAGGAGTGAAATATTCGATGAAAGGTTTGTAATATGTGAATTCCGTTTAGAGATCCATGCGGACGAAGACGCGGACAAAATCTAATCATGCTATGTATAAGAAAATAGCGTATATAATTTGTTCCTATGTGCTATATAAACTCTATGTAAATCCAAATTGCCAAGAAGTGCGCAGTAACTGTCTGCATTACGGAAAATTGCATCGGCGACATTCGACTCCATAATAAATGGTTCCTTGTCTTTTAAAACGTACCGAACCAGTTAAACTATGTGTGGAATAAGTTCTCTGCACTGTTATCTGTTCTAATAGTGTAAATGTTCAAATTTGTATCTCTCCGTCAAACTTTACTACATAAAATTCCTACGTGCTTTAGTTATTTTCAAAACGTCATTCTATTTACTTCGGAATATTTGCCAAATTCGTTCATACTAATACGTAGGTAGGTACCCACTTATTTACATCCATATAAGTATGGTGACAATACATAGATTTCTGTAACAATCAAAAAAATAATTAATAATTTTTAGCCCTTTTGACGTCCCACTACTGGGCACGGGCCTCCTCTCAACACGAGGGGGATTCAGGCCCTAATCCACCACGCTGGCCCAGTGCGGGTTGGCGGATTTCACATGTCTTTCGAAAACTGGTTAAATCTTCTAAGACATGCAGGTTTCATCACGATGTTTTCCTTGACCGTAAGCAAGTGATAATCATATACTTTGAAATTATGATTCGCACATAGATTTCGAAAATCCAGAGGTTCGAGCCGGGGTTTGAAACCGAGACCTGGTAGCCCGCAAGACGCGTGCTTAACCAATCGGCTATCACTGCTTCACTGTAACAATCATTGAAGTTTATTTTGGTAGAGCCTATATTACTTTCAGGACTGAGATGAATCGAATTACACGTAATTTATTAAAGCAGATGAGGGGTCGGGAACATGTTTAAGAAAACACGTGTTACTCATATACAATTGGGTACGTAAATTTCTTAAAAAATAATGTAGATAGCGCCAAATTAGCATTTAATTCTATATAATTTTGAAAACACATGTATCAGTGTGTTTCAGAAAAAACAGGTCACAAAACACAAGCTGTGCAGCAACCACATTAATAATTTATCAGCCGCATGACGGCTGTTTGCTAATAAAGCGTAGATTCTCGCTGGAAATATTAATAAAAGCAGCTTGCAGCCGGAACTCGGGCGGTCCGTGCAACGCCGCCCGCCCAATGACAAATGACCGGTTGAAACTTTCATTTAGTTTACCATTTGTATTTAACGACAAAAATCATTATTAACGGTGGACCAGTTTAGTACCATCCGTAATAACGATGTAATGATAAGAAAATAGACAATAGGAGTACCTAATATGCCTACCTACCAAATACTTACATACATATATGAATTTGAAGAATCTCTAAGAAATTAATTGTGTTGTAATAAAAGTTTAACACGAGTCAAACCCACATTATGCCATACTTTACAAGCAAAATTTGACTTAACTGGGGTTTATCGTGTGTTCAACTTTTTTTGTAGTAACGCCGTTTGTGTCCAGCTTCGTCATTCCTTAAACGAGATTTACTTTTTCTTTAAAAATGTGCGAAATACTCTCAACTTATTTATGACTGTATCTACTTATTCCAACATTAGAAGGTAAATCCAAGTCAACATTTTCATGTCTCATCCCTAATACTTATTTAATATTTCAACACCCACGTAGCGCTCGTGACACTTCCTGCTAAGAAAAAACCACCAAATATTTTCATATCACTTTGTTTACTCTACCGAGGACTTTATTGAAAATTCAATCTTGTAGTTCGAGTAGTTCCTTTATTTTAAATATTAATATGTTTAAAAATTCAACGGCGCGTATTTCGGTTTATATAAGAGCTATACTGATTTATCATTCGCGTGATGGTCGACATTGCAAGGCGCTGTCTCTACCGGGAAATATATGGCCTCTTTGAAGCGCAGAAAGATGGGTAATTTCATTGAATTTATGAACGTATCACCCCTGATATTGCGACGACGGAAATTTGTACGTTAAATTGTGATCAACATTGTATTTAAAGTTACACAGTTGTTAGATTCCAAATGGATTTATAATGCCAGTCGTGTAGTTTATTATATAGTGTTCCTGGTGGTGTGACTTCTGTCTATTTTTAGAATTCATCATCATAACCTATCTATATCAACAATGTTTTAAACTAAAATTTAGTCATTCCCGAATGCATGACTAAACTTGATAAATTCCTAGTAATGTGTTTAATCACGAGTAGATAAATGCCCAACATGATAATGTTGGACACTAGATGTTGGAAATTAATATTTTCTGGAACACTTTATTGAATTTAAGATCTAATAAAAAAATCCGGGTAAAACATATAGTATGTTTCGATTTTTAAGTTTTAGTTGTATATTTTTTACCCTGTAAATCCTATCCTACTAATATTATAAATGTGAAAGTTTGTGAGTGTGGATGTATGTATGTATGTATGTATGTATGTATGTATGTATGTATGTTTGTTACTCCTTCACGCAAAAACTACTGAACGGATTTGGATGAAATTTGGAATACGGATAGTTTATAACCGGGTTTAACATATATTTATTTATTTATTTATATATAGGGATAACAAACAGTTGCACAGTACATTGTAACAAACAGTAGGAAATATAGGATACTTTTTATCCCGATAATCCCGAAATTTTTGTTACGTTAAATACTAAGCGGACGAAGTCCGTGGGCACAGCTAGTGTTATAATATATTAATCTTAAATTCAATAAAGTGCTGTAGAATGTATAAAATAGATACAAAATCTATTAAAAGCTTCATTTGAGGAACATCCTCCATCTGACTCTACCTCTACATTTTCTCCTTCCGTTTGCCAGATAACACAAGATAGTTGGGCACATCGTAATTGAATATTACCTGGGTATCATTACCCGTAATCAATGTGCTAATTTCGATTACTACACATGCTCTAACTTGGCCTTTATTAATAGCTTCAGATAACCTTTCTTGGTACGAGATAATGTAATTAATATCTAACGAATGTAATAAGTAACCGTAAGGTAAGTCACGTCTGTAATCAAATTGGATAAACGTTAATTTTTTTAGCCTCTTTGAGTGTCAATTACCGGAGCTATGAAGTGGAAACTGAAAAGTTGTGCGTTAATATTTGATCGCGAACTTAATTGCGTGTTAAATGTTTATTTTTCATGAATTAGGTAATTTACCCAAGACTTATTTTGTTTACATTACAGATATCATGTGGTATGTCAACATTACAGTTATCATTTAAAATATTAAAATTATAAATAAATTAATATCGCTAGATTGAAAGAAACTGTATGGTCCGAATCTAAGTACTAGGAGTACCGTATGAACTGGGAGCAATCCCAGTGACACCCAGACCTGGTCAAATTACGAAAAATGCCATTTCCGGAATTTTCCCCGATGGGAATCGAACCCTCAACTGGTGCAATGAGCCGAGCAGCCTATGCTCAATCCACTGCGCCAAGCGGTCGTCAGAACCACCAGTCTAAAGGTTTAATTATACAAAGTTACTTTGTAGAATGTCAGGTCCTATAATTATAATAAAACACTCAATTACCAGCAACCCTGTATAGTAAATTATTTGTGCAGTCTAAATAAAAATTTGATACTTTCTTATTTATAAAAAAAAAATGGATACTCAAATAAGAATCGGTATTTTTTATGGGACTTGTCCCGCCACACACTTCCACCGCTGTTACTCCTTTAAACCAGGGCCCTAACCACGCTAGCTACTCAAATTGTAATAGAAAAGCAAATGCTCGCGATTACGTTTCATACGCTCCGCGTTTGACGTTTTACTGACACTATACCATGTCAATGTTAGTAGAAATCGTGAAGCTCGTGCATTACGATTTGAGTAGCTAGCGTGGTTAGGGCCCAGGAGCAAAGAATCAGTCTTATGAATAAAAATGTATGTGGCTTTACAATACAAGTGTTAACGAAAAGAGAGCGATTAGATACCACAGTAACAGGAAAATGCCCGACGGAGTTTACGCTAAAACTGTAATACAAAAGCAATATCCAACACATCTAGAGGCGCCCACAACAAAAGCAGGATATTCTGTAAACATTTTACTGCGTCCCAGTCTGTGACATTATTGTGGACGCTGTCGTTGCAAAATGGCAGTTTTTACTGCCTGCCACGAGACCGTCCGTGGTGTAACCGAACCATGGTCGTTATGCGAAAGAAACGGTTTTTAACTCAAGAATGTTCTTTTAAAAACTTTCAGTTTATAATAGTACATTGTTACATGAGTGGTGAAAGTTACCCTCGAACTATTAGCGCCCTCGCTACGCTCGGGCGCCAAACCCCGTCTCGGGACAAAATAAGTCTTTCACCCGAGGTAAACACTGTGCTTTTCATTACGAATACAAGGAAAATAAAAATAAAAACAGGAATTGGCTAAATAAATAATACAAGGAAGTATAAACAATACTCTACAACTCAAAAAAAAAAATCGGATTGCCGCCTATTTTTATTTTTTTCGTTGGCCGGCCAACTTCATTATTTAGCCATTATTTTTCATTTTCATCTTTAAATATTTTGCCCAAAACTATGTTATTTTAAAGAAATTGTTGAAACTAAATTATAATTAAGTCATTTAAAAAAATATATTCTTGAATTAATACTTAACTTTATGTTATTTCAATTTTACATCGTGCTGTAATTGAGTGACTGTAGAAAAAGTTTGAACATGGAACTAGTTTTTTTTTTATAATTTGACAGCTGTCAGTTGAAAGCGAAACTCCCGGGCCTGAAAAGTATTACTTTCAACCCGCTTCTCAGGCAACTTCAGACCTACTTTCAGAGTATGAGTAATGAAAAGTAAATGATTGCTCAAGTAAAACAATAAGAAAAAATACTACTTTTATTCTAGTTACCTAAACGTAGGATTGAGACTGAGTGAGAACGTAGTACATGGGATTAATTTAAATGGAAATAAACTTTCTATATTTGAATGTGAAATCAGATAAAACAGTATATTATATCATTATTATTTTGAAAAATACAATATAAATAGGTGCCTGTTATTGTTATGTGCTATGTATTTTTAACTTTTTGTGCCCTCGTATTGTAAAAACGTGCCCTGTGGAATGTCAATAGGCTCTTCCCAGATTAGATTAGGACTTAAAACGCCATATACGAAACATGGGTCACGCAGTGCATCTCTGCCCACACATTCAAACTGTCCAGGCGTGAAAATGACGATGTTGTTTTAACCCCAAACAATTATAATATAAAACATTTCTAATAAATTAATCAATCAACAGTCTCCCATATACAATTACAAAGATTAATTATTAACAGAACCGCTTCCTCTGTAATCATGCCAGTTTGCTTTGTAATATAGTCACGATACATGGAAACTCAATATACTCGTAATAATAAATACATGGAACAATTTACACTGCGTATAATGAAGTATAATGGAGCTATATGTGCTATTTATAGTGGGTATGTGGATATTACGTAAGCGTCAACTTCTGTGGTTTTTACGCCCTAATTGCGTAAATACTGGTGGGATATTTATTAACTAACTATAATCGGTGTCGGTTTAACTGTGTGAATGACCGCTAATACGAACGTATTGTTAATCGTTTAGTGTCAATGGTGTTACCTGTTCATATTTTTTATGCTGTTCCTGACAATGTACACCCTCTTTAACTCTTTGAAAAGAGTAACCATTGAGTTTCTTGTCGGATCTTCTCAGTACAAGCAGCATTCCGAACCGGTGGTAGACTCTGACTATTCATAAATGCTTTGTTGGCTTACGTGAATAAAAACAATTTTGAGTTTGAGTTGAGTTTGAGTCCTGATAATATTATAAGCAATGGAAGAAGCATAATGATGTTTGGATTGTTACGACGCAAGCTTTTACATTTCGTAGTCTCCGGTAGCTCGTTCCAGTAACAAAACATCGTTCCAGTTGGCTCTAACGCGCCGTATCTGGACCTCAACTGCAATTTCAGCACTTAGGTACTATGCCGATGTACCGAGAGTGTGAAACTTAGGCACTTCAGCTTTGCTTGACCTGAATTTTATATTATGCATTATGGAATTTCTAAAGCTAACGTTAAATATTAGTTACTTAACCTGGTAAAATTTGTAATATTAATAGGGTATTTAATTAAAACAACGTATTTTAAAATTACATTTAATATCTCGGTTATGTGAAATAAAAATGAAATATAATATGGAATAATTTTAAATATGATGGAATAAATATATTTAAACTGAATTTTATATTATGCATTATGGAATTTCTAAAACTAACGATAACTTGGTATAATTTGTAATATTCAATTGTTAGTAATTTAAAACGACGTATTTTTTAATTACATTGTATATTTCGGTTATTGAAATATAATATGGAATAAGTTTAAATATGATGGAATAAATAAATTTAAATAAAGTAAGATCCGCCAGTAACTTCGGGTCCATCAATACTAATCGATAGGAAAATAGGTACAATAAGGTCGTAATGCAGAACACAATGGTTTCTTCATAGATAGGGTACATTGTTTTATCTTTATAACAACTTATTCTTATAGGTACTAGGATGGGATTTAGGAGTTTGGGTCCGGTGTTTAATAAGATGGGATCGTTGACCGTGACAAAATTGGCTATAGTAGCCGGTGCCGCATCATTTCACACACGGCCATTCTGCTTGGTTCGCTCTTAGATAGTGGTTTTAAGAGGTTTTTGGTCTTCACACAACTATGGCTTCGCCCATAGCCAAAAATTAACAGCGCTCTCTTCTAAGACACCGAAACATATTTTATTATCTTAATCCGAAATAACCTACGCACATAATTCTATATGATATTAGTGTGAAAATATTCATAACCAAGGCCAAATTATTACCTCCCGTAGGCAATTACCAGGATGGAATTTGTAAATATCCCATGGGAATATTAAATGTATGGCATATTTTATAAACATAACGATTTTTATTCATAAAAGCCTAAATTCTACTACTGTTTTAATAAGCTAACTACCTACAGAAACCTTCTTTATTTTCCAAGCACCATAAATAAAACATTTTTAAAACCTCCTTCGTTCTGAAGTCTGACAAATAATATTAACCGTGAGTTCGCACTGACGAAACATTCACTCAAAACATGTTTATTTTCAAGTTATTTTCAGATGTTTTTGACAGTTATCGAATTGCGTTCGCACTGTCTATGAACATGTTGCATTGAAATCTGTTCGACAACTCGTTGCATGAGATAAGTATCACAGCATGTTTGTAATACAAGTTGTGATACATCCTCACTCAATATGCTGGATGCATAATACTGAAAAAAACGAAATACAACCGTCTTATTGCGATTGACGTTACTCGATTTTTTATGGGGATTCGTATCCCTAAAATCAGGCAGCAAAATTGTTATAGCTCTATTGACCTACAAATCAAGGGACTGTTGCTTGAGTTGACGACATTTGACTCGCAATACGTCAAAACTAACATTTTTTTATTCAAGTTAAGACTCACAAGAGACTTATTTAAATGTGAATGTGAATCAAATCGAGCGTTAGCCGTTAACAGAGTTGGACCTCTTATAGAAAATCACCCGTAGTGTATTAAACAACCAAGACCATCCAACTTCGTGTTCCAACTAATGTTCAGGTCACACTTCACGCATGAGTTCACCCCAGTTTCGCGACTGTCCTGAACAAGATCGCGCGCCTACCGTTCTGCCCAGTTACCTACTATCGCGGCGCAAAGTTATCCGTGTCACTTTGCATTTCTGAAGTTGGGACCGCGACACGGCACAACTTGAAGCGGGGTGACACTAGCGTGGTGGGTGCAACTGTGGGTGACGGTATCGCAACCGGCAACTTTGTACTGCCATCCGCGTTGAGCAATAGTGGGTAACTAACATGCATGGAAATGATTGCTACTTTCAATTAAATTTAATCACATGAAATTATTTTTTCTTTCACTGTTATTTCACCTGTGATTTTTCACAACAAATGATTTTATATTCAGTTAATTTTAACTTTAACACTTAATCCTAATCCTAATTGAGTCACTGGTCTATGATTAGCATGAAAACCGGGACAATGTCGAAGGAATTGCATTTAATTGCAATGATTGAACAGCCTCTGCCTATGTCGTTAGCAGGTGTTACGTATGAAAACGTATATAATATGATTTTTACACGCTCCCTATGAAATGATCCATCACTAGTAACTAATGACTAGGATTGTTAGTACTCGACAGTTACGTCTGTTATTTGAAACGCCATCTATCAGTCATGTCCATTTTCATTGCTTCTTTCTTTGTCGTATCGGACGTGTATTCGTTTCAAAGGAGATCATCTCTTTTAAAGCAAATGTTGGATATTCTGTCTACGTTTTAATAATGATTTTCGAGATACGGTCAAAAGATACTTATGTTGTATTGAAAAAAAAGAATAAACCATTCGGTTATCCAAAAGTAATATTTCTCGGGTTCAACAAATCTTGACTGATATCGAAAAGTTTAATTGTAATAGAACTTCCAATGTCACCTGAAAGTCGATAGATATCAATCTTGATACTCAAAGTCATTATGTGTTTGGAGTTTGAACCAGACTTTGTATCTATATCTTTAACTTGTCATGTTGTTCTCAGGAGCGGTCGAGGTGCCAGAGTTCGGAGAGCCCATCACGAACCTGACAGTGCCTATAGGACGGGATGCGACCTTCGAGTGCATAGTTGTCAATCTAGCCAACTATAGGGTGAGCGCCCTTTTTTATTAAAAGCTTTTATTTAACTTGCAATGTAGATATGTCTGTCCGGGTGGAAACTTGCAACTAAATTTTAAATCAGTGAAATTTGGTATACATGCTTATTTTTGACGTCAATGCATGCTTAGCTATGTGAATTCATTCTAATTCCAATATGGTGGATCATCCAAGATGCCGGACTAGTTATTTTTTTTTAGCGCTTCAGCCTTAAGCTTATAAGAATAATGAAGATTGTTAATATAGCTAAGAAGCCAAGGATGAAAGGATATTATTTAGCAACTTTTAATATGAACCAAATCCCAGTCATCTAAGGTCCATTATTTGATGAAACCGTGTCGCCTGAAATATTATTATTAGTATTTGATGTCGGCGCAGACAAAAAACTTGCTTAGTCGCAATCCATTCAACAACATAATAGGAGTCGAGGGGCTTCAATATTAATTATGTTAGTTAACTTGGATTATACTACTGAGTGTTAGACCGCGGATAAACTAACAAGCCAACTCTAAAATTACGAAGTTTGTAAGCGACGAAATAATTTATCTAGAGCGTTATATTAGTTACAAGCGTCTTCGTTTGTCTATGATTATGTATTTCATATTATAAACTTGTGCAGTAGGTATTTAAAAAAAATGGAAATCATAAATCCTCGGTAGACTTACGCTTGTTTGACAACTTTGTTATATGAAAAAAGTTTTATTTTTTTGCATACATTGATAGTGACCAATGTAACCTTGATAATTTCTCTACCAGGTGGGTTGGGTGAAGGCAGACACGAAGGCCATCCAGGCGATCCATGAGCACGTGATCACGCACAACCCTCGCGTCTCCGTCTCCCACAGCGATCACTCCACCTGGTACCTGCACATCAAGAACGTGCAGGAAGAGGACCGCGGCCAGTACATGTGCCAGATCAACACTGACCCTATGAAGAGTCAGGTGAGCTGGTGCTTAGATGCCATTGTAAAATAATCCTATTGCTGCATTACATAAAGCAGATATTTTGTTTTGGAAAATTATCAAGAGCTGATTCTGATTTTAAGCTTCCCAATATGTTCCTAGCTCTGTGAATTTAGATCAGTATTATTCGATATACTTCCTTTTTTTCGCTGTCATTCAGAATCCTAGTCAGTACGTGCAGGGGCAATTATGTACTTAATGTGTTAGTAATTAATAAAGTCTAATTGACAATATTCAACTTTATTACGACACATTAATACCGAATCAATCAAATTAAAGAATGTCAGACAAAGGATGAAGCCCTGTAGGACGTATTCTCAATGGTCTTATTCATTATTGTACAACATTGAGTCTAAAGATTTCGTCAAAAAGCCGCGTCAATAAGCTAACACAGTTACTATTCAGTGGCTCTGGGCGAATATTCGCCAATTGTGCCTATTTAGCATTCGCGCCTGCCCCCACGGAAAGGTTTCACTTCTCCTAAATGTGATTACAGCCACTCACTTAAAGGTTTGAGTAAATATTTTCTCATCGACTATCGGAAACTCTGATTTAATTTGATAAATTTAACTATGTTAGGTTTCACGAGCTTCATGTTAGTGGTATATTGATCTCAAACTTTTCATATCAATTATCTGTTTCACATGTTTTTACATGGAAAGTGTTATATTGTTGGGAACTACGTTATTTGATGAATAAATTACTCTATATCAGGGTTCATTGGTCGTTGAAGTATTAACACGAATAACTAATCGGACTTGGGAGTTTTTGAACGGGGCTATCCATTGTTTATGATCCCAAAAATATTACCGATAGATAAGATGCACATTAGCCGTAGAAATACTTTTATGGCACTCATCACAATTACTTAGCGATGAGTGCAGCCCGTCAGATTCAGACATAATCAATATTGCCAGACGAACACACCAAATGTATGGTCCCAAACTACGTAACGCTTGTACCTATGGGTACCGTACAATGGACTGAGGGCGATCCTAGTGACACCCAGACTAGAGCAAATAACGAAAGGGCCATTTCCAAAATTAACCCAGGCGGGAATGGAACCCGCAATGAATTTATTACATACCCGACACTATTAGGTACCACTATCTTCTTCTTTGTTCTTGTTGTTTGGTTTCAGTCTACCTTATTCGCCTACTAATTAGGGTTATTATATCTAATCCTACGTTTGATTTTCCTAGATGGGCTTCCTAGACGTGGTGATACCACCAGACTTCATACCAGAAGAGACGTCAGGTGACACGATGGTGCCCGAAGGCGGTACAGCGAGGGTCTCGTGCAAGGCCCGAGGAGTTCCACCGCCAAGGGTCATGTGGAAAAGAGAAGACGGCCAAGAGATTGTGGTACGGGACCAGACTGGTACGAAGAGCAAAGGTGATATATATATATATATATATATATTTCTTAAATTTAATTTAATTTATTTCAGATGTCTAAGATCAATATCATTCCATAATTTTAAAACACACAAATACGAATAAAAATAAAATAAAAATAATATTCGCTGCTACTATCTTGACATTACGTCAGGATTTCTTCTCGTTCCTACTTTATTTACCTAGTTTAGTTACTGACTGCAAAATTAAATTAAATAAATTATAACATCCCTAGTTATTTCTAGCTTTTTATTAAAATATTTTTTTCCCAATGCCAATGCCCAATGTATAAAATCTCCAAGGTATTTCCTTTAACTAAACTTTATTTAAAAATAACATCTGGAATCTAAATTTTCTTAGCGAGAGCATTGTCCGAGTTTAACAATTCACACAAAAAATCAAACTGAACATATTTCAATACATAACGCACTTGAACCTTGAACATGGACAATTTAATTAAATAATTAACCGAAGATCAAATTTAAGGCTTGATTAAATCGCTAACAGCGCGGTACAAAATCTCGTTCATTGTAGGTGTTATTATTCCGTTTATTATTACAATGCTTCGGGAATTTCTCGGTAATTCTGTTGGGGGAGGTATTGTTTCACAAATTGCCGGTGTAGACAGGCAATACGTGTCCCCTCAAGCGGCCAAATAACACGGCGATAAAATCAACATCGGGCCTCGCTACCTTCCTGCGAATAGTGATTGAATAGGTGCCCGGGTTTTTCACTGCTAACCCGTTGTGTGAAACTACATCATTTGCACGGATACGGATTAAATAAATATTTATATTGTTTCTACCTGACCCGACAGTCGTTGTTATGTCTTAACTTATAATATTGAATTTGAATTGTTCCGCTCAACTTTCTTATTTTTTCTTTCATAAGAACCTTCTCCTGACTATAATAGGCACAACAAAAAATTTGCGAATCATTCCATCCGTTCACGCGTGATGTGATGACCAAGGAAATAGAGATTCATTTTTATTTATATCATAGATCTAGACCACAATCGGGAAACAAGCGTTCGACCGGCCTGATGTTAAGCAACTACCTAATTAATAATTAATATAATTTTAGCCCTTTTGACGTCCCACTCCTGGGCACGGGCCTCCCCTCAACACGAGGAGGATTCAGGCCATAATCCACCACGCTGGCCCAGTGCGGGTTGGCGGATTTCACATGTCTTTCGAAAATTGGCTTTGGTTAAATCTTCTAAGATCGTGAGGAAACCTGCATGCAGGTTCACGATGTTTTCCTTCACCGTAAGCACCGATAATCATATATAAATTATGATTCGCACATAGATTTCGAAAAATCCAGAGGTTCGAGCCGGGGTTTGAACCTGAGACCTGGTAGCCCGCAAGACGCGTGCTTAACCAATCGGCTATCACTGCGATGCCACTGCCTATAGAAGCTTAAAATACCAATAACATTGCTCATACGTTTCCAATCTGAATGGAAGTGGGGTAGAGGGAGGTTGTGCATACCTTCTTGGCTCTCTTTCTAATCGTACGAAACGTAGCTTCAAAAGCTACTTTACGTCGATCTTCTGTGAGAGGATGTGAACAACCCTTGTCGAGTCAGCCCGTATGCGAGCTGTAGTCAAGCGGCTACAGCTTGGCTCTAGCACTGTAAGGGACTCGTTCACTTGAGCCAGGCCGGCTGGCAGGGTTAGATTTCGACCAATAAAATCGCTTAATTTTTATTAGCTGTGGAAAATGAAGCGACCCTATTGATTGAAGGCTAGACCAGCCAGCACGCCGGCACAAGTGTCCACCACCAGGAATCAATTTTATGACGTTGTGGTAGTATGTTCGTATTTTGTGGCAATGTTATTGTGTACAGTCCTCGTAAGCACTTGGAATATAGATACGGTTTTAAGTTCTTTAGGGCATTAATTGCGAGCGTTGCAAATGTAAAGTTATGTCTTCATCGCTAAACTGCCTCGGTGGATTTAGTTGGTCATAATAAAATTATAATTTAAAGAGCAAAGCTGTGTGGTGCCGGCGGCGAATAGTACCAACCCATTTCATCCCGTGGGTGTCGTAAAAGGCGACTAAGGGAATAAAGGAACACAGAAGACGGGCAGCAGCGTCTCTGAACCGTTTGACATCTTACTGCGATCGCCAACCCGCCTGCCAAGCGTGGCGATTATGGCAATTCCTCCCAAATGTTTGGGAGAGGCCCTTGCCCAGCAGTGGGATCCCTACGGGCTACTAAAAAAAAAAAAAAAAAAAGAGCAAAGAGAAGACTTCTTAGGCTGGGGATAAACGTAGCGACAAAATCGCGCGACGAATTCCACGAGCTTGTTCTGCGTTTTCGTGACTCAGGAACTTTCAAATATTGTGATACATTTTAATTAGCGAATTCAAAAATTGTTTTTTTTTGTAGCCTTAGACTGGTTTTCAGTACAGAATTTAAATCCGAGCGCAATTTTTACCTATGTTTTTCAGAATTGAGTAGTACGGTATGTTCAAAATACTGATGAAACTGTGACCTAATTTTATTTTCGAAAATTATTAACTAGTGGAGTGTAGCAAAAATATCTCATTTGTACATTCGAACGGCGCAAACTCGGCATTGTTTTTCTGAATATGTATAATACGAGTGTCTGTGTGACCGCATTTGTGGTGCCACAATGAGCCGTGGGGCGACTATTCTCGGGATGAGTTTCGCGTCCAGTATTGTTTAAAGTTTGTCGTAATTAGTAGAGTTCTGCACTGAATAGACTTCTAGGTCTTATTATACGAATTGTGAATAAAGTTTGTATTAATTATTAAAATCTGACGGATTTGAGTTTTTTTTAGTATATCGTCGTCAGCAAACATGGCGACAATTATAAAATGGGTTTGTACTCGAACCCAACACAGAGAATCATCACGAGATGTGTTCTTATATTAGTTCTTAGATGGATTTGTCTTCTTATTTCATGTTACATTACCAGGAATAGGTAGGTATAGGTATATTATACAAGGAAGTTCTAAGTATACTATGACACATTTTTAAATCCCGCTTAATTAAAATACGGAACGACGCGTTCAAAAATAATGAGCTCTTCGGTCAATAATGTGTTTCCTGGGTTCTAAAAATAATTTAAATCATCATTAATTTATTGTCTTTTTGTACGTATTTTTTATTTTAGAGCGCTGTGTAATTATGTAGCGTCATACTAAAAAATACAGATAATCAAGTCTCGAACATACGAGGAGCGCTTAAGGATTCGGCCCTCAGGACATTAAGAAGAATCTCTGGCATCAATCAGAATCGTTCCTAGCAATGCACATAGGACATTTAATTTAAACGCTTCAGCGTTGCCAATCGATCGACCGTCGATCGAGACATCGATGGGTCCACGTTGATCGACAGTTTTCACTTCAATTTTCGATGAATGGGTTTCGTAACACCCTTGCAAATTCAATATTATTTTTAACTAAGATTCCGTGTTCTATGTAAACATATTTCTCCACAGTGCTATCGTATCAGGGAGAAGTGTTGAAGCTGACGAAAATATCCCGTTCGGAAATGGGCACTTACTTGTGTATCGCCGGGAACGGCGTCCCGCCCACGGTCAGCAAGAGGATCCACGTCAGTGTACATTGTAAGTCGATATTTATGAGGCTTCGAGCAATTTCATCACTCGACCAATACAATGTGGTTCAAAATTCCGAAATCATATTGGGTTTGGACGAGAATCGGATATAGAATTGAATGATATACATTTTTTTATCGAAAATCGAAATATAGATAGGAAGGTACTATTATCCCGACATTTTTTTTAATTGACACGTCTCATTTAATATGCACATTTTTTGAAGCGAAGCTTCTATACGGGCGTACGGGAGCGCTCGCCGCGAGGCCACTCTATCCGTGCTAAGCGTCAGTAGCGTTACACGATATGTATAGGTATACAGAGTGGCTTTATACTATAAAGCTGTGCTTCTTTCGGGCATCCCTAGACGCCACTGTTATTTTTAATATATTGCTGGCTGCTCCTCTTCAATGCATTTTACAAGTTTTCTAGGCCTTTGGATGTGTTCTAAGTCCGCAACACTTAAGTTATGACAAATATTCAATGTTCTCCGAGCAAGTTTGTGACATAAAACATTAAGAAAATTTTAACAATATCTCGTATGTTCGTTTCGTAGAATAAAAATTATTTCCTAGTATACCTACTTTTCATTATTTTTGACTAAACATTTTGAAATTACAGCAGTGATTTATGTAATGCCAAGCATTCCTATATTATTTGCTATAACCACAAAATGTTGAGTCAAATTTATGAAAAGAGAGATACCAGCAACTAGTACAATTTTTTTTTTGCTGTAAAAACCATCCTGAAGTTTTTTTATTTTTATAAAAGCTGGCTGCCATATTGATTCCCTAAGGTGTTGTCCATCAGTCATCAGATTGTACTATGGGCAGTCAAGGCTGGCATTTCGGGTTGACTGGCATAGGCTTCCCCACTCCCTTGCCCTCGTGTAATTTCGTTGCCGGGACGCAATTAAGTCTAATGAAGCCGTCTTTTTTCTCATCTAAAAATATCAGATCCCACTCAGTTACACTGATTCGCGTCGCAGATTTCGGGGCCGAAAAGATAATTAAAATAATTCAAATGGATTTCGCATGTTCAACTGTGTTTTTATTGGCTTATATTTTTGTGTTTAACATGCCTTTTTTGACAGCATCCTAATTATGTTTATAGATGAACCACTACGACCTCCACTTACCACAATTACCATAATTAATTAGTTATCAGTAGAAATGGTAATTTCCAGTAAGTACCTAATGGTATATTTAAGGAGTCGTATTTTTTGTAGTGTTAGATAGATGTATTCTTTATACCCCAAACTCGACAGACAACATATTATGAAAAGAGCTATAGAACGAAACGACCATTTAATACACTATGAAGCCAAGTTTTTACTACTGTAGAGACTAGTTGGTGACCAAATGGCATATCATAGAATTTCAGAACTTATATAAGGTTATCATTAAAAAAGGGGTTTTATCTATCTGTTTTTTCCGGCTAGTCTCCGAAACGGCTGGAGCGATTCTGACGGGACATTCACTCATCCCTTGTAATACTAGTTTGTGTCATACAGTTCACCCGGTGATCCAAGTGCCCAACCAGCTGGTGGGGGCTCCGCTGGGCACTGACGTCACACTCGAGTGCTACGTCGAGTCCTCGCCCAAGTCCATCAACTATTGGGTCAAGGATCCAGGTAATCATATTAACTTGGCTATTATTCAAGCCGTACCTTGAAAGAAATTTCAGTTTTTCAAACTTACCTAACTATAGGACTATTAAATTAATTGAGATACTATACTAATTAATTCACAACCTATATTCGTGGTGGAAAAAAAAAGTTTCCTCATTTCGTATTTTTTATTAATTAATTTCTTTTTTCCTTGTTGTGCCCTACTTATTTTTGAAGTTATTAGCGATGAACAGGCGAAAAATATCGTTAAGGATACATTGATTGAATGCTCAACATCTTTAATATCGTTTGATTAAGCCGGCCCGTAGGTATGGCGTCCGCGATAACAGCGAAACAAATTATAAGGCAGCCATAAAACTCCTAGGTGTCTGCGCGAAGTTTTTACATTTTTCATAAAACTTCGCCGAGAACGATGAAATTCTAATATTGAATTTGAAAACAAGCGCGTTTTTAGTAATAAATTGTTGCGCAGGTGAACTGATCATCCCCTCGGAACACCACGTGATGTCCGTCAGGCAGAAGTCCATGTTCGAGGCCGAAATGACGATGACCATCAAGAACATTCGCAGGGAGGACTTGGGCAGCTATATCTGCGTCGCGAAGAATTCTCTAGGGGACGTCGAGAGCAAGATACGATTATACGGTACAGTATTTAGCTTTCCATTTTAGTGATTGCCCCGGGAAATATCACTGAACATCTCACAGTTTTTACGTATAAATTAATTCAATTCCCAAGCGAGATATGTCTGTATTTTTATCTACTGAAAAAGATTTTTCCACGAAACTATATTCACAAATCTACATAGAAAAATTATTTTGAAAGCACTCAAAGCATCGAAATAACATTGTCAATTGAATTAACGCGTCCAAAATAAACCATGAACTTTCGCACACAGAAATACCGGGGAACGATAGGCACGCCTACCAGTATCCCGATGTGCGGATACCGCCCGACGACGAGTACGGAAACAATGGATATGACGATGATGATGCAGACGTGAAGAGCAATAGAGTACCCGACCGAGCGAACAAGTGGTATGCGAGCGATGCCAAGGCTACCACAACCACGGCGAGCGGAACACCCACTGTTGTCGCATCCACCACGACAATCTTCCTAGCTCTAATCAAAAGTCTGCTATAATTACAATCACCGCCGAATATTAATATTTCATAGCGCTGATTATAATTTATGGCAATCGACATCAATTTACTGCCTGTTATAATAATTGCGTTCGATTGGTATTTTTTATTAAAGAATAATTTAATATTTTATTTAAAACTTTTTGTTACTCCAGTGTGTAACGTGATAATAACTAGTCTTATAAAAGTTGTAAATAGTTTGTAATAGACGAATATCCGAACTGTATAAGTATAAAATAATAAATTCATCTCTGATACTTGCTGTTAAATTTATATAATTACGACAAATATTGTGTAATATTTAAGCAAATGTTTATACATATATGAATGTGCCATGTATATTGCTATATCTTGAATAGAGACATTTATATTATAAAGTTTTTATTGGGCGTGGTGAATTGTAAATAACAAGCGAGTTCAATAGAGGACATATTTACTTAACGACATATAAGAAAAGTTAATAGTGACCGAGTATTTACAATTTAAAGTTTCAGTGCTTACTCTCCGGTTGCAACTTTAGCGGCAAATACCCACTACTGCTCTAATTAATTTATTTAATCCTTTAAACAGCTGCGAGCAGTTTTGTCTTTATTCATTAGAATCTCCCAAGATTTATTACCAAATCCGTCGGGGACTAAAACAACTATGACTAAAGTTGCAAAAGGAGTTACTTTCCGCGCGTATCTAAATAATGTAGTCGAATAAAATAATGTACTTCTTCCGAACAATGTACGTTGAAATGCTGACCGTTACCGAAAAATAATAAAATCAAGGACATGTCGCATTGCCTCCTCATTTCCTACGAAACCTCCGGCCGTCGCCTCCTTTAATACTTAATTGAATATTTCACGGCGCTTTATGCTAATGTTGTAAGGGTGATAAATGGTAATGATCTCCTTCGTTATTCTGACTAAAATTCATACGTTCTACAAAATGTCGCCAGTTTACAACGCTAACCGGGTTTCGGTGCCATAATTGGAGAATTTTGAACAAAACTTTGTTCCTGATGCAGGCGGAAAAAATATGTATTGCTGGATGGCGTGGCCGCGGAGCTTCACACATGGCAATAAGGTAGGTTATCCTAAGGTACGCTCGGTTCAGAGGTCGTGGATCTTTTTCCGCCTACCGTAGGAACGAAGTATATAGCTTTACGCTTCAGTAAATGTATTATTATACTAGGTACTGATAACGGGAAGCGAAGCTTTTATCACCGACTAGCATTTACCCATGGCCCTGGCCGTTTAGTCTTCGAGCAGTAAAAATGTATATTATTTCAGAGAATAACATACCTTCATCTGTACCAAATTCAATTCACCTAACTGAACTCATTCAGTACGAAACTGGCGAGAAACTCCTGAAATAACTATCAATAATGTCCACAATCGAACAGTTTTCACAGGACGCATCGGAAGTTAAAAATCAATTACAATTACGTCAACCAGTGGTAACAGGACGCACTTTGCACGGACTAATTAATTCAATTAACTCTCTCACAGGCAAACGCATCAATATGCATCATCCAATTAGCTGATGATTTTATTTTAGTATCAAATAAATAGTTCAATTTCATTGATTACCCATAGTCAGCGTTCGATAACGAGGCAACGATTCTTCCATATTATAATTATTTAGACAACATTTAGGTGCCAGATGTGGTCAAAACAACTAACGGAAAACTCGCCACGTGTGCTTTTCACCTTTAGAGTGAAAACAAAGGAAAATAACTTGTATTGATATTTATTTTATAAAAAAGTTCTTCAATAGAAAGATCATCATCATCTACCTTACCTTTCCCATTATCTGGGGTCGGCGCAGTATGTATTTTCCTTCCATTCATCGCGCTTTCTTGTCATACTCACATCCACTCCAACCTCATTCATATCACTCTTAATACAATCCATCCATCTTTTCTTGGACCTTCCTCTCGCACTGCATCCATCCACATTCATATTCATCACTCTTTTAGTCGCATGCTTCTCATCACGTGTCCAAACCATACCAACCTCCTACCTTTTAATATCTGTAGATAATAATCCCAAAACTTTTGTCGCCAAATCATGACTAAATAAAATTTGACTCATCTTAAAGTATTCTCACTCGCTGATACCTATATTATGGCCACTTCACGATGGCGTATGCGACAACGCAGTTAGTTTAGCCAACATTACTTGTGTACGAACAAAATTGGCCCCAATGTGTAGGTATAACAGCCGCAGTTAGGGGTTAGTTATTATGGTATTATTTATTATAATAAAACCGCTTCCTGCACGTTATCTTGGCTCCGCAATGCACCCAAACTGCCCTCATTATAGTATGTATCTTTAGCTCAAAATCTGCTGTATCACGGCTTAAGTAATTGGGCGGTAAATTAGCTAAACCCAAACTGTCAATCACTAAACCAATTTGTTAACTAGAGGAAATAGCTGGGTTATCAGAAAATCGTTAAGTATATAGCGTATTATATGCATAATATAACCCTAACGCAATACAATTAGAGAAAAAAACATCCCTAGCTTATATTAAGTTGGTAGTCTCTATTTTTTGTTGGCGTCAAATAAAGACAGCAATATGTTTCGTGTAAATATTGCGCCCAGTATCAAACCAAGGGTGAGTTTACACACTCGCACAAATCTATAAATGTAGCCTCATACGATCACGGCGCGAATGATTCGTAGACTCATTCTCTCGCTTCCGTTTAGGGGATGCCTAACTTTAAATTGATTTACCAATTTCCTGCGAGAAATCCCCAAATTCTTCATGATTACAGTCACGTAAAAACACTTGTTACACGGGCCCGGCGAACGGCAGGCATCAATCTCTTTGCTTTGCAATGTTTAGATTCGCCAAATTAGGCCGCGGAGTGCTCCCCCTTGTCTCGGGGAGGCATAATGGCGATTATTCAACTCTTCTCGAGTTTTTCGGAGACACATTCGTGATTCAATTATGTTCGTGAGCCTCTTGCGATCTGCGTTATTGATGAGTCGTGTCGCAAGATACTTATTCCTCTTAAGAAGTTATTTGAGCTATCAGAGGGTGGTACAAGCTAGCGTTTGTAAATAAAATACAGAAATGCTATAACAAAGTAATGACTGAAAAAATGGACAGAGATGCACTTTGCTATAAGAGGTTTCTTTTTCGAATTTCCTATAAATAAAACCCGGGAATCGCAACGAAGACGTCGCGGCTGCGGCAGGTTGCGGTTGTGATTATAATACATTATTCTTATCTCTTATATTGAATTAATGGGCGGTTTAACATTGTTATTTATATAGCAGAGTCAGGAGTTCAAACTCAAAATCAAATTCTTTTTTTAAGGCCTACGGGGGAAAAAGGGAAAAAGAGGATTTGATTTGATTTTTATTTACAAATTGTAATTTTTAACATACTGGATTTTAATGCGAGTGAAAAGATCCGGTAAGTAAATAAGAGGGCTTGTCTTTTTAATTTCGCTAAGAGACCAAAACCTTTTCCACGTGTTGGCGATTCTTCTGTCAAGCTCTTTATGTATAGTATTAGTATAGGTACTATTTATTATTGAGCATTATAAGTAAATTGAGCATTAAAAGCAGTGATAGCCGATTGGTTAAGCGCGCGTTTTGCGGGCACCAGGTCCTGGGTTCAAACCCCGGCTTTCGCACCTCTGGATTTTTCGAAATCTATGTCATATCATAATTTCTATTATGATTATCACTTGCTTACGGTGAAGGAAAACATCGTGAGGAAACCTGCATATCTTAGAAGATCTAACCAATTTTCGAAAGACATGTGAAACCCACACTAGGCCAGCGTGGTGGGTTATGGCCTGAATCCCCCTCGTGTTGAGGGGAGGCCCGTGTCCAGGAGTGGGACGTCAAAAGGGCAATTTTTTTTTTTATTATTATAAGTAAGCTGTTGTCTGTATTAAATTTCCAGATCAACATTGTACCAAACTACGGCAATTTATAAACCCGATATTCCAATAATCTTATAATAATTTCAATCTCAAATCTTCAATATAGCTACCTACATTGCGAAGTTTCAACCTCGACCTAAAATACTTCAATATTTGTAATTTGAAATTGTATATTTAATTTAAAATCCAGCTGGGATCGTCAAATTAGTAATTGTGTAGAAACTAATTGAAACTATCAGAATAGTGTAACAATAAACTATATCTATATAGTTTATGATGTTACGCCTCCAATCGACTTCTGCAGATATTACAAGTGAACAATACGCGGTTCCTTTGTCAAAGTAAAAACTAACCTTATGCAAATCTGCATAGCAATATTTTTTTGGAATATGCCAGTATGCCGCTTATAAAACGCATAAAAATCCTACTTATTTATAATTTTATAGAGTTCATTTTCTATTATACGCACATTGGATAAGAAACCATTGTTAAACGCGTTGTGTGAGCGTATGTTGACACGCAGGGGACGCAGTTCACGCAGCGCAGGGCAGAGTGGACTTTCTCACGTTTGAAACCAGCTCAGAGCCTGCAGGCACATGGCACGCAGACATGTCATGTCTGTCCTGCTCTGCGGCTCGTTGTAGTGAAGGCACAACTTCTGCGGGACACGTGCACGTAAGGACATGTTTTCATGAAAGATGACACTGAAATTTTCCTAAGAACAAGTTTTCATAAAAGGTAATTTGTCATGACATTTGTCTACTTGGGAAAATTGAGTTATATCTGTGTCACTAAGGCCAGTATTAATAACTCTATCTCAACTCTGAGAGCAATCTTAAGTACGCTTTTGACAAGTAATTTTGTCCTGGTATTGTAACGTGTTTTCCTACCTTCGCACAGTTACACACCAGCAGCTCAGTCAGCAGTTCACATGTGCTCAGGGAATGTACTTGGGGTACTACAAAATAAACATTAGGGTTCCCGAGTCCAAGTATTTATTATATTTGCTTCCGTCAATGCGGCCACATCATCATGATTACACTTAGGTACAATCTTCAAAAACCTTCAGGGTCACTTCGTACGCATCAGCGTCAGCTGCACATATTGGCTATCATAAACGCTGTGGTATGTCCTGTTAGGTTAAGTACCTGTCTGATATTCGTCACATGGTAGCCTGATGGAAATCGGGATTTTAAATCGTTTTATATAGTATGATTACGTTGTTTTATGATTAGGAATAACTATAAGTCTAACGAACGATTATAGGTGTATCAAACGATTATAAGTATCTCAAACGACCCCTGTTGACAAAGAAATAATTTTCATTAGAGACCGCGTGGATGTTTTATTTGACAATATTAAAATTTGATTGTTTTAATTTAAATCACAGTACTCACCTTTTAGATGGGTCAGGAGGCCGTAATAACTTCATTATTACTATGATTTATTAGTATTTAATTACAGCAAATTGTGCACGTCCTTTCTCCACGGCACACAAATCCAAAAGAAAGAAAGTTAAGTAGATGTCACAGTCTAGCTATGAAAATCACGTTAAGGAACTGCCATCTAGTAATACAAACTTGAACTCTTCACGAAATCCAATTATTAATTTTTTATCTCCAAGTAGTGAATGAGGTATTAGTTCCTAAAATATACTCCAGAGTGAGCTTTTATCAATGAATTTATACACATATTTATTTATTACTGTTTTGTCAAATTTATTTGTTATACTATGACATAACAATTACATTTCCAAGATCGGTCTGAGACTTAAGATTTATTTATTAACTAGCTGTGCCCGCGACTTCGTCCGCGTGGAATTTAATTGACAAAGTGTCATACAAACTTTCATCCCCTATTTTATCCCCTTGGGGGTAGAATTAATCAAAATCCTTTCTTAGCGGATACCTACGTCATAACATCTACCGGCACGCCAAATTTCAGCCTGATCCGTCCAGTGGTTTGGGCTGTGCGTTGATAGATCACTATGTCAGTCAGTCACCTTTGAGTTATATATATTTAAGATACGGAGCTTTCTGCGTTCCAATGACCTATGTCAGAGTCAATATGGCGGCACTACCAATTCTGTACTATGCTTAACTTCATCACCTGCCTGTCGGTATACGCTTAACTTAATACTCGCGTATTTTACGCGCCTGTCTGACGAAGCTTTAATTGTTTTTATAACGCTCATAAAAATGCAAACAAGCTCCATATTGGAGGTGGACGCAGAAACAAAACAATGGGACGTTCCGAGCGCTATGAAATAGTCATTAACACTGCACTGGTGTACAGCAAACACTGAAGCAATTTTAAGTGCATACTAGTAAAGAGAATTGATAAACAACGGGTGCAGGTGAAGTTTCTTTGTGCACAACTGTACATATAAACACGGTACGTCTAATTATGAAATCGCAATTAGTCGCGTGTCGTTTTCTGCGCTTCGTTTTACTTTTAACTAAACTGTATATTTGCCAGTTAAGGAATTCTCATCGCTATTTATTATTTAGTATGAATTACTGAGTATGTAGTTAATTTCAACAACTTCTAGTCTAATAGATGATCTTCACGTAAAAAAAGCGCTGGACGACATTGGAGCGCATGTGTTTGCGCATGAACACAGTTGCGCACAAAAATGATTTCCTAGAGTTTTGTATGTATAAATAATAAAATAAATATCGCCAGATGAACATACCAACTGTACGGTCCCAAACTAAGCAACGCTTGTACCATGGGTACCCTACAATGGACTGGGGGCGATCCCAAAGACACCCAGACCAGGGCAACTTCGAAGAGGCCATTTCCAAAATTTACCCTAGCGGGAATCGAACCCGCAACTACCGTGTGCAGTGAGCCGAGCGGACTACGCTCGAACCACTGCGCCAAGCGGTACTCAATAATAGTTACCCTCATTTTTTATTAAACATTTCGTGCGCGGTATCCATACACAAATGTCCCTGTTCATCTGACATGTCGAATACTGTTCCTGAATACTTTAAGTATTATATTTTCAGAAACAGAATCGCTAGTCGGCACAGCCCTACACCGCCTACCCATCGACAATGGACGCATAGAGAGGTTAATGCACTTGTCAATGTCAGTATGTAACGCGTTTCAGCCTATTCGAGCGTGTCTGCGCTACGTTTATTCGTGAAAAACATTATAATGCTGGAGCTATTGTTCGTCATTTTAACGTACGAAGCTTTAGGGAGATTGACGGGTGGGTTTTGGTATGTCTTACTTAATTAAATTGATTATAATTGTGTTTTCAATCATCAATTGGTATAGTTTACCCGTCAATATTCAGTAAAAAATACCATGAAATATTACGGGGGTAGCGCCAACTGAGTAGAGCTCATAAGCGGGCTGGTTCGATCGGAGTAGTACTCTTCGGGGTCTACCTTGTTCTTGCATTCTTCTCAAACTACCCTCAAATATATTTAATTGTGACCGCTTGGCGCAGTGGTTCGAGCGTAGGCCGCTCGGCTCACTGAACATGGTGCTCGCGGGTTCGATTCCCGCCGGGGCAAATTTCGGAAATGGCCTTTTCGAAATTTACCCTGGTCTGGGTGTCACTGGGATCGCCCCCAGTCCATTGTACGGTAACCATAGTACAAGCTTTGCTTAGTTTGGGGCCGTACAATTGGTGTGTCTGTCTGGCGATATTTATTATTATTTATTTACTCTATCACAAAAAAATGTCGTAAAGTAACTATCATAGCATCGTTTCATACGATGAGTGATAGAGCTAGAAGGCCAACCGCCCCTTCCCCTCCTTCTTCTATCCCACTCTCCATCAAGTCGGCAGCGTGCAAGCAATGCCATTGATATTACAAGCATCTATACGCTATGGTAACTACTTAACATCCGGTGGGTCGTAAATACACGTCGACTTAAGTACAAAACAAAACCTGAAATTGATACGAGTATATAATACATTGAATATAATCTTCCATGTTACACTGATAAGTTTACCACAAAAATTAACAAAGACCATAATTAACTTAAGGTGAAGGCGCCTGTCTAGCTCGCGAAATTCAAAATTGTCGAGTATTTTTATAGTTTATCCAAATTCTGAAAACATTTAAGACAACATTTTGTGATTTGCGACAAACACAGTATGCAGTGCGTTTATTAATACATTTATTTTACTCTAAATAATATTATCACGGTGGATATGATACTAGTTAATCACTAAATATACAAAAATTGCCAGATTATCTAGATGGATAGCTGTCGTTCTCGAAATGTTTTAGAGTAAGTTGGATATATTAATAAATGCACTGCACAAGGTCTTTGTCACGAATTACAAAATGTGCGTTTTATTATTGTCAGATTTTGAAAAATTTCTAAAAAACCTCATAATATTTGAACTTCGCGGGCTAGATGGGCGCTGCAATATACTAGGTGAAACAAAAAGGGTATACAATTTTTTTTGCAACTTACTTTGTAAATCTAAAACTATCGGCTTTGTGGGACAGTTGAAGTACGAAAGGTTTTGTAGACTTGTGAAATTTGTCAACAGCTGCATCCCTATAACACATTTTGTTTTTCAAGTTTCGATAGTTTTTGAATTTCAAAGATAAGTTTGGAAAAAATTGTATACCCTTTCTGTAGGGATGCCCGTTACGATACGATATATCAGAATATCGATACAGCACTATACGATATAGCGATATTTGATGCGATATTTTGACCATACGATACGCTTCGATATATCGCATTCTTATAAAAATATCGCATTACCGTATCTTATCAAACTATGTCGATTGTCGGTCACTATTATCAGTTGTCGCAACTTCAGTTCCTTCTGAACGCCTGTTTTCTTTAGCTGGACACACCCTTTCCGAAAGCCGTAATAGGTTAAATCCACAGAGCTTATCAAAATTATTATTTTTGCGTTGTTTAAGTACTGATCAATGGCATTTTTTTTTTGTTGAATAAAACTATTTTAAATACATATAATCATTTGTTTCTTTTAAAAAAATAAAAGAATATAGTAAAACTACTAAAAAGATAACCCTTTGCACGACAAATATATACTCATTATATCGGATATTAATTGAAAGGCATGCGATACGGTTACGATACGATATATCGATACAAAGGAAATCGATAATATCGCGTATCGATGCAACCAAGTTCGATACAGTTACGATGCGATATATTGATACAATACACTTTTTGGGCATCCCTACCTTTCTGTTTCAACCTGTACTTGAATAAATCTATAAAAGATTCGAAACGTTTGGAATAAGGTCTATTCCATACGTTTTGAAACTTTTGATCGAAACGAAACAATGTACCACCGTAGTTAGTAACAAAGACACAACTATTGAACTATACAAACACATGCGTAATGAAAACGCTTGTTTATCGACATTATTCTATTTTTAAAAAAACCCTGCTTGTTCTTCTATGGGTGGTTTCTGTATGTGATGTGTAGTGTGTATGTTTTTGTGGTTGGTTACATACAACCATTCAAGCTCTGACAGAGTCGTCCACTTTGACTTTCTCAATTTTGTCATCCTCAGAACTTGAAGCAAATAATAAAATAACTCTTTTATATTAAATAATGAGGGACTAATAACATTAATACAGAAATCTCTAAAGTAGGCTTAAAAACAAATTAGCCCGTTTCTGTCTCATTAAATTTGGATTTGGCTTAATCTTCATCAGACGAGAAAGGTCTAGAACTAAAGGTTTAAATTGAAACAATAATAGCATTGTAAAGCAGATTTTTTGTTGTTTTCACAGCGGGAACGCCGCATAACCGCTAGTGGAAAACTTTTAATATTTACGCTCGATCTGGTGAAAGGTAAGCAGTAATTATTCTAGATATGTTTAGTATAATTATGCCTCAAACATCAACAAGTCAAGTCATCCACAAGTCTTAATTGAGATTAATTGCTTTCTTAAAGTCTGAACGCTCTTCTCTAAAACTAAAAAAGGACACCCAATACAGTAGACATGTAGCACACCCTTGCACAGATATGTAATAAGCCGATTATTGCTGGAATCATAGTGATGAAAAGCTCTTCATAATTATTTTAATCTTGATATTGCTACAAATATTTCGTTTTGATGGACAAAACAAAAGTCGAATCGAATCGAAACAATAACATCTGTCATTATTTAAAGTATTTTAAGGATTATCCATCTTAACTTCCAGTAAGAGATAGATAGTTTATTGAGACGGACTGTAAACGGTACACCTCCACAATCTTAACTATTGTTTAATTAAAACTATTACCAACCCCCGAAAGTTAGCACCCGCGTGAGAGAGGCGGCCCGTCCACCCCTAACTCTGTGTTATATAGATGCGGGAACCCGGATAATTAACATTCTAGCAAGAAGGACGGGCCGCTCACGTGCGCCTATCGCCTTGTCCCTTATCGCTGATTAGGAACAGCTGAACTAGCCGAGCGGAATTGGTTATTGCTAATTGAATAAACTTCCGGCATGCGCTGTACTGCACAATTGATGATTTAGAGATAAAAGACAATGTTAATATTGTCTGTATAATAATATTGCAGCGAAGCTTCTTTACGGGCGTTCGGGGCGCTCGCCGCGCGGCCACTTTATCCGTGTTAAGCGTCAGTAGCGTTGCACGACATATACCTATACTAGCTGTGCCCACCGACTTCGTCCGCGTAGTATTTAACTTAACAAAAATTTCGGGATTATCGGGATAAAAAGTATCCTATGTGTTAATCCCGGTTATAAACTATCTGTGTTCCAAATTTCATCCAAATCCGTTCAGTAGTTTTTGGGTGAAGTAGTAACAAACATACATCCACACTCACTAACTTTCGCATTTATAATATTAGTAGGATAGGTGAACAGAGTGGCTGTTTTTAACGCTTAGTTGCCTACGCTTTATACTATAAAGCTTCGCTTCTTTCGCGCATCCCTAGACGGCAATGTTTTTGTTAACTACAGACTGGATGTTTATTAATATCACACCTGGGCCCTAACCACGCTGGCTACTCAAATCGTAATAGAAAAGCAAACGCTCGCGATTACGTTTCAAACGCTCCGCTTTTAACGTTTTGCTGATACCATACCATATCAATGTCAGTAGAAATCGTGAAGCTCGTGTCAGCAAAACGTCAAAAGCGGAGCGTTTGAAACGTAATCGCGAGCGTTTGCTTTTCTATTGCGATTTGAGTAGCTAGCGTGGTTAGGGCCCTGGTATCGTACGAAACATAGCTATAAAAGTTACTTAACGCTGATCCTCTGTGCGAGGGTGGTACTATCGTCGAGGCAGCCCGTATATGAGCTTTAGCCAATCAGCTACAGTTTGGCTCTACCACCGAAAAAACTACTGTATTGTAAACTCTACCTTGAGATTTTTGCTTGTTACTAGCCTCTATGGAAAATATTTGAATGGCAATAGCGTCTCTATTTGAAAACCGCTTGGTTTATAATGGTATGACGCTTGGTACCTGGTACCCATTCTGTGTATTTTTTCTCCCGTTTAGTTTCCTCCATTCGGGCCGCCCATGCCCACTTCAGTAGAGCACCCATGTCTGTGATAAAGGTCATAGGTATATTTAAGGTACATAAGTATTGAAATAAAACTATTTTACGGATTATATCGCGTTTATTGACTTTTTATGTTCCCGGCGTTTCGGTTGTTTACAGCAACCGTGGTCACGGGGGGACTGAGGTGTTAGACGTCCCGATGTCATAGTTAAAAACTGGGTACCCTCAAATTTAGTTATTGTTTGCGGTCCGATCGACGCATAATACGTAAAATAGTTTTATTTCAATGTGTAGTATTCGCGTAAATATAAGAAAACAATACATAAGTATTTTATTTTCAACGTATTCATAGGAAAAGGTCCCCGAATACTGTTGAACGTAGCGGCATTATCAATTCAACGCGGCGAGGTGAGACTTCCTGTATCAACATTTACATTAGCTTCTCTCCAACTCTTGCTGCTGAAAGTGAGGGGTGGGGGGGGGTCTGTGGGTAACTCGGTGTCGTATTGAAAGTCTGAATGGAAGAACAAGTTATGTCGGTGTACTGTCAACATCAAAAGTAGCTTTCTATATAAAATATCCTAAATAATCATAAATTATCACACAATATCTTAATATATATATATATAACTCAAAGGTGACTGACTGACTGACTGACTGACTGGCATAGTGATCTATCAACGATTAGCCCAAACCACTGAACGGATCGGGCTGAAATTTGGCATGCAGGTAGATGTTATGACGTAGGCATCCGCTAAGAAAGGATATTGATTAATTCTACCCCCAAGGGGATAAAATAGGGGATGAAAGTTTGTATGAAACTTTGTCAATTAAATTCCACGCGGACGAAGTCGCGGGCAGAGCTAGTTCTGTATAATTTTTAAAGGCGTCAATAGCCTATTGGTTAGAGGGGCCGCCCGCGTAGCTGAGAGGTTCCGCGTTCGATCCCCATCCTGGCCATTAAACTATTGACGTGAGTTCACTCATATCACAAGCATTGGCTTAGCTGTAGGGGCTAACAGAAATACTAGTAATGAGATAAACTCAAATTGCTAGAAATCTTAAAAAAAAAACAAGGAAAAAAAATACGTCACTATTATGGCGTGTTTAACATTGTGATTCTTGAGATTTTAGATAGTAAACTACTTTTGATGTTGACTGTATGCGTTGGACATACAAAAACATTGTTTTGGTCAGGCGTTTTAGTTTCATCTATCAATTACAAGCAATATTTTATAGCTTTTATTCAGCCTTTATATATGTATCGGCGACGAACCATCCAGCCACGCTCACCCGCTGACATGTCAATATTCCCAATCTCACATTTAACGAGTTCATTGCCCCCTAACAATTTCATTAAACGTTCCCCCTATACAATCTGCTGTATTTTAACGCAAGCGCAACATTAAGGATTCTCTATATGCACGTCATTATCTGCAAGTATGTATAACATGTACATGTTTATACAATACAATATATAATATATTATGTAAAACTAGCATTTACGCGTATCATCTCCCATTTGCGGTTTGAAGGTAAATAGTAATCAATCAATCTTTACTAAAAATCTTTACTCTGCTAAATTTCATTAAAATCTATTCGGCCGTTCTTGCGCGGTGCTCAGTGAAACTTGCAAACAAACCAAGACACATTCACTAAACGATTTTTACGCATCGTTTTAACCATTTATCTCCTTATTAATAAACGTGGGTTTGCGATGGTACAGTTACACCATGCTTTGTCTTCTTCTTTCAAATGTCAAATTACTAATGACAGAAAGAGATAGATCGGTGTATAACTATTCACCCGCTAAACCACGTTTAGTTATAAGGGGGTAAGAATCAAATTATTGTAAAACCTGTTTTTATAACAATCAAAATATTGAACCAATCGCGAATGCTAGTTTCATTCTAAATTCAAACTCAAATTATAGTATACAATGTAATTGGCGGGTTATAGCAGTTCGTTCGAAACGAGTTGGAAATGCAGACTAGCGTAATTAAGTTCGTCTCGGTCGCAGGCCTTTCGATTCACAATGAGTTCGATTCTGGCTCCGGCCCCACACAAAACCGTCAACGGAGCTAATGGCGTGTGCATAATTCGTACAAGTCTCTCTGCTCACGAATAACTGGCAAATTTTAGAACGAAGATTTACTTAGCGCGTCTGATTCGGCACTATCGAAACATTTTGGGATGTGTGCCAGACCGGAATAGGTATCGAATTGGGGTTGTTGATAAATATAGTGAAGGATTATTAGTGTGTGTAATTTAGAAGTAGCTATAGAAGAAAATACAAAGCTTGTTTTAAGTGCGTTTAGTTGTGGGATTTCAAACTCCTGTAGTAAAATGAAACCCATTTTTGATGACAAACTAACAATCTAGTAATAGGAATATAATCTTCTACGAATAGGAACCCCGCTAGTCGTTCTAACTAGGTTAAAAGATTTTTACTAGGAACTGCTTACTGGGCTTTTGTCAATAGTTTAATGGGTCGTATGACGACGATAATGACGTTTACCATTCGCAACATTCAACATAATGTTACATAATATATATATATATACCATAATTTATCGCTTTTGACGTCCCACTCCTGGGCACAGACCTCCCCTCACTACGGGGGGGATTCAGGCCGTAATCCGCCACGCTGGCCGAGTGCGAGTTGGCGGATTTCACATGTTTTTCTAAAATTGGTTACATTTTCTAAGACATGCAGGTTTCCTCACGATGTTTTCCTTCACCGTAAGTAAGTGATATTCATATAGTAATTATGATTCGCACAAAGATTGCGAAAAACCCAGAGGTGCGAGGCTGGGTTTGAACCCAGGCCTTGGTGCCCGCAAGCCGCGTGCTTAACCAGTCGGCTATCACTGCTATAACGGTAACATAAATATTAAAGTTAAATATAACTCACAACATATTACAGTAATATTATATTAAATTCATGGTACACAACACCTGTCATTCGCTACGTAGCCTTTTGCCAGCATGTGAGTAGGTATATAGGATATAATGTTTCCAACACAAATCAAAGTATATTTATTTCCCTGGCAGCCAACGCCCTCCGAAAGTTATAATTAATGTGTAAATCTGCTATCGCGCAGCCTTCAGATATTGAGTTATAAAAAACAAGTTGTTAACATAAATTGGAAAAAAATATGGTAGGTAACATGATTTTTTTATTACCTGTCATAAGCTCTTTATGATTATTTGAGCGTTCAAAATACATAATAAAATTTTAAAGGCTATTCCCTGTGAAGTAATCTAACGAAATTACGCGATATAAAATGGGATTCATATCTAAATAAATTGGGTCCAGCGGAGCGAGCGCCCCTTACAATAGCAACTATTTTTATGACACATTTTTTATCAATTTCTCAGCGAGTGTATAATAGAGTGGTATAAATAATATCGTGGATACAATTTTACTGGTTAAAAGTGTTATGTGGCGAAACAGTCTCTTTGACCCTAGCTTTGACCTGAACGAAGCCTGTGATCGATATTGAAACAGACATACCTACGTAGTGAATACTAATTGTCACGTCGCGTCTCCCCTCACACAAATCACAATTTCATTTCACGTGAACTGTGGAATGTGACGACATAATTGAGGGGAAAGGTTTTGATGCTTAGTTTTCAGGTATACGAACAATACACTTAATCAAACTAACTGTATAACAATTATTGTAATGGTCATAATGCTTTAGCAAGGCAGAAATATCTTAATAGTTTCTTTATTTAGTTGTGATTTATCCACAACATAAAAATTTTATAGTCCATACTGCATTCTTGATGACATCTTTGCCAATGTATGAAGGTTTTTACTATAAACACCGGTTGTTTTGTTATTTTGAAATTACTATAGTAAAGCTTAATGTTGCCTGCAAAAACCTTTTAGTTATAGAACAGTATTCGAGTACACAATACGAGGACGCGAATTATGTATAACTAGCTGTGCCCACGGACTTCGTCCGCGTAGTATTTAACGTAACAAAAATTTCGGGATTATCGGGATAAAAAGTATCATATATCGATACCTCCCACGTAAGTTGTTGTATCCCCAAAAACGTAATTTTACAGGAGAGCATTTTAAAGATTCAAATTGCTCTAAAAACTGCATTTATTATTGTATATTTCTGAAATTTGGTATATAAGTTTAATTTATAGTATTCTTGACTATGTAGAAAGATAATTTTGGAAAATATTAATATTAATATAAAAATATTAATATTTTATGAGATATTGTTCATACAACATTTCACTGCGGAGTACAAGCTGCGCCCGTTGTTGTATGTCATACTTACAACATTTTACTGCGGAGTACAGGCTGTGGCAATTGTCGTATCTCATACTTGCAACAATATACCGCGAAGTTTAAATTTCGTCAGTTGTTGTATGTGACAGTGACCATATAAATCTGACATAAATTTGAGTGTGTTATTGCACGTGAACAAATTATAGGTAAAGAAAATAAAAATTAATTATGATCTAGGATAAATGTCTTCATTTTAGTAATAGGACATATTTAAAAATAATGTTTTTTTATATTGAATTTATGATAAATTCAATTAGTAATTTCTTCCATTACTCTGTAATAAAATTAATCTAAATGAAAATACTGATAAGGTTATTTAGAAACAAAATAAAAATAACAAAAAATTAAACATAGCTACATTTTCAAATTTAAATCATTTTAAGAACATAAAATATAATCATAAAAAACAACATATCGAAACATAAAATGAAGATAACTAGAAACCAGGTAACCAGTTGTAATTATCGGCAGCGTAGCCTTTAATCAGTAAAAAACGAAGCAAATAAAAACGCCGCATAATTAAAATAAATATAAATAACTTAAAAAAGAAAATATTAATTTACCTCCTAATGAATTCTGAATCAGAAATAATCATCATTATGAGAGCCAGTAACAAAAGATAGACAGACTCCTGAAAAGTCATGATAAGTGGCTGGAATAATTCCACTGTGAAAGAGACTCATTAAGTCATCATATTTTGCCTTTGTTAAGCGAATATGTTTGGAATAGAGACGGCATAGCTCTGCCATACTATTTCTTTGACGTCATCGGGTATTGGTATTAATGGCAATAGCATTACTGTCTACCAAATCGTAACGATATAATTATTTTTATATTAAATATCAGCAGACTGATACACCAACTGTATCGTCCCAAACTAAGCAATTCTTGTACTATAGGTACAGTAAAATAGACTGGGAGCCATCCCAGTGACACCCAGACCAGGGCAAATTACGAAAACGCTATTTCCGATTTTTTCCCCGACGGGAGTCGAAACCGCAACCACCATATGCAGTGAGACCAGCGGCCTGCGTTCGAACGAATGCAGTCGTCAATTTTAAAAGGATTTTCGGCTCTTCTATTATGTCGGTCCATTTAAATACGTCTCCACTTATTATTTACGACCAATTACGCCCTTCTTAGGACTAGTCCCTCAACATAGGTTTAGCCATGCGCTTGAACGCACGGAAATTGTCCCTGGTTTCCACAAGGTCTGTGTAATAAACTGCTCCAGATGTCACTTGTAGGCTATTTAGCATAGTAGTCCGTTCGTTGTGCCAGAGGCTGCACTCCCACAGGATGTGAAGGGCAGATTGTTCATGATTGTTTTGCGGCGTCGAACATTGACAGAAAGGAAAAGTAACCGATTTGAAGTAGAATAATTTGCTCCTAAAGTTGCCATGTCTAGTTATAAATTGAGCCACACAGTGGTCCACCTCCAACCACGCTCTCTCCAGACGTTTACTTACGCATGGAAACAATTGGTGGAAGTGGCGGCCCTTCGTTGTTGAATCCCATCTGGATTGCAATTCGGTCAGAAGATCTTTGTAAAGGACAGATATCGGACTAAATAATCTACCGATTTTAGAGCAGTCTCGCGGTTTATGGAACTCGGTGTACATGCTCTCTCTAGTAGAAGATTTCACCCAATTACGCCCGTTCAAAAGTTATTTTTAGTTATAAAAATCACTATGCTTAATTTCTATGACATTATATTGTCTTCCATCCTGGTTAGCTCATCTAACCAAGCTAAACCATTCCAAAGGTGTTATAAGTTTATTTTTAGATAAACGTTCTATGACAGCGTGAAAGCTGTCACCCTCTGCTTGTGTGTGACCTTTTTCGAGAAAGGTATGTTTTATAGTTATGTTAAGTTTATGAGCAATATATACATAAAACGCAAAGACAATGCGATTGCGGTTCTGGCCGGCACAATTATAAGACCAGAACCTAATTTCGGTCTTTGACAATTCAAGTAATTAGGGGTAGTAGGTAAGAAGTAGTATTAACGTTGTGTAAAGATAGTGGCACCGACTCCAAATGAAATAAATTACAAGGTTCTTACATTTCTTACATTACATTTCTAGCTTTTTAGTGCACCCAAGTTATTGGATGTCGGTTTATTTTTTTTAATTTAAAATATGATATATTAAGCAAAGCATTTTAATACCCAATTTTAGAAATTACTTTCGACATACAACAATGAATTGAAGTAAAAACAAAGTAATAGCAACGTAAAATATAGTATGTGACCATACAACAAACTTTTGAATAACAACTCCCGAAGTAAAATGTAGTATTTATTACATACAACAATATTTTTATTTATATGTAAACGTAAAATGGTGCATGTATTACATACAACATTTTTCATGAACGCTCAAACGACGTATACTGTTGTAAGTAATCTATACAATATTGTAGGTCGGTTGAAAGTCCGGCGTAGTCTGTTTTATGTGACCAATACGACACGCGAGCGCGCGATTCCCGCTCTCCCGCAACCCGCGTATACCATTGCAAAGGCATATACAACGTTGTAGCCCGTTCTCCTTAAAAAGTTACAACAAAATACGTCTGGAAAAACCTTGAAAAATTCGTGTTTTCATTATTTTTTCACTTTGAATGCATTAAATAATACAAATTAGGATAGTTTTCAGTAAAAACGCAAAATAGCATTTTTGTGGCATACAACAACTTACGTGGGAGGTATCGATATGTTAATCCCGGTTATAAACTATCTGTGTTCCAAATTTCATCCAAATCCGTTCAGTAGTTTTTGCGTGAAGGAGTAACAAATATACATACATACATCCACACTCACAAACTTTCACATTTATAATACTTACAAACACAGGTGACTCTATCTGCCCTACAACAAGCTAGAACTCTACCAACTTATATCACTTCAGGAATTGTTTTTGCTACTTAATGAGCGTACATAGGGAAGTTATAGTGGACTAGAATAACATAATATGAAAGGTCGCGGTTGGGTCTCAAAGGTTTTACGTAATGTTTTCGAGTCAGACCCGCAATTCACAAATGGCCTACCGCGAACCACCGCGCAATAATTAAGTGCGGCATGGTTGTACCGCGCCGAAACGAACAAGAATGTTGATAACGACCGCGGTGAGGATGCAAAGGTGTCTTTTAACTTTAAGTATTTTTACAACGTAACTACATGTACACAATGTATACCACGGCCAACGAGACGCGATACGAAACGATAATAATGTTCAAGTCCAATTCGGTCACCGCCTTGTTCACTATCTTTCGGGTTGATTTTATAAATTGTGGTTCGTAAACCGTAATGTAAATAAAATAATACAACTGCTTCAATAAAATAATCTATTCATCTCGTATTTCTTCTCGTTGGCCGGTGGCATAGGTACAACATGGATTCCATCCGCCGTAGACCATTAGAGCAGGTTGGAACACTAAACGACTGTTACCAGTACATCAAACAATCGATTGCGGCCCTACCGGTCTGATAGTGTGCAGTTAGTAGGCAGTAAACAGAATGATTTTTTTAACGTTAAGTATTGTTCCTTTATTTCTTTAAATTCCACTAAATGTTAATCTTGCATGTAACCCATCACTCCAGCGAGTGTTGCGGACAGCGTCACAGCTGAACAAAACCGAGCGACACGTGACAGAAACGCCCCCTGGCGGTACTTACGCTGCGCTCTGACGTCACCACCGCCACCAACTTTTAATAGAGTTAAAATGTACGAATCCAATTTGAAACTCTGATAAATATGTGATAATGTACAGGCGGGGAATTAACTCATTCGTGCGATACACAAGGTATTACGTAGCATTCTATTTTTGTGATAAAACCTTCCCACTTTTTGTCGCCCACACCTCTATTAAAAGTGGCAAGCGTCTGATGTTAACCGCCCGAAGGGAGAAGACGTCGTTAACACTAATTTTAGTTGCCTACATAATTCCAAATTAATTGTAAATAACGCGCTTTGTTTCCCCGCTTATAAATCTCTTAAAATATGCTTAAACATCGCAGTCCGTTTCGTTGTTCCTATTTGCTTTATTAAATTTCACCCCGAGCAGTCTTCAGGAGGGAAATTTATTTCGCTGCTCGCGAGTGGGGTGTGTTTCATTATTCTTCGGCTAAGCCGCGGATTAGATTAGCAGGCTCTCACGTTGCTCCTTGTCAAGCAATGCATATTACATGAAGTGTGAACTAGCCACGTTTTTTATGTATTACTTCAAAGTAACGGCATGATTCAATCTTGTTTTTTGCTGATGTCAGCAAAATTTGCACGTTTCATTTCCTTGCTTATATGTTTTCTTGTTCGTTAGTAAACTCTTTTTAAAATCATAATTGCCTCTTTATATAAACATACAATAGGTAGTAACATTACGAACATCCGTTCATATTACCAAACATTGACAGCAACAAGATTATTCGAAAGCCTGAATTTGACGTCAAGTCCATTTTCTATAAAAATGTAATATTCCGTTTCAATTATCTTCGCGGATTTGCGACATTGATCCTGTCAGAACACAAAATGACGTCTGAGGAGCGAAACAAATAACCGGGCCCCAGGACCGACCCGCGGAGACTCCACACATGACGAATATGGGCCAAAGGGGATTATGATAACAAATATACCGCGATGAAGGGGTCCAATTCTATTTACTGAGCGGCAACGATATTGAATTTGATGTCTGCGATAACGCCCTCAAGGATTCCTTGATTTTTTTTCAAATACTGAAAGAGCCTTGGACCTTGCGCTCATTTCTAATGTACGAAAGCACCTAAAACATAACTAACCTAAAGTCTGAAATACTCACATATGCTAATATAATGGCATACTGCGAGCAATAACTCATCATCGATCTTTGGCGAAAATGGGTGTTGAAAATGATGTTGCTTTTAGTCGTCGACAAATCAAGCACCACCCACCAACTAAACCAAGAAGACGAAAAAGCAAGATTTAGCGGACGAGAATAATAAGAAGCTAAATTGTGCAATATACAGGGTTACTGGTAATTAAATGTATTCCTTACAGGGTGTGACAGTTGAGCTAAAGGAGGTCATTCACAGGGACTCCATTGGAATTGGTCCACATTGGTGAACGAATTCCAAATTCGTGGTGGATTTTGGAATGTTTGGAAATCCAACTATCGGAGCGAAGCCTTTGAATGGTTTTCCATATTCACGATACGTTTTTGGAGAGTTGGATTGGATCAATTCCAATGGTGTCTCCATAAATGACCTACTTAAAAATCTATCACACACAGCAAGTAACCTTTCAATCCTAGGTCCTATAGATCAACTCTCAGTGTCATCATTGGCCATCATTGTCGATCCTGGCTTACAGGTGGAACAGTGATGGGAGCGTGAGGTGGAACTAACAACTTAAAAAGTAGCCCTGTATAATCTAAAAAAAAAACAGTGCTGTCTAGGGACGCCCGAAAGAAGTGAAGTGAAGTGATAGTATAATGGTTAGGACGCCGCAGCTACCACTCTATATACCTATATACATATATCGTGTAACGCTACTGACGTCTGACGCTTAGCACGCATAGCGGCCGCGCGGCAAGCGCCCCGTACGTTCGTATAGAAGCTTCGTTTCAAAAGATCATAAGTTAAATACAAGAGTGCATATAAAGTGAGCACAAGCAAAGTCATAAAACAAATAGCATCAGTAAGTAGGGGAGCAGACGGCTGGCACACGACGAGTGCAGTTTGCGGCGATAAAATGCTCCAGAATTATTCCTACCTGCCATCTGTCGCCACCGGATTCCACCGGCGACGTGATACGTGTCCAAAACCTATGTAACCGCCGCTTATAGCTCCGGATTATGCTTTTGTCTACTTCATAAGGCTTTTTGTACCTTCGCTCAGAAAAAGGCATGTTATTATTTATGTAGAATACACATCGTTTTTTTTTAATATTGAGCTATATTCTAGGACTATTTACGACGACTAAATATTTTCTTTCCAGTCTTTTTTGTCATTAGTATTAGTATCGACTTCCAATCAAATCTTATTTGCGTGAAAAGTATTTGCACACAGAGTGTTGTCACCTTCTGTTCTTCAAGAGTCTACTAGGGGAACTGTAAACAGGTAAGTTATATTAGATCAGAATCAGATGTTGACTGAATTATTCAGATGTATAATAACCTAAGCAACTTTAATTATTCCATGCTAAAAGAATCATTACGATTGGCGAGACAGGTATCAGATTCAAGTAACAGCTTAGTCAGAGTACCTACTCTTGAAACATCAAAGCAACATTATGTATATTTATTCAATAAACTCGCGAAAAATATTCAGTAAGGTTGCGTGAGAGTAACTGATGCGATTTTCCCCTTTGTTCTCATTTTCCGTCCCATATTTTTGTTTTCAACTTCAGTGAATATTTTTATTACATTTTCTTGTCTCTCAACACACGAGTTATTCTCGCGTATACTACGGTTTTACACGGCTTCAGAGCGTGTTCGGCCGCAAAAAGTTACAGACACTATTCCCGCCGCGTTACATGCGTAAATAGACTCTCGCCTCCCGCCATAAGATTTAGTTTATAGCCCATCAGACAAATGCAGGTTGTTCAATGGTAACCCTCCACCATGTAAAAGGAATCTTGTTAGTATAGTATACCTGTACCCACAGATATAGATTAACATAGATAACGCAAGTATCTTTTTAACACCTACTGTGACGACACAGCCGAAATTTAGTGACGGGAAATCTAAACCGATGCACAGACACCGATGCCGCCGATACCCCTCCGCCCGCTACGATTCTCTCGAGTGATTATCTCGCTCATACTCATATTTTTTATATTTGTGGTCCCGCTCGCTCACAAGTTAGCGGCGGCCAAACCTTGACGCTTGGTCGGGGTTCGGAGACGCGAGTTACATGCATTTGCGTTGTGTGTAAATCTATATGTAAATCTATATCTGTGCCTGTACCTATAAGAGTAAGTTCAACAATAGTGTACTACGGCTTAAAGAATAGGTGTAGCCGGCAAAAAGTTCCGCAATGGATGTTACATTTCAGACCCGGAAGCAATAAAACCGATCGTCACTATTTCGAACACATTTCTTCTTTGATCTCATACCTGGCGCAGGTAAAAATCGAATAATGTCCTATGAAAAATTCACAAATGCCTGACGATTTCTGGCCGTAAAATTTATATGTAAAGATTGTGTGGAAACGCCTAGTGACTCGCGTTGACTCAACCCCACAACTTCGATGTTATGTTATTCATGAGTATATACCGCGTGAAAGAGAGGGGTTGAACGACTATATCTAAATTATTTCCGCCGTCGTTGCTGTCATACCTAATATTTATTATCCATGAAACTTACCTTCCTGTTCCACGTGTATTCAAATAAGTATACCCTTGTAAAAATAGATTGTGAACGAAATATCGCCTTACGCGTTCTAAAAAAAATTAGTCGGTAAGTAACCTCCGATCGATTCAGATTCCGATCAGTATCAGTGATAGTAACAGATTGTATGATGCATTTGTAAAGGCCGTTTAAGTACGCCTCTAAAGGTCTGCTAGTGCGTTGATGAACTCAGACGAATGAGAGTAGTGCTATCTTAGCACGGGTGAATGAAATGAAACCTGTCTATCCATTTGTGTGTTTACGAAACCTCATAGCAGTGTCTTGGTTCGCCGCGCACCTTCATGCTGCCGACCCTTATCAAACGTCCTCCGATCGCGCCGGATTAACCGGACAAATGGAATGTGTAATTATCTCTAGCTAACTAATCACATTTAACATATCCCGTGTGTTACATCATGTGCTAATTGCTTTATTATTGAAAGGTAAATTGTCTAATGTTAAACTAGCAAATATAATTTAGTTTAATAAGTACTTAGTTAAATCGGTAGATAAATAATAGTTGAGTTAAAAAAATAAACGATGCGTGTCTCTGAAAATTAACCTTATTAATACATACCATTTTAAAATCTGGTTTGTATAATCGTTAAAAGATACCTATTTGGGACGCCAATGTGTTTTGAAATATATCTTCCTAGCTATTTAGGCATATAAGGTCTTATTTTAATAATACTCGACATTTTGCATATCGCCCTAGTAAAGGATGACGATGATGTATTTACCGCAAAAACCAACATCTGATGAATTTTTTCTAACAGTTAACCTTACCAACCAGCTGCCGACCAATATAAAATAATTATCCATCAGTATATTTTTTGTTTTGTAGATGGGTTTGCTCTTTAGCATTTACTAAGACGCTAATATAATACCTTATATTAGATAGATATTAATTACTATTTCATTTCTTTCGAATAGCCTACTCCAATATAAGTACCTAACCTAAAAAAATAATTATGTAAACGACACATATTTACATACAAGTAAACACACACGAAACCATAATTGCATTCTCCTCCGTTAATTGAGTGTCTGTGGCGATTAACAAAAAGCCAATATAAATTAACGATGACGCGGAAATGTTGCTTTTAACATCACTGCCTCGCGTCACTCATATCGGATGTTAAATTGGTTACACGCGTGGTCGGCTGACCCTCGGCCTGGGCCAAACAAACACGCCGGACTCATTCATTTACGCCCAAAATTATAATGTTGGTACCTCGTATCCAAGACTAAAATAAATCTTGGATTGCTGCATATCTTTGGATCGATCTTCTATCCGCGCGCCCACGCGAATGCGGTCTACTGTTAGTTATTGCTACAATTGACCTGCAAAATAGATTTTAATATATAAAAAAAACCGAGCAAGTGCACATCAGGACATGCACAATGAAGGCTTCCGGACCCATTTCAATAGGGAAGATTTCGCGTATCTATAACCAAAGTAGTAAAACAAAAAAACAAAGTTGGTGTTTGCGGGTGTTTTTTGAATCTCAGTATTGAGTTTATTCAGAAATAACGGGGAATCAACTTCACTTTAACTTGGTCGGCTGTAGCTCGTGATTTAGTGAACCCATTTCTCCGGTTATAATTTTAATTGCAATGTAGTGTCATGTGCTAGTGTCCTAATTTTTTCTAGATTTTCTGTACAGTGTTTCAAGTTTTTACACCAAAATCTACCTTAAGCCGCGTTTTCAGCTTAAAAAAATTCGGGACCCCAATGCAAACTGTTTACCCTTATTTCACACACTTAGGGATGGACTTTCATAAAACGCTGAAAATTATATTTTTTATGTGTAATGTAACCTTAATACTAATTTTCACGGCTCTAAGTTGAGCTTTTTTTACCCATACAAACTTTCATCCCCTATTTTATACACTTTGGGGCGGAATTTTACAAAATCCTTCCTTAGTGGATATTTACGATATGAAAGGTACCTACTGCCCAAATTTTATGATTCTGATACAAGCGGTTTCGGCTGTGCATTGATTCCTTTGTTTTGATTAGTGAATTTGCAAAAAGTACCAAAATATGCGATATAAATGGCCGTATCTTTTAATTGCGTTGTCTTAGAAGTCTAATTTTTTTACACCTACAAGGGAACATAGCGTTTGATATTTGATATTAATTTCAACTTGATAGCTTTATCCGTTTCGAGACAGACAACAAAGTGATTCTATAAGGGGTCCGTTTTTTTCCTTTTAAGGTCTGGAACCCTAAAAAAAATCTTGACAGACAGACAGACAGACGGACGACAACAAAGTGATCCTATAAGGGTTCCGTTTTTGCCTTTTAAGGTCCGGAACCCTAAAAAACAGCAAAAATGTACCAGAAAAGATTAAAACATATTTACCGACTATGACGACTAAATCATAGCAATTTTTATGCTGCAGAGAACGACTCTACAATTAATTAATTTACTAGGTACAAATACAAAGTTATATCTTTTTTATATTCTTTGTTATGTTCACCTAAATCTACACCGAGAGAAAAACTAAAGACAACAAAATGGTTTTTGTAGTTCCTGGTATCTCTTTTAGTATTTTATACTAAACGTTTGAAATTACAAATGAAATATTTTATTAAACATTATTTAAAAATACTCCTGCTGGTTACAGCTGGTCCAATCAATTCTATGATAATGTAGGTACCTAAACACCGTGAGACCGGTCTTAAGTCCGAAGCTTGAAATATACCCCTCTTTTCTGCAATACCCACGAGACATTTCTATATTTGGCATATCTTTTCTTACGCAGGTCCTTATTGTAATTTCTCTGTAATAACGCCTCAGACAAAGGAAAAAACTTTTCCACTCTCATTAATTATCAGGGAATAATAAGGCTTATGGACATGAGAACGTTCGGGGTTTATTATTCGATCGACGCAACAAAGAGTTTGCTAACAACAAGGTAAAGTTTGCATTGCGCCTACGCCCTGAATTCCAAATTCGACGAGGAACGGAGCGACCGCGGCCCTAGTCACAATTAACTGCCGACATGTTTCAATTTCCACCGTTGGCTAAATACTAAATCCTTGGTTAATATTCTAGTTGGAGACTTCGCCGCTTGAGACATTCGGAGCGCTCGCAGCCGCTTTGATTCGCGTGCCTTTAGAACAACGGAACGGAATTGCTCGCGATGAGTCTGGAACTTTGCAGAATGTTGCAGACGCCTATAATGACTGTAGCGGCTCAATTTCTTTGAAGTCAATTACGCAAGTTCCGCTGCAAAGTTTTATATCGACCGCGATCGGGTTCTCTTTCTATTTTTTATTTGTTGGAAATTAAAATCGTATCTTCCAGGTAATGGGAATTGTGGAATTTAAATGGTACATTTTTATTCTAGACAAGAATTTACCCGGATAGAATTTGAAGTGAAAAATGTTATCTTTATTACAGAGTATAACATAACTTATTATAAATTATTATTTACCTAAATCCGTACACCCGTTTATGCGTGGTGATTTGTTAAACGTATAAACAAACACTTTCGCCACTATGATCTAAATATATATAACTCAAAGGTGACTGACATAGTGATCTATCAACGCACAGCCCACCACTGGACGAATCGGGCTGAAATTTGGCATGCAGTTAGATGTTATGACGTAGGCATCCGCTAAGAAAGGATTTTGATTAGTTCTACCCCCAAGGGGATAAAATAGGGGATGAAAATTTGTTAAGTTAAACTTCACGCGGACAAAGTCGCGGTTTCAGCTAGTATTAATATAAAATACTAACTTAGAACATTTCTGTACTTACAATAATATTAATTGAACACAGTTAATTAACTCACTGCTAGAAATCGTAATGCTGACCTCTTCAATTACAACAAACATTTTATGATATCTAGAAAAACATAGACATTGAAATGAATAGAGCCTCCACAGCGGTCACAATGCATTAGCGTATTTACGCAGCGAAGTTTCCGGCAACAAAGATTAATAAACCTGTAAGCAGCGGGCCCTAAATCCACAGCGTTGGGCTAACATAAATCAGGTACGACATTACTCTTGTACGCACATAAACTTGTTGAAATTATGACGAGCCCGACCTGTGTGAGGATCCCTTTGTTTTACTGCCCGATGACACTCCAAGTGCCTTGTGCAAACTTTGCGGCGCGGGCCTGCCAGACAGGGGCGGTGAACATCAAACTCTACACTTTCGGAATATTAATCTCTTGTCTTTGTTGCAAATAAAAAATACTTTCATTACCCAGGCTATCATTCTACACGTACAGTCAATATCTGAACAAAGTTATCTTTTGTTCATTCACTGGTCCTCAAAACGCGGTACCGAAGCTAGCAATAATACAACCAACTTCTATCATGCACTGGTTTTTAATGGTTAATTAATCTTAATTACACTAGAACATAGGTATTTATCTATTGACCTTAACACCGCGTTACAGATTTGGTTCAAGATCGTACAGCGCCATCTATCGCGGAAGGGTGAACTAACATATTATTCATTATGAACTTAACAATTAACAATCTTAAACATTCCGCCCACCAAGGACCTAGTGGTCCTTATGTCAACTCCGCCCACCATAATGACAGTGACTAGGGTCACCATTGTAGCCGTCAGGCTACAGTTATAATGTTTACAAAGTAAATTTTGAACTTAGAACTAAACAATTTACAACTTAAAATATTTGGTAAATAATAAGTTACTACTGAGTAATAGGTAAAATGCACAATTTAGAAACAGGTCTTTTTATTAACGATTGTTTAGTACGCAATGTAACTACTCGCGTAATATTGTCCGGACCGGGATGCTTATCTACTATTCTTGCCCATAGCCATTTACTAGGCGGCAAGTCATCCTCTTTCACTACTACCACATCCCCAATATTTGGCTCCGGTTGTTGACTTGCCCATCTATATCGATGTAAATACTTGGTCAAATGCTCCTGTGACCAACGACGCCAAAACATCTGCAGCATTTTTTGAGTTAAATGCCACCTGCGTAAATTGGATACATTTGCATTCTCAAAATTGTAATCTGGTACGGTTACCAACGGCTCTCCAATCAGGAAATGTGCCGGCGTTAAAACATCTAACGCATCGACTTCCGAATTTAATGTGGAAAGAGGGCGAGAGTTAAGGCAAGCCTCAATTTGGGCTAGTAGCGTGGATAATTCCTCGTAAGTTAGGGTAGAGTCTCCTATAACACGCTTTAAATGGAACTTGACTGACTTTATGCCTACCTCCCATAAACCTCCGAAATTTGGTGCTCGAGGTGGTATAAAGTGCCATTTTGTTCCATTAGAAGCTAGTAATTCTGCTAGTTCCTTTATAAATGAAGATTTCTCTGAATGAAATAAATGTGGGAGTTCTCGGGCAGCTCCTACGAAATTTGTTCCATTATCACTGTAGACATCCGTGCATAAACCACGGCGAGAAACAAATCTTTTGAATGCGGCCAAAAATCCTTGAGTGGTTAAGTCACTCACCACTTCCAGATGCACGGCGTGAGTTGCCATGCAAATAAATAAGCACACATACCCCTTATAAGCATGATGACCGCGTCCTTTCGTAGTTCTGATGCTTATGGGACCCGCATAATCCACTCCGCAACATTTGAATGGTCTCGAGGGGCGTGCTCGAACATCGGGTAACTGACCCATTAGCTGCGTTGAAGTTTTCGCTGAATTTTTGCAGCAACTAACACACTTCCTACAATATGCCTTTGATAAGCATTTTGCCCCAATAATATAATAACGTGTGCTTAAATAGGCTAACATGAGTTGCGGTCCTCCATGCAACGTTTTCGTATGTGCATCGGCGACGATGAGATTCGTTAAATTCGATTTCTTTGGTATCAGAATAGGATGTTTGCGGTTCACAGAAAGCTGAGAGTGTTCTAACCTTCCTCCAACTCTTAGAATATTATATTTGTCGAAGAATGGATTTAATGACTTCAACGGTCCCTTCAATTTACCTGTCCCGCCTTCCTTTCTCAGCATCGCGATCTCATTTTCGAACTCTTTAGTCTGACAATTTCTTATTGCACATTCTAAAGCTTCTTCTAATTCGTTGGTTCTCAGATAACCCTTAACATGTTCTCCTCGATATTGTTTTCTTAATTTTAAAAACCTTCGACAATATGCCACGACCCGTATTAGTTTGGTTAGTGACGAATATTTGTTCCATAATGTGTCTTCTGCCTCCACTGTAAAATGAACCTTTGATTCTTCTAGGTCGGTATGTAATAGTTTTGGCTTACAGTAGTGGATTATTTCGTTACTTAGAAACTCTGGGCCATGGAACCATAAAGCGCATTTTAACAGTTCTGACGGGCTAATTCCCCTTGATCCGAAATCAGCTGGATTCTGGTTCGAAGATACGTGAGACCATTGACTAGCATCCAGCGTAGTCAATATCTCTGACACCCGATTGGCGACGAATGTCTTCCAACGATTCGGGTGACTACTGAGCCAGGCAAGGACCACGGTAGAATCCGTCCAAGCTCGAATCTTAGCAGTATCGATTCCTAGGACAGTTGCGACTTCAATTAGAAGTCTAGTTAGCAGTACTGCTCCACACAGCTCTAACCTGGGGATGGATACTTGCTTAATTGGCGCCACTTTGGTCTTAGCGGTTAGTAGGGTAACATACACTTTACCTTCCCGGTCAATTATTCGGATATATACTGCCGCCGCATACGCCACCTTAGATGCATCGGAAAAACCATGCAACTCCACGACTTTGTCGCCTAGGTTTGTACCTTGCCATCTAGGTATCCTGACCTGTGCCAACAGTGGCAACTCGCTTTGGTAAGTCTCCCACTCTTTCAGTATTTTGCTTGATACTTCTTCATCCCAGTTTAAACCTTCTATCCATAATTTTTGGATAAGAATTTTCGCTATTATAACACAGGGTGCAACCCACCCCAGTGGATCGTATAACCTTGCTATGTGTGATACTATTTTTCTTTTAGTTACAGGTCCTAGTTCCAGAGTAAGATTCACCGAGTATCGGAAATCGTCTGTGCGGCGATTCCAGGTAAGTCCCAATAACTTAACTATCTCATCTTCTTTTAACTGCAATCCTTCACCTATCTCCCTTTGCGCTTCGTTTCCTTCCTTTATTTTATTTATTAACTTGTCTTAATTACACATCCATTTTTGGAGTTTAAATCCTGCTTTAGCTAATACTGAATTCATTTCTTTATAGATCCGTATGCCATCGTCTATGCTGTGGCACCCAGTTAGAAGGTCATCCATGTAAAAATGTCCTATTATTCTTTCAGCAGTGGTAGGGTACTCCGATCCGTGATCATGCGCAACTTGTTGGAGCGCCCGCACTGCGAGGTATGGTGCGGAAGCGGTACCAAATGTGACTCTTAACAAACGATAATGGGTCGTTTCCTCACCGGGTTCTTCTTTCCACAGTATACGCTGATAATCAACGTCTTTACTCGCCACCTTTACTTGGCGGTACATTTTTACAATGTCCGCTGCCAGACATATTGGATAATTCCTCCAACGCATTAACAGATGGCGAAGTTCCGGTTGTAATCTTGGCCCAACCATCAGGTGATCATTCAACGAATAACCATTTTTATCCTTACAGGACGCATCAAACACCACTCTTACCTTTGTGGTATCTTTGTCATTCCTGATCACTGCATGGTGAGGCAAGTATATCGCATTATTTTCCTTTCTATCACCTTCCGAAATCTTTTCCATGTGTCCCATATCTATATATTCATTAATTACTTGTTTATATTTTTCTTTCAGGTCCGGATTCCTCTTCAGTTTAGCGTGTAATGAATTTAATCGCCTTTCAGCTATTATTTTTAATCCTTCGCAATCTAAGTCTTCATGGGGAGAATCCCCTTTGCTAAACGGAAGCCTTACCACGTATCTGCCCTCAGGGTCTCGCGTGGTTGTGGCCACAAATAAATCCTCACACCTTTTCTCTTCTTCCGATAGCAATTTCTTCTGGTTGGTGGGTTCTGATTCTATCTCCCAAAACTTCTTTAATACTTCATTTTCCTCAACTTGAGCATGCATTACTACCAAGCTTGAAGTGATACACGCTGCAGTATCCACTATCCCTGACAGTATCCAACCTAGTTTTGAACACTGAGCTATGACCGTTCCTTCCAAATTTCTTTTCAACCCTTCTTCAATAATCTGGCTATAGACTTCAGCACCTAATAAAACATTTATTTTATTGGGCGTGTGGTATTGAGGATCTGCCAAATATTTTTCTTGAAGATCTTCCCACTTAACCTCAGTTACCCTTACAACTGGGAGAAGCGTGGTAATAGACTTCAGTACATACGCCTTGACTTGAATATTGAAGTCGGGATTTAATCTGGATCTCATATTGATTTTTACCATAGCTTTAGATAATATCTCCTTATTTCCTCCTACTCCCCGTATAATACGGGCAGAAGGAATTTTCTTTAGTTTTAAATACTGCACAGTAGCTTCTGTTATAAAGGAAGCTTGTGAGCCTTGGTCAACTAATGCCCTTATTACTCGGTACGTGCCATCTTTCGACTCAGCCTTTATTAAAGCTGTGGGTAATAAAACCGTATCATTCGATCTTCCTGTCGCAAAGCACGTAACCAGTGGTTGATCAGGCACACCCGCTTGATCACTCTGGGTTGTATTATTTTCCTTCATTGGTGTGCTCGGAGCACCTGCCAACGATACCCTATTATTTATATCTGAACCAGTGGACGTATTACCGCCTTGAGGGTGTAGCAGTGAATGATGACGTCGTTTACAAATTCGGCATTTCACGATGTACTTACATACCTTTGCGGAGTGGTTGTTACCTAAGCAATTGAAACAGATCCCTTTGGTCTGAACAAAATTACGACGAGCTTCAGTTTCTATTTTGCCAAACTGTTGACAATGTATTAATTTATGGGACTCGGAACAAAATGGGCATTCTAAATTATTTACATGTAAACTGTTCACCTTTTGCACATTTCCTTTAGGTTGATTTTGATTTTTATTATATCCAGAATTCGATTTATTATCTAAAAATTCTAATGCTCGGTAACGACTAGTTAAAAAGTCTGTAAATTGTTGAAAGGTTGGTAGTTCTTCAGTAGCATTCTGTGAAGTTACATTAAACTCCCATTGCTTCCTAGATTCTGGATCCAACTTTAGAGTGATTATATGGATTACTATAATATCCCATTTTGTTACCTCGATCCCCAGATTAGATAATGCTTTTAAACAATCGTTAGTAGTGTCAATTAGTTCCTTCAGCCCTACTGCAGATTCATTTTGAAGATTTCGCTGACTGAGCAACCTTTTTAATATATAATGTGACAAGTATCTTTTGTTGTTATACCGTGAATTTAACAGATCCCAAACACGTGCATAGTTTGCTTCCGAAATCGGTATTTGTCTGATTAGCTGTTCTGCTTCGCCAGACAAATAACCTTTTAAATATTGCATCCTCTGCACATTATCTAATGTTGGGTTTGTATGTATCAAAGATACAAACAAATCTCGAAACGTAACCCAGTCTTGGTAATTACCACTAAATACCGGAATCACTATTTTTGGCAATTTTACCTGACACTGCTTTGAATTCACAATCACATCTTTACTATTATCTTTTACTTCCTTCACATCAAAGGTTTCTAACAGAGTTGCCAGTTCAGTTTTATATTGAATATACATTTCTTCCGTGGAGCTATAGACATCTTTGATAACATACTGGCTTACATTTATTTTATCTGGTTCATATTTGGTGTATAAGTGACTATGATCACCTTCTAGTTGTTCCCACAATTTTTCCAAGCTATCTAGTCTGACTTTTATATAAGCGCAAGTAATCCTTTCTTTGGGCGACTTTTTAAAATTGACATAAGCTTTATTTATCCTAGTGGATGTATTTTCAAGTTTATTTAACAATAAATCCATTTTAAAGTATGACTTCTAAATACAAACTGAACTTAGAAAATTTACCACACTGTGCGAATACACCGAATAAAGGTAACAATTGAGGTCACTACTAATACACCAATACACCAAAGATAAATTAAAATAAACTAAATAATGCATACAAATTCAAAAATTTTACAAGTCCTTATTAGTCAACAATTAAAATTTCACAAGTGTTTAAACTAATTCCACTTTAAAAATAATTGGGCATAGGTTCCCCGTCATAACCATTTTTTAAAAACTATTCTAAGTCTAAAACTGTACTTTTAAAAATTAAAGTTCATAATTATTTACGTAAAACTTCAACTTCACTTTTAATCTTGCTTGAATTTAATTAATATGGTTTTTTAAAAATAATGTTCAAAAACTCACTTTTTCTTCTGGCAACACCACTTCACGCCCAATACCTTCTTTCCTCCGGGTATACACCTCCCGGCCTCCTCCAGGGACTCCAAACTCCCAGGTATCCGGTTGTCACTGCACGCCTCCAGGGACTCCAACAACTCCCTGCACCGATCTCCACTCCTCCAGGAACTACTCCCTGGTTCCTCACCACTTCTTCAAGCTGTGAAGATGTTCTGAGCAGCGACCCACTGCTCAGTAATACGCGGAAATCGCTGCTACGACAGCGAACAGCAACCAAAATCGGCGACGAAGGACCATTGAACAAAGTTATCTTTTGTTCATTCACTGGTCCTCAAAACGCGGTACCGAAGCTAGCAATAATACAACCAACTTCTATCATGCACTGGTTTTTAATGGTTAATTAATCTTAATTACACTAGAACATAGGTATTTATCTATTGACCTTAACACCGCGTTACAGATTTGGTTCAAGATCGTACAGCGCCATCTATCGCGGAAGGGTGAACTAACATATTATTCATTATGAACTTAACAATTAACAATCTTAAACAATATCAAAAGTAGCTTTGGTAACCTGTAGAGGCTCGGTGGCCAACGCGTCATAATATAATTACACCAGAAGTGTACTCGAAAGCAAACGAAGTATTTTAACAGAACTCATACATGAAGTAGAAGTAGTACTCTGTGACTTTAAAACAACAAAAAATCCGAAAGAGTAACTAACCCTATGAGCGCCATACTTAATCGTAAACCGAAACAAATATCAAAGTAAGCACTTAAGTAGTACGATGTCTAACTAGAAGTTAATAACACCTGGCGTTGTCTTTCCTCATAAAGTTTCCTATGTAAACTTGGTATCGTTCGTATCTAATCTGTTTGACCCAATTAATAAGTACCTATTAGAAACTCGAAAGAGTAATCCAATTTGGTCAAGATTACTGCTTTAATACCTCTTTTAACATTTTGCAGGCGGACTTCTTGTAGGTACTTATACGAACCTTCTTCAATGTTTAACCCATGTCGTGTTGTTTATACACCTGGGTGTAAATCGAATAAAATAATAACTTATGTGTTTTTTATAAGCATTATGGTAAGCTTGTGATACCTAAATTTTTTTTGCTAGACCTGCTAGACACCGACACTGTTACCTGCTCCTGTACGCCAGGATCGAGAATGGTGTCCAGCGATGACGCTAAGGTTTAACCTTCGAGGCCCGGAGAATCGCTAAATTGCGTCTGACCTCGCAAGAATTGAAACTAAAAACGAATAGGAGCAATTGAAAGATAGCATTGTCACTTTCCTCCGATACAAAGCAGGAGACCAAAATAATTGTATAAACTGATTTCCAAAGATACTTCTTTACAGTTATTTGAAGACTAGCTGTAAAACACCACGGATCGTTATTTGACTAATTGGACCTAAACTCGTGAGCTTATATTACTCGATCCCAATAATAGATTTGGATCTAGCTGCCAATATTAAAAGGGTATAGAAATAGACCCAGGAAAAGATTGCGGGACGATTTGGTCACCATTGCGGGAGATACGTGGCCCGAAACGGCACAAAACCGTATTTGTGGAGTATTCAGGCAAAGTACAAAGGCCTCTCCTTTGCTCAGGAGTGGGACACACAAAGAGAAAAAAATTAAATACGTCACAGGTATGCATCTAATTGTTGGTTATAAACTTTATTTCTAATCAGAGCAGGGTGTTCGCTATCTTCCCGGAGGGTCTGGCGGGCCCGGGATTATCCCGCGGCGGCCGCCGCACTGCCCTGACGCAATTAACTCTCGACATGTTTCAATCTACACTCGCAAATACGCCGACAACCGCCTCTATTGTCGGTGCGCCGCCATTGGCGGGATGTAGGTCAACATAAATATTCACCAATGTTCTAACAAGTTATAATTAAGCTTGGTGTCTTGGAAAGCCGCATATAAAATCTTTGAAAAAAAGGTTAATACAGCTACTAGCCGGCAATGCGAGAACAAACTTCTTACGCAGCGTTACATTGGGGTTACTATGTCGCTTGCAGTTCACACAATGGCAGCGTGATGGCGATGACGATGACGGTACGATACGATAACGTTAGAAGGTAGTAGGGCTAGTAGGGAAAGTACTGTAGATGTCATATGTCGCATTTTTTTATATAACAAAGACGGATACATGCTTACCATCCATCCAGATGTTCCATCCAACTGTAGCCTATAGATATATGCATATTGCATACACTTTTCTGACCTGAAGGGTTGTGGGATAGAGGAAGGGGAAGGAAGGGATTTGCAGAAATGTCTACTTCTTCACTCAGATACAGATGTATTAACACTAAACAAACATGTTTAATTCAGTATTTTTAAAATATGTGCTTTGATTAAAAAGATTTCAAGGTCTCAACCACGATGCCAACCTTTTTACCGTTACCTACTTAAAAATTAAAATAGTATACTAGGTATATTTAAAACATACACAATATTTACTCGATGTAAACAAACTCCCCGTAGTTTAGATAAAAACCAAGTGAAGCCATAAGTAGAAAAAAATACTCGAAATCGGTCAAGCCGTTTAGAAGGAGAATAATTTAGAACATATACATAACATTTACCATACAAAAAAAAATTAAAATAGATGTTGACCGAAGAAAAAATAGATGATTCTCACACCTACCCGATATGCACACAAAATTTCATGAAAATCGGTCGAGCCGTTTCGGAGGACTACGGCAACTAACATTGTGACCCGAGAATTTTACATATAAGATAGACTTGACTGCATTACTCGACCACTTTTATATAACATGATATTATAGCAAACATAATTTTTCACATTACGCTATTACCCTTAATATCCGACGTTACCGCCTAAGTAATTACGCTCCCCCTTTTTATGAGAGGAGATGGCGGCGAAAGTATAATCATGAACAAAATAATTCCCGCACAAAAACTTTAATGGACTCAATTAGCGTTCGTTCCGAATTCCGCGTCACAAAATTATTTTTAAATTTGAATGTATAGTAAAGAGCATAGTTTGTTATCCGAGGAGACGGTGGCGGCCCGCTGGAATTACGCGAGGCAAGGTAATCCACACGAGAATAACAATGTTTTCACTTTATTTTCACTTGTTTTTGCCCATTCCCACGAACGCTCCGGCGGGACAAATGGATACGACTGGGACCTTTGCCTTATTTACCGGTCGGTTTTTACAAAGTATTCCACGTTAAAGGTTTCAACATTTTCATTCTTTATAACATGACATTTTTTTATAAAATTGTGAAACGAATAACAATGTGCGCGTCTGTTTAATTAAGTTAATCTAGTCTGGATTGTCGAATGGTGAAATATCACGCCATTGATGTGGTTTCATTATGCAATTATGCTTATTGTGTTGATATAATTAGATATAATTAATGCACTGTTGGATCACGGTGCAGCGACCGGTAAAACAAAAATGGCGTAGATACTTCAAATCTGAAATACCTACTGAATATAGGAATGGGGGCTCAGGAAGCTCGGGCTTGAGCTATGTCGCTTCTAACACACGTGTAACGTAACGAACTCTTTACCTCATAGGAATCCCGTATCACTCACGCCACGTCCTCACGACACCCATTTCCCAGGCTTCCCCACTTATTTCCACGACAATGAGGGAAGGGTTCTAGTAAAATTACTTTCTTGAAGACCCCGCTCCGCCGAACGGTACCTCCTTTTGCAGTCATGATAATGTGTGATATATAGCGCGTACATTGCATTGTGATCTTACATACTATGCATATAGTGCCCAATTTATAGTAAAATATTATTATTATCGTGGGAAACATTATTTATTAATTTATTATAGACCGCGATGCGCCGATGCACGCTGCACTTTATTATTCCCGTGGCGTTTGTATCAGATAAATCAATTTAGTTAAATACTGTAATGTTGGGATAAACTACTGTTATGTATTAAAATACGAAATACGAGGCCCTACGAACTTAAATTGTTCAAATAACGCAAAAGTTACGAACACGTATGATGTTCATTTATTTGTGAAATGTAGCACGTCCTGTGAATTGATATTATAAACTTATATAGACCTCTATCAAGACTGGTTAACTTTGGTGAATTAAATTATAGCATCCCTGGGCACATTGTAAACAATATAAAACACCGTTTGATTTAAGATTTATGTTAACTTAATACAGTGTTCATTACAAAAAAAAGCAAATTCATAAGACTTTACAGTCAGTAAAACATAATTGCCCACTTTATAACGTATAATTGAAGTAATGAAACCAAATAAAACCAATTTCAACTGCTTGTTTCTCGGATCTGGGCCGCAAATTTTATATAATTACATGACAGCCCTGGACCCGCCGTGTGATGACCGGACCGGTCTCTCCGGACTGCCCCAACAACATAATACACCTACAATAAAAGGGAAAAACGTGCAGTTACCTATATTCTCCAAGTCTGTTATACATACTATCAAACAAATTCCACAAATTAAAATCCTAACTAGCATGGGTTATATTGTTATCTTATATTTACGCAAATACTACACGTTGAAAATAGTTAATATATTGAAAATAGTTTTATAGCATGGGTTACTCAAAATAATGATTCTCGTATTCAAAATACAACAATTTAACGAACAATAAGCAATAACAAATGCAATAAATAACTATCTAAGCCCATTAATATTCTGGAGGACGCTTCCACGGGATTATTACAGCAAACGTGCCGCCATTATCGAAACGAGACAGCGGGTGGGTAATTATAACAATTATGAGAGCCAACGCGAATCCGCCGCCGGTACACAACTCACGTCTGGACATAGTACCCACCGGTGGGCCGCGCGCCACTCAGTAAATAATTCAATCACTCCACCGGCCCCGGCGGAGAGCCCGCACGGCTTAAACGCACAAATATGCTAATTCGACCCTCCGATACTTGCTCACAAAGTTTAAAATTAAATTGAGATGTGATGATGATGACGGTGACGTTACGTCCGTAAGATTGCGCGTAAGGTGTCAATAGCCTGGTGGTTAGAGGGGCCACCATCGTAGCCGAGAGGTTCCGGGATCGATCCCGATCCTAGCCAATCAACTATTGACGTGGGCTCCTAACACAAGCATTAGCTGAGCTGTAGTGGCTTACGGGAATACTAGTAATGTGATCAACTCACATAAATAAATATCGTCAGACTGACACACCGACTGTATGGTCCCAAACCCAGCAAAGCTTGTACTATGGGTGCCTTACAATGGACAAACCAGGGCACATTACGAAAAGCCATTTCCGCAATTTGCCCCGGCGGGAATCGAACCCGTAACCACCATGTGCAGTGAGCCAAGCGGCCTACGCTCGAACCACTGCCACACCAAGCGCTCGTCACATTGCTAGTAATCTATAAAGAAAAAGGAAAAATGTGGACGAGATGACCTCTACATATTGTGTTTCCGGATTGTTACGCTATCTAAATTCACCACAGAGGGACCGCTTGCCAGGGTATTGAAATGTCACGATCAATAAAATGATTGCCAAAGTTAAGGTTGAAGCAGCAGATAAGTAGTGGGATATACATATATAATGTTTAAGTATACTTTTATTTATTTACTTTACTTTTATTCCACATTAATTAATAATAAAAAAACAAGAAATTTTCCAAAAATACATAATTATTCGTGTAGAACCTCGATCTTCCGCAAAATGTTCAAAGTTTCATAGTTCAAGTTCAAGCTAAACCCAAATGCTATACAAACTCCTTTTGTTAAATAGAACATAATTATCATGTGTTAGAACAGTAATTATCTCAGAAATACTCCGACGGCAAATGGCGAAATTAGTTTTCGCGAAGAACCGGATATAACGAAGATAAAACTTGTGGCATTCATTTATCTGGTGAATTACCTATTGTTGGGGTGTGTAGTGCGCTTCGGCGTTTTGTTCGCAACATCGGCGCAATTATGGTCGATATTAGCGTCAACATGCATGGTCTTAAGTTGTGAATACTGCACGTGTTGAAACAAAAACGGATCTAAAGATTATTTTTCAATTCTATGTTTATTGAGACTCACTTGAGCTCAGCCCTTCTCTTCCTCTGTCCTGTTCAGATGGTCAACGTACGAACAGTGCCTTTGGTATTGCAATTACCAATAAGCTACAGCAACCTAACATCAGGCGGGTCGAACGCTTATTTATCGACTTTGTTATACATCCTACTAATATTATAAATGTGAAAGTTTGTGAGTGTGGATGTATGTTTGTTACTCCTTCACGCAAAAACTACTCAACGGATTTGGATGAAATTTGGAACACAGATAGATTATAACCGGTATTAACATATATGATACTTTTTATCCCGATAATCTCGAAATTTTTGTTACGTTAAATACTACGCGGACGAAATCGGGGGGCACAGCTAGTTTAATCATAACTAATCCCAATAATGAAACAATAAAAAACTAATTATTAACCCGTATTAAACAAATAATAAAATAATTAAATATCGCCAGACTGACACACCAACTGTATGGTCCCAAACTAAGTAAAGCTTGCACTAAGGGTACAATGGACTGGGAGTGATCCCAGGGACACCCAGACCCGAGCAAATTACGAAAAGGCCGTTTCCGAAATTTTCCCCAGCGGGAGTCGAACCTGCAACGACCCGGTGTAGTGAGACGAGCGGCCTACGCTCGAAGCACTGCGCCAAACGCTGCGATGTGTCGATGTGGATCAAACGTTATTTCTGTTATCACTTTATGTGAGAAAAAAATAGCAGGGCTCTTATGTTTAAGTTGAGTATTAGTTGCATAGTACACAATGTTAGAATTACAAGTAAGTAATAAAACCATTATTAGATATGGCGAGATATCAAAAAGCCATAATGCCGTAACGTCTAAAGTTGTTGTAAAATTTTATGTTACGACCGCGTTCTGCCAAACCAAACTTTTGTTACGGCAATACCCAACTTTATGTCTGTCCACAGGTACCTATATACTTACAGATATATTTACCTTATTATATACTGCTCTATATTTACGTATGTGAACTAACTTTCCCGTGGCTCAGTCTGATCTATTATTCTTTTTTCTAGAGCTCAATCTCGAATAGCCATTGTGTTTTACATCATGTATTTTAAGTCTTACTCTAAGCTTTGTAATATTAATTCCACACTTGAATTCAGTTTCGTAGTTACCTATTACGTTATTGTTAGGTCGGTTTGAGATTGGCGTTTTTCGGCGCCTGTAGGCGTGTACAGGCCTATCGTCCTAGGTAGTGCAGGCGCGCCCTTTACCATACGTGCAACTCGTATGAGCGGTGTCGCGCTTATAAGCTCGTATAAGTGCGAGCCGTAGCACTAAATCTGACGCGCTTGTAACTTGCGCCTATATAATAATAATAACCCCCCCGGGGATGAACCTTGCCGTGGTGGGGGGGCTTAAAGAGAGGAGGTACCATTACCATGTCAGCACATCTTGACCATAAACCCCAGATGGGAGACACTATCATATAAAGCTTATAACACCTTGGCTTACCCTCTCCGAACTAATCATCCCAACAACAACCCTCATGGAGCAGAACAAAAGACATTATAATTTACGGTCGCTGCCCGGGGGTCGCCGGGGCGCACCTGGAGCCGGTGCTGGGTGCCTCAGTTCGCGAGACACCGGTGACGAGGAGCTGAGCAGGCGGGCCCTCGTCACACAAAATACTACAGCCGGTCGCCGAGAGCTGAGCAGGCGGGCTCGCGGCGTAGAAGCTACAGCCGAGTCATCATCGGGCGATGATACGCACTCATTGTTTTCTTCCATCCCTTCGACTCGCCCTTCATACATGACAAGGCGCACATCAACCTTGTCAAGTACCACCACGCTCGATGGTGTTGTGCAGGATGTCAATCTTGACTCTGAACCCGCACCCACCACAGGCATTTCTCGTCCGCGCAGACGATGGACAAACGAGATGAATCAATTCATTCTGCGCACTTATTTGCAATTAACAGCACTGGATACAGACACTAAAACATATTTAGAACCACTACATTTAAAATTCATTGAAAAGTACCCAAATATGTCAGTTAGCCGTCAAAGAGTAGGAGACCAACGTCGAGCTATAATTAGAAATAAGCTATTACCACAATCGACAATAGAATCTATTTACGATCAAGTTAGAGAAGAACTTAAAAACCTGCATACATATAGTCACACTCAACATACACATCCACACTCCCAAACACAACAAGCAGCAACAGCAAACCCAACTAACCTGACTACAAAATCTCAGAGTGCCCAAATTCAGAGTTCCGCTGCCGATGTACCCAACACACAGACCCGAATGAGATGGACTAACGAACACAATGAAGCAATAATACGATCGTACTTGCGAATAACACAAATGGACACCAATAGAACTGCATACCGAAAATTACTACACCAAGATTTTATACAGAAGTTTCCTGGACTTGCCCACCTAAGCGAACAAAGAATAGCTGACCAGAGAAGGGCAATAATAAATAACAAATATATTACCGACAACAGACTTAATGAAATAAAGAACGATGTATCCGAAGAAATCTCATTGAACACAAATCAGCTAAATAACTACACCGATGATACAAACAATACCCAGACTGCAGACTTAGACAACACCGTAAACAATGACGTACAATTCTTAAGTAGCGTAGAATACATCCCTTCTGAAAACATTTTAACCGATTCACAAGCAGAACGAGAAAGAAATCTGGAAATAGATACAACTTTCCAACAAACATTTGAGCATTACAAAAACACTAATCCAACATCCAGAACATATATCCCTAAACAAAAACCCTCTAAAAAGCATGCAATGATAGTTGAGTACCTTGATAATGTAATTCTACCTGATATAGTTAATAGCGGCACCGACTTTAGGACACTACAGACTCTCATATATTGTGCTGCGTGGACCGCTGCCAAGATCAATGGGGCCAGAATTAGATTTGAACCTACCGAAAACACTAATCATAACCAAAAAGAATACAAACCGAATTGGCAGAGACGACTAGAAAAACGACTAAATGAATTACGAGCTAAAATAGGTAGACTTACACAATTTATTAATGGCAACAGAAGCAGAAATCTCACGAAACACGTAAATGACATACTAATACAATACAAAATCCACTCTGTACATGAAGAACCAAACTCACAACTCACATACACACTAGACACACTCAAGCAAAAACTTTCAGTTATTTCAGGACGACTACATAGATATAAATCTTGCACTCTCAGAAAACAACAAAATAACCAATTCATCAATAATGAAAAACTATTCTATCGAAATTTAAGACAGAACACCACAAATACACAAGAAGACACAAATACTAACAATATTAATAACACTCCCAACCCGGAAGACTTGCAGAAGTTCTGGGCAGGGATATGGGAAAACACCGCTACACACAACACTCAAACTGACTGGATACAGACAGAAATTAATAGCAATACATCAAAACAATCCATGAACTTCGAGAACATCCCAATAGATATTTTCAAAAAAGTAATTAAGAAACTACATAACTGGAAGGCACCAGGATCAGATAATATACACAGCTATTGGTACAAGAAATTCACAAGTATTCATAAATATTTATATACATTTTTAAATAATTTTATTCAAGAACCTAACACTTTGCCATCCTATTTAACATCAGGAATCACTTACATGATACCAAAAGATCGTAATGACTCTACCAACCCAGCTAAATATCGACCGATTACATGTCTGCAAACCTTATATAAAATTCTTACGTCCTGCATTTCAGAGTTAATATATCAACACATTAATAGTAATAACATACTAGCAGAACAACAAAAAGGATGCCGAAAGTTCTCTCAGGGTTGCAAAGAGCAGCTAATTATAGACTCTGTCGTTTTAAACCAAGTTCAGAAAAGAAAATCTAACCTATTCACTATGTACATTGACTATCAAAAAGCATATGATTCAGTTCCCCACTCCTGGCTAGCACAAATCCTAGAAATATATAAAATTCATCCTAAAATCACAACATTTTTGAAGGCAGTAATGAGTAATTGGACTACTCGACTGAGACTATCGACACCCAAGGAGACAATAGAGACAAATCCGATAAAAATTCAGCGAGGAATTTTCCAGGGAGATGCCCTTAGTCCACTGTGGTTTTGTCTTGCTCTAAATCCCCTCTCTAATATGTTAAACTCTACTGCAATAGGCTACCCTCTAAAATATACGGACACACATGAACAGAACGGCTCATACACCCAAACAAATGTATTAAATCACTTACTTTACATGGATGATATCAAACTATATGCAGAAAATGAACATGACCTAAACGAAATAGCTAAGTTAACTGAATTGTTCACCAACGACATTAATATGAAGTTTGGAATAGACAAATGTAAAATTAATTCTATTAGAGTAGGACAGAATTACCAACACCACCACACACTCAGCACAGGAGAACAGATAGACCCACTAGATGCTCACGAGACATATAAGTACCTAGGATACATTCAGTCGCAACAAATACACCACAAAGATATAAAACTAAAACTAAAACAAGAATTTCAACACCGTCTCAATTCACTATTAAAAACGCTACTAAATTCCCGAAATACTGTAAAATCAATAAATACTTTTGCTATACCAGTACTCACCTATTCTTTCGGCATTATAAATTGGACCAAATCGGACCTTAAAGCCTTACAACGCTCCATAAACACCACCATGACTAGGTTCCGCAAACATCATCCCAGATCCTGTTTACAGAGACTGACACTACCAAGAAAAGAAGGAGGAAGAGGCCTTATTGACATAACTAACCTACATAATAGCCAAATCACAAACCTAAGATACTTTTTCTTTAATAAAATGGAAACCTCCACACTCCACATGGCAATAGTTCAAAATGACCTAAAATTAACACCCCTAAACCTTCAAGACAAATCAACTCAAGGAAAAGAAAAACTCACTGACGTAGGCACGAAAATAGGTGAGTGGACTGTGAAATCTCTACATGGAAGACATCGTCACGACTTATGCCAACCTAATGTCGACATACAGGCGTCGAACGCATGGCTCTGTCGCGGCGATCTCTTCCCGGAGACTGAAGGCTTTATGTTAGCTATACAAGACCAAGTCATAGAAACCAGAAACTACCAAAGGTATATTATAAAGAATCTACCCTCCGACATCTGTAGAAAGTGTAGCAGCTCTCCGGAAACTATCCAGCATATCACAGGGGCATGTAAAGCTATAGTTCAAACTGACTACAAACACCGGCATGACCAAATTGCTAATATCATCCACCAGCAGCTTGCCTACCAACAGAAACTGATTACAAATATCCAACCTTACTATAAATACAATCCTGAAACCGTATTAGAAAATACCACGACAAAATTATACTTTGACCGAGCTATACTTACTGACCGAACAATCCACTACAACAGACCAGACATCACCGTAATAAACAAAACTAACAAAACCGGTTATCTCATAGACATTGCCATCCCTAACACTCATAACGTACAAACAACAATAGCTGAAAAACTCACCAAATACACTGAATTAAAAGATGAAATAGCCCGACTCTGGCATCTCCAAAAAGTCACAATAGTTCCGATAGTCCTCTCTACAACTGGAGTAATCCCAAAACAGCTCCACCAGTCGCTTAAAACCCTCAACCTACCACCCAACATATACTCCATCCTACAAAAAGCAGCAATTTTGAATACTTGCCGAATAGTAAGAAAATTCCTTCAGACAGAACAAGATAACATTCATAGCAATACTCAACGAACTGATAGCACACCATTCAGACACACCACTTCACAGACTCCCCAACTAAGCAGGCAGACCCCTACCACAGAAGAAATAAGCGCTCAACCTGAATCTCAACCAACAACACTAATAAATACTACACACCCTGGTGTACACTTGGCTTAGGCCCGTGGTCACCAGTAAACCGGTGTAAAAGCCGAGGAAAAATGCACCCAAAATACATAATAATAATAATTTATTTATCCCAACTAAAAATAATACAAATTTCTCTTAATTATTAACAAAACCATAACAATGTTATAAATTATTTAAGAGATAATGTTAACGGCTATACTAGTATAAACTGTGTTACAGCCGTCAGCATCTTTGACCCTGAAAGGTTTATTGAAAATTTAACAATACTAATTTGTAAACGTATTTGTTTATGAGGTAGGAAATAAAATTTTTCATTACTCATACTCTGAAAGTAGGTCTGAAGTTGCCTGAGATGCGGGTTGAAAGTAATACTTTTCAGGCCCGGGAGTTTCGCTTTCAACTGACAGCTGTCAGATTATAAAAAAAAACTAGTTCCATTTTCACATTTCTATGGAACCATGTTCAAACTTTTTCTACAGTCACTCAATTACAGCACGATGTAAAATTGAAATAACATAAAATTAAGTATTAATTCAAGAATATATTTTTTTAAATGACTTAATTATAATTTAGTTTCAACAATTTCTTTAAAATATCATAGATTTGGGCAAAATATTTAAAGATGAAAATGAAAAATAATGGCTAAATAATGAAGTTGGCCGGCCAACGAAAAAAAAAACAAAATAGGCGGCAATCCAATTATTTTTTTTTCGAGTTGTAGAGTTTTGTTTATACTTCCTTGTATTATTTCTTTAGCCAATTTCTATTTTTATTTTTATTTTCCTTGTATTCGTAATGAAAAGCACAGTGTTTACCTCGGGTGAAAGATTTATTTTGTCCCTCGAACTATTAGCGCCCTCGCTACGCTCGGGCGCCAAACCCCGTCTCGGGACAAAATAAGTAACTTTCACCACTCAGGTAACAATGTACTATTGAACATAATAAAAAAAAATAATTAAATAATCATAAAGTTATAAAATAAGAATAACCACAAATGTGTGTGTTAGTGTGTGTGTGTGTATGTGTGTGTGTGTGTGTGAGAGAGAGTGTGAGTTTAGGTGTGAATAATTTCTTCCGTTTCTGTATAATTTAATTTAAGAAGCCAGTTACATACTACTTCCTTGCATTTAATTAGGGGCAGAGGATATATATTATTTACTTTATGAGCTTTATTGTATAAGTAGTTACTCATGACGTAGTATTGGCGACGTGCAAGGGCAGTCCTATGAGCGGGCACGTCACAAACCCTAGTACAGTTGCGTCTTGAGGTCAGCACAAAGTCTGTACTAATGTGTCTTCGGAGTATAGCAGACAGGATGAACAGCTGTCTAACCCTTAGCACAGAACATTCGCTATACAGAAGATCAGTACTGTATCTCCTTGGTTTACCAAGCATGACCTTCAGTATAGCCCTCTGGGCCCGTTCCAAGGGAAGCAAAGTAGTCTTGCCAACACCACCCCACGCGACAATGCAATATTGTAGTAAACTCTGAGCAAGGGCATAATAAACGCATTTTAATGTCATAAATTCAGCAGAGTTTCTGAGTTTCCTAAACACTGAAATTAATTTGCGGATACGGCCAGTAATGTTATTTATATGAACAGACCAATTCAGATAACAATCGACAGTAAGGCCCAGGTATTTAATATTCGAGGTACGACATAGTTTAGGGCAATTACAATTATTATTAAGTCGGTTACAGGTATGTGCCATAACAAATAATTCAGAAGAAGGTTGGGTATTGGGACGATTAGAAAAAGTAATGTACTTGGTTTTATCTACGTTGAGTGTCAGGAGATTATCATTAAGCCAACACATTACCTCCCAGAGCGCATTTTCAGTGTATTTTTTAGCCTCATCCCAATCTTTACCATTCACAACCAGTGCTGTATCATCAGCATATGTAATAATTTTGCAGTTAGGTAATGATTTTGAGCACAGGCTATTGACATATAGTAAAAAGAGGGTGGGTCCAAGAACGCTACCCTGTGGCACACCGAAGGTTAGAGGTGCTTCTGCACTGGTGTAATTTCCAATCTTGACGCATTGAGTGCGTTTGGAAAGATACGAGCAAAATATGTCAAGCACAATTCCACGTATTCCAGCAGTGGCCATCTTGCTAAGTAGTAAAGGAACAGAGACAGTGTCGAAAGCCTTTGATAAGTCAAGGAACACACCAATTACTTTTTCCGAATTATCCAGGTATTTTGTGATCGTCTCTGTTAGTAATAAAGTGGCATCTTCCGTGGATTTCTTTTTCCTGAAGCCGAATTGATTTTCTGAGATAATATTGTCATGGTTAAAGAAGTTAATAAGTCTAACATTTAAGAGTTTTTCTAAAATTTTGGAGATTATTGTGAGTACCGATATCGGTCTGTAGTTTGCGACACTGCCTCTGTCACCAGATTTGTGGATGGGATGCACTAGTGCTCTCTTTAGTACATCAGGAAAGACACCAGTTGTAAAACATAGGTTATATAAGTATGAAAGAGGGGAGACCAGACTATAGCGGGCCCTCTTAATCACTAAAGTAGGTAGGTCATCAATGCCAGTAGCAGAATTATCCTTTAGGTTTGCTATGATATTCTCAATCTCCCCAGTATCGGTATCATATAACGCCATGGAATCCTTCAGAGAATGAGATTGAGAATCTGGATTAATGCTTTCCGCATATATATGATCTTGACCACATAATATAGCATTTGTAAAAGTAGCCCCAATTCCTGCAAAGTACTCATTGACTACGTTCACGGACTCCTGAGGATCACTGGCTAGATTAAGCAAGGCAGTAGGAGTAGATGAGGGCGGTTTGAGACTAGCAATTTGACTAATCATACTCCACATCCTCATTGGATTATTTTTATTTTTATGGAACTCAGTCTTCTCGTAAGCAACTTTTAGTTTTTTAATTAAATTATTACAAAAATTCCGATATCTAGTGTAAGTCACATGTAAGATCGCATTGCTTTTGTCATTTTTTACTTTTTTATGTAGTTTGTCACGCTGTCTGATACAGCGTACCAAACCCGGAGTTAACCATGGTTTAATGATGCGTTTTCGGTGTGGAATAGTTATTTGTTTAGAGTTCACAGTAATAACTTTAGAGATTGTGCTAGTTAGTATTGACGCCGCAACATTGGCATCTGCAGTATTGTAGAGAGAAGTGAAGTCAGTATCAGAAAGATCCTTAACTAATTATGGATAGTTGATTTTTATGAACGAAGTATTTGGACTGTGTCTTTTAATTCTACAGTCTAGAGTAAGGACCATATACATTTGTAATCCCTTTAGGTATTGTAAGTCATGGACCACATAAAGAGATATCACTAGGAGATGATAAATAGTCAAAGTATTCGATAAATTAGGTTCAAAGAATTTCAACGTGTTAACTTCTATTTATAAGCGTTTGACATTAATTAAGCATTCAACAGTCTCTTTGCCGAAGAGAAATTTACTTCAAATTATTATTATGGTGAAACACCACCTTAATTAAATTGGAAATTACGAGATGAAAGCTTCTAGGGGCTTTTTGTTCTGACACCTGATAATTATTTACCGATTCCATAGCTATAATGGTGATCTTTATATATCAATTCAATTTTATTTGTGCTGACATAACTAGGTACCTTGTGTGTGATCACCTTCTTATTTATTTGCATGGTGGCATTAGGTGGGCTACAAAAAATATACATAAGGAGATAGAGCATAGAGCTAGCCAGGAAGCTGTAAAATGGCTACAGTTCATATACGGACTGGGGCCACCAAGGTAGCTACCCTCTGACAGAAGACCGACATAAAGTAGCTGTAATAGCTGTGTTTCGCACGATGAGAGAGAGGGCTGGAAGACCAACCCTCGACTCCCCTCTCTCTATCCCACTCCCCTTCAGATTCGGCAACATGCAAGCCATGCCGTGCGAGTATTGCAAGCACCTAAGCTACGGGGAATTCATACGTTGTTTTAAACAATTCTATGCCAATTTAAATAATATCGTGTAAATTTTATAATTATTATGTTTTAGCCAATTTTTATTAATGTATTAGATTTAATTTTTATTTATACTGAATGGATTTTAAAATGCAATTAATAATTTTATATTATAAAATTTTATTTTACTTGTTGTAACATGACTCTCAGCACGGTTTGGGAAACTGTGAGTGCTGGAGTACTAAATAAATAAATACGGTAACTGCTTGAAATCTCATGAGTCGTAAGCTTGTTTGCCGATTTTGTTATAAAAACTAGTGCCATCTAGGGACGCCCTAAAGAAGTGAAGATTTATAGTATAAAGCGTAGGAAAGCGCGCGCCGTAGCTCTGACGTCATCGTGTAACGCTACTGACGCTTAGCACGGATAGAGAGGCCGCGCGGCGAGCGCCCCGAACGTCCGTATAGAAGCTTCGCTTTAAAAGAACACTCTTACATACTTACCCCAGGAAGTCCGTCGATGCAAGTGACGGAGGAACATTTATAAAGTCATTGAGTAAGGTCATGTCTAGCAGTCGATGTTTTCGGGCTGATGCAGTTATATTTTCAGCTATAGTTATAACGGGAGGTAAATATTCAGTACTTACCAACCGATGTCATTACATGGCCACTGGGACAACATTAACATACATACAGCAGAGCAGAACAAGCAATGTCGCACTCAGTCCGCCCGTAATAATATTGTGTCACAACATAACGTACGAAATGGAAATTAGGTGCGTTACTACCCGTGTGAATATATGTCCCAAAAAAGGCGGTAGGTATGTAGTAGCCCAAGCAATTATGAGATAAAAAGTTTCCTATGTATGAATACCGATTATATACTATCTGTGTTCCAAATTCCATCCAAATCCGTTCAGTACTTTTTTCCTGAAAGAGTAACAAACATCCACACTCACAAACTTTCGCATTTATAATATTAGTAGGATTGTTTTGGTTTGTCAACATTTAAATTGATGTAAATTAAGAGTAGGCATGCACACCTCACTAAACTAGCGTTCTAATTGAAATATCTAGATCTGAGTGATATTTGATTATTATATTTAGTGATAATTGTGTTTCACTTATTTAGTAACAATGGTGTAGCCTACTCACATTCTGTTGCCTTTCCTGAGAATGTACACCATATTTTATTTATTGAGTTTGTTGCCGGATCTTCTCAGTGGCAGCAGCATTCCGAACCGGTGGTAGATTATGACTATTCATAAATGCTTTGTTGGCTTGCATGAATAAAACCAATTGTGTGTTTGAGTTTGAGTAGTCTAATTACTATCATTAATTTGAGACCGATCAGATCTCAAAAATGTCATTCTTATGTCAGGTACAAAATTACATATCATATCGTACTCAAGACGGCTCATACATGAGATTGATTTATACGGGTGTAGTAGTTAGTACACCGTTTTCGGCATGCGCCGGGTGATTGCAGGTTCGATATGTCGGGGCAAACGGAAATGGTATGGGTTATTGGAATCCCGCCCCAATCCGTTGTATGGTGCCCATACCAGAAGTTATGCTTAGTTTGGGTCCATACAGTTGCAATGTTTATCTGGCCAAGTTTATAACCTTGTTATGCACATTTTATACATGTTAGTATACAATTACAAATTTAATGAATGAAGCAATTTACAAATGAAAATAACACGTAGCGAATATAATGAATACATTTAGATAATTTCACACGATAAAGAAACGTTTAAAAACTGCATTATCAGCGCTTGCCAGGAGGCATCTTGCCAGAATCCTGTAGTGATAAATCTAAAAGCTTCCATTGAATAGAGACTTGCGCGAATTATTAACGCGCCATTAGTCCTCACCAAACGTCTTTATTTGTACAGGGGTAGGTATCTTATACAAATGCCTATCTTACTTCTAAAATTATAAATGGCTTGTTGGCGGAGGTTGAGGGGTTCCTGTTTTGAATAATTCAATTGAAATCTGTCATTTGTTTTATTCAATTTTAATGAAATGCATTGGAAACACATTTCATTGTTTAAATTAACTCCCATTCACGCTGTAGAGTCTATAAAGTATTTTATTTATCTTTGACTATTTTGCAGGAAGGATTCCTCGACTAGTGTCAAATTAGGATATGAAGTTAGAGTGGAAAATAATTAAATTAAAAATATCGCCAGACTGGCACACCAAACTAAATACCGTACAATGGACTGGGGGCGGTCGCAGTGACACCCAGGCCTGGACAAATTACAAAAAGGCCATTTCCAAAATGATCGCCGGTGGGAATCGAACCCGCAACCACCATTTGCAGTGAGCCGGTGGTCTACGCTCGAACCACTGCACCAAGCCGTCCTCATTGCATTATCTCTCTCCATGTAAGATATTACGGCAGATTATTGATTGAAACGCTATGTTAACGTTGTTGCTTTTCAGTTGCTAGTCCATTGCAGAAGCATTCTTCAAATGTAAGACTAATCTCTCGATCAGAATCTATGGCGGCAACAGAATTGTCGTTCACAAAATTTCGCCAAATGAAGATTGGAAAATTCCAGATGTTAATTATTTCTCGAATAGCCCGCGATGTATTTTACAAGCTATAACAAAGGAAGTTGGCCGGGAGTCGCTCAATACAATCATTTACTTTATTATTTATTACCTAAATCCGACGGCAGTCATCTTGTTTATTTGTAAGTAAATTTTCAAAATGGGTAATATAGTCAAGTGGATTGTGTTTAGATGTTAAACATTCTCCTTATGCTTAAACGTGCTCTAAACAGCACTGTGGACAAACCAACTATAGGATATATTTTTTTATCTATACAAATAAATAAAATTGGAGTGTCTGTATATAATATCAAAATAACACCTTTTCACTAAATGCATATGAAAGTACATACAACACCTATAGCAAAAACGAGATTTAATTTTTTTTGTCTGTCTGTCTGTCTGTCTGTGTGTGTGTTTGTTTCGGGTAATCTCCGAAACGGCTGCACCAATTTTGACGGGACTTTCACTGGCAGATAGCTGATGTTATAGGGAGTAACTTAGGGTACTTTATTTTAGAAAAACAAAAAAATACAAATGGGTCCTGTAGCGCGGGCTCAGAACGCGGGAGCGGTTAAGCTAAATTTCACGCGGACGAAGTCGCGGGCACAGCTAGTTGAAAAATAAATATCAATATGAAAACACACGATCCAGAACTACAAGCCAAACATCAAATTATAGTCGGTCTGTAGGTACGACATGCAACCCATAAATCCGGTCAAATCTTTCCTCGAGGGGCTCGTATAGTAACAGGTTGTGAGGATATAAAATATTTAATAGCAGACACTACTTACAACAAAACGAAGCGTATCACGGAAAAATTTAGTACAACACTATAAAAATAAATATCGTTCCACAAAAACCGTTACCAAAACTACGTGGGTCAGTATACCTTCGTTATTTATTACCAACGAAAATAACGATTATTGAAACTATGGACAGATCCTTTTGAAGGACGACCGTCCGTCCACCGACGACTGCAGACGCGCGATCGCGTAATCTTGTTTTATAATAATTGAAAAACAACATTTCGCCTCTTATCAAATGAACAAAAACATTATCGTAACGCGCCCGATGTAATTTGGAATAATGTTTTGTGTAATGGCTCTGTTCAGAGAAGTACAGAGGGCGCAGTGGGCTTTTGTCGAATTTCCCACGCCCTCCCGCTATTACAAGCAAAGCAATCCACAAAAAGATAAATTGTGAGTGAATTTATTACAGCAGAGTGCTCTCAGCAGGACAGATTTTCTTAAAGAACACTCAGGTACTTGTTCTTTATCGTGTTTTGTTAATTCTTTTTTGGGAAAAAATATTCTTGACACACTTTCTTTCATCTTTCATCCAACAAAGGAACTGTCTTGCAGGCATTCAATATAATTACGTTAATTGTTTCTCATTTAAACACGATGTCAAGGACATAGGTATCTGTTACCTACATAAGAACTTACTCCTTACCAAACGTCTGGTAACATTGAGATCCTGGTCGCATTGTAACTAGATTTTATAAGCGGACTAATAGCTTTTACCCGCAGCTTCGCGAGCGTAGATTTTATGTTTTCGGATGTCGAAAACCTGTGTCTCCCAATAATATCAATAAAAACATCAAAATCGGTCAAGCCATTTAGGAGAAAAACTACGAACACAGGCACACCGGAATTTTATATAATTTTATAAATATACATTCCATAATTTTTGCCAGCGACTTCACAAGGACGACAACATAAGGAGGTAGAACTCTTAACGACAATAAAAGCAATCAATTGGAAATTAGGTACCTACATAAACGTCATGTTTATCACACGCAAGTGAAACTGCGGCGACACTAATATTCGGCGAATATTAGGGTTTTTGCGAAGGCTACGGAGGATCCGGACCCCCTAAAACCCCCCTTATATACGCCCATGGGACCGGTACCTACTATTGATAAAGAAGTTGATGAATGGTACTATAATCTTGATGGCATGATATAGATATATTGATGACAGCAGCTCCAGTTTTGCGAGTACAAAATTCAGCAATCATCTCAATAATGTTTTCACTCTTTACTTCTTCCGATGAATTCAGTATACACAATAGTATCAATTAAATTAATTGGAATAGGATACTCTAGTTTTAACGGCGATACAGTTTTCACATCAAACTTCTAGGCCTGTATTAATGAATCGATCACAAGTCTGAGAGCGATCTTGGAAATGCCAATCTTATGTCATACCAGGGCCCTAACCACGCTAGCTACTCAAATCACAATAGAAAAGCAAACGCTCGCGATTACGTTTCAAACGCTCCGCTTTTGACGTTTTGCTGACACGAGCTGCACGATTTCTACGACATTAATATGGTATGGTGTCACCGAAACGTCAAAAGCGGAGCGTTTGAAACGTAATCGCGAGCGTTTGCTTTTCTATTACGATTTGAGTAGCTAGCGTAGTTAGGGCTCAGTACAAAATTACACGTCAAACGCGTACTCAAGACCGTTCTCTCTCAGACTTGAGATGGATTTTTTAATGCGGTCCTACAACTCGTTTTAGGTTATGATCCTCAGTGTTGATCAAGACTACGTCATACAACAAATAATAGCAAAATAATCTAGCTTTCGTTTGAAAGAAAGATAAATAGGTGACGTTACTTCACAGGATATCATATTTTACCTGTGTCAGAAACTTGGCAACCCAAATTCCTATTATTACCTACAAGCCTAGCCTCCAAGTACATATTTCTACGTTCATAAATAATTTTGAATAATGCTCCCACAGAGAAATAGGTATCCTATTATAATATATACTAGCTGAGCCCGCGACTTCGCCCGCGTGGAATTTAACTTAACAATAAAGCCCGGTCCCGCGTTCTGAGCCCGCGCGACAGGACCCATTTTTTTATTTTGTTTTTCTTAATAAAAGTATCCTCAGTTACTGCTCATAACATCAGCTATCTAACAGTGAAAGTCCCGTCAAAATCGGTCCAGCCGTTTCGGAGATACTCTTTGATTTCAAGTGTTTTAATTTTTTTACGCGGAACCCTAATTGTTTTTCTAAAATCAAAGTAGCCTAAGTTACCCGCTATAAGATCAGCTATCTGCCAGTGAAAGTCCCGTCGAAATCGGTCCAGCCGTTTCGGAGATTACCCGGAACAAACACACAGACAGACAGACAGACAGACAGACAGACAAAAAATTTTTAATTCGCGTTTTTGCTATAGGTATCGTATGTACTTTCATATGCATTTAGTGAAAAGGTGTTATTTTGATATTACAAACAGACACTCCAATTTTATTTATTTGTATAGATTCCACGTACTTATTTGTTACTTCAGAAGTTAGATTGTTAGACTTTATGCTATCTATGGAACATCGATTTGGGGGCCCCTGGGTATATCCAAGGACCTTACTTATGTAATAAGTACTACTTTTTTAATATGTAAGGGGAGTGGCTTCCGGGTCTCCCACTCATCGTATGAAATAGAGCTATATAGGTAACTAGCTGTGCCCACCGACTTCGTCCGCGTAGTATTTAACTTTAAAAAAATTCGAGATTTTCGGGATAAAAAGTATCCTATGTGTTAATCCGGGTTATAAACTATCTGTGTTCCAAATATCATCCAAATCCGTTCAGTAGTTTTTGCGTGAAGGAGTAACAAACATACATACATACATCCACACTCACAAACTTTCACATTTATAATATTAGTAGGATAGTAGGATAATTAATTTATGCTCATCTCATGCAGAGATAGGGTTTGGGTTTATGGAGAGTTGAGTTTGGGTGGTTCGAGCGTAGGCCGCTCTGCTCCTTACACTGGGTTGTTGCGGTTGCGGGTTCGAATCCCGTCGGGGCAAATTTCGGAAATGGCCTTTTTGTAATTTGCCCAGGTTTAGGTGTCACTGGGATCGCCCCCAGTCCATTTTACGGTTCCCATAGTACAAGCATTGCTTAGTTTGGGACCATACCGTTGGTGTGTCAGTCTGGCGATGTGTACCCCGGTGGAGCCAGCCCGTATATGAGCTGTAGCCAGATGGCTACAGCTTGGCTCCACCCACCACCGTCAAACGTATCATCTATACAAATAAATAAAATTGGAGTGTCTGTTTGTAATATCAAAATAACACCTTTTCACTAAATCCACATGAAAGTACATACGGTACTTATAACAAACGATTAAATTATTTTTTTGTATGTCTATCTGACTGTCTGTCTGTCTGTCTGCCTGTGTGTTTGTTCCGGGTAATCTCCGAAACGGCTGGACCGATTTTGACGGGATTTTCACTGGCAGATAGCTGATGTTATAAGGAGTAACTTAGGCTACCTTATTTTAGAAACACTAAATAAAAACTAGATCACAATTGCTGCCTGTCGCGCGGGCTCTAAATGCGCGAACGGGCTTTTGCGATAGTAGGTATATGTACAATAAAACACGAAACATAGTAAATGTTAAATGAAATTTTTGTTCAGTTAAATTCCACGCGGACTAAGTCGCGGGCACAGCTAGTGTTTAATATATTATGTATAAAGTATGTGTTATTAAAGAGAAACCAGACAAAACTTATCATGAACAATGCTCAGATGCCCAATCGCAGAAAGCTTCAACCCTAAAATAGTCAACGCTATACCGACAGGTAGATTGGCCACAAATTACGCAGTGTTTAGGGGGCTGTTAAACAAACGGTCCCCTGACAGAGTCCTTATTAAACGAGGATTATTCTCACACACAACGCTAATTGAGGTCCGTTTAATCGATAACACATGCGGCTCTTGGTTCCTTATTCACAAAATGTACCTAGGCTTCGATACAGTTATTGTATAAATAAAATATGTAAATATTTTAAACACATGAAAACACCTGTTTCAAACATGAATAAACTGACCTTGACCATATTTTTTTAAGCTAAGCCTTCATACGGACGTTCGGGGCGCTCGCCAAGCGGCCACTGTATCCGTGCTAAGCGTCAGTAGCGTAACACGACATATAGGTATACAGTGTGGCAGCTGCGGCGCGAACGCTTAGTTCCTACGCTTTATAGTATAAAGCTTCGCTGCTTTCGGGCGTCTCTAGACGGCACTTGTTTTTATTTAATTATTTTCGAAAGTCACAAACTGAGTGAACTTCCAAACTGAAAATCTGATCCACATATTTATTAAGTAAGTAGGTTATTTTCATAGTCGAATAATAACCTAAGTCTCGACTAACAATAACATTACAGAATAATCCTTTTAAATGTGTAGGAAGGTAGGTATTGTACTAATTATGTTTCCTCTCACAAAGCCTGTAATGCAATGACCGATGCCGCGAACTCCGCCCGCCTAATCCCCTCTGTGCATTGCATTCACCTGCAATTAAATAAAACTCAACAGTATCTACCTGTACTTACTAAGTTACCGAAATTTGACAAACTTTTCTATAGGGTACCGATATGCGCCAGTAAGCTGATTATGTCGTTACCACTGCTAACAAGGCAATACGAAATGGTACCTAATACTATTCGAGTTTAAGACGGTCACCGTTAACTAAATTAAAAAATAAATGAAGCTATTACGTTAAACGCTCTTCATTTATTAAAATAGTCAAATCATTTTCGTATCTCTTCTCGTTGGCCGTAAATTTCACGATATGGAGTGCTGTGACTCTTATAATAATGATATATGGGTCAATATGCAATAATTCCTACTAACAATAGTACCTTCCCAGTAACTACAAATAATATGAAAAAAAAACTGAAATTTACGTTTTTTGAAAAGTAGTTATGTACCATCAACAAAGTTGACGCTTGATCAATTTTTAACACTTTTCCCTTGCAGGCACTAGGCAGTAATCATAGGATGCCTCGCCCATTATGTTGTTGTCCAATGAGACAAAAGCCTCTTTTTCAGAAAGCCATTGTTTTAATTGTTTTATGACCATGCTAGTCGCATGTGGCTGCTGGTCACTGCATACAAAATGCAACCTTAAGGTGATCAAGCGTCGAGTTTGTTGATTGTACATACTTTAGTTATAACTTAAGACCCATGAATATTAGACGATCATTCCACTCTAAGGGATCAGTACGCAAGCCAGCAGAATTTTGGTGTTCTCTATCACACGAAGGGTATACGGTGGACATCAATCGCTCCTGTCCTAATAACCGTTTAAATAGCAGAAAGATTTATGGAAAATCCCAACAAAAGGGCCCCGATCCGCCTGCGCCGATAAATCTACGCACAAAATAATACGATTCCCGGGCGATTTGTTCACTCGGACAAAGACTGTGTTTTGTCCAGTAAAATTAGGGAGCGTCTTATAGCGGGATCGCGTCGCGTTAAGTTTGATTGTTAACTCTTCTAGTACCTGGGAGGGACCTGCGTTTGAGTGGCAGTCTTCTGACCTTGTTATAATCTAATTCTATTGCTATGTTTTCACAACGTGTTGCTGTAAATCTGTGAAGACTTGTTAGGACACACTAATATTTTGTTTTCTCATCGAGTCCTACTGATGCACATGATGCGACTCGTTGAGAACTCTTTAAAATAAGGTTTAAACGAGTAACAGTTTTAGTCGATAGGAAAAAACACACCGCAATGCTTGGTTTAGATTCTAATAATAAATAAATATCAGTAGTCTGACACCCGAACTGTATGGTCCCAAACTAAGCAGCGCTTGCACTATGGGTACCGTACAATCACTGAGTGCGATGCCAGTGACACCCAGACCTGGAAAATTAGGAAGAGGCCATTTCCGAAATGTGCCCTGGCGGGAACCGAACCCGCAACCACCATGTGCAGTGAGTTGAGCCTACGCTCAAACCACTGCGCCAAGCGGTCGTCAGCTCAAGTAACATTCAAATCCTTTATCGTATATCATGTAAATAATTATAATTAAGAACACCAACTAAATCACATTACAACTTAACTATTCAAGAAACGTCACATCTTAATTTACAATTTAATTTCAAACAGTAAGTACCGAATAACGTCGCAGATTACGAAACTCGTCTGTAAATTAAATGGCATTCAAAAATAGCTTCATATCTCGGAGCTCAGAGCAGGTGTCTCGGGAACACATGAGAAATTATTTATTACAAAGGGCACAACACTCTCGCCTTTTATTCATATTTAAATGGGGAGTCTCATATTGTACGCGAGATTCATTTGATGCGACCTTTCTTTTCCCTGTAGGTGGAGTGATTTGTGCCTGGATACATGTCCAGTAGAACGCTATTACTGTGGACATGTACACAATAATCTTGGTGAATTCAGTGGAAGGACAATAATTTAAAGGTTGACACAATCTATACAAATAAATGAAATTGGAGTGTCTGTTTTTAATATCAAAATAACACCTTTTCACTAAATGCATATGAAAGTACAAACGACGCATATAGCAAAAACGCGATTTAATTTTATTTGTCTGTCTGCCTGTATGTTTGTTCCGGGTAATCTCCGAAACGGCTGGACCGATTTTGACCGGACTTTCACTAGCAGATAGCTGATGTTATAAGGAGTAACTTAGGCTACTTTAATTTTAGAAAAACAATTAGGGTTCCGCGTAAAAAAATAAAAACACATGTAATCAAAGAGTATCTCCGAAACGGCTGGACCGATTTTGACGGGACTTACACTGGTCGATAGCTGTTGTTATAAGCAGTAACATAGGCTACTTTTATTTTAGAAAAACATTTTTTTTAATAATGGGTCCTGTCGCGCGGGCTCAAAACGCGGGAGCGGGCTTTTTGGTTAAGTTAGATTCCACGCGGACGAAGTCGCGGGCTCAGCTAGTATTTAATAAAGTTTCGAGTACAAAGGATGCTTTTAGAGCACTTTATTGAATGATCCAGACATGCTTAGCTGTATTTTCAGCACAAACACACCATGAAAGAAAGGATAAGTATCATGAGGTTCTAAGCTGAAAAAAATTATTACACGTGGGTGTATTCTGCTAAACAAATTAAATAATTGTAAAGCCAAGGTCACACCGCTAAGGCGATTGTGATGCGACAGCGATTAGACTCCTAAAACATATGGCGGCGGTGGCATCATATAAGCGATCATTTGCATAGATTTCGCCGTTACGTCGCAATTGCCTTACCGGTGCGGCCCAGGCCTTAAATCTCACAGGTACGTATTAAAGGTCACTCAGTCTGCAACAGACGATTCGTAAGGATGTTTCCTCTAACACCAAAGTAGGCAGGAAATGTCAATGCATAATAGTAGTGAAGCGATAGGCGATAAGGAAATAAAAGTTGCATTTTCACATACACACAGTAGTAGGTACAAATTCAAATTCAAATTCAAATATTTTTATTTCAAATAGCATTAACTGACATTAACTGGCACTTTTAAAAAGTCAAGAACTAGGTGCATGTTCTAAAACAAAATCCTATGGAGAAGAACATGCAAGAAACTCCATGGATACATTTTTTCTTTTCTCTTTTTTTAAATTATGTTTGTTTATTTACAGTAGGTATTTAGAGATGTGAGGAAAATGTAGGTTAACATTTTGTCATTATTGTTACAATATTATTTTGCTGTCTATCACCTACACGTAACACGTACCTATACGTAACAATCGGGCTTCCAGTCAGAACAGCGATAACTCTAAATTGAAAATTTAAAAACCCCCGATGCGATGACCTGTTCATCAAATGTATAATTTACCTAGTTCTTCCAAATAATGATGTTAGCGCGATTTGCGTAGCTCCCGTAGCTCAGTATCCATAGCTCATCTCGCAAATTCATCTGGTACAACTAGTTTCGATGCCAGATTATGAAAGCACCATTAAATCATTTGTTTTGACTTCCTCATTTATAATCTAAGATGTACAATAATCAACAGAAAATCTGTGTAAAAGTATGAGACATTATTTTGTTATGACATTATAATAATTGACATTAGAATAGACAACGAATCTAAATATTGATGTCACGGAGGTTTTATTCCTAGTAAAATATTATCAATTATGATTCAATTTGATGTAATAACTCTGGTTGAGGTAGACGGGAGCAGCCTAGGGGAAGAATTTTCAATAACGCTAAAATTATTTTAAATTAGATTAGTTTTTTTTATATTCTTTGTCAATGGCGGAGCAACGCCCTCTAGAATTATTATAGCGTAATATTCCATGACCATTAACAAACCAAACAAAATTTAACGCATGCGCGTATCCATCATTTGAAACGTGACTTATGGAACGTCTTTAGTTCATACACAAATCTCAATAAAATTGATAAAATATTCATTTTTTTCAGAATCAGGGAAACTTTTCAAATTTATAATATTGTAAAAAGCCAGTTCAGACTATTACGATCATTTAAAAATATAATAAATCTAAATCCAATCATCTCAAATTTCGACTGGATTCGAGCCGAGGGAATTGGTTTTGGCCGTGAATGTGGCTTTTTTAACCTACAAAAGAGCTGATGATCTTCAAACGGCTGAACCGATTTTCATGAAACATAGCTAAGAACACTCTCGATCAGAATACCTATCTAACAAAAGAAACAAAATTGAAATCGGTTCATCAGCTTGGGCGCTACGTTGCCACAGACAGACACACAGATCCACAGATACACAGATACACAGATACACAGATACACAGATACACAGATACACAGACACACAGATACACAGATACACAGATACACAGATACACATGTTAAACTTATAACACCCCTCGTTTTTCGTCGGGGGTTAATAAAAGAGCTGAGACCACCTTTTTTATCTTTCCCTTCGCGCTTGGACGAGCCTCGTGAGTGAAGAAAATTATTGCCCCTCAGAAAAACCTGTTGGAGTGAGGTCAGGAAACAGCACACAAAGACAAAACTGCCGATTGAGGAGATCGCCAAATAATCACCGTCTACGGAACGGCTGTGATTCATCTTTATAAATCCCATCCCTATTTTTAGACCGACGTCGACGGCGAAGCTCCTTTATGTTAAAGGAAAATGAGTCTGGAACATTACGTGTTCTATTTTGAAACCAATATTTTTATTTTGAGGTCAAAATATTAAACTAAACAATGACTATTATATCTATTTCTGTGTACTATTTGTTTGTTGACTACGTATATTTTATTTTAAGATACTACTTCCCCATATTCTTCTCCAAAGTAATAACTCATAGACCACTGTTTACAACAGATTGTTCAGTAATTTAAATCCGAACTTTACATCCCTAAATAGAAATAATAGGAAATGGTTCATCAATAGGACATTTTTTTACTGTCCATGTTATCCTTGACAATCACACATAGGAAATAAGATTTTGGCCCAATTTTGGCCTTCGCCTTTATGGTATGAAGGTACGTACCTACCTAATATGTTCCCCTCAAAATAGTTGCGGCAGCCTAATCATGCCTACATGAGCGCACACCACCTCGCTGTCCGCGTCTCATTAAGGCTCCGTGCCAGCGTTAGGCGGGGCGTGCGATTCTCGGCAGTTTACCAGAAAGCCCCGAGTCGTAATTCGTGGCTCCGAAGGCTGCTAACAGAGCTACTGCTGGGCATTATTAACGGGCCATTAGCCTTCATTCGACGCTTGCCGGGATCTGCGGGGGCGCCGTGGCCCACAGACACTATTCCCACTCGAAGGAATGGGGAAAATTGTAAATCCGATAATTGCACACGGTTCAAGATCACAGAGGTCGCTTTTGAGGTTATTTGATTACTGAATAATGAGGTCTTCGCTGAATAAGTTATTGGGGACTTTGTCATAGATTTTTCACTACTCATACTCTGAAAGTAGGTCTGAAGTTGTCTAAGGAGCGGGTTGAAAGTAATACTTTTCCGGCCCGGGAGAATCGCTTTCAACTGACAACTGTTAAATTATAAAAAATAAACTAGTTCTATTTTGACATTTCTATTAAACAAGGCCGGCCTACTTCTAATTCGAATTCTACTGCTACTTTTACTTTTACTGCTACTTTTACGGCTACGTTCACTGCTACTATCACTACTACTTTCACAGCTACTTTCACAGCAACTTTCACAGCTACTTTCACTTCTACTTTCACTGCAACTTTTACTGCTACTTTCACTGCTACTTTCACTGCTACTTTTACTTTTACTTCCACTTCCACTTCTATTCGTAATGAAAAGCACAGTGTTTACCTCGGGTGAAAGACTTATTTCGTCCCTCTAACTATTGGCGCCCTCGCTCACTTTCACCCCTAGTGTAACAATGTACTATTATTTATAACTAAATAAGCCGCTTGGTTATTGAATTAAAATTAAATTATACATAAGCTAACATTCACACGATAAAAGCACCTCCGTTTTTCAGTACATTTTTGACATATATTGACCGTATGCGGCACCCGGATATAGTAAAATGTATGGAAAATATCAGTGCTAGGTTGACCGTGTGAGAGACCGCTAAGTTAACTTGCTTATTCATATTTAAATAAGTTGATACCTTCCTACTTATATCATAAAAATATATCTTCAGTTGAATACAATCAATAAATTTTAACACCTATATGAAAACCTCAAAGTTTAAATCAACACAGGAAAATTCCTTTACAAACAACATTCAGAAACACCTCTCATCTACTAAGAACGCATTTCCTTCCTAAAACCAAAGCTATTCAACATTGTTACATAGAAATCGTATTTGTGATACCTATATCATTAAACTCAGTACATAGTGTCAAGTAGAGTCAACAGAGTTTACTTCGCAACGGCGGCAATATTCTGTAACTGCGCTAACTTTTATGCAAATATAGCGTCTAATGCAGGAGCACATCCCACCTGGGATCCCGCCCCGCTGCCCCGCACACCCCGCCCCGCGCGCCCTAATTAACGACCTAACTTTAAACAACAACAATACCTAAAGCCATACCTCATTAGAGATTAAACTTGTAGATTAAAATAAAAAAATATAGGATCGAGCTGAAAGTTTCAAATTATCTTTTAGATAATGAAGAGTTGAGGACAGGGATGGTCCACTTATTTCGAAAACTTATAAGGTGGAATCGGATTTCCCGCTAGAATAACTTCGTAATCAATGCTTGTCTACGTATTTTTGATAGACTGCACACGTTTTGGTTAATAATTACATATTAAGTATCGCCTGAAAACTACGGTAGAGCCAAGTTGAAGCCAATCGACTACATACAGCGTGGCGCTGCCATGGCGACATTAATTTAACACACAGGTAGAGCTAGTGGTCAATAATCATAATAGTAATAAAAAAAAAGTTCGTAAATAGATAAAATAAAATTTTCGAACAAAATAGATAATAAATAAAGTAATCAAATTGGCATCACCCTTGAAATCCGATTCATTCAGCTACTCTGACGTTCTTACCTACTACTCGGAGCGGGGCGAGCTAATAGTATTATTATTATTTCTAATAGTATTTCTTTTTCGTTTTCATTTCATTGAAGAAATGTTATTATCCGTGACCTCGGCAGATGACCTCTGCGCTAGAGTTATTTACGTACAGGCTGCTCCAAAATGGTATTCCATAAAATGTTGAATAATACAATAAATAATAATGTTTACTAAAATTTTAATATCTCGAAAATCAGAAAATGCGAAGCCTAATACTTGTGTTAATCTAATGTCGCCATGGTAGCGCCAGGCTGTATACGGGCTAGCTCAATCAGGGTAGTACACTCTCTCACAGAAGATGGGCGTAAAGTTGCTATTATAGCAGCGTTTCGTACGATGAGTAAGAGAGCCGGAAGCCAACCACCCTCTTCCACTCCCTCTATAGCAATTCCACTCCCAGTTGGCAACATGCGAGGCTATATAACTGCTTAAAATCAGGGCCCTTATTACGCTAGCTACTTCAATCGCAATAGAAAAGCAAACGCTTGTCAAACGCTCCGATTTTGACGCAGGAGGGTCGTAGGAACGCTTGTTTGACGATTTTGTTATGTTATAAATAAATAAACCAATCCCTAATCGTTTCACATATTAATATTATTAATATATACCCCTGTATGTACATAATATATTATTATATACATTATACCTTAAGAAGCGTTACTATGTACCTACTTAACTACTAGTAAGTTCATTGTTAATTGATAAAATTAACTATTAGCACGAGCGCGCCGCCCCACCCATTATTCCAGGGCACCAATGTTAAACGCCAAGGTTTAATTAGAAATTTGATAATACACGTAATTTGCTTAAGCAATGGCCCCAATAGTGGTACATAGGCAATCCGATCACATAGCGAGGCGGCCCCATCGGGAACAACCCAATTTACTACTGTACAAGTTTATTTGGGTATCTGTCCGTTGGGCATTATAATAAATGGAAGGACAAATTCACAACCTTTCCTTTATATTGAAATTTCACAAAATCATTCGGATATAAACTTTAATTAGCAGCTGAAAACAATTTGTAGGTAGGTAGGTAGGCGGTAGCTCTTGACTTTTTAAAAGTGCCATTTAATCTGGCATATTACAAATAAAAATATTTTAATTTGAATTTGGTGTCTATTCGACTTTGGCAAATATTATTTTTGTATCATTCTGAATTTTCGTATATTGGGTTTATTCTGCTGTATACCTATGTTGGACTCAATTCGGATACACTATTTATCTACCAAAATTTTTACTGCGCTTTTTTAATATGGTAAAAAAGTCGGCAAACATTACAACTAATAAAACACGGCAAGCTTCAAAAACAACTCGCAACTTTAGTAAAAAACATTTTTAGGATAATTGGTTCAGTTTTCCATGCGCATAGTTCGAAACTAATATTCTGTATAGTCACCGCCATGTGTTGTTTGTTTGCACACATGGTTATATTAGATTCGTATAATGGTAAATATATGTACTACTGGATTCAATCGGATACCTGATGGAAATATGTCTTTGCAAATCTAATAATTAACTGCATCCAATTAATTTGACACTATGATCTGAAATCTAGCGTATGGATTAGGAAACTTTGAGTTTTTGCAACAGGTAAAAACATAACAATATAATAATAATATCACTAGACTACTTGCTTAGTTTGGGACCATACAGTTGGTGTGTACCAACTGTATGGTCCCAAACTAAGCAACCCTTGTGCTATGGGTACCGCACAATGGACTGGGGCGAAACATAATATTTGATGTTACTTTTGCGATTTTACGCTTTTTTAATAGAGTGGTGAACATTTTCCATTACTAATAAGTAAGGATAAGTAACTAGATATCGTACATAAACAATGTGCTTATAAATTCACAGGCAATGCATAGCAAACGAGACTGAAATGAATTCCCTTTAATCCGGCTTAAGATTATATTACCGCCTGAAGAAAACAAGGGATCAGAATTAAAGAAAAGATTAGTAATTCCCCGTCTAGCGACGGAGTGAAGTGGCGCAAACGATAAATCTTGGCCGGTTCTCTTCCTGGCCGCTGCAAAAAAAGCCACGCGTAATTAATTACCTCACTTGGCCGGGGTCAGCTTTGGAATCCAATCCCTAAGCTGCTTTCGACTTTTTTGGCTTACACTAAACTGTGGATGGGTAATTGATTTGCTCGGAGTGGGAGCTATGTAAACTGCGGATTTTTATTTCGGAGTGCGGACATTTTTGGCGATTTGCAACGGTTTTACGATAGGTTCTACGTGCTTGTTTATTGGGAATAAGGAAAAAGCACTTGTTACGGACACTTTAACAATGGGTACGCACATACTTTGCTTATTACTTAGTAATGAAAACGAAGATAAAAAAATATCAGGGCAATTTACAAAAGTCCCACTATAATATATTAGTATATAATATAAAAGAATACTCAAGAAATTCATACATATTGAGAAAACTTCGAACGAACAGCAGCAATTTATTAATTGCTATCAAACCGTGAAAGAAAAACGTGTTTCTCCACAAATTACTCCCCGGAACAGCATCCGATAGCTAGACAGGGAAAAAATATTAAAACATCGTTGAAGATCTCAGTAATGATCTGCAGTGAGAGAGGATCTCTTTGGGATTGTTTTCGTTCCTCCTCGGCTCCGGCTGGCGAGCGGCGACTTAGCGCGGTGAAAATACACGCTTATCTGCTGCCTACGAAACGAATCAATGACGTCACACTTTTCACCAGATTCCTTATGTTCAGCTCCTACGAAATACGTGTGATATTTGGAAAAACACGTCTCACGTCTTTCGTCAGACAAATTTTGTTTTTTGCTCGGAACAGACACGAATTGATAGTGTGCAAGCGAGATTACCGCATATAACTTTAAGTTAGTGTGAACTAGATTCATTAATCAGCGTATCATTTTAGTTTAACTGGCCCCAATTTTATTGTGCAACACAAAATTCATTCCAGTGGTTGCAGTGTTAATTGCATAATAATTACCAGAATCAAATGTGTGTTACATCGATGATTTGATTATGTGCTGTAGAAGTCTTTTAAAAATAGTTGGCTTCGCATTAATTGGTACCTATTTCTGTGTACTGTTTGCCCTACAAGTGTTTGCGATATTACGTTTCCATGGCATTTTTTCCATGTATATGGTAGACCATGACAACTTAAAACTTCCTTGTGATAAGTAGATACAAATTTTTCTCACCATTAGGTATGAATTACTAGGTAAGTAGGTTTGTTGTTGCCAGAAACAGCAGCGTCCAAATACATCTAGAAGATCGATATTTATATATTATACTTACTCGTATTTATCAACTAATCACTAACCTACCTACATCAAATAAGTACACGAATGTTACAAGCACCTAAGTACCTAATTAATATCATTACTCTCCACAGAGGCCCAAGAACAAAGACCGACATCCAAAGACGGATACTGATTCCTAAGAGCACACACATACAGAATTTATATTATACCCACTCACATGTTGAACAATGAAATTGTAACAATGATCAATTCTCAGAATAGGGTTCTATTGACTTAGCGAGTCGCCCCCGACCGATACCTTCGATGACACAAATTACATGAAATAAATATTAATTGATGTATATAGTACACTTACGATGAATTACGAATTATTTCCAGAATTTTGAAATAAATTAATATCTTTAAAAAAATATCAATAGGTATCAAAAAAAGCCTTATAATTTTTTTCATACTCAATGGAGATGCGGTATTGTTATTGGAGACTCGAATTGCTACTGCCTGCATAATAACAAACAAATAACCAAAAGGAGATAAGTTTATTATGATTCTGATTAAAATTAATAAGAACAATTAGTTAGGGAACTTCTTTACGGAGATTGCATAGATGAAGTAGACGACCAATCACATTCAGGTGCGTCAATCCTTGATAGACCACTATTGGATTCACGTACAAAAAATATAAAAAATACAATTTAAGGCACGAAGAGTAGGATTAGACGTTGTGTTTTTATTTATGTCTATGAAAAGGAAACATAATAATCTGTAAACTGTTCCTTTACCATATCTGGTACTACTATTTGAATAGATTGAATATACTTTATTATCTACCTTATCTGATTCCTTTTTATTTTCCCATGGCCCTTCTTTAGACTGTTTAATCGCAAACTGTGATCGCATCCAGACAATCTTGAAGAGAATTTTAATCATCCCATTAGGTTCATCAATGTCTTCATAATATACCAACTTAAAATCCAAGTTTCTTAAGCCTGTGCTTTCTCTAGCAATATTTAATCCCTTGTAAAACGGGTGCGTGATATACACCCGGCCGGACGGAGGGCCCGCGCTCCCTACTATATATTACCTGTTTAAAATCTCAACAGGTGTTCAATTAATATTTAAATCGCCCGGGGTGGGAGTTCATTCGGATTCCGAATCGAAATTAAGGATCCCATTGTTCTTTTTCAAAGAGTTAATTTTATGTTTCAAATAAAATTCGTATCTCAATAACAGTCTGATATTATTACTAATTTTCTTGGCAACAAATGAAACTGCTCCATCTAATAGTCTATACAAATAAATAAAATTGGAGTGTCTGTTTGTAATATCAAAATAACACCTTTTCACTAAATGCATATGAAAGTACATACGACACCTATAGCATAAACGCGATTTAAAATTTGTTTGACTGTGTGTTTGTCCCGGGTAATCTCCGAAACGGCTGGACCGATTTTGACGGGATTTTCACTGGCAGATAGCTGATGTTATCCCTATAAACTTAACTTAACTTAGGCTACTTTAATTTTAGAAAAATAATTAGGGTTCCGAAAAAAAAAAAACACATGAAATCAAAGAGTATCTCCGAAACGGCTGGACCGATTTTGACGGGAGTTTCACTGGTAGATAGCTGGTAGATGTTATAAGCAGTAACTTAGACTACTTTTATTTTAGAAAAACCAAATATTCAAAAATGGGCCAAAAAAACTCCACGCGGGCGAAGTCGCGGGCTCAGCTAGTATTTACTATAAAAAGGATGGCATAGAGTTAGTGTAGTCAAGTTTAATTTCTAACTAACAAAATTAGCACCTTTGTGGAACCAGCTGATGGTAGAGCCAAACTGAAGCCAATTGATAACAGCAAGTAGTACCACACCCTCACAAAAATCGGCGTAAAGTATTTATAATAGCTGCGTTTCGTGGTTACGATGAGTGGGAGCCAAAAGACCAACCCCTCCCTTGTCCTCCTTCTGTCGCACTCCCCTTTAAGTTGTCAACGTGCGCGCAATCTTTTTGGCATTGTTTGTTTGTTTTGAGAAGTTCTTTATTACAATAATAATGTTACATATACATTACAGCTCAGTGTAAATTTAGATCCTAAGCGTAAGTAAACATGGATATTTAAATACTACAGTTCACTAAGCAGTCGCTTATTTAAAACTTTAGGACATATATATTTTGTGTACAGAATCTTAAATATGTGCTGACTAAAGGTCCAAGATCCATTGTTACAAATTTTTCAACTTTTGAGGAAGTTTACAATTTATGCATGCTAATTACCAACGTAATCATAACAAGTATTTAAAAATACCCTATGAATGTAAATTACTGTTGTTGTATTTTGTTCCAATAAGTCATGCTTACGTGCTTATCTTACCAGAACAAAATTCCCAGCAAAATAGAACAACTTTGAACATGGTTAATTGAAATTGCATTTGGTATTGCAAACATCTATAAGCTACTTCGGGCGTTCTGTACGCGTGTTCACTGACTGCTATATAACAAAAAGGTCATTAAAACCTGATAAATAACAAAGGCAATTGTCATCGTCATAACAAAGTTGTTTTCTAGACCCAGGCAGCGACGTCACAGCGTCGCTCCACCCCAGGCTGATTGTCGGCTAATTCTTCGCGCTCCGCTGAAGGCTGTACAAGGCAATAAATTCATCGCATTCAGACGAGCCAACCATGCGAGAGGACCCCGATAAAAACGAGACGACTCGCTTACCGCCACATTTTTTTACTTAGGAACAATACCTACTCCGTCTCTGGGCTATTAAGAAGTCGAGACATTGATAGGTATTGTCTTCCATTGAATATTTCCTTACTTCCGAGTTCCGACCCTTATGAGTACAGACGGTAATCTCGACCCCAAATTGACGAAGGCATATTTTTTACACTCATTATTTTGTCAGCAGTGATAGACGATTGGTTAAGCACGCGTCTTGCGGGCAACCAGGTCTCGGGTTCAAACCCCGACTCGAACCTCTGGATTTTTCTAAATCTATGTGCGAATCATAATTTCTATATGATTATCACTTGCTTACGGTGAAGGAAAACATCGTGAGGAAACCTGCATGTCTTAGAAGATTTAACCAATTTTCGAAAGACATGTGTAATCCGCCAACCCGCACTGGGCCAGCGTGGTGGATTATGGCCTGAATCCCCCTCGTGTTGAGGGGAGGCCCGTGCCCAGGAGTGGGACGTCAAAAAGGGCTAAAATTATTATTATTATTATTTTGTCACAAAATAAAATAGGTATGCATGTTCATTACAGTTCAGATTTTGTTTTTTTTTGGCGAAGCTTCTATACTGGTCGCTCGCCGGTCACTCTACCGTGCTAAGTGTCAGTAGCGTTACACGATAATGTCAGTAGCGTTTCACGATATATATGGGTATACAGAGTGGCAGCTGGGGCGCCCGACGATTTATACTATAAAGCTTCACTTGTTTCGGGAATCCCTAGACGGCACTTTTTTAAAATATTTTCGTGGTAGTTAACCAACTCGTGCTCGTTCATTTGTTTATTCATGATGTTTCAAGAGTCCGAAATATAATAGTTCAGCTCGATACAGCAGCTGGTATTATTTAGACGCCTAGTGAAGACAGACTACACGCAACTATCATATTTTATGAGTAACGGGCCCGTTGAGTAGTAGTTTGTCGCAACTTTCGTGTGGGGGAATTGATTTCTTATAGGTACCATTTAATTATATTTCCGATACTCCCATCCATATTCCCAAGTATTATTTCGAACTTCTTCGGACTTTTGAAACACCTGTTTTTACCACTTGGCATGAACCGAAAAGGCATGATTTTTTAAGGTCACTTTCACGTTTACGGTATTGTTTTTAGGTACTTACTTACCTCTACTTTACAGGATTTTATTGCAACCCCAAAATGACTTTTAAATGGCATTGGAATCGTTCTTGTGTAACGCATTAAAAGCAAATTATATAACTTACTAGTAAAACTAGCAAATACTTACATACCAACCCTGGAAATGAAAACTGAAAAACTATAAAAAAATGTTGTTGATTTTAGTTCAGTACTTACCTACTTCTATGAGAACACGAGGCATTTATATATGTCGCCGCCAAATGGCTTAATTCGCCGTTCAATTAACAGCCTAGGCACTTAACTAAACGGCGCCGTTCAACTAACGGCCTGAATGATATTCAGCCGTATCGTCTATTACAACATTTAATAAACTGGCTGGCTAATGCTTAGGCAACTGGTTGACATTTAAGTACTACAAAACTTTTTCAAAATACTACCCAAGCAGAACGACCTGGATGGGTTTAGGTTAGGGTTATTTTTTTTATGACCCCACAGAAACCCCCCCCGGCAAATAGATTAGGTGGATCTAAAAAAAATCGTAAAAAACCTAAGTACCGAATAAAATTATTCCATCAAAGTTGTTTTTTTCCGACGCCATATTGACCAAAGAGAATATAGAATATAGAGATATTGACAGTTTGGTGACTTTCGGCGCTAGTGGCAGAAAGTAGGACTAAATTGAAATGAACAGGCTAGGCAGTTAATTAAACGGCTAGGCAAGTAGTTAAACGTCATCGATCCAAGTCATTTGCCTAGCTGTTTGATCAAATGGCTGAATATCATTCAGGCCACTAGTTGAACGGCGCCGTTTAGTTAAGTGCCTAGGCTGTTAATTGAACGGCGAATTAAGCTATTTGGCGGCGACATATATATAACCAAACTCAAAATTCAGGCGATGGCCTTACCTACTTATCTTTAAACCTAAGTATATATTTATCGCTCACAATACTACAGATTTGCATTATTGGCTCGGCTTTCACTGACTGCATGCAGGCCCGGTGACTGCAATGTGCAATCAATTGTCTCAGCAGACAGTGACGTAATGGTCAAGCACACCATTATGCTAACACACGGAACAATAACAGACAGTTTGACGCAGTTATAACTGTTATAAGTGGGGTGTTTGGGTGCTGACGTTTATGTACAATTATGCTTGACGGGGTAATTATAGGTATGACGGGCGTACGGATATTGGAAGAACTGCAAGGACGGGTTCTTCCATTGATGTTCGTATATCTGTGAGTGAGTCAAAAGGCAACACACTGGAGCTATTATATATATAAATACTAGCTGTGCCCCCCGACTTCGTCCGCGTAGTATTTAACGTAACAACAATTTCGGGATTATCGGGATAAAAAGTATCCTATATGTTAATCCCGGTTATAAACTATCTGTGTTCCAAAAAATTTCATCCAAATCCGTTCAGTAGTTTTTGCGTGAACGAGTAACAAACATACATACATACATACATCCACACTCACAAACTTTCACATTTATAATATTAGTAGGATACTACCCTTTGTGATAACAGTGTCTTATACTGCGATTTAAAAATAAATAGAAATATAATAAATACAAAATGAAAAAGCCCGCCCGTTGAGTTTCTTGCCAGATCTTCTCAGTCGAGTTCGCGTTCTGATCGGGTTGTAGATATAAGAAAAAAAATTGGAAAAGTAACAATTTGTAATTTCCCCCGTAGGCCTAAAAAATAAACGCTTTTGACTCGACTTTGACTTTGAGTATAGTTTTCACTAGAATATAATATTGGTATTAAAAGGCCGGACAACCGGTATAAGACTTCGTGGTGTTTAATTAAAGCTTTTGTTCTCTATACGTTTTAATAATTCATTGCTTAGTTAATTGTGTATTTGGATGTGCAAGGTTTATACATAGGTATCAAATGCGTATTATTTATTTTATTTATGACGCTTAATATTTTGTAATTTTGCAATATTTGCAGTTTCTTGAAAAACGATTTTTAGGATGATGAAATACATATTCAACAAAAGATGCAGGTTGATTGTTTTAATGGAAATTAAAAATATTCATAATTAAAAAAAATATTTGTTCTTGTAAGTGGGTAGTACTGTTTTGTTCACTTTACGGATTTGTGTTTAACCTTAAATCAAATAAGAGAGTGGTTGCAATCCTAACGATAGTCGCTAATTAATTATCTCTCCATTTACAAATTTCAACGGTGTATTAATATTATAATGTTCTTAAACAAACAAACCATTTCATCCGCACCAAATATTGTGTTTTGCGAATCGAATTTTTAATTAATCCGCTACAGTGGCGTTGCGGTTCATGTTCAGTTGGTTTTCCTATTTCCGGTATGTAGCTGCGGCTGACGCAACGGTAGCGAGTGCCGTATCTTTGAGTTTGTAAATGCTCCCTCCTTCAATCGTTCTATATATTAATTTAAATATTACTTATATTGGCAATTTTTACCATTATATACTTACCGTTCATTTCTGCATGGAAGGATAAATAAATAATGCATACCTACTTATGTATGCATTATTACGAGTACTAATTATTAGCCGTCAAAGTTATCTTGAAAAAGGTGATAGAATAGAACTGTACCGCTCTTTTGGAATATAATTCCTATAAATAATAATGAGGAAGAAATTCCATTGCCAGATACTTACCTACTCTCTATAAAAACGCTGAGATTACTATGTGATGTGTAACAGGATGTGTAATGTAATCATGACGACATCGTGATGCAAGGGGTAGGTACCTACATAAGAAATCCATATAAAAGGACTTATTTCAAAAATGCGCGATATGAGTATTTTGTCTGGCGCCTTAGTAAATGCTAAAGATGCTATTACACTGACAGGTATCGTTTTAACAGCTGACCCTTGATTAAGTCACTCGCTGCCAATGAGCTGTACCAACCAATAGGAAATATTTATACCATCAGTTTTTTTTTGTGGTAGCGACATCGTCTTTACCACTTACAAAATATCGCGCATTATTATAATAAGACCGTACAGTGAAAGGAATATTCCGAAATGATTATAATGTGAATATTGTGTGGAAAAAACAAAGACATAAGGCCGGCGGCGGCGGCGCGTCCATCCTCAATTTATGTTTCGCCGCGCGTCGAGTGAAAGCCGCCGATGAAAGTTTCATCGTATCTGCGAACTGCAGGCGTGAAAATAAAACTGAAAGTGAGCGTTGGATTTTCGAAAATAGCCACTAGGTATCGAAACGCCGCCGGCGCGGGGCTGGGGGCGGGCGGAACTGCCCAGTTTTATCATGTAGTTAATTTATTTATTAGTCAATCTTTCATCATCATCTTGTGATGCGATTTGATTAGTATTGCTGGTGTTAATTTCACTATAGGATCATGATGAGCAAATAACTACTAGAGGCTAAATTTCCTCGAAAACAAGTAACCGACGAGATCTTAATACCGAATAAATTGATAATCCCTCATTACCTACTATGAATTTACTTGTAGTTTCCAACTTTTTAAAATAATTTAGGTAGTAGTAGTAAAAGCTTAGACCAATATTTTGCCTCAAATGAAAGCAATCCTTGGTTGCGCTTTTCATTTCTCAACAATAACACCTTTCTTACTTGATTCAAAGTTACCTATGACATTTATTTTCTTTCCAGAAAGTGGGGAGCCAATTTGCCGCTTGTCTAGTCTCAGACCTAGACTATTTTCGATAGAGCGCAAAAATGAAAAGCTCTACGTAAAGCTTCACAACCTACATAGGTTACTTATATTTTCATAAATTTGGTTAGGCCTGGATTTCTCAAATATCTATGAAGCTTCGTGTGCATTTCATTTGTTTAAAGTAGGTATGGGTGTGGCGTAAAACAATATTCAAAAACTCGCAACGTAATAACAGATTATTATGTTCGCAGATTATAGAAATAAAGTTGTTTATGCTTATGGATGAATGCCTGGTAGGGTAAGCTGGGGGAATGGCGCTCATCGGGTAATGGCGCGCACCTCTATAAGTCTATGAAAATGGTGCATAACAACATGCCACCATACGTAAAACGGGGGAGGGGAAGGGCATCTAACACGTAGCGATGCGCAGGGGCGGTCAGCTCCTAACAAGAGACGGTGAAGTGCGTTTGTTTGTATGCGGCTGCGCTGAACTAATTTTCGTCACGATCTTTTTTTCGGTAAGTTCAGAATTTTGATATTTATTAAATTGTTAATATAGCTTTCCTGGGTACTTAATCATTCTATTTTATGATGAACTATTATATTTTCAACAATTGCATTTCAATGTTTGTTTAATTTAAAGTTAAATTCAAAACGACCGTTTGGGGTTATCGCGCTCACATGAGCGCCATTACCCTTCAGTGACTTATTTTTTTATTCTTATAGACATGGCCAGAAATAGCCAAAGAACAATTGCCAAAGCTGCTTGGAAGGAAGAAGACCTTAAATCCGCTAAAACTGCGATACCGATAAAGGATAAGAAAAAAATTAAAATACGAAAAAATATTACAAGAGAAAACATCCTAAAAAAGTTCTTCACAGAGTGAAGTTGAAGAGCAAGAAAACATTTGTGACGATGTAAGTGATGACGAAATGAATGTGGGCGATAAAAGTTATAACAAATGCATTATTTGTGAGGAATTTGAATAAATACAAGATGTGGTCTCACTGTACAACATGTGGGCTGTGGTCTCATGCTACATGTTCTGGATGGGATTGGGCAGAAGGATACATCTGTGATTTATGTACTTAACGATAAAATCTTATCATATATATTTCTCTTTTTGTCTTTGTTTACCTTTAAAAAGTTTGTCGGTACACACTGCTATATTTGTTTATTGTATAAGGCTGATTTCAGGTACAAATCCAAATATTTGGTGTCATTTTATGATTATAGACTGTACTTTAATTGTATCCTTTGATTCCATGCTTATTTAATAATGATAAAGGATCTTACTTGTTATATTACAAAGAAACAGGTTTGGGCATCATACCCCTTCGCCTGAGCGGCATTACCCAATGTCAGGGGTAATGCCGCTCAAACCTGTTTTTTTTTTAAATGTTTACTACTGCTAATAATTCTAAGATAATTACGATTCCTATTAAAAAGTCGATTATTTAATAGTTAAAGTTTAAGTTAATGTTTTAAATTCCAAAAGAAAACAAATAATTTAAAAAATATAGTGTGTTTTCCTTAAGTGAACGCCATTCCCCCTGCTTACCCTATTGGAACTTTTTTCCACGATTACGAGGGTACTTAGTATGATCACAACCATACGTGAATAGTGCCCTATTAACTAAAATAACTGTAGTAAAATACTACCCTCAATGTCAATTCTATTGGTAATATCGAATCTAACGGTCAATAAAATTGGGAGATATGATCGTGAATTTATCAGCCCATTAAATGGTACCTACACGCAAAAGTTCATGGGGGACCACCGCTTCCTCGGGCGGGGTTACGTTTGCAACTTCGACACTTAGGTAAACACAGCTTTTACAGAAATACTTAGACTATAAGAATGCTAATGCTGACTTAACTCGTGCTTAATAAGAATTACCGACAACTTTGTGACATAAAACCTTAAAGAAGCTTAAAGCTTGAAAAAACTTACCCAAGTAGGTACCTTAAAGTTGCGTTCACTGAAAAGACAATTGGTACTGTTACAAAGATAATTTGTAAGTTAATATGGCGTTCTCTTATATAACTAGTGGTATATCATAATATATAAGTAAGGAATCCCTTACCTATTTAAATCGAGATTTAAATGTTCAAAGCTACATATTGGCACGGTCAAATTCATATTGTACCTATAGGCCACATGATCGTACGTTTTGTTATTATTTTTCAAACGCAAGGGTCATTAGAAAAAAATAGGCTTTTTTCTTATTTTCAGGAAAATAACTTAAGCTTCCCAACCTTTTTCTGATTAGTACCGGAATCGGCATTCTATCTTCACTGATTTAACTGATTACCAATAAAGGCACCACAAATGCAAATGGGTACGCACGGAAGGTGCCAGAGGAAAACGTCTAAACAGCTGTTTCAAAAGTTAGAAACCTAGATTTAGATACTTACCTACTTATACGGTACCTGAAAATTGTAGATGGCTAGTGAAGCAGATTATACATACCTAACCATCGCACTTTTTGAGTTATGGGCCTTTGGATATTTGTCACAATTTGCGACCTTAGAGCATATCCAGAAAACAGTGTAAAATGGCCTTTAAAACAGTGTAAACAGCGTTTACGAGTAGCAGCCACAAATATTAAAGAACATTTTTATAAAACATACATATAGGTAAAGTCCTTAACTTCCGTAATTTTATTTTTTTATTGGAGGGTCAAATAATTTGAAATAAATGGTCGGATTTCGACAAAATGTTTATGCTATTTAATTCGATGCTTGATAAGTGCTAATCCAAACCCCAATCAGCCCCATGTGTTATATCGGACTTTTGAAACACATGTAAGAGATGTTGTCGTATCCATGAGTCAATGCACTAAGTTCGCAAGTGCAATTCAGTCGTAGCTGTACCATCACGTGCCGCAACACCAGTGAGACGTGAAATTCGGCACTTCGGGTTTACGATACCTATACACCATCTTATCTGTCTGTACCACAGATATAGTATTACATAGATAACGCAAATGCATGTACTTCGCGTGTACGAAACCCCGACCAAGCGTCAAGGTTGGTCGCCGCTTACTTACAGTCCGCGCGACTACAGATATAAAAAATATGAGTATGAGCGAGAAAATCACTCGAGAGAATCATAGCGGGCGGAGGGGCATCGGCGGCATCGGTGTCTTTGAATCGGTTTGGATTTCCCGTCACTAATGACGTCAACGTGTCAGGTGTTAAAAATTCGGCTTGGTTTCAATACAAATCGTGATACTTGCGTTATCTATGTAAATCTGTATCTGTGGTCTGTACGCTGACCTCTCGTGGTCGGTTTTATAGATAGGTATGTAGTAGTAGGTAGGTAGGTACTGTCTTTAAAATGTCGGAGTTACGGCAAATAAAAAACCAAGACACCTTTGGAGGGCTAGCAACTCTTTTGATGACTATGTGCCCGTCTATCTACTCATCTAGGTTTTTACGAACTACGAACGTGCGAATGTGCAGACACATTGCTGTAAAAGTTAGAATTACAGCTGTTTTAGACCGAAACTGAACCACCTACCTACAAGCAGTACTGGAATTTAAAAATCTACATTACACCTATCATTTACATACCCAGACTTTTTTAAGGTGAAGGCGCCTGTCGAGCCCGCGAAATTCAAATTTTTCGAGTATTTTTATAGTTTATCCAAAATCTGAAAACATTTAAGACAAAATGTTGTGATTTGCGAAAAACACAGTATGTAGTGTGTTTATTAATACATTTATTTTACTCTAAATATTATCACGGTGGATATGATACTAGTAAATCAATAAATATACAAAAATTGCCAGATTATCTGGATAGCTGTCGTTCTTGAAATGTTTTAGAGTAAGTTAGATATATTAATACACTGCACACGGTCTTTGTCGCGAATTACAAAATGTGCCTTTTATTATTGTCAGATTTAAAAAAAAATCTAAAAAACCTCAAAAAATTTGAACTTCGCGGGCTAGATGGGCGCTTTAGCCTTAAGGGTAGGTTCCTACCTAGGTACCTATTAAAATATTGTTCAAATCCGATGTTGGTAAGTAGGTATGTTAGTATAAATATCGGATTTGACCAAACCTGCTGACTTATTCCTCATTCGCCAATTTTTATACAACGAAGTCGACAAACTTGACTACGACCGGCCTGATGTTAAGCATTTACCGTAGCTTAGTATAGATGCTTGCAAAACCAGACCAAAGGTTGGCCTTGTCCATGGCCTTGGCGACTTAAAGGGGAGTGAGAGCGAGACATCGTTATGGTGAGTCACTCGCTCACGTACCTATCGTAGGAATCGAGGCTATAATAAGCACCACAGAAAAAAAAATATAGACCTAAGAATCAAAGTCACAGTTTACTCCACTAGGAACCTAAACTCCTAACATCTACTAGATAGTGTGTATCTACTAGATACTAGTATATCGTTAGAGTAATTTAATTTGATGCAAAGCTACGTAACTACAGACTTTAACAGCTATCCGAGTGGCTCTACCGGTTAAATCATCCTAGGGCTCTACTTACAGATACAAGTTTATAAGTTCGCGACTGTGAAAACTATTATCTATCTTTAACATTTTATTGGTTCTTTGGCCACTGGCCAAACTGTAAAATGTCTCTACAAAACGTAAAATTCGCGGGAGACTCTCAAATACACCCATTAATCCTTTAGTAGGTCGCCTACTCATTCTACAGTTAATTAAACTAACCTATAGCATCGTCATCCCCCGCGGTCTGGTCGACAAGATAAGGGAAACATAAAAGGTGGAAAGGTGAGTTATTACGAAACACCATCCTATTAACGCCTCTCTCGGGTATTGTGAGCCATCAACACTACCTCTTGCAGTCTCTTTAATTATTCGCACGCCTTGCTGAACAACCGCTAGACGGATTGTCGGAATGCTTGCTTGCTTGACGTTATTTCATCAGATTGCTTGAGAACAGAATGTGTAAAATATCCGAAATATTGATTGAGATACACATATATCTCCGGTAGCGGATTTAAATAAATGCTAGTGAACTCAGTGTTAACGACTATACTTATGTTCTAATCTAATCTAGAAATAATAATGAAAATAAATATCGCCAGACGAACACACCAACTATATGGTCCCAAGCTAAGCAAGGCTTGTACTATGGGTACCGTAAAATTGACTGGGGGCGATCTCAGTGACACCCAGACCAGGGAAAATTACGAGAAGGCCATTTCCGAAATTTACCCTGACGGGAATCGAACCCGCAACCACCCGATGCAGTGAGCCGAGCGACCTACGCTCGAACCACTGCGCCAAGCGATCGTCAAATCTATTATCTATTATCTATTACAAATAAATAAAATTGGAGTGTCTGTTTGTAATATCAAAATAACACCTTTTCACTTAATGCATATGAAAGTACAAACGACACCTATAGCAAAAACGCGATTTAAAATGTTTTGGTCTGTCTGTCTGTCTGTCTGTCTGTCTGTCTGTGTGTCTGTTCCGGGTAATCTCCGAAATGGCTGGACCGATTTTCACGGGACTTTCACTGGCAGATAGCTGATGTTATAGGGAGTAACTTAGGCTACTTTAATTTTAGAAAACAATTAGGGTTCCGCGTAAAAAAATTAAAACACATGAAATCAATGAGTATCTCCGAAACGGCTGGACCGATTTTGACGGGACTTGCACTGGTAGATAGCTGATGTTATAAGCAGTAACTTAGACTACTTTTATTTAAGAAACACAAAATATTAAAAAATGGGTCCTGCCGCGCGGGCTCAGAACGCGGGAGCGGGCGTTTTTGTTAAGTTAAATCCCACGCGGACGAAGTCGCGGGCTCAGCTAGTCATTTATAAATTTTGATAAAATTATACTACCCACCCTTTAATTCTATATCCGATTCTCATCCGAACTCCCTTGTTATATTTCGGAATTTAGAAACAAATCAAGGGATTTACTACATACACAATTCCTATTAAGTTTCGGTTTTGAAAAAAACGTAAACATAAATCTTTATTGGTGATTTCGCCGCCTTATGTAACAAATGTTATAAAACTTTCATAGGTTAGGTAATCCCGTGGCGCCCAAATTGTGTGCATGATAATATGTACTTACTAGCTGAGCCCGCGACTTCGTCCGCGTGGAATTTAACAGAACAAAAACGCCTGATCCCGCGTTCTGAGCCCGCGCGCCAGAACTCATTTTTGAAAATTTTGTTTTTCTAAAATAATAGTCGTCTAAGTTACTGCTTATAACATCAGCTATCTACCAGTGAAAGTCCCGTCAAAATCGGTCCAGCCGTTTCGGAGATTACCCGGAACAAACACACAGAGAGAGACAGACAAAAAAATTTTAAATCGCGTTTTTAACCCCCGACGAAAAACGAGGGGTGTTATAAGTTTAACATGTGTATCTGTGTATCTGTGTGTCTATGTATCTGTGTATCTGTGTATCTGTGTATCTGTGTGTCTGTCTGTGGCAACGTAGCGCCCAAGCTGATGAACCGATTTCAATTGTTTTTCTTTTGTTAGATAGGTATTCTGATCGAGAGTGTTCTTAGCTATGTTTCATGAAAATCGGTTCAGCCGTTTGAAGATCATCAGCTCTTTTGTAGGTTAAAAAGCCACATTCACGGCCAAAACCAACTTCCACGGCTCGAATCCAATCGAAATTTGAGATTATTGGATTTAGATTTATTATATTTTTAAATGATCGTAATAGTCTGAACTGGCTTTTTACAATATTATAAATATGAAAAGTTTCCCTGATTCTGGAAAAAATGTATATTTTATCAATTTTTATATGAGATTTTTGTATGAACTAAAGACGTTCCATAAGTCACGTGTCCAATGATGGATACGCGCATGCGTTAAATTTTGTTTGTTTTGTTAATGGTCATGGAATATTACGTTATTATAATTCTAGAGGGCGCTGCTCCGCCATTGAGAAAAAGTATAAAAAACAAATCTAATTTAATTTTAGCGTTGTTGAAAATTCTTCCCCTGGGCTGCTCCCGTCCACCTCAACCAGAGTTATTACATGAAATTGAATCATAATTGATAATAATTTATACTAGGAATTAAACCTCCGTGGCATCAATATTTACATTCGTTGTCTATTCTTATGTCAATTATTATAATGTCATAACAAAATAATGTCTCATACTTTTACACAGATTTTCTGTTGATTATTGTATACATTTGATGAAAAGGTCGTCGCATCGGGGGTTTTTAAATTTTCAATTTACAGTTATTGTTATAGGTATCTTATGTACTTTCATATGCATTTAGAGAAAAGGTGTTATTTTGATATTACAAACAGACACTCCAATTTTATTTATTTGTCTAGATAATAATGATACCTACTCTGTAGACAATGGCATTAGAAGGGTTATAGGGGGGGGGAGTAGTAAGTGCGATTATTACAACTTTCGTGCGATAAAATCGTTCGGCTATGAACTTTGAATTGTTACTAGTAGATAGCTAGGTAGGTAATCTGTATCTAGTTATCAAAATTACATTTGGAAATTTAAAGTTCCGATAACAACCCGTACTGTATTTCCTAAAGCTCTCTCAATCGTTGAGATATCTTATACCTATTAGGTATATTATAATTTTATGTCCTAATGAGATCTGCACATGCCCGCCGCTACTACGTATGTAGGTACCTAAGTATACAATTATATAAGTATAGCTATATTAAGCTAAATACCTAATACCTACTAGCTTTTGGCCGCCGCATAAATCAAAATCGGTGAAGCCTTTTAGGAGAAGAATTACGAATAGACGCACACTGAAATTTTATAAAGTCATAAAGATGATAAAATGCACGTTTCAAAGTGTGTGTTACGTAACTGCATAAGTACCTACCTACCAAGGTATGAAAAGAGAACCTTTCTTATTGTACATTTTCCTATAAATATGATAAGGTTTGAGGGTGCAAGGCGCCGAACGTTACGACACTCATAATTTTAACAGGGCATGTCCCACAATCCGTTGCATCATAGAATATAGGGTCTTTGTTAAAAATTGCTATAACATGACGATATTTTATTTGGACACTATTTCGCTCTACAGTACCAAAACTAACCAACCTACTTTGTCATTGCCTGAATATTTTGAAATCACGATCCTTTATGTTCATTTCTAAATTACTGTGGAAATCTGTAATTGGCCTTACTTATTTTATATACTTCATTAACTTAAGTAAACACACTATGTATCGCTGTTGATTTCCCAAATAAATAAAATAAAATAAAATAAAAAATAAAAAAAACCTACCTACTGAAGTCAGGGTGCATTTTTAATGTTAAAAATAACAGGCAATATAGGTAGGCATCTTCATGTCGTTGAAACAAGCATTCCGCTTGACGACCGCTTGGCGCAGTGGTTCGAGCGTGGGCCGCTCGGCTCACTACACCGGGTGGTTGCGGGTTCGATTCCCGCCGGGGAAAATTTGGGAAATGGCCTTTTCGTAATTTGCCCTGGTCTGGGTGTCACTGGGATCGCCCCCAGTCCATTGTAGGGTGCCCATTGTACAAGCGTTGCTTAGTTTGGGAGCATCCAATTGGTGTGTTAAACACGTGAAGTTGCCCTTAAATCAATCACGCAATGAGATAAACGAATTCAGGAGATTAGTGCAATTGAAAAACAATAAACATGCTACTTAGTTGAACTATGCAGGCGAAAAACATAATTTCGTTCTCATTTCCATTGTTTCTCAAACCATTCATAGACCTAAAATTAGGTCAAGATAAACGTCAGCCTACTTCCCACTCGGTAAATAAGGGCTACACCACATTTACACGTAAAAAATAATATCGTCGTTCGCAGTAAAAATCACATTAAACGGACAAATAGCGATCAAGCACGTAATTTAGATAGGGGAATGGATACAAATGTAAATAAATCCCGGTCTCGTAATAAATAACGTGGCCCATAGGCGAGCGACCCCGGCTGCTTATGTTGTATCGTGTAGGTAGGTACTAAGTGTTGACCATTGCATCGTAGGCAAGGCAGGCGTCCTAGACATGTATTGACCATCGGCAAACTTTCATTATATTGGGTAGATAATACTTTGTGCCTATGATAAGATTTAAGCACAAAAGTTTTGGTTGTAGATAAATAATACCTTGCTTGGCAGAATCGCGACCGTCACCGTCACGTAGGTGCATATACCCCAAGTGGTTTTTTTTTGTGGACCCTTTGACCTTTGTCAAAGGGTTATTAATTTCTTTGTTTAGGGACGAGTATATATATTTCGTCTCGATTGTATACCCAAGTGGTTATATTATTATCTTTTCGATTAAGCATATTCGAAGGTGAGTACAGTACATTTGACATACCTATGCCAGATTCGTGCATCTGGCTTCCATTATATAGGTAAAGCAGGGTCGCTGAGCACGAAGAATTTCGTATAATGACCTGTTATTACCTGTCTCTGGCACTCCCGCGTAAATCTACTACGTCTCGCTCACACAGTTGCCGGTCACACGCAGTTCACGGCAACTGTGTGAGCGAGACGTATTGGATTTACGCGGGAGTGACAGAGACAGGTAATAACACGAAATTCTCCGTGCTCGGCGACCCTGTTTTAGTATGTTGATCACGTTGTTATATAAACACGTTTAACGGTAAGCTGTAGGCAATTGATTAGTTTAAGTATAAATGTTTACGGGCTGGCCGGGGTAGCAGTCTCACACAGAAGATTCCTTCTCCTTCCTTCCACTCTCTGTGTACCACGTTCCTTTAAGGTAGCGGCGTGCGATACCTGTTTTTAGCTATGGTAAATGCAAATCAGGCGATTCGTACGCTTTGTTATATAAAAATACAAACGGAAATCTCTACTTACCTGCCTGCCTTCACGAAACTAGTGGGTTGTCCGTGTTGATAACATCTGCGCTGAATTCTGTCCTTTTATCATAAAGGTCGGCGGCCTAGGTGGCGCATGCTCTCTATCTATAGAACGGAACGTTAGAGCGGACCCGGCGCATCCAATTTTGCGTTCGCATTATCTGTGTTGTTGCAGCCCATTCCGGCGCCTTCAATTTACCCACTCGCTCCATCTCGCACACAAAGTGCTCGGCGAAATGCAATTAACAAAATGACAAGCGAAGTTTAATTGCCACATCACAAAGATTTCCCTTTTGTGATAAGCTCAAGATGACGATTTCATGAAGTTTCAGGGTTCTGTGTTTAAAAATAGTGCGTGAATATTCAACATTTTTGACAACTGCTACTGCTTTAAACGTAAAAATATGGAGAAGTAGGTGGGACTCAACATAGCGCTAATAGAACCTCAAGACCGCTGGATCTCTCTTAGTGCCGATGAGCTTAAGGGGTCTGCAGAAGGTAACCTGCATTCGTTGTCAACGACGAACGACACCACCGTAGTGTTCGATAACACATTGGCAAGTCCGTCCTACGAAACGGGACGTATACTCACGTTATAAATGACTCGATAAATTATAAACCCGAGAACAACACCAGTGACGTCGTTAAAACTATCCTTTTGGTCAACCAAATCCCTTAGAGCATGGATGGTAGTAATTATTTTTTCATTACTCATACTTAGAAAGTAGGTCTGAAGTTGCCTGAGGAGCAGGTTGAAAGTAATACTTTTCAGCCCTAGGGAGAATCGCTTTCAACTGACAGATGTCAAATAATTAAAAATAAATTAGTTTTATTTTGACATTTCTATTGAACCAGGCCAACGAAAATAAAAAACCGTTTAAAAACAAAATAGGCGGCGAATGGCAATCCGACTTTCATTCGTTTTTTCGAGTTGTAGAGTTTAATAATTATACTCTACTCTCATTTAATTATTGTTCATACTTCCTTGTTTTACTTCTTAGCTAATTTCCTGTTTTTATTTTTACTTTCCTTGAATTCGTAATGAAAAGCAGTGTTTACCTCGGGTGAATTGCTTATTTTATCCAAACCCCGTCTCTGGTCAAATTAAGTTACCTTCACCAAAGGGTGCCAAGTACACAAGTCGCTTGGACAACGAACGGATATGTGTGGCGGTTGTTTTAATAAGTATGGGTTGATATAATGAAACACGTTTCTAAAAATCCAAAAAGGATCATAATTTATTTTATAAAATTGTATTTACACTTTACATTTGAACTCCCGTTAATGTGGCCGGACTACTCCAGTATACAGTAATGTTTGAGTATCACAGTTAACTATTCATTTATTCAACAAACTATTCCGGCATTAGATTAAAATGTGCACTTTCACTTGAAGCTACCAATACGGTGCTCCACTATCATGTGAGATATTATGAAGAAACGTAACTGAAATAGTTAAATGGTTTTAAAAAATACTATTTTATTATGAATGATATGTCATTGGATGATAATACTAAAGATTGAATACTTCAGTTCCTTATCAATGCATTTATTTAATTAAATAATCAATATCCAATCAAGCTACCTCCCAACCAACACTTCATTTAAAATTTTGTTGACTACAACTTACAATGTTTTCCCAGCCACACCAACAGCAGTTTTAACCGATGCATAAAGGCATCCTACACACGCCCCATTGGTAATTACTATAACGATCTATTATAACAATAATTATGTACAAGGTCTATTTACAACTTGGAAACCCAATTTTTCTGCCACTTTGAACTAAGACACGTCGTGGTAATTCTTTAACATTCATATTGCTTCGAATAGCACTTTTTGAACAGGTAAGACACAATACCAAAATGACAGCAAAATGAAGAGTTTTATTAGCCAGCACTCAGGTCCACATTTCTTAGTCTATCTTTCGTGTCAAATGTCTAATCAGTAAGATTCGACTGAGACGCATCAGGTTACGTAAAAAATGCTTTGGGAACTTGAAAGCGAGCAAGAAATTATAAGCAGGTATGATGATAAAAATATACTCCATAAACATACCAAATGATACATTCTTTATATTAATTTTAATCAGTAGTTTGATCCTTAAAGGCTTACAAAAAATCTTCTAATTTTTCACACAACGACGACAATTAAATCACTGGATGCAGACACTGCCGAGACTCTGTGAGATCACGGTATCGCAACTTTTATGCAATACTGACGACTACTCGTACCAGGCGGACATAAAGATCGAGGAGTTTTAATAATTTTAAACGGTGGAGTAACAAACAGGACGTTGAATTTTCGTATTTGTTCCCGTGAAATAAAGTTTATCGTAGAAATTAATATCAGAACGGCACAGCCTGTCACTCCACCACCGTAACGACACATCTAAATTACAGTCCAATTCTTGAGCTTCCTTCATAACTAAGTGGTTAGTGCGCAAACCGCTATATTGTCCACGAGATTGCACTCGGAAGTCGACACTAGCTGTGGTTAGAGTTACTGTACAAAACTGTGTTATTCATTCTCTTCATGGTAATAGAGGCACTGCTTCCGTTTTTCTCCAGACCCACAAGGAAGTCTTCCAATAGTTTCGCCAATGCTTTCCTCTTGAAGCGTAACGATTCATTGATAACATCGCGAATCACTTCCTTTTTAGCGTCCACACCGCCTTGTAACTGTTTTAGATTTTCGAAAAGTTTCGTGTAATCTGGAAGCAAAAACATATGATATAAAACAAAACTATATTCACATTACGTTGTTAATTAAAAACATGTTAACAAACAAAAACTTATCTTACATCTGAAATATTTTAATACAGTGGAAAGAAGTAAAATAATCTGAAGAAAATGTAGCATGCCCAAATTAAGGGCCTATGCACACCACGTTATTTAAACGCGCCGTGACGCGCGTTTGTATCGATGCAGACGCGATACGCACGCGAGTCAGGCGCAGTCTGACAACTTTAGACTTTTGTAGGATAAAAGCGCGCCGTCGACGCACGTTTCTATAACGCGCGTCGACGGCGCGTTTAAATAACGTGGTGTGCACAGGCCCTAACGCGAGCGAGCGATTTATTCGCGCCAAACATGACGGCGTCACTATGCAAGAATGCAAAACAACGCGACCGTCAAATCAAAGCTAGCGCGAGCGAATATTCAGCAGACTAGAGTGGCAAGGCAATATGGCTTTGTTATTGACCTGAAATATATTAATATCAAGTAAACGGAGATTAGGTATCATCCCATTCTCTCCTATGGATTAAATTAATGGAGAGATTCGATGTAACAATAACAATTACGTGAGAAATTAGCTTGTTCGAGATCTACTAGGTTCCCATCCGGGAGTGAATCAGCACGACGGTCGCGATCGGACCGCTCGCTCACTCGCGTTATTTAGTAAATTTTTCCACTCTTTCTCACCTTTCCCCGGCCGGCGGACCGCGCGGTACACTTCCGCCCGCACATCGAGGTTGTGCTTTCTGATCTCCGCTAGTTCCTTGCGGGATAACTGTGGGGGCAAAGTCAACTGCACCTGCGGTTTTTCGTTCTGAAAACGTTATGCACAAATTAAAATATAAGGACACTGCGAAATTGGTAAAATCACTGCATAGTATAAAACAAAGTCGCTTATGCTTAGATCTTTAAAACTACGCACAGGATTTTTTTTGCGGATTTTTTTAATAGAGTGATTCAGGAGGAAGTTTTATATGTATAATACATGCATAATATAGTAGAGAAACACTGATAATTTTAGACGTTTCTTGCACCCGTGCGAAGCCTTTTTTATATTTTGTATCTTTACTACATACTAGCAACCCGCCCCAGTGCTAAACAGTGCTCCAAAATGGCACCAGCCCACACATATTTCTGCAAACCAAAACCAAACCTAGTGCGAGTGATTGTTGGTTGGCGTCAGTGCTACTGCTAAGATTGTTTTTTTTTAAGGCAGTAAACAACTGACCAGATTAACAAAACACAATCTGTTTCCATTCTATGTCTATTTTCGTTCTATTCTGTGTGAACTAGCGGACTTGGAGGGACAGAATTATACGAAGAAACATACAGGATAATGTGTTACGACCGCTTGGCGCAGTGGTTCGAGCGTAGGCCGCTCGGCTCACTACATATGGTGGTCGCGGGTTCGATTTCCTCCGGGACTAATTTCGTAAATGGCATTTTCATCATGTGCCCTGGTCTGGGTGTCACTGGGAATGCCCCCAGTCCATTGTACAGTACCCATAGTACAAACGTTGCTTAGTTCGGGAGCATCCAGTTGTGTCGGTGTGTCAGTCTGGCGATATTTATTTATTTATAGTTGTGTCGAGCCGTCCGTAGTGCCGTCCACTCACCTTATTTCGTTTCCTCTTCCTAGACCGTGCGTGCGAGTCGTTCTCGGCGACGACGCCTTGCAGGATGGCGTTGATCTGCAGCTCCTGGGAGTCGTGCAGCGGCGGAGGGGGGGCGCTCTCGGCGGGGGGGGACGGCGACCGCGACATCTTGCTGCCCATCGTTGTGTACGCATCTGAAATAATACATATAGAATACTAGCTGTGCCCGCGACTTCGTCCGCGTGTAATGTAACTTAACAAAAATTTCGGGATTATTCATCCCCTATTTTATCCCCTAGGGGGTAGAATTAATTAAAATCCTTTCTTAGCGGATGCCTACGTCATAACATCGACCTGCATGCCAAATTTCAGCCCGATCCGTCCAGTGGTTTGGGCTGTGCGTTGATAGATCACTATGTCAGTCAGTCACCTTTGAGTTATATATATTTAGATAAATACTGTGAGCAAAATGAATAAAAAACTGAATCGTGTTTATAGCACCATTTTATTTTACCAGACATTCAGCAAATGCGAGGATCAAACTCAAAATCCCGAAATTGCCAAGAGAATTGGTAGCATAAGTAAGACCGACACAAAGCAGATTTCAGATTGAAATTGTGGTTTAATGAAGAAAGGAATCTGGACTAGTAACAAAATATTTAATAATTATTCAAACGTATATTATAAATGCAAAAATAACTCTGTCCGTCAGTTTGTAACGTTTTCACGCTTAAACCGCTGAACCAATTTCGACGAATTTTCGTACGTATATAAAAAGATTGACCTTGCAGAAGGACATAGGCTTTCTAAATTTGAAGAGGTGAAATGAAGGGTATGAAAGCATAAAGCTACATAGTAATCATTAGTAATGGGTTATAGTGTACCTCCATTGAGAAAAGGTTTGACGACCGGCGGCAGGTTGGCGGGCGCCACGGCGGGCGGCGGCGCGGGCGGCGGCCCGCCCGGCTCCAGGCTCGGCGGCTCCTGGAATACACATCGAGGCCGTCACTATACTACTAGCAGAAGTAACTTACGTTACTCATTGTTAATTTCGTCCGTTGACACATGCTTATGCAATATCTACTAAAGCAGGGTCGCTGAGCACGAAGAATTTCGCACCTGATGACCTGTTATTACCTGTCTCTGTCACTCCCGCGTAAATCTAATACGTCTCGCTCACACAGTTGCCGGTCACAAGCAGTTCACGGCAACTGTGTGAGCGAGTTGTATTAGATTTACGCGGGAGTGACAGAGACAAGTACTAACAGGTCATTGTACGAATTTCTTCGTGATCAGCGACCGTGCCATAGCAGAAGTAAATTACGTTACTCATGGTTGATTTCGGCCTTTGACTCATGCTTATGGTACATGTGACATCACGTCAATAAGGTAATGACAGATTTTGTATTATCCCGGCTCCGCTTATAGGTTTCGATGCGACTCAGCGGGGGTTCTAGGCATCACTACCTAGTATAAAACTAAGTCGCTTCCCGCTGTCTGTCTATCCATAGGGACATGCTTAGATCTTTAAAACTACGCAACGGATTTTGGTGCGGTATTTTAATAGATAAGAGTGATTCAATAGGAAGGTTTACATGTATAATACATGCATAATATAGTACAGAAACACTGATAAAAAATACCCGTGCGAAGTCGGGGCGGGTCGCTGGTTTGTATAATCTGTTATAATCTGTATAGTTTGTGTTCGTACCTCAGGCGGGCGGCCGGAAGGCAGATCGGGCGGCGCGGGCGTGAGAGGCGAGGCGGGCCGCCGCGCGGGGCCCGCCGCCGGGCCCGCCGCGACCGCCGCGACCGCCGCCACCGCCGGGCCCGCCGCGACTGCCGCCGCCTGCGGGGACGCCGCGCCCGCCGGCTGCAACACCATGCCCTATAACCACAGGATCAATGAACACGCCAGTCGGGAAGCTCCCTAGCATCGCTCAGCTGTCACTCGCATACGCGCAGATCACTCGTCTATGACGTAGAGCGTGCTCTAGGTAGATAGCGTCATACAATAATTTCATAATAAAAGATAAAAAAAATATTCAAAGGTAACGTTTATTTAGGTGAGTACCTACGCTACGTGAACATCAAGAAAAAAAGACTGGCTTGCACTGGCGAAACATTTGCAATCATTTAATTTGAGATGGTGTTTTATGTTAATGTTTCGTCCAGTACAAACATAGGGCTCGAATAAATGGTCATAGAGCGAGATTGATCTAACGCGTCGTTATTAACCCCTAGTGTCGCGAGCACCTGCGTAGGTGTATAAGATTTGAATGCTCCAAGTATCGCATTTCTCTAAGGGTGGGTATAAGACGCGCGCGGCAATTGGTTGTTTATTTGGTACGTTTAGTAACAAATCAATGGTAATAGGGTTTACATACATCGATTATGTCAAATTCTATCTGTTTTAGTATCGATTCTTGTGGAAGATCGATACAAATAGAAACAAAAAAAAAAAAAAACTAAAATATATATAATATATGTTATTACCCTAAGGTCGACTGGTAGATAATGCCTAAGGCATTAAGTCCGCCTTTGTAGAGTTTAAATAAATATTCACATTTCCGCAAAATTGCGACACCTGGAGTAGAGGCGCTCGGAGGTGGGGATCTGAAGGGTTAATAAATATAATCAAACTTGAATGTATTACCGTGTCGGGCGGGTCGAGCGCGTGGTGCTTGTGGTTGTGCTGGAGCTGGTGCTGGGGGCCGGCTCGCTCGGCGGGGCGGCGCGCCACCACGTGCGGCGGCAGCGGGCCGGCGCGGCGCTTGGGCGGCGCGGCGCGCGGGCTGTCGGCGCCGCGCCGCCCGCCCGCGCCGCCGCCGCCGCGCATCGCGCTCGCCGGGTCCATGTCCGCCTCGTCCACCATCATCATGCGCTGCGTACCGAAACACAAACACGCTCAGATGTCGCCATAAAATCACGCTCAGGGGCTCTCAGGGGCCGCCACAGAACCACGCTCAGAGGATCTCAGGGGCCGCCACAGAACCACGCTCAGAGGGTCTCAGAGGCCGCCATACGTATTCACATCACGAAAAATGATTTCAATTCCTCGCGTCAATCTCCCGAATGCCCGAGGCATTTATTCCTGTTGCGGGTAGTGACGAGAGTTAGGCGCAAAATTGAATTTTCAGTAGCAGCCTGCAGAATCTTGGTCCTTTTAAAATAAATAACTATCGCCAGACTGACACACCAACTGCATGGTCCCAAACTAAACAACGCTTGTACTATGGGCTCCGTACAATGGACTGGGGGTGATCCCAGTGACACCCAGACCCGGGAAAATTACGAAAAGGCCTTTTCCGAAATTTGCCCCTGCGGGAATCGAACCCGCAACCACCATGTGCAGTGAGCCGAGCGGCCTGCGCTCGAACCACTGCACCAAGCGGTCCTTTGGGAACGAATAACCCCCACAGTTGATAATTTCATATTTTTCCTTGCTATTGAGTACCATAACCGTATAGAAACGTTTTCTAGAACTAAGATCGGCAAACAACCGTAGGACCAGCCAGTAAAGCAGTCAATTATGTTAAGCTAAAGGCATTTCTCATACGGGAAGGGAAGGTTGGGCTTCCAGCTCTATTACTTTTCTTTGAAAGAGTGATACTACTCCGGCTAGCCAACCCGTATATAAACTGTAGTCATTTAGCTACACCTAGGCCCTACCACCGAACATCGTGCCATATCCTTTGCAAAAAACAATAGCCGCATCTACCTTGTCGATCTTGAAGGGGTTCCCGAACATGTGCTGCCGCACCGGCTGCGACTCGATCTCGCGCAGCTGCGGCGTCATGCGCTTCAGGTACTCCTGGTAGTTGCCCATCTGCGCCACCGGCATGGAGTGCACGCTGTCCTCGTCCACCAGCCGCGTGTGGGCCAGCGACGGCTGCAGGAAGTTCGCACGCATCCGGACCACCTGGAACACGCCATGTGGACCGATTAGAACATAGCCATAAAGATTGACGACCGCTTATCCCTGCACTGCACCCACAGATACAGATTTACATAGATAAAGCAAGTATCACGATTTGTAATGAAACCAAGCGTGCCGAATTTTTTGCACCTACTGTGACGTCATTAGTGACGGGAATACCAAACCGATTGGCGATTGAAAGACACCGATGCCGCCGATGCCCCTCCGCCCGCTACGATTCTCTCGAGTGATTATCTCGCTCATACTCACATTTTTTATATCTGTAGTCGCGCGGACTGTAAGTTAGCGGCGACCAACCTTGACGCTTGGTCGGGGTTTCGTACACGCGAAGTACATGCATTTGCGTTATCTGTAAATCTATATCTGTGACTGCACCCTTAGGTTACTTTCAGCCCTAGGATAACAATGTACTATTCCGTAATTTGCCTACGTCTGGGTGTCACCCATTGGCGATTGGTCTGGGCGATCATTGGTTGCCAGGCAACGGTTTGTTATTAAAAATTCCAATCGAGTATAGCTTTAGTATAATAATGTCGTATGGTCGCGTTTCAACTTCCAAAAGTACATAAATTACAAGGAAATCCTCTGTGAAAACCTTACTTAATTAGTACAGTTGTCGCTATTATTTCGATATTTATTCTTATTCATATTATTGTCTTACATTATCAACACAGCTATCCTTTTATCTGTAGAAGCTGTCATTGTAAACTAACAATGTCTGATACTACTTCTATTTATCGATAAACAGTCATCGTTAAGCAATAGATCCAGCCAGTCTACTCTGTATTGAAAATAACAGAGGTCATCAATCGCGGAGAAACAATAAAACCTTATTAATTGACTGATTTGATTTCAGATTCGCCAATCGAATTTAACAGAGTATGGATCTATGCCTTCAATTCAATGTATTATTGTGAACTAGCTGACCCGACAGACATTGTCCAGTCTTAACTTTGAATATTTAATACGAATGGTACCGCTCAATTTTCTTATTTTTTCTTTCATAAGATCTTTTTCCTGATAATGATAACCACATCAAAAAAATAATTAGCGAAATCGTTCCATCCGTTCACGCATGATGCGATGACCAAGGAGATTTATTATTATATACTGGTTGAAATGAAAGGGTATACTGTATTTTAAAACTTAATTTTGTAATTTTAAAACTTATAGACTTGGAGGAAACTTGAAAAACAAAAGGTGTAACAGCGATACAGTTGTTGACAGATTTCACAAGATCTGCAAAACCTTTACTACTTCAACTGTCCCACAAAACCGTAAGTTTTAGATTTACAAAGTAAAGTTGCAAAAAAAATTATACCCTTTCTGTTTCACCTAGTATATATAGAGTAAGATCATAAGTAATATACAGATTCTCTCGTATTATTTTTAAAACGTTCTCACTTGGTCCAACAAATCTCTTCTCTGTATATCGAAAGGGTTCCTGTAGGTGTGCGTCTGGGTCTTGTGTCGGCCGCGCGACAGGCCCACCACGAAACCGCCGAACTCGTTCAGCTGGTCCCGGAGCACTGTGAACTTGTCTTGCAGGCACGGGTGCGTCGTCAGGTCCTTTTTCAGGGGCGACCGGGGCATTACACGAACGCTCTCCGTCGCCTGAAATGTGTAAGATTATTCATTTAATGAATGCTCGGTCTATCAATGGCGGCGTGGTCCAGTATCGTAATCATACATTCGATTACGCCCAGATGGTTCGAGTGAATATATGTCAGACAATATGGAAACTCTGGTCGACGCAGCATCGTGGACCAGTTTCCAGTGACGCGACAGGGCGTCGGAAACAATGGACTCTCAATAGACGTATCGTAAGCCACTCATAGCGTGTTTATGATAACCATATGGCCTAATGATTACCGCTTGGTCAGGGGCCGACTGCGTGGTCAAGTAAAGACTGCGTGGTCTATTGATGACTGGGTGGTCTCATGATGACTGCGTAGTCTAATGACGACTACGTTAACTAATAACTGCGGTAGCTGAATGGATTAGCGATAAAAAAAATATTTAAGATACTTAAGTCCTTACACACCTTCTGGTTATTGTTGCTGGAAGACTTATTGATAACGTCCGCGCATAGTTTTTCGAATTCCACCTTAGCCTGGTTCTTCAGTCTCTTCAAATAGTTCAATACGGAAAAGCTAAGCGAGTTGTCTTGCGAATCCGGAATCAAGCTTTGTAGGAGTTGCGCGGACGCGCCCATCTTAGTCAGAGCTCTACGGAGAGGCTGAAACAAAAAAGTTATTATTTCGTAGCAAGAAATACCATCTGTGTGCTTTTTGGAGGAGGCCTCCCAAGAGTGGCGCACGAAAGGCCTTTCAAAATTGATTCTGAAACACTGATACATTATAAACGACATTCAGTGAAAAAAATATACATGTACATATTTTTTTTCATTTAATGTTACCTTTTATTATTATTTTTACGTAGAGCTAATTATAAGGTGATACCCTTAACAAAAACCCATCAGCATTATCAGCCAGTATCAGTCCACTGCTGAAGAAAGACCTCTCCCACTGTACTCCAAGCTCACTTACTAACTTAAATATACAACGTAAAGAGGACTCACCGCCACATAATAAGAAGGCATTCGGTCCAAATAATGCTGGAACGCCAGCTTCCACTCGGGCGTGGGTTTGCACCGGTGCACTTTGAACAGGTCGTCCAAGAGAGGCAGCAGCATCGGGTAGTTGTAGGGGAGCACAAACAAGTTGACGCACGTCAGGTTCGTCGACGCTTTCAAATAACCAAACGGATGGTTAATCTCAGTGTTTTTACAACCGCTGTTGGCTACAAACACCTGTAAATGTTATGGTAATGTAAATAAAAATACTAACGGCCTAAAAATACACTGCGAATTTTCGCGATTAAGGTATATTGCATTTTGAGACATTAAGGTGAAGGCGCCTGTCTAGCCCGCGAAATTCAAAATTATCGAGTATTTTTATAGTTTGTCCAAAATCTGAATACATTTAACACAACATTTTGTGATTTGCCACAAATTTATTTTATTTTACTCTAAATATTATCACGGTGTATGTGATACTAGTTAATCACTAAATATACAAAAATTGCCAGATTATCTGGATAGCTGTCGTTCTTGAAATGTTTTAGAGTAAGTTGAATATTAATAAATGCACTGCACACGGTCTTTGTCGCGAATTACAAAATGTGCCTTTTATTATTGTCAGATTTTGAAAAAATTCTAAAAAACCTCAAAAAATTTGAACTTCGCGGGCTAGATGGGCGCTTTAGCCTTAAAGTGAATTTATCGCGATGTATGTACATAATGTAGAGGGTAAACTTCGGAGGAAGCGAAATTGACGTAAGGCTCAGACAATTAGGCGTAATGAACATTAATGATTAATTCGGGTATACAAGGTGACACATAATGGGTATACTTTTTTTTTCAAAACTTAACTTTGTAATTCTAAAACCATCAGCTTTGGAGGGAACTTGAAAAACAAAAGGTGCTATAGGAATACAGCTATTGACCGATTTCACAAGTCTACAAAACCTTTAGTACTTCAACTGTCCTACAAAGCCGATAGTTTGAGATATACAAAGTTAAGTTGCAAAAAAAATTGTATACCCTTTTTGTTTCACCTAGTATACACTAGTAAGATCGGATCACAATGCTGTGACCAGAAAGGTCCTTAATAATAATAAATAATTAATTTACAAACCCCAGTTCATAGTACGTCAGAGTACGGTCGACGATTTCCAATACTCATGATTACACAACAAGTCGTGTATTATGTTAATGATATCTTAACTTCGATAATTTGTTTCCAAACACAGTGGCCTACTTTAGCAAATCACTGAAGTCAGTGTCAACTAATGACTGTACATACGGTGACGTCATAATAGTCACGTTGTTGTTTTTTCCTAACTTTTATTTTTGTTAAGTTATATTCACTACGACAAAACAGCTGATATCACATATTAGTACTATTAGTTTCTCTCCCGTGTAGGCTTATATGTTTCCTAGAAGACGTTTTCTTATCAATTCAAAATTCGTAGTATTACTTATAAGTTCAACATTCAATTCTTGTTAAAACTTAAAAAACAACTGGATGCGGCAAAACCAGCTATACCTTCTCTATAAAAAAAGTAAGTAAGCACAGAATTAAAAAACAAATAATAAAAAGTTGTGTTGTACCTGTGTACCTACCTGCCAACATATGGTAGGTTGTTTCCTGGCGAGGATGAACTGTGTGAGCGGGCTGGGCTCGAGCTCGTACTTGTCGAAGGGCAGGTTGTCTATCACCATGGGCTCCTGGCTGGCGCACGTGAACTTCACCACTGGGTGTGCAGAGCGGGGTGGCTGTAAGGCAATACAGATACAGATTTTATAAAAGCTTTGAAACCATGACAATGACCGTGTTTGTTACCCGTAAGTGTCCGAAGGAGGATCTCGTATCGTCATCGAGAAAGGATGCTGTCACTGTCATTCTTATTTGTAAAATCTATCATGTAAGCAGGATGGCACACGCTTATATTAACAGTATGCTACGGTAAATATTTTGAGCTGGTTCCCAAGCAAATAATATTTACCGAGAGCCCAGATCACACGCTCTGATCACATGCTGTTCCAATTTTCGAGATGGTGTAGCCATAGCCGATTTATTAGTATAACGTATTATTCACAGGTTCGGTTTAATCAGAACAGCCTATGAAGGTAAAAATATTCTCAATAAAAAGGTCTCGTTTTAATACAACATAACTGCGAAAGTGTTTGCTTGTATATTTGAATGAGCGTCGCGCAAGTACGGCTTATACCCTGGAATAACCAAAAGGCTACTTATTTTAGAAATACACGGGGCCGAAACTGTGTCGTTGATTTTAGATAGGATAATCAAACATTTTGATAAAAGTGTTACCAGTGTCGGTGCGTTGGGGTCCGATCGGAAGGACTCCGGTATCGGCCAGAAGCCGACAGCGAAACCCTTCTGCGCGACCGTCCGCGGCACGTAGATGAGACGGCGGCACGAGTGCCACGCCTGCGGGGCGCTCGCCCCCTGGCCCTGGCCTGGGTATTGCCCGCTGTTCCATCGCTACAAACACGAATAAAATAATAATAATAATAATTTTAGCCCTTTTTGACGTCCCACTCCTGGGCACGGGCCTCCCCTCAACACGAGGGGGATTCAGGCCATAATCCACCACGCTGGCCCAGTGCGGGTTGGCGGATTTCACATGTCTTTCGAAAATTGGTTAAATCTACTAAGACATGCAGGTTTCATCACGATGTTTTTCCTTCACCGTAAGCAAGTGATAATCATATAGAAACTATGATTCGCACATAGATTTACAAAAATCCAGAGGTTCGAGCCGGGGTTTGAACCCGAGACCTGGTAGCCCGCAAGACGCGTGCTTAACCAATCGGCTATCCCTGCTATATATATATATATATAAACATGAATATTAAATGGTTATTATTATGTCCAGATTCAGAAGTAGTTACACCATACTTTGTTTTCTTCTTTCAAATATCAAATTGCTAATTACAGAAAGAGATAGTTCGTATAATAGTGTAGCTAATAGTGTAGCTATGTTTATTAATGAGGGAAATGAAATTGATGACCGCTCGGTGCAGTGGTTTGAGCGTAGGCCGCTCGGCTCTCTACACCGGGGGGTTGCGAATTCGATTCCCGTCGGGGCAAATTTCGGAAATAGCCTTTTAGTAATTTTCACAGGTTTGGGTGTCACTGGGATCGCTCCCAGTCCATATTGTACGGTACCCATAGTACAAGCTTTGCTTAGTTTGGGACCATACAGTGGGTGTGTCAATCCGGCGATATTTTTTTTATTTATCTGACTACACTAGTTATCTACTGAACCAGACAACTTTGTATTGTACGAACGATTGTGTTGTTGCACGGAAGTATTTAACATATATCAGTCATGTTGAAAATAATTCAGAACTCTTTCAGTAACATTCGATTTACGAGAGTGTACCCACACACCAGTTAAAAATAAAACGTAATGTAATGAACACACTTTTCGTAATAGAAAGCTGCATAATTAATTCTCGTGGATGGAATACTGCACAGTACGCTTTCACTGAATAAGATTGGTTTTTCTAATTTCCTTTCTAATAGGTAAGTACATTTGAATCAATAAAAATATTGTTAACGATATTATTTGTTGCTTGCTTTATAAGATTCTTGGACTAAGTCCCTCCCCCACTTTACTCTAAGCATGCATGCACCTTGGTTCTAAAAACTTGGTTATTGATAATCTAAAGGAAAAGTTAACAAAAATATGATTTATACACCACTTATTTGAAAGATGAATATGAATGGAAAGTTGCTGATGAGACTGCTGATATGATGCTATGGAGAAGCGAGACACCTAGCGCCAATCACATAGGTAGGACAAGGAGAGATAGATTGAGTCATATGACGTCCGCTTGGCGCAGTGGTTCGAGCGTAGGCTGCTCGGCTCACAGCACCAGGTTGCGGGTTGGATTCCCGCCGGGGCAAATTTCAGAAATGACATTTTCGTAATTTTCCCAGGTCTGGGTGTCACTGGGATCGCCCCAGTCCATTGTACGGTACCCATGGTCCAAGCGATGCTTAGTTTCGGACCATACAGTTGGTGTGTCAGTCTGGCGATATTTATTTATTTATTATTTAGTAGCTGTACCCTGCGCGCGTTGCTACGCTGTCAAAGATTGCTCGTACCAACTCAGAAACCTTTGTGGGCTCATGTACAACACTTTGCTGAAGATCATGGCATGATCAAATGCATAGTTTACGATTCTATAAAGGACATACAGACAAACATTCATTTATATATATATATAGATAACAAAAAGTCTTACTCCATTTCTATCGCCATCACCGTCGATTTCCTTTTCCCCTTCATGATTGGCGTCGTCTTCCCCGCCATCTCTGTTTGTGACTCCGTCGATGGGCGGCGGGTCGGGCCCGATCTTCTCGAAGTTGATCACCACGCCGCTCTGCACCTTCTGCACCAGGCTGTCGATGCACTGCATCAGCATACGGTGCGACGTGATGCAGTACGAACGACCTGCGTATTACGGTTATGCTTTACTGAATATAATGTACCATCGTAATTGGCATCCCTCATACTAACAGTTCGTATTAATTCCATGCAAATAAGAGGTCGTACGAAAAGATTGTACAAGCAATATCTTCTTTATCTAACAGTGAGTACGCACTTGTCGAAACATGTTCACAAAATATATTGTACTCTATAAAAAAACAAAAAAAAAAAAAAGGCAATATGTTTCGTGTAAATGTATCGTCTAGTGCGAACGCACGGTAACTTTGACACCGAACTTGGGAAAGCACCTAAAATGACAATGTCTTCTTCTTTTGTTTTCAAAATATGGCCCACCCAGTTCAATAGGTATTTCGCCAGTGGAAAGTAACAAATAACAATACAATACAAAAATGTGAACGTCCACTTCGGAAAACCAAAATGGAGGACTATGTGTATTAATATAAATGACCTTGCCTTAACTTTAAGACCGAACTTGAGAAAGCGCCTGGAATGTAATTTTGATACTGAAATAAGTCACAATGGCCTCATATCCAATTTCAGAGTCGGAGTAAAGATCCATTTAATACCGGTCTAGCTGGTGACTACTGCCCAAAACACCGAGTATCATTGCACATCAGTAGACAAATTTCTGAGTAACCAACGGTTAAAAGATCGTGGTCGCAAATAACACCTTTTCACTAAATGCATATGAAAATACATACGACACCTATAACAAAAACGCGATTTTAATTTTTTTTGTCTGTGTCTGTCTGTGTGTTTGTTCCGGGTAATCTCCGAAACGGCTGGACCGATTTTGACGGGTTTTCACTGTCAGATAGCTGATGTTATAAGGAGGAACTTAGGCAACTTTTTTTTTCAACAAATATAAAAGTTAGATCACAAATGCTGCCTGTCACGCGGGCTCAAAACGCGCGAGCGGGATTTTGCGATAGTAGGTAAAACAATAAACATCGACCCGCAAATGTTAAATTAAATTTTTGTTAAGTTTAATTCCACGCGGACGAAGTCGCGGGCACAGCTAGTTTTAAATAAAAACCATCAGTTTTGCCTGCCTCAATGAAAGCTGGTTCTTATGACAAAATGATCAATTTAGAGTCACTCATAAAGTTATAAATAGATACACATTAAGTTTCACTAATTAAATTGAATATATATTATTTTATCTTAAGTCAATAACGATAAAATTAATTTTATGTTTGTCCCGTGCAATATTAAATAATAAATACACATATTTAAGTATCTATAAAGCAGTCTGGTACTTACTACCTTGACACTAAGTTAACTACACAAAAACCAGTCGGGCAGGTTTACTAAAGGGCTTACTATCCCCTTTGGTATGAAATTTCTTTTGATTCGATCACTTCTCTGAGGTTAAGTTCAGTTTAAAAAATCAAAGGGTACATTAATAATGCTTAGAAAAAAACTTTCAGCGCAACAATTTGTAATGGTCTTTGCTTTGGAGATATTAGAGATGTATTTATAAAAGTTGTTAAGCAATAATATTAGAAGTCGCTACTTATAAAAAACATTTTAAATAACAAACTATTAATAATTAGGAAAATAAATTCAATATTTTCCTTTACTCGCCATAAAAAAACTTCAACTTCTACACACAAATAAGTAAAGCAACGCATAACTTGTTAGTGCATAGTTAAGTATAGATAGTGACGTCACTAGTTTACATACCGCCGGTAACTTCGCACATGGCGTCGATCGGCGACGAGTCCGACGGCACGAGCCCTGTGTCCCGCTCCACGGCCGGCGTGCCCGCCAGCCGGAGCACCAATGAGAACAGTCTCTGGTCCCATCGGAATGGCTCACGGGTCAACTCCGAGCCCGGGATTGGGCAGTTCATTGGCAAATTAAACTGGAAATAAAGTAAGAGTTGGATAAAACTGTAATGTCCTCCATTCATTCTGGAAGCAAGTGTATCAATACAATGTCAGGCTTGACTCTATCAATCCTCATTAAATAATGATTCGATTATATTGCCTATAATGCAATGGATTAGGTGCATTAGCAGAAGCATTCATAGACAAAAAAGGTCAGTACTATCGATTTGAACTCCAGTTTATGGCATGTTCAGAAGACTGCAGAAGGCTCCAAGTCCGTTTATTTAAAACCAATTGAGAACTATTAATCATTTATATTATCTGAGGCGGTCGATGTTAATATTTCGACTAGCACACAATCATAAGCGTTAGGTTTAACCCATTTCCCTCAGTGAGTATATTCTAACAAACGGCGTGGGAAGGCCATCAGCTGCGCATGCTTCTTTGAGTTCGTATTAACGTAGAAAATTAGTAATAGCAAGTGTCATTTGTGTTTCAATAGTGCAGCTCCAAATCCAACTGAAAGTGGTACTTATGTGGACTACCACATAGTCCAATTGGACTAGGTATTACCAACCAAACTGTATTTCTTTCTTGTACAGTCCTATGATCGCCACACAACAGAAGTATCCGTTATTTTAGAAACGCTAGCTCAGTTTTAGTAAAGTTGGAGGCACTGTAGCATACAAGCATAGCTATTACGCACCCACCCACTATTATAGTCCCGGCGATAGCCTTTAAATGATCTTGACATAATGTACATTAGTCGTCTGTCGTAAATAATCCAGAAGAGAAACAGTGACAGAACAATTTATAAATAGATCCAGTGGACTAACATTCAGCGAAATGTTGGTGCACAAGAGTTCATAATTTGCATACATCTGGATAACACTTTAAAACGCTAAGCGACGCTAAAATGATGAGGCTTGTTAGCGTTTTAAATTTTAAAATACGAATGCAGTTCATTTCGCATGCCGCCTACCTATTTTGGATCAAATTTTATTATTTTAATTATGAAGCAAAAGTTGGACATATAATATCCAAAACTATATTTTCCAATAGACGTCGATGACGTGTCAACTACACGTAAAAAAATGAAACATTTAAAAGTGAAATTCAAATAAATAATACACGACATTCCAAAACATGTAAGTAAGTATCAAGCTACTGTAAAACGCATAAGACCTTCCAAACCAAAATTGAAGAACAAATACATAATTACGGCGGTACTTACATCAAATTATTGTGAGATTTGTGCATTACATTAGGTTTGAGAGGTGTGTTTTGGTACACCCACGATTCATTATGGTTTTTACAGGTAAAGTCGTGTGGGACGAACCCTACAAAGTAGACCGATGACCTCACATGCGTCGCATGAAGCCAGAGGAAGCAAGTGGCGAAGGACCACAATGTGTGGTAATCGAAGATATTGATAGTAGAAGGTGTGAATAAACGATACCAATTGAGCCATGAATAAAACAGTGAGGATCAAAATTAACCCTGGACCAGCTAAGCAGTCAGAAGTTCTTTGTTTTTTATTAATGGAACTAGTCCCGCCACACACTCCCACCACTGTAACTCCTGTAAGCCAGGATCGACAATGGTGACCAATAACGACGTCGAGGTTTGACCCTCGACGAGTCTCGGGGAAAAGTTAAATTATCTTGGAACCCGAACGAATTTAATAAAAAGAAATAATAGGAGTTGGAAGAACAAAACAAATCATACCTATTCTCATCAATATTTATACATTTTATAAGTATTTACGTGATATAATTACTATGTGAATAATCATTATTGGTCATACATAGTTTAGTGCTGAGTATGACCACCCTGTGACTTAGCGGTAAAAATAAATATATCTGAACATTGGAATATCCAGTAAAGCAGATCCAGATAAGTTTATTATAATAACTGAATCTATGACGCCTTGTAATAAATATTAAAGTAAAGTAGGTTAATATTATGGGTATAAATAAATTGGGTATTGTTCCTTTAGTTACAGGATGTAATGAGGATGAATATAAGGTAATTTCTAGACACACCCACATTGCCTTCACAAGCATTTGAATCTCATTTTCATAATGGAAGCAGCACTGTATCTTATATCCATAAGACTGGCTTGCCCTTAGTACCTACTTAATATTTCAGTCATAAATGAAGATTAATTATGCAAACATCATACCTATAATACAAGTTATTATGTGAGAGTGGGTATGTAAAACTTTTTGCAATGTATGCTAAAGAGGCACCTATATAAGTTGAATATACAAAATATCACATCACTTACAATGAATGTTTAAAAATTCCAATTGAATTCAACACAAACACAACTTCAGATAAGATATCAGGAGCACATTAGTTGATACTGCAGTATGCACAAGCAAGTTAGGGACCTGATTACAGTTGCCTCACATCTAGGCCCTTTTAAAAAAAGTTTTTAATAAAAGTACTATATCCTTAATGGAGAATGGTAAAAACTTGGGAGAATTTTAGGCCATCAATATCCTATGTTTTTGACAAAATCATGACTAGCCACTAATAGATCAAGATGCTCACTCTCCTATGATTAAACACCAAATCTCCAGAAATATGCCCATACTTGAAATATAAGTGGGTATGTCCAAGTAATTCAGCCTATAAAAATGTATTTCATTACAGAATTGAGAGCATAGGTCAGTACATACTTACTTACTAAATAATTTAGAAATCATAATGGATCACTTACTTCTTCCTGAATGCCAGCATTGCTTGAAAGTTTCCCTCCGTCAGTGATTACAACAATGACAGAAGGTTCGAGATAGAAGGGGCATCTTCCCTGGCCATATGTGTCTATGCCAGTCTGCATACGGTTGATATTCAGCACATCAAATGCATGCTTCAGGGCTGCACCCATGGTTGTTAGCCCAAGACATTGCAGGTTCTTCAGTTCATTTATAAATGTTGCTAGATTCTCTTTCCAACCGGCCTGCAAACAAACAAATTTCCTGAGTACCTTGCATAATATTTTTCATAACTATTGAGTTACCACTTCAGGAAATAAATTTATGTAGGTAAGTATATACCTAATAGTAGGTAGGTAGATAACAGTCAGTGCCACTGTAAATGCTCAACCACACTCAACTGTGAAGTATGTAGTAGGTAATTAATTAAGTTTAACTTTTTACAAACAGTAAAGAATTCAAACGATAATAAGTAGTATACCCGTGCAATGTTATCAGCGGTTCTGTGGTTCATTGCGGCATCTTACTTATAAGAAATTATTTGGTTGCGTTTTATGCGAATCAGTTTGAATTTCCCCCCCGAATCGCCATTTCGTTGTGTGCGAGCTCGGCCAATAGGATTGTGCGACGAGCGCGCAGTAGCGAGCGGGCGCTATCGCGCGCGGAGGGAGGCAGGCAGCAACGGCGGCGGTTCGTCCTGTTTACGTCGTGCTGTCTATTTCAGTAAATTTCGCATTTTCAAAGTATGTAAATGTTCTGGTTTGCAGATTACAGTGTTTGCCATGTTGACACTACCTACTGGACCGGCATGAATATGCTCTATCTATGCATAAATCACAAGAAAATCCTCGATAACGTGTTCACTCTGATATACTAACCTTGATGTTCGCGGGTGGCTCTTCGAAAGTTAGAAGCATATACCTGTCGCCTCTGCTTTCGGGGGAGCGTTGTCGAACCTAGGAAATAAAATATATGAGTCCAGCACAAACACGCGATAAACAAATCGATCACAAAAACGAGGCGGTTGACGAGTCGATGACACTGCACCTACCTTTACGAACGTTTCCACAGCGCCCTTGGCTACATCGAGCAACGTTGGGCGTCCGCCCAAGTAAGCTCTTTGGTTCATAGAAGCTGAAGTATCTATCAGGAAAACTATAATAGTCATTGTGAAAATTGCCTAAATGTCCTTCGAAATACATTAAAATATGCGCACGCTATTATGAACTAAGAACAAAAATGGCCGCTACATCGTATGCAGTCTCGCTGAGAGGCGACCGTCCGACAGCCGCTTCGACGAGCAGCTGAACAAGCTACGCCACGAAGACTCCAAAAGTACCACGTGACCTAATCAGACGCTCGTGTAATCTCGGCATCCAAAGAGAAACGTTCGGCAATTCTCGACTCCCCGTAATGGTGTTACCATACTTTTTTTTATTTCCCCTTAAATTAATGTATGTTTATTATTAAAATTTATCTGTGTGGTACCTATACTATTAGCGGATAGTCTTACCAATACAGAATTATTTAGATGGACAAGTATATTTTACAGGATCCGGTAAACCATTATGTGTGAAGTCGCTCATACTGGTTCGTATACCAACGCAGAAATAAAGACGGATCTGATAAAAGGCCTTAACGCACTGGTGTTGTTGTGCGAGGGGTGTGCGGGTGATTTTTCCGATCAACGCGTTGAGTGCGCGTGCAGCAAAATCATCTCGTGTTACTTGTACCCATGCCGCACGCTCGTAAACCGCCAGTGGAATTAGGTCCAAAACGATCATGTATATTGTATACTAGACGCTGTGGGAAGGTGACATTATAATGACATGTTGTAAATTACCCACCGAAAGCCATGAGAATGTCTAGGTCGCGGCATTTGCCATCGCGGTTGGTAGTAAGATGGTATCAAAATTATGTGGGTGGAGCCAGACGATATTACCCAATTATGGTGAAAGTAATCTTAGGTAGCAACACTATCTACTTATTCAAGAAAATAATGAGTAATGAAACGAGTTATTAATTCAACGTATTTATGTTATTTAATCAATAATTCACTTGGATAGAATAGTTTAAATAAAATGATATTTTTTACGTAGTAAAGATATAATTTGATGATGACACCTTATAAAGAAAATATAAATGAAATTCAAATTAATATTACGCGGGAAATTCAAAAAGTGAAGAACAATAAATAAGGTACATTACATAAGTACTTATAGCAGGAAAGAATGTCTTTATTATCTTCTCTGCTATGCTGTTGAGGGAAAGGTAAGTGTAGCTCTGGCCTGAGGCTTGAATTACAAAATATTTAATAGTACCCTGAGCATATACGTACTGATAACAAAGATAAATAGGTAGAAGTACCTACTTATTACACTTTATTAGTAATTTAGTCTGAGGCAGGCAAAAGTCAGTCTAGTACTTTAGAGTCTGGCAGGTAAGTAAATCATGCCATATATGTTGGGTAGTAGTGTGGTAGTAGTAGGAACTATAATTCCTTATTCATCTTTAAATCAGTCGCTGCCAAATTTCCGGTGAAATTACTTACTGAATGACTTACTGCACTGGCGGTCGAGTCCTGCAAGCTAAACCTAACTTTTCTAGCAGTAAAACCGAATGAAAATACGATACGACGGCCTGCCATGAAACCTTTGGATGGCCGAATTGTTTAACATAAAACGATTTCTTTGATAATTTGACCGCATAGGCGATTCAATTACACCGTGTGGAGAACAGTAAGAACTGGAGGAGATGAATTTAAAATTGGGCGGATCGGGTGGAAGTGGCCGGGCTACACGATCTGCTCTGCTTACTCTAAATAGTGTAATGTGGAATGTGAGAACTTTATGGCTTTAAACCCAAAGGTTTTTAGGGAGAGTCCAGGAAGAGCCATCTCATCTTCATTCTGAGGTTTTTTGGGTTCCGTAGTCCATACCAGGAACCCTTATGAGATCAACGAGTCCTTCCGTCAGTCTGTCCGTCTCTCACAGTCTGTAACAGATAACAATGCCTATGCCATAACTACTACAGTTTTCTAAGAAGGTTTATGCAATTTGGTTTAGAGCTACCTACCTTAAAAGCAGATCTTAATTATTCCTTAAAATATAAAATGTTATAAGTACTTAAAGTCACTAAATTATTTTCTTCTTTCTTACCTTCCCATACTTTTCGGGCACCCCATCACGTGGGTCATCGTTAAAAATGCCATTTAAAAATAATACGTGTTTCTATACTTGTGTCGTATGCACAGATATAGATTTACATAGATAACGCAAGTATCACAATTTGTATTGAAACCAAGCGAGCCGAATTTTTAACACCCACTGTGACGTCATTAGTGACGGGAAATCTAAACCGATTCAAAGACACCGATGCCGCGGACGAAGCCCCTCCGCCCGTTACGATTCTCTCGAGTGATTATCTCGCTCATACTCATATTTTTTATATCTGTAGTCGCCTGGACTGCAAGTAAACGGTGACCAACCTTGACGCTTGGTCGGGGTTCCGTACACGTGAAGTACATGCATTTGCGTTATCTATGTAAGATAGATAGATAATTATTTATTAATCCACCACTAGAAACAAAACATTACAAAACATTACATAATTTACACAGAAAGTGGAAAGTGGTAAGTCTATATATCTGGTCGTATGCGACATTTTAATTTTTATATAAAGGATCAATCAATGTGTACAATATATTCTGGGTAGTAGGGTACTCAGGCCCGTATTAATAAATCTACGTCAAGTCTGAGAGTAATATTAACTATTAAGTGCGCTTTTGATAAGTCATTTTGTACTGGTATAACATACGAATATTTCAAAGATCTGTCTCACACTTGAAATCAATTTATTCATACGGACCTAAGTACCTACATAGGCTCGTATGAATAAATTTATTTCAAGGTACCGTAAGGTTACGGTTGCATAATATTATAGTCTTCCCTACGGAACCCTAGGTACACATGCGTGATCCGCTACGCACTACGTTGGTTTTATATATCTATGGTAAGTTATGGCAGCTGCAGAAGCGAGATATACGCATAGACATCTGCATTAGAGTGAAAGAGATGCATTGAGTTTTTTGTCTTTGAATTGTAAGTGTCATTTGTCACGTCAACTGTCATTCATTAATAGTCAAGATGAAACTGTCAAGGCTGTCAAGCATTGGAATTAATGTGGAATTCATAAAAAAAAACAGAAGAAAATAAAATCTCGTTTTGTTCCATAACAATTTGTTGATTTAGTACTTTCTGAGTTTTTTTTTATAGGATTGTGATTGATCTGGCTTTTATTCAGAATCAGTAAATATACCCACAATACAATATAAGTAAAATCACAAGTGAAACTTGTAAAATGGATGAGGTGTTAGAAAAATTTCAGAGCACTCTCACTGGCCGGGAACCCGATGCTAATGGTACAAGCTTCGAAAGTTTGTACAAGAATTGGGGGAAATTGGGTAATCAAGAGGAGAGACGTAAAGAGCTTCTTGATGTCCAGAAAAGGTATTGTAAATCCTTCATGGTGGCTATTATTACGTTAGTTTCACACTATCAATGATGTTAAAATACCAATTTCCTTACCAAATAATCAAATAATTTAGCCCTTCTAACGCCCTACTGCTGGGTACTGGCCTCCCCTTGATACAAGGGAGATTCAGGCTATTATCCTGATAACCAATCGGCTATCACTGCTTTTGCTTGCCAATTCTCTTGTCTCATCAAATTAACATAATTAAAGTTAAGTTGTTGACTCATCCAATAAAAACTGTTTACAGTACCCACCCTATGGCAGTAAATATTACATATTGGCTTTAAAGATAGATAATTGGATAGCTTGGTGTTGTCTCTGTCACATAAAGCTTTAACAACCAACAAGTCAGCCAAAAACATCACATAAGTAGGTATGACTGACAGACACTTTACCAAGCCAAGCTATTTAATTACATTTCTTTAAACCCATATACTGTTAATTACTGTGTATTTCACTGACAGGTACTATAATTCTGGCTCACAATACATTATATATTATATTCTATGTATAACTAAATAGTTTAGTAATTACTTATTGTTTGAACTTCTCAGTAACCGGAACAGCAAGTTGGACAAATTCAGAGGCATCATTGAACTGGTGAACTCTGTTGAAGACCATGATAATATTTTCAATAGTCAAAATCACAGGGTGAGGACTTATTGATCTGCATGCAATTTTTTGTTTAAGATTTTTTTTATTAATATCTAGCTGTGCAGCAGTGATAGCCGATTGGTTAAGCACGCGTCTTGCGGGCTACCAGGTCTCGGGTTCAAACCCCGGCTCGAACCTCTGGATTTTTAGAAATCTATATGCGATTCATAATTTCTATATGATCATCACTTGCTTACGGTGAAGGAAAACATCGTGAGGTAACCTGCATATCTTAGAAGATTTGAAATCCACAAAAACATGTGAAATCCGCCAACCCGCCCTGGGCCAGCGTGGTGGATTATGGCCTGAATCCCCCTCGTGTTGAGGGGAGGCCTGTGCCCAGGAGTGGGACGTCAAAAGGGCTAAAATTATTATTCTATCTAGCCCATGACTTTGTCCGCGTGGAATTTACTTCCATACAACTGACATCCCTCCTTTCAACCCCTTACAACCCTTTTTTCGCTTTAAAAAGTAGCCTATATACTTTCTCAGGCGCTAGATTATCTGTGTCCCAAATTTCATTTAAATTGGTTCAGTAGTTTTGGTGTGAACGCGCGACAGACAGAGTTACTTTCTCATTTATAATATTAGTAAGAATTGTAACTAGGTATTATGAAAGTGAAGTAGGAGGACTGACTGACTACCTAGAGATGGTTGGGGGAACTTCTAGATGCAAGTAGCACAGGGTTGGTTGTTGAGGAAAACCTGGAGAGAGAGTCTTATTTGCAGCAGTCAACATTGTTCATCCGAAACAATTATTAACAAACTAGTTTCTGCCCGTGGCTTCGTCCGCGTAGACTTAAGTAAAGTATTCAATATGTTAATCCAGGTTATAAACTATTTGTGTTCCAAATTTCATCCGAATCCGTTCAGTAGTTTTTGCGTGAAAGAATAACAAACATACATCCACACTCACAAACTTTCGCATTTATAATATTAGTAGGATGATTATGAAAGTAATGATTACTATATATATAAGTACCTATCTATACATCTATACATCTATACACTCTATACAAATAAATAAAATTGGAGTGTCTGTTTGTAATATCAAAATAACACCTTTTCACTCAATGCATATGAAAGTACATACGATACCTATAGCAAAAACGCGAATTAAAAAATTTTTGTCTGTCTGTCTGTCTGTCTGTCTGTGTGTTTGTTCCGGGTAATCTCCGAAACGGCTGGACCGATTTCGACGGGACTTTCACTGGCAGATAGCTGATCTTATAGCGGGTAACTTAGGCTACTTTAATTTTAGAAAAACAATTAGGGTTCCGCGTAAAAAAATAAAAACACTTGAAATCAAAGAGTGTCTCCGAAACGGCTGGACCGATTTTGACGGGACTTTCACTGTTAGATAGCTGATGTTATAAGCAGTAACTGAGGCTACTTTTATTTTAGAAAAACAAAATTAAAAACATGGGTCCTGTCGCGCGGGCTAAGAACGCGGGACCGGGCTTTATTGTTAAGTTAAATTCCACGCGGGCGAAGTCGCGGGCTCAGCTAGTATAACATATTTATGGTACTGAAAAGTAATTATGGTTACCCCTTTTAACCAAATTCCAAAAATGGAGGCAGGTTATATGTTTGTCTGTGTGTTTCTATTTATGTTGTAAATCTAGTGCAGGTTAACATTGAGAGGAAATCTGTATGTTTGAGCTAACAGAACTAGCTTTTGAATGATGTGTAAAAACTGTTAATTGATATTATTCTATGTATATTCCAATCTCTATCTAGCCCTACTACAAGCCTAGTATCTATGTCGCGGGCTTCACAAAAACCTCGCCGACATACAACAATGTACTCATGATGTCCGAGTGGATGATTGAGAAGCCCAAGGATTTCCAAGAGAATTGGTATGTGACGCCATGCCCGAAAGGCGTGAGGATGCTTGTGGTTGCCAATCAGGTGATTTATTTACTACATTGGAGATTTTTTGTGGCTATTTTTAAACAAGCTAAACTAGATTACTGCTTGGTGCAGAGGTTTGAGCGTAGGCCGCTCAAATCACTACCAGGCTGTTGCGGGGTTCGATTCCCGTCAGGGTAAATTTATGGAAATGGCCTTTTCGTAATTTGCCCAGGTCTGGTGTCACTGGGATCGCCTCTAGTCCATTGTACGGTATCCATAGTGCAAACAATGCTTGGTTTGGAATCATACAGTTGGTGTGTTCGTGTGGCGATATTTATTTAAGACGTAACTAAGTATAATGCAAAAGTAACAAAGTATAATATAATATACACTTCTCATGGATTTGACTTTTTTATATAACAAAGTCAGCAAACAAATGTACGATCCACCTGATGTTAAGTGGTTATCGTAGCCTACAGATGCATGCTGTAATACCAAAGGTAGGTATTGCTTGCACGTTGTGGACATGACGGGGAGTGGGATAGAGGAAGGGGGATGGCTCGCTCACCATTTGAAACGCAACTTATGTGTGAGAGGGTGGTACTGCTCTACTTGAGCCAGCCAGCGTATAATATGAGCTGTTATGGCACGGTCGCTGATCTCGCTCACACAGTTGCCGTGCACTGCGTGTGACCGGCAACTGTGTGAACGAGACGTATTCGATTTACGCGGGAGTGACAGAGACAGGCAATAACAGGTACCGTACCATAGTCACTGAGCTCTACCATCCTTAAAATAATGAGCAAGACATCAATACTTTTAGTTGTGTAAAATTTGTTCTACGATCAACGAGAAGTGATAACGAAATGGTGATAATGTTTCATTTATAGTTGGTCAACATCAGCCATAATGACAACTAAAAATAAGTAAACGTGAAACATTTAAAATATCGAATGAGATGTTAATATAATAATCGACTGAGTGGTCAATTGTTGTTTCAGGGCAGAACTAAATGCTACACAAAGTATGGACAGTTCAGGCATGAGTGTAGAACAGCGCTCCCAGGTGGCAACCCTTGTGACAGTGGGTTTAGGAACCGTTGTTGCGTGTTGGACTGTTTCTATGTCGAGGCGATAAGCACTATGTATGTGATAGACCTGTTGGCCTGGAATAGTCAGCCAATGACGGACGGAGAGGTGAGTAAACACAGCTTAGACATGATTTGGGCAGATAAACCACTTTCAATCAAATTATAGAGCACTAGCTGTGCCCACGGACTTCATCCGCGTTGTATTTAACGTAACAAAAATTTCGGGATTATCGGGATAAAAAGTATACTATATGTTAATCCCGGTTATAAACTATCTGTGTTCCAAATTTCATCCAAATCCGTTCAGTAGTTTTTGCGTGAAGGAGTAACAAACATACATACATACATACATAACATACATCCACACTCACAAACTTTCACATTTATAATATTAGTAGGATTTATTTTTAATTCAATCTGTATTATAAAAGCGCTAACAGACCAGTAATAAAGGCGATAACAGACTTATTGAGACCAAGGACAAAATAAAGTAGGGCTATAGACATAGATACTTTTTTACAAGACATAATCTGAATATTGGTCATCAACCATTGTTCCTGATTTTCAAGATGTTTTTTTCAGTGAATGTTAACTTGAACTATAATAATATTGTTTCTGTTTTATGTTACAGACTGAATTTAGACATTACTGGTTGCAATCGCATTTGGGTGATATAACTGAATTAAAAACATTAAATAAAAAAAATAAACTCAAATTTACTATATTGCCCATGACACCTTGTGATCCAGAATCTTTCAACAAGTAAGATTGATTTATATTCATAATATTGCCAGAATTCAAAGTACCTCGATCACAAAGTACGGATTATTATTTCGTTTATTATAATTTTCTCGGCTCATTGCACCAGGTGGATGCGGGTTCGATTCCCGCCGGGGAAATTGTGGAAATGGTGTTTTCGAAATTTGCCAAGGTCTGGGTGTCACTGGGATGACCCCTGTCCATTGTATGGTACTCATAGTACAAGTATTGCTTAGTTTCGGACTATACAGTTGGTGTGTCTGGCTATTTATGATGATTTACTTTGTTACAGATTCATGATGACAGTGCCACATTTTGAAAACTTCAATCCCACAGTTGATGGTTTGCTTTTTTACCACAAGAAGGCACATTATGTTGCGGGCGTAACCCCGCTAGTGGGCTGGCTGTATCCCTATATGGTCCCGGAAGTTTTAGGCCCAAGTAAACAAATAATATTAGCTTTCATACTCGGCGTTTCTCGCGTCGTAATTATTTGTTGGCGATTAAAAGTCATCATCATCATCTACCTTACCTTTTCACATTATCTGGGGTCGGCGCAGTTTGTCTTTTCCTTCCACCCCAACCTCGTTCATATCACTCTTGATACAATCCATCCATCTTTCCTTTGACCTTCCTACGCACTGTATCCATCCACATTCATATTCATCGCTATTTTGGTCACATGCTTCTCATGGCGATTAAAATTACCTACTTGACGCGAAATATTTTTGACATTCCTTCTAACGTTTCATGTGTAGTGATAAATGCTAAAACGTATAGTTATGGCAAGCGTAAGAATGTTTTTTTTTACAGATATAACAGTGCACCCTACTTACATGGCCGAAATGCCGACAATCTATGTAAATCAGGCTGATTTTATCAACAAATTTGAAGAGAAAATCGCTAAGAAAAAGCCAATATTTAGGGGAAGACGCAACAGCAACGCAATGGACACTGCTCCTGTGATACCGGATAATAAGATTGGTGGTAATAAGGTGAGGGTTAGTTATTAAATTCTAAAACTATGGAGATGCATGTAGGAAAATAGCTCTTGAAAAAATTACTTCCGATCGTATTTTCTACTTTACTTATGGCTCGGCCCTTCTGTCTGGCGATTGGGTTCATATAAGTCTTTGGTAATTTAGGGTTTTTAAATAGTCAATAGATGGTCTTGATAGATTTTATTTAACTTGGACGATCTAGTTAAAATAAAGTAGGTAAAACAAATAATAATATGTGTCCACCACTTAATGTAAATTCATCTATTACTGATACAGAAAAAAACTAGAAAGCCGAAAACTAGTAACAAATCGACACAGTACCAAGAAATGGAAGCGGATGAGAAGCCAAACGAAGACGAAGCTAATGGCATGGGTGATAGTTCTAAAAACGATGACACTATAGATGATTGCATGGATGATAACACTAAAGATGATGGTATTAAAGATGAAGGTTTGAAAGATAGTACTACTAACGGTGTTGACACCAATGGAAATGAAGGAGAAGAAATTGAAGATGCGGACGAGGCTAAGAAGAAAGAACTCCATTCGGAAGAACCAGTTGAAATGGAAAATTGAAAGCGGAGAGTGCGGGAAATTAGTCATACATCATGGTGTAAAGTGCGGTTAAAGAATCTAATCGAAAAGTGCGTGCATAGTTGTCCTCTTTCGCTCTTATACTCGAGCTAAACTGTTCGACAGAGATAACAAAGTCTGATGCCCTTTTACAGATGTAATTGTAAATTACGTTCTACTACAAATAATTCTGTTTGTATAAATATTATGCTTATGTGTGGTCTGTGTAATATTATTGTACTCGGAATTACAGATAATTCTAAATCAATGCGTTATAATAAGTCTATGGCCGTATGCGTACTGCAAGGTTGTATCGGCTCCATTGGTAATCCATGTAGGTATTGATGCATTCAAACCTCAATGGGGGCGAATAAACAAACAATGTTATTGTAGAGGGAGAGCCAGCGATGGCCAGACGTTCCATATTTTATAAAGGCTGTCAATTTCTCAGAGCATGCCCCCAACACAGGTAAGAACGATCAGCGAGTATGGAGTTGGGATTGTGGTTACTTGGGCAGTTAACAGGTAGTAAAGGTGTATAAAATAGTACCTCAAATTCGTTATAGTATAAAGCTTAATTTTTATATATTTCCTTCGGAATAATATAAGAAATCACGCCATCCATTGACGGACACTTAGTGCGGTTTCAACCCCCTGCCAGACACCCCTAAACTTTAATAATTTATGAGTATACTTTCGTCATAGTATAAAAGCTGGGTTTTACATATGTTACTTGGGAACCCATAAAAAAATATTACTTCAACAGCCGGACAGTTTTAATGGTTTTAACATCTTGCCAGACACATTTAAATAGTTATTTAATCATCCAAGTATGAACGCAATAAAACTATTTTTCATTGGGTTTCTTGAACAATTTCGATACACTAAACTGCCTATCTTACTTACTGATAAGTCAATTTGCAAAATATCACCATAATATCTGACATAAATGGCCGTATCTTTTGATTGCGTTGAATAGAAGCCTATTTTTTTACATCTCCAAGGGATCATAGCATTTGATAATTGATATTAATTTTTACTTGATAACTTTATCCGTTTCCGAGAAAAAGGGTCTTGATAAACAGACAGACGGACAACAATGTGATCTTATAAGGGTTCCGTGTTTTCCTTTTGAGGTGTGGAACCCTAAAACTATATCCTGTACTGTAACTACATCCTTTGGGAGTGCAGTCGCTGGCACAACGAACGGACTACTATGCTAAATAGCCTGTATTTCCTTCGGAATAACATTAGAAATCACGGCATCCATTGCCGGACACTTAGTGCGGTTTCAAACCCCTGTCAGACACCCCTAACTTTAATAAATTATAAGTATACTTTCGTCATAGTATAAAAGCTGGGTTTTACATATGTTACTTGGGGACCTCTAAAAAAATATTACTTCGTCAGCCGGATAGTTTTAATGGCTTTTACATCTTGCCAGACACATTTAAAGTCTGTCTGTTAATAATAATAAAATAAATATATATTATAAAAATACATTTTTTTAAATATATTATAATATAATATACTATTTTATTATATTGTATTATTATAACATATTATTTATTATTATTATATTCCATTTATTTATATTTAGTAAAATGTATTATAATTTTATGAGCATGCGCCTAATAGCCAAATGCAATAATCCAAATTACCAAGCCTTCGATCGCAATTCAGTCGCTAGTGGAATACCAAACATTTGCCCAAGCGTTTGAAAGCTAATTAGCGTTCAATCGCTTGCATTTGCTTTTTTATTGCAATTGAAGTAGCTAACGTAATAAGGGCCCAGTTGTAAGGCACCACGGATCGTAATATGACTAATTGGACCTAACCTCCTGAGCTGATTATACTTGATTCCAATAATAGGTATGGCTAAAGCGCTTGAACGCACGGAAATTGTCCCTGGTTTCTACAAGGTCTGTGTAATAAACTGCTCCAGATGTCACTTGCAGGCTATTTAGCATAGTAGTCCGTTCGTTGTGCCAGCGACTGCACTCCCAAAGGATGTAGTTACAGTACAGGATATAGTTTTAGGGTTCTACACCTCAAAAGGAAAACACGGAACCCTTATAAGATCACTTTGTTGTCCGTCTGTCTGTTTATCAATACCCTTTTTCTCGGAAACGGATAAAGTTATCAAGTAAAAATTAATATCAATTATCAAATGCTATGATCCCTTGGAGATGTAAAAAAATAGGCTTCTATTCAACGCAATCAAAAGATACGGCCATTTATGTCAGATATTATGGTGATATTTTGCAAATTGACTTATCAGTAAGTAAGATAGGCAGTTTAGTGTATCGAAATTGTTCAAGAAACCCAATGAAAAATAGTTTTATTGCGTTCATACTTGGATGATTAAATAACTATTTAAATGTGTCTGGCAAGATGTTAAAACCATTAAAACTGTCCGGCTGTTGAAGTAATATTTTTTTATGGGTTCCCAAGTAACATATGTAAAACCCAGCTTTTATACTATGACGAAAGTATACTCATAAATTATTAAAGTTTAGGGGTGTCTGGCAGGGGGTTGAAACCGCACTAAGTGTCCGTCAATGGATGGCGTGATTTCTTATATTATTCCGAAGGAAATATATAATAATTAAGCTTTATACTATAACGAATTTGAGGTACTATTTTATACACCTTTACTAACTGATAACTGCCCAAGTAACCACAATCCAAACTCCATACTCGATGATCGTTCTTACCTGTGTTGGGGACATGCTCTGAGAAATTGAGAGCCTTTATAAAATATGGAATGTCTCGCTATCGCTGGCTCTTGGTATATTGGCAAATTTTAAATTTGCAAGATAAAGATTAATGCTAACCTTCTTCTATGTGATCTTAATTTTAAGAAATATTTCGTAGGAAATAGGTAGTTTTAAATATCTTTAAATAAATCTGTGTTATACCATATTAAAGTATTTTTGTTATTTGCCAAAATAAATAAATATATGGAACACAGATTTTGAAAATGGGATGCATCTGTTTGAAGTTTGCTAACTTCTGCAAGGAACTTTAAATACTTCGAATAAACAGTAAACATACCTACCTATTACTGATTCTTATTCTTGTAATTTTAGAATCAATTTCAGATCTGGCGATTTGGAATGGTTGGTTCCTGTATTTTATTTTCCGTAGCATGGCATACTTCCAAAATCGTTTTGTTCTACTATGTGTAGGTGCATGTCAGGTGTTAAATTAAATCCGGAGCCGGAAAAGCCACAATTTTTTGGTATCTCTTCCTATGGGCCCTATGTATGGTGGGTTTACGCCCTGGGATTCGTCAAAAGGACGCATTTTTGGTACGATCCCCGTGACACCCAGACCTAGGCAAATTACGAAAAGGCCATTTCCGAAATTTACCCCGGCTGAAATCCAACCCGCAACCACTGTGCAGTGAGCCGAGCGGCCTACGATCGAACCACTGCTCCAAGCGGTCGTCAAAAGAAGGCTAATTGCCTGACCTGTCCAACAAGTTGACGAATGATGTCATTCAGGAAAAATGCGTGGAATGTGCATCGTCACGGGCTTTGCAGAGAGTTGTTGATCGAGAAAGTTTCGCCCAGTCATTCGTCATAAAACTTTATTTCCAAAGTGTGAGAACCGCGTGAGGAGGCTGTGGCTGGTTTGGTATGCAGCGGGAAGCTCATCAGGGTTGAGGCATGATATTTAACCTCAGGTTCGGAAGAGTCGTCGAGTTATAAAACTCCATGGTTTGATCTCAACTTGTCTGAAACTGAATTCCTTATTTTTGTTTGGCTGTGAAAAGTGAATTTGGACCTTAGTCCACAACGCTTTTTGATGACAACGCATGACCACGCATTTCTAGAGATGTAAAGATAGTAGGTAGGTACATATTTCATCGTTAAAATTCATCGTAGTTTTGCAACCCACAATGGCCACTAGAAACAGAAAGCTACCACAATATCTTCATGTCACCTTTGATGCTAGGCATCGGCTTAGGTTAAGTGAACTTCTAACTCCCTAGGGATAGCATCATAACATTATAATATATACCTATCCCACGCCACTAAACAGTTCATCAATATTGCTCTAACACTTTAATAACATTACGGCCGGCTGGTTGTCAACGGAGCGCTATACAACAGTAAAATCTCGGATAATAAGAAGGGGAGTTCAGTGGCTCTGCTTGGACGCAAGGGTACCTACCTACTGACATAGATAATAGATACATTTATAGGTAAATACCAACCACTGGGGCCTATATTAATAAATCGATTTACCTTATATGTCTCAGAGAGATCATGGAAATGTAATTCTGATGTCATACCCAAGACTATCAACTTCTTGGTCATACTTAGTAGGCAAAGATCCTACTAATATTATAAACTAGCTGTGCCCACGGACTTCGTCCGCGTAGTATTTAACGTAACAAAAATATCGGGATTATCGGGATAAAAAGTATCCTATATGTTAATCCCGGTTATAAACTATCTGTGTTCCAAATTTAATCCAAATCCGTTCAGTAGTTTTTGCGTGAAGGAGTAACAAACATACTTACATACATACATCCACACTCACAAACTTTCACATCCTACTAATATTATAAATGTGAAAGTTTGTGAGTGTGGATGTATGTATGTATGTATGTATGTATGTTTGTTACTCCTTCACGCAAAAACTACTGAACGGATTTGGATGAAATTATAACACAGATAGTTTATAACCAGGATTAACATATAGGATACTTTTTATCCCGATAATCCCGAAATTTTTGTTACGTTAAATACTACGCGGACGAAGTCCGTGGGCACAGCTAGTAATACAATACTACGGAGTAGGTACATATTGGCACGTCAAAAGAGTAGGCTCCTACCAAGACGTTTCTACCCATACCGTTTATAGGCTTCTGATCGATGTATTAATACGAGCTAAGGTACCGGCAGCTTGCATACCACGCGAACTATGCAAAACATACTTTGCTTGGTAATACGCAAAAAGGGAATCCTATAAGTATTATAAATGCGAAAGTTTGTGAGTGTGGATGTATGTTGGTTACTCTTTCAAGCAAAAACTACTGAACGGATTTGGATGAAATTTGGAACATAGATAGTTTATAACCGGGATTAACATATAGGATACTTTTTATCCCGATAATCCCGAAATTTTTGTTAAGTTAAATACTACGCGGACGAAGTCGGTGGGCATAAACTAGTTTGAAATAATTCTAAATCAGAGTTTTTTATAGTTTGAATGGTAGGTAGTGTACTTTTCTATAGCACTTATTCAGTAGTCGTCAATTTTGAACTTGGTGCAATAGTACATTGTTACATGAGTGGTGAAAGTTACTTTGTCCCGAGACGGGGTTTGGCGCCCGAGCGTAGCGAGGGCGCTAATAGTTCGAGGGACAAAATAAGTCTTTCACCCGAGGTAAACACTGTGCTTTTAAAATGTGCTGTAAAATAAAAACAGGAATTGGCTAAAGAAATAATACAAGGAAGTATAAACAATACTCTACAACTCGAAAAAAAATAATCGGATTGCCGCCTATTTTGTTTTCTTTTTTCGTTGGCCGGCCAACTTCATTATTTAGCCATTATTTTTCATTTTCATCTTTAAATATTTTGCCCAAATCTATGTTATTTTAAAGAAATTGTTGAAACTAAATTATAATTAAGTCATTAAAAAAAAATATTCTTGCATTAACTTGTATGTTATTTCAATTTTACATCGTGCTGTAATTGAGTGACTGTAGAAAAAGTTTGAACATGGTTCCATAGAAATGTGAAAATGGAACTAGTTTTTTTTTTATAATTTGACAGCTGTCAGTTGAAAGCGAAACTCCCGGGCCTGAAAAGTATTACTTTCAACCCGCTTCTCAGGCAACTTCAGACCTACTTTCAGAGTATGAGTAATGAAAAAGATTTTTTCATCAGGTACACACGTAGATACTTACGTAGGGGTCAAAAGTTCTGGCTCAGAACATGACCTGAATTGTAAACGGGCGGAGGCCGCTTTGTAACAAGTAGGTAGCTTTAAAAGTTTTGCAAGAACAAATGGGTGAAACAGGAGGGTACCTATGAATTTATTTTAGCTACTGGTACCTACATACCCGAATCTTCATGTAAAGTGTGTTGTCTTGTAAGTTTGACTGAGCACCACGCTAAAACGGCCAAACGGATTCAAATATAATTTGGTTAAGTAGACGTACCTACTTACCTATATTATCCTCTGAAAAAACAGTCGTAGACTAGGTAGGTACCTACTCTGAAGTGCTTGTAAAAATTATGGTAAATTTTCTTTGTTAAATTATATTATTAAGAGTCCTTTAAGCGCTTGTTTAGATACCAAAGACGACCGCTTGGCGCCGTGGTTCGAGCGTAGGCCGCTCGGCTCATTGCACATGGTGGTTGCGGGTTCGATCTCCGCCGGTGCAAATTTCGGAAATGACGTTTTCATAATTTACCCTGGTCTGGGTGTCACTTGGATCGCCCCCAGTCCATTGTACGGTGCCCACAGTACAAGTGTTGCTTAGTTTGGGACCATACACTTGGTGTGTCAGTCTGGTGATACTCGTATTTATTTAAAGAAATAAGTAGTTAGTAAATACAAATAAATCTTATTATTACAATTTCTTTGTATCTATGGAACTCTTAGTCTTCGTCAGATGAAAATGGGCTCGTAAAACCTATTTTTATAAAGGCCTTTGCATCGAAATAGCTGTTTCAGGAAGTGAATGACTCTCTCAAGCAATAACGCACAAAGTTATTTGCACTGCTTTTATTCAAGTTTTTTTTTCCTGTGGGGTTCTACGCAATCTCCTTGTAGGTACTTATTGCTAAACAAAATTCTTAAATTGGTACATACATATTACCTCTCCAGGCACAGGTGCCTTACATATAACTTTGGTAATTTAGATAAAACTATTTACGGATTACGCGTTTATTTACTTTTTTATGTTGCCGACGTTTCGGCTGCTTTACAGCAACCGTGGTCACGGGGGGACTGAGTTTATTTCAATGTGAAGTATTCGCGTAAATATAAGAAAACAATTTGGTAATTTAGGTTACCAGAATTTTTTTCTAAATCTATATGCGAATCATAATTTCTATATGATTATCACTTGCTTACGGTGAAGGAAAACATCGTGATGTAACCTGCATGTCTTAGAAGATTTAATCAATTTTCGAAAGACATGTGAAATCCGCCAACCCGCACTGGGCCAGCGTGGTGGATTATGGTCTGAATCCCCCTCGTGTTGAGGGGAGGCCCGTGCCCAGGAGTGGGACGTCAAAAAGGGCTAAAATTATTTATTTAGGTTACCAGAATTACCAACATGTAGCCACTCATATCAGCTTGGGTTCACTTTTCGATTAAACATGAAGACATAGGCACTTCTGCAAGGCATAGGCACTTCTGGTTTAACACTTCTGCTACTTACATAGGTACCTAGGTACTTGATTTTGCCACTTAATTCAGAGGTAGGTATCCATCGTATTCAGTGGAATTAAATTCATGTTATTCTTTGAAATTGAGAGCAACAAAGGTGGAGTTAAGCCTACCGGGACGTGATCTGAATACCTATTATCACGACGCCGACGGGACTCCCGGGACCTGTCCGTAAGCAGAGGAGACCCGCCAAATACCTACCGTTCATTTCGTCAATGGAAGTGTTCCCATATTCATTAGGCTTTATTATGTTTGTGCTATTTTTTTCCAAATACTCCACGTGCCTACGCACGTGCATTATTGGATAATGTATCTACAATTAGAAACAATTCGAATTCTAATACATAATTATTAGGTAGGTATTATTTTAGAAAATGTGTGAAAGGTACCTGAATGAGTTTATTGGGACATACTCAGGCGGTTTCGTCCATACAGTAAGGCGACCGTGAGGGTCGTTTGAGAGTGGCGACGATCAAATTGGATAGGCCCAAATCCAACGGTGCAATAAAAGTGGACGTCCTTGGGGAAATTTCCATGATGTTTTCTATGTAAGAAGTGATTTTACATAATATTGTCACCCCACGCCGCTCGAGGTGATAGAATATTTAAGAGAAAACGAGTCTTGAAAGTAAATTTAAAGTTTGAATTTTCTTAGCGAGAATAAGATAAACCTAAAGTGTTATTTGAGTGCAAAATTTTGTTGCAATATTGTAGACACATTCTTTCATTCGTAATTTTATGCGGAACAAGTGAATTCATTGGTTGTTACCTACCTACTATTTTCAGTATTTCATAAGTTAAAAATACTTAAGTATAAGGTGTAATGATAATGCTGAGGTGAGTTATAAGGTAGTTATAAGAAAATATAACGTAGGTAGCAAAATAATTATATTTAAAAGTAGCTGCCTACTTACCATATAAGTAGGTGGGTATAATATATACTGGACTAGTTGCTGCCCGCGACTTCGTCCACGTAGATTTAAGTAAAGTATGTGTTAATCCAGGTTATAAAGTATCTGTGTTCCAAATTTCATTCATATCCGTTCAATAGTTTTTGCGTGAAGGAGTAACATACATACATACATACATAGACATACATACATACATACATCCACACTCACAAACTTTCACATTTATAATATTAGTAGGACTAGTCGTAATCGGTGCAGCCTCCTTTGGTAGGTACAATTTAAAATTAACATAATGTTTGTTAAAGTAACATAGGATAAGTCCGTACCTACTGCCACGATATTTCACGTGTGGCACCAACGTTCGTCTGGGGTGTGCGATAAAAGTGCCAATAATTGAATATTGTTAGTATGAGCAAACATTCCCATTGAAGGCAGTTAATTAAAGAAGATAGGCAGCGTCACGGACGGCTGGAGGCGCACATTATTTCATTAGCTCACTTTTATTCCACTTCGGGCCCGAGGGAGAGAATTCTGGGAAAGAAAACGATTGGCGATAATTGGGTTAAAAAAAGTTGATTGGAAATGTCAATCGGCTGGCTTCTCGACTCTCTCATGATTGCGGGTTTTAGCTGAAATAAATAAAGCTACGTCTACAGGATGTTTCAAAGATCTGCAATTATAATATCTGTGCATATAGGTACGTAACCTTAAAATACTTAACTAGGATATTTTCTGAGTTAGCTACGGACCCCGAATATTTGCCACAACTTTCGTATTGGGAAATTTGAACACAGGTAATGGCCAAGAAAACAGTGCATTTGTGAGTAGCAGATACCAATATTCAAGAAAGAAAAAAAACTAATTATGTAAAAGTAGGTAATACCAAAATAGGTATATCAAATAACAAATCTATAAAATTCGAAAAATTTAAATAAATTTTCATGCCATTTAATTCATGCCCGATAGTCATCCAGGCTCCAAGTCGGTACCTATTATTTCAGGTTATTTCATGATTTTAATTTAAGTTAGTGTTCGTGTCCGAGGGAATCGGAGCTCACTCGGACACGAGTGAGCTCCGATTCCCTTATTAAGTTATGCCATAAAGTTAATTCATTCTAAAGACATCAATATTTCATTGCTGTCTGAGCATTAGGTACTTTTATTATAAAAATACCTGCTGAATGAAGCATTGGGTTGGAGCCCGTGTGTTATATTCTTTACTAGCTGTGCCGGCGACTTCGTCCGCGTGGAATTAGATTAACAAAAAATCCCGCTCCCGCGTTCCGAGCCCGCGCGACAGGACCCATTTTTTTAATTTAGTTTTTTAAAATAGAAGTAGCCTAAGTTACTCCTTAAAACATCAGCTATCTGCCAGTGAAAGTCCTGTCAAAATCGGTCCAGCCGTTTCGGAGATTACCCAGAACAAACACACAGACAGACAGACAGACCGACAGACAGACAGACAATTTTTTTAAATCGCGTTTTTGTTGTTGGTACCGTATGTACTATCATATGCATTTAGTAAAAAGGTGTTATTTTAATATTACAAACAGATCCAATTTTATTTATTTGTATAGATGTATAGATAAGGTAATAACATACGCACTTTATAAAACGGTGAACACAATTGCGTTCTACGACAAAGGGTTAAAGGGCATATGTGATAAAGAAAATATACGGTGCTAACACAGAGTGTCGAAACTTGCTAAGAATAAGGGCACGTTTTCCTTGATGCAGTAAACCGTTTACCAAAGGCCCTACTTGAACGAGTTAGGACTCGTATATACCGAATCGAAAAGGTCTACTTTTGGATTTTATGTCCAGACTGTTTGGAATGAAATAACTTTACATTTAAATCAGTGGAACATAAACAAAAAAGTATTTTTAATTCTGAAATTCAATAATTGCCGGTATTCATAAATCGATCTCAATTCTTTGAACAAACTTGTGCACGTTCTGGAGATGTAATTTAGTACCTACCTATACGAATTATAAAATAAAAATTACATTTCCAAATCGCTCTCAGATTTGAGATCATTATTTGGACTACCACTTTAGTAGGTATGTCGGTGTGCAACGACCACTGGTCTCCAAGAAATCAGACTTGTTTTAAAAGTACATTAAAACTTGGGTGGTATCTACGTGCTGTCTGCTTGTCTCTATGCTGCTCGGTGAACTCTCACGTCCAACTGCAGATAACGCTCAGCATCCTTTTGAGATAATGTTTAAATTATTGCAGTTACGTGATTACGTACGTAAAACTGGAATCGCCAACTAAACTTCATTTTAAACAATTTACCTTACATTCATGTCACATGTTAAATGTTTCCACTATAAGGGTCGCCGCACACGGGCCACCGGCTACAGTCAGAAAACGCCGCCACAGACGTATTTCCTGTAGTTTCATACATTTTATACGAGTATCGACTCGCCGCACACGGTTGACGCCGGTGGTCCCCACACGCTACAAATCGCCGCTGCTCGCTTCTTGTGGCCGGCACAGGCCACAGCAGCGCAATTAAACCTTCTACGCGGAGTCCATTTTGATACTGAAAGCAATGGGTTAAAAAAGCAGCGGCCACCGACTGCAAGTGTCTACCACCGACAACAAGTGGCTGACGCTGGCTTCAGCTACCTTTGTAGCTGCTTCTGATTTCAGGTGGCGGTGTTAGTGGCTGTCGCGTGCGGCCCGTGTGCAGCCACCCTTACGTTTTCAAATTAGTGTCAATGGCCGTAGCACAATAATCGAACGTAATCGTAGCGTCATCAGGAAGGCGGCTGTCATTGACGTTCTTATGAAACGCCACAACGCAACGTGTTCGAACTATGTCTACAGAAATACGCAGGGTGTTATCGGCATCGTAACGAAAACAGATACCATAGACATGAGTAGTATTATAAACTCTGGAGTTGGAATTTTCCGTCGGGGGGGCGGGGAGGGTCCAGAATCCCCAGATACCACTTACACCCTGTATAGTAGAGAAAATAATTGTAACCCACTATTCAATATTTTATACAGATTGACTTTTCCTTTAAAAGAGAGCGAATTCATCTGCCACAACTTCGTTAGCATCTTTAACAAAGAAATTATAACTTTACCAGAAGAATTTAATAGCACAAGTTTGGTTTCCTTTTATACAAATTGTCTTGAAAACTAATTTTATTTACGTAATTACTTCCATTAGTGTGGAGTGGGTACTGAGTAGAATGGAATGAAATCACTTTAATACCGAGCTTTGTTGTAACTGGAAAATTAGTGGTAGGTAGTTGCCACAGATATAGATTTACATAGATAACGCAAGTACCACGATTTGTATTGAAACCAAGCGTGGCGAAATTTTAACACCTACTGTGCCGTCATTAATAATAAATTATAATAATTTTAGTCCTTTTGACGTCCCACTCCTGGGCACGGGCCTCCCCTCAAGACAAGAGGGATTCAGGCCATAATCCACCACGCTGGCCCAGTGCGGGTTGGCGGATTTCACGTCTTTCCAAAATTTGTTAAATCTTCTAAGACATGCAGGTTTCCTCAAGATGTTTTCCTTCACCGCAAGCAAGTGATAATCATATAGAAATTATGACTCGCACATAGATTTCGAAAAATCCAGAGGTTCGAGCCGGGGTTTGAACCCGAGACCTAGTAGCCCGCACCACGCGTGCTCAACCAATCGGCTATCACTGCTCGTGATCGTGTCGTCATTAGTGACGGGAAATCCAAACCGATACAAAGACACCGATGCCGCCGATGCCCCTCCGCCCGCTACGATTCTCTAGAGTGATTATCTCGCTCATACTCTTAATTTTTATATCTGTAGTCGCTCAGACTGTAAGTAAGCGGCGACCAACCTTGACGCTTGGTTGGGTTTTTGTACACGCGAAGTACATGCATTTGCGATATCTATGTAAATCTATATCTGTGGTAGTTGCCTACTCTAGTAGACACGTACTTAACTGTGAACTTTTAGGATATGCGAGGAACCTTTACACTGAACCATACCATAACTCTTAGAAGTAGCATTGGTAAAATTTCCAAAGCAGATCATTCCCTATCACCTATGATGATTACAATATTGGCATACCTATTACCTATATAATTGAGCTGCTAGTGTGAGACCAAAAAATGTGTAACTTATTATTACAAATTCTTTGTGTAAGACGATGCGTCGCTTTTGAGAAATCGTCAAAATAAATGCACACAAAAAGTGATTCACTAACGCGCCGCTTGGGGCGCTGTACGAGCCATCCACCTATTTAAATTTAGAATAAATATCAATCGTTAATTGCTAGTATTAGTGTTGGGGATATGACTACAGGCGCCAGAATTAAAGTCGTCCATAAAAAAATCGCGTAAAAACGCGTCACTGCGCGCGTTAAAATTCTCGCACTTGACACTCAGAGCGCTAATGTTTGTGCTATGTCGCAGTCGTTAAGTTATGTCGGATAGCTTCGGGTGGTCTGAAAACTCTGACACAGGATTATTCACTGGTTCATACACCATATATTGGCCACTAGTCCGATAGTGATCGCTGATCATTACAACAAATATTAATATAAATATGTATTTGGTAAAATACATTCGATCCTAGCAACACTGATGTGCAGCAATCACTGCTCGTTTTTCCTATCATCACTGTTATAACAATAAAGTACGTTTGAAGGAACTTTATCTTAATAAGACTGAGGAGTTTTCCGACTCCCGACTTAATAGAAGCAACTGGAACGGTGCTTTTGTTGTATTATACGTTTCGTAATGAGAAAACTTGGAACTTCGGCCGCCGGACCGACGATAAATTCAAAATATGAATGCCTTTTTGTGGTGTGATGCAAAATACATTTTTTTTTTCTTGTGGCCTCTGGTGTCAAATTGATAACGCATGCTATATGAAATGTAGTGAGGTATGTTTGACCCTCTATCGAGATTCGTGACATTATGTGCTTGTTACGTAGTATACACAGATGTAAACAATATTTCATACATTGAAAACCACCCTAAACTTTCTGTACAACGATTCGCCTCACTACACAATTCACCCCTGCGAAGTTCGTCGTAGCGCGTAGCAAGCGTAGCTCGCAAGTCGCAGCTCGTAGCGCGCGGCAGTCCGAGAGCGCGGCCCGCTAGTGTCGGCCGCGCCGTGTCGGTACCGCGCCGCGCCGCGCCGCACCGCTCCGCACCGACGCCGTGATAACTTCTTTATGTCCGATCTTTCACTTCGTAACTCAATAAGTGTGAATTAACTACCGAAGTTAGAACTTTAAAAGGCGGTGTAAATATTAGAAAGGTAAGTTGAATATTCTTTTTTAATCTACCCATCTGCATTTTAATGACGATGAGTTTAACAAAATCATGAATGTTTTTTTTAATACTGATATCATTAGTTACAGTATAAGGCAATATATCAATGATCCACAATATTTTGTAGGGCCTCGTAGTTAATCCTAAAGATGCTATCACTACCACAAAAAATAAGAAATCCGATGGCATAAATAGTTATTTTTTATTCGTTGATACAACGGTTGGTAGCGAGTTATTTAATCAAAGGGCAGTTGTTTTTTGTGGTACTACATCATCTCATATAATTACCTACTTTATATTATGGAGGTGACGAATACTAATTTCAATGCCAGAACTGGGTTATTTAAAAAAAAAAAACAACTTATTGAATATTTTCGTTCTTTTGTTACATGAACTAAATATGCACATAGGTACATGTGGCATAGGTATAATTAGCTGTGCCAATAGTTACATAAATAATTACTGTTTCTCTACCACCACTTATTGCAACCGTCGTAAACGCGTTAAAATGAGGTATGGGTTATAGGGAATAAGCTAGCCCTCTCGTGATTTGCATTCTCAGTTTATGTGTGCTGTTAAACTGCAATAACTAACTGCGCTTAGCTCACGTTTTACAGTCTTTAATACTAGTATTATAACCAGAGTTTCAACTTGATTATGTTCTTCCTAGGTGGATAGTGTGTAAGTAAGGATCAGTTGGAACCCGTTGTTCAGTATCTAGAGCATAATCAAAGGGATTGATGAGGCACACAAATTGTTTGAACACATTTTTATTTCCATCTAAACCCTATTCCGAGAAAGGTAACACATTGCTTTCCGTCGTGACACAAAGATAAAGGTCGCAGGTATCCTATAAAGGTGGATTATATAAAAACTATCCTTTCGGACTGGTTCCAACCTTTTGTAATGGTCAACGCAGATAACAGCATAGGCAGCGTAGGCGCGAATAATGTTCTATGCACTCATTTATTTTATTTATTAAAGTACAAATAGCCAACAGTTTTAAATTATCTTATTGTTAAGATAATTTAAAGATAAATAGACTATCCAATCAAGCATCCGAAAATATAATAATCAAAAAAATTATAATTGGGTTTTACAGTACGCAATAGTGATAATTATATTGGGTGTTTATAAAGGTAATTGCCATTATGATGGAATTACGAGTAGATATAAGAGCTAAGGAGTAAAATAAAGATATTTAAACCATTTGTATTACAGTAGAAATAACTGACACGAACGAGACGTCAATTTGATAATTGTCTGTAAACGAAACCTCGTTCATTCTGTTTTGTTATGTTAAATAATTGCTATAAGGTTATTTATTAAGTGTCATCAAACATTTCAAGCGCGTGGGTACTTACCTACTACGCGCTCAGTCTAATATTTGTTCCAGACCACCCATACCAATCTTGCATAGTCAGGTACCTACCTAGCGATTGAGTAAAAACGTTTATAAAAAAGTTTCTGAAGTAGGTCACGAGTACATGATTGGGTTAAAATAAATCTCGAATTACTCCGGCGGGTCTCCCCGCCCTAAGTATTGGGAAACTCGGGGACAAATTGAGACGTTGTTGTTTGTTTCCGACAAGTTATAAAAGCTTTATTTTGAAATGTTTATATTATCGGATTATCGTAAGAGTTGGCGATAATATTTATGCCAATTGTGTAATAGGCTTTTGCATAGAATATTCTTTGTAGGCATAACTTAACTTTACATCCTGAATTGATGAGAACATAATTGACCTATAGGTATTCATTCTTCTTACTTTAATTTTGAGACTTTTCTGTAGTAAGAAGTGGTAAGCTAATATTTTGATTACCATCACTTATGTTTATTTAATTATAATGGGTATGATCGTGGCTTATTGTATGTTCATCCTTCTAATATTATAAATGTGAAATTTTCTGAGTGTGGATGTTTGTTACTCTTTCACGCAAAAACTACTGAACGGATTTGGAAACACAGATAGTTTATAACCGGGATTAACATATAGGATACTTTTTATCACGATAATCCAGATTTTTTTGTTATGTTAAATACTACGCGAATGAAGTCGGTGGGCACAGCTAGTAATACAATAAGCCACGTGCGTGAGTGTGGGCAATTGGAACAAAAAGTGGTGATACATGAATTTTGAGTTCCCCACGGAGTCTGATATTTTGTTAGTAGGTAAAGTATCCCGCCATTTTACTGATAGAGTTTGGGGGAAAGCCTAGCCATAATAGAAAGGTACTTACTTAATTAATGACCTTATGAAGACATTTGCCTAAAGTCCCACCCTAGTAGGTAGAATTTATCATGGAAGATTGATGCTGCGACACTTATTTTAGAATTTCTTAATTCAGTAACGAGCTTAATATATAAGTAAGACATATTGCCTATTTTACATTGTTATGAACCTCAACGAGAGATGATGAAGCCGTTTTTAGCCGAAAAATAGGTAAAAGGAGGTGATAAGCATTTTGTTCTTTTTTACTTGCTCGTAATATTATCCAAGAGAAATTCAACGTCCAAAACATTAGGGATTTGATAAATCTATTCTCTTGGATTCTATAGAACTAACGTTCGAAATAATTAGCGGTAGAAACATCTTTTGTTTTTTTGTCTTATTCTCTATAACTACCTAGGTACTTGTATTCTTTGGTAATAGCTGCCGACTTACAAAGGAAATACAAGAATATAACCACTTCGTTACCTACCTTCTTAGTTCTTGCAGGCATTTCTTGTCCATCTCTATGTTAATGCTTAATCATTAGTTTAGCTAAATTTCACGTGATCATACCAAAAACATGTTCCATTTAAATACTTATAGAATCTAATAATAACACTTACACAACAATTACTGATTACTTACCTACCTAGGTAAGTAGGCACTAATTAATACACTTCATCTATAAACGATTTTTTCACTGAGTATTTTGCATAATAAATAGAGTTCTGTCAATAAATACAAAATTAAAAATTATAACTCTGAGTCTCGATACTTATATGACAAGGAGGATATTCATACTTGTTTAAAATTCTGCCTCCGTCTGAGTAGGTAATCCTTTCGTTTATGTAAGCGCTCGGGCCTACAAAGTAACCAGATGGCGAGGAATAAATTTGCATCAAAACTCAGACGGGATCGCTTCACAAATCATATTATGTAGGTAGTAAGAAGATAATATGTAACAATATTTTTTATACTTATAGAATTTATTCCGGGCTTTCTACAACAATGATTCCTAAAAATGGATCTTATTAGGTACAAGCTTAGATAAATAGGTTTAATTATTTGGTACCTATTTCAGTTGAATACTTGGAATTCATTTTATTTGGGTTGCTTTAGTTATTTTTTTAAACAAAGGGAAGTGTTCACTCCAGACACAGCCCCTCAACCGCAAGTTATCGCAACGTGCTCAAATGTTGAAAATGGAATTTACTTAACCCACGGAGTGGGGACCGCAGGGGAGACTGCTACGAAAAATATTTTTGTTTTTGGGAAGCGAACCATCCTTTTTTTATTGATACTACCTGTTATATACTTATTGTATCTTTCAATTAAATACTTATAGGTATCTCATATGTATAAATATTAAAAGTAAATTAAAAGCATTTCTTAATAGGTACTTATAACATAATTATGAGATTGAAGTAAAATCTTTTTGCACCGGCATCACTGGCATCGCTGTATATAAAAAATCTAATTTATACTCGGAGTAATAATAGTTCAGTAGTAATAACTAGTTGATTGCTGGCGAGTGGTTCGCGTGTTAGATATTATACACAGTTGGTCCTAACAACATACTCATAAGTATGAACAGAGAGATTATTCTTTGGGTGGTAAACAGCTGGCTTATATCGAAACTGCCTAGGCACATAAAAATTAGGAGTACAATCATGAAATTGTGTTCTGTAGGTTATGGAGACAGGACAGGACTCTAAGGTCTGGTTCCTACGAATATACTATCCAATCAAAATTTAAGTTTGTAAACATTAATGGGGAGCTTTGGTTGAGGCTCGTCATTAAGTTGATGCTTATTAAAAAACAAAACCAAATTTGATCAACATAATCTCATGCGATTCAAGAAAGTTTCTCATGAATATTAAAGGCTCATACTCATTAATACAGTTGATCTTGTTTTCATGGCCGCAACACGTAAGATACGACAAGTATTCAAATGCCCGTACGAACCTAACTCAGAAAAGATACCTAATAGTTTTGTATAAAAGCAGTCGGTCTTCACAAGTTTTGCGAGAAAGAAGTATGAATGTGAACATCCTTTTTATTTTTATTTGTTTATATTTTATTATTTTCCTAGTCGGTGTAATGGGCCACTGACCATGCTAATTGCTTATGTACATAAATAAAATTAATAAATTCACTAGGCATTCTACATGTCAACTATCGTATACTATAGATAAACGTACCCAAATTATTATTTCGGGCTTTTGAAACACTGTAGAATAACTCTTTATTGGACCAACACCAGAGTTCTAAATTGACATAGTAACATAATAAAACAGTAAAATTTGTACTGTAACTGCAGAATACGTATACTATTTAAACGTGTTTGAAATTATATTATGTACTAGCTGAGCCCGCGACTTCGTCTGCGCGGAATTTAACTAAGAAAAAAATAATTAAGCAAAAAGTGTTCGTTCAGTTCACAGAGTTTACGAAAAGTTAATAATTATGTTAATAAAGAACTAAGTTAATAAGGACATACCTGTGCTAAGTTTAATCAAATTTTTCTTTTTTGCGAGTCGATGTTTCGTGTTTTATATACAAACCTATCGCAAAAGCCCGCCGGCGCGTTCTTAGCCCGCGTGACAGGCAGCATTTTTGACCATTTTGATGTTTTAAGTTACTGCTTATAACATCAGCTATCTGCCAGTGAAAATCCCGTCAAAATCGGTCCAGCCGTTTCGGAGATACTCTTGGATTTAATGTGTTTTTATTTTTTTACGCGGAACAAACACACAGATAGACAGACAAAAATAAATAAATCATGTTTTTGTTATAAGTACCTATGTACGTTCATATGCATTTAGTGAAAAGGTGTTATTTTGCTATAACAAACACACCACTCCAATTTTATTTATTTGTATAGATCAGTTCAAAGAGTTTCCGACTCTCCCAGTCGCACGTGTCGTGTTTTCTTCACGCCTGGTTGGCGTCCATTTGATCCACTTCCGAGGCACGGCTCACGAAAGTATTGAAAGTGCTGAAACTGCAGTCCCACCTCGCAATTCTGCAACAAATCAAACTTGTTAACGTCCGGCTTAGGTAGGTACCCACACGAGCGAAGATACACGGATATGAAGCTAGATGTTATGCAAGAGGAATATCTAAATATATATAACTCAAAGGTGACTGACTGACTGACATAGTGATCTATCAACGCACAGCCCAAACCACTGGACGGATCGGGCTGAAATTTGGCATGCAGGTAGATGTTATGACGTAGGCATCCGCTAAGAAAGGATTTTGATTAATTCTACCCCCAAGGGGATAAAATAGGGGATGAAAGTTTGTATGAGACTTTGTCAATTAAATTCCACGCGGACAAAGTCGCGGGCACAGCTAGTTTCTTTATATAAATCAAAGTCATTAAGCAAGCGTACGATCCGTCTGATGTTAAGCAGTTATCGTAGCCTATCGACGCTTGAAATACCAAAGGTATTGCTGCACGTAGCCAAACTGAACGGGAGTGGAAGGGAGAGGAATGGATAGGGGCGTTGGGCTTCCGGCTCTCTCAGTCAACGTACAAAACGCACCTGTAATAGCTAACGTTGATCTTCTGTGAGAGGCCGTTACTACACCGATCGATGTTTTCAGAATGCTATTTTCAAGTTCATCGCGTAAAACTAGTAAGTAGAAAATAAATAAATTATTTAGCCCTTTCAACGTCCCACTTCTGGGCTCGGACCTCATCTTACTACGAGGGGGATACAGGCCGTAATCCACCACGCTGGCCCTGTGCGGGTGTGCGGAATTCACATGTCTTTTGAAAACTGTTAAGATTTGCCAAGACATACAAGTTTCCTCACGAAGTTTTCCTTCACCGTAAGAGAGTGATATTGTTATTATGATTCGCACATAAACTTCGAAAAGCCCAGAGGTGCGAGCCGGGGTTTGAACTCAGGACCTGGTGCCCGTATGACGCGTGCTTAACCAATCGGCTATCACTACTATTGCTAGTAAGTAGTAATAAACATAAATGGAGCATTGAAATTTATCGTATCTCCTTAGTGAGCACCCAATCACGGGCGCTCGATCTAAAATACTGACACACGCATAATCCATATCGTCAGCAAACAGATAGAAGCCATTATTACCAGGAAAGGGCTCATTCCGAACAGATAACACGACTATAGGCCCGAACTAACGTTCGGATGGCTTTTATCCCGCATTAGGCGGTGTACGATACGGACACGACGCGGGACGTAGCGATACGATACGACCGTATGATAACACAAATATTGTGATACTCGCACTAATATTGTCGGTTTTCTTAAGATTTATACATTTTTAGGGACATCATTTCGTGTTTTTGCGTATACAGGCTGAAACAGAAAGGGTAAGGTACTTAAAAAAAACTTAACTTTGTAATTCTAAAACTATCAGCTTTGGAGGAAACTTGAAAAACAAAAGGTGTAAACAGGGATACAGCTCTTGACAGATTTCACAAGTCTACAAAACCTTTAGTACTTCAACTGTCCCACAAAGCCGATTGTTTTAAATTTACAAAGTATAGTTGCGAAAAAATAGTATACCCTTTCCGTTGCACCTAGTAGATCGAAATTGTTAAAGTACCTACTCGCTTAAAGGTGTGTTAGTTACGCGGCAGTTTAGGAGAAAATTATATGAGAGCTTGGCGCAGTGGTTCAAACGTAGGCCGCGCGGTTCACACATGTCCGCACATGACGGTTGCGGGTTAAATTCCCGTTGGGGCACATACTTCCGAAATGGCCTTTTTGTAATTTGTTTTGGTCTGGGTGTCACTGGGATCGCCCCCAGTCCATCGTACGGTACCTATAGTACAAGCGTTGCTTAGTTTGGGACCATACAGTTGGTTTGTCAGTCTAGCGGTATTTATATATTTATTTTATTTTATTTCGATTTAGACAAGAACCCCTGTTACGTACATTTAAATATCTGTTGCTACCTGCATGTAGAGTTCTCACGATCGGTTTATTGCCACCCTGCTCTACTTCTCTACATTGTCTGACGGACTTTATAATTCACATCACGTCGTGTCGTGGTTCCTTCGCGTATTAATCAAGGCGAAAGTTTTGGGGAAGTGTTAATCTACTAAAATCGGGATGAAACTTTGGAATGTTTGGGCACACGGGTTACCTACTAAATGTTAGTACAGGAATTTGGGAAATAATAACTTCTCAGTATACTTACTGCTTTTTGTGTGTCTTAAAAAATATGTAAATAGTGTTAATGGTAAATCACTAACCACCTTGCAGAACTGTATTATTGATAACTACTTGTGTTTTGTTATTTTTACAAAAATAGAGCATTTTTTTTAGGATTTCGTTTTTGTATGTAACAAATTTTAAATCTTTACGTCCGCTTTACGGACGCGTATGACGCGATGCGGGCGTGGAGTTCGTAACATTTATAGCGTTGAAGTTAAATATTTTTTATGAAAGTCTGATGAATCATTAAAAGTCATATAACAAAAGTAGTTGTTTTATGATGTTATTAAGATAACCATGAGAGGTTGTTAGTGTTTTTCCAATAACCCTGTACAAGGCCTTATTTTGCATTGCACCTTATGAATGACTAATCTGATATGTTTTGCGCTGGATGTATGCATAGCTTACGCAACTTCTTTCTAGTCGTAGTCATCTTGACTTGGTACAAAAATCGTCCCTGATTGATTGACAGTATTAGTGACGTAAGAGGTAACATAGGCACCTTCGTACATGGTGACAAGCAGATAAGTCTGTAAGGCAGATTGATGAGATTCCAAGCGGCTGAAATATCGCGCCGCGTTGCGAGAGGCGCGCTTTCAATCCAGGCAATATGGGATCATATTTCTATTCGTATACGGCATTGTTATCAACTTGTCACGGGAATGTTTGATGCGCTGCGTTTGGAATATAAGTGGTGATTTGTGAGACAGTTATGACATAATATTAAACCTATCTACTTAGTTATTCACTAAATGGTTGACCATTAAAATTTTGCCGATGGGTCTTTAATTTCATCATCATCATCATCATCATCATCATCAGCCTATGCTTGTCCACTGCTGGACATAGGCCTCCTCTAATGAGCGCCATAGCGCCCTGTCTTCAGCTTGCCGCATCCAGCATCTGCCTGCAGTCTTTCGCAGATCGTCATCCCACCTGGTCGGAGGGCGTCCTACACTACGCTTGCCGAGTCGAGGTCTCCACTCAAGAACACGTTTACCCCAGTGGTTGTCGGTTCTTCGTGAGATATGGCCAGCCCACTGCCACTTCAGCTTGCTAATTCTTTGAGCTATGTCGATAACTTTGGTTCTCTGTCGGATGTATTCATTGCGAATCCTATCCTTCAGAGAAACTCCGAGCATAGCTCTCTCCATAGCTCGCTGAGCGACCTTAAACTGGTGGACCAGCCCTACCGTGAGTGTCCACGTCTCGGCTCCGTAGGTCATGACGGGTCTTTAATTTATGTATGTTTAAATAAAGTTTACGATGGGCAACCTGAAGCGATACGATATGGTAGTACTTAATGATCAAGATCAAGTCCGTCACCGCGGGGCTAAATTCGTGGTTTATTATATGTAGGAAACCATAATCTGAATTGAAAAGTTAACAATTTATTTAATGAATTAATTAATTCATTATTATATCGCTTCTAGTTGGTCCTGGTACAGGTACGTAGAGTAAGATAACATATTTTTATAAGGTAATACCACTAATTCATGCAGAATCATAATATTATAGTTGTCAGCACAATACATTCGCATATTTCAAAACCGCGAATACAATTTATGAAACTGGTGTTACATATCATCCTGTCGCAAAATTTCATAAAATTAATTTAAATTAGTAGGTAATAATTAAACTTTTTGCCTATTTAGGCAAGTTGAACATGAATAAAAGGCATAAATGAATAATTAAATATAATTACCGATAGACTGACACACCAACTGTATGGTCCCAAACTAAGCAACTATGGGTAACGTACAATGGACTGGGGGCGATCCTAGTGACACCCAGACCTGGGCAAATTACGAAAAGCCCGTCTCCGAAATTTGCACCGACGGGAATCGAACCCGCAACCACCCGGTGCAGTTAAACGAGCGGCTTATAAGCTCAAACCACTGCGCCAAGGTTAATTGTTAATCCAATACCTAGGTTTAGGTTAACATGTAGTGGCTAGCTAACCATTCGAAACATCTCGTCAGTAGAGAGTAGCCTAGATATTTGCTCAACTGATCTTTAACATCATTTATCTTTTCACTCTATTCATCTTATACTGATAATACAGAAGAATGATTTATCTCTGTATATAGATAGGTGCTTATGGACTTACATTAATATATTTTCTAGATAATATGAAGAAAAGAATAACTCGACAGCTTCATAAATAGTTTACTTGAGTTTATTGTGTCGGCAGTCGGTAGGTATTTGTGTGTATCGCAGAGCTACGCTACAATTTGAATGATAGTGTTTATGAATTAAAAATGTTTCCAAAGGACTGTAACTGTAGTTAGGACTCGCTTCTTAAATGACAGTTTGAGGAATTACTTTGCTTGCAGATATTGCATCTATTCAGTATTTTTTATAAATCATACTAAAATTATAAAGAGGAAAACTTTGTTTGTTTGATTGTAATGAATAGGCTCCGAAACTACTGAACCGATTTGAAAAATTCTTTCACTGTTGGGAAGCTACACTATCCCCGGGTGACATAGGCTATAATATATTTAAAAAAATTTAGGGATCCTTACTAAAACTCGAATAATGTAACCGCTATGTACCCGTGCGAAGCCGGGGCGGGCCGCTATCGATAATAAATTAGGAACAATCCATATTTCGAAATACAATAGGTAAGAAACAAAGTTTAGTAAGTACATATAAAAAGTAAATGGTTTATACGACTAACCCGTAAAACGTAGCTTTAGTAAAGTATTTTAAGAAAATTATATGTATTATAAATAATAATAATTTTAGCCCTTTTGACGCCCCACTCCCGGGCACGGGCCTCCCCTCAAGACAAGGGGGATTCAGGCCATAATCCACCACGCTGGCCCAGTGCGGTTTGGCGGATTTCACATGTCTTTCGAAAATTGGTTAAATCTTCTAAGACATGCAGGTTTCCTCACGATGTTTTCCTTCATATGTATTATAATAAAACTAATTTATGAAAGTAACTAAAGTATTTTAATTATATGAAAGGTGTAGTTCCTATAAAAACCCCTTTATAACCATCCGCTTCCAGGCCCTGGTTTTGTTTCGTTAAATTTTCGTAAAAGTGTGTGGAACACACCGAAAAAACAGCTCATTCATCCGTGCCAGTTACCATCGTGTTTCGCAGGAATAGCGACGTAACTAACATGTTCATATGAACGCACGCGCCCCATAGTGATATGCAAACTAACAACGTAAACAACCGTATATCGTTACGGTTTCAGGCTTGGGGCGTTTCCACGCTCAGTCCACATGCTTATGCTATGCATTGAGCATACTCTATACGCCTGGCCAACGAGAAGCGATACGGAAATTAACAGATAATTTATAGATGATAAATAATTGATCAGTAATAGGTACACGGAGAAATAAATGCGGCGGCAAATGGTCTTTGTAGTTTTGAGTATTTCTTACTAAACCTTTTGTAATTGCAGCAAAACTTGATGAAACAACAAAAAAATTATGCCTCGTATTCATAATTTTTTTGTTGTTACAAAATGTTAAATAAAAGGCACATGAAGGGGTGAGGAGCTACACCTATCATTTGCTAACCTATATTTTTAATCCCAACGAAAAAAGAGGGGTGTTATAAGTTTGGCATGCGTATCTGTGTGTTTGTCTGTGACATCGTAGCGCCCAAGCGGATGAACCGATTTTAATTTTGATATTTTTGTTAGAAAGGTATTCTGATCGAGAGTGTTCTTAGTAATGTTTCATCAAAACTAGTTCAGCCGTTTGAAACTTATCAGCTCTTTTGTAGGTTAAAAAGTCGCCGCATCGGGGGTCTTTTAATTTTATATACGGATTTTTTGTTTTTCTGATTGTTGGTAGTATTATTATAGTAAAAATATTACGTTAAGTATTATTGATTACTATGTTGTAGTATTAAAAAACATCATTATTTTATACACACACACACACACACACACACACACACACAAGGTGGTAGAGCCAAGCTGTAGCCAGTTGACTACAGCCCATATAAGGGTTGGCTCTACTGGGGTAGTACCACCGTCTCACAGGAGATCGGCTAGAGTAGCTATTTCAGCTGTGTTTCGTATTCCCATTCGCCTTCAGGTCGGCAGCGTGCGAGCCGTGCCTTTGGTATTCCAAGCATCGTACGTAAGAGGCTGAATTTCCAGGGCGTGTTTGTTTACCTCATTACGGGTAAAACTGGCGAAGGATAGGTACATGTAGGTTTGCTTTACGAGTAAAACTGGCGAAGGATAGGTACATGTAGGTTTGCTTTAAGAGTAAAACTAGCGAAGGATAGGTACATGTAGGTTTGCTTTACGAGTAAAACTAGCGAAGGATAGGTACATGTAGGTTTGCTTTACGAGTAAAACTAGCGAAGGATAGGTACATGTAGGTTTGCTTTACGATCCGCCGGGGCGTCTCGGAGCATTTCCCATGGTCTCGGGGCGCCCCTCTGCATGGCGGAGGGTGGTACACCGTTGGTTTTTAGTGGGTAGACTGCGCCCTTCAGGCGCAGGGACTCCCACATACCCCTCTCGTCTCCACCGAGGCGTGAGGGGACCCATAATGGGTTTTCCAACGTTAAAAAAAAAAGGTTTGCTTTACGAGTAAAACTAGCGAAGGATAGGTACATGTAGGTTTGCTTTACGAGTAAAACTAGCGAAGGATAGGTACATGTAGGTTTGCTTTACGAGTAAAACTAGCGAAGGATAGGTACATGTAGGTTTGCTTTACGAGTAAAACTAGCGAAGGATAGGTACATGTAGGTTTGCTTTAAGACTAAAACTAGCGAAGGATAGGTACATGTAGGTTTGCTTTACGAGTAAAACTAGCGAAGGATAGGTACATGTAGGTTTGCTTTACGAGTAAAACTAGCGAAGGATAGGTACATGTAGGTTTGCTTTACGAGTAAAACTAGCGAAGGATAGGTACATGTAGGTTTGCTTTAAGACTAAAACTAGCGAAGGATAGGTACATGTAAGTTTGCTTTACGAGTAAAACTAGCGAAGGATAGGTACATGTAGGTTTGCTTTACGAGTAAAACTAGCGAAGGATAGGTACATGTAGGTTTGCTTTAAGACTAAAACTAGCGAAGGATAGGTACATGTAAGTTTGCTTTACGAGTAAAACTAGCGAAGGATAGGTACATGTAGGTTTGCTTTACGAGTAAAACTAGCGAAGGATAGGTACATGTAGGTTTGCTTTACGAGTAAAACTAGCGAAGGATCGGTACATGTAGGTTTGCTTTAAGACTAAAACTAGCGAAGGATAGGTACATGTAAGTTTGCTTTACGAGTAAAACTAGCGAAGGATAGGTACATGTAGGTTTGCTTTACGAGTAAAACTAGCGAAGGATAGGTACATGTAGGTTTGCTTTACGAGTAAAACTAGCGAAGGATAGGTACATGTAGGTTTGCTTTACGAGTAAAACTAGCGAAGGATAGGTACATGTAGGTTTGCTTTAAGAGTAAAACTAGCGAAGGATAGGTACATGTAGGTTTGCTTTACAAGTAGAACTAGCGAAGGATAGGTACATGTAGGTTTGCTTTACGAGTAAAACTAGCTAAGGATAGGTACATGTAGGTTTGCTTTAGAAGTAAAACTGGCGAAGGATAGGTACATGTAGGTTTGCTTTACGAGTAAAACTGGCGAAGGATAGGTACATGTAGACGGCGTGGCATACCAGCACTAGCTGCGACTATTTACAACCACGCCGTTTGATGAACAAGTGTGCAGTGGTGCGTTATTGCTTGCTTTCATACGCCTCTATTGTTACGTTTGTTCACGAACAATGTCTCGGTTGTGGGACGCTAAATTAAAATTACAACCATTCTAGGTTGTTGTCTGGGAAAGAAAACGTATTTTATAATCCTATGATCACATTCCAAACTTAAACATTCACCGTTAATTTTTACGAAACTTTTTTATTCAATATTTTGTAGCAAAACGCAGTACACTCTCAAAAATAATTTGAGAGTGTATTTTTCTGATTATATAATCTCAAGTCATTTATATAAATCGTCTCGAATAGGGTGTTAGCGTTCCAATTTTCCCGATGACATCTCCGGTGAAATCGCATAGAAGTGACAGTGATTCAGAGCCGTTTTGAGGAGGGTAGGAATGAATGAGGTAGTTGGCTTCAAAATTACCTGTTTAACTGGAACGGAACAACACATCGTACCTAAATATTCGTTTAAAATAACACCCAGACACAGATAGATATTTAGACTTATTGAAATGGCCTGCAATTGACATCATAATATTTGAACAAACGCCTGTAATATTTAAAATTACACCAGATTTCAGAAATATTTCATGTATAAGTACATTTTTTACTTTCTTATAGAAAGAGTACAATTTTTTAAGAGAACGGCGCGTCTACTCTTACTAGATATACCCGCCCAGAATTAGGATAGGTTTATTTGAAATTGTCGTAGCCGAGCGAGAGGCATCCGTATCTGAAATGTTGAGATATAAGATCAGAGCCAGTGTGACATCAGTGTCAGGTATCGCAATATGCATTCACACTCGAGCGCTCGCGTCTTACGGAGACAGTAACGAGTCTCGCTTATTGATAAAATAATCTTATTCAATTCGGCAAATTCAATTTATACTCTGTGGAGAGTAGGTAGGTCGATTTTAATAAATCTGTGTGTGAAAATATTTATGAAAGCCCAACAATAGAGAGTATAAATTGAAACACGTGTACACTGGCGGTGCACAATGAGAAATTTAAAATAACGACACCAAATGATTTATGTAATCCCTAGTCTTTTAGTATTTTTAGTGAACGTTTTGTAATTTTAGCAAATCATTTATGAATATGAGGCATTTTATGAATCTTTACTGTAATTAATATGAATATGACGCATTACATTAGTCTTGGCTGTACGTAATTAAAAATAATACCTACAAGGAACTACAATTTTATTTTTATCTTTGCACTTTGTTATATTCACATTATATTTTGTCGAACTCTGTCCATGACATGTTCAAACATATTGTAGCTTGGTGTTGTAAAAATTCAAAGCAGATGAGTTAAAAGCAAACCGCCTTCCTTATAGACGATATATAGCTGGTGATTAGTTGATACCATTCTCTTTTTCTGACATCAGTAATTTGTTATATTAAAGAAGAAGACAAAGCATGGTTTTACTATCTACGCGATTGCTGAACAACGTTTATAAGTAAGAGGGTTTATGTGTATCCAAGTGTACAAATAGCAATCATTTGACTTAAAAGATTAAGACAACCAAGAAAGCGAGGACTTAATTGAAAAACAAGGAAATCATCGGCTCAGAACAAAAGTAATTAAAAAACTTGATTAATATTAAACCAGTCGGATTATTTTTGCACAGTGGTGGGTCGGACGGTGACATGTTAAATCGGCAGAGTTCTCTTCTCACTGAGGCCCGTCGTGCTCAATTTTCGGCCGAACAGTTTCCCAAGTTTTGATGGAGCATTCAAACTTGTGCGGTCACGGCGGCTGCCACTGGATCCCGTCACGAAATATTACATTCCGGATTTTGTTAAGCACTGGCATTCCAGCTTCGTTCGCGGTCTCTCGTAAATGATTTTTTTCCGCTTACACTAGCTATTTTAGACCTAACTATTATACATACGTTGTAAGTATGTATAATGATGTTATTATAACATTATTATACTTACAATAAAATATAGTTTACCATCCACTTTGAGATGCATAATTTTCCGTGTATACCTATAGTATAGGGATGAACATTGTCACATGGCCAATATGTACAGCATCAAAAGTACCTCGGTATCTGATATAGGTAGGTATCTAAAGAACAAAAACAATACTTGTTTGTGTTTTTCGTCGTCGTATACGATCACACGATATTGCAGACCACGTTAACATCATACCTCAAATAAAAATCAACTTTTGCGATTACACCTTTATAACCTACTCTTTGCCAACTAGAAAAAAAACCAATTTGTTTATAAATCCTCTCCTCATAATTTTTTCTCACACTTGGCTTTCATTATAAAAATACTCTTAGGTCTTGTGCGATTGCGCGATGAAAATATAATGGTGGAGTTACTATAAAACGTAATATGATTCATAATCAGATTAAATAGCAGATTTAGATAAGCCAAACTGGACCAAAGCATTTAAGTTTTAAGTAATAGCTGCTATTTTCAATCCAGTTACTTTGTGGATATTTTTCAAAGGGGTGTCTCACAAGTCCGGAATAATAATTTAAGTTTATAGACACGGTATGTGTAGATCCCCACTGAAGACATTACTTATATTTATATATGTATATTATCATATGATCTGAGTCTTAAATAGACTAGTCATTAAATATTTGTACTCGTAAGAACTTACGTGTTGCAACCGCAGGACGGCCTGAATAAAAGCACAACAATCAAGCAAAGTTTGCAAAACATTTCACAATAGTAAATGAGAGATGTAACAATTTTTAAAATTGGCGAGATATTGTTATTAGACAATATAATTTTGATGAAAAGGAATATATACCTACCATTCAATTTTATGCCCGATAAGTACTTAGCCAAACCCCCATCATTATTTCGGACTGTTGAGACACTCTGTATAACAATGTTGTGTAAAAGGCTCCATTGGTCTCGGTATATAGGGCAATAAATTAGGACGCAATTAAAACGCCCTCGGACACTGACTGATATACAACCTCCTTGATTGCGCCACTCCCGCACCGATTGAAGTGGAAAAATGAGTTTGCGACGGCAGCGGCAGCGGCGGCAGCGGCAGCGGCGGCGGGGCGGCGGCACGTCTCGGCCGTCAATTATCCGGAATGTGTGCGAAACAATATGTTGTATCAGAATCAGGGCTTATAAAGGATTTGTAAATTTTTAGAAGAATTTGAACCTCTCAAAAACTTAGCCAGCCATATCTGGCGATATAAAAAAAAATGTCCTGAAGCAAAGATATTGGCATATTATTCAGGTTGAAACAGAAAGGGTATGCTTTTTTCAAAACTAAACTTTGGAATTCTAAAACTATCAGCTTTGGAGGAAACTTGAAAACAAAAGGGATCCAGCTGTTGACAGATTTCATAAGACTAGAAAACCTACTTCAACTGTCCCACAAAGCCGATAGTTTTAGATTTACAAAGTAAAGTTGCAAAAAAATAGTATACTCTTTTTGTTTCATCTAGTATAATTAATTAGTTCAATTTTGTATGTGGTATAATTTACGGGGCAACCTCTATAGATACTGACCATCGCACACATCACGAAATCAGACTGCTACCAAGGCTAGCCGGCCGACTCCTAATAGGTACCTATAATTAAATATGCCCATAAATGCGAAGATCGATAAATATTAATGACTGTTTCCAATCGTAAATAACGATATCAAAATATATAAGTAGGTATATACATGCCCGATATTTATATAATAAAGAAGAAGGTCGTAAAGTAGGGGAAAAATACACAGGCATATTAAAGTAATTATCATTAACTATTTATGAGGTAGGTACGGTCCAGATTTTATGTAGTTTTGTGTTTGAGGAGATTATTTTTATTTATCGTGTTTTGAGGTGTCAATAGCCTAGTGGTTAGAGGGGCAGCCCTCGTAGCTGAGACTTTCCGGGTTCGATTCCCATCCTGACCATTCAACTATTGACGTGAACCCACTCCTAACACAAGCATTTAATTAATTTTAAATCAGTTATCTTTTACCGATTGAGCTGAAATTTGGTATATATACCTACACGCTTATTTTTTATGAAAATGCATGCTTAGTTATGTGACGTCATTCCAATTCCAATATGGCGGATCATCCAAGATGGCGGACTAGTTAACTTTTTGTGCACTACCACAGTATGGGTAACAAATGAAAGGACTTGCTGAGGTGAACTCGAAAACTAATACCAACGTCACATTGAATCCAAAAAATCATAACTAAAACATAAAAAATAAATTAATAGTAAGAAAACTCTTTCAAATCTAGTCTTTATTATGCTTGAAATATTTATTATAAGTAATTCTATGAAAGAAAATATTTCCTATAAAATATTTCGCGACAAGCTTTTATATCATTTAATAAATTGTGTCATACATGTACTACATTCATTGTTTTCATTTAATTTAAAGTTTATTTTAAGTACAATTAAATAATTGCTTGTTTTAATAAAGTTTTTTTTTACCATTGATTTATTAGAAAAAAAATGTTTAAAGCTGTGTGATTATAGACAACTTTTGATTACCCTTCCAGTAGCTCATGTGCTGGAGGACCATCCGTTTCAAAACTTTCCTAACTGTCGAAGAATAGTCTACCAAACTCTGTGTTAAAAAGAGGATGTTTGACAAAGTGATTTATCGTTGTCAGTTGAGATTCATAATAGGCTTGCTGGCCATTTGCCACAGGAACAAAAAGGTATCCAAATCACGACCGCTGGCCATTAACTTATTCATAACAAGTGATGGCGTGTACCTATTTTTCACGAAGGAATCTGCGCGTCACGGGGTATAATACTTCCGTGGCGATAGTGAATTTTCTGCGAGGTCATCCAGATGGTTTTATTCTAACAAAAGTTTTATCAGAATACTTTAACTTTGAGGTTCATTTCATGTCATCGCTCGGTGATTTTGCGACTTAGCTATGTGACTTCCGGACTTGGACTTAGAAATACTTTAAGATTATCGAACATTACATTCTTATTCTTGTAAGGACGATCGCATGACGTCGTAAAATGTGAAATAAAAGACATATGTAGGCACAAATGCCGACGAACTCCACGCCGCTGTTATTCTATGGAGCTGGGACATTATTCATGGCCCTTTTCACGTTATTACCATAATAAAATCTCCGGAAATAAAAAGTGTAATTTGACGCGAACGTTTCGCGTCGCATCCACTTAGCCACGCTATATGTTTCACGATAAATATCGTTTTACATCATCGCCTTTAAATTCGTCATTTTACTACAAATGTTGTCTTGTGGTTAAATTGTTTCTTGTGAGTGCTTTTCAATCCGGTGAGAACCAATTTTATCTGAGGCTAGAGTCTAGTCACTTTACAAGCTACGTCATGTCTGCAGACGTGGTCTGGTGAATTTCTGTCAAAATCCAATTCACACAGTATCTACAATCTTTTAATCACAATGGATTATCTTGTTTATTGTGTGGTGAGCAAGTTACATCTGCGACACATCTGGGGTAACAAGACAGGACTCCCGCCCGCTGTCGGCGGGGCATGCTGGTCGATCAGCTATTGTTTCAAATCCAACACTATCACATAGCAATATGTGGAGTAAAGTAAGCGTTAAAATATTTATGCTCAGCTTTTACCTCATTGACGTCAATACATTCGCTTAAATAACATAATACCTATTATATAAAAAGTCATGATAAAATAAGTATCACTAAATCTAATAAATACCCACATTGGTGCTAATTCCATTGGCTACCTCTAAGCCATGTTTAGAATGACCGTTCACTTAGCAGTGCTATGAAGCGGGCTCGCTTCAAACAATAGAATCACTTTACTATGTTCTCAATTTGATTCGGCTTAGCTCAATTTGACAGGAAATGAAGCGATCCTATTGGCCGAAGCGGGCGGGCCTGTTTCATAGCAAAGCTATATATAATAAATTTTATTTTCACAAAAAAATATTGCTTTTTGAGATCTTTATTTTATGTTCATATCCGAAACCCAATAGCTTACAAATCGCAAACATAGTCAATTAATCGCTTTGAACTTGTTGAATGGAGGCACGCGCATATTTCGAGATGCATTCGAAATTATAATACGAACACAGGATTGCCTCCTCGTCTTTGTTATACACCTATTTAAATTACGAATCCAATTCATCTAACGCAAGTGGACTTATAAAATCTCGGCAATAAAAGTAAGCGTCCAATTGTGGTGAGATGACACAGAGCGAGGACAGCTTAGCGAGAAGCTGCTCTAATCCACCAATACAATCATGAATTCCTTTTAGAGTATCTTATCAACTTTATGCAAACCTTTTGGGGTCGTAATCTTTGAACAGAGTGTATATTTTGTAAATTAATTTATAAATCGTCAAAAGTTAACTTAAACGGTCATTCACACGGTTAACCTGACATCGACCATTATTATACACTTTACGATATCCGAGTTGCAAATATGGCTATTTATTACCTGTAAATTTTTTCTAGATTCACAGATTTTTAAAATACGTCAATGTGGCTAGATTTAAAATTAAATGCAATTAGCATTTACGTGAAAACGCATACAGATTCACTTTTAACAAACCTTTTAATCTTCCTAAATATTGGTTAGGGTGTTTCGTAATCCTTTTTTTCTATAAAAATGAAAGCGGAATAACTATTAAAAATAATAATTTAGCTCTTGTCACAACCCACTCCCGCGGCTTCCCCTAAATTTGAGGGAGATTCAGGCCATAATCCACCACTCTAGTCCAGTGCGGGGACGGATTTCACATGTCTTTAAAAAATTGGTGTGATTTTCTAAGACATGTAAATTTCCTCACGACGTTTTCGTTTACCGTAATCAATGGATAATCATATAGAAATCATGATTTCAATAAACCCAGAGGTGCGAGTTAGGGTTTGAACCCAAGAACTGGGCACCAGTACAAGACGCGTGCCTAACCAATCGGCTATCACTGCTTCTTTAAATTACATAAAATAAGTAGGTATGTAGACGTAGGTAATGAATAACTCCTGATCAAGAGTATATAAAATTATGTAAATTACAGTTTGGGCCAAAGTTTGTACCTACGTGAAGGGAATATTAAAAATACTGGGTGAGCTGAGTAGAGGCTCGTTCCCACATCACCAGGGTATTTGTATGCATCGAGGAGATTGTTTATTGAAATATGAAAATTTAACGACAGACCTTTCGCCGTGGGCCTAAAAATGAAATTCGCACGTTTGAAGAATAAGAAGTGAATAAAAAAATCTTTATCTTTGAAAATCCTACTTCAATGATTGTTTCGAATTTAAAGTAAATGGCAGTGACAAATTTAAAATTTCGTATTATATAATTCATACCTACTACTTAACTTATATAGGTACTACCTCTAATTACCTATAATTAGTTTACAATGTATCAAAATCATCAATATCATGATCATTACAGCGGATGAACGAAAAGACGTCCACTGCTGGATATAGGCACATCCCAAGGTTTTCCACAGCGGTCATTGTGGTGCGGGAATTTTGGCATTAAACTTAAGACGTAATTAATTAAATTCGAATATATTTTCAACACAGTTACTTGGATGGAATGGGATGGGATAGCGCGAGGGTAAGGGAATCGGGGGTATGGGCTTGAGGCTATTTTACTCATCGTACAAAATTCAACTATAATAGGTAATTAATTATCTTCAGTGAGAAGATAGTAGTATCCTGGTCAACACTTTTGCTCTACCAACGTTAACTGTTGATAGAAATAGGTATGAAAAATATGTAAAATATTATCCATTGAAAGTTCAGTTTGCAGATCAGTGTCACATTTGTAAGGGCAGACAAAGAGAGTGTCGGCTGAAAATTTTATCTCCGTATCTCCTCCAGGTTGGGTTGCTTGTGTCGCGGTAGGATGAAACAAACTGGTTCCAGCAGAATAAAATCAGTAAGTAATTCATGCGAAGATGCCGTACCGTACTGTCTATATATTTTTGACAGTTAATGGTCGTATTTGAAATCCCAACTCTGTTAACCGCTGCCATCTCGATCGACTCGCAATACGCAAACCTGACGTATTCAGATACGCGATACGTCAGTTTTGCTGTAGAAAATCTTTCAAAACTGACGCATTCTCTACAGTGATACGTCAGTTTTGACGTATTGGGAGTCAATCGAGATGCCAGCGGTTAACAGAGTTTGGCCCCTGGGTACAGTAAAATGTATAGAAGTTATCGGTGCCGGGTTAACAGTGTCAATAACCGCTGAGTACGCCAGTAGTAGATCCTATATGAAAATAATAGCTGGCAGATAAATAAATTTATAAATATAATTTAATTTCGTCCAATACCGTGTTTGCAAAACATAGCCAATCATATATACATAAATGGGATTAAAATTATACAGTTGTGCAGATTCTGTTGTTATAATTAAACATGACTTAACTAAATCTATTGCCATCTTTTTTATATTCGTACCGTATGAGCAGGATAACAGAATTAACACCAGTATTGGGCATTACCTTAGTTTATAAATGATTATCAATTTCACCTTATGGGTCAATTTCAGCGCATGTGCCATTAAATCGGGCTGTTCCAGCTGGACACTGGTCCCCAGGCACCACTCCTCGAGACTCTCCCATTGCACGATTAAATTCATATTGGTGCTGTTTTTTTACGATTTCGCTTCCTATTTTGTCTTTCTCATGGTCTTCAACAGCATTATAGTATGCAGATCGTTTAGATTTCACTTCAAACGGCATTTCGACCCGTTCCTCATGTTCCTGATAATATGAGGCACTTATGACTTGTGGAGCTTCTCTTTCGCATCGGATACTTGCAACTGTTATCGTCAGTATTATTAGAATACCAATCATGTTCGAGTATTCCTGAATACCTTGAAGCCTAATTTTTTGTCGTAATTTGTTGTGTACGAGTTTGTGAGAGCTCTGAAATGAATCTACTTATACTTTTATATATTATTTTTGACGGCTCGATGAACGGATTAGATACGTTAATGGTAAAATAAATTTTCTATAAATGAAATTCTCCACATCGTAAACTGAATTAACTTTCAATATTGTTGATTCGATTCATATAAGTAGATCATATCGGCATTTTCGAAACAAAATATTTTATATCTATACAAATAAATCAAATTGGACTGTCTGTTTGTAATATCAAAGTAACACCTTTTCAGTAAATGCATATGAAAGTACATACGATACTAATTACAAAAAAGCGATATATTTTTTTTTTGTCTGTGTCTTTCTGTCTGTCTGTCTGTGTGTTTGTTCCGGGTAATCTCCGAAACGGCTGGACCGATTTTGACGGGACTTTCACTGGCAGATAGCTGATCTTATATGGAGTAACTTAGGCTACTTTAATTTAAGAAAAACAATTGGGGTTCCGCGTAAAAAAATAAAAACACATGAAATTTAAGAGTATCTCCGAAACGGCTGGACCGATTTTGACGGGTTTTTGACTGGCAGATATTATAAGCTGATGTAATAAGCAGTAACCTACGATAATTTTATTTTAGAAAAACAAAAAAAAATGGGTCCTGTCGCGCGGGTTCAGAACACGGGAGCGGGAGCGGTTAAGTTAAATTCCACGCGGACGAAGTCGCGGGCTCAGCTAGTTGTAAATAAATATGTTATTAATAATAATGTGAGGAAGTAAAGTCAGCACCAAAAGTAGCTTGGTAGCTAACTAGTTTTGATGTTGCCTGTACACACGTAGGCTACCCATAATTTTTTTTCATTAATTACGAATGATTTTTTTTACATTTATTATTTAATCCTAATATGACACAATGCTGATTCCAATAACAGGATTACATGTTGCCCAGAAATAAACCATGACCATTTCGGTTTCCTTGCACATTTTGCTGAAGGTCCTGTTTTATTGTTATGTTCCCGCGTTAGGCGGGATCAACGATATTTCATGCCTAAAAAACCTACACCACAAATAATTCGGTGAAAAGCGTGTTATTTATTAAATTTTTTGATAAATGTTTGTACTACCTACATTTTATAACTCTGGTAATAATACAAATCCAAGGGATTGGTGCGAGTTTTGAACGTATTCAAATACTAACTGAATGAATGATTGTCGCTATACATTCACCAGGGGTGCTACTCTTGAAAACGATAGTCGTGTCGAATCCTACTCTAAGTTCCATCGTTTTTAGTGTCGTGTCGATGTCGGAACGAACGATTCATAATCCGATATATCGAGCTTAACCCTACTCTTAGGTTTAAATGTCGGACACGAATATTCGAATTTGACAACGACCAACACGTAATTTTTGCGATAATCTCAACGACACCTCTTAGGACGTCGTCGGCATTATCGTTTGGTTAATTTTATAGCAATTCGGTGGAAAATGACATTTAAATTCGTGATAAATAAATAATAAACGAATAAAACAGTTGCATGATGAGCTGTTTGAGATGTTATGTTGATGTTTTTATCAGTGTAGCCATGAGCTCCTCTGCTGACTTCTGTAAAAGTTTTTGATTACAATGTCATGATTTTTCCCTTTGAAGCCATCAGGAAAGTAAATATTGCCCATAGAAGGAGGAGGCAGCAAATGCGGGAACTTTTCAATAATATATAAGCATTCCCGATGATTAATTTGTCAAGAAGCTATAAAATAAAAGTAAAAGCAAGTTTTGTTTAGGTTTATGACCACAGATTAACTCAATACGCTTGTGACCATACATAAAAAGTCTATAGATAATACAATGGATAAAGTGAAACAGCGCTATACAAAAAACAGCGAGCGTGATAGAGCTAGCGAGTCTTATGTATAAATATTAGTTTCTTTATCTATTTTTGTGTCTCTGCCCCACAGATAAAACAAATGAGGCCATAGAGAATATTCAGGTTTTCAAGAAACTTTGCATTTATTATTCGTATCATTCACTCCGAACATAGTCTATGGATACGATACACGACAAGGAATTCGAACATTTGTTAGAGTAGGGTAAGGTCGATATATTCGAAGTAACGTCGTATCGTTTCGAATGTATCGTTGTCGATTTGCAGAGTAGCAGCCCATGAGCCCAATCTCGATCGAATCGCAATATGTCAGTTTTCCTATAGAAAACCTGACAAAACTGACGACTTGACACACGCGATACGTCAGTTTTGACGTATTATCAGGCGATCGAGATGCCAGCGGTTTACAGAATAAGGCCCCTGTAAAGATGGACGGTTTCGCTAGTTACACGCTTCTATTTATTTTATGGAAGATTTGATTACTCGATTGATATTAGGTGCTTCTCAAACTTATACCGAGTAGTATATTAGTTATTGTTCAAAATTCAAATAAAATATCCCAAAAACATTTCAGTTGGTGGCTCTAATGGAATCCAATCACTAAAAATAAGTAAGTAACTATACGTTAAGTGCTATCCTCAGTTTGGTACGATATGTGAATGGATTCTTGCATGTGTGAGTCGCCGTCGGCAGTGAAGCGTGATTCCGACCCATCCGAGGCGAGATCTCGTCCCCTCGAGCGTGGTATGTGCGAGCAAGCCTCCATCTGTTTAATTCATCGCTAGGGGCGTGCTCCACTGAAACGATTTCATTCAATATTTTCTTGTTAATCGATTTATATGTGTTTAACTCGGAATAAGTCTTTTAGATCTCTGAATTGGTTCATATGGATTATTTTACTATTGTCTTTTGACTAGTCTTTTATCATCATCCGCTTACGGTTATTTATGTAATCCAATTTCTAACGGAAGGAAGTAGATAATCTTCTTCCAACTCCCCTTCTCTCTTTGGATTAAATTTATACGGGGTTCCAAGTAAATTTAGCTTTTGTCCGGGATTCAATGAAGGTCATTCGACGTCATATTTAAACACCATTGCCAATCCTGGCTTCAGGAGTAAATGTGATGGGAGTGGTGGCGGGTCTAGCCTCATAATCCTTCCGCTTGTTAGCGCTTGAACTATATCATTTATTTGTTATTTACCATCTCTTAGAAACTCCCCCCATATTTCAATAGGTATATATTTCAGTATATCTTATATATAAAATTCTCGTGTCACAATGTTAGTTACCATACTCATCCCAAACGGCTCGCCCGATTTTCATGAAATTTTGTGTGCATATCGGGTAGGTCTGTGAATCGGCTACTATCTATTTTTCATACCCCTAAAAGACAGGACAACGTCTGTCGGGTCAGCTAATAATTGTGTAAAAATATATATAAACTTAAAATAAACGTGTAGTGAGTATTGTAGCATATTGAACTGTTAAGCTGCAGGTACACGTAAACGGCATATAGTGTTGCGGCAATAAGAGGCTTAACGACGCGCAGCGAGGCTTGAACCAGCTACTGTGGGCGACCACATTATCTGCAGATTTCATATTGTAACTGTATAATTGTAATCACACAAAATACCAAGGCTCTAAAGCTGCTAATTTTAAACTAATTGAAAACCATTGGTCACGAATATTACCTACTATCGGGAATTCGTTGACAACAATGACAAGAATTTGCGATGAACGATGGACAAACGAGAGTCTTGATAACATTACTAATGAATTCTAAAATTAAATTTTCTGACTACATCTAAATATATATAACTCAAAGGTGGCTGACTGATTGATTGACTGACTGACATAGTGATCTATCAACGCACAGCCCAAACCACTGGGCGGATCGGGCTGAAATTTGGCATGCAGGTAGATGTTATGACGTAGGCATCCGCTAAGAAAGGATTTTGATTAATTCTACCCCCAAGGGGATAAAATAGGGGATGAAAGTTTGTATGAAACTTTGTCAATTAAATTCCACGCGGACGAAGTCGCGGCCACAGCTAGTAGCTCATATACGGGCTGGCTTGACTGGGGTAGTACCACCCTCTCACAACAGGTCATAGAGTAGCTATTATAGATGCGTTTCGTACGAAGAGTGTGAGTTGGAAGACAAACCCCTCCTCCGTTTCTCTCCCCTCTCCCACTCGCCTTCAGGCCAGTTACGTCCGAGCAATGCCATTATTATTGAAAGCATCTTTAGGCTACACGCAAGTGGTACGCTTCTTTGCCCACTTTGTTACATAAGTCACTAATATTTTAAAAAAATAGTCCAAGAACGCCTATATGGGTTTGAAAGATGTTCAACAGCTTGTGAACATGGTGGTGTCTTGCATCGGCCTCAATTAGTCGATTGTTCCATTACGAATCTTACTCGATAGAGATATTATTGGAACAAAACACAAACAGCAACGTACACGGTCCCAACAAGACGGGCTAATCTTGGAAAAACTGTCACGAAATGTCCTATAGCAGACCCCGGTTTGCTGGTGTAATAATGTTTTTTTAAAAATTTTCAACTTAGGGTTATACATTTATTCTTCATGTAACCCGTTACATAATAAATGTATAACTATAAGTTGAAAATTAAAAAAAAACCCGATATGGATAATCTTCAAACGGATGAACCGATTTTCATAAAACAAAGCTAAGAACACACTCAATCAAAATCATCCGCTTGGGCGCTACGATGCCACAGACAGTCACTCAGATACACATATACTCATGTTAAACTTATAACACCCCTCTTTTTTCGTCGGGGGTTAAAATAGCAAAGCAGCGGCCATTGAAAGAGGCAACCCATGACCATGTCCACTCTGACGTCTCTGACAAGAGTATCCGATAGAGAAGTAGAGTTTATTACCTGACCTTTGTAATATTAAGAACTTTTGGTTGGCTTAGGCAAGGGGTTTTATTTTTCGTAAAAGTGTAAAGCGTTCATACATATCGGCTGTGTCGCGTCTGTCGCTTGGGAAATCTATATCGGCTGATAACCTAAATATTATATAAACCAACATATTGCTCGATAACTTTACCAAATAACATCGGAGATTTGCAAATAAATAAGCTTCGCGGAGATAATTCTGAATGATTTCAGACAGACGTTGTCCTGGTATTAACTTTGAATATTTAATTCGAATTGTTCCGCTCAACTTTCTTGATTTTTTATTTCATAAGAACCTTCTCCTGACAATGATAAACACAACAAAAAAAGAATTAGCGATCATTCCATCCGTTCACGTGTGATGCGATGACCAAGGAAATAGACATTCATTTTTATATATATACTAGCTGAGCCCGCGACTTCGTCCGCGTGGGATTTAACTTAACAAAAACGCCCGCTGTCGCGTTCTGAGCCCGCGCGGCAGGACCAATTTTTAAAGTTTTGTTTTTCTAAAATAAAAGTAGCCTAAGTTACTCCCTATAACATCAGCTATCTGCCAGTGAAAGTCCCGTCAAAATCGGTCCAACCGTTTTGGAGATTACCCGGAACAAACACACAGACAGACAGACAGATAGACAGACAAAAAAAATTTTAATCGCGTTTTTGCTATAGGTGTCGCATGTACTTTCATATGCGTTTAGTGAAAAAGTGTTATTTTAATATTACAAACCGACACTCCAATTTTATTTATTTGTATAGATACAGCTAAGATATTCGTAAGATATTACTGATACAAAAATTTACTGAGTTACCTGCCTACCTCGTAAATTTATAAAACTTATACGTAGTTTAAATATTGAATTGAGTCTTTTAAAATAAATCTATGCATTATTTGAATCTCATCTGGGTACTTAGTTATTATGTACTGCAAAACCAGATAACTCTAAGGAATACTGAAGAGTACCTGTGAAAAAATGGTACCATCAAATTTATTATGCCAGTCTCTTACGGAAAGAACTGCCAACGAGGTTGTTACACAGCGACGCTTGCCGTTTCCAGGCCACGGCTTCCAAAAGCGCTTCAATTGCTCCACATCTGCAAAATGAAATACCCGAGATAAGTAAGGACGTACATATACCCTAATGGACTGAAAAATAATGGTTAAGCTATTTCAGCATTTAAACTACTGGCTACGTAAACTAACTATTGGCCAGCCTGTATATGGTTGTATGTGTGTCTTCGAACTCCTCCTATTATTCAATTCGTGCGGGTTCCAAGACATTTTAACTTTTCCCCGGGACTCGTCGAGGGTCAAAGCTCGACGTCATTATTGGTCACCATTGTCGATCCTGGCTTACAGGAGTTACAGTGGTGGTAGTGTGTGTGTATATGCGCTATAGTTAAGTGGCTACAACTTGGCTCCACCACCAAAATATACTATGGTATATGTATGGTATGTATGGTAGAGTCTAGTCCAGGCTAGATTCTCGAATTCCCTTTAATTATAGCATAGTTGTTAGACCGGCCGCCTTCACTGAGAGGTTCCGGGTTCAACTATCCTGGCCATTAAACTATTGACGTGAGACCGCTCCTGATACAAGCATTAGCTTACCTGGAGGGGCTAACGGGATACTAGTAATGTGATATACTCACATACAATCGTTAGCTGGAGGGGCTAACGGGATACTAGTAATGTGATATACTCACATACAATCGTTAGCTGGAGGGGCTAACGGGAATACTAGTAATGTGATATACTCGCATTGCTAGTAATCTTTACAAAAAAAAACTTCCTTGATGTGCCTTATGTAGAGCTGACATTAGTGAAAAGCCATTGGGAACACGTGACGCACTTGTCTATTACTCTATTACATATCACCCCAGGGAGCCATAAATCAATGTGTGTATAGCTTGTTGTACTTTCAATAAATTGGAAACGATCCTACATCAATTATTATGATGATATTGTCCTCCACCATTATTGATATGAACTTATTTGGTGTAGCTACTGTAATATAAGTAATAATTTTTTTGCCCTCTTCAGCAATATATCAACGTTTTTGATTGATGATGACAACATAAATGTTTACATTTGTTTTTCTTAAATTATTAATCTGACTGTGTGTGTTAAACTATCTAGACTCAATGGATAAAATATCACTCTTAATATTTTTTACGAAATGTTTTGTAATTACAGCACATATTTTATGACTACGAGGCATTATACATAAATTGAAACTGAAATATTAAAACGAAACGTTTTCGACACTACAGTCAGAATCGAAAAAAGTGGTATCTGCCGTGTGAAATAGACCTAAGGGCGGAATTAATAAAAGCCTATTAATTGTTTACTAGCCGTAAACCGAGACAGCCTTCAGAGACATAGATATTAAGAAATGGGAAGTCGTTAACTATGGCGATGTATAAAATTACAGACACTATTACGAAATTAATTACTAGCACTAAAGATAATCTCGAGAACCGTAGTCATGTGAACGATATGTGCCGAAGGCTACATTTACACGGCAAAAATTACAACGTTATGCCTGAAAAACCAGATCATTTTTATTTCATTTAAAATCCCAGCGATTCATAATTAAGCTCGTAATCCCATTGTGCCGCTGGACGGTATATATTTACTTCAATACATTGGATTTCATTTGAAATAGCCATCACTACATATACTAGGTGAAACGGAAAGGTTATAGTATTTCTTTGCAACTTTACTTGGTAAATCTAAAACTATCGGCTTTGTGGGACAGTTGAAGTACTAGAAGTTTTGCAGACTTATGCCATCTGTCAACAGCTATACAGCTGTTACTAATAGGGATACCCCTATAACACCTTTTGTGTTTCCCACCTCCTTTAGGTCGACAGCAGGCGAATAATATATTTGGTGTTACTAGCATCTATAAGTCATGGTAACTTCTTAACATCAGACGGGTCGTACGCTGGTTTACAGACTATGTTATACGTATTAGAAATAAATATAAATAAAACGTTTTCTATTGGGCACTTAAAGGATGACTCTAAATTGAAAATTTAAAAACCCCCGATGCGATGACCTGTTCATCAAATGTATAATTTACCTAGTTCTTCCAAATAATGATGTTAGCGCGATTTGCGTAGCTCCCGTAGCTCAGTATCCATAGCTCATCTCGCAAATTCATCTGGTACAACTAGTTTCGATGCCAGATTATGAAAGCACCATTAAATCATTTGTTTTGGCTTCCTCATTTATAATCTAAGATGTACAATAATCAACAGAAAATCTGTGTAAAAGTATGAGACATTATTTTGTTATGACATTATAATAATTGACATTAGAATAGACAACGAATCTAAATATTGATGACACGGAGGTTTTATTCCTAGTAAAATATTATCAATTATGATTCAATTTGATGTAATAACTCTGGTTGAGGTAGACGGGAGCAGCCTAGGGGAAGAATTTTCAATAACGCTAAAATTATTTTAAATTAGATTAGTTTTTTTATATTCTTTGTCAATGGCGGAGCAACGCCCTCTAGAATTATTATAGCGTAATATTCCATGACCATTAACAAACCAAACAAAATTTAACGCATGCGCGTATCCATCATTTGAAACGTGACTTATGGAACGTCTTTAGTTCATACACAAATCTCAATAAAATTGATAAAATATTCATTTTTTTCAGAATCAGGGAAACTTTTCAAATTTATAATATTGTAAAAAGCCAGTTCAGACTATTACGATCATTTAAAAATATAATAAATCTAAATCCAATCATCTCAAATTTCGACTGGATTCGAGCCGAGGGAATTGGTTTTGGCCGTGAATGTGGCTTTTTTAACCTACAAAAGAGCTGATGATCTTCAAACGGCTGAACCGATTTTCATGAAACATAGCTAAGAACGCTCTCGATCAGAATACCTATCTAACAAAAGAAACAAAATTGAAATCGGTTCATCAGCTTGGGCGCTACGTTGCCACAGACAGACACACAGATCCACAGATACACAGATACACAGATACACAGATACACAGATACACAGATACACAGATACACAGATACACAGATACACAGATACACAGACACACAGATACACAGATACACATGTTAAACTTATAACACCCCTCGTTTTTCGTCGGGGGTTAAAAATACAACGTCAGGAAACAGTAATTCATCCTTTATCACGTTTTTACGTTTTTCAATAGCATAGCGCTGGACCGTAAAAACATGATAGCAAGTGTGATAATAGTAATAATAGATATCGCCAGACTGACACACCAACTGAATGGTACCAAACTAAGCAACGCTTGTACTATGGGTATACCGTACAATGGACTGGGGGCGATCCCAGTGACACCCAGACCTGGGAAAATTACGAAACGGCCTTTCGGCCATCGAACCCGCAACCACCATGTGCAGTGAGCCGAACGGCCCACGCTCGAACCACTACGCCAAGCGGTGTAAATCATATGAATGTATGTTTGTCTCCTTGATTTGCACTTCAATTATTACGTTTCCTGCAAATTTACATTAATAAGCACTAATAGAATGTACAGCCTAGAAAATAATAGTATTTTTATTCAATAACCTTCTTTAATGACCCGCTCCTAGGCACGGGCTTCACTTCAATGCGAGGGGGACCAGCACGCTGCTGGCCCAGCAAGGGATCTCACATGTCTTTGGAAATTTGGTAATTTTTTGAGGCACGCAGGATTCCTCACGATATTTTCCTTCATCGTTAGCAAGTGATAATAATATATAAATTATGATTCGCACAAAGTATTCAAAAAACCCAGAGGTGCGAGCCGGGTTTAAACCCAGGACCTGATGCCCGCAAGCCGCGTGCTTAACCAATCGTCTATCACTGCCCCCTAAAAATAATAATAATAAAAGTAACCCCCTAAAATAATAAGTGTGTAATCTATTATGCTCACATCAGTCTAGCGTGCATTCACAAACTGAAAACTTCTGAATATACACTATTTATAAATGGAAAGCTATTCATCGTAAAACGATATACGAATACTCATGCTCACGTTCTTGAAATGATGGATGAGACGCTAACGATCATTTTAAACCAACATACAATTTAAATAATGCATCCAATTTAAATATAACTGCAAATAAAATGGCTTATGGCCCTCGAGACGCAATTATGTTATCTCCACAACCAATTAAATGAGAGATAAATTCTACAAATCCCTTTGTTTTCAAATGAAAGCTTTCGACATTATTTGGAATTAGTTTGACCGGACTTTGAACTAACAAATCGTTGTAATAATCATTCGGTTGCGATTAAAATCTTGCTTACTTCGTATTCGTCCAAATCAATATTGGTTTATAATTAGGCAGTTAGATGCGTTGGGTTGAGATTTTTTTATTAACAACTAACTGAGCCCGCGACTTCGTCCGCGTGGAATTTAACTTAACAAAAAAGACCGCTCCCGCGTTCTGAGCCCGCGCAGAGGAAACATTTTTTTAAATTTTGTTTTTCTAAAATAAAGGTTGCCTAAGTTACTCCTTATAACATCAGCTATCTACCAGTGAAAGTCGCGTCAGATTACCCGGAAAAACACACAGACAGACAGACAGACAGACAGACAAAAAAAATTAAATCGCGTTTTTGTTATAGGTGTCGTATGTGCTTTGATATGCACTTAGTGAAAAGGTGTTATTTTGATATTACAAACAGACACTCCAATTTTATTTATTCGTAAAGATGTATAGAAGTAGGCCATCAAGTACCTATACAACGCCCCTGTTGATACTGGCAATACCACAGGCATTGCTCGGACGTTGCCGATTTGACTGGGAGTGACACAAAGGAAGGAGAAGGGGGATTTGCATATGGTTCTCTCACTCGTCGTACGAAAGGCAGCTGTTATTGCTACTTTACTTCGATCTTCAGTAAGAGCATGATATCACCCTAATCGAGCCAGTAAAATGACCCCAAAAATTTCATATTGCAACAAAAAATATTATGATATGATTATGAGCACCATGTAAGCACTGATGCATTAATATGATGATGATGATGATGAATGATTAAACATTTGACAATGTTTGGCAATTTATCTGGAAGTAACGAATGTAAGGACCAGCCTCACCAACGCCTCAGATGATGAAGAGGCTAATACATCATAAAACGCATTACTATTAATATAGCATAGCTGCCTAGTAGAAATAAGTTTATGACATGGCAATATTCTGGGCCTATTACTTTATTATTTGTGATGCCTTATGCATTAACCTACATTGTCCTCACACCTCTAATTATACCTACTGTAAACGCAAACATAATTAAAAAAAAAAAAGAAAAATGTATCCATGGAGTTTCTTGCATGTTCTTCTCCATAGGATTTTGTTTTGGAACATGCACCTAGCTCTTGACTTTTTAAAAGTGCCAGTTAATCTGGCCTATTTGAAATAAAAATATTCGAGTTTGAGTTTATCAAATGTTAAATTCAACATCCTATATTACTAAGTTATTACAACTAGAAACACACACCAAGCGTCTAACATACAGTGACAAGCTTAGTTGGATCGTGTCTCTCGAGAGGGAGTCCGCCAACTATCATATCCGTTTGTTCAGAGCGATGCCAATAACACGATTATACAGTTCAGTTGTTTTACCTTCTTGTTTATACGTCTGTTTGAGTTCCAAGTATTCTGTTCTTTGTATTTGCTCTAGTCATTATTTGGGACATGAGCAGGACTTCGCTAAAGTCGTACCTAACAAATTTAGGTACTGCAATAAATACTTATTATTTCTTAAATAATTTGGACATATTATTAGGCTGTGACCTTGATATATCACTTCACTCAGCCTGGGGTCATAAAAGGGGCGATGATTGAATATTGTTAGTATGAGCAAACATTGAGGCAGTGAAAGTTAATTGATAGGCCTCGTCATGGACGGCTGCTGGCTCACATTAATGCATTACCAGTTTTTTCTTCTCAAAAGCCAAACACGGTGAAGAAAAAAAAAAAATTGAAAAGAAAAGAAAAATGTATCCATGGAGTTTCTTGCATGTTATTCTCCATAGGATTTTGTTTTGGAAATAAAAATATTTGAGTTTGACTTTTTGAAATAAATGATTCTGGTTGGTCACGAATTGGATCCCAAACTAGCGAAATAACTATGAATGAAATATACAGATTTCCATACGAGGTTTTTTAAATAACATGATTAAGTCAGCAAACAATCGTACGAACCCCTGATGTTAAGCAGTTACTATAACCAAAGGCATTACCCGCACGCTGCTGACTTGAAGAGGAGAGGGACAGAAGGAGAAGAAGGAACGAGAGTTCGGCTTCCGGCTCTTCTGTACTCCGATCTTCTGTATCAGGGTGGTACTAATCTGGTCGAGGCAATCCATATATGAACTCTAGCCAATTTATAACGTTTTCGTGATTAAACATTTGACAGCGTTTGGCAATTTATCTCGAAGTAACGAATGTAAAAACCAGCCTCACCAACGTCTCAGATGATGAAGAGGCTAATACATCATAAACCGCATTACTATTACATATTGGATCGCTTGAAAAACGTGTCCACTTTTTACTACGCCTCGTTCTCACAAAAATATGTTACAATATTTTCTCGGACTAAATCGTAAAAACCAACGCCAGCTGTGCCATCGTCTGAACATACCTTCAAGTGTTAATAAAAATATATAAAACAGGTTTTACAAACGCCGAATACATTTATTTTATAGTTGGCAATTGGCTGACTGAATAATATTAGGGTAGCAAAGCTATTAAACTTACAGTATATAAGCGTAATAATTCATTTTTATCCATCGTAGCGATAGAAAATATTTCTAAGTGTTATTGGAAGATACTCTTATAGATAACAGGATACTTTTGCAAATCCTCATACAACAAAAACCGTTAATTACTTCTTTATGTAGCGCCTCTTTATATTCACTTCAGCTAACTAATCACTATGACGCCGTAGGAGAGATGCCTCCGAATGGGGGATCTATTTAAGCGCGTTGTTAGCATGCGAACAGGGCCTTAACCACGCTAGCTACTCAAATCGTAATAGAAAAAAAAACGCTTGCGATAACGTTTCAAACGCCCCGCTTTTGACGTTTTGCTGACACCATGCCATATCAGTGTCAGTAGAAATCGTGAAGCTCGTGTCAGCAAAACGTCAAAAGCGGAGCGTTTGAAACGTAATCGCGAGCGTTTGCTTTTCTATTAGGATTTGAGTAGCTAGCGTGGTTAGGGCCCAGGTCTTAACGCAAAACCCCCACTCAAAAGCGTGTACTTGACAAATGATTAGTGGAGTCTATTCAGTCTCCGTTAAAAATTACCAAAAGGGAATGGAAGTTTGAACCACTTTGCGAGATTTGATGGATGAAACTACACCCGAAAGTTTTATGAAAGCCTGTAATGACGCGAATTATTCGCATTTTCAGTTCTGTAAAGGGCTAAAAAAGCTAAGACCTTTTTCAAAAAAAAAACTGAGTACCACAAATGTCCTATTTTTCATGCAATGTAAGCAGATTTCTAATTCGCTGTTGAAGCTACGTATTCAATGTGTACCTATTTCAAAGTACTCAATTGAGTTTGCGCTGTTTCCTCCTACTTCAAACGTTTGTCAGTGACATTTGATATTAGATATTCAACCATATCCAGTTCTCATTGATAGAGGTCAGTTAAAGCAGAATATGTAGAGATTATGTAGATATATTCTGTAACTTATGTAATTATAACTTGAGATGACCGACTATCTATATACGTATCTATCTACCTATATTAGGAAATCAATTTTTCGAAAGATAATAATTACGTAAGTATGTATTATGATTTATTCCCTATTCTATTCAGCATATTGAATAATGTGAAAGAGAACAAAGATGACGTGTTTATTTACGTTCTAAATAGACATTTGAATACGGAAGTTTGTCTAGGTGGGTAGAGCGAACCATCAGTTACGTCCTTCCTGGCTTGAGGTCAAACCTATCTTTTTTTAATCTGCGAACTGAAAACCCGAACGCCAAATGAACAGCGCGGATGCTTTCAAGCCTATTTGCGGAGCTCTACATTGGAAGGAAAAAATTGAGGAAAAAGCAACGATTATGTGAGTGAGAAAAACATTAGAGCTCGGTGATTTATTTTACTTTACACATACATTCTGTGATCATTATTTAAACTAAGATTGACTATAAGCAGACACAATAGCTAATCTTTTGTTCGATAAAGACACGGCTATTTATGTGACGCATCGCGAGTTAAGAGAGAACCACGACGAAAACTTATACCTACCTTGGAGAATTACCTTGCAGCGTTCTACAAGATCTCTCCAAACAGAGGTGTATTCTATGGTATCGATCGGAAATATATCGTGTGTTTCTGGAAACATTTTGGGCCCATCTCTCAATCATGAGATAACGTTTCTTCTTCAAATAAATGAAGTAGAGTTTATGACAGTTTTTGCCACCCTTGCCTCTACAATTGTCATATCCTAGATTATTTTTACAATCCAAAAATTTCTTTGAAATTGCACGTTGCATTTTTGGGTTTATTTTTGAGCTAATCTAGCCATTCTAATATACCAAGAGCCAGCGATAGCCAGACATTCCATATTTTATAAAGGCTCTCAATTTCTCAGAGCATGTCCCCAACACAGGTAAGAACGATCATCGAGTATGGAGTTTGGATTGTGGTTACTTGGGCAGTTAACAGGTAGTAAAGGTGTATAAAATAGTACCTCAAATTCGTTATAGTATAAAGCTTAATTATTATATATTTCCTTCGGAATAACATTCACAAACACAAATCACGCCATCCATTGACGGACACTTAGTGCGGTTTCAACCCCCTGCCAGACACCCCTAAACTTTAATAATTTATGAGTATACTTTCGTCATAGTATAAAAGCTGGGTTTTACATATGTTACTTGGGAACCCATAAAAAAATATTACTTCAACAGCCGGACAGTTTTAATGGTTTTAACATCTTGCCAGACACATTTAAATAGTTATTTAATCATCCAAGTATGAACGCAATAAAACTATTTTTCATTGGGTTTCTTGAACAACTTCGATACACTAAACTGCCTATCTTACTTACTGATAAGTCAATTTGCAAAATATCACCATAATATCTGACATAAATGGCCGTATCTTTTGATTGCGTTGAATAGAAGCCTATTTTTTTACATCTCCAAGGGATCATAGCATTTGATAATTGATATTAATTTTTACTTGATAACTTTATCCGTTTCCGAGAAAAAGGGTATTGATAAACAGATAGACGGACAACAAAGTGATCTTATAAGGGTTCCGTGTTTTCATTTTGAGGTGTAGAACCCTAAAACTATATCCTGTACTGTAACTACATCCTTTGGGAGTGCAGTCGCTGGCACAACGAACGGACTACTATGCTAAATAGCCTGTATTTCCTTCGCAATAACATTAGAAATCACGGCATCCATTGCCGGACACTTAGTGCGGTTTCAAACCCCTGTCAGACACCCCTAACTTTAATAAATTATAAGTATACTTTCGTCATAGTATAAAAGCTGGGTTTTACATATGTTACTTGGGGACCTCTAAAAAAATATTACTTCGTCAGCCAGATAGTTTTATGGCTTTTACATCTTGCCAGACACATTTAAAGTCTGTCTGTTAATAATTAAATAACTATTTAAATGTGTCTGGCAAGATGTTAAAACCATTAAAACTGTCCGGCTGTTGAAGTAATATTTTTTTATGGGTTCCCAAGTAACATATGTAAAACCCAGCTTTTATACTATGACGAAAGTATACTCATAAATTATTAAAGTTTAGGGGTGTCTGGCAGGGGGTTGAAACCGCACTAAGTGTCCGTCAATGGATGGCGTGATTTCTAATATTATTCCGAAGGAAATATATAAAAATTAAGCTTTATACTATAACGAATTTGAGGTACTATTTTATACACCTTTACTACCTGTTAACTGCCGAAGTAACCACAATCCCAACTCCATACTCGATGATCGTTCTTACCTGTGTTGGGGGCATGCTCTGAGAAATTGACAGCCTTTATAAAATATGGAACGTCTGGCTATCGCTGGCTCTCCCTCTATAAGCTCAATCATGCCATTATTAATAAAGGCGGGGTAATGTATGCTACTTACACATTACTGTACATTCGGTAAACGTGAATAAATAATGTTTATTGCACTTGATTTCTATGAGGTAGTAAAAAAAAACCCGTTCCCAAATTTTCCGCCTCAAAAATCTGCCGCCATAGGCTCCAGCCTACTCAGCCTACTACTCAGCCTGCTCGTAAATCCGCCACTGTTTGTGAGACACGCCCGTAGTGGTAGGTAGGTACATACTTGTATCTGAAACAGTTCACTTCAATAGTAAGGCTTTAAAAACGAGAGCTGAACTAAAGCTAACTTCAAACGGCTTTATTTCCGTAATTGGTCTCTTGCGGAAACTCAAACCTTGAACCGACTGAAAAGTTGTTCTAACTAAAAATTAATTGTATAAATTCGTGGTTCATTCTATGTCGGAAACTGTTATAAAACTTATACGCTAATACAACAAATTTAATAAAATAATGAACTCATTCCTTTTCCTATCGCTTCTCCTTGGCCGTGGTATATAAAGACATCCAGTACCTCCAGAGGGTGGGATAGTACATTATCACTCGTTATGTTAACACTCCGCCTCACATGCAAATGGAAACGACTCTCACTCAATGATAATAATCTTATTCAATTCGATGAATTTCAATTTAGGTATACCCACGCTGCTGGAAACTGAAATGTAATTACATTTTTTAACATTATTTAATACCCTACATATAGCTAAAATAATAAAAATGTTTGAGTAGGTAGTGATGCTAATTTTATTGGCTACAAATTCCAACCATAATATATTTGACATCAGTAAACATATCGCTTTTGTATCAACATAATTACTTAAGGCTAAAGCGCCTATCTAGCCCGCGAAGTTCAAATTTTTTGAGATTTGTTAGTTTTTTTTTCAAAATCTGACAATAATAAAAGGCACATTTTGTAATTCGCGACAAAGACCGTGTGCAGTGCAGTATCATATCCACCGTGATAATATTTAGAGTAAAATAAATGAATTAATAAACGCACTGCATACTGTGTTCGTCGCAAATCACAAAATGTCTCTTAAATGTTTTCAGATTTTGGATAAACTATAAAAATACTCGAAAATTTTGAATTTCGCGGGCTAGACAGGCGCCTCACCTTAACACCAATGTCGCTGAACGGAAAGAGAGAGAGAGAGAGGGCTATACGAAGAAAAGAGGCAACTTCTCTTCCTGTGGAGTACAATAACTACATAAGTTTCAAATAAAACCCATAAACGATAAGTAGTAAACAAAAACGAGAGGATTTAAACACAGCCAAACACACAATAACATTCTCAAAAGGAAATATTTGGCGCAAAATGGATTCTTTGAGTGGCTTTCTCTAAATCCATTTTAGACTTTATTGTGGCGAAAATGTTCAAGTCTTGGTAGATTTAGTTCAGCCATTGAATCTTCTTTATACCTATTACAAAGAAAATAATAACGGCGCCGTCTCTTAACGAAAAAATAAGCCTAGTGTATCGAAGTACCCACGCGATTAAAATTCATCGCGCATCAGTTGTACCGTCGCGGGTAATAAAATAATTATAAAACGAATTTAAAAATTAAACTTTCGTTTCAAATTTATAAAAATCAGGACTTTCATGGATGATATTATGCATTATTCCCAAATGGTTTAGTTTTTGTCACATTTGAACATTGAGTATTTCATTTGAAGTCCAAAGGATGGTATTATGAATTATTATCTAATGGTTCGATTTGTAAGTAAGTCGTAAGGATGGCATTATGCATGATTCCCGCGCGATCATTAAAGCTGTCGCTTGTCGAAAGCCGCGGTAATGAACCCCGCAATGGTGCGCTGTTGTCTCTCTCCACGCTAATTGCTGTGCGCTTATTAAGGTCGAGACAGTACTACGGCTGAAAGACTTGCTATGTGGGCGATAAAATTACGTTGATGTGTAGTTCGGAACAATTAGGTAAACCAGGCTTGATGATAATCGGCATCCTAGCTACGTACCTACCTAGCTAACTGATGTATATCGACTGTATGATACGCTGACTTTGTGGAGCGGGTCACCCTCTTCCCTCTATTATGGTTGAGGAGGGTGATGCGACTGTTCAAGTCATGCCCGTGCGCAGGCGCTGCTTGCGGGGATTGGTCCACTCACTTTTCTCGTGAATCACATTGTTCTTAAACTCTATTCATTTATTAAGAAAGGCGGAAACCTAACTACCTACGATAAGGACGGCATAAGCATTGAAATTGATGTAAAGTGTGAGTAGGTATACAAACCTCACTAAATAAGCTTTCTCATATTATTTAAATACCTAAATCTGAGTTATATTTGATTACTATTTACTTATTTAGTGACAATGGTGTTACGTGCTCGCAATCTGTTGCTGATCCTAAGAATGTAAACCATCTTTTATTAATTGCAAATAACTTAAACAGTGAGTTTCTTGCCGGATCTTCTCAGTGGAAGCAGCGTTCCGAACCGGTAGTATATTCTGAGTATTCATAAATGCTTTGTTGACTTACATGAATAAAAAAATGAGTTTTAGTTGAGTCTTTCAAGAGTTACTTTTACGTTATAATTTAATACTTCTTGGTTAAACAGTCCGTAGGCTTCGTTCCCTTTGCAATGTAACTGTACGATTTAAGCATCCGGTGGGATTGGTTGACATCCCCTGCCGGATACGGTATAATCGAGCATGGGCACCCGACCGTGCACAGTCATGTCCGGCTTGTCCGGCAACGAATCGTATCGAAATTAAACCTTTAACGATAGCCAGGGCCAGGGCTTTAACAAATAGACATATGGAATGGGATAGCAACTATACTTAATTATTTTTTGAATAGTAGTCAGAGTCAAATTAAGATTTTATGATTTTTCTATTTGTTCAGGTTTTGTGATTATATTTTTTAAAACAAGTCGCCAAATAATTTAAGCGTACGTATTTTATAATGATTTTGAGGATTATTTGACTGCTTTTAAAATTAGTTTCCGCTTTTGAAATAGTGAGCTTTCAAATTGGCCTTCCTTACGTGATGTTTTTTATGCGTGGTCCGACATGCACTTGGTCGCTTTTGTTATCTTTCATCTTAGTTATGCAACCCCATAAAGCAATGATCCCTTGAAATCAGTTCCCATTTTTAAAATTACACTTTTTCAATTCGGGACCTTCAACTTGTAATTCCAGTTTCCTAATTGGAGTACATTTTGAAAAATCAAGGTCGCTGTCATGAAATAAAATTACACGTTGTCAAGGTATCTAGGTCGGGGGTGTCCGGACACGTGATCGGAATATCAGGGACCCAGAAGCTATTCGTAAGCGGATCCGTACGGCAAACCGTCTCGTTTCGCGTCGACTGAGGCGCCGCCAAATTTATTAGCGCTTACAAATGCTATAAATTTATCCTGAAACGTGAACAACCGTCGAACTTGTGATATTATAAACGTTCAAGTAACTCTTGTTTCACCGAACGGTGCTTGGCTCACTGCACCGGATGTTTCCGAATTTGATTAGGTATATCAGAAATTGTATAGTCGTTATTTGCTCTGATCTGGGTGACACTCACTCATCGTACGAAACAAAGCTAATATCTGCCTTACCTGCCGTACTATCCCGGTTTAGCCAGCCCGTACATGGGCTGTAGTCATTGATAAAGGACTTTTATCAAAGGCTGTAGTCATTGATAAAGGACTTTTATCAAAGGCTGTAGTCATTGATAAAGGACTTTTATCAAAGGCTGTAGTCATTGATAAAGGACTTTTATCAAAGGCTGTAGTCATTGATAAAGGACTTTTATCAAAGGCTGTAGTCATTGATGAATGACTTTTATCAAAGGCTGTAGTCAATTGGCTATAGCTTGACACTACCACCTTGAAAAAATATTTGGGACCATACAGTTGATGTGTTAGTCTGGCGATATTAGTTTATTGAAACGCGTTCTCTGTATAATACCTTGTATCAAAGAACATCTAACAGTACCGATGCCTTATGCAAGAATATTTTCAGTTCTCAAATTGTATTTATTTTTTATCCAGGCGCGTCTGCACTGTTTTCCAAAAAACTCGTGTAAAAATCCAGAGGGTATCAAGTAATATTTCTTAGACAAATTAGCAAACTTCAATCTCTCTGATGACGGGAGCAGCCGACGTGTTGATTACTTTTTAATGAATGTTTGATGCGGGAACAGCGTTTATTGGCATTCCTTGCCGATATTACGCCGTGATTTATATGGAACTAATGCGAACCACTAACATTGGTGGAATAAAACAATAGATAAATAACTATTCAAATCTTTTTTGACGGGGAGGAAACTTTTTAAAGTTCCCCAGATCTCTTATGGAAAGCCCTGGGGTATGTGAGATTCATTCTTATCCACTAAAGCCTTCCTGATGGCAGCCTTTGGCACGTCGAAGGGCCTCTAAGATCTTCTAATCGAACGCACCGGTGCCCCTTCTTACCAATGGTCCATTCTAAACTTTAAGAGGTCACACGAAGAAGCCGATATCTTTATCCTATAATTTTGACAGATAATGACTGTATTTGACATTTGGATACATGTAAGGAAATTATCGGTACTGGGTTAACCGTGTGAATTACCGGTAAGGACACCGTACGATAGATAGGCGATTTTACTCGAATGAAGTTCATCAAAGTAAACAAAAATATCTATTACAAAAAGGCAAAATGACAGATGAATTAGACGTTGATCATCATAATTCATTATTGGGTACCATAAAGGTATCAATATAATTTGTATTCATTCATGATTTGTTCTACGATGCCACCGAGCGCCCACACCGTGGCAGTGGAATAGCGTGCCAAAGCCTACAGTCGTCAGATCATTCGAATAGAAAACTGGATATGAACCTAATCAAACGGAATATCGATTGTCGGCATACTCGAAGCGGGCGCACCCGCTTCCACCAATAGGCTCACTTAATTTCTTGTTAAGCTGGGCGATATTAAATAAATGAAGCGATCCTATTGGTCGAAGCGGGCGGGCTGCTTCATAGCACAGCCAAGTGGACAGTCACCCTTAATCTCAAGCTCGCCAGGCCCCTCAAAGTATCGGGAAACTAATTGAGACCTTGTTGTTGTTTGTTTTCCAACAACTTTTAAAAGCTCGACATTGAACCTTAATATTTTTAACTGATTGTCGAGTTGACAAGTCAATTTGAGATTCGCTGTTTAAGAAGCCGTATAGGATTCGGTACATTATTTTAAAACTAATTGTCGGAAAATTTAAATTAAATACCCCATATAACTAATACCCTAAAACCATAACCTAAAAGAGTTTATATTGCTGAAACGATACACCTTTACACTATGTTTGTACGAAGTAATAAACTTACATGCAATTTAAACTAGGTACTTAGATTCATTGACTGTATTATTTATGACAAGTTTTTAAGACATATCACTAAGTCGTAGATCGGGTTTATGGTGGAAACTGAAATGCATTAGGTACAGTAAACGCGACAGTGCGTGTTGTTACCGGAAACCTCACAATATCACATATTATCTCCACAAATAATTACATTAAAATTAACCTTTATTCCTTATACCGGGATTCATGGCCAGTTTTTTTTTAAGATTTCTTGCAATGTGTGTTTATCACATAACTAGTATTCCCTTTAGCCCCTCCAACTAAGCTAATGCTTGTGCTAGGAGTGGGATCACGTCAATAGTTTAATGGCCAGGATGGGGATCGAACCCGGAACCTCTTAGCTACGAGGACGGCCCCTCTAACCACTAGGCTATTGACGCTTAGCTTAGCTTTAACTATAAACAATTTATAATTCATCGATTTCGTTAAATCCATAAACTGTTTTTGATGAAGGCAGAGTTGATAATATTTAATATAACTGTCATATATCCCGCTGATCCCTTCTGGATTGGAATAAAGGTCACTTTACAATTCAAACTTTGACATCCCGCATAGCCATCAACCCAGCAGTAGGTTAAAATGAAATACAAAAGGTAAGTGCAGGATTTCACCTCGTTAACTAAGCCATACCTGCCGTGAGCTCGAGCACTGAACGACGCCATAATTGACCATTAACCGTTAAACGTACGCGAATAATGAATAACGGTATACTGTTATTTTTTCCGCAACTTTTTTGGTATAGCAGTGTTAGCCGATTGGTTAACCATGCGTCTTGCGGGCTACCAGGTCTCGGGTTCAAACCCCGGCTCAAACCTATGGATTTTTAGAAATCTATGAGCGAATCATAATTTATAATGATTATCACTTGCTTACGGTGAAGGAAAACATCGTGAGGAAACCTGCATGTCTTAGAAGATTTAACCAATTTTCGAAAGACATGTGAAATCCGCCAACCCGCACTGGGCCAGTGTGGTGGATTGTGGCCTGAATCCCCCTTGTCTTGAGGGGAGGCCCGTGCCCAGGAGTGGGACGTCAAAAAGGGCTAAAATTATTATTATATTTTTTAACTTTTTTGGTATATCCAGAAGGTTTTGTCAGTACCCAATAGTAAGAATAGCCTAAACGTTGGTTTAAAAAATGTCTGCACCTTTCTTCTGCGCGTGCAGTGATAAGTATAGCAATTTAATGGGTTTTCCTCGAGTTGTGGAAATTATTTGTACTTTATAAAAAGCGTTCAGATTTATTTAAGTTTTTCTTTTTTAAGTTTTTCAAAGATCAGAGAAGAAGGAGTGACACTGTTGGGCGAAGTCTCCGTCGCTTTTCACGACCAACTGTGACAAGGAAAGTGTGATCAATTCTCTCATATACCTAAATCTTTAAAGAGAAAGAGCGACTGGGCGTGACAATATCTGTGAAAATCTTCTTGCGTTAAGGTGCTACGCCTGCATTCATCTGAACTTGCTGCAATGTAATCTGGCATTCATTAATTTTACGACAAGGTGTGCACATTCTGTAATCCCTCTAGCGATATGTAAGCAAACGAAACAACGTAAACAACTAATGTATTCCACCCGTATGTACTCAGGGCGTTTAGGAATACCGGGTAATGGTGATGGCTTTATTACACGAACGTTTAGCTGGCACCGATTTAATTTATGGCTTATATTAATTTCACGCGAATGAACATATGAATACCTTGAACATATGAGGTTGATTAGCTGGCTCTGTGGATATGTTTGTAGTTATATATTGTACTTCCATGATTTAATTACCAAGTAATTAACAACTAAGTATATTTTGATTTTCAAAGTTAGCCAATTAAGATTTTAAACTACCATTTTCGCTTCCAATATTATTACGTAAGCAAAAATATAGAGTGTGCATAAACCTCGGCGAGGAAATCTCTCGTCTATCCCAAAATTTAAAAAGTATCTATATAGAATAGTAATGTCGATTAGTTCTTGCAAATATAATTAATTTATTTATTGTTGAATTTATTAACTCATTGACAGAACTAATCGGTCTCGATTGACCGTAACGTCTGATTAACCATCGTGTAATAATTAGGAGCTATATTGAGGCTAGATATCTAATTATCAGACTGTCACATAACTTGACGTATACAACCTGACGTTAGTTCAGAGACATGAATGAAACTAGCAGTAGGTACTAATGCATAATTCATACCGAACGGCCCGCGCAGTCACCTGACACCGCAGCCTACATTATTGAGAACTGGGGATGGGTTTACATCGTTTAATAATTCAAACACATCCACGTTACGTGATTATCACAGCTTCCAAACTTAATTGTAACTGTACACGGATAATGAACTTAAAAAATCAGTACAATAAACTTTTAAATTGAACGAACAACGGAGAACGGAGTTAAAAAGGTTGTACGGACTGTTGGGATTATTTACAAAAACAATGCCGTGTTCGGAGTGCGGACATCATGTCTGATTTTTTTTTTATTGTTTGTGCACTTGGTGTTCACAATCTGCCGCGTCTCCTCTAACATAGTCAAAGCCCTTGGTTTAACATTTAGTTTTCTATAATCTAACATTTCTTATTTTAATATATTAAGGGGAAAGGCATTTAGATAACGGTAGATAGATATACAAGGTGAAACAAAAAGGGTGTACTAATTTTATTGCAACTTTACTTTGTAAATCTAAAACTATGGGCTTTGTGGGACAGTTGAAGTACTAAAGGTTTTGTAGACTTGTGAAATAAGTCAACAGTTGTATTCCTATAACACCCTTTGTTTTTCAAGTTTCCTCCAAAGCTGGTGGTTTAAGAATTACAAATTTCAGTTTTGAAAATAATAGTATACCCTTTTTGTTTCACCTAGTATATCTATCTACCGTTATCTAAATGCCTTTCCCCTTAATATATTAAAATAAGAAATGTTAGATTATAGAAAACTAAATGTTAAACCAAGGGCTTTGACTATGTTAGAGGAGACGCGGCAGATTGTGAACACCAAGTGCACAAACAATAAAAAAAAAATCAGACAGGATGTCCGCACTCCGAACACAGCATTGTTATTGCACACATTCATTATGTGTCATTACAAGGAACAAAAAGCTCATAAACGGGCCGGCTCGATCGGGGTAGTACTACCCTCTCACAGAAGATCGGCGTGAAATAGTATTCTAGCTGCGTTTCGTAAGATGATTGGGAGAGACGGAAGCTCAAGTCTTCTCCCTTACCCTCCTTCTGCCACACTCCTCTCCAAGTCGCCAACGTGCAATCAACGCCTTTGTATTGCAAGCATGTATAGGTTGCGGTAACTACTTAACATAAGGTGGGTTGTACGCTTGTTTCCAGACTTTATAAAAAAGAACACAGTGAGTAGGTGCATTGGGTGGTCTTATCTTAAGCTCCGATCTATTCCTGACATCCTTTGGATGTATGGAGAGGATAAGGTCCTACATACAAAGAACTATTTTTCATAGTGTGTAACTTGATATATTCTCGGATTAATAAACCGATCTCAAGTCTGGAAGTGAACTTGAGTACGCGTTTGACATGTTATTTTGTACTGGGATGACGTTACGGTGAGTTCGCACTGGACGAAACATGTTGTTGTCTCTATTTTTTGTTGTCATCAAATAGAGACAACAATATGTTTCGTGTACATGTTTCGGAGCTTACTCACTGTGAGGATGACATTTCCAAGAACGCTCTCAGACTTGAGATCGATTTATTAATACTGGCCTTAGTTACCAAGAAGTTTAACAAAATATCACACGTAGAGTTGCTGTATACTAGGTGAAACAAAAAGGGTATACAATTTTTTTTGCAACTTTACTTTGTAAATTTCAAACTATCGGCTTTGTGGGACAGTTGAAGTACTAAAAGTTTTGTAGACTTGTGAAATCTGTCAACAGCTGTATTCCTATAACACCTTTATTTTTCAAGTTTCCTCCAAAGCTGATAGTTTTAGAATTACAAAGTGAATTTTTGAAAAAAAAATGTGTACCCTTTCTGTTTCCCCTTGTATAGTCTTAAACCATTTCGATAGTAGGTACGTATATATCTATATATTTGACAATGTCATTCAGCATTACAGCTAAATCCCATTCGCCTCTATCTATAGTGCTAGCTAAATGCTCACATCGCGCCACTGACGGCGGTTATCGATGTAGAGCAGCCACCATTGTGAGAAGACAACACTCCCTACCTATACTAAATGCTATGTGGCTTTTATGTGCATCGTGTATTGTCCAGTATTAATATCTCAGTTAATTGCATTAAAGATTGTTTTATATAATCTGAATTTAATACGAACCCAGCTTCCTTTCAAACCCTCTATCCTACTTCTCTTCCGGTAAGGAATGTGGGAGCAATGCTTTTGCAAGCATATATAGGCAACGGTAACTGCTTAACATCACGCGGGCATCAGGCGGTTCGCTGGTATGCCGCTTTTTTATTTTAAAAGAATCATGCTTTCTTGGGCACGTTGTGCCGTCATTTTAAACAAATAATAGTGAAGCTTATGCTCTGATAAATAAATACATATCCCCAGACTGGCACATCAACTGTATGGTCCCGAACTAAGCAACGCTTGTACTATGAGTACCGGTACAATGGACTGGGGGCGATCCTAGTAACACCCAGACCAGGGCAAATTACGAAAAGGCCATTTCCGAAATTTACCCCAGCGGGAATCGAACCCTGCATGTGCACTGAGCCGAGCAGCCTACGCTCGAACCACTGCGTCAAGCGGTCTGATATATATATCTGTAAGTACCTTATTATGGAACACCGCAAGATGAGCTAAGGAGGATATGAAATCCCACTACTTTGAGCTTTATTTCCTAGTGTCATAAACAATCTTTGCATATTTGTAACGTAAGATCCCCACTCGGTTCACATATTCAGTGAAAAATGGCGTCGACTTTTCATATAGATCGGCATTTATATCTTTCGTATATCGGATGAACGTTATTTGGTCCGTTACCCTTTTTACGGAAACCAACAAACTTGTGTTCGGATCTTTTATCTTTATCTTTTTAACTTTTGACACACATCCTGCTATTACGACGAAACCGCTTCCTAAATATGACTGAGGACGCAAAAACAAAAAAAAAATTGTCTCCTTTACACACAGCTCCAGTTATTTTACTTATATTTTATCAAAACCCTGAAAAGAGATTCTTATTAAATTTTGAGAACATTTTTGCTTAGATCTAGATAATTATTTAACTACCTAAACTAAGCGTAGCCTATATATAGATGACTAGCTGTGTCCGCGACTTCGTCCGCGTGGAATTTAATTGACAAAGTTTCATACAAACTTTCATCCCCTATGTTATCCCCTTGGGGGTAGAATTAATCAAAATCCTTTCTTAGCGGATGCCTACGTCATAACATCTACCAACATGCCAAATTTCAGCCCGATCCGTCCTATGTCAGTCAGTCAGTCAGTCACCTTTGAGTTATATATATTTAGATTGCAATACTAATATCATTACTCACACATTACCAATCTAGAGATGAATGGGATTGAGGGAGAGGAAAGGTAGTACCACCGTCTCACAGATAGGGATATATGTGTGAGGATGGAATACCCCGGTCGAGCCAGCCCGTGTAAGAGATCTAGTCAGTTGGCTACAGCTTGGCCGCCACCGTAGAACGAGTAAATTACAAATATTTTGAAGTGTGCCCATTCTAAATATATATAACTCAAAGATGACTGACTGACATAGTGATCTATCAACGCACAGCCCAAACCACTGGACGGATCGGGCTGAAATTTGGCACGCAGGTAGATGTTATGACGTAGGCATCCGCTAAGAAAGAATTTTGATTAATTCTACCCCCAAGGGGATAAATAAGGGGATGAAAGTTTGTATGAAACTTTGTCAATTAAATTCCACGCGGACGAAGTCGCGGGCACAGCTACTTAGTTTAGTATAGTTGTGATTTGGTGACACAGTTGTTGCATCTATTGCGCAATCCCCTCAGTTAAATTGGTAGTCATCTTAATAAAACATTAAATAGTTCAAAGGTCGGATAAACAAGTTAAATCGCGAAGTTATTCCGACGACCGCTTGGCGCAGTGGTTCGAAGGTAGGCCGGTCGGCTCACTGCACATGGTGGTTGCGGGTTCGATTCCCGCCGGGACAAATTTCGGGAATGGCCTTTTCGTAATTTGCCCAGGTCTGGGTGTCACTGGGATCATAGTACAAGCGTTGCTTAGTTTGGGACCATACAGTATGTGTGTTCGTATGACGATAAATAAAAAATGTTACACCGGTGACATCCGCCACTCGTGTTCACAGGACAGCGCCTCAAGAATGAAGCATTCACAACTTGCGGCCACCTTACCGCACCGGCGACGGGTATAAGCCCTTCTCACTAAATATTATGACGTTTCTACAAATAAGAGAGTTCAATCCACGAAAACTCGACCCACTATTTTACTAAAGTGTCGCCGCGGGGAGAGGGGAGTTATAATGTTATGTTGTAATCTAAGTAAAGTCTGACCTCATCGCTTATAAGTGCGTGTTGATAGAATTAATACATTTGTAGTACTGGAAATGATTAAGCCAAATGGTGGGGCGCGTCTTCGTGGAATAAACTATCTCATACTATATAGAGTTTAGTTTAGTCTTCTCTATTCATATTATGGTTATGATATAAAATTATCAGCTGAACAAATCTGTTTCCTTCCAGTGATTGCCATCTTTATCTTTCCTCACACCACCCTTGGCAGGCATAAACTCTCTTCATGTCACCTTTTTGCGACACCAGAAGGGGAGCTTATCTTTATTCGAATATCCATGAGATTCTCGTGAATTTTTTCCTACCCATCGTCTATTCGTGATAAAATCTCCAAAGCTTAGAGTCGTCAATGGCTTGTATTGTCCTTGTAGGAGATAAAGGACGTGCACCAATCAAGACAAATGGACGACCGAGCCGTTTCTTGTGCAAACATGATTTAAACCACAGTTAAGCTTTATTAATGAAACTGAAAGAAGACGGTACATCCCCGCTTAACGCCCATAAACCAGAGTCAGTCTTATTTCTGAAAGCATCCCTCTAAATTATATCAGATCCTTAAATAATGTAATTAAAAGTAACGCTCTAAACAGCTTTTGGGGCTCTGAGGAAAAATAATTACATGACTTATTCCGAAAACACTTAATAACACTTCAAAGAACCAGTTGTTTATGTTCAAAATGTTAAATTACTGTTCTTGATAAAACAGGTAATCCTGTCTATTTTAAGCCATTTATGTCTGTTCTCACGTACTTTAAAAGTATTATTCTCATACTAAAAGTATTTTCCATATAACATATTGTGTAATCATTTTACTGAGTATATTTTAAATTTATACTTTATTTAAGTTTTAGGTGTCGACTCTGCTATGCAGGTCTCACTCATAAACTATCGCTGACCGCGATGCTTTACGTTTGGCGCTCTGCCAACATAATGTCCAAACTATGTGATCGCTGGCTGTGATCTTATTCACAGCGAAATTATGAAATACACCCATTTGTATAATACAGTTTATGCAACGTCACTCGAAACACTTCCGTGTTCGCCCTTCATCCACTTTTTGCTCAGTCATTTGGGACCGGCCGTTAATTTTTTGGCCAAATAACCTTCTAAGTATGTAGGTACCACATTTAATTATATGACTATCAGATAATTAAGAAAGATCTGATAATAAATGAAGACACATATTTTGTCTGCAGTTTGTACTTGATCGATTTGTATAGGTATACATATATAAAGCGTCTTATATAAGTTCTACATCCAGGTAAATGTCGAACAACAGAATATAATGTCGAGTCTGCTTAAGGCCGCTACTTATGTTAAAGGTGAAATCTTGACTGGATGATAGACGACCAGCTTTAACTGCTGGAAGTAGAGACTTGATAGGATAGCAGATTACTGTGTAAGCTGCTTTAACTATTTATTTTTCCGCTATAATTACTAAAATAGAGTTTCTGTAACCTTGAGAACTAACATGCAATAGAGGAGGCCCTCGCAAACTCTCTTTCTCAAAACACCAGACATGCTAACAAATCTGCCATCCATCTGCAAACTACTACTAACTCTGTTAAACTCGATATACATTTTTGTCAACAGACCTTGTTTTGTTTTCGGCTCTAAATACAAGTTTGTTGAATAATGCAGAATCCAGACAAAACGCTGATAAAGTATTTTAATGTATGACCAGGAAATGGAGATAATACCTGTTAAAGTAGTCAATCAATCTGAACACTATTCATAATTTGTTGATAAACATGTTAAGTATATAGAGTTTCCCTTTAATAAGGTATCCATTGGTATTTTAAATATTGAACATAACCTTTTATGTTTGACATTACCGCCAGCGCCACGGCCGAATATCGCGAGCTCAGACTCGTTGGCAAAACTCATTCCTCAGGATCCAACTTATCGTCCCTCCACAACTTGCCGAGAGCTCCCCCATCTGCATAAAGCTATTTTATATTCATGATGGAATGGGATGTGACGCGAATACTCTATACATTCAAGAGTAATAGACGAGAGGGGCACAATGATAATAGAGATGGACACATAATTTAAAACAGGTGGCAGTAGTTACAGGTGGTACTAGTATTAAAATTTGATGTAAGTATGAGTAGGTATGCACGGTATTTTTTATGCTGTTCCTGAGAATGTATACCATCTTTAATTAATTGAAAAGAGTAACTATTGAGTTTCTTGCCGGATTTTCTCAGTGGAAGCAGCCTTCCGAACCAGTGGTAGATTCTGATTATTCATAAATGCGTTGTTGGCTTACGTGAATAAAAACAATTTTGAGTTTGTGCTTAAAAAGTTGATGTTTCAGAGATAATAATAACGAAACCCGGTTTATGTAACGTCGATCTTTGTTTTCTTTATATGACAAAGTCGGCCAACAAGCGTACGACTCGGCAGTTCCCGTAGCCTGATGCTTGCAATACGAAAGACAGTGCTCGCACGTTGCCAACCAGGGCCCTAACCACGCTAGCTACTGAAATCGTAATAGAAAAGCAAACGCTCGCGATTACGTTTCAAACGCTCCACTTTTGACGTTTTGCTGACACGAGCTTCTCGATTTCTACTGACATTGATATGGTATTGTGTCAGCAAAACATCAAAAGCGGAGCGTTTGAAACGTAATCGCGAGCGTTTGCTTTTCTATCATGATTTGAGTAGCTAGCGTGGTTAGGGCCCTGAAGTTAAGTGAGACAGAGGGTGGAGAAGGGAATGGTTGGGCTTTCAACTCTCTCACTCATCATACGAAACGCAGCTATAATAGCTACTTCGCCGATCTTCTGTGACAGGGTGGTACTATCCCGGTCAACCCAGCCCGTATACAAGGTGTCAATAATTAGCTTCAGCTTGGTTGAACAACCTTAACATGTGAAATGAATGTCATTCGGACCTTTTACCTCTCTATAGACAGATCCTTCCTCCAAGGGGGCTTAAAATTACTTTTATCTTACATCCGACGACCGCTTGGCGTAGTGGTTCGAGCGTAGGCCACTCGGGTCATTGCACCGGGTGGTCGCGGGTTCGATTCCCGTCAGGGTAAATTTAGGAGATGGCCTTTTCGTAATTTTCCCTGGTCTGAGTGTCACTGGGATCGCCCTCAGTCCTTTGTACGGTACCCATGGTACAAGCGTTGCTTATTTTGGGACCATCCAGTTGGTGTGTACGTCTGGCGATATTTATTATAATCAATCGCCTCGATATTGGCTGGTATTGGTAAAAATAATTTGATTTAGTACCGTAGTAATAAGATGCCTAGATTTTACGAAAGTTGTCGAACTAGAAAATAACAGCTCAGTATTTCTTTGTCTTTATAGACAGCTCTTCTCCGCAATATCATAATGGCCTCGTAAAAGCTATTTTAACGGACGTCTCCGCATCGGAACGATTTCAGCAAGTGAACGACTTTCAAACAATAAAGCACAAAGAGACGATTACGTTTCTTTTATTGCAGTTTTTTTGTTCGCCACATTAAAGCGACGCGACGCGAACTGACGAGCCGTTTGTAATCAAAACGAGTTAATTGATATCACAGCTAATGCAGTTCCGCCGATTGTATCACATCACATTACGCCGAAGTTCATTTCGCCGAATCACGTTTTGTCGAAGCACTAATACAATTTGACCGATGATACATGTTGTATTGAACAGAATCTACATAAATTTTGTATGCTAGTAATACTAAGGTTATTATGGTTTACAACTATCGTGGCACTATCACCTAAATATATAAATAAGGTACACAGGTATATTAGTTTACGTGAAAATTGTAGGGTGTAATATTTCCTTAATCCTAAAGATAAACAATATTATACAGCCAAATAAATATTAAAAACTTTCATGGCTATTTTAAACCTTATCGTAGTGATAATACAGCTCTAGCTCCCGCAGAATTTGGTCCGTGAGGTTTGTAAGCAAATCTGTCAGCTTGGAACAACAGAGAGAAACTCAACCCACTTCAGGGGCTACTTTGCAAGTCAATTCCGCTTCACGTCGCATTCCTGTTTCGTTCTGCATTTTCGTTTACAAATTTCGGGTCAGACACTAACTATATGGAAAAATGGAGATTATTGCCACTGTGGAGAATAAATAAATAAATGTTATTTTAGTTAATCACCGAGGGAAAAGAAAAATAAATAAAATAATTAATTTATTCGATAAAAAATAATCAGCAACCATTTGCCAAAATTATATATGCATAACACATATTTATTTACGAGCTACTCGCCGAATCAAACTTCTTTCTTACTTTGAACCTGAGAAGAACAGGAGAACTAAATTCCAAGCCAGTAAATTTTGCGAAGAGTAAATGAGTCAGTGTGTAATATTTCGCTTCATGTACCTATAGGTTGTAGGTTAAACTGGCAACTGGGGCACAGATATGTCATGAGCTGAACATTGACCCAGTGCAGATGAAAGGTCAGGGGTCATGAACTCGATAATTTTCAACTTGTCATGAACACTCGTATTAAATTTTTCTACTTACTTTTAACCTCCTCTTTATGTAAATACCATCTTAAAATATGCACATAACTAATGATAAAAATTTATCCACTTTAGGTATGGCGAATCTGTCAGACTCTATGCACCAAAACCTAAACCTATAAATATTGCACGGTCATCGTCTCTCATAATTAAATAATGCACTTGTTTTTTCTAATAATTAAAATTGAAAATTTAGAAAACCGCCAATGCAACGACTTTTTAAGCTACAAAAGAGCTGATAACTTTCAAACGGCTGAACCGATTTTCATGAAACATAGCTAAGAACACTCTCGATCAGAATACCTATCTAACACAAAAACAAAATTGAAATCGGTTCATCCGCTTGGGCGCTACGATGCCACAGACAGACACACAGATACACAAACACACATGTTAAACTTATAACACCCCTCTTTTTTGTCAGGGGTTATAAATAGGTATGTACTAATAGTCAATAATGAAATAATAAGAGTTCCGTTTTCAACCTCTGTTGTTTATCCTCATAATTGTTAGTAAATTTTATCAGTGCTTGAATCATGTGCGTTGCGAAAATAATTTAATTTTCGATGTTCATGTTAATCGTAGTCTAAAAAGTAGGTTATTTTTTCACGTGCGTTTCGACTGGCCTCGGAACACCGAGGTGCCAATTAACATTTTCAATCAACTTTTTCCTTCGACCCAATTATCGTCAATTGTTCTCGTTTCCAGAATTCTATTGCCACCGCAAAACGGGCTAGTAAAATAATGAAGACCATAGCCAACAGAAATACTTTCACATTCAAAAAATATTTACTGATTAACAGATACATATACGTAATTTAACAATTTTTTCATATGTATTTGAATATATTTATTATTTAAACCATTGTTATACCGCAATCGCAGACAATTAGAAATCGTATCGTGCTTCGCGTAGATCTGTGTCCGGTACGAAGGTTTAACACGTGAGTTTACTATTCAAAACTAGAATTTAAATAACGTTCCGAGTTGAGGGATCAAATGTTTTGTTTATAAATGTTCCAAATTCTGATCTACAACCCTTTTCAATTTCGATGGTCATTAGTAAATGGTCTTTGATTGCACCCGCGACGACACGCCAGCACGCCGCGATGCGAGTAATTAACTCTCAGCCTATATTGCGTGGCGCCATTATTGAAATTCGTCGCTAAATCATCATTATCAAGGTCGTAATTAAAGCTGAGTGGATTGCTTGTGGGTCCTCCGACAAAGTATCTGATGATAATTTAGGCTACGTACCATTGATTGCGGCACTGCGTCTGCTTCCCTTAAGTTTCAGATGTTCTGGGTGACAGTAACCACTGTCCATCAGAAGGGCCATCAGCCAGTGTGCCAACTTAGGAAATAAAAAAGGATACCTTTAAAAAAAAGTCATACTAAGTGGTAACTGAAAAGTTAAGCTAAGTTCTCGGAGACATGTTTATCTCCAACAAACGCCCCATATCCGTGACAAAATGGAGTACGCTAGTCGCCGTCACCCGGGTTACTGTAAACTAGATAAATGACCGTCCAGTCACCGCCCGTCTAACATCCGGAGCTCCCCGTGAAAGCGTGCCCTAATGCCTGCTTGTTACCGCTACACCAGTGATGTGGGCAGTCTCAGGATTAGGATGAAATATCACCTGTCATCACGGTCTCTATTTTAATTCGGTCCTTATTGGTGCAGGTTCTATGGCATACAAACTAAACTTGCCTAAACAAAATGCACCGATTGCTGGCCTTATCATAGTGATAAGGTATAGAAAGACGAAAATATTTTTAGATATGTCAAATTTAGTTAAATTGAAAACAGAATGAGCACCACAAATAACCTTGAGATAGATAGCATTGCTATTTAGCATTCTTATAAATTATAACATTGTAGACTTGTCGGTCCTTTAGCCGTCACAAGAGTCGCACAAGAGTTTCAGCGGCGTTGTGGCAGCGTCATGGCACGGGCGTGGCATGTTTTAATAGAGTTGAGACGCAGGCAGCTATGCTCTATCTCATCGCAGGCGGCGTCCAGGTGCTGGCAAATTTCACCCCCTCTCCCACAAAAAGACCTTGATTCTAATAGATGAGCACATGGCATATATTCCTAATAAAAACTAGTGCAGCACGCCGCTTGCCGCCCGCGACTCCGCCGCGATTTTAGAGCGTCTGGGCGAAGCCGCAATACTCGCATTCTAAATGTTTGTTATTCATTAAACTTGAAGGTTGTCTCGCGGTTCTGTGAAACTTTTAAAAGCGACTTGATACTCTGATGTCGGGATTAAAAACTTCACATCAAACAAACAAACTCCACATCTCATTGTTGAGATTGCATACCTACCTACATTAAGTGTAATGAGACCATCTCTGTAAGCGGACTGAACGCCAATTGCAAGCGGGCTGGGAGTTCCGTTGCACAACTGCATCAAAACTGAAATTTACCAATATGCAAGGCGACTGCAAAATTGCATTCCGTAGGGAAAATTACAACACAGTTAGATGAAACATGTCTCAATGCAGTATATGGTGAGACCGTTAAAATATAGGTATATGGGAGATTGTATTATCAGCAATTTCTTTATTATGTAACTATTTGAACGTATAATAGATGTTTTCAAACTATCTTATAAGTATAACAGTTACAAGCAAAATAATAGAGAAGTCCAGAATGGTAGTAACTTGTACCGAACTTATTGCTTGGGATAGTTCCCATTTGTTGCGGCCTGATGTCGAGGTAGATGTGGTCTGTGGGAAAACTCTCGCACCGAATGAGCCGTGTAGAAGCTTTTAGGGGGCTATTTGAGGAACTCACGAATGCTTCAAGAAAAATACGAAAGGAAAAGTTTCGGGTGAGAAGGGTACGGTTTAGGGGCTCTGAGTTTTATTTTACCTTTTTTTGCCTGAAAAAGTAGTGACAGGCATGTAGGTAGAAAATTCGCTTTCTAACTTGATTTTATTTAGCATAGCTTGCATGAATTTCAATTGTGGATTGTTAATTTTGAAACGATTTAATGCAATATGTACGATATGAAGTCCTAATTTTACTGAAAAGTCAATTTAATTGATATGTAATTTTCTGTCCACTTTTTAAGGGTATAAGTTTCCTTACAGTCTAATGTTAAAATTTGATATATGAGCTGCATATGTGTCCCCTACTGCACGAATAGTACTTAAATACCTACAGGGTATGTTTTTACATTATGTTTTACAGCCGCAGCACGCATCGTCGCTCGCTACAAGGCTCATTCTTCCATTCACATTGTGCACAATGCATGTTCCTTCAAAACTCTATATTAAAACGTCCCACTATGTTTCGTTTTACGTGTAACAAAAATATTATTTTTCATCGTGCTATTTTGAAAATTAACGTAAACTTGTTCATGATTTTTATTATTTCAAAATTAAGAATTTATTCAAAAATGTAGGAGATAAATAAAATACACGCTATGCGGCGGTGCGACCCCCAATTGACGGCATGGCCACGAGTTGCCACTTGTATATTTTGGAATATTACAATTTTATTTCATTTTCCAACGTAAAATTAAATATTTTATAGACATTGTTTAATTTTAATTACGAATAATAATTGTTGATATTAAAAATTTGTAAAATAAAATCTTTTTAAGAAATACTGATACAGATCCAAATCTTAGCTACAATAAGTCGTCAATTGTCTAGTGGTTAGAGGGGTCGCCTTCGTAGCTGAGAGGTTCGGGTTCTATCCCCTGGCCAATAAACAATTGACGTGAGCCCACTCCTAACACAAGCATTAGCTTAGCTGGAGGGGGTAAAGGGAATAGTAGTAATGTGATCAACTCACATTCCTTCTTGGTTAAAAAAAAAATAGTCCAATTGTATTTTGCCAACAGATTCGGAATTCAGAAACGAACGGATTTAGAAGTAACGAAATCACCTAAAATAGGTCTATCGCCCCAATTTGTTTCGTCCACAAAGTATATTCTTATTACTTAATTACCTACTTATATTTGATGCAGTTTTTTATTCCTTGATAAGCGTAATGAATTGCTCTGTGGAAAGTGAAATTTCGCGTCTTCCCACATTTGGATTCTCAAATTATTATTTAAGTTCTACTTCACATACGTACATAATATATATGTCTGTATACCTATAAATCCCTATTGGACCCGACTCTCTTGATAAACTCTCAAACTTGCAAACGTTACCTCCACTTATCTCGCAAGTCCAATATAACTTGTGAGTTTCATACATTTGGTGTATATTATATTCGGGAAAATGTACCTACTATAATCGGGGAACAGGATGTCACATAAACAAGACTGTTTGTCAGCATGATAGCGACGCTAATATACAGATCAACGCTCTTTCTTAAATTTATTTGTGGGATTTGTTGAAATAAAACTATTTTTACGGATTATTTATTTATTTACTACTAGATGAAAACCCGGCTTCGCTCGGGTGAAATGTGACTCATAATACACAATCTTTTACAAAACTTAGGTAGATATTTTTGTAGTTATCGGTTTTCAAGGAATATTAGGCAAGGCATAGATTCGTATAGCATTGTCCATTGAAATGAATACGAAACAAAATCGCCAAGTGCCATGTCGAGCTATGCACAATGAAGGGTTCCGAGTCATTGAAGGTAATCTGTTTAAAATTTCACCCCAGGTTGAAATAGATACTAAAGTTGTATACATACTGCTACCGACATCTATCGACACCATTAAATACTAAGAAATAGACTAATGAACATAAAACATACATTTATTGCTGTTATTTAATTGGAATTTATTAACAATTTATCCAATTTCGTCAGCATAATCTTATTCATATTTTTGCAACATAAAAATGTAAGAAGTGTCGATATTTTTTTCGTAAAAATCTTACCCACTGTTGTTTATAGACTACTACCAACATCTATCCACGTGCATTAACACTTCAGAAATACAGGTATTAACACAAAATATAAATTTATTGCTGTTATTTCATTGAAATTGGTGAACAATGTATCCATTTTCGACTGCATAATCTTATTAATGTTCTTGCAATAGAAAAATGTAAGAAGTGTCGGAATTCATTACGAAATTTTGATTTAATCTTTAAAAGTTAAAAATCTCGCAAACGGAATTTTTGATGATAAAATGTTGTATGAAAACATCATTTTATTTGAAAAGACCTTTTCAACGTCACCCCACATGATTGGGTAACTAAAAAAAAAAAATTGCCCCTTTTTCGATGTTCGGGGAGGTACCTCAAAAAAAGTAATTTTGCTACATTTTATATTTTTGAATGTGAGATCTACTCTTAAATTATTTTTGTACCAAATTGCATCAACATCCGTCAGAAACTGTAGAAGTTATGACCCTGTGACGGGTCGGGACAGACAGACGGACGGACGGACGGACGGACGGACGGACGGACTGGATGATCTTATAAGAGTTCCTCGTAGGGACTACGGAACCCTAAAAACATGAAGACTGAATTTGTTTGTTCTGAAAGCTCAATCTTCTTCTTCTTTCTTAAAAAATATGGCCCACCCAGTTTAATAGATATTTCGAATAAAGACTCATTTACACATTGAGAACACTGACACTAACTGACAGGGATTCGTTCATAGAAAATATAGCGGTACTGTGCCAAACTTGACGGAACTGCCAATATGGCGAAATATTGTCTTTTGCACCGTTAGAATTTAACATAACTCTAAATTGAAAATTTAAAAACCCCCGATGCGACGACCTTTTCATCAAATGTATACAATAATCAACAGGAAATCTGTGTAAAAGTATGAGACATTATTTTGTTATGACATTATAATAATTGACATTAGAATAAACAACGAATCTTAATATTGATGCCGCGGAGGTTTCATTCCTAGTAAAATATTATCAATTATGATTCAATTTGATGTAATAACTCTGGTTGAGGTGGACGGGAGCAGCCCAACGCTAAATTTATTTTAAATTATATTTGTTCTTTTATATTTTTTCGCAATGGCGGAACAGCGCCCTCTAGAATTATTATAGCGTAATATTCCATGACCATTAACAAAATTTAACGCATGCGCGTATCCATCATTTGAAACGTGACTTATGGAACGTCTTTAGTTCATACACAAATCTCATTATAAAAATTGATAAAATATACTTTTTTCCAGAAACAGGGAATCTTTTCAAATTTATAATATTGTAAAAAGCCAGTTCAGACTATTACGATCATTTAAAAATATAATAAATCTAAATCCAATCATCTCAAATTTTGAATGGATTCGAGCCGTGGAAGTTGGTTTTGGCCTAGAATGTGGCTTTTTTACCTACAAAAGAGCTGATGATCTTCAAACGGCTGAACCGATTTTTATGAAACATAGCTAAGAACACTCTCGATCAGAATACCTATCTAACAAATTAAACTAAATTGAAATCGGTTCATCAGCTTGGGCGCTACGTTGCCACAGACAGACACACAGATACACAGATACACAGATACACATGTTAAACTTATAACACCCCTCGTTTTTCGTCGGGGGTTAAAAATACTCGACAATCCGAATTTTGCCGATATATGTTGTCGACTCGAAATCATTATTTTTTTATGTTTTATTATTCTGGTAAGGTTTCAATCGAGTCTACCGTACCCCTGAACGGAATTATTAATATAGAAGTAAGGAATAGTAAGGATTGCAGTGTTTTACTGCAAAGAGCTATATTTCAATACAAACTTTCATCCCCTATTCCCTATTGTTATTTAACACCCTTGAGGGAAAAACATTTACAAACTTTGAATGTCATTTTTATTTATATCGAATCAACAGCCTGACAAATAAGTTTCAAGCTTCTAGCTCTAAAATGACGATACTTCCATACAACTTTTCATCCCCCCTTTCAACCCCTTAAAACTCTTTTTTCGCATTAAAAAGTAGCCTATGTCCTTTCTCAGGCTCTAGACTATCTGTGTATAAAATTTCATTGAAATCGGTTCGGTAGTTTTGGCGTGAAAGAGCGACAGACAGACAGACAGAGTTACTTTCGCATTTATAATATTAGTAATAGTAATTAGTAAGGAAGTAAGGATTATTTATTATTATATTATTATTTATTATACTATTATTTATTATTTATTTAATAGTTTTATATCAATCTGTAGTATTCGCGTAAATATAAGAAATCAATACGTGGGATTTGTGTTATTCACATAGCATTTTTTTGTTGTTTCTATACAAAGTAACTTAGAACCCATAGAAGGAACCCAATCTTACGTCTGTTTTTTTTAAATATGTAATAGTAAGTTTTTAATCGTAAAAGTTGTAAAAGTACAACCTAGTATTTTAGTACTAAACTAAATAAGTTTTCAAAGATAGCCTTTAAATCACAGTTTAGTACTTCTACAAAGCCCTGTAGGTAAATATAATGTTTCACAAACAAAAGATCAGTTTTGTAAACAATTCACGATTGTCGATTGACGAGTATTTATAGGCTTACTTCCGAAACGTTCTTTGTCCATACTTGTTATTTTATTAGGCCGAGAAATAACAAAGGCCACTGATAAAATGGACCAAGGTAAATAATGTATATATCAGGAGTTTCATTGATAGTTTCAAAGCATGAAATATACCTACATACAGTTCATTAATAGAAAAATATTCATTTTAGTATTTGATGTCATAGTTTAACAACAAGGTATGATCATATTTTACTCTAAAGTTACCTTCGTATCGCCTAACTGAATACGTCAGTTTTGACGTATTGCAAGTCGATAGAGATACCATCGGTTAACAGAGTTGGGCCCCAAACATTTCACTTCGTGGCGATGCTATGGAAATAACATCAGGTACCTACCATTTAACATGACAATCTATACATCATCATCAGCCGGAAGACGTCCACTGCTGGACATAGGCCTCCCCCATGGAACGCCACAATGGACGGTTGCCGGCTATCCGCATCCAACGGCTCCCCGCGACTCTCACCAGATCGTCGGTCCATCTAGACAAATAAATAAAATTGGAGTGTCTGTTTGTAATATCAAAATAACACCTTTTCACTAAATGCATATGAAAGTGCATACGACACCTATAGCAAAAATGCGTTTTTTTTTGTATGTGTGTCTGTCTGTCTGTCTATATATCTTTGTTCCGAGCAATCTCCGAAACGGCTGGACCGATTTTGACGGGAGTTTCACTGGCAGATAGCTGATGTTATAAGCAGTAACTTAGACTACTTTTATTTTAGAAAAACAAAATAATAACAAATGTGTCCTGTCGCGCGGGCTCACAACGCGGGAGCGGGCTTTCGCAATAGGTATATAAAGAAAAATGAGATTAAACTTAGCATAGATATTTCTTTATTAACTTCATTACTTATTAACAGAATTATTAACTTTTCGTAAACTCTGCAATTTTTTGTAAAGTTAAATTCCACGCGGACAAACTCGCGGGCACAGCTAGTAATAATTAATAATTTAGCCCTTTTAACGTTCCACTCCAGGGCACGGGCCTACCTTCAATACGAGGGGGATTCAGGTCACAATCCACCACTCTGGCCCAGTGAGGGTTGGCAGATTTCACATGTCTTTCGAAAATTGGCTAGATTTTTTAAGACAAGCAGGTTTCCTCATAACGTTTTCCTTCACCGTAAGCAAGTGATAATCATTTAGAAATTATGATTCGCACATAGATTTCGAGAAACCCGAGTTGCGAGCCGGGGTTTGAACCCAGGACCTGGTGCCCGCAAGACGCGTGCTTAACCAATCGGCTATCACTGCTCACCACCGGTTAACATGATCAAAACTAAAACTAGCACAATCACTAAGCAACATAGTCAACTCAGGACCATTTTCTATTCAAAGCCATCCAGGAATGTATAAGTCGCGCATAGATAGACAAGTTGAATCGGTCGAGTTGTCGGGACAAACTGCGACACAGCTGCGGGAACAGCGGTAAGTTTGAATGAAAGCATTCACAACTTGTGCGGTCACGACGCCTCCCGAACCCGCCTCACTAAATATTACATCTCCAAAATTAACAGACTTCTGCAGTTCATATTAGCTGTGAACGAGTACCTACCTAATTATAAGAAATTCGCCGACACGGCACATTCCACGTTCCAATAACTAATATTGAATTTAAAAAAACCCGATGTGACGACTTTTTGAACTACAGAAGAGCTGATAATTTTCAAACGGCTGAACCGATTTTCATTAAACATAGCTAAGTACACTCGCGATCAGAATACTTTTCTAACAAAAAAAAGAAAATTAAAATTGGAACATCCGCTTGGTCGCTACGATGCCACACACAGGTACACAACAACCCTCTTTTTCGTCGGGTGTTAAAAAGCGAAGCGCTCGAGACGGTAAACACCAGCCCCCCTAGCCAAGTGTCTTCGTCTACAAGCGTTTCTACAAAACGCTACGCTTCAATGTATGGAAATGACATTACAAGTCGATAAGTAGATCACGTGACTTATGTCATTTCCATACATGAAGCGTAGCGATTTGTAGAAACGAATGTAGACGAAGACACTTGGCTAGAGGGGCAGGGCCCCAAATCTGTTAACCGCTGACATTTCTATCTACTCGCAATACGTCAAAACTGACGTATCGCGTATGTGAATACGTCAGTTTAGAGTTGGGTCCCTGGATGGGTGACCGCATTTACAGTAGAGTACTTCCGTTCGTGCTTCGGAGAGCACGCTAAGCCGGTGTTGGTCCCGGCTATCACAGAAGTAAAGCCATATCTGAGGCCTTCAGGCAGCCTAAAAACTCCGTCACTAGAGTTGGATGGCCACTAGTACCTACTACTCTCATGCGATGAGAATGAAAGAAGTTATTATTTAATTTTTAAGTGATCGTAAAATATTGGAGACTTTCAAAATAAACCAAATAATTTTATTTGAAGAGCTATTCAAGAAATGAAATCGCCTTCTAGTATTTAATACGGGTCCAATTTCAAAGATCCAGATTCAAAGGCCATTCATTTATCAAACGAGCGTTGCGTCTCTCCGGCGGGATGCTCTAACGGCCTGCGGTAACCGTCTACGCGAGCCTAGTAACCCTTAATGACTACAGCTGTTCCATTAGTGGATAAAAGATGTGGACCAATCACGATAGATGGATGAGCTGAGTCAATACTTGAGTAAAGGTGACCTCGGGAAACTAGCGTTAATGAAACCTCGACAAGACGAATGGCTCTTTTATATTTTAAAACCTATAAAACACTTTTATTCGGCATTACGAATATAATAACAAAAGTTACTGAACTGCATAATATCGTTCAAGATTTACAAGCACTGAATATCGCATTTCAAAGATAGGAACAGCGAGATTGTTATATTTAAAATGTATTTTACAAAAGGCAAATGTTGTAATAAATTATTTATCTCCGGTGCGCGAAAGTTATGATGATTATGTAAACAAGCGAGCATCAAGATTAATGGGATCTTCACGATAAAGGCGATGACGTGTGCGATGTGAACTCATCCAGATGGAGACCGTTATGAATGAACGCGTACTTACAGGCACGAGGGCAACACCTAAATACGTTAATACATATTATAGTAAGTGGCGGATTTACAAATTTCCAAGGTATAGGCTGTAAAGTAATTGCCGCCCTTGCCTGTACAATTGTCATGTCCTAGATTATATTTACAATCCCAAAATTTCGTTCTTTTCACTCATACAAAAACTCTAGATTTGGAAGTTTGCTACACCGAATGTACAATGAAAAGTGAGAAGGGAAAGTCGTTGGCAAAATTGATTGCAGAGTTATATCTGTAAAACATCAGAAAACTGTCATGCAGAACTATTTTTGATTTCTAAGACGTGCCTTTTTTTTTCCAAAAATCTGCCGCCCTAGGCCTGAACCTACTCAGCCTACTGGTAAATCCGCCACTGATTATAGTTGCACAGTACCGAAATGTTGTTTAGGGTAAAATCGTTGGATGCAATACTGCTCTAGTTGGTTTTTATTATGTCGGAAAGACCTCAAACGAGCGTAATACCCGCCATTTGTTGAGTAATTATCGTAACCTACAGATGCTTGCAATACCAAATGCATTGCTAGCATGCTACTGACCTAGAGGGGGGTGGAACCACAGACATAGATTTACATAGATAACGCAAGTATCACGATTTTTATTGAAACCAAGCGTGCCGAATTTGTAACACCTACTGTGACGTCACAAGTGACGGGAAATCCAAACCGATTCAAAGACACCGATGCAGCCGATGCCCCTCTGCCCGCTACGATTCTCTCGAGTAATTATCTCGCTCATACTCATATTTTTTTATATTTGTAGTCGCGCGGATTGTAAGTTGCCGTGAACTGCGTGTGACCGGCAACTGTGTGAGCGAGACTTATTAGATTTACGCGGTAGTGACAAAGACAGGTAATAACAGGTCATTGTACGAGTTTCTTCGTGATCAGCGACCGTGCCATAGCCTTTATTTATAACCATTGTGATTATTTCACATTATGTTCATGAATATCAAAACGAGGACAATTATTTTGTATCTGTGAATCTTCTGCACGCACGTTTTCTTATCCCAGGTGTTTGTCTCGGCACATTTATGGCGTACTACCCACACAGCAATATATTCCGCATAATGGTACGTTATTTTCTTACAACCGCATCTGGTAATAATTTCTTGTTTCCACCTTGTTATCATAAAAAAAACGAAATTGTGCGGTCGTGAGCCACGTCACGAAGGAAGTTATCTGTTTTAAGTGTTTTGCATGCAGAAAATTGTAAGTTCATCGATATCGCAGTATCCAATTACCTCAATAATTCACTTACGCCATCTAGTTGATTTTTAAAGAACTTTTTCACAGTGGACGTTACAAAACCACGAAGAACGCTTTTCAAGCGTGATGATATCGGCCATTGAACTCTTACCGCAAGCCGCATAAAGGAATATATTCAAAAATACATTTATCAATAGACTTTATTCTTTTCTAAATAATTATAGTTAATTTATATTCATTTCATACTTTTCATTCTTTAATTTTATGTATTCATAATAACCATGTGAGTAGGAGAATTATATGACTTTAAACTTATCAATAGACTGCAAGTGATAAAAAATTCAACTTATACCATCTGTTCTGATGTGACAATCTCAAAGCTTCGCAATATTCTCATAAAATTCCAACTTAGTAAAGAAGACCCACCGTGACCCGAATAGAAAGTGCGTACATACCTAATCTTTTTGAAATAATATTGGAACAAAAATATTGTTATAATAAGTGTAATCTTTTTGGTAACAAAGTGACTTTATAACCATAAAATGCTCTGGAACTTCTTTTTAGTGCAAACTTGGTGGTCATTCACACAAAGAAGCCACACTGTTCTGTCTATACTTTTAACTTTGACATATAATGCCTGTATTTGACTCCTGGATACGGTAAAATTTATTGAAAGTATTGCACCGATACTTCCGATAAATTTCACCGTGTGATGGCTGTCTGAGAAATTTTGAGGAAACGTCTTAGAACACCGGTGAAGTGTATTCTATGATAGTTTTATAAAAGGTAGTTACTGTATTTCATTCCACTTATTTAGCTCTTTCTTTGCTCTGAATAATACCATCCGCTCCGTGGTAAATTAGCCATTCAATTGAATGCCGGCATTTAATGAACAGCCTAGCTGACCCAGAAGTTGATAATTAAACTGTTAGCCTGCGACATTTCACAAAAAAGTAAGCTCCAGGTAAATTTTTCCAGATGCTTTTGCCTCGTAAACCATTAAAAATCACAAAACTATCAAAGTGAACGCCCGCTTTGCGGAACGTGCAAAAAGGCAAATTGCTAGAATTCACACAACCACAAAATCTTTTTCACCGGTTCACGGACGGATAAAAATGTTCCTAAACGAGTTCTTCGATTTAACCGGCATACTGTTAACGTTCCAATAACGCTCGACCTGCACTCCACTCGCAGTACTTCGGTTTTGACTTTACGATTGAGCCAACAAATTATAAGTCCGCTAATGACTGCTTCTCGTTTCGTCGAGTCGAGAATCAGTCGGCTCGGGTGGGCGAGTGGTAGATGGACTACGGAAAACCGACAAAACTGACAAATTGCGAGTCGACTGCTAGGCGAGCGATATTGAAACGGTTAACAGACCTGGCCCCCTATATGGCGTTGGTTTAGTTCCATAACGGGCCGGTATCAACCTCATTCCTTGGAGGTATCGACATGGCTTTTTATGTCTTTAGCACATAGTGGTGTAAAATTCCAGTACCTATATTATAAGTAATGTATAGTTAGGTATGTCAGTCATTGCGTTCCGTCAGGACATGCCGAGGGCGTGAGTAAGAATCCCATATACCCTAGGCCTCTCCGTCAAGAGGTCTACGACATTTGGAAGATTTCCTACCCCTCAGCAAGAACAGGTATGTCAAAGTATTGAAATTGTGATTCGCGCAAAGATTTCGAAAAACCCATATGTGTGAGCCGGCATGAACCCAGGAACTGGTGCCCGCAAGACTCGTGCTTAACCAACCGACTATCACTGCATAACGGTATGTATTTTAATATTATGTAAGCATTGACTGCAATCGATTTGAATATTGTTAAAGTACCTATGACGCAATCAGCATCAAGTTATGTCGAATCCAAAAACTCTCTCGGGATGAGTGCCATGACCAATAAATATAAGTTTGTTTTTATACTTGTTCTATAGTTTTGTTTTAGTTGCCAATTCGCACTGTTTGCTGGTAACTCGCTTAGTCTATACCCATATCCCTCCATAGGGATTTTTATTTAAACAAAGTATGTTTAAATAAAATAATTAATAAAATATCCAAATTGATATGAATATGCCCCGGGAAAACTTCGTAATTAATGAAGTACTCAAACCCAGTTCTATTTTTATATTTTGCGAAGAATATAAGGCATCTAAAGAACCTAAATATATTTCCATACTGAGATTTGAAGTGGAGTCAGTGCGATATTCCTTTTTATGAAACAATAAAACTCGGCTTCTCCCGTAGTAATACACTCGTAACACTAAAGTGCTCTAACGGAGCGTAATGTCGGAATATAATACGATTTACATATTGGCAATATATCTAATATTTTATCGCCGTTTCACCGCTCTTGTGAATTCTTCAACTTTTTTTTTTTTTTTTTTTTACCACAAACGCACCTATGTATAGTACATAATTATGTTACGAAAAAATATGTACTTACATAGCATATTGTACAGCGTCCCTATCGGTCACCCGAGGAACTAATATACATACAAATAGCTATATACTCCGCCTAGACGCCTATAAACTCACTGTAGGGTTATATTATTTGGACGACCGCTTGGCGCAGTGGTTCGTGCGTAGGCCGCTCGGCTCAATGCATTGGGTGGTTGCGGCTTCGATTGCCGTCAGGAGAAATTTCGGAAATGGCCTTTTCGTATTACCCTGGTCTGGGTGTCACTGGGATCGCCCCCAGTCTATTGTTCGGTACCCATAGTACAAGCGTGGCTTAGTTTGACACCATACAGTTGGTGTGTTCGTCTGGCGATATTTATTTATTTATTATTTATAAACTCTAGATAAAAGTATATGTAAAAGTAAATAACGTTAAACGCTCAGTACAAGACTAATTCAATTTCTCCATCACACGGAAACATAATTCTTTCAGCCGCGAGTGAATATTCACTGCACGTAAATGTGCCGGCAAAAGACTGTGCTCTCGACGTGTGGACGATTACTGTGCAATATTGAACCATACGACAGTTTATTATTTTGCTTAATTCCATAGGAACAGATCTATAAAAAATCGTATAAGAAACTGACATTATTTTATTCTCAACATACAAATTACAATGTTCTTGGATGTAAATAATTAAACCTCAGATGTTACGTAACTAGTAAAGCGCCATAAATATTACAGATAGAGAATTCGATCCGGGCTCTTTTTTCTAATTTCGGGATTATCTACAGAATACTTGGATCCCAGAATATCCCTGGATTGTGGTGTTAATGAAATGTAATCATTTAAAAATTAGTAAAATACATATGTAAGCCCACGGGGGCTTTACATAACCATTAACATAACCTCTTAGACATCCCGAGAATCATATTATGATCCCGAGATTCGGTATCCCGGGATCGAATCTTCTATTTTTACAGATTAATTTTTGTTTCATATCTACTTAGGTAAGTAGGTACGAAACAAAATCTATGTAAGTGTATCTATTCCGTGTAGGTACGCACCTACCTAGCTACATAGAATGAACGATATCGCTACAACAAAAGCGATTACGTCACTCGTTTCATTGCCGTAGTTGAACGTATCACTGTCAGAGTTGACAGACGTATACGGCCCCCCGCTATTTATGTAAGAAGCACAAGCGTTGAGTTTATTTACATTCTATTATCATCTTACCATTCCATTTAATTATACTGTTTACTTAGTACGAGCGTATATTTTTTTCTAATTTGTTTTTTAGCTCTACCTGTATAATAATACAGGTACCCACTTATATTCTTACAGTCTGTGGATGCCAATAATATTTTTAGTATTTGATTGTATATTGTTAGTATAGGCAAACTATTTCAGAGAAAGCAGTTAATTAGAGAGGCAAGCCGCATCGGGGTTCCCTGGTGGGCCACCTACTATTTCCCTAGTTCACGTTTACTCTTGTCGCTAAAGAAGCGAAGTCCGCGAAGAAAACTGTCATAGTTTTATGATTAATTTTACAATAGTTGATTATTTAACTAGTAACTAATTTAACTACTGTGTGAATTTTATAAAATGATACTTTAAAACTTAAAATTGTTACGTATTCAAATACTAACCTACAATGCTTACATCTCTACGCAGTGGATACAAAAAGTCCGCGGTCGTATTTCGTATCGTATTTCAAGAATAGATAATACTGATTTAATGATACTTTTTGATGTTGCCAAGACAGCTCTTATTGGCCAGATCCAATAGCAATCGGTTCTGGCCATTTCAAATATTGTTGATTCTCTTCCTTCATTTTTCTTCTTGCTTTCAAAGTTTAAGTACATCATCAACGTCTAGAAATGCGTGTTTATTGCTAGTCTGTAAGGAGCACACGTCTCTTATAAGGACCAAAATTGCAATATTGTTAAACGAATGAATGATGACAGGGTCAGAGGTGTAAGCAGTGATAAAGAAAACAGATGGGCGCCACCGCGCACGCGTATGCACCTTCGTTCCCACGGTGAAGCTGTTCAGGACATTTCTCTTCATAAACTACGCTACAGGGTCGGCCGTTTTTAAGTTACCTACGTGATCTTTCTCATCTCACATTTAAATACCTGAATCTGAGTGAGATTTGATTATTATTTACTATTACGTATTTAGTGACAATGGTGTGGCCTGCTCATATTCTGTTGCTGTTCCTGATAATGTAAACCATCTTTTATTAATTGAAAAGAGTAACCATTGAGTTTCTTGCCGGGTCTTCTCAGTGGAAGCACCATTCCGAACCGGTGGTAGATTCGGACTATTCATAAATGCTTTGTTGGCTTACGTGAATAAAAACAATGTTGAGTTTGAGTTTGATCTCACTATTGGTCTTCTGCATTTACTACCAAATTGTCTCTTTCCGATATCCAAATAAAAAATAAAGGATCGCTTGCTTAAACCTGTACTTATACCTCATCGGACAGTAAAGGTCGCATTCCGATTCGGTTGTAGGAATAAAAAATAGGCGATCAAGTGTAGGCTTAAATAAAATTAAACGATTTACTTTGAAAGGCACCTTGTTATAAATCCAAATGTTGCAATTATAACAAATCTGTCGGTATTCTATACAAAGTAGACTAGACAATATCACTGATTATGGAATATATAGATATCGTATAATCCTTTATATTGACTAGTAGGAAGTACTGGAGTACTATTGTTAGGAGGAATATTGTTTCCACCTACAAAAATCTGCTTGTCACAGCAATGGACCCATTGATAATAAAACAAACACCCTTCAGTGTGTAAACTCGCGTTTCATAGTTTTACGTCACTGTCAGTTCGATACGAACCAAATACATGAGTACAATACCTACCTACCTACTGTTAAAAAAAAATTCTAAGAAGACATTTTTTTCACGATGTAACCCAGCTATGTCATGAAACTAGAACAATGAATTTGCATATTGATAGCATAGTTTTATGTTGGATCGTCTAAAAAAGGCGTGATATTTTTTAAACTTAAATATGTAGTAGTTTTTTATATACCTACCGACATTAATGTCTAGGTAGGTAGGTAAGTACCGATATTAATTTCATTGTAATTCTAAAGGGAAAATAATTGTAATAATTTAGCAACGATATATATCTACCTATATAATTCTGGAATAAATCCTACACAAATTATAGTATTAATCGGGTACCTTGTGTATTTATTATTAGGTTAATTAACTACTATTTTTATGATGATACGAAAAATCAACGGGTGGTTAGGGGTTAGGTGACGTTCGATGTAGTAGATGACGTCAACCGATGACGTCAGCCCTGATTTTTTAAGTTACTTCTACATCTACTGGTATCATTGACCTTACCAGTAAAGTATTCCTTACTTCCTATTACTGCGGTAAATATTTTGTTTATTGTTCACTATAATTTAGACTAGCTGAGCCCGCGAGTTCGTCCGCGTGGAATTAACAAAAAAGCCCGCTCCCGCGTTCTGGGCTCGCGCGACAGGACCCATTTTTTTTATTTTGTTTTTCTAAAATAAAAGTAGCCTAAGTTACTGCTTATAACATCAGCTATCTACCAGTGAAAGTCCCGTCAAAATCGGTCCAGCCGTTTCGGAGATACTCTTTGATTTCATGTGTTTTTATTTTTTTACGCGGATCCCTAATTGTTTTTCTAAAATTAAAGTAGCCTAAGTTACTCCTTAAAACATCAGCTATCTGCCAGTGAAAGTCCCGTCAAAATCGGTTCAGTTGTTTCGGAGATTACCCGGAACAAACACACAGACAGACAGACAGAGAGACAACAAAAAAAATTTAAATTTTGCTGTAGGTGTCGTATGTACATTCATATGCATGGAGTGAAAAGGTGTTATTTTGATATTACAAACAGACACTTCCATTTTATTTATTTGTATGTATGTATTAGTGATGTAACGAATATTCGCATTCGCATTCGCATTCGCGAATATTCGCATATTTTTTGACATTCGCATTCGCATTCGCATTCGCAAGAATCTATGCGAATGTTTGGCGAATGTTTTTGAAAAACAAAAAGGAAATTATCTTTAGGCGGATATGGAATGTTAGCAACTAGTAAGAATTATATATTATTTAAACAAACTTGCTCAAAGGGTGGCCCTTATTGCACCGCTTTTGGTTCATAAAGTAGCTTATTACGCACTAGTGCTATTGACGTTACATTTTGTTAAATCTTAGTAAAGATATATCCTAAAAATAGTAAACATTAAAAACAATAAATAAACAATGTTTATTAAAATATTATACATAAATACATTAACTATTGAAATAAATTTCTTTCACATTCAATTTAATTGTAAATTAAACATATTATAAACAGTCGATTTATTATATTTCAAATAATATAATAATTGTTACCGGCTTTGCCAGACCCATGGATAAATATAACCAGCCAAATGCATGTCGGACTACGCATACTCTAGAGTTCCGTAGACATCCGGTCACTTTTCTATACTACGGAACTCATAAAATAAAAGTGATATTTTTTATTGATATGAAACATCGAATACGGTTGCTCACGTAACCTATTAATTTCTGCGAAATTAGTCACCTTTTTAAATAAAATAGTAAGAAATTCTGTTACTAAATTTATTAAACCGGCATCATAGACATCTTCAGCAAAAATGACATATACTTTTATTTTCTTTTTGGACTGATGAAAATTCTTTTAATTAAATAATTCAAATAATTAAGTTGTGATTAGACTGGGTGCACAATCAGTGGTGCGTGGTTTGAGACTCAATATTGTTTTTTTTTATTACTTATATTGATTTTGAATAGTAAATAACTATTTATTTCCTATAATAAACCATTTATAATGTGGTTCTAATTTAAAGGATGAATATAGCTACTTAATTGAAAAAGGCCACAATGAAGCTCAACATCTCGTAAACGGGAATTAATATTGAAAAACTGTCAAAAAAACCTTCGAATAATTTTAAAATACTTACTGATCATTACCTCAATCGAGGGGGTGTGTAAACATTTTTTACTTCCCCTTTCTTAAGTACGGGCTGTACAACGGAATAACTTTGATTTCAAAATTTATAAACAGTTTTTTAACGGTACGTTAACTCAATTTTTTGGCTAGTTTGCAGTTTTTTAGCCCTAATAGTCTCTGTATAAAATTACTGTGATTGCAGACGCACGTGCCGAAACTATAAGAGTTCCGAGTTTGACTAGGGAACCCTTAAACTTACGGCGCGCCATGTTGTTTTATGTTTCATTCATACTGAAATTCTCTAGGTATTCAAAAAATCGTGATTTGTGATTTTTTTCCAATTAAGATTGTAATATTCTAAATATTTTTTACTCGAGAGTAAGTGGTAAAATGTCGTATGAAATGCGTGAGCATTGTTAATTACACACCTTGGCTCCATCACAGCACAGCCCTCGTGTTAGTCTCTGGCTGCAAACCAGCCTCGATCATAACTTAGCTCACTTGCACATAATTCACTTATTTACTTATATTTGAATAAAAAATAACTGTCTGGGGTAGGCAACTGAATTATAAATAGGATCGTTCTCTATTGCTCTTGTTAGTCTAATTAAAATAAAAACTCAATAAAATTTGATTAATGAAATAATACTAAACTACCCTAAATCTCTTGGAATTAACTTTATGTGACTAACTTCGTTCTTTCAACCTATGGGTTCGGCTATGTTCGGCCGACACGAAATGTCAATCCTTTATTAACCTCCGAGAAATAGGCGTGTTATGAGTTTAACATGTGTATTTGAGTGTCTGTCTGTGGCATCGTAGCGCCCAAACAAATGATTTGATTTATATTTTGTTTCTTTTTTAGAAAGGTGTTCAGGAGTGTTCTTAGCTATGTTTCACGAAAATTAATTCAACCGATTGAAAATTATCAGCACTTTTGTAATGTAGAAAGTATTTTTTTTTATAATTATTTATATTACAATTTTTTAATTTTCAATTTAGGGTTTCTTATTTGAAAGTCAACATTCGCATTCGCATTCGCATTCGCGAATGTTGAAGCCAAATATTCGCATTCGCATTCGCGAATGTCAAAAATCCAACATTCGTTACATCACTAGTATGTATAGATGTATAGATTCACTCGTAGCGCATAGCATGTAGCGCGTAGCACGTAGCGCGTAGCGCGTAACTAGTAGCCAAGTCGAGTCAGTGAGCGCGGTTGGCTATCGTTGGCCGCCCGCGTCGTCGCGTCGGTACCGCGCCGCCGCGCCGTTACCGACATAATTTTTCCGATGTTCCCAGTAGTCATAAATTACTCGCATAGTTTATCTTTTTCATGTATGGTAGTAAAGTAAGATAAATCTAAGTTTGAGTCAACTTTCGGGATTTTTACCTATTAATGCACATTGCAAAGTAGTTTAAGAAGAGGTTATTATTACCTGCTACAGAAGAGCTCGTGAGTGGTGGAACATAATGTGTATCACCAATTAAGAGTAAGTCACCAATGAAGTCTCTATTTATGATTTATATTCCAAAACATAGTCGGTAAGTTATAAAATAAACAAAATAAAATAAGTATCAAATTTATTTTTCACTAAATGCAGGCATTCTACGAACTCTGTGGGTAATTTAATAGCTCTGTAGGTTTTATAATAAGTGGTCTTAAATACGTTACCTGATGACTGCCCTGTAAGCTTGGACTTTTATATTTTCTAAACAGTAAGTATCTACTTGTGGCCATTCATGTCCATACTTTATGAATTTGGTAACCATCACTCGACGTGTCCCAGCAATTTATCAAATATATAAGTAGGCACCGAAAATGTAAAATGCTCGGACACAAATCTGGCGTGTTGATGCTAATGTATATCGTCGCATCACTCAGATGTAGGGTTCGTCTAAAAAAAATCTACATTTTACCTACTTTGTCGACCCTCACCAAATATGCTCGCCATATATTCTGCGACGAAATTGTAAGAACTAAAACTAGCCGACCAAAAAATCCGATGGAGTGGGTAGGTAGTAAATAAGGGCCGAAAAGCGAACCAGCATTACAATATTTTCTCAATTTAGTTTTTTTTCTCAACAGTCGAATATGAGACTGTATATCTATATATTTTAGTTCGATATTTGATTCATTTTATAATACATAACTTCATTTCGCAAAATATTCTTCTACATTATCTACATTAATATTATATACCTAAGGTTTATTTAAATATTCTTAAGTAAAAATTCTATTTTGTAATTGCATTATAAGAAATTTTAACTACGAGAGCATAGCTCCTAAAATTCTAGATACTTCAACAAAGAGGTCTAAACTTACACGTGCACTCTAGATACTCCGACAAAGAGTTTTAAACTTACACGTTTACCACCAAATAGTTTGTTAGTGAATTTAAGAGAATACTTACTTCAGTGAAAATCCGATAAGCCAGTATACATAAGACGTCTATAGTGTCCTTAATTTAGTACTGACTTTTACATAAGCCTGTGTTATCTCAGTATTGGCACTGTGCGGGATTAGGTAAGGAATAGATAAGGCTCTACCCGAGGGCGGATGCGGGTGTATATTCGAAATAATACAGCGCTGGCCGAGTGAAAATAAACAGACTATGTATTCTATTATTGAAAAGAAGATCCAACTTCAACATGTGTTGGCTACATGTCGCCGGTAAACTCAAAAGTTTTAATGCTTTTGACTTATTTTGTACTAACACGATTTCACGTTTTGCGTTTAAGACTATTCGGCTAAGTTATTCCAAGTTTCTACTTCCACCAAGTCCAAGCCTGCACCTTACCGTGTCAGTTACTTACTTTTTACGAAGTTTTCGATATCATTGCTTGCTGCCGAAATTTATTTATTTAGTTAAATTAAGTATATAATTGTATAAGTGAGTCATATACTAGGTGAAGCAGAAAGGGCATACTATTTTTTTGCAACTTAACTTTGTAGATCTAAAACTATAGGCTTTTGGGACAGTTGAAGGTTTTGTAGACTTATGAAATCTGTCAATCTATCCCTATAACACCTTTTATTTTTCAAGTTTTCTGTATAGTTGATAGTTTTAGAATTATAAAGTTAAGTTTTGAAAAAAAACGTATACCCTTTCTGTTTCAACCTGTATTGCGTTTAACGAAAATACGCTCAATGTTTCAACTTATCTGTTGCTCAAAATTGATAGACTACTTGAATATACCCGCGACTTGCGAACGTAGTTTTTTTTTCACCGCCACCTGCCGGATCCAACTAAGCTTAAAACCATCCAGATGACCCCATAAGTACCTACAGAAATTAAATCATCAAATTCGGTGAAGCCGTTTAGAAGGAGCAGAATTACAAACACAGGCACACCGGAATTTTATGATAGAGACTATAAAAACGTATGTCATCGTGTATAAACTTTTGAGTTTAATAGTACATTGTTACATGAGTGGTGAAAGTTACTTATTTTGTCCCGAGACGGGGTTTGGCGCCCGAGCGTAGCGAGGGCGCTAATAGTTCGAGGGACAAAATAAGTCTATCACCCGAGGTAAACACTGTGCTTTTCATTACGAATACAAGGAAAATAAAAATAAAAACAGGAATTGGCTAAATAAATAATACAAGGAAGTATAAACAATACTCTACAACTCGAAAAAAAAAAAAAATTCGGATTGCCGCCTATTTTGTTTTTTTTTTCGTTGGCCGGCCAACTTCATTATTTAGCCATAATTTTTCATTTTCATCTTTAAATATTTTGCCCAAATCTATGTTATTTTAAAGAAATTGTTGAAACTAAATTATAATTAAGTCATTTAAAAAAAAAATTCTTGAATTAATACTTAACTTTATGTTATTTCAATTTTACATCGTGCTGTAATTGAGTGACTGTAGAAAAAGTTTGAACATGGTTCCATAGAAATGTGAAAATGGAACTAGTTTTTTTTTTATAATTTGACAGCTGTCAGTTGAAAGCGAAACTCCCGGGCCTGAAAAGTATTACTTTCAACCCGCTTCTCAGGCAACTTCAGACCTACTTTCAGAGTATGAGTAATGAAAAATACATTGATTTTCCCGCCGACGGGAGATGGGATGACATTCGTTTCGGCGTACTCTGAAGAATACTTTATGGCGCACATTTTATGTGATGCACAGTTTTATGCACGCGTGAAATGGCCAGTCGCAGCGACTCAACTCTACTGTGTAGTTTGTAACTATTCGCGTACTATGTAATTCTTTAGGAGGCACTATAAATTTTTACACTTCGTAGCTAATTAACAACATTAAACAATCTTAAACCAAAAAAAACATGTGATCAAAAGTTGATAAAGCTCGCTAGATATTGAAACACAAACCAGATTTGTGTTTCAATATTTGTCTGTGATGTCTCAAATATTTCTAAATATTGAATGTGGACGGAACTGTATTTAAGAAATACACGTGTACGACTCAATGCCAGCAAAGGTATTTGTAACATTTGCTTTGGTGTACTATAAGTATTTGCATGGCTATGTAAGTTCCATTATAATTAATGACACATCATACCGATTGTAATGTTTGATTACAATGTTTTAAAATAACTCAACCTAAATGGGCCGAGGAAACGTGAGCACGCAAGCATTAATTTATTCGTTAAGTAGAAACCAATGTATAAAATTATGAGAGAAATTTATAAAATAATATTATTTCTACCGCAACAAAGTTTCAAATTAATTCACCAGCTTGAACTGAATTGAGAACCTCCTCTTTTTTAAAATACGCTTAAAAATAAACAGATAATTATAATGTAATAATAATTTTATAATTTTAAAATAATTTTAGCCCTTTTTGACGTCCCACTCCTGGGCACGGGCTTCCCCTCAACACGAGGGGGATCCAGGCCATAATCCACCACGCTGGCCCAGTGCGGGTTGGCGGATTTCACATGTCTTTCGAAAATTGGTTAAATCTTCTAAGACATGCAGGTTTCATCACGATGTTTTCCTTCACCGTAAGCAAGTGATATATCATATAGTAATTATGATTCGCACATAGATTTAGAAAAATCCAGAGGTTCGAGCGGGGAATCCGAGAACTGGTAGCCCGCAAGACGCGTGCTTAACCAATCGGCTATCACTGCTATTATAATGGATCATGGACATTATAAATGATTGTAGGCAAATAGTAAGGCTCTCTCATTTTATCTGCATCATGTACTTAATAAGTTATTTATATATCTTTGGAATATTTTTTGCCACTTTTGTGATATCCATTATACCCAAATTCATTACTGTTGGCCTTTTAGATGAAAGAAAAACTTTTCGAATTCATCCAACATCCCTGTGGTTTTAATCAAGGCGAAACTTTTGGGAAGCGTTCAACTACTGATGTCGATATCCCTATCGTGGAATACCGCATACACGATAAATTCAGAGACGAGTAAAAGGACTCACGTATTGCAAACGAAAAACTTTTTTAATAATTTGATTTTATGCATAGATCACTCTTTAGTGTAATAATCGCCTACTGAGTATATTTGAGAGGCAGAGGCATGTAGCAACAAAGGAATAGGCACAGAACTGCGTAGATATACCGTGAAGCAGACTCGTGAAACGGAGATAAAGCTATACGATATTAAGTTTGTATTTATCCAATACAACATCTTATTTTTGGGACTAGTTTCGTTATCATCCCACTACTGATTCCCCCTGTAAACCGTAATCGAGAGTGGTGCAGTGACCTCTTCAGTATAATTATTGTGGAAACAAAAATAAAAATGGTTTGACTTTATCGGTGCTCTATCTCGTTAGCTATGAACTGGCGGAAAATTACTGGGTGGCCCGCGCCTCAAACACGAGCGCCGCCGCCCTCTTTGTTCATTAAACCTCATAACGCCAGCTCAACGAGGCATAGTAGGTAATAGTGCCAGCAAGAAACTTGCCAAGTTCAGTTACTATGACTACTTATACGTTACAAACGTTTGTTTTACTAATTAAGTAGACACGACTTGAAATGAAAGGGTACTTATTATGATTCTCGTGAAATTAGAATGCCAGAATATACATTTTGAGTTTTCGTAATGAAGTAAGTATTTATTTTTCTTGGCCTTTTCTAAATTAATATTGGGATCTAGGCTACCCTCATCTGTGCTTATCTACAAGTATTTACATGAACTGATTTGCCGTACACATTTTCTTTTTTTTCCTGATGTTATTAAGCATTTACTGTAGTCTGTTAATGAATAGGGAAAAACTAAATTACCTTATTTATTACTTACTGTATAAGATAATTGGGAAAATTATACTCATTGTGTATCCAATTAAGTAAACGATATGGCAGTCCTCGTGTTTGATATCTCCCTTGCTATACCCCCTGACAAATCGTTCTAGCCCCGAACCCATAACAATCAGCTCTGAGTACGCTATAATTTGGTAATCCTTCCAAGAATTCCGACTGCCTAACCTGTCTTATATATAATATAAACGTCTCTCTATTCCTTTTTAGGGTTCCGGACCTTACAAGGAAAAACCGGAACCTTTATAGGATCACTTTGTTGTCCGTCTGTCTGTCTGTCAAGACCTTTTTTTCTCAGAAACGGGTAGAGTTATCAAGTTGAAATTAATACCAAATATCAAATGCTATGGTCCCTTGTGGGTGTAAAAAAATTAGGCTTCTAAGTCAACGCAATCAAAAGATACGGTGATTTATGTCACATATTTTGATACTTTTCGCAAATTCACTTATCAATACAAAGGAATCAACGCACAGCCCAAACCGCTGATGTTAGAGTCATGAAATTTTGACAGTAAGTACCTTATATACCGCAAGTATCCACTAAGAAAGGATTTTGGAAAATTCCACCCTAAGTGCATAAAATAGGGGGTGAAAGTTTTTATGGGGTAAAAAAATTAAATGAACCTAGAGACATGAAAATAAGTATTGAGGCTACTTATTACCAATAAAAAATATTAATTTCAGCGTTTTGTAAAATTCCACCCCTAAGTGTGTAAAATAAGGGTTTGTATTGTAGTTTGTATTCAGTTTGGTTGCAGTTTGTATTCGGTTCCCGAATTTGTTTAAGCATTTTTGGGAACTATTTATTATTAAAATATCTTGCCGGTATCGATATTGGAATCCAGGCATGGTAAAAACTATCTAAAATCATAATAAAATATTGTACGGAACCCTCAGGGCGCGAGTTCCACTCGCACTTGACCGGTTTTTTCTTCTCTCCTCTATTCCTTACTTATAGGTATATTTACTTAGTTATTTATTATTGGTCATATGGTTACCTAAAAATAGATCACCGGTAAGAAAAATCCGTAATAATATCGTGAAACTTCTCATGAAAATATATTGCCAACGCTTATAATCGAAGTAAGCCGGACGTACCAATATGTTAGTGTCCACTGAGACGGAACGCCATCGCGGGCACAACAACAATTCGAGGATATCTTTGCAAGTTTTTTTAAGGTAGTAACGGGATCAAGGACACTAATCTGTATCTGATTTACGAGTGTGACTTGGGATCTGACTTCCTATATTTGTCGGATATTGTGAAAGTTTAGTAATTCTACCCAAGACCAAGGAAAGAAAATGGTGCTATTTAGACTCGACTCAGAATTCTTTAGGCAGTTCACCAATAATTCACCCATCGCATTACTTGCTCGTCACATGAACAGTCATTATCTTCTAGTATCTTAAATTCTATCTAGAGTTCAAATTGAGATAACTTTTAAATAAATTAGTACAGAAAATTAATAAAGAAGATAATTAATAAAGATACATCGTTTATTTTATTTAATCTGCTTTTTCAGATACCTTGTTTGGCTTTGTTCTAACTACAGGTAACGTCAAACTCTGAACCAAACTCCTAATCTATCCGGCACGCTCCGACGAATACTACTAGCACTCCGCCAGCCTGTCTGTGATGAATCAATCTAAGTGAAGGATGGCTTAGCTCTGTGTTCACTGAGAAACAATATTTGGGGATTTTGAGATCATTTGTTTGGTTTTAATTCATTTGAGAAGTCGAAACAATCAAATCAAACCCGTCAGTGACATTCATTAAATTGAAAAATGATTATCTACTATATAAAAATAAGTCGGGTTTTCCTTCCTGACGCTATAACTCCAGAACGCACGAACCGATTTCCACGGTTTTGCATTCGTTAGAAAGGTCTCGGGCTCCGTGAAGTTTATAGCAAAGAAAATTCAGGAAAAATTTCAACAGAATAGCGCATTCCACGCGGACGGAGTCGCGGGGCACAGCTAGTGTATAATATATTCTTATTCACGTAGTATAGGTACATTAAATTGAATACATTCCAATTGATTTGAAACTAATTTAAGAAAAGTTAAAACTAATGGAAAAGTAGAAAGTAAATTCAAAAATAATCATCTTTAAAAATACTACTCTGTTCAACAAATATTAAGTAATTTTGATATCCACATTTACCACGCTAGTCTCCAGGGCATAGCGCTTTCATTTTAAATCCAGATATCGGAGGAACGGCCGCGGGGGCAGCTTTCAAGCCCGTTTGCGGAACTTACAAATCCTAGAAGACAACGTGTTAGAAAAGGCGCCGTTTACGAGAGGAAAGCGCTTATCCGGCTAAGTGCTCGCTTTATTTCACTTACACCTGATCAACGTGAGGCGCGGATCGTGCCTTTTGATGCGCGAAATGGATTTCTTACATCCGTACGGGCGTGTGAAGAGTTACTTATATGAATAGTTCGATGGAGCGGCTTCTAATATAGCGGCACATATAAAGGAACATGCCGAGTAGGTACCCAAAATGCCCTTCGGACGTCTACATAACGCGTTTCGTAATTCTATACTCATCTGGCATTGAAAATGTTCAGATATAGGAACTAGGATTAGAAGTCGCATTAAAAAAAATACTGCTTTGTTGCATGTTAAATGCGTTTTTATAATACTTTACTTTCGCTGCTAGCTACCTACATCATTTCCGTTGTTAATTGGTTGTTCTGTCCCCACAGAAGCATGGATAGTATTATTACTTATCCAGAAAAATAAGAATATGTTTTAATCATACTAAGCGGCCGTTCATACGGTTATCCTGGTAGTTATCGATATTTTTCATACATTCTACTGCATCCAGATGTGAAATATGGCCGTTACATGTCAAAAATGTATATATAGACGAAACGATATCGGCTTCTTTGTGTAAATTACCAAACGACAAATGTACTTACTTACAGACATAAAATAAGTACCTATTCGTCGCCGCAGAAATAACGACAAAGAATGACACACGGCGCCCATTCAAACATAAAAAGAAATCCCACATCATTTTTGCATGTGACCTGCGGAAGCGGAAAAGGCGTCAGAAAATGAAGGGTCATTTTCTGACGCCTTTTCCGCTTCAAATGACCCATTTTTCATTAAAACCTGAAATGTCAATTTTATCTACCTACTGCAAAATGCGTTTTCTTTTGTTTCAGATATGCCTAAACAACTGCCAAAATAAAATTTTAATAATCAATAATTTATCAGATATTTTAATAATCATAAAGTGAGAAAATAAGATAGTGCCTATTAAAACCGAAACCACCAAGATGAGTGCATGATGAAGTGAAACATAGTGATTTACATAGTCAGTGTTAAGTGAACTCTTGTGAAATACAAAATTAAATTACATTATAAAACTTCGCCCAGTGAAGCTGTCATTCAGGGAGAACATAGGTTCTCAAAGAAACATGATATAATGTTTTCCTAAAATGTGTTAGTGTGTGTGTGAAAAAGAATCCGCAGCACAATGTTGCCGGTGCCACAGGACCGCATGTCGGGGCGGCGGAGCAGCTCCATAGTGAGCCGCACGCTGCTCGGCCGACGCGCCTCCGTCTACGTCACCACCAACCAACAGGACCCTGCCAAGGTAAATTACTTTATAAATAAATATCGGCAGTCTTACACACTGACTGTATAATGTAAAGGAATATGGCCATTCCCCAAATTTTCCCTGACGGGAATCGAACCGGCAATCATCCGGTGCAGTGAGCTTACGGTCAAACCACTACGCTCAGTGGTTGTCGATATTGCATGCGCAAAAATAAATAAATAAATAACACAATACTGCTTGCGCAAAAATAAATAAATACCGCAATATTGCCTGCGCCGCAGATGACTCCACCCTAGCCCAGCAGCAGGTCGTCGTATTTCATTCATCTCTGGAAAACTCATCAAGTCCACTCGAGTTTCCACTTGATAATAGGCTCAAGTCATCATCACTTGCTAAGTGATCATTGGAGTGGATATTTATCATCTTTGTATAATTACACTAGTTTCTGCCCGCGGCTTCGTCCACGTAGACTTTAGTTAAGTATTATAGGTATTAATTCAGGTTATAAATTATCTGTGTTCCAAATTTTATCCAAATCCGTTCAGTAGTTTTTGCGTGAAAGAGTAACAAACATACATCCACTCTCACAAACTTTCGCATTTAAATATTAATAGGATGGGATGTTATATCCTAGATAAACAGTTTAGTACAAGCTTAAAATAAGTACTAAATCAAATATTTTTATGCATATCAAAAGTCAAACATAAAAAAATTGTGATGGTTACATTAAATATACTTTCCATGAATAACCAGCAAGTGGGCTATTTTTATTTTATGCATGTAATTTTTTTATATGCTTATATCAAAGAACTGTGCCAGCATGGTTTATATTGAATGAGCTCGGTATGAACGAAACTGTTTACTATAAATGTTTACATAAAGCGACTGTTTGGCACATTTTTTTCACGTAGATTTACGTGGTATATACGTTGAGTCATTCGATTCACGGCTGCTTGGGGTCGAATTGTAGAAATGTTCCGAAACGTTTTCTCACGCAATATAACACGTGCGTAGGTATACATAATGTACTTACCCTGTTTTTGTAAAATCAAAGAGATTGAACCGCAAATTAAAATTATTTGAATCCCTCTCAGATTTGAGATCGGTTTATAAATATGGGCTTTAGATTAAGCCATTTAATTGTATGTAATACCTATCTTGCAATATTTGCTGTTTCCTGTGGCTGATTCATACATGCCATGCTTTTATCTGTAAATAGGCCAGTGTTTTATAATATTTACCTTCTATAATCTCAATGTAGAAGACCTCATACTTCTAATAAATCACAGTTCCTTAATACAAAAAACTGTAGATATAAGAAAAAATATGTAAAATTGACAATTTGTAAGTGCCCCGTAGGCCTAAACAAAATAAGCGATTTGAATTGAATTGAATTGAGTTAACAATGGTTATCTTGCATACATTAAATAAGGCTTTTAGGTACTAAAATAAAAACAGCATTATTGGCAGCATGTGTAAATTCCGTTGCGACTAAAGAAAAAATCTACCGCACCATCTAGTGAGAAAAAGTGTCCAAAGATAGATGGGAGATATACCGCTCGAAAAACAAAGGCGCGAGAAACTGAGTTGAACAAACTTTTTACAATGACATGTGAGGATGGCGAAATGTAAAACTTTGACTTCCACTCCGGTCAAACTGACGGCAAGATAAATCGACACAACTGTTGGCTGTTGGTTCGTTTTGCATCTACTTACCTAACAAATTACTACTCGTAAGTAATTGCCGTTCAAGTATAGATACCTAGTGAGTCTCCTGCATTGATGACGGCTTTAGAAGAGAATGACTGATGATATCAGTCCCGCCAAAATATACGTGTAATCAATTTTATGTCTCACGCACTTAGACACATTTAAGGGTGGTTAAAAGTGATTACTTGCCCATTTTATAGGTGGAGACTCACAAACAGGTTTGTCTGTGATCTTAATGAAAACTGACAAGTGACGAAATACACTACTATTTCGTATTGCTATTAAGATTTATTAATGAAATTACTTTCTTTCTTAACTATTACATTGTGTAATTTATTAGGTCTTATATTAAGGCTCCAGACATGTATACCTATAGGTAATAAAGCTTAGTGCACGATGTTTTTGTAACCTATTATAAAAAATATTTTTCATTACTCATACTCTGAAAGTAGGTCTGAAGTTGCCTGAGAAGCGGGTTGAAAGTAATACTTTTCAGGCCCGGGAGTTTCGCTTTCAACTGACAGCTGTCAAATTATAAAAAAAAAACTAGTTCCATTTTCACATTTCTATGGAACCATGTTCAAACTTTTTCTACAGTCACTCAATTACAGCACGATGTAAAATTGAAATAACATAAAGTTAAGTATTAATTCAAAAATATTTTTTTTAAATGACTTAATTATAATTTAGATTCAACAATTTCTTTAAAATAACATAGATTTGGGCAAAATATTTAAAGATGAAAATGAAAAATAATGGATAAATAATGAAGTTGGCCGGCCAACGAAAAAAAAAAACAAAATAGGCGGCAATCCGATTTTTTTTTCGAGTTGTAGAGTATTGTTTATACTTCCTTGTATTATTTATTTAGCCAATTCCTGTTTTTATTTTTATTTTCCTTGTATTCGTAATGAAAAGCACAGTGTTTACCTCGGGTGAAAGACTTATTTTGTCCCTCGAACTATTAGCGCCCTCGCTACGCTCGGGCGCCAAACCCCGTCTCGGGACAAAATAAGTAACTTTCACCACTCATGTAACAATGTACTATTAAACTGATATGTTATGAATTTGTAATTCCCCTTGAATAATAAACATTAATAAGGATAATTGTAGGCGAAGCGAAAAGTTCTAATAGGTCTTTGAATTTTTATGAGAACACTGTTTATGCCACAATGATTTTCCGTACATTTAATAGAGCCATTATCTGTCAAAAATATATCGAAATATGTGTTGTAGTTATGATCATAAAGGTAAATGTAGCGCTGTACCGTAATGGCCGTCTTATCGTATTTCATCACCAGCTAGAAATATTATTTTTCTGTGACTTGAACCATTCGTCAGCTATATTTCTGACAAAAGGTGACATAAGGTAGCAACTACATAATTGTCAGTTTACTTCTTCTAATTAAAAATTTAACTTTATTATCACGTAACTCTCAAATAATATTGCTTGGTTATTTTGAAGACTATTAATTATGCAGCCTTTTTACCCGATGGTTTCAATGGCCAGACCTAAAGAAACTTGCGCTGAAATCGTAAAAGATATCGCTTTTCCAAACAAACTCACCAGTGGCCGCGTTACTTCACCCCGAGATAAGTATTTATAGCCTCACTTCCGAAGTGGTTTGTCTTTTTCATTTTGTCTCCTTTCGTATCCTGGTAGGTATATTTTCGCAGCAAATGGGTTGTATCGGAAAATCTACTTAATTATGGAAACAATTTTGTAGCGCTCTGTCATGTTCTCGTTTATCTCGACTTGGGTCGCTTTAAATTTATTCTAGTCACAAAAATATTATACAAGTAGCCAAATTATGAATGACAAAAAGTCCCAAAGTATATATATAATATAGGAACCTAAAACAAGCTAAGAAAGGAACAAAGCTAGAAGACCCATTTCATGATAATATTACAAAAATGTTAAACACGTAATTTTTAAGTAACTTGTGTTTATAATGGGTAGGTATAACTTTTTTGTAATAACACTGATTTTTTTGCCCTGTAATAGGTAATCCACGGATCTCTATCGACCTATCGAATAATCAAAACACGACTTTTAGTCAAACCACGCTCGCGATGCCTACCGCATCAGCTGAACACATTTTCAGAGCATTTCGACGGCAGCCCTTCATATAATTCGATGTTTATAGTATACTAGCTGAGCCCGCGACTTCGTCCGCGTGGAATTTAACTAAACCGCTCCCGCGTTCTGAACCTGCGCGGTAGGAAGCATTTGTTCTTTTTTTGTTTTTCAAAAAAAAAACTAAGTACCTACTGCTTATAGCATCAGCTATCTGCCAGTGAAAGTCCCGTCAAAATTGAACCAGCCGTTTCGGAGATTACCCGGAACAAACATACAGACAGACAGACAGACAAAAAAAAATTAATTACGTTTTTTTATAGGTGTCGTATGTACTTTCATATGCATTTAGTGAAAAGGTGTTATTTTGATATTACAAACAGACACTCCAATGTTATTTATTTGTATATATGTATAGATTCCAGATATCGAATTGACGGTGTCCCGTTACCCTTTTTACCATCCTTTACGACATCCAGCGAACTCATAACTGACGACCTTTTCACAATCCAGCGTTCAATAGAATCCGAAATATTTGCCGCCCTTTCCTAAATATAAAAGTCTTGAGATTCTTGCTCTGCCGTTGGTATTCTTATTTTGTCAACCGGAGTTTCGCTTATAAGATTATCATCGATGAATGTGTTGTCATCGTTTATTGCTTTACAAAAGAATGTACTGTACTTATTCTTTGAAATACGTGTGTCGTTAAAAAAGTGAGAACATCCTTCAGTTCAGTGGACAGGGGACAAATGCGTAGATAGGTGTCACAAAATCTTTTTCATCACAATTCATGGTTAGTCCAAGATTTATCTACAGCTAGACAGGAAAAAATCATTTTTTATGATAGACAGACCCTTGAATAACGGATTTTAGTTTTGTTGGCCTCTTCTATGATCGATAAAATTACCTACAGTATATTTCATATAGAAAGGTCCCGCAGAAAAATATGGAACTAAATTGTACATAGTGTGAATTATATAGCCGACACGCGACTACAGCGCCGCGTCTACGGGACTTAGTGTTTGAAATAAACTGAATTCGGTTTATAATTTTGGAGATTGACAATTCGAAGGTCCTTCTCCCATATCATAATACTCCAATAAACCTCCTATACAGTATATTAATATTAGAATTCCTTGAAATATATTATTATTGGATTTCTCCGCAACATCAGACGGTATGTTATCGACACTGGCGTCCTCGTTATGCGTTCGCACTTGACCGCTCCGCCTCACATGCAGACGGAAACGACACCCACTTATTGATAATAACTTTATTCAATTCGATGAATTCAATTTATGCTCCGCTGGGTGTGTGAATTGAAGGTATTTATAGGTGGAAAGGTGGGGAATAAGAAAAAACTCTTAGGGAGTCATGGGCTACCACCCAAGTCAACTAAATATCTTTTCCCGTTTACGACACAAATTGTTTAATTTTAAAGTCATAATTTGACTTTAGATTGCTTTAGAAATAAAAATATAATACTTTAAAATTTAAACCGTTCGTTTATGTTTTGTACATTTAGTTAGTTCTTAAATTAAATTCAAAACTGCAACAGATAATAAAAAATAAGCAGATTAAAACTGATAATTATATTATTATGATAACATGGGTATACTTTCATCCAACTGGATAGAAGTTCATCATAGATTGTACGAATTCAGTTAGGTGCCTATGCATTTATTTTTAAACCTAACTTATAGATCGGAGTCAAATTTGAAGGTACTTTAGAAATAAGTACAGTAACAAAAGTAAGACAATAAAAACAAATTTAAAACAATTACAGGTCGCTCAATCACACAAGAGAATGTTCTGCACGAAAATGTCCGATCGTATTCTCTTAACCCTCTCAGACTTTATGGGGAGCAAATCTGTTGGAATGAGCGTCAGTGCGGATCGAGTGTTGCTCGAGTCAATATTATCTGATGGACGATACTTGTTTATTGTATGTGTGTAGGTATCAGGAACACATTCATCACACCTACGCTAATTGAACGTGTATATTAAAAGTCCGATAGCGATCATCCAACAATACATTGACGCAATTATTGAAAATAAACGAATTTTATAGATTTTATCGCTTTTGTATATAACAATTGCATCACCGGATGGATGCCTTGAAGGGATAGATTGGCGTGCTTAGCACTATACCCACATTTCGGTGTTTTGGTCCCAATATACTCGTAATATCGCAGCTTATATCGATTGCCTTGCAATTTACATAATCTTGGCGATCTCTGTTGTCAAATTCTGTTGTAGAATAGGCTGATTGCCACAGAAGGCCAACTGTTGGAGCTGATCGAAGATCAGTTTCTAAGGCACCACGGATTGGACATTGGACCTAAACTCGTGAGCTTATACTTGATTCCAATAATAGGTATTGCAAAAGCGCTTGAACGCACGGAAATTGCCCTGGCTAATCCTTATCAACTTATCTACCTGTAGTGAATATTTTGATAGTGGTACACGTGGAAATCATGGACAATGATAGAGGACACAGCTTTGATAAGGAACTATTATACTATCTATAAATGGAATAGGGCCTATTGATACGAGTATCAGCAGTCCTATTCTGGTAGCGACAAACTCATATCGCACGCGTGAAATGATATTTTTTGTATTGAAATAATATGCGTTAAATTTAAATTCACTCGTGAGATAAAATATGAGTTCGTCGTAACAGAATAGCACTGCTACCTATATTACAGGAGGGCCTAGAGCAGGTAAATCGAAAAAATATATTAAATATCTTTTTTCTAATAAACCTACCTACTCCAGTATCGACATAACGTTACTACGTTGCTACTTAACTATCATTCAACAACAAACATAATTTGCCGTCAAGATGATTGTCGTATACTTCATTAATTATTTGAAAATAACTTTGACAATGCCAAAAATACATACTTTTCAAGTTTCGGCAACAGTACCAGTTAGTGAACTATGACGTCATGAGTTATAACAATCTATAATAGCAAATATCTATGTATTAATTTAATATTTCTGAAAAATGAGTTCGTAATGTGTCAATAAAAGAATCAGTAAGTACCTAAGAATTAGTTAAAATAAAATGATATACTAAATTAAATATCTCCATTCACGTTTAGTTATAAGCCAACAGTATCACCATTAATGTCAAACATTTCATACGTATATCGTAAGATATGTCACCGAGTGGCTGTTCTAACGATCCGCGGTCGCAGCCTCCAAGCCCAGTCACCGTTAATGGCAACAGCTGTTCCATTAGTGGATAAAGGATGTACGTAATCAAGATAGATGGATGACACTCACTTCTAGCGTAAACATGACTTTTCTTAGATGAAACCCTAGAAAGACGTATCACGGTACAGCCTATTTAATCTGTACTAAACTAAGTAGTAGACTTTATTTCATAGTTAGTTATTATGAATTAGGTATCTAAATATATATAACTCAAAGGTGACTGACTGACTGACATAGTGATCTATCAACGCACAGCCCAAACCACTGGACGGATCGGGCTGAAATTTGGCATGCAGGTAGATGTTATGACGTAGGCATCCGCTAAGAAAGGATTTTGATTAATTCTACCCCCAAGGGGATAAAATAGGGGATGAATAATCCCGAAATTTTTGTTTAGTTAAATTACGCGCGGACGATGTCGCGGGCACAGCTAGTTGTATATATATTCCTTTGTTAAATTGCTGTTTCATGGGCATTGCTTATGCATATTTGTTAACAATTGTAGCTGCAACAGCTAAGCACATTCTGGTGAAATATTGTATAGGACGTCTATGGATAGCCGCATGTTTAGTTAGTGTGCTGATGATTGATGGGCATAGTGTTCATTATTATGATGTCGCCCATCAATTCACGCCCAGACGTGTTAGTTTGGATTACTTCACTGACGCTGTTGACGAGACCCCATTCAAGCACGAGCTTTCGGCTGACTGAAAGGGGCTAAGAAGAATGTAAGAAGTATTTGATAAAAAATAAAGAAGTAATGAATATAATCTGAGAACACAGTAGCTTATAATCTATTACCTATTCGATGGTATTATAAACACGATAATTGTTTCCCCATAAATCTATTCTCGTTGAACTACACCTATGAATATATTTTCTTCGCCGCACATGAACGTTATCAAGTTTGTGTAAACACGCCTGAAGCAAAAGATTAATGAGGTTGGATTAACGCCGAAAGTGTTGATGAATGCCATGTGAACCGGCCAGATGGTACTTCCGTATTCTCGTTACCCACAAAATGGGGAAGCTATTATCCCATAATTGATGAATCGGTTTCGTAATAGCCGTCGTTAGACCAATATTCATGAAATGCGTGCTATTGTATGCAGATATTTTTTATTGTTAAGGTAAGTACATTTTGTCGTATTGTAGGGTTATATCCAAAGAATTTTTAATAATATGATATTCTTATCACAAATTCTTTGGTTCTATCCAAATAAAATAAAGTTTTAAAATATTTGGACATTCCCTCACCTGATTGACACGCACTAATGCTAATACCTGCTCCTCGTTGGAGAATTCCGACGAAGACACCGAGATTAGAACCTTGGCGAATCCCGGGGAAAATATAAATGTCTTGGATATTGAAACGAACAGGGGACCCCGGACCGATATCAAATATAGTAAGTATTTTTTAAATTAACATCTTGAAATTATCTTTCAAAACCATTGAAATATTAACAAAAAGTTTGCTAGAACTAGAAACATATGACGTACTGCTTTAAACAATTATAGCGGCTGTATTTTTACCAATTTTAAATTTATTTATCTGTAGTTGTCGTAGGTAAGACATGGTTTATAAAATTCTAGTGCCCTATAAGAAAACAAATAAAAAGGAAGAATCCTCGAAAATAAATACCTATTTTTAAGGTACTTACTAACTGTACCTCGACCACCAGATAAAAAAACCAGCGGAGTGCTAGCATAACTACTTAAATGGTCCAGCGGAGCACGTGTCCAAATTTCAAGCATGTACGTGTAGACTACAATAGTCAATGGTAGAGATATCGTGATGAGTTGGTCAATTTCCATGAGTAGGGAGTCACTCTGACTATTAAATAAAGAAAAGAACTTTAGATAATAAAGAAAAGAAATATCTATTTATCTCATTTGTTAAACTCATTTTTTTCATACTCTGCGCCGTAGAAATGATAATCGCGTCATACCGCCACTCGACCAGCTAAATACCGTGACTCTATCGCGTAGGAATCATCCCACCCCGCTGGGTCCTGTATATAGGGCAATAAATTAGGACGCAATTAAAACGCCCTCGGACACTGACTGATATACAACCTCCTTGCAGCCTCCGTCAGATTGCGTTCTCACCAACCGAAGTGGGGGAGAAATGAGGTTGCAACGACATCACTTAAAATTAGATTTTTAAAAAGCTCTAAACGTTTTTAAGCCCTAATTAATATACTATAATTTTTCAAATAAATAAGTTGCTGGAAGAACTCGTGCCAATAGTTTAATGGCCAGAATGAATATCAAACTTCGGTAACTGCACAATTGAATATTCAAACAAAAAAAATGCAATATGTACTTATATGAATAGGGGGTGTATTAATAGGGGGTGAATATTTATATTAGTCTTTTTATTTTATGGCTTCACTTCGTCAAGCTAATAAGAGCCTTTTAAAACTTAACAGCTCGAATTCACAAGAGGGTTGGTTTCACTTGATTCCATTTAGCACCATCCGCTCGAAGTTGGATAACCGCTGTGCTGTCGGTACACACGTCGTGAGTACGATGACCAGATAATCTGATTGAATATCAGACAGTGTGGACATTGGGGAATACTATGTGAAATTGGAGGGGTTTAATTCGGTTTCAGATTCCGTTGAGATTTGTTGGTTTTACTGTAAATACCTATTGTATAACACGCCTTATAAGAAGAGACCCTAAAAATTAATATATTATTTTACTAAATTAATTAGTTCCTAAAAAGCTGTAATAGCCGATTGGTTAAAGCACGCGTCTTGCGGGCACCAGGTCTTGGGTTCAAACCCCGGCTCGCACCTCTGGATTTTTTGAAATCTATGTGCGAATCATAATTTCTATATGATTATCACTTGCTTACGGTGAAGGAAAACATCGTGAGGAAACCTGCGTGTCTTAGATCTAACGAATTTTCGAAAGACGTGAAATCCACCAACCCGCACTGGGCCAGCTTGGTGGATTATGGCCTGAATCGTGTTGAGACACGAGGGGGATTCGGGCCTCCCCTTAGGGAGGCTCGTGCTCAGGAGTGGGACCTCTAAAGGGCTAAATTATTATAATTGGTTCTTACATTTAGTTTTTCATCGCACATTGAGTTTAGGTTTAGGTTTGAAATTAGGTTAGGTTACAAAAAAATGGTCCTGATTGGGGTAATACCCTCCTTTTTTAATGTCGGAGAAAAATAAGAAGCCACTCATATGTCACTCGAAGTGCCTACTTACTTTTACCAATTTCTTTAAAATATTTAAAGAATGCCCATTTAATTTAAAATACGACTGTGGCCAACGGAATTAAGATGATCACAAATAACGATCCCGGCTCGCTCGGTTGTCGTAAACGATTATTGGCGTGCCGATATTAAATAAAAAAGTATCGTAAATTGGGCTTTTCAAAGTATCCCCACATTTTAGGTATTATCGTGGAATTTAATTATTGATAAATTGTTTCGTCTCGGTATTCCTGTTATTCAATAAAGGCGAACTCTGGCGAAAACAGTATTAGGATTCGTTTTGACAAATAAATTTACATTGGAAATTGAAGCTCCTATACCTAAATAGGTAGGGCCCCTGTTTGTTTCTTTGACAAATCTCATCCAGTTAAAATTAAAATAGACAAAATACTGATTAGGTACCTACTATGTATACTTAATTCCCCTTACTTGTATCCCTGTACATACAGCAAACATAATTATGAAAGCTTAAACAAATGATATGGTCGGATCTTGCAATCAGAATGAATTCAGAATAAGTACCTACACAATTAGTACAGAAAATTATTTTACAATCAAACTAATATCATCATCAGCCTTACCTGTTCCCATTATCTGGGGTCGGCGCAGTATGTGTACGAGTATATAGCAAACTGATATGTATCGCAATAACTACATGTGTTTTGAACAGACGATAAAAATGACAAGTGTTCTTAGTACCTACTTATATAACAACTAGCTGAGCCCGCGACTTCGTCCGCGTGGAATTTAACTGAACAAAAACGCCTGATCCCGCGTTCTGAGCCCGCGCGCCAGAACCCATTTTTAAAATTTTGTTTTTCTAAAATAAAAGTAGTCTAATTCACTGCTTATAACATCAGCTATCTATCTACCAGTGAAAGTCCCGTCAAAATCGGTCCACCCGTTTTGGAGATATTCTTTGATTTCATGTGTTTTTATTTTTTTACGCGGAACCCTAATTGTTTTTCTAAAATTAAAGTAGCCTAAGTTACTCCTTATAACATCAGCTATCTGCCAGTGAAATCCCGTCAAAATCGGTCCAGCCGTTTCGGAGATTACCCGGAACAAACACACAGACAGACAGACAGACAGACAGACAAAAAAAATTAAATCACGTTTTTGCTATAGGTGTCGTATGTACTTTCATATGCACTTAGTGAAAAGGTGTTATTTTGATATTACAAACAGACACTCCAATTTTATTTATTTGTAAAGATGTATAGATAACAAAGACGGCAAACAACTATAGATGCGTGCAATACCAAAGGAATTGCACGCACGTTACCGACCTAGAGGAGAGTGGGACAGAGGGAGTATGTCCAATAAAAACAAGTAGCCTTAAATTGGACGAAATATTGCAACCTGTGTACACGTTTAATATTGCCTCTTGCTTCTTCTCTGATCAGAAAACTTAAACTGCTGTAAACACCTACCTGTAAGCTTAATGATGTCTAGTAAGTATATCTAAATATATATAACTCAAAGGTGACTGACTGACATAGTGATCTATCAACGCACAGTCCAAACCACTGGACGGATCGGGCTGAAATTTGGCATGCAGGTAGATGCTATGACATAGGCATCCGCTAAGAAAGGATTTTGATTAATTCTACGCCCAAGGGGATAAAATAGGGGATGAAGTTTTGTATGAAACTTTGTCAATTAAATTCCACGCGGACGAAGTCGCGGGCACAGCTAGTCTTTCATATTATAAACAATAATCTATCTTTCCTTGGTCATCGCATCACGCGTGAATGGATGGAACGATATCGCTAATTCTTTTTTTGTTGTGTTTATTATTGTCAGAAGGTTCTTATGAAAACAAAAAAATTAGGAAAGTTGAGTAGAACAATTCGAATTCAATATTCAAAGTTAAGACAGGATAGCGACTGTCGGGTCAGATAGTAATATATAAAACATTGCTACGAGGTTTCACAGTGCACGTGAAGGCACAGCGCATTGTCAAGTGTCAAGACAAGTATTTAATTGTTTGTGAATACGGTTCTTCTAGGGCGCAGCTGTAAATAAATTTCAGCCGTGTCTTTTTTATTTTACTCAGCTGTAAATAAATTTCAGCCGTGTCTTTTTTATTTTACTCAGCTGTAAATAAATTTCAGCCGTGTCTTTTTTAATAACTTTTTTGTTTACAGGTTTGTACCTAGAGTTAAGAAACTTCGAATAACCTACCCGTTCCGCCATCTACCGGAATTTTCCGGAGAACCATCGGAAGCTGTGAAGCTACGTAGGTATTGAAATAGGCGTCTCACTTGGTTCAAACGTGGAGGAAAACTAACGGTTTTAGCCTTTCAAAACTAGATGTCGTTAATTTAAGAAACCTTCTTTCATTACATACATAAGTACTCTAAATTATGCTAACTTATTCAGGAGTAAGTATTTTTGGTCTCAAATAAGTTCGTAAAGTCTCAAGTAACTTCAAGTACCTACAACTTTCTTCAAGTTTTTTTTGGAGGATAGCGTTGTTGATAAGTGCCGGCCGAGGTAAATTCGATTCAGTTGGTCACAAGTGCTGTGGACAATTCTAAACTTCGCTCGTTGAAGAATTCCCACTTATTTATGTTAAGAACAGGGTCATACCAATGGGTACCTTTTTTGAAATAAATGAATATTGTTTCCTTATTTTTAAAGTCACTTTTGTTATTTTAGTTAAACTACGCATTTATGTTTGTCTGATTAGATTGTCAAAGGATCCAGCACATATATTCAACTATTTACAAATTGAAACAATAGTCGTGAATTCAAAAGTAATTATTGCATTAATTATAAATATATTTTACATTTTTACTCGGTATGTGATGTCAAATAAGCCAGAATAATTTTCCTAATTACGAACGCAGAGTGTCGCGCCGCGGAACACACCGCACGTTGAAATTGCTATGTGCACTAATTAGGATCAGACCTTTGGATGTGGAACAGATTACAAATGTATAGTTCACACTAGAGGGGTTTCAACAATTACATACCTACTTGAATACGCTCATGGTAGGGAGATAACTAGATATGTACAAAAAATAGTTCATAATTAAAAATAAAGGAAACTAAAGTATCAACTTTACGTTAAACTTTTCCATTATAACAGTTTCATATTTTAGTCGAGGGCAAAGAAATTATAAACCTACCGTGCGGCGGACGTGGCTGAGAGGAAAAGGTTAAGTAAGTAAAGGTGATTTATCTTCTTCAACGTGCCTTAAATGCCAAAAGCTCGGAGCATTCTAAGAACCGTCTGCGGCACTTGTGGCTTGAACTGAATTGGATCCGCCGCTTGCAGCACCACTCGAGAACGCTTGGTTTCCCCGAAAAGGAATCCTAAAAACTGCACTTTCTTGAATTTAAGTTGTACGCACTCACGTTTCTCAAAGCTGTAATCTTTGGGAGATATTTATCCAACACTTCAATCTACTAAAATAACTTAGCAAATTTTCTTACTATATGAACCACTTTTTGAGCGAACTTTGCTTGGATACATTTAAATACCTACGTAATTATCTTATACCTTCTTCTGTACTGTGCTTTAAATGTCTGACTACCTATTAATTTTATTAATATTACCTATATTAATAGTTCTTGCAAAACACAGCTGCATAGCAAAGTTTAGCGTCATCACTCGCAGCGCCGCGACAAACTGCGATATTTCGTAAGATATTCCTCTGTGAATCGTTAAGCTGTAGTACATTACTTAGGGACTATGCAAACGTTCAACTAAGACGCTCGTCTCAGTGTTTACTAAGATAAACGGCTAGAGATGAAGATTAAACACTAGTATACTCAGTCGCTAAGCCGTCTTTAGATCATTATTTCTTGCATATCACATTTCGCATACAGGGTGTTACAAAAGTCAGAAATCGGAGTATCGGGCATAATATTAAATAATATAAAAATTTGATCGACTTTTAAAACATTTAAAAATAATACCCGCCAATTTTAAGATATTGTCACACTTATCTCAAGTTCTAAGCATAATGTTTTAAAACTGTTTCTAGAATATTACTGGCTGGTCATTGTATGTGCTCTGAGTCCGCAACATTATAGTCGTTATGAACATTCAATAGCCTGTAATTCTGAAAATATTATAATCACGTATAGTCTGTCTCCACCATGCATCAACATATCAGCAATCGTATACGCACCTAATTATTATATCGGACTTTCAAACACCTTGTATAGAGAGAAATCTCATGTGCATTTTCCATGACGAAAGAGGTCAAACAGCATTATAAAGCAATAGAAACGAGCAGCCATGTGAGCAGCGAGCCAGCGATGCGGACCATTTGGAAACCAGGTCGAGCAAATCAAACAACGGCCAATCATGATTCATGACGTATTGTGACACCGCCGGACCTCACCCTCGCACCCTACACCCCACTGCTCACTCTCGTGAACACACACCTTCGCGAATGTAAATTGATTGATTGTGAGAATAGCTCAACAAGTAAGCCCTCCATACGAGTTATACGGGCTGATTCACATTGGATTATATATAGAACTAAAATTAGAATAATATGTCGCGATAACGGAAGACTTTCACAATCTTCGGAAAGCTTCCGTGTCGGAAACAAAAGCTTCCATCCTTCTTCTTTTTCATATATAAACCACATGGTATCGATTCTTCAGGTGAGTACTTAATTCATATAAAAAAAAAACATTTGTCTCGTACTTACCTATGTATTTTCTTAAACTATATTTTAGTTATGCCATGTCGCGGGCTTTTGGGCGGTCTGAACACTCCGACTCCAGGGTTAACTTCTTTCCACTTCTTTCTGTTTTGTGATTAGTTACCACATCTCGACATCTCTGCTATTTTTTTTATTAATTGCGAGCCATATTAGCTTCTCAAACGAAGCCACTTAAATGAAGCTTATAAATGAGCTCATGTTATTTGTTCGGTAGGAATATCTTGAAACTTGACGAAGAATTCAATTTACAGTACGTGCATTACATTGGCGTACAGTACAGTGGCGTTCAAGTAAATGGTCTTTTACAATTTGGGTACTCAGCATGTACCATTGAAATGTTCATACTATCCCGTTGCTTCACATCTACGCAACCTGAATACATAACGGGCGGTTAGCAGCAAAATTGGTCGCCGAAATGCATTGTGCATAAAATTTAATTCCCCGGTGGCATAAAATTTGTACCGCGGCCGAAATGAAATGCGGACAAAAGTCACGAGGTGAGCCGCAGACGCGAGCAATAACTTCTCACTGGGCCATTTCCTTTGTCTCAAAATGTTTTATAAAATGTTTTAAAAATATCGTATTGTAAAATATTGTACGTGAAAATAATATTCACGAAAGAGTGAACACCAATTAGAAAGTTTTAGTTTTTTAATTCGAATTCAATATATTGTGATATTTTCGTTTAATATGGTGTAATGAAAGGGCAAGCCGAAGACTGAATGAGGTGGAAGCTGCTGGTAAATGTTAGTACCGTGATTTACGAGGATGTTCATAATGCACGCCACGCCATCCATCTTTTCAATCGACTTGAATCCTTAGTATTTCTACCTACGTGTTATTTTCAGCAGGAGGTACTTCATTATTTAAAACTTCTTTCATAATTATTTAATGAAGTTATATTGGAAAATACAAATATAAACTATAAATTTACATTACAATTATTTGTGTCCAATCTACCTTTATCACAGTTAAATTAGCTAGTCATTCAGGTGCTTCTATAAAACTACTTTAGTGTATATTTTAGTGCTAAGTTACAAACGCTTTCATACAAAATTAAACGAAGTTTTGTTTTGATTAAACGATTGTTTCAAACTCTAAATTAAAAGTCGCAATTTATACAAAGTTTAAATTAACTAACTGATTTCACAAACTACTAATATTATTTTGTCTAAAACTTGTATACTTATCAACAACATTCCTAGTTACTAATATTTTCCCTAACATTATGCTTAAAATACAATACTCAAAATAAAAAAGAAATCGTGCGGTCGAGCCACCGCCAGGAACGAATTTCTTTGCTAAGTGTTTTGCATGCACAACATTTTAAGTCGAGGCATTCGGTTATTTTGGGTTTTTAATTCGAAATATTTCTATAATTTTATAGATTAAGAAGCTTATTTTCAGATATGTGTTATTCAAGAACATTAACTAGGATTACATATATAGGAAAACACGATTAAGTGAAATTTCCTCGATAGAAAAAAAAACCAAAGTTGGCTGTTATTGCTTTTTATTTTCATTTCATCCACGATATTATTACGAATTAGATGACGATATTTTTTTAAAACATAGTAAATGATAATATCTAGGATCGCTTATAAGAAAAAAATTAATCCATTCCCTAGTTTTGTTAATAACCAAAGAAATATTGTTTAGCGCTTATGTGGTTTACTTCCGAGCGCGCGGTCACTAGTGTCATCTCATATTTTCTATACATGAAGTCATTGCATCACTGTCATATTCTAACTAGCTCAGTCGTCTGCGGACGTCATCGAGGTCGGACCTATGCCGATTTTTTTCAGATCCGAATTTAAATAAATTCCTCGTAACCAATACGTAAACGGAGAGAGTGGAAACTCCTTTGGTCAAATAAAAAATATTTCAAGTGCGAGTCCGATACTATATTATGTACTTGTATATCGTAGTAATTTGACAGATTTTCAGTCTTTTTTTTAAAGTTCATTATATTCTATTTCCATATAATTTCCAACGTAAATTTTCACTTGCTGAACGGCGAAGGGAGACATTATGAGAAAACATACGTTTATTTAAAGACATGTATTTCAATAGACATTGCTTTTGAATATTACTTAACGAAATGGTTATTTTATTAATGATTTATTAATTATATTTTATATTATAATCATTGTTTATTTATAACGTCGTTCAGGGGGAAGGGGTATTTTAAAAGTCAACTTATATTTTTGACTATTTAAAATGTACTAAAAAATATAATTTGGCCGCCGCTTGGCGCAGTGGTTCAAGCGTAGGCCGCTGGGTTCACTGCATCGTGTGGTTGCGGGTTCGATTCCCGACAGGGTAAATTTCGAAAATGGCCTCTTCGTAATTTTCCCTAGTCTGGGTGACACTGGGATCATCCCCAGTCCATTGTATGGTACCCATAGTACAAGCGTTGCTTAGTTTGGGACCATACAGTTGGTGTGTTCGTCTGGCGATATTTATTTATTTGTATGTTAATAATCGTATGACATATTCGTATGACGTAATCGAATATGTCATAACATACAACAATAAAATGACATGAAAAAATATTCAAAATAAATTTTAATTTGGCACTAACACAGATGTGTAAGTAATCTTATCCGTGTCCGATATCAATTCGAATAATTTAAAATACCACCAGTTAGAGGGGATTACGTGAAAAAGGCCACTGCGGAGCTCAATATTTAGTAATATAAATAATAGTTTTAGCCCTTTTGACGTCCCACTTCTGGGCACTTGCCTCCCCTCAACACGAGAGGGATTCAGGCCATAATCCACCACGCTGGCCCAGTGCGGGTTGGCGGGATTCACATGTTTTTCGAAAATTGGTTAAATCCTCTAAGACATGCAGGTTTCATCACGATGTATTCCTTCACCGTAAGCAAGTGATAATCATAATATAGAAATTATGATTCGCACATAGATTTCGAAAAATCCAGAGGTTCGAGCCGGGGTTTGAACCCGAGACCCATTTAATATTTAGTATTAAATGGGATTTATTTTTTAAAACTGGTAACCTACCCTATAATTATATTGCTTTCAATATTTAAACACAGTTTTGTAGCGGTACCAAAAATCCATTTTAGCGCCAGTTTGCAGCCTTCTAGCCTCTGAATAAAAGGACTGTGACGTCCGGCGCTCGGACAGAGTGACATGACCAAATTATCTGGGGAACCATAGATATAGGAAGAAGCGAAAACTAGGAGTACTATACTTCATAAAACATAGCTTGATTGTTAGAAATAAAATAAGGTTTTATTTAAATTTCATATTTGATTTCTTTTTCTGGATTTATTCTCTGTCAATTGTTTAAGAAGATCAATTGTCACTCTCTTGTAATTTTTCGTTCCTTTATGTGTCAAATAAATTTACTAACTAAATTTATTATATACTAGCTGAGCCCGCGACTTCGTCCGCGTGGAATTTAACTTAACAAAAAGCCCGCTCCCGCGTTCTGAGCCCGCGTGACAGGACCCATTTTTTTTCTAAAATTAATTAACCTGCTTATAACATCAGCTATCTACCAGTGAAAGTCCCGTCAAAATTGGTCCAGCCGTTTCGGAGATACTCTTTGATTTCATGTTTTTTTTATTTGTGATTTCATGTGTTTTTATTTTTATACGCTGAACCCTAATTGTTTTTCTAAAATTAAAGTAGCCTAAGTTACTCCTTATAAGCTATCTGCCAGTGAAAGTCCCGTCAAAATCGGTCCAGCCGTTTCGGAGATTACCGGGAACAAACACACAGACAGACAGAAAGACAGACAGACAGACAAAATTTTTTTAAAACACGTTTTTGTTATGGGTGTCGTATGTACTTTCATATGCATTTAGTGAAAAGGTGTTATTTTGATATTACAAACAGACACTCCAATTTTATTTCTTTGTATAGATTTCATTTCCATCCCACTGAGCTCTGCAATAATGAGTCATAAAGAGATGCCATGACTAATATTGATATCTGCGACTTAAGTCAAAGTGATATTTATAGGGTTGTGAGGATATAAAAAAATGTCGATAGAAATTATGGACGTTTCTTGCTATCATCAATGCTAAAAACTAATATTTTAATATAAAATGACATTTATTCTCTTAAAGGAGTACAACCCAAATCCATGTCTGGATCAGTTCCTGAATCGCTAAAACAATCTTGTAAATTAATTATAAACTCTTGTTCGCAAATATTATCAAATCGGACGTCCCGCTCCCGAAATTAGATTTTATTTACTCACTATTATTTTAGATCCAGTATGCACAAATGTAAATAATGTTATGATATTAAAATATACAATAAAATTAAAAGATAAATTAAGTTTTATTTCAAATATCGTCTGTGGTCACGATGATTCATCGCCCATCACTAATTAGATCGGCATGCCCATAAAGTATGACATTGACAGGTACTGTTTGTACTATTATGAAATTCAAGACTTCATAGGCGTGATTTTACTGACAGTTGTCGCAGAGATCAAGCTATATTCTATGAAGTATAATTATGAGAATTTTTTAATCCCAAGTTGCGGACTATTATATAATATTTTGGAAAATCTGGCATATGGGTATAATTTTCTAGGTTCTTGGCGTGCCGATTACGATTATGACGTAAATTTTGGATTCCAAGATGACAGACGACCGACCTTACTATCGGTTTATAATCTAGCTAACTACCGAATTTAAGAAAATACAATTTTTCGGCATAATTCAATTTGCAATTGCCTTTGTGTTTTAAGACTTATTACCTGGTTTTTTTAAACGGAACATCTTTACTTCGACTATGTCGCGGGCACATGGAATCAGTATACTTGACGCCCAAATTTTTGGTGTAATGGGCGACTAAGGAATGATAAAAAAAATAGAACTGACTTCAATAAAACCTGCATTAAAAAGCTAGAAATGACAATTTATGTCATATGGAGTCGCTGCGCTGGTGGAATCTTTACGTTAGGACAGCTTCTTAGGTACCTACCAACTCCTACTTACTTGAATTGACACTGACTCCAAATTAGGGACCTCCAAATTTCTAGCGTTTTATTTAGCGCACCCAGTTTTATTGGAATCGATTTTTTTTTAAAGTTTTGGTCATGTTTTTAATGGTAAACTACGTATTGAATTGCTAGTAACCGTAAATAGTCCATCTCCCAAACTACTGAACCGATTTTGGTGAAATTTATATGGGTCCTACAAGTATCAATAAATAATAATATAAACAATAAAAAATATCAAATAAATAAATATTATTTCAAATTGGTTTATAAATGACGGAGATCTGAGGTAGTGACGTGATCTAACATACATAAAAAACAACTGAACTGAGAACTTCTTCCATATTTTTATTTCTGTTAAAAAATAACTATTTAGACTGCTCCATAGATTTCCGTAGTGCCGACGTAATGACGTGGCTAGCGAGCGCGAGTGTCAGATAGGCCAAAACTGATATTCATTTTTCTGCACACAGCGCCTTAAGTTTTTCGATGTGGTACTAGCCATTCACCTGATTAACACTTATGCCATCTAGTTGATTTTAAGAGAACTTATTCACAGTGGACTTTACAAAGTTACGTATATGAGTATCAAGCAAGCGTGACGATTTCACTCCCACCGCAAGACGCATAAAGGAACTCCGTTCCAAAAAATCAGCAACTAACAAATCATTAACTTAAGAGCGATGCTCTTGTCGGTGGAGTTTTTTCATTAACTGCGATTTTCTCCCAGTTCCTTGACCATTTGATACGACACGGCATTCACTTTTTCCTTCACTTGGTCGAAATAGCTTCTCCTAGGTCTTCCTCTTCCCCTCTTGCCTTCTATCTTCCCTTCTATGATTTTTTTCATAATAGCGGCATGTCGTCTCAAATGCCCGATCATCTTTCCCCTTCTATTTTTAATGCTGGTCAACAGGCTTCTCCTTTCATCTACTCTCTCTAGTACTTCTTAGTTTCTTTATCTTTTCCGTCCAGCTTATTCTTACATCCTCCTCCAGCACCACATCTGTCATTTAACAACAAATAACTCCGCTCAAAAATATCGAAGAAGAACGAACAAATACCTTACCAAAATATTTTAGTACAGAGAACTGCGGAGCAAACAGTCGTATCATGCGCATAATTTACATGGCATAATATAAACCGGGGGTTGAGTACGTAAGCCGGCGGCTCCTCGTGTGAGCCATCAACTCTCCGGCACAACCAAAGGTCTGAAGTTAATTAGCCCCACAAGCAATTTCAACGCGCTCGGTATGTACCGGGACGCCCCGCTCCCTCGTAATTAACCGGGATTATTCTGTCGTGAAGGCTCTCATAACATTTACATAAGGATAAAAAAGCACGGTAAGAATCTCGTTATAGTAGCGGTTGGCAACACAGTAACGAATGAAGAAATAATTGTTAACGTTGCCGTGTGGTACAATTGAATATTTTGCGAAAATGTTAGATACGAATAAAAAAATAAGTTTACTATTTTTATATACTGTCACAGCATAGACAATACTTAAAGGCCATCATTCACAGTGGCAGACAGTTGTGGTAAGTACCTAAAGTTTCATTTTTTTTTACCCACGTAAAGTAAGTAATCTGTTCTGGCGGCCAAAATTAAAATACAATAGTGAGGTCTTCAACAGAGTAACGGGTTTTGTCAATCTATTATCTATATTTAAATTTCGAACTGTAGTTAGTACCTACGCGGCCGTAATTGGTAGACGTTTCATTATTTTCGTAATAAGGAGGAGTTCCAAATACGAATTTGACAGCAATGAAAGCGCCTGATAATCGGGCGCAGCTGGCTGGAACCGAGATTACTAAAGATTAATCGCGAAATAGACATTGCGTCGTGCGAATAATAACGGCAGTTCCTACAGAAACTCGAACTCGGGCGAATAGTTACACACCGAATTATCTCTTTGTGTCATCAATAATTTGGCATTCGAAAGAATAAGATTAAATGTGGTGTAACTATACAACCGCTAATCCACATTTATTCATAAGGGGAAGAGTTTTTTATATATAGTATTAGGTACCTCAGGTTTTAAAATTTAGTGCCTTGTAACATAGAGTGTATGAAATGAACTATTCTCACCAATCGTTGAAGCACGCACAGTTACATTTTGTGACCTAAGTTGTTGAAACTTAGAAAACACATAAAATCGTCAGTCAATTGTGAAATTTGAGTAACAAATTAAACGATTAGTAAAATTTTTCAGAAACAAGCGAAACCCGTGATTGTACACAACATGGATATGTATATGCCTACATAGTACATACTGACAAGTGGCGTATACAGATTATATACAAAAGCGAAATGAGAAAAGCTTCAGACATACGAGTACTTGTGATCTCGAGTTCGACTAAACGTAATCATATTTTCCTTTGAAATACAATAATACTTTTCTCGTGATCGGCATTATTACTCTCAAGCCGACTCGAGAGGTAGATTATGGTATAAGTATACACAACGTATTAAACATTGTTGAAATAATGTACATTTATTGTTTTCTTATATTTACGCGAATACTACACATTGAAATAAAACTATGTTACGGATTTTATCGCGTTTATTTAGTTTATGTTCCCGACGTTTCGGCTGCTTTACAGAAACCATGGTCACGGGGGGACTGAGGTGTTAGACGTCCTGATGTCATAGTTAATAACTGGGGTACCCAGTACCTCCTCAATACCTCCTACCTAAGACACTGTGAGCACTTTCTGCGTGGATCGGACCGCGAATAACTACCCAGTTATTAACTATGACATCAGGACGTCTAACACCTCAGTCCCCCCGTGACCATGGCTGCTGCAAAGCAAACGAAACGTCGGGAACATAACAAACTAAATAAATGCGATAAAATCCGTAAAATAGTTTTATTTCAATAACTAGCTGTGCCCGCGATTTCGTCCCCGTGAAATTTAACTTAACAAAAAATTCGGGATTATTCATCCCCTATTTTATCCCTTTGGGGGTAGAATTAATCAAAATCCTTTCTTAGCGGATGCCTACGTCATAACATCTACCTGCATACCAAATTTCAGCCCGATCCGTCCAGTGGTTTGGGTTGTGCGTTGATAGATCACTATGTCAGTCAGTCAGTCACCTTTGAGTTATATATATGTTATGTTATATATATGCAGAATTATCCATGGTATTTCCAGATGATTCTCATTGAATTCCTATTCGTTGGCACCTATATGGTACCTATTGGTACCTATATGTCACCGCCTGAATAATACTGAAAAGTTTCGTTGTAATTTTATTCTTTACATATTTCAGCAAGTGTTGTTGCTGAAATAAAATAATGAAATATCGTCACCGCAGAAATGGGGTTGCGCCTGTTGACAACTTTTGTTCACATATCTATTATATCACGTTGCAATTATTGTAATACAACACAAGGTTAAATTTTTACATCGCGTATTTTATTAAATCCTAGGAAAAAAGAATAGAAATGTTACTTTAACAAAGCGTGTTTAACGCTGATATTTAAGCTGGTGATCACATGGTGATTTTGATTTAGATAGTCACACTTATCTTTACTACCTACCAGACTGAGAAGGTGATTAATACGAGTAAATCCAGTATCAAGATCCAAGCACCACGATAGAATTAGACTCGCTGAAAGATGCAAGTTATGTGTTCGATAAATAATAATTATTGAGGTACCTGTATTAATTTCAGATTTCCTTGAAAATGTAACACGTTGTATAAAGACCCGGATGTACTCGTATATCGATTATCAAACAATAGTTTATCTATTGCGTCTGCTTATGGTCGCTTTTAGGTTGAAATAAGTAGTGTCATGTGAAACAACCTTTCATATATAGTACCTAATGTGCCTTAACATAAAAGTCCCGGTTACGTTGAAGCGATATTAAAGATGGTTGAGGAAATTAAGAATTTCCTTCTTGGCTACGATGCAATGTACCTCCTACGTAGATAAGCCGTGGAAAGGACCGCTCCAAAATGACGGTTATTGCTTTGATAATAAGAAAAAAAATTCTTAAACAAACAATGTCTTTTATTGTAATCACTGGGATTTAAAAATTACATTCTTATGAGTAAGTTTACTATACACATTTTTTTTTGTTTTTAAAAGGATTACTAGCAATGTGAGTTTATCATATTACTCGTACTCCCGTTAGCCCCTCAAGCTAAGCTAATTGTTTATGTTAGGAGTGGGCACACGTCAATAGTTTAATGGCCAGGATGGGGATAGATCCCCGAGTTAGAACTCGGAACCTCTCATCTACGAGGGCTGCCCCTCTAACCACTAGACTATTGACGCCTTGATATGATTGCATATACCTATATCCTGGGACCTGGGAAATAAATACGTCAGTTGGACGTATTGCGATTCGAATTTGAGTCGAATCGAGCAATAGTTTTTAGCAGAGTTGCCCCAGAGTTGCCCCAGAGTTGCCCCAGAGTTGCCCCTAGTGGATTGATAGGCAGTTGGCGCCCCACCTGCAGAAAAGTAGTACACTTTATCCCAACAAACCTTGTTTTATATCGATTCTGCCGTTGAGTGGAGAATTACCGACGAAATCACATGACTTATGTGGGATCACGTTGTTTGTTAGGTCAGTGCAGCACTTTAATGCGTCACGTTCTCACTCTGTAAGCGCAATTAGTTCGATGTGCTATTAGCCCAGGAGGCGGTTGCTGGAAAGTGAAATTTTTTGAAAAGCAATGTTTTCTGGTTAACTATAGGTCGGTTTAGTTGACATTGTAATTAGGGGCACTATTTTTAAAACGATACGAATGTCATAATAATAATATATATTATGATAGTTTTTTCCATTCATGTTGGCAGTATGATTGTATACTAGTTACGGTAGAAAGGTATTGACAACTCGATGCGTGTTTGACATGTAAGTGAGACACGGGTTTATAAAAATACTAGCTGTGACTTCGTCCGCGTAGTATTTTACTTAACAAAAAAATCGGGATTATCGGGATTAAAAGTATCCTATGTGTTAATCCCGGTTATAAACCATCTGTGTTCCACATTTCATCCAAATCCGTTCAGTATTTTTTGCCTGAAAGAGTAACAAACATACATCCACACTCACAAACTTTCGCATTTATAATATTAGTAGGATAAAAAGTCAGTAAACAAGCTTAGCCTATAGATGCCTGCAATACTAACCACATTGCTCGCATGTTTCCGACATGAAGGGGGTGGGATAGAGGGAGGGGAAGGGCGGATTGGCTTCCCACTCTCTCAATCGGCGTACGAAATGCAGCTATAAAAAAAATATAATAATATTTTTTTTTTTATTACGCCGAGCTTCTGTGCGAGGTTGGTACTGCCCTGGTTGGCCCAGCCCTTATATGAGCTGTAGCCAATTCAGCTTGGCTCTATACCACCACATTAAAATAAGGATCGGTACTTGCTAGGTAAAAATTACATTCAAAATTACACAAACATCATGCATATTTGACGACCGCTTGGCGCAGTGGTTCAAGCGTAGGCCACTCGGCTCACTGCACATGGTGGTTGCGGGTTCGATTCCCGCTGGAGTAAATTTCGGAAATGGCCTTTTCGTAATTTGTCCCGGTCTCGGTGTCACTGGGATCGCCCTCAGTCCATTGTGCGGTACCCATAGTACAAGCGTTGCTTAGTTTGGGACCAAACAGTTGGTGTATCAGTGTGGCGATATTATTATGATTATATTTATTCTTGGTTTATCCAGCTATATCAAACCTTGTTTGTAAATAAATAAATTAATACCAAATATATATTTGCCGCCCGTTCTTAGTCTACGTACACATATCGGCAATCCCGTGGAACTGATTGCTCGTCACTCCGCAACGCTGGCCCCGGAGAGGATAAATTACTGCAGCAGTATTTCAGTGTCACATCCTTACTAATATTATAAATGCGAAAGTAACTCTGTCTGTCTGTCTGTCTGTCGCTCTTTCACGCCAAAACTACTGAACCGATTTCAATGAAATTTTATACACAGATAGTCTAGAGCCTGAGAAAGGACATAGGCTACTTTTTAATGCGAAAAAAGAGTTTTAAGGGGTTGAAAGGGGGGATGAAAAGTTGTATGGAAGTATCTCATTTTAGAGCTAGAAGCTTGAAACTTATTTGTCAGGCTGTTGATTCGACTTCTATATTAATAATTCCGTTCAGGGGTACGGTAGACTCGATTGAAACCTTACCAGAATAATAAAACATGAAAAAATAATGATTTCGAGTCGACAACATATATCGGCAAAATTCGGATTGTCGAGTACTTTGTTAAATTCTAACGGTGCAAAAGACAATATTTCGCCATATTGGCAGTTCCGTCAAGTTTGGCACAGTACCGCTATATTTTCTATGAACGAATCCCTGTCAGTTAGTGTCAGTGTTCTCAATGTGTAAATGAGTCTTTATTCGAAATATCTATTAAACTGGGTGGGCCATATTTTTTAAGAAAGAAGAAGAAGATTGAGCTTTCAGAACAAACAAATTCAGTCTTCATGTTTTTAGGGTTCCGTAGTCCCTACGAGGAACCCTTATAAGATCATCCAGTCCGTCCGTCCGTCCGTCCGTCTGTCTGTCCCAACCCGTCAGTCACAGGGTCATAACTTCTGACGGATGTTGATGTAATTTGGTACAAAAATACTTTAAGAGTAGATCTCACTTTCAAAAATATAAAATGTAGCAAAATTACTTTTTTTGAGGTACCTCCCCGAACATCGAAAAAGGGGCAATTTTTTTTTTTAGTTACCCAAGCATGTGGGGTGACGTTGAAAAGGTCTTTTCAAATAAAATGATGTTTTCATACAACATTTTATCATCAAAAATTCCGTTTGCGAGATTTTCAACTTTTAAAGATTAAATCAAAATTCCGTAATGAATTCCGACACTTCTTACATTTTTCTATTGCAAGAACATTAATAAGATTATGCAGTCGAAAATGGATACATTGTTCACCAATTTCAATGAAATAACATCAATAAATTTATATTTTGTGTTAATACGTGTATTTCTGAAGTGTTTATGCACGTGGATAGATGTCGGTAGTAGTCTATAAACAACAGTGGGTAAGATTTTTTACGAAAAAAATATCGACACTTCTTACATTTTTATGTTGCAAAAATATGAATAAGATTATGCTGACGAAATTGGATAAATTGTTAATAAATTCTTATTAAATAACAGCAATAAATGTATGTTTTATGTTCATTAGTCTATTTCTTAGTATTTAATGGTGTCGATAGATGTCGGTAGCAGTATGTATACAAATTTAGTATCTATTTCAACCTGGGGTGAAATTTTAAACAGATTACCTTCGATGAATCGAAACCCTTCATTGTGCATAGCTCGACATGGCACTTGGCGACTTTTTTTCGTATTCATTTCAATGGACAATGCTATACGAATCTATGCCTTGCCTAATATTCCTTGAAAACCGATAACTACAAAAATATCTACCTAAGTTTTGTAAAAGATTGTGTATTATGAGTCACATTTCACCCGAGCGAAGCCGGGTTTTCATCTATATATATAACTCAAAGGTGACCGACTGACTGACTGACTGACATAGTGATATATCAACGCACAGCCCAAACCACTGGACGGATCGGGCTGAAATTTGGCATGCAGGTAGATGTTACGGCGTAGGCATCCGCTGAGAAAGGATTTTGATTAATTCTACCCCCACGGGGATAAAATAGGGGATGAAAGTTTGTATGAAACTTTGACAATTAAATTCCACGCGGACGAAGTCGCGGGCACAGCTAGTATGAATAATAATAACACTTATTCACTGGTTTTTTTAATCAAATATTTATCTTGTCCTAATCTAAATATATATAACTCAAAGGTGACTGACTGACTGACTGACTGACTGACATAGTGATCTATCAACGCACAGCCCAAACCCCTGCACGGATCGGGCTGAAATTTGGCATGCAGGTAGATGTTATGACGTAGGCATCCGCTAAGAAAGGATTTTGATTAATTCTACCCCCAAGGGGATAAACTAGGGGATGAATAATCCCGAATTTTTTGTCTAGTTAAATTACACGCGGACGAAGTCGCGGGCACATAATTATATAATTTTAGCCCTTTTGACATCCCACTCCTGGGCACGGGCCTCCCCTCAACACGAGGGGGATTCAGGCGATATCTTGTCCTGAAGGAAATATTTACCTTCATCGCTATCACTAAAATACTATAATAACTATACTCTTCATTTTGCAAACAACTTGATCATATTTACTTTACATCATTACAGTTTTTCATTCAACGTATAAATCCGATCCGTTCTAGATCCCAAGTTAGTACTTACACTTTTGTGCCATAAAGATCAATCTATAGATTTCTTTTTATAGCGTCTTTTTAAATAAGTTTTCTTGAATTTAGAAGTAGCCGAGTTTTCTCAGTGACATGAGGATTTTTAGAAAAAGACGCCGATTTAATTACCATTAAACTAAAGTATAAACGACAAAGAAGCAAATTAAACATTTGGGGCTCGAGGGATTTATAGCTCAAAAGGTATTAAGTAGGAGAGATTTGTGGTTTATTGGCTTAGATGTATCTTAAGACATGAGCAGATCGTACCTTCTTAAGATTAGGTACTCTTTTGATACCAACCTATCTTAAGAAACCGTTCTAGTCTAAATATATATAACTCAAAGGACTGACTGACTGACTGACTGACATAGTGATCTATCATCGCACAGCCCATACCACTGGACGGATCGGGCTGAAATTTGGCATGCAGGTAGATGTTATGACGTAGTCATCCGCTAAGAAAGGATTTTGATTCATTCTACCCCCAAGGGGATAAAATTGGGGATGAAAGTTTGTATGAAACTTTGTCAATTAAATTCCACGCGGATGAAGTCGCGGGCACAGCTAGTATTACATATACCTAACACAATAATGGTAATAAGTAGTACGTCAGCTTCAGCTTTTAGAACAATATTGGGTCAAAGATCGCTACGTTAAGTATTTCAATACTCAACTTCGATTTCCAGGATTTTTTCTCTTTGTTTCTTTCGAAGTAAAATTTCCGCTCCTCTAAGCTTGACAGTTAAAAATTCTGATGAGCCACGTTTGAAAGCCACATCTCGAACAGCCTTCTTAATTTTACCTTTGATAAAAATACCGGGAATCGGTATCGGTTTGCGTCTAACGTCATCAACTAAGCCTCTTTATATGTAGATATACTTTTGACGTCATGTATTATGTGCAGAGATTATTATTACGAGTATAAGTATCAATGAATGCCGTCCTACGACAATTCCCCCTTTGATCTATAGAAAGTATTTTGTAACGTGTATACTTAATGTCATTTGTATTCTTACATACAAACAAAATAATCTCATCTCATCAGACATAGTGTAATATTATCTTTATTTCCTATAGTTACCATAAAAGTCAAAATAGAGTAAAGAGTTACTACATATTATTCTTAGCTACCAAGATAAAATCACACACAAATTGCGCTAATTGTGCTCTCTTGTTACGTATGAGGTAAGAGCCATCATCAGCCCGACTTGGGTGAATGACGCACATATAACGAATGGGGAGTCGTTCAGACACATTATAATATTAAGTAGGTATATTATAATGTCTGACATTGCCACAGGGATGAGACACATCAAAAGATGCAGATGCCATCGTATTATTTCACATTGTGTTCTAATCTTGCGTTTTGTTGTGCAGCGTAAATTCCTCCGAGGCATGCACTACAGATGCCACCGCATTCGTCTTCCTTATCATCAACTATTAAAAAGGTACAATATCCTTACTTTAAAATCTAGACGGTATCAGCTAGAAGCGACTATGCTTCATACTATATGCCATAATAAAGTTGATTGCACTGAAATTATTAACAATTTATATTATGTTATTCCCAGAACTGTACATCTACGTAAAGCAAGGGCGCGCAGGCTATTCGCTATTGGAACCTGTAGGACCAATGCGGGCGTGCGCGCTCCTCTGCGTAGACTCGTTGAAAATTATAATAACCGATTCGAGGAAATTGATATATTTGTTCTGTCTGCATATAAATTTAAAAAGAGAGTTATTGAGTTGCTCAGTGGTGAGGAAGATGAAGCTAACTGAGCGGCTCACTCGCTCCCTTATTATTATATTATTATTATTACTCTGTTTTCCTCTTTTGTATGTTTTCATTATGCACTATTGATTTTTATTACCTATTGTTTTGCTTTCCCAATTCTGACGTGCGCTTGACTATCTTTTTGTTTTAAACATAACTTTAAACTACCTAACGCATCTGTCTACCCTATTTAACACTGTGTGTGCTACCTGAGGAAAATGTAGTTGATTGTGCATTTGTGTATCCTGTACTTAACTAAAACTGTGTTTCAACTGCCATAATGTACAATTGTTTGTTTTCCCAAATAAATAAATAAATAAATTTACCAACTAGGGTACGACCTCTGAACTTTGGATATAAGCAGGTATATAAAAGCCCCCAGACTGATTTAATAATGCTACCAGATTATTGTTTTTACTAGAAGAATATTTTAGTTAATTCATATACCTACTTAAATACGTGAGCAAACAAATGTCGAGAGGTGGCGCGCGCGCAATAAGTAATTATAAACTTTCGTCGTTTCGTTTACACTGAGCGAAGAAATAAATGCGGCGTAGCGCAGCTTCTTTCAATTTCAAATTATCGTGAATACAATTTACTACACTGTTATAATATAAACAAAATATTTCCTAAACCACTTGTCGATTTATGTAAACTGTGAACTACGTAAACGAAATTGCGGCGAGCTGGCATTCTATACACCGGGTGACGTAACGCGACGCGAATGTGATTTGATCGGTTAGGAAGGAATTTTGCTGTGAAATCGAGGGTTTCATCGGGCACCCTTTTAAGGTCGACGTTGATGTCCGTAAACTCATAAATATAATGCTTTTTATTTTTTATTTTTTTTATAAAGATTACTAGCAATGTGCGTTTATCACATTACTAGTATTCCCTTTAGCCCCATCCAACCAACTAAGCTAATGCTTGTGCTAGGAGTGGGCTCACGTCAATAGTTTAATGGCCAGGATGGGGATCGAAGCCGGAACCTCTTAGCTACGAGGACGGCACCTCTAACCACTAGGCTATTGACGCTTCAACGCTTTTTGTACAGTATACTCGCATACGACTGTCCACGTTTGTAAGATTAGTGTGAGACTCAACCGGTGCCGGAGACCTAGACTTTCCCCTCCCTCTGTCCTACTCCCCCTTTAGGTCAACAACATGCGAGCGATGCCTTTGGTATTATAAGCTGGCGGGTCGTACGTTTGTTTACCGATTATACTGCTATAAAAACATATGATTTTTTACAAGAAACAATTATATTTATTTTTAAAGAACATCTGATTTCTGAAGGTGAAACAAAAAGGGTATACTATGTTTTTGCAATTTAACTTTGTAAATCTCAAACTTTCGGCTTTGTGGGACAGTTGATGTACTAAAAGTTTTGTAGACTTGTGAAATCGGTCAACAGCTGTAGTCCAATAACACCTTTTGTTTTTCAAGTTCCCTCCAAAGCTGATGGTTTTAGAATTACAAAGTTAAGTTAAGAAAAAAAAAGTATACCCATTATGTTTCACCTTGTATGTAGGACGAACTAAACTGATATTAGCAAAACAATTTAATGATTGACGTCGTTTCCGTAAACATCTAAGTTCGAAGAACTCTTTTCATGTTTATAAACAACTTGTATTTTAGAAACGAAATGTGACAGAATTTTTCTTTGAAGAACTTCGCCTGGCATTTGAGTACAAAGCGTTTGGTACGTTCTTTTAATCGGATTATGTAAAGTTAGGGTTGGTGTGTAATGATAGCATCGAAGTCCGTGTTTATAGTCGCGGGTGGAGTAGGCACAGTCGCACCAGTCGCCTCGCGCCTCCCTCCGGCAACAGGTAGCTTTATCACCTGCCTGACGTCACAGCGCCGTGACAAGCCGTCCTTATAGCCTGTAGACAGAGACTTCTAAATACGTAATAATGTTAGACTTTAAATCGGTCACCCGGCTCGCCAACATTTGAGCAGTCATTTTATAAATTCGCGTTTTATTACGTGTTGAACCGTAATGTTAATTATAAAGAAATGAAGACGAAACGTTAAAAAATAGTACATTGTTACACAAGGGGTGAATGTAACTTATTTTGGCCCGAGACGTGGTTTGGCGTCTGAGCGTAGCGACAAAATAAGTCTTTCACCCGAGGTAAACACTGCGCTTTTCATTACGCATACAAGGAAAGTAAAAATAAAAACAGGAATTGGCTAAAGAAATAATACAAGGAAGTATGAACAATACTCAACAACTCGAAAAAACAAATGAAGATCGGATTGCCACCTATTTTGTTTTTTTTTTCATTTTCGGCCAATCATTATTTAGCCATTATTTTTCATTTTCATCTATAAATATTCGGCCCCAATCTAAGTTATTTTAAAGAAGTTGTTGAAACAAAATTATAATTAAGTCATTTAAAAATAGAATATATTCTTTAATTAATACTTAACTTCATGTTATTTCAATTTTAAATCGCGCTGTAATTGAGTGACTGTAGGAAAAGTTGGAACATGGTTCCATAGAAATGTGAAAATGGAACTAGTTTTTTTTAATTACTTTACAGCTGTCAGTTGAAAGCGATTCTCCCTAGGGCGGAAAAGTATTACTTTCAACTCGCTCCTCAGGCAACTTCAGACCTACTTTCCGAGTATGAGTAATGAAAATATTATTAAATAATCTATTCATTTTCGTATAGCATCTCAATAGACGTTGTATAGTTCTACTGAACTAAGTAATCTTAGTTGTGTGCAGATTGTTTGTTCTTAGAATCTTCTGTTCAAAATTAAGGAAAAACACACCAACTACTCAATTAAATTGGGTTAATTGGGACTCTATATCTACATTATCCCGTTCTGTTTTCCAATTCACATCACAAATTAATAATTCGCTATACAATGATACGACAGGTAAACGCACTTTAGTAGGTACACAGATACGTAATAAGAGCTTATTAATGTCTCATTACCGAGTAAAAGCCTCGTACAGCTTTGAAGTTTGAACAACGAGGAGAAACAGGCGGACCGCGTAATCACCGCGCCTGAACGGCAAATATTAACAGGCGTACGTAATTTATTCCTTATATCGTCTTTATTAATGTCCTTTTTTACTTTTACATGGCGCTTACATAAGTAAATACCGAGGCTCCAAGATCTGAAAGCCTAACCAATCAATTGATAGTTTACTTTCTGCCTCTCAACATCTATTGACTACGCTCCAGCTGTTTTTGTGACTGATTATACTCTAATAATTAATACCTACTTTAATTATAACACAATCTTAGGTGACTCATGGATCTTACGAACAATTTATAATCGATATCAAGCGTTTATAATAATTAACAATAATTAACAATCAACAGACCTGACCTATGTATGACCTCCATTTTTGCTGAACCCACCCTTTTTCAAACACAAAACAGCTTCAATCCGATCTCGATAATGCTGGAGATCCCTTGACCTTTATAAAGTTGGTCAGCAGTGCACGGTATCTGTCTTCCGGTCAGGCACCCCGGTAAAAGTATTCCGAGGACGGTGACGTCACACCGCCCACCTGCAATATGCGTGCAGATAAATCTTTTATCAGATTATCTGGTGCAATACAATGCAGTAGAATGTAAGTAATTTATTGAATAACTTGGGTAAGGTTATACAACTGCGCACCGCACTACTACCATCTTGCAGCATCAATAGCCTAGTGGTTAGAGGAGCCAGCCTCGTAGCTGACAGGTTCCGGTTCGCGACCGATCATTGACGTGATCTCACTTCTAATATGTCATCAATATCCCAGATGACCACAATTTATCAAAGGATGTAACATGTATTTCATATCTAGTCTATTTGTAGAGCATGGGTAGGTATAATCGGTGGACATCCATTGCTCCATTCAAATATCCGGTGCAAAAATAGATTAGTTATCTACACAGTCAGTACATATCTATTTATAAAACACTGATATCAACCAAGATATGGTAGAACTTGCAGTGACTATATACTCGTATCTAAGATTACTACTACTAATACTAAGTCCCTTTAGCAGGTGATTCTTTGGACCTTTTTTGCAGTTTTGAATTTCTACACTAGAATCTTCAAAAATCTCTCTCTGAACTGCAATGTTGAAACACTAGAATAGGCACTAAAACGAACCAAAACTCATAATCATTCTATATCTCACGTTTTTAATTAATTTAAAGCACGCGCGATGTTTAGAACGAAGCAGAAACATTTGCAGAGGTGTTGTTTGTTTTTTTGTGGCGCACATAGTAAAAGACAACTTGAGATTTCCCCCGGGATGACCTGAGCTCGGTGCTCACTGCAAACCTCTGATCGTACCCGAATCCTAGACACAGCTCCATGTGTACCAGAGCATTCCAAAAATAGCTTTAAGTATATATAAATAACTCTCATTATTATGCTAACATTTTGTAGCATTAACTAAGACTTATATTAAAACCGAATCTTGAATATAACACTAGATTTTGTCCGCCGGTTCGCTTGTGAATGTTGAAAACAGCGCCTCGTGCCACGTCCAACTAAGAACCATACCAAGATACCGTAAAAACAAAAAAACATCAAAATCGGTCAAGTATTAGGTAGACGCACACCGGAATTTTATATATAGAAATGACCCACTTTTTTAATGTGCTGTTGATGTTATCAACCTTTTGTAACGTAATGGCATACTTTGATAAGACTATTGTTCGTGTGATTAAAGTCTATGGGAAAAAATAAGATGTTTATTTTAGGTTACTTGCGTGTATATTCATTACTAGCTGAGCCCGCGACTTCGTCCGCGTGGAATTTACCTAAACAAAAAAGCCAGCTCCCGCGTTCTGAGCCCGCGCGACAGGACCCATTTTTTAAAATTTTGTTTTTCTAAATTAAAAGTAGCCTAAGTTACTCCTTAAAACATCAGCTATATGCCAGTGAAAGTCCCGTCAAAATCGGTCCACCCGTTTCGGAGATTACCCGGAACAAACACACAGACAGATAGACAGACAGACAATTTTTTTTTAAATCGCGTTTTTGTTATAGGTGTCGAATGTACTTTCATATGCACTTAGTGAAAAGGTGTTATTTTGATATTACAAACAGACACTCCAATTTTATTTATTTGTATAGATTTAGACCTAAAATGTGCGTTGTAGCAACATACCGGCATTCAACTAGCGGTATCATAAAACAAGAATCATCGTCATATTGAAGTAATAACATGTAGGTACCGCTTACAGCTACCGCTTACATCCCCCTTGCAATGAGGGGAGGCCCGTGCCTTATACTACTACTACTTTACTATACTTTCGGTACAGTTTTAATACTCGTACTTTCCTCTCGCCCATAAGACACGTGACTGAAATGTTGTGCGATGTATGCAGTACGGTAATTAATCGAATTCATAGAAATTGAAGTAGTTTCGTATTAGCGTAATCAGTGCACTTAGATGCCTTAGTTTCCCCTAAGATTGTAAGCCACGTTTGAAGTGTGCAAGAAGCCTTATAAGTTGGGTATCGACTTTGTCACGTGGGTCTCAACACTCTCAACAGGTAGTGAGTGCGGTGTCGTGACGGCCAGTAATTATGGAGTCGTGCCGTGCTAATGTAACGTCTGACTGTCTCACGGTCTGTGGGTCTATCGGTCTGTCCGGTGCGCTGCCCGCCCATTAGAACCGTAAATACGTAATTAGGCTGCTGATTGACGTGATTGGATCAGTTAATTGAGTTGGACTGAACATTTAATGCAGTTAGCTATAGTATTGTAGTTACGTATTCCGACCTCTACGAAGATAATCCGTGAATTTTGGCTTCTCAGTAATAAATAAATACTTACGTTATACCTAATAAAACTCATAAAGGATTTCGAATCAATCTCAGATCTTGAATAGGATTTCAAACTTCATTAAATTATTAAATTACTTCATTTAAATAGAGATACAAGTTTTAGTGTTGGTAATGAGGTTTTAACGTTATTTTAGACGAAAAACATTCGTAATCCATTTAACATTAATGAATATTTCATTTTGCAAAAACCTCACAGTATTTAAGCTCTTTCCAACAGATTCAATTAAAATTTGAACATAAATGCCGCAAATAAATTAATCCGCAGCAGAATTTGCAAACACAGATTTTTTTAAATAAGTACAGCCACACTACTCACCAATATTACATGTGGGAATATATTAGCAACATGAAAAATCAATAAAAAAACAATTATTATTATTTAGGTACCTATACGATATATAAATGTTGATATTATTGAATAAATTCATTCTACTCCAAGATAGATAAATCGTTTACCAGCGCGCGTGTCGCAGGTGAATCAGCTGTCGAGTCTGATAGATGAGATCGTTGAGCGAACCCACAATCTGGCGCGTCTTCTCTATATAAAGAACAAATTGTAATCTAACACAATACGTTCTCATACTTGTAGAAAATACTTTGTATGATAAGTTTTCACAACAATTTACATTCCTTTAAAAAAAATTGTTCATCATTAGTTTCCGCAAACATCGACGAATGTTTCCCGCTACCACTTGTTTACGCGAGCTTTCTGCTCAAGCAAACACAGGTGAAGTATTATGTCAATCATTATGGTGCGGAATGCGCGGGTCGGCGCGGGCGAGCCGCCAGCTCTGCGGCAGTCGAGCGCTGGCCGCTACGCGGGCAACCGCGCCACCCACCGTAGCTCCGTAGCCGTAGCCTCGTAGCGCTACGCGAACTCAGACGGGCGTAGCATGCGTGCGACCCAAAAGTGATACGAGTAAACTCTTTAACTTCAGCTTTTGTTATAATAAAAAAAAACAAAGTTTTAAAAGTTTCTGGCATCTTATCACGCCTGAAGTTATTCCTAAAAGGCTTAAGTAGGTATACGAAAGCTTACGGAATTTTTAAATCTTCACAACTTTTGGAACATAAGTTTCAATCTGCTTTCCAATTAAAATTATAGTTTAATTTTCCATAATTGTAATGTATATGTTGAAAGCGTATTTCTCGTAAACTATAATTTAACATAACTATCGTCCGATAATTAAGTATTCCATGGTTGACCTAACAAATTGCGCGGTCAACCGCAGCGTATTATAAATCGTTAACGAAGAATTAAGATTTATTGAGGAGACCGACCCGAGGCAATCAACCCAAAACGATCGTGCCTAGGAAGCGTTATCTATTCGATAAATTAACATTCCAATTTATTAAGTTGTTAAAACCTATTCTAATTCACAATAGATATATAAGAACTAAGTTCAGGATATTATTATTTGCGCTAAGATATAAACCTAAATATCTGTATCTAAGTAGACACCGACGTCATCTAGCTAACAAAAAATCCTTTATATTTCGACCTTTACAAAAATACATTCAACTTGTTTGTACAAATGTCCAGAATCAAACGACCCTCATACATAAATTACGTTTCTATTTGGGCCACCGTAAAGAACTGAGGGAACACTTATCCCGCCAAATCCTCCATCTGATGTTGTAAGTGGCGTTAATCCCCCGCCGACACGGTAACTAAGCCTCTTTACCACAACATTTGAATAAAAAGTGTCATTGTATCTTGTCACCGGCCTGGTTTATTAAACTGGATGGATGTCTCAAAAATCCATCTGTTCCATTCCTCTTTAGATCGACAACGTGTGAGCAATGCCTTTGGTTTTACAAGCATCTACAATACATAATGGGTATACTTTTTTTTTCAAAACTTAACCTTGTAATTCTTAAACCATCAGCTTTGGAGGGAACTTGAAAAACAAAAGGTGTTATAGGAATACAGCTGTTGACCGATTTCACAAGTCTACAAAACCTTTAGTACTTCAACTGTCCCACAAAGCTGATAGTTTGAGATTTACAAAGTTAAGTTGCAAAAAAATAGTATACCCTTTTTGTTTCACCTAGTATATACTACGGAAACTGCTTAAGATCAGGCGGGCCGTAGGCTTATTATTTGTCGACTTTGTTATACAAAAATAATACCTACGTGTTTTAATTACGATCATATTTTTTATAACATCTCGTTCTATACCCGATATTCCTTCTATCCGGAGTAATTTTTCAGACTTTGGAAGCATTCTGCAGTTGTCATTTACCATTTCTTAACGACCACCTGTAACCCAACCGAAACATACACACCTAATATCAAGTCAGTAGTGTAACGACGGGTTTCAATTAACAAATCAGGTTGCTTGTTAATATAAAATTTATTATAATATTTACTTTTAATACATTTATTTAAAAAAATATTTTTATATTCAAATACACTTCCTATCTTAGTGGTCCCCCGGTTGTGACTGCCAGCGCACCGCAGAGCTTTTAATTTCGAAATTAATCTTTTTCTTAAATTTAAATATTCTTGTCGGCCAGGAACGCTTATTGCCAGTGGCTAGTGCGCCGACATGGACCTCCTTACAGTAGGTAATAATCATGATCAAAGTTGCTAAAATATCGTGATGAGCGGGTCAGTGGCTCTCAAGTTTTCGCTTATTTATCTATAGATGAACGAACACCAATATACCAAACATTTATGTCTCAATCATAAATTATATCTGAAGTTTGCGAGACAAGCAATATCCTGAATCTGAAAATGTAATAAAAACTTTCAATCCGAATCGTAAATATTAGTGGGTGCCATGGATTTTCGAAGTCGATATGACACTAGGTGATATGTTTTTATGAACTGTAAAGTGTGTCAGATGGATTCGTGTGAACTCTGGGCATGTGAGGGGTGAAGTCGGCATGGCGGGGAACATACGGCACCTCTCCACTCACCATCATGAGCCGGAGTCTGCCAGTTCGGTGAGTCACAACAATGGTTCACTCTCGAAATGACTAGCAATATCCACTACAGCTAAACCGTATATTGTATCTACCCTAGTGAAAGGTTCCAGGTTCGATCCCCAATTCAGCCATTAAGATGATTACGAGAATCCTCTTCTATTAGGTACACAAATTTGTCTTTTTTAAACGGAATAATGACACTATTAGTATCGTTATAACCTCATATTGCTATTAAATTTTAAAAATTGTAGACCATATTTAATTTTCGTTATTCAGTTTATGGTGACTTTTAAATTTTAAAATCAAGCGGTGTGTAATATTTCATATTTAGATTGCAAACGTGACCCAGTATGGGCTGTCAAAAATTCTGAGTCCATAATTAATTACATGCTACAGCCTAACCAAATAAATTTAAGTGTCACTGAATGTAGATGAAAGTTATAAGGGTCGACCTTGGGGCAATCCTTTAACACTATAACGACATCTTACAGATTTACCTAATAGTCTCTAGGTCTCTAACCTTTACGCACTTGAGCCCAACAAATTGTGTAGACTGTTTAAAATGAGCGATTTAAAATTATTGCTTATTAAAAGTTATAATCTTAAATTATAAAAAAACTTAAGTTACTTTTTATGAAAAAAAATACGGGTTGTTTTTTACATTGTTTAATAGTTATACTTAAATATGACGCATTTTTAGAAAACATACAACAGTTTTAGCAAACTACGTCTTACTAATGTTATAAATACGAAAGTTTGTGAGTGTGGATGTTTGTTACTCTTTCAGGCAAAAACTACTGAACGGATTTGATTTATATTTGGAACACAGATAGTTTATAACCGGATTTAACACATAGAATACTTTTCATCCCGATAATCCCGATTTTTTGTTAAGTTAAATACTACTCGGACGTATTCGCGGGCAGCTAGTATTATATTATCATTAATGATTATATTAAAAACTAGCTGAGCCCGCGACTTCGTCCGCCTGGAATTTAACTTAACAAAAACGCCCGCTCCCGCGTTCTGAGCCCGCGCGGCAAGACCCATTTTTTATTTTGTTTTTCTAATAATAGAAGTAGTCTAAGTTACTGCTTATAACATCAGCTATCTACCAGTGAAAGTCCCGTCAAAATCGGTTCAGCCGTTCTGAGATTACCCGGAACAAACACACAGACAGACAGACAGTTAGACAGACAGACAACAATTTTTTAAATCGCGTTTTTACTATAGGTGTCGTATGTACTTTCATATGCATTTAGTGAAAAGGTATTATTTTGATATTACAAACAGACACTCCAATTTTATTTATTTGTATAGATGCAAAATAAAATATTCCAAGTTTTAACTGTTTTAAAGTGTTATACATAAATTTATTTATAGCTTTGTTAATGGCCGTTGAATCCGAATAAAACTTATACCTACACTGGATTTATTCTACATCCATTCGTAACAAATTGCTATTAATAAAATCTGAACTGCGAAACTTAACGCTGTGTTTAATCCTCCAAATGGGTGCAATTATTTATTTTTAAATAAGCGGTCATTCGCACGAAGAAAGCGACACCGATTAGTCTAGACATTTTTGACAGAAACTGGATGGCCGTAGTATTTTTATTTTATTTCAAAACGTGTCTATCACTTCCTAAGTTCTATATTCCAACTTTTAAATTCTAATTTTGTATTTTTATTGTATTAGTTTCTATTCCTTAATGCCTACCTATATGTTTTGGTTTTCAGTCTAGACTATAAACTTCTATCTATATTTCGTATTGCTGCTATGTAGGTACATTAAGTATATATTATGTGATGCTGTGAAAATGTTATACTACTTGCAATAAGAGAAGCTAACTATGTGTTAAACTAAGGTCTAAATTATATAGGCATTTGAATACCTATTAGTGAAAAATTACTTTTCAAACTCGAATGGTGTAAACTAATATTATTTAAGCGTAAAAATATTTAGAGTGAGGGCCAAATCTGACTAACTTTTAATCTGCACCAATCCAAAAATAAACTTCGATTTCAATAATTGGCAATACCCCTAAAAGTGTCACATCGAAGTAAATAAAATGGCGTTCAATAAAGGCACCGTATTTCCCGAGTTCGTGCGATATGAACTACGCCCGCTCCGCGTTGGTGTGTGTTTAAGAGTCTTTAAAAGATTTCAATACCGCACTGGGCGGCGAGACCGCATTTATCTTGCATCGTTTTAATATTAACAGTAGGACGGAGAAATGTCATCTTCAGTCTTGGGATCATGGGAATATTGTTCATTTTATACGCTGCTTACTAGCTATTGCCCTCATTTCGCGGTCGTATTATCTGGATGATGGAACAGCGCCATCTACCGGATTTAACTATCCAGACCACGATCCAGGTGACCCCATAAGTACCGAAAAAATATCAAAATTGATCCAGTGGTTTAAGAGGAAATATTTACAAACATATGCACACCCCAATTTTATTATAAAGAGCTAGCTGACAGACGTTGTCCTGTCTTAACTTGAATATTGAGTACGATTTGTGCCGCTCAACTTTCATAGGAACCATATCCTGACAATAATAAACACAAAAAAAAAAATTTGCGAAACCGTTCCATCCGTTCACGCGTGATGCGTTTACCAAGGAAATAGAGATTCATTTTTATACATATATTATAGATAAATATCATAGCTAAGTAAGTAAAAAAGAAGGATTTATCTGGCACATCTGGACTCTTTCCCGTTTTTATGATCTGTTTCACTGCGACTTTTTACATACAAGGCATAAAATAGGCTTTGTGTACAACATTACAATGCGTTTTTGGCAAGCGCCCGCAACACTGGATTTTAATAACTCTTAATACGTTTCAACCTTTCGTTCTGCTCGCTATTCGAAATATGCCAAAAATATTTAAATGAGACTTGTTTAATGTCATCTGCATATATTGTAGCGTATATAGTTATATAGTTAGAGTATTGTAATATAGTTAGAGGCCAGTTATAACTTAAAGTTAATGGAATAGAGCTTCTATTCAAATGCATCCAATCTATACTTCGGCAGGTTGACTCAGGATTAAAGGTACATAAATATACTAGTCTTAAACCACTTACGAAAGAATGAGCGAGTGTCTGCATATTTCTGTATGATATATCGTGTAATTCCATTAAAGTTCCTCCATATGTACTTAAAAGTAATCCCTATCTCCATGTTCAAATGGTAGCATCATATATCTCAGTCGCTTGCACGAAGCACGGACAAAGCTACTCATGATTCAAACCATTTATTACGCTTTTCACCACAAACTTGTCTCTTCCCTTTAAGTAATTCGAAAAAGCCTACCCCGAGTCTAAATCCAGCCATAATCTGATAATTTATTTTGTATTCATACAGCGGTGAACACAGCGTGTTCCACAGTTCCACCTGTATATTCAAATAATAACTTGCATCTAATGTACTTGTACTTATTAGTACCTGGACTGTTTATAAAAACCAAGAACCGCTCACTCAGTCACTTATCAGAGAACCTCCTAGACTATAAAGCCTTTGAAGTTTCTCGGCTTCTTGTTAACTCCTACTTTCTTTCTTACTTTCCGAGAACAGTAAAACAAGAATTTACCTGTAAACTAGAGTTTAATAAATACTGTAATCCTAACATAGTGGATCTACGTCGCAATCAATCGTAGACAGCTCTCTTCTCGAGGTAATGGCCTCCCGAATAATTGAAGCGCGCAAAACAATTATTAACTCTCTGTTTACAATTCATCTAGCCACTCATAGAAACACCGAGATAAAGTAAGCACAAATAGAGCGAGATGTTTAATAACTGTTACTACACTTTAAAAATACGTAAAAACATTTAATAACGTATTTTTAAGTGGTTACAAATGTTAGTAGATACCTACGTTTTCCTCGCCATCTTCGACTTCAACTCTCATTTCAACTGTCCATTTTAGTTCTTGAACTATATTTTCGACCAAATGACCCGACCTGGCCGATAGTAATCTTTCCACAGCACTCACGCACCATGGCAGAAGTGCTAACTAATTAACAGTTAGATCAAACATAAAATAAGGAAAAATATTTTTGGGGCATAACATTTACTACGAAATACATAGGTACGACGATGACAGTGACGTGACTAATAAAACTTTCCGCCAGCAGTAGATAACTTACTTAGTACCTATACAAACAGATAAATGTATGGAGAAAATGAATATACAACAAACAAGACCTCTAGTAAATTTTTGTGATAGTTTCAAAACCCAGCTTAATTTACGTCAGTTAATGATTTATGCAAAAAAGCTTGTTGAAATGGTACATAGGGGTAAGAACAATAATTCTATTAATTTTTTTTCTATTTATATTTTAAATGCGAAAAAGGGTTTGTTTGTTAGTTGGACTGAGCGTCCCAAATTTGAATAAAATCTGATACAGAAATAGGTTATCTCCTGGAATAATTTATAGACTACTTTTAATCCTCAAAGTCTATGCAGAGGGGATAATGGGTTGAGTAAGTATTATACATTATTAATAGGCATTTCCGTAACAAATCACTGTTTTAGTTCGAGCACGACAACGGGCAGAAAATTAATAAAATATTACGAATTTAATAGCGTTCATTTTTTGAAGTGATTATTACCTACAAAATTGAAAATTTGACTTTCGGAAATTGGGAGAGTAAATTGAGTCATAAATCACGACGCAGATCTGAATTGACTGAAATGTAGTTCTGAATATGTTTTTGTCATCATAATTAATTTATTCATTTTAAATATTAATTTAATTTAATTTGCTACTTTTATTTCAACTCTTTCAGGACTATAGCGACATGATAAATGTGTTTTTTAGTGCTAGAAAACAACTACTTATGAACTCAATAAAGGTATAATAGAGTGTACATTTAGCATGTTTGTCTAAAGTGCTCTACATAATTTAGAGAGTACATTTTATCTCAAGATTTTTTGTGAATCCTCCATAACTATCGCTGACGTCTATACCATCAAAGTAAGTACCTAGTAGTGTGTTTTATCGTTTATCACGTGTTTCATCATTTCCTGTCTCGTGTCGACAAATACTTTGGCTATCCAAAACAGATATTGAAATGTCACCTGTCACGGACAGCGGATTCAGCGCTGTACACAAACACTGCTTACGAAACAGCTGAGTTGTCTTGGCATTTTGACAACAATATAACAATGAACTCGCAATTGGAACCTTGAAGTCCACAATGGGTTACATAAAAAACTATTGGATTTGTTCCTAATTTAGAAAAATAATACTCAAGACGAAATAAATACCTAGCTATGGAATTTAGCCAAGGGCGGAGCCAGGGGAGGCATGGGGATCATAAAAGATTAACGCGAGAACCACACATGAAAACTATTAGATACCTATACTATTAGGAAAAGTAACTGACCATATACTCTCGGTTACGTCAAACATTTTTATTAGACCCAAATGCACTAGCGAGCCACAGCGCCAATAAAAAACGCAGAGCAAAGTCAAACTCCACAATGCAATTCTCGTCTGGCAACGATACGAGTACCATCCGGGACACCCGGGGCGTGCGGGGCATCCTAATTAGTTGCAATTTTGTAGAAGTGGTGGTGTTACAACTCACTTTGAGAAAGTGGAACTTAATGAAAATACTGTTACTATCTAGGATTCTATTCAGAAAAGTTATTAATTGGGTGTTTGATTAATATCGATTGAATAGATATAATGTTTATATAAATTTATAAGTATAAATTCCTTATTGATATATTGTGAAAATATAATAATATTATAAAGATATTAGATTTCTAAACAGACTATGATGTTGTACACTGTATGTATAAAAAAGTAGGTATGTCAAAGCTTTTGTAATCATTAGACATCATTTTGGAATACGGGGCCTTGCAGTTATTAGAAGACGTTTATTAAAAATACTTAAACGAATATGTACCAGACACTACAAGAATATTTTTGCCGTCATATATTTTTTGTCAATACATAGTTCAGAAATTAATTCACAATTTAATTCCTCCCTTTAAGTCCTGCCTTTTTAAATGTGACTAACTTCAAACTACTGGTAACGGTTAATTAAATAATAATACTAAATAAATCTTTAATAATACTTACATAAATGTAAATAAATATATCTAGCCTACCTAAATATAAGTGCCTGTAAACTTAAATTGCTTCTACTTTCTAGCCTCAAACTAAACCCAAGCGAGCAGACCTGTTATTTATTTTTTGCCGCAATGATTTAAAATACCTACTCACGATATTGCTGGAAAACTGTAACCATTAATCATTACGGGGTAAGTAGCAACTAAATATAAAGTTATACGTACCTACTGTCTGACACACGCTACAATATTTACTGCTACAGTTATTTATCCACGCGTCAGATACACTACACGCCAGTGCCGTGGTCGGGAGAAAACAATGTTTTGAAATAAAACTATTTTTCGGATTTTATCGCGTTTATTTAATTTATGTTCCCGACGTTTCGGCTGCTTTACAGCAGCCATGGTCACGGGGGGACTGAGGTGTTAGACGTCCTGATGTCATAGTTAGAAAAATAGTTTTATTTCAATGTGTAGTATTCGCGTAAATATAAGAAAACAATAAGAAAACAATGTTGTTTCTGTTTTAGTAATGTTTAACACAGTAGTTTATGACGATTTGTAGACACTAGCGGACGACGTCAAAGTCAAGGCGTTTATTTTGTTTAGGCCTACGAGGGCACTTACCAATTGTCATGTTTACATATTTTTCTTATACCTATAATCGGACCGGAATTCGACCTCGATTGAGAAGATTCGGCAAGAAACTCAGCGGGCTTGTCTTTTTACATTTACTGATATATATTTTTTAATTGCCAGTCGCTTTATATCATTAATAATTACACAGGGTGGTAGATAATAATGCCTAGCTGTGCCCGCGACATCGTCCGCGTGGAATTTGACTTATACAAAAATGTAAGTTAACATTTGCGAGTCGATGTTTCGTGTTTTATATACCTACTATAGCAAAAGCCCGCTCGCGCGTTCTGAGCCCGCGCGATAGGACCCAATTTTCAAAATTTTGTTCTTCTGAAATACAAGTAGCCTAAGTTAAACTTAGGCTACTTGTATTTCTACTATCTAACTTAGTAAGTTACTGCTTATAACATCAGCTATCTACCAGTGAAAGTCCCGTTAAAATCGGTCCAGCCGTTTGGGAGATAACCCGGAACAAACACACATTTTTTTTTTTCAATCACGTTTTTGCTATAGGTGTCGTATGTACTTTCATATGCACTTAGTGAAAATGTGTTATTTTGATATCACAAACAGACACTCCAATGTTATTTATTTGTTTGTATAGATAATAGCTCCAATGTGTTGCCTTTTGAGATTAAGTAAGCTAGTAAGTTGACTCGTAGGGCAAGACAAGCTATTGAAGGTATTGGCGGATGGATAGACAACACATTCGTCCATTGGGGGATATTATACCGTCGTCAGTAATGCCAGAAGTATCTATATCATAGCAACAATAGTATCTATATAATAGCCTCGCAACGCAACATCATGATACAGATTGCTAATGTAATGCCCCCCATTGAGCACGAGCATTTTTAGCATCCAAATTATCTACCTACTATAAATGCTAAAAATACTTGCGTAAGCATCTGCGCACATCGTTTGTCAAGGTATATGGTTTTAAATCATAAACCTATTACCCGAAAGCTTGTTTTTGGTAATAAAAGCGAAAACTTTAATTTGCATTCAAATTAAATGTTACGCAGTAATCCGGATTGAAGTGATTTATTTATATTAACATCCTTAATGATTTGATTTTGAAAAATAGTAGCGATGTCTGCGATTGCCGTTCCGATGGAGGACTCGACCTCTATTAATTACAATAGTCTTGTACTTGTACGGGATTACACCGTCCGTTTGCCACAGATACGCCGAAACCCCGGCTAGAATAATTAGGTACATTTTTCGATTCGATTTCGGATTCCGTCGTTCCCACATACAAATTGATTGCTATTGTACTACATGAAGCGTTATGTAACGATATGATTCAATTCGTGTAGCTATTTTCTTTTGTGTCTTAACTGTATTAAGGACAGTCAATGGTGTAACAAGATATAGTAACTAAATTATAAGTTTCTTACAATGTTAGGCATTTATTTTTGTTACTGTTTTGGGGCTATTCTAAATTTATCGGTATATCATGTGGTAATATTTTAACGACTCTACACAAAAGCATATAGCTAACATTTACATTTGTATCTTATATACGAGGAGGTATTAGGTGCCTACCAAAGTCCTTATAGACTTATTGTCTTATAAGCAAATCTTAAATGTCATCCATAAAGCTACAAAAATGACCAAATATTTTTATTAGGATAACTACGAAGCAAAAACCTGAAGTAATCTTAGCTTTGAATCGTTGGCTAAATTGTGTTTTATTGCCTAAAGTGGTTGTTACCAAGTTAAGGGTATAATGGGATTACCGTGACTTTTGTTTAGAATTTTATCCACATCTCAACTCTTAAATTTAAAATGCAACTAAAAGTTTAATATCTAGTAGTTTAAGCCGTCTGACTAGGTATTATCGAGCAGATTAGTCCTACATATACATCATTATTTTGATCTATTTTAATAAGATCAACCTTTTCGAAGATCGCTGGCATCTCCACTAATAGGCTCTTAAATACTATTTTAGGAAATATAAAACTAATAGAATACTCTGCGAAGCCATTGAAAATGTTAATTATTTTCGTTGAGGAATTAAGTACTATTTTCTTAGAAACCATTGGATAATTTTATTGAGATGGATTGAAAATCTTTTCAACAAAAGTTTCTTCAAAAGAAGGCTTTGTCTAATTGAAATCGAAGTCGTATTAAAAATAAGTCGGATGTAATCCTCAAACAAAGGCTTTCTGTTTTATTTAAATCTTCAAAATAACTTGGTGCTGGGCAGTAACAATCGGTCAGAATTTACTGCGTAAATAATATATTTGGACAGCTTTTGGACTTTTTTGAATCTCCAATGTAAGTATGTATGATCTCCAGACAAACTCGATGCGGGGTTCACGCTCAGACAGTTATACCACGCGGACTTAACTTATTTTCCCTAAAATAAACAACGATTTGACCTTTAAAAAGAAATATGTTGCCCGCGGAAACGATGCGAATAAATATGAAGCGTAAATCTTGAAGCCTGACCGATGCCATTTCTTTCGCGGCATGTAATATTTTAGTTCTCAAACTATAATTATAATTAATATTTTAGTTCATCCTATGAAAAGTATCACAGCCAATTCATGCTTCGACAAAACGTGATTGGGCGAATCGAATTTCCGCGAATTTATATAAAAAGTCTCGATTCATTTTATTAACCCCCGACGAAAAAAGAGGGGTGTTATAAGTTTAACATGTGTATCTGTGTATCTGTGTGTCTGTGTATCTGTGTATCTGTGTATCTGTGTATCTGTGTATCTGTGTGTCTGTCTGTGGCAACGTAGCGCCCAAGCTGATGAACCGATTTCAATTGTGTTTCTTTTGTTAGATAGGTATTCTGATCGAGAGTGTTCTTGGCTATGTTTCATGAAAATCGGTACAGCCGTTTGAAGATCATCAGCTCTTTTTTTATTTATTTGTTTTGGCTCACAGAACAAGTTATAATCTACAACAGTTTTGTACATAAGAACTAAGCTTAAAACTAGATTATGACTCTAAATGTGTGGGCACAGAAAGCTGCAAATGTTTATAATTAAGTGAGGGTTAGTGATAACTAAAGTACTTAAATTAAGTGTTAGTAATTGAAAATATTGAATTGGTTCAATTAAGTGTTCGGATTGCTACTGAAAATGCTCTTAACAATATTTTTAAATTTAGAAGATTCGAATAGAAAATGTCCAGACACGGATTCTTAGACACCGTATCATTATACAACCGGCACATTCTCGTAATGGGATTATAAAAAGAAGTATTGTTGTTATATACTCTGAGGGCAAAAATTCTGGGGCTGGGATTACGAGATCTGTAACGAATATTGAAGTTAACTTAATGCGATAGGATCTATATTGACGGCCAAGGCGTAATCTATATGAGAGAATATTTAAAAACTTTTTTTGTACTCTTTCGATTCTTTCACTATGAAACTCATAATAAGGTGACCAGATTATTGACCCATACTCTGAGATGCTTCTAATAATCGAATAATAAAGGTAGATAAACGTGCATTGGTTCTTGAAGTCCTTAGTGGAGCGAGAGATGAAACCTAGAAGTTTGGTACATTTAGTGATGCTATGGTCGTAGTGAGCGTGGAACGTAAGTTTCTCATCGAAGTATACACCGAGGTCCCTAACGACTGACTTGCGCTCTAAGGTTGTGCCACTGAGAGAGTAGTCAAATAGTTTTATTTTGTTTTATGGCTGTGAAAGAGACGACAGAACACTTGTCGATGTTGAGAGACATAAGATTAACAGAACACCAATCCGCAACTCGTGGTAGGTTTTCTTGCAGGAGACAACAGTCTTTAATTTTATTCAAAGACTAGCTGTGCCCGCGACTTCGTCCGCGTGGATTTTAATTGACAAAGTTTCATACAAACTTTCATCCCCTATTTTATTCCCTTGGGGGTAGAATTAATCAAAATCCTTTCTTAGCGGATGCCTACGTCATAACATCTACCTGCATGCCAAATTTCAGCCCGATCCGTCGAGTGGTTTGGGCTGTGCGTTGATAGATCAGTCAGTCACCTTTGAGTTATATATATTTAGATATGGAAATCCATCGTACGACAAAAAAAACAAGTGCAGCCGATTTGTATTGGTACCTACTTCGGAGCAGAGAAACTTAGGTTGGGGTTTTGATAGCGTTTCACCAGCTAGCTGGCAATCGGAACTGGCTTCCACGACGTAGACCAGTTTTATTAATACAAAAAAAATACGCGACGTTAAATAAAGCGCCATTCCGTGAACCTTTGCGATGCAATTCTCTTTGGCGAGCGCACATAAAGTGAAATATTAATTATATTTCGAGAATATGTTGGAGTTATACTCCCCTAATTTGAATTCCATTGAAACTTGCTAGTCACAACTCACACGTTCTAGTGCTACCTTTTGATGCAAATACGTTTATGTATAAATTAAGACTTTTGATTCTGAAATAAATTTATTTTTAATTATGACTATGGAACCAATTAATTGAAAGAATAACATAAACAATCAATTTATTGTACCTAATTACCTTTACCAATTTTTTTTACTGAAACAATTGTTTCAGAAAAGTTAATAATTGGGTTCAATTTGCCATTTCATCGATGTAGTAATTTAATATTCAAATTCTCTGAAATAGTGGGATTAAAATTTGTTATAAATTCTGAAGTAAGCCGTCAATAATATAACATTAGTTACTTATTTAAATTGGGTAATCTCCTAGGTATAATAAAGTACCTTCACTAGACAGAATAGCGATAAATTTAAACTGTAGACACCAACCATATTTTGAATTTCACTACTCTCTCATAAAGAGGTGAGTACGGGCTGTGCGTGTTTGACTGGAACATCGAACTCTATCGGGACATGATAAATTACGAGATTGCAATAACACAGCCCAGGCATAGTCTCGTGTGAAAATCCATGTAAAGTGTTTTATTTAACTTAATTTTTTATTTATAATTATTAGGTTTTCTGACTAACTTACTATAATTAGGACGAGTATTAAAAGTGGCATAAATTAATCCAATGATCACCATATATCCAGAATTAGATCCATCCGAAATATCGTAATATTCTTCCAAAATACCTACTATCAAACTGTTTCTACAGATCTGTAAGCAGCGATGAACCAAGAAGTATTTTCTAACCTGAAATCTTAAAATGTTTTTTTGCTTGTACACCAGCTGATAACGGAGATCAACGTGCAGTTGGCGCTGTTCCGCGACCTGCTGATCCACATCGGGCAGCCGCACGACTGCCCCGAGCTGCGCGAGCGCGTGCGCCGCCTCCGCCGCGCCTGCGTCGAGGCCACCAAGCAGACCAGCCAACTAGTGCTGCCCAACTGTAAAAAGTTAGTACATAGGTTTTTTTCCTTTGAAAAAGTGTAGGTACCTACTTCATATTTTAAGTAGCGTCAATAGCCTAGTGGTTAGAGGGGCCGTCCTCGTAGCTGAGAGGTTCCGGGTTCGCTCCCCATCCTGGCCATTAAACTATTGACGTGACCCCACTCCTAGCACAAGCATTAGCTTAGTTGGAGAGGGTAAAGGGAATACTAGTAATGTGATAAACACACATTGCTAGTAATCTTTATACAAAAAAATTAAGTCGTGTTTTTTTCTCCCGCTTATCAGCTTTAACAATGCAGAAAATAATAATATGAATAATAATAACACTTATTCACTGGTTTTTTTAATCAAATATTTATCTTGTCCTAATCTAAATATATATAACTCAAAGGTGACTGACTGACTGACTGACTGACTGACATAGTGATCTATCAACGCACAGCCCAAACCACTGCACGGATCGGGCTGAAATTGGGCATGCAGGTAGATGTTATGACGTAGGCATCCGCTAAGAAAGGATTTTGATTAATTCTACCCCCAAGGGGATAAACTAGGGGATGAATAATCCCCAATTTTTTGGCAAGTTAAATTACACGCGGACGAAGTCGCGGGCACATAATTATATAATTTTAGCCCTTTTGACATCCCACTCCTGGGCACGGGCCTCCCCTCAACACGAGGGGGATTCAGGCCATATCTTGTCCTGAAGGAAATATTAACCTTCATCGCTATCACTAAAATACTATAATAACTATACTCTTCATTTTGCAAACAACTTGATCATATTTACTTTACAACATTACAGTTTTTCATTCAACGTATAAATCCGATTCGTTCTAGATCCCAAGTTAGTACTTACACTTTTGTGCCATAAAGATCAATCTATAGATTTCTTTTTATAGCGTCTTTGTAAATAAGTTATCTTGAATTTAGAAGTAGCCGAGTTTTCTCAGTGACATGAGGATTTTTAGAAAAAGACGCCGATTTAATGACCATTAAACTAAAGTATAAACGACAGAGAAGCAAAGTAAACATTTGGGGGTTGAGGGATTTATAGCTCAAAGGGTATTAAGTTGGAGAGATTTGTGGTTTATTGGCTTAGATGTATCTTAAGACATGAGCAGATCGTACCTTCTTAAGATTAGGTACTCTTTTGATACCAACCTATCTTAAGAAACCGTTCAAGTATTTTCCAATTTCCCGAGAGCGGTTTATCCGTCTAGTTTATATACAGTGCTGTGTCAATGACAAAACGGCGGCCTTAGATCAATATTGTTAGGCGTTTTAACACCCTAATCCTGGAGCGTAAATATTAAATTACATCGGGAACAATACGTAAGGAGGGGAATTTGACGATAACGAGCGAACGTCTGACTCGAATCCCCGTGTGCCTGTAGCGGCGGATCGCCGTCTGGGGGTAGATTAATGCGCCCTCCCCCTAGATAAATGGCTGCCTGTTTAACATGGAACAATACCTGCATAATTCACCAACAGGCGAAAATATTATTTCACACAAATTTTATACAGTTATCCTACTAATATTATAAATGCGAAAATTTGTGAGTGTGGATGTTTGTTACTCTTTCAGGCAAAAACTACTGAACGGATTTGGATGAAATTTGGAACACAGGTAGTTTATAACCGGGATTACCATATAGGATACTTTTTATACCGATAATCCCGAAATTTTTGTCAAGTTAAATACTACGCGGACGAAGTCGGTGGGCACAGCTAGTTTGTCATATATCAAAGTCGGCATACAAGAATACGTACCTGATGTAAAACTGTTACCAATGGCATTACTCTGACGTCACCGACCTGAAGAGGGGTGAGATAGAACGGGGGTAGAGAGGGGAGTTGGGCCAGTTCTCTCACTCATCTTACGAAACACAGCTATAATACGCCGATCTTCTGTGAGAGGGTGGTACTACTCCGATGGAGCCAGCCCGTATATGCAACTTGATCATATTTACTTTGCATCATTACAGTTTTCCATCCTACAAATATTATAAATGTGAAAGTTTGTGAGTGTGGATGTATGTATGTATGTATGTATGTTTGTTTGTTACTCCTTCACGCAAAAACTACTGAACGGATTTGGATGAAATTTGGAACAAAGATAGTTTATAACCGGGATTAACATATAGGATACTTTTCATCCCGATAATCCCGAAATTTTTGTTACGTTAAATACTACGCGGACGAAGTCCGTGGGCACAGCTAGTTCAACGTATAAATTCGATTCTTTCTAGATCCCAAGTTAGTACTTACACTTTTGTGCCATAAAGATCAATGTATATAGATTTCTTTTTATAGCGTCTTTGTAAATAAGTTTTCTTGAATTTAGAAGTAGCTGAGTTTTCTCAGCGACTTGAGGATTTTTGGAAAAAAACGCCGATTTAATGACCATTAAACTAAAGTGTAAACGACAAAGAAGCAAAGTAAACATTTGGGGCTCGAGGGATTTATAGCCCTTATATGAACTGCAATCATTTGGCTAAAGCCTCACTCTACCAATGTAATTTTTTTTTTGCAATATGTGGATGCACCGCAATGCACCTCTGCTTACCGCTTGAGATATATAAGCGTCATGATGTATAATATTGTAACACCGTTCTATCCGGTTCATAGTTTCAAAACAATTAGTTAAATATATGTAGAGCAGCCATTTGCATTTCAAAAGGCAAATCAATTCGGTATCTGTGATGTCGATTCTGAAAGAGAACTAATTACTTCACAGAAAGTTATTCCGGCGAGTGTAGAGTGACAATTTAAAAGAAATAAATCTTTACGGTAGAGATTTGCGCATTACGTTTAGTTACCTCCCTACAATTTTCAATTACTTATTTCTTTTTATTTTTGAATCATTATTAACGATAGCATTGAAGCGTCAATAGCCTAGTGGTTAGATGGGCCGTCCTCGTAGTTGAGAGGTTCCGGGTTCGATCCCCATCCTGGCCATTAAACTATTGGCGTGAGCCCACTAGCACAAGCATTAGCTTAGTTGGAGGGGCTAAAGGGAATACTAGTAATATGATAAACACACATTACTAGTAATCTTAAAAAAAAATAATGAAAGAACACGTTTTTCTTATAAATCACCGCAATTTATCTAGAGTATTGGAAGGTAGGTAGAATTATTTTGTATCGCTTTGATTTCTATGAATTGGCTTTGGCGATTAATTTAAACTTTAAAATATAAATTTTCAAAAGTTCTTTAAACCCTAAATTACTTTGTTTTACTTAACTGGAAACACTTAATTATATAATATAAGGAAAATGAATGTCGCAAAATGTTTAGCTTGATTTTCTTTGTCACTAAACTCTGTTCTGGGTTGCAATTTCCTTTATAATTTCTCCACTTTGCCGCTTCTGCAGTCGCGGTAATAAGATTTCTGTAGAGTTGAGTTGCCTGATTTAGTTACTGACGTCGTATCGACATTATTTATAGCTCTTTAAAGACTGATCTGATTATTAAGAATAACTATTTGGAATAAAAATAATACCATCACACTTACATTTTTCGACGTGTTTATCAATGTGGGGTAAATTGTTATATCACAATTATGTTTTATATTTCGCATTATACAATAATTATTATTATAAAATATAAGAATAGTAACCTTATAAATGTGACCCTAAGGCGCCTTTTAAAGTTTGAATGACTCTCTAACTTGCCTCAGACGAACATTTGCCGTAGCGTAGCGTCGCGTTTCGTTGTTCCGACCACAGCTAGCGCCGCGGTTGCGGTGCGACGACATAATTTATTTACGAATGAAACTGTCCGCATTGTGTGGCTAGCCGTCAGTGGCTTGAGGCTTTCTCGCTCATCGTACAAAATACAGCTATACATTAAGTATCAGTAGTATTGAGTATAAAGACAAAATTTAAATTTCCTATTTGAAAATGTGGATTCTTTCACATGCGTTCTATGATGTCTCATCCCATTTCATATTCATCCCTTTCCCATCCCATCCCTTCACCAATGATAATAAAAAGTGTGGTTAAGTAAGTACAACTGTGTAGCTCCACCTAACCTATCATCAACCTTATATAATTAGAATCTATTTCAGGACACATAAAGTTGCATTTAGAGTGTGTTGGACGTTTTAAATGACGTACCTACATATATTTAATTATAGTCAAAAGATGGTGATGGTGTTTGTCCAGGTCGTCGGGTGAGGGCTCCGCGGAGCACCCCCAGCTGGTGCTGCTGTACTTCATGGCGCAACTGCTGCTGCGGGAGCTCGCCAAGTGCCACCGGCTCGTGCAACTAGTGCCAATGGACATGACCTCCTATTACGGTATCAAGACTCATAAACAAAGCGCACAGCAGTATTAAGGCAGATCATATAGTATATACTCTGCTTCAATAAATATTTCTCATAGTTTTTAGAAAAAGTAATACCTATCTAGAATGTTTAAGGAAGTGTTTAGAATATGTTAGGATCCGTAGATAACATCTAACAGTCAAATGCACACGTTATTCTAAATTTTAAATCCCACTTAAATCCGAAAGAAGCCCCCTTGCGGGTAAGTATTTCACACCTTTCCCTATGAATTTTGAACACATGTTTTGTAAAGTATAAATTAAAACATGGTTATGATGATAACAGCACCGGTACCTAATATGATTTAAGATATTGTCCAAGTCATACAATGCCCGCACAATGGGCTCAGTGCAGTGAAGCGGTGGCCCTGATTCAAACGGCAGGAGAACATGCAATTGCATTGAGAATCCACTGCAACTTCGTGATACGTCTCACTAGACACAATAAAGTTAATCTTAGGCTTTGTAACGCTATTCGATTGGAAATAATGGAGAGAACGCGTGTGTGGGGAACAGTAACTTTTGTTATTGCCAGCGTGACGTAAACTGAATTAGTATATACAGGTATATATAGTAAACACCATCAGAAATTGTACTACAGTATAACAGTAAAATGGAAAGATCATTAACGGCCTTTAGATTTTCTAACATTGAAAGAAAAACGAACTTTTCAAGAGTTTGTTGTCCGATGACGCTGCCATCAATTTTCCTACATTTCATTATTCCTAATTAAAATTTGTACTTGCTAAATTAAAACTTTACAAATCAAACATATACTATTACTTGGTACAAACTTAATTTGGGAAAAACTACTGTATCACCATTCTTCCAATATTCGCAATATAAGAGCAAGATAGACAAACTTTCGCATATGGCAACTTTAGTTTAGCCGTGAGTTTACAATAACAGAATTGACATAAGTTTGACTTTATCCGTATACTCCTAATAAATCTATATCTGTGCTCCTAATTCATGAAATTAATAATTACTTCCTTAATATCGTATATTCTCTATCGTGCCTCCTCCACTACATCGACATTGGGAGAATCACATTGGGCCTAACTCAATGGGAAGAGGCTGTTAATAAATAAATAAAAAATATCAAATGTAAAAATATTCTTGCTCTCAGAGAACCGCGCCGGCCCGTCCAATTTCGGCAACGTGATTAGCCAGATACTGCTGTGCAAGCAGATCACGCCCGACTTCAACCAGGAGGAGCTGTGCAGCATCGCCAAGGACACGCAGGAGATCACGCGGATAGTCACCGACATCCAAGAACACTTGCCGCAACACGAGACACTTAACCACTTAGGTAAATATATAGTGTAAAATGCATGGATTTCATATGTATTTACTCGTGTTTAGGCTACCGATTTTTTTTAAATTAAAACATAGCAAGCTTATCACAGTGGCTTCTACAAGCGGAAGAGGGTTTAATCAGTCAAACAATGTTGTAATTAAAAAAATAACAATTTATATTTATTTTGTTAGGTTGCCATTATGGTTGCCAATACAACATGCAACTCCCCCTTCACTCTCCTTTTATTACATTCATGCGTTTTCAAAGATAAGTAGGTAAGCTTCTCCCCGGGTTTTATCGAGGGTCAAACCTCGACGTCTTCGTTGTACACCATAGTCGATCTGGATCCCAGGAGAAACAATTGAGTAGTGTGAGGCTGGTGTAGTTCCAGGAAATTATGTACAATTTATTTAGTAAGGATATTCGTATTATTTAATACCAAATAAAAAATATGGAAGAGAAAATAACAAGAACATTACTTAATTGTGTTTAACAGAATTCCCCTCACATTTCTGCACTGACGGGTTTCCACACTGTTTTTGCTAGCAGAGACCGGCAAGAAAGGTCGAATTACCCATGCTTACTTGATAAAATATTACTGCAGACATTTGCATTAAGCTTGACCATTTCGCAGCCATTTATATACGGAGACGCATTTACCTACTTTTCAAAGGTTTTCACATGTTCCCTTTATCCATTGTATCCTCACAACCTTTCTCGTGTGGGAACAATACTTAACACATATTTCCTGAAGTAGGCAACACGTGCAAAACGAGAAAGACAGCACCCTACTTAGCTAAGAGGATTAGGGGTTTCTCGTCGCGACCATTTTGTTCCGTGGTTCGTGTTAGAAAATAAAATGTTTGGATGCGCTATGTCAAAACACACTTTGGTAGGTATATTATATTCAATAAACTTTGCAAATTACGTGTAGCGGCACAAAAAATGGTCTGCCAAGATGTAGAGGAATTATTTTTACTAGGTGATCGAACAATCAAATTATTGTTAGGTTTAGGTACCAAGTCGTTTGTGTGTATGCTGAGTTCAAATATTACTATCTCTACCGAATAAATTAATAATACGGGCCTTAAATATTTTAAATGAAAACTATACTAAGAAAACTGTTCATCGTTGTACGTTTGTCGTGGGTGTGTTCGTAAATGAAACCACTATAATAATGTCAGTGTTAAATTGATTTATGGTTTTTTTAACTTATGAGTTTCGTAACAAAGAAAGAATGTTCGATACAGTTAAAAGCTGAAATATAAAATTCACAAGAGATATGAACATGTGGGATGTTTTCAGAGAGCAACGTGGCGCTGAAAGGTGACGACGTTAACGGACTGTGGCGGAATAAGCGAAGAGGATCCCTGTACAAAGGCATGGGAGTGCTTTGTTGTGTGTCGAGGCCCAACTACCTCTGAGGGTGACAGGCCTCGGCCGCGCGGCGGCCCAGCGGCGAACAGACGCCCGTCGCCTCGACGGTATGCTAAACGTCTGACGGACGCCAGTTAAAAGACAGTGGATATGTACAGTACAGAAAATGAATGGGTCCATTATAATAGTACGCGAACTAGTCGAAGAGAATGGTTGACTTATAAGAGTCACCCCAAATTGGCCGACGGCTCTAAACTGGCCAAAGATACCTTTAGGCTAAGCGTATGCTGATTGCTGACAGGCAAGCGACGAAGCACTGTATATTATAGAATTGTACAGAAGAAGCAACACAGCTCAATGACACAGATATAACTTGATCTCCCCAATGAGACAAATGTCAGTGTCACTATTAATAAAAACATGTCTATACGCGTATAATCTGTACCATCACTACAACGAGCCGCAGACATGTTTGCATGTCGTGCCTAGGTCGCAGCGTACGCAGCTGTCTACTTGTTCATACGTTACAATATCTGCTCTGCCTTGCGCTGCGTGGACTGCCTTGCCTGCGCGTCAGCATACGCTTACACTTATATCTAGGCAATAAAAACCGCGGTGCGGGTCGCGTCTCGTCAGCCGACCTGAGACGGGCCGGGTGCCTCTACCCAGGTTTTCTGACTAGAGCCGTTGAGGCAGCGGTCAATGAGGGAAGACACTCATACTATCACTCAGTAGTTCAATTATATAGGTACTTAAGGTAGATTTTATGCATGTAAGTGCTGCATAAATTCATGTATATTTATTATTATGAATTGCCTGGAGCGGGATCAATTGCGTTTAAGTAGTAAGTTATACTACTTATAAACGCATCGTATTAGTGTTCTTTTGCACCGTAGTTCATTGCATTTATGGCTGTGTCGTGTTTGTATTGCGTTCGTTACGTAGGCACATGGAAGTGCCGATTAGTCTAAATCTTATACGCGATTATATAAGAGATTATTTTATTGTTTACTTTGTTATCAAAATAATTTATTTACGTTAAGTGTACACTTCCTTATATTTGCAAAGGTCTAGTCATTTTAATTTTATATAATACACTTGTTTTAATTAATTCCTTAGCCTTTCTATTTATCGTTAAGTAGATACTAGCATTTATCAAATTTACACCATGTCATATAAAATCCTGCACTTACCTGAGCGCCCACATTTTATTACAATGTTATAAATGATAAGTAAGATAATATTAATAAGCATATTGCTAATCAGTAGCTTTATTATTTTGACCAAATTATTAATCATATTATTATAGATCATTTATTGTTTCATAATATTTTCAGAAAGTGGGCGTTATAGCTATTTAGTGCACTCTTTCATTATTTCGTCTTCCAATAATTTTATTTCATATACATTAAAAGGCACAGTAGGTATCTTAACCTAAAGAGATTAATAGATATTTTGTAAAGTTCTAATTTCTATAATTAATATGGCCTAGTCATTATTGCGGAATTAAATATTCTAGTCAATTATTGTAAAACCTAACATTACTAAGTTAATTATTGTATAGCGAGCTACGCGATATAATCTATTAATCGGTAGTGAAATAACGTAAAACTATACCTGCCTAAGCGTTCATTCACACGGTTAACCCGGCACAGATAATATATTTACACTTTACTGTATCCAGATTCTGATTATCTGTCACAAAATTAACCTATAAGTCAGCTTCTTCGTGTGAATGACCGCTAAAAGTAATCTCAGATATTAAGGGGTAGATAAATCATTACACCATTATCAAGTCTGTATAATACATCTAAACCTTTCCATTTAGCGATTCAACCGGTAGTCAAACACATCGTTAAACATTGAGATTAAAAACTAATATTACTCAGTAGGTACAGTAACTCGCGCCAGTGGTTTTTTTTTTTTTTTTTTTTGAATTGACTATATGTTGTTGGCCAGAGTGGCCATAACAACTTCACCCGGACAGAGGGCGAGCGCAAGTGCGCTCCAGCCATAGGGGCAGGGGGGCAGCTAGCTCAAGGGCGTCACTAGGGACACGACCTCGGCTTGGGCCGCTGCCAGGAGAGGTGGCGAGGGTAAATCTACCACCGGATCGGAACGCGACCTCGACTGAGAAGATCCGGCAGTCGAGGTCGCGTTCCGATACGGTGGTGGCTATCCGGTTAGTAGGCAAGGGCTACGTTGACAGTGTAATACTGTAAGTGAGTAATATATGAATACGAATATTGGTTCAAAAGATTTATAATTGCCTCGATATTCAGTCTACGCGTGAGATTTGTGTAAGCATTTGTCAGATATGTAATGGCAGTCCATTAATATTATTATTATCAAATTAATCATGTGTCCAGAATAAACGCCCGCGTCGATATCGTGTCGGCGCAAGCACTGGACGCAATGGATAGAAAGAATTTGCTTTGAACATATCACAACGCGGTAGTCGATGCTTTATGAGAATCTACACAAAGCAAACGAAATTTGTAGCGTGCTACGAATCAAGCTATAAATTTCCAGTGTAAGTTGTCCTCTCATTGTACTATAATCAGTGGCGGATTTACCAGCAGGCTGAGTAGGCTGGAGCCTAGGGCGGCAAATTTGGGAAACCATTTTTTTTTTGCTACCTCATAAAAATCTAAAAGATTTTTGCATGACGGTTTTCTCATATTTTACAGATAGAATAGATCTCTGCAACAAATTTTGCCGATGACTTTCCCCTCTCACTGGTCATTGTACATTCAGTGTACATAATTGAGCTTTGATTTGCTCAAAAATAAACCTAAAAAATATTTAGCGTGAAATTTCAACGAAATTTTTGGATTGTAATAAAATTTAGGACATGACAATTGTAGAGGCAAGGGCGGCAAAAACTTTACAGCCTATACCTTGGACATTTGTAAATCCGCCACTGACTAAAATCCTATACAATGCTAGATCAGATTATACTGGAAATGTATAGCTTGGTATGTAGTCGTGTGTACCATTCGTGCGTACAGACAGCTGAACCTATTATAATGGAATTAAATTCAAATTTACGTGATCAATGTATGACACCTAATAAAGCCCTTCAGTTAGTAATAGTTGGCATTGAGTGATACATATTAAGCTTATTAATGAATTGGAAATTTAATTTAGAGCTTTAGATCATTCCGTTAACTTTGTCTATCATAATATTAGAAAACTGTTGCCTAAAATATGTCTGTATTAAATTAATAGCGTTGGATAAGATATTAATAAAATAAGAAATTGTACTTATTGCAATTAAATAGAAATGTATTTAATTTTTTATGTAGTGAAATTTAGTCACATGTACCTAATAAATAAATATTTAAGTTATGTAATAATGCTATTTGTTGATCGATGCCTTTTTTTAACGATATAATAATAATAAAAAATATAAAAACCTATAATAATTATCACACGTTCCTCAATCTAAGTCACAGGTATTATGAAGGCATCGGTGTGCAATAGCCCCTTTAATTAGAAGTCACAGGGTTGACAACATTTATCAAATTCAGCACTCGTCACGTAATCAATACTGTGTGTTCATAGTTAATTTCACAACTTACTGAATACTATTCGACATTACCGTTCAATTTATGTATTTATTACTATTATTATTATAATAATCCACTTACTAAAGTGAAGACTGTGATATACTCGTAAAATAAATTATTATAGAAAAAAATAATTATGCATTAGTAAAACGTAATTGAATTATTATGAAGTTTTAATCACCCGACGGACCCTGTTAGGAGTGGAATTAATCTGGAATGGTAATAGTTATGTGGCTCTATAGTGTGTTCCAATAGTCCGAAATGATACTTCGGAAGTTTGGATGAGTATTTGGCATACAAATCAATGACATACAATTATGATGGAAATTCGAATAGGTACATGTATGAAATATTATTTCGGTACAATTAAAAAATAATAATAATATATCAAGTAGGTACTAAGGATACTTTGTAGGTATCTGTTTCTTGAATGATGTTTGAAAATTAGTAGCTGCAACTCGTAAATGCAATTTACACTGTTTTCAAAACCATTGTATGTATTCTAAGTCCAGAACATGAAAATTACGATATTGAGGCACGTATTAATAAACCGATCTCAAGTCTGAAACTGATCTTGGAAATGGCATGCTTAAGCTCATACCAGTACAAAATGATTTGTCAAAAGCGTACCTATAAGATCTATCTCAGACTTGAGATATATTTATTAACTATCTGTGCCCACGACATCGTCCGCGTGTAATTTAACTTAACAAAAATTTCGGGATTATTCATCCCCTATTTTATCCCCTTGGGGGTAGAATTAATCAAAATCCTTTCTTAGCGGATGCCTACGTCATAACATCTACCTGCATGCCAAATTTCAACCCGATCCGTCCAGTGGTTTGGGCTGTGCGTTGATAGATCACTATGTCAGTCAATCACCTTTGAGTTATATATATTTAGATAGGCCTCAAAGTTACAACTTAGAAAATATTATAGTTGTATGTATAGTCTGTCTTCACGGGGCACCTTCATGTCAGCTGCCGTATTATGCAACTGAATTATTATTTCGGACTATTGAAACTCCCTGTATAGTTGGCGGGTTCTATTGTGTAGACGAAGCCTGAAGTGAAGCCGCTTTCCACTGCTATTAGTGCGGCGTGGGTCGAGGCACTTTGGTTTGCGGCTTGAAATGTGCACACATGCATGATTGCATACCTACTAATGAAGTAGATATACCTTTTTATTATTAATTTATTAGTTTATTTTATCCAAAAGGATATGCCAACCCCATCGTAACCTTACACTTGCTACACGCACAAAAATTGCTTAAAGTAATTGTAAACATACAAAACTCAATAAATGGCCATGCTAAGATCAAACTAAAAAATAAACTCCAGAAACAAAAAAAAAAATCTTAGGTATTACATACGCGACTTACCTTCATTATGCGACAAATTTTAAGGAGGTCGTTCATGGGAAGCTGGAACTAACCTATACATAGCCGTTATAATTACACCTAAGTATGGGTGGGTGTTTTTACTGCAATAAAAATGGCCTGAAAGTTTATTAATAATTGTGATAATTAAGGACTCTGACCCCCATCTCAGAGGTGAACGCGGCCGGGCCATAGAGGCCCGGATAAAAAAAAAAAAGTATGGGTGGGTGGAAGGTAGGTACAAAGAGGTACTTATGGGTGTTGGTAGGTACATGCTCAAGTTAGTAAACTATAAAATATAGTACGTACCTCTCCTTCGTTTCTTCGTGTGAGTTACTAGCCAACACCGATATTGGATCTTTTCAGACCACCCGAAGGCCTCCGACCTTAATGACTGTGATAGCCGGTACCGACAGCTTAACGTCCTCCGTAGCACGAACGGAAGCGGTCAGTTGTAAACTTAAGCTGTCACCCATCCAGCGTAACTTTATTTGTCAGTCTTACGCTCAGTATTCAATCTATTCTATACTTACCTTCCACAAAGTTATCCTTAATTAATTAATTACGAAAAACAAACACATAATCCCACCATATTTACATTATTACTAAAAAACTTTTTTTTTGTATGAATTCTAATAATTCTTCTCCCCTTAAACGGCTTGACCGATTTTAACGGATTTTCCGTACTTATTGGGGCATTGGTATATAGTTCTTAAATAAAGTTGGATCCGGTAGTAACGCTGTTATCAACATCCAGACACCAACTACGGCGACTATCTGTCAAAAAGGTATAATAGAGAGAACGGTTTCTTTGTGTGAATTTCCGCTGAACTCTCCCGCAACTTGATAGTCCTTTCGCATGCAAATAATATTCATACAAACATACAAATCATATTCATTTAATTCGTAAAGCAATACACGTGTTTAATTATCCCTCTCGTATATGTCCCCTCTGTGTCGTATGTATGGGATGGCGGTGCGGCCGCCGCCGCCGCCGCCGCCGCCGCCGCGCTCGCCCCGACCCCGCTTCTGCTTATAATCATCCTCCATTGAGTCCTTGGGAGCATACACTGTAATATAATTAAAAATAATGTGATGTTAAAACATGTCCCGTAAAGTGGAGCAGGGACTCCTGAGACCAACGACGGTACCTACATAATATTATGCACAAAAAATGGCATCGCGGTGGAATATACCCGAATAAATTCATACCAACAAATTGAATTTACTTAGGAATTAGGCATACCTATGTTATTTAAACACCTCTACTTACATCCGTATAAGCGGTCATTCACACGATGAAGCCGACACTGTTTTAACTATACAATTTTGACAGTTAATGGACGTATTCGACACTCCGTCGTCAAATTACGGTCGAAAAATATCATGTGGAAGACAAAAGTGGAGCCATGTGCCTAGTCATATAGGGCATCATAATGTAATTTAAAAAAGATTACAGTATTTTTTTATAAAAATATCACACGCCAGCATATGTGGTTGCCCTTGCATGTTACTTTATATACCAGTATAACTTAGAACCCGCTAAATCAAAATGTGTGATTAAGACGTCTGGCGATAAGCATGCCCACGCGAATTGTTCGTTATTTTTAAACATAAGACTTTAACTATGCATCGAGATATCGTATTATTAACTACCAAAATGTTGATCCTTATCTAGATTTTTAATATCTAGGCACTTAAAGTAATGGAATATACCGTCCATTTTCAACGGGCATTTCACACTAAATATTCCCTCTAACAAATTCGCTGTGAACGTTCAGAAATCCACATTATATTCCAGAAAGCGGCTTTAAAACGATGCTCGCCACTATACAACACTTGTTGAGGGTTACAGTCATAAATTATTACCGTGTGACAAACGGGACGGGTGTCAATTAGGGTTAACACGCGACAGGTATGCAATGCCATTGCGCATGGGGCGTGCACTGCATTTGCGTCATATCGTTTGATAATTCAATAAATTATTAAAACCTACTGCAGGAATTTATTGACCGAGGACACATCATAAACTCTATAAACTATCTGTATATATACTTACTAGCGGCCCGCCCCGGCTTCGTACTACATTATTCGAGTTTTAGTAAGGATCCCTATTTTTTTTGAAAATATATTATAGCCTATGTCACCCGGGGATAGTGTAGCTTCCGAACAGTGAAATAATTTTTCAAATCGGTTCAGTAGTTTCGGAGCATATTCATTACAATCAAACAAACAAAGTTTTCCTCTTTATAATATTATATAGTATGATTTCCAATAATAAACTTGCTATTTGTTATCCTAATGATGAACAATCTAGGTCGAAAGCGTACCTACCTTTCACAATTAAATCAAAATACGAAATAAAGTTATAGCCCGTTGAAGACCGAAGGCATCGCCAGAAACTTTCCAGGTGTTGAAGTTAATAATACGGTGCCAGCTGCATGTTCTACTTCACATGTTTTATCGTCATAACCTATATCGATCTAGAACCGTAGCTAAAGCAGGGTCGCTGAGCACGAAGAATTTCCGTGAACTGCGTGTGACCGGCAACTGTGTGAGCGAGACGTATTAGATTACGCAGGAGTGACAGAGACAGGTAATAAAAGGTCATTGTGCGAAATTCTTCGTGCTCAGCGACCCCGCTTTAGTCAAACAGAAAAATGGAGACCCAGTAGATAAAAGTACAGAATAGGAAGCAACATAAATTGAAAGTGTAAAATATGGGGACATGTTATTTCGCCAGTGCAAACTCACGGTTATACTCACTCTCTTTGGATTCCCTTCTAGCTCGCCTCGACCATAAATTATCCTTGACAAGGAAGCCCTTATAACGTGGTAGCATGCTCTTGATTTGACTATCTTGCTTCATGGTTGCGGAATGCTGTGAAAGCATCTTTGATACCCTGCACATAAGAAGCAACAATATAAAATCTATTTTGCTAGAAAACACTGTAGCAAATAGGGCACGCGTAATACAATTCCTCTTTCCTTTAGAACCGACTTTAAAAAAAAAACCGGTCAAGTGCGAGTGGAACTCACGCCCTGAGGGTTCCGTACAATATTTTATTATGATTTTAGATAGTTTTTTCCATTCCTGGATTCCAATATCGATACCGGCAAGATATTTTAATAATAAATAGTTCCCAAAAATGCTTAAACAAATTCGGGAACCGAATACAAACTGCAACCAAACTGAATACAAACTACAATACAAACCCTTATTTTACACACTTAGGGGTGGAATTTTCCAAAATCCTTTCTTAGTGGATACTTGCGGTATATAAGGTACTTACTGTCAAAATTTCATGATTCTAACACCAGCGGTTTGGGCTGTGCGTTGATTCCTTTGTATTGATAAGTGAATTTGCGAAAAGTATCAAAATATGTGACATAAATCACCGTATCTTTTGATTGCGTTGACTTAGAAGCCAAATTTTTTTACACCTACAAGGGACCATAGCATTTGATATTTGGTATTAATTTCAACTTGATAACTTTACCCGTTTCTGAGAAAAAAGGTCTTGACAGACAGACAGACAGACCGGGGTTCCGGGTTTTCCTTGTAAGGAACCGGAACCCTAAAAAGGGTAAGTACTATGTTCCTCTGTATGTCTTTGAGGTAAGGAACCCTAAAGAATAATAAAATATCAATAATTTAATGTCAAAGTAATTTAAAAATAAGTATTTAGAACTCACAGGTCATTCAATGTATTTTTATCGCTGGTTTTCGAAATCGATGACGGATTCATGACTATGAATATTTTTGAATAATCTTCAAGACCGCTAACGCTATCGCCATCGTCGTCATTGAGTTTAAATGGCATCAGAGTGTTGGGCTCCAAACGTTTCTTGGGACGGCTTCCCGAGGTTTTCTTCATGGGCTTCACCTTACTTGCACCGTTTGATAACAGCTGCTCCAAAATACTCGGCTGAATATTTGACTTATCATATTCATCTATATGTTTTCCGTAACTTTCTTTCTTGCGTTTATTTTTTGTTATACCCTCATCTTTTCTTTTATTTTTATGACGCTTAGCTTTTTCAATGAGATCAATAATGTCTTCCCGTCTTAATCTTCCGTACCGAGTCCAATCTATGTCATCATAGATGTCATCGGAATCTGAATCCGAATCGGAATCTGAATCGTACTCGGAGTCGCTTGTATCTAGATAGCGATTTTTGTTTTTGTGTAACCCACGGTTTTTGGGTTGATTTAGAAGTCCCAGAATAAAATCATCCAAGTCCTGAGGTGATTTGCTGTCAACTACATTTATCGGAAGAATCACGACTATCGTTACTGTAAAAAGTAGTCAGATAATAGCCAAGAAGTAAGAGGGGCCGCCCGTAACTGAGAAGTTCTGGGTTCAAGTCCCATCCAGTCTAGGACGATTAAACCAATGGACGCGAGATAAACCTACTCGATATAGTATGATAACACGTTCAGTTTCGCGGGGGAAGACTACTGTTATACTATTTTAGCATTGAGCGCTGTCACAGTCTAATAAGTATTCATGCTAGAGTATACAGAGTAACTACGACCAAGTCTAATGTTTCTCGGTGTGTGGCTAGCAGGGTATAGGGCAAGGCAATATCGTGTGTCCAGTGGTTTAATCATCTTAGCATCCTGGCAATTCAACTATTGACGGAAGCGCAGATCTAGTGCAAACGTTTAACTTAGTCAGAGGGGTTAACAAGACAGTGTTGCGATAACTTCAACTAAACATCTTAGCAAAATACTTCTTTATGTACCTATTCAATTTATTTCAGTTTGTGGCCCCGTAATAAATCGATCTCAAGTCTAAAAGCGATCTTAAGTACGCTTTTGTAAAGTCATTTTGTACTGGTATGAAATAAGAATGGCAGTCCAAGATTGCTGACGACCCCTTGGCGCAGTGGTTCGAGCGTAGGCCGCTCGGCTCACTGCACATGGTGGTTGCGGGTTCGATTCCCGCTGGGGTAAATTTCGGAAATGGCCTTTTCGTAATTTGCCCTGGTCCGGGTGTTACTGGGATCGCCCCCAGTGCATTGCACGGTACCCATAGTACAAGCGTTGCTTAGTTTGGGACCGTACAGTTGGTGTGTCAGTCTGGCGATATTTATTTATATTTATTGCTGTCAGACTTGAGATTATTAGCACGGGCCGTAAAAGCCCAACAACTCATATTATTTGCATTCAACAGCATTTTATTCGCTATTGTACCCTGGCCCAGCACTTACCTGTGAAAAAAATCACGAGGCTCGGCATTATCAGCAGTGCCGAGTCGGAACACCTCGTGAAATATAAAATTTAAATCTTATCGCACCAGTGAACTATATATAAGTTTTCACGGCAATTTACAAATTTCATTTTCTCTTATCGTGCGCGACAACGTCATGCCATTTGTGAAATTCGTGGCACTTCGGTGGCTACACGCGAATGAAAAATATTCCAAAAAAATATTTGTATGCTCCAAATATTGGAGATGACTATCTAATAATTATTATTTTTAAGATTTGTTTTTTTTTTTCGAAATAGGCAAGTATTTGACCACAATCTCACCTGATGGTAAGTGACGATGTGGTCTACGGTGGTGCATACTTGCCTAGAAGGTACCGGTTCACTCTCGACTTGAAAACATCCAGGTTATAGTCAACCGGGAACAAAGACGCCGGCAAGGTGTTCCATTCCTTGGCAGTTTGCACAATAAAAGTGGAAGCGAAACGCTTGGTACGAACTGAAGACTGACTTATGACTGACTTATTACATTCGTTACCGTGGTAGACTCAAGCTATTGCTAATTTACTACAGCTCATACACGAGCTGGCTCAGGGCAGTACCGGGGTAGCACCACCATCTCACAGAAGATCGGCTTAAAGTCTATATAGCTGCGTTTCGTAAAATGAGTGAGAGGGCCGGAAAACCCCCTTATCCACCCTCTGGCCCACTATAATACATTTGTTATTGCTGTTATTGCAAGCAGGTAACTGCGTTCCACCAAGCCCGGTCTTACGCTCGTTTTCCGACTTTAACCTTCGTATGAAAAGGGTAGAAATGTTGGCCTCGTAAATATTCTGGACGAAAAGAGTTTTAAACAAGATGGCAAAATGCATTCCGTTGACTTGGCATTGTGGTGAGACCGGAACTAAAAGGCTCGCATTCTCTTAAATTACTTTCTTTCATTTCACTGAATAATAGACTGCAGTGCAGATATTTTTCAAATAAGAAATAAAACTATTTACTTACTTACATACCTACTTACTTAGGCAGGAATAGGTATATATGATAGCCCTTTAGTTGAGAAAATTCTACTTTCGATTAAAATTAAAGAGGTTTTAATATTAAAAAATTCTAATTATATTTTTTTCTTTTTTATTTAACTAAGTCGGCAAACACGACCTCCCTGATGTTAAGCAGTTACTGTACCCTATAGATGCTAGCAATGCCTTTAGTATTGCAAGCACGTTGCCGACCTAAAGGGGAGTGGGACAGAGGGTCTGTCTGTCTGTCTGTCTGTCTGTCTGTGTGTTTGTTCCGGGTAATCTCCGAAACGGCTGGACCGATTTTGACGGGACTTTCACTGGCAGATAGCTGATGTTATAAGGAGTAACTTAGGCTACTTAAATTTTAGAAGAACATTTAGGATTCCCCGTAAAAAAATAAAAACTCATGAAATCAAACAGTATCTAAGAAACGGCTGGATGAGCTGATGTTATAAGCAGTTACTAAGGCTACTTTTATTTTAGAAAAAAAAAAACAAATGGGTTCTGTCGCGCGGGCTCACAACGCGGGAGCGGGAGCGGTTAAGTAAGTTAAATTCCACGCGGACGACGTCGCGGGCTCAGCTAGTATTGTAATAAGTATGAGATTTCACCTTCCCACTATAAAAAGGATGATGCTGAATAAATGTAGGTACAGGAATAATTAACTCTACTAAAATATACAGTTCTGTAACATTTATAAGGTTCAGGGGTTATGTTTTAATAGAGGGGTGATTGTATTACAGTCGCCGTGTTTCTGTATGCGAAGTAAAATAAGGGAACGGAACGGAGCGTGCCTCGCGTGTTTGTTTAATGGGCTTTTGGTTGTTTCGCCTAACGGGTCTTTGACATGGAAAATTTACTTGTGATAAATTAATTAGGTATTTTTTTATATGGGACTAGTTCCGCGACAAACTACTAACTCCTGTAAGCCAGGATCGACAATGGTGACCAATACTGACGTCGAGGTTTGACCCTCGACGAGTCCCGGGGAAAAGTTAAATTGTCTTGGAACCCGCACGAAATTATTCGTAAGAAATAATAGGAGGAGTTAGAAGAAAATATTTCCACTTCCCTCCGGCGCAAAGCGGGAGACAAAAATAGCTGGTATGAGCTGATTGCCATAGAAACAAGACTGTTACAGCTGATTGAAGACCAATTGTAAGGCACCACGGATCGTAATATGACTAATTGGACCTAAACACGTGAGCTGATTATACTTGATTCCAATAATAGGTATGGCAAATTAATTAGGTATCTAAATATATATAACTCAAAGGTGACTGACTGACTGACTGACTGTCATAGTGATCTATCAACGCACAGCCCAAACCACTGGACGGATCGGGCTGAAATTTGGCATGCAGGTAGATGTTATGACGTAGGCATCCGCTAAGAAAGGATTTTGATTAATTCTACCCCCAAGGGGATAAAATAGGGGATGACTAATCCCGAAATTTTTGTTAAGTTAAATTACACGCGGACGAAGTCGCGGGCACAGCTAGTACTTACATACGAGTAGACTAGTAGTACTTGTAATTTTTAGAGATACGTTCCATAGTGGATTCCTTAATCGATCCGTACGAGGAACCCTTATTTCAATTGTATAAGTAGGTACTTACTAACTCTTATACCTTCCGTGAAGATCGCATTCCGTTACGATTGTAGAGGTAAAAGAGACAATTTGGTATGTCCGCCCGTAGGCTTCACAAAATAAACGATTGAGTATGTAGCATGATTATTAATAGTACATTGTTACCCTAAGGTTGAAGGTAACTTATTTAGTCCCGAGACGGGGTTACCAATAGTTCGAGGGAAAAAATTAGTCTTTCACCCGAGGTAAACACTGTGCTTTACATTACGAATACAAGGAAAGTAAAAATAAAAGCAGGAATTAGCTCAAGAAATAATACAAGGAAGTACGAACAATACTCTACAACTCGAAAAAACAAATGAAGATCGGATTGCCGCCTATTTTGTTTTTTTCCGTTGGCCGGCCTGGATCAATAGTAATGTGAAAATAGAACAATTTACCTTTTAATAATTTGACAGCTGTCAGTTGAAAGCGATTCTCCCTAGGACTGAAAGTATTCCTCTCCTCAGGCAACTTCAGACCTACTTTCCGAGTATGAGTAATGAAAAATATTTTTTGCAAAATTATAAACACAGATCGTACTACGAACCACTACATTCTCAAAACATTTTCATTACTCCAGACCGTTTTCCGGTGAAGTGGCTTCTATAAATAACAATTCGGTACACAGCGATCGGGTACAGGTGTTTGTTCTCGAGTTATTGGAGATTTATCATGAAAATGTGGGACAAAGTTGGCAAAGACGATGACAACGACGTCTGAATGTACGTAATGATTTCTGTAGATATTTAATACATTCAATCAATTAAAACAAATAAAAACGTTTAAAAAAATATAATCCAAGTAAGGAAAATTATGTTCTTTTAGTAACACGAATTATATTCAGATCTGCGCTATGGAATAATTTCATGTTAATGGTAAAGAAAAAAAATGTATTTATTCACACAGAAAGAGCATTTATCTGAACATTTTTATATCAAGCCTCTGAACATTTCCAAAGACTTGATTTAAATAAGTCCATGGAGTCAAATAAAACTAAAACTGTATTACATAATAATAAAAGACGTATATTTTTATACGTATTTAATGTAGTTTCATTGTAGATACTTAATCAGCAAGTTATGTTTAGCTTATATAATCACATCTTTATACATACAACTCCTAAACGGCTTGTCTGATTTTGATGACAAATCAAACCTATGCTAGCGAAACTGCAAGAAAAAGCTAGTATCTCTACATAAAAAAACTTGTCTCAAGGCTAACATAATTATGTTGGTTCCAAGCCGGCCCACTTCCTGTCCGGATGTGAGCAATCAGCTTACTTTATAGCTTTGTCAATGAATAGGTAATTATGTGACCCAACGGTTTGATGTTTTGCTTTCAATCGTGGCCAGTAATTTAGTAACTTTGAGAAAAAACGACGACAAAATTAGTACATTGTTACATATGTGGTGAAAGTTACTTAGCTGTCCCGAGACGGGGTTTGGCGCCCGAGCGTAGCGAGGGCGCTAATAGTTCGAGGGACAAAATAAGTCTTTCACCCGAGGTAAACACTGTGCTTTTCATTACGAATACAAGAAAAATAAAAAAAGAAATTGGCTAAAGATTTAATACAAGGAAGTATAAACAATACTCTACAACTCGAAAAAAAAAATCGGATTGCCGCCTATTTTGTTTTTTTTTTCGTTGGCCGGCCAACTTCATTATTTAGCCATTATTTTTCACTTTCATCTTTAAATATTTTGCCCAAATCTATGTTATTTTAAAGAAATTGTTGAAACTAAATTATAATTAAGTCATTTAAAAAAAAAAATCTTGAATTAATACTTAACTTTATGTTATTTCAATTTTACATCGTGCTGTAATTGAGTGACTGTAGAAAAAGTTTGAACATGGTTCCATAGAAATGCGAAAATGGAACTAGTTTTTTTTTTATAATTTGACAGCTGTCTGTTGAAAGCGAAACTCCCGGGCCTGAAAAGTATTACTTTCAACCCGCTTCTCAGGCAACTTCAGACCTACTTTCAGAGTATGAGTAATGAAAAAATATTTATGTAGTTCCTATTACAAGTATAAAATACTATAAAGCCTACTATAAAAGTACACGCTATAAAAAGAAAAACTCAGTTTTACTTATATTGCCGCGAAACGCGAAACTTAAGTTCTAGCTTTTGTTCCATGCAAGGTAGCTTCATTAGCAAGAAGAGTCAACCAAAAAGTTTTAATTTTGTTTATAAAACGTGGAATTACCCAACAGCTGTGCTTTATGATCGGTCCCTATCGGCCTAGCACGTACTACAATGTCTTCATTCAGTTCAATCCTGTGAAGCGCGGTAGCGAAGGCGCTTCGGAGCACCACTTAATTTGTTCGGAAATAGTTTAATCAAGCGTTGCGTTGGATTTACAGTAATTAAAGAGGACGACATCGGCCTTTAAGCCGTATATTGCTTCCTCGGATTAGCACCAGCTTCCAGTTAATTTCCTGCGTTCAATTCCGGAGTGGCCCCATTTGCGAAACATCCTTGAAATGTGCCTTATACTTTGGTTACACTTAGGTACATTCGATCTATTATAAATTAAGTGTAAAGAAGTAAATAATCTAGGCGTTGTTTACTGCCAGGCTGTATGTTACAAAATATACCATTATTCAGGCAAATGTAGGTTTAGAAGATTGGGCACATGCGTAACTTGTGATCCCGAGGAGTAAAATATGAACAAGCAATAGCTCCAGGCAATAAAACTCTCCACGTTTTGGTAAAGCTGGGTTGCTCACAACCACGAACAGTTCAATTAAAATTTAAAAACAATTAGTTCGGCCATAGTAAAACATTTAAATGGTGTTAAAAATGTTGTACATAGGTGCGATAGCAAACGGGCTTTAGTGGGAAGTCAAGATAGGTATATGCGTATAATCCCTCAAGAGCAACTACCTAAACGCTGTTATTGGTTAATTATTCTGTGACAGCGTCTCACAAGACACATGTTTACCATTATTTACATAATAACATTACCTGAAGGATAACAATGCGCTTTTTTACGCAACCAATATGTGTGTTATACGGAGCCGGAACACCGGATTTTAAGCGCTCCTCCCTTTCCCCTCTAATCCCTCCGTTAAGGTCGGCAACATGCGAGCTAAGCAATTAATATTTCAAGCATCTATAGGCGACGGTGGTTTGCCGACTTTGTTCAATTTAAAATAATACCTATAGGTACCTACAAACAAATACACTTAAACTTATCAATATCAATTCCACGATTATTTCTAAATATTCATTGAATGGCGGTAAAAATGCCAAAATCATATTTAAATCCGAATTTAATACAGCACCTATTCAGCAAGCTATATAATATCACATCTCTTGTCGTTTCAAATTCGAAGGCTTATTTATATGCATCTGGTAATCAAATCACGATTTTGCACAGCCACTTATTTCTTATTCACTTACTTGGCAATTCAATATACTTAGGATTCTGAATATCAACGCAAATAACAAAGGAGCTACAAAGGAGTTATTCAGGTACGTGGGTCATTTGTGAGCCTGCTTTGGATACCGTTTTGTCGGCACGACTCCAGCATTTAGTATGAATAGCGAAACGTTCAGTACTAATAAATGAAACTATTTAGATATTATACTACGCTCCAATACGAGTCCTATAATATTAATAGTTGCACCTAACTACTATAGCATATACTAGGTTTAGGTATTTTATAGAAAGTAAATAGTAAGCTAGCAGCCTAGAGGAAACTTAAAAAAAAAAAAGGTGTTATAGGGATACAGCTGTTGACAGATTTCATAAGTCTACAAAACCTTTAGCACTTCAACTGTCCCACAAAGCCGATAGTAATAGATTTACAAAGTAAAGTAAGTTGAAGAAAAAATAGTATACCCTTTCTGTTTCACCTACTTTACTTTGTATGATAAGTATTATAAGGTTTGGCTTCACTACAATCAGAAAAGGCCCAGAATACTTTAAATATGTATTTAACAAGTTAATAAAATGAATCAATTTAATTAATTAAACCAATTCAATTTTAACATCGACGATCAAAGTTTCAGTTTATTATCTTGAAACAACAAAATTCTGCGGAAAGTTCAAGATTGCGGTAGAATTTCTGTAGATAGCCGATCCAGGCGTACAGATAGATGTAGGTATAATTAATTTGGCGTTCAGGCCTTTGCCTTTGTTCAGGTTTCTGTGTGCTAACCAGTTTGCCTTGTGCTTGTCATCGTTGACGTCAAGTCAATCTAGGTAGCGCTAAAGCACGCTGGAAGCCTGAAATTAAACCACGACGAGGTAATAAAGGCGAGCCCACAAAGTAAAGTATGTATATAGCCAGACCGTATGAGACCGTGTAGAGTAGGTTGAAGATTGTAGTTAAAGAATATTGCTATTACCCCGGAAATTAATTGTAATAGACAGCTGATCATAGTACCTCCTTCCTTTGGCAAACTGGTACCTATAGTTACATAAGCGAAGTTACAAATTAAATCAATAACTCAGGTGCCTTTAGACAATTCTGCAGCTACCTGATATAGTAACTGTGCATCATATTACCTACCTGTAGAACCACCACTTGGTGTTGTCCTTCGGAGTTTGATAGAGGATTTTCTTATTGTCTTCTTCTTGTTAAATAAAACACTGTTTGCTGGTTACTGGATGTTTTTAATGAATAAATAATTCATATGTATCAAAATCCTATGCACACAACGCTTGCTAGTACAAAATCGTCTTAGCGACATCTATTGCTATAATGGTAAACGACAGGTTCTCAATTCAAAAATTGAAACATTGTAAAAGTACTAAAACCTACGTTGTACATTCTCCCGCCACTAAGGCTAACTGGGCTTAAGCCTTAAAACTAAACAACTTAAATCCTTTCACTTGGAAATATTAACAAAAAAAAACATAACATAAACTCAACCTACTTGTTGTATACTAATCTGTAACAGGCAGTACGCATAACTTAGATGTGGGTCTTTTAAATGATGAGCCTTTATTTTTGACCGTGACCACTCGTGTAACTCCGTCTTGACCTGGGTGTTCTTTAACAACTAACCCATAAAGCCAGCGACCCGGGGGAAGCCCCTCTTCCTTCACGAGAACGACATCCCCTACCTTAGGCTGCGGTACCTGATCTGCCCAACGATATCTCCGAAAAAATTGCCTAAGATACTCCTGAGACCACTTGCGCCAGAAGTCTTGTAACATGCGTTGTGTGTATTGCCAACGTCTTAAAGAACCGATAGATGTCGACTCATAATTTCTATCCGGTGGCGTGACAAGTGCCTCTCCAACTAAGAAATGACCTGGCGTCAATACTTCCAGTGTATTTTCAGATTGATTCTCTAACCTGGATAAGGGCCTGGAGTTCAGGCAGGCCTCCACTTGTGCTAATACCGTAGCAACCTCCTCAAAAGTTAATGTGAAATTGCCGATAACTCTATTTAAATGAAATTTGACAGACTTTACTACGGCTTCCCATAATCCTCCAAAATTCGGCGAGTGAGGTGGAATAAAATGCCAAGAAGTGCCATTTGTAGCCAAAGAGTCGGCTATCTCAGGTGCAATACTATCTTTTTCCAATAAAAAAAGCTTTTTTAGCTCCTTGGCAGCTCCTACAAAATTTGTGCCATTGTCACTCCAAAGTTCTTGACAATGACCTCTGCGAGCTACGAACCGTTTGAATGCTTGAAGAAACCCATCTGTAGTTAAATCCGACACAGGTTCTACATGTACTGCTCGGGTGGACATGCAAACGAACAAACAGATATAAGCTTTATAAGATTTATGTCCACGACCTTTAGCGGTGCGAACCTGAATAGGCCCTGCAAAATCTACTCCACTACACCGAAATGCCCGAGCTGGAGTAGCTCTGACAGAAGGTAACTGCCCCATCAATGGATTGACAGTAACTCCCTTATTCTTAACACATGAAACACATTTACGTATATACGACTTTATCAATTGTTTTGCTCCTAATATAAAATATTTATTGTTGACATAATTAAGTGTTAGTTGTGTCCCACCATGAAGAGTTTGACGATGAGCGTCTGCAATTATGAGATAAGCTAAATGTGAGCCTTTAGGCAGAATAATTGGATGTTTTTTATTGGCTGATAATTGAGACTGTTCTAACCGACCACCAACTCTCACTATATCATTGCGATCTAGAAACGGGTTTAATGTTTTTAAATTACTTCTTTTGTTTAATTCTATCTTATTTTTTAATGCTACTATATCTTCATGAAAATAACTATTTTGATATTCTCTAACACATATGTCCAAGGCTTCTGTCAATTCTGTTGTTTCTAAATATTTCTTATATTTCCTTCCCGACTTCTTGGCTAGCAGGAAACGTCTACAATAAGCACTTACTCTTGTCAACCTTGTCAAAGTTGAAAAACGTTCCCATAATATATCCTTTTCAATTGTAGAATTATGTACCTTTATAGATTCTAGTTCAGTAGTTAAATTACCATGTTTTTCATAATTTATTTCCCTATGCTTCAAGAACTCGGGTCCTTGAAACCATAACGAATTACTCTTGAGCTCTACTGGAAGCATTCCTCTTGAAGCGCAATCTGCAGGATTTTGTTGTGAGGTGACGTGTGACCACTGACTGGGATTAAATGAGGTCAGTATTTCTGACACCCTATTGGCCACGAAAACTTTCCACTTGGTTGGCATATTATTAAGCCAAGCAAGAACGATTGTCGAATCCGTCCACGCATGCATACTACATTCATCCATTTCCAGGACCCTTGCTACCTCCAACATAAGCCTGGTCAGTAAAACGGCACCGCATAATTCTAACCGTGGAATTGACACTTGCTTTATTGGAGCGACTTTTGATTTAGCAGTGATCAACGAGACACGCACATTGCCCTGAGAATCAATTACCCGTAAGTATACTACTGCTGCGTATGCTGTTTTGGAGGCATCGCAAAAGCCATGTAATTCTCTTCGACCGTCATCTGCCGTAGTATTCATCCACCTCGGTATGCCTATCTGCGATATTTCTGGCAACAGTTCTCGGTAAGTATTCCATTCCTTTAATAAGTCTTGTGGCACGGTTTCATCCCATTGTATACCAGCTATCCACAACTTTTGTATCATTGCTTTGGCTAGTATTATGCACGGTGTGATCCAACCTAAAGGGTCAAATAGACGTGAAATTTCTGCTATCATCTTTCTTTTTGTTACAGGTGTTTCCAGTTTATTTATCTTTACTACATATCGGAATGTGTCTTCATTTCGTTCCCAGGTAAGCCCAAGAATTTTTATTATTTTGTCCATCTTAATGTGAATACTGTCCTTTATTTCCTGTTTTCCTTCCCCCTCCTTGATCAAATTGATCAACTCATCCTTGTTGCTTAACCACTTCTGTAGAATAAATCCTCCTCGCTTTAGCAGTTCGTTCATCTGCTTATAGACTTGCAACCCTTCCGCCACTGTCTCACAACCTACCATTAAGTCATCCATATAAAATTGCTTGCTTACCTTTTCAGCAACGAGAGGATAATCAGACCCTTCATCGATAGCTATTTGGTTCAGAGCCCTAACCGCTAGAAATGGAGCGCATGATGTACCAAATGTGACTCTGAGAAGTTTGTAATCCTTGATTTCTTCATCTGAATTATTTCTCCACAGAAACCTTTGATAGTCAGTATCCTCTTCGTGAACTTTAATCTGACGATACATTTTAACAATGTCAGCCGCTATACAAATAGGAGACAGCCGCCAACACATAACTAAATGCCTCAAATCTGGCTGAATGCTTGGTCCGACCATTAAACATTCATTCAGTGAAACACTATTTTTCCCTTGAGCAGAAGCATCAAACACAACTCTAACCTTTGTTGTATCTCTTTCTTCTTTTACCACAGCATGATGGGGTAAGTAAACAGCTTCGTTTTTCTTTTTATCGGGTTCCATAATTTGTACTGCGTGTCCTAGATCTAGATATTCCTGAATAACTTTTGCATACTGTTCCTTAAATCTCAAATCTTTATTCAACTTATTTTCTAACCATTTAAATCTTTTTTCAGCTATTACTCGAGAGTTGCCATATTTACAATCTGGATCTTCAGTTTTAAAGGGTAACTTAACTACATATCTTCCTTCTTCATCTCGGGTAATAGTGTCAACGAAGAATTGTTCACAACGTTTTTCTTCCTCGGTGAACCTCTGTACTCTTGTCGGCTCCACATCAGATTCTAACTCCCAAAATTTCTTTAACAGTTCTTCATCTTCCTGTATTTGACAGTGAAATGCCAAGGAACCTTCCAACTGACCTGCAGATGACCCGACGACTCCAGATATAATCCAGCCTAAACTGGTGAATTGCGCAATAAGCGACCCAGTTGGTCCTCTTTTGATACCTTCGCGAAGAACTTGACAATATACATCAGCTCCTAATAACATATCTATTTTATTTGGTTGATAGTACTGGGGATCTGCGAGCTTAATTTCTTCAAGGTTTGGCCACTCTATCATCTCTACTTTATGAGACGGAAGAAACGTTGTAATAGATTTAAGAACATATGCTTTCACTGTAACTACAGTGCTTGGGTCTAACCGTGATTGAATTTTGATATTGACAACCGCTTTGGAAGTAAGGTTTGAATTACCTCCTATTCCTGAAATTTTATTTTTAATTCGTATTTTTTCTAGTTTCAGATCCTGTACTGTGGCTTCTGTCACAAAATTCGCTTGCGACCCTTGATCCAGCAATGCCCTTAAAGTACACCTGTTACCGGTTCTCGACTCGGCGCTGACTAGGGCCGTAGCTAACAATACCTGTTTGTATTTCCGACCTGTCGAAAAACAACTAACTAACGGACTTAAGTTTTCCACATTTTCATGTTCATAACCTGCCTGAGAAGGCCCTGGTTCCGTCACAGGAACATCCCTAACAAACTCCTGAATAACACCAGTGGTCTCAACATTATCTATATTTCTAGGATGTACCAATTCATGGTGACGACGGTGACATATTTTGCAGCTTGTGTTACTGTTACATTCTTTAGCTCCATGATTGTTTCCCAAACAATTGAAACAAATGCCTCTTGTCATGACGAAATTTCGACGTTGGTCGACGGTCTCACTAGCGAACTTCTTACAAGCCCACAGTTTGTGTTCTCCTGAGCAAAAACTGCATACTGGCTTAGTTACATGTAGGGTTTTGACCTTGGAAATATTATTATTCACGTTGGAAATATTAGAGTATTTATTAAACGTTGACCGAGTATCTATAAATTCAAGAGCTCTGTATCTGTTTGTCAGAAATTCTTTAAATTGCTCGTATGTGGGTAATTCTTCAGAAGAAGTACTATTGGTTATAGAAAATTCCCACTGTTTTCGCGACTCTGTATCCAATTTTAAAGTAAGAATGTGAATAATAATTATGTCCCAATTCTTGACCTCTACGCCTAGATTGGATAAACCACATAGACAATCATTAGTGGTGTCCATAAGTTCTTTTAAATTGCTAGCAGACTCAACAATTATATTTTTCTGACTCAAAAATCTTTTCAGTATATAATGTGACAAATATCTTTTATTATCATACCTAGATTTGAGTTGTGACCAACATCTTTCGTAATTCGCGTCAGAAATAGGAATTTGTCGAAGCAATTGCTCCGCTTCGCCTTCCAAATAACTTTTTAAATAATGCAACTTTTGTACGTTTTGTAACTTAACGTTACTATGAATTAAAGAAACAAACAAATCCCGGAACGTTATCCACTCAGTGTAGTGACCGGAAAATGATGGTATTTTTATTTTTGGCAACTCAACATGTGCTGTTTTTGAATTTGTGCACTGAGTATGTTCGCATAAAGATTCCTTTTTAAATTGTTTATTAGAATATTCATTAATTATATCTTTAAGTTCGGTTTTGTATTCTGAATATGTTTCCTCAGCCTGATCATACACTTCTTGTTTTATATAATCTTGGTCCGCTAATTTTAATCCAAACTTTTCAATCAAATACTTATGAGTAGTTGCAAAATCAGACCATAACTCATTAAGAGTTTCTAGCCTGACTTGAACATAACCTAAAGTAATTTGCTCCTTCAAAGATTTCTTAAAGTTGCTTTTAGCTTTCAATATGTTACGGAAATTATCCATTTGTAAAAGTAACTTTGAATCCATTTTTAATACAAGTGTGACACACGCCTTATTGTATTAATCAATAACCAAGAGTATATAAAACTCGTTATAAAATAACAAACTGACAGATAAAATAAAACAATAAAACGTTGTTGACGTTTCCAAAAAATTCTAAGCAAATTTTCTGAATATTTGACAAGTTGTTTTCTGAATTCTTCGTTTTTTTTTTTTAAATGTTCTCAATTAAGAGTTTTATTTGTAGAATTAATTATTTTGTAACACTCACTGCTGCTATCCTTGTCACTCACAATTTGACATCTGACGTGACGTCACCCTGTGTCACCAACTTCCCCGCTCGATCCAGGTTTTCAGACGAAAATCACCGCCCCGAAGTCCAGAGACTGGCACCTTCTCCAAGTCCTGGCTCCTGCTGCCAGCAGCCACTCCACTGGCTGCGGCGTACCTGAAAGGAGGAGAGCGCCCAGCACCGTGCCTGGGCGCCTTCGCACTGCTTCAATAAGTGCGGCTCCGAAGGACCATTTTGTAGAACCACCACTTGGGGTTGTCCTTCGGAGTTTGTTAGAGGGTTTTCTTCTTGTCTTCTTCTTGTTAAATAAAACACTGTTTGCTGGTTACTGGATGTTTTTAATGAATAAATAATTCATATGTATCAAAATCCTATGCACACAACGCTTGCTAGTACAAAATCGTCTTAGCGACATCTATTGCTATAATGGTAAACGACAGGTTCTCAATTCAAAAATTGAAACATTGTAAAAGTACTAAAACCTACGTTGTACACTACCTAAGTACATATTTTTGGCGCTTCATCTCTATTTGTGGGAAATGACAAATTTACGAATCTAAAGGTAGGGTTTATATTATAACTAGCTGTGCCCGCAACTTCGTCCGCGTGTAATTTAACTTAACAAAAATTTCGGGATTATTCATCCCCTATTTTATCCCCTTGGGGGTAGAATTAATCAAAATCCTTTCTTAGCGGATGCCTACGTCATAACATCTACCTGCATGCCAAATTTCAGCCCGATCCGTCCAGTGGTTTGGGCTGTGCGTTGATAGATCACTATGTCAGTCAGTCAGTCACCTTTGAGTTATATATATTTAGATTAGGTAATACAGTAGGTACACTTGGGTGCAGGTGGAATTTGAGTAGATACTTAGCACATTTTATCTGCATTTGCTTATTTCATCATCATCATCCACCTTACCTTTTCCCATTCTCTGGGTCCGGCGCAGTATGTATTTTCCTTCTATTCATCGCGCTTTCCCGTCAGACTCACATCCACTCCAACTTCGTTCATATCACTCTTAATACAATCCATCCATATTTTCTTGGGCCTTCCTATCGCACTGTATGCATCCACATTCATATTCATCACTCTCTCAGTCACATGCCTCTCATCACGTGCCCAAAATTCTAACGTGGCCACGTGCTAATTTCACATAGATAAATATTGTATATCCTAAAAATGTTTATAACCGCGCATCGATATGAATCCCTCGAGACTATTTCTATAAGGAGTTCTTTATTCAGGCAAAAGTATGCTTCAGTCCAGGATTGACTTCAATTGAATATGTATGACACGGGATCGACTGACTATCAATATACAATGCCCCTTAATATTTCGCGCCTTTTTTCTGCCCTGGGGAGATGCATATGAATAAATTCTGAGTAGATACCCATGGGATAAAATATAAAGTTTTGTCTCAATTCTCCAATTTAATTAGTATGGTTACACCTAATTTATGTATTTTTAGAATAACTCAAAACCACTCTTACGTGACGCGAGAGGTATTTGGCATTCCAAGCATCTCAGCATAGGCCATGGTAACAGCTTAACATCTAGCGGGTCATACGCTTGTTATATAAAAAAAAACTTGTAAACAGGTACCTAATCTGAAATTAATTAAGATCAAATATATACGTAGAGGTTAAAGGTCATAATCAAACAAATCATATTTAGAAATAATTTAATTTAGTTATGTTTACATAAGGCAAATTTTACTTTGGCACAAAATGTCATGTGTACAATCTAGATACCTATAAAGATGCCAACTTTAAGCAGGTACATCAAAAAAATCTAAACATAAAATCTAAAACCAACGTATCATCTTTCAGGAGCGATAATTTCATCTTGAACGTGCGGTCCTCGGCATTTTTCACATACCACGATAAAATTCTGAAAAGAAAAAAACAGTTAAAAACTCTTTCATTGTAATTTATGAATTTCAATTGACAAAGCAATTCATTGTCCAGTTGAGCCCTAAAAATGTTCAGACTCGCACTCTTTCGATCCACGGGGAGCAATAAAATATAGATGCAATATATCGCTACGTTCCATCTTCTCATCTTAGGTACCTTTAGGGGATTGGATCAATTCGAATTCGCGCGAGAGTTGTCGTACAATACTATAAAAAAGTTATGTCAATTGTTGAAACAAACACGTTTTATGCACGATTACTATAAAACAGTCTGAGTAAAGTAGGTACCTATATCTATAATTATGTATAATGTACTTGTATGAGCGTCTATAAAATAAAATAAAATATAAATATCGCCAGACCGACACACCAATTGTATGGTCCCAAACTAAGCAACGCTTGTTCTATGGGTACCGTACAATTGACTTAGGGGCGTTCCCAGTGACACCCAGACTAGGGCAAATTACGAAATGGAAATTTCCGAAATTTACCCCAGCGGTAATCGAAACCGCAACCACCATGTGCAGTGAGCCGAGCGGCCTACGCTCGAACCACTGCGCCAAGCGGTCGTCAAAAAAAACATCAAGATAGATTTATAGCATCAATATTACTTATCTACCTACAAATAGGCACAATCGCGTGCAATTAATTCAGCACAGGTGTTCATTATAGTTGGGTTACTTTAAGGTGAAGGCGCCTGTATAGCCCGCAAAATTCAATTATCAGATTTTGAAAAATTTCTAAAAAAACTCATAAAATTTGAACTTCGCGGGCTAGATGAGAAAATGTAAAGAAAAGCGTAATTACCATGTTATACTGCAACCGCAGCAGATCCATTGCGACACTGTAATTGTGTTCCGATTTCGGCGAATATTTCTCCATAAGATCAGTAGCTCTTTGAGCTAAGCTTTCTAGTTGCAGGAGACCGGTGGGCTCGGTGTTCCGCACCTCCTCGCGGCGGCGGCCCAGCCTCGCGCCCCAGTTGTGGTGGCTGCGCGGGCGCCGCGTGCTGCCCCGCTCGCCCACGGGCCTGCCCAACTGCTCACAAGGCTCAACTATCTTAACCATGGTTACCGTGATGATCTTCCAACAATGACCGTAAAACTTCACCCGAATCTTTTATATAACAAGGTACCTTACTGACTAGAACACATTATCTATTTACTGAATTTCAAAGTTTGTAATTAGTTAATTAATTTCAATTAATTAGCTAACCACTAATGTTTTGGTGTCCAATAATATAAACATATTGATGCCTATTCGTCAGCGAACGTAATGACGGAGCGCCGTGATTGTTTCCCAAGTTAGAAAATACCACGTGTAAATAAAGAGACAATAATATAACAATAGCCTCCCAGTCAGGTAATTTCTGAAAGAATTAACAAACAATGGATTGAATACGCACAATCCCCACCATTTAATTCCAGGTAGCAGGTCTCTTTCATTTCGTGGTTGTGATAAAGTGTGAACGCGTTAGCGATGGTAAAATTACCACCGAAGGAATCGTATGCACCCCTACCCACCGTGGAAATGTTGTTTCGACATCAAAGGAATCGTAATTTGTACATAAACCGGGGGCCGTCCACGCTGATCGAGCTGGAGGAGTTCGCGGAGCTGGCCTCCAGCCACATGAGCGCCGCGGCGAGCAGCCCCGCCATCCGCCAGGTCGCTATGAATAGACTGCGCCAACTTTTTAATCTGGTGAGCAATGGGTTTCTCATTCATCATTTTATTCACACAAACCTTGAATTAAATAATTTAACTATGCCTACTTAGTTTTAATCGGCATCATCAGTTGATTAAGTCATGTTCATTAGAAGCTCACATCTCTCATCTTCAAAAGTAGGTCGTTGTTCAAATTTCCAGGCAATGTTATAACTTCTTTACGTCGGCCAATCAAAAGCGATACTAAATGGTAATAATATTCAATTTCCAGTCGGTCACCGCAGGGCTTGCCAATTTTCTGGCCGCCATTTTACAAATTCGTGGTTTATTCTGTACCAGAAATGTTAATTAAAAATATTAGAGAGACATTAAAACCACTGATTTAAGAAAATGTATCATTTTAATATCGCTTCTGGTTGGCCGTGGTATACTATCGTCTATTTATCTTTTACCGAACTTATAATTACTTACTTATGATCAGTTATACGTCTTCACTTCAATGAAAACATGTTATGTCATCCCAGGAGTTCAAGATGCGCTGCGACGTGTGCGGCACAGCTCACAACCAGGATGAGATCACCGCCCCCGAACGATAATCATCATTACATGACACATCTTCACAATCAGAACAATTATATTACTTACTAGCTGTGCCCGCGAGTTCGTTCACGCGGAATTTAACTTAACAATAATTTAATTTAACAAAAAATGTTAGTCAATTTTCTTTTTTGCGAGTCGATGCTTCGTGTTTTATATACCTATCGCAAAAGCCCGCTCGAGCGTGCTGGGCCCTAACCACGGTAGCCACTCAAATCGTAATAGAAAAGCAAACGCTCGCGATTACGTTTCAAACGCTCCGCTTTTAACGTTTTGCTGACACGAGCTTCAATATTTCTACTGACATTGATATGGTATGGTGTCAGCAAAACGTCAAAAGCGGAGCGTTTGAAACGTAATCGCGATCGTTTGCTTCTCTATTACGATTGGAGTAGCTAGCGTGGTTAGGGCCCAGAGCCCGCGCGACAGACACCATTTGTGATATTTTTTAAAAAAAATTAGAGTAGCCTAAGTTACTCCTTATAACATCAGCTATCTGCCAGTGAAGTCCCGTCGAAATCAGTCCAGCCGTTTCGGAGATTACCCGGAACAAACAGACAGACAGACAAAAAAAGATTAAATCGCGGTTTTGTTATAATTACCGTATGTCCTTTCATATGCATTTAGGGAATAGGTGTTATTTTGATATTACAAATAGACACTACAATTTTATTTATTTGTATAAATGTTCGTTTGTGTTGAATCTTGAAACCTAACTTGTTAACTCCTTTTGGGGTGACAATACGTAAAATAAGTCTTGGCTATTATTTTTTTCTTGTCACTTATCTAGCCTCGCTGAGATGCAGGGAGCTCTATAAATTTATTATTACGGGGACGATCTAATGCTATTTCCTACGTATACTGTCTTCCAAAAACATTTGATATGTCGATGCGATGTTTTAATACGTTAAATAACTAGGTACGCAGACCTAGTTATTTAACGTTATAACTATAGGTACTACCAGTACTTGGACCTTAAGAGTATTAGGTATGCAACCTATTCTACCACTCAGAAGTCATAACACTTACCGACTACCCTATACATTGTGATGATAGATATAAGTAAGTAATCTACCAACAAGAAATTATTTAATAAATCGTTTAATATCAAAATAATGTTTTATTTTTACATAAAAAGTCGATTCAATTCAATTCAATTCAAATCATTTATTTTGTTTAGGCCTACGGGGGCACTTACAAATTGTCAATTTACATATTTTTTTCCTTATATCTACAACCGGATCGGAACGCGACCTCGACTGAGAAGATCCGGCAAGAAACTCAGCGGGCTTGTCTTTTTACATGCCTTTTTTTTTTTTTTTATATCGCCAGTTGCTTATTTTCAATAATTAAAAAGGGTAATAAGCAAGCATACTACTCGCCTGATGTTAAACAGTTCCTGTAGCCTATATGCTTGCAATACCAAGGCTTGTGTTAGCACGTTGCTGACCTGAAGGGGAGTGGGAGAGAGGGAGGGAGGAAGAGGGGGTTTAGGATTTTTACTATTACTTAGTAAAAATCCGAAAATAATACTAATTAAATTTCGCACAAAGTATTGACGTCAAAGACAAAAGCTCAAAGTTGTTTTAGAATGGTTAGACGGTACGAATCAATAATCCATCCAAAGCAGTGATTTCTGAACACCTCGTAAAATCTATATATATATCACAGCCAAATAGCTTAATTCGCCGTTCAATTAACAGCCTAGGCACTTAACTAAACAGCGCCGTTCAACTAACGGCCTGAATGATATTCAGCCGTATCGTCTGTTACAACATTAAATAAACTGGCTGGCTAATGCTTAGGCAACTAGTTGACACACAGTACTACAAAACTTTTTCAAAATACTACCCAAGCAGAACGACCCAGATGGGTTTAGGTTAGGGTTATTTTTTTATGATCCCACGGAAATCCCTCCCGGCAAGTAGATTCGGTGGATCTAAACAATTTCGTAAAATCCTACTAATATTATAAATGCGAAAGTTTGTGAGTGTGGATGTATGTATGAATGTATGTATGTATGTATGTTTGTTACTCCTTCACGCAAAAACTACTGAACGGATTTGGATGAAATTTGGAACACAGATAGTTTATAACCTGGATTAACATATAGGATACTTTTTATCCCGAATACGTTTTATGCTGTATGTTCCCGTGGGACAATTATCGATCCTACTGAACGGATTTGGATGAAATTTGGAACACAGATAGTTCAAAACCTGCATTGAAACATGGGATACTTTTTATCCCGATAGTATGTTCCCGTAGGACAATTATTATCGATCATACTGAACGGATTTGGATGAAATTTGGAAACCAGATAGTTCAAAACCTGTATCAAAACATGGGACACTTTTTATCCCGAATACTTTTTATCCCGTATGTTCCCGTGGGACAATTATCGATCCTAATGAACGGATTTGGATGAAATTTGGAATACAGATAGTTCAAAACCTGTATTAAAACATGGGATACATTTTATCCCGATTACTTTTTATCCCGTATGCTCCCGTGGGACAATTATCGATCCTACTGAACGGATTTGGATGAAATTTGTAACACATATATATCAAAACCTGCATTAAAACATGGGATACTTTTTATCCCGATAGTATGTTCCCGTGGGACAATTATCGATCCTAACGAACGGATTTGGATGAAATTTGGAATACAGATAGTTCAAAACCTGGATTAAAACATGGGATACTTTTAATCCCGATAGTATGTTCCCGTGGGACAATTATCGATCCTATTGAACGGATTTGGATGAAATTTGGAAACCAGATAGTTCAAAACCTGTATCAAAACATAGGACACTTTTTATCCCGAATACTTTTTATCCCGTATGCTCCCGTGGGACAATTATCGATGCTACTGAACGGATTTGGATGAAATTTGGAACACAGATAGTTCAAAACCTGTATTAAAACATGGGATACTTTTTATCCTGATAGTATATTCCCGTGGGACAATTATCGATCCTATTGAACGGATTTGGATGAAATTTGGAAACCAGATAGTTCAAAACCTGTACCAAAACATAGGACACTTTTTATCCCGAATACTTTCTATCCCGTATGGCTCCCGTGGGACAATTATCGATGCTACTGAACGGATTTGGATGAAATTTGGAACAAGATAGTTCAAAACCTGTATTAAAACATGGGATACTTTTTATCCCGATAGTATGTTCCCGTGGGACAATTATCGATCCTACTGAACGGATTTGGATGAAATTTGGGAACCAGATAGTTCAAAACCTGTATTAAAACATGGGATACTTTTTATCCCGATAGTATGTTCCCGTGGGCCAATTATCGATCCTACTGAACGGATTTGGATGAAATTTGGAAACCAGATAGTTCAAAACCTGTATTATAACATGGAATTATTTTTATCCCGAATACTTTTTATCCCGTATGCTCCCGTGGGACAATTATCGATCCTACTGAACGGATTTGGATGAAATTTGGAACACAGATAGCTCAAAACCTGGATTAAGACATGGAATACTTTTTATCCCGATAGTATGTTCCCGTGGGACAATTATCGATCCTACTGAACGGATTTGGATGAAATTTGGAACACAGATAGCTCAAAACCTGGATTAAAACATGGGATACTTTTAATCCCGATAGTATGTTCCCGTGGGACAATTATCGATCCTATTGAACGGATTTGGATGAAATTTGGAAACCAGATAGTTCAAAACCTGTATCAAAACATAGGACACTTTTTATCCCGAATACTTTTTATCCCGTATGCTCCCGTGGGACAATTATCGATGCTACTGAACGGATTTGGATGAAATTTGGAACACAGATAGTTCAAAACCTGTATTAAAACATGGGATACTTTTTATCCCGATAGTATGTTCCCGTGGGACAATTATCGATCCTACTGAACGGATTTGGATGAAATTTGGGAACCAGATAGTTCAAAACCTGTATTAAAACATGGGATACTTTTTATCCCGATAGTATGTTCCCGTGGGCCAATTATCGATCCTACTGAACGGATTTGGATGAAATTTGGAAACCAGATAGTTCAAAACCTGTATTATAACATGGAATTATTTTTATCCCGAATACTTTTTATCCCGTATGCTCCCGTGGGACAATTATCGATCCTACTGAACGGATTTGGATGAAATTTGGAACACAGATAGCTCAAAACCTGGATTAAAACATGGAATACTTTTTATCCCGATAGTATGTTCCCGTGGGACAATTATCGATCCTACTGAACGGATTTGGATGAAATTTGGAACACAGATAGCTCAAAACCTGGATTAAAACATGGAATACTTTTTATCCCAATAGTATGTTCCCGTGGGACAATTATCGATCCTTCTGAACGGATTTGGATGAAATTTGGAAACCAGATAGTTCAAAACCTGGATTAAAAACATGGGATATTTTATATGCCGATAGTATGTTCCCGTGGGGCAATTATCGAAAACCACGGCGATGCTGTGAGATTTTCGTGTTTTTTTATGTGCAAGCCATTATAGCCAAAACAGTGAACCTTAAATACAATAAAAATTTATAATTTATTTTGAACTAGCTGGTGGTCGAATCTTATTACCTATTATACTACTACGACTTACTATTAGGATGTACATTTGGTAGTAACAAATCTTAACAAATTAATCCTTAAATCAAAATAAATACTTTTAACTCTGCGAACTAGACAAATATTTTTTGTTAAATAAAATTTTGTTTAGTTAAATTCAACGCGGACGAAGTCGCGGGCACAGCTAGTACCTAATAAAATTATTCCATCAAAGTTGTTTTTTGCCGACGCCATATTGACCAAAGAGAATATAATAGAGATATTGACAGTTTGGTGAGTTTCGGCGCTAGGTGGCAGAAAGTAGAACTAAATTGAAATGAACAGGCTAGGCAAGTAATTAAACGTCATCGATCCAAGTCATTTGCCTAGCTGTTTGATCAAATGGCTGAATATCATTCAGGCCGTTAGTTCAACGGCGCTGTTTAGTTAAGTGCCTAGGCTGTTAATTGAACGGCGAATTAAGCTATTTGGCGGCGACATATATATTACTCAAAGGTGACTGACTGACTGACTGACATAGTGATATATCAACGCACAGCCCAAAACACTGGACGGATCGTGCTGAAATTTGGCATGCAGGTAGATGTTATGACATAGGCATCCGCTAAGAAAGGATTTTGATTAATTCTACCCCCAAGGGGATAAAATAGGGCATGAAAGTTTGTATGAAACTTTGTCAATTTTAAACCGATCGGGCTGAGACTTTGCATGCATAAAGCTACTATGACGTAGACATCCCCTAAGAAAGGATCAAAAGTCCACGCGGACGAAGTCGCGGGCTCAGCTAGTTATAGTATATAAGGTATATCTATGCGCCTGAGATGCCTGATTATAAACAAATAAATAAAATGTTCAGAAATAATCATGTTTTATGGTCGCAAGAGTGTAAATATAACACAATTTAATCCATATAGTCGGTATTTATTTATAGTCAAATATTAGAAGAATATTAAACTATTGAAATGAGACCGTTAATGTCTGTCGAGGCCGAATCACAAAGACGGATTTGGGCTACAAAGAAGCAGCGCGTCGCGTCTCCCTCCGCGGCTTAATCCGGATTGAGCCGGCAATTAAAATACTTATCCTGTTCGGTATTTCATCTCGCTACAGTAAAGTGTATACCGAAATTATACCGGTTTTAGGATAAAAAGATCCCGTTTATTTATAACACGAAAAATTGTGGATCTATTTAGATAAATTCAAGTATAAATTCAAGTATACTCCATTTGTTATAGCATTAGACAGAAGCTAAAAAAGGTTATTTTTAGTGTCCACTTTGTAATAAAAAAGTACAATTAACGAGTTACAGTTACGATTGACGTCGAATTTATTATAATCTATTTATATACCAGCTTGTCACATCTAACTGTAATAATATTAATTATTTATCTTATTAAATATATTGCCTTTCATTTAAATAATTATTATTTCATTACAATTTAAAATTAGTGCCGATGCTAAAAACCTAAAAGAAGCAGGCGTGAACATACCGGGAACGTTTTTCGTTTCACTATAATCCTACCAAATCTAAAATTTTACCTAATCCCTTCAGAGGTTATGACAGCAGGGTATTTCTAATTTTGTCGGACTATGTTATCTATGAAATTGACGTAAATGTTTGATTCATTTTTTGTTGTCAGTTTAAAATGTGATACCTACGATGTTATTACGAATAAAACATAATATAAAAAAGTACTTTTATTTTGTTTATCGTAGTATTTAGCTAGTATTTTAGATTTATATATCAAAATTTATGTTAAAACAATTTTAATGTAATGACTCTAAATAAAAGTTGTTTTGACTTGGAAATAAAATGATTTGCATCCCTGCTTCTGCGAGCCTCTTATGTCTAATGTTATAATAAATGGAGTATAGATACGTACTAGGTAGTAGGTTCATTTCACAAGTAAAAATCGAATCCATATTACAACATATCCATATTCAATTAATATTATTAGGATGCTACTTTTACATTGTATGTTACCTATATCCTATATAGCATTTTAACCCTACCATTGTAATTCTGACTGTACTATATTGTAAATTGGGTACTTACTTCTCACCTTAAAATATTTTTTTTTTTTACTAGCTGACCCGACAAACGTTGTCCTGTCTTAACTTTGATTGTTCAATTCGAATTGCTCCGTTCAACTTTCTTATTTTTTTGTCATAAGAACCTTCTCCTAACAATAATATCTAATAATAAACACAACAAAAAAAGAAATTAACGAAATCTACTATATAAAAATAAGTCGGGTTTTCCTTCCTGACGCTATAACTCCAGAACGCACGAACCGATTTCCACGGTTTTGCATTCGTTGGAAAGGTATCGGGCTTCGTGAGGTTTATAGCAAAGAAAATTCAGGAAAAATTTCAACAGAAAAGCGCATTCCACGCGGACGGAGTCGCGGGGCACAGCTAGTCGTTCTATAAATAATTAGATAGAAATAGATATTCATTTATATATAATATAGATTACAACGATGTTGATGCTAAAACTGATGTCCACAAAATCACGACCACAGTAATGTTATCACATCTAAAAGCTTTGCATTGCTTAGGTGATATACTAGCAAAATGAACGTCTAGTCAATGGTACCTACTAAATGGTCAATGGTAAAGTATTAACAAAAATGTTTGTTAATCACAACACGAGATGTAATTAACAAAGTACTTGTCAGAATAAAACAATGCCGACCCGAGTTGAAAACAAAACCTGTTACAAAGTTAGACACGTTAGATTTAGTTGTCCAATATTCTGAGTCCGGGCGATATCACGCCACGGTGATAGAGAGGTCTAAAATTGGAACAGTTGTTTGCCCTCCCAAGTTAGTTATGCGCGCAGTAAAATATTGACATTAGCCTTTAGCCCTCCGCGACACCGATACTGCGATAAGCTAATGAATTTTCTCCCAAACAAGTTACTAACTGAACTGATAAATTAAAGTTGTTGTTGTTTATTATTGCTACACAAATTTGTCAACAAAGTACCTAACCTGTCATTGTTAGGATTTAGACCCGTTTAATGACTTCTAAGAACGCTGCTTCAGTTAGCACCTTTAGTTACTTAAACTTACTATTACGTAGTAGGTACTATTTACCTATTTTATGGTGATTTTCTACTGATAATATATGAATTATTATATAATATATTATATTCGTAGATTTATTACTTAGGTGAGAAAATTGTGAATACCTATTGTTAATGTGTCATATTTATGGTAGATGTACCATACTTACTACTTGCTACTTATTTGAATAATCCTAAAGTAAATATCCGTTAGTTAACTTATGACATCAGTGCGTGGTCTATTTCCAACAAGCTCGTTTATTTCCGTTCATTGGTACAAGTTACTTCTATCTATTCGGTATTTGGCCGGCTTCCCAACAAACTCGATCAACGAAGAAACTTTTCTTCTTAAACTGACCTTTTCCCAATGATCAGAGTTACCTACATAAAATTATGAAGAAAGTGGGCACCTAAGTATTTTCGCCGTAAAGCACCCGGCCCCCATTCATTCTTATCAGTGCCATAAAAAATAATATTTGAACTTTACAATGCTCCTCTTTTCTGTGACCGCCCATTTTATCTGGGTTATCTATCGCAAAAGTTAGTAAATAGGAGTCAGTGTTTCGTCTAGACCTCAGGAAGATTCAGGTCATGTTAAAGTCTATCACCGGGTGCTATTAATCAATTTCACGCTTTTTGAAAGGCCACAACTGTGTGAAAATGAGATTTCCAGATTAGGGAGCAGCAAGCTAGTGTAATTATTATTCTGATAAGCTGCGAACTCATCAATCAAAGTAGTTCGGCGTGCCGCCTCCGACGGCTCCGGCAATCTTTAGTCTGTAAGCCTTTGCCTACTTACTTGCTATAGGTACCTATTGGGAATTTCGGTTATACGACAGTAACTAGGTTCGGTGTTTTGTAAAATATGCAAACATTACTACCTACAGTCAGCAGTGATAGCCGATTGGTTAAGCACGCGTCTTGCGGGCTACCAGGTCTTGGGTTCAAATCCCGGCTCGAACCTCTGGATTTTTTGAAATCTATGTGCGGATCATAATTTCTATATGATTATCACTTGCTTACGGTGAAGGAAAACATCGTGATGAAACCTGCATGTCTTAGAAGATCTAACCAATTTTCGAAAGACATGTGAAATCCGCCAACTGGGCCAGCGTGGTGGATTATGGCCTGAATCCCCCTCGTGTTGAGGGGAGGCCCGTGCCCAGGAGTGGGACGTCAAAAGGGCTAAAATTATTATTATTATTTACTACCTACATATAAAAAAAGCATAGTTTCATCGTCATTCCAACCGAAAGACGTCCACTGCTGGACAAAGGTTCAAATGTCCTATTATTTGTTCGTATGGTCCTCAAGTCCTCATGGATACCTGCACGTCCCAGGGAGGCCAGTGGCTTATGCCGGTCTCTTACCGGGTACAACTCACACATCGGGATATAAGTAGGCCCCCACAAAGTTTTCCACAACGATTGGTCCTGTGCTACTCGCATTAGTCTATTTTCTGACTACAAAATAGAGATAATATAAGATAATAGATAGACTTATCTACTTACGAATCACAATTATTGTCTACAATTTAAACGTATTGCAATCTGTTCCCTGTACGATGTACGATTTACAATTTAGCTTATTGATAACTCTACGTTAAAACCGTTAATCGTAAATGAAATATAATATTCTACTTGAAGTAAATTTAATTTACCTACACAACAAAATACAACTAATATTCCGATTAGTCATAACACCTTACTGATATAATACATATTAGTATTTTTAAACTCTTCTGGTCTCGGATCTTAGCCTAATAAACTTTCGACTCGTTAATTACATTTTCATGATCTCGCAAACGTTAAATGTTGAAGTTAAATTAAATTCACCATCGATATTTCATATTTTGCTAAGAAGTAATGGTTAATATTTATTACTTACATTGAGTCATACAAGATATCTCGCAAGTTTATAATTGAATTCTGTATTGAAATAGATTAACTTAGTATCTAGTAGTATTACAATCGAACCGCATTCGAACTAATCCTATATTTACTTAAACATTTTTACTTTTGCATCCTAATAAATTAATATTAGGTGAAACCCAATCCATCCACCCAACTGGGGCCGTAGAGCGAGTTAGAGGAAATTGAACCATGGTTACGTGTACGATTTTTCGAATAATAGCGCAACTAATTATGATGACGCAGCAGGTTTCCCGCTCGTAATGTCACGTATCCATCACAACTGACACTGGCGGCGTGACGCGGCGTGACGCGCGCCCGCGGCGACACGGGACATGCGGCGGCGAGCCCAGAACCGATGATTAAATAGGTAATTGGATAGTAAGAAATAAGCAGTCAAGTGGTCGACGCGCTTTCGAAATAAAGTATGCAACTTCAAACCCCTCTGGAATTGTCAATTTGCACGGCAAATTAGTGTATTAGAACAATAATAACAGCCTCATTTATAATAAGATACCAAAGGACTGGAGAGAAATTAACGCTGTGCCATTCAAGACCAAATTAAAAAGCCTTTTGATGAACAAATCATATTACAATATAACAGATAATTTGAAAGATCACCTCTTATGAAACGTATATTATTATTATTATAAGTTCTCCTAATTGACATATAAGTTTATATAATATTATTATTATTAGAATAGAATAGAATAGAATACAATAGAATAACATTTATTTGAGAAATCATGAGTTTACATACAGGTACGCAATATGGAAAATTTAATACACGTGCTTCATGTTTAGCCTTTATGGCGTACAAATTATTGAAATTAAAAGAAAATATATATATTGAAAATAATGAAATTGTAAAAATGAAATCGTAAAATATTGAATTAATAATATTATATAAACTTACATGTCAATTAGGAGAACTTATAATAATAATAAACCTTTTATAAAATGTTATCTTTTAAATAATCTGTTATATTATAATATGCTTTGTTCATCAAAAGGCTTTTTAATTTGGTATTGAATGGCACAGCGTTAATTTCTCTCCAGTCCTTTAATTCAATATTTTACGATTTGATTTCATTATTTTCAATATATTTTTTTTTATTTCAATAATTTTTACGCCATAAAGGCTAAACATGAAGCACGTGGATTAACTGTCCATCTTGCATACCTATATTATGTAAACTCATGTTTTTAGAAAAAAATGTTATTCTATTCTATTCTATTTGAGAAAGCTGGCGAAGTCTGGTAACTGCCGGCAGCGCTAAGCAGTGGTGGACTGAATCTCCCTCGCATAAGGGGAGGCCAGTGACAAATAGGGCTAACTATTATCAGATAATTAATTTACCTGCCGATGCCGTTCCAGGGTGAGAAATTAAATCAGGCCAAAAGTCCTTAGTTTTTATGATTCCTCCAAGATCGCACTAAGGCAGACCAAATTAATGTAAGTGTAAGTAAGTAATTACCTAATTATTTCGGGTTACTCTCTAAGGAAACATGACATTTGGAATGGTATAACATCAAAATAAGAATTTGCGACGCTCTTATCTGAAGAAAAAATCTGAATATGCTATGCACGCATATCAACAGAAATCGTTGTATACTTACTTACCGCTTTAATTTTAGACCTCTTAAAGATAAACATATGTTTCAGATAATTCATGTGCTATATTATTGAAAAAATATGCTGTTATTTCTGAAGCGATATACATTTCAAATTAACTTAAATATTTATGTGTGTCACGTAGAGAAGGGAAACGTCGTGGTCTCAGTTAGGCAAAACAAATGGCCGGGGAGAATGGCCTTCCCTGACACACAGAAAGGAAAAAGTGTCTCGACGTGAAGGTCCTGTCTAGCTAGAAAGACGCAGTCATTTGATAACGAAAATTGTAGTCCATTTTTATTATAAGGAGGATATTATAAAGATACGGGTCCCTTCGTGATTAATGCAGGCACAATTCGAGGATAAGTTATTTTTAGACAACACTACACAAATGTAACCAAGTTACAAATTACCAACCATCTTGTTCAGTCTCTTTGGGGTTTGTCAGCGACCCCGTTAGCCTCTATTAAAATATTCTACATCTAATAGATAATAATCAGTGAGGTACTTTTCAATAGTAGTACCTATCAATTTATAAACTTTAGCTAGGTTTGAGAGTGGTGTTGTGTGGCCTATGGGGGAACCTCAAAATAATATTCTTCTCTGAGGCTTGTGCAAAAGCGAGACGTTTCTAAGAGACCAGGAGACATTATACTCACATTTGAGATCGCCTAATTATACTTACCTACGATTTGCTATTTCGCTCTTCTCATCCATGGCATAAAATAAAATGTAACCATCAAGCGAAATATTGTGCCCAGCATTATTTTGGCAAGCTTCGTGATTCATCACAGCCAATAAAATTAATATCATAAAATATAACAATTAAAAAGCTTATTGTGAAACAACATAAAGTTGTAACGAACATAATAATACGTTTATGACAGTTGTAAAAAAATATGTCTGTCCGCCATAACGGTATGTAACAACGCAATTTCGGATTGATTACCTGCTGTTAGTTTTGCAGTCTTGGGAGAAAAAGTAAGGTAGGCAGGCTTTAGATATTTAAAGGCCAATAAGAATTCCTCCCACGCAGTGCCGCAAGATGTATGTACTTCAACCATTTACACAATGCCATCTTTATGTTTTACTTATTTACTCTGAGATACATTGTCTTCTGCAGCCAGTGGTTACTTTATACGTTATTTTGAAGTAACGAGCTAAGTGAGTGGATTCCATCTAGATTTGATATACATTTCATCGGATTTGAGCTCTACTTATTAAACGCTAGAAGGTCGTTTGGTAGGTAGTTTCCGAAGGCAGAATATAATAGAATAGAATACTCTTTATATGACACCAAAAAAAAACAAATATTATTAGGTCTAAATACAGTTAGTATGTACAATTTGCTCTTCGCACTAAATGCAAATTCTTTGGATCAGTTCGAAGAGGAACCTAGACAATAAAGAATTATGGGCAGCTCATGGCGGTTGGCGCAAGGTGATGAAAACAAAACTCTTTCTAACATACACATACTTATCTAAATATATATAACTCAAAGGTGACTGACTGACTGACTGACTGACATAGTGAACTATCAACGTACAGCCCAAACCACTGGACGGATCGGGCTGAAATTTGGCATGCAGGTAGATGTTATGACGTAGGCATCCGCTAAGAAAGGATTTTGATTAATTCTACCCCCAAGGGGATAAAATAGGGGATGAAAGTTTGTATGAAACTTTGTCGATTAAATTCCACGCGGACGAAGTCGCACAGCTAGTTACCTACTAAATATTAATTTTAAATGTCATACCTGCCCGTGACGGTTTAACTCTACTACAAATACAAATTTAAATATCAACTGTGTTTTCGCTCCATGTTTTCACTAACCCTAAACTTTCAATGTGTTTGTTTTGTCCACAAACAACACGGCCACGGCTGCTATTGCCCACTCCCAGTTAAATCTCAGCGCTGCGCTGAAATATTCAGGCGAGCCGGGACCTTACTACAATTACTCTGTTGTAGCCGGCCAATTTCATTCCACGCCAGCCTCCGCCTAGCCTCCCATATTTTTTAACACCTGGCCAAGCATAACTAAATCAGTACGGTCTACATAGATAAATTACTGACGTAGGCATTATAAATATTTGATAAACATTATTTACACAGGTGGATTTATGAATCACGACACTTAGTTACTTATATTTTTTATGGTCGAAATTTTTTATGTGGTGGGTGAAGCAATAACATAGGGAAAGTAGATATCTGACTACCATACCTTCTGATTACCTAGGCGGGTTACAAGGGCGGAAATTACCTATAATTATTTATTAGAGGTACTTTTACTATTAGTTAGTATAAAAGCATTTAACAAAAACTCCATTCCTAGAGGGACTATATGCACACGATGTTTATTTCACGCGCCGTCATCGACGCGCATTATCTGCGCTGAAACTGAAAAACTTGAAAAAGGTAGCTACGCAGGTTGTGTAAGAAACGTTTGCAGCGCGTCTTTTGCGTTTGACGCTCGTCGCGGTTCCTGAAAAAGCCGTTGTGTGCATAAACTCTTAGTTACTGTTAGAGGAACGCCAATACGGCGGCGTGTAGCTGTAGCTAATAACCTGCCGTGACGTCTGACAGATGATTCAATTACAGTACAGGAATGATAATAGCCCACTTTATATTGTCGACATCGCTATGTCGAAAATTAACTCTGACCCTCGTTACAAATTATCTACCTACACTATTTTGAACTCGGATGGCAAACGAAGGGTTCATGAGGGGGAAACGTACTCGCACTAACTTATTTGTTCACGATTTTCTCTTTTAAAATCTTCATGAATATTTATCGTACCTAGATACCTACTCACGCAATTAATTATTTATTGGATTGGATAACCTTAGGGCCGCTAAGAGGGGGGCCATATTGTAAGGCCTTTACCTACATAAAGTGACCAAGGTCATGTGAACCCGTGAATATTTCGTTTAGGGTCACCAGTAACCTAACTGACTATACTGACTTGAATTTGCACATTAGTATATTTTCGTATCGCTCCTCGTTGGCCGAGGCAAAACTTATTATATTTTATTTTATACATTACCTACTTATTTTTTCTACAATATGGTATCGTACTTAGATACCCACTTACGTGCTTATACGTCAGCGGTAAAGATTTCACTGGTGCATAGATTTAAGAAAGAACCTACTTCCGGTTGATTAAGATTTTTTGTGTCTTAGTCAAGAATGCTTGTTGCGGTCAGTCTGTTGTAAAATTAATGCTTTGTTCATGAACATAAAAGGGGAAGTTGCTTTCTTGTCTGAAACCTTGAGACTTCTTCCTATTTCGATTAGGTATAAGTACTTAACTAACTAAAACTTGAAGCTTTAAAAATGTTGTTTGCTTACTTATATTGCATTTTGAGGAGACACAGGTTAGCTACTTGCCTACCACCAGCCGGTTAGATCCCTACTTATGTAATATTATTTATCTCCACCACCTTTGTTAAAAAATATGGGTGCACTGCAGTACACCTGAATACCTAACAGGACTACTTACTGCCTGTTAGGAATACAAGCGTGATGATGCAATATTATAATGTTTGTGCACTACCACTAGGTGGCGCAACTCCTATATAGTTTTGTACTGAAAACACAGATGGCGAAACATAGACAATAATTCGCATAATAAAATAAATTTTCATTGAATTAACTTTCATTAATATTTTGTTACAATAACTTTTTAATAAATAAAATATACCCTAATATACATACCTAAATACATAATCACATAAAAACAAAATACAGCGTTTTTCAGCTGTGATTTGACGGATTATTCTTTGATTTGACAACAATTGACCGTAGACAAATCAATCACAGCAAATAAAAAAGTTAGAAAGAAAAGTAAAGTGACGGAAGGACGGTCGACAGCTCATCGTTACGATATTTCGATGGTATTTTTATTAGTTTTATTTTCATAACAATAGCTGCATTTGTAAACTAACCAAAACATCAAGATGTGGGATCCAACTCACGTCCAAGTAACTATTCAAAGAGCTCGTGGACTTTTGATCAAAGGTAAAAACGGTACAAATAACTGTTTTGTTACAATCGCTCTTGGCAAAGATAAATTCCAAACTTCCGTCAAACACAAAGCAACACAAAACGTTGAGTGGGTCGAAGAGTGCGAGTTACGGATCCCTACACAGGGAAACACTGCCGAGATCGTCCTCAAAGTTTATGATGAGGATTTGCTCAAAGACCATTTATTAGGTCAAGTAACGATTCCGTTAAAAGACCTCGATGTTTACGAGCGACCGAGAAGCCGTTTGTATCCTCTGCAGGGGAAGGCAGGCAAAGAGAACGACAAGCCGCGGGGTGAGTTAGAGGTCAAAGTTGCTTTCACTGTGAAGGAAGGGAGTCTGACTGATTTGAGCAAGAAAGACAAGCATAGATCATCTCTGTCCAGCCTCGCTCAGAACGTCGGCGGCAGTCTCATGAGCATCGGTAGCATTGAGAAACGTAAGAGTATCAAAAAGTTTGCTAAGAATCTTGGGTCTAAAATAAACTTGAATAAAAAAGACAAGAAAAGTGATTCATCTTCTCTCAGTGGTAGTGTTGGCAATCTCAAAAACTCAGCATTATCCACGCCGGATCATTCCACACCAAAGAGGTTACCAGGAGAATCAGACCCTGGAGTCATAAGTGAAGATGATGACGAATTTGCATTCGACGATCTCTCTCATAAAAGCTCAGGTAGTTCCTTGAATGTTCAAACTCTACCCCGAGGACACAAATACACACCATCCCCGATCAATGCTTCATTGGAAAATCTTGGTGGGGGTGAATTTTTGAGACGATCTACTAGCAGTAATCTAGCAGTACCTGAAAAATCAGTGCCACAGAAGCCAGTACGTTTGAGCCTAGACACTTTCACACCACCACAGTTGCCAGCTCAGGTGATTGACAAGAATGATGAGTGGTCCCAGAAACTTTACTCTAAACGAAAATCTAACAGCCAGTTAGCCATTGATAGAGAAAAGTCATCAAGTCTTGAAAGAAATAAGAAACTCGATAGTCCAAGCTCATTGAAGGAAAAGCCCAGCCCAAAGTTCTTTAAGAAATTTGGAAATAATAATAAACAAAAGAAGCTTTTAGAGGAGCGCATCATTGTTGGGGAGGAGAACATAGCCGAGGAAGATTCTATTAACCCAGCTTTCAACAGCATTCCGCGGTCACTCCTGAATGAATTTGATGGTAAATCCAAAGAGGACCTGATTGTTATGATATTTAACTTGCAGAAAGATGTAGAATATGAGAAAAAGAAAAACAAAGACTTGGAGAACTATTTAGATGACCTATTGCTTAGAGTAATGGAAACAACTCCAAGGATTTTGCAAAATCCCTATGTCAGGAATAAGAGCATGCATATTAGGAACAAGTAAAATATAATTGCATGTATTATGAACATTACAAATTCTTTATCTATTGCATCATTGCATAATCTTTATGTGGCATGTCTTTGTTCCATTGAAATTATTTGTGAAATATTGTATTTAAAATAAAACTATGTTAGGTTTTTCTAATTTAATTGTTCCTTAGTTGGAGAACTAATAATTTTATTTAGATTCAGTATTTCTAGTAAGGTCAGTAACTCATTTGTTTTCTGATTTATAAATCAAAGAAGTAATAATTTTTATTTATGTACAGTGATACTATCTAAATTGCTAGAGAGATTGTTTGAAAGCAAATGGTGTCAATGTTTAGAACTTTCTCTCTTTTGAATGTCTAATCAAATCACATATGAACTGAGTGCCTTATGTATTTGAATTGGTCTGTGATATGATATGTAATCTGATTTATTTCAGTTGCTATATTTGCCTACATTCATTTTTCTGTTTAGTCTGTATTTTTAAATCAACATAAAAGGAAGCAAGATAGTAATCTCTGCCAACCTGATAAACAGTGTAACTAACATCTGTATTTTTTCATTGGAGGTCAATTCATGACTGCTATGTCTGCATTGTCTACTGATTCAATATTTTTACATAAATGAAAACAACCACTGCCACTTTTCGATTGAAATAATTTACTGCATTGTAATATTAATCTGAAGATATAACATATTTATTCCACAGCTGGTGCCAAACTGTTTTATAGCATCACTTTATAAATGTTTTTTTGGTACAAATGGTTATGTATTTTTTGTAGCTATCTATTACTACAGTTTATTCTTATGCTCTGTCCAACAGATGGGTGACATAAGTAACTAACAAATGTATTGACGCATCTGGAATGTATGAATCATAAATATGATAATCGGAGTGACTAAGACGCGAAATAAAGATTGCTCAGATAACACTTAACATGCCTTCATAAAAGTGAAAGATACCCAAGTAGTCCATCCAAAATAATAGAGTGAGGTTTAGGTATTATGTTAGCGGTAATTAATTAGTTTTGTAGTGGAATTATTATTCACATATGCATTAAGTAATTCTCAGTGCAAAATAATATTCTAATGTAATCTTCATAGATAATTCTAAGTAAATATAAATTTCCAATAAATGCCATTGTGCAATAATTAAACTTAGTATGTAGGTAATTGTTGATTTATATTGATACATTTTATAATTAAAAGAGTTATGCTTAGATATATTTAACATAAACATATTTAGGGATCTGAGGATTGTTTTTGAGTAATTATTTAACAGTGTCATAGACTTGGTTTAATTGTTATAATGTAGCTAGTACCTACTTGTGAATCAAGTTAGAGGTTTGTTCATTATTTTATCCTTCCCTGTAATGTTTGTTTGTGATATTTGTTCAAAAGACAGAACAGAACAAATTAACATTAAGTTGTATTATATTTAAAAATGTATATTAAGTATTAAATAAAGTTAATATGTATCTAGATTAATACTAAAAGATATGAAACAAACAAAAAGTATATGATTTGTATTCCTTATTAAAAATATATCCATGTCCATGATCAGTTGATTAGGTATTTTATTTATTGAATTTAACCTACAGAATAGATTATTTATTTTTCTATTTATATGAGTATTAACAAACTACTTACTCTTAAGATAATTTTACGAAAATAGTTAAGAGAAAAGTATGTTTAGTTTAACAACATATAAAGTAACTGTCTGTTAAATAATTTATATCTTCAGAGCTAATTTTGTCAATAAACCTTTTTTCCATTCTTCATGATTTTGGTTTTCTGTTCATTACTAGAGAGATTCAAACTACCATCATTTAGTTACAACTACTACCACTAAAAGATGAAACAGAAAGGGTATACTATTTTTATAGTAAATCTTGAAAAAGTGTAAGCTTTGCTTGCAACAAATTTTAAGAATTAAAGGTGGTGTAGACTTATTAAATGTTTGGATACTAATATCCCTACAACACCATTTGTTCTTCAACTTTACCCCAAAGTTGATTTATTTAGTATTAAAACAAAAATAAACTGTAGCCCCTTCTGTTTTACTGTGTATATGCATTGGGATATAGATCTATAAGTTTCAATTCATTGTGATAAATTAAGTAAATAATGAAGTACTTGCATGAGGTATTCTTAAAAAAAACAAAAGTACATATAAAATACATTTATTGAGACAGTAGAAAAATCAAATAATGAAGCATACATACTAACAATTATTAAGGTTTTATAAACTTCACTTGTGACGACGGCTTTTGACTGGTACTGCTACTGGAGCAGCCTGTGCATATGTTTTCTGTGACAGCTTGTTCATGTAATAAATTGTAATAATGGAGAATATCAAACTGAAACAAATTAAAAATTACATATCAAGACTAATTTTACATAACATGCTAGGTAACATAGATTATGGTGGAAAACTTGTAAGCCTTTGTGGATACCCTAACAGTGGGCCTACAAGCCAGACCTTTATCTAATTAGTATGGTAATTTCAATTGCCCTGTTGAATGTTAAATAGTCTAAAATCTATTAAAATATTGGTAATGTAATACAATACAGGTTTCTAGAAAGGAGAATTATAAAGATGAGTATTAAAATGTTTACCATGTCGTAAAACAGATCCTGTGGACCATGCCTGCAGCGATCAGTGATATTGCCATGGACAGAATGATTTCAGGCAACTTCAGCTGGAAATTTTTGCCAAATAGTGTTGCTTCCAAGTTGCCAATTGCCTGTGATGATCTGTTAAGGATTATTTATAACAACAACATTCTTTTTACCCTAGAGGTTATCTATCTGTGCAAGTTCATGTTGTGATATCATGTTTGATTAAGCTCTGTGATCAATACCTTAGAATGCAAATTGTTCATATTGTATTCAAATGTATGAATACTTTGGCTTGAACGGTATCAGGAAGTAATTGAAAAATATTGTGTATGTTGCAAATGTAAACATAAAGAGTATGATTTATTACAAAAGGATACAGTAACGAAGAACATGAACATTACAGAACCAAGGTAACCGCCAAATATTATAGTAATTGGCGATCTAATCAGTAGCGGTTTGTACATTTGCATGCCAGAGAATATTAGCAGGGTCAAAATTGATGATAACACGAAAGACGTGGCACTGTTCACCGCTGTAATGATAAAAAAGTAAATTAATATTGGCCAATTACTTATACCTAAACAATTACAGTATCCTGGTAGACTGTTTGAATACTCAACCCATTGTAAATTAACGTAATTTATAACTTTATAGATTGAAACGTTGATAATAAAAACGCCGCACGGAAACAGAGTGACAGACAACTGACAATTATTGTATCTGACACATGGACAAGGGTCAAGATAGACAGCGGAAACGTCAAGATTGAAGTTAAGAAACATTAACAACACGTACTTGTTTACAAATTTCTTACACTATTCACCTTCATATTTCTAATTCACACTATTAATCGAATTTCAATCAGTTATTTTACTATAAAAATACAAACACCACATATGTAATCTAAATGATTATTAAATATTGATCCGGTCAGTTGTACCTAGCTCTGTTTCTGAACGAAAACATCTTATCAAAACAAACAACCCCCCTCTCCCCCACAGTGATGATAAGGTGAAATCTGTAACTTTATTTTGATAAATTATTTACGTACATAACTCCTTATGAAACTTTTTTAATTAGTGTAAATAATTCATAGATAAAAATGTGCTGATAATTTATATCGTTTTATCCATTTATTCTAAGGAGTTTGTCATGATGAACTACATTTTAAAATCAATTCACTATACATTACTGAGGGTTACTCCTCGCACATTTGTAAGTAAGATAATTTTAATACAATTTTACTTACTATAGGTAGGTACATTATATGTCCGTAAGTTTTAAAGACTTACCGAACCGACGAACCTACTTACCTATAGCTACCTATTTAATTTATGGATCTTAACGATAAACTGAATTTTTTTTTTAGAGTACTTCAGCGCCACAAATCAGAATTTATGAAGTAGGTCCAAGAGATGGCCTACAAAATGAGCCTAAGTTTGTACCCACAGATGTGAAGCTAGAACTCATCAAAAAACTTGCAGCAGCCGGCTTAAAACACATTGAGTCAGCGAGGTATGTTGTGTATATTTATACCATCACACCATGAAGGAGTGGGCAGAAATAAGTGCTCTGTTTCCCTAATAATATCAAAAGCAGATAGAAAATGAAACACATGTTATGAATGAATAGGTATACTGGGTTCTGGGAAAAGACTAGCAACATCTCAGGACTGTATTACTAACATCAAACAACAACTTTCTTTAACTTTTAATAATTCGTCAGTCTTTCATATAACTCCAACAACTCTAAGCCCCAGTCACATCATATGTCTCCATATTCGGTAGTGAACAACGTAATCTAGAAAGTTAGTTTTACCTACCTACATTTTTTTGTAAAATGTAATAGAAATAAAGTTTTTACATGTTCTTTACAAGTTTGTTAGTGTTATTGTACCCTGTAAATTATTTTGTTTGTTACAGCTTTGTGAGTCCAAAATGGGTGAAACAAATGGGTGACGCTGTAGATGTTATGAAAAATCTTCAAAGGGTGCCCGGTGTAAACTATCCAGTACTGGTACCAAACTTGAAAGGATACGAATTAGCTGTAAGTTATTCAGTATTCCATAAGTGATATACAAAATAAGTATAGTTTTGCAGAAAAGTGTTGCATTACATTAATAATGCTATGCTTTCCCGTCTACCTATACCCACTAACTTAAATCATGAGCATGAGTTTGACACTTCTGGAAATCAAATGTGCACATGACTTTGTGCCTTGTTGATTATGCCATTGGGTTATCAGGGGTCACATGACACCTACTGTACCTACTTACGAAATAATCCAATGTCTGAAACCTGCACTTAGAAACAATGCAATGCTGAAGAGGTTGCGATATTCCCGGCTGGCTCAGAAGGTTTCTCACAAAAGAACTTGAATTGTTCGGTGGAGGAAGGCTTGAAGAGGTTCAAGCTAGTGGCCGATGAAGCCGTGAGGGATGGGTTGCGGGTCAGAGGCTACGTGTCTTGTGTGGTGGGCTGCCCTTACGATGGGCCTGTATCCCCGAAAGCTATTGCTAAGGTAAATAATCCTATTTTTATAACTATACAAATAAAAAATAAACGACACAAATACACCGTTACACATGCAATAATCGAACCAGTGGTAGATTCTGTCTATTCATAAGTACTTTGTTGGCCTACATGAATAAAAATATTATGATTTGATTTGACAACTGTGAGTCCTTAACTCGGCAACAATTGTGCTATGGGCTGGGGGTAATCGCATTTTCACGCAGACCAGGGCCCTAACCACGCTAGCTACTCAAATCGTAATAGAAAAGCAAACGCTCGAGATTACGTTTCAAACGCTCCGCTTTTGACGTTTTGCTGACACGAGCTTCACGATTTCTACTGACATTGATATGGTATGCTGTCAGAAAAACGTCAAAAGCGGAGCGTTTGAAACGCATTCGCTAGCTTTTGCTTTTCTATTACGATTTGAGTAGCTAGCGTGGTTAGGGCCCAGGGCTCTAGCTCTACCTATTAATAGCTGACTGGGCTCACATAATCAAAACATCTAAGACGGCGCGACCTTTCGAGGGGAGGGCTATTTCGACATGCCGGGAATGTAATGTACGTGACGCCCCGAAAGCTTCCAACACGAGAGTTTGGGCAGCTACCACTGCTTTAGTTAAAGTATTTCATAACGACCGCTTGCGCAGTGGTTCGAGCGTAGACTGCTGGGCTCACTGCACATGGTCGTTGCGGGTTCATTTCCCGCAAGGGCAAATTTCGGAAATGGCCTTTTTGTAATTTGCCTTGGTCTGGGTGTCACTGGGATCGCGCCCTCAGTCCATTGTACGTTACCCATAGTACAAGCGTTGCTTAGTTTGTTTGGCGATATTTATTTATTTATTGATTTATAAATAAGTACCTACATCACCAACAGCTATTATTTGTGTAGTTTGGATATTAATCGTGTCACATAAAAGTGAGGTGTCACCATGCCTTTAATATTTACGGTGTTGTGTCTGCAACACGCGTAGGATTACAAATCATTGCAAATTTCAATTATGATTGCATGCATACTGTATTCATTCGCTTGTATGAGTTACTGACCACCTGGAATCGGAGATTCCGAACCTCCAGCACGGGTTAACGACTGTGATAACGGGAATCGCCAGCTTAACTTGCGGTCCTGAATACCAAACTGTTGTATCAATTGCCTATGATTATTTATGGAAATCGCTAAACCCATTAACAACAAATTTGCTGGATAAATTGGACATATTTTTGCAAAAAGGAACCAATCGTCACTTACTCCTGCAGACTAAAATCAACCGCAGTTGAAGTGATTATACGAGTAGGTTGGTTTCAGTTTGAAGAAATATGTATGGTTGGATTCTGCATATCTATATCCAATTGTTGACAGTCTTCCTAATGAATAACCAATTTTTGTTTAGATAACCGAGAGGTTAATTGAGATGGGTTGTTACGAAGTGTCTCTGGGTGACACGATAGGTGTGGGAACCGCGGGCTCTGTCCGCAAACTCCTCGCGGAGGTCCTGAAGGTGGCTAGACCTGACCAACTGGCGCTCCACTTCCACGACACGTACGGCCAGGCGCTATCCAACTTGTTGGCCGGTTTGGAGGTGAGTACTGTCACATTGTACATCGTTATCGATATGTCATCATCCCTTTGTTTTGTTTATTGCATGCGCTGGCAATAAGTAATAACATTCACGCAAATGATATTGAAACAGAAGGCACATTTGTTGATAAATACAAAGCGAGTTTCAGTACCTACAGTTAAATAGTATCAGACATAATTTTTTTTTTATTAAGTAAGTACTTACTATGTACAGCAGCACTGATAGCCGATTGGTCAAGCATGCGTCTTGTGGGCACCAGGTCCTGGGCTCAAACCCCGCCTCGCACCTCTGGGTTTTTCGAAATCTATGTGCGAATCATAATTTCTAATGATTATCACTTGCTTACGGTGAAGGAAAACGTCGTGAGGAAATCTGCATGTCTTCGAAAATCTAAACAATTTTTGAAAGACATGTGAAATCCGCCAACCCGCACTGGGCCATCGTGGTGGATTACAGCCTGAATCCCCTCGTAGTGAGGGTAGGCCCGTGCCTAGTAGTGGGACGTCAAAAGAGCTAATTTATTATAATTTTTTATTTACTTACTATGCACCGTTTACAAAATGCTTTAGTTGACTTTCATCAATACACATAAGGTTCAATTTACTCACATGAAGTCCCTCAGTCTTGTCATCATGGAGCATTAAATAATCAGCTCACAAAAATTGTAGTTATGTCGAAATGGGGACACGGTTTCATTTATTACCGCGAGCCACATAACGATTGCTTCATATCGACTGCTTGAAGTGATAGGTCGGTGCTCAATTAAAGTTTATTCACACCAAATCAACTATTTGACTGGCGTGAGTAGGTACCTGTCTCTAGCTACATACAAGTATATTGCACGTATTAATAAATAAGTGTGGAACATTTCTAGTACCAATCTTACCAGAGCTCAAATTGTTGAAGTAACAACCAAACAAATAGCCACCGCTGCGCTGATAAAACATATCTCACCGCTTATCTATAATGTTTTTATTCTAAAGATAAATAAGACCGTCTCCTAGCTGTTTTAGTGTAGATAATACACGCCCTATCACGTCAAGACATGCCTCTCTTTTCCAGTTCGGTATAAAAACCGTGGATTCATCTATCTCTGGTATGGGCGGGTGTCCGTACGCGCGCGGCGCGAGCGGCAACCTCGCCACTGAGGACCTGGTATACTTCCTGTACGGGCTGGGAGCCAGCACCGACGTGGACCTAGTGAAACTAGTCGAGGCCGGCCGCTACATATCGAACTACCTCGCCAAGCCGACAGATTCGAAAGTAAACCGCGCAATGAGCGACAGATTCAAGAATCACATGGACGTCGCTAAAATAGCCGCTTGCCAACTCTGATCGTAAACAATCAGCGAATTGTGGACATACCTAAAGGAAAACAAAGAAAACAAAGAGTCATTTAAGTACGAATAATAATTTATTTTGTATAATTATATAAATACTTAAACATTGCACTTCTTTACTATTAATACATTATATATTTATATACTTGGTTTTTATTTTTGCACATCGTCGGGACATGAGCGGTAATGAGGTGGTGCGACATATAATACCTACTAGTTTTTATCAATTATCATGCGGAGTGGGTACGGGCGGCGTCGCATGCGCAGCGCACTCGAGCCGCGGCCGCGCGACGCGCTGCTCGCTTTTATATTGAATTGACCTTATTTATCCATTGTGATCTTGGACGTGAGGTCGATAAACCTTCGGTGCATAGTGCCAGTGTAGTTCAGTCCGCACTCTTCACCGAAAGCCGGTTGCGCTTTGTTTGTTTTTATGGACCAATCGTGACAGTCAACATGGTCGAAGTCAAGATAACCGACGACATCAAAATCGGAGGCAGCAACCCGTGTTTTATAATAGCGGAAGTCGGACAGAACCATCAAGGTGACATAGAAATCGCAAAAAAGCTAATAAAAGCCGCAAAGGTAAGTTACATTTATTAAACTAATTGTAGGAGCAAAAACTTTTGTTGGCTTGTTTACGTCGTCGGAAGCAAAACAAAGGAAAGATTCGTTGTTTATAAGAAAAGTTTACGTGTGCAGTACATTGTAGGTACTAGCTGCAAAGCAGAATTGAACGATGCAATATTCAACATTATGTTGAGATTAGGTATTTTAACTTTATTATTAGTGAAGTCAGTACCTCATGATTACTGTTAACTACCTACTAACATTATACCGTAGTTAATCTGCAAAGTTACCTAATGCTGCATAGCAGCCAAGTAGTTTCACTACCCAGTTATGTTTATGTGTGCGTCTAATTTTACTTTTGTATCTTTGTTACCTACCAAGTAAGTATGCTGCGGTAAGGATGTTACTTTTACAACCGGTTTATCACACGATGATGTCATCAAAACAAATGATAACTTCGGTTTATCATTCGCTTCGTATAAACCTTTGTCAATGAACATATCTTATTTTATTCTTCCACCGTTCTTTATTTTTACCTATGAACATGGTTAAAAACAAACAACAAATGCTCGAAAGTGACCTTTACTAATATCCTAAATACACATTACAGGATGCTGGTGCCAACTGCGTCAAGTTCCAAAAGACATGTCTCAAGGAGAAATTCACAGATAAATACTTGGAGCGACCTTATGACAGCCCCAATTCGTGGGGCAAGACATATGGAGAACATAAGAGGCATCTAGAGTTCTCAGAGGGCCAGTACAGGGAATTGTTTAAATATGCCCATGAAGTCGGAATCTTATGCACAGCATCGGCCATGGACATGGTAAGTGCCTATTACAGATTATTTTATTAGTAAGCACACTCAATAGTTTAATTAAAACTAATCGCTTTAGGAAACAAAGAAATCTTTTTTTTTATAACTTAATCAGCTATGCGTTATGAACTACCAGTGCGAACGGGTCGAATACATTTTGAACTATTTTTACCTAAGCTAGACACAATACAAACTCAACACATATGCAACTTATCAAAATAGCTTAAGGCTATACTTATCCCATTTGTTTCAGTTAAGATGTACATTAAGATCCATGTAGGCTTGTTAAATCATCAGATTGGGTACACTGATTAATATGAATCTAACTAAAAAGCAATTCCCTATTGACCAATACAAATAAAACATCGACTAATTCCCAAATTGGATAAATTGGCTACACCAAAGTGTTCGCTACGATTTCGGTCTTGAAAAATATTATTACAAGCATGGATATTAGCTGCTCTATTTGTGTTTAAACATGACCACTTACTTAACTACAAAATTACCATGCACCTTTGTTCTTCACTCATATCCAATATCTGGCATTGCCAAGGTCACATGGTTATTTACAATAACTTGGCACAAAATTATAGATTATTCACAGCTCGGAGACTCCGCTAAATATGAATAAATTCACTGTCAGATATTTTCGCAAACTAATAAAAGCATATTCGTACATACCCACGCATGTATGTTATGTGCATGGCATAGCAACCCAAACGACCTTCATATCTATAGCAATCTTATCTTAGCATGTGACTTAATAAAAAAAATCACCTTATTCGAATTGCTATACCTAAGAGGGGCTCGGATCAATGGACAAGATGCAGGGGGCTATTCAAAAGCTAAGCATTCACAAAGTTACCTTAGCGGTTCAATATTCCCATCCATAAAGTCACAGAATGCCTACTAGACCGCTTATAAAACCGTGCACTTACGCCCCGGAGCGAATGGATCGCATCAATTGGGACAATCCTCAATATCCTGTCATTATTTCACAGGTATCATTCGACTTCTTGGTCAACATGAAGGCCCCGTTCATCAAGATAGGGTCGGGCGATTCGAACAACTTGCTGTTTCTGAAGTACGCCGCCTCAAAGAACGTGCCGCTCATCATATCCACGGGGATGGTGGACAAGACCGCTGTGAAGACAATATACGATATCATATCGGCTCAGCATAAACGATTTTGCTTGCTGCATTGCATATCGGCATACCCTGTGCCTTTTGAAGACTGCAATCTGAGCGTGCTCCAGGACTACAAGAACACGTTTGATATTCCGATCGGGTATTCTGGACAGGAGGTTGGCACGGCTGTGGGGTTAGCATCCGTTGCGTTGGGCGCTAAGGTACGTGGTTTTTAATGTTAATTTATCAGTACTTTCGCGTCGTGCGTAATTACACGAAAACTAATTTTCCAAAAAAACTAGCACTAAAATGTATGAGTTAAGTAATTAATAGTCCTATGAATTAATTTCATCGTATCAGTGCCAATATTACAAATTCTTTGGTGCCAATAAATATTGTATTTTTTAATCCATGAAACTGATAAGTGCCTTTTTGTGTTATGATGAGATTAGTTTATGAACAATGTCATATTTTAACACTTGAGCCCGTATTAATAAATTGATCTCAAATCTGAGAGCAACCTTGGAAATGTCATTCCAGTACAAAATTACATGTCACAAACGTACTTAAGGAGCTCCCAACCTTGAGATGGATTTATTAATATTTATTTTAAGGGTTCCGTAATCCATACGGGGAACCCTTATAAAATTGGATTTGATCGGATTGGACTTGTCCGTCCGACCCAGTCTGTTACAGTGGATTTCACTTTATTTGCTGTTATCGATTGTCTGTCACAGTGGATTTCAATTGATTTGCTGCTAATTATCAATTATATTGGGTGATTGTAATAATGCTCCTTATTTCGGTTCCAGGTGTTGGAGAAGCACATCACGCTGGACAAGGAGATGAAGGGCACGGACCACGTGTGCTCGCTGCCGCCGGCGGAGTTCCGGCAGCTGGTGCGCGACGTGCGCGTCATCGAGGCCGCCATCGGCACGCCCATCAAGAAGGTCGTCACCTCAGGTCGGTACTGGGTACCCTGCGTCGGTGCTGCCATCTGTGCGGCCCCCACTCGCACGACATTACGAGAGATAAACCGAGAAAAAATACAACAGCAAATGAGTTTTGTAGTTCATTGTTCTTTTTAGTATTTTTTACCAGACTTCGTTATTATTTACCAACATTATTTGCAGTAAAATACTGAAAGGTATACACTAGGAATAACGAAAATCTTTATGTTGTCGTCGTGTTTTTTTCTCACTGGTTAGATCATAATGACAGACAGGAAATAAATCGTTCATTATAATGGAGATAAGTTCAAGATCTATCTTGTCACGTGAAATACAATTATGTATAGACCATAAATATTTCCCAGCTAGATATATTTCACAGACATAAATGTACCATACTGATTTCTTAAGTATAGGTTAACAAACAAACTGTTTACATGGTTTAATACGTTTGCTAGAAGTCGCTAGTGTCTACGAAAAATCTTTAAGGCTAAAGCGCCCATCTAGCCCGCGAACTTCAAATTTTTTGAGGTTTATTAGTAATTTTTCAAAATCTGACAATAATAAAAGGCACATTTTGTAATTCGCGAAGACCGTGTGCAGTGCATTTATTAATATATCCAACTTACTCTAAAACATTTCAAGAACGATAGCTATCCAGATAATCTGGCAATTTTTGTATATTCAGTGATTTACTAGTATCATATCCACCGTGATAATATTTAGAGTAAAATAAATGTATTAATAAACGCACTGCATATTGTGTTTGTCGCAAAACACAAAATGTTGTCTTAAATGTTTTCAGATTTTGGATAAACTATAAAAATACTCGAAAATTTTGAATTTCGCGGGCTAGACAGCCGCCTTCACCTTAAATGACAAATGTTACTTCCTCTGGTTGCCGCTAGGGTGGGACGCTGTATAATTTACCACTTTTTTCATAAATATTTGTAACCGGCATGCGCAAAATGCGTAAAATTGCGTAAAATCCGCGCAAAACATGGTATTCCACCTTGATCCGTTGAAGAACCTAGTTACTACACACTACACATACGTATATACATATAGTTGCTTGCTTAGTTGTTTATCATTCAATCGCTACTTGCGTCAACAAACGTTTATACAACTCCTCAGTAATGAGGAAATTGTTAATCACTAACTATAGGTAAACACTCAGGGAACATACAAAGTATGAGTACCACATGATAGATTAAAGTATAGGTTACACACATACATAAAACATTTTCTTAACATAACAAAGGCAACAAATGTGAGACCCGCCTTATGTCAAGCAGTTACCGTAGCATATATCAAAGGCATTGTTCGCATGCTGCCGGATCTAAAGAGGAGTAGAAGGGGAAGAAATGGTTAGGTTGGGCTTCCGGCTGTCTCATTCATCGCACGAATAATAGCTATATATTCTTTGTGCGGGTGGCACTACCCCAGTCGACCCAGCTTGTAGGTAAATGAAATGTACTTAATTGGCTACAACTTGGCTTTACCACCATTAACATAAGAGGAATTAAATGTACTCTCTCAAATTTCTTCTTACGCACATAGATAAGCTTCAATAGAGGACTTACTTACCTTATTTATTCTTAGGGAAACAGAAATTATGCTCATACATATTACTAGCTGTGCCCACGGACTTCGTCCGCGTAGTATTTAACGTAACAAAAATTTCGGGATTATCGCGATAAAAAGTATCGTATATGTTAATCCCGGTTATAAACTATCTGTGTTCCAAATTTCATCCAAATACGTTCAGTAGTTTTTGCGTGAAGGAGTAACAAACATACATACATACATCTACACTCACAAACTTTCACGTTTATAATATTAGTAGGATGTAGGTACCTATCGTAATTTACGTAAGTACCCGTGCCAGTGATAATCTGTACCCCTAATAACTTTAGTAATTTAATCTTGCATTGAAACCTTTAGGTACTTGCCTATAAACGTGGATTAGCGGTTAATAACACCACGCGACTACAGCGCCGCGTATATGAAATAGACTGAATAATAGGTAGGAAACAAAAAGGGTATACTATTTTTTTGCAACTTTACTTTGTAATTCTAAAACTATCAGCTTTGTGGGACAGTTGAAGTACTAAAGATTTTGTAGACTTGTGAAATATGTCAGCAGCTGTATTCCTAGAACACCTTTTGTTTTTCGAGTTTCCTCCCAAGCTGATAGTTTTAGAATTACAACGTTAAGTGTTGAATAAAAAAGTATACCCTTTCTGTTTCAAGCTGTATAATAAATGGTGCTGTCTTTTCCAGAGATCCCGTGCATCGACAAGCTACAGAAATCACTGGTGATGGGGTGCACCAAGAACAAGGGTGAGATCCTGTACCCCGGAGACGTGAAGATCAAGGTGGCCGAGCCCAAGGGACTGAACGCGCTGCACTTCGACGAGGTCATATACAAAACACTCGTTTATGACAAGAGGGAAGATGAGCCGCTCAATGAAGGGGACTTCTGTTAATCTATTCGGAACACCAGAAGACGTGTCAATAGTTTTAATTTATTATTAGCCATATATTCGATACTCTATGTTAAATGCAATTAGGTAGGTTATGACGTCATTTCTGAGTGGCGAAAACCTTCGTCTGCAGCTTTCTATATTTATCTTCCCGCCTGACTGAGTCGTTTCCACTAATATTTTTGAATTATTTATGAATTATTAAACAGCTGTCCAGCTAATATGGCCGCACAATACTAACATTTCACCAAATCTAACATTATAAATTGTATAGACGTAAGTACATCACGTTATTAATGAGGAAATATAAAAAAAAAACTGAATAAGATATCATAATAATCTTACAGCGTTGTGTTCAATATAACATAGTTGGCCACGCACTAAGCACACAATGACAGCATAATTGTTCGAATTTATCTTAAATTAATTATATAATTAAAATGTAAATTATGTGAATAAGTAATAGATATTAAGTCAAAACAAATACAGTGTAAAATATTTTAAAAGATAGAAAAAAATATTTCTTTTTACAAATTCATTACATAAACCTTTATTATTTACTATTAATGTTTTTATTATTTACATGATCAATTCAGGTAAATGTATGGCTGCCGACGCAAAAAAAAATACGTGCTTTGACGTCAACGCCCATTCATAAAGTTATTATTGACTCGCCAAATGTATATTCATAGCGTGAATTTCCTCCCGCGTAAGTATCTGGTTGTTTTCGCTCACAAGTCATTCTGATGGTTATTTTAAATATGCGCAATCTGACGCAGAATAATTGGACGCACGCACTGCGGCGCGGTCGGCGCGCGCGCGAGCAAGCACGAGCACGCGAGCCGCGAGCCGCCCGCGCAGGTCCGGCTGCGACGCGCTGCGCTGAGATACTCTTGACGAATTTTATTAGCAAACGTAGTCTTATTTATATTGACGGTGTGAAGCGAGCGGCGCGGCGGCGTGTGGTGTAATAGAGCACAAGTGGCGTTGGCTCGCCGCCCGCCAGTCCCCGGAGCGCCGGCCCGCCCGCCGCCAGCGCGCTCCTGACATGCGCACCCGCCGCCGCAGCGCACCCCTGAACCCTGTCCTGCGTACCGTGCCCGGCGCCGCCAGCCGCTCGCCGCTCCTCAAGTCGAACGGCTCTATTCCATAAACCGCTGAATAATACATACCTCCCCTCCGATACTGTTTGTTTTTACGCGCCTAGAAAGTCTGAGAATTAGTAGCGAGTTCGGAGCGGCCGATTTAGGTCGCCCGGTGCGGTGCTAGCAGCGGGATATTTTTATTGCCACTGTTGGGTGCAGACGTACGAGCGCCCGAGCACGCCGCCCGCTAAATAAATTATTATTTATAGAGTAGAATCGTAAAGTTCATTCCATAAACATTGCGTATGCGTGTTTCCTAGTTCCCTTTATATCGGGTGCGATCCTGCGTCGCCGAGTCGTGACGTCGCGTGACAAGCGACGAATGTGAACCTGCGTACGTCGAGGTGGTGGCATTTACGTGAAATATTAGACATTTGTTAAGTGCATTTGTGTTGTGAGAATGCATCACTTGTATCCCCTGGCGAAGGGCGACCCGCTGTGCCCGCTGGGGTTCCACCCGCAGGTGCGGTGGCCGACGCGGTGCAAGCGCTGCTTCCGCGACTACAAGGAGCACGGCGGCGTCCGCAAGAAGGAGGACGAGATCGCCGCCTCCACGCCCAGCCTCTCCACGTGGAACACGCCCTCCTCACGGTCAGTGTCGCGCGCTACAGACACGTTAGATACCTTACCTGTGCTGCCTCATCTTGCCCCTTGCCTGGAGCGTCCATTAAAACATGGCATGAAGTTTATTATCTATGTTTCGGTAGATACCTAGGTACCTATTTCAGAAATTATACATAGGAACATTAAAAATAGTTTATAGATATAGTTACTTAGGCATACGTGTACCTACATACTTACGAAAACGCTATCTATGTCTACTTAGGTACTGCATTTATTGCAAAATTCTTACCTAACAGAAAAAAGGATAGGGTCATGAGTTATTAAACATGGCATTTTTTTATTTGGGAATAGTTGAGTAGAAAGACGAAACCTATGGAAATCGGACAGTGGAAATTAGTTAGTAAAAGTAGGTAGGTATATACACACCCTACAAACAAAGAGCGTTAGTAATGTAGACTGACCATACAAGATTAATGATTAGAGATTAATACAACAGTCCTATTCCATGCAATACAGGATTGTACCAATTAACCAATTGGCATTTTGCGACAAATTGCAAGCAATTCACAACGGCCGTAAACTTAATGCGTAAGCGGTAATAGCACCGGGGATGGCGGCCATGGATTTGTTCATTGTAAGCATTAACTCTGAATAATGTACAAGCATGTTGTGGCTCATTCGCCACGACATGCTTCATTAACTTATAGTAAGGTGTTTTGTTTGTTTGGTCAAATAGCATAGATTGGAATAAGCATCAAAATAATTAAATAAGATAATTGGCTGGGTAGTCCGACGTTTTGAGGCGACACACTTAATTTAAAAGTATTTAACCGTGGCCTTTCTTCTCAATCGGAATTGTATTTTATTATTGTTATTTATATTGTACTAAGTTTTTTATTTTTGAACTCGTAATTTTCTCTTCTTTCATTAGACATTGCACTCGATTACGACGACAAAAAAACAGAGCCCTCACTTTTTAGATGTAGTAATATTCTGTAATATCCGTTATATCGAATCGAGCGTATATCGATCGCCACCTCATTAATCAAAACCGGATGGGTAGTTTAAGCGCTACGGTGTAACATAAAAATATACAAACATACATACCCTGTAAGTATGACCTATAGGTCATAATAACGTGCACGTTGTTAGAGATTCATTATCTTTACTGCCTGGACTGCCTAACGTTAATTATTTCTAATCCTTAAACAGAAACGTACTATGGCACAATTCCAAATTCCTAAACGTTTTTGAGATTGTTTGTACTAGAGAGTTTGACGCAAGCCCGCCTTCATGTAGGTACGTATAATTCGTCATTGTAGATAGTCCATACATAACGCGAAAGTTTAGCTAGTTTACTGCGTAAACGAACATGGCCAATAGCTGGCAGCAGTGCAGCAGTCTATTTGTTCAGCAGTTCAGATTTGAACATCTTTTTTCACAAAAATCATGCATTGCAAACATAGGTACTTACGTGGTACCTATGAATGTTAAAATTCAAATAAATTGTAATTATGCATTATTATTTCTTTTTTTTTCTATATTATTATTTCTTTTTTTTTATTCAATGCAAATTATTGAACTTCGTAGTCATAGACAAAGTTTTTTTTTCACCACGCTCTACACCTATCACAATCCATGTTTTTATTTTGGAGGGAAGTGGAATAATTATATTGTGCTAAATAATATAGGTACCTAGGTCATACTTTTAAGTAGGTACCAATTTGATTACTTTTCCCGTTTTCGTCTGCGCTTTTATAATAATAATTTGTATTCGTATTAGTATATTATCATTTATCTTTTTTTTCCTTTATACTATAAATTAAATTATGCGCATCTGCTAGTAGGTAGAGAAGTAATCACCACAGTGTTGTTTGTACATACCTACGTGTTGACAAACAAACTACGTTGCGACCTTTGAACTGATCTATTTTCAAATTAATGCCTGCCAAACGATCTGATTCGCCATCTGGCTCTGAGAATGATAATGACGCTGATCTGAGGACTCTTAGCTACTGAAAACGCACGATTTTGACGTTTTGGTTCCCCCATTCGAGTATCTGCTCCAGATTGATGATGTTATTCGGTGTTTGATAGTCTAAGGGTGTTTGTAATTAATTTAAGTCTCAATAGGCTAGTGGTTAGAAGGTCCGCTCTCGCAACCGCGAGATGCCCGGTTCGATCCCTGCCCTGGTCATTAATCTCTTGACGTGAATCTACTTCTAGCACAAACTTTATCTTAGTTGGAGACGTTAACCGGGCTACTAGTATCTAATGTGATAATATCACATTGTGTTAATCTATCTACATATACTTAAATATTATAATAATAATAATTTTAGTCCCTTTGACGTCCCACTCCTGGGCACGGACCTCCCCTCAACATGAGAGGGATTCAGGCCATACCTAATTCACAAGTCTTTGCGAAAATTGTTTAGATCTTCTAAGATATGCAGGTTTCCTCACGATGTTTCCTTCACCGTAAGCAAGTGATAATCACATAGATTGTATGATTCGCACATAGATTTCGAAAAATCCAGAGGTGCGAGCCGGGGTTTGAACCCAAGACCTGATGCCCGCAACACGCGCGCTTAACCAATCGGCTATTATACTTATATAAATCTTGTGTCACGGTGTTTGTGGTCGCACTCCTTCGAAACAGGCAGAACAACGTTTGCCGGGTCAGCTAGTAATCTATAAAGAAACTCAGCTCACCAGAAGTCGCTCGCCATGTTGACTGGTCTATCGTTATGTCACTTCACTTCTGTCAGTGTTAGAATGCCCACGGCAACGTTGCACCGCCCTGCGACATTGCCCGCGAAATTCAAAATATTTTGAGTATTTTTATAGTTTATCCAAAATCTGAAAACATTTAAGACAACATTTTGTAATTGGCGACAAAGACCGTATGCAATGCATTTATTAATATATCCAACTCACTCTAAAACATTTCAAGAACGACAGATGACCAGAAAAACTGGCAATTTTTGTATATTTAGTGATTTACTTATAATCCACCGTGATAATATTTAGGGTAAAATAAATGTATTAACGCACTGCATACTGTGTTTGTCGCAAATCACAAAATGTTGTCTTAAATGTTTTCAGATTTTAGATAAACTATAAAAATACTCAAAATATTTTGAATTTCGCGGGCTAGACAGGCGCCATCACCTTAGCTTATTTACTTATATTGTGAAGGAGTCGCGATGAAGAGAACGGTGTGGAGGTGGCGAAGGCGGGGCGCGGCTGGGCGTCCACCACGAACCTCAGCTCCGTTGACCCGCCTAAGAAAGACACCCTCTCCACGGGTAAACACATTACATACACCTAGATCTACTACAGTCTATTTCACATAGAAAGTCCCATGGAAAAATATGGGACTTCATTGTACACGGTGTAAATTATATTCCTGACACGCGACTACAGCGCCGCATCTATGGGAATTCGTGTGAAATAGACTGTAACATCAGAGTAATATATTTTTAAAATCAAGATAAAAAGTAGGTAAATAGGTACTGCCCTTAATAATATGTAAGTAGGTACATACAAATTGTGATGACGAGTTGTAGGTAGGTCACCATAATTTTGGCCCATTATGTTAAGTACTCGTCAGATGCGCTAGTCACAACAGTAACAATCTACTTAATAGCAAACGTAATTTGGTAGGACATAGTCTAACTATTATTCATGAAGCGTAGTCTCGATGAGATGTAAATAATGACTACAACAATCATGAGTCTGCTGGCTACATGTTACAGGTACGAAGTTTAATAACTGTTAATAACACATTCTTTAATCATATCCCAATAATCTTTGAAGTCGATTTTAACTTTAACCGTAGTTCCTTATACCTAATGTGTAGGTAGACCTGCCTGTGTACCAATCTAAGTTAATATAATAATAAAAGACTTTATTCTAGAATATGGTACAGAATCAGAAATTAAATATTATATTTACAATGCAACCTATAATCTAAAATCAATGTTGTTTGGAATCAGTAACTGTTTCGTCTTCTCTCCTAGCTTGTCCTGAGACAAAGGCCTCCTCCAGAGTCTTCCGCTGTGCCCAATCTTTAGTGAGTCTGGTCCATAGCACGCTTGCTACTCCTTTTATCTGCTAATCTAAGCGTTTTCAACATGCATCCAACAGCGCACAAAGACGCATGTTTCTGCGCAAATTGAAGACGCATATGTTGAAAACGCTTCAGTATAATTACACTGAGACCTTTATTTTATCTTCTATTCTTCTATACTTACTTTTATTCCACGACTAAACTGCGCATCTACACTTTAATTCTCCTTTGTCTCCAATAATAACATAAAAATGTAACACCCAAGCTGATCTCCGGACGCGCGCCAAACCCTCAACGATCCACCTGTATTACTCATACATGTGGATCTTAATTTAAACGTCTCACACCCACGCGTCAACATTTGATAATTACCGATCTAATTTAGCCTCATCTTAACACACATTCCTATATACACGCAATCGCGATGTAATTGAATTACCCACATGAAGGGGTAAATTCATTTGAAACTCGACACATTACGTGTAGCGAAGATTACCGAATTTCTAAATTTAGAAGCCCATGACACTGACAGTGTGAAACGTAACAAATAATATGTGTGCAAGTAAATAATATTCTGTCTTGTATACAATCCGTCAGCGTTTATTACGTACATAAAATTACTTTATAGTCTAGCGCGTTATTTCTAAAATATATTATAACTCATTCTATACTGTCGATTAATAACGTCTACCACATCAATTATTTTTATAATTCAATTTACTTCTTGGACGTGCTTCTATAATTTAAAAGCTGATAGACTATAAATAATATATAAACGATAGACAAGGTCAGTATGACTATGTGTTTTGGATTATGGTAGGCGACAAAGATATTGTCTTTGGAAGAAGATGAACATACCGCGCTACGAATAAGTGCCTGTGCACACCACGTTTTTTAAACGTGCCGTCGACGTGCGTCGACGGCGCGCTTTTATCCTACAAAAGTCTTGTCTAAAGTCGTCAGGTTGCGTCTGCCTCGCGTACATATCGCGTCGGTAACGATACAAACGCGCGTCGACGGTGCGTTTAAAAAACGTGGTGTGTATAGGCCCTAAGGTCTAAAATTTCGATAGTCACCTAAGTTTACCAAGCTACTCATGTATACTGCAAAGATGTTTCTGATGTGCGTGCAGGGTTCGACAGAAACACTTCATCGTGGACGTCGACGCCGGACCTGGGGGCGAACGACACCGACAGCTCGACCGCAGTCACTGTCAGCCTGAAGCTGCCCAAGCGAAGGCTCACCGGCCCACTGCCCTCATTGGACACGGGACAGAATAGCAGCGGTAGGTTGAAATATAAAGAAACAATTGCAATTTACAACCTAATCGTCCTTTTCTTAAATTATATAATTATGTATAACTATTTTATAAAGGTATAACAAAACAGGGTTTATAAGCAGGGATTGAACATTTATTTTCCACTCGGCCTTAGTTATGAAAAACTACTTTTGTAAAATAGTTAAGAAGGCACCCGTCTAACTATAGCTGGTATGTGTGGACCTTAATACTTTATTTATACTATAACCGAGAATAATAAATAACAATCAAATTAAGCCCTTTTCTAACGTCTCACTCCAGGGCACAGAAGAGGGCGGTGTCCGGGAGTGGGATGTTAGAAAAGGCCGTTATACGAGGGGAATTCCGGCCAAAATCGATGGGGTTGGCTGATTTCACATGACTTGGAAAATTGGTTAATATTCTAAGACATAGGTACAGGTTTCCTCACGTTGTTTCCCTTCACCGTAAAGCAGGCCGCACACCAGGCATACACTTGTATCTCGAAAATTGTGGCGCCACATTTGAAACGCGACACATTTAACGCCCCCATATATTTGTACGTGAGCACGCGCACTGAGGAAACATTTGTAGCGGGCGCACTTTTTGTGGCGAGACGTTGTCCGCGCTACACGAATTCAAGATCGAACACGTTCGTTTTTTGTGGCGCGTTGGTTTGCAAAAATGAAGGCCAACATTGAATTTTACGTTGAGTTTATTGCTGAGGTTGAAAAAAATCCTATATTATACAACCATACGCTCACTGATTATAGTAACAGACGGATTACTGAAATTGTTTGGACTAAAATTGGCGAAAAGAGTAATCTTGATTAAACGGATGAACCCAATAACGTCTTTTTTTCTCATTAATCGCCAAATCAAAAAATAGTCGTCGTCAGACGATGATGTCTACATTCTCAAAGCGGTGCCACGATACAACTGTGCTTCCGATGTGCGCATATACAGTACATTTGTAGCAAGCTGAATTGTAGCGCAATGGTTGTGGCGACGTAAATGTTTGATGCGTGTAGCATGTGGCGCTGGTGTGCGGCCTGCTGAAATGTTCGATGCGTGTAGTATGTGGCGCTGGTGTGCGGCCTGCTTAAGGCAGCGATAATCATGCTCTCAATATCGAGCCGATAAACCTGCATACTATTAATGTATGTATAGGTAGGAACTCTGGAGTCCAGAAACATGTCCGTCCTGCACGTAGGTATAATCTTAACGACATCTCATAACTTCAGCTAAGATTATCACGCTACTTTATTATTAAATAAGTATTATTTTTACTTTTACACGCTACTTTGGTACTTAACTATAATTCTGTTACCTATACAAACTCCTATGAGACTCCCACGACCGCTTGACGCAGTGGTTCGAGCGTAGGCCACTCGGCTATTGCACATGGTGGTTGCGGGTTCGATTCCCGCAGGGGCAAATATCGTAAATGGCCTTCTCGTAACCCAGGTCTGGGTGTAACTGGGATCGCCCCCAGTCCATTGTTCGGTACCCATAGTACAAGCATTGCTTAGTTTGGGACCATACAGTTGGTGTGTCAGTCTGGCGATATTTATTATTTATTTATTGATGGTGTAGACACAGTGACGCTGCGGCGGCCGTCGCCGTCGCCGCCGCCGGCAGCGGCGCAGTCAAACATCACGATCACCAAAAACGACTCGCTCGCGGAACGTGTGCGAAAGGTAAACAGAGCACGGCCGATTTATAATTATAACTGTAGACGGATGTCTTGTTGTATGGTAGTGCAGCTCTGCCATATTTAGTAGGTAAGTACCTACTTTTCTGAGAAATTCATGTCGCAGAGAAAAGTAGAGATTTGATCAAATCCTTAGGTAAGGAAGATCATCAATTAGGTTAAGTTGCAGCATCAATTTGATACTACAAGAATGCGCTCGCATTACAGCCAAATCTCAACTTATTTAACAAGTTGTACCTATCCGTGTACCCTAATCCGAGTATACACTACGGTCAGTGGTCTCATTAAATACCTACACATAGTCCCATAAAATTTTAATGTCTTACACTAAAAATCATGAAAGTCTCTAACGATTTAGTTATTTACGTTTGTTATTGCAGATGAACCCCAAATTAAATAACCACACAGCTGACTGAATTATAGCATGTGACTGTAGTTAATATCCATTTAATTAAATAAACTATAAGTAATAGATATCGCATTGTCATTAAAACTGTACAGAAAGTTAAAAATAATATTCATCTGATCTGACATTATGAAAAATTTATTCATCTGCTTTGCTTAATTTTGATAGCGCTAATTATTACTACCCATTGTAATAACATCAAAACAGTGCAACGTTTCTTGTGTTTTCCTAAGATATACATGAACCATGGCGCGTGTCCAATTTACGGACTGCCCAAATAGTATCACAACTATTGTCTTCACCTTGAATTCATAGACAAACGTGTGAAGAATAAGTGGGTCAAACCAATAGAGTCGTCTGCTGTCGATAGCTTTAAACCTAGTCTGCTCGCGACGCGGCGCTCAAAATAAACGCAAAAGGTCACCATGAAAGCTAGCTAGCGCCTGGACTGCCTGGCAATGCACAAGCAACATAATTAATTGAGGAACTGGCCTATTATCTGCTTTCGCTCCTTCAAAATATGGCGGCTAAATATAGCGCGCTGCAAGATATCTCTCACGAATGTTTTGTAACACCGAGAACTCTATTAATCATGGCTTTAAACCTCCACCATAAATTACTGGAACGTAAAGTTTATTTTTTAAAGCGAAATCTAAGATATCGCGAGTTACATTATAACATTATTTCCATCTGCATTAGGTACAATAAATGTTAAAGGATGAAATAAAACATGTGGTATTATTTTCCAGATGCAGTTATTAAAATCTCAAAACAGCTTTGAAAAGGAATCGAGTATAGAAAAGGAAAGGGAGAGGAGAAGTTTATCTAGAAGTAAAGAAGTACATCACGAGGAAAAGACTGCCCGAGCAAAAGAAGACAGAAGTTCGACAAAAGATGACGTCAACTTTATGATGCAGGTGATTAACACAAATTACTTTTAATAAACACGTGATAGAGGACCCTTAAGACGTTTATAGGTACGTATTCTATGCACAGGTGAAGAGCTCACGAAACTCGTCATCGTCTAGTTCCAAACCTCCGGCGCGGGGCGGACCCGCTAAGGAGAAGGAAGAATCAGATGACGACACCAGCACTGCAGGCACTGTCACCACCGAGACCACACTAGTAGACATTAACGTTAAAGAATACCAGGTAAGTATACATGAAGCGGTAAAACCCATGCATTCTGACATCGCAGACTTGGCTTATTAATATTATTTTCAGGGGCAAGTAGACAGTTTAAAACAAGAAGTGGATACATTAAGGAAGCGTTGTGAACGGGTGGAAAAAGAAAAGAGCGACATATTACTCCGAAGGCTGGCAAACATAGACACGGTCAACAAATACAGCACGGGACGGTCGTCGGAAGTGCTAAAGCTACAGCAGAAAGTGAATGAGCTCACAGCTCAGAATGAAGATCTTAGAGATGAAAAGAAACATTTAGCGTTGAGGGTTAAAGAATTCGAAAGTGAAATAGAGGTAAGAACAAATTTTATTAAGACTTTCCGTGTCACTTCATAAATTACGAACATCCATACAAACTTTCATTATTTCATTATGGATAGTTCGTGGAAACGGTTAAATACAATTTCATAATTTTAGTCTCGACCGTCAGTGGAGGTGCAAACTCGCCAAATAGAGCAGCTCCGAGCAAAACTGCTGGCCGCAGAAACTTTGTGCGAAGAACTGATGGATGAGAATGAAGACATGAAGAAAGAACTACGAGATCTCGAAGAAGAAATAGAGGAGATGCAGGATAATTTCAGGTGGGCAACATTCTGGTGATTATTAGCTGTAACTGCAGCACTTTTTTGTGAATGCAATGCTATACAAGACGCCAACTCAGAAACACATAAATAAGCTATCTTAAAAGCTTAGTGATATGTCGTATTTTTTCAGAGAGGACCAAGCCGATGAATACTCTTCGCTAAGGAGAGAGTTAGAGCAGACCATTAAAAATTGTAGAGTTTTATCATTTAAGTTGAAAAAGACTGAAAGGAAAGCTGATCAACTTGAGCAAGAAAAAGCTGAACATGAGAAAAAACTATTAGAGGTAGGTAATCAATTGCATTGATTAAATATAGAACCATAGTACGTATAATCAAGTAAAATACAATCAACAAATATTTTTAATTTCATTACAGATAGTAGGTGGTAAAGAAGGTCTACTACGGGAGAACCGTATCAAAGAGTTAGAACAAGATGTTGCGCGGTCTACCGAAGTGGCGTTGAGACTACAGAGAGAGCTGGCGGAGGCCAACACTAAGCTAGCAGCAGCTTCAGGAGCGCCCCCCGCTAACCTGAAGAGAGCCCAAATGACGGATGGGGTTCGTTCATCTAATAGTATACCTGTCATACCATCCTTATACGTATTGGATATTTGTGCAAAAAACATAATATAACAATATCTGGATGATTTCGTTCACGAGAAATGATACTCATGATGATTACGTAATGATAAATTTTATGACTTTTTGAACAGAAAGTATCCCGATCGTCGTTGACTCGAGGCGGCAGTCAAGAAGACCCCACGCAATTACTGCGAGACCTGCAGGACTCGCTGGAACGCGAAGCAGATCTTCGCGAGCAGTTGAAGAACGCGGAAGAAGAGGTACGTATCTGCTGTATAATAAGAATTTCCTTGCGGGCTATAAGTGCATTTCTGTCGCGTAATGATCTAGATTTAAATTTTGATTCATTACATAAATCTAACAAACGAGAAAATCGTTTATGGCACTTGTTAATTTGTGGCTCAAAATTGGTCTCGAAGTAGGTTGACTGACGTACAAACGTGTTGGTAGTAAGTACACGAATAGTATTCATTTTGCTATAACTCATGTTTCGTTAACAACTGAACGCGATTATTGCCACTTATTTCTCGATGGTTTGGTTTTACTAGAAAAACAAGGCATTCAATAGGGCATTAGCTCTCGTTCACCCCACGCCAGCTGGCGCAATGCCAACCGATGGCTGACTCCGTATCACGACATTTATACGTATCATTATTGTATAACTCATTGTAATTATCTAAATCAGACTTTTTAGAAGAAATTTAAAAACATGTTATGTTCAAACAGGCTAGTCGATATCAGCACCGCGCGGACAGAAGGACACGTCCTCTTCTAATTCCACAATCCTCCCGATCAGATCCGAATTCTTCTTCAAAATTCGTAATAGATGTAGATGAAAAATTCGAACCAAATACCATTCAAAGAATACTCGAAATGCAGCTAGGCTTAGAAAAAAGCTTGTCATCTTTAGACACCAGCCCATTATCAATTGGCATAAATCAAGTCACGCAAAGTCCTCAAGATCAATTTGTATGTTGTTCTGAAGGTTCTCAAACAGATACTATAATGATGCACGATGTCAATACAGAAACTAGAAAGATTACCCTAGATTCAATTGTACAAAGCAGTATTGATGTTTTACAAATGTACACACAGACAGAAAGAGCATTTATGAAAAACAAATATTTGCAAACAGATGTTACGACAATTGCTAATTTTACGCAAACAGATAAGCAAAAATTTAGGAATGCTCTTGTGCAGACGGCTGCAAAACTAAACATTGATAAAGGACTTCAAACAGTCGATAACAAAAAATATATTGATGCTAGCACAGAAACGAATAACGTTATAGTAAAAGATAATGCTTCACAGTGTGAAGAACATTTACAAATATCAAATGCAAGCGGCATCCAATCAGAAGCCATCCGGATATATAGTAAAGAACATTCTGAGAGCCCCCCTCTTACTCCTGATAGATCTTCGGACACTCCTTCCCCGTATCCATTCCACTTTGCCTCATTATTTAGTCCATTGGCTGTAAGGTTACCGAATATAGGTACTTATTATTAGAATTTGACTTTGTTTTGTTGTATGTTGGTTTTCTCCATCCTGTACTTTGTCCATAACAAAATGATCATGCCTTGATTATTTATAATATTTTAGATTAGTTTTTAATGATACACTAACCCCTTTTTCAGGCAAATAACTTGCGTAAAACTGCATCACGGGTCGAGGATGACAATGAATCCTTGCTACTACAGCTGAAGAAAATGGCTACCAAAGCCAGAAGTACGTCATACTACTTATATTGTGTAAAATCCATTTGTGTTTTTTTAATTCCTCCCTCACATCGAACCCGTTGTGTTAGATCATTGCCATTTTATACATGACCATTTTAATTTTATCATTTTTTCTTGATGTTTACTAACACGCTTGCCAGTGTACTATAACTTTATGGCGTATTATATGGTAGCCATTTTCTCCAGTCACATGTTATATTACGACTGTTACATATTTTACAGTGTGTGAATATATTATAATAATATACATTATACAGTATTTGATAATTGGACAACGACGCTATTTCCTTTGCATTATTTTAAAATTTTGAGGCTTTGTGTTTTGGTAAATTGAATTAAATGCTACATGAATAACCCAAAATTCAATTATCGATTAGGCCGTAAGCTGTCACCAACACCACCAAACAAGCTAGCTGTCGATTCTAATGAAAAAGATGAGAAAACTGGTGATGAAGACCCGGCAGAGTTGCGGTTACTACTGGAACTTAATGATCAGGTACTTCGGGCAATTATATAGTGTTATCGTCGTCAAAATAAAATTTAACTGAGCAACGGCTAAGTACAAGAATACTTAAATATATTTTTATTTATTTCAGGAAGCAGCAGTTTTACGGCGAAAACTTGAAGAAATTGAAAAAGATAGAGATTCACTCAAGAAACAAGTCAAGGAACTTAGCGATAAAATTGCTAGTCAGCCAAAAGCCGCTGTAAACTCGACTGTTACTCTTCGAAGAACTACTAATACTGCTAAGAGTAATAATTTAGCGGAAGAAAAAGTTAAAGTATGGAAATAGTCAATACTTTATTATTATAAAAAATAGCCTCATCAGCCACATAAATAAAATAGCAATAATTGCATTTATATTTTAGGTACTAGAAGATGAAATAGCTGAATTAAGAAAGAAACTTATTGAGAAAGACCGTGATTGTGAAAGACTACACGCGGAACTTAGTGTTACACACAAGAAGCCAAAAGCTTCGCTCTTGAAGAGCAAGTAAGTAATACTTACATTTTAATGACATGAATAACAACAATAACTGCAATACAAAAATACAAATTACAGATCGCTTGATGGTGACCAACAAAATGTCGACTTGAAGCGACAACTCCAAGTGATAGAGCAAGAAGCTAATGTCCTTCGAACCAAGACTCAGAGTTTAGAAGTTGACAATGAAAAATTACAAGCTGAAAATAAGAAATTACAGGTAAGTAAGTTAAATAAATTACTATCAAGGTCGCAGCCTGAAAATTTTCAGCTCATTTAATTGATTATCAAATTATCTTACAGCTACTAAAGAATGCCAAATCTCTAAAGTCAGATAAATCAATCGAACAAAGTGCAACTAAAATAAGCCAATTAGAAAACGAATTGAAAGAAGCATTAGCTAAACTAAAGGATATTGAAAATAGTAAAGACAAAGAAGACAAATCAGAGAAAAGGGTCAGGTTTGGAGACATTAATAATAAGAAAGACGGGGACGCATTGAAAACTAAACAAGATGAATTAGATAAACTGAAATTAAATGTTAGCAAGGTAATAAATACTAAAGTTTATAATAATGACGTATAATTCATTAATTAAAAACAGAAACAGTTATAATTTAGTCACCCATTACAGTTGGAGAAAGAAAATGCAAAGTTACAAGCGTCATTGAAGGCCTTGAAAGACGAAGCAATAAAATCCTTCAAACCAAGAGTTCCGAAGAAACTCACTGATCTAACAACTAAACTTCAAATGAAGAGGATGGTTGAGGAACTTGAAAATGAAATTGGTAAGTTGTTACAACATCATTTGGACATTAAGATTATTAGAAGTAAGACTAATTGCTAATATATTTTATGAATCACAGGAGAATTGTACGTAGTAATGAAAAATGCTGGTTTATCCGCAAATGAAATTAATTCCAAAGTACAATTAGAGAAGGATATAGAAGACATTAGGTCAAAACTCTCTAGGAATGATTCTGAATTCACAAATGAAAAGAATCGGTTGCAAACTGAAATTGCTAAATTAAAGGATCTCAACACTAAACTAGAATCAGATAACAAAAATGTAACTGGGCAATGTAAAACTCTACAAGATGATAAGAAAAATCTGGAATCTCAACTAACTAAACTGAATAACGATCTTAGTAAGTACCTACTAAAATAAATTTATTTAGATTACAAATAAAAGTTAATTACTTAATATTTAATTGTGAATTCAAAAATATGATATAGGTTGTAATGTACTTAACAAGGTGAAATTCAATTTCTAGAAAACGCAACGTCTCTTAACACGACTATGTCTGATTGTATGAAGAAAATAGAGGAACTTAAAAATGAGATGGACACAAAAGATAAAGAAATTGATAAATTGAAGAAACAGGTAGAGACTGTACATAAATTAGAACAAGACAAACATAAATTGCTCAAAGAGGTACTCGACGATTCACTTTATTGAATTTTTGAACCTTCCAATTGTTGTTCAAATTAAACGCCAATATTAACTACGTTTCAGGTTGGAGATAAAGCTAAAAAAATAGGTGAACTAGAAAAGAAACTGAAAGATGCCGATTCAAAACATACGCGAATCGAAAAACAACTGGCTACCCGAAAAGACCGTGTTGCTAAGTTAGAAAAAGAAGTAAGTAATTATGGATATTTGCATATCTGGGGACACTACATAAATCAAGTGTAACCATGTTAGAATGTATGGTCAGAAAATCATTGTTTTGTTATACTCATGAATCATAATTTATCATAAATAGCTTTCTCAAGAGAAAGAGCAGTCGGAGGCGCTGGCCGGCACTCATAGGCGTATATCTGTAGACTTCACCAGCGAGAAAGACCAACTGCAGACGAAACTACTTAAAAGTGAAAGCAAACTTATAACACTAGAGACAGAGTTAAGAGAAATGAAAAGTGAACACGAAAATAAAATTACTAATTTGGAATCAACTATAACCGCGAAAGATATTCATATAAAGCAACTGGTATTTGAGTTAAACTATCGAATGGCACGCACCGACCGATGCATGTCCCCTCGCCGATTTCACTGTGTTACACCCATGTAATAGTTTATCACATATTATATAACTATAACCTGAAATGTCTTGTACACCCGTACGCATGTTTTTTTGAACCGTACCTTGCCCAGCCGAATGACAGTAATATTTTAAATCTAACTGTACCCGTGATTTCGTAAGCGTTGAATTTTGATTTATCCATTTAAAAAGTATACCCGTTGTTATGCATTTTTTTGTATATCTTAACTATTAAGTTTGTGGGAAGTTGAATAGCAAATGGTGTTGAAGAGATATAGCTGACAAAAGATTTCATAAATCTCAACAAGCTTTTATTCTTAAAATGTATTCTAAAGGAATTATTTTTTTATAAAATAAATATATTTTATTTTTCGGCTTGACCTTGTATTCTGTTAGACGTTTAGTAATAAACTTGTAATTGTAGGAAGAAGCGTTACGAGATACGTCAAATCCAAAGTATGACGCGACGATATCATCTGTTGAAATTGCACAAACGCACGACAAATTAGAGAGAACCTCTAGAGAGCTTCAAGATAAACAAGAAGAATTAGCAAATGCCAAACGGGACCTTAATAAGACTGAAAAAGAATTATCCACATTACATTCAGAAATGGTGCAGTTGAAATCTGATTTATCTAAATTACAAAATGACAAAAAGGAGCAGGAGAATAAAATACAAGCAGAAAAGAAAGAGACGAGCTACTGGGAAAGCAAAGCATCTGATCTGGACACAGATTTACAGGTACATAATAATATTATTGTAAGTATTTTTTTTTCAAACGAAAATAATAAAAGTGTTATTCCATGTATCACTATGCTCTCCTTTAGGCTGAACGAAAGAAATTGGAGCGTATGCGTCAAACACACGACAAAGATATAAAGAATAAAGAAGCAGAACTAGCTACCCTCAAAGGCAAATTAAAAATACTTGAACAAACATCGGGAGCTGGCGTCAAGAAGATTGCAGACCTCAAACAAGAATACGAGGAGACAGTAAAAAGTAAGTATAATACCGTTAAATGTACGAGAAACATAACAAATTCAAATGTAAAGTAAATGATAAAACTTATACTTTTAAGAATTGGAGCATACTCTCGCCGTGGAAAAGGCAGAATACGAAGAATTAACTGGTAAATACGAAATACTTGAAGAAGAACACGTAGTAACTAAAGCCAGGCTTACGGTAGAAAAAGAACAAGCTCAGGGGTAAGCAAATATAGGACAGGACAAAGGTATCAATCAATAAAAACTTGCATGTAGGTATATTAAACTTATTATTTTTACAGAGAGCTAATGCACGTCCAAAAGGAATTGAGTACTGCTTTAGCCGAAATCAAAACGCTCCAAGATAACTATGAAACGCAGTCATCTGCGTGGACCAAGGAGAAGACTGAGTTACAGGTACCTACTGATTTTATCCCTTCGCTATATTATTTCTTAACCCCTAGAGTGGCACGAGCACCTACGTCGGCGTATACGATTTTAATGCTCCAACTCCAATGTCTGGTATAAGACGCGAGCGGCCATTGTTTGTTTATTTCAAGTTAATCAAGTTAATAGGGTTTCACCTGGTTTCATAGATCGAATGTGTCAAAGACCATCTGTTTTAGTATCGATTCTTGTAAAAAAGTTTACTCGGATAGTCACAAAAAAGTCATACTTTCGAAATATTGCGACACTTGGAGCAGAGGGCGCTCGGAGGTGGGGATGAATGGAAGGGTTCAACAATATAGAAGGTGTCTGTTACAGAATTCAATATCTTCGCTGCAAGACAGATTGTGCGGTGGTGGTTGGGAGGTGGAACGCGCGCGGCTTAACGCGAAACTAGAGCAACGAGACCGCGACCTGCGCACCGCTAACGAGAAGCGCGAAGTTCTTGAACATCATCACGATATGGCTAAGAAAGAGGTAAGCAAACCTCTAATTACTCGTAGTATAAAACAAAGTCGCTACCCGCGTCTATATATTTGTCCGCATAGTTCTCCTAAACTACGCAATGGATGTTGACGCATTTGCGGCATAATCTTTTTAAACTCAAGTGTGCAGATACATAATTGTCTTTGTCAAACTTATAGTTGGAAGAAGCAAGACAGAAACTAGAAGACTACGAGAGGGTATCCAAAATTCAGAGAAACTTAACAACAGAAAATGCTGAATTGGAAGGAGAGTTAACAGCTTTGAACACAAGACTAGAGCAAGCGGAGGCAGCGAGAAAGAACGAGCTCGGAGATATGAAGTTGAGGTATGAAGGACAGATGAACACCATGAGAGAGGAATTGAAGTCACTACACAACCAGGTAATGTATAATTGAGTTTGTTGGTTTCAAAGAAACATATAAGTACAATAAGGAATAAATTATAGTTAATCAAATAATTTGGGTTTTAGGTATCCAGGTTCAGGCGGGAAAGGGACAACTACAAACAGATGTTGGAAGCTGCCCAAAAAACGATAGCTGAAATAAAAAGCGGCGACAAAAGTGCGAGAACGCAGAGAACTTCTATATCTAGCACGGATGAAGTAAGTCCAAACTTTCGGACAATTTACTCTATGTTTTGAAAATATATATTATACCTATTTATTATCTTATTGTTGTATTAAATAATAATAGTGTATAGTCAATTATTAAACTCTACGTACAGGAAACGAAACAGGCGAAGGGCTTCGGTCGCACGAGGTCCTTCGCCTGTTTCATCGCAGTGGCGCCAGCGCATAGACGTGACATAGACGTGGTGTGGCTTCCTCTCTTTTCAGTAGTACGAGTAGTACCTATCGCAATTAATGAAATGAAAAAAAAACCTCGCGCACACGCCTCGTTCTTTGAAGAGCGCGCTACCATACTATATTTCTAAAATCTATACGCAAGAAATAGGCACAAAAAGAGATATCATACCTTCGAAATATTGCGACACTTGGGGCTGAGAGCGCTCGGGGTTCCCGCACGCCCTTCCCCGGAGTTGTCCGCGGGCGGGATTACCCGTACGCAGAAGGAAGGGTCCGCTTAAGTGGACAGCCGCTGGTGGGCTGCGGAAGAATGTTATCGCGCCCTCGTGGTCCACCAACTAGCCGAGCGATGGGACACCGTTAGGTTTTTAGTGTGTAGGAGTCGCACATCCTGGGTTTTCCTGTAGGAAATGGGGATCATTATTATTCTATTATTCATCACAGGACATAATTCTCATCAAAAGGATGTCTGAAAGAGATCCCAGTCTGCGATAAGACCGCCCAATTGACACTATGGTTGTTTTATGTTGTTAGGTATATTCCAAACTTTAGTGTGCATTAGAGTTATTCTATTCTATCATTGGAAGGGTTAATAGGGGCGTTAATAGGTATGTGGTGTGCAGGAGGAGTACCGCAGCCGCGTGGGCGCGCTGGAGCAGCAGGCGGCGTGCCTGGAGGACGCGCTGTGCGAGGCGCGCCTGCTGGCGGCGCAGCGCCACTCCGAGCTGGTCAGCGAGCGCGCCGCCGCCGACCTGCGCGCCGCTGAGATGCAGTCCCGCCTCAACGAGGTACCGTTGCAACTGCCCGATCCTATCTTCTAGTATGACGATCTTCCAAACAAAACTATCAGCCCTTATTAGATACATTTCCAACGAAAAATCGATTGCTCAATTAAGTACCTACTTTATATTATGATGAAATGTTGCGTTAAATTTCTTGCTTCTAGAACCTAGACCCACTGATTTAGGCTGGGCGCTGTCTGCCAGTCGGTTGTTAATTTCATGTAGATATAAACTTGTAATTGAAAAAAGGAAACATGAATAAAAATAAATCGACGACCGCTTGGCACAGTGATTCGAGCGGAGGCCGCTCGGCTCACTGCACATGGTGGTGGCGGGTTCGATTCCCGCCGGAGCAAATTTTGGGAACGGCCTTTTCGTAATTTGGCCAGGTCTGGGTGTCATTGGGATCGCCCCCAGTCCATTGTACGGTACCCATAGTACAAGCATTACTTAGTTTGGTACCGTGCAGTTGGTGTGTTCGTCTGGCGATATAACTATGATATGCAATGGTCAGTACGAGGAGGAGCGGCTGCTGTCGTCGGGGCGCGCGCGCGTGGCGGGCACGGCGACGCGCATGGAGCTGGCGTGGCACCGCGAGCGCGACGAGCAGCAGCGCCTGCTGCACGACACCTCCACGCTCGCACGCGACCTGCGGCAGACGCTCTTCGAGGTACGACCACACTCACATACTCACACAAACCCTCTACACTCTCACACCCTGGTACGCTACTCCTAGCAATCGCGACATTTGTAGTGTGGAATCATACTCTAAATTCTTTTTTTTGCCATCGTATCGATTACAGACGATATACGACGTCGAAAAGCATGGAATTTAGAGAAGGATTTGACGTGAAAAATGTCACGATATATCGATTATCGTTGCTAAGAGTAGCACCCCTAATGTACGACTCGCATCGAGCGGACCCCGAAGAAACGCATTTACAATGCGAATGCACTCCGCTGGGTTACGCTTCACGTGAATCGTACTCAAAAGAGGGTTAAGTACTACCTATAAAACGCAGAATAGAGGTGCAAACTAACGAAGTATGTACACTATTGACCAACCATTCGCTGATTATCTACTCAATGATGACTTTTTGGACTAGATGGAGCGCGAAAGAGAAAAGGAGAGGTTAGACATGAAGAGAAGAATGGATCAACTGAAGCGAACTACCGAAGAAGAGACTGAGGAAGCCAAGAAGAAGGTCTGTTTAGGCTAAATCAATTATGACTGTATCAACCATTAATTAGTTATACTTAACTTACTAGTTTAAATAATTTTTATGTTCAATGTTGCAGGTCACAGAGTTGCAATGCGATTTGCTAGAGTTGCGCGACGCACACGCGAAGCTGCGCACGGCCAACGAAAAATTGCGTAGAGACAAGGAGCGCCACGATCGCGATAGAGATCAAAACAAACTATTAGTTGGTTCGTTGAAGCGCGCGCAACAGGTGAATGAAATATTTCAATGAATACTGCGTATACCTAGTACCTAATTATAAGTAGGTACTATAATTGTTAATGGTTGTTTCAGGAGGACGATCGAATAATAACACAACTACTGGAGACCATAGACGACCTGATGAAACAGAGTCCTGAATTGTTCCGCACGGAGCCTCCGGTCAAACCGGAAAAGTCTCTGGTGACGCCCACTCCTCCACGAAGAAATAGGGTAGGATTCCTTAAAAGTCAATATACCTATTTTAAGTTACTCTGTAGCCCTGACACTTTGCGCACAGTGGGGTATTTCGATCTTATACAGGTTTTAAAATACTAAAACAGTTATGGTTATATAACTACTCTGACAAGAATAGTAATTTTTTTAAGAGCCTTGAATAATCCTACAGCACTAAAGGTCAGAACTAATCCATTTATTATAATATTCGGATTCGGTGCCACTTTATATTTGCGGTCTTAAGTAAATATTAGAAAAGAACATAGACCGACTCCAAGAGTGTCGCGAGCACCTACGTAGGTGTATAAGATTTCAACGCTCCAAGTGTCGCGTTCCGCTACGGGTGGGTATAAGACGCGAGCGACCATTGGTTGTTGATGCGCTTCTTTAGGGTGCGTTCCACTTAGCGATCACAACGATCACGCTCACGTCCGCAGTTTTTCCCGTTCCACTTGCTTGTAAGCGTTACTGTCGTAAACTCAAGTGGAATGGATTATAGAGCGTTTTGAGCGTGGAGGTAAATAATACAAACAGCAAGTTAGTAAAAAGAAAGCAAAAGATTTAAGAGGTTAGGTTATAATCTATAAGCCTTGAAAATAAATTTAAATAATTATTGTTTAAATAAAATAATATAATTTACTTTTTATATTTAATATTAGTGGTGTATTGAAATAAAACAATTTTACAGATTTTATCGCGTTTATTTAGTTTTTTATGTTCCCGACGTTTCGGCTGCTTTACAGCAACCATGGTCACGGGGGAACTGAGGTGTTAGACGTCCTAATTTCAATAGGGAAGATGGCTGGGTGCTACCACCAACTTGGGATCCAGTAATTAATATAATTAAATCCAAAATCAAGCATACCATTACAAGATCTCGAGACACTGTGAGCACTTTCTGCGTGGATCGGACCGCAAACAACATCTAAATATGAGGGTACCCAGTTATTAACTATGACATCAGGACGTCTAACACCTCAGTCCCCCCGTGACCATGGTTGCTGTAAAGCAGCCGAAACGTCGGGAACATAAAAACTAAATAAACGCGATAAAATCCGTAATAGTACATTGTTACAGGAAGGGTGAAAGTGACTTATATTTTCCCGAGACGGGGTTTGGCGCCCGAGCGTAGCGAGGGCGCTAATAGTTCGAGGGACGAAATAAGTCTTTCACCCGAGGTAAACACTGTGCTTTTCATTACGAATACAAGGAAAATAAAAACAGGAATTGGCTAAAGAAATAATACAAGGAAGTATGAACAATACTCTACAACTCGAAAAAAAAATTCGGTTTGGCGCCTATTTTGTTTTTTTTTCGTTGGCCGGCCAGCTTCATTATTTAGCCATTATTTTTCATTTTCATCTTTAAATATTTTGCCCAAATCTATGTTATTTTAAAGAAAACGTTGAAACTAAATTATAATTAAGTCATTTAAAAATATATATTATTTAATTAATACTTAACTTTGTTATTTCAATTTTACATCGTGATGTAATTGAGTGACTGTTGAAAAAGTTTGAACATGGTTCCATAGAAATGTGAAAATGGAACTAGTTTTTATTTTATAATTTGACAGCTGTCAGTTGAAAGCGATTCTCCCGGGCCGGAAAAGTATTACTTTCAACCCGCTCCTCAGGCAACTTCAGACCTACTTTCAGAGTATTAGTAATGAAAAATAGATTTATTTCAATGTGTACTGTGTAGTATTCGCGTAAATATAAGAAAACAATTAGTGTGTATTTAATTAATTTACGTTCAAATGTAATTAAAATATCTTTAACATTCACTTCTACTAAAATATCTCTTTCCACATGAAATAACGTAAGTTTCATCGCCATTTATCGCTGTTTTGAAAATCCCGCTAATTTTCTAAACGATCACTACGACCCACCTTTTTAGATGGGTCGTCGTGAGCTTCGCGTGAGCGTAAGTCATGACGTCATGAGTGACGTTTTCGCCGCGACCACATTGACTGCGGTCGTTATGTGGAACGGCTAAAGGAGCATTTTGATCGTTGTGAACGCCAAGTGGAACGTAGCCTTAGTAACACGTCAACCATGACAGGGTTTCATACATCGATTATGTCAAAGTATATATCTGTTTTAGTATCGATTCTTGTTAAAAAACGTTACTGACTGGCAAGAATAAAAAAAAATATACCGAAATGTTCCGCGTCACGTGGGGCAGAGAGCGCTCGGAGGTAGGGATCATTGGAAGGGTTAAAAAGTATTGTATTGTGCAGTCGTCTAAGTCCCGGTCGCGGTCGGCGACGCCGGAGGGCGGCGGCGGCAGTGGCGGCGGCGGCTCGGCGGACTGCACGGCGCGCCTGCGCCGCCTCGCCGACGAGCTGCGCGCCTCGCGCACCGCCGAGCGCGCGCGCCGACACCAGGCCAGCGCCAGGAGGTAGCGCCCCACCCGCCACACACGCTACCATAGATCACTAGCCATACTACGGCGGCGGCGGCGGCTCGGCGGACTGCACGGCGCGCCTGCGCCGCCTCGCCGACGAGCTGCGCGCCTCGCGCACCGCCGAGCGCGCGCGCCGACACCAGGCCAGCGCCAGGAGGTAGCGCCCCACCCGCCACACACGCTACCATAGATCACTAGCCATACTACGGCGGCGGCGGCGGCTCGGCGGACTGCACGGCGCGCCTGCGCCGCCTCGCCGACGAGCTGCGCGCCTCGCGCACCGCCGAGCGCGCGCGCCGACACCAGGCCAGCGCCAGGAGGTAGCGCCCCACCCGCCACACACGCTACCATAGATCACTAGCCATACTACGGCGGCGGCGGCGGCTCGGCGGACTGCACGGCGCGCCTGCGCCGCCTCGCCGACGAGCTGCGCGCCTCGCGCACCGCCGAGCGCGCGCGCCGACACCAGGCCAGCGCCAGGAGGTAGCGCCCCACCCGCCACACACGCTACCATAGATCACTAGCCATACTACGGCGGCGGCGGCGGCTCGGCGGACTGCACGGCGCGCCTGCGCCGCCTCGCCGACGAGCTGCGCGCCTCGCGCACCGCCGAGCGCGCGCGCCGACACCAGGCCAGCGCCAGGAGGTAGCGCCCCACCCGCCACACACGCTACCATAGATCACTAGCCATACTACGGCGGCGGCGGCGGCTCGGCGGACTGCACGGCGCGCCTGCGCCGCCTCGCCGACGAGCTGCGCGCCTCGCGCACCGCCGAGCGCGCGCGCCGACACCAGGCCAGCGCCAGGAGGTAGCGCCCCACCCGCCACACACGCTACCATAGATCACTAGCCATACTACGGCGGCGGCGGCGGCTCGGCGGACTGCACGGCGCGCCTGCGCCGCCTCGCCGACGAGCTGCGCGCCTCGCGCACCGCCGAGCGCGCGCGCCGACACCAGGCCAGCGCCAGGAGGTAGCGCCCCACCCGCCACACACGCTACCATAGATCACTAGCCATACTACGGCGGCGGCGGCGGCTCGGCGGACTGCACGGCGCGCCTGCGCCGCCTCGCCGACGAGCTGCGCGCCTCGCGCACCGCCGAGCGCGCGCGCCGACACCAGGCCAGCGCCAGGAGGTAGCGCCCCACCCGCCACACACGCTACCATAGATCACTAGCCATACTACGGCGGCGGCGGCGGCTCGGCGGACTGCACGGCGCGCCTGCGCCGCCTCGCCGACGAGCTGCGCGCCTCGCGCACCGCCGAGCGCGCGCGCCGACACCAGGCCAGCGCCAGGAGGTAGCGCCCCACCCGCCACACACGCTACCATAGATCACTAGCCATACTACGGCGGCGGCGGCGGCTCGGCGGACTGCACGGCGCGCCTGCGCCGCCTCGCCGACGAGCTGCGCGCCTCGCGCACCGCCGAGCGCGCGCGCCGACACCAGGCCAGCGCCAGGAGGTAGCGCCCCACCCGCCACACACGCTACCATAGATCACTAGCCATACTACGGCGGCGGCGGCGGCTCGGCGGACTGCACGGCGCGCCTGCGCCGCCTCGCCGACGAGCTGCGCGCCTCGCGCACCGCCGAGCGCGCGCGCCGACACCAGGCCAGCGCCAGGAGGTAGCGCCCCACCCGCCACACACGCTACCATAGATCACTAGCCATACTACGGCGGCGGCGGCGGCTCGGCGGACTGCACGGCGCGCCTGCGCCGCCTCGCCGACGAGCTGCGCGCCTCGCGCACCGCCGAGCGCGCGCGCCGACACCAGGCCAGCGCCAGGAGGTAGCGCCCCACCCGCCACACACGCTACCATAGATCACTAGCCATACTACGGCGGCGGCGGCGGCTCGGCGGACTGCACGGCGCGCCTGCGCCGCCTCGCCGACGAGCTGCGCGCCTCGCGCACCGCCGAGCGCGCGCGCCGACACCAGGCCAGCGCCAGGAGGTAGCGCCCCACCCGCCACACACGCTACCATAGATCACTAGCCATACTACGGCGGCGGCGGCGGCTCGGCGGACTGCACGGCGCGCCTGCGCCGCCTCGCCGACGAGCTGCGCGCCTCGCGCCCCGCCGAGCGCGCGCGCCGACACCAGGCCAGCGCCAGGAGGTAGCGCCCCACCCGCCACACACGCTACCATAGATCACTAGCCATACTACGGCGGCGGCGGCGGCTCGGCGGACTGCACGGCGCGCCTGCGCCGCCTCGCCGACGAGCTGCGCGCCTCGCGCACCGCCGTATGTGTTTCGTGGGGAAATCCTCATGGACCAGACCCGCACGGCCCGAAAGAGGCGTGCAAGTTATTCCGGACTCCTACCGACTAAAATCCCACGCGGCCGTACTCCAGCTTGACGACAGGGTCACAGGCTAGCTCTCGCACACATCCGTGCAGAGAATAAGCGCCCTAACGGACCACCCGTGACACAACCGCTACCGCAGATCATAACCATACGCCGCCTTTATAATTTACCGCAGCACGACATCATCTTCATATTTCATATATTATGAGAGATGCTCTCATTGCGGAAATGTAAAAAACGTGCGTAATAAATAAATATCGACAGACTGCCACACCAACTGTACGGTCCAAAACTAAGCAACGCTTGTACTATGGGTACCATACAATGGACTTAGGGCGATCCCAGTCACACCCAGATCAGGGCAAATTACGAAAAGACCATTTCCGAAATTTGCCCGAGCGGAAATCGAACCCGGAACCACCATGTGCAGTGAGCCAAGCAGCCTACGCTCGAACCTCTGCGCCAAGCGGTCGTCGTTTGCGTTCTACTGTTTGCCGCATATGTAAATAGGTTCATACAAATACTTACGTGGGCTATAATAATAAACATGGCATCCTTGTGGCCGCAGAGCGATGTCGACGGAGCCGCGCGACGCTCTGTCGGCGGCAACGAGTCGCGCGCCCGCCCGCGCGCCGTCGCTCAAGAAGCGTTCCATATCACTCGAGCAGACCACCAAGGAACAGGTGAACTAGCCCGCACATTTGGTTAACATTTACAAACTCAAACTCAAATTTGTTTTTATTCACGTAAGCCAACAAAGCATTTATGAATAGTCAGAATCCACCACCGGTTCGGAATGCTGCTTCCACTGAGAATATCCGGCAAGAAACTCAATGGTTACTCTTTTCAATGAACAAAAGATGGTGTACATTCTCAGGAACAGCAACAGAATATGAGCAGGCTACACCATTGTCACTAAATAAGTAAATAATAATCAAATCTCATTCGGATTTAGGTATTTAAATAATATGAGAAAGCTAGTTTAGTGGGGTGTGCATACCTACTCACAATTTACATCAATTTAGACGTTTACAAACCAAAGGTAGTTTAGATACTAGTGATGTAACGAATATTCGCATTCGCATTCGCGAATATTCGCATGTTTTTTGACATTCGCATTCGCAAGAATCTATGCGAATGTTTGGCGAATGTTTTTGAAAAACAATAAGGAAATTATGTATAGATGGATATGGAATGTTATTACAACTAGTAAGAATTATATATCTTTTAAACCAACATGATCATAGGATGGCCCTTATTGCACCGCTTTAAGGTTTATAAAGCAGCTTATTGCGCACTGGTGCTTTTGGCTTTACATTTTATTAAATCATTGTAAAAAGTTATCCTCAATAATAATAAACATTAGAAAAACAGTATTTATTAAAATATCATAAATAAATACATATTTTTTTCTTTTTGGACTGATGTAAAGTTCTTATAAGGAGTGTTAATTCAAATACATAATTAAGTTGTGATTAGACTGGTGGCACAATCAGTAGTGCGTGGGTTTGAACATAAGTCAAAACTTTAGATACAAAAAAATATATATAATAAATAATAAATAACTATTTATTTCCTATAATAAACCATTTATAATGTGGTTCTAATTTAAAGGATGAATCTTGCTACTTACGTAAAAAAGGCCACAATGAATCTCAATATTTCGTAAGCGGGAATTAATATAAAAAAACTATCAAATAAACCTTCAAGCGGTGAGCAAACATTTTTTTTCACTCGACTTGCTTAAGTACGGGAGGTACAATGTATAACTTTGCTTTCAAAATTTAAAATCACAGTTTTTTGCGGTACTTAAACTATATTTTTTCCAATTTGCATTATTTTAGCCATTATATTCTCTGTATGAAATTACTGTGATGTCAGAGGGACGGGCAGACGGACAGACTCACGTGGCGAAATTATAAGGGTTCCGAGTTTCACTACGGTACCCTAAAAACTTACGGCGCGCCATCTTGTTTTATTTTTCATTCATCCTGCAATTCTCTAGGTCTTAAACGAATTCGTGAATTGTGTTTTTTTTCAATTAAGATTGTAATATTTTAAATATTTTTTGTTGTAAAATAGAGTATGAAACGCGTGAGCATTGTTAATTACACACCTTGGCTCCATCACAGCCCTCGCGTTAGTCTCTGGAAACCAGCCTCGATCGTATCTTAGCTCACTTGTAAATAAAACTCTTATTTACTTATATTTGAATATAAAAAATATGGAACTGTCTTGAAGTAGGTAACTAAATTATAGGATCTTTCTCTATTGTTCATGTTAGTTTTATTTAAATATTAAAAAACTAAATAAAATTTGAATATAAAATTTTGATTAATGTAATAATACTAAACTACCCTCAAATCAAAACAAATCTATTCTAATAATTTTTATGTGACTAACTTCGTTCTTTCTACCTGTGGGTTCGGCTATGTTCGGCCGACACGAAATGTCAAAGCAGTCTAACATTTTGCGCGCTCTTTATAACCCCCGACGAAAAAAGAGGGGTGTTATAAGTTTAAAATGTGTATCTGTGTAAATGTCTGTTGCGTCGTAGCACCCAAACGGATGATCCGATTCAAATTTTGTTTTTTTTTTGTTTAGAAAGGTATTCTGATTGAGAGTGTTTTATGTTTCACGCAAATCGGTTTAACCGTTTGAAAATTATCAGCTCTTGTGTAGTTTAAAAAGTCTTCGCGTCGGGGGTTTTATGAAATTTTCAATTTAGAGTTATTAGAAAGTCAACTTTCGCATTCGCATTCGCGAATGTTGTAGCCAAATATTCGCATTCGCATTCGCATTCGCGAATGTCAAAAATCTAACATTCGTTTTATCACTATTAGATACATTACCAGTGTTAAATCTAAACTATAATGGACTCGTTTCGTTTCAGAGGAACCGCAATATCGTTCCAGGATGTTTGAGTCCCTTCTATTTTAGTAAAATATATATTTCTACTAGATGAGCCCGCGACTTCGTCCGCGTGGAATTTAACTTAACAAAAAAGCCCGCTCCCGCGTTCTGAGCCCGCGCGACAAGACCCATTTTTTAAAATTTTGTTTTTCTAAACTAAAAGTAGCCCAAGTTATACCAACCCTGCGTATACTAACAGCTATCTACCAGTGAAAGTCCCGTCAAAATCGGTCGAGCCGTTTCGGAGATACTCTTTGATTTAATGTGTTTTTATTTTTTTACGCGGAACCCTAATTGTTTTTCTAAAATTAAAGCCTAAGTTACTCCTTATATGATCAGCTATCTTCCAGTGAAAGTCCCATCAAAATCGGTCCAGCCGTTTCGGAGATTACCCGGAACAAACACACAAACAGACAGACAGACAAAAAAAATGTTAATCGCGTTTTTGTTATAAGTATCGTATGTACTTTCATATGCATTTACTGAAAAGGTGTTACTTTGATATTACAAACAGACACTCCAATTTTTTTTATTTGTATAGATTAAAAAAATATCTCAGCTACATTGTAATGTATTTGAAATGTTCTCCTGCTCAGGGCTCCATTTGGAAGTCTGTGGATGAAAGCAGTGTGTCCTCGATGCAGTCGCTCGACGGCGACGGAGATGGACGGCTGTTCACCATGCAACGAGACGCAAGCCTCGACAGGTCAGACCACTTCTTAGGGCCTATGCACACCACATTTTTTAAACGCGCCGTCGATGCGCGTTTGTAGCGATACAGACGCGATACACAAGCGTGTCAGACGCAGCCTGTAGACCTTGCACACCTGTCCTCTTTTTTAAACGCGTCGTCGACCCGCGTTGGAAGCGATACAGACGACCACAAACTGCTCAGTAGGATAAAAGCGTCGATGCGCGTTTCTAAAACAAGCGTCGACGACGGCGCGTTTCTAAAACAAGCGCCGACGACGGCGCGTTTCTAAAACGCGGGCCGACGGCGCGTTTAAAAAACGTGGTGTGCACAGGCCCTTACTTGTTTGAATAAGACTTGCTTATTTATTACCTTAATTACTAAGGTCCCTTCTGAAGCTTCCTTTACAACCTTTGTCGATGTAGCTAAATAAGCTTTTAATTATTAGATTGTAAGGGTTGAATTGATTCCACAAAATTTGGCCACAGACAGGAATTACACGAATAGAGGTCATGTATTTTTTCTTCCCTTTCACAGCCGGCTATCAGCAGGATCCGCTCAGAGTGAAGTGCTACCGTCGGAGAAGAAGAAAAAAAAGAATAGTATTTTTGGCAAATTGAAAAAATTGACCAAATCTCGTTCCATTGATGACCAAGTGGACGCGACCGGCGTCGTTGAATTCAGACCGATTGGGACAGTTTCACAGGTAAAAATATTACTAAATAGAGGATTAATATAATGCTGATAAAATTTAATAACTAAAACAATTCGCTTAGGGTTCGGATTCGGATATGAGCGCCGCGGGAAGTAGGCGCGATTTGCGCGGCCGTCTCTCGGACATGTTCAACAGAAAAGGACAAGTCTCTCGCGGGAACAGGTGCGTGGCATGAGTATACTAGGTGAAACAAAAAGGGTATACTATATTCTTTGCACATTTACTTTGTATATCTAAAACTATCGGTTTTGGGGTACAGTTGAAGTACTAAAGGTTTTGTAGACTTGTGAAATCAGTCAGCAGCTGTATTTCTATAACACCTTTTGATTTTCAAGTTTCCTCCAAAGCTGATAGTTTTAGAATAACAAAGTTAAGTTTTGGAAAAAATGTATACCCTTTCTGCTTCAACCTTTATAACAACGTTAATTATAAATCGATGTGATTGTGGTAATGTTTCGTGCGGCAGTAAGGAGCAGAGCCCGGAGCGGGCGGCCGCGCGCCCGCCGCCGCACCACGCGCGGGGCTCGCCGGCTTTACCGGTATGTACATACACTACATACACTATATCCACCTAATACTACAAACACCTGATATGGATAAACAAAGTATGAAGTCACGTCATAAAACCAAAGTATCTTCGCAAAATCCCCTTAGTTTCAAAACCGACTCAAGCTACTTGTAACCATAACAGGTGATTGAAATTTGATAACTCTGTTATTTTCTTCCCAGAGTGAAGTTCCGAGACCGGCGAGCGCGACTCCCGCGGCGAAGAGGAAAGGGAAATAACTGATACTATAAATGTTTCGCTTCATCGCAGTGTATTTATCCATTTTCCTATGATTTTCCACATAGCTTGTAATATCACAATACATATCAATAAAATTAAATGTGCAGTATAACTATCGATAACGCTACCTAACGACCCGGCGCTGGAACTGCCTATTAGAATGATAATTTGTCGATAGTTACGCGAGTCTGTTTCCACCGTCACAACATAGTTTATTCGTACCGTGACGTCCCAAATATTCCTTACGTCATTAGCCCCCCGAGCATCGGAAGCAGTTTCCCACATGTTAATGTTTAACGTCGAGAAATCTATTAGCAATGCTGATGTTTGTAGTTATGTACTTTGTAACTTTATAATAAAGCTGTTGAATTAAACTATCGTTTTATTTCACTTCCGTATTAAATAAAAAAGCGAAAGTAAAAACGTATTTAACTAAACGTCTATTCAATTTCAATCATTTTTTACATTTGACACGAATGAAAATAATATGCATTCTTACAAAAACGGAACAAATCGGACCAAAATAAGAATAGAACCTGTTGCGGAGCGGTTCGCGGTCTATGTGAGCAAGTGCGAGGTGGCGCGCGGCTAGCTCTGGTCCATGAGGTTGGAGTCCACGCCGCCCGCGCCCGTCGAGTCCTTCAGGATCGACTCGAAGATCGGCTGCAGGTCCGAGAACGACTTGATCTGTGTCACGAAGTCCATCAAGTGTGGATTCTTTTCTGTAAAAAAAAAACAAGAGATAATAGCCTATTCTTTTGCAGCGAAAACCTTGTCATTATATATACAGGCATCACTTACGATCACTACACTAATGAAGAAGAGAAAATAATAAGGCATAGGGGCATTAAGAAGTGTATATTGTTTCAAAATAATTGGACGCAGTTTTACAAAATGGAACCAACCCACACACACTTTTGGAAACTGAAACCAACCTAGAACCATTAACGTAAGGTTGGTTTTAGTCTACAGCAGTGCATGTGGGTTGATTCCGTTCTGCAAAATGATATCCAATTGATTGTGAATGTACCTGCTTCTGGTATCTGCAGCAGCGCGGCGGCGGCCCGGAGTGCAGATCTTTTGAGTTCGTCCTGTTTTTCATACTCCTGCTTCACCGAGTTTGCTTTCACTTTCATCGTGCACGTCGCCCGCAGGGGTTCCACTAGACTTTCTAACCCTGAACACGAAATAGATAGATATTTTCAAATGCTGATAATGTTAATAATTCCATTCATGATGTTTTGATACATTCACGAATCGAAACCTATGTAAGAATATGTAATGTCGCATAGGTCATAGGCAGACTATAGGTATGGTACAGTCGCTGATCACGAAGCCGGCAACTGTGTGAGCGAGACGTTAGATTATTAGATTTACGCGGGAGTGACAGAGACAGGTAATAACAGGTCATTGTACGAATTTCTTCGTGATCAGCGACCGTGCCATAGTTCTTATACTTTAATAAGATTTAACGTTTTAATTCTGCGTTAATACCAGCAGGATTATTGTGTTATGCACAAATGCGTTCCATATGTATACATAATTTGTGTGCCCTTATTAAAAAATGTATAGAAACGTGTATGTGAATGTACAGTCTCCTAAGGTGAATGTGAGAATAATCATCATCTTGTCAGCAAAAAGACGTCCACAGTTGGACAAAGGCCTCCCCAAAATTTACACAACGACAAGTCCTGCGCTTCTCGCATCGTCCACGGTTAGAAGTAAGATGGTGAATAAAGGCGTGCGGTAGTTACTCTGCAGCACCACGGCGGGGCAGAGCTGCGCGAGCCGCGCGCACATGAGGTAGGTGAGCATCTTGATGTCGTAATGGTCGCGCAGCCCGTCCTCCACGTGCCGCAGGAACTCCGCCACGTCCAGCCGCTCCAGGCACGAGCCCAGCAGCGTGTACATGCACTCGAACGCTGCCTTGCGCAGGTCCAGCCCGTCGTCCACCGAGTGCTTGAACGGACCCATCTCCACTTCGCGGATTAGCTCTTTCTGTTAACGAAATACATCTCACTGATAGTAACAATCCCATTTGTGAGTTTCACTGAGCAAAGTTTAACAGGAATAGCGGGGTATTAATTAATTTTGGATAATATGAATTTGGAATTAACAACAAATAGGCTAGATGAACCTAATTTGTATCCTATAAAATTATATTAGTAATAATTTTAACTATAACATTGTAACTATGTAATATAATGATTAATAAAATAAATATTTGCAAGCCGAATTTGTCATATATTTCATCGTAGCGTAGGTGAAAAAACCTATACGTAGTTTGCATCCAGGACACAAAAATAACAAACAAACAAAATTATTATTATTATAACATACCAATATATTTAAATGAATACAACAGTAAAGTGCGTGTTCACCTTGACTTTGGTCTCGCTGTAGATGGTGGGCAGCACCTCGGGCAGCAGGTCGCAGATGAGCGAGGGCTTGTTGTGCGCGGCCGAGTTGAACGCGACCAGCGCCACGCGCCGCACGCCCAGCTCGACGTCGCGCAGCGGCAGCAGCAGCTCCGCCATGCAGCCGCGCAGCAGCGGGTCGATCGCTTGCGGCTGCACATACACACATACCCGTTACCAATATCTATTTAATTATTTCGTTTTTGGGACTAGTCCCGCCACAAACACCCACAACTGTAACTCCTGTAAACCAGGATCGACAATAGTGACCACTAATGACGTCGAGGTTTGACCCTCGACGAGTCCTGGGGAAAAGTTAAATTGTCTTGGAAACGCACGAATTGAATCGAAAGAAATAATAGGAGGAGTTGGAATAAAAAATGTCCACTTCCCTCCGGTGCAAAGCGGGAGACAAAAATAACTGCTATGGGCTGATTGCCATAGAAACAAGACTGTGACAGCTGATTGAAGAGCAGATATCTATTGAAATAACAAATATCGCCAGACTGACACACGAACTGTATGCTCCCAAACTATGGGTACTGTACAATGGACTGAGGGCGATCCCAGTAACACGCAGACCGGGGCAAAATACGAATAAGCCATTTCCGAAATTTGCCCCGGCGGGAATCGAAACCGCAACCACCATGTGCAGTGAGCCGAGCGGCCTACGGCCGAACCACTGCGCCAAGCGGTCGTCGATTTTCGCCCCATTACGTTAACACTGGTGTGTTCGTTCCCGCTATCATCGCGTATACCGTATATGACAATTATGTGATATCATACTTCTTCCATGACGAAGAAAATTACTCTAGAAGATTGTACCAAGGGCACGGTTCATACAAGTTATCGACAATTCATTCGATAAAATTTTTTGCGCAATCAGGACTAGTGCCACGCACGAATACTGATACAGATACTCTTTCGATAGAACAATGAGCGGCAATTATAATAATAATTATAGTAAGAAGAACACAATATTTGGATAATGCCTGACTCACCTGATCAGAGATAGTGAACTTGACGGCTGTGACGGCAGTTGTCCTAGTGAGAGGTTCGGGCGATTTGAGGAAATTTTTCAAGTGTGGTAGTAAGTCCTTCGGCTCCAACAGACACAATTTTCCTAAGCATTCTGCGACCTGTAAGGTATAGCCGTATGAAAACAATGTGTATGAGAATAACATGGTGATATAGTGATATTTAGCGCAACAATCCAATTACTTACGACATTACGAGATCCTTCCTCTGCACATTGGCAATGTTTGGATAATTGCACCCATATTTCAGGTATGAACGGCCTTAGTGCTTCTACACCCTCAGGAGTGCAAGATTCACAGGAGATTATCTAAAAAAATAAGTAAATAGTAATTAAATCGGTATTAATACGACGCAAACAACATACATTGAGTTTCTTGCCGGATCTTCTAGTAGAAGCAACATTTTCCAAACTGGTGGTTGATTTTGACTATTCTTAAGTGTTTTTTGTCGGCTTACATGAATAATCACGATTTTTTACATTAATTATTGGCTCTTACCTCTCGTAATGAGTGCAGCAGTAAATATTGTCGTTTAGGCTGAGCTTCTATTTCGCCCAAAATGAATGGCAGGAATTCGGGCAGGTTGCCCACCGCCACTGAGCCGAGAGCGTAGCTCGCTGCCGACTTCACCTCTTCAGACGAAGGGGTGAATGAACTTAAAAGCACCTCTTTCAAGTTGGGTATGGAGCTTAAGTCTCTGCAAGAATAGTTGAATTTTATAGTTAGGTAGCAGGCTAAGTATCATCATCGTCGTAGTTAATGACACTCGGACGAAGATCGTTACAGACAGATCAAGTGCATGTATTTTAAGATTCGTTCTATTTTACCTCTTCCGTGCTTTTGAGTATAAGAATACTACTTCACACTAAGGTGCTTTATAGGTATTAGAACTTATAAATAAAGTGAAATATATTTGATTGGATGATGTGGGGTCAGGTGTAATAGAGTAAAACACTCACAAATGCCTGCCGATCTCGGCCAGGGCGAGCAGCGCGAACATGTGATGCGCGTCGGAGTTGGGCTGCTGCGCGTCGCGCAGGAAGCCGCGGACCACGTCCAGCGCGTCCTCGCCGCCCTCCACCACCACCGCGGCCACGCACTTCGCCAGCGAGTGGAAGGCCTGACGCACACGAATGTATGTAGCAACAACAGTTGCGTATATTTTACATACACACAACTGTCAAATAATAATAATATCGCCAGACTGACACACCAACTGTGTGATCCCGAACTAAGAAAGGCTTGTACTATAGGTACTGTATAATGAACTGGAGGCGATCCTATTGACACCCAGACCTGGGCAAATTACCGAAAATTTACCCTGGTTGGAATCGAACCCGCAACCACCATTCGCAGGGAGCCGAGCGACCTACGCTCGAACCACTGCGCCAAGCGGTCCTCTTAGAATCCAGATAGATTATCACTCCAGGTGATGTGAAGTGATCGGGCTTCTAATGTAAATAAGCTTCTATCGATGAGTTCAAGACGCCAGTATATTTATAACTAGGCACTCCTTCATCCCTGGTCCAAGGTGTCACCAGCGCTTTTTGTATGTACGTGTACCTGTTTGATGTGGTGCGCGGAGGCGTTGTGCTCGTGCAGGCGGTGCACGGGCGCCACCAGCAGCGCCAGCAGCTCGCGCCGCGAGCAGCCCGCCACGTCGGCCGCCACCAGGGCGCTCAACACGCTCAGCATCGCCTTCAACGCGCCGCCTGATAAAATGAAAATCGTTGTAGCAGAAACTGAACGATTCGGGGGTGGTTTGGCTACCGCACGGTTGGAGCGTTTTGATCAGACTACCGTAGTGTAGCCACAATTCCTTAAAGATTGATACCGAATATTACAGTTTGACGTTAAGACTGCATTTAAATAATATAATAATTTAGCCGGCGGGGCAGCGCGCGCAGGCGCCGCGCACCAGCGCTGCGTAGTGCAGGGAGCAGCACTCACCTTGCAGCAGCGGCGACTTGGCGAGCGCGAGGATGTTGGGCGTGAGCGCGGCGCGCGCGTCGGCAGTGAGCGCGGCGGGGCAGCGCGCGCAGGCGCCGCGCACCAGCGCTGCGTAGTGCAGGGAGCAGCACTCACCTTGCAGCAGCGGCGACTTGGCGAGCGCGAGGATGTTGGGCGTGAGCGCGGCGCGCGCGTCGGCAGTGAGCGCGGCGGGGCAGCGCGCGCAGGCGCCGCGCACCAGCGCTGCGTAGTGCAGGGAGCAGCACTCACCTTGCAGCAGCGGCGACTTGGCGAGCGCGAGGATGTTGGGCGTGAGCGCGGCGCGCGCGTCGGCAGTGAGCGCGGCGGGGCAGCGCGCGCAGGCGCCGCGCACCAGCGCTGCGTAGTGCAGGGAGCAGCACTCACCTTGCAGCAGCGGCGACTTGGCGAGCGCGAGGATGTTGGGCGTGAGCGCGGCGCGCGCGTCGGCAGTGAGCGCGGCGGGGCAGCGCGCGCAGGCGCCGCGCACCAGCGCTGCGTAGTGCAGGGAGCAGCACTCACCTTGCAGCAGCGGCGACTTGGCGAGCGCGAGGATGTTGGGCGTGAGCGCGGCGCGCGCGTCGGCAGTGAGCGCGGCGGGGCAGCGCGCGCAGGCGCCGCGCACCAGCGCTGCGTAGTGCAGGGAGCAGCACTCACCTTGCAGCAGCGGCGACTTGGCGAGCGCGAGGATGTTGGGCGTGAGCGCGGCGCGCGCGTCGGCAGTGAGCGCGGCGGGGCAGCGCGCGCAGGCGCCGCGCACCAGCGCTGCGTAGTGCAGGGAGCAGCACTCACCTTGCAGCAGCGGCGACTTGGCGAGCGCGAGGATGTTGGGCGTGAGCGCGGCGCGCGCGTCGGCAGTGAGCGCGGCGGGGCAGCGCGCGCAGGCGCCGCGCACCAGCGCTGCGTAGTGCAGGGAGCAGCACTCACCTTGCAGCAGCGGCGACTTGGCGAGCGCGAGGATGTTGGGCGTGAGCGCGGCGCGCGCGTCGGCAGTGAGCGCGGCGGGGCAGCGCGCGCAGGCGCCGCGCACCAGCGCTGCGTAGTGCAGGGAGCAGCACTCACCTTGCAGCAGCGGCGACTTGGCGAGCGCGAGGATGTTGGGCGTGAGCGCGGCGCGCGCGTCGGCAGTGAGCGCGGCGGGGCAGCGCGCGCAGGCGCCGCGCACCAGCGCTGCGTAGTGCAGGGAGCAGCACTCACCTTGCAGCAGCGGCGACTTGGCGAGCGCGAGGATGTTGGGCGTGAGCGCGGCGCGCGCGTCGGCAGTGAGCGCGGCGGGGCAGCGCGCGCAGGCGCCGCGCACCAGCGCTGCGTAGTGCAGGGAGCAGCACTCACCTTGCAGCAGCGGCGACTTGGCGAGCGCGAGGATGTTGGGCGTGAGCGCGGCGCGCGCGTCGGCAGTGAGCGCGGCGGGGCAGCGCGCGCAGGCGCCGCGCACCAGCGCTGCGTAGTGCAGGGAGCAGCACTCACCTTGCAGCAGCGGCGACTTGGCGAGCGCGAGGATGTTGGGCGTGAGCGCGGCGCGCGCGTCGGCAGTGAGCGCGGCGGGGCAGCGCGCGCAGGCGCCGCGCACCAGCGCTGCGTAGTGCAGGGAGCAGCACTCACCTTGCAGCAGCGGCGACTTGGCGAGCGCGAGGATGTTGGGCGTGAGCGCGGCGCGCGCGTCGGCAGTGAGCGCGGCGGGGCAGCGCGCGCAGGCGCCGCGCACCAGCGCTGCGTAGTGCAGGGAGCAGCACTCACCTTGCAGCAGCGGCGACTTGGCGAGCGCGAGGATGTTGGGCGTGAGCGCGGCGCGCGCGTCGGCAGTGAGCGCGGCGGGGCAGCGCGCGCAGGCGCCGCGCACCAGCGCTGCGTAGTGCAGGGAGCAGCACTCACCTTGCAGCAGCGGCGACTTGGCGAGCGCGAGGATGTTGGGCGTGAGCGCGGCGCGCGCGTCGGCAGTGAGCGCGGCGGGGCAGCGCGCGCAGGCGCCGCGCACCAGCGCTGCGTAGTGCAGGGAGCAGCACTCACCTTGCAGCAGCGGCGACTTGGCGAGCGCGAGGATGTTGGGCGTGAGCGCGGCGCGCGCGTCGGCAGTGAGCGCGGCGGGGCAGCGCGCGCAGGCGCCGCGCACCAGCGCTGCGTAGTGCAGGGAGCAGCACTCACCTTGCAGCAGCGGCGACTTGGCGAGCGCGAGGATGTTGGGCGTGAGCGCGGCGCGCGCGTCGGCAGTGAGCGCGGCGGGGCAGCGCGCGCAGGCGCCGCGCACCAGCGCTGCGTAGTGCAGGGAGCAGCACTCACCTTGCAGCAGCGGCGACTTGGCGAGCGCGAGGATGTTGGGCGTGAGCGCGGCGCGCGCGTCGGCAGTGAGCGCGGCGGGGCAGCGCGCGCAGGCGCCGCGCACCAGCGCTGCGTAGTGCAGGGAGCAGCACTCACCTTGCAGCAGCGGCGACTTGGCGAGCGCGAGGATGTTGGGCGTGAGCGCGGCGCGCGCGTCGGCAGTGAGCGCGGCGGGGCAGCGCGCGCAGGCGCCGCGCACCAGCGCTGCGTAGTGCAGGGAGCAGCACTCACCTTGCAGCAGCGGCGACTTGGCGAGCGCGAGGATGTTGGGCGTGAGCGCGGCGCGCGCGTCGGCAGTGAGCGCGGCGGGGCAGCGCGCGCAGGCGCCGCGCACCAGCGCTGCGTAGTGCAGGGAGCAGCACTCACCTTGCAGCAGCGGCGACTTGGCGAGCGCGAGGATGTTGGGCGTGAGCGCGGCGCGCGCGTCGGCAGTGAGCGCGGCGGGGCAGCGCGCGCAGGCGCCGCGCACCAGCGCCAGCGCCGTCTGCGCGCAGTGCAGGTCCGCCTCGCACACCAGCGCCGGCACCTCCACCAGCACCTGCCGCCGCCACACGCACGCTTTACACACTGAATCGATCCACCCAGGACCACTTCCATACTTTGCACCGAGTCCCTAATCCTACACTGAATGACTCCCATTTATTCAACCAGATTGATGCGATCGAAAATATATCTTATCGGTCGTGCGTAGCAGACCCTCGCACTATGTTCAATAATCGCTTGGGAGCGGACATTTTGAGTTGGACTCAGAAAGTGATACTTCGCAACATTCTATACCCCGGAGTACTCATGCCGAGTGCCAATTATGTATGGTTGCTGAGAAAAATAACTTCTAAGTTCACCATCTTGAAGTATTTAGAAAGTGAAAAAACTATATTTTCTCGAATAATAATAATTTGGTTGTAAATTTCTTAGTTTAATATTATAAAGCATTAAAAAGACTATTTTTTGAGCTATGTCGCATTTCCCAAATACAAGCGATACGTAAGTAAACTCAAAATTCCACTCAAACGGTTTTGATTTTTTTTCTCGACCATGCCTCATTTGTAGCACCCAGACATATTTTTATATAGTAGTTTGCTATGTATTTTATTGACATAAATAAAATCAGCATTAATCTCCGTGGAACATCGGAGATAATAATTACTAAAGATTCGACATACAAAACGCCTGTCATTTTGTTACAGGCAAAACACAATGTTTGCTATTAACATTTGATAGGCGTTTATTCGCATGTGTTCTAAAAAGTATAAGTCTTCAAAAATATGTGTATCTTGATACAAAACAAGTGGATTTTTTATAGAAAATTCAGAAATATCGTCTTCATCTTACATTTCGTATTCAAAATGTTTCAACATAATTTAGTTTTCACTTCTTCAGGCAATGGGATCCGTTTTAAACTTCGTTGATGCCGCATTAGACGCACATTGGCTATTACCAGATCCGATGATTCCAAGGCTCAGTAGAACAGATCTAGATTGACTTGGCCATCGCATGAAAACACAATGTATTGTTTAGTGCGATTGCCAAGTCAATCTATTTAATTTAAAACATAAAATATTCTTAATATTGATATGTTCACAATAAGATGCTGTTAGGTTAGCAAGTTACGTAATACTGAAGACAGAAGGTCCCAAGTAGGGACTTAATAAATAACCGACTTGGTATTACATGTATCTCACCTCTTTTTACGGTAGAGAACTGAGTTGCGAGACTTGGGTTTTTTTCTTGGTTGGGTTGGGTCTGCTTGGGTTTGATCTCATTTCTTTTTCTAGATATTGATATTCTTTCGTTCATCTCAATTTCGGGCAATTTAGTCTACTTAATACTTTTTTGCAGGATTGTGGTACAATTCATATCATAAGTAAGACATGTCCCATTCTTGCTTTTTAATTCCGTTGACCATTTTACAAGTTACCTTTGAACAAAATTATATCTAGGTAGTAGGTTCTATGCTTTGATAAAACTTCTTTTATCAAAGGTACTATGTACTATAATACACTGATTTATTAACTGCAAATGTAAATTGTGTTATCCTATACATTTTTATGGGATTACAAAGTTATTTATACAGTTGGTGTATCTAGAAAACTGGACCTAAATTACAATATATTTTAGTTTTTCCTTGATTTATACACTAAACACTAATTGTATTCCAAATTTGAAGCTTCTATGTCTGTCTGTCGGCCCCCAGATATGCGACATAAATTGCCATTTTGTTATATTGTTTTCTTATATTTACGCGAATACTACACATTGAAATAAAACTGTTTTTCGGATTTTATCGCGTTTATTTAATTTATGTTCCCGACGTAAATTAAATAAACGCAATAAAATCCGAAAAACAGTTTTATTTATTAAAATTAAAAAACAAACAAATAAAATCTTGTCTTTAAAAATAATTTTAACGGTTATTTATTGTATTGTTTTCTTATATTTACGCGAATACTACACATTGAAATAAAACTATTTTACGGATTTTATCGCGTTTATTAACTTTATGTTCCCGACGTTTCGGTTGCTTTACAGCAGCCATGGTCACGGGGGGACTGAGGTGTTAGACGTCCTGATGTCATAGTTAGTAACTGGGTACCCTCATATTTAGTTGTTATTTGCGGTCCGATCCACGCAGAAAGTGAATTTATTGAATTGACTTAGAAGCCTAATGTTTTTACAAATCTGAGGAACCGTACCATTTGATATTTCATATAAATTTTAACTTGATAACTGTATCCGTCTCCGAGAAATGGGGTCTTGACAGACAGACAGACAGACGGACAACAAAATGATCCTATAACAGATTAGTTTTTTTCCTCTTGAGGTGCGGAACCCTAAAAATTGTTAGGAAAGAGACAATACTAGATCTGCTCTACTGAGCCTTGGAATAATCGGATCCGTTAATAGCCAATGTGCGTCTAATGCGGCATCAACGAAGTTTAAAACTGATCCCATTGCCTGAAGAAGTGAAAACGAAATTATGTTGAAACATTTTGAAGACGAAATGTAAGAAGACGATATTACATAATTTTCTATAAAAAAATCCACTTATTTTGTCTCAAGATATACATATTTTTGAAGACTTATACTTTTTAGAACACATGCGACTAAACGCCTATCAAATGTTAATAGCAAACATTGTGTTTTGCCTGTAACAAAATGACAGGCGTTTTGTATGTCGAAACTTTAGTAATTATTATCTCCGATGTTCCACGGAGTTTGATGCTAATTTTATTTATGTCAATAAAATACATAGCAAACTACTATATAAAAATATGTCTGGGTGCTACAAATGAGGCATGGTCGTGAAAAAAAATCGAAACCGTTTGAGTGAAATTTTGAGTTTACTTACGTATCGCTTGTATTTGGGAAATGCGACATAGCTCAAAAAATAGTCTTTTCAATGCTTTATAATATTAAACTAAGAAATTTACAACCAAATTATTAATTTTCGTGAAAATATAGTTTTTTCACTTTCTAAATACTTCAAGATGGTGAACTTAGAAGTTATTTTTCTCAGCAACCATACATAATTGGCACTCGGCATGAGTACTCCGGGGTATAGAATGTTGCGAAGTATCACTTTCTGAGTTCAACTCAAAATGTCCGCTCCCAAGCGATTATTGAACATAGTGCCTCGGTCGAAACCGAACGAGCGTTAATCAGAGACGGCCTGCCCCCGCATTCCACTTTTCAACATAGGTAAGAAGGCTCTTCGCTCGCTGTTAAATCGAGGAGACGCCGCGGCGAAATCACGGCGTGATCATTTAATTTAGTGGGGCTACAAAAAACGATAAAGTAACCCAATTTGAAATCCAAAATTACGGAAGTGTTTTCACTTCCGTAATCTATAGGGATGTTATTTAGACGTTTTTCAGGGGTTGAATAATTTTGCAATCGAAGAAAGCAGAATTCTACATGAATTTCGTTTTCTAGAATGCTGATTGTTTATCAGCCCATTAGTCAAACAATTAGGACGAAAATAAAAACAGTCATTTTTAAAACCGTCAAAACTCTTTTTTCCCGCGAACTGTTAATATTTTCAATTCAAATTATTCTGTGGATGTAGATCTGTTATAATGATGCATAATACGTTCAAGAAATCAATTAATAATATATTTTTCGAATTAGCATTTCCCAATTATAACCATTGTATTTGAACTATGTATCTCGTTACAATTACGCTATTTGAGTTTGTTTGTTACTTATAACTGTATTACTTCCTTACAGAACACAATATCTTTGTGCCTATTAGTGACGTAACGAATGTTGGATTTTTGACATTCGCGAATGCGAATGCGAATATTTGGTTTCAACATTCGCGAATGCGAATGCGAATGTTGACTTTCCAATAACTCTATTGAAAATTGAAAATTTAATGAACCCCCACGGCCACGACTTTTCAAACTACAAAAGAGCTAATCATTTTCAAACGGCTGAACCTATTTTCATGAAACATAGCGAAGAACACTCTCGATCAGCATACCTTTTTAACAAAAAAAAAACATTTTAAAATCGGATCATTAGCTTGGGCTCTACGTTGCCACAGACACCCCTCTTTTTTCTTTGGGGGTTAATAAAGAGCGCATTTGCCATTTCGAGCGATTTGAGATTTCGTGTCGGCCGAACATAGCCAAACCCATATAGGTTAAAGAACGAGTTAATACGAAGAGATTTGTTTGGATTTCAGGTTAGCTTAGTAATATTGCATAAATCAAATTTAATTGATAATCAATTTTTATTGACTTTGTTAATATTTTAATTAGTCTAACACAAAGAAAAGTGAAAGATCCTTTTTATAATCTGGTTGCCTACCTCAAGAGTTCCATATTTATTTTATTCGAATATGAGTAAATAAGTTCATTATGTACAAGTGAGCTAAGTTGAGTTACGATCGAAGCTGGTTTGCAGCCCGAGACTAACGCGAGGGCTGTGATGGAGCCAAAGTGTGTTATGGATAATGATCACGTGCTTCATACGACATTTTTACAACACACTTGCGAGATAAAAATATATTAAAATAGTTCAATCCTAATTGAAACTAATCACAATTCACGAATTTCTTTAAGACCTAGAGAATTGCAGGATGAATGAAAAATAAAACAAGATGGCGAGCCGTAAATTTTTAGGGTTCCGTAGTTTAACTCGGAACATTTATAGTTTCGCCACGTCCGTCTGTCTGTCTGCCCGTCCCTCTGACATCACAGTAATTTTATTCAGAGACTGCAAATTGGCAAAAATATTGTGTTTATGTACCGCTACAAAACTAATCATTTTCAAACGGCTGAACCAAATTGAATTGAATTTTGAAAACAAAGTTACCTCCCGTACTTAACAAAGGGGAGTGAAAAAATGTTTACTCGCCCCCTCGATTAAGGTAATGTTCAGTAGGTATTTTAAAATATTTGAAGGTGGTTTCTTTGACCGTTTTTCAATATTAATTCCCGTTTACGAAATATTGAGCTCCAAAGTGACTTTTTACGTGAGTAGCGAGATTTAGCCTTTAACTTAGAACCACATTATAAATCGTTTATTATAGGAAATAAATAGTTCTTCACTTTTAAAAACGAGATAATTTCAATTTAAAAAATCGATAGTTTGGACTGAGTATCAAACCTACGCGCCACTGATTGTGCACCCAGTCTAATCATAAATTAATTATTTGAATTAAAAGTCCCTATAAAAACTTTTCGCCGTCCAAAAAGAAAAAAAAGGTTTATGTCACTTTACTTAAGATGGCTATGAATGCCGGTTTAATAAATTTTGTAACAGAATTTCTCACTATTTTATTCATACGGTAGGCAATAGTTTATTTATTTTGCAGAAATTAATCGGTTGAGATGTTTCATATCAATAAAAAAGACAATACTTTATTTTTAGGGGGTCATATTATTGAAAAGTGGGGGGATATCTACGGATAGTATGCGTCGGATAGTCTGACATGTATTTGGCCAGTTATATTTATCTATGGGTCTGGCAAGGCCTCTAACAATTATTATATTATTTGAAATAAAAAAAAAAGGATGTTTATAATAAATAAAATTAATAAATAAATTTGTTTAATTAATTAAAGTGTTTATTTATAATATTTTTATAAACATTGTTTGTTTATTTTATAAAACGCTTAGTATTTTTAGGATAACTAAGATTACTAAGATTTAAAAAAAAGTCATAAACTAGTGCGTAATAAGCTGCTTTATGAACCTAAAAGCGGTGGAATAAGGACCACCCTACGAGCAAGTTTGTTGAAAAAATATATATATACATAATTCTCACTAGTTGTATTAAATTCCATATCCATCTATACATAATTTCCTTTTTGTTTTTCAAAAACATTCGCCAAACATTCGCATAGATTCTTGCGAATGCGAATGCGAATATTCGTTACATCACTAGTGCCTATGTACTAAAAGTGAAAACTGCTTAGGCTCTCTAATGTATATTCTCATGTAACTATTTTATTATTAAGCAGCTGTTGGTTTTCCATGTATAATATAATAAAATAAAATTATTACTTGGTAATAAAAATTATTCAAATCGATAATGGAAAAATCTTGAAGCGTTTAAAAAAAGGTGTGACGTCATCGTGTAACGCTACGTCCGTATAGAAGCTTCGCTTCAAAAGATTCGCAAATTTCAAACATCTGTGTTGTTGCAAAATACAGATTTAAAATAAAATCACTGTTATAATTCAATTTCGTCAAAATAGCGGATATGGCTGTGATGAGGTTTATGTTAATAAAAAACTTGAGAGGTGTCAAGGGACACCCGGATGGAACGAAGTTGCAATATCCGGAACTTGTGCAGAAACACTGTCAGGATTAATTATTGTTATTATTTTTTTTTATTTATTATGTACAAAAAATCTGTATACACTCAACAAAAATAATCGTAAAAGTAAAAGTAAAAGTAAGTCGCGACACCACGCTGTTCAATGCGAAATAGAAAGACGAAACGAAAATAACTGGCTTGCTTTCTATAAGAGAGTGTTGTTACACACAAAAAGTGTCGTTACAGACTTATTTTTTTCCGTCTAGCCCCCTTTCGCAACGCGCGATAAGGAACTTCGTTCCAATACACTAATAATGACACAAGATCTACTTTTAATCCGCAAGGTCTATGCGGGCGAAGATGTCGGTAAATTGAGAGCTATAGCAAATAGTTTCTTACCTTGCTCAGCAGTTCTATGCTGATGTCGTTACTGTAGTTCTCAACGAGTGTGTCCAGTAGTACCAAAGTAGATAATTTTAATGCCCGCTGATTCTTACGCAGGAAAGATCCCAAAATCGGCACCACATCCGACTGGAAAAATATCAATAATTTTATATAAAACCAATATTCGGGTATCAGAAATAAATAGAGATAAATAAACTTACCAATATGGGTTTCAAATCGATCCTCAATGGAGACGCGGCGATTTTAGTGAGAGCCTTAACAGTTGTCAGACGGGTTATTTCATTCCGCAGTCTTTCCAAGAATATTGGCAGACAGACAGGAAGCTCATTCTGAAAAGAATAAAAAAAAATACACACCTCATTATGCTCTATTGGAATATAAGTTGTACTTATTATCTCTCTTTCGCAGAATATTAAAAAGGAGGATATGTCGCCGCCAAATAGCTTAATTCGCCGTTCAATTAACAGCCTAGGCATTTAACTAAACAGCGCCATTCAACTAACGGCCTGAATGATATTCAGCCATTTGATCAAACAGCTAGGCAAATGACTTGGATTGATGACGTTTAACTACTTGCCTAGCCGTTTAATTACCTGCCTAGCCTGTTCATTTCAATTTAGTTCTACTTTCTGCCACCTAGCGCCGAAACTCACCAAACTGTCAATATCTCTATATTCCATATTCTCTTTGGTCAATATGGCGTCGGAAAAAAACAACTTTGATGGTATAATTTTATTAAGTACTTAGGTTTTTTACGACTTTTTTAGATCCACCGAATCTATTTGCCGGGTGGGGGTTCTGTGGGGTCATAAAAAAAATAACCCTAACCTAAACCCATCCATGTCATTCTGCTTGGGTAGTATTTTGAAAAAGTTTTGTAGTACTTAAATGTCAACCAGTTGCCTAAGCATTAGCCAGCCAGTTTATTAAATGTTGTAATAGACGATACGGCTGAATATCATTCAGGCCGTTAGTTGAACGGCGCCGTTTAGTTAAGTGCCTAGGCTGTTAATTGAACGGCGAATTAAGCTATTTGGCGGCGACAGATACATATAGAACTAAAAGGAGGATACATAATGAACAAGGACGAAAAAAAAAAAAAGATTGAAAGAAGATTCCAACTCTGGGGGTCCAGAATCATGAATCCATGGTATCAGTTTTCGTTACGATGCCCCTTACATCTTGTATATAGCCTGTTTTATTCTTATATTATGTGTCCCACGCTGTCACGCCAGATCTGTTTTTAGTCAAAACCAAAAATTTGGATATAATACCTACTTGTAAGTAATCACCAAAATGGCAGAGCAGCTGTCCGCAGGCGGCGATGGCTCGCTCCTTGACCTCCTGGTCCATGTCGGTGGCGCGCAGCCGCACCAGCGTGCACTCGTACATCGCGGGGATGAACTGCTGCAGCTCTTCCGGAGGCGGCTCGATCTGGAGCTCACCCTCCAAGTTCTCTACTAGATCTATGTACAAAATGATACCGTATGTCACGTCACTATGACTCGGAGAACCCGCTTACCGAAGAGGTTTCCGTTTTATCTATTCATTTGGTTTTTATTTTGATTAAGTCTTTACATTTACGAATAGATAAACCGGTGGTAAAGTTCTTCAGAAACCGGGCATTAGAATTGAATATTATCGTTTGGTTTTCTCGTCATGTATCGCATCGATTCTTTTTTAATTTCATAAGTAGAAGTTAATAGTTCGTTAGTATGATAAATCGAGGAGACGCCCCGGCGAAATCACCGCGTAATCATTTAATAGAGATCAATAATGGATGGGGTATAAAATCTTATAACGGTTATTACCGAAGTTAGTGGGGGTACAAAATACGAAAAAGTAACCCAATTTGAAAAATCTATATTGGAAATCTATATCGAATGACAAATTAGCGATTAGGTACCGTATTGAATGTGCTAGTTCTCACCGAGCGGGCGCATGACCTTGACGAGCGTCTGCAGCACGCGCAGCGCCTCCGCGGTGACCTTGTAGAAGGGGTCGTGCACGCAGCCCAGCACCGCCGGCAGCAGCGCCGCCGCGTGCCGGCGCATGGCGGCCGCCGCGTGCCCGCGCACCAGGCACACCACGAACACCAGCGTCTCGATCTTCATGGACGACGCCGTGCCGCGGTCGCTGCACACATCGCACGCTATCAATGCCTATCGCGGTTACCATCGCGAGACGATCCGATCGCTCTCCCGGAACACTCTTATTTTCAATGAAATTTCGCTTAGCGTATCGAATAGTTTTTACACCGATCGGACGTCGCAGTTATGCATTCATTTATGAATCGATTTCTATCTATGAAGAGGAGCCTCTCCTAGGCATGGTTCAAAATAAAGATCAGCTCTGACGTTAAAATTTCGGTACATAACCATCACGGTCGCCTTAGAGAACTCAAGTACAGATTATTTGAAAGTCAAAACCCACAGTAATGATAGTAAACAGAGTGAACATACGTGAGCGCGGGGGTGAGCGCGCGGATGACGCGCGCGGCGTGGTCGGCGAGGCAGCCGGGCGCGGCGGCCAGCAGCTCGCGCAGCAGCGCCAGCGCGCAGCCGCGCGCGCGCACGCTGCGCCCGCGGATCACGCGCAGCGCGCCGCGCACCACGCCCGCTACCTGCGGGAGCCTGCGTCACTACCTGCGCGAGCCTGCGTCACTATCTGCGCGAACCTGCGTCACTATCTGCGCGAGCCTGCGTCACTATCTGCGCGAGCCTGCGTCACTACCTGCGCCAGCCTGCGTCACTACCTGCGCGAGCCTGTGTCACTATCTGCGCGAGCCTGCGTCACTATCTGCGCCCCGCCCTGGCCAGCCCCGGACGCAGGCGCTCCGTAGCGCCTGCATAAAACGTATCACTCGACGAATAACGAAATATACTCTCCGCGACAAAAATACTTCATACAAGATCAAGGAAAAAAGTAAACATACACATTATTCTGAAGGGTCGGGCCGAATGAAGCGTTTTCATACAGTTCCGCTTCCGTTTGTTAACAAAACAAGTTCTATATACTCACCCTCTGCGCCAGCAGGGCCTGCGGCGAGTTGTCGGCGGGCGCGATGGCCAGCTGCAGCGCGGTCGGCGGCCGGGTCGCCCGGAGAAGGGCGGTGTAGGCGCTCAGAATATCGCACTTCACGTTCTCTTCGCGCTCTAAGATATACAAAGCCGAAAATTACACATTCAGCACCAATTTGATCGAAACTTCTTCTTCCGTATGAAAATGATTTTACCTTTAAATCTGGCGATGAGAGCGGGCGACACGGTGATATACATTTCGGCCAAGAGTTCGTGACGCGTAGCGATAACGGACTCTAAGCACTTGGCTGCGGCACGCCTCACCTGGAAATGATTACAAAATAACATAGTGGTCTTAACTAAAAGCAGTTAGCATCGTGCAGCTGGGGTAGGAAGCGACTCGTGAGGTCATGGCTGTATGTAAAAGGCTTGCCATGGCCCCATGAAAAGGAGGTCCAACATATAGTTTATAAGGTTTGAGGCATGGTGTTATCCAGGATTTCCCCACGTATAAAATGAAGCGAATCAAGACTAGACTTGCATCGCGGATTATGTATCACGAATTATCTCACTCACTTTCCTAATTCATAGGAGAGGATGCGACTAATTCGTTAGATTTGTGAGATCTAACTAATTTGTTTTGTTCATCTGTTTCATATTTTCCGGCCAATGTAGACCATTGACAGTCGAACGCACCTTCCATGACATGTCGTCGTCATCAGAGTATTCTTCGGAGTCAGACTCGGGCTCTGCTTCGGGAGTGAACGATTCGTCTTCCATCTCCTCGTCCTCACCCCCGCCGTCCTCTTCCTCATCCTCATAGTTGTAGTTGGGGTCATACGTGATCATTTTCAAGCAGAGGTCGATAATCTGTTGACAAGCAAAATTTCATAAGCCAAGCTCGGTGGCAGTAAGGGTAAAACATTTTCTAAGAAACTGTTTATAGGTTTTCTTTAGAAAATGGACCCAATACAGAAGTGAATAGAGTTTGTTTTTAATTTAGCAAAGTAATATACGCGCGTATTTTACGCTGCAATCGGTTAGAGCATTCATTCTCAAGATCAATTATACTGCAAACAACTGCGATCGGGTATTCATGACCAAGTTTGGTTAGGCAAACCAAATAAGGATTGACGCTAGAATCAGGGTCAAAGTCATGACTATCGATGAGGAAAACTGGACCTACTTTGTATGAAAATAAAGCTTTAATATACATACTGTTGGAATGTGGGGTTGAACCTCCTTAGGGCACTTCAACACGAATGCTTCCAGTGCCTGCAAGCAATGCTCGCGCAACTCTTCGTCAGCATCAGTGGAGTATTCCAACACTTGGGGAGCGACACGCCACAGCTGCTCGCCGAATCGATGGCCTGCTTGGCGACTGGAAATAACACAGTGGCACTCAATTCTGTATGTACACAAAATTAGCTTTACTAATAGTACTGCCATCCTATTCCAGACACAATGTTTTTATTTGTGTCATATTTAATTTAGTCTAGCAACTTGAGTTTGGGTGTATTTTTGTTGGGGTGTGCCATTTCCATTGTGCGATCACGTGACCACGACTAATGTGCTAAGTTTGCCAGCGTAATTTGTAAACAATTAGCACATCTTGTAACATTTCTTGTTTTTAAAAAAGTTAGATATATATCAAGGCAAGAAGTGCAAGATGCAATTCTGATTGACATTCTACGTGAGATACAATTTAAAAGTCAGTAATTTTGAAAAGTTGTTTATTAATCCTACCTTTCCTTAGCTAAATGTACTCACCAAATAGAAGCAATGCACTGTATATGAGTGCGGCTGACACTAGATGAGGTGGATGAGCTCAAACCCTCCAACAGGTGGTCAATGAGTTTGTTGTAGAGAGATGCATTGCAGGACATGACCAAATGTGACAATGCTACGATAGTGCGCTTGCGTACAGCCTGTTAAAAAAGCATATGTGACAGCACTTGACCTTGACAACCACTTGGCGCAGCGGTTTGAGCGTAGGCCACTCGGCTCACTGCACATGGTGGTTACGGGTTCGATTCCCGCTGGGCCAAATTTTGGGTAGCATATTTATTTGTATCAATTCAACAGCCTTAAAAAATAAGTTTTAAGCTTCTAGCTCTAGAAATGACGATTCTTCCATACAACTATTTATCCCTCCCTTTCAACCCCTAACAACCCTTTTTTCGCATTAAAAAGTAGCCTATGTCCTTTGTCAGGCTCTAGATTATCTGTGTACCAAATTTCATTTAAATCAGATCAGTAGTTTTGGCGTGAAAGTGCTACAGACAGACAGACAGAGTTACCTTCGCATTTATGGTATTAGTAAGGATTATTTATTAGCACTCATGTTCTTAAGAGTCCATTTCTATTGATATATCTCTTAATTCTCAAGTTGACTAATGTAAACAATAAAATCGTATTATAGGCAACACTATTTAAACTCAAAATGAAAAATTTTATATTAGAATATGCATGACATTTATTATTTTAGGTCAGTGTAACCTTCCTTGGAAAAAAAAAATATTGTTTTTGATAATATATGTTCCCCAGCAGGACCAAGCCCTTCTTACATTGTATGATATGTACCAAATTAAGAAAATGAATTTAAAATGTACCTGACGTGGGGAAGCCAGTTGTGGCAGTAATGAGTTGAGCAACATTGGATGGAAGGTTATCAGCAAGCCTCCGAATCTGCTCAGCAGGTCAGCCAAGATGTCCAAGGCCTCCAGTTGTACAGACACATCTTCTTGCTGGTAATTTATAAAATGTGTTTCATCAGGAAAGTTTATATATTCTATAAACTATTTCTCATACTTGCTTGTGTTGATTTTTAAGCTAAATACTAATTGTTAAACATACATTTTTAAACCTTTAAAAATGCAATATCTCATTCACTTATTCAAATCCCTTAGGGTGACAATTAACAACAGAATGGAAATACTTTAATACCTTTTCAATAGCACTGCTCAATTTCCCAGTGATCTTCTTACAAACATTAGCAGCCAATATATTGGATCCTAGAGGAAGTTCAGAAATTACTGTCTTCAAGCCAATGCTACTGATGTCCCTCAACTGCTCAGTATCTGACAGCATATTAGCACAGAGAGTGTCCACTATGCCCTCCACTTGATACTCTTTGACTTTATTCACCAGTGGGCCTAGGCTGCAAGTAATTTACCCACATTTGGTTATCCAATTCACACAGTTCAGTATTTAGATGTATGCATTCACTTACCATTTCACTGCCAAATTTTGCACTTCACCGTTCTTATCCTCAAGCAAACGAAGAAGCATTTTAACCACTTTTCTTTCAGAGTCATCGTCTAGTTTTATACTATCTTTTTGTAACTCAGTCATCAAATCGTTAGTAGCCATAAATCTGAAGTCTTTATCGTTGGACGTCATCTGAAGATATTTTCATTGTTAGCATTGTGGAGTATCATATATTTTTGTAACTGTTTTGCTAGAAAAACGCCGGCTTACCTTCTCGAGAAGATTTGCAATTTGATAGGATACACTAGCCATTTTGTATTTTGTGTGTTCACTTTCTGGATCCCCAATACAAAAACACAAAAACCAAACAAAGATAATGTTAACAATTTATCATGAGTATTCTATGGCGAGAAAACATTTGAAGATTATTCGGGAAATAAAAACGACAAATTGAAAAGTTGCTTCGTGGTGCTGCTGCGGCCAAAATTTGTGTCACAGATAATGTAATGAAGTGAGGTACAAACCCTCCGATTATCGATTATTTCGTAAATTCATGAGGTTCTGTCAAAGAGTTATAAATTGGGTTCTCTCTCTTGATTAGTGAAATAATCAGCTCAATGAATCGATTTCATTTATTGCATGAAATAAACTACAATAAACTATAGAGTTTAACAAGATTTTTAATGAATATGATATTTATCTAGCTTGATACCGGACGGCTAGACACTTCTAATTATTAAATTGCCTCTAGAAAATAATTACAAAGTCGTGTTATTTTGTATTAAAAAAATCTATGTTATATTTGGTGCTTTCAGAATACTCACAGTACGTACGTACGTAAAATATAGCTGTAACATTCGACAGAGTCACTAAAATAAACTGTTCTTATATTTTAACATCTTCTATGAAAATACATAGTAGACAATAATACAATGTTGTTTTATTTGTTTGAATTTTTTAAAGTTTTATTACATTTGTATTTTCAATAGAATCTTCATTACTGGTGAATCATAATTAAAATAGTCAGTGGTTTGCCTACTTTTGCAGTAACTTATTTGATATAGATTTATTTTTTCTATATCCTCTAACTTGAGTTATTTATTCAAATATCGAATGTGCAATTACTACTCAATTTATTAATAATTGTAATAGGACCTACTCCTGATTTATTTCTATACACAATAATAAATTTTACTCATAATCGATAAAACATTTGTCAACGAAAAATTACCTAATGAAAACAGCAAACACTAGCATAGACCACAGACAAAAGATAAAAATGTGTGTCAACAACAAGAACTTTATACATAACACTGGATGTTTTAGCACGAACAATGTTTTGAAGCCAAGAAATTTGACCTTGAATGACGTCACATATGTTTGTTGAGTGTTGTATCAGTGTTGCTAGATTATTAAAATAACAGCTACCGACAATCAGGAAAGTGAACGGTTGATCTATTTTTTTTTTCTATATTAAAATAAATACTGAAGTCAAAAGAGGATTCTCAAATTGACGCATATGTAATATGTAAATAAAATCCATAAAAAAACAGACACGAAAACCATGGACTTGCGAAATCTTGGCTCATCACACGTTAGTTTGGGTATTTTATTGTGTTTATCATGGCAATTTCAGATGAAGTGTGAGAGGGTCAGAACATATGTATGTATGAAAAAAACCTGTCTTCACTCCGTAGTTCTACGTGCACTCTCCAGTGGTATTCTAAGCTTCTTGGTCAACAAGCAACAAAAAGACAATTAATATTTGCAATCAAGAATTTTATAGTGTTTTGCAATCATGGATTTCCATTGGATCTCTCTTTTATTTTGTAAGTCTGTGTCATATTGACTTAAGCTGCTCCTTGATATCAGCTTCTTGGCTACTCCACAGCAAGCGCAGAGGAAAAAAAAGTACTTTGTTATATATAATAGGGATGAGAAAAAATATATCAATATTTATCGTATCGATATTTTAAACAGTATCGATAATTATCGATATATCGTCAGTTTTCGCATGATTATTCAAACTTCATTATTATTCAAAGATCAAAACTTTTTTTACGTAAATCCGTGAGTTTCCGGTCCGCTTTTTTGGTGGCGTTGTCAATATGTATGTATAGACCTTTTTATTTTAGTGCGCATGTCTTAAATTCCGCCATATTTTTCGGAGTGTTTATACGCCAATGAGCGTGCCACGCAATTTGTATGAAAAAGTCCGAAACTTTTGAATTGCCGCTTTTAAAACATGGTGGATGCGCTTGCGCTGAACGTGTCGTGAAAAGAGTTTTATACTTCTCATGATACTGAAGTTAGAAGATTTTTTAAACGTTTTCAGAACGATATTTTATGAAAAACAAAAAAAAATGTATTCATAGTTTTTTGAATTTTCTACATGTTCATGCATATTTTTAATTATTTTAATTGGAATTGATTTGTTTAAAAAAATCGGAATATGAGATACATGATACAAATTCGATACTCTAAGATAAATATCGAATATCGATATATAGTGATTAAAAATATCGACGATATATATCGATAATTGTATGGAAAAATATTATCGATATTGTAATATATCGATATTTTTTGCCCATGCCTAATATATAAATATCTGTGAGAAATATATTTGGAGGTTATGTCATGCTTTTGGGGTTATGTTTTATTATGCTCTCAGATTTCAAAAATAAGGCCAATTAAAAATATATATATACACTAGAATGGATTTATTCGTAATCAATCGGTATGTTTTGTACAATATATATTGTAATATTTGTAATGTAGGTACGTAGGTAGCTACATTATATTTTATATTACGTATGCGATATTAAATGCTCATAGTACAATACCAGTCGTACGTACCAGCATATTTGTTTAGTTTGGGATCATTATAATGCAGTTAGTGTTTGTCCAGTATTATATCATTCATTATAAAAATGAATTTACAGGTACAGAGAAGATAATGAAGAGACCGATTTCACAAAACAGGAAGCTAAACACTTAGAAAATTTAAAGAAAAAAATTGAAGAAAGAAAGTCTGCATATGTAGCAAAGAAAATACCCAATGTTATAACACTTAAGCCTCAAAAACTTTCAGTAGATTCCCCCAATGACACTACTGGTGTAGCTGATGTGGCGATAGATCTAGAAAACAATGAGAATGCACAGCCATATGAAAAACCCGCTCACACAAGATCTGCTATAAAAGAACCATCCCATGATTTCAAGGTATTGGGAGTGGGTGACTTTGAAAAAAAGATAAAGGTAAAACTTCTTACTGAATACTTATTGTACATTGGGTTCTTACCTTGAAATAAGGATTAATATTATGATGTATCTCTGCACCAACCCCTCTGCCCAGTCCTTTGAAAGGCTTGTGTTACATTATTATTGTTATTAAACAAACTATATTGTTCCTGGTTATCACATATTGATTATAAATACATAAGTAACTCTGTCTGTTTGTTAGTTACGTTTTCACCCCTAAACTATTGAACCAATTTCGAAGAGTTTTGGTATAGAAGATACCCTACCCTTGGAGAAGAGCATAAGCTACCCATTGTGGGATAATTAAACTAGAAGTAATGAAATAAGAGATGGAAGTTTTTTCGAGAATTCTAGACAAAGTTGCAGGAGTTGTTCAAGGTAGTTACAGAATTAACTGGCCAATCTCAACAAAAAGTCCACTTTGGAATAAACACCGATTGTTCAATCAATCTCCATCGTGTTTGCTTCACTACGTCGACATTGGCAGAATCACATTGGGCCTGACTCAGTGGAAAGAGGCCGCACACTGTGGTATTTGACTCAATTTTCGGACATGGTCTTTTTATTGCAGAATTAGATAATATTATAGATTTATAACGTTAGAGTAGAACTCCCGTGTGTCAATTTCACTTAGTTTCAGAGTTATGAATTTTTAAAAAAGACGCTCTTTTTTTCGGTGAAAATTTTAAAAAAATGACTGCTCTCAAATTATATGATTATTTAATGATTTGATTTCAGTGTATATAAGAATGTCTAAAGCTCCATTTTTTGAAGTAATTTTGGTAATTCTATATTCAGTGAAATGCGAGTAATTAATTATTTTAACATTTTCAATCTTATTTATTTACTCCTAAACTAAGCTGTAGTAGCAAATAATTTTGATACTTCTAGAATATGTATGCCATGAGCAATATGTATAAAAAAAACCAAAAGCTAATCTCACTTGGTATAGAAGTTACAGTGACTTAAGTTTTTTGAAAATTTTCGGCGAAAGTTCGGATTATTTTCATCGAAAATTTTAAACAAGTTATTAACATGCTGTACTATAAAATAAGCTTTTATTACCTATTCCTCAATTAGTTCAGCACTCAGAAACCTAAGCACTTACCCAGCACCTGATTTTCAGTATCTGTTATGGATTCTATATTGACATCGGTATGCATTTCTAAATGTTCTTCGTTGATGTTGCTGGCATCTAGTGGTTTTATTAAGGCTAATGCCTGCGGTGGTAGTGGTAATTTTTTTTTCAGCCTATTATGCATCCGTATATTTGAAATTAGTGGGTCGGATGACTCCAGCCCCCCTATTCGCTAACTTGATGATCACCAGTGACTAACTGGCTTCAGTTGTACACTGAACTTTGATGACAACTGAGAATGCTACAACTTTGGTATTCAGTATCACATTGAGTGGATATGAAGTTACGGTGACTAACGGGCGGAGAGCGGTGCTCTTCGATACAACACTCGACGCCTCTAATTCTTATCGACTATTATACGACTAAATTGAACAACGCCTTTTGAACGCGTGAAGTACTACATTTTAGATAACATTTCATCATAAGCGGTTTATGTACACATGACATGTAAAGATGGCGGGAAATCAATGTTGTGCTGATTTTATATTAATTGTTTGGTGCGTAATTAATTTAATTACTGCGTTTAATTGTGTTTTGTAAGCCATAAGTTTGTTAAAATAAATCCTTTAAGGTAAGTTAACGATTAAGTTATGGTTTATAATGTGAAAATTGTTAATTGAATCAAAGTTTTTTTAACTTCAATATTACCTAATGATATCACTATAAGATCAAAGTAACTGAAGGTAAATTCAAGTATTTAATATATTGTATTAATGTAGAATTTCTACTTTTAAGATGCCTGCATGCAGAAGAGTTTCCGTAAGCCAAATGGAACTGCTGGTGGAGTTTGCGGAGTCTCATCGCGATATATCATTGGGTCACTTTACGGGAAGTCCACAGGCTGTTAGTCACCCGAGAAGCGTGTGACTCCGTAGCAATTCTGCTAAACCTGTGGCATAAGGAACCACTACTTTAGACCACGTAAGTTTACTAGTTAATAAATTAACTCAAGAAATGAACCATCTGCTTAAAATAGTTATGTTACCTACAATCTAAAACAAAATCACTCAGTCATCATTAGTATACTCAGCGAGTGATTAATCTTAGTTGAAAAGTAAATTCGCACATTAGGTAAATCTTAAAATTCCTAGAGTGCTTGTTTTTTTAAATCAATTAAAATAATAATAGGCTTCAACATCAAACCAATTTAAATATGTAAATTTCAGTTCATGGAGATGAGAGGGTGCGGTGCTGGGCCAACGTCATTGAGATACTTACGGCACATTGCTGCTGAAGAGCAAAATGCAGCTGCATAAGGAACTGCGATGGAGCTTATGAGGACACTGGAGAAGATGTACATAATTATGTACATAATAATACTTCTAGTAGCATTCAAGTTAAAGCTTTATATGTATTTTAAAGTATTATTGTCTTCTTAATATGAAACATGTAATTTGTGTTCTTAGGTATGTAATAAATGTTAAAACAGTAACAAAAATATCAGTATTACTAAGCCCGATGATTATGGAATGCATTATATAATTATAAATGATTATCTCGAAACATTCCATAATTTTTGGTCTGTTATATCCCTACAGTTATCTGGATTTTCGATGATTCTTGCCACCACACTCTGTAGACTTAGTTCTGACAACATCACTCTGAGGCTCTGCATTGGAACATTCAGTGAATTGGCAATGTTTTGTAAAACAACACATGCATTCACCACATTGACTGCTGTAATTGGGTTATAGTGTAGTTATATCATGTTGCACTGCCAACATGTTATCAGTACTCCAATACACCGTTCAACAGTATTTCTGTCTGTGCAGTGATCTTCTGGTGAACCCGGAGCTGCACCTAAGTTAGATGTCATCATCCAAGGGGTGCTGTGTATATTCAGAATCACCTAAAAATAATAATAATTTTCATATTTGTTTCAATTATTTATTGATTGAAGACTCGAAATATCTATTAACACATTTACATTCATTGAGCTCTTCATTTTCAATAACCAGCCAAAATAATATTTCTCATCATATAGCCAACAGTGTTCTTCATTTCTTTCAAGTCTTTCTAAAACACACTTGATGGGGTATTGACTCCACATAGGTATGAATCATGTACAGCACCACAAATCTGAAACAAGAAATTAATTTACCTTTTAAACATATTATGTAGATGAATATATAATTATTATGAATGTAGAATTATTTTAGTAGGTATTGTTATTACTTACTATTAAAACATTTAAAGATAGGCAATTTTTTCAATTAAAATATGCCTCCTCATGATCATGGTCGGATTAAGGCCACATATGAACCATCAAAAACTGAGTTCTTCTAATGCCTGTTGAAATCCAGCTTTAGGTATTCAAACAATTATATTTGCAATAAACCCTCTTGTGCAACTGTAGTAGATTACTAGCGTCGTGCAGGCGGCGTCTCTCAATAAGTACCTACTTAAAAATTCTTGTTTTCGCTTTTCTTTAGCAAATCCCAACAAAATAAGACGTGCCATAATATTTCTCTACACACACGAATCACAAACAAACAACAAAAGTTTCAACTTTCACTTGCTTTACTAATTACCGGCTTCGGTGATCATCACTTTTACTTGAAAAACACTACCCTTGAGCAGTGTCTTTCACGAATATTTTTAAATTTGAAATGCTTATCAGTTTGATGTCCACTAAGCTTACAGAATACCAATCATACAAATATCGATACGAAAACATCTGTCAAAAAGTGTTACGGTGACTATCAGCAATACTCGGTGCTCATGACGTCATCTTAGTTAGTCACTGGTCATAGGGAATACGAAACTAGCTGTTTGACAGTTATTCGTTGAACACTTTGCCAAGTGATCATCACTATGAGCTGTCAACAGAGTTAGCGAATAGGCCTGCTGAGCCCTGTTAAACAAATCGATCATAGTTGTCATGCGATAATTTTTTCGACAAACATGCTCTCGATCAATTCTCCAGAATTTATTTCTTGATTCGGCGGCTTGCTCGGATAACATACAAATAGGTAAATCCGTAGATTTCATAATATTTGCGCCGTGGACCAGTATTTCATGTATTGTGACGGGCATGGGATACCATTCGTAGTACGAGACGTATTTATATGCAAGTGGCTTGCAGAAATTATTGAATTTTACATCATCTGTAGGCAAGCCGCTAGACAGCACTATTAATAAAGTGTGCAGATCATCAAGGAGCTATTTTTCAAGATCGAGGATTTTGGAAAAAAAATCCCGGTTTTGTTCAGAGAGTGTATGTATTTCCATCATTAGTTGTTCCAGCGTTTAATGGAGGCGAAATCAAATGGATGGTTAACATCGTAAAGCCAAACGCTGGAACAAGTAATGATGGAAATACATACACTCTCTGAACAAAACCGGGAAAATATTGCCAAAATCCTCGATCTTGAATAATAGCTCCTTGATGATCTGCACACTTTATTAATAGTGCTGTCTAGCGGCTTGCCTACATATTATGATGAAAAATTCAATCATTACTTTAGGCCACTTGCATATAAATACGTCTCGTACTACGAATGGTATCCCATGCCCGTCACAATACATGAAATACTGGTCCACGGCGCAAATATTATGAAATCTACGGATTTACCTATTGGGATGTTATCTGAGCAAGCCGCCGAAGCAAGAAATAAATTCTGGAGACTTGTATGAGAGCATGTTTGTCGAAAAAATTATCGCATGACAACTATGATCGATTTGTTTAACAGGGCTCTGGAGTCATCCGACCCACTAATTTCAAATATACGGATGCATAATAGGCAGAAAAAAAAGTTACCACTACCACCGCAGGCATTAGCCTTAATAAAACCACTAGATGCCAGCAACATCAACGAAGAACATTTAGAAATGCATACCGATGTCAATATAGAATCCATAACAGATGCTGAAAATCAGGTGCTGGGTAAGTGCTTAGGTTTCTCAGTGCTGAACTAATTGAGGAATAGGTAATAAAAGCTTATTTTATAGTACAGCATGTTAATAACTTGTTTAACATTTTCGATGAATATCATCCGAACTTTCGCCGAAAATTTTCAAAAAACTTAAGTCACTGTAACTTCTATACCAAGTGAGATTAGCTTTTGGTTTTTTTATACATATTGCTCATGGCATACATATTCTAGAAGTATCAAAATTATTTGCTACTACAGCTTCGTTTAGAAGTAAAAAAATAAGATTGAAAATGTTAAAATAATTAATTACTCGCATTTCACTGAATATAGAATTACCAAAATTACTTCAAAAAATGGAGCTTTAGACATTCTTATATACACTGAAATCAAATCATTAAATAATCATATAATTTGAGAGCAGTCATTTTTTTAAAATTTTCACCGAAAAAAAGAGCGTCTTTTTTAAAAAATCATAACTCTGAAACGAAGTGAAATTGACACACGGGAGTTCTACTCTAACGTTATAAATCTATAATATTATCTAATTCTGCAATAAAAAGACCATGTCCGAAAATTGAGTCAAATACCACAGTGTGGGCCGTTAACACAAAAAAAAAGGTTGCAGGAAAATGCTAGTTTATTATTAAATCAATACTATAAGGTACTAAATACCATAAGGTATTTCTGTAACAAACAAAATACCTGCACCTCAAAAAGTTTCAACCAGCTATTGAAATATTAATAATAAGTATTATGTCAAATTTCAGGTGTCTCGTGTGCTACCGTTCTGGCTGTCTCATCCAATTAACATTTCAACCAACTTAAGAAATATATCATGTCTGATAGAAAAGCAAGACTGGTTGCATTGTACATTGAAGGCAACTTTGTTGAATGAAGGTGTTACTCATTTATTTCCAGTGCAAGAAAAAGTTATACCATTTATTTTAGATGAACATAAATTAACTTATCCATTTTGGCCACATGATATTTGTGTTTCTGCTCCAACTGGTAGTGGCAAAACACTGTCTTTTGTGTTGCCAATTATTCAGGTATTACTGCCTTACTATGATATGTATCTCAATTGACTTCCTCATTTTATGTAATCAGTCTAGGAAATTATTATTTTCATTTTAGATTTTAATGAATGAAGTGGGATGCCATGTACGCGCGTTAATAGTGTTGCCAGTTCAAGAGTTAGCAGCACAGGTTGCTAAAGTATTCAAAAAATATTGCATGAAGACGAGGCTGAGAGTTGCCTTGCTGGGAGGTTCTACTCCAATGCACCAAGAACAACAAAGCTTGGTCAAATATAGTGAGTTTCAACATAAATTAAGTGTAATGTTTAAATCATAGTTAATATTGTAAGATAAATTTGAAGATTATGTCATGTACACATTGAAAACATCGCAAATGATCTATATCAAGACCTATGTTTTTAGCTGAAGCAGTTGGCTGGGTCAGTGAAGTTGATATTGTTGTCTGTACAGCGGGTCGATTAGTGGAACACTTACAGAATACTGAAGGTTTTTCACTGAAACTATTAAAGTTTTTAGTGATTGATGAAGCTGATAGAATTATGGATCATATACAGAATGACTGGCTATATCATGTAGACAAGCATATAAAATTAGAGAGCGAACTAATGACTGGAAAACATGCTAATCTCACATGGAGCAACCTGATTGACCATAAGGCTCCACCTCATAAGTTGCTATTTTCAGCAACCCTATCACAGGATCCTGAGAAGTTGGAACAGTGGGGCCTGTTTCAACCTAAATTGTTTTCTGCAGCACATAAAACAAATACTTATGAAGATGGGGACCAAATCAGGCTGTATGCCACACCAGAGGAACTAACAGAACAATTTGTTAGTTGTGGTGCAGAAAACAAACCACTTGTCTTATATCATTTCTTAGTTGATCAGAAATGGGACAAAGTATTATGTTTTACGAATGCTGCTGAATCAGCACACAGACTAGCTGTGCTTTTGAAAATTTGGGGAAAAGGTAAATTTAAAGTAGCAGAGCTCTCTGCAGCATTGGATAAATCAACAAGAGAAAATGTATTGAAAATGTTTACGCAATCAGAAATCAATGTGTAAGTACCTACTTATTTAACTGCATCTCTACAAAAACTATCCCAGTCAATAGCTATTAGCCAAAGTGAACATTTACCAGGTCATTGAGGGGACCTTGTCACATGGTACAATATCCAATTTTACCATCTTATGGAAAACTAATAATAGTATTGCATGTTGCATGAGTAGGTACCACATCAGGCCCTAACACAATTAAATAAATGTGATACAAAACAATAAATATATGCAAATAGTGGCAGCATATAATTTCATTAAATATTAACCAAATTAAAAAATTTCAATTTCATTAAATATATTTGTGGTGGATTTTAATAATGTAACATTATTTTCAGATTGATTGGAACAGATGCATTAGCAAGAGGAATCGACATACCAGACTGTAACTATGTTATATCTTACGATCCCCCCAGAAACATAAAAACTTACATACATAGAGTGGGGCGAACAGGGCGAGCAGGCCGCGTGGGCCATGCTATAACTATACTTTTGCCAAATCAACTTCATTTGTTTAAGGTAGGTAAAAGGGATCCATACCCTGGTGCCCAGGTGCTTTTTTAAGTTTGACTCACAATTTCAATACCCATTATTATAAAAAAAAACAATGTACCTATTCCATACTTATTTTCAGGAACTTATACTATCTAGTGGAAAGTCAGAACTACCTCAACTGAAAATCGAAGAAACTGTATTTGAACATTTGTCAGATAGTTATCAATATGCAATAAGTGAAACAAAGAAGCAGATTCATACAGAGATAGATTCAAAAGTTAAAAAATCTATTGAAATAAAAAGAAGATCAAAATCAAGGCCACAAAAGAGGAAATTGGATTTGAGGTAGCTGCTACTTTTCAAATGTGAACCAATTTGAACACCTAATTGGGTACCTTCTTGTAAATTTAGATAAGCACATAATAATCAAGCAATTTACAATAATCATTTTTTGATATTTTTTTTAATTACTACGATAAGCTACTCTCCTAAAAAGTAAAAATGTTCAAAAAACTGTAGCCCGACTATGCAATTACACAATTTATATTCACTTTGGGGACTTTATATTAAATTCAAGAAAGTCCCTTTGTAAATTTAAATTGGTTACAATAGCCGACGGCTAAAGAGTTATGGCGTGCTATAATTTAAATGCGATGCCATATACCTATAAGTATAAAAATATTGTTCTATCGCTGGGTATATTTTATATTATCTGGCCATGACATATTCCAGTCAAAAATATTCACTTTTACTGTAGGAACACTACGATATTCGCCCTCAAAGTACGGATTCGTCAAAGCTTTCGTCCCAGTTGACCACGTTTCAAAGAGCACGTACGTAATAGAGCCCCGTATTAGGCGTTTTACGGTATTCGACTAAGTAAGGAATCAACGGAACCCACAGACTTCTATGACGAAACCAACTAACACTAGAAGTTTGACATTTCTCCACGTGCCGTGCCGTGTGTTTGCGTATGGTAAAGTATGGTTCGCGCGTACTTCACAGATTAGTGATATGTAGCAAGCGTACTTTGTGTGAGAACCAAGGAAGTTATAAGTATAATGCGATCCAAACAAGAATAGGAATGTCAATAACCTCTATCTGTCAAATGTCTCTTGAAAAGAATAGTTTGCAAAAACCTTATTTGCATACTATCAATAATAATAGTCCTACATCAAGTTAAATTAGTAGTAAATTGTCTTATTATAATATTTTTTATTTAAAGTCATCATTCATTTTTAAAACCATACCATAACCTTTTTTATTTAAATTTTTGGCGCAAAGGCCAATAAAATAGCAGAAATACAGTAATGGCTAACAGAAACCATATTGAATACGACGATTGCTTCACAAAAGCATAACTTTTTCATCAATTAATAAAAAGGAACAAACCGCTTTTTTCATTCAATGTTTGCAAATAAATTTTATTTAAAAAATATCTTGTTTTGCTCACCCTACCTAACTTGTTAGAATTTACAGCTATGACGTCACAATATGGCGCAGATTCGATCCTATTCTTATTTGAATCTCATTATAAGACCTCATATAATTATTTGTGGATACGAGCCTCACTATGGGTGCGTTCCAGTCTTGCTTGTGAGCGTTACTGTCGTAAACTCAAGTGGAATGGATTATAGAGCGTTTTGAGCGTGGAGGTAAATAATACAAACAGCGAGTTAGTAAAAAGAAAGGAAAAGATTTAAGAGGTTAGGTACGAGGTCTGTCCCAAAAGTATCCGACCTACGTCCATATCTTCGCGCGGCGAGACTCAGGCGACCTCTGGAGGGTACGAACGTCACCAGCAACTCCTAACCTTCTCGTCAGTAGCCTGAGATGCCGATGAAACGCCTTACACCCATATTCTAAGACGGTTCCTCGAAAATTCCTCGACTCCACTCAACCTCCCTCGAGGAGATTGGTATTCATAGTTGCAAAAAATCTCCTCCACTCGACGCCCTTCCTTACTCGAGGTGAGGAAACAACTATCAATCTCAAGGTACGTCGGGACCAACCTTAAGGAAGTTTCAAGGAAGTTTTTGCGTATTAACAATTACTGAAGCTCATTATTTTATGTGATAATTATTTTCTAAAGTGATTGAAATGGATTTCCAACGGTTTTTGAACTATCTTTATGATAATCCGTATGATTATCCCAAACGGCATTACTTGCGAGATGCTGAAAATCCAATTAAAGTTTATGATACCGTAGAATTTCAAAGACGCTATCGTTTTAGGAAAAAAACAGTGCTGCATTTAGTGTCACCACTTTTATATAATAGCCGATCGTTCAGGTGCTCATCGTTTTGAGATTTTTGCAACTGGAAATTTTCAAGTAGGTGTGTATTATTTAGTTTAGTATTGTGTCCTACGGCCTTATTCGGGGTCATTTAAACATATATTTGAGTTTAGTCCTTCCGTTTCGCACAGTTTCATCGCTATGTTCAGGTATGTATCCCTCCCATTTGCGGCTTGGTGACGTATTTCCGGTGGAACTTTTCCAGGCGACATCTTAGGATGTGTACTTCATTGGCGTCCTAAATTTCTAGCAGTACGCATCGCTTTATTAAAAACGCTGTTAGCGTTCGTTATATAATTTAAATAGTTATTTAAGATTTAATTAAAATAGTGTAAAAAATATATCTAGATTAATATTGATTTAAATAAAAACGTGGCTTAAGATGGCGGATGACGAAAAAAGTCAGGGCGGATCCGCATCGGATTCATCATCTAGCACCTCTTCAGAGGACTGCAGAGGTGATGGGAAAAGAAAGAGAAAGCAGAGATCTTCAAAGAGTAAGCGGCATCGGGGCCAAGACAAGGTAATCAAGCACCTTGCTGAGCAGGTTAGTGAAATGCAACAATTTTTATATAACTTCCCCGCTATGTTTTACAATGGCGGTGAATGTGCACAAGAAGAAAATGTGCAGGAGGAATCGTTACCGGAATCAAGTTGCAAACCGTTAAAGTTTGATTTATGTACCCAGTTGAAAGAACCAACGGTACCTGCTACTCCTAGTGATCATTTAACTATATTACAATCACTACAACATTTTAATACAGAAAACTGGGGTAATGTACGTTATTCTGACGTTGAAAAACTTTATAATTCTCGTTCTGGTTATATCGACCTCGAGGTCAATGATGAAATTAAACCCTTTGATCGACAAAATAACTTGGCTCATCCTGAGAAGTTCGTAGCTGCCGTGACGCATGCGCTTATTTTGCAAAGTGAAGCTTTACAACAGGCTTTCAGCAATTTGATGAAATGGGCAAAAGAAACAGATTCTATAAAACCAGATACCCTCAATGATAAAATAAATGAATTTTTTTCTGGGAACTATCAAAAGATTTCCCACGATTGTCTGCAGTTACTATGTGGCCGTAGGGCCAACATAATACAACAAAGACGTGATTTATTTTTAAATAATTTTGTAAATGACCGACTAATTCGATCTGGTTTGAAGAAAATACCACCTTCTAATGAATTTTTGTTTGAGAAATCTCTTTTTTCCGAATTTGTTAAAAGTAATGGTGGTGTTAACAAAGTATTTGGTATACATAAAGTTAATTTGAATAATGATAAAAAGAGAATGCCCGGGTCCCAGGCGGCGTACCCTGGACCTAGTGGTTTACAACAACCGACCGGTCGCTGTCTTGCACCGTCGGCTAATGCCTACAGATTTATGCCCAATAATTTTAATATGCCTTATCAGGCCTATCCAAGGCAATTTTATAATTCTACAATGTCAAATTTTAATGGGGGAAAATTTTTTCGTCCCCCGAGCAATTACCAGCTGGCAGGACCTCGCTTCCTCCAGCCTCAGAATTTTAGAACCGGCCCACGACCTTCCACCTTTAAGGGAAAAGGGGTTGGTAAACAAAGCAGAAAATATTGACTCGGATCACGGGGGTTTTCGGGGGGGTTGTTTGCAAAGATGTCTGTCGGTATGGAAAAAGATGGGTGCCCCAACACCCTTGCTAAAAATTTTAGAGGGTTATCGTATACCCTTCAAAGCAAAGCCACCTCTTCATCCATATGGGGTGATGGAAGACCAATTTCAAACCCTACCATCTCCAGACATGGATGCAGTTATTCAATCCCTTCTGGATCAGGACATTCTGGAATATGCCCCCGAGACACCAAGTTTTATTTCGAATCTCTTTTTAATCCCCAAGCGAGATGGGACCACACGCCCTATCTTCAACCTAAAAAGACTGAATGTATTTTTATCTCTAAAGAAATTTCGCCTGATATCCGTAAATCGAGTTCGAGATTTTTTGCAGAAACAGGATTGGTTAGTGAAAATCGATCTGACGCAGGCCTATTATCATTTGAGGATCGCGTCCTCTCATCGTTGTTTTCTCCGTTTGTCATACAGAGGCCAGCTATTCCAAATGACCTGTTTACCGTTCGGACTAGCCTCTGCACCGAAGGCCTTCGCCTCTCTTACAAATTGGACGGCCGAGATTTTCAGAGAGAGGGGTATTCGGGTGGTAGTGTTTTTGGACGATTTTCTAGTGGTAGCCCAAGACAGACAAGCGTTAATACGGCACAGGAACATTGTTCTCCAAACACTTCGCCAACTAGGGTGGCACGTCAACTACGACAAATCCATCCTAGTTCCTCAAAAAGCGTTAGAGTATTTAGGTCTGATATGGGATCCTTGGTCGAATCTAGTGTCGTTACCCGAAAAGAAGATTCAACATCTAAAACAGGACATATCGAAGCTTCTTCAACGGAAGAAAGCAACGCTGCACGATATTCAAAGTATAATAGGTCAAATGAATTTTGCTCGGTTGGCAGTACCGATGGGGCGCTTGAACTTTCGTCATCTGTTAGCGCATTGCAATTTCCTATTGAAGCTCCAGTCGTCGCAAGCATTCTATCTGACACCTCAGGTGATAGAGGAACTAAGTTGGTGGATGAATCATTGTCGCGACAAGTCCTGTCTCCACCCTCCAACGGCAAAGAATTTTCTGACCACAGACGCAGCAGATTCCGGTTGGGGAGCAGATTTGAATGGCATTTATTTGAACGGGGGGTGGACGGAAGAAGAAGATCGGCTACATTCGAATCACAAAGAAATGTTAACAATTTTGAAAGTTCTGTCAGAATACGCTCCCGCTCTCTCCCAGACATCCCTTCTGTTGCAGTGCGACAACAAAGCAGTGGTGGCTCATTTGAAAAAGGAGGGGGGAAACAAGTCGAGAACACTAATGAATTTAACCTATCAAATTTTTCATGTTTTACAGAAGTACAGCATTCACGTAATCCCTCACCACATACCAGGGAAGTACAACAGCATTGCGGACAGTTTGTCCCGCCAGTCGACACTACCGGAGTGGCATCTGTTACCCAGGGTAACGGAGGTAGTCTTCGCAAAATGGGGTACCCCGGACGTGGACCTATTTGCGTCAAGCACAGCTCACGTTGTTCCCCGTTATGTGTCTCTAGACCAGCGCGATCAGAATGCATGGAGGCACAACGCTTTTGCCATCACATGGAATTTCGAAATAGCATGGGTCTTTCCTCCTCCGAACCTAATGCCACGAGTATTGATGCAATTGAATCAGGCAACAGGGATATTTTTAGTAGTGGCACCGAGGTGGTCTCGAGCTTTTTGGAGAGCGGACTTGAAAGCTCGTGCGACGGCGCCACCGTTCACACTGCACAGGTTAGACAAGGTGTTGAGGGACACAGCAACGGGCCGACCACCACCACGGATCGAAGAACTGATACTCGAAATTTGGAGATGTGGGGGTGGACAGAGTCTATAGTTGATTGGACTGAGGAACAAAAAGTCTTACTCCGGCATGGCTGGAGATCATCAACCGTTAACAGTTATAAACCGGCCTGGCGCAGATGGTTGACATGGTGCGAATCATCAGGAATAAATTTTTCGAACCCTTCGGGAGCAGACTTAGCAAAATTTCTAGCTGATCTACACTTAAAAGAAAAGTTGTCATATCGTACTATTTTACTTCACAAATCTGTTGTGTCAACTCTTTGCAATGCTACGAATGAAATTCGGTTAAGTTCAAATATTTTAGTGAAACAAATTCTAAAATCTATAGCCTTAAATACACCTAAGGCACGTCCGGGCCCTATTTGGGACACTAATTCTTTAGTTCTTTGGTTGCAGGGAAGAACAGTTACAACCCAGAGTTTGTTCGAGGTTTCACGGATCTGTGCAGTTCTGTTACTATTGTGTTCGGGACGAAGGGTTCATGATCTTACGCTTTTGAGTGTTTCAGAGGAGAGGTGTATTATTAATGAAGACGGTATTTTGTTCTGGCCACATTTTGGTTCAAAAACTGATTCAGAAAAGTATGTTCAATCAGGATGGAAGCTTTTAAGTAACTCACAAAATCGGAATCTTGATCCAGTTGGGTGGCTTAAGCAGCTAATGCTTATTGGAAACACTCGTCGTACGGCGTGTTCCAGTGACAGATTATTTGTTACTGTTAACGGACAGGCTAAAGCTGCCTCGCGCACTGTTATAGCTGGTTGGGTTAAGTCCATTTTGAAAGAAGCAGGTATTAACGCTACCCCTGGTAGTTTTCGTTCTGCAGTGGCTTCAAGAAGTTGGCTGGATAATGAATCCTTGGAAGTAATCATGTCAAGAGCAAACTGGAGATCAGAAAATACCTTCAAGAGGTTTTATAGAAAGGAACTAAGGAGTATTCAGCCCACTGTAAATGATAGATCATTGAGCCATCTTTTTCAGGCAATAAATTAAATAGCTTTAAATAAATACATATATTCAAATTGAATACTTATTGATTACGAAATATTAGAAGATAAGTAAATTGAGAGAAAGTAAGTACTAGTAATAAAAATAAATGGGTATGTATCTTTTATCTTCTTATTGTTATTATATTTCTTTTAGTTCTTAATTACACGCGTTCATACACATTGGCGTCCGGGTCACCAGGCGATAACAAACAATGCCTCAAATATATGTTTAAATGACCCCGAATAAGGCCGTAGGACACAATAGTAGCGTTTTACATACCCATAAAACGCTTGTTGTGTCCGGAGACTTATTCGGGGTCATACTTTTTAATTCTGCCTGGTTGTTGTTTAATTTAAAGTTTTCAGTTATTTGAGGCCGCAATGAAGTACACATCCTAAGATGTCGCCTGGAAAAGTTCCACCGGAAATACGTCACCAAGCCGCAAATGGGAGGGATACATACCTGAACATAGCGATGAAACTGTGCGAAACGGAAGGACTAAACTCAAATATATGTTTAAATGACCCCGAATAAGTCTCCGGACACAACAAGCGTTTTATGGGTATGTAAAACGCTACTATTTTTTATCATAAAATGTGTACTTAAATAGTGCCTATATATTTCACATAAATTGAAACTCTTGTTGTTATTTCGCAGATTGTATGTGTAGATTTACAGAAAATTATTCATTCCATTACATCAAGAATTGTAGCAAAAATACCTAAGACAATTGCTAATCTAAATACAAAAAAACAATATCTAGGTACGCGACAACGCAATCATCCTCTTTGACATTTGACAATATGCAGACATGACAAACATCTGTTGACTTTTGAATGACCACAGATAAAAAATCAAAGCATATCTGCCTAAAACAATATTGCATCTGGGATTCGAATTTTGAGGTGTCGGTTGATACACGTGTCAGAAAAAAAATAATTTTATTTTCATCTATTTTTGTTGAATTATCCACCTGGGTGTGTTGTGGTTGTATCTGTGTGGTGTTGGGTGGTTGGTGAGTGTTTGTTTTGGTTTATATGTAATACCATAATATGGGTATTGTTCCGCCTGTCCCTCCTGTCCCTCCTGATAAACCGGCTGATCTAAGCCTCCCTGGATCCTCGGAAAATCTTCAATCTAAGTCATCCTCAAAAAAAAGGCCCCATGATACCGATAAAGAAAATCCGTCCGATTTGAAAAAATCTTCCACAGCTCCGTCCGCTTCAGTGCAGCAGGTTTATTCCAACCCTGCATTCGACGATAATTCAAAATTAAAGTACAATTTAACTGACAATGGCCCCTTCTTGGTTCATGTAACGAGAGTGGAGCCGGATCTTTCGGCAGGCTTTTCTATTCGTCCTATTAAGCTCGGTCAACTTCTCTATCAAAATTCTGTTCCCGGTATTAAATCTGATGGCATTAAATCGGTTGGCCGCAACCGTATTGCCATAGAATTTAAATCTGCTGATGACGCAAACATTTTTCTCGAAAACCCTCTTCTTGGATTACATAAATTTGCTGCAGTAATCCCAAAATTTCATGTTACCCGTATGGGGATAATAAAGGATGTTCCGGTTGAATGGTCGATGGAAGAGCTCTTTTATGCATTGGAGTGTCCCCAAAATTGTGGCCCTATTATAAAAACAAGGCGTCTCAATAGAAAGTCTTTCCAAGATAACGCACCAGTATGGATTCCAACTCAAACAGTTGTTATCACAATTCAGGGTCAAGTTTTACCATCAAGAGTGTTTTGTTTTAACACCTCCCTGCCCGTTAGTGTTTACCAGCTCCCTACAATCCAATGCTTGGCTTGCTGCCGCTTTGGCCATGTCAAGGTGCAATGTCGCTCCAAACCTCGCTGCTTTCGTTGTGCTCAACAGCATACAGGAGACAACTGTGAGGTGCCCGAGCTGGAGGCTACCTGTCTCTTTTGCTCAGGTTCTCACTTTGCATCCAACAGGGTTTGTCCTGAACATTCGAGACAAAAATCAATTAAGATGGTCATGTCAGAAGACAATATTTCGTACACTGAGGCTGCCCAAAGGTATCCCATGATTTCCCGTAGACCTTTCTCTGATGTTACCAAATCACAACCCTGGTCTCAACCATCAACTTTCTCCAACTCTCCAATAACTTCCTCTCCTTCACGTCCTACTGTCGGCCCAAACTCTTCAACAAGTTCATACAGAAAAACTGTATTTTTTGATCGTCGTCCAAGACCCTCTCCGGGTGTTTCCTACAATCATGAAGCCCATAATCTTATTACATCTACCCCTTCCTCTTCAATGCCTAATGGCAGTGCTATACCTCTTTCCCAAGATACTTCTCCCAATGACAGTCTTATTGTGCTTCTATCAGATCTGCTTATAAACATTGTATACAAATTTAATGATGCCATACCGTACAGCGTTTTGCAAAAGCTTCAGGATATGATTTCCATTATTGATAAAAATGGCCATCCAACGTCTCCTTCAATGGAATGCTAAAAGTATTAACCATAAAAAACATGTTATTCCAACGCTTGTTAATAAATACAATCCATCCATCTGCGCCATCTCTGAAACATGGCTGTCACCTGGAGCCCAGTTTAGGGTTTCTGGGTTCTCCTGTCTCCGGGATGACAGAGATGATGGTTATGGTGGCTGTGCCCTTCTTGTTAAAAGGAATTTGTCTTTTTCTCAACTCTCCCTTCCAACTCACAGCTCCAATTTTAACGTTGTAGCTGCTAATGTTAACAATATGACTATTCTTTCAGTTTATATCCCTCATCCTAATGCTTCTATTATCTCTGAACTATCTTCAATTTTCTCCGCCCTTCCTAGACCTGTCATTATTTTAGGTGACTTCAATTGCCACCACCCTATGTGGGGCTCCCATCTCTCATCACCTAATTCTGTAGCTTTAGTTGACTTATTTGATTCCGAAGACCTTTGCCTGTTAAATGATGGATCTCCAACCCGCAGGGTCTCCCCAATCCAAAATTCTAGCCATGTTGATTTATCACTAGCTTCACCAAATTTGGCTTCTCTCTTATCTTGGAGTATTTTGTCAGAGTCATATGGTAGTGACCATCTCCCCATTTTAATTTCATTTCCTCATTCATCAATTCCCATCCCTACTCCCCCTCCTCTATTAAAATACAGATTGGATTTAGCTGATTGGAATAGATACTCACTACTAGTTGATGAAAAAATTTCTTCTCTTGCGCCAGTTGACAATCAAAATTTTATAAATTCATACTCAGAGTTGATTATTGCTCTTTCTTCGGCAGCAAACGTTGCTATTCCAATTAAAAACACCTCATGTAATAAATTACCTTCTCCTCCCTGGTGGGACTCTGAATGTACATCTATTGTAAAACAACGTAAGGAGGCTGAGGCCAATTACTGTAGTAATATGAGTATGGTTAACTTTCTCTTGTTTAAACAAATTTCAGCGAAGTGTAACAAACTTCTATCAAGTAAAAAAAAACAGGGTTGGAAAGATTTTTGTGAAAACCTTTCCCCTCGTACTAATTCTTCAACTGTTTGGAAGAACATCAAACGCTTCCGTAGTGGTACATCCGGGAATTACAATATCTCTTCCAATGACACTTCTGCATGGTTAGAATCTTTTATGGATAAGTTAGCTCCTCCGTATGCCCCCTCTCATGACTGTTTTCCATCCCCTATCCCTGTTCCCTCTTCCCCTCATGAAATGGATGTGTTATTTTCTTTCGATGAACTATCTTGCGTTTTAAATAATCTTCAGGATTCTGCTCCTGGTATTGATGGAATCCCATATTCATTTATCTGCAAGTCATCTGACTCGACAAAGCGTTTCTTCTTAGATATTTTAAATCAGATCTTTTGCTCTGGGACCTTCCCTATTTCCTGGAAAAATCAAATAATAATTCCAATTCTTAAACCTGGAAAGGATCCTAAAGAATCCTCTTCTTACAGACCTATTGCTCTGTCTTCAGTTATGGCAAAGATATTTGAATACTTATTAAAGAACCGTTTAGAATATATGGTAGAAAACCAAGGCATTCTATCTAAGTCTCAGTTTGGATTTAGACGTGGGATGGGAACCTTAGACAGTTTAGCGCTACTATCCACGGATATAAGACTTGCTTTCTCCAGAAATGAAAATGTTGTGGGTGTATTCTTAGATATCAGCTCTGCTTATGATTCGGTTAATCTTTCACGTCTCAGGCAAAAATTGCTTCATCTGTGTATTCCTGCGAGGATAACTATCGTCATTTGTAATCTTCTTATGGCTCGGGTTATTTCTGTTCGTCACCTAGGCTCTCTCCTACCCCCCCGTTCGATCTGGAAGGGACTCCCTCAAGGATCTGTGTTGAGCCCAATATTATACAGCCTTTATACTCATGATCTGGATAAATCGGTCGATTCATTTTGTGATATATTACAATATGCCGATGACATCGCAGTGTATGCCTCTTCGCCCTCCTTTGCGGATGCTTCTATTCAACTTAACACCGCCTTATCGTACCTTCATAGTTGGTTATCGGTTCATGACCTTTATTTATCTCCTGAAAAGAGTAATGTAATAGTTTTTTCGAGAAAAAGGTTAATCCCAAATTTAGATATTCGTTTTGTCGACCACCGTCTGCCAATTAAAGATCAAATAAAATTCCTCGGAGTCATCCTTGACTCAAAATTAACAGGAGTTCCACATCTTTATTACATAGCTGATAAGTGTGAAAAGTATGTTAATGTATTAAGGGCACTTTCTGGAGTCTGGTGGGGCTCTCACCCTTACTGCCAGAAATTGCTCTATAATGCAATTATTAGAAGTCACTTCGATTATGGGACTTTTTTACTTGAACCTTGTAGTAAACTAGCCCTAGACAAATTGGTGAAAATTCAATCAAAGTGTCTTCGCATTGTTTCTGGCGCAATGAAATCATCACCGACAAACGCCCTGCAAGTAGAATGCGTAGACCCTCCTCTACATTTGCGCAGGCAATATCTCTCTGACCGCTTTCTATATAATGCAATGCAGCTCTCACACCATCCACTGTCTTTTAAACTTAATTCACTCTCCCAACTCATTCTCACTTCTAAATACTGGGCCCATAAGGAGCCTCCATGCCTCATTATTAGTTATAAAAGCTTCACTGATCTACCTTATCCTGTTATCCAATTTGCAATAAACCCTGTCTTTCTGATCAAGTTTTACGCTCTCTTTTTCACCCCTCGAATAATTTTTAACTTTGGAATAGGTAAGGACCATCCATGCGCGAATCAACTTTTTAACAGTATCCTTAATGTCAAATGGAATGACTGGCTTGCTATCTATACAGACGGTTCTAAGGCCTCGCCTTCGGACTGTGTTGGGGCGGCTGTTTGGATCCCAAAATTTAAGATAATTTTGAGTTTTAAAACCCCGCCTTCTTCGTCAATTTTTTCAGCTGAGGCAATTGCTCTTTATGAAGCAGTATCTTATGTTGAATCCCACAATCTCGACAAATCAATCATCTTTTCTGACTCCTTAAGCTGTCTTCAGGACATATCTAAATTCCCCCTCCGATCTAAAAATGTTTCCTCTTTAAACCTCAAAACGAAGGAATCTCTATATAAATGTCACTGTAGGGGAATAGAGGTGGTACTGGCATGGATTCCCAGTCATAATGGCATCAAAGGTAATGAAATGGCAGATCTTTGTGCAAAACAAGCTATTACAATAGGATGCCTTTCTCATCTTAACTATTATACAGCAGATCTTCGATCTCTTGCTAAACCTCGTCTATTTAATAAATGGAATTCTGTATGGCAACGTTCCAAAGTTATAAAAGGTAAACACTATGGAAAAATTCAATCGGACATCCCTGTGAAACCTTGGTTCTTTAAATCCCGAAATGCCAAGAAGTGGGTTACCTCAACCATCATTCGACTTCGTTTAGGGCATGTCTGTTCTCCCGTTTTTCTTGCCAAAATTAGGGTCAGGGACCACTCTTTGTGTGAATGTGGGTTGGAAGACGGCTCTGTTGATCACTTGTTTTTCAACTGTCCCAAACTAATATTTTCTCTTTATGATTTAATTCCTTCTTTTATTCCCCGTCCCACGAATTCTAACTGCCTTTTAACTTATGTTTATTCTCCGTTTATTGAAACTTTATCTAAATTCATTCTTATAAATAACATTAAACTATAATTAATGTGCTACTTTTTTATTTTTGATTTGTTTTAGTTTGTATTATCATAACTTTTAATTGCAAATGATATGTAGGATTGTCGATGTTGATGTGTTTGTTGTGTGTGGTGATTTTTCAGCATGAATTCGTTATTTTGATTTTTATTTCGCTTCACACTGGCCAAACTCTCCAGTGCATACCGTGTATTGGCCTCACTTGACATTGGCAGAATTGTCCAAAAGGGCAGAGCCATATAAAAAAAAAAAAAAAAAAAAAAAAAAATATTGCATCTATAATACAATGACGTAATTAATGACGTATCTCCTCGACTCCTCCTCGACTCAACCTCGATCAAGGTTCCTCGAGCTTTGTTCAAGTTTTAACTAAGAATACAAATTTCGAGGATTCCTTGAGGAATTCCTTGAGGCTGCCTAAGTCGAGTTTGAGTCGAGGAAATTTCGAGGAAACGTCTTAGAATATGGGTGGTTTCCCCGCAGCGTGTTTTTGTTTACAAATACTTTTTTGAGTTCGTCGCAATTTGCTTATTGCTAAAAATGGCAGAACGAACCGCACAGCGAATTTTCATAAAATTTTGATTTAATCTCGGTAAAATTTGTGCGGAAACTATTCAGGTTATTACTGGTGATGAGTCATGGGGTTATGGTTATGATCCTTCGCAGTGGAAGCTTCCATCTGAGCCTCGGCCGAAAAAAGCCCCTCAAAGTCGAAGCAACATCAAGTCAATGTTGATTGTTTTTTTCGATTATGAGGGCGTTGTGCACCATGAATATGCCCCTACAGGCCAGACAATCAATAAAGAGTACTAAGATGAAGTTTTGAAAAGATTACGTAATGCAATCAGGAGAAAACGACCGCAACTTTGGGAAACCGGTGACTGGCTTCTTCATCGCGACAATGCTCTAGCGCACGCATCAAACCTTGTGCAGCAGTATTTATTGAAACATAGTGTTGCGCAGCTCCGCCAGCCTCCATACAGTCCTGATATAGCTTCCTGTGACTTCTGGCTATTTCCTCGATTGAAAATACCGCTTAGTAGACATCGATTAGACATTAAACAGACTGTTGAAACGAATGCGACGAATGCACCAAAGTCGATTCCGAAGTCTGACTTTTAAGAGTGCTTTAATAAGTGGTAACATCGATATGAGCGTCTTGTTCAATCAAATGGGGACTACTTTGAAGGATGCCACCCCCCGGATGACGAAGAATAAATCAAGCGCCGAGAAATCGACAAGGTCGGATACTTTTGGGACAGACCTAATATAATCTATAAGCCTTGAAAATAAACTTAAATAATTATTGATAATTCGATTTATATTAAAAAAATATATATTTTTTTTTAATTAATATTAGTGGTGTATTTAATTAATTCCCGTAATCGCCCGTAGTGCCTTCAATAACATGAAAAAGGCACTTTGCAATCGCAGCCTAAAAGTTCCTTTACGCATTCGTCTACTTATTTTAAGTAGATAAGATCAAACATAAAACAGAGCGAGATTATTCATCGTTTATTGTTGGAGTACCTGAACACTGTTTTGATAAATTGAACCAAGCAGAAGTCTGGCCCATGAATGCCGAATTTAAGGAGTGGATTTGGTTTCGGAACTCGACCAAAAAAACTCCTAACGAATAGAATTGATATATTTTATCAAAACGTACGAGGCCTCCGTACAAAGTTGGATGAATTCAGAAATAGTATTGAAGTATTAAATTTTGACTTATATGCGATAACGGAGACTGGTTGCAATGATTCCATAGAAGATCCTGAAATGGTTCCTCCGGGATATCAAATACTCCGCTGTGATCGAGCGGATGGTCGAAAACAGGGAGGTGCGTGTTTAGTGGCCACACATCGGTTCGATCTACGGCGAGTACATGACACAGATGTCTCGATAGACGCCTGTGTATTTGAAATGGTTAGTGCAACGGTTCACTTAAATAATAGATTTTTGTTTTTGTGCTCGGTGATTTATATTCCGCCTGGTAGTTCGGAGAATGACTATATGACATTATTTAGAATAATAGAAAAACTTTGCACTAGATATAAGGAAATTGTTGTGATCGGTGATTTTAATTTACATTCGTGTCCTTTAAATGTGAGTAATTACTATATTTGTTGACCTTTTGCGAATTTACTCAAAATAATAACGTACCAAATTGCTTAAATCGGCAGCTAGATTTAGTATTAAGTTCAGGTTTTGGCGGAGAGGTGTGGGTAGTAGCGGCGGACGAGCCGCTTGTGCCCGTCGACGCGCATCACCCGCCGCTTGCAGTGAGCGTCCCTGTGTCTGCCCCCGCTGCCTCCTCCCCCCGCCCCGACCCCGTCGTCGCCGATGACTCGCGCGCGCCCGATACAGGTCCACGTAATATCAGACCACAATGGAACTTTTATAAGGCAGATTACCAATTACTTTATTCTAGGTTAGTTTCTGTCGACTGGAGCAGTATGTATGAGATGAGCGATTTGGATTCAATTTTGGATTTATTTTACGGGATTTTAAATAATATTTTGGATGAATGTGTTCCCAGGAAAATACCTAGTGTAAAATCGCGGTTCATTTATCCGGAATGGTACACGAGTGAAATAATAAAGGGTTTAAGAATGAAAGCTAAACTTCACAGGAGGTATAAAACTACTGGTAATACTCGTGATTATCACGAATTTTCCCAATATAGGGCACATATTAAAAAATCGATAGAAATTGCTCACAAACAACATCAAAATAAAATACAGTGTCAGTTTGCCAAAGATCCGAAGTCATTCTGGCAATATATACGATCGAAAAAAAGCGCAGTAAGCTGTCAAACTATTATAAAGGATGGTAAGCATTTATCAGACGACGAATGTGCTAAACAATTCGCGATGTTTTTTGAATCTGTATACAGCAGTCGACAGCCGAGTTTAGACGCACAAGTGGCGTCGGCGGCGGGAGCGGGGAGCAGTGCTAGGGTACAAGTTGACTCGCTGAGTCTTAAGGACGTCAGAGGTGCACTCGAGCGCCTGAAACCGAAGCGTTCATCAGGTCCGGATGGGATACCAGCATTTTTGTTTAGGGACTGCAGTAGGGTACTAGCTAAACCGCTTCTTTATATTTTTAATATTAGTCTGCATTTGGCAACATTCCCGACCCAATGGAAGACCACGCGAGTGATTCCAGTACCGAAAGGTAAGGCGGGATCAGACATCGTTGGATATAGACCGGTGGCAGTGTTGTCGACGCCGGCTAAGGTGTTTGAGTCCGCTATCCAGCGCTGCATGCAGGAGCAGGTAAGCGAACAGTTATCGGATGCGCAGCACGGGTTCCGGCCGGCGCGCAGCACTGCCACCAATTTGCTTAACTTTATGGCCCAAGTGGTACCGGCGGTAGATGCTGGTGTACAGGTTGACACGGCTTATTTTGATTTTAAAAAAGCGTTCGACACAGTTGACAATGACATCTTATTAAAAAAGCTCGCAGAAGTCGGCTGTACACCACATCTATTGCAGTTTTTCGCCAGTTACATGCAAAATAGGCGGCAGTACGTGGACTACAAGGGATGTGAATCTGACCCATATTACACCTGGTCCGGGGTTAGTCAGGGTAGCAATTTAGGGCCACTCGAATTCATAATAATGGTAAACGATTTACCGGAGGTCGTCAGACATGGCTCATGTTTACTATTTGCAGATGACCTTAAATTGCTACTCGAGGTTAAAAGTGAGTCGGACTGTGAACGCTTGCAGGAAGACATAAATAGAATAGTGGAGTGGAGTTACAGAAACAAACTCTACTTTAACGGGTCAAAGTGCTCGGTGATGAGTTTTACGCGCGCACGTGCTCCTTTACTTCACGAGTACGTGGTAGATGCAGCGCCTATGCAACGAGTCACACAGGTGCGGGATTTGGGGGTTACTGTAACTTCTGAACTGTCTTTTCGCGCTCATATAGCTAAAATTTGTAAAAGAGCGTTCAGAAATTTGGGATTCGTACTGAGGCAGACGAGGCACTTCACCAATATTGCATCAGTCAGGGTCCTGTATGACGCACTAGTCAGGAGTCATCTGGAACATAGTGCTGTCATATGGGCTCCGCATGAGGCTAAGTACTCGGTAATGTTGGAGCGTGTACAGAACAAGTTTACGCGACACTTGTACAATAAACTGTATGGGGTATATCCGTTTTACCCGTTGATGTACCCTACCCTATTTGTACTGGGGATGGTCGGGTACAATCAGTTGAGAGTAAGACGGGAATTTACACTTGTCACGTATTTGGTTAGATTGCTGCGTGGCCTTGATCATAACCCAGGAGTGCTGCAGCGCCTGAGTTTATGTGTGCCGGACCGCTACGTGTGGAAGCGGCGGCGCCCGCCGCTGCTAGCCGTGCCGACTGCTAGGACCAACCTTCTCGCCAAAACACCACTGACCCGAGCAATTCGTACTATTAACGAACTTCATGCCAACACGGATATATTCACATGTCATTTTGGTGAATTCGCTAAAGGTCTACTATACTTTTTATGTTATAATAATGTTTAGTTTATTTATATGTTTGGTTACCTTTATTCTTGTATATATATAGTTGTGTGTTATATAATGTAGATTGTATATTTTGTGTGATGTATGTTTTATTGATTGATGTATTGTTTAATTAGTGTTTATATGATAATTTTATGACCCTTCTATCGCATTAGGTACCCACCTGTAATGATAGGTTAAGGAGTGTTGTGAATAAATAAATAAATAAATAAATAAATAAATAAATACTTCAATGCTATATATGGCCCATACTCCTATACGGATGCGAAGCCTGGACCCTTAAAGAGCAACTGCGAAAACGTATAGAGGCATTTGAAATGTGGGCATATAGACGCATGATGGCCATAAGCTGGACAGACCGAGTGACCAATGCAGAAGTTCTGCGTCGAGTTGGGAGGAAGCGCGAACTAATGCAAACCATCAAAAGGAGAAAGGCCGCCTATCTAGGTCATATAGTAAGGCACCCAAGATACGCACTTTTAAGGGTTATTCTGATGGGAAAAGTGGCTGGTAGAAAAGCTGTTGGGCGCAGGAGGAAATCTTGGCTGCGAAATATCCGAGAATGGACGGGAGTCTCAAGTGCAGCCGAGCTTTTCAACCTCGCCAGAGACCGAGAGATGTATGCGGAGCTGACTGCTGACCTTCACTAGTTGGAGAGGCACTATGAGAAGATTTAATTAATTTACGTTAAAATGTAATTAAAATATCTTGAACATCCACTTCTACTAAAATATCTCTTTCCGCATGAAATAACGTAAGTTTCATCGCCATCTTTGACGCTGTGATTTTTGAAAATCCCGCTAATTTTCTTTGCGATCACTACGACCCACCTTTTTAGACGGGTCGTCGTGAGCTTCGCGTGAGCGTAAGTCATGACGTCATGAGTGACGTTTTTACCGCGACCACACCGACCTTGGTCCGGTCGTTATGTGGAACGGCTAAAGAAGCATTTTGATCGTTGTGATCGCTTAGTGGAACGTAGCCTATATAACACCTATATTTGTAGTAATAATGAAACACAACGAACAGTTAATTGTGACATAAACTTTGAATGGGCAATGAAGATATAATAGCCAATAGGTTCATGAGAATAAGCAAAAGTTTTCGCAGAGTTATAAGTTGTTTTCTACATTTTTTCCACGATTTGTTAGATTTAACCATAGAGAAAAAAATATTTTATCTATGGAAGTCTGTGATATGCTTGTGATATGATATGACCACAGTCAGTATGTCAACAGTATGTGACATTTGAATTTCAAACCTACAAACCGTCTTTGGTACAAAGCAATCCTTCAATTTAAAATAATTTCAAACTGAATAAATCTGTTGGTAGTGAACGTAGTGCCGCATATAATTTATTCAAAGCAGATAATATACACTTTGGTTTGATTACTGCAAGTACATAATCATGAAAATCACGATTTCGGAGGTGAAGAAATTATATTCTCCAGCGAATATATACAATGTCAGAGCTGAACTTTTCTACCCGAAACTTTTAGTTTTTGAAAATAATACAAGAGTTATTATTTCCAATGTAATAGAGGAAATTACAGAAATCAGCAAAGGAGACAAAATCTATACGTTTAATGAAAAAATTGTGGATCAGATATCCCAAGACAATTTTTTGTGGCTTGTTTTTGAATCTGGAGATATAAAGGTATTAGATTTATTGAAAGGCACACTAATAAATATTGAAAATGAATGTCGCATTGGTTTTAAAATACATGGAATAAGACAGTTTCCAAACAGTTTGTATTTTGTAAGTGATAGTGGTGACTGTTTCGAGGCAATGTTAAACTATAATGAATTAGTTACAAAATTGGGAGAAGATATTAATGAACTGTCCTTGACATTCAAGAAAATACACATCCAGGACCAAAAAGCTAAGATAGCTTTGATCAACAATGAGTTAAATGGCCTAAATATGATGATTGAATCGGGTGCAGTAAAGGTAAAATGTCCTGTGACTGGCTTGTGGGAAACTATATCGTCAGTTGTGAGAATCAAGCAATCAATATTATGGGAAAATTTTGCTGTTCTTGCTGATGAATCAAAAAATATGAAAGTTATTGATCTGAAAGATGCGCACATTGTTTTCGAGTTTGACAAAGCAGAAGCAAATTACTATGTAGTGAATGCATATAATGATTCACTCTATTATCTTTTATGGGACAATCAAGAGGTATGTTCCGTTTATTTTTTTACCATTTTAGTTAATATTTACCACCTCCCATGTAAATTGAGTCATCATCATCATCTGCCTTACCTTTTCCCATTATCTGGGGTTGGCGCAGTATGTCCTTTCCTTCCATACATTGCGCTTTCCTGTCATACTCACATCCACTCCAAATTGACTTAAATTATGTACTTACCTATTGTTATTTATCAAATCCAAAGAAACTTTTTGGAATAAATGTGCCTAAATAGTACATTGTTACATGAGTGGTGAAAGTTACTTATTTTGTCCCGAGACGGGGTTTGGCGCCCGAGCGTAGCGAGGGCGCTAATAGTTCGAGGGACAAAATAAGTCTTTCACCCGAGGTAAACACTGTGCTTTTCATTACGAATACAAGGAAAATAAAAATAAAAACAGGAATTGGCTAAATAAATAATACAAGGAAGTATAAACAATACTCTACAACTCGAAAAAAAAAAATCGGATTGCCGCCTATTTTGTTTTTTTTTTCGTTGGCTGGCCAACTTCATTATTTAGCCATTATTTTTCATTTTCATCTTTAAATATTTTGCCCAAATCTATGTTATTTTAAAGAAATTGTTGAAACTAAATTATAATTAAGTCATTTAAAAAAAATTATTCTTGAATTAATACTTAACTTTATGTTATTTAAATTTTACATCGTGCTGTAATTGAGTGACTGTAGAAAAAGTTTGAACATGGTTCCATAGAAATGTGAAAAGGAACTAATTTTTTTTTTATAATTTGACAGCTGTCTATTGAAAGCGAAACTCCCGGGCCTGAAAAGTATTACTTTCAACCCGCTTCTCAGGCAACTTCAGACCTACTTTCAGAGTATGAGTAATGAAAAATCTATTTATGAATTACTTATTGAAAATAGTTACTACAAGAATGCAGTTAGAACTTTAACAAAATCAATGCAAAATTATTGCAATCTTAATTGAAATGATTCTACTCTTTACAAAAAATCATCATTACACATGACATATTATTATTTCAGATCCAGATTTACTGTGCCAGATTAACACCAGAATTGCCATTGAAGCATTTGGGAGACAAGGACTTGCAAGACTTTAACCAAACACTGAAATCTCAAGAAACTCTTAAAGCTCAACTTAAATCTCTAGCAGAAATTGTGATATCTTCTTCAAAACCTGTAAGTCTTTCGAGTCAATTGCAATCAATGTTTGAAGCTATTGATGATTTTGTCTTTCTAATTGAAATTGTATCAATGCTCTGCCAACACAATCTAATATATAAATCACTTTTGTATTCTCTACAAAATAGAATATATGCAACTAATGAGTTTAATCTATGTAACATGGTTAGTGACTTATCTATTAAAATAGACTTGATGGAATATATTCAGTTCACAGGTAGCAAAAGTTATGAACATATTAATCTATTTGAATATGACTTTAAAGAACTTTGTATTTCATTCATATCAAACTCAGATTTTGACATAGCATCTATCTGTTGGTTGAAATATTCTCAATTAAAACTAGATATTATTCCCGATGATGTAGTCAATATTTTAAATGCTATATCTTATAATACCAAAATTAGTGCCATTGTAATTTGGCTAAAACATTTTATCCCACCTCTACTAGAACAAAATGCTTACTATATTGACATAATTGTTAGGTGGGCAAGTGAAAGAGTTTTTATGCTGGAACAATCAGGATATTGGCCAAAAATAGGGTTAAAATTCCTTGACGAAATAATAGCAATTTTGGAAACTTCATTTAAAACTATATCTATTCGTCCAATTTCAATGGATGATCTTGATTTGCTAAAACAAAGGATAAACAATATTATGAATCTAAAAGAAAAATATAAGATCAATATGTTATTGAGTGAGTTAAGCTCACAGAGTCCAAATGAAGTGGTTCTTATAATGTTACGCCGTTGTTACACAGAAGATTTAGAAGTATTTTTACATGAATATTTACCTCCGTATGTTGCACAACACCTGTTTGATTTAGATGAGATTTTGTATGCCTACATCGAAAGTGAAGCTACGAGTAGTGGCGGTGGTATTGATGGTATACGGTTAAAAATATTACTTGATTCTTTTCATTCATTTCATAATAAACTTGAATGTTTGCTTCAAGTATTAAAAGTATTAGATGTTCCATGGAATCCAATCGTTCTTGAACTAGCTGTTAGCATAACAGCTGATACCGCCAAAACATTTACAATAGCTGATACAGAACGACATCTTGCTCAAGAAATACAGAAGGAATTAAATTATGCAAATGTAAAAGTTATTTTAAAGAAATATAACTTCCCGATGATGTGTACAGATTATATTTTAGTTTTACACAAAATTACAAATGTTTCAGTAATAGAGCTCAATGATTTAAAAGTAATAGTAAATGTGATGCCAGCTTATGCTGACTATGGCAATATTCTATACATTGCAAAATCCCTTCAAGACTGTGAAACGAAACTGGCATTAGATTACTTTAACAGTCTATCATTGAAAGAAAAGAAACATTTGCTTAAGGCAATTATGGCTAAATATGAACAAATAATTAACGGACCTGCAAATAACATGACCATAGAACGAAATTATATTGATTTCATGAAAGGAACTGGATACCTAAAAGAATTTGAAATAAATAATGTTCAGAGCTTATACCATTTTAAGTATTCTTATAATGTATCGTTAAATATGAATAGCATACATAGCGAAAGGGCGTGCGAGGACGAAGTTAATGCTTGGTTGTCTCATGATGGAACAACGGCTAGTTCAGGCCGCGGTGCAAGCCTTATAAATCTTACAAATGCTATTCAACCACGCGTTTCTGTGCTGATGGCGTTGTTGCGTCGCACTTCTACTTGCCACAAAGTACGTAAAGTTGTTGAATGTCTTTTGAATACGTTCGCAATAAAAGATATATCAATTGAAGGAGTTATTCCAGTTTTATCTCAGTTTAAAGATGGCGAGAATTCTTACCTCCTGTTGGATTGCTTTAATGTATTGATTGAGTTAGCCAGAAAATGTAAAGAAGAATATTTACATAATGTGATGAATTTAATGTCCGTACTAAATGCACTGATAAATGTTGGCATTATAGTTAAAAATTTGTGTGTTGCGTGGAAATTTCATTATATATTTTTGCCTATTTCATCGAGTTCCGCGATTAATGAATTGATATCTTTCTATACATCAACTCAATGTGCGAATGGTGATAGTATCTCGAAATATCTTGTCAAATGTGAGTTCACTCCATTCAGGATGATTTCTAACATGTTGTTAAACTCTCCAAATTCACAACCATCACATCATCTTATAATAGTTGATGTATCCAAAAAATTGTTAAGTAAAGTTATTGCTGCACAAGATCTAGATGAAATAATGTTATTTAACTTATTACTAATGTTAAAAAAATCAGAAGAAATAGAACAAGAAAAAACATCAATTCTAGAAATTCTTAAAGGGCAAAACGAATTTTTAGCACCTCATATACTTTCTTATTTCTCAGCGCTACCTGTACGTCGTATCTTTATTTATGATGATGAGTATAATATAGAATTTGGAAAAACTGTATCTTTCCCCCCACAGTATATTCTTAAGTCTAAATTCAACATCAATTTAGCGGATGTGGCATTACCAGAAAATAGTGAAGAAACTTGGGATGTCAAAGTTATACTTTTTTATGTTTTATTACAATATCCAGATACAACATTTGAAAGGCTAGTAGAACTGTGTCGTGCTTTGAACGTTTCCACAAATGACGGTCTAACTTTGCAATTAATATCTTTGCTTTCGTCTTGGGAATTGAAATATAAAGTTATCTCCGATGAACTTAATGGCAGGCGAATTGTTTTAGAAAATAATGAGAAACAACTTTGTAAGTGTTTTAGGATTTGGGATAGTATTGACAATAAAGATTTTTTAAAAGACACGTTAAATGATTTTTGGAAAAGCGGCGAAATTACTTTACATGGCCGTATAGTTTCTATAAATCAGTATTACTACGAAGTATTCTTTTGCATTCAACAGTTAATTTTTGGTAATGGTATGGAGGTTAAAAATACCAAGGAATTTTTGTTGCTGAACTTTTTGAAAGAATACAAACGCATAAGTAGTCCAAAACAATATGAATTTGAATTGTTCTCTGTGAAAGGAATGTTTCCTGAGATTGGTTATTATAGACTACCTTTTCAACTGTTTATGCGAGAAGACATGTGGGCTAATTTGAAATCAGAAATTACCTTAGAAACATATGAACGGTGGTTACCTATTGTTGGTTTGTTATCTTTGGATTCAGATTTGCAAACAGCTAAGGATATGATTTGTAGCAACGCTGTAAAGCAAACTATGACAACACGAAAACATAATGACAAAATTGAGATAGATAATAAGCACACAGAACCTTGGTGCTTAAAAAGTCGTGAAGAACCTCTACTTCGCAAAGCACACCGTTGTGTCAGACACATTGCTAATATGGAATGGGCTGGTGCCTGTCTTTTTTATGTGCTTCAAGGGTGTGCACGCGGAGCTGATCAAGTTGCTGCAGCTCATTTGTGCTTTCAATTTGCGCAACGCTGGGCTACTCTGCAGCCTGGTAACCGCGCAGTGCGACAAATGGAACGTTTACATACCTCATTGTCTACTCGTCATGCATTATATAAAATTGATTGGGCATGTGAAGAATTTTTACGACTTTCAGCAGAACCTGCTCAACTCATTCGCACATTGTACCTTCATACAGACTTCGTACAAAAAATGAGCCGTCATGACGTCAATCGGGCCGCTAATGAAATAGCCGATAAAAATGGCATCAACATAAGTTCAATTAGAATTCAAATTTTAGAGAATATCTTGGATAAAATTGGTGACGGCAAGAGCAAAAGTATTATTGCTTTACATGTTAAAGAATTAATGGCTGCAAAATATATACTAAAGGCCACATGTCCGAAAATGGGAGCTATATATTTATCGCGAATTGCTTTCGATGAGGAGAGCGAGCAAAACAAATCTAAAAAACTACGAGCGCTTCAATGCTTAATGAGCGTGATAGACCAAGATACTGCTGTAAAGGTAGCTAGTCGTGAACGAGACGCTCTATGGAGTTCGCTGCTAGAATTATGGAGCATCGTAAACTTGGAGAAAATTGACATGCCGTGGGTGGCAGCAACATATGTTCAAGACAAAAATCGTGCAGTGGAACAACTATTGCAAGCTGCTGACGGAAATATAGAAGGACTTAAAGTAGCTGCGGAACTTGTTTGCAGATTTGGATCAACGCAGACAATTCGTAATCTTGTCCCTCTTTTATTGCGTGCCGGTTTATATGAAGACATGAGCCCATTGTTACTAAAGCTATCATATCAACTCGATAGTGTCATATGTTCGGCATGGCGTGCGGCAATTTTGTTGCCATTTCAACGGGCGGATTACCCCATAACAGAAAGTCAAAAGGCTAAATGTTTGAATGCTCTGAATTTACTTCCTGTTTGTCCTGCAATTAAAGATGATGATATGGTGGAGGTTTGGAAAAATTGTGTAAGATGTAAGTGTTTCGGTCTAGGATGTTTAGTTCTACCATACATGACTTCCCAAACAAGGCAAATGTTAAAGGAACTTCAGAAAATTGATAGAAGGAATCTCATAGCTAGTTTAAAAAATATGCATTCTGAGACTTATCTAGTAACAGGAGCTATTCATGTTATTGAAAGAATGGCATCTAAATCATATAGGTAGATCAACTTAATTAAGTCTTACTGGGACACTTCTCGCACATGCATTATATTTTAAGTTAGTAAGTACAATAGTTAAGAATACAGTAGATATTTTTAAATATGGTTATGTTTTCGTTACAAATAGTAAAATATATATCATACTACATATATATCTACCTACATACCATCTAAACCACATAACTCTTGAAACAAACATTAAACATTATTTAGTTTTATTTAGATCAGTTACAGTACAAGTTATTATGAAAAATATGTTTCTTTATTCTGTTTTCGTTATTCATTAAGTTACAATTTAACACAGAGGACTTCTTCATTTGATTGTCTAAGCAGGTTGCATATGAAAATGTAATTATAATAATACCTTTAAATAGAATTTAAGTGTTTGTCTAGTAGTATTTATTGGCTGGGAACTCCAAATTCTATAGGCTAACTAAAGGGCTTATTAGATATTAGCAAAGTATTCTAAAATTATGTAAGATGATTTAAAGGTAAAAAATAAAGATATCATACCTTACATATTGACTTTTATTTACTTTCACATGCATGTTTTTTCTTCTGTAAGTAAGGATTGCAAGTAAATGCTAGTGAACGAACATATGATGCTGCTGGGTTGACCATCTCAAACAAAGGGCCATAAATTCCATGACCTTGAGCCAGTTTTTCAGGAGTTTCCCCTGAATTATTAGGTTTGTCTGCTATTTCTATGATATCTTCTCTAAGGAATAATATCAACAATGTAGATTTACAGTGGCTTATTGCTGCTGCTAGATGCATTGGGGTTTGAGCTGAAAAAAATACAGTTATACTTAAGGCCCTGAAGGATATGAGTAAGTTATGATTGTGTTAGGATTAATTAATCATGGTTTTATACATAGTGTCTAGTGTCACTCAAAAAAACATACCACCATTTGAGAGTGCACCGGGGTCAGCACCAGCTGCTATGATTCTGGCTGCAGCATGATAGTTGTTCCAATTACAAGCTGAATGCAACGGTGTCCATCCATCTTGTGTCTTTCTATGAACATTTGCTCCAACACTCAATAGATATGATATAGCAGCTACATGGTTCCCATATGCTGCTCGGTGGAGAGGAGTATATCCATCAGAATCCTGTGCATCAACGAGGCCTCGCTGCGATGTTAACAGTTCTTTCAAAGTATCAACATCTCCATTTTCTGCTGCCCATAACACATGGTCAATAGGATTTGCTGCAAACAATTAGGTAGGTACTTGTATAAAATAGGTTGTACTTACTTAGTCTCAAGATACAGGCTGCCCTGCGTGCCTAGTTTGAGTTCCAATGATAATTATATTATGTGATTTATAATGGAATAAATTTTATGTCTTTTCATACTTATTATAGTGATTGTAATTATTACACATCTAAAATATTTATTTATTTTAATTTCTATGTAGTTAGTATAAACGGCCATGGACCAAAATTTCACTTAAACAATAGGTACCTCTTTATTTCATATAATCATTTCCCACCTTTATGATTTGAAACAACATCAACATCTTCATCAGCATCATCCCATCCAGACACAAACATGCCAGATGTATCTGGATTTTTCTTGTGCCGTTCTATTTCTTCATGTATTTCTGCCAAACTTTGCGTTTTTTCTTCGTCTTCAGAATCTGCCATCTTTTAGTTCTAGATATTTATTTAGTAGCTTGCTTTTCAAATGTACAATGTAGACCCAGACTGACTAGTTATTTAAGGATACGATTTTAGTGTTCGTAGTAATTAATATAGTCCAAAGTAAGTATTCTGTGTTTTGAAATAATCAAAATATTTGTATATTGTAGTTTTTTTGTATGGTTCTATGTGAACTGCAAAGAGAATACAATACTACGTGAACTGGATAACAGATTAGACATATTGTGTAGCAAGCTAAACTGGATAAACCTAAGATAAAGGATCCTAAGATAAACAAACAACACAACACGTATACTTTGACATACAAGACCAAAGAGAATACAACAGACTTTCAATTCAATAGACCAATGTACCAAAAAGTATGTAATCCACATGTGCTATGTACCAAGAAGATTATATTTATACATATCCAAACAAACCAACAAAAAATTGGCATGGTTATAACTTCCTTGGGCCATGTCCAATGAAAGCTGTACATGATTTCAAGGGTTCCGTAGTCCCTACGGACGAATCCTTATAAGATCATCCAGTCTGTCCGTCCGTCTCAGCCTGTCACAGTACCACAGTACCATAACTTCTACAATTTTCAAATATCACAAATAGCTGACCAAGAAGGTTCACAGTAGTAATCAGTGTTCTCACACTGTATAATTTGCTCAGAAAATGACTGTTTTTGTGGTTATTTCTTTTCAACTTTTGATTACGTATTCTACCTACCTATTATCTTTGCTTTTAAGTATCAACAACTTATTTCTGTAAATTATTTCTTATTTATTTTTTTACTTCTGTGGTTAATTATTTTTATGCCGTCTCGAGATTTTCATTATTCAGTAATTTGGTTTTTGTTTGTTTTAGAGTTTTTTTCATATTACAACACTGTTCTGTCGGCCATGATTGGAATTTGGAAATAATTTCAACATGGCGCCCGGTCGTTCAGAGTGTGTGTGTGTGAAAGTGCAGTGAAATTATGTTATTATCTAGAATTTTTAGTGATTATTTTAGTGTTTAAGTGAAAAGTGTGTGCATTAATGCAGTGGTTTTCTTATCATGGCTTTGGATTTACGCCTGCATTCTCCTGCGGGCGCGGAACCTGTTGTTTATACATGGCCCCTCACTTCAGGTCATGGCTCGGTAAGGAAATCGTGCCTATATTTTATTTAACGTATCTAGATATCTGTTATTTGAAACCATTCAAGTCTATTCCTTATATTTATTTAACTTCTGAGCAATACACGATGATACAATTAAGACATGGTCATATTCGCTTATTCTATTGTACAACAAGTGACCATTTGAACCATTGATAATGTGTACTAGGTACCTCCTGCTCGTGGTTAGTTCAACGGGATTTTGTCGATATAGGTATTTGTTATTATTGTGATATACATGTCAAAGTAACCTTTAAATTAAGATATGTTGCCTACTAACAGATATCTACTTGAACATAGGTAAAATATCTTCTTCACGTCACATGGGTGTTGGAGTAGGTAGAGTGTATTGACCTCGTGTTTTGTCAAGGTGTCGGCTTTTTTTAGATATGTACACACCGTTGCGTAGTTTTCATTCGTCATTTATTTACATTTATAGATTACAATGATAATTTAAATGCTGAACACAAAGACAACAACCTAAAACAGGTGGGAAAGTGAATATGGTATTTTAGTCTTGAATATAAAGCTATGCTCCTAAAATACAAAGTTCATGCATGTAAAAAATAGAACACAACACCATCTGAAATAGAGACCAAACTGATTAGATTATATTGACCTTTGGTTGGTAATTAGTGGAAAGTAGGTATCAATAGTTTTATGCCTGGTTTTACATGGCTATACTATTTATTATAAACATTTAAACTATTATTTATTTACTATCAATAATCGTTAATTTTTAAATTTTTGTTTCTATATTTTGACTGTGCATTAATTTATTTAATACTTGTTCATTATTTTTATCACCTAACAGAAGCCATGGTTTCAGTTTTTCAAATACCTATATATATCCCACCTATATGTACCACCTATATGAATAGGTACATTCAGTGATATCACTCATGGTGTTATTTTCCATGAAATTATTGTAATGGGTAACTTGTGAGTGTCTGTGTGGACAATAATTGAAATCTATTAACCTGCACTGAGCCAGGTGGTAGATTATGGTCTGAATTCCCCTCTCAATGAAGGGGACATAAAAGGGCATTTTTTTTGTATCAATGTTATTTTAACAGGTAGTTATTTACTGATAATAAGCATGCACCCATTTATATGTATGAAACAATAGTAGTACCTAATAAAGTAGAGCAGATTATTATGTTATTCTTGAGCAAATCTATCTTCGTATCAAATTACCTACAGGATATTTTTTCATTACATATATTTATTCGCTGTCAATGAACATACAAATAAATGGGGATTGAAATAAAGTTTTTGGTATGTAAGTAAGTAAGTACATAATTTAAGTACTATAAGTTTCAATTGTTTCAGGACAAGCACGATGGGGCCTTGGAGATAGTAGAAACAATAAGGTATTTTAATTTATTGCATTATACATAAATGACTACATAATGGAGTAGCTATACATTATTCATATAGGATATCAGTTAAAATATACAATTTAAGTGTCTATTAATGTCAAAATAACAGAATTTTAGGGTTCCATAGTCAAATTAGGAACCCCCCTAATAGTTTTGCCATGTCCGTCTGTCTGATGTCACAGTCAAATTATTCAGATAATTGATTGCATTTATCTATGATTTATGTGATATTAATTAGATATTAGGGCTAGGCTAGAAGGCTGCAAATTGGCACAAAAATAAAGTTCATGTACCACTACAAAACTGTGCTCTTAAATATTGAAAGCAAAGTTATGCTAGGGTACCTCCCATACTAGGGAAAGATGAGCTAAAAAATTAATAATTACCCACCCTCTTGAGTAGAGTATGGTTGGATAGGTATTTTAAAATAATTTTGGTGTTTTCTTAAAAGTTTTTCAAAATTGATTTCCATTTACGAAATATTGAGCTTCAAAGTGGCATTTTTTATGTGAGTGAGTTTTTTATGTGAGTGAGTTTGCAATTCATCCCATCACTCTTGAACCAAAATATTATTTATTTTATAAAGGCATATTCATTTGAAACAAAAAAAACTTACGTCCAAACAGAGTTACGAACACACACTGCTGAATGTATACTCAGTCTATTCACATCTTAGCTATATAATCATTTAAAAGTATGGCAAAATTAATAAATATTTAAAAGTTACGAAACTCCACCGCATTTGATGTTTCACATTCTAAGCTGGATGTCTAAGGAACTTTATAGTATGCGTGGTCTGCACGCACTTGGCTGGTTTTTACTAACTGCATATGAAAGTATATACTTACAGATTTATTAACAAAAAACAAATTCAACACTTTTGTATGTTAGTTCTGGCTAATCTCCGAAACGGCTGGACCGATTTTGAAGGGACACTCATTGACAGATAGCTAACGATATTGGGAGTATCTTAAGCAATTTTTTTCGAAGTACCAAACAGATGGAGCTGCGTGCAATAGCTTAGCTAGTATTATAATATTAATTGTAGAATTTCTGGAACTTTTGAATCCTTGTGTCTTTTCTCTTTCCACATTACGCCAAATGGTGGTTATAACCCGTGTCAACATTTAGGATACTTTTACCCGGATAAATTATATGGTTCCTGCAGGAATACCAAAAGTCCATTGCATTTCTGAAACCTTGTGTTTACTGGCATTAAGACTATTTGTGTATCTTCCATATTTTTGTATTTTTGACATATTGCACCTCCTGGCTGCATGCTCATCAACCATGAGCAGGATAGAGCAATCATGCGATCTTGAATGGGATGGCTATGTCTAAAGTTGTATCAAAATTCATCATGCACGTAAACAAAACTAGCCATTCACAGGTTCGGCAAGTTTGTATATTTTTAAGACTCCATAGTCCCTTACGAGCAACCCTTATAATTAAATTATAAGGCTTTCTTTTTGATTATACAATGTATTTAAAATGTCCATAACATATTTTTTTTTACATTTTTGTATGCCCTCGTTTGGCTTGCACGCATGACGCGGGAACCACTGGCTAGATACATTTTAACGAGTTTTGGCATGTAGTAGTGCTGGTAATAGTTTATTTATTGTTTACGTAACCGCAGACAAAACATTAATACCTACTTTTTATCCCGGGACCTAGGTTAAAATAGTTCCTCGCGGGAATTTAATAAGGTTCCTTTCGGACAATGTCGAAGACATAGTGCCTACATTGATAGGTATTAAGTTATAAGCCCACTGTCGCGATTATGTATTGTTGAAATTTATTAGACTCTAGTCACTAACCCATGGGCTGGTTGACCGTTAAGATTTTGTCTGTCAACCTCAAACATGTGAAATCGTCATCTCATTAATTAAATGTAAGCCTAAATATTTTATTTAGTGTATCTATATTTTGGATGTTATAATTCGTCATAAATTGAGACTGGCTTGCTATGTTAAACCAATACGGGCTTGTGCAATCGGGATCTCGAGCGAGAGCCTTCACTGTGACCTCTTTACGTCCGGACGCGCTCATTCACCCGTCCGTAACCTTGAAATTGATCCATATTATTTATTCTATAAACAAATAGTTTGAGGTACGTATTAAATATTACTTATGATTAAATGATTTATATTTCTCATTTCGTTTACTTAACGTAGTGCATTTGCGATCATTTCAATAGGCAGGTTCTCCTCTACTGAGGACGTCCAGTACGGTACAGTCTTCTAACCCCTCGTTTACACTGACGCAATACGTACTTGTATTGATTTATCTCTCTGTTGTCTCTTATTTTGAGCTGTCAAGAAATAGACCCAGCTACATAAACCTACCTGTACTGTATGTAACGAATGTAAGCGAGGATTAAAGAGGAGGAAATTACTTACCGTCTTGTGATGTTTTAGTTTTGTTTGTTTGATTGTTAAATAATTAAGGATTTGGTATTGTTGGATACAGATGGGTGTGCGACGATCTACCGGAGATGAAAGCGGCTCTGGAGCACAACATACTGTGCGATTACGACACCCACTCATACGACAGCATGAGATCCCTGTGCGACCGTTTCAACCGCGCCATCGACTCCGTCGTCGCTCTGGTAAGTACCGTAATCGTAATCCATTGTTTAGCCAGGGAATGTCCTGTGCTGGACAAAGGCTGACCCTAGTGACTTTCCCATACGTCGGTCCTCCGCCATTCGCTTACCGACTTCCAACAACGTTTGTGATGTCATCCATCAGTCCCCCTTGTCCAGAGGAATGTCCCATATCAAGTAAATAATGAATTTACTACCCTATATAGGTACTACCTATACCTATTTTAAATATTCAGTCTTAGGGTTCCGTGGTTAGCAGGTGGACTAATTGCGGGAGTTTTTATTTTTTACCTTTTACAAATAATGCATGATTTATTAGCAATGCTCTGTGGTGAATCGCACGCTTTGAAATACAAAGTATGCAGGTTAAAATCAAGGTTTGCACCTCTGGGGTTTTCAATTTCACGTGTGGTGCGAATCTCTTTCCAACGAAGCATATCACTTATCAGTTACTTGACCAGCGTGGCTGGAATGTGCTCGGTTCAAAGGCAATAGGCTTGCCACCTATTAGCTAACATTGGGAATTTAACTTCCGGGAATACAACATAATAAGTACATAATGTCTTGCCCTTTCTGTACAAAAAGGACTGAACTGTCTCACAACAATAATAACTAATCCTCTGTAACGGCTCCGTTATTTTTAATAATACAGTTTGTTTTATGATAGGACGCAACAAAGTTAGTAAAAAAACTTTTGTCCTACCTGAAATTGTGTCGCACCAAGTTACCCAGCCGACTCATTGGGGAGCGGGTAGTAAAGACTACCTATTTTATGAATGACAAACAAAGTCCTTTGACACATAATTCACTGAGTAGGAAAGTAGTACCTACCTTTAGTTCAGTCTTAATATTCAAGATGCTTCTCCTCAACTTCAATACATAATATTTGAAAATGGAAATAAGTAGCATATTCAAACATTTTATTACTTAGTATTTATTTATAAATGACGGTGATAAAACGGACTTTATTGATCACCAGTAAACAATAATTACACTTGGCGTATTCTTGTGGCGGAAACTTACGTCTTCAATGTCACCTTAACCTATTTATAGCCAGCCACTAATACTTTACTTCTGCTTTCGCCACACTTTGTTTTACCATTTCAATATTGCCAAGAAAATTATGTAGGATCTGGTCATATACTCACAAAAACTTTCCGTGTGAGACCCATTTGCATATCGTAACAAATTATCTATTTGTAGAGAGGTGACATTTTTGTCTTATCAATGTCGGCTTCATAGAGAATTTCAATTCCAGTAGCAGTGTCTACATATTCACTTTAACAGGGAACAAAACAAATAAATTCATGTTACTCATCGATACATGACTAGGGCCTAATGAGTGACCCTGAGGTTGGTATCTATCCACAATACATAAGGTAGATAACCGCTTATGTACCTATATTCCGTAGATATTGATGAAACCATCAACATAATACCAAATGAAAAAAATATTCCTGATTTGTAATTTATAGAGATTACATATTTCTTATTGCTACAGATGTGCTATAAATACCTACTTTTATTGAAACAGGTAACGCGGAAAACGCAATTATCTCCTTGAAAATGTTTATTTTGGTAGAGCTTATAGCCAAGCCAAACGTTGAATCAGCTAGCTAGAAGCAGCGGGCATACCGCGTAGTGTAGCATGTGCGAAACGGTGCGGTGAATGTGGGCCAGTAAGGGGCAATAGAGGAGAGTGGGGCGCGGGTTGCAGGAGGGAGACACGAGGGCCAAGATGGCGGCGAGGACGCAACGATCGATGTCCGCAGACGCCGCGCGAGGCTAACTCTATTTATACACGTTGCATACCATTTTCACTAGGTATGACTTGGAGGAACTGCCTATTTAGATTGTTATCTTCTTACATGCAAACGACAACGTGTCATTCGCATGTTTGTGGAGAGGCTATTTGATAATAATTTTATTTTCTAATTTCTATGTCTTCTGATAGGTATGTTGTCCAGTTTAGACGGAAAAAAGACTCTACCTAGGTATTTCGCCTCTATCTATCTGTAATGCATTGGTCCTGTATTTATTTTTATGTACCAACAGTCACAGCATCATTATCCCATTAAATGTTACAAAAAAAAACAACGATAGGTGCTAAAAGACCGAAACATTTTTTTTTTATTTGGCTGTTTGCTTGTGATTAAGGCAAGGACGTGCCTTAGAAAATCAAAACCTACCCTTATTTAAGTGCTTGTAGGTTGATTTCAGTTTGCAGAAGTATGGGTGATAGGATCCATTCTGCATCTACCTTATTCAATGAAATACATAACATTCTTACGAATGTTCTGCTGTTGTTATCTGTTGTCAGATTCAGTTCGCATCTTCTTACCTATGAATACGATCATTAATATTATCCCTAAATATAAATTTATATTTATATGCACGTTTAGTTATGTAGAACTATGTATATCAGATATACTATAAATAAATATATTTAAAGTTTGTAAATAAGTTTGTGTCTATTATTGCGGTATGATGTCACTTGCTGTTTGCAATGCCCCGTTTGGTGTGAGGTCTGGCATACAAATTATGACAGCCTAAGGCCGGGCGCAGACGTTGTGTTTTAGTTATTCTGATTTCCATTTCAATAACATACAAGCAAAATAATTAATTACGAAATCTGCACTTTAATGCTTAAACCTGAATTTATCTCAAACAAGAAATGACACCTTAAATAATAAACAAAATAATGTAGGTACATTATAATAAAAAAACGTAATATCATTCATATAATGATGAATGAACGGAATGGATCAATGACTATCGCTCGGTAATCGCTGGAGTTGGGTAAACATTATCAGGAGGAAACCTGCATTTTTGAGAGGACCTAACCAGTTCTCGAAAGATGCCGTCAACCGGCACTGGGCCAGTGGGGTGGAGTATGTTCTAAATCCCCTTTGCGATCGACACTAATAAAATAAACCGCTGTTATGTTCGTAAATATGACATGAAAAAACTTAAATCGTCGACATTTTAAAGTTTAATGACCTTGCTTGATCCATCTTGATTACGTTTACATAGACAAGTTTAGAGGTTTTTACAATAAAAATATTTATTTAAGAAAAAGCCTACTTCCATCATGGACCATTCTCAATTCTGTCACCATGAGCGTACCGTACTATTTGAAACCTGGCATAATATCTGGAGCATTTCATAGCTGACTTTTCTTTTTATTCCGAACATTGTAATTATATGAAAGGTACGAAACTGCATGTGTGTTTGTTCAACACACTTGCTTGAGTGATATTTTTTTCGTGTTGTCCATCGACTTGGTCTGTGTAGTGTAAGGAATGGGCTCGACTACTTATTGCATAATGTCCATTAAATTCTTGTTATTCGTCAATTATCAATCATATTATATGTATTATTATTATTTTTAAAATAATGTACACGAAGAGATAATCTAATACAATACATAATGACATACTGTATGAACCACATGGTTGATAGCCATGGCTGGCTTTAAAATTGCGCGTAGGATGACCCAATAATGTATTTAATCTTATACTAAAGTGAAAGTGCTAATAGTATAAAAAAATAACACTGTGAGAACAAATGTAGATCAAACTCTTCTTTTACGAGTTCTTGATGCGAAATTAATATTTATAAAAATCATTAAGATTAAAAATATTATTTGCATAAGTAATTATTTACTCTACTGTAGTGTGGACATTTGTGGTTTAGCCACTTTATGTTGCCTCCACCGCCTCGAAATGTGCACCAGCCCCAAAGTATTTGATACATTTCCTAATTAGCCTCTATTAGCATACGATACTTACATATTTGGTTAAAGGACGACTGGACTGCGAATCGTATTGTTATAGAGAGGTGGCACAGCACGGGCCACTTGCGGGGGCGTTGACCGCAATATTGAGCGAACGCGAATGTCTCACGTAGTGTTAATGACCTTTTTTTTCGGCTGCGCCAGCGTCTTCTCCGTGATGAAGCTATGACTGATTTTAATGTAGTTTTGATTCTAATTTGTCATCTATGAGTTTGTTCAAATGATATTATCACAGAAATATAGTTTTACTTCTTTTATTCGTTTAAAATCTTAAAATATACATTTGTACAGTTAAAACATAGAAATAAAATATATTTTTTATTATTTTGTTTAGTTTAATAATTACAATAATGTAACAAATTAGGGTGTAAGATGATCATGACCGACTATACGAATTTTAGCTTAATGTTACCTATTTTCTGTTAAGTAAGAAGTACACATTCTGTAGCATACTAGGATTTTTTTATTTGACATAGTTCAATATAATAAAAGCATATTGTGAAATTTCCAAAGTTAATATTGTGGGGTAGATAATATTCTCCATAATAATAATAATATGAGTATTATAAGTAATTTTAACTATGATTCGGAATGTAGGTAATTATTTAATTAACCAAATATTTATTTTATAAAAAATATTGACATTATGTTGTCGTCTTCCATTTGATCCGTCCGTAGATAAAGCATTCCTTACCTGCACGGCGTGTTAACCATAATATTAGTAAACGGTATGTTACCGCATGCATTGCGCTGAATTAACCGTGGGGGCCGCTTTCTAATTTTCACCGAGCAAGTAGATAGTTGCTGTGACGTAACGCTTGGCGTCATATGGACTGTTTGGGCAGCGGCAACCGCCCGGCTCGCTGCGAACCGATTGCATTACCGCATCACTCAATGCTTCGAGATGCCTTGAATGAGCATGGCGTCAACTGACGTCACTATTCTATAGACCTAGGCATACATTAATTATTTTAATTGTTAATATGGTAAATATGGCTTATTTTATGTAATTTTTATTTTCAGTTTTGTTTTAGGTTTCTTGGAATAATCTGTCCTTATCTTTACCGTAACTTGGCACGGCAAAACAACATCTATTTGTATTGTTGTGTCTATTTGTTTGCCGTACAAAATAAAGACATCATAAATCGGTGTAAATGTTTCGTCAGTGTACGTAGGGTTACAAATACGAGACTTATATTCATTGTAATCTGCATGGTTTGTTAAACTTCAGATACAGTTTTTTTTGCATGTAATGGCTACTACTCATGACTTTATAATAATGTTTACATTACGAGAGTATGACATATACATAATGTATTGACGAGCTTATTATAATTATTGTACTGGCACGTAGTTACCTACTTCGCATATGATGATAGACTTGAAGTGTTTATTGAATCGTATACAACTTAACCTATACAAGGTAGCGAGATAACGTAGTAGATAGATAACTAATTTGTTTCTGTTTATGTATCTACTTTGATAAATATTTGACGACTGTAAATCAGGTCACTTTTCATTCTATGCTAATGAATTTTTGTCCAAATCAAGATTCATGTGGATACTTTTAGTTTACTTGCTAAGTAATAAATTTAAGAAGTTAGACAAGGACAGATCCGAAATGGGTAATAGCAGTTTGTATTATTCTCTAGACTCTTAATGCATCAATGTTTTTGTATAATATGTTATATATAATAATATGTACCTACTATCTACTATTATTGGTAACTACTATCTCCCCATGTGGAAGATAAGTACCCACTAGCAATTTTATCATGCAAAGGCAAGTTCCATTAAGTTATTTTGGTACCTATCTACCTACATACACTACACTTTATTATAATGAATGAGTGTCAGTGACCATAAACAGAAGTTATAAAACTCCCCAACAAGGTCACGCCCGCGTCTCCTCTACCTGAAAGTTGGCATTCCTCTCAGTAATTAAACAAAAGTAGTATTTTTCCTACACTGTCCGACATTTATGAACAGTGGTTCCGTTAATGTTGAAAGGCGAATTAAGAGAGTTAAAATATTCGTTAAAGAATTCGTTAATAGATCTTAGCTTTGAAACGTTGTTGAAGAAACCTCATAATAATTGTAAAATACTGAACTGTAGTTTTTTTACCTTCTTGCACTTTCCAGGAAGGGTAGGCCCTATAGATTTCTAATAAATATGGAAAAATGGCTGTTACATAGGAACATAGCGAAACTAAATGGATTCTTTAGTCTTCTTGCTAAAATAAGCCTTGAACTGTATGGGAATGAATATGGAAACATGAGTTTGGACATCAACCAATATAAACCGGGCAGGAAGGCCCCATGCAAATGATTTCAGTTATAATTTAGGTGATATTTCCATCTGCACATTATTTTCTACCACCCTGCGGACAAAATGAAATAAAGTTATATCTTATCTCAGTTTCTAAATAAAAAGGTAATATCTATCGACTGTATTATTCCTTGCGGCAAAAACAACTTTTAACATAAGTTCTTGGAGTTTTTTATGCATATTTTTTCCTTCTGTATTATTATAATGTTATTGACCTCTAGCTATTAGTTCATAGCATCAGGTTTATACCTACTCATAAGTTGCTACATTTATCAAACCTTGAACCGCGAATCCGACTCAAGGCCATCGACATTGCTTTTAAATGACGCATAATTTGTCCGTATCGATAGGTCATTTTGCCATGTTCGCAAAGTCAAGGCTTTAAAATTACTTTTTCATTACTCATACTCTGAAAGTAGGTCTGAAGTTGCCTGAGAAGCGGGTTGAAAGTAATACTTTTCAGGCCCGGGAGTTTCGCTTTCAACTGACAGCTGTCAAATTATTAAAAAAAAAACTAGTTCCATTTTCACATTTCTATGGAACCATGTTCAAACTTTTTCTACAGTCACTCAATTACAGCACGATGTAAAATTGAAATAACATAAAGTTAAGTATTAATTAAAGAATATATATTTTTAAATGACTTAATTATAATTTAGTTTCAACAATTTCTTTAATATAACATAGATTTGGGCAAAATATTTAAAGATGAAAATGAAAAATAATGGCTAAATAATGAAGTTGGCCGGCCAACGAAAAAAAAAACAAAATAGGCGGCAATCTGATTTTTTTTTTTCGAGTTGTAGTGTATTGTTTATACTTCCTTGTATTATTTATTTAGCCAATTCCTGTTTTTATTTTTATTTTCCTTGCATTCGTAATAAAAAGCACAGTGTTAACCTCGGGTGAAAGATTTATTTTGTCCCTCGAACTATTAGCGCCCTCGCTACGCTCGGGCGCCAAACCCCGTCTCGGGACACAATAAGTAACTTTCACCACTCATGTAACAATGTACTATTATTAAAAAGTTAAAAAATATGTTTACTGGCTCGTAGGTTGACAATATTTACACCTATGCATTTTTTTTCTAAATAGTACAAAATTTTTTGATAGCACTTTGAGATTGCGTTATTTTATCATACGTAAACATAGGTCAATTTTATTCAACAAGTACATATTTCCCTATTTAAATATCCACTATAATAGATGACTTATAATTAATAATAATAATAATTTTAACCCTTTTGACGTCCCACTCCTGGGCACGGGCCTCCCCTCAACACGAGGGGGATTCAGGCCATAATCCACCACGCTGGCCCAGTGCGGGTTGGCGGATTTCACATGTCTTTCGAAAATTGGTTAAATCTTCTAAGACATTCAGGTTTCATCACGATGTTTTCCTTCACCGTAAGCAAGTGATAAACATATTATAGAAATTATGATTCGCACATAGATTTCGAAAAATCCAGAGGTTCGAGCCGGGGTTTGAACCCGAGACCTGGCAGCCCGCAAGACGCGTGCTTAACCAATCGGCTATCACTGCTATAGATGACTTACTTACCATGGAACCCTAAAATAAATACAGATCAATATGTATTCATAAATTATATTTTTATAGGGATGATTATTGCATTATAATATTGTCATTCTATTTTCAGGAAAAAGGTACTTCATTACCAGCACAGAGGCTAAACAAGTACCCGTCGAGAGGATTGCTGAAACACATACTACAGCAGACTTATAACCAAGCAGTATCTGACCCGGATAAGCTCAACCAATATGAACCCTTCTCACCTGAGGTTGGTGCTTCAGTTTTATATCAGTCCCATGATTTAATCGCATATTGTTAAAAACTTTTTTGAAAAAAGCTCCTTTTTATTTTAGGGTTCCAAAGTCATTATGAACCCTTATTCAAATGTTGGCTAGTGGCCATTACCGTAATACGATACCATATTTTTTTCTCTTCTGAATACTGCGATTTTGTCATTATGAGTTTCTCACATTATGCGTCTCCGGACGTCTTGCGTGTCTGACCATTTGCGAATCTGTAATTATTTTTTTACTTCAGAATTATGTAAACTTTATAATAAACATTCAATTTCTGTAAATAGGTATAGTTTAAATAATCAGGTGGTGGTTCATGCTTATTGATTCGTTGTTTGTAATATCGACAGGTATATGGTGAAACATCATACGAGTTGGTGTGCCAGATGATAGATCAAATTGATATAACAGCTGAGGATGTGTTCGTGGACTTGGGCTCGGGCGTGGGGCAGGTGGTGCTACAAATGGCGGCCGCTACACCTTGCCGCGTCTGCCTCGGAGTCGAGAAGGCGGAAGTTCCTAGCAAATATGCCGAGGTAAATTTATCCTTTCCTCACTATTGTGTATGATATAAAATAAATTAAAATATGTTTAGCTACCTTAACTTGAATCATTATATTTATTGCAGAGTATGGATTGTCACTTTAGAATGTGGATGAAGTGGTATGGCAAAAAGCATGGAGAATATAAATTAATTAAGGGTGATTTTTTGTTGGATGAACATAGAGAGAAAATAAATGCTGCAACCATAGTGTTCGTTAACAACTTCGCATTCGGACCGAACGTAGACCACCAGCTAAAGGAAAGATTTGCAGATTTAAAAGATGGAGCTAAGATTGTGTCGTCGAAGAGCTTCTGTCCGCTCAACTTCAGGATAACGGACAGGAACCTGAGCGACATCGGGACCATCATGCACGTCAGCGAGATGTCTCCGCTGAAGGGATCCGTCTCCTGGACGGGGAAGCCAGTCTCTTACTATTTACACATTATAGATAGGACCAAATTGGAGAGATATTTTCAAAGACTGAAAAATCCGAAACTCAAGGTCAGCAAAAGGGTCTGTTCCAAAAACTTATATATAAACATTTTTACCATGTATGAAATATGCACAATCATTGTTATTGCACTATTATTATTTAATGCTAATATTTATATCTTGACTTGAACATGAGTAGGTTTGGCAATTTAGAATTGTAGAATATATTTTTGTAATAGTACAAATCTCATGAGTACTTTGTGCCAGCCTATTAGGTATATTTTATTTCTTTGATAACTATTGATTAGATAAACATATAAACGCACAATAGTGAACAATATAAATATAATAATCAGCACAAATGAAAATAATATTCAATGAATGTTTGTTACTATGTGTTCTGTTTATTTACTTTTTTGTTTAGCCTATGGGTCTTTCCCACTGCTTTGCCTAGGAGTTAACATAAATAGTATTTATTTTAAAAAAATAGTTTTTGACTTAAGAATGTAGATGATCATTATTATTATTACTCCACGAGAATATTAACAGTATATTCCCATTTTATATATAAGGAGATAAGTTTCATATAGGTATAGAATGCATGTACTTATTGTATTAACGTTAATTATTAAGAACGAGATTCAGAAGTTCTGCACAGTTTGATCAACAAGTACTCAAGTGTTTAACCGGACAGTACTCTGACCATTTGATATCAGAAATTCTGAGGTCAATGTTTATCATTATTTTAGCGAACTAGAAGTTGATATTTATTGATGTAAATAAGCTTGATGGACTACTTTAAGCCGCGAAGCTTCCACGTGCAACAGCAGATGCTAAACTCATTTAAAAAAAAATGCGATTAAAAACTGTATTTATTAATTATAACAAGTGGGATTATTAAGTGAAACTCTGGACAGCCTAGAGGATTTGTTAAATTACCCATTCTCGCTGAGGTCACTGTCATTGGTTTCAAACATGTTTAATGATAGGGTTGTTTGGTTGAATTATAATGTTGTATGTTATGAACATAGGGCTCACAGAACGGCTGTGAGGAGGGTGAGAGTAGCGGCAAGCGGCACCTGAGCGCGCCGCCGACGCGCCAGCCCACGCCCGACCTGCTCAACGGCAACAGCAACCACAGCACGGGCTCGCTGCCCGAGCGCAGGAGGAAGGTAGCGCGCCCTAGGACTGTCAGGTGATCCCATTACAATTTGAACCATTTACACAGTTTTGAAGAGCGCATATCTATGTGTTATTCTCAATATCGATGAATCTACAACACTTATTTTTATTGATCTTACATAAGGCTATGCAAAATACACGTATTTTAACAAAGGGATTTTTTATTCGATATACTTACAGATATTTACAGGTTTTGCACCATACGAAATGAATGCGTAAGTTAAGTGATTGTGTCTTAAAGATTTATTAATATAACACGCGTCGGTGTAATTTACGCTTTCCTTGAGATTAGGGGGTGCTCAGTGGAGAAGGCTATATGCATTTTTATTTTTTTAGTTTTCATACTTATTTGAAAAACCTTGTAATTGTCCTGTATTGCGGTCCTACAAGCACTCCACTACTCCGCATGGTACGTTTCCCGGCTTCCTACCGTCGTCGTCTGCGTCATCGGCGAAATAGGCGTTCGTAACCAAACTCGTTCGTGTACTGCTTTAAATACGTGTCTGAATCTGAAAATTTAACTGTGTTTTGTTTCCAGGGGGGAGAACGGGCGGACGCGCGCGCGAGCCGCGGTCGCGAAGAGACGCGTGGTGCGGCGCTCCAGCGACGAGAGCGACGAGGAGTCCAGCGGCACCGACGACGCGCCGCCCGGGCCCGAGCCCGCGCCGCGCGAGTGGGGCGCGCCCTGGGCCAGCTCCTCCGACTCCAGTCAGTACCCGCCCGCTAGCTGTTATAATATTTATATTAATATCTACTACCCTTTGTAATTATTGAATATAAGCAACTGGCGATTAAAAAAAAATTACATGTAAAAAGACAAGCCCGCTGAGTTTCTTGCCGGATCTTCTCAGTCGAGGTCGCGTTCCGATCCGGTTGTAGATATAAAAAAAAAATATATGTTAAATTGACAATATGTAAATGCCCCCGTAGGCCTAAACAAAATAAACGTTTTGAATTTTTTGAATTTTAGCCGGGCCGCTGCACAGACCCCGCGGTCTACCACGACCACAGATATCGATTTACATAGATAACGCTATTTGTATTGAAGCCAAGCGTGCCGAATTTTTAACACCTCCTGTGACGTCACAGCCGAAATTTAGTGACGGGAAATCCAAATCAATTCAAAGACACCGATGCCGCCGATGCCCTCCACCCGCTACGATTCTCTAGAGTGATTATCTCGCTCATACTCATATTTTTATATCTGTGGTCCCGCTCGCTAACAAGTTAGCGGCGAGCAAACGTTGACGCTTGGTCGGGGTTCGGACACGCGAAGTACTTGCATTTGCGTTATCTATGTAAATTTAAATCTGTGACCACCACCGACGAGAAGCCATACGAAATGATAATAATGCTCGAATTTATGTCGGTCGGGCGACCACTTTAAAAATTCTTCGTATATTCTGGGTCGGGAACTTTGATGATATTTAAAAATGAATGAAGAGGAAACGTTAAAAAGTAATATGAATTTTCGTATCGCGTGTCGTCGGGCGCGGTATAGCAAGAAAGCGACGTCCTCGCCGCTCTGCCCGTTGTAAAACCGACTAGCGGCCCGCCCCGGCTTCGCACGGGTACATTGCGGTTACATTATTCGAGTTTTAGTAAGGATCCCTAATTTTTTTTTAAATTATAGCCTATGTCACCCGGGGATAGTGTAGCTTCCCAACAGTGAAAGAATGTTTCAAATCGGTTCAGTAGTTTCGGAGCCTATTCATTACAATCAAACAAACAAAGTTTTCCTCTTTATGATATTTTTTTTTTGTTTTTTTTCCGGGCCTTACGGCCCGGCCGCGTTCACCTCTGATATGGGGGTCAGAGACCTTACTTAACACGTTATTAATAAATGTACAAAACTTTTTATTATAGTAAAAACACAGTATTTAAAAAGACATTTTCTCGAAAGGCGAGTAAAAAGTACCAATAAAATATATTTCTCAAAAGGAGTAAATATAAAAACTTATCAATATATACAAAAATGGGACAGCGCCTCTTTATGATATTAGTATGATGTGAGCCAGTGCCTGTGTGCGCAGACCGCAGCCGGCGGGCGGGCGGCAAGCGCAGCGCCAGCGCGGGCGGCGGCGCGGCCGCGGGCGGCGCGCGGCGGCGGGCGGCGCGGGCCAAGCGCCGCCGCGCCGCGCCCGCCGCCATCGCCGGCCTCGACCTGCTGCACTCCACCACGCTCGCATCCACTATACACAACGGCGCGGTCAGTACCAACACGACCGCTTCGATCCCTAAATTAATATCTTCTGATCATACCATACGTTTTCTGGTTAAACCGCAAGGTTCCGATGGAGGAGCCACCGTTAAATGTATAATAATAATAATATATCGCCAGACTGACACTCAAACTGTATGGTACCAAAATAAACAATGCTTGTACAATGGACCGGGGGCGATCCCAGTAACACTCAGACCAGGGAAAATTATGAAAAGGCCGAAATTGAAATTGAACCCGAACCACTATGTGCAGTGAGCCGAACGAGCGTCCTACGATCGAACCACTGCGCTAAGCGATCGTCAAATGTATGAATAATGGGAGCAGTCATAATTGCCTCCTTCGTTACGTCGGCTAATAGCTACGGCGGGGGAAAATTTGGGTTTTTCGAGGAATAAACGGTCTCGGCGCATCACACGGGCCTGTTTCCGATATTGCACTGGAACGCCCATGTTCCCCTATTGAGTTGGCCGCAATATGCGAGCCGAGTGGCGCAGTGTGGAGGATGTAGCTGGGTCGTGCGTGTCAGGTGACGGCGCCGCCGCCGGGCTGCGTGGAGCAGCGGCTGTCGGCGCTGGGCGTGCAGCTGCAGCCGGCCGAGCGCCTGCACTCGGAGCTGGACATCCCGCGCTCGCCGCACACGCCCTACAGCCTGCAGCTGCTGCTCGACATGTTCCGCGACCAGTACCTCGCATTCATCCAGCGGATGAACACGCCCGAGTACGCCGCGGAGATACGACACCAGATCGACAAGGAGAAGGTTCGATTTGTCATTTACTAGCGACCCGCCCCGGCTTCCGACGGGTGCAAGAAAACTCTCAAATTATCAGTGGCTCTCTACTATATTACGCATGTCATTGTACTATAAACCTTCCTCTTGATCACTGTATTAAAAAAATCCGCATCAAAATCCGTTGCGTAGTTTTAAAGATCTAAGCATACATAGGGATACACAGCGGGAAGCGACTTGGTTTTATACTGTGTAGTGATTTAAGTCGAGGGGATATTTTTTACATCTCTTCAGATACGAGCGAGTATAACTTCATTTATATTTTATTGGACACAGGAGAGAAACCAGAAACTTAAATCGCGGGCGTCTCAGTTAGATAAACAGATCAACGTGCTCATCAGTGACAGTGTTGCGTTGCTGAAAGCGCGCATGAGCGAGCTAGGCATACACGCCAACAACACGGTGGACCTGCTGGCGAAGGCGAAGGAAATAGTCGGCAGGCATAAGGAACTGCAGAGCAAAGCTAGCAAGTTGCAAGCTCAGGTATTTTATCGTTGTGTTTTTTATAATTTTAAATTGACCAACATATCGCTAGGCACAGATTATCAAATGCTAATTATCTCAAAAATTGCATGGCTATATTTTTTTCTTCTACTTTGGTTATAATACTGTGGTATTTTAGGTGAATAATATCGAGGCTGAACAAGCGATGCTTGTGAAACAAAGGACGTTTGAGATAACAGAAAAGTATCGTCAGTTAGGGCACATACCTCCGGACGCCGAGATCACGCAAAACATAGCTCACGATTGTATTTTGAAAGAAATATCGGCCACTCTAGCTCATAGGAAAAGGTTACACGCTCAGGTGGGACATCTTCAGAACGAAATCATCCAAATGGAACGGGCCGGCGAACAGAAGGCGGTGACGTCCAGCGTGCCCGTCGCGACCGTCAAACCACACTCGGTCAACTCTAAACCGAGGAAATCCAGAGAGCACAGGTCGCGGTCGCAGGAGTGGCCCGACGTGCCGGACGTCGGCAAGATTGAAGAGCAGAACCCCGAGATCCTCGCGCAGAAGATCCTGGAGACGGGCCGCCAGATCGAGGCCGGCAAGATCACCAAGCCCAACGTCATCGTCAACGGGTACGCGCGGGAGCCCGACCAGCCGCGCCACGCCAAGCCCGCGCCCGTGCACCGCGCGCCGCCCCAGCCGCCGCGCGCCGCGCCGCCGCCCGCCGCGCTGCGCCGGGACCCCGGCAAGCCGCAGAAGCCGCTCAACGTCGTCGGCAAGGTGCAGGAGTCGCCCAAGGTGATCAACTTCGAGGACCGGCTCAAGAGCATCATCACGTCCGTGCTCAACGAGGACCAGGAGCAGCGCAAGGCGTCGCGGCCCGCGGCGCCCGCCCACACCTACCCCAACGGGTACGCGCGGCCGCCCGTGGCCGCCGCCGCGCCGCAGTTCGCGCGCGGCCAGGCCGCCGCCTACGCGCGGGCGCGCGACTACCGCCGCGAGCGGCCGCCCTACGAGCGCCGCGACGCGCCGCGCCTGCCGCCGCTGCCGCCCCTGCCGCCGCCCGACCCGCGCGCGCTGCACGCGCCGCAGCCCGACTACACGCAGGTACGGCACACTATATAATCTCAACAGTTTTTTTCTATGGCCAATACAGCACTTGTGAATGGGCAGAATCCATCATCGATTCGAGATGGTCTATCCAATAAAAGAGCCAAAAAAAAAAACAGTGTCACTCAGTCCGCTTCGACCACATCGAAATTCACTCTTATAATACAATTACAATAAATTTCTGTGCTTAATTGAAGATCCGCAGTGATAGGCCTGACACGAACATTGTTTATTATTTATTCATTACATAGAAATAGTATCTTTCGTACACGGTCCGGCGTCGAACATTACTCTCCTGGAACGTCACCTCTGCGATATACGACGCCAAAATAGCGAGACATGTAGGCGTGTTATCGAGATGTGTGGTTCCTTGGGGCCGGTGGTGACGAGCGTGTGTGGCAGGTGTCGCCCGCGAAGCTGGCGCTGCGCCGGCACCTGTCGCAGGAGCGGCTGGCGGCGCCGGGCGCGCGCACCATCGGCGACCTGGTCAACGGCGAGATCGAGCGCACGCTGGAGATCTCCAACCAGAGCATCATCAACGCCGCCGTCAACATGAGCGCGCGGTACAACGAGCCCGCCGCGCCGCACCAACCGCTCGAAGGTCAGTCCATATATGACAGTATACCTTTACGAAAGTTTCGAAAGATCTGCGACGTTGAATTGTCGAATAGTTGCAAAATTCTCTTATCTATATATTAATACGTGAAGGAAAAACTTTCAAACGCTTAATACGAAAATAGCGCGGACAAAGGAGTATGAAATTTGGCACACTTATGGTTTATTTATATAGAGAAGGAGTGCAGAATGCTAATATTTTTATATTATAATACTTAGAAATATATTAAAAGCTATAAATAAAACATTACACACTCTACCATGAATTGACACACACAATTGTGACGTCCTCACCGACTGACTGACTGACAAACGGTGACAGTCTTTGGAGGGCAGGACATCCATAGTGCATGCATTCTGCATGCCAGTATCAAAGAGTCTTTGACAATAAAACCTTAATGACGTTTAAAATTTAAATAAACTATGATCAAATTTCGACCATTACAACGGGAATACCTTGAATATACAAATATTAATGTTCGCAGGTCTGGCGGCATGCCTGCAAGCTCGCGTGCTAGCCTCCGAGTACTGGCGCGGACGTAACGGGAACGGCAACGGCCCGGTCGCCGGCGGGGGCGGGCCGCCCGCCGACGCGGACGAGCCGGGCCGCCGCCGCACGCCGCCACCCGACCCGCACTCCAATACTTCCACGCCGCTCGTCGACGAACTACCTGACGGCGCGCGTTTGCAAGGTAAGGGCTTTTAATATTTATAATCGATAAATACCATTTATGACTTTCAAAATTGAGGCCAATGCCAGTATTCATAAATTTCAATAAATGGTTAAGGTGATATATTTACAATATATACGCACCCGTGACTGACTCTGGTTTTATAACGGGAACGATAGAGAAGTAACTCACGGTCTTTCCTCTTACAGAGGGCGAAGGCGGCGAGGAGGTCGACGAGAGCAAGTGGCAAGACCGTATAGCCTTTCGCTTCGATCAGATAATATCGTTCGCGTCCACCGCGATGGAAGATAAGCGGCGGCGCTCCGACGAGGCGTGCAACACGTCGCCGGATTCGGGCATCGGGCACGGCGAGGCGGGCGCGGCGGGGGCGGGGGCGGGGGCGGGCGCGGGGGCGGGCGCGGCGGCGGCGGGCGGCGCGGGCGCGGGCTCGCCGCTGCCAGCGCACTTCAAGAAGCGGTTCTTCCGGCGCTCGCGCTGGGGCGCGTGGGGCGGCGCGCCGCCCGCCGTGGACTGGGAGCGGCCGCCCATGTGACGCGCGCGCGTGTAGCGGCCCGCCGCCGGCCGCGTGCCGCGTCCGCCGCCGCCGCCCCGCCCGCCCCGCCCGCCCCGCGGCGGCGACATTGTATCTTATGTAAATAGGGTCCGCCGTCGCGTCCGCGACCGCGTCCGCGCGATGTAATTATGTATATTGTTGAGTTTATTATAATTTTAGATCATGTAATTATTTAATCGCAGCCCGTCGCCGCTCCGCTCGGCGCCGGGCGTCCGCGCCGCGGCGGATCGCGTCTCGTGTGTTCATTTAGGTCCTAGAGTCTGAGATACGTGATTCGGTGACGACGCGGCGGATCACTCGCGCCGGTCGTTCAATGGATGTTTGTCGTTTTATGTGTTCCGTTTGTCGATGTTTACGGAGATTCCGTCTGAATAATGTTGATCATTTCTTTGGGAGGTCTTAATTTTAATCATTGTACTTACTTGTGTCGAGTTCGCATAGATTAGGGCGTTCTTTAGTGAATTATAGCGCAATTATAGTAACGACGATGAATCGAGAGCTGACTCGGTGTTTGCTCGTTTCAAGCGTCGATCGTCCTGTGATACGCGAAGCACCATTATTGTTATCTTTTCATTATCGATGTAAAAAACGAAATTTAAATGAATTCGTATATTTAAGAACGGGACTTTGATGATGACCACTTTAGATAATTCGTTAGACTGTAAAATGAATTCATAAAAAAAATATCGTCTGTGAACCTGGTCCTAAGCTGACATGCAGGCCACGAGGTTACTAACAACAGTGGGGTTTTATTTGAATTCCTAAAAGTTTATATTTCAACTTACCGATTTAAAAATGTTGCACTGTTGTAATCTAACTTCATCATAGTATGTACATACCTAATAATGACGGTCACAGATTCAGATAAATCATACTGTTCGTTTTTGGTGGCGCACAACCGCATTAGCCCGCATATCATCGAATGCGAGCCCATCGAATGTGGACAGGTAAACTAGACGGCGAAATAGAACATCGACCAATAAGACGTTATACCAAGGTTTAAACTTATTTTTATAATACCTACCTAGTCGCCCGCTCTATTTATCTGTTTACTCGCACAGCACGATGCCTTATGATTAGTATAATGTTCTGGTTGCATCATCAGTTCATCATGTATTCGCATACAAAAACTTTTACACATACAATTTTTATACTCAATATTTCACTCGAATACAGCATGATGATAAATCAAAATAAAACCGTTATTGTAAAATTGCTCGAACTCAAATACTATAAGACGTGATAATTAAAACTATTATGTAGTTTTGTTAATATCTGACTGACACAAATCAGTTGCGAAAAATTAAGGTTGTTGAAACTGTAGCCACAGCGCAGGTGATACCACAACGGTATCCGGCCACGCCTATTTTTTCTGGCTGTATTGTACATACCGCTACTGCGTATGGGATCGTATAATCAACAAGAAGGATCTACATTAGACTGTAGTTAATATTATATTACTTTAGACGTGTTCTAGCTCTATTCATAGGACCAAAGAAAGTTGTGGCTACATGCCTAATTATTATATCCCTGTATTGACCTCAAACACTGCGCTCCCCGCTTCCCCCATTATGTATTTCCGCGACTATGGTACGCAGATGTAACTATAATCCCTTTATTCTGTCCGTCAACCGCAATATTTATATTTAGAATACATTTACTATTGACTAATATAGCAACTGCACCTTAATATAAACTAATATTTATGAGCTTTTTAAATGACCGACTCCGGAAGACTGGCCTCACCAAATTGCGAGCGGGATTGGTTGAATGCATACAAGTAAAATACAATAATTAGTATAACATTTCTCATTCTGACGTTAATATACCGTTCCTCTTCAAAGGTGAAGTTGCTATATTTGAACTGGTTTCAGTTGCACGCGTTTCAATGTTATTGTGTACTCTCATTTCATGTGTATATTCAGAAACATTTATAAAAACATATTATTATCGACATTAATCCTTAGTAACCCTATTTAAGCTTAGAAATTACACATATCCGCGTTCCTTTGGGGTTTAAAGTTACTTATTTATCCAATTTAGGTGACGAGCCACATGCACGGTCATAGAATAATATAGTACATTTTAATAGAAAACGGTCGAAACGGCACAAACGGCGGCTTATACACAGCCGCTCACCGCTAAAAGGGACTTGCGTCAACCAGGGTTGGCAAGAGTCATTTAGTAACTGGAGGGTTATGGTTTACACCGTGTTACGCAAGTGGGCTTGAGCGTTCCTTGGTAAACAACTCACTGGGCCGCGTAAAGGACGCGCGCGTCTTGCAGCCAATCCGGATTTTTCTATGTAAACAACTTACTGTATGATTTATATACTGTGCCTCAAGTAACTTAGGAATAAACTTTTTTTCGCTCATGACGATTATCCGCCTCTTAGGAATAAGATGTAACAGAAATAAGCAATTTGTTATGTAAAGGGGTTTCTAAAGTAATCACTGTTGATATTGAACCACTTCTGATTTATATATCGGGCACTTAAATAGTGTCTGTATTTATGTTTGAGTTCTGTCTATACCAAAAGTAAGAGTGTTTAATCGAAGAACCGACTTACACCTTTAAAAAAACCGTTTTTAATTTAAAATAACATACTAGTTGTTATATCAAACGATCTTCCATTGTTATATGACGTTGAAGTCGCAAGATCGTAGGTTCCAACCTGCGAAATGAGATTCTGATAATGTTGACTACCCATTAATTAGCCGTGGTGAACACTGTTCTTTTTGTAAATGGCACGCACTAATTATTCGTCAGCAGACCCTAACAAACTTGTTCATACTTTCCAATATTCAGTAGAGATCATCCTGCCACCACAGGCTGCGGGTTCAAATCTCACTTGACATTACATTGTGCTCACTCCTAGCACAAGCATTTAACTTTATGGGAGGAACTTACGGGACTATGAACACTATTTGAGTAAGGTTTGATAAAAATTGCTAGTAATCATTTAAAATTATGGAAGGAGGCTAGCTAGTAGTACCGATATCTCAGACTAGATGAAGTAAAAGAAAGCAATACTAACTAATAAAGTTGGGATAGGTAGCTACGCTGGGATAACTCTGTCTTCAGTGTGTCGCGACATCGCTACTTTATGAAATGCCGTACACGTCATGTACAAACGTTCACTGCTTCACGCACCCGCCACTGTCTATCTAGTCTGAGACCAATATTTGATTATAAAACGATATAAATATTTATGTATACCAGTAAATGAAGGCTCATCGCACATTGATCATATTTTGTCTAATTATTAATTTGAATATGGCCTGGGCCAATAAGAGTAAATTGTAAATGAAGTCGTTTCTGTTTTAGTTCTACAATAAGAACATCGCAAACAGTGCATTGGTGCACGTTTTATTGTTGGAAGATTTTTCAACATAAACAATATACTTACTTATGATTGTTATATTTTAATACTTGAGCAGTTTTCATAATTTGAGATCGAAAATATTGCATTTAGTAAACGCGATTTCCCAGATATGTTTATAATACATAGCGGCTCGGCTCGGAAGTTATAAAACTTGCTTATACTACATATTACAATATGATGTACATTTGTAGGCACACGTACAGTGTCGTTTTATGTATTGTAAACATAGGAGTGCACTGGTTTGATTGTGCCTGAAAAACTCATCAATGCCGCTCCAAACCTCAAAATTATGTATTTGTATAGGTATTGATAAGTAAGCTTAAAATTCTAATCTGACGTAGGTATGTACCAATAGTAATATAGTGTATCGTCGGCAATAAAACATATATTTTGATCAGATTAACTCGAAGAGTGATAACATTATTCAGTTACGATTAATTTTATTTTTTGATGGGGAATAATGAGCTAATCTGTGTGACGTTATAGTGTCTAAAATAGTACAAATGAGAAGACTTATCGTCGTAAGCCTCGGACTATTCAACATTGCAAATGCTAGGTTTGAGATGTATCCCTGTGTACTAGTTTTATTTTGTACTAAAAGTTAAAAATAAATGAATAATTATAATATCAATCTTTATTATTTTGCTTGTTTTCAAACTATGCTTTACGACTTACTATTCAGGATTTTTTGCATTTACACACGCATAGCGTATGGGAAAACTGAAACTAAGTTATTTTGGGAACCAGCTGAAAGAGTTCAGAATAGCGCATGAGTTTAAATAAGAATCTCCCGGTAATCGAAGTCGGTTATTTGCTATGGGTCGGTCGTTTTTGTCGTTCAATTTTAATAAGTTTGAATTTAACGATTTTATATCTACCCTTAGACCATTTATCTAACCTCACTGTATCTACCCCAAAGACGTGTGAACATTTTTCAAAACTACCGCCACTTTGCTGATTGGATGGGGGGGATAAATTAGGCCTAGCTTTCATGTGCTCGATGCAGTTTGGCGATGCCCGATGCATAAAAACAATATTATTTTATTAGACACTGGCTAAATGCGCAAAAGGAGCGAAACGAAATCAAAGTATTTTTTTATTTCTTTTATAGTTTTTACCGACCCTGGGTATAAGCCCTTTTGAGCCACCTATCAGTCAGTAGACCATAATGTTGCCAGACGGTACGCTAATTATGGGGGCGTACGATAATTTGGCCATCGGTACATTGCACGATGGCGGATATCAAAATGATTTTAAATGTACGACAATTCTTAACAGAAAAAAATAATTAAATAGACTGGAAATCATAGTTTTGATTTATCGCAGCAAAGCATTTTGCTCTATTCCAATTCTCGTTACTATTATTTTTTCCTTTATCCGTGGGGAAGCGACTGGTGTTAAGCAGCCATAATATGGCGCTGTGTGATAATTTTATAGAAAAACAATTATTTTACCGGCGACTTACGATAATTATGACTTTTATATCTGGCAACACAGGGCCAACGACAAATGTCAAAGTTCCGCAGCGCCACAGGCCACAGGCAGTTTGCCAACATTATTTTCCCATAATTTTGTACATTTATCGGGTTTAAAGTGATAAGGACAATTAATGTACCTACGTAATACAATTAACGAAGATAATAGGTAATATAATTTTCGGTCCTTAGTGACGTGGCCGTTATAAATCAATGTATTCGATTTATATTTTGATGTTTTGTTTCGCACTACACTTTCAATGAAATGCAATATTCGTGAACTCGCTCAACTGAGCGACCAACCTTGTATAATTGAAGGAAGATTAAACTATAAAAAGATTTCCAATGGCAGTTATCGTACTCAATCTGGTGAGTATTCTTGAATACAAAATGTTTATCGAATGGGAAGGAATATACTTTATTTTTTCGTGCATGACTCATTCATACAATGTTAAACCTTAGTTTTACCTCATATAACTTCTTCTCTTCAATTCTATTACTATGGTTATTTTTAAACAATGAGGGAGAGTAAAAAGTAGATTTTTTGTAGTAATGATTCCATTTCCTAATTTGGATAAGCTGGATAGTCCCATTTGGCCAGACATTGGGTCAACAAGCTGATCTTGATAAACAAATAGGAGTTGTAGTTGCTCTGTGTGCATAATTATCTATCTAAATAGTTGGTACCTACAAACTACTGATAAGAAACCAGTTGGTAACTGATAAGAAACCAGACCCCTCCATAACCAAAGCCCTAAGCTGGACTGAAGGCAAACATTAACCACATTTGAATAAGACTAAACTTGCATTTCCATTCTTGCATTCCATTTGGCAATCCTGTTTCATAATTCACATTTTATTTTTTCAGTATTTAAAGAAAGATGGTTTCGGTTGATTAATAATTATTTATTTTATTTTAAAATAAGTGAGATGGGCAAGTTCGATACAAAATGTCCAGCTGGCATGTTTGTTATGGAAAACTCATCAATACAGATGGAACATGGACAAAGCATACCTTTCTCATTTTCTATATCTTTTATGTAAGTTGGGTAGTCAGTTAATATGCAAAGAAATGATATTATTAATTACTGATAATTAAATAATTACATTTCCCAATTATTTAGAGATGAACCTGAAAAACGGCATTTATTTGCTGCGCGGGCTGAGGATAATGTTGTCCAATGGGTTATGAAATTAAGAGAGTGCTCATATGAGTCTTTACGAAACAGACTTCATGCATTGCAATCAAAAATATTTGCTATTACTGGAAAGGTGAGTAATTAATACTAATTTTGTTTACTACAAACTAGCCCTTCCAGGTTCTGTCCATCAGATATGAATAATAATATGGACAACTAATTGTGCAAAACCAATTATTACGTATTATATTAATTTCTAATATCCTTGTTGGTGTAGCTGATGGAGAACTATCCGTCTCTCTCTTTCATATCTATTAAGTATTAATTTACTAAAACATTTTCAGGATCCACTTCTGCTAGTGCCCAGGAATGAAGGAGCCTGCCTGTGGGCACCTGCAGTTCCATTCTCAACTGCCCCTGCATGTACCGTGAACACAAGCTCATTCAGTTGTCATCTCCATACAAACGGGGCTTTTACTCTTGAGAGAAGCAAATCTGATGTTCAAGCTTATAAACATTTCCGTGCAGTGTATACAAACAAGACCACTTTTTACACTGATGACCAAAAATCTAGTAGTGAACAAACAGAACAGACATCCAGTGAAGTTTATTCTCTAGAAAGAAGCAAAACGGCGGCTCTTCTGCCAGGAAGTTTGAATCCAATAGACGCTTCTATATTCGACAACCGGCCGGCCTACTCACGAGCAGCGCCTAGTCCACCAGTGAGAACCAAGTTGTCACCCCACAGTCGCCGCGTAGAGGTAAATCAGGAAGTGAGAAATTTCGCTGAACAAGGCAGACATTTAGGTACAACGGGTATATTAGATGACACACCAGTGCCACCACGTCGAAAAATTTCACCAAAAAATTGTGATAGAAAAAATACGAATATTGAGATTAGCAATGACTCTAGCAGTACTAACAATGAATCTTCTGATGACTTGATCAAGTTTTAGACGTCATCATCATGTTTAAGTCAATCCCACCTACTCGTTATGTAAGTACCTAATATGTTATTTAAGTAAGTATTTACTTGCCAGTGAAAAAACGACATTTACATAGTCGTAAATATTATCACAAATATTTTTATGCACATTAACAGTTTAAATTATGTCATTGAGGTGTGTTTAGATGAGTATTTATAATAATGTACTTTCCATACTTAAATTATGGTGACATCAGTAATTTTATAGATACGATTTTTTTAAAAATTACATATACATACTTCATACAAAAACATATTTTTTTTAAGGTAGTATTGAAATAATCACCTATAAAATGTACAAAATTATTAAGTAAAAGTAATTAAATGTTTATGGAATGAATAGCCCAATAAATAATACCGTTGAGGTAACTGTGTGGTGCTTTATCCATAGCTTCAATTAAAGCAAATTTTTAATTTTCTTAATATCTGCGTTTTATTTTTCCATGTCATCAGATATATCGCCAGACTGACACACGAACTGTATGGTCCCAAACTAAGCAATACTTGTGCTATGGGTACCGGAATGTCACTGGGATCGCCCCGATAATGGACTAGGGGCGATCCCGGTGATTACGAAAGGGCCATTTCCTAAATTTGCCCCGGCTGGAATCGAACCCGCATCCACCCGCTGCAGTGAGCCGAGCGGCCTTAGCTCAAAGCATTGCGTCAAGCGGTCGTCAAAAATAAAATGTTGAAATAAACTGGGTTTTGAGCGAGTTCAATTCAAATTCGATACTGGCGTCATTAACCAAGTTCGGAAAACCATTTGTCTACCACTTGTATATCAGGGGGTCCTGAAGGCTTCGAAAGTCTCAACAGCCCATTTACTAAGGAAAGCCAGATACCTATGCATAGTATATTTCACTGAAAATATGTTGGAGTATCACATCTCTGTCTTCCACAAATATTAGGCGTTATGTATTTTATTAGATCCTATTTGCAGCTTATGACCAAAAATAGGTCAATAAAAAGTTTCGAACTTTTCCACACACAAATTTTGCATATTTTTTTAGATATTAGTATGTACCTATTAGGTGAGATAGGTATACAATAAAACAATTTTTATTATCTAAATTTATATGTACTGTATAATTCTTTAAGCTTATTATTTAATTTATACTTAAATTTAACATTATAAGAATTATAATGTATAATATCCTATCACGTCACAGTTAACATAACCATGGCGTTTACAAACAATTGAGGCACTCATGTTATTATATTATCAAGGTAGGCACATTACATACAATACTTAGCTTACGTATAAATGGTTTTTTCAAGACACTACGTTGACTGCCGTCGACGTTTTTCAGTGCCATACAAGGCCACCTATAAACGCACTGCTGCAGACTGCCTAAACTGGACTGTATGACGCAACAACAATAAATTGTTGAAAATATTTTATTGACACAAGATACCACTAAAGCAGTTCTTAAAACGAGAAGTCGCTCAAAACATACGAGATCAGTGACCTAACGTAAATATAAATTTCATTAGACCAGGATAAAACTTTAAAAATTGTATCAATGAGGGAAAAACAACAGATTACTAGATCACGCTTTATTGGACTGGTATTGTATCTGTCAGTTGTCACTTCCGTCAGTGCCATTACAACGCCCACGGTAACGTAGCGCCACCTTGCGACATATTTTGTCGTCATTATTAAATGCGGTAAAGTTATAATCTATGGATAGTAGCTGGGCCCGTCAGTAAACTATACAGAAACATCTACTATTAATTCCCAGTAGTTGTCTCTATTTTAACAATAACTAGTAGATTTATAGTAATAATTCTTGTTCGTAGGATACCTATCTATTCGAGGCACAAGTGATGACCCTTATTTAATACATAGTTAATTACTTTAATATCTACATAAGTTATTACAGCTCGACTTATCAGTTTATTCAACCATGCCAATGAATCATGTTTGAATAATAATAATTTGTATGTATTTTTTTCAAACAACGTAACGACTTAAGTATGTAACGAAAGAGCATACACATATGTTTTGATAATGTGTTCAAGTACGGTTCATTAAATAAATACTGTATTACCTAATGGTCCAAAATATTAAATAAATCTGTGAACTAGCTACATAGTAGATAACGAGATTCATGTGTTAATGCTATAAAACTTGTTACCGTTTCAGGCACAACTAGAATGATTAGATGCCTACATTTAGGTACTTTGTTCAATATAATTAAGAGACCACTGTGAGCAGGAAGGGGGACTCTTTGCACCTGATATCACTGTTACCCAGCGGCTCCTGGGGCCAGCCCTCGCACTTTGAAGCTATCGGAATTAGGAGTATAACTTTAGATGCTATTTTACGATGCTAGTGTAAATCATTTCACGATTTCGTTGCCAATGGACGACAATTACTGGTCGTGAATGATCGTGAAATACTCAACGATATTGTTATACAGTGATGGTGTATTTCCAATTCCGATGTATCGTAATTTGTTTGAAGAGTAAGGGTGTTGGCCAGTTATTAGTTGGTAGTGGGCGCGGCGCGTGCGTGTACGCATGTCGCGTGCAGCCGGCGCTAGTTGTTCCCGTAGTCGCGCATCTCGCGGTTGCCGAGCGGCAGCGTGGGCCGGTAGTTGTGCAGCAGCTCCATGGCCTCGGACCCGCACGACGCCTCGCCGCACTTCAGTTTCCGCATCGAGGCCAACTGAAATTCAATCATTTATGTAATGAATCGATCTCTTTTTTGTATTAGCGATTTGCTAATTGCAAAAAATAACGCCTCAGCGAGGAAGTAGGTAGGTAGACACTACATACGTATACATTAAAGTATCTACTTAATCAAACAAATAACTTTTTTCTGTTGCCCGTCTATCATCAACATCTATTTTAGTCAACAATAAGAACGGTTAAATGTATTTAACAAACATGTTCCTCCTAATGAGTATTTCGAAAGTGGAAGCTGCCACAAAAGTAGGTCGTGAACGAACGTCCACTATTATTTAGTCCGTAGATAATACCTACTTAATGCTGTGCGCATCGGAAACCGGTATACATGGTTTGGCTGTTATTGCATCATCAACTGATTTCTAAGCTGATTACGTATGACCAAGTGCCCAGAGGCACTTAGGCCGGTGAGTTGTTTTTTTTTTAAATAGAATAATACGTAAATTTTAAAAAAAACTTATTAAAATTACTTAGTGTTCAGTTAATATAATATTCTATTCATAAAGAAACAATTCCAGTATTAGTTACCTTATCTCTTTAATATCTTTATCTAAGTAATTTGCGTTGAAAAACTTAATTAACCTCAACCCGCCATAAAACCGCCATTTTTAACGTCTTTATGATCGTCTTTATAAAAGGAAGTTTTTAGCAATAGATCCTCACCTGTTCAGCGGAGACTTGTACGGGTTGCTTGAACAGGATCCATGTGACGGACTCTGTGCAGGGCGGCGTGGTCAGGGAGCCCGGGTACGTCCAGTACGCGACCTGCTCCGGAAGCAGCTTGGCTGGGTCCAAGGGGTCCGTAAAGGTCACTTTGTCGTTCTTATGTTGAACGAATGGAAGCAACTTTATTACTTTGTCCAGCTCGTCGTGCTTCGATCCCACCTGGAAATAGACATATTCCTTATTTAAAACAAGTGTATAGGTAAGTACCTATATTTACAATGTTGGCAATACTAATCAGGCACCTATTGAGTGTACAATGCTGCACGCTTCTTCAATGCTATTGTTCATAAAGTGAAATTCTAATGCGACTTATTGTATTTAAATTGTGCTTTGTGACCTAAAAGTGCTTATCTATTGCGTATTTATATTAGCCCCCCTAGCCAAGTGGCTTCGTCTACAAGCGTTTCTACAAAACGCTACGCTTAAATGTATGGAAATGACATTACAAGACGATAAGTAGATCACGTGACTTATGTCATTTCAATACATGAAGCGTAGCGATTTGTAGAAACGAATGCAGACGAAGCAACTTGGCTAGAGGGGTAGGTACACCTAATTAGGTAAACACGAAAGTGAATATTTCCGTGTCATCATATTGCGCTATTCTTCCAACGACACCTCCAAACGATATCAAGTTGCAACATGCAACCCGTCAACTCCTGCGTCAGTAACTCGTGCAAGTAATATAAATAAAGGGATTAAGTTGTAAGGCTTCTATGTCTTTGCACCCAAGTGCAATATTAACTTAGTGAAATCGCTTTACATACACGCAATAATCTTATTTAGATAAACCAACAATGAAAAACCGGACAGCATGTATCAAACTTAGTTGTGCCTATTTTACCTATTACGAGGTGTTAAATGATAACTGACTCAGACTGGTATTGCTAAGCTTCAACACCAAGAAAGCGGGTGAACTGCTCGAAAAGAAATCTTTAATTTATCTTATTGTCACTGTTACAACGCGTACAACGCTGCGAGGAGAAAGTAACTCTCAGAAATCGAGCGAAAGCAATTCATTTTTTTGGAGTTCATCTTCAAGAACATTTATTTACTTGCGTTTGGTTACCTAGTAGTTATATAATTAAATTACGAATGAATGGTGTAGGCAGGCTAATAGGTAAAATTAACATAGTATTTGAAAGCATTTACACCACTTATGTCAATGAGTACAATATTTGATCTAAGTATACATACACTCGTTCGTTTTATACTAGTGATAACTTCCCTCGGCATATTAGTTTTTTTCCAAAACCTACTCACCATGAGGAGCACTCCCAGGACCGCAAGCCCATCGGCCTGTCCCGCTGCTTCGGTGAAGCTGTTGTACTTAGAGGTGTTCCAGTGGACCAGGTGCAGTTCCCCGGAGAAGGAGCGCCCGTCCACGGTGTGCTCGGAGCCCTCGCCGTTCACCGCGCCCCAGTGGCAGTGCCACTGCTGCAGTTTGTACACATCTCTGCCGAGGGGCCCGCCTCGCAGCTCTGTAATAGACCAAAAGAAATAGCGTCAACAACCAGGTATTCATTTCGTAATCAGTTAGAAAACGTCTGGATATGCCTCCCCTGCGATACTTGTACAATTTTCGGTTTACATCTTAGATAGAGTATCTTAGTTAAAAAACATAATTATATTTAAGTTCTAGCACTGTATTATCTCTTACTATTACGATTATATTATTATATATACTATAACCTCTTCCTGTGGAAGTCGTAAAATGCGACTAAAGGAATTATCAACTACGGACCATATTTTACGATCTGTGGCGATCGGCGTAGTCATTAATAATACCGTTAATTAAGAGTATAGGATTTATTAAGGCAGTTGAACTGTTTGGAATGACTAATGAGTGACCAACCCTTACGAACGACCAACTATATAGGTAACGATGTAAAGCAGAAAATTACTTAAATGAAACATTATTTTCGTATCGGTACCAAGTAAATCGACTGTAACATACGGCGGTTCCCAAATGCAAGGATGGCTAATTTTAAAAGTATGCACTGCATTACTTTACAGCCTAAAAATAACAGTTATTTACTTACTCGTCACTTGGGTCATTAGGGATATCAGGACTGCATAAACTGCTACAGTGATTCAAATTAGAACTATATAGACTGTGGATCCTCCAGTAGGTACCTACTTTTATTTCGTTAGTCTTCTATACAAATAAATAAAATTGGAGTGTCGGTTTGTAATATCAAAATAACACCTTTTCACTAAATGCATATGAAAGTACATAGGACACCTAAAGCAAAACCGCGATTTAAATTTTTTTTGTCTGTCTGTCTGTGTGTTTGTTCCGGGTAATCTCCGAAATGGCGGGACCGATTTTGACGGCACTTTTTATTTTAGAAACACTAAATTTTAAAAAATGGGTCCTGTCGTGCGGGCTCAGAACGCGGGAGCGGGCTTTTTTGTTAAATTAAATTCCACGCGGACGAAGTCGCGGGCTCAGCTAGTTAGTTTTAATTCCTTATTATAGATAGCGTAGATAATAGTGTCATTTGGTGTTCACTGTTTGCTAACGTGGCATAAATATATATACCTATTATAATAAGTCATGGTCATAAATTTTGGTAAACACACGAATATTGTGTGAGAGGGGTACGCGCCACGTGCGCGGAAGACGGTGACTCACCGCGGGGATCGCTGCCTGCCTCGATGGAAATGCAAATTGGCCTTCACTTGCGCGAGGAATTGCGACTTCCTTTTACACGTCCATGACATGCGAGTGTTTTATTTAACCGCTTCCCTCATTGACTCGAGATAACAAAGTGACATTACAATTTTTAATTCATAACTCAATTATGCACCTATTTAGATAAACGCACCGATACGTAATAAATATTTTATAAATAACTAGCTGTGCCCGCGACTTCGTCCGCTTGGAATTAAAATGTCAGAGTTTCATACAAATTTTCATCCCCTATTTTATCCCCTTGGGGGTAGAATTAATTAAAATACTTTCTTATCGGATGCCTACGTCATAACATCTACCTGCATGCCAAATTTCAGCCCGATCCGTCCAGTGGTTTGGGCTGTGCGTTGATAGATCACTATGTCAGTCAGTCAGTCACCTTTGAGTTATATATGTCGCCGCCAACTAGCTTAATTCGCCGTTCAATTAACAGCCTAGGCACTTAACTAAACGGCGCCGTTCAACTAGTGGCCTGAATGATATTCAGCCATTTGATCAAACAGCTAGGCAAATGACTTGGATCGATGACGTTTAACTACTTGACTAGCCGTTTAATTACCTGCCTAGCCTGTTCATTTCAATTTAGTTCGACTTTCTGCCACCTAGCGCCGAAACTCACCAAACTGTCAATATCTCTATATTCTATATTCTCTTTGGTCAATATGGCGTCGGAAAAAAACAACTTTGATGGAATAGTTGTATTAAGTACTTAGGTTTTTTACGTTTTTTTTTGATCCACCGAATCTATTTGCCGGGTGGGGTTTCTGTGGGGTCATAAAAAATAACCCTAACCTAAACCCATCCAGGTCGTTCTGCTAGGGTAGTATTTTTAAAAAGTTTTGTAGTACTTAAATGTCAACCAGTTGCCTAAGCATTAGCCAGCCAGTTTATTAAATGTTGTAATAGACGATACGGCTGAATATCATTCAGGCGGTTAGGTGAACGGCGCTGTTTAGTTAAGTGCCTAGGCTGTTAATTGAACGGCGAATTAAGCTATTTGGCGGCGACATATATATTTAGATTAGCATATCGAACTATGGTAAAACTTTGCTAAAAAGTAGCAACCCAATTATTGGCATTTTTCATGAACTTGTTTATCATCATGTGCTAGCGTTTCGTTTCAATTATAATTAATAATTTAGCTAACGAACATATTATACTGATATAACCTAATGGTTATATCAGTATAATATGTTCGTTAGCTCCGCTCGTGATGATAGCTACCAAATCTATACAAATAAATAAAATTGGAGTGTTTGTTTGTAATATCAAAATAACACCTTTTCACTAAATGCCACCTATAGACACCTATAGCAAAAACGCGATTTAATTTTTTTGTCTGTCTGCCTGTCTGTCTGTCAGTCTGTATGTTTGTTCCGGGTAATCTCCGAAACGGCTGGACCGATTTTGACGGGACTTCCACTGGCAGATAGCTGATGTTATAAGCAGTAACTTAGGCTACTTTTATTTTAGAAAAACAAAAAAATAGGGTCCCTTCACGCGGTATGAGAACGCGGGAGCGCTCTTTTTTGTTAAATAAAATTTTTGTTAAGTTGAATTCCATGCGGACGAAATCGCAGGCTCAGCTAGTATATAGTATAAATATATCTAGATGTATTCAATTGTAGGATGCATATAAAGGGGTGTAGGTACCTGAATCGTATCCGTTCTCATCGACGCGCCAGCAGTAGCCGGGGTTGACGACGGAGCGCGGATGGTTGACGGAGTACCGCCAGGCGATAGGCGGCGCGCTGCCGCCGCTGCTGGCCCGCGTCGTGTCGATGTCCACGGGGCTCTGTCGGGCGCCACGCGCCTCCGGGAACTTCTCCGTCCAAGTCGCCGGACCTGCGACACGCAATACCTACTTGTTAATAAAATCGTTTTACCTCCTTTCACGTACGCGTTACGTGATCGCGGTCACATTCAGGTTCTGCCAATGACCGTTGGGTCGCTGTATTTAAAAAGTTTTAACAGCATTATTAAGCTTTAAGAATTCAGAGAGACACTGAATTATTTGTTTTAAAAATGGTTAGAAAGTATCTACATTCTACATCCGTTATCGTGGAGTCAGTAAATAAGCCGCCAGTATTTTTTAAATGAGACAAGGAAACGGAATCTTTTGAATTTTGAACGAAAAATTTTAGACAGCCTATCATACCTGTCGTCATTGTTGGTTTAGCTCGGTAGAGACGAATCATAAAAGTAAACATTATTTAACGATAAAAATGTCCAAAGCAGTATAGTAAAGTAATAATGTTTTTGTAAAAAAAAATTGCGCATCCGATTAGGGTTGGCACGTGCAATAACAGAAAATACAAAATAAATACATATTACCTATGAATGCAAAGTAGATTGGAACTAGAATATCGGTCAACAAGAAAACAAACAGCTCTATTTCACCGTTTTACTTACTTATTATGAAGGCGGTACGAAAATGTTATGTGGTGTAAAATTAGGCTGATTATCATAAATGAAAAACAACCTTTACGTCAAGTGAAAATAAAATAACGACAACAAATTATTTTTGACGTTCCTTATGTCATTTAGCAATTTTTTTATGTCAGCAAATAATTTATGAATATATACGCGTCATTACTTACATAAATCTTTAACGTAATTACAAAACGTTAAGTAAGAAGATAGGTAGGTACTAAAAATAATACTAGAAATTAAAATAATAAAGGTATTTGGTACTCATAATACTGTTTAGTATGTCATGTTTTTCTCAGTGTGTCTACACTATACACTGGGCGCTTTGCGGAGCGGATACCTATGTTATCAGTATAAGTAGCAGATATGTGTTAAACGGTTGGCATTCCACCTCAGTTAATTGCTGTCATATGTCTATCCACATTGTGTGCGAGTGAGACTGACGGATTGTTCTCAGAGGCATTATCTTATCAGCGGTGCGAGCCACGCCCGGTCTGCGGATCTGAGAGCGTTTACTCTGATACATTTTTATTATGATGAATCTCCGTAAATTTTGTGACTTCCGGGAATTATTATTATTATTCCGGTATATTTGCATACTAATTTTGTACTTGTTATCGCTGTTAAAAGTAACAGTGATTAACTTGCCAAGGTGTGTTTGCCACTTATTATGATGGTCACCTCTATTTATTATCACCAAATGAAAATACACCCAATCGTCTTTAGTAAAGAGATATTTATGGTAGAGTACCCTTTGGTCTGTACCCTTTAGGTAGATATTCTACGACAAATAACACAAAGTTACGCCGGTGTTTTATCTGCAATCCTGCAATCTGCAATCCTTTGTATTATCTGCAAATTGGAGGTAGTTTCGCAGAATAGAACCAACCCACACATTTCTGCAAATTGAAACCAACCTACAAACATTCGAACTAGGATTGGTATTGATCTGGAGTAGTACATGCGGGATGGCTACATTCTGCAAAACTGCATCCAATTCTCAATGACCTGGAAACCGTTACTTTTAGGTAGTCAATAAACCGATTCATGGAAAACATATTCGCTCGTCAGCATCTAATTAGGTTAAAAGAGTAATACAACAAACAAATAATAAACATCCTGTGTTACAGCGGGCCGCACGTTGTATCGTACTCACAACCAGAATAATTGCACAAATATTTTTACTAAGTAATGTCAGCCACCTGTTTCATGTTACACTACCGCCGGCGCGGTGTTTTAGCGGGAGCTGTATCGAATTTTATTGTTATTTTGTTAATAACAATTGTAACAAGAATATGATATCGTAATTCTTTGAATCGTGACATGTTGTAATTTAATTGTATTTGTAGGTGTTTCTTTGTAAAACAGTCAGAATACAATTTAATAATTTGTAGACTTAGGTATCACGTGCTTAGAGTTACTGTTATCTTTGTATTGTGTTAAATAATGAAGAATTTTAAAGACTTTTAAGATTAAAGCTTTTGTAATGCTTTGTTCAACGCCTACATTTTTTAGCCGTTGGACCAACAGTTCTAAATGCAACCAGCGTGTTAATCAAGTTAGAGATAATAGACACGCAGATAATAAGCCTATATGTTTGGCAAACAAATAAACACTGCAATGATTTGAGACCATATAAAATCAGACGTGAAGGTTGGCTCTCAGCTGTAATTCAGCCCACATTTATGGCAGCCGCCATGAAAATAAATAAGCACCGGTGGTTTTACCAATTGAGACCGCACCGACACCGGATGATTGTGCATCGATAGCACTCGCCGAGAACAACATTGGCCTTTTGTTAAATGTCGCAGATGTACTTTATGATTGAGTTATCACTAAACTTTCCTTTATATCGTGAAGAGATAAGTCTTATTTATAGCTTTACATAAGCGGCTTTTTCTTCTAATCTTAATGGGGACATACAATGGCTTTATAACGCAATTGGTAGCGTGTTATAATGATAATCAGTGGTCTTCGTAATTAGGTTTATACTGTGTCGATAGCCCATTGTTATTCTTCGGATATAGGCAGATCTTGTAGGTGTTTTGACATAGGTAAGTAGGTACATAAGATAGCAAGACGACTTATATTTTAAGCATAGGTAAGTGTGGATTTAGAAGTTCTAACCTTTATTGAAGGGATAAAGCGTAATCAAAGAATTGTTAGGTGACCTGGTCGATAAAAATATACTTAATAAGTGAAATTATAATGTTCGGGAAAATCCATGTTTTTGGGTGTGAAAAGAAGACAATAGATAGTATTTTTAACTTCGTAGTAATATTTTTTTCTTTTGCCTTGACAGTGTATAATTAGCACACATCGTCGTGTCACAGTCAGTCACACGCTTTACGATTTCCACGTCACAGCCCAGCCCACCGGTACCTCTTAGGAAATTGAAAACCTAAACCACACTATTACATACAATTACAAAATATTTGGAAAACATAACTTTCCCAATTGCAGTCTCTTATATGCATTTAATTAAGCCAACCAAGCACTTATTGATTTATTAGTTTTTGAATTATTAATAATACATAATTACTTAAAGTACCTACCTACGTATGTCTATATTTTGGTAAAAAATATTTATGGCTAAGATCGCCAATTTCGTGGACAATCGTAGTAGTTTGCCGCGCGATTCAACCCTTAATACCCTAACTCTTAAGTCTTCATTTTCAGCTTTTACGTACCTAGTTACATCCACAATCGGGTTCTAGTAACTGCATACTTGCATACTAATAAAAAGTAAAAACATAGGTACCTACCTATTGTATCTGTACTTACTATACTGTGGAACTTTTATATTATCTATTTCCATTCGCATCTCAGTTAATTGAGAGGTTCAGTGCACGGATGACATCTATCTGCGTCGAGTCGAGGGACACAGGTAGGGTTGCCATCCCTGCTATACTATACAGTCGACTACCATATTTGGCACCGAACATTAGATTTTAACTTCAAAAAAGCGTGAGTTTTATGAGCGCGCATAAGCTCGTTCCTAGTTGGTATGAAAAGCGCTGGACGCACTTCACGCACTATCCTTACTTCCTTACTAATATTATAAATGCGAAAGTAACTCAGTCTGTCGCGCTTTCACGCCAAAACTACTGAACCGATTTAAATGAAATTTGGTACACAGATAGTCTAGAGCCTGAGAAAGGACATATGCTACTTTTTAATGCGAAAAAGGGTTGTAAGGAGTTAAAAGGGGGGATGAAAAGTATCGTCGTTTTAAAACTAGAAGCATGACTTGTTTATTCGATATAAATAAATATGACATTCAAAGTTTGTACAAGTTTTACCCTCGAGGGTGTAAAATAACAATAGGGAATAGGGGATGAAAGTTTGTATGGAAATATGTAAGGTTTATGTGAATGTTATAATATATCGCTTAAATAATTAAAAATGCTAACCAAAGACACTATTCCGCGCGGACGAGGTCGCGGGCACAGCTAGTCTACTACATTTATATGCGTCTATTCAGAGTTTAAAAAGACTATATGCACTAGAAAATGGTGGCAACCCTATGACACAGGGCTACTGAGAGTGGAGTGCAGTCGGTCGGCGGCGCGGCGGCAGGAACCAGCGGCCATCGAACGTATCCTCATTCTCGTTACTTGGATAAGGGGTGACGAGGCATTTGTTTTCTGAACCGTTCTAAGTACAAATTTAATTAAATAAACTGAGAGTAAATAAACGTCTTTCTCAGAAATCGAATTGTATTGTCATAGGAAACCTTGCCAGTACTTAGTTTGTAAATAAAAAGTAGGTTTACACTGTTAACATCTATTCAAATAGATAAATAAAATAACTGTAACAACATACACGTGTGCTCGTACACGCGAACAAACTATTTTTGTATAAAAAAGTGATGATCTTTTGACTTCTCTGTTCGTGTTCTAACAGTGTTGTGAATCAAAGCAATAAATGACAACTAATATAATTATGGTTCAACAAAATTTAATTAGTGTTATTTTTATAATTATATAATTGTGTACAATGTTTTTAACGTTATTTTTCGATATCTGCATGTTAAAACTACCAGACAACAAACAAAACAATCAGGTTCCTAGTTAGAATTTCATGAATCAGATTAGGTGATTTCTTCCGCGAAAATCTTAGATTAATATAGAGTTGTACCTATAATTAAATGTAATACCCATAAGTATTTAAATGATCAAATATCTACGTAAATGCATCTGCTAAGTTATACATTTGATTTTCGAAGTTAATTGTTTCCGTGTTTATCGTTACTTTAATATATAGGTAAGTACCTATTTTTAAAATAGGTGTTTAATTGGTGACATTATTCGAATCTCTATACTTTATACATATAGTCACTTAGGACAAGGTAACAACTATTGAGCCTCTGTGATTTTATCGGAGTTCGTAGATTATATTTTTAAGGCACACTACCGGACCGGATGTAGGATATAGGTTTGCGTCCAAGTCGGATGACCAACAAATGGTTTAACTACACTCGGCGTTGATGACGTTTAAGATAAACAAGTAAATGATTAATCAATCGGCACTCGACAGAGGCACCGTCGGTCGTTCGTTCCGCATCAAGTGTCGGCCGCTCGGCGCGGCGCGGCGCGGCGGCGGCGGTGCGGGCGCGGGCGGCGCGCGTCACCGTGCGTATAGCAGCGGCCCGCTGACCTCGGCCTTACTTATCACGAGCAGATTTTATTTTATCCACTTTTACAAGCGCCCTCGCACTGTCGCCTTCACAGAGTCGCTGTCGTCCTTTTATTTACTTACACTTTTTATGGTATAAATAAAGCGTTAATAATTCAGTTACAGGTTACCTACCTACAGCTGTTATTTAGTTACAAGGAAAAAAACTCCGATTTACCTCAATGATATTGATCTTTTTTGTTTTACAAGCTGGGCTGAAGACATGAGTAAAACTAATTCCCATTTTTGAAGCGAAGCTTCTTTACGGACGTTCGGGGCGCTCGCTACCCGGGCACTAAAACGGTGAAAAGCGTAACGCGTGACGCGTGACGCGTAACGCGTTACGGGTTAATATAATATATCTAATATCTACTGCAAAGCTTCGCTTCTTTCGGGCGTCCCTAGACGGCACTGATTTTTTTTAACTTATGAAAAATTCACGAAGGCAGGCACACCTAAGTATATTACGAAAGAGTTAGGTATTCACTTATTTATTAATTAATAAATACCGGAAATTGCTTTTTATTTCGAGTCTTTTAGTAGGTACCAATCGCCTTGATTGTGCAAATCTAAATTTTATACAACAAGCGCACCCCTGCTTTCGATGACGACGAAAAGGCCGAGCTTCTAGCCTCCGCTCTCGAGAGCCAGTGCTCCCCTAGCACCCAATCCTCTGATCCCGACCACCTGGAACTCGTTGATAGGGAAGTCGAGCGCAGGGTTTCCTTACCCCTCACTACCACTCTCACACCGGTTACCGAATCCGAGGTGAAGGATTTGATTAAAGGTCTCAACTCCAAGAAGGCCCCGGGCTCGGACGGCATTAGCAACAGAGTTCTCAAACTCTTACCCGCCCAGCTTATCTGTCTCCTAGTAGCTATCTTCAATGCCGCTATGACGAACTGCATCTTTCCCAATGCGTGGAAGGAGGCAATAGTCATTGGCATTCACAAACCCGGTAAGCCCCGCAACGTCCCTGCGAGCTACCGTCCCATCAGCCTCCTCAAGGCCACTGCCAAACTCTATGAGCGCCTGCTTTTAGCAAGACTCAAAGAGTATATCTTTTCCAATCATCTTCTCATTGACGAGCAGTTCGGCTTTCGGGCCGGCCACTCTTGTGTTCACCAAGTACACCGCATCACGGAGTACATTCTCAAAGGCCTCAACTCCTCCTCCGGCCGCCCCCTATCCACGGGAGCTCTCTTCTTTGACGTCGCTAAGGCGTTTGACAAAGTCTGGCACAACGGCTTGATTTACAAGCTGTACCTCTTAGGCGTGCCGGACAGTCTCGTGCTCATCTTACGAGACTTCTTGTCAAACCGTACCTTTCGATATCGAGTCGAGGGCACGCTCTCCCCACCCCACCCCATCAGGGCAGGAGTCCCTCAGGGCTCCGTGCTCTCCCCTCTTTTGTACAGTCTGTACACTAACGACATCCCCCGCACGAACAATGTGCAACTCGCCCTTTACGCGGATGATACCGCGCTCTATTTCTCCCATCGTAATAAGGCTCAGATCACACGCGTTCTCCAACGCGCTGTCAATTCTCTCGGAGAGTGGTTTATGAAATGGCGAATAGAGGTGAACCCGGACAAAAGCGCAGCCGTGCTTTTTGCCAGGACCACCTCTCGACGCCCCTCCATACGCCACACTCGCTCCAACTTAGGTACTGTCTCTTTGTACAAGCAGCCTATCCCTTGGTCCAAGTCAGTTAAATATCTCGGGGTCACGCTCGATGGCTCCATGACCTTCGGTCCTCACATTAGAAACGTCCGAAATCGAGCCGCCTTTGTGCTCGGTCGCCTTCATTATCTCCTATGCAAGCGGAGTAAAATGTCCCTTAGAAATAAGGTGACACTTTACAAAGCTTGCATTCGCCCCATCATGTCCTATGCGAGCGTTGTGTTCGCCCACGCGGCCAACTCTCACATTAGTCGCCTCCAGGCCTTACAGTCCCGTTTTCTTCGCCAAGCCGTCGGAGCCCCGTGGTTCGTACGGAACGTAGACCTTCATTCTGACTTACGCCTCGATTCTATCCAGAAGCACTTCAAAATAGCGTCTGAACGCTATTTCATGAAGGCTTCTGAACACACCAATCCCTTAATCGTCGCCGCCGCCGATTATGCACCCGCACACGAGCCAGATACATGCCGCCGCAGGCCGCGGCATGTGGTGCTGGACCCCCCCGACCCACTCACCGCTCTCCTAGACTCAGATGTCGAGGAGAACGACACACGCACACTCCCCGCCAGACACCGACCTCGCCGGCGAGGTCGACGAACCCCCGCTTCCGCTAGAAGGTGCGTCTACTTACCTAGACGCACCTTGGCACCCGACAAGCCCGCTGAGTTTCTTGCCGGATCTTCTCAGTCGAGGTCGCGTTCCGATCCGGTGGTAGATTTACCCTCGCCACCTCTCCTGGCAGCGGCCCAAGCCGAGGTCGTGTCCCTAGTGACGCCCTTGAGCTAGCTGCCCCCCTGCCCCTATGGCTGGAGCGCACTTGCGCTCGCCCTCTGTCCGGGTGAAGTTGTTATGGCCACTCTGGCCAACAACATATAGTCAATTCAAAAAAAAAAAAAAAAAAAAAAAAAAAAAAAAAAAAAAAAAAAAAAAAAAAAAAAAAAAAAACAACAAGCGCACGCGAACTTGACCGCGTGAGGTTTTGTTCGAACAATCTCAATGATTTGACTTGACAACGCAGATGTTGTAATTATTTCCTTATTGTGAAGTTAATAGTTGATAGAAAATGTTAACTGTCCATTTGAGCGATTAACCTTCATTTCCGTAGTGGAGCGACACGAACGAGGTCGCAAGCACAGCTTCGCGGCCAAAGATACAAACGCACCCACACTTTTTCTTAATGAAAGGTACTTACTTTTAACAATAACAGATTACATGTAATTAATTTTGCGTGGCTTAGAAAACATTCATTAATTTGTTTATGTGATTCTTGAATACATGAATGCGAGGCTTGAGCTTAACTATGGCAGTAGTTCGTCCGGCTAAACTACTAGGTACGCCTCCAGCATCATCATTGTTCAATAATGGCCGCTGTGAACTCTAATAGCATAAGATTAGCTACACGCAATCTCACTGCTAGATAGAAAGATGTTCTAGGCAGACTAGGTGTACTATGACTATGTATATAAGGGGTTATTTTAATGATACACGATATATTGCATGGCGCCTCATAGACTTATATTTCATGCTAAAGATGATGCACTTAAAAATATTATCGTATAGGGACCTATACGATATACCCTTCCACAAGCATTAAAATAATTTGCGTACAGACTTTCAGTAGGGTACTTTAGCAAATCCTGAAGTTTGCTTTAGTAAATCTCAAAGGATTTGTTAACGCTTATACTTAAAAACGAAACCTGATTCACAATTCGTCTCAAGCAAATTAAAATGTTATTGTTAGTACCTACCTACTTACTTCATTGTTTTTTTACCCTTTACCTCTCTCAGGGTCACAAGTTGCTTGAGATTGGAGTATGAAAAAACATGGCTTATGACTTAAACTTAGGTAGTCTTACAGTCGCTGCAATACTAAACATATTATTCGATATTATATTGTGTGGTTAGGTATTTTCCTAATTTCGGAAGGCACTAAACAAATATAATAAAAAGAGCCTTTTTAAACTCATTGTTCCGTGTAAACATTTTTTGTTATGAATTCAATTGAGCTCTACTTTAAATAAATTTCAACTGAAATTTAAATTTATTTTAAAATTTAAATCAGCACTTGTGATGTTGATTACAAACTGAAATGTTGAAAAGATTTTTTTTTAGAGGAAAACCAACAGCTGTGTTTAAATGGTTCCCACTTGGTACGCTATCACTTGACCTCACGTCATCAAGGAGATCGGCTTGTGTAGATATGTTGCACTGAAGAGTAGGCTAGCGAGTAGGTCATACGGTTTTTGGGCTCAAGTTGGCCCACAACCTGTCCTATAACCACATTATTAAAATGAAAAAAAAAACACTCATAAACCGTCGTTTGCTATTATGATAATCTCATTTAAATATCTGTTCTGCGAAGCACTTCAGCTACACGAAGAGAATTGCTCACTTAGGTAATGGAGACCCATACATACAGATGAGATGATTCGATATGTATTATTCATTTTGGATTATTTACTTAGTCCCATTGACAGGGAACGGGCTCGCATCCAAGCTAGCATGCTAGATTGCGCACACGAAGAACCTTTTTAACCGACTTCAAAGAGGAGGAGGATATCTATTCGGCTGTATTTTGTTCAATGCTTATTACCTCAGAACTCCGACAATATCGATCTAATTTGAAGTTTTTTTTTTTTATTGAAAGGATTTTCTCTCTGAATGTTTTATATAGGTAGGTGTTTAGAAAATAGAGACCACATATATTGGTGTGAAGGTTTCGTTAGTGCAAACGGTTCCCGGTTCCGCCGCGTTTACAAAGATATTGGCAAAGATGATTGATGTTTATAGCAATTTATGTTTTGAAGATGGTTAGAATTATCTTTGCAGATTACTGCATAAGAAAATCGTCACTAAGTTAACAGGATTTACGAGTTGGTGCTCGGACACATGACTCTATAATATAGGCAAGTATACTATAGAGTCATGTGCTCAATACACAGTTACACACTATTTTCTACATAACATCCTAAAAGGGGAAAGGAAGCTATTCAAGGTGAAACATAAAGGGTATACTTTTTTTTCAAAACTTAACTTTGTAATTCTAAAACCATCAGCTTTGGAGGGAACTTGAAAAACAAAAGGTGTTTTAGGAATACAGCTGTTGATCGATTTCACAAGTCTACAAAACCTTTAGTACTTCAACTGTCCCACAAAGCCGATAGTTTGAGATTTACAAAGTTAAGTTGCAAAAAAAATAGTATACCCTTTTTGTTTCACCTAGTAAATTATTAAAGAGTGAAACTAAAAATTTTTCCGGCAAAAGTCAGGTGTCCGAATATTCACCACCAGTATACACTTGTTGAGTACGTTCCGCAGATAGTTTTAGTATGATTTTACTTCAACTCATAGGTGGTACCTATCAAAATTAAGTATCTATACCTACCTATACATAACATAGCATAGTAGATATAGTTAAAATTCTGTAAGGATAGTTGTGTTTTGTTGTAAATAAATAAATAAAGACATAAAACAACATTCTTATCGATTTGCTTGTTTAGAACATTTTTTTTATTCTAAGAACAAGTGTCTTTCGTGTTGGCGCATCATTCATATGATAATTTTATAGCCAGACACGTCGTAAAAATGTTAGTTTCCTCTGATAAGCGGTTAGCAAGCGGTCAGTCTTGAGCACGTGATGTGGTCGCAATTAGGAAAATACGTAGGTAGCCTACGGACAGGTGTGGCGGTATTGTTCTTTAATCTGACCTAGATAACTAAAGAACGGAAAAAAATATGTACAGAGTTCTATTAAAACCACAGATATAGATTTACATAGATAACGCAAGTATCACGATTTGTATTGAAACCAAGCGTGCCGAATTTTTAACACCTATTGTGACGTCATTAGTGACGGGAAATCCAAACCGCTTCAAAGACACCGATGCCGCCGATGCCCCTCCGCCCGCTACGATTCCCTCGAGTGATTATCACGCTCATACTCATATTTTTACATCTGTAGTCACGAGGACTGTAAGTTATCGGCGACCAACCTCGACGCTTGGTCGGGGTTTTCGGACACGCTAAGTACATACGTTTGCGTTATTCATGTAATTCTATATCTATGATTAAAACCATGATGGTGGAATAAAACGAACTAACTAGTTCGTACCATCTGCTCCGCCACCGCGCCCCGGCACGAGCTTCCATCGCGAGCGCGGTACATGAGCGGCACTGGGACTTTCCCGAGCCCCTCGGATGCTCTAAAAACGGGGAGGTTTTAGTTGAAAACAATCCCATATACTCCTGAGGTCTGGGCATCTTTCGAAGATGTCCTCCACGTCAACAATAAAAAAGGTCGTTGCCTAATCTTGATTTGAGTTAATAGAATCACAATTGAGTTTCCTGTTGCATGTGAGTATAAACTCTGTGTCGGGGATTTCCTCTCAAAATGTAAAATAAAAGCTGCGGTTCCAAGAATATTATCTAATATTTCCTTTATGAATCCGGTCATATTATGAGTAGAAAAAAATTGCTTGCATTAGAAACAGCAATTAACTTTCATAATAATTAGTACATATCGATACTAGCTGACCCGACAGACATTGCCCTGTCTTTTAGGGGTATGAAAAATAGATGTTAACCGATTTTCAGACCTACCATCGGGTAGGTTAGAATTATCGGGTAATTTTGTGTGCATATCGATGCACACAAAATTTCATGAAAGTCGGTCGAGCCGTTTCGGAGGAGTATGGTAACTAACTTTGTCACACGAGAATTTTATAAATAAGATAATTACAAAGCGTAGTAGATTTCTCGCCTAAATAATTATAAAAAGTAGTGCCCCACCCTCAGCCCGGAACACACTTGTTTCCGAAGTGCTCCGCTAGAAATTAGCTAATAATTAGTAGAAACCGTGCCACGTGATCAGTTTTATTTTTGCCGGTCTAGTGAGTGAGTGATTCGCCAGGATACATGGAGGCAGGTCTGTAAGACATCAGCGCCCGAAGATATCGCATCTGGACCTTGCGGGGCCAATTCCAGGAGCTGCTTAAGCGGAACCGACCCGGGAAAAGCGCCACCTTACAGCGCCGGCGAGCACCTTCCAGCCGCCACCAAGATACTGACGATCCGAAGATCTTGAGTCAGTTTTCCCGGGCCAGAATTGGCGTAAACAAGCGTCACAGATCGCCTACGTCACCAAGCCGAGCCACTAGAACATTCCATATAGGGCTCGGGTGACGTCAGGCCGGGCGCCGGACTTGCTCCGAAGACGTCCTGAGGATCCCTGAGGGGGACCATCTTTTGAGGGGGACTACTGCATCAGGTCACCGCCAGTTCCAGCGTGTGAGCAATCGCCACCCAGCGCGCGTCATCAAGTGCGTCACCAAGTGCACCCGGTACGTAGTTTCCCCTTCCACATTCCCAACCCGCTTACCCCCTCCAAATTTTTACCCCCCCCCCCCTCCCCCTTCCTCACCCCCCCTCCAAAAAGTCGAATTTTGGACCCCCCCCCCCGACCCCCCTCAATAACATTTCCCCTCGGGCCATAACATCTGATCCGAGGGTCGTAGAAATCAGGGAGTGGTCGCGGCAGATTGCCACTAAGCAGCCGCAACTTCTGGCCCCAAAAAATCTGCCCCCAAAATTCGACCCCCCCCCCCCCCCCCCTTCCCCTCCCTCACCCCCCCTCCAAAAAGTCGATTTTTGGTCCCCCCTCCCCCGACCCCCCTCAATAACATTTCCCCTCGGGCCATAACATCTGATCCGAGGGTCGTAGAAATCAGGGAGTGGTCGCGGCAGATTGCCACTAAGCAGCCGCAACTTCTGGCCCCAAAAAATCTGCCCCCAAAAATCGACCCCCCCCCACCCCCACCCCCCCACCCCCCCACCCCAAAGTTGATATTGGATTCCCCCCTCCCCCCACCCCCTTCAAGGAAATTTCCCCCTCGGGCCATAACTTTTGACTCGAGGGTCGCAGAAATAAGGGAGTGGTCGCGGCAGGTTGCTACCATCTGGCCGCAACTTCTGGCCCCAACAATCTGCCCCCCCAATTTTCGACACTTTTCCCTACTCCAACTCCTTTAATCCTTCCCCTACACCGAGGTGCTAGTGAAAAGTGATAGTGCGACAGTGCAGCACTACACCTTGGGTGTGCGCTCTCCACGCTCCAAGGAACACGCCCGGGACACTCACTGCCGCTGCCCCGGCTGTGGGCTGCCTTATTGGGCGCCTTGGCACACTACATCTGGCGACCTGTTGCCAACACGGTACACTAACTATTTTACTGTACCACACTATACTACCTGACCTGGCATCGTGTGTCTCTCACCGAGCCAGCCACCGCCGAGCACCGTCTTCGGGCCCGACACTTAGATTTAAGGACCGTCTCTAGGCCTATTGCCTAGGGACTTAGTTTTTAAGTTAAATTTTTAAGATTTTACTTTTTATATTTTGACCGCCCGCTAGTCGGGACTTTTAACTTTGACGTTTTTAAAAATTTTGCTTTTATATTTTAATACTTTTAACTTTGCATATTTTAAATTTTAATAATTTTAATTGTCTGACATTTTTAACTTTTTAAAAAAACTTTTAATTTTTTGACATATTGGTCTTTTTAAAAAAAAATTTTAAATATTTTAGATTTTTACATTTTCTTGACATTTTATATTTGACATTTTTAATTTTTTGACATTTTTAAAAAAATTTTAAAATTTTTACATTTTTTTAACAATTTGACAACGGAAGCTGCCATTTACACAGCTTCCGGTTAAACTATCGTCAGTCCACAAATATACAACTTTTACAAACTTCTTGGACTGACGAAGCCGCGGACCCTCAAGATGTTTGTGGCCACCCGTACACCTGCGAAACGGCCACAGAGGGAGTCCACTTCCCCGAGCGAGAGCCAGAATGGGCGACCTTTACAGTCGTCCACGGTAAGGCGGAGCATCGGGGAATGGGAATCCAGGCCAACCTCGCAGGCAAACCCCAAGACCCCACCCCAAAAGATACTAGACCGGACGGTGACCAAGCCAAAGGTTAAGGCGGCTCAAGAGGGCAAAACTGCCACTGCCCACTCACCATCAGGCACCGGTATCGGTCCCCAAACAAGTCCCGCCCATTCGTCTAGGGTTGCAGAGGCGAGAGCTTGCCTTAACAAGGCAAAGCTCCACCTAGGTAACTCACGCAACCTAAAGACGGAAATAAAGACGGAAGTATTGGCCGCTATTAGCCGACTCTACCAACTCATCAAGGAGTCGGAGACGGCAAAGGGTGGGGAAATCTCAAACGCCAACGTTGGCGTTGAGAAAGGGGGAAATCCCGTAAAGGGGAAAACCGCGGGAGGTCAGGCAGACCAGATGGCCGAACTCTGCCGCAAAATCGAGGAGAACTCAAAACTGTCGAGGGAGAATACCGACAGGATGCGAGTTCTCCAAGCCGCCATCGACAAGCATCACACAGTGATGGAGGCGGCCAAGCCGGTGCAGGGTGACGTCGGAGGGGAAAAACACCAGGAGCTCATGGCTGAGGTCCTATCTCTGAGGCGTACAGCCGAGGAGATGAGTGGACAGCTCTCCGCGTTGAAGGAGAATACTCCTTCATACGCGGAGATGCTGTCGAAGCCGCGGCCTACTCCCCAGGAGGCGCCCAAACACTCGGTGATTGTGTCCTCCGATGACACCGCGGACACCGGCTCCGATGTGGTGGACAGGGTTCGCCAGGCGCTAGACGCCAAAAAGTGCGGTCTTCAGATCGAGCGGGTCCGCAAGATCAAGGACCAGAAGGTCGTTCTGAGCTGTGCCACCAAGGGAGAGATAGAGCGAACGGTGACACAGCTCAGAAAGGACAAGAAGCTCAGGGTCGAGGAGGCCAAAAACAAGAACCCTTTGGTCATCCTCCGAGATGTCTTCAAGTACAATACTGATGAAGACATCAAGACCGCACTCGTCTCCCAGAACATGCGGCTGGTAGGAGACCTCTCGGCTGACGACCAAGTCGTCGCCGTTAAATACCGCAGGAGGGCGAGGAACCCGCACCAGAACCATGTGGTTCTGCAGGTCTCGCCCAAAATGTGGAAACGGCTGACGACCGCCGAGAGGGTCTTCATTGACATACAGTATGTCCCGGTTCAGGATCAGACACCGTTGATCCAGTGCACACGGTGTCTGGCATTCGGACACGGCCGAAAGACATGTTCGGAGACGGCCGACCTCTGCGCGCATTGCGGTGGTCGCCACCTCAGAACCGACTGCCCGAAATGGGGGTCAGATGAGGCGCCAGTGTGCCGGAACTGCGTAAACGCAAAAGTTCCAGGCACTGCCCATACTGCCTTCAGCCAGGAATGCCCGACCCGAAAGAAGTGGGACGCACTGGCTAGAGCCGCCATAGCCTATTGCTAAGGTGGTCACTAGGGTCCCACTCGGTAGGAGCACCGCAGCATATAAGATAGCCCAAGCGAACCTCCAGAGGAAAGAACTAGCGACCAACGAGCTCATGCTCGAAGCCAGCAAAAGGCGTATCGCGGTCGCGATGGTCCAGGAACCTTACGTGGGGGGGCGAAAGGAGATGAGGAACTACGGAGCGGCGAGGATTTACCAAAGCGCGGATCGCGGCGAAGGCACTGTCAAGGCGGCAATAGTCGTCTTTGACCAAACTATTGACGTCTTGCAGTGCCCGGCCTTTACCACAAACAACATCGTCGTGGTAAAGTTGCGGACCAGCGCATGGGAAGTCCTCGTCGTCTCGTACTACTTTGAACCTGACCAACCCATAGGGCCATACTTGGACCATCTCAACACCATAGTTCTTTCCCACCGCAATTACAAGATCATAGTTGGAGGCGACGCAAATGCAAAGAGTTCGTGGTGGGGCAGCATTACGAACGATAGCAGGGGCGAGGAAATGCTGGGTGCGCTCATAGAGATGAACCTGCACGTACTGAACGACGGTGACGTCCCCACGTTCGATACTGTAAGGGGAGGACGACGGCTAACAAGCTTCGTCGACGTCACAGCGTGCACAGAGGACCTTCTAGCGCTGGTGGAAGACTGGAGAGTGGCTGAAGATCTCACGAGCTCAGATCACAATGGTATACTTTTCCAAATTAAATTGTGTAAGGCAAAAGGAATTAGCATCAATAGAACCACGCGTATATTCAATTCAAAAAACGCTAACTGGGTCCAGTTTCATGAGAAACTGGAACAGTTCAAATCACAGTATAATTTAAACAAAACAGACATAGTTAATATTAATAGTAAAATCGAATTAGAAAGACATGTAAATAGCCTTACACAAGTAGTTACAGAGACATGCACCCAAACACTAGTTAAAAATAAATCTGACCAAAAACTTAAAATACCATGGTGGTCTGAGGATCTTGAGAGAATGAAGCGAGAAGTCAACACAAAAAAGCGTAGAGTCCGATGTGCAGCGCCAACCCGAAGATCAGGAGTTGTCGATCAGTACCTGCAGGCGAAACTCGAGTATGAGGACGCAGCCAAAAAGGCTCAGATTAAGAGTTGGAAGGCATTCTGTGAAAGACAGGACAAAGAAGGAGTATGGGAAAGCATCTACAGGGTCATAAAGAACACCACCAGGAGACAGGAAGACCTTCCATTGGAGAGAGACGGCACCATTGTAGGGCAGCAAGAGTCTGCCCGACTCTTAGCGGACACGTTCTTCCCGGGAGACCTGGAGACGGAGGACAACTTAGACCACCAGCGGACAAGAGCCCTAGCGAACCGTGTGAACGACAGCGTCGATGGCGAAGTCCACGACCCGCCGTTCACACTGGAGGAGCTCAGAGCCGCGGCGGAAAGTTTTAACCCGAAAAAGGCACCCGGAGGAGACGGCTTCACCGCCGACATATGTTGCCAGGTGATCGAACAGGATCCGGACCTGCACCTGGCAATCATGAACAAGTGCCTAGAGTTGGGTCTCTTCCCGGAACAATGGAAGGTAGCAGTGGTGGTCGTGCTGCGGAAGCCTGGGAAAACCAACTACACAAGCCCCAAGTCCTATCGGCCCATCGGCCTTTTGCCAGTCATGGGGAAGATTCTGGAGAAGATGGTGGTCAATAGACTCAAGTGGCACCTGATTCCTAGGCTCAGTCTGCGCCAATATGGCTTTATGCCCCAACGTAGCACCGAGGACTCCCTTTATGACCTGATACAGTACATACGCGGCAATTTACTTCAACGAAAGATCGTGACCGTGGTATCACTGGACATAGAGGGAGCCTTCGACAGCGCCTGGTGGCCGGCCATAAGGGTGAGACTGGCCGAAGAAGAGTGCCCGGTCAACCTCCGACGAATCGTCGACAGCTACCTGCAGGACCGAAAGGTCCGAGTCAGGTATGCTGGTGAGGAGTACACAAAGGGCACTCAAAAAGGGTGCGTGCAGGGGTCTATCGGCGGGCCTGTACTGTGGAATCTTCTCCTTGACCCGTTGCTGAAAGGACTCGAAACGCGGGGGCAATATGTGCAGGCTTTCGCAGACGACGTAGTCCTTGTTTTTGCCGGCGACACGGCACTGGACATACAGCGTCAAGCCAATCCCACTCTCGCCTATGTGCGGGAGTGGGGTGTCAAGAACAAGCTGAAGTTCGCACCTCACAAAACAAGCGCGATGGTTGTGACACGAAAGCTGATCTATGACACCCCCATCCTGACCATGGGAGGGATTGATATTGGCATAACAGATGAGATTAAGATCTTAGGGCTCACAATCGACCATAAGTTGACATTCAACAGCCACACTGCGAACATCTGCAGAAAGGCGTTGAATGTCTACAAACAGCTAGCAAAGGCTGCTAAAACTAGCTGGGGCCTTCACCCGGAAGTTATCCGGGTGATCTATACGGCCACCATTGAGCCCATCATCATGTACGCTGCCAGTGCTTGGTCGCCGTCAACAAACAAGATCACTGCTCAGAAGCAGCTGAACACTGTCCAGAGGGGCTTTGCGCAAAAGATGTGCAAGGCCTACAAAACGGTGTCCTTGAACGCGTCGCTCGCTCTGACCGGGTTACTGCCCCTCGATATTCGCATACGCGAAGCGGCCTCCCTGTACAAGGCCAAGAGGGGAGTACCCCGACCAGAGCTAGGCGACATGGAAGTCGAAAGCAGACTGGCATATACGAGTACTCCGCATCCGGCAAAACATATGGACCTTAAGTTCATGAACTTGACGGATCAGCAAAGCGTGACCACCAACGTAAGCAGCGCAGTAAGAATATACACGGACGGCAGCAAAATTGAAGGCAAGGTCGGAGCTTCACTTTCCATCTGGAACAGTGAAACCGAGATCAAGTCGCTCAAACTCAAACTGTCGTCTTACTGCACGGTCTATCAAGCCGAACTTTTGGCCATATGCCGAGCCACTAAATACGCGTTTGAGTGTAGGAGCGCCAGTCTCGCTGTAATAAGCGACTCGCGTTCGGCACTCGAGACAGTGGTCAACCCGCTCTCTCTTCACCCGCTCGCCGCCGAGGCGAGGAACAACATCGCCCAGTGCAGACTCCAAAACAAGGACATTTCCTTGTTTTGGATAAAGGCACACGCAGGGCTGGCGGGTAACGAGAGAGCGGACGAATTGGCAAAGCAAGCAGCGCTGCACAGTAAGACCAAGCCAACGTACGACAAATGTCCGGTATCATTCGTCAAGCGACAAATCCGTTTGGAGTCGCTGGACGAATGGAACCGTAAGTACAAGACTGACACCACTGCTTCTACCACGAAAATGTTTTTCCCTGACCTGGTGGTGTCCTATAGGACAATTAGGAAGATTCATCCCACTGCCACGCTCACACAGGTTCTGACCGGGCACGGTGGGTTCTCAGAGTACTTGAACCGTTTCAAGTGCAAGGAGGACCCATCTTGCATTTGTGAACCGGGTGTGAGCGAGACAGTGCAGCATGTCTTACTACATTGCCCTGTGTTCTCACGCAAAAGACACGATGTACAAATGTCTTTAGACACTACCTTAGATGTACACAGTATTTGTAAAATGATCATGGACAGCGAGAAACGTGATACCTTCCTAAGCTATTGCACGGAGGTAGCGACCAGCGTGATTAATAAAAATAAGACCTAGGCAGAAAGAGGCCAGCTGTCCACTTATTGTGTAATAAGCCCCAACAGCAACTTAGACAACACTGCGCTATTAATCACGCCGGCTGACATATCCGTGCAATAGAATGGGAGGGAATCTTGTTTATTTTATCACGTTTATAGTTTTGTTATTTATTCCGCTGTCCCATTTTTTGTATATATTTTTCATGTTTCTTTTATTGGTACTTTTACTCGCCTTTCGAGAAAATGTCTTTTTAAATACTGTGTTTTTTACTATAATAAAAAGTTTTTGTACATTTATTAAATAACGTGTTGAGTAAGGTCTCTGACCCCCACATCAGAGGTGAACGCGGCCGGGCCATAAAGGCCCGGTTAAAAAAAAAAAAAAAAAAAAAAAAAAAAAAAATAATTATAAAGCTTTTTATATTAAAGAAATTTAACAAACTTGACTACAGATAACTAACTAGATTTTATGTCTCAAGGAGTGGGTGGGCGCCGATTACAGAGGTACCTACTCTCACCGCCTGCGCCGCCCGAGACTTTCTTAGTCAAGAAAATTATAGTAATGTAACTTGCATGCATAATTCTATAGGGTTTTACTCGCGAAGTTTGCTGCTCTAACTCTCAGTTGGACGACGCTGTTAAAGAGATTCTAAGTTACTATTCGGGAACAACAAATTACAATTTCAGAAACTAGATAAACCGAATGCCTTTTTCGATTAACCGTCAATCGTAGCGATAATCGCAAGGGTCTTTCCTGAAACAAGTTTTCTTAACTACTTAACAAAGCTACTTATGTAGAGACGGAAGTTTCTAATACGACCTATCATAACTTTCGGTTTCAATTACTTTTAATTGGTATATGGTTGACACTAATCTTATTTTATTTTGTTATACTATAACAAAGTCGGTAAACCAGCGTGCGATTCTCCGCATCCGCCTGATGCTTACAATATCAAAGGCATTTCTCGCACGTTGCAGGAGTGGGAAAGAGGACTTCCGGCTCAATCACTCATTGTACGTAACGCAGCTGTAATATTTTTTACTTTACGCCGATCTATTGTGAGAGGGTGGTACTACCCTAGTCGTGTTAGCCTGTATACAAGGTGAAACAAAAAGGGTATACTATTTTTTTTGCAACTTAACTTTGTAAATCTCAAACTATCGGCTCTGTGGGACAGTTGAAGTACTAAAGGTTATGTAGACTTATGAAATCGGTCAACAGCTGTATTCCTATAACACCTTTTGTTTTTCAAGTTCCCTCCAAAGCTGATGGTTTTAGAATTACAAAGTTAAGTTTTGAAAAAAAAAGCATACCCATTATGTTTCACCTTGTATATGGCTACAGCTTGGCTCTTACACGGTACCAATACCGTTCCGTACGTATACCTATTGTGTGATACTTGCTATACGAGTAATGGAAATGGATTGAGGAATGTCAAATTCAACGTATATTGTAGGTATATTTCCTTTGCGACAAGATAATTTGAATTACAAATCTTTTTAGAAAATGTACAAAAGTAATTATTCGACGGGTGTAGCAAAGTTGACAAGTTAAAAGGATAAAATGTATGCTTAATATTTTAAAGATTTCATGACAATTACGCTAATAATTTAAATGTGACGGACGTAAGTATGATTTGTGAGCTAATTTACATGGGCAAGTGAGTAGTTACCGCATATTTGTTTGAAAAATTCTTACTTAGCTGCTAATAAAGTGTAGTGGATTCATACATTGAAAATGTGAAGCAAATCAATGTTAATGAGTTTGTTAAGACATTGTCACCCACTTGATTTCTTAACGATTTTGATTGGTGCCCATTTAAAAAATATATTGTAATTATAATTAGTGTTAATGACGAGACACGTTTAGCTTTTCTAGGTTCATCATATACATAACTCTGGAATAGGTATTATATTCAGATTACGTGTGCGTATTTACATAATTATATGAACATGATTATATTCAATCTCTGCTATTATTACGTATTATCATTTCCACATGGTAATTATTAGCTACTTATGTGCCATTTTTAAAGTGCTTCCGATTTTTGCCGAGTTGTCGGTTTACAAAAAATGGATAAGTACCTAAATAGATATCAAATATTGATTTGTTTTTTTTAATAATTAAGAGTTTGCTGGTTAATTTAGGTACGTTACATTCCAAAAATGCCGTGAAGAAAAGTTTTAACGCGTAGATATAGGAAATGATGGTAATATTACAATGTTAAGTAGACAATCTGACTGAACCTTAAACATGGTTTGTTGATAAACATTATTTATCGAGTTTGGCTTTAATATACGTAGGTAGTATCAATCTACTTTAAAATTAATTTTTCAATGTTCGTTTGTATGTAAATTAAATAATAATTAGAGTCAAAGCGAACGCATGCGAGTTTCTCGAAATGCTTTGTGCCGTAACGGCATTTTGTTTCGGTTTTCCTCAATTTGGCGATAATCAGTCTTGAGAGATGGTGTTAATGCGAATATTTCGAGGTAGACTGGTTTCGAGATCCTTATATGTTGCAACGTTAACAAAGGAGGTAGGCGCGCGGTAAAGAGTGCCGAAGAAGTTCGCTTCTGCGAACCGGCTCCCGCGCGGATAAGTAGGCCAACTGTTTGTGCACGCGATTCAAAAAAAACATTCAAGTATCACAGAAACAAAGAGATGGCATTTAATTTCGTTACTAAGACTCGTTACTGTTTACTTTTTTAATGACGGTAGACACAGTTTTCTTTGTCAACAGATGAAGATTGATTCAATGAGTCAATTTTAAACAGTTAAGATCTCTCTTCATAAATTCAATATATACTAAAGCAGGTCTAAAGGTCTGTGAGAAGCAGAGCAATAAGGGTCTTGCACACGTAATCAAAGGTGCAGACTATGAGTTTTGCGGCGTAAATGTAGTTTGTTACAGATACTTTGGTGGGTAGTTCATTAAAGTTATTTAAGAACATACCCAATAGTAAACGTATTGGAACACTTCTTCAAACAAATAGGTACCTACCATGAATCGCACAACCAACAATCGTCACTGTATGATCAAACGACAGGTGTTAAGTATGAATGAAATGAATTTAGATAAAGAATGGAAGACCGCTGAAACTGAAACCAGCTCAGTAACAAATATTTACATTGTTCAGAATAATGTTATCTTTTAATATGCACACATATACCTAGTTATAGATAAAATTAATACACACGTTCGATTGCTATTAAAGTAAATCGCTGTTTAAACTTTAATTGTAAATAACTATTCAACAGACAAATATTAAACTTCAGTATAGGTACATTGGTTCCGTCTTTTGTTTGATTGCAATAAGGTAAATTGATAAAATGAAATCGTTTTTTTTAACATTTTCGAAGTAATATATATCTATTGAATTAATTTTGGATAATAGTTTCCGCAATGAATCCAGCTGAGGAAAACATAATTCAGTGGGAGGTTTTTTGCGCTTTATTTACATGACACGTCACGTGCATCGATGTAAACAAACCGGTCCGCGGCTCGCGGCTCTTCACCCGGGAGAGGAAACTCACCGTTCTCGCCGGTGTATCCCCACTCGTGGTCCGCCATGATCACAGGTTTATCAGTCTATCACTGTTGCCTTATCACGAGATGAGTTAGCCGAGGTTCGAGGGTTACCGTCGGGCGCGTGTCGCTCGAGTGCACGGGTGAACGTGGTTGGGGCGTGACTGCGTGCGAGCGCGCGTCGCCTCCGCTTTATAAAAGGGGCCGGCGACGTCGGTGCTTGCATAAGCAGAGGCGGGCGCGGGCACTGGCGCGGGCGCGGGACGGCGCGGGACGGGAGGCCTGGCGCGCGCGCGGTTCGCCGGGCCACTGCGCTCGCGGCGCGATGCACGCCGCGCCCGCCCCACCGCATCGCTTTCTACTATTTGTAATTACACAATTTATAACTCATTTACTCGACAAATAGGTACATTGTCATGTGTCAATGTCAATCAAGTAAATTGGTATACGTACCTATTCCCATAGTCCGTATGAGTTTGGAATGGAGAGGTAAGTAGATACCTAGTTTTCCGTTCCGAGTTTCGATGTGTGTCAATCGGAAAAATCACATCAGGAGAAATCGCACGTTTCAGCACCACATTCATAATTAGGTACTAATAAAGAGACATGATTGATAGGGCAATAATTAGTTAATTAGGTGCCTAATAATAATGTATTTTGGTGACGCTTTATGGTGTTTATAAATTAAATAGGCAATTTGTTGTCAAATAGCGTTGATATATGGCTAGCTTGATAGGTTTATCGCTCATCTGTCTACTTCACTTACATTCTGGGTCATAAAATTAAATATAATGCCACATCAACGGAAGTAGGTAGGTAGTTACCGGATTATTCAAAAAACAAAAGTGATTTAAGAACTCTTTACTTGCTTAGTTACCAAATAGGTATATTAAGTATCCTTTAATAGTTAACATCTGGTTAATCTAGCCACATTTTACTCCAAAGCAGAAACCATTACGATAAATTGACGACCGCTTGGCGCAGTGGTTTGAGTGTAGGCCGCTCGGCTCAATGCACCGGGTGGTTGCGGGTTCGACTCTCGGAAAATTTCGGAAATGGCCTTTTCGTAATTTTACCCAGGTCCGGTGTCACTGGGATCTCCCCCAGGCCAGTGTACGGTAGTACAAGTGTTGCTTAGTTTGGGACCATACACTTGGTGTGTCAGTCTGGCGATATATTTATAAAAGTAATTGATTCCAAATAGGTAGTCTAATAAGTAAAGAAACCCTAAAAACGTTCTCAAGTCCATAAATATAGAAAAACTGTTTAATGTACCCAACACAAAATATTTACATTGAGTTCAATACGGGAATAGAACGTGATGAAAAATTTATCGAAAATTATTCATTCTGCAACCATGCGTTGAAATCTTTTATACGTTCAATAAATTAGAAAACCTAAATCGTAATTCATAATTATAAATCTATTACCCCAATCGGGTATTAAACCTATTTATAAGTTTATGAGTTAGTATATAAGTACTTAAGTCATAACGCGAAATAAAATACTAAATAAAATAATCATAACATTTTAATTTTACAAACCACATTTCAAAGAAGTACGTAGTTATTAAATAAATACCGATTCATAAAAAAAGTTACAGAATAGAATACTAGGGAATAATCTTAATGCTCTCAATGACTATAATTGTCTTAAATCTCATGGCTGGAAACAATAGGTACAAAACCCCTGTAGAGTGTAGACCTCATAAATATACTCTTTATGTTATTGACATTTCCAAGGTCTGGCAGTTGTTAAATGCAGCTCAGTAGGTAGACAGTTGCCCATAGTGTTGTCGCCTGCGGTTAACCAACCAGCTCCACGTCACTGCGTGTATTCCGATATATTTTTCCTTTAGAACCACAATAGTGCATGTTCATCAAGTTAATTGCCAATAAGCGTTTATGTTCCCAAGCATCCGACCCTAGCGATAACCTGCGTTCTATTTTCAATGTGCAGTAAAAATGACAAATGAATTTATTGACACATTTATTTTGACGTATCGGAGAATATTTCGATAAGCACCGTCAATATTTATTGCTGCTATAATTCATTTCCAGAGCGACTATTACCTATATCTACTTATATCGGTAAAGGTAGTAGGTATTGAGCACTTTTCCTGAAAATCTTGACTTATAGAACTTAGTCATCTATTTGTTGATATTTAACGTTTTTAATGAGTATTAGGCTTTCTATTAGGTAATCATTGATATAGGTATTCAATATTCTCTCAATCTAATTCATATTTTTTATATACCAATCACAACAGATTTGTGATTGACTATTTATAGGTAGGTAATTACCTATTTATTATTTCTAGATTCCGAACTGCACTGCATTTATATGATACCGACTCCTCTAAGAGTCTCGTAATTTCTGCGACGATGAAAACTGAACAAATATTTAGATTAACTAATGTCAGCGGCGGTATTTATTCTTGGCCACTTCAAAGTGACGGGCATGCAATTAAAAACATCTACGCAATTTAGAGGAAATTAAATTAATTAATGAGGATTAATAAAAAATATCCGTTCTAATTTATACAGATACTACCTATGTAGTATGTATTATTATATTAAGTATGTTTGTCGATAATTTCTATACATTTTACTGTATACAGATGTCAAATACCGAAATATATGCCAAGAAGGTATATACAGAACGGTGTCAGCCTCTTTGTGTAAATAACCGTTATAAAGACGCCACTTGAGAAAATCGTACGTAGTCGTAACCTAAAAGTTCATACCACTACTTACACAAATGGTCGTCATACCTATTGGATTTTCACATTTCACGTAGGTGGTGATTATGTACTTACATCAATTCGTTTACCACAAACAGGTAAAATATAGCAGCTCTACCTACAAACTCAGGAAATAATAATCAACACTGTTTTCTTGGGAAATACTTCGCTCAAGTAAGACAGCCAAGTTTCCTTAAAAAGTACTTGGAACAACAGATTGTCAACTGATCATGCTGTATCGGCCGACCTATCGATCGCACCTACGATACGAACTTGGAACCTATTTTCTTAATGCAATTTGCTTGTACCCACTTATATGTTTACATCACCGTTATAGTTTCCAATCGGTGTCATTCCATTAAAGAAAACTTTTATCTAGTACGTTCGATTGCGCATCTCGGGGAATATTTCCAGCATAAGCTTACCTCTCTTTATTATTGGCACCCCTAAAAAAAAGAGCTCTGGTTATGCTGGAAATGTTCGTTGAGTGGTGAATACAACAATAATTTTGTTGCATTAAAAAAACTAAAATAATTCTACATTCAGTGAATGTTGAAAGATTTTTTTACTGGACCAATCAACGCACGTGAGTGCTGAAAACAAACTGAAACGACGCGAATGTACCAATGCTTTTATAGCATCTGCTGAAAAATTATCCAACGAGCACTCCCAACTTGAAAGCAATTTTAAACAGGTCATACATAATTCGAGTTTATTTTTTGCTTTTACGATTGCGTGGGATAAACCGCATTGATTTTAAACTCAACCAAAATTGAAATTTTGATGACACTCATAAAATAACCCTGCTACTCGCGCATCAAACTTTCATTGCTCTTTAGTATCTGCACCTGGAATCACATATTACCTAGAGATAATAGACGCAGATATTTCTCTGGCTATAATTGTCCTGGTTTTAAATCAAGCAAACGACTGTAGGACGTTTTGTGATTTTGTGTGACACAATTGCGACTGTGGACGATAATGTTGGATTTTAGAGGCAGATGGAACCTTAGTACACTTAATATGTCGATGGATGGAACACTTCGCGGATGGAATAAAGTTTTAACCGCATCGATGTAAACAGGCTTCGTTCAAATCGTTTAAAAATGATATTCGGTACTGTCGGAACGAACTTTTTTGATTGTTTTATTTTTTCTCTTAACAGTTTGGGGATTTCCTCAGATGTGCTAAGGAAACTCTAATGATAAAATCTTCGCGTTGTTACCTACTTTCCTTATGACTCTAACTTCTGTATGTATATACGAATACTTAGGTATTCTTAAATAAAAGTAAGTAGGTACTCAAGTCTCCAATTTTGTTCTATACTTCAGAAAATGACAAGAGCTAAACTGTTTAAAGTTAAATTTCTTAGCCCTGTAATAATCACCATCATTATTACTTAAGCAATACATTTGGACTCAGTTATGGCAGTTACATTACTTCTCTACAGGATACGATTATTTTTATGAAGAATACTATACTGTTGGTATTACTTTATATAATAAATTACGTATAAATTACTTAAAATAACAAATAAAGACTTGTTTATAGATGTTAGATTAGGACCTTCCTACCTACATTTTTCACCCCTACCTGAAGTATAGCCTAATACATCAATTTCAACTTTTCGCAACGGAAGTAGCGTGAAGTTGTGTAATCAGGTTCTACAATTAGTTGGTAAGCGAGTGAGTTTGGATTACTTTACGTGTTTGACGGGAACTACAACAACTCGCCTCGTAGGCGAGCTCGTACATAGCCTGATATGTATAAGGCTATGTTTCACATCTAATCTTCATGCACATTATGTAAATATAAATATGGCGTACGTTTAGCTTACTTATCTACCACTTGTCATTATCCAACAATTTTCTTTCTTACTCACGGTAGGTAACGAGAGTTTTCCTTAAACTCTACAATGGAGGAAAATAGGTGATGCTAGTTAAGTAGGTAGGTAGATGGTCAATAAATATTATCGCTGGTAGCCTGAGCAATTACTGCGTGATAGGTTGGGATTATAATTTACTAGCTGTGCCCACGGACTTCGTCCGCGTAGTATTTAACGTAACAAAAATTTCGGGATTATCGGGATAAAAAGTATCCTGTATGTTAGTCCCGGTTATAAACTATCTGTGTTCCAAATTTCATACAAATCCGATCAGTAGTTTTTGCGTGAAGGAGTAACAAACATACATACATACATACATCCACACTCACAAACTTTCACATTTATAATATTAGTAGGATTCTATCAATCAGTGTATGTGGTTTATACTAAGTAGGTAATCCTTTTTTGACAAAGTAAAAACAAACTTTATTTACTTTATTACTTCGCACTTTTCTTAAAATATATGTCGGTGATTTGGACATTCCTGTGTGGTGAAATATTGTACGCGCAAGTCAATTGTAGGCTTAAAAATAACAAGTAATTAATTACATTGTATTTTTTTATATGTACCTACCACATAAGTTAAGTTTTATTACTTTGTCTATTCATAAAATAACGACGTACTACTAAGTATTCTGTACAGTACCGACAAAATTTATCATTATGCGCTAACAGAATAGCAAAGTGGCGTTCAAATTTGAAACGCTAGATTTATGTATGACCACGACGTCACGGACACATGACTGATCTATTGTGGAACATAAAGAACCATCCAATTGTAAGACATTATTTTAATGTTCCTTCTTTTTGAGCGTACCTACCTACCAATAACTTATAATAGGTCTTACTTATATACGCACAGAGCAGTGATTATATATCAGTACCTATTATATACAAATAGGAAATAACCTTGAAAAACTCATGGTCGCTGACAAGCTGGAAGGAAAGAGATCTCGGGGTCGCTGCCCGATGCGTTGGTCCGACCAGAATCTCGTCAAGAGTACCGAAAAGTGCATCAGAATCTCGTCAATAGTACCTACCGAAAAGTGCATTCATTCGATTAAAGTCGTTTAAAAATCCCCCAAATACGATTCCAATCGTGAGCTGGTCTAGCATTCAAGAGTACCAAATGACAAGATCTCGATCCCAATTTCAAATTCCGATTGAGATCGAGTATCGAGAGTAAGCCTGCAGATCCGCACCACACCTGACACCTCCGTCTACGATGCCATGCAAGCCGCCGTCGAAGAAGAAAAGGTAGTGGGAGGCGGTCACTATCCTCAGAATTGAGGAATACTACGTCAGGAGGATTATATACAAATAAACACCTTTGCCAATTCTGTTAAGAGCTTTTTTATGATTCCAAAAGAGAAAAGTGTTGAACAATCACATGATTACCGCTGTGAACTCTACCTCAGACACCTGCAAGTGCTTGAAGAATAAAAATAATATTTTGGAGCATTTAAATTTTAAACCAAAACTATTTGGATATTATCCAACAAATGCGGAAAAATCATTTTTTTATCTAACCTAGAAAGATGCTAATAAAATCTATTATCAATAAAATATTCCAAAAGTTTTAGCGCCTGAATATGTGTGCGAATGTTATTACTTTACACACGTAAATAATTTGGAGTGCTTCTATATAATAACAATGGCACGTTTATTTCGAATGTATCATAATTGAATTGGGTCCGTTCTGCCAAAAACGTATTGCGATGATCTAATGAGGTGCATCGTGGCTCAAATTATACCTGGCTATTGAGTTAGGTATCACTTCGGTGGGCGTCAGGTAACTCATCTTGTTTCTTAGAGATTCCTTATATTACTTATGTTCGAAGTTATCTGCATGGGTTCGTTAAACCTACGTAAGTACATGTGTTGTTCACAGTGTTTTATTTTTGCTATATATCAACCAAAGTCGGAAGAAAGTGTACTTTCCGCCTAACGTTAAGGCTGAAGCGCCCATCTAGCCCACGAAGTTCAAAATGTTTGAGGTTTTTTAGAATTTTTTCAAAATCTGACAATAATAAGAGGCACATTTTGTAATTCGCGACAAATACCGTGTGCAGTGCATTTATTAATATATCTAACTTACTCTAAAACATTTCAAGAACGACAGCTATCCAGATAATCTGGCATTTTTTGTATATTTAGTGATTTACTAGTATCATATCCACCGTGATAATATTTAGAGTAAAATAAATGTATTCATAAACGCACTGCATACTGTGTTTGTCGCAAATCACAAAATGTTGTCTTAAATGTTTTCAGATTTTGGATAAACCATACAAATACTCGAAAATTTTGAATTTTGCCGGCTAGTCAGGCGCCTTCTCCTTAAGCAGTTATCACAGCCTATGCTTGTAATACTAAAGGCATTGCTCGCACCTTGCCGACCTGAAGCGGAGTGGGACAGAGGGAAGGTAATGGACGGCGAAGTTGGGATTCCGGCTCTCTCATTCGTCGTACGAAACGCGGCTATTTTACGCATATATTTTATGACAGGGAGATACTACCCCATTCGAGCCAGCCCGCGTATATAAGCTGTCGTCAATTGTCTACATTTTGGCTCTACCACCTTATTCTACCCGCGTCAATAACGATATCTCGGGCACGTCTAATCGTCGCGTGCGTGAAATATTAACGTACACGTTGACGCATGGATTTAAAGACACAGGAATCGGTCGCATATTGTGTGTAAATGCGTTAAACAGACACAAACCTTTGTTCACATTGTTTCGCTCACTCCAGCATTACCACCATAACTTGATGTCATTCGGGATAATAGAGGTGACGCCCATCGTTCCGTCTCCATTTCCACCATATTATCATAATGAAATAGCCGGCCAAGTGTGCATTACTCCGCGGCTTGATTACCTCCGATGACATTTCATTTTATTTGTCGAGTGTGTCACGTTGTGACGTATTGTGCTCCATTGATATTTGTCTTTCATTGTTTTAGTCGACTATTTGATATTAGGAATGTTGTTATTGTAACAGGTACAATAGTGATCGTAATAGAGTCAGACAAGCAAAACGTTACTTGTCGGTATGAGTCAGCACTGTTGGAACATAATATAGACAGTTGCAACAAGTGATGGAACATTTTACAGGTAGTATGTGAAAAAACATATTATACAAGTTTTCATAAGTAGCACCTGCTACTGACCTAGATAAAAACTGTTAAAAACATTGCAATGAAATCGCAAAGCGTTCGCTATTGTCACCGTTTTAATTCTTCATTGACCAGTGTCTTCATAGGATAACGTGTCATAGTGAAAATTCATACTGAAAAAAATAATTAAAGGTGAAAAATCACATGTGAAATAACAGTGAAAGAAAAATATAATTTAACGTAATAAAAATGAATTGAAAGTAGCAATCATTTGCATGCTTAGTTGCAACTTGTAATTGGAGGTACATACACCTACCTGTGGATGTTAGTTGCAAAGAGGTATTTCAAGCATAGAGTCGGTAGTGGCTGTCTGCAACTATCTGTCTACTTTGCAACATGAGAGTGACGAAGACAAAGTTACAGAGTCAATTCTGTCTTGAAATTTCAATAAGACATACACTTTAGCAATTAAATATAAACTGCAATACTCATAGCACATGGTCATCAACTGGTCGCCGCAAATAGGCACACAAAAGCGAAATATAAATAAATTAATATAATTATTATAAGAGCTACCCAGATCTATTTGAAGTTGGTGCCAGCAAAGTCTAATAGGTAGTAGATAGATACTATGTTTGTAATGTAGTAAGTAGGCAGATAATTGTAGGCTGCTGTTCGCCATTTAGGAGTTTCACTATCCACCTCCTGACTCCATCATCAAATCAGCTCAATAGTACCAGATTATTGCATTGTTACTAAACTACATAAGTATGCAAAATTTCAGCCGAATCGGAAACCGAGAAGTGGGTCAAAATTTACTTCTAGGATTTTATTACATTCTTAGTTAGTTAGGTTTTCCTCGGTTTCAATGAGATTCCATCATCAGATCCTGACTTGATGATAATGGCACCACCTCGGGTGTATAACCTTTCGAACAAAAAAAAAAAATTTAATCGGTTCACAATTGGCGAAAATATTGATGAACATATACAAAAAGAAATACATGCAGACGACATAGTAACTTCCTCCGTTTTGGAAGTCGGTTAAAAATACTCTTGACATAAAATATAGGTATCTACTTACTTAATAAAGATCGTCATTTAGGTACCTATGTGTCAACAACGATGATAAGGAAATTACCTAGTATGGACGAATGCTGGTGATTAATATTAACTAGCTGAAGATCATTATGCAACAGTTCCTCCTTGAATAATTATTTATTTGTATAAATATTATAATGAGACAAAATATTATTAACAAAAATTCACGTTTTTTCTCAATGCCATTACCGGTCATGTGATTTCTCCAACTTGCAGTGAAATTATGTAATAACTACTTATTGACATGCAAGTAATTGGGTAGGTATCTTGTGTACAAGTGCCTCATATGGGTTTTAAAGCCTTATACGCGAGGGGTTCGGGCGCTGCTCGAAACAAGTGACATTTTATGGTTTAGGGTGACCGTCACTCGACTTGAACCAGACTGAGCTGGCTGGCCCGCTCGCTTCGACCAATAGGATTGCTTCATTTTAATGAGCTGAGGTAAATTAAGCGATCCTTTTGGTCGAAGCGTTGGCGTAGCGGGGAGCTGGTCAAGCCAACCCGTCCGGCTTAAGTCCACGGTTACCCTTAAAGTTGATCCAAATTCATAAAGAACTTACCTACTATTTTATCTTTTACTTACAATACCGTGTCTCTTTATATTGAGTTGATGTAAGTATATATCATTCTAATCTATTTCGTGTGCTATCACATTGGAAGCTGTAACATTTCCATTTTCCATAGGTACTAACATTTTTGCCGCGCTCATTCAACGCTATGCACTTAGAACCAAGTACCTACCGAAGAATAATTAAAGACCCGTCAATAACCAAATATAATAAAGATCGCCTCTCGGGTTTTCATTAGAATGTACCAAAGGTAATAAACAGATCATCACGCATGCGCCGGCCGGCGCCACTCAATCACACTAACGTATGGTCAGCCCCGAGTCCCGACATTGATATATGAGTCGTCCTATCCTAGGCAGCAGGCATATAAAAACTAATTTATTCACCATAAACTGTGAAACTTATTGCCTGCAATGAATTTTGTATTCAATAAATTAAACGTCTGTGATTAGAGCTACTCGTAGCATGCTAAGCAGAGCTAAATAAAATACGACTCCTCATAGGTCTCCTGTTTTTGAAATGTGAACCGTTGGACTTAGCTCCATTTGATTTCATGACCTTATTACTGCAGTATCATTAGGAAACTGCTAATTTAAAATTTTTGAAGGATTACCCTCCCGTTAATGCAGGTGGTAGGTGGGTCCTGAAATGACAAGAGCGTCGCTGCCCCGATGTCAAATGAACCGGATATTTGTGAATTTCAAATGCATCGTTTGGGTCAGAACCGGAAGTTTTTAATTTTTTATGAGTGTAATTACGTAATCATCATTATATAAATAAAACGAGCACAAATGGAATAAACTCATTTATTCAAAGAACATTCAAAGAAACCAATATATTTTCGTGATAAACAAATAAACTATTAAAATACCGCGCTACCTATAAACTGAAGTAAGAAATCAATTTTATGGATGCATAAAACTAAAACATCCCTACCAAAGAATTTGTAATAATGTCTTATTATTAGAAATTCTTTGATCCCTACACTTTGATTTAAAGTGGTCATGTTTATATTTAAATATAAGAGACTAGTGTTTTATAGAACTACATGCTATCTAAATCTTAAAATAAAATTTCCTAATAAACCTCAGTTTTCTATAAATATTCTATTTTCATACTTATATATCGATTTTTAATATATACTGGTAACTTTAATATCTTTAGGTACAATACAAACTTCACATTAAAATTATACTTCCAAGAATCAAATCTTTACAAAAAACATTTATCTAATAAATCTGACGTGCTAAGTATATGAAATATTGAAATTGTATACTATAAGTGTAGGTATACTTAATGACGTCATCTTAACATTAATTATTCTTAATACTTTGCTAATACTGTGTCAACCGCTAAATCTTATAGTAAATGCATCATAAAGGCACTTATCGCGCCAAATTACAACTAATGAGGACCTGTAAAAGATCACGTTTTGGCAAGATTGTTCTTAAAAACTACGAAAACACGCTTATCATTCCGGGCAGGGTTGTTTGATGAATTTATCAGCCATTGTTACCTAAGCACGTGCAGTGTACCCGTCTATATGTCCTCTCCACATAAATTATCCTAAATCCGAATATGTGCGTCGGGCTTGGATTTATGTTTATTTTTCGTACATCTTCACGATTCACGAATAAGGTTTTCCAAAGTCTATACGGATGAAGCTGTAGGTTGCTTCTAATTCGCTCGCTAAACAAGGCAGTTCGAAATTCATATTTCATTTTTTTTCTTAATAAGCTTATCGAAATAACTCTAAATTGAAAATTTAAAAACCCCCGATGCGATGACCTGTTCATCATATGTATAATTTACCTAGTTCTTCCAAATAATGATGTTAGCGCGATTTGCGTAGCTCCCGTAGCTCAGTATCCATAGCTCATCTCGCAAATTCATCTGGTACAACTAGTTTCGATGCCAGATTATGAAAGCACCATTAAATCATTTGTTTTGGCTTCCTCATTTATAATCTAAGATGTACAATAATCAACAGAAAATCTGTGTAAAAGTATGAGACATTATTTTGTTATGACATTATAATAATTGACATTAGAATAGACAACGAATCTAAATATTGATGTCACGGAGGTTTTATTCCTAGTAAAATATTATCAATTATGATCCAATTTGATGTAATAACTCTTGTTGAGGTAGACGGGAGCAGCCTAGGGGAATAATTTTCAATAACGCTAAAATTATTTTAAATTAGATTAGTTTTTTTATATTCTTTGTCAATGGCGGAGAACGCCCTCTAGAATTATTATAGCGTAATATTCCATTACCATTAACAAACCAAACAAAATTTAACGCATGCGCGTATCCATCATTTGAAACGTGACTTATGGAACGTCTTTAGTTCATACACAAATCTCAATAAAATTGATAAAATATTCATTTTTTTCAGAATCAGGGAAACTTTTCAAATTTATAATATTGTAAAAAGCCAGTTCAGACTATTACGATCATTTAAAAATATAATAAATCTAAATCCAATCATCTCAAATTTCGACTGGATTCGAGCCGAGGGAATTGGTTTTGGCCGTGAATGTGGCTTTTTTAACCTACAAAAGAGCTGATGATCTTCAAACGGCTGAACCGATTTTCATGAAACATAGCTAAGAACACTCTCGATCAGAATACCTATCTAACAAAAGAAACAAAATTGAAATCGGTTCATCAGCTTGGGCGCTACGTTGCCACAGACAGACACACAGATCCACAGATACACAGATACACAGATACACAGATACACAGATACACAGATACACAGATACACAGACACACAGATACACAGATACACATGTTAAACTTATAACACCCCTCGTTTTTCGTCGGGGGTTAAAAAGGTACAATTTGAACCAATTTTATAACAACCCTGTCCTTAAAATATACTAATGTGGTTACTCTATTTCTCTAAATCAATTGTTTCTTTTTGCTGGGTATATCTACATAATCGATGACTTCCCAGTTATCTTCCGGTTCTTCTGGCATCATGGGGGGCAGTGCGGCGCGGGTGAGCGGGACCCCTGTCTCATCCAGGGAGAGATAAGCCCTCAGCGCGTCGGCTGCCGCCTCATCGTCAGGAGTGGATAAGGCACGGGCGTTGAATGGACCGCTGATATCTTCGTTGGGAAGCTCCCATATATGCCACTGTGCTGTCATCTTGAAGTTCTGCACAAAATAGTAAAATTTAGTTAAGTTATGAAAATCTTGCCAAATCAGTCATTTAGATTATCCAAAAGTTGCCCATTTAAAGAACTAGCTAGCTCCAATATATGGTGCTTCATTACGAAAAGTTCTTATAAGGAAGAAGTTAAACATGAATAAGTTACGTACATTTATAATGTCCTTTTATGTTTCTTATGAAATATTTTGTGCAATACGAGATAAGTCGCTTGTGCAAAATGTCTCTACTTAAACTTCATAGACTTCGCTATAAGGCGATGCGATGGACAAAAGAATTGGGAAATCCGATTTTTCAAGCCTAGATTGTTACGCAAGAAAAGCAAATCAAATCAATCGCTCTAACACAGTTAGCGAGTGAAGCACGTATTGTAACCAGATGTGAATCAAATTGTTTATCCTTTTTATGATTTTTCATATGTTGTGGAAACTATACAAATTTAACACTAGTACTAAGTAAATCAAACACGTCATACATTGTATTGGAATATCATGAATATTTCAAGCAAGTTAAATATAACTCGTAGGGCTTCCGCATGGGCCAAATTTTGTACATTTGCTCAATAATATTTTACTTAGTAAAAAGTAAATAATTAATTTATATTCCTTTTATGCTTTTCTTTTACATCAATAATTATAAACGATTGATGGTACAAAAAAATACGTAGAATCATGCGTGAATATGCAAAATAAGGCAGGTAGGTACTCGGCATCGTTAACGAAATATTTTTTTCATTTTTATTTTTTGTATTTATTTTTGCATCAATAATCTGGGAGATTGCGCATCCCTGAAATGTTTCCCTAATTATTTCGCTTCAGTCGAACATTAGACTACGTAATTGTAGTCAGTAATAAATTGGCACCCAGCAATATCTTCCTGCCATTGTTGTACGAGTACCTATTGTAGGGCTGCATGAAGCCAGACGACTGTTTATTGTTAAGTATTGTTAAGGACATGCGTGAGTTGTTGAATATTCAATGACTTGAACCGATGGCATCGAACTCCACACCTTAACTCATATGCATGCTTGCATAACTGTGTGCAACCTCACCCTGTCTTCCCTCCCTCTGTCCCCCCCCTTAAGTCGGCAATGTGCGAGCAATGCCCTTCGTATTGCAAGCACCACGCATGCAAGCAAAACAAGAGAATGCTTTCAACAGTAAGTTCTTTTGAAATCGTATAGGGAGTAATCGTTGTAGTCAGTTTAACCGACTTTATAAAAATGAGGAGGTTCTATGTTCATCTGTAGCGCCGGTTACCAGCCATCCGATACGTAGTTTAGATCTAAAAACCATTTTTTAAAATAAAAACCTTAAACCCACTTGATAAAAATCCGGGTGAACTAAAAAGCTATAAGTAACTAGGGACCTTATAATGTCTTTCATGTGGAGTCGGTGCCACTATCTTTATCGTTAGGACAACTTCTTAGTTAGATCTACCTACCTACCCCCCCCCCCTACTCCTACTTACTAGAATTGGCAATTATCTTTGGAGCTACTAATCCGATTCTGAAAATACTTTCACTGAAAGAAAGTTACACTCTCTGAGTGAAAAAGGCGTTGTTTTAAAAATCCACGCGAGTGAATCCGCAGGGTGGAGCTTGGTGAAAAATATAGCAGTTAAAAAAGTCTATGTGTTGCAACTGCCGTAACGTGTAAGTATACATTTCTTACGGAAGTGTGGTCGGAAATGGTTGTGATTTATCGGCCACCATACCACCAGACGACTGCAATATTGACCTATAGGTATCATGCTCTCGTCAATTAGCGGCGACCTTCGTGGAGCACAATACACGGTGTCCTCGCCCATTTCCGCCCGCGAGGCTCACCGGGGCTCTCTTGCACATTACACATGCATCGATAACGATTTATAATTAAACAGCAAAGACATCAAGCTGTTATATGAGCGAGATATGGGACAGAGCGGACAAAACTTTGATTCACAATTTGATACCTATGGGTAACAAGTCGATAAGCCGAGTGTAATACGCGCGTATTAGAGGTGGTCCCATTCATGAGCTGGATGATTTGTTATAGGTCTTATATAATAATAATTATTATTAATTATTTATAATAAGTTGAAATGAGTTCTAATTATTTTTATACATTACTTACGTGTTTTTGTTATTCAAGTTAGATAACGTTCTGACGTTTGAGATCAAAGTTTATGTATGAAAATGTTCGCTATGTCCGCTCTGTAACCCTTTTAAATATAGGTATCTTTGTTAAACAGAAATTATGAGTGACAACCGAGAATGTACCCAGGTAATTTGTCTCAACGAGGTGAACGGGTAAAAAGGATAAGGGCGATAGCGCTCTTTTAACAACGTTAACGCAGGGTACTTATAGATTATAAGCCCAGCGGGTGTCGTGGTCGTGATAGGTATATTATGTACCAATTTCCACATTTGCTACTTCCTCTTTAAAATGGGCAAACTTCACGCTGGCAGATTAAATGACGATAACGGAATACGGAGCCCTATACTGAAAAGTCTTGAATTGCAAAATATCGCAAACAATATACTTCAGAAACATTATTTTGTACTTAGTGGGTATAGCACTCAGCAAACTTATCCCCGTGTTCCCAAACATACTACTATGAGGTCTCACAGTGCGCGCGAATCTTTGAGAAAGGAAAAAACTTTATCAAAGGCGCGCACGCACATATGCGTTGAGGAATCTCAAACTTTCCACACTAAGACATGTTGTATTGTTTGTGAATACAACCGTCAATCACTGTCAAGAGAGATTTTAGGAAGCTCATGATGCAGATTCTACAACACCCCGCGAGTGTTTATTTATCACATAATCAAAATCAAACAGTGACACGTCTGATGTTGATGAGTATACATCTAATTATATATCATAGCTTAATTTAAACGTCCAGATAAACTGTGACAAATTAGCCGAATAATTTACGGCAAATTGAAAAACATCCTTAAACATGACGCACGTAAAAGTCACAATTGTTTGAGGGCTAAACAATGTAGACGACGCAGCCACTAGACATGGCTAATCATTCGTCGTATGACGTAGGTATGTATGCCAGCTAAATATTATCTTGTAATAAATTAACATACTCATAATGATAACATCGTTTATAAAGCGGAAAATCTCAGGGTACTACTTAATGGCCGTATGTGGTTTTTCATGGATATGACCAGGATAGTTTTATTTTGGAGTTTTAATATTTAATCATTCTATTTGTAAGTTTGAACTTAGCGAAATTTAAATCTGTCCCCTGTCGTGTGTTAAGATCACCTGTATTGCCACCAACTGAGCAACGCTTTAACTTTGGGTAGGTAGTATAGAATGGACTGAGGTGGTATACCAGTGACACCGAGACCAGAGCAAATTACGAAAAGGCGAAAAGGTAATGTCCGTTGTCGCCTAGCAGTCGTCAAACAATTTCGAAATGATAAACGGATGGAATTGGAAGCAAATAGGTATAATGTAAAGAGTTTCCCCAAAAGGACGAGAGAACTTATATGCAGGGATATTTCGATATGTTCGCGAGACTAAACATGCACTGAGCTAGCAAAATTTGTATGTAGCTACTATTTAATATTTGTCCAATATCAGAAGGAGATCCCTCTCCGCGTTCATTGGAGGAGAAGAGAGGAGGAAGAGTCCGAAATTTAATAAGGCTAATAATAAAATATAATAAATGTCTCTCCTTCCAAGGTCGAAAAATTATTACAATTGACACTTACGTATCCTAACTGTTTGCATGTGATTGTTTAGTCCTGAATCACGTGAGATGACGCGGTTGTGTTGACTAACAAAGAGATTATGCGACTAATAAACTGTTTATGCTCTGACAATAAGATAATTAAAGGCACAGCTTAAGATAGCAAAGTTGAAGAATCTATATAGGTTCCGTAATTTCATGATTATAGTACTTGCTTGTGTATATGTCGCCGCCAAATAGCTTAATTCGCCGTTGAATTAACAGCCTAGGCACTTAACTAAACAGCGCCGTTCAACTAACGGCCTGAATGATATTCAGCCGTATCGTCTATTACAACATTTAATAAACTGGCTGGCTAATGCTTAGGCAACTGGTTGACATTTAAGTACTACAAAACTTTTTCAAAATACTACCCAAGCAGAACGACCTGGATGGGTTTAGGTTAGGGTTATTTTTTTATGACCCCACAGAAACCCCACCCGGCAAATAGATTCGGTGGATCTAAAAAAAATCGTAAAAAACCTAAGTACCTAATAAAATTATTCCATCAAAGATGTTTTTTTCCGACGCCATATTGACAAAAAGAATATAGAATATAGAGATATTGACAGTTTGGTGAGTTTCGGCGCTAGGTGGCAGAAAGTAGAACTAAATTGAAATGAACAGGCTAGGCAGGTAATTAAACGGCTAGGCAAGTAGTTAAACGTCATCGATCCAAGTCATTTGCCTAGCTGTTTAATGAAATGGCTGAATATCATTCAGGCCGTTAGTTGAACGGCGCTGTTTAGTTAAGTGCCTAGGCTGTTAATTGAACGGCGAATTAAGCTATTTGGCGGCGACATATATATCTATGCATAATATAGGTAACTGGGTACTTGTAAAATATAATTGTTTGTAAAAATGGGTATAATTAATCATTACCTATGACTAGTCAATCATCCATGTTTTGAGCAATGTCTCAGATCAATCTAGTAAGTGAATATTTTTTTAATTCAAGCAACTACAATTTTGCTTTGATTTAAATTTTTTTGCATAAAGTACTTAAGAAAATTTGTACCTACATTTCGTCAGCGTCAAACTAAACCACGTCAGTTCTTTGATTAACTCTTCCTCTAACAGAAATGCGTAGCTATAGTAGGCAATATTATTCTGTGCACTCTTTATGTCAGTCAAGAGTCAGCTTTAGTATCAAGGATGAAGGATGAAGGCGCAGAAACCAGTGGCGGATTTGCCAGTAGGCTGAGTAGGAGCCTAGGGCAGCAGATTTTTGGGGCGGCAAATTTGGGGGCCGTGTTTTTTTTTGCTACCACATAGAAATGAAACGCAATAAAGATTATGTATTCACGTTTACCGAATGTTCATTCTTGTGAAATAGCATATATTACCCCGCCTTTATTAATCGTACATGATTGAGCTTTGAATAACTCAAAAATAAACCAAAAATTACTTTACGTGCATTTTCAACGAAATTTTTGGATTGTAAAAATAGTCATGTCCTACATGACAATTGTAGAGGCAAAGGCGGCAAAACTTCGAACTTTGTAAATCCGCCACTGGCAGAAACCTATAGTCACACGTCTCACCTCCGGCAGACAATGGTGTTGGAGGCAGAAGTAGTCCTGGGCGCCGTCGTTGTGGCACCAAGTGCCGTCGGGGAAGTAGGGGTCGAGCCCCGCGTCGTTGAGCTCCACGCGGGGCGCGTAGAACCCGCCGCCGGACGCGCGCCGGCAGAACACCGCGCAACCCATCCACATACGAGCTAAGCCAAAAAGTAAACGCGAATGTGAACCCTGTGCCGTCTTCTATAATGACGTAAAAGACGTGGCATTAACATGGATCATCTTAGGAACTTAATATTGCACACACGCTTTATTAGATTTGTTTTAAATTATGATCTTGTTGTTGTGTGCTACTATAAATTATCAGGCGTGTACTTTTCAACGCTTGATAAACATAACTGATGTACTGCCTACGAACATATATCATATTTTTGGGACATAACAGTTCCACCACCGTCCATAGAAGCTGTCATATGGATCTTCAAAGGTCGAGGAAGAAGAAATGGGGGTAGATACCCCAATACACCCTGGAGAAATTAGCTGCGTAATAACTAGTAGAATAGGAGAGGACTTTGAGAAGAAACAAGGAGCAAATGAGAATACGTCATATACGCGCTTTCCGTTGGACTTCCTTCTAGAAAATTAATGGGCTGTGTTGTCTTAAACACAAGAGATATGATACCAGATGGCCGCATGATCAAAGTGTCAAATAATCCAGCCGCACTACATGGCAATATTTCAGCGTGGAGGTTTTATTTAACTTAACGACCGCTTGGCGCAGTGGTTCGAGCGTAGAACGCTCGGCTCACTGCACATGGTGGTTGCGGGTTCGCTTCCCGCCGGGGCAAATTTCGGAAATGGCCTTTTAGTAAATTCGGTACCCATAGTACAAGCTTTGCTTAGTTTGGGACCGTACAGTTGGTGTGTCAGTCAGGCGATATGTTTAACTTTTGGTATTCTTGTGTATGTAAATAGGCAGTGAGTAGGTAACTGACTGGGGTCGTGCGGCGCCTGCAGGCCGCCGCCGCGCGGGTCCAGCTCCGGCAGCCGTGCCGCGTACTCCGTGCACTTGCGCGTCGCCAGCTCGCTCGAACTCACGCGAGTCTTCTTGCCGCACACCTGTCATAATAGGTAGATATTACGTAGACGTACATCTAGAAGAATATAATTGGGTATATTATTCTCCATGTCTAGTATTTAGTTTAGTTGTTTGAGAACTATAAAAAACAGATTCCCTTTACCAACGCGTTGCAAAGAAAAACCGTGTTTTTGGAGCGCCTTTTTGCAGCAGAGGAAAGGAAAGTCAAGGGCTGAACACAAAGTAACCGGAATAGCACAAGTGAAATGGAGCGACTGATTTATCAATGACGAAGATGGGATGGGTGTCTCTTAAGATTATTACGGCCATTAATATTTTTTGTGATTGTTTAACAAATTATGAAGATGGGACGGGAGACTGTCAAGAGTGTTACGACCAAGTTTAAGATTGTTTAGGGAACACGGCTTCGGCGACACGGGTAGTTACATTTAAGACTTCTGCCGAAAGACGAACAGAGTACAGAACATTGAATTATAGTAGGAAGTAGCAGGTACCTTAGTGTCATCGCATAGAACAACATCATAGGAGGCGCCCTGGCAGGCGGCGGCGGCGGGCTGTGTGCAGGCGCGGCGCCGCTCGCGCGAGCCGCGCCCGCGCGCCGTGCAGCCCGACCGGCACGCGCCCGCGCGCCACGTGCCCCACCCCGCACCCACCCCCGCCCCGGGCGGTGCGCTGTCCCCACTGCCGATGCTGTTCGGCGTCTCCGTGCTCGTGGTCGGCAGGACCCCCGCTGGTACACACTCTCCACCTTGACACCACTGAAACGACGGTATCAATGCTGTCATTCGTTATTCAGTTTAAAGGCCAGAGGGGAAGTCGACCGGTTAAAAAAAAACATCGTTGATCGGCCAAATCAGGGTACACTAAATCCTAACCTATGGAAATTGGAAACTGGTTACAGAGACGGCAGGACTTGCTATGTTCAGTTATGCAGGCACCCCTTATTTTATCATGCTCTTTATCGTAACCAACATAATATAGTATGCTTCTAGTACCTTAACGCTTTGGTCACACATTTTACCATATCAGCTAACTTTCTGTCGATCCCGGTTTACAGGAGTTACAGTAGTGGGAGCGTGTGACGGGACCAGTCCCAAAAAAAATCAGCTAACTTGCTTAATCGTTTTGGCAGCTGATCTACTAAATATAATTCCCACACAAGTAACAGAGGGTGGTGTATTTGTAACACTGACTCTGTTGTGTCCGCAAGGCGTGCCCGGCAGCGCGGGCCCGGCGTAGTAGAAGCCGGCGCGGTGCGGCGAGCGGCACTCCAGCTGCGCGCAGGGCTGGCTCGCCGGCCCGCCCGCCGACGCGACCGCGTCCACATCGCGCAGAAGTATCTACATCGTCATGTGATAACAGCCTTATGTAAGCCTTACGAATGATCTTCTCAGTGGAAGCAGCATTCCGAACCGGTGGTAGATTCAGACTATTCATAAATGCATTTGAGTTTGAAGGGTCTCTGACTCATGTGACTGCTTTTAAACCAGATGTTCCCAATGCTCCCCAGTGGGCGCTGATGCCTTTTAGGCAGTTACAGGCAATCATATATTTTTTTATAAAAAAATATAATGGTAGATATAGATAGATAATATGCAAAAAATCCAAGTATTTGATGTATTAACTGTTATGGGAGGGCACCAGGAGTGTACGGGGAACTCTGGTTTATTAATGCATGAGCCTAACTAACGACACTACGATGTGATTACCACACAGTAATAGTAATATGTTATTGTTCAGGTATATTCCTCACCTCACATTGTCTCTTCGCAGTCCAGATGGCGCCGGGAGCACCGCCGAACCTCTCGTGCTGCAGTTCGCTGGGTGCGTCTAGCTCATCGCCACCGTCCAGCAAACAGGTTGCCCATCTGAAAGCATTATCAAATAGTCTTATAAAGCGGCTTTCCTGTATCCAGTTTAGCTAAACAGCCTTTAGGGGTATTTAGAGAGTATACCTATTATCTTTCAATATTGACGACCGCTAAGCTCACTGCACCGGGTGGTTGCAGGTTCGATTCCCGTCGGGGTAAATTTCGGAAATGGCCTTTTCATAATTTCCCCTTGTCTGGGTGTCACTGGGATCGCCCCCTTACATTGTACAGTACCCATAGTACAAGCGTTCATTTGGGACCATACAGTTGGTGTGTTCGTCTAGCGAAATTTCTTTATTTATTTAATCTTTTCGTGCAAATTACTCTTAAGTCTGATTACTAAGTAAAAAATTTTGATGAAATAAGAAATCTGTTAAGCTTAGAACATTGATAGCCAGCTTCTGGTCCTTAGACTATATTAATAAATGGAGTCATACTGTAGATCAGCAGCGACGCGAGCGCTGCAGGTGGACCAGATGGCCTCGCCGTTGGTCCCCCGTGAGGGCGACATGATGTAGCCATCGCGCGCGCAGGAGTTGCCGGAGCCGTCGTGGTGCATGCCCAGGCTGGAACCAACATTTACACACTGCATGGTATCTCATTTATACTTCGAAGGGTTTGAAGGTGACATTTATGTTAGTCTTTAGTGGAAGGTGTTTCGTGATAACAATAAAGAATTACGAAGGTCGTTTACCTATATAAACAAGTTCAACACCCGCATTAAATTCTCATCTACGTAATGACAATGATAAAAACGATCGATTATTGGGAAACGCCCACTCGTGTCGAATGTAGTGTAGTCGACGAAGTTATCAATGGAACACATGCAGTAAGGGCATTTAAAAGGAACAATAAATTGCTAGGCTATGGTTCATAGGTGCTTATGACAAAATAGAATAGGTATAATACCTACGCTGATGTCTACCATTGTTGTTGTTTTTATGTTCAAAACAAATGCAATCTATATGTCATATTGTACATGTAGGAGCTCAAATGTCCGGCTTGTATTCAGCTCTGCAAGCAAAAGCTATGGCCAATTCGCTTGACTAGCTAAGTATAAACAGTAACCGACTTATGTCCGATCTCGTGCGCGAGGATGTAGACGGACGTGAACCCGGCGGAGGGGTAGGGGCGGCCCAGCAGGTCGGAGGTGCCGAACTCGGAGACCACGCACGCGTGCGCGGGCAGGCACACGCCGCCCACCGGCGCCAGGCCCATCGTCACGCCGTTGCGGCGGCCGCCCTCCTCCGAGTAGAAGTCCATCCTGAAGGTGAAGTCCAACAAGTTATATTAAGTGTTTCTGCTTTAGCTTTGATTTAACTTTTCCCCGGGACTCGTCGAGGGTCAAACCTCGACGTCATGTCATTATTGGTCTACATTGTCAATCCTGGTTTACAGGAGTAACAGTAGTGGGAAAGTGTGGCGGGAACAGATATAAAAAAAGTATTTCTGCTAAAAAAAAGGCAAGGCGAGAACACATGCCATTAAAATAAAGGTACGATGTACGTAACATCATTTCTGGCAAACGTGATAACATTTTTTTGTGAAATTATACTGATTCTTTTGGGTTACACTATGCCTCTGATAGAATCGTAACTACTTGACGCCGATATTAAACGTTATATATAGTTACTAATTTCAACAAATATTCAAATGATTACGGTGGTAGAGCTAATTAACTACAGATAATTATATATTTTTTCATTACTCATACTCTGAAAGTAGGTCTGAAGTTGCCTGAGGAGCGGGTTGAAAGTAATACTTTTCCGGCCCGGGAGAATCGCTTTCAACTGACAGCTGTCAAATTATAAAAAAAAAACTAGTTCCATTTTCACATTCGTATGGAACCATGTTCAAACTTTTTCTACAGTCACTCAATTACAGCACGATATAAAATTGAAATAACATAAAGTTAAGTATTAATTAAATAATATATATTTTAAATGACTTAATTATAATTTAGTTTCAACAATTTCTTTAAAATAACATAGATTTGGGCAAGATATTTAAAGATGAAAATGAAAAATAATGGCTAAATAATGAAGCTGGCCGGCCAACGAAAAAAAAAACAAAATAGGCGGCAATCCGATCTTTATTTTTTTTTCGAGTTGTAGAGTATTGTTCATACTTCCTTGTATTATTTCTTTAGCCAATTCCTGTTTTTATTTTTATTTTCCTTGTATTCGTAATGAAAAGCACAGTGTTTACCTCGGGTGAAAGACTTATTTTGTCCCTCGAACTATTAGCGCCCTCGCTACGCTCGGGCGCCAAACCCCGTCTCGGGAAAAATAAGTCACTTTCACCACTCGTGTAACAATGTACTATAGTATGCGTCGACCAATTTCGAGGGGCAAATGTGCCATCTCTAAACATTAAATCACGTTGCTTTTAGCAAAAAAATTGTGAGTGGGTGAGAGGAACAAAAGTGAAAATGGCAAGTTTATATTTGCACAGCTCCATTGATGCATGCACAGTGTGTGCCTCGGTACTTACCAGCCTAAACAGGCAAGTAGGCGTGCGCTTCATTGACACCATTATTTCAGTCAGACACATAACCGTACTATCGGAGTTAACGAGACATTGATTTGCGAACTTAATCATGCACATAAAGCGATTAGAGAGCGACAAATGTGACTCTACATCGAATCTACCTACTTCGAGAGATGAGAGATATTGTCATTGAGATTTTTTTGCATCCATTGTGTTTATATTTTTGTTGAGTGTAATATAACGTAGGTACTTAGTAGTTTTTCTACAAAATAAACACTATTGTCAAAATATCTGGCTACACGTCATAATACTGTTTCATAGAACGTAATCCTTTGAGTTTGAAGTTGTCTACCAATAAAACATCATCCAAATAAACGACAGTCGTCTAGAAAGTTGTTATTAGATCTCGTAAAATACAATTTTGCAAGTGTCTATTAAAATACTTTACAGTTTGCAAAAAGGTGTTAATGCGCTAACCAGCATGTATCTGATACTTTTAAATGTAAATTTATAAATTGCGCCTCTACTTGCTACTGAAACAGCGGTTCTATTCAAAAAACTGTGGCTCTACCTACTTATTTCATCAAGGCCACGTTCAAGTTAATGTGAAAAGGAGTCGTAATTTTATACAATTTAATAGCCGCCCCTTCCGAACGTTATAAGACGTACGTAATGTAGTTTTCTGCTATAAATCAGATATTGTCTTTGGTTGGGAACCTTTGATTCATAGTTATATTTTACCCGGACAGTAGTAGCGCCATGTCCCAATGCTGCGGGTCGTCGTCATCCTCGACGTTCAGGGAGCGTTGGTATGCGCAGAATGTGTCGAGGAGCCGACCGCGCTCTGCATGCGCGGGCAGCGCCGCGGGCTGCTTGCGCAGTAGAGTCAGCCGCACCAGGGACAACTGGATGCGCGTGCCCAGCGAGGAGTGCTGGTACAGGGCTTGAACCTGTAATGTAATGGATCCAAGTGGGTTTTAAACTAAACCGTCATAGAGTTGGTAGGGATGTCACAGAAAACCGGAGAACCAAATCAGACATCACCGATATAGAAGTTTACCATTTTGTGTTTAACGTTCGTGTATAATGGTAAGTATATCAATAATTTTATCAAAATTGGAAGCCCGGATACCATGCTTACTTACATAAGTAAATAAAAATAAGATCACTTACACCATTTATGTAAGCCAGAAGCATATCCCGCAATTCCGCTTCATTGTAGTTAAGAAACGGATGAAATATTTTGTATGCGGTCTCGTCTAGGAACACGGCTATTTCTATGGTGTAGTTGGGCGGGCCGGACTTGAGCGGCGGCAGTTTGGAGCGCGGGCGGCGCACGCGCGGGCGCAGAGGGCGGGCGTCGTCGCCGGGCGGCGCGGGCGGCGGCGCGCGCCGGATCACGTGCGCAGTGCGACCCTGTCCGTTCTCCGCGCGACCAGCGCCGAACGGCAGCGGACGGACTTCGTAAGTGGAATTGTCCACTACGATTAATCCGTGCTGTAACAGAGAGTCAGGTGGAGGCTCAAGAATTGCTTTCACCTGGAGATTCTTGTTGTTACAGTAGTTAGTTATAAGTCAAGTAGAGTGGGTTAACTCATAAGTGCTATTAATTTTGGCGACGTATAATAAACAGATTCTTCGCGTAGTCCTCTTCTGTGCTGTTTACTTCACGTGTGTTCCTTAGCTAATTCAAATTCGCGTCTCTTCAGCGTGGATTCAACAGCAGAGCAGTGCAAGAGAGAAAAAAATATAACAAATAGATTATAAAATGATCACTCACAAGAGCATGGTCTCTACATGCGGAGAAGGCGGCGACGGAGTTGGGTCCGGTGTGGAGGAAGTGGCAGGACGCGTCGACGGAGGACAGAGCCTCCTCGTGGCCGGCGTCTGACCACACGCGGAACTCCGGCGACACCAGCCGTCTGTTCGGCACTAACTGCAGCTCGAAGTTGCTAGAAAATAATAGAATGACCTAATTCAAGAAACCCTGAAATCACAATGCAGCAATACCACTTAATAATAACAAAATATAATCTGAAGAATTCTACAGGTGTTGCAGAAGTCCATTTCAGAAAAATAAAATTCGGAATTTTGAAACATCCGTGTAAACATAAAAATTAAGCAATGAAAGGAACACACAAAGAAGACAGTTATTAATTAGCAAAGCAAAATCTCCGCAAAAAACTGTTACGAAAACAATTATCAACTATTACGAGCAGCGGTCGAAAGAAGAGTACTACATGTACTTGAATTTCTAAGCGAATCGCTTCTATGAAAGGATTTATTTATAAGCATTAGAAATAAATATTATAGTGGGCCAGCAGAGCAGGCGCAGGGTCAGGGGAATTGGTTTTTAAATGTTTACTTGACTTCACTTGTAGAGTGGCCTTGGCTCTTGACGAGGTGAAATACCGTTACCTACGCTTAGCCACCGCCAAATTAGTTTGTTGTTTTTGAGTTCTGAATAAGTATGGTAATAGACCACGTGGGCGATACTGCTCCCATTTATATTTCATTATCTTCAAGCAAGCCAAATAGTTCAGTTATATACGGAAGTAAAGATTAGCACTTTGTTAAAAGTTAAATACCTACTACACGCCCACACCCAAAGTAAGAGTGAAAAGGCATTTTTACAGACATGCGAGTACAAATATCATAAGTAAAGTTTTAAAGCAATAAAATGTTATTATTTCCCAGAGTCCATTGCCGACAGTAAATAAATTAATGAACATCGCCAGACTGACACACCAACTGTATGGTCTCAAACTAAGCAACGCTTGTACTATGGACGTACAATGGACTGGAGGCGATCCCAGTGACACCCAGACCTGGGAAAATTACGAAATGGTAATTTCGGAAATTTTCCCCGGCGGGATTCGAACGTACAACCACCATGTGCCAGCCGAGCGGCCTACGCTCGAGCCAGTACGCCAAGCGGTCATCAAGTTGCCTAGAATTATGACAAAAGTACTGACCGTCCAAAGGCATCGAAGCTGTAAGGCTGCGGTACGTCGTCGTAGGGCCTGTCCGCCGAGAGCTGCGCCTCCCTGGGCAGCAGCGCCGGCAGATACACGACCTGCGAGTCCGAGCCGTCGAAGCCGTCTGGCATGCGGTGCCCGCCCGACCACCAGCCGTGCAGCGGGAGCAGATCCTGAAGTATCAGATCAAACAGTGTTCTACAATTTTTGAAGCATCCATACACTAGTATTGAGCACCGCCCTTGAAACCGAGAGGTTTCCAACTTGATTCCCGCCCTAGCCACTATTGTCGTGGCTCACTCCTACTCACTCAAACACCAAAATATATCCCGGTAAGTATATGAAATGGCCAAAAGAATCACATTGTTAAACTCGTCATAATATCATGACATCAGAAGGTCTCTTAAGTTACTTTTGATGTTGGCTGTTCAAAAGCAAGCATTTAGCTTATTTGGAGGGTGAATAACTATATATATGTCCTCAGATTAATAGTTATCTTAAAAAAAAATAGCTCAGCTGTAGAGAGAAGATGAACTCGAAGAAAAAACGAAAACTGTCAGCTACCTGGTTTTTCGTCCTTTTCTGATCAAACTCAGAAACTTGGTCGCTATCTTATCCAAAGGATCAAAAATTTTGGTGGCTTTACCTAATGGTGCTCGAATATGGTTCTCAGGAATCTGGGAATCTACCCCCTCGCTTTCCCTGACGAAATATTTTACAAAGTTACACCGTATTTTTTGTGCTGGTAAAAAATAAAGACTACAATATATGTAGGTACATATATTGTAGTATATAGATGTTATCTAATCGGTGTAAATGATTCCCCAGTGCAAATTCACGATACAGCAAACCATTTAATTCAACGAGATAAACATTCAATTTCGCAAACGCCTAGAACCAATTCGCCAAATTGTATGCTCTTAAAACTCAATTCGTAATTCGTGACGAACAATTGCAGCGTAGCGATAGTTAATTGGTGCCTTTGGTCAGTTAATGTCAGCAGTTTAAGTATACATTCACATAATGGGTGTATTATTCATCATCAATTACTCAGCGTATTTGGAAGCTTTACTCCAACAATGCAATCAATGTGGGTATCAGGAACGTACAAATAATCTGAACAAAGTCATGATAAATGTTTTAACAAACTGGGTCGAGGCGGTCCATGTGACAAGGAGCGCTACATCTTGTTCTGGTGGGCGCTCTCGCTCGATTGTCATCCGAGGACATGTCGCCTGTCGTTCTCACGCTACTTTTATTAGTTTTATTAATGAACACACCACTATTTTATTTATCTCGTTGTACAACCGACCTCATTTCGCGTATTCGCTTCCAAACTGTAATTACCCGACATTATTCAATGATCTTTGTCTGTGTTTGTTACGTAATTTCAAAGTTGTTTTCACAGCTAATACGAATTATGTTAATATTGATCCGTCTATTCACACGTAAATATTCACTCCGAGCGCAAGTAGGCCAATGATCTCTACTTATTGCCGTGTTTACATTTATTGCCCGCGGCTGAAAGGAGCGAGTCTATTATAATCTCATTAGATATTGAAAAGGTGGAACATTAACATTTTGAACATGTAAATGTTTAGATATAAATGTCAAGTAAAATCTTAGAATTAATTAAGGAGCTTTAAAGAAATTCTTTGCGTAAGTATAGTTTTCAAATCTATGAAGCGGAGAATACAACGCTAAATTCAATGCGAAACGGTTTTGTCGGGTATAGGCAAGTTGCTTGCCAGTGGGTTTTGTTTCAGCGATTCGCGTGATTGATAGTAGGTACCTAGCTGTCTACCGAGAGGCCACTCGATGAAAATGTAAGTTGTTATTGTTGTAGGTAAGTACCTAGTAGGCACCGGTATATTAGCGTGTCAGCGAGCTGATGGAGAACAGTGAAACCGAAATCAGCGCCGGGTGAGTCAGCTAAGTAGGCTCGATATTAGCGGATGAGAGCGAAGCAAAGGGGAAAGTAAAACTATTTGTTTTTCCTTTTCATAGACGCGAGACAATGCGAGTTCCGATGAATTATTATCGCCTCCGTATGAGCGGCATTGTGTGGTCTGTAATTACTTTAATTTCGGCATTGAATAGTGTTACGTTAGTATGTAGTTGATGATGAAAGTTACTGGTATCGATCTCAATTACATGGAGACTGCAGGCACGTCGGCGGCGCGGCGGCGGCGGGCGGCACAATAGCGCCCGGCGCGCTATGATTCACCAAGATCCGATTGAAAAACTCTACGTGACCTCTTGTGTAACCGCTACGTGATCCAGTGCGGGAAAGACCTGCACTTCTGTTACGCAACATAATTGTCAAAATAAAATCGTAACGTAAAGGCGTCGTTAATGTACCATAATTCGGTGAAAGTTTTAATAGTTTTTGAAAAATGTGCAGGTATTTGCCGAATGTTATGTAGGTTGCGGTGCGGAGATAAGTTCTTGCACGTTGTTTGGGTTAAATGGTATTATATAATACTGGCTGGATTACACTTACATTCTTACTATTATATTATTATTAAAACGAACAACGAAATGATCTACAAATAACAAAAATAAAATAATTAAAGTATGGAAGTACCTACGTTTAAGTGAAGTAGAACGATCCAGAATGCAGGGCGAGTGCTGTAAACTGAGAACAGCAGCGAGAAAATCACTTAGGTATTGTCTACAAAATACGATACATATACCGAGCATATTATTCTTAGCCCATATTCATACCTATAATTATAATTTATTTCAATCCCAACCGTTGTATGCATTTCACTCTAATAGATTGCACTCAACTAAATAGATAGAATAAGTACGTTTATATTTAATAACAAAATCAATGCATACGTTACTCTTATCTATATCTAAAGCCGAAGATGTTTTTGTTCAAAATCCTATATGTCTAAGTACAGTAAGTACCTATAAAAATGGGTTAGTAATATTATTATCGGCTCTGTACAACGACATTTCTAACAAATTACAATCGGCCTATCCACAACTTTTGCATACGCACAAATTGAACATGTACCTATCTACAAACTTACTAAGTAGCAAATGAAAAAGCATTACTCGTATTATGTATTCCGACCTCAAAACGTTTTAAAGTGTTTCTCAATTAGGCAAGTTTATGCAGGAGGGTGTAATTTTCGCAGAGGACAGTTTTCCGGTGCCCTATCGGCGGAATGTTCATGTTACTCTTAGCTGAGATGTACAGATGATAAACTGGATGTAGTTACACAAAGTGTAACCAACCCATACACATTGCTGCAACTAAAACCAACCAACAGTTATTTGAACTAGGGTCGGTTTTGGTTTGTATAAGTAGGTACGTGGGTTGTTTTCAGTTTGCAAAACTGCATCCAACTTATGATCGATTCCAGACGAATTACCGTCAAACAAGCCAACTTTGCCCGTTTTTTTACGAAAATCGAATACATTACAAGTTTTTTCTATGGGAACTTTGGTATTTTTTTTCATTTACTGCAACTATATGACCATATGCACACAATTGCTATGTGAAATGTTTAACAAATTAAAATCTAAACAAAGTTTTGTTCGATTTTAATAGTGGGCAAAATAATCCGGACTTTTAGCCAACATTGCCCACTTAAATTTTTGACGCTAAAATAGCTCTTATAAATTTGTTGAAAGCACCCCGACTACAATTTAAGGCAATCTTATCCTGGATTTTAAAAAGCTGTTTGTAGTTAAAATATTTTCGTAATAAAAACTGTGGGCAATGTTACCTAGTGCTGTTTTCCATACAAAGCCTAACAAACGGTTTAAAACTGTAAGGGTTGTCACATTTCCGTAAAATTATGATGGGTATAAATGTTTTTCACTTTTCTTTTGTGGGTGTTGGATGCATAAGCATATATGTAAAAATGGTATTTTAATGAAACATTGACTCATAATTAAATGTTTATTCCACATACTACTCTTGTTCTGAACATTTCAATATCGACAGCTTTAAGCTGTACCTACATAAATGCTATATCAAGAAATGACATCAAAATAGTGCAAAGTTATTCAACAAGTATCTAATTATAAGGAAACTAATCTAATATAAGAAACAGTAATATATTTTTTATCAAGTTCCATATGCTAGAGCCCGTGAGGAACAGAATCACAATTAGTAGATAAATCACATAACATGATAAATAACAAACAGTCAAATTCACCTCTGGGAATCTAACAATATTCAGTAATACTTAATCAATAATAATCGTTGTTCTTCTCTGAACACTTCAATAACGTCAGCTTGAAGCTGTGGACCCTATTTCACGTCTTGGCTTCCTTGGTCTAATTCTAGACTTGTGTTTGTTTTTCTGAAATTAAAAATATCAACTTAAGCTAAGTGGATTTACAGATGTATAACAAAAGCTGCCCTCTACCCTAATGGAATACACCCTATGTCCAGGAATAATAAAGCCACATAAATTACAAACAAACAAACATACAATCATAAACTAATATAGCGTATTATATAAATAATATATTTTATTATAGGTTTAAAAGCTCGCTAATTGCTCCGATAACTCGGTCATTGTGTAGCCTTAGGGGCGCTATGACTTAGGTTAGGTTTAGGTTAGGTTAGGTTAGAACAGTGATCAAAACAAAACAACAAAAAATCCTGAACCTTCATCTAAGTCCTGGCTCCATAGCCCCCCTAACTGGGAACTAACATAACCTAATGACACATTCGGATTCTGGCGCTTCGCCGGCCGCTGCCGCGGCACGCTCGCTTCGCTCGCTCGGCTCACGCGTTTTGGTCACTGTTCTAACCTAACCTAAACCTAAACCTAAGTCATAGCGCCCCTAAGGCTACACTCCAACCATTTAGACTGTTACAAAATAACTGAAAGTGACAACCCTAAGTGATTTTTGTTAACGGGCAATGTTGGCATGGATGGGTCTGAATAGTTTTGGGTAATTTTGCCCATCATCAGAAGTTTTGATTTATAAAGTCCTGAATAATGAAACTATATTTAAAATACTCAACAATTGATATTCTATAACATACAGTAAAATACACTTACCTGTGTTTTCGCCAGGAGGTACAATCAACAAACACTTTCCTTATGAAATTTGCCCGCAAAAACACACACCGCACTCGACAAGTTCTGACAGGTTACTATATAAACTTTCAAACGAATGCGATAGATAGTGTTGTCACAATTAAAATCAACTTTCTACCCACATAATAAATGTTGCCATAAAAATAAAATTGTTTTCTATATTAGCGTATTCGCTTATAAATTGCTTTTAGGGCAAAGATACCTTGATTGGCAAAGTTGGCATATTTCACGGTATATAAATAGGTGGGTATTCCTACTAATACCAGTCGGTGTAAACGCGAAAACTATACATCAAATTTTATTTAAGATAGTATGTAAATATGTAAGTAGCTATATAGATATATTTTTTATACTTAGCTCTTATGCGTCGTGGGCGTAGTTTAATCTGCCTGCATTGTCCATTAAAATTACAAAGCTTTTTTATATACTTGGAACCATACACTTCAAATAATAATTTGTGTTAGGTACAGCTACAAAACCTCTGGTTCGATACCGCTCTCATTACAGGAAAATAGACACCGAAGGTTACGGAAATAATCACAGGATGCGTAATCGGAATACCCTCTTGACGAATTATCGCAATATTTTAGAACAATGGGACTCGTGACGTGTAAAGGGATACGCGGTCCTGCGGTCACATTATGACGAATCCCACATCATTAATCAATTCCGTTGCTAAGGCCTCAACCCTTCGTCCTGTGGCGAAATTATTTCAAGCCGAATGACGCATTGGCTATCCTCGTTTCAGCATAACTGTATATATTATTTTTTATTTTATAGATAAAAAGGTAGGTATACGAGTACCTATGTTGTTAAGTTATTTTATTACTAGCTACTTTCTGCAGCTTCGCAAGCGTAGATGTTATTTTCTGGATGCCGCGAACCGGCTCCAACTATCTAAGTACCATCCAGGTTACCCCACAAGTACAAAAATAAAACTCAGAAATCAAAATCGGTCTAACCGTTTAGGAATTACGAACACATCGGGATATTATAGATTATTTTACATTCAAATATCAACTTAATAATAATATATCCAATAATCCTTTTCTTAATAACAATAATCCTTTTCTTTAATATACGGGTTTTTATTTTCTTTCTAGCTCATTTTTCCTAAATCGTTTTTTATCGGAATGACGCTACCGGTTCTAGGCCTTGGAAGACTGTGACGAATCGTTTCACGTCTCATTCATCAAAATCATTAGATAAGATATATACGCCGTTATTCTATTCTACGAAAAATAATCATAATCGTAGGTTGTTGATTATTGTTAATTAAATGCCCTATAATATTATTTGCGGCTAGTAGGTATAACCAAATGTGGATGTAAAAAACATATATACCCATGTATAACCTACCGCTTTCGGCTTTCTGTATCTCTGTGCTATACAAAAGAAAATCATAATTTTCATTTAATTGTTCTCCAAATAAAAAAATATAATCATTTAAATAGCTAAGTACCTCTACAAAAGAACCGTTTTAAAATAATTAACTCATATCAGAATCACGCAACAATTAATAATCCATCTATTAATTGAATAATAAATTGAACAAAAGATTAGGTTTAGGTTTATATTCAGATCTGTATTCAGATCCCAATAACCTTATTTGAAACAAAGAAGCTTAAGCCATATGAGTTTATATTGCGAAGAAAATAGGGAAACAAGCACGTAATGGCACCATAAATCAATATAAGATATTAGTCGGGCCGCCCGCCCTCGCGCGAAGCTTTACTTACGGGAAACCGCGCAGGCGCAACGGCTCGTAGCGCCAACACCAGCGCTACAGTCACTATGTCGGCTTTCAGCGCCATGACAACCTCACATCGCTGGCCACCAGTTGCACGATACCTCGCTCACACCCGACACAGTGCTTATAAACTCAAATTAGGAAACAACATGCAGGTGCTTTGAATATCTGAAGCGCGCGATGCACCGTCCGCGAAAAGAGCGATCGACCGTCGTTGCGATTAGAACGCGTACACTTATGAGGCGCCAGCTACCGAATAAGCATCGCGAGCCCCCGAATGAAGTGAACACCTTTCGCACCTCCGAGAGAAAGTCGAAGGAAAGTGCAGATTTTGGCTGCTAAGACACCGCCCACACGCGTCCCCTGAGGAGCATTGTCGCGAGTCATCCATCACTCGACCTCGCCGCCAGTCATCGGCTTCCGCTAATCAAAACAAATGAACAATATCGAGTGAGGGCCGCGGCCGGTCGGTCGCGCCGAGCAGAGCTGGCCCAGCCGCGGCCTAACGCCCGCCACACACCCGCTCATAATATATGAAATAGCCGTTTCATAATCATACCTACCCCATTACGAATCCCTAGGTTTAATACTAATATTTTGCACACGCTTCCGGTCATCACAGTCCTTTAACTTAAGTGACTGAAGTTCACTGATATCATAATTTCAGTGATAAGTTGAAGGCACACAGCCCGCATTGTCTTTATAAAGAAAGGGTTGGTTGACTCACAAACGAAATTATCGGGTATTAAATGTTTAGGTGTATTTCGGGTACCTACGTTAGTTTCATTGCGGTTTCTTCATTGACAGGAGACACATTTTAGTTTGCTCCGGAGTTCCTGACTGACTGAATACAGGCGGCCCAATGTTGGCAATAAAATAAGTTTCCAAAAATCATTAAAAAAGTGTAAATAGAGGTAGATAAGTTTAAGATGAATCTGATGGATCGCTTATGACCATGAGAGCCAAGGAACGTTATATGTACCTATATATAGGTAGGTAGGTACCTACAGTTCGGGTATAAATGGCACGTTCTGAATGGAGATAATCGGTCGTAAACGTAGTAAGCTCTATCGTTTATTAGTATCCAGTCAAGAGTCCAGAACCTTTTGTAGTCAACAACCGATTTGGTCGAATCTTGGAACAAGTCGTAGGTAACAAACTAGCAATTCTAAAATAATTGTCTAATGAGGGTAAAAAGTCAGCTCACCAGATGTCGCTTGATTCCACCGGGTGACGTTACATTTCCACTACAAATACTTACAAATTATCGCTAAACACGTCCTCCATTTTGGTTTTCCAAAGTGGACGGTCACATTTGTGTCTTATAAGTATTGTTAGAGGTGTTTATTTGTTATCGCTATCTATTACTTGACACTGGCGAAATACCTATCTAACTGGGTGGGCCATATTTTTCAAGAAATATGAACAAGATCGCCAAAACATACACACCCCCACAAGGTGCACCTAAATATTTTATTAGTTGCTAAAATGGCTTTATGCAACGTAGAATGTGAGTGTCGAGCAAGAGGGAACGACCCTCAGTATTACTTCAGTAGACTCTACATTAATTGATGATAATTTAATTACTTTTACATTTTGATTAAAAGTTAAAAAATGATTGAATGTGCCAACTAATGCCTACCATTAGACTAAGTCAAATTTATGAATCATCTCAATTGCTTGGGACGAGATGAATAATCCTGCAAGTAAAAAAAAAACTTACATATCTATCATTATGTCTTCAAATAACAGCTCGTAGCATGTAGAGAAACTCCAAACTTATTGTGACTCACCAATAAAAATGCATTCTAAGAACCACAGAGGGATCATTACACCTCAGTAATATCCGTTATATTTAAAGTTAAGAGGTTGCAAATTGGTTAACGGTACTGACGGCCCTTCCTAACATAACATTGCTTAATTTTTTAACGTTTACGAGACAAAGTAAGTATACCACGACCAACGAAAAGCGATGAATGCATTTAGAAAACGGCCACCACAATGTTGGCAAGCCCAGCGGTGGGTTGAACTCGAAAATTATTAGCATTTCGTATCGTTTCTCGTTGGCCGTGGTATAGTAAAACTACCTACTTCTCATTTCAATATGGACCTACGTTTGTTAAATATTTGCGTGCGTTGCGATAATAAATTGAGAAACTACAGATGGAGTGGTGATCTCCACATAGGACTATAAGTTGACGGAGTGAAGTGAAATGTTGAAAACTATTCACATCAGTGTAGGGGTATTACGCTCTGAATACTAATACGTTAATATACGATTCACAAATATGCGCACACGTCTCGCCGGGAACCGCTGGTAGGTATCTGTACGAGTTGTCTACAATCTACAGCTCACTACTGCACTATATTATCAAAGTTATAATAATAAAGTCATAGATAATAATTTGTAGTTACAACAACATTAAATTTGTGGAGGAGTTAGCATTAGCAGCCTTATGAAAAATTAGAATATACCTATCTGAAAATTAACATGATCCTACCAAATTATATGCTAAACTAATCAGTTAGTAGGTAGATACCTATACCTACAGGGTAACCTATACTTGATAATTAATACACTAAAACCTCTAGCGAATCTAGCATAGACTTACTTAGACTGACTTAGATTTAAACAACGATAATGACTTGCTGAACGGTGTGGGAAACTATAGAGAGGAAACCTGTTACATCATTCAAAAGACTTGGACTTCGCTAACCCAAAACCAGGTCAACGTGATGGAATTAGCCGAAATCAGGTGGTGGGTCGGGGGACCCACTACCTATTGCACGATTTCGGCCGTCTGGGGGATGAATGGGGTGGTACCAGGTCGTCCCCCTTTTAGCGCCTGTGGACGGCCCGGCAGTAGCATGCCGGGCCGTCCGCCGGGGCGTCTCGGAGCATTTCCCATGGTCCCGGGGCGCCCCTCTGCATGGCGGAGGGTGGTACACCGTTGGTTTTTAGTGGGTAGACTGCGCCCTTCAGGCGCAGGGACTCCCACATACCCCTCTCGTCTCCCCCGAGGCGTGAGGGGACCCATAAAGGGATTTCCAACGTTAAAAAAAAAAAGGTCAACGGGATGGACTAGGTATGCATCGAATCCCCCTCGCATTGAGGGGAAATATTCCCGATATAATGGCAATAGGTTCGCCCCTTATATAATATGTATGTTTCGAAGATGAATTATATAATTAGCGGTTTTACAAAAGAGCTCTGTTATGTAAAAATGCTGAACAATTTTCAGCTGGTTTGCCATTGCATTTTATAATATACTAGCTGTGCCCGCGACTTCGTCCGCGTGGAATTAAACTTAACAAAAATGTAATTTAACATACGCGAGGTATGTTTTGTGTTTTATATACCTACTATTGCTAAAGCCCGCTCGCGCGTTCTGACCCCACGCGACAGCCAACATTTGTTATCTTTTTTTTCTAACATAAGGTAGCTTAAGTTACTCCCTATAACATCAGCTATCTGCCAGTGAAAATCCCGTCAAAGTCGGTCCAGCCGTTTCGGAGATACTTTTGAATTTCAAGTGTTTTTATTTTTTTATGCGGAACCCTAATTGTTTTACAATAATTAAAGTAGCCTAAGTTACTTCCTATAACATCAGCTATCTGTCAGTAAAAATCCCGTCAAAATCGGTCCAGCCGTTTCGGATATTACCCGGAACAAACACACAGACAGACAGACGGACAGATAGACTGACAGACAGACAAAAAAATTTAAATCGCGTCTTTGTTATAAGTACCGTGTTTACTTTCATATGCATTTAGTGAAAAGGTGTTATTTCGATATTACAGACACTCCAATTTTATTTATTTGTATAGATTTCATATATTATATACATTATGTATTATTCGTTTAAGTTAAGGTTTCTTTTTTATGACTACTCAGAAATTCTACGCTAACCAATAAAGTTGGGCAATCCAGCAGAACTTTTTTAGCTGTTTTACAAAACCGAGCTATTTTGTAAAATCGCTACCCAGAGGTTTTGTAAAACAGGTACTTTTATGCATCTTTGCCTACCCTTTTGAGGTATACAAGCGTGATGGTATACCGTCGCGGGGAGCCGTTGGATGCGGATAGCGGGCAACCGTCCATTGTGGCGTTCCATGGGGGAGGCCTATGTCCAGCAGTGGACCTCTTCCGGCTGATGATGGTACCTACTACGAAAGGCACCTATAATACCGACACAATTTCAGACTCCATTTCACCAACTCCATTAAAACACTATCTAATCTTAACACCTTCATTAACATATTATTAATTAAGGCCTCAGTTAGATATTTGTTTATGCATTACCTACTTACACCACATAAGTTGATCCTAATAGTATTAGACATTTTATCCGCCTTATACATGTAGGTGTCTACAATGAGAAAGTAATTCATGGCAGTGGGCCATGCTGAGTGTAGATTGATAAGGACTAATGACAATTGAGATACTTTTGGAACTTAAAGAATATCTAACATAAATAAAGCGAAATCCTACTTCCTACTAATATTATAAGTGTGAAAGTTTGTGAGTGTGGATGTATGTATGTATGTTTGTTACTCCTTCACGCAAAAACTACTGAACGGATTTGCATGAAATTTGGAACACAGATGGTTTATAACCGGGATTAACATATAGGATACTTTTTATCCCGAAAATCCCGAATTTTTTGTTACGTTAAATACTACGCGGACGAAGTCCGTGGGCACAGCTAGTGTTTAATAAATTAAATGGTAACGTAGATTGATTTATCACTACCGCTCGGTTGAGTTACGATTGGAAACCAGTAAGTCCAAGAAAACTTTAATACCAGTGGCAGTCTGCCATACCGCTGTGGGATAATAAGGTAATCAATACTAATGACAAATGGTGATCCCGAAATAGCTATTTATTTGATTAATCCGATGCATACCACAACCTCCTACTTTTTGAAGTCGATTGAAAAAGGGGTAATGTATTACTTCTTTGGCCTGTGGTAAGCTCAAATTATTCAGATTTTGAATCATCAAGGTAGTTATTTTTTCAAGATTAGCTACGGTTAGAAAGCAAGCCTGGAGATTCTCTTAAGCGGTTTTTAACTTTATTGATACAGATATCGGACACGACACGCAAGATTTTAAATTTTATCTTTGTTAGTTAAAATAAAAAGTACCTATAGTTTAGTAGGTAAGTACCTATACCTACTACTTGATTAACTACGTCAATATCTACCTAAATAAATTAAAAAGTTAACTAACTGATTGTGCAAATAGTTGATTCTTTGAGGTGCATTAACATCCACGCAATACGGCGAATTTCTTATTGATAAATATTCCAGCTATAACCGAAAGATACGTATGTATGAGGGACTATTCATGGTAACTCTCCATTGCCATGTTGGGTGAACAAAAGTAAAACCGATGCCTTAACCAGCCGTTGAATACCGTTTGAAATCACTTGTGCCTTGAGAGAAATAACTAAGTATTTTCTTAGATATAACTACGTACCACTTACGTATGTTAGGATATCTGGATGCCAATTTAAATTAGAATAATAATGGAGTCAGCAACGTCACACAAATTAAGTGGCGTACCTAAGTTTTATCCAGCTAATAAAATATTCATAAGGTAATGCATTTCTCTAAAACTTCTAAAACCTTAGACCATCATCTCTCTGTCTAAAACAGATAAATATTTGCTATAAGAAATAAATTCAATATACAATATGACGTTAGCTGACGTAACTAGTCCTATCTCTATGATCCAACGATGGACTATCATCTGGGTTTTTTACAATAAATCAATAAGTTTGGCTAGAACGGAACATAGTACCAAAAACAACCGTAAAGGACAGGAGTAGGTACTGGCTCCACCTCGCGGGCGCCGATAGTGGATTGCGAACGTTGAATAATAATGAACATGAAACACGCACATACATGCGACCCTTTTATTACAGTATTTGCACACTTGATGGGCGACGTGAACGACGGCGACACCGGTCAAACTTGTGAGAGAGGTTTCTATAACGGCAATTTACTAGCTTGGTGAAACTGTGGTCCGAAATAACTAAATACAGTAAGTAAATACCTCGTTAGCATTTTTGCGCCCCCTCGTGTGCTGCACATGTGCGGTGAATCCACCGAGTACCCACTATATACAGACTGGGTGAATCACAACTGGAAGAAAAAAACGAGGGACGGCGGAGAACGCGGGTGACGCAGTGTCCGAGAGTCATTGATCCCGATACAGTCCCGGAGGACCGACGCCATGTCGGAGCCCGCGCACTCCCCCGAGCCGCTCCTCCCGCCGCTCGCGCTCGCCGGCTACATCGCGTGCGTCGCAGGCGCTGCCGCGCTCGCCAATTGCTCGGTCCTCGCTGCGCTACTCAACACATCTCGAAATGGTTCGTACCATACTTACAAATTATAAGATTACAAATATAACTATTAATATGATGTCACTATCATAGCAGAGGTAGATATGGAGGATTAAGTTCCAAACTTTTTGAGAACATAAGAAATTTAACAGCTTGAGTCAAGTTAACTTACCGCCGTGTAAAAGTACCACTCTCACTTATTACAGTGCCCTGAAAATAAACTTTTTTTTATATTGTGCTTTGTTTGAATTATTTGAACTTTCTATAGCGAAGCAAACTTCATAGGTTCAAAAGTTATTTGTAATAGTCAAGAAACATTTCGTTACTTCCGATTTCCTGTTCGTAACTATCTAACTATTTATTTACTATTTATTCATCAGTATCAACACAAAAACTTGTAAATTATTTAGGTACTTAAAATGTGTTATTAAGCTAACGTTTCTTTATTTTCAGGTGTGTCGTCAATCATATTGCAGTTGGCTTTGGCCGACTTCGTACTCGGAGCGACAACTAGTCCAGAACTGTGGTCGCTTAACACCAAGACTTGGTACTTCGGCAGTCACGGCTGCGTGGCATATCGAGGACTGAACGTATTTGCGTCTACTGCGTCATCGTACTTAGTGGCTACAATCGCACTGCATTCCCTCGCGACTATCATCGTCGAAGAAAAAGCTATCGCGAAACGAATTAAAAGAAACGAACGTGACGAAGACGAAGAAATTCGATCATCGCGCCACAGTCTAGTAACGAGCAGCGATTCCTCCACTCCACCGCGGACAATGAACCTGGACTATAGACTGACTAACACCAGAGTGTCAGTGGTTCAACCGACTCTGTTCATTTGGGTGCTATCCATATCATTAAGCGTACCAGAGTTTGTTCTAGCCACCACAGTGCACCTAGATCATGACGTTGTGTTATGCACCATAGTCGACTCCAGTCAGCGCCTCCATATGTACTCAATACTTGGCGTTTTAAATTTGTTTATACCTATTATCATAATGTGCATCGCGGGTGCCCTAGTCATCATCAAACTAAAAGTAAAGAAAATTTTATCCCGAATTGAATGCTTTGAATCGATAGCAGCATTGAAACTGTCATTGTGTTTGATATTAGTGTACATTGTTTTGTGTACGCCCCGATCAGTAGTAACGGCCTATAATGTATATTCGCAATCTATGAAAGCTAACGTAACCTCTCTGGGACAAAATGATGAAATGACTTCTATACATCTGGCTGCTAGCAGCACTTATTTAGTTTCAACCTTAGTGCGTCCTCTGCTTTGTATAATCTTACTGCCGCGTGTAAGAAAATTGTTTTCTTTTGGCTATTATACGGATACTGATAACGTGTGAAGCATAGGCGCAGGTTTACACTGTGATATTGGTGCTTAATCAAAAACAGACTGAACAAGATTAATAACGGATGCTTACCTAAGGTAAGCAGTTACGTGTGTGTGATAGTAATAACATGTAGCATTTATCAAAGCAATGTTAAGAACATGGGTGTGTAATATTTAAAGGTGCAAACATAATAAAAAGGTAAGAAAGTGAGAGTCAGTGAGGGACTCATCGAAATCTACTTACTTACAATTATTTAGTCATTTACCAAATACGTACATTATGTCAATGTAAGTAAGACTTTCATATCATAGTATGTATAAGAGCTTGATTCCCAAATTAAGTAAAATATGGGCATTTTATTTTTTTATTGTATTGTAATAAACTGAAGCAAATTATCTGCGTATTTCTTTTTATATTTAACAAACCGAGGAGCTACATAAATCCTGTCACAAAGTTTTTTTTACAATTAACTTAATAATAATTTAAGTAGTCTACCAGTTTTGTTTACGTAATCTATAATAAAAATGTCAATGCAGGTAGATAGGCTGCCAGATTTGATTCGACTGTAAAACCCATAATCCAAGAAAAATGCTGTTTAACGTCGGGACCTCTTCGAAATGTGCCTGCTACATGTCCTTCCCAGAGATTATTTATGAATCAGATTCAAAACGAGCCAAAACAAGTTCAAAAGGAACCATTAATTATACGAGTACCATCCTTTGTAACCGGTTTTAACAAAAATGTAGACATGCTATTTTGTTGTGTACTACCTATGCCACTAACAAATAATATAAGAGTACCTATCTTCGCGGTCCGTCGTCGCCAGGATTGTAGTGGCTGCATTTTATATTATAGTTCATTCTTTACAGCAATTAATTCTTGCATAAAACAAATATCTCTCCAGGCTATTGCCTTGTACAAAACTATTAAGTCGAAAGTCTATACCTACTGTCGCAACACTTTTTGTCGTTATCTGCCGAGACCCTTGCTTTTTGCATATATGCAAAATTGCGATCTACTAAGCCACTCAATAGTAATGAAATAGAGATCAAGGTATTTCCTGATTGTAATAAATAATAACCCTAAAAGTGTGCAAGTAAATTGGCAATGCGCCATGAATGACTTCCATGTTATTATATCATAATAATCAATATTGTCTACAACTTGGTGGCTTTGTAGACATTTCATGGAATCTGACCAGTTTCTAACCAGGTCTGCTTGAGTGGACAGATTAGCATTCGTAATCGTAATTTCTTTGCACAACATTAATTAGATAAACATCTTTTTGGGGTTTATAGGTGGCGGTTTATTTAAATATTGGTTCTAAAACTAAAAATTGTATTTAATACAAAAGTTTATTGGTGAAAACATGAAAAATATAAGTAATAGATTAATGGCTGATAAAATGCAGCTGAAATATTACAATATTGGCCATCACAAAAAAACTATTTCGCTAATAAATGCCTGAAAATTCAGAATGCTATAATTATTAATCAAGTGATGGGCACAACAAAATGGTTAATGTCAACAATAAAATATTTCCTTTGGTAGTAGTATTAAATTTTAGGACATCACAAAAACCACAAGACACTAACAAGTTTTTTGTGCCCTGATTTGATACAGCCATTACAGTTAGTGGATTGTATGTATTATAGGTATCTTGAAAATCTTGATTTCATCGGGTCAGTGGGCGCACTTCAACAGATTTTAAAAAACTTAATAGCATGATTTTCGATACAACGTTCACCATCATGATCTCCATTTCACTGCGGACATGCGGCGAAAGGAATGTTAATTTGGGGCCGACCGGGCTGTTAACTCTTGTTCTATTTATGAAAGGAAAACACTTTTAACTTAAGAAACCGTAATTTTAATAACTTAAGTTATAAATATTTATATTCATCAGGTCAGCTCGATATCTGTAATCCAGTGTAAATACAGAAATACAAAACCGTCAAAGATGACACATAACATTTAATTTTAGACGGAACGTAAAGGTCCGCTGCGAACGACATTTTTAACATTTTTTTACAAGCGACGGCTCGCATCAGCGGCGGGGGTCCCGCGCCGCGCGGCGTTCTCGAATGTTACTCGTTTTCTTATAAAACACCAATGAGAACAAATGCGTGTGCTGGGGCGGACGCGGCGCGCATTAGTTGTCGCCGCCCTCCGCGGGCTCGTCGCCGTCGCCCTGCGTGTCCGACGTCCACAGCGTCAGGTTGTCCCGCAGCAACTGCATGATCAGTGTAGAGTCCTTGTACGAGTCTTCGTTCAGTGTGTCTAGTTCGGCGATCGCGTCATCGAACGCCTGCAATAACATTAACGCATATTAGCTTCCACTATTTATTGATTAAAATAAAACATCCATTCATGATATAATAATAACAATCTATCCCTTTCTGGGCAGATTCACTATGAACAACTAGTTATAAAATAAACACTCCGATGCTGGCTGGATCGAGGATTAAAATGTTAATAGCTTACACAAGGCCATGCTCATCTGTGATTAGTGAATTTTAAATCTACAAAATTTTGACTAATTTCGGAATAAGTTTACTCTTCATGCAAACTGGGAAAGGAGATAATTTGTAATGCACTTGGGAGGTCTTGGCAGTTAGTAAAGTTACAGGAACGGTCTCATCACACAGATGTTGAATGTCTCATTAAAGAACCTGTTTAGCTAAGTGGCACGCGCGCGCAGGGGAGTTGATTATCTCGTAATAAAATACGGAAAAGTTGAGCGCAAGGCCGAGCCTGATGGGATGGGTCGGTTGCATTTTGGCTTTAGCAATGTCGAACGCCTCCTGGTAGGCCTTCTGCGAGTCCTCCACGACGGCTGGGGACAAGCGAGTCGATTAATATGCCTAGCCTGTACTGCCCCCTCGTGCCAGCCAGCACAGAGCCTATGCATAACTGACACAAATAATGACCTGTTTGGCGAGCTGACACGCCTTGTCTGGTGAATTTAATATCTCATAATAGAAGACGGAGAAATTTAACGCCAGACCCAGCCTTATTGGGTGTGTGGGCTGCATTTTCGCCTTGCTGATCTCGAAAGCGTCTTGGTATGCTTTCTGTGAATCCTCTACAACCGCTGCAATATAAAGTGTTGTTAGCTAACTGGAACTGTCACAATCAAATTGTTCTAAACCTAAAAAAGTCATTTTACAGCAACATTTATCCGCTGCATAGTCAAATGTTGTTTAAATAAAATGGACTTACAATTTCTGGTTTCTCCTGTGGCCACTTCTGCAAGGTACCTGTAGTAATCACCCTTCATTTTAAGGTAAAATACTTTACTTTCTGGATTACTAGCTTTAGGAATAAGGTGCTTGTCAAGTAAACCCTGAAAGAAAAAAGTATTGATAGTTACAAAAGCATGAATATTGTTTAACTCCCAATCCTCTTGAAAGTTCAAGAGGATTGAGAGTTAAAATAAAACAACCCAGTTGACTGCATTCATAAATTAGATGTGGAGAATTAAATAATAAATTATTATGGTATGGAAATGAGTAAGATTGGAAGACAGGGCAACGAACGAAAACGGGATAGCAGCGCGCGCAGTGACGCGGCGCAATACGTCACCCCACCCTCGTCCCCCCATCCCCCCCCCCCGTCGCCCGCGACAACCGCACCGCGCCCCGCACTCTCTCACGTGCTTAACCAGCATTAACGCCCATGATTAACAAATACGATATGACTGCGGAGGAAATGACCACGGCTACTCGTCGCTTGCATCACTCCTCAAATTGGCGACGCGCAAATATCATGACGTCATCCGCGTAGGAAGACGGCAACTGATGCTAATCCAACTTAATTTGGAGCTAATTCTTTGATGTTAACAGTCTATTAAAAGTGAAGATTTGAAAACTGTTCGATAAAATTCTGAAAAACCTTAAATGAGCGAAAAAATCTTACCAAAACATCATAGCAGATTTCTCTGAGCTCCTTTTCTACTTTAACCCTATATTCTTTCGCCATCTGTTGTTTTCTTTCCGATCCTTCGGTTTTCTGTTCAATGGAGGAGATGACGCGCCATGACGATCGCCGAGCGCCTACTACATTTTTGTAGGCAACGGAAAGCAGGTTCCTTTCCTCGTTGCTCAGTTCGACTCCGGTTTCCGTGACTTCTTTCATCGCGGCCGCCATGTCGTCATATCGTTCCGCCTGCTCCGCCAGCTTGGCGCGTTGCACCAGTTCCTCCTTGTCGACGGACATCGTGGACGATCGGAGAGGATAATTTCACTGACGCCCCTGCAACCAAGTATGAATCACGAATTAACTATTTGAATCGAAGACCAAGGACGATCCATTGTATGTTGCAGTTAATCAGAAAGACTAATCGTTAGGCGTCACTTTCACCGAAGCGAATCGCTTTATAGGGTATTTGTCATCATGAACGGTGCACCTTGGATGGAGCTCGCGGGCGCACTAGCGCAATGTGAAACTCAACGTAGCTCAGAGAGCGACCCTCACGCCAAACGCGACATCGACACGGCGTCCGCTTCGTTCGACAGCATCTCACAGACTCGAGCAACTAGCAAGCGAGCCACGCGCCGAGCCACCGCGCCGCCGCTTGGTCACCGCCACTGCGCCAACAGTATTGATCCGCCGACGCGGGATAAACACTCCAGACGAAATACGACTAGCGCGACGATTGCACACACCCCTCACCCTCGCCTCGCCGCCCCCTACCCTCTCCGCCTGCACCGCGCCCGTCGGCCCGGCGCCTACCTCACGCTACCCTTATCTATCTATATAAGTACTAGCCTTTTACGCGATCCCTTGTTGCTAGGCTATGCAGAAATTATTTAGTACTCTCCCAGCTATATACAGTGTAGATGCAATAAACACAATTGAGGAAATCATGCAGCTAAGTACCCCTAAATATAATATCCTCTTCCAAATGATGCATGTATGGAACTTTCGAGATTTATAAAACAGAAGTAAAAGCTACATGTCTGTGCACCTACTATAGGTATATTAGGCAATAATTATCAAGACTGCCTAAGATGGTGATGCATACACCTTTACCTAGCTCAAGTGACTTCTACATTCTATATACATATAATCATAAGAATAAAAGTAATTGAAACTGCAACCCCTTACATAATAACACCAAATCTTTTAAAAAATACCGACCATAATCTTCCTAAGATTGTCTATTGAATCATTCTATTGTTTTATCTTTCCAGATCATTATTGAGTCTAATAAGTCATATTACAATTAAGGCGTAATTAATAAATCTCTTCGGTAGTACATGGTGTTCATAATAGCAAATCGTCTGGTAACTTGAAGGATGTAGAATGGGAGTGAGGAGGGGGGCCCATGAGTGCCTTGACCTAAGAATTTCCTCTGTCTACAGTACACACCCATGCTCTTGCAGTTGCCAATAGCGGATGTAACTAAATTTTTTACACTGTAATATAATATTATTAAAATATTTATTCAACTACTGTTTAACTGTATTGTAGTTTAAAAATAATAATTAACTGTCTTGATTGATTTATTTTAATGTGAAGGTCTTGTGTGCCCACCTTTTATAAGTTCATTTACATAGGTATTTCTAATTATTATTACAAGAAATAAAGAGTGCTCTACTTAATGATATCTGGATGATTCCACCTTTAAGATTTATTTTAATTTAGGGACTATTCTCAGACAGCCTAAAGGTGTTTTATTAGGAGCTGCAATTAACTAATTACATTTTCTATATAGAATAAGCACTAATTATCAATTTCATTGGGCTGCTACCAGCAACCCTCAATGGTCATAGCATGATAATATGATGAACCATATATTTTCATTTCTCAATATAGAAAAAAATTAACACAGTAGTTCTATTTGATACTCTAACAGGAAAACAAATTGAAAACTATTTTGATTACCGAGATAGATACCCATATAGCCTGTTGCAACAAAATCACATTTAGCACATGCAGCTTTATACTAAACTAGCTGTGCCCGCGACTTCGTCCGCGTGGAATTTAATTGACAATAAAAACTTTCATCCCCTATTTTATCCCCTTGGGGGTAGAAATAATCAAAATCCTTTCTTAACGGATGCCTACGTCATAACATCTACTTGCATGCCAAATTTCAGCCCGATCCGTCAGGTGGTTTGGGCTGCGCGTTGATAGATCACTGTGTCAGTCAGTCAGTCAATCAGTCACCTTTGAGTTATATATATTTAGATTAGCTAAAAGATTTAAAATTTTCGATGACCATAAGAAGCCAGTTGGTTGAATTACCACATAATTAGCTTTAATTAATATATTGAAATACTACAAAATATAAATTACCGAGAAATATTTTTTTTAGCCTTAAGTATGACTAATCCAAGGCAAACAACCAATCAAAAGCAACTTGTCAGTATGAGTCAATACAGGACCACAGCACTAGAATCATCTACCTTCCTGCCATCCTATTTCCACAGACAGAATCAATAAGGATGAATAGATAGAATATACATTTATACCACATAGTAGGTAGGCAACAACCTTGTAGGTACTTATCACAAAGTAACCGACATATTCAATACATAGGTACACTATACTAATAATAATTACAAGAGCATTGTGCTTCCAACGTCAATGTCACGCACGTGCCATCAGAAAAGCGCGTACTACAACCGATGATACCCATCAATGCTAGATCAAATACCTCACCTATACTAACTGCCAAGTTACACAACGGAATTCACGGATGATATCATGAAGTGATTTCGTGAACGGAATTCGATCGACATTCCTCGACGGTTAGAGATTTCACTAATGTAGCTTTGCTAGTTAGCTCCACCGACTTTACCCGCACGAGTGGGTACCTACCTCGTAGGTACTAGTTATCGAATTGACCAAGATAACGGCACGACTACGCACGTCGAAATTACGACGCACTACCGAGATCGCTGGTTACCTCTATGAATACGCCAACGTCCGATATGCCCACGCACATCAATCGAAAGCACACGATATACTATCGAAAATATCGGCCACAGCAGCATGTACCAATTAATGATCTCCGTTCTGAGCAATAATCCAAAAATATAAGTGTCACTTAGGAAGGAAATGTAATAAGAGCTAAAAAAACCAACTTACTCGACGGAACCCGTTGTAAGTAAAGTAATTATGAGTAACTGACAAATCAATTTTAACGTAAGTAATGAAAAAAATGAGATAAATGTGGCATAAATGCCGATTACAAAAATTTTGAATGATATCTAACCGCGCCGCGAAATCGTGTCGCCGGCTCAGGCAAAATGGCTGCTGCAAGGGGCACTCCTTCAATGCGTCACAGTCACAGATTTGAGAGAAAACGGTTTTTATTCAGATACACTTTATGATAAACACATGAAATGACAACCACTTAATAAGATGTTAATACACTTACTTGTTGGAAGGGAAAAAAAGTAATTAAACCAGCAAATTACAACACAATTTCGGTTTTTGTCTTGCGGTGAACGATATACTACACTGACGGCAGCGGGGCCAGAGGGGAAACAAAAACGGAACAGGGTTCACATTACGAGTCGGCCATTTTGAAAAAGAATAGAGGAAATCAGGCGCGGTTCAAAGCACAACTATGCATATATTTATCATGAATGTTGTGTGCTCTTGTTCAAACATGTGCGAAAACTAGAGATAGCAATATTTTAGTAAAATGCTTAGAATATGAAATATGTTGTATACATTAATAGGACACTGGCGCGTTTTTTGAAACTAGATGAAGCAAGGCCACCATGAGGAAGAATAGCCTGTAGTCGAGTTCGACCAAGGCGCTACTCAAAAATATTATATATAATCTTTATTGGCGCTACTATTTTACCAATAATAATATGACAATATGGACTGACACTTGAACCTTGAAACATATAAAATTCTTGCTTGAATCCATTTTAACCTTGAAAACCATCACCATCTAGTAACTTCCTTGACTAAAGTGCGTCTCACGAAAGAAGTCCTCCAGACGCGGCGCCACAGTCATGCGATGAAATGTTGTTAACCTCCATTATTTTAGACTCCCCAAAAACTCAATGTTTTATTTTATCACTGTAGGATGAATCCAATTTTATTATTACAGAATTTATTGAAATTTATATAAATGAAAACAGTTAAATATAATAGATTGACGTCCTAGCGAAAATTAGTTCCACCTATTGCCGTAGGTCTTCTTTCGTGAGACAGACTTTACATTAAAGTCTATATAATAGAACTCTGTGGTGCTTGACTAAAATGACTAAAACCGATGTTCTGAGCAAGACAAAACATACTTTATGCATCTCAATCTTTCTAAAACAAATACATGCAGTGACATGCACTGCAAAATCAGGGATAAGGTCGCGAGTACCCGTGCCGCGAGTACCCGTGCCATAAATAGCCAGCTATGGGGCCATCGACCAGCTAAATTTTATCTGCTAAAGATTTAGTTTTTTTAGTCTGTGAGATGATCCATCAATGCCATAAATAATGTCAAACACAGCAAAAAGCATTGACAGTTGACAGTTTACCAGCATAACATCAACCAATTCAACCATGTTTTGTTTGAGGTTATAATAATCCGTATTGTGTGTCACATTACAATAAAAAATATTATTTACCCTCAACCTACCTAATTCACTTGTGCCTTAATATTCTTTAAAAAGTGAAAGGTGTTGGTATATAATCATGCCGAAATCCAAACGTGATAAGAAAGGTTAGAAGGTTTTAGCTATTTTATACATGCATGTACACCACACCACACTCAATTAATTCGTCATTGAGATTACTTACCCATAGTATGAATAAACAGGATACTTCTTGAAATGTAGAATGAATTTACTATAAAATAGGAAAGAAGCTTTAAATAATTTATGTGTGAGCAAGAAGATCCTTTAGTGAGCACATATAATGGAACCCTGAAAACGTACTTTAAAAAGTCAAAGAAAACTTTAACTACTAAACATCCCCGTTGAATGCTTGATTGAATGAGGCATCCTTAGTAATAAGTTATCAATGTTGCTAACAAATTTGATTGATTTTTATGTTACTAATATATATTATTTTTTTAGTTTCCCTTACAAAAACAAATAAGAAAGGATTGGTGCTCAAACAGAAAACGATTGAAGAAATAAGAAATTCATTAACTAAATATGAACACATATTTCTCTTTACGGTTGATAACATGAGAAACACAAAATTAAAGGATTTACGTAATGAATGGAAAGACTCTAGATTTTTCTTTGGCAAAAATAAAGTCATGGCTGTTGCACTGGGCAGAACCAAAAGTGATGAAGTTGAAGATCAGTTGAACTTGGTGAGTATTAGTATTAAAAAATATTAAAAATATTTTAAAATGATATTGCAGCCTGCCCACATCATGTATTTATATATATTAACTATGTTGTAAACTGTTTTTAGCTATCAAAGAAATTAAAAGGTCAGTGTGGCCTACTAATGACAAACAGAGATGTACCAGATGTACTGCAGTGGTTCAAAGATTTTGAGGAAACCGAGTATGCGCGTTCTGGTTTTGTAGCCACTAAAGATGTGATATTACCTCAAGGTCCACTCAAAGATTTCTCGCACACAATAGAACCCCATCTAAGGAGACTTGGTCTGCCCACATCACTGGAAAGAGGTGTTATTAATCTGATCAAAGAATATCAGGTATGTATGGGAATATTCCGATTTTAGTTTAGCATAGATTTTTTTAAGTTTTATTTTTAAGATTTTATTACTACATTTTTTTTTAAGTTTTGATTGTCATAATTCAACTTAGTTAACTCTATGTGTGTTTGTAAATTGTATGTACTCCACAGCCATCATAGTGCTCCAGTAACTTGTCGCAGCATCTAATACATATTCATTATCACTTCCCAAGTGACCAATGTTGATTATTATTATTAGCTACTTCAGCTTTCATCAGATGGCTGTATGATTTACTAGACTGTGGTAGTCTGTCTATTATTTCTCAGATGTGATAGGTGTATATTTTTTATCAGGTTTGTAAAAAGGGAGCCACATTGACACCTGAACAAGCAAGTATACTGAAGCTTCTCAGCATCCAATTGGCCACATTTAAAGTTGTCATAAAATGTCACTGGACAAAAGGGAAAGGTTTTCACAAGGATCTTGATATTGCAAGTGATGATGAGGATGAAGATGGTGCTGATGATGACGTCATGGAAGAAGACGAAACATAGTACATGATACTGTTAATAAACTTAAGTACTGAATATTCAATTGTTTTTCATATTTACAAGATCTTATATCTCATTATTATTCTTTTTTGGGCAGAAATAACCTACTTGTATTTGTAAGAACTAGCTTTTATCTGCGGTTCCGCCCGCGTGGTAGTTTGATAACATAAAGTAGCCTAAGGTACTTCTTATAATATCCGCTAATTGCGAGTGAAAGTCCCTGTGAAAGTGAGAGAGATTAGTCGACAGTCAGAACAAACAGACAGACAATTTTGTACCATAAATACTTTGATATTGGAGATACTTCAATTTTATTTATTTGTATAGATAAAAATGAAAGAAAAGATCGGTATTTCTGAAAATATTTATTAAAACAATCACAGAAACAACAATAAATTACTTTAAAAAATATTATACCAAATTCTAATATTAATCGTTACAAATTAGTGTTTCCAAATCATACTAAGACATTGGCTACAAATGAAAAATAATATCTAACAGAAGCTAAGCTTCGGCATTTTACGAATGTGTATTATTGCTTTGACACAAATATAACTTAGCACATACAAATAGGTAATCACAGTATAAAAATAAAGCATTGTATTATCAGTCGACGACATCACAGCTTACATAATCGACGCAACCTAACAACTTGATTCCTTTATAACCCAAACATGCAAATCATTTAACGATATTGCATACAGTCTTGGCTGATAATTAATTGTAATAAAATAATATTACATTAACCACACCAATAAAAACTCATTCCTATCAAAATTAGATTCCCAAAAATCACTAGACACATACATCAATCAAGTTATGTCACACACACAAATTACATGTCAAGCTTTACTTTTTATATTGGCTTTTTGGTATGTTGTTTCAGTTATTACTATAACTACATATTTCTAAGTTCTAATTAACATAATTCAAACTCTAAGACTTAAGTCTAAAGCGGCTCAAATTAAATTATCACACCAGCAAAATCTACATATTTAAGATATAGAGATATAATGGAATAATGTGTCAGATTGTTCTCATCAATCGTTAAATGAGGCGGTGACGGAGAACAGACATTACAAACGATATTCCGTGATCCATGATCCGATATAGGAACGAATGGAACGATACAAGTAAGAGGACCCAATATGAAATATATGTTTGAAGTGATCAATGATGTTTAATCGGCGGTGGGGATATGGGAGGCAACTCGACGGCCGGCAGCGGCTCGCGCCAGTACACCGTCTGCGAGAACTCGTCGCTGGGCTCGCACTGCGCCGGCGGGAACACCTGGTCCACCAGCACCGACATGTGCGAGTACCTGACAAATAATAACAACACTTTGTTAATTACATAATTATCTTCTAGAAACCGACGAAAGGGCAGACGAAAGACCTAGACAAAAAATTACATTGAACCTTACTATTATAAGAGGCAATTCCTAAATAACAAATAACCACAATAATAATTATTAGTATGCAATCAAATTATGTATTACATTGCATTGTATTGCATTGAAAAATACTGTTTCAACCCAAACTGGGAGTATCTATCTTTTGTAAGAGTATCAAATAAGAAACTCCCAAGATTAAGATAGTGAATACGAAAAGTATAGTCAACATTAAATCATACCGGCAGATGGCCAAAGACATGAGGTAAGCTATCAAAATTATCTATATCTGTAAAATTTACGAAAGTGTGCAATCCAGAGACATATAAGAGATCAATAAAAATCTCGAGATCTGTTCCATCCATTATATAGTTCCAGTGATTTTATTAGATGCTTCGGACTGCGCTCGACGCGATATACGGCGTTTTAGCGCCAGCCATAGTCAGGTTCAATGAAAGCGACATCCTAAACCCGCAAGACCAAAACAAAAGCGAAAAGACCAACACAGAACAGAAACACGGCATAGAGACAGAGTCAAGTCGATGATTGCAAGTTATTTGTCAGTTATTTTAGTGTTTAGCTATGTCGTTATTGTACTAAACATGTTATTATGATTATTATTCCTTTGTTGAGTAAATGAATGTGTACCTCGAAAAGTGATAAAGCCTTACAAATCATTCCATTTGGCTTACCGGCTAAATTTTGAGTGCTCGCTAAACTGTTTCGCTAATTAAAAATAATATCAAATACGTCTAAATCTCGTGCTAGCTCCTAATAGTATTATCATGTTTCGGTGGTGGGAAGAAATCATCGACCATGTCACTTTGCACGTTGTAACTGAAATAAAAATATAAGTACTCAGAACAATGAGTAGAACGGTGTTAGTGACGCGGCCGACTCAAGCGACATGGGGCGTAAGCTAGAAGCATGAATGCCTAACAAATCAGTACTCACGTGGATTGGAATGTCTGTGTCAGTTCATGTTTAAGTTCTCCCTTGTAATTGATTGTGAAAATTCTGACGATCGGAATGCCGACAGCTTGATACGCGCACACATCCTGTGAAAGAAGAAAAAATATGTCTCAACATAAGTATACAATGTTGTCTACTAATTCTAATTTCGATTTAAAGAAATGTATATAGTTATTTGGGAATTGGAAAGGTCATATATCAAGAGCAAGAGAGGATAGATGGAGTAGCTTAACTACAGTATGGTATCCCAAAGATGCAACAAGAAAAAGAGGAAGACCGTTGACTAGATGGAGGGATGAATTAGAAACATTCGAAGGGAAACTGGACACGCTCCACAAACTTCAAAAAAGAGTGGAAGAAGAAGGGGGAGGCCTTTTCCCAGTAGGGATGAAATCTAAATGATCGAGGAAAAAAAAATAGGCTTAATTAAATAAATATAGTTATTTGGAAGAAAATATAAGGGGCCAATATGTTATTTAGTTTGTGTATTGCCAGAATTATGGCGGATGAAAATATAATTCTAGTAAAATTGTGTGCGGACTCACGTTGACTCTGTTCCCGTATCCGGCGTAGAAGGGGTTGGAGCCGTGCGGGAAGAGCGCCTTGATGTCGGCGAGGCACTGGATCTTGAACTCCTCGGGCTTCTTCTCGATGACCTCGCGGTGGAAGGCGCGCAGCAGCGACGTGGGGTTCAGCAGCAGCGGCCCGTCGGGCAGGCACACCTCGCCCTGCCGGATGGAGCGCAGGTACTCGCGCGTCACCTGCGGGCCGGGCCATGGGGCATCTCACACCGGAGCGAGATTCGTTCCAGTGTGAGATCCGCCTGATATCGTACTGAACAAGGTTGTAAACATTAAGAGCGGTTGCGCACTACGTGCGATCCGAATCCGATCCATCCATCTGGTGCGTACATTACCATAGAAATAGTTCTACGGCTACTACGAAACCGCTCTCAGAATCGGGATAACGTCCCAATTTTAAAACATCGCAAGTATCTTTCTTGACATAATAGCGGAACAGGCTCACTTGGTCACCTCCTTGCCACGTGGCGTGTCTTTTTTTGTTTTTATTATGCTAAGTGAGTCTTCTATTATGTATTCTTACATTGTATTCTGCGTTAAAATCGTTATCTGGTATGAAGACATGTTATATACGTACATTATTTTATTATACAGGTGTATATTACTCACTCTGGCCTGTCCGATGGCTCTAGCTGACAAATAAAGCAGCTGGTAGCCGTTGTTCTTGATCTTGGTGAAGAGTTGCGCGACTCCGGACTGCGCCCAGTCCTTGCCAACCAACGGGAAGATGTGGCCCAATACATCCGACCTGAATAAATAAACCATTGTTTAAACCAAATAATAGTTACTTCACGTCGATCTTCTGTGAGAAGGCGGTACTACCTCGGTCGCGATAGCTCGTACTATATGAGCTATCGTTTAGCAGAACAGAATCAACCCACATGCACTGCTGTAGAAACAAAAACAACCTTGTGATAGTGGTTCTAGGTTGGTTTCAGATTGCAGAAGTGGGTGTGGATTGGTTCCATTTTGCAAAAATAAGTCCAATGATACATCTAAAAAGGAATATAGTTCTAATTATTATAATCATGCACTCATTTTGCCAATTTTTCAAGTCGCTGCTATCATTCCTTTTGAATTTTATTTTAGCTATATTTGAATTTTAGTTTTTATTTTGATTTGTATAATTTTCTATTATTCTCGCCATCGCGCAATTGTTTTGGCAAATATATCTGGCCCTTACGTTACGATACAGGCTATGCCTAGTTTAAGGGTCACAAGTTAAGTACTCTTACATAATTTCTTTTTCTGTTTCCCCAGTCTACGGACATCATTTGTAAACGAATTAACCTGCAAACCGCTTGACGACCGCTTGGCGCAGTAGTTTGAGCGTAGGCCGCTCGGCTCACTGCACATAGTGGTTGCGGGTTCGATACCCGCCGGGGCAAATTTCGGAAATGCCCTTTTCGTAATTTGCCCAGGTCTGGGTGTCACTGGGATCGCCCCCAGTCCATTGTACGGTACCCATAGTACAAGCGTTGCTTAGTTTGGGACCATACAGTTGGTGTGTTCGTCTGGCGATTTTTTTTATTATATTTATTTGAACATGTAGACTTCGACAATTTTTTTTTTTTTTATTATGATGCAAATTATATTTTCTAAATCTGTCCCAATAGCAGTGTGTCGTGTGCCGTACTTGGTGATGGTCCCGTCGATGTCGGAGATGACGATCTTGTCGTCGAACCGCCAGCGGAACACGTTGCACTTGCAGCGCGTGGTGCCCTGGTACGCGGTCGTCACGCTGAACACCATTTCATTCATGCCCTTGCGCAGATTCAGATTTTTCTACGGCAACAAAAACAATGTTTGATTTATTTTAATTTAATTCATAACAAGAATGTTCTTTTAAGTCATACACCAGAATTAACTAAAGTTATTGTATCCGAAACAGATAAATAAACAAAAATTGAAAATTTTGAAAACCCCCCATGCGACGACTTTTTATACTACAAAAAAAGCTGATAATCTTCAAACGGCTCAACCGATTTTCATGAAACATAGCTAAAAACACTATCGATCAGAATACATATCTAACCAAAAAAACAAAATTGAAATCGGTTCATCCGCTTGGGCGCTACGATGCCACAGACAGACACACACACATATACACAGGTACACAAATACACATGTTTAAACTTATAACACCCCTCTTTTTTTGTCGGAGGTCAAAAAGAAGACAAGACATGAGAATTAGGTATGATTAACATAATGTTGTCTCATTATTTCCTATAAATTATGAAAGAGAGATCGTCTCGCAGTGTTTACTTGTGCTAGACCTGCTGCATGTCATGCGATTCACGACAAAGTTCGCCAAACTGCAATACAGTGTAGTATTGGGAAAATTGACTCAACAGAAAATCGGGGAACAGGCTCGCCCATATTAATATTGGGATCTATTTGGCGAAGGTTTGGTGCGTTACAGTGTAAATTATAACCTTATCGAGAAATAATAGAATTGAAAATAGTTTTTTTTGCCTGATATCTAGAAAACGACTTACAATTTGTTCTGAAGAGAGCCGTAGAGTTTTCCTGAACGTGGAATGTCGCCGCGAGGGCCGCTGGACATGGTCTTGATCGGAATCGGACGAGCTGTGGTCATGGTGGTCCACTGTATTGAAATAACAAGTATATTCTTATAAGTAGGTATACAAACTTTTTAATAATTACTCTGTTCTTGTCCCACTGGTAAGCGTCTAGGCGGAAAAGACTTTGATAGCGTTACAAACGATACGTATCGGTCTATCGTTTACGCTTCTTATGCGGCCGGCCGTCGCAAACGTGGAGCGGCACGCAGCAAATGGTTGTTTATGCCTATTATGGTATTATCAAAGGTCATTAACCTTGTTTCGTCTATTGTAGAAACAAATAAACTTACTGAAAGATTCATAGCTAGAACTCTTCTTGTTGTGTGTAACTAGTGATAGTCAACTAGTGTAGTAGTGTGTATTTGTCAAGTTTGTGGAGAGCGGAATAAACCGTTTATACACCGGAACGGCATTTAATGTACCTACCCCTAGTACCTAACAAAATGTTATATGAATTACCATGGTCATGTGTTTCAGTAATATTGGGTAGTGACGCGCGCACGTCCTCCAATGGTTCCCGTAGGTCGACCTCTTCCACGATTCTGACAACCTTGGTCACCACCAGAGCTTCTACCGGCTTCTCATCCTCCACTTCGGGTTCGTACGTGTTTGCTTCCGAAGCGGTCTCCAGTTCTAGTGGAGATTCTTTTAGGATTTCATCTTTTGGTGGAGACATTTCGGTGTCTGGGCTGTAATATAAAATTAAGTTGCATGAATTTGCATTTCGTGGAAGTACGCATAATTATGTGACGAATGATATTATCGCAATAATAAAAAATAAATAAATATCGCCAGACTGACACACCAACTGTATGGCCCCAAACTAAGCAACACTTGTACTATGGGAATCGTACAATGAACTGGGGCCGATCCCAGTGACACCCGGACCAGGGCAAATAACAGAAAGGCCATTTCCGAAATTTACCCCGGCGGGAATCGAACCCGCAACCACCATGTGCAGTGAGCCGAGCGGCCTACGCTCGAGCCACTGCGCCAAGCGGTCGTCAATCTAAAAGTAATCACTGAGAGAAGTGTAATTTTAAATTTGATAGCACTTAGTTCCGCATTGTGAATCAGTACGTGCGCAAATTCCCTACTGTTGAAAGCGTAGGTACAGATCACACAACCCTATTTGTTCATAGATGAGAGTTGAGACAGCCCACGAGAACTTCCTATGATATCAATCAGCTGTTATTTTCGTCATGTACACATCACCTACGGAAACAGACTCCAAGAATAGTGTATACCAAATTATGGTGGGGTGTCATTATAAACGTTTTAGTAGGTAAAGTAGCGTGCCGTGCGTGTAGGATTGCCATACGTCCGGATTTTTTCGGATATGTCCGGAAATCTAAGTCTTTGTATGGAATGCGTGGAGAAATTCTAAGCAAGAATTTATAAAATTTAGGAAAATATATATTCAAAAGCGGTAGAACAACGACAAGTTACAAGAAAGCCATACATTTACTTAAAATGCCCGGATTTTTCTTTTTTTTATTGAGTATCACTAGGTGCGTGACTCACCGCTTGGCGTCCGCGTTGGGCCGGCGCCAGCTCCACCACGAGTAGCCGCGCGGCTTGGCGGCGCTGTCCGCGCGCGACTGCGACTCGCCCTTGTCCGAACCCTTCTCCAGAGACTCTAGCACACACTGCCAATGGAAAGTTGTCCGGTCATTCAGGAATACATTTTGTCGATTAGGTATGGGTTTTTTAAACTGAGAACTACAGCAGGTACACTTAGGTAGATGTGTAGATGTGGATATGTCAGATTTCATACATTTTAAAACTAAATTATACCGACGTGAGTCGATTAAATGTACCTCTTTCATTATTAATTCTCGTCTAAATTTCATACAGTTAGTTACCTATGTAAGCTTTTAAAATGTCCATATAATCGTCTCGATTATTGCATGATACCATAGCACTGTCCATCTCATCTCATGATATCGACTAATGGCAGGAGTATCAGTGGGTTTAGTGTGAGGCGGGACTGGTTCCAATTTTGAATAGTGTCGCGGTAGGGAACCGTGGCGGGACTAGTTCCAATTTTGAATAGTGTCGCGGTAGGAGTAACAGTGGTTCGAGTGTGGGGCGGGACTAGTTCCATTTTTGAATAGTGTCGCGGTAGGGAACCGTGGCTGGACTAGTTCCATTTTTGAATAGGGTGTGTGTAGGTACTGACATTGGGCAACGGGCGGCGGTAGGCGAGCAGCGAGAGCAGCAGCGGGCCGGCGCTGCGCCAGGGCAGGCAGCGGCCGCCCAGCCGCACCAGCAGCCGCCCGTCGGCCGCCAGCGCGCCGCCGCGCAGGCAGAACTCCTCGAACGACAGCGCGCGCGACACGTGCTCTTCACGCACGTACACGCCCACGCCCCTGCACATGGGAACCCTCTATTTCGTACACAGCCACGACGACCGCTTGGCGCTGTGCGGAGGCCGCTCGGCTCGCTGCCCATGGTGGTTGCGGGTTCGATCCCCGCCGGGACAAATTTTGGATATGGCCTGTTCGTAATTTGCCTAGTCTGGGTGTCACTGGGATCGCCCCCAGTCTATAGTACGGTATCCATAGTACAAGCGCCGCTTAGTTTGGGTATACAGTTGGTGTGCCATTATTTAACCAGAGGCCCAACTGTCAGTACTGGCGTATTCAGCGCGATACGCCAGTGTTGACGTAGTGCGAGTCAATCGAGACTTCAGCGGTTAACAGAGTTGGGGCCTTCAAACAAACTATCCAGTGCATACCGTGTATTTGGCTCACTTAACATTGGCAGAATAGTTCAAAAGGACAGAGGCATAAAAATAAGAGTTGTGCAGGGCGCACAATTTGCCGGTCACCGGAGCGTCACCTATTTGGACTGGGAACATATATTCATTTCTGATAGTGTCACTGTAAATGTAAATGATCGGTCGGTCTTCGGGTGGTACTCACTTGGCCAACAGTTTGTCGTCGTCGTCGGAGTCTAGCGCGGGCGGGTCGAGCGAGGCGGGCGACTGCGGCAGCGAGGGCCCGTTGCCGGACTCGTACTCCTCCTCCGTGGGGCCGCCCCCGGCTAGCGCGCCCGTCCGAGCGCCTGCACACACAAAACACATTCCAACAACACCAAAAAAAAGAAAACTAATATACCATGGCAACGAGAAGCGATACGAAATGGTAATATGTTCGAGTTAAAGTCGATCATCGCCGGGCTCGCCAACATTCAGGCGGCCTTTAATAAATGTGTGGTTAATTCCACAGTGCTCGTAATGTTCATTAAAACTAAACGAAAGCGAAACATTTTCGTATGGCTTCTCGTCGGCCGTGGTAAAATCTGGTTTTTGGCGAAGCGGTGGATCTAGAAACAAGAAATCTTGCACAGAAGTTCTCTATGCAATGAAAGTGATCACTAAAAAACGATTTTTAAAAATTCATCCCCTAAGGGGACTTAAAGCTTATATGGAATCCAATCAGCCAAACGGCTGGTATTTATATCATTCAAGTAATAATGCCGCGTTAGCACGCATGTCTTATTAACGTTAATTAACGTGTGGGTATGTAATACAGACGATGTGCCACAGAAAAATAATAGTTATAGTAATTTAAATGATGTAGCCCATCTGCCACTTTTAAACTTGCTCGACCATCTAAAGAAAGGTGCACGAAATACTTTCTAATAAAGGTTCCATTAGTCACTTGTTAAATGGGCAATCATGAGAACTGGTGGAATATTTTCAGATGCACTGACCTACAATCATATTACTAGTGAGAAAATGTTTATCGTCAAATCTTACCGGAGCGATATCGTTCCGCGTGATGTTTAGGAAAATAGAGATCAGGGTCGACCTGGCCTCGGTCCAGATCGTCTAGGTAGACGCCCTCGGCGGGCATGTCGGTCGCGTCGCGCGGCGAGATGAACCGGAACACGCCGCTGAGCATGCCGCGGCGGCCGGGCCGCTCCTCGTCCGAGCTGAGCGGCTCGGCGGGCGAGGCGGGCGGCGCCGGCGACGCCGCGCCCGCGCCCCCCGCGCCCCCCGCCGCCTCGGCGCCGCGCACCGGCGGCTCGGGCAGCTCGCCCCACCGCCACGACTGGGACGACTTGTCCCCCGTGGAGCCCCGGCCCAGTTCCACTTCGGTGTCCGACTGGACGGGCGTGCCGCCGCGGGAGCCCCTGCTGTTGTACGATAACGTGCAACTGAGTGCCTATTTAACGGCAGATCGCAGTTAGGAACTTGAGATTTAAGCGATCGATTAGTTAAGTGACCTTTAATCAAAATTTATAAATACCGAAATCTACTTAGATAATTGTTTGTTTTTGGAAATCTTTTTATTTACATTCACTTCGACCATCTTCATTCTTTATATCTCTGAAGAATCAATAACCCAATAACTACCTGATGATAAAAATATATAGGCCCCATATTTTATCGCAAACTCGTTCGTAAAGACAAAAATCGTGAAAATAAACTACCAGCAACGTAATAAAAAATCAATATCGATTAGTTGCGGATATGCGATTGAACATACAGTGGAACACAAATCACTAAACGTTGACTCATAATGTTCATCCGTTCCAACTCATAAATTACATTACACTGACTGTAGATAAAGGATATGTAATAGTATGATACGAATTCAATAAAATAAATACTCGACACTCATCAAAATACCCCATCTGATATCCTAATTTATTCAAACTAAAAGCCCATTTATAGTAACAATAACTTGTTTACTAGTCCAATAGGAAAACACGATAAGGATGACACAAACATATCGATTTATGAATGACGTCTACGAGATAAATATTCGTTAGGTTATTACACAACGGTGCACTACAATTACACTAATCAATGTTAAATTACAAGCGTGACTGCAAACTAAAGCGCTGGCGTTTCACTAGTCCGAGCGACAAGATAACTTATGCCTAATAATAATTAGGTCGTGATTACTGCAAGCTAGGCGGTGAACGGGCATTATGTTATTTATTATTGATCTTTACGAGTGTCTCGAGGCGGCGTGGACCTCAAACGCGGTGTCGGACAACGCCATGGGGATGCGGTTGTCGCCGTTCAGCTTCAGGTTCGACATCTCTTCACTGGAATAGGGCGACTCGCTCAAATACACGCACAAAATACGTCACATGCTGCGATGACGTCGGTAAATGGCCAAGGAGATTAGATGCGAAACCTAGATCAAAGGCGTATAAACGATTCGGGGGCCATGCATTTCTGAAAAACACACGCCGCAGACCTGACCTATGATAGCATAACAGCTGTATATGATGACATAAATGCCTGGTATACCAGTAATGTACGTGCATCTCGAGCATTATTACCACGCACGTGCAAATTGTGGAATGATCCCTAAAGTCCGTTCTTTGCACTACAACATGGGGTTCTTCAAAAGAAAACTCCTCATGTGCCTAAAAGAACAGCACCGTATCTGATCCATCCATCTGTCCTGGACGACGGCTACAACTTGCCATCAAGTGGACCGTCAGACAAAGCTAGGCATTAAGAAAAATACATACCTAAGGGTAGCAGCATTAACTTCGGAGTCACTGAAGAAGTTGATGTCCGTGACGTTTGGAATGGGGGCCGGCTGCGTGGCGCGCTGCTCGGAGCCCGCTCGGTCGGACTGACTCGAGATGGAACTGGTCGACGACTTCCTCTGGTGCTTCATCTTGGAACTGACTTTCCTCGTCTTCTTTTTTTTCTTTCCATTGCCATTTTGTTTGACTTCATCCTGGGCGGCCGGGGCGGCGTCGATGGGCCTGAAGTCGTTGTGGGCGCTGATCTTTTGGATGACTTGGTTGGCTTCGCTCTCGGCTTCGCCCAGTTGCGTGGCGGCGAACGTTTTAGGCGCCCGGCCGTCCACTTTCTCGGACCCTTCGTCTAGCCCGTCCATTTCGAACAGAGCGTCGTGGTCATGGTGCGTGTCATCCTCTTTAGGTTTCTTAGTAATCTTACTTAAGTCAGGTTTCTGCATGGATTGTCCGTCAGCTGTGTATCTGTTGGTGAAAAGGAAACGTGTTTTTTAACGATATGTACGTAATTGAGTATGGAAAGATATGTGGCTAGAACCGATAGGTATTATTTTATATTGCGATCGATCACCATTATCATAATAGCGAGCGTGAATAATGTAAATGCTTGAAAATTCGCTTTCAACCGACCGCTATACACGCGAATGTAAATACGTTTGTAATGAATTAGACATCATTTTCCATCTTTTACTGTGTGATTTATTGTCATACTAACGCATTCGAATATTTTTACGTTACCACCAACTTCTTACCTACCTTCTCTTGGTGTAATCGGAAGCTTGTCCGTGGTCGGGCTCGACGGCGGAGAGCGAGTTCCTTCGGCGCGGTTCGTACAGCTCGTCGAACCGCGCGGCGGGTATGGGCGAGGTGGCGAGGTGCGCCGAACACGCCGCCTCGTCCGCGCCAACCTCCTCCACGAAGAACGCCTCGCCGGACTCACCGAGCTTCATGTGGATGTTGAGCGGCTCGCCGTTCAACTCGAGGTCAACCTGGGCCATAAAGTCGCCTTACTTTCTCAATCCCGTGTCCCCATAGGCGCCCTCTTGAGTATAAGAATAAATATAATGGATATATATTCCTAAATTCCATAACTCAAATTGACAACTATCATTTGGATATCGTTTGCAGAACGGAATCAATCCACATACAATGCTGTAGACTAAAACCAAACTTGTGTTAGTGTGTGTGGGTTGGTTCCATTTTGTAAAAGTACGTCCATTTATTAAATCAAAAATATTTTGAGCCATTTTTCATGCTTCTATACTACCTCCCTTTTAAAAATACGTGATTGAGAAATAAATCAACTATAATCAAAATTATGTTTTTATTCATGTAGGCTAAACCACATAATAATATGACTAGCTAGAATCTTACACCGGTTCAGAGCGTAGGTATAGGTATCATACGTATTATCACACGTATTAGATAATAATAAACAGTGAATAGAATGTTAAAACTAAGAATTTCCATAATAATATAAATAATCCCATTTCCTATTAGTCATACTTCGTCATAATGAATATCAACGTCAGTTTTTAAAGGTTGATACTTCATTATATGAAAAATACTTAAAAGCAAAGAATATGTAGTAATTGCTTAAAAGTATTATCAATTGTTAAGTATTACATTGTAGGTATCTACCTAATTAGACTTAAAAAAACATTTCAAATACAATGAAAACAAGACCCGACACAGAACGATAAAACATTAAAAAAAAGATAAACAGGTGGCCGGACGGAGAAAAATATTTGTGCCAAGTTTTCTTCAAAATTCTTGGTGAGAATTGTATCCAACTTTGGCATTATTCCAAATTTCATCCGATGTGAATAAGACGCAAATTCTTTCGTCTCATTTTGGCAATGTAACATACAACTCCTAATGTTACTAAAATTACATGTCCAATAATGATGTGGGGAAGTGTACACATTTACTGATTAAAAGCTTAAAATATCGATATGACTATCTCTATTATCATTAACAATATAGGTAGTATTTGTATTGAGTAAATAACTTAAAGAAATCAAAAAGCGAGTAGAATACAATCCCGAAGAGTTTGCCTCTGTAACAATCTAGACGCGTGCATGGAGCGTGAACTGTGAGAGAAACTAGAAGGAATGCCGACGCGTAGGAACGTCTACATAATCTAGATTATTTATCAGTACTTACAGTTGCGATTCGCCAACGAAAATTCGGCCAATGACGTAGATTTTACGAAAGCTATAAACACTACAACTAACAAAAAATATTAGTCGCGATTAAGAATCGCTGCTTTAATATAACTTTTTTGTATAATAAAAACTGCTAAAACATCTACGTAGCTATGGTCTTATAAGAATAAACCTACTTATCTAGCTATCGGAAACAAATCTCAATAATTAAATCAGCAGATATCAAATTTATTCAACGCATACATTTATTTGAACATTCACGGACAACTTCTAATTTACAGATTCGTCCAGTATTTTTTGTCGCCAAGCTCAAATAATAAAAAATAGAACGTGTCATTTTGAACCGTCTGATAATAAGAATACAAGCTTATGAACGAGTACATTTTAAATCTATCTTCACATAGGTGCAAATGAGAGAGAGATAAACAGCAACGACAAAAAAACGGTTACCATATATGAATAGAAGATACAAAGGTGTGGCAGGCATCATGTCGTAAGTATTGAAGATGTTTTATAACACGCGATTGCATTGGAGGTCTTATTAAAGTAGGTAAATGTATCCAGCAAAAATTGTGTAAATCCTCGACAGTGTTAGTTATTTTAAAATATTACGCGACCTACATGTTTCTACCACCTGTATCAATAAGGTTTTGCGCAAAAATATGAATTATGTTGGTACGTATATTGTTTGTTTGAAAGTGGACATAGTAACTTACCACTTTGAATCTGGAGCGGAGGACGCCGAGCTTGCCGAAGCGGACGTGGAACGGCGAGCAGGTGAAGCTGCCGTCCGGCTGCTCGACCACCACCACGTCGATGGCGCCGGTCAGCGTCGCGCCATTGATCTCGTTGTAGAACTCGCGGAAGTTCGCGATGAACTTGCCAATATAGTTCATAGAATACATGCTTGCTGATGTTTATTACAACTTCACAACAACTAATATCTGCTTCAATATACGTTATAATCTAAATCACTTAACGTCCTATGAGTTACCCCATCTTGAGACAAACGGTCAAACAAACATTAGGTATCCTGAAACAAGATGAAAAATTATAATTAGAAGTGTTAGATGAATGTAATTAACGTTTGGCTGTCCTTTGTAATATCACTCAATACATATTACTAAGCGTGAACGGAAGCCTCATATAATAATAGAAAAGTTCTTCCTGTCAATAACCTATGACTAAATAATTGTATGTAGACATGGGGCAAACGCCCTCTAAAATGTATTAATTATTTGTATAATAAGTTTCGCTGACAGCTAGCATATTAATAATGAATTACAGTGAACAGTTTTTTCTTTATTTCTTGATAGCTGAAACTTTCACCTGTATAATTGACACTGCAACTAGATTTCTACATGTTGTCCTAGTTGCACTCTATCAAAACAACTGACTACCATCAAATTAACACAGGTATAGTTTTCGAAACTTTCTATCCATACGTTCATTTCGACTGGATTAAGTACTAGATTCATATCCTGTTAAAACAAACGTAAGCATCGATAAATCCCTTACTTATGCGTTATCCATCTGAGTTTAATCAGAACAGCATTTAAAATCACCTTCAACTGTAGATAAGAGAATTCCGAATCGATTGTTAAGTAAACGCTAAAGAAGATAATATTGACGATGAACAACACATACATCGCCCGATATCATTATTGAAACAATTTTGAGATTCAAATATTAATGATATTATTTAACAACTTCTTAATACTTGATGCCAAACCTATTGACACACGAATGTAAAATAATGGTAAGTAAATAGTTGTCGATATTAAGTTTAATACATTACTATAGCCACCATGGGTTCAATGTTTGAGAGGGAAGGATAAACAGTCGAATTAATTTTATTATTGTTCGTGTATAATGGAATTGGTGTCATTCGTTATACATATTTACCAACATTATACATAATGGAAAAGAGACTGCACGATGTGCTTGCGATATTCTTACTTATAACCATTTTAGTACAGACAAGTGTTCATTAAAATAGCAGATACAATTGTGCGGGTTGATGCACTAAAATAGGCATCACGCGCAGGATATTGCTCAATGCTGCATGGTCGAGATACAAAATAACCAATACTATACATACATGCATAAGTACTCGTAGAAAATATTGAGGCCGCTGACTGACACGGTATTGTACGCGTATTGGAATTATAATTCTATTCATCTTATTTGCGCAGACTAAGATTCTGGCAAGTAAAAGCTAAAATATTCTAACGAAGTGACTAAGCAATTCATTCACCCCACGGACGAGTTACCTAACAACAACATTGAACAGAGATTTGTATTTCGACCATGCAAAAAGCAGGCACGCGATGGCGACGTGCTAGTCTTTTCGAAGTCGTTTATCGTTGCGTGCGATACGACGACGCTGCTGGGGACTTCGCCCCGCCGGGTATGTCATTGTATTTATGACTAACTCTTAAGAATAGCGAAGCATACGTCATAAAGATACCTACATCTGGCGACTGATGGAAACGTTGGCACAACTGATAATAAATTAAATTATGATTACTGTAATAACTAAATATATACTTAAAGACATGCACAAACTTACTCAAATATAGAAATCAATGCCTTATATGTTATAACTATACATGTACTAACTGCGACAATAATTTTAAAGACAAACAAGGCAGAAAGGCATTGACTAGCAGTAGGAATACTTTTCAGTGTTGATATAAACAGTGCCTTCGCATTAAGGTCAGCAGACAGTGATTAGATTACTTGTTGGCAAAATCGATAGGGAATCACCCCTCGAGAAGGTGATAGCTTGCAAGGGGCTGCGTGGTCACATGCCGAAACATGAAACTCCGCGATTAAAATCATGTAGACAACATAAAGAAGCAACAAATAACTTATTTATGAGAATAAGTATGTGAGCAGCTAAAAACAATACATATTCACGATGGAATAGTTAATATTATGTAAAATTATATAAGGCGGATTGCCTTGAGAGTTCATAACAAGTTGATGAATTAAAATTGCTAAGCGAACTTCCAGAAATGTAAAAACTCGTAAATTTAACTGAAGACATAATTTAAATAAAAGCTGTGTACAGCGTTGTGTGAGGGACATGGTGGCAGGTGTCCAAGGAAACCTGAGTGACAGTCGGCATATTTCTGCACCAAGGGCTTCAAGTTCAGTGCCTGCAGACAAGCGGACGACTTCCGTCTCTAACAAGACACGGCAAAAGATAATAACAACACATTATGTAGTTCCAATGAAATATGTAACGCAGACGACGGTATTGTTTAATCATTAAACAGATACATAATACGGTTATTTGATTGTCTTTCGGATAATGCTAGAACCAGACTTTTTTTAAGAATACGTAGAGGTAAGTACCTAGCTTTTACGTTTTATCAACGATAAATTACGCTTCAGACGACAACTGCACAAATAAAATATGGAGAGGTTACGCACTCGTCAAACGGTATGTTGTTAAAGGGTGCTTGGAGACGGCTAGGCTGTCCGTCCGTACCGTTACAATGAACACGAGAGAACAAGATTTGCACAATAAAAATGTTACAACCAGATATTATCAGGTACGACAAGGAATACTTATGGCTCCAACAAGACATCTATGTAGGTATTTGGAAAACATTGGGTTAGTTTCCAAATAAAATTTACAGATGTATAAAAACCGTAGGATGTTTTGTCTGCTGAATATTATGCTGAAAATCTGGTTAGTGAGACACGGTTTCATAGTTTCATGATAAATAGTGACCTAATTTTATCGAGTTGCGTTGTGGCCAAACGCTATCACCATTTCCGCACTAGACATTTATCATGAATAAAACTAGCATGATATTATGTTGAATGTACCTATTCCGTATACTTCAATAAACTTATTCCGCATGACAGAAGATTATAACAGAAATGTATATTGGTCACTATCAATATTACTTTGTCAGGTAAAGTTGACTTCTGTGACACGACAGTATATTCCAGCATTATTGTTATCGATATACCTAATGCAAATATCGTACAATTAACGTTGCTGGCCTTTTCACAAGTGCTATTTCAACTTACTACGCTATCGCTTAAATGTCACATGATCACGAGGGGAACACTAGACATAACATTATAAGCAATAGACGACCATAATATTGAAACCTTATCTATCAGTTAAGTACACCGCAAGTGTGACCTGCCTACACGTGTCTCTGCACGGTACATGCATGTTTACACACTGGAAATAAGCTAATCAAGGGAAAATATACAGTTAACAATAATGAAACATACATACATATACATACAAACAACATGAAACATACAAACATACATATACACACATTAAATATACTCAGAAGTTAATTAAGATCATATTCCGTCCGTTTTAATTACATTACAACAACAAACGATATAAGCATTTGGTACGGTGTAAAAATCGGTTTAGAATTAATGATAGTGTATGCCTTATATTTATATAATCTAGGATCTAGGCTAACCCTGAAAAAAACTTTAAAATTCTCCAAACAATTCAAGAAGTAAAACTACCTAAATATAAACAGCGTTAGTGTTTAGTTAGTTATGAAATATTCTCTGTCTAAATGACTTCCTAAATCTTGGTTTTCGTTTTATTTCATGACTTAACTGAATTGCAACCATCTTTTTATTTCTGTTATTTTTTGCACAATCGCTGCTCCGTAGGTACCCACCGAAATGAAACAAAGACTAAAATTCCGTTGGGAACCGCGACAATCGTTCGGTTAAATGTAGTAGGTAAATAAATAACATCTTTGTGATAAGTTTGCGATAATTAAATTATCAGCACACGTAACATAATACGTTTTTTTCTTTATTGATGGTCTGACCGATTATTTACACTAGGTACATTTTTGTTATATAATACTGACGAATGTACGTATGTACCTACACTCAGTACTTGTGACTATGTTGCATACATTCATAATTTTAAGTCATTTTATATCAACATACAGAAATGTATAATCATAGAGAACATAAATAGTTAAAAACAACACATTTGTGCTAATAACCTCTTGCTCCAAAAACGACTCCTAAAAGAGGTGACACGGCGAAGTGAAGTGTAAGGAAACAAGTTTCAAAACCTAGATCGCCAAGGTGAAGATCGATGCGCATTGTCTACATAACAACTGGACAGCAAAACCTTCTTATTCTGCGTTATATTCCGTTCTTGGTATTACTGACTCACTTCAGAAAATACTCGTAATTGCAATGTAAATTATAAAAACAAAAACGGAAACTCGCAATTATTAATTAATACTCTGTACGAGTTATTAATCTTCTCGCTTGGGCTGCTTTATCTTAGATGATAATATTTCGACTAGGGGTATTTTTCCACCTAAAAGTAATTATGTATCCTCCTCCCTTCTTGCAACCATGATATAAAATGTGGTAAAAAAAAAAAAAAAAAAATTTAGCCCTTTTTAACGTCCCACTCCTGGGCACGGGCCTCCCCTCAACACGAGGGGGATTCAGGCCATAATCCACCACGCTGGCCCAGTGCGGGTTGGCGGATTTCACATGTCTGTCGAAAATTGGTTAGATCTTCTAAGACATGCAGGTTTCCTCACGATGTTTTCCTTCACCGTAAGCAAGTGATAATCATGTAGAAATTATGATACGCACATAGATTTCGAAAAATCCAGAGGTGCGAGCCGGGATTTGAACCCAAGACCTGGTGCCCGCAAGGCGCGTGCTTTAACCAATCGGCTATCACTGCTTTTTTAATACTAAAAATATAAATATATAATAAAATGTGGTAAGTAAATTATAATTTCAATGTATAATTTACAACAATAATGGGTAAATTTCAAGCAATTTTTTAAATCTTCATCCAATCGAAATGTAACAGTACGTGCTCAACCATGTAGGAAAGAGAAAACAAAGAATGAATGCCTGACAAAAAAACAATAATTATTAAATAAAATAAAAACTATATAAGTCACGCATTACACATGAAAATATAAAATATCATCATCTAGGCGAAATAAAAGCAAAGAAAAATACCTTAGCAAACGCGCAGGATAACGTCGAAAACCACTGAATAACTTTCTAAGGCACAAAATGTTTCTTCCGTTGACTACGAACAACAATAACAGCTGCAATATTCGTATACAAATCCGAAAAGGTGCGATTTCCGCACGTACTGCTCTTATCGACTCGACCAGTACACTGTAGAGTGTGACTGTGTGGCTGTCGAGCGTGGGAGGGTGGGCCGATACGATATAGGTGACGTCGCGTGACGTCTCGCGGCGAACTCAACGAACGTTGATACGAAATATCAGTCACCTAGTCGGTCCATGTGCTTCGTGCGAGCTCGGTCGTTTTACTTATTACTCCCGCCCCGCGCCATGGTCTGCATACAAGGTACCTCGTCGTGCCGATCGCGCGGTATGGCGTGATGTCGCACCACACGAATGCGAAAGTATCTTTACCTTAAGCGAACACGCAATACTACAGGAAATTAATCGTTATGTTGCTGACACTTAATACAGTATTCAGTATCTAAAGGTACCTAATCTTTAATATTGACACTTTAGATGTGCGTTACCAAAATCACCGTTTGGATACGATACAACTAAGCGTTCGTAGAACAACACTAGATCTTGGATGATCTTAACAGTTGTCAGTGGAATTGGCGACAACGGAACGCGAGAATAGACAATTTTAAGCGTCCTTGATATTTAAAATAAATTCCTAAAGTATTTTATAGTAGGTGTAATACGAATAAAAGTGACGCCACTTAATAAATTCTATGCGACCTTTTCATTTAGTTTTATCTCTCAATTCCACAATCATGAAAATATGAAATAATTACCAAACTTTCATCAGTAATTTGAGCTAAGATGTCTGTGGGTTAATCACCATTAAGACGTTACTCATGCATGTGACTGGCACTGTAAACAAAAACAATACTTGTTTATCTACTAACCGCTAATGCAATAGCCAAGAAAAGCCCACGTGTTGTTATTCTCTACGTCATTTTCTGTCTAAACTTATCAGGTAATTTAAAATCTAAAAATTTCATTACCTTCCCGAAAATAGGAAACATATAGGTTTTGATCAAATAGTCACCGAATGAATAATAAGATAAGTTACAAATGGAATACCATACACATTAATTAATTTAATCTAAGACGGTTATGATAATTATAGAACAAACTTGTACAGCAAATATTACTACTGGGAGAACTCGCAGCTCTATAAATAAACTATCATTATAGGAAAAGGATATGGGAAAGGTATCAAACGACGCGACAGCGACGTGACGAATAGAAGACAGGAGCAACATAAAATGGGCCCACATTTCATAGATACCTTAAAAAAATGGTGAAGCTGCCATAAAGTAGGTATACAGAACTTTTGCAAAATGTTATAAAGATAATAAAATGCACCAAATCTGACCCTACAATGATATGACTTTAGAAATTTGTGTAATTTTTTAATTTAAGACTAAAGAAATTTATCAAAATCTGACAATAATAAAACATTTTGTAATTCGCGACAAACACCGTGTGCAGTGCATTTATTAATATATCCAACTTACTCTAAAACATTTCAAGAACGACAGCTATCCAGATAATCTGGCAATTTTTGTATATTTAGTAATTTACTAGTATCATATCCACCGTGATAACATTTAGAGTAAAATAAATGTATTAATAAACGCACTGCATACTGTGTTTGTCGCAAATCACAAAATGTTGTCTTAAATGTTTTCAGATTTTGGATAAACTATAAAAATACTCGTAAATTTTGAATTTCGCGGGCTAGACAGGCGCCTTCACCTTAATCATATATTCTAACTGCTGAATATGTTTGGATGTTTTATTTCTAATATGGTTTTATTATAGTATTAACAGTATGTATTTTAGTTGGATTCAAACTATGTATTTAGATATTAATTTATTATTACTTATATTCTTTGTTTTTTTTTAAATACATATTTACTACTAGGTATCTCGAAAATCACAAAATTTCGCGGAAATTACAGGGGGGGTCAGATTATTTGTATTTTAGCTCTTCGCTATTCTTTATCAAACTATGCAAGCTATTGCTTACACCGAATAAGCAATAACCCTGTCTAAAACTGTATCTGAATAGTAGGTGTGGCAGGCAGGTAAGTATCTATTTACCTAATTAATCTATTATCAAGACATCAGTTTAGAACTTTCAGGAGATAGGAACCATAAAGCCCCATGCGTTGTTATACTTGGTGAAATAGTTCCGGTTTCATCATCAGATGATAAAGAAACTGGAAGGTAGGGGCCGGAACTCTGTAAAAACATAATATAACCTAGTCGTGTTTAGGCTCGGTGGAATTGTCATAAGATGCATTCTGGCTATAAGTACCATATATTGTTATTAGTTGTATACTATGTGTGGCCTTGATTGTCAGGATCCCTTGGTGATACCATAGATATTTCATAAAAATAGGTTCAGTAGTTTGAGATATATGGACTGTTTATGTTTACTAGTAAGTACGTAGCTTAACACTAAGAATGGTGAAAAATAAATTAATAAAAAATGGAACCGACTTCAACAAACCTGGGTGCACTAAAAAGCTAGAAATTACTAGGGACCTTATAATTTCTTTCATTTGGAGTCGGTGTCACTATCTTTACACAACGATATAGGACAACTTCTTAGGCATCTACCCCTACTTGCTTGAATTGGCACCGACTCCAAATGAAATAAATTATAAGGTCCCTAATTATTTCTAGCTTTTTAGTGCACCCAGGTTTTTTGAAGTCGGTTCCATTTTTTTTGCAACTTTACTTTGTAAATCTAAAACTATCGGCTTTGTGGGACAGTTGCAGTACTAAAGGTTTTGTAGACTTATGAAATATGTCAACAGCTGTATCCCTGTAAGACTGTTTCCTCGAAAGCTGTTAGTTTTAGAAATACAATGTTAAGGTTTGAAGAAAAAGTATAAATACCCTTTCTGTTTAAACCTGTATGAGTACTTAATTGTGCATTAATAAATCTATGCAAAGATTTATTTAACAGTTGGTAATAGTACATGCGCATGCACCAAATGCCAAGGTGTCTTATATAAAATGTATATAAAATAATATACCAATTCTACGTAATAAAATACAACAACCTTATTAGTCTAGGAATGGGTGTGTCGTCGTGACGCGTATTTGCGTCTAGTTAATGGCCCCGATGGCGCCATACGTCGCCTGTTGCGTAGATTTTAAACTAGAAGGTCACTCTTAACACCCGACTTAAAAATACGAATATTCCGTGGTACTTTCGACCATATATCTATACCGTTAAGTGATAAATTTGCATTCGCAAAATTACGAAAACTGCGACTACGCATAAACACTATCGCGCCGATGGCCTTCGATATTTAGTAGGTAATACACATGCCATTGGTATTGTTAGTCGTAACGCGCGGAAGCACAATAACATGTTTTTCAAAATGTACTTATTTATCAGAGATGTTGACACACCCACCAACCAGCGTTGGCTTGTTTATCGGACAAGTTAAGAATATACTGACATACATATTACATAACATGAATACATGATATTAAGACTTAGGTAATATTTTAATTTGTATCTATGGGTACCGACTTCGTGGATTGACTTCAGTTGGGGTCATCGAGAACGACGATGGTTGAGGTGATGTCATACAAAATACAGCCTATAAAGTATACTGGCTCCACCGAGTTTACCACCCTCCCACAAAAGATCTGCGAATAGCAGCTAGGTACTATAGCTGTTTCATACGATGAGTGAAATAGCCGGAAACCGAACCCCTCTCCTACCCCTCTCCTTCCCCTCTCTCTATGCCATTCCCCTTCAAGTCGGCAACGTGCGGCTAATGCCATTAATATTGCAAGCATCTACTAGGTGAAACAAAAAGGGTATACAATTTTTTTTGCAACTTAACTTTGTAAATCTCAAACTATCAGCTTTGTGAGACAGTTCAAGTACTAAAGGTTTTGTAGACTTGTGAAATCTGTCAACAGCTGTATTCCTATAACACCTTTTGTTTTTCAAATTTCCTCCAAAGCTGATAGTTTTGAATTACAAAGTTAAGTTTTGAAAAAAAAAGTATACCCTTTATGTTTCACCTTGTATAGGCCACGGTAACTACTTAACATCAGGCGGATGGTACTCTCGTTTGCCATTAAAAATACCCGATGGCTATAAAAAACTAAAATATATTTATTGGCAGACGTTACACACGAAACACAAAACAAAAGATATATCTACGAAGTAACTGAAAATAAACAAGTGTTGCGTCGTGCGCAACTGCAACAGACAGGGCCCCCCTCCCAGCATATTATTAAGGCAATGCATGGCATACAGTGAATACTATAGGAAAATACATTTGATACAGAATTAGAAAAAGTATAGTTTATTTTAGTATAGGAAAGCTTTGCTAAAACAGAACTGTCAAGGCTCTGGCTAAAACATTACCTGTTAAAGAACGAAGACACACTCTCAAAGTGCATCTGTCACTACTCTCCCTTGAAATTATTATTTGTTGTATGGCAAGCAGTAGGTAGCTTTATTTTAATTATAACAAAGCAACGCTTAATTACAGTAATTTATTTGTAAAATAATGCAGTGACCTACTTCTGCATCCAACTAAAGATACTGAGAATTTGGATTATGTGGATTTTGCATCATCAGTACCAATTAACATTTTTTGTAAAATAATTTGGCATCTTTAGTGACATTTATAGCACAGACATAAAATACTGTCTAGACAAGCCAATACATTGTTTGAAGTGCTATCAACATAAATTGCTTACTTGGAACCTACTTACTGATATGAAAACAGTGTCGTCTAGGGACATCCAGAAAGAAGCGAAGCTTTATAGTATTAAGCAGAGGAACTGAGCATTAAAAACTGCTGCAGCCCGCGCACAGCAGCTGCCACTCTGAATACCTCTATAGGTATATATCGTGTAACGCTACAGACATTTAGCATGGAGCCCTTAGTACCAGAAGACGCCCATCATCATTCTCTAAATATTAATATAAATATTTCATGTGCTGAACATCTTAAAAAAAAGCCGAGAATAACTTTTTTCTACAGAAATGGAGATTACGAAAAAAATTGATCCTCGTTAAACGATACTAGTGATGTAACGAATGTTGGATTTTTGACATTCGCGAATGCGAATGCGAATATTTGGCTTCAACATTCACGAATGCGAATGCGAATGCGAATGTTGACTTTCAAATAAGAAACCCTAAATAGAATATAAAAAAAAAACTACTTTTTAAATTACAAAAGTACTGATAATTATCAAACGGTTGAATCGATTTTCGTGAAACATAGCTAAGAACACTCTCGATCAGAACACCTTTATAAAAAATAAACAAAATTTAAATCGGATCCTTTGTTTGGGCGCTACGATGCCACAGACAGACACTCAAATACACATGTTAAACTGACTATAACACGCCTATTTCTAGGAGGGTAATATAGAGCGCGCAAAATGTTAGACTGGATTGACATTTCGTGTCGGCCGAACATAGCCGAACCCATAAGTTGAAAGAACGAAATTAGTCACATAAAGTTAATTCGAAGAGATTTTTTTGATTTGAGGGCAGTTTAGTATTATTTCATTAATCAAAGTTATTATATATTCAAATTTTATCGAATTAATATTTTAATTAGACTAACAAGAGCAATAGATAAAGATCCTATTTATAATTTAGCTGCCTACCTCAAGACGGTTAATTTTTATTCAAATATAAGTAAATATGTACATTATGTGCAAGTGAGCTAAGTTACGATCGAGGCTGGTTTGCAGCCAGAGACTAACACGAGGGCTGTGCTGTGATGGAGCCAAGGTGTGTTATTAACAATGCTCACTCATTTCATACGACATTTTACAACTTACTTGCGAGTAAAAAAATATTTAGAATATTACAATCTTAATTGAAAAAAATCACAAATCACGTTTTTTTAAGACCTAGAGAATTACAGGATGAATTAAAAATAAAACAACATGGCGCGCCGTAAGTTTTTGGGTTCCGTAGTCAAACTAGGAACCCTTATAGTTTCGGCTCATCCGTATGCAATCATAGTAATTTTATACGGAGACTATTAGGGCTAAAATACTGAAAACTAGCCAATAAATTTAAAGAGTTTATGTACCGCTTAAAAACTGTTTTTAAATTTTGAAAGCAAAGTTATTCCATTGTACCTCCCGTACTTAAGAAAGGGGAGTAGAAAAAATGTTTAAACACCCCCTCGATTGAGGTATTGTTCAGTAATAATTTAAAATTATTTGAAGGTTTCTTTGACAGTTTTTCAATATTAATTACCGTGGCCTTTTTTACTTAAGTAGCAAGATTCATCCATTAAATGAGAGTCACATTATAAATGGTTTATTATAGGAAATAAATAGTAATATAATATACAAAATGAACATAAGTAATTAAAAAAAAAAACTAAATTCAGTTTCAAACCACGCAACACTGATTGTGCACCCAGTCTAATCACAACTTAATTATTTGAATTAAAAATCCTTATAAGAATTTTCATCAGTCCAAAAAGAAAATAAAAGTTTATGTCACTTTTGTTGAAGATGTCTATAATGCCGGTTTATTAAATTTAGTAACAGAATTTCTTACTATTTAGATCACTTTTATTTTATGAGTTCCGTAGTATCGAAAAGTGGCGGGATGTCTACGGAACTCTAGAGTATGCGTAGTCCGACATGCATTTGGCTGGTTAAATTTATCTATGGGTCTGGCAAAGCCGTTAACATTTATTATATTATTTGAAATACATATAATAATAGAATGTGTATAATATTATGTTTTATTTACTATTAAATTGAATGTGAAATAAATTTATTTAAATAGTTAATGTTTTATGTATAGTATTTTAATAAAACTCGTTTATTTATTGTTTTAAATGTTTACTATTTTTAGGATAACGCTTTACTAAAATTTAAAAAATTTAAAGTCAATAGCACTAGTGCGCAATAAGCTGCTTTATGAACCTAAAAGCGGTGCAATAAGGGTCACCTTATGAGCAAGTTTGTTTTAATAATATATAATTCTTACTAGTGGTTAACAATCCATATCTATGTCTATAGATAATTTCCTTTTTGTTTTTCAAAAACATTCGCCAAACATTCGCATAGATTCTTGCGAATGCGAATGCGAATGCGAATGTCAAAAAATATGCGAATATTCGCGAATGCGAGTGCGAATATTCGTTACATCACTAAACGATACAAATTGGGAAATATGTTTGACCAACATCTTTTTGGACTTAGCTGTTAAATATTTCTACGATTCTCTGTATAACCTTCGGGATAAATATATTCCACATAAGATTATTTATCCCTCCACCTTCCCGCCATGGTATACATCTTGTTTGAAAAAAGTCCTTAAGGAAAAATATAAGTTCCTTAAAAATATCACACGTATGGAAATAAATACGATTATGATACGTATTCTCTCCTTCGTAAGAGAGCCAAGGAGGTCGAGCGCGAATGTTACAAAGAATATATCAAGAAATCAGAAGATACGATTGCTGAAATCCCGAAATTATTCTGGACCTATATTCAATCTAGCAAAAAGGGCTCTAATTCTCTTCCCTCTAGTATGACATATGAAGAACAATCAGCAGATACGGGTGACGGAATTTGTAATCTTTTTGCAACATATTATCAATCGACATTTCTCTCTCCCTCCTCCCATGATAACACTCGAAACATCGAAAGTCACTTATTCAACTCTGACTCGTCGAATGTCATAGGGGAAATAGAAATAACTTCCGATACCATTATTAGACTTTTGAAATCACTCGATCAAAGTAAAGGAGCTGGACCTGACGAAATAGCACCAATTTTTATTATTAAATGCGCCGATTCCCTATGTAAACCTCTTACAATACTATACCAACGATCGATGAAAGAAGGAGTCGTTCCTAATATATGGAAGTCTGCGTTCATTACGCCTATACACAAAAATGGTAATAGGGGTGACATTAAAAATTATAGGCCTATATCTAAATTATGCATATTTGCCAAAGTTTTCGAATGTTTTGTTTACACTCAGGTGTACAATACTCTAGCTAGCATGATTATCCCCGAACTACATGGTTTTGTCAGAAATAGATCCACCATGTCTAATTTACTTTCATTCATTGATTATACATCTAAAATGGATTCGGGGGGACAAGTTGACGCTATTTTCGCTGACTACAGTAAGGCTTTTGATCGTATAGATCACAAAATACTTCTAAAAAAGCTCTTATCAGCAGGAATCCATGGTAACTTGTATAGATGGTTCACCTCCTATATCGAAAATCGATCTCAGGCAGTTGCAGTGAACGGTTATACATCTGCATGGCACATTGTCCCCTCAGGTGTTCCCCAAGGATCTCTGCTTGCCCCATTGCTATTTAATATTTTTAATAACGATATTACCACATGTTTCAAGCATTCTAGGTTTTTACTCTACGCTGATGACATGAAGATCTTTAAAGAAGTAAAAACAACGAATGAGTGTCATCTTTTACAAGAGGATCTACTCAGGTTCGAAGAATACTGCAATCTGAATAACTTAGATCTTAATGTTTCTAAGTGTCAGGTCATTAGTTTCACCCGCAAACCCTTACCAGTATACTTTGACTACACTCTTGAAGGAGCATTTCTCGCAAGAGTATTAGAAATCAAAGATCTTGGAATTATCCATGACTCCAAGCTCACATACGAAAAACACATCGACTTTATTGCGAAAAAAGCAAACAAATTATTGGGGTTTGTTATCAGATCCTGCTCCCAATTTAATAACTTGAAAATTTTGAAAATTCTCTTTTGTACTTATCCGTAGCATCCTCGAGTATGGGGCTCTGAGATCTGGAGCCCACAGTATGATGTTTACATCAACAGGCTAGAAATGATACAACGTAAATTTATGAGATACCTTCAGTATAGGTCTAAAACTTATGACGCGAGTTATGAGAAAAGATGCAAGAGACACCATATGATTCCACTCCAGGAAAGGAGGAGAATAGCAGATATCTCGTTCCTAATAAAAATAGCGCAATCTAAAATAGATTCGCCACATTTACTTTCTGGGCTATTCATACAGGTTCCCGCAAGAACATTCAGAAAACATACTCCATTCCACATTCTTAAAAGTGCTACTAACTATAGAAAAAATAGCTTTTTCATGAGAGCTCCTGAATACTTCAACAAACTGATTGTTACTCCGCATTTAGATATCTTTAACACTACCTCAACTACTTTTAAACACAATATCACCAAGAATTGGTTTGATACGGTTCAATAATTTTTCGAAGGTTTTTAACCTTTTTCAACCTTTTAACTTTCTAATTTATTTTTTTAACATAACTTTTTCTTAATTTACTTGTATTAAAATTAAACTTTTATTATAATTAGATATATTATAAACTGTCTAAGGTAAAACAAATAAGCAATAATCCACTAGTAATCTGCGAAAACTGATTAATAGTGATAAGTTATTTATGTAGTTGCTATGTAGAAGTAAAACACTGTAAGTTTTCCGAATAAAATAAAATAAAAATAAATAGAGTTCTGCGCGGCGAGCATTCCAAATGTTGATATAGAAGATATAGAAGCTTCACTTTAATAAGAAATAAACCCTAAAGAATGTTGATGATAAAGCAAGATATTTGCCTGTCTCAACAAGATATTATAATTAAGTAATTAAAAGCATATTTCTTTTCCCTTTTCTGTCTTGTACCTTAATTGTCCACCATTCATGTAATTGCAATGAAACTTTGGTGAGTTGTTGTGCACTCAAATTATTTTCATTCTTGTCTATTGTTGCATAGGAAAAATCTGTGGAACCATTAAAAAAAGTGTATCCAAAACACAGCCCCTATCTTTCTTTGAGTGGCAAAACAGCATGAGTTGGATACTCGCTAGTCAAAAAAAAAAAAAAAAACCTAAAAAATATAATCCCTAATACCTACATGCCCCCTATATGCCTAATTTGCAAGCATTTAAATAAAACCTGGGCTTATGCTCAGTTAAAAAGTTAAAGCACTCGTTATTCTAAACCACAAACACACAGCAGTTGTATGCATCAGAAGTTTACAGTTAGTTATCTTAATTTGATCAATTTGCTTTGTCCATACAGAGAATAAAACAAAGACTTACATACTACAGACTGCAGGAAATTTTTGCATGCATTAGACCTTTTATTTATAATATACAATTTGGTAGGTATCTACTTACTGACTTAAAAGAACTGTGTTTATTTATGCTGAAAGATAAAATAGAAAACCTATAATTGATATAATTGTGAATGTTAAAATTATCACAATTAGTTTACATATACATTACTTAAGTTAATAAGTACCTAGTGGTTAAAGACATTCTGAAGCCAGTTTTATACAGCTGTTCTTTGATTATTAATTTGATTGATGTGATAATTATGAAAAAATGCATGTAAAACATGTAATAAAATAATGTAAGTATGGTTAAAGGACATCAGCCTATCATTCCTTTGTTCAATGCGTCTAGAGATTTACTTCATTAACCAAAGAACGAAACAACTTAAAATTAAATGAAATATAAAACAGTAGCTATGCAGGTTTATGTCTAGGCTTTCACTGCGGTTTTGCAATTCTTACACAATATTTCGAGAAAAATATGGTACCTACATAAGCAAAAAAATATTACTTCTGCTTACCAAGGCTTCTGCTGATCTCTTCTGGATCGGTGTAAGACGACACACGTTTATTATAGTTAACAGGTATGGCAAGTATTTATTAATAGTGAGTACAGACAAGATTTATACTTTTCAGAGTAGGCACAGCAATAATTAAAATTATGATATCGAACAGCAACAAGCACAAACAAAAGATACAATTCAATCAGTTAAAAATGTCAAACGTAATTGCCATCAGTGTCAATGAATGTTATTTTCCCGTAGCACAGACAAAAATTGTTTTTCGCGTGAGTACCGTACTTTTATGTTAAAGTTATCGGTTATTATAACCCATGTGGTTTTACCACAGAGGGTTTGCTGTGGCCTAAATAAATACCCAATTAAAACTTCCTTGATACCAACAACCTTTGCTCACAACTTACACTTCGGTGATACCCACGGACTTAAAATACCTGAAATCTTGGACCGTCCAAAGTACGCATATTTTATTTGTATAGTGTGGCATGTTGGCCTGGAACCTAGGGGTTGGGGCATACACTCAAGAGGCTTAGCCCATGTCTGGTATCACTGCCTAAATATCATTATTTATAACTCTGTGCATAGAGTGATTCAAGAGGAAGGTTTATAAGTAGGTAAAATACATGCATAATTTAATAGAAAAACACAGATAAAAAATACCCGTGCGAAGCCGGGGGCGGGTGCTGGTTTATGATAAAACAAAACAATAAAAACTTATATGCTTTTAATGCTATTTTAACAATTTAGTAATTAATATAGATATAACTCTAACTTTAGATAAATAAGCGCGTTTATTTCATATGCTATGGTAAGTGGGCTTGAGAGTGGTCCGAGGTACTTTGCGTGGGGTCTACTGCACCGTTTGGTAGAGGCTCTGGTGTCCCTGAGCTGGATGGTTCGGCAGTTCCATTCTGGCATTTATTACGCAACTCAAATACTTGAGTTATAGCGTCACGGAAGCACAGGAAGTTATAATCTATCACGCCTGTAAACCAGAAAGATTATAAAATGTACTATGCACATTGAATTTCCACCTCATCACGTATTGGAGGAGGAAAATATAGTGAGAAGACCTGCTCGACTTTAAAGACATGTGAGGTTCGCCAACCTGCTTTGGGCCAAGGCGGTGGCCTGTTGCCCATTGTACATATATTCTTAGTTATTTTAGATATGAATTAGAAAAATAATGGAAGTTGTTGTTTCCGGCACGGAAGCTACCCGTCGACTGTTACCCCTCTCTGTCGCTTGACTGACGACATTATAGGAATTTTCACTTGTCGCGAATTTATATTAATTATCGCGAAGTCGGAAAGCGAGACGTGACTGCCAAAGGGAAGGGGAGTATTTTAAATCATTCGACACGTTATCGGAAATGGGTTCCAACTGTCTGTCACCCACGGCAATGTAGCGCCACCCAGGTGACAAAATAATCCTCGTGCTTGGGAGATACTTTACCTTGTTTCTGAAAGTTTTCTTCTCGTAAAATGCAAACGAGAGCAAGGAATTTATTGACTTCTCGCAAATAAAGAACAGTGCCATTATTCAACTTTATTAGGCTCGAACTCTGACTGTTGAATGTGTTTACTTCAGTTTCGTCAACCATCCTGTAAAGATCAATGTATTCAGTTGTGTTAGTTCAACGTTAGTCTTATTAAAACTGCTGTTTTTAGAACATACCAGTCATTAGGTATGCATTTTGATGTTCAAGCATCAGTTAACATTACTCACCCATATATACATGAAATATCAATGACAACATCAATCATATCACAGCATAATTCATAACTTTGCATATCCACAGGAGAGCTGTCCGTTGCTATATAGATTTTTGAAACAACATCAAATAGGAATGCCTTTTCAATACCAGAATTCTGGAAAAGAAGAATTTATATAATACTAGCTGTTGATGTCGCGGCTCCGTCCGCGTGGTACGTCGTTATCCGTATTTTTTTGAGTGGCGCGCCAAAATTATGCTGTATTTGAGTATTCAAAGGTTAATATACTGATGGGTTGTATACTCACAGATATAAGTATGTTTAACAGATTTTCCAGAGTCGGTAATTGGGGTATTAACTTCTGAACTACTTTGCTGAATGCTTCAAATATAGAATGATCATATATGGAGGTCAGGTGAAATGATAAATGTACATGGTCCAGTCCCGCTTCAGCTAAGTCTTCTGTGGCCCGATGGTGAATGTCTCTTTGGGATTCCATCTTGTAATCATCATTGAGACCATCAACCTGAAATTAAAATGAGTGGTCTTATACACACAATCTGAGAGACACTATGCTGATATCCAGATTTTGGCCAAATCTGGTTTGTATGATCAATGTCTTTTAATTTTCTAATAATTTCAAATTATTCAACATATAGTTCTATTATATAATCAAATTACCCGCATATGCTTTACAGTGCACCCATCTACCCCTTAGATACTAGTGACGTAATACTTATTTGTTAGCTTATCTTAATTAAAATTCAATATATAACTGTTTGTATAATTTATGACTCAATACAAGTATCATTTATCAGCTCCAGTTCATTTTACTGACACAATGTCACTTATCTAATTTTATCCAGAACAATATTCATATTGTCATTGTTAGGTATTCAATTAAACAAAACAGTAGGTTCATACTTACTTTATGTATAAATACTTCGAATTTAATGTTGTTATTTACTCTGTATGCTTTAGTAACTGTCAGCTGAAGTTTTTCCAAGGCATCTTGGTAGTCGTCCTGAAATAAATGACATTATATTGATGTACTATCCTCTGCTGGTGGAGACTTTGTCCGTGTGGACTTAATTAAAGTATCAATATGTTAATCCAGGTGATAAACTATTGTTTTGGGCAGCTTATCTATTAGGCTTCACACTTTTACACTTTTAGTATTGTTTCCTTCGTCTAGTTCGTTTATTGAATAGCTATTAAAGTAGATACAAAAATAAAATTTAAATACATTGTAATCATACAAGTACGACTCATATCAAACTCAAATGTTTTTATACTTATATCAAAGCCATCAAAACAAGTATAAAACCCGCCTCACGTTAAGCAAGCCTATCAATGCTTGCCAACCAATGGCATTGCTTGCACGTTGCTAACCTGCAGGGAAGTGGGAATTGGGGTAGTGGGATAGAGGGATGAAAAGGGGTTGGGCATCCCGCTCTCTCACTCATCTTACGCATGCAGCTATTTTAGCTACTCTACACCAATCTTCTGGAAAGGTTTGTAGTACCACATTTGGCTATGGTTTGGCTCTACCGTAAAAATAGTGTTTTTGTTGAAAAACTTAACATATTGTTAATACCTGTGCATCAATCACAAAAACAAGTGCCCCGCAGCCACCAAATATTGTGTCCGAATCGAATGTAGCATCAAAGAAATCTATTTGTCCTGGGAAGTCCCAGATCTGGAACTGTACAAAACTGCTGTTGTTTATATCATCTTTCACTATTTTGTTTGTAGATTCTAGAAACAATGTTTCGTTTGGCGACATTTTGTGGAAAACCACTTTTTGTATTGACGACTTTCCTGATCTGAAACAACCATCAACATCATTTACCGTAATGCAACTTATTGAAGAGCTTTGGCTCATAATAAGCCTACAGATACATACCACAGGTCTACAAATATATGTGGTCCATAAAAAAACGAATCATTTCACCTTGAGTTATGAATTAATTGACATTTTAATATTCATAATTGTGCAATACCAACCTCCTGAGTCCCATAAGCAGAATCCGAGGCTTATGATCCTCCTGCAATGATGTGCTATCACCATCCCCATTCTGCTCGAAAGGTCCATAACTAAAGTCCTTGGGGAACGATCCTACGTAACAGCTTGGATCGTCTTGATAACTCTGCATCATAAATATGATAAACGTTTGTAAGGTAGGTATAACTTTATACCCATTATCATATTATACAAATTGCTATGTACTCACCATTTTTTCAGTTATTTTATCGAATTATTTACAAAATGTTTGGATCTAAAACACTTTTATTATGTTACACCTTCAACATCTTAATAAACACTGCGTTTTCTTACAAAACATGTAAAAGCAAGAGACGATTCACGTTACAAGAGAATTCACTTCTCTTCCGATGATGATACGAACCATGCTATGGCAACTAGGAACATTGCATTTTTTCAATTTTTTTTATGAAAACAGTGCCACCTATGAATTGGGTGTGGGTACCAAATGGAGCAGTGTTGCCACATAAAAATATAAATTCAGACGCTGGGAGATATGACAAAGTTTTATTATACATATTTAATTATCTTCACAATAAATCAACATATTTAATTAATAAAAATTTAGTTAGCTCATATAAAGCTAACGGAGATTTTGAGCTATAGCAGAATACACAAAATAATTTTTAAAATTATATAGACATGTCCAAATTTTAATTTGTTACAGGTAACAAATTTATTTTAAAAATGGCGTTAGCTCGTAATTGTAGCAAAGGATATTTTTTATTATTTCTACCCATATCTATTCTCTTTGACTCATATCTCTCGTATTTCGTTCACGTACTATCCACGGCGAGTTGAGCATCTTGTTCCTCCGTGCTGTCGTGTGCCGTAACGTTGAGTTCTATCCACGCCCACGTTAAGTTGAGCATCTGTTCCTCCGTGCTGTCGTACCGTGTAACGTTGAGTTCCACGCGCTGAGCTGACCATCTTCCGGTCGGTTATCCAATGTTGTTGCCGAAAACAGCAAGAACTTGTTTGTGAAGTTTCTGTGAACCACTGAGCATAGGCACTCTTTGAGTTTGGACCTTTGATTGTGAATAGTGTAACATACCTACTTCAGACATGGCACAGAAATCTTGTTGTGTACCTGGGTATCTGATGACTGCGAAAGATGGTACGTAGATCTAGTTACTGTTATAATGCCCTGGTTTGCACTGACTTAATATAGTACCTATTTATGTACATTTTACTTTATAAAACCGATGTTTACTCAGTGGAATCGAAATCAAGAAATCTGGTAATGATATTATAATTCACATTTAAGTATATCCAAAGATATATTTATAAAAAATAGGTTTGTGACTAACAACTTTGTTATTTGTTGTCCAGGTGTGCCCATACACAAGTTTCAGTACCCAGAAAGAGAACCTGAGAAATTAAAATCTTGGATATCTAATATCGGTGGAGAAATAACTATGTTGGATGATAACTATGTCTATACCAATAGGCGAATCTGTCACAAACATTTTGAAGATATTCACAAGTATCCAAGAAACAAATTGTCTAAACTAGCCATTCCTGTACTACATATGCCAGGTACCTATTTAAGTAATAATAATAATTCGCCCTTTTGTAATATCCCACTACTGGGCCTGGGCCTCCCCTCAGTGCGGGGTAGTCAGGCCATAGTCCACCACGCTGGCCCAGTGCAGGTTGGTGGACTTCCACATATTTCGAGAACTGGTTAGGTTCTCTTGGACATGCAGGTTTCCTCACGATGTTTTCCTTCACCGATAGCAAGTGATAATCACACAAAGATGATTTGCACATGGAATTCGGAAATCCCAGAGGTGCGAACCCGAGGATCAAACCTGCACCCACTCGTTTCCGAGGCGTGTGTTCAACCACCAGGCTATCACTACTTTAACCTATATCAATAATGTATTTTATTACTAAACTAGCTTTTATCTATCTAGCTAGATTTAAAATGATATAAAATATGATTTGATATCATTATTTATATCAGATGTAAATAATGTACCTATTATGTATTTTTTTTAGCTTTGCCACAACTTGGTGGACCTGTGCCAGCATCACTTCCTGAAGCCATATAAGCCGAACCTGCCATACCTTCAACATCAGGTATGTATCTTAATTTCCATAAAATACCAATCATGTGTATATTTAAATATAAAAAACGTGATCTGAGTGCAGGCTGCTCAGCTCATTGTATCTGAATGTCCATCAACAAATTTCTGACATTCTCTTTTCGTAATTCGCTCTGGTCTAGATGTTACTACGATTGCTCACAGACTTTTGTATTACAAGCATAATTTAGTTTGGGACCATAATATTATTAGTGTTTGTTTGGTAATTATAATTAATATAATATGGGACTCCCAAATTAAATGAAGCAAAGAAATGAAAATGAGTATTAAGATAAGACTACGTATTTATCTCATTTTATACAGCTCCAGTAGCGACTTTAACTCTATAATTTAATTGGGTTGATATCTGGGGGCACGGCAGTGCCCCCCCAAGTCGAGCACGGAATGTCGAGCGCGGCACGGCCGTACCATCTTTTCTCGAAGCAGTTCAGGCCATTTTCAACCCACTATAACTTCGTTGTGGATAAAACTAGAACGCTGAATTTTCAGTAATCAAGCAGGCATTGTATAAACACGGTATATTTCAAATTTCATTCAATTTGAACCAGTAGTTCAAGAATTATAACTAGTCAAAATTCTTAATTTTGTCACTCACTGACTGACTGACTGACTGACTGACTGACCGATCATCAAAACTCTAAGGCGCTTCTAGCAGACATAGAAGCTTCAAATTTAGAATACAATTAGTGTTTAGTGTATAAATCAAGGAAAAACTAAAATATTTTGAAATTTCGATCCAGTTTTCTAGATACACCAACTGCATAAATAACTTTGTAATCCCATATAAATGTATAGGATAACAAATTTACATTTGCTTTCATGAATCAGTGTACATGTATATTATGTATAAATAATATAATGCACTGACAGTGGCGTGCATAGGGTGTTTAAACAGGGTAGGCAGAGTGAAACCTAAAAATAAATTAAATAAGGCATAGTACCTACCTACCTAGGTACCTTGAATTATTGCTCGCTAGCTTAATCCAGGTTTTCAGGCTATCGTACCTATTGAATGAAATGGGGCATCTTTTGTTGTTAGCCATATCAGATATCTAAGGCGATTGGTTTATGTACCTACATCGATATTGATATAGGTACCTATATAGATTTTATGACAAGTCAGTCCCTGGATAGGTAGGTACCTATCCGAAGAGGCCTTTAAAAATGACATTTTGTTAGCTCAAGTAGGTATGAACCTATTCATGCAGTTATTAATAAGTACAGATACCTAGGTAGAATAATAAAAGTATCTACCACATTGTGAAAATGTACCTAAGTAAGTAGGTACCTACTGCAAGTATAACCCGAAAGCAATCAAACTGATACCTACCCAACCTAAATAAAATTCTCAAACTTATTTATTAATGCATTAAATATAGTTTAATTTTCAAGCAAAATTTTAGACAACTCGGCCAGGTGGTCCTTGCGTATTTCGTAAATAAGTACCTACCTACGTTTGTAGGTTACGCTTAAGAAATAAAAGATCCCGGTATCCCGTCAACCAAGGAAATGATTCGTAAAATTTAGCATTAATTGCCTTCTACTAAGTACTATCCTTGTACTTGTGTTAAGTACTATCTTTCTTCTGCGACAAATCCAAGTTTTGTTACGCATCGACCATTTCAAATATAGGTAATTTTCACTTTTTCTGCATAAGGCAATTGAGGAAACACTTTTATTTTTAAATTAGGTAGGTAGGTGCCTATCTACTTAACATACACTAATGTCACAAAAATATTATCCATAACTACGAGGATTTACCAACTGTATAAATAACTGTGTAATCCCATATAAATGTATAGGATAACAAGTTCACATTTGCAGTTAATGAATCAGTGTACATGTATATTATAATAATGGAATGGAATATTAGGTGTAGATAGGTACCTAGATATAATTATGTTCAAAGGTAACTTGTAAAATGGTCAACGGAATGAAAAAGCAAGAATGGGACATGTCTTGTCTTACTTATGATATGAATTTTACCAAAATCCCGCAAAAAAGTATTAAGCAGGTACACTAAATTGCCATGAAAGAAAGAATATCAATATCTACAAAAAGAAATGAGATCCCATCAAAAACAAAACTTTGTAAAAAACCCAAGTCTCGCAGCTAAATTCTCTACTCTAAAAAAAGGTGAGATACATGTAATACCAAGTCGGTTATTTATTAAGTCTCTACTTAAGGGACCCTCTGTCTTCAGTATTACGTATTACGTAACTACCTAACCTAACATCATCTTATTGTAACCATATGAATATTAAAAATCCTTTATGTTTTAATTAAAAATATTGACTTGGCCATCGCACTAAACAATAGATAGAGAATTTAGTTGCGAGACTTGGGTTTTTTTTACAAAGTTTTGTTTTTGATGGGATAAATAATAGCATGTTAAAAGTCTGTTAAGTTAAACAGGGGTGGGTTGCTTGTATAATATGATAAATATACTATATTGTAGAGTAGTGTAAGTGTATGTATTTTGACAAAATTTATATTAAATTTACAGGTCTTCAAATATATAATGAGACACAGCCTATACCAACCAAAGTAACTAATAGGTCCAGAAAGGCTGAGAAGCAAATAAAGAAAAATACTATTAAATTAAAAGGTATGTAGATATCTATTAGTATCTATACAACTAAATAAAATTGGAGTGTCTGTTTGTAATATAAAAATAACACCTTTTCACTAAGTGCATATCAAAGTACATACCACACCTATAGCAAAAACGCGATTTAAATTTTTTTGTATGTCTGTCTGTCTGTGTGTTTGTTCCGGGTAATCTCCGAAACGGCTGGACCGATTTTGACGGGATTTTCACTGGCAGATAGCGGATGTTAAAAGGAGTAACTTAGGCTACTTTAATTTTGGAAAAACAATTAGGGTTCCGCGTAAAAAAATAAAAACACATGAAATCAAAGAGTATCTCCGAAACCGATGAGTGGACTGATTTTCCATTATTCTGTAAGCAGTCTGCTAAGTAATTAAGTAAATCTTAACCATTTAAACCCTGTAAACCAAATTTGTTTATTCAGATTTTTATGTTTTTCAGATGTATCTATGGCTGATTATAAAAAGTACAAATCAATTAGGAAGCAGTTACAAAAATGTGAAAAAGATAAGTGGTATTTTAGAAGAAGATATATTATTGCTAAGAAAATGAGTAAAGCAGCTGCTTTTAATTTAATTTCAAAACAAATGTCTCCCACTGCAAAGATATTTTGTCAGATGCAAGCTTCACAAAGTGGGAAGAACAAAAAAGGACGGAGGTTTTCACTAGAAGAAAAAAATTGGCATTGTCTCTTTACAAACCCTCTCCGAAGGCCTATAGAGCCTATTGAGCAGTATGTGTGTTTTGCCAAGTAGGCGCACACTGCAAGACTTACTGCACAAAATTAATTTGAAAGCAGGGATCAACAATATATTATTTGAAACTTAAAAAAGGTTGTGAAGAATTTACCAGAAAAGCACACATATTGTGCATTATTATTTGATGAAATGGCAATCGGAGCAGGAGTTTCATATAACAAACGTCACGATAAAATAACAGGATTTGTAGATAATGGTGAGAAATCTGAAACTGAATACAGTGATCACGTATTAGTATTCATGATAAGAGGAGTTGTAAAAAATATAAACAGCCTTTGGCTTATTATTATTGCCAAGGAAGCACAAAAACAATAGAATTAAAACACAAATTAAAGCAATTATAAAAAGAGTACAAGAAACGGGACTGAACATTGTAGCTACAGTATGCGACCAAGGAACCTCCAATGTGGCAGCAATTAATGCCTTAATAAAGGAAACTAGAGAACGGCTGTTGAGAAGTGGCCACGAATATAAAGAAGGTCATTTCGAGGTTGAAGGACAAAAAAATTATCCTATTTTTGATCCACCTCATCTGATGAAGGGAATCAGAAATAATTTAATTACAAAAAACTTAAAATACACAATGAGGGGCAAAGAACGCCTAGCTAAATGGGAACATATTGTGGAGTTATACAACAGATCTCCAGGATATAAAGGCGTTAAGTTGGTGCCTAAATTAACTGCTAAACATGTGATCCCTGCTCAAATACCAAAATGAGGGTCAAACATTGCACTCAAGTATTTAGTAAATCAGTTGGAGTAGCGCTTGGATTCATGGCAGGTACGTAGCATTATTTGCTAATGAACATTTTATTTTGTTAGGCAGTGGTAGCTTAGTGATCGAACACTCACCTTGGAATACAAGGGCTGCAGGGTCAAATCACGGTTCGCACCTCTGGGATCTTTGGATTTTATGTGCGAATCTCATATCAAACTGTCATTATCACTTGCTGAACGATGAAGGAAAATATCGTGAGGAAAGTGGACGTTTTACGAAAGACGTGAACTTCGTCAACCCACTTGCCATTGCCATTGTGGTGTGGTGGCCATTGTGGTGGATTCCCGAATCCCCCTCAAAGTGAGGGAAATGTGCACTGCAGTGCACCCTTGTCTGCCCCTTTGGGGAATACAGGCGTGATGGTGCAGGTTTTTTTATATATTCTGTCAATTCATACCTATTCATACATACCATAAAGTTATACAAGACTGGAACTTGGATGTGTTTGTACTTTGGATACTTTAGGAAAATAATAATCGTTGGGACTTTATTTTTGATAGTGTTCATCCACAATTTTTATTACATTATCATTATATTAGTTTCGTGTCATACAAGTATAATAAAATGATAAAACATTGATACGATAGTAGTCACTTGAAAACGTCATGATAATACAAGTCTTCTTTTAACCTGCTTGTACTTGTAAGACAAAAGTAAAAAGCAATGCAATAGTAGGTACAAATAAATAAAACATATTGTTTTCTTTACAGAATCTGGTACTATTCGAAAAGAATGTGTGGACACGGCAGATTTGTTATTTATATTTGACGACCTTTTTGACAGCGTCAATACAAGTTTCAGCCAAGTGAAAGGAGGGAAGATATTGAGGGCTGCAGTGACACGGAATTCACCTCACCATAAATTATGGGCTGAATTAATTCCAGTACTTAAATCTATGAAATTTATGAATGCAAATAATCAAGGAGTAGTGCCTTCTCTGTCGGGCTGGGTCAAAAGTCTAGAAAGTTTTCAATTTATTATAAAACTTTTACAATCAAAAGGTATTAAATCCTTATTGCTGCGCAACTATAGTCAAGATCCATTAGATAACTTTTTCGGGGCAATTAGAGCTCATGGATGTAGCAATATTATGCCTACATCCTTTGCATTTGAGGGAGCATTTAAAACACTTCTCATAAATAATATTTCATCCTCACATTCAGTGGGAGCTAATTGTGAAAGAGATGATAGTGTCTGTCTCCAGTCATTAAAATTTATGTTAACGACATCGGGAGATAGCAGTAATCCCACTGAATCAAGTAACGAAATTGAAAGTGATCACCTATGTTTAGACCTTATAAACACGGATGAATTATTATTTAGCGAGACACGAACTGATATTGAAAGAAGCGCAGCAATAGGATATTGCAGTGGATGGATTGCACAACTTGCAAAAAAATATGTATATAAAGATTGTATGGTCTGCCAAAATGATATAGAGGCAGACCAATTACAAAATTTTCATAAATTTATTAAAAATAAAGAATATGGTGGCAAAAAATGGTTGTGCTATCCAACTAGAGCAATGGTTGACTTTTTTGTCCAAGTGGAGCATATTTGTATAGAAGTATTGAAAAATAATAGTAACAAAAAAAATTTGAGTAGTTACATAACATTAATAATACATACAAACATAAATGCTTGTGACTTTTTAACTTGCAAAACTCACAATGGAATGTTAGGAGAATTTTTAATTAAAAAGAGCTTACTATTTTTCGTAAATAATTGGTGTAAAGATGTCAACAATGTTCTCACTGGCAAATTAACCTTTTGGGATTTAAATGACCCTATGAAGGAAAAAGCCCATAGACATTATTTAAAAAATAAAGGAAGGAAGAGAAAACAATTGTAATACTGCCGCGGTTGGCAAATTAGGCATTAATGGACAAATGTGATAATGTGGGCCCGGGCACACCTACATGAGTTCATCAATGCCTTATTGCCGGCAAGGCTTGTGCTCTCCTGTCGTCTTACTTTCTCAATCTTGTATCTCAAACAGGGAGATTATACAGAACATGAAAAAGCATTGAATTATATTTTATTACTTCATGTTATAGATAGGTTGACGAAGTTCACGTAAAAAAAATCGAAATGTTTTTTTTATGCTTTTGTATAATCTCCCTTTATGAAATAGTATAGGTCGCAAACATTCTAAATTTTTCAAGTCGGTATCACTCTTCAAACGTTGGTGAATATTGTCAAAACTGGTAATGTTCAGCGACTTTTTAAATCTTGCTACTCAACGATCAGTGATGATCGCACGAGTAACAAAATTAAAAAAAGTAAGGCGACGTTTTCTCATATGCGCGGATATTCAAAGTCAGTACCTATTTGAAACCACATTAGGTTATTTTTTATACGTATAACAATTATTGAAATGATTTTCTTGCCTGGTAGGTATAATACTATATTTCTGCGCTTGAGCCCAGTTTGTTAAATCAGTTCCATCTTCTAATTCTTCTTTCTTCGAATTTATTATCGAATATCCGAGCATTTTAAGAAAAATAATATCTTTATGTCATATTGATTTATATATTTTTTCCATATTATGTATTTTCTGTCTTCAAAGTAAATAATCTGCATCATTATTTAAAATATAATTTAGTCATATAACTACCTGTTTTATTTTCTAATCATAAATTACTTTCCATAGGTGATAGGTACTATAATATAACGCACACATGCATACCATACGCTTACACAGCTATATGTAGATATGGGTAGCTATACGTTTCCCTTGACGACAGCGCCATCTATCATAGGGGTGTCCGAAACAAATGTTCTATAGAACCGTTTTTTTTGGCGAGTTTCCTATCTATAAGGGATTGTAATCTTTGATACGAACGAATGATCATTTCTGCCTGACAGCCAGTCAGCAGGCAACCTGATTTGACAGTATTATTTGACATCATATCACAGACAAATAGGGAGTAACCACGAGATTACTAAAATAAAAACCGGTAGATTTGTGATTTTCTCAAATCGGACCATACTATGGACAAAATCCAGAGAGGTGTTAACTAAATAAATGGTCTAAGACAAAATCTTATGCCATATCCATCCAGTCGATTAATTTGTATCCTACCACCCCACCACGGACTTCTTGATTACATGCTCATTACCTTTAGTATTATCCTTTTTGAATCGAAGGTGCGGCTACACACATCTGCTACCAATATCGCGTGCTTGCATATTGGTAGTGATCAAGGTATCGGTTTGAATGTTTGCCAATCTTACCACGAACCTTACCTTTCCGTGAGTTCGCTTCGCGCTGGACGAAACATGTTGTTGTCTCTATTTTATGACAACAAAAAATAGAGACAATAATATGTTTCGTCCAGTGCGAACTCACGGTTAGCTTTTAGCTTGCTATTTTCAGGGGCCCGTATTAAATAAAACGATCTCAAGTCTGCAAGCAATCTTGGAAATGTCATCCTAGTACACAATGACATGTAAAAGTATACTCAAAATTCTGTGCTTCAATCAAAAAATGCTTTGGTGTCAAAAGGTCGGCGGCGGTCGGCGTTCAAAAAATAAATAAAACAATCCTCATAAATTACTTTTTTTTATAATACAATGTTAGGGTATACATGACATAAATAACTAATAAGTAAATTAATAATACCTACTACACAATATTAAAATCGTAACATATAAATACTTACCCATCTACAAAAAATAAAGAACAATAAGATTTAAATAATACTTACTCGACAAATGGGTAAATACCTACTTATACATGATTGATATAATGAGAATTAAAACAATACATTTTCGAGGGGAACGCGAGCACCTTATCACCTATCTACTTAAATATTAATTAGGTACCTATTATAAAAAATCAAATGATCCGAGTGTCATAGTACATATTGTTTGTAGAGGGTTTTCTACTGCAATAACATTTTTCGGATATCGTTCGGAACGGGCAGCGCAGGGGCCGTGAAGCGCCAGCAATCAATCTATCGGCACTGGAAGGTTCCGGTATACGTAACTTCCGGTCGCGCTCGGTCCGAGCCCTCTCGTGCCGCTGTGCGTACACGACGCTTCTCCTCAGACCCTCCAAGCTATCCGTACGAGTCGGCAGGCGTTCCACATTATTCTTGACCTCTCCCAAATCCGCTGTGTCGGTGTCCACAATTTCGTGATGGTCCAACAGCATCCCCAAATTCAGCTTGAAAGTTGTCAAACCGTCTCTGAATATCAGATACACAGTCGCTTGATCTAACACTCTCAATGAAAAATTTTCGTTGATCCTCAAGGCTTTCATTTTTATTTGGAACGGTTTGTATTCCTGGGCCAGCTTCTTCTGCTTTTCTTTGACGAAGTTTTCAAACTCGATTGCTAGCATTTCCTCGTTGTCTGTCCGTGGCAGATTGTCGGTCGGCAAACCCAGCTTTAATATCTCCGGATCTTTGTTGTGTGTATCCGTGTCGATCATGACTTGCTGCAATACTGGCGGGTCGTTCAACGCGTGCCATTTCCAATGTGACACTGGCCCCACTCCGCGGTCCAGTACCACACCTTCTGTTTGATTATAATTAAGCCTGAAAACAAATTGACACCGATTATTCAGTGCCAAATTTAATATTAATCTTCATTATCTTCTTCTTCAAATATCGCGAATTCACGAATTCGCGTGAATTATTGCAAATTTACCCATATTACGACAGTCTCATAACACACGTCTTCATTAAATTAACGAACTAAGTACATATAAATCGCTATATAAGTAGATTGCCACAATGAAACTTGTGAGTAAGCCATATTGGGTAGAATTGTAAAATAATGTAAATAAAAAATAATGGTACTTATAACATTCACCTAATTTTCCCAGTATGATCAAATACGACACCATTTCCTAAATAGTCAAACGCAGCGAGAACCGTGATCGGATATTTCCTGCCATGTTCATCTGGCTCGCCACTACTGTACACGACGAATCTTTGTTGGGCATTTGCTTCTGCAAAAAAAAAAAATGTAACAATAAAAATATCGCATAAGTGCGATTTACATACACATGGTAGATGTTATTAAATCGATAGGAATAGGACAAAATGAACCTATTTCTCCAATAGGTGGATATAGATAATAGTGGGAAAGTCTGCTGCGGCTGCGCCCAGCAGCCACGCCGGTTTATGCCCGCCCACAGGGTGAAATAAATACGCTGCCTTAATTTTTTCTAAAGTTGTTCCTATTGAAAATATTTACTTCGCTATGGAAATCAATAGAGCATGAAGCGAAATTAAAGACGTTCATAGATATTTTATTTTACAAAACGAACGTCACTTGTAGCTTGCTACATATCTCTAATCTGTGGTCACTTGTGAGACATCGTCCTAATAGTACCTACGCGTTACGTGATTCGCGCGAATTTTTAACCGACTTCCAAAAAGGAGGAGGTTTTTTGTGCATGTTCATGTTCTTACCTACTCACGATGAAAAATAACCGCATAAGTACATCGTGCGCATGTAGGTAAATATATAAAAAATACGCGCGAACTTGCGATTGTCGCGTCTCACGTATAATGACAACGCCTTCTCCAAACTTCAATCGCGTTTTCTATCAAAGTATTTAAACCTTCAGCATCATAATAGTCGAGCGCCAACCGTCCGTTCTTGTAATACCACCGCCCTCGTCCATTCTCGTCGAACGTCGCTAACGTCTCGCCTGTGTCGTATTGGACTGGTTGTTTATTTTTATTGTTCTCGAACCAATTAAGTTCCGGATGAGCTGGCCGCATGCGATATACGTTCATCTAATAAAACACACATAGTATGATATGTACCTGAACTTACGAAGGCTTAGTGTCGAAGGCGCCCAGTAAATAGCAACATGCCGATCCCCTATTACTTATATTGGGACTTGGACCTAATCATTATCATCGGTGCGATGTATGTAGGTACAGATGTGTACAATGAGTACACGTCTACCTACACCTTCGGGAAATAAAGCCGTGATGGTATGAATAGTGCTAGTGGATACTTACATTATTACAAGGTGATTTTTTTACATATAAATCTCAAATAAATACTGAACAATATTCTAACGGCGGTAGAGCCTGGATATTTTATAAGTTATAGTGATATTGGAAGCTACTCACTCTTCTAACAATTTTTTCTGTAGGCAGCTTAGTCCAGCCCTTTTCTATGAAAGCGCGATCAGATAACGCATATCGTATGATACCTTTGGACTCCGTTGGCTGGAAAAATAAAAACAAAAGATAAATCTACGATTTATTAAATTTAATACCCATTAAAGGTACCTTTGATGATGCTGGCGGTACAATAAATGTCCCAAGCTGTTCCTGACATAGGCATAAAATTACCAAATTGTCTATTTACTTTTACTACTACTACTGTTCGATGTAGGCGAGATAAGGCTAGAAGCAATTTGAATATCTATTCCCGAATACCTACCATGAATAGGTCATTCTGATGTTACAGATGGATTTTATACATAGTTGGTAAATTTATGTAAAACAGTTGAACGCGTTGAGCTGGATTGTCCGACATAGATTTTATAGCGTAAGATTTCTGCATAGTTCTAAAAAATAATCTCAACCTAAACCAAATAAACGATAAATACCTAATATATTATAATAAATAATCCAGCTAAACGTTGTTCAACTGTTTTAGATAACGGAGCTGTTTTGTAAAACCGATAATTAAGCAAGTCATCTGCGAAATTGACACCTACCGGTCGTGTGGCAATGGTCTCTTGCGGTTCAATATCAGCACTCACAGGCACAGCGTCTGTCGCTGACTCTTCCTCAAATAATGTTTGATATAACAATGGCAAATTCTTTGCGTCACTTATTTTGTCCCACATTAACGGTTTGTGTTGAAATATTTTTTCCCCTAATATAAGTTCACTCGAGTCATCTTCTCCAATGAGTTCAGTATTAGATGATAAATAAGGATCGTCGATAGATCGATTATGCAAGTTAAGGGCCAACATTACATCAGAACCTATCGTTGGTATCGGCCCAATGTCCTTTTTGACATCATTTGTCGTTTTTATAATTAATCCGCCAGATGATATGTGTGTCTTTATTTGGTTCATATCTAATTCAATTTTTCTTGGATCTTTAACTTCCTTAGCCCCCGTTCCATCCGTTTTACCCTTTGCCTTTTGATCCGCTTTAGCTTTAAGTTCTTGTTCTTTTTGAAGCGCACGCAACTCCCGCAATCTTTTGGCCTCATCGTACTTAGCTAAGTCATCTTCATCTTTATTTATTTCTTTGCTTGGATTATTTGATAATTCTTTAGAAGGGGTAATAACTTCATTTGTCTTGTCTGACGGCATCTTTTGTTTATCACTGTCTTTCATAATATTTTGTTTATCACTGTCGTTCATTATCTTTTGTTTATCACTGTCTTTCATTATCTTTTGTGTATCACTGCCTTTCATCATCTGTTGTTTATCACCGTCTTTCATTATCTTTTGTTTATCACTATCTCTCATCATCCTATCCGTTTTACGCAGTTTGTCATCCTGTCCTTTCCGACTGTCGCGATCTGTTTTTGTTTTCGTGGTCACTGTAGACGCAAGACTATTTACTTTTTTATTTGTTCCTGCAGCAAGCCCTATCTTATTACCACGACCGAACATGTTATCTCCATCAAACTTATTTTTATCGTCTTCATATTTCAGTGTTTTATTTTCACCTTTGAACTTTTCTCGAGTCTCCACGATAAGCGTCGAAGAACTTACATAACTTTTGGGTTGCAACTCTTTTTTCTTTATATCTTTTGGGAAAAAATAGACAAGATCTTTCTGAGAAGATTTTTTTGTCGCTTTTGAAATAGTGGCAATCATAGTTTCATCGGATTGAAATTTTTTAGGCAGCTTAGAAGGCTTTAAAATAGCTTTATGTTTACTGTCATCGATAGTTTGTTTACTAAAATGTATTTTTTTGTCAAGACGATGATGATCAGAAACGGATTGTTGGTGAGAGATTTTAAAGTGAGACGACTTTCCATGTAATTTAGCTACGCAGTACTTCTTTCTTTGTGTAGGATTTTCGTCGAAGTGCCGTATATCATATTTATCCTGCATATAACGAATAGAATATTTCGCTACTTTCCAGTTTGAAGACTTCGCTACTAGGGATTTATCCTTTTTAACCTGTAGTCGTTTCTCCTTTTTCACATCTAGGGACTGTTCCCTTTTCACCTCTAAGGGTCTTTCTTTCTTTGTCTTTAGGGGTTGTTCGGGTAGATCGCTTTTCATTTCATTCCAAATGTTTGAAACTGATCCTACCTCTTGGGGTCTTTCTTTCTTTGCCCTCAGGTTTTTCTCGGGTATATTGCTTTTCATTTCATTCCAAATGTTTGAAACCGATCCTATCTCCAGGGGCTTTTCTTTCTTTACCTTCAGGGATTTCGAGGGTACATCGCTTTTCATATCATTCCAAATGTTTGAAACCGACGCTGTGATATCAGTATCGGACAGATGCATTTGAGATTTGAATGGTCTTTTCACTTCAGACCTATCATATGTTGTTCGAGACGGCGTGTCCAGCAGATCATGAAAGTTTATCTCCGATTGTGCATGACTTTGAAAGTTCTTTGGTATTTTAGATTTCAATATTCTTCTCACTTCAGACCTATCACATGTAGTTTGAGATGGAGTTTCACGTAGATCGTTAATGTACACCTCTAAATTTGCTCGACTTTTGAGGTTCCTCGGCACTTCATCAGTTACTATGTCGTCAAGCAAACGATTAATTTTTGTTAGCCACGTATTGAGGCGCATTTTATTATCTTCGAATGTTTCACCCTTTGTAGCTACGAACTTTTTTACTATATCTGCGCATTTTCTACACGCGCCAACCGGCTGAGCTTTCAAATAACAGTGGGTGCATATACCCATAACATTATTTTTGTTTAAAATTGGCACTTTTTGCAATAGCTTTTGGGCATGCTCGTAAATGGTTTTACAACGTCGACAAGTGATCTTGTTTGTTTCTGAAATAAATGACTGTATTCATACTATTCTAATACCTGTTAGATATTTTCAAAATAGGCAGGCAAACCTAAAATCATCAATCATCAGTCAACGAGGGTTTTGCTTTTCTGTGTTTATGTTGAAGCAAAATTATTACACACACCAACGGTATGGTCCCAAACTAGACTGTAATATGGGGTACGATACAATGCACTGGGGGCGATCCCAGTGACACCCAGCCTTGGGCAAAAAAAGAAAAGGCCATTTCCGAAATTTGCCCCTGCGGGAATCGAAACTGCAATCAGCCGAGCGGCCTACACGCTCAAACCACAGCGCGGCGGCGCCAAGCGGTCGTCATTAAATAAATAAATATCGCCACGCTTACACACCAACTGTATGTTCCCAAACCAAGCAACGCTTGTACTATGGGTAACGTACAATGGACCGGGGGCGATCCCAGTGACACTTAGACCTGGGCAAATTACGAAAAGGCCAAATGGCCTTTCGTAAATACGAATTTTGCCCTGACGGGAATCGAACCCGCAACCACTATGTGCATTAAGCCGAGCGGCCTACGCTCGAACCACTGCGGCAAGCGGTCGTCAAACACCTAGTTATTGAAATTGTATGCGAGTTTCAAGCTATTAAAGAGTAGTTGGATTTTTAAATAAAATCTACTTACTAACCTAGGTTTTGCACTAAATCGGCCGGTTTAATTTCCTCACCTCTCGTGTTGTGTACTATAAAAACGTCATTATTCGGTTTATCACCCGATTCTGGTACTTCTTTCTGTTTATTAGCCTGTTTAACAACTGTCAATCAGTGAGTAGCTACATATTTATTACACTAAAGGTCAATTTCGGTTAGGTAAGGTTTCAATTTAGTAAACCTGGCTATTCAAAGGGCGATTTTTTATTCGTAATACCAAAGCAGGTATGCAGATTGATTTCTGAACAAACGCGAGACGAGTGTGGCGGGCAGCAGCTATTAATTTATCATCACCGCACCTTCTGCTATGGTCCCTCAAACCGTTTTTAAGTATTAGGTTATTGCCCACCTTGCTACCACCTGGGCGATCGCTTACGTTCCCGGTTCTATCCTCATGATGATAGATCACTAACCCCGAATCTTTGAGGTCAATAATTGTTTGGAAATCCCTGCCGTCCCTAATGTATTCGTCGTAGCATAAGCAATCGCGTGGTCGCTCCCTGAAATACAATAAATCGTAGGTATTACAAACATATCTTTAGAATAATATACATATATTATACGCAAATTATTATTAGGTACTTACTTTCTGGATGTTTTCATGATTGCCGTGATAGGAAAGTAAGTAATAAATACAAATATGAATAATTAATTCAAATAAAATTCTTAGCAATAAAATTAACAATATTCTAAAATGTTTTATTTTGATATAAATCAAAATGACAGCATCATATTTGGCATGGTAGATAGGAAATAATAAAAAGAAGATAAAATGGAATGAAATATTTTTTTCTTGATTTCCCTAAAAGGTACCTAACTCTAGCGCGCGCGGCGCGTGACTTGGATAGACGTACAAAAACAGTACAACAGTAAACACTATATACTGTCGAGAAATAACAAAAACGCAGTGATAATAATGCTCTTTGGGTGTACCTATCTAAGCAAATAGCTATGTATGAGGAAAACGCAACACAATATACATATTATTATAACAATGTTATTAATTTATTCAGTCTATAATACTTTAAAGAACAAAGTTATAACAAAAATATTTAATCCTTCTTTTTTTTGAATAAATTAAAGATTTTCTGAGTTAGTGATACTGGTGTGCCTACTGGTTTGAGCACCAACTCTTTTGTGCATATGTTGTGTAGTGGGCCAAATGCTAGTGCCACTACTGTACACGCAAGACAGATGACATTGTACGGCATACTGAAGTCTGGAGTAGGTAATGACACCATAGCACCATTTGTTCTAAATACGATTGGATACCCTGGAAAAAAGAAAAACAAAGATTATCACTTGTGCTGAATTGTGCAGGAAAACAATGTGAGGAATCCACATCTTTCTAAAAGCGTATGAAGTTCACCATACTGCACATATTATAAATTCATTTATTTTTTTATTTTTCTCACATGAATGTACAATGTACATACACCAAAAATATAAATTACACAATTTTTATAACTTAAATTACTGTGGGAGACTGGCGCCTAAACTGGGCGTTAGCCTGTATTTATACTTTCATATTATGCACTTACTAAAGAACTATTATATTGACATAACAAACAGACATAATATAGATATACTCACATGGTTTTGAAGCATTGACCACAGAATCATATGTAGTGCCAGTGATGGGCAGACTAGTGTAGTTTTTGGCTGTAGGCAAATTCGCCGATATTAGTGCTGAGCCAATATAAAACCCATGGTTGGCATCAGGCGGATACTCCTGCCACTTCAAAAACACAAACTCAAAATCTATGGTTATTGTAGTTGTTGATCTTGGTGGCAATTTTATGAGCAGCTCCAAATGGTATGGTTTCTGTCTACTGCGGCCAGGAGAATAGTATTGGGACATGACTAGATCACTTTCTGCATCACCATTTACTCTCAGCGTACTCAGTTGTATCGGGAGCCACCACGGTGCATTCTCCAACAGAACAATATTGATGGATGTCCAATAATTGTTTGTTACCTCTGTGACAATACCTCCAAACTCTTTACCATAGCCTAGGATGTATCGGTTGAAGTGTAAAGGCGGAGGTATAAATACAGGTAACATAGTCTTGCTGTTCTGTTTCACACCAATGTTTATCATTTCACCATTAGGTTCTATGTTGTAAACAGCCAGCTTAACATCACTGCCACCTCTCTGCGACAGCATAATGTCTTCAGGTGGAGGTATCAAAGTGAATGGCTCAGTGTCGTTAGAAGTAACATCAACATAAATTTTACTGGAGGAAGACAATGGACAGGCCCCAGGCAAACCTTGACCGAATAACTTTCTAAGCGACCAATCAGTACTGCCAATTATCTTGTAGTCATATACAAGTGCTACTGTTTGTTTTATTTCCAAATTGATTTCAGAACATTCCTCTGTGTCACAAATTTTTCTAACATGTACTCCTATGGAATGGTAGTTGGTGTTGTGTATCATTCGTGAGTTGAGCAAAGCCGAGAATCCTCGGCTCGATTCGCAGGGTAACAATTTTTTCCAGGGTGTTAGGTTTTCGGTGCAAACAATTTCTCTTGGTAATGATGCATACCTGAGTTGTGAGGTGACATTTTGACTCGTCTCCGCCACGCCCATGGGCCATAACGCCATCTGAGGCGTCACAGTATTGAAATTATCAATAAAATTGAGTGAAGCACAGAACAGCCCGGAAAGTGTTGCACTTAACTTCTTCCATTGTGTATTTACATCTGCGACTTCGGGAGAGAACCAAGCATACAGCTCGGCGCCAGGAGCCGCGTCTAACACCGGATACCCCCACTGGTCATGCCTCCATTGACCCTCAGTTAAAGTTAAATGAAGTTCTTCAACTTGAAAACGTGAAATCACTTCAGTCAGAGATCTTGGTGCCAAATGTGAATGAACTGAAATTTTAAATATTGTAAATCAGGATAATATTGGGAATACTTGTAACATTAGAGAAATGTCAAGGTATGTGTCTTACATGATGAAGATTTTGTGTTTACTAGAGTTATAAACTGAAAATATGAATACAGATGTGTTGGTGGTAGAGGCTTGATAAAGATTTCTTCTTTGAAATCGTCACAGTAAACACATAAAATGATTGCAAACAATAAATTAATATATGATATTTGACGAACAGACTCCATTTCCAATATATATATTTTTTCAATGCATTTGTTTATCTCACATCTACGCACTTATTGTACCAATTTTATTTTACCAAGCAAGGAAAATGAAGATGATAACAAGCGCGTAGTGGTTATATTTATATTCAAACTTCAAACTTGACATTTCAAAGAGAATGCCGACTGTAGTATTGTACAAAAAGAATACAGTAATAGCGGCTATTCACGATGCAATTTAGTATTCAATTTGTTGAAGTCACGATTGGCCGTACTCTACTCACACATTAATTCTAAGTGTGACCAGCTTGAAATTGGAGTTCCTGTTCCACTTAGGCAAGATAACAGTATTTTTTTCCGAACTCATAAAAATCGCTCAAAATATATTCAAAATGCCGCAATAAAATAAAAATTCTAACAATTTAACTCAACCAAACCTGACAGGGGTTAAAATAAAGGGCTAAACTTGCAAAATAGGCAAGATGCCGCCAAATATGGTTACACTGCAGCCACTTCTAAAGTGGCTACAAGACATGGAAATGATTGCTACTTTCAAATAATTTTCATTACATGAAATAGTATTTTTTTTTTCACTTGTTTCATATCATCTGATATATTTTTTCACCCGTGGTATTCGACTTTAAAAGATTTTATATAAAAATTTATAAAAATAAATGAACAATGGCTATTAAAATATTATAAATAATATACATTTATAATATAAATTTATATCACATTAAATTTTATTGTAAATATATTACATTTAAATATTCGATTTATAAAATTTCAAATATTAGGATGTTTAGCGGCATCGCCAGACCCACAGATAAATTAAACCAGCCAAATGCATGTCGGACCACGCATACTAATACTATAGAGTTCCGTAGACATCCCGGCGCTTTTTGATAATACGGAACCCTAGAACTAAACGTGATGGTTCATTTTATGGATGTGAAATATCGAATGTGACGGCTCTCGTAACCCATTAATTTCTGCGAAATTAATAAACTATTGGCTACCGGATAAATAAAATTGTAAATATTATATTACTAAATTTATTAAACTGGTATTCATAGACGACAAAGAGAATACAATACTATGTAAGAATATACGTCTTAAGTAAAATTGACATAAACCTTTATTTTATTTTTGGACCGATGAAAAGTTCTTATAATGTGTATTAATTGAAACAATTAAGTTGTGACTGTATGCACAATCAGCGGTACGTCGGTTTGAGACGTCCAAACTTTCCTATTTTGCTTTACATTAATAATAACATTTTTTTTTATAAATAAAATTGGAGTCTGTTTGTAATATCAAAATAAACACCATATTGTTTTGTTTCATGAATCCTGCAATTCTTTAGCTCAGATGATTTTAAATTACATGAATAGTGTTTTATTTTTCGTCGGATTTGAATCTATATATATAAAAGAAAGTCGTGTTAGTTACACCATTTATAACTCGAGAACGGCTGAACGGATTTGGCTGAAAATTGGTGGGGCGGTAGCTTAGAACCAGGAGAAGGTTATAGGATACTTTTTATCCCATTCCAGTGGAACTTGACATAAAACGTGAAAACGTGTTATTAATGCAAATGACAGCCAATGACAGCAAAAAAAATATGAATGAAAAAAAAGTCTAGCCGTTGATTATTTACAAATGGTATAAAAAAGGAGAACCAACAGCTAAAATGACGTCTATAGTTAAATATGGTTGAATATTTGATAATTTGAAATTTTGAAGTTGACAGTTGATCTGTCAGTTTCGAATTTCTATTATAATAGATTATTGTGCGGATATTATAATTAGCAATACGATGCCGCGTCCAAGACAATCTGATCTTTCGCGACAAAGCCGTAATGCAACCAGGATTCGAAACATTGCGAATGAAAGAACTGAAGAAGAACAATAAATTGGAAGTGAAGAGCGCCGCGGTAGTATGGCTCGAATTCGTGCTTCTCAATCACAAGAGCAAAGAGAGGCAGCCCGTGAAACGGCTCGGTTGGCTATGAGGAATCGTCGAGCAAACCTCAGATATCAAGAACTAGATAACTAACGACGCACAAGAAGAAATTTATCAAGTACTGATTGTGGCATGTTCACGGGTCGGAAGACCATCAGCGTTATTTGTTCTTGCGCCTGATAATAAAACGAAAAATGTAGTCTATCACAAGGTGCTTCAATGAAGAGTGCAAACGAAGCACCAAAATACATGGCAAAGATATTGTTACATAAAATACACAAACCAGAGGACCCGCTGCGTCCCATTGTAAGCCAGATTGACACACCAACATACAGTCTGGCCCAACACGTAGCGAAGGTGCTCTCACGACTAAGAGGACACACAAGAGCTCATACAAAGGATTCATAACATTTTGTAAGTGAGATTAAACATATACATCATGCTAACAATTAAACCATGGTCAGTTTTGATGTTCAGTCTTTGTTTACCTGTCTACCTGTAGCAGACTGCATCACAATAGTATCAAAGAAGCTAGAGGAGAACAACATGCCAGAGGAATATGCTGAATATACTTAAACGGTAAATCTAACCACCATCCAACACAGTTAGCTACACTGGGTATATCTTTGTTTCAGAGAGCACAAGGGATCTGAGATCAGCAACACCTGGCTGACGAAATACATCATGTCAAGCAAATAGTTGTCAGACACTGTGAGCAATTTCTGCGTGGATAGGACCACAACCAACAAGTAAATATGAGGGTACCAAGTTAATAACTTTGACATCAGGAAGTCTAACACCTCAGTTCCCCGTGACAATGGCTGCTGTAAAGCCACCGAAACTTCGGGAAAATAAAAAAGGAAATAAACGCGATAAAATCTGTATAATAGTTTTATTTGAATACATAAGATGGCCAGTAAATAATCATTATATTTGTATTTTAAAATGAATATTTAATTAATCATTTTTTAAATCAGCACATTTATAACCTCAATGGCGAAACGAAGTTTGCCGGGACAGCTATTTGAATATAATAATAAATTAAAAATTAAAAAAAATTTAAATATTAAGTTTTGTCGATTCAACTTGATTTAATAAATAGCAATGTGAGGCATGTTGACGCCTACTTTCACTTAAATTTTTTTTTAATGTTGTGTAGATCGTCTTAGCAAATTACCAGTTGAATCAACAAATTGAATGGCGAATAGAGTGATTAAGTCAATTTAGTGTAATATGCGCTAATATTTTAAAATAATTATGGTGCTCACGACGCATGCTTGCACTCTCCGTATAAAAAGTACTTTGTGGCTTGCACTGCAGCTCAGTATAAGCTAAAATAAAATTATGTGCTGGATACATACGTAAGTAGAGACGGCCAATCTCGACTTCAACTAATTGAATATGAAATTGTATCGTGAGTAGCCACTTTTGCCTCCATGGATGCAGATTGACTGGTCTGACCAGAGATATTGCGAAGCGAGAACTGTCAAGGGTTTGACATGGAGCACTCGATGTCAGTTTAGTTCACTAGTAGAAATTGTATTAATCTTTGGTAAAGTTTCTCTGTTTACAATTTAAATGCTCTTTGACTCTTTGGTTTAGTTTATTTATTTATCGGGCGCAGGGTGGTGTGAAATGTGAATTATGTAAAAAAAATACACTTATTATAGAGTCTTGTTTGTTAAAGCAAGCTGTTTAATATAATTTATTATTTCGTAACGAAATATAAAAATACGTAACTATATTTTTTCAAAGTGTCCTTCTTATTTGAAAGTTTCAAACAAAATTGTATGCCTAATAGTTTTTTATAACTATTTTTACCTACTAAGCATTGAATTAAAATGGATAATGAATTTGTGCACATATCAACTAGTCTAAGATTACAGCTGGGCTACGGGATTGGGCATGTATTAAATGATGTTTGTGCCAGTTTGTGGTTTACTTACTTCTTAGTTTTTTTTCACTTAGTGCTTGAATTTAGTGCATCCCAATCTGGTAATTTGATGCTGATAGGTCAAGTGATAGACGCTTTGGCCACGCCGTTTGTAGGATATAATTCTGATCACACAGATAATTATGTGAGTGCTAAGTATGGGAGACGTAAATTATGGCATCTATTTGGTAAGTTAAAACAGTTACTGATAAAACAGTATAACTAATTTATTATCTCTCTGCTCCGCAACTCATTACAAAATCACTACATAAAATAAATATTCAGTATTTGCATGAGTAAATTATAGAGTATAAAGTAACACAATAAAATATACTAAAAATTGGATTTTCATTTCAGGCACAGTATGTGTTGTGGTATCATTCCCTTTTATATTCTCGGAATGCATTGGCTGTTCATTCACTCACAGATGGGCACAGATGTATTATTTTGCATCATTTATTGTGATATTTCAAATCGGCTGGGCCGCAGTTCAGATATCACATTTAAGTTTAATACCAGAGTTATCAGAAGATGACCACATAAGGACTCAACTGACGGCTATCAGGTATACCATGTATTGTTGTTTACAATACATCAAATTATCTAATGTAGAAGCACCATAATATATTTTTTCCTTTATCAAATGCATATTGACATTAAAATATTTTATATTTCAATAGTAAATACTACCTACCTACTAACTAATAAATAATTTGTCATCATTTCAGATATGGATTCACAGTGTTCTCCAATCTGTTTGTCTATATTATCACGTGGATTATATTGCATGTGACCGGAGAATGTGATAAGCATGTAGGTTGACCCGTTTTGTAGTTACATAATATTATGACAATCTAATTTAATTAACTATCCTAAGGGTGACACCACAACAATCAATCAACCGCCAATAGATGATAATATTAAATCAGTTGTCATCAACCAACATGGCCTAACTACGTTAACTGGCACTAGACTCACACTCAACTCGCAATACGTTAAAACCGACGCATCGCGTATCTGAATACGACATTATTATGCAGACTGGTCAGAGCCGAGTGTGAGTCGAGTCAAGTGTCGGCGGTTAACACAGTTGAGTACTAGTTCCATTGGTTTAAGACAGTTCCTATAATAGGTGAAACTTTGTAAAACTGAAACTATCGGCTTTGTGGGACAGTTGAATACTAACTTCCTTTCTGTTTCTGTATAGAGCAACATTTGAACTATCATCAATCAATAGTTGAACAATTGGTGTGAGCACCCTAACTGAAATCTTATAACAGAGGTCAATGTATGGTGCTAATTTTGTTGGCTATAAATGATAACTAAACTAAAATCAAAATAATGATGTCTTGCATTCTGAGGAGGTTGTTGCAGAATGGATGACTTAGTTTGTTTGGTTTACGAAATCGTCACCAGTGTCCAATGTTACCATTTTTAATGTATGTCTGACTATAGATGTAATGATAACAATTCAATTGGATTGGTTTTTGTTTTTAGCAAGTGGGACCTTCAGATGCATGGAAGTTCAGGCATGTTGTGTACATAGTGTTGAGTGTGGGAATAATAGCATCAATAATATTTCACATAACAGTGAGTGAAAAGAATAATCCCCGGCGGCAGGAACAGTTGTTGGTGGAGGGCGACAGTGGCGCCCACTGTGATTTCCTACGGAAACCGGTCATGTATCAGGTAATATATTTTGTTTAGTTCCATTGTTTTCTATCAATACACTTGTCTGATAAGTACATTCTTGGATAACTTTATTTTTGTTACTAAGTCGGCAAACAAGGCTATCACCTGTTTGATGTTAAGCAGTTACTATAGCCTATATTACGCCTGTAATACCAATGGGATTTTTGCACGGTGCAGATCTGAAGGGGAGTGAGTTTTGGGATAGAGGGAGGGGAAGCGGGTTGGCTTCTGGCTCTCCCTAATCGTACGAAACGCAGCTATTATAGCTAATTTGCGCCGTTCTTCCGTGAGAGGTTGGTACTACCCCGATCGAGCCAGCCCGTATATGACCTGTATACGGCTACAGCCTGTAGTCAGATGGCTACAGCCTGGCTCTACCTTTATACTTTATTTATGTTCTTAAGTTTCAATATTGTTCACAAGTCTTCCATACATATCCGATGTATTATTAGGTGTATTCATGTATCTTGCGAATTACGATAATGCGAACCATTTATCTAAATATATATAACTCAAAGGTGACTGACTGACTGACTGACATAGTGATCTATCAACGCACAGCCCAAACCACTGGACGGATCGGGCTGAAATTTGGCATGCAGGTAGATGTTATGACGTAGGCATCCGCTAAGAAAGGATTTTGATTTTTTCTACCCCCAAGGGGATAAAATAGGGGATGAAAGTTTGTTAAGTTAAACTCCACGCGGACAAAGTCGCGGGCTCAGCTAGTTTCTAACTAAACGACATTTAACCGTACATTTTCAAGCTATATATATGTTACTACTTTCCCTATTTTAATATCGAAATACCTACCTACTGAAATCACTAATAATACCGCTGAAATATGGGAAATAAGTATTTAGTTAATCTCATAACCGCAGCCACCGCATACCTACATTTATTCCGTGCGGCTACAGTTTGCCTGTAGTTAATTTCACGATGACGCATGCTGTGAATACTATGAAACTTTGTATAAGGATTAATCGAATAATAATAAACCTACTAATATTATAAATGTGAAAGTTTGTGAGTGTGGATGTATGTATGTATGTTTGTTACTCCTTCACGCAAAAATTACTGAACGGATTTGGATGAAATTTGGAACCCAGATAGTTTATAACCGGGATTAACATATAGGACACTTTTTATCCCGATAATCCCGAAATTTTTGTTACGTTAAATACTACGCGGACGAAGTCCGTGGGCACAGCTAGTAATAAATAAATATCGCCGGACTGACACACCAACTGTATGGTCCCAAACTAAGCAACGCTTGTACTGTGGGCATCATACAATGGACTGAAGGCGATCCCAGTGTCACCCAGACCAGGGCAAAAGACGAAAAGACCATTTCCGAAATTTGCCTCGGCGGGAATCGAACCCGCAACCATCATGTGCAGTGAGCCGAGCGGCCTGTGCTCGAACCACAGCGCCAAGCGGTCATCTGGCTACTATAGACACTCGAAGCTACTATGCCAAAGATAAATATCCCTTATTTCCAGGTAGCTGGTGTTTACATGAGCACACGACTCGTAGTAAACATATCCCAGGTACTTATACCCCTATACCTCCACCGGACGCTAGGTCTGGCCGCCCGGGCGCTGGCCGTCATCCCCCTGGCCATGTACTTGGGCAGCTTGGCGGCCGCCGGGGTCCAAAGGGTCGCACCGAGGTCCTTCACTCGAAAATTGAATTACCTCGTTGGTTCTGCATGCACATTGGCTGGTTTTGTGTGGATCTTTCTCGGATCAGATCACAATTACAAAGTGTATTATATTTATCCGGTTGCTGTGTTGATAGGTTAGTATAAATCTAAAGGTGTTCTCACACCGTTCGACTGTCGATCGATTTATCGATCGAAGAGTTGACGTAGATCGACAGATTCTACATAGAGGAACGTTGGATCGATCATCGATCGACACTCGATCGATTGATGTGTTAACACTTGTAACTATTTATTCTTGTTATCAATTTGTAAAGTCTTTGTTTCCAGAAGTCCTATCTTGTAGGTCATTAGGTCGTACAAATTTTGATATAAAATCGCCTGACCTATATGTAGGTACTTTCACTGAATAACAGGAATATAACAATATACCTTATACAAAACTTTGTATGTGCGCATTCATTCGTTAACAATGAATAATAAACTGAACCATACGTACCTACTACCCACTTTATGATTCAGACAGGCGTAAAATATAATAATTTCGTTATAACAAAGATTAAAATATTAGGTACTTTGAAATCCATTGTCCTCCATTAAGGTACCCAATGGAAACATATAAGCATATCTAGTTGTTAATGGAATTTCCTATAACGAATTTTCCGCTCAATCCGCATCCTACTTTATAGACCTTAGGTAGATATATCACTCTCATTCGAGGATAGGTAAGGCATATAATAAAAACTATGCAAACTGTATAGCTTTTCATATTATAATTTTAGCCCTTTTTGACGTCCCACTCCTGGGCACGGGCCTCCCCTCAACACGAGGGGGATTGAGGCCATAATCCACCACGCTGGCCCAGTGCGGGTTGGCGGGTTTCACATGTCTTTCGAAAATTGCTTAGATCTTCTAAGATATGCAGGTTTCCTCACGATGTTTTTCCTTCACCGTAAGCAACTGATTATCATATTGAAATTCATGTAAATGTATGTTGTCAGGTTTCGGTGGAGCAGTAATGCTGGTAACAAGCCTGGCGCTGACAGCCGACCTGGTGGGCGCAAGGACGGAAGCGTCGGCGTTCGTCTATGGCCTTATGAGTTTCACTGATAAACTGGCATGCGGCATAGCAATCGCACTGATACAAACATAGTGAGTAACTTAGAATTTGGTACAATATAGCGGTGATTCGGAGGGCACGTTAAGCTGTCTTGTCGGTCCCAGCTATCACATATCACAACCGTTACTTAAGCCATGTCCAACATGTGTTCGGACGACTTGTAAACTCCGATACGTGAGTCGACCAACATTTTATACGTTAACAGGAAGTAACTTTTAAAATTTATGAAGTAAATTTTATTACCTAATTAGACTTTATCAATTCGTGATGAATACCTACATGTTGATAATATGTTAATTACTTACCTAAGTACATTATTTGTACTGTTGATTTACCACAGTTGAAGCATAAGGACAAAAGATCAGCTGCTTTCTATTTCTAAAAATTTATCAACTTATCTAATCTCATGAACGATCTACCTTTTCGGTTGTTAAAGTGCATTCATAATTAGTTCCTATAGGGAAAAAGGTTCATGGTTTATGAGTTAGCTCTATATTGGGCGAGGAAAAGCACATTTAGGTCTACTAGTACTGACTGGCATGTACCTAAGGTCTCGCTAACACTAGTCGTAATAATGTGAAAATATTTTAATGATAATGCTTTGAAATGTAGAGCAATAATATACAGCTGTGCATGACTCATGTTCGACAATTTTATTTGGCCAATAGCGCTGACGGGGCGGAGTCGACCTACTATCGCGACGCGTTATCGTGGGTTTGCGGCGCTGCCACCATCTCTGGCGTCACGTTGACATTGCTGTTGCCCAAATTCACGCCAGATGCTTTCGTTCCTTCTGGTAAGTTATTATATCGCCAGACGAACACACCAAGTGTATGGTCTCTAACTAAGCAACGCTTGTACTATGGGTACCGTACAATGGACTGAGGGCGATCACAAGTGACACCCAGACCAGGGAAAATTACGAAAAGGCCATTTCCGAAATTTACCCTGACGGGAATCGAAACCGCAACCACCCGATGCAGTGAGCCGAGCGGCCTACGCTCGAACCACTGCGCCAAGCGGTCGTCAAGACACATATGACCCACTGAGGAGGGTTTGGCTGAAAATCAGTGCTGGGGAGTCTCGTTCTTCTCCAGCACATGCTGAGCCAATTACCTTTTGGCACAGTACGCGCAGGGCTGCTACTCTGCAAATCGACAACGATACATTCGAAACGATACGACATTACTTCGAATATATCGACCTTACCCTACTCTAACAAATGTTCGAATTCCTTGTCGTGTATCGTATCCATAGACTATGTTCGGAGTAAATGATACGAATAATAAATGCAAAGTTTGTTGAAAACCTGAATATTCTCTATGGCCTCATTGGTTTTATCTGTGGGGCAGAGACACAAAAATAGATAAAGAAACTAATATTTATACATAAGACTCGCTAGCTCTTTCACGCTCGCTGTTTTTTGTATAGCGCTGTTTCACTTTATCTATAGACTTTTCTATGTATGGTCACAAGCGTATTGAGTTAATCTGTGGTCATAAACCTAAACAAAACTTGCTTTTACTTCTATTTTATCGCTTCTTGACAAATTAATCACCGGGAATGCTTATATATTATTGAAATGTTCCCGCATTTGGTGCCTCCTCCTTCTATGGGCAATATTTTCTTTCCTCATGGCTTCAAAGGGAAAAATCATGACATTGTAATCAAAAACTTTTACAGAAGTCAGCAGAGGAGCTCATGGCTACACTGATAAAAACATCAATATAACATCTCAAACATCTCATCATGCAACTGTTTTATTCATTTATTATTTATTTATCACGAATTTAAATTTCATTTTACACCGAATTGCTATAAAATTAACCAAACGATAATGCCGACGACGTCCTAAGAGGTGTCGTTGAGATTATCGCAAAAATTACGTGTTGGTCGTTGTCAAATTCAAATATTCGTGTCTGACATTTAAACCTAAGAGTAGGGTTAAGCTCGATGTATCGGATTATGAATCGTTCGTTCCGTCGCGCGTCGTCGATACGACATTAAAAACGATGGAACTTAGAGTAGGAATTGACACGACAAATGTCACGATATATCGATTATCGTTTTCAAGAGTAGCACCCCAGACCCGTGATGTGTGTCGAATAAATGTTTCTTTATTTCTTTCTTTCACCTACCTCAACAAAAATATAGACTTTATATAATGTTTGCTGGTTGGTAAAGCTAGAACGATTTAACCATTGGACGCGCGATCTTTCCTTTCCCACGGTTATTCCGGTAGCCCCGAAACATTTGGCCTTGGACGTTGAACGCTACCCACTCTAGCATAAAGTGTTGTCGCTGTCTAGAACCTAATTAGTCATGGGCGTCAATAGTTTAGTGGTTAGAGGGGTCGTCCTCGTAGCTGAGAGGTTCCGGGTTCGATCCCCATCTTGGCCATTAAACTATTGACGTGAGCCCATTCCTAGCACAAGCATTAGTTGAAGGGGCTAAAAGAAATATTAATGTGATAAACACACATTGCTAGTAATATTAAAAAATATATATATTAGACAGTGGTAGCACTTCGTGCTCGAATAGTGTAACAATAGTTTCCCCGCAAAAGTTGTTTAAGTCAAATTCCACGCGGACGAAGTCGCGGGCTCAGCAAGTTAAGCAAAAGAAAAACCTTAATATTTTGAAACTGCATGATATAGGGAATAAAAATCTTAAGTATGTATGGTTTTCTACTGTGTGTGTGTATGGAAATAATATGGTTACAATCTAAAACAAACTCACTATAATCACAAACTATTCATGTAATACTTACTTCTTGTGTATATTTTACAGATAACACTTCAATAAATAATTCCGAAGACCAAACACCAGCTCAAGTAGACTGCATATGAAATTAAAATTAATTAACTAAATCAGACTCTGACTATTTATTTATCTGTGATTAATTTATGTGAGGCATCTTTTTAATCTTAAGGTCGTTTCCAGGCAAGCCTCCAGATGGCAACCATGTTGGTTGTAGGTAGACATTCCATAAAAAGATCTCTGTTGTGTTTTATATGTTGCACAAAATGACAATGTATGTAAAATTCAATTATTTTGGAATATATATTATTTATATTTTAAGTTACATACTAATATCTAAGCTTACTTGTTACAAGTGATATTTAAGAATTTTGTCTTGTCTTTATTATATTATGTCTATTTGACATTTTTTATACCTAAGTAGCTAATACTGTGTGATATATTTTATGTTCTAAAGTTATTGTTGTCAGAATTTATAGCAATGCTACAATAGCAAATAAATATCTCTATGACATCTTGAACAATTTTCTTGATTGCAACCTGATCCTGCCTATATACTTGCCAGATATCAAAAGATTTTATTGCATCTATGGCAATGCAATTCAAATTCTATTTTGAGCTCTTCATTAACATAATTGTATTATATGCCTCACTGCTCAATGCTGTACCCATCCATGTTGTGAAATAAAATTTGCTTTTAAAATAAATACTTTATTTTAAGTATCACAAAAGCTTGCATTGCACCTTTCTGTATCAAATATGAGAATACCTTAAGCTTAAAACATGTGAAGCACTGCTTGCCAATCACTACAGCTTACAAGTAGCTGCACTGTGCTCAAAAATCAAAACAATTACATGTTATTTAGACACTTTAGTCAGAAGCTGTTAGAGCTACAACCGTGAAGCGAACTTCATTAGGGTCACGTTCCATGAACACTTTGCAAATTTTTGCAGCATCTTCCAATAAAGTATCAGGAGATGTCGGCCCATGATTAATTGGGAAAGCTTTACGACCATCTAATTCATATAAAGCCCCATCTTTATGAACAAAAGCGATGAAGTGATGGTTCACTGGATCCTCAGCACTTGGAGTATTAGTTTGGCCCTCTCTGGCTAATTCTTTATGAGCATTTATAATGCCTTCCGATTTTTCCAACAAGAGGCCGCGAGCTACGGGATCTAACGATTTGGCTTCATCGAGAAACTTTTTCATGGGCCCACCGGTGAGCAGAATCTTGTCAGTGTTGTTGGCTACGCCATGCACGAGTGCTATAGTGCCACACGCATTGCTAATGTTTTGTTTCATATAAAAAATATCGCCTGAAACTTCCTGACCCTTAGACAAGATATCGCTTTCTTCTTTCTGCTTCGATTCTTCGTAAGCTTCTGAAGTTGGGAAAAGGAACATAACGGCGAGAACGGGACGAGGCACCCATGACAGCATTTCTGGTTCTAAGCCCATAACGTCCACTACGCTCCATTGACTTGGTACATCCAATTTTTGAAGAAATTTATTCATTACTTCAGGATTAGACTCTAATGGAATCAAAGTTTCAGACGCCATTTCAATTTTTTTCTGAAAATATAGGTTACCGGCATCAAGTATGAGAATTAAGACAACAACTTCTTCAAAACAATTTCTTAGAATTATGAACTTACCAATTGCAGTTTTCAGATAACAAGCAAGGAAATATAAGGTAGGTAATACTACAGCAGAGAAGTAATTATTCGAGAATTCAAATTGTGATGAGTAAACCAGATCAATAAATAACGTCAGTGTGACCAGAACATTATCAAATTTTATACGAATCTAAAAAAACTTTTAGTCGATTTAGAAATTGAATATAGCCATAGAGGAATAAAGTTCCAGCAATCGACCTGTCCGGTGCAACTCTAGGACGTATTTAAAAGCTCAAACTGACAATAACATGAACCATGACACTGACTGCTGACAGCCATCATGCTTTCTTTGATAAAAATGATTGTTCACTGGCTCGAGGATGTAATTACTTTGAATACGATTTGTGTATAAAAAATATATATTATTTAATAAAATTGGGCGCAAAAATATGCTGTTATAAATACGGATATGAAACATAACACTTCAAACTTAAACAATATCGAATATTGTCGACATGGCTGTTTGTGGTTTGCGGACTTTATTGTTAATTGTTTGTATTTTGGAATTGGTATGTTGTATACTCGTTATTATGTTATAATACACTCGCTTACTTTGTTCATCTATTATTATGCTATAATTTTATTATTAATACTTCTGGCTTAAGTTTTTTATGTATGTATCCTACTTTCATAGATATACAAAAAATCGTTACAAGTTAAAGCTTGACCTCCACAAATATGGGATTATTATCTCTTTATTCACTAATTACAACGATTACTCACGCATTGGCATGCGTAAGAATAATATTATTATTTCTGTTACAGATTATAACTATACAAAGACAAGTTTTTGACTTTCTTGGGTATATGTGGTTACCAATCATCGCAAATTTTACAAACATATTATTGATAATATTTGGATCATTTGGAGCTGTACAGTACATCACAAAATACCTGATAGCAGTAAGTTAGATCTATAATAGTTTTACAATGGATCAATTATAATAGTATAAGGGTGACCTACTTTGTTCTTTTGGCTTTCACTTTGTGTAAACAATGTTACATAACAACAAAAATATCTGAGGATTTATTCATCAACACTGTTGTGTAATTGTAATGATAGGTTTTAATATGAAATACACATGAGGTACCATAATAATTAGATTACTGTATCTGTAAATGGATATACAGTGGACCCGCTGTAATCCGACAAACGTTTTGCAGGGCAGTGTTGAACTATCGAATTTGTCAGATTATAGAGTACTGCCTAAGACCCCCCTATAGGCCGGTTTTTTTTTGACAAAAGAGTACCTTGTAATCTGACAAATTACAGATCCAATCATAAGATTCTGTTGTTATACTCTGAAATACAAAACATACTTCATTATTTTTGTTTTTTTTTCAAAGTAAGCAATCAGAATCAAAACAATACCTTTGCGTCTAGTACCATAGTGGTCGCGCGTACAAGTTGTAACCTGTTCATCATGCATTGTCTGTATGCATAATTTATAATGCATCATTGTACATAAGCAAAGATTGTCAAAAAAATAAAATATTCAATAATAATAGACATGTCGGATTACAAGGGGTGCCGGATTAGCCAGGGTCGGATTACAGGGGGTCCACTGTATAGAGGTGTAATTTTTTTTTCTTTTAAACATGTTTGCCAGTCATTATGGGCATTATGATAAGTTATGAGATACAATATAGAAATAAGACTGCAAACCTTGTAACATGTTTGTAAAGTGGCAAGGAATCAGTAATTTTCCATTTACTCCTTTCTTTGTTTGATGATAGGGATTGTAATTGATTATTAAATCATGTTTTTATTTCTAGTATGCAATATGGAGCTTCATATGGCTGGTGTGGAATATCTTCTTGATTTGTTACTATTTGAATTTGGGAACATTAAACAGAGTAAGTTTTTTTGTGATATTTACCAGCCGCCTTCATATTATACAGTACACCGTGTTTTAATTCACTATATTCTTTCCAGGACAGTGGTTTACTATCCCTGGGTACAGGAAGTGTAAGCTGGTGGGAGGGCAATGGCTGGGGATGTCAGCCAGTTTGGGACGAAGTGGACGGGCCCGGAACGTGGCGGCCGACGCGCGTAGAGGGTTGCTTCATGCAGTGGCACCATGTGGAGCTTGGCCAATCAGCTGTAGCGGCCACACTGGCTGCAACAGCATTGCCACTAGCCATTCTATTATCCTATAGATCATTTAAGAAAATAAAGCCAACAACAGGTAGGTAAATGTCATCAAAATAAACTTTTCTTTATTTAATACCTATTTAAAACTTAACGTAAATGTTTTTTTTTCAGATAAAAGCACGATGTCTCGCCGTCCAGTCTACACGATAGAATTAAGTCCAGCAGAAACGAATGTTAGCGAGACATCGATGAAACCAATGACACCCCGTCGAGTCAAACGTCGTTCTGGTTCACGAGGTAACGGGTCTTCAGTGCGTAGATCACGGCGGTCGTACAGAAACGCGGGGTACCTCTCGTCGAACGCTTCACTGCCGCGGGAGTCCAGAGCGTCCCGTCCCACTTCCGCGCATTCCTCATATTCAAACTTCCACGCAGCTCGTCCCACTTCATATCACACCTCTGAGAGAGAAACATTCCCATGCGTAGAGGACGCATACGACCCCCCACCGCAGGCCGAGTCTGTTCCAATCCAAACCAACAGGTACAACACTATAGGGCGCGCCAGCCTGAAGTCGGGTTACGACGTCGTCGGACCCTACAACGAACCCAACCCGCCGAGGAAGTACGAACCGCCTGTTCCGTCGTACGATAACATCGAGCGCGGATACGAAGTCGCGCCGACTTATGAGAGTAGGGTTGACAACGTAACGCCGTGCGATTCTCCGTCGTACGGGTACGGCGGCGGCGCGTACGGAGACGGCGCGTGGCAGACGCCGCCGCCGCCCGCGCCGCCCTACAGCGCGCGAGCCACGCCGCAGGCGCCCGGCCCGCCCGCCTACCAGCCCACCAACGATCACTACAATATGTCTTAAATCCCTAAGCTACTTGCAAACTCACAACGTGCCTTATTTCAGTGATGTTAATTGATTATTAGCTTATGTGAGGTAAACCTGTTTAGTTTTAAGGTATTTGGTAATATTAGCATTAGAATCTTCATTGCCATTATTGGTGGTTCGAAACGTTTTAGGATTAGGTATACTTTAAATAACTTACTCTGAAGAATCTTTACGAATTTACACAGTTGGGTGCTTACAGGAGGATATTGAAGTCAATGTTATTAGTGTATGAAATACGTTTTGATATTGTTTGTTTTAATGTTAGCTTTAATGTATAATTTTAATTACTGCCATGGTAAAAGGTATGACTGAATCAATACACAGCAAAACATAATAATTAAGATAGTCTTGTAGTGTTTCTTGTTCCACATTATAATACATTCCATATAAGTTGTTCATTCCAGAATGGCATTCCAGGTGAAGTACTATTTCTGTTATGAATAAACCCATTTAGTCGGTATAGATGGTGTATTTGAGTAGGAGTTCAATGTTATCTTTTTAATATCATGTGCAAGTGTTTTGTTTATGCAAACTGAAAAGTTAGGAAAGCACTTTGCTAAAACAAGATTTGAAAATGTTGTCCAGTATTATAATTCCGTCCAGTGCATTGAAGAAGCAATTTCATCTTATATTAGTCATATTATCTAGATCTACCGAGATAATAACAGGTATACTGTTAGGGTACCTATGTCAGACAACATAGACATGATCACATTAAATTCATATTATTATTATTCACTCTGTAACCTCAAGTTCGGTATACAACGAAAAAGTTTCGAATATTTTTATTTTAGTGTATCATAATAATGTATTGTCTGAACAGTGGACCATTTTTGTACCTAGTTGTAATTTAGATTAAAACGAGCTTTATTAGATTAAGAAAATAATTTATAGGGTTATATTTGAGCCAAACTGTAAGGTACTTAATTTTTATACCAAATATACACCTACATAATGCATTCATTGTATTATTATTGAACCCTGAGCATTAAACTTATAGGACTCAACACATCTTGCACACATCAAATATTTATTAAGGTGTAATGTATATATTAGGACAATTAAAAACCTGATTTCGAGCATTATAATTATATAATTAAAACAATAAAAGATCTTATAAATTACAATCAAACATAAGATTGTAAAATAATATTACACAACAAGTATTATCAAACACTGACTTATATAAACGTTAATTAAGTAGTTTTTAATTATTATTTTTTGCATACCTGAGTACCTATGTTCATAACAAAAGTAAGTACCTGTATGTATTCGTGTTGGTAAGAAATAATATAATTATTTGTTGGTAAAACAAATGCTACATGAAACAAAATCGACTTGAGCCTCTTATTTATGAAAAATATAATATTTATCACCAATGTATAAATGTTTTGTGATATTTCAATAGACTCTAAGCTCTCGTTTACAATGATGCAATTCTTGTATTGATTTATGTAGCCGTCTTAAGTTTTGACAGCTCAATAATATAAGAACAGCATAAATTGGCAGCACATATTGCGTCAGTGTAAACAAGGTGTAAAAAGCAATTATACGCCAGACCTTTTTTTGGTTAACAATTAAATGCATACTACATTTATCCAATGACTAGTTACAAGATTCAATTGACTGACATTATAAAATTAACGTACCTCTACACACATTAAATAAACCAACCTCAATCAACCGTTACAGAATTACGAAATGACTGTTGCAAGATGACCTCGAAGAAGACAAAAAACCCTCACAATTTAACGTCCAATGGCAGAGACAGACTCGAGCCAAACCCAGAAACAAAAAAACTAATTTTCATTGCAAACCATCTGACAATAAGGTTTATATTTGTTTATGTGTAACAAATAGCGTGTAATGGAATTAAAACCATCGGTTTTTGTTACTTTGGTCAATTTTTGGCAGTCTCCTAGCCGGACCTACTACAATCCACTGCCGATCTACAAGGAATTTTGTCACGAAGACAATATTAAATGACCAATGGTTCTCCGATCGAATGGTAATTTACAAAACTAGCAGACTCGGGTTTCGGCTGAAATCTGACTGCAGTAACACTATCTATCGTGGACAATATCGGAAGACTGCTCTGAGTATGAAAGGGTGGTGTACCCCTACGCAGCAGTGTGCAGGGGTGTCAGATGGCGGGCAGCGCGCGGCGCTCGGCGGGCGCCAGGTCCGGGTGCCACACGTCCACGATGAGCACGAGCCGCGAGCCCGTGCCGTTGTGCCAGACCTCGTGTTCGAAGCTGTCGTCGAACATCAACACCTTGCCGGCTTGCCATTGCCTGCGAAGATAAAATATCACTTAGAATTGCACACCCTTGAGGAGGGGACAATATTTGTGTGTGTACCTATCTTCCAGTGAATTAGTTCTAAACAAAAAAATATACCTATTAAAATTTTTCAATTGGTCAAAATTATAAATTGCTAATTTCTAGGTTTTGCATGAAATTTGTCAATTTGCCTTTATTTAACGCGTTAGTTTTGCCAATTATTCTATTCTGCAAAAAAGACACCCAAATGTTTTTTTATTCGGCAAATTAATACCATATTAATAAATCGATCTAAATTCTGAGAGCAATCTTAGGAGGCATTTGACACGTCATTTTGTACTGGTATGACATATATATGACATTTCCAAAATTAGTCTCAGACTTGAGATCTATTATTAAAACGGGCCTAAAAGTAAATTACCTCGTCTCCTGGTCCACTCTTAAGTAGGTATCTTTGGTGTTACTCAGACCCAAATGCATTCTGAGCCTGCAATTGGTGGGTCCGACGTGCGGCCGCACGTGCGTGCCCGCGTCCATGGAGCTGAACTTGACCTGCCCGCGCCGGCAGCCGGCCGCCGCCGGCTCCGCCCGCACTATGGCACACGTCACCGGCGCCCTGGCGCATCTGTTCGGGACCTCCTGCCCACGCACGAACAAGTCCAACTGAGACCATTCCCCGCGTTCCTTCAATCCCTCCTTCTCTTCCTCGTACAAAGCTCGAGCAGCCTCGCCCTCCTTCAGTATTTCCTTCCAAGACCTCTCTAGAGCGCGTGCTAGTTTCAAATACGGCGTCTGTTCTATGGTCCACCACGGCCGACTTTTCAGTCGCTCCACGTTGTATAGGGATCGCTGAGCCGGTGAAAGGAAATGGCCGAGAGCCGCCCCGCGTTTGTGTACCTCGTGCGCCTCTGAGTATCGGCCCAGAAGGAGAAGGGAGTCGCCCAGGTGGTAGTAGAAACGGGGCTCGGTAGCAGGCCCCACGTCATCTTTTAATGCCTTTTGGAAAGCGTCCACCGCCTCTTCTAGCCGGTTGTGCTGGGTCTTTAGAACGAATCCGTAGTGGGCCAGGGCGACACGATCGTCGGGCCAGCGTTTTAACGTCTCTTTAATTGACTCTTCCGCGAGATCGGCTCTAGAATTGAAACAAAAGTTATTGCACGAATTCTAAAAATGAATAGGTACACTTTATCCTTTGTGATGATGATTTCTCACCGGTTCGCCATGAGGAAGGTTATTGTCAAGTTATTGCGAAAGTCAGGAACATCGGGAAATCGTCGAATCAGCAATCTGTACACGGGCTCGGCGCTCAGGTAGGTGCCTGCAAGTGATATAGGCGAATAAGACACCATGTGAACAATTCATCAAGATAGCGAAGGAAGGGGCGATTTTTTTTAGGGCTGTGCCCTTTTCCAAGATCTTATCTTCACGCCGTTCATACCTACGTACAAATCGGCGGGAATGTGCCGCTTCTATAAGGGCCTATGCACACCAAATTTGTTAAACGCGCCGACGCCGCGTATTTTAGTAACGTGCGTCGACGGCGCGCTTTTATCCTACAAAGTTCTACAGGCTGCGTCTGACTCGCGTGCGTATCGCTACAAACGCGCGTCGACAGCGGCGCGTTCAATAAACGTGGTGTGCCTAACAGGTAATTTGCGTTTTTCAATATGAGATGTCAGCGATGACGTCTCGAACGTAAGTATCGGGGGTCAGATCGTCTAAAGAGCGTCCAACTCACCTCTAAAGCGGATTCTGTCCAGGGTTCGGTCTGTGATCTGGCGCAGGATGCTATCAGCGAGGCGCTCGTTCATCTTCAGCAGGTCGAGGTAGGCGGCGATGGCTCGCGAGAGCAGCGCGTTGTCGCGGCGCGCCTCGGCGGAGGCGTCCAGCGCGCGCGCGGCCAGCCAGCGGGCGCGCGCGCTGCCGCCCAGCGCGGGCGCGGACAAGCGCGCGCGGGCCGAGCTCCACGAGCCCTCCGCAAGTTAGTCACACAACACACTCACACGGGCATCACACTCCAGCGTTCACCCCACAGATATAGGTTTACAGAGATAACGCAAATCCATGAACTTCGCGTGTACGAAACCCCGACCAAGCGTCAAGGTTGGTCGCCACTAACTTACAGTCTGTACGACTACAGATTTAAAAAATATGAGTATGAGCTAGATAATCACTCGAGAGAATCGTAGCGGGCGGAGAGCAATCGGCTGCATCGGTGTCTTTGAATCAGTTTAGATTTCCCGTCACTTGTGACGTCACAGTAGGTGTTAAAAATTCGGCACGCTTGGTTTCTATACAAATCGGGATACTTGCGTTATCTATGTAAATCTATATCTGTGGTTCACCCCGTCCGCTTCTGCCTCTGCAGACGGGCCTGAACACTACTACGCTAGGGGGAGGGGGTTCTAGGTCGTCGGAGGAGAGGCGGGAGCGCCCCGCGCGGGGTGCGGGCGCGGGACGCGGCCCGCGCTCTCCGCCGACGAGTCGGAGAAAATGGCACAACGAGCAAAGTAATGGATGCGATAGGTGGATGCAAAAATTAAAGTAAAAGAAAAAGTTAGTCGATCCAGTCCTGGAAATTGATGTCGCAGATTGAGAAAGTGTGAAAATCTATATTGGGTCGCTACTGAGGTTTGTTGGTGTATTCTCGGTATGGATCAGTGATCCTAGACCTAGGAGTTAATGCCAGTCTCCCACAATAATTTAAGTTATAAAAATTGTGTAATTTATATTTTTTGTGAACGTACATTGTGGTGAGAAAAATAAATGAATTATTATTAATGTTGTTCAATAAGCGAAGTATAAGTTTTGGGGATTCACAGGCATGCTAGTTAAAAGATGAACACTCAAATCGACAATTATCATTAGTTTGAAAACAAATCACTCGAGAAATACAAGCCCCAAGATGATACGAATACACCAACAATTTTATGGAATATAATTTTTTGTGTCATGAACACAGTGAAGCATTTAAAAGGTATTTAACCATATTCCTCCTATATTTGTATGTTTCTATTATCTTTAAGAATGAGTCAGAGTCTATATTTTAGATGTCCAGAAATAGCTGCTCTGATTTAATACCTGGCGTAGTTCTTGTTCAGCTTGATCGAGCTGCTGGCGCCAGTAAGCGTCGCTGGGTTCACCGGGCCAGTCGTCCTCTATACTGTTCCCACCATCCTCTGAAATAGACAAAACATTATTTAAAAATAACTTGGTATGAAACATTAAAATACAAAAAAGATGGTACATTCGTCGGTCTAAGGATTTGCTATAATACAGACGGACTGAAGTATTGATGAAAGACTACAAAGCAAATAAGATCATCAACATCATCTGATTACTATTCTAATCATGTAGAATCTCTGTAAGAAGCGAATTTTATTATAACCAAAATCAATTCCACTCACGTTATTGTTAGTCATGCTCGGGAATGTTAATTGGTTAAGTTTGTGTTGAGCAAGCGGTCACACGCATAGTGTCGTGTTTACTGTATTTTTGTCCTGGTCTCTCCGGTTCGGGCAGGCGCCCGTATTTTGCTTCAAGTCGGCTGAGCAGCTCGGCGTCATCCACGTCTGATATATCATCTTCATCCTCCTCTTCCTCCAATTCCTCTTCGAGTGGTTCATCGTCAATTATTTCGACATCATCAGGCACTTCCTCCTCAGGCTCTGGTTCCGGTTCCGGCTGACTTGCCCTCTGAGTAACAGGCACACTTAGCTTGGGAGGTTCTTTTTTCTCCACTATAATTTCCTCTTCCTCGTCCTCGTCATCTTCTTCCTCTTCATCGCTGTATAATTCTTTATCGACCGTATCTTTGACAGGTTCGGCCGTGTCCTCCTGTGGGATCATTACCTTTCATTTAAACAATTTCATTTCAGTCATAAACATGATTTATTTGACCGGTATGCTTTGTCTTACCTTGATTTCAATTTCAATTTCTTCAACATCATCATCTTCTTCTTCTTCACTTTCTTGTTGAACCGGTGCGGTTGATTGAACAACAGAAGATACCGTTTCTGCGATTTCTTCCTCAACTACCGGTTCTTCTAAAAATTCTGTCGTAGTTGCTGAAGTACGTAAAATAACGTATTAGATTTATACGAGTATTGTAAATTAAATCACTTCAAGTACGTTAAAAAGTTCCCTACCAGGTGCGGCAGCTTCTTCAGGTATTAAAGTCATACGGCGAACAACGGCTGGTGTTTCTTCCCTACTAGCATGATCATCTGGTGCATCTGTCACACAAATTACATATTCAAGATATTTTTTAAACGTTTTATTTACATTGTTCTCTATTTATTATTTATATTTTTTGCTCCACTGCTCATTACGTAACTATTAAGGTTTATGCTAAAGAGCAAAATAGGCCGAATTTCACCGTAGTTATGGGCTCGGGTATTTTTAAATTACCCAATAATTTTGACTCTTGATTGCCGATTATTTGTTACAATGGTGATTTAAAAATATAAAGTTCATTTGGATGGGTTCCAAGAAAGTACAAATGTATTCTAATAGGCCTAGACGTAGGTATTTTTAAATTCCTCTTCCATTCCCTTGTAAATAATGGGTGTGATTTCGTGTATGTGATCTTATTAATACGGCTAACACACTAGGACTCTAATGTTACGTGCAATGTAACATTCAAATGATACTATTTATTAGTGAGGTTTATGGGAACAACCACGAACCACTAATTTAACAAAAGGTAAAACATAAACTTGAAAACTGTGGGAACTGGGAACCAATTTATATATAAGTATTTTGTTACATACATAACTGAATTGAGAAATGAAACAGAACTTGGATAATATAAGATAAACTAACCTAACCAAAAAAATCAACTGTCCCAAAATTATTGATTTTATCCGAGTAGTTTTTAGATCTACTCGGAAAATATGAATAAGTAATAATTATATTTTGGGTCGTAACCCCTCGTTTACACTGACCCAGTAAATGTATGCTGTTGAATGCATGCAATGATTGCGTCAGTGTAAACAAGGGGTAAAGTCGCCTATGCATGTGTACGCACCGCGCGAGGCAGTGGCGCGGCGCACAACCGCGTGCGTGGCGGCCAGCAGGGCGCCGCCCACCACCAGTTTCAGCCACACTGCAACACACGCCGCACACTTTACACCTGCTGTACGCACGCCTCAACTCACACGCCTCTTACTATATCTCAGAGTAGTGTGTATAAGTATTTTCTGGTCTACGAGACTCAAATGGATCGAGATGAATGGTTAAGTCTTGAAATAATGTGCTATCCAGCATACCAGCATTGTCAAAATGTACCGTTATCGGTGAGGAATACCTATAATAGCCGAAGTAACAACATTTGACGAACTAACGAGAAAATGGAAGGATTGGAATAGGTGACATTCAAATCAAAGATAAATAATACAATGCCTCAATGAAGCTATGTGTTAGAGCAGCATTATATCAACTAGGTATAAGATAGTTATGTTCTATATTTGACTATAAGATAGGATCAATCAGAAAAAAATATTTGCTGATTTCCATAAACTTTTTGAAGTTAATATTTGTTACCTACAACAATTTTGAAACAGTTCACTAAACAATAGCTACACTTAGCACTGATATACGATGAAAGCAACACACAAAAACTGAATTACCTCAATAATCCGGGAATAAACCACTGAAGCTTAAGTCATAAGTATTAAATTACTCTAAATGCCACAAATAGTGGCATTCGTTAGAGTAAAAGAGACGCATAAAATGTAGACGATGACGTACTTAACACAGCTAAAGCAAATACAGGTCAAATCGAAATAAAAGAAATCAACTTCAACAACATTTATTGTTACAAAATTTTGTTTCATTATAATGTTAGAAATAAAAATGTTTCGTCCAAAACGATTGAATGTGGTTATAGAAGAGTAAGTAAAGATCTAAGAATATGCTAAAGTTAAAATTGTGTTAGTACTCATGCAATTTGTCGTTACATTCATTTAGTTAATAAGTGTTGTTATGGAGATAAAAGCGTAATTATGATAGAGATTTGTTATGAAGCCAAATAAGCACAGTACAGGTGGTGACAAGAAGCCCATGCAAATATCTTGATAATCACTTACCGTGGGAGGCCTCAGCTTTTTCACGACGCAATTCTTCTTGTTGTTTTTCATATTCCTCTTCTTCGGCAAGGGTGTCTTGAGGCTTTTCGGAAGTTATGTCTTCCTCAACCTAAGGATAAAATACGAACATTCTCATAAGTATTACATTTATTGACAAGGCGATACAATAAATAATACTGATATTCAAAAGTATAAATTACGGGATTTATTGGAATTTCCTAATTTCTGTTAAGTTATCTCTGCTTGTTAAATCGCTGAAGAAGTTTTCACCAGTTTTCTAAATCTCGTTAAGTTGAATTGGATCGTCAAAATATAAAACAGGAAGTGATTTACGATAAGATTCACGAATATAGAAAACATATAAACAGAGATAAATGGTGATTTATTTATAATGTTATCATACCTCAGCTAAAGGTTTCCCTGCTGGTACTTTAATGTGCTCCACTACAGGTGGTGGTTCATCAATGTCGTCGAGTTCTAAGTACTCTTCCTCATCTTCTATATCGTCGGATGTCGCTTCATGGGAATCCTCTACAAAAATATCGATATATTTAATATCCCAAAAACTTTTACACAGCATCAAACAATTTTTCCCTTAATGGACTATTAAATCATCATGATTCAGGTTTCCAAATTGGCTAGCTCATTGTATTCAGACTACTCCCTCCACACACTGTTACTGATGTAAGCCAGGATCAACAATGGTGACCAATAATGACGTCGAAGTTTGACCCTCGACGAGTCCCGGGGAAAAGTTAAATTGTCTTGGAACCCGCACGAAACTAATCGAAAGAAATAATAGAAGTTGGAAAAAAATAACAGAGTTTAGAGTAGCAGTAGTTCAGAATTCAGAGTAGCATAATCGTTAGAAGCAGAGCTAGAAAGCTCGAATTCATAATGTTGTGATACCTCAACTAATAACTTTAAAGCCTCAACTAGCGGCCAAGTGTCCCATAAAACTCGGTTGTTGGCAAAATCATCGACTAGCTACCCGATGAAGATTTGAAGAAGGTGTGATTCTAATTCTAAAGGTTTAGTTACAAACAATAATGTATTGAATGGAAGTCACCTTGACTTTTAGCATCTTCTTTAGACTCAGGCTGCTCGGGTTCTTCAATTGACAATGCATCTTCATCAAAGATTTCCTTTTCGAGTTTCTCTACTTCCACTCCTGAATCTCCATCATCATCATGCACTTCTTCATCCTGTAGTAATACGATTTTGATATAATTATTTGCTGTTAAGGTCGATGGGGCGATCGTGTTCTCCATACATATTTCATTCCGAATGCATACGAGACACACAAAGTTTTTCCTTACAACAATGGATTTTATCACTTCTAAATAAATTATTGTTTTCGCATCTAATGATTTCAGGCATTTAAAAATAGATTAACATAATTAAAATCGATCGTAAAAATTTATAAATTTTACGCCTGTGTGTGTGAATTTGTCAGCGCCATCTGACTAAATTAGGCCATTATTAACATAAAATTTGTACTTTGAGTAAACTGCGTGCTAATAGTGTACTAGTTGAAATGACAGATGGTGGTGACCAAATTATTATTGCAAATATGTATATCCCTATATTGCGCCATCTATATTAATAATTCCGTCAAGGGGTACGGTAGACTCGATTGAAACGTTACCAGAATAATAAAACTTAAAAAATAATGATTTCGAGTCGACAACATATGTCCGCAAAATTCGGATTGTCGTGATAAACAATGTTATAATTATAATATTCGGCACAGTACCGCCATATTTTCTATGAACGCATGTCAGTCAGTGTCAGTGATGACTGCGCCAGTGTTCTCAGTTGGTGGGCCATATTTTTAAAGAAAGAAGAAGAAGAAGTGCATTTATTGATTGAGCTGTCAGAACAAACAAATTCAGTGTTCAATGTTCATGATGTTTCCGTACGAGTATTCATTTCATTTAGTTTTGCTTTGCATACTGATTAACTTTCATCATCATCATCATCAGCCTATGCTTGTCCACTGCTGGACATAGGCCTCCCCTAATGAGCGCCATAGCGCTATGCCGCATCCAGCATCTGCCTGCAGTCTTTCGCAGATCGTCATCCCACCTGGTCGGAGGGCGTCCTTCACTACGCTTGCCTAGTCGAGGTCTCCACTCAAGAACACGTTTACCCCAGCGATTGTCGGTTCTTCGCGAGATATGCCCAGCCCACTGCCACTTCAGCTTGCTAATTCTTTGAGCTATGTCGATAACTTTGGTTCTCTGTCGGATGTATTTGTATTTCTATTAACTTTGTTTGGATGTAAACACATCATGCCGAAAATTGTAATGAGTCACATTTCACCCGAGCGAAGCCGGGTTTTCATCTTTTATTATCATAATAATAACATTCAATAATAAAATGAAGTAACGAGCTAAGTGTTTTTAATATTTTCCGGACATAATACAAAGTGTCTAATAAATAAATTAATGTATCGCTGACATGATAGGTATCAGATAAATAAATAAATATCGCCAGACTTACTCAGCAACTATATGGTGCCAAACTAAGCAACGCTTGTACTATGGCTACCATACATTAAACTGGCGATCCCAGTGACACCCAGACCTGGGCAAATTACGAAAAGGCCGTTTCAGAAAATTTCCTTTGTCGGGAATCGAACCCGCAACCATCCGATGCAGTGAGCCGAGCGGCCAACGCTCAAACTACAGCGCCAAGCGGTCGTCAATTCGCCACACGAGGTACTACGTTGTTGCAGACGCGACGTTGCCAATTGGTAGAGAGCGGCGACTTGACAACGTCGGATGTCTATTATAAAAGCGTTTGTTGTCGGAAATATTTTTTTCGTTTAGTGTATTATAGGTACGATCACAGATATAGATTTACATAGATAATGCAAGTATCACGATTTGTATTGAAACCAAGCGTGCCAAATTTTTAACACTTACTGTGACGTCACAGATGGCGGGAAATCCAAACCGATTCAAAGACACCGATGCCGCAGATGCCCCTCTGCCCGCTACGATTCTCGCTCATATTCATATTTTTATATCTGTAGTCGCGATGGACTGTAAGTTTTCGGCGGCAAACCTTGACGCTTGGTCGGGGTTGAGGGTTTTCGGACACGCTAAGTACATACATTTGCGTTATCTATGTAAATCCAAATCTGTGGGTAGGATAGTGTTGCCGCTGGCTTAGGAGTACCGTATAGGTACATAAAAATGAAAATTTACTGTATTTGCCAAATAAATACCGAACCTGGTATATACAAACCATAGATACTACTGTACTATATGATATATGTACACAGGTACTAGGTACCAGGTTATCGCGCGTTGCGAAAGGGGGGGCTAGACGGAAAAAATTAAGACCAAAAAATGTGTAACGTAACGACACTTTTTTTCCTTTTCATTTTCATTTTCATTTTCATTTTCATTTTCATTTTCATTTTCATTTTCATTTTCATTTTCATTTTCATTTTCATTTTCATTTTCATTTTCATTTTCATTTTCATTTTCATTTTCATTTTCATTTTCATTTTCATTTTCATTTTCATTTTCATTTTCATTTTCATTTTCATTTTCATTTTCATTTTCATTTTCATTTTCATTTTCATTTTCATTTTCATTTTCATCGTCGCGTTAGTGAAATATCTATCCCTCGTCATATAATTCCCTGTGGCTTCTCCTCTCTTTCCCTTCACGGTTTCTGTGATGCTTCTGAAGCCGGCTATGCCGCTGCCGTTTACCTACGTGCCGCACATCCTTCAGGACCCTGCTCTGTTCACCTCGTTATGGCCAAAACTAAAGTTGCTCCCGTTCGGACGCGCTTAACAATTCCCAAGTTGGAGTTGTTGGGAGCTACGCTCCTTTCAAAATTAACCCATCACGTCGCCTTCTGTCTGCAGAAATCGGTTGTGCTGGAATCTATCCATAGTTGGACAGACAGTAGGATTGTCCTTTCCTGGATAACTACCCCTCCGCATCACCTTCAAACCTTTGAAGCCAATCGTGTTTCCCAGATTATCAATTCTGGAACCCCTACTCAGTGGAGACATGTTCCCGGCCACATTAATCCTAGCGACTGCGCTTCCCGTGGTCTTACCATGTCCCGATTAATCGATCATCCCCTCTGGTTGTCACCCAACTGGTTAACACAACCCGCTGCCCGTTGGCCTCCCACTACAAATTCATCTCCTCCCGCTGATATTCCTGGCCTGCGTTGCTTCTTGACAACCTCCACCGTGCCCAATGCTGATGCATCCTCCCTTATCGAGCGGTATAGTTCCTTCAATAAATTAATAAATGTTACTGCCTACCTACTTAGATTTGCCTATAATTCGCGGAACCCTAATTCCCCTAACAAATCCCCTTTTATAACTCCCGACGAACGACGACGGTCTCTCCTATTGCTAGTCAAACTTATTCAGTCCCACTCCTTCCCCGATGAGTTAGATCGCCTCCATCGCGGCGCGGTGATTACCAACCCCTTGAGACGTCTGAGTCTATTCATAGATGACCAAGGCCTCATAAGAGTAGGTGGTCGTTTACGACACTCTCTCCTCCCCTATGATGCACGCCATCCCCTCCTCCTACCTAAGAACGGACATTTTGTTTACCTTCTCATATACCACTATCATCGTGAAAATTCCCATGCCGGTGCTAACTCACTCCTTGCGCTGTTAAATCGTGAGTTTTGGATCTTATCCGCTCGCCGAGCTATCCAACATGTAATTTTCAAATGCCTCCCGTGCTATCGGCTGAAGGCAGCTGTTTCCCAGCCTCCTATGGGTGATCTACCTAGAGATCGTGTGACCGCTGCTCGACCGTTTGATGGTGTAGGTACTGACTTCGCCGGCCCCTTTTTAACGAAGGTTCAAGCCTTTCGTAACCGAAAACTTGTTAAAAGTTACCTGTGCGTGTTTGTGTGCCTCTCCACTAAGGCTGTACACCTCGAAGTTGTGTCTGACCTAACTACTGAAGCGTTCATCGCGACGTTTACCCGTTTCGTTTCCCGTCGTGGTTTACCTAGCCTTATACGTTCTGACTGCGGTAGAAATTATGTTGGTGCAAATAATTACCTAAGAGAACTAGAATCCTTCCTTAAGCAAAATTCACCTTCTATAGGCTCAGAGCTATCGAAGCGTAACATTAATTGGGTTTTCGATCCTCCCGTGTGTCCTCATTGGGGTGGCCTTTTCGAAGCCGCGGTTAAATCAGCGAAGTCCCACCTTAAGCGTGTTGTTGGAGAAACCCCCCTTTCCTTTGAAGAATTAACTACAGTTTTTACCAAAATAGAGGCCGTATTAAATTCTCGTCCCCTGTGCCCCGTTTCCTCAGACCCGAATGACCTTGAGATTCTGACACCTGGTCACTTCCTGATAGGCCAGCCTCTTACGGCCCTTCTCGAGTACCATTACAAGGATGTGAAGATGAACCGACTCTCCCGGTTTCAAATGCTCCAACAACTCACCCAACATTTTTGGTCCCGTTGGCACTTAGAGTACCTAAATACCTTACAGGCTAGACAAAAGTGGACGTCCCCTACGAACCCTCCTAGTGTAGGCGAATTAGTGCTCCTCAAGGAAGACAACCTGCCTCCCTTGCAGTGGCGTCGTGGACGCATTGTTCGTTTATACCCAGGCCAAGACAACGTTGTCCGTGTAGTGGATGTTCAAACCCCTACAGGCATCCTTAAGCGGTCCCTTACCAAGTTGGTACGCCTCCCTATAGATTAATCCCTTTCACATAAACATTAGGCCATGTTTAGGACGGGCAATATGTTTACTTTAGAATTTTGTATGTAGGTAGATAGTTAAAATGTACCCGCCTACCGTCATCTGCCTACCCCCCGATTAATGTGATATTTGTGCTGTCGTCCCTTTCCCCCCTTCATGACACTGTACTGACCGACTTCCGTGTGATACAGACGTGCTCCTGTACCTAAAATCCTAAATCGTGTGAAATCTACCGAATCTGCTGTGTATTTTGTGTGGTGTGAACTGTAAACCCATTGTGAGCGCTCCAGTGTTGTGCCTGTGCTGAAGAACCCACGGATCCAGCCATACCACCCGAGGAATGCGCCCGCCTCCATCGTGCCGGTAATGTACACGCGTGACATTGACCTGACCCTTTCAGTTCTGCCTCCCCCCTTATATTTGCCTTATTTAATCCTTTTTTGCCTTTTCCTTTTCCTTTTCCTTTTCCTTTTACTTTTACTACAGTTGGTATGTTTGTCTCGTGATATTTTTTTATTTATTAGTATTATTTTGATTGAGCTGAAGCTGTGATAGCTGATTGCTTAATGCACCAGGTATTGGGTTCAAACCCCGGCTCGCACATCTGGATTTTTCGTAATCTATGTGTGACTCATAATTTCTATATGATTATCACTAGCTTACGGTGAAGGAAAACATCGTGAGAAAACCTGCATGTCTTAGAAGATCTAAACCGTTGTTGAAACCTACGTGGTGGAAATCATCAAAGCACTGGCCTGTTTATAATTAGTTTTTAAATTCCGTGTAATTTATATTGACATTTGTTTTTACATAGAATTCTATTCTGTCTGTCAAAATACGCTGTACATAAATATCTTATCTGGCCTACGTATATGTTTTATTAATCTGCTGAGCTTCGCAAAATTAAACGGAAGCGTCAACTACGCGACTTGGATCTTCGCCATGAAGATGTACTTGATCGACAGCGAACTATGGGACTGCGTCATGAAGCCTGCGGAGGAAGTTGACGACTTTCAGCGCAAAGATGCCAAAGATCCAAGATTTGCTTGAGTCTAAGCGAACATCTATATCTCATCGTTATGACAGCTGAAACTTCGAAGGAAACATGGAAGCGACTTCGGGAAGCCTACGCTGACAGCGGGCTTGCTCGACGCTTACAACTTATGAAGAAATAGCTTGGTACTAAACTTGTATTGTACTCGAACATAGAAGCCTATGTGAATGACATACGGCATGTGCAACAACAACTGATTGCCAATCAAGCTGGCCTGGAAGATGAACTTGTTGGTGTGATTATGCTGGCAGGCCTTAACGACAGCTACAGCCCAATGGTGATGGCAATAGAGCATTCCGGCACCTCGATATCTATAGACTCGGTTGCATCGATCCTGCTGAAGGAAGAACGCCGAGATGCCTCTGCTACATCTAGTGCCTTTTCGTAGTCTGGTGTAAATAGTGTGCCTAAGGTGTCGTGTACATATTGCAAAAAAGTAGGCCACGTAGTGTCTCAATGTAGGAAACACTACTAACGCTACTCTGTATAGGACTCTAGGTCCTATAATTTTGATTGAGACACGATTTTTATGTTGATTTCTTGTAATTATTGTTGTTGTTATAAATAAAAATATGTTTACATGGAAAACCACATCTATTTCTCAGTAATGTATCTCATATGTTAGAAAAGTGGAATACACTAACAAGTAACATCTAGATACATATAACAACTCAAAGGTGACTGACTGACTGACTGACATACTGATCTATCAACACACAGCCCAAACCACTGGACGGATCGGGCTGAAATTTGGCATGCAGATGTTATGACGTAGGCATACGCTAAGAAAGGATTTTGATTAATTCTACCCCAAGGAGATAAAATAGGGGATAAATAAACCCGAAATTTTTGTTAAGTTAAATTACACGCGGACTGTCGCGGGCACAGCTAGTCAGACAATAAAATTATTCTATAACAGATGTATATTTTTATCGGTTTTTTAGAATGATGAATACACATACAATAATGTATTTAACAATAGCAAAACAATAATATTTTCGCTATTTATTATAAAATAAAAAGGCCGCAATTAATATAAAAGTACGCCCTCTAGTGGCTAGTGGCTAAAATACACCTTTTGTCAATGTGTGCGTGTATGTATTACAATAAAAAGTGACAGAAGTTTTTTATCGGAAAACGCTTAGATTATGAATGATTTTAGGTTGATATTATTGCATATGTCAATGCAGTATAATAAGTCTTAATCGCAAACAATAGTATTATAGCTTAGAAATGCTCAAATTTTGCGTAAAAAATAAATAAGTAGAATCTGTTGACTACAGCGTCATCTTGAGAGAAACTGCAATAAACCCGACCGACGCTTTAACCTTAATAAGTGGTAATTAATATCTACTATAGATATGTTGTATAGTATATTGAAGTGTTTGACGTGCATATTGTATAAAAACACAAAAACATTTGAATAATACAACAATAGTAGTAACAATAATACATATTCATGCGGTTCCTAGCGACTGTTATTGATAAATCTTCGCTTGTGTTCAAATAGTTGTTTGTTTGGCAGACTGACGTCTTTCGCGGAAGTATGACCAACAGATATAAATCAAGAGTCAGTCTAAAAAGAAAAATACGAATAAATCACACATTCTAAGAAGAGCATAACAGAAAAATATATTCTTCCACATTAAAATATGTTCCTTTGCAGTATTTTTAGACTAAAGCGCCCACCCACATAAATTACAACAGCAGCACTGCAACAAGGGTGCATTCACGCAAAATTTAGAAAGCTTAAGAATGTTAGTGCCAATCAATATTAAAACAATTGTATTTATTTTTCAAGCTCCACACTATGCACCTCATCTTCACGCCCATCATTTTCGTTTTCATTGTTGTGATCACCATCTTCTTTACTCTCATCATCATTGTCGGTACCGTCATCATTATCATCTTCATCGTCTTCATCATCAAAAATTTGGTCTTTGTCATCATCGCTTTCCTCTAGACTTTTTTCATAATCGTCATCGTTTTCTTCCAAACTCTGGCGATTATCGTCGTCTTGTTCTAGGCTCTCATCATTCTCGTCATCTTGATCATTTTCGGCAGTATCTTCCGCAGAATCGTTTTCATCCACTTTTTGTAGGTCGTCATCGTTATCCTCATCTTCATCCTCGCCTTCATCACCTCCTTGCTGATGTTCAGCACTTCTCACATATCTCCTATAAGCTGGCTCTTCATCATCATCCTATAAAGTTTTAAAAATACCGTAAAAATATTTCCAGTACAATAGAAACCATTATTGTGAACATGATAGTCACACCTCATCTGCTTCTTCTAAGTCTTGATCTTGACTGTTGTCATCATCTTCACCATTATCATTGGCATCATCTTCATGACCATCTTCATCACTGTCATCATCATCCTGATCAGTTTCATCATCATGATCATCAGCTTCTTCATGTTCATCAATATGATCTTGATCTATTTCTTGACTATGTTCATCATCATCATCATGTACCCCAACATCATCCTAAATTAGAGACTTAATAGGTGAAGGATACTTTATTAGGTGTTGCCAAACTCTGTCAAATAGACTCATTTACCTATGCATCAATACAATTGGATAGGTATGCTAAATATTCTACTGGAATGTACAAATGAGTGTCATAGCAAATTTCATTAACAATTTGACAGGAACACTACAAAATGGAAATGTTCTGAAATAAAGTTTATTAATACACCTTGCAAGTAGATATGAAAGTTGTAATTAAAATAATATATTTATTTTCTAGCCACAAAGTTACTACATTTCACTATTTGAATACAGTAAAATAAAAATACAAATTAAAAGGTACAAATTCGTGGAAGAATGGTGCCTAAAGAAGGTTTAGGACTTGTATATCAGTTAAGGACAGTGGTATTTATAAAATTTTATAATGACTTACATGGTGTTTCAGCTCCAGAGTGTGTTCATCATGGTGGCCCTCGTCAGGTGCATCTTCAAGCCATCCCTCCAGTACTCCCGAGTACCGAGATTCAACAGAATTTGCCTCCACTGCCACAATGTTATTTAATTTTATAGATGAATTTAATCAGATGAGTAATTTGAGACATTTTTCATAATATGGGGAGTGGGCACCAACATTCCAATTAAACAACAATAATCTTACCAGAATTTAAGGCAACAACACTGTATCTCTCAGACCATTGCTTCAGGGTATTGAGGCATAGTGGATTTATCAATGAATAAATTAATAAGATGAAGCAGACAATTAATATTAGATAGTTACAAAAATCTATATGGTTTTGTATTAACAATACATGGAATCAAGGTTATACTTACAGTCAGTCAGCCCTCTATTCTCCAATATAATTAATCCAATCAGAGTGATCAATACAGCTAACAGAGAAAAGAATATGATCTTGGCACACCAGTGTCCACCGGTGCCATGCTCGTGGTGAGAATGTAAAAAGACATCGCCTTCGCCGAAAACTGCTGCCGTGCCACGAGGTTCCTCGACTCCTAGCTCTTCTGCAATAAAAAAAGTACGTTAGAAACCTATTTATGTATGCAGGAAACGTACCTTGGCTTACAGTTAAATTCGTACCTTTCTTCCTTTTCTTGTCTTTACGTTTCCTTGGCTGTACGTCGCCTGACATGGTTCACAAAGATCTGGCGCTCCGCAAGCGACAGAGATCCACTTTATTGTTTCATAACCCTGAGTAAACAATGAAGATACGATGAACTTGCATTTATGATGACACGCGTTATACAATAATCCAAATGCGCAATTTTCATGAATATAAAGCAAAGTTTGGCCCACAATGAAAATTTAAATAACCTACGTAGGAAAGTATGTACCACTACAGCTTTCTTCAATTTATTTTAGAATTTTAACCTATAAATAACCGGCACAGACAGCTGAGGAGTGAGACAGGGATAGATGAGAACTGAGAGAAAGAGAACTACTACCTACATACAGTTTAGAAATCTTTACCTTACAAAAATGTAACGCTCGAGCACAGAGTTCTAATATTGCTCGAGATGTACCTACATAGTATCTAAGAGTATGGATAAGAACTGTATGTACTCTGAGCATAATATATATGTAATGGGCGGGCCTTGGGTGAGCTTGAGTTTTTATTTCACGTATCAAAATTTCGAAAGCCCCTTTTAATTCTATACAATTCATGTCATGGTGTATCCTAGAACAATCTCATTATTACGTACCTACTTACGTATGTAAAAAAATATTAATTATCAGTTAATTATGTAAAAAAACTAAACAAAAAAGCCTAGCACTCAAACCATGAGGGCTCTAACCAAGATAATGCACTAACAAATTTCAGAACGATTACGTGATAGTATTTTTAGTAATCTGTGATGTTCATGTATGTCAACTGTCATAGCTGTCAACAAAATTCTTTTTTTACCCAAATTCCTTAAAAATAAAGTGTTTGCTTCGTTTTTACCTGTGGTTTTTACTTACCCACAAAGTACTTTGTATATTTTTTACGCGACTGACTTTGCCTTGTTGCGATGTGACTGACCGACAAGCACAGAGTACTTTGTATATATATACGATCGTATATGCCGACAAGCACCACGCTTATCTGTGTGGTCATGACTTAGGAATATTTATTTTAAAAAAAATAATTACACACACTACATCGGCCTGTGCATCTAAATAGTAGTGTAGTTTTAGTTTAAAGAAAAAAACAAGTAGTATACGTATACCTAGCCTAGCTTAGGTACTTCCTCCAATAAAATGAGTGAAGTCATAGTTTTATATGATGGATATTCAACCATGAGCGGGAAAACTCAAATGACTGCAAATTGTAGTTGCACATTAATAAAAGGAGAACATAATATAATAGTTGACACTATGACTGCTTGGGATTCGGATAAAATATTAACAGGTAAGTAAGTAATAAGCCACATGATAAGATGGATAACTTCCTTGGTAATAAGTACTTGGGTAGGTACTTGCCCCTTTGACATACAGTACATCCCTACTTTTTTATTTATGTTGGCGGCTTATTTCTTAACCGACTTAAAAAAGGAGGAGGTTCTTCATTCAGTTGTATTTTTAAAGAAGTAAAAAAATATGAGATCTAATTACATAAATCAATACAGGTAGGGTTGGTACCTATTGCATCAGTGTAAACGAGGGGTAACAATGATTTATTTGTTTGCATAATAAGTTTTTTCTGTAATATTTCGGTTTTTTTTATTTTTTCTTAGATACTGCAATATATTATATTCATAATAACTCTTACAGCTTTAATGAAGCATGAATTAAGACCAGAGGAAATAAAATATGTGATCTCAACTCATGGGCACTCAGATCACATAGGAAATAATAATCTTTTCCTGAAAGCAAAACATGTGGTTGGATTTAGTGTCTCATTTAAAGACATATATTACATACACCCATTTGATAAAGGTATTTGCTAATTACTTATTGTGAAAAAAATATTAATTCCATCATTGTTTAACATAGCAGTGATAGCCGATTGGTTAAGCACGCGTCTTGCGGGCTACCAGGTCTCGGGTTCAAACCCCGGCTCGAACCTCTGGATTTTTCGAAATCTATGTGCGAATCATAATTTCTATATGATTATCACTTGCTTACGGTGAAGGAAAACATCGTGAGGAAACCTGCATGTCGTAGAAGATTTAACCAATTTTCGAAAGACATGTGAAATCCGCCAACCCGCACTGGGCCAGCGTGGTGGATTATGGCCTGAATCCCCCTTGTGTTGAGGGGAGGCCCGTGCCCAGGAGTGGGACGTCAAAAAGGGCTAAAATTATTATTATTATTATTATTGTTTAACGTGGTGAGCCTCACGGACACCAATTGGTGTCTTAGCGCTCATACCGTTGAGCCTCGCCGACACCAATTGGTGCCGGGTGGACAAGCTTTAAATATTCAATTTTCTAGTTAGATATTATGATGTATTTTGGCTTGAAACAAATTGGTTCTGATGTGGCATGATTTTCCACGACCATAATTAGCTATAAAAGAAATATCGTGGCTTGTGATCGGCCAGAAATCAAGTTTCATTCTTCAATCATTTCGCGCGCTTAAAATTGTCACGGCCTCCCGCTAATGACTCTCTTTTAGTGTGAATCTACTTACCCTTGTATACTCTGTGGTGTGAATTTGTGTTTTTTTACCGGTAAGTGGCTTTATTTTCATTATAACTAGTTATTATTCATATTTTCAATAATATTTGGTAGATTTCAACAGTTTTGTGTACAAATATCCAATTCCAATTTAAAGTTTATAAAAAGTAAGTAATTGACTTTTAGTTCCTAAAGTCAATAGTTCCAATAGTGACATTTCCGCTTATGTCAGCCATTGTATTGAGCTAACCCAGTAGTGCGTGGTCATGTCGATAAAATTATCGATAAACGATTATTTTGATTCTCGGATTTATTTGAATAGTAATGTAATCTATACAAATAAATAAAATTGGAGTGTCTGTTTGTAATATCAAAATAAGACCTTTTCACTAAATGCATATGAAAGTACATACGGCACCTATAGCAAAAACGCAATTTAAAAAAAATGTGTGTTTGTACCGGGTAATCTCCGAAACGGCTGGACCGATTTTGACGGGACTTTCACTGGCAGATAGCTGACGTTATAAAAAGTAACTTAGGCTACTTTAATTTTAGAAAAATAATTAGGGTTCCACGTCAAAAAATAAAAGCACATGAAATTAAAGAGTATCTCCGAAACGGCTGGACCGATTTTGACGGGAATTTCACTGGTAGATATCTGATGTTATAAACAGTAACTGAGGCTACTTTTATGTTAGAAAAACAAAATTTTTAAAAATGGGTCCTGTTGCGCGGGCTCATAATGCGCGAGAGGGCTATTTTGTTGAGTTAAATTCCACGCGGACGAAGTCGCGGGCTCAGCTAGTGATTCAATAATACGTGGAAAAAAACAATGACACCTACTACTATTTATATTTTCATTACCGTCTTTTATGTATTTTAGGAAATGGCCAATTGGAATGTGGGGGAACTCGTGGTGCCGGAGCACATTCTAAGCCTCCTAGCGGACTCGCGACTCGGAGGGCAGTGAGTTCGAGGAACCCTAGTACCTCGACGTCGAGGCGGTATATTTTGAATACCTGGAGGAGGCGGAGGGATACGAGTTGGCTCCACCAGGTCAAAATGTAAGTATATTTGAATAGTTTAGTATTTTTGTGCATTTATTTATTACTTTTGAATTATTGTGTAAACTAATTGTTAATTGTGTTTATTATTTCAGATCGCCCTTCATTTACTTTTTTATTTTACAGATCCGCCTCCACCTCCTTGGCGCGAGGTTCGCCAGGTCCTTCCAGCTCTGCCGCCCGCGAGTCAATACTAGGGCTTGCAAATATTCGATGATTTTAGATATTCGAATATTAGACATTTTTAAGATGGTATTCGAATTATTCAAATAGTAGCAAAAATGAATACATATGTAAATATTTGTGAATATTGTTGTTTATTTATTATAATAATAACTTTAACATGATAAGTGAATAATACCTTGTAATTTTTTTAACTCTATACGAAAAAAACAGGAAATATGTGAAAAAAAAAATATTTTATTGTTTTAAAGTAAAAGTTTCACAGACAACTTTGTTAGGCACTAGCTTCTGCCCACAACCGAATACCCCGAATATTCCGCCATTTTCAGTATTCGAATAATACTGAATGTGTAAAATGTATAGGTACATTTGTGCAAATATGTGAGCATATAAACTTTACACACTTTTACAAACATTTTTAACCGTTGAAAATTCGAAATACATTAGATTTTTAAATAAACTGCCATATTGCCCCTAAGTACAAAATTTTCAAAAATCGTTTCTTATTGCCTAGGTACCTAAGTTATAAAATATAGTCAAAATTTTGTGTTCGATGAGTCAGTCAGTCAGTCAGTCAATCAGGATAATTCAATATGAAGAGGGCTTATATATTAGTAAATACAGCCCGGACTAAAAATTTTTAGCAGATTTCAACTTCGATTCCTTCTCAAATCAAACTGTGAGCAATAGGATCTAAGATATTATATCAACAAACATATTACAGTTTATGAACTGGTCTACTTATGCACGTCATTAAGAAAAGTAGGTCAAGCCGTTTAGTAGGAGAACAATTACGAACTCACGCACACTGAAGTTACATAAAAGTATTGTAAAGATTTTTAATGAATTAAAAAAAGAGTTTAATCGTAATTTACACCTAAGCCGTTCGTCGGAGAAAATAGGTAACCTGAATGAAAACCTTATATTTTTGTTCATATTATACAAATTAACAAAAAATATAATATTATCACGAAAAAATACACAGAAAATCTAAGTCTAATTCTTAACTCCATAGTGCCTTCAATCGCCTTTAGCATTTAGATTGACATTTTAAACCACTCCATTGTCGATATATTAGTAGTAGATGCAGGAATAACTAATGACATTGTACCATCAATGATAAACTATTATTATATTTGTTAATAAATATTAGCTAAAATATGATCATCAAAAATATATAATATTATAAATTGAATAGTCGAATATTCGAATAAAGCCTCCCTTATTATTGGAATACTGAAAATGCAAGCCCTAGTACGCAAAACAAATACTTTTATAAATGTACAATATAATTTATGCATTAGTAGGTTCAGAAACGCTCTTTCGTACAGTCAGCTTATCGACAAGTATCGTAGCGGCGCGCCCCCCATCACTACGGAGTGTATGAGTGTTCGACATCAAAACATCAAAACCATAACAAAAAAAGGGTCACCTTAGAAGGGCCATATCATTGTTTATTTCTATAAAACGTCAGCAAGAGTGTATTACATTAGAATAACTATATTGTTTTGATTTATGTTTTACATTTTGCAAGTTCCAATAACGGGTGATAATGGAAAATAACTGCTGTCAAAAATATGATTCGATTTGTCCCCTTGTGTCAGAAATCGCGGAATTTCGTGAATAAAAGTGATATATTTTTACAAATCATGCATGGAAATTAGATAATAAATGTTTGCAGAGTATTCTAATAATATTTTCTCTTATACACAACACGTCAAGACTGTGATTACGATATAAACATTGATGCGTTGAACTACGCAATTGCATATGCGCGGCCGCGCGCACTGTGTACTTTGAGTTCGATTATTATAAATCTCTTCGATAAGATATGTAAAAAAAATGCTGTTGTTTGATTACTTGTATGTAAATTCATTACAATAAATCCAAAATTTCGTTTCAATTAGTGCAGTGATTATTTCAGAAACCTACATAATACAACAAAAATGCAATTTTATCCCTTACACTGACTTCAACAGATGATTTATAATTCATGAGATGTAATAAAATGATTGTTTATTCTGTAACATAAAGCCTATTTGTTTAAGAAACTAAAACAGTCATCAGAAAGACGATAATAGCAATAGAATTTGAATGAGAGGGTATTTTACGAGTCATGACATTTACCACCGCGGGCAGGCAAAGTGACAGCAAGGCTTGACAGATTGAGCGTATTATGACGTTGGAGCGGGAGTGGTTAATGTACTTATAGCTTTCGTCAGTAATGGCCTATCCTTCGACCACGCCTGGTAATGCTCTAAGGAAAAAAATCCACCGTATAGAATCTATGCAATCTGTGGTGCAAGATATGAACGTGACGTTTTCACCCCCCTTCTCTTGTTTCCTTCACCCCCGCTTTCGCCCTTGACCGGTTGACGGCCATTTTTTTTTCCATCCGTCAACAAAAACAAACGTAGGCGCAAGTACTTAAAATGTAAATGTTAGTTTTGATGAGACTATTTAGCAAAGATAATGCTATTTTGAAGTGTTTCCGTCGGTCCGGCGGTCGCGTCGATTAATTTCCGCCACTTTACATCACAAATACAGTGTCTTCGGCATTTTTATAAAATGTTCCGCAAGTGTTGTGTGCCCAAGTGCAACTGTTTACGACAGGACGTTAAATTTCATCAGTTTCCTTCTAAAGAGGAAAATAAGAGACTGTGGGTGGATCAAGTGTATTAATTGTGAGAGCATTATGCACATTAATGTTAACAAATTATATATTAAGTCATAAACATTTTGAACAAAGGTTTGTCAATTCGGCGACAAATCGTCTGAAAACTGGCGCTTATCCAAGCTTATTCACCGCCTTGGAGATTTATTCAGGAATCCCGGCAAGCGTCTGTTTAAATACAGGTAAACTACTGAAAAAATATTGAATTAATAAAAATTATTATTAAAAAAAAATACTGAAAAAATACTCTAGTCCTTCCTTCCATTTAGAAAGACACAGTGGCACTTTTTTATTTATTTTTTCAGATTTTGGAATGACTACAAGCATTGATCATAGTTACTCAATGAAGCGCCACATTGATCATTCATATTCACTTCCTATTAAGCAAAGACCTACAGAAGTATTTGGTAAGTATCATCCTACACATATAAATTTATATTTATTTATATTTATATTATACCAACTTATACAATGGTTTTTATTACACCTTTATTTTGAATACAATACAGTACACGAATATATTCTGTACTCCTCCTTCTTTCTCCTGCCCCATTCTCAGTTCATGTGGGGTTGGGCCTCCTCATACATCAGTGCTAGGATGATCAATCTTAGGTTGTTGTTGATGCAATGTTTAGGGCTTTCATGTCATTTTCGGCATTGGTCCACCATGTAGCGACTGGCATGCAAATTCTGTACTATAGTATAGTAAAGCTAGTACTTTGTTAAACTTTTTACTAGGTGATTAGAGTCCAATAACATTTTTTTATTATTCTGCCCAGTGCCCTATACTATTGATCTGTATAACATCAACTCCAATGGTTAATTACATGTATTTAATGGTATTTTTTTAGATACTTGTGTTCAACCATCTACTTCAAGCCATCAAAGTGATGCTGCATGCATGTCTCTGCATCCTTCATCCATGCAAATGCCATCAGGTCATTATAACTTTTATCTAAAAAAAACTATAATCTAATATTTAATTAAAGGTAAATAAACATAGTAGTAATATATAAACTTATATTTTTCAGATATTGCCATGGTGCCAGCAACAGTCCAGACTGTCACCACAGACATTATTCAGACTGTCACCACAGACAGTATTCAGCCTAATGTAAGAGTTATCGAAGTCATTGTAAGCTACACTTCCGCATGGGCTATATTTTGTACATTTTTTGTAAATAGTTTATATAAATATTGTACATAAGTAGTATATAATAATTTGAAGCAGTGATAGCCGATTGGTTAAGCATGCCTCTTGCGGGCTACCAGGTCTCAGGTTCGAACCCCGGCTCGAACCTCTGGATTTTTCGAAATTTATGTGCGAGTCATTATTTCTATATGATTATCACTTGCTTACGGTGAAGGAAAACATCGTGAAGAAACCTGCATGTCTTAGAAGACTTAACCAAACTTCGAAAGACTTGTGAAATCCGCCAACCCGCACTGGGCCAGCGTGGTGGATTATGGCCTGAATCCCCCTCGTATTGAGGGGAGGCTCGTGCCCAAGAGTGGGACGTCAAAAGGGCTAAAATTATTTTATTATTAGTATATAATAATTTCGTATAGAATTGTATTAAGTAGTACATAATATGCAAAAATAGTAACTAACTCGGTCACGACAAGCTGATTAGAATAATTAAGTAAATTATTCCTATACCTACATTTCCCAAACCATCACCTACTCATCATACATACCATTACTCACATGCTTTACCATACCTCACACATCTCCCACAAACATAAAACATACCATACCATATAAAGTATTCATTTTAGGGTTCGTTTAAAATTAATTTTACTATGTTTTATAAAAAAAATATTGTATTTTAATTCACTATAGGTATCTATATAACTACTTACAAATTATCATTTGTAATTTATCGATTTGGGTTAACGTATTTGTAATTGGAAATTCTTTTGTAAGCTAACTTCCGCGAGACATGTTCTTTACCTAGCGTGGATGCCAGAAATTACTTTGTGTAATCATCGTTTAATATATTTTTATTATTTAATTTCATAAGAACTCTGTACTGAAGTCTATAAGCGATTTTTTTTACTCGAAAATAAATTTTTATTTATATTGTATGTCATTGTTTTATTTAACCCAAACATAAATCCCAGAATTAAAATATATAGTATATATATATATATAGGCTGTGCAGTCGTATACCGGATTTACGTTCATGAATACCGGTGCCTCACCCGCATTACAAAAATAAAAAAAAGAAACGTCATGTTCAATTCTTGCATACGGTTTAACACCAATGTTCCCGAGATGGCGGTCTGAACTTGTTCTCTTATTGGTCTGTGCCTTCGACATTCTCATCCTCTAGGTACTAACAGATTATTTACCCACATGATCTTGATTTTTTTTTGTTGTTTCTAAAAATGATGTGAATTCTAGGTGAGGAGTATAAGATAAACCACAGTGTGAAAGTAGTCCCAACACCGGGGCACACACTTTCTGATGTTACTGTTATTGTCACCACACATGATACTCAGACATATGCTGTTACAGGTAAATATTACATTTTGCACCCTCCACTGACCAATATGTTAGTAGTAACTACTGCCTGTAGTTATGTACCTTTCAACCAAGCATGTGTATACTGTAAGGCAGTGTCACTTACCCTTGTTTACACTGATGCAATATTTCCATAAATTAATAAATTTATGTATATTTTACATAATTTTCTCTATTTTTTATAGGTCAAAATAATTGCGCGTCAGTGTAAATGAGGGGTGAGACAAAAAATATTACAGATAATGTAATTGCAGTAGTTCCATCAAAGTTACTACCAAGGGAAATATATGTACTGTGAATAATTAAATGTTATATTCTGTTTTTCAGCAATTATTTTTTTGTTCATGTTAAATATATTATGTACAATCAACAAACTCTACACTTGATCACCTTAAGGTTGCATTTTGTGTGCAGTGACCAGCAGCCACCTGCGGCTAGCATGGTCAACAACAATTAAAACAAATGGCTTTCCAAAAAAAGGGATATTGTCTCATCTGACACTCTACCTCTTATTGGACAACAAAATAATGGGCGAGGCAACCTATGATTACTGCCTGCAAGCGAAAAGTGTTAAAAACTGATCAAGCGTCAACTTTGTTCATGGTACAGTCCCTGTGTCTAATAAGTCTTCTCATTATAGGAGATCTTTTTGAGAAGTATGAAGATATAGAAAATCCAGCCATATGGTTGGAAGCAGGCAGTGAAGATCCAACACAACAGAGGCGTAACAGATGTAGAGTAGTAGATATAGCTGATTGGATGGTACCTGGACATGGCCCTAAGTTTCAAGTTACAGACCAAATCAGGGCTTCACTTAGAAGACAAGCTGAGAAAGAGAAATCTGTATGAAGAAGTTTGTAAGTACATACTTAAAATATTTGGTAAAATCATAAATCTTTCTCATTTTCAATGAATATCACTCCTGCCTATCTGATCTATGCATTTAGTCTTAATAAGTTCAGGAACATGGTAAATAAAACACAACATCAAGTCAGATGTGTATTAGAACGCAAAAAATCAAAAACTGAGCAGATCAAAACCCAATTATGAAGGTAGTTAGAAATATTATTGTTCAGTATAAAACTTTTTAAAACATACTAAATCGTATAATTTGAAATGTAAACTATACTATTTTTTTAGCATCACTAGGTTTTCAAAATATGAATGACAACATTATGTATAATTAATTACATAATGATGGATGCTTGAGAAAATATTAAAAAAAAACAAATTCGGAAGAATGAAGTACATACCTAGTCTATTTTCATTTTGCAAATAATTGTTAGAAACCGACACACAGTGGTCTAAGAATTGAGTCGTACGCCCGTGTTAGTAAATCGATCACAATTCTGAGAGCTGCGATCATGGAAATGTTATTCCCGAATAAGACGGCATTTCAAAAGCGTACGAAATGTCATGCCAGTATAAAACGACATGTGAAAATCGTACTTGTTTAAGATCGCCCTAAGACTTGATCAATTTATTAATACGGCCCCTACGTTGATAGTTGGTACACACTAATCGTAAAGTTCTAATAAATATATTTTCTTTTAGGGTTCTCATTAGCATGGACCTCGCGTTTGAGATTCCTGTGCGTCATTTGCATAAAATTTAACAAGTTTTAATGTAACTATAGCGTAATATTTAACGAAACCATAAAAGTAGTAGCCCTTTACCAGCAACTTAGAAAACAAATATTGCCCATTTAATGGATAACAATGAGAACATCGTGTAGTTAATCATCACGACATTCAATAAGTAGGTACATAATTATAGACTAGATTGTTTGACATGAATGTGGTTACAGGTGAGATAAATGAAGACACATCTGAAACAGTGCGGGATTATGACAAAGAAGAACAACTGAGAGTCAAAGTAGACGAAAATCGAACTATAAAATTCATGAACGGTTCACGTTGCATAATATTACAATATTAAACTTTATTAGAGCGCTAAAAGGTCTTGTTATTGTTTACCTGCATAAGATGCGATATCTGTACTTACAAAGTACCTCATAATTTATATAAAAAAAAAAGTTTGGATTGGCAAGTCATTAAATTCTCAAGAGACCGAACAATTTTTAATTTGAATTAAAAACAGGCACTTTAACACAGGTAAGGCATGCGAACTGACACACTCTTGGAAAAAAACAGTGAGTTAAAAAAACACGCAGTTAGAACTAAAAAAAACTGTGCATCGCGCAGTTTGCAACTTTCATTGTGTTTTATCAAGTGCAAGTTCACCTTATTGTTTCACTTGTTGAGTGAAGAACACAGATAAGTAGTATTAAAATCTGAAGACGAGTGCTACATCAATTTAAAGTGTGAAACATATTGTTATAAATATTTTGATATAACGCTATACTTAGGTAGCTAAGAAGAAAAAATTGCATTACCTATAACGAGAGTGCTTTGTATACGACTCTCGGCCTACGGATTTATAATTAATTGCATTGCACCTACAGGTTCTTAAGAAGTGTAATTTTACTCAGATCTTTCATCCTTGTCTCGTATCACATTCGTCAAATATTTACTTAACTAACAAAATATAAATTCATATCAAGATTCAGAGACTGTATACACGTAAACAATGTGTTAACATTATTTCAAATTGTGAGAACACCTTGTACAAATAAGCATACAACATCTATTAACTAAGTTATTAACATTTTAACTGTTTACATGGAAATTGTAGCGCTATGCGCTTCCAAGGTTTTGCATCATACTAAGGGCCTGTTTCACAATCCTCAGATAAATAATAATCTCCAAAATTAATGTCAAAATACCAAATTAATTTAGACCCAGAAAACCCAAAAAATATATGAAAAGGAAAATACTACTCCCTTCCCATAACAGTTAAAATGTCAGTACTTTACACCAGATAAAGTTATAATAATTATAAAACTGTGGCACACATTTATTTGGAATCTGTAAGCAAATAATTTCATATGTTGCTGCCAGTTATACCTTCTACAGAAATCCGCGTGTCCACCAGTCCTGGCCATAATTGCTGCGTGCAATAATTAAAGAGGAATTTCCTATTAATTTAATCTCTCTATGCTATGTAGAGCAATTTCATATCACAGCCGTGGATCACTAACGCTACAAAGCTCAAACATGCCCATATCCGTTCCGAATATTAATCGATAGCTGCAACCAAAAAGGAAACATTTGATAAATTTAAATAAATATGCACATTAAATATCATAAACATACAAAAAAACACGACCATAATAAACAAGTTGATACTTATTTGAAAATATGGAATATAAAATAGATAATTGAGGATTTCAGTATGTAGTAAGTAAAGAAAAAAATATTTAATACTAAATAGACAAACAGCATTTTTTATAATGGAATAAGTTGAATTGCAGTATAATATATATAATTATTGCTACATAAACGCAATGTATGCAGAAGTTGAAACATTCAATAAAAAAACTTTGGTATATGGGCGATCTGCCATAATGTATGCCAAAACGGCACGGAACGCAGAAGCTTTTACACAACGTTTACATAAGTGATGTTTTTACCTGGGGGTCAATGCTAGTAGGAACTTGGTGAGGATCATCGATGCACAGATCCGAATCAGAGTCAGTTCTGCGGAGCGAGTTATCCTGCGGACACAACGAGTACTGCTCAAATATTATATCTCTATTTAAATGTACATAAGTTTCATCCCATTACGAAAACCCGTATTCCTCTGTCCAGATTTTGTATGAACCATCACAAAATACAGGCGGGTTGCTTTGCAACGCACTGACAAGGGAATTTATGTTTTATTCCCGCGACTTAAGATGTGTTGTGTTGGTTAACGTAGCTTTCGAATTAAATGTGATGCCGGTATAAGCAAGAGCGAGAATACTATTAGAAGATAATTTTATAGCCAATAACGTACTGCAAACCGTCCAGCCCCTCTAGCCAAGTGTCTTCGTCTACATTCGTTTCTACAAATCGCTACGCTTCATATAAGGAAATGACATAAGTCACGTGATCTACTTATCGACTTGTAATGTCATTTCCATACATTGAAGCGTAGCGTTTTGTAGAAACGCTTGTAGACGAAGACACTTGGCTAGGGGGGCAGGGCTAGCACGTACGCCAAATTAATCAGGGATTCGGATTCGGATCACTTTTATCACGGATTACTTCGCATCTTGTCACTATCTCTCTCTCTCAATATATAGGAGTAAATGAGACAAAAACGATATATCTTACATTTGGCTAGTCATAACCAGCTTGCCATCTGTTATTAGGTCATCATAATAATTATTCCCTCCAAATGAATAAAAGTGTATTACTATTGAACAATGTATGTATGATGATGAATAATAGAATGGCAATAGGGTTGGCCCCCTATCATACATTGGTACCGAAAAACACCAATGGCGAAATGTGGGCATATAGCAGTGTAAATTTTTCTACCCCTTGGGGAATACCGGCGTGATGGTTTATAATATAATTTGCTCTCTATAAAATTCAAGGGGATCCGTAGAATAAGTTCCCGAAATAAATCAATTTCAAGTGTACTTACTCCTTGCGTGTATTGGTGCGTAGAGGTGAGCACTCTCGCCACCGGCCTCAGGAACGCGGGCAGGGTTTCGGTGAGCGGTGGGCGCGCATGCGTAAGCAGCGGCTTCAGGAGCCGCGAGTCAAGCGCGCCCCACACCCGCGCAAGCCGCGCCTTTTGAGTGTTGCCGCCGTCACCAGCGCCACGACCCGACTCCTGTTACACCAAAACCACCCAAATTAAAACAACAATAAGGTATCAAGCCACGTGCTCACTAGCCATCACGCAACCATTTATCGCAATGACACAGTTAGTAATATCATAGCGGTATTAAAAACCCTTAAGATTGTTAACCGGGTTGAAAAAAATCTACCTCTATAGTTTGGCTCAAGAACATCGACGGTTCAAACATTAGACCTGTGCGAGAACCGGTAACGTGCAGACTTGTGGGTGGATGCATAATTTATGCAGGATAATCATATGTGTAAAAATATAAAATTTAATTATACATAGTAATATTGTATGATATATGTACATAAGTGTTTAGTTAATAAACATTTTTTTAAATTAAAAGTGAGTGAGACACTGGACTGTATCATTTGGACACTACTAACTAAGCATTAGGTAAGCATTACTTAATTTCTCAAGTCGAGAAGATTATATTAGTTGCTTTTTAAATAGACAATATATTATGTTTTCTTTGATGTCATTAATCAAAGGATAATATAGGCTGAGCACTTAAATATGATTATAGGTAATCTTTTACTACAAACGAAAAGTGTTATTTATTAATTTCAAAGTGTAAAAATCCTCAAAAAATAATCATATAATAACATTTAATTTTGATTCACAGTACAAATTCATGTACCGTTTGACACCAACCGCACAATTAAAAACACATGAAGGATAATTAAGTACAAATGAACATGCAGTAGCATTTCACATTGACATGCATATGTGTTGTTAATTGCGCAAACCTCATGTACTCATGCAGTGGTACATTCAGATTCAGACTTAAATATAAAATAATAAGAATAATTACATACTTCGATACCGTTTAGTTCCCAAGGCATAATGACTTCTTTCGCTCCATTAGCCCACTTAACTACCATGCGGCCAGTCTAGGTATTAAAGGAGAACCAAAAAGCGATAAATTAACAGTAAGAAATCATGCAAACGACGAGACTACATAGACATATTGACGGTGTAACTTCTATGTTGTATCGTGCATTTTTACCCAAAAACAAGTTCACAGTTTTATGTGGTCTTACCCCTCGTTTACACTGACGCAATACTTGTGTTTATTTAAGTAGGTGTATCTATATTTTAATAGCTCTAAATAGTGAAAACTACGGTACCCTTAAAAGCATACATAAATGAATACAAGTATTGTGTTAATGTAGTGTAAACGAGGGGTTATTGTTTATTGGAATGGCTAATGATCATGTTTTTGGGTTACAAGGTTAATGTAACTTAATTAAAATAAATAATCTTTTGTAAAAGGAGATATTTCTTAAAAAATATGTCAGAAGGGAAACGTGAAACTTTATTAGTGTTGTATTAGTAAATCATTGTCGATTAATTAATTAGTTAATACTGTTGTTAGTAAGACGCGTGCTGTAGCAAATATGCGTGCATTATTTAATTAGTCTTACTGGTGCCCTGTCACAACTGGTCGATTGCGTAGAGTCCATGTTACGGAGGCCGAAACCTATGTCAGCTGGCTGAATAACAAATATTATTTTTAGTTTTTGGAACGTCAACGTGGAATGTAACGTATAAGTAAATTGTGTTCTAAATTCAATGTTACATTTTGATTACCATCAGACAATTAAAAAGGTATAGGCAAAATTTGCAAAGGTCACTTCCGAATGATCAACCAATTGTGAAGTGATAGCGTTTCGAAGGTTCGTTTGCGGATTTGGGAGTAATATACCTACACCATGATTTCCCAAGGAAAGTGTGTAGGATCTAAGGAAAATATGCTTTAATAATTATAGATAGAAATTAAAAATGTAACTTGAATTCTTATAAGAAACACCTGACTATCGGTAGATAGTCAGGTGTAAACTAAAATTAATATTAGGTACCAATGAACAGTCATGTTGATGATTCTATAATGTTCATGATTCGTGATATGGAAACGAATCTCCTTCAAAACTCCGTATGCCACAGAATAGAACAGAGGAAATAAACTAGACCCAGACACAACATCTCTTTCAATTTCCTAAATACATCTGAAAGCTTACCCGGTTTCTGTATGAACTTTTTTGTCAGATATTTATTTATTATTTATTATGTCTGGTACAGCTACGAATAGCAGTTAATTATTATTATTTTTTGTACATACAGGAGCCGGGCATATCTCGATTGACACAAGTCGTTTTTCACTGGATATTTGAAGATGATTCATATATACAAGTAGTATGATTGATTGTAAGCTCAATGGAGGAACAGATAAAGCTCATACTGCTTTGCGAAAAATACGTACCGGTCCCGTGGTGTCCGTGGCCTGGTAGAGCTGCCACAATAACGTCTTATTAATTACATTAGCAGCACCATCCGCGCACGTGCTTTAGACGAGTGATATCGTGCTCTAAACTAGTGCAGGAGTCAACGGCCCAATTACTTTGAAATGTTTTATACAAAATATTACAATATGGGATTACTTGTATGTTTTATGTATTAATGTACACATATGAATGGCACTATAGCTCAACAAAACATTGTAACAACAACGTATCGAAGGACCAACCGTTAGTGAGGCTACATGCCCATCGCCCATGTGTACTTACAATTATCCTCTAAAATAATAATCATTATTACCACGTTTTAAAACAAGTCTATTTCGTCAAGTAATATTTTGTATATGTGTTTGCATCAAGTGTTCAATAAAAAGCGTGTTAAAATATTCATAACAATGAGGACGTCACACTGTATTTTGGTTGTCCCTAGTAGATGATATGAAATCAAATATTCTAAAGGAAGAATGTTAAGAAATAGTTAAAACTTAGAACATATTCGAAGGCAAAACACAGAAAGCAGCTAATTAAAAAATAAACGCACAATATGTAAGCATTAGTATGCTTACATAGTTTTATAGTTATCCAGATTCGATGGGCCGTATTCTTAACCCTTTTTCTGCTATGTACAAATAATTAGGGAACTAATTATAAATTGTACAAGAGAGTAATTTATTTTATACATATAACTCAGCTAAAGGGTTGATTCAAATAATGATTTGTGTTGGCAAATATTAAGATAGTGAATTAATGTTTCTACCGCTAGTATGTGACTAGTACCTAATGTTGAAGAAAAAATATTTTCAAACTAAATATTGTAGTGCAAAGGGACATTTATAGATAAAGAAAATTGTACTTACACTTCTAACATCGCGGTATGGCAATGCGTCATTTTCATCGTTGCCTCCTTCCCTATAAGATATGGTTAAATTAGTCCCACATTCATTTTCTTGCTGGCCATAGACAGCAGTAAGTTAAGGATATAGACTAGTACCTAGTGAATTGAGCTCATATTTAAGTCATATACGAACGTAATGTAATATACGAACCCGGTGGGTATACGTAGATACGCGAGTGCGTGTGAGGCGGCCCCGCCTTGAAGCACCACAGTGGCGATGACGATCAGTGACGTAGTTGTCAGCATGGCCTGCCTCGCCTCGGACACAGTGTTTCTTATAGCCAATGCAAATGACATAGCACCACGTAAACCTACAAATAAGTGATAACACAGTTTTATACAATACTTGCGAGATTTTTTTATTTTATGATAGTTTAAAGTTTTCACTAACACAGTTAATCTTGAAACTCTGCGTACATTAGCGGTAAATGACGACCGCTTGGCGCAGTGGTTCGAGCGTAGGCCGGTCGGCTCACTACACCGGGTGGTTACAGGTTCTATTCTCGTCAGGGTAAATTTCGAAAATGGCATATTCGTAATTTGACCTTGTCTCGGTGTCACTGGGATCGCCCCCAGTCCATTGTACGGTACCCATAGTACAAGCGTTGCTTAGTTTGGGACCATAAAGTTGGTGTGTTCGTCTGGCGATAATTATTTATTTATTTAAATATACATAGGACTGTAGGCGATCACAGTTATGCCTAGAACAGGATAAATTTCAAATCAAATGTATGGCAATATCCTTATTACGAATTACCTGAGAAGAACAGCATGTGCTGGAAATTTATCGGTATAGGCGGATTCCGTCCCAAGTTGAGAAGGAAGGACAGTGGATATATGTTGACAGCGCGCCCAAGCATCGAGGTTATCTGTTATAAAGCTAAGGAAAACTATAGAATAATATGGGTTCTATGACGAATATAAATGTAGCGATCTAGGGCCCGTATTAGTCTGAGAGCGATCTTGGAGATGTCATTCTTATGTCAGATCAGTACAATATAACATTGCAAAAGCGCACTCAAAATCGTTCTCAGACTTGAGATCGCTTTATTAATACAGGCCTAGATAAACTAAGCAGGGTGGCAAATGGAAACAGAATCTCTCCTTACTAAAAAACACTAGTTAAACAATAGGGAAACCCCCGAAAAGGCGATGTGCCATTTTAACTCTTCCAATAGGTTCATGCGTGACATTTCAGACATTTCAGAGCCGCATATTGGCCCAAATGAGTTTATATCACCCCAGATTTAGAGTACAAAATATGCCGCTGGGTAATTTTTAGAGTAATCAATATCCTAAAGGTATGTTTGAGTGTTAAGATATTTTTGAATTATTGGGTACTAGCTGTGCCCACGGACTTCGTCCGCGTAGTATTTAACGTAACAAAAATTTCGGGATTATCGGGATAAAAAGTATCCTATATGTTAATCCCGGTTATAAACTATCTGTGTTCCAAATTTCATTCAAATCCGTTCAGTAGTTTTTGCGTGAAGGAGTAACAAACATACATACATACATCCACACTCACAAACTTTCACATTTATAATATTAGTAGGATTTCTTATTTATGACATACATTATTTTAGTTTCATTTCAGTAATAAATCGCAACCATCCTACCAAACCAACCAGTGTAGCTTTGAATAATCCTACTAATATTATAAATGTGAAAGTTTGTGAGTGTGGATGTATGTATGTGTGATATAACTAGATATCGGTATTTTTTTTATAAGCAGTCATAGAGGATTAGGTACTACATAGTTTCGCAACATAATAAAAGGATACGAATCCAGCGATGATGAACCACGGGTCGAAATGATGTTTGGGGAAAGTGAACATAGACACTCCGATGTACGTGAAGATGAAGTTCTCGGCCAGGAAATTGAGCAGCTCGAACAGTTGCTTGGTGCGGTTCCGCGAGTCCGACGACAGATTGTTGTACGTGTAGTGCGCTTGGCATATGCCGCAGAATAATACTGCTACCACACCTGCAATATACACCATTTTTAATCAGTTCAATTCAATTTGACAGCTGTCTGTTGGAAGCGATTCTCCCTAGGGCTGAAAAGTATTACTTTTAACCCGCTCATCAGGCAACTTCAGACCTATTTACCTGTCAGTTCGCAGACTTCGGCTATGAGGAAAGCGGCGTAGGACATGAGCACGAAGAGCGCGGATTCCAGTAGTGGCCATTCCCGCACGTGAGTGAATTTAGTCATGTGCAATGCGATTAAGGAAAATAGGTAATAAATACTAGAAACAAGCGTTATCTTCTACCTTTTATATAGGTATTCTTACTGTTGGTAAGCAAAGGGGAAATCAACCATAGTACATTGTGATAAGGTCAAGATTTTACCGTCAGTCTCTTGCATATATTTTGCGTTGCAAACCGCCAAATACATGAACACAACTCGAGATATGGTTAATTTTGAAGCGAGCCATTACCAATATGATAACGACGTCTTAAACCGCTTTGAAATACTTGAGGAGCGTATGAGAATTCGGTCGTAACACTAAAATATAGATTTAAGAGGTTTAATTTAACATTTAATTTATTCTAATCATATTCAAATCAGTCATGTGTTATTTTTATCACCTACACAGGTGGATTTAAATTTAAAGGAAGTTCGTGGGACAATTTGAATCTAGAATACATCTCGGCATTTATTATTGACACCTGTAATATAGGAGTGGGGAGGCATTTTCCTTATGACAAATGCATAATGAGTACCAACTGATCGAGGACAAACATTTCAGCAATGTCGATTCTATAGGTAGTACTTATATTATGGCCGAGTTATAAATAGATATGTATTGTATGTATTTACAGAGTTTGAGTCAGAACATCGCTAATTCCACAGCCAGATCTTTACCACTTTACCGGTGTAAATGCAAGTGTATAACTCATAGACCGCTTGGCGCTGTGGTTCGAGCGTAGGCCGCTCGGCTCACTGCACATGGTGGTTGCGGGTTCAATTCCCGCCGGCGCAAATTTCGGAAATGGCCTTTTCGTCATTTTCCCAGGTCTGGGTGTCATTGGGATCGCCCCCAGTCCATTGTACGGGACCATAGTACAAGCGTTGCTTAGTTTGGAACCATACAGTTGGTGTGTCAGTCTGGCAATATTTATTTACACCCCTCGTTTACACTGACGCAATACTTGCCAGTGTGGTGGATTACGCCTGAATCTCCCCTCATCCCCCTCGTATTGTGGAGAGACATGGGAGTGGGACATTAAGGGTGCTAAATTGTTTATATAAAAAGGATATAAATGCTGTCAAACAGCCCATCAGAGCGCCGACGAGTAATGAGAGAGTGAAGATACCAATGAAATCACCGATCGCTCCGAGGAACGCCGTGACCTCAAACCCACCATCCTTCGAGTATCGTAACTCGTAATTTTGTATGGCTCTGGAAAGAAAAAAAAAATGTTGTGCGGTTAGTATTTCGGTTACATATTTACTTTGAAAAATATAATTCAATCAAAAGAACAGTCAACAAAGTAGAAAAGTGACCATAACTAGTTTTGCGTAGCAATTCTGATGTTTCTTTCGTATTTTATTCAAATTTAATATTGTGTAGATGGGTCACGATTCAGTTAAGTTTACTGTAACGAATATACCTACAATTGTAATTAAATGTTTCGAAATTAGGTAACGAATTATAAAGATATTTGTTTAACGAGTTAATTCATTGTAACTCTAAATATGAAGTTTATTGATACAACAAAAAAACTGGTCTAACGAGTTTGATCAGTATGCCAATGTGGGCTGCACATTACCATTTATTTATATTTTAATTCGGAGCACAACAACACCGTGAAAAAGTAAATAATGTAACTCTCAGGTCTATACACACACTGAACAATAAAGAATAGGTAGGTAGGTAAATGTCGTCATACTAACACACCAATCATGGTTCCAAACTTTGCAATGCTTGAAATTTGGGTACTTACCTACCATACATACAATAGACAGGGGGCGATCCCAGTGATACTCAGACAAGAGCAAATGATAAAAAGGGCAGTTCCGTGATTTAGCATGACGGGAATCGAACCCGCATCCACTGCAGTGAGCCGAGCGGCCTATGCCGAACCACTACGCCAAGCGGCCGTCACTTGACCCAGTGTGAACTATTGGATTTTTCGGATGCACCCTATCAAGCTTAAAGCTCAACGAATGGGTAATTAAGTCTACACTCTAATGCCCGAATTAATAAATCGATCTCAAATCTGAGAACAGTCTGAGTACGCTTTAGACATTACATTTTGTACCGGTATGGTATGAACTATGAACATAAGAATTACATTTCCGAGATAGCTCTCAAACTTTAGATCGATTTATTAATACAACCCTAAGTGGAATAAAAACCTATAAAGTGCATAGAAATTATTATTTTTTGACAATAATGACATCAAGGTTTGGCCCTTGACGAGGCCCGGGGAAAATTGAAAATTGCCTTGGAATCAGCACGAATTTAATCTTAAGAAATGATAGGAGGAGTTGGAAGAAAAAATGAATTAAAAGATATACCAACTATAACAAAAAAATAAAGTAGTGGTGGAGAAAAGAGATATTCATCTATGTAGTAAGTACGCGAGAAGTTTAAGCTACTTCCTTGTATGCACTTATTAGGTGGGATGATTCGTCATCCTTATTACGGTGTAAGAATCTAAAGTGACGTACACAATAAACGAACCGCCCTAATGTAAGATTAAGATAAGTAAGATATTTACCCGCTAAGTACTAAAGCCACCGCGTCATTCAGAACGCTTTCACCGAATATCATTGCATACAAATTAACGTCCACCTGTGGAAATATTTGTACATTAAAAATGTATTATAACCTAAGATGGCCATGACAGATGAGTGGAAAAGACGTGTATTGAATGCGGAACTAATAATCGACATGAAACACTTTATACAATGAAATACACTTTCTTTTTTGTCATATTCATTAGATAAGATAAATTGTCCATAAAGATTATAGTGTACATCACGGCCTACGAGAAGCGATACGCAATGGTATTAGTGTTAGGGTTGAAGTCAGTCACCGCCGGGCTGGCCAACAATTGGGCGGCCAATTTACAAGTCGGTGATTCAGTCTGTGTCGGAATCCAAAATAAAAATAAATGAATGGGAATTATTAAATCAACTAATTTAATTAATATACTCCATTCATTTTCGTATCGGTTTTCGTTAGCCGTGGTATAGGTAGATAAATTATAACAAATCTATACAAATAAATAAATAAAATTGAAGTATCTGTATGTAATATCAAAGTAATAAAGCTTTTTACTAAATTCATTATGAAAGAATATACGGTAGGTACTTATAGAACCCAAACCCATTAGAGGTAAGACCCGAGGATATAAAGATGGCCAATCATTCAATCACTTCATAAAATGTAATTGTGTTTTTTTATCAAAGCCTACAATTCATTATTCTGGAATTACCAGGTAGGCTACGTAACAAGTAACTCGTACAAGAGTTTATCAGTTAAGTATTTTTTTTTTTTTTAATCTGAGAAAATGATTATTTACTTTGCCAGATCACATGCATACTTAATTTCTGTGTAAGTACACATACGTTAGAATGTTTACGAAGGTGACAATTCTTTAACCACTGATAACCCCTCCGTAGGCTTTGATAAGAGATTGAACATCTTGCGTTGTCTTCAACATTGTGCTTCCCATCAACTACCAAGGTGTCATTTAAAAACAGTGCAAACTACATAATTTACACCTTTATTCTAAGGATATAAAACTGTTTTTACAACACTCTCACAGCCATTCAGTTATTAATAACTTAGGAGGAGATACTCAACTATCAATAAGGATAAATGTCCTCAGATGTAGGTATATTTTTACTGGAATAAACAAGTCAGCCTTTTACTGGAATTAACAAGTCAGCCTGTGTAGACTTTGAGTATAAAAATATGCATAATTATTATGTTTTTCCAGAGAATAACTGCATACCTCTATGCCAAATTTAATTTTAGTACATACATAGGGGCCGTTTTTACGTGATGCTTGGACAAACGAACTAACAAACAAACTCGGTTTCACATTTATTATTAACTAGCTGTGCCCGCGATTTCGTCCGCGTGGAATTTAATTGACAAAGTTTCATACAAACTTTCATGCCCTATTTTATCCCCTTGGGGGTGGAATTAATCAAAATCCTTTCTTAGCGGATGCCTACGTCATAACATCTACCTACATGCCAAATTTCAGCCCCATCCGTCCAGTGGTTTGGGCTGTATGTTGATAGATCATTATGTCAGTCAGTCAGTCACCTTTGAGTTATATATATTAAGATAGGGATTAACTTACCTTCATTTGCGAGAATATAGCGAGAACGGTCAACGGATCGGTGGGAGAAATGAGCGCGCCAAAGTACAGGGTGTCTAGAAAAGTAAAGCTGCTCGCCAAGGAGGCCGGCATGAGCTGCACGCACCCGTACATTAGAGAACCAATCACGAGCGCTGATAGCGCAGTGCCGACCATCGCAAACGTCAATATCGCACCCAAGTTGCGGAAGAAATATTTCTGTAAAATTACACCATGTCAAACTAGGCAGTAGACGGATGAATTCTTTAATGTAGAAAAAATAAGATAGCCCAAAAAAGAAGCGAAGCTTTGCAGTAGATATTATATATATTATAAGTGGCGTGCATAGGGTTTTGATAACGCGTAACGCGTTACGCGTAACGCTTTTCACAGTTTTAGTGCCCGGGCTGGGAGCGCCCTGAACGTCCGTAAAGAAGCTTCGCTTCAAAAAATTAAGATGTGGTAATCTCAAACAGCTGTTAGGTAACCTGGCAAATGCCGTATATGGCACTTGAGATTTGGATATGACTTGTGCGTTAGAGGGAAAATTTATACAACCCTATAACATCAGTCATCTGTTTACTTAGCTGGAACCTTGCCATCCGGCATCTGTGCTGTTCAAATGAAAGGTTTATTTTATCAGTACCTAAGGTATAGGGTAAAAAGTAAATATCAAAATGCTCACCCTTTTGAGGCAATATCCAGCGTGAAATATGATGGGCGGTAAGATAATATTAAAGAATATCTCTGGGTCAAATGTGGCTTTCAGATCTATTTCATTTTGTTCAACATTTACTATTTCGCCTCTAAAGCTATATGCGTAAGTCTTATTCGGTACTGGAGCATCTGTATTAAAAATAAAGTAAATGGTATTGGTTATGCAAAACTATTCTAACTTGCCTGCTGAATAACATAAATAGACTTCTACTTAGACCAAAGTGAAAATATTTTTTTTTTTTATATTTAAAATATTTCCAAATTGTCTCTCAAAGAGGCATGGCATTCAGGGTACATGTGGTATTCCATAAACCAAGGATGATGAAGGTGATCAACAATGTTTCTTCACCAGAAACAGTAACATTAACAGTTGATTCCAAAATACCTGTAGAAATAGAGGTCAATCATAATACAAATCTTTAAATGCTACACACTGTATTCTTATGTTAATTATTCTTGTACCATAATCTGTTTTAGGTGGTAAAAGGAAATCTTATAAAGCCTTGCCAACGAACCTCCAGGTGAGATTGGTATCTTGTCAGGGAAGTGCAGGCGTAACATGTCGGGTGGCACAGACAGATTGTATGAGGTGTCTGGTGCTGGGTTGACATTGATGTATGTGACTTGGTTTGTACTGCCTGCATAGCGAATTATCGCTCCCACTATTAGCCCTGTTGAACAAAGAGGTTTTTAAATATTATTTAAGCCTAATAATCCTATATGATAGGTGTTATCATTTTTATTATTTCTATTGATGTGTAACATAAATAAAAGTATGTTTATAATAAATATTTGGTATTCAGTACATTTATATCCAAATAAAATGATGACTCAAATCATTATCAGTAGGCTATTATTTAAACTAATAATTGAACTTTAGTAGTTATATTTGACTACCTGATGCAATTGAATCCACTTTAGAAGTACATAAAACCGGTTATCATACCAACAAAATAATTGACCAAATAGTGGAGGTAGTATTTACGTATTGTAAAGGTATATTTCAAGGTCTTGAGCATTGTACTGTAAGATGATCACATGACAAAGCAAGTTATCAAAACTACGTTTATGTATGACTATCCATTTTACCGTAAATAACCGCTAGTCCTGTCTCATGCAGCCAGCTGACTCGGCGATGTTTAAACACCCAAATAGTCAGCACAGTCAGCGTTAATAGGCAGGTATATATCAATAGATTCAAGCTGTCTATACGATGCAATAGAGTCGCTTTGGCGTCCAGCGCAATATCCGTTCCAGAAGCTTGACATACTGCCACAAAATTTAAAAGGAAATACACGAAACCGACGTAGGAATTCATGATTTTCTTCGAGCGTAATGAAAATAAAGTAATGTCGTCACATCACAAATTTAATTGCTATCCCAGTCTTAAATATATTTAAAAAATTAACACTTTAGTTTTCAAACAGATATTGATTATTATGAAAGTATGCTCCGCAATACGTAATAAGATTATTGGTCGCAGAAAAATTCTGGAATAATGGTCAATACTAAAATACTCGACCTTTTTTTTTTTTTTTTTTTTTTTTTTTTTTTTTTTTTTTTTTTTTTTGAATTGACTATATGTTGTTGGCCAGAGTGGCCATAACAACTTCACCCGGACAGAGGGCGAGCGCAAGTGCGCTCCAGCCATAGAATACTCGACCAACATCGACCAACAGTAAGTAAGTAAGAAGTACAGTAAGAAACTAAGCAAGATGAGATGACAGCTGACTGCCAGAAAGTTTGGCTCTGTGGTTTGGCTTTGGTTTTAGTTTTACCCAAGAACTTTATACATAACACTAATAATACAAGCATCTTGGTTTTACCCGACCTTATACTGACATTTGAAATTATATTATCTTCTTTAGTTTGAAGGAAGTTTTTCTTCCAGATTTCTAGGTAGGTAGGTAAGTACTGGCTAGTCTTTGCATTTCTTATGTGCACGTGACGTATGCATGCATACCTACCTGTAAACCGACTAAGGGCCTGTGCACACCACGTTTTTTTCCTACAGAGCAGATGTTTGTCGTTTGTATCGATATCGATACCCACGCGCGTTAGCATCGCGTCTGTATCGCTACAAACGCGCGTCGAAGGCGCGTTCAAAATACGTGATGTGCATAAGTAAGATAACAGTTCCGGTAGAACATAGTTTTTTTTTTTTTTTTTTTAATCTTTATTTATTAGGGATTTTTATCCGAAAGGATATGTCAACCCCATCGTAACCTTACACTAGTTAAACATAAATAAAATCTTACAAACATAGGTAGAAAGTAACAAGACAAACAAAAGTAACTTATAGAAACTAAAAGTAAAACATATAAAACAAAAAAAAAAATTGCAATCCTAAGCCGAACTAAAAAAAAAAAAAAAAAACACTTCAATACACAATCAAAATAACAAAAAAAATAGGAATTAAATCCGAGCCTTACCTACTAATTATGTGACAAGTTTTAAGGGGGTTGTTCATGGGAAGCTGCAACTAACTTATACATTGCCACTGCCACATCGGAATACGGATTATACAATGCACACTGTACGAAACCCACGTCAAGGGCATTAATCCTAAATGTTTTCATGAGCGTCTCTCTTTGAACGCGGTTCTTTTTACACTCCATTAGTAAGTGTTGCACATCATCTAAAGTTCCACATACATCACAATTCGGTGAATCCGTCTTTTTCATTAGATGTGTAAACTTCCCAGATGGATAGTGGCCTGATCGAATCCTAAAAGCTAACTTAATACAGGTTCTTTTTAGATTTATCTCCCCGAACCACGGTTTCCGAAAGGGTTCACTCTGTATGGTCTTATACCAAATTCCCTTCGTTTTAGACCGCTCATCGAAGTATTCTTTCCATTGTGAGAAGCACAGACTTTTGTATTTCTGAAGATTCTCGGAGTAATAAGGCATTACATTTGTTTCTCTACCGGTGGAACTAGCTAATTTTGCAAGTCGGTCAGCTTCTTCATTTCCCCATAAACCAATATGGGCTGGTAACCATTGAAGCATCAAATCCTTCCCGCATTGACAGAACTCATAGATTTTTTGGAGTACATTGTAGGCTATCGGTACACCTCTGTGCCCAGAGGCGCAACGAGCCAAGTGCTGGAGTGCACTCTTACTGTCAGTCAAAACGACTATTTTCCTCGCATCACAAGATCCCGCATATATCAAGGCTTCGGAGATAGCTATAAGTTCCAATGACATAACTGACAAATTATTATTAATTTTAAAACTCCCAGTAATTGTTTTATTTGGATCAAAAAAAGCCGCTCCACGACAATCTCCATTTCTAGAACCGTCAGTAAAAATTTTGCACCACCCATCATATTTTGAACTCAATTCCTGTATTACGTCAGCTTTTAGGTTATTAACCTCATGGCTGGACTTAGCACCTCTTACTGATTCTAGAGTAGTGCGAATGCAACTTTTAACATCAATTCGCGATACCCATATCGGTAACGTAAACATATCAAGAGGAGAATTCGAATAAATTTCCGTATCTTTCGTGCCATCATATGTTTTGATCAAGAGTGGTATTTCCTTTTTAGTCCAATAACTAGTCAAGCAAAGTTCACTTAGTTCAGCCAAAAGGTGTATTGTTACATTGTTAGATAGTGAAAACGATTTAAGGCAATACTTATATGCAAGATACAACCGCCTTATATGTAATGGTGGTAGACTCAGCTCACTTTCCATGACATGAATTGGGGAGCTTTTGATAAACCCTCCTACAATTCTTAATGCTTGATTCTGAGTTTTATCTGATTTAGCAATATTCGTTTTAGCACTATTTCCCCATAAAAATCCCCCATAATCTAATCTACTCCTTATAAGAGATATGTATAGCCGACGCATGTGTTTTGGGTGTACCCCCCATGATGGCCCCGCGAGAACCTTAAGAATATTTAGGAATTTTGAACATTTTTCTCCCACCTCATTTATGTGCTTCCTCCAAAGCAAACTTCTATCCAGCCAAATTCCTAAATATTTTACACAGTCCGCAAAAGAAATTGGCTCTTCATATATTTTTAAAGTAGGCAAAATTCTCCTATGGCCTCTACTAAAAACACAAAAATTGGATTTGTTTGCTGATAATTCTAGGCCAAGTTCATCTAATATCCTGAGAACGGCATTTATGACTTGTTGAACCTGCAATTCAGAAATCTTTAGATCTTTATTACAGTAGTAAATAGCGAAGTCATCGGCATATTGTGAGATACGTACATCCCTAACTTGCATTAATTTACAGATTTTATGTGTTGCGATATTAAACAATAAAGGAGATATAGGGTCTCCTTGTGCCAGACCTTTGGCTGTCCATCTCGTAAACATTGTATCTCCATTCTCCGCTTTAATGTTTAGGTGGCGTTCACTTAAAAAGTTCCACAAATAGTTACAAATTTTACTACCCACATTAAGTTCATCTAAAATGCAAACTACTTTGTCAATTAGGACGTTGTTGTACGCATTCTGAATGTCTAAGAAACACGCAAGAGTAGGAATGTTTTTTGATAGACCATTTTGGATATACGACACTAGCCTTACTAAACTATCCATACAAGAATGTGCTTTTCTAAATCCAACAGTATACGGAGATAATACATTTGATTTTTCTATTTGCCATTCTAAGCGTTTCAAAATCATTAAATGGAATATCTTACAGACACATGACATGAGTGAAATAGGTCTAAATTTTGCAATGGGTTCTGATGTACCCTGTTTAGGTATAGGTAGGACTGTAATATCACGCCACTGATGTGGTATATTGCCTGACCGAAATATGTTATTGTATAAATCAAGTAGAAATTGTTTAGCACTTCCTGGTAAATTATATAACATCGAGTAGGAGATCCCATCTGCTCCTGGCGCAGTGTCTTTTTTCCTCAAACAGTTCTCTAGTTCTACTAAAGTGAAATCTGACTCCAGTAACTCATTCATTGAGCTAAACATCGGGGCACGATTAGCCACAGAATCAGGTGTGAGTGATTTCAGCAGTTGTCTTTGTTGCTCCAAAGATACAAAACTCCTACTCTGTCTTATTCCTTTCACCCAGCGCATGCGACGCCACATATCTGTCGCTGTTACCTGTTCATCTATAGAATTATAGAAGAGTTGACGGCTTTTATATTTAGCCTCTCGAATCAGACTTTGAGATATTTCTCTTTCCCTTTCCAAATTATCTAAGTTGCCTGGAGTAGGGTTACGACGAAACTTGGTAAGTGCTAATCTCCTTTTTGCTACTGACTGTGACAAATTTTGATTCCAATAATCCCGAGGTTTAAAATTAGCTTCCGGGTCTGTACAAATTTTAACCACTGGGACGCTGAGATCAATGGCCTGATTTACAAATTTTAAAAATAAGTTATACATTAATTGCACGTTATTGTTAAAAGATTGATTTTGAATACATGTAAAAGATTCGTCAATACTGGTGACAAAAATACCCCATTCAATCTTCTTATAATTCAGTTTTTTAACAAAATTCCGGTCACAACCAATGCTCGTGCTAATTATGATACACAAATGGTCGCTCCCTATATTTTCACTTAGTACTGACCAATCATAGTTAATGACAATGTCTGATGAAATGAACGTTACATCGGGAGATGATTGCTGCAGAATACCATTCACCATTCGGACACGAGTGGCTGAACCATCGTTAGCAGAGATAAATCCATTCTGTAGTGCTGAATCTGCCAACTGTGCACCTCTAGCATCCGTCTTGTGAGACCAATTGCTATGATGTCCATTAAAATCCCCCCCTACAATAGTTTTTCCGGAAAACAAGGTAAATATCTCATCCCATTCAGAAGTAGCTGTCTGTACCGATGAAGGACAATAAACTGATACCTAAAATATTTTCAATATTTCTACAATTAAACACTTTAACCTGAAGTACTTCTATACCTGAGTTACTGATAACTACAGGGATAACACAGCATCGAATAGACTTATGCACAATAATCGCCACTCCACCATAAGAATCATGTCTATCTTTCCTGTAGATGTTGTACCCAGTAATGCTTATGTTAATCTCCGGATTGAGCCAAGTTTCGCTAACCAAAGCGATATGAATTTTCTCTTGATTTAATAGTTCTCCAAAACTTACCAGCTTAGGCCTGAGACTTTGCGAATTCCACTGCATTATCTTCAAAACGATATCTTTACCTGATCTATTATCCATAATGAAATAATCCCAAAATCTTCTCAAAAATTATACCTCCCGAAAACATGTTCATGAAAAATACTTTAACTTCCTCAAAAATTACTCTGACTACATCTATAACTTTTTCTTCTACTGACTTCTCCGATGCAAAGATCCTCTGTATTTTCAGCATAACTCGTCTAAAATGGCTTCTCTCTTTTTTCTCTATATTTTCGGTACTCTTGTTTCCATCTTTATTTACAGCAGGCTCCTCCCATTCCCTAGTTACCTCTTCTACTTTTTTAAAGTAACCTTTTTGCTTATTGTTGTTCCGTATTTTTTTCTGTTTCTCTAATACATAGCTTCCCAAATCTGCGTCTTCTTCTTTAGAATCAACTACCGCATTGTGGTGTACGTCAGCTCGTATAACTATATCTCCATGTATTTCCTCTGCATTAGAAGTTGATTGTTTCCTAACATCCACTGACGGACGACTACAAAAGCTATTCAAATCCGGTGCAGGTTCTCTTTGCCCGTTTTTTAACATCTGTTCTATAGCTTTCTTATATGTTATTCCTTCCTTGCTCATTATAATCCGAATATTCTTTTCTTTTTGGAACTCGGGGCAAATTTTGTCTAACACAAAATGGGACTTTTTACAATTAAGGCATTTAACGTCCTTAATTTCACAGTTTGAGTGTTCACTGCTCCCACATTTAGGGCATAAGATCTTCTTTGTAGGACAGAATTTAATAAGGTGTCCAAACTTCCAACATCCAGAACATTGGGACACCGGAAAAACGTATGGTTCTACCTTGATTCGACATCCATATGCCTTTACATACGACGGCAAGGTGGTGTCTTGAAAGCACACTCTTACTGACTCACTTTCTGTCCATTTACCCGCTTCGGCCATTCTTTTGAGTCTCTTGACGGACATAATTTTGCAGACGCATTCCAAACTCTCCATTAATTCCTCTTCTTTCATGTCTAAATCAACACCTCTAATGAGGCCATATACCATTCTAGTCTCAAATGTCTTGTGACAACGATAACCCAATTCTTCAAACTTCTTGCAATTCAGTAGTTTCTCTGCCTCGTCATAGGACTCGAATTGAATAAAGACCTTATATGACGATTTATAATTAATTCTAGATATACCTTGAATATTCTCACTTCTTAGTAGTTTTGCCATGGCCATTTGTTTTGGCAGCTCGTTTAACGAAACCACACAGACTTCGTGACTTTCTTCTTTCTCCTTCATGATGTTTGAAATTTTTCCGTCACCTACCGCCTGAGTTTGCGGATCACTTCGTAACAGCCGCTTTGCCTTTCGTCTTGTTACGGTAGTAAAACCTTCCTCACTACTCTCAGTCTGATTCTCGCGCTCTTTCCTTTTCGCTCGTTGACACTCCGGCTCCATGTTTGCAACATCTCGTCCCGCCAAACTATTGAGTACACGTTCACATTGGTTTAATATTTCCGTATCACTTTTATAACCCTCCCCCGTTAAGTCCGTCTCGCTGTTATCACTATCCATCACAAATTACATTGAATATAGTAAAAAAAAAAACAATTGCGCAATAGATAATGCCTAACACGCGCGCGCACCAAACGACGGCTCGCGTGAGACGCAGGACATAGTTGAACTATGTAAAACAATGTTACAAGGTAGATATCAGAATTTTTTTAATGTCAGTATTTGCTTACTTATTTCTTAGGTACCTACCTGCGTACTTTCACATTCCGTTTCACATAGATATTAAATATTGAAGAATGTTTACTGTATCGCCATTCAGTTCCCAGGATTCTAGATTCCTATAATTCTAGGGAAGTAGGTAGTTAATTCGTCGTGTGACTCTTTACACTCTTACATTTCTATCAGATTCACAGAGTAGGTACTTTTGATTTCTTTCTATAAAGCGTTGAAGTTAGATAGGTTGTAGGTACCTATTTATTTATTCGATCGTAAGTCTTTACTTACTATATCCTTACTAATTCCTAATATTATTCCTAATATTATTCCTAATATTATAAATGCGAATATAACTCTGTCTGTGTCTGTATGTCTGTCGCGCTTTTACGCCAAAACTACTGAACCCATTTAAATCAAATTTGGTACACAGATAGCCTAGAGCTTTAGAAAGGACATAGGCTTTTTAATGCGAAATAAAGGTTTTAAGGGGTTGAAAGGGGGGGATGAGAAGTTGTATGGAAGTATCGTCATTTTTAGAGCTAGAAGCTTGAAAGTTATTTTTTAGTCTGTTGATTCGATATAGGTAAATAAATATGACATTCAAAGAATGGTAACAACCTGCTTTAAAACTAACTGGTCTTAATGCTGGTTTTTCATTAAAGTCCACCTAGTTAATTGTACTTACTTAGGAATGCAGGGGGGGGGGGGGGGGGCTAATCACAGATGATAGATGACGAAAGGCACGTATAAATTGCATTGCAACCTTGGCGCGTTGAATGAGAATATTTACATTTTACGACCTATAATATAAGTAGTACGAAATTTTATTTATTCAGGGGCCCAACTCTGTTAACCGCGGGCGTCTCGATCGACTCGTAATACGTCAAAACTGACGTATCGCGTGACGTATGACCTCAGTTTTGACAGTTTTCCTATAGATAATCTTTCAAAACTGACACAACCAGATACGAATTGCGAGTCGATCAAGACGCCAGGGCCCTAACCACGCTAGCTACTCAAATCGTAATAGAAAAGCAAACGCTCGCGTTAACGTTTCTAACGCTCCGCTTTTGACGTTTTGCTGACACCATACCATATCAATGTCATCAATGTTTGAAACGTAATCGCGAGCGTTTGCTTTTCTATTACGATTTGAGTAGCTAGCGTGGTTAGGGCCCAGGTTAGCAGAGTTGGGCCTCAGTTTACATTTTAACTTTCGTACTAGGTAGGTACTTACCTACTCTAGTGCAACCACATTTCGCGAATATCAATAGGCTCTACCTAATGTAGGGGGCGAGCCTAGAAGAAACGATTTTATCATCCTAAAGGCGTGCCTATTGGCATTGTAGTACCTATTAGGTATGCACACTCCTTCAATGCGAGAATCAGTGTTATTGATCAAGGAAATAGATATTTATTGTAAAATATTTAAACAAACAAAACTTCCTATTCAAACCTTGTCAAAACTTAAGGCCGACACGATTGTGCGTACCTACTGATACCTACTTACATACAACAAGTAACAAAAACATCATGTATAAATTTATATTTTTATTTGCGATTTTATCCGTGAGTTATGTTTTAAGTTTTTCTAAAGGCTACTCTAATAGTAGTTTATTATTTTTTCCTTGACACCAGTAATAGGTAGGTAGTGCCTCATCTCATCGTGATAGGTAGGTAGATATATACAATTCCGGTGTCCGTGTGTTCGTAGGTAATTCATATCATCAGAAAGCGATTGTTCGATTTTGATGATATTTTTACGTTACTTATTGGGTCACCTGGAGTTAGAGGATTCGATCCCGAGATCCCGATACTCGGGATCCCGGGATCCCGGTCGAATTTTGGTCCCGAAAATCTCGGAATAAAATTTTACAAATCCCGGGATTTTCGGGATTAAAAAAGGAATAAAAAGTCAGTAAGAGGTAGTAAAAATGTTGCATAGAACGAAACGCACTTTCATCTATTTGACGTTTGAAAAAGCACTTATAGATTTAAAATCTAAATGTGCAATTTTAGCTTCTAAATTGAAGAAACACTTATTAAATCGCATAAATGATCGCCGTAGAAATTAGTAAAGGGCGTAATAAATTAATTACAAAACTTTTATTAACGACTCCTTTAACTTTCATCGAGCCCTAACGCGCTTTTTTAGCTTCGCATATATGTGCAACAAACTAAGAAGTAGGCTTGGGGATGAAACGCTGGTTGCATTATTATTTCTTAGATTTTATTTTCGCTATCAATAAGTAAGTCTGGTAATATTAACCTAAGTACCTGTATTTGGTTAATTAATTTAAAGTGGGATAATTGATCTCTTTAGAATAAGTACGAGTATCAGAACGTGTTTATTATGGGTTCACATAAGTGAGTCTAAGCGGATTGTTTTGAAAGTTCACATTTTATTATTAAAAATTATAAGCAGAAGTACTAGTTCCATTATTTTAAAATAAATTAGAAATATAATTTTCTACTTTTTACTAACACTACAATCCTGGGATTATCCCGGGATCCCGGTATTGTCTGTAGATAATCCCGAAATCCCGGGATCAGAAAAATGGGCCGGGATCGAATCCTCTACCTGGAGTGCTCTTAGCTATAGTTGCATCCGATAGGTGCCGCTGTTGTCGACATCCAGACAATAAAATCTACGCTAGCAAAGTTGTGGGCAAAAGCTGTACCTATTCTCCAACCCACTTATTAATAAACGTGGTTTAGCGGTTGTATAGTTAAACCATGCTTTGTCTTCTTCTTTCGAATGTCATATTACTGATGACAGAACGAGATAATTCGGTGTGTAACTATTCACCTACTATACTTACTTCGTTTATTAAAAAGGGGTAGGTAAATGTCGTGCGTACCTAGCTAACGTCGGTGAGTGATTAGCAACTCTTAAGTTACTACTTACCTATTTTTAGTACAGAAAGGTTAAGATAGTCCTATTCTCTTCTATCCCCACCAATCTGTGGTACTAAAAAGATTATGATAATAATTATAGAGCTCATGAAACTTCATTGCGCGATAGATTAGATTGCACAATATTGTTCAATTCTACGTTTATTGTAGGAACTTTCCTGCTACCTTTAATGCCGACGGCTGAACTTAATGCTTCAAAGTCAAACTAGTTTAGTTTAACTATTATTTCCACAAACCATTAATGACTGTGTTTTATTGTCTTGTCTTCATCGCGTGATCCTAATTCAACGGGCTGCATCATTTCTGCGAATCTTTTGATCATTTTCTGTAAGGTACCTTAAGTAAGTTCTGTAAGGTAAGGTAAGTAGGTATACTTTTTGTTGGTACCTACCTACCTACGTACAATTGAGCATTTCGTAGGCAAAAGCGTTATTTTGTTGACTCATTTGTTTTCACATTTCTCGGTTAATAATAGGTAGTTAATATAGCTATGTCATTATTTTCCACAGCGCATCATTTCTCTTTCAGCTTGTAGGTAGGTAACAATTACCTATAGTTAAGTATACGCCTCTCCTTTTTCACCAGCCACCTTTCAGATGTCATATAGGTATCTGGTCTACCTTTCACTTTACCTCCTTAACCGTTCTTTTGCCTCTCTGGTCCACCTGTCCTTATATCTTTAGTAACTAGTAATGAACGTTGTAAAAAAGGGTAATCCAGTTGTTCAAACTGGTTTTTCCACATTATAATGAATGCAAATGCCTGATTTGCAGGGAGGCCCTGTTCCATTGGAACAAGGAAAGACAGGACCCTAAAATTATGCGTTACTATAATGACTGAGTTGAAGTCGATGATCGGAATTGTGGTATTCCCTCTGCTTGACACACAAATGGAATTACGCTGAATATTGAATGAAATAAACATGAATAATTACAGCATGAATAATGAGTAATATTAGCGTTTACGATGTAGAGACGTGCGTGACTGTACAATGTAAGTATGTATTCGTACCAGAAATGCATGGGTGTGTACAATAAACAAAATTTATGGAAAAAAATAGGTTTTAAAAACAAGCTTTTATTTGATTTCCCTAAAAAGAAGAAAATAAACATTAAATTAAATCAAACCAATCAATTTAGTACATGTATGACACAATTTATTAAATGATATACTTACTTAAAAGCTTGTTAGTTTTCGTGTTCTCCTCAGCAAGCCCTTTCATTTGATACCCATACTGTGGTAGTGAAGAAAAAATAACTAATCCGCCATCATGGATGATCCGCCATATTGGAATTATAAAGTCGTCACATAGCTAAGCTTGCATTGTCATCCAAAATAAGTGTGTAATAGTACATTGTTACACGAGTGGTGAAAGTGACTTATTTAGGCCCGAGACGGGGTTTGGCGCGCGAGCTTAGCGAGGGCGCTAATAGTTCGAGGGACACAATAAGTCTTTCACCCGAGGTAAGCACTGTGCTTTTCATCACGAATACAAGGAAAGTAAAATTAAAAACAGGATTTGGCTAAAGAAATAATACAAGGAAGTATGAACAATACCCTACAACTCTAAAATAAAAATAAAGATCGGATTGCCGCCTATTTTGTTTTTTTTTTCGTTGGCCGGTCAACTTCATTATTTAGCCATTATTTTTCATTTTCATCTTTAAATATTTTTCCAAATCTATGTTATTTTAAAGAAATTGTTGAAATTCAATTATAATTAAGTCATTTAAAAATATATATTCTTTAATTAATACTTAACTTTATGTTATTTCAATTTTACATCGTGCTGTAATTGAGTGACTGTAGAAAAAGTTTGAACACGGTTCCATAGAAATGTGAAAATGGAACTTTTTTTATAATTTGACAGCTGTCAGTTGAAAGCGACTCTCCCGGGCCGGAAAAGTATTTCTTTCAACCCGCTCCTCAGGCAACTTCAGACCTACTTTCAGAGTATGAGTAATGAAAACCAAATTTCAGCTTAATCGGTTAACTGACGTAAAATTCAGTTGCAAGATTCCACACGTACAAATATACATTTCAGGTTAAAAAAAAATGCAATGATGATTATCGATGGGTCGAAAAATCGATTGAAATTTTTTAAATGATGGGGTTTTAATGACAGGCTTTTTGTGTTCTAGTTTTAAATTTCTTCGGTTGATTTAAAAAGCAATCTGGTGCCTTCGCGTGTTCTTGTTTACGCACTAAAACAACAAATACTTTTCTAAGTTTTCTGGTTCGTGGTGAGGCGTTATGAAAGTTTTCGCTGAAAATCTTGAGAAATGTATCTACGGGAGTGTATCCAATACCAGTCAGTAACTACCTATTTATTTCATGGTTATAGGTATGTAGGTAAGGTACAAATTATCAAACGAGTTTATTTATCTTGTCTTGTGTATTTAATTTAGCCGTCGCCGCTTTGCGAGTAGAGGACGTCTTGTCTTTTTAATCTTATTGCTATAAACTGCATCATGTTTTTGTAGTGTTACTACCTAGGTATATCAAGTATAAAACCAGGATATTGTCTAGCTGTATATTATATTCGAAGGTACCTAGTTCTTTCGCTACCAACGAAAACAGGCACAATAAAAAGTGAGCAAACAAGTGTAATGCCGTATGATTAAGCAGTAACCGTAGCCTATAGATGCTGGCAATATAAAAGGCACGTTCCCGACCTGAACGGGTAGTGGGACAGAGGGAGGGGAAAGGGCTGCCGGCTCTTTTGCTCATCATACGAAACACAGCTAAGATAGCAAATTTAAGCTGATCTTCTGTGAGCGGGTGGTACCTGGGGCAAACCAGTCCGTAATTAAATGAGCTGTAGTTAATTACCTTAATATACCTAAGATTTTAAGGATTGTTAGTATTAAAAAAAAACCTTTTATTACTCAGTAGGTCCACCGATAGACATTTAGGTAGGTCTTTTCATTCTACATCTTTCTGTAAATTACAAAAAACAATACCTACCTACCTAAGAGCTTTTTTATCTTTAACAAGATGTAAATGACCTTGTCTAAAGGTTACTGTATCACCGACCCTAATTTTTTGATGTTTTATTTTAATTATTTTGTGCACTGCTTCAAAAATATAATTAAATAGGCATTTTTATTTTATTAATGTGAATCTGTTTTATTGTGTTGAACACCAAAATGAGTTAATAATAGTATTTATTTGATTGTTAATTAAAAAAGAAAAAGAGGGCTTTTGAATGCCGTCGAATATGTAAATCCCATAACACCGATGCGTTCTTGATTCGATGCGTTGTTGTTCTGATGCGAAATGGGGGGTTTACCACGTACGTACGTACTATATGAACACCTTAAAAGGTACTTGAAGTAGTCTCTTTTATGGGATGGATTTAAAGGAACCCACAAAAATGTTTTATTTTAATGATGCACGATATTTTGCGTGGCGGCTAGGCCTGTATGAATAAGTCGATCCCAAGTCTGAGAGCGATCTTGGAAATGTCATTCTTATGTCAAACCAGTTCAAAATGACATATCAAAGCGTACTCAAGACCGCTCTCAGACTTGAGATAGATTTGTTAATACGGGCCCTAATAACTCCATGTAAGTATATTAGCTGAACGTTTCCGCTAGGGCCGTTGCTTTAAAATTTATGGTAAGATTAACGCAAGATTCGATTTTACCAACAAACATAAAGCAATTATAATACCAGAATATTGTTTGTAGTAGGTACGTACCTACCCTACCTACGTCATCTTTGGCATTTACTAAAGCGGCAAATATCGTGCACTATATACATAGGAACTTATATTTATATATTCATTGAAACAGGTACCCACGGTGGTTTGCGTATTATTACGACTATGGCAGGTTGGTTGGTAGTGACGACATGTTTTATCACAGCCACCACATTTAAAGTAGAGGTGGTTAACTTCGAAACGTTACAAAGTGCGCGGGAGTTGTCTTGTCAGTGCGCGTTGGTTTTTCGCGCGCATTGCATGTTTACACAGCAAAAAACATTTTTTAATTAGTTTTATATATTCCTCTGTCATTTACAAAAGCGATGTAAAAGACTGTTATATATATTTTTTTAATTTAATTGCCAGTGATATTCAGTGATATTTTTTGAAATTAAGATTATTCTTGTGATATTTAATTTTATAACGATGGAGTTTTATAAACTCGCGGTGTTATTTGCAGTATTATGTTGTGGGTAAGTTAATACTTTGAAGACATTGTACTGCTATAAAATTGTGTTATCATTAATAACCTCCGCAGTAATACTTTGCTAAGAGCTAGTTAAATAGTTATACGTGACAACGAACAAATTATAACGATAACGTCCTCGTTAAGGCGAAGACTATCTGTGTAAGCGCCTATGTACTGTTATAAACAAAATTACAATTGGTAATTAATTCTCCTATAAAAATACATCCATCCTAAAATAGACGAATTATAGCCAAACATATTTTTAATTTTGAGATGACTAGGTATCGGAAATGTATTCGTGACTAAAAATAAAACCTCATTAAATTTGATGAGATGACTATTAAATTATTATTAAATACATATTTTTATGTGGTAGGGAAACTGAACTATTCAAGAAATCATAACAACAAAAAAGTGTGTGAACGATACCTACTTATTTCAAACCAACTTTTTTATTTTAGTACTTACCAAATGTCACGCCTTTTTAAATGACCCTACCTTCTTTTGATTCAGTTGCTGAATTAGGTACTTATAATTTGATTACATTGAAAACGGTGATTGTTACCTGCGGCCATGGGTCGTTTTATTGTAGAACTCTACATTAGTACGAAGGTACCTACATAGTTAACGCAGATTGAGTCGCCCTAATTGTATAGGTACTTAATTATAAATTAACTAGAAGCCCGCCCCGGCTTCGCACGGGTACATTGTGGTTACATTATTGGAGTTTTAGTAAGGATCCCTAATTATTTACAAAATATAATATAGCCTATGTCCCCGGGGGTAGTGTAGCTTCCCAACAGTGAATTATTTTTTAAATCGATTCAGTAGTTTCGGAGCCTATTCAATGCAAACAAACAAACAATCATATCCTTCCGGTATTTGTTAGTAGTCAAATTTTAAAAAGGTCAGAAAACCAGTTGGATATATTTCAGTTATTGACAGTTACATTGAACCAGTCGCGGGTAGTCAGGGCCAAACATCTTACTGTTACTGCGAGTTTGCACTGGTGAAGCATTTTGACCGATTTCTGATGTTGTCTCAATTTTTTGCTGCCAAGTAATAGAGACAAAAATATGTTTTGTGTGTACATTTCACCCACCGCAAACGTAGGGACTAACGTTTGTGTAAAGACTGCTTGGTTTAGTGGTTCGAGTGTACCGCTGGGCTCACTGCTTGCAGCGGTTGCGGGTTCGATTTCGACGGTGTCAATTTCGTATTTCCTGATTGATTATCTGATGTTAATGATTGCCCTTTAACCCTTCATAATACATGTGTATTTCTATTATTTACTAGGGTTGTTTATACAAGAAGGCAGGTACCTAAGTGCGTCTTACCGCAGCGGTTGAACACTGTTTTAATAGGTGTGCATCACAAAAGCTGTATTGAAAATGATTAATTGCGTACAACATGACGATATTTTTTTACGTGATGTATGTTTAATCTTAATAAAAGCGTGGTTTTTATAGCAGGTAATTGTATAAGAGATTTAGTCGTCAAGAGATGTTTTATCACAGAATAAACATAGATGTCATAACGGTAAAGTTAAAATGTTATCAAACAATGGATTATTATCTACGCTTAGATAATTATATTAATCGTTAATACAATTGCACACAATTATATTAGATGCCTTTTATTGTCTGCTCTTGTGTGTCTTTTAAACCAATATCTGTGGCTCGATCTGGCATAACCTTAGCAATAAAATAATGATAGTACCAACATAATCGTATGAAGCAAAACTAACTCAGACCCTCTTTGAAATATATGAAAATAAGTTGCTTATTTTTTCCTAAGTTGAAGCCAACTTAATTTTGGTTTGCAAAGTATTAATAAATTGTCCGCCCGGATGTTGACGAGCCCAGCGGCAGTGGCGACCGACTTGAACGCGAACATGATAAGATTTCGTATCACTTTTAGTGGACTGCGGTACCTATAATGGGTGCTTTGTTGGTCTGTGTTATTATTCCTATCACCGACGACCCTGATTCAACTAACGTTTTTCCTTATGATATCAAGTTTCTTTATTTTCCTCGTATCGATTATTCTGAAAACGAGTCACTAAACGAATCACCTTAAACCGCATTTTTGTATTTTTTGTCGGTCTAGCTAACACACTTCTCCCGGCAACTACTAAATGAATTTCAATGGAAATTGGCATGGCATACAGTAATCTGTATGCTCTGCTTATCGTCCTTTGTTAGGTTAATTAGGGCTACTTTTTATCTCGGAAAATTAAATTTAATCATGGGATAGTTATAAAACTTAACCACGTGAACAAAGTCTCGGGGAAAATAATATAAATTAGTAATAAATACCTACTCGAGTTTTTGTCAAACTTCATGAATTACGAGTTTAACTGGTTCCACATCATTGGATGTGGTGGTGTTCTCTGTGTCCGCCTGGTGATGCTCACATCTTACATTTCAGGAAGTAAATAAATTTCATCTAGGCATAGGCTGCATAATATTTCACATCTGATTGAAAGGTAACTTTCAAATGCATGCTCTTTATTTATAATCATTATATAAGTTCATATTAATACCTATAATAAAGCGACTGGAATTTATTCAATAAAGGTACACTGAAAGCAGCAGTTGGGTATCTTGCGACCTGCAAAAAAGTCACGACAAGGTATGATCGAAGGTTTTACACGCGGAAACTACTTGTGTATTGCATTGACAATGACATAGTTCTGCAAGTTCATTAAATGTAACCTTTGAAGGTTGGTCTTGTTGCTAACGCAGAGGAAGGCATTGAGTTAGGAAGGGAAAGGGCGCCGAAATTTAATAAGTAATGACTTTGACATTCACCGATTTTGAACGGTTCGGTTCTTGTGAACATTTGGATAAATGTAGTCTATTATTCGGGCTAGAACGGGCACCCGCCCATCCTATTTATGTATCTTCATTTAAGTTAGCGGAGGAAAATGAAGGGGTCCTATTGGTCGAAGCGAGCGGGCATGCTAGCCAGCCCGCCCGGGCGGAAGCGGATGGGCACCTTTATAAAAGCGATGTTTAGTACAATAAGCCAATTAAATACTGGGCTGTACAATTGGCCATGCAATTTTTTTACTTAGACGCTAGAGACTAGCGAGCTTAAAAGTCGTGGTGGAGATGTCGCAGCCACATAGCTTAATTCGCCGTTCAATTAACAACCTAGGCACTTAACTAAACAGCGCCGTTCAACTAACTGCCTAAATGATATTCAGCCGTATCGTCTGTTACAACATTTAATAAACTGGCTGGCTAATGCTTAGGCAACTGGTTGACATTTAAGTACTACAAAACTTTTTCAAAATACTACCCAAGCAGAGCGACCCAGATGGGTTTAGGTTAGGGTTATTTTTTTATGACCCCACAAAAATCCCACCCAGCAAGTAGATTCGGTGGATCTAAACAATTTAGTAAAATACCTAATAAAATTATTCCATCAAAGTTGTTTTTGCCGACGCCATATTGACCAAAGAGAATATAATAATAATATCGCCGGACGAACACACCAACTGTATGGTCCCAAACTAAGCAACGCTTGTACTATGGGTACCGCACAATGGACTGGGGGCGATCCCAGTGACACCCAGACCAGGGCAAATTCCGGAAAGGCCATTTCCGAAATTTACCCTGACGGGAATCGAACCCGCAACCACCATGTGCAGTGAGCCGAGCGGCCTACGCTCGAACCACTGCGCCAAGCGGTCGTCAATAATAGAGATATTGACAGTTTGGTGGGTTTCGGCGCTAGGTGGCAGAAAGTAGAACTAAATTGAAATGAACAGGCTAGGCAAGTAATTAAACGTCATCGATCCAAGTCATTTGCCTAGCTGTTTGATCAAATGGCTGAATATCATTCAGGCCACTAGTTGAACGGCGAATTAAGCTAGTTGGCTGCGACAGAGATACTGCTCTAATCGAGTTTGCGTTTTTTGTGTGTAGGTGTATGCTATTAATAAGTCCAGATCAATGTTCCGCCGCAATATTGACCTTTGCTATACTCGTATAGGTAATCCGCATCGTTAAAAAATATATGAATGACATCTTGATTTATAGTACTTCGATTAAATTAAACAAAAATTATAATAACTTTTTTAGTAAGCGGTACAAAAAAAATGGAAACGAGTAAAGTGTATGAGCTTTGTAAATTTTTAATCAATTATGTAAAGTTAAATGCCATAGGACTCGCGTTCTAAAAAACGAAACGCCTTGTAAATTAATTGGAAGTTAATGGATGAAAATTTCTATAAATTTACTTATATTCTAAGATTGTATAACTATACTATAAATTATCATTAATTTAAAACAATAGGTTTGAATATGCATATGGGAAAATGCAAACAATGAAATAACAAAAGCTATTACTTATGTTGTATGAAAATAACATTATTAAAGTCCATTATATGACGTTTATGTTTGTAATTTAAGGTATGGTGCTGAAACCTTGCAACTGTCTAGGGTTACCTTGACGTGTATTTAAAATCTTAAGGAGGTTTACTTTCATATTTATTAATGCATTTGCCCGCTGCTTCGCTACCGTAGATTTTATTTTCTGGCTGTCGTCAACAACGATACCTACCGGGATCTACTATAGTTAACAACCATCCAGGGACTCAACTCTGTTAACGACTATCGCTCGACTCGACTCACATTCAACTCGCAATACGTTAGAGCGTAAGTTTTGAAATGAAACGTCAGTTATGACAGTTTTTCTATAGGAAAACTGTCAAAAGTGACGCATACAGATTGCAGATACGTGATACGTCAGTTTCGAATGTGAGTCGAGTCGAGCGACAGTCGTTAACAGAGTTGGGCCCCAGGTGACCCTAAAGGTACCTCAAAGAAAAAAACAACAAAATCCGTTAAGCTGTTTAGAAGAAGAGTTGGGGTTGCCGCGCGTACGGTTATAGTATCCTCGATGCTTGCTCTACCTAGAACAATTGTAAGTTCAATTGTAAGTCTCTAAACCATAAAGGGTCGCATTCGTACACACACAAAAAAATATTGTCAACGTCGGTTATTACGAGGGCACTTAATATTTGGGTGACAATACGATTTACCGAAGCAATAGTGGGATGTGACGTTGGCACTTCCTTGCTGAATTTTCAATTTTTACTACTACTACCAAGAAACTACCAATAATCCATTAAACCAATTTATTATATGAATGATGGTAATCTGCGTTTTCTTTATTCTTTGCATGCTTAATGCTTAATGCGGAATCTGGAGACACTATAGTAACACCTGTTCACTGTGTTCATACTCCATTATAAATTACATAATACAATTATCATTGGAAAATTTATTCCAAAACAAGTCTCAACTTAATCAAGCCTTTTGACCAAACCATTGCCTATGACATTAAAAGGACAGAATTATGAAAAACAACGTGCCCTTTTTCTGCAAAAAATAATATAATAACTATTATCTACGTGCATCATGCTTTGTTTTATTTCATGTGTTTCATTCGTTTTATTTGTACAGGTATGTGATGTGAATAATACCCTGGCCTGGTTCGGTCACTTTAGTCGTTACGTTAATGGATGACGTACTTATTATGTACAACATATTTAATGTATTCATGGTGAAGACAACACCTACAATACCTACATACTTACATACAAATAGAAAAAATATATATATCCTTAGTTCAAGCTCGTACAGTCACATATATGTAACCTACTCTTTAGATTTTTCTGTATTCACTTACACAAGTCATTTACATTTTAAACCTCGACCGTAATAAATTGTAATTATTGAACTGCGAAGAATAATTATTTTCATATTTTTGTATGTTGGAAGAATATGATGTTCTCTACAAATTTTAAATTACTTAAGTATTTTTTTATAGAATATTTCACTTCTGATACTTGAATTACTGCTGATGCTTTTTAACCCCCGACGAAAAAAGAGGGATGTTATAAGTTTAACCTGTGTATCTGTGTAGGTATCGGTGTATATGTGTGTCTGCATCGTAGTGCCGAAGCGGATGAACCGATTTTTAATGTAGTTTTTTTCGTTAGAAAGGTATTTTGATCAAGCGTGGTCCTAGCTTTGTTTCATGAGAATCGGTTCATCCGTTTGAAGGTTCTCCACATCGGGGTTTTTTAAATTTTAAATTTAGAGTTGTACGTATTGCAGCAAATTATTACAAGGTTATGCTTAAGTCTAAGGTTAAACCTAAATTATCTGAGTTTTTATGTTCCAGTATTATATTTTGATTTGTAATTTGCTAAAACCTTTTCTCAATTATTTCACAGAAATGCCGAAATATTAAGCTTCTCCGGCGGATCAAAATCCAATTATACGTTTCCAAAGGACTTCGTGTTTGGGGTGTCCACGGCAGCGTTCCAAATTGAAGGAGCTTGGAATACAGACGGTACACCCCTCAACTTATTTTTCAATTAACTTATTTTTCCTAATAATGACCGAAATATACATGCTTTACGTTTTCAATTCCAGGAAAATCTGAAAGTATATGGGATCACATAGTGCACACAAATAAAAGTTTCGTCAAAGGTGGATCTAACGCCGACGTGTCCGCCGATTCGTACCATCTATACAAGAGGGACGTTGAAATGGTCCATGAGCTCGGTGTAGACGTTTATAGATTTTCCATATCGTGGCCGAGAATATTGCCTTCAGGCCTTACGAATCAGATTAATGCCCTTGGCATCCAGTATTATAATAATTTGATAGATGAACTCTTGAAGTACAATATCACTCCTATGGTGACGATATACCACTGGGACTTGCCGCAGAAGTTGCAGAATATAGGAGGATGGTCCAACGCGCATATTATCGACTACTATACTGATTATGCGCGGGTGCTGTTCAATAACTTCGGTAGCAGAGTGAAGTATTGGCTGACGTTCAATGAGCCAATGCAGACTTGTTTGGAGGGCTATGGCGGCACGTACCGTGCCCCCGCATTAAACCGCCACGGTATTGCTGAATACCTGTGCACCCATAACCTTTTGAAAGCGCACGCCAGCGTCTATCATATGTTTGACAAAGAATTCCGTCATTTAAACAACGGTCTGTATGATAATTGCATCTTTGTGAGAATCCTTTTCATAATACTTACCTATTGTGTTATAATTGGTTTGTTTTTGTTGCAGGCCAAATTGGTATTTCTTTGGACTCTAACTGGGCTGAGCCGAAAACGAATTCGCAAAGCGACCGTCAAGCAGCTCAGTTATATTTGAAAACACATGTAAGTATTTTTGATTTTTAAAGTATTTAATTGGGATCGATAACAAACTTTATATATTACTAGCTGAGCCCGCGACTTTGTCCGCGTGGAATTTAACTTAGCAAAAAAGCCCGCTCCCGCGTTCTAAGCCCGCGCGACAGAACCCATTTGCTTAAATTTTGTTTTTCTAAAATAAAAGTAGCATACGTTACTGCTTATAATAACAGCTATCTACCAGTGAAAGTCCCGTCAAAATCGGTCCAGCCGTTTCCGAGATACTCTTTGATTTCATGTGTTTTTATTTTTCTACGCGGAACCCTAATTGTTTTTCTAAAATTAAAGTAGCCTAAGTTACTCCTTAAAACATCAGCTATCTGCCTGTAAAAGTCCCGTTAAAATCGGTCCAGCCGTTTCGGAGATTACCCGGAACAAACACACAGACAGACAAAAAATATTTAAATCGCGTTTTTGCTATAGGTGTCGTATGTACTTTCATATGCATTTAGTGAAAAGGTGTTATTTTGATATTACAAAAGACACTCCAATTTTATTTATTTGTATAGATTATTTACTTAAAATGGTGTTTTTTGTTCCCGGCAGTGACGCATTTAAGGTTGGACAAACAGTACGCTGTGTTGTTTTATTTTTTGTATTTATAAAATCGTGATGACGTCGAATGTAATGGCGTAACCAGAGAATGCTAAATATACTTAATACACTCTAGCAAATACCTAATGGCTACGGATCTCATGCATGACTCGACATGAATTTGGGCTACTTTTTTAGATACAACAGAACCTAATCTGGCCTCCAAATTATCTACTAGGTTAATAGAGCATAACACTTCTAAATGGGTTTGATCTCATTAGGACATTAATGATCTAAAGCACGGACATACGAACCAAATATTCCACAAAAACAATGTGCCTACTACCTGGAGCATTCGCACAAGGCCGGAATAGGATGTGGCTTAACACTCCACTTGGGTCAGGCTGAAGGCCTGCCGATGAACCGGTAACGATGGGTTCACGATTTTGAATTAGGCTGGGCAAGTACAATACGAGGACACGTACCTGCTTTAGCGCCTTCGATGACCTCCGCCAATTCGCACCCGATGTGATGATGGTTTACAGACGTCCACCGGTGGCTTATGAGTTCAGCTCCGATTATACACACGCGTGATAGGGGGGTTGGGTTGAAATAGGCCGGTATAGAGCCTCGGCAGCGATTATTCGGGGAAGGTAGTCGCATAGCACGCGCCCGTATCGGCAGTTTGAGCGTAACTGTCTCTTACCACAGACAAAAATCAAAAGCGTGAACATTTCGACGCGTTCAAAACATATGAATACGAAACACTACCTAATAATAAAGCCAAGTCTTGAGATGAATTAAATCAAGAAGAATATTTTTTTCATATTTTTGTCGACAAACAAGCACATGATCGCCGAAGTTAAGCGGTTATCGTAACTTATTATAAAGACGCTCTATGCTTGTGATACATAAGGCATTGCTTGTTCATTGCCTACCCGAACGGGAGAGGACCGAGGGAGGGGAAGGGAGGGAGAATTAGCTTCCGGCTCTTTCACTCATCGTCCGCGTGGAATTTTGATCCTTTTTTAGGGGATGTCTACGTCATAGTAGCTTTATGCATGCAAAGTCTCAGCCCGATCGGTTTAAAATTGACAAAGTTTCATACAAACTTTCATCCCCTATTTTATCCCCTTGGGGTAGAATTAATCAAAATCCTTTCTTAGCGGATGCCTACGTCATAACATCTACCTGCATGCCAAATTTCAGCCCGATCCGTCCAGTGGTTTGGGCTGTGCGCTGATAGATCACTATGTCAGTCAGTCAGTCAGTCAGTCACCCTTGAGTTATATTTATTTAGATTACATCCTAATAATAGCTCTTGTATGGTTTCTAGGTCGGCTGGTACGCTCATCCGATCTTCTCCACGGAAGGTAACTACCCTCCCGAACTGATCAAGTTGGTTGACCAGAAGAGTCTCCAGCAAAACTACACCAGGTCACGTCTGCCGAAGTTCACCCCACAGGAAATAGAATACATAAGAGGAACCGCCGACTTCTTCGGTTTGAACCACTATACCACTTATTTATTGAGTATGGCCGACGGAGATGTGGGCTCTACCCCATCCCATGAAAACGACGTTGGTATTATCAGAGTTCAAGATCCTAAATGGCCGTCCGATTCGTCGTCTTCGTGGCTTAAGGTAAGCATTTATAATTGATGTATACTAGGCTGGTAATAAAAAAATATCTCAATTGATATCAACTCTGGGAGCGAACTTGGTCTGAGAGTCTGGAGCAAAAATTAAGATACGAATCTAGTGTTCAATTGTAGTAGATTTAAGCTGTATGCACTAGCCATTCCAGTTCAGTACCGCGTCTTATAAAAGGACGAAGTAATAGTAACAATTTGAGTGCGAAAATAAACAAATCATGTTGATATCCCTTTTCTTCCTAGAACCATTCCGATGTCGTTTTGTTACAATCAGCACAGTCGTCAAATGTCAGTCTACAAATACATTATTGTAGTTGATTTATGAGTTGGATGTGCAGGCTTACAAATAAACTATAGAGAGTATTTGTATGCACGTTTCATATTATCATTCTTTGCGCCAGTATCTTAAAGCTACTTAAAATAATCTCATCAGACAAGTTTCGACTCAACCCGAAATTACCATGTTAATAAACTCGGCTTTACGGGTCCCTTTAAAATAAAATAATTGAGATAAATTATTACAACTGTCGGGAACTCTCTTTTCACATGCGTTGCTGATCTGACTTGATAATTATTTTTTTATTAAGTTTACTGTAGCCATGTCTTTCTTTTAACATCTCTTTGGTCCTTATATTGCATGCAAGGGTTGCGACAGACAATTTAAATTCCATAAGAATTGGCCAAAGATGACATCTTTGGAACGGACGATTATTGCTAACAATTGCCTTAAATTGATAACTTGCCTCTGTCCAATAAAGTTGAGGTTACACTGATCCTTTCCATATTAATGTGCTTAATAATAAATACTGTTATTAGCATGATACGTTATAGCGAAATAAAAATAACCAGTATCACTTCATATGAGTATTGGTTCTTGAGACGTTAAGTAAAGAAATTGTAATAATACTTAAGAGATTTATTACAATTTCTTTGGTATTAAGGGTGGTAAGTTGAGCATAAAATATATGCTCAACTTACCACCAACACTATCTCGACTATAGCTACTGGCTTCTAATGAAACACGTTGTTTATCGCTTTAAAAACCAGTTTTACCTACAATTCACGAAGTATTTATTTTACACTTAAAGTATGCTATCAACTAGGTATAACCTGTTTAGATTGTGCGTGATAGTATCTTCATTATTAAGAAATTAAATAAGTCATATTCGATTCGAGATTCAAGATTCGAGTTGTCTGGATCGATATTATAGTCCATCGATTTAGAGTAGTCTTGTTCAGCAATGGCTCGCAGTGTAGGATGATGCCGTGAGAATAGAAGCCATACTTATTTATATTTTTCTTTATCTTTCAGGTAGTGCCATTTGGCTTCAGGCAACTTCTTAGATGGATCACGAAGACTTACAACAATGTTCCCATAGTTGTAACAGAAAATGGTTACGCGGACTTCAGCGGTCTGAACGACAAGGCTAGGGTGTCGTATTACAGTCACTACTTGAACGCACTGCTTCACGCTATTCACGAAGATCGTATCAACGTGAAAGGATACTTCGCATGGAGTTTGATGGACAACTTTGAATGGGACGACGGTTATGTGTAAGTATATTTCTTATTTTTTTTCTTACCTAGAATTATTTTGCACAGGTCCGGATTTTATTATCTCGCAAGTCTGTTGAGAAATTAAGAGAAGATGTGCTAACACATTTTGTACGAAATGTGCTCGAGCAATATATTCGATGCAAACCCAACCGTCTGTGACGATGTCTTGTCAATGTTCTTTAGGCGCTCAGTCTTTTTTAATTGCATGAGTAAACTAAACAAAATTTTTTTTTTTTTTTTTTTTTTTTTTTTTTCCTATATTTTAGACCTGCGATCAGTCGCCTAGACTATAATCAGGTGTGTTGCAAGTGGTTGGAGTTTGGAGAGGTAGAGCCACTGCTCCATCTCCCCTTAGTAAGGCAGCACATCAGCTCTCTTGAGTCTTCTAATAGGGTTTGGCTGCAAGAGCATATTAGATAATGGGTTTGGGTGAGTTGTCAAGCGGTCCTTGTAGTTGGCCGAGTATCGTTTTGCTTCGTCCAAGATGGTTGGGATTTCCAGGTACTCGTGGATTTCTGAGTTGAGAGCATACCAGGGCGCCGAGGAGAGTACCCTTAGAATATTGTTTTGGGCTCTCTGCAGGCACATAATGTTGGATTTGCTGGCTGACGACCACAATTGGATTCCATATGTCCAAATCGGTTTTATTATGGAACAATATACCCTTAGCTTGTTGGATAGGGATAGAGCAGACTGTCTGCCGAGGAGCCAGAGTAGGTTTTTAAATCTTAGATTGATTTCGTTGCGCTTCGTTTTTATATGGTCCTTCCATGTCATCCTCCGGTCTAGGTGGAATCCAAGGTATTTGACGCAGGTTGATTGCGGCAGTTTGTCGGGGCCTAGGTTGACCGGGGGACAAGTTTCACGTCTTAGGGCAAATGTGATGTGGTGAGACTTTGGAGCGCTTGCTTTTATGCGCCACTTGGTCAGCCAATCGTTGATGGCATTGAGTTGGCTTTGCAGCAGTCTGCTCGCTTCATTTGGATCACGGTCACAACTGAGGAAGGCCGCGTCATCAGCAAAGGTTGCTACAGTTATGTCGGGTGTCTGGGGTAGGTCACTGGTAAAAATGTTGTAAAGGACCGGACCAAGTACGGAGCCCTGGGGTACTCCGGCTGAGCAGCTATAAAGAGAAGATCTTGCGTCGCGGAGCTTGACCTGAAACTTTCTGTCGCTGAGATAAGAGTCCATCAGCAGGTAGTAGGAGTGTGGAAGGTACTTTTTAATTTTGCAGAGTAGTCCTTTATGCCAAACCCGATCGAAGGCCTGTTGTACGTCGAGAAAGGCAGCCGAACAGTACTCTTTCCTTTCCAGGCATTGTCTTATTGCAGAGTAGACTCTATGTACCTGCTCTACAGTTGAGTGGTGCTTCCGGAAACCAAATTGGTGGTTAGGTATTACGTGGTCCATATCTAAGCAAGGAGATAATCGTGCAAGGATGATCCTTTCCCACAATTTTGACAACACAGGCGTCAGGCTAATAGGGCGATAGGATGAGACTTCGTTAGGCGGCTTGCCAGGCTTATGAATCATAACAATTTGAGATATTTTCCAGAGTGCAGGAACATACGAGGTTCTCAGCGTGGCATTGACAAGTATGGTCAAAAAGGCAATGCACTTCTTGGGGAGCTCTTTCAGTAGCCTAGGGGTGATCAGATCAAATCCAGGTGCTTTATTAGGGGCTATTTTGGCTATTTCTCTAGCCATCTCCCTTGGTGAAGTAGGGCTCAGTGGCAGGCATAGTTGAAGATCTTGCTTAAGGACTTGTTCTATTTCTGGATCTTCAGGGCTAATCGAATCATTGGGTTTGAATACCCCGGCTAGGTATGTAGCAAAGGCCTGAGATTTATCTTGGTCAGTTCGAGCCCATGTATTTCCGGATCTTATAGGTGGAGAACACTGTTGCGGCTGTGGTAGATACTTTGTTGCCTTCCAAAGATTGTGAGTCCCGTTTGCATTTGGAGACATTTTCTCTAATCTCTGTTTCAGCGATTCATTAGCTGCATGGGCCAGAAGATCTTTGAGTTCTTTAGTTGCTCGATTTAATCTGGATTTATCTGCGCTCTTGTGGGTCATCTGCCAAATTCTGCGAAGGCGGCGTTTTTCGGCGATTTTTTTCTTGATTGCAATAGGGACCGGTGCCCCACGCAATGAATCCTTTAACTCCGGAGTACTAGACCAAGCCGCCACTTGGATCAGATTTGTGATATAAAGACATGCATCGTCAACTTCCTCCCTGGATTTGAGTGGGACATTAAGGTTGATATGTGATTCCAGGAATTCACGAAAATATTGCCAATCCGTTTTGTGGTTGTGGAGATAGTCTGTGTGAGTGTCATTGGGTATAGGTACTGGACTAACCATTAGTAAAACCGGTGTGTGATCAGAGCTACCGTCGAGACTTGACTTTATGAGAGTGCTCAGTTCGCTGATGCCCTTTGTAATAAAGAAGTCTAGGAGATCAGGTGTTTTGTTGCTGTCCGTGGGCCAATACGTAGGCTCCCCAGTTGACATGGGTAATAGATGATTCGCTTCAATACTCTTTTTTAGTTCTCGGCCTCTAGTAACCGTCAATCTTGATCCCCAATATGAATGCTTAGCGTTCCAATCACCACCTGCAATAAATCGGTTGCCCAACGAGATAAAGAAGTCTGTGAACGTTTTCTCTTTTATGGTGTGGCGCGGTGGGCAGTATATCGCGGAGAGATTAAGTGGTCCTGATCGATCCTCCACCCTTACAGTTGTGGCTTGGAGATGGGGGGCCCTAGTAGGTTCCAAGAGGCAATGCTTTACACTGTTCTTGATAATGATTGCGGTACCAGCATGGGCTCCACCATCGGGATGACAAGTGTGATACACCGAAAATTCTGGAATGCTTATTCGGCTTCTTGGTGTAGTGTGCGATTCAGAAATAAGGCAAACGTCAAGCTTGTTGGATTTGATGAGCATTTCTAGTTCGTTTTTATTAGGGGCAAGGCCATTGATGTTCCAGATGGCAATGTGTAGAGAAGTCATTTTGTAAGCTTAGAGACGAGAGTAGTGATAAGACTCACTAGAGAGCCTATTTGTTGTATTAAGAGTTCCATTTTCTCGCTTTGTTTCAGCAGGATACCTTCCAGTTTGTTGTAGGATTGTTGACTTGATTGGGCATTCACCCCATCTGTAGCTTCAGCGTATGTGCGTTGATGAGTGGGTCTTAAGGTTCCTTCGGTTATTGTCGAGGTGGAGCGAATTGGGTTAATTGGCAGTGTTTTGGTGATTGGGGCGGGTTGAGTTTCTCTTGGGGTAGGATTTTTGTTTCTTCGGGAGAGGATTTCTTTGTATACTTCACAGCCTTTGTAGTTAGCCGGGTGGTCACACGAGCAGAGAGCGCATTTAGCCGGTGTGGTTCTATCTTTCTTTTTACACTCCGAGGTTTTGTGGCCTTCTCCGCATTTGACGCACCTGAATGGTCTCATACAGTTATTCTTTGAATGACCGTAGCGCTGGCAACGTTGGCATTGGACGATACTGTTTGACTTTCGAGGATCCTCTATCTTGACCTTATGGTTGTATATATGAGTTATATTTTTAACTGCCGGATTGTTGACACTGGGCTCAATATTCACAAAGAAGGTCGATGTGGGTTTCTTATCAGGACCGTATCGTGCATTGATGATTTCGCCTTTAATTTTATTGTTGGTTGCTTCTATGGCTTCTGATATCGCTTCATGGGGAGTGCTATGGTGGAGATCTTTTATGACAATGCGATAGCATTTGTTGTCTTTAGGGGTAAATGTGTGCCCTATAAGACCGTTTGCTCTTATGACCGCTATAATCTTCTTATACTCCTCAGCAGTGTTGACAAGAATGTGGAGTAAATTTTTGTTGATTAACTTGAATTTGAAATCTTCTTTGCTGCTGACGGTCTGAAGTAGCTTCGATAGCTCAGTGACATCCTCTATGCCGTTGAGAACGATAGGTGGGGGTTTGCTGGGTTTAGGATAGTCGGTGGTGCACGAATCATCCTTTGGGTCTAGAGGCAAGGTGCCAAAACGGTTTTTCGTAGTTGTGCTTTGGGCTTCTGGTGGAGAACTGCAATATTTTCTTTTCTTACTGCTTCTGCTATTGGGTGATGGCACCCTCTGCCATGGTGGGGGAGCAGGCTGTTGGAGGGTGTCTTCCACTGAGGATGCCTCAGGTGGGCTACTAGTCTCATTTGGTTGTCCTGCATTTACCTTTTGGTTCCCTTGTGATGACCTTCCTAAATCTGAAAGGGATGACGAACGTTGTCTGCTAAATAAACCTGGGAGGAGTACTTGTTGGGTTAGCAATTTATGCTGCGGTTGAGGGTTTTTTGGAGTATTTGACTTCATTTTTGTTCCCACGAGTAGAGACGAATTGTTGGTCGCTCACAGGGTAACGCTCATTCCTATGAGAAGGCACTATACAACGATGTGGCCAGGTCCATCGAGGTTGGCGCTAGGGACTGGATTCCCCCAGCCATTCATCCTATCGGCGCGGTTCCCACCTTAGGATTGGGGTTATTTTTTATAGAGGATGTCTTCCTCTTAGCCCAGGCGATTAAGCCAAGGCCACCGTTCTCACAAAACATGACCGCAAGATTACGGTTTGTAGAAGTCATTTTCTACTTCCACAGGAGCTGGCCGCTAAGCCAGTCCAGTAGGTTAGTTGACCGCCGCCTACGACTCGGCGTTTGTTGTACTTTAGCACCACCCGGGGGACACGTGTAGGGTTGTGGTTAGGTAGCTCCTACGGACGCGAACAACTTTGCCCCCCAACTAAACAAAATGAAAAGATAAATACTTACTATCACGTGTGCTTAGTAATAGGTATTTATTTCTAAAAGAGGGCAATTTATTGAGTTTTAAGTAATGTAATTCAAACAACTCGTTTTGCATCGCCCTGTCACACAAACAGGACATTTGCACGAAACCAAGAGCTGCGTAAATATTGCGACTCATTTTAAGATACTCCCAACTGAAAAAATCACGCTATTTTGGCTCAGCACCACTTGTCTGTACTGGGAAGTAAATATGAAGAACGCGACCCAAATCAGTACCATGACGTCTTAACAGACGTCGTGTTTAAGTTGACACCAAATCAAATCCGTAATTTGAGCACGGCTGTGAAGTGGGATTTCACGCTTTAATTGAGACCATTAGATACGCGGCTTACTATAGCCACAAGTGTAATACTATGTTAATAGATGTCTGGTTGTGGTTCTGTGTTTCAATATATAAAGAACAATAAGGATAAATATCGCAACACGTTTAAGTTTGCTTTCAACATCTATAATAATGATTCGATTACCCTAGCAGTCAGTTTAACTAGGCGACTGGTTTGCGGAAGGCAGTCTAGTTTCTTTTATATAATTGTTTTATTTGAAATAGTTTCGACACTATCTTGTGAAATAGGTACCTATTATTGAAACTTCTATGACTTTAAGTGAAGCCGTTTCGTATTTATATAACCATTTGAAAACGATTACATAGTTATTGAATTGTTAACGAGAGTTAATGATGCATGCAAGACTTTTGGTCACAGAGCATTTATTTTAGCATACACTTAACTAACTGTTGTTCTCGAACGACTGGCGTGTGCGGTAATACATCCGTAGGTACACAATGCCAAGGGAATCGTAGATAGTTACATGTTAATTTTTACGTTTTAAGCCATAGTTTGAGATAAACTATCATGAGAATACCTACATAAAGTAGCCTTGGACATCATAAGTAGGTAACACAGCGCCATCTTTTGTAACTTGATGTAATGTTAAAGATATTTCCAACTTTGCATCTCTTGTGGAGAACCATGTAGCCAATGGAGAATGAAGAATTTTATTACAACGTAGTGGTATAACTATCCTTTTATTCCGCCCAATAGAGGGCGGTAAGTGTATATTTTAACGTTGACCGTAGCTCGACTTTGTATGACGATAGAAAAAGGATTAGGTGGGTACGAAATGTGGGACCCTTTTCTGTTTATGTGAATTGTGTTATTTATGAGACATAATTTCGGGATTACATTGTAAGAATTTGCATCGTCAGAGTGGGAGCGAAAATTGAGTGATTTTGCTAAACTACAATACTGCCGCGCAATTTATAAACGCAATAAAGAACATGTAAGTAAGTGGTACTTACTGCGTTTATGAATTGTGCGGCAGAATAATTGGATAATTGATGAAGCGATTGTTGCACAGATGATTTTTTAGCGGGACTCTTGTTCTTGCTCTTCTCACACAACTTCCTACTTCTATTTCTCCCTACTAGTCAGGCGATCATTGTGACCGGCCGTTCGTACAAATCAATGTAGATACCAAAAGAAATAGGTATATCTTTTTAAGTGCGAAACTTTTACATTATTAAGCGACTTCCAAACTGTATGTTTTTGTTTCTCTACTAATTGTTTGTTTGTGGAGGGAAGGCAGGGGTTGGGCGGCATGTTATGTAGCTCTAGGAATATTGGGCTTCGAATTTGTTTCAGTAGTTTCAAGATCGTAATTTTCTCCTTGCTATTCAAAATTTAATCTAAACCTTCATTACCATAAGGTACCTATTCAAATAGAAGTAGGTACTTACTCTGATGTCTATCAAATAATTTGCAGTAATCATTCAATATAGTTCATTCCTCATGCGTGGTCTGATTGTCTTTCATGATAATCTATATAATGTCGTGATAGGGAAGTTTAATGAAGACTTATAAATCATTTTATCATGTATTTGACATGGAGATATCATTTGGTGGAGGTGTTGTGGTAATACTTTCTAATATTCCGAAGATTGTAACAATACTGATACTATCAATACTAATAATCATCTTGTAATGTATCAAATGGCTAAATTTGGGACTAAGCCCGCCACACACCACCAATGTTAGTCCTTCAAGCCAGGATCGATAATGGTGGCCATTCTTCTGTCCAACGAGTTTCAGGAAAAGTAACATTTTAGTCGAAATAGATATGTATCAATGATCTATTTTCCTCCGTCGCAAAGGAGACGAATAAAACTGAACCTATAGATTGACACAGAATTCTCGGTCGTAGAAAGATACCGTTGTTCAGAACTAACTGAGGTTCAACAAGACAGCACCAAAACTGTATAGGTTGATACAGAATTGAGTCTGTTACACCCAACACTTAATGGAATAATACACAAAGGAAAGATGCAGGAAGGCTCGGTCGTAGAAAGATATCGTGGTTCAGAACTAACTCCTGAGGTATAACAAGACACCACCAATATTATTCCAGGTTGCAGTCTTTAAAGAAGGTTTAGCTCTATTGATTTCTAAACTTCGGTTGGAGGTGGGACTACAGAAAGAAGAAGATCTAAGTATCTAAAAATAATAGTATCGATGCGTAATTTACACGTTTTTAAGTGATGGACATTGATACAAATTAATGATCAATTAAAAATGATTATCTAATCGAGGGAAAAATGATCATGATTAATTACAAAAGTACCCACGTAATGCGACAGCTGGATTGCGTCATTACATCTGTAATTAATTATTTGATGATAATATAATTGATCTGCTAATTAATGATATCGGATACGTTATTGGCCAAAAAAGTAGGCAGGTACCTACATCTATAATTAGACGTTGGTAGAGTTTGGGTTCTCATTTGAACAGTCTCCTTCAGCTAGAGTCTCCTTAAGGGGCGTCTTAACGAAAACTGATACTATGTACTCAACTCATGATTCTGAGTCCCCAAGAGCTGGAATATTCTGTCAAAATGTTCATGAATTATGCATTTTTTTCCAGAATCATGAGTTGTATCCATGGTATCTGTTTTCGTTACGGTGCCCCTTACACCCTGTGTAGTGTTGTTCAGGTTTGAAAAATGAAATTGGTAGCAGTAGTTAATTCCTTGATTTATATCCCAGTATGTTTCTGGTTTTTTCCGGACATACTAATCAATATATGTCTTTATTTATTGATTTATTTAACTTGGAGGTGTAAATCATTTATTAGTACGCACTCACGAACCTAATGTTTTTATAAATAGGTAATAAATAATGATAAAACCAATTTGACAAACTTCGTAGCTTCCACTATAGGTAGAAATATTTGTACGCAATAATTTTACAGTTACAATATCAATAACAGTAAACCGATTATCAGATAAACGGTTTTATGAACTCCTCATATATAGTCAAAATCCTTATTTAAAAGCACAGTAAACATATTAATTCCTAATTACACCCATACGATTAGATAGTAGATCCTTACGGTACTTATGAAATCATTGATCGAACTTCTGAATTAGCAATGTACAAAATACAATCTCGTATGACCAAAAATATTGATGACATCTTAAACATTTTAAGAGTCATGTAGTTTACGATAGTACTTGTTTGTTATGGAATAAAACGCATTATCAGTCAGAAATTTCTAATTTCACTCATTTTAGTCACAGTTGTAAATGCATTTGCAGGTCCCGCTTCGGTCTGTATCTGGTTGATTTCGAGAGTCCCAACAAGACGCGGACGGCGAAAGACTCGGCGAAGCTGTACGCGGGCGTGGTGCGCTCGCGCAGCCTGCCCGCAGACTACGACCCCGAGGACTTCACCGCCTTCTCCGGCGCGAGCGTCGTGGCCCCCACAGTCCTCCCCATACTATGCCTATCCAGGCTATTATTGTAATCTACAATACTTTACGTCGACTACGCTAAGCTATAGTATATTAAAACTTTAAGTATCAATATCCATAAATGTCATTCCTACTAGCTTGATCCCTTACGAAGTTAAGCTTAATGCTAAACTAGTGAGAAGGCAGCCGGGGCTCGGCTGGTGTTCAGTATTCGACGGTGGCGAGTTTCTTCGCGTTGTCGCGGGCCACCTCGCGGCGCAGTTGGGCTTGGATGCACGCGAACGACTTGCCCTTCGTCTCCGGCAGCATGACTAACATGAACACCAGTCCGAGGAGGGAGAACGCCGAGAAGCCCCAGAACACAACGTAGATACCGCAATTATCCTTCACCACCTGTAAAAAAAATCAATGCTTAGAGAACGATAGGATTTACGAGATAAGGTTGTTACGCGAATAGCTTTGCAAAAAAGTATTTATATTTTGCTTTTATGTAACGCGTCTTTTTGTTTTGAATGTTACAAAAATTAAGTATTTAAATGTAATAGATTATTTTAATTTATGATAAATAAATGGGATTTTGTTAGAATGTCGTGTTTTACTTGTATTGAAAGCTGATAAGGATATTACCTGGAACAGTTTTTGAACGGCGAACATAGAGATGCCAGTGTAGATGTGAGCAACACAGGAGGCGTACAATTTCACGTTGGTCGGGAACATTTCTCCAATGATGACGTAAGGCACGGTGGACAGTCCAACAGCATAGCACACGATGTATACGAGGAGTGCGGCGAGCGGCAGCCAATGAAGGTGTTCTATGCTCGACTTGTTTATCTCATCAAAGTAGAAGTACGTGCCGATGGTACCATTCATTAATCCGACCCCGAGAGCCGAAAGTAACAAGAGTGGTTTACGGCCGACGCGGTCGACTAGCACCACTGACAGAACGCACGTGGCTACTTGCACACATCCTAGAATGATGGACTCCTGGTACGGTTGTATCGGCCCCAAACCGCCGGATGTAATATTCTCTGCGGACCCTGTGCTCTCGATGGGCGGGCGGGTGGTGCAGTTGAAGATCTCTTGCGCGTACGCCACCACAGCAGCGCTGCCGCAGAGCTGTTGTATCGTGAACACTCCCAACGTTATCCACATCGCCTTTCTGTTCGTAGCCTCCGTGATCAAATCGCTCCATGTTCCACGGTTCTTCATGTCCTCTTGGACGTTCAGTTCTATGCTCTTGAGTTCGGTTCTTATGTCACCGCTACGTAGATTCCTGAGGGACCGTTCGGCCCGCTCGCTTCGTTCGAACTTCAAGTAGTAGTAAGGAGATTCCGGCAGAAAGATGAAGGTTATGACGAATGTGAGTGGCAGGACCAAGTTGATGCCGGCTAGCGTCTTCATCGACACGAACGGGCCGATGCAGTATTGGGCAAGTATACCAACCTGGAAACAATAAAAACAATATTGTTATTATTTACAATTGTATTTTAAAATAGGTTGGTGTTGACTCTTTGGTGGGAAGTAAAAAAGTAATGTCAGTTCCTGTGTTTTTTTCTATTATGTGTATTGTTGGACGTTTATAAATGTGTGTGAGTGTGGGCAATTGTAACAAATATGCTGAAACATTATTTTACTGGGTTCCAAAAGTTTGCTAATTTGTGAGCGAAGTATCAGCCACTTTATTGATAGGTTATGGGGAGTTATTAGGCCTAGCCAAAGACCTTCGAGTACTTGATATATAAATAACTTGAAAAAATATAATATTTTACTTGACTCTCGCTAAAAGCGAAGCTATAAAGAATAAAATAAGGTTGGTCTATTTTAGGTTTATGATGAAATGTTAATAACTATTAGGTATTTGAGGTTAGTCAACTGCATCAAAACAAACCGAGCTTACATTTTATCTTGATAACGTAGAGTTGATAAGGTTTATTATGATTAACTTCATGACATTTTACATATATATTAAATATACATATAAGTATGTACGTACTGAACAATAAGAGGTCATTTAGTCACACACACTCGTAAGTAGGTAGGTAGTTAGTGTTATTTAAATTTGATTCAAGTTCAACTCTTCAATAAGAATGAAAAGAAAAACATGTGTGACGGTATAGATAATATTGAATTTCTGAGCGCAATAATAAAATGTTATTCCTAGTTATACTTAAATTTTTATTAGAAGTACATTACAATGATTACTCAGGGAATCCTTAGACAGAACATGAAGGGTGTAATAAGTAGCTACACGTCATAATACAGGCAAAAGCCGTAGGGCGGTACTAGCGGTGCCCAGGCACAGGGCGCAGACCGGAGGGGCGCAGAAATTACTAGACCAGGGTCTGGGACCAAGTTTTCAAGGGTGCAATTATAGGAGCTTGCACCGCATAAAAGGCAATTTACGGTACTGATTTCTATGAAAATTTTAAATCAATTTGTCGTAGATACGCCAACGTAGATAGGCCAATGGAGCCAAAGTGCAAAAAAGATCATAAATGTTTTAATTCCCAAAATTAATGCATCCACAGGTGACAAGATAACTGACTTTTTCCTTGTTCAAAAATTCAGCCTATCAGTTCAATGAGGAAATGCAGCCAGCATTCTTGGCACCATCCCACGCGGGCAGGGATTATGTGAATGACGTTTGTTTTTGAAAAAACATTAAGTGATTATATTTGTATTTATCTAATAAAGCAGCATAAATAAGTTTAACTTTAATTCAGATAAATAATCCAATTAACCTTCAGAAAAATGCGTTTTTGAGTTTCTATTCCGAGATAACATTCTCCCTGATTTCGCGGGAGACGACAATAAGCAAGTGTCATGTCGCTTGCCCGTGCCCAATATAATTACGTGCAAATACAGACAATGGGAAATAAATTGTTGTCGTAAGATGACCCTGAATTGCTTTTGATTATAATCAGTCGACTGGTGTGACTAATGTAACCTGTTTGGTAATGGACATCATTTGACCAGTTGCGGAAACAGACATACACACAATTCAAATTTTGTATTTACAACATGATAAATCCACATGTAGAGATTATAGAACTAGAGAGATTTAAAAGGGTTATGAGGACATTGGCATTTTCATACAACAACATTGATCCCCGACGTCACAACACTATCTAGCTTTGCAATGCAAAAACACGTATTCAAATAATTGGAACACATTTCAGCAATACTAGTACACATATTTAGCACAAGATGTCTCTTGATGTTACACTAGGCTGAGCGGTAACCAGTTTGGATTAACATTTTGTTCGCTATAACACGTCAATATAATATTTTAGTGTTGAGTTGCAGGCCCGATCACAGATAAGACGTTGTATCTAGGGATTAATACATGTAACAATAGTTGGGAGTTATTTTCCTTAACTGAAATCTGAATTGTACTGGTCCAAGCAGTGCATGTGAATTGAATAAACGGAGTCCGGTGCAGCCGGACGGCCACACGACGACTAATTTCCTGTTTTCTTAGTGCTTTAGTACTTGGGATTAAATTGGTATAGCGAATTGAACTTTTTGCTCCATTAGAAAGATCCTGTTGTTTGGTAACCTTGGTTATAAAAATAGGTTCTATTTTTGAGTGTCAATTTACAGTAGGTAAGTACAGAAGTATCTAGACTACAAATGTAGTGTAATAAATTTAGGAAAATTCCCGATAGTCACTTGTCAGTAGTTAACCGCGATAGTGGGTATGTTTTAGGAAAATAACACGGTCTTATCACGTGAACAGTTTATGGCCTACGATAATACATTATGATGTTTGTTTTTTTACTGTACCTACAGTTATAAAACGCATTTGTTGCCGTTTGGATAAGTAATTTTAAACGTTTTCTTGTTAAAAACGTCTTTATTGATTCATAATGAACATAGATTTACTATTGAATGCACCTCATAATCATATAAGCAATGCCCAACCCAGGACAATTTACATTCATCGGCCTACGCCCACTCAAACATGGCTTTAATAAATTAAATGAAACAATTGGGTGTTGTTATCCTTCTAGATACTTCTCGCGAAACAAACGACTAAACGGCGGTAGAACTAATCAACAACACAATAACCCTGGATGATAGCCTTCAATACGCAGCGACATTACAGTTTAAAATAACATCCAATCAAGCGTCGATGCGCAAAGGAAAGGTACATAAAAGTAATCTAGCGGATGTAAGTTCTATAGAAAGATGCGATAAGACGTTAGAAATACATCTCCTAATGAAGATTATGCATGCAACGCGACGGATACTGACAAAGGAAACCAAAGACCTGCTCGATGCAGGCGATGCAGCTGAATACGATTCGAGGAATATCATTTAGAAATCGCATATCTCGCACGGAAAGCGAGCTTACGACACGATCAATAGAGCATGGAATATGCTAACGATGAAGATGTTAATAAGGGTAATTAATGTTATTGTGTTTTATGGAATTCGGTTTGACTGCCAGCAAAATATCTAAATATATATAAACCAAAGGTGACTGACTGACTGACATAATAATCTATCAACGAACAGCCCAAACCACTGGACGGATCGGGCTGAAATTTGGCATGCAGGTAGATGTTGTGACGTAGGTATCCGCTAAGAAAGGATTTTGATTAATTCCACCCCCAAGGGGATAAAATAGGCGATGAAAGTTTGTATGAAACTTTGTCAATTAAATTCCACGCGGACGAAGTCGCGAGCACAGCTAGTATTATTATATTATGTATGTTAAAATTAATGATGATAATTGAATTATGAAAGTGTAAGACCGTAACCTAGTTAGTAACAAGACTATTTATATGATACGATGTTTTCAAAATGTTTAAAATGCATGTTGAATACGTGTAAACCGCTGAATTGAATGGTATGTAAAAGATCCGAGGAGGTGTTTTAATATGGCTGAATGATACGGAGAAGAAAATTACAGCCACTGAAATAACAGGAAGTCGTACATTACGTCGAGTTATCTTAGCGAGTGGATGATCACCAATTGGAATCCTTTAACTACACGATCGTCATGACTTGCAATTTGTAACGTGATGACTAATCAACGTGCCATCAGTTTATCGCATGTTTGCTTGCATGGGGTCTTGCAAAACGTGACAATTATGTGTTTTTAGGATAAAATCGATTGATTTGGCTTTTGGTAAAACAGGTTTTGAAGCGGAGCTTCTATACGGACGTTCGGGGCGCACGCCGCGCGGCCACTTTATCCGTGCTAAGCGTCAGTAGCGTTACACGATATATAAAGGTATACAGAGTGGCAGCTACGAAGCCTTACGCTTTATGCTATAAAGCTAATTACAATAAAGAATTATAAAAAATAATAATAAAGCTAATAATAATAATGCTAGTTATAAAGATAATTACAATTTACTACATGAACTTTAAGAGTACTGATTTGATGACTAGATATACGTAAATGTATATTTCAGTAAATTTGAGGATATTAATGTAATTAATAATTCATTAACACCTGGCTGGCATTTGTTCATGTTTTTTAATGTGTAACAAGATTGAATACGATTAGACTCGGCGAGGTATAAGCGGAATATTCAATTGATCAGAGATTATTTATAAGTAGGTACAATAAAATACTTAGTTAGTAGATTATTGGTAATCAATGGCTTTTAGAAATGGGATTTAGAAAACGTTTTTATCTAGAAAGCTGACATTAGTATCTATAAACAAGTAATTACTAGTTCTTATGTTATTTTTTTATAATTTCTTACCAAAGTCTTAACGTCAGAAAATAATCATACTAATATTATAAAGAGGAAAACTTTGTTTGTTTGATTGTAATGAATAGGCTCCGAAACTACTGAACCGAATTGAAAAATTCTTTCACTGTTGGGAAGCTGCACTATCCCCGGCCGACATAGGCATATATTTAAAAATTAGGGATCCTTACTAAAACTCGAATAATGTCACCGCAATGTACCCGTGCGAAGCCGGGGCGGGCCGCTACTTATTTATAAATATAAATCGTATTCTATAGAAATGTAATGCAATTGTCAAAACGAGAGCCAATTCATTACTTTTGTTACGACAATAACAATTTGTATTTGGCTAGCCTGTGCTTAATGCAAATTCAAAAGCAAGAACGGTCAATAATTAGAATTCCTAGACAACACAGAGTTATATTATAAGTAAATTCTTGCTTTTTAATAAATTTTTGGTGTGAGTTAGCGTATAGTGTTATTACGTTATCGCTGTTATCAAGTTAAAGTCTGAGGTTCATACTCACTTTATTCATTAACGTGATGAGTGTGGAAAGAGCGCCCCGCACTTGATTCGTGGCGATTTCTCCAGTGTACATCGGGGCGACTGTGTAGACTATTCCGTAGCCGAGACCCGAGAACATGCGGGCCACGTAGAGGTATGCCACAGAGTTGGCTACGATGATAAGCACCCAGCCTAGGATGAAGGGAACGGCTCCCAGGAGTAGTGTGGTCTTCCTCCCGAACCGGTCGGCGAAGTAGGCGGCTGGGACAGGAGTCAGGGCCGAGCACAGGATCATTATGGAGACTATCCATGACCCCTCGTCGGCGGATGTCGGTATCTCGCTGTTGGGTGATTTGAGGATATCCAGTGACGGTGATGGCCAACCGTAGCAGGTTCCTGCGGTCGCGGTGATGAGCGTCGCTGAAATAGAAAGAAAAACATGATTACGACTTGTTTACCAGGTACTTGGAATTAGAATTCTGTGAACATTATCTAGGTCGGTCGATAAGAATAATGATGGGTAGACAATTTTGAGTGTAGGGAACATAAGTTTATTTATGCATTTTATCTTATTATCATTTTTCAAATTTTAATGAATGTCACAAATCGGCCCCAACACAGCATTTCTCATTGGGATGACGGTTTTTTTTCCGTTAAAACTTGGCTCAAGTCCTAAACGCTTTGTGTATTTGCGGAAATTGAAATGTTTTAACAACAAATCTTACTCAGGAAGCAAACATCTTTGCGACATCAACTTATTCGTGGAATTACACTTTCACTTAGCATGGTTGAAGCGCGCGCATCTTACGTCCTAATTTTAACTCATTCTTAAAATATACTTTCCAATGAGTTCCTTCTTTTATCAAGACAATATTAATATCATATCCATTAGTTCACTTAGTTATTTTGATCATATATCAATGCAAGATCAAACAAATTTGACATAGCCATTAATATTGCTGGCTCGCTCATAAGTATCGAGGAGGCAAAGGAAGTCAATAGGTTAGAAAAATTAAGGTTTGTAGGGTTGGTAAGAGTGGCTAAGGTTCGTATATTCAAATACGCTCATCGAAATACAATAATGTATCATATTTTGATGAGCGTGTTTGAATGATATTGGTGATAATAAAATCAAGGTGATAATGAACTCAAATGAATGACACACACACGTTCACAACACTTATCACAACAAACATGTTTGTTTTGCCAATGAAGTAATGGATACTCAAATAATTAGATACCAACCTTAGAGAATTACTGGTAGTGATTGATGATGATTACATAGTTATGAAAAGTGCATTGCCCCTAAGGAAACGTATTAGACGGAGCGCTTATCTATGTAGAGAGTTGAGAAATAATCGTGAAAGTGTTTATGGTGTAGGCATGTGAGTTGAGCAGAATATTAAAATGGGTGCATAGAATATTGCATTATATTTGGATATAGTTTTTGCAAAAAGGAACCAACCCATACTTACTTCTGCAGACTAAAATCAAACCAGTTGAAGTGATTGTAGGTTGGTTTCAGTTAGCAGTAATTTTGGTGGTTGGATCCATTCTGCATATCTATATCCATTTTATGTTCAGTATCCTTAATACAAAAGGCATCGTGAGCACGCTACTGACTTCACGGAACGGACTCTCTCACTCATCGTACTAAACGTAGCCAACATAGCTAAATTACGCCGAACTTATGTAAGAGGATGGTGCTACCCCGGTAGAGAAACCCTTATACGAACTGTAGTCAATTGGGTTCAGTTTCACTCTACAAATACAAATTCAAAGCGTTTATTTTGTTTAGGCCTACGGGGGCACTTACAAATTGTCAATGTTACATTATTTTTTTTCTTATATCTACAACCGGATCGGAACGCGACCTCGACTGAGAAGATCCGGCAAGAAACTCATCGAGCTACCATATTACATTTACAATTGTTTGATAATATGTTGGTTAGTAACTGATTAGTTATCCTCATTCGTTCGTTATACTCTTACTCTACTTTAGTAAAGTAGAATAATTAAATTAGGTTTATTGTATGGATAGTATGTTAAGGTATTTTGAATGTGCAAATTGCATGAAACATTAAAGTATCAAAACATAAATTATTGATCAATTGAGGAATTTACAACCGATGAAAATAATGCTCACGCTGCGTGGCCATGGAAGTAATAATATCGCTGAACAATATCCGTGGAATGATATTAGATATCAAATTACTTTTATTAAACATTGCGGTGTTATCAAAACAAGGAAATAATTAATAACTGAGTGAAAGAAAACAGATTTACAATAAGTTAATTGTACTTAGCAATTAAATTGTAGAGCTGTTTACCACTGTTAGCCACGCCGTTAATAAGGAAAGCGCCCTAAAGATAGACCAATAATGTTAAAATATATGCGGACTTGTGGGTACCTATTCAACGAGTGATCATTCGCCGTGGAATTTATTAGTTTCCGTGACAGTAAAAAAACAATTTTTTATTAAAAATTTTGTAAAAAACTTGTACACTATGTACCAAAATATAAAAAAGAAAGAACTAATAACCTTATTACCTTATAAATTGATTAAGTGTGGTATAGGCATATGTAATGCGCAAATATCGTTCTTAAATAGCTGGTAAAGAGGACTGTATTGGATTACAAGCGGTGTGCAAAAGTAAATTGTACGTAATTTATCTACTTCTACAGATAGGTATATCCAATTTTCATGTAGTAGAGGGATTCAAACTTTCCCAAATAATTAGCTTATTGCATTATACCACAGAAAAGGATAATCAGAGTTAACGCGAGAGCAGGCAAGTACTTTTAATACGTCTGCCTACCTATATTAGTTGATCACTACTTACAGAATGCATATAATAATATTGTTGGCATCATAAATTATGGGGCCACATGTATGCAGTAATTAAATAATGGGATTTTGTTGCTCGGGATTTCCATCGTAAAACAATAATTCCCCTACATACTACCAAAACACCATAAGGTTGAACTTATTATTATTCATTACTCATACTCAGAAAGTAGGTCTGAAGTTGCCTGAGGAACGGGTTGAAAGTAATACTTTTCAGCCCTAGGGAGAATCGCTTTCAACGGACAGCTGTCAAATTATTAAAAATAAATTAGTTATATTTTGATATTTCTATTGAACCAGGCCAAAGGAAAAAAAACAAAATAGCCGGCAAATGGCAATCTGACCTTCATTCGTTTTTTCGAGTAGTAGAGTATTGTTCATACTTCCTTGTATTATTTCTTTAGCTAATTACTGTTTTTATTTTTACTTTCCTTGCATTCCTAATGAAAAGCACAGTGTTTACCTCGGGTGAATGACGTCTCGGGTCAAAATAAGTTACCTTCACCCCTTGGGTAACAATGTATAATTTTTCCACTGTGTTCGCGGGTACCTGCCAATTGTGTACAGCCATACGTTCTTGTTATTTTATGTAAATAAAAAATACTATCAAGAATAGACAGACATAACTTGGAGACACGGGTGTGTTATATAAGAATAGTCGTAAAGTGTATTTCCACTTCAATTGGTTATATGACATTAACATGCAGAGAGACGTTATCTTTATTGTCCAATGATCCAGCCTAGTACTTATGTTTGAAGTCGGGTCTGTCTTTGTAAGTCCTAATGAAGATTATAAGTCTTTTTTCACTGTAGGTACACGCTTCCTGTCACAGTCATAACAAGTTTGGGAGTGGCGTCGTATCAGTGTTATCGCTAGTTGTGGAAACTTCTGACCACTCCAACACACTCGACATGTTCCTCGACCCTGTCTCGAGCTGATAATCATTAAGACAGATGCTACAATATTGTGACAATATAAAATATGTGTTTCTATTAATAAAAACGATACGTGACCGTTGGCGCCAATCCTGCAACTTAAGTGTAGGTATTTGACACGACAAAAAAAATATTTATCCTGATATGAAAAAGGCGGCAAGATCGAGTTAAGTTCAAATATAGTTTGTATGCCAATTGCCAATATACTTAATTGGGACTATTATGTTTGTTTATTATTTTGTTTTTTTGTTTCTATAAAACGGATGTAATATTCATATCTATGGATATTGATTTTTATGAGTACGCCGAAATAATGTCCATTCTGAATCTTAATCTATAATGGTTTTTTTTTATTGGGGTACATGCGCTACTTCTACTATTATTAATTGCGTACTAAGTATAGATTATGCAGAATTTAAATAAAAAAATATAAATTGCTCAGTTATCTGATTTTACAAAGGTTTTATTTAAATGGCAATTATAGACGGAAACAATATTCTTATCGACTCTTATAATATTAAATGGCGAAAGGCTCGCCCCTATTACATTGGAACAGAATAACACTATTGCCGAAAGGGTTGTGCACTGCAGTTCATCACTGCCTACCCCATCGGAGAGCAGAGTCGTGATAGTGTGTGTATGTCATCAAATATATGCCGAACAGTTTACAAAGAAATATTATAAACAGCGGTAACATAAACGAATATATAGGTATCTTTATGTCCTCAATCGCGCGAAGATAGTCGCGTACGCAGGTTCCGGATTGTTCTCACGTCAGTAATGTGAGACACAGTCACATAGTTGGTAATTTAATCGGAAATGGCCTTTTCGTAATTTGCCCAGATCTGGGTGTCACTGGGATCGCTCCCAGTCCATTGTACGGTACCCGTAGTACAAGAGTTGCTTACGCCCGTATTAACAAATTGATCTCAAGTCCGAAAACGATAACTACTTAAATGACAAGTGAAAAGTGCTCTTAAGATCGCCCTCACACCTGAGATGGATATATTAATACCGCCCTCAGTTTGGGACCATGTAGTTGGTGTGTCAGTCTGGCGATATGTGTTTATTTTATTTATTTATACATTGATAGCACGTCGAATGCCTGTTTGGCAATCGCGTCGGCTATCGCGTCATTAGAGCTGGGTTACACGCCGCGCCCCGCGCTGGTACAGTGTGTCGGCAGTGTTTTTTTTACTAAGGCTGATTCAATAATTATAATTATTATTTGTGGCTTGTCACCATGCAAATAACAATATAATACCGGATTTATTTTATTTTTTACCAGTTTCTTTATCAGCGTTGCAAAACGTTTTATAACAGGTTCAACGCGTCAAAGTCATTATTAATAAGCTACTGTGCTCATGTATACACACATCTGGGATTCTACTTAATCTCATTATCAATCAGGCAATGGCTTCACGAAGAATCACCTGACAGTGAAAAATTGGTCTGAGAGTATGAAAAATTGGTTCAGGTTGCGGCCCAGGGTGCGGACGGGTTAAAATTAAAGTTATAATGGAATTGATGCTGTCCATCATTCATCTTTGTATTGTATTTTCGTATTTCGAATGTTCGGGTTGGAATAGCTTTTGAAAACTAATTTGAGTACTGGCAGTTAATAGAGCCTATGCGATTTGTTCTTCATTGAATACGTGGAATTATTATCTATGGTCTAATCCTATGTGGGTTTTTATCCAATGGTAGTCAATGTTATTGTTTAGCGGTACCAAAGCGGTAGACAGTGAAGTGGTTTACATTTCCACTGTTATTTTTGGCATCTTAACAGATGAGATGGTAACATTGTTTTTTTTCACAGTCTACCCTCACAGTAATGCATTTTTTTGTTAGTCTGTGACCGTGAAGTGATGAGTAAAGAAAAATGAAATATTCTTTAGAGAAAACTTAGTAAATAAATTCCAGTGTTATATCACAGGATTCCATTTCTATATTAACATTAGTGGTACTGGTAGAGACATGCAATAAACACGTACCAATATCGTGAACTGTTTCCAAAAAAATGCTTCCTACCTAAATTCATTAATTAATTAATTGACAAGAATCGTGTAGTGTGAATGGTTTGTGAGGTGGGCACGAGGTCGCGGGCGAGGCGCGAGGCGAGGGGACGGCGGCGGGGGAGGCGAGGCAGGGGAGGCGAGGCGCGGAGGCGCGGGGGCGGGCGCCACAGCGCGGCTGGTGGCGCGCCGGTGACGCAAGCCACCGTGACACCAAGGGTACGTACACAATACACTTACAAACTTTTTTCTATTTCACGAAGTAACCAACTACCGCTGCTACATGTTGATTCTCACTAAGTCCCGTATTAATAAGTCGATCTCAAGTCTGAGAGCGTTCTTGGAGATGTCATTCTTATGCCACACCAGTACAAAATGACATGTCAAACGCGTACTCAAGCGCCTCAGCTGTTTGAGACGACATATCGCAAGGGTGTTTCCACACCAATCGATCAGCCGTCGATCGATTATGAATCGGATGTTGCTCTATATATAGGAACTGTCGAACGATTAGGGTGGAAACATCAACACCCTTAAAATTTGGCAGCTCCCTTTAAATTGCGGTTGAGTACTGGGCCGTTTGACTCAAATCCATGGTCCTAGATGTCAAAGCATTTGACAAACGCTTTGCTCTCTGTCGAATGGCCGTCCCAATTGCGATCTTATTATGTCACCGGCCGACCCCAGTTAAATCAGAAAGACAGGAGTTTGTTTGAGAAAAATGCGACAGTTTTGACGCGCGCTGTGACCGGAACAATTACTTAACTTCTTTTGCACCATAGGTACATTACTCACCTTGTTTACATTTTAAAATGATGTCCTTATATTCAAATGACAATTGAATGTTATCGGTAATAAAGTCAAATATTTATATAATTCCTTTTATATACGCCTGAATAGGTATAATATTTATGCTTTATTTATAGCGAATTGCATTTATTCAGTCAGGGGTACTTTTGTTCTGTGGTCAGACGTAAAAGTATGAAGTAGGGGTCATCTGAGTTGAATCATCCATCAAACAAATGGATATATTGTAGATTTATAAAGACTAGTTGTCAACGTGACGTTTAACAAATCGTTGAACGTCGCAGCATTTAATAAAAACCGTTCATTCATGCAAGTTTGTCATTTAGTAATTATTATTGTTTACCCTAATTATTGATCTACCAATATTCTATCATCGATTAGATGGAACGAGTGTCGATACTCGAAAGCCGGTTTCGCAAGCGCCGCGCGTAAATTTGCGTTTCGCTGGCGTGAATTCTTTGATGTGTGCTCATGATAACACGCCCTAATAACACCACACATCTCAGAATAATAATATTCTGATTGTGGTATGATTGTGGTATTGTGTTGTACGTTGTACCGAGCGGCAATGTGCCAGTTAAACATTTTTACTGTGTCTGTAGTTATGTCCATGTGTGTGTGGGCACTCATTTACTGCAAAAACAGTTGGACCATGTTGGCCACTTTTAGTTCTTAATTAGTTACAGTCAAAATTGTGTTTTATTCAATGAATCATTGAGTCATAATTTTATAAGTTTTAGGTCTTGTATTGACTCAGCAAGTTTATTTACAGCCATGACACACAATGTTAAAGGGGCCGGCATGTGAAATATTGCCATCAGCGAAGCTTTACTAAATAAACGTGTATGAAAGTATAAAGTCTGATGCTACAGCTATATGAACAGCTACTACTACTAATTCTGTTGATTTATACATAAACTAAATCATGCGAGTGTAAAAGAGAAGAGGTCAAGACAGGACGATCTAGAACGAATTATTCCCGCTTTTTGAAACAAAAACGTTAACAGGTATTCTAACCTTTGGTGAATTTGATTAGAGTAACAAAATTCCTAAGTAGGTAGATAGGTACTTACCTACATACCAAAAATAGAGTTGAGAATCATATCACCAAATCAGCTCAAATTTGAGCGCCGTAGAACGCCGTCTTAAAGTAGGTAATGAAGGTACTCTTGAGCTTGACTGTGTAGCCGTTGGAATGAAGGAATGATGAATGATAAATTCTGGTTCGAATGCACGAGGTTTTGTAATGATTAATATATACAATAGATCCTTATTTAAAACTAAAGTATCTATTTAGGAACGAAATGTTATTGCTATAGTTAGTAGCTATAGTTATATTTTAAAATAGTTTTTAGAGTATGAAAACTTCTGTATGCTACTGGGAACAGCCATTTATTAGTTCGCAAAGTCCGAGAATATCAATTTCCTGCTTCTCTCGGGAACTGCATAAAGCTGTACATAAGTAATTAAGTGATTGATCTGGCATATAGAGGGCAAACTAAAATTATCACCATAATTATTTCGATACAAATATTGGAAATCAATGGTTTAAGGATATTTAGTTATCTCAGAGACCTACAGTCCATTTACAATGGGATTTCTGTATAACTAAAACATATTTTAAATATAGTAACTCGCGAATAAGTTTAGGTATAGTAGACTTTAATCAGTATTATGTTAAGGACAAAACTGTTGTTATCGACGGAACATAAAGTAAAGAACCATTAAAAAACGTTGTGATTACGAGTGTATTTTGTAGAGCCAATTTTACAGGAAACATTTCAAACTCAAACTCAAAATTGTTTTTATTCATGTAAGCCACAAAGCATTTATGAATAGTCAGTATCTACCAACGGTTCGGAATGATGCTTCCATTGAGAAGATCCGGCAAGAAACTCAATGGTTACTCTTTTCAATCAATACAAGATGGTATACAGTCTCAGGAACAGCAACAGAATATGAGCATATTACAATTTGAATGTAATAGGTGTATAAGATACCAAATTCATAAACAGTTCTGTTAGGATCAATAATATTTTGGTTAATTTCAATCGATTAGTGTCTGCACATGTCATGTCTCCGGCACGTGTTATCTTCAGTAAGTGCACTATTAGCTATGAGTTCAAGACCTTTGATGTCTACAAAGAAGCGCTGTGATGTAGAATATATACTGTTACAGAATTGTACTCTGTACTAACACTAATATAGACGGATATTTACGAAACCTTGACATTTTCATCGGATGTTCAAAGTATAGCGCTGAATATTATCTATACTCTGTGGTAATCATAGAGGTAGCAAAGGAGATCTGAAGCACGACGTAGGTAGGTACATCTCTGCCAAAACCTTTATGGCCAGGCCATAAGCGTGCCTATCCTGTGAGCGTGATTATTACTATTTGTGTTGCAAATTATTTTTTGTATGTTAGAATTGAAAAAAAAATGCCACAGATTTAATTATCAGGAATTGCTTGGACAATGTTTAAGTTTATTTGGCCTTGGCCTTTTGTCCACTATGTCTATTAGGTATGTCCACTGTGGGATATTCACTATAAAGCAGCCATGTTTAAATAAAGGTACACGCGATATAAAACTCTATCCCGCTGACTATGAGGTCCAATGTAAAGAGGAATTGTTTATATGAACGACACTTTTTGCTGGACGGGAAACCCAGACGTATAGGCTGTTAAGCTTGGGTTTCTACACGACACTTAAGACATTTGACTTTACAGTGTCAAACAACGCTCTCTAGTAAACAACATCACAATATACTGTACTTACAGTATATACTCATAAATATTTGTGATGTTAATACCTACATAACATGCATCATGATAGCAGAACCGTTTTCTAGGAAACTATCTCTTCTTCTCTTAAAATTTTGCACGAAGGATTCCTCACGATAGGTAAGGACATCTTTGGGACCACTATTTATACAGCAAGCTTCGAAAGTTACCGCTTTCTTATTTTCAAATTATTATCTTTCCGGATTTAATAATGGACTTTAGACGCTGACAGTGTCTACTTGAACAAGGCAGTGATAATTAAGTAGGTACTTAGGTAAAGATTACAATGTAATTTCCATAGTTTCAACAATATTATCTAGTTGCCCCGTCCGCTGTGCACAGACGTCTTAATGCCGAATGATGTCATAAGCGGGTGACTGACCCAACAGGGGCCGTCCAACTGAGCGTGCCTAATTGCTTACCATCGATCTGAACACACTATCCTAGCCACGACCTTCGCAATAGTGACAAAGGTATCTTGTATCAAGGATATCCCGATTTTATTGGTCTATTGATCCCTTCGATAAGCCATGATAGCGGATTGGTTAAGCACGGGTCTTGCGGGTACCAGGTGCTGGGTTCAAGCCCTGGCTCGCACCTCTGGGTTTTTAGAATTCTATGTGCCAATCATAATTTCTATATGATTATCACTTGCTTACGGTAAAGGAAAACGTCGTGAGGAAACCTGCATATCTTACAAAATCTAACCAATTTTCGTAAGACATGTGAAATCCAACCCGCACTGGGCCAGCGTGGTGGATTACGGCCTGAATCCCCCTCGTAGTGAGGGGAGGCCCGTGCCCGGGACTGGGACGTCAAAAAGGGCTAAATTATTTTTATTTGTATTATTATTGAACTCTTAAAACGGTGGCGAAATAACAGTTGTATAACGATAAAAACGGTTGCTGTTAGTTTAAACAAGTTTTTACGTAGTTACTTAGTAATGTTACTTCTAAAGTACAATCGACTCTCTACAACCCAGTCTGCTATATCAACCTTTGTACCTACTAATGACCATGAATTTAATTAATGTGATATGTATCAAATTGCAGTGTTGCGTAAAATTTATTTATAACTACGCTGCAACGTAGATAGATATTTTTTATTATTGCAATAGGTATACGAAACTAAACCTCAACGTATGTATACGTAACTAAATAAAATCTTTGCGGTGTTATTACTTTAATTTGAAATCATTTATGTTATGGAAAATTTTCTTAGCGCATTAAAAAAGTGATTTGTAAAAACATTCACTCTCTAAATAACACTGATACATTAGTGACTGCCACGGAAACGTACACAACGCGAGATAAACATAATTACTTCCTATAACTGCAGTTGGCATGTCTCTTTCTTTTAAACGGAATTAAAAAGGGACAATGCGCATTATCACTTAACCCTATTACGTGTAGTCGTTTCCGAGAAAATTCCTCGCCAGTGGTACAGGCGATCGCAAGTGCGTTGTTTATAAACATTTGTTATGTCGCAGTGCGTTCGCCGTCGACGCGCATAATGCACAGGAGAGGGTAAACTATCGGATGTCATTGACATTCATGTTATGGCTTCATAGTATTTAATAAACTGCGATGGTGAACATAAATGGTGGCGGTAAATGGTGTTGATGTTTTTTTCCCTGCAATACATGTCTCAGACTTTGAGTATTCTACGACGAAGTTGTAACTAGTTTATCTTCTGAATTTATACTAGATGACACAGAAAGGGTATACTATTTTTTTTAACTTTTCTTTGTAAATCTAAAACTATCGGCTTTGTGAGTCAGTTGAAGTACTAAAGGTTTTGTAGACTTATGAAATCTGTCAACGGCTGTATCCCTGTAACACCTTTTGTTTTTCAAGTTTCCTTTAAAGCTGATGGTTTTAGAATTATAAAGTTAAGTTTTGATAATAACCTGTATATTAATACACGCACGGCACGCATATAGTTGTGTAACTATACCAACATAACCGCAAAAAAAATTGTTTCTACATTTACGCATAGCAAAGAAATTCGTTGAAACAATTGCCAAGCTAATAGCCAATACCTAAATAGCTTTGGCGGAGTGATACGCCCGGAAGCAAAGTTACAACTGAACTGTCAATGGCGTCATGTATTAGGAGCCAAGGTTATGCTGTTTATCCAGTACTCATCCACTATCTAGAGTGTAGCATCCTAGCAGAAACCATAAACAAAAGAGTGCCCGTTCCAGAGTTGAATCTTCAGATCGCCGCTGAGGCGCCCAGAAACCACATTCCATTACTCGTCAAGATAACTAATAGCTATTAGCTACAAGCTTGAAAAAATTCCATTGATTACCATTAAAATTTAAGCGGAAATTGTCTATTATCTATATTATACATTAACAAGTGAACAGTTACCGACGGAAGTAGGAATGATTAATAGCGAAATTACTAAATAAAATGAAAAACGAATATTTATTTTTAATTTAAGGAGTTATATCAGGGCCCATATTTAGTAGGAGAGATAACTGGAATATTTAAAACATTTATCTTTATTTTCCTAAATACTATGCAAAATAAACAAAATTAGAGAAAACCCAACTTAAATCAGTGCGTTATAACTTTTGGACGCATTTGACTTTACTATCATTAACTGCTCGAAAGTGGACCATTATTGGGTGTAATGTTACCAAAGCTGAAGTCTTGCCACCTACATTTTCAGTTGCGTTTACAAATTACATAACATTGTTTTATAAACAATTTAAAAAGAAAGAATTGAACAAAATGTTTATACAATGTTACCACATTTCATAATAAAATAATCGATTGAAAGGGTTCTGTGTGCATGTGGATATGTAGGTACGGTTTGTTTAGTAACAGGAAGTTAAACAGTAATGACTGATTAACGACGTTATTCATGGCAAATATACTAAGTTAGATGAGACATTTTGTTAGACACCATGCTGATTTTATGAATGCATGTTATTTAGCATGGAGTCTTAGCAAATCTTAAAGATGATGTACCTACCACAAAAACATAATATTCTAATGGATAAAAAAAATCCGTTGGCAGCGAGTAAAGAATATGTAATGGAACCAGTGGTTGAACCAAAGGTCAAGTGTTGGATATAAACCTATCAGATTATTATTTTTGTTATGTGTAATGGGTGATCTTTAGCATTTATTAAAATAAGGCGTTATATAATTTTGAACAAGAGTATTTAAGCTGACAGTGAGGTAGTTATAGTATAGACACCGCAGGAGCTCTACCATAAATTTTACGCTGGCTAGTGTCGAGCGCCTACCTGAAATATAATATACTACCATACAAATTTTCGACGAAGACACTAGCGATTAGCGACTCTACCAAATGTGTAGAGTCATGATAGAGCTACAAAATGTTTTGAGTTCAATTTTTATCTTTATGGCGTGATGTAGGTATTTAAGAACATACTTGCAATGCTATCTGATGTCGTAAATTGGTGGGTTGCGTCAAACCCAATAAAACTAGGCTAGTGTACCTACGTAAAATATGATGTATAGCTAATTAGCTATAGCATTATTTTAATATTCAATACTGACAGAAAACCATATTTATCTCATTCACAGGAAAACCTGCCTAAAATTAATTAATAATTTACAACAACAAAATCGTTTCACTTATGGTTAGAGATTATTAACAACGCAATAGTTTGGGCTAAGTCAAACATTTGTTAATCGTTTATTTTTCAAATTAAATATTTTATCTCTTATCTCTAAGAAACTACTTAATACGTAACGATTAATATTTATTTCTCTTCAACACTATACCTTTCATACGGGTTTTTGATGTATTGGTCCAAATAGGCCGCTATACCCAATTATTTTTTTACCTGAGTTCCTTCTTAGAACCAATACCGTTGGGTTCTCTTTGTAAGGGTGTACCATTATTCCTTTTAAACATATTATTATTAGATGTCAATAATGCATGATATCTTGTGCAGTCTGTATACAGTCACGTGCACGGTCTGCGGTTGTTGTTTATTATTAATAAGCTTATTCCTAGTTATTGCTTTTCAGCAATTGTGAGTGGTATTCGTTAGCGGATTTGTGTGTGGTTGATGCAACCCTTGATATAATTAATGTATGCCTCCATTAGGTAAATTTTGACACAATAAACGTTATTGACATTATTTTGTTGCAAGCTCTTCGGTTTGCAGGATCAATTAGGTAGAATCGATTCAAATGCTATTGTTACAATTACTAAAGTAATTTTGTGACAGCGTTGTCAAATAAATGCGCTGAAAGTTGCAAACTCAATAGTTTGTATCAAAGAATACATCATAAAAACTATAAATAAAAATATAATTACACGTAAAAAGTGTAACACGCAATAGGTGAGAGCATAAGAATAAATGAGAGTTATAAATGGAATTGAATATACTTATACAATGGACTTTAACTAAATAAAATTTTAATTAATATATTTAATATGAATATGTATTTTTTAATATTTATTTAATAACATTTCTTTATTTTTAAATAATAAGCTGTCTCTAAAGGTTGCAGCCAGCACTCATAATAGTATTAAACTGTGCTATGAGTGCTGGCTTCCATCAAGATATTGTACGTACTTATAATATTTAATAGTCTCCAACATTATAAAGTATAATAAATCATTGGTCTGAAGTAGCACGTTTGGCAACGCTTTCGCGATTTCAAGACGCAGCTAGTCTGAGGTACGACTCATTTCACAGAAACTCACGTGACGAAAACATTACATCGTTTTTATTTTCGTACAGTTTCAGGTTATCTGGTCATTAACCCTAAAGAAAAACATTTTCATGGGATATTATTACTTGACTTTCATAGTTGAACTGTTCAAATTCTTCATAATTTCGACAGATTATAAAGAATGGTAATAATTTTGACGCCAGTCTTAATAATGTGGCATGCGGATTCTCTACTCACAGAATATGAGATGAGGTGATAAGTAAAACAGATCGGAATTTGTAGAGTTCAGGTTGTAGAGCATCTTTGGGGAAAACAAATTGACATTTGTAGCAGGATGGTAGTAAACAATAAGAAACAAGGAAGGTCACTGAAGTAATTAAAATTAATTACAACGCGAATTAGCTACCTACATGATGTGACATCTAATATAATAATAATAATTATACAATAATGTCGATAACATTTATTGAATAACGTAATAATATATTATTTAAAAACATTCCGTCATTTAGGTACATGGGATAACCTTTTTACCCTACTCTTTATTTACGGTACCTACCTACCTTATCCGCGTTTATGTTACAAGATGATGAACTCAAGATTTTGTTAACTGATGCATTTTTGATGACCTCAAATGTATTACTATTCGACGACGACGGATATAAACGTATATGTGGGACTATAAAACTTTACAGTACTTATTGGTATCTTTATTACAATGTAGCGGAGTTTGTTTTTGCTTGGCTATGCAGTATTTTTTCCAAAAGTCTTCGGCTCAATTGAGAAAGAATCCGCGATCACTCTAGTTTGCTTGCAACGTATGCAATTTGTAGGCTCACCGATTTCTCTTTAGATTTTTATTACATTTCCCTTCGAGAATAGAGTGTGTGTTATAGGTGTAACATATGTTTATTGGATTTTGTCATTACTAATACGTTACCTACTCTATTTAAGTATAACATTTTTATGGTCTCTTTAATGGTATTTTATACATAGAAATACGTGTGACTTATTACATACGATAATAATATGGTATGTTTTCTCATTTTGTCGGTGATAACATGTCGAGTGATAGGGATGAGTGTTTGAATGAGTCTAATGAATGACAACACACCCCATACACGTGATAAATAGTCCAGATTCAGGATGTTATAAAATAACTGGTTTTTAATTTCCGTCACACTTCTCTTGCTTTCACAATATCATTTTACCGACGTGTAACATAACTAGCAACTGAGGCGAGGGAGTGCGTTGTCGGCCAGTAGGTAGGTACGCAGTTTTTTTTAAATAAGAATAACAATGATTATTTAAGGCCAATTAAATATAATGAATCGTCGGTGGGCAGGCAGGCAACAGCCGCGGTCACCGGCGGGCGACACATGGCCGCGCATGCGATAATGATAGGTTAGAAACTGAACTCACCACATAGCGCTGTTCCATATTCCTTCCAATGTGAACGAGTTTTTGCTGTCATCGCAATTCTTGTTGTAGGACTTTAGTTTGAAGTATATTGCGCGGTTTGGAATGAGATTATATTGAGCACTGAATTAAATTTTAAATTAAAAATATTGATAATAACTTTATTTGAAAACCATCTTCATGGTTATAAATATTTAAAAGTTACAGACAAACTAACTAAATATCACAATAATTATATATATTCGATCTAATATTAAAATTGGGTTTGTTAACGAAACGTTATAACCGATTAGGCTTCATTTTGGATGGTTTATGTGTCGTTGGCTTGCTGGTACATAGCGCGAGTAGGACGCGTACGGAGTCGTGGCGGCGCGACGGCGGCGAGTGAACAACTGAACGATCCGATTCGATAAAAGGCGAACGAACTAATCGCAAGGCACCGAGTGGGTTGGAATGAGGCAAAACGGCGCGGGCGCACGCTTTTGCTCCTTGTTTATCGGGCGGTGGAGTAGTTCTTGTTGAGATAACAAGAAGGTCGATAACGGCGGCGAAGCACGCGGGTGACGCCGCGTGCGTGGACTGCAACCACGCCGTCACGACACTGGCGCGCCTTCCCCTGGTGCTGTTCGTACAACGCGCAGGCACTCCGAATATTTTGTTGAGACAAATTTATTTTTAGCCTACCTCGTACGAAAATAACACTGACAAACTCTAGACCCGTGCGCCGCACGAGACTAGGTGTAATGGAATGTGTTTATGCGAGAGTCCGGTGAAATTAATCTTTATTAAAATTGTAGAGCGCGGTGGTTGGCAAATCAATGAATTTATTAACATTTCATTTCGTATTCCGTTGAAACACTGTTTTATGTCAAACGCCGTCCTTTCATATGGTTTTCTTCTACTTTTATGGTAGCATGCCTTCAGACGTTAATATTTAGTTCGGTAGAAAAAAAGTGTTTAATTTAGTTATTATTTCTAGCATGTTCTACTATTGCTTGTAACTCTTCCCTGATTATACTGCTAGGTTTGTTTGGTACCCAAAAAGTTATTGTAAAAATGTTGATAATCTTGGACCAAGCCAGTATTGGGCCAAACAAACCAAAAGGAGCAGACGAACCTGTCTGTACCTTATGTGCGGCTGAGAATGGCATAATGTAATGAATGGTCCAAATAAAGTAGATGCTTCTAGTAAATTTTAAGATACAGTTACAAACATCAGCTTATTGGCAGTTATCTTTAATAAACCGTTGGTCCGGAGACGTCTCACGCTCCATTTTCTCGGTGTCTACTCCAGAACTTGATAACCCCAGCATTTGTCGGTCCGCCGGCAGATTTGACCAGATTACAACCCACTCCAAAATCTATTCAGTGATTTACATGACGGAAGCAGAATTACGTCATCGCAATGTAGAGTTCGTAAACAATTGTTCATACATTTATTTACTTGCATATAATTTTTAATCTGTTTTATTAATTTTAAATCTCACAGATTACATTATTAAATCTAAATAAAAAATATACCTACTAAATTGAAAAATACAATAATTATTAATATTGCGCAATTTCTTGCTTCATTGCACTACTTTACACACCAGGTGTAACTTACGGGATTTTTGGACTCTTATTCTTAATCTTAAACCCTTCGCATTTTATATTTTGCTATTTTGTATGTCCAATTACTGTTTGGTACCTGATTATTGAATTATTTAAGCTCTCCGAAGGAATAATCGTTCTCTTACTGCGCGAATCGCGATAACAATAACCAAACGGATTATTGCCGCTTTGTTGGCTAAACATTTTCGTTCACTGTCATTTAAGCAAGTGCACTTTATTGAACTAGCGCATACCCGTATTTTGGCTTGATTCCATTTAATAATGTAATTTGAATGACACAAAGGACACCCGGAGACACGCTCTGAGCAAGAACATAATTGGCGTCACATTTTCAACGTTCCTTATGAAGTTAGCAAGTAAACAAGATACATTCGATAGTTATTTACCATCGATTATGAACTGCGCTATGAATAGCTGTTGTTACCATTAATTAAACAAGATATAAAGGTATATGGAGTGATGTATATTTATGTAAATATTTAACAAATTCGATGTTTTTACAAGATATAAAAATATCACAATAAAAAAAAACTGACTTCAAAAAACCTGAGTGCACTTAAAAGCTGGAAGAAAATACCTTGTAATTTATTTTATTTGGTGTCGGTGCCGATTCAAGTAGGGGTAGGTGGTTGCCTACCTAAGAAGTAGTCCTAACGTAGTGTAAAGATAGTGTCACCGACTCCAAATGAAAGACATTACATACAGGCGAACATAGAACCTCCTACTTTTGGGAAGTCGGTTAAAAAGACAATTATTTCATTTGTGTGATCATCACTCACATGAATAAGTGTTTGATGAATTAGTAATAAGTGAGTTTAGATTGTCCCGAACAAACAAGTGTTTATAACAATATAATGACAATGTGTGTCTGCAACATTCTAAAAGACTCAACCAATGTGTTTTGGTATTGTTTTTATTAACATTGTTTTTTTGTATTCATACATCCGAAGCGCTGTATCGGAACGGATGAGTCAGGGCCATAATGGGTTTCCAGGAAATGCTGGCAAGCCTAAAACCCCCCACAGACAACTTTTTCTGATCCCCAATGGAGATGATTTGAATATTATGCTCCTTAGAAAAAGAAATAAATATTGAAATCAACATTATTTTCTGAATTTAAATACTTATGTACAAATTTATAGACTGCGTGCCAAAAAAAATATTGAAAAATTTAATAAGTTTCCTAGCGGACGGTACCGAAAGTCGGCAAACCAGCTCACGACCCGCCTGATGTTTAGCGGTTACCGTAGCCTACAGATGTTTGTAATACCAAAGGTATTGTTTGCATGTTGCCGAAGCCGTAGTGGAACGGAGGGAGGGAAAGGAGCTCTACCCTCCCCGGCTGGACTTCCGGCTCTTCTCTCTTATCCTACCCAACCCTGGTCGAGCCAGCCCGTATATGAACTCTAGTTATTGGCTACAGCTTGACTCTAGCACCGTACATACTGTACCATATTTATTGATGATTAAATAATAAAACAAGAAAAACAAACATTAATCGTCTGACTAAAGCAGGGTCGCTCAGCACGAAGAATTTCGTACAATGACCTGTTATTTCCTGTCTCCATCTCCGTCTCGCTCATACAGTTGCCGTTCGACGTATTAGATTTACGCGGGAGTGACAGAGCTAGGTAATAACAGGTCATTGTACGAAATTCTTCGTGCTCAGCGACCCTGCTTTAGTCTTAGGACTGCGCCGAACAGGTTTCCAGGCATATGTTATGTTTTGTCAGGTTGTCTGTGGTTAAATATACCACTTTACGGTGCCTCTGTTTATCAAGACCAAGGTCATAACACGTCACCCCGCGACCAATGAGGCTCCGAATCTGAACAACCTTGAATATATTTTGATTAGGTACTAAATTTGTAATAGTTGCGACAAAAAACTAGGTAGAGATAGGCACTGTCAAACAAGTCGGAGGTAAAGTTCTGTGATTTTTTATTCATTGTTAATTGATAAGTTTAGATATAATACAATGCTTCCGCGGTTACTTTTAGACCTTAGTACCAGGTGATGGGTGGCGTTGGTCACGAGAGTACTAATACTTGGTTTCTGTTTCTTGTAGAGACTTTCGTTTGATAGACCTGAAATCTGGCTTTAGCGCAGATATGTGACACGTCATCTATGTAAGATATTATATTATAAGTATCGTTTGAGTACATCCTGAGCATTAAATGAGGGAGTGGTGGAAAGACAGTGTATAGTGTAGAGAGACATATGATGTCCTAAATAGTATGTCACAAAAAATCGACGTAACTAAAAGAAGTGTATTGTCATTCTTATCGTGATAATAATGCACGAGGAAGACACCAATATTACTAATTATGTCAAATTTCGTTTAGTCATCATTAACGTAATTAGTACCATTAATGAAATGTATTTAAATATTAATAATAATTTGTATAAGTTCCAGACACTAAAGGAATGTATAGTAAATATACGGACCTATGGTAAGTGCCAGCTGTCTTGACTTTTTTAGATAATGATACCCCAAGGGGTCACGACGAATCTAATGAAATGCAAATCGAATTTAAGTGATAAATGTAAATAACATAGTAAAAATCCGCGACCGTATTATTATTTACTGCCATTGGTTATGGCCTGAATCCCCCATGACTTGAAGGGAGGAACCTGCCCAGGACTGGAACATGAAAAATAACACTTTTTTGTATTTGTTTATCTTTTTATGATACCGCCCAACATATATTAGTATGATTAGCTCAGATTCACACTCATTACGATATTTGATGAATCCCGGAATAAAATTTATTTAGTATTTGCAGGCTTTAAGTGTTTGCTGCTATGTAAGGCTGAAGATAAACAGACGTAATAGTGATGCCTTCAATACCTTCCGCAATGAAATGTTCAATATCATAATTATTCTTAGCATTTTGCCATTATTTAATATCTTTAAACCTTTACTGCTACAATGGATTACCTTTTATTCGAAGAGTAACCATTTAATTTCTTGCAGACTACATTACTGGTTTTGTTATTATACTCGTACTATGTATAAGTGATCAATATAAAAGTAAGTCTACAAGTAAATGTAAGTACTGTTTTATAGAACAAAAGAAAATAAATGTTATTATGAGGCAAATAAGATTTATATTTAATCTTTGGTGTCTACGAATATAATTATATAGAATGACATCATCTCAGAGTCTTCCGCTTTTCCGTTACTAATCGTACGTATTCGATATGCTAATCCAAGTAATTACATTAATGAAGATTAATAAACCTCTTAACATTTAGATTTGAGAGTTTTAGCTGTATACTATAATCACGATGAAGTCTTATAACCTGAATATGTATCAAATATGTTGTTGTTTTGTTCCCATCGTTCACTTTTCTTCACTCTATGTTTGGAACATTCAGTGGAAAAAAAATCTAATAGTAGAACGAACGAAAAAAGTGCCTTTATATTTGAACACGTATCGAAAACGACGCTGTAAATATATTTCTTAAATTTTTCCGGAAAATCTCCTTATAAAACGCAGTAATTTTAATATTAACTGTTTTTTTAAATACTATACCTACTTTACGAAACCTTATTGAAATAATAGAAGATACGATTATTCTATAGGTAGGTAACCTACCTAAAATCATATAGTTTCAGATTTTAAAGCACTTCATTAATTATCATAAAAGTAGTAGGTTATTTTTTCGGATTTCTGATTGCAATCATGAGTTTGATTTACACAGGGTTACTGATAATTCGACGTATTCCTTGCAGGTTGCGGTAGAGGTTCTGAAATGCAACAACCTTTATTCCACCATTTTGTTATATGACATTTAGTGTAATTTATTTATAAAAAAATGTGATCAAATCGTTACCAATAGTATTCGAAATTTAGTCATAATCTTAAACTGGTAGGTATTTTTGGACATTTTATAATGACAATAATAAGATCCGATTGAAGTTCAATATGTTTTTTTATTTTCAATATGTAATGAACCTTTCATGGATCATTATAAAAAATCACATAAAACGTATCTGACTAAATTTCGGGGAACATACAGGGGGTCAGTTTACATACGTTTAAACTCCTCCATCCACACCATCCAAGGAATACGACGCAATGAAAATGATCCTGTATACTAATTTATGACATCCTACGAATTTACGGAGTATGGTTTGTACAAATTACCTACATCCGTCAAGCTAAACGGTATCCCTTGTTCGATGGTAAAATTGATGATACCTATAATGTTTTCAGTGTAGAGCAAAGTTCAAGAGCAGCATTTTATCAGTTGCAAGAATCACGCTCATAACATGAGTCACCGGCCCACCCCACGAGGCAGCAGTGCGCGTCTTGTTGTCTAATCAGATTTGTGTCAATTTCATTCGCTGATGCAATCTAAAAATATCTAGTGCAAATTTTCTTGCAATAAAAATAAAAATAAATATCGCCGGACTGACATATCAACAGTATGGTCCCAAACTAAGCAACGCTTATACTAGGGGTACCTCCAATCGTACCATAGATTGGAGGCGATCCCAGTGATACCCAGACAAGCGCAAATTACGAAAAGGCCATTTCTGATATTTACAGGAATCGTACCCGCAACCACCATGTGCAGTGAGCCGAGCGGCCTACGCTTGAACCACTGCACCACGCGGTCGTGAATATATTCACTATGTCTTGAGAAAAGCAAGGAGAGAGGCAAGAACGTAGTTATACGACGCATGTCCATGGAATGTATGGCTTCCATCATTAAGTTACAATCCTGTTTAACCACGTGCTAGCCTTCAAGGTCGCATCGAGTCTGGCCGTGAAATTGCGTGCAATTTTTGTATTATTGAAATCATATATTATACCATTGACAATTATAATATTATTACTTTGCCATATTTTAATTACAGTTTAGAATAATCAGATACTCTATACCCTTTTTACGTAAAAAGAGACAATTTAAAGTTATCTGATTATTGAATTTATAATGTCACAGATGTATTGTATAACTAGCTTGGTGAGGTAGTTTTTTAACTACCTACTTATTCGTGCGCTAAGCAATGTTAATTAGCTGTTTTGTAAAAGCGTTTTTGTGAAACAGCTAATTATATCATGCATCTGCGATATCTCTACTATATAAAAATAAGTCGGGTTTTCCTTCCTGACGCTATAACTCCAGAACGCACGAACCGATTTCCACGGTTTTGCATTCGTTGGAAAGGTCTCGAGCTCCGTGAGGTTTATAGCAAAGAAAATTCAGGAAAAATTTCAACAGAAAAGCGCATTCCACGCGGACGGAGTCGCGGGGCACAGCTAGTCTATGTATAATATACAAAGAATTGAGATGATCCGTCTGACAACCAATAAAAACGAAACAGCGCTAAGTGTCATGCCAAATTGGAGTCTCAGTGGGTTGGCCATATATCCAGCATCCGCTAGGATAAATGAGTTCAGATGACTCTTAGCAACCATAAAAAGCGTGGGTTTAATTTCCCAATCAGATGAAGCAATTTGTTCATATTGGATCCTGGTTTCTTAATCCAATATGTCACAAGTATCTAAATTAAATTCTGAACTACTCATATAATATTAAATAAATAAAGAACATAACATATAAAACAGTTATATTATTTTTAATTTTTAAGTTTGCAACAATATCGTATTGGGTCTAGCCTGTAAAGATGTTTGTATGTATTGAGAAATAAATAAATAAATCTTGTTAAAGTTAGATCGAGTGGAGTCACCACCTCACTTGTATTATTTAGTTTCCTACTATGATCTTATGCATTAACGATAGCGCTATGTTAAATATCGTACATTATTAAAATTTGACCTTATTTAGTCTGTTTGGCAACTGCAAAATGAGCCCAGTTGTAAAGTACCTAGGATGGTAATTTTATTGACTTCCTCAATCCAGCATTAGCTGAAATTCCCCCAAAGAACAATTCTCAACAATTTTCCTCAACTTATTATAGTCTAATGTTTACAATGTTGTACCAAACAGGAAACGTTATATGAATAGACTAAAGTTTATTTCGTTCAAGTATAAATAAATTGGAGTAATGCTGTGTCGCCCTCGCTGGAATGAAATTTGTCGTTAAAATTCGATACAAATAGGGGATCATAATACTTATACAATTGCGCAAATAGAGATATTTGAATGTACTTGAGAAAGCCGTATTATTCGGCATAAGCAACATTCCTGTAGTATTTTACTCTTACAAACATTAGGCGTTCAGATCTATCATTTGATTTTCGAACCACTACACTAAGAGGTCGTGATTAAATAACTGAAAGTACATCTGACACTCATCTTATTCTCTTTGTACGTGTATTTTATTTTATTTTTATTTATTTGGTTCACCAACAACTGTTTACACCATATAAAACAATAAATAAATAAAATTAGACTTGTACAAGTGCAACAGTTACTTAAAGGTAAACACCGCATGAACCACTAAACAGTTAAATTCTAAACAACTAATCTAAATGTGAACAACAGAAAGAGAGAGAAAAAAAAGTAATAGGTGGTTAAAAATTATATAAAAATAAATGTATTTACTATAAAGCATTAAGCTATAAACCCGGTAAACTCCATAAATAAAAAACTAAAACAATAAATTTAAAAAATGAAAAAATAAAATTACTATTTGTGAGATTTGACATCATTAGGGTTTATTATGTAATTTAACTTTTTAATAACATTGTTAATGTTTTATGCGACAAGGTCCTCGTCAGACGGGGGCACGCACTGAGCTCTGCTTGATGAATAGGCTCGCTAGGTTCCGAATATTAGGTAAACAACGGTGATCGTCTGGAGCGTGTGGATTCAATTTTTAGAATCATTGATGTAGTATACTTAGATATTCTTAGAGGTTTTGGATGATTAACAAGCTTAAAATAAAATGGTATAAATATTGTATCGAAATTGGGACACAATGTTTTATAATTTTGAATCCAGCAATTTAAACAATGTTATAAGGGTTTCTCGTAGGGATTACGGAAATAAATGCAGTATACACTGTTTTTGAAAGATGTGACCAAATATTCATAAGCCGTAACTCACTAATCTTTCTACAGTAGGCATCAACATCAGCTACTATATTTATATCTTCATTATTATTTCGGGATTTTGTAACAGCATGTAGAGTCATCGAATATCCTTTTAACAATAGGTGTTTTATTCAATCTGAATACTACTCAAAGGTTGTTCATTGCAATTCAACCATTGAAACGCGAGAGAGGAAAAAGAAAACGCATTAATGCACTTCATTGTGTGCAAAATGAAACTTTAAGGTTTTATATCGCGCTTCCTGACCCGTCTACCTTGTAACATAAAGGCTTGACACTGCTTAAGGCTAAAGCGCCCATCTAGCCCGCGAAATTCAACATTTTCGAGTATTTTTATAGTTTATCCAAAATCTGAAAACATTGAAGACAACATTTTGTGATTTGCGACAAACACAGTATGCAGTACGTTTATTAATACATTTATTTTACTCTAAATATTATCACGGTGGATATGATACTAGTAAATCACTAAATATACAAAAATTGGCAGATTATCTGGATAGCTGTTGTTCTTGAAATGTTTTAGAGTAAGTTGGATATATTAATAAATGCACTGCACACGGTATTTGTCGCGATTTACAAAATGTGCCTTTTATAATTGTCAGATTTTGAAAAATTTCTAAAAACCTCAAAAAATTTGAACTTCGCGGGCTAGATGGGCGCTTTAGCCTTAAGCGTAGTGGGTCGAGCGTAGGCCGCGTGGCTCTACACAGGGTGGTTGTGTCTTCAATTTCCGTCAGACTTTGCGTTTTGTACGACGAATGAGCCGGAAGCTGAACCCCGATCATACCCCTCCCTGCGTCCCACTCTCTCTCAGGTTGCCAACCTGCGAGCAGAGCCTTTGGTATTCCAAGCAGCTATAAGCTACGATAACTGCTTAATAGCAGGCGTATCGTGAGGTATGCCGATTTTGTTATATAAAAAAAAGATTAATGAAATAAATTTGTCCTGGTTTTGGTGTTACTGGGATCGCCCCCAGACCATTGTACGGTACCCATCATAGTACAAGCGTTGTTTAGTTTTGGACCATACAGTAGGTGTGTTAGTCTGGCGATATTTATTTATCTACTTATCATAGCTTGGTGCATGGTAAGTATATCCCAAGTCTGAGAGCGATCTTGGAATTATCATTCTTACGTCAAACCAGTACAAAATGACACGTTAAAAGCGTCCTCAATAACATTCAGGTCAGACTTGAGATCGATTTATTAATATAGGCCTAAGTATAGTTCTTATTGTTCTCTAAAATGCATGCACTGTTCTTGTGCATAGCCGGTCCAAGCACGTTGGAATGCGCGCAGATCACGCGCGATGCGCGTGATGCCGCGCACACGCACACACACACACGCTTGCACACATACACACACATATCTAAATAACACTTTGTGAATGTGCCAAATGCATGTTGCCAACTATGCATGTGTGTGTGATCCGTATACAACTTACTAACACATCGATAATGTAATCGTATTTCCACAATCGTAGGATACAGTCATTCAGGTCGAGTTAAAACTGATTCGGTAAGTTTTTTTTTATGTAACAAAGCGGCAGCCGTACGAGTTATGATCCGCTTGATGTTAAGCAGTTACCATAGCTTATAGATGCTTGCAATACCAGAGGTATTGCTGGCACGTTGTCGATCTGAAGGGGAACGGGACAGAGGGAAGGGAAAGGTGTTGGGCTTCCGGCTCTGGCACTCGTCGTACGAAACGCAGCATTTATTTATTACTTAACGCCGATCTTCTGTGACAAAGTGGTACTATTCCAGTCGAGCTAGCCCTTATAACAAATGTACTCAGTGGGACTCATTCGGACTCAATGGGACTCAATGGGACTCAATATGGGACTCAATGGGACTACAGCTGGGCTCTACCACACAAGATTTTCTTGTTAATAAAATTATAATAAATATCGCCCGACGAACACACCAACTCTATGGTCCCAAACTAAGTCACGCTTGTACTATGGGTACCGTACTATGGACTGGGGAGGATCCCAGTGACACCCAGACCTGGGCAAATTACGAAGAGGCCATTTCCGAAATTTGCCCCTGAATCGAACCCGAAACCACCATGTGCAGTGAGCCGAGCGGCCTACGCTCGAACCACTGCGCCAAGCGGTCGTGTTGCTGAGGCGTCTGAAGGGGTGTTGACTTCTTCAAATGACGTCATTATTTGGCACTATGCAATATATTTCGTCCGTAAGTCACGTTTCAATTTTATGAGTAGTAAAATTTGGGTTCTTTGTATGAGAAAGATAACCTTTGCTGTCACTAATAAAACAATAACGATAATTTACTGTGGGTATACCCACAGTAAATTATCAGACTTGTTAAACTATAGTTTAACAAGTCTCTTTGTTTATTCCGAAGGGGCATATTTATTCTATGGATTAAAATATATGTTACTAGCTGTGCCCCGCGACTCCATCCGCGTGGAATGTGGACCACCCTTAACATTTAGGGGTATGAAAAATGGATAGTAGCCGATTCTCACACCTACCCAAAATGTACATAACATTTCGGAGCACTATGGTAACTAACATTGTGACACGAGAATATTATATATAAAATTATGACTAACTACGAATCTTTACGTCCAGTCATGGACTGACGATAATTAATAGGTCCCATAAGCGTACCTAGTTTTTGTAAATTAGAGCTTTTGACATACCTAAGGGGAGAAGGAATATCATGAATAGACGTAAGTAAAGGATACGTTAATCAGTACTCAAATATGAGTTCGGAATTAAATTTCTCCCCCCTCAGATATCTGCATGTGTGTGATTACTCGTAGTAATATACCCATGATTTGTGCATTTATGCAAACTATATTGATAATTAATTAGACTATTAGAGGAAAAACTACCTACAGATATAACGGAAAACCCACATTTAATGATAATTAGGTCTACATGGATACGTAGCGATGTTTACAAGAATACCGCAAGTACTCGGTGTCATCTCCATTATAGTATCTACACCATCAATGAACAGATATATTTAATTAATAATGAATGATTAATTAACATTTATAAAGTATTTAATGGGAGTTAAATGAAAAGGGTGCGCAGTTACGTGCTCTATAAATTATTATTTATCTTATCGTTGCAGCCTTACAATAAATAAACGGAAGATTGGTGGCGTTTTGACCATACAAATGATACTCTCTTAACCATCTGTTGGTCTTAAGACATGACCGAGACAGTTCATCCGACTATGCAACTATGGTCAATTCCACATAGGAAGTCCCGTGGAAAAATACGGAACTAAATTGTACACAGTGTACATTATATTACCGTCACGCGACAACCGCGCCGCGTCTACGGGACTTCGTATGTGAAATATACTGAGATGCGTTATTTCTTGTCAAGATATTTCAAAATTTATATAAAGTCGTCGGAATACAAACGATAAGGTCTGATGGTCTGATCTGATGAACGGTCTAATCTGACTTTATTTATTAGGGCTGTGTTCAATGAAAATCAGTTAAGGTCAAAGACCTTAAATATTTTCGCCATTTTTATGTTAAGATACACGCTTTGGTTATTTTAAAATGTTCAATCTCATAAACCCGTCGTCACCTAACCCCAGGACTACGCAAATACGGGAATAAGCTCAATTAATGTATGTATGGCACGAAAGATAAATAACGTTCTAAATTGCATTGTAAACAAGAGCCTGGCGCGTCGTGCGTCATAGCTGAGTCAACGGTGAATCTAGACATTGCCGGCTCGCTGTCAATATTGTACTGTGATAAGCTGATCCGATGAATGCAAACGGAACTTAAGTCCTGCTGGAAGCAGTAAAACACAGTAACTCGACCGTTTGGTTATGTAAATAGGAATCAGAGAGTTCACTCTGAAACCTGCGTACTGTAAATTGATATCGTAACTTAGTTTAAAATATGCATAAATACATATATTATAATAAAATTAAACAATATAAAGTGTATACTGAAAAATATTTAACGATAAAAATTAATTCTCGTAATCATAATATCTCTTTTAGTATTTTTATAATAAAATGTTTTGTAATTAAGTAGAACAGCAAATTATTTATGCATAAGAGGCATTTCTTTTCTATAAATATTTACTGGTATTACAAAACGTTTAGTAAAATCACTAGGAACTACAACAATAAGAATTAATAAATTTATTGTTGAATAAATATGCCTATTTACTGAACTTTTTTCGTGGTTTCTTTCATTTAAATTTAAGAAACTACCTATGGATTTTAGTTTCTGTAAATTATTTTTATCAAAGTATATGTTTTAAATCAATTTTATTTAGTTTGATAAGTCCTTAAAGCTTTCAAAATATTCATATTTCTTCTTTCTCCACTTTTTCTGAAATTCTACATAATTTTCTGAAGTTCTAATTTCTAATGTTGTTTATGCTTCGTATTACGTGTGCAATTGTTTCTGGCAATCGTGTAGATACGGTAATAACCTTTAAGGAAGTCGTTCAATGATTAGCTGATATAATTAGAGCATCACAATGCACAATAAATACTTTTATCAGCTTGACTGATGGCGCGTCGGGGAAAACTGATATTATAGTTACTTTCTGCTTTATTCATCTCAAAATAAACTACAGTTGTATCATCACATACCAATTTATTGTTGACAAGCTGAGCCCGCGACTTCGTCCGCGTGGAATTTAACTTAACAAAAAAGCCTGCTCCCGCGTTCTGAGCACGCGCGACAGGACCCATTTTTTTAATTTTGTTTTTCTAAATTAAAAGTAGCCTTAGTTACTGCTTATAACATTAGCTATCTACCAGTGAAAGTCCCGTCAAAATCGGTCCAGCCGATTCGGAGATACTCTTTGATTTCATGTGTTTTTATTTTTGTACGCGGAACCCTAATTGTTTTTCTAAAATGAAAGTAACCTAAGTTACTCCTTATAACATCAGCTACCTGCCAGTGAAAGTCCCGTCAAAATCGGTTCTGCCGTTTCGGAGATTACCCGGAACAAACACAAAGACAGACAGACAAAAAAAAAATTTTTCGCGTATTTGCTATAGGTGTCGTATGTACTTTCATATTATGCATTTAGTGAAAAGGTGTTATTTTGATATTACAAACAGACACTCCAATTTTATTTATTTGTATAGATAAAGTATTTTAGCAATAACCAGTGCTGCAGAGAAGGACGATTGATAAACGACGCTACTCTACGGGAAATTGCGTTTGGTTTTTTCGACAGCAGCGTTTCATTTCATTGACCCATTTTAGCTGAGAGATCCAATTCATTAATTTCTGACATGACATCTTCTAAACTGCCGGCTCTATGCCAAAAATCAACAATTTTGACGACTATTTTCGTAAGCTTCGGTGTCATCATCGGCCACCTTTTTCGATCCTAGCTTACAAGAGTAACAGCGGTGGGAGTGTTATAAGATCATCCAGTCCGTCCGTCTGACCATCCCAGTCTATCACAGTACCATAATTTCTACAGTTTTTGTCGAAAGTTGAAAAAAATACAAACAAAAATTCCGTTTGCGATTTTTAATATTGAAGATTTAATCAAAATGTACATTTTGAATTCAGACAATACTTAAATTTTTATGAAAATCGACAAAACTAGTTTGCCAAAAATATAATTTCGTTGTTGAATTGACTTCGGAACCTTACACTGTACGTGGCACGACACGCACTTAGCTAGATTTATATAAAAAAGTCAAAAATATACATAGTAGCCTTTAGGGGCATACCAAAGAATTTGTAATAATAAGACATACAAATTCTTTGGGGCATACCAAAGGCATTCTTACACGTTGTCAACTTGAAGGGGACACAAGGAGGGGAAAGGCTTGATTATCGATAATGTACACGCATCACAAAAAGTTTATAAGGTTTAGGGGTTTCTTCTAAATTTGAAATTTCTGTATTCTTATGTATAATCTCTTAGGTCTTAAGTGCCGTTATTTTCTCGCAACGTCTACTTTTGCAGCAGTAAGTTAACCCTTCCCGTTCGCTTTAATGTTTTAAACCACAACTGGTAAAGGAAGGCAGTGATAATTAAAACTTCACAAAAGAAATAGTTATTCCGCCACGGAAGTTGTGCGCAGAAATGGCGAAGGAAAAGGAATTCTATACGTATTCTCTCTGGTTAACTAAGAAGCGGCTATGAAACTATGAACTAAGCCACCACATTATTAAGCTAAGCTACCTAAACTAAAACTTCTTTATTGAATTTGGATTTGATACGTCGTAGTTAACTGAGCTAAGCTTAACGCACTCGCTTATAGAACATGATGTAAAGTGTCTATTACAGCTTAACCACTTCTCTCTTCTCCTCCCTTTGTCCTACAACCCAAGGTAAGGAACGTGCGAGCAGTGCCATTGTTATTACAAGCATCTATATGGTACGGTAGCTGCTTAACATCAGGTGGGTCGTAAGCTGGTTTGCCGACATTGAAACGAAAAAAGTATAGCGGACAGAACCATTTTCATGTTCTTATTCTTACAGAAGATTATAAGTAGCTTGTCTGTTGAATAAACATTGTGTACCTTACCTCTAATGATAATTCGATAATTTCAATGGCGCATAATTAAATATTTGTATTTGCTTGAAACGTTGTAGTATGTAAACAAATATATCTCGAGATAAGTGGACCGCGTCCGAAGAATTTTCCAGCGATAGCCGATGTGTTTACGATAACACCTAATAGTATCTGCTTTTCTAATATTAACCCAGTTTCCTATTAACTTTATGAAGATTTTTTTAAGCCGTGTACTTACTGCGTGTATTGTATTATATTTCCATTATCCGTTATGGATATACGTTTGAGCATGTTTTTGTTAGTTTTCAAGATTTATCAAATTCTATTGCGCACCCAAGTACCTTCATAGGTCACCTAGTTCCCACTGAGTATATATTTCGCCTGACGCAGTGGTTCGAGCGTAGCCCGCTCGGCTCACTGCACATGGTGGTTGCGGGTTCGATTCCCGCTGGGGTAAATTTCGGAAATCACCTTTTCGTAATTTTCCATGTAAACTGAAATCGCCCCCAGTCCATTGTATGGCACCCATAGTCCAAGCGTTGCTTAGTTTGGGACCATATAGTTGGTGTATCAGACTGGCAAAAAATATGCCTAGGCATGCTGGCAGATTAGCTACTTAATAGTAAGTGATAACCGTCGTCCATGACATTTGTAACTTAAGAGGAGTAGACGCGGTGTAGACCTCTAAGGGACCAATACACTTTAGCATTTTGAAAAACTTCATGTTGAGGTATAATGGAAAACTTAGGAGGTACTTCTTTAGTCGTATAGACAGTAACAATTTATTAGGGACATTTAGGCTGGGTTTAGAACCAGATTCATTATAAAACTATATCTGAGCTGCGTCTGTATATTGAAGATATTGTATAGAAAAATTACTTTGTAATTGAAATGTCGACGCTTTTAGTGGTATTCAAATAGGTAGATTAATACGCCTCTTTTATAATATGCGCAACTAGTAATTGTTTTGTTTAATTGCTGTGCCTTTTTCAATAGGTTTCATTTTCTCTAGTGTAACATTTGTGAAATGCCTGCCGCAGTTGATGTTATTCGTCACTTAAATTTCACAATACGCTAGGATAGTTCCATACAAAATGGTGCCGAGCCCATTCTATTGTCCGAAAATTTCCACGAGAAGCGATTCGACAATTTGTATATGTTGTTATGGGTATTCAATTGTTTTTAACGTTGAAACGTTTGGTTACGTACAAAAATCGACACCACTACAATAGACCTATGCTTTATTTTTCCTCACTTGTCGTATATACCAATATCCGTCAGCATCCGTCTCTTAATAATTTAATTCGTCATTCAAATTTATTAGGTACTTGTCGTTAGGTATGTTTAAAATGATACATACTGATTAACATTTTTAACCTGATTACCCTGCATGTGGGGAATTAGTAGTAAACATACATCTTACATAATCTTATTACTTAGTTAGAAAACGGTGGCGAGAAGACTTGAACACCTTTGCGGGAAAGATGTGGCCGGAAATTGCACTGGCCAGAGCCGTGTGGAAGGTAAAAGGGGAGGCCTTTGCCCAGGAGTGAAAAAAAAACACTTAGTTAAAAATATAATGAAGACAAGACTAACGTAAGATTAACAATTCAGATCTAGGAACTCCACGAGGATCAAATCTTGGGTGTTATCGACCGAACGTCTATGTAGAAACTATCGATACACGTCGACTCATCTCATTATACCATGGAAAGTTTAATGTTTTTATTATTTACTTCGCTCTACCCAACTAACACTCGACTCGCAATATGTGAAAACTGACGTATCGCGAATACGAATACACGAATACGTTACTTTTGACAGTTGTTCTATAGGAAAACTGTCAAAAGAGAATACATCAGTTTTGACATATTGCGAGACGAGCGTGAGTCGAATCGGGCGACAGTGGTTACATAATTGGCCCCCTGTTGTGTTGTCCTAATGAATGAACAAATAGATCGATGGATCGATCGACGGTCCACCATTGGTGTGCTATAACCTTGGTCACCCGAATAAACCAGAGTGGGGCAGTGGGCCAAGTCATTTTATGAAAAGAAAATAACCAAATTCTAAAACATAATACCATATTTTTTATTAGAAATTATTATCATTACATAAGAGGTGCTTTGAAATATTGCATTCCGACTTATAAAATAAATTATTAAAATATAAATGGCACGTGGATCCGTGACGCTTCGGAATGTTATCATCACAATGTATCGTTACTCTACGTTTCAACTGGACGAAAAATTCACACGGAAAAATAAAATATTATTATTGTTGCCTCAACTTTTTCTTGATGTAAAATAGAGACAACAATATGTTTTTTTCTGGTGAATGTCCAGTGCAAACCCAGGGTTTGATTTAAGATAGGCGATAGACTAGGTGCTTTTAAGTCATGAACCAACAACCATATGGACTCCGCACTCTAGAACAAACGTTTTCGAAACGATTTACGATCGACCAATCACAATGGCGTTATATCCACTCTCGCACCGTATTTTTTTTATGATTTTATTCAAGTTATCCGCAGCACTGTGTCCGAAAGGTGGTTGGGCCGTGTTTTAAGTACTCGCATGTATATACTTCTTTGCACCCATCACACGCTTAACTTCTAAGCAGTCATATGACGTAATCGGCCTTTCCATTATGCAATAAAGGATCTTAAAATGTTGCATAAGTAAAATAATCTACTTGCAAGTAGACACTTAGGTATTTATCCATCGTAGATTTGACATGTGTAGGTGAACCCCAAATTTACAGAATATTTAATTAATTTAAGATGACTTTTCACAGCATTTTTCATGATCAAATTAGACCAAAGTAGATGTTACTGCTTAAAAGGTAAATATGAAGAAGGTAGTAAATGCTGTTAGGTAATAAACTTAATGAACATAACACTCCTTTGTTTGGCGTAGTCGGACAAAAGAAGTAACACTAAACCGTATTACATTTTATGTATTTCTTTTTTAGGGTTCCTTATTTTGTTTTTCTACTTATTGAACTTAATTTTGCAAGAAATATTTATTCGTATTGTACAATTATTGATTTATTGATAATCACACAAAGGTATTATTTTAAAATGAGGGAAAATACGACATTCGATGTCTTATGACAATTAATGAACTTAATCGATTAAATTATAAATTGATGGACTTAAATCAACACTGGTTAGAGATTCATCACTTTTCACGATTTCGTGTGAAGGTATCTGATTCGATTTATCAGATGAATCAGAGGCTCCCAGGCATGATTTAGCTATAAAATGATGTGATATCATGATATTTTACACAATGATTTTGCTACTTATTAAACCAGTCATCGTATAAAGTTAATAACATATTTTATTAAATTTGTGTGGCATCTTAACGAGATAACTTACTTATCTAACATGTTTGTACTTATCTTAGTATAATTATAAATATATATGTCACTTATAAAGGCACGACAGTATTAAGTGGCATTATTCAATACAATAAGTACGTATCTATATAAATTCTTTTGTGTTATAATAATTAAGTATCGAATTGCAACTTAAGTTAATTATTATCACTTAAGTGCCATGTGCAAGTAATTCAAGGTCGCGTATGAGCGCTTATTGAGCTAAGCGCCCATTAGGAAATTTAATCGGTACTCATAATATATACCAACACACTTGATTCCGCGCACTGCGGCAAAAAATCGTAGGCATAGGAAGTATTGACGTATGCGACTTTATTTCGCATTTTAATAATCGCAACGGCCTTATTTTTGAGTGCGCGCTTAGTCTAAGATTAAGTTTAAAAAATAATAGGTATGTCCGAATGAAGATCTCGTAATATGAAAGTTTCATGAAAAAGGCATGGTACAAAACTAATGCAACGCCAAGTATTATCTTCCTGTGACAGCTAGATCACGTGATTAGCCCAAGACTACGTCATCGGCTGGGGTACGATTAATAATAATGATCCTTAAGTATTTGTAAGTACTAAATTGCAATAACAACAAAGATGGTGATGTATTCTTGGACCATAGTGGGAAGAAAATATCTGGTTCTATTATATAATCTACCATTAAATAATGTAGGCATAGGCAGTTACAAAATAACACAACAGAAGTCAGGTTGACTGACTAATATTTTTTGCGACAAATAAATATAAGTGTAATTTAACTTTGCCCGTGAGTTACGTTACTGCGCTTAGCGTAGTGGTTTCAGCGTAGGCCGCTCGGCTCACTGCACAAGGTGGTGGCTCGTTCGATTCTCGCCGGGGCAAATTTCGGAAATGGTATTTTCGTAATTTGCCCAGGTCTGGGTGTCACTGGGCCACTGTACGGTACCCGTAGTACAAGCTTTGCTTAGTTTGGGACCATATAATTGATTTGTCATTCTGGCGATATTTATTTATTTATTCTTGGCACTTTCTCGATATAGAGATATATACTTTAAAAGGTTTTAGATTTTACAGCACTTCAAATTAACTAAGCCGAGATCAAAAGCAGCCAAATGTAACTTTGCCCATACAAAGTGGAACTTATAAGTTGGTAGATACATTTAATATAAAAACACAACCCATCTAATAACACTCAAATATCTTTGGTATAACTCTCAAGTTAAACACTAGAATAACAACATTATAGTAAACGGAAGATCGACATGACAAGGGGTTTGTCGGACTGTTCATATATACGGAATGTCACCAAATCGTTGCGGGGACGGAAATGTTAAGTACTTACAGAATATTTTAATTAAAGTACTGGAAGAGAAATATCTTAAGCCCTAGTTATTAAATTATTAAAAAATATATACGTATTAAAACCTGTGTACTTGTGTCACAACGTTATCTTGACACTTGCCATGTGATCATCGCCCTTCTCGTATATCACTTTATCTGACGTTTGCAGTTTCTCTTGTATCGCGGCAAACGACTGACCTTTCGTTTCCGGAAGTTTAATTAATATAAAAATCACACCAGCCACCGACAGAGCGCCGAAGGCCCAAAACGCTACATATTGCCCTAAATTAAAGGAGACCACTTGATACAACTTGGTCACCGCGAATGTCATTAAAGCCACAAATATTTGTGACACACACGTCGCCTTCGCTTTAATATTCGTGGGGAATATCTCAGCAGTGATCGCGAAAGGCACCGTGGCTAACCCTATAGTGTACGAAAATATAAATATAGGTATCACAACAATAGGAATGAATTTCAAACTGATCACGTATTCGTTGTCCACGTGCTTCAGAAAGAAGTATGCCCCTATGACGATGTTCGCTACTGCGACGCCGCAGGAGGATATTAGCAGTAGAGGCTTCCTTCCTAACCTGTCGACTAGTTGGGAAGATATCGCTGACGTCAGCAGCTGCACTGAGCCGAACAGGATGCACGCCTCTTGAGCTCCCATGCCTCCCTCGGCCTCCTTAAATATTTGCTCGGTGTACGTTATTATAGCCGTACTGCCGCAAAACTGCTGCGTGAAATAAATCCCCATCAGAATGATGAGACCCTTTTTATTCCCTCCCACAGCGAACAAGTCTCTCCACCGCCCCACTTCCTTCATGTTATCTGTTACCAAACTGGTCATACTCTCTAGTTCCTCTCTCACATATCCTTTTCCTCGTAGCTTCTTTAGTGACAGTTCAGCTTCTTGCCTGTCCCCGGTTTTGATGTAGTAATACGGAGATTCAGGCATTACACTAAACGTCACCACGAATAGTATGGGTATGGCGATGTTGAAACTGGCGAGACCCAGTATTGAAACGTAGGGTCCGATGCAGTACTGCGACAGGATGCCGAACTGAAACAGATGAAATTTATTATCAGCACACAAGATTAATTAAATAAATATATAATTCCTTGTCCTAAGACTATGAATGTTAAATACGGTATTATGTGAATTGTAACGACGATTAACCTTGGTTTAATTAATTTATTATTCATTTACGTATCTATTAACGCTTTGCATACGAAATGACTTTTAATAAGTTAGTCAAGGTTGTTTGGATTCGTTTTTAGGGTTCCGTGGTCAAACTAGGAACCCTTATAGTTTCGCCATGTCCGTCTGTCCGTATGCCCGTCTGACATTTTACACTGTGATATTAGGGCTAGAAGGCTGCAAATTGGCACAAAATTAGGCTTTGGTACGGCTACAAAACTGTGTATTTAAATATTGAAAGTAATATTATTCTAGAGTACATCTCATGCACGATAAGAGGGTGGGAAAAAACAATGTTCACTCACCCCCTCGAATGGGGTATCGTTGAATAGGTATTTTAAAATAATTATAAGTTTTTCTTTGACAGTTATTAGAAATTGATCCCGTTTACGAACTATTGAGTTCAAAAGTGGTTTTATTACGTGAGTTGTTTATGGTAACCGAGAAAACCGAGGTAGCCAAAAATATAATTTTCGTTACTGAAATGGTTATGGAACCCTACAATGTGCGTGGCCCGACACGCACTTAGCCGGTTTGTTTTTGTGATATGAACCAAAACGAGATTAATGTTGTCTACAAAAACTAAATAACTAACTTGCTAAATGTTCAGCATCGGACAAAGAAGCCACAGTATAAAAAAATAGCCACTGGAGACAAATATTGCACAATATTCAACCTTGCTTAAAAGGGTCTCATCCGATGAAGCTGTAGGCGGTGAATTATTGAAATTGGCATCCTACCGCTTCTAATTTAAAAAAATCTACTACGAACATTGACTATAAATTGATGTATTCAAGATCACACGGAACTTGCGTCCATGAATATCTCCCTGTAATCAGTTACACTTCTGTATACTTAGTTATCAGACTTTTTTTGTTATTGTCGCTTATTAAGTCGCTTGGACCAGTATTAATTAGTCAAATCTCGTGGACTGGTCACGTTTTATATCACGGCTATAGATATAGCGGTTTATTAACATTAAGGCTTATCCTACACAAATATTTGTCAACTCACACACGGAATGCCCCTACTGAGACTTATATGTTGGAATAACAAAGAATAAATACATATCATTGCGGTTCAAAAAACAACAAGCAACGCATGAGAACAAATTACAATGTGACGTACATAAGAAAAGGCTTTACAAACTCAACATACAAGACCGTTATCAGAATGAAAATAAAATTCCAGTTTTGTTCAAGATATGATATCTTTATCACTTAGTATTGCAGGTGAGTGACCTAATTTCGTATATAAATATATATATTTACCTATCTTAATGCCTATCTTAATTATCTTAACCATAATTATCTCACATATAACTATCTTCAGTAGCAGTGATAGCTCAAACCCCGGCTCGAACCTCTGGATTTTTCGAAATCTATGTGCGAATCATAATTTCTATATGATTATCACTTGCTTACGGTGAAGGAAAACATCGTGAGGAAACCTGCATGTCTTAGAAGATTTAACCAATTTTCGAAAGACATGTGAAATCCGCCAACCCGCACCGGGCCAGCGTGGTGGATTATGGCCTGAATCGCCCTCGTGTTGAGGGGAGGCCCGTGCCCAGGAGTGGGACGTCAAAAAGGGCTAAAATTATTATTATTTAACTATCTTCCATAAAAACCATACTGACCTTCGACATAACTGTAATGAGTGTGGCCATGGCTCCCCTGACGTCATCGGAGGCAATTTCTCCCAGATACATGGGCGCTGTTGTATAGGCTATTCCGTAGCCTAAGCCTGAGATGAGGCGGGAGGCATAGATGGTGGGCAGGTTGCCGGCAAACATGACCAGGATCCAGCCGATGATGTAAGGCACTGACGCTAGGAGCAGTGTTTTCTTTGGTCCAATCCTGTCGGCGAGGTATGAGGCGGGGATGGGGCTGGCAGCTGAAATTGTGGGAAATCCGGGGGTTAGTTCCTTGCTTAGTGGATCTATCTAGCTGATTATTTCTATAAATTCTGGTCAAAGAGCTTTGTATTGGGCTAGGTATGTCTTACAACCACGTAGAGGTTTGTATCATCTCGCTCGCCATTTTTTTGGTTGGCTTATGAGTTGGTGACTAACATCGGAAATTCAGTCCAGATGTGATTTTATCAATAGGAAATTATCATAAAAATGAATATGATTGTCCATTGAGTACCCAGCTGATATCGTGACAAATGAACTCGAATTCCGATTAATTAATGAAACTTTATCTTCAATTAAGTCGTGCAGCAAAAGTACATTTTGTAAGCTCGACCCTGATTGGTTGTGATTGGACTGAATATCATATGATGGCGGACTTTCTATCGGATCGAAGTCCTTTCGACAACTGGCGACAACAAAACTTATCTTTGTATTAAACGTAATAAATAAGGTCTTACTTTAATAATGCTCATTATTTTGCATAGCGCGCCTTAGTAAATGCTAAAGATGACGTAGGAACTAATCTACCACAACAAAAAATATTCTGATGGTATTTTTTGTTTCCACCGCTTTTTAAAGCGGGTCGAAGCGAGAAAGCCAGAGCCCAGCTGACGGTCACCCTTAAGGCTGTGTATTTTTTTTTTCGGCGGATATATTTTTCATTCGTTCGTATTAACTGAATGAAAGTTTTAAAAGAAGAAACGAGTGAAATCGTACTACTGATGTTATTACTCGTATGATAATTAATAATAAGACGAATCATTTCCATACTGAAGCGCTTGTTTAGCTTGCCTTGGCAGAGGCGCTGCCACGTCTATAGATTCTCACATATTGGTACTTTGTATACCTATTGTTTATTTTTTTATGTATAAATGTTCATGTGCACATTTTATAAGTGATAAGCGGTGGGTTATCATGTCATTGCCCGCATTCACAAACCTGACAGAAAATACGCAAGTGTGTTTATCTTTCTGTTTATTTTTTGCCCTTAAAAAGAAAACTAACGTTGGCAATTGAACATAAGTTATAATACTTATAATTATAAGTCACTAATCTATTGAAAATCATAATAATTGGTTAGACTCAACTACCATTTTTACACGCGTTTGAAATTCATTCATCAAACTCATGGACGTAGGTTTTATTAAGTAGTTATTATTTCGATGTTAAAACATCAATAGGCGCCCAATAAGTAGTCAAATATGACCGCATTCCGAGGTTCACTCATTGCCACGGTTATTGGTTATCCACCCATTGCCATAGTGTTTGTAGAGGGGTTGTAGGTACTAAAGAAGATGTGTCCATAAATTTGAGCATTTCTACAAAATAAAAGAAACAATAGCTGCGACTGTAACTTTTATATACTACCAGCTGTGCCCAACGACTTCGTCGGCGTAGTATTTAACTTAACAAAAATTTCGGAATTATCGGGATAAAAAGTATTCAGTAACAAACATACATCTACACTCACAAGCTTTCGCATTTATAATATTAGTAGGATAATAAAATGAAATACACATTGCAAGAAGGACTTTTGGGAGTCGTTCTTATAATTTGTAAGGTGAATCAAATATTAGTGTACAATACGATAATGCTAATTGGGTAATTAAAGATAATAATATAAGGATTAAGTAGTGATAGTCTCCAAGTTAGTTCGCAGCTATCATCCAATGGAGCAATCGTTTTGAAACACGTGGTTTAAAGGTTCTGATCACGATTCTCATGGGTTCCCTGCGGTGCATTTCTTAAGGCTGTAGGTATTTAATACGGCGTGACGGTGTTGTTGAATGGTTACCTGAACACAGTATCATAATTGAGGCGATCCATGAGCTCTGGTCGTCTGTGGTCTGGATAGGAGAATCCTTCGCCATGAGTTTGGGCAGCGTGGGCGATGTCCAGCCTACCGTGGTCCCCGCCGCGGCCGCGATCAGCGTAGCTGGAATGTAAATATGGGACAAATTTAATAATGTAGGTAAGTACCGTATTGTTGGAACGAAGTTCCTTATCGCGCGTTGCGAAAGGGGGCTAGACGGAAAAAATTAAGACCTAAAGTTGTAACGACACTTTTTGCTATAGTTGTAAGCCGTGCGGCGTGCGCGTGTTTCTCTGTCTGTCTCTCTTTCTCTCTTATAGAAAGCAAGCCAGTTATTTTCGTTTCGTCTTTCTATTTCGCATTAAACAGTGTGGTGTCGCGACGATTATTTTTGTTGAGTGTATGTATACAGGTTTTTTCTACATAATAAAAAATAATTACAATAATGAATCCTGACAGTGTTTCTGCACAAGTTCCGGATATTGCAACTTCGTTCCATCCGGGTGTCCCTTGACACCACTCAAGTTGTTTTTTTTATTCTAGTCTATTTCTTTGTTATGCTCCTATGAGAAATAATCCTCTTTTAATTATTGTGAGGAAACTTTGGAGGCTTGGACTAAAGTCCACCACGCTGGTCTAATTTTTCTAATACCCCCCTTGGCGAGATTTAGTGGCCCCCCCTCCCTCTCGCGTCAGAAGTACGCTATAGTTGTGCTAATTTTATTTAAGTTAAGCAAAATAATAATAAAATTTTAAGGTGTACTTTAAGACATTTATTTTAATTTAATTAATTAAATTAAAAGTATAAACAGACTTTTTTATTATCTATAAAATAAGGTATATTTTTTGAAAGTTGTCATGGGATTTTAATCATGCCCTCGGTTCGAATGAGATTTGAATAAGATTTAACTGGACCCCCTCATTTTTTCCTCCCATTTTGAGCTAACATACTTAATTAATGGGCCCCCCAATGGGGCAGTGGGACAAATGGAATGTTTATTTAAATATTCAAAGCATGCATGAAATATTATTCAAATATTGTTTGAACTACTTATACGAAATACCGTGAATTTTACAAATACCACCTCTCAGAATTCTTATCTTTAGAAACAATTTGTAAACAAACTACCAGAACAGTCCGTTTTATCTACTCATGTGAGGAAACCAAAACCTGTTTTTTATTCAATAAGTAGGTATCTACTTCCAATGTAATGGAATTTGTAAAATCCACTATACTTAAGCAGGTAGAAAATCGATTATGGAATTCCTTTATGCAAATAAGGCATTGCAATAGTATTACATAATGAATATTTATTTTTCATTTATTATTTATAGGCAGGTTTATTTTCAGTCTTCATATGTTTTGTTAAGAATGTTTAATATATTTTTCCAAAACGTAGGTCTGTCGTTAAACGTTATCAGTGTATGAAATCGAAGCCAATGCAGAGTTTTGAATAAAACCCATTATTTTTAATTATCAAAATAATATTGAAATATGCAGCTTGATATTGGGTTTTGATAATGATTACCAACGTTTGTAAAATAACGAGTATTACTGATTAAAAAAAAAGAATTTTAAGCGACTTTTTTTTAGCCTACTCTATCTTTTATACTCTCTTAAATCTTTGTAAGTGACTATCGAATAATGAACATTATCATTGAGTAGATACCAGCAATTTTCATTCAATGTAGGATATGCCGTATCAAACCGGTCACTAAGGTCAGGGTTGATTTTTTTACGCTTTTTTGCAGTGGGATGATATAACCTCGATAACTGTGGGTGTTTGGGATAAGATAACTTTGATGACGGGGTGTTCGATGTCACGCTCCCAATGAGCACCTTACACGAGGTCAGATGCCCCACGCCGGCATCAGCTGACTGATAAAAGATGCTTCTATGACTAAAGACAAGTCTCTTTAGTCGAGATGACAGTCTACAAGTGTCTCTACTAATATACGGATAATATGTCCAATTCCAAGTAAACCCGTATATCCAAGATCGCTCTACATTCCTTCGACCTTCTCACATAACACTCGGCAGTCGGCGTTATTTATAATAATTACTACTTCATATAACTGCGACTAACGTGACCCTCTTATGGACTAGTTTTAAATTGTATTTCCTATTAAGTTAGCTAGCTACGTAGTTATGACATTACTATTAAATAATTACAACTTGCTATACTGCGTTGTGGCTCATAATCAATAATTTACTATTGCGTGATAACTTCGGGATAAAATGTTAATAATACTTAATGTAAAAATTGTATTTGTACTTTCCGAGTTCTCGAACACAAATATACGGAAGTCGATTTTTTAAATATTTATGAAGATAATAATTAACTCGAGCTTCAATGTAGTTTGAGAAACTCCAATATAGTGTACGGGTTTTTCAGTCGTTTATTTTTCCCAAATACTTATTAAACAATGTTATAAAGGAGGACCAGTCGGTCGAGATACTTAAGTACTAAATACGGCAGCTGGTTTTGAAACCCGTCACATATCGGATGATGTTACATTGATGCAAATCGTTATTTGAGAATTTCTTGCGCAATTGCCAGCACTGCTTTTCCATTGACAGCTCCGTTTATTTTTGTATTAATATGATTTTTGCATTCATCCACATTTCACTTAGGTACGTTTATTTATTTATTGGTAACTACCTGACCCGACAGCCGTTGTCCTGTCTTAGCTTTGAATATTGAATTCCTTTTCCATTGAAACCTTCTCCTGACAATAATAAACACAACAAAAAAGTATTAACAAAATCGTTTCATCCGTTCACGCGTGATGCGATTACCAAGGAAATAGAGATTCATTTATATAATATACTAGCTGAGCCCGCGACTTCGTCCGCGTGGAATTTTGATCCTTTCTTAGGGGATATCTACGTCATAGTAGCTTTATGCATCAAAGTCTCAGCCCGATCGGTTTAAAATTGACAAAGTTTCATACAAACTTTCATCCCCTATTTTATCCCCTTGGGGGTAGAATGAATCAAAATCATTTCTTAGCGGATGCCTACGTCATAACATTTACCTGCATGTCAAATTTCAGCCCGATCCGTCCAGTGGCTTGGGCTGTGCGTTGATAGATCACTATGTCAGTCAGTCAGTCAGTCACCTTTGAGTTATATATATATATAGATAGATATAGCTTATTGCATCTGTTGCGGGCAATATGTATTTGAAGACCAGTTGAGAATCAATTTAGGTAATATTTAGCTGATGATACGATCTAAAATGCTGTCTGCGGGTTAGTTTCAGTTCTTGGCAGTAGCGGTCTTCGGGTCTGACCCATGTCAGCTCCCTGTAACTTTATGGGACCCCATGGTCACATACTGAAAGTTGTACCTATTTGACCGACCAGACAAACCTTTTTAGGGAACAACAAAACTAATATAAATTCACGATTCGGGTATATTCGCCAACGTCTATTTATTAGAACGATAACAGAGTGTTGTTATACTATCTATTTAATAATGCGCGATAATGTGATGGTAGTAAATGATGTACTTACCTGAAGCCAAAAAAAAAACTGACAGATTTATTTCTAACAGCCGACCATGGACCAAATGCATTACTATGCAAATATACTATATGCTATTTACTATGTAAATAATTCAATTCAATGGATTATAAATCACTCGCTACAAACCACAAACTGTTAATACCAAGGGAAAAGATTTCTATACTTATCATTACATTTTTTGCCGTAGTAGGTAGGTTGGTATCGTATGCAAAACATCGAAGACCTTAATATATACATATATGTATGTGTATAAGTATGTACCAATATACATATGTGACCATCGCTTGTGTGTAATACATGTTACACTGTCAACATACTTTGATTTAAGAGGTCAAAGTCAATGGTAGTACCGTTGTCGGTAAATCTTACAAATATATATACCTACTCGATTCGCAATGAACGTCAATCGGACCGCAAACAACAACTAAATTTGAGGGTACCCAGTTATTAACTATGACATCAGGACGTCTAACACCTCAGTCCCCCCGTGACCATGGTTGCTGTAAAGCAGCCGAAACGTCGGGAACATAAAAAGTAAATAAACGCGATAGAATCCGTAAAATAGTTTTATTTCAAAATGAACGTCAAGTTCAACGACATCAAAAGCCTTATGCAACTGTTTTCCTAAAATTGCGTAACTGACAAAATATTGTATTATCTAATTTAGGTATGTACATATTATTTTCATAGCTGCCACATTTACAGAGATTAATTTCAAAATAATTTTCCAAGTTGAAATTATTTTTGCTTGTAACGTGTGTGCATTACCAACTCGGTGTTTACTTTTTTTATTAAAATATTAAACAAAGGATACATTAACGTTGTAAAATGGTAATGCCAAGACAAACAAAAGGTACACGAAGATACCGTTCGACAAAGCAAAACTATTGTCGCGTTATCTATTCAAAACAGAAGAATATTCTGTAGTGGCACAGGATTGACGGCTATTTCACCAGGCATTTATCTGAAAAAAAAATCTGGTATAGCTTTCAGTCTTTAATTATTAAGAATCTGTATAAATGAACAGCTCAATAGATCAATATTTGAATGACACTGAAACTAGAAGACTAAATTGTTTCTGAATTATAATAAAACGCAGTATAATTATTATCATTACAAATATAATTTATTTATCATCATCATCATCTTTTCCTGGGCCTCCTCTCGTACTGTATCCATCCACATTTATATTCATCACTCTTTAGTCATATGTTTCTCATCGCTTTTCATCACGTGTCCGCATCATTCCGACCTCCTACCTCTTATTATTTATAGCCATTTATAATTTGCCTATAAACAGGTATTTTTTTTATAAATGCACAATGCATATGAATTCACGCTACTTGCATATTTCTTTGTTTTTTATACGATGCTGACGACGCCCTATACCCCATATAAAATTGGAATGTTGATAAATAATAATAAAACCTGTTGTGCGTGGCTATGTTCACTTGAGTAGGTTAGTAATATCTAAATGTGTGTGTGATTTTGTTACTTAGTTTTATTTACCTTATTACATGAGAAAATGTGTTGTCGTTGAAGTTTTATGACTTTAGTGCAAGTCAATAGCATACAAACGTTTGTGAATTTCCAATTTCCATATATCTCACTTAAAATGCCTGGCTGTTCTAATGAACATGGAAAACACTCGACCCCACAGAATCCTCATACGAAAAAAAATATTTGAAATTCACTACTAAAATAAATAATTTTACGTCTATTAATGATTCGAGGTTGTCTTCGGCATTTTGTGAAATTTGACGTCTAAGTTCTTTCACATCAAGGATAAAATATTAATTCTTAAACAGATAAAATTTTAATAAAACAAGCATATCACAAAATAATAATTGAAAAAAAAATCAAATAAATTACAACGATTCAAAATGTCAGAGTGTTTGTGATCAGATGGAAGTCAAACAAACGGCGGCCTTTGAAAAAGTTATGCGTTCTTCAACATTATTCGAGCCAAAAATCCAAATGTAAGGAGACTGCGGTGTTAATGACTACAAGTATTTGATATACTAGGTACACTCTGATAGGTACTATAATAATTGTGAGGGTATTCGTCGAACAATAAGTAGTCAACGGCGGTTTTGCCAGATGTTTTTTGTTACCTACCTAGGTATTATATTTTGATTACCAGACAGACAGCCATGAAACCAGACATGTAGGTACCTATTAATCATCATTTATTTCTTATACTTGGAAATATTATACCGTAAGGAGTATGCTCTATTTTCGTAACTGTATTAGTCAAATCAAAACGTCTGATTTCGCTCGGACCAACACCTGTACTAAATATTGTGCGGTTGATTATTTACATTAGTAGTTTAGTTTACAAGAATTAGTTGTAAACTTTGTATCTGTGCCAAACTTTTGAGCAATAAACTATGAGGTTCGTTTTACGTTTTCTACGTTATCTCGTATACTTCTAGGTAAATTAAAAAGCGGAGAGTAAAATAAACAAAAAATACTGGAGAATATTTTATCCACCGCGTAGCCTTAATGAACCGATGTGACGCGCGTCAGCGTTTTCGTGTGAAAAATCCATTATCTATCTACCCCTCGTTACTGACAGAGCTAATAGCTCTGGTATAAGATGGGCGATGACACAATGTTTTTTTTATAAAAAAAATATTAAAATGGTTACTACCTACTTGATACCAGTTTATAACATTTTTCTAGACCCTCAGTTATGTTTGAAATCGCTACGATTCTTGATTAATTTTATGTTATTTTTTTTGTTATACTTAATGCTTGCTGTTACTATGCGTGTTTCGCTCTTAGATGGTACTTATGCATCACTTATCTATGTACCCTGGTACCTATATGCTGAGGTGTGGCCCTTTGGTCATGCATGACTATAAATTATTCGCTGGATGTATCCTTTTTGTACCTATTTTTATACGAGTAGCTTTGTATAGTTCTGCCATGGTTATGTTCAACTCAACTGTTCTGTTCAACTAAGTATAAATGTTTTTCTATCTTTCTTTCAGTTTATTTTAATCGATAGGTCCAGTGAAAAACTGTAGTTATCACTTCTATTTATTTTAAGCAGACACCTTAACTCGTTTTAAATGGCTTAGTTATACAGATTAATTAGGTTACACGAGAGGTCACACACATGCACCTTTGGAGGCTATCTTAAGAGGTATTTCAATACAAACATGATAATCGATTGGTGAGCGTCTTGCGTGCTCAAGGTCCAGGGAGCAAACCCCGGCTCGCACCTTTGGGTTTTCCGAAATCGATGCGTGATTTCAATATGATTACCACTGGTTTACGGTGAAGGAAAACGTCGTAAGGGAACCTGCATGTCTTAGAAAATGTACTGAGGGTTGTGGTCTGAATCCCCCTCGCAATAAGGGGAGGCATAATTATCATTATCATGCTATTTTAATACACTCATTGTCCCTTTTATAATGAATTGGTAGGTATTTAAAATTAAACAATAAACAATAATGTATATACGTCCTGGCAACAAAGTTGTGAATGACATTAACTGGAAGGTCTACAGATTGCGTACTTTATATGCAACAACAAAACTGATAAACGATCAATAATAGTCCTCCTCCTGACCGAATTTCTGTCACGGCGGCTTATCTACGAAGGCTGACTGGTCAGACTTTCTTCTTGACAACATCTTCAACTTGTTACAGAAGGCTTCACACCGAAGTAATTATGTTTTATCTGCCTTGTATTTTTTACATTCATAAGTTAGCTTTCCTTACATTCATAGCTTTTTTTACATTCATAAGGTAATTTAAATAGGTACGTACCTAAATTTGAGTGAAACTAATTAGCTTGGTAATATTGCATCACTAGAATATTAATTTTTAGTAACAAATTTTAATCACAATGGTGTTGCCTACAGTATGAGTAGTAGCTGCTGTTGCTGTTTCTGAGAATGTACACCAACTTTTATTCCATTGAAAAGAGTAACCATTGAGTTTCTTGCCGGATTTTAACAGTGGAAGTAGCATTCCGAATCAGTGGTAGATTCTGACTATTCATAAGTGCTTTGTTGGCCTGCATTAATAAACGGATTTAGATTTTTTTGTGTCCAAACACTTACCTAGGAGATAGACCAGCCCCTCTAGCCAAGTGTCTTCGTCTACATTTGTTTCTACAAATCGCTACGCTTCATGTATGGAAATGACATAAGTCACGTGATCTACTTATCGACTTGTAATGTCATTTCCATACATTTAAGCGTAGCGTTTTGTAGAAACGCTTGTAGACGAAGACACTTGGCTAGGGGGGCTGGTATGAGCGCAAGTACACATTGTTGCACTGTAATATCTCTGGCCTTACTCTTATTGTCCGATGGGACGGCTTCACGTTCTCTCCGAGGTACAGAGACGGTCAGTTCAAATCACTGCTACCTATTTGGTCAATTTCCCTAACGGACGTTGCCAAACATTGCTATAACTCCGATCGATTACCGACCAGTAATTACAATTGTCTAAGAGCGCCTCTTATCCATTACCGATCTATGTATTGTAGAGACTTTACACATGTTTATTGAATGAACAGTCCTGATTGATTGTTTGTCATTGAGCGACGGTCATTCTCATTAGTTTTGTATCCATCCTCTTCATTACGACGTTTCATGGTAACTGAGCTTGATTTAATTGAAACAGTGACCAATCTACTTAGTATATGAGTTGCCATAGTAACAGTGATAGAAATCGATGAACGGAAATCGTATCCATAAATAGTTTATCCAAGGGGTAATAAACAAGTAAGTAGAGTAGGTATGCTATAGGAGGCATAAAGTATTGTATAGGTTATAAAAAGTATTTTTTCAAACTAAAATGAGTCATCGATGATGTGATCAAATCATTGAACTTTCGAATAGGTGTATATTTGAAGATGATATCTAGGGCATGAACCAGAAAGTTGAATGAACTTAGTCTTACGCCGTGTAGCAAGAATGAAATATATTTATGTGCTAAAGTAGTGTATCACTGTTTAGTACAGTTCAATATAATGTAGGTCGTGTAAAAATGTATTATATAGAGAGCGTATAGCATTACCACTGAACGAATAGATTAGTAATTAAGTAATAATAACGACAGGTCACATCTAAGTCCCAAAGCATGAAATCAAGACAAAAACATAATTTAAATATCAGAGAAACTTGTCTATGTTCACCAGGTTATGCTAATCGCGCGCAATGTGAGAAGAGCGAAAAAACTATAATGTGTTTTTAATTGGGGCCCCATTAATGTTAGGAATATGGGTAGGTACCTACAATTCATATTATCTGTTACATACAAAAATACACCGTATATTTATTAGCCTTAAGTTGCATACGTCTTGCACGACGTCGGCTACCCCTTACCAGGTGGACCGTCTCTCAGTGTGCCTACCTGGACAATACAGAATGTAAAAAATATATTTCAGGGCTCCATAAAAATCTTCAAATACCATCAGTATCCTTCACGCTTATTAGAACAAATCAGTATTCGCAGTTAAACAGTAACCCAAACAATTACCATCCACTCATCCAAACGCATGATGTAACTGCTCAAACTCGTAGTTTGTTCAAGTGAGCTAGAATAAGCTAATATCACTAGGCTTTTTGTTTTTTTTTTTTTTTTTTTCGATATAGGCAAGTATTTGACCACAATCTCACCTGATGGAGAGTGACGATGTGGTCTACGGTGGTGCATACTTGCCTAGAAGGTACCTGTTCACTCTCGACTTGAAACTTGTAGACGAAAATGGCAGATAAACTGGATCCTATAGGTCGACATTTGTTCAGTTTCTTTATTCGCTTTATTATTAGTACAGCAAGCGACAAATAGTATTCGATATTGTAAGGTTAACGCGAGTTCGACAAATGTTTTAGTAAGAATGTTAACATTTTATATTTATAAAACAATCGCCGATAACGTCAGGAATAAGGAAAATATAAATTAAAATAACGTGACATAAGTGCTAGTGGGCACTAAACTTGTAGTATAAGTAATAAATAAATATACGAAGCACGCGTTTATTAACGACATGGTGCTCAATGGCTGAATTAAATTAAATATGTGTAATAACAAACGTGACTCTCGGACAATGTGCTAAGTGTGTTAAGTGAATACTACGGAACGAATACTTTTAAACACGCCTGTTAGAAAAAGGCAACTAATTTGGTATTTTAAATAGTAAACCCATTCTCATAAATTGATTTAGGAGCATTTTATGGCTATTATGTTAGATAAATTAATTTCTCGAGAATATTGTTTAAATCTAAATTTCTATGAAAGTATAGGTACTCAACCTTTTTAAACCGACTTTAAAAAGGAGTAGGTTATCAATTCGTCTGTTTGTTTTTTTTTGTGACTCCGCTTCTTTATATATAAATAAAGAACAAACATACCCCTCCTCCTTTAAGATAAAACTAAATATTTATTGTATGTTACACATATTTAGCCCCGCAATCCCCTTCCTGGGCTTCAGCGCCCAATTCGGGGCGGTTCTGCCCCTGCGGCAACCTTTTGAAGTAAAGTCTGATGTCTGCTGCGTTAAATGACTTGTATAGCGGATGTAGGAACCAAGACAGCTACAATTTAGAGGACCTGGGCGAGTCATCTAAGCTGAATGAGCTCAGAAATGTGGATAAAACTAAGCACCGGATGGGTCATAGACGAAGAACGTCCTCACTGAGGTAGACCCAAAAAGCAGTGGTAGTGTGATGACTTAGGCGGATGGTATGTGATAGCTCAAAATTCCGTTGAGTGGAAGGAATTGGAGGGCACCTTTGCCCAACAGTGGAAAGGTTAAATACATATGTAGGTAACTTTATGTATTGTTACCTAATAGCTAATGCACGGTGTTAGCTGTAAGCGATATAATTTGAATATAATGCTACCATGTTCGAATCGATTTAATATATGAATCGTTTGTGGTTGTTGCCAATTTTATGTTTAAATAGCGATAGTTCTTATATGGGTCTACATTACAAGGTCACTCGGAAACTTGCATAATGTTTTGTGTTGAAATTTTCCATAGACGAATTGACAATTATTGTGGTTTGGCGCAATAATCATAGCTCCTATGAACTATGATAGTACCAATGTATTGTAGCATAGATAATATTGAATTTATAGTAGACTATGTCATTCCAGATAATAAGTTGCTTCCTCCATTACTTACTTCATAAGTTGCATTATCATGAAAAACAATTGTCGGGTAAATGGGTGTGGTGTGTCATGGTTTGTACCATCCAAGGTAATAAGTACGGTTATGGAGTATTGTGTATGATGTAACTGGTTTATGAATGTTGAAATAAGGAATTTAATGTGTATTTAGCGGAAAAGCGAAGATCTTTCAGCCAGGCGGTTGTCCCTGGCGGGCCGGCAGCTATGCTCAAAGAGAATACAATACTACGATGCCCCAATGGTTGCTATCGTGATCTTGTATATATAGTCACGATGCTTGCAAATCTAATATCGTGATTCAGTTTTTTATAAATACTAGCACCTTGTATTGGGAGTTCGCATTCACCGCCATCTATCGTTCGCGTAGTGAATGTGAGGACACTCATCAATAACCTAAGCCATATTATTCAGAAACATGTTATCTATCAGCAAAATGTGGGTATCAATAAGTACCGGCCTACCCTTCGGAAACCAAAGGCATGATGGTATGTTTGCCAATGAAATTGTAACCGGACATAATCTTGAATCATCATCTGCCTTACCTTTTCCCATTATCTGGGGTCGGCGCAGTATGTCTTTTCCTTCTATTTATCGCGCTTTGCTGTCATACTCACATCCACGCCAACTTCGTTCATATCGCTCTTGATACAATCCATCCATCTTTTCTTTGGCCTTCCTCTCGCACTGTATCCATCCACATTCATATTCATCACTCTTTTAGTCACATGTTTTTCATCCCTTCTCATCACGTGTCCAAACCATTCCAGCCTCCTACCTCTTACTTTATCGGTTATTGGCGCTACCTTGACACTGCCCCTTATGTACACACTCTTCACCTTATCCATTCGCGTCACTCCACATCCATCTCAACATTCGCATAATCTTGAATATAAAATGGAAATAATCAGCGTGTGTTGACATTGGTCATGTTGCCGATTTATTTATATTCGTAAGTGAAAATCGTCGTTTCCGGTGTTTTCAATGCTATGTAAGCCGTCTTATGAATGTTAATCCTTACTTATGATACAACCTGGAGTGTTTTTGTACGTTTGACTCAGCATCAAGCAAAAATAGCTGAACAGATTTAAATTAATTTCTGTACGGAGGTCAATTATGTACTGTAGCATATAGGTACATGTACATGTATATACCCATATTTTAACCATTGAAGTTGACTTCTGGCTACGGGTAATAAATACAATAAAACTATATACCTTACTAGCGGCACGCCCCGGCTTCGCACGGGTACATTGCGGTTACATTATTCGAGTTTTAGTAAGGATCCCCAATTTTTTTGAAAATATATTATAGCCTATGTCACCCGGGGATAGTGTAGCTTCCCAACAGTGAAATAATTTTTCAAATCGGTTTAGATTTTCGGAGCCTATTCATTACAATCAAACAAATAAAGTTTTCCTCTTTATAATATTAGTATGATTAAGTAAAATCAACGGAAGCGTTTGCTCACATTACCTGGCTTTTATACCATGGAAATAAGAACTATTTTAAATAATATTCATCACTATACTATTTATAACGACGTAGAAATACTTATTATTCCAGCGACAAGATACGAGCGTCACCATGACGATCAAACCGATATTATCTATTCATATATGTTTTTTGTAGTGTATCAGATTAAATCTAATCGTGTTTATTTTTTATCACAAAATATACTTTATCAATATTGATCTCTTCACCAAAAGGTGCAAGAAAAACACTGAATAAATTAATCTTCATAACGCGATAATACCGTCGCCTGTCTGTCTGTCTCGCTTTCACGTCAAAACTACTGAACCAATTTGAATGAAATTTGGCACACAGATAGTCTATAGCCTGAGAAAGGACATAGGCTTTTTAAACCTACTTATTAATGCGAAAATAGGGTTGTACGAGGTGAAAGGGGGGGATGAAAAGTTGTATGGAAGTATCGTCCTTTTTAGAGCTAGAAGCTTGAAACTTATTTTTTAGGCTGTTGATTCGATATAAATAAATATATCATTCAAAGTTTGAAAAAGTTTTACCCTCAAGGGTGTAAAATGACAATAGGGAATAGGGGATGCATGTGTGTATGGAAATATGTATGGTTTATGTAAATGTTTTATAAGTTTACGACGAGATACAACATTTAGAGCTATTCTGATGTAACATTTACGGAGTCATTACAAACATTATTCCACGCAGACAAAGTCGCGGGCACAGCTAGTATCTAAGTAAATTCAATTATTATTCTAACATCGGGATATCCACTGAACACCAGGGGCCAAGTGCTCGACCTGCACTCGAACCGCAAAAGTCGCAAAACATCAGTTTTACTGAGTAGTAGAAATTCTTAAATTGTTCTAATAATATTGACGACCGCTTGGCGCAGTGGTTCGAGCGTAGGCCGCTTGGCTCACTGCACATGGTGGTTGCGGGTTCGTTTCGCGCTGGGGTAAATTTCGGAAATTACCTTTTCGTAATTTGCCCTGGTCTGGGTGTCACTGGGATCGCCCCCAGTCCATTGTACGGTACCCATAGTACAAGCGGTGCTTAGTTTGGGACCATACAGTTAGTCCGTCAGTCTGGCGATATTTATTTATTTTAGTAGAAATCAGTTGGCACGGGTAGTGGGTGAGAGAGTGGCTATTGGACTACTGAAAACTGTCAAAACTGCTGTATTTCGAGTAGACTACAAGTCGAGCGAGTTTCGAACGGTTAACAGACTTGGACTCCAGGTTAATGACCTATTTACAGTTCCTTGTATCAGAGGGAAGAATTGAAAGTACCTACGTTGCCTTTTAAGAATTACAGTTGTGTGTTATATGTGTAGGGTTTCGTTAAAATTTACAAATCACTTTAGTTGGTTGCCAATATTTTACAGTTTCATTGTTTTCCTCGGAAAACTGAAAGCATAATGTGGTTCATTGACTCACACAAAGTATAAAGAATAAACCAGTCTAACGACTTCTTTTTGAGTATTTTTGAAATAAAAATGGCTTAAACGCGTAATTCTTTCCGGCAGTACGAGGTCGTTATCTGAACGGTTACTTTATTTTATAAACATTAATTAAAACTTTGTTCATTAACACATTAATAAGGCAACTTTTAATCGGAACATGTCTATCGTACGCTCGTAATAAAACAATCAACAAGTAGTTTTAAATGATTTGATACGTAGGTATATCATAGCAACTGGCGAAGTGGGTGTCGGGCCACGCAAATTTTACGGTTCCGTAGACGATAACCACGGGACTTCACAGCTATCAACAACTACTACGTCACTAAACGTACGGTCAACTTGACCATACCATGGCCAACAAGAATCAATACGAATTAGTAATAATGTTTGAGTTCAAAACGCAACGGCCGGGCTCGCTAAAATTTGGCCATGTGTGTGGGTAGGCGAAACGTTCGCCACGGATAAAGCGCACGGCTCACATTACATATATAAATGATAGCACCAAAATATCCTTATCAAAACCCATTTCATTATAATAATAACAAAAAATCCCAGAACTGCATCGTACAGAGAATGTAATAATAATAAATACTCTCTGAATTTCAGTCTAGATCATAATAGCTTTCGTAATAAAGTCTAGAGTCTAGACAAAAATATTGATGTGCCAGAACGCTAGACGAGTTAATTAATACTAGAAACGGGTCACACACAGAAACTCATAAGACGTTACGTAATATTTAGTATATTTGTTAGTATGGTATAGGTATATATATTTTCAACTTTAATTACTTGTAAAAAAACCTATATAAGGAAATAGGCAACATTGGTAAAGTAAATAGACGCGACAGCTTAGGTATGATCAATACCTAATATTATTAGGGTTGCCAACCGTATACTAGGTGAAACATAAAGGGTATACTATTTTTTTTGCAACTTAACTTTGTAAATCTAAAACTATCAGCTTTGGAGGAAACTTGAAATACAAAAGGTGTTACAGGGATACAGCTCTTGACAGATTTCACAAGTCTGCAAATTCTTTAGTACTACAACTCTCCCACAAAGCCGATAGTTTTAGATTTACAAAGTTAAGTTGCAAAAAAATGTGTATACCCTTTATGTTTCACCAGTATAATAATTATATGATATTGTACTGTATTTCACGTCTGCGTTCTATGTAATACCAACTCTGTTCTATATAATATTTGAGTTTGGAACACAAAAAGTAGAAACGCAAATCCTTCACTTTGTAAAATGTATGAACGCATCTGATTGCCTTACCACTCGTGTTTTTGCTGGTGGTTGGGACTTGTCCCAACCACCAGCAGATGCAATGTGTGCAAAAATATATAGTCTTAAAAAATATAAGTAGCAGACACACCTTTTTAAATCTCTCCATAAATATCTGTATCCATATCTGCAAGGCTTATTTTGCGCACTTATTTAAAACACTAATCAGTCGAAAAAATGTTGGCAACCCTACCTACAAATATATTAATGTGTACATAAGTAGATGCTAATGATAATATCAATGAAATGGGTTTAATATTTTGATCTTACAAGCCTAGAGGATGATGGGTTTTAACCATGTTTGTCTTTTATATTGACAGTGGGGCGTTTGTGGATTTCAGGTATAATTAATATTAGTACGTGACATCATATTTACTAGGTTTGAATCCGATTGTGGTGTAAAAGGTATATGCAGATAAATGATGTAAATTTACAATCTTAATTTTCCAAGCCAAGTTGAAAATCATTCGAAGTTTCTCCGGGATTCGATGCGGGGCAAAAATCGGCATCTTACCTGGGGCCCAAATCTATTAACCGCTTAAATCTTGCTTGACTTATCGTACTCCACAAACCACTCTACAAACCGATGTCTACTAGAAATTGTTCGACACAGGTGGGCGAGTGGTTAGAGACTACGGAAAACTGACGAATTACGAGTCGAGAGCAACTCGAGCGAGTTTCAAACGGTTAACAGATTTGGACCCCTGCTACTTTACTTGCATACAAATCCTATAAAAAAGCTTAACCTTTTTACTGTATCGTATCACGCGTTAGTGAAGTATTTAATATGATATTTTATTTTTGCTATCGCAAGTTCAAAGGCGAACTGAAAATAATGTTCCAATTTATCATTAAATTCTGCGAATAGGCTTACATTGCAGTTACCGAAACGAACTGATTAATCTTGAACAATCTACGGGACTTTTTTTCCTACGGGTGATCCGCAATCGGACCTATGTTTTACGGTTAAGAAATATGTTGCAATCACAGTGTATAGAAAAAAGTCCTTTAACGAATACTTGAGTACAATTGATGATAATTTGAGGACTGATTCAGTTTTAACTCCTTATACGAAAAGTACTTACAAGATTACCCCCGTCTTGTTAAGGACCTAAATACTTGGAAAAGCCTATGAAAATCGAGGAGAGAGAATGAGTGGAATGTCATTGGATTTGGTTATTTATGGATTGATTTATCCTACGTATTTTCGCCCGTTTACTCAACGAACCTTGTGTTTGCAAACGACTCATAACTTCCTTAATGAAGGTATCTAGTTATTTACCTCGGAGCAATACGCAGCGTATACAACTATTGAGTAATCCTGTATTATTTTATAAAACATGACTTATTTTTTATGTGATTATACGTACGCTTTCGATCGCGGGTTGCTAATAGAATCAGGGAATCTCAAAAGGAATCTGAATTGATGCTATCAAGTGTTACTATTACAGGTGCCTTTATTTATATACTAGTTTTATACGCGCTCCGTCTAAGTTATTATTTTCGTCCGAGTTATTTACACACAAATAGTTTTTTAAATGAAAATTGTGCAGAACTAAAGGTACTTTATATATACGAATGGGCAAGTACAATTGGTTAAAATGAAAATACCCTATATTAAAATAAGTTAATAAATATACATAGGTAAGTTCAGGTGATTATACAGTTTTAAGCCATTAATTCACCCAGACATTAGTATTAACTGATTAGTCATGTAAGTAGGTAAGTACCCTCTAGATACTAACTTATCGTTATGACAGGATTTCCAATTTGAACACGTATTTATAGCGAGATAGTGCACAACGTGTGTTAACCACGTTCATAGATAAGTTTGTACCATATCTTAATTGTAAGGAAGTGTGAGTCAATTTACAAGGTTTGATGTCATTCATAACATGGACTATGTACATACGTGTCTTCCGTGCAAAGTTCCAAACAAAAATTTTCAATCATTTTTACGGCACTCGATAAAGGTTGTAAATTTTCGTTTGCACATCCAGGAAATATCAATATTGAAAGAAACAATGATCGCACATCGCCGCCGCGCCGTACCGTATATTACTTATATGCATAAGTTTGCACAGTTGTCAAAAAGCCGGGCCAGTGTTGCTACTTCTCGCCCGTTATAACACTCACATGAACATAAATATGTATTATCAATAGAAATATTGTGAAGTTACGCACACTTATGAAGTAAAAATAAATTACTAACCGCTGAAAGCCGCCACATATTCCCTCCACTTGCGGTTGCTGGTCATCGTATGAGTTTATTGTGTTGACACGCACTTTTCGTATTAACATTTATGTTCTGTGGGGCGCGCCGTGCACAGGGGAGCCCACCGCGCTGTGCTAGCTCGTATTATACACTGGTAACGATTGTGCAGCGTAGCATGCTGCTAATATTAGCCCGCCACGTGTTCTCCGCGTTTCGTCGTGAGCGTGAATGGATCAGCGTATGTCTGTAGGCGACACAGTATTCCCGTTTTGTTGACGATACTGTCAACGTGCGAGCGTGCGAAGCGGGGCGCCGCCGTCGCGCCTGTGTTGCTAGCTTCAGATAATTGTGTTTACTTTATCGTACACTGGTGTGCGACGCGGCTGATAACGTCATTCTTATAGTGTGAAACTTCAGAGCGTAACTTTTTTATTATTTTTTCAGTTTGCGGCTGAGCGAGTATAGTTTGGAAAAAAAACTAATTATCTAACCCTTTGAGGTTACGCTATTTGGTAGACCATGCCATAATGTATGGAATCGTTTATCAACAATGTCATCAGTATTTCCAAGTATTGTGGGCGTACACCTACCTATTATTTTTATTTATAACTCGCTATTAATTTAGTTGAACTGTTAGTAGTTGTAAAGGTATATTCAAAGAAGATTACTAATTACAAAGACTACAGATCTACCTTTTTGGGGATTAAAAATATTTATGGTTTATTATTGAACAGCCCTTTAACATTTCCACTAAACTGTAAAGGCATTCCTTTTGTTCTAACATTCTATTATGTTCGACTTACAAACTAGAATATTTCGTATTATTCTAATAATACACAATATTATATTATATTATATCTAATAGATATTATTTTTATAACACGTAAACAATTTAGTTAGCAAGTAAATTAAAACCAGCTTAATTAAATAAACAAGAAACAAAAATCACTAAAACCATCTTTAAGAATGGGAGAAGATTAAAATCAAGCTACCCGAATGCACCTTGGGCACAGCTAAGTAACCAAGAAAGTCTAGGTAAGTCCTGTTGAGCTGATTTTAAGTACGTTGTAAGTAATTGGTCCAAGTAGCCACAGGATTTAATAAATTAGGTACTAAGTTTATTAAGAACCAAGCCAGTTAATCATTGTTACCGTATAATTTACGGTTACTTGAACCATTTACTAACAAAGTAATTAAAATCACTTTGAAGATGACCCGTACTGTTCTTTTCGATAACTGCAATGTCAGTCTACTTCCTGAGCTTTGACGATAATTTGGAAGATTATTAGATATAGGTACTTCTTCTACTTATTGCTTTATAAAATATGGCCCACGCAAGCTGATATATTTCGCCAGTATCAAGTAACAAACAGCATAACAAACACAATTCATAACAATAATTAATGCGTATTATACAGTAAAAATATTAAGACATAGGTATTTTTAATACGTTTTGATCCATCACCCACCACCACTGTTACTCAAGAAAAGTAGAAGGTATGACGCTGATTTTTGTCCCTCAACAAGTCCCGGGGAATCTCGGCATAATTGTCTTTAGCATGGCTTGGAAAATTAAGATACTGTGTTTACATCATATATTTTCCCACTACTTGTCCTGATAATTCCTGACAACGCACACACACACAATTATCAATACAAAATAAGTCAAACATGTTTACACTTATTACTTGTCTACAAGGAGGAAAATCCGCTGGGATTTTACGATCAAAATATGTAAACCCACCCCTTAATAATATTATCAATTAGCATCTAATTATATACACATATAGGTACATTATAACATATTAATACATACATTGTAGGTAGGTATGCCAATATTTCTTCGGCTGATTAGTTTACCGAAATAATTACAAGAGATTGGTTTGGCACTTTCAAATTATCATGGATATATTATTGTACAGCCGCTTGCAACTCTCAATGAAAATAAAAATATAAAATAATAATTTAACCCTTTTAACGTCCCACTCCTTGGCGCGGGCCTCCCCTCACTACTAGGGGGATTCGGGCCGTAATCCACCACGCTGGCCCAGTGCGGGTTGGTGGATTTAACGTCTTTCGAAAATTGGTTAGATTTACTTAGACATGCAGGTTTCCTCACGATGTTTTTCCTTCACCGTAAGCAAGTGATAATTGTATAGAAATTATGATTCGCAGATAGATTTCGAAAAATCCAGAAGTGCCAGCCAGGGTTTGAACCCTGGACCTGGTGCCAGCAAGACGCGTGCTTAACCAATCGGCTATCACTGCTTCTACGACTGGTGTCAATACTAAAAAGAGCTCAGTTTACGCAGGAAATGTTCCACACGATGTACAGTTGACCGTACTTACTGTAACTATTATATTTTATCTGCCCTTGGATTCAAGCACCGGCTTATATATTTTTTCAATACTCATACTTGGAAAATAGGTCTGAAGTTGCCTGAGGAGCGGGCTGAAAGTAATACTTTTCAGCCCTAGGGAGAATCTCTTTCAACTGACAGCTGTCAAATTATTAAAAATAAATTAGTTCCATTTTGACATTTTTATTGGACCAGGCCAAGAAGCTTGTATTAAAACACAAAGTTCTTGGACAATCCGACCTTCATTCGTTTTTTCGAGTTTTAGAGTATTGTTCATACATCCTTGTATTATTTCTTTAGCTAATTGCTGTTTTTATTTTTACTTTCCTTTTATTCGTATTGAAAAGCACAGTGTTTACCTCGGGTGAATGACTTATTTTGTCCCTCGATCTATTAAACCCCGTCTCGGGACAAAAGTTACCTTCACCCCTTGGGTAACAATGTTCTATTATTATTTTATTGCTTTTTAACATTACCCTATAATTGAATTGAGGGGTCGGTACATCAAATGTCCATGACATAGAAAATAACGGTATTAGCGATCGCTGTGTCGTTGTAATTACCGCCTGTCATGATGAATGTCGTCAACGGCAATAAATAAAGTGACAAAGGTAGAAAAACTGCCGGCGCGGTGGGCTGTGTGGCCGCTCCGTATCTATATAGAATAAACCTTTGAGTACACGGAGTACCAGGAACAAAGAGATTGTACTCGTAATAAAAAGATCTCTCTTTATTACAATTTCTTTGACGAGGAATGTTCATTCCTCAGGCAAAGTTCCCCGAATGTATTATGATTTCAGAATTGATTGTGGAGGTCGAATTCCATAATTGTTATATTTCATAGGTACTATGATGTACTACGGCGGACGAGAAGCGATACGAAAATGAATAGATTACTTTGTGAAATCATTGGCTTTTAACGCTCCCCTTTTGTTTATTTCTAATTAACATTGTGGTTTTTGACACATAAACTGATCACAAATTTATAAATTGGCCGCCCGTATGAGAATTGACAGTTCTCGCTTTGTTGCAATCATTCAATTTACAATTTCCTTCAATTGTTACAATTCGGTTTGCGTTCTGCAGTCCAGCCAAGCTCTGCGAAATTACCCAAAAATAATGTATTATTAAGTTAAGTAATACAAACTCCAAAGTTTGCGACAGATTCCCATAACATAGCATCACCGGACCGTCCTATAAATTTCCGGGAGGTCCGGAATTGGCAATCCATAGTTTTCATCGACCATCATATATCTAACTTAAGTCGCGAAAATAACCTTTTTTTCCAGAAAATGAGAATGACGTTCTTTTGTAGGTTTTCAATGTGCCATATTTCGTTTAAAGAAAAGGGGTATTAGGGCATGCTCCACGCTGGTCTAGTGCGGCTAGATGGAGGTATCGGAGTGGGTTGATCATGGCGCCCATGAACCCAAGGTAGTCCAATATCATCAGAAGCTGGATAACTACCAGCCAATGGTTACTGCCGTTAGGGTTGACCCAGGAGACGGTAACGAGATGACCTGGACACCCTTGCGGAAAAGATGTGGCTGAAATTGCCTTTCGAATGAACAGTGTAGAAGACAAAGGAAGGACCTTCTCCAAGAATTGGAACGGTCCGATAGGCCAAAAAATATGCTTCCTAAATATGGTTTGAATATGCTTCTCTAAGACGCCTTTTAAATTCTTCACCTGTAAAATTTTGTATTTCACACTAACTATATTTTCAGTGCCGTTAGACGATAGGTGGAGCTGTATCAATGCTCCTAGATTTTGCCAATAATATTAGGTACACACTAAATAGGGACGAGTCCATTATCAATACATTGGTAATTTTAAGTTAAGATGATAAGAATTTCAAATGAGATTTCATTCATTCGACATTCAGTTTTCTAAAAACAAATAAGTACCTACTCTGTTTCATAAGTTTCATTAGCTGCATCTTATGACATAAAAATTGTACAAGTACCAACCCTGACCTACATCTAAAGAGTGGCAAGCAAGAGAGAATCATGTACCTGAATAAAACGATTGAATTTAAAAACAGCGCTTCAATACGTTCCGTACTTTCTACCGATTAGATTTACGAGTCCCAATGAAAACGGACCTCCCTAAAGATTCGCAGACATTCTGAAAACCTGTTCGTTTTGAATAGCTATCTCTGTGTATCTAGTTCTATTTGCTAGCAAATTGAATGGGGCACGAGGCACGATGTATTCAGAAAATTGAACTGCCAAAGACATTTACGTTTTCTCTACTAAAATACAATGATTTATTATTTCAGTATTGGCTATTATCTTGATTATCTCTTCTGACCTATTTATTATAAGAATGTTTTGATAGACTGTTTTGTTTTCAGTTGATATCAATTGCGATATATTGATTGATAATAATAATTATCGTAAATCGATTGCAGGCATGTTTATTTTGTAGTGATAGCGAATATTTTTTAAATTATTGCAAATACCGATCATTGATAAATATAACTAACTAGCTGTGCCCACGGACTTCGTCCGCGTAGTATTTCACGTAACAAAAATTTCGGGATTATCGGGATAAAAAGTATCCTATATGTTAATCCCGGTTATAAACTATCTGTGTTCCAAATTTCATTCAAATCCGTTCAGTAGTTTTTGCGTGAAGGAGTAACATACATACATACATACATACATACATACATACATACATACATACATACATACATACATACATACATACATACATCCACACTCACAAACTTTCACATTTATAATATTAGTAGGATTTTAAATGTCTTCAAGTATAATCGTACTCTTTATTATATACTAATTATCTCAGAATAAAAGTGACTGTTACTCGTAAATGCAGTTAACACCTAGGCCTATGGATGTGTTTATAGGACGCAACACGAAAGTTGTGACAGATATAAATAGGATAGTTATGTATAGTCTGTATATTATTTTAATAATTATTAGAAAAAAATATCTTTTAAACATACTGTATAGGATTTTGGATTAAATATCTCGCTATTATTTGCAAGTAAATTGGGCAGGAACTGACTACTACTGTGGCCTACGACAGCTTACGCTACTCTAGGTGCCAGGGTGCTCCATTAAAAATTAAACCCATTTAATCATTTTATAATGGTCAATAAAATTATTATTCTTATACTAGATACTAGAATACTACGTCTTAACTGCAGATAAACCAATGCGAAGGTGCCAAAGACTTATCTATAAGTAGCTACAAGTTTTCATACGTTGAAAATGTAAATATATGTATTTTGTAACGAATTCACGTCCTCTCTTCACAAGCCTTTAGCGCAATATTCGTATATTTGTATGGTTCTTTAGAACAAGACACAGGAAGCTACCCTTTACCCGTCCACGATTTATGAGCCCCGCGGGACAGCGGTGAATCTGAGTCTACCACGAGCTAGCCACGGCAGAAATCATTGTAGAATTGAGAATATGTGAGAGCAAAAAGTATTTATTTAGTATTTTAATTCCACATGTTTTTGTGGGATTAGTAGTCAGCATACACTTCTGGAAGTAATGATTACTTAAGTATTTGTGTGGCTAAATTAGGTATAAAAGCTTTGTAAAAAAATACTACCTAATGTGTTCACTGCTTTTCATTGTGTCCCTTTGTGTCCTGTATAAAATTATTATTTTTATTTTCTTTTGTTATCATTAATATTTTAGTGCTTATTTGGGTAACTTCTTGCCTTTTAAAGTTATTAATCTATACAAATAAATAAAATCGAAGTGTCTGTTTGTAATATCAAAATACAACCTTTTCACTAAAAGCATAATGAAAGTACAAACGACACCAATAACAAAAACTATTTTTTTTTTGTCTGTCTGTCTGTCTGTCTGTCTGTCTGTCTGTCTGTCTGTCTGTGTGTTTGTTCCGTTTAATCTCCGAAACGGCTGGACCGATTTTAACTGGACTTGCACTGGCAGATAGCTAATGTTTTAAGGAGTAAATTAGGCTACTTTAATTTTAGAAAAACAATTAGGGTTCCGCGTAAAAAAATAAAAACACATGAAATCAAAGAGTATCTCGGAAACGGCTGGACCGATTTTAACGGGACTTTCAATGGTAGATAGCTGTTATTATAAGCAGTAACTTATGCTACTTTTATTTTAGAAAAACAAAATTTTAAAAAATGGGTCCTGTCGCGCGGGCTCAGAACGTGGGAGCGGGCTTTTTTGCTAAGTTAAATTCCACGCAGACGAAGTCGCGGGCTCAGCTAGTATACAGTATTTTTTCCATTCCCAACACACTCACAAGTGAATTCCATGTTGAACCACATAGAAAATTTCCTTTAAACATCGAGTTTGTTCATCCGAACGCAACCCTTGCATTCAATCGCATAACGTTGTCACATTTGCGTTCCAAGTAGTTTAAACCTAAAGCTCACAACGAGGCTTTGTATATGCTCGAAAATTTCGCAAACATAGAGAAAGTCTTCAGCGAGGCTTTCGCGAGTTTCGTGCGAGAGATCACAAAGCCGCGAAAGAGCCCGCTTGGGATGCATTAGAGTTTGTTTTGCACTTCGCGTTCATGTAAACGACGTGTCGTTCGTCGGAAATCTTATAATCATAGTGAATAATGTCGGAACCATCGTTCTCAATGGAGTAAGTACATGTGATAGCTTTGTTGGAGGAGTCTTAGGTGTCGGCGTGCTGTGTATTTTTCTCTTGTTTTGGTTATGATGTATACACCACCACACCGCAAAATACACAATTTAATTATTTTTTCAATTTCAAATAGTTTATTTGTACTATTCAATCGCTTTTATTTGCGAACATTAATTAGGATATGTAGAAAGAGCGGGCCTCTTCTAACACAGGTATTATTTACTTGTCAGGATAGTCCCAACCAATGTAATAATTACTTGATAACAAAAAAAAACTTTATGAATTTTGAATGTGCATATGTGGCTATGAAAGTGTCCCCTTGTCCTTATTGTGTGGTTCCTATGTAGAAATCACACAATGAGAACCGTTTATCTACCCTTCGTGAATTTGGTCTTACATAGTTTCTTAATCACAGTCGTTACACAAGCTAACTTTTTGATACATATTACACAAATATATGTAATATATGATACACTTGTTGTCCGTAAGTATCTGATCATGTGACATATTTTTTCATATCAAAATATTTGCATAGCTGTTCTAATATATGTAGGTATATCCGAAAATAACACACAATACTACGGCATTTTCCTAATTTAAAGTTTGGGCCATTGTCAACAGTAATTTGAATTATAATCAGACGTACTTTAGGTAAACTTTTACTATTTCTAAATGCAAAAACAACAGCTAGAATACGTCTCTACTCATATCACTGAAAATAAAACAACACAAAACAAATATTTATTTTAATATTTTTTACTAATTAATAATAGGTATGATAACTTTGAAATGATGATCTGTGAAAGACTGCAGGCAGATGCTGGATGCGGCAAGCTGAAGACAGGGCGCTATGGCGCTCATTAGGGGTGGCCTATGTCCAGCAGTGGACAAGCATAGGCTGATGCTGATGATGATGATTACTTTGGATATTTTATATTACATTAATCTTGTGTTACATATCGTTACACAAATCTTCTGGCTATCTTACTCATCATACGAAACACAATTAAAATGGCTATTTTACCTTGATCTCTTGTGAGAGGGTGGTTGCTCCGGTCAACAGTAGGTATATGAGAAGAAGTCCATTGGTTCAATAGGAGTCAATTAGCTTGGCTTCACCACCATTATGAATTCCGTTACAGTTAGTTTCCATTTAATGTTGACTAGCTGTGCCCGCGACTTCGTCCGCGTGGAATTTAACTTAACAAAAAGTCCGCTCCCGCGTTCTGAGCTCGCGCGACAGGACCCATTTTAAAAAATTTAGTTTTTTCTAAAATAAAAGTAGCCTAAGTTATATGTTATGCTTATAACATGAGCTATCTACCAGTGAAAGTCCCGTCAAAATCGGTCCAGCCGTTTCGGAGATTACCCGGAACAAACACACAGACAGTCAGACAAAAAAGTTTTAAATCGCGTTTTTGCTATAGTTGTCGTATGTACTTTCATATGCATTTAGTGAAAAGGTGTTATTTTGATTTACAAACAGACACTCCAATTTTGTTTATTTGTATAGATTTTTACGCTTAAATAGTTCCGAGTTAAAAATAGCATTAACATTTTGGTGAATCCATTCATTATTGAATGGCGCCGTCCGTTACATCATCGTTTAACGCTTCAATGCATGGTTTAATGATCAGTGTCCTAATTAGGCTGAAATTCGGCTCAGCCGCTTTATTTACTGACGGTGCATATATTAATCCTTATTTGTTCTATGTTTTAACCAGCGAGGCCGTTGTGGATTAAATTGTGTTTTTTTTTCACGTAAGCCATCAAAGCATCTATGAATAGTCAGAATCAACCACCGGTTCGGAATGCTGCTTCCACAGAGAAGATCCGGCAAGAAACTCAATGGTTACTCTTTTCAATGAATTGAAGATGGTGTACATTCTCAGGAACAGCAGGCAACACCATTGTCACTAAATAACTAATCTATACAAATAAATAAAATTGGAGTGTCGGTTTGTAATATCAAAATAACACCTGTTCACTAAATGCATATGGAAGTACATACCACACCCATAGCAAAAACGCGATTAATTTTTTTTTGTCTGTCTGTCTGTGTGTTTGTTCCGGGTAATCTCCGAAACGGCGGGACCGATTTTGACGGGACTTTCACTGGTAGATAGCTAATGTTATAAGCAGTAACTTAGGCTAGTTTTATTTTAGAAAAACAAAATAAAAAAATGGGTCCTGTCGCGCGGGCTTAGAACGCGGGAGCGGGCTTTTTTGTTAAATTATATTCCACGCGGACGAAGTCGCGGGCACAGCTAGTAATAATATATTGTTGTACAGTCTTTAAATCTTTTTAACGGTGGGAGCTTTAGCTAACTGACTATCGGCTAATATGGACTGGCTCCACTAGGGTAGTACCCTCTCATGGAAGTTAGGCGTAAAGTTACAATTGGACCTACTTATGCAAAATGGAACCAACCCACACTCACTTCTGAAAATGAAACCAACCTAGAACCACTAGCACAAGGTTGGTTTTGGTCTACAGTAGTGCATATGGGTTGGTTCCATTTTGCATAAGTATGTCCAATTATAGCTGCGTGTCGTATGATGTGTGAGAGCCGGAAGCCAAACCTTCCTTCTGTTCCCTTCCCTATCTCAATCCCCTTTAGGTCGGCAATGTGCCAGCTATGCCTTTGGTATTGCAGATATCTATGTTGTTAAGACACATTTGAAACATCGTGCACAACAGGCAAGTCGTTAGGTTTTTCGCTGACTTTATACGATGGATAAACCGGACAAGTGCACGTTAGGGCATCCACAGTGAAGGCTTTCGCACCCATTTCAAAAGCCAACATGTATCGTATCTATAACTAAAGTAGTGAAACACAAGAAACAAAGTATTATTTGCGATTGATTTCGACTCCCAGTCGGACGGCATGTCGTGCACTTGTCCGGTTTTTCCCTTTCAGGTACGGTGCCCTAAAAATAATTAATTACAAAAAAAAATGAAAGAATGTCAATCTAGTCTGATTAGACATGCGGTGCTGTGTGTCATTTATAACTTTTACGATCCCAACGGAGTCAAAGGGCTTTAATTAAAACGCTAAATAACGGCTGCATCTTTCGTACTTTCATACAATCTTGTTTTATTTTGCGCTCTTCAGTGTACGAGGCTTAATTAACTTACTTTTTATTAACCCCCGACGAAAAACGAGGGGTGTTATAAGTTTAACATGTGTATCTGTGTATCTGTGTGTCTGTGTATCTGTGTATCTGTGTATCTGTGTATCTGTGTATCTGTGGATCTGTGTGTCTGTCTGTGGCAACGTAGCGCCCAAGCTGATGAACCGATTTCAATTTTGTTTCTTTTGTTAGATAGGTATTCTGATCGAGAGTGTTCTTAGCTATGTGTCATGAAAATCGGTTCAGCCGTTTGAAGATCATCAGCGCTTTTGTAGGTTAAAAAAGCCACATTCACGGCCAAAACCAATTCCCTCGGCTCGAATCCATTCGAAATTTGAGATGATTGGATTTAGATTTATTATATTTTTAAATGATCGTAATAGTCTGAACTGGCTTTTTACAATATTATCAATTTGAAAAGTTTCCCTGATTCTGAAAAAAATGAATATTTTATCAATTTTATTGAGATTTGTGTATGAACTAAAGACGTTCCATAAGTCACGTTTCAAATGATGGATACGCGCATGCGTTAAATTTTGTTTGTTCTGTTAATGGTCATGGAATATTACGCTATCATAATTCTAGAGGGCGCTGCTCCGCCATTGACAAAGAATATAAAAAAACTAATCTAATTTAAAATAATTTTAGCGTTATTGAAAATTCTTCCCCTAGGCTGCTCCCGTCTACCTCAACCAGAGTTATTACATCAAATTGAATAATAATTGATAATATTTTACTAGGAATAAAACCTCCGTGACATCAATATTTAGATTCGTTGTCTATTCTAATGTCAATTATTATAATGTCATAACAAAATAATGTCTCATACTTTTACTCAGATTTTCTGTTGATTATTGTACATCTTAGATTATAAATGAGGAAGAAACCAAAACAAATGATTTAATGGTGCTTTCATAATCTGGCATCGAAACTAGTTGTACCAGATGAATTTGCGAGATGAGCTATGGATACTGAGCTACGGGAGCTACGCAAATCGCGCTAACATCATTATTTGGAAGAACTAGGTAAATTATACATTTGATGAAAAGGTCATCGCATCGGGGGTTTTTAAATTTTCAATTTAGAGTTATTGCTGCAGCGTTTCATAGCGTGCACCTATTACTTAGTAGAGGCGCGGCTTTTTCATGTTTGACTGTTCTATGTTAAAGTCATTTTGCATGATGGCGTCGATTCTGTTGTGTACTCGTACATTGTTACGTCTAAGATTAATTTTACGCGACTCAAAATATTGCTGTCTTGCTCATGTATCAGGCCAAGAGAGGGATGGAAATACATTTTTGTCTATATTTTAATACAAGCCGCACGAAGATCTACGACATTGCTTAACGGCTGTGATAGCTGGGAGTGACAGCTTAACGAGCATGATGTGTCATGACAAGTGAATACTGGTTGTATTTTTCGGGCTTTTAATGTTTTACTGTGTCTTCCACTGAGAGACTGGAATTAAATCGCTCGGTTATTGTGGGAATAATACTAATGGTTAGGTTAATAATAATAACTTATAACTTAATACTTACTTACTTATGACTTAATAATATGCTATTTACAATTAACATTGCACAATATTTATCAATAATATTAGCGGTCACACCAAGAAGCCAACACCGTTCTGTACACCGGCCATATTTGAGATCTGGATACTAAAATGGAACTTATCGGTACCGGGTTAACCGTGTGAATGACCGCTTATGTTCTTCACCAACTAGCGACTAGTTAACCATCTATGACATCGCACGCTGTACAAATGTATCTGTGACATAAATAGAATTTGGCCTTCTTTTTGTGTTGTGAAATAGTTGAAAAAACCTGTCTTTGCCACACAAATAAAACCTAATATGCTAAACATATGATTGCGATTTGTAAGGCGTAGGTACCATAATATTTAAAATAGATCGGATTACCATTTTTAAGCTTTAAAGTATTTTTTATAAGTCAATTGTAAAGGTCAATCGATGAGTTAATAAATTTAAAATTAGAATTCGATATGAGGTGCAGTAATGGAATTCATTAGAAAGTATTAGTAAAGTAAATTTAACTTTTTACGGCGATTAAGAAGATTTTATAATTACAGTATTCCAGAAAATGCTTGTCATAGAGTCAGTAGGTACAGTAAAAGAGTCCACACATCACTAGTGCAACAAAGCCTTCCATTACAGTTCTCGAATCCCTTTAGAACGATTCAAAGGTCTTTTGTTTTGCTTCCATCACCCTAAAATGCCGTTTGAACGAAATTAAACTGGGAGAAATCCCAAACAGTCCGTTGTACTGGCTTTTACGGTCAATAATGGAGCTGGAAGAACAGTAAAAGGGCATAAAAGAACAGACGCTGTCCTGACGTGACACTTAATTTCGCTGCTTACGTTGCTCCTTTTCGGTACACGGAGGAATGTGCAGACAAATGGGGTTATTTGTTCTGTCTGGCTGTCGAAGTATTCAGTGTTTGCTATCCTCTAGGAGTGAATAACAACAAATTTTAAAAATAAACAATTGAACAACTCCTGTTATTTCATAACCTATAAGACTTATATGAAACATTAATTAGGTTATGCCGAGTATTCTTGTAACCCTACTAATATTATAAATGTGAAAGTTTGTGAGTGTGGATGTATGTTTGTTACTCTTTCAAGCAAAAACTACTGACCGGATTTGGATGAAATTTGGAACACAGATAGTTTATAACCGGGATTAACACATAGGATACTTTTTATCCCGAAATTTTTGCTAAGTTAAATACTACGCGGACTAAGTCGGTGGGCACAGCTAGTAATAATATATGGATGATAATGATTATGGCAGCTGTCCGATTCCTTTGCACTAACCCAATCCCCAGTCCATCCAAACTCCACCAATAGACCCTTTTTTCTGTATCCGTATTGGCAATAGTTAGGACAATAAAATTCTCATAAAAGGCCTCTACATGTTGGACCCATGTCCCCATGCAAGCCTTCCAAAGAACCGGACAGAGCCCGTAACAAGATACAGAGAACACAATATGTACTTACAAATATTCCTAAAGCATGCGATAAAAAATCATATTATTATCAAATTCATATGTTGTCCTACTTTTTAGTCTGTGATAACCATATGAAAAAATCCAGCCTTGAAGATAACGCCATAAATTTAACAGCAATATTCGAGTTCGTTAATATCGTGAATGTATGCATTCATTACTAGAGCGCAGGGTGCAAAATGCATTTTGTGCAATAAACACACAAACACGGGTGAACTGTAGCCAGCTAATGAAAGCTCGTACTCCGAGTGCGCGGTAAATTTGGACCTTATCTATCGACGAGCTACTGACATCGTTGGAAATGAACTACAATGTAGAGTTTACATTGTGTTCCCTTGTGCTCAACTAATGGGCTGAGGCAAGGCCGTTGGAGCAAGCAGATTCTGGAATGGTGATTACTAAGTGTAGCTCATAGTGCGGGGGAAGTCTTGCAGATGCAAAATACTAGAAAAACCCCGCTCCAAGGCTCCATTACCTGGAGAACCATGCTTAAAAATTTTATACTTAGATACTTGTAAACATCGTTCGTTTACTTATGACCATACTAATGTATTACCAAAATATATACCTATTAATTTTATAAAAGGTCACTGTGAAGGCTCTTTTCAATTCTTCTCCATAGAAATGATATTCATAATGGATGGTCGAATCTTATCATAATATAACTTAGCGCAATTTAGACGCTAAGGCTAGAGCGCCCATCTAGCCCGAAGTTCGAATTTTTTGAGGTTTTTTAGAATTTTTTCAAAATCTGACAATAATACTCGTAAAAGGCACATTTTGTAATTCGCGACAAAGTCCGTGTACAGTGCATTTATTAATATGTCCAACTTACTTAAAAACATTTCAAGAACGACAGCTATCCAGATAATCTGGAGATAACCAGAAAAACAATATTTGTATATTTAGTGATTAGCTAGTATCATATCCACCGTAATAATATTTAGAGTAAAATAAATGTATGAATAAACGCACTGAATACTGTGTTTGTCGCAAATTTCAAAATGTTGTCTTAAATGTTTTCAGATTTTGGATAAACTATAAATATACTCGAATATTTTGAATCTCGCGGGCTAGACAGGCGCCTTCACCATAAAGAAAAGACTGTGACTTTGATCGAGCTTCAAATTATGAAACTCATTTTAACGCAGCTTAACCATTCGAGCTTGAACCGAAGGCTAGCCGCTCTAAGTTTGTTAATTTTGCACAGTGTGCGCTAAAAACTTTATCAATCTATGCGCCCCTATCAGATTTAAGTCCGGTTACATCATATTTTAAATAAGATGAAAACTCAATTTAAGCATCCTTTTAAAAATGTGTATACATTTTACCGTCCACCAGTACCTGCGTCAAAAAATGTACCTATTGAGATAACGTGGTAATTTTCATCGTGTGAATATCGAGTATGCACTGAGTTATTTGTTTATTCTTTAGGTCGCATTTTCATTTCAGAATAACCAAGTTGAAGTTTTTAAACCCTTAACTTTGTATAACAAAACAACCGAATTAATGAGAGAAACTGAATACTCGAAAATAAACTTCTGCACGATACCAAAGCCTATTTCGAATTTGTTAGACGAGTTTGAATCAGTCCACGGGCAGGTGGCGCCATTGTTTTATTGCGGTTTCACTTAGTATTAACACAACTATGTTCCTGCTGAATCCGGTGTGAACTTACTTCAGGCAGGTGTATTAATTGTATATAAGTACTAATTGTTCAAAGAACTCAACTCAAAATAAGCTTTTAGAAGTACATTACACTATTTACCTAACGCAAACGTTTGCACCGACGAAAACTTTACACCTTTTTGTGTTGTTAAAAAAATAGAGACAACAACGGAAATCGGTGTAGGTAAACGTTGCGTCGCAAACGAGCGGTATCAAATAATAAATTCAGATTAATTTTCGTTTGAGTTATTTATGAAAGACATTGTAATTTTAGAACACACGTAAATTGAACAAGTTTTGACAGAAAACGAGGAAAGATTTTAACTAAGATTGTTTACGTTTATTTCCAAGAAAGAAGTTGTTTAAAAGTGAAGGGAAGTGAGGATTCGGTGTCACTACGGGTGTCACTAAGTAGAGGAAAATAGGTCAAAGACCGGTACCTACCTATATAAACGTAAATAGGTGACGAGTAAATGTATTCTGCAGACAGACAGATAATATATCTAGCCCTGCGTGTGCATTGCACGGATTAGCCACACAAAACTTGTTGTTTTCTCATTTTTTGTTGACATAAAATGACAATGAGACAACAATATGTTTTTGTGGATGTTTCGTCCAGTGCAAAGGAGGAGCAAAAAACTCAACACTTAAATAACATTTTCATTACTCATACTCGGAAAGTAGGTCTGAAGTTGCCTGAGGAGCGGGTTGCCCTAGGGAGAATCGCTTCCAACTGACAGCTGTCAAATTATTAAAAAAAACTAAGTAGTTCCATTTTCACTTTTCTATGGAAGCATGTTCCAACTTTTTTTACAGTCACTCAATTACAGCGCGATGTGAAATTGAAATAACATAAAGTTAAGTATTAATTAAAAATATATATTTTTAAATGACTTGATTATAATTTAGTTTCAACAATTTCTTTAAAATAACATAGATTTTTGCAAAATATTTAAAGATGAAAATGAAAAATAATGGCGAAATAATGAAGTTGGCCGGCCAACGAAAAAAAAAAAACAAAATAGGCGGCAATCCGATCTTCATTTTTTTTTCAAGTTGTAGAGTATCGTTCATACTTCCTTGTATTATTTCATTAGCCAATTCCTGATTTTATTTTTACTTTCTTTTGATTTTTTTTTCTTTTTAATGAAAAGCACAGTGTTTACCTCGGGTGAATGACTTATTTTGTCCTTCGATCTACTGGCCAAACCCCGTCTCGGGACATTTTTTTTATTTAATTTGTTTATCAAAAACTTATAGCTATTATAACAGGTTGACCTAATTCAATAGCTAAGCAACACAATTCCAACAGTACTTAATTATCTATAGCTACTAATGTGTAAAGCTACCCTCTTGATTTCACTCAGAGCACACGAGAACAGGTCTATATCCTCAGCGATGAGGTTGAGTGTGCGAAATGCGCGTGATAGATTATGCGAAAATATATTTGAGGCTTTATATTTTTGCGGTGCTTACTATACATATATAAATATGAATTATTGTATATTTATGTAGTAATAAAATATTTCCGGAACTATTGATAACTCTGGTAGCAATAATATACAATAATTACGTTAGAATGGGAACACGTGGTCTCTCGGCGTTGCTCGTTCGACAGTATAAAAGAGGCGCAATCAAGCGACAAGGGGCAAAGTCTATGATCAGGAAATCCCCTGGCAACCCACAATAACATACCTGGGTGTGACCATCGATCGAAACCTGACATTCAAACACCACACAGACAAAGTGGTCGCGCAGGTGAAGGCAGCGCAGGGCAAACTCCGCCCCGTGCTCTCCTCCAACCTCCCCATGCGAGCGAAGCTCGGGATCTACAAAGCATACATTAGGTCCCGACTCACATATGCCGCTCCAGCCTGGTTCGCCTCGCTCTCTGAGACGAACCGGAAGCGCTTAAGAGCTAGACAGAACATCAGTCTCCGCCACATAGTCGCAGCCCCGCGATACGTGAGGAACGCGACCATCGCGCGAGACCTCAACGTCGAAAGCCTGGACTCATTCGTCTCGAGACTAGCCACAAAAATGTTCCAGAGGGCCGACGCGTCGCTACACCCCCACCTCAGGGGAATAGCACCGCTACATACCCGCCCGCCAGACGCCGCACGCTGCCCGTTCGCCAGAAGCCTCATCGCCTAAACTAGCGAACACAACACCGCCGACACCACCGGAAACACAAACTCCCGACCGGAGAAATAAATAAAAACACGGCACCCGCCGTTAACCAATGACCCGCCCACAGATGTGGGTGGCGTGAAGAAACCACTGAAAAAGGGCACAGCCCTGTAACAGTATCCCCGCTTCCCCCTAGGGGGGCGCGAGAAGAACCACGACTGACTGACAAGGGGCATTCTGTATTCGACCGCCGGACCGAACGGAGCTCCAACAAAGACCAATTGTTACAAGTTAAGTATACAGTTTTCTTATACCAAAAAGTAATTAATTTATGTGTTATGGTGTATAATTATGGGTATATTATTTGTGATTATGTATATATGTGTACAGGCTTGACAACTAGACAAGGTTGGCTAGTTGGTCATAATCTGATAAATTATTAAAATTATAAAATAAGTATGTACCGAATTTTATGTGTGTTTTCTTTTATTCTTTTATTTAGAACTGTGGGTAGTGTCAAGTTTAAATCAATATGCAAAACATTCAATAAAAATTTAAGTAAAACAGTTCCTTTTATTTATTCTATTTCATATCGTTTATATATTAGACAGATATTGCATAGTAACAAAGTATGATGTAAACGTAGCATATACTTAATTCTAAATAATATATTTGTATCTATTAATGAGATTTAAAGTGATATATATATAAATATCATTATATTCTTACACGCGCGACACACATACATAATAAGACATAATAAGTTACCTTCACCCCTTGGGTAACAATGTACTAGAGTTTAGATTTATTAGTTACCTCCGTATATCTAACCATTTAGGGCCTAAGAGTTGTGTTTTATTTCCTTTTTCAGTAGCGTACCTTCCAACTAACTTACCCTTTATCAACCGACTTCCAATAAAGGAGGAGGTTCATTTGTATGTTTTTTTTTGTCTAGAAATATAATTCTTTATCGCTATTAAACCGATAATTACCTTGTAAATTGACCTAAATATACAACCTAAGTATACAACAAAAAGTACGTACCTACTCTACCGGTTCAATCAATATTATTTAATGTATAATTAAAAGCAATGTTGACATTCCAAGGAAAATAATCCTTATCGTTAATCACATCACGTAGCTCGCTCGATCTAATCCACGTATATCCCAAACGCAGCGGGCAATCGTACCTTTTTGCGCCGATGAGGCGGCACCGTCTTAAGCCCACCTCGTAATATTCCGGGCACACACGCGCAAAAGGGATACTTTCTCCGCTTCATATCTTCAGGAATATTATGCAAACGCACTACCTTTTCCATTTCTCCATTTCCATTCTCGCAAGCAGGTCTTGTATTGTATGTAAATTGACGCAGAGTTCGCGTTTTAACTTACTTTACGTGTATTTTCAAATACTACCTTACTGAATTGTACCAACAAAGTAACTATGCAAATATTCTAACTCGTTAAATTCGAATAACAAGATAATGAAGGTATCGCCAATATAATATTCCTTGAAAACTTCGATTTATTTATATTTTAGACGATATTGTCGAGCTGTTTATACTTACAATAGCATCTAATTAAAATATTTTTATGGCGATTTGTTCGTGATTCAGGAAACCGATATCTTTTTCCATACAAATAGAATAGATTAGATAGATGTTAGCGACTAGTGAGCATCTTATATGGTAGATCTAGTAGCTTGGTAGTGATACTCCTAGCTTATCATAATGATAACTGCAAGACGTACAGTAAGTATTATGAACAAGATTTCACAGAATTATAGAACTATTCGGTACTGAACAGATTTGTTTGACTACATCCAATTACACAACCTAAACTGAATTCCAAAAAGCTTTTTGAGTGTGTCCTGGACAGGAAACTGAGCGCTGAAAGACGCTCCAAATAACTTAAAGTAAGTTATGTTCATCGAGTGTAAAGTGATTATAAACTTGTACCATATTAGCGATGGATAAATTGATAAAGTTTGTTGCATTGCAAGCTAACTAATATACGAATTTAATAAACTTTAATGTCCTTTGGCGAATTCAGAACCTGAAAGCTTTAACTTAAATAAAGGTATTAATTAATGTAAAGGCGTTATTCATTCGGCAATAACTACAACAAAGCCATCTTTGGCCTTACAAGGGACCATGGATTGTTATCGCCTACTTACTACATTCCATTTAAGTATTTTACCTTCAATTATAATGACAAGGCTTTTAGGCAAGGCAAGGATTTTAGCAGTATATGTCCTTACATTAGTGAAATCACATATTTTTAAATGTCAGCAATTGACCAATTATAGTATACTAATATTTTAAATTCAAAGTTTGAATGCACAGAAACGGTGGAGTATGTTCTTAAGCAGAAGTTAGTAGGTTCTGCAAACCAAGCGGAAGCGAAGCCGAGTGGGCAGAGTTCTGTGGAGTGTTTGCTCAAACGCAGTTAGTTGCTGAAAGCGATGCACCGTCCGAAGCCGCGTCTAGCATTTATTTGGACTAAGTATTCGAATTGAATCAAATTGAACTCGCGCCCATTTCCTGCATGATTTGGAATAAAATCTTTGTGGAGGTTAAAAATAGTACATTGTTGCACAAGGGGTTAATGTAACTTATTTTGGCCCGAGACGGCCAACGGAAAAAACAAAATAGGCGGCAATCCGATCTTCATTGTCAGTTGTAGAGTATTGATCATACTTCCTTATATTATTTACTAGCTGTGCCCACGGACTTCGTCCGCGTAGTATTTAACGTAACAACAATTTCGGGATTATCGGGATAAAAAGTATCCTATATGTTAATCCCGGTTATAAACTATCTGTGTTCCAAATTTCATTCAAATCCGTTCAGTAGTTTTTGCGTGAAGGAGTAACAAACATACATACATACATACATACATCCACACTCACAAACTTTCACATTTATAATATTAAGTAGGATTTAGCAAATTCCTGTTTTTATTTTTACTTTCCTTGTATTCGTAATGAAAAGCACAGTGATTACCTCGGGTGAAAGACTTATTTTGTCTCGAACTATTGGCGCTAAATAAGTTACCTTCACCCCTAGGGTAACAATGTTCTATTACCAGGCATCGATAATTTCCATATATTTTACTATAGCCAGATGTAAAATAAGGCCAATATAGGACAAAAATGTATAGACAGAACGGTATCTATAGTTGTTATGACCGCTATGGTACTTAGTATGTATTTAGTTATATTTATAATGATATTTTGTAAAATTAATTTTACGCAGTTTATTTACTGATCTCTAGACAAATAACTACAACTGCGTACAACTTCCAAAACTTTATTTGAAACTCTATAATGCAATAAAGCGTAGTCTAGTAATCTACTAATATCGAAGCACCGATATTAATAAATCGAACTCAAGTCTGAAAGAGAAGTTGGAAATGTCATTCTAATGTCATCCATTTAATATTACTTACATCTCAAAGTGTAGGTACTTAAGTTTGGGCTCAGAGTTGAGTTCGAATTATTAATACCAGCCCAGTGGCATTGGTACGATGTAGGGTTGATCAGATAATTCGGGAGCGCGCTGGGCGGGCGGGCGGGCGGGCGGCTGTCCACTCGTAAATCGTACCTTTTATGACCCATTATATTGCCGATAATTCCAGCGGATGAGATCGTTCCGTTGCCATTTTGGATTGGAAAATATCCATTTTCCTGTGATAAACACATAGGATGGGTATTTAGAAAAGTTTAGTTTGCAATAGGTATAGGGTGTTACAAAAGTGTGAAATAACACTTAGAGGTTTGAATGAGTATCGGGCATATCATTAAATGGTCAATAACTTGGTCGAAATTCGAATCTGTTTTTATGATAATATCGACAACACTAGTTAGCCAAAATAGCATTTCGATGTGGAAATGACTTAAGAACCCTACATTGTGCGTGGTACGAAATGCACTTGTCCAGTTTTTGAGCAGCGTTTCAGTGTTCGGTCATTGATGGAATGGTCTATCTATCTATGTAGATAGATAGCAACTTCTGTTATAGTAATGATTTACGGAGGCAATTGGACTTTTAACTCACACTAAGACAGAGATTAGAAGTAAATGGCCTGGTTAATAGTTTGGGACGGTACTAGATTCGGCTTAATCCTGCGATTAAGGCCGTCGTGAATCTGAACTGCCATCTAAATACCTACTATGGGTTCTATAGCAGTTGACAATTACATTGTAGCCAATAAGCAGGTCGTAGCCAGGCTGAGTTTAGTTATCGTAGATCAGTTAATTATAAATCCGTCGGTGTTCTTAAACCAGTATTTTTATTAAATCAAAGGTATAGTGTTTTTTCCTATAGATGACATATAATCTCATAGACAGTTTAGAATAGGTAAACTTAAACAATGACCTTGTTGAGTAATACTTTGAATTTACTATAATTTTTTTGCTTATAACAATAGAGGGGAGTCTAAAGAAATAACAATTTCTTTGGGGGAGTCTCTATTGATGACGACAACGTCATACGTCAGAACTCTGTAGGTACTGTTTTTGTTTGTTCTGATAGAAAACTTAGTATTATCTAAAAAACTCTTCTATGCAATAGAAATAATCCTGCAAAAATGACATTATCACAGAATAATAACGAGATAAATATCGTCTGTTTAGTGATCCAATAACGCCGTTGTTATCCTTACATAATCCTGAAAAACTGATGCGTTGCGCTAGAGGTTGCAAATCCCAGATTCATATAGTTATATAAAACAATATTTTTTGCCCGATCTAAGGTGGTGTAATGAATAGATATGTGACTTATTTATTCCGAACAGAAGATAAACGATATGTAATATTTTAGGGCAGCGAACGGCTTGTTCTAATAATTTTCAGGAAAACTAACATATCTCAATATAGACTGAATTACCACTTAGTCGACATTGATTGCTATTTTAATGCTCTTCCTATATTAAACCGAATAGCAATATCACTAAAACGATTGGTATTTAATTCACAGTTAGCATTTTTACCAAAATAGTGCGATGTTACAATTTACCCCCCGCTTGGGGTTAGTTGTAACATCTCGTTATTGGACGTTGCCAACCTGAAGGTAAGTGCACAAAAATCATGCTATTATTGCAACTCCTGTACGATTTCGTTGAAAGTTGTTTTCAAATATTCCATGATGAACAAACAAAATTATTTCCAGTACCGACGAATCCATAAAATTTCATGGAAGTAATAAGAAAAAAACTGAGATCAAATAGAACCCCACTCTATTTCCTTGTTGACAGTAAAGATAGAGCTGAAACGTGAAAACTGCAAATGGACGGACCGGTTTATGGATTTGCTGAATGTCGGAAGCTATATTAGGATGTTAGATTAAAGTGTTGGGAAAGATAGAATAAAGGCACATATATATATATATAAAGTTTTATTTAAAAAATGCACGATATTTTGCATAGTGACGAGACGACACTATAGAAATTATAGCAAAATAGCGACGCCATATAAATATATGAGAGCGTCGCGATGCCACAATAATATAACTATAGCAGCTTCGCGACGCCTCTATAAACATATCAGAAGGCCGCGGCGCCACTATAAAAAATATCAAAATGTCGCGACGCCGCTATGAAAAGTATAAGAATGCTGCTACAGCACTATAACAATATCAGGATGTCGCGAAGCCACTATAAAGAAGGAGAGTCACAATTTCATTGCGTTTTCCCACTACAACACACATTACATATCGCATCTCGTTGGTCATGGTATACACGATTACGCGCGTTGCAGGAACCCGGTGCCGGTGGTCGTGAGAGGAGAGTCCTCTAGGGGTAAGTACTAATCACTCTAGTAGCTTCTTGAAGTCGAGGAGACCTATTCTTAAACATCTATAATTGCTCCAATACTTTATTGGATGTATAAAGGCTCCGCTATGAAATCTATATGCTTTTTCTTTTTCTCTTTAGACTGTGAACTTTAGTCCTCTGGTAGAATTTTTAAGTCGTCTTTTTAGTGCTTTGGAAGTTAATTTAAAACTTCAACATGGAGATTCTTTTGCAATTAACGTTCATTATTTTAATCTCTCGGCAGGTGTACTTTGATAAGATTTGTTTGAAAGTAAGTGGAAACTGCAATCCGTTGACTAACTAGCTTATGAAAGTAAAGTTTGACGACACCTTTATAATTTACCTATTCGTGGTATTGATTCAAAACCCTCTCACAGAAGATTGGTGTTAAGGCTAAAGCGCCCATCTAGCCCGCGAAGTTTAAATATTTTGAGGTTTTTAAGAAATTTTTCAAACCAACCAACCAACTTACTCTAAAACATTTCAAGAACGACAAGTATCCAGATAATCTGGCAATTTAAATTATGAACTAGTATCATATCCACCGTGATAATATTTAGAGTAAAATAAATGTATTAATAAACGCACTGCATACTGTGTTTGTTGCAAATCACAAAATGTTGTCTTAAATGTTTTCAGATTTTGGATAAACTATAAAAATATTCGAAAATTTTGAATTTCGCGGGTTAGGCAGGCGCCTTCACCTTAAGGCTAAAGCGCCCATCTAGTCCGCGAAGTTCAAATTTTTTGAGGTTTTTTAGAAATATTTCAAAATCTGACAATAATAACAGGCACATTTTGTTATTCGCGACAAAGACCGTGTGCAGTGTATTTATTAATATATCCAACTTACTCTAAAACATTTCAAGAACGACAGCTATCCAGATAATCTGGCATTTTTTGTATATTTAGTGATTAACTAGTATGATATCCACCGTGATAATATTTGGAGTAAAATAAATGTATTAATAAACGCACTGCATACTGTGTTTGTCGCAAATCACAAAATGTTGTTTTAAATGTTTTCAGATTTTGGATAAACTATAAAAATACTCGAAAATTTTGAATTTCGCGGGCTAGACAGGCGCTTTCACCTTAAGTAGTTATTATAGGTGCAATTCACACGATAAGGCAGAGAGACGCAAGCCCAAACACCCCGCCCTTCCCTCTGCCCCACTGCCTTTTAGGTCGACACTATGCGAGCAATGCCTTTAGTATACCATCTATTAATATTCACTCATTATAAATTAAAAGATTTTCATAGAAAACTAACAGTATTAACAAGGTCTCTGACTCTGTTAGAGGAGACGCGGCAGATTGTGCACACTAAGTGCACAATCACAAAAAAAAAAAACACTCATTACACGTTAACTGCTTAACATCAGGCATGTCGTATGCTTGTTTGCCGACTTAGTTCTATAAAGAAAAAAACAAAATTACGTAGCAGTTTGTAAGAGATTGCACCTTGCCTACTATTAAACTGCATAATGATGTATCGTACTTTTGCTATACAATTTCTTATAATTGAAGTGCATAAAATAAAATCCGCCTATGTGACAGGTTAAGGTGCCCCTATACCGTTGGCGAGCGTTACAAATAAATAAGAAAGCGAAACAAATTCCGTTTTTTTTATTAATGTGAATGATCCGTTAATATTTATGTATTTTTTAAATCCCTTTTCAGCTGTAGTTTTCTCCCACTAAAAGGCAATCATAAGGCTAACGGCTTCTTCTTAAAAAGCTATACGTTCTTGAAAAACGGATAAAATAAAAAGCTTTGAACCGACTCACACTATAAAATAGCTGCGGAATATTTGAAACTCTAAAGATTTCCGGATACCAAGAACTGGGTGGACGTCAACATTGATTTATTATTTTCCTTTCACAGCCCAATTATTATTTCGATGTAGATAGGTACTTACGTATGAACCCTGATGACGTCTAAGAAGGGGCATCTTATTAAAAACGCTTACGCTGTTTTTGAGGAAATTTTGTCTTTAATAATAGGCGACTAACTTTTATAAGTACGTGGGTCATGGTGAGAAACGTGTCCTCGGCGTATGCTTATATAAGTTAGGCTTTGTTGTGTAAAAGATGGGTCTTGTCGGGTTGAATATGTAGGTACTTCAACCTTATTTTAGTTTACATATATATAGTTACCGCATTTGCATATTATCCAAAAATATGATAACAAGTCAAGGAGGTAAGCCTGCCAATCTGACCCTAAGGCCTTATCGACCCGAATAGACCCAATCTTCCCTGTACGCTCAGGGAATACCTATCTCTGATTTGCAAAGTAGGTATGTTATGCTATAAGTTTTTAGGGTTCCGTAGTCCCTACGAGGAACCCTTATAAGATCACCTAGTCCGTCCGTCCGTCCGAACGGACGTCTGTCCCGCCCTGTCAGAGGGTCATAACTTCTACAGTTTCTGACGGAAGTTGATGTTATTTGTTACAAAAATACTTTTCATTACTCATACTCTGAAAGTAGGTCTGAAGTTGCCTGAGAAGCGGGTTGAAAGTAATACTTTTCAGGCCCGGGAGTTTCACTTTCAACTGACAGCTGTCAAATTATAAAAAAAAAACTAGTTCCATTTTCACATTTCTATGGAACCATGTTCAAACTTTTTCTACAGTCACTCAATTACAGCACGATGTAAAATTGAAATAACATAAAGTTAAGTATTAATTCAAGAATATATTTTTTTAAATGACTTAATTACAATTTAGTTTCAAGAAACAATTTCTTTAAAATAACATAGATTTGGGCAAAATATTTAAAGATGAAAATGAAAAATAATGGCTAAATAATGAAGTTGGCCGGCCAACGAAAAAAAAAACAAAATAGGCGGCAATCCGATTTTTTTTTTCGAGTTGTAGAGTATTGTTTATACTTCCTTGTATTATTTCTTTAGCCAAGTCCTGTTTTTATTTTCCTTGTATTCGTAATGAAAAGCACAGTGTTTACCTCGGGTGAAAGACTTATTTTGTCCCTCGAACTATTAGCGCCCTCGCTACGCTCGGGCGCCAAACCCCGTCTCGTGACAAAATAAGTAACTTTCACCACTCTTGTAACAATGTACTATTAAGAGTAGATCTAAAAATTATAAAATGTTGCAAAATTAATTTTTTGAGGTACCTCCCAGAAGATCAAAAAGGGAACATTTTTAAATAAAATGGTGTTTTCATACAACATTTTATCATAAAAAATCCGTTTGCGATACTTATAAAGTTATAACTTTTAAATATTTCAGCAAAAAATAGGTAATGAATTGCGACACTTCTTATATTTTATTTTGCAGTAAGATGAATAAGATTATGTAGACGAATTTGGATACATTGTTAATAAACTGCAATTAAATAACAGCAATGAATGTATGTTTTATGTTCGTTAGTGTATTTCTTAGTATGTAAAGGTGTCGATAGATGTCTGTAGTAGTATGTTAACAACTTTAGTATTTCAACCTGGAGTGAAATGTTGAACAGATTCCCTTCAATGACCCGGAACCCTTCATTGTGCATGGCTCGACACACACTTGGCGATTTTTTATGTGATATTCGAGGCGTAGCAGGTAGCTACGCAAGAGGGGAGTCAGATTGGAATGCATAAGCTCGCTGGGTGAGTCTAGTTAAATGGGTCGATATGATCCTAGAATACAAATAAATGAATATCGCCAGACTGACACATTAACTGTATGGTCCCAAACTAAGCAACGCTTGTACTATGGGTACCGTACAATGGACTGAAGGCCCAGATCCCAGATCTCAGAGATACCCAGACCAACGCAAATTAGGAAAATGCCATTTCCGAAATTTGTCCCGGCAGGAATTGAACCCGCAACCATCATTATGCAGTGAAACGCGCGGACTACGTTTGAACCACTGCGCCAAGCAGTCATTGAATATGATCGTAATATGATCTGTTATATTCGTGTTAACCTGAAGATAATCATTTTTGGCTGATACGAGTAAATGTAGATCGATTTCTATTGAGGGCGGCTTCCCGTCAAGCCTTCATTTGAAGGATTACTGATATAGCATAACCTAACGAGCTCTTGGAGATCTAACTAACGTTTTTGTTAGGTATCCAGATAATGTGTTCTGAATCAACGAAATAGAGAAAGTAACTGACCGCTTGGCGCAGTGGTTCGAGCGTAGGCCGTACGGCTCACTATACCGGGTGGTTGCGGGTTCGATTCCTGTCAGGGTAAATTTCGGAAATGGCCTTTTCCTAATTTGCCCTGGTCTGGGTGTCACTGGGATCGCCCCCAGTCTATTGTACGGTACCCATAGTACAAGCGATGTTTAGTTTGGGACCATACAGTTGGTGTGTTCGTTTGGTGATGATATTATTATGTCTCTCTGTATCACGGGCTCTGCCCGGTCCTTTGGGAGGCTTGCATGGGGACATGGGTCCAACATGTAGAGGCCCTTTGTGAGAAGTTTATTGTCATGTAAGGCATATGTTTAGGTCAACCGCTGCAAATGATGGACATATTATTATTATTATTATGAATGGAATGGAACATGGAAAACTAAAATTTTACCGTTTATATCTTCTCAAATCACGGTAAATGTAGTTGGTATAGCTTGTAGACGTTGCCAAGTGATGAACGATCCGCATTTGTTTTCCAAGCACGGAGATAAGCCTCGGGCGGGATTTAGCAGCATCTGCCTCCAGATTGCTTAGTGGGCGAGCGCGGAGAATACCTTTACATTAGAGGCGATAGTAGCTAGTTCCTAACATTGTCCGTCTCGCTGGAAAGAAAATAGGGTGGTGTGCAGTTGTACGGTTAGTTCTTGTTGTTTATTTGAAAAAGTGTACTGCGTTGTCGGTCTCACAGTACGCAGTATACACCACAGATAAGGTAAACCTCACCAAAACCCGCGTTCTCGCGATATCGCGTGGCATATACATAGATAATATACTATTGGATAATTCTCCTACCGACATAGCGCGCCGAGTGGAAAAGTATAAAACAGCGCGCAAAACAACGAGCGAGGCACTCTGCGCTTGGCTTTCGGACACGACGGACGTATTGATTGTGATAAGAATGTTTCCTTATAATTAATGTCAAACTTAATTTAAACGCTGTCTGTTAAATTGTTGAAGTAATGGTCATTGTGCGAATTAAATTGTATTCAAGTTGATAGTTGTCATATTTTTTAAAGAATTAAGCGGGTAGTTTCTAACAATACTAACTTATCTATATATTGACGACCGCTTGGCGCAGTGGCTAGAGCGGCCGACGCTCGGCTCACTGCACATGGTGGTTGCGGGTTCGATTCCTGCCTGGGCAAATTTCGGAAATGGCCTTTTCGTTTTTTGGCTGGATCTGGGTGTTACTGGGATCGCCCCCACTCCATTGAACGGTAACTATAGTACTAGCGTCGTTTATTTTAGGACCATACAGTTGGTGCGTCACGCAAGTGCATTTTTTTCAGTTTGGAAATATTTGAGATATAGGTACTTATTTCTGGGTAATAGATACGGTATGCGACGTACTTCAGTAATTCCAGTATAAGTTTTACTGTTGATATTCACTACCGTCTACTTAAAATATTGGAATAGTCTTGTATTGTAGGTACCTAGATTTGCCACTCCAGGAACTAAGAATGTCCATACAAATATTTTACGGAGACGTTTGTGACTAGAGTTTCTACTGAATGTAGATATAGTAGAGCTACAGATGTTCAGTCCCTGACGTTTGTTTTCAGGAAAACAATTTGAAATCCGTTGTGTGCCGTACCATCTATTTGAAACGTATTCATGTGCTAACGATGGGTACCTACTACTAAAATATAAAATACAGGTTTTATACATAGATGTATGAGTTATGCATCAAAATAATTGTACTGGACTGGGGTACACCCAATCAAACACGTCTTGTTTACTACATGCCTCGTTTATAGGTAATATAGGTACGTACTACACCTCATAATCTTCTTATCAGTAATCTGGGAAAGGGTAATCAAATTATTAAGCCTCTAAAAAGATCGGGCACTCAACGAAATGGAGGACTAATTGCAAAAGCCAGTGTCCTACTTGAGGACTCCTGTGAGCAATTACTTCGAGACATTATAAAAAATATTAAGGCCGCCCCCATTTCTTTCCCGACCAAATAAAAGTTTCTAGTACAGGCATTCAACTGAGTGAAACTCTACTTTAATTATTTCTTTGTTGGGTTGAGTAATTAATGGTCTAAGGCAAAAGTAATTCTACCCTATAGATATAGATGACTTTTTGACATAATTCCATATTCTAAGCTATATATCTATAAGGTCTTATACACGATACACTTAAGTAACAAATTAATCTTATACACTTAACAATGCACAATTCTAAAGATGTTTTTGGTGTCGGTGGAAGGTGGGGTGGTAGAATAATAATGAACCCCGTTAATACAACCATTGTTTATTTGCCTCCAATCAATCACTTCCAATCAAAACAACACAACAAACTACAATTATTACTTAATCACTAAGGTTTTACAAACTTTTGTTTCTGCCGGTAACGGGCAATCTACCTCTCATTGTCTATGCAGCTAGTATTGCTACACTAATTACATAGTGGTGGCAACTTCGGCGCCACACCACCCCCCTACGCAGAGATTTACGGTATTCGTAAAACTGTTTAACCTTAACATGTCTGCCCGAGCGCGTAGTATATGACTGCGGTAGAGTTACGGGCGCAGCAGGATATGGAATACTCGGCAGAGGTGCAGAAGGAGGTGGAATGCTCGGCAAAGGTGCAACAGGAGGTGGTAAACTCGATAGAGGCGCAAGAGGAACAGGTGAAGCTGGTGGTAACCTATTGCTTATACTACATAATATCTGAAGGGCTTCTTTTACCAACTGACTTTTGAAATCACTATTTAGCAAGTAACTCTACACTAACCAACCAACCAGTGATTGTACCATCAGATATTTTTTGTTGTGATAGGTAAGTTGTAGTTTCTTTACATTTGGTAAGTCGCCATGCAAAATATCGCGTATTATTTAAATAGAACTCCATGTTACCTACGTTAAATACCTACATTATTCTTCAAGTTTCAATTTAGCGTTCATAAAAGTATTCAAGCATGGTGGATTTGTAACTTGACGTTGACATTGTCGAATCTGAAACACATTATCAAATGAGTGTATCGCAAAATTGTATTTAAGTAGCTATCTATACCAGATAATGGAATCCACAGTCTATCTATGTAGGAAATCAACCTAAAATAACAACGCAAATAAATCTTGTAAGCACTGATACGTATTAAAACCACCTTCTGTAATTCTGTCCTATCAACTGAATAACAATAACATTTTTTTATCACAAAGCAAAATCTGTCTTCACGGGAAATCTAGCGGCGCATAAAACCAAACAAGGTCGCATTGATAATATGAAAAACAATTTGTTTAATTAGGTTATGTGTACACACTGGTGATGCATTATTTATTTAAGAATGTATTTTAAGGACGAAATATAAATTGGTTTGTGGCGGAACATTGAGGCGGAACGCTTGCGTCGGTCATTAGGTTGACCGCAGCCGACCCCGGGTCGTTCTATGGACAAATTACATTGTTAATTCATTATTTGAGCCGTGTTATAATGGAGGCTTTTATTCGGGGACCTTTATTTATTACGCAATCAATGTTCGTATGGATTTCCCTGTTGGTCTATCTGCATATTTTATGGGTATTGAGGGAAGGTAGCATATTAAAGTCATTACAGATTAAACAAATACTCTTATTACAGTACTCTGTTAATAAAGTCAAATGACTTTGTATTTCTAAAGGAAAATAAAAACAAAGGGGAAAACCTATGCGGTTCCGTATCTGAAAAAGGACAAAATCGAAACCCTTTTAGGATCACTTTGTTGTCGGTCTGTCTGTCTGTCTCTGTGTCTGCTTGTCTGTCAAGAGTCAAGACCCTTTTTACACAGGAACGGGGAGAATTATCAAGCTGAACTAAATCGTAAATGCTAAGACCTTGGAGGTGCAATTTAAGCTTCTAAGTCAACGCAATCAAAAGATTTGCCCAATTATGTCACATTATGTTGATACTAGGATTCAGTATGGGCGATTAATATGAATGATTAAGCTGTTTACTTGTTTGATCGCTCATTTAAGAGATAAACGTTTTTTTGTAATAACCATATAAGTATTTTAAAAACTTATTTTTGACTTCCCACCATGCTTAATAATTTACAATAACTGTGCGAGAATGACAAGGATTCAATGCTTTCAATATAAATGATTTATTCTTGTTTGTAAAGCCTCCAATTTCAATTCCTATTAAAATTTACAGCCTCATCGACTACAAGTTTATAAAACAAATTAAATGCTCTAAAGATAAACTATTAAACTTAAGCCTAGTAAAGCGTAACTTTCCCATGAGTGTTCTATTATTGTTTAAATTCAAATGACATTGACAAGCTTAATAATAATTTCATGAGCTCCCATTTGATTCCCGTGCTACCATCAAACGCAGCACATACATAATAGATGTTTCCAATGGGATCCCGCTCATGGGCCTAGTTAGATGGCCTTTGTCAATTCCGCTTTATGCTAATATCCCTTGATTACGGCATGAACATGTGTGCCTATATAAACATGATGTACGCACAAGGATATCTGCATAAATTATACGCCTGGCCTGTGTTAGCCAAAAGTTGGTTCATGCTAACCCGTTTTGTGCCTAATAATCATGTACTAAAAACTTTGTATAACCGGGACTTTCACTAAAATTTTAATTTTATTTATTTCATTAATTACTTAATAGCTGTTGCCGGTGGATCCACCCGTGCGGAACTGTGATAAAATAAAAGTAGCCAAGTTAAGAACTTCTTATAACAGCAGCTATCTGTCAGTAAAAGTTCCGTTAAAATAAATTTAGTCGTTTCTGAGATTTCACGGAACAAACAGACAGACAGGCGGGCTGACAAAAAAAATAAAATAGTTTATTTTTGATTAATTACCTACAGCATAGGTATACTTTCGTATGCATTTACAAAAAATCTATTATTGTGATATTAAAAACAGACACTTCTATTTTATTAATTGGTATCAATACCTATTTAATTCCACCAACCAATTTTGGTACATGAAATTTTCGGAATGAAGTCAATTTATTACAAAATAACTCATTCATGTGAGGTTGAAATATATTAACCAAACTATTACCAATTACTTTGTCGGGAAATAATCGTACGGTTACAGCTTCGCTTTGTATAAATCAATTTATTGGTTGTGTACGTTAATTTGACTGCACTGCGTGACGTAACAGTAGCGATGTAATATATCACCAACACGGCTAAAATTTGGCTCAACATTGTATTTGTTGTGTTGACATTTCTGTGTTCGCTTTGTAAACAAGCGGTTGAATTGAAAACGTTTATTCAAGGCGTTATTTATACGATTTCCTCGGCTTTCGAGCTATTCTCTGTAAACTGAATCTGCATTAGTTTTTCAGGATTATATAAGAGAAACGACGGTATTATCGGATCTTTGTGTAACCGCTGGGAGCGCGGCCGTTTTCTCATTAAAGCACATTTTCCCTGTTTGAACGTGTCATTATTATGTACTTTACTATTATAAGAATGCTCACACATTGAATAATACCATTTATTATTGGGTCACAAGGCGTGCAGGTTCGAATCACGGTTCGTACCTCTGGGATTTCCGGTTTTTGTATAAGAATTTTATTACCAAGTGGAATTATCATTTGTTGAACAGCGAAGGAAAACATCCTTGGGACACCTACCCGTCTTTGGCAATACTTCCGGCTCTCTCATCGTACCAAATGCGTACTGCATTTATAATAGTAACTTTACGCCGATCATCATTATTGATCACTAGCTGTGCCCACGGACTTCGTCCGCGTAGTATTTAACGTAACAAAAATTTCGGGATTATCGGGATAAAAAGTATCCTACCTATATGTTAATCCCGGTTATAAACTATCTGTGTTCCAAATTTCATTCACATCCATTCAGTAGTTTTTGCGTGAAGGAGTAACAAACATACATACATACATACATACATACATACATCCACACTCACAAACTTTCACATTTATAATATTAGTAGGATTATTATTGATGGCACCACAAATAAAAACGTGCCCCAATAAAATATGGCCAAGTGGGACTGGCTATCGCTCATTAAGCAAGCATTATATTTTCCAAGAACATAGGTACCTAAAGAAACCCGGCGTTATTGATGACCCCCTCAGGACTTCAATTTACTCTCTATTCTTATATCCAGTAATTTGAGCAAGAAAATTTATTTTGTTTTCATGCCGTTAGAGACTGGATTTAATAGGTGTCTATTTTTCACCTGAATAGAGTAGTGACACAGGTTTGCTCTTTCCCAAAACTGGGTCGACGTGATGGAGCGCCGTGTCATCGATAAAACAAACGTCATATATTTTTGGTAAAATATTTATGGGACACACGGGAGGATGGGAGAACATAAAATGTATCAGATGATATCTCATGTGTGCATGTCGTAAACGTGGACTCGTGATGGAAGCAATTTCTGTTTGCAAGACTTTCTGTCGTTGTTGACGTCACTGACGCCACCTTTGCTATCTATCGTCTGAAGATGTATCCGCTTGTAGAGAGGCGTTTTTTGATGTGCGCCACCATAATAATTTATAAAGGTTATCGTGGGCCATTTGTCCAAGTACTGAATATCTACTAAAGTCTTTAAAACGTCTTTATCCGTCATTTCGCCGATGTGCATTCGGACGAAACTAAACTGTCTGCCTCTAAACTAGTTCGTCTTCGATCATACCTCGGTTATAGCTTTTGTTATCTGTCTGTCACTGGGGGTATGACGGGCTTTGAACCGGAATTGGAGTTCTAAACTCTCCTGTGAACACTCAAAAGAGTGAGTACCTACCTACATTGAAATTATAAGGATATTCACTACATTATTATTTCTGGAAATATCTTAGTTGACATTTACTTTTGTCGGCAGTTATTTTCCACAAATAACATGTTCATGTACGATCCCACTCGCTGGAATTATCGGTAATATAATGGGTCATAAAAGGCACAATTTACGAGTGGCCGGCCCGCCGCGCGCCGCCCGCCCGCCCAGCGCACTCTATCTGATCGCACCGACTCCGAATGCCATCGCAGGATGCATCCGTCTTCCTGATAATGTACCTTCAGCAAAGATGAATAATGTGATGCTTCAACCTCTTTTATCTTTGATAAGAGCTATGACGATTGGACCTATAGTGCATGGTGGAAAAATAGTGGTTTACCCTTTGGCTGCTCGGCCCACTGTATAGGGTAGTTGCGGGTTCGAATCCCATCAGAGTAAATTTTGTATATGCCCTTTTCCTTTTTGTCCCGATCTGGGTGTCACTGGGATCGTCCTCAGTCAACACTTGTTGTAACAAAACTTGTAACACCTCGAGGACCGAAAATTCAAACTGTAGCATTTTATTTGTACCAAGCTTCAGGCATGGCTCACATACATGCCCAAAGGAATAACAATGTTGGAACTGTCTGAAACATACATCCAGTCGAGTAATCACTGTAACTTGATACCCCAAGTAACTTCGACACGATACGCCAATTCAAATTAGTTGCGAAGTTAAATCTCGCAGGCAGGTGGCGCTTTGTTCTAGTCTCACTTGACATGAGCACAACTATGTTTCATCTGAACTCGGGTACTGGCTTCAACGAGCTACGTATGTTTCGAATGAAGGATTCTGAGAGGGTATTATGTTCATCATTATACATTGATGGTTACGATGATGTATCGTTGGTTTCTAACGTGTCAACTTTATCTTCTGAATTTGAATTTCAAGCCATAGGCTCATTTTTTACTTTGTATTGAATCATACCCTATTTTCGAGGCTACAATAAGCTTGTGGTTTAAATTGTCATACTAACATTTTTAAGCAGTCGTTATGGGGAGTCAGAAACCTAAAAAAACTAACGAAGTCCAGTCAGTCTCGAAAAAAATGGTACCAAATAGCCCTTAGTATTGGTAATCAAGATATACACAAAATTTAATGAGTAAAAGTCTAGAAAGAGCAAGAAGAATATTGAATTCATCACAATTTCGGCTGTAAGTCAGCAAAAAAGCACTTAATCATTAGGATAATTTTTCGTTATGCATATTAGTATAGGTCTATGTATAAGTTTTGAAACAAATTGTTCAGATTCTAGTAAAGTGTAAGCGGTAGCCATGTGGGCAAGGAGTGGAGTGTTTGCTTAAACGAAGTTACCGAAAGCGGTGCAGCGAAGACGCGTCCTACATTTATTCTGTCTATTGGATTCTGATCAAATCACACTGCGCGCCTTCCACGCCTTTATGAGCTTACTTTTACTGTCCTACATAACATTTCGGGAGACAATAACTTGAGCTTTGCATATTTCACTTCCTGGTGATTGAATGTTGTTACATTGTTATGTGTGTTCGAATTTCGTTAGTTTATGTGTGTTTTATTGGAGAAACGACAGAGGCTTTACCCCCGAGATTCAGGACACAGCAATTATTTTTGGAACCCATACGATTTTAATCGAGAGAAATGATTACAGGAGTTGATTGAAAATTATTTTCTTTCTTAGAATGCACAAAAAGAGACAAATAAATCGGCTGATTCCTATTCTGTAAGATAACCTTAGTATAGGGGAAGCCTCTTAAAAAGATGACTCTCCTTTATTCATAGAAGATCCCCTTTCCTCTCAAAAAAGTTTGTCCCTTAAAGAACAGAACAGAATCTCTTAACAGAAGATAAGGTCGTCAACGGGTGTGGTGGTATGATGATTGCTTGCCAAAATAATGTAAGCGAAAATCGACCCCCTATAATAAATAACAAAAACTGCGTTTAAATTATGTGCCGTAGAAAATACAGTTAACATAACAGGCTCTCTGTTGTCAGGTAGGCAAGAAAAAACAGAGCCAGCCACGAAAAATGGCAGAGAACGGATAAATTTATGTATTTGCTGTTTTTGGAGTCTGTTGATTTAGTAAAAAGGTCTGTGTACCGGACGGAATGAAACTTTATTTAGGCTTTAGCAAGGTGAAATATGTATTTAACTGACATCAGGGATAAAATGTATAGCTGTGGAAAATTGAGATTGTATTTTAATATATTTTTGGTGTTTTGTTATCCAAATTAAAAAGGTACTGAGGTCATTCGCACGGTTGATCCGGCATCTATGATTTCAAACATTTTGTTGTAAACGGGTGTGGGCTACGGCCATCATCTCAAAAATTTATGCAAAAAACAATGTCATCTTCATAGTGTGACTGACCGCTAGCACCTACATAACCGTCATCCTAGAGTTATATGACCAGCACGTTGCTTGTACAAATCTTTAATTATGTTAAAGTAGAAATGACTGGAACAGTTCTACTAAGTGAGCACAGGAACTTGATGCTAAGTCAAAACTTAAGTGGCTTCGGTACTACACAAATTTTCGTAGACAGGTGCCGCCTTTGTTCCACAGTGTTCACGTGGTAATACTAATTTGTTCTAATGTTAAACTCTTAGAAGTTCAGTAAAGTTAGCTTAAGTGTTTGTTGAATGTTCAGTGGCCAGGCGCATATAAGGTTACACGCAACACATTTTGTTGACTTCAAGGTTCATATGCTACGGCGTTCATTACACCCACAGACTAATTAGACAAGACACTGCTTACGCGCACTTTTGTATGAGAATGTTATTGTCAAGCGTTGGTGGAATATCGGAGAGGACGGCGAATTTTGATTGGTCGGTTTAAGGTCGAGCGTTGAATAGACCAATGAAAATGACGGGTGCGGTCGTGTCTATGGCTTATCGGTCTGTGATTACACCAAACATCTCGACAAACTAGGGAAGTAATATTCAAATTAATTTTCCTTCTTTGACCACCACCAACGCACCAATGAACTCGTACCTTTACGCAGGTTGACGCAGAGATGAAATTTGCCGCACATTTAATTTCAATAGCTCTCTTTTAAGTTGTTGATAGAGTAGGTAGAGGGTTTTAAAAGTCACTAATATAATAGGACTATCCGAGACTTTAAAAATATAATATTCGTTATTTAGGATATAAGGTTAGGGATAAATTAGGTTATGCTAACCAATCATAAAGTAAAATGGATCATCCGAGAGTTCTGCAGCAAAAAGCCATTGATTTGATTTTGGCTCTTTCGCTGTCCGTCCGTCGTCTGCCGACGGGAGGGCACTAGAATTTAACGAGTTTCACTTCAAGTATCTGCAAGAGCAATTATTATCTTTGACTCCCATAAAATTTTCGCTGTTCATTTGGTGAGCTTTTTATTAAGATCTACTGGATGCTTTAAATGTTCGAAATAATACTGTGGAGTTTGGAAGAATATAGGGCATAGATTTAAATGGTATCAGAAAATTATGAAAATTATTTTTATGATCCATTATAAAAGAATAATAAGTAGGTAACTCAAGTACTATGCATTTTATTTACAAATTATTCATAATATGAATTATACAGGTTGAAACAGAAAGGGTATACTATTTTTTCAAAACTTATCTTTGTAATTCTATAACTATCAGCTTTGGAGGAAACCTGAAAAACAATAGATGTTATAGGAATACAACTGTTGACAGATTACACAAGTCTACAAAACCTTTAGTACTTCAACTGTCCCACAAAACCGATAGTTTTAGATTTACAAAGTAAAGTTGCCAAAAAAATAGTATATCCTCTTTGTTTCACCTAGGATAAGTGGCGGTAGCAGTCTTAAAGCAACCCACCGAATATTCATTTGTAGATATATCAAAATCATAAAAACTTTTCAGTTCAAGAAAGCAACCAACTTTGACCTAGTAAAAGAGCTCGCGTCTTGGTAAACTTATTTCCTTCTGCATTGATTATGACGGTTCTCGTGGAAGCCAATGAGAATTGGAATTAAATTCCAATGTTGCGCTCAAGCCACTGAAGTCCCCAGGTCGCTGGAATAATGCGGTGTACTACTATGTTTAAGCATATTTGTTGGTATATCAAAGTTAACCGTAATAAACTATTAGTCACGTTAATTCCGGCGTCAGCACTTAATCGTGTTTGTTTGTTGAAAGTTTGAAGGTTCGATAAATTTTCGGGTATTTGGAATTTCTCGGAGTTTTAAGTAGCAACCCCGGTTATGCTTTATGTATGAGCTAGTGAGTGAAGCCAGCAAAAGTTATACCAAATATCTATCATTAATCCAGATTTTTTAGGGTTCCGTATTTTTAGATTTGCTGATCAGCGAACCGCGATCGGAAGCGTACAACTCTTCACATCAAAAATAATAATTATATTTAAGTTTTATTGCGTCGTAATAAAATTTAAAAAGCACATGAGCTATTCCCCGTATATTGGTATTACATTCGCTGGCTTCAGTGCTCGTGCTCCATCTAAGTTATTATTTTCATCTGATTGTATATGCAATACAGTTCCATGAAATAAGTTTTAATGAATGAGTTAGCTACTTTGACTAAAGTATTTTCTTATCGACAAAAGTCAAAGAGATAGGAACGATATTTGACGTGGATCATACACTAGGTAGGTATTTCCGAAGCCGAGTTTCCAAGCATTCACCTCTTACTGGAGCTGTAAAACTGGTGGCAGTAAAAGGAACTTTATTTTCCCGATCTTTTCGCCGTAAAGAGTAACCGTCGCTTTACTATGTAATTCCTTTTTACGCTCATTCACGTGACGTACGCAGAAAGGGAATCCGTGTCCTATGATACGCGGTTAACAGCACGAGCGCTGCGTAAAATTGCCTTTGGTATCATTTTCAAAAATATTCCGTTTTGCGTATCATTCCGCAGGATCATTTTCATCGAGTTACGTACTATCACGTGAAAATATAATATTTTCTCCAGAATATTCACGACCCAGTATATGTATTAAATCTTTTTATTAGGAAAGGCAATATGAAATAATTTCGCAGCGCTAATTTGAACACATGTTCTTTGTTTGAGCTCCTGTTTATTTTTATGAAATAAAAAATTGTTATTACCGAGCAAAACAGTCTTCGCATTATTCTTACGTCTCTTTATTAAGTATCAAACTTAAGGTCTGCGAGTAGAATACCAATGACCTCAATCACATAACTCGAGAAAAGGGGCGGCCTTTCGTAACTTTGTCGTTGGATCCCGTCGATGTGCACCGTATGCAAATTGTTGTGTACAGATTGAAAACATCGTGTTTTTTCTTCGTGAACAAGTTAAGAAAACCATAGGAACATAACTGCAGGTTATTTTGGCAATTTCCGGAGCAATATCGTGTTTTGTTTATGGCCCTTTAGAGCCAAATAACGTTGAATGTGAACGGTCTGTTCCGTGTTTTGCGAAAAGCCGGAATATTAACTTTATCCCTTCCATCGTTTGTTTGGAATTTCATTTTATGCTATCATTTAAAAACAAACTCTGTAGCTATAGATATACTTATTATATATAACTACTTATCCCTTAAATTACATACCAATTTTATAGTTACTTTCAATAATTGAAAATTTACGTCTATGTTTTTGAAAGTAAGCCGCCAGTTTTTTGCGTTCAAGCTCACCACGTTTTCGCAATAATGACTCTAATTTTTGTGATTTAACGTCTAACTATCTTAATATATTAACCAACCCTCTAGCGAAACATTGTTCGCCTTTATAAATTATATCAGCAGTACTTAACTAGGTCACTGAATGCCGAGATACATTTTAAAAAATGTTCTTGGTAACGCTCCATACTTATTCCCGATAAAAAATATTCAGCAATCCATCATCTATTAATCATCTCGTCTCGACATTTGAAAGTGTTGCGAGCGTTCCAGCGTTTTCCATGAACCAGGTAAGGGTCCCATTAATATCAGCTGGAGGTGAAATTAAAAAGATAATGAATTCATTAATTACCGCGTCGTCGTTCCTTTGTGTCGAGTACTTTGTGCTAATAAGAGCCTTATCGTCTTTGCTTAATTGGCGAAATAGTTGTTTAAGAGTTTTGTTGCTGTAAATGGTTTAAAAGGAGTTTAATAAGAATAATTAGAACGAGGCGTTGTCTATTATAGTATAATTTATGGTTTTAATGATTGTGTAATTTTTTTTATTAGGACAGTACCCAATTTTCTACAGGGTGTCTCAAATGTGTGAATTATTATAATTTAGGTATATATATAAATATATGTAAATTACGAAGCTATCATATTTTTTACGGGTAGGTAGAGTCAACTCTACCTAAGAAAGACACCTACTTAAGAAGACAAGAATAAAAATAAAGATTTTGCCAACTTTGCTTGCTAAGAATCCATTGTAGGTTACCAAACCTACTTACGGCTTTTGATTTTATGTTTTTTATCTTGATTGTAGATGTCAGAAGCCAATACTGATATTATATTTCATTGCAGCCAAGGCCTTGAAGCGTTCATCGGTTATAAGTCGCGGATATCCAAAAAAATCCAATATCTCGACAAAGGCATTTTCACGAAAAGTTTCAGCCCGGGGCGCGGGGCGTGCCATATTTTTTGTAGCTGAAACACAGGAAATATTCATATACAAGAATTACATACTGCGCGCTCTCCCGGGACGTATTGTATGAACGTAGATGTGGAAACTCGAAAAAATATTCATACACAACACAATATTGGACCATTGAACATTTCCAGAAAGTTATAAATTCTCAATACAAACGGGAAATGGAAAGGAGAATTATAAACACTTGTTCAAAGCGCGCAGAACAGAAACTTTCATCGCATGCTTAATTCAAGAGTAGAAATGACCCTCGCATGACTCGTTTTGAGTAAAAAATCCTGTTCCTTTATGAATATTTTATTTATTGCACTGTTAGTCAGGAGGTACCTAACTAATTGAATATGATATCTTTTTGTTCAGCCACTTACTGAGTATTTTGTAAACGTTTAGTTTCTTTTTACAGCAAAGATTTATGTGAATAAGAGCTAATTCATGAATTGTTTGTTATAGTTGCAAACCGTTCACTAAAAGGTGTACCTACTAGGAACTACTAAATAATTTGTTTTCATTACTTTTTTCACTTTCTATTTATAATTGTTTATAGATCTTGGAAATGCAATGGTACATAAAGATTATAATCCTCCGGACGTATATTTATACCTATTCTCTACGTCAGAACAACATCAGTGTTTTCCAATCTGTTGTAAAACACTATGTATCCAAACACACTGTTAAGAACACGTACTTTTGAAAGATAAATGATTTAGTTCAGGAACTAATCCAACTCGTGGTACTGTGCAAGTCGATTGCAACTTTTAATGGATATTTCCCGTGCGCATGCAAACTACCAGGGAACGAGACATTAGGGCATTAGATAGAAACTAAGCGTATCACAGTATCGCACATGTTGGTGCTACGGAGCTGGAATCAGAGAATAAGTACTTATTGGATGATGTCACAAAGTTTTGATGACATTCTGACTGTAAGAACTCGAATATAAAATATGTAGGCCAGTATATCTATAGATAGTACCTATAACTCATAGTTATAATACCTGTTACAAGAGAGGTTATAACTTATAAACCAATTAACTGACTAACATACCGGGCTTCTTAATAAAATTATGGCTGACTCGTGAACAGAGTGTAATCTCGAAAGTACCTACCTCCGAAAATTGAGAACCGAAATGTAATTTACCCCGATGTTACATCTCGTCTCTTCAGCAGTAACCTACTTAAGCCAACTATGAAATTTCCACCAATTTATGTAAGAAAATATTTTCACCCGAAATTGATATTTTCGAGCGGTTGAAATTAGTTTCTAAATTATTTTTTGCGGAAAGAATAATCACCTACATTTTGAAACCTGCAAACCTGAACCTTTATCTTCTAACCAGATAAAGTAGTAAGAGTCAAAATAAGAATCGCTTCTAGAGAAAAAACACGTCATGGCCGCTCACTACTACCTACCTACAGCTTTTACTAAAACGTTTCCAGTTCGGAGGTTTGAAGCTGAAACACTTTGGTTACAATATAATTTAATATAATAATAATATTCATAATAATGGTGGATTTGAGTAACATCAACTTATTAGCTTAGGAAGTCAAAAGATAATGTTAAAAGCACACAACGCAAACACCGGCGGAAGGAAACTGCCGTCCGAAAAGCACAATTTATGACGTGACTTCCTAGCGTTGTAAACCATACTGCTCGTCCATTCTAACCTCTGCTACTGTTTCGGTCGCACCTCGTTCACATTTCTGATAAGGGTTTCAGGGCTGATAGCATTTTTTCATATTTGCATAGTTTACATTTATGTTGAGTGTGTGAAACATGATGTGTTATCTTGTGTTCTGTATGGCATATAATTTTTTTTGTGGTAACATAAGCTAAAAATGTAGGCAAAACTGATGAACGTATCAAATCTTTGAGGAAAGAGGGCTCATCCTACTAATATTATTAATGCGAAAGTTTGTGAGTGTGGATGTATGTTTGTTACTCTTTCACGCAAAAACTACTGAACGGATTCGGATGAAATTTGGAACACAGATAGTTTATAACCGGGATTAACACATAGGATACTTTTTATCCCGATAATCCCGAATTTTTTGTTAAGTTAAATACTACGCGGACGAAGTCGGTGGGCACAGCTAGTAAACAATATACAAAGGAGACTTGTTAGATTATCTAACAAGTTATTAAAGAATATCACTTTCATTCTGGTCTAGTTTTCTTCCAATAAAATGCAGCCAATAAGTTAATGGTTTATTTCTCAGTTGCTGATCACGATTTGAAAAAAAAAAAAATTGAAATCGGTTAATCAACTTGGGCGCTACGTTGCCACAGACAGACACACAGATACACAGATACACAGACACACAGATACACAGATACACAGATACACATGTTAAACTAATAACACCCCTCTTTTTTCTTCGGGGGTTAAAAATGGTCGAGTCCTCTTCCAAACTACAGAAAAATAATTGCTCGTTATAAAGTTTGGGAAGTTTCTTGTTATAAATCCCTTTCCGACAATACACCTAGAGCCCGAGACCTTCTTACTAGGTAGTTGACCTACATCCGTATGTTGTAAACTTGCTTATTATTTGAATGAACAATACTTTATTCAACAACAGCAACAGCATTCTAGGTATAGTCTCTGGTAAATACCAATGTCCTATACACTCGCTCTGGGTAAGCATCGTCGTTGGGACGGTAAAATAATGTGTGAACTGTGTAAATAATGTGTGAACTATGTAAATTCTTGACCTAAGTACTAACATAGTTTGTAAGCCCCCACAATTACTAACAATAATGGATTATGTTATCTGAAATAAATAAATAAATAAAATTTATTAGTGTTTCATTATTTCTGGCTTATTAAAGAGAAACAATGGTGGGAGCGTGTGGCAATTATCTAGAATACGAGTCATTTGATGATTGATTGGCCTCTGCTTTTAGAGTAGGTGATTGCGGGTTCGAGTCCCGGCGGGGAAAATTTTGGAAATGACTATTTTTAATTTGCTCCGATCTTGGACTTACATATTTTGGAGCTATGGGTCCATTGTATCTTACCCATATTTCAAACAATGCTTAATAAGGACCATATGTTTGGTGTTTGTATACGCAGCTCTGATGGTATTAGGGTTTTGGATGGGAAGCTTCGTATTGAAAGGTATTTTATGATTTGTATCACTGTTAAAGTATTACGTATTTTTATTAACAAATATTACGTATCATTAATTTATCTAGGACAGTGATATCTAAAAACATCCAGTATATTTTCCAACACTGCGACACCCAAGGGAGTTTATTTCACCATTTATTTTACTCCGTGACGTCACGACTGTCATTCTGAATTGTCTTCGCCTGTCGCCGATCCAGTTGCGATTTGCGATCGAACAGTAAATTTTATTCCTTAAAACGCGGTGTCAGTCTGAGAAATGTGTTGATGTCTGAGATAGGTACTTTTACGTTAACTATAAAGAGATTGTAAAATTTTTTTTAACTTTAAATTACTAATATAATATGTTATATAAATAATACCTGATTATAATAAATAATATATAATAATAAGCAGTGATAGCCGATTGGTTAAGCACGTGTCTTGCGGGCTACCAGGTCTCGGGTTCAAACCCCGGCTCGAACCTCTGGATTTTTCGAAATCTATGTGCGAATCATAATTTCTATATAATTATCACTTGCTTACGGTGAAGGAAAACGTCGTGAGGAAACCTGCATGTCTGAGAAGATTTAACCAATTTTCGAAAGACATGTGAAATCCGCCAACCCGCACTGGGCCAGCGTGGTGGATTATGGCCTGAATCCCCCTCGTGTTGAGGGGAGGCCCGTGCCCAGGAGTGGGACGTCAAAAGGGCTAAAATTATTATTTTTTTAATATTATCTATAATAAATAATGGAATTTTTGTCACGATAATTTTTAGGTAAATAAATGAATATCGCCTCGCCAGACTGAAACACAAACTGTATAGTCCCAAACTAAGCAACCCTTAAAAATGGACGTAAAATGGACTGGGGATGATCCCAGTTACACCAATACCTGGGAAAATTACGAAAAGGCCATTTCCGAAATTTACCCCGGCAGGAATCGAACCCGCAACCACCATGTACTGCGAGTCGAGCGGCTTACGCTCGAACCACTGCGCCAAGCGGTCGTCAAAGTAATCTATATTTGCTGCCTAATTGGAATATTCGCTCTCTACCATACTCTCTATGATCGCAGAGTTACATGGATTGAAATCCTGATCCGTTATTAAAAGAGAATTCGTTCAAGTAGAAACATTGTGAGTATCAAAAGACGGTGTCACATGTTTGACGCTCTTTGAAGTGTATGCCTTCTGTTAACTCGACTGGAAAACATGCAAGAGTCGAGATACTTGATATTGGTATGTCCTCGCACGTTTCTAACATCTGACACCAGCTAATACTTAGATAATGCTTACTACTCGCCAACGTAAGTACCGTAAAAAAGGTATCGCAAATTATTACCTCCTTGGGTGACCGACAGGTAAATTTTGCAATATAATTCGTGTAATGACATTACTTAGACGTACCTTCAATGATAGAGCTACTAAGCAATTAGGGTGATCGGCTACGCTACTTGGATGTCTTGTCAACTTGGGCTAAGGCGAGTTAAGCTGAGGAAAAGAAGCTATCCTGTTGGTTGAAGCGAGCGGGCACGCTCCAACAAAGTGGACGGTCACCCTTAAACTGATTACATGGGTTGGTAGTGTAACAGTTATGAAAGCTTACTTTCATAACTGTTGTTTTTTTATTAATTAATTTAATTACTTATAATTAAACGTTTTATCAGTGTTGGCTAAGTCCAGTTACACGATAATTAATTTATCGCGATTTACCAATGGTCACAATTATCAAACAAATCCCTTAACTCTTCGAAAGTTTGTTTTCTCAAATCTCTGAGAACAAAACTCAGTTCAAACAACTCGATTTAAGCTGCAACTTAGTTATGCGAGGAGATCCAATGCCAAAGGGGTTTTACTTTGTGACAACTCGGCTTGCGGATTGACTCTGTTTTAGCTCGATTTTAAATCTTCTTTATACCTAATAATAATTCGATAGGTAAATGAATAACAATAAAGTCAATTTACTGTGTTTATTAAGTTATCCAAACTTTTATAATATTTCAACAATGCCACCATCGGCGGATACCATCATAGATTATATATTTTCCAAAGAGAATACAATACTCATATTTTCTTCATCTCTTTGACATACGCTTCCAGTTACCTACTTTAAAAAATTGCCGAAATGTTGCCAAGTTATTTTCACAGATAACAAATTATTATTATGGTTTTTAGACATATATATATTTTAACACTAAGTACTTACCTATATAATTCCGGTGTGCGTGTGTTCTTGGACAGAGATGAAGGCAACGGTTGTGCGATTGGTCGAGAGCGGAACCAACACATAGTGATTGGTCTATCGAAAATAATAAAGGATTGTGATTGGTCGTTAGGAAATTTATCGTATGCAGTATGCACTTAATAAGTGTATGTGGTTCGGAAATTTTTAAAAGGTAGATTACGGCGTCCAAAGGTCGGTTAGTCCATGTTATGAAGGCTCTAAATTAAAAAAAGCAAATTATGTATAGGTATCTAATCCATGTATATACCTAGATTATATAAGTATACCATCGTACTCCGGTAGTAAGTTATAATATAACCTCTAATAATATAATGGACCACATTACATTACGTATGTCAGAGAGGAAAACGAACCCGCGCTTACCTTTTTGCAACTAATTCAATTTCCAAAAGAAGTGTGTATCTTGTACTTTCCGAAAATATTGTATCAACAGAAATTTGAGTGGCTGGAATCAGGTTAATTTTATGAAACACAGACTCACGGCGCGGCGGCTTGATTTCCCAGGAGTGCGAGTTCAAGAAACCCACCGGTCTTTTACGAGTCGCTCGCATAATAATAATTATGAGAAAAGATTTCTGTATCACAGAAAAGTTTGAGTTTTATACTCACGCTTGCACTTCCTTTAATGAAAGTATTTTTAAATTTTCTCTGTTTACGTAGGTAAGTGATACTGTTGTGGCAAATCTCTTATCGTGAATATGTTGCTATTGGGAATTTTATTAGGGATTGCATTTTGACTTTATTTGATCTCATTGAATGCCCAGTGCAGAGTTTATAAACCTTATCAATAAGTGTATAAGTTACCTTTGGTGTTTAATAAAAAAAAACAGACTGTAGGTTTTCGTTATACCTACTATATATTTTTTTATAAAACAAACAGCCTGATGTTGAGCAGTTACTAAGCCTGATCTCACGATGCTGACCTGAAGAGGAGTGGCACAGAGATAGGGGAAGGGAGGGGAGCTGTTGGGCTCGCGGTTGTCTCACCCATCGTACGAATCGCAAAAAAGGTCGTACTAATTATCTTTCATAAATGCGATTTTAAGGTCCAAAAAGTCTAGAGCAATTTACTGCCCCAGCTTAACGTCATTTTTTAATTACTGTTTTTACAAATTGGCTTCCTGAAGGGCGGGCGTACGGTTCTATACAAGGTGCCGGGTCTCTAACAGCCTGTTGTTAATTACGCCCTTGCTTTGGATTACATCAATTAAAATATGAAACATAGAACTTTTACCTGGTTTGTATGAACTGTTAATTAATCCTATTGAATTTGTTGTTACTAAGTTTACTAAGCCGATTGATCCTAATAATGTCATACGAATGTTGAAATAAAACAATTTTTACGGATTATATCGCGTTAATTAACTTTTTATGTTCCCGACGTTTCGGCTGCTTTACAGCAACGGTGGTAAAAATAGTTTTATTTCAAAATACGCGTAAATATAAGAAAATAATATGTCATACTAATGCTTAAAAAATCAGGGACAGGGTCTTGGTACGCCCGAAGGAAGTGAAGCTTTATAGTATAAAGCGTTGAAACAGCTGCGACTCTGTAAACCTATATGCCGTGTAACGCTACTGACGCTTAGCACAGATAGAGTGGCCGCGCGGCGAGCGCCCCGAATGTCCGTAGGTATATAAGCTTTGCCTCAATAATGGTATCAATTCCTTGATCATTCCCACAAAATTTTATCGATTATACCTATAGGTTAAACGTAAAACTAGTTTAACAAAGCCGCATTTAATAGCAAAAAATCACCAATTTATTCCCACACAAAACCGCCTTCAAAGCGAAATCACTTCCATTTTCAGTAATTACGATTTAAAGACATCGGGAGCTGGGCGCTTGTTCAGCGCTGCGATTCACTCACGGACTCACGAGTCTTTGTGCGGCAAGCGTCGATTATCTGCGGCCATAATTGCAGTTACCGCCGGTGCAGTCAGTTGCAGCAGGGAACCAATTGAGTTGTGAAGGTGCAGTTCGTTTGCAGCTTTCAGCAATCTGTGTAGAGATTTTTTTTACCGTGCAACACTGATAGCGAGTGCAGGATTTAATGCGCCGACCCCAGACGTGCAACTCTGTTAACGACTGTTTTAACTGTCAAAACTGACGTATTCATTTACGCGATATGTCACTTTGACGTATTGCGAGTCGAGTGTCAGTCGAGTCCAGCGACAGTAGTTGACAGGGTTGGGCCCCAGACAGGGAGATGAGGACTGACGGCAGTAGGCATTTCTGATCTATCAAATTTTTTATTCTTTGTTCGATTCAACTGTGTAACAATATTGTAAACTACTCCCTTTATAGAATTGCATTAAAAAACTCTATAAAAAAATGATTTGTAAAGGTGTTGATTGATTAAAAATTCTATAAAATTGCGGGCCAAAGTTTAGTGAGTATAATTGGACAGCTGATATGACTTTTTCCCGGCACATAATTTATTATTGGAAAAAGTGCATTGCTGTAAATGAAGGGTAATTTTAGTGGCGTCATTGCCTAAGTATTTCCCTAGAGAGACAAAAATAATATTTCAGGAAATAGGTAGGCTTCTGAAAATCGCTAATTAGAAATTTGCTAACCTTAGTAAGATTTTCAAAGACTAGAACAGGTAGATTTCAACATCTTTTTGCGTAGGTACAGTACCTACCTTCTAATTTGTATTTACTGTAATTCTCGGGCATTTTAAACAATAGAGTTCATTATAATTTTTTACTATTACCAGTTTAATAATTATAAAAATAAGATTGAAATTGGCAGACGTTTTGAGTTTCGAACACAGTACAAGCTAGTGAATTATGACGTCATAATTGAGTAGTTTTAGCAAAATTTAATAGCGAATATCGTGTTTTTTTTTGTAAAACTATGACAAACATAACTGGTAATTATGACTAAATAGGTACCTAACTGCCTGTTTATTGACTGAAACCTAACCTAACCTATAACCATACTAAAATCAATATCTAAAGTCATCATCCCCATTCCCAGTTCCCATTGCTCTAAGGAATGTCACCTTTATTAGCGTGCTCAACTCAGCAAAAAGAAAGACATTAGTAACATTTTGTCTCCTTTTGCCTCTTGTTGAACTGTCCGCCCCTACTCTGCGAACAATTCTTCCCGAGCCTTTGAAACCCATTCAGAGGGCACTACTTGCTCTTATCAAGATCCATTACTAGCTTTTGAGTACTAATTTGAGACAAGCGTCGGTATTTAGTCGGACTAAGAGGTCGATACATGGCCTCTATAGGCATGGATTTGATTTGAGACGTCGATACGACGTGTCGTTGGTTAATTGCCGATTGAGGTCAGAATATTCAGGCCAAGTGAGTCGTATGAGGAGTTTCGGAACAATATTCGGTGTGTTCGACGGGAGCTGTCAATTTATGTTAGTCGGACGATATGTTTGATTGAATACTTACTTGAGTTATACTCCAGATTGACTAAGATTATTAGTACATAGAAGGGGAGTGGGATACAAAAAAGAGAACGAGTAAGCTTTCCTTTTCCGACTCTTTCACTCGCCGTACCCCGCCAAGTTTGACGTTTGCATTCTTATACAGTACTAGCTGAGCCCGCGACTTCGTCCGCGTGGAATTTAACTTAACAAAAAAGCCCGCTCCCGCGTTCTGAGCCCGCGCGACAGGACCCATTTTTTAAAATGTTGTTTTTCTAAAATAAAAGTAGTCTAAGTTACTGCTTATAACATCAGCTATCTACCAGTGAAAGTCCCGTCAAACAGACAGACAGACAAAAAAAACGCGTTTTTGCTATAGGTGTCGTTTGTACTTTGATATGCACTTAGTGAAAAGGTGTTATTTTGATATTACAAACAGACACTCCAATTTTATTTATTTCTATAGATTGGACGTTAGCGGTGTCTTGTGTTATTGATCTATGGGATCAAAAAAAAAACTAGTTTATTCCGGGACCCTGAACGCAATTAGAGGCAGCAGAGCCGTGTAGTGAGCTAAGTGAAACGATCCCATTTCTCCTTCACATAAAATTCACTCGGCAATAAATAACGGCGCGTCAGTTTACGGGTCCGGTCGTAACTGCAATTTAATGGGCCCACATTACTGTGGGACCCAAGACAGGACCCAGTTACATGTGTAGAGCTGTGTGTGTTTATATATTATAAACTAGCTGTTACCCGTGGCTCCGCCTGCATGGTGCTTCGATAAAATAAAAGTAGCCTAAGTTACTCCTTATAACATCAGTTGTCTTATAGCATCTGCCAGTGAAAATGCCGTCCAGATCGGTCCAGTTTTTTCGAGATTAGGTGGAACAAACAGAGAGACAAAACTTCTACTTATTTGCGATAAAACGTCTACTTATTTGCGCACGTTGGCAGTAAAATCGACCAGTTTCACATAACGTTTCGGCATGACGCTGTCTGATGCCGTCATATCCCATCTATGTCACCGCTCTCGACTCGACTGCCTTGTGTGTGTGCGTGCGCATACTATACTTACACTACACATGTTTAACATCTGCCGAGCGTCCCGTGATAGCCGATTTTTTTTGTTCTAAGTCCCGTCCTTTTATACTTTCATATAAGTACATTCAGTAAAAACCTGTTATTGTGACAGTACGAACAGACATTATAATTTTATTTATTTGTATTGTAAAGAATAGGTTTTGATACCAATCGGGTTAGATCGGTGTAAAGTATGTAGATATTATCGTTGCTTAGTTTGGGACCATACAGTTGGTGTGTCAGTCTGGCGATATTATTATTATTATTGTAGCTGCGTTTTGTACCATGAGCGAGAGAGCAATGCGAGGGGGATTTTGTACGAATTTATTTGGACCACCTAAGTACATTACAATCATACATATTTTAATTAATTGGTTATATGTTAATCAATAATCAGAATAAGCTTCATTAAATATAATTTTTATCTTCCTGTTGTGCAGTACCAAGTCAAGTGCGAGTCGACACGCTGTACGAGTTCCGTATGTTATGAAATTATTAAAGATTTGATATTACATTTATTTTTCAACAACACTCGTGCCAAAAGATAGATCTTCATAAAAACTAACCCCAGATTTGGTGAGATCGTAAAACAATGCGCTTGACCGCTTGCAATCTGTTTGCAGGCCTTATTAGACTAGACTGTCGATAATGATCCACCGACACATATTCCCGAAACTCGCAATGCACACTTCATTTATGCGTCATTGTACTAACATATGCATGAATGAATCCCGTTCTAATACACGTAAACATCCTCGCCAAGATTTGATTCCCGGAATAATAAGGCTTTTGTGGACATTATTCAGAGGAGGAATATTTTTGAGAGTCGTCTTATTCATGACACAAGCGACTACGTTAAAGAGGTAAGTGTAATCAGTTGGCGGGTGAGGAGAAAAGGGTGTTGTGATTTGGTCGGTTATTAGCGTCTTATCGCGCTGTTGCGTAGTGGTGTTGTGCGTGACGGCCGCCACGCCCCCAGCGTCTTACCACAGTGGTGGCCGATTGTTAAGATGCGCGCGCATTCCCGTTTTCGCATTAGGGTGAGGTCACATCTATTGATATTTTGCGACGTTTTAGATAGAAATGTATTTTAGATAATGCTCCATTTTTTTATTCTGAATAAAAACAAGTTTCTGATAATACTCTATAATCATGTAAGTACCTATTGTGGGACAAGAAAAGCGGACGTACCTAACACGTCATCCATGATCATTAAAAATTTGAGGAATGTGCGTAATTTAAGTTTCAGAAACCGCAATCATAATTTCGCAAATACAAAATATATAACTGCCATTTGGGTCGTTCTGTAAAAAACATCGTAACAAAGCACTTACCCTCATAAACAGCTTACATTGCTTTCATTAAATCAGTCAAAGATGCCTCATGTAATCATACCTTAACATCGACTCGTCCGCGTGATGCGTTGGAAAAATCTGTAGCTAGAATAGTCAGCGCAGCGCCGCGGTGCGGTCGCCGAAACTAAACGTAGCTACGTCACGCGTGCGCCGCTCGCGCCATCTAGCGGACCGCGGCACCCCCCGCACGGCTCACTCACCTGGCTCGCGACATTTGTCCGTCGCGCTCGCACCAGTGGCACGTAAAAATAACCTCAAAACGCTGATCGCGAACAAACCAATCACCAAAATATTGCCCTTCGCAGTATTAATAACAGTGGCTACGGATCTTAAGACGTTTATCGTGTTATGAACGTGACGTAACCTCGTCACGAGTCCGGATTTTACCCTAGTGTTGCTTCACAGTGAATTTGACGAAATCGAAAGTTTACAGGACGAATGTTCCCTTTGGAGGGCTGTCGCTGGGCAGCCCCCAAATTTTGTGGCAGAATGTGGTGGTTTATATTATTATGTGTTTTAAACGTTCAAACGATCGGAGTATTTGCATCGAATAGCAGTGGTACGTTAACAGAGCGTGAGTAGTAAATATTGTAGCATAGTTAACTTGGTTGTTGACGGTGAATTATCACAGCTAAAAAAAGGGATGTCAAAATTGTTCATTGTTATTTACCTGTGGGTACAGTCATCAAAACTTCGGTGATACAAGCCGAGCTAACGTTTGATCGTACGATGTTTTTAACAGCTGGAAACACCTCATCGGCCGATGAATGCGTTAACTGGCTTATTCATACCAAAAACAGGTTTGTTACGCATTTACCTGGCGTAAACATGAGCCTTTTATTTTTTACTATAAGTAAACAGTTTGTTTACTTTTCTGGAAGTGGCTGTATGAAATCTGATAAAGACTGATAAGATAGGTATTAATTTATCGAGAATATCACGCCATGGATCGGACGTCTTGTGATAGGTAGTAAACAGTCCGTAAAAATGCCCATTTAAGAAAGAAAGAAACAGTTATTTACATTATAAGCATAAGCATTGGTAATGTTATTACGAATTGGTCCAAAATTTGAATAAAAGGAATAAAGAAATGAAGGAAGTGCTTTTTTGTCTACTGTGTGTGTAAATCACTAATATGACAAGTCAAGGTAGCTATGACAAGTTTATTGTAGGTTTTATATAAAGAAACAAAAGAACATAAATGTTATTTACATTGCTCGATTCAAGGTACCATGTGGTTGCCTGGCGGCATGTGTCATATCCGAAGCTATACATCAACTTATCTGCTAATACAGCTTGCAACCGACAGTTTTGTCCTTCATAAGTTGGCCACAAGGCATCCTAGGCAGGTGTCGTATGACTATAAAGAGATCAATTACTATACACCGGTATAATCCTCTCAAATATCCTTCGTTAGCACATTTAATAGTGGGTGCAGCACTTATATTGTTATCAAGCCGATTGCTTTACATCCACAACACCCATTATTGAATTACAATCTCTGCCATTCGCTGTATCGTATGTTATTCTATACATAATTTTATTTCATTTGCATGATGTACTAGTAATATGTGCCAAGATCCTAAAATAGAGGGTTGTAAACATCCGAAAGTGTCTGTGGACACTACATTTTCCTGTATCAGAGCAAAGTTCAATAGTTGTGGCGAAAAGCCAATGTGCCAACTATTCTCGCCGAACTGTTTACCAATTTTTGTTTGCACGTTACCGATTAACCTTGGGTTACCGTCCTGAATATTTACGGTACAATAGAGGTCAAAGCAGTGGCGGCTAAACGGGTGGAGAGTAGTTAGTTTACTGTCTCAATTTTGGTGGGCCACCCAGCTGTCGCGTCGGCCATAAAAGTCCCGTTGATGAAAGAGCACAATCCCATTGTGACGGCTATAAAATGGCCTTTGTCCCCGAAGGAGGCATCGTTATTATGAAAAATGGAAAGCGAATTGCACTTGTCATATTCAGCTCGATTCTATAAGTGACAAAGCCGTCGGGCTTTTTAGAATTTGTCAATTGATAACAGTTTTGTTTATGAGCTTTAGCGTTTGGATGGTCTTCGAACTGCGCAATTGCAGTTGGCAGCGCTCAATGAAACTAATATGCATCTTTTCACAAAATGATGTCAGAATATCTGATGTCGATGCAGTAGATTTCGTTTGACCTATGCTCGTGATATACACGTCTTGTACACTAAATAATTTATACTTGAATCCGGAGATTCAGAAAATTAAATGAGTACACTTATTTCAGTTGTAAGTAAAGTGGGTGGTCCTATTAATAATACTTCAATACTGGAAACTGTTTTCATAAATAAGGACGGTTATAATCTGGGAACGGAGCTGCTACAGTGCGTCAATGGATATGACTGTACAATGGTTAAGCGCCTCGATTGATACATTAAGTTCATACGAATACGCTTATTCACAGGATCTTGCAGCGCCAGACACGTCACTAGCGAGCTCCCTTTACTTGTTGTCGGAAATTGTATTAGATGAATAGGAAACATGCAATATTTAGCATGTACTAGGCAAGTATCTACTTACTGTAAGTAATTGATTGCTCGAAAAATTGCTATTAGATGCTTAGATTCTAGCGAATTGCCTGAAGGCAAGACAATTTTGTGCATGAACATAAACTACCTATTCTTGTTATTCCTGAAAGTATAGAAGATGAAATAATAAAGTTATCTCAATTTTAAATCTCAGGAACCAACTTCAGCATTTTATATTTTAATACAAAATTACTTCTCCAGACGTAATTTCAGTGTTCGTATTCTGGCAATGAGGCTATTTTTTTACTATGAACTTTACGGGCGTTAGACGAAATTGAGGTCAAACAGTTCTTGGGATACCAGCTGCAAAGCTCCTTCGCCCCGAGGGACAACTGCAGATTAGATAAGATCCCAGTTTTTGCCTTTCCACTTTAATGAAGGGCGCACGATCCGCAGACGCAGCACGTTGTTACAAACTAAAGGTTTTCGGGTGGCAAAATTTGGGAGTAGGTATACTCAGAGACTGACAGGTGCTGACGGAATAAAAAAACATGCTTTTTTGCTGTAGTTTGTCTCAGAAAGAGTGAGTAAGTCTTTTGTTTCTTCTTCGTCTCTCTGTTGTTGGTTGTTTTATCAATTTAATAAGTGGTTTTATGAACAAGCTGGGAATTTCCAAGAACGCAATCGCAGTTGGTCTGTAATAGTTTGGTTTCATAGCAACGATTACGGACAAAATCCTTTCAGTTAATTTATGTAAAATATACTATAAAGAAGGTGTATTTTAGCGTAGATACTGAATGGTATAAATAATATGAACAGGATTTATTAGGGAGATTCTGAATGGATTTTAATAATAAAAAAAATACTCATAAGTCTTTATACCCACATAAACGTTATACTGTGCATCGTGTTTTATGAGACCAAGACCAAAAGTAAAAGTCATCGTATTCTTTTAAAATAGGTACATTTTATTATAATCATAAAATGGGTATGCTGTAAGAATTCCGTTTATTTGTAACAGGTACACATAGAAAATAATTGTATAACAACAAAGACGCTAGACTGAGTTTTTAACTGCCATTGTGATAAAATGTCATATGTTAGCAAGTAGCAAATAAAACATTTAGCGGGAAGTAAGTAATTGCACATGCAAATACGATATACAATGTAATAAACGCAATTGGACGAACAACATTAGGTAGGTGACAAATGGTTCTCTCCGGGGCCGCTCCAAAAGAGAAATCTGTAGTAAATATTATTTATTCCTATTTCCCTCATTTCCTAGCACACGGTAATAGCGAAATATAATTTTTCCTCCGTCAAATATCAGCGCTATATTGAGCTCATAGCCATCCATTACCAGATGACGCGCGATGAGGGTCCCCAAATTGGTTATTTTAGCGGCTAGTTGGTACAAATGGTTGTTCACTAGCTGAGTGAATTATATCTTTGAATATGTAGTACATTACATCTGTATATTGTTCTGTAATTACTTGTTATTTCTCTCTTACCTTTATCATTATAGTTATGCTCATTACCAAACTGCTTATGTATTTTTTTAAATCTGACAAAGCAATCTGGATCAATACCAGATAATACTTTACTACTCCGTGATATTCTTGGCACACGTCATTTAACTACAACGTTTCAATGAGAAAATTATGTGTATATTGTTAAATTCATGGTCAAACGGTATCTACTTCCTTAACATGGTAAGTACATTGAGTACAGTTGTAACAGAGTTTGGCACTACCCAGGCTCTTTAGTTAATTGCAAGCGAATTAGTTTCCAGTCGAAGTTTGGTTAGACATAGAAATACGTGGGTTGGTATATGTAAAGTTTTTGTTCATAATCACTAAAAACATGGAAGATCTAACTTCTATAAATAAGGAAGTCAAACTTGGCTGTTTGAATCTCAGTAGGTAGGCTTAGGCATCAGCTTTTGTTTTTTTAATGACCAGAAATGTAAATTCTTGCTTTTTATTTTTCTCAGGATTTAGTCCTCCTTTGATTCATAATACATTTGGAGATTGCGACAAGCAATGATTTCAACGATGGTTTTGTTAAAAAATGATATTTTCATTTAAAAAATATTAGCTACTGTAGCGCATATTAACTTCTTAATGTTTCTATTAATTTCATTATCCATTCTACGTGAGACTATGCGATAACCGCTCAATTAAGGGTCCGCTGCCAAGTCCAATGCGACACTTAACGTTGACCTCGATTCTGTATTGGTCCGTTGTCATTAAGCTTCACTGCCGCTGCCCTTTACTATGCCGATGATACACATAGACAGGGGTTAGATCGGAAACAATTTCAATAGTACACATTTGATTTTATACCCTTCGATGACTTTATTATGGATCATTTTTGATTGAGCGCTCACTCTATATAATGCTGTTGTTGCCGTCGATTGATTATTTTCTTTCAAGCTTGTATTAATTGTGGGTGATACGGACATATACAGGGCCATTTCCGATCAATGGTTTATTTTTAAAGTTGGTAAGTATATAATTCATTTTTATTTTGCATTGGATTTCTGTGGTTTTATTACATAATAACGCGAGTTCTTTATGCACAGCGTTATTATAAAAACACGATACTTTGAAATGTCTTAAAGGGTTCCGTCCGGATTCCTACCCTTCCCTAATGAATCTCTCTGAATTATCTTTTCTAAATCTCACAAAGGAAAATTCAATTCCGGCGACAGCCGGTCAGGTCACTATGAAATGTTCGACGGCTCAAAGCAGACTCAAGTATTTGCGATTACTTTACAAATGCGAGCATTGATCGAACTTGGAATATTGCAAATGTTGGAAAGGGATTAATCGTTATGAACTAAAAGTCTTAAGACATTTCTGCGCCCGTTTGAATCGGTCTCTTGTGTAGTGCGGGTAGGTGCTTGAACCACAAAGTTATAACATCGTTCTAAGATGACTGGGAAGGTTTGAGAACTACTGTTAATAAAGTTCCGAACAAGTTATTCATACCCACTAATGAGCCAACTCGTACTACATCTTTCGTGGCGTATTCTCAATTACGCTGATTCACATGTAACAGTGCTAGGCTCTGTTATTTGATTTCTTACTGTGGTTCTACAATACACAAAGTATTACAGCTTTGCTGTTAAAGAATTTGTGAAAGAAAGACTTACAATTGTCATAGGTATAGTTCTGACACATTTAAAAGCATCCACTGATTTTGCAAGCTAAATTTTCCGTTTTTCCACCTTTAAATACAGAGGACGTTGTAAAGGAATATTCATTTAAATTATTACTCAAGTTGGAAAAATAGTGAAGCATTTCAAAATAGAAAACGGAAAATTGCATATGGAATGGTCGTAACAAGCGCTGAATCGTTTGCTTCTGCGGAATGGGTCCCTAGTTGCAAATACTAGTGACGAGGAAAAAGGAGCGAGACTAATATAAGTAGATGATGAAATTTATGATTAAAAGGCAATCTTATTATTTTGATGATATGAGTATACGTATTGAAATAAAGAATATTAAATAACAGTTATTCTAAAAGCAAGAAAATATTAATTCAACTGATATAGTGCAATCATATTATGCGTTTCATTTAAGAAAGGATCCCTCAAATCATGTAGTTGAAAACAGTATTAACATCATATTCCTTAATTTGTAAGACAGTTTTAAATACAAATCACTAAAACAAGTGCCGCAGTGCTGTTTTATAATGACAGTATCATATCACACTGGTGAGTACGGATGTGAATGTCAAACTTTAATACAACATTTTACATTTCATCCGCTTATTGACGCGTGTGATATTATTTAATTGTTACAGAATAGCATTGCTTGAGTAAGTAGCAGTTGAAGTAAAACAATAGAAACATATAATCAACATTTCATTGAACCTTATCTAGAATCTCGAGAATATTTAGCAAAGAAGCACTTTGCGCTCCGATTCCGAGATAATTTCCTTCGCTTTATCTTGATACTGTCAATACATGTACCGTCGTTGGTACAGTCAAGTCGGCTACTTTTTCGTCGGACTTTCATGAAATTTTGAACAAGCCACTTCGCAAGGCGTGTCGGCGTATCTGCAACAAAGTTTGCGCATTAGCGGAACCGGAAAAAGGGGATGAAAAAGTTGGCGACAACTTTTCGCGGAAAGACACTAAAATCGTGAGGCGCTCGCAAAAGTTGCGGCCAAAGTTAATAGCAATATCATTGGTTTGGTTATACCTATATTTATTATAAATGTGTTAACGATTTGGGAGCTGGCCGCAGAATATGATAGATAATTAAAGAAAACCATGATTTGTAAGATGCTGTGAGGACAATTTAGTCGTATGTATATCTATACACACGTTTGTTACTCTCGAAACAAGGAGAAAGGGAGACTTGAACATAAGGATACCTGCTAGTTCTGAAAACGGTAGACAAATCGAACAAATTTGATTGGTAGTTGGAGTTACTGGATCCGCAATTTATAATTGCTTCTCTTTAAATAAATTTTCTGTAGGCAATATCTTGGCTTTAGATAACTTGATAACTTAAGGCCCGAGCGTTGACAAAAAGCTACATTATCAATCATCACCAGGATCTAAAGGATTTCGGTCGCACTGAGAATGCAGATGTTTCTAAAATGAGTAACTAACGAGAATAGTTATAGACCAGTAATTTGCATACAGATTGGCTTTCAGGGCTAAACGCTCCATTTGTATTCAAACGCAGGATCTCAGCTCAGTGGCCGTGCAGCATTTATCCAGTTTAGGGTTTGAATCCACCGCGGTATCATCTGCTTATCGATATTATGTGGCCTTATAAGAGCTGCCATCAGCCCAATGCTTCGGAGTGGTATCTTTTTTTCATATTCTTGGCCGATTGCCAAGTTCTGCTTTTTGTTCACGGGAATTGGCAGGCGTTTGATTTCTCACAATTATCTATTAAAGTTTATTATGCGATAACATACGATAAATTATCTGGGATGCATCAATTGTGGATTTTAAACTCGATTTCCATGTATTGTTTATGAACATTCTGAGCATAAAAAGCTTCTAAAATTTTCGTTATTTAGTTATTACTAATTTCGATAGAATGATAAATCTGGTTTCTGTATTCAACAGCAGCTGTATATTGTACGGTGATGCAATAATATTATAGTCATTAAAATTCAGTGCTAGGTTATTGTTTTCTCGTGTATTTTACTAACAGTACAAGAAAACTGGCATTTTCAGTGGAACCGAACGCCGTGATTGCTTTATCTATCCATTGTGAAAAGACAATACACAGCCGAGGTGAACGACATATAGCGACCCGAGACAGCCCATTCTGACGTCCGATCGAGGGGAGAGCGAAAATAGACCAATTTCAAATACACTGTTCACTTGGAAGTGGACACAGAATCGATTAATCCTGTAGCAATATTGATGTACGACTTTCAAATCGATTTCCAAATTGTATCGATTATAATTGTATACATGTCGAATAAAAGTTAGACCACAATTCACAAAGCAAATACGTAATGTGTCTTCCATAAATTGATTCACTCTTAATATAAATAGTACCTATAGATAGATACGATATTATGTAGTTTCGCGGATACCTACATAATGTACATTGAGAACGTGTAACATGTGACATTCAGTGGGTTGTGATAAAGTTTTGTTTGTAACATTTTATGGCCGTGTAAATGGTGTTGTAAGTAATGATAGTTGAGATGACTCAAAGAGAAAAAAACGTTAACATATCCCAAAACCATGTCGGAATAATAAAATAAATTTAAAGAAAAATAAAAAACGTTAACATATCCCATGTAGGAATAATAATATAAATTTAAAGAAAAATAACCAACAACAACACTCTCTGTAGTGTTTGGCTGCGTCTTCAAATTAAGTACAAATTTGTCTCTAATTGTCACATTTTTGTCGATTTGTATTTAGAAGTAATTAATTTAATATTATTTGTAACAGTTAATCAATCTTAATAAAAAGGTAAGAATATCGGTAATTTCCCATCCCGTAGTTATTTCCACCGGATTACTTTAATATTTAAAATTTAATTTGGCAAGAAATACGTCTTGTATTACCTACCCAATAACAATAACCAACGTTGAAATGGTGACTGTTTAAATAGATCAGATAAACAAAATAAATAATTTAGTTCGTTTCTATTAAATTCGTTTGGGTTCCAACACAATCAACTTTTACCTGGGACTCGTCAAGAGTCGGGGATATCGAGAGACCACAGATATAGATTTACATAGATCACCCAAGTATCACGATTTGTATTGAAACCAAGCGTGCCTAATTTTTAACACCTGCTGTGACGTCATTAGTGACGAGAAATCCAAACCGATTCAGAGACACCGATGCCGCCGATGCCCCTGCACCCGCTACGATTCTCTCGACTGATTATGTCGCTCATACTCATATTTTTTATATCTGTAGTCGCGTGGACTGTAAATTAGCGACCAACCTTGACGCTTGGTCGGGGTTTCGGATACGCGAAGTACATGCATTTGCGTTATCTATGTATATCTAAATCTGTGGGCTAAAAGCTATTAGGCGTCACTAATAAAGTAAATGAACCCATGTCACATAGTTCGTATTAATTTCCAATCTCAGACCTTGGTTCACCCCGCAAGATCTTTTCAACTATTCCCTAACGACGAAATTCCGATTATATTGCATTCATTTCCTTTCCTTTAAGTGAATATCCGAAATTCAACCCTCTGAGGGGTGAAATGGCCCTTTGCTGTTTTGCTTCCAACTGTGTTATTATAATTATTGCAGATATTACGAAACACTGTGCGTAGCATTGATTTAATACTATCTCAAACATGTGTAATCTAATTTAGTTTGTTGAAGCATTATTGGATAAGTGGAGTGTATTATTTGATTCGGGATTATAAACATACTACAAAAAAAAATTGAATACATGTAAAATTAACCTTTATATTTTAGAGTCTAGAGTTATTCAGCTCTAAACTTCCCCACGTTAGGGTAATATACTCGTAAAGTCGTAATTTCCTTGTTAAGTTTAGGCACCGAACCGAGACGCGCTTACCTAGTAACGCTAATAACTTCACCTATTTAGTCATGTACCGTTTTAGCCGGTTTCCTCTGCGTCAACAACATCATAAACCTCTAAAACAAAACGATGTTTCGTTTATATACACACGATGAAAGGAACGAAATAGTACACCTGAACAATGTTGTGGGTTTAATAATTCCTAATGTTGAATCAGATCCAGCTATTCTAAAGCACATACGGCCGAAAACTTGAATGCTATTATACAACGTTAATGGGAGATACATAGTTAGATAGCTACATAGTTACATAGTTAGATACATAGTGCACAAAGGATCCACCCACACATACTTCGGCAGACCAAAACCAACCCTGGTGCCTAGGAATGTAGGTTTGTTTCAGTTTCTAGTTTTATGAATCGTTGACACTATTCTGCATAACTACATATTCAATTATTTGAACGTCGCATCGTATTGGTTCATCAAAATTAAGCATCAAATTGAGTTGCGTTTGAATATTCGGCAGGTGATTGGTCTCACTTTAATCACAGAATATAATGGACTACTTACTAACGGCCGGTCTACCTCCGGTTACATAGTAATAATACAAGTTTCTAAGTCATTGAAATTGGATTAAACGCGGAAATAATTGAGATTTTGTAAAGCTTCGGTTTAGTTTTTAATTAAAATAATTCCGAACGCGAAAATTCTTGTTTGAGTAGCTGCGAAAATGGTTTATGATTGCCCCTGAATCTTAAAAACTTTTTCGTTGATCACGGGATTATGGTCAAAGTTTATTAAATGGATATTTCAAAACACCGTCAGTTTAGAAATATTACTTTCATGTCTCATGCGGTTGTACTATTAATATCCATTTATCAATGATTAAATCGAAGTATTTGTAGGGTGTTACATTACATTAAATTACATTTTTATAAAACATGGCTAAATTTAAATGCCAATTTCATAATCTCACACTAATCAATAGAATAAATAAAAATATAATGACAACATTTTTCGACTAAAAGTAAAAACAATTTATGTATTTAAAAAAATAAGTATACTTATTAAATCAAGTCTCTTTCTACTCATGAAAAGGTATTATTAAATGTATGTATTGACGCTATGTATGTGGATGGGTTCATAGTTTTATATTAATAAAAAAACTGATGTGAGTATAAAACAATAATACTTGACTTTTTCACGTTATTTTTTTAGTTAGGTAGGTAATTGAGTGAAGATGACAATTGACAACACACGTCCAAGCAAGGTTTAATATGACGTAATCAAAAACAAAACATAACAGAAAAAATGAATATATTATTTTTTATTTATTATCGTTGAAAAACTGACTTGGTATTTTATTGGTTCAAGACGAATAAAAAATGTATAAACTTAAAGCACACACTGTCCAAGAGACGAAAGGATAAGGGATAATTTAATGGACACTAGAAATAACAAGGACTGAAGGGTCCCACCAGAACTGAAATTGCTAGAAACCCTTGTCTGTGCCGAGAGTCAAATCGAATAACAAATAAAGGTATTAGTTCTAGGGTTCTAGATAGGGTCGCGTATTCAATAAATTCAAAATGGAATTTTCCAATTGCCAATATAAAAAGTTTAATTTTAACTGGGTATCGAAGCATGTAACACTAATTAGTAACGTAAGATCACTGAGCTATGCAAAGTGGCTTCAGGATCAAGATAAATGAGGGTCTGCGCTAGTCTAGACTAGGTTTCATAATTTCACACGGCTTAAGGCTTATGTAAATAATAGATATAATTATATTCCTGCTAAATGTAGCTTAATATTAAGAATATGCGTGGAAAGGAATATTTATCTGACTCGAAATTGTTTACCATAAACTTTATTTTTAAGTTTTTTAAAGAAGAAATATTTCATGAATTTCATCATTTTCAATTCATTTAAACTAGTAGCTTATAATTAATAATTAATTTACGAAGTCTCGATTATTATACTATATCAGCAACAGTGATGAGTGAGGTGTTGGTAAGTACTCAACTTGCCATTTTTTCGTCAGAATATAGCATGATGTTGTGACGATTTTATTGGAGGTGGGCGATGGTGGAGGGGCATACGTCCACTGCTTAAGACCTAGTTAATTGGCTAGCTGCTAGCTTAACATCAATTAAAAATCATGGTATTTGTATAACATATAAGTTTAGCCCGAATCTCGTTTAAGGTTAAGACCATGCTTAACTGACCCGTTACATTAGATTTTAGAAACAAACGATTGTCACTACAGTCCATCGGAATTAATTGTCTTACCGCCGCTTCCCTGGTTACTCGTGTCACTCCGTCTCCAACAAGAACATTGCGTCCCGGGAACCCCGTTTAAAACAACTCGTACGCTAGTAATATACGATACGAATTTGGTCCTCTCAGGCCCGAGCGATTTGCTCTCAATGAGGCTGGAGAACCCTCCACCCAGATTGGATGTCATGCCGCCGCCTGTCACCAGTCGCCACTCGCACCCTCCATCTAAAGTAATGAAATTAAACTGTAGTGTCCCTTTCAGTCAGACCACTTAAACTCTATATCAATGACATTAGATACAGATAATAAAATTAAACTAGTATATTGTTTTCTTATATTTACGCAAATACTACACATTGAAATAAAACAACAACTTAATATGAGGGTACCCAGTTACTAACTATGACATCAGGACGTCTAACACCTCAGTCCCCCCGTGACCATGGCTGCTGTAAAGCAGCCGAAACGTCGGGAACATAAATTAAATAAACGCGATAAAATCCGAAAAATAGTTTTATTTTAAACTAGTATGTTCTAGTTTATAGGTACCTTGCGTATAATGTATATGGACAGTTGTAATGTAATAAATAGATTATCTTATCAATTTTAGCGTGTGACTATCGGACTAACTATCAATAATGTGGGTATTTTTGGTCAGTGGAGCTTTGCAACGGGTTCGTTGGACTTTTAAAGATTATAATAATATCTATCACAAAGTAGAGTTAGAACTAAATCTTATTTGTGGTGACTTTCATAGTAATTAGTGTCCAATCAAAACAGGATTTTCCGTCGGAACCGAAAATGGAACTAATTATTTAAAAAAATACACATCATATTTTTTACCCTAAAAAAATGTTAGATGAATAAATAAAATTGTATTTAATTAATGATAGCTTGAATATCAAACTAGCTATAGTTCGCTGCTTATTCGCGTAAAAGAAGAGCACTCATACAAATTTTCATCCGTAATTTCGGTAATAAAGTCGGTATTATGAATTCCCTCTAAATTTAGAAACTGTATTCAAGTGAATACGAATTCCTGTCTCTGAATCTAGAAAATAAAACTTATACGTAGGCGCTGTTTCGTGTTTTTTAATCGACAACTGTTGCCGAAACTAGAATTTTTTACTGAAACCAGCTCAATTCCGAAAACGAACCTTTGGTTGGTCATTATTAATCATTAGGTACTAAAACACAGTCAAAATGTACCTTCCATTTGTCATAATAAATATAGCGATGCGCGTCCGTGGAATATATTTCCAATTTATCATACTGAATTATTATCGTGGTGCATCGTATCTTACCTAATTCAAACAACGTTGATATATTTTCATGAAACCATCTCACGTTCTTATCATATACTATTACAAATGCAAATGTTCTTTGCAACTTAGTTATTCACATTGAAAAGAAGTTTGGAAATGAGTTTAAATTGTGGGCACATCAAAATGCAAAAAAAATACTTATATCAATTAAGAACTACAATTACAGAATAAATAGCAATATATCACGTAATCATAACTCTAGCTGGTATGACTAATATATAAATGGCGAAAAGCAACATTTCATATATCTAGGTAAGTATTCTAATTGATATTGGGTTTGGAGTAAAGGTTAAAGTAAAGGTAATTATAGAGTTCGAAGTTTAAATTACAATATACCTTTGCCAAGCGAAACCCTATTACGAAAACTACGCATAGCACCTTCCACCATAGTTGTCCAGTGCGAGCCACAACTAAATATTTTGTAGAACACATCCATATGACACTGATCTTTGTTGTACACACGAATGCAGTCCACCCTGTAGTACGGCATCATAAATCGAAACAGTATGTAAATCATTGATTGCAATATTCCATCGGAATTGGATCGGTCTCTTCGAAAATATTGCCGCATAAATCAGCCTTGTTGGACACCCGTGATAGTCTCGCCGGCTGTATTGACCGGCTCGACTCCTTGTGCTTACATAATAGCCTTATAAAGGCTGTTTAGGGTCATGGTAATGTACACTCGATCGTATTCTATACGAATATAAGCGCGTTTGAGTTATGTGCCAAGTTTTGATAGGCTATTTTCTTCTATTGTGTGTTTATTTTGCCACGACCGTGTTGGTTATTCCGAATCTTCTTCTATTGGTTAAAGTAATTGTGATGTTAGCAGAAATCCCGTTGTTGATGTTACATTTTGGTCAAAGAACATATTGTTGTGGTATCTTTTGTGGTGTTTCTATTGTATTTTGTTGAATGAATGAAAGCAAAGGTTTACAAATTTTATTTGCAAGCAAACTGTTTGTGAGATTAAAATTGAAGTGCTGCTATAGAATTTTATTAATTAATTGTAAAGCGCAGCCTTGTCAATACTTCAGATAAGATGATATATATGATTAAAATAATTCAAAAGCCAGGAGATAAATAGCGGGACATTTATCAAACGTTGCGTCGCATTCGCTCATGATTAAACTTTATCTTATCATTTGACTTGAACGTATCATTGTTTTTGCTGGTCCAAACAAAGGTGTGATTGTACCTATTTGAAGTCATGACACGCAGCTTGGTGAAACAGACTGTCTATATAACCTACCTAATTGTAATTATTAAGTTCTTTTAATTATATTGAAATACTAAATTAAGTAAAAAAACAATACTTAAGGGGCAATAAAAATTTTGTAGGTACTCATATTGAAACGCAAACTATTTTTGCAAATTCTACTCATCCGTGCAACATCCCAATTCCCATGGATGTAGCATCCTTCTTCCACAATACAGCTTGTTGATACCTACCCGCTAAACATGAACTCCTTTCGTCCGTTATATATCTTAGGCCAATGCCAAAATTACACATGTGTTTGTGTTATCCAAATTGAGGAAATAGTTTCTAATATTTCTCAATTTTGTTTCAGCAATATGTTCTCTGAAGCAGTTTCAATGCGGGACCGGCAAGTGCATACCGAGGATGTGGGTCTGCGACCTCGAGAAAGACTGCGAAGACGACTCCGATGAGGAGATCGATGAATGCAAAAAAGGTAAGAATATTTTTGATACAGAACGTGTACTTACTTACTGTGTGGTACTAAAATGGCTTACGCTATCCACTATCCTTTCTCAGCTGATTTTCTTTCAGCAGTCCTTAAGTATAGAAATTCGGTTATTTATATTCTATGACAGACATATTTTAACGGATCTCTCACGGGCGTTTGCGTACGTCATATAAGAATTTCCGTGTCGTTAAGATATAGTGGTGTTTTATATAAAAACTAGCTGACCCGACAGACATTGTCCTGTCTTAACTTTGAATATGGAATTCGAATTGTTCCGCTCAACTTTCAAAAAATTTTCTTTCATAAGATCCTTCCCCTGAGTATAATAAACACGACAAATAAATAATTAGAGAAATCGTTCCATCTGTTCACGCGTGATGCGATGACGAATGAAATAGAGATTCATTTATATATATTAGATAATGTACTGTTTTTAGTTTAGTAGTTCTGACTTCGTAAAAGGTTAGAACCCCGTGTAACAACGCTAAAGTATTCTGTAAGTAAAGTTAAAAATGTCAAGCCATGACGTTATTCTAAATGGAAAGAAGAAAAAAATTAATTTCAAAGAAATCAAACTTCGCCATCGTTTACGTTGTCAAGTTAGACCGGTGGGCTTTTTATCTGAAACGAAAATCTTCAAAGTTTTTGTTCAAAATATTTTTAGTTGCTAATTTAAAAGATGCTTAACTTTCACTATTAACTTTCCTCGCGCAATACTCACTTTGTACGTCACTTCAAATATAGTTATTGCTTTAATAGCAATTCTTTATTTTTTAAGGCTAAAGCGCTCATTTAGTCCGCGAAGTTCAAATTTTTTGAGGGTTTGTAGAAATTTTTCAAAATCTGACAATAATAAAAGGCACATTTTGTAATTCGCGACAAAGACCGTGTGCAGTGCATTTATTAATATATCCAACTTACTCTAAAACATTTCAAGAACGACAGCTATCCAGATAATCTGGCAATTTTTGTATATTTAGTGATTAACTAGTACGAGTATCATATCCACCGTGATAATATTTAGAGTAAAATAAATGTATTAATAAACGCCCTGCATACTGTGTTCGTCGCAAATCCCAAAAAGTTTGTCTTAATAAATGTTTTCAGATTTTGGATAAACTATAAAAATACTCGAAAATTTTGAATTTCGCGGGCTAGACAGGCGCATTCACCTTAAAGAAGTATTGTTACGTTTAAATTGAGATAGAGATTTCATGTTGAAGAAGCAAGGGAGTCAGTGATCACCTCGAAGCTTTGCTTGTTCTGTGGGAACTTTAAAGCAGCTGCTTTAAATTAAGTTGTAAATACGTAAGGTATACATTCCATAATACTGTACTAAATATTATAACGTTCTTTATAAGCTATTTACCTTGCTAATAATATCTCAAAAAACGATCCATATTTTGGCTGTCGATAAAAAACAATCCGTTATACTTTCTTAAATTATAAGTGTCTCAAACTTAAGACAAATATTTTTTCATTTGTCTAAACCAAGAAAATTACAATAATTATGTTGGTTTAGAGTCTAAACCAACATAATTATTTTAATTTGATTTTGTAAGCCAGAAGTTATCCATCTGTTTTGTTTTATTTTAAGTTAAATACGTAATCAAATACAGAATTAACATTTAAATGTTAAATAAATAGCGTACCTAATGGAATGTTTTATTGTTAAGAGTACCATTGCTCTGTACTGCAGTGTTTTATTACTTGTTCTTTTTGTTGCTGTTGTTTGTCGAGACATTTACCTTCATGAGTATACTAATAGTCTAGCACAATGAACTTTCATATTGTTTGTTTCATCGCTCAGTGGTACAGGGCGGCATATACCTAGAGAAAATGATTTTATTAAGCTCTTTAAGGTCACTTTATAGAAGACCGGTTGTAGATATAAGAAAAAAATGCAAAATTTTACAATTTGTGAGTGCCACCGTAGGCCTTATCAAATAAGCTAATTGAATTTGCATTTGAATTCAATGGAATACCAGCAAAAACAGTTTCTAAAAAGATTTTGTTGAATACCTACTACGACTACTGTACTTAAATCGAGCGTCAGATGGTTTTGATAGGTTTATTTAATTTTAAAACTAATTTAAATTATGGCATTATAGATGGCGATGGGGATAATAGGGTTGTCAGAGTCAAAAAGTGCGCAAGAAATAATGGACAAAAACCTAGAATTGACAAGAAGGAAATGTTTATCAATGGGTTAACTATAATGATCATTTTTGCATAGAGCACTGTTAACCGTAGATTATTCAGTAATGTAAATGCGAAAGATTAGGCCCATATTGATAAATCTATCTCATGTCTGAGAGCGGTGTTGAGTACGCTTTTGACATGTCATTTTGTACTGGTTTGACATAAGAATGACATGTCCAAGACCGCTATCAGGGATTTATTAATACGGGCCTTAATATCTAAATAGAAATAATAATATTCATGACTAGCTGTGCCCACGGACATCGTCCGCGTAGTAATTAACGTAACAAAAAATTCGGGATTATCGGGATAAAAAGTATCCTATATGTTAATCCCGGTTATAAACTATCTGTGTTCCAAATTTCATCCAAATCCGTTCAGTAGTTTTTGCGTGAAGGAGTAACAAACAAACATACATACATACATACATCCACACTCACAAACTTTCACATTTATAATATTAGGAGGATTTATCGATTACATATTTTTTAAACCACTAATATGCACGTTTTTGGTCGACTCTGAATTGTTTTTGGCTTTCCCCTTTACTCATGGTGTACCAATTCATGTACATTTTGGAAACTGGAAAATAATTTAGGAATACAAAAACAATCAACATTTCCAACAAAATAACTTCCGTTTATTAATTACAAATTCAATTTATCGATTGTTCCAATGTCGACACAGAAATATAAGTAACGTCTCGACCGCCGCTGACAAAGGCATCTTGTATCGACTGCCTATTAATATTTATTGGGGAAATGGCTTTGGTAACTTGAAGGCCTCCTAATTTTAGATCAATTGGCCCCTCTCAAGTTTATTCAATTTAATTTCCAAAACCAATTTACGGGGATGGCAAAATTAATATCTTGCAGGTTTGAGTACATCGCAATATGAATTCTAATAACATTATTTGACATAAAGTTTATGTACCGTTGTATGTGAACCTTGAATTTATATCTTTACTATCTGACCCCGCAAACTTTGTTCTGCCATAATGTAAATTATTTCTAGGTATGAAATTATATACTTTACGACCTATTTTCAGACCTACCGAATATACACAAAAAAAAAAATCGGTCAAGCCGTTTCGGAGGAGTTTGGTTACGAACACTGTGACACGAGAATTTTATATATAGATTTGCACTCCAAAGTAGTTTTTATTTTCTCCCTATTGGTGATTAGATGCCCTAAATGATTTCTACATAATGAGCGATATATTCCAAACTAGCGACCCGCCCCGGATTCGCACGGGTGTCATAAGTGTTTCTCTACTATATTATGCATGTCCTATACATATTATAAACATTCCTCTTGAATCACTCTATATATTTAAAAAACCGCATCAAAATCCATTGCGTAGTTTTGAAGATCTAAGCATTCATAGGGACATTATAGACAGACAGCGGGAAGCGACTTTGTTTTATACTATGTAGTAATGATGAACGCCATTTAACGCGGCGAAACAATTATTTTAAAAGTTAAAATGTATAGGAATTATCTTATGGCTATGTTTTCTTCATTTCACTAAATAGGCATTGCATAATACAAAATGCATAATATAAATACCATCCTACCGCGACACTCCAGTTGAGCATCTTATGTCAATCTGGAACAATATAGCCATTGATTGTATGTCCCGTTGATTGCTATTGGCTTCCTTTATTGATGGCAGATGACCTGCCCGCCTCACTGGCGCCGTCATCAATTTACTGTACTGCACTATTTGGCCCTTCAATCATTATTGTGTACTTTGTGATAGTCCTTCTTGATTTTTTGAGGACGGAATGCTTGTGAATCAAATATTGTCCTAATCATTCCCACTGAGGAATGGTTTGGTCTGATTGAATGAGCCAAAATTATCTCTCGTCTTCACGAGTTAATCTCTGCACGTTACTAGGAGGATACCATACAAAATAAGGTTTTTTTCATATAACAGAATCTGCAAACCAGCCTATGATTCGCCTGATATTAAGCAGCTATGGTTGCCTAAAGATGCTTGCAATACTAAAGACATTGCTCGGACGTTAACTTGAAAATTAATTAAGTTAATTATAATTCGTTAATCCCAAATATTTTTATCTGCCAAAGCATTTTATGCACCCGTCAAAATTCCCAAACATGAAAGTATACTTACTAAATATTTTAGAATAAAACAGATTAAACGCGGATACTTTTATAATTTAATCTCAAGTCTACTTTGTTTCACCAGTTGTTTGGCAAGTTTGTAGATTACTTTAGGGATTCGCCGAGATGAATGGGATAAAACAAACTGATCCAGTGAAAATATAAATTAACATCAATGAAAGTAGAGAAAATTGGTGGCAAGATGATTTATGGTTCTCTTTGTACTAAGACAATTGCGGGAACGGCCAACGGGACGTGGCGAGGATTTCTATTTACCTGATATTGTGAAAGATGATTCAATGAAGGTTCCTTCTAGGTTAGTTACCGCTCCGATTGTTCTTAGGCGGAGAATATATAATATATATAATTGGTGATTTGGCAATCAGTTCAGTGTTTCGTGTTTAAGAAATAGACTTCAACCTAGACATAGATCTCACAATGGTCACTAGCCAAAACAAGAAAATAAATGTGTTATCTTAAAGATATAAACATGACAAACAGCCAAGAGAACATTAAGATCAAATCTACGAAGAATTTACCCTTAATGACACACATAAGTACGACGTAGTGACGTACATATTGGAAAACACGAGAAGATTATATCGATAAATAATAAATTTCCTTCATATTCTTGAAAATGCTGTCTACATTTCCTGGTGTCTTGAATATTAAGTAATAAACAGAAAGCAGTGTACTTTTTTAAGATGAATGCGATAAACTCATTACTAGTATGCCCGTTAGCCCCTGCTAATGCTTGCGCTTGTGTGTAATTATAAAAGCTAATGCTTGTGTTAAGGCTAAAGCGCCCATCTAGCGCGCGAAGTTCAAATTTTTTGAGGTTTTTTCGAAATTTTTCAAAATCTGACAATAATAAAAGGCACATTTTGTAATTCGCGACAAAGACCGTGTGCGCTGCATTTATTAATATATCCAACTTACTCTAAAACATTTCAAGAACGACAGCTATCCAGATAATCTGGCAATTTTTGCATATTTAGTGATTAACTAGTATCATATCCACTGTGATAATATTTAGAGTAAAATAAATGTATTAATAAACGCACTGCATACTGTGTTTGTCGCAAATCACAAAATGTTGTCCTAAATGTTTTCAGATTTTGGATAAACTATAAAAATACTCGAAAATTTTGAATTTCGCGGGCTAGACGGGCGCCTTCACCTTAAGAGTCGATCGATGATAGATCTAAGCTGTCGCCAATTAACTCCAGGCATATGACCGGCTCCACAGAAGGTCGTTGTAATATAGCTTAAACCTGCGTTTCGTACAATTACCGATAGAGTTGGCATCCCAATACCCCCCCCCCCCCCCCTCCCATCTACACCCCTGTCCCACTCCCCTTTTGCAAGCACCTTCTATTAAGGCTGCGGTAACTGCTTAAAAGCACAGATTGTGAGCTTGTTTGCTGGCTTTAGTCGATATAAAAAGTCAGTCTTTGGCGTGTGAAGACATAAATACATGTCTAGTCGTCTGATGATGTAATTTTAGGATTAATGTCTTGAAATCTTGGACCATTCCAGAAATGACAAGAACGGTAATCCCTTCAAAGGTAATTTCTGAAGACTTCACAACATTTAATAAAGATAGCTAGTTCTCACGGATTGCCGACAGCTCTGTTTGAGGAACTTTGGATATGTGTGGACCTATTTCAACGGGAAGGAGAATAACGAGAATTTTTCGATCCTTAATCTTTGACAATACTAGGGTCACTGTACTTAAACTTAATACCTGCGTTGAAAATACAATTTATTTTCAACCGACTTCAAAAAGGACGAGGTTACCTTACCTCAGAACTCCATCATTTAAAAAAGCGATTTGAAAAATTATTGATAGATGGAGTCGGTGCCAAATCAAGTAAGTAGGGATAGGTAGGTACCTAAGAAGTTGTCCGTAGTGTCCAAATAGTGGGACCGACTCCATATTAAAGAAATTATAAGGTTCCTAGTTATTTCTAGGTTTTTGGTGCACCCAGGTTTTTTGGAGAGGTACAATTTTTTTTTAAATATTACTATTTTAAGTACTAAGTTACTTTGAACAATATATTCTTGACTCGTGTGCTCTACCTCATAAATAATTGCAAGAAATTGTATTTGTTTAATAACTGGTGAAACAAAGTAGACTTGTGATTAAATTACAAAAGTATCTGCGTTTAATCTGTTTTATTGTAAAATATTTAGTAAGTATACTTACTTTCATGTTTGGGAATTTTGACGGGTGCACAAAATGCTTTGGCAGAAAAAAATTAATTGGATTGACGAATTTATAATTAACTTGAAAATTTATTAAGTTAATTATAATTCGTTAATCCAAAATATTTTTATCTGCCAAAGCACTTTATTCACCCGTCAAAATTCCAGTATGCAAAAGCATACTCATAACCTCAAAAACGTTTAGATTAAAGATCATAAGAAAAATATCATTTAATTGCAGTTTTATTGGAAATGCATTGACTCGTAATGTATGTGATATTAAGTCGAGATAGCGAAATTATTGATTACTATTAACTTGTTACTAATTGTTGCTCAGAACCAATTGTTGATTAGCTTGAACATATTATATTACGTTATTTTGGGTAAAGAAGTTGAGCAGAAAACTAAAAAAGACTGAAGTACGAATATAATCATCATCACCAACGGGTGTTTACCACCCTGAAAGCCGCTAGATCTTTCAAAGGACCTGAAATCTCACCGGCAACTTGTCAAAGGGCAAGGGTAAGCCTTAAAGGTACGATAGTGGCCTTGCGAACGATTTGTTACTACTAAGGTTGAGCTGGGTACTGTATTGATTTATTTTTTAGTGGTCAAGTCTAAGTCCGTAATGCTATGTTTAGTGACTCGAGCTTCTAGATATGAATTAATGATTTCTGGAATCGGAATAAGAAAAGTGACTATGTATTTGGTTATATAATAAAAGTCTTTGTTTGAATTGGAAATAGATAATTTCCAGACACTTGTCAGTTCTCGTCTGGTAAATTCCATGATGTCGTTTTCGAGTGTTGGATTGCTTCTAATATATTTTCAAAGTGGGAGTATATTTAAGAGATAATTTTTTCGTTGCAGATGAATCTGAGTCATCTAAATAATAAGTGTACTACGTGTGAGTACATTAACTTACAATAATATTATTTTCGGAGAAAAGCATTAGAACATGATTCTAAGTAATAGCAGAATGTATTAGAGGAATATGATAGTAAATTATGATTATTCCTGTAACTATGTCTTTTTCGTATCTTTATGATAACAAAGAGAGGAATTGCACAATATATTTCCTATAAGTATAAATAAGTAGATACCTTAAATTACAGTACCGTCAAATGATTATACTGTGTCAGGCTTACTGTGAATTTTATGCGCCATTAACTGTCGTTTGCGGCCACGTCAGCTTTATATAAAGTGACAACCCTTTCCGAGGACAACCCTCTCGATGCAAGCAACATTAGGCTTTACGCTGTACCGCAATAGGGCGGAATTTCCTTTTCGATAGAGTTTAATATATGAGTCGCTTCCTACAAATACAGCTTTGAGTAAGGTATGGTAGGTACACGTAATGAGGCAGAAAGTAAGCACACCATAGACGCCACTGTCAGCTCGAAGGTAATATGCAAAAATAGGAACTCATTTTTAAAATTACATGTTTTTTTATATCAGTATAGTCCTACTAATATTATAAATGCGAAAGTTTGTGAGTGTGGATGTATGTTTGTTACTCCTTCACGCAAAAACTACTGAACGGATTTGGATGAAATTTGTAACACAGATAGTTTATAACCGGGATTAACATATAGGATACTTTTTATCCCGATAATCCCGAAAATTTTGTTAAGTTAAATACTACGCGGACGAAGTCGTGGGCAGCAACTAGTTTAATATAATTGTAGTTTAATTAGGTGGTGTTGGTATCTCTATGGTTTCTTTTTTGGGACTAGTCCCGCCACACTCACCCCACTCCTGTTACTCCTGTAAGCCAGGATCGACAATGGTGACCAATAATGACGTCGAGGTTTGAACCACGACGAGTCCCGGGGAAAAGTAAAATTGTCTTGGAACCCGCACGAATTTAATCGAAAGAAATAATAGGCGGAGATGAAAGAAAAAAATCCACTTGCCTCCGGTGCAAAGCGGGAGACAAAAATAGCTGGTATGGGCCGATTGCCACAGAAACAAGACTGTTACAGCTGATTGAAGACCAGTTGTAAGGCACCGCGGATCGTAATATGACTATAATTTTAGCCCTTTTTGACGTCCCACTCCTGGGCACGGGCCTCCCCTCAACACGAGGGGGATTCAGGCCATAATCCACCACGCTGGCCCAGTGCGGGTTGGCGGATTTCACATATCTTTCGAAAATAAGTTTAATCTTCTAAGACATGCAGGTTTCATCACGATGTTTTCCTTCACCGTAAGCAAGTGATAATCATACAGAAATTATGATTCGCACATAGATTTCGAAAAATCCAAAGGTTCGAGCCGGGGTTTGAACGCGAGACCTGGTAGCCCGCAAGACGCGTGCTTAACCAATCGGCTATCACTGGTTTTTTTTTCTTTTTTAAATATGACTACCTAAACTCGTGAGCTGATTATACTTGATTCCAATAATAGGTATGGCAAAAGCGCTTGAAAGCACGGAAATGGTTTCAAAAAAACAGATTTAAATACCTATACATAGAGTCTATTATACCGTACTACATAGGTTATGATGGTAGAGCCAGGCTGTAGCCACTGACTACAGCTCATATAATAAATAAATAAAAATAAAATAAGTTTATTTCAGACGTTATTTTGTCCATAATATTATTTGGTTAGTAGCTACTTACATATTACAATACAAATTAAACAACTATGTTAGTATGACATGATATACTCGTATAATTCAATTTAAATACCTGCCAGGTCTCGAGGCACCGGTTACACACACATGTGTATGCACCCAGTGTCCCAAAACTGGACAGTCCGGCTTATCACTAATGGCTTATAAGCAATGGCTCAACTAAGATAGTACCACCCTCTCATAGAAGAGGCGTAAAGCAACAGCTATTATAGTTGCGTATCGTACGATGCCGGCAGCTCGCACGCTTGTTTTCCGACTTTTTTCTATAAACAAAAAGTATTCCCATTATTAAACTAGACACTTTGGATTGATTTGATTTTATCGTATAAATCGAAGTAAACAAGTTTTTCATTAAAGGTCAGGCAAAGAGACAGTGTACCTAGGTCGTATCTTTGATAGGATGTCTATGTCTGGGGAAATTCCAGACAATTTTCCGCTGCTGTTTTTCTAGAGTAGATTAAAAAGGCTTCTACTTGTTTAAATATGTAATGGATACTTTGTGTCTACGTTATTATCAAACGATGTTTATATCCTAGTATTTCTAACCGACTTAAAAAAGGTGGAGGTGATCAGTTCGACCTGTGTTTTTATTTTTATAATTACTATTTTGAATTAGATATTTTTTATGAAATTAAGGGTTTTAACCCAGGATGTCTTATTTATTTTCATATAAAAATAATGTGTTTAAGGATTTTGAAAACTCACCTTTGTATTTGTTGTTAGGGCCCGTGGTTGTTATATTTACCTACTATATGTCTGTGTATTTACCTATTACTTGTACCTATATTCACAAATTCAGTGAACAAAATGACATCATCACTTGGTATCACATGTCATTATTATTTGTCATTGTATTTCATATTATCAATTGCAGACGGCCTTATTGCGACATGACGTCAAGCTTAAAGAATTGGATGATTCGTGTCATAATATAATTTTAATTATTAACTTGTTCTTGGCACATAGTGCCAATGCTTTACCGTTGTTTTCTATGTGATAAAGATACTTGTGCCCACTATACTTTGTGCTGTGTATATGGTTTATAATTATTAGGACTACTACATAACCTGCTGCTCTATGCTAATACAAATTAGGTATATTTTCTGTTACGTCTGCACAATAATTTTACCAAAAATAACACCACATCTGAATTGGACTAACTCTTTTATGCTTTTTGCGCGAATTTATAAATGCATGCGTGTTCCCATCGACCAACAGTCTGACATCAAGTGGATCCCGTGCAAAACAATCTAGGGAAAAACCCATCCTGGAACGTTATTTTAAAATTACGGGCTGCTATAAAAAGTTCGAATAATCAGTGCCATAACATCGATTCCCGAAGACCTATAAAAGACAGAACCAATCTACGGCATTTCCGAGATGAGGGGTAGCAATTGCTGCCATAAACTGTGGTGTCCCCTGAACTGTGGGTCGGTATTAAATTTTAGTGCTTTCCAAAGTTTTTAGCCTTAAATTCTTATCGATTCCTTTGTCCTTCGCCTTATTTTTACACTCTACGGCGATTCTGAAGCTATTAAAGAGATTAATGACACTCGCTCTAAAATATTGCTGCAGTAATCTACCTATCTGCATTAATCGATAGCCAATTAAACCTACAATAGATTAATTTTAATCGCTCGTATTTTTATCGAGGCGGACTTTTGTACGATATAAATTTATTCATCTGGATTTCCACGGTTGGAATTCAATAATATACATACACTAGCTGTGCCCCCCGACTTCGTCCGCGTAGTATTTAACGTAACAAAAATTTCGGGACTAGCGGGATAAAAAGTATCCTATATGTTAATCCCGGTTATAAACTATCTGTGTTCCAAATTTCATCCAAATCCGTTCAGTAGTTTTTGCGTGAAGGAGTAACAAACATACATACATACATCCACACTCACAAACTTTCACATTTATAATATTAGTAGGATAAATGTAACAAAGATTTTTTTAATGTCTTGTTTTAATTATATTTACTTTTAAACTGAATCTATGAATAATATTAGCTACGTTATAATTACATTATCTCATGTCAAAATATTTATAAAGCGGTAGAACGTTTAATGTTCCAAGGTCATCGTTTAATCCGTCCCTTCAATTAACATGGACATAAGCCCTCTTAAGAACTCTTTGCTCTCAAAACGAGTGATCTTCATAAGCTTATTTGAAAGACAAAGAATGAAAAGCACTTTGTCGAATTGCTTCAAAATTATATTTCTCCATTTGCAATCACAAGGAAATGATAAGAGCGCAAACACATCGTAAACAGAAGCTTTTTGCTGAGAAAACACCGTTATTATTGTAAGGTGAAACGCTGAGAGGAATATTAAACATTTTTATTTTTAAATCTTAGATCGTTGCAAAGATTTCCAATAAAAGAGCACAGTGTTTTTATTTTCTACTAGTTGCTTCCGCGACCGCGACTTCGTCCGCGTAGACTTAAGTAAAGTATTCTATGTGTTAATCCAGGTTATAAACTATCTGTGTTCCAAATTTCATCCAATTCCGTTCAGTAGTTTTTGCGTGAAGGAGTAACAAACATACATCCACACTCACAAACTTTCGCATTTATAATATTACTAGCTGTGCCCACGGACTTCGTCCGCGTAGTATTTAACGTAACAAAAATTTCGGGATTATCGGGATAAAAAGTATCCTATATGTTAATCCCGGTTATAAACTATCTGTGTTCCAAATTTCATCCAAATCCGTTCAGTAGTTTTTGCGTGAAGGAGTAACAAACATACATACATACATACATACATACATCCACACTCACAAACTTTCACATTTATAATATTAGTAGGATAGTAGGATAGAAATAGGGAGAATTTTTATGACACGGTATCGCCGTGTTTGCAAGGATTATGAAAAGTGACACTTTGGAAGTAGGTACACGGGCACAATGCCTGAAACATGAGGGTGGAAGTAACAAGGCGGCGTTGTCAGGCCGGTCACGTATCCCGGGCGGGTCGCCGCGCTGTAAAATTGTACGCAGCTGCGTGGGTACAAGACACCGACCCAATTTTCTAACGAAACAAATACCAAACGCTGTTCCGATGCAGTAAATGATTAACAAAACTACGGCATGGACTTTAAAAGTATTTCAAAGGCAACCCAAAGCGTTTCAGAATTAACTTAATATGAAGTAAGATTAAATAAATCTGTCTGTAGCTACAGCTATTTATTTATAAATCGATCTCAAGTCTGAGAGTGATCTCCAGTATGCATTCGACATTTTATTTTGTATTGGTATGGCATAAGAATGACATTTCCAAGATCGCTTTCAGACTTGAGATCGATTTATCAATACGGGCATTAGTTTCGCAATTATCTATACAAATAAATAAAATTGGAGTGTCTGTTTGTAATATCAAAATAACACCTTTTCACTAAATGCATATGAAAGTACATACGACACCTATAGCAAAAATGCGATTAATAATTTTTTTGTCTATCTGTCTGTCTGTGTGTTTGTTCCGGGTAATCTCCGAAACGGCTCGACCGATTTTGACGGGACTTTCACTGGTAGATATCTGATGTTATGAGCAGTAACTTAGACTACTTTTATTGTAGAAAATAAAAAATAAAAAAATGGGTCCTGCCGCGCGGGCTCAAAACGCGGGAGCGGGCGTTTTTGTTAAGTTAAATTCCATGCGGACTAAGTCGCGGGCTCAGCTAGTATTATACATATAACAGTCTACCTACTGTAAGTTATGCCAGTATTCTTAGAAGACTGTTATAATTTTCTTCCAAGAATTTCTGCTTGTGACAATTTGCGAGAACGTCAACCCCAACATAATGAATAAAATTCTTCTGCTGATAGAAAATAAAAGAAAGGATAATTCAAGAGCAATAATGAAAATAGAGCGCTCATTAACTTTATATATTACGACTGCAATCACAATAAAGCCTCTCTGAAGACAATTTTTAAGGACAGCAAGAGCGCAATTCACCCAATTTACATGAAATCTCCGTCATGGAGAATATTTCATTCTTTTCCCAGCGCCTTGTAATGGTAATGAGGGGGCTGTTGCGAAATTTTAGTACCAGATTAGATTTTTCTGCTTCTGTATTTGTCTGTTCAAATGGTACCTATTCGAAATAGCACCCTTATCTCATTACCATTGTATAACGACGTAGTTAGCGAATTGGCTATGGACGATAGCACAGCGATGAATGTATTTGGGACAGTACGTATGTCAAACAAGTAAACGGATTTGTTGCGCAACTGATTATACCACTTATTTTGTCAGGTCGCGTAGAATCTAACCATAATAAGGTACTCTGCTGTGTTTGACAAAGCCTTTATTTCCAAATGAAAACCGCTTGGCGCAGTAGTTCGAGCGTAGGCCGCTCGGCTCACTGCACTTGATGGTGCGGATTCGATTCTCCTCGGGGCAAATTTCGGAAATGGCCTTTTCGTAATTTGCTCACGTCTGTGTCACTGGGATCGCCCCCAGTCCATTGTACGGTACCCATAGTACAAGCGTTGCTTAGTTTAGGTCCATATTATTAGTGTGCCAGTCTGGGGATATTTATTTACTTATATATATTTGAGAACGACTGATAGGTACATTTAGCCGTGCCTATCGGCTCAATAATCAATCATCGGCTATTAATAATCTTGTAATGCTTGTGCTAGGAGTGGTACGTCGATAGTTTAATGGCAAGCATGGGGATCGAACCCGGAACCTCTCAGCTACGAGGACGGCCCCTCTAACCACTAGGCTATTGACGCTTCAAACAACTCGAGAAATCTTAACATTACAGCGCTTCACATTATTCTGAAATCAAACACCAGGAGGCTATAGCATTCGTTAAATTATCTTTCTTATTCTTTTTGAAGGTACCTGTGTGATACCAAGCATGAATAAAGAATCAGAATAAAGAGTTGACAAAATCTGTCATATCTTTTCATGCTTCCTGTGTCACGGATTACAGGACATCTAAAGCCCTTTGAAAATCGTTAACGTCGTTATATAACATCGGTTGTGCCTGACGGAAGCAATCATCCATGTAATCAATGGCTACATATTTCAAGGATGCAGTAACATGAGGTGTGCTTTGCAATAACTACAGCGAGAGGTTGAGATAGCAATGGCTTGTATGTATAAAACGCGAATTGTGACAAATTAAAGGACAAAATGAAATATTATGCGGACTTATTGTTTTCTTATATTTACGCGAATACTACACATTGAAACAAAACTATACATAAATTAAACATAACAAATTAACATAAATTAAATAAACGCGATAAAATCCGAAAAATAGTTTTATTTCAATTATGCGGACTTGTTTAAATTTGGCGTTAATTAATAAGCAACAGTAAATTAACTACTAATTAACCACATACGAATATGCATTTACCAAGTAGCCGAATATCCATATTTAATTATTTGAACAATGCCATTTCGTATTTCATTTAAAAATAATAATCAAACATCTCTAACATTCATATTCCAATGGATGTGTTCTTCTCAAAAAAAGTTTATAATTAAACTCTTAAAATGAATTGGTGATACAATAAAAGCAGAAACTGTCACGAAATAAGCTGCATATGATCACTAAACAATAATAAAATTGTCTTTTTCAGATTCTATATTTCTAATATAATGATCTGTTTATTACCTACCTAGGTAACCGTACCCATTTCTTTGTCACGTAAAATCTCAATAAGCTTCTTTATACACGCTTTGTTAATTACGATAATCGTTATCTAGTCTACGCAGGGATCGTTCTAGAGTCTACGTAATAACGTTAAAATAATGAACTACAGAACCTTTAAACTAGTCAAGTTTTGAGATATCACCATGAAAGCAGACGATAAAATAGGTCGATTATATTTCATAATCGCCTTTATTTAGTACGCTATAAGTATATTTTTTGAGTAACCCACGACCTCTGTTATTGAAATGATATCAAATAACATTGTATCTACAAGCAACCCGACACCACCGGCCGTTGCCTCGCAACACAATAACACTTACTGGACAGACAATGTAGAAATGCAAGCTTATAACGAGGTTCTCCTGAGATCTAGTTGCATTTTTTGACTGACCATCTGGAGCGTACGTCAGCTATATCAGTCTCATCTATATTCAGATACCTCGTTCTATGAAGCTACAGTGTGCACAGGACTTCTCAATTCAAAAATTAAAACCATTCACTCCGCCCTCAGATAGGCCCAGAAGTCATAAAAATACAAGCCACCCTTTTACGGGACAAAATGTTGGGAAGTGCCGCCGTCAAGCAGCTTCGTGAGTTGTTATAACGTTACAGGGTAATCTAAAGTTTCGGTTACCACAGTGTGGGCGGGGGCGGGGATTCGCCGTGCCATTAACCCCCGCTTGGCGTACCCGAGAAGAGCCAAGGTAACAAAAACAAACCGCGGCTGGCTCCTACATTCGACCAAGAGTGCATCTGTTTCTGTTCGAAATCTAAGAAAAAAAAAAAAGTTTACTAATACGAATATTTCGTTGGTTAACCATATGGTAATAACCGCCCGTATTGTAATGATTTATCTCATGACTAGCTGAGCCCGCGACTTTGTCCGCGTGGAATTTTGATCCTTTCTTAGGGGATGTCTACGTCATAGTAGCTTTATGTATGCAAAGTCTAAGCCCGATCGGTTTAAAATTTACAAAGTTTCACACAAACTTTCACCCCCTATTTTATCACCTTGGGGGTAGAATTAATCAAAATCCTTCCTTAGCGGATGCCTACGTCATAACATCTACCTGCATGCCAAATCTCAGCCCGATCCGTCCAGTGGTTTGGGCTGTGCGTTGATAGATCACTATGTCAGTCAGTCAGTCAGTCACCTTTGAGTTATATATATTTAGATTAGGCATTTCTCGTGATAGTTTTAAAAAAAATACCTGCTTTTCTAATTCAAATGATCTAGAATGATCCGCTCTTTCAAAAATATGGGAATAACATTTGTTTAGGGACTCTTTTAATTCTGTTTGAAAGTAAATATTTCAAGAGATGATTGTGTCTATTATGAATTGATATGGACTCTCTACTTACCTACTGCATTTCCATAGTTTTTTTTTGCAATTGATGTTGTCATGATTTCTTTGAGTTCACTTTCGTTGTTAACTCAATTCTTAAACAGTTAATTTAATTGATATAAACCTAACGTTACTAAATATAACGCTGTTCCCGATGAGCTCCCGAGATAGTTTGCAAACTATTTCCGGGAACTCCTCACGTAGGGGATGCTAAAAAATCGCTTGTTTCTGAACAAATTTCCGCAAACATCGTTGCCGCGATTGGCTTCGAACGACGGTCCTCTAAATTAAGTTACATCTAGGTATCTGGCTAAGTTTCGTCCTGGCTCTCGATAAGTCTAGGGATGAGGGTAATTTCAGTTTAACGACTATTAGTAGACTTTCTAGTCAGAAATATAATGTAGTATCTATGTAAAGCAACAGACAAGCATTGATTGTTGTGGATAATTCTATTAAGAATATGAATTATGATTTGATTTGTGTGCTCTTGATGAATAATTGACGTTTGACAGTCTAATTTTATTTTAATTATAATATTTTAATTATGTACTACGCCTTGATTTAATTTGGAAGATGGGTTTATTCCAAAGAATTTGTAATAAATTATTACAAATTCTTTGTATTATTACAAATTCTTAGGTTTATTCTGTGTAATCTCTATTGTAAGATTGCTCATGTTGCAATGACATATAAAACCAATATAACTGGGTCTTTCATATTGTGATACTTATACCTACGCAAAAAAAAACCCTACAATTTATCTGTTTATCTACCGTAATACGCCTAAATTTGTACAATTGTAAAACAGTTTAAACTTGTCTGAGCCTTTTTAAAAGAAGTTATTTCTTTCTAATAAATATATAAGGACTACGTCAAAACGCTGCTGTAAAATTTGTGTTCCTGTACATTTTGCTACATAATTTATACATGGATGAGCCGTGCACTTCAATTTCAATGGCGGGGAGCGAGCTGACTTTTTGCGATCCGTATTTTTCAGCTTTTAGAACGCTATAGTATGCTAATAAGCCTCTCTGTGAATAGTATGAAGGAAGTGTACTTTTTATTTTCACTGCATCTCTCTTCAGATCATGTTTATTAATTGGCCAAGCCGAGGCAAAAGCACTCATGACAGAATCTCCATAACAAGTGAGCGTACTACTACCTAAGATCTGTAAATCAATAGACCACGTGACTTATGTAATTTAAATACATTAAAAAACAACAAGAATGATCGCGCACAACATGCTTATAATAACGTATTTATTATAATTATGCGTGCTGTGCGCGATCATTCTGTGATGTGAATAATAATAATTTTAGCCCTTTTGACGTCCCACTCCTGGGCACGGGCCTCCCCTCAACATGAGGGGGATTCAGGCCACAATCCACCACGCTGGCCCAGTGCGGGTTGGCGGATTTCACATTTCTTTCGAAAATTGGTTAAATCTTCTAAGACATACAGGTTTCATCACGATGTTTTCCTTCACCGTAAGCAAGTGATAATCATATAGAAATTATGATTCGCACATAGATTTCGAAAAATCCAGAGGTTCGAGCCGGGGTTTGAACCCGAGACCTGGTAGCCCGCAAGACGCGTGCTTAACCAATCGGCTATCACTGATGTATATGAATGCTATGTGTGATGTGATCGGATGTCGAAATATGCTATGTTTCACCAGGATTGTAGGACATTACTGAATACTTTTTTTTTACAAAATTTAATCCTCCTTCTTTGGTTCTACTTTGAACCCAGGACCTGGTGTCCTGGTGGTAAAATTTTGTTTGCCCCAATGATGTGAAAATTAAACCAGAACACCGCAGTGAACTCAAATGTCACATTTTATGAAAAAGACTTTATGTTACTCAAATAAACGTAGATAAGACGTGAAATCACCCGGGGTGTGTAATCACGTGGATCTTAAACAACAGAGCGCAACGTTTGTCGCATAATAGCCTTTATTGTGTCACATTTCACGTCGTGTAAACGTGACGGAGCGGGCACAATAACGCGTACACCCATGCTGTAATGGCGACCGTCTCTCTGATTTATACGTATTTCTTTTATGTGCCTACCAAATGGCTTTATACGTGGAATATTTCTTATTCCGCAGCAGCCACAAGTCAGTATGGTCGGGCCTAAGTGAGTTACGGTGGAGGCAATGCTTTTAAATTAAATTCAGTTTAAACTTAGAAGCGCTTAGGATGTAATAATAGGGTTGATTCGAACCATTTCCGACTAAATTTATTTGCGGAGTGTTACAAACAAATTGTCCTTTTTTTGTATATTACAAACTTTACGCCGATTGTGAGAGGGTGGTACTGCCTTTGGCTACAACTTGGCTATACTACCGTCTTTCCCCTGGTAAGCGACTGGCGATAAAAAAGACATGTAAAAAGACAAGCCCGCTGAGTTTCTTGCCGGATCTTCTCAGTCGAGGTCGCGTTCCGATCCGGTTGTAGATATAAGAAAAAATATGTAAAATTGACAATTTGTAAGTGCCCCCGTAGGTCTAAACAAAAAAAATATAGGTCCCCTATATCCAATTTTTATGCCTCGGCCAATTCGTACAATAATAATACTGCGGTATTATGCATTCCTCTGATTGGGCCAACTTGCAGTGATTTCAATAAATATACAGCATGCAATAAAGAAACAATAATACAACTGCAGACGTCCAATTTGTCCGAAGGTTCAAAATAAATTGGTTTCCCTGTAAAACTCGACAGTGGAAATTAATTTGGTGGTAGGTACGTGAAAATTTCAGATTTCCCACATTAAATTAAATGAGAATGAAATTAATAGGCCTCGTGTTCCTCCCCTCTAGTTGACAACAGCACAATATATCAAGCGTGAATAGCAAGCTCACGCGACGGAGATAAGGGGCATGGAACAAAAGGGTTCCATAAATCGTTATTAACTACAGTTTCCTGGGCCCTTGTTCAGGTCGAGTGTGTACGCTGATACTACAACTAGCGACGTGTCAGCCTTTGTAGGAAAACATACAGTTGTCATCGGGTAAGATCGGTCATGTTCGTAATGAATGGAAGATGATGGAAATCTGATTGGAAGTGACTCGGATGAATGTTGGTCAAGGAAAAATATTCCAGAAATTAATCATTTCAGACTGGGCGAATAGGTGCAATTTTTGTTATATAATAAAGTCGGTATAATAGCGGACTGGTTGCCTAATGTTAAGCAGTTACCGTAGTCTATAGATGCTTGCAATACCCATGGCATCGCTCGCACGTTGCTGAAGGAGAGTGGGAATTCGGATAGATGGTGGCTTCCGGCTCTCCCACTCATCGTACGAAACACAGCTATCATAGCTACTTCACACCGATCTTGGCTACAGGTTGACTCTACCATCATAAAAGGCCATAGGTATATCAATAATAGTACTCTATCAAAACCTCTACACATTACAACAAAATGAATTGATTACATTACAAATTGAATTGATCACGCACATTCTTAAGAATGTTTTACACGTACCCGCAATATCAATTTCGAGCTGAGAATATCGCTCTATATTCCGAAGTAAATGATGTAAAAACAGTAGATGGGGGAACGTAACATAATTTCCCGCGTACCGACGACGTTCGGATAAATCTAATGTAAATATCTAGCGGAGTTAGGTGCGTGGAACAGGTACGGGAACAAAAGGAACTTAATTATGAATATATATTAGGATTATTTCCAGTGATAGCCGATTGGTTAAGCACGCGTCTTGCGGGCTACCAGGTCTCGGGTTCAAACCCCGGCTCATACCTCTGGATTTTTCGAAATCTATGTGCGAATCATAATTTCTATATGATTATCACTTGCTTACGGTGAAGGAAAACATCGTGAGGAAACCTGCATGTCTTAGAAGATTTATCCAATTTTCTAATGACATGTGAAATCCGCCAACCCGCACTGGGCCAGCGTGGTGGATTATGGCCTGAATCCTCCTCGTGTTGAGGGGAGGCCCGTGCCCAGGAGTGGGACGTCAAAAAGGGCTAAAATTATTATGATTATTATATAGCTTCCGCGTCATGTTTTATAACCAATATACTTATATGATCTGCATTCTAAAGCCTACTGTAAACATCCCAAGAGCGACAGGTTGACGACGATAGGGTCGCTACCAGTTTATAAATTACTTTGTATGTGATCTCGTATAAAAATTGATGACGCGATTCGTCAATTTTGACGTATTTCGAGTCAAGCGAGCTGCGACTCTGGCGAGCGGTTAACAGTTGGCTCCCCTGGTTGAAAAATCACTTTGAAAATTGAGATTTGTTTCTCACTCAAACTCTAACTCAAAATAGTTTTTATTCATTCAATAGTCAGAATCAACCACCGGTTCGGAACGCTGCTTTGCGCTCTGTGACCTGACCGAGATAAGCGACGAAGAGATTATCTTACCATCAAAACTCGATACAATGATCATCAATCCTGTCCTTGTATGATAAGTAGTCACTTATATTGTCGATTACTCTTCATTATTGTACCTCATCCGTGCTTACACTGATTTATACCGAGGCGAGGGTAATTGAAGCATTATTTTGAGGTAGGCGGTTTGTTATAATGGTTAATGACTCGTTCTAATTCTCTGCGGCTCCCGGGTTTGCTAAGTTTTACATCGAAGCGCCCTGGGGCTTGGGAGAGGAGGACGGCTGCATCCGTAATGAGGAAAACGTGGAAAAATTTTAACTTTACCGTCTGCAGTTTAGCTGTATATACTTGTACTGCGCATAGCTGGAATAAATTATTTTTACTTCATGTAATTTGGCTTATTTTTGAGGCCCTTTGCCCAGCAGTGGGATAAAATATAAATGAATGAGGAAAAAAAATATAAAAAAATAATTAATAATAATGATAAGGCTTAAATAAATAAATAAATAAATTTGGCTTATTTAATTTTATCGTTATTAAAGTTAGACTATTAAGGATATTTTATATATAAAACCCCGATTCGTCGAGGGTCCAACCTCGACGTCATTATTGGTCACCATTGTCGATCCTAGTTTACAGGAGTTACAGTGGTGGGAGTGTGTGGCGAGACCAGTCCAACCCCGATTCATATCTCTTGAAATCGGAATCTATTTCGATAATAAAATAGTTTAAAAAAGCGTTTTTAAGGTACCAGCCGTTTTAAAAACCGCTTGGCGCCGCGATTAGAGCGTAGGCCGCTTGGCTCACTGCACCGAGTATTTGCGGGTTTGTATCCCGCGGGGTAAATTTCGGTAATGGCCTTATCATAATTTGCGCAGGTGTTACTGAGGTCGTCCCCAGTCCATTGTACGGTGCCTATAGAACCATTACCATAGCGTTGTTTAGTTTGGAACCATGTAGTTGGTGTGTCAGTCTGGTGATATCTATTATTTCTACGAATATTCAGTTAAGCAATGCAACTTTGCGCTACGTTAGTAGTTTCCCAGGCGTAGTTTCCAAATAAAGGCATCACCATTCCAAACAATTACACCCACTGTTAACACGATACCCGGCCTGAAGGCTTGTTAATTTTATTTCGTCGGTCGCGTGCCTATTCTGACGCTGTATTATTCAAATTTGATAGCAAAACATATTTCATGACGAAGCCGAGCTTTCTAGGTCAAGCGATATAAGCCAGATGATGATGCTATTCTTCAGTGAAATGGATGGGAATAAGTGGGTTCACTGTATAATGAAAACTCGACTTAACATAACAAAGGCATGGAGATTGTGTAATGTATATTTCATTACTCATACTCTGAAAGTAGGTCTGAAGTTGCCTGAGGAGCGGGTTGAAAGTAATACTTTTCCGGCCCGGGAGTTTCGCTTTCAACTGACAGCTGTCAAATTATAAAAGAAAACTAGTTCAATTTTCAGATTTCTATGGAACCATGTTCAAACTTTTTCTACAGTCACTCAATTACAGCACGATGTAAAATTTAAATAACATAAAGTTAAGTATTAATTAAAGAATATATATTGTTTTCTTATATTTACGCGAATACTACACATTGAAATAAAACTATTTTTCGGATTTTATCGCGTTTATTTAATTTATGTTCCCGACGTTTCGGCTGCTTTACAGCAGCCATGGTCACGGGGGGACTGAGGTGTTAGACGTCCTGATGTCATAGTTAGTAACTGGGTACCCTCATATTAAGTTGTTGTTTGCGGTCCGATCCACGCAGAAAGTGCTCACAGTGTCTCGAGGTCTTGCAATGGTACACTTGGTTTTGGATTTAATTATATTAATTACTGGATCCCAAGTTGGTGGTAGCACCCAGCCATCTTCCCTATTGAAATTAGGATGTTTTTTAATTTCAATGGCCTCACGTATCATCCTTGGTCGGAATCGGTGTTCTTTTGCGAGGATCTGTGGATTATCAAATCTGATATAATGGCGGGTGCGGTCCTGTACATGTTCACAGATTGCAGACTTCGTGGAGCGCCGGTGTTTCACGTCAGCTATATGTTCTTTTACGCGGGTTTTAACTGATCTTTTAGTTTGCCCTATGTAGGAGAGCCCACATTCACAGTCGAGTTTGTATACCCCTGCATCTTGTAGAGGAATGTGACACTTGACAGGTGGTAAGAACTGACTAATCTTCTTTGGTGGCTTGAAATAAGTTTTGATTGAAGCACGTTTCAAGATGTAGCCAATCTTGTCTGTGACACCTCTTATATATGGTAGTACAGCAGGTAGACGCTCGACTGTGGCTGGTTTCACTCGGTCACTGTGATGGAGGCGCGGGATCCGAAGCTTGTTGTCATGCAATACTTGCTTGACGTGACGGATCTCGGCAGCCAGGTGTTGTACCGTGGGTAAATCTTTGTTTCAGAGAGCACAAGGGATCTGTGATGAGCAACACCTGGCTGCCGAGATCCGTCACGTCAAGCAAGTATTGCATGACAACAAGCTTCGGATCCCGCGCCTCCATCACAGTGACCGAGTGAAACCAGCCACAGTCGAGCGTCTACCTGCTGTACTACCATATATAAGAGGTGTCACAGACAAGATTGGCTACATATTGAAACGTGCTTCAATCAAAACTTATTTCAAGCCACCAAAGAAGATTAGTCAGTTCTTACCACCTGTCAAGTGTCACATTCCTCTACAAGATGCAGGGGTATACAAACTCGACTGTGAATGTGGGCTCTCCTACATAGGGCAAACTAAAAGATCAGTTAAAACCCGCGTAAAAGAACATATAGCTGACGTGAAACACCGGCGCTCCACGAAGTCTGCAATCTGTGAACATGTACAGGACCGCACCCGCCATTATATCAGATTTGATAATCCACAGATCCTCGCAAAAGAACACCGATTCCGACCAAGGATGATACGTGAGGCCATTGAAATTAAAAAACATCCTAATTTCAATAGTGAAGATGGCTGGGTGCTACCACCAACTTGGGATCCAGTAATTAATATAATTAAATCCAAAACCAAGTGTACCATTGCAAGACCTCGAGACACTGTGAGCACTTTCTGCGTGGATCGGACCGCAAACAACAACTTAATATGAGGGTACCCAGTTACTAACTATGACATCAGGACGTCTAACACCTCAGTCCCCCCGTGACCATGGCTGCTGTAAAGCAGCCGAAACGTCGGGAACATAAAATAAATAAACGCGATAAAATCCGAAAAATAGTTTTATTTCAATAAAGAATATATATTTTGAAATGACTTAATTATAATTTAGTTTCAACAATTTCTTTAAAATAACATAGATTTGGGCAAAATATTTAAAGATGAAAATGAAAAATAATGGCTAAATAATGAAGTTGGCCGGCCTACGAAAAAAAAAAACAAAATAGGCGGCAATCCGATCTTTTTTTTTTCGAGTTGTAGAGTATTGTTCATACTTCCTTGTATTATTTCTTTAGCCAATTCCTGTTTTTATTTTTACTTTCCTTGTATTCGTAATGAAAAGCACAGTGTTTACCTCGGGTGAAAGACTTATTTTGTCCCTCGAACTATTAGCGCCCTCGCTGCGCTCGGGCGCCAAACCCCGTCTCGGGAAAAATAAGTCACTTTCACCACTCGTGTAACAATTTACTATTGCAAGATATAGTAGCTTATGGTCCATTGAAATGCTTGCATATCATGTAAAAAACAATGCATAATATCTAATGAGAAATAGGTTAGTACTAGGATACATTAAAATTATTTACTATTATTCTGCATCTAAAGACGAAATAACGATTCTTATTCAAATCCAAACACGGAATTAATACGAAACACAAACATTCAAATAAATGAGTTTCGCACAAAAAAACGATTATTCCGCCGTTTTAAGCAATTGATTGAAGTCCGAATCGAATAGACACTTGGTGAAACGGTAAAGTGGGGATTTCTCCTTATAATCTTCCTGTCTGGAAATTGAAAGTCGTATATAAAGACGGGCCCCTTTGCGATGGAGCCTGTTTTGCTTTTATGTCGCCGCCGGCTCGAGGGATTTTTTATAAATACTTGCCTACTTTATCGATGCTTCATATTTTTTATGTTATCCTGGTATTATCGGAATTCACATTTTATAAATAGCCCCTACCCTAGGATTCATTATAATACGATTTTAGTGTAGAATCAAATTGTTGTGGTAATTAATAATCATGGGTTAAAGTATTTCATTAAAATACCAGAATATTTCCGTAGCTTCATATTTAAATAGGGCTCGAATAGAAAATCTATGTATTAAATATGCATGCACTCAACCCAAAAATAAAGATGACCTACATTAGAAAATATTACCACTCACGATATATACGATACTGGTTTTCCTCTATCGAAACCGATGCCACAAAAATTGGAGGCCGCCTGAAAATCTGAGAAAATAAGCAGCTACATCTGAAAGCGAGTCAAACTGCTTTTATCCGGTTGCCTAATGGTTTGTAAAATTTGTACGAGAACCACGACTGCGGCGCGGCGGCCGTAGTATAAGTACCCACCTTCGTAGCTCGTAGCGCTACGCTGAAGTGGGGTTGCCCGTTACAGCGTAGCAATGCCTAATAAAATTGGCCGCTACGAATGTTGCTACGTGAGTGTAGTGAAAAGTGAATGGAAACACTTAAGCTGCGAAAGTGTAATTAGGTGTAGGTTATTTTTATGCCGCAGTCGGTAGTTTCATTTGTAACCCTTATGGCCGTATAAATAAGATATTTTAAATGTATTTTTCTTATGGCAATTCTTGGGAAATTTAGGAAAAGTACTTTAATAATTATTACAAGTATTTTTAGTACTATATATAGGAAAATAATTTTGTATTATTTGTTATTTGAAGACCTGTTTACTGTGACCTGTTAGGTGTCTAAAAGCTATAACCGTGGAGTAATAACAGCTATAAATAAGAACGAAATTAATATAAGCCCCAACCAAGAGACGTCCTATAATAAATTACAATTTTATGGATCGTAATTAATGTGAAGTAGGTATTTGGCTTTCATATAGTTTCCTTAACAAATAAAACAGTTGAATCATTGAGTGTTTTATTAGGTTTTGAATGTTAATACTAGTTTTATTTAGGTACTCTGTTTGAATTTGTGTTTCTACTAAACTAACTCAGCTTAATATATGAAATTATTTCACGTTATAAAGGGCACATTAAATAGCTATCTGATAGATTCCTGTTAAACAAAGGAACATACCGAAAATAAATCAAGTCCAATTAAATAAAATATTGAAATAAAAATCTATCTTCAGGGCGACTGTCTAATTGGCCGTGCTATGAAGCGAGCCCGGCCGCTTCGACCTATAGGATTGCTTCATTGCCTATCAACTTGAGCTAAACTGGGTGCAGCTCACGAAATGAAGTGATCCTATTGGTCGAAGCGGGCGGCCTGCTTCATAGCACAGCCGGTCACCCTTAATGTATGCAATATTTTACCATCACAATGTATCGCTCGAAATTCATTCCTTACGAATTTCTCTTTGAAGCGTGGTATCACGTTCGATCTCATTTGGATTTCAAATTTTGCATGGATAAATCGTTTAATCCCGTTGGGTCGATATGGCATTGTGAACATGGCGGCGTTAGGAATCACGTTTTGTATCCGTATAATTAAAGGGAGGAATGTCTTTAACTCCGTTCAAATATATGTGTTATCTGTCTATGTTGGTATGTTGAGTATGCAATGTCTTGTTATTTTTCACACATTTTCCGCGCGTGTGGGTAGAAGTCTTAACACCCGATAGCGCAATGTCATTAACTCACGGACGGATGGATCCATTTCGTCGTGAATTTTTTTTGTTTGATACTCGATAGTATCTTTGAGATGATTATTATCTTTGGGACCGTTTTCTGACTTAAATTCATAACATTACAGGTTGACAATCCCTTGATTGACTTAATTTTCTTGAAAGACAGTCGTCTTGCAGTAATCTATTACGTGAGGTATCAACATCAACATTATATTCTGACGTTAATTTATTAGATAACCTAACCTCTCCGAGACCTCTACGTTATGAACGACAACACTATTAGATGACAATATTAACTAGGTAAATGTCATATCCATATAATATTATGCTTCAATTAATAGATAGGAAGGTGTGTGAAATAATAGAGAGTGAAATTTGTGGGCTTTTTAAAGACCTATGCGAGTGTGTTAGGTACCGAATAATCAGCTATCTAAACAGTTTATAAATTATTGTTAAAACACGTGTATTTTTTATTAATATAATATTCTTGTATATTTGTTTGCATTTATTTATATACTATTAACTTTAGTGTACTTAAATACGTAATTTATATATCATGTATATAAAAAAACGCAAAAAAATATGTTACGGAGAAGTATGCCGCTCCTGAAACGTGAATATGTTGCGGCTGTTACGTTTTACTGAGGCTGTAAAGAAAAGGTTCGTTTACGTTTAGTTTTACTCGAGAGGTTATCTCTGAGATGCTACCCGCTTCACATAAATACTTATGTAGGTACCTAGCTATATGTATGTGTGGTTGTATTAGATACATAACTCTATATAAAGCGAAAAAAGTATTTAATAACTATTCCATTGCCGTTGTACATAAAAGTTAAATGGAAAAATGTTGACAACACATGTCTGTAGCATTTGTCTTTCACCTATATTTATGAGGAACTAGAAAAAAATATGAAAAGGCTGGGACCTAAAAAGCAATCGCGCTCAACATTTTCGGACGATGCATTTTTTGCGTCTAAAAATTGCAAGAGTTTCGCTATTGTTATGGAAAATGATACGGAAACGTGAGTTCGCGGACTTTTCACGCTCCTGTAGACGTGAAATGAGTTTCCTACTTTTAAAACATTCCTCGCAAACTGCGCACTTGTTCGACTTACATTATAAACATTTGCGACTTAAAAATTCGTTTTAAATACTTTTGTTTTGGGACTTTGTATCGTCAGGTGGTGCTGTTCATCGTAAGCCAGTAACTAATGATCTGATTTTTTATGTTTGTTTTTTTATTTTATAGGTACCACAAACAAACCTTTAATAAAACTATTTTCACTTTTAAGCGTTCAATATAACTTAAGAGAACGCCTCAACTAAATAAACGATTTGGTTTCGAGTTTACTATAATAAATGTTTTTAAAATCATTTTGGAAAAAAAAGACAAGTAATTCAGTTGACTTTTTATTACTTAAAGCGCTGCGCAAACGGAGACACTTTTGCCGTTGTCATAACCCGTTGGTGCAGCATTCAGTAAAGGTAACCGTAACGACGATTTTCTATGATTGTGTCCAGTGTCGGTATCCTTACAACTTTTACTGTTACACTTTCTTAAGTGTATCTACGTGTGCGCAACGCCTTAGGATCATCTAACCTACTCGTACTTATTTCATCAGCCCCCAAAATAACACCTAACCAAACATTGCCGTCACATTTCGGTAACCATGGATGTTTATCTCGTTTACCATCTCAGGGATTTAAATTGGATGTACATAGATGGCGTGTAAAGGTTCCTTATCGTAATTACTTTTAGTCACTGTTTACATTCGTTCGCAGAATAAACGATCGGCGATGTTATCAGGCAGACCCGCGTAGGATTAGACGTCCGTCGTCTGCATAATAAATTGGAATCAATACACTGTCGTTGTTCGACTGACTGGCTTGTTTATTATACGGATCTCGCTATCTCCGAAATGTATTGGACCTTTAATGAGAATAGCGTCTTTGTTATAGCATATTATTGTTTCTTTAAGTGTATCTTATTAATAAGGATATTTGATACTCAGTTTATTGGACTGATTTAGGGCCTGTGTATTGCTATATTTTTGTACCATAAAGCGGTGTAATCGAGATTTAACAAACATGGTAGATCCTGAGTTAATTAATGACATACAATAAATTGACTACTGTAATGTTTATGTATCGAAGGTTTTTGCAATTTAAACCAAGAATAGGACTCAAATAATTAAATCATTTTATCAAATAAAAGTATAAAAGATCCCAAAAACGTTAATTTTAACTTGCTTTTATCCTAAGACACAGGAAGGTTTTTGAAAGGTTTCAATGGATTTTATTTAAATGAATATACAACTCTTTCAGTAGCTCTAAAACCTTTTGCAAACGAATGTTATTTTTTGCAACTTCAATGCGCGTTGACAACATTGTTTTTCGTGATGTAAATTATTACGGATTAGGTAGTACCTGCATTTTTCAAAATAATACCTAACTTTATAGACATACAATTAAAATTGCAATATAATAATAATAATAATATTTATTTATTTTTTAAATAATAAGCTGTCTCTAAAGGTTGCAGCCAGCACTCATAATAGTATTAAACTGTGCTATGAGTGCTGGCTTTCATCAAAATATAGTACATACAGGTTTTATATTATATAAGAAAATTAAGTTAAGAGGATATGATAACTAATATAAATTAATACAGTAATAAATATGAATTAATACAGTAGTAAAAATATCGCGTGCGGGCGCCACATTCGATACTCATTGTTCGAAAAATTTGCAAGATGACGTCAGAGAATATGATGCAGATTCAGACGATCTGGGTCGATCGATCATTTTAAAAGCCGAACCTTGATAGAAGTTTAACAAAATAGAAGAAACACGACACTGTAGCTATAATAACCACATTAAGGTACCTCACACAGTGACTACACAATAGGTATGTATTGTAAAAAATAAGCACCTAGATATATTTTCTTCAGCCCGTGTGTCTACGTGACGTGAGAACCTAAGTTCATAAAGGGCGGGTGTTTGCGCGTAATGTGTGCGGCAAATAATAAAACTTATTTAATGTTGGCACGGCCTATTATTGGCGATAGAAGTTTCCCTCGTAATGAAATAATGCCGAGGAATCTTTAGTTGCGAAGTATTTCTGCCAACATTGATTGGCGGTTGGATTCTTAGGTACATATTTCTTTATAGTTTAAATTATGGTGTAAATACTGATGTGACATTTCCATGAATTCTATAAAGATAGGAGTACTCAATGGGCACTGTCCATTCGAACATTCTGGAGTGAGCACTGAAATTAAAATGAGTAAGTATTTATAATTTCTGCATTAAAATACCCGACAAAATGGATGACACGCATTCATTATTAAATTACCTAGGAATTCTCCATGCAACAAGATACAATGTTACTATACTAACTAGTTCAGCTTTTATAAGTCACAGAACTTTCTAAATCACATCCATAGGTAAATAGGGTCAGTGCGACAATTTGTGTATTTCCCAAATAAAAATGCGAAATAAATATTTCAATTCAATTGTTTGCATCTGTATACAGATGAGGGTTATTGTTTCCATCTGTAGACGCGAGCTGAGGCTGGGTGGGCGTTCAGAGGCCGACATTGATAAATGCTTCATTTATCCGCCAGTGCAACCCTAACCTTTCAAATGCTCCAATTTGAGCCTAGTACAGAGGGCTGTTTTTTAAATCTCTTAAATTAACGTTTTACCATTGTTTTTATTGTCAAAAATCACTGTACAGGTTACAATTAACAGTTTTTTATGATTATAGTTATGATAAAGGAGAGTACCTCCTTAAAAATCCTACCTTAGAAGTTATAATGCCAGATTCGAGTCTCTAAGACCTCAGATAAGTTAAGGAAAAATATGTACATATCACCAAGACTTGTCCAGCTTAGGTCTTAAAACCGTTTCTAAAAAGGTTTCTTACGACGTATGGAACCCCAGCCAGTAACGATAGCGTTACCCATTACCCATTATATATATATGTGTTGCCCATTATTGTTTAATTATTGGTTGCCATCCTCTCTGAGGTTTTCCTTGTGCTGGGATTTCTGTGGACGAAACACGGGCGAACCCTTTGAATTACATGATTATTCGCCGGCTTTTTGTCTTCACACATAATATGGTGGTGCGTATATTTTTAATTTTGTCGGAACCCTTGTGCGATATTATTAATAATTGGTTTTATGTTTACAGGATACATTAATATTCAATTAACAATGTTTTTGTTTTACTTTCAGGTAAGTGTCTGTCTGTCATGCAGATAAAGAACATTTTACTGTGCAGCTATTGTTCACAGGCAAGTATCTTGAATACAAGACGATATAAAGTATTTCTAATGTTGTTTAAGTCAAACCAATTTTGTAAGATACTGTAAAAATAACGCAAAAATGTCGTGAACGGGCTTATACCTAGCTTTTAACGATTACCTGCTAAAACATACTGGCCAGACGAGATAAATAGCGTAAAAATGTAATTGTGAAAACTCAAGTAGCGGCCATAAATTATGTGGCAACAGCTAAAACAAAGTACGAAGCAACACGAGTGGCCACCAGGGACGTATCGAGACGAGGAGCCTACCCTTCGCGTTTATTTATTGTTTATTTTTAACGTTCCGTAACGGGAACCGGAACACACTGGACATATATGGAATATGATAGATTTATAAACAAGGCAGGATTGCAATATTCTTTTTTTTAAATCTCCTTTTTGTGTGATGCGAGCAAGTGAAGCCTGTTAAAATCCACCAATAGCATATTATTATCTATATTTTATATTTTGTAAAAACGGTGGTCGGAACTATTACCAGCACACCGTATATATCTCTCTATCTTTATTTATTTGGTAAACCGAGACAAAATTTATATTTTTTCACATTTTGTCATGTCACAGCCGACCGGTAAAGTATACCTTGTAAAAGAAAATGGTCATCGGGGATAAGAAATGTTTGTACATACTGACAAGAATAAATGAGCGAGAATTCTAATGTAATATCCAGAATATGTATTTTTGAACGGCACCGTCGATTCACGACTAGACAGGATTATATTAAATTTACCTACATCAAAAAGTTTGAACAAGTATAATTATATTCGAAATATTATCATTTTCAAACAAAAGTAGTCAGGTACGATTTTATTTTCACCTTCGTTAAAATTTATTTGTAGGCACCGAATCTCTAGATGAGGCTGGTGCGTTTAATTGAAATGGAGCTGCGATAGACACGTCGCGTTGAAAATAAAATTGTATTTATATTTTATTAAAATTTAAAATCAAAACCACGTTCTAGAGTCTAGAGCGAAGCTTAGATGTTAAATATTTTATCAAATTTGAAATGGTTCGAGTTATTTTTAGTATTTATTGACTGTAGGGTTGTCTTACCTATGAAAAAGATATCAAGACTCATTTTAAAGGTAGCAAGAACATGATCCTACTAATATTATAAATGCGAAAGTTTGTGAGTGTGGATGTATGTTTGTTACTCGCGCAAAAACTACTGAACGGATTTGGATGAAATTGGCAACACAGATAGTTTATAACCTGGATTAACACATAGAATACTTTACTTAAGTCTACGCGAACGAAGTCGCGGGCAGACACTAGTATTAGAATAAATGGTAAAATACAACATAAGTTTTAGATAAAAATCAATCATCATCCCTGCAACATTAAAGTACCTCTGTACATTGAAACTCCGTTCTTGTCACGATATCGTTATGAAAATAATAGGTCTACATAGCATAGCAATAGAGTCTCGGATAGGATTAGCTGCGGCCATAAATAGGGATTAATAAGGTTTAATTACATAGCTCTTTTACCTCGAGTCCAATCCTATTTATATTTCAGATCACGTTTGTATGTGAACGGATCGCTGCGTACACAACTAATGAGTCTGCAAATAGCGGACCGAACTTCCGCCCATAGATTGTACCTTATATTCGTATCCGTATGTTTTACTTTTCTTAATAAACTTGGATTTCAGTTATACCTGGATACATGCCAGCCTAGCCTTTATTCTATTCCCCGTTATTGAAATTAAAATTCAATTTACAATGGTATTACAAATTGTTCTTGTTTTGAGAAATATTTTGTAACAAAATTATATTTTTTTAAAATTTGAAATGTTAAATTTTATAAATAGACGCATGGGCATATTTCGTAAAATGTCTATTTGTTTGTGTATAATTCTTGTATTTTTGGCAAGTAGGCTAGTCCTTATGTTACGAGTAGCCGCGCCCGAGCACAGTTATTATGTTCTGGCTACAGTCTATTTAATTATCGTATACCTCACTCTCGCTACCTCACTACCACACTCTTATGACATTTTCATTCATAAATAAATTCAAGTTGAAAACGAAATATTACACTTAATTAGGTACTTTAATAAACTACGAGGCGATACTCAAATGCCTAAAATACAAACTTTCAACATAACAGCCTCTTTTTATTACACTATTATCAGTTCCAAGGAAGCTCTTCAGATTAATTCATAAGAGGGTTTCTATTCAGCAGTTTCTCCAATGGCCCGTCTTCAAGCGTAGCAATAGTCATTAAGTATTCTATTAAATTGGATAGCCAGACGTGAGTGGAATTGTTAAAGCTCAGGGTCGACTATCAATAACCTTCAAAACTCGTATTACGTATCCTCTTACCATCCCTTATTGTGTTTTATGTAAATATTCTCGACCTTCGGCGAAAAATGCGTAGGCGGGAGAGCTTTCAATGTTACGTAGCTAGGAGCATGACTAGGAAATTCAATTCTGATATAGTGATGAGACCCTCACTAGAGAGCTGGATTTTTGAAGTGCTCATCACATTGGACCATTGTACCCACGCCACTCATCATTTTACTTATTGCTCTGTTGTTCAATCAATGCCTCGCGATTGGTCGTGAGATGCGAGGGAATGGTGAATTGTTGAGGAAGTGGTGAGTAAATAGCGATCCCTCATCGAGTGAGTGAGGAAAGTGAGTGTTAACTGAGTGGCAACGCTCTCGCGGCTCATTATTCCTCACCTCACCACAAATGAAGGGTCCCTCATGTACCTCAGTAACTTACTTAGTAGGAACAGTCCGCCCTCATCCTCGTATAAAATAGAAGATTTACCCATCACTATTCTGATGTATTCCACGTATAAACGGAGTGAGCCATCATTCTGATGTAACGCGCTTACTCAGACGGATAGTATTTCAAGGAGAGGCATTTCTTCGGATTCCCGTTAGCGTTTTATAGTGTCTATTTTGTAGTGTTTACCTTCCCGTTGCGAGAGTGATCATCGCGTTACAGGTTCAATTTACATTTGGAAACATAACAATGGATTTAGATTCGTATTAGTCACCCGTGATTGCTTATGGATGCGAAAATAATTGTCTCCTGCTATCAGTGGATATACAGTAGACAGTAGAATAGAGCTAACGGTATCAAGATAGCAAATCTTGACGGCTTGAAGTCCATTATTGTTGACGACGGCTTGGCGCAATAGTTCGAGCGTAGACCGCTCGGCCGCCCGGTTGCGGGTTCGATTCCCGCTGGGAAAATTTCGGATATGGCCTTTTCGTAATTTTCCTTGGCCTGGGTGTCACTGGGATCACCTCCAGTCCAGTGTACAGTACTATGGGTTACAAGCGTTGCTTAGTTTGGGACCATACAGTCGGTGTGCCAGTCTGGTGATATTTATTGATTTATTATTCTCGGATCATGAAGCGTTGATCAACAGTGTCTCGGCAGGTACGAAAAATAAAATCCCCAAAAATTGTAAAATTTCATAGAACAATGATAAAACTTAAACAGTTCAATAAAAGTGTGGTATCGCGTCACATATTCGGTGTAAATTAAACACCAGATGGCGCCTCCTCGACCTGAATAACGATGAGTCTCCCAAAACTGTTATAGTTTGAATAAAACTTTATATTATAATGTTATTGTCACAACTGAGTTCTATACCTACTAAAGTATGAAATTGCTTTTTTTCCTCAGCGTCGCTTACCAAACTCACTGGGAAGGATAAAAAGTATGATAATATAAAATGGTGAAGCACCAAGATTGTTCAAGTTGTGTATAATGTGTTTTCAGGTGTAATTTTTATGAAAAATAGGCGTCTAAAGTAACTTCGTGTTGTTAAAAGGGACATAACTTACGATTAAAGAAGTTACTTTTTCATTCTTGATGAGATTTTGTGACTGTTTTATTTAAAAAACTTATTTGGGAACTCCAGGAGTTTAGATGAATCATTTGTGGGCGACTTGAACATGCACCGTTTCATTTCACAATGGTTACTAAATCATTATAACTACTATTAAAAATTATTACAATATTTTATAAACAAAATAACGCACCAATAATGAAATGGAATAGAAGCACCGTTAATATAAATAACAATAAGAAATTGTTTCATGGAAAATCCAATTGAATCACTGATTCGCAAACCGTTTAACTAAAGGGGGTAGCAAGATTTGCACACTCATGTAACTCTCGGTCAGATTAAACTATGACACGCAACATTCACTAACAAGAAAATAGATTAGGTCCTTTTTGTTCGTATACGTCAACTACCCTTAACTACCCCAGCAAATTGCATTAATCATACAAGACTCGTTCCGTAAATATAAGCAGGGTCACAATGACCAAAATTCCTCGGCATCTCTACCATGGGTTTTACGCTCGTTGTTTGCTCTATGTACAAAATTTGCATGAAAAATTATACGCGATGATTTCAAAATCGTAGGCAATATTTTAATAAATGACTCTATATAATACGTGATTAATATTTTCGGTTCTAAAAATTTGCGTATCAATCGATTAAATATGACTGCTCGGGTAAGGTAGGTAACTATAAGTTACATTGATCATCAATAAAAAAATTATGTAGAGTCAATGTTTAAAATATTGCCAATGATTCCAATGTGCTGTGTAGCAAGTAGCGAATGTGAAACTCATGGTAGAGACACAGTTCAGTGTTGAGATTGTAAGTGGTTTAAGTGCGGATAACTTTGCGGTCAACCCCTATATTTTACAGGAATTGCCTAATAATAGCGCGTATGGCTCCGAGGCAGTGTCCCTGAGTGGTCGTGGCTTTGTTTCCTCAGGTAGAGTAAGCCCGTACAGTTTATTTTATGTTGACAATTTTTGTTTGATGAGAGTGAAGGTAATTGGGTTCGTAAGATATCTCTATCTAAAATCTGAAGTAAGACATCTATACAAATAAATAAAATTGGAGTGTCTGTTTGTAATATCAAAATAACACATTTTCACTAAATGCATATGGTAGCACATACGACACCTATAACAAAAACGCGATTTAAGATTTTTTTGTCTGTCTGTCTGTCTGTGTGTTTGTTCCGGGTAATCTCCGAAACGGCTGGACCGATTTTGGCGGGACTTTCACTGGCAGATAGCTGATGTTTTAAGGACTAGCTTACTTTAATTTTAGAAAAACAATTAGGGTTCCGCGTAAAAAAATAAAAACACATGAAATCATAGAGTATCTCCGAAACGGGTGGACCGATTTCGACGGAACTTTCACTGGTAGATAGCTGATGATATAAGCAGTAACTTAGGCTTATTTTAGAAAAACAAAACTTATAGAAATGGGTCCTGTCGCGCGGGCTCAGAACGCGGGAGCGGGCTTTTTTGTTAAGCTAAATTCCACGCGGACGAAGTTGCGGGCTCAGCTAGTTATTTATATGTCTATTGTAGTAACTCTGATAGTCCATTTGTTGCTCTATTACTTTACTATTGGTGATAGAGTCAAGCTGTATCCAATGACTACAGCTCATTTACGGACGGCTCGATCTGGGTGATAACACCCTCCCACAGAAGATTGACGTAAAGTAGTATTATAGCTGCATTTCGTACCTTAAGGTGAAGGCGCCTGCCTAGGCCGCGAAATTCAAAATTTTCAAGTATCTTTAGTTTATCCAAAATCTGAAAACATTTAACACAACATTTTGTGATTTGCGACAAACACAGTATGCAGTGCGTTTATTAATACATTTATTTCACTCTAAATATTATCACGGTAGATATGATACTAGTAAATCACTAAATATACAAAAATTTACAGATTATCTGGATAGCTGTCGTTCTTGAAATGTTTTAGAGTAAGTTGGATATATTAATAAATGCACTGCACACGGTCTTTGTCGCGAATTACAAAATGTGCCTATTATTATTGACAGATTATGAAAAAATTCTAAAAACCTCAAAAACTTTGAACTTAGCGGGCTAGATGGGCGCTTTAGCCTTAAGTGAAAGAGCCGGAAGTCCAACCTCCACTCCCCTCCTCGGCAACGTGCGCGAATTGTCTTTGGTATCGCAGAATCCATAGGTTGCGGTATCTGCTTAACATTTGACGGGTCATACGCACGCTTGTGTACAGACTTTGTTGTAGTATTATTATATAAACAAGATATATGTACTTAAGTTTACATAAAATATGTATTTAGTTACTAGCTTATAATTTAATGAACAAAAATATTCAGTCGTGAAATCTTCATCTCCCATATCAGTAACCTCCTTTGAGGCTTCTAAGAATAGGCCTTTGATCTGAGCAATATCGTTAAAGGTTTCGTGGTTTTTGTCGGGTTTGTATAAAATTAATTAGGTGGGTACTTAGTATCGTTTTGTATTAATCGAATTTGTACGTTGGCCACACAGATTGAATTTAAAGTGAAAAATAAATAGGATTCAAATTGTAAAGACCAAGAGAAAACAGACGGGTTTTTTACAAACAATAAATAGTGGCTATTACATCGTACCGTAGCTAGTACCCAATAAGTCAGATACTACCATGGGTCAAACGAAAAACCGTAGTACGATGGTAAACAATCTTAACCATGCTATCCACTAATTTAGTTGCTCCCAATTCCGGTATGTAGATAACTCGAGTCGTTGCCAAGAGGAGTCCGGAATTCTGCGGGACACCGAGGCTTATATCGGAATGTCCCACGCAGCCAGGAATGCTGGCCTACCTACTTGTTCACCAAACTATGTCTTATGAATCACCTTAACCATTTTAAATAGGGCTCGTCTATATGGACACGATGAGAGCTGAAGCCAATTAACTATGGGTCATATTATATCGGTTGGCTTTACGTAGGTAGTACTACATATGTATTATTATTCTCTATACTACTATAACTACATAAGGCTAAAGCGCCCATCTAGCCCGCGAAGTTCAAATTTTTTGAGGTTTTTTTAGAAATTTTTCAAAATCTGACAATAATAAAAGGCACATTATGCAATTCGCGACAAAGACCGTGTGCAGTGCATTTATTAATATATCCAACTTACTCTAAAACATTTCAAGAACGACAGCTATCCAGATAATCTGGCAATTTTTGTATATTTAGTGATTAACTAGTATCATATCCACCGTGATAATATTTAGAGTAAAATAAATGTATTAATAAACGCACTGCATATTGTGCTTGTCGCAAATCACAAAATGTTGTCTTAAATGTTTTCAGATTTTGGATAAACTATAAAAATACTAGAAAATTTTGAATTTCGCGGGCTAGACAGGCGCCTTCACCTTAACATCAGGAGGGTCAACGAGGGCCAACCGAAAAAAGCGAAAATAAATAGTATTAGCTTTTGGTTACCGACAGTCCGACTAGTTGGGTTCTGGATACACACATACATGATACGCTGCAATGATACATTATAAGACATACCTTTCAATAAACCTAATTAATAGGTTTTCTAGAAATCCCCCCTCCCACCCCTTCCTAAAGGCTTTGTATTGAACCTCCATTCAATGTTTTCTAAGAATACATTTGATCGAAAATCTTAAACCCCCAAGAGATCAGTCTCTTTTACATAATCCAAAATACATGTAACAACAGACTTTTAAATTAAGTGAATAAAGAATGGCGTACAATATTTTATTTATATTTGGATTTACGAAGAAAGCACAAGGGACTTGTAATCTATCATTCATGCATAATTTATTGTGTTTGTTTGTTTCGTTTATTGCCGGCCAAGAGTTGTATCTAAGAACTGAACATCAATTAAAAATGTCGTATAACTGTCCAATGATTGTCTCTCTCATTACGTGACCTGTTGTTTTTTAATTCTTTAGTCGTCGTAAGCTTTTTGTATGACTAATTGAATATTTCTTCTCAGCCGCGTTTGGGTACCGAGTGCTCAATGAATAATCAAAGATACATTTTCTTGACAACGTTTCTTCGTAGCTTTTCGCCTTTTATCTATGTTTTTTTAATACTGAGAAAATATAGACAAAACATTATTTTTGTAGTTCCTTGTATTATTTTTAGTATTTGTATTTTATACGAAGCTTTTTATTATACAATTAAAAATAATTTATGAACACGAGACATTAATAATTCCTTGCTGTAATAACATAAAGTTAGTAAAAAAAAACTAGGAAAGATAGCAAAATTTACAATATTTTTTCTTAGTGAAAGAGAAATTGTGAATTTATTATGACTTAGTACAGTTTGGGTATCCCGAATTTGGGATTCAAATAAATTTGCATCGACGTTTTGATATCTCGAGCTCGGAATCCCCGCTCCACGATAAATATGGGAGCTTTCTGGACCTTACGATCTCCCTTTGCATGCATAATACGCAAACTCCACGAATTTCCTCCTCAGCGAATATAAAGTTACGACACCAGACCAAGTTACATCGCCTTAAAGTCTGATTGAACGTCATCCAATGGAATATACTTCGCATTTGTTTGGATTATCCCTCAGTAACGGCGGGATAAACTTACCGGCTTCCAGAAATTGGTCGTTTGAGTAGTTTATTATTTGCTCCCCTGAATATAAAACAAACAGAAATGGGTGTAGGCTTATTCAAATATTAACACTCTTCATAGTTTATACTACCAGAGGTTGAACAGGTTACAGAAATAAACGTTATCCTGACTTGGCTGTATAATAAAATTGGTTCATAAATTCTAATTTTAGATAAATCCTGGAGTGGTTTTATTTTTTAACCGTCGCTGAATCTTATACAAGTGTTACGTGGGCGGCGATCCATATTTTAAGATCTGTATCTTGCCATTCTGGCCAAATGGTGGACGATAGCGGATGTGTCTGAGTCGGGTTCAGTGTATAAATCAAAAAGTTGAGGAAGCGAAGACTTCTCTAACAATACGTGGCTATCGAAAAAAAGAAGAAATCGGATACGTATTCCAGCTATAAATGGGTTGTATTTTAAAGCACAAAACTTAAACGAATCATTTGTGGAATGAGAATTCTTGTATACGAACTAATTGTAAATTTGATTTTTTCAGGATAAAAATAAAATCAAGAAATCTTTACTGGTATTATAAATATTACATATAGATTAGGGTACATTTATTTCTTAAGGCAATTGATAAAAGACATCATAAAGGTACCTGACTAAACTACACCCAAAACCGGCCTACGCACTACGCCTACGGGGCTATACGGAGCCCTATTGATCATTCGTACTAAAATCTCCTTGTATACACCTCCGTTGAACCCCCCAGTTACGTATATAATTTACTGTACCGCCCTCAAAGAGCAGCCAAGCTCCGTTACATTGTTAAATAATAACCAAACACCAGGTAGCTAAGTCAGTGGCAATGTGTCTGGGGAATCGTAAACTGAGCAATTTGTAGCTGGAAAGTTGTTCCCGAAAGACGATATTGTGGGAACACGCATGTTTTAGTCACAATCCTGTTACTTTGGAGATTGATGATTGAGCTATTTGGGGTCTATTTCATGCAGGTGACACACCCGTTCGGGTGTTACCACGCCTATAGGTTTACCGTCGTTCGATCCATCGACCGATGGTGGATTTAGGTGAGCCGATGTCGTTCATCAGTTTTTGCATGGAACAACGTTCATTCGGTCATTGATCGTTCCATCGATTAGTCGGATACCCTCAAATACCTTTGAGTACACATTAATACATAGTAATATCGAAAACGCAATTTTTATAAGAAACGGATTGTTAGCAATTTCTTAAAACTAAAAATTAAAATTGACTAGCCTACATCTGCTTTATTAAAATAACCTCTATTATCTTATTAACAAAACCTCTTTTTGTCCATCATTCATTCTTCTATGGAGCTAGAACAATGTTAGCGCTTATCTCGCCGCCATTATGTAAGCGGAGATGCAACAAATGCATGTAGGTATAAACCTGGCTTCCGCGGTACGTTCGGCGTAGATCCGGCGCCGAGGCACCTCAAATAAATCTTGCTTTGTCCGAGGACATTATGTATGCTAACATCGGCCATTCCTTAGCTCAAAGCGGATCTGCTGTGCTTTCATTGTCTGTGATTTTAGGATACAAAGCCCAAGTAGATGATAAAGATATAATGTGTTTAAAAAAATCGAAACAATAAGTATTTCGGGGTTTGGATGAGTATCGGACATGGAATTGAATCGTGTAAACATTTGATTGAATTTCGACCACTTTTAAACCATATTTCCCGTTAATTAAAAAAAAATTAAGTCACGGTACGTAACGATTAAAAGGCTATGAATTTATATTCTATTCATAATCTTATAATATAATAAGTAAGTTATATTTTTATTTACAGCATAACAAGTCATGTCCCTACTAATGTCAACCCTCTGTTGAGTTGTGTTGTGAATTAATAAGTACTAGAGTGTACTTTTGGCTTAGTGTTTACTAAGCCAAACGGGGTTTGTTTCCTGTAAACTCCAGCAGTAGAACTGATATCCACATTTTCACATACGATGTCGCATTTAATCGTGAACGAACTCATCGAACATCAGCCACTATTAAAATGAAATTGTTTGACTAGAACTTAGTTCGCTTTTATCGGCTGCAATTATCTCACGTTGAGCTTTAAATACGTAGACGTAGTATTGTGAGTTGCACGATAATCTGAGAACAGCGATGAAATCGATGAATTGTAAAAAACCTAGTGTGATAAAAGGATGTATGCGATAAAGACGTACAAAGTGACCTATTTTCCGCAGTGGATGTTACCACCGACATGCGGATAGGTACAAAGTGAAACTATGGCGTCATAGTCTCTCCGTAGGATGTTTGGGCTAAGCTGCTTAGCCGCAGCCGTATCTGCCCCACCAAAATATTTTATTTACAAATAAGTAATCTCAGATCATAAAAACTTCAGATTGTATCTAAATTATCTGTCGCTAATTTTCAGTAATGGTTCTCGTTCAAATACCATTGTCGCATATTTATTTATTTTGTAGGTAGTCTTTTGTGGGCCCCAGTGATAGGTTATACTAAAACTAAACAATTATTTAAATTTTCAAAAGTAAAATTATTACTTTCAAATATAAAAAAAAATATCTGGAGAAGCCTTAGGCCCTCTACACTCCAATGCTATTAAGTTGAAGAATAGACGCAGTACACGTTAGATTTATTTATTGTCATCCTCAAACAAAATGAACGTATACTACTAACGCATAATATATGAGAAAAACCGTCATGGATAATTTCCCTCGAGTGGTTAATGTGGTAATAGTAGCGATCCGTCGGTCCTCGCGACATTTATTGGTTGCGTCGCGACGCGACCCGACGTCGACATTGACGGACGATCGCGTCGAATGCGAAACGCGACTTATTGCCGACGATTTTTCAAAGTCACCCGACGCACGCTTAACACCCAACGCTTCCTCATTTAACTAGTTTTACGACTTCTCTTCATTAAAGTTCGCCGTTCACTTCATTGAGGCCGATTCATTTAACTTGTCTATCTACTTGCTAAGACTCATTCTAGCAGCCTCTTGAATGCCAATTTCAACCATTGTTCTGAGAATTCATTATTGAATTTCGATGATCAAGCTTGAATAATGCCGCCTTTTAATTGGAAAAAAAGTTATTGAAAAGAATTTAAAATTTTAATTTCACGAACATAACTTAATTCGTCTATGACTTCTTTTTTGGAAAAGTAAAATTTTGTTGTTTGTAGTTTCAATCAATCACGATACGGGTTCGTAATTTCAGCAAAAGGGTTAAAAATCCAATTCCGCTAATTATAGAATTAGACTTTACTTATAGGTAATTTTGCGAATCCCCTGTACCCTGGTACCTACTGAATTTATATCTTTATTTAATCACCTTTGTTCATTTGATTCAACGATATTCCTTATATTTCTGAAAACTCCAATGCCATTCAAACAATTGCTTGTCCATTCGCGCGCGAAAGAGGATGATTACCGTAATCATTCGGAATGAATTGAATCGGTAATCTACCATAGCTCAGTAATATAATATGTTACGGAATAATCATTTTTCATTTATGTAGAAATTGAAATTTTTGAGATGTATGTAATAATTTGAGTTCAATTTTATTTCATGAACGTAATTTAATTTGTTATGGCAGAGTTTCAGCCGTACAGAAATCGATATCGGTAAAAATACCAAGATTTCGGTTTACCGAACGTACCATTATCCTGTTTCGGGGATTACCTTTACTATCAACTTTTTTGTGGGGAAAATACATTATTACGCTTTTTCCGTGTTTCCATTCTTCGTTTCCAAATATTGGGTAACAAAAGCTTATGTACAGTCCCGCTATGTACTGGCATTGTTATATGTAAATGTGCTGTTACGATTTGGTTGTGTAGAGCCAACATTATTATCCTGAAAATGTATGATTGGAGAACTTGTTTTAAACCAACTCTCTTTCAAATATTTTATTGAAACACGCTGAGTAGATATTATAAAGTCACTGATATTGTAACTAACTTATTAAAAATATTCTCTTTCATAATTCTTCGAGGTTAGTTTGAGTTTTAAACGTAAACAAACATCGATAATGTCATCGAATGTCTCCATTAAAAAAATTCCTATTCCTCTAATTGTCTATATTTTCAGTTATGTCATATTAAGATTAGTCGTATTTGTAATCAACAGTAATTACTATCGCCATTATGATTCTTAATAGATCCATGACAATATAAACGATGACGCAATAAAATAACAGCCGAGACGAAGCTCAAGTTACTCATGGGTACTATTAAGGACATGAGCACTTGTTAACTACACTATATACTCGACGACATAAATTTGTGGTCGCCCCACCTCCACCCTAGAACCAGTAATTAAACTGTAAATTATCGCTAAGTGCAGACCCAGCCTGAAGGTCGTATCGGCACTCTCCCAAGAATACCAATGAACCTCGGAGCTGAGACCGTAATCAAAAATTTATTTATTCGACTACGAACTACGGGTCGATATAGTCAAGCTTACTACAAATAGAAGTAAGCACTTCTACAAGCATGAAAAAGGCGTTTATGTTTTTAATAAATAGCGATTTTTGCACCTACATGCATTTAGATGATCAGCGACTTCGCAATTTGCCGCGATACCCAAAGCTTTATTTTATTCTGAAATGGGAGTCCTGATATTGTGATCATTATGATTTAAGATTCCATTATTAACTTATAATTACGCCCTAAAAAATACGAGTAATTTTTAGGTAAGTGGTACTCAATCTTAATTAAACTGAAAATGTTTTGGAAACTTTTAGAGATGTTTGTAATTGCATTGTAGAAAAGTTATTGTGATTGCATTCGCTTTCGATGTACCGAATACGAGTCTTTGTAAAACACGAATATTTTCTGTGAATATTGTGACAATGATGAATGACGTCTACACGATGGCAGGCCAAAAATTCGGGCCACAATTTGTCATCCATCGCCCTGTCCCATACGAATTATGTTTGATGTTGTAAGATTGAAGAGCAATTTTGAACTCTATGAGCACCGAATATGCCGAATAACATATCCTTCGCATACATTGAATCAAAATACATTATCTATGATTACATAGTTGTATATACACAGTGTTAGAATCTGATCCAATCATGCGGGTCGAATGATGTACTTCATCATTATACAGATGTACCCTTTATAATTCCCGAAAGGTTTTGAAATGTATTATGGTATCGATGAAACCTTGCGTAGGGGGAGATTATCATAGCGTTATGTAGACGTAATCTTATAAGTACATACATATATAAGCCGAAATTTAAATCATGGAACAACCAAGTGATAGAGTGATGTATATTATGTACTACTGAAGGGTTTTTTTAAATAAAACAAAGTCGGCAAACAATCGTAGGTACGATACTTAAATCCAGCGGCATCCAGACCAGGGCACATAACGGTTTGGTAAAAAATGGCCAGGGAAAATGACCTATTGGCCATTGCTAAAATTTAACCTGACGGGAATGGAACCAGCAACCAATCCATGCAGTGCGCCGAGCGTCCTACGCTCGACCCATCGCCAAGCGGTTTTAATAAAATAAAATCAGCAATATTTTTATTTGTCTGCTAATTTCATTTCTTAAAATACTCCTCTAATCACAATTAAACTCACCGGTAACGTTACCAAGTTCGGAAAGTAACACACGTTAAACACAGATTGTGCTCCATTGCTGCCAGTGAACAATTAAGTCTCCTCAAAATGTTCTTTAAGATATTAGCGAAGTTGCGTCAAGAGAGCGCGCCGCGATCCCGCGACCGAACTTCTTCAGTGCCGTTTAGCTCGTAAAAGAACGTAACTGCCTCTGTGAATAGATAATAAGGATTTTATTAAAATTCCTTGTCCTTGTTTTCCCATTGGTAGGCCCGCTTCGGCGGACGCCTTTTGTTCTGGTGGCATGCGAGTCTAAAGCCTTCCGAAATTCATCCTTCCCCCATCTTCGTCTTCAATGAAATTTCACTGCCTCATTTATAGGCAGCTTTTGTGTTCGTTTCTGTACACAGTTTATTTATTAGTATGATAAGGGAGACATTTAAAATATTGTTTTATGGTTCGTTCAGTGTAAAGTCACGCCTATAATTATAAACGGTAATCTATGAAAGGCTGATTAAAACATTCTGTATATATGAGCGCATCCTTCGTAATAGGGGCGAGCACATCTCCAAAAACATGCAATTGTTATTATAAGTTAGTCTCATTATGACGAACCAAAAGGGCTCACATAGTTTCAGACTTAGGATCATCAATTGTGTGAGTAACCTATAGATAATCTTATTTTTGATTGGACATTGACTCTGTACGATGTTTCATAAAGGCTGACGCTCACTCAGCGGCAAGCCACGGCAAAGGCATTGTAAGCGAAAATGATTTTGAATCTTATTTTAATATTCTTTGTACTTACATTTCGACCACTCTACTGCTCCCTGTGGCATGCTGAAGCTCCTTGCGAAATGTAAGTTCAAAATCATTTGCGCTTACAAAAGCTTTTGCCGTTCTGTGTAAGTGAGCCGGCCTTAATATGTACATAAATTACAACATGGCTACTGCCATTTTAATTAATCTCTCTCTACGCGAAATAACAACGAGGATTCAATTTTCTGGTCAACTGGATCGGCGCTGCCAAACGCGCGGCCGCTGTGCGGTAGTGAGGTTCAGTTTTTATTATTTATTCCAATATTCATTCAAGCGGAAGTATATACTCGTACGCGGTCCTGTATAGGCGTGGTTTTTAATCCTGGTGTTATTGGGTTAGCAATCGTATTGGCTCATATTTAAGAGCTATATATCGTCACTAAACCTTACCCATACTTATACATACTTTACATTTCACATCGGTGTTACGATTTACGAAAGATTTTCGTACTAACGCTACCGGATTCACACTATATTTTATCTCGTTATTTCTGTTGATCCTAGAACAATAAGTTGAGCGAGAGAGATAGATTCTGAAATATACATAGAATATATAACAAGGCAGGTAGGTAAAGTTACTAAGTTTTCCAAGCTCGCATGAACTAATATGAATTCACCCGCATTAATACAGGTAAGCGATGTAATGGATAGCCGCCTTGAATTCCATCACTCATATTCAAGCTTTCTGGATAGGCACTCGCCTATCCCATAGGACTCGTTGCCAGAAAATTACTTTCTCATCTCATGGTTTCGCCGGTTGGTATTTTATTGCTCCGTCGGCATGATAAATGAACGTTATACTCACAGAAAAATTCGAACGGTAACAAGTGTTCTCAAACTTGTAATTGGAGCAACATTTTCTGGCTTCATGAAGTAGCGTTGTTCATTCGCAAAATATTTCCATAATTTTGAATTAAATAAAAATACCAAGCCTAAGGGTTTCTCTGTCCATGCTCTGGGAACATTTTCGTGGAATGGTCCTGAAGATCTATTAATTTAAAGCAAAGTCAGGCAAAGTTTAACATATGCGCTGTTAGAGACGGAATTTAGAAAAATGATTTTATTCGCGCTTGTGATTTTTCCAAATTTTCTTAAGTAATTTGAAAAAGAAAATCCTTTTTTCAGTGATTCATTTTCATGTTGCGGTCTTATAGATAACTTAATAAATACCTACTTTTTACCAAGAATAAAACAAACAATATTTTAATACATCTATTACAGACTTGACGACAAAAGATAAATGTAAAATTGACATGCCTATCAGAAATGCGTATCCAATTCCGTGGAATGCCTCGAGGCAGTGGCCCCGTGCCCGTCACTTGTCAACTCGGGAGCTGGATGCCTGTTTAACATGCGTCACGAATCTCGTCAGGAGTCAACTCCGCAACAGTACAATTTATAATCTTGTGAAATGTTGTGTCTATGAGGAAAATTAAAAAGTAACCTGTTTAGGGCCTGCGCACACCACGTTTTTTAAACATCGACCTCGCGCTTTTGTCCTATTTTATCTGACTCGCCTACGTATCGCGTTTGTATCGCTACAAACGCGCGTCGACGGCGCGTTTACAAAACGTGGTGTGCACAGGCCCATAAAGTCGATTATTAAGTGAATCAGTAAAGCATCGTCATAAATAGTGAATGGACTTTATTGTTTCTCAGTTGGAGCGAGGGTGGTTTTATCCTGGGCTCGATCCCTGGGCTGTACAAAGTATAACAGGACTTTGTGAAAATTGTACAAAACTGAATATGATCCGGAAGAGCGCAAATATAAATTCCCCCATACATACTATTAAAATAAACGAACGATTTGAGAGGTAGTGCTCTGGTTTATCTGTGTTATAACGTTCTTGTATAAAATTCTTAGAGTTTGTACTCTGTTTGAAAATTCGACGGCTAGTCTTATGGATACTCTTATAAAACTGTTAAAACCTCTTATAATATTAAACTGCGCTACACAAATATCACACTGACCACTACCTATTACAAAGTATTATTATTAACTTTAACATTTAAGCACGAATTACTAACACCGTAACCTTTATTCAAAAGCAATTTGATTGAAACCACACTAGTGAATCTACATCAAAAGCTTCAAATATGAATACCCTCTAAACTCCTACGCCCTTATTAATAAACGTGGTTTTGCGGTTGAATAGTTACGCCATGCTTTGTCTCCTTCTTTCGAATGTCAAATTGCTGATGACAGAATGAGATCAATCAGTGTGGACTTATTCGCCCACCATGCCACGTTTATTAATAATTGGCAAGTGTGTTACGTTGGCAACGCGCAAGTTGCGGATTAATCGGTAACTTTGCGGCTTCGATTGGATAAGTTTAACCGGCTCTTGGACGGGCCAAATTGCCCCATTTGTCTGCAACCAACTTTGCCTGACAAGAAAGATTTTGACGGCACCCGCATGACCCATCAATGCGCTAGACAGGTCAATGACATGGGACCTCGCGCAAAGTTTTAAAGTTTGTTTAATTATTCGCAATCTGTTGGCGAAAGCGACTGATCTTATAATGTGCTGCCAATACAAAACAAATCAAACAAAAGTGTTGTATCATCTCATTGGTATTAGAAAAATATTGTTCAGTAATCTATTATATCCCTTGTTTAAAATACCGAGAAAACTAACTTTACTTTTAACAGTGTTAGAACCAAGTTGCAGCTAATTGAACGGCTTGATAAGGTAGTACCACCCTCCCACAGAAGATCGGTGTAAAGTAACTGTTACTTAAAGCTTCGCTGCATATGATGAGTGAGAGAGCCGGAAGCCAAGTCTCTCGTTTCCCCTCTCTGTCAGCAACATGCGTGAGATGCCCTTGGTATTGCAAGTACCTACTTGTGTACACGCTAAAAATTCTACCTTAAGGTGAAGGCGCCTGTCTAGCCCGCGAAATTCAAAATTTTCGAGTATTTTTATAGTTTATCCAAAATCTGAAAACATTTAAGACAACATTTTGTGATTTACGACAAACGCGGTATGCAGTGCGTTTATTAATACATTTATTTTACTCTAAACATTATCACGGTGGATATGATACTAGTTAATCACTAAATATACAAAATATTGCCAAATTATCTGGATAGCTGTCGTTCTTGAAATGTTTTAGAGTAAGTTGGGTATATTAATAAATGCACTGCACACGGTCTTTGTCGCGATTTACAAAATGTGCCTTTTATTATTGTCAGATTTTGATTTTTTTTTAAAAACCTCAAAGAATTTGAACTTCGCGGGCTAGATGGGCGCTTTAGCCTTAAAAAAATGTTGCAAGAAATTAAACGAAGAAGAATGATACTATGCAAATTTTGATGCCAACAATGGCACACTAAAATGAGGAAACCTGAAATAAAATACATAAACATTATCCCTTTCTATTATTATAATCTGAATCGAAACGGCTTCGTCTCCCGTCATTAATCTTCATAAATTAAAATGATATGTGCTGCAGGAAATCAATTTTCCGCCCGGCTTGGTTGCATCGAGTATTCGCCGGTCCGTGTTTGCAATTTGACATTTTAATATTCCTCAATGGCAATGAGACCTTTCTGCTCGCTCAACGCTTTTAGAATGAACAATTCCAATGAAAATTTTAGCCTAGCTACGGAGGTTTTCAAATGAATATTTTACGCTCGGAGCATCATTTAATTGGGTGTAGGTGGAATTTTTAGAACGTGATGCTTCTTATTTTATGCGCTTTAGTGGATAATAAACTTCACCGTAGAAGGTATTATACTTAAACAGCTAAGCACTTGATAATCCCGAGTTAAATCAATATATTTCTTGTAAAACGAGCTAGAATTTTCAAAAGAGCTACATATTTTTCAATTTGTATAACAACATAATTATGAAAGTTATATTATTGTTCTTACTTATACCTACCTACCTACATATCTCTGAATAATTTACGAATTCGAATTGTTTAACGAAATTTTACTGAATAATTTATCGAGTCCCAATTTGGCTGTAAAATTCATAGAATTTTTGAACTTTATTACAAAAATAAATAATTCAGTAAAATGTTAACTAGACTGTAACCGTTATAGTTTGATTTAGTGGTTATTAACGTCATATTCCACTACATCGTTTCGGCAGATGCAAATGAAACATATTAGATGTGTATGTATAAACAAAGTGTCTTCATAACGCATTACCTAAGATTGCCTGTCGATTACTGAATTGGTAGAGTCTTTAATTATGTTTATATGCCAAATTAAAGTAAGTAGTCGTAGTTAGGTATCTAAGAAGTTGTCTTAACATAGTGTTAAGATAGTCGCACAGGCGCCAAATTAAATAATTTATAAGGTCCTTAGTTATTTCCAGCTTTTTAGTGCACTCGGGATTTTTTTGAAGTCGGTTCAATTTTTTAAATAAAATATTTTATACTACATTATAATATATTTATTTTGAAGAAAACCAACAGCACCCTGCTCTCCCGAGAAACTTAACCATTTGCCATACAAATATTTTCCGTAGGCGCTAGCGTCTATCGAATAGTTAACATCTAAACTCATGGCAGAGCTGCCGTTCTAAAGTTATGTTACCACCGAGTAAAAGTTATTTTTGCGCTACGTCAAAGTAGTTTTCCATAACCCTATGCTGCAAGGTTAAATATAGCAGGTATGATAATATCAAAGCATTACAATAACTATTTATCAAACCGCCTCTAAACATCGTCATATCATAAAACGCCGCTGTCAAAACTCAGATACAGTATCGCCTCGTCCTGTACAAAAACCGTTTTTTTTACATTTATAAGCTCTACACGTCCCGTAACGGCCTTGAGAAGGGTTAGAAATGACAACATGCGATGGAGGTCGCCTTTTATTCGCAATTCTAAAGGATTTCATCCCCATGCCACTATTTGAGGGAACATAAAATATCACGATTAGATACTTACCTACTTTAGTTGAACAGTTTTGTAGTTATAGTTTTGATAACGTTATTCCATTTTGTGGTTGAGGTTCGCGAAGTGCAAATATTGGAAATTGTACCTAGATTGTTACACGATACAGATTATTTTTGGTTTTCATATCGTATGATATTATACAGTGTACTTTCAGACTTTAATTTTATGATAATGAGTTGTTGTTCGTATGAAATTTAAAAACTATACATGATTCCCAATTAACCAAGTAGTTTTTACTTTTAATTAATGTGTTTTTGATATTTAATGAAATAGCACACATATTATGTTTCCCAAAGTAGGTAGATATGCATTGTATTTTGCTCCCAATGTCATAAAAGGATTAGGGCTATAGTCCAATACCGTGGGCTCAGTGCTAGTTGGCGGACTTTTATTTAAATGAAATCACTAGAAATGTTATTTTATGAAAGTTCGAGTGTAGGCCGCTCTGCTCACTACACATGGTAGTTGCGGGTTTGATTCCTGCCGTGGTAAATTTCGGAAATGTCCTTTTCGTTATTTGCCTTGGTCTGGGTGTCACTGGGATCGCCCCCAGTCCATTGTACGGTACCCATACCATGGAAATATTTTTATTTTATTTAATTAATATCCTATACGAGTATTATGTAGATAGATTCTGAAGTGTATACCGGTCGGCAACTATTCTTTATTTTGATAAAATTCGTGTGGGTTGCAAAAAAATTAAGCTCTTCCCAGGGCCTCGTTGAGGGTCAAACCTCGGCGTTATCCTTAGACACCATTGTCGATACTAGCGAACAGGAGTAACAGTGATAGAGGGTGTAGCGGGTTCGTCCCATAAAGAATACATACCAACACTCTGTTTCGCTGAAAAAGTGTCTGTTCTTCATAATCATTAATTTTACAAAGCTGTAACCGATCCAAGGCCATGAAAACCTTTTCTGTCAGTACTTCATATCACAGTGTAGAGAAACTAAAACTCTCGTTTATGCTACATCACGGGCTGGTCGTCGAAACTAAACCGAAACTAGTTTGAGAATTGAAGACAGTTTACAAGTAGGCAAGTAACAAACTGTGTAAGTACATTCCGAAGTCATATTGAACTCGATTCTCTTCGGATATTAGTTTTGCGTGTGTAAGAAGCACTTTATAACTTTCCCTTTGCAGATAATATTTATTGAAAATACAAAGGCTTTGTAAAGGTTTTCAGAGTATTGGACCGAAATGTTGGCCCTGTGTTTTGTTAGTGAACTTTTTTTTTCATTTTATTGATTTTAGACGAAGTCGAAGTGTTTCAACTTGGGTTTGAAGTTATACTTAGTCCTTGCTTAGTTTAGTAGCTTGACCTTAATTTTTTTATTTCAGGGTTCATTATTAATTAACTCGTAAGTAAACTTCTTCTTAAAGTAAAGTTCTTATCGATTCTTAGTTATTTTTATCATAACATTTTAACCGTCTCCTTTCATAAGGTAAATTTGTCAAGACACGCGTTCATCTCGTGTAGCATTTTTGTTATAACACCGTTCATATTTACGAAACCGAGTTCTAGATAGGCCAGGAAGAGGTGAGGTTTATAAGGTGTAGAAACATAATAATAATCACCATCTAGTATCTAAGGCCTGTATTAATAAATGGATCTTCCTGAGAAGTCCTGAGAGTGATCATGCATTGTGATTTTAGTACAAAATGACATGTCAAAAACGTGCTTAAGACCCCTCGCAGACTTAAGATTGATTTATTAATACGGCCCGGAATACACTATGCACAGTATTAATCAGTCATTGATCATCTGACATTTGATTATTCCGATGGAGCCTTCATGTTATCGTGTGTCGATATCCTTATTTATTGTCCTCCGTGGGTCTCTATAGACAAACAGTTATAGCCTGCCGGTCCCGGACCAGACAAACATTTATTACATCGCCAAAAATAAACATCTCAGTTAGATCGTTATAATTAATGAGAAACGTTCCCTCAGACGTAGGTATATGTTACACACGCAACCTCCGCGGTGGACTACTCATTAATATTTGGTGTTGCCAGCCCAAACCCGAGCTATTTTTAAATGAAACAAATGTAATGTATAAATGTTACATTTGTTTTTGTTTTTGTAATTCATTATAATACACATTGTATAGGGGGTTTCAAATATCCGAAATAATAGTTGGGGGTTTTGATGTGTATCGGGAATAAATTAAATGGTATAAAAAATCATCAAAATCTAAACACTTTTTCAAATATTATTTTTCGCAAGTTTTTTTAAAGGAGGTATATTTTTCTTCTTTATTGATAGTTACTACACGTAAATGCGGGCCATAACGTAAATCTTTGCAGTAAGAACTTAATTACAAAACCCTTATCAAAAATACTAAAAATGATCCTAGGAACTCAAAAAAATTTTTTGTACTAGTGGTAAAAAATCTTAATACACACTTCACGTATTATGTTCTGTGTTGTTTTTCTTTGTTTCTTTTTTTATTTCGTAGTTTGTTATTGCCTTCTTAATTAACTATTTATTAATTAACTATGGTCTGCAATCGATACCATCTTAAAAAGTGGTCCTAATATATTGTTTTCTAAGCACTCACTTTGCAACTCTCTCCCTAAGTTGAGTAAGCGTTCACGGAGCCTTACGTAGACACTCTAACAAATAACTTTGTTGTGGAGGATAAACGGACGGCGGCGGGAAGCCGAGGGCCCCGGAGGCCACTTTAAACTTATGTGGCTTCGTTAACCACAGTCCTATATTCCAACTGCTGTTAAGACCTTCCAGAATAATATAACAAGAGGCCGTCTTCAAGTTTAAATTTAGTGTTTCGTCTCGTCATTGTGGTTACGCGGAGTTTAATCAGTATATCACTGGGAGTCCAGTTTATTAGGTAGAGTCGGCGTTAACTAGGAAATGGTTGGATATATTGTTTTATATTACTTAGGGACTTGAACAAAGTATAATACAGCATTATTAACAAAGTATATTACAGCAGTATTTATACATATATGTTGAATAACTATTAGCTTGAAATATTCTTATGAGTTATTTAAGAACGATATTGATTTCTTATATTTACGCGAATACTACACATTGAAATAAAACTATTTTTACGGATTATATCGCGTTTATTTTTACTTTTAATGTTCCCGACGTTTCGGCTGCTTTACAGCAGCCATGGTCACGGGGGGACTGAGGTGTTAGACGTCCTGATGTCATAGTTAGTAACTGGGTACCCTCATATTAAGTTGTTGTTTGCGGTCCGATCCACGCAGAAAGTGCTCACAGTGTCTCGAGTTCTTGCAATGGTACACTTGGTTTTGGATTTAATTATATTAATTACTGGATCCCAAGTTGGTGGTAGCACCCAACCATCTTCCCTATTGAAATTTGGATGTCTTTTAATTTCAACACACACAGATCCTCGCAAAAGAACACCGATTCCGACCAAGGATGATACGTGAGGCCATTGAAATTAAAAAACATCCAAATTTCAATAGGGAAGATGGTTGGGTGCTACCACCAACTTGGGATCCAGTAATTAATAAAATTAAATCCAAAACCAAGTGTACCATTGCAAGAACTCGAGACACTGTGAGCACTTTCTGCGTGGATCGGACCGCAAAGAACAACTTAATATGAGGGTACCCAGTTACTAACTATGACATCAGGACGTCTAACACCTCAGTCCCCCCGTGACCATGGCTGCTGTAAAGCAGCCGAAACGTCGGGAACATTAAAAGTAAAAATAAACGCGATATAATCCGTAAAAATAGTTTTATTTCAATATTTAAGAACGATTCTTAAATTTATGTTGGTCTCTTTCCTGTCACCCGTTATGAAAAATAACACACATTTTATCTATCTTGAGGAGATGTAACATTTATCTACAAATAAAACGAAACGTGTCGGGAGCAAAACCATTAACAATAACGATTGTAATAAAAATGAAATACAGCGATAAAAGGCAGATATAAAATTAGGATAAAAACATACCAACACCACGGTTAGAACTAATACTTTAGTGGACACATTTCCGTACATCAGAAATAAAGCGCCTGCCAAAATCTAGCCGCGTTCGATATTACGAAATAAACAAGGTATAATATTCAGCGCTCAAATATCAAAACCGAAAATAAAACGCAAATCGCTTTACGCTTTATTGATGATACGATCGCCCAAATCCGTACAAGCCAAACAGCTAGAATTTTAAAGCCAGTACCCAGCTTATGCCCCGTTTCAACTAACTGTATTCGAGAAATTAACGTACATTGTATCTTCCCTATTCGTGAAATGAATCCATTTTTGTACACTATACTTACACAATATTTCCATTACGTAATTACAAAAGATTTTCCATGGTCGTATTTCAGAACAGTAAATTTTAAGTCTTTCAATTCATTCGCACCTCTTGTTAAATCTAGTCTGAGACTAGATTAAGAAAGTGCTTTTCAGAATTAGGTTTTAATGGAAGAAAGTTTATTATTGACGTTATGAAGGGTATTAAGCTGTCTGTATTGTAAAATTAAACCGTTGGGTTGCGAGAACCGAGTTGTTGTATTATGCTGAATGACACACAGGCTTCCAACAACAAAATTCAATAATATTAATCTTTATTTACAGTCTATTTCACATAGGAAAATACGGAACTAATATTACCGACACGCGACTGCGGCGCCACATATACGGCACTTCGTATGTTAAATCCGAATTTACCTGTAGCTTTTAGACTTACCGGGGATAATAATAGCCTGCTTTATTTATGCAGAGTAATCATAAGATGCTCTCTATCGTTTTTTACAAAAGTGACTGAACATCGATTCAGATAATTTAGTATAATATAATTATTATTTATTTTTAAATAATAAGCTGTCTCTAAAGGTGGCAGCCAGCACTCATAATAGTATTAAACTGTGCTATGAGTGCTGGCTTCCATCGAGATATAGTAGATACGTACATGTTTTATATTATAAGAAAATTAAGTTAAGATGATATATTAACTAAGATAAATTAAGTTAAATAATTAAATGAATCAATAAAAATAAATGATAATGGGTAATAACAATTGTGTGTTATATTAAATAGCGTTTATAAAATGTAAAAACTGAAACATATCTCGTTTTTGCCCTATTTTTTTCAAGATTAGCTTTACGTTGGTCGTACGTTTTTTTATAAAATAAACTCTATCTTTTCAGGTATGCAGTGAGCTCATTACTTCTTAACTGGTAAGCAATGGAACTAACTTAAAGGGCCACCGCACCATGAGCATATAGAAAAAATACTCAGCGCACGGCCAATGTTTGTACCTACACAATTAGGTCACATACTTAGGACTGCCAATAAAAAGCATTGGAGTTCCCGGGAACGAATGTATAGAAGCTTTTTTTGGAGTTTATTTTAAAAGTTTATTATTAAAGTGACTATAGTCATCGCATCTTATACCGGGAGCATGTATATGATGCGTAACAATTAATAAGGTAAGGTCACCCACACAGATATAGATTTACATAGATAACGCAATTGCATGTACTTAGCGTGTCCGAAAACCCCGACCAAGCGTCAAGGTTGGTCGCCGATAACTTACAGTCCTCGCGACTACAGATATAAAAATATGAGTATGAGCGAGATAATCACTCGAGAGAATCGTAGCGGGCGGAGGGGCATCGGCGGCCTCGGTGTCTTTGAATCGGTTTGGATTGCCCGCCATCTGTGACGTCACAGTAGGTGTTAAAAATTTGGCACGCTTGGTTTCAATACAATTCGTGATACTTGCGTTATCTATGTAAATATATATCTGCGGTCACACACATGTCTTTGTTTACAGCCGCATTGTATTGTATTGTTATTAATGGGGGACAATTGGCTACAATGAGTTGTATTGATTTATTTATCATGTGTTTGGCTGGATGGTATGACGCTTATTGATTTTACGGAAGACTTTGATACCTACCGAAATATTTTTTTAGGAAACAGTTTATGTAATCAAGTTCAAAAGCAGTGATAGTCGATTAGTTAAGCACGCGTCTTGCGGGCACAGAATCCTGAGTTCAAACCCCGGTTCGCACCCTTGGTCTTTCAAAATCTATGTGCGAATCATAATTTCAATGTGATTTGTGATTACTTGTTTATTCCACAATGTGATTGTGTTTACTTGTTTATGTTGAAGGAAAATATCGCATGAGGAAATCTGCATGCCTCAGAAAATCTGAAAATCCGCCAACCCACACTGGGCTAGTGCTAGAAACAAATGCTAGAACTAGACTAGAATGCTAGACTATGGCCTAAATTCCCCTCGAATTCAGGGGAACCCGTGTTCCAGGAGTGAGACATCGAACGAGCCTTTAAATATTACTTTAAGAAATAATTATTGTTCATTCTGATATCGGAGGTTTGATTATTTCTGATTCATTAAATTTTCTTTATAAAATATTGTTTTATTAAAATTATTATGATGGAAATCGGCTCTTCTCCTATTAGGTACATTGGCACCAATGATACTCTGCGCTTTGTAGAAAACAGGTGGTATAAAATAATATATGATGTATATAGATGGATGACAATGTTTTCAAATTCACTCTGTAGACAGACACTCGTAAATATAGATAGTGTCACTTAGCAAACTATGACTGATTGTTTCCATTAAGCGTGAGAAAAACAACGACATCTCTTATGATCGATCGTATCGACTCCCAGAGAATTGAGAGAAGCTATTCAAAAAGCTGAAGCGCCATCACAGAATGTACGAGAAAAACAACGCGGTGTTGATGAATCACTTGTGTGAGCAAAGTTTGCGGAACAATCACTTTGTGTTCTATAAGATGCTGCCGGCGTTGCTGTCTGCACACTAGGGTAGCAAAGATCTAGAATATGGTGGTGCATGGAATAGCTGATGAATCACAGATAGAGCAAAGTTTGTTGTTCAATTACAACAGCGTTTGAAGACGCTTTCAACATTACAGTTCGCATTCTAGCGATCAATACAGACTTGTAAACGAAGTGATGTTTTGAAAGAGCGATACGGGACTCCATTTTCATTTTCCAAACTGGACGGTCACATTTTTATATTGTATTGTTATTACTTCTATTTGTTATTGCTATTTGTTTCTCGACACTGGCGAAATACCTATTAACTTGGGTGGGCCATATTTTTAAAGAAAGAAGAAGAAGAAAGAGCGATACAGTACCACCGTTTATGAATTATAATCGGGTAAGACAGTTAATAGAGTTAACAAATTAATATAAATTGACACATTGTCTAATAATATCGAAATGAAAATACTCTCGTTTCCAAACGGTAAAATATGTTAATAGCAAGTAGAATTCAGTATACTGAACTGAAATTAACAGTAAGACCATTGCATCTGAATTCCTGTCAAGTCCGTCAAAGATATTAAGCGACACGAGGAACCTCGGAAGCACGGGGAAAATCGAATGTCACAATTTGAGATTCTCTTTACTATTTCTTCATACCCACACCTCTATAGATAGTACCTACATACCTATAAAATATTTGATACAAAAGAGACGACAAACAAACATTCGACCCGCCTAATGTTAAGCAGTTACCATAGTCTACAGATGCTTGCAATACCAAAGGCATCGCTCGCACATTGCCGACTTTAAGGGGAGTTGGACAAACGGAGGAGAAGGGTGGAAAGTTTGGGCTTCTGGGTATCTCACTCATCGTACGAAACACAGCTACAATAGTTAGGTATCTCACGCCGTTATTCTGTACAGAATAGGTGTTGCATATTTCAGATATCGGTACCTATGCGCCGACAATCGCATCGGATTCCTCCGGGCACGAGCCCCCGTACAAACAGACTGAACGGGGGCTGAATGTTTGTCTATTGATCGAAAGCTAACGAACTTGCCAGTAGCTTCACGTAAATAGTTGATGGATTCTACTCGTTTAACTGAACCAAGCTTAGAGCGAAACTGCTAAAAGCTTTTAACTATATTACAATTACACTGTATATTGTTAGCTTAATGCTAAATGGCATACAAAATGCAGTCGCCTAATCAACAATGTAAAACCGGCTAAGTGCGTGTCGAAACATGCATACTATAGGGTTCCGTAGGCATCTCACCTCTTTTCAATAATAAGGAACCCTACTAATAAATGTTATGGTTCATTTTGATATGAGACAATGCGGCGGGTATAGTTACTCTGCAATTCTATCAAATCCTACTAATATTATAAATGTGAAAGTTTGTGAGTGTGGATGTATGTATGTATGTATGTATGTTTGTTACTCCTTCACGCAAAAACTACTGAACGGATTTGGATGAAATTTGGAACACAGATAGTTTATAACCGGGATTAACATATAGGATACTTTGTATCCCGATAATCCCGAAATTTTTGTTACGTTAAATACTACGCGGACGAAGTCCGTGGGCACAGCTAGTTGTCCATAATTTCGCAATGTTTTTCAACGTTTAATTAGATCAGTTGTGAATAGAACGGGTGAACGTTCAGTGGTAGGTTAATGGTACGTGTGTTCGAAACTCAGTTCGAGGTTTTGCTTTTCTTTTTCATGTTACCTAATAATAGCATGGTTTTTTAAAATAACAAAACAATGCAACAACGGCCTTTGAGATCGCGAAGCATTTTTTGAATTTTATGAATAAATAGTAAGTAGTAATATAAAGTTGTTTAAAGAAATAACAATACATAAATATTAATATACCTATTATCATAATTATCATACCAATTTTATTTACATTTCTCTTTAAATTAATAAAGAAAATAATTCCTTACTAATTCTCCTCAAGCTTTGAATGAAAGCTAGAACTTACCGCGAAATTAATTTGATGGCGCCGCTGTTGTGCTGCTGTTCACAGTGGCGTGGCGTTCACAAGCGCCTGGCTGAAGTGCTATTTACTCGACGCAAGAAAACAGCAGGCTAGCGCAACTGCAGGCGTTCCTTGTTTGTTCCTGAATTTGCTGTATATACTAGGTAGCTTTTGCTCCGAAACACCAAACCACCTTACACTAGGTTTTAATAAGGTGTAATTTAGACTGAAAATGTTACTTTTATTCAACTTTATATTGATACTAGCTGTGCCCGCGACTTCGTCCGCGTGTAATTGAACGTAACAAAAAATTCGGGATTATTCATCCCCTATTTTATCCCCTTGGGGGTAGAATTAATCAAAATCCTTTCTTAGCGGATGCCTACGTCATAACATCTACCTGCATGCCAAATTTCAGCCCGATCCGTCCAGTGGTTTGGGCTGTGCGTTGTTAGATCACTATGTCAGTCAGTCACCTTTGAGTTGTATATATTTAGATTGTATGCGTCTATAGGCGACGGTACCAGCTTTAAAATCTGGCACATTAAGATTTGCGATTGCACGCCGACTTTTTTTTATAAAATAACCTAAATACGAAACATTCGGGCAAGTCCACCACCATCCATTTAAAAAAATATGTACGTAGGTACCTACTTTAAATGTTGAGTTTTTTGCGTGCCAGTATATTGTAGATAAGATGCCTATTTTAATTTAGAATTATTCCAATATCACGCAGTTTTTATTTATTAATAAATTAAATATTTATTTCAAATTTAGTTATTGACATGACACATATACAATAAAGACGCAAAGCAAAATTGAAAATTAACATTTATAGCTGGAAACGACAAGTATGGATGACAATTCCACGTGAAAAAAACATGACAAAAGATAATAATGGAGGTGAAACAATATTCTATTAAATAGAGTAGTAATTATACTCATAACCATCATTTTTATTTTATTGCCATAATTAATAGAGTTTACAAGATTGTTTTTTTTTATTTCTTGATACCGTAACTCCATGCGAAATAATATATTACGAAAACATTATACCTATAACTCAGGCAAACAGGACTGTTATTTGATTTACCCTTGATTTCCCTGGAGATTTAGACTCTACGAAACTGTTCGAATACTATGAATATCTCAGGAACATATAGAGCAAGCTTATGTGTCTAGCCCCACTTTCAAGCAGGATAATTTTGCTATAGTACAATTTTGAAACAGGTATGTTATGATGAATAAAATATGGGTTTCCAGCCGTAGTTAGACGTGTGAAATCTGCCAACCCGCACTGGGCCAGGGTAGTGGATAAAGGCCTGAATCCCGCTAATATTGAGAGGAAGCCTGTGGTGCCCAGAATTGGAACGTTAAAAAGGGATAAACAATTTTTATAAACTACCGATTAAAACTTAAAATATGTGATATTTTTTTTAATGGACCTTTTATTACAATTTTAATTTCCCTAAACACTTCGGATTAAAAGTAGTGGGTGTCTAGCTAATATTTAGGCAATCTTAAGCTTAGTATTTAAAACCTTTAATCCTACTATATATCCTACTAATATTATAAATGTGAAAGTTTGTGAGTGTGGATGTATGTGTGTATGTATGTATGTATGTATGTTTGTTACTCCTTCACGCAAAAACTACTGAACGGATTTGGATGAAATTTGGAACACAGATAGTTTATAACCGGGATTAACATATAGGATACTTTTTATCCCGATATTCCCGAATTTTTTGTTACGTTAAATACTACGCGGACGAAGTCCGTGGGCACAGCTAGTAATATTATAAATGTGAAAGTTTGTGAGTGTGGATGTGTTTGTTACTCCTTCACGCAAAAACTACTGGATGGATTTGGATGAAATTTGGAACACAGATAGTTTATAACCTGGATTAACACATAGAATACTTTGCTTAAGTTTACGTGGATGAAGTCGCGGGCAGCAACTAGTCCGTAATAAAGTTGGCCCTAAGGTCGATTGTATGTTTTGTATTCAGGCAGATAGCTACCTATAAGCTAGGCTGCCTTTACCTACAGGCTCGGTTATTTCGAAGCTCGGATGTCTCGTTTATCGTCGGGACGCTATTAATATCTAAGTCCAACGTTTAGGTCTGAGCCATTGCGGGCTTGGACCAAAGAGGGCTTAGTTCGCTTCAGTAGATAGATAACTATTACTTAATCTCCTTGGAAACTCCCGAGGCGGGAGAATAAAGGACCTCATATACGTTGCGATTCGTCGCTTCGATCAGTCGTTTCAAACTGATCGAAATGATGAATCGATAGATTGTGTCAAATCGATTTACCTAATATCGATGATATCCAAGATCGCAACAAACCCATGCAATCGTGAACATCGTAACGATAAATCGGCAGTGTATGGCACTTTGCGATCGACGATTCGACTTTTGTCTCAGTCTGACTATGAGGGATTGCAATTATTTGGGTTCTATGACGCCACGTCTTATTATCGTTAAGATATCAATCGTTACGATTTTGTTTAGATCGATCGGAGTTACGAATTTCACTCTATACGGGGCCCTTTACTATTTATTAACTAACTTATCAATGCAGATATCAAATTTGGAGATTGGACATATTTTACAAATGAATTTGGAATTACTTAATTTCAGAGCCAATTTTATTTACTTATCCTACTAATATTATAAATGTGAAAGTTTGTGAGTGTGGATGTATGTATGTATGTTTGTTACTCCTTCACGCAAAAACTACTGAACGGATTTGGATGAAATTTGGAACACAGATAGTTTATAACCGGGATTAACATATAGGATACTTTTTATCCCAATAATCCCGAAATTTTTGTTACGTTAAATACTACGCGGACGAAGTCGGGGGGCACAGCTAGTAGGTAATAAAGGCAAGTAGTTCTCTAAAAGTTTGACCTGTAATTTATCTTTTAATTTGTACCGTCAAACATTGAGACTGAACTAAAGTGTAGAATAACAGATTTACAAATAGTCCGCAATCTAATGAAAAGGATACACAATTTTATTCGTCCAAATATTCTTATTATGTTTCTATCTGGCTTTCGGACAGAGTGGATACTTCTCGCAAACAGCGCAGGCTTTCGAGTCTAATTAGATACAAATATTTAGCGTGGCTCAGAAACGGGTACAAAATACGGGTTAACTGTCTTAAAGGTGAGGTGTTGAATATCCTTATATTTGCTGTGGATCGTGACCTACAGGCTGGCTCCACTAGGGTCCACCCTCACACAGAAGACAGGCGTTAAGTAGCTACTTTAACTTTGCGTTTCGTACTATACAAGGTGAAACATAAAGGGTATACTATTTTTTTGCAACTTAACTTTGTAAATCTAAAACTATCAGCTTTGGAGAAAACTTGAAATACAAAAGGTGTTACAGGGATACAGCTGTTGACAGATTTCACAAGTCTACAAAACCTTTAGTACTTCAACTCTCCCACAGAGCCGATAGTTTTAGATTTACAAAGTTAAGTTGCAAAAAAATTAGTATACCCTTTATGTTTCACCTAGTATGACTGGTCCCGCCACACACTTGTTACTCCTGTAAACCAGGATCGACAATGGTGACCTACAATGACGTCGAGGTTAAACCCTCGACGAGTGCCGACGAAAAGTTCAACTGTATTGGAATCCGCACAAATTTCATCGAAAGAAATAATAGTAGTTGGAAGAAAAAAAATCCACTTCCCTCCGGTGCAAAGCGGTAGACAAAAATTGCTAATATGGACCGATTGCCATAGAAGCAAGACTGTCATAGCTGATTGAAGACCAGGGCCTTTATTACGTTAGCTACGTAAAACGCAATACGTAAAATGACTTTTTTCCGTAAGAGTTGTAAGTTTCGTGCGACGAGTGAGAGAGCCGGAACATCTACTTATCGGGTAAGGTAACCTGGATAGTTATAAGCTGTAGATGAACCCGATAGATGGCGCTGTTGTCGAAACTCAGAAAATTATAATATCTAGTTACGCTAGCGAAACTGCGGGAAAATGTCAGTGTAGCTACTACAGATATAGATTTACATAGATAACGCAAATGCATGTACTTCGCGTGTACGTAACCCCGACTAAGCGTCAAGGTTGGTCGCCACTAACTTACATTCCGCGCGACTACAGATATAAAAAAATAAGAGTATGAGCGAGATAATCACTCGAGATAATCGTAGCGGGCGGAGGGGCATCGGTGGCAACGGTGTCTTTGAATCGGTTTGGATTTCCCGTCACTAAATTTCGGCTGTGACGTCACACTAGGTGTTAAAATTCGGCACGCTTGGTTTCAATACAAATCCTGATACTTGCGTTATCTATGTAAATCTATATCTGTGGTATCTACTTATGAAATGTGTAGTGCAAAGTTGTATGACATTTACCGTTTCACCCTCCCTGTTCGGGGTTGTGGCTTAAAAGTTTTAAGCGATGATAAACGCCATAACAAGCCCGTGAATCGGGTCCATTACGGTAACTTGTAGCCAACTCGTAATTCATGTTGTATAACTTTAACTACCCACACCCCGTCCAAGGATTAACGTGCCAGCGCAGTTTAATTGTGCACACGTTGTGAATTAAAATAAGATGGCAGTTGGAAAAGCTTTTGTTCCAATCCTTGTAACGCTCTGTGTTTATACAGAACCCATATAAATAATAATATTTCGCGTAAGTAATGGATACCTAATTAGTAGGTAAGTAGGTACACCCATGGTGTAATACGGATTTGCAAAATTTTCATTTTTAATATTATAAATCTTACTTAAATTTTATATTAAAGATATTAATGAAGGCTTAAAACTTGTGTTTGAATTCACGTCATTAGATGAAATCAAGCGACTTAGTTCTAAGGCTTTATTTATTAATTGTACTTTGTCTCATACTTTGGACTTTAACAGGTATGAACATTAGCAGAATTATTTAAATTTAGACAATTTAATCACGTCTTTATGAATTTGGATAAAATCTAAAATTATAAATTATGTCTATGGTCATACATGTAAGGTTAACCATATTAATGGTAAGTAGTTCAATATTTTACAAGCGTCCCCATCTTGTAGTATCTATCACACTGTAAATAACTATAAGACTCGTATTAATAAATCGATCTCGAGTCTGAGAGCAGTCTTGAGTATGCTTTTGACAGGTAATTTTGTACTGGAATAACATAAGAATGACACTTCCAAGATCGCTTTGACAGCTAATTAAAATGAAGCGATCCTATTGGTCGAAAGCTTGCCTAGCCAGCCCGCCCGGCCCAAGTGGCCAGGCACTTTTAATCGTAGTATGGAGTATAGTATGCTCATATGTAGGTATTAATTATGTTAATACACAAATTAAACCTGACTAAGGAAGTATTAGTATATTGATGTCCTTTCCACGGTCGTAAACTATGACTTGAACAGAAATACCAATCAAATAATAAATGCGTCTAAAATCTATAATCATCATGTGACTGATCTTTATAAGTACCGCCTTATTAATATTCCGGTATATGTATGTCCGTAACTCTTTTCCTCCAAAATGACTTGACCGATTTGGATGTTTTGTACACACGGGGTCACCTGGATGGTTCTAAACTGTAGTTTAACCCGGCAGGTGGCGCAGTTGTTGACATCCAGAAAATTTATATATTTAAAACATGCATGCAGCCGTAACCGGCTTGCAGAGTGAATATTACTCTCAAGAGTTTGCTGCAAACAAACAGTGCCTGCGTTACCATATAATACGATACGATGCAAAGTACAAACATGGAAGGACTCGACGTTATTGAAACTCAGTATAGAATGTCAAATACCTTTGAAATGTAACGGTAAATAAGGCTTTGAATGTTCGCGCGAGTTTCTAGTTTCTTTATGCCTGAACACATATTTTGTGTATTGAGGCAGGTAGTTTTTGATTTAAACGCTTTTTTTCACTTATTTCTAATCCATAATGTAAAATTATTTGTCTAGTCGTACCTAGGCTACCTACTCTTGAAATAGTAACAGTAATTAGCCCTTTTAATATCCCACTCTTGGGCACGGGCCTCCCCTCTATGTGAGTGTGATGCAGGCCATAATCCACCTTTGTGGCCCAGTGAGGATTTGCTGATTCCACGCGTCTTTTAGATAATTTTTAAAATTTAAAATTTTCTAAGATAGGTATCTTCACAGCTTTTATCTCTACTATAAGCGAGTGATATTTTTATTTTTATTAGGATTCCCCATAGATTTCAAAAAGTCTGAGGTTGGAACCTACTCTTTTTAGACAAAAGATCAGGCCTTGTCAATTCTTCATAATTATTTAAGATTGATTGTTGTCGCCTTTTCTATTACTAATCCTAGCAACATGTTCCCGAGAAATGATAACAATATCCCATCATTATGATTACCAACAGGAAACAAAAATAAGAAGCTTAATATTTATCTTATTTCTCTGCGAAGTAAAGACTTACTTTAATAGAATATTAAGGTTAAAATGGACTCTTCCACAAAGTATACTTTGATATTAATTTCACCTTTGTTTAAGTACCTATTTAAGAATTGTCCAACTTTTATACTACATTATGTATTTATTTGAAGAAAAACAACAGCTTTTTAAAATAAATGGACAACGACAAATTGATTGCAAGTTGCCAATAAGTTTCCACGGATAGCAGTGGGCATGTGACCATAGACAATTTAGCAATCGCTAGGTAATAATTAATAAGTACAAATTTTAGAAAAAGAAAAAAAAACTTTCTTGTTTTATCAGTAATTTTCTAATACTTACAAGAAAAACCTCTAGTATATATTTTTAATTGACTTCGAAAGCCTACGTCGTCGCTACGATCAATCGCTACGACGAATGCCGTTTCAATCGGAACAAAAGATCGACGCTAAGGAAAAATATAGTTGCGAGGAACCGGAATCGATTTCAAGAACACATAATTACATCATAATGATAGCTTCAATGAGCCAATTACCGAGCGAAGCGAGCCGAGGCCCCGGCGCTTCGGAACGGCGGCCGCTGCGAACAATAATTCCGTTATGACGTTCCGCCCCCTCGTAAATAAACAAACAACATGGGAAACAAACAAGTTCCAATTAGGCTGTGCCTACAATGAGCTCGGTAAAAAAACTTAAAAAAATAAGAAGTTCGGCGCAGAGGAAAATGCATCGGATAGATTTTTACTGGATACTTTCATTCCTAATTTTAAATGGTGCACTGAAGAAAAAATCCGACGTAGTATCCCATCGTTCAGGATCTTTCTATCATAGTTCTGTGTTAGCCACGTATTAATAAATTGATCTCGAGTCAAAGACTGATCTTGGAAATGTCATTAGTATGTTATACCGGTACAAAATGATGACTTGTAAAAGCCTACTTAAGATCGCTCTCAGACAAGCCCTTAGTGTGCTTGCATTGTTCTGAACCATTCGAATAGGTAGTCAAAATATTTTGACGGTTCTTATTTGCTCCTTCTTTGTTTACAAATCTACTGTCACCCAATAATCTGTTGAGTACACAGCTTTATCATCAGTTTCATTCGGCTTCTAATATTCGAGTATGCTTTTTGCTCCCACAAATTGTTTATTTAACTTCAAAGATAGATGGATGGATATGAAAATAAATGTCATTACTCGTCCGAACTTCACAAATTATGGAACACCGGAATCATTACATTGTTTTTCTTGCCGAAAAGATTGTTTTTCATACCGCAACAAAATTATGTTAAATTGTATTATCAACAGTGAACGAGGCTAGAAGTTTTAAGCTGGATTTGAAAAGCATGGTGAATAATAAAAGCTGTCTATCAAAACATTTTAGGAGCTTATGGTAATTTGCTATTAAGTAAGTATAGCGCATTATTTTGACAAGCCATGTTTGGATATGAGATTAGTACTTAATCGTGGGTAATAATACTTAATTTTGCTTTATAACCTAACTTCTTTGTGACCAAATTATTCATCACGGTGGAATTCTCTAATTCCTCTTAAGGTGAAGGCGCCTGTCTAGCCCGCGAAATTCAATATTTTCGAGTATTATTAATAGTTTATCCAAAATCTGAAAACATATTAGACAACATTTTGTGATTTGCGACAAACACAGTATGCAGTGCGTTTATTAATACATTTATTTTACTCTAAATATTATCACGGTGGATATGATACTAGTAAATCACTAATTATACAAAAATTGCCAGATTATCTGGATAGCTGTCGTTCTTGAAATGTGTTAGAGTAAGTTGGATATATTAATAAATGCACTGCACACGGTCTTTGTCGCGAATTACAAAATGTGCCTTTTATTATTGTCAGATTTTGAAAAATTTCTAAAAAACCTAAAAAAATTGAACTTCGCAGCCTAAATGGGCGCTTTAGCCTTAAGTCTGGATAGATCATGTTTATGACCATGGCTGTATGATTCCATAGACGGGTATTTGAGGTTCCACTTCGCTGAAGTTTTCGGAAACAAAAGCTCACTTCGTTGACAACGTTGACAACTCTATTCATTGAATACAAGCCGCGTTATTGTGCAAAAAGGTCACAAGTGTAAACTCCATTCGGAGCTGGATCCTCGCCAGGGCTCAGACAACGCCGTTATGAGGTTGTACCGTTCCGGAATTAACGTAACAACGCCGCATTATTTATGGGGTAAACGCCCACACAACGAAGTCGCTTAATCTTTACAAACTATACGTCTTTATTGCGGGTTCCGATTCCGATTAGGGTTTTCGATTTATTCGATGTGTTTGGGTTGATTTTGTTTTGTAGGCTCTATATTAAATTGTTGTGATATTATTTTGGTTTGTTTATATATAATAGTCAATTGATATTCAATTGGATACAGCTATTACCTACTACTCTCAAGTTTATATAGGTTCTGTATGTAAATTTACAGAACAAGTTTCCCAAAAATATTCATTACAAAAATTCCAGATTAAAATTGAAAATAAATTTGTATGCTAATCCGATTCGTTATAATTTTTAAAAGTCACATTCCATTCCATGGAGGCATCGAGGGGGATTTTACTGAACTTTTTTTAATACATTGGCTTTGCGGACCAATTCGAATCCAATTTACATTTCAATCGGGTGGTTCATGTAAAAACATGAGCGTCGAGCATAGCGCAGCTCGCACGGCTTATGAAATGATGTAGCTTCAACCCTTAAATACCTCTACGTAACCTAAATACTATTTTTCGTTTGCACAACATTATGCTGGCCTTGTAGCCCCGTGCTTCGTGCAGGATTTAAAATTGAGGTGGGTTAAGGAGCGAAGGAAAAGTATAATTTCCGTGGGCGTTATTTTAATAATACCTCCACTTTACGTAAAAACGTCGAGATGGGTATTACGTAAATAAAGAGCGTTCAAGAAAATATTCGGGCTATGAAAATTGTTAATATAGAATATGGTTCAAAATCTTTTGCATTACGATTATTTGCGACAAGTTGCTACGAATGAAGTCATAAGAACATCTATACACATGGCTCCATAAATTCGTATTATCTTATAACCCTTTAAATCACCGTCATCCATCTAACTTTGGTAAAGGAATATGATACTTAAGTTCTATAAGAAATAAAAATAAATTCTCTTTTCAAACATTTATGTTAACAGTTTTGTTTCGCATATGCCACAACGGCTAGTTTATTTTTGCTTAAACATGCATGAGCGAAATACGTGGCATGTTTCTTTGGGAGTGCATTTTCAGCGCACGCCGACCGTGGCATCGATGCACAGGGTTCACACATAGGGCTGTCGATGTTCAGGGAATCGTAACATCCTACTAATATTATACATGCGAAAGTTTGTGAGTGTGTATGTATGTTTGTTACTCTTTCACGCACAAACTACTGAACGGATTTGGATGAAATTTGTAATACAGATAGTTTGTAACTAGGATTAACACATAGTATACTTTACTTAAGTCTTCGCGGATGAAGTCGCGGGCAGAAACTAGTTTATTAATAAGTAAAAATTCAATCTGGTTTTACCCTCGCTTGCACTGATGAAAACATTTTGTATGATTTATGTGATCTCTTTGTTTTTGATGCCAACAAATAGGGACAATACTATAATATTTACACGACATAGTATGGGGAGTTATATCATCATTATTTGTTCACACAACCGTTTATATTTATATAATAATAACAAATAACTTAAATACCATAACGACCACAGATTTTGGCTTCATTGAAAACCGTTCCTGAAGCGCGGAGTTATAGGTACACAATCTCTCTATTCAACCGCTATTCACAGATCCAATAGAAACTGCAGCTGACATCCCTATTCCCATATAAAGTTGCAAAGCGCGCGCCTCCTGGTGCATGCTGTAAACTACTTTTATTCGACCATAACAATAGTCCTGCGGGATGGAACATGTCTGCTCTACTCTTCACCCTTCTGTGCTCTCGTAAAATGCTCCACGATGGCTTTTATGCGTCGTTAATTCGGCATTGTTGATGGTAATGGCCGCAATGTGAACGTTTAGATTGTCTGTTTGTTCAACGTTTTGTGATAGAAGTTATAAGTCGGCAGTAAACAAAGAATAAGCGCCCAACTTTGGGTTAAAGTCTGATATAAAATTTAAAGACCCCCAACTCTTATAAAATACTTGGGGGTGAAATCTCAATTATAGAGGGACGACGGTGTATAATAAGTTTTTTTTCTAGTCGTTAACTTTTAACACAGTTGGCTGGAATATATTTTTCAAGGATTATGGTAATTTTGACCTCAAAATTAACATAATCCGTGAAATGATAAAATTTGCAATAGCATCTCGTAAATATTCACCAGCGGCTTATCACGTCAACACCCGAGAAGCCACCTACAACATTACCATCCACTCTACGTAGAGTTGAGAAGGATTTGTGTTTGCAAAATACAAATGTAACTCAGCTATATAGGTAAAATGCTACGCAATGATAAATTAATGTGAAATGAGAATTACCTACGTAAAATCCATATACAATATTTATTAATTATTTGCTGCAATTACAAAACCTTTAGTGAAAAATACTAAAATTATTAGTTTCCTAGTACAATAAGTAGGTACATACTACCTACTTAGGGTACAATAAACTTGTAAACATGAAGCTAGTTTAATTGAACAGCTGAGAATTGTATTTCCAATATTGTTACATAATGAAAAACCTGCTTGATATGGGTTGATTCGTTCTAAAGCTTCCATACTGCTATTTATAAGCACCCCTTTGCATAATGTCAGAGGAAAAACATATAAACTGGTTCTAATTACTAAGATTATTATTGTATTCTATACTTAGGTTCATGCCCAAAGATGCATTATTATAAGTTTTAGGTTCACCTTCGAAAAACAAGCCTTGCATCATGTCTAGGTAAACGGCCTAAAGATGAGATCTTCATAATAATGTAAATGTTCACAATGTTTATGTAATGAATTTTATGTTAATGTCAAATAAACAGCGCAAGATTAAGCTCATGGATTGTGAAAATATATTGCCGACTTTTTATCCTAACTTATTTCTATTTTGTTGGACTTTTTGTTGATTTTTCATTAGCGAAGTAGCTTTGTGAGTATCTATCTCTTTTGGGTACAGCAATTTGGAAGATATTGCTTAAAATTGCTTTCCTATGTAGGTGTATTTTATTATTTAATTTATCAAAAACACATACAATATTAGATAGAATACAATGAAACCAAAATTTCCAATGTATATATTCAATACAACTTGTTCAGAATTCATAGAAATAAAAATGTATCTTCAGAATAATTTTGAACTGGGTCGTCTAGTTTTCGGATCCATTTAGCATTGACTAGAAACCTGAATAATGTATTGTTTATTAAGTATATATATTCAGTGATAGGTATTAGAATATGCATCACCAATCTGTTGTGCGCTTAATATTTTAGTGCTAATTTTGTTTTGTTTTATTTTTTTGGTGCCGCCTTTGGCTCCCTGTCATAAGGGGAACTTTTAGAATGTTTATTTTGTTTGTATACAAGGTGAAACATAATGGGTATACTTTTTTTTTCTGAACATAACTTTGTAATTCTAAAACCATCAGCTTTGGAGGGAACTTGAAAAACAAAAGGTGTTATAGGAATACAGCTGTTGACCGATTTCACAAGTCTACCAAACCTTTAGTACTTCAACTGTCCCACAAAGCCGATAGTTAGAGATTTACAAAGCTAAGTTGCAAAAAAAATGTATACCCTTTTTGTTTCACCTGGTATATCTTTCCGATATTATATTGTATAGCCAGTTGGTATTCCTTAAACATAAATGAATATCGCAAAGAAAGTTAAAGATGGGTTTTTGAACGAACAAAGAAGTAGAGCTGGAACAAGAGCGTTACTTTCCTCTCTCTTATATCTTTCTCTTTATCTCCGCAAGCAAGGAGAGAAGAATTAAATAATGGTTTTAGGTGGTAGAGTCAAACTGTAACCAAATGCCAGCGCATATAAGGACTTACTCAACCGGGCCGGAACAACCCTCTCACAGAAGATCGGGGTTCCGTACGATGAATTTGAGGCCGGATGCTCAACTTCCCCTACTTTTCTCCTCTTTGGTCCAATTCCCCATTCAGTACGGTAATGTGCGAGTAACGCCTTTGGTATTGGAAGCATCTATGGGGTACGGTAATTGCTTAACATGAAGGGGTCGAACGCGTGTTTTCTGACTTTTGTTGTACTCGTATATATAAAACTAGCCGTGCCCGGCTTCGTCCGCGTGTAATTGAACTTAACAAAATTTCGGGATTATTCATCCCTTATTTTATCCCCTTGGGGGTAGAATTAATCAAAATCCTTTCTTAGCGGATGCCTACGTCATAACATCTACCTGCATGCCAAATTTCAGCCCGATCCGTCCAGTGGTTTGGGCTGTGTGTTGATAGATCACTATGTCAGTTAGTCAGTCACCTTTGAGTTATATATATTTAGATGTAATTATGCGAATCATTTTAGCAATACAATGCCCAACATTATTATTTTAATAAAATTAGTTTGAATTCACTGTTCAGAGCTAAACCTTAATAAAACCGCTTTAATAAAAATTTTATGACGTCAATAAAGACTGACGACCGTCGTATTTGCAGTAAAATAGAGTTTATCGTTTTTGACACAGACATGAATTCTGAATTTTTCATCTTTATTAGACAGAATTTTGAGTATTTCGTTTGTATATTAAAAAGCAAAACTACACATGTATGCTTATACAACGGCCACCGAAAATCGAAGCAAAATGGTAATAATGGACAAAATCAAGTCGGTCACCGCCAGGCTCGCAAACATTGATGCGGCTATTTGCTACATGAGTGGTTCATTCCGAATTGGGAACCGTACTATTAATTTAAAAAAAACATGAAAATCGTTTTAAGTAAATAATGTATTAATTTTCGTATCGTTTCTCGTTAGCAGTTTTATTTATTTAGATGCTACAATTATCAGTAAGTACATCATCCGCCTTGAAGTGTGCTTTAAAATGACACTAAATAGGTAATGTTATAGATACCTAGTAGATTTAATGAGATGTAAGTAGATATTCCATTTTATTGGAACCTGTTACATATAATTTTCATTCAGAATATGCCGTTCGAATATAAAGCTAATAAAACCCAGCACCTTTACAAATTTTAAGAAAGCAGTTCCGAACAGATCACGTGACAAATATATTTGGTACCAGAATTCCGCTGCCTTCCACCCTTAGGGCTAAGCTTTTGACTCAAGATCGGGAGAAAGGTTTCTTTTTATTTAGGTATGTAGTTTTGTATTCGCAGCGGCACCCTCGGAGATAAATAATCCTCTGGGTTGGCGCCTAGGTATGCACAAAAAGGTCATGTCACCTAAAACGGCGGCATACAAAATTTATGCCCACACCGGGTCGAGGTACTTTGTTTTCACGGAGGAGCTCAAGGAGTTATTGTTTTCGCATGTCATGCGGAGATATATCGCCCCTTCCAAGAAATGAGACCGCTCCACTTGTATCGCCTTTCAGATCGCGAATTTTCATTTACATGTTGATTTTATTTGCCGCGAACGTACCTACATATCTGTACGGGCGTGGAATATCAATGTGACAATTTGAATGTATACGCTGATACCCCACCCATATAAATCACATCCCTAAATATTCAAGCTTAACTCCTGTTTATTTTTGCATGATTCACTTTCGAGTGAAAGTGGATTTATTCGGGAATCTTTGATGTGAATTTTATCGATGTCTGTGTAAAAATTGAAGTCGTAAATACGGGGCGTTGCATAGTATATTATATCAGACGAAGTTGAAGGTTGTATTTCATTTGAGAACTGTTTTTAAAAAGAGAATAATGCAATGAATGCGACTGCAACGCTTTGCACGGAGAAGTTGGCGAATCGACTTCCTTTTGCGAATAACAGCGAGTGCGTCCTGAATTTCAACAGTTGAAGTCGGGGGTACGGTAGATTTATGTAATGACCTAAATTTCTATTGAAGTTGGAAAATGCAATAAATTTCAAAAACTACCTGTACTGTATCCAACCAAAATATAATATGACTAGCTGTGCCCCGCGACTTCGTTCGCGTGTAATTTAACTTAACAAAAATTTCGGGATTATTCATCCCCTATTTTATCCCTTTAGGGGTAGAATTAATCAAAATCCTTTCTTAGCGGATTTCTACGTCATAACATCTACCTGCATGCCAAATTTCAGCCCGATCCGGTTTGGGCTGTGCGTTGATAGATCACTATGTCAGTCAGCCAGTCAGTCAGTCACCTTTGAGTTATATATATTTAGATAATACAACCTACGAACCGACGAAGACCGAAGAAATAATGCGATTAACGAATATAATCTTGTTTTAAGGCTACATCAATATCCCATAAAATTACGTAAGTAGTGGTAGCGTTCGTAAGGTGTTCTAATTATATCAGCAGCTTAAAATATTGCGCCTTCTTTAAATATTCAACGAAAGTAAATGAAAGTATGATTGGAAATTGATGATTGTATGATTAAATCCATTTGTACGATTGCTTAAAACTTGCCCATAATTTTATACAAGATGTAACGGTCTAAGGCCCGTTATAAATATAGATCGATCTCATGTCTGAGACCGATCTTGAGTACCCTTTAGACAAGTCATTTCGTACTGAAATGAAATTGCCGAGATCGCTTTCAGACTTGATTTATAATCCAGGCCTAAATATCTGCGGTACTTAACTAATATTTTGTAGAAAAATATATGAAATACAACCTTAAAAGTAGATTTCGTTGTTTTCAATATGTTGTTAAATTCTACTTATGTTTTCTTATAAACAATTTGTCAAATTTGCAAAGTGCCGCAGACCAGTTTATTTTTATTGGAATCGAACCCGCAACTACCATGTGCAGTGAGCCGAGCGGTCTACGCTCGAACCACTGCGCCAAGCGGTCGTCAATGATGTACAGTCAGCAATAACAAAAACTGTAACACTGCTGTCAATAACCACACTTTTGTGTCCAATATGTTCGTACCTTTATTACAATGGAGCACCCTGTTTATGTCTTAGCGAATAACCGGCTCGTAAATTTTACGAACTCCCTGTAATATTGTTCGGTTATTGCGCCGCTCGCTGCCGTCACTACGTGGTTCCGTTCATCGCCGCACGCCGGTGTAGGTATATTTGCATAATTTTAATTTCATGTTGTATTTTGTGGTTTACTTTAATAGGAGAGATATGTTGTACAAAATGGTGTAGATATATAGCTACGGGAATTCTGGAATAATATCCTGATTGCAGAACGCCATTATCGTCTATTCAATTATTTAAATTAAGAATGTTAAAGTTTAACGCCAGGACAGACAGCATCATTTGCGTAATGTAATCCTACTAATATTATAAATGCGAAAGTTTGTGAGTGTGGATGTATGTTTGTTACTCCTTCACGCAAAAACTACTGAACGGATTTGAATGAAATTTGGAGCACAGATAGTTTATAACCGGGATTAACATATAAGATACTTTTTATCCCGACAATCCCGAAATTTTTGTTACTTCAAATTCTACGCGGACGAATTCGGTGGGCACAGCTAGTATAACATAAATTAGGTACTCGGTTCACTTTTAGGGTCGCCCGCCATCCACTTGCCTGTGCCATGGAGCAGCCCCGCCCGCTCTAACCAATGGGATCACTTCATTTCTACAGCTTCTACCTGGTTTCGCTCAACTTAACAGGACATGAAGTGAACCAAGTGGACGGTCACACCTAAGAGTCCTAAATTGCACATATCTGGTACTAAAAAACACGCAAACCTACCAAAATAAGTCGAGTATTTTTTTATATAGCTTGAAGTTCAACCCCAGTCAGATTCACTCATTCAGATAATAGGCACTTCCATAAAGACATGTTGTTTTGTTAATAACAGAACACATAATTTAATACAAATGTATAATTTTATTATAAACCTTCTGCCTATGAAAACATGAAACAGGTAGACAAAAGCAATGCAATAATAAAGACAACTCAAAGGATTCTCGACGGATGTGAATAACAAACACGCGAACTTGTAGGAAACGTGATGTTTTAGTAGCAAATGGTCGGATATGGGGCTGGCTGCGCGCCAGACATCCGACTATGTTTGGTGGCCACACGCGTAAGGAATCTACAAGGCTGCCTATCAGTTTTTTTTAAGTAAGTTCTATTACAGAGCTTACGGTAGGGTAAAATGGGAGAAATCGTCGTGCTTAAAAGCGTTACCTATACGAAACTTTGTAACGTCCACTATGAAAAACATATCTCAAAAATTAACTAAATGATGGTGTAAGTGAATTATTCAAGTGACAACAAATATTTTTATCATTACCAAAAATTAAAAAATTGTAACAAATAAAATAAAAAAACATTCCTATCGGGGGTCCTTCGACCGCACTTGTTTTGATTTTTGGCGAAAGCAGGCACACCGAAAGACGGTTCATCTAATGTTAAGTAGCAACCGTCACCAAGGACATGGGCAACTTAAGGGGAGCAGCCGCAGTACTTGGACTTTTCAGCCTATAGATTTACCTTTATAAGTACGCCATGATACAACGAAAACTGTAACCATTTGAGTTGCAAACGAAAAGTCGGCATTGCGTATTTCGCCCTGGTCTGAAAATGATGCCTCTAATTCATTGCGCATAGTAGGTATAAAAATAATTATGTTGTTGTATGTATGTATTAGTTGATAATAATATAATTAGAACAAAACAGTTTAATCAGGCTTAACAGTGATAAAGTGGCTTCAAAGCCACAGGTCTGAGCTACTAAACATTTACGTGAGTACTATTTTACCTGTGCTCAAGTAAAGCCTTTGAATTAAGATACCTACTGCTTTAAGTTATGTACGAGGGTACTCAGCCTTTGCTGGTATTATTTACCTACACAAGAACAACTTTGAGAAGGTTTTAAATTAGTATTACAGTGTGATAAGACATATTAGTCCGGTTAAGACTGAGATGGGCTGCCTTATAATAATATTTCTAACATTTTCTGACGCTTTACGTGGTCGGTTTAACCTGAAGTGTTATAAAGAAAGAGGCAGTTGCCGCGCATTTAATTTTAGGGTTGTAGCTCCGTGTCTCACCATTGAGATTTCTGCACTACCTGATCAACCGATCGAACATTGTTGAAGGCATACCATTTATAATTTAGTAAATATAAACCCTGCAATCAAGTACCTAAATACCTCTAAAATTTAATGTTATTATCGTACGAGCTAGTGGCCAACTCTGGTGTTGGAGTTTTCATGTCACTCGAAAGTCTCTTACATGGCTTAACGACTGTGTTAGCCGGGATTGACACCTTAACTTGCCTATCCAAAGCATTTAGTGATGCGCTCAGTTGTAATTGCCACTAATGGGCACCAATCGAGCGCTTCTATTATTGGGGACATTTTAAAGAGAATTAACAGATTTCAATTAAGTAAACATTTTTGAAATCTCAATAATATTATTTTGTAACTGTCTGCGAAACCCTTCTCGAATCTTAGCGTGTGATTTTATATGTTTAAATCATTGGAATAAAGTGGTTTTACTAGCTCAACTTAATGTATGTAAGGTCGACAAAGACCGCTCTACGAGCAATTGAACTTTAAAGTTTGCTTCAAACCAGTACCCAGACTAGGTCGAAAGGTCGTCACTCGAATAAATCGCTTTCTCTCAGAAAATGATTGTTTTTCTTTTAACCTTGTCCAGTGGGTTCACGCAAATGCACAAACTAATTATACAAGCTTTTATCTTTTGACAGTCTTGTATTGGGTCATCTTGAACTTTTTAAATCCAGTCTGAGACTATGCATCTTTTAATTATTTTCTTTCTCTCTCTCCGTTGAATTGGATATGAATATATGATATGGATATGTGTAGAAACGGCGTAAAAAAATCGAGGTTAGAGGAGCGGACCTCGCAGCCGAAAGGAACTAAGTTCGATCCACATCTGTGCCATTAAACTATGGACGTGCCTTCCTCCTAGCATAAGCATTTACGTCAGTTGGAGATGTTATCGGGGTTAACTAATGTGTGCTTGTACTAATAAGTAGTATGATAAGCCTAAATTGCTAGTAGTCTTTAAAAAGAGCCGGTAAATAGGCACTTAAGTATGTCGCTACGAAAAAAATGCAATAATCAAACCATTTCGTGTAATGACTAACAGCAACGAGATCGTCAGGGTAAGCCCTCTAGAAACTTATCGACCGACCCTCGCGTGTTCCGAGCCACAATTTTCTCGAAACACCAAAAAAACTCGTTTGCCTCGCGGTTTAATTTTGTTTGGGGCGAGTTTATATTTCAGCGCCGCCCCGCTCCGGAGCCGAGCAACTGTGACGCAGGTCGACGTACAATTTCCTGTCTATGGCCCTATCTGACCGCTGCTCTTTCCCGGGAGGGTTAGCCTGCCCTGACAACCTGGAAATGTTCACCGGATATAGGATGTCAAGTGGGCCAGCCTTTGCTCTACAGCAGCTGTCCAAATTGCTTCCGGCAAACACTTAGATTGTGTCCGTACAGTGGTCAAAGGTTACGTTGAGAGCCCATTGCATTTAGTACTTTGTATGTACATGGAATATCGAGATGGGTTTCTATAAAAGAGGTTTTCATTTGTTTTTAGTTAGTCGACACGATTTGTACACGTAATTAAAACCAGAAGTAGTTCCTAAATTTTTTGTGGTATTGTTTCTGGTTATTCGTAGTTTGGGGTCGACTTCATGATTTTTATTGATACTGTTACCTAATTAACACTTGTTATTGTTATCTTGCAACTATTTGTTTTGAATAATGTAGTGTTTAAGCATTTAAAATCTTTATCAGTATGTCACTATAGTTATTATAAACTATATGGTCAATGATGACCTACTTTTGTGTGTCTGGATCAAACTGGCGCGCACCCGCGGCCACTGTTCAATATTCAACTAACATTTCACACAATAGACAGACACTATAACGATAAGATAATAATAATGCGTAATAGATAACGAATTTAATTATTTACAACGTCATTAATTGTGTACAAGTTACGTGGGATGATAAATTTTATCAATTGCATTTTACGCAACAAAGTTTTGGGACAATGAACCTTTGTATTCATTGTGTGAGTACGAAACAGACACATTTTGAAGGAAAATTAAGTAAGTTAATATTTTATTTATTGGCCATCTTTGTGCCTGGCTTTTTGGGGGCTTATTCTAATAATGAGCGATGTTTTGCCTGGTAACTTAGTAAATGATAAATATAATTAACCTTCTACAATAAACTCATTTGAGTAAATCACTCGCTATTAATTTATACCATCAGAAGGTAACTCCAGGCTAATTCTGACCCCATAAACGCTTTGCTTACTTTATTAATACTAAGATACCACTGTAAAATACCCAATTTAATTTCAATTTGATCTTATTCCCTGGACTCTGATTGCTTTATACTTAGAGCCGCATTCGACTGTAAGTGCTATTTTATGTTCCATCGAACGTTTTCATAGCAAGCACTTGCGTTACCGACAGGCGAACGAATCAGTGGAAATGTGATATAAATAATTCAACGGGAAAGCGAGGTAGATGGGCTTCAGCAATGCAGCCGATGGGAAAAGGTATACCCAAATTACTTCCTATGATCCCATAAAGGGCTGAATGACCCTTTCTGCGTATTATTAGGAAACGCTAATGGAATTGAACGTATTATTATTAAAGGTACATTTCGGCCTCGGTATAACCCTACGCCTTTACTAATATGTACTAGTAGTCGTTTCGAGAGTAATTATTGGACTAATTACTCTGAGAGAAAAATATTTAATAATTTATTTTGAGGTTTTAGTATTTTTTTGCTACTTTTTTAATTACACTTAATTCAGGATACAATTAATTACTTACCAACGGTTGAAGATATACTGTCTTAAATTCAACATATATAATGGACAATAAATTTTATTATGATAGTTTGTAAAAGTACCTAATTGCTGAACCCCTCCACTTTTTAACCCCCGACGAAAAAAGAGGGGTGTTATAAGTTTAACATGTGTATCTGTGTATCTGTGTATCTGTGTGTCTGTGTATCTGTGTATCTGTGTATCTGTGTGTCTGTCTGTGGCAACGTAGCGCCCAAGCTGATGAACCGATTTCAATTGTGTTTCTTTTGTTAGATAGGTATTCTGATCGAGAGTGTTCTTAGCTATGTTTCATGAAAATCAGTTCAGCCGTTTGAAGATCATCAGCTCTTTTGTAGGTTAAAAAGCCATATTCACGACCAAAACCAACTTCCACGGCTCGAATCCAATCGAAATTTGAGATTGTTGGATTTAGATTTAATATATTTTTAAATGATCGTAATAGTCTGAACTGGCTTTTTACAATATTATAAATATGAAAAGTTTGCCTGATTCTGGAAAAAATGTATATTTTATCAATTTTTATATGAGATTTGTGTATGAACTAAAGACGTTCCATAAGTCACGTGTCAAATGATGGATACGCGCATGCGTTAAATTTTGTTTGTTTTGTTAATGGTCATGGAATATTACGTTATAATAATTGTAGAGGGCGCTGCTCCGCCATTGAGAAAAAATATAAAAAAACAAAACTAATTTAAAATAATTGTAGCGTTATTGAAAATTCTTCCCCTGGGCTGCTCCCGTCCACCTCAACCAGAGTTATTACATGAAATTGAATCATAATTGATAATATTTTACTTGGAATTAAACCTCCGTGGCATCAATATTTAGATTCGTTGTCTATTCTAATGTCAATTATTATAATGTCATAACAAAATAATATCTCATACTTTTACACAGATTTTCTGTTGATTATTGTATACATTTGATGAAAAAGTCGTCGCATCGGGGGTTTATAAATTTTCAATTTAGAGTTATTCTATAAGATACAATCGATCTGATATTAGGTACATCACAAGGCATTACAAATACAGTGTTGAATAATATTTTGTAAAGCTTTTGTGATTGGTTTAAAGCTTCTAATAATTAAGAGGGAATGTCTTAAGCTTTGTACTACTCTAGTATCTATTCAGACTAGAAAATGACTTTCGAGGTAGACCTAGAAAGTGGAAATATTTTCTTCCAACTCCTCCTATTATTTGTTTCAATTAAATTCGTGCGGGTTCCAAGACAATTTAACTTTTCCCTGGGACTCGTCGAGGGTCAAACCTTGACATCATTATTGGTCACCATTGTCGATCCTGGCTTACAGGAGTTTCAGTGGTGGGAGTGTGTGGCGGAACTAGTCCCATTAAAAAAGACCTCGAAAGTTATTTTCTAGTGAATCTCCGCGAATCTCGCGTCATTTTCTAGAGAAAACGAGACTCACCCGAGATTCGCGGGACGTAAGTCCCGAATTGCGTTCATACTTTAACGCAAACAAAGAGGGCGGGATAACATTAACAGCGACCCGAGAGCCTCGCAGATGCATTTTAGATGCGGATGCACTTCCGGATAAGAGTAAACAGTTTTTTGGAGAAGATTACTCGTGAATTTAGGGGTCTGTGCACACCACGTTTATTAAATGCGACGTCGACGCGCGTTTTTGAAACGTGCTTCGACGGCGCGCTTTTAGACTACAAAGGTCTACAGGCAGCGTCTGACTCGCGTGCATATCGCTTCTGCATCGCTACAAACGCGCGTCGACGGCGCGTTTAGAAAGCGTGGTGTGCACAGGCCCTTATTCTTATTTTGTTTATCTCCAAAGAGCCTCCAGTACAATCAATTAAAAATTACGTTAGCGTTAGCGTGTCCCGTCTCGCTCGCACCACAGGTTTCATGGACTTAAATAAAAGGTTATTTTATTTTCGGAGGAAGCACTTCTGTGGACCTTAGTAGATTACAAGTGCTAGTCAGCTTACGTACGGAACCCCCTCTACTCGTAGTGGAACCTGCTTTACTTAACTAACCATCAAATACTCTAGCGCAACACATGTCTAAGTTCTGCTTAAAACATAACATTGAAACACGCCCCTAGGACTCTAGGACAAAAGTTTTCGAAACATACGCTTAATATGGTGTATAGAATTTACAATCGACCAATCACAATTTTTTATTTTTTTAGTAGACCAAACAATGAATTGCGTCTGCAACCAGTGCGTACCTTTTTTAAAAAAATATTGATGCAGTTATTTCTAATGCGAAGTCTAAAGAGTTAGTCCCGTGCTGAAACATGTTGTCTCTATTTTATGACAAAAAAAATTGAGCCAAAAATATTATGTTTTAAATAATAGTTTCGCCAGTACAAACCAAGGGTTAGATGATGACGTCACAATCAGTTATGTGGGACTTGGAGTGCCCGTCTATTTGAACTGGACGAGCTGGCCGGGCTAGATTTCGACCAATAGGATCGTTTCATTTTCCACAACTCATTAAAAGTAGACTGAAGGTTGAAAATTCACTACTGTCAATATTTGCAGCGAATTTATTAAAATTATTTCAATTTATGTACTTTGTACTCGATTACTTACACTATCTAGCACATGAACATTATCATCGACTACTTCCTACGCAAAAAATGGGAGCAGTATTACAATTTTTGGACTTAAATCTCAGTAACTAGAGCAATTACCCACTTGTTGTGACCTCAGTGACTTAATGATGCAATATTGAAATGAAATTTCATTGATAATTAATTAGAAATAGACTGCGAATAGCATGTTTAGGTGACACTCAAGTTTCTATCGTAAAGAAGGTACTTAGCTTGCGTTTGAAACTCCAACGTTGCTGCTACAAAAAAGTTAAAAATGTGAAATTTGACTAAGACACGTTTTCTAAATGTTATTAACTTTTAAGTCATATAAGTAATGTCCCAAATGATAAGTGGCATCACTATAATTTCATCAAAATTACTACACTATTCTATAATAAGCTATAAGTAGGTACTGTATACCTAATTTACTATAGACGTTTCATCAACCTAGCAATTAAAATTTAAATAAACAGCGATTATGAATGTTTGCTTACATAAGCTCGTTTTCATTCATAATATTGACATTGGCATACATGTGAATACTTGTTTTGGTGATTTCCGTGGTACGTAACGTTATCATAAAAACATGTTTACATTGCATACATAAAACTGATCTACCGCCACTGTTTATACTTTATTTTATCAAACAGGGTACACATAATTATTGATAGTACCTCATATTAACTTACCAGCAGTTTTATTACGAGCTGCATATCAGCTGAAAAATAATAAAAGTAAGAGCCGAGTAACTTTTATACAGCTTTTTTTTGAAGATAATAATTATACCCATTATCTTTGTGGATTCTTAATCGTAAATTTTTAATGGTCGATACTTATATTGTCGGTCATCTGTTAGTCCTCTGGATCGCTGTCATACTTGAGATTATTTAATTTATACCGGCCTTAGTTAGTTACGACTTTCTATATAGTAACGGAATGTATCTAAATACCTAATCTCTCTCAATGACCTCTGAATATTGCAAAAGTAGCGCTAAGATTATCACGCTTATTAACAACAACATTAAGTGTAATCAGACTCTTGATACAAACACGACACAACGGTCAAGAATATTACAAATTATATGTACTTATGTAAAGATAATATTTAATCGCATTAATTTAGAATTTAATTGAGACGTAGTAGACTAAATACGGGAACATTATATCGTGAATGATGAAACAGGAAATGATAATATTAAAACAAATACTTCTCTGAATTCCCTATAGGTACCGCAAATAGTGTTGCAAACACAAACGTAATTAATTGGATATTATGAATACGAATATATTTTCAGTTCCATCTCACAAATGAAAAGTTAAGTCTGAAATTATTATCCTTCCTGTCGAGCTGTTCCTGAATGCTGCAAAAATAGACTACAGCCTCTCGGAAAGGTGTTCCTGGCATAAGATAGCATAACCATTTTATTTTTTTGCTTTCGCTTTTGCTTCCGTTTCTTAAAGAGCGGCATCTTTCATAGCACTTCCAACAAAGAAAAAAATTGCTGTGGGATTTTTAAAGCCAATATTTTATTCGCTTGTTCTTTAGCATTATAATAATTGAATTGGTCTTTACGATGTTGATTATAAAGATTGTATTTACATTATTTTAACCATTGTTCAATTTGTGCAGGGCTGACCCCAGTTTTTAGTCTAGGAGACTTTAATTTGGCTGATTAACGAGTGAATAGATTTTTTTCGAAAATTTTTAGTTATTTACTAACAAAGTTATTATATATAATTTCACAACACGGAAGCACATAATATCCGGAAGTGAAAGCCCCTATAAGGTTTTATTTTAATAATACGCGATATATTGTATGGCGCTTTTCTGTTAGTTGTTGTGGCTGGATGGTAGCGAGTGATTTATCAAAAGTCAGTTATAAGAAATAAACCCATTAGATATATTTTTATGGTAGGTAGTTAGATACGATGTAGCATTTACTAAGCCGCCATGCATTATTAAAATCAGACCTTATATTTTATTTACGAATACCTTTTTTCCGTTTTCATTTCCAACAATAGACAGATGCTCTCGGTTGAACGTATACAAAGCTCAAATCCGGTTCGATCCCTTCGAATACACATTTGGAAACATGGCCGGGACTAATATCCAACCACGCTTGAGTTAATCCGCCGAGCTTTGACGCGATCGGTACCAAATCAAATGGTGTTTCCGGTGTGGTCAATATACTGTGTTTATGCTGTACTTCGTTATCCGCTAACCGGACGCTGGTGTAATTACTGACTGATTTGAATCAAATAGGTACCTACCTATAAATAAATACTATAGTCTTAGAAACTTCTACTCGCGTAATGTCATAATTAATTCTAACAATGATCTTTACTTAAACAATTTAACAAACAGCGTTTACATTAACTTTCACAATAACAATAAGGAAACATTCCTATCACAATAATGACGTCCGTCGTGTCCGAGAGCCAAGCGCAGAGTGCCCCGCCCGTTTTTTTATTATTTTTTATTTGGACTATATGTTGTTGGCCAGAGTGGCCATAACAACTTTACCCGGACAGAGGGCGAGCGCAAGTGCGTTCCAGCCAGAGGGGCAGGGGGGCAGCTAGCTCAAGGGCGCCACAAGGGACACGACCTCGGCTTGGGCCGCTGCCAGGAGAGGTGGCGAGGGTAAATCTACCACCGGATCGGAACGCGACCTCGACTGAGAAGATCCGGCAAGAAACTCAGCGGGCTTGTCGGGTGCCAAGGTGCGTCTAGGTAAGTAGACGCACCTTCTAGCGGAAGCGAGTGCCCCGCCGGTCGTTCTGTGTGCTCTTTTATACTTTTTCACTCGGTGAGGTTATGTGGGTAGGAGAATTATATAACAATAGTGTTTAAGGTGCTAGAGCCAAGCTGTAGTCAATTAAATACAGCTTATTTACTGGCTACCGCGACCGGGGGTAGTACCACTCTCTCACAGAAGATCGGCATAAAGTATCTATTATAGCTGCGTTTCTTACGATGAGTGACAGAGCCGGAAGCTCACCTCCTCTCTCCTTCTCCTTCAGGTCGACAACCTGCGAACAATGCCCTTGGTATTGCAAGGCTACGGTAACTGCTAACATCAGGCAGGTCGTAGGTTAGTTTGACTGTGTGAAAGAAATCGTCAATTCTGTTCCACAGTTGAAATTTGAAAGTAACTGACATCATGCGAGACGTGGCGCTCGAACCACAATTCAGTAGAAAAATAAGTCCTTTCGCGCAGTCTAATGTAAACGTCGTACATGTTATACATCCTCGGTTTGAATGAAGAATGCTTCGTTTTCCGCATGTTGATTCTAGTTAAATGCTGTCTTCGTCGTATTAACGTCGGATAAATAACCAAAATACACAGTGTAATATCGAAACTAATATCAAAACCTGTATAGATACTCACTTCACTTTAGTTATTCACTATCTCCTCTTTATATTCGCACGAACTCAATCAAAATGGATATGCAAATCGCTATAGGAACACTGGATGGAAATAAATATTGAATATTTAATCCGAGCAGCACTCACAATAAACTAACTAGCCATAATACCGACAGAGCCTGCATAATCCTAGTGGTGCAGGTTGCACCAGCAATGGCCCACAATGTGTATTGAATAGCCTGTCTGCAACGCGGCGCGGATATTAATAAATATTCCCGCTGTCTGTCTGTCCCTATGTATGCCTTAGTAGATCTTAAAACCTATCCAACAAATTTGATGCGGTTTTTTAATAGATCGAGTGATTCAAGAGGAAGGTTTATATGTATAATTCATGCATAATATAGTAGAGAAACACTGATAATTTATTGCACCCGTGCAAAGTCGGGGCGGGTCGCTAGTTTTAGTAATTCATAAACAAGACTCTTTGGGTGAGTTTCTTGGGTGATTGGGTGCTATTTCACAAACGGCGAAACCTATAGAAGCGTTGGTCTGTATATGCTGCACCTTGTAAAATAGGAAATCAATGACGCCGTTTATTGTAGGAAGATTTCTTGTCAATGTAAAAACGTCATTGTAATCTGTCCGAAGATTAAATAAGAAATACATGACTCGTCTTTACTATATGAGAGCCGTCCCAATAATTAACAAATAATGTTCACAGCGATGCCCTTATTTATTTAGAAGTAAATACCGCCAAAAATTATGTTCACAAAGCTAAAATAATGAAATAATTGAATGTTTGTTGCCGTAGCAAAACAATTTTGATTGTGCAATATACAGACATTCTATTTAGGCCCCTCACGCACGGACGATGCCACTTTTGTTAAATTCCAATTGCAATCAAGCCTAGCCGTATGTGTAGTGGATGCGAGAGCAAAATCGTGTTCCGAATACGGCCCATCGTAATCGAACTGGTTTTTTTAGTTCAATCGAATAGATTGAGTTTTGTTAAAGTCAGAGCTATGAGCGGCCTATCATTTGAAGAAGTTAGAAAAAATAAAACTAAGGGCGGTTAAATTAAGTACTTTTAATATTCAACATTTGAATTAAAAGGAAAGACGTTGGTCATGCGTCTAGTTCACTCATATGTAAAAAGGGTTAAAAAACACATTATTTTCTTTCTATATGCATTCTTATGGTGAAGGCGCCTGTGTAGCCCGCGAAATTCAAATTTTTCGAGCATTTTTATAGTTTATCCAAAATCTGAAAACATTTTGTGATTTGCGACAAACAGTTTTACTCTAAATATTATCACGGTGGATATGATACTAGTTAATCACTAAATATACAAAAATTGCCAGATTATCTGGATAGCTGTCGTTCTTGAAATGATTTAGAGTAAGTTGGATATATTAATAAATGCACTGCACATGGTCTTTGTCTCCAATTACAAAATGAGCCTTTTATTATTGTCAGATTTTGAAAAATTTCTAAAAAACCTCAAAAAATTTGAACTTCGCGGGCTAGATGGGCGCTTTAGCTTTAAGTAGAATGCATAAATTAATTTACAGCTAAAAATGTCTTCATATTTTTTATTTTGCCATCAAAAAGTGTCAGCTATTGCAATTGTGCTACAATTATGCGAACGCTGAGTGACCTGTATTATAACTGATATTCTCATTTGAATATCGAATGCCACCGCGTCGTGATTGAGTGTGAAACGATTTTTCTACCACGAACGAGATCAGCGGTATCGGAACATCGTGCTTGTGGAATTTAAAAAGTCATAAATTAACGTTGGCTGGCCGCACGCGGGCGAGGTGAGCTGCCGTGAATAATGGCCGTAAAGCAGTCCCGCTGGCGGCATTAGCAGCCTTCTTAAACATTTTTTGGGTAATTCTACGATTTTCTTTTTTAAATGGCAAGACATAAATTACGGACAAAACAATACGGTTTCCGTTGCTCGAGATCTGGAAGTGGTATTTAATATGGAAATTATTTAAATAGAGGAAAAAGGTTTCTATGTTGAAGGTTGCAGGTGTTATGTAATGTCGGTAGTCTGCATTGAGATACAATTACTAAGCTCTTAAGTTAAACTGTTACTAACACACATGGATGTATGTGAAAAAGCGTATTATTTGTTTAGAGATCTATAATATAATTAAAGTCATAATTTGAACATGTCTCACTGGATATAATTTTAATTATCAATAGGTAGTTGTAGTATTAGCTTCGATAAATTTTCTTACCTAGTAAGTAGGTAACCTACAAGAAATGCCGAGAACTAACGTAAGGACATTCTAAGATTTACCTTTGTAAGAAATTTTACCGAAGCTAATACTACAACTACCTACTGATAATTAAAATGATATCCAGTGAGACATGTTCCAATTATGACTTTAATAATATTATAGATCTCCAAACAAATAATACGCTTTTTACATACATCCATGTGTGTTAGTAACAGTTTCACTTAAATAATGTTAGACGAGAAAGTTGCGACACAATTTTAATTAAAAGCTCAATAAATAAATGCAACAATTAAATTATAAAACACAATTCTAAATGTTATTAAAGTAATAATAATTCAAATTTTGTACATAAATAAATAAAAATCATTATTTATATTTATTTAATTATGTTTAATCATTATTTATTATCAACAAATAGTTCAATAATATGATAAATAAATTGTCTTATGAGATTATATTTAACATTCTTTGATTATATTACGTAATCTATATCGTATTTTATAAGTAGAAAACATTTTCATTTTCACGACCTTTTAATTAAAAAAAACCTACCAAGTAGGTATCGTTTTAATGTGAGGTCAGGTTGTATCCAGCGTTCGTCGGAATAGCAGCCCCGTGTCGAGGGCACTTAGAGGCTCATAAATTAGTGGTTGGTGGCCACAAACGTGAGGCGGGTGGCCTCCGTGAGTAATGGCCAACGGGTGGGCCACCGAAACTCGTACCCAATGTAAAAAATTCGCAATAAACATTATTATTATTTCAGAATAATAATTTTCTTCCTCTTTTATGTATATATACTTTGTTTTTTTTGCATAATAGTTAGGTATACAAGGTAACTCCTTACGATTACTCGCGGTGTAATCATTTTCAAAATAACCTTAAAATTGAGGAAAAAACTGACGTTTCTATTTTCGAAATCAAAACTTGGTAGTGAAGTGAATTCGACGTATTAACTGAGTATTTTTATAAAATTATAATAGTGAATGTATTTGTTTTTATTTACCTAATAAAATCAATATGTCAAATAAAAAATGGTTATGATAAGTTTATATAAGTAAAAAACATACAAAATTCAATATTACTCATCATACCCATTGTTTGAATCTATACCACCTTGGTTAATATGGTTAATATTGAAAAACGAGAATATTTTTTAATGTTAAAGTTTCCTCATCAATTTATTCATTGTGTATGATAAGAGAGGGCGGATGAACGAATAAACGAGATACAATTATATTGAAAATGGATTCGCGAACCTGTCAGCTTCAACAATTTTAACGGTCCACACAAATATGACTTTGTTGTTATGTGGTAACAAAATTGAATTTCGGTGAAATTAAACTGTCATGGCATCTGTCATAGCTTTAAAATATTAATAGCTGTATTTTTATTTTTTTCAGGTAAGCGATGGAGTTTTTCGGGAAAGCTTAAAGTAGGAAAGTAAGTTAACATTTTTACTTTTTCTTATTAATCCTTATACTATATCAGTCATCCAAGTATACGTATATTATTTTGTATTTCCTTAACAAAATAATTAATTGATTAAAAAATGCAAAGCGCACCATATCGTGTCTCAAAACGGAAATGTGATAACTACCTACCTACATCATTAAACAATGAATAACGCTTCGAGGAAAAAATAATACGCGGATTTTTTTCAATTAAATTTCATTACATTTTTCAATAATATATCATTTCTCTTTAATAACACGTGCAGGCATAAACATGAAGCCAAGGTTATCGTTCCACCAAAACAAAGCGGTATGAAATGAGTCGGAAACTGTCGTGTATAATGAAAGATAACTAATTGGGTCAGACGGGGGTTAAGTCTGGTCACACCGATCGTCGGAGATAACCCAGCACGCGTAGCCTCACGTCATATATTAATACAAAACACGTATCTTCTGTGTTATTGCACGCAACAATCATTAGATGCGACCTTCTTTGACTTAGAGCTATCGGACTGACGAGATATAAATATCTTTGAAATATTTATTAGTGTTTTTGTAGCTGTATATAGCAGGATTTTAATAATAATAACATGTCTTCATGACAATGAAATTCTCACAACATGCTGGACCCATGTCCCCATGCAAGCCTTCCAAAGGGCCGGGCAGAGCCCGTGATACAGAGGGACCATAATTATAATAAATATCGCCAGACTGACGCACCAACTGCATGGTCCCAAACCTTTGATAAATTTTATGAAAGTCCCAAACCAAGCAAAGCTTGTACTATGGGTACCGTAGAATAGACTGGGGGTGATCCCAGTGACACCCAGATCTGGGAAAATTATGAAAAGGCCATTTCCGAAATTTGCCCCGGCAGGAATCGGACCCGCAACCACCATGTGCAGTGAGCCGAGCGGCCTACGCTCGAACCACTGCGCAAAGTACTCATCATTTTGCTAAAACTACATCTACCAAGATTTACCTTGTGCCTTCCAAATGGACATATGTAATACTAGTCGCCAAATACTAGAACCCTGATTAAATTGATACTTAGCTGATTACTTTTTATCAATAGATACTCGAAGAGCAGCGGGACTAAGAAAACATTTCATTAGTGTTTCAGTCGCTTAAAATAAACTAATTTAATGCAATAATCTGTTCATTATCGTATCTATTCTCGTTGGACGAGGTCAAGTAGTAGATTTGAAACCGTTGGTGAATTATTTCAAAACAAAAATCGTCTTGCATTCGAATTGAACAGACAAAAATAATGGTTTCTACTCTCGACCAAAAATGTAAAAACAATTTATCGCTATTCAATTTCTATAAACATTTTCCGGCAATCTAGACTCCGGACTTATTTATATCCTTGCTACGAATTTATCTCCGTAGACCTTAACCATTCCACACTTGACTTTCTATTTCCGTTAGATTGCGCAGTATCCTGCGGGATCTCCGCGGCGATAAATGAGGAAACTTGTTTCCCGCCGGCTTTGTCTTAGCTAAGTGGTATACTCGATTGAGAGTTCATTTTGCTCCAGAACTAGATCGATGTACGTCTGACTGATAAATATATGAGCTGAATAATTAATATTTTATTGTATTGAATTTGGGATATTATTGAGTATTTGTTTATCTGTGAACAAGTTTCTTATCCTTGATTTCTTCGTTACTTGCGTAACTATTATAAATATTGAAAATACTATACCTACTATTTGTTGTACAGTTGATCGAAAGTTTATGCCGTCATTATCCGTACGATAAATTTTTCATTTCCGCAGCCAACGTGTTACTCCGAATTGGAGCTTTTAAGCTCGCGTCAGAATGTGTTTTGATATTTAAAAATTACGATCGCGCACACGCTACGAGGAACGCAATATTGTATTGTGTTCAAAGAAAATATTGCAATACCGTAGTGGCGCAATTTTGCCGCCATTCCATTTCATATGTTGCACCGTTCATTCGTTCAGAGTTTTTAGCGAATGCCTTTATTCTGTGAATATTCCGCACATGGTGGTAGGTATTGTAAATAATGTAAACCCTTTTCAACTTCACGCGTTGTATTATTTATTAACATAAATTGATTACAGAGAAAATTACTTATATTTAAATTCGTATAAAACAGTTTGAATTTTTAGATTCTTTATCATTTATTATCATAGCGAAGCGAATCATTGTTCTGAGATTATCATAGATTCTACCGGTAACTATATAAAATATTTGTTTACCTAATCAATATTTAATTTATTATAGTTTAATTAAAATCAACTAAAACAAGTATTCTTTGAGCCTTGAAACTAAAAAAATGCATCTATTAAAATAGCATCTTCTACTCATAAAATGAACTAAGTATTTTAAAAATGAATTATCTCGCCGCTTACTTTACAGCCGTTTCATTATCGCATAAAACTAAGAAGAATGAAGCGCCACTTGGAGCAACTTTATAGTGAGGAAGTTTCCGCATAAATTGAGAGTTCCCGAAATAGGGCCGCGCCGGCGGAACTCTATCAGAGCACCTGCGTCCGAGACCTGCGAATTTAGATTAGTGCATCATGAGTTGGTGCCTTGTTGACGGAAAAGTACCTAGTGTTACCTACTATTCCTTGAAATTATTTTGGGAGTTGCCAGTTTTTTTTTGTATCTCATATAATCCTACCTACATACAATAATTATTATTTTAGTACGTATTTCCTGTTAATAAATCAGTAATGTGAACTTGATAAAATAGACGCGTCTAACATAATGAGTAAGGTAAACCAAATTATGAAGTATTTTTTCCATAAAATCTATTTTATATCTTTCTATGCAACCGAATAATTGATTAAACTTGAAGACATGTTTTCTATCATATAAATAACACGTGTAGAATACACATTTTTACATTGATATATTTAGGTACAATATAACGTTGCGTTAGATTTCAAATCAATAATCTGCCACATTGAACTTTAAAAGCCATTTCAAAAAACAATATGTAAATAAAATAGTTGGATGAATTACATAATTTACTTTAACACATAATAATTTCAACATACATTTCAAAGTTAGTGAACGAGGATCTACTCCGAGATCTGAGAATTTAGATTAGTGCATCACGAGTTCGTGCCGTGCTCCTAGAAAAGAAACCACACGGTGTTGCCAGCGTTACTGTGTTTTATTCTAATTATTTGGTAGTTTTCGTTGGCTGGGTACATTCTCTACAATAATAATATCCTTCGATTCTAAAATCGAATAATAATTCGCAATATTTGAATTTTAAATTAACATTTGTACCTATGTTTTTTTATATTAACTTACTAGCTGTGCCCACCGACTTCGTCCGCGTAGTATTTAACGTATCAAAAATTTCGGGATTGTCGGGATAAAAAGTATCCTATATGTTATTCCCGGCTATAAACTATCTGTGTTCCAAATTCCATCCAAATCCGTGCAGTAGTTTTTGCGTAAAGGAGTAACAAACATACATCCACACTCACAAACTTTGACATTTATAATATTAGTAGGATAAAAGGGTTTTTACGAAGTGACAGCACTGAAATATAGATTATGAAATTGAAAAAGTCTATATATTGTAGCTAAAATTGTAATTACTTATAGGTTAAGTAAATAAAATAATAAATCAACTCCGTTGAATTTAACACAACAGTATTATTTATGTTGTCACTTGTCTTCAAAAGGAAAAAACAAAGTGAGCAATCTCGCGTGTTTTCGCCACGACTCTGTTCCAATTTTCTACCGATTGAACCTGGCAACACCGCGCAACCGTCTCTCAAAGTTTTCCTCGCGGAAATCGTATAAATGTTAATGAAAGTCAGACGTCTCTAATGAGATTACCGCTCCCGTGAAATTGGATTCGCGTGGGACTTCTTTAATTTTCATTCAACGTGAAAATTAGGTGGATCCGAGCACGACGCGCGCCAGCCACCTGACTGATTCACATTGAAGGTGAAGTATAGGCTAATAATTACCTTGAAATGGGCTTGTTTTATTCATTCGGATGTTTCCTCGGGCTTGTGTAATTTTAAAGTTCTGAAAAGAAAGAAGACTTGTGCGAGTTTACATCTTAAAGGCCAGCATCGTGTCTTCTCCCATTAAGTTTCGTTTCAGATGTCCTGGGTGACAGTTAGGTACCACTTATCATCTGGAGGCCGACTGTCGGTGTGCTTTTCTAGGGAATATGAAAAATCTGAAATTCATCCTCATACAATTTCACGGTGTTCCATACATGTATAAAAGAAAGTACCTACGAGGCACCCAATCTAGCTAAAGTCCACATAAAATCAATGGTCACTTCTTTGTGACGGTCTTCCATATCCTACTTCCTACTAATATTATAAATGCGAAAGTTTGTGAGTGTGGATGTATGTTTGTTACGCCTTCACGCCAAAACTACTGAACGGATTTGTATGAAATTTGGAACACAGATAGTTTATAACCGGGATTAACACATAGGATACTTTTTATTCCGATAATCCCGAAATGTTTGTGAAGTTAAATACTACGCGGACGAAGTCACGGGCAGCAACTAGTATTATATACTTTTTATAAATACATGCATATTACATAGGTACTTTGCAGTAACACGTACGTATCTATCGTAGGTACGTATCTCGAAAACATAATGTAAGCGTCAGTCAACAAACATACCGGTTCAATCAGTCAGACGTCCAGGCAGCATCTGCAATATTCACCCCTATCTGTCGCTACACCCCTGCCATGTTATAACCTCGATATTATTATATATGGGTACTGGATTCTGGCTGAATCATTTCTCATTGGGTTGTAGCTTACACACGCAGTTTTTCAATTATGCTAACTTATATCTAAAATAAAAAATATTCATAATAATCTTCGTATATAAAATTTTGGTGTGTGTTCGTAAGTAATTCTTCTTCACCTAAAGGGTTTGACCGAATTCGATGATTTTTATTTTTGTTAATTAAGTATGTAGTCACTTGGACCGTTATTTGATATAGTCGGTCCCGGTAGGTGGCGCTGTGGTCGATATCCAGAAAATATGCTAGCAGGCTGCAAAAGATAGTACCTTAATCTGACGCGAAGGAATTTTGCTAACCCCCCTACTGCAAGTGATATTAGAAATAGTATTAAGCGTAGTAGAAGCAACAACATAATTTAGTGGAATTTATTAAGATGTTACGCTACATTTCATCCTCTTTATTTAGGAGCTATATCATAAAGTTAAATTAATACTAAAATATACAGACGCAAGAAAATAACCATCTACTATTTTCATACTCTTAGAATCAACTTCTTTCTATTGTAACTATTGTATGATAAACTACATAGATAAGTAAATAGAGTTATATCATAATAAATCTTTACGATTTTGCCCGCACTTAGAATGAATGTAACACATTTAATACTTTCGTCCGAACTTCTTTATTAACCATTTCCAAGTTTCCAGTTTTTCTTTTTCACTTCACAACTCAAAGTCGTACGAATAATAGCGATTCCAGACAAGTTGTATAACTTGTTTCCATTCTTACATAAAACGCGATGGGTAATTGTGTTAGGGCTTTGAAATAGAACATTCAGATTCGGTTATTTTAAGTCTAGTTATCTAGGTTTTCATAACTGTCTGGAACATTGATTGGAGATAAACTTGGCTATCGTATCGACCAACTTTTCTTCTATAAAAACATGAGCATTACTGACTTGTACTTACATAACGGCTACGAGCGCTTAACCCAAAGATCGATAGGACGAAGTGGTCACTGATGAAAGTCTGTGGTTAAGCGTGGTGGAAAAGGGTGGAAGGTGATTTTTATGTATGTATCTAACAAAGTAGGCAAACACGCTTATGGCCCGCCTGATGTGAAACAGTTACCGGACCTAATATATGCTTGCAATAACTAAGGCATTGCGTGCAAATTTCCGACCTGGGCCCTAGCCACGCTAGCTTACAGCTTACACGAGCTTCACGATTTCTACTGACATTGATATGGTATGGTGTCAGCAAAACGTCAAAAGCGGAGCGCTTGAAACGTAATCGCGAGCGTTTGCTTTTATATTACGATTTAAGTAGCTAGCGTGGTTAGGGCCCTGGATTGGAGAGGAAGGGTAAGGGAGGGGATTTGTCTTCCGGCACCCCCACTTATCGTCGTACGAAAGGCAGTTATAATAGTAGCACTGTGTCTTTAATAAATATTAATAAAAAAATATCGCCATACGAACTCACCAACTGTATGGTCCCAAAGTAAACAACGCTTGTACTATGGGTACCGTACAATAAACTGGGGGCGATCCCAGTGACACCCAGACCAGGGAAAATTACGAAAAGCCCATTTCCGAAATTTACCCTGACGGGAATCGAACCCGCAACCACCCGATGCAGTGAGCCGAGCGGCCCACGCTCGAACCACTGCGCCAAGCGGTCAAATTTATGATTTTAGTTCTAATCGCTTCGTTTATTGAGTACTTTACCACATTCAAATAACAAAACCACAGTTTGCCTATAAGGGTCGGTGCGGATTGGAGTGGCGGCAGGCGCGGCCGCCGCCCGATCGGACGGTGCTTCACAAATTGAGAGCCGATCGGCTCAGCGCAAATTGAAAGCGCTCCCAAATTGCTGCAGACCTTTGTATTTGTAACCAGGGCTGGAGCGTCGGGAATCAATCAGGGTAATGGGGGGTCGTCCGAATCTGCCTGGATTAGTGGCGGTGCGCTCCCGCGGCCGTGGGGCCTCGCAAGCCCGCGATCACCACCGCCCTTTGTCGAATTGATTGAATGCCTCTTCTATATCTATACCTACCCTCATTTGAATTTTGATCCGTGACTGTAATGGGAATCAGGTGAAAACGTTTTGCGAAACACATTCGACGTTATTTTTAGAACTTTTTATAATTCCCAACTTTTGTTCGGGCAAGTTAATTTTATATTCAGTTATGGTCGCGGCGGTGGCCGTCGAAAGTAAGTTCATTCATACCTCGTATACGTGCATATTTTTAAATGTTTTTTTTTTAAATTTATGTTAAATGTGTTGGGTATGTATAATGTTCCCAAACATACGGTATTATTTTAATAATGCACGATATTTTATACGATATTTTATTTACATTTTCATGCCACCAGATATTTTTAAACGACTACGGCATAGCTAAAATTAAAGGTTTTTGTAGTAGGTATTTTATCTCCACTCCATTATCTCCACTAATTACTAGGGCACCATGCAAAATAGTATCCCTAATTACACTAAGACCTTATATTTGGAATAATTTGTATTCAAAACGATTATTATTGCAGAATACCGTCCTTTGAACTTGAATTATAACATAATGCGCTCCACGTTTTAGTTGCAAACTGCAGCTTAGCACAGCTTACGACTACACAATAGTGGCGCAGACCTCGTAAGCCCATAACGTGACCTATACAAAGCATTCACAGATTGCGAGCGAGGCTGCGGTGCACCGCAGCGGGGCACAAAGCTTTGGGAAATGTTCGTAACCACCGGCCTAACAATTAGCGTAATAGACGTTTGACCGGCACCTCTTGCTATTGTTAACGACCACGTTTCAAGAGTGGACTTGATTAGATTTCGACTAATGTATTAGTTGCCCAAATAGGTGATAGTTTGTAGAGATAGGAAGCCTTCAATGCACCAATCTATACAGGTTGAAACAGTAAGAGTATACTTTTTCAAAATTTAACTTTGTAATTCAAAACCTATCAGGATTTGGAGGAAACTTGAAAAACAAAAGGTGTTATAGGGATATAGCTGTTGACAGATTTTATAAGTATACAAAACCTTTAGTACTGCAACTGTCACACAAAGCCGATAGTTTTAGATTTACAAAGTAAAGTTGCAAAAAAATAGTATACCCTTTCTGTTTCACCTAGTATAATGGGAAAAGGTCAGGCAAAGCATGATGACATATTATATAAAATTCAATTTATATACACATCAATTAATAACCCAATCATTCAATATTTATTTACTCAAAAAGAGTTTTGAAAAATAAGTAAGCGGTCACCTAAAATTCAAATAACAGCGACATACCCAGTCAGACAATCTAGACAACATAGCTTTCTTTCTCAACGGTACATAAGTAAGTACCATACAATGTTCTGTACAATAATCCCGAACGGTAATTAAGTAAGGAAAGAAAAAGAGAGGACAAAGCTAACCACCTCAATGTTGTAACGGAGATACATAATTGGGAGCAACGACGCTGAAGTTGTCTTTGTTTGGAACAACGAGTTGCTAGGGCACGTCTAGACTAGACGCAGATGGTACAGATAGGAAAGACTCGGCATACGAGAACACCGGACCGAATGCGACACGCACACGTACACGTAGATGTCTCTCCGTCCTTATAAACACGGCCTTGGATAAATGGCCTATTTCTATTGTAGCCAGTTGATCTAAAGACTTTTACCTCACCTGCCATGGATATTGTTAGATTTATCTAAAGGTAATCTTTATTAGTTTAGTATTTTTGCCAATACTGTAACTATAGTTCTAGCTTCTTTATTCAATCCAACGAATTAAATAAAAAAGAAAATTATGTAAACAAAAACAATCCCGCTCAGAGGAGTTACTTGCCGGATCTTCTCGGACGAGATTGCGTTTGGATCCGGTTGTAAATTCCTTGTAAAAATGTCAATTAGTTAGGTACAAAATAAACGATTAGACGTATACTTTGAATCATGATTAAACGTGATTAAAAGTAAAGGTCTAAGCGTCAACATAATTATTTTAATTGTATTGGCATCCAGTGCGTAACCAATAGTTAGATATTAACTATGGCAAAGTTATTGCACTAGAATGTATTTACACCAAATGCAAATTACGATGAATAATTAACACCGGTTTTATGCACACGAAAAATTACTGTGATGAAAATTAATACAGCGCCGAATTTGTCAAAGGGATTAAAAAACGACAGAATAACATCGCTAAGCTCCACCCTCGGTCTCATTATGAAAACTGGACATTCCTTTGAAACATATAACGCTGAGAGCAACCCTCCGCGAGAGGGTCCTTTTAAATTCCACGATAGTGCTAATTAAGTGTGAAGTGTTGTACTAATGACCGTACTCGAGGAACAAAGAGAGTGTGTGTGCTGCTTTATTAAGCAAGACCTTACATATTGCAGCCGGTTTGTTCGGAGTGATTTGTTAACTAGATTTATGAGAACGTATAGTTCCCAAATACCCAGTATTTGCTTAGAATTTGTTAGATGGGTAAAATGTTAACGTTAGACTTGGTTTTTTTTAGTCAAACATAAAAACTGGTTTAAATAATATTCTGTACCTATTTTAGATGCAAATACATTTTTACTGAAACACTGCGTCCCAAATAAAAACCTTTTACCGTATTTTAAGAACCTGGTCCGCCAATGTTTGATAGCCATTTGTCATTCCGCCAATCGCTCATCTCAAATAGAAAAAAGAAATGATGTGGAATGACATCCATACGGTTCTTCAGATTTTCGGTCTATTAGATGCCTACTTAGTTGCCATCGATTTTAATGGCGGTAGAAGAGATATAAAATTTAAGGGAGCATATTATTTGGTCTACGTTCGCACTTCCTTGTTCTTGAAACACTCATCTTTATACCTAGTCAGTTGTGTGACAGCTTAACAGCAGATGGCCAGGTACAGTGAACGTCAACGGACTAAAGTTTATAATCAATTTCATCGTGTGTGTCGACAGTTTGTTAGGCAACAGGAAGTCTCTCGGCGAAAATAACGACCACCCTTCCTGTGGATGTTTCGGTAATGTTTTTAATAAACATTGCCACTCAAATTAAGCTTTTATTTTGGTAATTTGTTGAAATGATTGTTCTCTTCGTGTTTGTGTTTGATAACTTTTTGAAGAGCAAGTAAGCATTTTACAAGCATCATTGAATGCAGTTGTGTTACTTCGCCAATAATTCCTAAAAGAGAAGAGTTTTTTGAATGGAAATATATGTAAAATACACACATTATGTACCCCAACGTGAGCTTCGATTGAACAAAAAAAATGGCGGCATGAAAATCAAATTACCTATGACCGATTCATATTCTCCGTACGCGCGCGTTGATCAGCCGCCGCGCCGTCAATTTCGCGGCGAATTTATTGATTGATTCGGTTAAGCCGAACAAAACTCAATTTGTCTTATCCCACGCTTATCCTGGCTGATATTGTGTTTCATAAGCTTTCTCTAGATACTTGTTTGATCTGCTATTATTACTTTCAAAATTACATTTTATATTGGATTAACTTGATCTGCTTCCGAGGATAAATAAAATTATAATATTATTTCGCAGATGTCAGTAATGCTAAACATGAAGCATATACATGTAGCGAACCCTGCAGACTGAGTTTATCTATTTTCAAAATAAGTCAGAAGTCTACTTCGCCACAGGCATTATTATTTCGTACCACTATTTTCTAACTCCCCACAGACGGAAGTTGTACAGTGAAAAAAGCAATTGTTTCTGAACATGGCAGGACCCGAAACATTTTCACGTTTTGAAAAATCAACTCGTTCCTTCCGACGACGGGTTGTTTTGGAACTTAATATTTTTGCTGGAACTCACCGCCGGGACAAAGGACCGTCTCTACAACGCAGCTGGACCTTCATTTTTGTACACCCTATCAGATTCCAATTGTTTGGACATGAGCTGCAAAAAGCTCGGCCTTGTTGAGGTTTTGACATAGATTAATTATCCTGTATGAATACCTATTTGTGTATAAATAAAGAGACATAATGGGTATAGCTCTAGAGGACGAAGCCCCATTCGCTGGACTGACCAAATAAAACAGTCCCCAACTACTACTTACTAACTTAATGAAATCGTCCGTCAAACGTCTGCTTGAGACCATTGGAGACGGGTTTTCAGGAGTATAAATAACCCACTAACATCTAATATTTTATTGATTAAGTTATAACTATACCATATAAAAATATTAATTACATAGCCCTACTAAACCATGCAATCGGTTTGACAGTGGGATGACTACGATTATTCTGTCAAGAGTATTATGACTGATAAGTACCTAAGTATCCAGAATCCAGCCTGGTTGGTTTGTTTATTTTGGAGATTTTGTTTACTTTGCCTGTTTGTTTTGAGAAATACAATAGTGATAAGGAAATCTTATTGGTACCATGAATTATTAAACAATAACAATATCACTACCTATTTAATTTTGACTAGCTAAAGGCAATTTAACATATTATTATATTTCTGCTAGTCCCTGCTATTTAATTCAATTTCGTTCCTCACTTCGACATTAATAAATTAACTTCTCCGTATACATCGAAATTTCTGCTAAATACTTGAGCTGGAGTGACATGGAGTGTTAATCAATTAATTAAATGTTCGGAGTTGTTGAAAAGCTGCGTATCTCTCGAAATCGCGAGATGTATCCCGAACGACATGTATCGTATCCATTTAGATCTAAACTTGTTTGGATACTGTGAAAGTAGCGACATTGAATTATTGATTTCCAAATTAATGTCGTGAATTGGTTCATAAAGTTTGCTGTTTGTAATTGGTTGAGTGGGTAGTTAGATGGAAGCCATTCCGTACCATTTATTAAATTATGTTAAGTACCTAGTTGAAGTATGTATGCTTTTGGAAAATGTATCATATCAAATGAAGCTCATTCAACATGTCTAGATACCAGGCATGCCTTTTAAGTTCTGTCGTTTCCATATTTCCCGGCAATTTTGAATTTGGAACTGTTCTATATTCGAATGTGTTTAAATTTCGAATCTCAAAACAATTGAAAGTTTTGGGATTGATGCTATTGTTTAGTCACAGCGTCGATTAGAATCTGTCAGGTTACGTACGAAAATGAATCTTTCTAAGGAAAATGTTCGTGCAATAATTTTCTACAACTTTAGAAGAAGCCTGACACGGCTTCAGTGTTTTGAAGAGCTAACATCTGTGTTCAGTGATGAAGCTCCATGTCTGCGGACTGTCGAACGCTGGTATTTATAATTCCATCGTAGACATACTAGTCTTAGTGACAAATCTCGCGAAGGACGGCCAAAATCCGCCTTCACTGAAGATAACATAATTACTGTGAGACAACAAATTCTCTAAGATCGTCATGTGACGTATCGAGAGATAGAGGCTCTATTAGGCATCTCAGGGACAACCATTCAGAAAATCTTGCATGAAGCGCTTGGTGTAAGAAAGCTAGATTGCCGTTGGATACCGCATCTGCTTTCCGACGATCACAAGGCGGCCCGCGTCAGATGGTGTAAGAAAACTCTGCAAAGGTTCAACCAAGGAGAGTCAAATCACGTCTACGACATCATCAGTGGTGACGAATCTTGGATCTATGCCTACGATCCTGATTCCAAACAACAATCTACAATCTGGGTCTTTCAAGACAAGCCAAAACCGACTAAAGTTGTTCGTTCTCGAAGCACTTCAAAGAAGGTGGTGGCCACGTTCATTGGAAAAACCGGCCATATTGCGACTATTGCACTTGAAGATCGTAGAACGGTTAATGGAGAGTGGTATACCACAGTTTGTTTACCACAAGTCATCGCCAACTTCGAAAATCTAACTCAAAGCGACGCATCATCCTGCACCACGACAACGCAATCTCACACAGCGCTCGTCAAACGATTGAGTATTTGAAGCAGAAAAAAGTAGAAATTCTTGATCATCCTCCATACAGTCCTGACCTAAGCCCTAACGATTTATTTACATTTCCTAAAATTAAGAAAAGTCTTCGTGGTCAAAGGTTCCAGTCCGGTGAAAAAGCAGTCGACGCTTTCAAGTCAGCCATTTTGAACACCCCCACTTTAGAGTGGTATAAAGTTTATAATAACTGGTTTGAGCGAATGGAAAAGTGTATTCAGCTACGTGGTGAATACTTTGAAAAACAATAAAAAGTACTATAAGGTTCTAGTTGTGTTTTTTTCTTCAAACGACAAAACTTAAAAGGCATCCCTCGTATAAAGTCATTTAAAATCCATTTGAATGAATATATATATGTACATATATAATGTGTAAATGAGAATCAATGAATTGAAATAGATCAATAGATCAATAATATTATTAACTTTATTGGCAGGCTTTTTGTTATAAAATCTTTATGAAACAACATTTTCTCGGACATACTCACATCTTCATTGTATTTAATTGAGAGTAGGTATAACATTTTATTGTTCGTTCCGCGATCTATTAACCCTCGTTGTAAAAGTGAGCTTGTTAACACCAAACAGCAACAAAGACGCATCGCACACGAAAGTGAGTGTATCCTCACAGCGCATTTCACGTGGCGGTGGCCAATTTATTTGTAGTTAAGTGCACACAATAAATTTCTCAAATGGCCCGTGCTTACACCGACGAAGGCTGTGGGTTATTTATTTCCCAACTCCGCGGTTTATCGTCCAGCTTTGTACTAGACAACGGGCTTAGATTTGTCGCGCATTGTTGTAGTAAAAGTCGCGGATTACGCTCTATTTGTCGCGTCAATATATGCTTTTACGGCGTTTTTATGATCTCGCGTAAACTTAAGCCACTAAGCGCGAAATGCGTTTGACCTTTGTACATGAAATGGTCTGGTTTGTGATATTCACTGACCTCTATTGAAAATGTACTACTGTACTAAAGACTGAACACCTGAGTGTTGGTGTGAAGCGCGGCGGTGAATAACCTGTAAACTAAACTGTGCCTCCCTAATTAGTAGGTACTACGTACCTAGCCTTAGTTTACTACTACTTACTATCACAGTTACATTAGTATAAATGCCTAAAGTAAATTACTTCATAACGTAGTTTGAAGCCATTCCGATAATTCCGTCGGTGGTTAAATTGAATTTTCTGACCGAAAAAATTAACAGCGGGGAAAAATTACTCGAGTGAATTTTGATTAAAAACCTCCTAATTGTTTTGACGCACGGGCCAATGAGTTGATTCGGTAAACAATTACGAGGGCCGTGCAAAAGTAAACAACTGGGATGGGAAACAATAGGTCTCGTTAGGGTGAATGTTTCTTGGAACGAAGCTAGTTCAATCGAGCAAGTCTTTCAGCCACTTTACGTATACGTTCAGCAATTGAACGGTAGGTAAGTACAAAAAAAATGTTTAGAATTTCCCGTCTGACAAAATTTAAGAGCTTTAGCCAAATTGTTAAGCTTGGCTAGCCATAAAATTAATTGATATGAGTAGATATCTCATACTTATTTATTATTTGGAAAAAACATTTTGTACTGTTTGTTAATCAAACTTAAATAAAAAATAAATAACTCTAAATTGAAAATTGAGAAATCCCCCGTAGCGACGACTTTTCAAACTACAAAAGAGCTGACAGACACAGACACACAGAATACCCCTCTTTCAGCTGTGTGATAAACTTCAGTCTGTAAAATTAATTCAGGATTTTCAAAATCTAGCATATATTACCAAGAATATATCACGCATCGTTAAAGCTATTGTTAAAATCTCCTGAATAGCTGCACACTTGCCACACGTAAACAACTATAAATGCAAATTGCGACACAAATGTCTGACACTTAATTTCAACGTCCAAGCCGGGTTTTGTTCGTGGACGAATACACATAGTCACTAACTTCTTCATTATGTATGCCGTTACGTAAACGTGCGTTTGTTAGACGTGATTATTTTATAAACCGCATAAAAAGTTGTGAGCATAAACATGTTTTGAGTGGTTTTTTACGGCTTTAGAACTTGTTTTAGCGTGTTTGTTTGAGTTTCAGTAATATTATTAATTCAATTACAAACGTAGCCTAAAAGTCAACGTTGATCATCCCTATTTAAATGTACAAATAGTCCAGTCAATCTTTAGCAATAGTTATTTATATTAATAAGTCGGCAAATAAGCTCACGACTCGCCTGATGTTAAGCAGTTTCCGTGGCCTATAGATGCTTGCACGTTGCCCACGCGAAGGAACTCTCCTTAGGAAGGACAGAGGGTGAGGAACGGAGGCGGGAGGACTTCCGTCTCACTCACTCATCATACGAAAAGCATCTTTAATAGTAGATAACTTTTCGCCGTTTTTTTGGAAGAGAGTGTTACCACCCTGGTCGAGAGAGCCCATAAAGCTCTACTCTTTGATAATTACTTCTTTTATCAAAGGCTCTACTACCTTACACATTATGTACCTATACTAAATATATTTGTATCAAGGTAACACAAATTCTAAGCATTTACGAGTAGATCCACCTTATTACCTCGGGGGATATAAAAAAGAGCTTCGCATACCTTTAATGGTCGGTGTTAACGTCCGTATTTATGCACCGACACGCTAACAAGACAACATTACACTGCAGTGCAAACTTCTCGTCTCAAACTTTATAATGAATGCCCCTGTTTTATAATTTGCCCGCCGCCGTGTGCACCGAAGTTGGAGGTGGGTGATATTTCGGCCACATGGTGTACTAACACCGGAATTAGGATAAACTTTCGAAGCTAAAGCTAGAGCGTACCGCGGCTAATCAACAATCAATATTGAAACTCCCAAATAATGGAGCTTCGGGCAATGTTGCCGTTGAGTTTCGCTAATTTGGGTGGTATTCATTCTGTGTTGTTTAAGCATGGTTTTTATAAAAGTGGAGTTTGTTCGTGAATTAGAATGACAAAGGGAACACTGTTATTATAGTGAGATTGGATGTACCAAATGCCGAACATGTTAATGACACTTTTGAAAGCTGGGTGAGTTTTTTAACGAATAATAAAATTTGAAAAATATGTTTTGCTGCAACATGATGTTTGCCAATGCAAAAACTGTCCGATATGACGGAAAACAGTGCGTCAAACAAGTTTTTTAGACGACCGCGTGGCGTAGATGAGTGTATTGTGTTTCTCAGATCTAGACCGGCTCAAATCGTCCCAATAATTAGTCCCGAATGTACCGCATTATAATTAATTATTAATTACCGCACTTGCTTTTTCTTTTAAGTTTTTATTCAAAGTTAACTTTTAAGCAGTCGGGTTTTTCGATTTTTCAGTTCAACTTCCCAATGCCGTAAACTATACCTAAAAGTTACGACATTTTAAGCGAGATAAACCATAGATACTCATCTTTGTTTTCAAATATCTACCCACAAAAGCTCGTTCGAAAAATGAAAGGGTGCCAATTGCAATTGTAAAGCGTTCCGTTGAATAGGGCCCAAATTGCCTCTAAGTTGGCGTTGGGGTTTACGTGTTTGCACCAAAAACTGTGCTATATCGCTGGTAATTTGCTCTCGAGGCCGACCGTAAATTCGCCCGTTTAGTGGCCAAACCACGGGCGCCTAAATACTTTGAACTCGCTTTTTTTCAGCTTAACACGTTCTATTTACTGTGTGGGCGGATTTAGGCTTTTGTTTTTATTGCAGGACAAATTTGTCCTACAGGTCTGTTCAACCTGGGCGTATTATATTAAAATGTGGCAAAATTTGCGACCATACAGTTAGGTTCATCATCATCATCATCATCAGCCTATGCTTGTCCACTGCTGGACATAGGCCTCCTCTAATGAGCGCCATAGCGCCCTGTCTTCAGCTTGCCGCATCCAGGATCTGCCTGCAGTCTTTCGCGAGTCAGTTAGGTTGGCGAGACTTATTTATCTTGTATCAACTAAATTAAAAATAAATTTCAAAATTCGAACCTATTGAAAACAAAAACGTTTGTAATAACATTTAAATCGGCAATTGACATTGATTTCTATCGCCACTGAAGTCAAAATACATTATTGCCGACCTGGATCCCGATCCGATATAATTTAGGGTAACGACGTAAATACTTTCGACCTCGACACACTATACTATTTATCATTTGACGTATATTCGTGTACATTACCTACTACCTACATTTTTATAAAGAACTAATTGGGTATGATTTTTTCTCAATTGTGTCCCAGTGCTGTGCAAAGGTCTTCTTTAATTGCCACCTATCACGGTTTTAAGTTCTCAAATTCCATCCGTCTAGTTGAGCGCAAAGTTAATTTCAATATGTGAATACTTACTTATTTAACAACATAGTTGATAAGTCCTGATATGTCTATAACCGCAATAAAATAGAGAATCGTTTAAAATATTTCACAGAGGCCATAAACGTGATTCTAAAAAGACATTTAAATCAATGCGCATACGATATATCCTTGGCCGAAGCCGGGCGATCGAATTAGCTTTATTTAAATACGCCATTTCTCAGTGTAATGGTGCATGAGGGTACGATTTGCAAATCCTAATAACTGACGTTATATGAAACCTCTCCACATTACCCACTTTGGATACGAAGGCCGGCTTGTGGCCCACGGGGGTCCTTTGGGCGGCAAATTGCTCAGATGTCTATTCAATACGCCGTCCGCCCGGGCACTGTACACGAAACTTATGAAATAAGTAGGTTAACTTTTATTACAAAATTAATTATATTGCTATTATACTGACACACCAACTGTGTGGTCACAAACTAAGCAACCGTACAATGGACTAGGTGTGATCATAGTGACACCCAGACCTAGGCAAATTACGAATAGTAAATTTTCGAACCCGCAATCACCCGGTGCAGTGTGCCAAAAGGCCTTCGCTCAAACCACTGGGCCAAGAGGTTGTCTTTCTAGAATAGCCCAATCAGTGGCAAGGCTGCTTTAGCTAAGTAATCATTGATGTATTTTAGGAAGTTAGACCAAAGTGTTATAACAGGGGCTAATACCTATGGTCCTGAAAAAAGACAAATATAGAGAGAGCAGTGGACGTCTTCTTCAAGACGTTTCAGGACGACACGACTTTCAGAAATGAGAAAGATTTCGGTTAGTACTAGAACCGGCGGCTGTACAAAGTCGGCACACAAGGGTTCCACATAATTCCACCTGATTATAATCAGTTACCGTAATAGCCTATAGTTTCTTACAATTGTAATGGCATTGCCCGCTCGTTGTCGGCCTGGGCAGAGGGGGCAGAGGGAAAGCCCCCCCCCCCCCCTACGCTATGGGTTTCCTCACTGATCGTACGAAACGTAAACGATTCTCTATAAAGTTGTTGCTGCCGTTTGTGTAGTGTAGGCCCACTTCGGCATACCTTGCTACAAATTACAACAAAACAACATTTGACATTACTAAAAGGTGTAGGTATTCCACACACAAGTGAGAAGGGTTTCGTGAGATCAGTATTTTAGGACACAAAGTTTTGTAATTATTTCAGAACGGGATATCCGCTTTGCGGCGGTCTACTAACTTTCAATTTCTAATTACCTTTATTAGTTAGAACCCAACGTCGATTTTATGTACATGAGTAATTACACAAGAACCGTCGATTGCGCAAATTGACGCCACTCCCCTAACGACCACCAAACTTCGGGTAAATAAAAAGTTTTTATTCGATTCCCTTTATTATTTTGAATTCATTAATTGGTACAAGTTGGGAACCGTTACCGACCGCGACATTCGGTAAATTACTCAGTACCATGAAATACGCGATAAGTTTTTGGATCCTAATTGGAAATCAACTATGTACGTAAAACAAGAGCACTTAACCATCGTTCCGAAGTTTCGAACTACACGCTCCGAAAATTGTGAAACAAATTTTATTTATTTTCTCATTAGCTATGCTGAACAACACGCGTTAGGCCTGAAAATATCGAGTAACCCGCATTCAAATGGGCTTGTTTTTAAACGAGCTTTTGAATATAAAGTTAATAGGTATATTTTTTCATTCCTGTCATTATAAACCAAATACTTAATTATATATAAGTAGGTACATTGAAAAACTAAACGTTACTTGTAGTTCTAAGATCGAGACATTTGAGGAATATTTTTTTTAAAATTGACCTTATATTGGTACGTACCTACATCGAGTTTCTTTAGTAGGTGGTATCGGAAGTAATACGCGTATCGCAATCTATATCAACGCAATTGCTACCTATTGATCGTATCGCAGAAGAAAATCATGGGATCACGATGGATCGAGATACGAGATCGTGATGCGGATTTGTGATGTAATACCCTCATTCCGATTTTGACGATAAAATTGTTACTTACAATGTCCAATGTAAACTCTACTTTTTGTCTGCTTGAGTAAAATTCAAAATCAACTGCAAATTTTACACAACCAGCACAACACAAAAGAGGGAGCACAAAGGGCCAACCGACAAAATCCAATCCAATTAGCATAAAACATCTGCAAAAGAATTTAGAATTGGCTAGTTAAACGGATCGGAGACAAATGAACTAGAGACAGCCCTCCAATGGGGAGCTGCTGTAGTAGTGACGCTGATGAAATTACACGAATGCTAATGAAACTCGAGCTGCTCTGGTGAGATTAGCGACGCCGCTGTGAAATTGGACCTGTTTAGGGACCAATTTCACCCTGAACGAGGAATGTTCCTAGCTTTTTACTCTGTGACGTTTTCTTACTCTGTGCACGTCGGTTTAATATTGTCACTGTTCTAACTAAAATATCTCTTTGCGCTGCGCTTCTAGCGTGAATTGGTGTTTCATTTGACACGTCGCGATAAAGAGGTTTGTTGTCCTAGATGTTTTTTAAAATGGGAGTTGGTCTGCCATTTCTATTTTGTTAGTCTATGCCACAATCTCAACCCTTAAAGGGATCTCGGATACACACGTGAGATATCATTTTGATTTAAAATGAATTCTCTTGCTATGCTATTAGAGTTTAGATTGTTTAATTAATACCGGCTTTAATATAATGCCGCCCTTAGATTTAAGTTAGATTGTTGTCACTATAAAATGTGCACCTTTTGTAACCATGTAATTATGAAACATGCTCTAACACAAAGAACGAGAATGTATTTTAGAAATTATTTATTGAATTCCCAATAATTTATTGGTAGGTACTCAAATGTGTTAGTTAAAGTTAACTATTTGAGGCATATCTTGCATTTTGAGGCTTTCAAATCAAGTAACTCCCAAACTCCATTTTTTATTTAGTTATGGAGTCTCCACACGGTAAACATTGAAAGGGTTAACATAGGTAATTTCCCTAACTTCCAAACCACTGTACAAATTTCACAGACACTATTATTAAACGTCGAGTAATTATGTTTGCCTTACCTTTTGACTCACATAGCGTTAGTAACTAAGCCCGAAATATCTCGCGTATAATTACAAGCCGAAATATATTATCTCTAGGCATAAACAACTTCGTGGGGTACATAAACAGCGGGATAGTGTGATATTTTCTTTAATCGTGGCTGGCAAGTCTATAATAGAAAAAATAAGCTATAATTTAAAAAGCGAAAGATGAGAAAAATACAACAAAAACACGCAAAAACAAGTACACAGAAATACCTATGAAAACAAAGCAAATCATTTTTGACCTCCAGTTCACAGTATCAAAGTAAAAAAATCCAAAACCAACGGAAATGTCTATGCGCTTATCTCGCTTCCGCAGCTGTCAAAAAGATAATTTCCACTCTACGATTTAATTATTTTCCGTTGGAAATCATTTAGGTATATTATAATTGTAACCCAGTTGATATTGCAAACAAACACACGCAGCTGATTGCATCACCTACGCAACCCTAGCATAGATTCATAGACTGCATTCTCAGAGACCTAACTTTTCGCCAATCAAGGCTACCCAGCGCCTAACTACCTACTATTATTTTTTCCCATTATCTTAAATAACGTATTTATAGTGTTGTGACAACGTTTGGCGTATTGTAGCGTACACGTCCTTGTTATATTTTGGTACTTACAGCTGTAGGTAAATAGAGGACCCTTCGCGCGTGACCGACCCGACTTACACATGACTTGTGTGTGGGTTCCGCACTCAAACAAATCCTCACTAATACCCTTATCCTTGCTTCCTTATCCTAAAACCCGTATGTCAAAAATAAAAATGTGTTGGTCTAGTACAAGGGTCGGTACTAGTAACCGGATGCGATAAGGTTGAGATTATAGATTCGGTCTGTTGTGTTTTAGAAGCTGCTCATTGTTTTCTTGAAGAATATAAAGCAGCCGTTTCGCTGTTGCCACGAGATGTAGTAACCAGCGCGTGGGTTGATCGGGCTCCTGACTTATTAAGATATTTGCTGCGCCTACGATTAAACGTGTACCCATTTTTTCATTGATTGTTCTAAAATTATAAGCGTGAAGCGCAGTCAATCTGATGGGGTGCCTGTAGCAAAAAATAGCAGCATGCTTTAAGTTCCAAATGAAAGTGAGCGAGCTTATGCCATAGATTGCTTGAAAATAGCAGTTTAAATAATCATACAATTAAATCAGACAGATTTAACAATTACATTATACCTACCTTTGCGAAGTATACCGTTTCAGTCCTTTTATATTTTATTCCATAGGTACCTACTTGGAGTTAAAAATACAGGCCGATTTCAAGTTTGCAAATGTAATAAGTATCTCTACATAAAATGTTCAAGCTGAATGAAAACTAATTTGAACTCTAATTGAACAGCTAACATACAATGCCATTTACAAATCAGATTATTTCAGGTATTGTGTAAAGGGTCACGGCGGGGTGGGCTCCTCACAGAAAATTAAATATTTCCCTACAACTGAGCATAACTGGACTCGTGCAATCTGATGGTGGGTCTCGCAATCTTCCCTTTCTCCTCACACGTTCTAATCCTCGTTTCGTGAGTGTTTATTTCATATTTATCCTCGTTGTCCCCGCTCGAGTTAATGAAACTCTTTGCCCTTTGTTTTCATTGTGCGTATATCTGTCATGATAAATATGAGTATTTATGTTGGAATGGGACGGAATGTAGAAGGGGTCGAATATAAAAACAATGTGTTCATTAGTATTCTTTTTTTAGCGAATGATATTATTAAACCTATTTTAGACAAATACAGCCTAGCTCCATTTTTAGACACTAATTTATTTAGTACTAGCCAATCCATTTAGCCGATTTTTCGTGATGCTCAGTGGTATTTACAACAAACAAACTTTCTCATTTATGATTAGAAAAGAAATAAGTATGAATAGATAATTGTTGAGTAAGTATGACGTATGTAAACCTATCTATCTATTTCACGTGGCCGAAGTAATATTCTAAAAATAAATACTTAAACAGATTATATTGTTTTATTTTAAGAACACTTATCTTTTTTAACCCCCGACGAAAAACGAGGGGTGTTATAAGTTTAACATGTGTATCTGTGTATCTGTGTATCTGTGTATCTGTGTATCTGTGTATCTGTGTATCTGTGGATCTGTGTGTCTGTCTGTGGCAACGTAGCGCCCAAGCTGATGAACCGATTTCAATTTTGTTTCTTTTGTTAGATAGGTATTCTGATCGAGAGTGTTCTTAGCTATGTTTCATGAAAATCGGTTCAGCCGTTTGAAGATCATCAGCTCTTTTGTAGGTTAAAAAAGCCACATTCACGGCCAAAACCAATTCCCTCGGCTCGAATCCAGTCGAAATTTGAGATGATTGGATTTAGATTTATTATATTTTTAAATGATCGTAATAGTCTGAACTGGCTTTTTACAATATTATAAATTTGAAAAGTTTCCCTGATTCTGAAAAAAATGAATATTTTATCAATTTTATTTAGATTTGTGTATGAACTAAAGACGTTCCATAAGTCACGTTTCAAATGATGGATACGCGCATGCGTTAAATTTTGTTTGGTTTGTTAATGGTCATGGAATATTACGCTATAATAATTCTAGAGGGCGTTGCTCCGCCATTGACAAAGAATATAAAAAAACTAATCTAATTTAAAATAATTTTAGCGTTATTGAAAATTCTTCCCCTAGGCTGCTCCCGTCTACCTCAACCAGAGTTATTACATCAAATTGAATCATAATTGATAATATTTTACTAGGAATAAAACCTCCGTGACATCAATATTTAGATTCGTTGTCTATTCTAATGTCAATTATTATAATGTCATAACAAAATAATGTCTCATACTTTTACACAGATTTTCTGTTGATTATTGTACATCTTAGATTATAAATGAGGAAGCCAAACAATGGATATATGAAGTAAACTATGGATACTGAGCTACGGCAGCTACGCAAATCGCGCTAACATAATTATTTGGAAGAACTAGGTAAATTATACATTTGATGAACAGGTCATCGCATCGGGGGTTTTTAAATTTTCAATTTAGAGTTATTGTTATTTTGATACAACAATTTCATACATTTTTTTCATAGAGCTTAATGTCATTAGAAATAATACAAAACGGTAATGTTATTTTAACGTAAAAGCTTTATTTAAACTTTACGACGTAAGATACAACCTAGTACATATTTATTTGGTACATGCCCTTTGAAGTAAGCACATAATATTTGCTCCTAAATTATCTCAGAGAGCTGTACGCCTAAGACGTTTAATGTATATTACGGATTATGTAAAACGTTTGTATAATTTATATTTTGTTGACAAGACACAGTTCAGAGTATTTATGATTATAGATTGTGATTTACTCCGGGAACTGGTCGGTATTTAAATTATAATTCTATAAAACAAAGACAAATGATTTTGTTATTATTTTTATCAATTTACGTTTTTTTACAAGACGTTTTGTAATTACAGCAAATAATGTATGAATTCTTCTCCCCACTCCAGTGTCATAGCCTAAGGCACGTATTAATAAATCGATCTTAAATCTGAGACTGGTCTAAGAAGTGTCATTCTTATGTCATACCAGTACAAAATGACTGTTCAAAAACGTCCTGAAGATCGCTCTCAGACTTGAGAATGATTTATCTATATATATATAACTCAAAGGTGACTGACTGACTGACTGACATAGTGATCTATCAACGCACAGCCCAAACCACTGGACGGATCAGGCTGAAATTTGGCATGCAGGTAGATGTTATGACGTAGGCATCCGCTAAGAAAGGATTTTGGTTAATTCTACCCCCAAGGGGATAAAATAGGGGATTAATAATCCCGAAATTTTTGTTAAGTTAAATTACACGCGGACAAAGTCGCGGGCACAGCTAGTATATTGATATGGGCCTAAGTATAACGTCTGCAGATAAAGAAATGAAGATTAATTAATTGTGAATAACGCCTATTATTATAGTTTACTTTGTTAAAGTTGCATAAGAGGTCGACGGATCAATCATGAGCGCATTAACATTTATTGTCAAGCCACAGAAACATTGTAATGTACCCTTGATTTATTGACACTGTGAAGTCTTTGTACCTGATAAAACTGTCATTATTCCAATATTTCACGCGACTATTGCGCCCGTCAATTTAATATTTATCGAATAACACTCGGCATTGCCACTTTGGCGCATCGATACCGCCGTTATAGCCACATTATGCGTACAATAAAAAAAGTAATAGTTTCAATAAATCAATTATAATGTTTTGCTGAATTGCGGTCTCGGTGCAAACAGGTTCATTCAATAATACGATTATCGGACTGAGTAAATAAATTATTCATTACGGCTTCTGACTTTTTGTTTATCTTATTGCAGCCAATAATAATTATTGGTAATTGTTAATGTTAAATATGTAGACGGCGATTGGAAAACGTTCGGGGAATATGTAATAATAATAATTAACAATAATTTAGCCTTTTTGACGTCCCACTCCTGGGTACGGGCCTGCCCTCACTACGAGGGGGATTCAGGTTGTAATCCACCACGCTGGCCCAGTGCGGTTAGGCAGATTTCACATGTCTTTCGAAAATTTATTAGATCTTCTAAGACATGCAGGTTTCCTCACGATGTTTTCCTTCACCGTAAGCAAGTGATAATCATATATAAATTATGATTCGCGCATAGATTTTAGAAAAATCCAGTGGTGCGAGCCATGATTTGAACCCTAGACCTGGTGCCCGCATGACGCGTGCTTTAACCAATCGGCTTTCACAGCTTAGATAAATAGGTACGAAAAACATCAAACTTGATTAAGCCGTTTAGGAGGAGTAGAATAACGAAAGCAAACCGGAATGTTATACTATACCAAGAAAACAAATAGTGACATAGTAGACTAGCAAACTAAGTACACACCCTCTAACTAAGATTGCTGTTTGTCATAATTAAAATAAGTAAACACTTAGAAAGTGAGACAAACATAAATTCATTTGAGACAACAAAGGGCGACCGACCCCAGGCTAATGAAGAAGGACGCCTGGTATAATTACCTTTTGTAATTTTTCTACTAAACGGGCCAACGTATAAATTAATTTTCTTCCAGTGACTGTCCTGAGCACCATTATGGAACGCTAAGTGATGATCCCTTTGTTTGATACGGCCCGCCCAGCTTGTTGCAGCCTTTAAAAATCTACTAACAAACCCAATTTACAGGATGAACCCTATGTCAAAACTTTTAATACCTTACATTTTTATATTATGAGATTTTGAAAATGTTAATGTGCTACATGTGAAGTTAAGGTTCTTAATTCATTGACACTCTAAACGACTGCTACTTATATTTATCCTGTTAAATGTTAAAGCGCGCCCCAATACAACACAAATTTGCACACTAAAAACAAGACTTCTGTGTCACGACGCCACGACTCATTTAATGCGTATCCAGCAATAAGGATCTATCCTACTTCACCAAAATCCCCGCAAATATCGTAGGCTTGTTTTGAGGAGCTTTCGTCGCAAACTTTTCCAATATTTTTTTCATCACTTTCGTCAACTTGCACGGGCCGCTATCACGTCGACAAACAAACAATATTTCGCTCGGTGACACGAGTTTTTCGAACTCATTTCCATTCGGGAGCGCGCCGCGAAGAATTTATTGGCCGCCCGAACTTGTCGCGAATACTTCGAGTTAATCTTTTGCGGAACTAGTTCAATTGTGCCGGCGCTCCGTCTTCGTTAGAGACGCATCGGTTTTCATTAGCTATTCGCCGTGACAGACTAACTTCTTACAACGTATTCGGGGCTTAGCCAGTAACTGTCCGAAGAATTTCCTAACTTATGTCGCAATTCCCAAGTTGTTTTTTTCCGAGAGCAGCGTTAAACATATTCGTTATAATACCCAGAATAAAAGCAGAGATCAAAATACAATTTCTTAAAAATTCAATGTCTCAGACGTTTGATTAAGACATGCCTTGGACATTATATTTTATTTTTTATTTTATTATATTTTTTATTTTATTTCATTTCAAATTAAAGCTTTAACCCCCTTATTAATAAACGTGGATTAGCGGGTGTATAGTTAAACCATGCTTAGTCTTCTTCTTTCGAATGTAAAATTACTGAAGACAGAAATAAATATTTCGGTGTGTAACCGAACCGCCCGCTAATCCACGATAATAATAAGGGAGTAGAACATTAGTTTAAGATTTTTTCACAATGGTTAACTCTCCATAAATTGTTTTTGTAAACTAAAACAAATAGTTACGCATACATCATTCAGCATACCGTTCATAAGATTAATTATATACCTACCGAATAAATAAATAAATAAATATCGCCAGACGAACACACCAACTGTATGGTCCCAAACTAAGGAACGCACAAGCGTATTACAAAATATGGGTACCATACAATGGACTGGGGGCGATCCCAGTTACACCCAGACCACGGAAAATTACAAAAGTTCCATTTTCGAAATTTACCCTGACGGGAATCTAACCCGCAACCACCCGATGCAGTGAGCCGAGCGGCCTGCGCTCGAACCACTGCGCCAAGCGGTCATCAAACCTATTTCTACTATCTATACAAATAAATAATAAATGAATTCGGCCAATCGTCTCATAGATTCAGAGAACAAGTGTCCAACTATCCCCGGCGGCGCATAATAATATGATAGACACGAAGTAGGTACGGAAGTACAAATGCACTGAAGTGGGTCGTCCGTATCCGGAGGGTCGCTATCGTCAGATACCGTCGCTACTCGTATTAGTGCATTAAACTGTTACTGTTATTGCATTCTCGCGCCGTTAGAAAACCTTTATTAACGCCGAACGAGATAATCGATACCTATTGTCTTTTATTAACATCCGAAGCTTGGAATTTGTTTTAATCTGATTACTTAGTGATTTTTGCGAATTTTGACTAGAAATGTTTTGAAATAAGTAGATAACAATGACGATGTAGTTGGTAGCTGATAAAACTGGTAACAGCTTTCGTGAACGCAAAAACTAAGCTTTGCGTGTTCTATCCTACCTGTCATGTCGCAGGAGGTTAACTAAATTTATAAATACGAGGCATTAAATAAATATGCTTACAAAGCGTTTAGTAAAACAAAGCTAATAATAATACTAGGAACTAGAAAAAAAACTCCTTTCGCATTTATTTTTCTTTTTGTGTCATTCAAAATGAGACGTGGATGGCTGGATGCAGGGCATGAAGAACAATTGGATGAACTGTATTAAAAGTCATTTAAAGTGATATGAAACAGGTTAGAATGTACATTAGGATGGCAGAAAAGTGTGATGCACGGAAGAAAAATACAAACTGAGTCAACTCCAGACAGAATAGGAAAATGCAAGCCAGATCTCTAGTGACCTAGACCTATAGTTAAAAACCTATTTGAATGAAACATATGTTTTCATACCTTATCGCAGAATCAAAACTCTTAAACAGTTCTAAGCTCAATGTAAACAAAGAAATCGTTTAGAACTTTCTATCCACTGTGATACCAACGATAAAATTATGGTTTTATGTGCGATCCAAGGTTAGCACTTCGAACCCATTACATATATATTTCTTCACAGGGAGTGAAAGTCGTCACGGGACCGTACAATAGGGCCGTATAATAGCTTTAATAGTTCTCAATCTTCTGTTCCAAGGGATGCGCAAATCTTAGGGGAGCGAGAGTGTCCCTAAAATATCGGGTCGCTGGATGTGACGGGCGAACTTCGTCGTCTATAGATTGAATTCATTAAAGATTCATATGTAGATGACAGCTAAGATTTTGTATTTATGCTTTGAAATATGAACGTTCGAATAATTTATATAGCACTTTTTATATAAATATTTAATAAGTATATTCAGAAAATTGTATTTGAAATAAATGTTACGGAAAAGCCATTTTTGACTGAATTTTGCCTATTACAGTCAATATAGTGCCTATTGACAAACGCCTATAGTGCCTATATTGACAAACATAAAAACCATAGAACGACCTATTGGTCATGTGGTTCGGGCTTATGTCTCGGCTCATTGCACTAGGGTGGTTGCGGATTTGATTCTCGTCGGGGAAGAACGAATATTATCTTGCTTGCTCTGGATGTAACTAAGATCGTTAATCCTTTATAAACTCTATCATAAAGGCAACTTATTACCCTTCTTTTATTGTATTAAACCATAGTGTAACCCATTACCTTAAGAATAATTTTCTTGATTCTAATTCTATTTTATACACTGAGGGGTGGAATTTTACAAAATCCTTCCTTAGTGGATATTTGCGGTATAAAAGGTACTGTCAAAATTTCATGATTCTAACCCCAGTGGTTTGGGCTATGCGTTGATTCCTTTGTTTTGATAAGTAAATTTGCAAAAAGTATCAAAATATGCGACATAAGTGGCCGTATATTTTAATTGCGTTGTCTTGGAAGCCTAATTTTTTTACACCTACAAGGGACCATAGCGTTTGAAATTTGATTTTAATTTCAACTTGATATCCCTATCCGTTTCTGAAAAAAAAATCATAGACAGACAGACGGACAACAAAGTGATCCATAGGGGTTCCGTTTATTTCCTTTTAAGGCCCGGAACCCAAAAATAAGGAAATCTCTGAAAAGTCATTTGACTGTAAAACAGCCGTAGGCTATCTGCTAACAAATTGCCGGCAAAGCTAAAAGGGGCTTACAAACACCGCTATTACGTTATTCATCTGTCACGTCTAGTCACAATAAATCTGCGTTACTGTCATACTAGACGTTTTTATCTCAAATGTAAACTCAAATGCAATAACCGTGCCGAGTTTAGGGCTTTGTGGCGTAATTTCGCTTCTCTCCTTAAATTGCGGTTCAGTATACGAAATAAGTATTTTAAAACACTACGATTAATCCCAGCCTCGATTTTTCATTGGATTGATATATTATTGTATATTATAAGCTTAAAAAATACTTACGATAAGTTCAAAATTCTGTGTTACTGCCGCGAAGTTTACCTCTAAACTATGATTAACCATGCATGGGTTTGTGATAAAAATATTAATGTTAAACGTATGTTGTATACGTCTTTGCTGTACGATAGTTTTATTTTTGTAATTTGTTCAATTACAAACTCTGACTCTGTTCAACTCTGTTTTGGCGCTCATTAGGGGTGGCCTATGTCCAGCAGTGGACAAGCATAGGCTGATGATGCTGATAATGATGATGAATTTGTTCATCAATTATCTACTATACAGTATTGTTTTTCTTTGTTAATGTCAGTCACAGAGGTTGTGTTCCTGTCTGTATTTCCCCTGATACAAATAATCTAAGAATGTTAATTTAACAAACAATGCTCGTGCCACCGTTCATCGGCTGTCGGCAAGGGCTTTACACACAATGTAGGATTTCTGTTACAAATTAACGAGGAAGTCAGTCATGTGTCATGCCGTCGAGCCTCATTGCTCTCGAGTGACATTACGCGTATGTGGTTGACATAGCTACCTTCGCTTTGATGGGTGCAAACCAAACACGCGTAGCATACAGAAGGTTGAAGTCGAAATTACTCGTTAAGGTGTAGGCGCCCGCGAAATTCAAAATATTCGAGTATTTTATAATTTATCCAAAATATGAAAACATTCAAGACAACATTTTGTGATTTGCGACAAACACAGTATGCAGTGCGTTTATTAATACATTTATTTTACTCTAAATATTATCACAGTGGATATGATACTAGTTAATCACTAAATATACAAAAATTGCCAGATTATCTGGATAGCTGTCGATCTTGAAATGTTTTAGAGTAAGTTGGATATATTAGTAAATACACTGCACACGATCTTTGTCGCGAATTACAAAATGTGCCTTTTATTATTGTCAGATTTTGAAAAAAATCTAAAAAACCTCAAAAAATTTGAACTTCGCGGGCTAGATGGGCGCTTTAGCCTTAAGAATCTAGGGAATTCGAAACTCAAACCGCCAAATAGTTTTGTTACTTACGCCCAAATACCCAGTAGGTATTAGCCCCGTAGGAGCCGAATTGCCTAATACCTTCACGGGTTGGTGAAGAGAAAATTGGTGTAGTAATTTTCGTCTGGAAAATCTATCGCATAGTTGTTGCTTTTATGGTCACTTTTCCAGTAAAAGTACTCTAACCACAAGATACAAAGTTAATCGATTTGCAAAGGCGTTGCTAAGCACTTTGTACTTAAAAATGCTTTATAAGGTCATTACCGTACCTGGATTTAATTTTGTATAGGGAGTAATAATGGGGTAAATTTCACTCAAACGGTTAACCCGACACCGAGAATTTCCTCAAATTTCTCATTCTATTTAGTAGCTTGAAGCGTCTGACACACGGACGGACATCAGCCGAGCGGCCTACGCTCAGACTACATACTTTTCACTTTATACAAAATCGTATTTATAATCATGTTTATAAATTTTGAGGTCCATATTATATTCTACACTTAAAGTCACAACAAGTTCTTGATTGTGAATTGAGACGATGATAAAAATATATGTGATCGGACTTTGAAGCCTCTCATATAATGTTAGTAGGTCAATAAATTAAAATTGCGTACTTAGCTGATAATGCGTTTTAGTTGGCAACACCAAGGTTGAGATAAGCGTAACCTCAATTATATTAATTCTTCATAATAACTTGACATTGGATATTATATCTTCCTATAACTGTTTTGTCTATTTTAAATCATCGCGCTAGTTTTGTTTTCTGAAGCGAAACTTCTATACAGACTATGGACGTTCGGAGCGTTCGCTGCGCGGCCACTCTATCCGTGCTAAGCGTCAGCAGCGTTACACGATTACGTCAGTAGCATAACACGACTTATATAATACTTAGAGAGTGGCAGCTACGGCGCCCTACGCGGCATACTATAAAGCTTCGCTTCTTTCGGGCGTCCCTAGGTGGCACTATTTTTTTTTAGTTTTGGCTCCTAGTAAAATAATAATATATATTTCAGTTATACAAATACAGTAACACCTTCCTTTCTACACATCCCGCAAAAAAACTATCCATTATTCTTCATAACGCAGCATTATGACAATGTTAATTTGAACTTCATTATACAATTTATCTTAAGTTATTAGTAGCCCGAGTTTTATAAAATTGTCCGACTCCAGAACTTTATCTTATCACGACATGAGTATTGACGGAAGTGTTACACGAGTACTTAACTGATATAAATACACCTGAAGTATTAATCTAGGTAGGTAATAACTTAAACAATTAAGTCCAGAAAAGGTTTTGCTGGACTATGTATTGGGCTGACGCAATATAATTACGATTGACGCGAGAACTTGCGCATGGGCACAGCTTTGGTGCGCCGCGTAAATCATTATGAGGAGCTACACACATGGCGACTGGAAGAACCAGCTTAGACAGGCTTTTTGTTGAAGGTAGCATTTGCTTAATTCAAAGCATGCTCCAAATTCGGTCCCTTCACAGTAAACAGTGAAGGTTTGTGCTGCTTTTGGCCGAATCGGTACAAAAAAAATTGAGTGAGACTTATCTGTTTCTTTGAGATGACTTCGCATAGCAGCCTTTAAAGAGTTCCATCCGAGTATTCGTTGTTTTGACTCATCAACAACCGTGATAGTTTCATATTTTACTAGAAGTGTTTCATTTGCATTACAGATAAGTACTTATCGTGAATAATATTATGAAGACATTTGATACCTATACTTATACTTGCACTGTGATAGAGTCTATGCTCCTTAAATGATATATATCCCGAATGAGTACTACAAACTAATTGATAATTATAATAAATAAGCAAGTACTTTTTTCAATTAAAATAATTAATTCAGGATCCTCTAATATTTATTTATGTGTTATTTTTTCATGGGACGTGTGCTCAACCTTATGTGTAGCCACCTTTAGAGAAAAACGAAACGCGTTTGACCACCTGATGTAAGAACTCATTAAGTCGGCATCAGTACATGTTCGCATTTAAAACGAAAATTGCATCATGTTCGCACGGAAAGCTTGTGCCGGGAAAACAAAACCTGATCGTAAAATATTTAACATTTATGTAGACCTTGGTTTTGAGAGTCACTTGAAGAAGAAGATAAAAAAGCACGACAACGTCTTCATTGGCGTCTACTTAAAATTATTAACTCTATGAAGGTACATCGTCAGCCTCTTCACTATTTCCAACCATTGCGGTTGATGCAAAGTACCTATTTCATAAAATGAAATTAATTAATTACCGTGGTAGACTCAAGGAATCTTGACTCTACTGCGATAATAATTTCCTTTTGCGGCAAATGTATTCTAAATTTTGATACAGTAATTCACAAAGTGCGTTTTACTATGGTAGATCCAAGCTATAACCAATGGCTGTGGCACGACTGGAGTAGTACTACCCGCTCACAGAAGATTGGCGTGAAATAGTTACTTATAAAAAAACAGACTACGGATATGCAGCACGACGATAGTATTAATGACCAATGGTTTCAGCTGCAATGGAAATTTGAGTATGAAACTAGCAGACCTATGTCCCAGGTATATATTATATGACCGCAAAGGAACAGGGCCTCAACCACGTTAGCTACTAAAACGCAATTGAAAAACAAACGCTCCGCTTTGGACGTTTTTCCGTAACCTACTAACCACCGGCTGACACGAACTTCACGATTTCTACTGACATTGATTTGGTGCCACGTAAGCGATTGTTAGCGTTTGAACTCGATCTTGCGACTGACTTCGGTTTTTATTAGTTAATTTTGAGGCCCTGTGCATATTGCCATTGGTCTCATTTCGTATTAAAATTATATTTTGAAGTTTGCTTGGGTTTTGGCATCGTTTGTCAAGTAAACGCTCGCGGTGACTTATATTGCGTTTTAAGCAGCTAACGTGGTACGGGCGCAGAAAACACTATGTTATATTATATCGACCCCAAACTATACCTTATATTACGATACGCGTGGTCATTCACTCGTGCCAGGAGTATTATTTATAGAATTATCATGCATCTACAGTACCTACCTCCCACGTTATCTAATAGTATGCCCCGAGGAAAATGTACAAAGGGTAAAGGGATTTATTTCTATTAATGGACTCCATGTATGTTTCTTGGTAGTAGACCCATACTGGAGCCAACTGACTACAGCTCTCATACAGCATGGCGCTACCATGGCGAATTTAAATTAACACACGTATTAGGTTTCGCATTTTCAGATTTTCGAGTTTTTTTTTTTTTTATCATTATTATTTATTTAATTAATCATCATTTTCTGAAATAACATTTTGGAGCAGTCTGTACGTAAATAACTCTAGCGCAGACTAGTCATCTGGCGAAATCACGGATAATAATAACATTTCTTCAATGAAATTAAAACGAAAAACAAATACTATTCGAAATAATAATAATACTAATAGCTCGCCCCGCTCCGAGTAGTAGGTAAGAGCGTAAGAGTAGCTGAATAAATCGGATTTCAAGGGTGATGCCAATTTGATGACTTTATTTATTCGAAAACTTGATTTTTTTCTATTTACGGACTTTTCTTTTTTTTATTACTATGATGATTATTGACCACTAGCCCTGCCTGTGTGTTAAATTAAAGTCGCCATGATGGCGCCACGCTGTATACGGGCTAGTACAACCGGGGTAGTACCACTCTCTCACAGAAGGTCAGCGTAAAGTAGTTATCATAGCTTCGTTTCGTACAATGAGTCAGAGAGCTGCGGAGGCCGAGGTTTTCGGTTCTGACCTCCCTCCACCTCCCTCTTTTCGACTTCCCTTCAGGCCGGCAACAAGCGAGCAATGCCTTTGGTATTGCAAGCAACTTGATATAATAAAACTATAAGCCCATATCTCGCGAAGAACCGACAACCGCTGGGGTAAACGTGTTCTTGAGTGGAGACCTCGACTCGGCAAGCGTAGTGTAGGACGCCCTCCGACCAGGTGGGATGACGAACTGCGAAAGACTGCAGGCAGATGCTGGATGCGGCAAGCTGAAGACAGGGCGCTTTGGCTATGGCGCTCACTAGGGGAGGCCTATGTCCAGCAGTGGACAAGCATAGGCTGATGATGATGATAAGCTACGAAAAAAGCTTACGAACAAAAACTTTTTCATTACTCATACTCTGAAAGTAGGTCTGAAGTTGCCTGATAAGCGGGTTGAAAGTAATACTTTTCAGGCCCGGGAGTTTCGCTTTCAACTGACAGCTGTCAAATTATAAAAAAAAAACTAGTTCCATTTTCACATTTCTATGGAACCATGTTCAAACTTTTTCTACAGTCACTCAATTACAGCACTATGTAAAATTGAAATAACATAAAGTTAAGTACTTAATTATAATTTAGTTTCAACAATTTCTTTAAAATAACATAGATTTGGGCAAAATATTTAAAGATGAAAATGAAAAATAATGGCTAAATAATGAAGTTGGCCGGCCAACGAAAAAAAAAACAAAATAGGCGGCAATCCGATTTTTTTTTTCGAGTTGTAGAATATTGTTTATACTTCCTTGTATTATTTCTTTAGCCAAGTCCTGTTTTTATTTTTATTTTCCTTGTATTCGTAATGAAAAGCACAGTGTTTACCTCGGGTGAAAGGCTTATTTTGTCCCTCGAACTATTAGCGCCCTCGCTACGCTCGGGCGCCAAACCCCGTCTCGTGACAAAATAAGTAACTTTCACCACTCATGTAACAATGTACTATTGTGTTTGTCTTGGAAAATAGAGCTTTCCGCCAACCCCGTAACTAGTCTTTTCCGGTTAGTAAACCATTCTCATGCGATCAAACAGAGTGAAACTTTTTTTTGTCATGGCGGTAGTCAGATCTATCCCACCTACGTATAAAATGTTCAGATAATAGGTACCTACTAATATTTTGCAACATGGTTCATTATTATCTGTAAGTACTGACTTAAGTGATGTTCTAACAATCCACAACCAAAATTATTCAGGTCACATTTTCAAAAAGGTTCTTAAATCATCTGAATGTATCGAAATATCGATAAAAAGTTTTACCAACTGACCCGCTACACTGACGGCCATATTCACAAACATTACTATGAGGTCTCACAGTACGTCCATCGCCCAGATCATTGATAAATGTCAAATTTTCTATAAACTGAGTCCCTTGCTTAGACAAGTAAGTTACATATTTTTTGTTTACGTCTGTGATTATTATTAAAAAAATATAGTTTGTTTGTCATAAAACAAGAGTTATAATTCAATACTTATTACATTATTAATACACTACTGTATTATTTATTATGTTCCTTAATGTCAAATTCAAACTCTGATGTAGGTACAATAAAGAGTTATTCTATTCAATTCTACTTATAGTTTTTTTGAACAAAGCTTTTAGTGGCGAGTGTCGGCAACACTCAGCTACGTCACGCGTTGATTTCGTAACACATAATAGGCGATAAAGCATCGATTTTCACAGAGAGGCTAGTCGCGTAACAGCGACCCCTTTTTAATAATATTCGCATTTTCTTTCACATGACGGTGGCTGGTAACATTCATGGCGGAGTTTAGTGACTTCCGAAGTAGCAGGTTATCAGACTTGGTGGGGAGGGGTGCCATGCGGGGTGTTAGGGGGTAAGGGGGGGTAAGTTGGATGCTGGTTGTGGGTTCTCGCCCCCGCATTCAAGTATCGGCGCTTGGCGCGCTCGGTCGCGCCTCCGTGTACCGCGTTCCCGGTCATTACTGATTTATTTACGTGTCAGCTTATTTTATTTATTTACGCGTCAATACTCTTGCTTGTGAAGGTTTGTTGTGATTATTTCAAGTGACGGTGTGAATATTACGGTTCCTTTTTTAGCGTGATCGTCGTATTTCGAAATTATTCAAATTCGATGTTTTGAATCAACCGTCTGTTCTGTTCTAAGCTATTTGTTTTGATCAATACCCTGTATTTGAAAGTATTAGGCACCTATCTGATTCCACGCTTCATTTTCTGAGTAGGTAGGCAAATAGATAGAGACCAGGCCCCAACCTCATTACCAATCCTAATTAAAATGACATCGAAATAATTGCAATATTAATTAATAAAGGTTTACAAAGATAGTCTGTTTATAATTTATCCATCAACTTAATTAAATTTAACGATAAATCGTACCTAGATAATTATAATTTTAAATGTGTTCAGTAAATAATTAAGTATCATTTACTCTGTATTGGAATAACATATCAATTTAACTGTGAGGACTTAGTCTTTCTTTAAAAATGCGAGCGAAGCAGGGTTAGGCCACTATAATTTATAAACATGACTCCGTTCAGTTTACTTTTAAGGTCAAACTGTTATCATAAACTATAGTGCATTTTACTGTATATAAACCTACTTAATTTTGATTTTCCTAAATTATACCTGAAATAAGTATTGTAATTGAATGATTTACAAACGTAATTTCCCAGAATTACTAGAAGTGATTACTGCCCCACTAATAGCAATATTGGGATTATATTGTTACAATTGTATTACTTCATTATAATAATATTTTTTTTATGGGTTGGCGTGCGTAGGTGCCGTGAATTAATTTAATTATTTTTTTTGCGAAATGCAAATACAATTTTATTTATATGCTTTTATTTATCCACGTTGAAAAATTCAGTAAATATTCTCGTGAAAAAAATGAAAATAAAGACATAATAATTTTAATTTTCATACATTAGTATGAGGAAAATCATATGTGTGTCGAAGTCACAACGCAGATTTTATAAATCTAATTATTGACAAAAGTTTAACTTAACATAGCAATTAAATTTCTGCTATACACCTCTTGGCTTCTTAGTATAACAGTTATTAGAGAAGCGTTGAAATGTTTTTTTTTCCAGCAGTTAAAGTATCCAACATTTACTTTTCAATGGTAAAAAATTAACGTATTGAAGATTGAAAAACTGGTTGCATCTCCGTGGCGGTGGCCTTCATGAATAGTTAAATATTTTAATTTTTTTTTTATTAATTACTAGTAATTTGTATTGGATGCATTGACTGGTGCCTAACATTGGGCGGCTTTATAGCTTCATCGCAATTGTTATATCCCAAGGAAGTGATTACCAATGTAGGTGCCACGCTCTACTCTACTTATGGAACATTTGCGCGATGTAGGTACACTCACACACAAACCATAAACGCGCGCTTTCGATCCGGACCCGAGCGAGTTTCTATCTGGAATGATGCGAGTACACTCGCGGGCAAAACTCAATGGCCCTTTATGACAGACATATATAAGATTCTAGGTTCGTAGTTTATTCTAGTCACTTTTATATTATAACACTATTATTTGACCGGACAAAGTGCTGCAGAGAAAAAAACATAGGTTTCCTTGAATACTTAAGATATTTTCCGTTGAGCCTTTATGTAAGAAAATTACAATGTATTACATACTTAGTGAGAAATCTTTATTATGTGAAAAATAAAAGTAATAAATACAAGTCATAAATATTACTTAACTTGATTTGTTGTGATCAATAAGTAGGTACACTTTGTTCAGACTTTATAAAAAGGTGCCGAAAAGGAAGAATGGTACTTGATTCTAAAGAAAGGAAACTCAAAAGCTTTCATCCGGAAAATACGCTTATTTACAAAGCTCTCGTTAATGTTTTCGTTGTTCGACAAGGACATTAAAATGTACATCAAAAGCGCCCAGATTATCTAATTCCAAGTTGATAATCAAGGTTGATAATCAAGTGGGCTAATATACTAATTAATGGAGTACATATATTATATTAGACCGAAAGATAAAAAGATTTCATCATTTTTATACAAAATGAATTTTAAAGTAAGGGGTAAAGTTTAAACTTATTTCAAAGTTTGAGACGTGACAAAAATTACAAGGCGGGACTTTTAGCGACTAGATAAATCGTAGCTACACTGCTTTAAATTTAAACTTCTATCTTAATGGCTCACATCAAAGATTCTTGTTAAATTTGATAAGCTTTGGCAAACTTTGACTTAAATATTAAAATTACTATGATTTTTGGCTGCGATAGTACCTACCGATATATCATATAAAGTGTATGAATATTATTTACAAGAAAAGTGCTTCGATGAAATATGCGAGAGGCTTAAGCTGGATCGGCGACTTTCTTGATACGTATCAACTAGCATTTCTAGTCGGAACTAAGTACTCGACTACGAATCCATTATGGAAAATAATTCATTGGAACTTAATAGCCACTTGGCGCAGTGGTTCGAGCGTAGCCCGCTGGGCTCACTGCACATGGTGGTCGCGGGTTCGATTCCCGCCGGGGCAAATTTCGGAAATGGCCTTTTCGTAATTTACCCTGGTCTGGGTGTCACTGGGATCGCCCCCAGTCCATTGTACGGTACCCATAGTACAAGCTTTGCTTAGTTTGGGACCGTACAGTTAGTGTGTCTGTCTGGCGATATTTATTTATTTATTTGAATCGTAACGTTGACATGGTTTTTTTTTAGTTTTTTCACTTTAGTTTTTGACCGCGACTTCGTTCACGTCGATTACTGAAACGAATTTATATGCTCCCCGCCATTTCCTTTAAGAACTTTCCTAAATATTTCCTTTGGATTTCAATAATCTAATAAGGTATTTTCTACATTTCTAATCCTTATATATTTTCTAATCTCAGCTGTTTAGGCTGTGCATTGATAGATCAGTCTGTCAGACAGTCAGTCAGTTACTCGCTTTACCTATATAGGTAGGTACACAGATACACAGATTGCTACTTACAGAACCGGTTGTGACCTATATATATAACTTAGATACGTACTTATCTGAAAATCGATTTGTTCCAATATCGTGTTTATCAAAGTCATAAAGGATAGGATTAAAATCAATGCTAGTAGATTGTCTCTTAGGTAATAGATAACTGGACTTTAATAACATCTTGGTATCTACGAAATACTTATGTATAAAGATAGTTAGAAATCATTATTGGTGACTTATTTTCATATGAAAATCAAGAAGTCGATAACACTCATGGCGTCACAAAATCATGCTTGAGTGACCTCAAAATTTATCACATTTGTAGGAAATGAAGACCCATTTACTGGTCTAGTAAACCAGATAATATAACCCGAGATAGTGTAGATGGGTCAATGCACCAAAAGTCACAAATATAGGAAGTGGAGTGTGGACTAATAAAAGTAAATTCATATCGCTGGACTAGCATTCCAATTCGGTCTCAAATTAAGCAACGCTTTTAGGTACTAACGTGTTAATAAATCGATCTCAAGTCTGGAAGCGATCTTGGAAATGTCATTCTTATGTCAAAAGCGAACTCGAGACCGCTCTCAGACTTGAGATGCAATAACGTGCAATGTACCGTGGACGATCTCAGTGACACCCAGACCAGGGAAAGTACAGCAATTTTATTGCATAGGTAATCATGTTCGTAAGGTAAATGTGAAATAAATTTAGAAATAACTTTACGTTGGAAAAAATACGTAACATATTATGATTGGATAACAGTACCAGCTAGGGTACTATGACGTAATAACCGAGTTTTAGCAAACATTAATTGCGATTATCTTGTATAAAAAAACAAGTATTTAATAAATAATTAATTAAATAAAAAAAATAAACGGTGCCGTCAGTAGTAGTTAGGATAAGGCGGTCGTCAAAAGATTAAACAAATAAAATTGTTGACGACTCCTGACATGAAACCACGCAGGTCACACCAGGCGTTGCCAACAATTTTGTAAAACATATTGCTGTTCGTAACCTAACGTTGTTCCAGTTCATACCAACCGATACTGTAGAAATCTACAAACACCATTTCGTTGGCTGAATAGGGAAAGTTTTAACTCGTAGCTTGAATTGCCAGCGGGCTCCAACTAGATATAATGCACATCTGCCGTTACCTAAGTCATAATTACCGTTCTCTATAGCAATTTGTGCTGTCGCCATCCTGTAATCTATTTCCAAGAGTTATTAAGGTACCTACTTAATGTTTGTTGACTTAAATTGTAGAGTGACATCTATACACTTGCTATCCTTTCTGTTCTTTAGACATATGTCTGAAGTAAATAAATAAATATATAAAAGTATGTAAATAAACCATCAGGTATTGTTTCTATTTAGGGATTTAAGTTCGTAATTACTTTACTGAGCAATGTTGTATGTTGTAAACAGTGTTCTATTTATAAGTATACACTTTGAGAGAGATAATTACGAAGTATCATTATACAAGGTGAAACATAAAGGGTATACTTTTTTTTGCAAAACTTAACTTTGTAATTCTAAAACTATCAGCTTTGGAGGAAACTTGAAAAACAAAAGGTGTTATAGCAATACCGTTGTGACAGTTTTCACAATTCTTCAAAACCTTTAGTACTTCAACTGTCCCACAAAGCCGATAGTTTGAGATTTACAAAGTTAAGTTGCAAATAAAATAGTAAACCCTTTTTGTTTCACCTAGTATAGGAGCTATTTAAAAACACACAAAATGTAAAAAAATGTGAGAAAAAACAATTTCTTGTCGTTCTTTAGGTTAGTAGTTTGAATCTCATAACCAGTAAGTACTCACATTTATGTTATGTTTTGGAGATCGACCGTTCAGTGTCGTCAAATATTTGGGTTTTATATGCAACCCATTGACACAAAATTCGTTCTTGTTACTGGTTTTTGTTCATACCTTTTAGCCATCTCCTTTAGGAGCTGCTTAATTTAATTTCGTGATTTAAAAAGTAACTGATAACAATTAGTAAGGTAAAACAATTTAGGAGAAGGACCCACCACTCACCCTTGGCTTGTTAACCTCCAAAATTATAAATCAAATAGGTTGATCGATAATGGAAGAGGTCAACAAAACCTAACTCCGTCGGTCGAGTATGTCAGTCAAGAGTGTCAGGGAGCCTAATAATTTGCAATTTTCCGCGGAACAAAGCGAATTAAGAGTAAAATTCGACACGTGTTTCGCCTCTGAACGAGACATCCTCAGGAAAGTTGGGCTACGAATGAACGACGAAGTGCCGCGCGCACACCTTATATAAGCGATCAACTGCCATCCCCACTACCCCCGCCACTCGGATGATCAATTGAGCGACTTTGATTTTGAAATGAAAATAAATTAAGTAAAGGGGAGGCGTCAAAACTAATCTGTTCGTTCAACAACGTGGCCCTACTCCGCCTAACAATTTCTAAACGCTCCAACACACACAACCTGAGACCCTTATTACATATGTGGACTACATCAAAACTATGACTATTATTCAAACTATGTCCTGTTTCTAACAAATGTTTAGCAAAATGGGACCTATCGAGACGGTTGTTTCTAAAATCGGCTAGGTGCTCCTTATATCGAATATTAAAATTGCGACCTGTCTGCCCTATATAAACCTTACTACACTCATCGCAAACTAATTGATAAACGCCGGATTTCTTGGAACGATCTACTCTGTCTTTACCGTTACACAATGATTTTAAGGAACTATGAGGTTTAAAGGCTGAACGAATACCGTTCCCCCTCAGTACCCTTGCCAGTCTGTCCGTTATATGTCCATAATAAGTAAGAGTGGAAGTACAATTTGATGGTTCTTTAATAGAGGGATATAATAAACTATTAATGATTTTATGTTGTTTGGTTTTAATTAATTTACTAATTAACGACCTACTATACCCGTTTGACTGAGCGATATGATAAATAATATTTAATTCTTTTTTAAAAGAGTCAGAACTGAGGGGGGTATTTAATAATCTATGTATCATACTATGGAACGCGGCTAGTTTGTGTTGCCAAGGATGGCAGGAAGAAACGGGTATAGTTGTATTTGTATAGGTCGGTTTGCGGTAAATTTCGAATTTATGTTTATCGTTATCTCTATGTATGGATAAATCTAAGAAATTTATTGACTTATTTTGTTCCATTTCTACTTTAAATTTAATTTTGGGGTGAATACTGTTTAACTTATCAACAAAAATTTTGAATAAACGATCAGTGCCCGTCCAAGCCAGCAGTACGTCATCTACGTATCGATAATAATAAAGGATACTACTGTTTTTGACAATGTATTTATGCTCAAAGTGATCCATAAATACGTCTGCCATTAATGGACTGAGTGGGGACCCCATTGCTAACCCCTCTTTTTGCAAATAGTATTCGTTACAAAATTTAAAATAATTCTGCTTCATACAAAGCTCAGTGAGCCGTAGAATATTATCAATTTGTTTGGGATGTAAACGTTTTCTCTCAAACAAATTTTTTATAATATCTAGGCACTAAATATAAATATCTAGGCAAAAAATTTGTTTGAGAGAAAACGTTTACATCCCAAACAAATTGATAATATTCTACGGCTCACTGAGCTTTGTATGAAGCAGAATTATTTTAAATTTTGTAACGAATACTATTTGCAAAAAGAGGGGTTAGCAATGGGGTCCCCACTCAGTCCATTAATGGCAGACGTATTTATGGATCACTTTGAGCATAAATACATTGTCAAAAACAGTAGTATCCTTTATTATTATCGATACGTAGATGACGTACTGCTGGCTTGGACGGGCACTGATCGTTTATTCAAAATTTTTGTTGATAAGTTAAACAGTATTCACCCCAAAATTAAATTTAAAGTAGAAATGGAACAAAATAAGTCAATAAATTTCTTAGATTTATCCATACATAGAGATAACGATAAACATAAATTCGAAATTTACCGCAAACCGACCTATACAAATACAACTATACCCGTTTCTTCCTGCCATCCTTGGCAACACAAACTAGCCGCGTTCCATAGTATGATACATAGATTATTAAATACCCCCCTCAGTTCTGACTCTTTTAAAAAAGAATTAAATATTATTTATCATATCGCTCAGTCAAACGGGTATAGTAGGTCGTTAATTAGTAAATTAATTAAAACCAAACAACATAAAATCATTAATAGTTTATTATATCCCTCTATTAAAGAACCATCAAATTGTACTTCCACTCTTACTTATTATGGACATATAACGGACAGACTGGCAAGGGTACTGAGGGGGAACGGTATTCGTTCAGCCTTTAAACCTCATAGTTCCTTAAAATCATTGTGTAACGGTAAAGACAGAGTAGATCGTTCCAAGAAATCCGGCGTTTATCAATTAGTTTGCGATGAGTGTAGTAAGGTTTATATAGGGCAGACAGGTCGCAATTTTAATATTCGATATAAGGAGCACCTAGCCGATTTTAGAAACAACCGTCTCGATAGGTCCCATTTTGCTAAACATTTGTTAGAAACAGGACATAGTTTGAATAATAGTCATAGTTTTGATGTAGTCCACATATGTAATAAGGGTCTCAGGTTGTGTGTGTTGGAGCGTTTAGAAATTGTTAGGCGGAGTAGGGCCACGTTGTTGAACGAACAGATTAGTTTTGACGCCTCCCCTTTACTTAATTTATTTTCATTTCAAAATCAAAGTCGCTCAATTGATCATCCGAGTGGCGGGGGTAGTGGGGATGGCAGTAGATCGCTTATATAAGGTGTGCGCGCGGCACTACGTCGTTCATTCGTAGCCCAACTTTCCTGAGGATGTCTCGTTCAGAGGCGAAACACGTGTCGAATTTTACTCTTAATTCGCTTTGTTCCGCGGAAAATTGCAAATTATTAGGCTCCCTGACACTCTTGACTGACATACTCGACCGACGGAGTTAGGTTTTGTTGACCTCTTCCATTATCGATCAACCTATTTGATTTATAATTTTGGAGGTTAACAAGCCAAGGGTGAGTGGTGGGTCCTTCTCCTAAATTGTTTTACAATGGATTTCCGCAAAGTAACGCCTGAGTCAATCAATTAATTAGTAAGGTGTTAAGTGGGACACTTAAGCAGCGTTACATGATTCGGTCCTTAGCTTACTATAGGTGCATTAAATTATTTTCAATCAAATAACTTGTCGTAAAGAATTGTTCATAGTGGAACATAAGGAATGTGACTTAGCATTTCAGCCACGCGCTCAAAGGGTTGCCTATTATATTTTCATTAAGCAAAGGAAGCGTGTCATCCGCGTACAACCTTGACATTTACGGAAATACCCGAGTCGAGTCCCAAATACTTTACCTTTTGAATATTTTAAGAAAATTAACTGATTATCGGCAACAACACTAGCCTAGTGGTTAGAGGGTCCTTCCTCGTAGCTGAGAGGTTCCGGGTTTGATCCCTATCCTGGCCATTAAAGTACTGACGTGAACCCACTCCTAGTACAAGCATTACCTTAGTTGGAGGGGCTAAAAGGAATATTAGTAATGTGACAAACACATATTGCTAGTAATCTGTTAAAAAAACTAACACTAAAATAGCTCTTAGATATCTACAAGAAGATAAATTTAGCTTAACTTAGGGTAATATATCAGAATGCGAAGTACCTACATACCTAATTCTAAAATATGGAATAGGTATTTACTTACCTTTAAATAAATTTCAAGTAGGCAGTTTAAGTCGGGCCACCCCTTAAGATTTCATGAGCAGCTTATAAATAACTTGACGTATTTTGATAGCGCGCTGATATCGAGCAAAGGGTCACAGATTTATATTTACGAACCCGTTTGTTTTATTCAAATTTTAAGTACGCGTCGTTATGACCCTAATGTAACGATATAGGTCGTTGCTATTGTAAGTTTTTATGAACCTTTGACATTCAGTCACGGAGACTTAATTGAGTTTTAAAGCCACTGAAATAGGTACTAGGTAAGTACTTTTTCAGTTTTTTTCTTTCGAACCTACGTTATTATTTACCCGGTAATGATGGCGTTTTTATTTTGAATTCCAAGAACAAAATGTGATTACGATCAAAGCAAAGTAACTTATTAGCTGTGCGGCGTTTACTGTGATTAAACTTTGTAGGTTCGTAAAAGGATTCGAAATTGTACTCAGAATTTTGTTAAAAACATGACTGTTTTCGACGTAATACTTTCTTAAATATATAAGAAATAGGCCTCTAAAAGATGTAATAAGTAGGTGCTCTTAAAAGTATGTTTAAGACAAATCCACAGCGGGTCGACAAATTGTACAGTTCAGTTGTTCAACCGAAGGGTTTTAATTATTTATTAAGTATTCTGTCCGTGTCCGTGTAGTGTATAATAAAAAAAGAACTACAAAACACTTACAGAATGGAATTCAGTTCCAATATGATATCAAATGCAAATAGATGCACGAGTTATTTGCATACCGTACAGGGATTGAATAGTGACCAACTGAACTCTGACTTGTTTTTTTTCGAATCGAAAATCGCTGTCGACCGTAAGTGGAATTCAGCAAGCAGGTTTAAAAGCAACCTATATAAAATACTTACAAAATCTATAATATTCTAAAATAATAAAGTGACGTGTGCTTTCCAGTAAAATAGGTACCTATATATAAGCGATATATACAAATGTTATAATTACAAATGTATTATACCTAGTTTAGAATTTTTAATTTTTAATTGAAGGTAACGAGATTTGATTTTGTCAAAATATACCTAATTATATAAAAAAACGATAACATTTTTCTAAGTAATTTTTTTAAAGAATTAAATACCGACTTTTATGAGTCTTTTCGAATAGACCTTAAATCCACGACGCTAATGATAGATGGCGCTGAATACGATGCCTCAATACAATGTGCAATTCTTCGTATAAAACCTGAATTATGCTATTAAAGTTCGCAAGCATCGAGACTACATATACCTACAAGATCCTGACAAGAACCATTGGGGCAAAGCCGCCGCCCCGCCAGGCATACGCCTGCCTAGCTAAGATATCTTCCCCTATTCGCTTAACGTTTATCATAATCTTACTACCTATATATAATATCCGTTTCCAACTATCACGTACTATATACTTATACTTCAAACAAAAAATTATGATCAGTATTTTCCTCGCAACCTCTTTTTCCAAGACATTCAACTTTTTCTCTCGCCAGACAGATTAATAGATGTGAAGTGGAAAAAAATAATACAAGTATTTAACGTAATAAGACAATTTAAACTTCTATTTTAGAAAAAGGTTTTAGCTATCTCGAGAGCGTTTCGCCTTGTCTTTTCTCTGGGCAATATCGTTAAGAAGGCTGTAAATGGCAGCTTCAGTTCAGTTCCATTCGAGTGCGAATTTTCAGTGAACAGGGCGTGTCCGAGGGGAGAGGGATGGGTGTGAATTTGACAGAGGTTGTTAATTATATGGATGTCAGTGTCGATCGTGCACTCCTTGAGGTTAAAAGGAAAATTACGACGCCGCCTATGCCTCGTTAAACTCGCGCACAGTTTAATGAAGTCGTAAAAAAGGAACATTTAGAGGCCTCACGGGATGATTTCTTTCTCGGTGTTCAAATTTCTTCGTATTGTTGCGTACTAGGGGTAGGTACAATTAATGCCGACTACGTGTATAAAGGGTTTATTCCGCTCTCCACAAACTTGACAAATACACCGTTCTACACTAGTTCACTAATACTAGTTACACACAACAAGCACTGTTCCAAATCACTTAGCAGACTCACAGTATTCCAATATTATCGCCTAGGTCACTGGTATTTCACTCTTCGTTCGCTTACTTAAGTTCCGTACACTGTCGCTTCCAAGAAGTAACTAACTCGCTGCCCGTCGTCAACACCTTATATACGGAATAAAGATGCGAGCTGGTATTTTCCTGAACATTCTCGGTAGGTATGTACGTAATAATAATCGGAATCGAATGATCTCGAGACACATTGTCGGCTTCCCTTTGTATTCGTTCGCGAGTAGGTATTCGCCGGCCGTCGCGCCGATAACGCAAGGGCGTTCACTTTATACCTACATACCTACAGTCTCGAACATTCAATTTTTAGAGATCCTTCGTAACTAATCGATGGAGTACATCTAGAATAAAAATGCGTTTTTGTATCAAGCTGATAAAATAAGGATCCTTCGAGATATTTGACCAAGTAGTTTCTAGGTCGCAACATTACCCCCCTCTTAGTCATGCTCGTCCCGAGCATCATTTGTTCCATGATACCGAGCCAATCTGTCTACATGGACTACCTTTGGCTTTCCTCGAAGTCCCTTCTTAATGCGATAGGTCACATCGTTGATCCTCGTAATAACTGTATAAGGTCCTTCCCAGCGAGCCTGAAGTTTCGGGGACTTCCCTTTTCTGCGAAGAGGATTGTGGAGCCACACCAGTGTTCCTTCTTCAAAACCGTTGGTGCGGTCGTACCGGCTCTCCACCTTTCCCCTGCTTGTTGTCTGCCGTCCTTTCACTGACTCACATACAGAGCATTTACGGCACCAGTCCTCGACTTCTTTCCGATAGCACAGCCAATAAAACCGCTGTCGCACCTTAACCAGGGTTTTCTTGAATCCAAGGTGCCCACCAGAAACACCATCGTGTATGTGCCGTAGAAGAGGGGTCACCTTACTCCGCGGCACTATCACCTGCATGGTTGTTTCTTTGCCGTCCTTCGATTCCCGTTTCCTATACAGCACTTCATCTTCCAAAGTCAAACTGTCCCATTGGGCCCAATAACACTTCGTTGTCGGACTGTAGACGGACACGGCGCTCCATTGGGGTCTGTTTCCGCTCCGTTTCCAGTGCAGTATAGGTTTTAAGTCATTATCTTCTTCCTGCGCCTTCTTCATACTGACTCCGGTCCATTCATCAACAGTTCTATGAGTCCTTATGAGCTTGACCTCTTCCCGGACTTCCTTCCTCTGACGATAAATATTACACGGGTGCGATCCTCGTAAACAGACTTCTTGATCAGGAAACCTTAGCACTTCTTTGGCTACATCCAAAACACACTGTTGACTCCTCAAGAAATCCAGACCCAAAATGCAATCATTAGTAATACTTGCAATCAACACTGACTGACGGTATACCCGGTTGCCAATTCTTATCTTGACATCTGTCTCACCGAGGATGGAAACTGGCTGACCAGTGGCTGTCTGCAGATGACACGATGGCGATCGCTTTTCCCACATTATAGTGCGTTTCAGTAGCTCTGGTTTCACAATTGTACGCGATGCTCCTGTATCCACAGTTAAGCCGCAAGGTTGGTCGTTCAAGGTGGCCTCGACGATCAGACTATTCCCATTGCAAACTTGGGTTATGGTAACGGTTGGCGCCATAACTTGACCTTGGGTTTCAAACTCGTCTGTGACCCTTCTCTTGTTCGAAGGACATTCCAGGCGAATATGTCCCCTACCACCACAACCATAGCAAGTTGGGACAAACCGGGGCTTCCTTTCCTCTTTAACCACCTCCTTAACCTCCCTGACCTTATTTAATTTAGTGTCCTGCCGAACAGCTTCCACCTCGAGAGCATGAGCCAGTGCGTTCTTCATGGTTTGGTGGTGTCCCAGCCGTACAAAAGTCCTGACTTCCGTTTCTCGAATGCCATTGATAAATAACTCCAGCAGGTTCTCTTCAATCATCGCTGGTTTGGATGAGTATGCACGGCGAACCAGCCTCTCCACTTCCAATGCCCATTGTTGGAGACTTTCACCAGGCTTCTGCTTTCTCTCGTGGAGTTGCGCTCGATAAACATGTTCCAGGTGTTTTTCACCGTAGCGTGTATCCAGTGCATCCATGAGAGTCTCCAGAGTCCTTCCTTCCAGCGGCAGATTCTCCAAAACCATCAAAGCATCTCCTCGTAAAGCCAGCGCCAGGGCCGCAAAGGACTGCTCGCTGCTCCAGGAATTTCCTACTGCAAGTATCTCAAACTGGTACTTGAAGGCTGTCCACGAGGAAGTACCATCAAAGCGCGGGAGATCGAGCTTTGTGGATGATGGTGAAGCTACTGAAATAGGTCCTTGAGTCTTCAGCTTCACCATTTCCTTATTCATTACCTCCAAGCGGCTTTCGAAGGTCTCAGTCTTCAGGGTTACCTCCTTATTAAGCACAACCAGGCGGTTTTCGAGGGTTCCAGTCTTCTGATTAACCTCCTCGTTCAGTACCTGCATGCGGTCTTCTAGTGTCTTTACTTTCTCACCCAGAATAGTGATTCCAGCGTCGATTTTACCCAAGACCGCTTCCTGATTGGCCTGCATCATTCCCTTAAACTCCTGATTGGCCTCCCTTAGTTCTCTAATCTCTTGCCGGCTAGCCTCCTGGTTGGACTGCATCATCTCCTTGAACTCCTGCCGGGTAGCCTCTTGGTTGGCCTGGATCAATCGCTCACTGGCCTCTTGATTGGCCTTGAGCATTTGCTGCATAGAGGCCATCAACGCTGCCAAGTTCAATTCCGATGAGCTACCTGCCGATGCTGCCCCAGCTCCCGCCGAAACACCGGAATCAACTTGACGCTCTTCTTCTTCAAGGCTACGTTGACGGGCGGCATCCATCTCGACTTGACGTCTGGTTCGTGGAGTACGCCCTTCTTCGTCTCGCGGTAGTAACGGCATTCCGCTTCTGACACCAATTGTTAGGTACTAGGGGTAGGTACAATTAATGCCGACTACGTGTATAAAGGGTTTATTCCGCTCTCCACAAACTTGACAAATACACCGTTCTACACTAGTTCACTAATACTAGTTACACACAACAAGCACTGTTCCAAATCACTTAGCAGACTCACAGTATTCCAATATTATCGCCTAGGTCACTGGTATTTCACTCTTCGTTCGCTTACTTAAGTTCCGTACACTGTCGCTTCCAAGAAGTAACTAACTCGCTGCCCGTCGTCAACACCTTATATACGGAATAAAGATGCGAGCTGGTATTTTCCTGAACATTCTCGGTAGGTATGTACGTAATAATAATCGGAATCGAATGATCTCGAGACACATTGTCGGCTTCCCTTTGTATTCGTTCGCGAGTAGGTATTCGCCGGCCGTCGCGCCGATAACGCAAGGGCGTTCACTTTATACCTACATACCTACAGTCTCGAACATTCAATTTTTAGAGATCCTTCGTAACTAATCGATGGAGTACATCTAGAATAAAAATGCGTTTTTGTATCAAGCTGACAAAATAAGGATCCTTCGAGATATTTGACCAAGTAGTTTCTAGGTCGCAACAGTATTAAAAGAATATGTATCTAATTTGTGGCGCGGCGTGGAGAACGCAGTTCAGTAATATATGAAGATTTATGATTTAGAACGAACTCGTAAAACGTTAGGAAGTGGAAGGCAATTTAAGATGCGTACTAAGGAGGTCTCTATGTATGAAGCGATGTCACTACATAGAGACGATGCTTAAATATCGATTACTCTGTAAATTACTATTAGCTTATAGTTGACAATTTAATTACAAATTATGAAACGACGAGATAGAGTATTTCAACAAAATTCGTTGTTTATAAACTTAACCACAATTTTTAACAGTAAAGTTTGAATTGAAAAGTTTGCAGAAATGTTTTGTAGCGTCTTATTTTTTTATTTTACAGTCGTACATATCAAGTCGGGTATAATTTAATATGAGGTGGTCTACTAAGTTAAAGTGGTGTGTCATGTTAACTCTAGGATGTGAAAAAACTCTTTTAACGTACCATATTTTTATTTATATAATTAAAAACCTAACTTAATACATCAAGCAATTTGACAAAACGTATCCAACGGGCAAAGCCTTTGTTCTAAATTCAATTACAAATACAATCAATAGGTCTATTTGTTCCGCAAAAATTTAAACAGATTCCGATCTAGCGGGTCCCTTGACACGGAATTAATAAGGACTTGGGTTCGATACGGCTGATTAGGAGGCCGCACATTGAACGTAGCCGCCGGTGACACGCTATATACTTATTCTCAAAACACGAGCAATTTACATTATTTAATTGAAGTATTAATTATTATTACAGCAGTGGCGAACACGCTTTGAAGGTGTGTAGGAACGAATCACGGCTCCTCTGGGATTTTCCGATTTCATAAACGAATGTAAATTTTAACTAAGATTATCACTTTCTGAACAGTGAATAAAACATCGTGAGTAAATTAACGACCTCTTGGCGCAGTGGTTCGAGCGTAGGCCGCTTGGCTTGACATGGTGGTTGCGGGTTCGATTCCCGCCGGGGCCAATTTTGGAAATGGCCTTTTCGTATTTTGCCCATGTCTCACGATCCCAGTCCATTGTATGTACGGTACCCATAGTGCAAGCGGTTGCTTACTTTGGAACCATACAGTAGGTGTGTCAGTCTGGACTATTTAATTTATTATTTACTAGCTGTGCCCGCCGACTTCGTCCGCGTAGTATTTAACGTAACAAAAATTTCGGGATTATCGGGATAAAAAGTATCCTATATATGTTTATCCCGGTTATAAACTATCTGTGTTCCAAATTTCATCCAAATCCGTTCAGTAGTTTTTGCGTGAAGTAGTAACAAACATACATACATCCACACTCACAAACTTTCACATTTATAATATTAGTAGGATTACTAAATCTGTACGTCTTTCGAAGGGCGCGTGAAGTTCACTAACCCGCACTGGGCCAGCGTGGACTACATGGTCTGAATCATCCCCGTATTGAGTGGGAATAGTTGGTACAAACTTACAAAGGGATTAGGATCGCCCCCTATTAAAAATTGGAACTAAAATAGGTACCACAGGCGAAATTTGGATGCAACCAGTGCATTGGTAGTCAACCGAGGCCAACAAGTCAGTAGCTAGCTTTATATAGAACATTGATTACAGACTGTGTGTGGAGCTGATTAATAATCAGGTTATACTAATCTTAGCTAATGAGCTAACGTTGGCGATAGCTATGTAATTAGTGTGGTAATATGCTTTATGGGTAAGATATTTGATAACGTACATATTCAGGTATTATGTGGCGGGATAATATATCGAATATCAGAATCATTTTACATCTATAATAGAAATATAAAAGATATAATTAGTGTTAACGTCTAATCTATGAGTATCCCAGAAATATTACTTGAGGCTTGAGTTGATTTAATTCTTATTATAGTAATATAATATTATATTAATGAGGATGTCCAAGAAATTTTGAGCGTAGTGGTACCAGTTTTTAACTGTTTGGAATTAAAATCTAATATTCAATGATTATTATTGGACTCGTTTGAACGCACGTATGCAATATTGTTTCTCGTCCTGTGACCAAACTTTCGACTCAGTTTTTTCCAATACAAGGCTTCGTACTCCGATGCAATTTGTACATATCTGTAGCGCGTACTTGCCAAAACGCCGGAATAATAAATTAAAAATTGTTGCTTGATTAAAGTTTTTTTTTTTGCTGCGCGATATCTGTTATCCTTCGGACGGCAATAAATTTATACTGACTTAATGCGAAAAAAGCTGTTGTTAAAATGTTACCTACAAAGTTATTTCGTCTCTGTTCTCGGGGAAATAAAACTGTTTCTTCGTAAATTTTATTTACCAGCTTTACCTCCAATAACGTTTGTACACCGTGCCTTTCGTTTATCATGTTTAATATTTTATTAGATAAATGTACCTAACGTATGCTTCTAATGTAATGGATTTGTACATATTTAAGCAGTGGTCCTTAAATTTGAATGTTTAAGACAGCGCTACATAACTATAATGTGTATTTTATATAGACGACCGCTTGGCGCAGTGCACATGGTGGTTGCGGGTTCGATTCCCGATGGGGTAAATTTCGGAAATGGCCTTTTCGTAATTTGCCCCGGTCTGGGTGTCACTGGGATCGCCCCCAGTCCATTGTACGATACCCATAGTACAAGCGTTGCTTAGGTTGGGACGATACAGTTGGTGTGTTCGTCTGGCGATATTATTATTTTGGTTTGTACCTGTACAAAAATCTAAAATAATACTTGAGAGTTTGTGTGAGTATCAGGCGTGGAATTACTATCGAAATTCGAACAAACTTTGTACTTAACTGTCTATGTAACGTTTCATAACAGACCGTAGCTGTAGTAAAAAATAACCGCTGTTTTGTCCTATATCATAAACTTTAATATTGTGGCTTTAAGAAATATAATGACACTATCATTTGATATTGCTCTCTGCAGCAAACAGCAACATATCTGGTAAATGAGAACATAAAGACAATGGCGAGGATTCCGTTGGTAGCACAGTCAACATCAAAAGGAGCTTGGCATGTCCAAAAGATTGACATTATGAAACATGTCTAGACTTGAATGTTTTGCCGTCCTTTTCATAGATGCTCCTTTTCATGGTAAATGAGCACGACAGCGATATAACTACTTATTTCTTAATTTGTGACTTCAGACACCATAATCAATACATACATATGAATAAAATCGAAGTGTCTGTTTGAAATATCAAAATAATACATTTTTAGTAAATGCATACGGTTGTCACAAAATCATATTATTTTTCATAAAAATCACCAAAGCGGCTGGACCGATTTTGACGGGGCTATCACCGGCAGATAGCTGATGTTATAAGTAATTTGGCCACCTTTCATTTTTTTATACCATCAGGGAGGAGCCGCATACAAAAACTAGTTGTACTAATATTTCTAAGAATTACGCCACTGGCAATGATAATGGCTGGCTTGTTCAACGGTTTAGCTTAAATTAGTTTACAATGGTCCGATATTGACCATTGGGTCACGCGGCCTATGCATAGCGTTGTTTGTTTAATTACCAACTTGATCTACATATTTTGTACAATGGGTCATTCATTATTTTAATACCCTAACCACAGATATAGATTTACATAGATAACGCAAGTACCACGATTTGTATTGAAACCAAGCGTGCCGAATTTTTAACACCTACTCTGTCATCATTAGTGAAGGGAAATCCAAACCGATTCAAAGACACTGATGCCGCCGATGCCCATCCGCCCGCTACGATTCTCTCGAGTGATTACCTCGCTCATACTCATATTTTTTTATATCTGTAGTCGCGCAAACTGTAAGATAGCGGTGACCAACCTTGACGCTTGGTCGGGGTTTCGTACACGCGAAGTACATGCATTTGCGTTATCTATGTAAATCCAAATCTGTGACCCTGACAGTAGTCGTATATTTTGCTACTTATATAAAAAAGTTCGAAACTAGCGTGTTATCCGCCTGATGTTAAGCAGTTACTATAACCAATAGACGCTTGCAATAAGTACCAAACGTATTGCTCGCACGTTAAAAATGAGTGGGACAAAGGAAGAGGAAGACAGGTTGCTTATTTGCAAACTTTTTCCTCTTGCACATTATTTATTTTTGTCAAGAAAAACCTTATTTCACACGGTCCGTAGAGAATACTGCGGCGACGTAATTAACCTACTGAAATATTGCAGGATGTTATTTGACTAAGGTACTTACGCCTTGTAAGGCCCATTTTTTGCAATATATAAATAAATTAAAAAAATTAAATAATTTATGGAAACAAGCTTTAACGCAATATATTTAATTTATTTGTGAATACAATCAGCATACAATTCAACATATTAGATAAAATTTCTCTAAGAAAACAATTGTTTTTAAAAACCTCCAAAGTGGGCCTTTTTAGGAACATAGGTACCTATCATGGCCCGTTATTAATTACGTAATTTATATACGCTATCAAAACTAAAAATATGTACAAACGTAAAACGTAACCTAACATATGAGATTCTTGGTAATCAATATGTTACAATAGTTTTTTTTGGTCATAAATTGTACGATGGGCCATCTTAGGCTTAACAAAACTTAATCTACCTACAAAACAAAAATCTCTAAATAAAATCAATAAAGAACACTATTGTGACGTGAATCTAACTATTACGTTTGGTAAAAACAAGTTTTCTTTTTAGATATGGTCAAAATATTTTTCTCCACCATTTCGGTGGGCCTTATTAGGAGTAGGTATAGAAAAAAAGCAGTGAAAGAGGAACTTAGTATAACTACAAAGTTTATAGTCTCTTCGTCACATTCTGGACATAAGATAAACTTCAATTTTCAAGCGACTTCAATGTGGTTACGCTTATCAAAAAATATTACAGATTCGACGAAACACACTAAAGATGTGAGAACTTTAAATTTCAAGCTTAAAGTAGTATAAAGAATGTAGGTAACTAACTAAGTAAAAATATAAATTCCAGTGGTCCACTACAATACTAATAACTAAAAAATAACCAAAATAACTCATATTATCTTATAAGTTCCAAAGAAACTATGATATTTTATAGTCATAATAAGGCCCGGGCCATCTTGGGAACCCGTGTGGTGGGCCTTTATAGGGACTTTACCCGCCTACAAGAACTACTTATTTAAAAAAGAATAATAATCAAGAACACAAACAACACATAACTTCTCACGAGCGTCCAAAACCCTTAGTAACGTTGTATTAAAAAAAATACGAAAACTGGTAGTTTTTCTAAAGAAATACTAAAAAGTTTGTGAGTATGAGGTTATAAATCGTAAGCCGTTTGCAACGTCACTGACAAAATGTCAACCACTGCAAAGAGGACGGCTCCCTTACTTTGATAAGAACTTGCAGTTTTGTCTATGGCACTAACCGAACATGGGCATGAAATGGAAACTCATTGGAACTTATAAAAGTATGAAATTTTGTAATTGGGCTATCTTAGGAACTGGGCCATCTTGGGCGTAAGTACCTTACACATTTACCGGCGGAAACGGAAGATAAAATTACCGTTCACCTATGATACAGCTTCCTTTTTGAGATCCTTAATTTGAAGGGAATTTACTTATAAAAGCAGTTACTTTTTAATCCTATATAATTAATTATAATATTATTTTATTATCTTTATTTTTATTAAAAAACCCCTTAAATATAATTAATGAATGTTAATGTAATAATATGTTTACTCAAAAATTCTATAATTTTATAACAATAGATTCATATTCAGTAGGTTGTAATTTATTTATTTACTTATATCATAGGTACCTACAGTATACGCATACACGCCAATATATAACATATTATACAATAAATTATATTAATAACTAGCTGTGTCCACGGACTTCGCACCCGCGTAGTATTTAACGTAACAAAAATTTCGGGATTATCGGGATAAAAAGTATCCTATTATGTTAATCCCGGTTATAAACTATCTGTGTTCCAAATTTCATCCATATCCGTTCAGTTGTTTTTGCGTGAAGGAGTAACAAACATACATACATACATACATCCACACTCAAAAACTTTCACATTTATAATATTAGTAGGATATAGATATGGTCAGCGTCAGAAGAATTTCAAAGTCCAAGGCGGATAAATGGAGGTGATGAACATAAATAATATAATTTAAACTATGACTATAGATATTAAGTACTTTCTTATTATGTTAACATTTTCATATGTTACAAAAACAATAAAGAGATCTGTCTAATGCTTGCAAAAAATATGTATATCAATATCCAAACTTTTTATTGTTTTAGCCTGCTAAATGACATACTTTTTCATGTCAGGTCCTGACCTGACATGAAAAAGTATGTCATGTCGCTGTAGGCCTTAGACCATTTATTTATGTGGGTAGCCAAATCCTTAAGTAGACAAAAGAGAAAGTAGCACAATTTATCATAACACAATTTGCCAAACTATACTGTATATAATAACTGACCCATTTAGAAGCTCGCAGGCAGTATATAACCAGGTATCATGAATGTGGGGATACACAGAGTAGAAAGGTGTAGTCTTATATTCTTACAGGAAAATGCTCTACGGTTTCCGTTGCTTAGCAACAGCATGAATGAGTCATAAAGTGGTGACACATAGCTAGAGAGAGATACATCCCAGTTTGATGACCCTACACGCTTGCGTCAGGCCTTCTTTTCCACCGACTTCAAAAAAAGGAGGTTCTCAATTCGGTTGTATTTTTTTGATAGAGTGGGTGCCACTTACACTGAACGAACAAAGTAAAAACGACAAAAGATTTTAGTACTTCCTATGAGTACCTATTCCTTTTAATAATTTTTACTTAACGTTTTATAATCAGATTTATGGGTCTTTGTCACAACTTGCGTGATGGCAATTTATAAAATATACTAATATCGTATAGAAACTAAATTTTATTTACGAATAGCAACCAGCAATACTCAATAAATAATTTGTAAAAATGTTGAATATAACTTAAAGTACTTATTCAAATTTCTATGTAATTGTTATAAGTGACCCCCAAATATTACCTGGGATTTTTGAAACATCCTGAAGGTATATGTATCATTAGTGGCTTCAGATTGAGGGTATAATGACGTGCGGTGTCGTTTAATATATGATAGATGATCGGATGGGCGGCTGATGGATGAGTAATTTGTGTACGGCAAGCCAGGTTAAGCCTTCGATCCTGGCGTGTGCCTATCTGATCAAATGTCTTCAATACCTGACGCAGCTCTGATGAAGGATAACCTACATATCGTATCAGTAATAGCTAAAAATTGGTAGTCCTATCTTAGGAACAAAAAAATCTGATGTATTGTGGACCTTATTCTTTAGCCCATAAAGCAGGACGTACATTACTCGACACATTTTGACGATCGCAGTTTTGTTAAGAAATTTTATGGATCGCGGCCCGCCGAAATGTGCAAGAGCGTGAAATCGTTTGAGCATAAGAAAATACTATTTATATACTTAGTACCAACCTGTTGCCAAGGTAAACATAGAAGCGACCAATCTTATTGTAAAGCAAGGGTGGATAGGATAATCCCGTCGGCTACTTCTTTTATACAGGTGGCTGCCAGGAGATTCATTACTCAAATTCGGATCTATCTTGCTTGTTATCCGTTTGTTGAATTAACATAATTGAAAATATTAAATTGAATGAATTCATTAAGCAATCAATAGAAGCCAAAATAACTAACATCAATATGCTTTGTAAAGAAAGCAAAATAAATAATACTAAATATATACTTAGTATATTTTTTACATACCTACTTTGGATATTTGTACTAAGGATATTCGTTAGTAAAATTTGCTAAAACTACTCAGTTATGACGTCATACTACACTAGCTAGTACCTACAGCTTCCGTAACTTTAAACAACTGTATTTTTACTATTTTAAGAGACAATTCATAAATTATTTTAATGGTAGTAATCGAAATATGTCTTATACATTACTATGCAATAGATAAAATATACCTACTAAAGAAATGCAAATTCAGAAGTCAAAGATTTTGTCAAAAAATTAAAGATAAATTTGGAATCACTCGCAAATAAAGGTACCTTAATAGTTTCAGATACCCCAACAACAATCAATAATATTTCCTTTGGTCATAAAGGGTCGTTGCACGTGGAGTTTTAAACGGTTTGTAAGCTAGTTACCCTACGCTCAGAGCGTACGTAACCACGTTAAAAATGGAACCGTAAAGATCACTGAACCTTCGAAACCCGGTCCGTTCCTAAACCATTTTCCAATCTCAGTTTATGACGTTTGTCTTTATAGTGCGCACACGGAACTAAAACCATAATGGCGTACTGCTGGATTGCAATTTTAGCGTTGCTAGCGAGCGCAGAGGCATCAGTTTACGACGATGATTATGACGCCTATACGAAAATTTACGACTACAGAAATGCAGGTAATTTCATTTTTTTTTTGTTTTTTTACAGAGCGTTTCACTGAAGGCAGCGTTCAGAGTCCTCTTCGGGCTCGAAGTCTGGGGACTTATTACCAATCAACAGAAAATTTCCGTTATTGGAAACGACACCCTTCAGCCTTCTTTTACATATGAATTAGAAAAAGGATGGAAGCTGTCGTTTGTCGTGAATACCTTCCCCCCCCCCCCCCCCTAGTGAAAGCTAGTGTCACCACTTAGCTTGTATAAGTCTTACAAGCAACAGATTTCAGAATGCAATTAATCCGCTAATACTCTTTCTTCCACGCTTTTATGGCCTGGCAAAGCGTTTTAGCAGTAGATACGTCGTGGATGACGTATTATTTGATAATACTTTAGAACTTCCTAATCTAATTATAGTTGTTCTAGAGAATGCGTTCATCTATGTCGTCATTTGCAGTTTACCTAAAAATATTTATTAGCAGTCAAGGCAAGTTAATAGTTGATTAAATCAGGCGTTAATTCGCGGAAATCCATTTTATAACAATTTGTGAGAGACTCACCACTCACCACTCACCTTCGGGTTGAAAGGGTTAAAAGTTCAACTGTCCGAAGTTTCTCAGCTTAGTTATTTAGTAAGTTATACAGTGCTGCTTTATTCAAAACTAACATTTTATTGTGAGCACAATTTGATTTTCACCGTTATGCCTCTCAATCGGGCCGAATGGCGTCCTCGCAAATTGAGTTTTGTAACGAAGCCTTAAAGGCAATAGTCGTCAGCCTGTAACTAGATTTTCGTAGGGACCCAAAGGGACTAGTTTCAACCAATGCTATATCTGTTGTGTTCACGTTGTCTGTTCACGAAACGAATAATAAAATGCCATGTTTTATGTGTATTTATTATGCAAAAGGGTTAGAAAAATAGAAACAACATTTTATACCTGAACAACAGCCATGTTGGTGAACGTGCGTACGTTTTATGTATAAGTAAACACCTACGTGTCTGTCTGTCAGCTCAATTATGGTAAGTGAGACAAATTTAAATAAAACATATTCATGAAATACCTAGTTGGATAAAAATAATGATTTCGAGAACCAAGCTCCACTGGAGAATTTAATGCCAATGCATAAATATCCTTGCAAATTCCGAAACCTGTCAACACTAAATTGTGACACAATGATGCTTTCTTGCATACAATTCTGAGTAATAGTAATCAGATTCAAAGCGTTTAGGGTAGGATAGTTAAAAAAACTTCAAATGTTTAATTTATTAAAATTAGTTTTTACATTTTGCGACAACATGTTTTCATGTGATGAATATTAAAACAAGAACACTATTTAATTTAATACAAATAAGTAGTAAGTAAGTACTAGTTTTTATACGCAGTCGTTTACAGAGAAGGTAAGCCAAGCAAGCTCTACGCTCCATTCTCGTAGCGACCATCGTAGAACGCTACGCACGCTCTACAATTTCAAACTTTCCCAGCAACTTCGCGGTTACTCGAACAAACTCAATATCGCTTCTGGGTCAACTAGGTGTCGATAACCGTTTCCACGTACTAGTCCACCTTAATGCCATCGTCATAATAGACAGAGCGCGCAATATGTGAGTCGAGAGCCCCCACCCGAGTAACATATGCAGGAGTACTTGAAAGTTTCCAGTTACGCTGGTAACGAATGCACTCATCGCCGTCGCCTGCGAGCAAGGCCCGGTAATACAATTTCCCGCTGCTCTGGCGCTATTGCCATCTTGGGGATAACTTGGCCTAATGCTTGTGCATCTCGCGCTTGCAACGAACATTGCTTAAAGTATTCCGCGGGGCCGCTATTGTCGAGCGGCGAGTTTAAAGTGAATTGAAACTTGAGTGTGTTTTTTGCGAAAGTACATTTTTAACCGCAAACACACACGAAATTACCTCGTTTAGAAACAGTTCGCTGGATGAAACGGGTACGCAGTGTGCTCAAAGATTTTTTAGAACGGAAAAAGTATAAGTACCCAGCATGTAAGCCCGTTTCAAATACGTGCATACATAGTTCGTTACAAAGTTCTTTTGAAACATAAAACCCTTGTTGAGCCACCTTTATTATTTTGATGCTAGCTCATAATATTCCTTAGTATTACATGTGCAGTAAGCATTACTAATTCACTTATTTCTCTTTAACTTTGTGAATTTATGTTCTACACGAGATAAGAATCAATTTTAGAGAGAGCAAAAAGAAAAAGGATTAGAATCTTAATGTACTTTTTATAGTCTCCAGACAAACAATCAATCTTTATTAAATTCAGGAGACGTTGACCCTAAATCGATAGTCTGAGCTAGCGGTCTTTTACACTAGACATTGTCTGTCAGTGTCAGCGTTAGTTCGGAACCAAACACGAAAATGTAATGTGTGCTATTGAATGTGAACACGGTACGTCATTAGATCCACGAGGATCAGAGATACCGAGGGCCTTAGAAGCAATTTCGCGGACGGCGATTTTTGTCGCCATTTCACGTTATAGTGATTTCATTCCAAGACGTCGTGCTGGCTTATCGGCCGACCCCAGCTCCACCTATCTCCGATTTAGCCCCTCATCTGTCTAGGCTGAATGGGAGAGCCGTTTATAGCCTTTCTGTGTGGACCCGATTAGTAATTCACATCCCTATCGCCCATACAACAAGTGCGTCCCCAAATTGCTTCGGCCAGAACCGCTCCTCTAATGGGACCATACCCGAGGGATTAATTAACAGTACACTGTCGAATAATCCCTTTGTGCTATAGTAACGACTTGTATGGATACTTGAACAAAGGTTAATCAGCGAAATTAGCTGCGGTAATTGGCTATTAAAACATTATATAGCGTTAAACTAGGCTTTATATAGGATTATTGGTAAAACACAAATAATACCTCAAAACTATACTGATAACATCACAAACAACATGTTTTGATCAATGACTTTTGATAATCTATCAGATTTTAATTAATCAGAATTTCATACAAAAATAAATAATTTTAATTCTACGCTCTAAATTTTACGAACTCAACGCCCGCGACGCGTCACCTCGCAGCTAAATTCTTGAGTGCAGACCTAAAGAATTTAAATTTGTTAGATAGAACAACGAAATCTTTTGTTTCTGGAAAAGTAATTATATTTCTTGAAAAAGTCATAGAACAATAGTTGTTGTTTAAGATGTTAGTAATACAGACCTGCATACAAGGTTGTTAGTGTTTTAGCAATAACCCTTTATATGTCACCTACTTTTACTAAAGTCGAAGACGATATGGAAGTTCATCAACAAATTTTGTTACAATTTGTTTTTTTATTTAAAAATATGGAGTACCTGCCTATAAAACTTAAAATTTTTTTTTAACATCTGCTTGTCAATTGTTACTAAACAAGGTATGATTTTTTTTTTTTTTTTTATTGCGGTATAGGCAAGTATTTGACCACAATCTCACCTGATGTTAAGTGACGATGTGGTCTACGGTGGTGCATACTTGCCTAGAAGGTACCTGTTCACTCTCGACTTGAAAACATCCAGGTTATAGTCAACCGGGAACAAAGACGCCGGCAAGGTGTTCCATTCCTTGGCACTAAACATTTCCTATCAAGTATGGCGTAAGTACTTAGATATATTTATTTTACATACCTGTGTGATATGGTTGGATGGGAACAAAATTAGAATACATTAGGGATTTCGCACATGGGCAAATAGGTACTAACTACATGATACGTTGAGAGGGAAATCTCACGTAAAACATTAATGAGAAAGTTAGCGCGATAAGCGCGCTTCAAACAAGGATTGAAGCTGGAAGCGGAGAGGAGTTGCCATTAACATTCCAGCGTGGTGGAGGCAATAATGTAGGTGTTACACGGTAGAACGTTTCACTCGAGCAAATGGCCGCACGCCGGGGATATGGGTAGCCTGTTACGAATGGTCCCGAAGTACCCGCTGCGAACACCGCCAAACTTACCCAAACCACACTTATATAGTCGGCATCTACGAGCCCCTACGCTTATCTACGTACGCACTTACCGAACTACAAATATAAAAGGTTTCCTACTTACTCCGGGCTTATCAAAATTTACCTCGAATTGTAGGTATGAAGGGTTGTTCACTCTTGGATCGTAGGCCTTGCGGATGAATGACCTTGCTCGAGAACTAATAATATGGTATTGAAGATAAAAGAAAAGTACAGCGAACTAAGTGGGAGGAAAAATATATGCTAGGTAACTACTAATGATAGATCATTGACTTAATACAATTCGATTGATGTTCCCTTTGAAATAAGGTATAATATGAAAGTAAAACTTTATGATTACCATTCCAATATTACTATCATTTTTATCAGTGAATTATTTGTTTGGCATAATAATATGTAAAGCGTCGCTATCTTTTATCTGTGGAATGAAGAGTTTGATCTATTAAGTGCATAGTGACTCCTAGCGAACTTAAAGCTTATGGTAGAGCTAAAGTACACAGATAATGTATTGTTATAAAACTTTTTACAACAAGTACTGTGCGAAACACCGCTTTTATGCTATCGAACAATCTCTGGTGTGCTTGAATTTATCGCGGGTCGGTGTAAAAGGGGCTCGCACTTGGCGGGCGATATTCGGCTGGGGTGCGTTTTGTTTACAAATTGGCAGTCGGCGCGTGCCTCGGCTTGTTCGTCGCGAATTACCTCGCCAGGGTTGTGTTGGACGGCCGAATCTTTTAAATATGATAAAAGGCTTCGAATTCAGGCTAAATTAAGTCTAAGAGCCAAATGTTCTTAAGGTTCGAACTTCTTTAACTACTAAAAAACAAGAAGACAACCTTAAATCGTAATTTTAGATAGATCAGTAACTATATGCCCGATATTTACTGTTTCTAACAAAGTTCTACAAATCTCTTTTTTGACACCCATCTAGGTATAAGGTTACCTTGAATAAGTGGTTTAGAAAATTCGACTCTGTTTTAGTTACAGTTAGCAACCCTGTTTCAAGATAGAGGCTTCTGTTGATACTGCCGATTATTTCGTTCAGCCTTCTTTTATGCGAAAATCTAAAGGTGATTTCGGCCGTAAATGGATTGATCAAGTTTACGGCATCGCCTCCAGTGAGGAAATTAAAACGAGCTGTAAAAAGTTATGCCGATTTTTTATGATAAATAATATTTTATGAACGTGGATCTGTTTTTTTATATTACAGGAAAACTTAATTCTCCGAATAATTTGATGATATTTTAACTTGCTTTTTTCCATGCAATTGTTTTTGTGTTGGTAAGTATTTACGGTTTTTAATTTTTCTCGCTGCTCCCCCTCTATTATTGATTATGCCTTGCATCTACAACCAAGGGTAGACACAATTTTTTAAATCTTTAAAATTAGCTAACCTATAATGATGTAGTCCTCAATAATATTATTATGTAAATACTTAAAATTATATTTGTGCCAGGGTCACATTATTAACCTACACCGTAGTTCAATATAAGTAGAGATTGAAGACTCTCGAAAGAGTCAACAAATTCCCGTCACAACTTTCAAATAAATTAAAAGAAGGAATGATCCCTCTCGAGGTGTCGCTACATCCAAGATTCGTATCTAAACGTTCATTCTTAAAGCCCCTTTTGCTTTGATGTTTGAGTGTTACGAAAATATTTATCAGCAAAATTGCGGCTAGTCGAGATGTAATGAAAAATGTACCCTTGCCGTGTCCTGTGTAACCAACCCTTAACGCTATAGCTGTTAAGGTGTATTTTTCCTTAGGATGCGGATTTAGTAAACAATCTTGGCATGCTTTTATAATGTTTCCTTTTTAAATAGGTATCTGTTAATAATATAGAATTTCTAGTTTCCCAAATGCAATTCATATTATAACGTCTTTTAATAATTTTAAAAGACGAATTAAGTACATTAAAAAGGCATGATAAGATTGCTTACTCAATCCGAATCTTAAGGAAAACTACACATTAAAAATAATAATTTTAGCCCTTTTGACGTTCCACTCCTGGGCACAGGCCTCCCCTCAAGACAAGGGGGATTCAGGCCTTGTTTAACGTAGTATTCGTGTTATAGGTTTTTCGTAATTAAAACACTGTATCTCGTGAACAAATTATAATCGTAAAGTACAAAATATAAAATTATATAGAAATTATGATTCGCACATAGATTTCGAAAAATCCAGAGGTTCGAACCGGGGTTTGAACCCGAGACCTGGTAGACCGCAACACGCGTGCTTAACCAATCGGCTATCACTTTACTAGATACTTTTATTTTATTATCTGCAGTCTACCTATTATTTGTCGCAACTAATACTAACTTTTGTTCTGTTTTTTTCCAGAAAGTCGCACGTGTACGTCATCAGAGTTCCGTTGCAAGACTGGCAGATGCATCCCGTTGTCCTGGCACTGCGATAACGAGAAGGATTGTCCCGATGGATCCGACGAGGAGCCCGGCACATGCAGTCAGTATCCACCTTAATTCTGGCATACCTACAATTCACATAATGAGCTACAACTTCCTATTGAATCGACAACATCAATAATCAACACAGGCAAAATACAAGCTCGGTATCTTATACTTTCGCATGTAAACATGCCATAACATAGTTAATGTCCGCGAATATCTTGTGTATTCTACACAGAACAAGTGATTTAATTAGTATGCGGAAGTAGACTTTATATCAAAATAAGAGGCTTTAAAATACAAGCAACATCCCATTATTGATGATCGCTTGGCGCTGTGGTTCGAGCGTAGGGCGCTCGGCTCACTACACCGGGTGGTTGCGGGTTCAATTCCCGTCAGGATAAATTTCAGAAATTGCCTTTTTATTATTTGCCCAGGTATGGGCGTCACTGGGATCACCCCCAGTCCATTGTACGGTACCCATAGTACAAGCGTTGCTTAGTTTGGGACCATACAGTTGGTGTGTTCGTCATAACGATATAGAAATGAGCTTTAATTAGAAACGGGTAGGGGTGATAATGACGTCAATACTCGTTTAAGTTTTCCTAGGTACAATCGTAGGTATACGAAACCAGCCCTCAGTTGGCTACTTAACATTATTTGTGTGACGAAAATAAGTAAACACAGTTACTTTAGCAAATTTACTTTAAGCCCGAGCTGGCAGTTCGCTATTGTTTAGGGGTAGAATAATGAAAAACAAGGTCACTGACAAAGCCAGAGCCGCGGTATGAACACCGGACCCGAGGATTATCCGCTATCAGAAGCTCATGTTTTTATAGACTACCTACTTCTAATTCAAGATTACATCCAATGCGTTTAAAAATATCCAATAATATTCGTTAAAGAATTCCAATTAATAATTTCACTGAGCCTTCGAAAGTTAACAAGCTTAGCCAAAACATTTAAATGTCTTCACTTAACAAAAGTATATACTTAATAATTATGTTCGGCATTTTTGTGAAACAAATTAATGAGATAGCGACCGTTATACTTGTTGCGAAATTGTTGGAATTCTTAGAGTTAGGAGTTCAGTGCGAGAGAAATGCCTAATTAGCTCCCGGCTTTTACATAAATATCGAATCGGATTAAAATGTTTGAAGGAAAGGAAGATTTAGCGGGTGTCGTCGTTAATAGAATATAATAGGTAAGTATGTAGTACCTTCGTAGTATTAAATTCAGACGTAAAATAAAGTTAATGTGGGCAGCAGATTTGTAAGCGATCATTCTAAAACTTGAAACCGTAAAAATAATTATCTAACGATTTATAAGCAAAGTTTTGGTGTACGCCTATTTCGTTCTTACCGGGACTCGAAATAGATTAAAATCTTAATTGCGAAGAAGTTTTCGGGATACATTTTAATCTTTAACCTCAGTTCGGTGCCTTATTCAAACCTTGTCAAAATTTAAGGTCACAAATTAAATCCAAAGACAATCCTTACAAGTCAATGATTTACGTAATATTGTAGAAATTATGATGTGAGGTAAATGTTAAACAACACCCAATAAAGTCCAACAGTTTAAACAATTTGAACGTCATTATCGAAATTAAATGAGAATCGCATAAGCATTGCAATGTTATGTGGGATATGCGAATACTTACGACGATGTGAGGACGTCCCCAAATGAGTTTTTGGCGACCAGCGTGCGGTATTTAAATAAAACACGTGCCTAATACGAATTTAAGCATACCATGGGGTGCGTGGGGATCGCGTTAATTTATTTATGGTAACTCATGGAAAACGGATAGAACCAACCGTAGGGTACGAGAATTGAACGGTTAAAACAAATGAAGCCGTAGATTATGACCGTAATCGCGAGCCCTCGAAATTGATGGCTATTTTAGATTTTTTATACTCATGTATATAAAATCTAAAATAGTAGTAATAATATAAGAAAATATCATGAGACCAGTCTAAATCATGTTTTCTAATATTAATAGTTTAGATGGTAAGTAGATATTTAGGAAACAAGAATACTAGGTATTTGGTAGGTTTATCTTAGATTAATCGGTACAATAAGGACCTATTCAGGGGCATCTCAAATATTAGTTTTTGATAGTTAGACATAATAGATTTAATGTATTCAGTGAATCCGTCAATAAAATGTCATTTTATAGGTAGGTTCATTTTAGTAAACTTTCAGTTACCTACGCTTTTGCATTCCAAACATGACTAGATTTCAGACGCATAAATGGCTATCCTCTTATTAAAATGAAAAACCGGAGAAACATACGCGTTTGCGCTTTTTTCGTTATGTCGATTCATAGAAGGGTCGCGCTATAAATCTTGATTTTTATCGCCATCACTTTTCAATGTAAGTCACCCGTAAAATTAACACGCCCTTTTTACGATTCAGATACAATGCACATTTATTAAGATGGATCGCACGGTCGGTGTCACGAGATTACGGCAATATTTTTGGGTTTGAATGTGAAAATATTCCATCAAATAAAATACTCCACCAATTTATATGAGGTCCGACTTTATTGCCCGCAACTTTGTCTCACGAGGATTTTATATTTAGTTGCCTAAACTTTATTAAAGTCTGCTCACTCTAGTCTGCTTTGGGTTAGCCTGGCCAAATAGGGTTAACTTTCTACAAAGGATTTGGCAGCAATGTTAGTTGTAATAACCGGTTGCCGTTTGGCGGATTACCGAAACTTTCAACATCCTCCGTGGCAAAGTTTAGAATACACACTTATATCTTTGCCTAGGCTCTATAATTTCATTGCCAACTAAATGCATACGTATTGATAATTGAATAATCAACTCATTTCAAACTAGGTAATGCATAGGTATTATTTGGTAGATTCAAAGTTATAAGCGCTTACAACCTCTTTGTTATAAGTGCTTATAACTTCTTTGAATATACCTACCTAATTTATTTATATATTATGCCTTACCTATTTTCCAACCACGTGGTTGTTCCCTAATTAATCACTCTCTGAAATATTCCAAGTAAATTTATTTATTTATAATAATGTAGATATTATCAACAAAGAACTCGGTTCTAAAGCGTCAAGGGGACTTTTAATTTCTTGTTGTTCAAACTGCAGGCGCCGGCGTATAATATAAAAACCTCGGTAAACATTGCTGGCTTTTATTTCAACGCGCGTGGGGCTATGACAACCGCGGGCGTAACTTTGCACACCGCCACTGTAAGTCGTCCCACGTAATGGGAAATCCTTTTTTATTTGGCAGGGACACGCGATGTTTTGTAGACGGCAGTGTAGTAGGTACTCATGTGAAAGTTTATAGTAATCCGCTTTTTGTTCGCCTCGTTGGTTAATTTATTTTATTACTAGACACGTCTTTGTGTGCAATGCCGGACAGTTCTGTACGTGACTTGAAGTTTATAGCGCTGAATCTTTCACGGTAAAGTCCGTTGGACATAGTCGATAAGAAAAACTTGGACTCCAGATAAGGTATAAGTATAATACCTACAAATTGAAGTTAAAAATGTTAACATTGTAGTAAGTAGGTACCTAATTAAATAATTTAGCTCGAAAATTTTTGCTCGTGTTTAAATCCTCACAATTTTGGATTGTGTTAATTCCGACATAAAACATTGTTATCAACTCTTTAATAAGGGGAATACTAGAATCATTAATTAAATTTTAGCGGTAGGTATCTCATGCTTAGAAGCATTACAATTTATTACGAAGACCAAGGCTTGGCTAGCAACTTAAATATGTTTGCATTGTCAATTTAATTTGGTACCGATAGCGTCGCGCTTCGCCACTTCGTCCGTTGAGATTAAATAAAATCAGTTTTAATTGTTTACTCTGTTGGATTTATTTACGTACCCAGATCTTTATTAATGTATTTTCATTTGGTATTTAATCCAATAAAGGTTTTTATTATTAGTCCTTACTTCACAGAAAATATATTTGGGTTGTCAATCTAGACTCACATCTAACTTAAGTGTGTTTGACGTCAGACTTCAGTCAAAAGATAAAGTACATCGGTAGCTAGGATTGTAAAAAAACAGATTCGGGAGACAATTGGTACCTATAGTTGAAAATTGAAAATTGGAATACCATTCGAAATTTTATACACAGCAAAGGAACGGCGCTGCCCAGAGCACAAATTTGTGTGCACGTCCGGCCAGTGTATACCTCTTTCGTGGCAATGTGACCTCGTCACCGATTGTTCTGACGGCTCTGATGAACACCAGTGCGGTAAGAGCATGTCCAGTGATAGGAACGGAAAGCATGAACCCACAATTGGCATGTAAAAAGAATCAATTCGTCCCATCAAATTACCTATAGGCATGTCCAAAATTTCGAATCGTGATGTCGAATTCCGTCGAATGTCGACCGCAGTAAAAATATAAGCATGCAAGTAGGTATAGAGGGTATGTTTTACGAGGGTCATAAATCCCATACTTTACGTTGAGAATCCGAAAATCGAAGTTCTTTTCTATGACAGTTTATTTTATTACTTTTCTATTTTATTCCAAGATTTAATGCCTTACTCAAATTTATAGGTTCTAAAAATACCATGGTAGTGTTGGCATTATTTTAAAATAAAATAGGTGGGAGAGGCCTTTGCTCAGGAGTGGGACACAAAAATTGGCTATTAAAAAAAAAAAAAAAAAAAAAAAATTAAATATAAATAAAGCGAAGGCTGGAAAAAATGCAAACGATCCTTAGCTTAGGTGGAAATAAAAAAGATAATAAATAAACTACGAAATAAAAAAATACTTACAAAAAATACAAAGGTATATCAGGTAAGTTTAAATAGTTGTAGTTTTACAAAATAGAAGCAACCCACATACACTGCTGAAAACGGAAACCAACCTATCTTCATTTGAATTAGGGTTGGTTTTGGAGTGCAGGAGTACCTGCGGGTTTTCTCCAGCCTACAAAACTACATCAAAATCTACTCGTATTTACAGTGTTTATAAATATTATATGGAAAACTAAGAGTTATTATTTAAGGGCGACGACACACTGGAATTGATGTACGATCTACATTTTTTTTACAGTGTCTATCCAATAAAGTATTGTGTGTAGTAGGCAAGTATCAGACGGTTTTATCATTAATAAATGCATCGTACTGAGCATGTGCATGAATTGGGTTGGCAGAGGTGAAGTCGTGCGGCCCCGAGGAGTTCACTTGCAGAGGGAAGGAAGGAGAGTGCGTCCCTCTGACCTGGATGTGCGACGACAACCCGGACTGTTCCGACGGATCTGATGAGAAAGCATGCAGTAAGGGTCACTTTCAATCACTTGTCAGTAAGGGTCAAATGGAAAAAATTCTTCCAGACCTCCTATTCTTTATTATGATTAAATTCATGCGGGTTCAAGACAATTTAGCTTTTCCCCGGGACTCGTCAAGGGTCAAACTTTGGCGTCATCATTTGTCAATCCTGGCTTACAGGAGTAACATTGGTGAGAGTGTGTGGCGGGACTAGTCCCATAAAAAAGGGTCACTTTCTCATACCAGAACAATAATGTAAGCCAAACATTAAGGAGGTGGAGTCATGAAGTGACTACAGCACGTTACTCATTGTCGCAAATTACATTTTGTGAAAAAATAACATTATTATTTCTTTCATTATTTTACAAAAGTTTGGCTTACAAGATGACGTCTTATTTATTACTCCACGTTACATTTTACATGTATGTCTACCTGCGATGGGTCAGCATCTGTAGTTAATAAGCAAGCTCAACTCTCATTATGACATCAATTCATTGGATACATAGTATGCTGGTATCAAATTGTGCAAATCAAATATATACTTGAAGTCTGTTGTGGAAACTGCATGACGCCGACCTGAATATTTTATCTTCTGTTTAGATTTAACGCGGTACAAAGAGCACATCTAAATTAGTTTCTTATATACTAGAATATCTCAGCAATGTTCCATTTACCTAATTATTTTGAATTATTATTATTTTATTAGCTATATTTAATCATTGCGTTTGGTTGGTGGGGAGTAAAATTGCGGGAATAAAGAAGACGTCCTTCAGACATGACATCGACTTTTAAGTGTAATAGCAATCAATCATTGAGGTCAGGCCCCCAACTAAACTATATTCTATCAGCCCCCGACTCACCCATCTATAAATTCTTATCTTCACACACCGGACCGGGTGTTTCAGAAGCGTGAGCGATGACGTGCGTGCGTACTTCAATACTTTAAGCTTTTCTTACGCCAACGAAAGCCTCATCACGATTATATCATCGTTCATCTTATTATTTGCTCTTGGCAAAATTTCTAGATATAATATCCAAGGCCAGACTTTAGGTAAACCGTTTTGGAAATAGAATACAATTATTGTTGCTGGGAGGGAATCGCAAATTTCCAAAATTCAGACAAGGACCTTGTGAAATTAGAACTTTAGTACAATAGTTTCCCTTATTATTGGAACATAAGAAAAACTTAAACTAATTTACTTTTCATTACTGCACTTTTAATTTTGATGTGCTCTTGATCTAGACTCTTTGTGCACTTTCAAAATTGCATCAATCTGCGGCTAATTTCATAATTTTAAGTATATTACTTACAAAATTGTATTCATAGGCTTCTAGTTTATAAGCTAAATTGATGGATTCAATTTAAAATTAAAATTTATAGCCTAACCAATTTAAAAAAGTTGATGAAACCTACCCCTGAGAATCTGTCTAAATTTAATACTGTGCCGCCGAAGGCCGTCCATGCTTGAACTTGATTTATCTGTACCTATTAAACACTTTTTGAAGAACGCAGGCAATTTGCTCTTGACCTTAAAGTTTTAAGTTTTTTATCAGATTGAAACTGTGTTTAAGTATATGACTTTTGCAAGTTGAACAATATTTCGTATTCAGGGAGTGACATTATTGTTTTCTTTAATTAAAATAAAAGTAAATATTAGACTTAATAAATTGCCTGTCCACTATACAGTATTTGAATAGACACAGAAATGTTGACTTTCGAAAACGTGGAGAAGGCAATTTTTATTTTTGAAGTAACAATAAAATATAATACTTAGGTAAACACTCATTACATCTACCTGAATATGAAATATCTCTTCCTGCAAAACTTTAGAATAGCATAAAATATAATCACTTGAACTGTATCAGATGAGACATGTCGCTCTGACGAGTTCACTTGCGGCAACGGGAAATGCATCCAGCTGAAGTGGGTCTGCGATGGAGATGACGATTGCGGTGACGATAGTGATGAGGTGAAGTGTCCGCCGGCGACGTGCGAGCCTCAGACGCAGTTCGCCTGCAAGAATGGACACTGTGTATCGGCGTGGTGGCGTTGCGATGGCAGCGAGGACTGCCCGGATGGAAGTGACGAATTGGTAAGCACCTCATATTATTATCGCTTTGAGGTCCATATTAATAAATTAATATTAAGTATGATCTTGAATACGCTTTTGACAAATTATTTTGTACTGGAATGTCATTACCAAGATCGCTCTCAGACTTGAGATCGATTTATTAATACGTGCTTTAGGTTTTATTCTTGTGCTTACACGGGTGTGTTAAAATTAGTACCACTTCTTCCTAGTCTTTTTGTCATTATTTTAAGGGGGGCGGTTAAACCACGTGCGGTTTTTTATTCCATGTATATTATTAAAAAATTGTGGATTTACCAAATCTGTTAACTATTCAGTATTCAATCAACTCGCGTCCCTTCGTGGAGTATAGATTTTTGTAAAAGTAATGCGGAAAACATTATGTAAATACATAACCTCATCTTCAAATACCTGTGGCATTGAATTTAAAACTAAATTATTCAGCATCAAACCAAACAAATACCTGTTTATTTAATCTCAAATTACACCGTTTCAATTGCAGGGTTGCGCAGCCACGCCAAAAGTGCGGTCGCCTTGCATATCGTCTGAATTCGAATGCAAGGACCGCTTGACGTGCGTCCACAAGGCGTGGGTCTGCGATGGAGACAGTGACTGCCCAGACGGAGGAGATGAAGACCCCAAGCTTTGCCGAGGAAACATCACGTGCAGACTGGACCAGTTCCAGTGCAAAGACCACAGTTGTATACCAGGAGCCATGTATTGTAATGGAGATAAAGATTGCCCGGATGGCAGCGATGAACTGAACTGCAGTAAGTGTACATAAAATAACTAAGTAGATATTTATCATATTAACAATGGAATGAAAATTGGGATGTGAAAAGCCACAAAGCCTCATATAAACTTTGGTACTGGGCCAGCATGGCGGATTATGCCCTCGATGCGAGGGATTGAGGGTAGATTCGTCCCCAGGATTGTGATATGAAAATATATTATGTACAGGGTTAGTGGTCATTAGAAGTATTCCTTGCAAATTGTGATAAAGGAGCTAAAGTAGAACTCTGTACAGATTTTATAAATTCAGGAATACAATCTAAACTTCAGCAGAAGATACTTAACTAAATCCTCCAGAACATACACGACCTAATAACGCCTTCTGTACCAATTTTATTACAGCTCAACTGAAGACGGTATGCGACAAGAAGACCCAATTCGACTGCGGTGAAGGGATGTGCATACCGCTTTCGAAGGTCTGTGACAAACATCCTGACTGCCCCAACTTTGAGGACGAGCCGAGGGACAAGTGTGGAGAAAACGAGTGCGCGAAGAACAACGGCGGCTGCACCCAGAAGTGTGTGGACACGCCGGTGGGGTACTACTGCGACTGCGACAAAGGGTACAAGCTTGTTGACAACAGAACTTGTGAAGGTAAAGAATATCCTAGTGTTGGTTTATTAGAAAATGTGCCCAGTGTTCAAGTAATAAAGTTTGTTTTTACATTGGCAAAGAGACCACTGCGGATAGTTGACGCGAATTCCCCGCGGCACTTTTTTATAGCTTATTTTAAACGATGCATGGGATAGAATAGGATGATGAGATAGTAAAGTAACGCATCAAGAGTTGACTACCTACTCCTAACCTAAACATCTACTGATGTTGTATGTGATCAATAGAATTCATCATACGGGGGTAAACATTCTACGTAAAGATCTCTTAGTTTTCAATCAGAACACTCATTAGAATTAGAAACATCCTTACTTCACGGAAAATCTGGGATCGATGTCGAACCTTATTAACCGCGGCGACAGCTGACGCGCAGTGGTTCAAGGGTCGACTGTTCGGCTCACTGCATCGAGTAGTTACGGGTCCGATACCCGTCAGGGTACATTTTGGAAATGGCCTATCCATAGTTTTCCTTGCTCTGGCGGGCTCTGGGACAGCCCATAGTACAAGCGTTGCTTAGTTTGGGACCATACAGTTGGTGTGTTCGTCTGACTAGACAAATTATATTATATTCACGTATAATGTCTCTCTTCCAGATGTAGATGAGTGCTCGGATCCTGGCGCGTGTTCTCAACTTTGCATCAACGAGAAGGGGACCTTCAAATGCGAGTGCCACGCTGGGTACGCAAGGGACCCTCGCGATAGGACCAGGTGCAAGGCCACCGAGGGCCACCCCTCGCTGCTCTTCGCAAGACGCTTCGACATCAGAAAGATCAGTCTCGATCACCACGAGATGGTCGCAATAGTCAATGACACGAAGTCAGCGACAGCTTTGGACTACGTGTTCAGGACGGGAATGATCTTTTGGAGTGACGTCACGGATGAGAAGATTTACAAGTAAGATATTTTTTTAAATTAAATCGGCAAGCAAGCGTACCGTTATGTGCCTCAGATGTATGTGGAAGTTAAAACCAAACCTTTTTAAAAAACTACCTATCCAAAGGGGACCCTATAACAGTACGACCTGCCTGATCTTAAGCAGTTACTGTATCCTATAACTTTTTTTTTCTTATATAGTATAATAATATATGCTTGAAATACCAAAAGTACCTATTGCTCGCACTTTCCTAACATAGAAGGGAGTGGGACAGAGGGAGGGGAAGTGAGGAGGTGTTGGGCTTCCGGCTCTCTCACTCATTGTACAAAACGCAGCTATTATAAAAGTTACTATACGTCGATCTTCTGTGAGAGGGTAGTTGCTGACACTTTTTTACTCTTAAGGCTAAAGCGCCCATCTAGCCCGCGAATTTCAATTTTTTTGTATATTTAGTGATTAACTAGTATCATATCCACCGTGATAATATTTAGAGTAAAATAAACGCACTGCATACTGTGTTTTTCGCAAATCACAAAATGTTCTCTTAAATGTTTTCAGATTTAGGATAAACTATTAAAATACTCGAAAATTTTGAATTTCGCTGGCTAGACAGGCGCCTTCACCTTAAGGTCAATCTCAAGCAAATCTCAAGCTACCCTGCATTTAAAAAGAAATATAATTATACTTACCTTAGTATCAAAACGTGGAACCAATTTATAACCTACCTATTCTAAATTTTTTTTTATCCAGGGCACCAATAGATGAAGGCACCCAACGCACAGTGGTGATAGGCGAACAGCTGATCACATCGGACGGCCTCGCAGTGGACTGGGTATACAACCATCTGTACTGGACGGACACCGGCAAGAACCACATCGAGCTGGCAGACCTGCAAGGCAACATGAGGAAGATACTCATCAGGGACCAACTAGAGGAGCCCAGAGCGATTGCGTTGAATCCACTTGACGGGTGAGATTATTTTTTGATACTTCCTATTTTCATAATATATCCTAAAGCGTTAGGAGAGTAGCTAGTATGAGTCAGTTGACTCCTAATGAATGAAAGCATTGCAGTGGTAGTGGATCATATAATTACAATACCTATTGAAATTTTCCTCGGGCTGTCTTTACAATGGGCATGATGATCAATATTTAACTGAAAAATTATATAAATTAAGTTTGACTTACGATAACAACCGGTGAAGTATGTTAGAACCATACAATTTTATAGAATTTCTTTGATAGTGGAATTTTATTCTTCCAACTCCTCTTATTTCTCTCGATTAAATTCGTGCGGGTTCCAAGACAATTTAACTTTTGCTCGGGACTCGTCGAGGGTCATACCTCGAGGTTATTATTGGTCACAATGGTTGATTCTGGTTTACACGAGTAACAGTGGCACCAGCCCCAATAAAAAAGAAAAATTCTTAGATTTTTTTATATTTAACAATATTCAGCAAATTTTGGTGCATATGTTAGGTACCTACGCACGTACGCGTGACGTAAATAAATGTAACTATATGTTCGACATCAGCCGGTATCCTAATCACTCCAAGGCATAAGTAAGTACACATAAGTAGGTACGCAATTGGACGTAGTTTTGCAAAATGGATCCAACCCACATACACTTCTGCAAACTGAAACCAGCCTAGAACCACTTACACAAGGTTGGTTTTGGTCTACAGCAATGCATGTGGGTTGATACTGTAAGGTCCATGTCGGCGCACTGGCCACTGTCGATAGACGTTCCTGGCTGATTATAAAATAATGAATTTAAGAAAAGAGAGTTTTTGAAATTATAAAAATTGCGGTGCGTGGGCAGTGACAGCCGGGAAACAGTTGTGTAAACATGTATTTTTAAATAATGTTGGTTGGGGGTAAGAGTACTAGTAATAATAAACTATTATTATTATATATTTAATTTTAACATTATTTAAAAATACATGTTTACACAACTGTTTCCCGGCTGTCACTGCCCGCGCACCGCAATTCTTATAATTTCAAAAACACTCTTTTCTTAAATTCATTATTTTGTAATCAGCCAGGAACGTCTATACACAGTGGCCAGTGCGCCGACATGGACCTTACAGTACCGTTCTTCAAAACGACGCGACATCCAATTGATGTCTATTAAAAAGTCAAGTAACGAAGTTGAACGAGACGAATTTGTTCAAGTGACACAAGTATGTAACATCGACTCGTCCTATTGTATAACCAGAGTATGATAATATTATTATAGAGGTACCTAGTATATAACTTTTATTGAACTTACTTGAACTTCATCCTGAAAAAGTAGGAATGCCTTTCTTTGTTACCATCATGACAGTGGTAACAGTAACTCCTCTAGTTAACTACAAACTTTCAACGACAATGAGGTCTTTTCTCTGAGCACCTAGGTATATAATCCTTTTTAATTTTCGCAGGTGGATGTACTGGACTGACTGGGGCCAGACGCCGAAGATCGAGCGCGCCGGCATGGACGGCTCCCACAGACAAACTATCGTCTCGTATGACGTCAAATGGCCCAATGGCCTCACACTGGACCTTGTCCGCAAGCGAGTTTATTGGGTAAGTCATCACAGATAATAAGTGTATGTGAGGCCGCTCAGATTGGGCCTTATAAAAAAGCTCAGTCACCCAAAGAGAAATGGAGATGACTATGCTTGGAGATTTCCTGAAAGATATACTCAGGAATGAAAGCAGAAGGCCTAAGTTGACTGGCAAAGCCCGTATAATAGCTAAACTAAGTGGCAATGCGCAGGCCACATTGCTCGTAGAACGTATAGCCGCTGTGGCTGAAGAGTTCTTAAATGGCGACCTCGCACCGAAAAGCGTAGCGCGGGTAGGCCTCTCACAAGATCGACCTATCTGGTGAAGGTCGCTGGAATCCGCTGGGTGCGGGCAGTGCCAAACCTGTCATTGTTGTGAGGCTTGGGGAGCCTATGTCCAGCAGTAGACGTCTTTCAGCTGAGATGAGATGCGAGTTCGATTCTCATCGGGGCAAAATTCGGAAAAGACCTTTTCGTAATTTGCCCTAGTCTGGGTGTCACTGAGATCGCCCCCAGTTCATTGACGTCAATAGCTTAAACTCAATTACCTATGCTTACAACCTGGACTTTTTTTATGAAACATGATCTAACTGTCTATCAATATAATTAGCAGAACAGTATGAATATTTCCTTACAATACTATAAACATATTTGGTGACTGCCAAAAACATTTTGCACAACCAACTTTTACTCAAGGAAATCAAAACAAGTTAGGTACTAACTTCTTATGCAAATTTTCTTTAAATGCACTTTATAAACTAATTTTTTTTATAAGTATAAGGGTACAGAAAATTTTCCACTTGCTGATCCGGATCTGATTGTGTCGTTCGAATAGTCAAGGCCTTTAAATTGGACATAGAATTAACTTAATTAGTATAATAATTATAATATCCAAGGTGTCATACAGTATATTAATACGAAAAAAAAACATAGTTACGTCGACTCTTAATTATTTTAGGTATCGCACTGAGAAAAATAAGACAGGATTTTTTTTGTAGTTCTCTTTAGTAGGTATTTATTAAACGGTTTGCTAATTTTATGTAAAATTACAAATGCCTAGTAAGAATTACTAAAGATAATACTTACTTGGAAATACAAACATCATTTGCTGTAATATTTTTTTTCTCAGTATAGTTAACTGTCAGTAAACTTTGGGACCTCTTGTCAAACAAAACAATTCTGCTATTAAGTTTATTTACTGAACATTCCGCAATACCCTAAAAGAAATGTTTCTATAGCCTCATTTCCTCATAATTTGACAACCGCTGGGCGAAGTGGTTCGAGCGTAGGCCGCTCGGCTAACTGCACACGGTGGTTGCGGGTACGATTCCCGCCGGGGCAAATTTCGGAAATGGCCTTTTCGTAATTGGCCCAAATCTGGGTGTAAGTAACTGGGATCGCCCCTACTCCATTGTACGGTACCCATAGTACAAGCGTTGCTTAGTTTGGGGCCATACAGTTTGTGTGTCAGTCTGGCGATATTTATTGATTTAATTCTCCAGGTTGACGCCAAAATGAACATGATATCATCGTGCAACTACGACGGAACAGGTCGCCGAGTGGTCCTGTACTCCACCGAAGTGCTACGTCATCCGTTCTCCATCACCACCTTCGAAGACTGGGTCTACTGGACCGACTGGGACAAGGCAGCCGTATACCGGGCCAACAAGTTCAACGGGAAGGACATCGAGGCCATCACTCCAACACATAACGTATGTTTTAAAACTAATTAACTTGTTATAATAGCAGTGATAGCCGGTTGGTTAAGCACGCGTCTTGCGGGCACCAGGTCCTGGGTTTAAGCGCCGGCTCGCTCGTCTGGGTTTTTCGAAATCTATGGGCGAATCATAATTCCTTTATGATTATCACTTGCTTACGGCGAAGGAAAACATCGTGAGGAAACCTGTATGTCTCAGAAAATCTAAGTAATTTGCGAAAGACATGTTAAATCCGCCAACCCGCACCGGTACAGCGTGGTGGATTACGGCCTGAATCCCTTTCGTAATGAAGGGAGGCCCGTGCCCAGGAGTGGGACGTCAAAAAGGGCTAAATTATTTTATTATTATTATAACTTGGTAATATCGAAGTTAGTAGTGTAGGTATTATTTTCTAGCATATCCTTTTTAGTGGCAATGGTCTTGCCTGTGTGACCGAATAATAAAATCATTACGTCAGTTTTTAAAACATGACCCGTGTAACATTGACCAAAGTGCACTTTTTTCAATAATACACAACCGAATCAACAGCTCCAAAACCCAATGGTGATTCACGTATACCACCCGTACCGTCAACCCGACGGCGTGAACCACTGCGCGGCCGTCAACGGACACTGCTCGCACCTCTGCCTGCCCGCGCCCAGGATAGGCCCTCACTCGCCGCGGGTCTCCTGCGCCTGCCCCAACGGCCTGCGGCTGCTACCCGACAACCAGATGTGCGTCGAAGACAGTAAGTACATTTTTGTCTACACGAGTAACGTAGCAAAGGCCTATTACGTCAACGTTGATGAGAGTTTTAGAAATTTCTGGATTTGGTGTTGCCTACGTGCGGGCAATTTGAGACGTCTCATGGTTCGCCTGATAAAGTAGATTGAGTAACGAACGTTTCGAATTTTTCCATAAAACCTGTGGCGACTCTAATGTAAACTTTGGGCAACACTGGCAAAAATATGGAAAGAGGCCGAAAGTTCATATCGTTTTCGTAAACTATTGAAATTCGTAAATAACAGCAGTGTTCCGCATTCAAAATGCGATAGCAATTGAGTCGTTAAATTTCAAACATCTCCATATTTTACAGATTTCAGGATTTTATGATATTTAAAAAGAGTACAGTGCATGGAATATGCCTGTAGGTTCAAATATGTCCATATCTACGCGGATATGGAAATATTTTAATTTGTAGGCATATTTTATGTGCTGTAATCTTTTAAAATATCATGGAATTCTGAACATGTGGAGATGGCCATGTTTGAAATTTAACGACTCAATTATTTCCCTAGATATATATGTAAGTACCTACAAGTACAATGGTTTTAGATACCAAAACGTCTAAATTAGATATATTAGTATAGTAAGTACTGAAAAGAGAATTCAAGTTATACGAGGTGGTTTCTAATCTAAATTCCATCTCAAACAAAGCTCCATGTTCGAACAATAGCCCGTGGATTAAGCCGAAAACCCACAGCATGTTGCAAATGCTGTGCGCGGAGTAGGCACAGTGGGGGTCTGTAGATAGTTTTATGTTACGGAGGTAGCGTTCTTTATCGTGGTTAGGTTAGCTTTAATAATAAGAAAACAAAAGGAATACTTATTTATTTATTTATTATCCACCTTCGTTAAACCACAGACAGACGATTCGTTTTTTGTGATGCTGCAAGAATGGCGAGATGACGTCTTCGGAATATTTTTGTTATACGAATAAAAACAAGTGGCTTCGGTACATACAATTTTAATTATACATCATAATAGGTATTCTTAATTGTAGTTTTGTGATAATCGCAAGGATTGTGTATTAAGAAAATATAAGCAGCGATAGCCGATTGGTTAAGCACGCGTCTTGCGGGCTACCAGGTCTCGGGTTCAAACCCCGGCTCCAACGTCTGGATTTTTCGAAATTTATGTGCGAATCATAATTTCTTTGATTATCACTTGCTTACGGTGAAGGGAAGCATCGTCAGGGAACCTGCATGTCTTAGAAGATTTAACCAATTTTCGATGTGTGTGTGGTGGATTATGGCCTGAATCCCCCTCGTGTTGAGGGGAGGCCCGTGCCCAGGAGTGGGACGTCAAAAAGGGCTAAAATTATTAATTATTATTAAGAACATATTATTTGCCCTTACATTCGTAATTTTTTTATACATGTAGGTATATTAAAAAAACACGTTAAAAATACTTTGAAACTTTAAACGGAAGTGTTGAAGATGGATAAGTACTTATTTGAAACCGACAACATTGTATGTAAACAAGGTTATTATATATTTAGAACGCTCATTTGTGGTTGTTAGGTAATAACTCTCGATACTTAAATTTACAGTAAACTCGGGGTTTCAGAGTGATCACGAGTGTAGTAATTATTATTCAAAAGTGAAGTTAAAACTTTTGGATGAATTTTGTGTACCTACAGACCAAACAGGGTGGAATTAAGTATCAAAAATATAAATATAGATGAATACTTTTGATATTACGTTAAATTAGTCTACAAAGTGTTATACCTAGTATGCGCATAAATCAGTCAATGCCTTAAGTAATTGATCGAATTTATTTGATATGCCGACGTACCAATCTTTGGAACAATAACATTGTTGACGCAAGTGTCTAATATTTGCTAAACAGGTACCTACGCAAAGAGCACTCATTCAAAAGCTTTGTTTTTGTACTTACCCTCATAAGTAAAGTATTATCTATATCTTATAGGTATTTAAAATTCTCGTGTCACAACGTTAGTTACCATACTCCTCCGAAACGGCTTGACCGATTGGTATGAAATTTTATATCGTCAGACCGACACACCAACTGAATGGTCCCAAACTAAGCAACGCTAGTACTATGGGTACCGTACAATAGACTGGGACGATCCCAGTGACACCCAAACCTGATCAAATTACGAAAAGGCCATTTCCGAAATTTACCCCGGCGGTATTCAAACCCTCAACCACCATGTGCAGTGAGCCGAGCGGCCTAGCGCTCGAACACTGCGCCAAGCGGTCGTTAAATATAATAATAATAAAGAAAATATTATTTTATTAATCGTAAAATTGTTTATGACAGCCAGTTTGTTTTATTTCCATTGCAATTCCCAGAGATATGTCCGCTTTGGTAGCCTTTTTGTGAAGTTGAACGTGTCTGCATGGTTCAAAAATGTGCAGATCTCTTTTTGCAGTCTGCATACCAAGTTGGTAAAATCAGAAGGCGTATATCTATATATATATAAATGAATTGCTGTTCGTTAGTCTCGCTAACACTTGAGAACGGCTGGACCGATTTGGCTAATTTTGGTCTTGAATTATTTGTGAAAGTCCAGAGAAGCTTTAAAAGGTGAATAAATATGAAAGTCCGCGCCGACGAAGTCGCGGGCACAGCTAGTTTAAAATATGAATCTCACACACAATATTATTACGGAAAATCTAGAGACAGACAGTTGAGTCATCCAATAGCGGCAGTCTAATTTCAGAATATCTACTAGGTGAAACAAAAAGGGTATACTATTCATTGAAATAAAACTATTTTACGGATTTTATCGCGTTTATTAACTTTATGTTCCCGACGTTTCGGTTGCTTTAGCCACCAAAGAAGATTAGTCAGTTCTTACCACCTGTCAAGTGTCACATTCCTCTACAAGATGCAGGGGTATACAAACTCGATTGTGAATGTGGGCTTACCTACATAGGGCAAACTAAAAGATCAGTTAAAACCCGCGTAAAAGAACATATAGCTGACGTGAAACACCGGCGCTCCACGAAGTCTGCAATCTGTGAACATGTACAGGACCGCACCCGCCATTATATCAGATTTGATAAACCACAGATCCTCGCAAAAGAACACCGATTCCGACCAAGGATGATACGTGAGGCCATTGAAATTAAAAAACATCCTAATTTCAATAGGGAAGATGGCTGGGTGCTACCACCAACTTGGGATCCAGTAATTAATATAATTAAATCCAAAACCAAGTGTACCATTGCAAGACCTCGAGACACTGTGAGCACTTTCTGCGTGGATCGGACCGCAAATAACAACTAAATATGAGGGTACCCAGTTACTAACTATGACATCAGGACATCTAACACCTCAGTCCCCCCGTGACCATGGCTGCTGTAAAGCAACCGAAACGTCGGGAACATAAAGTTAATAAACGCGATAAAATCCGTAAAATAGTTTTATTTCAATGTGTAGTATTCGCGTAAATATAAGAAAACAATAGGGTATACTATTTTTTGCAACTTAACTGTGTAAATCTCAAACTATCGGCTTTGTGGGACAGTTGAAGTACTAAAGTTTTTGTAGACTTGTGAAATCGGTCAACAGCTGTATTCCTATAACACCTTTTGTTTTTCAAGTTCCCTCCAAAGCTGATGGTTTTAGAATTACAAAGTTAAGTTTTGAAAAAAAAAGTATAACCATTATGTTTCACCTTGTTTAGATAAGTAATAGGTAAAAACCTTTTAAAATATAAAATGAATTATCTCAATAAGAATGTCGCTGATCAGGCACTTATTACGAACATACATGCACAATGCATGATAATTACCTAGTATTATATATTATTAAGTACCTATAAGTAGGTAGGTATACCGGAAGTACTTATTGTTTTCTTTCACGGATCAACGTGAAGTTGAACTACAAACACTAAACGAATGATAGATAGGTTAAATAACGAGATCATTCGAATATTTAAAGTTAAATAAATAGGTACCTAATAAAATAGTGACATTTTATCCTGAATAATAATGCATTAACATATTGTTGTTTTTCCTTAAATCAACCTACAGGTAATAATTACCCATTGTGTTATCGTCTTAAAAACAAATATTTTAACGCTCGCCTAAAATGAGTGAGTGCTAATTTAACCACGTTAAATATTTTCCTTTAGGTAATACGTCTAAATGATGCGGTTTGGAAAACTTTGATGTTTAGTTGATCCCAAAAGGAAACAGTATAATATGATAGACACAATAGAATATCAATATACCTACCTACTGCAATAGATCAGCCATCTGAGGCGTAGGGACTCCATTGAAAACGTCCAACGTTTGATTAAAGCACAATTGGACGGGTCAATAAAAAAGACATTTACTACCATTGGTAGTGATTGATCGAAAACAAGAATCAATTCAATGATACTTAACATAAGTTTGATGGAATTACAATTGTAGCGAGTGCGATTGCTCTTGTCTGTTGTCATCTTAACATGGAACGCGGTCAGACGAACACACCAACTGTATCGTCCCAAACTAAGCGACGCTTGTACCATGGGCACCGTACAATGAACTGGGAGCGAGCGCAGTGACACCCAGACTTGGGCAAATTACGAAAAGGCCATTTCCGAAATTTGCGAATAGGTTTTAATATAAATAAATCGCTGCTCCCGTCCCTCTAACCTCCTTGAATAGAGCGCGAGAGAGACAACTGTAGCGTATAATATACACGAAATATAAATTTCGTATTCCCCTGTTTTCTCCTCTAAAACTGGATCTTCTTTTTTGCCAAGAATAATATAAGCACTTTGGCTATATTATGCCTTTGCTTTTTTAAATTGTTTATAAGTATTTTGGTCTCCGACACCAGAGTTGGCGTATAAGCTAGTAGGCGGTATAACTGGTATATTTTAGTAATTTTAGAAGGCGCCTAGTGCTCATAGTTGATTGATGGATAAAATCAAAACATACGATCATGGCAGTGGTAGATATAGATTACAGTGCATACAAATATTTGCTCTAGTACCTAACAATATAAGTACAGGGATAAAACAGAGCAATCCGTTTGTAGTACACACAGTCAGATATTTAAAGGCGTGGTTGTAGGTGATGATGACAGGTGCACGGATGACGTCATAACTCAAGCTTAAAATTCTACATTCGCTTTCAAACTAATACTTTTTTACTGGTGTCAGGCAGAATTTATGCTGATCTCCAAAGGACATCTTCACTTTGAGACTTTTCCGTGCGTCTTGTTTGAGACTTTTGTTAATCTTTAAATTTTCCGTTTGCGTCTTGTATTTTTATCTTGCTCAACAAGGAAATTCAAACCATTAAGGTATCTTCCGTAAACAAACAAATTAATTGCATTTCTATAACGAGCTACTATTTTTCATTCTGCGCGATGTCATGATTCAAGATACATGCCTGTAAAAGTTCAAGGTTGGAAGACGGGAGATATAAGATTATTTAGTCTATGGATAACTTTTCTATATTTTTTCTGCTGCCGTAGCTCCATGCAAAGTAATTCACATAAAACGTTCCTTAGGTGTTCACTATCAAAATATGTTGTAACTGTAAGCCATACAGGGAACATAAGAACGATTGTGCCTTAATTTAATATTTGTAGGACCTAGGCTTTATAATTCTGGCGATTTCATGATGAATGAGACAGCCATCATTGATATTTGGCTTTTATTTTGAAAATATAACAATTGAGTAGGTAAGTACGTCAGTCAGCAGTAATGCCTATATTAATCATTTGTCTCATAATGAATAATGATGGAGTTAGACTCAAAATGTGACATAGTCCAATAACATTAACGTTATTGCAACAGGCAACTAGATACAATAAAATCACTGACGGAATGTTCAAATAGGTTCTTGTTGTAAATTTACGTAATAACATTGCCACTGTGGCAAGGCCGCGCGAGCGTATTGGAGTGAATTTTAAAAATACTGCTTGGCCGCGTCGCGTCGGCCGCCGCCGCGAGACACGTAGCGGCCACGTCACTGAATGACGACATATCGTACGATATTTTTTATCGTTTGTAAACTATTGCGAGCGAGCGTGTCATACTGAGAAATTCCATGTTTTGATACTGCACAGCGTAGGCGTGCCTACGCTCGCTTATCTGCAAATTGTATTAATCGTAACAATTATTACTCATTATTGTACCTTTTGGTTTTTATCGGAATTATTATCGTTTTACGCGAGTAGGTATGTTTATCGCGTGCTTAGATTATTGGTGTCTGCGGTTTCTTAAATACGCTTTAATCAGGATTATTGGATTTGTTGTGACTGGAAATTTATGAATCATTATTCTACCCACAAGTAGTAACATTATAACGTTACCTACCTACTTGATTTAATTGAAGTGCATCACTTGCTCTTGAGACTCAATCTTTTCAATCTAGATTGCCTTAACATTCGGAAATTATGTCGGTCATTAATTTCCCTTGTAAAGACTGAAATACACTTTTTTACTGAATTTATGCATTATGCTTATCTAGACAGATAAATACCTATGTTATGATCCAGTTAAGTAGGCGGTACCGTTTTAGGTAGGCTTATGATCGCATGATACCTGTCTAAAATGAAATAAGTCACGTCACACAATTTTTTATTTACCTGTGACCTCATCAGCTCGTTACTTCGTTACTAAAGAACCTAGTGATTTTACTACAAGCGTTCATGATGAAAACGCCGGTCGCGCGCCCAATAGTCGAACAGCTGGTGAATAAGGCGACGTGACGTCACGGCATCACGCCACCTTTTGTTTAGTGGTTCCGACCGCGATCCGGCACGGCGCGTGCGCATGATTGGAAAGGTGTTACTCACCGAGTTACATGTTTAAAAAGTTGCAAGTTGTAACGCATTTTAATGCATTTATTGGTAGGTATCCACTATATTAATAGGATAGGTGCAGTACACACGTAACCTAAACTTTAGGTTTGAGTTTATAGGATTATATTTTCGTCTCTGTCTGGGTGGTTTGCAGATAGTAAAATTTACAACCTACATTTTTTAAATATCTAAATGTGTATTCGAGTTTTAACAAAAAATACGGCTTTTATGTACAAAAATCGGTTCAATAGATTGAACCATGTATGTATTAGAAGCAAGAGCCGGATCGCGTTCAGTTAAATTTGACAGAACGGAGCAGTGGTGGGACGTCAATGGCGGTTGCACGCGCCCGGTCTTACAGTCTATCTCACTCTGTTTCGGAACGCGGTGCACGCCGCACGTGTGGCATTTACTTAATCCTAAAAATATATCGCTGTGAAAGTGAACAAACTAATAACAAACCACCCTCAGTAATGATATCAAGACTATGTTAATTTGGAGGCATTTCATAAGTTATTTTATTGATAATATCTACAGATAAAATACCAGATGCGGAGGTGCATTATAATACGACTATTGATAGAAATGAAACTAAAGTTGTCGAGGAAAAACCTGTGAGCAGTGAGTATTGTGGACAAAATCATCCGATTTTCGTTGTACCCGTTACCTTTCCCGATCTATCTCGCATACCTATGTTTGTCGAACAAATTCGTGGTGTTTCGAATTAAGCAACGTCAAGTGTTCGTATTGAAAGTGAACGTGTTACCGAGGCCTTACCGCCGGTGATAGTTGCGAATTTTAGTTAATTTCCTTTCTCCCAAACACCACGATTTTGATCCAAGATTGCTTCATGGATGGGTTGATTCATTTAATCACATCGTGCGATAAGATAAGAATACCATTTATATAAATTGGGTAATGGTTATTAAGCATCACTAACATTCTGATCATTGTAAACCATCGACTAACAGTTCACCGTGAATGTTAAACGAATATCTGTGTGTCTTCAACTTGGGCTTCATTAACTGATTTGCAGGGCATGACAAACTCCTTGTTCCAAAACTGATGTATTGCCATTTTGAATGTGAATGATTCACGGGAAAGCGTGACACATATGAGGAATTATAGAGAAGGTTTCGGCCTTCTCTTGAAGTTGGGTCGTGCCATCCTGAAAAGTGAAGACACGACTGAAGAGCCTGATGTAACACAAGAAACCAAAGTTCCTACTACCGTCGATCCTCAAGTTGAACCAATGAAGGTGTATTGGGATAAAGATAAACAAGAACTAGGCAAAAATAATCAACCGTGGATTGATTTGTACCTAAAAGGCGATGATCTCGAAAGAATACCTGACACAACAGAGGAGCCCGTCTTAGAATCTCATTATAATTACCAAAAAATCATTTTGGAACATTATCCCGACCTTGGTGGTAAAGTATTGTTTTATTTAATTTTGTGTTAAAACTATGCAATCACTTATGAGACTATGGGAAGACACACAGATTCATTATGAACTGCGTGCATGCTATTATCTGGTTGTGTAAACTAACAATTGCATTCTAACTAACCAAATAGGTACTTTAATATTTCGGGACTATGAATGAGACCGCACTTTTTGTACTAAACGGTAATAAAAATGATTAGAATGAGAATAATTGCAATGACAATTAAAACCCAATGTACATTTATATTAGCACGATTGTTATCAATTTGTATTGTGTTGTGGTGTATGTAATGGGGGGTTTTGTTAGTCATGTTAATTTTATCAACGCATCCATCTCCTATCCTTTTGATCGAGTCCTTTCAAACTTATTCAATGGAAACTTGTTACTAGCAGCAATTAACGTTATAGAAGAAGGTTAGGATACTCTAGTTAACCATCAATAGTTGGCACGTTTCATTGACGCTATCTGTAAATAGAACGTCTCGTCCGATCCGGTTAACTCCTACGCGAAATATAAATTGACAATTAGTCTTGGGTTCGATACCATACGCATTCCGGTCAATACTGCGCTTGGAAAACGTCATCTGGCCGCGTACATATGACGTCCACAACTTTATCAATATTCCATACACTAATGTTGACACTGAACTTGTCAATGAACATGGACATACAAATATATTTGTGCAAACAAGGCAAAGAGGAAGTTCGTTCTGACTTTATTTGCAAGTAGGTTGTGAGTGTTTTAGGTATCGTCATTAGACCTTCGGTAACTCATTTTGATTCTTCATGAGTCTCACTGTTAACAAATTCGCCCATCACTCGTTTTAACTGCTTCTTCCTGGTGGTGGTTTCGTGTCACTTCCAACGTAAATAACAATAGCCTTATTAATAAAAATCACGCAACTTTTGCAACGTATTCAACAACTAAAGTAACTTTTTCGACATCTGTATATATGTATATAATATACACAGCATATTGACTACATATTTGATTTGTGCAATGTGCAGTATCTTTCGCCACTGTAGTTGACTTGCATTTAAATGAATACGTTGTTTAAGTTGTAGGTTCAACAGTCAAAATCTAGGCTGTGTTGTAATGTTTTTGTTTTATTTATTCTAGGTGTGACAGAGGCACCCAAACCAGGTACCGGAATCTCAAGTAGCGGCCGCGATGCAGGCATGGTCGCAGGCATAGTTGTGGCAGTAATCTCTGGAGTTCTAATATTGGGAGCACTGGTAAGCAATCAATTTCATTCTAGAACATTCTACGGTTAAACGCCAGGCTAATGAAGCTACGTGGGTACATGCAAACCACAGTGTTCTTTAATTTTCAGAATTTAATTTGGATATGTATACCAAATTACTTTTTGTATTCAAATTATACGTTTTAATTATATATTAATAATATTTTCTCACGCGGTATGCTAATTAACGAATAAATTGAATAAGTATTTCTTTTTATAATTGTTAAAGTGGATACTTTAAAGAATAATTAAGTTCAAATGGGATAATACGGAATATAAATGTTAACCTTTTTTTGTTTTACACGAAAGCATGACTGTAGGTACATATGTGCCTTCTTCGCCTTGTTTTGAAAGATGCGTGCCAAGTCAATTGATCCATTCGAAGTGCGCTCGAGAAGGCCCATTAATTCATTGTTGTCCTTGCGATCGAGTTCCATACGTAGAATGGTTGTTCGTACTTTCTCGTCATACCTATATCACGCCATTTTTTCAAAGGCCACTTATTTACCGTTTCATTTTAAATTGAAATTGGAACGACTGCGAAACTGACTAGGCTTTAACGCTAAGTAATCTTCCTTGTGCAGAAGCAAAAATAAAGTTCTATATTTACAAATAAATGTATAATTACAATAAAAATGGCACAGACAGAACTGTAAACTACGCAACACAACATTAATATCGATTAAAAACTTTATCTCGCGAAAGATCCTTGGGAAGATATCAGCCAGACTGATTGATGATTATAAAATGTATAGCTATTTTTATACTTTAATTTGGGTATACTTACTTATGCTAAAAATTCCATAAGATTTAATCTCGGGGCAAATGCCTGTATCATTAATTGAAAAATTAATTAAGTAGTTTGTTTACAAGTCTGACGTCAGACCACACCTTCAAGATGCCGCCCCAATTGGCAACAATTGTTGACATTTCTCTGACCATCCGTTCTGATGTGGCCTTCGTGGATTATTTCGTCGTGCTGCTATCATTTCCGATCTGTGATTACATGACGTTTCCTTTATACGCCCCATTATCATTTCGCATTATTCGCATTTTATTTAAGTTTAGATACGTATCCAAACTTTATAACATATTATTCTGTAAGGGTGTCAAAATAGCGATCCCGTTGTTAGGTTACCTGTGGTTACCTGTGAAACAAAAAGGGTATACTATTTTTTTTGCAACTTAACTTTGTAAATCTCAAACTATCGGCTTTGTAGGACAGTTGAAGTACTAAAGGTTTTGTAGACTTATGAAATCGGTCAACAGCTGTATTCCTATAACACCTTTTGTTTTTCAAGTTCCTTCCAAAGCTGATGGTTTTAGAATTACAAAGTTAAGTTTTGAAAAAAAAAAGTATACCCATTATGTTTCACTTTGTATATCTCTGATATAATCAATTTAACTGTGATGTCTTAGTACCGTAATTTATTTTTATGTTACGCAAAAACACATTTTTGTCTCTATATTTCGTTGTCAAAGAGATAACTACATGTCTCAGTGAAATGTTTTGGTCAATGCAAGCCGAAGGCATGGATCCCGACACTTATAACGATTTAATACCCCCCTTAGACCGTAATATTGCTAGTGAGCGCTTTTATGACGACGGTGTGCGTGACAGTCGAAAAATAGGTGATATTGTCATCGCATATTTTACCGACTACGTCGCTTTTATTTTCTTATGAGGAAAACCCAAAGATAACGCCAATAAACCACGCCCAACCCATCTTTGCATTTGAAAATTAATTAGTCCTTATCTGGAACATAAGTACCTATGTCACATTAAATATAATTTGTTATAGGAAATCAGTTGTAAAATTAATGATAACTACTCGTTTCAGATCGCAGTGGTTATGTACAGACATTATGTGCATCGTAACGTTACATCTATGAACTTCGACAACCCGGTATACCGCAAGACCACCGAAGACCAGTTCGCTCTGGAGAAGAATGGCTACGCACCGGGCGGGAAGCTGTACCCCAGCACTGTGGGCGAGGAGGTAAGAGCCCTCACCGCGATGGAGTGCACCCTTAACATACAGAACAGCCTTAGATAAGTCAGATCCCTCACCCTCCGCGAAGCCAATTAAAGTCGACCTCCACCGACTTACTTACACATTAATTTTAATATATTTTTAATACTAACTTATATATCCCAACATCAAAACGACATCTCTTGTACAATTATCGAAATTATTACCCCGAACAACACGGCGAAAATAATTGTAAATATGATAATTAAAATCAGTATTTTAATATTAGAACGATAAGGTCTGCCTAAGACATTTTAAACCTTGATGTATTTAGAGTTATTTAATAGAATTGTTTTAAGGATTCATAGGCGATATAATTAATAAATTATCGAGGCAATTTATAATGTGCCAACATTTTTACCGCATCCAGTATTAAATCATAGTTGCCAAATTGTTGGTTCTAAGTGGTAGGTTGTAATGCTGTAAATAATCCCTTTTTAAATAGAGAATATGTTTTTGTAACATGCCTACTGCTTAAAATAGACTTGACTGATAATATTTTACTGCCGATATGGTTTATTTTTCATGCATTAACATGCGAGGGCATAAATGGTAAGTTGAGCGTAGAAACATAAGTAGGTGGGTAGTTGATTATACTTTATTTATGATTTGCATATTTTATTAGCCGTGTTCGTGACCTACAAAGCGTAAGCTTTTTTACTAGATATTTTTTTATATATTACGCAGATATTTTTTCTATTTCCCTGGGTTTTCAATGTCCAGATGTGAGATGATTATGAATATTCTTATCTCTGGAAATTAAATTTAATAACTCTGCATTTCCTTTCGCTTCTGCCTGATAGGCGAATTTAGCCTCTTGGAAATAGTGTCTACTATGATTACTACCGACTCTTTATTGTTTTACTACTATAATGCGTAGATTACGTCATTAGTTTAGGTACTAGACCTAATTCTTATAATACACATACTAAACTATATATCTTGCTGTTCTTCCTATAACCACATTGAATAGGCGAGCTCATTTAGTTATGTTATGTACACAACAAAAAATAATGAACATATAATTTTGTTTCCAGGCTCAAGAACCACTCAACACTGTCGGCACCAATGACTTCGTATAGTGCGCGCGCCGGCAGTAAATACATTATATTGTCATTGAATGTGAAAAGAAAGAGGAGGACATGTGATACCTACTAAAATAGTGTTATCCAGTGAACGGGACAAAAACTAACGTTTATGTAGTAAACGCATCGTTAGTGCAGTGGTGTGTGATGCTTATTGGAGTATGGTTCAGTTTGCTCGTGGCTCGCGTCGAAATGGATCTCAAAATTATGATTACTCTCATCAACCGTCATTATCGAATCGGCCATTTTGTACGTACAACATGTCTTTGTATCTACTATTCGTACCACATTTGAATTTAGAAGGGGCATGTTTGCTGTAATTTTATCATTAGACTGTGAATACGTAGCCGTAAATATTTGCTTCGTCATGAATGCCTGGTGCATTATAATTATTTATATAAAGTTTACAATTTTTATATTCCAATTAGTTAATAATGTTAATGTTTTGCGTCTACAGCAAAGAGTCTTAGTAACGAACAAGTTCCGCATTCAAGAGAATGGATACTAGTGTTTCATAATGAAATGTACTTATTTAGTGACATGATTTTCTTGAATATTTTATAAATTGCACTGATCCACTTAGGTCATATTATTATATATTCTTATGCCATAAGAATAATTTACGCCAAAAACTAATAATGTATCTCGTACCTATCCAATGTTGTTATTATCAATCATAGATTGCTGTATATTCTCTGATCGGGCAACCCGCGAACTCAATCTACGAATGATTATTAGCAAGCTTCACCAATAAATGGATTGCAATATTAATCTGACATGGCAAAACTGATAACAATTCATTTTATTAATTTTGGGCGTAAGGGTAGAACAGACATTTGCGATCGCAATGTACCTATAAGTACTTAATGCCGCCCGACTTGTATAATGTAGCTCGACTTCCCCAATCATTACCTAATTGCTGGATGGCACACTGCAGTGACATCACCTCTAGTATGTCGTCAACCGAGACTCCGAAGCTGAGAAGTAGGCATATAAGTATCAACAACTACTTAATAAATACTTAAAACGAGTGTCAGTTCTACTTATTCTTAATCTTATGATAAAAATCCTGGTTATTTTTTTAATAAACTAATTTATTGGAATATCCCACTAGAATATTAGGCTATGACGGTAATATTATGTGCCAATCCTAGTGAAATTTACAATTGCGCGGCCAAATTTTATTGTTCTATATTTTAATAGAAGAATTCTCAAATGATATTTGTTGCTATAATTTATTTGTATAATATTATGGAATTGTTACAATTAGCATGTAGTGCGGTTTTAAATATTTATATTTTATCTAAAACAGTTGTGTTTTACAGTCGTACATTTTTTATGTATTTTTATTGAACGCATAGTATTTGGAATGTGACTTTGTCAAGCAAAATCCTGCCAAAATCCTCTAAATATAAAATTAATTACTATATTTGTAATGTAATTCAATTACATTAAATACCTACTTGATGCACATTTCATACAATATGGCTAGCTCAATAAGTGTGGTCACTAAAATAAATTATTGTGTAAATATTGTCAGTAAATATATGTAAAAGGTGTTAATACAACGACTTTTATTTATTGATTGATACTGCCATCATAATAGTAAAGAAAAAAACCTACACATTTGAAAAAAAAACGACGATTGTCTCTGACGGACGTCATAGGCGAAGTAAGCACAGACGTGTCAAATCTACTTTGTTTTATGTTCTGGTGTTGGTCGCTTTAGACACGACACATTACATCCACTAATCAAACTACGGCATAACTTTTATCTCAGGCTTGTGCCATGCACATTCCATAACCACACTTAACACCAATTTCCATGATTACGTCACCAGTCTTCACAGAACCAACATTGACCTCGGGTTGACCAATACGCAATCTCATTAGAGTGGAATGTGTAATAATGACTTAACGAAATAATGACTAATGAAAACATCACGGTAATATATTTAGCCATGCAAATACCTACCTAGGCAACGCCAAATTTTTGTAGTAATTTCTGTAACAGTTACTGCACTACTAATTTTAATCTGATTAGTACCCACCCCTTCCTTTAATGTCAGTGTCAGTCTTACTTTATAGCTGGATCAATTTATTTTATGAACTAGGAGATCATAATAAACGTTACACAATTAGTGGAACTGTATTTAACGCCATCTACTGTGTAATAACTGAAACAAAGTACCAGGGATAAATTTCTTCTGTTAATTAGTCCATCTAACGTGCAGTAACTAAGTTTATGCGAATCTGACGGTCAAAGTACCAGGAGGCTAGAAGCACATGAGCTACGAGGTTGGTTAGCCACCAGTAAGTAGTAATATCCATCTTACAGTAGCTGAAACAAACAGTAGCTGGTACTTTTACCGTCGGATTTGACAAATACGAAACACAAATTTGTATTACTTACTGTACGATAGCAGTTGGAACAATGTTGGGTATTTGGCAACTCGAACAGCAAATGTACCAGGAGCGCATGAGATACGAAGAGGTTAGACACTAGTACTTAGGATACCAGCGCCATCTCACGGTAATGGAGTCATCTCATGGTAATGGAGTGGTTGAAAAAGTTAGATTACAACCGTACAGAAAACCTACTTCATCAATAAATATTGACTATCTAGCTCAAAGATATCAAAGATATTAACAATAACTCTAAATTGAAAATTTAAAAACCCCCGATGCGACGATCTTTTCATCAAATGTATACAATTATCAACAGAAAATCTGTGTAAAAGTATGAGACATTATTTTGTTATGACATTATAATAATTGACATTAGAATAGAGAACGAATGTTAATATTGATGCCACGGAGGTTTAATTCCTAGTATAAAATATTATCAATTATGATTTAATTTCATGTAATAACTCTGGTTGAAGTGGACGGGAGCACCCCAGGGGAAGAATTTTCAATAACGCTAAAATTATTTTAATCTAGATTTGTTTTTTTATATTTTTTCTCAATTGCGGAGCAGCGCCCTCTAGAATTATAATAACGTAATATTCCATGACCATTAACAAAACAAACAAAATTTAACGCATGCGCGTATCCATAATTTGACACGTGACTTATGGAACGTCTTTAGTTCATACAAAAATCTCATATAAAAATTGATAAAATATACATTTTTTCCAGAATCAGGGAAACTTTTCATATTTATAATATTGTAAAACGCCAGCTCAGACTATTAAGATCATTTAAAAATATAATGAATCTAAATCCAATAATCTCAAATTTCGATTGGATTCGAGCCGTGGAAGTTGGTTTTGTCCGTGAATGTGGCTTTTTAACCTACAAAAGAGCTGATGATCTTCAAAGGGCTGAACCGATTTTCATGAAACATAGCTAAGAACACTCTCGATCAGAATACCTATCTAACAAAAGAAACACAATTGAAATCGGTTCATCAGCTTGGGCGCTACGTTGCCACAGACAGACACACAGATACACAGATACACAGATACACAGACACACAGATACACAGATACACATGTTAAACTTATAACACCCCTCGTTTTTCGTCGGGGGTTAAAAACATGTTGCTCTAGTTTTCCGTATATCTATACATCTATACAAATAAATAAAATTGGAGTCACCTAGTGTCTGTTTGTAATAACTCTAAATTGAAAATTTAAAAACCCCCGATGCGACGAACTTTCCATCAAATGTATATAATAATCAACAGGAAATCTGTGTAAAAGTATGAGACATTATTTTGTTATGACATTATAATAATTGACATTAGAATAGACAACGAATCTTAATATTGATGCCACGGAGGTTTAATTCCTAGTAAAATATTATCAATTATGATTCAATTTGATGTACCTAATAACTCTGGTTGAGGTGGACGGGAGCAGCCCAGGGGAAGAATTTTCAATAACGCTAAATTTATTTTAAATTAGATTTGTTTTTTTTTTTTATTTTTTCGCAATGGCGGAGCAGCGCCCTCTAGAATAATTATAGCGTAATATTCCATGACCATTAACAAAAATTAACGCATGCGCGTATCCATCATTTGAAACGTGACTTATGGAACTATTGTATTCTCTTTGTATGGAACGTCTTTAGTTCATACACAAATCTCATTATAAAAATTGATAAAATATACTTTTTTTCCAGAATTAGGGAATCTTTTCAAATTTATAATATTGTAAAAAGCTAGTTCAGACTATTACAATCATTTAAAAATATAATAAATCTAAATCCAATCATCACAAATTTTGAATGGATTCGAGCCGTGGAAGTTGGTTTTGGCCGAGAATGTGGCTTTTTTTACTACAAAAGAGCTGATGATCTTCAAACGGCTGAACCGATTTTCATGAAACATAGCTAAGAACACTCTCGATTAGAATACCTATCTAACAAAATAAACTAAATTGAAATCGGTTCATCAGCTTGGGCGCTACGTTGCCACAGACAGACACACAGATACACAGATACACAGACACACAGATACACAGATACACATGTTAAACTTATAACACCCCTCGTTTTTCGTCGGGGGTTAAAAATACAAAGGAAAGGAACACTGATACAATAACTCACATCCACACACAAAAACATGCACTGTCTTAACAAGAAAATACCTAACACACCCACACACCCACACACACACACGCGCACACAAACACACACACACGGTGTTTTCAATGTGTTTCAGCTACTGTCCGATAGGTGGCGCTGGTATCTTACTTACTGGTGGCTAGCCTCCTCACATCTCATGCACTCCTGGTACTTTGACCATCAGACTCGCAAAGTTAGTTTGACTGTTTCTGCTATTGTAGCTACGATAGATATCGCTATTCACCATTTTATCTTGGTACTTTCTTCAAGCTATTGCGAGATCTATCTCAAGTACATGAAATATTAGCCATAAAAGAGGTATCACCGGTGGTATTGTCAATGATACTTATGGGAAATTTAGTAGGACAATGATATATGACGTATTCCACTGATACGCATTGGCAGACTAATCAGTCGCACAAATGCGCCAGTATTTGAGCTACCAAAGCAAGATGCCAGAGCAGACGCCAGACGAGATACTCTCTATAAAGAACTGTATATACACTTTGTTGGATGCGGCGACCAGTTGTGCCGCCTAGCCAGCTCAACGAAAGTGTCATAAGAATATTAATAAAATATGCGATCAAATATTTTAGGCGAATAATTAGCATTTATTACGCTCAAATGCAATAGGGTTACTGCAGAAATAACTAATTAAAAACTAAAATATAAATTACATAAATCCAATTCACTGTTGCAACATTTACAGACAAAGTCAGTAAGTATACCTATATTCTTAGGACCGTATTAATAAATCGATCTCAAGTCCGAGGACGGTCTTGAGTACGCTTTTGACATGTCATTTTGTACTGGTATGACATAAGGATAACATTTCCAAGATCGCTTTCAGACTTGAGATCGATTTATGAATACGGGTTTAAGCATCTCAAATAAATCACATTATTAATAAATAGATAAATTTCCTGATAAAGCAGGGTCGCTGAACACGAAGAATTTCGTACAATGACCTGTTATTACCTGTTTCAGTCACTCCCGCGTAAATCTAATACGTCTCGCTCACTCAGTTGCCGTGAACTGCGTGTGACCGGCAACTGTGTGAGCGAGACGGATTAGATTTACGCGGGAGTGACAGAGACAGGTAATAACAGGTCATTGTACGAAATTCTTCGTGCTCAGCGACCCTGCTTTAGCTGTTCTTTCGTGCAATTTTTATATGAGGTGGGTAATAAGTTTTTCATTACTCATACTCTGAAAGTAGGTCTGAAGTTGCCTGAGAAGCGGGTTGAAAGTAATACTTTTCAGGCCCGGGAGTTTCGCTTTCAACTGACAGCTGCCAAATTATAAAAAAAAAACTAGTTTCATTTTCACATTTCTATGGAACCATGTTCAAACTTTTTCTACAGTCACTCAATTACAGCACGATGTAAAATTGGAATAACATAAAGTTAAGTATTAATTCAAGAATATATATTTTTAAATGACTTAATTATAATTTAGTTTCAACAATTTCTTTAAAATAACATAGATTTGGGCAAAATATTTAAAGATGAAAATGAACAATAATGGCTCAATAATGAAGTTGGCCGGCCAACGAAAAAAAAAAACAAAATAGGCGGCAAACCGATTTTTTTTTTTCGAGTTATAGAGTATTGTTTATACTTCCTTGTATTATTTCTTTAGCCAATTCCTGTTTTTATTTTTATTTTCCTTGTATTCGTAATGAAAAGCACAGTGTTTACCTCGGGTGAAAGGCTTATTTTGTCCCTCGAACTATTAGCGCCCTCGCTACGCTCGGGCGCCAAACCCCGTCTCGGGACAAAATAAGTAACTTTCACCACTCATGTAACAATGTACTATTGTAGGCGACACACAACACAGAAGTTCTATTTGAGAACCTTATTACTGTTACCCACTTATTATAAGATATTACATTTATTTACATGATTAGGTAGTAAAATATCACATCAAATCACAATCTTAGGCTCGCATTAATAAATCGAACTCAAGTCTGAGAGCGATCTTAAGTACGCTTTTAACATGTGTTTATAACATTTTATTTTGTACCTACTGGTGTGACATAATAATGACATTCCTAAGATAGCTCTCAGACCTTATATTCACAAGCTTAAGGTGAAGGCGCCTGTCTAGCCCGCGAAATTCAAAATTTTCGGGTATTTTTATAGTTAATCCAAAATCTGAAAACATTTAAGACAACATTTTGTGATTTGCGACAAACACAGTATGCAGTGCGTTTATTAATCCATTTATTTTACTCTAAATATTATCACGGTGGATATGATACTAGGAAATCATTAAATATACAAAAATTTCAGATTATCTGGATAGCTGTCGTTCTTGAAATGTTTTAGAGTAAGTTGGATATATCAATAAATGCACTGCACACGGTATTTGTCGCGAATTACAAAATGTGCCTTATATTATTGTCAGATTTTGAAAAATTTCTTAACAACCTCAATAAATTTGAACTTCGCGGGCTAGATGGGCGCTTTAGCCTTAACAAAAACGAATAATGCGTTAAAATTAAGGTACCTACCACAAACGCTACCTTAACGAAACAAAAAAACAGGTACTTACGTAATATTTAAGATTGAAGACAATTTTTTTTAATTATTTAAATTATGCTTGGTTAGGCCCATATTATACTTAGTTAATGTTATTCTAAATTCAATAATTTAATACCAACACACTAATTGTAGGGAAAAAATGAATCTACTTAAACATAAGCTTGAGCTTAATCTTAAACAAATCCAAATAACTACTAATATAATAAATTATCATTGTATCACTGCCAAACCTATAGATAAGGTTGTAATAACTCAGGTAGGAACCAAATATAATAAATATTACCGAATGAAATGCTTATAAAAATTATCACAAAGAAACTTAAGTAAGATACTTGCTAAGTAATTAAATTATTATTGTTAATTTTGGTTTAATACGTATCACAATTAATCATTCGAATTTTGTAAACCTATTCTGTAAAATGGGTATGTTAGATAGCTATTATGGTAAAGTGATGCTTAATTAAACATAGATGACTAAAAGCTCACTGGAACTAGTACCTACTAGGTAAGCTAACACACGGTACTTACTAAATACTATACTTAAGCTATGTACGTACCTACGTACCTATTAACATGAAATTCTCATGTGAATGTGATGAACATGAACCAACAATTATCCATTTATTCTTTAGCTTTTAGCTTTAGCTATTCAAAATGATTATCGACCGCTCGGCGCAGTGGTTCGAGCGTAGGCCGCTGGGCTCACTGCACATGGTGGTTGCGGGTTCCATTCCCGCTGCGGCAAATTTCGGAAATGGCCTTTTCTAAATTTGCCCTGGTCTGGGTGTCACTTAACTTCAAGGTCTAGGCAGAAATGTCTCCGACAATATTGTTCACGTACTTGCTAGAAGTTGGTACTCATAACTACACGCCAGACTGACACACCAACTGTATGGTGCCAAACTACGCAACGCCTGTACTAAGAGTACCGTAGAATGGACTGCGGACGATCCTAGTGACACCCAGACCTGGGAAAATTACGAAAACGACATTTCTAAAATTTGTCCTGGCAGTAATTGAACCCAAAACCACCCGGTGCAGTGAACTGAACGGCCTGCGCTCAAACCACTGCGCCAAGCGGTCGTCATACCATACTACTGACTAACTTATAATTAACTAAGTACAATTACCGTTGACTACACTAACTACTTGCATCTCATCACTCGTTCGAATCTTCTTCGGCAAAGAACCGTTAATTTTAGCTTCATTGCAACTCAGTCCGTTCACTGAAACTTCAATATTTATTTCGTTGCACTCTTGTGATTGTTTGTAGCTCTCATACTGTTGTGTGATGTGTTTCTTGTAGACGTGGAATGTGTTCGCCGCTATGTGGTCACGAGCGTGACGGAAGAGTTGGTCGAAGTGGTGGAGATTGTGGCTAGAAGAAAGAAATTCAAAATTATGACAAAAATCCAGTGAGGACAAAACATTTCCAACTGACTAGGTGGCGCTTCATTGTAGTGGGTTGACGTTGTCACCGTGAGTCACTACTAATTCAAATTCTCACAAGCGGTCGGAGAAACTGTCAAGTGTCAATGTCAGCCCACTCCAAAGAATCGCCGCCCTACGATATTTTTTTTCTCTCATTCTGATATTGTGAAATCATGATGAAACTAAATATGACATATCTAAAAGTATTTCTGTCTTGCATATTTCACTACCATTAGAACGATGACAAACATCTGGTTAAGTCACGTTAAACCTTATAAGCAAAAATATATATATCCAAATATACTACTAGGTTGTTATATCTACTATGTAATATCTACTAGGTGAAACAAAAAGGGTATACTATTTCTTTTGCAACTTTACTTTGTAAATCTCAAACTATCGGCTTTGTGGGACAGTTGAAGTACGAAAGGTTTTGTAGACTTTTGAAATCGTTCATCAGCTGTATTCCTATAACACCTTTTGTTTTTCAAGTTCCCTCCAAAGCTGATGGTTTTAGAATTACAAAGTTAAGTTTTGAAAAAAAAAAGTATACCCATTATGTGTCACCTTGTATATTTATGAACAGACACATATTATTGAACTGAAACATCCTGGCTGGTAAGTATAATGTGCCTAGAGGAGAAGTGAATAAAGTTGGTTTTTACTTTAGCAAAGAATCCGTTGAATATTTAATGGTGTTGAAACTACTTACATGCTCAATAATACGGATGATAGCATCTCGCGTGTATTTAAAAGGTGTCGTATATACGCGCGAGTGTGTTTCCTGCACGACAAACACTCGCAACCTTCTAACAATGGTGTAAATTCCTCTTTATACCTGCAAAACACAAGGGGATGTTAGGTAAGTAGTTACTTATATTTCGAAAGCAAACAATAGAATAAGGTACAGAGTAGGTGTCGCCATAAAATAGTTAATTGTTCAGTAAGTATTGACCTTCAAAATTGACCTTCATAATATATTATGAATGTGTTATTTGTGAGTGTTCTGTCTAGCAGTGGGTTATTGAGAGCCCACGCCTATTTGAGTAGGCCGCAAACTTTATTACCAAAACTGCTTTAATAGTACATTGTTACACAAAGGGTGAATGTAACTTATTTTGGCCCGAGACGTGGTTTGGCGCCTGAGCGTAGCGAGGGCGCTTATAGTTCGAGGGACAAAATAAATCTGTCACCCGAGGTAAACACTGTGCTTTTCATTACGAATACAAGGAAAGTAAAAATAAAAACAGGAAATGGCTAAAGAGATAGTACAAGGAAGTATGAACAATACAACTCGAAAAACAAATGAAGATCGGATTTCCGCCTATTTTGGTTTTTTTTCGTTGGCCGGCCAACTTCATTATTTAGCCATTATTTTAAATTTTGATCTTAAATTTTTGCCCAAATCTATATTATTTTAAAGAAATTGTTGAAACTAAATTATAATTTAAGTCATTTAAAAATGTATATTGTTTAATTAATACTTAACTTTGTTATGTCAATTTTACATCGCGCAGTAATTGTATGACTGTAGAAAAAGTTGGAACATGGTTCGATAGAAATGTGAAAATGGAACTAGTTTTTTATATAATTTGACAGCTGTCAGTTTAAAGCGATTCTCCCTAGGGCGGAAAAGTATTACTTTCAACCCGCTCCTCCGGCAACTTCAGACCTACTTTCCGAGTATAAGTAATGAAAAATCTATATCTTATATATACAATTCTCGTGTCACAATATTAGTTACCATACTCCTCCGAAACGGCTTCACAGATTTTTATGACATATTTTGTGTATATTCGGTAGGTCTTAGAACAAGTCCTATAGAATATTTCATACCTATAAATAATTTATATGGCAGAATGTTTGCCGGGTAAGCTAATAAAATATAAATTCCCATGCGCAAAGACCTTTCAGTCTTTCCATTTAGACTACTTACTTCAAATTTATTATCACATTTTACAAACAGAACGCTACAATTCGCCCAAACATTCGCTAATATACGACTTTATTTACTTACCGCTCATCATTGAGGTCTAGAATACAAAATTCCTTGTTTTTTGTATTGACATTAAAGTTAAGTGTTAAAGCTTTTCCCGCATTGCTCAATTTAACAGGATAGGAGCCATCAAAGACATCCCAGCCATGTTCTATTGCGGAGACTATCACTGCTGGGTTCCAGCAACCTTCTACAATGCGTAAAAAGTCCTTAGGTATTGCATTCTGAAATCAAAAACATAATTTACTTGTATTGCAAAAAAATGTTATGACAAGAGCTTCATTTAAATAGTTGAATGAATTAAGGTACTAATGAAACTTGGTACATAGCTAGCTTGTACTCAGGTAGGTACATTATATGGTCAAACCGTATAATAAACTAGATGAGTTGAAATAAAACTATTTTTACGGATTATATCGAGTTTATTTACTTTTTATGTTCCAATGTTGTTAAAATAGTTTTATTTCAATGTGTAGTATTCGCGTAAATATAAGAAAACAATAAACTGGATGAGTACAAAAAATATATCCTACTATCCTACTAATATTATAAATGTGAAAGTTTGTGAGTGTGGATGTATGTATGTATGTATGTATGTTTGTTACTCCTTCACGCAAAAAAATACTGAACGGATTTGGATGAAATTTGGAACACAGATAGTTTATAACCGGGATTAACATATAGGATACTTTTTAACCCGATAATCCCGAAATTTTTGTTACGTTAAATACTACGTGGACGAAGTCGGCGGGCACAGCTTGTATATTATGATTGCCACTTGCAACCATATTTTGTTTTGTGTTAATTAGGTATGTGATTGTAATTGCACACACAAAAATAATCTTTGTGTCTTCCAATGTAACACTAAGGCACACTGGCCCTCATTCTGTTTCTACATATCTGAATAAAAAAAATAAAAAACAAAAGATAATACTTGTTATTCTCATGGTAAGGTAACACTTGATTTTATTCAAATCATTCTGTTAAGTGTAGATTGCAATTTTGTAGACAATAAAAATGTAAAAGATTCACTTACATCAACTTTTCTAAATATGTCCTCCAACTTTTCATGAGGCACCTTCATTGATTCCTCAGAACCATCTGTGATTCCACCTAATGCAATCCCACTCAGAGTATCTTTGTGGGTTAAAATATGTTTTATGCTTTCATGAAATTTCTTTGACACTCCTGTGCCAACAATTACACCTGAAAATTTATGCAAAGATAGGTTTAAAAGACAGGTATGGATTGGTGTTGATTTAAATAGTTGTCACATGACTGAACTGATTTTGACACAATAGGTCAAATTATTTATGACTTGTTTGTAGGTATAATTCAAATTCAAAGCATTTATTTTGTTTAGGCCTACGGGGGCACTTACAAATTGTCAATTTAACATATTTTTTACAACCGGATTGGAATGCAACCTCTACTGAGAAGACCCGGCAAGAAAATCAGCGGGCTTGTGTTTAACATTTTGTTAAAATCCTTTTTTTTATCGCCAGTTGCTTATATAGTTTAATATAATATTATGACCATGAAAATAATAAAATACATACCAATTAATGAACTAGTTTTAAGCGTGTTTGAGGCTTTATATCGACTGACACACGTGTTCAACATGTTGCACGTCCGGTCGACAGACTTCCGTATCCTCTTGTCTGTCTCATTGAAAGATGTACGGCTATCTGCAACCGCCAAAATTATGTCTGGTTTGTACACTTCCATTAGATCCATATATCTGAAAAATTTTCAAGGGAATACAAGTGAGCAGGGGTTTCTTTAATTCCCAGACATTGAGACGAGATCAGAACACAGACAGACAACTCTTTAAAGTCCCCCTCCTCCCATTGTTTTATTGTACAGGTACACCAAACAAATTACTAAGTTTACTATGTGAGAAGATAACTTAGTATAGAAACTAGACACTTGTGTGCATTGGCTATTAATACTAACCAAAGGTGTAGTGTGGGGCAGACCCAAACATACCATTTTGTATATAAGTCCATCAACTATGGTAGAACAATCGAAATGATTGCAACTTTTGTAGTGGATAGTCTAACTTTAATAGATAGTATGTATGCGCCCTCCAGCATAACTGACTCTGATGTAACTTGGACAACTTTACATATGTGTGTCTTAGTCTAATAAGATTTTATTCTATAAGATTATATTCTTTGTCTGCAGGGGCTAGATGCTAGATGTTAAAAGATGGGAAGCTCCCACTTAGGAACACCCTCTACATAACAAACAACCCTGACCCTGACCATTGATATGCACAGAAAAAACTAAGTCTAATAAGATTTTATCACAATTCACACATACCTATCAGCATTCACCATTTTCTTCCCATTTTTAGTCCATACAGGAACCCGATCCAGCTCAAAATGTCCAGTAGGTGTGGTCTCGCTCATACTATGCAACGATGTGCATGTGACATGACCAGATAAGCCAGCAAACTTTGCCACACCTTCACCTTGAGCCTTTAAGCCACCCTCTAATTGCATGGAATTTGATAAAGGCACCCATAGAAGCTGAGAGCTTGTAAAAACCTTTGCTAATACTTCGGCCGTAAGATGCACAACACTGCCACCCTGAAAATAAAAAATGCAAGACAAATAAATTATTGTTTGTCTCCTAACTGCATTATTTTTGGTTCATAGTGTCATAGTGGGTTTTATGTGCAAAATGCACCAATATGGTCATAAAAAAGCTCTAACCTAAACCATCCATAGTTTGTTCTGCTAGCGGACGCACACACAAAAAAAAAACAATTAAGGAGGTTAGTAAGTACCTACAATAGGTTAAGGTCAGATCAGATTTTTTGAAAAAATCGTTTTGATAAGCTTTTAAACTAGTCAGTTATTTTGTTCACTGCATTCCTTCCTTAGTATAATTTAATATTTTGGTCACCTGAGTAAATAAAGCCACTGTTGGAGTTTCAAGAACAGCACTCGGCGATTTCAAAAATCCAGTTAAAGTACCAATGCGCTCACTGCCACAGCCTGCGTGTTTTATTGTGAAACGCATTTTGAAGGGATTAATCAAAATTATTATGCAAATTTTGTCACAAAAAACGGATTTATAGCGTGTTGTCGCTGTGCCTGTGCGATTACGATCGTTGTATAAATATAACCTCAAAAGATAAACTGTCACTGTCATTGTTACTGTCACATTTGACTTTACAGTTTGTCATTTATCGGCGTTTTTATGACTTGACACTGGCGAAATACCTATTAACTTGGGTAGGCATATTTTAGAAAGAATAAGAAACCAAGGATGCCAGTTTAGGGAAGGACACTTTATAGATGTAAATCTATATCTGTGGGGGAAGGACATAACAAAAAAATCGAAAACCCCCGAGGCCCCCGACAAAGACCTTTTTTTCCGCTTCGCCCCCTTTATCTAATTATCTATGACCGCACAAACGGAAAACCACAAGTGTTATGTTTGCCGTGTGTATGTCCGTTTGTGGCAACGAAACTACTTTTTTGTAAAATCAACTTACAGCAGTGGTATAGTGTTTGGGATTATTGAAATGGTCTGTGAAAGTCCCTTCGAAATCGGTCCAGCCGTTTCTGAGATCACCCGGAACAAACACACAGACAGACAGACAAAAAATATTTATATCGCGGTTTTGTTATAAGTACCTTATGTACCTACTTTCATAATATGCTTTTAGTGAATAAGTAGGTGCTATTTTGATATTATTACAAACAGACACTCCAATTTTATTTATTTGTAGGTACAGATAGACATAGGCACATTTGCCGACAGAGTGTTTTGCTAAGTACTAGGTATTTAAGAAACTCTAAAAAACTTGTAAACAATAGAAAATATACACTTGTAGACGGGTACCTAGGTACCCATTTACCTACCTATAAAATTTCTTCCGAAATATTTTGCACTTCCGTCTACGCTACCAAAGGGTGCACAGTTCACCCCTTCCGTTTCAAAGAATATTTTGCAACCTAATGAAGATATTAATTAAGTTTGCTCATTTACAACCAGCAACACTGCCTACTTCTCAACATGAATTATGGCTATAGCCCTCTTAAATACAAAGAGCAGGAACTTTGTATTTAAGAATACCAAGCGCTGCATTTCAAACCGTTTCATATTCCACGCCTCCAGGCATTTCTATTTATTTATTAATTTTCATATCATTTTGTACTCAGCTGCATTTACGAAGGGGTTAAACTTTTGGCATAAAAGAAGATTGTTAACGATTCAATGGGGTAGGTAATTCTCTGATAATTTTTAAACGAATTTTGTTAAACGAAATATGGCAGCAGGAAAGTGAGCTGGTAAGTACCTAGACTGTAACGGTACTGTTACTATACCCACAGGTAATTTTTTTAGGGTTCTCAAACCCATAATTTAACATTAAACCGGGCCGCAGACGTGCAGTTGTTCCGCGGACATAATAATAGCTATGAGCGCAAACAAATTACAATATGGAGGCTATATTCAAATTCATTTGTAAAGAAGGATGAGATTTGTCGTTTCCGACATCGGAAACTTTCCGCCGATTGTGAATACGCGCCCTAAAGTAGGTAACTAACGACAAAACTCTCCGTGTGTAAACACGAAGTTTTAACTGTCAGCTCAACCTGTTCAGTTAAAACTGTCAGATAAAACTGCGTGTCTGTGGCCTGTTGTTGGTTCGATACCAACCCAAAAAATACTTTGTTCGCGTTATCGATTCCTACGTTTTATGAATTAAGAAATTGAAATTGGCAAAATACGCCATAAAAAAAAAAAAACAAAAAGTAAAAGCTGCGCAAAAAGTTCCTCGAGCCTCGAGCTTGCCAAGTCAAGTACATACCTACAAATAATGTCGGTAGTCACGATAAAAGTTAAAAAAAAGTACTTTCGTACCTAATAAACATTATAAAGTTCATAACCTCTTAAGCCAGCCGCTCCAGCAGTATCATTTCCAGGAACGTTATTTATTCATATAACCTTTTCTTTAACGTCAGACTGTTTACTGAGATCCAGGTTATTAATTTTAAGCTCTAGGTTTAAGAGACGGCGAAAGCTTTGTTAACTTGAAAGATTTCTTGTTATAGCAAACTTGAACAGCGAAACGTTATTAGGGAGTCGGTTTTACGATCGCTTCAAGAGCAGCGAGCTTATAGCTCTAGGTAAGTTAATCGTCAAAGCTTCCCCTACTAACGTCGAGGTCATGTTAAACAGAAATCCACTTTTTCCATATTCACGGAAAACCTAACTTTTACATCAAAAGAGGAATTTGAACACTTTGAGCCGCGACGTTATGTGAATTCTCATGAAATGCTAATGTTAATGTATGTCGGCTAATTTGTGTGAGTCGCACTCTTATTTTAATGCGGCGCGGCAGTGGAAAAACCTAGTTGGCAGCGCAGTGGGACTGGTGAAAACCTGGCATAAGTATTAAGTTACGCGAATGAGTAGGCGTGGTCACGGCCCGCGCGTTGGTGCATTAATGCCTTACAACTTAATGCGAGCTCGCACGCGGACCACTCGTGCCCCTAACGAGTCTCGACAATGAATATAGAGATATCACAGAAAAGAAAATAGCAGATTTCTGCCTACAATCATAATTAGCCGAGGACGAAGGGTAAGAAAATGTAGACATCTGTAGTATACATTTCATTCACTCAGACTCCTAAGTACTTTTTAGGCATTTCTTGTGTGTAGACAAAAATGATAAAATGGATAAACATCACTGGTGCATAAACTTACTACTATTTTAGACACACTTTTTGTCTAGTTATATAACCACTTCTCCCTTCTTATAATTTGTATGGCCAACTTTGTTGTCGATGTTTTCAGCTAGACAGTTGCCTGTCTACTTCGCCAACGCATTAGATAAACCTCGATGGCAAGCTTATTAAGCGTATAAGCTTTATTATAGTTTATTATTTTTTATTTATGTACCTACTTAAGTAAAGTACTTAAGTAAACAAAATAAATAGTACTTACCAACGAATGAATAAGTAGGTACCTACTGATCGAGACGTGTCACATCTGCTTTTATCTAATCACCCAAGTCGCAACTCTTCCACCAGCCGGTGGCTAAAAGTCTGAAAGCCTTTGTGCCGCGCTGCAACCAGGGCCACTTGCACGGCTTATATGCCCGAGTTTATTTGTGTTTACATACGCCGTGCATTACTTATGCGAGATAGGTATTTAAGTGTATTTATAAACAGTTCAAAATGCATTAGTATATAGTTTTCAGGGTAGATTTCTGAAACGGGCACATTGATAACAAACTGAATGTTCCTACTTACTTACAACTTTTGAGAAATTTATGACTGCTTTTACAGTAAAACACATGATCTAGGAATTACATAACGCCCCCGTTCTAAGCAAATGGTGACGGACATTATAATAATTAGGTATGTAGTGGTCACGTCTTGTGATCACTTTCATCACCAATGGGTCATAATTTTGGTAAGTATGTGTTGAACACAGTTTTGTTCTTAAACTCTCAGTGAATAAGATTCTACATTCAAATAGGCACCTATACCGATATCATTTGCCCAACACATAACATACCACAACACAGAACTTACGTACATTGCTTGATATTTCATTCAGGGTGTTTCATGATTCTGACAAGGCCCCTCAGGTAACATATGTAACTTTATCAAAATGTTAACTTGTCGTCTTATTTACAAATGTAATATTCAACGTTTCCCACGAGGCTGCTCGGATGCTGTATTTAAATTACTTCTCTCAAAGCGGGATTACGTTTAGCCGAGGTTAAGAGGCAAAATTTCACTTAACGCGCTCCCGTGTTTTGTAATTTCTTTGGTTTAGCCAACACTCCTCTTGGATGTGCATTAATGTTACTATCAGTGTATAAAATAATGATGATTAACCGACTTAAAAAAAAAGAATAAACACGGTTTGAGGACTTCCTCTTTTTTGAAGTCGGTTGAAAAAGAAAGATGTTCGATGTTCGTCTGTATGTTTTTTTTAATGTTCACCGATTTCTCGGTCAATTGCGAATTGTTTTTGAAAACTTCTCAGGTAGCTACCCCTACTTACTTGAATTGGTACCGACTCGTAAATACGATTATAAGGTCTCTAGTTTAGCTAGCTTTTTGCTGCACCTAGGTTTCATAACTCGTTTTTATTTGTAAAAGAGAAGTCTAAGAAGTTACCTATGTACTGTCGGTACGATTACGATTATTATATTCGTAAACGGGCCACACGCTATATTGACGTACTTTACTTTAGTAAAAAAAATCGTATGTATTCCAGTAAGTAGTAAAGTACAGTAAGGACTTTACTCTTTTATATTTTTTACTTTTTATACTTTTTTACTGTTTTATTGGTGCGTTTACATGGTATCTATGTCAGCACTACAAAATATGTACATAAAAACAGCTAATACGAACAGGTGGCAACAGAAATGAGAGCAAATTATTCAGGCGGGAATTAGTGAAAGAGCACCGCGTACCTTCCACTAAAGGTAAGCCCTTAAGCGGCTGGGAAATTTCAATTTCCACTTTGAGTCTTGACAGTTAACCTTGAAATCATATTACTTTGGTTCATTGTAGTACACGTGGAAGTTGATTATCAAATAAGAAACGTTTTCAATTGTTATATATAGATACGTATACCTACTACTTAATAGCTATGATAGCTTCTAGTAAATGTTTATTTTTAGACAATAAATAAACAGACATAGTTCCTTACTGAAGCACCTTTTGTATAGGTGTGCTTTGAACGAACAAATCGCAGAGTTTGTCTAGTTCCTTTAATACCACGTACCAGCCAAGTTAATTCCAATAAGAAATCTAAATATATATAACTCAATTAAATAATAATAATTAAATTATTATTAATTATTATTATTAATTAATTATTAATTATATAACTCAAAGGTTACTGACTGACTGACTGACATAGTGATCTATCAACGCACAGCCCAAACCACTGGACGGATCGGGCTGAAATTTGGCATGCAGGTAGATGTTATGACGTAGGCATCCGCTAAGAAAGGATTTTGATCAATTCTACCCCCAAGGGGATAAAATAGGGGATGAAAGTTTGTATGAAACTTTGTCAATTAAATTCCACGCGGACGAAGTCGCGGGCACAGCTAGTAAATAAATAAATATCGCCAGACCGATACACCAACTGTACGGTCCCAAACTAAGTAAAGCTTGTACTATGGTGGCCGTACAATGGACTGAGGGCGATCCCAGGGACGTCCAGACCAGTGAAAATTACGAAAAGGCCATTTCCGATATTTACCCCAGCGGGAATCAAACCCCAAACCACTATGTGCAGTGAGCTGAGCGGCCTACGCTCGAACCACTGCGCCAAGCGGTCGTCGAAATATTTTACAAAACCTACAGGAATACTTACGTGTAAGTATGAGTTAATATTTAACACTGATTCCTGTTCCACGGCACCCCAGAAATCTTATAAACAAACACATTTGTCTTCCAAAATTATTGTTATGACTGTTTTTTTTCGCAAACACTTTTTAGTTAACATCTAACAAGAGAGCAATTTTCGCGTTGAACGAAAAAGTCTTCGTAATGTACAGCTACTGAAATATTCCACAAATCCTTTCTAGTCAGCGGAAAATTTAATTTTTGATGAAGGTTCAGATTTATGCACCTGCGAGTCCCGCCGAGGAATCATAAAAATAAAGTGTTGGTAATAATTAATAAGTACCTAACTAGAATATTTTTAAAAATACTATTTTGAATATTGCATAGCGGGATAGAATAAACGATCAGCTGCGGCGATAGGAGTCCAATTATTAAATTGTTAGAAGAGTATATTGATAATCTATACAAATAAATGAAATTGGAGTGTCTGTTTGTATTATCAAAATAACACCTTTTCATTAAATGCATATGAAAGTACATAAGACACCTATAGCAAAAACGCGATTTAAAAAAATTGTCTGTGTCTGTCTGTCTGTTCCGGGTAATCTCCGAAACGGCTGGACCGATTTTGACGGGACTTTCACTGGTAGATAGCTGATGTTATAAGGAGTAACTTAGGCTAATTTTATTTTAGAAAAACAAAAAAAGAGGGTCAGCTAGTATTTGAATAAATGTTAAAATTTTATTTCACGCGTACAACCTGCCAGATGTTACGCAAGTACCATAGCCTAATGCTCAAGCCACTATTATGCTTGTCATACCAAAACCATTGCTCACAGATTGCCGACTTAAAGGGGGACAGAGTAAGGGGTAAGTGAGGGGCGGTAATAGGGCTTCCGGATCTCTCACTACTCGTATGAAAGGCAGCTACTTAATGCTGATATTTTGTGAAACTACTACTAAAGGGTAGTACTACTACTATATCGTTTATTCAGCGTGTATAATTCATATTCTCATAACGTTATTATGAGAAATCAGTTTCCTGGAAGATTTAGGGGGAGATTTATCAAACATCCGGAACGCTCAATTATACAATGGACCATTATATCTATATATATATAACTCAAAGGTGACTGACTGACTGACTGGCTGACTGACTGACTGGCATAGTGATCTATCAACGCACAGCCCAAACCACTGGACGGATCGGGCTGAAATTTGGCATGCAGGTAGATGTTATGACTGCATGCCGGTAGAAAGTTTGTATGAAACTTTGTCAATTTTAAACCGATCGGGCTGAGACTTTGCATGCATAAAGCTAATACTATGACATGACGTAGACATCCCCTAAGAAAGGATCAAAATTCCACGCGGACGAAGTCGCGGGCTCAGCTAGTTCATCATAAAATGTAGGTCCTCTGACATTGGTATAAAAAATTTGGTATGCGTTGAAAAATGTGTCGGTGAACCGGGGCGAAACTCCACCATATACCATTTTACTCCCATTTATCAAAGAGTGTTCCATAAACGTCAGAAAAAGCTTCGATGTATAATACATTGGAGACACGTGATGTGACGGGAGTTAGGGGGCCGAGAGAGGGAACGGGAGATAAATCATGTACCTACCTAATACTCGTTTTAAGCAAGTCGAGCTGATTATAATTTGTTAGTATATCAACAGTGGAAAGCGTAGATTTAGCATATTAAAAATCTATACTGCACTCAGCCTGACCCTTGGGTAACCAAAATATTTGACCTGATCGAACTCCTAAGTCCACGATCGGACTCGACCCTCCCCCTGTAAGTACCCCCCTTTTGCCCTAAATGAAACATTCATACAACACATATTATATACCTAAATGTTGTCTCTATGTTTTGACGACAATAAATAGAGACAACTAAATGTTTTGTGTGAATATTTCGGCCACAGCAAACGTACAGTGAGTTTATTAAGGGAACGCAAAACCCGCAAAGAATAAGTACCTTGGTTTACTTAGTTAAACATGTAAGTACCAGGCAATATTAAAAATTCAACCGTGCTTCCCTCGTTTATAGAAGCCTAGGAATAAAAAGCCTCAAAAGTCGTCAAGCGGATAACCAATATAAAGTAAAACATTTAGGTAACGATCCGAGGCTGGCATAAAAAGGTAAATGGCGGTTTGGTAAGTAGTTCAGGATTGGTGAATAAATCTAGATTGGGCGTAATGTGTGCTGACATTACCGTCTCGGGGGAGACGAGAGGGTTGCTGCTACGCCGACGACTAGGTACCTAGTATTTATTAGGTACCCTTGCCTAGGCAGCCGTGTCATTCTAGAATTTAATAATATCCTCGCTCGTACTTAGTAGGTAGCTACGTGATATATGTATACTTAGGTTATGATGGCTCTCTGGTTGGTTTATAGTAGGTAAGTACCACAGATATATATTTACATAGATAAAGCAAATGTATGTACTTAGCGTGTCCGAACACCCCGACCAAGCGTCGAGGTTGGTCGCCGATAACTTACAGTCCTCGCGACTCCAGATATAAAAATATGAGTATGAGCGTGATAATCACTCGAGAGAATCGTAGCGGGCGGAGGGGCATCGGCGGCATCGGTGTCTTTGAAGCGGTTTGGATTTCCCGTCACTAATGACGTCAGAGTAGGTGTTAAAAATTCGGCACGCTTGGTTTCAATACAAATCGTGAATCACGATTCGTGATACTTGCTTTATCTATGTAAATCTATATCTGTGGTAAGTACTAATCGTGAATGTTTTGCTGGAGGCTATGATTTTTCAGACTTTTATAGTTTCTTCGAGTATAGTGTCCGTCAATGTTATCTTGAAAAAATATCTAGTAAGGAGTTGATAACAATATTTAGGTAGGTATGTCGTCAATATTATGAGTGTCTAACACATCCTTGTGTCAGACTCAAAATAAAAATAATTTACTTTCAGAGAAAACATTAGATTTATTAACATTTCTTCCAGACTGTGCGGCAGATTTAAACCGCGAAACCCTAGTTCCATGGCGTTTTATTTACATAGGTGGGTATGGCGTTTTATTCCGGGCATCTGCTTGTAATAGGTACCAACATAAAGTACCTAGTTTTATGTAGAACGTATGAGTCAAACACCTGAAAATTATATTTCCCCAAACATGAGCGACACATCAAATTGGGTCAGACTGACTGAACCATGATAGATGCGGTTTTGTTGAGCTATAAATCGCGCGTACCACATAATCGTGTACTTTCACATTGACGGATGGGCCGGATCTGACCTCTTGTTGGTTCGCTCGTCGCAGGGAAACCCTAAATCACGCCGCTGATATTAATTTATTGACATGTATAACAAACTTCCATGATGTGCCTGTCAGTGACAAATGAACGCTGATGTATTGATGATGTTACATTTTGTTAGGTGTATTTAGGCTTTGTTAAGGAAACATTTTACATTAAAGGGTCCATGTACACGACTACTGTTATTCCGCGCCGTTAACGCGTTCTAAAACAGGTTCTGTTCGAATAACGTTTGAAGCGCGTTTTTGTTGCGTTTGTCGCGCGTCGACAATCGGCAATGAGACGGGGGCGTTAAAACGGCAATACAAGTCCTTAACTTCCACTCCAAGTACCTAACATTATTTTGAACCATTTAGAAACATTACATACATACATTTACCTAAACTGTAATAAAATACCAAGTCACACATTATTTCGTATAGTATCTCCATGGATCTATGATAAACGCAAAAAATCTATGATTCGATTTTGAAAGATCTTCGTAGCCCGCGTATTATTATGTTATGCTTAGTAGGGATATTTAGGATAGTTATATCTACCGCCATTGCCAAAAGTCCTATTTATCTTTTCTTTTTATCCCTCAGTGGACCCTTAAGATCTGCCCGGGAAGATATGGGACGGCCTAATTCGGTGATCTAGGCAGCTGGGACAGCTATCAGATATAATGTTGCCCAAGAAAACCTTATTTTCCGCTCAAAACTCTCGTAAGGTAGATATTTACTAAACACATAATAATGACCGGTTTTGTAGTGCTGAATATAAGTATAATAAAGTTAGGGACCCGCCCCGGTTTCGCACGGTTCTAAAATTATCAGTGTAACTAATTATGCTGGAAATAATAAGCTGGATGGAAAAGATAACGAACCAAGAAGTACTAGAAATAGTAGATGAAAGGAGAAGCCTGTTGACCAGCATTGAAAATAGAAGAGGAAAGATGATTGGGCATTTGATACGACATGACGTTTTCATGAAAACAATCATAGGAGGGAAGATAGACGGCAAGAGGGGAAGAGGAAGACCTAGGAGAAGCTATTTCGACCAAGTGAAGGAAAAAGCCAATGTCGTGTCGTATCAAATGGTCAAGGAACTGGGAGGAAATCGCAGTGAATAGAAAAAACTCCACCGACAAGAGCATCGCTCTTAAGTTTATGATGATGACTAACTATGCATATATTATACATATAAAACCTTCCTCTTGAACCACTCTATCTATTAAAAAAACCGCATCAAAATCCGTTGCGTAGTCTTAAAGATCTAAGCATACATAGGAACAGACAGACAGCGGGAAGCGACTTTGTTTTATACTATGTAGTGATACTTATATTTTACTTTAACGGTAACTGATTAACTATTGTGATAGGTATCTTAGTATATTTTAAATAGATATCTACAGTTGAAATTTTATATCTACCAAAACATAGGTTGTAAAATCCATATCAGAAATGTTCTGAAAATGTTAGCAGCAAAACGCAAACATTATTATTTTCTTTATGAATATAAAGGCTAGGTAAGTACACTACAATATGTATATAGCAATGTTCATTTACTTAGCGAGATTTCGGCGAAGAAAGGACATTTGGCACATTTCCTAGGCGTAGGACTACCATACTTTGAAACTTTATATCAGGACTTATTTCTTTTTTTAAATCATATATTTTGTATAAGATCGCAATCCTATAATTATAGGAACAATCAATAAATATTTGTCGTACATTATATTTATCATACGATAAGTGCCTAGCTCCCTACTCGCATCCCCTCCCTCTGACACACTCCCCTTCAAGTTGGCTACGTGCCACCAACGCATTTGGTATTACATGCTACGGCAACTGCTTAACATCAGGGTTGTGGCTTTGTCACTTAGAAATCATGCGAATGAATGGGAACCCTACTTAGGCATATGAAATGAGTACATAAAGTACATCGGGTTTGTATTCACATCCGACGCCAACCTCTTAGAGAAATTGGCTTCCATTGTGTGTATTCGACAGTAATCTCATGATTTAACGGGCTATATATAGTCGGTATATAAGTACTTACTTTGAGTTAATACTTTCTTATTCAAATGGGAAGAATATTTTGTTAGGTATAAATAACTTTAACCTACATAATTATTACATTAATTACTCAACTTTTATTGATTAATATAAACTTTCCACTTTCGGAAGTAAACAAAAGTCCAGAAGAGTCCAGAGTAACTTGGCCCGTATAATGTTCATGTTTAGTTTTCTACCACGGCGCTGTTTGTCGTCAACTCGTCTCCCATTTCCCTCAAGGCATTTCACTTATCTCCTGGAACACGTTGGCCACGTTTAGTGGTGCATTATGAGACGATCGTGCTAAGTGCTGTGCGCATTAGCAACTCGACGCCCGCCGCCGGCGGACGTCCGTGCTCTATGACGTCACAATAATGTTGTACAAACAAAAATAGAAAACTAGAGAAATGCTGTCCAAATATACAATTATAATGACATACAAACAATTGCTACGTTTCAAAAAAATATAATGAAAAATAACTATACTTTCTTCAAAAAATCGTTAGCTTGCTTCAGAAATACTTATGTAAGTGCTTATCATTTTGTGTTAGAACAAAAAAAAATAAGTTTGGTAAATACTATTTCTTACTCGGATGACACTCTTATTCTAATTAAATAGTCTCCATTAGGGTTCTTAACATTAAGAAAAATCAATACTGACAAACATCTCAAATAGTAATTCACGCCGAGTAAGCACTTTCTAATATCGGAAAGATTCCGAAGAATATGAATGAAAAAGTTAATACGGCGGTCCGCACGCGTGCGGCTCAGGAAAAAAAAAGATGGATGTTCGTGAATAACGTTCGGTCGCGAACTGTAGTAATGGACAGCACTAAATATTGCACCAAGGGAAAATAAATTACACCACTTTTTCACAAGCACAAAAAGAACTCTTCGTTTTCTCTCTCAGTGAGCGGTGAGTAGAAAAAGTTTAATATGTTGGGAACGCCGGACTCTGATTATGTGGGTCTAGTGGGCTTGTTGATGCGTCGCTTTTATGCTTTAGCTTTTATGTTGCGAGTATTTAAAAACATTAAACTAATGAGTGTTATATTTTCCAGAGAGTTTAGACGTTCAAATAATAAAACTACTGGTTTCTATTCCTGAAAATTACCGCGTCTTTTTACAGTGGCACTAGATTATTTGTTTGACGGTAAAATGTCCAACTAATCTGGAATAACTGGGGTTTATGTCCAAGTTTAAAATTATTAAAACATACATTTTTATAATTTGATCTCTATTACTTTTTATAACTAGATTTTAATTTCACCTCACTTATGTTTTTTCATCATTCATAGTAGGTAGATATTAATTGTACTTTGTTATTCAAGTGGGAGCACTCCTGAGCCCGTGATAATCTTGTAGACTTCGTCCAATTAGGGTTAAAATTTAATAAAGCACTCTACGATCACAAAATAAAAGACAACAACGAACTTGTGTATTCAAACTAATTTTGTGTTATGACAATACGGGCTACGCGATAGTGAGAAGTTTAAATTGGCTCGCGACCATTGCCGCATTGGTTTTTGTCGGAGAAATCAGCGCCGCCTTCAGCAGTAAATGGATTTATTACCTCGCGTTTCAGGTGGGTAATTACCTACTCTATTGCACAGAAGCGAATGGTTTATTGTTCACAGTTGGAAAATTGCAATATATTTTACGTTCGATGTTGAAATATTATTGCTGCAATTTGATTTGTAGTTTTAATAAAAGTGGGATTAAGAAATAATTACCTACTAGAATTTTGAAATATTGAAACTAAGAACAATTTTAAATGAATTAATTAAAGGGAAGCCGCCAGTGTTCAGTATCGTTCTATTATTACATGATTTTATCGTCTAGTTACCGAATTTTACTATAAACCAAATAATTCTACCTTGAATTTAGCCGACATTTTCTTTACTTTGTTTCGAGATCTCATCTTTGGTCTGTCAATACAAGCCAACTAATACGTAAACTAATACTACTAATAGGTAGACAGTTTACCTAATTTTTTATATAAAAAAGTGGGCAAACAAGCGCACGGCCTGCCTGATGTTAAGCAGTTACCTGAGCCTATAGATACATGCAATACTAAAGGCATTGCTCGCACGTTACCGACTTGCAGGGAAGTGGGACAGAGGAAGGGGAAGGGAGAAGTTTGGGCGTTCGACTCTTTTACTCATCGTACGAAAGACAGCTATAATAGCAACTGTACGCTGATCTTTTGTGAGAGGCTGGTACCACCCTAATAGTGCCAGCCCGTATATGACCTGTAGAGAAATTGCTACAGCTTTCCTCTACCACCGCTTGTTCATGAAATCCTACTAATATTATAAATGTGAATGTTTGCGAGTGTGGATGTATGTTTGTTACTCCTTCACGCAAAAACTACTGAACGGATTTGGATGAAATTTGGAACACATATAGTTTATAACCGGGATTAACATATAGGATACTTTTTATCCCGATAATCCCGAAATTTTTGTTACGTTAAATACTACGCGGACCAAGTCGGTGGGCACAGCTAGTAAGGTTTATATCGCAAGAAATAAAATAACAGTGATGGTAGAGCATTAAAATGTCAACCCTATTTATTAGTTGACAAATCTTTGTTTCTCTTCTATTCTTGGATCGTTGGATCCTTGTTTCTATTCTATCTCACAGGAGACGCATAAGGTCTTAATTTATACAGCAGACGCCATTCCATGTTTTAATTAACAAGGTTCAAACCCAAGATAAATTATGCGCATCCTCATGATTAACCAATCTCTTCCGTTCTATCCACTGCAAAGATTTAATTTAAAATACTTTCATGTGTGTGTTCCGTTGGTACATGCCCCTAGTAGGGCTTTACAGATAATTGTGAGAGGAAAATCCTCGTGTAGAGGCTTGTTCTAATTTAAATATCCTAATCCGAGTTGTAGTGGTGTTGCGGACAGTAATCAGTCGGAAGTTACCGGGCGAGCAGACGAGTTGGTTAGTAGAGAATATGTAGAGTTCATGATACAGTTTTTTTTTCTTTTACTTATTGGTGACCCACGACTCATGAGCAAAGAAATGAAATATCATTGAATAACATCAGGAAAAATGATTGATTATGCGTTTATCTTTATGATTCCCGTCAGATCTGCTAATTAACTATAATTATGTATTTTCCTTCTAATTCAATATCTTACGGTGACCCTGATTATACAAGTATTTCCCTGATACCTACCTTAATCATTACAAAGATTAGATCTACCGAAGAAAAGTAATCGGAGTGTGTGGTGCGCTAATTCATAAAATTAAGCTCTATTTGTTAGATGTTTAGTGTGAAAAAAATATAATGTTATTAAGATACGCGTGACTATTAACCTACATAGGTAAGTAACCTGTGTATTTCAATGGTCTTACTTTTCTGTAGTCGGTCTGCATGGCCCACAAGCGCTATCCGAAGGGATTTAGTTTCAATCACGCCGTTGTCCGAGAGCTTGTGATTAATGCATACTAAACAGGGCACACAGACCATTTCCAGATCATTCACTTTCCAGTACAGAAGACCGTTTTTTATAAAGTTGATATTTCAATCATACTCTTAAATTAAGCAAGTTACTTAAAATAACTCACGTGTACGTACCCTTCCGAAATACATCATTCATTCTAAGTCATCCATTTCCTTATGATTAAAAGGTTCTTGCTTATTCCCAAAGTGTTCTCATTGTCAACATTCCATTCCGCTAATTGTATGTTATTGTAGTTTGTTCATTATATTCATTCAGTAAGAATACAAATTGCCGTACTGAGTTATTTTAAGCATCCATAAATTCCAGAATTCCTCTCACTTAAATTAAGCACAACGTTGTTTTCTGTTTAGAAGTAGGTAATATATTTTTTTAAACACGAGTGGGCAAATAAAGCGTTGTTGATGACAAGTGACTGACTGGCGGGCAATTAGCGAGCTGGGCAGGCCAAGAAAACAAAAGCGCCTCTTAGTTTCACTTAATTAAAAAAGAGGAAGCCGACGACGCGGCGTGGGGCAGAGAAAAATTGCCGCGAAATAGCGTCCGCGTTGGCGAGGCTTTTTTTTTTATATCTGGGGCGAAAAACGAGTGAAATTATGTTTTTTCAGTTGTTTTTACTCCTTTTTTACATCTTACTATAGAAGGCAATATCAATAGCAATATCCAAAGAAAAATATATAAGGCAAGGACATTCGTCCTTTGGAATTTTTAAACATAAACTTATATAAATAAGCACCTAAGTAAATTAAATTAGAATCACTGTAAGTGTTATCAAGTATTTTAAAAAATACTCTACCTTCCTATATAGGTTAATAGTTGCCTACTGCAGACACGCTCTGGAAATATATATACTCTTATGTAACACCCGTACTCACAAACAATAGGTCTTTGGTACAGTGAGGTCTCATAGTTCTCGCGAACACACATTTCAAACTTTTAATTATACAAGTCTAATCTAATTATACAAGTTTTGTATTTGTGAATATGTCCTTAAGTTGTTTTATATAACAAATGTAAACACACAAATTCAATTAAAATAATGGCATCGTTAAAAGTTTCCTACAACAAAATGTCAGAGTTGTCATACTTTATAGAAACTCCAGTGCTTGGCACAAGTCAGGGTTGCGCGTTAAAAACTAAAAAAAAAACTAAACTAAATTGCTCGGCGGCGTCTCCGCATGAAAATTCCACCAAGTTTAGTTGCAATAATTTTCCGGAGCCCCGGGCGGGGTACACAATAAGCCTACGCCTGCAGTCATCATTAAGCCATGTGATTGTTATCCCCTACGCTGAGCTATATATCGTTATATTTGCAAACAAATACCGCTGCAAGAAGAAATACTCATTGCTAAGTCATTGTCATCAATACGCTAGTCAATGCGTCATCCCAATAAAAGTCCAAAACTGGAGGCTTTAATAGTTTACGAAGAACAAATTTAATATTGGGCGTATGACCCAGCCAAAGAAGTACACAAAGTAGGTACACAGTTTTTATTATTAGTTAAAGAGATGTTTCCTATATTTTCTTCGACAACATTCAGAAATCTAGATCCTGTTTGCTACATTATTAATGAATACATCGGTATTTCCTATAAAAATATAAAATACCTAATTATTTACAACTAACTAAGGAGTTACCAATCTTTTAAGCATTACTTGTGCGTAATCCTGATTACGAAACATACTGCGTATTATCGACGTTACATAAGTACGCAAGTAACGAACAGGAACGTGTATTTGCTCAGCGCGAGATAATTTTTGAGGGGCGTCTACCGCCGTAATTAGCGGAAGGCCGCGGCTATGGAACCGTCTTCAGTGTATTTGCACTTGAACCGAGCTGTTCCCTTTTATTGTTATTGCTACACGGGTAAATGGATGCCTGGGAGAGTTAAAAAGAGGCCGATAATTAAATTGAAATGAAGTATACGTTTCATAATCTTTATTTGTAATGGTAAAGAGATTAAGAATCACGATAATGGACTTGATTGTCAGTTCAATTTTGTGACATATTGTAGATATACTTACCTACTTACCTACATTACCTACCTACCAAATATTTACTTTTTTGTTGATTGTCAGTTCAATATTGTGACATATTCTTATCGATTTACAGTCGTTTTTTAAAAGGCAGTACTGCCAATCTGTACCTAATTAACTACAGCAAATTTAGTGGCTGGCACGACCGGGGGACTCGTAAAGAAAATCGGCTTAAGGTGAAGGCGCTTGTCTAGCCCGCGAAATTCAAAATTTTCGAGTGTTTTTATAGTTTATCCAAAATCTGAAAACATTTAAGACAACATTTTGACATTTGCGACAAACACAGTATGCAGTGCGTTTATTAATACATTTATTTTACTCTAAAACATTTCAAGAACGACACATTACCCGAAAAACTGGCAATTTTTGTATATTTAGTGATTTACTAGTATCATATCCACCGTGATAATATTTAGAGTATAATAAATGTATTAATAAACGCACTGCATACTGTGTTCTTCGCAAATCACAAAATGTTGTCTTAAATGTTTTCAGATTTTGGATAGACTATAAAAATACTCGAAAATTTTGAATTTCGCGGGCTAGATGGGCGCTTTAGCCTTAAGGTAACTATTATAGCTGCGTTTCGTACGACAAGCGAGAGAACCCGACGGGCATCCCTCCTCCCTTCTCCTCACTTTGTCCCACTCCTCTTTAGAACAGCAACGTACGAGCATAGCCTTTGGTATTGCAAACATCTATATCAGGCGGGTCCAAAGAATTTGTAATAATAAGACATTTATTACAAATTCTTTGGGCGGGTCGTACTCTTTCTTGCCGACTTTGACTTTGACGACCGCTTGGCGCAGTGGTTCGAGCGTAGGCCGCTCGGCTCACTGCACATGGTGGTCGCGGGTTCGATTCCCGCCGGGGCAAATTTCGGAAATGGCCTTTTCGTAATTTACCCTGGTCTGGGTGTCACTGGGATCGCCCCCAGTCCATTGTACGGTACCCAAGCTTTGCTTAGTTTGGGACCGTACAGTTGGTGTGTCTGTCTGGTGATATTTATTTATTTGTTAAATGTATAAAAAAAGTCGAAAGCTTTCATAAATTTACAAATCACGTAACAACTGGGCCCTAACCACGCTAGATACTCATATCGTAATAGAAAAGCAAACGCTCGCGATTACGTTTCAAATGCTCCGCTTTTGACAATTTGCTGACACGAGCTTCACGATTTCTACTGACATTGATATGGTATGGTGTCAGCAAAACGTCAAATGCGGAGCGTTTGCAACGTAATCGCGAGCGTTTGCTTTTCTATTACGATTTGAGTAGCTAGCGTGGTTAGGGCCCTGGATAAATTAAATTATAATTGTCGAATTATCGAGTTCAAGGCGTTAAGTAATATAGGGATGTTAATTCCAAATTAAATTAGGTCAAAGAATATTCCCAGCGAATGTTCGATTTTATTGTCCGTATCTAAAACCCTGAATCTCCGGGGGCTGAATTGGTACCTAGCCCATCTAAAGTTATAATATCAGTATGCATTAAATGATCCGTGAGCGGTATCCGAGGCTTCCAGAAATTAAACGCGGAACAGCTCCTCGCCAGAGGCGCCCCCACCCTTATAACCCCTGCAATTAAAACGCACCCGAAGGGTTGCATCGCTTTCCAAATTGCAAACACGTCCATTGTTTTAATCTACTCCTCTGCCAGAATCCTGGGTATCATCTGAAACGGGGACTCCTTATATACTTTGACCCCTGCTCCTATAAAAACTGCCAGCTATGAAGTTGAAAAGATGGCTCAAGATTAACTGGACGGTGTCACTGGTGCGGAATTCACCCGCGTATACTTGATTGAAATATTAATTTCAAGAGCCCACCCATTTGACATTAACTGTAAGTTGAGACAATGTCTATAAATTTTATGTTACTTTGGAATATATATTTAAAGGTTTACCTAAAGAGCGTATTGAATGCGAAAGAGACGCTCACAAAGATATAACGCTATGAACAGAATTTTCAAAGAGTGTCAGTATTAAGCAGTTCCACACATGTAATTACTTCATACATCATAGAATAGGATTCTATTACCTACAGGCGTAATAGGGGTAAAATACTTAATGACACGTCTTGGGTATTATATTTTTTTTGTAATTTAGAAAATTGACACCTAGCACTGTTATATAAAGACGTTACGATGTTAATATTGGACACTTATATCTTTTAAAATTGGAAAAATGACGCCAGACCAGTCGGAAATTTTCGATTATAATTTTATTTTCTGGCAACTTTTCGGAATTTGGCCCGGAAACATACCAACCAAACTCTATAGATACTACTCGTTTGGGTACCTTTTTATAACATTGTTGCTCTACAATGTTGTTTTAACTCTGAATCTGGTATACACGCCTCCGAAAATCGAGTTAATTATCCGCGAAGTTATATTCTATTTCACAGAAATAGTGGTTTCAGCGAAAGTTTTAACGATTCTTTTGATGCGCGGTAAAATTCATAAGGCTTTGAATATATTGAACACTGAAGAATTCAAAGGTGATGATGAAATCACAAAGGGAATACTTGGTAAAAGCAATAGAAATTACAGAACATGTTACAAGTTGTACAGTATACTATCAAACGTCGCTTACTCCAGCCAAGTGTTAGTCCCAATACTCTTGAGGATGATACTGAGAACGGAATCCGAGCAAGATTTACCAATATGCAAATATTACTTTTTGAGCGACGAAATTCGACAATCCTACTTCGTTTATTGGTTCGTGTACCAATCATTCGGTATGTACGGGCATATGATGTACAATGTGAACATTGACTCTTTCATCGCTGGATTGTTGCTGATGGCTATAACTGAGGTGAAAATGCTGAAGTTTACGTTAAATCATCTTGAATTAACAACGGAGGAACGAATCCTGCCGTTAGAAACTCAAGACGCAGTTCAGATATTGAAGCTTCGCCGTTACCTAAAGCATTATGATTTGATTTTGGAGTAAGTTTTATAAAGTTTTTCTTCATCTACTTTTGTAATTATTGTTAACTTTAACAAACCATTAATGGTGTTCGTTCTTTGTTTTAGATATTGCCACACTGTGCAGGAAATATTCACTGTCACAATGTTTGTTCAATTTGGTGTTGCGTCGATTATCATATGTGTAGTTATGTGTGGATTATTATTAGTAAGTACTTCTTATATACTATTGTTGACGATCCAATTTATGACTTGAGATTGATCCAATATTGCTTGCTGCAAAATTGACCAATTTGTATTGTTGCAGTCTTCATCAACAGAGTCGTTAGTGTTTATGGTGATGTACCTCCTAGTTATGACGATGCAAATATTTCTGCCGTGCTATTTGGGAACCCAATTGACTTATGAGGTATTGAATGATCAGATCAAGCAACCAAAAGAGTTGTCGTACAAATATCTACTTAAACGCTAGTGATTACACATGCAGTATCTATTTAAGCTTTACAAAACTAAAAAAAAATCAAATTGTTTTTATTCACGTAAGCCAACAAAGCATTTATGAATAGTCATAAGCCACCGGTTCGGAATGCTGCTTTCACTGAGAAGATCCTGCAAGAAACTCAATGGTTACTCTTTTCAATGAATTAAAGATGCGTGTACATTCTCAGGAACAGCATAAAAAATATGAGCAGGCGACACCATTGTCACTAAATAAGTAATATTAGTTTGTTAGTCGTGTCGGCTCCATTTCATTACGTTTATAGAACAGTTGCTTAATTTGGTCGTAGACTGGTAGTGAGTTTCGAATGTGAGTACCGAAGTTTTTAATTGATTTCAGAGTCAAGACTTAGTGTTCGCGGCTTACAACAGTGAGTGGATCCCAAGATCAGAGCCATTCAAACGAAGCTTAAAGCTCTTCATGGAACGTGCTAAGATCCCGTTTGTGATTACAGGCCTCAAAATGTTTCCACTTTCACTCTTCACGTTCACATCAGTTAGTATTCAATGAAATTAGGATTATTATTCTTATTATTAAATGAAATAAAATATGACTGCCTTTGGAGAGATTAGATAATGCTAAATTTAACATAATTTTTATTTCAATGAAAATTAATCATTTACATTATATTATAAATCTTGACCAGTGATTCGAACTAGTATTTTTTTGCAGATCATGAAAACTGCATATTCATTCTTCACTCTCATCAAAAATGTTCAAGTCCAACAGCATTGAAGATTTACTGCAGCTTGAATATGTTGATACAGCATTAAGTTTTAGCTGACAATGAATAAATAAGATACTGAATGAAGATCTTATTTCCTTGTATTCTAAGTGTGTTTTACTTTGTACTGAAATGAGGACACTGACACAAACAACTACGAAGTAGATCGGTCCTTCGACAACAAGTAAAAAGTCAAAATATTTGAAAAGCACAACAGGTGGGTCATTCTCGCGCCGCTCTCGATCCAGGCTTACAGGCTTCGAGTGTGAGGCGGTCTTCGTCCCAACAAAGGTTATTCTGATAACATATAGGTAAAATGCAGCTTAGTTTTTTTCATTTAAGAAAGCCAATTTGTTTCACAATGTTTGTAACCAACTATGATTATAATTTAGCCCTTTTTAAAGTCCCACTCATAGGCACGGACCTCCCCTTACGAGGAGAATTCATGCCAAAATATACCACGCCGGCACAGTGCGGGTTGGGAGAAATTGAATATTTGAAATATATTCACACACTTAGATTGCTAAAAACACAGAGGTGCGTGCCTCATACAAACATATCATCAGAAACGAATCTCGCACGTCGGCAATCCGCCATCATTACCACGTTACCGATTAACGAATAAGATCGCACGTATCGCTAATAGGTGGCAGCACCTGCGCCTCAAACTCATTAGCGAGGAAACTTGAAATGGTCGACGATTAAAATACCTAATGGGGTCATATCGAAACCAGTCACGGCATCGCGATTATTAGATCCAGCCGGTTACCGCAGAAGAGTTTCCAATTACATCGGTTTGTAAAGTAACAGAACGGTAACAAGGTAGAGGCAGATTGGAACGTAGACAGCGAGACAGATCAGTTGCTTTATTAATAACCGGCTTCGGTGACCATCACATATACTTAAAAAACACTACCATTGAGCAGTGTCTTTCACGAATATTTTGACATTCGAAATGATTATCAGTTTGTTGTCCACTAAGCTTACGCAATACCAATGATACAAATATCGATACGAAAACATCTGTCTAAATGTGATACGGTGACTATCAGCTATACTCGGTGCTCATGACGTCATCTTAGTTAGTCAGTGGTCATAGGCAATACGAAACTAGCTGTTTGACAGTAAAGGCTAAAGCGCCCATGTATCCATAAACGCACATGCATACTGTGTTTGTCGCAAATCACAAAATGTTGTCTTAAATGTTTTCAGATTTTGGATAAACTATAAAAATACTCGAAAATTTTGAATTTCGCGGGCTAGACAGGCGCCTTCACCTTAATCGTTGAACAGTTTGCCAAGTGATCATCATTATGAGCTGTCAACAAAGATAGCGAATAGGGGGGCAGATCAGATTTACGGTGGTAGAGCTAAACTGAGTTCAATTGACTAAACCTCATGTTGAGCCTGACTCAAGTAGCACCCTTATACAGAAGACCGGCGTGAATTAGCTATTATAGCTGCGTTTGGTACACACGGCTACATACCAAGCTATACATTCCGCATTGTATAGGCTTTTAGTTTTCACGAGACAGGCTTGTCCTAGTGTGGAAGCCACAGGTACCACCATCCTCTTTTCACTTTTATAACCATAGTTTATTTCGTTTATGTACCTACTAAAATATAAGTGAGTTGGAATTGATGGCAAATAAATTTTATTATTTATTATTATTATTAATAAGAGGTCAGCTTATACTGGGAAATTATAACTTGATATTATGTAGCCATGCGTACGATGAATGAAAGTGCCGGAAGCCCAACCACCCCATCCCAATCATGACGTAGGTGTATCTACGGTAGTTAAGTTACTAAAATAAAACAAACTATCCTTTTAGTAAAAACAGTTGCAAATAAATTACTTTGAAATACACAACGTAAGAATGGAACGCTTATTCTAAGAACTCTACAAAAGGAACAGAAGACAATTGTGTGGAGAGCAATGTTTAAGGCTTGTGTAGACTTATCAAGTCGTGACGTCACTCTTAGAGGCTTTGCGCTAATAGCATAGCTCATTATGCCAGACTGCAGATTTTAAAAAGACAAATAGCAAGAAAACGTATGAATGTTGAAGTAAAGAAGAAAAATAAAATTTACATGCCTGAAACATTACATTATTCTATGCTCTTGGTAATTATACACGTTTTAACTGTAGCCAAGGGATTTTATTCTCAAAATCTAGGTAATTAAGGACTCATATTATAAATTGCTCCGTCCGTTTTCAGTCTGACTATCAACATCCGTTCAACTTATCTCCCAATTTCTGTCTACACTTTTCTCTCCTCTGAGGGTTGGACTTATTCTGACAGATGTACTTAGCTGGTTATAAATGAAAGATATAAATACCAATCATTATTCAAAACATTCAGTTACAGAAAAATTCAAATATATATTATAAAATAGTTCAAAGAGCGAATACAAAATGATTTGCCTTCAACGTACAATGTATAGATAACATCTAGACAAGTATTCTCCAGTTAGCGTTAATGAGCTCGGTCATTACAGCGCGTGCGTGCCTCGGAAACTGTCTTCACACTACCAGGGCCCTAACCACGCTAGCTACTCAAATCGTAATAGAAAAGCAAACGCTCGCGATTACGTTTCAAACGCTCCGCTTTTGACGTTTTGCTGACACGAGCTTCACGATTTCTACTGACATTGATATGGTATGGTGTCAGCAAAAATGTCAAAAACGGTTTGAAACGTAATCGAATCGCGAACGTTTGCTTTTCTATTACTATTTGAGTAGCTAGCGTGGTTAGGGCCCAGTAAACATATAGGTTCTGAGGGCATGAATATTAGCGCGTCATAAACGCTGACATAATAGGTAACCGTAGCTTCTTTGGAGAAGACAAACATTTTGTTTCAAAAGGAAGGAAGTTACGTAACGTACGTGTCTATCTACCAGGAATAATAACATAACTCTAAATTGAAAATTTAAAAACCCCCGATGCGATGACCTTTCATCAAATGTATAATTTACCTAGTTCTTCTAAATAATGATGTTAGCGCGATTTGCGTAGCTCCTGTAGCTCAGTATCCATAGCTCATCTCGCAAATTCATCTGGTACAACTAGTTTCGATGCCAGATTATGAAAGCGCCATTAAAGCATTTGTTTTGGCTTCCTCATTTATAATCTAAGATGTACAATAATCAACAGAAAATCTGTGTAAAAGTATGAGACATTATTTTGTTATGACATTATAATAATTGACATTAGAATAGACATCGAATCTAAATATTAATGTCACGGAGGTTTAATTCCTAGTAGAATATTATCAATTATGATCCAATTTGATGTAATAACTCTGGTTGAGGTGGACGGGAGCAGCCCAGGGGAAGAATTTTTAAATAACACTAAAATTATTTTAAATTAGATTTGTTTTTTTATATTTTATGGCGGAGCAGCGCCTTCTAGAATTATTATAGCGTAATATTCCATGACCATTAACAAAACAAACAAAATTTAACGCATGTGCGTATCCATCATTTGAAACGTGACTTATGGAACGTCTTTAGTTCTTACACAAATCTCAATAAAAATGGATATTTTTTTTTTTTCATTACTCATACTCTGAAAGTAGGTCTGAAGTTGCCTGAGAAGCGGGTTGAAAGTAATACTTTTCAGGCCCGGGAGTTTCGCTTTCAACTGACAGCTGTCAAATTATATAAAAAAAAACTAGTTCCATTTTCACATTTCTATGGAACCATGTTCAAACTTTTTCTACAGTCACTCAATTACAGCACGATGTAAAATTGAAATAACATAAAGTTAAGTATTAATTCAAGAATATATTTTTTTAAATGACTTAATTATAATTTAGTTTCAACAATTTCTTTAAAATAACATAGATTTGGGCAAAATATTTAAAGATGAAAATGAAAAATAATGGCTAAATAATGAAGTTGGCCGGCCAACGAAAAAAAAAAACAAAATAGGCGGCAATCCGATTTTTTTTTCGAGTGGTAGAGTATTGTTTATACTTCCTTGTATTATTACTTTAGCCAATTCCTGTTTTTATTTTTATTTTCCTTGTATTCGTAATGAAAAGCACAGTGTTTACCTCGGGTGAAAGACTTATTTTGTCCCGAGACGGGGTTTGGCGCCCGAGCGTAGCGAGGGCGCTAATAGTTCGAAAAAAAATCGGATTGCCGACTATTTTGTTTTTTTTTTCCGTTGGCCGGCCAACTTCATTATTTAGCCATTATTTTTCATTTTCATCTTTAAATATTTTGCCCAAATCTATGTTATTTTAAAGAAATTGTTGAAACTAAATTATAATTAAGTCATTTAAAAAAATATATTCTTGAATTAATACTTAACTTTATGTTATTTCAATTTTACATCGTGCTGTAATTGAGTGACTGTAGAAAAAGTTTGAACATGGTTCCATAGAAATGTGAAAATGGAACTAGTTTTCTTTTTTATAATTTGACAGCTGTCAGTTGAAAGCGAAACTCCCGGGCCTGAAAAGTATTACTTTCAACCCGCTTCTCAGGCAACTTCAGACCTACTTTCAGAGTATGAGTAATGAAAAAATTTTTTTTCCATTTTTATTGAGATTTGTGTAAGAACTAAAGACGTTCCATAAGTCACGTTTCAAATGATGGATACGCACATGCGTTAAATTTTGTTTGTTTTGTTAATTGTCATGGAATATTACGCTCGTAACTTTCACCACTCATGTAACAATGTACTATTTTTTCAGAATCAGGGAAACTTTTCAAATTTATAATATTATAAAAAGCCAGTTCAGACTATTACGATCATTTAAAACTATAATAAATCTTAATCCAATCATCTCAAATTTCGAATGGATTCGAGCCGTGGGAATTGGTTTTAGCCGTGAATGTGGCTTTTTTAACCTACAAAAGAGCTGATGATCTTCAAACGGCTGAACCGATTTTCATGAAACATAGCTAAGAACACTCTCGATCAGAATACCTATCTAACAAAAAAAACAAAATTGAAATCCGTTCACCAGCTTGGGCGCTACGTTGCCACAGACAGACACACAGATACACATGTTAAACTTATAACACCCCTCGTTTTTCGTCGGGGGTTAAAAATGAGAGTGCACAATATATTTATTACACATAGATGGCGCTGTGTGATCCTGAAACACGCTATTAGATTTTGTAATCAACTACATAATGGCATATAACATGGTGATTCGGGGAATCGGTGTCAGTTGAAAATAAGCGCTGAAGTTTAATTTAAAATCAAAACATTAATGATATCAAAACATCTCGTTCAAACATTGTTAATTGATACATAAATGTCAATTAAACTTTATTAAAGCAAACGCGAGAGTTTTATTGAGTTTAAACCGTGGATTCGTGTTTAAATAATTACTCAGCTTAAATATAATAATAATAATAATCAGCTGAATAATAATCAGAGTCTTAAAGATGTATAATTAGTCTTCACATTATCTTATAAATAATACATCTTTAAGAATTGTTTTATTTTTTATGTCTGACGCAGTTTTATCATACTATAATAATCATACTAATATTATAAAGAGGAAAACTTTGTTTGTTTGATTGTAATGAATAGGCTCCGAAACTACTGAACCGATTTGAAAAATTCTTTCACTGTTGGGAAGCTACACTATCCCCGGGTGACATAGGCTATAATATATTTTCAAAAAAAATTGGGATCCTTACTAAAACTCGAATAATGTAACCGCAATGTACCCGTGCGAAGCCGGGGCGGGCCGCTAGTAATAAGATATAATTATAGTTAGGTAGGTATACTTATTGCAGAGGGAAAACATTTCATCAAACAAAAAAGTTTGAAAATGTATTTGGCTACCGATTAAAAGTAAAATGGGTGCCTTAGAATATTATAATGAGATAGGTATAACGCGAAAGCCCGCGGGGCTGCGGATTAATCACCAGATGTTTAAAAATTCAGATGATCCGTTGTACTTAAGTAGCTACTTTCAAGATTCAGACGGAAAATATAAATTCATATTTAAAAAGTTCATTTAAGACAATTATTTATTTTTGATTATATCATAGAATGTCTGTCAAGAATATTCTATATTAATTATAAGATATTGAAAAGTGATAAATTGGACAATAACCTTGTAACGTATGTATGAACAGATTTTATATTGAAAACAATAAATCATATTGAAAAGCTTTATTTCGTTATCTCTACGACTATTACATTTGTGTAGTTAAGTATTATATCTACAATAAATATTTCTCAATTTAATATGTCATATTATGGATCTACAATATAAAATTTGACGTATCAGCTTTGAAAATGTATTGCCGTATGACATTTTGTCTCTACCGATCTCTACATGTTCATCTCTACAGATCCAACCCTCCATCCTCGATCGGCAAGTGTGCATGATGCGCGTAACGAACCCCTCGATGCATCCTTTATCCCCTGAATAAAAATAAAACACCATGTATACAATCAGTTGTACCTACCTGTAAACGCGTCTACCACACATCACACTGCCTTTCGAACAACTGAAAACATTTTTACATTGTCTGTAGGGTGAATATACAGCGAATCTTTTGTACTGAAGTCTGGTTCTAATGTAGGTATTAAGGATTCTAAGGATAAGAACGTTGTGATATTGTATGTTCTACTCCCCTTCAGACCGGCAAGGTGCGAGCAATGCCTTTGGTGTTGCAAAGACTTATAATAGATCAAGGCCCGTATTAGGTATAAATAGATCTCAAGTCTGAAAGTGATCTCGAGTACGCCTTTGACATGTCACTTTGTACTGGAATGACATAAGAATGACATTCAGATCGCTCTTAGACTCGAGATCGATTTATTAATACGCGGCTGAGGTAACTACTTATCTTAAGGAAGTAATTATTTTTATATTTATTTATTTTTATAACATCAATAATACAAATTATATTTAATAAAATTAAAATGAACATAAAATAAAATAAAACCTACCCCTAATCAAACAAATCCCGTCCGCGTGGCATGGTGGCAAGAATACTGGCTGCATTTCCTCGCTGTATTGACAAGCTAATTTTTTGAGCAAGGAAAGAGCCAGCCCTCTTGTCACCTGTGGCGGTAACCAGTCTGGGGGTGATTTTGTTAAATAGCACTATGACTCCATGGGCCAAGCGTCTCCACGGCAAACGGCACGAACACATAGTTGGTATCATAAGGTTAGTCGTACACTTGTTTGCAAGCTTTGTCCAGATCCCTTTGTTTTACCGACCCTTTGAAAACCGTGTATCTAACACGGTTTTTTTTTGTAGCCTATTTTATGTCGCTCAGCTGGGCAAAGGACTCCCCTTTTTTGCCATAAGTCCCTATCTTCGGCTTGTTGTGACCACGATTTACCCGCAAAGGTGTTCAAATCGTCGCACCATCTTCGCCTTGGTCTGCCGCGACGTCGGCGACCATCTTTGGGCGCCCAGGTAATAATACGATTTGCCCGATCCACTGATACATTTAAATATTCTCGACTAATAAGTATATCGAGGTTTTTTTTAAACTTCTCAATTAGTACGGATCCCTGGGTTCCGTTTTGTGGATTAACGAAGGCGCCACCTTCGCTAATTGCGGCCCATTAAAAAAAAATACGGTTCCCGCAATTAACCTACATCCATTCGAGGAGCTCTGTGTTTAAATATTGTAAGTACTACCTATTGTCATTTCTGCCTCGGAATGAGACCGTGAATTAAAGGTTTACATTCTCTTTGTATTCGCTCCTGTGAAATTAGGTACTTAAGACTTTGAATTTTACAAATGCGTTTTGCAGGAAAAAAGTGCTAATTTATAAGCTGCTCCAGAACAATGCCAATGGAGACGAAATATACTTATTTAAATTGATTTTAGTGATCCTAAACTGAATTCCGGTATTTTAGTGCCACGAAAAAGGGGGTGAAACTAAGTATAACCATTGTACTGGATGCATTCCCCCTAAATACGAGCCCTATTCCACTATGTAGGCATAGTGTATGTTGACAAACTTCGCATATTTTTTCGGAAGACAAGCAGATTTCCTCTCGATATTTGCCTTCACCGTTCAGAAACTGATAATCTTCGTTGAAATTGCAATACACACATGAAAATCTAAAATCCCAGATTTGCAATCCTGGGTTCGAATCGGTATGAGCATCACAATATCTTGTTTCCAAATGGTACGTAAAAGATCTAATAAAATAAACTAGGTTATAAAACCCATCCATTCATTTTTTGTTCTTCGCGATCTGACATTTCCTCAATTATCCGATCTATAAAACATACAAAGGCGTTTTTAATATCTCATTCTACACTTCACAAATACAGCTCCAGCAATGTATAAACAAATTGACTGTTTCTTAATCAACATTAAGTTTTGGAAGTACCTCGCAATTTGGCCGGACCCAAATGCCAGTCGATATTACCATTTCTATTGTAAAACATTTCTGTTTATCTTTCTCATTGCCTACATGACAATATTCACTATCAATTTTTATTTCTTGCCCAAGCAACTGGACATTTTTATTGAAGACCTCATTTTCTATTTCACGGAATTGGCGGTCTTGGCTAAAGCTTTAACTTTGTGGTTCATGCATAGCAGAGTTGTGGAGTTACTCAATATGTTGGAGAGTGACGTGTTTCAACCGGACTCAGCTGAAGGTTTGGCGATTATTGAAAAGGCTAAGAAATTCAACAAGCTTTACTGGAAAATTATGGCAGTCGTATCTATAATTTCACATTCCACTCACAGTTGTATACCTGTGCTAATGAATATAATATACTCAATCAAATTAGAACTACCCATTTGCAACTACAATTTTTTCTCTGAAGAGTTCAAAGAAAAGTATATTTACGTTTTTTATATTTATCAGAGTGTTGGTATGACCTTCCATATGTTGTATAATGTCAATATTGATTCGGTTTTCTTGGGTTTGATGGTATTAACTATAGCACAGTTGGATGTACTTGATGGAAAGCTAAGAAAAGTGACAGATCATAAAAATAATGGAGATGAAACTTCATTAGAAAGTATTGATAGAGAACAAAAAGCCATTATGAAAATAAACGATTGTATCAAACACTTTGATGAAATAAACAAGTAAGTAATATCATTTTCTTCTGACAATTAATTGCTATACTTTTTATTTGTACCGAGATTTAAATATAATGTTATGAATTGTAATTTTCAGGTTCTGCAACGTAATCCAAGACGTTTTCAGTATCTGTACGTTCACCCAGTTCAGCGTGGCATCTTTAATTATATGCATTTGTCTGTTTCGATTTACTTTGGTAATATTTGATTCCTTTATATAATATATATGTCGCGTCAGGCATGGCAGGGTACAACATCAGGTGGTCATTTTCTTCACTTTCCATTCTTATGGCCGCTACAGGGTTCTCCAGGTGACAAAGTCAAACAATTCACGAAACGTTCAAAATTTATTAAGACTTTATCTTTTAAATAACTTAGTAAGTAAGTAGCTATGCGGTCACAGACAAGTCCCTTGACACACGTCTTGCTTAGACCACGTTTAAAGAATAACTGTCCCAATATTCAAAGCAAGACTTATCACAAAGGCTTTGTCCAGGCGTCCCGGAAGTCAATGGCGACACCTGCGTTTCCGCGTTTATAACATACATTTTAAAACTCAGTCAAATCCGAACTTATATCTCTACGAATTACGCACCGGAAATAGTCTTAAAACTATTTACAATGTTTTGCAAACATCAAATGAGTGTCTCATTACACTTCCGTATTCAAAACCATTTTCTCAAACGGAAACAGCTATCCGGAAATTAATCCTTATTGCCGAGATAACAATCAAATGAACTCCTTATAGCATTAGACTATTGTCACATGAGATATAAACAAAGAATAGTAAGGATCAGAGTTTCCATATTGTCGTTCAATTTCCGACACGGCCATCATGACGTCTCACACGTCCTCGTGTGTAGTAACTACAAATAAGTATTTCATGACAGTAATTCGTTCGGCCATTCTGCCTAGAAGGCCTAATAAATTGAAGAACAAACAAAAAATGTGTAGTTACATTTCAAATCTAACCGTCAGATTCCAAAACAATTTAATCCACACACAAACGTCTAAAATCCTCGGCCTTTGTCTAAAGCCAGTCCATCGGCTTTTTATTTTTAACAGTCAATCAATCTCATGACTCAGTCCTTCGGTCATCACAGTCAGTCCTTCGATTGTGCGCGCATCTCGGTCCATCGGATGCAGTCTTGGCTCAGTCCTTCGGCCATCACAGTCAGTTCTTCGACTGTGCGGGCATCTCAGTCCATCGGGTGCATTCTTGCATTCTTGGCTCAGTCCTTCGGCCATCACAGTCAGTCCTTCGACTGCGCGCGCATCTCGGTCCATCGGATGCACCACCCTTAGTCAAACAGTCAACAGTCACGTCATCATCAGATTCTGACACATTCAAGTCCAACTCTTTGGGAATCTGATGATCAGCTACCTTTCTCACTCGATCATGAGGATACTCATAAGTTCTATATGAATTTAATGCTTTCAAAAGATACCTATCGCTTTCTACAACATCAACAATTTTAAGGGGACCTTGAAACTTAGTATCCAATTTAGTCTGAACTCGATTCATTTTCAATGACTACATAATCGCTCACAAATGACATGATAGTAATAATTAATGCATCAAGTAATGACAGCAACAGACATTACTAGCACTTCCTGCCAGTAAGCCCGATAATACAAGGGACCATAATACCAGTCCTCTCTGGTACGTGTGCCCAAGTCCAATATAAGTGGGCAGTAGCAGACCTTCTGACCGATAAGCCTCAGAAACAGAATAGACATTACCAGTTCTGTACACTGGTAAGATATAGCCGTACTTTGTGCAATAACTCACTAGTCTGTCCTGGGTGGGCCTTCACCCGCATCCTCTACGTCTAACTCTTCACTTAGTAAGTCTAGTTCACTCGGAACATGGTCTTGTGGCATCTTTCTGTATGCGATCGTGAACACACTTGTATGTCCTATAAAATCAGTGAACTTCAGTAACATAATCGGGTTAATACCGATCGGCCTTTCTGACCACATGTAAACTTTAAGGAAATATCCTGAATCCATCAAAAAGACAAAAATAGACATCTTGTAAATCATAGCTATGATATGTCAGTAACAGAATAATTATTATCATCGTCAACATTGACGTCCTCAGTAACATAACTGGACATTCAGGAATTTTTCTTACACGGTCATGAGCATATTTGTAAACTATTACTATTTCAAGATTTTAACAAATATCGGTCACCATTCAATAATTAAGTGTAAAGCAATATTATGGGAATCACAAAACTCTTTGAAGTGTTTGCTGGCATCTTCGAGAGTGCTGTGCAAGCATCCGGCGTCCACTCTCCACGCCACAGCACTACGTACCCGGTGGCGGCTGAGTCCTGTTGCCGTACGAACCAACGAGCAGTTCCAGCCCGTAGCAATGATGTTGTATTACGCATACAACCTTGTAAGGACCACGCGTGCCTTTCTGGAAAATAGAATTATTGAACATCTCGCCACAGTCACATACTATTGTTGAAGGTTTACCAAACCAAAACACTGAGCTAAAAAATACACGTTTCAACTCCTTGGCATCCTGCCTGTACATGGTGTACAGCAGATAGTACTTAGAGAACGCATCTATAACTGAAGAGGTATTTATAGCCGTTGGTTTCCAGCAAAGGTCCGATAGCATCAATGTGAAGTCCAATGGGTCAAAAATAGCTAATACAGGTTCGTTGGACTATGAATGACATAATCACAAGCAGTTTCCAGTACAGTACCCCATAAGAAACATTCACCTTTCCTCAGTAATTTTGTGATGCTGGCGGTTTTAGAAACGTACCCTGCGATGTACCGGCGAAAGTACCTTGCAAGTCCTAGTACCTGACGAACCTCCCTCGAGTTGGTGGGTTTGTGGATTTAACCAGAGCATTAATTTCTCCAGAGCTTGGCCGTAACTGACCATATCCATCAGTCGTGCCCAATACTTTGTTTACAAAATTGGGTTTCTTAGAACATTCCCATTTCTTAGACCAAACTTGCCGCATGGCACTTAATCCTTCCGTCGTTAGACTTAAGTGCTACTCATATCAAACCACAGATAGAACGAATTGTTTCCACGATACATTCTGCGCCCGTCGACGGCAAGGACGTTGACAGCGCTTCGCTGACCTCCCTCTTCAATGTTGGTCCCAGCGCCGGGGCGTTCTGTGTTGGCAGCACGTGATCTGCCCGGGTCGCCGTGAAGACCAGTGACGCACAAGGCGCCTGTGGTGTGTTTCGCACTGGAATAACAGGTTATGCCGGCCGCGTCGGTGATGGCGACCGCTCGCGTTAGCACAGTCAGTGAACATGCTTGGTGCCGACTTGGCAATACCAGCGGAAGTGTCCGCGGTGTTTCTCGTCGAGAGCATTGCCGTGGGCCTGACGAGGGCCACGCTTTGGCGATGATCATTTAAGATGTACCAGCCGTACTAACGACCGAGTCGCAGATCGCTCCTCCAACACTGAAAGTCCAACCAAGATCGCCTCCATTGTGCTCCACAACGCATCATCTGGAGAACAATCTTGTTATCTATGAGCCCGCTGATCTCGGCTACGGTAGCGGCTGCGATGGCCTGCCCGGTCAGAGATTACTCTAATAACGCCAGACTTATTTTTCTTAAATCAATTGTAAAACGATGACAGTGGGCGATTTAAGGACAGAGTCCAGGAAATTGTATCGGTACAACCGTACGATAATATCCGCCATACACAACACAATCAGATAGAAAACAACAGTTAGTATCGTTTACCCTCCAATCGGAATAAAATTATCACGCGCACCTGCATTTACACTCTCAATGCTGTAAAACATACCGCGTGTAACTTTTCTTTTTATAGAATCCGTGGCACCAGATAAACATGGTTCGACTCACCAGATTCTGCATCACGCGTACTTGTGACCGTCATTGTCATCCAGATTCGCCATGTGTTGCTGACGACCACACCGTCGATCCCGAAACGCTCGCTCGTAGCGTATGTAGTGACATAGCTCGCTTGCCACCGCACACGCGCAGCAACTCGCAACGCCCGGCGCTTGCCACGGCACCATGTACTTCGCAGCAGCTTGCGTAGTTTTACCATAACTGCCGCTGCCGACTGTGAACACTTTATAACGAACATTAGTTCATCAACATTTAACTGACATGGTATACGTAGTCGTTGATTAGCTAGGTCCTCTTGTCTGGCTTGGTTACTTCGAAGAAGTTCACGAGTCAATTGCTACATCGGTACCGTGATAATCACGTCGATCTCGGACACGCAAGCCATCTCGCAAAGTACGACGTCTATCGTTCGGATTGCGATCCGATCTGTCGTCACTGTGGTCGCGAGACGTTCGAGAAGTATGTTAAACTTAATTACGCGAATCACTCCTAAAAAGACGCCTCCGTGGACTAAGCGGCCTCGTACGTTTCATTATCACAGTTTAAACTTAGTGGCAGAGTGTACAGGGATTCATTATATATTGTCAACACCTTTTATAAAACCACCTACATTCTGAGCAAATAAATGATTATTATTATTATTATTATGTATTGGTTTTTTGTTTATATTTTTCTCCCACTTGAGGGGTTAAATAACTGACACACGGGCCTTGACCAAGTGTGCCAGCTAGCAGCTATAGTTAGGGTCTAAGATGATGAAGAGTTTTGGAGGAATTTGCGTGTGAGACGACAAGTATTAAGGATAACTGCTTTCTGCATGAGTGAGAAAGTGGATTTGGGCATTTGAAGTGTGTTGAGGCTAGTATGGAGGGTATTTGGGATGACACCTGTTGTGGAGATAACTATGGGTATAATTTTTACTGTATCTACTTGCCATTGTCTCTTTATTTCTGTAGCTAGGTCTATATATTTTGACATTTTCTCTGTGTGTGTAGTGAGGAGGTTGTGGGTGTTGCATACTGCTATGTCTATAATAAATACGGCTTTGTTAGTTTTGTCTAAAATTGTTATGTCCGGTCTGTTAAAGTGAATAGTTCTATCTGTTATTATGGTCCTATCCCAATAAACTTTGTATAAACTGTTCTCTAAAATTGTGCTCGGCTGATATTTATAATACGCAACTTTTTTTGGAATGAAAGAATATTTGTGGGCTATATTTTGGTGTACTATTGCTGCTACTTGGCCATGTCTATGTTTATAATCGGTTTGGACTATAGATTTACAAGCACCGGTAATATGTTGGATCGTTTCAGAACTACTATGGCATCGTCTACATAAGTCAGTTGCGAGGTTTGGTATTCTGATGATGTGCTTTTGATAGTTACGGGTGTCCATTACTTGATCCTGAATAGCGATCATAAAAGCCATTATTATTATTATTAAATCTGCAATTAAACACACACCAAATAACAAAAATAAAGTAAGCAGTAATCGTAAGCAAAACAACATTCAAATTCGAATGTTAACAGTCTTGTTGACAACTAATTTACAGATATTTAGTGCAATTTTAATTAACGTTATTGTGGGTATACGTTACTGTGGGCTTTTGAATCCTTTATCCCACTTCTGATGTCGCGTCAGGCATGGCAGGGTACAACGTCAGGTGGTCATTTTCTTCACTTTCCATTCTTATGGCCGCTACAGGGTTCTCCAGGTGACAAAGTCAAACAATTCACGAAACGTTCAAAATTTATTAAGACTATCTTTTAAATAACTTAGTAAGTAAGTAGCTATGCGGTCACAGACAAGTCCCTTGACACACGTCTTGCTTTGACCACGTTTAAAGAATAACTGTCCCAATATTCAAAGCAAGACTTATCACAAAGGCTTTGTCCAGGCGTCCCGGAAGTCAATGGCGACACCTGCGTTTCCGCGTTTATAACAGACATTTTAAAACTCAGTCAAATCCGAACTTATATCTCTACGAATTACGCACCGGAAATAGTCTTAAAACTATTTACAATGTTTTGCAAACATCAAATGGGTGTTTTATTACACTTCCGTATTCAAAACCATTTTCTCAAACGGAAACAGCTATCCGGAAATTAATCCTTATTGCCGAGATAACAATCAAATGAACTCCTTATAGCATTAGACTATTGTCACATGAGATATAAACAAAGAATAGTTAGGATCAGAGTTTCCATATTGTCGTTCAATTTCCGACATATATACATATCGTCACATTAGATTTGCGTTGAGGTATTCCTCGAACGCCCCAATTTAATGCTTAAAGCCGACCTTGTTGATTGCAGCTATGTACGGCGGGCAAATAAACATTTGCATCTTTGTTTTTGTATTTTAGTGTTTATTATTATGTTTTTATATCAAGAAATTACCGGTTTCTATTTTAAGTACCTTGTTATGATGTATTTGATTTACCAATTAATCGATTTATTATTAGTTTTTTAGAAGACTAGACTTTTTACAAGACTATTTTTGTCCATTTACGGCACACATAGCATTGTTTAGGTTGAGATCATGCGATTGCATGGTGTGTTTATCTGGGGATATTTTGGACTAACGATAGCCGGATAAAAAAATAACTATTTCCATCCAATTTGGATATCCATCCAAATTGTCTGAAGATGTATGTACTTGCCGTTTTGATTCATACTTATATACTTATTGTTATTTTTTAGCCAGCACCAATGCAGTACTACATATTTCTGGGAAGCTACACTTTTATAATGATGATTCAAATACTGTTACCATGCTTTTTGGGGACCAGGATCATGGACAAGGTAAGGTAGCTCGTGTGGTGCACTTAACCCTACCAGAGTATCCCCACTGGTAAGGATCTTTAGGCCTAATTACAGCGTAAACTTTCCTACGAGACTTGATACTTAGTAGAGGTGAAATTAAGACCATTTTAACTTGCAGAGTAACCAACTCTCTTTTGCTATTTACAACTGTGATTGGACACCTCGCTCTCGGCGGTTTAAGAGCAATTTGCGTCTTTTTGTTGAGAGAGCTAACAAGCCACTATCAATCAATTGCGGAAAGATGTTCCTCCTGTCACTCACCACTTTTACTTCGGTTAGTAAGCGTTTGATAAGTAAAACCTATTCTTATTTTGATATTCGGATTATTTGGATGATAGATCAGCTTGGGACTGAGCAGCTCATATCTCGATAGGTAATAATAATGTGATAAAAGCGTAGCGTGTCTTGCCCTACTAGTCCGAAATAATAATGTAATCTTAAAAGGCAACACACTGGAGCTTTTATATTTATAATATATTAATCTACTACCCTTTGTAATTATTCACTATATAAGCAATCGGCGATAAAAAAAAGAAATATGTATAACAAAATGTAAAAAGACAAGCCCGCTGAGTTTCTTGCTGGATCTTTTCATTCAAGGTAGCGTTCCGATCCGGTAGTAGATATAAGAAAATAGTGTAAAATTAACAATTTGTAAGTGCCCCCGTAGGCTTAAACAAAATAAACGCTTTGAATTTGAATATAACTGATATTTATTTATTTATTTATTTTCTCAATACATACAAATATCTATACAGGCTGACCCAATGCGATATTGTTGCAAACTTAAAAATAATTTAACTGTTTTTATTTAACATAGCAAATTCTATATTCTAATATTTCCTTATACTGTATGTAACACAAATGTCATTGTTTATTTCAGATAATTAATTCCGCTTACTCGTTCTTTACGCTCCTTCAGCATATGCAGTCTCGAGAATAGTAAACATTCATTCTATTTTTGTAATTCTATAATGTTTAAAATATTTATAATTATATATCTTCATCTTTTTAAAATACTAAACAAAGTAATTGTGATAATTTGTGGCAATAAAAAAAAAAATATATAATATAAAACTCTTAATAATCAAAATTGATTAAACTTAATTTAAGTATTCCAGACTGAGCGCATCTTTAAATAATTTTCTCGTATGATTGATTGTGCTTTCAAAATAGTTAATGCACTCTAATTATGTGTACTCACTCACTTTAAAACAAATTAATGGGTAAATTTGTTGTTATTAAATCTCACTGAAACTAATTGTTTTTAATTATCACACAATACAAAAGCAATATTCATTAGTTTCAATTATTAAGGTGTTTAACGAACTTGAAACTAATAACTATCTTGAGACAAGTCAAATAATTTTTGCAATATTTCGTGTAAGAATAAAAATACCTGAATGGTTAGTTCTATGTAAAAAAATGCTAGATACTTACACCCACAGATATAGCAGATATAGATTTACATAGATAACGCAAATGTATGTACTTAGCGTGTCCGAAAACCCCGACCAAGCGTCGAGGTTGATCGCCGATAACTTACAGTCCTCGCGACTACAGATATAAAAATATGAGTATGAGCGTGATAATCACTTGAGATAATCGTAGCGGGCGCGGGAGGGGCATCGGCGCGGCGGCGTCGGTGTCTTTGAAGCGGTTTGGATTTCCCGTCACTAATGACGTCACAGTAGGTGTTAAAAATTCGGCACGTTTGGTTTCAATACAAATCGTGATACTTGCGTTATCTATGTAAATCTATATCTGTGCTTACACCCTTATTCACAAAGCAATACAATGAAGTTTCATAACATACTCGAGAGTACAGAAACATTAAGAAATGTTGAACTGTATACGAGTAGTGTTGCTTCTATGAACGGACATTCACATGAATAAGCCATTTTCATTAGAGATTTTTGAAAGATACTGGCCGCCTTTTACATCTGGTTACAGCAAAATGTATAGAAATTATATTACTGCTTACTTGAGTCTGTGAATACGGCTGACAGTTTATCTGAAATAAATTACAGACTCAAAGTTAGACAGTCTTCTTGGAATAATAGTATGTGGGAGTACTTAGTTACTGCCTGTAAATAAGTTTAAAAGACCGAATGTTTCATGACTCATTGTCTTTGTAATATCTAAAGGTCAAAATAATAAGTTGCTGTGCGAGAATATTGTTTAAAACATTTTACTTTAAAATTAAAGTCAAGACAGTGGGTAAGAGAAATAAAACCTAGAGTACAAATAGGGCTGTACCCCAATTAAGTAGATACTTTTATTACAAAGCGGATATTGGAACTTGTGACCGTTAAGTTCTAGTGTCTGATTGAATGCACCGGTGCCAATACTTTCTTTCATGATCACCTATTATGTTACACTTTATCACAACCCTATTTTATAAGTGAGAACTATCATTCTGACGTTTGAGCTGTAATGGCGCCCAACATGGGACTGATTACCAGAGTTATTAAATAAATAAAGCGCGATGTATATTATGTACCTATTATAAAATTCAGCATCCCACCTTGGTAATTAGAACGATTTCCTGGATCATTTCATGGATGGACGAGCGTATCCACACTAATTGCATCTCGTTTAAAAAGCACGCCTGCAATTAACCTACATATCCATACGGCACATAAATATTGAAATAAGTCTTTGAAACCAAGCTACGAATTAATTCCTAGAGGTTGTTAATTTACTTTGAAATTACTGCAGAATTAGTAGTTTACCTAAATACAACTAGAACGTACGCTGCAATTGAAAGGTCAGTTCCTACTAATTATTTGCTTTTCGGTACTAGCGCTAATCACAAGCCTGCAAGCCTTTGTGACCTCAAACTATTTAAGACCGGTGCTAACTGTCACATACAATAGTTTGAAAGTTCGTCTTCAGTGCACAACTTGCAAAAATATTTAGTTAAGCCTAATAACTTCGCTGAGTCCAACTCTGAAATGAAATTATATCAGATAGATTGTTTTAGAAGGCACTTCAAGTTTTTCAAAGTCCTCGGAATTTGGCCCAGTGGGAACCCTAGTTGGTGGTACACCTATTATTCTAGTGCCTTTGTCTTTATATTTATTATCCTGTTCCTCATAATCTACTCTGTCAACTTCTTCTTCTTACCACCACAGTTAGAAATATATGCGGACGAAATGATATTTTATATCACAGATTTATCAGTACTGTGCAAAGTCCTTGCCGTCATTTTCATGAGGAATAAAATTAAGAGCATACTTATGATTCTGGAAAGTGAAATATTTCATTCAAATACCGATGATGGACTTAAGATAATAGAAGATGCGAAGAAAAGAGCCTTGGTGTACTGGAAAATAACCGCTGGTATATCTTATGTTGCTAATACAGCAAATATTTTAGGTCCGATACTAATGCATGTAATATTTTCAATAGAACTTCAGTACCCTGTGTGTAATTACGCATTTATCCCAGAGAGTTACAAAAAGCTTTCGTACTTTGCGTATGTATACCAATCCTTATGTATAACATCTCATATGTTTTACAACGTGAATTTTGATACATTTCTTTTGGGTGTAATTTTTCTTGCGATAGCCCAGTTGGACGTTCTCAATGGAAATCTAAGGAATGTTACAGATAAATGTAACAATTATTATGTCAGCAATGACCGAGAACGTATTGCTATGTTAGAAATAAACAAATGTATTAAGCACTTTGACGAAATTGACAAGTAAGTAGTAGTAAATCTGTTTCAAGTCTGAGAGCGAACTTGGAACTGTCATTCTTATGTCATATCAGTACAAATTGTCACGTCAAAAGGGTACTCAATACTGCTCTCAGACTTGAGATAAATTTATCGATAGGGGCTAAAAAACGATAATTAAATTTTAAGATACCTGACTTATTTCATCAGTAAATTTGTCTTCCAGATTTTGCAAGCTAATACAAGAGACATTCGGTATAATTTTATTTGTGGAATTTAGCTTGGGGTCCGGCAGGCTCTGCGCTTGTCTCTTTAGATTCACACTGGTAAAGGACTTTAATGCTTATTATAAAATAGACAAAGTTTATATTGTGATAATTACGTATTTTTTCAATTTTACAGCCTGGCCCTACACCATTTTTTATATTTTTATCCCTGTATATGACTATTATGATCCTCCAGATAATGGTGCCATGTTGGTTTGGTACACGTATTATTGAAAAGGTAAGTTTTTTAACTATATTTGTTGTCGATTGTCGATACATGTAATATGTAGCATATCTGAAATCAAAGCAGTGACGTCATCAAAGGTGGTCTTGGCATTTTTTCTTAACTTTCCTGTATCTACTGATTTCTTTTTCAGAGTCAACAAATATCATTTGCAGTTTATAATTGTGATTGGACAACAAGGTCTCGACATTTCAAGAGCAATTTAAGACTATTGGTGGAAAGAGCTAACAAGCCTCTAACTATTACTGGCGGCAAGATGTTCCTTCTTTCACTAAGTACTTTCACTTCTGTGAGTCAATTCATTAATTAGTGAAGCAAGCTTACTACAATATAGTCTTCCCTAATACTTATAGCAATTTACTTTATTTTCGTTTCAGATTATAAATTCTGCTTATTCCTTTTTCACACTGTTCAGACACATGCAATCGCGTTAACAGTCTTTAAAATCGTATCAAGAGGATCGAGCCATTAATTTTCATTAGTTACATATGTTATGAAATAACGGGACTTTCATCAAACTTATTACTATGTTTATAAAGCCAAGTAAATGAACAACGTCTTGTAATTTATTTATGATTGATGAAGCGTTCGAGAATTAAGAAAATCCGGCCAAATTAAGCGAATATACTTTGCTAATTTGTTAACTTGTGAATCAAGAACGTTGTTAGCCTAATTAAATTAATTAACTTTACATGAGTTGTGAGAATTATAAATAAGTTTCTTAGTACTTTGTCATGGTGAACAAGATTTTAACGCGGACCTCTTAATTGAGAGTTAAGAACATACATGAATAAATAATTTATAATAAGTGACGACCGCTTGGCGCAGTGGTTCGAGCGTAGGCCGCTCGGCTCGCTGCACATGGTGGTTGCGGTGGTTGCAAATTTCGGAAATGATCTTTTCTCAATGTGCCCTGATCTGGGTGTCACTGGGATCGCCCCCAGTCCATTATACGGTGTATCAGTCTGGCATTTTTTTATTTAATAAATAGTCGTTTCTCAACAAACAAACATTATTTTTCACCACGTCTGCAAGGAACAAACGTCACATACAAGGTCCGAGGACAATGGTCCCGTTCTCATTTGTTCATCTGTTACTCGGTGGCGGTAATAAGGCGTGTTTTTGCGTGAACATAGCGAAAAAGGAAACAATGATTTTGCTCCTGACTAGATAAATAAGATGTCCGCTGTTGACGAGGGTACCATTACAGTTTTTATGGATTCTTTCAGTGGGTGTAGCTGGTCCGTTTCCCACCTGGATCTCTTTGTTCAGGCTTCTGAATACATTGTTAATGTGACGAAAAATTATATCGCGCATCGATTTGGCATTGCAAAGTGGCCCTTTGGGATTACTGACCTATTTCTTTAAATAAATAAATATCGCCCGACTGATACACCAAATGCATGTACCCAAACTAACCAATGCTTTTACTATGGGTACCGTACAATGGACTCGGGATGATCCCAGTGATACCCAGACCTGGGCAAGTTACGAAATGGCCATTTCTGAAATTTGCCCCGGCGGGAATCGAACCCGCAACCACCATGCAGAGTGAGCCGAGCGGCCTAAGCTCAAGCCGCTGCGCCAAGCGGTCGTCTATTTCTTTAGGCCTTTAGTTTGGTAATTAAGCAGAGTTGTGACCGTAAGTTTATCTTCTTGGTCAAAGGCATATAACCTAAGCCTTTGCATGTCTCGATTGCAGTTGAAAAGGTTATATGTGAAATGAATCAATACCTATTTGCAGTATTGTGACTGCTTATGAACAGGTCCGATGAAAAGCATATACTTATACCACATATTTGTTGACCTTCCTTAAAGGCGGCGACGGAGCCGCGTTCAAGATTAAGTAATCTAAATGACAAAGAATATTTTGTTTTGTTACTATAAGTTTTGTTATTTTAGCAAATATTATTATATATGTCATGTTATCACAAAATCTTAGTGAAATAAATACTAATAAGGGATAGTGAACTACAAAAATCATTTGATGTCCTATTTTGTATCTCACTGTACTTACCTACCAGTGAAAGTTGATCCAAAATATCTCCAACATATTTGTCATAATAAATATTCCCTAGCATAATAATTACAATCGGTACAATGGCAATACGTCCATTTGTTTCCATCGATGAAAAATGAGTAAAAATTGCGCTCGCACACGTCCTTCCGTCGGCGAGCAAACGATGATTTACTGGCGATCCCCGGATTTATAGACCAACCCCCCGCCCCTCCACCCGTTGACTTCAATGAATAATAAATTGAAGATCTTTTTCGATATTATTGATACTTCGGGTTTCTTCCCGTGATCTATGTTCGGGTGAGAATTGAAACCCTTTTATTAAAACATATATTACAGGACGCGTCCCGGCTGTGACACTGAATAATACGCTCCTTGTTGCGACTATTCTTTGCGGGGTTCTCTCTTATTTCGGATTTTATTACTCTAGGATTATTTATGGCGGTGTCTGTGCGCTTCTGTTGATATTCCTTGGCCCATAAATCCTTTGACTTTATTATATTATCCCTAAGTGCACTCCTAATGGTGTGGACATGTGGAAGATATCCTAACCACCATTGTTACTGGGCCACCATTCTTTTGGTTACCATAAGAGTGCTGTAATTTTCTTAGCAGAAAATGATACCTCTGCCTTATTTTTTTCGTGTTATAAGAGGTGTTCTAGAAAAAACAATTACATAACAAAAAAAAAGAAATTAGCCATCGTCCCACTACTAGGCACAGGCCCCTCCTTATCCTAAGGGAGATTCTTAGCCTAGTGTGGGTTGGTAGATTTCACTAATTCTTTAGAAAATTTATAATATTTTCTAAGACATGCAGGTTTCCTCACAAAGTTATTCTTCGCTGTAAGCAAGTGATATTCTTATTCAAATTATGATTGGAACATAAATTTGTAAGCAGAGTTTGAACCATAGACCTTGTTTATGCAAGACGCATGCTTTTTTAACCAATCGGCTATCACTGCTTCAAGGAAGTAGGTACAATAGTTTCGCGGCTTTCAAAATTCCGACATCGTTAGTCGTCAGCGTTGAAGCTAAGGAGTTGAGTGTTTGAATTTGCCGAGCTAATTCCGAAGGGCGTACGAACCAGTTTGTCTTGCCGAATTCGTTGTCGGCAACCACAGACCAATAAGCTATAGACGCCGCAAAGCTGAACACAGCATATGTATGACCGTACCTGATATTTTCATTGCTCCATTCACGGCTCAACCTTGAACAAACCAATTAAAATTCGCGTCTTACCCGAAACTCCACCAACGTTTGACAATTGCACTCTCATACAATAGTAGACGTAGGCAGTGTCTTGACTTAAATGGTCTGTGTCGGCAACAGAGCAAAGACGTGCCCGCGACGACGGCAAAGCAAATATACGGTAGTGGGGTTAAAACTTGCGCCGCATGTAAAATTAGTTAAATAACCTCTCGAGAATCTTCACTCATGGAAACATGTCTTTGCTCTAAGCCCGAGCAAATTATACCAGGGAACTTGCACATTAAGCTCGCTCTCCGAATTAATCTACGTAGTGTGGCTAATTAAGAAAAAACATTGTTCGCGAACTCGAATTTATGTTTGTTTTCGTAACAAATTACGAATGCTTAGTTATTATTTAGTGCTTAGTCTGTATTAAAATATAGGTATTTCGTAACTGTGTACCCGCATTTTGGATGAAAATTGGCTGTTGCATTAACAAACAAATATATTTTGTTCGTATGTTATTTTGATAAGTTACTTTTAACTGAATGGCTTGTAATTACAGATACTCTTTAGGTAATTATTTACCCTGATTACAAAACGTTAACAAAAAATAAACCGAAATAATTATTTGTTACAGATTTTGATATTATTGAACTGCGTTACATTTCATTAAATAAACTATAATTATCTATGATTAAATGATACATTACAGTTTTTTTTCTCTCAATTTTTTATTGCTATGCTTTATTTATGTTACTTTATTTTTTGATATCTTTATACTCAGGCGTCGCAGGCCCATAGATACGTACATTATAAACTAACATACATGCTAATAATACAAATAATAACTAAACTACGGGTGGTGACGGCGGCAATTTCCCCTGAAAGCGCCTGAACACCAAATCCTTCGGCCAGTATTCTTCCTGCATGAAAGTTAACAGCCTGTCCGAGGGGACCTTAACCATAAACGCCTTGAAACTAGCGTTGTAACTAGAGTCCACCAGCTGAACTCTCCATGGGCATTGCTCTTTATTCTGATGTACTCAGCAATGCCCCCCGCTTTGATAGGTATAAGAAAACATTCGTAGAAGTAATAGGTACTTGCCTAAATTTATGTCACACGATTCGCATTCGATTACTAAAACCCCAAGTAATGTAACACCCAGACGATTTATTGACGTCGATTACCTCCAAACAAATTGCTTTGTCTCGTCGGCGAAGAAATAACGCGCTCACACGAGAAAAAATTGTGATCTTCACTTTTTCATACCACTTTACCCCAAATTAACGTAAAAGCAAAACTTTTTCATGAAATCATAATATGTTACACAACTGCGAGATACTTTTAGGTTTTCTTATTTAGTTTTTATATGTCTACCTAATATGCTTTTGTTTAGTCTAGTGTAATTGACTTTGTGTTATACTAACTTATTATTATATGTACATGCGTAGGCCATGCGTACACCTGTGTTATATAAAATTCCTACGCGTATTCTCCAATTAACTTTATCGTCATAGTTTGACAAGTCGTAGGCAATTGATTACATTTTCCTTTTTAATAATCTTAGATATTATAATTTACAATGTTTTAGAAAAAAAACGATGGTCGCAAAGAAGAAAGTAAATAATTTACTCATGAAATACAGTACAAATATTTTCTGTTTTTGGCTAATTCTTTCGGTACAGCTGGTTGGTAGCCAGGCTTCAAAGATCCATCATATTTTTATTCAGGTAGTACATCATATGAAGCATTTACTACGGCGCTATGCAAAATATGGCGCACTATTAAAAGAAGACTTTATATGAATCAGTAAACATTTGAATTCTCTTCAGCACGTCCATAATAGGACATACCACACATTTCCAGTATAAACCGCATACTCTAGAGTTGCCAACGAGTGGTAGATTTAAACGCAGATGCAGACGATGTTGTCATGTGCAAACATTGATTAGCAACGGACGGCTGCGGTACTGTGGCCGCGCTCCGACTGAACTCACTGCTGACGACTCTACTAGAGCTGAATACGTGGAAGTATGTCGTTTATGGAAGAACATAGCGCATAACGGCTGTAACATATTATTGTTGAGGAATAAAGAGTAATTATTCGATCTGGTTAATTAGATTATGTAGTTAATTATATTATTTAGTAGTGGTAGAATCGAGCGGTAGTCAGTAACAGTATCTAAATATATATAACTCAAAGGTGACTGACTGACTGACTGACATAGTGATCTATCAACGCACAGCCTAAACCACTGGACGGATCGGGCTGAAATTTGGCATGCAGGTAGATGTTATGACGTAGGCATCCGCTAAGAAAGGATTTTGATTAATTCTACCCCCAAGGGGATAAAATAGGGGATGAATAATCCCGAAATTTTTGTTAAGTTAAATTACACGCGGACGAAGCCGCGGGCACAGCTAGTAGCTCATATACAGGCTCCACACCACCCTCTCACAAAAGGTCGACGTGTAGCTATTATAGCAGTGTTTCACACGATGAGTGAGAGAGCCGTATGACCCCCCCCCCCCTCCATTTCCCTCCTCTGTCCCAGTCCCCTTTAGGCACGTAACATGTGAGCAATGCTTTTTGTACCTATTCAAATCTCTTTACTAGAGTAACTGCTTAAAAACAGATAAACAGAGAAACAGGGGTCGTACGTGACAGATATTTAATATTATAAGTATTTAAGAAATATAGTGATTGTATTCGCTAATAATATTTGTAGGGTAGTTGCAATTTGATTTGCTTGAAAGTCAGCCAGAAAACAGATAATTAATAATAATATATACAGTGAATATATCCTAAAATTATTTAAGAGATTTTAGGATATTCAAAGGAAAGTTTTACACTTGATTTGAATATTTATTAAGTCATTTGATTATTACGTCATCAATAGTAACAAGCTGGCCGACTATAAAAACGAATCGAAGCGTTGGAAAAAGGGCATTTCGTATCCGACTGGCAGACAGAGCAGACGTAAGTGTTCTCTTGTATATTTATAGGTACCTACTAAGTTAAAGTATTGGTAAATTGTCATATAAATTTATATCGTAGATGGTTATTGAATCGCATTATTTTTTTATGTTAATACCATGTAACGGAAGTACTATGTATTTATCATGTAATCAATTTAGTTAAATTCAAATAAAACTATTTTTACGGATTATATCGCGTTTATTTTTACTTTTTATGTTCCCGACGTTTCGGCTGCTTTACAGCAGCCATGGTCACGGGGGGACTGAGGTGTTAGACGTCCTGATGTCATAGTTAGTAACTGAGTACCCTCATATTAAGTTGTTGTTTGCAATCTGTGAACATGTACAGGACCGCACCCGCCATTATATCAGATTTGATAAACCACAGATCCTCGCAAAAGAACACCGATTCCGACCAAGGATGATACGTGAGGCCATTGAAATTAAAAAACATCCAAATTTCAATAGGGAAGATGGCTGGGTGCTACCACCAACTTGGGATCCAGTAATTAATATAATTAAATCCAAAACCAAGTATACCATTGCAAGACCTCGAGACACTGTGAGCACTTTCTGCGTGGATCGGACCGCAAACAACAACTTAATATGAGGGTACCCAGTTACTAACTATGACATCAGGACGTCTAACACCTCAGTCCCCCCGTGACCATGGCTGCTGTAAAGCAGCCGAAACGTCGGGAACATAAAAAGTAAAAATAAACGCGATATAATCCGTAAAAATAGTTTTATTTCAATGTGTAGTATTCGCGTAAATATAAGAAATCAATATTAGTTAAATTCTTTATTGAAATTACATAAATATTACATATTGCCTAATAAGATATGTAAATAAATAATGGGTATATAAAGTTATGTCATCCTTTCATTACATTCCCTAAAACCAGATAAATTATTAGTTTAATCCTACAGTAATAACCATATCTATCGTTCTCCTCGTGTGGAATTTAGAGGTTCTAGTCTAAGTTAGCTGGTAATTAAGGGAAAATCTAACATACGCAATATTTTTTTAAAAAGTGAGTTTTTTATCACTATTGAAGTTTGTTATGTACGACCTGTGATGGCTTCCATATTCAATTTCAAATTATTCAAAAGATCATTGAAATCCTAGATTATATTATTTGCAGCGTTCCAACGGTACAGATTCAGAGGTGTGGTTCTAAAGCTAACTGGTCTCATGGGAGAGTGATCTAATTGTGACCAGACAATACATAAAGCCTTGGCTTTAATTTGCTATTATTATCGCTCGAATCAAAAGGACATAAGGACTAAAATCTTGTGCCTCTTCCAGTAACTATATAACCTCGATCCCATTTATCAGTTCCAATGATCGCCAGCCAGTCTACGCTAAAGGGAATGAGTTCTCTATTTATCTAAAGAGTCAACTAAACTCAGAGTGGGTTTGTTAGTTGTGGGAAATGCTTTAGATACTGATGTTAGTACTAGTTCCAATCAGAAAATTGGTAGCTGGTCTTTTGCCGTATTTCTTAGTCCTTTATTTTCGCCATTTGTTTTATAGTTTTCAAATATTATTGAAATTAAGTTCCTTTACGCAGCTTGCGGTAGGAGTTAAATGGCCGAAATCAGCACGCATGAAAAGCGTGATACGTAACTTTGTAACGCCCACTGTGAAAAAGTTCCCTAAAAATCAACTAGATGGCGTCAGTGAGTTTTGCAAGTGATTAGATGATGCGAGATCAACAAACCTTAACTCTGTGCATGACACTTATCAGATAACTTCATTCAAGACGGGGTACCCTGACTGCATAGTTTTGTTTTAGCATAACGCTTTTCAAACGTGATGACTTCTCCCATTTAACTACTGCTGCAAGCCGCGTAAAGAACCTATAATAATAATTAAAAAAAAAATTGCCCTTTTTGACGTCCCACTCCTGGGCACGGGCCTCCCCTTAACAAGAGGGGGATTCAGGCCATAATCCACCACGCTGGCCCAGTGTGGGTTGGCGGATTTCAATTGTCTTTCGAAAATTGGTTAAATCTGATTCGCACATAGATTTAGAAAAATCCAGAGGTTCGAGCCGAGGTTTGAACCCGAGACCTGGTAGCCCGCAAGATGCGTGCTTAACCAATCGGCTATCACTACTTCTTAAGAAACTACTTCCAAAAATAAAACAAACAAAGTCTACACTCTCCCAACACATGTTAGCTCAATATATCTAATATAAAAGTCGAGCGCGCGATATTCCCGCAGAGCTGTCCGCACAAGTCCATTTATTCAATGTTTAAAGGACACACGGTCTCTTGGAGCTGTTCACGGGAAGAAAGGCTTTGGGTTGATCCGTCCGACTAAAAGTTTTCAACAACAGTTCAAACATGCGGTGGGATATACAGCGTTCTCCTTTCTGTGCGGGGACGGGTCCGTCTTTGTCTTCGATGCATTAGAGCAATTGTTTTGTGTGCGCCCGATTCCTATGATACGTACACTTGTAATTATGGCAATGTTTTATTTAATTAACGGAAGAGGACGTGAAGTTTTATTGGCCTTGTCCTCTGTTTTTTTTAGTTGATTGGAGCCATTTTAAATTATTTTTATTGCAATAATAACCGTAGTTAATTATATATATATATATATACTAGCTGTGCCCGCCACTTCATCCGCGTGTAATTTAATTGACAAAGTTTCCTACAAACTTTCATCCCCTATTTTATCCCCTTGGGGGTAGAATTAATCAAAATCCTTTCTTAGCGGATGCCTACGTCATAACATCTACCTGCATGCCAAATTTCAGCCCGATCCGTCCAGTGGTTTGGGCTGTGCGTTGATAGTGATCTATCAACGCACAGCCCAAACCACTGGACAGTCAGTCAGTCACCTTTGAGTTATATATATATATAGATTTGATAGCTCCTGCAGTAAACATTGCAATGCATAAACGTTAGGCACCATTATATTCTGATATAAAAATAATATTTTGCTAGTAAGCCAGCAATAGTATAGCTTAAGTGGACAATAAATAACTGGTGTTTTAAAATAAGTTTCTTTAAATAAATATTTTTTGTTATTTGGAAAGAGGCTGTGTTTTAAATGCATTATCTACTTATCTTTTCACTGTGGTGGAGCCAAGCTTTAGTCAACTGTATACGTATACGATCAATAGCAGTGATAGCCGATTGGTTAAGCACGCGTCTTGCGGGCTACCAAGTCTCAAACCCCGGCTCGAACCTCTGGATTTTTCGAAATCTATGTGCGAATCATAATTTCTATATGATTATCACTTGCTTACGGTGAAGGAAAACATCGTGAGGAAACTGGCATATCTTAGAAGATTTAACCAATTTTCGAAAGACATGTGAAATCCGCCAACCCGCATTGGGCCAGCATGGTGGATTATGGCCTGAATCCCCCTCGTGTTGAGGGGAGGCCCGTGCCCAGGAGTGGGACGTCAAAAGGGCTAAAATTATGAATTATTATTATACGTATACGGGTTGGATTGACCAGGGTAATACCACCCTCTCACAAAAAATCGGCGTAAAGTTGTTATTATAGCGTGGTTTCGTACAATGAGTGAGAGAGCCGGAAATACAACCCCCCTTCTCCTCCCTTTGTTCCGCTTCCCATCGCGAAAACAACGTGCGAGCGATGCTATTCATGTTTTATCTCTATATATGCGATAATTTTGTTATGAGTCTCTACCAATATTTAACAAGAGACGTATTTGCAAATTTCACTGGTAATTAACTTGAATCATTCCATAAATTCGCAACGGACACCCCTCCACATAATTAACATTCACGGCGAAACTACGGACTAAATAAAAGGGGTCCAAAATATTTCGGGTCAAGTTAATTTGTAGGAAAATTGCAAGTTTAATTTCACCCTGTTAAGAGTCCATTTCGACTGTCCCAGCGTTCGGGTCTACTCTCTTCACAATTAATTTAGTATAAGGAAATCTCCATTCCGTGACAACGTCACGGCATTTACTTTTCTTGCACCGTGACTCCCATTTATTCAAAGGGACTGGAATGGTGTAATGAAATTGTTTTAAAAGGTCGTTTATGATTTAAGTATTTAAGACAGGATTATGTCATTGTTTGGTTTATTTCAATCATAATTAAACTGTTTTGATCATAAATATGTAAACCTTTATATTTTGTTATTAGAGTAGACGTCAGTAATTGGACATTTTGTAATCTAGACACACAATTTCTAATAGTATTTCGTTGTCTAGGTCCGTTACATAATTGTCTGAAGGCTGAGCTAAACCTAGACTTAACTACTATTGCCCATTTAAATGGAACTTCATTTAGTTTAATCTAAAAGCAGATATTGTTGAGGTTCATCATGATACCTAAGAGAAAATGATCCTTCACAATATCCGTATAAATTAGAACAATTTTATTTAAACTCTTGTTTGTTTTATTTTTTGGATTACATTGATGACGGCTCCGTAAGGTGATCGCTTGGTGCACTGCACCGGGTTTGATGGCCACAGAGGCAAGTTTTAGAAATGCTATTTTCATTACTTGCTGGTCTGTTAATAAAGGTGTTCCATCGTTGGTAGAGTGAGATGAGATGGGTTGCGTTGATCAACAGTTTCTATATAGAGCATCGTTCGATCGTGTATCGATCGAGGGTCGATTGATGTGGTAACACCGTAACACCTTAACTAGGATCATCTCCAGTCTATTGTACGGTATGAATAGTACTAGTGATGGCAAGTTTTGAAACTTGCAATTGGTGAGTTTCTGTAACGAGTAACGGGAGCGTCCAGACCATGCCAGCATCTCTAGCCAAAAGGATTATCTGCAAGCGTTTAAGCACTTTTAATCAGTCGATACCTAGATCACGTGACTTATGTAATTCTCATGTATTTGAGCGTCAGGATTCGTAGAAATGCTTGGAGTCAATGCTCTTGGATACTGGGGCAGCAGCCCCGCCAGAGGATGACGTCTGACTACGTATACAACATCATTCAGAGCAAGACAAATAAATTACCTAACACGGCTGCCTGGTCAGTGTGAACGTACCAATTTAATTTTATATTATTATAAGTTTGCGATTTTGACCAACAGCATCCGAGAATTCCCCTCGTTAATAATACATATAAAAGCCTAAAAGCTCTCTATTATTTTAATAGCCCATCATTTTCTCCTCACCCTCCTACTTCATGTTTGAAGAAACAGCGACCGCCACCAGTTTTATCGATAAAAAACCAGCCCTCGGGCAAGTTGACCTGTGTCGTTTTCCATTGGATAAGTGCGGCTGGCATCACCCGAGGGAGTGATTCATCACAGTCATGAGTAGCCGAGCATCCGAAACTATCCTCTCAAGACGGCTGTAGAGGAAGAATAATGTACTTGGAGCAGTGATATTTGTGTAAGTTTGTTGTTTTATTACCGTAAAAGTTGTGCATAACATAGTATGACTACTATACCAACTAAATTATAATATATCCTACTAATATTATAAATGCGAAAGTTTGTGAGTGTGGATGTATGTTTGTTACTCCTTCACGCAAAAAGTACAGAACGGATTTGGATGAAATTTGGAACACAGATAGTTTATAACTTGGATTAACACATAGAATACTTTATTTAAGTCTACGCGGACGAAGTCGCGGGCAGCAACTAAAATCGGTATAATTTCAAAATGAATAATCCATAAATAAAACAGTGTCGCCTTCAAAGTTTGAAAAGTTCAATGCACTAAGTCCAAGACTCTTCATAAGCTAATCGAATTGGTGGGATTTGTGGGCAATCTCACGTTTGGTTTCTACCCCCCCCCCCCCCCCCCAAGACCAAAGTTGGGTACGCCCATGATACACCCATTATATGGCGACAATTCCACGTTCACGAATTAGTCCACTTTTTATAAGGAACGAATTTGGAGATACGCTAGGGGCACTGTAAATATTTGCCATAATAAAGGATAAATTACTTAGCAGGCTTCAGCGTGCACCGTTTCGTTACGACAAACAAGTATAAGGTAATTAAATACATGGCATTGGTTTGGCTATAATGTTGTAAGTAGACGTGATTTATATGCGACTTTGTCAAGCAAAATATACAAATTTTATGGGTGAATTTATCCACAGATGTATCAGAAATAGTTGCATTAATTGCGAATTAAAAGCGTTGGACCGGTATTAGGTATGTGGGTCGTTCCGCCGTTTCGCGCAAATTCGAACCGTTCCGCGGAATAATAAAAAATTGTAGTTTTCATGTTTTTTTTGCTCATAATCGAATTTAATTCGTCACCTGAGTCATAAAAACTGGGAGGCACTTTTGTAAGTTATTTAATTACTGAGATATTTGCACTTGAAATTTTACGTATTTTACGTATGGATGGTGATGAAAAGTGTAATGGATTGTAATGATTTAGGACGGGGTTAATACACCAAACAAGTTATGAAATAGGCAGGAATTATAATTAATCATTTATTTTATTTATTTATTGATCAGATTTTTATTTTGATAAGACTGGAAGGCGGATTATAAAAAAAATACTATTATAAGGCTATGAAAATTAAATACAGACGGTACTTGTGCCATATTTAAATTAGGTCGCATTATTTATTTATTAATTATTATTTATTACACAGACCTTGTGGAAACACTATTATTGGATCAAGTATAATCAGCTCAGGTCCAATTACAACTGGTCTTCGGTCATCAATCAACTGTTACAGTCTCGCTTCTGTGGCAATCAGCCCATAAAGTTATTTCTGTCCATATGTGAAATTGATATTTTCTTTCAATTCCTCCTATTTTTAACCCCAGCGAAAAAAGAGGGGTCCTCTAAGTTTAACATGCGTATCTATGTGTCTGTCTATGGCATCGTAGCGCCCAAGCGGATGAACCGATTTTTATTTGTTTTTTTTTTGTTAGAAAGGTATTCTGATTGAGTGTTCTTAGCTATGTTTCATGAAAATCGATTCAGCTGTTTTAAAATTATCTACTCTTTTTTAATTTAAAAAGTCGTTGCTTTGGGGGTTTTTTTAAATTTAAAGTTATTTCCTTTAATTCAATTGGTGCAGGTTCTAAGACAATTTTATTTTCCCCCTGGACTCGTCGAGGGCCCAAACCTCGACGTCATTTGACACCATGGCTGATTCTAGCTTGCAGGAGTAATAGTGGGGAGTGTGTTGTGGGACTAATCCCATAACGAAATAGTTAGATTTTTACTTTTTCTTTTATTTTATTTTATGCTCGTATATCTTCAATACTCCGTAAACTTTTTTATTTTTATTACATTGGACTAAGGTAATCTTATACATACATTTGATTGCTTGGATCTGGACCTGTTTAAGCAAGCATAAAGGGATCTGGTTTACAATGCTCTAGATTTACAGGTTTTTCACGTAGGCGAGTTTTCCATTAAGATGTTCTCTATTTTTGTTCTCCCTTCCATTTTAAGTAGTTTAAGAGTAATTTTGACTACGTCTTCTTCGTTTTCACTGTAGGCATAATTTATTGAATTCTACACATCTTCTCGTTTCCAGATAAGTATATTTTTCTTTATTCATCGTTTTCTAGAGCATATTATAATCCAGATTATTTTTATATGAGCTTATTTTACGTAGCCAATCTTTTACCAATGTTTCTTCTTTTGTTACGAAAATGTTACGTCTTTTCGCCATTTGAATACCTACTGATAAAAATATATACAAATTCATTAAAATATTAACTAAACACTACTTATTTCTACATATTTAGTCCACCCAAAACTTTAAATCTCATAATATTAATAATACATTTTAAAATATTATAAAGACTATAACGAAATCGTTTTAAATGAAATAAAAATTCATTTCTCTCCAAAACAGTTCATTACCTTCCCGTAAAAAAATGGATGGTAAGGATGGTAATGAAAGAGCGATGAATGAGAAAATTTAACTTTTTCCTTGATAACTACATAATCGCACATATTAGTAAATATTTAAGAAAACACTTTCTAAGTAAATTAAAAAGGGAAACATTTTTTGATAAAAATATTTTTTATTTATTACAGTAGCTTGTAAAATCGAAGGAATGTAATGAGACGATTTATGGACGAAACACTAAAAACAATCGGAAGATCGTAAATAATTTTAACAGGGATTGATATAACATCCACCTCTCCCCGTTGCCATGCCAAGCTAATAAGTATAAACAGATTGTGACCTGAACTATAGTCGGGCACGTATAAATTTTATTTAAAATTATCGAATTTCTGAGTACGGATGGTAATGAAGTTTTTATCGTGACAAAAAGAAAAATATTTTTTTCTGTAATTATAATTGTGTTAAAAAATTATTGAAAATCCGCAATCAATACCTGATGATATAGGCTTTAATATTACGTATTAATTACAGCCAGCAATTTAAGTTTAAAGAAATTAACATTAAAAAACCAACCGAGGTACCCCGCTGGAAGCAGAGAGGAATGATTTTTCAGGCAGTTTTATTTATTTATTTTGAAAATTAACCAATTAAGCTGTAATATTAGAAATACTCCTTTTAGAATAATTAGGTTTTAACCTATTACGCAAATAATATTTTAAATTAAGTATTTTTTTCATGGGTAAATTAGCCTGGAATTGCTTTTGGTGCGAAACTACGGAATGACCCATGTAATTAAACAAAATTCAGCGCGCAAGGGCTAAAGGGTGTGAACACTAATAAATCCAATTTGAACAAGTTCATTACAGAACCGAAACGAATATTAACGGCTATGCTATTGTACGATTGCTAATAGCACGTACAGCTATTGAGATTATTATTATTAATGAGTTTTCGGCTTAAAGTGTGTATTTAATGAAAATGTTGTAAAAATAATTGAGCGTAGGTATTGGTGCTAGTTCTGTTGTTATCGTTGTGTTACGAAATTGTTACGTACAAACTTAACTGTACTTTGGGTCTATGTCACAATCCTCAGATAAAGTTTATTTTTACGGACATTTTATGGAAAATCTGTCAAAGCTGTCTTTATTTGGAGAAACTTAAATGTAATGAAACTACTAAAAATACGTGATAAAACAGAGTTATGGAAAATTTTACAGATAAAATGTAACATTTTAAATAAAACTGTATTTTATCTTGTAATTGGATGATAATACAATTCATTCACCATAGGTGCTCCTCGAAAGTGTTACAGGTATTTTCTTAGGGGCTTGTATTACATGGGTTATGGTGAAAGATATGTATAAAGGGAGTCTCACACAAGCGACGTCTTACACATTTTTTTTTACTGAACCTTGTTTATTATTCCAATACTCTATGTCTTTACCAAAGGTAAAACAAACGTCACCAAAGCCTTATATCGTAATGAAACCTGATTGGTTCGGCAAGCACACCTGGTGCCGACTGCCGACGCAATCTTTCCACCGCCTCGTTCAACAAAGGGGAGCGTAACTTATGTTAATGTAAATGTTATTCTTTTTTAAATCACACGGTCGCGGTATTGTTTATTGTGCCAAAACAAAGTGGTATGAATGTTCTTGTGAATAATTTTCTATGTCTGTATGTATTTTAAAGGTTGTATAATTGTGGTGTGGTAGTGTAAAGATACTATACCGAGCTAATTTACTACAGTTCATGTATGGGCTGTCATAACAGGGGTAGTCTCGGCCAGCAGAGTTTCTCTACTATATTATGCACTAGCGGCCCGCCCCGGCTTCGAGTTTTAGTAAGGATCCCTATATTTTTGAAAATATATTATACCCTATGTCACCCGGGGATAGTGTAGCTTCCCAACACTGAAAGAATTTTTCAAATCGGTTCAGTAGTTTCGGAGCCTATTCATTACAATCAAACAAACAAAGTTTTCCTCTTTATAATATTAGTATGATGTATTATACATATAAACCTTCCTCTTGAATCACTCTATCTATTAAAACCGCATCAAAATCCGTTGCGTAGTTTTAAAGATTTAAGCATACAGGGAAAGACAGACAACGAGAAGCGACTTTGTTTTATACTATGTAGTGATTACATGAACAAAGTGTATGGGTACTACAAACCATTTATTGTGTTCTTCGAGAAGTTTGGAATTATCATTTTATGGATTGATCGAGTAGGTATAGACAGTCGATAGTTCTAAGCAAAACAATTTATATGCTCATCCATATAAATAAAATAAAATAAATTACAGTAACAGCCATATTTACACACGTTTTCAAATATTGCAATTCATAAAACAGTAATCACGCGATCAATTTGGTATTCTGCATTCACAATCATTATGTACATACCTACAGCTAAACTAATTCGGTGTGCAAACAATTTCAGATTTAGTTTGTGATTTATTCGAAACGCACGTATAGTTTAATTAGATCGGTCCGGGCTGGCAAACCTGAATACAATTTACGTAATCAATGCGGCACGAATCAGTGGTATTGCTATTACATTGGTTGTAATAAATAATTAATTGGGTGTTTGCTTAAAACGAGCACATTTCATATCCAACCGTCTCTCGAACTACATCTAACGCTGGATGTGGCCCTAATTTGAAAATATATAACATAACTAGCTGACCCGGCAGAAGTTGTTTTGCCATATAAAAAAATAGATGTTGACCGATTCTCAGACCTACCCGATATGCACACACACAAAATTTCATGCAAATCGGTCGAGCCGTTTCGAAGGAGTATGGTAACATTGTGAAACGAGAATTTTATATATAAGATATATCATTGCAATTCAGGTACCCTACCTATATCTGTTCTGGTTACGAGTATCCTGCGATTTCTGTGAGAATATCTATCCTTAGGAGGGAGGCTTCATCTTTCGTCTCGTGATAAGCATTCTTCCTTTGAACCTTGAAAGACAATACTCATTGCTGTACGAGATAAATTACATTTAGAGTCAAAATAAACTACGCGTTTTGCATCCTTCATGCTTCATCATCTGCCTTACCTTTTCCCATTTTCTGGGGTCGGCGCAGTATGCCTTTTCCTTCCATTCATCGCGCTTTCCCGTCATACTCACATCCACTCCAACCTCGTTCATATCACTCTTGATGCAATCCATCCATCTTTTCTTGGGCCTTCCTCTCGCACTGTATCCATCCACATTCCTATTCATCACACCACACTATTTTAGTCACATGCTTCTCATCCCTTTCATCACATCACATGAATTAGTTATTGTACATGAACATGTACGATGAATGCATGTTCATGTACAGTAACTAAAAACGTAAAACGCTGAACAATTTTTTGTCTGACACTTAATGATAATTTTCATTAACTCCGAACTAAAGGAAAACTACCGACAGAGCGCATCGCAATCACGAGATTGCGTCATCGTTAAGCTCCCGTTTGGCATGTAACCGCATGCTGGAACATTATCTGAGGAAGGAAGACGTTAGACTAAGTCGTTAGCGGAGCCGCGCTGGGTAACGTGGCTATAAAGGCACTTAATATTCAACTATGTTGGATAGCAGAAAATTATAATTAAATTAATAATGTGGGCAAATAATGGAATGGGACATGTGAGGCTGTTCTAATGACAACGAAAAAGACTGTTCTCCACAGATATGGATTTACATAGATAACGCAAGTATCACGATTTGTATTGAAACCAAGCGTGCCGAATTTTTAACACTTACTGTGACGTCATTGGTGACGGGAAATCCAAACCGCTTCAAAGACACCGATGCCACCGATGCCCCTCCGTCCGCTACGATTCTCTCGAGTGATTATCTCGCTCATACTCATATTTTTATATCTGTAGTCGCGTGGACTGCAAGTTAAAGACGACCAACGTCGACGCTTGGTCAGGGTTTCGTACACGCGAAGTACATACATTTGCATTATCTATGTAAATCTATATCTGTGCTGTTATCATTAAAGCCCGTATTAAAAATCTAACTCAAGTCAGAGAGCGATCTTAAGTACGCTTCTGACATGTCATTTTGAACTGGTATGACATCAGAATGACATTTCCTATATCGGTCTCAGACTTGAGATCGATTTATTAATACGGCCCTAAGATTGTTTTGATATTTCTATGAGTTTTGTAAATATAGAGACAGTAATTAAAGTTAGTGGGCGCTATCCAACACGGTGGACAGACCTCATAAAATCCGTGACACACTCAACCGTGAACGACTGCTCTCACTTAGCCAAACATAGACCCACATGGAGACATATCGTACAAGCAGCGGTGGCACAAGAACCGACCGAAACATGACCACGACCGCTCTGACAAGAGTGCTACGACTTAGAAGAAGAAGAATTAAAAGTTTTAGTTCGATAGAAAATTCCGACTCTGTGGGTCCAAAATCATTAGTTGAAACCATGGTATAAGTTTTCGTTACGATGCCCCTTACACCCTGTGTAATATTTTTTGTAAATGATAGAGTCATAGATATTACTTATATGAGGTGTAATGTGTAATGTCTGTCTGTTTATTACTCTGGCTGTAAGCTATCATTAGGTCAGCATTTAAGTGTGTCAGTCACGTCAATCACTAGTGTAGATAAAAATGTAGAGGATTTAAAAATTGATTTCAACTTTTTATCTCACGTACAGCGAACTACGAAAACATTTTTTTTTGTTCACCTAAATTGGGTCACCGGAATTATTTAACACCACCGCATGCAGCAATTGTTGAACTGTCCGTTGGGGAATATTTATTGTATTTGAATCGCATCTGCGAATTGGTTTTCAGTTGGTCTGTGGGACGTAGCGATTTTCTTTTTTCCCCTGTAATAAATTGTATATAAAGGCGCCACGCACGCGAGTCACGCATAACATCTCATAGATTTATACCCCGCACTTCTGTCCAAATTTAGATTTAGTGTTATGTTTAGCTATAATTCAAGACAAAACTTAGGTGGGTTTTTCATCCACAGTGAGATATAGGATTAGGGGTCAGTGGTTATTAATATTTTATTCTGTGGAAAAGTTGTACAGCGTAGGTAATTCCCAACAGGCGTTGCGGATGTGGGGTGGCAAATTGTTGTAGTCTACTTATCGATTACATAAGGAAATTTCACCGTAGTGGAAAGTGTCTAGACATTTTTTTGAAAATTTACAATTATTTTCACTGATACGTAGTTGTTATTTATTGAGGGTATAAGTGCTACAAATTAAGACTACAATAAATCATCTCCTTTACAAGTATACTTATAAGAATATCAAAAGTGCGTATGGAATGGCAAGGATTTTGGAAGGTCTCATCCAAATACTATAATATAGAAATTTTATTATAAATAAAATATAATACTATAAGTGCTAGTTCACAGCCCAAATCAAACAAACTCTACGTAGATGTAAGTGGACGCGTCCAAAAATTGGTGCGTAGTTTCATATCCCGCACGTAATATCCAGCAATTATGCAGCTTTCCAGACAGACAGAGGGGCTTCATACATCAGCGTCTCGCGTGACGTCACTCATGCAGGGCCCAGACCACGCAACATATGAGTTTTACGTCATTTGGACAAATTTTTCAAAGCGGAGCAATTTCCCCGCGAAACGAACCGTTGGGTTCGCTAGGCTTATGGTTTAAAATGGGACATTTTATATTGTACCATTTTTGCACTAATACCTATACACACTACTTCCACTACTTACTAATTTTAGAGTAAAATATGCTTAAGGTGCAATTAATAGTGTCCAACCCATTTGATTACTTACCTATTCCTGAAAGTTATTAGGTACATAAAGTCCTTTAGACCTTCGCGTGGACAGTTAAGTGGTTGTTAAGGGTTATTAATGTACCATTTTAGTAGGTGGATACTGATGCCACAGTCTAGTAAATCATGCAGTCGTCCGATGACAGGCCGAAGACTGACTTACAAACATAATGCACACACCTAGTCACTAGGGAGACAATGAATTTTATGATTTTACTAGCTGTGCCCACAGACTTCGTCCGCGTAGTATTTAACGTAACAAAAATTTCGGGATTATCGGGATAAAAAAGTATCCTATATGTTAATACCGGTTATAAACTATCTGTGTTCCAAATTTCATCCAAATCCGTTCAGTATTTTTTGCGTGAAGGAGTAACAAACATACATACACACATACATACATACATACATCCACACTCACAAACTTTCACATTTATAATATTATAGTAGGATTAGGGCTAGGGAAGTACCAATCAACCTTTTTAAACGACCGCTTGGTGCAGTGGTTCGAGCGTAGGCTGCTCGGCTCACTGCACATCGTGGTTGCGGGTTCGATTCCCAGGTCTGGGTGTCACCGGGATCGCCCCCAGGCCATTGCACGGTACCCATAGTACAAGCGTTGCTTAGTTTGGGATCATACAGTTGGTGTGTCAGTCTGGCGATATTATATTGAACAAGTTGTCCTAAATTTTCGCCTAACGCAGTGCGCACCCCTACCGGCCCCAGTTCAAATAACCCTCGTAACTTTTCCACACAGTAACGGGCAACGCGATTATTCTCGAGAATGCGATTTTTTAACGGGTTTATTAAAACGAGTAGGTACATTTTAACTCTGAAAGTAATTTTTCGCGTTAACGCACGGGTGGGCGGAATAGGCACTTATTATGTGTAACTTGTTTGCGTCGAGTTAAAAAGACCAGTAATTATGTTGGAAATATTGGTTTTATGAGAAAAAAGTCGCGCTACTCTCTTTAAAATGGACTTAATATTTTTCCACAGTGTAAAAAAATATTTATGATTTATTAATGGTGAACAACTACTTATACTCTTATATTAATAATACCGAAACTAAAATTATCAAGCGTTCGATAAGCGCCAGAATGTTAGTACCCACAAACATGACTCTTCCATAATATATCCAAGAGAATTAGTATTCTGCCAAGCTTTACAAAGCTAGTCAGCATCCGAGACTGCCCTTGGGAGGCTTCGGTTTCCTCGCGTAGCTATGTGAAAAATTTAATTCATTGCCAGGAAATTTATATGCATACCGCGCTTGCACTCTATTAAGAATGCACTCTACCTCGCTTGGGGCTTACAAAATGATCAGTTTCATTTCATCCATCATGCCTATCGAGACCATCCATAGATTATACAAACGTACCTAGTTATCTAGGTAAGTACTTCAATTTGGAATGAGTGATTCAATTTTTATTATTACTAGCTGAGCCCACGACTCCGTCCGCGTGGAATTTAACTTAACCACTCCCGCTCCCGCGTTCTGAACCCGCGCGGCAGGACACATTGTATTTTTTTGTTTTTCTAAAATAAAAGTAGCGTAAGTTACTCCTTATAAGATCAGCTATCTGCCAGTGAAAGCCCCGTCAAAATCGGTCCAGCCGTTTCGGAGATTACCCGGAACAAACCCACAGACAGACGACAAATTTTTAAATCGCATTTTTGCTATAGGTGTCATGTCGTATATGTACTTTCATATGCATATAGTGAAAAGGTCTTATTTTGATATTACAAACAGACACTCCAATTTTATTTATTTGTTTAGATAATCAAGTGTATGTCAATTTTAATTTCATAATACACAGGGTTATTATTAGTTGCATTGCAGCTGCAAAATATCAAATAAAATGCAATAAATTTGACCCCCCCCCCCCCTGGACCTATGTTCCGCAAAATTAAGTACTTTTCGTGATACATTATGTATTTCGGTATTTGTATTTTTTTATAAAGATCCAAAAAACTAAATCGAATGACTTATAGAAGATAAAAAAACTAAATAAATCTGTTTTAATTCAATATAAACTCTTTTTTGACATCATAATTGAGGCGGCATTCATCATAAAATGTCCCAAACGACTATTCGTTAAGTTTATGACTAAATTTAGAATTATGTTAGTGATCAATTAGATCCTAACACTCCTTTACTCCTCTGTTACTTCAAGTGACATCTTCAACTTCCACAAACCAAATATTCCGTAAGCACAATCGGCATATTTCAAACAAACCTTAAGCCTTACCTACACCAGAGACGTTCCATCCGATCGCTTACAAAGTAAACGCCGGGTCTCCATGAAATATGCATTAAATATTTACACAGCCCGAGGCGAGCCATTCCCTTGAAGTTGAGTGAACCGAACAGATTTGCAATTCACCGAACATCCTCTTGGAAAAAAGAGCCACTGAACAAAAGACCGGGAAGTGGAGGAATCGAAATGAACCGCTAAATAGCAACCTACGATTGAGAGGTCGCCGGTGAGATGTTTCATTGTAGAAAGAAGATATTCGTTAGGATTTTTTACTACTTTCGTTTAGATTGCAGAATGCAGATTTCATCAGATAGTTGGTTTCGGTGGTACGGTGGTCTACCACCATACCAAAATGGACCCCAATTGGGTCTACAGTTCATATTAGGGCTGGTTTGACCGGTAGCACCACCCTTTCACAGTAGATAAATGGCGGAGGAGCCGGAAGCCCAATCCAATATCTTATATTGATGATCTCACGTATTTTTTTTTTACGTACCGGTAAAAAAAACTTTACCTGGAAAATGTTATTTTAAGTAGTTTTGGTGTAGGTATCAATCTAGACACGCAGTAGCGTGTCAAGCCAATATATTATATTACCTATACTATAGCACGGTCGCTGATCACAAGGAAATTCGTACAATGACCTGTTATTACCTGTCTTTGTCACTCTCCCGTAAATCTAATACGTCTCGCTCACACAGTTTCCGTGAACTGCGTGTGACCGGCAACTGGGTGAGCGAGACGTATTAGCTTTACGCGGGAGTGACAAAGACAGGTAATAACAGGTCATTATACGCATTTCCTTGTGATCAGCGACCGTGTCATTGCTGTTACCCGCGACTCGCCTTAGATGAAATAAATGTACCTAGCTTTACTTCTTCTTCTTCTTTCGGGGGTGCTCTTCTCCTAATATAGGTTGTCTAGCCTTAGTTAATCCTTATAAAATCAACTATCTACCAGTGAAAGTACCGCCAAAATCGGTGCAGCCGTTTGAAAAAATGAAATGAAAAATATTTATTCAGTACAGGGAACACATAAGGAAATATCAGCACATAATTATAAAATAAGTGAAATATATACACCTAAGGTCAGTAAGCTGCATTTCCTACAGTGTGAGCTGTACCGAAAGGCATTTGGCTCAGCATGTGCTGGAGGGGAACGAAATCTCCTCCATCGCTGATTTTCAGCCAAAGCCTCCTCATACCTTGTCTTGCATACCTACACCATTTGCTACCCAAATCACTAAGCTATTACAACAATATAAGTACTTATACGTAATAATAAATATAATACATATTTAAATAAATAAATAAATAAAAAAAAATCGGAAAAAGTTTCGGAGATTAGCCGGAATAATCAAACAGACGCTTGTACTATGGGTACCGTACAATGGACTGGGGGCGATCCCAGTGACACCCAGACCAGGGAAAATTACGAAAAGGCCATTTCCGAAATTTACCCTGACGGTAATCGAACCCGCAACCACCCGATGCAGTGCGCCGAGCGGCCTACGCTCGAACCACTGCGCCAAGCGGTCGTCAAAATTGTCCTATTATAATCTCTACCTATGTGAAGGAATCTACACCCCCATCTCTGCGTTAAAGCATCGCCCTTATTGCGCGTCGACATTTCAAATGGAGCTATTCCCGCCGATAATAACTTTAGATTTTTCACATTAGAGCGGGAATCGGCCGGCAAACGACGTCGATCGACATTAAAGAGTCACTCGCGGACTATCGCCGCAGGCATTCTAATAGAGTTCGATACCGTTGGGGTAAAGATGGGACTGTACCACGGCCAACGAGAAGCGATAAGAAAATGAATAGATTATTTTATTAAATATGTTATATTTAACGTTTAGACAGTTAAAAATGGCTGCTTAAATGTTAGTGAGTTCGACGGTAACCGACTCGAACTCGAACAATATTACTATTTCGTATCGGTTCTCGTCGGTCGTGGACATAGATAGGGGTGCGAATATAAGAAAATATGATGTGCGAAAAATATATCTGCTACGTTCTTTTCAAATTGAAAGGAACACAAATAACGGTCACACGCAGTTCACGGCAACTGTGTGAGCGAGACGTATTAGATTTACGCGGGAGTGACAGAGACAGGTAATAACAGGTCATTGTACGAAATTCTTCGTGCTCAGCGACTCTGCTTTAGCTAATGTAGAATGACGCCATAGCTAAGTAGTTTTAACAAACATGAAAAGTGAATATCTTTCTATAAATGAATTTAAAAAAAATTACATGTAGTCATCAAAATCAGTACTACTTATGAGTAAATACAGAAAATATTCAATATCAGTCATCGTATACACAATTCATATTCGTATTAAACTGTTGTATCATGCCACATCCAGTCTTCGTAATTCAATTTCAGAAGCATTTCCGTTATTAAACTCATCAATTCGACGGCCGACGAGCCAAGGCGTGCACCGCGGGCCCGAGCGACAGTTATTGCCCCCTAATGTTACCAGTTTGGCACATCCATTCAATTACCGCAACTGTTTGTTACTTGCAGAATGTGTTAAATAAATACCGAAATAACAAACTGCTAAATTAAATAAAAATTAAATAAATATCGCCCGATTGATATTCCTACTGTATAGTCCCGAACTAAGCAACTCTTGTACTATGGGTTCCGTACAATGGACTGAGGGCGATCTCAGTGACACTATCTAAATACTGTCATACATTTCCCTAATGCAGGTGCAATCATTGATTGTACACGAAATGTTTTTACGCGACTAATAATATTGAAACCAAGTATACCTATACGAGTTTATTATTGAAATGCACGTGTTAAAAGGTTACTTGTAATAATCAACATGAAATGGATATCGCTTTGCAGAACGAAATCAACCCACATGCATTGCTGTAGACCAAAACAAACCTTGTGTTACTGGTTTCAGTTTGCAGAATTGTTTGTAGTTTGGATCCATTTTGCTAAACTATATCCAAATAGACTTTACAACAAAAGTTAGTGATGCATGTGATAGTCCGAGTTCGCAGGCCTTTTTTAAGTTGAACCTACCCATAAAAATAATTATATTTTTAACTGAAGTCATTCTAATACATATTTTGATGAAAGCTAAAAGTGCCTTATCAAAATAACTACTTCTCATCTAATTACATTCATTGACCTGACTAATAAGTTAATTGGGCTCTTCAAAGCGCAGTGCATGTTTCCGTGACGCAATCCAAATTTCGTTTGACATTCCAGTTGAGTATTCAACCTTGGTTTTACGGCGTCAACTCGCATTTACGATCATCACGAACAGAACGTTAATAACTTTAGGCGCTTACTAAACGCATTTACGATTTAAGTTGCGTGTGAAAGGCGTTGTTTTAATGAGTATTAGTTTATTTTTTTAATGTACTTGGCAGTGTGATTATAAGACATTTTTTTTAAATACTATTTGAGGCAGTTGTAAATGTTTCTTTAAACAATATCAGCGAAGTAAAAGACAGAGAGCTTTGGGAATATATAACTTGACCTAAGAGTGGTATTAAAATATATTCATAAAGCGTGTTGCTTATGGCAATACTATCACAAAACTGACAGTCAGTTAATATATATTATTGAGTATCAACCCTAGTTAATATTATTATATTAGCCACATGAAAATAGCTCTATTCTCTATTATTGACCGCCGAAATTGTTCGTAAGTAATTATTTGGTCACGAGATAATTAAGCCGATTCACATGTTATCTGTGAAAATAACGCGATTACAACGTACAGGCTGATAAGGAGGGTCAAAAAGAATGGAGGATTAAAAGCTATTGGCTCTCTGCCCATCCAATTTTCTTTGTTGACGTCCCGTGGGAGCGACGCAAAGATTATCCTTAACAAAGCAAAGGCGAGCTAAGTTCGTGCGCCTTCTGAAACAATGTTATCCAACATAGAACAAAGAAAACAATTACAACTTTTTACAGATAATTTATCACATTACTTTTGCGTCTAAAATACTATGTACGGGGTACTCCCTTTGTGTTGCTCTTGCTCAGAATTATATACTGTTTTTCTTAGAAATTTATTGATGCAGATATTTTGGGCAAATAATTTTTCTTGCTATGAAAAATGTGATGTTTTTATTTTGATTTATATGAGTACAGTTTTGTTTGCTTGATTTTACTTTAAAAGTGTAATGTCTAACATTGTTTTTCAGGAATAAAAGGGCTGTATATACCTACCTAAAATTCAGTAATATTATTTGTTAATAGGAGTACTAAAATAACAATGAACACAGCTCATATACTCATACAAGAATTGGTATTTATGCAATTCACAAAAACACAATCCCAATGCTAGTCTAGCGTTCTGAACAGTCCGTAAATCAGGGGCCCGCGCGATACGAGTACCTACGTCAAAACTGACGTATCGTATCTGAACTCTTAAGTTTTGACAGATTTTGTATAGAAAAACAGACAAAACTGACATATTCAGATACGCGATACGCCAGTTTTGACGTATCGCGTGTCAATCGAGATGCCAGCGGTCAACAGAGTTAGGCCCCAGAAGGTGTGGACGGTCTGTCTTTGGCATGATATATATTCCACTTCTTAATTGAGAACGACATTCCAGTTGTCAAAGGCCAATCTAAACACTACTTAACAATTAGTTAACAATGTCAAGTATAGGTACAATGCGTTTGCCAGCGCGATATGACCAGACATTAGGTGTGCTGGAACATTCCGGTCATCGTTACAGTCGCCTCGCATTACGGTCGAGTTTAGAGCGATCATTACCACGCAGTTGGGCGGCGCGTGATGGTAGAACATTTTACTAACAATGCTTATAGGGTTTTAGTGATGGAAATAGATATACGGACTCGTTATAAAAACTCCTCCTGACCGAATTCAGCTCGTCAAGGGTTAAACCCCGACGTCATCATTAGTTACCATTGTCGATCCTGGTTTACAGGAGTAACGAGGTAGGAGTGTGTGGCGGGATTACATGACCGAACCATGATGTCTGTTAGTCCCAGAAGAGGTCAAGCAGGGGGGCACATATTTCAGCTATTGATTTTGATGAAATTACACATAGTTTTCTACAGGCCCTTGCTTGCGTTGGGTGATAAGCATTTCTTTATTATTTGGTGTGATGTGGTTTTGATAATGTAATAAAATAACAGTGCCGTGTAGGGACGCTCGAAAGAAGCGAAGCTTTATCGTTATAAAGCGTAGGGCACCGCAGCTGACACTCTGTGTACCTATACATATCGTGTAACGCTACTCAAGTCTGACGCTTAGCACGAATAGAGTGGCCACGCAGCGAGCGCCCCGAACGTTCGTATAGAAGATTCGCTTCAAAACTGATATTTATTTTCAAATCGACACTTTTCTTTATGGCATGTAAAAATATTGTGTCCTATATCCCAGGCTCCGAATAGCCTCAGTTTATTCCGTGGCTACCAATAAACATTAGTTCTGAATGACGTCTTACGACTGAGGCCATAGCGTCCCGGCATTGATATCCCAGTTATCGGAACATCCTGCAGATTTCCGACCGCTGCGGCACAAGTGACGCGCTCGCTTTAACGACCCGAGCTATATGTATAGGTAGCTTAGTATAAGATGTGTAAAAGGAATTTAGTTGGAATATACGGAAAACTAGAGCAACATGTTTTTTCATAATGACTTCTTAATTTCGTCGCGTTTATTTTATAACGTTTCTGATTTGAGTACTTCGCTGCACTCATGGGGTATTCGAACTCATTTGATATTGTGAAATTGTAATATTGGAGTAAGTATATTTATCTAAGGTTGAGTATTTCTAAATCAGATCCATCTATGAAGGATCTTGTCGTGTCCACTTGAGCTAAGCTTAGTAAAGTTTAAGAAATGAAGCTAACCTATGGTGGATGCGAGTGGCTTATAAAACAAGTTGACTTCAACTATGTATGATTTTTGATATAAGCGAGTTAAATGCTAGAGGACCCATGAATACATTCCGCCACACACTTAATATTCTTATTATTAGTTTTGATTTTTTTAACCCCCGACGAAAAACGAGGGGTGTTATAAGTTTAACATGTGTATCTGTGTGTCTGTGTATCTGTGTATCTGTGTATCTGTGTATCTGTGTATCTGTGTGTCTGTCTGTGGCAACGTAGCGCCCAAGCTAATGAACCGATTTCAATTTTGTTTCTTTTGTTAGAAAGGTATTCTGATCGAGAGTGTTCTTAGCTATGTTTTATGAAAATCGGTTCAGCCGTTTGAAGATCATCAGCTCTTTTGTAGGTTAAAAAGCCACATTCACGGCCAAACCCAACTTCCCCGGCTCGAATCCAATCGAAATTTGAGATTATTGGATTTAGATTTATTATATTTTTAAATGATCGTAATAGTCTGAACTAGCTTTTTACAATATTATAAATATGAAAAGCTTCCCTGATTCTGGAAAAAATGTATATTTTATCAATTTTTATATGAGATTTTTGTATGAACTAAAGACGTTCCATAAGTCACGTGTCAAATGATGGATACGCGCATGCGTTAAATTTTGTTTGTTTTGTTAATGGTCATGGAATATTACGTTATTATAATTCTAGAGGGCGCTGCTCCGCCATTGAGAAAAAATATAAAAAAATAAATCTAATTTAAAATAATTTTAGCGTTATTGAAAATTCTTCCCCTGGGCTGCTCCCGTCTACCTCAACCAGAGTTATTACATGAAATTAAATCATAATTGATAATATTTTATACTAGGAATTAAACCTCCGTGGCATCAATATTTACATTCGTTGTCTATTCTAATGTCAATTATTATAATGTCATAACAAAATAATGTCTCATACTTTTACACAGATTTTCTGTTGATAATTGTATACATTTGATGACAAGATCGTCGCATCGGGGGTTTTTAAATTTTCAATTTAGAGTTATTTACATTAGGTTTTCATGATGTTCAAAATTAAATGATGCCACCGAAGCCGAGGGTGACTGGTGGGTTTTTCTCCCAAATCATTTTATGTTCATTACTGTTAACAAATAAATTTCATACTTTAATTTGAATTTGAAATTGGAAGTCCAAAATTTTCGTCTGAAACAGTCATCAATTTTAATCTCTTCATTTCTAGCTCGTAGGCGTAACGTCCCATTAATTTTCCAGCGCTAATTTGATTAATGTTGGACTTATTTAGAACAGATCAACCGTGTATCCTGTCGAGTGTGTCTGCTTTGAGCCGTGGAACAATTAATTAAGCGTGTCAACTAATAATAAAGTGTCGTCTTGTCGATGCGCAGATGGCGCGAACAGGATGACCAGTCAAGCCGTTTTGCGTGACAATTAATCTTGAGATGTGAATACTGAATTTTAATTATTATGTAAGTAAATGTAATATAAAAAGAATATGGTTGTACCAAAACATATCCTAACTCATTTTGCTGTAGTGGTTCAACACAGTAAATAAAATATTTTCTCTGTATTACTACTGAACTTACCACCACTGTGCCAACATTCTCTTTTTGAAATTTCCACGGTGTAAAAAATAAAAACAAAACATTGTTTTTTTCATGGTGACAATTATTAGGCATTCATTTGTTTTATAAACGTTCAATTTTCAATGTAAAGAATTTTCTTTGTATAATACATTTATTGGTATCGAGCCTGCTATCGATATTCTTTCTTTAATCCTCTAAATATGCCTTTGAAATAATATTCTAGCTAGACCTAAATATTTGTATAAAGTTATTTCAAATAAGAACATCATTCCAAGTTTAATCCTTTATGAAGGATCTTTATAACATGGGTACATTCAAAATCTTGAAGGTATTTGATCTAGAGATGAGACATACGTAATTTGATTCTCGTATTAGTTGAAAACCAATCAAGGGCTTGTGGGATCTTCCCAATTAACTAATCAAGAGTAGTTAAAGCAAACTCTATCAACTCTATACTACCCTTTGGGCCATACAATCTACCTATAAATATAGGTAGAACACCTAATATGTGAACAGTTCTAATGTAGTTTTGAAGCACTACTATTATAATTATTGGTTACCTAATTAATTAATATTAAATTTATTTGTTCTTGTTTTTATTAACCTCTGTTTAAATAATAATGATACCTAGAACATTAAAATAAACAACTCTATTAAGGTAATAATTATAGAAAATTATTCCCTCGCGCCTGGCAACGGCAGGCCATTACGAATGGTGCAACCCTTCAACTCTAGTTAGACCTTATTATGCAATAATACTTTATCAGAACAATATAAAAACTCGACTTTTAACTTTAATCGTGAAGCAATACAGTGCAATTTACAGGGGAGCATTTGCGATCGTTGACCGGCTAATGAGTATTTTGTCAAATTTTGGGCCCTGTTAGGCCCAATTTTTCGGGACTTTACAAATATGCGTGTGAGAGATAAGGGTCGCTACCTGCATCAGTGCCGACGTTAATGGCACATTAAGGCAGACAGTTTTGGCTCTCAACGGTAGACAATGTCGACCCCAGCGGTGTAAGGGTTGAATGGTATGAAGCAACTTATTTTCATTAATGTTTTTGAACTTTAAAATAGTGATCGAAGAACCTCATACATTGTGGTAGCTGGGTAAACACGTTTTGGCAAAATATCGTAGTGGATTACACGAAAATACCAATAACAAACTTTTTATCATAAACTAGTTCGGAACGAAATTTTCATTCAAACTTCCATCCCTTATTTTACCATCTTAAGGGCGGAATTTTTCAAAATCCTTCCTTAGGGTAGGCATACCCTGTATAAAAGGTACCTGCTGTTAAAATGACAAGATTTTTTCCGCAGCGGTTTAGGCCGTTGATGGATCAGTCAGACAGTTATCAGTTTCTCTAATTATAAAGATAGGTACCTATATTGTGGTTTTATTAAGTAAACTTGTCGGTGACATGGTGGTCGCTCGGCATACAACGGGTTATACTGTCAGCCTCAAAGAAGACTCAGTTCTATAAGAATATATGAATAGCAACCGACTTCCAAACATACAGTCGAAGAGAAACTGGATGATGCTAGCATAGTAAGTAAACAATTCTTAAATCAATGTTGCTATATTTATAAATATTTATAAACTAAACATGAAACAAATCAAGAATAATTTACTACTAGTACCTTGTTACTACTACTAAGTAATTTTCCTTAAATATTTGCCACTTCAACCCTTTCCAAATAAATAGATACATAATAAAATGAACCAAATATTTCATCAGCATCAAAAGTTAACCAACCCAAATATTTTCACACATTTTTAGATAAAAAAATACACATTTGGTAGAAAGGCTACACAAATATTTTCTCAAGTGAAAATGTATGCGTTGTTTAAATTCACAAATGCAGGCAGCAGGTGTGGGCGACACAGGCGTCCCTTCTAATTTGTTAGCTTTAGCCTAAGTACCGATCCGATCCCTTATCACCGTGACGTCATCTGCGCGTTATTGTATAGTGTATACAATATCTATAATATCATGTAAATTGTTTTCAGTAACAGCTTTGTTTTGAAAATTTGCGTTGTGACTACATTATTAAATTTAAATTTGGAAATTGAATTACTGGGGATTACTAGACTACCTTAAATCAGAATTATTTTTTCTAATTCGATTTTCAAAAAGCTATAAGTAATTATTAATCAACTAAAAAGCATAATTATAGTCTTCAGGTCAGTTCGCAAGGACGTTTAAATCATACTTTCATCACGTACTTTTATGCTAATTATATTCGGCTTCGTTCGTAATATAAGTACATAATGTAAAACACATAGATACGATGTTCTTTTAGGTTGTATTTTAACCTAGATTCCTCATCTCACTCTATCTTTCAAGACATCAGTCCGAAGATCGAACGGTCCGCTGTATCTTTTATAGCAGTTATGTTCGAACCGAGGCAAACGGGTCGTTACGGCACTCGTTTCGAGGGAGATCTCGTTTCACGCACGCGTTGCACTGCCCCATATTGCTGGTTCTCATAGAATTTATAGCGAATGTCGTTATTTATGCCGATAGTTTGTCCTTTGGGATGATATGAATTAATGCTCACGTGATTATGTGCTCTAAAGTTTGTAACCACGTTTCATTAATGGCATTAGTTCTATTGGCTCTACTTATGCAATCAGGAACCAATCCACACACATGGCAAAATCGACATAATAAACTGAAAACTTTCAAAAATGCACCTTCTATCGACTCTGTTAAGATTACTTTGATCTGACAATTTTGACAGAATAAAACATTTCTATGACAACGTTGTCGACCCACAAGATCCATGCCCCATGGTTTTTTTTTTCATACAGACGCAAACTCATCCTAGCCCATACCACATGGTCCCCTGCAAAATATATTTTTTCTATAAATTCTGTAGAACCATGCGGGTTGGGTCTTGTTTGCTAAAAGTGATGAAAATCCTATATTTTTATAAATACTCGTATTAATTGGTTCCTTGTTGATATAACTTTATTTATAACTAGCTGTGCCCGTGACTTCGTCCACGTGTAATTTCCCCTTGGGGATAGAATAATTCAAAATCCTTTCTTAGCGGATGCCTACGTCATAACATCTACCTGCATGCCAAATTTCAGCCCGATCCGTCCAGTGGTTTGGGCTGTGCGTTGATAGATTACTATGTCAGTCAGTCACCTTTGAGTTATATATATTTAGACTGATAATTATTATCAGTTCATTCGTGGCTTTTATATTAAGTCTACAAAGAAGCGGACGATTCGCCTTAGGACCCGCCTGGTTGCCTATAGATTCTTGTAATACGAATGGCATTGCTCCTACGTTGTCCACCTAAAAGGGAGTGGGAATTGGAACGCCTCTGTAATAGCTATATTACACAGATCTTCTGTGAGAGGCTGGTGCTACTCCTGTTGAGCCAGACCGTATATGAGGTGTAGTAAAGGCTTCAACTCTGCTAGACACCGTCAACGTTAGCACGCCCTCTGTGCGTCCCTCAAACATGATTAACTAGGTGTAAAGTGTTGTGGTCTCCCGCGTTGGTACCAGGCCGGCAGCGCCCGCAGGCGTCACTTCCAACAACTATTAATTAAGAGCCGGCCATCATCCGACAAGACAGCTGTCTGTCCAGACTGCAAACCCTCCCTTACGTGTTGTGAATGACGGGAGGGTTATTTTTCATGGAGTAGGTACCCTCGTATACTTGTAACAAAACGTTAATTGATTGTCATTAAACATTGCTTAGTAAATTAACACGAATATGATGACATTAGTTCTTGATCTAAAATGCCACAGATATCTACTAGGTGAAGGAGAAAGGTAAGTATACAAATTTTTTTTGCAACTTTACTTTGTATATCTAAAACTATTGGCGTTGTAGGACAGTTGAAGTAGCTACTACAGGTTTTGTAGACTTATGAAATCCGTCAACAGCTGTATCCCTGTTTTTCAAGTTCCCTCCAAAGCTGATAGTTTTAGAATTGCAAAGATAAGTTTTTCTGTTTCAACCGGTAAATAAATTAAATTGAAGTGACTGTTTGTAATATAAAAATAATTGATTTGATTTTGTAAAGGTTTTCATATGAAAGCAGGTATGCTACGGTAAAATTTAGACGACATTAAGCAAGTTTCAAATTTGAGACGGGTTTGAGTATTCAGCGTTAGAAGATTGATCAATAAAATAATATTGGTACTGTCGACACGTATGAGAATATTACTAACGTGCAGACACCATCATATTGTTACAGCGAATAAAAATACAATGTCATAACACGCGCGTGACCTGATAAGCGAAATAGTAAATGTTTCTTAGTATTGAAAGGTGAAATCATGCAGAGGGTTGACGACTTGAAACAATGTCTCGCTGAGCGCCCTCCTATCACCTTTGACGCGATGAAACTGGCGAAAACACGTGTACGTGATATGACATTACCGGGGTCTATTACGTGCCACGTAGTTTACGTAGGCGATTTATACGAACTAGATGATGCTGGTGACTGGGCAAAATGTTCATAGATTCCTTTTGTAAATTTTGCAGTGTTGGTCATTGAACTCCTCCTAAACGGGTGGACCGATTTTGATGATTTTGGTTGTGTATTTGAATAGATCCCTTGATGGTTCAGATTCACAATGGGACCCGCTGCAATCGGGTTCTTGGTATTGCAGGCAACGTCTGAAAGTCAGCTAGTTAATAGTGTTTTATTGGGCTCTCCCAAAATACAAAAGACAATTGAAAATATAATATAAACAATCACATCATTCTGAGAAATAAATATAACACCTTTATAAATAGGTGCATACGTCACAGTGTAATCATATTTTTTTTCTTTTTTTTTCTTTATTTACACAATCACCGAGATATCTCCAAACTGAATCCAAAAATCCATGTCGAACAGTTACCAGAATAGGACCCTGAGACGCCTCGTCGTCAGCGCGCTCCCGATTCCCCGTGAATTGCTTGTTTAACATATTTCTTTCGTTTCTGTCTCGCTTACGTTTAGCGTAACGACTTCGCACGCGTTATGTATTCGAATTGGAAGTTGGGCCATTGTGATTGCTCTCTTTTATAACAATGTCCTATCTTCAATGCAGATTTTGTTAAGAGACAACGCTCGTGAGTTTCGAGTGGCTTGCGTAATGGCACTTTGCTTTTATTTTGTGGAACGAATATTTCGTGAAGCAACAGTCTATAATCAGTACAGATTTGTTGAACAACATATTAATTAAGTATATTTGTTTAATCAAATGTATTTTCAATGCCGGCGTTATTTTTTAACTTAGGTTCTGTTGTATTTTGACTTACTAACTCTACAGACAATCTAATAACATAATTAATATACATTTAGGTAATTTCATAGTACTAGCGACGTGTTCCAGTTTCGCGTAGCTATTTATAAAATAAATAAGTATAAATTAATAACTAGCTGCTCCGGTGAACTACGGAATGTATCATCTATCTCTACATCCACACACAAAAAAAGTGTCTGGGTGTTATTCCAAAATAATAGGTGTTTAGTAAATGCATATATATCTATACGAATAAATAAAATTTTACCACCACGTGTGTGGAACCATTGGCAACAGCAAGTATAGCTGTCTAGAGCTAAACCTAATCAAGGAGAATAGCTAATTACACACTCTGGACTAATGATACCGCAGTTTCCGTGAAAATTAAGTTAGAGCTAATCAGTTAATCCAGTTCTCATATCAAAAGCTCCCACACGTCTGGCCCCGTGGCTAACTCTCTAATACAATTTCAGACAATACCATTTCGTGTCTCGCTTCCTCTAGCTACTTTTTCTCTCTTATTTATTACTTGCACTGTGAACGTGTTCAACGCGAATTTGTTTTCATAATATTTCTCGCAAGCGGCGCTTCAGCATTATGTGTTCCAGCAAATCAGACAACAATAGACCCTAAATGTAGAACATAAGCTTCAATTTTGTACTCTTTTTTGCATAAGCATGTACATTTGTCTCTTTATTTACTTTATTGCGACGTTTTATAATATTCTACGTTTTGCGCGATAAGGCGCAAGACACTCAACCGTTACAAAACGCTTCTTATTTTGAATTTACGACGAATTTTGCGTTGAAAATGGTGTTTCAAAAACCTATTTTTACGCGGTGTTAATAGTTGTTCTAGAAGTGAAAATACTAAACGGAGATAGAAATCTTTGTCAAAGTTTATAAATATTACCAATTGTAATTTTATACATTTTGTCTCATAAATACCACCAAATAATACTTGTATTATTATATTGTCCAGATAGATAGCATAGTTATACAAGTAAACAAAGTGATTACCTAGAAGCCAAAAACTATTTAAATAGGTACATACTGATCCACAAGTACCTACGTATAATATAATATCACATGGAAAAACAAGAAAAGACTAGAACTCATAAGTGAAACTTACAAACCAGACAAGGCAATTTGACCTTTATCTTCAGATGTTACCACGACTCCAAACAAACTTTCCTTTTCAATGAATTTTCCGAAGTCGTTTGCGTTTTGTATTGTTTTCAACCGCTCAACTTTAGTTGTGACTGTTATGCGAAGAATCAGTCTACGAGTATCTGTAAAGGGTTATAATATTAAACTCTATTGTAACACTATTTAAGTAAGTTACAGCCATAACTTAGCTAGTTTATGGCTATGTTTATGGATTCAATTTCGAAAATATGCTACTAGATATTGTAATTTTTTTTGACATATTGGGCACACAAGCTTACAACCCGCCCAATGTCCGTCATTTAGCGAATAGAGGCTTGCAATACCAAAGGCATAGCTCGCACGTCGTCGATTCTCTCACTCATCGTACGAGACGCAACTGTAGCAGCTACTTTAAGCCGATCTTCTGTGAGAGAGTGGTACTACCCCGGTCCAGCCAGTCCATATATGAGCTGTAGTCAATAGTCTAAACCATCCTTTCCCAAAGTGGGCGATCACGCCCCCTTGTGGACGCTGCAGGCCTAAAGGGGGCGGTAAGAAATCCAGAAAAAAATGGGGGCGTTATGTAGCTCACAATAATCAATTAATTTAATTTGACGTTATAGTGGTTTTTAAGTAGGTGAAAAAATGGGGGCGCTAAAAAAATATTTATTCTCAAAGTGGGCAGTGTACAAAATAAGTTTGGGAGCCACTGGTCTAAACCATTGATCTAGGTATCGCCCTTAAATAATTATTAAGTAACTTTTTTTTTTCTCAAAATAGTGTTCTATTTTCGTGTTGCAACAACAAAGACACTTGTGTTATGCCCTTGCATGCAATCTGTTCAGACTTACTTTAAACGAAATGTGCGTGCCTGTTTTCAATTTTCCATTAGCACTATAAATCATAACCTTAATCTTAATCTTGTGTACCTACTAGAGTAAACAATTAAAAATCAGTATACGCTACCTTCCTATATTTCACAGAAAATCGCGGTGTCGCAGTATTTCAAGCGGCTATTACTTATTAAAGAATTATGCACACAGTGCGGGAGCTTTAGGTGGCTTAAGACCCGCTTATGAAAGGAATTTAATAATAAAATGTGGCATTTTTATTCCTGTGATATCGTTAAGTCGACGTCAATGGAGCGTTATTTATGATTTTGTACTCTTTTATAATCTTCGTAATTTTTCGTGGCCAAAATTAAGGAACTTTGAATATGATTAAATGCTTCGTATTTTTTGCAACCGCAGTGCGTCTGAGAATCCGATCAAGGTAGGTCGAGGGATTCTCAGCTGAGAATTACTTGGTACTGATCCATTATTATCATAATTTAATATGTCGGTAACGAACGGTACCTACTAACTAAACCTAAAAACCCAAATAGTCCAGAAGAATGCTTCGTAAAAAAACCTTGTCAACCGATTCAAATTTATACACGGACAAACAAATATGAAAACAAATGATTTCTGTAGTTCCCAGCAGATGTAATTACAGAAAATAATTTATGAATGGGCGGCATTATATAAATATTTTTTGTAATTAAGTACAAAACATTTAGTCATAAAATACTAACAATAATTCTAAAAACTTCAAATATATTTATTCATCGTATTTTTTTTCGGGGCATATAAAATTGGGGATAGTTTTTGAATATAACATTATTAATAGTCACGTTAGCCTCTACAGCTAACTCTCTCAGTAGGCTCTCGTCAACAGTTTAATGGCAAGGATGGGGACTAAACCCAGAACTCTTGGTTACAGAAGCGGCTCCTCCACGCACTAGACTATCGATGCTTCAAGTGTGCACACAAAAGCGCAAACAACGTGCGGCCTTGCCAAAGATCCTTGTCAACTGGATTAATTCTGTTAAACAAACCCCGCGAAGTAAATGCCCGCAGGTTGGGCCAGATAAGGGCGCCGGAAATTGCCTTAGAGTAGGAACCGAGTGGCCATTGCCAGTGGCACAGGCCAAGTGGGTGATGGATTGCCAGCTCGCATGACCAAGTAATTGTTACTTGAAGTTCGCTTGCCACCCACTGTAGGCTCGCGTGCGAACCATCGACTTTTCTTTAAACATATTCTTTGAGCCTTTTATTACGATTAAGTGGGATTTATAAAATGCTTGCTCGGTCCGGTAGATAGAAGTGGTGACATTTTTATTGCTTAATACAAATGAGAACTTCTTTACTAGGCGATATTTACTGAGATACCGAGATGAAAACAAGAGAGACGGTGACACTACTGGACCACTTAAAGTGTCTGACGAGTGTCACATCTACATTCTATTTTATGTTCTTATGACAAATCTTAAGGTAGATACCACAGATATAGATTTACATAGATAACGCAAATGTATGTACTTAGCGTGTCCGAAAACCCAAACCAAGCGTCAAGGTTGGTGGCCGATAACTTACAGTCCTCGCGACTACAGATATAAAAATATGAGTACGAGCGAGATAATCACTCGAGAGAATCGAAGCGGACGGAGGGGCATCGGCGGCATAAGTGTCTTTTAATCGGTTTGGATGTCCCGCCGTCTGTGACGTCACGGTAGGTGTTAAAAATTCGGCACGCTTGGTTTCAATACAAATCATGATACTTGCGTTATCTATGTAAATCTATATCTGCGGTAGATACCGAAGAGGTCAATGACAAAATAAATAGATATAAACACGAATTAATTGTATGCTCCCAAATCTATACAGTTGATAGGGGAGGGTTCTAAGGAACACAGGCCAGTATACAATATTTTTATTATTATTAAAAGAGTTATCCTACTTTATGCAGGAAGTCGAGCGGTCTCCGAATAAAAAACCAGACTACGTATTCGTCAATTTATAAGATCATTCAACAGTTTATAGGTTGGTAAATTACATGATAACGCCTTTCAAATAAGCACAACACGCTACAGCAAAATACATTTGAAACAAAGGAACGTTAAACAATCGATCTGCAATGGAAACAGGATTTAGCGTTCCGCAGTAAGTGCGCAAGTGGTCAGTTTTATTACATTTTCAATACCACAGCAGATGATGCGATTCCCGCTGCGATTGGCCAGCCCCGGCTGCCGCACTTGCGATCTTATTGTACTGCTGATTGCTTTTTGAGTTGCGAAACACTGGTATTCTTAGTATTATGTTATGGTGGTTTGTAAAAGAAATATAGTGAGGTCGCATAAAAAAGTACCTACATTATTATCCTAGGGATGAAAGTAACTTATTTATTCCCGAGACGGGGTTTCATAGTACTTTCCTAGTTCGAGGGACAAAATAAGTTTTTCACCCGAGGTAAACACTGTGCTATTCATTACAAATACAAGGAAAGTAAAAATAAAAACAGGAATTAGCTATAGAAATAATACAAGGAAGTATGAACAATACTCTACAACTGGAAAAAACAAATTATATCGGATTGCCGCCTATATTGTTTTTCTTTTCTGTTGGACGGCCTGGTTCAATAGAAATGTGATTTAGTTTATTTTTAATAATTTGACAGCTGTCAGTTGAAAGCGATTCTCCTTAGGGTTGGAAAGTATTGCTTTCAACCCGCTGCTCAGGCAACTTCAGACCTACTTTCCGTTGTTAAGTTTTTACAACATTAATGTGTCGATAGCCTGGGGATAGAGTTTCTACCCTTGTAACTAGGAGGTTCTATGTTCACTCCTTATCCTGGCCATTAAACTATAGTCTTGAACTCAATTCTAGCACTTAAAGGCGCTGACGGGTCTGTTTGGTAACAGCATACTACTAGTAAACTTATTAAAAAATACTTAATAAAGAACTGATCATGATTATTTAGTAATAATATATCTAGTGATAAACATGCAAATGTACCTACCTATATAATTCAAGTTAATATTTTTTCATCTAAAATTCTCTGAGAGTGGAAGCTTTAGGTCCAACAATTTTCTTTTCATAGAACGAGGTTGCTTTTTGCATGAACTTTTATAAAATCCATTATAAGTATGTATAAGAACACCTACTGAAATACATTCAACATACATACCCTATAAACGAATGATGCAAATACTCCGTCGATGTAGCGATTGTCAGCGCAGTTTGTTTTTGATTTCACTCAACAAAGCGGTGTGTTTGAAGCGCGCCTGTCGCAGTGTTTGTGACACATCGCTGAGCTCCAGCTAATAAAAGCTGCAGCGATAGCGGCATATTAATATATAGTAGTGGTCGCCCGTGGTCGAAATTCGACCATAATTCATTATTATTATTTTTATTTTATTTTATTAAGGTTATATTGTCAAAGATAATTTGATACTGGCACGCAGAATGCACTATGGAAGTCCCGCCCTCCGAAATATAGAAAAAAACTGTCACCGTTTGTCAGACAGACAGTCAGTCAGTTACCCAAAGAGAATACAATACTATGTCAGTTACCAAGTAGAAGATACGAAAAATTTACGGTCACGTTTTTGTATTGTATTGTTATTATTTTTTTGTAATTGCTATTTATTACTTGACACTGGCGAAATCATCGATAAACGATGGAAGCCATAAACTAAATAATAATAATAATAAGTAGAAGTTACAAATGTGTGTATGTCAAACGAATGATGGTGTGTGTAATGTTTTATTTATTAATTTAATGTATTTTTCATGCATAATTAAAGAAAAATATTAGCATTCTGCACTCCTTCTCTATATTATAAACTATAAGTGTGCCAAATTTCATACTCCTCCGTACGCGCAATTTTCGTAAAAAGTGGTACAAGTTATTTCTTCAAGTCTTCCAACGCGCGGTTACAATTCTAGAGTATTTCTGTTCCAACAGTTATCGGTTATACTATAGGGCTAAACGACATCCAAAACATAGTTGCAAAATTTTAGGATACTATGACAGTACCTAAACATTAAATATTTAATAAACAAGGATTTAATTCCAATCCGACAGTTACACAATCTCAATATTATTGTGTAGATATTGTCTTTGTGAACTGCTGTTTTCGATGCAGACCGCTTATTTGAAACAAATATTTAGGTGAGTTCACATACATGAAATTCTAACAAGTTGTGATTGCGGTGCGCCGGCTAAACTCTACGTCAGGCTGGTAAATGCAAAGGAAAATAGAGACGAGAATTGTACGTATTTGATGGGTGATAACCGCATCATAGCGCTAGCACGCTCTCAAGAATCATACCGAAGAAGGTCTTATGATAGATTATTTAAAAGGATAACAAGTTTATTAAGCGAGTAAAGCAAACTATCTAGAACTTTGGGTATACATTATTACTAAAAGAAAACTTAGCTTATGACCTCCGGTTTACGTGTTAATAGATCAAGGTGTATTTATTGAAATTTTATCTATGGGGCGAATTGAGATGGCCAGATATTGACGTCATCCATCAACTGGTTCTAATGGAGCATTATAGATAAATACCTACAGTTCGATTGAAACTGAACTACTATAAGTCTTTTAAAGCATTAAATGTGTATATGGTTCCTCCGAAGCATTAAAAGTGAAAATGGTTCTATTGATGCTTTAGCGGTGAATATAGTTTATTTTTGTAGCATTAAAGGTTGCAATTGGAGCGTTAAACTTAAATATAGTTCCTTGAAGCATTCAAGGTGAAACGGTTCCATTGAAGCATTAAAGCTGAATATAATTCCATTGGAGCGTTAAAGGTGAATATGCCATATATTGACAACAGTAAATATTGAATATTCTTACCAAGTCTGTGTCCATGCAATGCTGGGTCCGTTTGATCGCGCCGCTACGAATTCAAGCGATTATCTCCACTCTGCATCCACTTGTGGCGCTTAACGGCAACTGTAATCGAGATTACACGATTATTGCGCATCGATGGTTGCACAGCATTGCTATTAGCGTTTTTCAATCGGTCGTTATAAGGGCTGTTTTCGTATGCATTATTGAATCAGAGTTTACAGATTAATAGCGAGCGTAATTTATTTTGTGGTTAATATTCTGATGATGAAACATTGAATACAGGTTTTCAGGCAATAATATTCAGTATTAGTTTATCCCAACAAAACCGATATAGACGCATAAGTGCCTACATGACTATCTTATAAAGGTACAGTATAGTGCAATTATATCAATTGGAAACACAATTAAGCATTAATTCGCCTTTAGCTTAGCCAGAGTGGCTAAAATGCCTCCTACTAGTAATGTGACTGCCGCCCATTGCCCAATAATAAATACGTCATGTCACAACTAGTCAAATTTGCATTTTATTTTTTGCACTGCTTTTTTATTTGGAATCTGTATACAAATGAAAATGGCAGTTGGTTATTTCTTAATAATTTTGCCCTTTTAGCGTCCCGCTCCTGAGCATGGGCTTCACCTGATTACGAGGGGGATTCAGGCTGAGATCCACCACGCTGGCCCAGTGCGGGTGTGCGGAGTTCATATGTCTTTCGAAAATGGGTTAGATTTTCTAAGACATGCAGGTTTCCTCACGATATTTTCTTAACCGTAAGCAAGGGATAATCATATTATAGAATATATAATTCGCGCATAGATTTCGAAAAACCCATAGGCCAGGGCTTGAACTCAGGACCTGGTGACCGCAAGAAGCGTGCTTAACCAATCAGCTATCACTGATACTACGGGTTGCCTATTTAATGCTTAATAATTCATATTTCGCATCTTCAGATAAAAGCAAACAAGATCAACCATTCCATTGATACGTTGGCAGATTATTACTCGGGTACCGTATGTATTATTCATATTTGTCTGCCCATATTACTGTGACCATATATCACGGAATGACTTCCCCTTTTACCAACAATGTAATCTACTTCACGTATCAATAATAATAATACGTTGATGAGAATCTCTGAGTTGGGAAAATCGTTTTGCTGTTGCATCTTATTACATCGAATTAAAAACTAAAAATAATAAAATATCGATGGCAGAGTTAAACGTCGCTAGTTTTTCAGCCGATTTTTGTTAACACAATACCTATATATTTTATTAATAAAACTCTAAACTAAAGAAACAACAACACGCAAATTCATAGAGTACCTATTTCCAATTACGTGCAAGATTAAATGGCATTTGATTAAGTCCTCACAGAACGGAACTCAGCGATTATTCATTTTTGTTCTGAAAAACAATAACGCGGTGCTTTTATAGCTAATGCCAGCTTGGCGTGAGTGCCAACCCTGTTCTTTATTCTAAGCCAGTGCAGTAACATTTAGACTATATTTTTTTTTTTTTTTGGCTTTGGCATATAATTACAGAGAGATATCTTCTTTTATATAACAAAGTCGGTAAACAAGCGTACGACTTGCTTAATGTTAGGCAGTTTCCGTAGCCTATAAATGTTTGCAATATCGATGACATTGCTTGCACGTTGCTGACCTGAAATAGAGTGGGAATTGGAATAGAGGGAGGTAAAAGGGTAGGGGTTGGGTTTCCGACTCTACCTTTCTTTTCTACTTTTGTAATACTTATTTTAAAATGTATATTATCCCACTGCTGGGCAATGTGCTACCCCTTTTCCTCGAAGTGTCTCTATTTTCCGCCACTTCCATGTAATCTTCCAGATAACAGTCAACCCAGGAAAAGATGACGTGATGTCTTCAAAGTCATCACGTAATTTTTTCCTGGGTTGACCGGGAACTTACTTCACCTTTATTTTAGTCCTTTATTTTAATAAAGGTGAAGTAAGTTCCCGGTCAACCCAGGAAAAGATGACGGGATGACTTTGAAGTCATCACGTCATCTGGCTGGGTATTAACAAAAATATACTGCCATGTTGGGTCATTGCTGCATTATTTGGTAACTAAGGGTCATATTAACAAATCGATCTCAAGTCTGAGAACTCAACTGGAGCGCTACTTAATGTAGCTATAAGTCATCGTCATTTGTTTGTTTTAGCGACAAAATTATAACCAACCCTGAAAATTAACATATTTTTTCCCATATTCTATTGCAAAAACATAAATATAATTTTTTGTCATTTATTTTATAAATTGTAATAATTATTTATTTAAAATCGTATAATAGAGCAACGTACAATACGATAAAGCAACCCGTATACGCGACTATCGCGCGATGTTACTCCACGTACTAATCATGTGTTCGCCGAGCCGGTGATAAATTAAACTGCTACCTTATACTATAGGGATGTCTGGCTCCCGATTATTTTTATTTTGAATGTTTTCGTCTCCAGAAAATGATTTTAGGATTTCGTACCTAAAAAGGAAAAACGGAACCCTTATAGGATCACTCTGTTATCCGTCTGTCTGTTTATCAAGACCTTTTTTCTCAGAAACGGATAGAGTTCTCAAGTTGAAATTAATATCAAATGCTATGGTCCCGTGGAGGTGTAAAAAAATATGACTTCTAGTCAACAAAATCAAAATATACGGCCAGTTACGTCACATAAATATTTTAGTGATACGCTTTCGAAATGTACTGACAAGACTTGTAGAAGATAGAGCATATATTATCATTTTGAGATATTATTTTACTAAATATATTTTTTGTGGTAGCAACCCTATTTATATCGGTAACGTGTGATCTAAACGCCGCATTTTCGGTACGCCAACTTAGCAGACACGCTTTATCAATGATCGCAAATTCACGATAATTCTGACTTTAATTTACCAAGAAATAATGTATCGAGTTAGACGTTTTCAATTATTTTGTTGTACTTAAAGTAATTGTAAGGGTGTGATCTGAATTTGAAAGGTGGAAGACATCCGATCAAAATTGTGTAAAAATAGTAAAAGATGGGTGACGCTTCATTTTGTAAGATTAGGAGATTTGAAGTGGGATGCATGGATTTACGCCTACAAGTGGATGAGAGATTGTGTTATGTTCATTAAACTTTTTAATCCAGGCATGGTTTGCATGACGACTGCAATCACAAATTTGTCTGTCTAGACACAAAGTCAAACTTAAAATACACTTCTTTGCAATGCATCTGCGGAAAAATAATCCGAATATCATAATAAGTACTTAAAGTTCACTTAGTTAAATCATTTACTGAAATATTTTGTAAGTTACGGTTTCATACAATGTAAACTAAGCAATATAAACCCACTTAAGTATACCAAACGTTGAATTAAGTGCTTAACTTCGAATTAATCTGGAACCTCAAGCGCTCTACACTGTGGCTCTAGCTTGTTTGAGTCAGTGTAGAAGTTCGAATATTGTAGAGCGATGTTCGTAATTGGAACAATCACTTTAAAGGGAATGTAGTTTGTTGTATTGAAGGATTTTGTTGACATACAGGGTTATAGGGTAAGTCGACCTAAATCCTTTAAGAGATGGTAGTTTCCATCATTCCTGACAGATTTGACTAGGAAACCCCATATACCAAACTAAACCGTTCTCAAGTTATCGGCCTTTGAATTTATTTTATAAAAATTACAGATTTTTTGTCGATTGCCCCCTTCTTTTGTGTTTTGTGTTTCAATTTGTTTTGTTTTTGCTATTTTTGTGTAGTAGACTAGTTGCTTTATTATTTTAAACCATAGAAACTGCAAGTAACTGTACCAAATGAGTCATAGTAGACAGTCAATTGATGAAAAAATTAAAAAAATTGAAAGAATTTATTTTTCTTTGTAAGATATTTTAAAAAAAGTCTATGACAGATGTGCTGCAGATGTACTATAAAATATCTACGGTTCTTCAGCTTTCCGATAAGGTATAACATGCTAGGGTATTGTTAGGATTCTCGGAAAAAACTTCAAACAAAGACGCCCAAGTAGCAAACGTTAAGTTGCTCGCAGCGCCTATTGTCCAGCAATGGGTGCGAGCGGGACATCTTTCAATGTAAACAGGTACGAGTGAGACAAGTTATTCCATGTAAAAACTATTTTGTTGTTATTGTGTGTATTTTTTAGTCAGTCTGCTTACGCGATTCGTCCGTGGTAGATGCGATACTTGGTGTTCTTTGTTTTTTATTCGATTTGGCTTGTTTTCTGGACTGTTTCTTCCTATTCGTGACTGTGCTTGTTAACTGGACCTTGATTTGTGCTTCTGATTTTGAACTGTTGAAGATGACGACCTTTACGAACGAAGAATATGCTGATATTTTGATTTGTTATGGGTACTGCAACTGTGTATCTTTACGAGCCCGTGAAGAATACATAGTACGTTATCCTGGCCGCCGAATACCGGATATTAGTGTCTTCGACGGAGTTTACCGACGACTTAGAGAGACTGGCTCTGTTTCAAGGCGACGAACAGACCTGGGTAGACCACGTATTAATGATGACGATGAAGAGCAAGATAATGAGATAGTTCGACGATTTCGACAGGATCCGACTACGTCAACCAATGTTGTTGCTCGGGAACTTGGACTCTCACAGTGGAAAGTGTGGTTTACAGTGCATACTGCCGGTCTCTACCCCTACCACTACACGCCAGTACATGTCATCGAAGAAGGAGATCCTGCGAGGAGGCTGGACTTCTGTAGATTTATGCTCAATGCAGATTTGGAAGATCCATCCTTTTTTAGAAGCATCTTGTGGACTGATGAATCGAAATTCGATCAAGACGGGATAACTAATTATCACAACGCACATTATTGGGCCCCAAAATCTCAAAGAAATCCCAATAAAAAAAGGATAAAGGGTTCACAGAGACGTTTCAGTCTTAACGTGTGGATGGGAATAATTTCCAATCATTTGATTGGGCCTTACTTTCTACCCCAAAATTTAAATGGAGAAAACTATGAAAATTTTTTGAGACAAGATTTATCTGGTTTGCTCGACGATATTCCATTAAACCTCATCCGTGACATGTGGTTTCAACACGATGGGTGCCCCGCGCACTTCAGAAGGAGTGTCAGAGAGTGGCTAGACACTAATTATCCCAATAAGTGGATCGGAAGAGGTGGACCTATACCGTGGCCAGCCAGGAGTCCAGACTTGACCCCTATGGACTTTTATGTGTGGGGACACATGAAAAGTTTGGTGTACCATGAACCGAACCCAATACAATCGATTGAGGTTTTAAGACAAAAAATTATTGATGCCGCTAACGAATTAAGAAGAGGACTAACGACTGGTGTTGTAAAAAGTGGCCTAAGACACAGAATGCGTGTATGTGTGCGAAACAGAGGAGGGCGTGGACGTGGAACATTTTTTATTGTAAAAAAGACCAATAAACAAAATTTGATATGTATTTGGATTGTTTTATTTTGTTTTCTGACTCAAAAACAACGCTTGATTATCGTTAGTATTTACTACTACCTGGTAGTATTTCATCAATGTTTTTATTAGATAAGTCTAATAATACCCTATGTTATTATACCTTATCGGAAAGCTGAAGAACCGTAGATATTTTATAGTACATCTGCAGCACATCTGTCATAGACTTTTTTAGAAATATCTTACAAAGAAAAATAAACTCTTTCAATTTTTTTTATTTTTTTAACAATTGACTGTCTACTATGACTCAGTTGGTATAGTTACTTGAGGTTTTATGGTTTAAAATAATAAAGCAACTAGTTTACTACACAAAAATAGCAAAAACAAAACAAATTGAAACACAAAACACAAAAAAAGGGGGCAGTCGACAAAAAATCAGTAATTTTTATAAAATAAATTCAAAGGCCGATAACTTGAGAACGGTTTAGTTTGGTATATGGGGTTTCCTAGTCAAATCGGTCAGGAATGATGGAAACTACAATCTCTTAAAGGATTTAGGTCGACTTACCCTATAACCCTGTATATTCGATTATTATATTATATAATCAATTTTCATACCTAATGATTCTAGCATAGAGATCATTCTACATGTAGTGATTTATACATAAAGCTAACCAATACTAACCAATAGACCTACCTATAAGAAATATAGGTATGTAATTATACTTATTAATGAATTGTTGATTTGTCACGACAGTGCACTCGCCAAGTCGATTCAAATAAGGTGCTGCTGCGTCCTTTTCTTTTATAACCCGTGAAAATAAGATTAATCTGCATTATTTAATAGATTTCCAATAAAGGAGGAGGTTCTATGTTCGTCTGAATGTTTCTTTATATGTATGTTGACCACAGATATAGATTTACATAGATAACGCAAGTATTACGATTTGTATTGAAACCAAGCGTGCCGAATTTTGAACACTTCTGTGACGTCATTAATGACGGGAAATCCAAACTGATTCAAAGACACCGATGCCACCGATGCCCCTCCGCCCACTACGATCCTCTCGAGTGATTATCTCGCTCATACTCATATTTATTATATCTGTAGTCGCGCGGACTGTAATTAGCGGCGACGAAACTTGACGCTTGGTCGGGGTTACGTACACGCGAAGTTCATGCATTTGCGTTATCTATGTGAATCTATATCTGTGATGTTGACCGATTACTCGGTCAAATGTGGACCGATTTTGAAAATTATTTTCTTTATTTTTCGTGCACCCAGGTTTTTTTAAAGTCAGTTGATTTTTTATGTGCATTTCCACTCATATTACGGCATAAGTACATTATAATCATTATATTAAAGTGCATTTCGCTTTAGAAGTGAATTATGCAGTATATTAGACGTGGTCCGGTTCCCAACAAAGCACTTCTCGCAAGGAAGTCGTGTGTAAAACATTACGTGACTGAATAAAATTCAAGGTAAACCTCAGAAGGATATGTCAAGACTGCCGCCGCCAGTGATACATTACTGCTGTATAAAGTATTCCCGGAACCACTTCAAATAATAATACTTTATAAATATGATAACTTAGTTTCCCATGTATGTACGAAAATAAAAGATGATGAAGATGAATTAATATATTATAGTTCATATAAAATATTGTATAATATTTATTTAAATTCAGACATATTAATGTATATATTCTAAGTACGTAAATCTGCTGATAGTAATAATTTTAATCTGAATTAATAAGGTGTAAAAAAACCGGGCAAGTGTACATCAGGACATGCACGATGAAGGCTTCCGGACCCATTTCAATAGCGAAGATTTCCCGTATCTATAACCAAAGTAGTGAAACATAAAAACAAAGTTGTATTTTATAAAGGCACAAATCACTAGAATAATAGTACAGTCAATCTAACACCGTAATTAAAGTTATGAAAATGCACATCACTAAATTGTTTTACGCGTACCGTAATCAAAAAACGCCTGTAATTTACTTGGAAGATAAACCGCGCCCACTTTCACATTGAAATCAACAAAATGCAATCGCAATAGCGTTCTGTTATCGTGTTAATCATACTTAATTGAAATATAATAGGAGTAAATGCACCCTCAGCCCTCGAACTGTACACGCAACCTGTCACTCACTTGGGTTTCGTGAACCTTGAATTTCATTTGCGGTGTTCAAGGGGGTTAGAAGGTGTTTTGAACTGAGTATTAGTTCAATAAAGGTGACCGGCTGTGCTATCAAGCGAGTGCCAAGTGGGCGGTTTCCCTAACTCTCTTTATAATTATCTACAAAAACACTACCTATATGTATGAAACATACTGTTACTTACAATGCATAGGTATTGCTGGATGTTTAAGGATATATGGGATAGATGAGTAACATACAAATGTTCAGTATTACTGGCATACTGAAAATAGACTGCGAGTTAGCTGAAAACTCCAAAGCTTATGGGTAAAGCTAAACTTTCATAGAGGTTGTATAACTGCGAAAACTGCGCCATAAACTAGTATGATTGCGAGCTAAAAGGTTATATAGTAGATTTAAATATCTACCCAAGAACACTAGTACCTAATAAAATAGAGAGACATTAAATAAAAAGTTCTGTTTCTTGCGAAAAATATCTGAAGCTTATGAATGTTTTTGAAAATAACAAATTAAATCAAATTGCAAAAATGAAAACTTGTCTTCGGGTCATAATAAAACTGGAATAAACTAATGAAAGGTGAAATAAAAATATGTTATCATTTGAAACATAAAATTAAATTAGCTAAAAGTTAATTTCTTAAGACAGTCTGCGACCTTCGCCTCCTTCGATTTATTGTTGATCGACGAACAAAGATTTTAATAGAAAATTAAAGTTTGTTTTGTTAGATGTACAAGTTTGGAAATATAAATTGGCAAGGACTAAAGTAAATTCAAGTCTGTATATTGATTTCTTATATTTACGCGAATACTACACATTGAAATAAAACTATTTTTACGGATTATAAAATAACAGCATTTCTAGACCATCTTAACTCCATATACTCTAAAATCAAAATTACAATGGAGTTAGAGGCCAAAAACTCCCTAGCATTCTTAGATGTTTTAGTGATCCGTAATCCTGATAACACCTTAGGCCACACCGTGTATAGGAAAAAAACCCATACCGATGGGTACTTAAACGGTGAATCTCACCACCATCCAACACAGTTAGCTACCGTGGGTAAATCTTTGTTTCAGAGAGCACAAGGGATCTGTGATGAGGAACACCTGGCTGCCGAGATCCGTCACGTCAAGCAAGTATTGCATGACAACTAGCTTCGGATCCCGCGCCGCCATCACAGTGACCGAGTGAAACCAGCCACAGTCGAGCGTCTACCTGCTTTACTACCATACATTAAGAGGTGTCACAGACAAGATTGGCTACATCTTGATACGGGCTTCAATCAAAACTTACTTCAAGCCACCTAAGAAGATTAGTCAGTTCTTACCACCTGTCAAGTGTCACATTCCTCTACAAGATGCAGGGGTATACAAACTCGATTGTGAATGTGGGCTCTCCTACATAGGGCAAACTAAAAGATCAGTAAAAACCCGCGTAAAAGAACACATAGCTGACGTGAAACACCGGCGCTCCACGAAGTCTGCAATCTGTGAACATGTACAGGACCGCACCCGCCATTATATCAGATTTGATAAACCACAGATCCTCGCAAAAGAATACCGATTCCGACCAAGGATGATACGTGAGGCCATTGAAATTAAAAAACATCCTAATTTCAATAGGGAAGATGGCTGGGTGCTACCACCAACTTGGGATCCAGTAATTAATATAATTAAATCCAAAACCAAGCGTACCATTGCAAGACCTCGAGACACAGTGAGCACTTTCTGCGTGGATCGGACCGCAAATACCAACTGAATTTTGAGGGTACCCAGTTTTTAACTATGACATCACGTCTAACACCTCAATCCCCCCGTGACCACGGTTGCTGTAAAGCAACCGAAACGTCGGGAACATAAAAAGTAAAAATAAACGCGATATAATCCGTAAAAATAGTTTTATTTCAATGTTCAAGTCTGTATATTTAGTAAAATGCATTAAACCTCAATGCTTTTATTGGTAGCTAAGAATATTTTTTATTCAATCTATTTATTCTGCCTTTCGTACCGTGGTCTCTATTTTAATTATTAATATTTTTTATAACAAAGCCTGCAAAGAAGCCTGAAGCAGTGATAGCCGATTGGTTAAGCACGCTTGTTGCGGGCTACCAGGTCTCGGTAACATCAGCTATCTTTCAGTGAAAATCCCGTCAAAATCGGTCCAGCCGTTTCGGAGATTACCCGGAACAAACACACAGACATACAGACAGACAGAAAGACAAAAAAAAAATTTAACGATTTTTTGCTATAGGTGTAGTATGTACTTTCATATGCACTTAGTGAAAAGGTGTTATTTTGATATTACAAACAGACACTCCAATTTTATTTATTTGTATAGATATCACTTATTGAGCAAACCGACTAATGAACATAAAATCTACCACCAAACTCAGCCATGTTTGTACTATGGGGTAGCATACAATAGGTATACTGAAGGCAATCCCTAAGGAAAGTACTAATCGGGTATTGTTCACTTCAATGCAGATGAAGTAGGATACTAATTTCAGTTAATATTTAATCATAGCTAACACAGCGGCTTGGGTAATCTAACATGCACCGTTATACGTGCAGGATCAAATATATAATTATTTAATAGCTACACAACGTATGCAAATCACTTCATTGCCTCAGTGTACATACTTGTTAACATACATAGTACCGTCTAGCGAAGTACAAGTACACACAAAAGTTATAAGGAACTTAGTAAGTAGCTATTGTTATTATGCCAATTTCGAACTCTGGTGTAGGTGTACAATAAATAGTTTGTCTATCCTATTCTATTGTACGTAAAATAAAATTTAAGCATTCAATTTATTAAATCCGAATTTGATGAGGAGTGAGTTTGTGTGTGTGAGTTTCAGTTACAAATGCAGATAAACTGCAGGCTTAATAGTATTTTTTTTAGGTTACATAAATAAGGTTCGGTGGTTCTAGTGGCCGCCAACCGAGAACACCAAACTCGCCATGCGCCAGTCTTCCTCTCTAGCTATCATTTCGCTCCTTTATTATATTTAATCATAATAATAATTTGATAATAGTACAGGGCACGGACGGATTTCCTCTCAATGCGAGAGAGATTCATGCTTCAGTATTTATATAAAAAAGTAAGTAAGTAATTAGAGGGAGTCACACGCAGGCTGTCTTTTGCAAGTTCATGGAACATACACAGCAACGTATTGAGACAAAAAATAAATTTAATTATTAAAAATAGAAGGAACATAATAATTATGTGCATGACAGTACAAGCATTGCGTGCAATATTCTACTCCCATGTAACATGTTTACTTTCCGTGATACAAACAAAATATTGCAAAAAGCAATAATTTGCATCACACTCACCCAGGAAGGGCGGAGCGAGCGCTTGTCATTAATAATAGAGGGAAAAGTTAGAGGGCGGTTCCCGCCCTTTCAGAGTATCTATGATTATAGGGCTAAAAGTGGACAAATTAAGTTTTTTTTTAAAGAAAAATAGCCTTTGTTCACGTCGGATTGTGAATTGTGCTAAAATGCATTACACACACACTAAAGGTTAAACATTTGGGCATTAAATACAACATGAAATAAATGAAAAGTATGTTACTAGACTGCGCATAAGCTAAACAGGAGATCCGAACAACAAATTTTCATTGTAGCGCAAAGAGATTTAATTGTAGAGTAACGTTATTTATTGTAAGCGTGTGCCGTCACGCTTACACGACAGATTAAATAAATAAGAATGACAGTGACAGCATGTTTTTTCGACGATATGATATCGTTAGAAGTTTCCACTCGGCAATCTGGTGTATAATTACGAGTCATAACATAAAAAAACGCTTTTGTAATTGGAAATCCTACTACTATTATAAATGCGAAAGTTTGTAAGTGTGGATGTTTGTTACTCTTTCAGGCAAAAACTAATGAACGGATTTGGATGAAATTTGGAACACAGATAGTTTATAACCGGGATTAGCACATAGAATACTTTTTATCCCGATAATCCCGATTTTTTTTGCTAAGTTAAATACTACTCGGACGAAGTCGCGGGCACGGCTAGTCAAAAATATTTTAAAATTGAAAGCTTTTCTAAAGCTGGGACATTCCTATAGATTAATGAACACTTGGCTACCGTTTCGCCCTACAGGAGGTTAACAACCCTTGTTTAAACAGAGTAGAGCTAGTCTGGATTCATTTTCCGCTACAATGACTAGTGCATATTTATGTTGCCTTTTCACGTTACCAGGAAAAGTAGTGCTCCTAGAGAAAACATTATAATAAAGTCTGAAAGAGCTCGTTTGGGAAAATATAAGTTTTATGTAAATGTTTCGTATTTCACTTTATATGTTGTTACTGTGTGCTTAAAGTTTATGTAAACGGTGGAACTATGCCGTGTTTGTCTCAAACAGGAAACTTTGTTCGGAATTAGTAGATTCATTTTCCGTTAAAACGTAGGTAAGTGTATAAAATAAAAAGAAGAAAACAATTTATTTTATGAATAAAGTATTAATAATACGATTAAATTAACGACTGCTTGGCACAGTGGTTTGAGCGTAGGCCGCTCCGCTCACTGCACCGGGGCAAATTTAGGAAATTGACTTTTCATAATTTTCTGAGGTCTAGGTATCACTAGGATCACCCCCAGTCCCACGTACGGTACCCATAGTACAAGCGTTCCTTGGATTGGGACCATACAGTTGGTGTATTAATCTGGCGATATTTATTTAAATAAAATAAATAGTTTACATTTTACCCAATCATCGATTGGCATCAAAACGGAACCGAACTTTTTACATTCGAATGTCAATTGAAACATTTGTAACCTTATTTTAATTTAGGAAAGTGCCTGGAGGCAACGAGGAGTATCGGGGCAACGATGTTGAATCAAAGGCAACCTTTCATTGTATCTTGAACTTTGTCTTTTACGGTCTATTAGGCACATCGAGGCGCCTTTATTTTGGTGCCGCTCTATCGATATTTGTCGGTGATCAAACTTCTGAAGCAGTACTAAGTAGCGTCAAAGGGACTAACTATTATTCGTATTCTAAGCCTTAATTACATGAGTGTTCTACAGTCCATAATCATGTATGTAGATATCCATGACTTTTCAGCTAGCGCCTCACAAAAATATTTTTATAGCAAATTGTGCAGCCTCGAGGAAGTGGCTAGCAAACTCTACCGAATTTTCCTAAACCTACATTCGATTTGAAAACAAGGGAAATATTTGGTTTCATCCCAAAATAAAAATAAAACAAATCTAGAAATTAATATCACACAGGAAACATATGTAATGTTATTAAAAAGGATGATAATGAAATAGGACTGAGGGTGGTATAAAATGTATGCGCCATACAATTTTATTATAAGCATGCAATTAAAACGAAAATTTCACGTGTGTTTTTCATGCATCCCTTAATCAAATAACGCGACAAAATTAATCTGCGCGCTACGCTCTCCCTTCACGTCCGGGCTCAGCCAATTTCATACAATAACACATCACGTATTTGGCCCGCCGTAATGGAAACGTATATACAGTACCTCTACCATGAGTGTGTACATTCCCCAGAGTACTCTACTCGCTAGCGACTACGTAAAATATTGGTATGGTAACTTCCATCTTCTTTAGGTGACCTGTAGAATTTGCAATACAAAAATTTACAATAACGACAGCGAAGAGCGAGCGTAAAACCCATGGTAGAGTTACGGTATATTGTTTTGCTTGGTTTATTAATACAACGTATTCATAATATAGAAAGGGTGGCATTGAAAACAAATCGACTGTTGTTTTGATTAGATTTAACAGAAGGAACATTTTTGTAACTCCCAGCGTAGATTCAATAACAGAAGGTACCGGTCCTTTGATTATGTATCACGAAATATTCTTTACCCTTTGAAGATATTTAATTTTCTTATATAAAAGAAGAAATAGTTACTGTTATTTGAATTCCAACAAAAGTAATATTCACGTGAAATATAACGGCGATGACTTTGTTTTACAAAACGATTTTTCTTTTCTTCTACAGGGCGGATTCAAAAAGCAAGAAAAACTTAGTGTTATCAAAATATTTTAAACTACGTCTCTACATTAATGGAAATTAATTTAGGAACATAAATTAACTAAGATAAATAATGACAAAATATCTAAAAATCTATCGAATATTTTAGTCCTATAATCATTTTATTAATTCCCTTAGCTATAGGAATTATTTTTGTGTTTATCAGTGCGATCATTAATGTCCACTCAGTGATATGCCAAATTTATTGATAAGCAACCATTTCGTTGAATAATTATTCTAAAATAATCAGAAACATGTAGAGTCAGTAGAAAATGTTATCAGCGGTTTGAAATCATCCTGTGTAGGCAAAAGCGGATAAGTCATTAAAAGTGTCGACGAAGCGTAAGAATAAAGTGGAGTCGGGTAAAAGTGGTCGAATCCAGTTGGAGCTGCGTCTTATCGAAAACTTGGAACTATGGCTCCTATCCGAGGAACACTTATTAAACTTTTCTTCACTCTAACAAGTCGAACGTCAAATTTCTGGAATAGTTACAGACTTTATAACTCATCGTACTTAATAGTTTCGTCTTTCTTTTCAATCGCATTTAATTCAATTGGCTTAATGAATTCCGCTTGACGGAGGGGAATTTTCCAATACTTGGAGATATCTCACGAAGATGAATATTAATAATCGATTCACATAACGATAAATCGATTCCTATAGAATTGAATACATAACTCAGCTGTTTTATCCTAGGAGAAAATGAAGGATTTTACATGATCAATAACATTACGTCATTTTGTGATTATTTATTATTTAGACTTTTGCTTAAGAGGTAGAGCACCACAGTTAATCTGTATAAATGATGGATGGGTAAGTTATAGCACGGACAGGTGAGTTGAATAATTTAGGTTGTTAAATAGATATTGTTTACGATTTTAACAATCATTTGTTTTTTTTTTATAAGTATTTATTATGTGTACAAAAAAAAACAATGAAAATACAAACAATATAGCAACAACAACAAAACTTGCTCATAAACTTTTTATTAACCCCCGACGAAAAACGAGGGGTGTTATAAGTTTAACATGTGTATCTGTGTATCTGTGTATCTGTGTGTCTGTCTGTGGCAACGTAGCGCCCAAGCCGATGAACCGATTTCAATTGTGTTTCTTTTGTTAGATAGGTATTCTGATCGAGAGTGTTCTTAGCTATGTTTCATGAAAATCGGTTCAGCCGTTTGAAGATCATCAGCTATTTTGTAGGTTAAAAAGCCACATTCACGGCCAAAACCAACTTCCACGGCTCGAATCCGATCGAAATTTGAGATTATTGAATTTAGATTTATTATATTTTTAAATGATCGTAATAGTCTGAACTGGCTTTTTACAATATTATAAATATGAAAAGTTTCCCTGATTCTGGAAAAAATTTATATTTTATCAATTTTTATAAGAGATTTGTGTATGAACTAAAGACGTTCCATCAATCACGTGTCAAATGATGGATACGCGCATGCGTAAATTTTGTTTGTTTTGTTAATGGTCATGGAATATTACGTTATAATAATTCTAAAGGGCGCTGCTCCGCCATTGAGAAAAAATATAAAAAACAAATCAAATTTAAAATAATTTTAGCGTTATTGAAAATTCTTTCCCTGGGCTGCTCCCGTCCACCTCAACCAGAGTTATTACATGAAATTGAATCATAATTGATAATATTTTACTACGAATTAAACCTCCGTGGCATCAATATTTAGATTCGTTGTCTATTCTAATGTATTGACCAAGAAGCTTAGAACAACACTGGAGATATCACGTAGAACAATGGAGTGAAGACAGGTTTTTTTACATACATACATACATTTTGTCCCTCTCACACTTCATCTGAAATTGCCATGATAAACACAAAAACATACCCAAACTAACGTGTGATGAGCCAAGATTTCGCAAGTCCATGGTTTTCGTGTCTGTTTTTTATGGATTTTATTTACATATTACATATGCGTCAATTTGAGAATCCTCTTTTGACTTCAGTATTTATTTTTTATAGAAAACAAAAAAATAGATCAACCGTTCACTTTCCTGATTGTCGGTAGCTGTTATTTTAATAATTTAGCAACACTGATAGAACACTCAATTTGACACTATGGCCAAACTGTCAAAGATTTTCAAGCACTTCGTATTTTTAAATTAGTTTAATGCTTAAATAAAAGTGTATTCTTGTAATTTAAACGATGTATTGTGTTGTGCAAAATTGCAGAAGTGTATGGATACCAAACTCAAACATTAAGTTACACGGGTAATTGTATTTTACGCTAATAACCGTATTTAACCATACTTATATTATTTTTAATGTGAGACATAATAAAACATCAATAAATTATTATTATTAGTATTGTGTGGCTATTGATTAATGATATAACAGTTTATGTTGTACTTTTCGTACTATATTCATTTAGTTTTTACATGAACATTTGACCTAAGAAGGGTGACCATCATCTCACTGTATTTCAGATTTTTTGAGTAAGGAAGGATACATAAGTATTATACTAATCATATGTTCCAAAGTCAAAAATATCATCTTATTACACTCATATAAATGAGTACCCACCATATATTGTGATTGTGCTAAGTTTATAAGTACCACAATCACAATGGGTACCTATTTTATGACGGGTGCGTATACCTAACTTTGCCCCCTGCACACTTCGACCCTAGGCACTACTAGGCAGGAGCCGAGCCGGCGCGGCGTTCGGCTCGCATACGTGCTCGCGCTGGTACCGCGCTGTGAGTTAGTGGCAGTTAGACCGTCACGCAGAGAACGCGCGTAAGCTCGAATGCCGGTTGGGTTATTTATACAAACAAATAAAATTTGAGTTTGTAATATCAAAATAACACCTTTTCACTAAATCCATATGCAAGTACATACTCGTACAGTACATAGGTAACAAAAAAGCGGGTTGAAGCGGTTTGTTCTGGGTAATCTCCGAAACGGCTGGACCGATTTTGATGGGACTTCCATAGATAGCTGAAATATATTAGCTGATACATACCGCATATTTATATTTTTAAATTTTAAGTAATTTTGGAAATGGTTTCACTGGCTTGTTTCATTTTTTTTACTTGTTTATGATGAGTGAGTTTGTAACGCGTATCAACATATGTGATGTGACTTAAATGGTTGTATCTTTTGATTGCGGTGACTTGGAAGCTTTATAAATTATTAATTCTTCTTCTTTCTTTAAAAATATGTTCCAGTTATAGCAATAATAAACACATTTAATAACAATACAATACAAAAACAGGTGTGATGTGATTAAGATTAGGAAAGTCATGATGACATGGCTATTCATTATCATCAAACAATCTATTTACTATTCTAATAAGTTTTGTGGTAGCTTCACTTCCACTGAAATTGGGATCACCACTGTTGCACAAGAAATCAATAGCATCAGCGACAGAAGAACTGAGTGTCTGCGCTGCAAGACGTATGTACATATATGTATTTATTTTTATACTATGATAATTGACATGTCCACCTGTAACTTTTTGGACAATTTTAACCCTTCTTTCAATTGCACCATGTGAAGTTCTTTAATAAATTTAAATGACATTTCCGTCCGGTGTTGTTAATGTACCTATAATCAGACATTTCTAGTAAGCTTTAAAATATGCGTAGCATCTAATAAGCAGTGTATATTGTTAACACATAAGTCTTGTAACGATCTTGACTGCGCTTTTGATATGTCATTTCGTACTGGTATGACATAAGAAACATTGACATTTCGAAGATCGCTCTCTCAGACTTGAGATCGATTTATTAATATGGGCCCGAAACCGTCAGTCCTACACTTGAGATCCGATGTTGTCACCCTAAAAAGAGAAGCAACAAACACGTGACGTTATTCAAGGTCATATTTCTTAGCTTCAAAACATTGTTCGTGTTAAAACATCCAGTGTTATGTATAAAGTTCTTGGTATTGACATTAGAATAGACAACGAATCTAAATATTGATGCCACGGAGGTTTAATTCGTAGTAAAATAATTGTATTATACTGTCATAACAAAATAATGTCTCATACTTTTACACAGATTTTCTGTTGATTATTGTACATCTTAGAATATAAATGAGGAAGCCAAAACAAATGATTTAATGGCGCTTTCATAATCTGGCATCGAAACTAGTTGTACCAGATGAATTTGCGAGATGAGCTATGGATACTGAGCTACAGGAGCTACGCAAATCGCGCTAACATCATTATTTGGAAGAACTAGGTAAATTATACATTTTATGAACAGGTCATCGCATCGGGGGTTTTTAAATTTTCAATTTAGAGTTATATCGAGATTGCCTTTAGTTTAGCATTCTTACATGCATATTTTTATTATTACAAATAGTTTTCCTGCCAACGAAGTAGGTCACCACGACTCTCTATTTTCTTTTATCAATAAACAGGTCAAGCCTAAAGTGGCGTATCCAGAAGATAAAACCAGATTGGGGCGCAGTTTTTTGTGCTCGAACAGTGTAATGAGTCGTCTCGTTGCTTCGATTGACCGTCCCTCCGTCCTCCCAGCCAATTCACTCGCCTTTATATTCTTTTAAGCTTTCCTATCTTGACTTTAAAGAGAGTAGTTGCTTCCTATTGAACGTGGGGCCAGTATGTTTGAAGTGAAGTTAATTCGGAACTTACAATTGTATTTCTTCGTAAGCTTTAGCGACGCTGTCTGAGCATAAAGTATAGTTCCATTTTACCAATTATATTAAGGGTGTTTTACCTTAATATAATCAAAATTAATTCGTGACACGAAAGTGAATAATACTAAAACAATAATTACGAAATACGCCATTTAAATCAAAACTAAAAGTGGAATATCACAACTCACTTTCAGAATGATATAACTTTAGCATGAAATACAGGTGCCAGCTAGAACAAAGGTGGAGAGAAAACTCACGTGATCAAACTTGGAATTGAAGTCATATCTAAATTCAGAGCTGTGACTGAACTGTGAAATGAGATTGTATAGATTGTATAAATATGTATGATGAGGGAACTTATTATTCATAATTACAACAAAGTTTTCAGTAGCCCTTTCATGAATTTGAAAGGAACCGCTACTATCGCTAGTTGATAGCTAGTCGCTGATCAATAGGGCGGTTGCACAATTAACACATTCATTGCCTATCACTCGGATCCGAGTGGAGCGGGGTCTAAGTAGCAGAGCCCCTCACTCGGATCCGAGCGAGCGTCCTGTTAATTTTGTAGTAGTCAGTAAAGCGCCGGCGTTTACCGTGAGTGAGCATTGTTTCGCGTGGCGACTCTGGTGAAACGTCAACTTACGAAAACGAGTATTGGATTCATTCTTACAGTGTAGTAGTGAATCATTGTGGACACGATCGTACGGAGTGTACTTTCAGCAGTCATAAGTTTTTGAAATTGTTATATTTTATTTTTGTGATGACAACAGTACTAATAAAATTGTCACTTTTGCCAGTGACAATTATTATTCTATTAGTTAATTTGTACTTCTCTTTGAGTAACTCTTCGTCATTGCGTGCTATGTGCCGGCCACTCGGATCCGAAAAATGATTATTTTTATTAAAATAATAATAATAACAATATACATTCATACATATTTTCATACATTAATTTGTACTTAATCTAAATTCACCTTACACAAATTTGGTACCCGGCTATTATTTTTATTTATTTTTAAGGCAGTGAATGTGCTAAAGAAGTTGATCGTTTTATGTAGACGCTACCAAACGCTTAAAGGTCTTGGTAGAGCTGTAGGAATCGCAGAAGACTTTTACGAGATAGGTATTATTTTCACATATAATTTTATCATGTTCAATTCCTGAGAACATTGTACCTTTTTTAATTATTTAGACATGCAATTGTCATTTATTTTAGGTACGCTCTTGTGGAACTCTATCTATAACAATTCAACACTCGTTGGGAAATAACAGTAATGAAATTAAATTGCAAAAGCAAAAGCTAAGGGAAAAGGTTATTAACTATGCCCGCGCAGGCCACCCCTCTCCTTGTTAGTAAAGTTTTAATTCTGTTTTGTTTAATATAAAGTGCAGTAAATTATTACGCATTAAAGGGTAGGCTAATAACGCCAACTGCCTCGCTTATGGCTGCTGTAGAAATTAATAGCGCTACTAGTGTTGTGAAACCGTAATATTTATCGATACTTAAAAAAGATGAGGCTTTATTTTCATAATGCACGATATTTTTCGTGGCGGCTTAGGCAATGTTAAAGATAATGTTGCAGTAAATATTAAAAAAACGTCGGAACAACCTGAATGACATGCCTGTACCTACCGATCTACCGAGCTATGTGTTACCAAACAGCCCTCTGGAAATGAATAGAAATTGTGACTATCGATATTTTAAAGCTTTTGTATTAAATCTCAACCCTATGCAGTGTTGTTTAGAGACTCGGCGTGGTGAGAGCGGGGGACTGCCGGCTCTTCGAACGGGTCTCTAATATAGCTATCCTCACTCGGGGCGATGTCGCCGGCCGGCCTAGCGCGAAACTCATTAAAATTACACCCGTACACAAAAGCAGGTGCCGGTGCCGTATGTCGGGTACAGACTAAACGAACCTGGCATAAATGAGAAAGTATAGTCGTATTAGATAGCTAAAATAATCTTTATGGCACAACAGAGCCTTGTTTAGCTTTTGCATCGTCTAATGCAAACGGAGCACCAGTAATTTTTTTGGTCGTTCACATGACTGTTTTCATAAGTAACGACCGCTTGGCGCACTGGTTGGAGCGTAGGCCGCTTGGCTCACTACACTTGGTGGATGCAGGTTTGATTCCCGCTGGGGTAAAATTTCGGAAATGGCCTTTTCGTAATTTGCCCTGGTCTGGGTGTGACTAGGATTGCCCCCAGTCCATTGTACGGTGCCCATAGTACAAGCGTTGCTTAGGTTGGGACCATACAGTTGGTGTGCCAGTCTGGCGATATTATTATTATTAAAAAATAACAGGATAGCATATTTTCGATGGCGATATGCTTACGGTTATTCTGCGCCAGTGGTGGAGCATTTACGCCGTATGATGACGTCAGAGCTTTCATCACGGTCATGGCTCACCGTGGCATTGAGAACACGTGACCACTTTTGTGGACAACTGAAGACATTCCACAAGCCCCGCCGTTGTTGTAGCAAGTCGACCAGACATGTTTATAGTAAATTCCACTTGCTCACAAACTACATATACGATTTTATACGATTCTATACGTTTTTTTAATAGCATGGTGATCTTTATAACTTCAAAGGTAGATGATATTAAAAAGAACCAGCACCTTTTGGTCCAAGTGCCTTATTCGTATAAAATGATATTTCGGACGAGTAAGATAAACTTGCTTAGTCTGTGCAATACATTTCACATGCGTGCAGCTGTCAACGAATCTGCGAACGCTCTTTGCTACGTCAATTAGTCCTTAATTGCTCCTAATTGATACCAGTTCCTGGATCGAAATCTATTTGAGGAATGAATTGGTTTTACCCATCGACCTGCATTCGACAGAAATAAGAGGATTTTAGTGGAGGGTAGGTATGCTGTCTATACTTTTATAGATAGAATCACACTGAGGCCTCATTAATAAATCAATCTCAAGTCCGAGGGCGATCTTAAGTAAGCTTTTGACATGTCATCCTGTACTGGAATAACATTTCCAAAAACGCTCTCAGACTTGAGATTGATTTATGAATGCAGGCCTGTGTGATTATATTCATAAATATATAGATAGCATACACTCCATCAAACTCCTCTTATTTCTGCCCTCAGATCCAGACTTTCAGGTGTAACTGTGGTGAGAATGTGTGGCGGGCCTTGTTCCTTAACAGATTTTCTGAGTTTTATTTTTTATTTTAGCTCTCAAACAGAGTGTGAATAGTTTAACAATTATCTTTACCTTGAACTAACTGCTGTGATTTTTCATATAAATAATAATAATATATAACTACTTACTAAACAAATACTTACTGAAATACATTACTTACTTCTTTCGTACTAAAACAAAGATCCAATAATTTTTTTGAACGTAGAAAGTAGGTACAGTCTGTCTATTTACTTAGGCAAAATTTTTCATCCCCAATACCTAGGCTCCCACATAAACTAGAGCATGGTACATAAAACGTGTACCGTATTTAATCGTACCCAAAACTCATATTTTTCTATGAGCTCTGCCCTCCTTACCCGGTTCTGTACCAAAAATTAGATGACAGTTAATTTTTTTACGGGGCTTTGCTCAACCGCAATGAGCAATAAAGCTCAGGCAATCCCAAGGGAATTTCACGCTGTCTTGCCGCTTGCAATGAATTCATTCAGAACAAATTTTAAACACAGGACGGCGAGGAAAAATAGTTCTCATTTAGAGGTAAGTTGGTTGTTTTTTTAGCAAATTCTTTAGGCAAAAACTTTAGGTAATTGTTTCAAAAGAAATCACTTTCGCGCTTATATTTTCCGAAGGGGTAGATAGGGGTGCATTGCAGCCACGTTTCGCCTATGTTATTCTGGTCCCAATGTAATAGGGTCATATGGCTCATTTTTAAACTACCGAACGCTATAAGTAGAATAGACAATATAGTGTTCGGTATACACGACTCGCCATGGGTTAAAAGGGGCAATGTAGGTTACTAGAAAATAGTTATACATAGCCTCTTTACTTTTAATATCGATATTGCTACATACTTAATCGAAACTCGAACCGCTATCTAAACTATTGCACATCGGTTGTTCATAAATTGAGTGGTAATTAACGCCGGCATTTCTGGCGACACAAACGGAACATCATTCAGGGTATAATGAACATGTTCTGTACAGCGCAATAGAGGGCGCTGTAGACAATGAGCTTCATGTTTGGGGGAGGTCAGTTGTGGACAATCGACTGAGAAATGGTTGTCGCCCGATTCGATTGGTGTGATAATGTAAATTAGCGATGTACTTATGTACCTGCAACCTATTGCGACATAAATACCTATTTACTTTTACTTTTAGATTTTAGTATCCGGATGTCGACAGGGCCATCTGCCGGTTATAACTAGAGATAGTTCTTAACTATCCAGGAGACCCCATCAGTAAGAAAAATAATAATCAAAATGGTTCAAGTTGTTAAGGAGGAGTAGATTTGCGAACAATACCAGAATTTTCTTAGTATCACAAGGATATTAGGATTATAATTATAACCCTTAACTCTGCTTAAGGTGAAGGCGCCTGTCTAGACCGCGAAATTCAAAATTTTCGAGTATTTTTATAGTTTATCCAAAATCCGAAAACATTTAAGACAACATTTTGTGATTTGCGACAAACACAGTATGCAGTGCGTTTATTAATACATTTATTTTACTCTAAATATTATCATGGTGGATATGATACTAGTAAATCACTAAATATACAAAAACTGCCAGGTTATCTGGATAGCTGTCGTTCTTGAAATGTTTTAGAGTAAGTTGGATATATTAATAAATGCACTGCACACGGTCTTTGTCGCGAATTACAAAATGCGTTTTATTATTGTCAGATTTTGAAATATTTCTAAAAAACCTCAAAAAATTTGAACTTCGCGGGCTAGATGGGCGCTTTAGCCTTAAGTGCAATTTCTGCACCAGGGGCCTAACTCTATTAACTGTCGCTCAATTCGACCGCATTCGACTGGCAATACGTCAAAATTGTGAATATGACAGTTTACCTATAGAAACACTGTCAAAACTGACGTATTCGACTAGTCGAGCGACAGTCGTGGGCCCCAGAGCTCAAGTATCCATAGGGGCCGTTTGCGTTAACAGCCGCGCGCCGAGATCTGGAATTCCCGTAGAATCTGTACGTATCGGTTCAAGTGGAAATAATCTCGCGGCGGAGCGCTTTATTACGTTCGCAATATCTTTGCAGCCCCAGCCTTCGATCGTCGAAACGCCCCAAAATTGATTTCTAAATAATTCGCCTGTTCGGTGCAAGGATGTTTTCTGAGAAAATACTTATGGCTTGCTATACTCCATATGTAGTTACACTTAGCAGAGTATTCAGGGTGTAAGGGGAATCATAATAAAAACTGATACCATGGATTCAACTCATGATTTTGGACCCCCCTGAGTTAGAATTTACCGTCGATACTTTCATGAATTGAGCTCAAATTATCCAGCATTTTAAAATTTATTTTAGCATGACATAATTATACAAATCTTTCTCAAGTGATTTTATATAAATGAATCAATGATAACTATTTGTGACATAAACTGTAATTTAAATTAAGACTCACTCAGGTGCGCATTTCATGCAAATATCGATTTCAAAATGCTGATATTTGTTAAGCAAAATTCATGAAAACTTCGACGGAAAATTCCAACACTAGAATCATGAGGTGAATCCACGGTATCAGTGTTCGTTACGATGCCCCTTACACCCTGAATCTGTACATGGAATTTCAATTGTAAATCAACTATGTATGGAGAATAGAGCCAGCGAAACATAATGTGAGTAACTTGTCACATGGGATGCGATAAGTGGATAGTGCATACTAACAACTAAACGATACGTACTGACTACCCACTTACTTGAGACAACTAAGCATGCCTAGGTAGACTAGGTAGACATTCGTTCTAAGTAGTACGAATGCCCAACTAGATTTACGCTGAATATTGTAGATGTAGGTATAGAATCTATTGAGTATCAAACTGAGGCTCGGATTGCCAGAAACAAAAATAAAAATAAAAAATATGGTTAACACCTAAGGAATTATCCGAACATGTCCGGAAATCCAAGTCCTTGTCCGTAATGCGGCGGGAATTCTAAACCGTCCGCAAATTCTACGATTTAGTTTAAAAAGCTTTAAGTACAATAACGACATAGATACCAATTATATACTATTATCATTATGTTTTACAAGACAGTCCGGAAATTTCCCTGGAATATCATGTTAAATCGTGCAAGTGTGCTTTGCCCTATGTATTCTTACATACCATAACTTTGAAATCTTTATGCGAGTGTTGCCAGCTATTGTAACCGCGGGATGTATCGTCCTCACTCACTAGTATCCCATATTTGAATACACGACTCAAAGGCTGCTGTTAATTTGAATATTCGCGCTAGGACAGACACACTTCGTTATCATAACGGTTCTTACTCTGCTTCGGAACGATTATTCTGGTTTAGGTTCGGTTTTGTTGGGGATCGTGTAAAGTGTAGAATATATTGTGTCAACCTTACGTAAGAGGATACAAGGCACTATATACTTTAAAATCTGATTTCGGCTGAATTAGTTTCCATCAATATAGCTGCGCTCTTCACGTCTCGGGTGATTTGACGGTAAGTAATAATAAGTTGACGATTGAGACTGAACTTAATATTTATTTTTAGGGTGACCGTCCACTTGGGTGTGCTATGAAGTGGGCCCGACCGCTTCACCAATAGGATCGCTTCATTTCCTCAGCTTCACCTGGTTCAGCTCAAGTTGACAGGACATGAAGCAATCCTTGGTCGAAGAGGGCGCGCCCGCTTCATAGCACAGCCAAGTCACCTTTATTCTAGAAACACATTTGCAATCTCACTCTCAGAGTTAAGTTCAGTGAGTTTTCACTGGCAAAACAGATTGGGACATCCTTATAAATCGGTGTAAACCCCTGCATTAGCACACATCGTGACCTACTTTAACAAATATTAGGTACCATTCACTATTCATTTCCTATAAAAATATAAGCTGGAAAACGAATATGATTGATGCAGAAACGTTCAACATGGACTATTAATCTATCGCGAAAATGCATTCGGCTCCGGTTGATGTGAATATTTTATTTCGAGAATAGACTCCCGCGTCCGTATTCAATGAGGCGGTGCGGTTCGGTGAGGTATTTCATATTGTGCAATCTCTTTCAGTGCGCAGACAATGAGAGACGCGAGGCGCATCACTCAACGTCACAGCGAAACACGCATTTTTATATCCCAACAATACTTAGGGAGAATAATTTCTATTGTTAGTATAAACACATGGTGAGGCTTTGCGCCACCGGTCCACAGTCGGAAATAAGCTATTGTTTATTTTCCGTGAACGCGTAATTTTCAGTATTTATAGGTGTAGAGCTTCACATGAGAGCTAAACTTTTTTTTGCGATAAAAAAACATGAACTCTAATGTTACAACATAATAGTTACAATCGAACAACCAGAATCCTGACCCACCTAATACGATATTCCATAAAATCTACCAAGCAAAGTTCATTATCACGGGCACATGTGAGATTAAATCCGACTTTATGGTATCAACATTGCTACCTAGAATTACGATTTCATTTAGTTGACGTACAAATTAAATCGACAGGTAACTACCTAATTTATGTCAATTTGTTACTGTTAAAAACCTCGAGAAATGCCGCTGTTCTAACTCAGAACGTAATAAATACTAACAATTAGGACTTAGTCGTTTTCAAACATCCCCAAGAATCGTACAGCTACAGCTACAAAACATTAATCTACCATCAGAGAAGTGTAGCAGAAATAAAATATGGCAATCCGTGGCCCGCAGAGCCGTGCTGTCAGCGCAGATGATGTATTTGAACGTTTTCATGGGAACCAGCCAGCGCTTTGTCAACGTCCGCCATTAGAGGTCATCGCTCATGACGTGCAAGCCCCTACTAAGGTGCTCATACTCTTAAGATTTACGAATATCGATTCAAATCGTACATATTAAATCAGCGATGGAAACGAGGTGCTAGCTAATTATTTTTGAGGCGGTACATTGGCCTGAAAATGATCGCGAATATATTTATACTAATATAATCGGCATTGTTGTATTGCGGTAACATACATAAACTATTATCAATTACAATTGTTGGTTAAAGAACTTAATTAATACATAGTATAAAACAAAGTCGCTTCCCGCTGTCTGTCTGTCCGTCTGCCCTATGTATGCCTTAGATCTTTAAAATTACGCAACGTATTTTGACGCAGATTAAAAAAAAAAGTTATTCGTGAGTAAGGTTTATATGTATAATACATGCATTATATAGTAGAGAAATACTACCGACTGATAAAAAACCCATGCAAAGCCGACGTCGGGTCTCTAGTACAAATTATTTTACCTCTGAATAGGTAGGTAATAAATAACTTAGTTTTTAGTCGTACACAACTGAACATAATCAAAAAATCTAAACAGATCACTCCAGTTGTCATATAATAACTGGTATATAAGCAAACCATACGGTTTCTTACTAACTTCCAAAGGTAAAGATATTTTCAATATACCTGCCGCTTAAAACCAGGAACTATAAACAAAAGCGAGTGGTTCAGCGTCGCTCATTATCGCGGCACCACCAGAGTCCTTAAACTACGGAAGAGTTATAGTAGCAGAAATGAACCGACTTAAAACGAGAGCCGGATCAAACTAGCTGTTGTATCGCATCAGGGCTCTAACCACGCTAGCTACTTAAATCGTAATAGAAAAGCAAACGCTCGCGATTACGTTTCAAACGCTCCGCTTTTAACGTTTTGCTGATACGAGCTTCACGATTTCTACCGACATTGATATGGTATGGTGTCAGCAAAACGTCGAAAGCGGAGCGTTTGAAACGTAATCGCGAGCGTTTGTTTTTCTATTACGATTTGAGTAGCTAGCGTGGTTAGGGCCCTGGGGTCATGCGTTGTAGCGCTCTGAGCTTTACAAATAAAAATGGGAGTTCCGAAGACAGAATATGGTTACAAATCTAATAAGCGTAGTTCCTCAGTTTCTTTCCTAGTTAAATGTTCTTGTTATATGCTTCATACCTATTTACTTTATTTTTATAAATATTACGAGCGATGTAAGTTGATATTATTACTATTAATCACGTTAGCCCCTCCAGCTAAGATTGTGCTTGTGTTAGGAGGGGGCTCCCGTCAATAGTTTAATGGCCAGGATGGGGATCGAACCCGGAACGTCTGCGTTACGAGGGTGGCCCCTCTAACCACTAGGCTATTGACGTCTTCTTTATTTATTTATTCTACTTCTTTATCTATTAAAGGAATATTAATATAATATTTTTTTGTATATATTTTTCGTAAACCAATTTATCTTGAATTTCTCAAAGTCAACAAAACGATTATACTAACACACCATAAACAACTGCAATTAGTTTTCCCTTTATTGCACCAATATAAGGCATGGGTCTTTTAAATGTGACAGAAATTATACGCTATTTACCTTGTACTAAACATTATCAGAGACACATTATTTTTGCGGTATTGGAAAAAAAGGTAATAAGTAACTTGGATTTGTTTAAAAATATACATGAAAATAATACCTAATTTATGTCGATGTATTGCGTAGGATTTTCCACTCTAAAAGCAAACTTTATTCTTATTTTACATAATTATACAATTCCTCTTCACAAATTCCCACTTCCGTTCAATAATTATTCCCATAGTCAGATAGAAAATGAAAGCTGAATTTCGCGACGCACGCACGCCAGCTGCCGCGCGGCACCTGGATTTCATAACTTTCCTTTTCAATAAATTCAACCGACATTGTGCCACCGGAGTGTGTTCAAATTGTGATTTATACGCCGAAATGTTAGTTATAGTAATAAGGGAAGTTTACGGTGAATATAATAATATATGCAATTTCATTAGAAGCGATGTGGAATGCTGAATAGTATACAGTGTTATGTAATTCGTTGGTATCATGTGTGTTTTATTATTTTCACTTGAAAGCGATTTTATATGCCAACTGGTTTGGTACATTCCCTCGGATACATTTCGTGTTATTTCACGCCATTACTTTTAACTTTATTATTAAAAATAAATAAAGCAGTACTAGCCGATTGGTTAAGCACGCGTCTGCCGGGCATAAGACCCTGGGTGCTGACCCTGGCTCGCCCCTCTAAGTTTTTCTAAATCTAGGCGCGAATCATCATTTCAATATAATTATCGCATGCTTACGGAGAACGAAAACATCGTGAGGCAACCTGCATGACTTAGAAAATCTATGCAATTTTCGGAAGACATGTGAAATCCAGCAACCTGTTATGGGCCAGCGTGGTGGATAATGGCCTGAATCCCCCTCGTATGCAGGGGAGGCCTATGCCCAGGAGTGACACGATAAAACGAGTTAATTTAATATTTTTAAAAGATTATTGTTAAATTAAAGATGCCTAGCTATTATCATACTGATCGTTAATTTTACATATCCACTGTAACTTAAAACCATTAGAAGAGGAAGTCGACACGCCCCCAATCGTTAATTAGTGCCGAAATGAGAACCCAGACAATGTAACGATGATCCAACGGCACGCACACGAACCGCAGAGTACAATAGAAAAGTTTATTAAAGCACCTTCGAGCGAAGTCAGGTTTCTCGTTAAGGGGTAAATATTTGCTCACAGCGAAGCAACGTGTGAGAATAAGTAAATAATGGAGCCTACATCGTTACGAGATGAATGTTTGCGGACTACCACCGAAAGTAATTAAGAGTTTAACAAGAGTTAACAGTAGACGCTGTTTTGACAAAAACTCGGGGCGCGAGTCGCGGGACTGATTATGTCCTGAATGTTAATAAGAGTGTTTAATATTTAATTAGGACCGAGATACAGATGTACAGTGACCTTATGTCGTTTTAAGGTTTCAGTTACATGAATACATAGTTTACAACCGCTTGGCGCGGTAATTCAAGAATAGGCGGGTTCGATTCCCGTCTGGGTAAATTTCGGAAATTGCATTTCCGTAATTTGCCCTGGTCTGGGTATCACTGGGATCGCCTCCAGTCCAATGTACCCATAGGAAAAGCGTTGGGTAGTTTGGGACCATACAGTAGGTGTGTTTGCCTCGCGATATTTGTTATTCTTATTTTTATTTATTATTATTATTTTAGTCCTTTTTGACGTCCCACTCCTGGGCACGGGCCTCCCCTCAACATGAGGGGGATTCAGGCCATAATCCACCACGCTGGCCCAGTGCGGGTTGGCGGATTTCACATGTCTTTCGAAAATTGGTTAAATCTTCTAAGACATGCAGGTTTCCTCACGATGTTTTCCTTCACCGTAAGCAAGTGATAATCATAAAGAAATTATTATTCGCACATAGATTTCGAAAAATCCAGAGGTTCGAGCCGGGGTTTGAACCCGAGACCTGGTAGCCCGCAAGACGCGTGCTTAACCAATCGGCTATCACTGCAAAAAAAAATTTTTTTAATGGTAGTGTTAATGTACATAACAAAAATAAGCAATACAATAGCCCTAGTCCATCCAAGCTTCACACCAAAAGCTCTAAGTTTTCATCATTACATTTTTTTATAGTTCCTGTGAGTACCTGCTGAAGTCAAGTAGCCAATTATATCCCATCATTTGCAGCATTCACATCAGCGGGACCCATTTTCCCAGGTAAGTCTTCCAAATGTATAGTGATTTTTAGAAAAATATACAAATAATTATAACATTTTTAAATGAAATACCTTGCGCTGTTTCTAGTTAATTGATCAAATGAAAAGTTTGTAACCACCCGTGTCAGATACAGCGAGTTTTATTAAATTTCTTTAATAATATAAGTTAGAAAGCTATACCGAACTTATTTGTATCACCAACGGCTACTGATGATATTAAATAACTTTGTTACAATGGGGATAGTTTCAGTTATATCAATCTGTTTTATTTTTCAAAGCGTCCATATGCTTTCGCTTACCAGCTGAATGTAATTTCCAGCGTGGTTACCTGCAAAAAATATAAATTAATAAGTTATAACTCCAACACAGTTACCATCCAACACAACAGCTACCGTGGGTAAATCTTTGTTTCAGAGAGCACAAGGGATCTGTGATGAGCAACACCTGGCTGCCGAGATCCGTCACGTCAAGCAAGTATTGCATGACAACAAGCTTCGGATCCCGCGCCGCCATCACAGTGACCGAGTGAAACCAGCCACAGTCGAGCGTCTACCTGCTGTACTACCATATATAAGAGGTGTCACAGACAAGATTGGCTACATCTTGAAACGTGCTTCAATCAAAACTTATTTCAAGCCACCAAAGAAGATTAGTCAGTTCTTACCACCTGTCAAGTGTCACATTCCTCTACAAGATCCAGGGGTATACAAACTCGAGTGTGAATGTGGGCTCTCCTACATAGGGCAAACTAAAAGATCAGTTAAAACCCGCGTAAAAGAACATATAGCTGACGTGAAACACCGGCGCTCCACGAAGTCTGCAATCTGTGAACATGTACAGGACCGCACCCGCCATTATATCAGATTTGATAAACCACAGATCCTCGCAAAAGAACACCGATTCCGTCCAAGGATGATACGTGAGGCCATTGAAATTAAAAAACATCCTAATTTCAATAGGGAAGATGGCTGGGTGCTACCACCAACTTGGGATCCAGTAATTAATATAATTAAATCCAAAACCAAGTGTACCATTGCAAGACCTCGAGACACTGTGAGCACTTTCTGCGTGGATCGGACCGCAAATAACAACTAAATATGAGGGTACCCAGTTACTAACTATGACATCAGGACGTCTAACACCTCAGTCCCCCCGTGACCATGGCTGCTGTAAAGCAACCGAAACGTCGGGAACATAAAGTTAATAAACGCGATAAAATCCGTAAAATAGTTTTATTTCAAAGTTATAACTCGCTTTCCATTCACTGCAATGCAAAGTTTTAAGCTTATAAACCCACCGCATAAACCTAATTAAAGTCACACCCTTCACCCAGATTTAAAACGACTCAGAACAGATGAAGCCATCCACACGCAATTCCCAAATTTGTCCCAATAAAACGACTGTGTAGCTTGAACGGCTTCGATAGAATAATCCTACCTGACCTACAATCCGTCTTTGTCCAGCCCTTTCGGTGAAACCTTCCCAGGATTAACGGACATGTTCGTTTGGGATACAGGCATGCGGTTAGCACCCTTAACCGGAGCTCAATCCTCGGTTACTCGAACGAAAGGATCGAGCGTTAATTCTTTGTGAGTGTTTGTCTTAATCCGCGCCGAATGTGGGCGAAATTCCGTTTATTTCGTTAGATTTCGTTTTGTTTGTGTGAATGGGAATTGGGTGTGTAAACTGAGTTTAATTAGTAGTTAGTACATTATGATAGGTAAAATGTACCTTCAAATTTTACAATCCATTCAGAGCGCCATTACAAAGGACTTTTTTCTGAATCTTGTTTGTTTAGGTAAGTCCCACTTTGCTGTTTCAGAAGTTATTTGTCATTTTGGTACAGTGCATCAAATTTAAGCAACTCTCAAATTTCATTCAGAGATAAGAAGGTATGCGCCGGTGAGTCTTTAACAAAATACTTAAATAAAAGCAGAACATACCTACAAGAGTTGAATAACATGACTTCACTCTAGTTTAGGAAGCTCCCAAAACATTAATTTCAAAGTAATTTCGTAAACTTTCAAGAATCTCAATTTCAATGCATAAAATTAGAACCCGTAAAAATGCAAGGAGAGCCGCGACTTAATTCGAAATTATAACAAAACCGCTAACTCCGCTATATGTGAGTGGGACATTTAACGGCGTCAGCATAAAGATAATAGGAAAAAGTTAAATTATGTCGATGTGGAGAAGATGCCCGACTCAACTGCGTGCTGTCGTTATAAAAGTTGAATTTATGGTCCAAATTATTTCAGTCCCTGCCTTAATATCGCTTCTTTCCCACTTCTACTTCGCAGGTGTATGGGAAGAAGTTTTAGAATGGTTTTTCTGGGGTGCCAAAAGTTGGTAAAACATTTATTATTTTTAATAAAAGCCTAAGCTTTAACATCTGTTCCAGTTACCTGTCTTTATAATTCAACGACCGAATCAGACCACGAAAAGATACAAAATGATACAAAAAGTATAAATAAAACTCCCCGCATTTCATTCAAGCAGGCGTTCGTCGACATGAAAGCTGAAAATGTCAATAGGCAACACCTCTCGGGTTTAACACAATAGAAGTGTCTCCCGATGAAAATTTCATGCGTTAAGGATTTCGTGAAGCCTCGGGTCGTTGGGCAAATATTCGACCTCTTCATTAGTCATGGTAGCCTGCACGCAGCACCCTCTCGCATCGGCGATTCCTTATAAACAAATTGTTTTATTTCATGCCATACGTGCCCAGCTTTCTTTCAACATTCACTGTTGACCTTTTCCGAGCCGCTGCACAGAATATCGTTAAGTAAATTTCTGTGTATATTTGGACCATTAAAAATGTGAATAGAGTTTAACGGTCACGCGAGGACCCATTGAAAATAATTTGTGGTTGTGGCTGTTAATCGATCATTGTTAAAACGTTGCGTTTAATGCAATTCGGTTCAATATTTGCTGTCGAGTCACAAGTATTGGGTATAATCAAACAAATAATAATGTCTCATGGACAACCTAAACTATAATAGGTCCTACCTTCGCTAGTACCGCGCTTAGGACTAACTAACCTCCAAATCTCACCACCGGTGGTAAATTGGGTGGATCTTAAATATTTAAACTATTCAGTGGTAAACCAATATCATGATAGTACCTATCCATAGGTATACGCACTATTACATAGTATTGTAATTATTGTGCGAGGTTTGCGACTTGATTTTTTGAAGTGGATAATGACCTCTTATCTTCTCCTATTCTTTTTTCTATTTAATTCGTGCGGGTTCCAAGTCAATTTACTTTTCTCCGGGACTCGTCTAGGGTCGAACCTAGGCATCGTCGTTGGACATCATTACCGATCCTGGCCTAGAGGAGTACTTAACAGTGGTGGGACTTGTCCAAAATACTCTTCTCGATTATTTGATCAATGTCACTCAATTATCATTCAACCACTGGTAGCCGAAAAAATCCTGGGCAGAGTATACTGAATCATCCGAGTATATTGTTATCACAATAGTATTGCCATCAAGTTGATTTTTAAAACTTTTGTGTCTTTAATATTAAGTAGCTACCATCCAGTATTATCTACTAAGCTCAGACATATGTCACCTAAACCCATTGGTTATCGAACGGCGATAGCTTGCGAGGCGAGCGGTCGCGACATTGACTGAGGACCGACTAGGATTAGTCGACTCAACTTGGGCCCGACCGATTCAGCTTTATTAAGACAAATAGACAAACATTTTTAACGCGCAAATGGAGGATGTTACGGAATAAGGAAACAGATGTGTTTGAGCGATGCCGCCGGAGATCCGAACTATTTTTCTTTAGTTTCAATTGTGAGGTATTAGAATAGGAAAAGGTATAATTTTGTCACAAAGCATTTATATGTAGTTTATCATTCTGGTTCTTTATTACGTAGGTAAGATATAGATGAGTTTAAAAAGTTGGTACAATTAGTTTACTAATTGTTCTTGGCGACTACTTCTGTAAAGAGTACCGACTTACCTAGGTATTATTTTGTAATGACCAGCAACAGAGCAACAGAAACACGCTAGCTAAATACAAGTCTACAGAGTTCACAAAAACTTTAAAGATATAGTGATCAGAGAGCGGATTTTTTCACTTTGTGGGAATGTTGAAGAAAAAATGGTGTTGTAGGCTATATGTATAGCTGTCCAAAACAATTCATAAGTCTACACCGCCTTTAACTCTTAACATTTCTCAAAAAAAATAGATTTTATTACGACAAAAATTGTACCTTTAGGTACCATTTCTGTTAAACCTCGTTTAAGTAGGTACAGGGAGATAACTAATTACGACACCAAAATATTTTTGTAGTTCTTTGTATTCATTTAAGTTACCAAACGTTTATTAATAACAAATACTAAAATGAATTCTTGGAACTACAAGCAATACTCAGTGTTAATATACAGAGATAGAGATTCCAACGCTGCGTGCGATCCCAGACCCTGACATATTCCACTAGCAATGTCTGAATCCCTCGCTATTCTATAGCATTATTAGAAGGCGACATTGTGTGATGGAAATAAGTGTGTGTGCATCAGTCGGTCATCAGTATTTGGAATTGTAAAGTGGACTTATTTTTAATGGTGATAAGAATCATTATTATTTTTATGCATTGCTTGGGTTTATGAGATTTCTAAATATCGTGCTTACTCAAACTGCAATTGCAATTTGTAAGTGGAATATTTTTACTACACCATTTAAAACGGTCGTTCTAGTTTTATTTTAACTACATTTTATTCACACTAAAGTTGTTAAATTTGATAGTCCAGTTAACCCTATCCAATTACAAGTAAGCTCATTGGACGTATAAATTGAACATGGCTAGTCAGTCGTAATGTAACTAAACGGTTCAATTCCCTTAACTTTGAGTCATTAAGTATTTCTAGGGATTAACTTTAACTACGTCTATGAAGAATTATTTATGTAAGGATTCGAATAAAATTATTTTGTTGACCGAATTAAGTAAGGGTTCAGGAATGAATATCTACTAATTTATATAGGCGCCTACCTGTATAACAAACTAGTTTCTGCCCGCGACTTCATCCGCGTAGACTTAAGTAAAGTATTATATGTGTTAATCCTGGTTATAAACTACCTGTGTTCCAAATTTCATCCAAATCCGTTCAGTAGTTTTTGCGTGAAAGAGTAACAAACATACATCCGCACTCACAAACTTTGGCATTTATAATATTAGTAGGATTTTCCCTTTATATTTTAACATCCGTTATTCCTGCAGGATCACAAATTTAGCACTTATAAAATGCAGATTACACTCTAAAATCGCGTCTCATCCCAAAATGCAACTTTTCATAACAAAACCTAAGAATCTATTTCAATACATTAAGCGCGGAACCCTTGCCATCTCTACGATAGCTTTACATCCGCATCTTACCATTCGAACATCGTTTTGCTCTCAAACACATCGTATACCGCCTAGTACTAGCCAGATCGAAGTCAAAGTTCCCCGGGCGAAATCTATAAGACTGTTTTGCCACATGATCGCTTCTACGAATTGCCAAGAAAATAAAGTTGAATCTCGGAAACTAGTTGCTACCGCAAGTGAGTTGATAAAATGCATTCAGAACGTGAGTATGGAAGAGTTTATAAACTTAGGAAGGCGTACCTACCTTAGTACCTAGTAGGTAGGTACATCATGTAATGTACTACAGAGTTTTTTTGAACGTGTCGTTTAGGCTTTATTCTTTTTAACGAAATAATCCTTTATTTCCGGTCTAATGACCTGAAACTTGAAAACATTGCTGCCTAATATTAAAATAGGTGCAATTGATTGATTTGTGTTTGTAGTTAGTTACCTATAATATTTTTATTAAGTACAGAATCGATGATAGCATTAAATAATTTAGTAGGTGCTAAATATTTCGTTCTATTGTATCATGATTGGTCGCTACCAACTTTAGCGACAAAATTATCAGGCCGCCTGAAGGTCTCCAACATGACTTAATGACATGTGATAGCTGGGACCCTTGTTAGGAAACGGATGTAAATAATTACTTACTTAATTAAAATGCGAATATTCCGCTTCAAATATTTTTTTAAATTATTCATTTACAAATTTACAAATACATTATATTCAGCAAAAACCCCCGAACATAATAGGTATTTATAATAACTTCGTTATTGGAAATGATAATTATAATACTGTTATGCAAACTAAAGTTATTTAGTGGTTACACATAGCTGGGCGAGTCGCATCCGCCAGACCGTCTGAATGATGGATGAAGGAGCGAAGCGGAGCGCCACCGCAGATAATGTCTGCGGAAGTATCCGCGGGACGGTAATGAATTTTTCATACAGCCACTAATGTACAGCTATGAGGCCCCTCGCGAGCTATGAGGCGCTTTGGTGTGAAAATGACAATTTTGTTGTGTTTTCATTTCTACGTAGGTAAATGATAGCGTTCATTAACTTTCCATATTTTTATTTGTATTAGTTAGGTACCTACTCATATTTCAAAATTAATAATATTATCGGTTCTACAACTAGGTTAAGTATGAGTTAAGTATTCGAACATCGTTATAGAGGAGGTCGTCGGAAAAATCTCATACCTTCATCAATATAAATCAAAATTACCGTAAAATTAACGATACAAATTCACATGAAATATATATAATTACGTACAACCGGTCTAAAAACTAGGTTATACCTACCCAATTAATACCTCATTAAAGTGGATTCTAGGCTGAAGCCGTAAAACATGGCTGCATTCATCGTGTAAGATAAAAATTAAGATGTTATCGCAAGAATTAATCAAAGATTTTAATTATAATTAATAAGTTATAAACAGTCTAATTCGCATAACGAAAGTTCAGATGTTTCACAGTTCATTAACATAGTTGTGCCTGCTCTGATCTGGGTCTTCTGAGTAAAGCCGTCGAAATGAGAAGGTACTTGAATGAGACATCTCTTTGTCTGTATTCATCCTGTCTTGCACTAGATACTAAATAAATACCCATGCAGGAATTAAATTTCCCACAATATTTTCACAAAACACAGCTGCTAAAAGTATTCTTACAGAATAAATTATAGACAACTAATTATTTACTTCAAATTTAAAAACATAGATAGTGTTTTTAACAAACTCTTGCCTGACCGCGATGGTCTTTTGAAAGCTGGCAGCATTGCGAAGTTAAATGGCATTTAATAAATCTCTTTGCAAGATATTATATTATTATTATTATATTAGATAAAAAATACCTAATTCATAAATCACATCACACAGTTTAATATTCCTTTCACAATCTACGAAAACAAATGTATGATTTACAGCGAAATTTCGCTCTCGTTATCAGCAGCTAGGGGCGGTTGATTTACACGCCGCCTGTGATCGCGAGCCGCGCCACCTATCTTACAACCCACGAAAATAATCGCTAAAGCTTATCTACAGTCTACGCCAACAATGGGAAAACAAAACGAGCCCGCAGACCCTGCCCGATAAACAATCTTCAAAACGCAACCTTAGAATAATAGCGTCAAAACAGCTTTTAAAACAATACCTAGATACAATAACGGTTTTCAAAAAAGTCGAAATCCTTGGAAGCTTTGGAACACAAGGTTTGCTGGTTCGAATCGCGGTTAGCACCTCTGGAATTTTCGGATTTCATATGCGAATCTCTTTTCCACTTGCGGAAAGGTGAAAACAAATAATGTGAGGAAACCTACACGTCTTTTGAAAGATGTATGAAATACGGCATCCCGTACAGGGCCAGACTAGTGGGCTATGACTAGGGCTATAACGCTTCCCCGTTGTCCATAGTCCAACCTACTACATTGGGGCCAAAAAATAATTGGCGAAATTTTGTGTTTTTTAGGTTCCGTAGTCCCTACGAAGAATCCTTATAAGACCATGCAGTCCGTCCTTCCTAGTCTGTCACAGTACCATAACTCCTACAGTTTTTGTCGGAAATTGGCGACTTTTGGCACAGATACAGTTTGTACAGATATGTACTTTAAGAATAGATCTCACTTTTAGAAATAATAAATGTTGCAAAGTTGTTTTGTTTTGAGGTACCTGTTCAAACATGGAAAGAGGGGATATTATTTTTTAGCTACCCCATCATATTATGGGTTATCGTTGAAAATATATTTTGAAATGAAAATAATAAATGGTACTTAATTCCATAAAACATTTTAGTTTCAGAAGTTCCATTTGCGAGATTTTTAACTTTTAAAGATATAATTCAAATTTAAGAAATTAATTACGACACATCTTACATTTTTATTATAATCGATAAAACTAGGTAGCCAGAAATATCATTTCGTTATTGAAATGGCTGCGGAACCCTACATTGAGCATGGCACGACACGCGCTTGGCCAGTTTTATTTATTTGATTTTATTGCCCAAGTAGATACACAAACAAACAGTCCACATCTGTGGTCCACCTAATAGTGGGTAACGGTCGTTAGGCATATCCAGCAATATCAGCTTTTAAAGCACCATTGCAAAGTACCTAACTAATTAGAATGTAGTTATACACATAACTGCTCCCGAAACTGTCTCTCCCCATTAATCTTTCGCTACAAAAATTTAAAATCAAGGATGTCAGGTTGAGGGAAAAAGCGAACATTTTTCCAGGACTTATTAATTGGTGAGCGTAGCAGCCTGTACCTCGGGCTTTTATTTCTTTTAAAACACGTAATACGGGGTGAGTATGCGTCAAACAAATGATGCGACAAGTTTGCTAATTGATGTCGAAATATTTTTACATTTCTATCAACTTTTATTGGAATATATTCTCAATGTTAATTCTATTTTGAGATGTACAGGTTATTGACATAATAAAACTAGTTTTATTTTTGGGTATTTTGAAATGACTTTGTTTACATTTTTTATCAGTGATTGAACTTGCTATTATTTATGAACAAGAAAGTATGTTTTAGCGCCCTTCACATGATAAACACGAAAAGTTATGTCTATCGATATATTTGGTAAGTACTTATCTATTCTTTCAAAATGCATGAAATAATCGTTGGCGTAAAAATGTATATTCATGCAAGCAATGATTATGTTATATATTTATAAGTATAGAGGTAACAAAGTCGGCACATAGGTAAGCGTACGACCCGTTTTATGTTAAGCAGTTGCTATAGCCTGTAGATGCTTGCAATACCAAAGGTATTGCACGCATGTTTCCGACCTGAAGGGGAGTGAGACAGAGGGAAGGGAAGGGAGAGGAGGTTGGGCTTGGAACTTTCTCACTCATCGTACGAAACGCAGCTATAATACCTGCTTAACGCCGATCTGCTGTGAGATATATGAGCTGTAGTAAATTGGGTAGAGCATGGCTCTATCATCATTTAGTTTAACTTTAAAAAATAATCCTACTAATATTATAAATGCGAAAGTTTGTGAGTGTGGATGTATGTTTGTTACTCCTTCACGCAAAAACGACTTAACGGATTTGGATGAAATTTTAAACACAGATAGTTTATTACCGGGATTATCATATAGGATACTTTTTATCCCGATTATGCCGAAATTTTTGTTAAGTTAAATACTACGCGGACGAAGTCCGTGGGCACAGCTAGTATATAATATATCGGCATTTTTTAAAATACTCATTACCATTCTAACAGAAAGCAACCTTCTCATAAACGCCACACGTTGTTTTATTGCCTGCTAGGCGGATCGCGAAATTAATGCTCTGCGTTATCAATACGTGTTTCTGGGTTTCGTCGGGCGGCTCGTTCATCAATCAGAGAACCGCTGAACTCGTTACCGAGTTCCCGAACAAACGGCAATGAAGCTCCGTTCAATATGTTTGTAAAAACTTCTTAGATCATTCACTTTCGCCTGAAAGGGTCTGCCTAACTTTGCCAACTATCTACATATCCGTATCTAGCAATACGTGACTTTTTTGTTAAAAAGGTTTTGGTTTCGAAGGGTTTTATAGAGGAAATTGTATTTTGATTTTATTTATATTGTTTCAAATTAATTGTCAGACTAAACGTGGATTAGGGGCAGTCGAATGATTTTTTAAAGATGTTATTAAAACTTTGTCATTGCCTTCCTTTAACTTTCATGTTTTGCATTCATAGCTTATTAGAACTGACGTTATTTAGATCATGGCTTTCTAATAGTTATTTGAATTGAGTACCTGTAAAGAAGCTATATGAAGTGATACCTAATAATGTTCGAGTTCAAGTTGGTCACCGCCGGGCTTGTCTACATTCGGGCGGCAATGTGGTTCTGTGTCGGAAACCGTAATAAAGGTGAAGGTGAAGGTGAAAGATTAAAAGCGAATAATTTAATGTAAACATGTTTCATTGTTGTATCGCTTCTCGTGACAGTACCTTTGATAGCTGCCGATAGAGCCTTTTTTCGACTATTATTATTGTATAGTTAAATTCTACTCCTATTTTGAGTACTTATTCAAATTTTAAGAAATATGAGCACAAATTATAACGACCAAGAAGTTCCCTTTTAAATACTAATTGACCCTTTCAAATTTATGACGTCATATCCGAGTTATTACAAACGCCTTCCGAACGTTAGCAATAAATAAAAGGGTGTATTTAATAGAAATTGGAAACAGGAAGTTAATCAGAAGCGAGGCAACAGACGGAGAAATTAGAGGCGACATCGAATTAAATGGGCCAGCCTAGTTAGGGCTGCGAACTGGATAAAATTAATCAATGATTAGTTTTTTGGATGTTCATTGAATTAATAAGGTTCAAAGTATTTTGGGGTTAATCACGGACTTGGCTTACATTGCCGATAAATTATGAATGTGTACCTATTTTTGAAAATAGACTCTCTGATCGTAGTCTTAAGGATGCATCACATTCTTGGCGGAAACCGATAGCATTCTAATCATAAATCATATATTATCACCACTTAATAAGGTTAGGTAGGCAATGAAACACTAAACACAATAACTACTTAGTAGACTGTATTAAATAAAAAAATAAATAAGGGACAGCATCGTTGTAACAAAATGAGGTTGTAGATTAATAATAAGAAAAATGGTGCCCTGTCTTATTGACATTATTATTTGTCATCTGTCAGCTGTCATCATGACAGTTTGTGTACGCTCAGAATCGTACAGGTGACATTGCCCGTCTACTAACTGCGATTGGTACTACATTGGTACACTTTTAAAAAAAATGTCGTCTAAACCTTATCTACCAACTGCTTTTCTTACCTGTCAAATAAATTTATTGATTGGAAAACGTTGTACAGCCCTACTGGCAACTAGGGAGGCTACTACGGGCTCCGTCTGTAGCAAGTCTTCTCGACACGCTCCTCAAACGCTCGAAATTAGGTAAATAGTAGGGCCCTGTTGAATTATCATTTATTAGCTCTAGACTTTCTTGATTGCGGAGTTTGCCTGCCGGGAGATCTTTTTATCTAGTAGCGAGTTCCAAATCAAATGTAAGTGTTATTAAGGAAGAAAGGAAGGCTTTTTTCTTAGTGCCTTTGTCTGAGATTTACATAACCATAAGATAATTTAGGCTATTGTAAAGCGTTTTGATAAATAAAATACCTATAGCAAAGATTGACAATACATATTTATAATGAAAAATGTGTACTAAGGCTTATGTTCCGAAACATACCTAACCATCCAAATAAATAAAGAGTAAAATTTTTTAGAAAATCAGCTATACAAAATCCACTATAGATACAAAACATTTTATCTAAAACGGGTGTTTATATTCCGACAGCTAATTGGGTAAATTTATTAGCACAGTTATTTTATACGATACATTTGAGACAAACATCACATAAAAATACTTGGAATACTTTGTTCAGAATTAGAGCGAAAATGTAAAAATATACGTCGGAGGCGTTTGTAAACAAATAGGAAACTGGATTAACTGGTTGTTACGACGCGTTTCACCGTTTCGTTATACCTAATTAACTACGATGGCTATTTTAAAAAACAATATTTTTGTTAACTTTATTGTAGTACTTACTTAAAATTTTTAATTAAAAAAAACCGGACAAGTGCAAGGCAGGACATGCACAATGAAGGCTTCCGTACCCATTTCAATTGCGATTGCGTTGACTTAGAAGCCTATTTTCTTTACACCTCGTAGGGACCATATTTCGTACTAGCTGTGCCCCCCGACTTCGTCCGCGTAGTATTTAACGTAACAAAAAATTCGGGATAAAAAGTATCCTATATGTTAATCCCGGTTATAAACTATCTGTGTTCCAAATTTCATCCAAATCCGTTCAGTAGTTTTTGCGTGAAGGAGTAACAAACATACATACATACATACATCCACACTCACAAACTTTCACATTTATAATATTAGTAGGAAGTAGGATTAATTTATATATACGTTTCCGACAAAAAGGGTCTTGACAGACAGACAGACGGACAACAAAGTGATCCTATAAGGGTTCCGTTTTCCTTTTGAGGTACGGAACCCTAAAAACGGTATTTGAGACTAGCTGTAGCCAAGTGACTATTCAATTGACGACCGCTTGGCGCAGTGGTTCGAGCGCAGGCCGCTCGGCTCACTGCACATGGTGGTCGCGGGTTCGATTCCCGCCGGGGAAAATTTCGGAAATGGCCTTTTCGTAATTTACCCTGGTCTGGGTGTCACTGGGATCGCCCCCAGTCCATTGTACGGTACCCATAGTACAAGCTTTGCTTAGTTTGGGGCCATACAGTTGGTGTGTCTGTCTGATTACTTAATTTATTTCATTCAAACAAGGGCTGACTTGACCGGGGTAGTACTATCCGCTCACAAAGTAGTTACTTTTTTATAGGATGAGTGAGAAAGACGGAAGCCCAAAGTCATCCCCCTCCCTTCCTGTAGGTAATTCCATCTCACTCCCTTTGAGGTCAGCATCGTGCAATGCTTTTAGTATATTGCAAGCATTTTTAGGCTATGTTTACTGCTTAACATCAGGCAGGTCGTTCGCTTGTTTGCCGACTTAGTTCTATTTAACATATTTCTCAACAATATTTCTTTATCAATTTAAGTTCGCTGTTTTTTAAAAGGACTTGTTCCGTCACATTCTCTCACAATTTATACTCCTCAACGCCAGAATCGGCAACGGTTAAATATAAGCAAATTGTTAAGTATGTTCATGTTTACAGTTTTTTAAATATAATAGATATCTAGGTGAATTATTTCTAATTATTCTTTAGTATCTTCACAGGAAGATACTAAAGAATAATACATATACAGATATGTATTTTGTGCCTGCAACCGAATTAAAGAACATTGGGTACAGCGTCTGTTTTAAGGCATAGCAAAACTTCTACCATAATAAATTAACTCGAGATCATTACACGGCGCAACTAATACTGATATTATCACCTATAGTACGACATCGTTGTGATAATAAATTTCTAATGATATTAATAAGGGAGATCACGCCAACTTTCCTTGTCAAGATGTTTTGGTATTCAAATAATTCCATCGCCTCATTAATAATTCCCCCGAAGGGCGGTCCGTGTCGGTATTCGGCGTCTCCTTATAAATTTATGGTACCAATATAAATACTCGGTAACTTTGCTCATGATCAGGAGTTCGCGGGATAATAATATAAGGCTTGTATCGCGCAGTATCGAAGTTTCGGCAATAAATATAGCGCGAGGTCTTCATCGCAAATTAAAGCGAGATGTGAACACCAATTTATGGGAGACGGGAGATAAATTACATTATGAAGATGCTCTTTTTTGTTTCATTACAGCGGCTGAGATGATGACCGTTTGGGTTGGTGGGAAACGTACTTATGATAATGTGGAGATTTGTATTGGTATTGGGATAAATCAATTGACTTAAAACTTAAATCAAATTTCAAAATCATCTCCCTCGAAGTATTCATAGAACATTTAAAACATAATCCCCTTAATTTATCGACTAAACGGATTTATATTATTAAGTAGGTACACTACCCAAACGCACATAAGTTTTTCACAGACTCTGGGTTGTTTTTAGCCAAAGATTTTAATTGAAATATTACTTTAATTTTGTATTTTTTAAAAGTAGATATAGTTAGCTAAGTTTCTTAGGTCATTAGAGTTAAGTAAAATACCTAAGTATTAGTATTAGTAATACGTATTTGGTCCCCACCATACAAGCTTTGGTTAGTATATAGGTACCTACTCAGTAATCTAAAGTTTAAAGTTTAGTTTAAAGCAGTTTTTCATTAAATAAATTATCATTTTAAGTACTGTCTTTGTAAGTAATGTGTAGTAACTTAATAGGAATTAACATTATTTTTCTTTTTAATATTGTGATATTCGTTTGATACAAGCCGAAAGTATTTGACTTATTCTCATAGATAAGAAATTTAACTAATTAATGAAATGATCACAGAAAATTCTACTCTGATTTAGACGAGTCTTTTTAATTATACTTAGCTTGAGTAAGCTCGTTTACATATACTTATTATGGAAGATAAAATATATCATCGCGGAATAGTTAGTGTCCATTAATCTGAACTCTAACCCCTTATTAATAAACTTGGATTAGCGGTTATGTAGTTACACCATACTTTGTCATCTTCTTTCGAATTTCCAATTACTGATGAAAGAAAAGGATAGTTCGATGTGTCACTATTCGACCGCTAATCCACGTTATTAATAAGGGGATAAGAGCGAATTTGAGCGCGATCGTGAGGTACAGTTTTAACTAGAATAAAAAACTCACTATAGTTTACATCGATCTACAGGTTGATTGGTGATTAGAGCTAAAACGCAACAAATGTAACCCCCTGTATGTTCCGTAAATTTTTGATAAGTTACATTACATTTGAACTCCAGAATCATACCCTGCAAGTACGTCGAATTTTCAGTGATCCTGTATTAACATCGCTATCTAAAGTTACATTAAAATACTTGTTAATAATCTCTCATTCTATAATCAAATCATTGTCTGTAGGACACGCTACCATCCAGCTCAATAAGCAGCTATCGGCGATCGGCTTGCGAGATTCATCGAACGTTGTTCACTACGAGATAATGCGCACAGCTGTGGCGATCGAACCACAGCTAACCAAAGCTTGTGCGATTGCCTTTCCGGTACCGATGATTGGCTTAGCTTGAGTTACCCGACCGCGCTAAGCAATGGAAACAATGAAGGATCTACTAGGGTTCAAATAACGGTTTATGCATAGTAGTCGTGATGGGAAATAAATTTATACATACTTACTTCAAATGATTATTATTATATTTCTTCCTCTTTTTCCCAATTTATACCAAATAAATGATAATACTAATTTCATTTTATTTTGGCTATTTTCTGATATTCACATGGACCGACATGCCTCATGTCCTCCTGTCATTCGAAACTAAATCTTCATTTGGACTATGGATCTCTACACGATTGGTTTAGTGATCAGAATTTTTAAAGCCTGTAATTATCATAGTGAATGTTCAATCCGGACCAGGATCAGGTGCGGAGTAGCAAAAAGGAACAAGTTTATTAAACATGTTAAATAATTTAATCATTCAGGATGATCATGTTCTAGTAATTTTCAGATAAATAATGAATAATTTATTCCACGTACTTGAATAGCTTATACACTACGTGACGTAAAACCATTTGATACTGTTGTTCACTTAACTATAAGTTTCCTTCAGGCGCTTTGAATGTGATACCGCCTACGCGAATCTTATTTAACATTCATGTGTCGTATTTACGTAATCATTTTGAAGTTATGATTGGTACCTATCTTCTGCTATTTCAACATACATATTAGGTAAGTACGTTTTAACTAGAAAAGATTGATACATAACAATTTATAATTAGGCTAACTTTTGCCCGCAGATCCACTAGTACTTATAGATTTTAGTTTCTGAATATCAACAACAACAAGCTAAGAAACCGTCCAGGAGACCCTATAAGTACAAAAAAGAACATTAATAACAGTCAAGCCGTTCAGGAGAAGAATTACCTACGAACACACGGTCAAGGAATTTTAATATTTAAATCATGATTTAAATAAATTTTTATATCTCTGAAAATCTATACCAAAAGTTAAATACGAATTGTAAACAAAACCAATCAGTGAACAAAACCGAGCGATAACCATATTTCGAATTACAAAAACATTTTAGACTCGCCCAATTTATTTGGTAATTAACAATAACCGCAAACAAATTGTTCCCTTTATCATTACACAAACAAACGCGGTATCGGGGAATAGATAGCACTGAAATAAGACATAATTCAAAGAATGGTAAATAGGAGGCCGGCCCAAAGGGTATTCTATATTAATTAATGTCGTGCTTGAAGGCGACGAAGACAAATGTTGGGGCCACTCCTAATGTATTTTTCCGGCCGCGCCGGGATGAAACAAATGATAATCGGGAAAGAATGAAGTCAACATTAATGAGTTGTAATTAATTATAGTGGACCGCATGGGTAGAGAGTGGTGCGATAAGTGGCAATCCTTATGGGTTTAGATAAAAAGATAGGGGTCCGAGATTGAGCCTTGTAGGTCGGGTTTGGGTTGTCCCATTTTTCAGGGGGTTTAGAGTAAAGGCTGTTTGGTATCTATCTCTCTTTCTCATGGATATTTCAGTTATATTTTTAGACTAGCTGTTGCCCGCGGTTCCGCCCTTGATTTCACTCAAATAAAAGTAGCCTAAGTTACTCCTTATAATATAAGCTATCTGTCAGTCAAAGTTACGTCAATTGGTCCAGCCTTATAGGTACTGTTTTGGTGTTGAAAGTTGAACGTACGTACTATGAAATGTTTTGGTAATGACGTGGGTTTGGATTAAATTCAGAAACTATTTTTAATACATTCAGAACTACCTGCAAGTAAGATTGAAATTTTAAATCCAAATAATTCTTTAATAATTGTATACCTAAAGGGTCATTAGTAAGGATTTTTTTTATGAGTACGCCGTCTTTCGCTAGCTAATGATAATTTGAATTAATTCATTATCAAGGAACGAGGAAGATACCTTTGGGTTGTTAATATATAATTTAAAATAATAAGGACCTTCTTAATTACTTCTTTTCATATTGTACCTACGCCCGACTTCATTTCATCTAATGTGAAAAGTGATTTGAGTAAGTAGTGTGGACGTAATTTTCATTTAAGAACATAATAGTTTTTATTTTAGCTGTCTGCTGTAGGTGAATCATCTCTAATTTAAATGATATAAGGTCCATATTCTCTTGTCCTCACCTCTCTCTACTGATTAGTATTGAGTAGAAAGAAAATATAACAGCCCATGGGCGTCATAAAATGTAATAAAAGGACGGCAAAGACAATAAGATCTTATAAGTTTGAATAGAGTTTCATGTCGTCTTGGAGACTGTTCAATTGCTCTCGTAGGCTAAGTTAGACCCACATTATTAACTAGTGTTTGACTTTTAAAGTTTTTAGTTTACTAAGTGAATTCTCAAGCTCAGACACAATCCCAAGTTTACAAGTGAGTGTCCTCACGAGGCTACTTTTGTTGGTGCTAACATGACCACCTGGTAAGTATGTCGTCCATGTAAATATCAAGCAAGTTTTTCACTCTGTTTACGTATTTAGGTAACATGTGTGTACCTACTTTATTCAGCCTTTCGATGGCGTAGAGCAAATCTGTAGCCAATTGGGAATTAAAAAAAAAAAAAAAAAAATTTTATGTATTTTGCAACATTATTATTAATAATATTGATATTTAAAGCAAAAAACTAAAAAAAAACAATTAATTATATTCAATTAAAAACTGATAGAATTTAAAAAAAGATCTCGTGACTATAAACGCGCCATGCTTGGTCACGTTATAGTTGTGACGTCATAGTGTTATAGCTATTTAATAACAGTACAGCGTTTAGGGCTATTACACGTGACTAGACAATAATAGTGAAAAATTATTATTTATTTTAACAATGACAACAAAATTAAATAGATCAAAACACTGTACTTATTATTTCTATATGCACTGCAATGAGGGAAAACAAGGTCTAAGGGGAAAACTAACATTATGACGTCACACGTGCTCGGGTTTGTTCGGGAGCTGACGGCGTGTCTTCGGTACTGGATTCAAAAATTAATTTTTATTTTGAAATAACTTTTGAATTATTGCGATAATAAAAAAATTAAAAATGTTTTGTTATAAAACTTATATATGATCTTGCCATTTAACACATTTTTTTTTTCAAATTCCCAATTGAATCATATACCTACAGGCTAGCTTCTGGGTTAGTACCACCCTCTCACAGAAGAGCGGCGTAAAGTAGTTACTATACACGCAGTTGCGTTTCGTACGATGAGTGATAGAGCCAGAAACATAACCCCACTGTCCATTCTCCATCCTCTTTCCCACTCTCATTTAGGTCGTGCTAGAAGTGCCTTTGGTAATGCATGCAACTACAATAACTGCTTATCGTCAGGCGAATCGTATGCTTGTTTGACTTTGTAGGTGATATAAAACTAATAAATGTTTTTTAAAATCCTCTACAAAAAACAGTGCCTTCTAGGGACGCCCGAAAGAAGCGAAGGTTTATTATAAAGTGTATAGGTCGTGTAACGCTACTGACGCTTAGCACGGATAGAGTCGCCGCGCGGCGAGCGCCCCGAACGGCCGTATAGAAGCTTCGCTTCAACAGTTACAATTATAGAACATACAAATACGCAATTAGACGCTTTGTGAATATAAATCCCACCTTTGGTGTTTTATTTAAATGGTGTTTTATTTAAATAAATCTCAACTTTTAATCAATATGTTTTTTCATCAAAAATTTACCCTTCTAAAATAAATAAACATCTCATCAATGGAACACTATTAACCCGAATCAGTTCACTGAAAAGATAATTGGGAGATTGATTCGCCAACTTGTCTAAACCATTGCTGCTCTAAATAAAGCGCTTAATCACTAATCCTTCGGGTGAATTGAAGTTTTAAGGAATTGCGATAAGGAATAAACACAATAAGATTGGCAACACCGCTGTCAGTCTCATTCCCAATGGCAATTCATCAAGTTGCCACAGTTGGCCCGTTTGTGACAACTTTTGCATAGATAAGTAGTGACATCTGTCTTGATTTTGATTAATTTTGTCTCTGAATTTTGTTCCAAAAGTGTTATCTACTGTGGTTAGGCTTGCAGGCCGCTAATTGTGGCATTTGGAACCAAGCCCTTCGGTTCGTGCTTCAGAAGGCACGTTAAGTTGTCCATTCCGGCTATCACAGCGGAGGCCTTCACGCGGCTTGAAAACTCCAACACCAAAGTTGTCTGCTAATTCATATTTGAAAAAAAATATATCCGATCGTCCTTTCCATTTTTTGTTGTTAATTACCTCTTTGGTAGACGGGCCTGCCCGGTAGCTATGAGGTTCCGGGTTCGATCCCCATCCTAGCCGTTATTGACGTGAGCTCACTCTATTAGCATTAGCTTAGCTGGTGGGGCTAACAGGAATACTAGTAATGTGAAAATTCAAATTCTAGCAATTTGATTTTATCAAAAAAAAGATAGATTAGTCAGGGTGTCCAGTAAGTGCCTTCTCATATTTATAGGAAAATAGCAGAGTTATTATTGCTTATCAAATTTTTGTAGGCGCGTGTTACGTGCAAAGGCGACGTTGACTGTGGGATGTAGCATTTCTGTACTGTTGCCTAGCACCTAAGTAAACAAAAATTTTTGATCGTAGTTCTAATGGCGATGTCAGAACTCATAAAAAAACAATACCTATGTACTGTAAAACTATATACCTATACACATAACATGTTCGAATATTGGTTGTTCCACTCGTGTTTTGGCTCAGGCCTGTCAGTGGTTTTACATATTCTACTTAGTCTCGTGTCGCGAATTTGTATTATTTCGCAGCGGACACACAGATCGTACCATTTCTCATTTTAACGAAGACATTTTTCATTTAAATTTTCACAATGGCTGCGAAAATTCCCACATGAAACAAACACAATTTGTTACTCTAAAGTCCGAGCCGTTAATTTCCTAATTACTGTTTCGAAAGCGTGTTTTTAAAGCGTGTTTTCGTTCCCGCACGCGCGCCCTTCAGCGCGAAGCTCGCTACAATCCCGTCCGTAAGGTTAATGGAAGAAAAAATACGCTGTACAAATTTGCATAACATTTTTCTCTGTCTCCTACCGAAATTAAGTCGTCTGCCCCTGCATCCACGGCTTTGTTTAAATTACTCAAGTGAATTTCGTGATTCGCTTGTAATATTCAATTTTATGTTTGTTCCTCACTGTTTTACTTCCTTCTGGCACTGGATTCGTTTAGATTAATATTTTCCTTTTTTATGATAAAGCTTGCGGGGAAATTATTTGCGTAGGTACTACTGTTTATGCTTACATTTAACAAAATAAAGGCCCCTTTTATGCGGTGTGTTGATTTAAACTTTCCATGTTATGGGTTTTCATCAACATTTTTGTTTTGAAATATAAAATATAAACACATCTCGAATGCTGTAAACTCAAACAATGATCCTTATAAGTATATAAAATACCGGTGTGCGTGTGTTTGTAATTCTTCTCCACCTAAACGGCTTGACTTATTTTAATGCTAAAGCGCCCACCTAGCCCGCAACATTCAAAATTTTCGAGTATTTTATAGTTTATCCAAAATCTGAAAACATTTAAGACAACATTTTGTGATTTGCGACAAACACAGTATGCAATGCGTTTATTAATACATTTATTTTACTCTAAATATTATCACGGTGGATATGATACTAGTTAATCACTAAATATTCAAAAATGGTCAGTTTATCTGGTTTTCCGTCGTTCTTGAAATGTTTTAGAGTAAAATAAATGTATTAATAAACGTACTGCATACTGTTTTTGTCGCAAATCACAAAATGTTGTCTTAAATGTTTTCAGATTTTGGATAAACTATAAAAATACTCGAAAAATTTGAATTTCGCGGGCTAGACAGGCGCTTTCACCTTAATGTTTTTCTTTTTCTTAGCTGCTGCTGTCGACATCCAGACATTAAAATCTGTGCTAGTGACTCTGCGGGTAAAACTTGTAAGATTATAATTATTCAGTACATACGTTAATATTTGGCAATTACAAGACAGTTGAGGGAAATCATTGTACATTGTTTTAATAGAGACATGGGAAAATGGATATCTGATGCTATCCAAACAACATTGGGAAACAACAACAACTAATGGGAAAACGTCTTTATTACTCTTTTTATCAGTTCAATTTTGATTTAGCTAGCCCAGCCAGGCCGCCCGACTCAAGTGGACGAGCACCAGAAATAATAAGCACAAACCTTATTCACAGTTTCCAAAACGGATAATAAATAACTAAGCGGGTGTCAGATGAAGTTATCGATACAGTCTGGGAAGTTGAAACTAGTGCAGATCCTATGGGAAATCTGCAATCTTGGCCTTCCGCTAATAAAGTTTTGAACTAAAATCCTATTGTGCTGTCGTTGGGGACTCCACTTGATTAGTATGACTGGAAAGTTGACTCAGAACCACGTTAACCACCTTGTTAAAAACTTGTAATTTTAATTAATTAGTGTCTGTACTCGTGACGTATGACTTGCGCGCTTTTTGCAACTGAAACTAGTTTTTCAAGCAATAAAACAAAGGTTGGTTAGGAGTTAAAACAGATATGGGAGAAGTTGGGGTGATTATTTTCGTTAGGAACTTATTGCGACTGGCGAAATATTTATGGAGTTTTTTATTTGTTTGTTCTCGTTAGTTAGTTGGTTAGTTTTAACTGACACTAATGAACTACGGTAGGCTCTGTGGTGTTATATACTAACTTAAACTAGAAAGAAAATTAAAGTTTTTTTTCTTAAGTAAGTACCTATGGTTTCAAAGCGATGATAGCTTATTAGTTAAGCACGCATCTTACATTCACAAGGTCCGGGATTCAAACTTGGCTCGCACTTCTAAGTTTTGCGAAATGTATGTGCAAATTATAGTTTTAATAATATTATGATTATCATTTGCTTATGGTGAAAGATAACATCGTGCGGAAGTACGACTATCGATGATATAGTCATGTGTAATCAGCAAACTGCACTGTGCCGGCGTGGCGGATTATGGCCTGAATCCCCTTTGTGTTTAAGGATGGCCTGTGCCCAGGAGCGGGAAATTAAAGGGCTGATCTTAATTATTCATGACTTCATTCAAATGAGTATTCTTTATCTAAAATACAAACAGAGCTAAATCACATTTTTAGTACCTTATAAAACATTTGTACAATAGGTATACGGCCTATTGTCAAGTATCTAAAAATCCAATGGTGCATTACAGCCATGACTAAAAAAATATGAACCACGAGCCCTTGACGCAGTGGTTCGAGCGTAGGCCGCTAGGCTTCGATTATTGTCAGTGTAAATTTCGGAAATGGCATTTTCGTAATTTTCGCTGGTCTGGGTGTTTCTGGGATCACCCCCAGTTCATTGTACGGTACCCATAGTACAATTGTTGCTTAGTTTGGGACCATACAGTTAGTTTGTTCGTATAGCGAATAAAAAAAGAAATATGTTAAAGATTAGAGCTGTGAATCAGCTCTGAATGAAGAGGCGCCACGGGAGAGCAAAGCAATGCGTTGGATAAGAAATCGTAATAAACGCCGAGGGGTTTCATATTTAAATGGCTGTGGTGATAAGAGCCTAGTTGGCGGCAGATATGGAGACGTCGAATGTTTTACTACAATGCAAGATTAAATAAATCTGTAATAAATACAAATTTCAGCTGCCAAATTATAAGCAAAGATGATAAGCTTTATCAAAATACGCTAGGGACATTTGATAGCTTAACTTATGATATTAATAGGCATGTCTAATAGCTGTTACTTAAGAAAAAAATAGGTCAAACCGACATAAAATTAGCACCATATTAATTTCATGACTCCATATAGTTTTATTACACCATAAGCGGCGTGACGCCGTGTTCTTATTATACAACAAAATGTCGCATAAATACGACAGCATTAATATTATACGACCAATATTTACCCTTTCACCTCAATTTCCTTCATTGTGGGAACACAACAGGGTAGCTTGGAACCTACTAGCTGAAGAGCTAGTTGGCAATTCAATTTAATGCTCGGATTCCAGGTAAATAAATGGATACCAAGTACCTGATTGATAATAATTTTAATTTATGAAAAATAAACCTATGCACAATACTATACTTAGGTGGTGAAAAAATTACAAAACCATAAAGAAGGTTTAATTTATAAAAAAAACAGGTAATGATAGATAATATCTTAGCGGGCATGCACACGATGAGGACTAAACTGTATTTACAACAAATTACCGTATTTGACACCAGTATATATTAAAATGTATGGAAAATATCATTGTCATCTTCATTGTTAAAAAACCGCCTGTTTTGGCCGCTACCTCTTGGTCTACTATGATACGGATCGCTCGAAATCAAACGTTCCCCCGACGGTTTCCAGTGTAACAGCGATTTAGGCGCGAAATATGGGAAGCGATACGAGATACGTTTACAATGCGTTTGGGATTTTTTCTTGTTACCACATTGCGATTATATCAGAGAGACGCAGGGGTAATTGCGTTTGCTTGTTTCTTCCCTTTGAGAATCGTAAATATTTATGGTGGTTGGTGATACAATTTTTAAACACAATGAATACGAAAAATGGAGTGATATATACCTAGTAATAATCTCGTGACTTGGTAGCAAGTTCCTGCGTTTAAATTCCGTAGGGCATCTCTATGTTTTCGGAAATCTATGTGCGAATAATAATTTCAATATGGTTATCATCTGCTCACGGTGAAGGGTAACATAGTGAGAAAACCTGAATGTCTCAAAAAATCTGCCCAATTTTCGAAAGACATGTGAAATCCGCTAATTACATCCCACGCTGTCCAAATGTCAAAATCTAATTGGCCCTCGCAATAAGAGGAGACCCATGCCCTAGATTGGGACATAAGAAAGGGCGAATTATTATGATTTATTTATTATTAATGAATACGTTTTTTAAATAAAATTTGCCATCTTTCTTTTGTAGTTCTTTTAGTACCCTTCGCTAACTTGGTTTAATGAGTATGCACCTACATTTTAAAGTCATAATTATGAAAATATGCCACAAGATTTAGTTTTCATTTTTGGAAAATAAATCACAATTACTACAATGAAAATTAATTTCATATTTAAGTACTAAAGAGAGACACAAATCTGTTATTTTTTGTTATAAATAAAACCAGCACCAGTTGGGCTATGATTTTATAAACATCGCTAATAACAAGCCAATATAAATAATATCTGTTACTTAATTTAATAGATTCTAAAATTGACAAAATTAATGAAAGGAGAAAACAAAACGAAATATACGTAAGGACGTATATTTCGTTACGACATTTAAAGAAAAAGGTATTTTTAACTCGTCTTGTAACATCTCTGCATAGGTCTGGTAGATTAATATTAATTGTATGCATTTGTCGCATGTGGATTTATGGCCAATTCTTATTATCAAAGGTGAAATGAATGACTCACTTTTAAAGGTGAAATTTATGAGTCATGTTAGAAAAAGAATAACGCTAATATACGAACTTAACAGTTTTTAACATTATTTAAAAATGTATATGGACTATGTATACTATAAATGACCCTACATTGTAGATATGAAGATAAGTACTGAACTATAATAATTACATTATAATTCTAATCAAGAATACTCACATTGTAATATAAATTACAGATCAATAATAATACTTTAATTACCTATACTTGTATACTAGGTGAAACAAAAAGGGTATACTATTGTTCGCAACTTTACTATGTAAATCTAAAACTATCGGCTTTGTGGGACAGTTCAAGTACTAAAGGTTTTGTAGACTTGTGAAATCTGTCAACAGCTGTATTCCTATAACACCTTTGGTTTTTCAAGTTTCCTTCAAAGCTGATAGTTATAGAATTACAAAGTTAAGTTGTGAAAAAAAAGTATACCCCATCTGTTTCAACCTGTATATATATTTTTATGAATACTATAAAAGATATGTTATTATAATTTGAAAACGTCATTTAAGTAAATGAGATACAAACAGGCTGGTATAAAGTGTTCACTGACCACCAAGCCTACATTCCATTTCATTTAGCTAAAAAATGCTATCTTCCGCATTTTTCGTCTCTAAATCATCATCCAAAGGTTAAAAGCGAAACAGCTTTATCTACCAACCATCAAAACATGCATGTTATTTAATAACATAATTAAAATCAGGTCGATCAGGAACTAGCGAACTAACCACCCCGAGTTCGATGATATAATTGAATAATTGATTAATTAATTATGAATAAACACATGTTGAAAAATTTATGACGATGTGAACTGCATATTTATAGCATTTTAATATTAGTGACCAATCAAAATAATTGAAAATAATTATTAAATGTCGTAAAATATTTTTACGTGCTATCAACATTTTTATTATGTGATGAGTAAAATAGACTAAAATATAATTATCTGTTTATATCGTGATACGGGATCATTGTAGAACATTAAGTACCTTTACGGTTAGTGATGACAATGCAAGATCATGGGTGATTTCACAAGGTTCATTTTGGTTAAATATATTCAACTAGCTGAGCCCGCGACTTCGTCCGCGTGGAATTTAGATCCTTTCTTAGGGGATGTCTACGTCATAGAAGCTTTATGCATGCAAAGTCTCAGCCCGATCGGTTTAAAATTGACAAAGTTTCATACAAACTTTCATCCCCTATTTTATCCCTTTGGGGGTAGAATTAATCAAAATCCTTTCTTAGCGAACTCAACTCAAACTCAACTCAAAATTGTTTTTATTCACGTAAGCCAACAAAGCATTTATGAATAGTCAGAATCTACCACCGGTTCGGAATGCTGCTTCCACTGAGAAGATCCGACAAGAAACTCAATGGTTACTCTTTTCAATGAATAACAGATGGTGTACATTCTCAGGAACAGCATAAAATAATAATATGAGCAGGCAACACCATTATCACTAAGAAGTTAAGCGGCTCAATATTCGGCTTTAGCTGAAAATCAGCGCTGGAGATTTGCTCTCCTTCAAGCTGATGCTGAGTTAAACACCTTTCGGCAAAGAACTCACTGCGGCAGACATTACCTACTGTAGCTTCCACAAATTTTCACCATGCCCCGTTTTCTTTATTTTTTTCTCCCGTGTCTCGTTATATGTGTCGAATAAATGATATTCATTTGATTTCAATATGATATTAATTTATGTATTAAATAGTTTTTTTTTAAAGTAGGTACAATTGTGGTATAATTGTGATATCTATCTATCTATCTATATATATATATAAAACTCAAAGGTGACTGACTGATCTATCAACGCACAGCCCAAACCACTAGACGGATCGGGCTGAAATTTGGCATGCAGGTAGATGTTATGACGTAGGCGTCCGCTAAGAAAGGATTTTAATTAATTCTACCCCCAAGGGGATAAAATAGGGGATGAAAGTTTGTATGAAACTGTCAATTAAATTCCACGCGGACGAAGTCGCGGGCACAGCTAGTAGTTAATATGTTTCTTATATTGCTTAGCTATTAAGTATAAAATATTTATTTTAGTGGATACGGGTAAATAAGCTATAACGTCACATATCTACAGACCACTTCTAAGCCCCGGAAAAATCTCACTACTTACAAGATAATAAACTAGTCACTTAATTATGTTATTCATTTGCATTACGATTGTTCACCTACAGTGTAAACTGTGACTAGGTACTAAGGCCACGTAAACACTTAAAGCTGTGCGAGTATGCGAGGAAGAAAATTAAACATTACAGCGCAATCTCGCGGGAAAATAATGAAATAAATTATCTAGCACATGGCATATCAATTGTATGAAAATAAAAGCAAGGCGGGACTCGTTTCAACTAAGAATCAATGCGATTCCAGTGGTTTTATAGGAGCATGCGAGCTCGCATTCGAATGTGTTTACGAAGCTAACTGCGAGAAAAGGCATGCTAATTGAGCAAAAATCGATTTTGGTCTTTATCACATCGGTGCTTACGACAAAATATATACTTTATTATATAACAATCTGGGCAAGCGACCGTACGACTCGTCTGATGTTAAGTAGATACCTAACCCTGTAGACGATTGGAATACCACAGGCATATCTCGCACGTTCCTGACTTGAAGGGGATTGGACATAGGGAGGAAAAGGGAGGGGAGAATGGGCTTCCGGCTCTCACACTTATTTACTTATTTATTTGTTTATTTATTATTTTATTTTTTTATTTTTATATTAAAAAGGTCTCCCAACAATTGTTACAATAATTCAAGCAATAAAAATAACTTATATGTAAACACTACTAATCCAAAAAGAGTAACTTAACAGATTACCAAAATTCAAAAAAAGAGTCTAAAGTTAATTCGATATTGCATCCAATGTTTACGGAAACGGTACAAAGACGTCATGGAGAAAATATTAATGTGGTCGCAATATTAATAGTTTAATATATACATATATTAAACAATTTACTTATTCTGGCTACCGGAGAATTTGAGCCGAGCACAGTCCTTCGAAATGGGGGAAATAGTTGGTGTAGAGGGGAACGAGGGTATTTCCTAGGTATTCTAAAATTGAAACAGCTAAGTTTATAGCAAAAGCATAGCCGATCTTCTGAGAAAAAGGCCGCTCCGCTTCCTCGCACAGCTTAGCATTCACCCTTAGTACCTATAATACTACATTGTATAGCTAGTTATATTTGCAACTGTTGCAATTTGCAATATCTGTGCATCTAAATTGGTGTTAAGTCTTTCCTAGATACATTCTTGCTTAGTGATGGGCAGGTGGGCAGGCATGCTATCGATATTCTTCATATTTTTTGTATAATTATATTATCCCATGCTTAGAGCTACCGAGAGAAACTCGAGTACGATCTGGAGATCTTATTTTTACTAGAAAACACGTTTCTAAGCCTCGTCTTAATAGATCAATCTTAAGTCTGGTAGCGATCATCGAAATGTCAATGTGTATTATATCATACCTACAAAATTGTAAGTGTGAAGCGTGCTCAAGATTTATTCATTCTGGGCTTTAGTTTGGTCTAATGGCGGTCATAGATTTAAGCCGAACGACGAATAGAACAAAAGATATTATTCTTGATTCCCGATATATTCGTTCAGTTGTTTTTAATTAGAATTCATTGTTTTGTTCGTGACTCTGCGCAAGTCTGTCATTGCCATAGGACACAAAAAGTATTATTATAACAATCGCATTATTTCAATTTATTTTGTTCTACTCATTACTATTTCTTTGAACGAAATGTACCCATTATTTACTGTCTACCTGGATGGTGGAGGGTTATTTTGCAGCAACAGTGACAAATACATATATCTAATCAATAAAATAGCATTATATAATTATCTATATTGATCTGACGTACCTAGAGGATAACTATGTCTTATATTAGTGTTTTTAGTTTTATAAAATGGTGCTTTGTAATATATAGCAGTTTATGAATAAGTATTTTTATATCTATAAGTATTTTTTAAATCAATAAAGCATTTTTGTTATGTAATTAATTTAATATCTGGTTAAATTAAGGCAAACATTATTAAAGCGAAATTCAATTGAATAATCTCAATAGAGGAGTGTAAACTAAGTATTACATAATGCCGTTTGTTGATTAGTTGGATTTAATTAAAAAATAATTTCATTTTAAAAAACGGTTTCTATAAAAGTTAACGCAAAACAAAGACTGGTCCCAACACTATTTTATAATTATGACTATTACTAGGGTAGACATGCCATCTTATTACTGACTTTATGGTAAATGTAAGCCTAAATAATGGATGCTCACTAACTATTCATAAGGGACCCAGGCCGAAGGTTGCATATGCATAGAAATGTCTAGGCACGTGCAGATTCTATGTTACATATTATCACATAGAGAAAAAGAAAATTCTAATTTTAAAAAGTCCTCATTTTTATTTTTAATTAAAACCAACTGAAATGTCATATACTACGTCACGTCCGTCAGGTCCATTTCGCCCCTGTTCTCTGTCAGACTTGGACTGCCGCAGGCGGGCGTCCCAAACGTCCCGAACAATTGTTCCCTAATTTGTTCCTACTCCTGTCAGAAACTCCAAAACAAGGATGTGGCTACGATTACGCCAAGAAATCTGACCTTGACATTCGAACTCGATTATTTGAATCGAATATTAATTTACACTTTCGTGAAATAGAATTTTACGATCATTCGTCTTCTTTGTAGGTAATTCGATCACGATTGACCAAAGTCGATTAACATGTATAATATCGGTGACCTTATTGACATTAGGCTACATTCATTTTAGGAACCAGTAGTATGTCGCTAATATTATCTACTTTTCGTTACTAATGAGCTATTAGTCGCAATAAGCGACGAGATATTAGCAGCGTTCAGATTAATTTGGTGGTATAATAAATCCAAAAATGTTTTGTGACTAACTTATTAGATTAACGTTGAATAAAAGTGTACCTATATATCGTATTTATATACTAGTTGACCCGGCAAACGTTTTCTGCCATATAAATTATTTCTAGGCATGAAATATACTTGAGGACTTATTTTCAGACCTACCGAATGTACCTACACAAAAAAAAACATAAAAATCGGTCAAGCCGTTTCCGAGGGGTTTGGTTACAAACACTGTGACACGAGATTTTTTCATATTATTTATATAGATTTTATATTATATAAGTTCGTATTTATATCTTACTCAATAGCTGACAGTGGTGATGAAGGCCTCAGAGTCAAAGATAGATCAGTAAAATGCATTACGAACATTAATACTATTTTATACGACAAAAATAATAAAAAAGGGAAATGAAGCAAGTCAAATATAAATAATCGAAGGGGGTGACATTACACGGCAACTTTTGTTTTGAAAATAAAATAACAATAAATTTAGGATCTTGGCTAGCCTTAATACGAATGGAAGATAGGCAATATGCAAATCTTTATGTACCGGCTCTACATAGAGCATTAAAATTGATCAGTATGATAATTATTATGTCTTTATCTTAAGCTGGCAACACACAATTGCGTCATAGCGTATCGTAATAGAACTGTTTTAGATTCGTAGGTATGAAAACGTCCATTACTGACGCACAAACCCCGATCTGATACCCTTAGTGCAAAACTAATGTGTATCTAGCTCTATCCAAAACTAACATTTTAATGAACAGCTAACCCTAGTACTACAGTCATTATAAACGGGTTAATATTCACAAATCCTTACTGAAATCACTGAAGGAAGCAGTATGCAAGCCTTCGCAGTCGGCGCCGGATCCCGCCGGAACCGGATGCCGTGTTAATTGGATATGTCAGATGCCACTGGCTTTCACACCCCGAGGTAGTGTTCATAGTTGTGCTTACAAGACATTAATTAGGAACTCGTGTCTATGATGTCACGGGTAAACTTAATTGGAATGTGTGTAAGGCTTGGTACAAAAATATTAGTGAAAATCTGGATCACGAGAGGTTTCAGCCCGCGTAGAAATGTTAATATAGCCTATGTCACTCAAGAATAATTTCGTTTTCTTTTAGTGAAATATTTATCAGGAGACGCAACCACATACGACTGTGACTTCCTATTATAACTGCCATAAAGATAAAGTAACAGTAACTGTAGTAAATTTTTCGTTAGGTAGAGTCAAATTTTAGGGGACGTCCTAAAAAGACATGGATGAACTGCGTGAAAGAGGGTATGAGCGAAAAGGGAGTGAGTGCAGAGATGACGGATGATAAGCTTGAATGGAAGAAAAGAACGTGCTGCGCCGACCCCACCTAGTGTGGGATAAGGGCAAGAAAATGATGATGATGAGAGTCAAACTTTTCTGGAAATGAAATCATTTCGCGAAAAAATAATGATAGTACCTTCTTTAAAAACTTACTGTTATATATTAAACGAAAGTATTGCTTTATTTTTTAAACATGTTAACCATCGGATTCAAACGAAAATCTTCTTTATTAACACTAATGTAACTTTGATTAATCTTCAACGCACATCAAGCCAATCATGCAAGAAAAAGTAAATCAGCTCCAAAAGTTTCATCAAAATCGTTAAAAAACGACACAGTTATTCCGCATGAAAGTAATATTTCAGAGCATATCACACAGAAAAGATCTACTGATGGACCTAAAAGTAATTCCGTCGCTTAAGAGTTGCGACTGACAGGATTGATTGATGGCGGAGTAAACGACAAATTCACTTGACGGCCAAATACGAAACTTGGGAATGTTGGAGAGAATATTTCACTTGAAGCAATTTTGTAGGTAGTTATTTTCATTATGATTTGTGCATTAATCAATACTTAGTTTAGTAGAAAATTTATTCGGGAGAAGGACGCCACCTTTAACCAAATAAGTTGGTCGATAATAGAAGAGGCCAAAAAGACCTAACTCCATCTGTCAAGAGTCCGTCTGTCATGAGTGTCATCCTAATACAAATAACAAAGCAAGCTAAAATGAAAATTCTTCATATTTGGTTCATAGTTCTGGTGGTTAAAAAATCGAGGGTGAGTCACCACCGGACCCCACCGGGTCCTTCTTCAAGATCATTTACAATGAATTTCCGCAAATTAACGCTTGATTCAATCAATTAGTGGAAAATTGTTTCGTTCACAAATCGTTTCATTTGCCTATCAAATGGAGTTTACTTATTTGTGTATTCAGACAATGCCTCTCCCTGGTATCAACTTCATTTTTCCTAACTCCACCCGCGTGGTAATCCTCGATGGCAACTTCACCCGTTCAAACTCCCCTGACACATAAAATTTCAAGAATTTACATTATTTGCAATCACAAAAACCCTATCAGTAACGTTACTTATAATACATTAATATATTAACATAATGTTGGTGACTAAATCCGGTATATAAGTATTGACAAATTATATTAACGTCAGAAAACGTCATTACATAAACACCAAGGTTTCTTGGTAACGTCATTATTATCGTCACTGAATGAATCGATGGAATTCCATCCGTGAATCAATTCGTATCCGTAATCGGATACGTACATCCCAAAATCATTAGGAATCACGATGGGATTTCCTTTTTGAATTTATTTAGTATCCATAATCGAATACATTCCACTATCATAAGTCATCACTTTCATTTTTGTTTAATTTCTAGTATCAGATAACCACTTCCACATTTCTTCTAGTTATCCAGATTAATAGGGATTAGATTATATTATTCCGATTAACCGGGGCATCATATCGTATCAAATTCCAAGACAAGTTACGGGAAATAAAAAGCTTCCGATTTAGAAAAACTGTCTAGTTATAATTCAATGTTAGGAGTGATATGTGTCCTTCGAAGGACAGAGGATATCAGAGCTAAAATTCTATTCTATTCTATACTACGGCTATTATGACCTTATTGGAATCATATGATGAATTATTTGTCATTTCGCATTATGACACCCACCGGGTCATACTTGTAGATAGCCACTTGCTAGAGTTTGGATGGACCGGAGGGATCAAAACTTAACTTAACTTAACCTTGAAAACTATGACCTTCTGCATGTTCTTGAACTTGCATTTCTGCAAGGTCACTCATCAAACTGCGACCTTCACACTCATTCTTTTTGGTGGAATTTTGGTAATCCCAAAATACCGTGTTAAATGGCATATTGATAATTTCTCGGTAATAGGTATCGTCCTCATAAGATGAGCAATAAAGTTCTTCGGACTTTAGAAATACCCTTTAATGCACATTTGGATGAGATGTCTGTGAGTCATGATCGGAATGCAACATTTCAATCGAAGTGTGAGATGTAATGTCATTCAGGACGAGGGTAATAGTAACAGGGGGAACTAGGTATAACAAATTGGATCTTGACTTGATACTGCGACTGATAATAATTTAGAAGAAATATTGACTCCATTAGTTTTGGTTACACATAAGTACATAAGTATATAAGGGGGTGCTAAGAATCCCCGGCAGAGGCGAGCAACCGTCCATTGTGGCGTTCTATGGGGGAGGCCTATGTCCAGCAGTGGACGTCTTCCGGCTGATGATGATAAGTACATACCTCACACCGCTTAAGTAGAGATTTACAGTAAATAGCTCCAATAAGAAGAAAGGAGGCGTAAAATGACTAGCAGAATTGTGCGGATTTCTTGGTACAGGTACAAGTCGCAGGATGATGACAAACTTAATTCGTATGCTATATAAAACCTGGCCGTTTTATTTTACATGCTATTTAAGCCTATAATTTAGTATATTAGCATAGTATATTATTATTTAGTATATTAGCAAATTCCTGTCTCAAATACTTATATGCAAAGTAGAATACGTATTTCAGAAGCTGTAAATGTACACACCCAATTCAGACTTCTTTCTCTCTTTTGCTATTATTAGCAAACAGTACATAAGGAGAAAAATAATTAAAATCATCTCAATATTTTTTCATTTATTGCTCCAATAAGCCTACTACAGCCTGCAATAATGCTATCAAAATTATGTTATTGCAAGCAATCACTAAGATTTCCAGATATGTTATTTATAAAGATATTAGAGTTCACTAGTTATGTCAGTTGCTAATGCAATGCGATATTGCATTAAAAGCAAAAACTAGCTTATAAATTATAATAATATATGCAGATTACATAACACACGCTTGTAACGTAAGTCCAAAGGAATGCTTTTATAACTGCATTATAAAAATACCTATTTGTAAACATGATCATATTTCACACCTATCACATCTTAAAGGAAAATGAATGATGATAAATTATTAAGTACCGATAAAGTTTTTATTTATCAATACAAAGTCGGCCAACAAGCGTGAGCCGCCAGATGTTAAGCACTTACCGCAGGCTATAGATGCTTGCAATGGATTTCTCGCATATAGCCAACCTGAAGGGGAACGGGACAGAGGGAGGGGGAACTAGAGGGATTGCGTTTCCGTTTCTCACACTCTTTGAACGAAACGCAGCAATAGTGACTTTTTGTATCCTACTAATATTATAAATGCGAAAGTTTGTGAGTGTGGATGTATGTTTGTTACTCTTTCAAGCAAAAACTACTGAATAGATTTGGATGAAATTGGAACACAGATAGTTTATAACCTGGATTAACACATTGAATAGTTTACTTAAGTCTACGCGGACGAAGTCGCGGGCAGAAACTAGTATAAAATAAAAAAATAAACATCGCCAGGCGAACACACCAACTGCAATGCTTACTATGGGTACCGTACAATGGACTGGGGGCGACCCCAGTGACACCCAGACTAGGGCAAATTACGAAAAGACCATTTCCATAATTTACCCTGACGGGAATCGAATCCGCAACCACCCGGTGCAGTGAGCCGAGCGGCCTACGCTCGAACCACTGCGCCAAGCGGTCGTCGATATACTGTAACACTTCCATTCCGTTCAAGCCAGCTCGCATATAAACTATAGTCTATTTGCTACAAACGGTCTTATATAATTAGAACTTGCATAAACGCGACTGAGATCTACCCACATACACGCTAAGATGGGTTTCAAATGCGATGTTTATGCAGCAAACGGCAAATTTCTGCATTCAAGTTAGACTAGTAATGGTATTTGTGTTGTGAGTATTGTGTAATTAGCATCAACTTGTTGGCAATGAGACGTTAGATCTTGGGACAGATATTTCCTAAATACCTGTAGCCTTTATCTCATTTCCAACAAAGTTCATTACTAAGATGTGACGGAAAATAAAGTGGGAAAATCACCCACAAATAGATCTATACAGCGATTCTCGGTTTTTCGACTGTCTGGGCTAACACGTGTGTTGTTTGAATCTAGAATTTAGTTTTACGCTGATCTTGGGTTGCAAGACCAAGATCTCAGCAGACTTCAAGACTTGAACAAGACAAGATTGAATCTAGAATATAGCAAGGTTTGTCTTGATATGCTATAATTATAGATGTACAATGTCTAAGACTGCAAGACCAAAACTAATTTTAGACAACACTATAGAAAGATGTGCCATGAGTGAAAAATAAATAACTTTAATACGTAAAGATACCCTTGTTTCGTCCAATGACAACGGCACAAATTTGGAATGTTTGCGTAAACAGGATTAAGGCACGATCTTAATAATGTAAGGTTAAACTCATGAGTAATGCATTTTATTTTGCGTAGGCTCAGAATAGGTACAGAGAGGAACGATGACACTGAGTACCAGATTTGGTAAAACAATCGCCTTGGCAAGCAAAAGGGCATAGGGTCATCTCTTACTACCTAACCTAACGTTGGATTGCAAATATTCACATGGTTTTATTTCCATAATGTTGAAAGACATTGTACCGACACAACGCTTAATTTACATACTTGTGTTGTCATACGCTTACGATTTGCCCCAACTTCCCTCTACTATTGATAAATATAATAAATGCATGTGTTGCGCGCTGCGCAGCTTATTCTTGTTGTAGTGTAGGTGTTGTAGGGCTGGTAGATTGTCACAAATAAAATAACTCGGAGAGCAAGTAAAAGGCGACGTATTTTCTCCAAAGTGGTGATGAAGAAGGGAAGAGCCAAGATAGAGTTGCAAACATAGAGGGACAATAGAGATACAATGCAGTGTGACAAACATAAATTAATATAATTGTTGTTGCTCTATGCAACAGCATGAACCTTGCGGGAGAAATTCTCCACATGATAGCGAAAACCGCGGACAAACAGAAAGACACAGATAGCGACTTTGTTTTATTCCATAAGGGATATAATAGTTATAAAACATTACCACGCATGACGTATTCCATCTAAAGTATCGATTGAAGTCTTCCAATATTTTATTTGTGAACAATAAATTTAGTCGGAGTAATAAGAACAGCAAACATGTAACAGCAATACTTCAAATTTCGCAACATCATTATCGGAACTCAAATTAGTCGCTGCGATTAATAATAAAGTATTTTAACGCCTCGACCCTCATCTCGGTTACAAAAAGAGGAAGATTCTTTTATTGCAAGATACTTATAGCGACCAATCCCTTGTCTTCGAGATGTTCTTATAAATAATGTTGAAATGTCTGTTAGTTTATAAATAATTATTTGTTACCTACCTTCTAGCTTGACAAGCGGCCATTCACACGGTTAACCCGGCACGGATAATTTCTATACGTTTTACTCTATCCAGAAGTCAAATACGGCCACTGACTGTCAAAAATTTATAAACATATTGGGATTCCAATTCTCTCACTTACCACACGAAACACAGCTATGAGAGCTACTTTACGCCAATCTTCTGTAAGAGGGTGTTAGTACCCTGATGGAGCCAGTCCGTTTATGAGATGTGGACGTTTTTTTAATGATTACTAGTAATTGGCTACAACCTAGCTCTACCACCGTTAAGGCGCTATCAGGTATCAGGCACAACAGGGCCCTAACCACGCTAGCTACTCAAATCGTAATAGAAAGGCAAAAGCTAGCGATTACGTTTCAAACGCTTGGCCAATATTTGGTACCACGCTAGCATCTCATTTGCGAGTGGGTCATGTCATCGAACGCTTTGTAGTTTTTTTATTTGGATCTGCGTTGGTAACTACGTATGGCTTTATGCCAATTTTCATAAAAAAAATCTCTGTGAGTGGGGGCAATTGGATGAATAGTAGTGAAACATGATTATTCGAGTTCCCCCAATAAGTCTGGTAATATTAGGCCTAGACAAAGACCTTCATATAAAACTTGAAAATTATATTTACTCGACATTGGCTAAATGCGTAAAGCAAATCATGGCAAATTAGCTTTACTTTAAAAAAATACGCTAAGAATCGCGAGTGTGGTACCCTTAGAACATAAATGGTACCAAATCAATGTCAGTAGGAATCGTGAAGCTTGTGTCAGCAAAACGTCAAAAGCGGAGCGTTTGAAACGTAATCGCTAGCTTTTGCCTTTCTATTACGATTTGAGTAGCTAGCGTGGTTAGGGCCCAGGTATCAGGCACAACAGATCATTTGCTTTACAAATATTTTACATAAATACTAGCGCCTCCTAGCGAACGTTGAGTTATAGAAACCCAAATCCACTTTAGATAACAGGGACATAAATATAAATAAATATCGCCAGACAGACACACCAACTGTACGGTCCCAAACTAAGCAAAGCTTGTAGGTACCGTACAATGAACTGCGGGCGAACCCAGTGACACCCAGACCAGGGTAAATTACGAAAAGGCCATTTCCGATTTTTTTTTGTGCCCCGGCGGGAATCGAACCCGCGACCACCATGTGCAGTGAGCCGAGCGGCCTACACTCGAACCACTGCGCCAAACGGTCGTCAGACATATATCATGTTTTACATGAAAAACACAAGCATCACCGGGAATCCAAGCATGTTTTCTTACAACTCCGACCCGGATGCGAATACCCCAATCAGAGGAGTATTCAGGGCTCGTGAGCGTGGGTGTTGTACACTAAAATCATAAATCACGCATTTATTTCGCGAGGCACGGACGCTGCGGCGTCAGTACGTGCTTATCAGTTATTTGCAGGGGAAACCAGCGCTGTTGCGGCGATTTCGGTAACATGTTGATAAATATTGCGGGTTAGTGATGGAACTAGAATCACTACATGGTGTAAAACAAAGTCGCTTCCAGCTGTCTTTCTGTCCTGTATGCTTAGATTCTTTAAATATGCGCAACGGATTTTGATGCGGTTTTTTAATAGATAGAGTGATTCAAGAGGAATGTTTATATGTATAATACATGCATACTATAGTAGATAAACCCTAATAAAAATACCCATGCGAAGCCGGGGCGGGTTGCTAGTTGTGAATAAAATAAAAATAAATATTGCCAGACTCACACACCAACTGTATGATCCCAAACTAAGCAACGCTTGTACTATGGGTCACGTACAATGGACTGAGGGCGATCCCAGTTGCACCCAGACCAGGGCAAATTACGAAAAGACGTTTTCCGAAATTTACACCGGCGGGAATCGACCCCGCAATCACCATGTGTAGTGAGCCGAGCGGCCTACCCTCGAACCACTGAGCCAAGCGGTCGTCAATAGGTTATTAAATTAGACAGAACAACTCTATTAACCACTGGCATTTCGATTGACTGGCAATACGTAAAAACTGACGTATCGCGTATCTGAATATGACAGTTTTTCTATATAAAATCTGTGTGTATACGTCAGTATTTACATACTGACGTATACACATACGCGGTACGTCAGTTTTGACGTATTGCGAGTCGATCGTGATTGACAGTGGTTAACAGAGTTGGGCCCAGGAGAGAAGCATGCGTCGATTAATTTTTAAACAGTTGAAATTGTTTTCCAACCATTTATAGGTAATGGATTTTTTTTTATTTATTTATTTTTACAATGGTGGTTTTACAAAGACGCGTCACGTTTGAGTGCGGTAAATCTTAAATGCTAAAGCAACATTGAATGTTGACAAATGATCGCTTAATTGACTATCAATTTATATTGGTAGAGGATTGTTATGATGATGAATCTGTTAGGTACATCACATGTGTGAAACTGGTTTGAGAGTCTCTGATTAATTGTTTTCTTTTACCATAAACAAAGGACATACTGAAATTATGATTCTCACATAGAGTTAGAAAAATCTAGAGGTTCGAGTCGGGGTTTGAACCTTGTACCTTAAGCACGCAAGACGCGTAACCAATCTTCTTCTAGGCCGCTGGGCTCACTGCACTGGTTGCGGGTTCAATTCCCGTCGCGATAAATTTCGGAAATGGCCACTTCGTAATTTGCTCTGGTCTGGTTGTCACTGGGATCGCCCCCAGTCCATTGTACAGCACCCATAGTACCTACAAGCGTTGCTTAGTTTCGGACCATACAGTTGGTGTGTTCGTGGGGCGATATTTATTTAGTACTAGCTGAGCCCGCGACTTCATCCGCGTGGAATTTAACGTAACAAAAAAGCCCGCTGCCGCGTCCTGAGGCCGCGCGACAGGACCTATTTTTAAAAATATTGTTTTTCTTAAATAAAAGTAGCATAAGTTACTCCTTAAAACATCAGCTATCAGCCAGTGAAAGTGCCGTCAAAATCGGTCCAGCCGTTTCGGAGATTACCCGGAACAAACACACAGACTGACAGACAGACAGACAATTTTTTTTTTTAATCGCGTTTTTGTTATAGGTGTCGTATGTACTTTCATATGCATTTAGTGAAAAGGTGTTATGTTGATATTACAAACAGACACTCCAATTTTTTTTATTTGTATAGACTAGTCTTATTATTAGCAGTTTTAAAGCACTTTCATTTGTTCCACTCACTAAACCCGGATATAGGTGTAACTTGAGGTAAACTATACCATAACTGTCGTGACCAGTCCTACCGTTAGCCGTTATAATACCAAAGTATCGCTATTATACCAGCCATCGACAACGAACAAAGCTCGCTAAATAGAGTCACTGTACGGTGTCCATATATTATTAACTAGCTGTGCCCACGGACTTCGCCGCGTAGTATTTAACGTAACAAAAATTTCGGGATTATCGGGATAAAAAGTATCCTATATGTTAATCCCGGTTATAAACTATCTGGGTTCCAAATTTCATCCAAATCCGTTCAGTAGTTTTTGCGTGAAGGAGTAACAGCCATACATACATACATACATACATACATACATACATCCACACTCACAAACTTTCACATTTATAATATTAGTAGGATTCAACGGTACGGAACTTGATTGAAATGCCATTGTTAAGGTAAGAATGAACACACCCACGCATATAATAAAGGTCATAAAATGTAAGTATTGCTTATTAAATTAACATGTTTTATTGGTCATAGAGAATGTAATCAAACTAGAGGATTTTACAAGGAATACAGTTTTTCACTAGCCATGGGACACTTGAATTTGACAATAGAAAAAATGTACCTTTTGTAGCCTGACCCTAGTCATATACCTACTAACAGTAAACCAATTTTTATTAAGATCCATATTATTTTTAATGCAATATAAATACAATTCAATAAATAGTTTTTGACCTCTTTATTGACGAACCGTCTATCACTCCTTTGTTTAAAAAAAAACCGTTCCATTTTCAAACTTTTTTGAATTTACGACGATTATTCTATTCGCAGAAACTTTTGCGTTTACTTGTGAACGAGACAACTACGATGTGTTCACAACATTTATAGATTAATTCATCCAAATTCTAATGCGTGTTACACACTATACGATAAGCACACACGCCTAGCTTAAGGTAGTTGTGTAAACACCGTAACGCATCCATCAACGAGGCTTAATGGCTTATCCGAATCAATTAGAAACTTGAAGCTTACGCTTAGGATCGAATCACATAGTCGGTATAAATATTTATATTTTGTTGGACAACCTCCTTTGGAAATAGATGGACGCATGAGATAATTGGCCTCTAAGATAAGATTACTTTAGATTTTTTTTCTAAGTACCTTATAGCAATGTCGTTACGATTGAAATATTTCTGTTCCCATCTTCGTCGATTCCTGTTATGAAAACAAGGCGATATAATTATCCGACCAAAGAGAAGCGATACGAATATCAACAACTGATTATTTCATTTAATTAGCTGAACGTGAAGTACCTATATATAATTTATTTATTATCTAATTTATTTTATATTAATTTATAAAATGGCCGCATGAACCTCAGGAAGCCTGGCGGTAACCAACTTAAACTCGAACACTGTTACCATTTCGTATAGCTCCTCGTTATCCGTGGTATACACGTGCGTCATCATTATATGATAAAAAGTTCAAATTAGTTAATATCACTTAGAAACAAATAAATATCGTTATCTATCTATAAGGATAGATAACGATCTGCAAAATCAGTCGCTAGTCCTAAGTAATTTATTAATATTGCGTCACTAAAAATAAAAATTTACATAATACGAACGTATATTTCAAACCGACACTTGTCAAGCAAAACTCTTCCTTGAACGTTTGATATATTGATCAACTTTGATATAAATAATAATAATATAAAACTAGATAACAGAAACGATGGAATTTGATATTTGAATCATAATTATTCATAAATATGAGTTCTCTGTGAACTAACACGACTTTGTAATAACCTAAATAATGTTTATGATGTCTGAGCCTTTGTTATTGCAGTTTGCTTCATTTTTCGAAGAATTGTTTTTTTCCTTTGATATGCCAGGATTAAAATATTTGAACAAGCATAGACAAAAAATAAAATGTTAATATAGTTATTACAATTTTGAATTTAAAGATTAAGCCAGGATTATTATACTAACCTATAAAATAGCTTGTACCCGCAACTTTGTCCGCGTCGATCTCGAAACGAAATCCTATAAACTATTACCTCTTTGGGGTTAAACTTTGAATAAAAACGTTTTTCTTGACCGGCTCTGGTAAACGCTTCTTACCATGCAACATATCAAATTTCTTACCCAAAGTTCACTCAGTTTCTCCTATTACGGATATCAAAATGCTTATCGAAATAATTTGTGTTTAATATCATAGAACTTCATCTCTGTCATCTTCTATAGAACATTTATTCAGGGCGAAGATTTTTATTTGTGCTTGTTATGAGACGATACGATGGAGCCGTCTTATTGGCCTAATGGTCTATCAAAACAATGGAATATCTCGGATTACCTAAGTGCGATTGGGACCTATCTTGGTCAAATTACCGTTACAATTGCATTTTTCGTATATTGACTACGCAATTCAAAACGCAAACTGTTCTTTAATTGAATTTAAGTTTGAGAAATAATTTCTAATTCAACAGCAGTCTAAAATCTCTATAGATTTTAACCTCATAGTTTGGTACACAAATGGTTTGGTCATAACAAAAGGATTTCACGAAATTGAGAAGTACACAAAAGTAATTTAATTATTTACTTTATCCTCATAATGATTAAATGATTCTAGTACAAACTTGATACAATATTTTTTTACTAAGTGCGTATACGTACAAATAGTCAAGAGTTTTATAGTCACAAAAATACAAAAACAAAACTCAGTAACCAAATGTCTGTAAGGAGTTGCTAGTAAGTTCAATTACAATATACCTTCCGTATTAGCATTATAATATAACCTACCCTCCGTTATAATCGATTAAGTATAGGTATAATTTCGAAGTCATAACGAATAACGACTGAACGTTAAATGCAATGAACGCCAATAGTTATCCCATAAAATTGATTAAAACAATTCCACGGGTATTCAAATTAAGTAATAGAAGATAATGGAACCAAATTATATGAAAGTGGATCAACGATTTAACCTAGTTCCATAATGCAGATAACAATATGTACCAAGATTGGATTTTATCAAGACGAGAATGGAGATTGGTCTTGAATCCGCACAAAAATTAAAATTGAAATGTGTTTTTGATAATAAATTTTTGATTGCATTTGAATGTGATTCCATAAGAAAATAGTCTATAAAATCTTAATACGGAAAAGATGTGGGTTAAATGATAGATTGAAAAGTATAGCTAGACCAATATTTCAATTACAGAATACCTACATCCGTGGTATCGTGCCTACTCTTCATAATACTTTTGTCTAGCTCAGGAAATGGGCAAAATAATATTAATCCTATAAATTTCGGCTACACGTTCCAAAACCACAGTCGTTATCGAAGCAAACAAAACAATAAAATATTTTCACTACAATAATATAATGTTACCGTTTTAATACCAAAACGTAAAATTGACCAAAATTACCATAAAAATATTTTGATAAGCATCATAATACTATATTTGATGATGACTTTAAGAAAAGTGAACTCAGTGGGCCGGTCTCCTTGTATATTATCAAGAACAAAGGAATTCTATGCCGGATCAGAACACCGAAAAAAATAATATAAACGATTTGGAATTCTGAACAATATTTCAACGCCTACGACCGCCGTTGTTTTGAATGCTGCTCCAGTTTTTAAATGTTTTTATTGGTATATATTTGTTTTTCGATTTCTTCACAAATATACAACGTATGTAGATGAAAATATTTAGATGTCATTTGTGACATCAGGGTCGGATGGACACGAAATTGATTGCATGCAAACTACAGTCCTCGACGGAATACTTGAAATCTTGGCTTTGGTTTATTTTATTAGTTATACTTGATATATGTATGTTATTGCCAATAATTTATTTTGATGAGGAATAAATTCTTGAATAGCACTCGAGTGAAATCTTTGAGCTACAATACCGAGATACCTACGCGCTTATGGCAAATTCATTATAATTTATCAACATACTCTGTTAAGTTTTATTTTGGTTATTGTCATATTCTTGGTGTTTTCCTAGAGATATCAACTCAAATGCGTTGAACGTAATCTTTGTTAAATTAAAACTATCCAATCAAATTCGTATTATACCTATGCACAAACTTTTTTCGATGGCATCTACATATTATGTGACAAAATTATTACGTTACACTTTTGGAACACCATTTATATCGACTCAGACTCCTGTACCTATAGCTGCTCCTGCTACACTTTATTGTAATGCAAGTAAAAATATTTATTTTTCCTGAATAGGCATTATTGCATTGGTTTTAGTTTTATTTGGAAATTTTGTTATTTATTGATATTGATTTGTTATTTTAATGCAGACCATAAACCGTGTGTTTAGATTATGAGGTCTAGCTGTCTACGAAACTCAATTAATGCTATCTCAATTTGGCAAGAGTTTGATGACCTCTATCGTTACACTTTTACCAAAAAATTACCCAAATGTTTTTTCTACCTATTGCTTACTTGTCAAGAAATTGATGGACATGAACAAATTTTATGAATGATACGTAATTTTAAATAAAATAAGACATTAATAAGCTTTTAAATATTATCATTTGCATTGGAAACTTTGTTTAAAAAATATGTTGAGAAGGTACCTACCTATTCTGAAAACGCTCTATGTTCATTAACCGCAAACGATAGTTTATCGACGAAAAAACGCAACAAAAGCTCGGCACCGAAAATTCATCTCGCTTACTCGCTTTTTTGTAGATTCACGGCTGGTCTGAGGTCATCGGATTTCGGCGGCCTTGCGCGGTCGCCGACCATCATGACACTACGACCCACGGCATTTCGAACCGCGTGTCTCGCGTTACGAATTAACATCATCCAACATATAACATCTGTTATCACAATCACTTAAGGCATCATTTCGTGTGATAAATTTCTGATTAAAAGCGTAGGTAGAGCTTGTTATAACACCTATTTGGTACAAATTGGAGCAATACATTCTGCTGAATCTCATTCTCGAATATTCGGTTATCAGACGTAATATGCAGACGGCGCCGGCACACAAAACATTTGGATTTTATTTTAATATTCACTCTTAAAATTGAAGACGATCCCCTACTGTGTTTATTGATTTTGTGTATCTGGTAGTAATTTTAGCATCTTTGTTATTTAAATTATAATGTATGATATAAGGTGAAACAATATTTATTCAACTTCACCTGACACTGAATCTTTACGCTGGATAATTTAAGATGACAAGATGACAATCACAATAATAAAAATAGATAATAATATAAAGTCTTATTTAGGCCTCAATCCTGGGCACGATTATCCGCTCAATGCGAGGTAGTATCAGACAATAGTCCGCCATGCAGGCCAAGTGCGGTTTAGTACATTTTCATGACTTTCGATAATTGGTTTTATTTCCTGAGGACAAATTGCTTTAATATCCAAACCTTTTCAGATTTAAAAAAAAATGTTCATCACTACTCTTTTAAGGAAACACGTGTCTAACTTACACGTGCTGTTACGCGATAAATTAAAACCGTCACCGAATGCCGATACCATTATGTAATGTTGATTAATCCGCCAAATATAGGCAACTGGAAACTGGATGACTCTATATTAATCTTGAAGACGTTCATATAAAAAATGAGACATCCTGTTCGGTCGAAAGGTTAAATAATTATGCATAATTAAGAAAGAAGTAACTTTAATTTTTGAGAAGATATGTAATGTTATATGTAGCAATAATAAAGTGGTATAGTCAGACTTTAACGTCAAGTTATCATTAACTTTTGCAAATAATTCTCAAAGATAACATCCATTGTAATTGTGTGCATTTTCTACAACTATAAAACCTTTAATTATTGGGTTAATGAACTGCAACCGATCATGTCTATACTTTAAAATTCAGTAACTTACTAGTCATTATTTACTTTATAAGTAGCCAAAGATTTTGAAATCAAATTATATATTTTTGGAAGGAAAACAATACCTATAAATAATGTTTACCTATGAATTTATTAATACGGGACATCACCGCCTTTGCACCAAGTTCCTATCGCAAGACACAAAAGTGTCCGCGTGAATTTGGCGATAGCGACGACGTTGCCCTAATTTAGCGAACAATATGGCTCTATATAGGCTATTTTGCAATTTAAATATTCACTCACCTTTTCATCGTATCGATTTATTATCTACATATAGACCATTAAACAGTTTTGACATCTCAAGTGTAACATTAAACATTTATTAGAATGCGTGGGCCGTAACATGCATTTCAAGAAAACAAATACCACTTTAAATTGTGTGAACTACAACCACATTTTGTGAAGTTGAAAATTTTCTAAACGGTGAAGGCAAACGTCTAGAGAAACTTTGCATATCTAAAATAATCGAACCAATTTTCGAAAAGAATGTGAAGTAGGTACCCTAATCAAGGCAGCGTGGTAGATAACGGACTGAAACCCCCTTGCCTTGGGGGGAGGCCAATGCCCAGCAGTGGAATGCTATTAAGAAACGTAATTATCATTATTTCAACATCTATAAACAGTGTAAATGATTGGCAATCCAATGATTTTTTTTATCTCAGGCCCAGGTTTTAAAAGCATATTTTTTAGCTTCTAACACTTAACGGTATCGCGAGAGTGCATTGGTATTGATGTCAAAATATCTGACCGCTTCCTTTTACAATATTTAGGGATCCGTAGTAAGAATTAAATGTATTAAAATATAACATTACATTTTGTCATCCATCCGAAATCTACTTCAAAGTATTCGTTTGTCTCCTCATTGTTTATCTTTACTACCTACACTCTTTTTTAACCCCCGCCGAATTAAATGGGGTGTTATGAGTTTAACATATTGTGTATCCATCTGTGGATCTATGTGCCTCTCTGTGGCATCGTAGCGCCTACGCGCCTAAACAGATGAACTGATTTAATTTTTGTTTTTTTTTTTGTTAGAAAGTATTCTGATCAAGAGTGTGTATGTTTTATGAAAAGCGGTTCAGCCGTTTGAAAATTATCAGCTTTTTTGTAGTTTAATCAGTCGTCGCATCGGGGGTTATTGATAATAGGGTACAAAATGGTCGAAAATATATACACTTCCTGAATACTATTATCCAATATACAAAAATTGAACTGGATGTGTGTTTTAATAGTTACGCACTCGCCTGACTTATCTTATTTTTTTTCAAATATGACACAGAATTGGTGATTGATATCTCACTTACAACTATTCCGCGTCGGTGGATACATGCTTGTACGCGGTTTTAAAAGCAAGTGTAAATTAATGTTTACTGTTAGCACCGAAGGTTCAAAAGTTATAATTATCGCGCATTCAAACACGATAAATTAATAATACGCGAAGATTGATACTTTATTTTTTGAATTATAACTGTTCGCGATTGATTGAATGAGCTAAAACTTGATTAAACGAAAAAAAAAATGCAGTGCAAATCTTTTTTTGAAAATTAACTTGCTAATTTAATTATTAACTTAAAAATGTAGAGTTTACCTTTAGGTATCTATATCGGTAGCCTAAAAAAAACATTAGTCATCTTGCCATAGATGATAGCCGTTATGTTATCGTGATCTAAGTACACTCGAGATTTAATCACGGATATGTTACACCGTTATGTATTGTCGGTATTGAGATGATCGCCCGTTTCTTTAACCACGAGATCCTATCGTTAATTTCTCAACTTGACCAGAATTCTGACACAACTAGCCTCTTCGATACTATTAGCTAAACAAAATCAACAACAAATGTGTTAGCATATTACGATTAAAAACAAAATAAAAATCCCAACTGGCTGGATACTAAAATAACTTGCAAAATTTCAGCGGACGGCCGATTTTAGGACACGGATCTGGCGCCATTCTCAATAACAGATCGGTCGCTGGCCATTACTGAGAACTGGAATCCGTAAGAATGTTCGGAATGTACCAGCTATTAATTTTGCTTCGCGGACGGATGTCGCGAAGGCGTCGCCGTTGGCGTCACGCGCAGGCGCCAAAGGCGGCCGCGGCGGCGCGCCGCCCGCGCTTAAAATATCACAGCCTTATCCGATGGCCATAACTCGAAACACTTAGAATTATAACCAGGCTGAAGCGCCTGCATCAATTGCTGTCCTCGAATAGCTTCTAATGTAACTAAAATTGAACATTTAGAAAACCTCCGATGCGATGACTTTTTAAACTACAAAGGAGCTGATAATTTTCAAACTCCTGAACCGATTTTCATAAAACGTAGCTGAGAACACTCTCGATCATAATACCTATATAACAAAAAAAAAACAAAATTTTAATCGGTTCATCCGCTTGGGCGCTACGATGCCACAGACAGACACACAAATACACATGTTAATCTTATAACACCCCTCTTATTTGTCGGAGGTTAAAAATTGGGAGAGGACTGTCCAAATTGGTATGCAAACTATTCCCGCCATTCACTCCCAGCACTGTTATTCCTATATGCCAGGATCGACAATGGTGTCCAATAATAACGCCCTCGACGAAACCCGGGGATTTTTTTATGGGAAATGGTCTATATATATTATATAACTACTATAACTGTAACACTAAAAAAAACACCCGTACGTGTAATGATTATGTGAAGAGAGACAAATTTATTGTCTCGCAGATTTAATGGAGACTACGTTTGTTCGTCACTTCATATTTCGTGGTCCGCGTACTGATACACTCTATTCAAAGAATAACATCCTTAAACGATTCCTTGGACAAGATGTTTTCGTGTGACATATAAATATAGATAATTTTATAAATATTCCACATTCCTAAAACCAGTCCTTTTAGTCATTCTCGATCGCATAAATTCTTTAAAAATTTGCATTTTCCGGCGGCAGCGAATTGATTATTAATAAAATGAAGTCAACATTTACGAAAATAAGATTGTTTGTGATTAATTAAAACTGAATACGTTTACAGAACAGATCATACAGATATCAATTTTCGCATTTCTGATACGCATAGGTAGGTATATGTATAATGTCATAGTAGGTAACTACTTATATTAATGTCATTCGTGCACGAATTAGATCATTACAGGTGACGGCCAACAAAACCCAGTGTCAACAAAAAAGGGATCGCAGTTAATGTGGATCAAAAATTTGTACCCAATTGGTAAGCCGTCGATTACAAGTTCGAAAGGTCGTTACCGATCAAACTGTTATAAATAGTGTTCAATGAATACTTTGAGGGGGATCATATTATAGTCAATAAGTATTGCAAAACATGTAAAATAAAATAGGATAAATAATTATGAAAACTATTTAAATATTTGTTTAGTTTTGTAGTTTGACCTTGTAAACCAGAAAGTACCTAAAATGTTTACTTTAATTAACCCATAGGCAACTAAACAGTTTGCTCTCGTCGATTCAGAGTTTTTGTAATGTTTAACCATCTCCTCTACGTTGCTTTTAATTTGCAATATCACGTTAACGCTTTCAATTTCCCTAAACAAAAGGTAAAAGGGCTTTCGACGTCAATACCGTACTTACGGGAAGGTTACTGTACGAGAGGACGAGAGAAATGACTCGGCACTTTGTTGAGCTTCACATAATTTTTTACAATAACTAAGAAATGCATACAACGTGTATTGACATGATATATGAGGTCTTATTTTATTAATGTACGACATTTCCCATGGCTCCTTGGTAAATGACAGAAATAGGTATGATGGTATACCTGCCGTCACAAAAAAATACTCAACCATGTTTAAATAAAACAAAACTTCAATGAAACATTAAATGTAGGTTAGTAAGGTAAGTTTCTGTATTAATCAGCAGCTTTGAACATTCCTAATGAAAATTCATGAAAACAAAGAACCTACGTAAGTCTTATACGTCGTAGTTATTTTATTATGTAATATAGATATAAGTATCCGCATAATAACAAAATTAATTCGCAAATGGAACATCAAATATGATTAAAATTATGTTAAAAATAAATTTAAACCAAATTTAAATGTCAAATTAACCAGATGATTTTAATCATTTTGATAGGCAGGCCCTCAATTATCACACTTATCTTTATATTTTAAACCACTGACGCAACCGACTTGATAAGTGAATTGTAAGCGAGACTAATAATACTATAATAAATCAATTAATTTAACAAATAGACGAACACTGGCGTAGACATTCCGATGAGAGGTCGTTCATTGTTGGCACTTGGAAATTGCTCAACTAACATTGAGAGTTTAGTTAGTTGATACAGGAAGATGTAAACAAGCCTTTGAAAAGCTGACCTCGCCAGATCAGTTCCTTGATGGGATAAGTCCATATCGATTCGAAGAAACTTTTTTATTTTGATAGAAATCACATTTAATGACGCGCATGCCGCACATTACTAAAGAGTGACGCACGCGCACGATTCGCGTCAAAGTTGCTTTACCGATACATTATAAGTGTTCCGTAGGTACTTACTAGAAAAAAATTGGGGAAATGGCCTCAATTACAATGGGTGTACAAAAAACGGGACACTAATGAAATCAATACCGTCTGTCCGGCTGTCAGGCAACGTTATCTTTCATACGGTTTGACCTAGAAAGCTATTTGGCTAATATTTGATAATGATGCACGAAAATAGACGCTAAGAATAGTGTTTGATGAAAAAATATTGACTGTTATAAATAACGTTTGGCTATTTATCATTTTATTTGTGCCGATTGTTTCGCTACAAATTGATTGATTGCCCTCCAAGCATAGTAATGTTTTACATCAGGTATATTAATAAATCGATCTTTCCTGGTGTTTACCTATCTATACAAATAAATAAAATTTGAGTGTCTGTTTGTAATATCAAAATAACACCTTTTCACTAAATGCATATGAAAGTACATACGACAACTACGCAAAAACGCGATTTAAATTTTTTGATTGTCTGTCTGTCTGTATGTTTGTTCCGGCTAATCTCCGAAACGGCTGAACCGATTTTGACGGGACTTTCACTGGCAGATAGCTGATGTTATAAGGAGTAACTTAGGCTATTGCGGGAGCGGGAGCGGTTAAGTTAAATTCCACGCGGACGAAGTCGCGGGCTCAGCTAGTTCGGAATATAATAAATAAAATACAATATACCATTTTTATTGAGGTCAAAATATGAAAACTATGAACGAGATTGATTCACAATTAACAAGTTTTTAATTTCGAATTCCAAATCTTTCAATTTAATGGTTATAAAACCTAACGCAAATTACATCTATCGTCGAAAAACATTATTATAAAGAATCAGCGATAAAGCCAGCGGGTAGCATTCATTATTTTATAATTATTATGCGAAATGAGTTTTTGCAAGCAGATAAAGTATTACTTGTAAAGGTAAAACTATAGAAGCGAAAAGTTCTAAAAGGTCTTTGTGTAAAACGACTAAATTTTATACATCATTGAATATAGAACAAAAATACTTAATTGTCAATGAGAAAAATTGATTCTAAATTTAGATGCTTGCGCCATAAATAAGGCGGTGATTTTGATGCGTTATTTTTTTCTGTCACATAATGATACTGGTCAGGAGTAATTCCAGCTGACACTATTGAGTTCTCTCGGTGCAAAATACTAAAGAAGTCATCATCATCTGCCTTACCTTTTCCCATTATCTAGGGTCGGCACAGTATGTCTTTTCCTTCCATACATCGCGCTTTCCCGTCATATCAAATCCACTCCAACCTCGTTCATATCATTCTTAATACAATCCATCCATCTTTTCTTGGGCCTTCCTCTCGCACTGTATCCATACACATTCATATTCATCACTCGTTTAGTCACCTGCTTCTCATCCCTTCTCATCACGTGTCCAAACCATTCCAGCCTCCTACCTCTCACTTTATCTGTTATTGGCGCTACCCTGACACTACCGCTTATATACACATTCTTCACCTTATCCATTCGCGTCACTCCACACATCCATCTCAACATCTAACATACTAAAGAAGTATTTGATATATTTCTTTAACTGTTATAAAAGTATTTTAAAGCATTCAAAGTATCGTGCAAGTCACTGATACTTTTAATGCGTGGTCACTTTTTACTGTCAGTCAGTACATACTTTGTAAGTCTTTTAAGCGGAGGATCCTAAATTTTATATAACGTGGTATTGAGAACAAAAAAGAGGAAGACTCTTTATATAAATGTCATGGTTGGCGGGCGCGATATACGGTGCCAGAATCTCGAGTAAGGTCGATCGCGAAGGTCACATTCCGTTGATGCAATTTTGGTCTTTTTTGAGCCAATGCACCCCAATTCAAGGGCCGGCCTGAGGTTCAACCACATGGCAGTGTGCTGGCGTACCGCCGGAACCTGTCCTGGTGCTTGTTTCCACAGTAATCATTGTAGTCAACTTCTTGAAGCGATAAAAACGTCTTTAAATTTTTCATGGAGCTGTGGAAATATTGACGATTCGGTTTTTGGAAGAATTCATATCACCAGGGACATACAAAGTGTATGGTCCCAAAGAAAGCAGCGCTTGAACAATAGTTATCGTACATTGGACTGGGGCGATCAGAGTGGCACTGATAAATTAATTTAAATTAATGAAATAATAAAAATATTTTTAAAGTGCAAGTGTTTTTGTATGTATCAAGTACTCATTACTTTAAGTCCGTCTGTAAGTAAGCAGCATGACTGCTTTTTTTTAACATATTTATTTATGCGGGTATTACATAGTTTAGTCCAAAAGTTAAATTGGGATATTTTTTTGTATTTTGTCAACAGCCGAAGCAGCAATTTAGATATAAAATATGTAAAATTTTCTTGATTCTCAAGTACGTATACCTATCATTGAACTTGATCATCAAAATGTATGTATATATACAAAAAAACATTGAGATACCTACCTAATAATCGAATGAGTATACCTACCAACATCTTATAGTAAACACAAAATAAAAAAGTATAACAACGTCCTTACCTTATTTGGCACTTAAGTAGGAATATCTCGGAATATTCTACTGTTGTTATTTTGTTACCTTAGATGAAATATAACGCACGAAATTTTATGGTTATGCCGAAAAAAAGCAATTCAGGTCGCAGTTTTACAATGTGTATTGGTTTAGAGTTTTATTAAGTTGACATGTTAGACATGCCTTAAAAATCTTTTCTTTTTAAAGTACTGTTAATATTTCACGTCATTTTTGTAATATTGACCTATCTTAGATTCAATGACGGTGATATTATTAAGCGACACTTAATGGCTAAATAATTAAATAAATATAAAATTAAGTGATAAAATTGCACCTCCCCCCTTCTCCTTCTGTCTCCCTTCCACTCCCCTTTAGGGCTGCAACCTACGAGCAATGCCATTTGGTACGTATTGGGAGCATCAAAATGCCACGATCACTGCTTAAAATCGGGCGAGTCATACGCATGTTTTTTTTTTGTTTTTGAATTACCTAATGTTGTTGGCCAGAGTGGCCATAACAACTTCACCTTCAGGGGGCGAGCGCAAATGCGCTCCAGCCAGAGGGGCAGGGGGCAGCTAGCTCAAGGGCGCCACAAGGGACACGACCTCGGCTTGGGCCGCTGCCAGGAGAGGTGGCGAGGGTAAATCTACCACCGGATCGGAAATACGCTTGTTGGACGACTTTGTTTCTTATAAAAAGGAACGATCTCAGGTATTTATGATCTTTCTCGCGGACTGTCGAGTGTCGTGACCTAATGACGTATCACCTTATCTGGTATCGTATATTTGTTTTGTTTATTGGTGTAAATATGGTGGATTATTATTGGGTTATAATTTAGAAAGTTGATGAGGATGGACGTCTGCATTGTTTACTTAAAACTTTTCATATCATAAGTTCCTTATCGATGGCTCACAGGAGTAACAGTGGGTGTGTATGTCGGGACTAGTCCCATTAAAGACAAAGCACTTATTTATCCCGGATTAGTTTTTTTTAAGATAGTATTTTTGTAAAGATATTAAAAGTTATAGCAACATCCAAGACAGTCCAATTCTTCTCTTCTGTCTGTATTCAGATTGAAACTATTAAATAATATCAGGGTCTCGTGTAATTTTGTTTATGCGAGTGTAGTGTAACCATATTTGTACAATGAGAAAACCAATCATCTTTTAAATTCTTGAAGCCTCCGGTATGAATTATGTTACTAACAAAAACAATTCTTGGAACGAATTATTATTTTTCTTGCACTTTATATAAAAGTGCGTTGTAACCATTAATAATTATTTATGTAAAATACGTTTACATATCCTGCGATTGGCAGGTAGTTGATCGGTGCCAAAAGTGTAGGTATTGATGTTTCATATAACCTACCTAATAAGAGGACAAAAATAATAACAAGACTTGAATTTGTTGACAAATATTCTGATCCATGTTGTCATCTTTTTAGAAGCATTAAAAGCCCTGCGGTCGTTAATAGACAATAAAATTACAGCCTTAATTAGTACAGGCAAAAGTACCTACTAAAGACTACAGTAGCAAACAGTCATATGTTTTATTTTTATTTGCCTTTAGATACATAAATAATTGAATCGTTAAATTGGTGTTATGCCCAATCGTATGTAAGACTTTGTTTATGTGACCACTAGCTTTTTCGCGCAGCTTCGCTAGCGTTTTTTTTTTTTGTACCTCGACAACAGCGATCTCTACTGGATTGAACTAAAGCTTAGAACCATCCAGAGGACCACAGAAGTACATAAAATATCAAAATCGGTCAAGCCGTTTAGGAGGAGGAGATTTAAGAACACACGTACACAGGAATTTGGAAATATATATTAAGATCATAGATACACAATAAGTATCAAAATGGCCTGTACCGATTTATTTTAAAATATATTACTATGATATCTACTTGTTTATTTCTTATCTATCTATCTTACTAGAGGCCTTCTTATTCTACTTCTGTAAATAAAAATAGTGAAAAATGAGATTAGCGTCTGTTTTTGATTCGGATAAGAATATTATGTTACCTATTACATAAATAGTTTCTAAGAAATATACTGAGTATTAGGTACACATGGACCACAAGAAGATACCGGACCTTATTTACTTTAGGACTTTAGGAAAATTTTGATCTAAATTGTATGGATAGGTAATGTATTTACTTCTAAAGACAAGTTTCAATGAGTATAATAAAAACAAAACTTTGTATAATAAAATTCTTAGGTAGGTGGCCATTGAGCCTTTGCCTTATGTATATCGCAAAGGTAGGTAGGAATATAAAATATGTCTACTCAAACATCAATACATATATGTTGACAGTTCAGTCATATTTCAACATTGTTTACATTAATTAATTATTAACCTTATGAATATTAAAGTATTAATATAGATATAATAATATGATAAATAATGTTTAAATAAGAAGCTGATACATGTAATGTGACATTTATGTATAATACGGGAATATTTAAGTACTGAATTGAAAAATGGAATATGGAATTTGTCTTATCTTTTTTATTATTTTATTATTATTTAGAAATAAGAAGCTTCATATTAAATAATTAATAAATTTTATTCTACAAAGAAATTCACCGAAAAGCTTGAAACTTATTATTTTATTTGTCACCAACAAATATAAATACCCCGATGGTGTGGCGCCATATCCTAATTACCTATGTTCAAAAATAAAATAAGAACTCATTGTCATTGTACAATGGAACCAAGCCACACATACTTCTGCAAACCAAGACCAACTCTATTGCAAGAGAGAGTAGGTCGGTTTCAGTTTGCAGAAATATGAATGGTTCGATCAATTTTGCATAACTGTTATCTATTTGTATATATACCATTAGGAATCCAGATACGGGTGATAAAATTTTAATTAATTCTTTACCACGATTAGACTCATTATCAGGTAATTATTTTACGCTAGTTTTGTTCGATTTTTGCTATAAAATGTATGCATTTTTTAATCAAAATGATGAGTTCCTATGTATAATAAGCAATTATTACAAATCAATAATTAAAATACGATTGTGTTCTTGATTTTATGTCACAATTAAGTCATTGTTACCGACTACAAAAAATACTACTTTAAATTAAATGGAGCTATCATTTAAAACCCTGGCATTTATTTGTATCGAAAAAATCCTATGAATTTGATCAACAATAACTATGTTAATTACGCAACTGGTTATTAATTGACCCGTCTCGTATAATAATTGCAAATGTTCAAAGTTAACCTACTTAGTGACACTGCCGTGACCTTTCATTGCTTTATTGATTCACAAACAGAATTATTCAAGATTTTAAATAATGACATTCATATTTTATAAGACGCAATACCACTGTGCGGTAGCGCTGGTAATAATGTTAAAAATGAAAATCTTGCCAAATGTCAAGTATTAAGGATTATTTGCGTTAATAATTAATTATTCAAGACTGAAAGTGAAAAGGTAAAGCATCACGAGGATTACGTTTAAAGTTACTTTTGTATGTATTTTATGTTAAAATTGAAATATTTTATGTTAAAACATGATTTGAGTTAACATTTTAGAGTAAATGCATTTTAGTACTTAGTTTAGTTAGTAGTAACAAATTTGTTATTTATAAACTAAATAATAATTTATGGTATCGATCCATAGTATATTCAATTAAACAATATTTCTGCCATAAAAATATTTATATATAAGAAGGTTTGAAATATACTCTATGACATATTGTCAGACCTACCCGATATGCACACAAAATTTCATGAAAATCGGTCAAGCCGTTTCGGAGCAGTTTGGCAACAAACACCGCGACACGAGAATTTTATATATTAGAGATTTTCTTCAATTAAGTATTAAACTTTGAGCTCTGTAAATTGTTAATCTTAACATAAATCTATGAAATTACTTAGTCAAGTGACACACTTATTGAAATTCACAGCTTTATCATAAACCAAAAACACCTAAGCACTCCAGTGGAATAAGAACGAAAAAAATAATATACAATAATTTTCAGGACAGTAGTTTAACAGAGTACCCTATTACCACTAAATAAAATTACTTTTCCCATTCCTCAAACCGCAAGCCGTGATCTATTTATGAAATCTGACCTTTATAAGTCTTCATGATGCACTATGAGTCTTAGAAACCTTTAAGATGCTCTTGGAACTCTATCACGGAAGTTCAACTGAGTACGTGACTGATCGGAATAACCTGTCATTATTGTTATGACCTTTGATGCATGAAGGTAGAGAAAGGACAGAACGTATCTATAGCTTACTGGTATTAGTCAGATGCTCCATGATATATAAATGTACACAGACTAATAAGATAAGACACAGCTCACGTCAGCTATTGTATGAGAATTCTAGCCAAAAGTTTGCGGGGTATTGGGGAAGGTATTGGGGAAGCCGGCTAATTTTGATTGGCCTGTTCAACACGACACGAGGACCAATCAATTTTTTTTTTTCGTTTATTGACTAAATGTTGTTGGCCAGAGTGGCCATAACAACTTCACGCGGACAGAGGGCGAGCGCAAGTGCGCTCCAGCCAGACCAATCAAAAGGTCAGGTGTGGATGACCACATACATGTATGAACATATACATATACATACCACTGATAGGTTAGCGGGGATGCCCGCTATGCGGCGTCTATGACTTATTGGTCTGTGTAAAGTTAATAGTATATTTTTAGGTGTAGCTGCAGAGTGCGGAGTCCAGACTACCTTGGTTTGTATGAAATGATTCTACTCATCCAAGTATTTTTGCGGTATTAGATACTAGCTTTAGTACCATCCTCTCACGAAAGATCGCACATCTCACAGATGTGTCTTGTACGATGAGAAAGAGAGCTGTACTATTTTTTTTCCAACGTTTTTATACAAAAAAAGATTATTCGGCAGTTTTAAAAAATAGAATTTCGAATGAAAATTTAATGGAGAACGAAAATGTTGAATCTTCCCGCGAAGTGGAAAAATATACTAATTAGTTTTGTAAACATATGAATATGCTAATTGTTGCCAAGCCACATATTGTATTTATTTGCAAGACTTTGTTTTTGCATATACAACATGAATAAAATCAGAGTGATCCAATTTAAATTCAAAATTGCTTAATTTTGTAACATTATAAAACATCGTAGTAGCTAGGTAGGTATTATGAATAAACGAAATAAAAATACCTTCGAATATTTGAATATTTCCTTGATTTATATAGAACTAGAAGAGCGTTCGACCAAATTATAACGTCATGCAAAATTATGTCCGGCAAGATAAATACACCTGACTTACTAAATTAGTTTTTGAGAATATATACACCTAACAACTACTGTCGCGGCAGGAAGTATCAATTGTTTGTTGCGCGAGCTAAGTCGCCAATACCACGCACCCTCACTGCACTTAACAAGCTCCTGGATTCCAACGCATGCACGGATTTGTTTGCGGATGAATGGGCGAAGATTTTGTTGGTATGCTTGAGGTTTTGTGAGAAGGTTGAATGAATTTTAGAAATTATAATGTATCTTTAGTTAAGTAGTTAATTTGTGTAACTGGCCTTTGGCCGTTCTATTTTAACTTTAAATAAATCTATACAAATAAATAAAATTGGAGTGTCTGTTTGTAATATCAAAATAAGACCTTTTCACTAAATGCATTATGAAAGTACATAAGACACCTATAGCAAAAACGCGATTTAATTTTTTTTGTCTGTCTGTCTGTCTGTCTGTCTGTGTGTTTGTTCCAGGTAATCTCTGAAACGGCTGGACCGATTTTCACTGGCAGATAGCTGATGTTATAAGGAGTAACTTAGGCTACTTTAATTTTAGGAAATCAATTATGGTTCCGCGTAAAAAATAAAAACACATGAAATCAAAGAGTAGCTCCGAAACGGCTTGACCGAATTTGACGGAACTTTCACTGGTAGATAGCTGATGTTATAAGCAGTTACTTAGGCTACTTTTATTTTAGAAAAACAAGATTTAAAAAATGGGTCCTGCCACGCGGGCTCAGAACGCGGGAGCGGGCGTTTTTGTTAAGTTAAATTCCACGCGGACGAAGTCGCGAGCTCAGCTAGTAAAATATAAGTATGTACCTTAGTATTTGTATCCATTCTAAGCATTCATAGGCATATACTTATTTTTTATAATGAAGGAAATAAACATAAAAAGGATCGCTTGGTAGTCATAATCAGCGTACCTACTGTTGCGGCACACTTTTTTTTTTTAAGATCTAACACCAATGTGCGAATTCGCATATAAGAAGTGAAATTCAAAGATTTACTCGATAATTTAGCTTGTATTAGCATAATCTTATACTTATTATTAATATTTATAATGCAGGCTGCCGACAATTTGCATTGATATGATAGTTCCTAGAATGGCAAAAATGTAACGGTAATAACTGTGCCTGTTACCCATTATCTGTGTTAATTTGAAGGAAGGGGCGACGGGGGAGGGTAAGGCTACTGTATGCCGATCTTGCGTGAGATGGTGGTACTATCTCGGTGAAACTGGCCCGATGCCGGACAATGCGATACTTTTAGAAACATTTCTACGAAATGCCTCAATTTGACCTGGAGATTCAAAAGAATTCACAGACTTATTTTTTGCTAGATGAAACAAAAGTATACTGTTTTTCTTTGCAACTTTACTTTGTAAATCTAAAAGTATCGGCTTTGTGGGACAGTTGAAGTACTAAAGGTTTTGTAGACTTGTGAAATCAGTCAGCAGCTGTATTCCTATAACACATTTTGTTTTTCAAGTTTCCTCCAAAGCTGATAGTTTTAGAATTACAAATTGAAGTTTTGAAAAAAATTGTATACCATTTTTGTTTCACCTTGTATATAGATTCCTCTACAAAAGTAGGGCGAAATTATGATGAACAGTGAAAGTTGTTAATTAGTTTATTCGCATCATAATAATATAATAATAAAGTTGGCTGAATAGGTACCTATGATTGTAGAGAACATCTATACAATATTTTTTCAAATTCATAGATTCTTTTTGGCTTTCTTATAAGTTTGATCGAATATAAAACGCAATGGATATAGCAAATAAACTTTTTTTTATTCGGTTTTTCGCAGTGAATATGTGTGGCGCCATCCGGGGATTTGTAAAATACGCGAGCGCTAACTTTCTTGAACAGAATAAAGCACTTAGTTTTTATTTGGGCTGGAGGATAGAACGATTTATGATTACGACTGTAGGTGTTTTATCGATGCTCAATATGGTATGTTACCTATGCATAGGCGGCGAGTTTATAATATTAGTTTTATATCTTTATTGTTATCGTGACCCAGCCCGCGTTTTCCAAGCTATTCATTAGAAAGTACTTGGCAATAAATAATTTAATATAAGACTTCGCATAATAATACCTAATAAAGTATACCTATTCTTCCGTTCTTAAAAAATAAATATTTCGAAGAACGATATTGTATAGAAGACTAGCTGTGTGACTTCGGCCTCGTAGTATTTAACTTACCAAAAATTCGGGATTATCGGGATAAAAAGTATCCTATGTGTTAATCCCGGTTATAAACTATCTGTGTTCCAAATTTCATCCAAATACGTTCAGTAGTTTTTGCCTGAGAGAGTAACAAACATGCACACTCACAAACTTTCGCATTTATAATATTAGTAGGATTTTGTTGTGAAGTATCTATACAACAAAATCTGTGTTTTTTATCCATAACAAAGTTGGCAAGCGTACCACCCGACTGATGTTAAGCAGTAACGCTAGCCTCTAGATTCTTTTGCAATAGCAAAGGCGTTGCTCGCATGTTGTCGACGTAAAGGGGACTGAGACAGGGGGACGGGAAGGTAGGGCTTGGGTTTAGCCATTAAACCTAAATCTGGTGGGTAATTAAAATTCTTTCGTTAATTTTAATTAGGGCCAAAACGTTAATATCTAACACCTTAAGGCAATGTAAAAAAACAATAGTCGGGTTATTAAAAATATACCCCGCCGAGCAAACCCTAACGAATAAATGAGTTTTATAATGTCCTGCGATTTAATGATCAGTTAAGTTAATTTGCATTGCCTAAATTATTTGGGAAAATAAATTAGCAGAAGTATCGTATTTTATGCAGTCGTTAAACTTCAAATAGGAATAAAAACGTGAACATTTTAAAAGATATTGGGTAACCTAAGTTCCGTTACTACGAACGCATTCTGAAAATCAACTTTCATGCTGGAAGATTATTGGCCGAAGGGTGTGGTATTTAGGCGCTTTCGGGGGAGATTGCCGCCGTCACCACCCATAGTTTAGTTAAGGTTAATGTCAAAGTATAAATATGTATGTTAGTTTATAAGGTACATATCTGTAGACCTGCGTTGACTGAGTATAAATAAATAAATAAAAATAAATATTATTATTAAATAAATATTATATATTATTTGAATTCAATTTAAAAAATATATATGACTTAACTAAATCAATAAATAAATATCGGCAGGCTGACATACCAACACTACCAATTTATACTAGCTGTGCCCGCGACTTCGCCCGCGTGGAATTTAATTGACAAAGTTTCATACAAACTTTCATCCCGTATTTTATCCCTTTGGGGGTAGAATTAATCAAAATCCTTTCTTAGCGGATGCCTAAGTCATAACATCTACATGCATGCCAAATTTCAGCCTGATCCATCCAGTGGTTTGGGCTGTGCGTTGATAGATCACTATGTCAGTCAGTCAGTCAGTCACCTTTGAGTTACATATATTTAGATTAACAATACTAAATCTGTATGTAAGATCCTAAATTAAGCAACATTCGTAGTATAGGTATCATACCATACCATACATATATGGCCTGGGGCGACCCGAGTGACACCCAGACCAGGGTAAATCATGAAACGACAATTCCGAAATTTGCCCCAACGGGAATCTAACTCGCTATCACTCGGCGCAGCGCTCTACGCTCGAACCAAATACAAATTAATCAAATTGTTTTTACCACGTTTTATACAGTAGAGAGACGAAGTTAGTTTATAAAATCCCTCCGCTGGTTAAAAAGAAAACAAGTATAAACCAAATTGAATGCGATCATAAACCTCCAACGATTTAAGGTACATCTGATTTGTATATGACGACGCTAAATACATTTATGAAGGATTTTAATGCGATTATTTCGCATTTTAGTGTTGTACGTCGGCATTGTCATTATTCGGCGAAGGCTGGCCGGACAGGACAGTTTACGACCTACTCATATATAGGCATTTAGGCATCCACACAAAGATTTAGGTATATCTTTTATTTCAGTACGTTGGCGATCTTGATTTGAGGATGTTATACTGTTTTGATTATAACCGATGCCTCAGAGGTGCTTCAATAGATAAGTATTTGTTTTTAATGCGTCCGATGAAATCACACGGAGATAAACAATAATGACACCAAGTGTTTTATGCAGTTCCTAAGATCGTTTTTAGTTTATTTTTTTCTCAATGCAGATGAGAAGTCCACTGTCTCCGCGATTCATGATCGATTCGTGGAATAATATGGGTCAACGTAACAAATCAACTCTATGTTAAGTAAATAGTCGTAGCTCTACCATCATCAAGGAATTATAAATTTTGCATTTAAATCTTTTTTTTGCGTAAGTGCTAGCATCTCACTACTCTAGCGAGCGTATGAACTCATGATAGAGCTTCTTGCCAAGCTCTACATTAATATCATATTTTGTATTCTTGTCTTGATTCATTTACAGAATGATACTTACCGATATATAAATATTATGATGCAATCGACCGAAAAGTCCTAACTGTCCTAAAGCACGTAAGATGCGTGGACCCATACAGGTCACGATGGCCAATGACCTCTTTCGTAAGTGGAAACCAGAGCCCAACTTCGGGATTCTAATAAGGTCGAGTACAAATTGAAGCAGCAATAAGTGATACTTGTGAAGGTTCAGGACATTGTACCTTTGTAAGAAAACTGTTTATGCATTGTAGCGACGCCCTTCCTTGTCACTGCATAGATTACGTCCCCCCACTAAATGTTGGGGTGAATAAAGTTATTATATTTAGGGACCGTCGGTGGGTGTCACGTCACTAAATTAATATTGCCGTTCTGTAATCCTGTTTGAAAAACCAAGCTTCTTTTTAAAAAAAAAACTCAATTAGCAACCGGAAGGTTGGTAGGCCATCCTCATTTTTATATATTTTTATTTGATTTTAAAATAATTATAAAATTCCAACAAATCTAAACGTTTGTTCGTGCATGACATCTTTTAAATTTAATCGTCATCGACCAAAAGTCCCTTTTAATTAATGACTTATATCTCGATTATTAAATGAAATCGATTTCACGAACTAATCAAGAGAGGTTACGTGCCTTACGCCAGGTATTTTTCATTCTACCTTCCAAGTTGGTCACGGGCAATAAAGCGACTTAAATCAGTCGCAAATATTCACCAGTACGAGGTAAATAAATAATATTTGTCATGCCGAACCCAATTTAATTGTACCTAATAATTTTTATTAGTATTTAATTACGAGGAAGTTTTTATATGAAAAAAAATATATTGTTAAGAGAATTTACAATCTTTTATTATGTTTAGTAATTAAACATTGTATTACTAATGAATTCAATTGGTAGTAGGGTCATGTAACAAATACTGACTATAGATACGATTGTTTCTTATACCCTTGGGTGAACTCTATTATTAATTAGATAGATACATACATGTCATACTCATTTTTTCTATGATGTTATTAAGTAAGTTGGATTTTAAATAAATAAAGATTAACAAAATTTTGCCATCTTTATTACCATCATTTTCCTTCATTTCATTTGGTCAGAAATCCATAAATGCACGAAAGTAACACAAACAGTATGCCTATTTTTTTATTTATATTTTAATAACATGTTTATTTTCTAATAATACTTTTAAAAATTTATCCAAACGAGCAAATCGTAGTCAAATTCCAAATTCAAATATTCAATATTGTTCCATCACGAATTTCACTGGGTTTCCCAACAATAGTCCACGGATGTCCGGTTCATCTAAGTCGAATCGGTCGGCGGGTAAATACCTTGATTTATTACTGGCTACTAACCACCGCTGGGTGTCGCGGTTTTTAATGATTTATATGCATTTGCGTATTTGCAAACAACATTATTGTACGAGTAATGTTTTAGCTGAAACGGATATAGAATCTATTGCTCCTTTATCTTATTATAAAACACCAATATAACGCCCCTATATACGGGTCATCTGATTTACTTTTGAAGCGAAGCTTATATACGGAAGTTCGGGGCGCTCGCCGCGCGGTCACTCTATCCGTGCTAAGCGTCAGTAGAGTAACACGATGACGTCAGTAGCGTTACATGACATATAGGTATACAGAGTGGCAGCTGCGGGGCCCTACGCTTTATACTATAAAGCTTCGCTTCTGTCGGGCGTCCCTAGACGGGACTACTTTTTTCTTTATAGAACAAAATCAGCAATCAAGCGTACGACCTGTCTGATGTTAAGCAGTTAAGCTAGCTCATAGATCTTTGCAATACCAAAGGCATTGCTCGCACGTTGCCCAACTGAAGGAGAGTGGGATAGAGTTTGAGGAACGTAGCGTGGTTAAGATTCCGGCTCTATAACGCAGCTATAATAAGTACTTTACGTCTTTCTTCTGTGAGCGGGCGGTACTATCCGGGTTAAATAAATCCATTTATAGAAGCTATATTCAATTGGCTACAGCTAGAGCTAAGCTCTACCACTATCAAGCTATACATACAATTACTTATGGGAGGGGAGAAATAAGACTCTATCTCCTATCTTTTATTTCTCGTAACCCTCTCTCTCAATAAGGTGTCATATCAGGCTGTTGGTAGGTACAAACTAACACACTCATCTCACGGGGGCATCGTAGATCATTGGAGAATACCCTGAATTATTAAATTATTGCCGTGAATACTCTTAGTATAATGATTATTAGGATGATTATTATTATTAATAAAAAATCTCAAGTCTGAGATCGGTCTTGAGTACGCATTTGACATCTCAATTTGTAGAAGTATGACATAAGAATGACATTTCCAAGATCACTCTCAAACTTGAGATAGATTTATTAATACGGACCTAAGTAATGTTAAGTTAAAAGCCCATAATTATTGAGATTAAAATAGACTTAAATGGAAATATTTTTTTGAGAAAACCCAAAAATGCAGGCATGAGCCGTGACAATGATGACGGTTAGATTACTAATACACACGATTCCACGACATCGGGTTATTAAATCGAAGTTTTCAATATTAATTAAAGAAGATCCCAATACTAAACGCAATAAAATACAAAATTCTTTAACAACTGGAAAATCTGTGACTCATTGTTCACACGAGAGGTTATATTCATGACAAATGCGAATAGCTGGAATTCCATTATCGATAAATTTGAGTCCTAATCGATGTACAATCACGATTTGATTGCATTCTTTACAAAGTCGAATATACAGTCAAGGACATTTGAGATATTTGTGAATATTAAGCATAAAAAAATGCTCGTCAAAATTAGAATTAATACAAGAACTCTAAATTTATGAATTATGTGACATCCGTTCGAGATTGCAAAACTTAATTTGAATTCACAGACTCATTAGGAATCGATGCATTTTCTACAAAAACACCATTATTTATATTCATATATACCATTACTTATATAAAATTCGGGTGTGCGTGTGTTTTTAACTCCTCTTCTCCTAAACGTATAGACCAATTTGGAGGTTTGTTTTGTAGTTATGGGATCACCTGAATCGCTCCTAGCTAAAGAGTTTAAGCCAATACATGGCGATGTTGTCGACGTCCAGAAAATCAAATCTACGCTAGCGAAGCTGCCAGCGAAAACTAGTATTTTGTAACATAGGTATATGACACATTATCAGTTGATACATCAAATATTAGAAGTAGAAAGTTTTAGGAAAGCTAGTGTTGTTACAGATTATGTAGATCAAGATTCAGATGTGTCTGTCAGATCAGATAAATCAAATGACTTGCAAATTTAAGCGCCATCCGTGAGATAATTTTTATTCCACAAATTGCTACTCTATGTATATTTCTAGAAAGATGCCATTATGATACTGATAATTAAGTAGATTTAGATGGACTAAAGCCCCACATAGCCTAGACTTATAAAAATATATAACTTTATTAAGTTGAATAAAAGTTAAAAATACTATCTGTATAAAATATAAGTAATTTGAATGTTGTAAAGAAAAAAATAGGCATCGATTATCTTTGAAATCGAGAGAAACCAGAGAAAAAAATAATACTGCATAGTAATATTACATTGGTTGAACGTAAACCAAAAACACACAAACAAAATAGATTTTTCATTACTCATACTCTGAAAGTAGGTCTGAAGTTGCCTGACGAGCGGGTTGAAAGTAATACTTTTCCGGCCCGAGAGAATCGCTTTCAACTGACCGCTGTCAAATTATAAAAAAAAAACTAGTTCCATTTTTTCACATTTCTATGGAACCATGTTCAAACTTTTTCTACAGTCACTCAATTACAGCACGATGTGAAATTGAAATAACATAAAGTTAAGTATTAAGTAAAGAATATATATTTTTAAATGACTTAATTATAATTTAATTTCAACAATTTCTTTAAAATAACATAGATTTGGGCAAAATATTTAAAGATGAAAATGAAAAATAATGGCTAAATAATGAAGATGGCCAGCCAACGAAAAAAAAACAAAATAGGCGGCAATCCGAACTTTATTTTTTTTTCGAGTTGTAGAGTATTGTTCATACTTTCTTGTATTATTGATTAAGCCAATTCCTGTTTTTATTTTTACTTTCCTTGTATTCGTAATGAAAAGCACAGTGTTTACCTCGGGTGAAAGACTTATTTTGTCCCTCGAACTATTAGCGCCCTCGCTACGCTCGGGCGCCAAACCCCGTGTCGGGACTAAATAAGTCACTTTCACCACTCGTGTAACAATGTACTATTTTAAAGTGGCAAGGAAAACACTAAATAAAAATGTAACTAACCATGGTGGTAAGATTTTTTTCGTTTAAAAAAACCCTCTCTAAGTACAGATTTTACTGGTAGATAAATAACAATTACATTTCAATTATAATTAAATACTTTACTTCCTAATTACTGGGTGCCTTTAATATTTCAAATTAGTTTCTTAAATATTACCTATCAATCTGACAAGACGAAACTATTACGTCAAAAAAAAAACAATTAAAACGGTAAACAGCCCTTCGAGATAAATATGCTAATACCCAAGCCCAGTAGCATCACAACGTTAAAAAACGACGTCGATTAAAAATAAATAAAATATGTTTAATCTGTGCATCCGCGGTCTGCGTCTTGGCGCCAACGAATGATAAAAAATCCCAGGAATGCCACCTAATAATATTCTCATTAGCAGTGACAAACAGGATGACTCCAAAGGAAAAACATCAATATTGACAACCACAAATAGAAACATTAGCATTAATGATATTGGTTCGAATAAATTTGTTACGCGCGGCCATAATGCAGACGAATTTCTATGTGAATCATATTAATAAGGAAACGGTAAACCTTTGCCCCTGTATCATGTTTAATTTACTCATTATTGTATTGGTATAACTATGAGTTTCCTCAAACAACCAATACAAAGCCAGCAAATATACAAAACTGTATGCTATTCGAAATGTAAACAACGCTTGAACATCCTTGCCAATAGGCGAATGATTTACAACTAAATCTGAACTTAATAGTTGCTGCACTTAAAATAAGGCAATTGATAATAAACAACTAAAAAATTGATCACTAACGCCACCAGTCATCCTTGCTCGATTTGCCCCAAAATAAAAGAGACGTTTTATGTTGATTTTCTTAAAATCCACGCAAATCTTTCAAAACTAAACAAATAGGTAAGTAATCTTAATAATCTTTACATTTAATCCTGATCAAATTGTTGCTGATTATCTTATAATAGCCAAATAACAAATTGCAATCAAACAGGTAATGATTATGTTTAAAATATAATGTCTATATTTTAAACATAATCACTGCGTATAGAGTTATTTTGTACCGGCTTTACTCACAGCCTCGTTTTTATAATAATTAAGAAAGAACTAGAATGCTGAAGGTAGGGTCTATAGGTGAGGTAAAGGTTATGTTAATTATGAAGTTTTTTCATAATAATAATAATTTAGCCCTGTTTAACGGGCACGGGCCTCTCCTGATTATGAAGGGAATTCAGGCCATAATCCAGAATATCTAGAAGATACTCCGAAGCCTAATTTATTAATCTAGAGTTCAACTAACTCTGGACCAAATTTAAGATGTTCAATTAACACATTTTTATTAATAAAGATGCCAATACCTACATCATAATTTAAAAAAACTATGATTAAATTAACTAATTCTTATTTGTTTTACAAAATCATCAATTTGTCAAAAACTCAAATATATACTGGTTATTCCGGCGCCTTTCCCATCTTTCACTCTCAGATGCACGGATAAACCCGACAGCTTGCAACTAAAGTTGTAAATGTTTAACAGTCGTAATTAATAATGTGAAATTTCCTAAAAAAATACCAGTTTTTTAATACAGTGAGAGCATAATTAAATTAAATGCGGACCAAATAACCACATTCTATCCGGTTCATTAATGATGTTTTTATAAAAATAAAAATATCCTAAACTTTAAAAATCCCATACTATCAGCTGATGGAATCCCGCGCAAATTGAAATCGGTGTGTTGTTCTGTGCGCTATTTATTATTTACTAGCGACCCGTCCCGGCTTCGCAAGGCCCTAAAATTATCAGTTTCTCTACTATATTATGCATGTATTATACATTATAAACCTTCCTCTTGAATCACTCTATCTGTTGAAAAAAAACCACATCGAAATCCGTTGCGTAGTTTTAAAGATCTAAGCACACATAGGGATAGATAGCGGGAAGCTACTTTGTTTTTAACCGACTTCCAAAAAGGAGGAGGTTACTATATTCGTATGTATGTTTTTTTTGAGTTTTATACTATGTAGTGATATCTGGGCCTGCAGTAAACATAAACATATTTTGCTAAAAATTGAGGGGGAGGGTCTCATAATCCTGCGGTGGGCGTTTATAACCTGTCATACGTGACACTGATGATTTTATAATGCTATAATCGGCACAGTATACCTACCTCTTTGATGATTGATATTGAATATACCGTTGATTGAACATTATAAAAAATATAGGTATATTGAGGTCACATAAACACGTGGATTTCTTTCAATATATCGATGTACATTTCGCCCGTGTGAGTAGAGTATTTCAGACTACAGTTGATTGGTTAAAATAATTACTTTCTATTTTTCATTGTCATGATTGCTTATGCAATAAAAAATCTGGCGCACACATTAGTTATTATAAGTCTTTTGATTGATTTTCCGTTCCGTTTTAAATCCGTTACAACCCATTTTTTCTGACACGTCTAATGTATAAGCCTAAACTACATACCAACATAACTAGTATACACATCAATCATTCAATTACAATTCGATAGCAACCGTTTCTTCTCAACATGAGACTACAAAATAAATTACTTTTAATCTAATCAACGACCGTAAGTTTGATAGACACAACAAATAATCTATTTTTGGATACTCACCCGGCTGTATACTCAACGCGTGATGGGTTGAAAGGGTACATACATGATCAGGTTTCCAGGCTTCCTGAGCCCTAACCACGTGAGTGAGAGACCAGGGCCCTAACCACGCTAGCTACTCAAATAGTAATAGAAAAGCAAACGCTCGCGATTACGTTCCAAACGCTCCGCTTTTGACGTTTTGCTGGCTCGTGTCAGCAAAACCCAAACCAGCAAAAACCAAACCCTACCCTAAACGAACACTGTCCTAGCAACAAAAACCAATATGTATCTAAATATATAATATATAACTCAAAGGTTACTGACTGACTGACTGACATAGTGATCTATCAACGCACAGCCCAAACTATTGGACGGATCGAGCTGAAATTTGGCATGCAGGTAGATGTTATGACGTAGGTATCCGCTAAGAAAGGATTTTGATTATTCCTACCCCCAAGGGGATAAAATAGGGATGAAAGTTTGCATGAAACTTTGTCAATTAAATTCCACGCGGACGTAGTCGCGGGCACAGCTAGTTAATAAATAAGTGTTATTGAATTAGCAGACTTGGGACTCAGATCTACGATTGCAAATGCAACAAGGTAACTGCGTAAAGGAATATTCATTAGAAAATAAAATTAACCCCACTCCAACGAACGTCAATATTATGTAAGCTTTAATCGCATTTCAATAACATTCCGAATCTTTAACAACGCATCGTTGTGATCGCAAAGCATTTGATCTCGCCGTTATTTAAAAAAGATACATCTTTTTTAACTATTAACATTGTCATTTACTCCATATTATATTAATGAATACTCAACAAAGCCCGTACCGCACCGTAAACATCAAATGTGAAGTAAAAAAATAAATTGTTTATAGTACTTACCTACCGACCTATCGTAATTGTACGAGTCGTCCAGATATGGCTGCATTACGCGAGGACAACCAAAATATTCGTCCCCTCAAAGGTGAAACGAATGATTCCAAATAGTTGTCTCTGTCATCATAAGATCCCCGATCACTGATACAAAATAAATCAATTTTATTTTTCGGGACTTATTTTGTAAAGAAAATTTCATGTGCATTTGAGATTACTTAAGAGCTTTTAGAGCCGCCGTTTCCGAAGATAATTTTCTATATGACACCGATACCCCAATAAAGTAAGTAAGTCTGCCCAACAATGGTATGCAAAGATGATAAAAAAAAATGCGTGCGGTGTGTGTGTGCGGGTGTGTGTGACGCACAGACCCGCGTATGTTGTACCTACTCCTGCAGAAGACGATGTTGAAAATGTATAAAAGCGAAGCGTCGATTTCGAAATCAACACAACGATTTGAAATTCTCTAAGGAGTGTACATACGGACAGCGGTGTGACCGTGAATAAATTTCCGCATTGTGATATAAAGTTCAGTTGCAGTGAAGTGGCCTGAAGAACTGTAACGTTGCGAATTGTTGCAGAAATATATTTTTTTTCGAGAAAATTTCGTGCAGTGCTTACAGGATGTTTTCCATTGAGGTATATTATTATTATTATATTGTTATTATTATTATCCAAGGCATATAATTTTATTTTATTTTATTGGATATTACAAGTATAAATGATTTTAATTAACAATATTTTTTGTTTTTTTTTCAAATTAATTTTGTAACTTTATATATTATTATTGACACTGCGTTGAATATTCAGTTTGTGTGTTAACATGTTGTAAGAAAATAATTTTATATTAATAATAAAATATGCTAATAAACAAAATTATTTCCAGGTTGTGCTTGCTCTATGCATCGTAGCTGTTGTGGGCTTACCGTCAGAAGATGGCAAGTGGCATCCATACAAGTTTGGGGACGACGGCAAGTAAGTAAATGTCAACATAGCAAGACCTTAACATTCATTCAGACATTTAGCTCAGCCAAAGAATTCTACATATAACTAGCTATGGTATTTCAAATGAATACGGCTAATAACATTGACAAACTTATTTTAAATTTAAATTAAACAATAAAATTAAAATAATATGGTGTAGTTATTTATAACTAAGAAAGCGATAAACATTTGTTTCTACTAATTATTAATTCTGAAACGGTAGAATGAACATAAACACGTAAACTGGAGCATTAAATAATCGTAAAATAAATCAGAGATCCGCTAAACTAAAAATAAAATTTGTTCACAGGTACATTCCGACTGATGAAGGCAAATACATTCACATACCTAACCCATACATCCATATTGATAACCCTTACGGTGGTGGGTATGGGCCCTATGACCATGATTACGAGCCCTACGTTGGAGAGGCTACCGTGGATCAGTACAAGCTGGTGCTGACTCCTCCCAAGGACATTCCCTTCTACAAGGATGGCTATTACAAGAACAATGGAATCAAGATCATCAAGCAGAACCACAACTACAAGGAGGACAAATACGATTTTGAGTGAGTATCTATTAATCGAATTTAAAAATATAAATATTCAAACTCAAAAAATAGGGAAATTTCAATAATATCATTGATAAAATAAATAATAACAGAGGAACTAAACGAAATACAACCTTAAAATCTTCATGTCGTAAATCTTTTAAAAACTTGCGGCCTTTTAAAAATTATAGTTTGTTGCTTATTATAAATGCACCGGTAAACCACTGATCAGGTATCAAAAACTAATAAACTAAAATTGATTTACAACTTTTTTGAAGCGTCAGCTAATGTTAATAAGGGTATTAACATATTAAGCGCATCAAATTTATTAGCTTCCCGTCTATTTAACAGATGTTAGCCTTGCTTTGTTGAATGTCAAGCTTATCATCATTATTTTGCATATGGAAGATACAACCCCTATCCTACTTGAAAGAAAAGTTCTAATCGTGTCAAAATAATATTGACTATGCCTAACATAAAACATCAGGGACATGCCGCATAAAAAAGTATGAAACCTAAAAATCAATCGTTGATTTTAGGTAAAATATTAGTCGCGAACATTTCGACTCCACTTCCACTTCGTGCGTCATCGAACCAAATCAATGATCTATTTTAAAACACACACAACATCAATTAAATATTTCATTCCGAATTCAGAATGAATACAAGATCTGAGAGGATACAAAATGTATATAAAGCCTCATATACGAGTACTTAGCAACTATGATAATGTTAATCACGCAGATATAGCTATCAACAAACAAGACAGGTCGTAGTCCTTGATTGCACAATAGTATTAAAAAACGGATCAATTCGCCACCTAAAAAAATGAAGCCTTGACCGACTCAATAAACCCGCAACCGCGCACAGGTCATCGTTCAAAACTGTTTATAATCATTTAAGACAGCCGAACTGCTATTATACGACTCTTGTTACAAATGACGAGATAAATTCAATATTGATGCATGTTGATTGTATTATTGTTACCAGGAAATTGAATAAGGAATTTTAATAGGGTATTAGGTTCAGGAACTTACATATTATAATCACATTAAGATGATATATCAAAAGCTGCAATTAAACAAGAAAATCGAGTAACACTATTCAAGATCAGGGTTATTAAAGATTCATTGGCAATTAAATTATGCATATCAACGATGATATGATGATATTAAATGAAGCTTCTGTTTTTTACAGTTTCGAGACTGAAAACAAAATCCGTGCTGAGGAGAAAGCTGTTCTCAAGAACCCGAACACCATCGATGAAGGAATCGCCTCCAAGGGCTTCTACGAGTACATCGGACCCGACGGCTTCATGTACAGGGTCGATTACACCGCCGATGAGAAAGGCTTCCGTCCCACCATCAAACGGCTAGAGACCCCATACTCGGGCAAATGGACATACGAAAAAGTCAACTAAATCAATACATAGCTGTAGTATCAATACCATCACCATCCTCGTATGAATCAGTATTTTCAAATAAGTAGGCGATATTATCCTTTTGCTGACATCGTTCATCTGACTGACTACAATATTAATTAGGCCACGTTCAAAATATCGTTCACGATTATGACATTACAATTTGATTCCGCCCGAATTATCATTCATGCAAATTGATGGACATTGGATAAATCTAAAAATGAATGTAACTTTTGAATTCCTTCGGTTTTTCAAGTACAAAAGTGTGTCAAATTGAGTGTTGTTGTACATCTCAGGAATGTGTTGTGTCTGCTTAGATAAATGTAATTTATACTTTAGATTTAAGGGCTTAGATATTTTAAAATTAGAAACTTATTTATGAAATGTGATAATAAATTTATATTGCGTAAATAATTATTTTCATTTACCCCTACGTCACTTTTAATACCTGACAATTTAAAATAGAAGTTTTAAATTAGGTTTTCCATGAAACACACATTTTAAAAACTTGGTCTTACTCATATTATTAATAACTGAAATATATTTACCTCGTACACATATCCATCTACTAAATTGGATGTGGACCCAGTAAAGGCGTCCCAATAATAGTCTGAATATTAAATTCCTGCCTAATTCTGACCTCCATAAATAAAATTCTCATATCTGTTTTCCTCTTCATATTTTGCTTGCATACTTTTCTGAGTACTAGGTTTAGTGAGACTTTTTTATTTTGTGGATCGGTTAACAGATGTAAATAAACAGATGTAAAATAACACAAAGAGCAAAGTAAAGTATCAATAACAAATTTTATGTTTTAGGATTCAAAGTTTTAATAATACGTAGACTACAAATGCCATACCTATCATCTTATACCAGTTTTTTACTGATATAATCAGATAATAGTATACGAAGGTTGGATAGTATGTCTCTGCAAGAATTTTAGAATAAACATTTTAGTGCAGTTAAGATTAATTATGATTCGCACATAAAGTTCGAAAAACCCAGAGGTGAGAGCCGGGGTTTCAACCCAGGACCTGGTGCCCGCAAGATGCTATCACTGCTTCATAATTTTAATTAAATAACAATTAAAATATGATCATCGCTTGTTTTCGGTGAAGGAAAACATCATGAGGAAACCTGCATGTCATAGAGAATCTAAACAATTTTCGAAAGACGTGTGAAATCCGCCAACCCGCACTGGGCCAGCGCGGTGGATTATGGTCTGAATCCCCCTCGTGTTGAAGGGAGGCCCCTGCCCCGGAGTGGGACGTCAAAAAGGGCTAAATGATTATTAAGATTAATTTGTTATTTTAGGACAAGGTACTGATTAGACTGTATTCGACAAAAAACATTTACTAGTTGAATTGAAAAACATATTTATTAATTATTATTTGCTGCCCGCGACTTCGTCCGCGTCGACTTAAGTAAAGTATTCTATGTGTTAATCCAAGTTATACACTATTTGTGTTCCAAATTTCATCCAAATTCGTTCAGTAGTTTTTGCGTGAAAGAGTAACAAACATACATCCACACTCACAAACTTTCGCATTTATAATATTAGTGGGATTCGTTGTTCCGTAAAAATATAAATCTTGCGTTTTCGTGACACTGGATATTAGGACCATAGTGGTATACACATAGATATGGGATGAATGAAGCAGGTCAAGCCAAACCGATGAAACTTGATATATGGCAACTTTGTTGCTAAACAAAAGAATTAAAATAAAGTCAAATCTGCGAACATATAAGGACGTAATTTAGTATGCAAAAGTGATAATTTATGAGATAATAATTTGTAATACACAATGAAGAAACATTGTATTTCGACCTTACGAGAACACGGAGGTTCGAAAGCCAGCCCAAATCTTGTGAGCGTGATGAGTTTTTGCTGTAGGACCAATAAAATTTATTGTTGCAATATTTTTTGTGGTTCTGTTTGATCCAATGCGGTTATCATATACGAACACTTAGAAGGTGGATTTTCATGTTAAAAGCATGATTGAGAGTTGAGAGAGTTTGAAAGTAGGTAAACGTTAGAACCAGGTTAAAGTCAATTTACTTTCAAACTCAAAACTCAAATTCAAAATGGTTTTTATTCACGTAAGCCAACAAAGCATTTATGAATAGTCAGAATCTACCACCGGTTCGGAATGCTGCTTCCACTGAGAAGATCCGGCAAGAAACTCAATGGTTACTCTTTTTAATGAATTACAGATGGTTTACATTCTCAGGAACAGCATAAAATAATAATATGAGCAGGCAACACCATTATCACTAAATAACTAATAGTAAATAATAATCAAATCTCACTCAGATTTAGGTATGTAAATAAAATGAGAAAGCTAGTTAAGTGTCGTGGGCATACCTACTCATACTTACATCAAATTAAATGTTTACGAACCAAAATAACAATTAATAAAAACAGAGGTGGATAATAAGATAATTGCTTTGGTGTGATGCCTTCCATGCTAAGTAAATGAATAGTATTTAACGACAACGTGTTAAGAGGAAAGTGAGTGGCCCAATCCCCGCAAGCAGCGCCCGCGCACGAGCATGACTTGAAAAGCGGCATCACTCACCTCAACCATAATTGAGGGAAGAGGGTGACCCGCACCACAAATACTATAGCTTATATACAGGCTGGCTCGAGCAGGGCACTACGACCCTCTCACAGATGATCGGCGTAAAATAACCTTTTTTAACTGAGTTTCGTCCGTAGAGACAGATCTGCATGAACAACACTTTACCTTAATTTCACTCTCCTTCAGGTTTGCATCGTGCGGGCAATGCCTTGGATATCGCAAGCATCTATAAGATGTAGTAACTGCTTAATATCAGGCGAGACGCACGTTTGTTTGCCAAACAAACAATTTTTTTCATAAAATTTTAAGAAGAAAAACTCTTTCGAATTTTCTCTACATAGATCATGTAGATTGTAGAGCCTACTTGCTACGAACGTCGAGCGTAGCGAACTTAAATTGTTATGTAGACAGACATATTTAGTGATAGTGGATAACATTAGGGTTGGTTTTACAATAACAGGCTCGTATAGTTACCACAATAATTTTGATTATGTTAACATTTGCAACTTCCACCTAATAAAAACTTAAAATGCAAGGAAACCATAAAAGCCGCCTTTGTAATTATAATAACAGAATTAATTATTAAAGTGGATACAATACAATATATATATATATATATATATACACATATATATATATATTAACACTATAGGGACCTATTAACGATTTATGGGGTAAGCTTTATAATGGAACCTTTTTAAATTGAACTCGACACTGAATGTTTTAAACGAGGTTTCACTTATACCGTCTGAATCCGCATATCGACAATAAACACCAGGATGTGAGGGCAATATTTGATTTGATAACGCGATAAATAAATACCGCGGCGCCTCGAATTTCAATAAAAATATCAAGAGTTGCTCCAACAAAAATAAACGAGCCCCATCGAGGAGAGAGGAGCGTAAGCCTCGTAAAGTCATGCGTGTTAGGGCAATGGCAAGAAATTTGGCGAAATTGTTTTGGCTCAAGCTTGTGGAGGCTTTTATGGAGCCAGAGGACGTTGACCGAGAGGCTTGCCAAGTGCCCGTCGCCACTCTGCCCGACGCACTGCGAATTCGCGGGCGCTGCACTGCGCAGAACCTTATCTCCGCGCTTCCTTCTCGAAATAATTTAAGACACGATACACTGCCAAATAGGTCCGGACAGGACATCTCAATGTATTTCCCCGTAAACCGAACCGGATACGCCAAAACGCACTCGAATTCCGAAGCCCCGAGTGCAACGCCCGCCCAAATATTCCCATCAAAGGACGTTCCAAGGCAGGCTAAAATATAAAAGTGATATTTTTTTGCAATTATATCGAAATGCTATTTATATGGAAATCAGGCGGAGTTCGATTAGCGTATCTTGTATTGCCGAGACGTTTGTTGCTACTTTGTTACGCGAGTTTTAAATATTATTGGTGACCCTAAAAAAGAGTTGCAGAATCTATAATGGGGTAATCATACAAATTAGTGTTACATAATTTGGGGCAAATTTGTTACTACTTATTGCTACATTTACATTCTTGATACATTTTTTTATCGCTTTATAAACAATTTATTTTATTTATAATATTGCCTTTTAATTATTAAGCAATATCATAAATATTAAGATAGCGAGTTACCAACATGAATGCAAACAATTTTTTGCAAAGTTATATTTATTTGGTTATAGCCATTCGGTTAATTATGTTTCAGACAAAAAATATGTAAAATCAGAGTATAATACTAAAACTACCGAAAGTAGCTGCATCTGTCTGCTACATCACTACTAACAGTATTAATCATAATACCTACCACTAAGAGTCAATTTCCTTATTGAACTACTAGCATAAAATCTTTATTGGATTTCCATGTAAGTCATAAAGATTTGGCCAACGATTTGTCGGGCGCGAGCCACCGGAGGGACGATGGTGCCTGCTGGCTTAATTGGATCCCGACCAACTCGCAAAAAGACCACGGCACGATTGACAAAGAAATAGAAACCACAACATCGGTCGGGGTTGGATTCAATAGATTAACTTGAATTTTTCTATTCCTTTCCTAACTTGAATTCATAATAGCAGTGACAGCCGATTGGTTAAGCATGCATCTTGCGGGCGGGCAACAGGTCCTAGGTTCAAACGCTGGCCCGCACATCTGGGTTTTTCGAAATCTATGTGCGAATCATAATCTCTATTATGATTATAACTTGCTTCGGTGAAGGAAAACAACGTGAGGAAACCTGCATGTCTTAGAAAATCTAACAAATTTTCCTTCCTCCCTTCGTAGTGAGGTGAGGCTCTTGCCCAGGATTGGGACATCATAAGGGGTAAATTACCTAATTGCCTAATTCAGTTAAGAAATAACATAGGTAAAATTATGCAGAATTGAAACGAGGTTTCAGGTAAATTATTTCCACAGTAATGGAAATCTCAAAGTGTACAAAATTCAAATTCAAATCGTTTATTTTGTTTGGGCCTACGGGGGCACTTAGAAATTGTCAATTTACATTTTTTTTCCTTATATCTACAACCGGATCGGAACGCGACTTCGACTGAGAAGATCCGGCAAGAAACTCAGCGGGCTTGTCTTTTTACATGTCATTTTTTTTTATCGCCAGTTGCTTATATTCAATAATTACAAAGGGTAGTAGATATTAATATAAATATTAAAATAGCTCCAGTGTGTTGCCTTTTGATGTTACTGTAATTAAAAATAGGATTGATCTTTGAGAAGGCAATTTTCAGCAAATCCAAAGAAGAGAATAGTTGTTTTGGATATTGAGGATGGTCCATATCTGACCTGTATTTTACATGACCGATTTTATATCCTACCAATGGGGTAGGTATTTATGTCGAAACAAGGTTTCAGATTGGCAATTCTTTACGTATAAGTGGTTTTAGATATATTTATGTTGATCCACGATGGTATAGAATAATAAAAAATATACACTTTCAAATCTGCAAACAAAAATATTAAACTTTTTTTGAGGAAATTTTGCGAATGTTTTCCTGAATCAAATTAAAACTCCAGAACGTTTGTTTTTCTAGGTGCCGGTTTAATTTGGTTGGCCCGTAAGTAAACAATGCCCCAATTGTTAATGTGGTAAGATCTTTTTTGGGTTATTTATACGTGCGAGGGAGGATGCTGGGTTTTAATTATCAAGCCATTAGATTTAATTGTAAAACAACATTGGTTAACGGAGTTTTTGGAAAAGCAAATAAAATTGTAACCATATTTCGAGAATGGAGTTTTTTTTACGTAATTACGATAGGTATAGGTAAGTACATATTTCAATGGTATAATGGTTGACCATCTTTCCATCTAATAAAAAAACATATCGGTTAGAACAACCAAATAATGTGATGTTCATTACCTATTTTTATTTTATGTTATTTTATAACTAAACTTTAGATTTCAACTTGATACATTTAAAATTAAAATTTAATTAAGTTATTTGAACCCTAGATAATGAGTCATCCTAATTATAGACACTATATTTATAGAGCTTCGACGTTATCCTATAAAATATTGCATTATAAACACCAGCGCAGATTCCAAAAGTTTTAACAAATCGTTGAACCTATCCGTTCCGTTTGAACTGATGATTCTTATGAAGTCATCGAGGTTAAATCCCAAATTAATATTATTTTGAATAGTATGACAAACGACTGCACTATAATTATACACCTACTCATACTATCTTTTATGTATATTATATTAATCAATCAACTCGCTGTTTGGTTTTCTCAATATAATCTGAATCGTTTATGTTTGTATATTTAAATGTACAGGTTGAAACAGAAAAGGTAAATCCTTTTTTTCAAAAATTAACTTTGTAAACTATCAGCTTTGGCGGAAACTTGAAAAACAAAAGGTGTTACAGGGATACAGCTGTTGACAGATTTCATAAGTCTACAAAACCTTTAGTACTTCAACCGTCCCTCAAAGCCGATAGTTTTAGATTTACAAAGTAAAGTTGCAAAATAAATAGTATACCCTTACTGTTATACCTAGTATAAGTAGAACAAAGTCTTCTGTCATTGCTTGCAATAATACCTCGTGCGTTAACGATCAGTAGAGTGGGATAGGGAGAAGGAAAGGGAGGGTGTCGTGCGAAACACAGCTATGATAGCTGCTTTACGCCGATCTTCTGGGGAGAGTATGCCACTACCCCGATAAAGACAACCCTAATATGGGCTGTAGTCAACTGGCTCCCGCTTGGCTCTATAGCCTTTACGGTATACCTACGTTAGCAGCTGTTTATACTCATCCAATGATACGAGAAACTGTCTTAGCAACATCCCAACGATCTACTCTATAAAGGTTATATTAGAATGACAACATTCAGAATAAAATGCCATTCGTTAGAATGTCAAAGGGCATGAAATCTTTATTATAATTTTATATTATTTAACATAAAGTTTTTAAAGTCTTCCGCGTACAGAGTGACACAGGCGTGGCGATCTACATATTATCATGCGTCATTAATACGTACGTATTCTTTGTTTACAAAACAACGTCATAAATAAATACGTCACTGCCTATATCATTGAATTTTAAACGTTAATCGATAAAATTTACATCAGGCATAGAGCGGAAAATTTCGCTTGGGTTCCATCCAGAGTACGAGTTTAAGGCTAAAGCGCCCATCTAGCCCGCGAAGTTCAATTTTTTTGAGGTTTTTTAGAAGTTTTTCAAAATATGACAATAATAAAAGCCACATTTTGTAATTCGCGACAAAGACCGTGTGCAGTGCATTTATTAATATATCCAACTTACTTCAAACATTTCAAGAACGACATCTATCCAGATAATCTGGCAATTTTTGTATGTTTAGTTATTTACTAGTATCATATCCACCGTGATAATATTTAGAGTGAAATAAATGTATTAATAAACGTACTGTATACTGTGTTTGTCGCAAATCACAAAATATTGTCTTAAATGTTTTCAAATTTGGATAAACTATAAAAATACTCGAAAATTTTGAATTTCGGGGGCTACACAGGCGCCTTCACCTTAACTAAGTTAGGGTCTATCGGATTGCAAATGCAATTCTTTCAGTTGAACCACATTGAAATAACATAAAAGTTTGTCGTTGAGGCTGGACTGAAGCCAAATAAGGTGGCTGGAGGCGACATCCGTTTAAAGCAGCTGTGAGCTTTATATTGTGTTGCGATTGCACTCTACAGCTGTCTAATAAAGCTTAAAGTGTATTGCGCGGAGGCCCATGTATGTTAGTTACGCTTACGGCCGGTTCTAGATTGACTTTGTTGGTGATTATCACAAAGTTTGAGACCTAGTTAGCCGATGTGTTTTATCGCGTACAAAAATAAATATTTACTAACTAGAATATTATTAAAAACGTGTATTGTAAAGTCGTTAATTATTTAGGATGATGATAACTGATATTAAGCAGTTATCGTAGCCTATAAGTTGCTTGTAATACCAATGTAATAGCTCGCACATAGCTAACCTGAGGGGATTGGGACGAAGAGAGGGGAAGGGACGCACCAATTAGGGGTTGGGCTAATTAAAATACTTAAGTATTATCACTAATAAAACCTTCAAACAGAAAAGGTACCTACTATAAATGTGAATGATTATAAGAAGTAGCTAAAACCATCTAGCGGATTACAACGGAACTAAATTAAGAAGCCGATGCTTTAAGCGACCGATTGTGTTTCAACTTACGTAAGTAGCTGCAAGCTTAACGTATCATGCAACAGTTAAAATATATTTCAATTTAAACACCTCAATTAATTAAATCACTATCATGCATCTCACATTCCTTTTTATTCACTACTCATTTATACATAAATAACTACTAATAAGTGGTGACTTGTCTAACAAAGGAAACAATTTTATCGAGAGATATTTTTAACGCATCGACCAGGATCCATTCCCGCTCCATAGATGGCGCTAACTTCAATAAATTAACTTTATATGACCAAAATACCCACAGGCGTTACCGGTCAGCCACCCAGTCGTCTGGGCTGGATTACCATAAAAAGCGCGTTAGTTAGCCCGTCTAGTCAATATTTAAATGGCTTTTGCTGGGTAGCTTCATCGACAGGGTTAAAACTGTCCATTAAAATATTTTGAATAATAGAGGCACTCCTCAAAGAGCTCTGTATTTTTAAAAGCCATTAGCTGCGCGGCGGATCTTTTTCAGCGTTATTTTAAAAAATACCCCTAATTGACTATTTACGCTAAAACTATGTTCTGTTGCTTTAAAAGTTATAGGTGAGCTTTTTTCAAAATTATTATTGAACAAGCATGAAATATTTACCGATAAGTAATTGAAAAAAAGAAACTTTTAGGCTTCAATCAGTATTAGTCGTAACACAAATTGTCGATTGTTGATTGAATAAGATGCAACTTAATGTGACCTAATGTAATTGGAATTATTTTTTTATTTATTTAATGCTATTGTAATTGTAATTTAATTTGATTTCGATTTTATTGTTATTTTTATTTATTTTATTTGTTATTGTGTTTGTAATGTTAATTTAATATGGGTATTTGCCTGAAATAAATGAATTTATTATTATTATTATTATTTATTATTAGGAGTTTAAGTGGGTAGGCAGCTAGGATAATTCAGGTAAATAAGTACCTACTGTTACCACTCCTTTGATGTTTTCATTTCTAAAGATACAAAACTATTAAATTAAAATTAGATATCGACCCATAATGGCAGAAAATGTACTTATTAAATAACAAAGTAGGCATATTTACAACCACACTCAAAGTGCGTTAATAAGGTTGATAATAATTGAGCTCTCAGTCTGACACCAAAATAAAGCGGGCTATAACAACTAAAGAGCCTATATAAATACAATGTTTTGATTTGTAATCAACTACCTAATGTCTATAATTGTAGTTATTTCAACCAACGACGTGTTAGCTAATATATCGATACATCTAAATCATCAGCAATGTAGGCACCCGAACCATTTCTTAGATTGTCTTCTAATCTAATGAACGCCAGATAGATTGATGGTACTCAGTAAAAAAACTCTCACGCCCCTATCACTAAAATTCATTTCTAATTCACTTAAGGATCATAAGAATGAGTATAAAATGCAATAAATTCGCGGCTATAGTGCGGGAACCACTCCCCTAAAACTAGAATCGTAAAACGGTCGTAGAGTTCTCGTCTCGGAAATAACGTATGCTAAAAAATGCAAACAGGAAAATTTAATGGTTCGTGAAGTAAACTGGCTTCGCGGAGCACCCCGGAATTGCCTTCTATGTTCTGCTCGCGAATACTACTGTGGGATTGAGACAGTTTCTAAGTGAGTTTTAAATGTATTTTAATTGAATTTAATTCTGATTATAATAATGATGTGCGTGTATTTTGTACGCTGGATAAGATACGTCGGATCGAAAAGGGGGTGGAGCAGATGCACGAAGAAAACCACACCTTATTGTCGATACATTTATAACCGATAAGAGCCGAATATGTCTTTTGGATGCAGTTAAATGTATAATAATATACCTAAATTATTGATGTCACGTTAATCGTGTGAATGACCACTTACCCGGAATTTTCACTTGTTGGACTATTTGAGAACGTATAGCATTTTTTATCGATACAATTTTATAAGAAAACTTACGCATGCAAGTTAGTATACACATTAAACTACGATATTTTGTTATGACAGAAAAAAGTAAATTTGGTTATTCAGTGACCCAGCTTACCCAAGTACAAGACAATATTTGAGATTTAACAAAAAGCTTTCAAAATGATTAGCGAGTATAATATGAGAACCAATAGTAACGCTAAACAATATGGGGAGACTCTTATGTGGATTCCCCAATATTACTGACTATCGCTTATTATTCTGAGCTATTGAGTTGAACATGAAAATTGCGTTACGTTTTGTTTACGTAAGGGCGAATGTGGATGCATGTCGCGATAGATAAGATGAGTATAAGCACAATAAGGCACGAATTTCCCTGCTCTCTTATTATCATAAATCTTTGGAATGGGGTGCATTTTAATACACGTAAGCAATCGACTATAGCCTTTATGATAGCATAGTACTTTATTACGTTTTATCTTCTTTAAGTGCTTTACGTTATACTTTATTGTTCTAGAATTGCACTATGCTAACTGATGTATTATTGAATTTTTAATAATTTTATAATCATTTTAGTGGTTTACAGAATAAGACAGACATTCTTCAACACAAATCAATCACCCATTTTAGTAATTTTGAAGCAAAAAGCATTTTTTTATTTTATTTATTTGGGAAAACAAACAATTTTACATTATGGCAGTTGAAACACAGTTTTAGTTAAGCACAGGATACACAAATGCACAATCAACTACATTTTCCTCAGGTAGCACACACAGTGTTAAATAGGGTAGACAACTGTCTACCCTATTTAACACTGTGTGTGCACTGTGTGTACACGCAACTGCGTTAGGTAGTTTAAAGTTATGTTTAAAAGAAATAGATAGTCAAGCGCACGTCAGAATTGGGAAAGCAAAACAATAGGTAATAAAAATAAATAGTGCACGCCAGCATTGGTCCTACAGGTTCCAATAGCGAATAGCCTACGCGCCCTTGCTTTACGTTGATGTACAGTTCTGGGAATAATTTATTAATTACATTAAGAAACCACTTTACATGAACAGGTGCTATAACTCATATGATAACGGCACATGGGTCAGTTTGCAATAATTCACGCGTCTTTGTGTAATGAACTTACTATAAGGTTGCCTTCAGCAAAAGTTATCAAATATTGGACCTTTATTTTTTTCATTTGGCGAGCAACGATAGGACTTTCACAGCTAATATAAAACTTTTCTTATAACTACGCAACTATGGAACTAAGAAAATTATCAAAAGAATTTGGGGCGAAAAACTTATTAATACGACCTAGATATTACGTCAAAACGTGAAGATTATTAATTAGTAGACCTAAACGTTTCTGTTTGAGGAATAAATGGAGTCATGTTATTTGGTAAATGAGTAGTAGGTAAGTAAAAGTTATTCTATAATTGTTTTTACTTACAATTTAGGTATGCACACCCCACTAAACTAAACTAGCTTTCTCATTGTATTCAAATACCTAAATCTGAGTGAGATTTGATTATTATCTACTGTTACTTATTTAATGACAATGGTGTTCATCTTTTATTCATTGCAAAGAGTAACCATTGATTTTCTTTCCGGATCTTCTCAGTGGAAGCAGCATTCCGAACCGGTGGTAGATTCTGACTATTCATACATGCTTTGTTGGCTTACATGAATAAAAACAATGTTGAAATCTAGGTTGAGCTATTCCGTATATGATTTCTTCCACCGGTAGAGTCAATTTATTACAAAACAATTCGCACAACATAGAGCCGAACTAACAACAAAACGTAAACATCTAACGATATTAACAGAATGAAACAGTGTCCGTCGGGCCACTTCAATCCGACGTGCCCTCGGCGAGTGTCACTCTTTTGTTTAATTAAACGAAAACGTAAAGAGAAACTGAGATGGTTGAGGGTAATTTGTCAAAATTAATTAAAAAAAGAACACGAGAGCCAAATTAAAGATGTTCGTTTAGACAATTGAAGTAGTTCGTGCTAAGTAGGCAATTGTTTATTTAAGGTTTTTAAAACACTCAGCGTGAATAATGAACGTTTTGCGTTTAGTCATGTCAGTCACAATTGGACATACTTCTTCTGCAAACTGAAACCAACCGAAAGGATCTTACACTAGGGTTCATTTTTAGTCTGAGATATAGGCATTTGTGGGATGATTTTATTCTTATTATTTTTTTTTTCTGAAAATATATATCGAAATAGTAGTAAGTAAATGATATTATGTAAATTTTAAAATTTGTTTAAGCTTTTGCCCGAAATAACTCACTGAAGATCTGTGTAAAGTAGTTATATTAGTTGTGTTTCGTACGATGAGAGAGAGAGAGAGACAGAAGCACAACCACTACTTCCACCCCTTCCCATCCCTCTATACTAATTCCCACTATTCAGGTCAGCAACATGCGAACAATTCCATTGGTACTACAAGCACCTATTAGGTACGGTAACTGCTTAACACCAGACGGATCGTACGCATAATTGCCCTTTTTTTAAAAATATTTATCACATTTCTAGTATTCCCTTCAGCCCCTCCAACTAAGCTAATGCTTGTGTTAGCAGTAGGCTCACGTCAATAGTATAATGGACAGGATGGGGATCGAACCCGGAACCTCTCATTTACGAGGACGGCCCCTCTAACCAATAGGCTATTGACGTTAACCTATAAACAAAATAAAATTAAATAAAAAAAATAACCCTTAAAAAATCTGCGATGCGACGACTTTTTAATCTACAAAAGAGCTGTTATTTTTCAAACGGCTAAACCAATTTACATGAAACTTAGCTAAGAACACTCTCGGTCAGAATAACTTTATAACAAAAAAAAGACAAAATTAAAATTAGTTCATCCGCTTGGGCGCTACGATGCCGCAGACAGACACACAGATAGGTACACATGTTAAACTTATAACACCCCTCTTTTTCGTCGAGGGTTAAAAATATATTTCAGTCCAGCAAATCCGCAATAATATCTACAAACAAAGAACCCAGAAACATCAATAGAGTCTCCCGAGCACTCGATCACTCCTTTCCGAACTATACAGTACTTGTATAGACAGTTGTAGCAATCCCGTTCTACCCTCAATGCCGCGCGGTCTTTACATACAAAACACGGAATTGGCCGCACTGATTGAATTATGCGCCGCCTTCGCCTCCGATGGGTCACGGCTTTGTGAGGATATTTATGGAAACCTAGTTTGATGTAGTGTTTTCTTATTTCCTTTTTACGTAATAATGTAAGTCGATTTGTGCGAGTGTTTGTTTGTGAAGTGTCAGGGTGATTTTTAACCTGCGACGGAAAAAGAGGGGTGTTATAAGTTTGACATGTGTATCTGTGTGTAGGTCTGTGGCATCGTAGTGCCCAAGCGGATGAACCGATTTTAATTTTGTTTTTTTTTTGAAAGCAAGGTATTCAGATCGAGAGTCCTCGGTGAATCGGTTCAGCCGTCTGAAAATTATCAGCTGTTTTGTAGTTTAAAAAGTCGTCGCATCGGGGTTTGTTAATTTTCAATTTAGATATATTATCTTCTGGGAATATACATATGTAAAATATAACATAATATTTTTGGTGTTTAACTGATGCGTACAGGAAGCGTCAGTTTGTTGCCGCTTCTAACGTGGTTTATTTGCAGATTACATTAGTGCGATAAGTAAACGCTTAAAATTAGCTAAGTTTTATGTTAAATTAGCTCTCTGTTTCAAACGCTTTCCCTTTTATTTTAAAGACGTTTTTCTAATCTCGTTTTGTGATCTCATCACCATGTTACGTTTTACTTTTCTAAAAAAAATAACATTTTAATTTAAAATAGAACACCATAAAAGGGGATAACCTAATAAATATTTGACACATCCAGACCCATCCCATACAAAAACATGGAATTGTCAAATTTATGCTTCCTTAAACACAAGGATTCAAAGGATAGATGAAAAAAAAATCTTTGAGAAGGAAGCGAACTCGTCAGCAATGTGTCGACCCCGAGCCAATTGGATTTCAAAGCCGACAAGGAACCACAAAATTTATTCAAAGAATAAATCTGAAAATTTGTAGATATAAAGACGAAGTGTTCTTCAGTGGCGCCGACGCGTCGACACAAAGGAATTTCTAAATTTCACGGCTTCCGGCTCGACTGTTTGCATTTATGTGAGGGCGGTGTAAGAAATGACAAACGACTGTGGGGGTAGTAACGAAAACTGCGGTCGGTGGTAGTGGCTGTGACTCGCCTCGTTCGACGCTCAAAGGGTAAGGGTGCGCTGGATAGCTTATGCACATTTTCATGCGATTTTTTATAGAAATTCCCCAGTGCACAAATGAATAGAGTTTGTTTTTGTATTTTCTGCACCAACTTCTCTGTAATTCGCACGAATTTTCTGAAGTTTGTGAGTCAATCGATAACGAGTGCATTAATTTAAAAAAAACGACTGAGGCCTTTGTTTTTACAAGCTTTGTATTAACTTGCAATGTAAGTTTGTCCGGGTGGAATCTTGCAACTGAATTTGAAGTCAGTTATCTTTAACCGATTGAGCTGGAATTTGGTATACACGCTTATTTTGGATAACAATGCATGTTTAGCTATGTGACGTCATTATAATTCTAATATGGCGGATCATCCAAGATGGCGGACTAGATATTTTTTCTGCACTACCACAGTATGCGTATCTAATGAAAAGGCTTGCTGAAGAGAACACGAAAACTAATACAACATCGCATTAAATCCAAAAATCATTACTAAAATATGCTTGTTTTTTTACCATATTTTTTTTTTGCTCTAAAAAATTGAAGTGACGCCAGTGTTCGTTCTCATTTATTCCCTTGCTCTGTACAAAGCTTAAGTAGTGCACCCGGCCCATTGTCAACTAGCTCCTCATACAGAGACCGAAGTGGCAAGTTTGTTAGTGCGAATACTTGACGCGACATGACACCAGCCTTCCCGAGCTTATTATAACTTTAAAGGGTGTACGTAACTATCTATAGCTGTATGTTTTATGCATTATATTGTAGAGGCTTATGTAAATCTTAAGAGTAGGTAGCTACTAGACGGTCAATTTTTTCGTCCAACTCCTCCTATTGTTTCTTCAGATTAAATTCGTACGGGTTCCAAGACAATTTAACTGTTGCTCAGGACTCGTCAAGGGTCAAACCTCGACGACATCTCTGGTCACCATTGTCGATCCTGGTTTACAGAAGTAAAAGTGGAGGGAGTGTGTGGTGAGACCAGTCCCAAAAAAGACCGTCAAGTTTCTGAGTGAAATAAATCAGCAGTTATTGAAATACATTTCTGAAAGTTTCATGATGGTCGAGCTAAGCTCTACGTAATTGACTACAGCTTAAATATACAGGGTGGTTGGAAACCCCGTTCGAACCATTGAGCTATTATTACTACGTACGTAGTAATAATTTCTCAAAGGTTCGAACTACCCCTAGTACCACTCTCGCTGGCTGTATTTTGTACGATGAGCGTGAGGGCTGGAAGGCCAACTCCCCTAGCTTCCCCTCCCTCTGTGCTACTCCGCTTCAGATATTCCGCTTTTGGTATTTCAACCGTATTTTATTAGGCTACGGTAATTGCTTAACATCCGGTTGAACGTCAGCTTGTACGAGTATTCGACTTTGTAAAAAATGGTACTTATATTTTTTTACAGAATGTATCGATTTAGTTTCGAATTCAATCAATTTTCACTTCTCATAACAATATACATATAAGATTATTATATACTAGCGACCCGCCCCGGCTTCGCACGGATGCAATAAATTACCAGTGTTTCTCTACTATATTATGCATGTATTATACATATAAACCTTCCTCTTGAATCACTCTATGTATTAAAAAAACCGCAACAAAATTCGTTGCGTAGTTTTAAAGATCTAAGCATACATAAGGGACCTACAGACAGCGAGAAGTGACTTTGTTTTATACTATGTAAAGATTATAATATCATACTAATATTATAAATGCGAAAGTTTGTGAGTGTGGATGTATGTTTGTTACTCTTTCACGCAAAAACTACTAGACGGATTTGGATGAAATTTGGAACACAGTCAGTTTATAACCTGTATTAACACATAGAATGCTTAATTTAAGTCAACGCGGACGGATTCACGGCTAGACACTAATATAGTATAAATATTTCACAGAAACGAACTTAATAAAAATTATTATAAAAAAAAAATAGTTAATGTTAATCTTTATTGTGCAGCATATATTTATATCATATTTTATTTTTATGAGTTCACAGCACCTCACAATAAACAATTTAAGTGAGAATATAAAAGACAGACTGAGCAATATTCGCTCCTTGGCCGCAGTTTGAATCGCGTTATTAAAAATCGTATATCATTTGATCTTGGATGACAACTATTTGCGAGATAGTGACAATACTTTTATCCAAAAAAAAACAATAAATAACCTTCATTAAACTAACGTAAAAGACGTAATCTATTCAGACAAGCAACAAGTCCAATGCAGAATGAAATTACTTTTATTTTTTTTTGTTGCCGTCAACTATCTCTTATTCTAAACCAGCTAGAAATTTCCAGCGCAATAAACGTTTTATTATTAGTAAGAGGCACTAAAAGCAAAATATAAATTGCTCTTTAGTTGCTTCAGATTGCCTTGCGTTATGACACAGGCGTTTTATATTAACAAAAAATAGCAATATATTTACTATTTTAAAACATTTTTTGGAATAAAATACGTAACCTGAAACCCTAATTGAATTTCAGAAAGTAAGTACCTATCTAATCAAAACAATGAAGCCAATTAGGTAGTTTTTAGTTATAAAATTGACGGCAATTGACTTTTGTGACTCAATTTAAAATCATAAAATCCATTCATATAAAGTAAAATATGATGTAACAATGTTTTGATGAAATTTACAACAAGAGAGCAAGCAAATAAGTTATAACGCCTGGAGAAAGTGCGATGCAAACTGTAGCTCTTGCTCTGCGAATGATGCGACAATGTGGCGTCAATGAAGGTAATACTTACCTAATAGGCACAATAGATACCTATAGGATCAAAGCATTTACTTATAAACTTAATAAAAAGGTACTCATACTCATTTATATTTTTTATACTTAATGGTCTAAGATCCGGTCTAAGAAATATATACCCTCATCTGTTACTTATTAGTGATAAGAAATAAATGATAGATAATATTCACATAACACATTGCACCACATAGGTTGGCTAGTTAAATTGCGGCCGGATAATATTAAGGCTAAAGCGCCCATCTAGCCCGCGAAGTTCAAATTTATTGAGGTTTTTTAGAATTTTTTCAAAATCTGACAATAATAAAAGACACATTTTGGAATTCGCGACAAAGACCGTATGAAGTGCATTTATAAATATATCCAACTTACTCTAAAACATTTCAAGAACGACAGCTATCCAGATAATCTGGCATTTTTTTATATTTAGTGTTTTACTAGTATCATATCCACCGTGATAATATTTAGAGTAAAATAAATGTATTAATAAACGCACCGCATACTGTGTTTGTCGCAAATCACAAAATGTTGTCTTAAATGTTTTCAGATTTTGGATAAACTATAAAAATACTCGAAAATTTTGAATTTCGCGGACTAGACAGGCGCCTTCACCTTAAATAGTTAAATTTTAAATGCGAGTGGTGAGAGTGATACTGATGCGTTGCGCGCGCAACTTCATGTGACAGAAAATGATAGGGTAAGTTCGCTAGTTCACCGACCACTTCCAATTACTAGAACATTTTTGTTCCACTATCTATCATTTATTTCTTATCACTAATAAGTAACAAATGTGGGTATATATTTCTTAGACCGGATCTCGTACTATAAAAGGAATGGAACATAACAAAATTAAGGTGGTATTTTGATATTACAAACAGACACTCAAATTTTGCTTTATTTATATAGATACTAGCTGTGCCCGCGACTTCGTCCGCGTGGAATAGTGTCTTTGGGTAGCATTTTAAATTATTTAGGCATTTTTTTTACAAATAAATCCTTCTTTTAAATACTTTAATGAGCTATTTGCAGTGTTTTACTGCAAAGAGCTATATTTCCATACAAACTTTTATCCCCTATTCCCTATTGTTATTTTACACCCTTGAGGGTAAAACTTTTACAAACTTTGAATGTAATTTTTATTTATATCGAATCAACAGCCTAACAAATAAGTTTCAAGCTTCTAGCTCTAAAAATGACGATACTTCCATACAACTTTTCATCCCCCCTTTCAACCCCTTAAAACTCTTTTTTCGCATTAAAAAGTAGCCTATGTCCTTTCTCAGGCTCTAGACTATCTGTGTATAAAATTTCATTGAAATCGGTTCAGTAGTTTTGGCGTGAAAGAGCGACAGACAGACAGACAGACAGACAGAGTTACTTTCGCATTTATAATATTAGTAAGGATTTACGGGAAATAACAGTCAATTTCTAGAAATCGCAGTTACTGAGTGTTTTAGTTCTTACTTTACCTAATAAAAGAGATATTCGCTATTAAATTAAGTATAAAAAAGAGTACCGAATACATATAAAACAAATTAAAACAAATACCAACAAAAACTGAAGTTGAAACATTCCGAAAGGTACTAAACGTTTGCATTCCAAGTACTTTTACTTGGTACCGTGGCCTACGCTCGTTCCTCTTTATAAACACTTTTATCGTAGTGCAACGAAATAAAACAAACGTCGACGGCCCTATTCCCCGCCCTAGATGGAGTAATAAAACAACAGCAAATTGTTACTTTCGCCAGACGACGACGGTGGCAACCCTGTAAATGAAACTGTCGATTTCTCAACGGTTTGAAATGTTTGCACCTAACTGCGGAACACTAATTAAGGTTTTGACAATCGATTGGAGTCAGCCAGTATACTAGTTCATACCTTTACTTGTATTCTGTAGTGCGTAAGTGTTGTAGATAATAATGCAAATACTTTTGAAACTTGACATCAATCCGATAGAGATAACTTACAATACTACCTACTATATATATATTTATAATTCCGTAACAACATTTGTTAGTATTCAATAATTTAACTGGTTCCATAAGTAAACAAAACTAGCCTATAACTTACATGTCATCGTTACTAAATTCAAATCAAAATCCATAATTCACGGTTTAAACAAGTTTCAATGACAAGGTATTTATGGTTTTCTGATCATAATTTTTCAATTTTGGATCTCGTCTGAGTCTCAGGAAAGGGTGCCGCTGTGATCTGATCCATTTGCGTGAGAAAATACAGTTCAAAGAACAAATTTGAAATTAATTTAAGCTGGTGTTAATATCATTTTTTTACACGTCGAGCCAATAGAACGTGCCCACTAATAAAAGTTCTACATATTATTTAATATGATTTAAAAATATAGTTGAAACAGAATTAAACCTTGTGTTACACAAAAATTATGTGTTAGTAAGTACCCTAGGTACCTACATAAGTAGGTAAATAATAATTAGGTTACCCTAATTATTATTTACCTACTTATGTAGGTACCTACGTATGACACGATGAAACGTCAACTCTTTCATCAACTTTTGACTAGTTCCCTTTAAAGAGAGTGATTTTTACCTACTTTTTTATTTTAAATCTGCAAATTTTTACATAAAAACTTGTTGCCACTCACGATTTTATGCGAACTGACAGAATAATTCAGCCATCGGTGTTATATAACGAAAGTTATTTGAATTGGCCATGTCCCCGGACTTACCTTATGTATAGCAATTGTGAAAATTTAAATATCCTACTAATATTATAAATGTGAAAGTTTGTGAGTGTGGATGTATGTATGTATGTATGTTTGTTACTCCTTCACGCAAAAACTACTGAACGGATTTGGATGAAATTTGGAACACAGATAGTTTATAACCGGGATTAACATATTATAGGATACTTTTTATCCCGATAATCCCGAAATTTTTGTTACGTTAAATACTACGCGGACGAAGTCCGTGGGCACAGCTAGTATCTAATATAATGATAATCAAGCTCTTAGTTGCTTCTCGATCAATATTTCATGTATAATAAATTTATTTTTGCAATTCTCACATCACCTATCATTTATGAAAATTTGTGAGGATATTTTGTCCACCAAACTACTACTAATCAACCAATTATAAAGCCGATAGAAGTTTGCGAGAAAAACATAATTACAATCTCAATTTATTATTCCACGTTAAAAATAAAAGAGATGTCGTTTGCCTCAATCCCGCGACACACTATATTTTTCATCGGCCCGCAATGCACAGACACGGCTCGCCGGCGGCTCTCTGCGTTTCAATAAATCAGAAGAAATGACGCCGACTGCGTTAAGCAGTCATCGTCTCACTGGGTGGTCGGCGGGCAGACGCCTTCACGCTTATTTCACGCCAGGACTTACTACAAATAAAATGAAAGTGCGCGACACGGAAACACTCGTACTAAATGCGTACTGTGGTGCGAATTGCGAACTAGTCGAAGTCTTAAATTGAGTCGCCGCGCGAATGTTAAGTCGGAAATAATATGCGTGGCGGTTCAAATTGTTTGTGAGTAAAATTTATTTTTAAACTGAACGTTGTTTTAGAATAATTAGAAACCGACGTTCTCTGGGTCTCTAAGGCCCTGTATGAATAAATCAGTTTCGAGTCTGAGAGCGATCTTGGAAATGTCATACTTATGTTATGTCAGTACAAAATAACATGTCAAAAGTGTACTCAAGATCGTTCTCAGACTTTAGACCGGTTTTTTATACGGGTTTAAGGGACTAAAGTCCGCCGCAATGGACTATTCAAATTGGCAGCCTTCACGGCTAATGGAATTGAGCTTGGTATGACCAGTTGGGTAAAATATAATGATCAGCGTGATTTAAAAAAATTGCTACCTTCTAAATTATCATCATCATCATCATCAACCTATGCTTGTCCACTGCTGGACATAGGCCTCCTCTAATGAGCACCATAGCGCCCTGTCTCCAGCTTGCCGCATCCAGCATCTGCCTGCAGTCTTTCGCAGATCGTCATCCCACCTGGTCGGAGGGCGTCCTACACTACGCTTGCCGAGTCGAGGTCTCCACTCAAGAACACTAAATTATACAATGAATTAATAATCTCACTTCCAGTTTCTATATAACTTCCCGTATCAAAGCAGCGCAAAGCTATGTTGATTCCAAATGCGACAAATTTCATCGGCCACATGCTTCAAATGTGAATATTTATAGTGCCCTGTACAATTCATGTCGAGTCAGCAAACGATAAATGATGGCAGGTAAGTACATGATCTAGTAAAGATTACAACAATATTATTGTTATTTAATATATTTACTATAAACAGGTTACAGCCTACCTACAGGCTAACACTGCAAAAATTCGGTCATCTTTACAGGCAAAACGTGGCTACGATAAGACCAATACTTAAGTAGACGTGAAACGTAGGCTTTCCGTCGTATGTCTACACACCAGTTTTAAAGGAACACAGAGCAGTTTACAATATTTCTATAAAAAAGAATTTTTAGTATGAGATAATTTCGTATCTATTACGGAGTACCTACGTAACGAGGTCGATGGAAATTGTATGCGACGAATGTTTGTATGAATAGGTAGACGTATCAGTACAGATGAAAGTAAATAAACTTTCCATAGCATAACAGCGCCAGAAGAATCCATCTGTAAACAAAAAATGTTTGAACATTTAGCGGCTATGGGTAAGAATGTAAGCAATATGGCGAATAAAATACAATACATATTACTATAAAGTGGCGTATTATGCAACAACAGTCTCTAGCTGAAGACATCGCCACCACGCCAGCGTTCCCTGTTGGGGTAGGCAGAGGTGCACCGTGGTACACCCACATTTCCACGGTGGGTTGGTCCCAATATAGTGAGCCTATTACCATCATACTAGCTATTAGCTGTACACTAAATAAATATATTATCTTTTATATTTTTACTAGCTGTGCCCGCGACTTCGTCCACGTGTAATTTAACTTAACAAAATTTCGGTATTATTCATCCCCTATTTTATTCCTTTGGGGGTAGAATTAATCAAAATCCTTTCTTAGCGGATGCCTACGTCATAACATCCTCCTACCCCTACCTTTGTCCTAATCCCCTTTATGCCCTTTATGCCTTGATCACACGTATCGAGTAGATGGGCAAGGCAATGCTGGTACGTGTAAGGTGGGCAAACTACAAGCAATGCCTATAGGTATATTGGTATTGCAAGCGAATATAAGCTACGGGGCTACGGGGACTGCTTAAAATCAGCTAGGTCGTACGCTTCTTTGCCGACTTTGTTTTATAACGAAAGTTAAAATACCTTACCGACAATTTAGGAGGAAACATTTCCATAGATCACAAATAACACAATTCGATATACAGGAAACTGGTTTTTCCAAATTCCTGTTCAAGTTAATAATACCGGTTCAAACTTACATAGTTTTCAATTATTAACAACAAAAAACAAACGAGTGTTATTACAAAACGTTAATTGCTCATTGTAATATTGCGAACTTTACAATTAAACTCAGCGTCTACCGTCGAAACTCGATTAACAACAAATACCCACGTAAATAAAAATAAACGTTTCTCGTCCAAACTTTGACTCCGATTGGAAGTTAAACGAAACGTAAAAGAATAAGTTGGGAACGTAAAACAGTAACATAAAAAATAAAACGGGCGAAACTGGAACACAACAGCTTAAAACAATTTGCAGAGGTGCCAGTTGTAAGCGTTAAGTGAATTTGAAAATTTTGCTCGGGCGTCGCATCGGCCGGTTGCCAGTCGGGAAATTTACCCACATGCTCAGGGAAAGATTTTAATCGGAGGGTGAATTTTATGAACTCGGCTCAATCTCTCTTTGACTAACGTGACGTATGAGTATATACTTGAAATGTACTTCCGTAATTTCAACTAAAATTAGTAGTACCAACTCATTTTAAAGTAACTTCACTTTTATTATTACCTAACTACCGTACAAAATCTGATAAAATATAACTGATTATTATATTTAATTTTTTTTGCTCCTTCATTATAAATTCAAAAAAATCCGCGAGGCGAGTGCATTATGTCTACTTATCGCAAGTATAAAAATACTTTACATTACCTATATATTTAATTGTATTTTTTTATTTCGGACTTTCGAGGTAAATAATATGTAGCTGCTAGCAACATCGCCAACCAGACTGGCACAGTCGAAATTGAGTCAAACAAACGAAACTCATCGACAAGATTCTATCGTCCTGAGTTTAAGAGCAATTTTTCTCTTAAAGCCAAACAAATGAGGCGCCATTAGATGGAGTGAGAGCGCTTAATCTATTTCTGACGAGTTCAGTGACGCCGACAAAGACAAATCGATGTTAGCCTACCCACACGGCGCAAAGGCGTCCCACTTCTGTTTCAATTCTACTTTTATTTGCGGATTAACTTGTTATTAGTCATTGTGCTGGGACGAGGCCGAGCCGCCACCGAGAGCCTTATGAATGGCTCAATTATTCTGCAGACTCAGTACACGCTCGGGCGAATCCGAAATAAGCGGTGGGCGTGAGTTTGAGTGTTCGATTCAGTTACCTTTTGAACAGTCTGTCCTGGAACTGTTGCCCCGTATTATTTTATAGAAAAAAATAGGACTCAACTATAGAATACTTTGATTTTTAAACATACACTGTTCTATTACTAAAGAATATGGTTTGTAAGTTGTGTGAATCAAAAAAGTTCATAGAATAACAATTTAATAAGCATCTGCTTCATTATATCAAGACATGTGTTGAAAGTTAATGTAACAAGAAAGGAAAAAAGAAATCAAAGGCAAAACTTATCACAAAAGAATACTAAAAATAATAGAACAAGTCAATATATTGAATTAAAGTGCGGTAGGCTTGCTTGCTTTATATTGAAACTACAGTTAAATAAGTATATGGAGCCTTATTAGATAAATATATAGAGATATAAGAATTAAATAAGTATATCAGACTTATTTGTTATAAAATAATAATAAATAAATATTATACTTTGAAATAAATCTATTTTACGGATTCTATCGCGTTTATTTACTTTTTATGTTCCTGACGTTTGGGCTGCTTTACAGCAACCATGTTCACGGGGGGACTGAGATGTTAGACGTCCTGATGTCATAGTTCATAACTGGGTACCCTCATATTTAGTTGTTGTTTGCGGTCCGATCCACGCAGAAAGTGCTCACAGTGTCTCGAGGTCTTGCAATGGTACACTTGGTTTTGGATTTAATTAAATTAATTACTGGATCCCAAGTTGGTGGTAGCACCCAGCAAATAGTTTTATTTCAATGCGTAGTATTCGCTTAAATACAAGATAACAATATTATACTTATTTAAAGAAGTTACACTACTTTTACTAGTTACAAATGTTACGTTTTATTTTCACAATACACAGTTGGCAAACAAGTGTACGACCCACATGATGTTAAGCAGTTACCGTAGGCTGTAGACGCTTGCAATACCAAAGCCATTTCTTGCACGTTGCCAACCTGGAGGAGAGTGGAACAGATAGAGGGGAAGAATGGGGGATTGGACTTCCGGCTCTGTCACTTATTGTATGAAATGCAGCTGTATTAGCTTCTTTACGCCGATCTTTTTTAAAAGCCATAATATTAGCACTACCAATCTATAAATATATATAACTCAAAGGTGACTGACTGACTGATTGACATAGAGATCTATCAACGCACGGCCCAAACCACTGGACTGATCGGGCTGAAATTTGGCATGCAGGTAGATGTTATGACGTAGGCATCCGCTGAGAAAGGATTTTGATTAATTCTATCCCCAAGGGGATAAAATAGGGGATAAATAATCCCGAAGTTTTTGTTAAGTTAAATTACACGCGGACGAAGTCGCGGGCACAGCTAGTATACCATATACTTAACTGCGGAACTAAGAACTGGCTGTAGCTTACAAATTTTTTACGTTGACGCTAACAACTAACGACTCTAGCGAACCTATACAATCATAGTAAACCTTCTGGGAGTATTATTGAGACGTTTCAAGCAAACCATTTATAGCTGAGTGAAATCCTAAAATAACCACACAATACGTAAATATAGTCACCCACATTGATATATGTGCATACATTAAAACACTTGCTTATTTCTAAGACGAAACGATGATCATAAACATGTTGATCACCATAAAAAGTGGCCGTTTGTTTAACACGTGTAACTCTTTAGTAAGTCATGTAACTCGTGTATTAATAAACTGTAGACGCATTTATGGTCCCCCTTGACAGAGAGAACGGTGCCGATAAATATTACGCGATTAAAATATTCAATTTAACTGACAATGAAATATTAACTTAAATATTATAGTGTCGTAAAAAAATCGGGATGAGTTTAATCTTTTTGAAGCGAAGCTTCTATATGGACGTTCGGGTCGCTTGCCGCGCGGCCACTCTATCCGTGCTAAGCGTCAGACGTCAGTAGCGTAACATGATATATATAGCTATACAGAGTGGCAGCAACGGTGCCCTGCGCTTTATAATATACTTAAGTAAAGCTTCGCTTCTTTCGGGCGTGCCTAGACGGCACTGATTTTTATGTTGTAACTTTTGTAGGTCGACCTAATTACCTACAGTTCATATTACGCGGTTTGTTATACGGTTAGAGCGGGGTAGTTCCACCTACTAACAGAAGATTGGCGTAAAGTAGCTATCATAGCTGTAATTCGTATGATAATTAAGAGAGCTAGAAGCACAATCCCTCTTTCCTTCCCCTTCATCGATCCCACTCCCCTTTAAGGCTATAGCGCCCATCTAGCCCGCGAAGTTCAAAGTTTTTGAGGTTTTTTAGAAATTTTTAAATCTGACAATAATAAAAGGCACATTTTGTAATTCGCGACAAAGACCGTGTGCAGTGCATTTATTAATATATCCAACTTACTCTAAAACATTTCAAGAATGACAGCTATCCAGATAATCTGGCAATTTTTGTATATTTAGTGATTTACTAGTATCATATCCACCGTGATAATATTTGGAGTAAAATAAATGTGTTAATAAACGCACTGCATACTGTGTTTGTCGCAAATCACAAAATGTTGTCTTAAATGTTTTCAGATTTTGGATAAACTATAAAAATACTCGAAAATTTTGAATTTCGCGGGCTAGACAGGCGCCTTCACCTTAAGTGTAGTATTACAAGCATCTATATGCTACAATAACTGCTTATATAAGACGAGGCGTACGCTTGCTTTTCCACTTATTATATAAGTATAAAAAATTAAAACATGTCCAGCAGTGGGCATCCTTCGCGTTTTTATATGGCATACTTAATTAGATATTAGTCGAAACACCCCATTGTCCTTTCAATTGAAGCAATCTTTACCAGATGCTCCTGCAATCTTGGGTCTTAGCTACACACTCCCACCACTGTGACCCCATGAACCAGTTGCTATTGACAAAGGTCACCTGTAGATATTTGCAATATGGACTAAAAGTCTGCCAAGAAACTCTACGTTCAAGTTTCAAATCCGCAAAGTTGCATCTTTTCAAATCTTTCAAAATTTTGTTGGTGTAGATACTATCGCCACCGAGAAGAGATACGAAAATGCATATATTTTTTAACATTACGGTTTCCGAAACAAAATGGACCACGAATATATGAAATGGCGGCCCGAATGTTGGCGAGCCGGCCGGTGACCGACTTGAACTCGAACATTATACTTAACCAATTAGTATCGCTTGCCGTCGCTCCTTCGCCGTCGTTTATGCCATTTTTTCTGGTAATTTATATGCATGACTCACTTTGGTATCATTATTACTTACCTATACCTACTAACGTGTTTAGTTTATTCATATCACTTACTTGAATTATTCAATATCCTTTTGTTCTTTATTCATCACTAAATTTCCCATTTTAATGGTTACTGAAGCTATATTGTTTAATATTAATCGCTCGGTAGCCCGTATCGGTCCCATTAGCGCATTTTAGAATCGGACAGATTTACATCCACTTTTTGTCTGGTCTTATTAAAATGGATCGCATTATGCACAAAATAGCCACTGCGACAGTTAACAATTTCAAATTCTAATCGAACACAATAAAGCTCATATTTCTATTCACGGACGGGATGATTCAAACAGTGACAAGCAAAAATAAAATATAAAAGGGAGGAGAGACGCGTATTTCAGAAACGACAAGTTGAAGAATGTCGAAATGTGTCATCTGTCAGTCGGTATTTAAAACGATATGTTATTCTGAAAGTGTCGCCCGGAGTGTCCGGGTTCGTTGTGTATCTAAATAGTGAAGCAGCTGTCTCGTTGTAAAGATTAGACGTTTTCTTAGAAGCCAATGAAAATTCCTGTATCTTAAATGCGTATCTCAACTCAAAGTGATGCATAAATTATTAAAAAATATAGTCAAACTTTTAAGGGTGAATTGAATGTTAAAAATAGGGTTTCATTTAAATTTATGTTGTTTTTAGTATGGTTAACTTACAAAAACAACCACTTATTCCAAACATGCAATGCCGAATAAAAACAACTAATACCTACATAAATCAGACTCATTTTACACGTAAAAGTTTATCAAGATTTTATAAAATATTAAGGAAACTGTACGCTATTTTACTTTATCTACACAAACATATCACGGCCCTTGATATGAATGATAAAAGTTATTTTGAAAATAAAAATCTGAACTTGAATCATCAGAAAGTATCGCAGTTAAAAATAATAGCTAATGGAATTGCAAAACTGCACTCTCAGTTTCTGACAAAAGTGTCCCAATATTTCTCCACTTTGGGAAGATATTGTTTTTGCAGAGCAAAGTCGTGTTCAAAGTGACCACTTCCACCTTCAATGGAAAGTATTATGTTGCTCGCTCGGCAGTTGTATACTTGAAATGCCAAGACCTCTGGACATGTTAGGAAAGCGAGCGGAAATTAGTTTTCGAATTTTCTAATTAGAATATTTCACACTTAAAGTCCGTATTAATTAATCTATAGCAAGTCCGAAAACGGTCTTGAGTACGCTTATGAATTGCCATTTTGTACTGTTATGACATAAGAATGACATTTCCAAGATCGCTCTCAGACTTGAGATCGATTTATTAATATGGGCCTCTGGGCCCCCAAGCCAAGTGGCCTCGTCTACAAGCGTTTCTACAAAACGCTACGCTTAAATGTATGGAAATGACATTACAAGTCGATAAGTAGATCACGTGACTTATGTCATTTCCATACATGAAGCGTAGCGATTTGTAGAAACGCTTCTAGACGAAGCCACTTGGCTAAGGGGGCTGACTTTTCAGTAACCATTTTCAATGTTCATTCGAATTTACATTGACGGCTAGTAATATTTTTGATGGGCAATTCAGAATGCAAACATCTCTCATGCAATGAAAATTACAGTGCCAAGAAATATACACCTAGGCATGCCAAAAAAAACATGTTTATAAGGCTGGTATTAATAAATAGATCTTAATTCTGAGAGCGATCTTGAGTACGCTTTTGACATGACATTTTGTACTGGTATGACATCGGACTAGAGATTGATTTATTAAGCCCTTAATGTGTCAGCTGCAACATTTAAATTTGCATGCCTATAAAATGAAATAAAAAATAATCGAATGTTTTAACCTCCGCACTGCGGGCGCACCCGAGCCCGGTGAGCAATAACGATTTTCCGCAAACTCCGCCAGGTAATAGCTGTAGGGATGTTATATCAAGTGCATCGTGATTCCACCTCGTTATGTTCCTGTCCAGACTAAAAATGCTTTTGTTTTTTTTCTGTGTTTGAATAGCTTCCTCATGGTGTCTTTACTGGTCATAAATGATAATATAGTTTTTTTTTTAAGTTAATTGATGATTCTTGAAATCTATTTGCAAAGCGCCGTTTTTGGTAGCTAAATAAAAATATATTACAGCAAATTGATGTCCCAGAGCGTTGTAGATGTATTATGAACAAACTTACGTTTGTAACAAAAGTTGTATAACATAAAATAGAATAAATAGAAAAATTAATCAAGACAAATCTGGTAGCTGTATAATTATTTTTCGAATAGCTCATGACTTAAATTTTTTATGTTTGTCGTTTAAATGAAACATCCAAATTATTATTTTATTGAAATGCCTTCCGTATATTTAGCATATTTCTATTCTAATTTAAATACCGGTTTTGGTTAATTTAACATCAATATTTGTTTCATCATACTAATATTATAAAGAGGTAAACTTTGTTCGTTTGATTGTAATGAATAGGCTCCGAAACTACTGAACCGATTTGAAAAATTATTTCAATGTTGGGAAGCTACACTATCCCCGGGTGACATAGGCTATAATAAATTTAAAAAAAAAATTAGGGATCCTTACTAAAACTCGAATAATGTAACCGCAATGTACCCGTGCGAAGCCGGGGCGGGCCGCTAGTATTAAATAAATACTTATTAAAAATGCATAAATTACGTAATCTATAAATAAATTAAAGTTTAATTTATACTAAACTTACTTAGATAGATTTTTCAATTTCACTATAGATATAAGCTATCTGTTATCCCGAAAACAAATAAATTAAAACTTTTATCTAAAATTATATAACCATGTTGTTTATTATCTACATAACTAATCATTCAATTAATATTAAAACTCTAATATTGTTGATTAAAATTTATTTGAGAAAGACAACTTTAGAGAAATTTCATCACAGCCGGCCTAATGTAGTTATATGCTTATAATCTCCCAAATTATATAATGAAAGAATTTGGGTGGAAATGAACAAGTTAGTACGCGAAACGTTGAGTTCAACAAAGGTCTGACAAGGGTTGAACGGAACAGTCTGTCGGTAAGTTCCAAAGATTACGTAACAGCTCTTAAAGTTTAAGATTAATAAGATGCCTTTTAAATTTTAACGTCTTATTTCTACCGAGTAATTGGGTTGTTAGCGTCTATTAGGTTCATTAGTGAGATGAAAAGATTTATAGTCCAGTTATTGATGCAGTACCTAATTTATTTATTTATTTAGTTAGTACTCCAACACTCACAGTTTCCCAAACCGTGCTGAGAGTCATGTTACAATAAGTAAAATAAAATTATATAATATAAAAATATTAATTGCATTTTAAAATCCATTCAGTATAAATGAAAATTAAATCTAATACATTAATTAAATTGACTAAAACATAATAATTATAAAATTTACATGATATTATTTAAATTGGCATAGAATTGTTTAAAACAACGTATGAATTCCCCTAGTCCTAAATACCTATGTATAAATTAGGGTAAAAATTTATCGTTAGGTTAAAACGACTACAAATGTTTCAGCTTTATTGCAGTATTATAAGACTTGTAACCTAATAATCATTAAAAAAAAACTGAGGTAAAACTGAGGTAAACTGAGGTTCTTTCCGTGTATCGATTTATAGAAACGCTTTTACGAGATAAATGCCGAGGCATGCAACTTGGGATACATTTAATTGTGATTATCTTTATGTGTTACTATCTGTTACAGTTACTACTATTATTTATCTAAGTAATTTTGTATAAACGTTATTTAAGTATACAAATTTAATTCTCCCAGTAATTAGAATTTCTATCAAATGCTAAACTTATAGAACTTTTAACCGCGGCTATCTGACTTGCTAATCCCCAATTCATCTGAAATAAAAGTTTCCTTCGTATCCGATTAAGTTTTTCGAAGTAACGTGAGAGGCGAGAGAGCGGTAGAGCCGGTCTCTAAGTCCTATCAGGAGCCCTGTCGACGGCTGAAGTTCAGGATTTCGGCTATTTATTGCAATCCCCAAAGGATCCGGGAATTTACGCGCAAAACGATAAAAAGGACCTTAGTTTTATAGGGATACGCGATAGTTCACGCTATCATTGCTATTATGGCAACTAACTCTATTTTATAGAGCCCACTAAAGTTTTTTCGACCATAATGTTTAAAGATTCACAATTACTCCGATTACAATCGGGACTATGGAGAATAACGGGTTCGATTCCCGCCCGGGCAAATTTCATAAATGGCCTTATCGTAATCTGCCCAAATTTGGGTGTCACTGTGATCGCCCGAGTCCCTTTTACGGTACCCATAGTTCAGGCGTTGCTTAGTTTGAGACCATACAGTTGATGTGTCAGTCTAGCGATATTAATAATATGTTTTTTTTCTATATACAGGTTGAAACAGAAACGGTGTTTTTTTTTCAAACTTAACTTTATAATTCTAAAACTATCAGCTTTGGAGGAAACTTGAAAAACAACAGGTGTTATAGGAATACAGCTGTTGATGGATTTCACAAGTCTGTAAAACCTTTAGTACATCAACTGTCCCACAAAGCCGACAGTTTTAGATTTACAAAGTATGTTGCAAAAAAATAGTATACCCTTTTGGTTTCACGTAGTACATATAGTTCTGGGTATGTTTTTAATTAAGTAACGTGTAATGCGGATTGTGGGTAGCATAATGAAATAAAAAGTCTGTGTGTTTGTTTAGCCGATGAGCACACAAAGGGCTAACAACCGGGGCCAATAAATTGTGCGTCACGCCACGCACGCGCCCCGCTCCCGCCGCGAGTGTGCCGCGTCTGCGCAGGGCTGCCGATACAATAACCTATTTATTTTTAAATATTAAATTAATTAATTGAAAACTATATTTATAACCGGTTGGCGCAGTGATTGAGCGAAGGCCGCTCCGCTCACTGCACCGAGTGGTTTTGGGTTCGATTCCCGTCAGGGTAATTTCGGAAATGGCCTTTAGTAATTTGTCCTGGTCTGGGTGTCACTGGGATCGCCCCAGTCCATTGTACGGAACCAATAATACATGCGTTGCTTAGTTTGAGACCATACAGTTGGTTTATCAGTTTAACGATATTTATTTACTTTAAAAAATAAGAGCTGCATTATTTGAATAAAAGGAATTTCTTAATAAGGTTGTTGGTTGTTTTTGATCTAAAAAGTCGTTTCAAATGTATTGATAGTTAGTACCTACATTGTGAGATTATGTTCTATTATTATTGCTGAGGACAAACATGTGGTGGTAAACCCAAGCTGTAGACAATGATCACAGAAAATGACAGCTGTGTTTCGTACGATGAGTGAGAGAGACGGAAGACCAACCCCACCTTCCCCTCCCGCTCTCTCACTCCCCTTTAAGTAAGCAACGAGCGAGCAATGCCATTGGAAGCAACTATAGGCTACGGTTACTGCTTAACACGGGGCACATCTTTCATGTTTATGTGATGACTAGCTGAGCCCGCGACTTCGTCCGCGTGGAATTTTGATCCTTTCTTAGGGGATGTCTACGTCATAGTAGCTTTATACATGCAAAGTCTCAGCCCGATCGGTTTAAAATTTACAAAGTTTCATACAAACTTTCATGCCCTATTTTATCCCCTTGGGGGTAGAATTAATCAAAATCCTTTCTTAGCGGATGCCTACGTCATAACATCTACCTGCATGCCAAATTTCAGCCCGATCCGTCCAGTGGTTTGGGTTGTGCGTTGATAGATCACTATGTCAGTCAGTCAGTTAGTCAGTCAGTTACCTTTGAGTTATATATATTTAGATTATTATAAAGATACTATTCTATTGGGACTAGTCCCGCCACACACTCCCACCACTGTAACTCCTGTAAGCCAGGATCGACAATGGTGACCAATAATGACGTCGAGGTTTGACCCTCGACGAGTCCGGGGAATAGTTAAATTGTCTTGGAACCCGCACGAATTGAATCGAAAGAAATAATAGGAGGAGTTGAAAGAAAATATTTCCACTTCCCTCCAGTGCAAAGCGGGAGACAAAAATAGCTGGTATTGTTTATTAAGATACTAGTGTAATTTATAGAGACACTAATAGTTACATTAAAATTCATTAGTCGGAGTTCCGTCGTATTGTTTGTGGAATAAAACAATACGCCCTGTATAACAGACACATCCGAGCAATATAAGCTTCCGTAATTGACAGCCCTGCGTCCCCGGCTTGCAACAATAGATGAAACAAGTAATTTTAGCAACGTCATTAGTAACAAGCCATGTATTAGCGGAGGGTACTGAACTGGCAGATCTGGCGTTTTATGGTTGGTTGTTGGTAGAGAGGCATTATAAATTCGAGTATTTGTTTTTATATCTATAAAGCGACCATTGCTTTTATACTTTGTACTGAGACATAGATAACGCAAGTATCACGATTTGTATTAAAACCAAGCGTGCCGAATTTATAACACCTACTGTGACGTCACAGCCCAAATTAAATCCAAACCAACCAATGCCGCCGACGCCCCTCCGCCCGCTACGATTCTCTCGAGTGATTATCTCGCTCATACTCATATTTTTATATATGTAGTCGCGCGGACTGTAGGTTAGCGGCGACCAACCTTGACGCTTGGTCGGGGTTTCGTACACGCGAAGTACATGCATTTGCGTTATATATATATATACTATATCTGTTACTTAGACGATAAGAATAATGTAGACGGAGCGCGTGGAACAATGAAAGAAGCCAGGAAAAGAAAAAAATATACCGACTTCAAAAACACCTAGGTGCACTAAAAGGTAGGAATAAGTAGGTGCCTTGAATACCTTTCATTTGGAGTCTGTGCCACTTCATGTAAGTAGGGGTAGGGTACCTACCTAAGAAGTAGTCCTAACGTTGTGTAAAGATAGTGGCACAGGATATCTATACAAATAAATAAAATTGGAGTGTATGTCTGTCTGTCTGTATGTTTGTTCCGGGTAATCTCCGAAACGGTTAGACCCATTTCGACGGGACTTTCACTGGCAGATAGCTGATGTTATAAGGAGTAACTTAGGCTACTTTAATTTTAGAAAAAAAATGGGTCCTGTTGCGTGGGCTCAGAACGCGGGAGCGGGCTTTTTTGTTTAGTTAAATTCCACGCGGATGAAGTCGCGGGCTAAGCTAGTTTAAAATATAATAACATTATTAATACTATCAACGAACCGTAGGCGCTTTGCAGTAGGTACCCCTTTCGGGCATTCAATTATTTATATCTGGATTTTTTTATGTATGTGTACGTTTTAAATTTCTCACGTAGGAAACGATTCCGTGCCGTAAATATTCAAAAGTTTAGAAAGCTAAAACTGTCTCCATTATTTTCTTCTTCCTTACATCAGCACGGAACAAAACTAAACAAAAGTATCGCTGTTTGCTCACCATTTTACGGTTCAGTGAGCGCTTCAGCAAATGTGGAATTTCCTTATTTTCAACAACAGATGCACGGGAACGATTGCGCCATAGCAAACAATTGTTACTGAATTTGCGTTTACTTGTTCTGTGGACGGAGGAGTCTGAAAATTTCAATGTTTTTTTTAATAATAATAATAAAAATATTGATTGACATCAATTTGGGTTTTAACAATACTCTTATTCTATGTATTTACATCTGTTTTTATAATTATTGTTAATATTGTAGTGTTTTGAGCACTAGCAACCAAACTAGGCCGAGCCTGTATCTTGGACATCAACCAATCCAGGAGAAAAAATACGTTTTCTTTGCAGTAAAAGCTTAACTATCACACAAATTTAAATGTAAAATATTATCTTACATTATTCAGAACGATTTTAATCTCAAACAATTTACAGTGTCATCTTTTAATCTTAAATAATGTTATGTACTCTCTGTAATGGCATTAAATTTGCATTTTGACTGTAACAGATTTTCATTTCAGATAGCTTAGCTGAAAACGTGCAAATGTCTATAAATTTCATCAAACTATACCTACTTACAGAACCTATTAAATTAATGTTAAATGGAGATTAAAACCATTTACATTCAGCTTAAAGTACGATTAATTATAATTGCAATCACTGTGAATATTAATAGATACATTTTCTGTAAAACCCATCAACTTATTTTGTTTCATTTTTAATTACTACAAAGGGAAATGTTGTTTAGCAATTTTTTTGTCCTCAATATTTTGAAACGCGTTTTGTAAACCTACATTCAGGCATAAGAATAATAAATAAATAAATCTTATTCCGGAGCTACGATACCAGACCAACAAAAGGGTGATACTTATAATACTTCATTTGCGTAACGCGTCGGTTAAAAGAGTAGTTCCCGATAAATTCTTTCACATAATAAAATCCACAGAAATTCCAAATCGAATCCCATCGGGCACAATTTGTTTTAGTCTCTCCGAACATCTCTTTGATGAACTTTTATTTTCGATCACAAATTACTGAAACTGAAGGATTACCCTCGGTAGCGACACGCGACCGTCCAAATAGGCCATTCCAACCGCGGCATCCCGGTAGGTGGATGCGGAGACAAATAAAGTATGAGAAAACAATGCCAGGCGACTCAGTGAATAATTTTAGCTCGGCGCGACGCGTCGGGTGGGATGCGGATGTAGAGTAAGTCTGGAAGAGTTGGAGGTCGTAGTATATGAATTAATTAAAGCGTGGTTGAATCATCTTCAAATGTAAGTAGGTATATGTAAAGCATAAAAATAAAATGTAAGTACGTATGGGAAATTACTAGTTCCTTGGGTAACCGATACCGGCGCTGTTTTATTTATGACTAAATTGTTTTAAAGTTGACTTTAATAAGTGAACTATTAAATTCATGGAATTACTAACTAGTAATTTCTTTTTTGGAAAAATACATTATTATTATTATTTGTGTATCAAACTAATAAAAGCATTAAAAATTAATGCAAGCATTTTTAAATTGAGGTATATTATATTGAATGAATTGTAACCAAATAACAGTAATAATACGCAGATATTTATTTAAAAAAATACAAAACCTTAACGATTCTAGTGACTATTTTTGAACTCTGCGTAGACCGCGCTATCTTTACCGCCCTCCGGGGAAATAACGTACTGTCACGCAGAATATACTCTCCCACACCACAATTAGAGATCGCCAGAAATTGCGTAATTAGAGGCCATTAATCGATCTTGCATAGTCTCGTCCACTTCCCTCTTTGTTCGTTGACTCCAGTTGGTCCGTTTATGCGAGACGACAAATTAGTTTGATATATTGTGCTAGAGTTACGATGCTTGTTAGTTGTGTTTGAATATTTTGTAAATCGTATCTAGTGGCATACTGTTTTTGATTTACGTTTATTTTAATTTATTATACCTGCTTTTGTTTGCGTCGAACCGCAGATTTAATTAAATAGTAGTCATATTATGATAATAATAAGTACCTATCTCTTTATTAAGCTAGCAAAAGTTGAAGCCGATACGAATTTATATGCGTACTTTTTGCGTGACTCTTGTAGTATTTCTTCACAGTATTTTTGACAGCTTTCTAGCGAAAATACTTAGAAGAAAATTGCCGGAACGGACTAAGTCATCGTGATCCCTAATTTATATAACTACCTAACACAATAAACCGCCATATCCTTCAGTAAATACTTTTCAGACGGCCGGAAGTAGTTGGCTGAAAATTGACGACGCAATATTTCGGCTACGTTTTGTCAAAGGCTACCCCAACCACATTAGGCGATCATGGGGAAGAGTAATGATGGTAAATGGCGGTAAATGACGGTAAATTACCGTGGCACCTTATCGTCGGATTCAATAAGATAGTTCTGGGGAGGCAATAATGAAACTGCACCTACAAGATTCCGCTTGGTTCGCATTGGAACGTAGTTAATGTGTTGGAGGTAGGTAATGATGTCATTATTGTTAGTGATGTTCCTTCTTCTTAAACGATATTATTAAGGAAAATTTATAAAATTGGATTATAATTTTTATTAAGAAATATTTTAAATTCAGACAAAAATCCTACGTTGTAGAATAATCTTAAAATACTTTATTACTTAACGATATTAAAGAGCACAAATGACAACAGTTTAATTTAAAAAAACCAAATAAATACTCGGAATTATTACACTCTCTGTAAACAGAAACCTATTTTAATTTATTTAGGTATATCCAAGTTTAATGATAAAGAAATCGCTGTACCCAAGTGTTCCACCCAAGACGCTGATTTTGTTATACATAAAATTCTTTATTCTACCTAACATCTTATGCCGATGCTAAGATCTAACTTCATAAGTAGCAAGTCAAAAAGGCTTTAAATTGGAAGCGCATCACCAATTAAAAAATAAAAACATACATGCCCTTTATAAAGTTTTTAAGGCCCAATCGATTCGTCCAATGTTCTTTTACGATCATGATCAATAGATGTAATTGCCGTATACAACTTGATTGACGTATTGACACGTCATTGCTTTAATACCTGCGTATAATATAGTGATGTAACTATTGATTAAGTTATTTTACGCTTGTCGCTCATGCACGTTACCAATTTGGGATTTATTTGTTAAAGTTTTTTATTAGGATATACTTCAAGAAATTTTCTGTTGACTCAACGTTAAGGCTGAGATGTGAGTAGCACTTTATTATTATAAATTTTTGGTAGACATATTTTAATATAGGTCGGCAACGATCGGTTCGATTTTTGTCAGCGATATCGATATAAAATATTAAATATAACAACGTTACAGTACTTATGTAATTAAAAATTCAAGCACATGTTTTTGTAATATCGGTTGATGGATCTTCACAATAATATGACGATTACTTTTGTAATTTATAAACTTAAGCATGAAGTTTAAATAGTATTTACACGTGCTTTTAGTGTCCTAATTGTTGTTTAATGACATCAAACCAAACCAAATGTTCATTGAATCCACGTCAAACTTGTATTCTCGTGTTTTGCCTGGTATGGGTAATAACTGGAATTGGTTAAAGACTTTTACAATTAGTATGTAAATTTGTCTGGGGACTTTTTTAATTATTACTCATGTTTTTTAGGGTGCCTACATGCGTATACAAAGTTTATCGAACCTCGTTACTTATAACTAGGTGATTCAGCGCATCACTAACCTAATCAACCTACTTATTCAACCCACAAACCATTCACTTGCAGTACAGATATAAAAACTCGATATATTCTTACCCACAGCGTACTCAATCCTTAATAAAACGTGCGCCACATAAGTTCAGCCGAATCTTTAGGGAACATTTGTTCAGTAAAATGCGTGACAAAATTGCGGGTAGGACGACGTTTTCGATCACTCTCGCCCCCAACACTTAGCCTTCCCTTTTTACCAATTTCAAGAGCTTTTTCACACATCAATCTCGTTGTACACGAGAGTAATATGATGTAAAAGCGTACTGCACGAAGTTCGGGATGCCGTGATTTTATTTGGATATTTAAAAAAGTTGGTCTTGTTTGATATTTTTAATGTGTTTCTTTATTATTATTAATAAATATGGACGAATCAAAGTCACGCGGTAGAATCATAGCATGCCTAAGTGGCAAACAATAGTCTCTAACCCCATGGGATAGAGCAGTAATTATTTAGTATACCTGTGATTGTAATTAATATTCTATTTTGTTTGTTTTTTGTGTCATGCGAGCGGAAGATGACATAGATAAAACTTATTTATCAATTCTCGTTCCCACTAATGTAACTATGTTTTACAAACAAAGAATTTTCTTATTTTCTTTGTTGTTAACATACCATAATTACCGAAATACCATCATTAGTTGTTGTGCACCAGTATATTATCTTATCTACCCCACCGCAGACATTATCCCGTGTAAGTTCGGGTCTATAGAAAAAGTTAGAGCAGAGATACGTGCGTGAATTGTTATCCGGATACAAACTCTTTACAACCAGTGAGATAATATAAGTCCACTGTACCATCAACCACTAATTTTCAAAATTATTCCTGGTTACTTTACTTCAGACAGCAGAATGTCAAACAAAACCTTAATGAAATTATGGACACTACAAAATTATGCATGGATTTAAATGTAAGGGTCTAAGGAGGATTTGAGTAGCTGACTAAAATATCTATTCATTCTAGAATTTCATTAGTATGAATTTTAATTCGTTTCTATAATTTTTATTAAAAAAAACATAATCCTACTAATCTTATAAATGCGAAAGTTAGTAAGTGTGGATGTATGTTTGTTACTCTTACCCGCAAAAACTACTGAACGGATATGGATGAAATTTAGAACACATATAGTTTATAACCTGGATTAACACATAGAATACTTTACTTAAGTCTACGCAGACGAGGTCGCGGGCAGCAACTAGTTATTTATAAATACCTAACCGTCGTATACTGATCGCTACTAAAATATTATATTGGGATCTCAAACAGCTGCTTAATAATTGTAATAAATTCAAGTCGTGTCGAAATGAAGCTGTGCTATATTTGAGTTACGTTTGACTAAAATCCATGTTAATAAGGACACGAATCCATCGGAAGAAACCTCATCTCTACGTAACAGGCGTCTGAGGAGCGTCGCTTGATTAGGCCGGGCTGCAAACGGCCGTGTGCGCTATAAACATTTTTGGGTAAATGGGTAAATGTAATATTGAGTCGTTTCGGTAATAGTGCGGACCGCAAAACGTTCGCTGGCGCAGTTAAGGCGGTATATACCAATTTACTTCATGTTAAGCGACAGATAAAGAAACATGTACGATGTTGTGGCTTTTGCGGGCATGGGCTTTTTCACATTGGCTTATCGGCCCTATATCGGTGACCGTCGCACAGTGTTTTAAGAAGACCATTTTTCGGACATCGCGTTTTTATTGCAAAAGCTGATATATAAAATCATTTAAATGCTATGAGTCGAATACCCATTTCTCTAGCATGTCTAGTTTCTGAGATATACATTTTTAAAAATAGTCAAATTTTCATCCGGATTTTTAGAAAAAAAAAATCTCTTAAACAAGGCCAGATACGTAATTATGATGTTCTGTGCATTGATGGTGTATGTTATGCTGCACCTTTTAAAGCATAAACGAATCTCGTAGCTTTGATAGCTTCCGAAATATACGCGTTTTTCGGTTTTTAGATTTTCTTATTTTTCTCGAGTATTCCGCCGTATTGGGAAAAGTTATTTATACACAAATGGTGTTCTTTACTTCTTCAACACACCACATAAATTTCACATCCCAACTCCATGGAATCTAGAAACCGCATTTTTTTTAAGTTTTATCCCGATTTTTTGTCGTTAGGGTTGTCACGCTCAAACATAATAATGGCCACAAAACTTAGGGCCGTGTTTACTGACTTACTAAATGGACTGTTCGAGTGGTAATCGATTGTTACCAGTATATATCAAGCAGTCGATTACTGTCCGGTCTGTGTTAGAGAACTCGGGCCTTAATGCTGTTGCTGACATCAAAGTGATATCGGGTCAGTGACGTTATCAACCAATGTGAAAAAGCCCAATCTAGACGTTTTATTAGGGTTCTGTTTTTTTTCCTTTGGAGGTACGCAAAGGAAAAAACGGAACCCTTATAGGATCACTTTGTTGTCCGTCTGTTTGCCTGTCTGTCTGTCAGTCTGTCTGTCAAGACCCTTTTACTCAGAAACGGATAGAGTTATCAAGTTGAAATTATTATTTATGAAGTAAATAACTTTTTGGGAAAGTGCTGGGATAGGCCTAATATGTCTTTCGAAAAGTTGTGACGAAGATCGCCAACCCACGCTGGGACATAGTGGTAGACTATGACCTGAATATACCTCGCATCAAGACATCCTTTATCTGTTACGGAGCACATTTTTTCTGTGTAAAAATATATATTTCGTGGCAATGAACTTTCGTCCTGAAAACATAACAATCTCAACGAAGACGCTTTGCTAAGCACAAGAGACTTGTTATATCAAAAGTCGTGAAATAATTCCATCAGCCTGAATACTGACGCGTTCATGTCTTTTGCGTCTAACGGCTTAACATTTCAATAGAACTTCATTTTCTGTAATATACGCAGAAAATATTAGAGAAAATAAGATTTAACATTCTTTCTCGCTATGAACGCATTAGTTATGTTTGGAAATGTTAAACCTAAGAAGATTTTGCTCTGAATGGAAAAAAATATAATAGAATGTTGTTGAAAACATGAGCTCTTTCCTTTAATTTTCCATATTATTTCATTATACCCAGAATTTTATACTTATTAGCGGTACTATTGAATGGGGTAGGTAATACAGTATTTTTTTCAAAATCGACAAGTTTGTTTCCTGGAAAGGTTATATTGATTTTCTAAAAATCCAATGATGCAATTTTAGATTTCATCAAAATGGGACCAGAGACTCCTTGGACTATTTTTCACTATTACTCATAGTTACATCCACGCCCATTTTAAAAAATCACTCAGTATTCACCTGAATTCTTTTTTCGAACGTTTAAAATAACCTACATGCGACATCCGCGTTGTTTCGATAGTTCGGATGCTATCTGATTTGCGGATCTAAATTGAATCCTCGAATGGGGTGCACATTCCATAAAATACCCTCGTGCCGGTATCTGAAGATCTTTATCTTTGAGAAGATCTCGGATTAAGGGCGTTTCGGAAAAATATCCCGTTTAAAAGAGATTTGTATGAGTATTGGTATTTAGGGTTTAGACGGACTTGAATACCAAAATGGCTAGCGATACAGATCGTTATTCTTTGAATATCTAAAAATTAAGTTTTTTTTTGTATTTCCTGTATTGTTCCTTTAATATTACTCACCTATCTTGTTAATGAATACAGCAACTATTTTTGGAATATTAGACAATTCCCAATTTTTTTTTGTAACTACAAAATGTTTAGCAAAAGACACGGAACGTAATGTTTTGAACTTCGTAACCAATTTTGTTGTCATTTATTTATCAGTACCTACACGCATACAAAGGTAACACCCTATACACGGTTTTGGGGCTTCAGTTGAGGAGTACGTGGGTGCTTAAGTATCATTGATTTTCCTAGACTTTAACTAACTAACCGTCGAGTTATTTGCGCGACCTACTTTGCTAATAAAGTTAGTCTTGTTATTATGTCTAGCAGTTAGGCACTTGAGAATATATAATTAGTTTGCTAAGAATATTTAACAGAATAAATTAGTTTAAGTAGGACCCAGAAAATATAGCATTTGAACTTAACCAAATGTTGGTAAGCCATCATGTTTGATGAATGTAACGTAGCTAAAGGAACGTTCCACTAAAACCATCTATTAAATAAATAACCACGATGTCCCTTACTAACATTAGTGGTACGTTTTACGATTCAATTTCATAATAACTTAATAATTGTCAAAATTACAAACTTTTAATGTTTCACAACAGTAATAGCAGTGTAAGTAGTATGACGTCAAATTTTATTTTAATTTGTCACGTTTTAAAATATTTCTGTCTCACTCCTTACCTAGCAGAATAATAATACAGTTAGTTTATTCAAGTTTATTAGCTGTGCCAACAGCCTACATTCTCTTGGTCATGAGTAGTTACTTCAATTGCATCTGACTTCAAAAAACTCAAAAAAAATCACGCAGCCATCGTTAACTCCACAGCGAGCCCCAAATACCCGTGACGTCACCCTTGAATAATAAAAATAAATGATTGAAGTAAAAAGTCGCATCGCAGGCGGCGACATAGGGTACAGACTCCACCCCAACGATCATTTGTTACAGTCAGCGCGTAAGATGAAAGCCTCCGATACAAAACGTCTCGCTTCAGAGGTCGCCGGCCGAGCACGGATAGCGCAAAACTGGACACTGTTTTGTAACATAAAAGCAAAATAGTTATTTAGATAGAAAACTCCCCTGAATATTCGGATGCAAATCATACTTACTTGATTTTCGCGCACCATACAAGTAATTACAGACAACGCGACTTTACAAAGACAGCTCACTGGGTCTTAAAAAAATAATAGTGTTTGTGTATTCGTCCAAAATATACTTAAACGTATAATATAACATTACAAACAATGACTATAGTCTTGCCTACTCTTAAAAAATCTCACCTTTATAATAATTTCATCAAGTAGTTACCAACTTACAATTTTAAGCAAAGTTTAACGTGCTTAATAACAATAGCTTAGCAACTTACATCAAGTTCACAGGGACTGTAATATATTACTATTTCTCGATATTCAGGGGAGACATACAAAACACTAAGTGAATAATGATTATTACACTAATTCAATATGCACCATTTCGTTTATAAAAAAAGTTTTGTATTTGTCGCTAACAATTAAGTAGTTTTTCTAAATTATCTTCTGCAATCCATGATAAAACCATAAATGTGTTTATCCCGGAAATTTCTGGTCATTCATTCATTGTCTCTCCCTACTTTATCGGGATGTCGTCTCGATATCCGTTCTATTATATCGCAGATAAAAGTTTGATTTGATACTGTATCTCGCGGTCGCCACAAAAGACTTTATTTGCAACTTTACAGCAACTTTTCCTTTGATATAGAGAAGATTTCTATTTTATTACATGGGAAATAAATTAGATTAATTTGTGTTTTGAACACAAACACAATAATAATAAATGCAAACTTGATCAGCATGAGGCTCTAAAACCTTTTTCGTTTAAGAAAAATGAGATAAAGTTACAAAATAATTAATTTAAATAAAATTGCTAGCTGCAAAGGTACATTTTTCATACGAAAGCTTGTAAAAGCTTTGGTTACATTTCAACTTTAGTTTAAAAAATATATGTTACGAAATGTGTATAAAAATGACAATAAATTCTTAGCATTTTAAATAATAAAATAAAATCGCCAATGTATTTGTAGCCTATACATTCTAACAACCAAATGCATTGCTCGCATGACGACCGCTTAGCGCAGTGATACGAGCGTAGGCCGCTCGGCTAACTGCACATGGTGGTTGCGTGTTCGATTCCCGCCAGGGAAAATTTCTGTGATAATTAGCCAGGCATAATTTGTCCTCGTCTGAGTGTCACTGGGATCGCCCCCAGTCCATTGTACGGTACTCATAGTACAAGCGTTGCTTAGTTTGGGACCATACAGTCGGTGTGTCAGTGTGGCGATATTTATTTATTTTATTTACGATGCCAACCCGAAAGGGACTGGGACCGAGACCAATATCGGGTATCCTTATAAATGCTCACCACTTTCCAAAACAAAACAAAAAATACTCTGATTGTCTATTGCTTAGTACCTATGTCAGCACATGTTAGTTTCAGATTTGTTTATAATTTACTTTCAAATTACATTCATATTCAGAATTATCTGAATCATAATGATTGTTCAATATATACCAACAAGTGACGATAGATGAGTACTCTGAACACACATAAGTAGCTACTAAGATTTTATAAGCTGCAAGTCCGCCCGCCCCGGGCCGGTGATTGATGAGCCAAAACTTTCGAACTAAGAACTATGGAACAGGTATTACGCACACTTGATTAGAACATAACGTATGGGGGACGTGTTTTGAATTAACTCTGCTACGGAACTTTGAAGTTGCGAAGTTAGCCCTTGGAATATAGTAAAGACTAACCACAGTCTAAGTAGGTATGTATCGTACAGTCAGTTATCGCCTTTAATGTTTGAGCATAAGCCGACATAGTCGCGTGACGATTATTAGTGTAAGGATTATCACGCGTTATCAAAAATTACTTGCGAGTTATATTCAAGTAGGTAACATATTTTTTCATTGTTTATTAACCAAGACTACCTACTTCGCTTTTCATCTCGTGCATATAGGTACGTGTATTTTCCTATCTTGATTATAAATACGATGGCAACTTAATAAACATTCGAAGTATTTAGTCTCAGTCTAGGTACGCGTCGTGGGATGCACGTCTCAGGGAACATTTCCATCATAAGTTGAGCCCCTTTATTATAAACACCCGAAATAAAAAGACCTCAGTTTGGGCTGGTTATATTCCCTGAGAGGTGCAGGCAACTGTAACTATGTATACATTTCAAAATTCGAACACAACACATATGAAGTCGCGGGGAGAAGCTATTACTTTGTGTCTCTACATTTACGAACAGTGTTGCCAAAGTCACAAACCCATATATTAAATAAAATACTCCATGGGAGCATCGTATCGGATATGAGATCAACATTATTCCCTAGCTTTGTTAGCTAGTAGAGACCAAGTTTTATAGACATTGGCGAAAGGGGACGGAATGGAATCGAGTTTGTGGTATATATCTAAAATCGTTTTCTTTATTAAAGTTCAGGTTTTGTGATAGGTGCGTCGCCGGTGTCATTACGTTCCCCTAGGAAATAAGCAGAGGTGTCTGGTGGGGTCGGACGGGTCGCTATGCTCGCTAGGGAGTTCTTAACACCCTGTTTTATTATTTTCGTATTATTTCAGTGTACTTTTTTGGTTTGTTACAGTTTTATTGTTGTACCGAGAATATTTATTGTTCTGTCTAGGACAAAACACCTGCGTTTATTCATTAGAATTTTTCGTGGTGAGTCAGTAAATAGGTATATTAATTACTTATATTACGGTTAATAATTTTATAAACTCTAACAATTCTGAAAATGTTTCTTAATAATCCATCATTGAATACGTAAATGGATGAGTTCGTTATTTTTATAAACTAATAAAATGGAAATTAATATTATGCAATAATTAAATAAGTACTGGGTATTTTTAAGTATATTTACTTATATTATTCATCCTCAACGCAACATCTAGTTTTCATACAGCCCAACCAGATGCATCGTTACCACAAAAATCCTCGAGACCCACACTAAATATTCCCCCACTATAGAAATTCATTCATAACACGAAAGCCTTCATAAAGAATTTTAGGTTATTTTTCTCATTTCAAATTCTCCGTACGGCGAACGGAATCGTAAAAAGCGGATTATGGTCGGTGCGCCCGCGCGGCAGATAGAATTCGTGGGAATGAGCCGAGTCGGCAATATAGCTGCTTTATTTACTCCAGCCACTAAGCTGCATATAATGAAAACGCACTGTCGCGGGGCGTCAAACGTGGCGGGACAAGTAAAAATGTCTAGTCATCGTGGTGGGAATGGTTTTGATACTTGATCGCGATCAGAATATAAAATATTATTTTAGCGTGCAATAGAATATGATTTAAAGAAATTACTTTCACTGAAATTGACTACCAAATATCAAGATGTAAAATAACAAAAATTGCATTTCATAGAAGAGTACAAAATAACTATTTCCCCTTCAAGCACTTTTGGCTTCTTATTACTTTAACATGTTCCGGAACCCAAAAGTAGGGCATTAATGTGGCCATAAAGGCATACAAACACAGTAAAATTTATATAATGAAGCTGCGCTTATGACCACGTAACACGTATTACCGTGTTACGTAATGCATAATTCCCCACAGACATGCAACTGCAAGCACTCCACCTATTTAACTTCATGATAACGTGATTTGCAAGTACATTATTATGCTCAAATATGGAATAACAGTTTATGTTTATTGTTAACGGTGACGAAAATTGTAATTAGTATACTAAACTGCATTAATGTGGTAATAACATTACTGTAATTTGTAAGCGTTTTTTGGTGAATGTGCATTAGTATTATTGTGGCTAATCACGCATGAGAAGGGAGAATAAAATAACTTACTAGGTATATTCAAATTCTATTCAAATTCAAATCGTTTATTTTGTTACGGCTTACGGGGGCACTTACAAATTGTCAATTTTACATATTTTTTTCTTATATCTACAACCGGATCGGATCGGGACCGCGACTGAGAAGATCCAGCAAGAAACTCAGCGGGCTTGTCTTTTTACATTTGTTATATTTTTCAAAATCGCCAGTTGCTTATACTTAATCAAATTTAAATTACAAAGGGTAGTAAATATTAATGTAAATATAATAGCTGATATTGTAAGCAATAAGAATAAAACTATTGTTTTACAACGAATGCTTTACGATTATATCAAATTCTGATTAATTGTGTGTTGGTTCATTGGTGTTCTCGCTACCTCGATATAGCTTTGATCTAAATTGTCTGTTCATTTTTTTTTCTAAATTGAAAATTACTTATTTATTCCCCCACACGTCAAGTATCAAAACCATTCAGTGGCAGTGTACCAGCACCGCGCGGTTGCTTATCCGTACACGTCGCGCGACTTGTCACTTGTCGCACGCCACGTCGACTCCCCACTATTGCGACACTGAAACCCTATAGGGGTTTTCCTGTTCTTTATTCAGAGTGTCATCCTTCCAATAAGCTAATTGGGCGGAGTTGTGTCCGAGAATCACTATTCTTATTGTATTGTTTCGTATAAATAAATTCTTCACATCAATATTATTCTGTTTCTATTCCTTGACACAGGGGGTAGTTATTGTTTGAGGACTTTGTCTATGCGTGGAAAATTAACTCAAGATTGGTTGAAACTATTTCAATGCGTTTTTTATTACATCAATGCATGCTTATTTTATTTTCATAACTGAGGTATATAACGTCTTACTCTCTAAAATTATTCTTACTCTTAAATAAAGACAGACTGTTAAACGCTCATAAATATGTAGTCTTATTTTGAAAAGGAAAAAAAAATATGAAGTTAACTTAATTAATCGTATATATTACTGATAATATACCAGACATGCTGGCTACTGACTCGACGTCATAAATATATAAAGCGTTGTACTTACACCAAAATAATATACAAGTTTTGGCACGAAATCAGAAGTCAACGTCCTTTGTAGCATAAATATTTCTATTAACCTATATAAAACAGTGGTCTAGCATGAATTTCCATTTCCCATACACCCGAGAATTTTAGCAACACAAATAAGATATAACAAAACGCACAGACAGGCAATACAATTTTATATATAGCAATAAATCGTGTGTTCTTATTCCGACAAAGAGGTTCCAACTATCTGAGGCGTTCGACTCATATCGTTTGCAATAAAAATGTTTTATGTTACTGGCTAATAAATGACGTCGGCAAATTCTATAAGACAATATGGGAAGGCTGTGCATCCGTTTCTTTTATTTCCTCCCCTAATCATTGTTTCGGGTGAGGGGCGCCGAGCCGTCGCTTTCGACGCGACGGCAGCTCATACACCCTTGTTTTGTCAAAACCACAGTTATCTTACGTGTAATTGGAAACGGTCGCCAGACGATGCATAACATTTTATGGTTCTATGCGAATACGATTTGACTTCTCCCTCTTTAGCATAAGTACCTACTTACCTAGAATATTTTAGATAATGTGAAAAAGTCTTTGTTTTAATTTTAGGTATTTAACCTGGACCGTAAGGTTCAATTTGTTTTATATCAAGCTGTACCTACATTATTTGTACGTATGCATCATACAATATGAGTGCTACACCAGGTATTCTCTTCCCACGATGGCCCAAGACTACGTTACGGTCAGTGTTGTCATTGATATCCTCAATACAAATAAGGTTCATTATTGTGGTGACGTAGTCTTGGACCACGCACATGAACTGGCTTTAACGGGTAAGCAGAGCATGCCTGCTTTTATTGTGCGCATTGAAAAGTAAATGTAAAAAAGATAAATAATGGCAAATCCTCTGTTCAACTGATTAATATATCTACCGATCCTTCAAGCATTATGTTGACGATATATGTTATGTTCGTAAGCGTATACTAGTATAAACGTTTTGTGATTTCATAGCCCTACACCAAAGCTAAACATAAACCAAATCGCATGGCATACACAATCTCCATTCACTCAACGTTTTAGCGAGATTGTTTTCACTCTTTTACACACACTAAAGTTATTGTTCTGAGCCCACACCTCATTATTCAAAGTCATATATCGGAGAATGGGAGCGCTTTCTACGAATGGGATGGGGAGATATCCATTAAATATCGGTCCTCGTTTCTAATATCGTAGAGACGTTTTGATAGAGATGTATTAGTGCTATGCAAAATCATCACGTATTTTAACCCTTAGATGAATAATAATAATAATAATTTTAGCCCTTTTGATGTCCCACTCCTGGGCACGGGCCTCCCCTCAACACGAGGGGGATTCAGGCCATAATCCACCACGCTGGCCCAGTGCGGGTTGGCGGATTTCACACGTCTTTCGAAAATTGGTTAAATCTTCTAAGACATGCAGGTTTCCTCACGATGTTTTCCTTCACCGTAAGCAAGTGATAATCATATAGAAATTATGATTCGCACATAGATTTCGAAAAATCCAGAGCTTCGAGCCGGGGTTTGAACCCGAGACCTGGTAGCCCGCAAGACGCGTGCTTAACCAATCGGCTATCACTGCCCTTTTCGTAGAGACGTTTTGATAGAGATGTATTAGTACTATGCAATTTATCATCACGTATTTTAACCCTTAGATGCGTACATCCTACTAATGTTATAAATGCGAAAGTTTGTGAAAGAAAGTTTGTTACTATTTCAGGCAAAAACTACCCAACGGATTTGGATGAAATTTGGAACACAGATAGTTTATAACCGGGATTAACACATAGGATACTTTTCATCCCGATAATCCCGAAATTTTTGCCAAGTTAAATACTACGCGGACAAAGTCGCGGGCATAAACTAGTAAACAATAAACGTATCTATCTCAGTATGAATTCATCATAAACTAGCTGAGCCCACGACTTCGTCCGCGTGGAATTTAACTTAACAAAAACGCCCGCTCCCGCGTTCTGAGCCCGCGCGGCAGGACCCATTTTTTAATATTCTGTTTTCTAAAATAAAAGTAGTCTAAGTTACTGCTTCTAACATCAGTTATCTACCAGTGAAAGTCCCGTCAAAATCGGTCCAGCCGTTTCGGAGATACTCTTTGATTTCATGTGTTTTTATTTTTTTACGCGGAACCCTAATTGTTTTTCTCTAATTAAAGTAGCCTAAGTTACTCCCTATAACATGAGCTATCTGTCAGTGAAAGTCCCGTCAAAATCTGTCCAGCTGTTTCGGAGATTACCCGGAACAAACACACAGACAGACAGACAAAAACATTTTAAATCTCGTTTTTGCTATAGGTGTCGTATGTACTTTGATATGCATTTAGTGAAACGGTGTTATTTTGATATTACAAACAGACACTCCAATTTCATTTATTTGTATAGATGTAGTGCTGGTAGAGTTAAGCTGAAGCCAATTGTATAGGTGTCATATACGAGCTGGCTCTACCGCGGTAGTACAAACCTCTCACAGAAGATTGGCGTACAGTAGCTATTTATAGCTGCATTTTGCACGATAAGTGAAAGAGCCGGATGCTCGACTCTCTTCCTTCCTTCCCCTCTGTCCGCCCCCTTCGGATCGGTAACCTGCCAGCAATGCCCTTGGTATTGCAAGCATCTGTTAGTCACGGTAGCTGCTTAATATCAGGCGGATTGTACTCTCTAGTACTCGAGGCTAGTTGACCGACTGCACGATAAATTCAAAACTAAGTATTTAATAAACAGATAGTTTCTTTATTATGAATCACCGCTCGATATATACCTGCGAATATTTATATAAAAAAGTAATAACCAACATTTCATACGTGCCCGGATCCATATATCAGGTACGGAGTGATAAAAATTCAGTCCACATGTAGAAAAATCTCTCAGAAGGGAGATATCCAAGACTCCCCGTGTTTACTCATGGTGGTTAAGCTGCATCTAATGAAATCCCTGTCAGGATTTCCTTGCACCCATATCTTACTGCGACGTAAAGTTTTGGTACTGAACCGGATGCAAGGAAACACCGAAATATAAAATTACAATGTAAACAGGACAACAGCGCCATCTGTAACCATTTGGCAGAGTCCACTTGTTTGGCCGACATCGACGTTGAGTACATTACGAGCTGTACTGGGAACTGCCTTCGTACCATTTTATGATCAACACATGAGGAACACCCCCAGCTCCAGAAAAAGACGATGCTTACTAAAATCACATTAATTAAATGTATATCTATATAATATTTTTTTATGTACTTTGTGAATAAATAAATAAGAAAATTCTTTTTCATCTTAGTAGGGAAATTAGGAAGCGTGGGAGAAAAAGAATGAGAACTATATAGTTATATGAGGCATTTAAAAATAAATGGTTGTGTCGTAACATGTATTGCATAACTTCAATAGCTGTACCAACAATGAGAAAGTAAAATAAAATTTATTTTTACCCAAGTATCAAAACATACTTATCCCCTATATCAGAATAAACATAGACATTGAGTATTTCGTCGCTGCTGCGTTCTGTGTTCTATTTCGGGAAAATTCCGGACACGAAGACACTAATCTCCTTTATTCGATAAATATCAATTACCAATATTATCTTTCTCGTTCATATTCCACAAATAACTTGAGATTTCGGCGACAAGAATAAAAAGATAACGACTTAATTCAATCAGCGCGGCCAATTCGAATTTCGTACTTTTGTGAGGCTGAGGGTGCTTCCTAAGAAATCTTCAGGCGTAGCCAACTGTACATATCTTTGAATAAACCCCCTCTTCAATTGAACAATGGGACGGCTCAGCCTAGTGGACATATAACGCTTGACCAATTTTCTTTGTGCGAATGCCTACGATCACGGAATATCAAACGGGGTGCGCAGACAGCTGATTGAGCCGCCTTTTTTGCTGAAAAACCATTGATTTTAATCAATTCACTGAACAACATTACAGTGTTACAGACACTTTCGTGAAAATACTGAAATATTATGCGTGCATGTGACATATTTGAATTTGATGAAGCAATGCTTTTTTTATTGAAAGCATAAGAGATGTTTTGTTGGATAATCATTTTTATTTTTTGAAAGCATTTTGTGCACACTTGACACGTGAGTATAGGGTTAGATTGAATGGGGATGATAAAATAAACACTTAAAAATTGTGATTTCTTTAAGTGAGTACCTACCCCATTTTTTTAGTTACAATCATCAAATAAATTGACCCCAAGAAGCCATAATAAATAGATCTAAATGTATACATATTCGGGGGTTCATTTACAAATTTAACAAAGGTATTTTAATTTCAAGATTAATAAATAAAACTTGGAGCAATCAATTTTCCAGAAAAACAATCTGCCCGCTCGCAATGAAATAGACAGAGCACGGCGGCCTACTTCCCAAGAATTCGATAATTTATCACCTCAAATAGAAATAACCGGTTCGGTCGGAAGCGTCTAATTTCAAGCAGACTCGCGTGTATTTATTTCATTCGGCTTTGTTCTTCTGCCCGCGAATTAAGCTCGATCCGCGACTCGCCGAATGATTTATAAAAGCCACGCTCATCCCGGTTTATTTACGACTACCGTTCTACAGAATAATTACAGGGCCATGTAAACGTTTGCAAATGTAAAAAGGGATTACCCTTTAATGATTACGCTTGTAATTGCGCAAAGAAATAAGTTATGGCTGCGCGAGAGAGAATTTTATTTTAAGGAGCTTGAAGGAATATTTATTTTTTAACTTTACCAAGTGGCTGGGTTTTTGAAATTTTGGAATTTGAGATGATACCTTTAATCCTACTAATAATTATAAATGCGAAAGTTTGTGAGTGTGGATGTATGTTTGTTACTCTTTCACGCAAAAACTACTGAACGGATTTGGATGAAATTTGGAACGCAGATGGTTTATAACCTGGATTAACACATAGAATACTTTACTTAAGTCTACGTGGACGAACTCACGGGCAGAAACTAGTACATATAACATAAAATACCTACCTTTACTGAAAGTAAGTTGTTTTTAATTTCATTTTCATTTGTTTTTTTATATAAAAAACGTCTTAATGTAAAGCAGTTACCGTAGCCTATGGATGATTGTATTACCAAAGACATTGCTCGCATGATGCCGACCTAAAGGAGAATGGAACAAAGGGACAAAGGGAAAGGGAAGCGTGAGTTGGGCTTCCGGCTCTCTAACTCACCGTACGAGTTGCAGCTATAATGACTTCTTTATGTCGATCTTCTGTGAAAGGGTGGTACCCACAGATATAGATTTACATAGATAACGCAAGTATCACGATTTGTATTGAAACCAAGCGTGCCGAATTTTTAACGTCATTAGTGACGGGAAATCCAAACCGATTCAAAGACACCGATGCCGCCGATGCCCCTCTGCCCGCTACGATTCTCTCGAGTGATTATCTCGCTCATACTCGTATTGTTTATATCTGTAGTCGCGCGGACTGTAAGTTAGTTAGTGACCAACCTTGACGCTTGGTCGGGGTTTCGTACACGCGAAGTACATGCATTTGCGTTATCTATGTAAATCTATATCTGTGGTGGCACCACCCTGGTCGGACGAGCCCCTATATAAGATGTAGCCGATTAGCTATAGCATGTCTGTACCACCAATAAGGTATAATATTTATTTAAAATCAACATGAAACGTAAACCAATTTAATGTTTACTTTTTAAGCGAAAGCTCGCAGCGCCGAAAAATAAAATTTTCTACGCGCGTTAACAAAAACAAAGAGAGAGTGAAACCCTAACATTTCTGTTTATGTTTTCCACAAAAAGAGATAAAAAAACGTTAGGTAAAGTACCCAGTTGGCGGTATTCAGTGGAGCGGTAGGGTATTGTTGCCAGAATCGGGGTCCATTCACAGCGACGGGTAAACGGGAAAGCTTGAAAACATTTAAATTAGTCCATTGTGATTTATTATACTTGCCATCATTGGATAATGCGAGCCGTTTTGATGAAGGTCAGTCATGAAAAAGGTACGCTGAGTTTATTGCCGGAGTATCCTTGTACCTAGATTTTTTCATAAGCCTGGATTTTGGCTGAATAAATATTTTGTATTTTTTTAGTATAAGAAAATATCTGAATATTGAATGGATGTGACCAAAGTTATCGACATAGCTCAAAGAATTAGCTAGCTGAAGTGGCAGTGGGCTGGCCATATCTCACTAAGAACCGACAACCGCTGGGGTAAACGTGTTCTTGAGTGGAGACCTCGACTCGGCAAGCGTAGTGTAGGACGCCCTCCAACCAGGTGGGATGACGATCTGCGAAAGACTGCAGGCAGATGCTGTATGCGGCAAGCTGAAGACAGGGCGCTATGGCGCTCATTAGAGGAGGCCTATGTCCAGCAGTGGACAAGCATAGGCTGATGATGATGATGATGATGATGATGAATGGATGTGGTCTAGTGGACGATTACCTAGTAGAGCATTCTTCGTAAAACTTTTATTTACTTATTGTAGATAGTTATTTCGAAACCGCTTCCAGTAAAAAGTTAAAACCTACACTACCTAGTCTACCCACCTACTAAATATAATGCAAATAAAAAATTGTATTGAAATAATTTCCGTCGCGTTTTGCAATTCATAGCGGGCGTCGAGTGCATTAGCCGCAGTTCAGTGCGGTGCGGGCTTGTAATGGTATTTGCATTATAAATTTGTTCGTACATCTAATGGCTCCTGCGAGTGAGGGCAAACAAACAGATATTGGAAACACTTCCAGCATCCACGGATTTTGTAGGAAACTATTGTTGAGTATGCCCTGTTGCAAGCCACAGACCATTATATTTACTAAAATGTAATGGTGAATTGGCTCTCAGACCTTATTTTATAAAAAAAAAATTTGATACATTATGAACACCATCAGAATTAGGTATAATAAAATAAATATGTGTCAACAATGTACTAATAATAATAAATAAAATTAAATGTTCTTACAAAAAATGTTACTCAATGCATGAAACTTAAATGTACTAATCATCACAAACGTTTGTCTGAAGTGAATGTTAATTTTAATCATGTAGGCCAAACGTAGGTACTTTACCTATACCGCTTAAATATGTGCCAGTCTATAAAAAATGAAGTTAATATATCACTTATTGGATCGCTTATAAAATTACCAAAATATTTAGTGCAGAAATACTCTACAGACTATGTCTACAGAGTAGTAATAAGCCATTCGTAATTTAATTTCCTATTCATAGTGTAAAGTGAAGACCCGTGGTACGGACCTATTGTGCGGGAGTCTGTGTGACAGCATTTAGATTGGGTTATGACTCCATAATATAGCCATCAGGGCTAGGCTAGACTGAATATGGCATGGAAACTTCCATGGAAGATTTATTAGTGATGGTTGGACTATAGCTTGTCTAACCACTGATATGTAGATAATCACTACATAGTCTCGTAAAACAAAGTCGCTTCCCGCTGTCTGTCCCTATGTATGCTTAGATCTTTAAAACTACGCAACGGATTTTGACGCGGTTTTTTAATAGATAGAGTGATTCAAGAGGAATGTTAATACGTAGATGTAATACATGCATAATAAAGTAGAGGAACACTGATAAAAAATACCCGTGCGAAGCCGGGGCGGGTCGGTAGGAAATGATATAAAATTCATGAATATAATATAACTCGGTTACTTATAATTTTACAAGGTGATGCTGAAAAGCAAAAGTGATTACGTACAAAAATCAACATACCTCACGAAAATTTCTTAATTAATATAACAATGTTCACAGACATTCTAGTCGGTGGGTAAGCCACGCCATTTGCATGCCGTGGAATGCTGGCACAGTGCGGGCTGCGGTCTGCCCCTAACCCGCGGCCGTTTTACAAGTGGCTGGAACAGAATCCTCAGAATGTTGGATTGTACACATCGTAATAATCCTCGAGATGCTTGCTCGTTATGGACGATTATGGATCGTCCTTAACGATAGATCAGATCAGTAATTGGGAGTGTAGAGGGTTATGAGATGAGATTTGCAGAAATGGAGTTCGATGTTTATTTAAGAGACTTTATGTTTATGTTATCGCTAGTGGATTTCGCATGATATGTAGATTGTCCACCGCTTGGTGCAGTGGTCTGAGCGTAGGCCGCTCGGCTCACTGCATCGGGTGGTTGCTGGTTCGAATCCCGCGGGGGGTAAATTTCGGAAATGGCCTTTTCTTAATTTAACCAGGTCTGGGTGTCACTGGGATCGCCCCCTGTCCATTGTACGGTATGCATATTACAAGCGTTGCTTAGTTTGGGACCATACAGTTGGTGTGTCAGTCTGCCGATATTTATTTATATGGCAACAAAAAATGACTTACAGTATTAAATTAGACCACATAGTTTTATAGAAGTACCTACTTCCCTAAATAATATTTTATTAAGACCACGTAGTATTTATGCAATAGTAAAATATTCCATAACATTCTCAGAAAAGTCGTCACAGGCGTTGCGGTAACAAACCAATTAACTGCCTATTTACAAGTTAAACCACCAAGTGTACAGTAAAACTATTAAGTTCATAATTAAGATTAAATAATTAATTATTCAAGTTACCAAGTAAATCTTGCAAGTTCTCAAGATGCGTGTACTAATTAACGAAACGACTCTGAATGACAAATAGCTTCTAACACAGGCTAACCACTCTTTATAAGTTTTGCAACTCACGAAACACATTTACTAAACATATTTACTAAGAAGACAAATAAATTACATAGACCTCAGAACGTTCAAATGCTACTGAAAAATTAATGTAAAAAATATAACTTTTTTTGATAGGTTTTTGATAGGACCTTTTAGGATAGACTTACACTTAATAAGATGATAGGACGAAATAACATTTCTGAAGAAAAATCTCTGTAGGCTTTCATAACAAGCGCGTTACGTGCGAAACTTGTTAGGGTTCCGCAAAAAGTAAAAAATACACCGTCTGAGTACTTACAAGTGTTTGTAGCGAAAGAGCGCGGGTCATTAATGCACCCCTCCCGTACGCTCACATTCAGATACCCAAATGTTAAACCCTAATAAAACTAGGACAGTACGAGTATAACAACTCGGATCCACTTCTTCAGAAATACTGCGCGAAATTTGTAGAACTGACAACACAATGTAGATTCAAGCACTTCACTATAGCTAATTATAAATCGCATACTTGCTTAGCTTGAGTAGTTCGACTTTCTCACAGAAAATCGGCGTTAGTTATCCATTATAGCTGTGCTTTGTACGATGAGCGAGAGCCAAGTCAAGGCTTTAATTAGGCAACGATCGAGCAATGCCTTTGGTACAATATAAAACTGCTTAACGTCTGGCGGAACGTAGGTAAACTTTGTTTACGAATTTATTTATAAAAATACTAGCGACTCGCCCCGGCGTCGCACGGGCATTTTTATCAGAGTTTCTCTATAATGCATGTATTATACATAATTATAAACCTTCCTCTTGAATCACTCGATTTATAAAAAAAGCGGAAAGGGCCTTTGGTTTTATACTATGTATTGATGAAAGTATAGTTAGACTAACAGTCAGTTAGTCTACTTTCCTATGTATTTATATAACTCTGTCCTTCTCAGATGTGCATGAGATCGTGTGTAGTGCATTTGAACTGCTTCCCAAACGTCCAAAAATGTGTGACTTAGTGTGACTTGTTTAATTCAATTCAAATCGTTTATTTTGTTTAGGCCTACGGGGGCACTTACAAATTGTCAATTTTACATTTTTTTTTCTTATATCTACAACCGGATCGGAACGCGACCTCGACTGAGAAGATCCGGCAAGAAACTCAGCGGGCTTGTCTTTTTACATGTGATATTTTTGTTTTTTTTTTATCGCCAGTTGCTTATATTCAATAATTACAAATCGTAGTAGATATTAACATAAATATTATAATAGCTCCAGTGTGTTGCCTTTTGATAATCACTACAACAATAACTTAACTTACTGTTATTAAGATACTACATCACCGGTGCCCTAACATTCGGATAAGTAAGTAAAACAAGTTTATTTGATGTCTGCGTCAGTGGACGCATCATGACACTAGGGGACAGACGTGATAAAATACCTGGGGCACTTAAGGAACCCCACATTTGCGTGCCAGACCGAATTTAGAATCGTATGTTTTCCTTCGGAGGGGAATTCCGTATGCATTTTTGGATTCCATTAGCTTCGATGCAGTGTTTATGATTTTTTATGGCGGTTTAAAGTGTTTTTAAATTAGTTGCTCTAGTATACAATTTTACATTTTGAAAACCGGCGATTAGGCTTTTTTGAGGTGCGATCCGGAGTTTGAACTCATGACCTTGTGCCCGCAAGACGCGTGCTTAGCCAATCGCTAATACGGCTTTTTTCTATATTTTTCAAATAAATACATTTTAGTTATGTCTTACATTTTTGTGAAGTCAAGCATTTTATCTATATTGACTCTAATAAAATAAAGTATCGTCAAATCATCAATTATCAATTAAATTTCGATCTCATGATCTATACAAATAAATAAAATTGGAGTGTCTGTTTGTAATATCAAAATAACACCTTTTCACTAAATGCATATGAAAGTACATACGACAACTATAACACAAACGCGATTTTAAAAAAAATTGTCTGTCTGTCTGTGTGTTTGTTCCGGGTAATCTCCGAAACGGCTGGATCGATTTTGACGGGACTTTCACTGGTAGATAGCTGTTATTAAAAGCAGTACTTAGGCTTTGAAATAAAACAATACAAGAATACAAAATATATAATAGAATATAATTAGAAAACAATATAAGAAAACAGTACTTAGGCTACTTTTATTTTAGAATAACAAAATTTTAAAAAAATGGGTGCTGTCGCGCGGGCTCAGAACGCGGGAGCGTGCTTTTTTGCTAAGTTAAATTCCACGCGGACGAAGTCGCGGGCTCAGCTAGTATTTTATATAATTCAGAATCAATGCGTAACCAAATGAATTGCACTACGTAACAATAAAAGAGAATATTATTATTTATATCAGCTATTATAAGTACCTACCTACATTAACTAGGTAATTAGCATCATCATCATCATCAGCCGGAAGACGTCCACTGCTGAACATAGGCCTCCCCCATAGAACGCCACAAGGGACGGTTGCCCGCTATCTACATCCAACGGCTCCCCGCGACTCTCATCAGATCGTCGGTCCATATGGTCGGTAATTAGCATAAGTAAGTTCAATTTTGGGTTTTGTTTTTGAATATATCCTATTTAAATATTGCATGTTTTCTAACCTTTGTAGGTATGTAAAGTTCTAAAGAACCATAATTCATAACTTCTTTTAATAAGTGTACTAACTGCCTAAGTGCTGTCATTGCGCTTATTAAAAGTCGTAAACTACAAATTCAATACGACAGAGTGAAACACATGTTTCAAGAACTCAGTACAAAATACCTGTGCATTAACGAAAATACCCACACAATACCTATGTATAAGCGAGCTCGCGCGCTCTCGGCAAATGGATCGAGCGCTCGATAGCCTATTTCCATCCAAACTGAAACCTTTCTGCATAGAGACAATAGTTCTTGAAGCGGCAGTCACTTAAAACGTCCCACTTGCGGCCACAAAGGAACTTTTACGAATGCACTTTCCTTGCTATGTCTATGGCTGAGTCAATTGTTTGTTAGTGAAAAAGTGTAGCGCAGTCATTAGAATTTTAATGAGTAGTGATGTGCCGCTTCCGGGAATATAATATCATCCCATTGCGCCTTGGAATGGTGGGTACATTGTTAATAATTAGCAGGTGCGTAGAGATTGTGTTATTTTTTAAAATAAAAAATTGAGATTCCCTTTTGATTTAAAATTGCAAAAGAATAGCTTTATTAATCTTTAAACTAAATTTTACAAATACAATCGAAATTTTCAAATAGGTAGGTAAAGTATACCTATATGTCCCGGTTCTGCGGTAGTATTGGAAACCAATAGAAAACCGATTTTGTATTGTTAAAATAAAACCTAGCCTACATAGAATGCGCCATCGGAATAGGGTACACGAATTACATATTTTACACACGAGTGTTACGTCCCAATCACTTTTCAACGGACACGCGCTGCGGCCGCCAGATGGCGCTCCGAAATCCGCGGTAATCCCGAATTTATTATCTGTTTGCAACATTTCCGAGTTGGGATGCAATCCGACGTATTGCACGGATAGTATGAATGTGATCGAATTCACGCCGATACCGGTACTGAAGAGCGGCTTAAATCAACGCGTATAATGCGATACGAACAATCGCAACGATCTGCGAGCCAAAGCCGAAACTATGAATAATTTTCATAGACACTTTGATAATGGAGCAATATAGCGTAATAGCTTCATTTCAGCAAACGTTATCTATCGACAATAAATATTGCCAGTCGAACACACCAACTGTATGGTCCCAAACTAAGCAACGCTTGTACTATGGGTACCGTACAGTGGACTGGGGCGATCCCAGTGACACCCAGACCAGGGAAAATTACGAAAAGGCAATTTCCGAAATTTACCCCTACGGGAATCGAACCCGCACCCATCCGATGCACTGAGCCGAGCGACCTACCCCCGAACCACTGCGCCAAGCGGTCGTCGACAAAATTTATAAGAATGATTCTACATAATTATCGTGTTATTTGAACTGTGTTCGTAACTTTTACATTCATTTGCTTGATTTATCTATTACACCCTGGAATAGAACAGTGCAAATACATTGCCGAAGAGTAGAAAAAGTACAATCATATTACGTTACGCACAAGGAAACAAATAAACTTAAAAAAGTTGTTAGGTATGATAAAGATATTTATTAAATTTTATTTTTTGATTGCCTAGTAATAATTGTCTACCAGGTAATATGCGTGCAACTTGAGGGGGAAGAAACGCGGTGCCAGCCTTTAAGAGACCTGTAGACTTACTTGTAAGGAAAGACTACAGGAGGGAATTATTCCACAAGTTGCACGCGCGCGGAATAAAGGCTCAACTGGTTGTGCTATCAAGAGTGACTTTCGTGTGTCAAACTCAAAACTCAAAGGTTTTTATTCATGTATACCAACAAAGAACAACGAAAGTTTTTAAGGTATCTTTATAAAAAAATGTATGGGTATTATCCTTATTTATATCCTTCTATGTTCGTCTTGGGTATGGTGGGTGCTGATACCCTCGAGTTAAGGCGCAAGTGTACACTGATAGTTCACTTTTATCGGCTTCTTAATAGTAAGATTGACAATCCAGAGGCTTTGTCGCATTGTGGCCTGTCCGCACCGAATCAGTATACGCGACTGCGTGCGCGCCGTCTGTTGGCGGCACCTACAGTCAGAACATGTACCGCACAATATGCTCCTACAAGTCAAGCCATCTCTTTGCTCAACACTCTGATTGCTCAGCAGCCTAGTGTCGATATATTTCATACTAGACTAGGGGAATTCATACGTTGTTTTAAACAATTCTATGCCAATTTAAGTAATAACGTGTAAATTTTATAATTAGTATGTTTTAGCCAATTTTAATTAATGTATTAGATTTAATTTTAATTTATACTTAATGGATTTTAAAATGCAATTTATAATTTTATTTTACTTTGTAACATGACTCTCAGCACGTTTTGGGAAACTGTGAGTGCTGGAGTACTAAATAAATAAATAAATAAAGCATTTATGCATAGTCAGAATCTACCACCGGTTCGGAATGCTGCTTCCACTGAGAAGATCCGGCAAGAAACTCAATGGTTACTCTTTTCAATTAATAAAAGATAGTGCATATTCTCAGGAACAGCAACAGAATGTGAGCAGGCAACACCGTTGTCACTAAATAAGTAAATAGTAATAAAATCTTACTCAGATTTAGGTATTTCAATTAGAAAGCTAGTTTAGTGACCTCACTAGGATAGAATACGCACAGGTGTGCATATTCACACTTTACATCAATTTCAATGAAATGTTTACAAATGAAAATAATAATTAATTACACAAAGGAAAAGAGGATAATTGCTTTGGCGTGATGCCGTCCATGCTAAATAATGAATAGAGTTTAACAACAATGTTGTTAATGGGAAGGCGTGTGGACCAATCCCCGCAAGCAGCGCCCGCGCACGGGCATGACTTGAAAAGCGTCATCACTCTCCTCAACCATATAATAGAGGGGAGAGGGTGACCCGCACCACAAAGCCACCGCAAACAAGGACAATGACTGTGGTACTGGAGGAAGCAGAATTACATTTGACTGTTGTATATAGGCTATTGTCACACTAAACCATCACTTATCTGTTTACGCAATGCCCGTACAATGAAGTTCAAATGACCTGTTTGCGTGGTACGCAGATGGTTCGCAAATCCGCGGTAAGCCGGGACTTAGTGCGACGCTCGTGTAATCACGTCCCCTGAATTATCATCCGTTTTAAATACAAATACCCGCTTGTAATTTCGCTCTGTAATATGTCTACGTGGAATAATGACAACAATATACAAGTTTGGAATGATAAACAACTAGCTGACCCGACCGACGTTGTCTTGTCTTAACTTTGTTTTCCATAGGAACCTTCTCCTGACAATAATAAACATAACAAAAAAGAATTAGTGAAATCGTTCCATCCGTTCACGCGTGATGCGATGATCAAGGAAATAGAGATTCATTTTTGTATGTATATAGTCAGTATTCATACCTAGCCCGTCCTTTCCTTTTCCAATAACGATTATTTAGTTTATGTAGATTAAGCCCGGCTGTTTTGATTATTTAACAATCAAATAAACTAAATTACACTTGTTAGTGCCTATTGATTAAATGTTTGAACTCGTTCGTTTAGTACATACCGATAGAAGATTTTCATTTAAAATCAATGTTTTTCTGACATCTTTATTAAAAAATATGCACCGCTATTTTATGAGATGCATCTGCGATCAGTGTCGCTTATGCCCGATATTACCTAGGGAGACGGTGAACCAACACCTGAGACTGGAAAGGATTAAGTTGCATGCGACAGTACACCGAGCCACGAGCTTAGAGCTCCGACCTGAAGTGTATATTACATCCCACCAAAAATAGTTCCAGTGAAAATAAGGTTAGCGTACGCTGACACGCAGGCAGACATTATATTTTAAAATCCTAATTTCATGTTTCCCATCATCGTTATTGTATGTGAGACTCCTACTCACTAAAAACCTGATGGTGTTGGTGGACCACGGGAACGCGGTAATATTCTTCCGCAGATCACCGGCGGCTGTAGTACATCATCAGCTATTTTGACGAGGACCGCTTGCCGCAGTGGTTTGAGCGTAAGCCGCTTGCCCTCTCACAGAAGATCGGCGCTAAGCCGTTATTATAACTGCTTTTCGTAGGATAAGTGTGAGAAAAAGGTTTAGTATTGCAATCATCCATCTATAAGCTATGTTAACTGCTCAACATCGGGCCGGTCGGACGCTTATTTGCTGACTTTATTTTACTTATAAGGTAATACATAATGGGTATACTATTTTTTTCAAAACTTAACTTTGTAATTCTAAAACCATCAGCTTTAGAGGGAAATTGAAAAACAAAAGGTGTTATAGAAATACAGCTGTTGACCGATTTCACAAGTCTACAAAACCTTTAGTACTTCAACTGTCCCACAAAGCCGATAGTATATAATAAATACCCTTTTTGTTTCACCTAGTAGAAATACTCATTTCCAAATAAAATTAACACTAGCTGAACGGTAAAGTCAACGTCGTAATCGTGAGAAAATACCTGTGAATATCGCCAACCCGCACTAGGCCGGCGCGGTGAACTTACAATAAGTACTAAGTATAAGGAACGAGTGCGTAACGATTCAAAAACAGGTTTGAACATGAGCTCTCAATTATTTCGTTTCGGTCACGTTGTTTACTTTTCTTTTAAAACGTTCGGTCGACTTGCAAAAATGTAACAAAGGCAACTGAAAAGAAATGTCTTTTTAAATAAAACACGGAATTTTTCGGCCTCGAAACTTCGAGATTATTCCGGCTGAATAAAAAAAAGGTAGAAAAGATGAAAAGGAATTCAATTACTGTACGATGTTGAAATCTCTGTGATGTTTGCTTGTGGCAATGGAAAATATGAATGCATTACGTTCTAGCCCCCTGAAAGGTGTCTCACACACAAAGGTAAAGGAATTTTCTGACCCTCCGCCTGCACTACTCATGAATATTTTAGTGACGTTCCTACGATCCGAAAAGTGGTGAATATGCTATGAGATAATATCGTATGACGTATGTACTTACTTACCTTCTGAGTGAAATTTTATTGAGCACGTCCCTATTATATTATTCAGGTATTTTGCGTAGGTACGATTGATGTTATGAAACTGTTTCAATTCACCGATCACAAGATGTAAATAGAAAGAATACTTGTATTTTATGACATAACCTAGTGGATAGAGGGGCTCGTAACTGAGAAGTTCCGGGTGCCCATCCTGGCCGTTAAACTATTGATGTGGGCCCACTCTTAGCGCAAGCAGATTATTCTCAGATTACGCTTTTACGATGGTAAAGCCAAATCAGTTGGAAACAAGCTGTAGCCATCCAAGTATAGTTGATATGCGTAAAGTAACTATTACAGCTGTGTTTCGCACGATGAGTGAGAGAGCCGAAAGCCGGCTTTTGTCTTGGGACGTTAAGTTACTTAAGCAAGTTTCCGGGTAATTACGTTACATCTGCCTATTTAGATTTACATTTGCATGCGAATACAATTTGAATACGACCAGTCGAAATCGAATGTAATTATAAGGGTTGAGTGCAGGCGTGGAATTATGGAACTTGCTCACTAGATCCGTACCAGTAGCTGGTATTGGTAGACCGTTCCGCAACTACCGATTCATGACAATAATATTTTTTTAAAGTTTGATAGTTGTGTGTGGTGTTATTTGTCGCGTTTTATACGTGCCTGATAAATTCTCAGCACGACTATGATATGTGGTGAGCAAGGACCTTTATCGATGTCTGATCTTAAATAAGGGCAATGGTATATTGAACAAGAAATAAAAACTCGCATAGTGATAAGTAGCATAGTCCAATGAAAACTATGATGTTTGTTTTGACCATAAAATATATACAAAATTCACGACATGTTTACGGCGCATTGCGGCCACAGTAATCCACATAATTAGACATTTCCAGCTCAAAAATTGTTTCATAAATAAATGTTTAAACCCGGTGCGCTTGGATTTTTCTTCTTAATCCGTCGCAACGCAGGCTCTAAATATATTTTGTGGAAATTATTTCTAGGAGAATGAAACACCAGAATGCGATTATACAGCAATAAAATATTGTAGATAAGTATATCACTCATACAATAATAATATATTATAATCACGACTATAATTTTACCCGATATTTCCCTTCACCGAAATCTGACAAGTTGTAAAAAAAAGTTGTTGATGAAAAAAACTGTAGCGGATATTTAAAAAAATAGACAATGATGTGGATATCTGAATCAGTCTTAGGTATAAATCAGCGGACGATTAAAAATAGAACTCAAAGTTAAAATCGATTAATTCCTCGCATGAATTAGGTTGACATTTTCCCTCCCCATATTGTACGCCGCTTAATTATTCATCTCATTAGAGAACTCCGGCGTTCCTTTGTAGGTAGTTGGACGGAGTGCTCTGCCGATAGCCTAGTTCACCGCGCCCGGGAAGTTTGCAGAATATGTGTCGCGCAGAACTTAGTGCCTTCCAATTGAGACGCCGCCGCAAAAGGAATCGGGTGGGTATGCCAAAACATTGTTCTAGCAGAGAAATGCAGGAATATTAAAGTTTTATCGCTCGCAGCCAATTAGGAATAAACTTTGAAGCATAAGTTTTTGGAGGTCCTATTTTGTTTACCACTCTTAAGGTGTCTTAAGGTGAAGGCGCCTGTATAGCACGCGAAATTCATAATTTCCGAGTATTTTTATAGTTTATCCAAAATCTGAAAACATTTAAGACAACATTTGTGATTTGCGACAAACAGTATGCAGTGCGTTTATTAATAATAATAATTAATAATTATTAATATAATTATTTTACTCTTAATATTATCACGGTGGATATGATACTAGTTAATCACTAAAAATAGAAAAATTGCCAGATTATCTGGATAGCTGTCGTTCTTGAAATGTTTTAGAGTAAGTTGGATATATTAATAAATGCACTGCACACGGTCTTTGTCGCGAATTACAAAATGTGCCTTTTATTATTGCAAGATTTTGAAAATCATCTAAAAAACCTCAAAAAATTTTAACTTCGCGGGCTAGATGGGCGCTTTAGCCTTAAGGTCGAGAGTCGAATGCTCCACAATTTTACGTATCTTGGATATTTATTTGAAATTCACGCATTTGTACGTAGCGTATGCATGTGTCACCTTCACCGTAAGCAAGTGATAACCATATTGAAATTGTGATTCGACCCAGGACCGCGCCCACAAAACGTGTGCTTAACCAATCAGCTTTCATTGCTTTTTCAGCATTTATAAAACACAAAGTATTCGACACATCTATCGGTATTGGTAGTAAAAAATAAAAATACCGTCAAAAACAAATACCTAAAAAAAGTTCTCTTTTGAAAACGGAACGTTCCATGCAGCCTTCGATCAATTTGAACGGAGAGCATGTCAAAGTTCAGACGGGCATAACATATCGTCCGCCGGGGACGGACGGACGCGGGACGGACGCAGTGCGGATGCCGTGACGAGGGGGACGTCACTACCATCGCTGGGGTCCGGGATCCGGGGACCAAGTCTGTTAACCGCTCGCATCTCGCTCGACTTGCACTAGACTCGCAATTCATCAGTTATGACAGTGTTCCGTATTCCACTAGCCTATCGCCTGACATATTTCTACTAGAAATCTAGAAATCAGTCGACACGAGTGAGCGAGTGGTTAGTGGACTGGTGGTCAACAAACTTGGGCACCAGGGCCTTTTCGGTAATATTCAAACTTAGAACGTGTTACCGCAACCTGTATTTTTCTCAATGTGTATTGTTTACACAACTTGTAATGTGTTCGTTGATTATAAGGTTATCCAGATTTTATCATTATCGTTTGTAGATAACTAGATTTTTCTCTGGATTGATTTCTTTCGAGTGGATCTCGGAACAGAATTTATAAACAAACTTTCATCCCCTATTTCACCTCATCGATGATTTATTTATTAACGCTGCTATTTCAGTGAGAAGTATAATTTATTCAGGAAATCAATTGGATTTAGCTTCCGTAATTTTGAATTAAATTCACCTAATTATAACTGATTTAAATGCCCAAAGTAACAGAGACAAGTTCTCTTACTTGTAAGAAGGAGCTTTCTTTTCACTTTTACGTTAGTAAGTACTTACTTTATTAAAATGAACATGAAATGCAATATTTCAATATACAGTAGTGAATGACCTACTTTCTAGCATTTTCATTTAAATTGTGCCCATCGATAACAAGAAGCTTTTGACATTCAGTAAGTACACAGAATATTAATCATAAAACATTGAAAAGTGCACGTTCAAGCCCTTCGAATAACCCTTCGCGAAATCGCGAACCAATTTAGCGTGAAAGGGCGGGGAAGTCGACAGGTTAGGCGGGACAAAGGCAAACAAGTTCAATATCGTAGCGAAAGAACAACACTGAGTGTGCCCGTGACGTGACAAATGACGTGCAGGTGTCACGCGCGTGTTATCGGCACGCCGCAGCCGCGAGACGGCGTGATTGTGAATACACTATGATTAAAAACAAAATACGGTGATATTTATTTGCGAAATGTACGATATAAAAAATCTACTTGATAGTCACCTAAGTAAGTATATACTCGTTATATGTATCTGAGAACCGTATTCATAAATCGAGCTCAAGTCTGATTGCAATCTTGAGAGTGCTTTTGTCATTTTGTACTGGTAAGACATAATAATGACATTTCCAAGATCGGTCTCAGATTGCATATCTATTTATTAAGCCTTAATCCATTTATGATTCAAGAAATATTCTGATAAACATAAAATAAATAAATAAAAATAAAAAAGCCTGTATTTCCTTATCTTTAATTTCCATTTCAAATGTTGGTACTTGTTTGTTAGTGTTTAGTTCGTTATTAATGTTTTGCTTATGTCTAAATGTTAGTAAGAGTTAGTTTTTGTTATTAGATATGGACCCCTCCTCGGGTGAAGGCCTCCTCCAGTCCTTTCCACTCATCTCTGTCCTTGCCGATAGTTTGCCAGTCCTTTCCTATAAATTTGGTGATGTCGTCAGCCCATCGTTTTTTCGGTCTCCCTACCCTTCTTTTACCGATTGGCCCTTTCCACCTCGTAGTGTTGATTGTCCACCTGCTGTCTGTTAGTCTCGATACGTGACCAGCCCACTGCCATCTGATAAACATTATGTGTTATTAAATAACTTAATTTACATGGGAGCGTATGTACATAATAATAAAAATAAGCTTGAATCCCAACCAAAAGTTTATTCTTGACCACTATAGGTATTATGAAGTTTCCAACTTAAAAGAAGAAGTAAGTATTTAAGAACTCACATAGTTTTATCAGGCTGAAGATATCCGTTAAAAATTATTTGATGAAATGCAATATCATACAATTTCAATCGATCTTACAATAACAATAGTCTCAGTTCCAGGAATGTATCAGATGCACAAGTCGTGCAGGCATTGCAGTGCTAGGAAACCGCAGCCGCGGGGTAGTAAGGCAAAGTATGGACATGACTAGTTTAGTTAGTTTAGTTTTACTACTAAAATGCAGTGGATAGAAACATATCTAACTAAATAAATACCACCTATAAGATTGTTAATTGCAAAATTTCTCACAAATGATTCTTTTCGGGAGAGGGGAGGGGTTTGTACTCGTTCTTAAGTATTTTTTTATTATTTCTTAATAAGTCATAAAAAAAAGCAGTGATAGCCGATTGGTTAAGCACGCGTCTTGCGGGCTACCAGGTCTCGGGTTCAAACCCTGGCTCGAACCTCTGGATTTTTCGTAATCTATGTGCGAATCATAATTTCTATATGATTATCACTTGCTTACGGTAAAGGAAAACATCGTGATGAAACCTGCATGTCTTAGAAGATTTAACCAATTTTCGAAAGACATGTGAAATCCGCCAACCCGCACTGGGCCAGCGTGGTGGATTATGGCCTGAATCCCCCTCGTGTTGAGGGGAGGCCCGTGCCCAGTAGTGGGACGTCAAAAGGGCTAATATTATTATTATTATAAGTCATAACGACACTTTAGAATTATTAATAAATAAATAACAAGTAACACGAAAGCTAAAACGACTCAAAATGTTTTGCCTTAAGTAACGAATGGCGATTATTACTTGGTAGAGAGTTATTACTTTTGACATTATCTAATCTATATAATAAAATAAGAGACTTAAGTAATTGATTTCATATAAGAGCAAGTAATGAAGTAAGCATCTATAGATGTAACGGAGGCAAATTCCCAAAAACTTCTAAAGTTGTTTTCATTTCAAATACCACTTCATAGTATTGTATTCTATAAATGAAGCAAACAACACTCCCACAATTTATCTCTAAATAAGTCTAAACACGCTCCCAGAACTGTATCAGATATTATGTCTGTCCGAGATAGCGTGTTCCGCGGCCCGGGGCGAGCGTGACAAACGCGGGCGCGACTTTCCAAACGTCAAGCTTCTTATCATGAGATAGAGCTGAAATGAAGTATACTCGCAGCCTTGTTAAACTGTCTAAGGCGAAAACATATTTTGTGTAAACTGCGTGATACAGCGTGACACTGAGATGCTGGGTTATGTACGCCGGTGAATGTATAATTGTTGTGACATTATCTCGGGATTATTGGACGAGTTGGATCTGTTTCGATGTTAAACCGTTTGGTAATACGTGAAATGGAAGTTAGAGATATTTAATTAAGTACGTTTTAGATAGGTTAACAAGTGTAGGTAATACTTATTTATATTTATAATGTGAGTGCCTTATTTTAGTATCATATTATGTGTGATTTGTTATAATTTTCAATACCTACTTACTTACTGAATTTATTTTAAAGTGTTTAAGTAATTAGTAAACGTATTAAAATTATATTGATCCGAAGGACTAAGTGCTTACGTAGGTATATATTTTTTGTATTAGTTGGTAGTAGGTAAATTTAACATTTGTTCGGCCACAATCATAGCTGATTCCTATGATATAACTATCCCTATATCCTATTATATAGATAAATAATAAGTAATTTAAAAAAGCTATATACTAACAGTCTTATTCATAAAAAAAGCTTATAGAACGTTTAAAACGTTCATTAGTTAAATGCTCTATAGGCATTTAAAACATTCGATAAAATTGACTATTCATAAACGCTCTATAAACCTACTATAACTAAATATTGTTATAAGCAAATATGTTGCCAACGTTACGAATCGCCCGCAGATATTATGCGTCCACCTACTTAATATGGCTGCGCATAGACAATATTCCGAACTAAAATCATATTTTATTGTCTATAGTCCAATTTAAGGTCATCACCAAAGAGATTACAATACTACGTAAGAGTCATCACGTACAAGGTTCATAATATACGTCGTGGTAGATTTATTAAAGCGATAACGCTTTCTAAAGTCTTCGTCATCCAAAGAAAAAGGATCACTCCTGCTTTTGTATATATCTTTTTCGATGCGTATGGTTTACAAGGCATTCAATCGTTTGTTTCCATGGCGTCTAAGCTTTGTAAAGCTTGCATTATAATGATAAAATTAGTAAATACTAGTGTACTTAATATATTCTTATTAGAATTCAATTACTGCAAATTCTAATAATTGTTTACGAAACTTACTAGGTACCTAGTGATACAACTATACGCATCAAATGTCAGTTTCTTGATAATCAGCTGTCCAGAGTCAGAATCAGCTGTACCTTATAGCCCTGTTATAGTAGGGTCCTGCCTTCTATAACCTTATAACAGGTTTATAGAACTGATTAGTGCTAAAATGCTTTTATGAATACGACTTTTTGACAATCTTCCTATAACGAGTTTATCGAACACTTTATCTGTTTCATAACTTTTTATGAATAAGACTGTTAGTGTTTTAGAGTAATTTAAAGTTTATATTTCCGTGGAGATACGCGTGGCACGAAGACGCGTGTCACCGCCGGAATCTGTGGCCGTCATCCTACTAATATTATAAATGCGAAAGTTTGTGAGTGTGGATGTTTGTAACTCTTTCAGGCAAAAACTACTGAACGGATTTGGATGAAATTTGGAAAACAGATAGTTTATAATCGGGATTGACACATAGGATACTTTTTATCCCGATAATCCCGAAATTTTTGTTAACTTAAATACGACGCGGATGAATTACGCGGGCACAGGCTAGTCGGATATATTATGAACTTGAAATGGCTGTAAAGACACTTCAATTTCCTTTACTGCATTTACAACGCGGTAAGGAATCCTGCTCAATGTGAATTGTACATGAATCGAGGGAACGAGAAACAAATATGTACTTTTTACGAAACCAGTACATGCAATCTAATTATTTGGTGAACACATTATTAATATAGCGAGCTTTGAGACCTATTTCAAGCAAATATTAAACTAAAACAAATCACGTTCCCTCCTCTTTGAATGTTATCAGTTTGAGATAAAACTTTGCAGACGCCCGCGCCGGTACCGCAATGTAAGTACCTACGTTTCGTATAAATTAAATTCCTCGGAGTTGAAGGAATAGTCAAATCGGCGCAGCGTCGTGAAAGGCAGCCTGTGAAAGAATTTAACAGCATGAAATATATGTGTATTTCCTATATTTTTGATTGAATCTTACTTGCGTGATTTTATACTGTAAATTTTGAGGGTATTTTGATTTTTCATTAAGCTTTTTAAGTTTTTTGTTTGCGAGAGGTTAGTTACAATTGTATTTGTTTGAATAGTAGGTATTAAGCAAAGGTTGAATCTCTATTTCATGGAAATTAAAAATATTTTTTAAGTATAACATAGGCTTGAGTGTAGGCCACTTAGCTTACTGCACCTGAGACTTTTTTGAAAATAGTAATTTCATAATCTGCCTTGGTTTGGGTATAACTGTGTCTCACGCGTTGTTTGGGACCATACTGTTGGTGTCTTTCTCTGGCATATTTATTTATTATTTACTACATTATTAATTATTTTATTATGTGTTGGCACCTGCAACTAAGGTAATGTAATATTATAAAGGTTTAAACATAAATAAAAAATGAATATTCAATGTTCATACATCCAACCCGAGAGCCCATAAAATTGGTATCACAAAACGCGCCATAGCATTGTGGCGGTGTAAAATGTATGTTATTTCAAGTGTCGGCTGAAACCACGGTTTAACGATATCTCCCGTGGCCAACCCGCTATGTACCTATTGTTCACCATCCTGTAATAACACCGAACAAAATGTACAGCGCACGTGATTAACGCTTTTGTTTTAATATTATAGTTCTGTCTACAGTTTTGTTGCAGTTGTCCCAAATATTTCAACTGAAATTATGCTAGCTAAGCACTAAGTTAAGTACTTATTTTAATAATGTACCTACCATTTTTGCATGGCGCTTCAATATGTAAATGCTATAGATTATGTACTCTACTACAAAAACATTCATCTAATGGTGAGTGTTTACTAAAGCGTCATTCAAAATATTGTGCAGTATTTAAAGACGACCTTATTTAAAACAAAATTACTCTGAAAGTTGCTTGTAATTAATTATCAATACCTATAGTAGTTTTTTTATTTACGTTTTTGGCCATAGGTGGCCATATCAAGTTCATCAGAGACAGATAACGGGCGTCGGAGCCTTAGTCGGATAGATTTGTCTAAAATCTGTCAACTGTAACAATCTACAAAGCAAACAGCATACAAGACTATACGGAACACAAGCTAATACAAGCTCGTAAGATTCCGCTCACGTATGACGTAAGTAAGGGCGTCTTCGCACTGAGCGTGTGACACCTAGCGTTAGGTGCTGTGAAAAATGGTCCATTTCCCGCAACGGAGATAAATTTATCACCGCTCTGACTATTGCGACGAGCGTTACTCGCGTGTTAATATTCATTGTGGAACAACACCCTGACTTCGGCGGTTCTCATCTTGGGTTATGTGGCTGAGTTATCACAGTCGGCAAAGGCGTATTTTTTTTACAAAAATGTAAGATGATTATTATGGTGAGTCCATGGTTATCTGATATATGCAAGTGCTTAATAAAATTCCATAGCGATATAAATAATGTGCATTATTAAAATCAGACCTATAAAATCCTTCATTTAAAAATTTCATCATCATCTTTCACAATGTAAAAAATACCAAAAAAGAAACTTTAATTTTTCCATTCGCATTCCGTATGTGCCCTGTTTCACTATTAACTCGTTTTCTGATTTTATTTACCGTCGTCATTTAATTTGCCAAAAATGGTTCTCGTTGAAAATTTTAAACCGATGACAAAGGCAATGTACCGAAAATGTCACGCGACCGCAACGCCAAACCAATTAAGCGTATATCTGGATATAATTTGTCCCCACATGGGGGTGGGTGCAAACGGGGAAATATGACAAAAATGCAGGCACCAGACGACATTAATTCAATTGTCGCCGGTCAGAATGGATGAGCGGTAGACAGATCAACGTGAAATCTGATATTTCTCGGGGACGGACAATTTCCTTACGCGGCTAATGGATTGTGAGGGGTCGGCTTATGCGATTATTCATAATGCCACATGTCGAAAGTTTCACTGGCTACTATTTCCCTCAAGAATACTGACATTATCTGCTACACAACATCTTACTTGACGTTTGCTCGAACACAACTCAAAAAATGACAAATGACGTTGTCCCCAATATCGAAGTGGAAGTAGCGATTCAGTGTGTGGCCATAAGACAGTTTTACTTCAATATTAAAATAGAAACTAGATTGCACAACATTGTTGACATTTTGATATACGTGTGAACAGCTAATAGTAATTTCAATTTGCTTTATAAACCCCTGACAAAAAAGAGGGGTGTTATTAGTTTAACATGTGTATCTGTGTGTCTGTATGTGGCATTGTAGCACCCAAGCGGATAAAACGATTTCAATTTTGTTTTTTTGTTGTCGGTATTCTGATCGAGAGTGTTCTTAGCTTTGTTTCATGAAAGTCTGTTCAGCCGTTTGAAAATGATCAGCTCTTGTGTAGATTAAAAAGTCACCACATCGGGGGTTTTCTAAATATTCAATTTAAGTTATTATATTTTAATGACAATTCGAAAGTGTTACGTAACGGAATGGAACTTCACAGTGTCCAAAACACAACACTCAGCCTTCTCAACACTTATTAAAGGTCTAACATCTCTGGAGACACATAACAAATAATTGTTTACCCGTATCATCTTTAGTATGTTCATGACGCGTGAAAATTGGATTGTTCCTATTTAAAAGTTATTTTATACTAGCTGTGCCCGCGACTTCGTCCGCGTGGAAGTGTCTTTATATTTATTTATATCGAATCAACAGCCTAAAAAATAAGTTTCAAGCTTCTAGCTCTAAAAATTACGATACTTCCATACAACTTTTCACCCCCCATTTCAACCCGTTACTACCCTTTTTCGCATTAAAAAGTAGCCTATGTCCTTTTTCAGGCTCTAGACTATCTGTGTACCAAATTTCAATTAAATCGGTTCAGTAGTTTTGGTGTGAAAGCGCGACAGACAGACACACAGAGTTACTTTCGCATTTATAATATTAGTAAGGAGCAGATACGTTTTGAAGATTAACCTAAAAAATACGTGTGCATGTCGCTCTTCATATAAGAAATAATATAATTTATTTTGCATGTATTAATAAATCGATCACATGTCTGAGAGCAATGTCGGAAATGTTCTTCCTAAGTCATACCAGTATACTCGTAAAATGATATGTCAAAGGCGAACTTAAGCCCGCTCTCAAAACTTGAGAGAGTCAGTAGTATCTCATAATCTAATTAAAAATGCACCAGACTATCCATCAATACTTATATCTCACAAGCTGTGCCCCCCGACTTCGTCCGCGTAGTATTTAACGTAACAAAAATTTCGGGATTATCGGGATAAAAAGTATCCTATATGTTAATCCCGGTTATAAACTATCTGTGTTCCAAATTTCATCCAAATCCGTTAAGTAGTTTTTGCGTGAAGTAGTAACAAACATACATACATCCACACTCACAAACTTTCACATTTATAATATTAGTAGGATTACACAGTAATTTAATACTTATGTCACATGAATATAAAGTGATTATTTCGACGGCCACAGAGGGCCTATCGGCTGTCACAGGATCATGACTGCTCGTATTGGCACAGCATCCATTCCGCAAGTGTATCTGACATCCGGCGATGTCCCGTCCAGACCGGCCCCGCCGCGTGCAAATTGAGTTTTCTGCTTCCACGCATCACCCTGATTCCGATTGACAAGTGAACAAGTCCCTTAATTAATATTAACGCCTATTGAAGGATGAAGTTCATTTGGTGTTTAATTTTTATGTAGACCTTCATACATTATGATAGAGTATTTGGAATGAAAATTGGATTTTCTTTACTCAATAAATATCAAAATCTAAGAAAATCGTAGAGGCAACAGACTAGATATAATGTATGCATTCAATATGCTTGTTAGTATGTCACTGACATTAGTTACATTGTGTTTATCGGTGCTGGTTTAACTGTCTGAATGACCGCTTAACTTAATCTAAAACCTCTCAGGAGTTTACTAGTCTTGTTGATGGTCCTTAATATAACATCCGTAAATCCTGGAATAACAAAATACAGTGCAGATATGAAATTTACTTAGGACATGTTTGCATAGGCCGGAGTAAAAGCACAGGCTATTATTAAAGTAAGAAGGTTTGACGCCTTAATGCCTAGCAAACAAACAACGGAGGCAGGTACCTATTTCTCGAAACGTCACGCTGAACACGTCTTTGATTTTCCTGAGAAAAGACCTCGTATATACACCCGGATGTATATCGAACAATAGGTCTTATCCAATATGGTGTCTAGTGCTCCATCAATTGTTTGAAATTCCAGGCTATTTGTGTCAACTCACGTCTTAATTTTTTTTTTTATTACAAATATGTAACATTATCTTTATTATGAGAGAAATCTATTTGATCTTATTTTCCACAAATTTCGCTTTGAGCATTCTTGTAAGAATCTGGTAGGTAATTGATATTAAAACTTGTTGACCTTGCAAATTCAATTATATTCTGAAATTATTTTTTCGAAGCATCAAAGCAATGTATAAAACTCTGGGATGATATAAAACGATATCAAGGGAAAGATTCAATCGAAATATTCCGTTTTTAGTAGTAAAATTATTATAAACTAGCTGTGCCCGCGACTTCGTCCGCGTTGAATTTAACTTAACAAAATTTTATTTAACAAAAAATATTTGTCTAGTTCTCAGAGTTTACGGAAAGTATTCTTTAAAAGTAGCTCACGTTACTTCTTTTAACATAAGCTATCTGTCAGTGAAAGTCCCGTCAAAATCGGTCCGGCCAGTACTTTAAATAACAGAAGTGATAAAAGTATTTATTTTGATTTAAGGATTAATTTGTTAAGATTTGTTACTACCAAATGTACATCCTAATAATAAGTCGTAGTAGTATAATAGGTAATAAGATTCGGCCACCAGCTAGTTCAAAATAAATTATAAATTTTTATTGTATTTAAGGTTCACTGTTTTGGCTATAATGGCTTGCACATAAAAAAACACGAAAATCTCACAGCATCGCCCTCGTGGTTTTCGATAATTGCCCCACGGGAACATACTATCGGCATATAAAATATCCCATGTTTTGAATCCAGGTTTTGAACTATCTGTGTTCCAAATTTCATCCAAATCCGTTCAGTAGGATCGATAATTGTCCCAAGGAAACATACGGGATAAAAAGTATTCGGGATAAAAAGTGTCCCATGTTTTGATACAGGTTTTGAATTATCTGGTTTCCAAATTTCATCCAAATCCGTTCAGTAGGATCGATAATTGTCCCACGGGAACATACTATCGGGATAAAAAGTATTCCATGTTTTAATCCAGGTTTTGAGCTATCTGTGTTCCAAATTTCATCCAAATCCGTTCAGTAGGATCGATAATTGTCCCACGGGAGCATACGGGATAAAAAGTATTCGGGATAAAAATAATTCCATGTTATAATACAGGTTTTGAACTATCTGGTTTCCAAATTTCATCCAAATCCGTTCAGTAGGATCGATAATTGTCCCACGGGAACATACTATCGGGATAAAAAGTATCCCATGTTTTAATGCAGGTTTTGATATATATGTGTTCCAAATTTCATCCAAATCCGTTCAGTAGGATCAATAATTGTCTCACGGGAGCATACGGGATAAAAAGTAATCGGGATAAAATGTATCCCATGTTTTAATACAGGTTTTGAACTATATGTATTCCAAATTTCATCCAAATCCGTTCATTAGGATCGATAATTGTCCCACGGGAACATACGGGATAAAAAGTATTCGGGATAAAAAGTGTCCCATGTTTTGATACAGGTTTTAAACTATCTGGTTTCCAAATTTCATCCAAATCCGTTCAGTAGGATCGGTAATTGTCCCACGGGAACATACTATCGGGATAAAAAGTATCCCATGTTTTAATGCAGGTTTTGATATATCTGTGTTCCAAATTTCATCCAAATCCGTTCAGTAGGATCGATAATTGTCCCACGGGAGCATACGGGATAAAAAGTATTCAGGATAAAATGTATCCCATGTTTTAATACAGGTTTTGAACACTCTGGTTTCCAAATTTCATCCAAATCTGTTCAGTATGATCGATAATTGTCCCACGGGAACATACTATCGGGATAAAAAGTATCCCATGTTTCAGTGCAGGTTTTGAACTATCTGTGTTCCAAATTTCATCCAAATCCGTTCAGTAGGATCGATAATTGTCCCACGGGAGCATACGGGAAAAAAAGTATTCAGGATAAAATGTATCCCATGTTTTAATACAGGTTTTGAACACTCTGGTTCCCAAATTTCATCCAAATCTGTTCAGTATGATCGATAATTGTCCCACGGGAACATACTATCGGGATAAAAAGTATCCTATATGTTAATCCAGGTTATAAACTATCTGTGTTCCAAATTTCATCCAAATCCGTTCAGTAGGATCGATAATTGTCCCACGGGAGCATACGGGATAAAAAGTATTCGGGATAAAAATAATTCCATGTTATAATACAGGTTTTGAACTATCTGGTTTCCAAATTTCATCCAAATCCGTTCAGTAGGATCGATAATTGTCCCACGGGAACATACTATCGGGATAAAAAGTATCCCATGTTTTAATGCAGGTTTTGATATATATGTGTTCCAAATTTCATCCAAATCCGTTCAGTAGGATCAATAATTGTCTCACGGGAGCATACGGGATAAAAAGTAATCGGGATAAAATGTATCCCATGTTTTAATACAGGTTTTGAACTATATGTATTCCAAATTTCATCCAAATCCGTTCATTAGGATCGATAATTGTCCCACGGGAACATACGGGATAAAAAGTATTCGGGATAAAAAGTGTCCCATGTTTTGATACAGGTTTTAAACTATCTGGTTTCCAAATTCCATCCAAATCCGTTCAGTAGGATCGGTAATTGTCCCACGGGAACATACTATCGGGATAAAAAGTATCCCATGTTTTAATGCAGGTTTTGATATATCTGTGTTCCAAATTTCATCCAAATCCGTTCAGTAGGATCGATAATTGTCCCACGGGAGCATACGGGATAAAAAGTATTCAGGATAAAATGTATCCCATGTTTTAATACAGGTTTTGAACACTCTGGTTTCCAAATTTCATCCAAATCTGTTCAGTATGATCGATAATTGTCCCACGGGAACATACTATCGGGATAAAAAGTATCCCATGTTTCAGTGCAGGTTTTGAACTATCTGTGTTCCAAATTTCATCCAAATCCGTTCAGTAGGATCGATAATTGTCCCACGGGAGCATACGGGAAAAAAAGTATTCAGGATAAAATGTATCCCATGTTTTAATACAGGTTTTGAACACTCTGGTTCCCAAATTTCATCCAAATCTGTTCAGTATGATCGATAATTGTCCCACGGGAACATACTATCGGGATAAAAAGTATCCTATATGTTAATCCAGGTTATAAACTATCTGTGTTCCAAATTTCATCCAAATCCGTTCAGTAGGATCGATAATTGTCCCACGGGAGCATACGGGATAAAAAGTATTCGGGATAAAAATAATTCCATGTTATAATACAGGTTTTGAACTATCTGGTTTCCAAATTTCATCCAAATCCGTTCAGTAGGATCGATAATTGTCCCACGGGAACATACTATCGGGATAAAAAGTATCCCATGTTTTAATGCAGGTTTTGATATATATGTGTTCCAAATTTCATCCAAATCCGTTCAGTAGGATCAATAATTGTCTCACGGGAGCATACGGGATAAAAAGTAATCGGGATAAAATGTATCCCATGTTTTAATACAGGTTTTGAACTATATGTATTCCAAATTTCATCCAAATCCGTTCATTAGGATCGATAATTGTCCCACGGGAACATACGGGATAAAAAGTATTCGGGATAAAAAGTGTCCCATGTTTTGATACAGGTTTTAAACTATCTGGTTTCCAAATTCCATCCAAATCCGTTCAGTAGGATCGGTAATTGTCCCACGGGAACATACTATCGGGATAAAAAGTATCCCATGTTTTAATGCAGGTTTTGATATATCTGTGTTCCAAATTTCATCCAAATCCGTTCAGTAGGATCGATAATTGTCCCACGGGAGCATACGGGATAAAAAGTATTCAGGATAAAATGTATCCCATGTTTTAATACAGGTTTTGAACACTCTGGTTTCCAAATTTCATCCAAATCTGTTCAGTATGATCGATAATTGTCCCACGGGAACATACTATCGGGATAAAAAGTATCCCATGTTTCAGTGCAGGTTTTGAACTATCTGTGTTCCAAATTTCATCCAAATCCGTTCAGTAGGATCGATAATTGTCCCACGGGAGCATACGGGAAAAAAAGTATTCAGGATAAAATGTATCCCATGTTTTAATACAGGTTTTGAACACTCTGGTTCCCAAATTTCATCCAAATCTGTTCAGTATGATCGATAATTGTCCCACGGGAACATACTATCGGGATAAAAAGTATCCTATATGTTAATCCAGGTTATAAACTATCTGTGTTCCAAATTTCATCCAAATCCGTTCAGTAGTTTTTGCGTGAAGGAGTAACAAACATACATACATACATACATTCATACATACATCCACACTCACAAACTTTCGCATTTATAATATTAGTAGGATTCTGTTTTCAGACTGAAATAAATGGTGTATCTTCACAAACGTAAACAATTACATAACAGAGCAAATTGTGCGTCACATCTACGGTTAACGGTGCGGTTCGATCTCAAATCTGAGACCTATTTAGGAAACGTCATTCTTCTGACATACCAGTTCAAAATGATTATGTCATAAGCGTACTCAAGGCTGCACTCAGACGAATATAAATAATCTCAGAATAAATATAGAAAAATAGCCACATAGTCTATAAGGGCTAAAGTTACAGAATAAGGTTGACCGTCTTCACGGCTTTGTTATGAAGATTAAAAATACCTTGACAAATTACCAGACATATCAATTGGGAAACCTGAAAAATCATATTAAACCACATTTGTACAGGTTGCCCACACTCGCGCACATTTATGAACATTATAAAGACCAACTTTAAACATTAAAAAATCTGGGAAACAAAAGTTTTGGACGTATCCACTTTCCGCCAAAAAGTCCCTCTGATAATAATAAATAAATATCGCCAGACGAACACACCAACTGTATGGTCCCAAACTCAGCAACACTTGTACTATGGGTACCGTACAATGGACTGGGGGCGATCCCAGTGACACCTAGACCGCGGAAAATTACGAAAAGGCCATTCGAAATTTACCCCGACGGGAATCGAACCCGCAACCACCGCGATGCAGTGAGCCGAGCGGCCTACGCTCGAACCACTGTGCCAAACGGTTGTCAAATAATGTTGCTAAATCATCAGCAATGTTACTGAATTCTAACTCGATGCGAACTTTGATGGGACTGCTCGCTCCGATCAAATTAATACTCGGTGTAGATGTTTCGTTGACTTCATCAGAATTTTGATCATTAGTGAACGTAGTTCCTTGTTTACAGTTTTGCCTTAGTTTGGGTTCTGAATACGGTGTTTGGGAAATTCTATAGCAAAGCAATGTTAAGGAAATGTTAGACTAGAAAATTGGTATCTACTAGTAATACTGTGTGTGTGTCTCCATGGTTTACTTAATTAAATTAGTAACTTTATTTTTGTTTTGTTTAGTTTTGGAATACATCACAGTCAATAGTTCTGATCTGTAATCGATCGGAGGATGAGAAACGCTTGGCAAGGTCAGTCAGAGATGGGTGACCATTTAAGGTTAATTTGGACGAATCGTCTCCGTGCCTCAGAGAACACGTAAAGGCGTTATGCGCCTCATCTCTCTCCAGTCTTGTCGGACTATCAGACTTTTCTTATATAACCAAGTCGTAAAATAAGTGTATGACCCGCCTGATGTTAAGCTGTTACCGTAGCCTAGATGCTTGTAATGCCAAGAGCATTACCCGCACATTGCCAACTTGAAGGGGAATGGGATAGAGGAAGGGGAAAGGGGGAAAGTTGAGCGTCCGGCACCTTTACTGATAGTAAGAAACACTGCTAAGTACTTTACGCCAAACTTCTTTGATAGGGTTGTACTACCTACTACTTTATTTTTTTCACTTTATTTCTTTATTAATTTTTTTTTTTTTTTTCATTTTTTAATTTTTTTGTTTTAGTTTTTTATTTCTGGAGTTTACCGGGTTTATAGCTTATTGCTTTATAGAAAATACATTTATTTTTATATAATTTTTTACCACCTATTACTTTGATTTAGATTAGTTGTTTAGAATTTAACTGTTTAGTGGTGCATGCGGTGTTTACCTTTAAGTAACTGTTGCACTTGTACAAGTCTAATTATATTTATTTATTGTTTTATATGGTGTAAACCCGTGTTGGGGACCCAATAAATAAAAATAAAATAAAAAAATACCCCGTTCGAGCCAACCAGTACCAAGGTGAAACATAAAGGGTATACTTTTTTTTTCAAAACTTAACTTTGTAATTCTAAAACTATCAGCTTTGGAGGAAACTTGAAAAACAAAAGGTGTTATAGGAATACAGCTATTGACAGACTTCACAAGTCTACAAAACCTTTAGTACTTCAACTGACCCACAACGCCGATAGTTAGTGATTTACAAAGTTAAGTTGCAAAAAAAATAGTATACCCTTTTTGTTTCACCTAGTATATATAATCTGTAGTCAATTGGCAGTTTGGCTCTACCAACGGCAAAAGACAAGACTATGAGAGTGAGGGGAGTAAGGGAAGAGAGAGTTCATCTGTGTACTATAATATCTCCTGCCTAGATGGTTAGTCTTCGTTGTGATTGGTCACTGTGACCAAAATTATGTCAGGAGGACTATTATATATACTAGTTATGAGGAATTGACAAAATCAAAGATACAACCAACAATTTGAATGTAAGCAGAATGTTAAATCTATAATTATTAGATGTCTACGCACAACTGGCTCCGAAACCCTTCAAAGTTAATAAACTCAGTTGAATTAGTTTAAGGTAAATATTTACCAAACAGAAAATTATAAAGAGCCCGTCGAACTGCGTTCTTGTACATCTGAAGTTGATTTAAAAAAATGACGCGAATCACTCTACATAATATGATTCAGAATATGTTAGTAATCTGCATAATTAAAATAATTTTAAAATAAACCTGAAAATAGAACCTCGCATTGCACAGTCATAGTTATTTTAGCTTATCATTAATGAGTAATCATTAATGTTAAAAATGTATGGTATCTATTTTTAGTTGTTATCACAATGGCGTGGGCTATTATATTTAGTAACAAACACAGTCTACAGTGAACTCTATGTTTTCAATTTATCAATTCATTGATAAGATGTTCCTAAAATAATTATAACCATACATAGAGTTATAGTTTAAGATTTTATGAATACGACAATCTGCGTCCAAAATGAGAGGTAATCTGTAACACAAGCTTACCTATTTCAGACTAGACTCCTACAAAGGAGTTTAAATTGTGTTAGCTGTGGGTATTACTAAAGTTTAAACTTGTTTAAATAAATTTAAAAACCTATTTATGACTAATTTTAACAAAAGGTTTGTTGGGTTTGTTGAGTTTGGGATTTTATTTACTAACGCTGTTTGGTTCAGCGGGTCCCTCCCCCGGGAATCTTCATCTTCCAAGCGTGGCAGCGTGTATCAGAGCGGAGGCTAAGCCCGTGGTGAGGCGCCGCCCCCGCCCGCTGGCACGCGCTGCTGCGGGCCTGTGAGGCCACCGCCGGCCGCTTTATCAACCCCGCGAAGAGACTGACCATGAAGAGTCAAGGGCACTTAACTATACCCCCAGGAGAAATTTTGTATATTTTATCATGTTGTATCGTTTGAAGAAAAGTGCCCCTGACTAACAGGTCATATCACTCGCGGAAGCCGCGGCTAGTGGGTCGGTCGAAGAAGAAACCCAGGGGAAGACCGACGGTATAGCGCCGGTCCTCGTATTTATACTAACCACGCTGAAAACTTCACTTGCGTGATTCAGGATCGAAATTTTAATTCCATTTTTCTTCACAAATAAGTTATATCTTGGCGTAATGTTTACATATGCATATCAAGTTTTTTCTTGCCCATTGATTGGTTATGATATTTTATCTAGTTTATGTCAGAAATATGATGATTTTAACGAAAGTATTTTTGTAGACATACACTTTTGTCAGCCAATAGCAGCGCTTCATAGCCGGGGAAGTCCGATAAGGCATGTGAGTCAACCAGAATACTGAGCAACCGTTATACAACGATCACCTTTTTGCTTCATTAAATAGAGTTCACTATAGACTGTGTGTGCGTTTGTGGTAGCGTCCACGTCATTATGATAACAACTGAGTAGGACAATAGCTTGGTTCAGTAGTTTGAGCAAAGGCCGATCGGCTCACTACACCGGGTGTTCGCAGGTTCAATTTCCGTCTAATTTTAACTTCCTATTCGTCTGACTAACGATATTTGTAACTAAGGCTATAGTTAGATATGTTACTTTATTTTCAAATACAGTAGCTGTATGCAAGATTTTTATGCATTGTGATATATCAGTAAGATATGCAACGCCTCTATCAGTCATCCGAGGAACTAACAATGTACAATACTAATATGTTACATAGAGCCTTATGACAGGTGACTTTACTAAACGTTTAACCCGATAGTAGAGCTACATATACGTAAATCGATCCCAGCAATGGACCGACAGATAATTTGCACCGCCGTCTCAACTCAGCACGAGAAAATAACTCAATAAATCACTCAAGAATGGCTTCGAAATAGGTCGACACGACAATAAAGCTAGACTTGTATTTCCTTGCTGTTAATAGTTTAAACAAGACTAGTACAGAAGTAATCTTGTTAGCCAACAACCTGCGGAGGAAGGGCTCTAGCTGCGAAGTTAAGCCAATTCCCTTTACTTACAACGAAAGTTTCTCCACCGAATGTACCTACTGCTTGTTGGATTGGGCTGTGATAGTTTATTGGGTAAATTGAATGAATTTAGATTTTGAAATGTCGTGTTAAGTCTTTAACTAATTGACTAAATTGTTGATAATGAACACGTCAAAAAAGGTTATTTGCAGTTATTTGATCATTATGACGTAATCTCAGACTTTTTGTTACGTGTGTACTTACTTAGAAATCGTTTAATATGGATAGCGGTGACCTTTACTAATTTTATTTCTTTTGGTAATTAAATACGATTTAAAATGTATATATCAAAGGTACTAGCGATTCGCCCCGGCTTTTCTCTACTATCTATCAATTTTGCAAGCATCTTTGTTTTATGTCTTCTATTTAGAAAAGAGAAGGTACCTTGGTTCTAGACCCGTATTTTTAAATTGATATCTTGCAACAGTAATTAGTGATTATTTTACCACTTGCTCAGTGAATATTTTTAGAGAGGACCCCCAACTCGTAGTTTGAAGGACAGACGTCTGACCTCGTCTGCTTGCTATGCATTTAGCATAATTAATGTTGTTTGCATGTTAGTTTTACGAAATTAATATTGACTTTTTCATGCGAAAGTGTTTGCTTCCATACAAATTTAGAATAATTTTATAACTGATGGAAACTGATAGACTGATGGAATTTAGAAAATGGTTATACAAAAGCCATAATTGTAAATTAGTTGACATTTTTATGGATTTCAGGGTAAATCTACATTATAGGGGATGTTTCTGTTATTAAACGACCTACGACTAGGATATCGCTTGTTATGTGCAAAGCTATAATACAATAAACAAACGAGCTAAAAGGACACGAAAGTCAAAATGAGACAGGATTAATAACGTAGACTGGTTACTTTGTGTATATCAAAGCCTGAAATTGCCTGCGTTTAATTTACGAAGAGTATAATAAACCTTCCCTACGTAGATACAACTATGATATAATGAAAACGCCCGTTGTATTCAAATGAAGTAGGTAGTAGACGTGGCCTCGGGGCGAATGAGTGCCGTCTCGCCGCCCGCGACGCGTTGCCGCCCCGGTATCTGTGTGGCTTATTACAAACCATTGTTGCACTATACGTGTTCAAATGTTGGATGGTTTTCTCATGAAACATTGTTAATAACTTAAGCTTGTCACTTGCTAAACAAACAACTAAGTTAAAACATTTTATACCAATCCCTTAGTTATCTAGAAAACGTTTTAAGTGAAAAGTGGCTTTATGTACAGAATTTTGAAGTCCAAGCAGTGACAGCCGATTGGTTAAGCACGCGTCTTGCCACCGTGGCAAGACACGTGGGACGTCAAAAGAGCTAAATTATTATAATTATTTTATTCTATTCGAAGTCCTATTGATGACTTTGAGATAGCACGTACAATCAATACTGCCTCTTTAAACGTTCTCTACAAACACCTACATAAGAAACATACAGGCATTTAAACGCAAATAAAATGTTCAAAGCGGCCGTCACTCACCCACCCACTATAACAACATATTTCAGTGCTGTGAAACTTTTCAATTGGCATAAAGTTCCGCGTGCCGGGCGCCTGATCGAATTATTACCATGTTGCGGCTCCGACTGCTGCGTCGGATCACAATCGCTACCAAAACGACGTATCTGCATGACTGATGTGCCACTTACAACCTTTTTGACGCTAGCTCTAAACAAAGAGGGAGTAAGTGCAAACAAGATGTGCGCGCTTCATGCCTTCCTACTCGTCGAGTTGACAGTGATTACAGTTCGTGTACGAACTTCTTAATAAGCACAGCATTTGCATCTTCAACAGCGAAGCTCCTGTGAAATGTACACCAACTTTATTCAGCAAGTTTGCGATCGTGTGCCGCGGTCTTAAGAGTAAGCTGGTGTCGATGTGATAAATATGGGTTAGCACCGACTTTTATCGTTGTTTACCGCATTCATGAAACTTCGAACTCAATAAAAAGTATTTTCACTATTGTGTTGCAAAGAATAGAGTATACATTGAAAAATGACGATTCGAAACTCGTTGCGACAAAGAATTCACACCACTGAAACTAGTATCTTTGTTGCATTGAATGGTTATGCGATTGTGATGAGTCCGTAGTTATGAGTTTATGACCAAGAAGCGTCGTAAATTATAAATTTACTCAACTTCACTAGAAGTAGTTCTCAGAAATTCAATTGGATGCAACAGATTCTGTAAAAACATTCTGAAATTATTTTATGAGTTTATACTTAAGTATACCCTTGCTGTAAGTAAGTATACAGTTGAGTTCTGTTTAATTTATCCTATTGCTTCTAGCTAAGCACTTCTCAATAAATCTGTAAGCAAAGAAAGTATTGTTCAAATAATCGTACAACTAAGTATATGATCAACCTTTTAAAACTAAAATCGGACATTCTCCAATAAAAACTTTCAATGCTCTACAGTCCTCGCAAATAGCGATGTTAGTGCACTTTTGTGTGGTCGCGCTGAGAACAATCGCGTTCCTCCGCGGGGACACCGGCCATCAGTCACCCGAAGTGGCCACTAGTCTGCACAGACAAGAGGATTGCGGCACTCCATACACTTTTACTTTATGAATTTATAGTCCGCCACTATTCCCCTATCGTTTGTCATATTGCTGTCTAAATGAATTTAAATTTCGAACCCGAGAGCGCGGTTAGTTAAATGGTGAATCGATGGAAGCTGTTGATGCTTTTTTGTTTGTTAGTATTGTTTTAATTTTTTCATTACCACAGAGTTTTATTTTGACGAGATGGATTTTGTTTTATTTTTCAGTTTGAGATATACCTCTTCTGGTAGGGTTTTTTTTTATAAAATGGACTATATTCTGTACAAGTTAGCTTGATCGTTTTGACAGACGGGCTAGTGAAGGAAACAGAAAATATCTAGTCCAAAAAATAACGTTTTAAAACACTTGTAACTGTGACGAGATGGTGTGGGTGTATTATGTGTGAAATTATATATTGCACGAGACATATAAAACATTGGGTAGATAAGCGACAGTGGGTTAACATTCATAATAAGTACCTATTTAATATTACAGGGTTATTTTTGGATCTCCCGCCAAATTTAAATAGGTGGTTCAGACCATGAAACTAAACAACTTTTCCAAAGAAGCATGGGTCGAATGGGTGAAAAAAAAATCGACCCTCCCATAGAAAACTGCTCGATCACGTGGTCGATTTCGTATGGAAGGTCTGAATAACCAACCACTAGCCAAAGAGGCCCCAACCAAAAATACCCCCTTTCGTAACAATAACTTACTTAACAATGATCTTTAATAATGATTTTTTGTAATCGATATTTGTAACAGTTACTGCCTGTTATTCGTGTCCTATCCGTGCAACCGATGTAACATTATAAACCGTCTATTATTTTCGATGTTCCTATTTAAATTTTACTTTGAAGCAATAAAATGTCTTAAAATTTTCGGATAACGCTTGAATCTTTAGGGTACATGTATTTTTCTAATTTTTTTACAATTTTTAAAATCATTAAATACAGAAAATAATATGTTCGTCATTGCAAAGCTTAGACCTTTTAATCTATGTTGCAAAGTTATGTCGATCAGAATAAAATACATCTGTCAAAACGATCAAGCTAACTTGTACAGATAATAAGTTACCTGATACAACTCAGGTCTGAGCTAGCGCTAGCACCTTGACTCGATAAATTAGAACTAAGTATCCAAAAATATTAAAGTATCTTCTTAATATCGACCTTGAAGACCTTCCAAGACACAGTATCCTGACTATTACAAGCGCGAGTATGCTAGTCGAGCTCTTCCCTTGCATCATCAGTCTCACGAAGCATCCTCGCTCCTACGCGCTGACAAAGAGGATGGTTACATTCGTTCCACTGCGCCCCGCGAGCCACCGTGAGATATGATTTTCTTTATTGCACAACGCGGTCTCATTTGAAGTTTGTTTTTCAGTAGTTTGTTCGGCTGTTATTTCTAGCGGTGTAATAATGTGGGATTCTTTGAGACTATCAAATTGGATTGCGCTGAAAGTTTTCTTTGTGGGGAGTTTTGTAATTTCTGTTTGATATTACATTTAGGTTACGATGTCTTCTACAATACATTTCAAATTGTAATTCCCAATTGAATAATCGGCTAATAATGAACATTTGTACTGAAGATATCAATTAATGACAACCCTAACCCTTGACCTAATCTTCGGCTTTCGTGGTAAGACAATAACTTGCTTTAATCCATTGCTTTATACCATTTCAACTACCAAAAATGAGACCAGCATTATTCGAGGAAGTCGCCAATCGAAAAACCCAAAAAGACAATCCAATCATATCACAGTCGGTAAATTAAATAAACTAAGCAACGCATGTACTATATGTACCGTACTGGGGGCGATCCCATTGACAAATTACGAAAAATCCATTTCCGAAATTTGCCCCGGCGGGAGACGAACCCGCAACCGCCCGGTGCTGTGAGCCGAGCGGCCTTCGCGCTCAAACCACTGGGCTAAGCGGTCGTCAAATTACATACGGAAACATAAACACATAGCGCTAGCTAGGTTATTTGCACAGTGGGTTGGTGTCATCCCATTCGCATAGCAAATGTTCCAATTATCATAGCTAATGTTCCGAAGAGATGGGTGAACACGGTAACCGCAAAACGCAAGGAAACGCTCCCTTAACATACTCGCGGTGCTTTTTGTTTGACTGCATTAAGCTGAATTTACGATGAAATTAGAAGCGTCGGGAATGTAAGATGTGATATGGAAGTGGGTGAAGAAATTATAGGGGTTTTGTGTTTCAATTATTGTAAGTTGGCTCTTAATCCTTTGGCACTAAAGTGCATTTTAAAATCCTGCTAATACTCGTATTATAAATGTGAAAGTTTGTGAGTGTGGATGTTTGTATGTATGTTTGTTACTCCTTCACGCAAAAACTACTGAACGGATTTGAATGAAATTTGGAACACAGATAGTTTATAACCGGGATTAACATATAGGATACTTTTTATCCCGATAATCCCGAAATTTTTGTTACGTTAAAAACTACGCGGACGAAGTCCGTGGGCACAGCTAGTAAAATCATATTTTTTCCACAGCATATCTCAGGTTGAATGCAAATTTGCAAGAAATGTTACAAACATAACCTTCCAGATAATATGTGGGTCCAAGTTGCTCCTTATTACTATATAACTTACCAACATTAAACAAAATGTTTAAATCCTTTCTTTCCTTCTATAACTTTACCTTTCTTTCTATAACTTTATTCTCATTTTTGTAACAATACTCCAAAATATTAAGTTTCTATCAAAATCACTCCATTTTCAAGGTACCTCATTACCACATAATATCGTAATCAGTTCATAAAACAGCTGTTTTAACAGACCCATTCTCAGACCGGTTTATCTGAACCAAGACGCTGAATTAAGTTTAACTGCTTGCGAATAAAGATGTCCTTCAAGATAAAAATATCGAACGGGGAGGTAGAAATTTTCTAGTTTCCTTTGAAACGGTCTCAGCGACAGAGGGTTCGTCGGACGTCGGCGAGTGACAATAAAATTAGATAAGTACAGGATAGTCCCGATCCGGTCGGCGTCCGTCTTGCGGACGGAATCAATCGCAGTAAAACACGGTAAACCGAGACCCGAGGGCTGGCCGTTCGAAAACTTAAAACCATCGCAAACAAAACTTTAAAGCTTTACTACTTGGGAGTCAATTCTATTTTTGCAACGGCAAAGTTATCTTTGCCGATGTGTATATCAGTCCGCTTTTCTGTAATGACACGAAACGAGTGGACTTTGAACGAAACGGGGATATCAGAATGGATTACGGGAATCTCCCTGTGAATCGGTGGACGAAAAATGTACAGGATGCTTTTAAGTGCTGAGTTTTGCAATGCATTTTCTGCGTTTGAAATGAATGAAGTTTGAAAAAAATCTTTTATAAATTCGTGATCACCGGTCATTCTGTATCGGGAAACATAATGTTAATTAAAAACGAATGGAAGCGAAACGTTTAAAAAATACTAATCAATTTCGTTCTCGCTTTAAAACCGCCGAACAACACTAACCGTTTATATCTTTTCTGTGCATTCTCATTGTTTATCTAACAAGTAGCGTACATTTTTAACCCTACACTTATCAATCTTACTTCATAATCATAACAACCATTCTCATAAACAAACACCATTAAATACTAACTAAAAAGCATCAGCCAAAGCCATAACATAGCAGCACGTGTCGAAAAATGAAATTGATTTTACCCCCGCATCCGCTGGCGTGCCGTATCACCATGCTTCGAGTGGTAGGGGCGCGGCGTCGCTAATAACTGCCGGGAGAGCCGCCAGAGATGTTTATTTAATGGCGAACCCATAGAGTCTAATGGGGATTCGCACTCGTGTCCCGTATCTAGCATCGTCGCGTTGGTGCGGAGAAAATTATTTTTTGAGACCGGTTTCATGGGGTGAGCGATAAGAGGCATAAGAGCTGATTCTATGTGTTTTTCTTAAGTGAGACTGGCTTTCAGATAGCTTAAGATTTTCCTACTAAAACTCCATTATCGTTTTTATTATTAAGAAACTAGCTGTGCCCGCCCGCGACTTCAACGCGTGGAATTTAACTGAATAATTGTGTTAGTAAACAATGTTTTCTAAAATAAAAGTCTAAGCTAATGCTTATTACATCAGCTATGTGCCAGTGCAAGTCCCGTCCACATCGGTCTAGCCGTTTCGGAGATTACCCGGAACAAACATACAGACCGACAGTTTTTTTTATCGCCTTTTTATTGTTAGTACCGTATGTACTTGCATATGCATTTCGTGAAAAGATGTTATTTCGATATTACAAACAGACTCTCCATTTTAATTTATGTGTATAGACAAGACGATGGTAGAGCTAAGATGTAGAGAATTGACTACAGCGTGTTTATCAAAGACTACAGCTCATATACGAGTTGGCTGGACTGGAGTGGTAACACACTGAAGATAAGCTAAAGGTAGCTATTAGAGCTGCTTTTCGTACGATAAGTATATACAGGTTGAAACAGAAAGGGTACACTTTTTTCAAAACTTAACTTTGTAATTCTTAAACTATCAGCTTTGAAGGAAACTTGAAAAACAAAATGAAGCGTCAATAGCCTAGTGGTTAGAGGGGCCGTCCTCCTAGCTGAGAGGTTCCGGGTTCGATCCCCATCCTGGCCATTAAACTATTGACGTGAACCCACTCCTAGCACAAGCATTACCTTAGTTGGAGGGGCTAAAGGGAATACTAGTAATGTGATAAACACACATTACTAGATTTTTTTTAAAAAAAGGTTTTATAGGGATACAGCTGTTGACAGATTTCATAAGTCTACACAACTTCTAGTACTTCAACTGTCCCACAGAGCCGATAGTTTTAGATTTACAAAGTTAAAGTTGCATAAAAAATAGTATGCCCTTTTTATTTCACCTAGTATATAGAGAAGGTATAGAGACGGAACACCAACCTTCTCTCACTGCCCCCTTCCCATCAAGTCAGCTACGTGCTAGCGATGCCATTGTTACTGCAGGAATATGCAACTTTGTTATCCGATAGAATCAGCTCCACTAGCAATATGTCACTATACATTTAGAGTTCTCTCACATATTAAACTCAATCAATTTAACACCGGTATTAGGGCGGGAGCACACCATCATACGTTGCTATTATAGGTGCACATTCGGTTCTAAAACACGTCAGGTAACGCGTTTAAATCAAGCTAATGTGACGTATCTGGCGGCGGCCCGACCTACCCGCGTATTACGACGAATAACACCAGCGAACATTGTTAGCTTACGCCACGTATCTGAGTAATGTACCTACCTAACGCCGGTATTCATAAATAAATATCGCCAGACTGACACACTCAGTGTATGGTCCCAAACTAAGCAACGCTTGTTCTATGGGTGCGATCCCAGTGACACCCAGACCAAGGCAAATTACGAAATGGCCATTTCCGAAATTTGCCCTGGCAGGAATCGAACCCGCATCCACTATGTGCAGTGAACCGAGCAGCCTACGCTTGAACCACTGTGCCAGGCGGTCGTCTAAATACTTCAAGACCGCTTTCAGACTTGAGATAGGACCTAAGAGTTAGCTTGTGTATGGTATGGTAAAAACGATCGGTAAACATCGGTACACATTAAAGTAATTAAGAATAACAACGAGTAATTATACAATATACAAGCAATGGCTACAATGTATTTCAATTTTGCATCCAACATCAAAATCACCCAGCATCCCACACAAGTTTAAATGTGTCTCGAGTCTCGACACAGTCTAAACATTAAAACTAACGCGTCTAGATCCACGCGAATAATGTATAGGCACTCTACGTAGCGTATACTAAATGTGTTTGCAGCTTAATTCGCAAAGCGTATGGCCAGATTATCATTTGAATGTGCCCTCAGACGATTGTCGGATTTCGTGACAGTTGTACAATGGGGTGGTTGCCTGAAGCGAAATATTTTTACCGAATAAAGACCGGTGTTTCTACCTACACGGGGAAATTACGTTTTTATCACGAATCACATTTTATGTTTTCCTGTTATCTAACACGCTCGTTTGTATCAAGCCTTTTTGCGTGATCTTGTTATGTGGTTATCGATGCATTTCCGCTTACGGTTTGAGGTAATTTGTTTTTACAATGTTTGATTAGTTCTTGAATTTCAGTGATAAAGATGAGCTTTCTATGGTGAGATTTATGACCGCTGGCTCTTAAACAAAAAGGAAAAATGACTAATTAAAGAAGCATATTTTATAAAAAAAAAAGCTACTTACTATAAAAGATGGGATAATGAACCCATTGATCTCAGCTCCTAACGAACTTGATAATATAATTGTAATGTCATGAATGTACAAATCCATTTCATGAAATCTCGAATATCTGTCTCAAGTTCGCTATCAGAGTTGAGATCTTACATTCCTACTAACACACAACAATGGGAACCTCTAAATAACATTTAAAGGCGTGTACTTATCAGTATCTTCGCCCTAAAAAGTACTTTCGAAAAAAGATCCAAACTAATCAGCTAATGCAGTCGAATAATTAGCACTTTGTGGGCTATTCTATATGGTTATTACTTTATTGAGTGTGCACATCCTCCCTCGGGCTTAAAGACCCCAAGTTAGGAGACATTCGGTGACTTAGCGACGACCATCACGCGATGCGTTGGAATAACACAACATTCGAAGGTCTTAATCTGTTTGGGCGAGTGCTAAAACCTTTTAAATCCTGCCTTTTATTCGGTGGTCGAGCCATTCTAGAGCGATTTGACTACAGCTACAAGAATCACCCTTGCACAGAAGATCAGCGTAAATTATACTTTATAGCTGCGTCTACGTACACTACTCAGTGTCTTTCTCACTCGAAAACGACGGAAGCAGAACTAACTAATGCAATATTTCTTGGTAAAAAAAAACTCTACAAAATGTCTAATAGGTCGGTACTACTGAATTTTCGCACCTTAAAAATGTTGTTATCGAAGTAAATTTTCCGCGAGTCACGGTCAATCATTATAATGGTGCGAATAACCGGCGTCATTTCTTTACTTACCATAAAACAAACTGTGGAATGATAAAGCACGAAATATGGAAGAAGAAAATTAGATTTAAAAGCAATTAAATGACGCGGTGCTTTTAAAAATGAAAAATACCTGGCCCATCCGCCGACTGCGGTGGATACGAGCCATTTTGTCATTGCTTTTTGAATTAACATTTATCTGGCGGTTTGGGGTTCTGGACCAATAATGGATAAACGTACTTTGAAATAATTTCGGAGTCTGACTGCGAGGAATTTTAATTTGACGCAAAAATATTAAACAATAATAATATCGTGATCAGTTGAAAGGTGCTGATGATTATACATTATGTATAAAAATAAAAGAACAATAATGATTTACCTACTGTTTAACTTAAATAAACCTAAAAGTATATTAAAAAAATAAAACAATATATTATTATATATTTATTACTAGCTGTGCCCGCGACTTCGTCCGGGTGGAATAGGGTCTTTGAGTACCATTTTAAATTATTTAGACTAATTATTTTACACCCTTTAGGATAAAACTTTTACAAACTTTGAATGTCATTTTTATTTATATCGAATCAACAGCCTAACAAATAAGTTTCAAGCTTCTAGCTCTAAAAATTACGATACTTCGATAGAACTTTTCATCCCCCCTTTCAACCCCTTAAAACTCTTTTTTCGCATTAAAAATAAGCATATGTCCTTTCTCGGGCTCTAGACTATCTGTGTATAAAATTTCATTGAAATCGGTTCAGTAGTTTTGGCGTGAAAGAGCGACAGACAGACAGACAGACAGACAGACAGAGTTACTTTCGCATTTATAATATTAGTATGGATTACGCAGTATAAGCCTATACTAGTAGGTTTCACGTATATCGTCGGAAGCAGCAATTGTTTTTAGATACATGCAAATGAAATTGGAGCGGATCCTCGGGTGTGGCGTAATAATATCGTCGCTAAAGGTATGAGCGTAGAAAGAATCGCGGTGGAGGAATTGATTTTGTTTGTTGCCTAAGGCGAGGCGATGCGATGTTAAGATTACATATTAGAAGTCCGTATTAAAGTAGGAAAATTTAAAGTACCAAGTAAATATTCTTCCTACTTACTGTTTATCATTTACAAAATAATACTTATAATTAGCCCTCTTAATGTCAACTCCTGGTAACAGGCCTCCTTCTAGTGCAAAGGAGATGATAATGCACGGCTATGGCCTAGTGCGGGCTTACTACATTTGGTAACTGGTAATACGTTGACTATATATATCAGTTATTTCAGTCTAAAGCTACCTCTTTGGCTTCTTTTTGGACTTGAAACCATAATAAAATACTGATTAATTAAATTCTTTTCAGATTGAAATAAAACTATTTTACGGATTTTATCGCGTTTATTAACTTTATGTTCCCGACGTTTCGGTTGCTTTACAGCAGCCATGGTCACGGGGGGACTGAGGTGTTAGACGTCGACGACGACGAAATTAGGATGTTTTTTCATTACAATGGCCTCACGTATCATCCTTGGTCGGAATCGGTGTTCTTTTGCGAGGATCTGTGGTTTATCAAATCTGATATAATGGCGGGTGCGGGTTCTTTTCAGATTTCTTTCATAAACAGACATTTTTCTTTCTGACCTTCTGACCTTCAAATGATTTTTGTGGTATCGTCTTTCACCTACTGAACCCGGTAAACTAACATCAGTTTCACGCGTGTCTTATTATTTTATATGCCGACCATGTAACCAGTTTTACAAACGGAGGATATCTAACAAGATTTCATCATGTTTATATTAAAAAAAAACATGTATAAGAATACATAGCCTAGCCGTTATGTTATTACTTAGGAGTATGTAAACAAGGTACTAAGAAATCTTTCACTAAATTGAGTTATTTGAATCTTTGAAAAATGTAGTGAAATAAGAGTATTTACTCCAAATGTATTGAGCCTCATTTGTTTGACGTTGCGATTTTTTCACCAAACAACCCGACGCTCACGTGTCATGATAACAAAGTTATGGTAAACAGGCTCCTATCGATAGGATAAGTAAACCTGAACCTAACCCATTGTTTAACGTAACCTCTTTACCGTATGCAGCGCGCGTACAAACCGGGTTTATTCGGGATACCATCTCCTTGCTGACGAATCCATCAATAATGCTGAGCAATTTTGAGCTTTAACAGCTTTGAATAGCGACGTAAATTTGCCTAGGGACATCACGGTCGCCCCTCATCTGTCAGAGTCGACAGTTACCTTTTCAGATTGCAGGACTGTAATTTGGAATTTAGGATTTTTCGTCTGACACGTCATTGACCGAGCCAGTTGGGCATGGAGATAATCACTTATTGGGCTATATGCCTAAAATAGATTGAGTATGTTATAGATATAAAATATAGATATTATCACGCCTGTTTTTACAGAAATGGTAGGCAGAGATGCAATTGCAGTTATAGATACACATTTGGCTCGTGATACGGTAGGTTCCAGTGTACTGCACAGACCTCAGAATTGTGGTCTGTTAATTAATTACTTCTTAGAACTTAATCCTCAATAGAGATGCTATCAAATATTGAAATAATGGTTATGATTCATACTGCCTAGGAATATTGAATTTTCAAAAATCCAATTACACAGTGTTCAAACCCATCGAAGTCGGGCCTGGGACTGATTGAGTATTTGCTGCTATTCCTTAGAGTTTAGAATTTGGCCATTCACGCCCACTTGAAATTTTACCATGTATAGAGAAGAGATTGTAATAATGATACTTTTACAAAAATAAAACATCCCATATTTAATTCCTCAAAACTTTCAAAATGGCTATCGTTGGCTAGATAGATGAAATACAACCGGCTGCCTACAAAAGTCTGCGGTCGCCCAGCTCGCTTTACAAAATATATTACATTTTGATAATCTGTTATTTTCTTACGGCCTGACTGAAACCTCATTGATGGTAATGATTCGCAGTTATTGATAGATAAAAATCAATCATTATTATTGTTCGTTTAACACTTTTAATGGAAGCCATTGTTGTACGTGAATGTCATGAGACGTTGACTTTACAAGGGTATTGAAGGTTAGATTATGGTTAGAATGATAATTATTTATACATTTGTCAGTCCTAATCTATTTTGGAATCATACAGCTTGACTGATATTAATGCTTGAGACGAGAATCAGACGATGGATAGTTGCAGAAATTACAAAAAAATTGTTTATTTTATAACAAGAAATAGGAAGCTTTAAACTACTTTGTTTATTTCTTTTAAAATGCTATTGGAGTTTCTGGTAATATTATACTAGTAAGTCAAATGTTAAGTTCCTTGGGTGGCTGATTGGGTACAATTCTCTATAAAAAAAAATTACGTTTACCCCAGCGATTAGCGTAAAACATGCGTAAAATGTATGGTAGTATTGGTTGCAACTATGGTTGATAACATCGGCCAGTCGACAATTTTGAATTACAGCAACTATTTAGAATATAAAGCGACAGAATTCAACACAAGGAGCCGAGAATCCGTTGCCGCCTCCTGCTTGGCTAACTTCACGTAGGTGTCTACACTTGAGTACAAAAATATTCAGATTAAATAGGTACATTTTTAAATCAATAAACTATCTAGCAGTAGCATAGGCGATCTACAAATTTTAAAGACAAAAGCTAATATATCAATCAATCATGAATATTTAACCGATCGTTTAATGTCCTTTTCAAATTTGAAGAGCTTCTCTGTAACGGATTGATAGAGAGATAGAGCTTAAGTACCTAAACAAACCATTATCTTTTACCTTTTATTAAAAATATTGCAAAATATTTGTTTTCCTTTCTGACTGACCTAGACTCGACTCGACAGTACACGCCTGCAAAACCGCTGTCCACTTCATATTTTTGCACCAGAATTGCAAAATCAGCGAAACATCGACCAAGCCGCGCCTACGTCGCGCGTCGCCGTATGAACAATTTCTCATACAGATAAGATAATATTGTTCGCAGAAATCATGAATTATTCTGACATCGCCATAAAGCTTTATACAGGAGAATTTTAATATTACGGATCATTGTTGCACAAAAACTAGCCAAGAGGGAGGCTTCTATTGGGACTGTGTCCCTTTCTACTAGGGTAGGGAGATGGACACTGTTCCACGTGTTACAGTAAAATAAACATTAAAGATAAAGGTAGCGATTATAACACAGAAAGTAAGAAACAGGGGTAACATTGTAATGGGTTAGACACGTGATGAGAAGAATCAGAAGCATGCGACTGATGAATATGATAGGCACAGTGTGAGAGGAAGACCCAAGAAATGGTTGGATTTTATCAAGAGTGATATGAACGAGTTGGGAGTGGATGGGATGTGAAAGCGCGATGAATGGAAGAAAAAGACGTACTGCGCCGACCCCAGATAATGGGAAAAGGTAAAGCAGATCATAGGTCAATAAATTACAATCCGTGGTGCCTTACAACTGGTCTTCAATCAGCTGTAACAGTCTTGTTTATATGGCAATCAGCCCATACCAGCTATTTTTGTCTCTCACTTTGCACCGGACGGAAGTGGATTTTTTTTATCTTCCAACTCCTCCTATTATTTCTTTCGATTAAATTCGTGCGGGTTCCAAGACAATTTAACTTTTACCCGGGACTCGTCAAGGGTCAAACCTCGTCGTCATTATTGGTCACCATTATCGATCCTGGGTTACAGGAGTTACAGTGGTGGGAGTGTATGCGGGACCAGTCCCAATTAAAAATAAAACTATGCTGGTATATTAAGAAAAAGAAAACAAGTGTGCGATCCAGTTACGTAAGCATAGATCCATGGCCACCGCACAGTGAAGTGTAGAAATATTTTCTATGTTCTTAATCTTGGGAAGTAAGCGGATCACGTCGGGTTATTTGTGTTTGTTATGAGATCAGCGCCCGCGGCGCCTCCGCGCTGCAGTCTGCACGCGCCCTCACTATTGTGCAAATTGAACTATGTAGTTTGTTAGGTCGGTTGTACACTGGTTACGTAACACAGAGTAAGGCCGAGATAAATAGACGTTGCTAATCATTAGTCAAAAGTATAACCACGCAAAATCTAACTATGGCTAAGGAAAGCATTAGCTAAGTAGTAGGTTGGCTTTCCTCGAAAGTAACGTGCTAAGTACTGTCTATTTATGTGAACTGACGCGGCTAAGCAATTACTTTGGCTAAGCCTTGGCTAAGAAACGTCTATTTATCTCAGCCTAAGAGTTGGGAAATAAATTAGCATACGGCCTTCGAAATATAACAATTATTATAGGTACACTACTATAGCGGTATTTACTAAAGACATCGCTAATAATTAATTATTAAATACCTATGAGGTAACAAACTCCTTTACTTCTACTCATTAGTAGGTGTAGCCAAATACTAATCTTGGCATTAGTCTAAAAATGTCTTCCAAATAAAAGGTAGGTGATACCATAAAATATATAGCTTTATTTATTCTCATACTTTATAGCGTAACAATTTGTATTTCGAATGTAGAATATGGACGCTGTGTTCGAATGCCTGAAACAAATTGCCCCGCGTGAAGTGTACAAACAACTTTATGTCAGACTTAGTACCTGGTTGGAACATTACAGTAATTTATGTTCCAGTCTCTAGAGTAATGATAAAGCTAACAAGCCGCTGAATAGTAATGTGCGGCGGTAATCTGGATCTGGGTGACCGGCGCACGCCACTGCAAACTCTGTTACAATGCCAATATTGCGCTTTATTGCTCTAATAAAGCTTACTGGTGGCATGGATAATTTACAACTACGCACCTGTATTTATTCTGGGTTAGGCAGATGTGCATTGGATGAGAATTCAAAATTAAAAAAGAAAATTACAATGCCTTCAAAATGTACTTCTTAAATTTTCTACAATGAGAACGTAGGTACCGATTTTGTACACAACACTTTATCACTTCTACCCAGTAGAAAAAAAATCAACAGTAAAATATTTATGGCTTGTGTCTATGTAGGTGTAAGTTGTTTTGAATTAGGAATCATAAAATTATTTAGAATGCCGTTTTATTTAGAACTAGCTGTGCCCACGGACTTCGTCCGCGTAGTATTTAACGTAACAAAAATTTCGGGATTATCGGGATAAAAAGTATCCTATATGTTAATCCCGGTTATAAACTATCTGTGTTGCAAATTTCATCGAAATCCGTTCAGTAGTTTTTGCGTGAAGGAGTAACAAACATACATACATACATACATACATACATCCACCCACACTCACAAACTTTCACATTTATAATATTAGTAGGATATGTATACACTTTATATAATAGTAGTATTATTTTTAGCATTTAGCCGTGATCCACTTGAAATGACCGCTCATTACCTTTAGCTATTACGTTAGGCGCTTTTATTGCAGTTATAAGGAATCTAATAAGGCCTTAAGTCAATGGGTTTGAGGCCAAAATAAAAGAAAAAGCTGTGAACACGGGTTTTACTACGTTTAGAAGTCTGTGCATAACGTACATGATGACATACGTCATCAGTCATTATTGACGTCTCAATAATGACAGCTGATGGCGTTTCATTATCAAAAAATGTACCGTACATAGATACGGTACATATTTTATTGATAAATAATTAAAATTTAAAGTGTTTGTTATTTGTATAATATAACCTTAACTATTGTGAATACAAATAAAGCTGAAAAAAACTATTTTAATGCCGTCTTACACTATTAAACCTCAAATTGAATATTGATCCTGGATCAATAGAACAGATGTAAATATTTAAAGATAAAGAGAATTAACTCATCTCACAAGACATTGTTTGAATCCAATTCTTCAAAGGCTTATTTGCTTGGTGTCCTAAAACTCTTTTTTAGATTGCACAAAGGGCGGTGTGCAGTCAGGCTTTATATCGAAATGTAATCCCTACTTAGGATTTGTTTGGGATCAAAAAACGCCTTGAAGCGTACCTACTTAGTTTGCATGGCTTTTAGTCTTGTTTGATTCCATCCATCTAGACTTGCAGCTGTCTTGTTACGAAAGGATACATTATATCGAATAAATCCTCAAAGGTGTGTTTGAAACGGTCACTGTTATTACAATTTTAACTCACCAATTGTATCATAAAACGATAGTATTATAAACAGCAAAAATAAAACTAGAACAAAAAGAAATTACCTTTCTGAAATTACCTTAGCATGAGAATCGAAAAATTGCCCGTGTGGTGCCGGGAAAAAATGACACCACTCTATTTCTTCCACGCTATAAGCGACTAACGGAATTTAAACTAGAGAAGGGGCAGCAGCGTCTCCTGCGACCTGACCATAGTGACCAATCATAGTGGGATAAAATGTACGCTTAATGTATATACATCGTATGTTAGTGTATCTTCACTAGGTACCGAGATAATTCACATTTTAGTGGCGCCGCTGCACTGTATCACGCCTACAATTTAGCCTCTCGATGGTGTTTTTATTATAGGTACGTAGTTATGAACGAACGTATATCAGGTGTAAGGGTTTTTGTAATTTTGTACTGGTATGGACATACGAATGACTTTTCCAAGATCGGTCTCAGATTTGAGATCGATTTTATTAATACGAGCCTAAGATACATAATCATTGATTTAATTATCTGATTTGAATACTGAAGTTTTTTTCTTTTAATTAGATCGCTGGTTCTTTATAAACAATCGTTGTTACGGAAAAAGCCAGTAGGTACTTAAAAATAATTTGCGAGAAAAATATGTAGTAATGCGAGTATGTTATGTAAATGAGCGCCAGCATGGCATTCGCGGCACAAATGGCTGCTAACGCCAGTAATGGATTGGTGTGCAAATATGCAAATATAACAATTTCAACATTATTAAAACGTTCCGCAAAAGAAGGACCATTATTCCGTTTTTATATGTAGGGTTGAAAGCAATGACTAATGTCTTTATTCATTTAATATACTAAAAGAAACTACAATGTAATTTATTTAAAAAATATGACAACCATCCAGATTACAACAATTCAATTATCACAATGACCATTACTTTAACAATTTCACTGACAACGTTTAAATAACTTTGAGAATAACTATAAGGAAACCTTCCTATCACAATCAATACTTCCGTCGTGTCCGAGAATCAAGTGCAGAGTGGCTCGTCGGTCGTGTTGCGCGCTGTTTTATATATTTCACTCGGTGCGGTTAGGTGGGTAGGAGAATTATCCAACAATACTTATCCTGAAATAAAAAGGTATTTCGTTTGTATAATATAGGTATTTATATATTATATCTACCGTAGATGTTCTTGTTTTGTTAAAATTGCAGTCAGTGTCACATTTTACATGATTCTATATTTTTGAAACTTTACAAACAAAACCAATTGAAAATTATAAGATTAAATGCAATATCACTTCAAAAGGATACAATTTAATCAACCCAAAATTTAAACAGTCTGAATTTTCATATCAATTTCTGTGATAAAATATTCATAGCACAATACAACTAAAGTTATTAAATCAAAACTAAAAGTCAACTGCTCCCAATTAGCGGTGGCAGCCCTGTCGGCAACTGGCGTAAACACAAGTTGCTAACGAACCAAAGCGCTCCTGCACTAATTTGCAATTTCGATTGGTATACCCTGAATGTACCTGTATGCAGTCACACATAAAGTGAGGAAACAAAGATAAAGACATTAGGGGAAACCTTTTCCTATATTAGAAACAAGCCTATATGTATAATAATATCCATCTTCCATTTCATTTTCCATTCAAAAGCCTTTTTGCAAGGCAAAAAAACATTGAGTCACAAAGTATAGGTACCCAAGATTCAAATGACAATAAAATTGGAAGATTATTTTATTTTAACGCGTCGAGAGATCTTAAAAAATATGTAGGAATAGGTAAACGTAAGATTGCAATGGCGACACATTAACGACAATGAATGTCGTTGTCTTTATATTTTGAGTGCACCAATTAGGGATAACCTCACAAATCGGTGTCAATCTTTCGCAAGTGCAAAGGCAGGACCATAGATAAAAAAACTGTAGTACTAATATGTTTATAGGCGTTTATATTTTATAAACGTTGTGTATTGGCCTTCAATTATTAAAATTACTGTTGATGTTAAACAAAAATTACACATAATATACACATAATATAGTCAGCGACCTAAATGGTCCCCGATCGTATAAAAAACTATAAATAATTTGACTTATTTTATTTAAATCACGAAGAAAGTGCACACAAACTATTTCACAGTTATTTATTTATGTATATTTTATTCATAAGCCCGGTGCACACTGTAGGTTGTATTGATATAGTCGTAAAATCATCTTTATGTGGTGTGTAGAATATCTCCGCTCCCATAGGACTTTTGTCACAGTGTTGTTTTTACGATCTGAATGTTAAATCCAGTTGAGGTGCGTTCGGTGTTTCAGAGAAAATGCGTTTAAGATGGAATAAACATTTTTGAGATTCGAACATGGCTTAGTTTTATTTATGTAGTATAAAGATTGAGATACAATGGGTGGTCGGGATAGTAATTGTTTTTTTTTAAAAATAGAATAAGTTGGCTGACAAGCTTCTAATGTTAAGCAGTTACTTTCCTACTGATATTATAAATGCATAAGTTTGTGAGAAATTTGGAACACAGATAGTTTATAACCTTTTTTTTTTTTTTTCGCTGGAAATTCGGTTACGCATTCCGTCTGGGCTCGGGAGAACCCAGACGGATATGTGGGACTCCTGGACGACTGTCCAGCCTACCCACTAAAACCCAGCGGTCTGACCTCGCCGCTGAAATACAAAGCGCCACAGGATCTTCGTCAACGGTGACGCCCCAGCGGCTGGCCTGGCAGTGAGCACAAGGCCGCAGACATCAAGACGGGTGAGATACCCCCGTCCGTCCAGGGACTTGGCTTGTCCATGGGGCCCCCCGACCCCTTAGCCTTAGTTTATAACCTGGATTAACACATAGAATACTTTACTTAATTCTACGCGGACAAAGTACTACATTGCTCGCACGTTTCCAACCTAAAGAGGACTAGGACACAGGGGAAAAGAGGGAGATAGGTCTTCTATATTTATCTGCCATAACACGAAACGCGGATATAATATTATCTACTTTACACCGATGATCTTCTGTGAGGGGGTGGTACCACTCATGCGATGTAGTCATTAGTACCTTGGCTCTACCACTTTAAATTAAATTAAATTTAATGTATCACGTGACAATAATAACGTGATACATTTTCAATATTCCACTAAGTATCAAATTGTTTATTTGCTCCAACTGAAAACAAATGACCTGATAATATTCTCTAAAATTGTTTTTTTTTTAATATGATTTTCTAACAAACATAATGTTTAAGAGCACTTTTAATTTTAAGAGGCAAATCAATGATTACTGAACTTTGACTAGGCACTAAAACTTTTAAAAGCCTGAAATAAAATATCAATATTTTTATATTCGCTATAAAATTTCGCTAGTCACTCAGTCGTTTTTCACGTTTAACAATATTTCAGTTTGGACGTCACACGAACACAGCCGTTTTATTTTATTGACGATGCACGATTGAATGACGACGCTTTATTTTATATAGATTTAATTCTGTTTCGATACGAGGCAATACTGTATTACAGGATTTTTCAAAAGCCATAAAAATTAGACCAATTGAACTTCGAACCCTTTTTCAATAAAAAAACACAAGAATTATGCATTTTTTTTGCTAACTCCTGAATATTGATGGCTGCTACTTTTAAATGCAGATTACACTGTTTTGTAGTCCGTTGAATGTGTTATAATGCCGGAACATGATAGTAGCACACTATCCAAACAGTAACGAAGAAAATATTATACCTGTGTACGAATAGTCTGTCATCACTCAGCAACTACCTACATAATATACGTATGTGTCTAAATTATTATTTTAGAATTTTTATACGTCCTGTAGAAATTGGTCATAGCTTATAAAAAAAACCTGGTATATACTTTGTATGATATTATGTAAAATATAGTTTCAAATTATAATAATGAAATGACTAGAAATGAGAATCCCAATGTATCAATCCTCAATTTAACACCAATGATCTGAAGCAAACGGTGATGATAAATCTAATAACGTTACTACAATAACCGTTGTTGACAACGGTGGCATAGTTCATCGATTAGCAGAAGCGCTGCGACCTGCGATACTGTTAATTAAAATCCAATATTGTCTAACCAAAATTGATTGCCAGAAACCACGCTCGGTACATCGACTTAATCTTCCTTTATTATGGTTACCCGAGGAGCGTTTCAGAAAATACTGTAGGCAAAGTTGTTTAAATTAAATTTCGGTCAGTGTCTTGGTTGAATTTGTTTGATCAGGTGTTTTGATGCTCTTTTTTTAATTATAATAATATTAATAATAATATATTTTTTTTTAATAATAAGTTGTCTCTAAAGGTTGCAGTCAGCTCTCATAATAGTATTACACTGTGCTATGAGTGCTGAATTAATTAATTGTTTATGATTTCATTGGAAATATTATACAATGTGCCCCAATACTATTTAGCATTACACAGGGGGTTAGACAGGCTATTATTTATCAATACAATTTAAATAAGTCTGTGTGTAATCAAACCCAAAATTTACTGAACGTAAATTAACACAAATTACTGACAAGGATCAAAAATCAATTTAAGAAAAGTTAACATTTTTCACCATTAAAAAAACATTTATCAACGCGTTTTCGGATAATAAAATCCAATTTTGGATTTCTATTAATCGGCAACAATCGCAGTCGAACGGCCAATTGTTCTTCGATATCGTCCGCGCTGAATCGGCTCGATACCGTCGACACTGGACAGCAAATTAATTCACCAGACAATGGCCGCCATGACGTCGATGCCGTGTTTGTCCAGACAATAACAAATTATTCATACTCGTGATGGAATGTAAACAGAATATGATTGGCTATTAGCATGTGGGGCGCCGAGGCCTCGCTGACACTCCCGGGACGGAGGGACCGAGGGATCATCTCCCTTAGCTATTAACAAGTCGCCGGTAGCCGCATCCAACTTTGTCCGTAACGTATTCGGAACTTAATTTAATTAATTACGAACCCTCACATAGTGGTCCATTTCGCTAAATATTATTTTCAAGTTAAGGGTCCCTACCAGGAGATCAAAAGAACGTAGGAATAACTCATCGAGTTTTGAAGAAGAAAGCGTAATTAAATTCTATGTTGTTAAGGATGGACTGGGACAGCTACTAATGACTTATTATCCTAATTATTTTAGAAAATCTAAAATATCACATTTCGATAGAAGCCTCTTGTTTCATAAGGGTACGGACTGTACACTTCTGCAGTCATAGTTTGACGACCGCTTGGCACAGTGGTTCGAGCGTAGGCCGCTCGGCTCACTGCACATGCAACCGCAGGTTCGATTACCGCTAGGGTAAATTTTGGAAATGGCATTTTCGTGATTTGCCCAGGCTTGGGTGTCACTGGGAAGGCCCCAAGTTTGTTGTACGGTACGCATAGTACAAACGTTGCTCAATTTGGGACCATACAGTTGATGTCAGTCTGACGTTATTTATTTTATCACCACCGGTCGTGACATCACTAAATGTAAGATACAAAAACTGTAGCATTATTATTTCCTATGCATTAGGGCTCGTATTAATAAAGTCTAAGAGCGATCTTGGAAATGTCATTATGTCATAACAGTACAAAATGACACGTCAAAGCTTACACTTAAGATCGCTCTCAGACCTGAGATAGATTTAATAATACAGGCATAAGAAAGGAACTACTCGGTGCTACACAAATAAATTAATTACAATTTCTTTGGTGCAACAACTGCCATGTCTCTGGGTGCAACATAATCCGTACTTGCCTAGCTATTTAAAAAATGTGTTCACTTTACATTGTCATAAGGGCGGTAATGTTTTTTTAAAAACGTAGTTTGGGATTACGCGGTCGTGTTTGGTCGGTTTTTATTGATCATTATTCATTACAAACGCCGACATAACTGCCCGCCGCATGTTGAATTAAGTTGTTAAAAGGTTTTATGACCTGAAAAATACAGCTCTTTTTCATTTTGCATAATGTGTCGCTGGTAACGTGAATCAGTGACTGAACTTGTGACTGAAGTACTGAAAAATAAATTAAAAATGTAAGAGCTTTAAATTGCACTGCAAATAGAAAATTTCTTAGATGGTAATAATATAAATGTTTGTAAAGTTAAATAGACTTAATAAGACTTCAAACTATTCAATTATTGCTACTGTGGTACATTTATCTATATATTAAACGTCTGTCTGCTTCGTTTAGAAAGAAGATAGATGACGATAAATAAAACTTCGTTTGAACCTTTTCTTCACAAACGTACCCATATTGAAAAATAAATCGCTATTTATTTCAAATAAATTGTACTTAAGAGTATTACATTTATCATATGTAAAAATGTTAGCGTTTTTTGCCAAAGCAATGGATGCCTGAGATTGCTTAAACTAACGAGCAGGACTAGTTAGCAGACTCTCGTGCTACCGTCCTGCGAATTACATGGGGGTTACATTTCTTGAAGCCAAATTAATTAAAATGTATGTCCAAAAACTTGACACGAAATTCCAATAGAAAACGTAACTAATTAATGAACAATTGAAATAAACTGCCCCCCAAAAATAAAACCAAAGTGATAATATTCAACAAAATGAATCCACAACAAGCACCAAACGCGTAAATTTGTTGAATTAAATTATTGCAATAACCATTAACATTTTTGCGTAATGCAGTGTAACGGCAATCTTGTTAATACGAGTTCGCATAGTTAACGAAGCAATGTTGCTAAAATTTGCAATTTTGATTGGCGCTACAGTTTGGCTGTCTGTATTTTGCCCGCCGGTAGAGCTGATTGGCAAATTATAATTTAATCATCGTGTTCCAATGAAAACATAGCATTTGACTCAGTTGGTCGGATAAAATAATCTAGTTCGTGTGAAATAAAATTTCAGATTTGAATACCTTAACCTATAAATCAGTGGATATATTACAAATTATTTGAAGCCAGTAGAGATATCTTTACCGACTGCTGAACTCTACTCTACTGAGTGCTGACTGCGCACTCCATTTTTTCACATTTTTATAATAATTCCTACCATAACACATTCACGTATGTCACTTAATTTCGGTGCTAAAAAGGATAGAACCAGTTTCAATCAACTATTTTAGCTATTAACTAGCTATCTAAATAAACCACTCATTGTAGCGTCAAAAATGCTGTTATGATTACATCAATAAATCATAAACAATCCCGAACAGTAGGCGGGCACGTAAGAGTATTCAAGTAGGTACATATCTGGCGTCTGTTCCATCGCAGACGCAGTTCCATTCGATTTGTTTTATAGCTCGTAAACAATGCTGCCAACTTCTGCCACTCCCGTTTGACAGTTTATGGTAAATAAGATTTTACGGTAACGCGAATTTCCAATACCGCTTTTCTATAGCCTTTTCTCTTTAAATGCAAATGATAGTAACCATAGAGTATTGAGCTCGAGCTCGAACTACAATTGCTACAGACAATATAAATGTTGATTTCTCGGCATCCTGCTATTCTGACCATGGAAGTTGACTGCAATGTGATCTTAATACAGTTTAGACCGTAGGAAACCCTTCGCCTCGCTACCGCTTCGAATTTCGAGTTATTTCGATAATTAGGTTTTCAACTTGGAAAATTTAAAAAGCAAGACTGCAGTATAACTTTTACTGCGGTTTCATGGATCGAAGTCCTCGGCTCGGTACCACGACACGTTTTTTAATAACCACGCCCGCTCAATGTTCGAATTCTAATCGAGTTTTAAATTGCAGCTATTCTTGTCTGCCGCTACTCCCTCTGGCTCCGGGTGAACTTTCATATCTCATCTACGGTTCTATTCCTCGTTAGCTTCTCCTCAAAACTTTGCCGGCGAGTCGGAGAAGTTTTTTTAACTTCCGAGGAACTCGCTTCTCATGATTAATTAATTCGATTGTGCGTGAGCTATTTGCGACGTGATCGCTCGCTGCGGTGTCCATTATTTCACGATTTGGGTCGAGGGTTGCCTGTAGTAGGGGTCGATTTTGCTCGGTCACCGCACTAAACGGCCTTGTTACACACCATCTTTACAGTTTCGTGTTTTTATATCGGGAAAGTTGAAAGGGGAGGCGTGTTTCCAGTGGCATGAGACAAGTCAATTTGGACATTAATGTAATGCACTTTGAATTTAAATTATTATTATTGAATTATTTTATTTGAAACCAATACTTCAGCTATGCAGTTTGTAGTATTTTTCAAACACTATACACTGAAACTAAACATTATTATATTATTAAAATGTATAATACGGTGTAGGTACATACATAGACAGAACTGTTGAACTCTTCAAAACGCCAACAGGAGTAATGGCGTAAATATTAATCATTTTAATTTCCACGTCGGCATAAAGGAAATAATCCGCGCGTAATTTTAATAAAACTTTACCAGTCGTAAAAGCACGAACCGCACACGTTACACGTACGAGTCGCTTGCGGCTTGCGAAGCACGCGATGTTATTTAATTAAAAGCTGTATAGAAGCTGTATAAAACATCGGTGCTTAAGACGGCATTAATTCACGGTCCTTGATGAACCTGCTGCGTGGATGCCGCTAATGGCCGCATTATTCAGTCGGAGTCGGGTTGATGGCTTATGTGGATCCCGCTGGATATCTTTATTGGCCCGCTTTCAATATTTAGATAAACTTATGCAGTGGGAACCTACTTTGATATAATTTTGGTCTGTTTAACGCAAAGAACTGGTAAAATAACGATTAGTTGCATAATAGTATATTTTTTTATAATGCGATTATTTAACCAACTTCCAAAAAGGGGGAGTTTTAAGTGCCACTATCTTTACCCAACGTTAGGACTACTTCTTAGGTATAGTTACCTACCTACTCCTACTTACTTGAACACCGACTCAAAATTAAAGAAATTACAAGGTCCCTGGTTATTTCTAGCTTTTTAATGCACCCAGCTGTTTAATAAGTCGGTTTATTTATTTTATTAAAAAGTTTTTTTTTTAATTGCTATATATGCAAGATCAGTTTGAAAAGGCTTTATTCAATAATGTGACAAAGAATAAAATTAGTCGAAGTTAAGATATTATTTGTTTCGTCAAAATCAATTTAAAATTCAATCTCAACATAATATGGGTAGCTCTACCATATTTACAGGAGCTGATAGGTAAATACGACAAAGGTCGGGTCAGTATGTCGGTATTTGCGGATAGGTATTTTGACCTTTAGCGAAGCCGAGACTCGCCGATCGTTAACTGTGCGTGTATTATGTTACAGTGAAAGGTCAAACCGATATCAATTCTAAGATAGACTAAAATTTAAATTTGGGATCTTCATTTAATACCATGTATTTAAGATAAAAGGAGAGGTAATTTTTAATACAACCATAATTAATAAGTACTGATTCCTATTTTTATAATTACGTACTAGGTTTGATGAATTACTTTTGACCCTGACTGTACAATCAATGATAAGTTTACTGTTCCACACTTTCAAGGAGATCGTTGGACTGTCTGAACTGACCGATAATCATCCTTTTCAGGTAACAAATGCAATATAAATTCACAGTAGAAGGGTGCCCGTCCACTTGATGCGTACTATACGTACGGATAGTGTGCTAGCTTGCCGGTTTTTTTATATAAAATAACTTGAGCCGGACGAGCTGGCTAGGCTAGCTAGCCCAAGCGGGCTAGCATGTGTATATAAACTAGTGACTTTCTACATTGATGCTTTGAATTCAGGGTGCTTTCAGCAAACACTAATAGATTTTATCGTTGTTTATTGATTTCACGAAACAACCACCCGGACCGTTTGGACTCCGCACTTTAGAACAAAAGTTTCCGAAACACGTATGCTTAATAAGTTGCATGAGATATACGAGCGACCAATCACAATACATTTTTTTTTCAATAGACAAATCACAATGCGTTGTGTCCAAAGGCAGCTCTTTTCAGCTTTAATTTTTTTTTTTTTTTTGATCTGGACTATATGTTGTTGGCCAGAGTGGCCATAACAACAAGCAAGTGGGGGCAGCTAGCTCGCGGGCGCCACAAGGGACACGACCTCGGCTTGGGCCGCTGCCAGGAGAGGTGGCGAGGGTAAATCTACCACCGGATCGGAACGCGACCTCGACTGAGAAGATCCGGCACTTTATTTTGATACAGGTTATTCGCATAGTGCGAAGGATAAAGAGTTGGATTTATGAAGGGAACTTATTTATTTAGTCATTACTATTTTAATAGTTACATTTACTCACGATAGGACGTTCGTTATTACAGTTCAAATCATAATAATATATTTTTTAATATACTTTTTTAATTATATTCGTCCAAAACGAATGCTAATAAAGGTTCGCCCTGAATTATTATTATAAATTTGAATGTAAAAGGTGATCCAGCCAATGTAAACCGATTACGCGGCGGTTCATAAAAAATATTTTATGAATATGCAGGTACCTCACCGTTGATATTTTCCTTTGGTGAAGCGTTTACCCTGATTTTCCCCGCATTTTATTCAATAAGGACCTTTCAATAACATCTCGGAGTCTTATTAAAATTATAAAAATTGAAGGGTTTTTTATTAATGCCGTCACTTGGAAATAAATTACTTTCATTTTTATATTAAGGGTGTGTTTTTAAGAAACCATTTGCGAAGGAAAAACAATTTTTGCACCTGTTATTTTCGCTTTACTAAGAGCTGTTTTGAAAAGAGTTAGCTCATTTCTAAAAGATTATATACTCAGTAGAAATACCTAAGGTAAGCGTGGTATGGACATGTTATGCGAAGAGAGGATGATCATGCGGTCAAAAGGACGATGGGTATGATAGTGAGCGGTAGTCGGGGTAGGGGACGTCCTAAAAAGACGTGGATGAACTGCGTGGAAGAGGGTATGAGCGAAAAGGGAGTGAGTGCAGAGATGACGGATGATAGGCTTGAATGGAAGAAGAGAACGTGCTGCGCCGACCCCACCTAGTGTGGGATAAGGGCAAGATGATGATGATGACTCAGTAGAAATACCTATTCTAATGAAGATATTACGATTGACTTATCAATTGTTATCAATAGAGAGAGGAAGAGAAACGGATACTATAATAAATTTTGCATGTAACATCCTCTACTCTTTACAGTATAAAGCAAAAATATTCGTGTCAATTTCCTTGTTTCTTCATTTCTTATTCACCGAAAGAACGGGAGGGAACCACGAACAAACAAGTCGGCATTGCGGTTTGCAATGATTCGAAATTCAAATGCATGCAATACACTTACCGACTGTATAATAAAAGCTTCGCAAAGCCACCGCGCGGCGCTAGCGTAGCCGCTACATAAATAAAATATATCTGTCTATTGATATACACTAGGAAGGGGACAATTAATTAAATTAAAACTGAATAAAGTTTGCTATCTTTTCTTTTATCCCGATGCCTAAGGGATGGCCGGGAGCGCACTCTTTCGGAACAATTAAAAATTTTACTTCATTGGTAAAAAGTTCCGCGATTTTAATGTTGCTTCGTTATATTGAATTGATTTTGGCGAACAATTGACAAGATACAATATAAGTCTTTTAAAATTGATTAGTAGAGCAGTGATAGCCGATTGGTTAAGCACGCGTCTTGCGAGCTACCAGGTCTCAGGTTCAAACCCCGCTCGAACCTCTGGATTTTTCGAAATCTATGTGCGAATCATAATTTCTATATGATTATCACTTGCATACGGTGAAGGAAAACATCGTGAGGAAACCTGCATGTCTTAGAAGATTTAACCAATTTTCGAAAGACATGTGTAATCCGCCAACCTGCACTGGGCCAGCGTGGTGGATTATGGCCTGAATCGCCCTCGTTGAGGGGAGGCCCGTGCCCAGGAGTGGGACGTCAAAAGGGCTAAAATTATTATTATTATTATTAAAATTGATTTAGTGTAACTAGTATGAAGATATTTTGTCTTAATTTCTCTAACCTTAAGGATTGACCCTGGGCACATACTTATTAAAAGTTACAGTATGCTAAGTATAACTTAAACGTTTATTCGACGATGACGTTAGTTATTACTAGACGTCTATAATGTTAATTTTAACTTCTACGTCAAAATAAATCATACGGCGGTATATCTGATGACGTCTGAACTCCTCCCAATAGACAATGTTACAATAACATCGTAAACAAGATAAGCTTTCGTATTTATGGAGTAGCTACGCTGATGGTAAAAACCCTGCCCAGTAATATGCCCCAGGCGCGGTCACATTACAGATGTATCTCGGATTGTGTATGTTTATGCTGGGTTCAGCTTATTTGGGTGGTAGGTACGAATATTTTGGGAGTCTGAATTGATAATTATGATAAAATGTTCAGTGTGAGGCACATGAGGCTTATAATCAGTGGCCTTCCATTTATATAAAAAACCTAATAAGAATACAATACATAATAATATAAATAAACTTTAGAACTACTACTACTAGGGTTAGAACTTTTGGAAATGAGTTGAGAAGGTAGATATATATGTTGGATCGACAGGGTGGAATTATTGATGCACGCTTCATAGTTTATATTTCGATACCTTAATCATCGTATCTATACAAATAAATAAAATTGGAGCGTCTGTTTGTAATATCAAAATAACACCTTTTCACTAAATGTATATGAAAGCACATACAACACTTATAGCAAAAACACGATTAATTTTTTTTTGTCTATCTGTCTGTCTGTATGTTTGTTCCGGGTAATCTCCGAAACGGCTGGACCGAATTTGACGGGACTTTCACTGGTAGATAGCTGATGTTATAAGCAGTAACAGGCTAACTTTATTTTAGAAAAAACAAAATTTAAAAAATGGGTCTTGTCGCGCGGGCTCAAAACGCGGGAGCTTTTTTGTTAAGTTAAATTCCACGCGGACGAAGTCGCGGGCTCAGCTAGTATTCGATAAATAGTCTACATTGTATATCATACCGTAATCATGCAATTTTATCATAATACATAGTAAATCATATTATACAACGATCGTAAATCACCAATAACAATGGTAGGATAAATTTACAATTATTACTTCCGTTTAATACACCAGAGATGTATTATAAGTAGGTGACGGTTAAAGGTTAGGTACCTTTGCCCAAATAAGTACATTGTAAGTAAACAAGCTACTCAATAATCGTTTCAGTAATTAGAGACCTCTAGTTTATCAGCTCCTAAGTTTTGATATTGGACTTCCGCAGTCAACACGTGGGTATCACAACGAATATTAGTTTACCTATCTCACGTCTGATAAGTTTAACTCAAGCCTGGTGTCGCCTGGCGCCTCGCCAGTATTACCTACCGTCAAATATATATTTTATTCAGTAAAGCTCAAACTATTCTCAGCATAAATTGCACAACTAGAGGGTACCTTCATGAAAATATAATGAGATAGAACTATTTATGGCTAATCCTTTCGGAATAAACTGCACGAAGCGTCGTCCCCAACGCGTGGCCGTCGCAATAAACGATGTGATGGTACGCAAAGTATTGGTAGCTACAATTGCTGGTGACGGAAAGGGATGTATATATATGTTAGTGGTGTGTGCGAGAGAGAAAGGGTACAACGACAGACGAATGACGAGGAAGGCAAGTGAATTTTTGAATTGCAAATAGGGGAAATGAATCCGCGGCCGCGCCGCCTTGGCTGACTTCACGCCGCCGCCCCAGTCTCTTCCGGCGACGTTATAATCATCATTAATAACGGAGCATCTAAATCACTTATGTTGTGATCACAGCCAGAATCTAACTAACAGTTGCAGTAACCTTGTGTAGCCCGTACGAGGGTTTGATTCTAATCCTCTTTTCATATTTTGGTTAGTTAAAAAGCATTTGTTAACCAAAGTAGGTTTAGTGAATTATTCAAACTAGGTTTCATCTTAAATCTAAACTCATTTTGGCAGTGTTGTATTATCCACTAAACCTAATCTAATTAAAGTAAATAAGTAATTCAGTCTGGTTTGCCAATTAACTTTAGTCTTTGTGGCAAAGCAGGTCAATATTAGAAGCGTATACAAAATAGAAGTCTCTAATTCCATGTAACATTGTCTTACTGAACACAAGGGACAGGGATTACAAATAGGCGGATTTAATTATAAACATGACTCGTGGGTTGTTTAATGCCGACCTAAATTGTTAACGAGGAGATTTCGCCAAGATAGTGTTTAGAGGGCTGATATCATTACTTTTTGTAGGTAAGGATATGAGTCAGCTCATAATTATTTTAGAAATTGTACCAGCAAAACAACATGAAATACGGCCAGTTTCTTCATGAATAATTAAAGTAAAAGTAACAGCTGAAAATTGTGGAAAAGTCTCGATGTTTTGAATATTGTGATGTGTATCGGTATCGGTTGTGTTTTTTTATTATTAAATTTAACGGACTCTACATAAAGTCTTGTACACACCTAAAAGATTAAAGACGATTTTATTCTTACATTTGGTTTTTCTGTATTATTTCGACGTAATTTCTCGAATATCCCATCTAGTAGGTAAGTTGATACGTCAGTAAAATGCAACACAGAGAGAGATACAAAAAATATGAAAATAAAAAAAAACAACAATTTGCCAAAAAAAATATTCTAATTTCTACAGTTAGTGACTTGGTCTGACGCCCAGCCATGCCCCGCTTGTGGCTAAAATTTAATTCTAGCGGGAGCATTCCAACGCAGATTGCATTCCTTCCCGGAGTATGCTGTACCACCACTACCCGCGCTGATGGGACTTGTTTCCATGTGGCTACGCGATTATTATTTTGGAATGATTCGTTCATAATAATCTAACACACAAATTTATAAAAGCGTATAATTATAATCTGCAAATTATTATTCCATGATATGTTTTTATGTTCTTGGCTATTTATTATATAAATTTTATTTCTGCATACATAAATAGGGTTTGTTGATGCAAGGACTTTAAGCAATCGACGTTAGTTAAGTCCGAGGTTACGATTAGTAAAAGAAGTAATAAAAATGTAGGTATATCGTTTATTATAAAAGTTATTTTTTTCTACGTGGAAATGAATTCAGCCTCTCTTCCCACTACAGTGAAATTTCAGCAGAAACAATCCGCTGATGTGTTATCAATGTTCGATATGCCAAACATTTGTAAGCGCTTCATCGGCCGTCTATTCGTTCAAACATTCATAATCACTGGCTAGTGCGCTAGTTTCAGCGGATAAGTAACCACCATATACTAGGTGAAACAAAAAGGGTATACAAATTTTTTTGCAACTTAACTTTGATAATCTAAAACTATCGGCTTTGCGGGACAGTTGAAGTACTAAAGGTTTTGTAGACTTGTGAAATCTGTCAACAGCTGTATTCCTATAACACTTTTTGTTTTTCAAATTTCCTCCAAAGCTGATAGTTTTAGAATTACAAAGTTAAGTTATGAAAAAAGTATACCCTTTATGTTTCACCTTGTAGTACCTATAGTGCAAAATTCAATGTATGTTTGCATCTTACTAGGTACTATAAAACCCTGAATTTAATATAACTAACGTCTATATTTAATCGTTATAATACCACAAAATCTACTTGAAACTATGAGACATATTGAAATAGTTTATACTGAGTACTTCTTTTAAAGAAGTATACGACGGGCTAAAAAAAACATAATGCATACTCTGTATCTATTTCTCCGCCTACCAACATTAAAGGAAACATAGTTAGTACATGGGTGGCTCTCAAATTCCCAAAAATGTCAGCAAATATTTTGTTTCGCAGCAAAAAAAAAAAGCTACTTTAATTTCACATACTATAGGGCGGAATTTTAATGCACGACCATACCTTAAACACACTTAACAAAGGTATTTTCCTATTACAGCTGGCTAGATTAAAACTATAATAACGTAGGTGCGCCCTTAGGACACGCCGTCATTAAAGCACTACCCTAAATATTTTGACGCGGGGCCACGCAAACACACAGTATGTACTCAACTTGTGAATGAATTGGTAACATTCTTTCCCTTTGAATAAACTGAATAACACAATATTACTTACGTAGTACGTAAGTTAGTATTTAAAACTTGCCATGTAAATAGGGTTTGACAATGGATGGGATACTCACTATAAGAAATCAAAGGTAAAATATTATTTGTGGTTTATATATTTTATTTTTAGCTTGACCTTTAACAATTGTCATGAAAATTTTCTTAGTTTTATCCTATTTAAGTGCGTGTTCATGTTTTGAACTCCCACACCGGTCGCAGATCTTTCGCAGATACATAATTTATCTACATTTATTATTCTAAAATAAAATAGTCTGATATTTTTTTAATTAACCGAGTTTACGTCGCCGTTAGGAAGGTACATAATACTTTTTCTTTTGATATATGCCCCATCTGGGAACGACATCTTATATCACAAAGTCGGCAAACGACCGCTCGACCCGCCTGATGTTAAGCAGTTACTATAGACTATAAATGCGTGCAATACCAAAGGCATTGCTCGCACTTTCCCAACCTGGAGGGGAGTGTGACGGGGGAAAGGGAAGAGGGGTGGGGTCGGTCTTCCGGCTCTCTTACTCATCACTGTAGTCAAGGCTACAGCTTGGCTTAACGCAATAGTGGTATTTGGCTCTACTACCCTGAAGTTAACTACAAATGGTTTACCACAATTAATGATACGATTTGCCAAAACATTGCCATACCTAATATTGGAATCAAGTATAATCAGCTCACGAGTTTAGGTCCAATTAGTCATATTACGATCCATGGTGCCCCACAACTGGTCTTCAATCAGATGTAACAGTCTTGTTTCTATTGCAATTAGCCTATACCAGCTATTTTTGTCTCCTGCTTTGCAACAGAGGGAAGTGGAAATATTTTCTTCCAACTCCTCCGATTATTTATTTCGATTGATTTCGTGCGGGTTCCAAGACAATTTAACTTTTCTGCCGGACTCGTCGAGGGTCAAACCTCGACGTCATTATTGGTCACCATGGTCGATGCTACTCGTAGCTTACAGGAGTTACAGTGGTGAGAGTGTGTGGTGGGACTAGTTTCTTACTGTTTTGATATTGGAACACCTTTGGAATGCAAGATTAAACTTTTTCTCGCATACCTTCCTGTAATACAGTCCAGTGGACACAGCATTATAAATCTTATTCAAATACATAAAATTGAGGCAAGAGGCAAAAACGATTGTTTCAAAGGGACAACACTTGAAACGCCCTCCAGTTGAGTGCATGCAAATTGATACCTCTCGACTACAGCGACAAAGTCGAGGGCCAGGGCGGTTCGGTGGGACCGGAAACCTCTGAACAAACTGACTACACTGTCGGTGACTTTGCCAGGCTCGTTGGAAAGGCACTTAATTATGGTGATGTTCCATTTTAATAATACATTTATTACTACGATGGTATGGCACGGTCGCTGATCACGAAGAAATTCGTACAATGACCTGTTATTACCTGTCTTTGTCACTCCCGCGTAAATCTAATACGTCTCGCTCACACCGTTGCCGTGAACTGCGTGTGACCGGGGCCTTTGTAAAAGCAAACCTATTATCCCATAATTAATTTAGTATCCAACGTTTACAAACTATTAAAACAGGTAATACAGCGTACAGCGGACCGTGACATCGAAATTCCATCAGCATTATGCTTTAATAAGCCACGCTAAAATTTGCAGCACTGCCTGTAGCGCCTATTCCATTATGTGAGTGGCCTTTGCCGTAAATTAGAAGCTAGTTTAAAATCCACCCGCAGGTGTTGAAACTAGAATGCACGTTGAACCAACTTGTGAAATATGCAATTATATTTTGATCTTTAGAGGATATATTATTTGGCCTTATTTTAATAATGCGCGATATTAAAGCACTGTGGTGCCTCAGTGAATACACCTGCTACAAAAAAAAAATGTTCCTATTGGTGTAAGTCTAAAACTGATTGGTATCGAGTGATTTAATTAGGTCAGTTAGAAAGAAAACATAAGATTAAGTATATATTTGGGCAAAGATTAATAATAGTGCTTACGACTTAGAGCTACAATCAACTAACTAACAGTTCATAAATTTCGTATGAGCCATGTCGCATTTGGGCAGCCAGAAAATACAGACATCAGAGTTAGCCACTCTTTCGAGTAAACAATGAACGCAATTTGCGTAAGGTGAAAGTTTTTTTTAAACCTTAGAGGTCAATCACATGGTTTACCCGGAATTGATAATTGCTATCAATACATTTTACTGTATCCTGTGAAATAATAATAATACGGTAATTAAACAATACGGTGTCGGCTTCTTCCTGTGAATGACCGCTAATTCATCCCACTGCTGGCCTCTCCTACCATTTCCAGAATTTCTATAAAGTTTTTCACCATAATTACCATTTGCTCTACGAATGTAAAAAAGTAGTAATGTTAACTTCTATTGATACTAATTCATGATAATGGCAATTATTCGTTTTATCGTACCACGTTGAATAAACTATCACATTGTATTTCACGTCTGAAAATCAACCACAGTTGAAATAACAAGGTTTGTTTTTTACCAATACATTTGACGGCTTATCTCATGCAATGTTTTTTACCGCACTTTTGACCACAGTAAAATATCAACATTTCCATATAAAACGGACGTTTTGGCAAGTACCACTGAAACCTCGGTAGATACTCCAGGAAGGATTAAAAATATTGTAATAATCCAATTTTTTCCCCAAGAGATTTGGATCAATTTAATAAAATTAATTAACTTTGTAATCTGAATAATAAAGTACAGCCCGTTCATTTTTCTAGGAGCTCGTTCCGTTGAAATTGGGGTAAGCACTCCATTTATAAATTAAAAATGGAAACTGCATGATGTACAAGCAATAAAGACAAGAAATAGGACTGAAACCGACGGGAAAAACTAGTTTATTGGAGCGCAGAAGTTTGTAAATGCTCGCCAAAAAACATTTCCGAAATGTATTGCTGCAGTGTTCTTTTGCTTTGTAAATATCGCGTCGTTGCGGGAAGTTGAATTGTATCTCATTGTTGGATGACATTAACTACAGATTGTAAATCTCTTCGCGTCCTGCTCTCGCTCGGTTTTGGTCTCAGCTTGTATGTGGCCAAGCTTTTTTCCATTAAACTTAATGCTTAATGCATTAACTATTGTTCATTTTGGATTCTTGAATCAACAGAATCTATTGAATTTGTTCAAATTTAAATATTCGAGATTGAATAATTTTTGTTTTTAACCTACTTCTATTACATTGACCAAGCATCGGAATGATATATTATGTCAATGACCGAAGTCATGTTTAATGTATTGACTCTACATAATCTCTAGATAAACACTTAAAAAAATTGGTTAAGATATAGAAGTTAGACATTTTGATGACTGATTAAACGAAATACAGGCATCATTGCGTTGGAGTAAAATATGGGATACATAGTCTATCTTTTATATGACTCAGTACGTGTCCATGGTATCCTAGTTCCATGGCATAAAACAAACTTAATTAGAGATAAATAAAAAGTTTTAGTGTAACTTTTTCTAGTATTATATCCACTTAATTGCAATTAAATCTCACAGCAGATTTATCCACAAGAACTAAAAGTGTAACGAACCATCTAGTCTGAAAATACACAAAGATATTCAATAAAACGTCTTATAACACGCGCCGTTGGATGAAACTTGATAAATTTCCCTCTATAATGGAAAACGTAATAAGAAATCGTAATTTATTTCTTATTGAAATGAGGATAATAGACGCCCAGCCGCCCTCGTGCCGAAATTGTTCCGCGGAGAGAGGAGCAGCCGGGCGAAATCATGATATTAAGATTATAATCCAATTTGTGGTGGTACCGAGGTGAAACTCATTAACAAAGTTCGTGCATTATTGCATCTGACGTCATAACTGAGAACCGTATTTCTTATTCTAACTGTTATCTAGACCAGGTTTGGCCCTATAAATATAGAGACCGTTGCTTTAGCCATAAACCAGGGTGGAAACCACCAGTGAATCTTACAATTTTTTCCTTTAGTATCCGAGATGTAACATTAATTACTTGCTGAAAGAAGATGTATCAGCGTTCCTTAAATATTAATCTTAAGTTGAGGATCAAACGAGGAATTATAAGATTTTTTTTGCAAACTTCCGAGCAATTTCTCTACCATGAGTTTATCGGTGGCGTGATGTCGCTTGTTGCTATTTCCTCACCGATATTTAACGCAGACGCTATCATCTAGAGAGCGTAAGATGTACATGTATAAATCATGATAGAGCTACTGAACTTAATTTAGATTTTTTTAGCCAGTAGGAATGTTCTTATTAAATTTAAGATAACTTTAACTTAAATACGTCTATACTAAGCTACAAAATATTAATCATACCCACCTTGAGCTCGGTCTAAGCTCTTAAGTCGATACGCTAACCTAAATCCTCAGCTCTCTTGGATCATAAACTGAGTTTACTATTCAGTATTTCTAGGATGGTACGAAGTTTACCTGTAAGTAAGTTGTTGTCATGCTTTGGTAATAAAACATACAGCAAAATACTCACCCGTGACTCAAATTTAAGGGTTCTTTAAAAATACAGATGTTATTAAGTTGTAATTTTTTTCAGATTACTACGTCTGAACCATTTAAGTCAATCCACACATAGTACAATAATATTATGCTACATCCGATATTATCTTCCTACGATGGCCCAAGACATATACCATATCAATGTCAGTAGAAATCGTGAAGCTCGTGTCAGCAAAACGTCAAAAGCGGAGCGTTTGAAACGTAATCGCGAGCGTTTGCTATTCTATTACGATTTGAGTAGCTAGCGTGGTTAGGGCCCTGAATCAATGTTGTCATTGATTGACATGTTCAATACAAATAAAGTCCACTGTCAGCTGATGACGTAGTCTTGAGGTAAATCACGTGACTTTTCTGTTACGGGAAGAGCATTTTAGTTTTAATACCAGACATAACTTAAACTTAGGTCAGTATTAATAAATCGATCTCAATGTCTGACAGCATCCTTGGAAATGTCATCAAAACGTCATGTCAAAAGTGTACTCAAGAGCGCTTTCAGACTTGAGATCGCAGCCTTTGAGTAGGTAGAGCTTTATTATTCGGGCGTTATTGCCTTATATAGTAGCTGTCACCGTCCCTCACAGGTATTAACCGTAATGATTATGCCGTCCAGAAAATCCGCAAAAAATTGTAGAGAGACTCTACTTGTAATTTTTTTCGTAACTGTAAGTGGATTACGATGTTAATTTTATTGATGCGAAGGCTGAGGGTAGACCGGCACGACGGGTCCCAATATTAGTATGCTGATCGTGGTAGAAGATAAATTTGTCTGTGGGGCATTTAATTTATGCGATTTTCCAGGGAGCTGTTGGAGTAAATATTTTTTAGGGGCAAAAAACCTTGATATTTGGTAATGTGAAAACCAAAAATATGTGTGAACTTTACGATTTGGAAAACCACTTGGCATAAGATACTAATATTTTTTGTTGTGGACTGTAAGTGTTAGGTTAGTACTTACCTGTTATCCACTTAGTTGTACTAGTACTTTTGAAGCGAAGCTTCTTTACGGACGTTCGGGGCGCTCGCTGCCCAGGCACTAAAACGGTGAAAAGCGTAACGCGTAACGCGTAACGCGTTATTTTTATGTTACACTCTGCCTACCCTGTTTCAAAACCCTATGCACGCCACTTATAATATATCTAATATCTACTGCAAAGCTTCGCTTCTTTCGGGCGTCCCTAGACGGCACTGATTTTTTTATATTTTTTTCTCCTGTCATTTTGGACCTTATGACGCTTATAATATTTAATTTCATTGTTAGTTATTGTTATTGCTCTGTAGTTCAGGCTGTTAGTAGATGACCAAAGCATACAGGCAAGGTTGCTATTTGGGGTCGTCAAATCATTTGACACCTTTACGATCGCAAATCATACATTATAGCACATAGGGTGACCCGTCCACCTGGCGGCGCTATGAAGCGGGCCTGCTCGCTTCGACCAATAGAATCGCTTCATTTCCTGTCAAATTTAGCTAATCCCGGTGAAGCTGAGGAAATGAAGTGATCCTATTGGCTGAAGCTATTGGGACCTGCTTTATAACACAGCCAAGGGTTTATCCTATAAAAATTTCATATAAATCTGCGATAACATTTTAACATAAAATAAATCCATTAAGTACGTCCTAAGTAAACAAGAATGATGAGTATATAACTAATTATCTCAATTTTAATTAGGCAAATAATCTAACTTTGCCTTTTATTCGTGACCGCACACGTTTTCATAACTGAATATGAGTTTGTGGGATAACATTTGAAATATTATTTTTTAAAAGACTTTAATTATAATACTTATTTAATTGAAAACATTATCGATAAGTTTCAACATTTATAACACTACACATTTAAAAAAAACCTGCTCTTATGTTCCTTAAATAATTATTAATTAAATTTCAAAGTCAACTAACTAGTTTGACGACCGCTTGGCGCAGTGGTTCGACCGTAGGCCGCTCGGCTCACTACACCGGGTGGTTGCGGGTTCGATTCCCGAAAGGGTCAATTTCAGAAAAGGCCTTTTCGTAATTTGGCCGTGGTCTGGTTGTTACTGGGTTCGCCCTCAGTCCATTGTACAGTACCCATAATACAAGCGTTGCTTAGTTTAGGACCATACAGCTCGTGTGTTCGTCTGGCGATATTTAATTAATTTATGGCTAGTAGCCCGTGGCAGTGCCGTGCAGGAGTGGAACGTTATGAGAAAAAAGCTTATTACAAACAAATAGCTGTTCTTATAAGCTCTATTTTCACCTATCCAACAAGCTGGAAGATAAAGTAGCCATATCCGTAAAGCTTTGCTTTTAAAACGTTGAAAATCCCATGCTCTTAGGAGCTCTATCATTTCGCAAAGTCGCCGTCTGGGATCTGCCTGATCCGAAGATGAAAGCTTAAAACACGCCCGCATTTTTCTCCATGCTTTTAAAACAACGCGAAGCTGGAATATTCTTTGTTCTACGCTCTTAACGGGGCGAATCAAGTTTATATTGTAGCGTAAAAATTTAATTCAATCTTCTTTTGACGGCATTTTGCGCTGTTTTTGTCGCTTCTGACTTTTACATAGATTTTCTTTCGTCTGGGTGCCACGCCATCCATTATACAAGATTTGTTTTCTTTATAAATAAATATCGCCAGACAGACACACCAACTGTACGGTCCCAAACTAAGCAAAGCGTGTACTATGGGTACCGTAGAATAGACTGGGGGCGATCCCAGTGACACCCAGACCAAGGTAAATTACGAAAGGGCCATTTCCGAAATTCGCCCCAGTGGGAATCGAACCCGCGACCACCATGTGCAATGAGCCGACCGGCCTACACTTTTTTTTTTTTTTTTTTTTTTTTTTTTTTTAATCCGGGCCTTTATGGCCCGGCCGCGTTCACACCGGCCTACACTCGAACCACTGCGCCAAGCGGTCGTTTTTATGGCTCTGTCCTTTTGGATAATACTCCCAATGTCATGTGAGGTAAATACACGGTATGCACAGGAGAGTTTTGGCCAGTGTGAAGCGAAATAATAATAAATTTTCTTGGACTACACAGTTTGTGTATAAGTCTGGCGATATTTATATTTTATTTGGATCTTTTTATCAATTTGAGTGTTATAGTTTTACTTATATTTTTTTTTTATATTAATTCAATAACCTTTGCATTATTATTCGTTTACCAGCTTTAAACAAAGATATAATGCCATACACACGGCTCAAACCCTCTCACGTATTCAAATTACAGGAACGATACCCGGAAATTATATCGCAATTTCGCAATAATGCTGTACTATAATTAAACTGACTACTAATTTACCAACCAAGTTGTAGCTTTAAATGAGGTCAACCCTTGTATTCTACTTAATAATTACAAAACGTTTAGTAACAAATTCTAAAAGGAGTGCTAGGAACTAGAAAAATCATTTGCCATATTTTTTCTCGGTGCACTTTGTCTTCTCGGCTAAGCGTGAATTTATTGTAACAATCGTTCAAAAACTTTTTCCTGCTTCAAACTCCTCAACCAATCAAAGCGCTGAACGAGATTAATAAACGCGTCGTCGCGTTCACATTTCGATTGTGAGAAGAAAGGTAGGTAGTAGGTAGGTAAGGCCCTCAGAAAGAAGCTGCCTGGTACAATTATATTTCCCTTTGCTATATACGCGTGTTTAAATGGTAGTGGGTAATATAACCGCTCCCCTCCCACTCCCATAACGCTTGCATCATTAGGGGAGTGCCTCTCGTAAACCATGGGTAATGGGTTTTATCTCGGACTATAAAATTTATTTACACATCTACTGGCATATCATTGGGAATCTCATTGCTAAATGTGCATGGAAAATTGTTATTTATTACTTGCACGTTTAAGGCGAAGATGGTCTAATATTAAATCAGGTAAATATTGATGATTATTTTGTAAAAAACAAAATACAGCGACTACTGCACAATTAAGAAGACGCCCTTTTTGTAGGAAAATATTTGACAGATAATAACCGTATTTGACACCAGGATACAGTACAGTACATGTATAGAAATTATCGGTGCCGGGTTAACCGTGTGAATGACAAGGTTACGTATGGAACCTTGTCATTCACACGGTTAACCGACACCGTTCGACATACACACAATTTAACAATAACCATAAGTAATAAAATTAGTACCTAAATGTATCGTTGAATCGTCATCTTAATCAAGTACCATATTTTATTTTAAGACTGTTTAGCTAAATCTAGCACTTAATTGTCACTAATAGAAATCAATGAATTCAGTAGATATACCTAATACCGGAAACTAATCATACTAATATTATAGGAAAACTTTGTTTGTTTGATTGTAATGAATAGGCTCCGAAACTACTGAACCGATTTGAAAAATTCTTTCACTGGGAAGCTACACTATCCCCGGGTGACATAGGCTATAATATATTTTCAAAAAAATTAGGGATCCTTACTAAAACTCGAATAATGTAACCGCAATGTACCCGGGGCGGGCCGCTAGCAAGTTCATAAGTAGGTAATGTCAAACCAGATTTTCACTCAGATACTTAGATGTCTTATGGATACTTTGTCCTAAAACCCCATATTAATAAACCTGGATTAACGGGCGAATAGTTACCCATCGAACTATGTATATATTTCTATCATCAGGAATTTGACATTCGAAAGAAGAAGACATAGTATGGTGTAACTACAAACGCTAATCGACGTTTATTAATAAGGGGGTAAGAGGATATGTTGAATGGTGGGAGTGCATGGCGGGACAAGTCCCATAAAAAAAAATGAAATGATGTGGCTTTAAAAACAATATTGAGGCGCAACGCCATGCTAATCAAACGGTGAACTTTTTTTCAACTTAAACGTGCTTTGTTTTCTTATATTTACGCGAATACTACACATTGAAATAAAACTATTTTTACGGATTATATCGCGTTTATTTAGTTTTTCGTAACGACGAGAACATAAAAAAGTAAATAAACGCGATATAATCCGTAAAAATAGTTTTATTTCAATTTAAACGTGTTTTATTTATATTACGTTACGTTGTAAGAATTTAATTAACAACAACAGAACGACTCACATCCCAATTCCCACACACAATCCGCAGATACGCTTGTGATCTCCCGATCTGTGGTCATATAATACGGGTATGTGTAGAGTCCCCGGCCGCAGGGACGAATTTGTACGGACTGTGTTTAAACAATAGTAACGATGGGATTTAATATCTAAATATATATAACTTAAAGGTGACTGACTGACTGACTGACATAGTGATCTATCAACGCACAGCCCAAACCACTGGACGGATCGGGCTGAAGTATGGCTGGCATGCAGGTAGATGTTATGACGTAGGCATCCGCTAAGAAAGGATTTTGATTAATTCTGCCCCCTAGGGGATAAAATAGGGGATGAAAGTTTGTTAAGTTAAACTCCACGCGGACAAAGTCACTCATATCCGGCCGAGCTTGACCGGGGCAGTACCACCCTCTCACAGAAATTCAGCGCAAAATAGCTATGATAGCTGTGTTTCGTACGTTGATGTAAGTATGAGTAGGTATGCCCACCACACTAAACTAACTTTCTCATTTTATTTACATTCCTAAATCTGAGTGAGATTTGATTATTATTTACTATTACTTATTTAGTGATAATGGTGTTGCCTGCTCATATTATTATTTTATGTTGTTCCTGAGAATGTACACCATCTTTAATTCATTGAAAAGAGTTACCATTGAGTTTCGTGCTGGATCTTCTCAGTGGAAGCAGCATTCTGAATCGGTGGTAGATTCTGACTATCCTACTAATATTATAAATGTGAAAGTTTGTGAGTGTGGATGTATGTATGTATGTATGTTTGTTACTCCTTCACGCAAAAACTACTGAACGGATTTGGATGAAATTTGGAACACTTATAGTTTATAACCGGGATTAAGATATAGGATACTTTTTATCCCGATAATCCCGAAATTTTTGTTACGTTAAATACTACGCGGACGAAATCCGTGGGCACAGCTAGTTCTATATAAATGCTTTGTTGGCTTACGTGAATAAAAACTATTTTGAGTTTTTCGAGTTTTGATGAGTGAGAATACGATTTTTCGGCACAGAGCACGTGCGAGGACGTCTATCCCACACGACGGTTGCAATAATTTGAGGAGTAAGCGGGTGAGACAGACAACACTACGTAATATCAGGTTATTCGGGGGTAGGCCGATATCATTTGGCAACAAAGTTTTTCACTTGCTACCCGCATACAAAATTATAAAGTTAACGATTACATTGGTATACAAATACATAAAAAAATGGAAGTGTCTGTTTATAATATAAAAATGATATATTTTTAGTAAATGCATATTATGTAATTTAAATACGGTACCTACTTATAACAAAAAAAAAAATATTGTTTTTCTTTATGCCCAACTGTTTGTTCCGACTAATCTCCTAAACGGCTAGACCGATTTTATGGGACTTTCACTGGCATATAGATGATATTATATGGAGTAAATAAGGCTACCTTTATTTTATCGTAGTAACTCTAGTATCATACTACTGTATTTTTACCGCACAGATACTCTTCTCAAGAATCCATGACAACATGATTGTAACAACGCCAGTCCGGCCCTGCAGCCCTGTGTTGCAGGCTGCATTCTCCGTCTATCGTCCCTTCGGTGCCGTAACGAGTACTGTCGTGAAATAAATCTTGCCACCCCAGCAGCCGCTGTTTCAGCCGCCTCTCACTGCGGGGATAAAAGGTCTTTATTTTTTCACACTGAAGCCCTTTTACGGGCCGTGTTTTGATTGGTTGGATTTTATGGCGGGTTGATTGTCGTTTCGAACGAGATCAAGAGTGAGGAATGTGTGTTACTCTTGTAATGTTATGATTAGTGACGTCACAAACGAAAGTTCAAAAAGTTTGTCTTCCGGCGGTATACCCTGATTAAGCCATCCCATATTATGAGCTCGGAATCGGCTATAGCTTGGCTACCACCGTTGAATATGAATGTGAATATAACAACGAGTTGTTATGTAATAATGAAGTAAGATGGTGACGTAAACGGTTAAGTTGTTTACCGAATAAACATTTATAATATCCGACCTATTCCTCGTATTAGCTTGTTACTTCTGATTTACTACCGCGAACCGCTCTGATTTATGGGTGCAAGGGAAATTATATTGGGTGAGTTCCAGATTTTAATTGTTGATTACGAACAAAGATATGACATCGAACGGACCTCATAGATCATGTTGGGAACTTAGAGACGGAAGTTACTTTTCATTATGATTTATTTGAATTTAATGAATGCTTACAGTATGCTTACAGTTTGCTTACGGTGAAGGAAAACATCGTGATGAAACCTGCATGTCTTAGAAAATTTAACCAATTTTCGAAAGACATGTGAAATCCGCCAACCCGCACTGGGCCAGCGTGGTGGATTATGGCCTGAATCTCCCTCGTGTTGAGGGGAGGCCCGTGCCCAGGAGTGGGTCGTCAAAAAGGCTTAAAATTATTTTTTTATAATTATTACAGTATGTTGTTTCCATAGGTTCGTGAACTTTATATTGGTAAAGTAAAATATTTTTTTTACAATCCGATATTGGCATGTCTTGTTTTTATTTAACTCGAAGTTAAGGGTGACCGTCCACTTGGTGAGTGGTGGACCGTCCCCTTGCTATGAAACGAGCCCGTCCCCTTCGACCAATAGGATCCCTTCATTGCCTTTCAACTTGAGCTTAGCTAGGTGAAGCTGAGAAAATGTAGCGATCCTGTTGGTTGACGCGGACCCGCTTCATAGCACAGCCAAGTGGACAGTCACCATAACATGCTGTTAAGTATAAACTACGACTGATCGACCTTACCTAGTTTTATAAAGTATCAAAAACATTTTCGGCTTGTTTAACAACCCTCAGACACGTTTGATCTCCAAATGAATTTTACGTTTTGATAATTATATTCTATGGAAAATCTATAAAAAAGTCAATGTTTATTAGCAGATAATAATCTATATCTGAACATTTTGAAACAGGATCAAGGCCCACAAACCTATCAATCATAAAACTATAGCTAGAAGACCACAGATTAACAGAGACAGGCAGAATGAAGCTTAAACCCCTCTTGTCGAGCAGAGTTAAAAAGCTATGTATTCTTATAACGAACTATACAAACCTTACTTCACAAACCAATAAATTAAAAGCCAATTTATACCTCCGAAGTGGAAATATGTTCCATAAATTGGTTTGTCAGTAAGTGGTACGCTTCCTGAATTTATGGTCTGTTACAGTGTACACCCTTACAAAGGCCATTAAAACTGGCTATCCATCCGATGGCAGATTTAAACCAAACGGTCTCTTGTCACGATTCCGAAAAACATTATCACTGAATTTTCCGCCGCGCGGTCAAGGAGCGTGTTGTTGGCTTATTTTTCATTCAGTGCTTAGACCAACGAGGCTTTATTGGTTCACGGTTCAATGACGTAACGGGAATTTATGTTTTAATAGATATTGCTGTTGGACTGGTCGATATCCTTTTGTATGGGTTCCGAGAATAAATTCAATTAAGTAGGTAGGTAGGATACCTACGTATTTTTATCAAAGGGAAGAAAAGTTTTCACAGTAAATTGGTTTTCTTGTAATTGAATAGATTTTTACCTGCGTACAGAATTTTTACTTACATTTCTGTGCTATTTAAAGATGAATTCAGCAACGAAATATCTCTAAATTGAAAATTAAAAAAAACCCCGATGCGACCACTTTTTAAACAACAATAAGCTGATAATTGTCAACGGCTGAACCGATTTTCATGAAACATAGCTAAGAACCCTCTCGATCTGAATACCTTTCAACAAAAAAAAAACAAAATCCAAATCGATGCATCCGCTTAGGCGCTACGATGCCACAGGCAGACTCACGGATTATATAATGTCAAATAAACTTATAACACCCCTCTTTCTTCGTAGTAGATTAAAAAAAATCTGTAAATACATACCTCTCACAATTGACGAGGCAGGGAAAACTAAATAACAAGTAAAAGTAAAGTAAATAAAGTAAAAGTATGAGTACTTTACGACTATAAAAAAGTTCGGAAAACTGTTGGTTTATTCAAGTTTGTTTTGTGCACCATCAGGGTAAGCAATGCATATTTAACTATTAAGGATAAAAGGAATCCTTAACGCAATTTTCAATTTCATTTCATGTGTTAGTAAAATAAACGTAGGTAATAATAGCTCACAATTTTTTTATTTTATTTTAGCCATTGTATATACTATGTGAAACAGAAAGTGTACACAATTTTTTGTAACTTTACTTTGTAAATTTAAAACTATCGGCATTGGGAGGCAGTTGAAGTACTAAAAGTTGTATAGACTTATGAAATCTGTCAACAGCTGTATCCCTATAAAACCCTTTCTTCTTCAAGTTTCCTCCAAAGCTGATAGTTTTAGAATTACAAAGTTAAGTTTGAAAAAAAAATACCCTTTCTGTTTCAACCTGTATATGTAATTATAATAAAATAAAATATCATTAATGTCTTTTTATATGCCTAAATATTTACTAAGGACCTCTCAATCATCTCAATCAGTAAAGGCCTCTTCCAACTTTTTCCAAGTGTCTCTATTAATTGGATTCGTAAGCCACTCTTTGCCAGCTGATTTGTATATCTGGACTTTACATATCTCTATTGGTCTTCCCCTGAGTCTTTTGGAATGTGGTCTGAACCAAGTTGGTGATATTTTACTATAAGTACATACGCGTAATTAATCCATTTAATTAATAAAATACGTACCTATTTTGCCAGCCATGCTATTCTATAAACGTGATCTTTTGAAGTACCAATTGATATAGATAGACCGTTATCGCGACGTTTAATGTAGGTATTGCAATGTCAACCTTATTCCAGCAATGCTTACAATAGTTATGAAATAAAATTAGTGTCGTCGCCTTTCTGCGTTCCCCTTTATACTCCTGAGACCAAACCGTCAACTTGTCAGGCCTAAACTAAACAGTTCTTAATTGACTAACATTAGCATAGTAAAAACAGCGCTTGTTACAAATACCCATTTCGGTGGCTCCGTTGGGAAAGGGCGAAGGTTACGTAAATAATTAATGAATTACGTAGGTAGGTACCTTCTCTAAAGAACTGTTGTACTGTAAGTAAGTTAAACTATTAGAGTGAAATTTACAAAATATAAACGGATTTTTTTTCTAAAAATATTTGGTTTTACTAATTTGGTTTCAAGAATGTCCATAGCTGTGAGAGATGGGTGAGGGAGCCGGAAGTCTAAACCCCTTCCTCTCCCCATCTAGTTTACAACGTGTGAGCTCGACCGTTGTTATTTCAAGAATCAATAGGCGACGGTAACTGCTTAACATCAGACGGGTCATTAGCCTGTTTGCTGACTATAAGTATATATTTAAAAAACCTACTAAATTACCGCTTCCAAAAGTTTTTTATTTTTCATTTTAAATGCTTTGCATACTATCCAAAAAACGAAGACAATACCTATTAATTTACCGCTTCCAAAAGTTTTTTTCCAGTTTAAATGCTATACTAACTATGTACGTAGATCTGTTTGTTACTTATTTATACATTATTCTCTACTCTCTCCCCGTCTCTCTCAGCTACCCCTCCAAAGAATATACAGCCACGGAAAATTCCGCTTTTGTTACTTACGTCATTAGCATTGTCCTTTCACATAGCAGTTTAGACTTCAGCCGATAACAGGGCATGCTACCTCAGCCCGACCTAATTATCCAAACAAAAACACCCCATTTTTTCGCACCGCACCATTTTACACCCACCATTTAAACGGTGTTTAATTGTGAAACAAATTTCCTACACGTTTACTCCATTACGCGGTAACCCGTGCTATTTTACTTTTGAGCCGGGTCTCGGCAATTTGAGTGCTTTGACATTCATTTATCACCATTACGGGGTCTGCAGAGGTGGAATGGTTCCCTCGTGAGTACTCCCCTTGTACCCTAGAGGTAGTAAGCCTTGGTCATAGTGAGTTGTTATTTATAGGTGCGAAGTATTGAGTAGTCTTTGCTGGCACAGTGGAGCCGTTGTCGGCCATTTTGAAAGGGAGTGTTAATGAGATCTTGGGTAATTGTTTTATAGAGGATAGGTGTGAATACATGGTTCTATATTTAAATTGTAAGTTCAGTCAGTTTTTTATTATGAAAATTGTAATTGATGGTAGCGATTCGCAAACCATTCTAAAGACTAGACAGAACAAATGCAATTAAAATAATCAATAAGAATAACACATCAGTTTAATAATTATTTGGAAATAAAAAAATAACTACTTATCGGACTCTTGACACACCATGTATAAGTCACATTGATTTTGATGCTGGCTTAGACATTGTTTCTAAAATATCACTAGGTAAAATAAATAACAGTATATGACCACATGCATTCTTATCACCGCGTCAAGCTGTCTATAATAGCACTGGTCAAAACATATCTGCCCTAACATCCTATCAAGCTATTAATGTTATTTCGAACACATTAATATATCAAGAAATGTATCATTATTACAATGAGAACAATAACAGCGAGACGAAACTAAAGAGATGAGTTACACGGTGGCAGCCAAATTCACCGAGTATAGGCTGATAAGGAAGGTAGTCCTCGAGGAATAAAACGACTGGACACCGTTACGCGATATAGATTTACATAGATAACGCAAGTTTCACGATTTGTATTGAAACCAAGCGTGCCGAATTCTTAACACCTACTTTGACGGGAAATCTAAACCGATTCAAAGACACCGATATGCCGGCGATGCCCCTCCGCCCGTTACGATTCTCTCGAGTTATTATCTCGCTCATGCTCATATTTTTTTATATCTGTAGTCGCGCGGACTGTAAGTTAGCGGCGACCAACCTTGACGCTTGGTCGGGGTTTCTTACACGCGAAGTACATGCATTTGAGTTATCTATGTAAATCTATATCCATGGTTACACGTATATTCGTACTAAGGAGGCGACAGTTACCTACATTATCCTATTCTTAATTTATATGAGTTTACTTCTTCTCACAAAAAAACAGTATTATTAATTATATTCACCTCACCGTCTATCCACCTCCTCTTTTAATCCTCATTCTTCCTCCGTAGACCACAAAGAATATACTATCTCGCTAGTTTGTTTCGCATGCGTCGGTAGAGGAACACTGCAGTGAACCCACATTTCACCGATGGTTTTCTTCTCAAATTAACAGGGGGCACATTCCTTCTCAATGCGAAAGGGAATCGGCCCACCAAATCGGTGGGGGGCGGGCTATTCACAGTTTACGTAAAGTTTCCGATGACGGAAACGACACGACACCTTTCACGATTCTTCTAATTAATTTGTAATAGAAGAATGGAAGCTGTCATTTCCGTGATCGGAAACTTTCCGCCAACTGTAAATACCCCCTTCCCCTGGTCCAGTGCGGATTGGCATCCTTCAAACGTCTTTCAAAAGCCATGCTGGATTCGTCACGATGTTTTCCTTCACCGTTTAACAAATGATAAATCTTTGTTAAAATAACGCATTATTTATTAGTTACCAGGTAGACCAGGGTAGTACAAGCCTCTCACAGAAGATCGGCGTGAAGTAGTTAATATAGCTGCGTTTCGTATGATGAGTGAGAGTGCCGGAAGCCCACCCCCGCTGCCTTCCCCTCTCTCTATGCCACTTCTCTACACGTATGTACCTCTCTCTATGCTATGTCTCTACATGTATGTACTTCTGTCTATGCCACTTCTCTACATGTATGTACCTCTCTCTATGCCATGTCTCTACATGTATGTACTTCTCTCTATGCCACTTCTCTACATGTATGTACCTCTCTATGCCACTTCTCTACATGTATGTACCTCTCTCTATGCCACTTCTCTACATGTATGTACCTCTCTCTATGCCACTTCTCTACATGTATGTACCTCTATCTATGCCATGTCTCTACATGTATGTACCTCTCTCTATGCCACTTCTCTACATGTATGTACCTCTCTCTATGCCATGTCTCTACATGTATGTACCTCTCTCTATGCCACTTCTCTAAATGTATGTACCTCTCTCTATGCCATGTCTCTACATGTATGTACTTCTCTCTATGCTACTTCTCTACATGTATGTACCTCTCTCTATGCCATGTCTCTACATGTATGTACCTCTCTCTATGCCATGTCTCTACATGTATGTACCTCTCTCTATGCCATGTCTCTACATGTATGTACCTCTCTCTATGCCACATCTCTACATGTATGTACCTCTCTCTATACCATGTCTCTACATGTATTTACCTCTCTCTATGCCATGTCTCTACATGAATGTACTTCTCTCTATGCCACTTCTCTACATGTATGTACCTCTCTCTATGCCATGTCTCTACATGTATGTACCTCTCTCTATGCCACTTCTCTACATGTATGTACCTCTCTCTATGCCATGTCTCTACATGTATGTACCTCTCTCTATGCCACTTCTCTACATGTATGTACCTCTCTCTATGCCATGTCTCTACATGTATGTACCTCTCTCTATGCCATGTCTCTACACATGTAGATATGTAGATATGTACCTCTCTCTATGCCACTTCTCTACATGTATGTACCTCTCTCTATGCCACTTCTCTACATGTATGTACCTCTCTCTATGCCACATCTCTACATGTATGTACCTCGCTCTATGCCATGTCTCTACATGTATGTACTTCTCTCTATGCCACTTCTCTACATGTATGTACCTCTCTCTATGCCACTTCTCTACATGTATGTACCTCTCTCTATGCCATGTCTCTACATGTCGCATCGTGCGAGTAATGCATTTCGTATTGCAAGCAGTTATAGGCTACGGTAACTGTTTAACAAGGGGCGGGTCGAACCCTTGTTTACCGACTTTGTTATATTAACAAAAACTGGCCAAGTGTGCGTCTTGCCACGCACAATGTAGGGTTCCGGATCCATTTCATTAACGAAATTATATTTTTGGTTAACTAGTTTTGTTGATTATCATAAAAATGTAAGAAGTGGTCGGAATTACGTAAATTTAGATGAAATCTTTAAAAGTTAAAAATCTTATAACGGAATTTCTGATACTAAAATGTTGTTAAGAAACACCATTTCATTTGAACAGGTCTTTTCAACGATACCCAACATGATGGGGTAAGTGAGATGTATTCCTAAGATATATCTGTACCAAATTTCGTCAACTTCCGACAAAAACTGTAGAAGTTACGGCAGTGTAACAGATTGGGACAGGCGGACGGACGGACGTGATGATCTTATAAGGGTCCCTCGTAGGGACTACGGAACCCTAAAACCATAACTAACTGGTAGCCGAAATGAATTCATTAGCGGACGCCCATTTACTATTCATATTAGACTGTCAGCATATCCGTGAGTGGATAATTGCTATTTATTTTTCCAATAACTGTTCCAATGGTCATTGTTTCGTTTAACAATGCAATTTGTATAATTAAGTACCTACGCTTTAGATATATATAAGGTTGTATTTAAGGCTAAAGCGCCCATCTAGCGCGCGAAGTTCAATTTTTTTGAGGTTTTAGATATTTTCAAAATCTGACTATAAAAAGGCACATTTTGTAATTCGCGACCAAGACCGGGTCAGTACATTTATTAATATATCCAACTTTCTCTAAAACATTTCAAGAACGACAGCTATCCAGATAATCTGGCAATTTTTGTATATTTAGTGATTTACTAGTATCATATCCACCGTGATAATATTTAGAGTAAAATAAATGTATTAATAAACGCACTGCATACTGTGTTTGTCGCAAATCACAAAATGTTGTCTTAAATGTTTTCAGATTTTGGATAAACTATAAAAATACTCGAAAATTATTAATTTCTCGGGCTAGACAGGCGCCTTTACCTTAACAATGCATGATATTTTGCATGGCACCTTGGCAAATGCTAAAAAGGAAATACTGGCATGCTTGTTGTAAAATTAGTAGAAATTGCAATTAATTAGGTCCTATTACAGCTGTAAACTGAAATATTAAGTCTGTTTATAAAGTACTCCGAAATGATTGGATTGGACTCTCATAATGACGGCTATCAATCAAAATGCAATTAATATTTTTAATCATTTATTTGTCGTTTGTTTTAATGCATTATATATTTAAATAAGTTCAATAACAAAATGTTTTAAAGTAGTATGTATAAATAGTCTTACTCTATCGTTATGATCTGTAGGTATCATTGATTGTATAGGTGTTAGTTATGAGGAAGGTATAAATGTCTTTATGAAATTCGTATAAGATAATCTTTATGTATAAAATTATTATAATTGCAGTGATTATTTTCAGCTAGAACATTTTTAATTGTAGCTCAAAGTTTGTGGGCATATAATTCCACGTTGAATTCTTTTTAATATAAAGTTCAACGGTCCACACACAATACAAAAATAGTAGAAATAAATCTTCACCCCTTCCAAAATAGTAGTTTATAACAAAACCTCATATTAAGCGGTCATTCACACGGTTAACTCGGCACGGATTTTTTCAATCATTTTTCTGTAACGGGATGTGAAAAACGGCTATTATATTTGTCTGCCAACAAATGTAGATACAAAACTGTGCCGGCTTTTTCGTATGAATAACTGATAAATATTGTATACTATTCAATGTTAATAATATTATTTTGTAAAAAAATCTAGTCCACAAACATTTCGAGCTACAAATTCCATATTTACTAAGTACAAAAATATTAATTTCAGAATATCTATCAACAGAATATTATTAAAAAAACTTCCATTCAAATAATTATTCAAGCCAATAAAATGTATTTGTACCCCTCATCATCAGAGCAACTGGTTTATTGTTTACACCATTATATAAATATTATGTACGTATGTATTGTATGTAATCATTGTTCTAAGCACGATATTACCGTTCAAAAAGTCTCATCTCTAGACACAACTTATAAGTTCACTATAACAATATACAGAATAAAATTAACGACATAATCATTATATCAAATTATTCTATATTGCTCATATTTGTACAAAGTTTTCATCAAGTATTGGTGTTACAATTCTGAAAAATATATCATTATAATTGTATATTATGTTTACACATGATAATATTCATTTAGCATTGATCATAAAGAGTTTTACAAAGCACTTAACAGTATCGAATACCCATATGATTGAGGAACTAGGAAACAAAATCGATCGTCGGCACTACATTACAGGGGAAGTGACAACAAAAATTATATTAAGTATAAACATGACTAAAATGAGTAAGTACAAAATGGAGAATATCTATAACGTAATGTCTTCATCCGCACTGAGTTTATTTACACGTCTATGTACAAAGCTATCACATATTACATTTTATTCATATCACTATATACATTATTGCAATAATGTTCCTCGTCGTTTTGACGACAGCACACAATTTCATTCGTATAACATAGCAAAGAAAATATGCTCGCGACATTGTCCTTTGCGCACAACTTATGTTAGACGTACACTATATGGGGCTTCTCGGGCGTTCTGTGATGAGGGATCGTCTCGTAAGCGAACTGCTGGTAAATGTGTTCCTCACTGTCCTCCTGGTAGTAAGGAGTCTTGTCCACACTTTGCCACGGAGGATTTAACGAATGGAAGTTATTAGTCACCGACGAACCGATCATTAGATATCGATCCACGTCACGTTTGTTCTCTTGCTCCCGCCCCCGAGTCGAGTACCCTAATCCGTTTCCTAATTTAGAAACGTCACCGTTCATCATGACACTCGTCATCACCTGCTTCGACTTATCGCCTTTGCACTTCTTCAAAGGTCCCATAAAGTATAAAACACCACCGACAATGCTTATAACGATACTGACAGTTAGCACCACAACCGCTACTATAACCCAACCACTCGAGCACCCGAATTCCGACTCCGGAATTTGCACGAACAGAACGCCCTTTAAATGTAACGGCGCAGCACATTTCACGTCCTCGTAATCTATTTTTAGTATGGAACTGGCGTTCCCAGTCTTTTTGGTGCTAATTTCGCTTTGCCTCCCCAATTTCCACAGCCATAGTAATGAGCAATTGCAGACGAACGGGTTGCCAGATATCTCTAGCTCTTGCAACCTGTCTATAGGAAAGTGTGACGCTTCGAGCGCCACCAACGCATTGTTCCTCATGTACACATGCGTTAGCTTCGGATTGCCGTGAAACAGTCTCATTGGAACTTCACTCACTTTTAAATTTTCGTTCATCCATATTTTCTGCAGATTTATGTTGTCCACGAAAGCTCTGGAGTCAATTTTCTCAAGTTCGTAAAGTCTGCTCAAGTGTAAATGTTTTAGATGGAACAGACTTTGGAAAGAGAGCGCCGTAACGTTTTGAAAAAAGTTTCCACTTAGGTATAAATGGGATAAGTTTGATAGTTTAGAAAGAGCAGACGTCGGAATTGAAGTCATATTATTATCGCTGAGATCCAGATGACGCAACGATGGCAAATTGTGGAATCCTAACTGATCTACACCCTCGATAATATTGTTATTCAAATCTAGATGCTTTAATTCCTGAAGGTATGGTATACCATGTTTTGTGACTTCTTCTATCAAGTTTTCTGAGAGGTCTAACACTTCTAGGTGGTGGAAATAGATGAGATTAGCAGAAGGTATGTCTAATATAGAATTGTTCTTGAGTGATAAGATTCTCAATGATGATAGCGGTTTGAACGTATCTGCATCGAATCTAACTATTTTATTGTCGGATAGATCGAGGCTCTCCAACGCTGATAAATCTTTGAACGTCTGCGCGTGTATGTTGAATATCCCATTGTGCGATAGGTTCAAATCGATAAGTCTTCTCAGTCCAATAAATGTTTCCTTATCTAGGCGCTTGAGAAAATTGTTGCTTAGGTTGAGGTGGGTCATTTCTATGTTGTTCTCAAAGTTTTTACTACCTAAATCTATTATTCTGTTGTATGAGATGTCGAGGACTGTGAGCTGGGTGTAGAAGCCGAAGGTGTAGAGGAGGTTGTCGATGGCGTTGTGAGTGAGATTGATGTGAGTTGCTTCTGGGTTGAGTTGGATGGGGACGATTTCTAGGCTGGCGTTCGCGCAAGAGGCGGCGCGCAGCGCGTCGTCGCATGCGCATCGCGCGGGACAGAGCGTGCGCGCCGTCGCGCCCCAAGCCCACGCCATCAGCACCACCCACCAGCGCCATTTCGCTACGCAGGAGCCCATAACATCTCATGTATATGCCACGGGAAACCTGTAATAGATATTTAAGTAATTAATATTTATAACACGAATATTCCATACTAAAGAACATTATAGGTTATGAAATCATTTTTAATAGTCCCCTCACAGAACGTGATACAAAGTCATTTGAAGTTAGTTACTTAAACTAACTAAGCTTAAAAGCAACCTCATTCAGGGAGACTTCTTAAAAACTAATACTTTATCCACACAAAAAAAAGAAAATCTCATTGCTATAAGTAGATGGGATCTAGTTTATTTTCGCGTAATTTATTGTTATCATAAAATCCGGGCGTTCCCCGAGGGTACACCCTAGACCACGACGAGGAAAGTAAAAATATACAACATTATCGCTCCACAAAATCTTAATATAATTTCTCCCGAAAACTGCAGATAACAAATGTGCCTCTCCGCAATTTGTATGGGGAGTGGGATTGTTTGATCCAAATTAGGCCGATAAGAGACGTGCCGCGCCGGCGGAATGGATGCAGAGCCACAAAAACTTTTTTATTATCCTCCTTAACGGCAGCGCATAGACCGGTGGATGTAACTCGAGCATATTGCACAAAATGCTGTTTACGTTCTTGATTTGTTATTCAAAGCAATGAGAGGTTGTCGTTTCGCCAGCGGCGAGGCGCGCAGCGACGACGGGTTAATGCGTCCGGGCGCCTGGCCGCTCGCAGCCATATTGCGCACCTTTATTTATTTCAGCCCGCATTTCCCGCAAGACGAATGTTCTCCGGGAAACTACCGGCCGGCTCTCGTGCCGGTAATCCTCCGACGCTCGAGCGCTTCCTCAACAATACCGCCCAAAATGCTCGGCGATTTAACAAAGGAGTCTTCAGTGGGTACTTTAAATTAAATGTTCGGCTTTACAATTCGACGGAATGTATAATGAATAGCACCGTAACATCTGTTAACGAAGGCGAACGATCTAGAAAGTTTTCACGCGCGGGAATAACTAATTGCGAAGGTTGGAATTCAATTTCTGGTTTCTAGTTCGCCTCGCGGGAGATCAACGCCGTGCTCAAGTATTAATAATGCAAAACACTGTCACGGGAAGTTTTCGATTCGAAATGCAAATTGAATTAGGAAACAAAGTTGTGATGGTCCCCGCTTTGTCATCATCCGGTGTATTATGATTAACATCCATTTACTGTAATTAACATGGGGGATGTATTTCTAATGAATTTTCTCCTTTGCAAAAATATTAATTTTTTTACTAAAAATTCTTAATGTATTCAATTTTCTTTATAATTACTAGTCATCTATTTCAAACTACTCAGTATCACAAACATGTTTAAAATTCGAACGGCGTATCTAGACCAGCTTATTTCAGATACGGCTACAAAGGACTAGATACACTCGAGTACTTCGATCGAATCTCGCATTCGGAACCGCATTGTTCTATCCTGTTGTATAATCGAGTCCTTATAAAGATGCGAGAAGACGGCATCTAGCCTCCCTCAGTAACTCGATGCCGCCCGACACGAATGGATTACGTCAGCCAGCCTGAATTACAGAAACCATAGTACACTTTGATACATTAGAGATCCGATTATTTGGAAGGATTAATTCGGGTACATTCGAAATGTATTCAGAGCCCGAACCTAAAAATTGTATGTGTTAATATTCAGACGTGTCGGATGATTGAATTGAATCGTATGGGTTCACAACTGGTTTTAATAACTATCCCTTGATAATAAAATAACTTTAACTTTTTATATACCAACTAAAAGAGGTAGAAGTTGCTATCTTTTAGTTGTTATTATTATAATTAAATAATACCTACTAAAATAAACCAACGCCAAACTTGATATGGAATGTTAATTAAACCGTTGCTTAGTAACAAATGAAAGACAGACGTAAGCAATATTTTTTTTACTGCGTGAATATTTACTGTTTACGTATACCAAATCAAAGACCATAAGAAAAAACATTACTATATTTTGTATAGCTAAACATTTTATATCAACCTTGGGCATGGCTCCTGCATTTTTCATAAGCACCTACTTCATCTAAAGTGATGTCGACACGTACGTGCGTATAATTGAATACATACATACCTATATCATTTGAACATGAGGCCACCGTGGCTTTTTATTATGTAGGTACTTTAACTAGATCGAGCACTTCATTTTGGTTGATTTGATATTCAATTTTAGTAAACTACGTTAAGGTCTATACTACTTTAACACTTCTGTAGACAGAAAAACGAGCCGAATGAGACAGTCCCTGGTAGGAGCGTGTCCCAATCACTCCTAGTTTCAGTACATGCTACCCCCGTCCCTACCGTTTCCTTGGATATTCTAGTAGAGAGGCCTCGCCAGGATCGACTCTCCCGCACGACTCAAATTTTGTGCAACAATGATCCCTCTTGTTTCATGTATGCTCACAAAAATAATTGTAGACATGTCAGCCTGTTTATTATTCATGAGAAGGTGGTCGCGGTTTAGCGCCGTTGAAAAAAGGTACGACGGAGCGGGCACACCCCCATCTATTTCCGAGCCCGACTGCTCTGGCCACTCTTTTGTCTTTTAATTTCCTGCCCGCCAGAGCGCGCTCCCATCGTGAATTTCGCTTTCGTGAGCTTCGTTAACTTATATCGCCCTTTGTTGTTACGTTGTTACCCATTGAACTTTTCCATTACCGTAGCCATGGATTGAAACCGCTAAATTCGTTAGAAAATTCCGTCGCTCAAATCGACGCCCCCCACTAGGAACAATATCGACGACTTGATTCGTCTTTTCCATTTATAAATCGAGTATGTTCCCAAGTTTTTGTTTTGTTTTCGCTGCGCCAAAGCTCTTCAGATGGAAATTAAATATTTCCTTATTGAAAAGTTTTCAACGTTACAGCATTTAGAAGCGGGATTTTAATAATTGTAAGAGACTTTTCTCGAGAGACTGGAAATAAGGATTTCGGTTCGGTTTTCTTACACAAAACATAATTAGGAAGTCGAAAAATGTAGCTGTCATATTTTTCTTTCGGTGTTATTAATTTGCGTCACGTATCACGGGATATTATCGCCTTCTTCGCTATTCGTATGTTGGTGCGTTGTAATAGGCACCTTGTATATTTTAAGTTAATATTCATTTTATTCTGTCATTTCCTGTGCCCGTTACGGCGAGCGTGCTGAGTATTAGTTTCACATTTAGAGAATATTCACCCCGCCACCGCCTTTGTAAAGCGGTTAGAGAGTGGGTAGATACTCGACCCGGCAACGGGCGACCTTCCTAATTACACTATAACATCTAAACACCGTTTAGGCCGAGCTAAGGGATGCTCGTAATTTATTACGTAGCTTCCCGTGTGCTGGGAATTCAATATCAAAGGGTCCGAAATCTCCTTGCGTATTAGTGCGAAGCGTCATCGTTTTCCATTTAAATTATTGCCAAAACTATCCGGGCCCGGCCAATAGGACTGTTCGAAGCCGGCCCCAACTTATCACGATGTTAATACAACTGACATAACAAAGGACTCTTTACGAGGGGCGGTGAAACAATAAAACCAGTGTAAAAGTTGGCTAACCGCTTTCGCCCCCAGAAAATATCTTGGCCCTTCCCATTTTATGAGTTGTTTAAGTCGTGCTCTGCCGCTTTTAAAATAGTATCCCGGTCTTAACCTGAAAACTTTTTCGCGAAACGTATTGAATTAAAATATGACTTAGTTCCGACCGCGGAACACAACTGTGTTGTTACGGATGATGTAGTGTGTATATACAATATTTGTAGAAGGAAAATGTATGTACCTCGCGGCGCTGTGTAATTTGTTATACTTACAAATATTTTAAATATACGCTTGCGACTAGTGAGTGTAAACGTGCCTTTACTTTATAGCAAACAGTCAGGATTCGGCCTTAAATTAAAATTATTATTTTCTACTACAATACACACCCATTGTCCAATAATATCAACCAACATGTCGTCCAACTTCTTGCAAAACTTTTCTCCCCACCTAAATGACTTGAAGCATCTCTTTTCCGCAATAAATTCGGTGTTTCATTCAGTAGTTCAGGGTGTGTAGACGTGCCCGGTGTTTGACGGCCCGGTGAGTGGGGGCACTAACGGCCGTAATGAGAAAACTTGCCCGGCCGAGAATGCAGCATCTACGTCTATACGAGCGGGCAAAAACTGAGAGCGGCCGCCGTTCCTCCCACTAACGCAGATTAATATAAAATAATTTACGGATCTCTACATTTTTTATCCTAAATTTTATGCAATATGGAATTTATCCGAAATTAATAATTAATTATTATTAAAATGTGCAATCACAACTGTCCACGTTATGGAGAAGGTAAGCCAGAAGTCTATACCCACCTTTTGGCATATAGGTACCTAGTTACTTATTTCAGACCCCATAGCAGTAGGGAACAATGCTGTTGCCATTATGTAAGCTGCCGAAACTAAATGCTAAAATAAAATTACATCAACGAAATCAAAAGGCTTCATTATCAACTTTATAGTGTAATTTGAGTTTAGAATTTGCAATAACTATCATTACAAACGCAGAAAAAAAATCTCATTAAAGTGAATGCCACAGAAGACCATTCTAATAATACTTTAGAAGGAAAATACGTATTATAAGAACAGCAGAAACAATTTCAAATAACTGCACTTTTAAAGTTAAGGAGACAAGATTCAAGTACATGAATTTCATTAATGACCATTTAATTAAAATCCTGCAACTGCAAAGCTCTAAGCTTTCGGAGAAAACTTTTAATTTGATCTCACGCTATTCGGATGCCCTTGATATCAAAGTGTCTAAGTTGTTCGCCTTTACTGTAGTTTTGTCTTGAATTTTCACTTCAACAATATATTTACGTTTAAGTAGGTGTGATAACTATTTCTGGAGAACGTTTTAATATCAAAGAAAATAACACAAAAAAATTAATTGAAAATTTTATGTAGTACCTAATTACCTAAAAACTACCCAAGGTAGGTACTTGCAATTTACAAAAAAAAAAAACTGACTAAACATGCAATAATGGAAGGTGATGTTGTGGTTGTTTAATGTAAACACTCTTACATGTTGTGTAGTCTTTCGTATATTCTTAATAAGTAATCATTGTCCCTTACATAGCTTACATTAAATACTTATATACTCACTACATTAACTAATACGTGCACATAGTCACGTATTGCTTACAAATATATTTTACTTATTAGTCCATGTCCGGTATACACTTGCTTACTTGCCGTTTATAACAAGGTTCATTGGGACATGTTTATCTCTATACTACAAACACTCGTAATAATTGAAACAAAACACGCTAAGCTTTGGTTGAATTAATTTAATTATAGGCCCATCGCGTCGAACGCAAATAAACGACGCTCGCATCCAAACTGGCAAACAAATTTTAATATCACCGGCCACCTGCCAATGGCGCAAACTTCCAAAATATTGATTTTGCAATCAATGCCTCGTTACAGAACTACCCCGTTTCCACTTATTAAGTACCTATAACCAGATTTATTAATTAATAAATGGCACCATTACACTGCTCGGATAAATTCATTTCACGGAACACAGGATGTATTTTTTGCGAAACATTCCAACAACGTCTCTGCATTTTATGTAGTTCAAGTTTCTAACTCCTAACTAGGATTTCCCGTCTCATAAAAAATGGAGACACCGCAAGTCGGTAGAGCGAATAAAAACTAAGCTGTTATGAACGTCTCTATTTTATTTATGATCACTCTATTACTTCAATGTTTACCAACGTTAGCTAAAAAAAGGGCGGAACGTCACATCGTTACGTTCACAATACAAAATGTTGCCGCAAAATACCTTCCCCAAGATACGCCCGCCGCGGCGACGACGGCCAAGAATAAAAAAGGAACTTTAGCGAACAAAACGTCTACACAATTCCATTTTCTCTTTCACCAACAGAGCGAGTCTTAGTGAATCAGGCTCCTGTATGGGCGCCTTTATAAACGCAATAATGAGGAGTGCTAAGGCGGTATTCAGCCGTGCGCCCTAACGAGAGGAGCTGATGAATCGCCCATGAGCTGAGCACAAAACTTCCCACTCGGGGCGGTAATGGCGAGCGGTGGCCGCACGGGGCGCCTCCGCCGCCGCCTCGTCGCCTCGCCAAAGGGCTTTTAGCAAGCACCAACTTGCTTTCGCTTTGACTTTCATCGCTGAGCGAGGATTAGGCGTGCCCCGACGCGATTGGATGTGGCCTACGGATGAATAGTCAATGAATTTAGGCCAAGCAACTACGGCGCAAATTAAAAGCGCGCTTGTTTACGTTTGACTCCATTTCAAAAAGGTGCCGTTGATTCGTAGTTTAAAAAGCGAATGCACCATATCGTAAAGCTAACAAGATTAAAGCGGGCTCCATTCAAACGTTTAAAGTGCGCTCTTTTCTCTCGATCCTTGATATATGGCAATAAAGTTTGGTTTTATTCTCTCGAGCTTTCAAGACTCGAAGTTTGCATCTATACGTACAGGATATACTACAGACAACCGCAAGTCTACGGTAGCGGCACACGTTCACAAACTTCGACTTTCGCCGACTGAAATAAAAAACAAGATCCATGAATTGTTTGACTGTTATTAAAACTTTTCCTTTGAGGGAATATATTTAGTCTATAATATTAAAAGTTACTGTTTGCATAAGTTAAATTCGGGTAGGAGGTGAGGGCGCCGGCTCGAGAGTTGCAAATGACTCGCTTACGTGGGTGATATCGAGCGGATGTCTCACTAAGCCCGCAAAATGGTCCCGGCCTAAATGAAGACGCGACGCGGCGCTCATCTAAAGCATACTGCGAAATTAGTCAATCCTATCGCAGCCATCTCGAGCGGAGTCGGCGAGGCTGAATAATGAAATAGCTCGTTGAGACCGTGGATAGACGGCATCGACACTGCGGCCATTGGAACGCGATCGCGACGACCGAGCACGAGCGAAAATCCCAAGGATTCCGTGTGAGATATCTGTCGGGTCTTTCAGGGTTATTAAGCGAAGTGGGTTTTAGGGAAATGAGTCGGCGAATAAATCTGCTCTCCCTTGGAACGGAAAAATCTGTGTGTTCCCGTAAATAAATGTTGCCCATGAAATAAATTAGACAGGCCCATATGTTGTCTTCATCGGGGAGGCTAGGAAGCATTTCTCTGAAGGATAAAAATCCGTGCTCTTATGGCCCGATTGGCAATAAGGAGAATGGAAGTGGAACAGTTATCGCCGATAAAACCGTTGTTCTTTGTTTATACGGACGAAAGCTCGATGATAATACAGCGATTGTAAATAAAAATTGGATTTCTGATACAAAAATGTGCCAGTATTATGTTCCAGATTGCATTGTGGAACGCAGAGCAGTCTCTCGGTATAGATAGGATATCGATTCTCGTAAAATAATATGAAAAGAATGTAATAATTTGTGAGTTAATTGCACAATATTGTATATCTTGTTCACGAAGTCTGAAATTGTCTGCAGGAAAAACACTTGGATATTAATTGAATTTATATTGCTAGTTAAAACAACAAACATGTTTCATTGTTCTATTTACAGCTCAAAAGTTCATGGTTTAATATTTAAAAGCATTCTCAATCTACGTCAGCGTCGGCCACACATGATGTACAATTTTGTAAATGGCTTCACACGGAGCGTTTTCAATTACACATCAACTGTGCCCTAACACTTGGGATTTGGTAGCTAGTTAAGTAATTTGAGTCCATTTTAATATTAGTTCACCAAAGTCAGTTTAGAATGTGTTTTGTTAGCTGCATGTTTAAAATTCACATAATCCCTTAAAATTTGACGAAACGAAATGGGCCTTGCTTCCTGAATTTAATATTCATTTCCTTAGACACAAATATTTTGACAGAATTCAACACACTCGGTACGCCTCACGGCCTGATCTCGGTTCAAACTGACACATTCATTCCTTCCCCTATTTTATTAAAAGTGAATACAAAGCGTGGGGCCTCGCCCAGCAAGCAAAGCCCCATGCACACCCAGCAGCTAAGCTTACCCGGAAGTCTGCAAGCGTAACTTGCAACAAAATCCTACGTTTACGTTTCCATCCCCTATTGCAGTGAACCCCGGATCTCCTTTAACGTATCCTACGTTCGCAGCCGAGACGGTGGGGTTAGTGCGCGCGGCGACGGTAATGCGTTTTATGAATGAATGAACGAATGAATGGTAGGATTTCACTACCAACTAACCGTTGGTTGGGCAAAAGCGCAATGGAGACTTTTAAGGCTTTTTATTGGTCCCTCTCCGCGTTTGGTTCTGAGCGATAAATTTTGAATGGTTTTAGAATGACCAGGTGACTTCGGTGAATTTAGCAAAAAATACAACTGAATAATCCTTTCGATGACTTATAAGAATTGCATTCCATGAAGGAGAAAAACAAACCACTATTCTACTGATGTTGACATAGACATCCAATTTCAATTTCACCAGTTCTTTATCTAAAAATTACTTCAAGGGTAGTTAAGACATTTGGGAAATCAGATATTAATGTACCTAAAGGTCTACGGTATCTACGTCATTAGTTGCGTCCACATATTTACGCGCACCCGATCAATGACGTTATGTCTACATAGTCAGACGTCAAAACTGATTGCTTGGGTGCGTTGTTTAGTACTTCCGCACCCACCGTGCGAAACGCTGCTTCTTGACGCCGATCTTCTATGATAGATAGATAACTCTTTATTAATCCACCACTAGAAAACATAAATTTACAAATTATCACTAAATTTACACAGAAAGTGGAAAATGGGCGGCCTTATCACTAAAAGTGATCTCTACCAGGCAACCTCAGGATGGAGAGGATCTAAAGAAAAATGATACGGGGGTGTACTTACATAAATTAACTTAGAAACATATACATTACATTAAATAAACAAGAAAATAATATGACATATACTTATGCCTACTACATAATGGCTAAATGAGTATAATAGCACGCAACAGTTTAGACACAAACAAAATAAATCTATACAAATAAATAAAATTGGAGTGTCTGTTTGTAATATCAAAATAACACCTTTTCACTAAATGCATATGAAAGTACATACGATACCTATAGCAAAAACGCGAATTCAAAAATTTTTGTCTGTCTGTCTGTGTGTTTGTTCCGGGTAATCTCCGAAACGGCTGGACCGATTTCGACGGGACTTTCACTAGCAGATAGCTGATCTTATAGCGGGTAACTTAGGCTACTTTGATTTTAGAAAAACAATTAGGGTTCCGCGTAAAAAAATAAAAACACTTGAAATCAAAGAGTATCTCCGAAACGGCTGGACCGATTTTGACGGGACTTTCACTGTTAGATAGCTGATATTATGAGCAGTAACTGAGGCTACTTTTATTTTAGAAAAACAAAATAAAAAAAATGGGTCCTGTCGCGCGGGCTCAGAACGCGGGACCGGGCTTTATTGTTAAGTTAAATTCCACGCGGGCGAAGTCGCGGGCTCAGCTAGTAATAAATAAGAAGCAGTAATTTTATATATCGCCAGACAGACACACCAAGTACGGTCCCAAAACTAAGCAAAGCTTGTACTATGGCTACCGTACAATGGACTGGGGGCGATCCCAGTGAGTGACACCCAGACCAGGGTAAATTACGAAAAGGCCATTTCCGAAATTTGCACCGGCGGGAATCGAACCCGCGACCACCATGTGCAGTGAGCCGAGCGGCCTACGCTCGAACCGCTGCGCCAAGCGGTCGTCAAAAGAAAAAGAAAGAGAATTTATTTCTTCTATGATGTGCAACGAAACGAAACCCGTATATTATGAGCTGCAACTAAATGCCTTTCGGTACAGCTCACATGGTAGGAAATGCAGCTTTCTTACCTTATGTCTATCTATTTCACTTCTTTTATAAATATGTGCTGTTCTTTTCTTATGTGTGTACTGCTGTGCTGATTAACGACTTTTCATTTCATTTCAACTGTTTACAGCTTGGCGCTACCATCAGAAAACTATGTGCCCTAGTCTTTTGCTTATCCAGCGTTTACTCGAGCAGTCCTAATTTATATTGGACTAGCTGAGCCCGCGAATTCGTCCGCGTGGAATTTAACTTAACAAAAAAGCCCACTCCCGCGATTTAAGCCCGCGCGACCGGACCGACCCATTTTTTTTTTCTTAAATAAAAGTAGCCTTAGTTACTGCTTCTAACATCAGCAACACCAGTGAAAGCCCCGTCAAAATCTGTCCAGCCGTTTCGAAGATACTCTTTGATTTCATGTGTTTTTATTTTTTACGCGGAACCCTAAAAGTTTTTCTAAAATTAAAGTAGCCTTAGTTACTCCTTATAACATCAGCTATCTGCCAGTGAAAGTCCCGTCAAAATCGCGTTTTTGCTATAGGTGTACTTTCATATGCATTTAGTAAAAAGGTCTTATTTTGATATTACAAACAGACACTCCAATTTTATTTATTTGTATAGATCACCTTATCTGGACCCACCTTAGATGAAGCACGTAACTCTAGTTTTATATACTCCACTTCATCTAAAACCGTTGCAGTTTTTATGATGCGGCATAAACCGAGAGCGGAAGAGACTGCGTCGCTTGACAAGCATAAGTATAAAGGTGGCAAGGTGATTTATGAAACGTGTTTCAATTTAAAATTAAAACTACAAGATTTACGTTTCAGCATTTCACAGGCGTTATTCAAATTGAAATTATTTAAGGACTGAGTACCACGCAAAAATAACTGAATTTATTTTGATGAAATTTGCTATGGTTGAGTTACACTACCCATAATAACATAATATATAAGGTGTTATTAATGTTTCACCATATTTTCTTCAGCTCATTAAAATGAAGCTGATCCTATTGATCAAAGAAAACAGGCCAGCTCGCCCGACTCAAGTCGACGGTCACCCTTAAGATTATGTTAACAGCCGTTAACAGCTGACTGTTGATTAAAACACTCACTACCAACCAGCAAAAAAGATTTACATCAGATTATTATTTTGTGACATCATCTTTAGGATTTACTAAGTCGCCTTTAAAATATCTGTCTTTATTAAATTAACACCTTATACTTTGAATCCTCGAGCCACGGGTAAAGCTACAATCATATTTCTTACTAGCTGTGCCCACGGACTTCGTCCGCGTAGTATTTAACGTAACAAAAATTTCGGGATTATCGGGATATAAAGTATCCTATATGTTAATCCCGGTTATAAACTATCTGTGTTCCAATTTCATTCAAATCCGTTCAGTAGTTTTTGCGTGAAGGAGTAACAAACATACATACATACATACATCCACACTCACAAACTTTCACATATTTCTTATTAGTTGTCATATCACACCCCGCTGTTTTCTCCAAGGTAGGTTTAGTCGTATTATTAATCAGTAGCTACGTATAGATGGCGACACTCAAAGGCCAGATAAACCGATTAATCCTACTTTCCGTCTGGTCGCTCTGATTGCGCTTGCACGAAGACAGACACTGTTTTCTATCAACCTACTTTAATTATCAAGGCATGTTCAAACCCCGTCGGAATTCGCTCAGAAGACGCCAGCGTGATTTCACCAATTTTTTTGATACCAACGTAGCACTACGAGCGACCGACCGAATTTGCAATTCTTAGAAGTGTGTTGGTTAGTTTAATTCGTCTACGGATTTCCTCGTTTCGGATTCTATGGTGTAGCAAAACCCCTGTAGTTTTCTTATGAGCTCGCATTGCTAGTAATCTTCAAAAATAAATCTTATCCCCTTTCCTAAATGAAGCAGCAGAGAAAGAGATATATCATTTGAACGATTATATTGTATTGTTCGTTCAATAATCGATACAACTTCAAAAAAATGGAATTTCGAGTAGGATTCAACAATACGAATGTAACGATATATCGATTATCGTTGCTAAGAGTAGCACCTCAGGATGGTATAGTAGACATGTAAGGATGACAACTGAATCCTGCCTAAATCTAAACAGTTTAATCGAACATAAGGAATAAGATTATGAACGTATCAATGTAAATTGTAGAAATAGTTGCTTTCGTTTGAATATAAATGGACTGATATTCAACTACCAGCAATAACTAAGAAGTGCGTAACTAGCTGTAGCCGCGCAATTGAAATAAAATTAGCAATACTTTCTGAAGAAGAAATAGGTCGTTGGAATTTTGTCCTTACAAAATTCCAACGACCTATTTCTTCTTCAATTGTCTTTCTTTTTATAACGACCGCTTGGCGCAGTGGTTCGAGCGTAGGCCGCTCGGCACTGCAGCCAGAGGTTGCTGGTTCGATTCCAGTCTGCGTAAAGATCAGAAATGGCCTTTTAGGAATTTGCCCCTTTTTGGGTGTCGCCCCCAGTCCATTGTACTGTAACAACCTCTTCTTAGGGTTTACCGTGTTAACGTAAACAAACTAATACTTATTTATATGTTGGTTTAATTATTATATCATCTTTAAAAACAGATTTGTACATCGGTATCCCCGTTGTCACTGCACGTAGTATTGTATTCTCTTTGGTCACAGCCAGCGATCTGCAATTCTTTCAATTTCAAAACTTTTTTATTTTCATAAATTCATTATCGCAAGTGGCCAGTGCGCCGACATGGACCTTACAGTCCCGTACCTATACGAACCAGCGCTGCTTATTTTGGGACCATACACTTGGTGTGTCCGACTGGTGATTTTTATTCATTTATTCTTTATTATTATATTATTACGGGTACTTCAAAAAGTGACTTCGAAATTGTTGACAATATTTTAAACTATAAATCTTCATAATATAGAGTACATACTCTCTATCAAAATTCACAATATTTTATATACCATAGATAAATCAAGTGATAATCATATTTTGAAATTACGATTCGTATATATATTTCTCAAATCCCAGAGGCACAAGCTGGCTATAAGCCCTGTAACTTGCGCACGCAAAACTCTATAATAATCTTGAAATGTTCTGCTCATTATATAAAACACTTTCAAGCTAAACCCTGGTATTAGCTAATTAACTACAGTTAGCTATTTTAAATTGGAATATTCTAACAAGAGTTCTAAATACCTTAGGAGATCACGCGTGCTATCCAAGTGGTCATTACAAAAACAACGGCTGCGCGGGCGCATGTAAGTACTGTAACTAGGGCTCTCACCTGATGGAATTGTAGTACATACTTTATGCATGTTACAAAGTATTTTTATCTAGCTGTCATGAAACCTATTTGGATACATTTTGCGTAAATATATTCTTTTTGACATAGGTGTCTTAATGTATTGACGACGAGGCCTATGCTCGCAGTTTCCCTGCGAAATCGAATCAGGAATGAGGAGATACGCAGAAGGACCAAAGTAACCGACATAGCCCGCAGGATTGCTAAAGTCAATTCGCAGTCGGCAGGGCACATTGCTCGTAGAACAAATGGCCTATGGGGCCGACGAATTCTCGAGTGATGGCCGCGCACCGGAAGACGGCCTCCCACAAGGTGGACCGACGTCCTGATGAAGGTCGCGGTAATACGCTGGATGCGGGCAGCGCAAGACCGGTCATTGTGGTGAACCTTGGGGGAGGCATAGGCCAGCAGTGGACGTCTTTCGGCTGAGATGAGGTAATGTATTAAATTCATTGTAGTGATTTTTACAGTAAGTACCTACCCAGTACGTGTTTGATGTATCTTTTTAGATATCTACTACAGAGTTGCATACTTGACAAGCAGGTATATTTAGAACCAGTAGTGAGACTGTTGACGTGAAAATATTTCAAACACGAAACATCTCAACATTTTTCATTTCAGAGCGGTGTTTTTGTTGGCAGCCCTAATACTAGTTCACGGGGTATTTTACAACCTGTCTACGTGACAGCTGCTTCCTCTCCATTTAGTTGCCGGCGGACCAGCGAAATGCTACAAATAGGTGCATTTATTAGAGAACAAAATTAAATATTGAGAGCGTATGAAACTCAAGATCTTATCGAATAATACATGAAAATAAAACAATCAGTAATTCTTTTTTCAAATGAATAGGTATATCAGGAACGAATTCGGAAAAGAGATCAAAATTGAATTATCTCATATAACAGCAAATTACCCGACAACGTGTATTTACCTCGGGAGAATAAAAAACATAACATGTAAGTACGAAAGTCGAAAATATGCCGCCAGCGTTTTCAACAAATATAATATCACAATTAATGTTAAAATGTTGATAAAATATGAATTTGAGAACTCATTTGAGGACACAAAGGACGCTAATGCTCCGATTAAGATATCATTCCGTCGAAATGGTACCATTCCAATTTACATATCGGACCTCTGACAACAATAACAATAAAGAAACCTTATTATACGTTTTATTATACGTAGATAATTTGAATTTTACCGCGTTGTCGTCACACCAACTAACTGACGTGACAGCATGCCGTAAAAGCTTTAAAGAACGGCCCAACCCGATTCACCACGTGTGAAATCAAAACTTTGTTCTCATCATTCGACACTAAAAGTCAAAACTACATGTATAGAAGCGATTCTAAACGGTCTCCCACGAAACGTTATGGTCTACCTCAGTGGCACTGTTATCCGGCGATCTCTTTACCTCTTACACAATACGGAGGTGTATCGGATATCAGAGTGTGACCAACCCGAGTACTCAAATGCGGCCTGACGTGGCCTTATGGACCGTGAAACCGCGGTTTTTCGGTCCGTGTGAAGATACAAATCAAAAATAAAGCATCAAACGTGAAAAAAATAAAATTATTAAAGTTCTTTAAAGTTTATATAAAAAGTTTGGTACTTCTGAAACTGTTCCAAACTTGGAATAAAAATGTGAACCATATCGTAACTTGTATCTAATTAATTCAAACTGCTAATTACGAAAAGTTGCTGACCTCATTTTTAAAATGAAATCATTCCGGGCTAAGAATATTTAAATACTATCAACTGGAAACTTTGTAGCTGAAAAATCATAATATCTGTCTGCAACAGATTTAATATATATTTTGGGGACACTAGTCATAGATCGCAGAAACTATTTCAATATACTCATAGATTAGAACTCGATCTTCCACAAAAAGTCAAAGCTGATAATTCCACTACAAAATGTATTAAATGATACGACCGCCCCACGTAAAATATTGAGACGCACAAAAATAAAATATTCAAAAACAGTAAATTAATCTAATCTTGCGGTATAAAAAACCACGGGCGTATTCCGGTGCCGGCCGGTGTCAAATGTAGACTAACGAAATTCGAAAGGTTCTCACCGTTTCGCTCCACTGGCCATCAATGTAACGTCTTCAAAACTTCCATAATTATTTTTCCATCTGAACCAATACAACAATTACCACATTCGTCACGATCTGTATGTATTAAACGTACTGGGAGCAGTAAAAACTATTACAAATTCTTTGTGAATTGTTAACAGTCGGCTCTTGAATAGCGTGAAGCAACATAAACGTTTTATTACTACAGTCAATCACTTTAATTTGCGTATAATTAAACTCGCTAACTATATTGGCTCTAGTAGTTATATGCCCGAAGGGAATCGTTATATTTAGTAGAATTAAATTTATAGCGACGATAAAATAGATAACATGCGCTACGAAAGCCTATTTCTGTATAAAAATTGTGTGACTGTTTTGACCTAATTAAACTTTGAAAGCATGTAGGTCATGCTGAAAATATGCGAATAAAAATTCAATTATTCATTTTATGTTGGTAGATAATAAGGTTGTGAGTCCATTTTCTTCTAATCTAGTTTAATCTCAAGAGAAATCAAACGCATTATAAATTGTAGAGCTACTCTGAAACAGCATCTGAAGTTTCACAAGAAATCATTTTAAAATTCCAAACTAGTTTTTTTTTCTATTCTCTTTTTCATGACTACCTACCTAATATTATTAGCAACAACGTTAAAGTTATTCTACGAACTAGAACTTCCCACTCAACAATAGGCTCCTGTTAATTAGTTCAAAGGATCAAATACCTAACGCTTACAAACTCAAACAACTTCTAAGAATCCTAATACTGTTAAGCAAAAACAAACAGCCTCTGCGATCAGTTTAGTGAAACGCTTGTTTCGGTGTAAACATGATTGATATTACGTGCTTTGAAAATTCAACGGTACATTTACTTTATAACGTATCAAATAAAACGTAGGATGGTGGCAAGGGACTAGTCAGCCACGCAGTAGTGATGCGCCATTTCGGTATCGATTATACCTACTCGAATAACAAATATGGCTTTGAATTATTTTATCTTCAATTCAATAGCAATGCAATATATTCAATTGAATCGTCTTTTTCAGTGCAATACTTCATATTACTACAGATTTTAAATATATCACCTCGATTTTGCGTTAATATTAATACACAAAATCACTATAAAATATCACAATGCTTGGCTTAAAAGGCAGCATTCATTCAAAATTTAGATTTCAATTATTTTAAATGTGATTTTTTAAATCATCACACAATTTCCTTAGATAGTTTTAATACAATAATTCGTTAGATACTCGATCAAGTACTATAAATACTTAGTACTGTGGATTCGAGTACGTATTTCTGGTTCACATCACTAGTGTGTTCGAATTCTCGTCAAGTCCGTATTTGTAATTCAAGTCGGAGCCCCGACAGTACGTATTGTTTCGTCTCCTGGAGTTTAAGTCTGCGTACTGTTGTTAGTCTGTTCATCTGTTTTGTGTTCTGTACTGCAGAATTGCCAGTTTCGTGTTTGACATAATATATATTAGACGTTAGGTTTGCGAGGTATTTACCAATATTCATTTGATTTTGAAAGCGGGTATGTTTTTGTGTGTATGTTCGAGGGTATTGATTCAAAAGGGCTTTAAATGTAACAGAGAACAATTGGGTTCCGTAGAAATCCTTGTAGCAGTAGGTGAATTTATTATGGCATTTTGCAATTAAAATAATAAACAATTTTACAATTATGCAACGAGTTACTATCCTGTAGTAGTCGCATTCAAGTTTTATTATCTCAGTAGATCAATATAGTGGTAAGAAAATAAAATTACAAATTTAAACCTCAAACAAAAACCAGCCTCTTACGAAAACCACACAAGTCTGTACAATACAAAGTAATACACACAATATATAACCACCTACCTAAATTCGCAACAACGTAACTGAAACGTTCACGTATCTGGTTCACGTACGAATACAATATAATAAATGTAGACAGGGAACAAAGACACAAAACTGGAGTACAAACTAGTTACATACATACATGACTATACATAAGGTTTATTTTCTCGCAGTTTGATGTTAGACACTAGTTTAGCAAATGCACGTTATCTTTGCATAATTTGGAATGTCAGCTCCAGACTAAATATGTAATATAAAATGGTTTGCATCGAATATTATTAGATAATCTTCATAACTTTGAAATCCGTTCAAATGTTTTTTTTTTTTATATTAGCCTATTTTATGTCCCACTGCTGGGCAAAGGCCTCCACACCCACGCCACATTTTTTACGCCACAGGTCCCTATCCTTGGCTTGTTGTGGCCACGATTTACCCGCAAAGGTGTTCAAATCGTCGCACCATCTTCGCCTTGGTCTGCCGCGACGTCGGTGACCATCTTTGGGCGTCCAGGTATTAATACGGTTCAAATGTTTATATAAATAAATAAAAAATACATAAAAACATATTGCCAGACTGACACACCAACTGTATGGTCCCAAACTAAGCAACGCTTGTACTATGGGTGTCGGTACAATGGACCGGGGGTGATCCCAGTACACCCAGACCTGGGCAGATTACGAAAAGGCCATTTCCGAAATTTTCCCCGGCGGGAATCGAACCCGCAACCCCTACGCTCGGGCCACTGCGCCAAGCGGTCGTCAAATATAGCCAAACACAAAAAAACAACGACTCAACACAACAACAAAATCGATCAGAATCATTTCACAGGTGGGATCGTTATCCAATCAGAGTGATTAAAATAAACTTAATTGTTAGTATATTGTGTGTAATGGTTCCAAAGCGCCACCAGCTCAGTGAACACCGGCTGATTACAAGTGCCGTTGATTACCAAAACTACTACAAAAATATTGGGTGTATCGTAAATTGATTGTAATTTTTGGAAAGCCACGGATTTCTATGTAAATGGTTGTAAAATATGAACTCGTAACACTCCATGGGAACGTAGAATGAACAACAATGGGATATTGGGAGTACGAGGCTTTCTGTTTTAAGCCCCGACAAAAAGAGGGGTGTTATAAGTTTAACATGTGTATTTGTGTCTGTCTGTGGCATCGTAGCGCCCAAGAGGATGAAACTATTTCGATTTTGTTTTTTTTGTTAATAGGTATTCTGATCGAGAGTGTTCTTAGCTATGTTTCACGAAAATCAGTTCAGCTTATTGAAAATTATCAGATCTTTTGTAGTTTAAACAGTCGTCGCAGCGGGGTTTTCAAAATTTTCAAATTTAGTTATATACAACAAAGTTAAGTAGTTACCGTGGCCAATAGCTGATTGCAATACCAAAGGTATTTCTCGCACGTTGCTGTCCTGAACGGAAGTGGGATAGAGAGAGGGGGAGGAAAGAAGGAGTTGGGCTTCCGGCTCTCTCGCTCATCTTACGAAACGCAGCAATAACGGCTATTATACGCCGATTTTATGTGATAGGGTAGTACTACTCTGGTCGGGGCAGGCCGTATATAGCATGTAGTCAATTTCCTATAGCTTGGCTTCACTACTATCAAAGCCTGGGCCCTAACCACGCTAGCTACTCAAATCGTAATAGAACAGCAAACGCTCGCGATTACGCTCCAAACGCTCCGCTTTTGACGTTTTGCCGACACGAGCTTCACGATTTCTACTGACATTGATATAGTATGGTGTCAGCAAAACGTCAAAAGCGGAGCGTTTGAAACGTAATCGCGAGCGTTTGCTTTTCTATTACGGTTTGAGTAGCTAGCGTGGTTAGGGCCCTGTGAAAATTCAGTTTGTTGAGTTACTTAACTTGTATGTCAGTATGTCATGGGGCAAGAAACTGGTGATATCACAAGATGTAATGCCATTCAGACTAAGCGAAAACTAAATAAATACAGATATACGAACTACGAGGTAATCTTACGAGTATTTCCAAACAACAAAACTGAATCACTCTACACAAGCATTTCAATCGACAAATTATCCTTTGGAAGGAGCCCTGTCTGTACTGCGACATGTATGCAAACCAATTTGGGGGCAAATCTAATTTCGCCGTGTTCTACAGGCCACGTTAACCGCTGTGCAGATGACGGACGTGGGCTTTCGTCCGAGATGCTCTTCATTAAGGGCGGATGAGTAGAGCTATGGCTTTATGGGACAATTTGCATTTACACGAGGCCCGCACAGATTACGGGCGCTCTCATCCGCCTGTCGAAATGAGCCGCGTCACCCCAGCTACAACCTACGGCCAACAAGCCTTTGTTTATGTACCGTTGTATTTTTCACCCGCCATTTGTTTTGACGGCCCATTTCTGGAACACGAAGGTCTGAACCAACGGACTGCTTTATGGGACGCTGGAGGTTTTATATAATATAATGATGATTCTAGTGTTAGCCCTGGAATGAAAATTCATAATAATGGTTGCTAATAGTGTCAATTAAAAAAAATATTAGCCCTTTTGACGTCCCACTCCTGAGCACCGGCCTAGCCTCACTACGAAGGAATTCAGGGCGTTATCCACCACGCTGGCCTAGTGCGGGTTGGTGGATTCCACATGTCTTCCGAAATTTGGTTACATTTTCTAAGACATGCAGGTTTCCTCACGATGTTTCCTTCATCGCAAACAAGTGATAACCATGTAGAAATATTGATTCGCACATAGATTTCGAAAAAACCAGATGTGCGAGCCGGGGTTTGAACCAAGGCCTGAAGCCCGCAAGACGCGTGCTTAACCAATCTATTAATATTAATAGTGATACACTTCGGCTTAATTATAGTGGAATGAAACAAATCTAGTACTTAGATTCCGTTCTGATTAAAAACATATAGGTACATCTGTTTCATTATACAACGCGAATAAAGGACAATTTTATCTCTACGGACTATGTTACGCAAACAGCTTGGAAATTGTCTCAGAAAATATGTTCTCAGAACGACCTCTTAAACGAGATGGCGCTACTTGTATTTAGCTCTGCAAGAAACTACGAGCACATATACATCGTCGCTAAACTAAATGGTCGAACAAAGAGGCGCCACAATAGCTGGAAACCTCTTTGCCCTGTGCTGCAAGGCATATAACTGAATGCACCGTTCGCAAATCCCAGCTGACCCACTTATTCCCGACCTTTGGATAGCTCTGACAAAAGCACATCGATGCAAGAACATTATGTCGACCGGAGCCCCAATTTAGAGTCCGTATCGACCTATCTGGACATCACGAGGATCGATACAAGCCCTCGAATCTACATACTAAAGGCTAACACTATCTAAGCCCAAACGTAGTCAGGCAGGACATAAATGCTAGAACCATTAAGATTAAACGATAGTAGGAACAAACTATAAAATTTTATCATCAAATTGTGATTCTGAATAGGTTGCTACTATTAACCCCTGTTATGAGCTTAAAGAAAATTGCTATAGAAATTGGAGACACGTTTAATTTGCCGCTCTAAGATACAATGACCCGAGAGTTCAATGCAATTTAATATTGAATTACTACTTTGCTGAAACATATTTTATTTGATTCCAATTATTTTAATCTTGCTAGCGGACGGTAATAACTCAATTATCTAGTTATTCCATATTATATTTATTTTATTCCCGAGATATTTTTGGGTAAAGGCAATTATTACGCTTCAGCGAATGAGCGAACCCCGATACATGGTATAAAGGATAAATATAAGATTTGTTATGTGTCCAAACGAGGTTTCGTTTCTCGTTGCCTTGCTTAATTTTATGCTGAAAATATCCCGACCCAATCTTGCAAAAGGCGATGAAAATGTACACTGCTGAAAAGGGGTACAAAGTGCCCCACCTTGACCTACTTAAACTTAATTAAAATGCTTGCTTAAATATTCATTTTCTCGATTATTAAACGAGATAAGATCAACATATTTTTTATGATAGTAGAGTTTATTATAATCAAAAAGAAAATACGTATCCATTGTTTCTATGGTAATTTGGGAACGGAAAATGCTCTACAATATCAACGCTCCAAGCGATGTTTACAATTCTCAAACATAACAAAAAATATAAACTTGTTTAATTGTGCGTTTATGTTGATGACTTTTTTATTCAAATTATTTTTTACGAGTACATAGTTATACAAATTTACTCCCTAAGTTTAGTGTATTTAATTACGTAGTGCAATGGCTCTATTATGAGTTTATACGTTTGGCCGGCGTCTCTAGCTACTAGCGTCTACGTAAACGGTACCTGTCATAATATATAACACTAGCGACCCGCCCCAGCTTCGCACGGGTATTTTTATCAGTGTTTCTCTACTATATTATACATATCTATTATATTATACATATAAACCTTCCTCTTGAATAACTCTATATATTAAAAAACCGCATTAAAATGCGTTTCGTAGTTTTAAAGATCGAAGAATATAGACTTTGTTTTATACTGCCTATGTAGTCAATAGTATGATATAAAAAATTGAGCGAGCACATAAATATTCATGATAGAGTACACGACTGGCCTATTTATCGGTCCGTCGCCGGCGCAGGCATGCGACACACTTAATCAGCCAAATTGCTAAGTAATATAGCCGAACTGAAATTTGTATGATAATGAAACTGTGGATCGCCAGTTTACACAGCTTCCAGGTTATTTTGTGCCGTTAATATTTAATATGACTATTGCGGCGTAACCAGAAGGTCTATAATGATAGTTATAAAATGTTATTGTCCGGTTTAATTTTAGTTGACGCCAGATACTTGTTTGGAATACCTAATACATTTTAAGCACCTCTAAATCAGCAATTTGAATTATGGGTTTATTAAAAAGAGTAACTAATCATAGTAATTATTTAGACAAATAATTATCTAAAATAATTTCAATCGTAAAAGTCGCGTTTATTTCCACCCCTCTATTATATACATTAATAGAAATCGTAATTATAAAAATGAATGAAATAATTGCTTAAGTAGGTAATTGTTTTTAACTTTATTTATTACCAGTTTATAAAAACTCGATATACGTTAACCCTTGTTTAACCCTAAGAGCTTCATGACTATGTTATTAATTTTGTCTAGACGACACTCCAAATTAGTATCATTTTTTATATATATTGCGTGTCAATATTGTTATAAGGTTAAAAAATCGTGATGGATTCAACTGTAAGTAATTAATTTATCATTATTTTAATTCAGTAGCTCAATAATTTGTTTACAATTTATTTACAGTATTAATTAGAAAAGAACTAGAGCGCCAACGTTAATAATAGTTTTCTATGGTGGCTATATTTAAGTAAATCGGAAAATTTGATTTTACTTATTTAATAATGAAATATGAGTTGAACAACAGGGTTTAGGCTCATTTAGGTTAAGATTAGTTTTCATACTTCCTAATTTAAGTCCAACTGTATAAAAGCTACACGTCACTTAAGACGCAATACTCAGTATATTTTTCTTTTTTGTTCGAGACCAAAGTCTAAAAGTAGTTCACACCGTACCGTCCACATACTTTATGTAACTATAGAGTTATTTATTAATAGTAATTTGTCGTAATGAACAAGGTTCAAACGGCATAATACTGATATATGGGCATGGCACGAAACGCGTAGGCTGTTAGCAATCGGTTAAAAGGTTATAAGATTGTATAGTTTCATTTTCAAAAGGCTTTTGTTACAAGTGACAAAAGTGATATATACCTATATAAAGTTGTGACAAATATTTGGTTAGGTGAGTCTTCACACGTTTTTGTGATGAGAGAAAGGGTGAAGTTGAATTTTGAACGAGTTTAGTAAAGTTGAATTTTAAATGAATTTTGACTCATTGGTTTGTCAATTTGGGGTTGCTGGCGTGAAATCATGTCTGGTGCAAATACCTACCCGTTTTTGGTTAGGTTACCAACTGAACTCAAACTTAAACTCAAACTCAAATATTGCCAGATTAACTGGCACTTTTAAAAAGTCAAGAGCTAGGTGCATGTTCCAAAACAAAATCCCATGAAGAAGAACATGCAAGAAACTCCATGGATACATTTTTTTTTTCTCTTTTTTCTTTTTTTACACTTACGTACGTTTAAAATCGTCAAAAAAATGTATGATCCGCTTGATGATAAGCAGTTACCGTGGCCTATAGATGGTTGCAAAACCAAAGGCATCGCTCGCACGTCGCTGCCTAGGAAGTGGCACAGAGGGTGTGGAAGAAAGTTTGGGGGGTTGGACTTCCGGCTCTCTTACGTATCGTACAAAACACAGCTATAATGGCTTCTTTCTATCTTCTGTGAGAGGACCTACTAATATGTTCGTTATAAAATCTAAAACATCATAAATGAGGAAAGCAGGCTATACTTATATAAAAAAACAGTTGTACCCACAGATATAGATTTACATAGATGACGCAAATGTACGTACTTAGCGTGTCCGAAAACCCCGACCAAGCGTCGAGGTTGGTCGCCGATAACTTACAGTCCTCGCGACTACAGATATAAAAATATGAGTGTGAGCGTAATAATCACTCGAGGGAATCGTAGCGGGCATCGGCGGCATCGGTGTCTTTGAAGCGGTTTGGATTTCCCGTCACTAATGACGTCACAGTAGGTGTTAAAAATTCGGCACGCTTGGTTTCAATACAAATCGTGATACTTGCGTTATCTATGTAAATATATATCTGTGGTTGTACCTACTCCGCACTGCTACTTCATAATTACTTTTTATCAAGCGCACCAACTTTAAAGTGGCGGACAACTAGAAAAAGATAGACCTTCATTTTCTGTTTCGCAAATTCACCTATTGGACAAAACCGGTATTTGAAATTAGAACAACACTTCTAGCACACTCAGCCTATTATTCTAGCCAATTAGCCCATTTCAAACGTATTATTAGAAACAAAGAACAAACACAAAGCAACAGCTCAGCTGTATTCAACTAAAAAGCGTACAGCGCCGTGACAAATAAGGCTGCCTCCACATTGTACGACAAACTGTTGCGACTGAGAGGCGAAACAGTTTTTCAATTCCGCTACAAATGCTACAACATTTACAAAGCTTTAAGCTTAGAGGGAGTAGCAAATGGCCTGGGCACAGGTGTTGCTTTATTGAAAAAAAGATACAAATTACCCCTTTCTACGAGATTTGATGGCGGATTGATGCCTTTTACAAGGCGAAGTTGGGTTAACGTTTCCGAAATTGTTTCTTGTTTTGTCTTTTTTCGCCCACTTTTTGCAAAGTGAAATTGTTTGCTTTAAAGAAAAAGTAATTCTCTTGGAAGTTATAATTATTCGTTCCTTTTATGTTAATGTTTAAAAGTAATGGATAATGAGATTTTCTTTTGATAAACAGAAAAGGAATTCGCACAAATTAGGTACTTATATCATGTTTCAGATGTTTCGCCCTGCAATGAGGATTTATTGGGGCGTTTCATTAAATTGTTAGGAGTGTGTAAAAAGGATAGGTATGTTAATTATTCTTACCTAATGGCGGGCAGGGTAGGCTTGATGTTATAACGCTTCAGTACTCGGGTTCATGAGCTTAAATTAAAGGCCGAAACAAAACAGCAAATCCTGAAACAATAGAAAATTTTATTAGTAAAAATATTTACATTCATTTACATCTGTGCGCACTTAACCCACAAACTTTATTACATTTTCGGATAACCGTTACATTATAAAGCATCTATAAAAAAGCCCCTCCCTTAAGGCCCTATAAAAACAGCCCTCCATAAACAAGAAATATCTTTTATATATCCCAATAATTCGTTTTCCTTCCGAACCTCTCCAAATGTGATGGAAATATTGATATTGTGCTGAAAATATCAGTGTTATTGAATGCACTTGTTTAAAACATCAACGTGGGAACGTCATCACAACACCTAGGGCTTAAAAAGGAAATCGTGGGTACAATAAAACGTTATACTTATATCGGAATTAAATTTCGGTTGTATCCGGCAAAAGTCAAACGATGCCCGCATCGTTCGTCGGCGATAAAACTTCGTCGGGGTACCGTTCAGAATTCCGAAACAAAGCGTAGGTACCGAAAAGTCGGCGCACAGATGGCGCAGGTGACACCGGCTACTCGCTCTGGTCTAATCAAGCGGAAATGTACGCTTGGACGGTCGACACGGCCGGGCGGCCGGACCGGGCCGGAGCGGCGACGACACGCGGCCGGACCGGCCCCGTTCACCTGAAGGCTATCCCCCGCCTCCGGAATTTGAATCGAGTTCACATTCGGTCAATTCTAACAGGAAATTTGGAATCCGTTTTGAGCTATCATTCTGTTTATTCACCTGGAACTCTCAGTGCTTTTATATCTTCACTTTTAGCGATGGGTATTATAGTATATAAATGTATAAACACATAAAAAAGTTTTACGATAAAGGAGTGAATACAATCAATTTAACAATTCAGAACGGGTTTATATCACGGGCTTAAATTGATGTGGTCAGACAAAGAGTGGAGTCGGTGTTATCTGGGTGAAAGCCGGTTGTCGGGTATCGGTCCCTGCGTCGGGCGAACAGCATGCATCAATGTTCGTTGGCGCATTACTTAACTTGTTAACCATCTAGTGTACGAGTTTTGTAAGTAAAAGAAACATTCTCTGGAGAGTTCCAAGCTGGGTTTTATTTATTTTAAGAGACCAAGTTTTCCCTATATTTGTTTCGTCCTTGCGAGTTGTGTTTGTCCCTATTTTACGCTTCAACTGAACCGAATGTTTTGCAAATAAGGAGTAGAGGTCCTGAGACCATGTTAAACTTGAACATGGGCAAAAGTAAAGTTTATCTGTTCTTATATTTAGTTTCAGACAAATGCATATGCTCACTATTACAAAACTACGTTATATGCATAACCTAATATGTAATGTTTTAGTAACAAACCATTTTTAGGGTTATGATTGATTTGCTAATGAATATTGACACAATTTTATCAATTCTCATTGTTTTCTGGACGTACTAAACAGGTATTTAAGTATAAAGATATATTAAAAAATTAAATGAGGTTTTTTAACAAACTACTGTGTAGAGTATGGTTTTTTTATTAATTTTGTCAGATATTCGCGGGATAAGTAGGAATTAAAATTCTTATAGATAAAATAATCAATCCCGAAATCAACCACTTTTTTAAACTATCTCCCTATTCTCGTTACTTCGGGAACTCTGCAACCTTTTGACATTCCACTAAAAGGTTCATTTCGGCTGATGAATGCCGCAATTCCATTGGTTGAGTACAAAACACGTTTGCACGTGCACCTTATGCGGAGAGAAATGGTGTGAATTTTTCTTGTCGCTACGTGGGCAATAGATAAAAGGGAAGTGGAAAATTCTCATCAATTCTGAACCTCGAACCCTCTCACATAGGTACCAAATTGATAACTCCCGGCTGGTACTAATTTCCGTGTGTTTGAGATGCCTATTATTGGAATCAACTATAAATCAACTAGAGGTAATTGACTAATGAATATATTTTGCATGCGATTTGCGAACACGTTGCGAGCACGAGCGATTTGCGTAAAATATTGTAAACTAACCACTTGCCAATTAGACATCGTTTTCCAAAAAGGAACCAACCCACACTTACTCCTGCAGAGTAAAACCAACCCCAGTTCAAGTGGTTGTAGGTTGGTTTCAGTTTGCAGAAGTATGGTTGTTAGATCCATTCTGCATATCTATATACAAATATTATTCGTAGGCGGCAGCGAGTAAGCATGGTAGAGCTACAGTCTTACGAGAGTTAAAATTAACCGAAATCCGTTCCGTGCTGTATGTTCACGACGTCATTTTTTCTATTAACACAAAGACAAACAAGGTTTAAAAAAAATATTAAAAACAGTTATACAAATGACAGGAACTCTATATCAAAGCAATCAGTAATATAGGTAGTAATTGTAGGAATATCGAACAACTAAATTAATAGCCAATAATAATAAGTGAAGTCTTGTCCTAGACAGAACCTAATTATTAGGTGGCTCTAATTTGTTAAGCGAGTTCTAAGTTATCCAATTAAGTAAAGGGTACGGCCGTTATCGTGACATAATCGACTTATTACTTAACAGTCGCATTAATTAATCACAATCACTTGCTTTTGCAAACGGCTTCGTCGAGCGAACTATTTATTTTATTCTTTAACTCAACATCGAACTATCGTAGGTAATTTTTCAAGTAATATTTCCTCCTTATCAATTGTGAGATGTACATATTTTTATCCAAACATTTCATCAAATATGTTGGCAACGAAAATCCACCTTAATTTGATTATTACTGTTTTCCTTATTCTACTAGGTGAAACAAAAAGGGTATACAATTTTTTTTGCAACTTAACTTTGTAAATCTCAAACTATCGGCTTTGTAGGACAGTTGAAGTACTACTTTTGTAGACTTGTGGAATCGGTCAACAGCTGTATTCCTATAACACCGTTTGTTTTTCAAGTTTCCTGAAAAGCTGATAGATTTAGAATTACAAAGTTAAGTTTTGAAAAAAAAGTATACCCTTTATGTTTCACCTTGTATAACATGGAGATTAATTATGAAGAACAATTTGCCCCTTTTATTGTTACACTGCTGGCCACGGGCCTCTCCTCATTATGAGAGGGATTCAGGCTATAATCCGCCATGCTGGCCCACTGTGGGTTAGCTTTCACATGTCTTTCGATGATTAGATAGGCTTAGGCTTGATTAGGTTAGATTTGCTAAGGCATGCAGGTTTCCTCACGATGTTTTCTTTCACAGTATTTAAATATGATTTCACACATATTATTATTGGTATTTGTTTATGTTACCTATGTAGATCGAAACAGGAACAAACTAAACATCTTCAGTGTACCTCCAACCACACCACAGCAAACAAATACGAAGAGTAGGTAATATAAACTTCGCAACCAACAAAACACAACTCAAATTACCGCAATAATGCCTCAAATTAAATCCTTTGTGCTCAAAGAAGACAGTGGTTAAAATAAAGTTAGCGCCAAGCAAAAAGTGTACGTTTCTATTTCTCGTCTGGAATGTGCAGCGGATACATTTCCCAGTTGGGTCTGGACTGGGACGCGTCGCCATTGTTATGCAAAACGCTGTAGCAAAACTTGTGGATGCATGAATTAGTTATTTTGTCGTTTAAATTTATTTTAAGCATTTGAGTTCGTGTTTCCCGTGTACGCACGACAATGTTATTTAGCTTTTTTGAATCAGGATCTTAATCTGCGTTATTCCCCCTTATTAAGTAAACTAAGTTCACTTAGGGCAAGCGCGGAATCCGCAGTGAATTTTCTCTTGATGGTCTCGAATTGTTCCTTTCTCACTCCTCTCCATAAATACTAAGAATATTAAGTGTGTTTAAGGCTAAAGCGCCCATCTAGCCCGCGAAGTTCAAATTTTTTGAGGTTCTTTAGAAATTTTTCAAAATCTGACAATAATAAAAGACACATTTTGTAATTCGCGACAAAGACCGTGTGGCGTGCATTTATTAATATATCCAACTTACTCTAAAACATTTCAAGAACGACAGCTATCCAGATAATCTGGCAATTTTTGTATATTTAGTGATTAACTAGTATCATATCCATCGTGATAATATTTAGAGTAAAATAAATGTATTAATAAACGCACTGCATACTATGTTTGTCGCAAATCACAAAATGTTGTCTTAAATGTTTTCAGATTTTGGATAAACTATAAAAATACTCGCAAAATTTTGAATTTCGCGGGCTAGACAGGCGCCTTTACCTTAACAAAAGCACCTCTCTCTCTAAAATGTATCTAAAATGTATTTATAATTGAAATAAAACTATTTTTCGGATTTTATCGCATTTATTGACTTTATGTTCCCGACGTTTCGTTTGCTTTACAGCAGCCATGGTCACGGGGGGACTGAGGTGTTAGACGTCCTGATGTCATAGTTAGTAACGGGAACATAAAGTCAATAAATGCGATAAAATCCGAAAAATAGTTTTATTTCAATGTGAGTATTCGCGTAAATATAAGAAAACAATATGCATTTATAATCATCAAATTATTTTTTTTGTTAAATAACAAAGCCGGCAAAGCTAGCGATAACGATAGTGTAGCTTATAGAATTTTCCAATACCTAAGGCATTGCTCTCACGTTGCTGACTTAAAGGGGATTGATACGAGGGATGCCTTTTAAGTTTTGTCGTTTGAAGAAAAACACACAACTAGAACCTTATAGTACTTTTTATTGTTTTTCAAAGTATTCACCACGTAGCTTAATACACTTTTCCATTCGCTCAAACCAGTTATTATAACATTTATTCCACTCTAAAGTGGGGGTGTTCAAAATGGCTGACTTGAAAGCGTCGACTGCTTCTTCACTGGACTGGAACCTTTGACCACGAAGAGTTTTCTTAATTTTAGGAAATGTAAAAAAATCGTTAGGGCTTAGGTCAGGACTGTATGGAGGATGGTCAAGAATTTCTACTTTTTCCTGCTTCAAATACTCAATCGTTTGACGAGCGCTGTGTGAACTTGCATTGTCGTGGTGCAGGATGATGCGTCGCTTTGAGTTAGATTTTCGAAGTTCAGCGATGACTTGTGGTAAACAAACTGTGGTATACCACTCTGCGTTAACCGTTCTACGATCATCAAGTGCAATAGTCGCAACATGGCCGGTTTTTCTAACGAACGTGGCCACCATCTTCTTTGAAGTGCTTCGAGAACGAACAACTTTAGTCGGCTTTGGCTCGTCTTGAAAGACCCAGATTGTAGATTGTTGTTTGGAATCAGGATCGTAGGCATAGATCCAAGATTCGTCACCACTGATGATGTCGTAGACGTGATTTGACTCTCCTCGGTTGAACCTTTGCAGAGTTTTCTTACACCATCTGACGCGGGCCGCCTTGTGATCGTCGGAAAGCAGATGCGGTATCCAACGGCAAACTAGCTTTCTTACACCAAGCGCTTCATGCAAGATCTTCTGAATGGTTGTCCCTGAGATGCCTAATAGAGCCTCTATCTCTCGATACGTCACATGACGATCTTCGAGAATTAGTTGTCTCACTCCAATGATGTTATCTTCAGTGAATGCAGATTTTGGGCGACCTTCGCGAGATTTGACACTAACACTAGTATGTCCACGCTGGAATTCTAAATACCAGCGTTCGACAGTCCGCAGACATGGGGCTTCATCCCTGAACACAGATATTAGCTCTTCAAAACACTGAAGCCGTGTCAGGCCTCTCCTAAAGTTGTAGAAAATTATTGCACGAACATTTTCCTTAGAAAGATTCATTTTCGTACGTAATCTGACAGATTCTAATCGACGCTGTGACTAAACAATAACATTAATCCTAATACATTCAACTGTTTTGAGATTCGAAATTTAAACACATTCGAATATAGAACAGTTCCAAATTCAAAGTTGCCGGGAATTATGGAAACGACAGAACTTAAAAGGCATGCCTCGTATATAGGGGAAGAAGGTGTTTAGGCTGCCGACTCTGAGAGAGTCATCAAACGAAATGCAGCTATAATAGGTACTTTACGCTATTCTTCTGTTAGGGTGGAACTACTTGGTCGAGCCACACCCTGTAGTTAATTGTCCATAGATCGGCTTAACCACTGTAGAGATTCTTAAAATACCTACCTATAACAAAATAGCAGTGATAGCCGATTGGTTAAGCACGCGTCTTGCGGGCTACCAGGTCTCGGGTTCAAAACCCGGCTCGAACCTCTGGATTTTTCGAAATCTATGTGCGAATCATAATTTATATACGATTATCACTTGCTTACGGTGAAGGAAAACATCATGAGGAAACCTGCATGTCTTAGAAGATGTAACAAATTTTCGAAAGACATGTGAAATCCGCCAACACAGCACTGGGCCAGCGTGGTGGATTATGGCCTAAATCCCCCCCGTGTTGAGGGAAGGCCCGTGCCCAGGAGTGGGACGCAAAAAGGGCTAAAATTATGAATTAAGGTGAAGGCGCCTCTCTAGCCCGCGAAATTCAAAATTTTCGAGTATTTTTATAGTTTATCCAAAATCTGAAAACATTTAAGACAACATTTTGTGATTTGCGACAAACACAGTATGCAGTGCGTTTATTAATACATTTATTTTACTCTAAATATTATCACGGTGGATATGATACTAGTTAATCACTAAATATACAAAAATTGCCAGATTATCTGGATAGCTGTCGTTCTTGAAATGTTTTAGAGTAAGTTGGATATATGAATAAATGCACTGCACACGGTCTGTGTCGCGAATTACAAAATGGGCCTTTTATTATTGTCAGATTTTGAAAAAAACCCAAAAAAACCTCAAAAAATTTGACTTCACGAGCTAGATGGGCGCTTTAGCCTTAATAACAAAATAAGATTCTACAAGTATCTATAAATAACCAAATAGTCCGTACGAGGGATGCCTTTTAAGTTTTGTCGTTTGAAGAAAAAAACACAACTAGAACCTTATAGTACTTTTTATTGTTTTTCAAAGTATTCACCACGTAGCTTAATACACTTTTCCATTCGCTCAAACCAGTTATTATAACATTTATACCACTCTAAAGTGGGGGTGTTCAAAATGGCTGACTTGAAAGCGTCGACTGCTTTTTCACCGGACTGGAACCTTTGACCACGAAGACTTTTCTTAATTTTAGGAAATGTAAATAAATCGTTAGGGCTTAGGTCAGGACTGTATGGAGGATGGGGAACCCCCCACAGTGCTTGCGTCCTCGTCGCGTTCCCTGGGCAACGACCCGGTTCTGACCACCGTAACGGAGTGGCAGACCGGTGTTCGGCTAAAGTGCACTGTGACGTCGTAGTCCTTGCGGTTAACTACGACATTTGCGGATACACGTGTATAAGTGTTTGCGTTGATTAATTTCCGCCACTTTTGAGGTTTCTGCTTATTTATAGGGCCCTTTTTTAGGGCCACCGATGCCAGTGGCGTTTATTTGTTCAGGTGTTTTTGGGCTGGGGCTCAGCGATGGGCTCTGACTCAGACATTCCTGGAGGTAGAGGGAAGGGGAAGAGGAGGTGTGATGTGGCGGAGTCAGAACTTTCTGGCTCCGACAGTGAGATGGGTGTTGTTGCGGCGAAAATACCCACAACGCGCCGTGGAAAGACTTCTGGGGCTAAACGTGGGTCGGGACTGACTCGTGCAAGGGCGGAGCTCAGAGCTCGTGAGGCAGAAGACAAGGAGGTGGCCTTTGATAAAGCGCTGAGGTCCAAAGCGTTCCGCAAGGAGGTGGTAAAGCCGGTCTTGGACCTCACAGAGGAGGAAATTCCGGGAAGCTTTGATGCGGAGGCGCTCCCAGCGGAGGAATTGCGGGCGTTGGCTGGCCATAACATTACGACAATCCTAGAGGTGGCGAAAAAGTCTGGGCATCTCCAGGGGCCGTGTGTTAAACGGCTGAAGGATGCGGCGACGAAGATGCAGGAGATCGTCGACATTCTTGTGGCGAGGCCAGAGGAGGAAGAGACGCGCCGCCTCAGGAAGAATAATTGTCTGCTACGCAGGGAGATTGACTCCCTGAAGACTGAACTGGGGGCGCATCGACGCGAGTTTGAGGAAATGAGGGCTTCAATGGCGGCCACTCGAACGTCATTGTCTCCTCCCCCACCGGTGATTGATGGAGACGTGATGGAGGAGTTTAGGCGCTCCATTGTTGTCTCGGTGGGCGAAATGGTGAATGCTCGATTTGCTGGAATCGAGGAGCGTTTACTGCCAGCGATTCTACATCGCCCACCGTTGGCGGCAGATAGTAGGCGGCAGACGGCTGCAATTGTGTCAGAGGTGGAGGAGCCAGTAAGGGCACGGCTTGGGCCATCGGCGGGCCGGACGAAGACAGCTGGGCGGCCGAGAGCAGCTAAAGCTGGAAGCTCATCGGCCTCCGATCATCCGATTACAGCATCTGCTCCAGTGGCTACCCCTGTGGGTCAAGAGGATGGATTCACGCTTGTCACCAAGAAAGGGAAGGGGAAGGGGAAGAGGTCAGCCCCTCCGGCGACTCTCCATTCAACGGATGCCGCGGCTCCCCGTGCGGCGAATGCCCCGGCTCACACTGCCCCGGCTCCTCGTGCAGCTGCTCCAAAGCTTGTCCCTCCCCGTACCGCAGCTGTAGTAATTACGCTGCGGGAAGTTGCAAGCGCTGCGGGGGTGTCATATAGCCAGATTTTGGCTAAGGCGGAGGAGAGGGTAAACCTGGAGGAGCTGGGCATCGACTCTTTAAAGTTCCGCCGCTCGGCCACTGGGGCTAGGGTTCTGGAGCTGCCGAAGGGGCAGACCACTGAAAAGGCTGACCAGTTGGCGGAGAAGCTCCGCACTGCACTAGAGGGGATGGCCGACGTCGCCCGGCCTACGAAGTCCGCTGAAATTCGGATCTCTGGTCTGGACGACTCGGCTACCAAAGAGAAGGTGGTAGCTGCAGTGGCAAGGACTGGGATTTGTGCAGCGGAGCTGATTCGAGCCAGGGAAGTGCGGACTGGCCCGGGAGGCATGGGCGCTGTGGTGGTGCAGTGCCCGGTGGCGGCGGCAAAAGTTCTGGTCGTTGCAGGCAAAATTTTAGTTGGGTGGAGCTCAGCTAAGGTTGAGGCACTACAGCAACGCCCCATGCGCTGCTTTAAATGTATGGGGATCGGCCATACTAGAGCGATGTGCCCTTCTGGAGTGGATCGTGGAGCCCTTTGCTTCCGTTGCGGTAATGCAGGCCACAAGGCAACGGGATGCACGGCAACATTGAGGTGCGCGGTGTGTTCCGATGTGGGAAAGCCTTCTGGGCACCAAATGGGGGGGGCACAGTGTAACCCCCCTCACACGAAAGGAAAGGCGGCTGCTCGGACCTCGGCCGCTATGGAGACTGGACGCGAACAGGCGCGCGAGGAAGGTAACATGTCGGAATGAATATAACACCACATGTTACTTTCCTCCAGGCGAATCTGAACCACTGCGCCGGGGCTCAAGATCTCTTCTTGCAGTCCATGGCGGAGTGGGAGGTTAATGTGGCAGTGGCTTGCGAGCCCTATTATGTCCCCCAGCATTCGCACTGGGCGGGGGACTTGAATGGCTTGGTGGCAGTCACCATAAGATCCGGTTCCAATACTACCCTCTCAATCTTGGAGAGGGGGGTTGGGTATGTGGTGGCCGAATGGGGAGGGTATGTGGTAGTGGGTACTTACTTCTCCCCTAATCGCAGCCTGGCTGAGTTTGAAGCTTATCTTGACTCCGTCAGGAATGCCCTCAGTAGGTGGTCATCGAGACCTATTATTGTACTCGGCGACCTAAATGCAAAGGCTAGGGAGTGGGGGAACCCTAGGACTGACGTCAGAGGGAGGGCAGTCTTGGCTTGGGCCCTTATGGGCGGCCTGTCCCTTCTAAATAGGGGGGAAGTCCACACATGCGTGCGACATACGGGGGGGTCCGTGGTGGATATTGCATTCGCCACCCCCGCTGTCGCACAAAGAATCTGCGACTGGAGGGTCGAAATAGGGGTGGAGACCTTATCGGACCATCGGTATATCCGATTTGGAATTTCCACCCCTCAAGATTTGACGGGCACTCCTAGGGGGCCCAGCCATTTCCCTCGCTGGGTGCTGAGTCGGTTAGATCCGGAAATGGCGAAAGAAGCGGCCATTGTCCAGCGTTGGGTCTATGGTAGAGCCGGTCAGGATGACAGCGTCGACGAGCTGGCCAACCGTATGCGCAGAGCCTTAACTAGGGTCTGCGACGCGGCCATGCCGAGGGCTCGGCGCCATACTGGTCGTCGCAGGCTCTATTGGTGGTCCGCCGAAATCGCGGGGCTCAGAGCGGCTTGCAACTCTGCACGTAGAGAGTACGTGCGGTGTCGAAGGCATGATGGTCGCGATCCAGCGTTGGAGGCCCGGCTGAAGGACGCCCTTGATCAGGCTAAAGAGGCGCTTAATGTGGCCATCTGTCGAGCCAAGGAGCAGGCGGATGAGGAGATTCTAGCTGACCTTGTCCGAAACCCCTGGGGGCGGCCCTTTCGTGCAGCTCGGAAGAAGCTCAAAGGCAGTGCCGCCCCAGCGACGGAGACTCTTCCTCCGGATCTCCTTGGGAGGATTATGGGGGGTTTGTTCCCGAGAGCGGTGGAGAACTTCACCCCCCCTAGGATGGCGCCTCCCCGCCAAGTGACTGCAGAAGACGGTCTGGTGGTTGCCCCTCCTGTTCGGGATGAGGAGATGGATGGAATCCTGGAACGACTTCGGACAAGGCGGAGGGCGCCAGGGCCGGACGGTGTGCCGGGTCGAATTATTGTGGTGGCCTCCGAGTTCCTAGGAAGTCGGCTCCGGGAACTGTTCGACGAGTGCCTCCGCGCTGGACAGTTCCCAAAGTTGTGGAAAGAAGGCAGGGTTTGCCTTCTCCCGAAGGAGGGGCGTCCTCCGGATCAGCCGTCGGCCTATAGGCCTATTGTGCTCCTGGATGAGGTGGGGAAACTCTTTGAGAGAATTCTCGTTTCCCGCCTTATCCGGCACCTCGAAGTAGTTGGGCCTGGGCTATCGGAAACCCAGTGGGGGTTCAGGGCTGGACGCTCGACAATAGATGCTCTGAGCCAGTTGAGGAGCCTCTCCAGGGAGGCAGTCGAGGAAGGGGAGGTTGTCCTGGCGGTTTCTTTAGATGTGCGGAACGCCTTCAACAGCCTCCCGTTTGAAACTATAGGGGAAGCACTCCGTTATCACAGAGTGCCCTTCTACCTCCAGAGGCTGTTGATGGCGTACCTGCAGGGCCGACAGGTGGTATGGGAGGGGAGAGCCGGGGAGCTTTGCCGGCAGCGGGTCGAGCGAGGTGTTCCACAGGGGTCAGTGTTAGGACCTACGCTGTGGAACATCGGGTTTGATTGGCTCCTTCGAGGGCCACTCCTGCCCGGGATGAGGGTGTTGTGTTACGCGGATGACACCCTCGTCACAATAAGGGGGAGGAACTGGGAGGAGGTGGCTCGTAGGGCGACAGTCGGGACCACGCTAGTGGTGGACCGCATTTGTCATTTGGGTCTCGAAGTCGCTCTGGAGAAAACGGAGGTTCTCCTATTTCATGGGCCGCGGCGAGGGCCCCCACGGGGCGCTCAAATTATCATCCGCGGGACAGCCATAAAAGTGGGGGCCCAAATGCAATATTTGGGCCTTACATTGGATGGACGCTGGGGGTTCGGGGCCCACTTTGCCCGGCTTGCCCCGATGCTCGTATCCAACGCCGCTGCGCTGGGGAGGCTGTTGCCCAATGTGGGGGGGCCCAAGTCCACGTGCAGGCGCCTATACTCCGGAATAATCCGAAGTATGGCACTATACGGGGCCCCCATCTGGGCGGAGGCTCTAACCGCCTCAAATAAGATCCTCTTATGGAGACCGCAAAGGATCATAGCGGTGAGAGCAATTAGGGGCTACCGAACGGTCTCTTGGGCGGCGGCCACGCTCCTGGCGGGTGATCCTCCCTGGGAGCTCCAGGCTGAGGTGCTAGCAGTAGTCTACGCCTTCCGAGATACTGAGCGGGTGAGGGGCGCCGTACCGGACTGGGATGTGGTACGGCGCATAAGAAGTCGGGCTCAGCAAGAGGTAGAGCGGAGGTGGGGAGAGCAATTAGCGTCCTCACAATACGGTCGGGCGACAGTGGAAGCAGTCCGTCCCCATCTGGCGGCCTGGCTTAAAAACCGTGGGCCGCTTACATACAGGCTGGTGCAGGTGCTCTCCGGACACGGGTGCTTTGGTGAGTATCTGCACAGGATAGCCAGGCGGGAGGCGACTCCCATCTGTCACGCGTGTGGCGCACCCGTGGACACAGTGCGTCACACGTTGGAGGATTGCCCGGCTTGGGGGCGGCAGAGGCACGACCTCATGAGTGTCGTTGGAGGGGATCTCTCGTTGCCGAGCGTAATCGAGGCCATGCTCGGCAACAAGAGGTGCTGGGAGGCAATGGTCTCCTTCTGCGAAACAGTAATGTCGCAGAAGGAGGCCGCGGAGAGGGTCAGAGAGGAAGATGCCTCTGCTGACCCGATCCGGAGAGCACGGCGGGGCAGAAGGAGGAGGCGCTATGCGCACCTCCTGCCTCCGCCGTAGCGGAGGGACGGGATGTTGGGTTGGGGGTCGGGGGACCCTCTGCCTAAATATTCCTTTGACGGGGGAGCTCTATCCCGTCTTGATGTCTGCGGCCTGGCAATGCCAGGCCTGCCGCCGGGGCGTCACAGTGCATGTCCGATCCTGTGGCGCTCCATGGTAACGGCGGCGAGGGCAGACCGCTGGGTTTTAGTGGGTAGTCTGGACCAAACGTCCAGGAGCCCCACATAACCATCCGAGACCCCCCGGTCTCGGATGGTATGCGTAAATGCATTTCCCAGCGCAAACAAAAAAAAAAAACAAAAAAAAAAAAAAACAAAAAAAAAAAAAAGGACTGTATGGAGGATGATCAAGAATTTCTACTTTTTCCTGCTTCAAATACTCAATCGTTTGAAGAGCGCTGTGTGAGATTGCGTTGTCGTGGTGCAGGATGATGCGTCGCTTTGAGTTAGATTTTCGAAGTTGGCGATGACTTGTGGTAAACAAACTGTGGTATACCACTCTCCATTAACCGTTCTACGATCTTCAAGTGCAATAGTCGCAATATGGCCGGTTTTTCCAATGAACGTGGCCACCACCTTCTTTGAAGTGCTTCGAGAACGAACAACTTTAGTCGGTTTTGGCTTGTCTTGAAAGACCCAGATTGTAGATTGTTATTTGGAATCAGGATCGTAGGCATAGATCCAAGATTCGTCACCACTGATGATGCCGTAGACGTGATTTGACTCTCCTTGGTTGAACCTTTGCAGAGTTTTCTTACACCATCTGACGCGGGCCGCCTTGTGATCGTCGGAAAGCAGATGCGGTATCCAACGGCAATCTAGCTTTCTTACACCAAGCGCTTCATGCAAGATTTTCTGAATGGTTGTCCCTGAGATGCCTAATAGAGCCTCTATCTCTCGATACGTCACATGACGATCTTAGAGAATTTGTTGTCTCACAGTAATTATGTTATCTTCAGTGAAGGCGGATTTTGGCCGTCCTTCGCGAGATTTGTCACTAAGACTAGTATGTCTACGCTGGAATTATAAATACCAGCGTTCGACAGTCCGCAGACATGGGGCTTCATCACTGAACACAGATGTTAGCTCTTCAAAACACTGAAGCCGTGTCAGGCCTCTTCTAAAGTTGTAGAAAATTATTGCACGAACATTTTCCTTAGAAAGATTCATTTTCGTACGTAACCTGACAGATTCTAATCGACGCTGTGACTAAACAATAGCATCAATCCCAAAACTTTCAATTGTTTTGAGATTCGAAATTTAAACACATTCGAATATAGAACAGTTCCAAATTCAAAATTGCCGGGAAATATGGAAACGACAGAACTTAAAAGGCATGCCTGGTATTAATGAATCGATCTCAAGTCTGAGAGCGATCTTAGAAATGTCATTCTTATGTCATACTAGTACAAAATGACATTTGAAAAGTGTACTCAAAATCACTCTCACTTGTGATAGATTGAAATAAAACAATTTTACGGATTATATCGCGTGTATTTACATTTTTAAGTTCCCGACGTTTCGGCTGCTTTCAGCAACCGTGGTCACGGGGGGACTGATATGTTAGACGTCCTGATGTCATAGTTAATAACTGGGTACCCTCAAATTTAGTTGATGTTTACGGTGGAAACGTCGGGAACTTAAAATGTAAATAAACGCGATATAATCCGTAAAATTGTTTTATTTCAATGTGTAGTATTCGCGTAAATATAAGAAAACAATTTGTGATAAATTTATTTGGGCCTATGAAAAGAAAAGCCACAAAAAATATAAATTCAAATATAACCCATTGAAGTCGACATATTTACGGGGACCATTCAGAATAAGTTAACAATAAACAACTCTATTTTCCAAAACCGTCACATTGTACCGTTGAGAAAGATCTCATAATTTTTTCGAGACCACCCGTAATCGAGACCGAATCGATCCAAGGTGTCCCGCCTGCTGCAGCTGCCCAACAGATAAATAGATAAGCACCTTGTTTAGGGGCCAGCCTCGCAGCTTTATGACTTTATTACCCAATAACCATGGTATAAATCGCACTGCGGGAGGGTTTGACTGACGGCTGAAATTGAAATATAACGATCATAAATAAGCGTCAATAGCCTGGTGGTTAGAGGGGCCGTCCTCGTAGCTGAGAGGTTCCGGGTTCAATCCCCATCCTGGCCATTAAACTGTTGACGTGAGCCTACTCTTACAAACATTAGCTTAGTGGTAGGGGCTAAAGGGAATACTAGTAATGTGATAATAAAACAACGCAACGCTAGTGATCTAAAAAAAATTTAAGTGTGCTTGCAAATTCGCAAATAAATAGAGTTGAACTGCAGATATTAATGTCAAAGCGTAGCGTGTCTTGCTCTACTTGTCCGAATTAATTCATTTGATCCTTGGTTATCTCGAAAGTAAACACACTGGAGGTATTCTATTTAACAAAATATCTAGTCCTTGGAACTATAACAAAAATAAAAAAAAGACTAGCCCGCTGAATTTCTTGCCGGCTCTTCTCAGTCAAGGTCGCTTTTCAATTTTGTTTTCAATATTTTGGTTTATATTGGTTTCGGTTTCAATATTTTACATAATATGTTAAAGATTATAATTTGTAAGTGCTCCTGTAGGCCTAAACAAAATAAACGATTCTACTTTGACTATTGTTAAAATTTAATCAATCAAGCCAGAATTCTATGCTATTTCCAAACCTGCCCGCCTAAAAAGTCATCCTAAGCCGTCTATTGTGTGACACTCATATCCGTACTTTGTCATAATACAAAGAGTATTTAGATCTAATCGTTGCCGGCTTGATGTTTGCAAAAGTCGACGACTCACATCGTGCGTTCAAAATTATAATTGAGTAATCACAAATGGTTATTATATACAGATAGTAACAAGTTAATGTACGAGTTATTATCTGCCAATGTAAAGCTCCAACAAGTTAAGATACTACATTTAAAAATATATATTTTTAATGAAGTTATCAGAGCTAAGCATAACCACCTGCCACACAGGTGCGTCAGACTAGATCTAACAATCTAGCTCATTAGCACAGACATTTTCCTTTAGCATAAAAACACAGATTAATTCGAGTCTTACTCCTGTTAAATTTTCGTAGCCATCGTTAACGAGGTAACTCGCCGCGCCTAACAAAGTTACACGATGCAACGAGTTCGGCGAAGCTTTCAGAGCATCCGACGTTCTTAGACGCCTTAATTTTCTTTCAAACTCTTTGAATTTTATGTTGCTTTCAAGATTTGCGACGCGAGAATCGTGCTCCGAAAAACTATGTACAGATAACAGTAAATCAAAATGATTTTTTTGTTTTCTTACTTCGGTATACACTGCAAGTGATACTATCTTAATATGATATATTTTTTATCAAACCAATCAATCTTTAGGTTTGAGAATCACAAATCTCTATTTACGCTTAATTGAAGTGTCAACATGACATCTCATTATCGACAATATCTGAAATCGCTAGCAAAGTCGATCACTGTTCACTTCAAGTAGCCTCCCAAAAACATCTTCAACTATCAATAATGTTCTCAAAACTTTTGAACATATTGGTCGCATGGTGCGTTGATTGTAAGTAAACATTTTTATTGGGTTGTATTTATCGGTACAGTCGCGTATTTAAGTGTTTCGTATCGCGTGGGCGGCGTTAAGTTAACGTGGGCAGTATTATTTATTCATACGCTGCGTACGAAGCTTTTGTGGTTAAATTCCTTCACAGACTCTTTTCTATATAGAACAGGTAGTTTCTCATTGATTATATCGTTGATATCGGTCGTTTGTTCCGAGTTTACCGCTCGTATTTTCACTAAGAAGGTTCAGTGTTGCGAGAATATCGTTCTTATTACAAACTGTCTTACAAGACGCTCCTTACATTAAAGTTTGTTTCTGGTAATAAATGCAAATGTTAGTTTTCGCTACTCATGTAGACAGAGATACCTAACATAGTGAATTTTTTATCTACCTAATAATCCAATTTGTAGTTAAAAATGCAAATTGTAGTCAGATGCTGTTCTAATAGAGATAATGAGGGTTTAACTAATAAAACGTTTTGTCAATAACTATCTATATCCGCGAATATTATCTATTTGCTATAAATATATTCGATACTGGCGGTAATTACTAGCTATTTATTTCAAGAGATATCGAATTCAAATAGTATCGATTATTCGCTTACCGTATAATATTGTCTTTGTCGGCCATTATGTCTGATTAATAACATATTTATTATGATATTATAAAATAATATTGCTATTTTTGTTGATTATAAAACGTATCTCGAACTTAACTTCTTAAACGTATGGCATTAATTGTTTATGAGCAAGAAGCCAATGTATCGCCATCAAAATTGGCGATAATGACTCCAATAGGTAATATAAAGTACCTAGTTTATAATTTCTACATCTACCTACGAATATGTATCTCTAAGCTCTATTATTAATTAAGGAAGCAATCAGATTATTGAGTTCCTTATGTAAGAGTATGACATAATTATTAGACTTATGATTCATGCAAAAATTTAATGCTTTAGGTAGACACCTACGCAGACGCGTTCTGACTCACGGACAGGACGACGCAAATACTACACTTTGTCAAGATTATGTTCCAAGAAAATGGATACTAAGAAACCTCTAAGATTATCTCTACTACCTACTTATATTCTTCTCATCACATTCCTGTACTTAAGATAGTGATTGAGTACGTCACTTTTAAACAAGTATTGAGGCCCGTTTAGAACAGCGCGTTATTACTTGCGATCTTTGCACAGCGCAACTTATAAACGCTCAAATGCGATACAAAAAATATACCTTTTAGTTTTAATGGAGATTTTTATCTATGACAGAACGTTTTCCTTTTCCTTTTATGTGGTGTCTAAATCTAATGTACACCTAATAATTACACGGAATTAAATTACTACGAAAACGTCTAATCATCTTGCTAAAACTTTTTCCAGTACCTGGAGTTGGTACAGTACACTAAAAAATCGATCTTAATACTGCGAGCGATCTTGGAAATATCATTCTTATGTCATACAAGTACAAAATGACATGTCAAAAGCGTCCTCAAGACCGCTCTCAGACTTAGGATTAATTTATTAATACGTGTCTAAGTCTTGGACTCACTGCTACTTCAAACTATTCTTATAGATTTCCTTTATAGGTATCAATTCATGTTCACTATGACATGTTGACTGACAAAACGCAGAGACCTGACACACACTTTTCCACGTGTGTATAACGCCTATATCTGAACCAACCTATAAAGATATTTGTAAGCAGGTGTGACACAGATGTAGTTGTTTGATTGCATACCGGCTCGTAATAAAATGGGTTAAGAACTAACTATTTGACAGATGTAGAGTTTTTATTGTTCATTTCTTATACGACCGTTTTATACCACGCTGTATTAATGTCAATTAGGTAACGTATTTTATTGGTGAAAAGAGTTGTGAAGCGATAACTATCGCACGTAAATAAGCAAGTATTATTAGCAAGTAACGGTATGTTAGTCTCCACTCTACATTGAATTTTAAGACAAGTCTTTTGTAAAACTCTTTTAATGATCTTATTTTATATCCGAACTTGCTTGAAATCAAGATTATGTTCTTATATTTTATGTCATTTATCTACGTTTTAATTTGATATTTAATTTACGAGTACTTTTCACGGAATCTCCTGAAGTATTTAAATTTGACACTTGTTTTGCGAGCTCCTTAATTATAATTGAGCTAACGTTTATTGCAATTCAAACCTTACGCGTTAATACAATTATGTATCATAATTATATTAGTTGCACTAAAAATAATAAAGTATCTCTCGACCGACTGCTTGAACTCATGTCTCTCCCCTGTCTAATTCCACACGTCTGGCTAAACACGAGCATTAAAACAATTACAAATGATACACATTGGCTACAATTTAATTTCATTACCGCACATTATGACGGTGGTAACCGAACAATTTCACTTGATGCATTTTCACAACTGATGTATGTGAGCATTGTTCTAGTCACACGAACGAGTTAAATTTTGTTTAAAATATTTGCGTTGGATCGTGTTTCGAATCATTTATTATGGCGGGGCGATGTTAATGAGGCTCACATATTTAATGTATACCTATTGTACACCTTTGTGAAATTAATTTCGATAACATGTCTATAACCCTGCAATGTAATTTATGTGCATTCAAATATACTACTTATAACAACACTAATAAGAATCAATAGTAAAGCACAGTAGCAGATAGCCTAGTTCTTTCAATACCCATTCAGTAGCATCACCATCAAGTTAAAGAGTCAAAACAAATTGCATACATCGTGTGTAGATAAAGTGACATTACTTATCAGCGTTATTCACCCCAAGACCCGGTGAGTTGACTTCCGAGGTGAGTTGTAATAACGCGGTAATGTGATGTAGACAAGCGTTACACCGCACTCCCCTTCGTGGTAACGCACACGCGATGGGTGATCGGTACAGGCGAATGCACAAGTTATTATTGGACTGTTATAAAGATTAAATTGCTCATTTTATTGATGTCTTCTCTCAATATGTTAGGCAAGGCGTAAATAAAAGAGGCCAGATTTGCGTGCTTTTAGTCCCTGGAAAGAACTAGTTTTATAAATGAAGCGAGTATGATGGTAAATAAATATTTTAGTAATGTGATTTCAATTAAATTAGATAGAGCAATATTATTGAGTCAGGTATTTCTCGATGTGGTATGGCGAATAACATTGGCCTTTCTTTATTTATTCGCTTACAAACATAAATCCTAATATTAGTTAAATAAAATACATTTATTGTGTCTACCTTTTCAAAGTTTAATACATAGTGCAATTGTGATAATTAGCAAATTTTGACACTTTTTGCGCTGGATATTACTAGACCGGTGATTTTTTATTATTATTAATTACATAGCGTCAGTCGCAGTCGCAGTAAGGCGAGTAAGCCAGCTAAAAAATGCAAAATACACATTTAATTCCGGTCCCTCGGCGCGAGGGGGCGCCGCCCGTTAATTAATTAGACGCCCACCTGCTGTTAAACATCCCTCATTGTGGTAATATTTGAGTTTAAAAAACCTATAATTTCCACATTATTTGAGTGATGGTTATTTCATAAACGAAGTGTTTGTAATGTCGGAATAATAAAAACTAGATGACTTTAAATACGAATCACTATTTCTGAAGCCACCTATATTGTGCCATTTGATTAAAATGAAAATGTACACATGTGTACTTACTATTTATTTATGTCTGTAGTGAAACAATAAATAGTTATCTGTCTAGTTTGGAGTGCTGTATAGTCTGGCAATTTTCGTTTTAAACGTACACGTCGTAAAGCAAACAAGAGCTTCCCATAAAATATTGATCGAATTTCCATTCTCTAAAGTAGCAACGGCGGCACAAATAAAACAATGCATCATTGCATGTTGTCGCCTATTCCCAAGCGGTTCGCGGGCCTTGAGCGATATTTCCTTGAAAAATTGCCGCCGGCGTGGCCGTACTCGGTAGGATGGGCGAATTTGTAAGTTATATTTATGAGGCCACGAGGCGGAATAATGATATGTATATTATTTGGGCCTCAGAGAGAGCGCTAAGGGAGCCGCGGTAACGGCAGCATTTGTCAGTGCCCGCGCAGGTGGGGATCTCGGCCTGTTATTACTTTATTTTTTGGGCCATTAAATGGCCCGGTGGCTACCATGTTATTGTGAGCGTAAAGGCATTTGAGTCTTGTGTGGTCGCTCATCGAATCTTGTTCCTTTACTAATACAAATAAAAATAAACCATCATTATCTTATTATTAAGTTCATTTCTCCTACCAAGGGGTGAGTCGACATATTAATTATTAAAATTGATATTTTGATCCACTCACCTTTACTCCCTCGTTCCGACGGTTTAATAAATGTCGGATAAGTGAGCATTGCCCACAGTCAATGACCGGATCATAACCGAAAATCTTCAGTAAGTCGGAGAGAGCTCTCGGTGCCCCGTGAAAAACGACCACCATTAAGGAAGTGAATACATTTAAAATAATCGGCTTAGACGTCCGACGTTGACGTATATTCGTACTTATCTCACGGAGATACCGGCACAGATATCCCGACTAATCCCTTACACAAACATCTGAAAAAGACTCGGCACTCCTTGTAGAGCTGACCCGTAATTGAATAGCCGCGAGTAGCTCTTTGACTTGAACAAAAGTGCCTAATAATTTATGCCTATAATCTGACACGCGCTGCACTCCGTTCGGATTTTATTCGTTTTTTCCGTATCGGGACTTTATTTCCTTTGTTGGATTCGGATATTAAGTGCGCTTGCCGGCGACAGTCACAACATTAGCCGCATGCAGGATCTTACTATTCTTTAGTGGCTGTCACGCCCTCCGCGCGATATTTATATCCTGCTGGATTAACAAAATGGAAACAGGAATGCGTTCAGCAATGTTTGTAGTAACTTAGAATGGTCCTTAAAACGTGCAATGTATGTAAATGTATGGATTTATTATTTCGTATCCAGTCAGTCAGTAATATCGCTTTACGTGAGTACATTATCGCATTGAAATGGAATGACTGCAGTGAGTTAGATGCTGAACTTGGTTAGCTGAATAAAAATCTAATTATTACTAGTGTTTTCTAAACTAAACTCTTAATCGTAAACATTATAGTAAGGAGTTAAACTTATTTCGATTTAAGTAACATATGCCAACATTTTTTCTCCGATTACTTACCCACCTATGTAAACGCAAAGTTACAAGGAAAATGAAATTGTAAACTCTGTTGTATCATAAATAGAATCTCTACCCCAAACAGAACTCATACCTCGGATCTTTAGAGTAATCAGGATGTCTCCATTAATTTTTAAGGACTTCCTTTGAGTGTCGGCGTGTTTGCTTGGAAAACAAGGAAACTTTTAATGGAGTTACAATTCGTTGACCCTCAAACACGGTTTCAGGGAGGAAGTTCGAGTTTCGACACCGACCTTACGAGGTGTCTTTGAATTGGAACACCTGGTGTTTAATGAGAATCAACAAAGTACTTTAAGTCCATACGAATATGTACCAATTTTGTTCATTTACATATTTACAAGAATTTTTACAATTTACCAGAATCCGAAGATTGCAGGTTCGTGTCCTGTCACGGTCGCCAAATGTCCAGGCTATTGCCTGGCTTATTATAAAAACAACTTTTACTAACAAAATTAGACGTTTAATTAATGTACAAATCTTATTCGTACACGAAACAAAAAATGGTGGTCGAATAGTGTTGTACAATATAAAAGTTAACTAAAATAGTTTTGTCCACAAAACCAAAAACAAATCTTCCTTTTTAAATAATTGTTACTGCGTTAACAGAAGCAATTCCATTTCACATCCATCTAAGGGATTTTACTGTTAAATAGGAGTAGGTATGCACACATCAGTAAGCTAACTTTCTCATTTAAATGGGTACCGAAATCTGAGTGACATTTAATTTTATTAGGTTTTATTTTTTTCGACCATGATGTCGCATTGAGTTGCTGTTTCTGTAAATTTTATACCAGCACTTTTATACTGAAAAGAGTTACCATTGAATTTCATGCCGGATTCTCAGTCGAAGTAGCATTCTGAATCGGTGATGGGTTCAGACTATTCATAAATGTTTTGGCCCACATAAATAAAAAGATTTTGTTTTAAATTTTAACGGTATGTCTGTAGGAGGTCCTATATTTTATAGGCAGTGTAGGTTTTATACTTATAGACGATCATATCGTACAATAAAATCGTAAGGCCAGTATTGAAACATTATAATACATAAACACTTAACGGCAGTAGCAAAACTACACAAAACATATTAAATATTTAACTATCAGTACAGAGTAGCAACTATTTCGCCATGAACAAAAATAACCACCCCCCAAAGCTATTCAACTGTAGGGAGTCCTATATTCAACCGAACAGTCTTATAAAAATAACGTGAAGGTGTTCCAGAGACACTTTACAATTGAAGTGGCGTAGAGGCAACACGATGAGATGTGAATTATGAGGCGATGGAACTTCAAGTAGTGTTTCGAGTCAACTCAACCCACGAATGTATACAAATAATTATGACAGTTCTCATAGGAATCACGCTTGAAGCACCTGTTGAGAACATCAAGAATTTATAGTTTCCATAATGAGATCCGTCGGATCGGAATTTATAATACATTCATTAATGTATTCTTGATAAGGCTCGTCAAGATTGGAGCAAAATCAATCGATGTTGACGTATAATGGCCGTAATTCATAATGTTATGTGAGAATGAAATAGCCGATTCGACCTCATCTAAAAGGTTTCACGATTTGTGTGATATAAATAAAAATGTCACCCGACAGCTTTGAGTGCTTTGAAGACCATTGATGATCATTTCGACGGCTTGATTAATGTTTATCGCGGTTAGCAGCCAATTAGCGGTAGGCTCTCGAGTCTTGAGTGAAGCAGTCGCCGATAAACACAAATCGCTCAGCGGACGGGCTCTTGAGGCGGCGGCGCGCGCGCCGACACGTCGAATGTCACTTCATCCTCCGCTCCCGCATTAACATCTCGCGTCCTCGGCGCCTGCGCACATGTAGCCGTCTTTAAAGCCCCGCTTCCCGTCGCCTCAACTCTGACGAATTAAGTTATTAACGCTTCGGAACAGCTGCTCTACACAAATCAAAGTGCCTACAACCGAACGTTCAAAACGCACGATCGTCTCTCCTCATGGAGTTTACGACCGTTTTATGAGCCCTTTCATATTCAACTTTCAGTACCAACGATCCACTAGGGGCGGGAGTGCGATTGTTTCCACGACAAAATAAATTAATGCGGGCGACTCGTAAACGTGTTTATTTTATGCTCTGTCGCGAGATATCCTTGGTTATTGTTCTTTGAAGTCGGATGACATCGTTCGACACCTTTGATCTTCTGAATAGTAACTGCTACTTAATAAAGCAACTATGTATAACATAAATCATATCACGCTTGTCAACTCGCATGTTAGTTTGTCTACTTGCCTTATACGGAAATAGCTTTGATGTGTTACGTACGAAAGCGGAATTGCTAATTTCGACGATCGCTACCTTATCAGTATTACCACTCAGCGTATTATTCAACGAGCGACACCTCGCATCGTCTTGTCATCGCGTTGTTCGACATCGTAAAATGGGGCGGTTATAAATTATTTACAGTTTCCGCGCGAATGCGGTGTATTTGTCACGCCGGGCCAAGGTATTAAGATATAGCTTGGTATTCCTGCGGGTCTCATTATGAGGCGGACGGCGGTAATATTTCATCCTTAGCAAGCCGCAATACTACTCAAGTAGTTGGCACACGAAAAAGTCCTAAGAGTTTCCTCATTTTCATAAAACGCCCATCGTGTTGCTGTTCAGTGCGTACTTTTTGTATTTGCTCTTAATTTCATTAGAAGCAAACGTTCCGTGGGAAGAGCGATCCGCTGAAAAGGTTGTTTTGATGGTAGTTACATTAAGGTAATTGGCGTACGGCTGCGAAACATTTTTATGGGCCATCGTATCGGCCGTTTGGGGCTTCGCTAGGCCAATCGTTGTCAATCTTCGCCGGCCAAATTTAATGCGGGATACAAATGTTAATGGAACAAATTTAAGTATCCAACGGATAAATTGGCTCTCAAGATTTATAGAACAACGAACTGCTGAATGTATGTATTCAAATTAAAAGCTTCGGATTTACGAGCCTTTGTTTTGTAGATGTTGTGAATCTGCATGTTTAAAGGCATCTTTTGCCCGCACCTTTGATAGTGTAGATTTTGCTGTCGACAACGCGTCCAACGATTCGAACAGGGCGAACCCATAAGTACAAAAAAAAAACAGGCGGAGAAACACAACCAATACACGTACATCGAAATTTCATATATTAAGATAAGCAATTCAATATACTACGCTGCTAGTTTTCTCTTCTATGATTAAATGTAGCGCGTCGCCTGAACGGCACTATAAAAAATATGCGTTAGTTTTATTGTTACTCTACCATGAGTGGTACGTTTATTCTACACTTGTAGTTAACAACTAGCGTCTACGCAAAACATTTGCGTGGAGGTAAATCGTACAGTGCCATTATCAACGACCAAGGAACTAGCAATTTTCCAGTCTATGTATTTTTCTACGTAAACAATAACGACTAATGCCTTTTAGGCCCGATCTTGGAAATGTCATTCTAACGTAATCCCAGTACGAAATGGCATGTGAAAAGCATACCCCAGATCACTCTCAGACTTGATACAGATTCATATATGTGAACGTAATCAATTCATGATATTAACGGAGCCTTTGAAACTGACAAAAGTTTGACACTTCATCTGTCCGTAACAAATGATGACATCATATTTTTTGTGGTAAGTAGCACCTCAGTGCTGAGCTAATTTATTCAACGCCATAAATTGAGTCATCACAGCACCATAAAAAATTACACTTCCATTCCATGGTGTAATTGCTATCGCAACGTCCAAACTCACCCGAGATCAATTTACTCGTACAATGACTTTAATGTAACGTCATCTCGCAATGAATGCGTAATAATTTCGTGTAAAGAAATTCTATGTCGATATTATCTCGACCGAGCGGGGACTGAGAGGGACTTTATTAAAAAAGCACATGTGGCGAGATGCGTATCGCAGACTGTTAATTACTTTTGACACGCGGCATATGATTCAATTATCGTATGATTTATACGGAGCGAAGGGTCGCGAGACGAGCGGGGGGCGGGGACTATTACAATTCTAACTCTACATTCAAGCGCATGTTGAAAGATTTATACATTATTGGGATGGCAACATTTATGGGAAATTCATCTCTGTTTATGCCGTCTGAATGACACTTTAGCTTAAAATACGATAGACGCAAAAAGGACCAAATTAAAATGCTTTTTAGTAATTTATTGCATGATATTCTTTGATTGGAATTAGAAAAGGTTTCATACAAGATAGCGAGAACAATGGTAGAGGTGTTGCAAATTGACTCATATATGGCTGACTCTATTGAGGTAGTATGACCTTCTTTCACAGAAGATTAGCTTAAAATAGCTTTTAGGTATAACTGCGTTTTGACCGATGAATGAGAGAGCCGGAAGCCCCCTTTCCTTCTCCCCTCCCACAGTCCCACTCTCCTTCCGGTCTGCAACTCGCAAGAAAAACCTTCGGTATCACAAGCATATATGCGCTACAAACAGCTTCACATCAGACGGGTCTTAAAATAACGGTTCATAGTAAAATTCATTTTTATATTCAAGTACATCGACTCTACATGCAGCTTCGTGGGTAAGAGTATTTGAGTGGGGCCCAAAGTGCTATTTATTTAAGCGTTAACTATCCAATTAACACAGGATCGCGTTCCCGGAACAGATGGCAAGCAAAATCATGACGGTAGCATGGTTTTTTGCCATGAAAGATAAAGTAACCTTGTAAACACGCTACCGATTCGGTGTGGGCCGGGCCAACGCGGAGATATGCGGACGTGGCGGAATACTTACACGCCTGTCGCTTGTTCACGCAATTTTAAGAGAAAAAACACTATGCGACATGGAATCATGAGAACTAAAATTGACTAGTAGACAATTGGAAGTGTCCATAATTTCTAACGTCTCAATTTTATGTCATTCATTTTTTTAGAACAGAACATCAATTTTAATATTGTTATTTTTTACAGTGTTTTTTTAATCCCGTGAGCTGACGTCATAGTAAGCACACAATTTATAAACAATGCTAACTATCCAAGAAAACTTGGACTCCGTTTAAGTGGCACTTAATGATGTTTCTTTTCCCGGACTTAAAAGATAGCGTGTAAATGAGATCGCGATACGCAACTTTGACACCTATAGCATCGTAAATTCCATGATTATCAAATACCTTATCTACATACCGACGCCGCTCACATAATAACGGCTTTAATTGCTTAACTCATCCGTCCCGTAACCACATAATTCACATTAAACCGCTTTCACACCAAAAGATCGCTCCGACTGAACGCGCCGGCCGGTAATAAATACTAATTACTAGTAAAATAACAAACGATAACATCGCGGCCCGGGATTCTTTACAATGTAATAGTAAAAAGCAGCCGTTACCATACATAGTAAATCTTGCGTGACGCGTAATGGTTACAACTGTTTAATTTATCGCTTCTACTGAACTGTTTAATAAATATTATCACACTTTGAGACGTCAACAAACGTGAGAAGATAGCCGTTGACCCGGTTCGTGATATTTGCCTCATTTCGGGGATTAAAATTGATCGGCGCCGAACGTCGCTTCTGTTTGTCGAATCTGCCTTTACAATAAACATCGTGGGTTTACGTATCTTACGACGCCAGCCTTGTATAATTAGAGCTGGCTCGAATAGCTTCGAGTGTTCTTGAATGACAATAGAGGACTTACAGCTCTTAAAGACGGGATCTTTGCTTAATTCTAGTTCAATGACATCGCTTCTGGGGAAGGTAATTTTTTTAAGTACATCCGGTTCAATTTAAGAGTATTCTGTTGGATGGTACAGCAAAAAAGCAAATAATAAATGATGAAAGAAACTTGCACGGGGATTTTCTGAATAACAATTTTATAGAAATAATACTAATTCAGTACCAGGAAACACGTACTTGCGTCGAACGTTCAAGACAAATACTCGTATCAATTCACTTCACAATTTTGTTGAGTTAAAAATAAATAAAAAAACCGTCTATAAATTTATGTTTGAAACAAACATATTTATAACAACACAACAATGAAGTAACATTGTCGTTAGTAGGACAACGTCTTGGCGGGGTTCCCACATTTGCCACCACATGGCTCGCATTGGAACATATCTCCTATACTAGCAGTCTACTTTCAATAAATCCGGATTATCATTTATTTAAGCACACCGAGCCATGACAGGAGCTAATCGTCTATTTAAAAATGTTTCATAATACTCGGCCACAAGGTTTATAATACAATGAATACGGTAACAAAATGTGCAACCGCGCTCGCTGCTGTGTTGCTATACTATAGGAAGTGCGTGTTATTGCAGCTTATGTTTCGTAGTCGCCCGCTGAGATATTCGAGGCACCCGTCCGTTTTTTGTGACAGACCAACCCAGTGCCATAAATAATAGGTAGGGGTTCTCGAACCGACGAGCTTTGTAATAAATTCGATGCTCTTTTTGGTAGCGAAGGAACGAACCTCGATTGAATTATGGTGATGCGTTAAGCCGGCAAACTCAGTTGGAATCCGGCGTTTTTATTTTCTTTACATTTCGCGCTAAGCCTCGCCCGCTGCATTCGTGTCATGACGTTCATATTCTCCGAAGTCACGTCGTTGTTCGGCCTACACAATCAGATTATTTTGCTACACGCGCTCTCATCCTGTACGTAGTCGCGGATCGGGTTACAGCTCCCGACCATTTGAAAAAGACAACACACAGATGGTACAAACATCCGTATTAGCTTTCTCTTAAAACAGAAGACATTTAAATCACATGGGACCGTCGATATTTCCTGGGTGCAGGAGAACAAAGACATTAGTCTGAGAAGGTCCACTCTAAACTAAGATAGATTAGTGTTAGTCGCTGTGGACGACACGATACCACACGAACTGGCCATGCTAGATATTTATTCTGTTTACTTACCTTTAACTATAAGACACTTATATTGTCCTCTTGTATTAAATAGTGTATGGAACAAAGACTTACATGTCTACTCAGAAACTATACATTATATGACTGCGCAACATTGATTTATTGCCACGAATGTGTCATTGAAATGATACCTATCTCCTTACAATTTTCACGCTCATTTTACATTTCCGAGTAGATTATGAAATCTTTGATATATATCAGTGTTTAAACGGTATTTCACTTTAAGATGCCTGTCACTTCTTGAAGTTGTTTGTCATAGGAGCGACGGGATAGAGTTACCACTACGTCGGGCTCGGTGGACGCATGTACCGTGCCGGCCGGCGAGCGATGAGAGAGCCTCTCAAGTTACCCCCGGATAAGTCAATCATTTGAACCTCTACATTTACCCAAAATAAAACGGTAGAATGTTGCGTGTGGTGCTCCGGCATAATGCGTAGCGACGCCCGACATGTTTTGTGCGAGAAAATAAAAAAATCATGACGCGTGTGCGCCGCAGACTTAAATAGATCACTGTTCGTGCTTTAGCTAAACGCCTCACTCTATTTTATAACCGTCACGTCTCTCCGTTTTCCTTTTGTTTTCGCTGTAACTTATTAGTTTTCCGTACGACTATTCGTGTCGCACGGAAATTGCTCTGTCACACAAGATCACGCCCGAACGAGCGTGGATCTCTATTAATACGAGTTCGTATTTAACAGTTAAACTGTTGGAAAGGAAGTAATTGGACAAGTGTTAGCGTGGCCGAAACCGGGCGATGAGCCCCAATTTCCTGCATCGGCCGCAGACTTCGAGCAAATAGCTCTTTGCAAATCAAACAAGGGACCGTCTGGCGAATCCACATACTCGTATCAACTTCTCATTGTTTCTCTCCCATCATTCGGGCTAACCAGAGGCGTTTTCGATTATCCGCCCCCCGGAGAACAAAGCCTGCGACCGCAGAACCAAGTCAATTACATAGTTCAACAACTCAGCCCTTATAACTTTCATGGGCCACCACCGGAATACAGAAAAGGGTATCTGTTTTCAATACACTGGCTGCGAGACACGATTGACCCTTTGGAGTGTCCGCATTGACTTTTAAATTACTAATCCCGCGGGGGCAAACAGAAAAACCGCCTCTGGGTAGGCATGTTTACTCGGTCGAGTGTACTTGCACATCTTCATTAGCCGCCGGATCCAGCGGGCTGCTTGCTCAACACTCGTGCGGTCGGCGTCGACCGTATATACCTCTACCTGGGAATTCTCATTAAGCCGCTGACAGACAAGAGTATTCACGTCGAAAGAGCATTCTGACGAACGCTCGCCACTAGCTTTATTTTTCAACCAAAACGGATCATATAAAAATTGCGGTGATTTTTGTTGAACTCAAGTTCAAATTAAGTTATCATAAAATGATCGTCATTTGACTCTATATTTGTGAATTTGGACGAACATTTGAAACATCGTTGCCATGTTTGCGGCTCTATTCGGTCCAGCTCAGCCGAATTCAAAACATAATGTCCGCTCTTCGGCTCGTGGTTCGGCTGAGGTCTGTCAACGGCTTTACAATTCTTTCATTTCAAAACGCCACCAGAATTTTGATGAAAACAGAATTGATGGCTCCCCGCGTATATAAATTACTGTATAACCATTAAATTACATAAACACCGCATTATGCATACATATGCGCACTAATTTGATTCGTATCTTAACAAAACATACGCATAATGAATATAACATTCTTTCACATGGCGAGAGTTTGGGTGCATGGCGCATATAACTAGTTTTCCGGAAGCAATTTAGTTGCCAACCGCTATTATAGATACATATAGAATAGGCAGTGAGGTAGACTTATTAAATGTTTATCTAAGCATCAGAATAAGAATGCGTCGGACAGGAGAGTGAACGCTCACCTGGGGAAGCAGCGAAGCGCACCCATTCGGGCTGATGACTCTACATAGAGTCTTTTTTTCCACGTCAGATACAGTCTACCCTTTCAACCCGAATGAATTACTTAATTTTTCTATATCGGGTCCGTACCCTCCGCAATGGGATGTCGAAATAAATTAGCGTTATTCATTGTTGTATTATAAACGAAGCGATGCTGTGAATTGGATTTGAGTGGTTTTGCGGTTAGTGAACGCTGGTCTGGCTTTTATTTTGGCAAACATTTGCTAGTACGCTTCCAAATACATTTTCAAATATAAATTAGCTATTTCAAGCGTGAAAATTAGTTTTAACGACTCCCAAACAGAGTATACGTTCATAGAACATAAGAAAGAGACCGATAAATCACTTGGGTAATAAAGGCCGGCCGTATCAATTGGAAGTATCATATCGTTAATGTTGCAATAGCGGCATATGATCTGAATAAAGAATTATTAATGTGAGCTGCACCATAGACTATTCTAGCGCGGCGCTTTAAAATGTGTTCCTCTCGCTCGAGTGCTTATTAATGATATGAAATCGTTAATAACGACTCGGGTGTAGAGTAAAAAATAACGATTAACGATGTTAAACTACCGTAACGGATTGGCATTCGGCGCGGCAGTTTTGGGCAGCTATTGTGCTCGGAATAATAGACTGTGTTTATGTTTAGGTGTTATTTTTTTCGTCTCATTTCAATAGAGAAGTTTAATAATCACGTCTACCTGGCTCCCGAGCCATCCATCACGTGGTATAACGAGAAATTATTGTCCGTTTTATTACCTTCTAGGAATAGGCGTTTCGCTTAGAATAGGGAGGCTGGAGGTCTTTATTTGCAAACAGTTTGTGATATAAATTAATGAGATTGACTTGACAGCTTTATCTATTTTGTGCACAGTGGGATACCTTTGAAGTTTTAAATTATTTTCTATAACGTATCAATTTAATTTAATGTCTGTTGAAATTTGACAAATATGACAATGTTGCCTACAAACTACAAGTTAGTAAAATGTGTGAACAAGTCAATTTCCTGACATATGCTAACACAATAATCTACTGATCGTACTTATTGTAATTCTGATAAAGTTTATAATCGAACGTCAAGCTGTTTCGCCGACTGCATTGTAAGAGTGTTGGGCCAATATGCAGATTAGTGGCCGTAGTCCCGCGCCGCCGCGCGACCGGTTCACGTAACATGCACGTGGGCCTGTAGAAATTATCATTGTTTAACTTTGTACGGAGAGAGATCACTGTGCAAGGGATAAGGCCGAGCGGGAATTGGGTATCAAAAAATATTATACAACAACTATATTGAATTTGACCAAACAGTTTGACCTAAAGTTTTACTTTAATATTCATGAATAATAATAAATAATAATATTCATGAATGATACATACTTTTTAATTTGTTCCAAACTAAACATACAAATAGAATAAATCACGAATTCACATTTAATTCCTCGCCAAAACTTAGAACAAAAGAATAGATACAATATTTTGGAATTCGAATTTAGGCGAAACATTTGCCATGAGTAGGTATTTATTTCTCCTTGTGTTTTTTTTAATTACATTTTCTACTCTTTATGTATTTTTAATTAATCCAAAAATCTTTATTTCCCTAGTTAATTAAACTCACAAAGAAATACTTCATAGACCAAAAACGCAAACATCTCCGCAACGCCAAACAACACGGGAAAACAAAGTGCAGGCTTCTGGCGAGCCATAAGTCGGCGAGTCAACATAATAATGCAAAGTACACTTATGTTAAGTAGCCATAATAAACTCGACAGTATAAACAAGTTGAACAAGACTCTTATCGCTGGCCAAGTGCCAGAGTCAAATGAAATTTTTAACTCCGAATAGCAAGGGACCGTCTCGTAAGTAATAAGTACATATTTATATACAATCGAGTTGGATTACGGTTGTGTAATATTGATAAACCCAACGACATTAAGCGAGTTACTTTAATACTAAGGGCCTGTGCACACCACGTTTTTTAAACGCGCACTCGACGCGCCTTTTGGAACGAGCGTCGACGGCGCGCTTTTATCCTACAAAGGTCCACAGGCTACGTCTGACTCGAGTCTGTTTCGCTACAAACGCGTAGTAAAAACGTGGTGTGCACAGGCCCTAAATAGCGTTAAAAAAGGCGATCGCCCAAACACCTGTCAACATCGAAAAAGTACAAATATTATCAAAACAAAAAGCGAAAGAGACTATCAAAATAATAAAATTTAAATTAAATAATATTTGACTATGTAAAAAGAAAATAATAAAATACATACTCGTACTAACGAATTATCGTGTGTGACCCTTGATTTTTTAAAACCTTTCCAGCAAAATTTGTCTAGCTACATTTTCGCTTCCGTTCAAGTGATAGATTAGATAGACACAGTATGTGATAATTAAGTGAAAGTATCCTTCGCTATCTTTATCGCTTGTGAGACGCCTACAGTCTGCAGCATACGAAAATAATACAAAAAAGTAAAAAACCCGTCGCCAACTCATGAATTAAAACAAAATTACAAAACCAACAGGGTATATTGAATCAACACCCATGTATAAATCGTGTTACATTAAGTTTTAAATAAATGTGCATATCATTAGGTTAACAAGAGATGTGCCCCGCTGGTGTGTGGTCCTACTCACATATTCCACGTATTATTTTCCTTTTTTATTCGGAGGTACAAGACTCTACGCGTGTACGCAATTTGGGCCATTAAGGTCGTTAGCGGAAGGTTCCAAATTCGATACGGTGTCTCTAATTAATTAATAGCCATTAAACTAACGATAGCAATTGCCCTGATTGAAGGACAGCCGTGGGTTATGGCTAAAAGGTGTTATAATTATATCGCCCGTTGTGATTGAAGACTTAAGTTATGAATTTCGTGGTTATCTTTAATTGGCATGAATTCCAGTTGGCAAGAACATTTCTGTTGTCAAACTTCATAAAGCGTTTACACATGTAGACCCATTTTACCCCAACTTAGGGACTCACTGAGGCCCCTAATAAGAGCCAGGCCTTATTTTACCAAAAATTAAGGGAAAAAGAAATTGATTTACTTACTTCATTTGTTTGCTTACATGACTCAATCCTAAATCATTAAAAAACTTACCAGCAATACATACCTTTCAAGAATTTTCTCCTATTGTAACCCCCTCTCTCTTTCACACCACATTCATCCCACACGAGTGAGAGAGACACACTTCAAATGTCTCGAACTTTTGTTCGTAACAACGCCTCCACATTTCCTCCTCAATGTTGCCTAGTGATTTAAATTCATTTGTTTTCTTTGAAGCATGTTAACAATAAGACTCAGTACGTCGCGATGCGATGACTTAGCGGGATAAAATGATTCTGTTACATGATTAGAATGGGTATTGTTTATTTTCCTCCAACACCCGGCAAGGGATTCGTTAATCACGTAGGTACCTACCCACATTGGTGGTGTAATCAATACGAGACCTAATTCACTCTCACGTTTTCTAATAAAGGTGGCGATAGAAGCTGAGCCAAAAGCAAAAGAACGAGTTTTATTGAAAAACATATAAAAGTCAGTATAATAAGATTTCTACTTGTTGTTCAAAACAAGAGCACATGGAAATTTGTAAGAAGAATATTAAGTACCTATTTGATCACAAAATCAGATTTAGTAAAGTCATTATTTTCCTGTTTGAACTTCAAAACAATAATAGACATTACTTTACCCTATCAATCTAATGCAAAGTTAGATACCGCACACAAAATGGGTACAGTTGCTTAAACAGTAACAAATCTAAGTTCCGAAACTATCTCCATCCACAATACCCGAAACAATATCTAATTGGAAATTAATTTGAATACGTTCCCCGCGCCCAATTCAAGTGGAAACCTTAAGTAACTTACAACATGTTACAGATAAGAGTCACGTTACGAACTATGCTAATGTGACTATAATGGGCTCGAAAACAATGCATGTACTTAATAGAATTCCTAAAGTAATACGGAGCGTTGTTCCATCAATCATCCGAGATATCGCCTATGATCTTATCTGAAATGAAACTCATCATTTATAGATCTGTCCGTCGGCGCTGGCCGAATCTTATTAATAGATTTCTATCTGGTCATCATATGAATCTGGTAACGGTAATCCCGTCATTAAGTCGGTACGGTAATATCGGTAACAAATTATTGCTTGTACGCATTGCCGCAATGATATGTGGAGCGAGCGCTGTTGGCAAATAAAAAATGTTGACTTTTTGTTGTATGTCTAAGTGGTAAGTAGACCGTGAAGCTTCGTATCAAAATGCACTGTTTGACTTTCTCTATTGGAGTTCATGCTAAATGTAATGAAACTGAAATAATTTACAGAGTATTGAGTTATTTTTGAATTATTTTACCCACATCTATCATAACTAATTTTTAAATCGTATGCTATAGAGGAGACCTTTTACCGTCCTTACAACAAATATGTAATTGCTTTATATAAACAAACTTAGTACTTATTAAATTTAATAACCTATACATCTACATTATATAATCACAAATGCTGGCCTACTTTTGTAAACTAAATAAAATCATAAAAAGCAACAAACCCCAGTCATAATGTAATCCAAGAGAAACTTATCATGAAAAATCCATAAAACGTATTAAATTAATTATCAAAAAAATAAAAGAGATAGGTAGCTACGTCTCTAGATAACAATATGGAGGCAATAATAGGATGAAGTTTAAAGCAATTTGAGCTTTCGTCCTAAGTGGTTCGGTTGTAAACGAGTGAAACATTACGACGGTGCATTAACGGCTAATAATTCGACGTAGTGACGATTTCGAAACGTCACTATCTGGGCATTCCGTGAGATGGGAGATTAGTATTAGTGGCAGCGACGATAAGTTAGAAACTTTTTTCTTGTATTACGATAATCGCATCCGAGTGGACGGAGATGGGAGCGTGCGATAAAAAAAACCTTGTCAATATCATTATACTTGTACCAACATGGGTTACTTAACGAGATTGTAGGCTTGGTATACAGATAATGATTGTGTTTTATTAGGCTCTATGCGTTCTACATGGATATTTCTTGCATCACTTCACTTCGTTCCGTCGATATCATACTTCTTTTCATAAAACTTTCTGTACTATTCACATGATTAGAGATCACCATTTGACTTTGGTCTCTGTTCTCATTAAAACTTTGCAAAGTTATACTAAGTCTAATGAATGTTGTGTAGTCTTATGTTCAATCAGTGAGTGGTGTATTCACAAATCCTGGACCAAATTCCCGACACAACTTTTTCTAACAACACCGCTCCACCACTAATGGCTCGCAAAAAAGAGCCTTTTGTCGGTTTAATATGTCGAGTCATTACCCTCTATTGTAGACTAAACCAAAACTTTACGGATCACAAATACAATAAACGGGCCTAACTATAAAATTTAGCCCAAAACTCCGGTCGGTGATACGAATATTTTATGACTTTAATAATGATACCGTCTTTTGTTAACGTGATAGGTATTGGACATTATTTTGACACGCATATACTCATAGTTTTGTGACACTTACACAATGACACTAAAATAATAGTAATTATAATAATAATATAATATCGCCAGACTGGCATACCAACTGTTTGGTCCCAAACTATAGAACACTTGTACTATGGGTACCGGACTATGGACTGGGGGCGATCTCAGTGACACCCAGACCTGGGCAATGAACGGCGAGAATCGAACCTGCACTTGCAGTGATCCGAGCGGCCTACGCCAAACCACTGCGCTAAGCCGTCCTCATAGTAAAAGCAGTAATTTACAGTAATATCAGAATGCCAATATTTTTAGATTTACAAACCAAATATAATTTAATTTTCAAAGGCGAAGATGCACTTAGCAAACATTGAAACACTACAAAAGTATAATGACTAAGGTAGAACTTTTATAACTCAATAATCGGATAACCTTAACTTAGAAAATTGTGTTAATAGTTTGGGTATCTTATTTTCTGTCTCTAAGTAGCTGTATGTAGGCTTCATCTTACTTTAAGGATATTCTTAAATGTTTGACGACCGCTCGGCTCACTACACATGGTGGTTGCGGGTGCGATAACCGCCGGGGCAAATTTCGGAAATGGCCTTTTCGTAATTTGCCCAGGTCTGGGTGCCACTGGATTCGCAGTTCATTGTACAGTTCCCATATTACAAGCGATGCTTAGTTTGGGACCATACAGTTAGTGTGTCAGTCCGGCGATGTTTATTTATTTATATTAGTCACAGCAACAGGAGCGACAGTGGGCGGAGCAGCCCTCAAAGGCAGTTCCCGTGAGTTGTCACACGTTTATCCCCGACCAATTTACATAACACCTCGACGCATTACAGTGGACGCCCATATTAATAGGTTTACACAGTCAAATGCACACTATTGAGCATTCTCAAACACGCCTTGCGGACTGACTCGTACACAAATGTATTCAGCAGGTGTCCACGTATTTACATACAATTTACAAAGGCATACATATGATAAGTCGCTATTTAGCATTAGATCCGGCGATCTGTGTCATGCAACTTAGTATTCTTGAGACTGGGCTTATACGGTCATATAAACTTTTTATTATTCTGAAAATTATACAGTAGGTAGAGGTAGATGAAGGTGGGAGAGCCAAGCAGTAGTCAATGTAACTACAGGCTAGCTCGACTAGGGTAGAACCATCCTCTCACAGAAGAAAGGTGTAAAGTTAACACGTCAATAGCCTAGTGGTACCGGGTTGGTTCCCGTCCTGGCCATTCAACTGTTGACGTGATCCCACTCCTAACACAAGCATTAGCTTAGCTGGAGGGGCTAACGGGAATACAAGTAATCACTATGCAAGTAATATTGCAAGTAATATAAAAAATTGCTATTATAGCTGCGTTTCGAACGATGAGTGAGAGAACAGGAAGCCCAAACCCCCTTACCATACCTCTGTCCCGCTCCTCTACAGGTCGGTAACGGGTGAGCGATGCTTTTGGTATATCAAGTATCTATAGGCTACGGAATAACTACTTAACATCAAACGGGTCGAAAATCGAAATCTTGTTACCGGCATGGTTATCAATACATAGTATAAAACAAAGTCGCTTCCCGCTGACTGTTTGTCCCTATGTATGCTTAGATCTTTAAAACTACGAAACGGATTTTGATGCGGTTTTTTTAATAGATAGAGTGATTCGAGAGGAAGGTTTATTATGTGTAATACATTCTAATTAAATTTGCAAATAGTAGAGAAAGCCGTGCGAAGCCGGGGCGGGTCGCTAGTTAGATATATAAAAAATCGAATGAAGTATTTATAAATACTAAAATAATTAACATATTTAATGCAGAATATAGTACATTTCCATAACATTAAGTTCCATGAAATACTGGAGGCCTCAGCCAAAATCTAGAAACAATAAAATTGTTTCACTGGAGTCGACATTCGTGCTTAAATATTAACTTATACGTTTTAAGACTGCTTCGTGAAACCTAAGACGTACATTTAATATTCTGCGGCTTTTGACCGTGACTGGGACAATTGAAAATACGTTTTTATGCCTTTTTCTACCTTTTAAGTTAAAGCAAAAATATAAATGCTTGCTTTCAGCGACTGTACGTTTGCGGTACATATTTTATGTCGTATTAGTACTTGAACGACAATAAAGTCGAGTGCCGAGCATAAATTCTAAGTAATCCTTCAATAATCGGTACATTTAACGGTATGGCTTACCGGCTAGACTTGGCTTATGACATTTTTGATCTCCGCTTTCAAATAATAGTGTAGGTACTTCAAACATTTTTATTTGTATTTTTTTTATTTTATTTTTATTTACTTCAAACATAACCGTATAAATATTTAGTTGAATATACAGGATGGCTTGGAAATCTTCGGAAATGTTTTAAGCTGTAAAATTAATGTTCCATAGGTCTGGTTGTCACTGAGATTGCCCCCAGTTCATTATACGGTAACCATAGTACAAGCGTTCCTTAATTTGGGACCATATAGTTGGTGTGTCAGTCTGGTGATTTTTATTTAAATAACTCTACGGTCCCAAAACTGAACAATGCTTGTACTATGGGTACCGTACAATGCAGCGAGCCCAGCGACCAGGCCAGACCTAGGAAAAATTATGAACAGACCATTTCCGAAACTTACCCTGATGAATCCAGGGAATCGAACCCGTTACCACTCGATACAGTGAGCCGAGCGCTCCACACTCGAACCACAAGTGGTCATCAAAACTACAACTCTGTATAATATAATTTAAAAATTGTTAGGATTAAAATAATAACGAAAATAGTACGGAGCTTACATCAACCTTGTGTTTTAAATCAATTACATAACAAAAATAGCAAGGAGCTTACATCGACCTAATGCTTTAAATCAATTTCATAATATTAATTGCGGTAATATTTTTATCATTTTTCTTATTTGTTTTACTTATTTAGCATGTTTAATTTCAATCATTAATTCGTGGATTAGTGTTCCTAAAATAGTCTGAATCATATTTTATGTAGACTACAGAAGTGTTAATTATAATTAACCCTATCCCTTTCAAAGGGAGGAACATTGTCTACCCAAGAGCAGTACATAATTAGATGGAGTACCTGCAGTAATTTACCTAATTAAATATTAATTACCTTCCAGTACCTGAAGGGCGGGATAATACAGCTAATTACAATCTTGTTTACTGTACCTACAATGCAAATACTGTCTTATTAACTAAGAAATAGAGTGGCTCGCCTATATTATATTAAGGTTAGATAGCATTTAGTCTTGCCTCTTTAAAGATCTAACCATCATAAAAAAAAATTGTTACATGTTGTTTATTACTAAAGTTAAATTAATTGAAATGGAAAATTAGAAACGTAACCTACAACAATGTCCACGGGGTTATCAAATAAAGTTTAAAGCATGCACATGAAAACTAAGAGCTTGGATATAAATATATTTTTTAGTTTAGCTACGGCAACTAAATAAGAATATCAATCAATAACATCATTAATCGTGTTTATATAACATCATTAAATATATTCCTGGCTTACTCATGCATTACCACCATAACAAGTACAGCAATACAAATAAACTTAGTCTACTCAAATTTAATTTGTGTATCAACAAACACACACATACAACATGAGAACCACAGAATGTTCGTACAAGGATGATTTGCATTAACAATATTCATCGTTGAAGCGAACTTCGCAAAGCAGGAAACGTTCGGCAAACAAAGCACAATGAATTTGTTGGCCACCCTGCCACGGGGATGGGCCCACCGCTAGCGAGTCGTGACGTGGACTGCCTGATAGGGTTTGGTGTCACTTACAGCGAATACCAGACCGGGCTATTACCAAATGAAATTGATATTTATTGACTTCAGAAACCAACATTTATTTTGATATTTTTTTCGCATTAATAATAAATAAATAGACTAATGATTTAAGTAAGTACTAGGTATTCGCTGTTAAACTACGCTAAAACTTTTAACTTATGACATCATTATAATGTTTGCTAGTACTGTTTACGATACTTTAAACGTATGTATTTTTGTCAATTTAACAGATTTTTTTGTTTCTCTGTTAATATTCGTTTAGACATTATTATTGCCATATTAGGCAGACATCTATCAAAATAATTTAAATTCAACACGAACAATAGGTGGTTATTACGTGTTGTAATAAGGTTATCAGAGATTTAGTCAAACACATTAGAAATAATTAGACTTTATTAAAGTTTCAGTAAAGATGTCAATTTGCAAAAACTAATCCGTAATTTAAATTTAATATTTTGTTGGTTTAACTTAATAGAAGCTATTATGTATATTGGGCAAGCCACTTAGTAATGGAAAATAGACATTAATATAAGCTAAAGGAGCGCAATGAATGTAGACCACCCTCAGGGCAAACCAACTCGTGACACGAACTGCCAGTCTACATTATCATAAAGTTGGAGTCCGACTGATAGCGAACAACCACATAACTAAAACTAAACAAAAAAGTTTTTAATTCGAAAATTATGTCATACAAATTAGTAAAAATAAAGTGCGGCATAAAATTTTAACGCTCATACTATCCGATTAAGTAACGGATAATGTGCGTACATTATTCGAAACATAAAACCATCGTTTGTATGTTTTATTATCAACACGGTGATGACTTAAAAACTAAACATTGATTTGTAATAAAATTCCAATAGCTAACTTTATACTGTTTATCTTAACATCACATCATGTTCTTATCAAAGATCAACCATTGGCTGTGGGATTTCAATAAAAATTTAAGTGGGATATAAAATCAGAGCCTATTCCGTAAAATCGAATACTAGAGTGGAACATGTTAAACTGAGTGTAGATATTTTAAAGTTTGAATTAATAATTAACGTGAGCTAACATGGCGTAGGTACTACATAGGCCGCCTTTGTAGTTCAATTATTTGAAATCAACTCCCCATAGTTTACTCGGAGGGCGCGCAGTGTACCTCGGAAAAGGCGGATCGCTGTCACTCGTGACTGAACTATACCCACGTAAAGTTTTACACACACCCGCCGATGTGCTGGGAATATCAATAAGCCGCTAACTACAAATGAAATACCACAATAGAAGCGAATCTCCTCTGTTAGCCTCTCCAATATTATTTTAAGTCAGCCCTTGCTTAATGTTTCAATTGATTTGTTTAATGATAAAGTTTGAACAAGATGCATAGCTTATAGACAGAGTTTACTTGGTTTACTTAAAAAGTTTGTAGAATTTCTTAATCAAGCTTTGAATAGTTTTGACGTCAATATTGATAATGCTCAAATGTAAAATAAACAACGCCGTACACGCAATTTTAACTATAAAACTAAAGTCGTAGGCGTTTATAAATTTCATTATCGTAGTTATTAGCTTTATTATTGCGGCGAGGACGCCTTTATTGTGCTGTAAATATTTTATTCCACGATAACAACCATCGGGAGATAAAGCAAATTGATCGGGGAATGGAGACTAGAGTTTTGGTGGGTTTATGAGATAAGTGGGCGGGTTTAATTGATACCATGAGATTGTGCGAACGACGCCACACATAAATTAATATTTTACGTCCCTGTTTAGAGGCCTAATGAATAATTATACAGATAAGCGCTAGAGCACGCTGCGAACAATGAAAAGAGATTCTACATCCACTAATTTAAATCCATTACAAAATTCATTATACAATCCATACGACTTGTGCTTTGTTAACGCAAGTAAGAGCAAACAGTATCCAATATCCAATATTGTCTTAAACATATTACACCAACATAAAGCTCCAAAATCAATATAATAATGTTTAACTGTTGGGACTGAGCGTAATTTCCTCGGATTTACCTCTACATTAGTCCCGTCACGATGTAGCCCTGAGCGTTCTCTCCCTCAACTCGGCTACCCATAAAACATGAAGACGCGAGCCCATATTTCCCTTTGTTCACATTACGTATTCCCCTTTCATTATGAGTAAACATTGTACGGCCATCTTTTTATTAAGATTTAATTGTTTGTTAGCGGGTGCGCGGCGCTCGTGCGTGCGGTTATACCTATGCGATCCCGCGCTGCTAGAGTCACTCGCTCCATATACCTCGTTAATAGAAAGCCGTATTAAATGTGCCTTAGCCCTAATAGTACGTTATCGAGCATCTTATGTATTATTCAGTGGAGATTAGCGGTGGGCGCGCCGAGCCGCGCGTGCCCGCCAGGATTTTTCTTAATGTTAATATCCTATACAGTATTTCAATAGAAAATCGGCTCGCATTTTAAGCGCAGCGGGTCGCCGAGCGTCGCCCGCTCGCTACGCCGTTGAAACAAAATTATTAAAGTGTCTGATGTTGATTAATTAATCGTAGAATTGATTTCGGGAGCTTTCGCCGGTCCCGACTCTTAGAACTTCAATTTATTTGTGAAATTCAATGTAAAAGGTACAATCACGAAATTATTCGTAATATTGTCGGTAATTTGATAATCGAAGTTTTCAAATTGCTTGGACACGGTTGAAATAACTTGAAAGGGGATTCGAATTACAGTGTCTATTAAAGATGGAGTGAGTTGAGCTCATAGAATACTATTTTGAGATTAAATTTAACGAAGCTGTATATTACATGTTTAAAGGAAAGTATAACTATTAACTATATTTAGGTTATAAATAAATATTTGTTCCACATTGATCTGAAATAAAATAAAAGATGTCAAATCGAAAACAAATTCTAAAAAATTGTAGGTACATTTTCGATACCTATAATCGAAACACAGAACAATTTCACAAACGTAAACTAGTTGTGGTTAGTTCAAATCAACCTAGATCTAAATCTACTTTACACTAGCAACATAAAGCGTAACAAACGCCGCACAAATTAAAAATAATGACTCGGTCTGATAAAATATTTTGTGGAATTTTGTATTACAAAAAGACGGTCCGGTTCGAATCGATGCTCGCTTGACGGGCAGCTGCGGAATGAAATTATGAACATTTTTATTTCCCGGCGCGACGGCCGCGGCCGTACACCTGCCCGGCCCGGCCACGATTGACACCTACCCCATTATATGTACAAGGCCAACAATAAAAAAATATAACCCAACAATAGCCCGATCGCAGCCGCATGAGAACTTATTATTAGCCTTTTATAAGACGGGCCATTCATTTTTACATCTTCATACAATTCTGACCATTAGCCGAGGCGTGTGGGCAGTGGGCTCGAAGCTAAATAAAACTATTGTTGCGCCAAACAAAACCAAGTGAACATCTTCATAGGACGACATCTCTATTGTTAGGAAAGGTTCGCTTCCAGTCGACGGGGCGATATTTTAGAAGGGAATTTATTGCCAATTTCAGGAAATGTTTACCGAAAAGTGAGTGAATGGTAGGCGAGTGAATTACTCATTGTAATGAAATAAAGGAGGGCCAGATTGAAAGCGTCCGTTGAAAGCCGACGTCAACGACGGCCTGGAAGTGTTTGATGATAATGATTTATGGCGACAGTAGCGCGACGCGATTTTAGCGCGTTGAGCCTGAGAAAGATAAATGTTTCTTTGTGGGACGCGCGAAAAATAAACGGTTCCGTTATAAATAAAGTCACAATAGAGCGACGGCGACGCGAGGAGGTTTATGTACCAAAACAAATACACGTAACAAACGGGATTACTTTCGGTGCGGTGGGAGCTTTCGCGGCGAGACCTCATAACTGGGGCCGACCGCAGGTGTGAACAAAAACATGTAGCCGCAGAAAAGCCGAACAAACCGCAGGCTCGTTCGCGGTACAATCATCTCGAAACACGCGGCTCTATATTTAGACGTGGCTCAAAACTGGATTAGCGTCGGCGCAAGGTGGAAGGTGTCCGCTATTGCCACACGCGACACGCATTAAATACATTACTCTTACTGGAAGCAACAAAATTACAATGTAACACAAACGTCTTCGTGGAAAGCTCGTAAGATCCGAGCACGCTACTTAATTAGTTCATAATACGAAATGTACAATCACCGTCATTACGGGACAAAAGGGAATTAAATATAATCAAAAGTTCTGTCCGCGACGATACCGCGGTAATGATTCTGTCGCCTTATTCGGGGGCGAAACTAAACCTTCCAGTTATCAAGGTTCGCCAGGACGAGCGACTTCGTTAGCTCCGCGTCTGTAATGGCTCGTTTAATTCGAGATAATTACCTTCCAACCGAACGCAAACGTGGGCTGAAGGAAATTTATCGGAACCAATCGAGACAGAACTTTCGTGTACCGATCTCTCATCAGACCGTAGTGTAGGCAGATTAAACATTCCCGTAACAGGATTCCATAAATTAGGGACAAGCCATAAAATCTCGGCTAAACGCTTATTTTTATTGGGTTTTAAGCGTGTACCCTAATTTGTATGCACGGAGTAAGCGCACCCTTCCTATCACGAAGTTAAAATATCCGCTCATATTTTAATAAACAACATTATTCGTCGGAATCACGTGCGCATCAGTCATCCTGTCCAAAATCGCTTCTCTTTAATCAGAAGCGAGTGGAGCGGTTAATATTCGCGATCCGCTCGTCTCGGCACGAATGCCGTCTCGGCGAGACATCCTGTCATTTTAATATTCTCGACCAAACAGAGATCGCGAATAAAACTTTTCCCTTTTGGGTAGCGAAGTTATTGTGCTTTTTTTTGTGAGTGCCGTTTAGACATTGTGTCAGTCAGTGAGGAGTAGACACCTACCGCCGCGGCGCGCCGCTTGAATGTGAAGGATCGGCGCGGGCGCCGCGGCCGCTCGCTGGAATTGGAAATGAGTGCGGTCGTTGTTTTGTTTTAATAAACGTATACTTCGCTTTAAAGCTAGAGTTCTTTTATTCGATTTGCTTTCCTGGGTGAAACGGTTACCAGTAACTATTAGCGCTCGTTACTTTGTTACAGACTGAAATTGACGTTTAAGTTTGAAATTCGTAAGCATTCTATACAATTTGAAGTGGGCTGTATATGCATACAAATTCTCTGTACTGTGTGTAAGCATGCTATTTACTTTAAGTAGTTTAATAACTTCAACCAACGCACCTAGGTACAGTGAGTGTTTTATATGGTTATCTTTATTTGTTGACCGCTCATAATATCACTGGAAATGTTTCGTCAGTGCAAAAGAGGATCACTAAAAATAATGTACCTACCTACATTATTTTTGACCTTTAAAACCTTTATTGTACTTACATACAAAATCTTGCCTAAGCATACGTTCATTGACAGTTTCAAATAATACATCTGCATTAAGTTTAGAAATTTTGCGTCTAGACAAAGGAATGTAGCAAGAGAAAATCAATGAGACAGTATCCAGCTCAGTCCGGCCTATTGTTGGCGTGATGTACCTCGGTAAATCGTCCTAAACCACCTTTGTAATATATCTCACAGGTCCATTATTACTTAATATAATTATGCTATAAATACTAGGTTTAAATACAAGATGGCCATTAATCCCGATTAGTGTCCACACAAACGGCTGTTAAGTTCGCGTGGTATTCTATTATTATAAATAAAACTAGAGCCATAGACATTTATGAGGAATATAATTAGTATTATTTAATGAATTTATGTAGATAAATGTGTTCTGTCCCGATCACACCACAGACTCCATTATTAGTGACAGTGACGGCATGTTTTTTCAATGACGACAAGGAGATTGGCATGATTGGAATCGGAAGCAAACGTAAGGGCAATGATTATCTCTTACATAAACTTAGTTATAATCATTAATGTACTCATTGAGGATACAGAAGATATTGTTGTTTATATACTAAACTTTTTTCATCGTATTTTCGACAAAAAATCAAAGCCACTTTACCAACATTAATTTTAATCCTTTCGCCTCACTCGAAGCCGCATTTCATACTTTATTTACAGCCCAGCACCTGCTCAACACTGATTTTAGATTCACTATTTCTCACAAAACAAAGCTTCAGTTCAGAATTATCGATTGTCTCGCGGGAAGGCTTATAATTAAATAATTACATGGCATGCGCGCCGGTAAGTTCCACGTCGTGGTTACGTTTTAATTAAGACGTATTGTTCTTAGGCCGAGGCGTGACTTTGCTTTTAAAAACTCCGTCCCGCCTTGTTCACACAGGTACCTATATGCTGATGTAGTCTTCCTTTCTGATAATTTATCACATCGTCTTCCTTAATATGTTATGTGCATTTTGAACTCTAATGTAATGATATTAATACAGCTCTAACATTTTCCTGGCGCAAAAATAATTAACCCATAACGTGTGTTATGCCCAACTAAGTAACTGCTTAGCGGGACTTCTTTATAGCCTCTTTACGCAGAAGTATCGTAATATTTTAACCTTTATCATCAGAATAAACTTATTGCGAGTAGATCGCCTGGAAGGGTAATAACAAAATATCTTAGACTTAAAATGTAGTGTACCGTTATTCTCGGAATTGGAGCTACGGCCACGCTTCTTTATTGATTCGATGTTGTAATATTGCGACCCAATGGGATGTCTATTAAATCTACACAACAATAACTAAGCCCCAGCTATGCTGTCCATCTCGCACTCCATATTTTTGATTAGAATTCCTTTTTTATTTGGCGAACTGATTTTTTTGGTATGTAGGTACCTACGATTAGCTGCGAGCACAACATTCGAGAACGTCAAAAGAGAGCGAAATCCAATCTAAAGTCCAAAGTAAACACCGCGAAAGACGCCCGAGACGAACCGTAGACAGAAGAAAAACAAAACTATGAGAACGCGATCAATGCTGTCGAGGGGCGAACGCGACTGAAAAATCAGAACTCCACAGAAAAAAAGCTATGAGAATGTCCCATAAATTACACCTGCCCGATGAAATAAAGCGGCTATATTGTTTTAAAAGTAAGTCCCGGGCGTGTGATTACGGCCCGCTACTAACCCAGACTTGAAATTCCAATAGTTTTTGCGCCGGTAAAAACTGATATTCCGTTCGGCCGCGTTCCGTCCATCGTATATTGAGTTAATATCGGTCGTGATTGCGCGGCCGGCCCTTCGGGGCCGTGAGTGCGAGGGAGATGAATCATTGTTTCAACGGGGTTGGTTCGAATCGCATTTTATGGTAAGTTGGCGGCCGGCAGGTGTACCGGGTGCACCTGCGGCGCGGTCGAGATGCGATCGCAAGGACGTCGAACCCGCACGTAGGAACGGACGAGAATCTCAACATAGATAACGCCGGCCACATAATTCTGTTCGGAGAGCAACATAAATTAACTAATGATACGTGGCGAAGAAACGAGAGCGGTAAAAGGAGTTAGTGGAACGTTTCTATTGCCGATCTGCGGTTGAGATAATGGAACACGGCACTAGCGTAGTGCTGGGAAATGCAAAATGGTATCTGTCAGCAAATATCTACGGCGCCGTGTTGATTCGAGGCAAAACCACGGAAGGCAATTGCGAGATTAATCTACATGCCTATATCGGAGATGCAGACAGTAAATCTGTAGACGTATCTTACTTATCTCAATTTGTTATTCGTTATTTAAATTTGCGAGCTTTTAAGTTACCGCGTCCCGTTCCGCAACATTTTAGCATTGTCAACAAAAGTTCTTATTTTAAATTAGTTATTATTTAGGCACCAACCTACTTAACATATATAATTATTTATCTACTAAACACATATTTTTTTTCAATATGATCCAATAATCGGACTCTGACTGAATATTTACAAACAACATGAGGCGCGTCTGTATCATTTCAATTATTAATGACTATCTATGTTATTACTTGTCTTTGGTCAACTTTACTTTGTAAATACTAAAATAAATTATGTTAACAGTTACTATCTGGTTCCTTCAATGCTGACTAAACTAAACTAAAATAATAAATATCACCCTGTATAACCCTGAACTAAACAATGCTTGTACTATGGGTACCCTACAATGGACTGGGACCAAGCCCGGTGACGAAATTCACAAGAATATTGTTAACTATTTGGTATACTAGTTATAAACGTCATTAATTACCGTTTGATGAAATGAACCCCGAACAGATTGAAATGTGGAATTACCTGAAATAAAAGAATAAGATATTATTAAAGTAGGACCGACGGACGGACGGACGGACGATGGAACGGACTGGATGATGGGTTCCTTATAGACTGCGGATCCCTAAAAAGCGTTCACATAACTAAATGATGAAAAGTAATCGTAACTAATTTTCACTAAATTTAAGGAAGTTCCCGGGCAAGTCCGTCCGTGAAACTATCGTCGGAATATCCGGTACATCCGAGGATCGGAAGAGGCGAATTCTGCCCGGATATTTAATATTGATCGTACACCCTTAACCCTGATGTATCGGTCGTTACCGGCCCTTCGGGATGATAAAGGGATATTTGGCGATTATTCAATTGCGTACAGTGAAAACATACAATAATATAATAATACATATGATAGGTAATAAGAAAGCGGTTAATTCACACGGTAAACCCAGCACCGGTAATTTCTACACATGTTACTGTATCCATAATGTCAAATTAGGCCATTATCTCCTACAAAATTATAGACAACATGATGTAGTCTTCTCAGTGTGCATGCCCCAATGTCGTTTTCTTCTTGTTCTTTAGTATTTTATATATATTTTATGGTATTTTCCTGTTATTAGCCAAAAATTATACCTCAATGGAATTATAATTAATTAACGTGATAGAATATCATTAAACACCCAATTAATCAGTTTACGTAATGACCGCTGTTTAAGCACATCCGGAAGAATGGGCATTTTTTTTTCTTGAGCTAGCTGCCCCCCTGCCCCTCTGGCTGGAGCGCACTTGCGCTCGCCCTCTGTCCGGGTGAAGTTGTTATGGCCACTCTGGCCAACAACATTTAGTCAATTAAAAACAAACAGAAAGACCTTTCTTTTTTTGTTCTTGTATGTCCAACACTATTTTTGTCTATGATTAAGATCTGTCAAAGGGAGAACAAATATATCGTACAAATTACGAAAAATACTAGTTTTTATAACAACTATCATTATTCAAAGTACCAGAAAATTCATAATACAAGAATAAGCATTAAGTTCCGAGAAAACTCTAATAACCATTGCTTACGTAATCTTGAAAATTTCCATAATATTTGATATTGAATACACTTTACTTACTGTAGATATAAATCAGTGATTTTATAAAACTTAAACTTCTGACGTCACCAGTATCCACGAGGCGATCTCTGGCGAAATATAAAATCAGTCTCTTATTTAATAAATATGACAGGAGCACACAAAGTCAATTTTTTTTGCCACGAAACAACCAATTATTTAACGTGAAAAAATTTTACTTTTAATGAGAAACGTAATTTTCCGCATAACAGTTTGTTTACTTATTTTTCATGAAAGCTGCTACGAAATATTTAGGGACTACTTGGTATACTAAGGATAGAGAGGTTGTATTATCAAATATTAGGGCTGTTATGTTGTGAAGGCAGGTTGGGTGTGAAAGGTTGAAATAGACTGTCCTACATCTCAAAATTTGGTATTTATCCATCTATATGGACCCGCGGAGGTGGACCAATATCAACACTAGCTGTATATATGCCAATGGCTCTTCAATGGCTGCCGTGGCGACATAACCTAGACCCCTTTTTGGGAAAGACATGGCCAGATATTATTCTGGAGCTGGGCAGAGCAGTGTAAAAAGGAGAGAGGTCTTTTGCACACGAGTGGGGCAGTTCTACAGACTAATAAAAAAAGAATACAATAAATAATTAAATAAATTGAGTAATCCATTACATTACTCATGATTTTTTTAGTCACAAAGCTTCCGTGCCCCACGCCTACGATTTTTGATCATGAAACTGAGAAATTGATATGTAGGCTGTACTTTGTTGTGTTGAAATTTTACGACCGAACCTGAGATGACGGTGTCAAGTTCTCGACATTACTCAAAGTTGCAAAACATGAAAATTTACGACAACATCAATTTTTACGCAACGCAACAATGAAGCAGTAGCACTGAAAAAAAATATCGTGAGGAAACCTGCATCCCTGTCGAGGACGTGTGAATTTCGCCACCCCGCAATAGGCGGTGGGTCAGCGTGGTGGACTATTGCCCGAAACTTCTTTGCATTGAGGGGACATGTGCATAAAGGCTTATAGGCTCACTCTCAATTACATTGAGACCAAAATACTAATGACGAAATGCAGGTGCACTGCGGTGCATCTCTGTCTACACTTTTGAGAAACTCAGGCGTGATGGTGTATTTATAGAAATACCTATAACTAATTAGCTGTTGCCTGCAACTCCGCCCTGCCAGTGAGTTTGAGTTTGAAAATCGGTCTAGCCGTTTCGGAGTTTGGCCGAAACAAATAAGCAAACAAAAAAAATAAAATTGTTTAATTTTGTATAAGTACCGTATAAGTTTACTTTCATAAAAATAATATGCATTTAGTAAAATGTCTGACATTTTTCATTACAAAACAGACACTACAATTTTATTTATTATGTATAGATATGAAAAATCTAGATGTGCGTGTCTAGATGCAACCGCGGCGCAGCCTTATTTCGCAGCCGCGAAAGCGCAGTATAAACTATTAAAACACACGAGGCCGGTGCAAGCCACAATAAGGCCTAGGCCTGCGTATAACTTATTCATACCGCCCGTTCGTGCCAGGCCACATACGTGAGTTGCATGCGAATGTCATAATATACGACAACTTTTGCTGCTCCGTGTGACCCTTCCTTTATATCTTGTTTTTTTTTTAAGAGAAATAAGTACTTTATTTGAGGGTGACGAATGTATATTAAACATGAAGGTTACATATGTACGTGTTTTGTAAAGTAATATTCCTTGCTCAGTATTATTTTTACGTGAATTCGAGGAACGACTTACGATTGGTTCAGCGGGCATAAAAGAAAATTTAATGGTTTAAAAAAACTTTTTAAAAACAAGCTTTTAAAAACTTTTTTACATATTTTTATTTTATTTTAGTTTTCGTGTTCTCCTCAGCAAGCCCTTTCATTTGAAACGCATACTGTGGTAGTGCAGAAGCCATCTTGGATGATCCACCATATTGGAATTAGAATGACGCCACATCACTAAACATGCATTGTCATCCAAAATACGCGTGTTTACCAAATTTCAGCTCAATCGGTTAAAGTTAACTGATTTAAAATTCAGTTGCATGATTCCACCCGGACAAACATAGGTACATTGCAAGTCAAATAAAAGCTTGTAAAAGAACGACACCGTCATGCCAATAGAGATTGCTTATTAGTTTTTTAGTCTCAAAGTAACAGTCATATCATTGTTTAGATCCATCCGGCGATTGTACAAAAACATTGGCTGGGTAAATTTATAATTACATCCTGTGACGTCATAGCTTGTAAAGTACCCTTATGACATTGTCGAACTTAGGAGAAAAAAGTAGCGGTTTATCATTTGTTTTGATCTGGGTGCAACTGGGACCGCTCCCAGTCCACTGTAATGCGGTACCTAAAACATATTTTTGGCAAACATGTCTTAAATATGTATACCAAATTCGAACATACACACGCCGCAACTAATATTACTACAATAAAACGTTGGACATCCTTTATTATGCCCCTTAATTTCCCTAAAACTTTTGTACAAACAGAACGTTTCCGACAATAACCATATCAAGCCAACAAAACGGTGCACAGTTTAAAGAGTATAAAACCAGGTGTTTCCGTAACCGCGACGCTCGGTACTCGAAAAGTAAAATGTTTATGAATGTAAGAACAAAGTTTCGGGGACGCTCGCCAACTTTTAACGCTCTCCCTAGAGCTGGGATTACACGAGAACCGCGTTAGGTCAACCTAGGGTTGGCACTGCGATATTCGTGGGATGCGGATATATTATTTAAAATAACACCTCTAATTTGATGCCTCGTTATCGATATCTTAAGGCTGTAGAGACTCGGTGGGCGAAATTTCGGTCACTAATTAGTTAATTAGTAGAAGCTCGGGTCGTGAGTGGGCTGAGCAAATTCAAAAATGCGCTATCCCGTAAAAATATATCGTGCGTTTTTACTAGTGTGTGGAGAGCGTATAAAACCTTTTTCTGTAAAAACCGGTATTTATACTACCCCGTCGTATCAATACTATTAAATGAATATCAGTATTCACTTGTAAATACCTACTATAAACTTATAGCATTCATGACTGAATATTCCGACACTATTCAAAAGATTAAGTCCGCTTAGCTACGAGTATTTAAAATATATGAATTATTGTACCTTACAGAGCGTTAAATCAACTCTCTAATTTGAGATGGGTTTGAGTATTCTCTGTATATAAATATTTTACTACCCCAGTATAATAGTCACAGAAAAATTGAAAGAAAACAGAGGAACTAACACATTATAATCTAAAAAATACAGACGTCGAGTAAAAGTTACATCGCGTAGGTATTAAAAATACGGATATCTTTTTTTTAATATATCTAGGATGGTAACCCTTGATCCATCGCTCGCTCACCGTCCGATAATGGAATAAAATTGTGAACTTTCACGGCGCATTAATTCAGTACGCTAAGAATAAACGCGTGAGTCAATAAACTTTGACCTAGCCGATAATGGTTGGAAATAGAGCTTCATAAAAGTTCTATAAGATTTATTTTTGTTTAATTTCTCGTGTGCAAAGTTACCTAATTTATTAAAATATAAAACCCTTTAATATCAGACAGTTGCAAGACAATTTTGGTCTGTCCTTATTTGAAATCAAGATACTTTGTTCATATCTGAATTTTATTCAAACTTTGATACTTACGGACATATGAAATCATTACGCGACTGCGTGCGCGCCGTCTGTTGGCGGCACCTACAGTCAGAACATGTACCGCACAATATGCTCCTACAAGTAAAGCCATCTCTTTGCTCAACACTCTGATTGCCCAGCAGCCTAGTGTCGATATATTTCATACTAGACTAGGGGAATTCATACGTTGTTTTAAACAATTCTATGCCAATTTAAATAATTTCGTGTAAATTTTATAATTATTATGTTTTATCCAATTTTAATTAATTTATTAGTTTTAATTTTTATTTATACCGAATAGATTTTAAAATGCAATTAATAATTTTATATTAGTACATACTTGTTGTAACATGACTCTCAGCACGGTTTGGGAAACTGTCAGTAATAAATAAATATATAAATAAATTAATTACATTTCTGATTAAACATATAAATTACATAAAAAATCTATGAATGGCCTACCCCAAATAACTGTAGGAAGCTCCAATGCCACCGTTAGGCGCACGTCTGTTTAAATCATCGTCATTAAAACCCATACCATATAATTTTCCCCATAAAAATTACACAGAAATAATTCCTAGTTATTCCGCTGCCCCGCCGTGCCGCGGGCGACGTCTCATATATTACGCTATTTCCTACACTCAGATACGAAAATAAAGGCACAAAGTTGATTTCCAATTAATCTTAATAATTGGTGAGCGTACGTATCGGATATTTGAACACACCTGGCTTTAGCCGGCGGCCATCGGGAATTCTTTACCAGATACTCAACGATATTGTTCACTTCACAGCGAGTTTAACGTTTTATATTATTGGTTTATTGTTATGTAAGAGTGCTATAATACGTGTTATGGGAGCTATGTTCAGTTATATTTCGGCTCTATTGGAATAAAATAAATACGATTTGTTTATATCATCAAACCTCATTGCAGCTTGCGTTCATAGTCAGTTTTAAAAATTACAGAGGAATCACTTTAGCGGCTATACAAACCTAATGATGATATACTTATCAGAAAATACACTTACATACTGAAGTCTAAGTAGTACAGAAACGCGACATTTACAATAATTAGCTTTTTAATGAAATAACTGCTCCACTTTGACATTTAAAAATGGACTGGAATATGTAATCACGTCAATAAAATATTTAAACAGATAACATTTGTGACATTGGTACTATTTGGGGTTAAAACATAAATAATACAACTTTGTAAGAAATAAAATTTATATGTAATAAATTCTAAAACCAATGTTTAATTGGACACAACCAGCCAATCAAATCGATCCCGAATTATGAATATTTACGATCTCAATTCGTCCGTATACATCAGCGGTCAAATAAAACTACGGCTTCTCCAGGGCGGTCTGTTCGGATCAATTTTCTGTTTACAACCGATGCCCATCAAAGAAACGCCGACCGGTTACTAATTGGTGGTAATAGTACACTTATAAACCAACTCGCTTCGATTTATAACCACAATAACTGACCGTTTATGTGTATTAGAGGATAATTAGGCTGAAATGCTTCCTAAGGATTTCAAATTTGGAATCCGATCAAAATAAAACCTTATTTTATTTTATTAAATTTATGACACAAAACTGTACGGAATATACCTTTGCCTACGCAATAAAGTTGAAAATTGTGATCGCTCTAAGTAGCAAGGTAGAATATTTTTATGACAAATCAATGTTATGTTTTATAACAGTAGTCAAATCTAATCTAGATTCCGAAAGTGGCCTGACACGTTAATTAATGGCAATTGTCAACTTCAATATCATAATTAGGTATCTAAATTCCTTCAGTGATAATCAAGCATCTGTTAAGACAATATCTCTGTTCGCCACACAAGAGAGTCGTATGATTTGTTAATCAAACATTGCTCAGCCTATTACAACATCGAGTAATTCAATACGAAAAAGCTCATTAAAATTTCAACGGCATGTCGCTGTGTTTGAACGCACCGGTAAAGTCAAGCAAACTTCCACTAGTTTTCCAATTAAAATTCTAAACTCATCATGAGTGTCGGGTAAAGTTCATCGATAGCAAATATCGAACACTTTCGACATTTTTCAGTTCGAATGTACAAAATTGAATAGCTGATGAAATGTTTGAATGGTTAGGTTTGTGTAGAGGGGTACGAATTGCGAAAATGTGATACCGAGGTGTTGTTTCTACTAAAATTACTTACAACATCGTAACTCTAAAGCAAAACTAAAATTATTTTTTCTCTCACATTCCCTACTTTAACTTAACTTTTCGTGAAAGATCTTATCAGAACTTTTCTTTTTGATATATTCATACGAACGAAACTCGCACCAACAACTAATGAATTTATTAACAACCAATATTGAGTACATAAAGTAAACTTTTCCTTACATAACATTTTCCAAGGCCGCCAACATAAAAGGTAAAAGAAGTAACAACAAACCGAGGAATAAAATACAGCGCGCACCGACGATTTTTTGCTTGAAAAATTTTATAAAGGAAAACGTTCACAATAATGCGTAGAGTACTATCTGAAACCGCGATACAAGCGGTAAACCAATTTTTTACCTGATCGTACCTGCGTTGCAATGCAAACATTTATCTGCCTTGTTGAATTAACGGTCAACAAAACCATTTCCCAAAAGCATCGTGGCTGCTGTCGCGATTATAAGCTCAAAGAACTTTGCGTCGAATAATTTCGGCTACTTACGTAACAAAGTGGAAATTCCTGACGAACATTCGCTGTCCGAGAACCCTGCTCTACCATGTAAAAGATACATTCAACGTAATAACACCTCACGTGTAGAGCTTTCAAATCTATAATGTTTCCATGTTTGGTTAGAAATGGGGTAGTAATGCTATTAACACCGTATTTTGTTTTATGTTTATGCTTGTATAGTGAATATTAACATTTATAATCAACGCCTCCTTAAGTGAGTCCTGCAGTTTTGGCTTGGTTCTATATTAACTTAAGTCGGCCATCTATTAAAATTATAATATATATAATTCTTTAAGAAACTCCACGTAGATATTGTTTAGAAGTTTTTTTATATTGTAAGTTCCCAAAATATGACAGATACTTATGGATGGATATTATGCATTTAAAAAACCAAATTTTGGCCTAAAATTATCTTATTAATTGTAGAGTTTTTATTTAACAATGTAATCGTTATCTATAATGCCGAAATATAAGTTAGATGGGGACGTACTTACTAAATCAAAACAAACAAGACATCGTTGATAAAACAATATATACGAGTATGGACAAAGTTTATTTATCTAAAGAACACAATTTATTAATAAGACGTAGTATTGGATCACAATGCACCGTTATGTATCACATTTCTTATCTCAAATGTCTGGAATAACCCATTAGTAAGTACTACTGTTTAAGAGATACGACAGCGCTTACACAATTTTAATATTGAATGCATTTTATGAACGTCGATATTTCACCTTTGCTGACATCATAGTCATATTTTTACCACTAATATTTTTGATGTCGCGTTTATATCGAAACAGCGCTATGTTAAGTAGACGTTAAATTATTTCTAATTGGTTTTATAAATTCGTTTATTTATATTTTACTATATTAGAAATATCCGTGCGTGAGAGCTTTCAAATATAGATAATAATGTGAAGAATCTCATTAATATTATGAACAGCTAATTTGTTCGTCTATCCAATATTTAAATGTGTTTACAAAATTACAAAATTAAAATCTTATCGCTATTTAATGATTAAATAACGAATATGGCTAATCCTTTTATAAACATTATAATGCCGATTCACCATCCACAGTAAACAATCCAATAACAATACAATGAATATCTAGAAACTAATTTATACCTGTCAACGAATATACCTCACGTACGAATCTTCGTAACGTAGATCCGCAGATTAATTAATTAAAAAACAGATATACGCTCACATACCTTAATATTCCGGAAATGTGGGTAGTTAATTTTCAATAAAAGTCCATTCACAGGAGCCAGGCGGTTATTTAAATAATACTTAGTCACTGATATCAAAGTCGGTTTTCTAGTCCACAAGGTAGCACAGGGCAATACCAAATCCAGTTCCAGGCACACAACACACGAGTAATGCTCTATTAATTAATTTCAATTTATGTTAATTACGGTATCGGGTACGAGGCGATAGCGAAGGGAGAGACGGGACGCGTGCGCTCGGCTCGCGCGTCAAGCGTTGACTGCCGGCTGGTGGCCAGAAGCATTTCTAAATATACACCCCTCTCCTTTTCCCGCGCACCCTATGGGCGCAACGTGTGTGTGCCATGCAATTTTCTATAAATTTTCGCATAAGCCTCGAAGCCGCGCTGTCAAAAGCTGTTTTTACAGGATCTCGGCCCGAAACACTCCGTGCATGCTTTAATTGAATTAAGTTTAATACAGGACTTTTAGAAACAAATTCGCGTAGCCGAACGTGATGAATACGAATTTATGTTGAGCAAAGGGTTGAGTTTTAAAATTAAGTGGAAAATCAGTTCGCATTAAAAGATTAAGGAATGACAAATTACTTACGTTAAGCTTTGAATTATGGTAATGATCATTAATTCGGTGCAGGGCAAATTGCTACGTTTCGGCTAATATCTTGGGCCGTAGCGCTACGCCGTTTTTTCGTAGCCGTTGAGTTTATTCGTGAATTCCCAAAAGTCGTTAGATGGAAGTCGTTTCACTGGGATCCGCGTTCGGAATAATATGGAAATTGTAGAAGATCGATGTCACTTTTCCGGCTGAATGTTTTACTCTGAAACTTCATAACATCATTTTATTTAGGCCTTGTCAACGCTGTAATACTATTTAAAATTAAACGTACAAATTGAAAATTCCTTTTATAACCTTACCATACACAAACACAATAGCTAAAGCCATTGTTTAGTATATCACCTGGGTGCAAACAATGTGATACCATACGTAATTTTCTGTGTCAATAATTATTGGATATATTATCACCAATGGGTATTTGTGTACAATTGTGAATTACCACATATTCACGTATTTTCAAATATTATCATTAAATGCACCGGGTACAGTAATTATTACGTACTATAGCAACTCATTACTTAATAGATAAACATATGATTGGATATAGAGTCTGTAGAGTATATCTACTGTTATCATTGTATAGCATACAACGCTTCTCTATGCGACTATAAGTTATAGGCTCGAGAAGCAACGATAAGAACACTTTATTAGGATACTTTCTATAACCACATTACATTCATATAACATACATTCTTATAACCACACTACTCATTGGGATTCGGAAGGTACGTTTAATTTTAAAAAATAAACTTGAATTACTATTCGCTTCTATCTATATCCGCTTTCCGCATGACAAAAGCCATTTTAAGGATTTACTTTGTGAGAAAATTTAAAAGTATCAAGTTAAATACACACACATCTCACTCCTATCTATAACTACCATCTGAAGGGTAGGCACGTTTACCCATATTTCGCTGATGGTATTTTAGTCCTTATGTCATAGGGGGCGAGCCTACGCCATTATAAGTCAATAGTCCTGATCCTGCTGGCAACAAATTACATCTAAACAATTTTTGACTAAATTAAAAATATTATTGTCTTCCGCAATACTATCGCATTACACTTTTTTAAGGTTGGTCGCTGCTACATTGGATGTGTTCCATAGCCGCAATATGAAAGTAATGACTAATATTCAAAGGCCGGTAAAACAGTAAATTGTATAGTTACTTACAGTCTATCTTCACTAGGCTACTCTTATCTACATATAAGCTACTGTATACGTACTGCTAGGAGGCCCACCCTGTATGTGTTTTAAAGAGAATCTTCTAATTATACTACACTACTTTTATTCAAGGAATTCCCGAGGTCCGCGAGGGCTAAATTCTGACTAACTGACAATTGACTCATGAACATTAATATAGGATAAAACAGCGTCACACGCTACAGTGCTGAATGCGCTTTATACACATAGAAATAAGGGTTATAACAGTACGCAAATTATTATCTCGGACTTTGGAAACATCCAGTATTTTTTAGTAAAAAGAACTTGTTACCACTGTATTTTCATGTGCATAGATAAGCTCGGTTCAAGGTAATTAGTGAAAGACACTGTCCACACTATCTACTCTAAATATTTAAATGTGTCTAAGCAAGAAACTATTTACATTCACACTAGAAAACAATGCAAACCCTACGTGTCACAATCTAAAGATATTAAAATTATTTGGGAGAAGGAACCACAACCACTCGGGTTGTCACCCTCCAAAATTTTAAACCAAATAAGTTGGTCGCGATTATAGAAGAGAACACCAAGACTAAACTGCTTTAGTCAGAAGTCTGTCTGTCATGAGTGTAAGGCACCCTAATAATGTCCAATATTCCGAGGAATAAAACAAACTAACGGGATAATTCCCGACGACCCCTTGGCGCAGTTCGAACGTAGGCCGCTCGGCTCACTGGACATGGTGGTTGCAGGTTTGATTCCCTTCGGGGCAAATTTCGGAGTTGGCCTTTTCCTAATTTGCCCTGGTCTGGGTGTCACTAGGATCGCCCCCAGTCCATTGTACGGTGTCCATAGTACAAGCGTTACTTAGTTTGGGACCATACAGGGTGAGTCAGTATGGCGATATAAAAAATACAAAATATGTTTTGGCTCCTAACGAGATATCCATAGTTACTGCAAAATAACGCCTGAGTCAATCAATTATATGTATCGAAAGTATATTATTACTCTTAAACACACAAAATGTCATGATTGCATTTTGTAGGTATTCTTTCTAGGTTTTGTAGGTAACTATATTATGGCAGTTAATCGAAAACATACGAAAAGCAATTAACCTTTTCCAAAGTCATGAACCGTGTTGTCAATGTCGTTTATATGACACCCTAAACGCGTCACAGTTTATAGTATTGGATCATTTATATAAAGACAATTTATTGATACCTTACCTAGCAGTGATAGCCGATTGGTTGAGCACGCGTCTTGCGGGCGACCGGGTCTTGGGTTCAAAGCCCGGATCGCAATTTTGGGAATTTCGAAATCTATATGATTATCACTTGCTTACGGTGAAGGAAAACATCGTGAGGAAACCTGCATGTCTTAGAAGATCTAACCAATTTTCGAAAGCACTGGGCCAGCGTGGTGGATTATGGCCTGAATCCCCTCGTGTTGAGGGGAGGCCTGCGTCCAGGAGTGGGACGTCAAAAGGGCAATTTTTTTTTTATCTATATATATAAATATAACTAAAAGGTGACTGACTGACTGACATAGTGATCTATCAACGCACAGCCCAAACCACTGGACGGATCGTGCTGAAATTTGGCGTGCAGGTAGATGTTATGACGTAGGCATCCGCTAAGAAAGGATTTTGATTAATTCTACCCCCAAGGGGATAAAATAGGGGATAAAAGTTTGAATGAAACTTTGTCAATTAAATTACACGCGGACGAAGTCGCGGGCACAGCTAGTTTTATTATATGAAGTGAGGTAAAAATTTAAGTAGTTAAAAATATCGCCAGACTTAGTGTTCTTGGTGCTATGGCACGGTCGCTGATCACGAAGAAATTGGTACAATGACGTGCGTGTGACCGGCAACTGTGTGAGCGAGACGTATTAGATTTACGCGGGAGTGACAAAGACAGGTAATAACAGGTCATTGTACGAATTTCTTCGTGATCAGCGACCGTGCTATAGAGTCAAGCTGTTTCCAATTGACTACAGCTCACAATACGGGTTTGCACGACCGGAGTAGTACCACCCTCTCACAGAACATCGGCGTAAAGTAGGTATTATAGCTGCTTTTCGTACGATGAATGACAGAAACGGAACGCCAACCGTGTAATAGGTACTTTACGCTGATCTTCTGTGAGAAGGTGGTACTACCCCCGGTTGATCCAGCCCGCATAGGAGCTAACCGTATAAACTTATTCCTAACTAGCTGAGCCCGTGACTTCGACCGCGTGGAATTTGACTTAACAAAAATTTTCTTTAGCAAAAAAGCCCGCTCCCGCGTTCTGAGCCCGCGCGACAGGACCCTTTTTTCTTTTTTCTTTGTCTAATATAAAAATAGCCTTAGTTACTGCTTATAACATCAGCTATCTACCAGTGAAATTCCCATCAAAATCAGTCCAGCCGTTTCAGAGATACTCTTTGATTTTATTTTATTACGCGGAACCCTAATTGTTTTTCTAAAATCAAAGTAGCCTAAGTTACTCCTTATAACATCAGCTATCTGCCAGTGAAAGTCCCGTCAAAATCGGTCCAGCCGTTTCGGAGATTACTCGGAACAAACACACAGACAGACTGACAAACAGACAGACAGACAGACAAAAAAATTTTACGTGCGTTTTTGCTATAGGTGTCGTATGAACTTTCATATGCATTTAGTGAAAAGGTGTTATTTTGATATTACAAACAGACACTCCAATTTTATTTATTTGTATAGATGAAGCGAAGCTTCTATACGGACGTTCGGGGCGCTCGCCGCGCAGCCACTCTACCCGTGCTAAGCGTCAGAAGCGTTACACGATATATAGGTGTACAGAGTGGCAGCCGCGGCTCCCTACGCTTTATACTATAAAGCTTTGCTTCTTGCGGGCGTCCCTAGACGGCACTTTTGTTGGACAAGTAGATTATCCGGCGACTTGCACAGCGGTACGAAACGCATATAAGCACGTCTAGAATTGGCCGGGTCGGACAATACCATTGCGAAATGACTAATACTCTTCTTAATGGATCGGTACTGGACCAGTATGCTTTTGAAAACCAGTAGGTACTAAGGGTTTCCATAAGCAATGTTCTGGCATGGACAATGGCCATTCTGTAGGTATATTCTTCGGCCACGACTTGAATAAACGTTTAATTAATTTTTCAGTTCGAAAATGTATTTAAACATCCATTTTACGTCAATTTAAACACACTAATGTAGTTTTTAATCGAGTTTTGATGCGTCTGATAAACTTTACTAACTCTGCCTATCAATATGAATACCTACGTACGTAAATATCAAGTCACTATGATTACTTTCAAATGTTTATATGTATTCATAATTACGCATAAAAATTCATATTGGAATTCCCACTGGATATCAGAGTAAAAATATTTAGTTTTTCATTTTTTCTTTATTTTTCTCAAAATTGTAAAAAAGCTTTCATACACTTATTTTATTACTTCCATTATTTACATTCAAATGAAACGGAATAACTTGTACAATTATTCGCTCGTAAGCAATTTACGAATCTGAGCATTCCTGAACAAAAATAATGGATAGCACGATAAACGAAAAGTTAGATTGAATGCGAACTCTATTATAACTTCCCTAAAGAATATCAGTGACATTTGCAGGAATAAAATATAAAAATACTGCTGAAAATAGTGCTTTCCAATTACCTAACTTTCGACTAGAAATTATTTTCTTTTGTGCATTATTTATTACCACTGACAACCAGAAGCGATACGAAAAGGTTTAGATTATGTTTATTAAATTATTGTGAAGTTTCGCCTACATTTATATAAAACACAATAAGCCTCGAATTTATTATTATTTTTATTGTTATTTTTATTTATTTTATTTGTTATTGTGTTTGTAATGTTAATTTAATATGGGTATTTGCCTGAAATAAATGGATTTATTATTTATTATTATTATTATTATGAAATGCTCCGCCCATATATAGGCGAGCCCGGCGGTGACCAACTTCAACTTAAATATTATTACCGTTTCATTCGTTTATGTGATAGCCATCTCCGATCGAACATTTAATCACTTACGGTATATATTTAAACCAATCCTTTCTTAGTTCTTATAATGTACCTAGGTGACCACCTAGGTACATGATATAAACAACTCCTGTAAAAGTCTCATGATTCTAGTTCTAGACCCACAGGTTTAGGCTTTGCTTTGTCCATCAGTCAGACAGTTTTATTAAGTAGACGAATTGGGTATTCCGTACCTACTCAAAGTACATAAAACCTTAAATTTAAAATCACTTTTAAGCGTGTACAGCCTAGTGGTTATTAGCGGCTACTATCGTGACCGAGAGGTTCCAAGTTCGATCCCCATCCTACCCATTCCAGTATTAACGTGATTCTACTTTCAACGCAAACATTACTTTAGTTGGATTGAAAGGCTATTGTAATACGGTAACATTTTATGCCTAGCAAACTTTATTAACAAAAAAAATCAGTGCCGTCTAGGGACGCCCGAAAGAAGCGAAGCTTTGCAGTAGATATTAGATATATTATATTAACGCGTAACGCGTCACGCATCACGCGTTACGCTTTTCACCGTTTTAGTCCCCGGGTAGCGAGCGCCCCAAACGTCCGTAAAGAAGCTTCGCTTCAAAAGAATAGATATAAAATTAAGATAAGTATATGTCAATAATATAACTACTTATGAATAAAGCTTTCAGTCTAAAATACCCATAGGGGCGCCCTCTCACGGACATTTTATATTGTCTGTGCAACCCGAGACTGTGTGCTACTTACTGCTTCGTACTTTGATAATATTCAGAGGCGGAGGCTTTATAATGCGTTTGACGTTCGATAGAGGGCACTTATGAAAGAAATATAAATAGCAAGAGAAAATAAGCAGCCAAGATGATTTTATTTGAGATTCTCTACAATTAAATAGAATATGTCAAACGTTTATAGTTTTTTGAAAATGGAATAGATTTCCTCCATTATTGTTTGCTTCTTGGTTCTTTTCACAGCTGGGCAGTTTCAAAAAAGGGATGCTGTTTCATACCTATCTTTTCGTTTCTTACAATAATTGTGTGATTTGTCAACAAAATACTTCACATTCCCCAATTAGCGTGGTTGCACCAATATCAGACGATCAACACTGTACAGATAAGTAATAAGTAACCACTGCTTTCTAAGCAACAGTAACGATGCAAACGAACTTCGCAGCCAATTAGGATGTACTATATAATTTTAACGTGGTAAGCTTTTCTCACGGGTGTAACAACTTACACACATCGAAAAACGTTCTGAATAACTTTGAATAGAAAATAATAAGGCACATCAAACTTTTTGTGTTGGGTGTGTAGAAAACGAAGGTTTCTATTTCCGCTCCATATTTTATAATTAGCCACTTAGCGAGGTTTACCAATTGACATTCGCTGTAAGTGAATTTGAGGGACATATTTGTTGAGGTCGGATTGATATAGGTCCCTGTGCAACAAGAAGCGATAATAAAATGGTGGTTCAAGTCGGTGACCGCAAGGCTTGCCACCATCTGGCTATTTCACAAATATGTGGTTCATTCTGTGCCGAAAACTGTAATGTTACTAAGATAATCTATTAATTTGCTGATAACTTGTCGTTAGCCGTAGTGTAGGTCGTATGGGGTTGGTCCTTTAAATAGTTGAAAAAACAACTATTGATGAGGTAGATACTTGATTACTCAAAGGTAACTCAAATTTAAAAGATGCTCAATTTTGACGTGGTATTAAAGTCAATGTTCGATGATGATACAACGTAACATAGTTTTAAAATAAATTATGATATAAATAGAAAAGTCATTTAAAAAAAAACACTTCGAATTGGTAACCTCCTCCTTTTTGAAGTCGGTTAAAAAAACAAAAGCAAAAGTAGACCAAGAACATATTTTTCTAAAAGTTTCCCAACCTCGTACACATTAGTACAGTACGGTTCTAGCATACAGGTGAAGCGTACACGAGCAGTGGTATAGTGCGTGAAATACATAATTAGGATACTTTATTTGTCTGTTTACTAATTAACTAAGTAATCCTATCAAAAATAATAATCTAGACTTATATCACGAGAGTTATGAAATTGAGAAAGTTCCATTACAATATGAGGATCGATAATACATTTAAATTGAAGGTAATTTACTTATTTTTTAAAGTACCTATCTTATATCTACATGAAAATAATATAAAATAAAATAAGAACATTATATTATTAATTAACTGAAAATGTACACCATTAATATTAACCACAGTGAAAACCTCGTAATGCCATTTTTTAATTATTTAATATTTTCATAAGATTTTTTTTTTATAATAAAAATAGTTTTCAACTTTAGAGATTCCCATTACTGGACGACGTTATAAATTAGACATTAAGCAGATTGTCAGATTTATTCCTACACGAGTAACCTGAAAGATTAGTAAATCTGACATCTAATCCGATGTAGGTCTATCTGCAGTGCCTATTTACTATTATTTGTACTTCCGACATCGGACTTGCAACAATATTCCTCAGGACTCTGAGTTGCAAATTCTACTGTCTACAAAATAAAAGATAAAAAGTTGTGGTCTTGCGTACCTATGTACCGTAAGGTCCATGTGGGCGCTCTGGCCGACTCCAATTAAAATAAATTATAAGGTCCCTAGTTATTACTAGCTTTTTAGTGCACCCAGGTTTTTTGAAGTCGGATTTTTTTTTTATTTAAAAATTTATTTGAATATTTACTTAGTACCTACCTTAATAATCAAATAATTATCAAATTTATTTATTTTCAAATCTAAATTAAGGAGTCAAAATAAAAACATTATGTTTTAATTGTATTTATTTTTCACAAAGAAAATTTATAGAAAATATGTTCTAATTGACGAACAATACCTGACTACCGATAGCCCAACATATGTAGTAGTTATTTTTATCTATGAAATATTTGATTCACAAGTTAATGCGATAACAATTATCATAATCTACTAATACCCGTGTGTCGGTTGAGTGGCGCTTATCGAATTAATCATTTCGTTCACTTGCGCAGAAATTTGTTCAGTCGTCCCGTGTTTGTGGAACATTGCGTTTTGATTTTGTTATTCTCTTTCTGGTTTTTTATTTCATGCAATGATCGTGTTGCTTTGTTGATTCATAATGGTGAGTTTTCTTTTATTATTATGATTACCTTTTTGTTGTACTAATATCTACTGTGATCAGTGTGCAAGTATTGAATCGAGTCGTAGTATTTTAATTGTCTTCATGTAATGACTGACTTATTTTATCGTTTGTTACGTTAACACGTTTGTTGTAATTTGTCCAGGGGATAGAGCACTTTACCTCATTCTTAGTTTTGCCTTTTCTTGGTGCTGAAGTTAACTCAAACTATATGTTAAGCCCTATGCACATGTATTTAGATTGCAATTCAGCTTGTCATGATATTTCTTGTTATATTATTTTGTTACGAAAGTGATTTGTTTTGTGCCTCAAATAAAAACTCCTTAACAATACTTTATTTGTCAAAAACTTCGACTTAGAGATAGATTTGTTTGCCACAATGAAATTCTGTACTAACAAGATATGTGAAAAAAACGTGTGTTTAATAAGAAACTTTCTTGGAAACCCAGACGTGTGCTATCTAATACCCTAATATTATGATTAGCGTTGTTAATCACAGCAATAATAAGTAAGAAGCGGTCATTCACACTACAAAGATGACACCGGTTTTTCAAGCATTATTGACTGTTAATAATAAACTTATTTTGTCAGCACCCGGATACAGTAAAATATATGGAAATAATCGGTGTTCAGTTACCCCCCTAAAGGTTGCAAATTGAAAGGCGGTAATTTGGAAATTTATACCTTATTATAAAAGGGCTTAAGTAATTAATTGCTTATCAATTAAACAAATTTCCTTGAAACAGACGCCTTATTTTCATTGTGCTTGTACCAATAAATAATATAATCCACTTATTTCAAGATTACAGTGACAATATTGATTTAATAATCACACTAGCTATGTTTTTCCCCTGTTAATCTAGACAATTGGCCAATTAGCATTAGTATTATTAAGCAATATAATCCAATGTCGCTAGTACAACGACCAATGCCACGAACAAAAAAAAATGATAACTATACGGCCAACGAGAAGGGATATGAAATGGTAATAATTGTCGAATCCAATTCGGTCGTTCATAGGTTTGCTAACAATTGGACGGCCACTTTATAAATTCGTGGTTTTTTCTATGTTGTGTTCTAGTACTTTGTTGTTGCCTACTCATTGCGTTACTGTTTATGAGAATGTACACCATGTTTCTTTTCCATCAAAAAGCGTTAGACAAAAAAAAATGTCGGAATGAAAAGTGTACCGAACCTTCAAGTTCAATCTTCAAGAAACTTGCCGCAACTGCTCCGTGGAAGCAGAATTCCGAAGCGGTGGTCGATTCTGACTATTAATTAGTGATTTGTTGGCTTTTAAATAAATTGATGAATTTGATTAATTTCCAACAAACACTATCTCTTGCTGAGTGGTGAAAGAAAACATTTAATTTGAAACAGTCACGTGATGATTTTTTACAAATTACAACAGACCAGAGTGGTGGACTACAAAATAATTTTATTCATTGTCAACAGGACGAAAACTCAATGTCCCGGACCATGGGTTCCGTGGTGCTCCAGGTGGGGGCGCTGGAACTCCTGGCCAGGTACTCCATGAACTCAGGGAGAGCCACCAGCCTGCTGTCCTCGCTCCATGACTTCAGGATGCAGGAAGTGGAACTCGCGGGCGGGAAGCAGTGGAATTGGAAATATTTGAGGGTATGATCCTATGCGACCTTGGTCATCATATTAAAAATTCATGAGTTCAAACTTTTGCTCAATCACAAAATTTCAAGAAAATAAATCTCTTTATTGTACATCTGCATTTACACTGATATACATTACAATTTTATACAGCAATAGACATTTTGTGGTCTTATTGTAATCTGCGATCTCTTCCAGAAAACCTTTGGATCGAGAGGATTTTGTCTACTATATTACCTACCTGTATTATGTAACACAGAGTCTAAACTGGTGGCTTTAGAAACATGATTTTTTGCACAGGCGTTTCTAATATACCTTGAGTGAGCACCAAGAAAGGATGTTTGAGAGTTCATCCCATCAGGGAGTTAAATAGGGGATACAATTTTGTCCATAAATGCGTCTCGTCTGCGACTCAGCTACTCGAGTATTTCAAATTCACACGACTAATTATTTAATATTAAAATTGTTTCAGGACCAATTTGATCAAAAGGACTTAGAAGGTTTATACAGAAAGTACGACGACAAACTAAGAGAGACGCTACTCAATATTTATTTATGTTTATTGGTTATTTTCTCAACTGTACACTTAGTAACAGTTGTTGCCAGTACATACACTGCGGTAAGCACACTTTCATTTACTTTGTGATTGTACATGTACCTACTGAAGTGGCATTACTCAGTGTTTACCGGTAATAACGTGATTATCATTACTGCAAACCGGATTATACTGCTTCTTCGATGCTCTATCCATCTCTATCTATGAAAAGGGGAGAGCCCTTTCGCGACTATCCAATTATGGCTAGGATATCTGCAAGCAGCGGTACCTACTTCTCAATAAGAAATGTAATATCTAAACCAACTAGATGTCCACTTTTACTCGACCTTTGTGATGAGGAAAGTCTAAGACGGCTTAGTTGAATTCGAGTTCCACCCAACTTTCTACATATTTTCTTTCATAAAAACCTTCTCCTGGCAATAATAAACACAATAAAAAAATAATTTGCGAAATCGTTCCATCCGTTCACGCGTGATGCGATGACCAAGGAAATAGAGATGCATTTATATATACGAGTATATATCGGTTATTGACATCTTCCATCTTTTGCAGCAAATACAATCACAGTCAACATATCTCACAATGGCAATGTTTCTGGTGCGGGTGGCGGTACCAGTTATAATGTTGTGGCGGCCGATATACCATCCGCTGAAGAAGAGATGGTTCTGGATGCCGATCTTCGCCACTTTCATCATTACACTGGATGTTGTTCTAACAGGTAATACTATCAACTACTCATTCAAGACTTATGACCTATTGTAGATGTTGTAACTAGCAATTTGGAAGGCGAATCAGGTGGCTTGTTAAAATAAATCTATTACAGTTACCAGAAAAATAGCTCACGGTAACTAAAGTTAATCTTCGGAGGGCCATTACAGTATTGAAGTCATGTTGCAGGCTTTCGCGGCCTGAAAACTCTGACAGCAGAGTTGGCCACTATCTCATACTAGTGAACAACGAACGAACAACATGAGTTAAATTACCTTTACATCGTTATTTTATAAGAGTGAAGAGTTATTTTCAAAGTATCTTAGGTATTGCTGAAAATGGAATCAAATCGATTCACTGATTTCTGTAATTGGTCTAGATAGATAGACGCGTTCAATGACTTCGTCTGTTGCCTCTACAGCTGTAATCTGTTATTATACATGTTTAAATTGACATATATTGCAGATATCTCAATCAGTATTTACGGCTTAGTCGAAGGTACTTCCCTGAGGCCAGCCTACGCCACCATGGCCCTTCTATCGACCTACATCTTCCTACCAATGAGAAATAACTTCTTGGCTATATTCCTTGGAATGCTTGTTAGTACGATATACGTTCTGACCTTCGCCTTCGTCACATATCAAGAAAACCCACAAATCGGCGTGGTGGTAAGAAATATATTTGAAATAATGATTCTGTCCAAATTATTTAGAGATGCGTAAGTGAACAATCAACGAGGAATCTTTGACGGGGAGTAGAAAACAAAACAATCAAAGAAAATGTATTATAACAATCATTAATAAGAGAGTTTATCAAAATTAACCCATTGCTATTAATAGCACTTTTCATGAATATAAAACCGAATACGCAATTAAAAATGATTTGAAATATAAATCGATGAAAACGGTATCAACATTTTTTAAGTTTGTATCAAAAGGATATATAAAATGTTAAGGAATTGATATAAGGCCCCTTTCTAGCACGTACTAGGGACAACTAAAAATATAATCAATGCTAGTGATCTTAATAAAAGTTATTAATCTAAGAACATACGATTTTGCAGGTATCATCAGATATCATTTATCTAATCGGTGTCAATCTAATGGGCGTGTATTTCCGACTGATGAACGAAATTGTTACAAGACGATCGTTTTTAGACAGAAGAGCCTGCGTCGAGAGCACACTAAGACTGAAATTCGTCAAAGACCAAGAGGTAACGCAAACAAAAATAACCTTTATAAGCTAGATTAATTAAATGTAGAATTTATCGTCCGATAAGAGAGACAAATATTAACATTTACCAAGATTGTGGACTGATTGATAGGTTTTTTGGATTACGATTTTTGGAGTTTGCTTCCATCACGATTAATGTCGGAGTTATCTTGGAAACAAAAGAATTAAGTTATCTAATCCGTGACTTTTTCCAATTTCATTTTGTTCAGATTAAAGTCTACCATGATTTGACTTATCCATCACAGCTAATAACTATCATTATAGGGGCTAGACCAGCGGCAGTTTCGGTTGCCCCCAAACGACTGTTATGAATGAAATGAATTAACAAAGAATTTCAATGATATTCAGTGTAAATTATTCACAGGAACGCCTCATGATGAGTATTCTACCAGAGCACATAGTGTCCAAAGTACGACAAGATATAAGAAACATGTTTTTGGGATTGGAAACACACTCCATGAGCCACACCATGCGATCTTTTAAGTAAGCTATTTATATCATTTTCTTCTTCTTCCAGCTATTTTACCTTTATGTGTATTAATAAATCAGTCGCAAGTCTGAGAGCAATTTTGGGTACGCTTTAAACATGAAATATTGTTCTTGAATTTATTATAATGTAATTTCCAAGATTGGTTTCACACTTAATAAATATAATAATAATAATTTTAGCCCTTTTGACGACCCACTCCTGGGCACGGGCCTCCCCTCAACACGAGGGGGATTCAGGCCATAATCCACCACGCTGGCCCAGTGCGGGTTGGCGGATTTCACAAGTCTTTCGAAAATTGGTTAGATCTTCTAATCCATGCAGGTTTCTCACGATGTTTTCCTTCACCGTAAGCAAGTGATAATCATATAGAAATTATAATCCGCACATAGATTTCGAAAAATCCAGAGGTTCGAGCCGGGATTTGAACCCAAGACCTGGTAGCCCGCAAGACGCGTGCTTAACCAATCGGCTATCACTGCTGACTTGACTTAATAAATACATAAATTTTTTCAATATATTTGTCAGATATAGTCCCATTGGGTATGTTTTTATTGCAATCTTTATCAAGTTTACGAGCCATATCTATGCATGTATTTTAGTGACCTAAAATGAAAGTATATAGTTATATAAAGCTATATCGGTCGTTTACAGCCAGTTGTATGTCGAAGAACACGATAATGTTAGTATATTGTACGCGGATGTTGTAAACTACACGATGATATCTACGACTTTGTCGCCAATGAGAATGGTGGAACTGCTGAACGAGCTGTTTGGAAGATTTGACGAAGCTTCTGAGGTTTGTTTAAGTATAGATTCTTCTAAGAATTAAAAATAATCAGCCTAGTTATATGTTGAAATTTAAAGACACCAAAATTTAACAAAATTATACCAAAAATATGTAATTCATTACATAAATAGTCCTATGATTTGTCAAACCTGAATGCTCCGTGCCATCATGGAAAATCAATATATTATTTTAAATACTATGAATCATTTTTCAAATTGAATATGATATTATAACATGGTATTACAGGAGCATGATGTATTAAGAATCAAATTTCTGGGTGACTGCTACTACTGCGTTAGTGGTATACCGAAACCAAGTGATAACCACGCCAGGAATTGTGTGGACCTGGGATTAGAGATGATCCATATCATCAAAGATGTCAGGTAAATATAATAAGTGCATTTCAACCTATCGCAGATAAATATTACACATAATTTCAATACCATAGTAAATATGTGTTAACTATAATTTATAATATATTATAACTACAGTTAAAAGTACTAAGCTTCAATTTAAATTTAAAGCATAATTTAAATCTTCAACTAAAACATTAAGTCTCCCTGTTTTATTAGTTGAACAGTTAAGCAATTATTTGTCGTTTTCCTTCACATATCAAATTATTGATGACAGAACGAGAGAATTCGGTGTATAACTACGAGTATAGTTTAGTACACCCAAGCTTTTGTTCAAGAGGGATCCTAACAAGATCTCGAATATCACTTGCTTACGGTGAAGGAAAACACCTTGAGGAAACCTGCACGCATTAGACAATTTAACAAATTTTCAAGAGACATGTGAAATCCGCCAACTGGCGGACTGGGCCAGCTTGGTTGATTCTTCCCCTTCGTATTGAGAGGAGGCCCATGTGCAGGACTAGGAAGTTAAAAGAGCAACATTATTTTATTAAATATTATTTATATAACCACTTACAGGGAAAAACGCTCTCTCAACATGGATATGAGAATAGGCGTGCATTCGGGCAGGATCTTGAGTGGGTTAATTGGAATCCGAAAATGGCAATATGACATTTGGTCAAAAGACGTTACTATAGCCAACAAAATGGAATCCACAGGCAAGGCTGGGTAAGAACAAAATACTACTTTTAAATCAACTGATAAAAAAATAGACGTTAATTTATCAGAACATAACATTGAACCAACAGTAGCCGTCAGATCAAGGAATTCCAAATAGTGATGATATCGAGATTGTAATAAGATTAGGGACATGAAATTCGGAGTATTAACTAACTGTCGTTCCGTCGAGCCATGTCTTGTGATACAACAAGTTATTTCCATTATTATTGGAATATCGATAACGGTTTGCTAATCGCCGATAAAGAATACAATGGCGATTGCTGTATACAAACACATATGTTTTTATTTCTAGGAAAGTTCACGTGACAAAACAAACACTTGAATTGTTGTTAGATTACGCGAGGGAATACATAATTGAACCTAACTTCGAATCTCAAAATGATCCTTTTATAATTAAGAATAAGTTGGAGACATATTTACTATCAAGACCATTCAGAGTAAGTATTTCATCATTAGTATCGATTTCAGAGGCAACTATAGATTATCTTACGCATCCCAAAACCCAAATTGATCTAAAACCAAAAATATCTTCTTTTCGACAATGGGATGCCATATTTCTGCATGCGCCGTTTTGCTAGTGTTTTTATTCCAATTATATAAATTTTCGTTAATGTCCACGAGCACGGTGGGCTCTAAAAATACAATAATTTAACTTTCAGGCACTTGAGTACAAACCATTCCGCAGAGCGTCTTTGGGCTTCAATAAAATAATAACGAAAACCAACACCTCTAGAGTAAGAACCTTTTTATAACAGTATTGATAAACTAGCTTTAACATACAATAATTTTCTATATTATTATGTATTTCTAGTAGCGATCGGAAAATAGACATTCCAATAATTTTCGGAGAACCACCACTTTCATGGATGAAAATCTGGTAGAGTATCAACAAATGTTGAAAGCAGCCGATGCGCAAATGAGCAAAGAAATTGAAGATATGACAAATGGCAAGTATGTAAAACACTGAGCAAATCTCACTTATAGAAACAAGGGTCAACTGGTATTCTTATCCAAAATTATATTTCAGAGAACACTTTCGAAACGAATCAAAAATCAACAGATTCACACTGATGTACAAAGATTTTAAACAAGAAAAGATATTTTTATTGCTACCAGATCCATTATTCAAGTATTATATTACTTGTTGTCTGATTATAATGCTGCTGATACTAACGATCAATGGTCTGACCACAAGTTGGTAAGTTATTTAGCAGGCCTCATATTTTCTTAAGAGTATTGTTATCGAAATCAAACACTGATTGCTCTATTATTTTTCTAGGTACCAAGGATTTCAGTGGAACACGTGGCTAATATTCGGGGTTCTTGTACTGGGGCTTGTCATATTACAACCTTTGACGTGGTTCCAATTTCTATGGACGAAGTACAAGGGCATGGATGAACCAAGAAACAAATTTCTTCGGGTGCTCTACGACGCTTCTGCAAAAAACATAAGATCGGCAAAGATAAGGACACTGATATATCTTCTGATAAGTCTGGGGCTGGGAGCGATTTCCATTGTAAGCGTCATAGGCTGCTCAGAAGTAGAAGTGCCTGCTGCGCAAACAGTGCTTTCGAACTGTGTATCGTCGTGGGTAATCACCTTTATACCAATCTTATCCTTTATAGCTTCTATTTAACCCATACTCATAACATATTTTATTTTACAGCACGTGACCCAATGTTGGGGGTTAGCTTTGCTATTAAATTTCCTCTTCAGCAGAGTATTCTTCATCTTCAAATGGATCGTTGCTGGTGCGATGACTATCTTCTACTTGTGGGTGGTTTGGTACATCAAAACTTCACTATTCGCCATCGATACCACGTGGAACGTTGGCTTAGATCCTAGAATCCCTCATACTCTGTCTGTTATTGCTGTAACTATAACATTGTACTGGATTGATAGAACGACTGAGTTCAGGAATAGGTTGGATCATTTGTGGCAACTGCAGTTGAGTGAAGAGCAACAAGAAGCGGAGACAATGTTGAGGGTGAATAATATGCTGTTGGAAAACATTCTCCCGGCGCATGTTGGTACGTACCTTAACCCTTCGTATGCGGGAACGAAGATCTAAGCGAGACATAATTGTTTTTCTGTTATATCTGTCATTGCGGCATTTATTTATTTATTTATTCACACAGTATTTGGATAAAAACTTGCGCCAAAACGCCAATACGTCTAAAAAATATAATAATTATTAACATATAAATTTAAATACAAATATACTGAATGGTGTTCCTCAATTCTTATTATTTTTCTTTTTTAGTTCAAGTGTACCTCAACTTAAATAGATCGCTAGACGAGTTGTACTACGAGAAATATGACAACGTAGCTGTGATGTTCGCATCGTTGACTGACTACAAATTGGGAGTTGATGGAGATTCTGACATGAGCGATAAATTCCTTTTGAGTATATTGGATGAGATTATTTCGGATTTTGATCGAGTAAGTTACATTCTTACTTTCCAAAGAGACTCAACAGCAGAGGAAAGTGGATATTTATTTATTTATTTATTTAATATTAAGGAAAACCAACAGCTTCTTTAAATACATATACAATGACAGTAGATCACATGAAGCCAATTAGAGGTTTCCACGGATAGCAGTCGACTGATTAACAGAGTTTTAGCGATCTCTAGGTAGCACACAACATATTAGGTACATTTAAAATTTAAACAATAAATGCACAAAAAATAATAATAATATAAACATAACAAAGATTTTAAGGTACTGAGTGGGAAAAGGAACATACTCAAAACAAAACATTATTTAAAGAACTCTAGATTCAGCCGCTGCCTAACCACATTGCTTTTGGTAATGAAAGGGTCAATAGAAAACTCTTTACACAACTTATTAAGATCATTGCTCGCTCGCACCATGTAGGAGTTTTGCCTATATTTTTTTCCAATTCCTTCTATTCTTTTTATCTATTAAATTTGTGCGGGTTCCAAGGCTATTTCGCTTTTCCCCGGGGAGTCCTCGAGGCTCAAACCTCGGCATCATTGTTCAACACCATTGTCACAGAAGTAACAGTAGTGAGAGTGTACCACTGCTCTAGTCCCAAACAAAATCTTACTTTGGACTTAGACGTTAAGGTAGAAATCAATTTTAAACAATAAATTTATTTCAGTTACTACTTGCTGGAGCGTCAGCGTACAAAGTCGAGAAAATCAAAATGGCTGGTTGGACGTACATGGCTGCTTGTGGATTAGACCCCAACAGAAGAGAGTCTATCGACACAATGTCGTTCAATCACAAGACCCCCGAAAATAGTCCTTATGGTAAAGCTGTGGTGGTCACAATGGTTGAGTTTGCCGCGGCGATGATGATGCAACTGCAGAACTTCAATCGTGGCTCGTTTCAGAGTTTCGAGGGGATGAACTTAAGAATTGGTACGTGTACATCTTTATAATATATGCATTCCCAGTTAGGTCAAAATTTACTATATAAAATAATCGCAATGAAAGATTTTCCTTTTCTTATGTAACTTTTAAATTCCTTGGTTATCTTCAAACAGCAGTGATAGCCAATGGGTTAAGCACGCGTCATGCGGGCATCAGGTCCTGGATTAAAACCTCAATTGCACCTCTGGGTTTGTCGCAATCTATGTGTGAATCATAATATACATCGTGAGTAAACATGCATGTTTAGAAAATCTAACCAATTTTCTATCCGCGCTGGGCCATCGTGGTGGATTACGGCATGAATCCCCCTCGTAGCGCGAGGAGGCCCGTGCCCAGGAGTGGGACGTCAAAAAGCCTATTTTTTCATCTTCAAATCTAATAGGGTATGAAAATTTAGGTATATCAAACGGAGAAGTAGCTGCTGGTGTAGTGGGTTCACAAAAGCCTCTATACGACATATGGGGCCATGCTGTGAACATGGCGTCGAGGATGGACTCCACTGGCGAAAGCGGTAAAATACAGGCAAGTATTATATAAAAATTAATCTTTATTTCCTTGGTCATCGCATCACGCGTGAACAGATACAATGATTTCGCTAATTCTTTTTTTGTTGTGTTTATTATCGTCAGGAGAAAGTACTTGTGAAAGATAAATTTAAGAAAGTTGAGCAGAACAATTTGAATTCAATATTCAAAGTTTAGACAGGACAACGTATGTGTACTTAACAAAAATACTGACAATTTTAATGTACATTTTATTACAAACAAGTAATAACAAATGTAGATTTAAAGAAGGTATCACAATTATGTATTATGAATTGACCTTTGCTCACAGACAATCATAACTTTTTTTTGTTTCGTATTACAATTACGAATGATTTTAATTTATTCTCTTATAAAATGCAAAAACTATGAAACGGTAGCAGGACTATGTTTGAAACTATTCCTGCATAATGTGGATCTGATTAAAATTCACTGAATGGATTTTAATTAAAGTTGACATAATGATAGTGGAACTGCCGTCTGTAAAACAAGGAGGTTTCTAAGAAAATCTCAAGTCCATGTGAATTACATTATAGGCGTAACTAGTTAACATTACAAATAAAAGTAACACAAGTCTGTTTAATAGGTAACCGAGAACACAGCAATTATCCTGGACGAGTGCGGAATTCTCACGACCTGTCGCGGTGAAACATACGTCAAAGGCGCTGGTTACGTAAAAACCTACTTTGTGCCACTCGACGAGAGTTTCAATTTAATTAAAAAACAAAACAGCATGGACTTTTACAGAATTGAGGATAGAAATCGGTATTACAATGTGAGAGCGAGTATGTATAGCGATATATCATCGGTATTTGACAATGATGTGGAGCCCAGCTTCGCGACTTATGACGTCAGAGGTTTATCTATAGACAGTGATAGCAGCTACGATAATTATGACACAGACACGGCAAGAACAGCAACGCCTACTGATAATATCAGTAGTCCGTCATCAGAGTTGGACGTTAAAGAAACTCGCTGCTGACCATGTAACAAGAATTATAATAATAGCTTTGGACTTTTCGCACGAGGAACTCTATGTCCGCATATGACGATTCTTGTGCTCGAGCCGGTAACACCTAATGACCGCTAGTGGCATTTTTAATGGAGCGCTTCCATTCGTGCTTCGAAAGCCACGTTAAGCTGACAATCCCGGCTATCACAGCCATTAAGCCATGTTGGAAGCTTTCGGGCAGCCCGTAAACGCCTACGCCAAAGTAGGCCACAAGTTAACAGGCTTAGAAAGAAAGAAGATTAAACCTAAGTCATTAGTGATCTAGTACTTACCTGCTTAACATTGCGATGCTAGTGATGATTACTCGAGAATCATAGACAAGTAACGCTATGACGAACCGGTATGGCAGTCTTGCACACAAATAGGGTATTTAACAAATATTTTTAGTTGCATTAATAGCTTAAATATCGTCTTAAAATTACAAATTTTCAACCAACATATCTGTATAATTTACGTTATTTCCCAAATTAAAGCGAATAATTTAATACCTACTGATGATGTGTTTATGTTTAAGTAGTTTTAAGAATCTAAGTGTAGTTTAAATTCAGTATTTTAAGGTAGTTATTTGTATAAAGACTTAACTATTAACTGAATGCAAAAACATGCATGATGAAAGATTTGAATAAAATACTTAGTAATTCTTGACAACATTGCTTTATTGAAACTACCTTCCTGGAAATAACACATGCCCCATATTATTTAACCCACCAATTACCACAAAACATAAAATTACTAACGTCGGTACAGTCAACATAAATTAATAAATAGCTTTTTGGAGTAGACAACAACTATGATAATGACATTGTTTTTTGTTATGACAATATTTTTATAAAATTAAGTTGCGACGTGGCACAGCTCGTACAAAATTTTGGATAATCCGATACATACAAAACAACAACCTGATACACCACGATTTGTCATGAACTCTGTTTAAAGCCAGAACAACCCGTGTAAGCGGTGCTTTGAACGTAGCCACAAGTACAGTTAGCAGTAGCAGACGCCTCCATTAATGCCAACGTCTAGAATAAACATCTACCTTATGATATATATTTATATGAGGCTATTTTGAAAATAATTATTTTTTTGTCTGTCAAATCACATATTATATTATGGTTACTGTTACAAGGTCAACGAGTACAGCACCGGCGACTTTTCCTCAAAACATGCCAGAAATTTTGTGGCAGTGGCGATCGGATCTTCTCCATCAACTTTATTACACTCTTCTATTACCTTTTGCACATCTTGCGGGAAGAACTGCTCGGTTTTCTCAACTTTAACATGACCAGTTTCATCACCTAAACCAGATGCAATCATTCCACACATGTACACCTTCTGTAAATCCTCATTCTTTCTGACATCGACAAGTTGAATTCCTTGATGTGGTGACAGTTCAGTGCTTAAGTTATATTCAGAAATACATTTTTTGGTAACGTCGGCAATTGTTCCATGTATGGCATCTGGCAATTGTTCGAATGCCTGGAAAAAAAATAATATTTCAATACGACACATTTATCGTTAATATGTGAAACTTAAGAAATTAACTCAGGCTGCAGTCTAAAGCTGATTTAAAAAAATAAAATTACAATGCTTTGATGTAAGATGTAAATAATTGATGCGTAAGGAAGTAGGTACTCATGATACAAATGTAAACGTATTTATTGAAAAGTATATTATGAACATTACAATGGCAATATTGGTGATGAATATGAATGTGGATGGATACAGTGCGAGAGGAAGGCCCAAGAAAAGATGGATGGATTGTATTAAGAATGATATGAACGAGGTTGGAGTGGATGTGAGTATGACGGGAAAGCGCGATTTATGGAAGGAAAAGACATACTGCGCCGACCCCAGATAATGGGAAAAGGTAAGGCAGATGATGATGAATGGCAATATTGGTAACTACGCTTGTATCTACAAACTTAATAATTTGAAAATGTACTCACACCACCTGTGATTGTGATACTTAATAAAATGACCAATAAATAAGACATCGCGAATGGAACAATAATAATACTAGTCTTGTTGGTTATATTAATTATGTGAGCTGGCACTAAGGTAATCGTGAGACTAAATTGCAATATCTAATACGGCTGCTTATATAAGCACCATCTGTCTACTAGGTACATACCTATTTATATTTATCTAGTCATAATTAAGTTTTGAACGGGAGCACTGAGTACCAGATAATCTCCGAAGTAATCAATCCAACCATTTCACCTCCTGTCAAAGGATCTCAAAAACATCCCTTTTAAGGGTGGAAACATTTAAAAGTTTCAAAAACTTTACCTAAATAATAGATATTTTATCTCATTTTCTATTCACCTAAAATTAAAAGACCTTCAAAAATGTATTATTGTCCACATCTATATGTATAAATAAATCCCGTGTCACGGTGTTTGTGGTCACACTCCAACAAAACGACTCGACCGATTTTTATGATTTTTAATGTATATTTGGTAGGTATGAGAATAGGTTGTAAAGTATATTTCATACCTAGAAATAATTTATATGCCTGAACAACGTTTTCCGCGTCAGATAGTATTTAAATATTTCAGGTAGCGGTTTTCCAGCGAATCACCAGTGGTCACCTAATCATTAGGGAATGTAATCGGTTCTTACTTCTCATGAATCCGATCAACTTCAATCTATTAACTTGATTATTCTTACTAAATAAGTATAATTTGTTTAAATAAGATGTAACCTAAATACCTACACGCTTGAAGTTTTGCATTAATTGCAACCCGTCTCGGACGCACTAATTGTCGGACAGACTCCTTTATCGTGCTAGAGTGGCTGCAATTGTTGCCTCTAAGCTGTAGCCCTTTGTTCGTAATCGTATTGCCGAAATTTTAGACATAACTAGCAATAGTTTGTTGGCGACATGTCCCGACCGATGAAAATCAAGGAGAATTAGTCCCGATATACAAAATCTGATTCTTTTCAGACCAGCAGTTTATGGTGGCACGGTCAGACATTGGAAATTTTCATATTAATATATGAGAAAACTAGCTGAGCCCGCGACTTCGTCCGCGTGGAATTTAACTAAACAAAAACACCCGCTCCCGCGTTATGAGCCCGCGCGGCAGGACCCATTTTTTATATTTTGTTCTTCTAAAATAAAAGTAGTCTAAGTTACTGCTTATAATATCAGCTATCTACCAGTGAAAGTCCCTCAAAATCGGTCCAGCCGTTTCGGAGATACTGTTTGATTTCATGTGTTTTTTTATTTTTTTACGCGGAACCCTAATTGTTTTACTAAAATTAAAGTAGCCTAAGTTACTCCCTATAACATCAGCTATCTGCCAGTGAAAGTGCCGTCAAAATCGGTCCAGCCGTTTCGGAGATTACCCGGAACAAACACACAGACAGACAGACAGAGAGACAAAAATGTTTTAATCGCGTTTTTGCTATAGGTTTCGTATGCACTTTCATATGCATTTAGTGAAAAGGTGTTATTTTGATATTACAAACAGACACTCCAATTTTATTTATTTGTATAGAAGAACCCAATTCTTTTACAGTCCACACTGAAGTTAACGAAGTTATTATTTTTATTCAAACAAACGTTAATGCATGCAGATATTAAGAGGGCTAAGTTCTTTAGCAAGATTTTCCGTCTCCTTGGAAAGGATGTCTGCAGGTGTTGAAAGACGAGCAACCAACCGCGCAAGGTGTGTTGAAAATTATAATAATCTAGCATACCTAATAATTTCCTTCTAATGCATAGATTGAAAAAAATGTTACGTAACGTATTTCATTATCTCACTCCATCAATCTTTCCAGTTCTTAGTTTCATTTTCTACAGTAATACAATGTTTATTTCTTATATTTACGCGAATACTACACATTGAAATAAAACTATTTTTTCATTACTCATACTCTGAAAGTAGGTCTGAAGTTGCCTGAGAAGCGGGTTGAAAGTAATACTTTTCAGGCCCGGGAGTTTCGCTTTCAACTGACAGCTGTCAAATTATAAAAAAAAAAACTAGTTCCATTTTCACATTTCTATGGAACCATGTTCAATCTTTTTCTAGTCACTCAATTACAGCACGATGTAAAATTGAAATAATATAAAGTTAAATATTAATTCAAGAATATTTTTTTTTTAATTACTTAATTATAATTTAGTTTTAACAATTTCTTTAAAATAACATAGATTTGGGCAAAATATTTAAAGATGAAATGAAAAATAATGGCTAAATAATGAAGTTGGCCGGCCAACGAAAAAAAAACAAAATAGGCGGCAATCCGATTTTTTTTTTCGAGTTATAGAGTATTGTTTATACCTCTTTGTATTATTTCTTTAGCCAATTCCTGTTTTTATTTTTATTTTCCTTGTATTCGTAATGAAAAGCACAGTGTTTACCTCGGGTGAAAGACTTATTTTGTCCCTCGAACTATTAGCGCCCTCGCTACGCTCGGGCGCCAAACCCCGTCTCGGGACAAAATAAGTAACTTTCACCACTCATGTAACAATGTACTATTACGGATTATATCGCGTTTATTTTTACTTTTTATGTTCCCGAAACTGAGGTGTTAGACGTCCTGATGTCATAGTTAGTAACTGGGTACCCTCATATTAAGTTGTTGTTTGCGGTCCGATCCACGCAGAAAGTGCTCACAGTGTCTCGAGGTCTTGCAATGGTACACTTGGTTTTGGATTTAATTATATTAATTACTGGATCCCAAGTTGGTGGTAGCACCCAGCCATCTTCCCTATTGAAATTTGGATGTTTTTTAATTTCAATGGCCTCACGTATCATCCTTGGTCGGAATCGGTGTTCTTTTGCGAGGATCTGTGGTTTATCAAATCTGATATAATGGCGGGTGCGGTCCTGTACATGTTCACAGATTGCAGACTTCGTGGAGCGCCGGTGTTTCACGTCAGCTATGTGTTCTTTTACGCGGGTTTTTACTGATCTTTTAGTTTGCCCTATGTAGGAGAGCCCACATTCACAATCGAGTTTGTATACCCCTGCATCTTGTAGAGGAATGTGACACTTGACAGGTGGTAAGAACTGACTAATCTTCTTAGGTGGCTTGAAGTAAGTTTTGATTGAAGCCCGTTTCACCGTTTCGTCTAACACCTCAGTCCCCCCGTGACCATGGCTGCTGTAAAGCAGCCGAAACGTCGGGAACATAAAAAGTAAAAATAAACGCGATATAATCCGTAAAAATAGTTTTATTTCAATAATACAATGTTATTTAGTAATTCTCACAAAATATAATATGTACCTACCTATATAACAATCCTGTGTGCGTGTGTTAGTATTTAATTCTTCTCCTCAAACTCAAACTCAATATTAATTTTATTCATGTAAGCCAACAAAGCATTTATGAAAAGTCCGAATCTACCACCGGTTCGGAATGCTGCTTCCACTGAGAAGATCCGGCAAGAAACTCATAATTACTATTTTCAATGAATAAAAGATGGTGTACATTCTCAGGAACAGCAACAGAATTTGAGCAGGCAACACCATTGTCACTAAATAAGTAATAGGAAGTAATAATCAAATCTCACTCAGATTTAGGTATTTCAATAATATGAGATTAATAGTTAGTGGGGTGTGCATGCCGACTCACACTTTACATCAATTTAAACGTTTACAAACCAAAATAATAATTAATAAAACAGAGGTGGATAAGAAGATACTTGCTTTGGTGTGATGCCTTCCATGCTAAATAAATTAATAGGCTTTAACGACAATGTTGTTAAGAGGAAAATGAGTGGACCAATCCCCGCAAGCAGCGACCGCGCACGGGCATGACTTGAAAAGCGGTATCACTCTCCTCAGCCATAATAGAGGGAAGAGGGTGACCCGCTCCATAAAGGCACCGCAAACAAGGACATTAAAGTGAGCATGGCCAACGCCTCACCTCAGAGACAACAGTTCAGCAAGACTAATAAGCATGAGGCAAGACCCGCTACAATTAGACATAAATATTACTTTGTTAAAATTGGTGGCTACATGACGGCCATATTTTTAAAGGTGACATATGTGTCAAATATGTCAATAGTGCTAGATTAAGAGGAGGTAGAGGAAAAATATAGGAATGAACCAAAACAAAAGATTCTAGTTATTCCCGTTCCGGTGGAGCTGGAGCAGCACCTAGCCAAGCATCTATATATTTCAAATAATCGTCTAGAGTGTAGTAAGCCTTCCTGCAAAGATTACGTTTTTCACACGTTTTGAATTTGGATTCACTAAGACTGATAATGCTTAACGGTATTTTATTATAAAACTTAACACAGTATTCCATGAAAGATGTGTGAATTTTTGCCAGCCGAAAGTGTGGTTGATCTAATTTGTCCTTATTTCTAGTATTATAACGACGACTATCACCCAGCTTTTTAAAGAGATGTACGTTTTTTCTGGTATACATTATGTTCTCATAGATATATTGACATGGGATAGTCATAACATTGATTTCCTTAAACAGTTCCCTCAGGAAATCGCGACTACCTAAATTATAGAAGGCCCTAATAGCCCTCTTTTGTAAAATAAAAATCGATTCGATGTCAGCCGCTCTGCCCCATACAATATGACACTATGAAAATAAGTGAAATAAACTATTCTCGCAGTTTCGACATAGGATACCTGTCTGATTTTTCTTATAGCGTAGGCGGTAGAGCTGAGCCGCTTAACGAGAGCTTTTATATGTGGGCCCCACTGTAATTTTGAGTCAAGCGTTATACCTAAGAAAACAGTGTCATTGATAAATTCGAGTTTTTCTGTATTTAATACTAAATCGGATTCACTACTTCTTACATTAGGTAATGAGAATCTTACACATTTAGTTTTTTTACTGTTTATTACTTAATTATTAGTAGTGAACCAGTTATGGACTTGAACAATAGCATTATTCACGTCGTCCAAGTTATTTACATGTCTACTTTAAAAATCAAAGAGGTATCGTCAGCAAATAACACTATTTCTGCCCTTTTCTCTATTATCTGCGGTAGGTCATTAATATATACTAAAAATAAGAAAGGGCCTAGAATTGATCCTTGAGAAACACCCATTTTTACTATAGAGCCTAAATATTGAACACCATTTATTTACCTCCTAAACGGCTTAACCGATTTTAATGTTTTATGTCTCTTGGGTTTACCTGGATGGCTCTCAGCTCTAGATGGACCTGGAAAGTGGCCCAGTTATCGTCATGCAGATCAAATCAACGCCAGCGAAGCTGCGCATATGCAATGCATATGCGCAATGCTGTTTCCCATAGCTCCACCCGCGTGTTACTTCGACAAAATAAAATTAGGTTACTTTTTATAACATCAGCTTTACGCCAATGAAAGTCGCGTCAAAATCGGTCCACCTGTTTCAGAGTTAAACCGAAACAAACAGACAGACAAACTTTTTTTTTTATATGAACCGTATATACTTTCATATGCATTTAGTGGAAAGCAGTTATTTTGACATTCAATTTTATTAATTTGCATAGATAATACATGAACCCCGAACATCTTAAATTACTACAGGTATAATAACGTGAACATGAAGGCACCAAAATTTAATTTTAATTACTTCAAAAATCAAAGGTTAAACAACATTAGAACAAAATTAGAACAACATCAGTATATTTTTCACTTCCGTTACATGGGGTACATTGAGTAATGGACAGGCGAGTTTTTATGGAAACATATGCCTATTTTTATGGCGGTCTCAGCGGCATCCTTTCCATTTTCTTTGTCGCATTCTTCAATAGCTTGCTGAACGTTTTTTGGCAAATACTCAGCGGTTTTCTTTAAGTCAATGTGTCCCGTTTTGTAGGAAATTCCTGCATCCGTCATTGTACAATAGAATAAATTCTTCATGTCCTCAGATTTCGCCATGTATTCAGTATCGTGGCCCATTTTCACAATGTCAGGATCAATTTTAAGTTCGTCTAAACATTTGTGTGAAGCTTTGACAAATGAGCTCTGAATGGGTTCCGGGTATCTAACGAAAGTCTGAAAAATGAGAAATATGTTGAGTTCCTGCACTATGGTGAACTATAACTATAGCAATATTTTAACTAGAGTCCATGGTCCCGTGAGTGAGTGGTGTGTATGTCAGGGAAACAACCGCTTAGTTATAAAGCTCGTTTATTACTGCTTGGAGACACGGACTGCGGCGGTGCGTGGCCGCCTGCGTATATGTACATATATCTGCATATCATCTCTCCAACACTAATTACGACCTGTTAACAATACATAATATAGGTGCTTACGTTATTATTTATTTTACTAACACATATAATCTATTACACACCTAATTATTACTAACACTTATAATCTATTTTATTTTTCCTGGGACGCAACCTGCTTCTTATTGATGGCTGCTCGGGTGCCGATGGCTCAGCTCCGAGCGCCGGCGGCTCAGCTGCGTGCGGCAACTGAGCCAGCGGCTGCTCCGACGCCATTGCGGGTTCGGGCTCCGACACCCCTCGCCCGCTTCGTTCAGCCTCACAATCTGTCCACACTTCGTCCTCGACCTGCTGTGCCCCACTTCTCTCTCCATCTTTTGTAACATTTGGCGCTATACCTACTGTACTTGAAATAGCCTGTTCTGATGTGCTAGGTCTAGCACTAGCAGCAGTTACAGGCGAAGGTGAAGAGGAAGGGGGGGGCATGTGGTCGGTGGCCGTGAGGCTGTTTTCCCTATCCTTACTAGTTATAATGTTATTTCCTCTATACTTAAGTAGTTGATCTGTATGCCTTATACAATAGGATTCAAGCTGTGAAACAAATACCCTAAACATTTTATTTCCTACTTTCTCCGTTATAATACCCCTCACCCAGTTCTGTTTCCTTCCACTGTACCATCGAGTCCAGACCATTTCCTCTACTTCGAACTTTCTTCTATGCACACAATCCTGTTCGTTTTCATTGGCGATATCGTTAGTGGGTAAAATTAAATCAAGACGAGATCTTAAAACTCTGCCGAACATCAGTTTGGCCGGTGTTTCTCCAGTAGTACAGTGCACGGAATTTCTATATTCAAATAAATAGCCTAATAGTTTTTCATGTATTACATGTTGGGATAAATTGTCTTTTAAAATACATTTCAACATTTTTTTACATATTCTTACCGAGTTTTCGGCTTGACCGTTACTATTTGGATGATAAATTGGAGAATTCATATATTTTATACCGTTGTTGGAACAAAATGCATTAAATTCAGAGCAATTGATTTTAGCATCGTTGTCTGACACTAACACCTTCGGTATACCAAATATTGAGAAGAGATGTTTCAATTTGCATATAAGAGCTTGCGTAGCCGTACCATTGTGCATGTGCAAACACTCTAACCATTTACTGTAAGCATCGATTACTACAAGATAAACCCTTTGCCCTATGGTAATATAGTCGATGTGGATGCGGTGCCAGGGCGCGGGGGGCCGAGGCCATGGCGCGGGCGGCTCACGCGGCGGTGCCGCTCGCACACTCACACACATCTCGCACGACCCGCACCAGCGCTCGATATCGCCGTCGATCCCCGGCCACCACATTCTGCTACGCGCATTACTCTTCATTTTAATTATACCTAGGTGTGTACTGTGGAGGTCACCTAGCATACGCTCCCTAAGCGCTATTGGAATTACGACCCTATGTCCCCGCAATAAGGATCCATTTTCAACTTGCAAGTCAGATCTGCATTGAAAATAAGGTTTAACTGATTTGCAATTTATTTTACGTGGCCAACCATTCCTCATATATTTAACGACCGTCCTTAGTGTATGATCTTTTTCTGTGGCGTCCTTGACATCTTTTGACGTGACCGCGGGTAAAAATGAATCCAAAAATTTTAAGGCACAGAGTGTATCGTATTCCGTATCGCTGCCACAAGACGTCTCCGCTAGGGGAGCTCGGGAAAAGTAATCCGCTACTATATTATTAGCGCTCGACGTATACTGAACTATGTAGTTGTAGGCCGATAAAATAATAGCATACCTCTGCAATCGCAATGCTGTAGTGGCGGATATCCCGTTTTTACTATTAAAAATTGAAACTAGGGGTCGATGATCGGTCTTCAGAATGAATGGATCACTACGTCCGTAAAGATATTGATGAAATCGTTTGACGCCAAAAATTATTGCTGTCGCTTCTTTTTGAATTTGGCTATAGTTACGTTCACTAGCCGACAGCGATCTCGACGCATAAGCCAGTGGACGCTCGTGACCGTCTTCATCACGCTGCGCAAGGAGCGCGCCGAGGCCGGCGGGACCCGCGTCCACCGCCAGCACTAACTGCGCGCTCGGCTCAAAATGCGCTAGCACCCGCTCGGATGCCAGCTCTCGCTTCACCGCCTGTACGGCGTGTCGCTGTCGCGATCCCCACTCCCACTTCGCACCGTTGCGCAGTAAATCATGCAGTGGCCGCATAACACCTGATGCATTTGGAATAAAATTTCTGTAGTAATTAACTACACCAATAAAACGCTTAACCTCTGTAACGTTTGTCGGTTCGGGAGCATCTAAAATGGCTTTAACTTTCGCGGGGGAAGTCTGTAACCCAACCTTATTAATTACATATCCTAAATACGTAACGCTGGGTTTAAAGAAATCACATTTATCCTGTTGTAATCGTAGCCCCGCTCCGTTTAATCTCCTTAACACTTCTCGTAGTCTATTTAAATGGATGGTCGCAGTGGGTCCGGTGATACAAATATCGTCGAGCCAGCAACTCACACCATCGATACCCGCAAGGAGAGATTCCATCGATTTTTGGAAAATCGCTGGAGCGTTAGCTAAACCGTACACTAGACGAGTGTATTTAAAAAGTCCTTTTGAAGTATTTATTGTTGTGAGCTCCTGCGACGAGTCACTTAATATAAATTGGTTATACGCGTTTTTAACCCCCGACGAAAAACGAGGGGTGTTATAAGTTTAACATGTGTATCTGTGTATCTGTGTATCTGTGTATCTGTGTATCTGTGTATCTGTGTGTCTGTCTGTGGCAACGTAGCGCCCAAGCTGATGAACCGATTTCAATTTTGTTTATTTTGTTAGATAGGTATTCTGATCGAGAGTGTTCTTAGCTATGTTTCATGAAAATCGGTTCAGCCGTTTGAAGATCATCAGCTCTTTTGTAGGTTAAAAAAGCCACATTCACGGCCAAAACCAATTCCCTCGGCTCGAATCCAGTCGAAATTTGAGATGATTGGATTTAGATTTATTATATTTTTAAATGATCGTAATAGTCTGAACTGGCTTTTTACAATATTATAAATTTGAAAAGTTTCCCTGATTCTGAAAAAAATGAATATTTTATCAATTTTATTGATATTTGTGTATGAACTAAAGACGTTCCATAAGTCACGTTTCAAATGATGGATACGCGCATGCGTTAAATTTTGTTTGGTTTGTTAATGGTCATGGAATATTACGCTATAATAATTCTAGAGGGCGTTGCTCCGCCATTGACAAATAATATAAAAAAACTAATCTAATTTAAAATAATTTTAGCGTTATTGAAAATTCTTCCCCTAGGCTGCTCCCGTCTACCTCAACCAGAGTTATTACATCAAATTGAATCATAATTGATAATATTTTACTAGGAATAAAACCTCCGTGACATCAATATTTAGATTCGTTGTCTATTCTAATGTCAATTATTATAATGTCATAACAAAATAATGTCTCATACTATTACACAGATTTTCTGTTGATTATTGTACATCTTAGATTATAAATGAGGAAGCCAAAACAATGGATATATGAAGTAAACTATGGATACTGAGCTACGGGAGCTACGCAAATCGCGCTAACATCATTATTTGGAAGAACTAGGTAAATTATACATTTGATGAATAGGTTATCGCATCGGGGTTTTTTTAATTTTCAATTTAGAGTTATTTAAATCAATTTTACTGTAATGATGACCACCTCCTAACTTAGCGAACACCTCCTCAATTCGAGGCAGAGGGTATTTGTCCACAACGAGGTCCTTATTCAACGTGACTGAAAAATCGCCAGCTATCCTTACCTTTCCATTTTCCTTAAGCACTGGCACTATAGGCGTCGCGTACTCGGAATGATTAACAGCTACTAGTATACCTGTTTTTACCAACCTATCTAACTCTTCTTCAACTTTGTCTTTTAAGGCGAAAGGTACAGTGCGAGCCTTAAAAAACTTTGGAGTCGAATTTTCTTTCAATACTAAGTCAACCTTGAATTTATTAAACGCGCCCAGTTCGTCGCGCCATAAATCAGGATATTGTTCCAACAAGGTATGTACATCACTGTCAGTGGTAATATTATTTATTTTTGTTGTAAGCACCAAGTTAAACTTTGACATAAAATCTCGGCCCAGCAGTGGGGGTCCACCGTTACTAACGACAAAAATATTTAAGAGGCTAGTTTGACCATTGTATTCAGCATTTATAGTAAAATAACCAAGTGGTGAGATTTTATGTCCATTATAAAGGCACATCTTTAAATTACAATTTTGTAATTTATACTCTGAAAACATGTCGATATACATAGACTTTGCGATTACACAATACCCAGACCCAGAATCTAATTCCATAGATATATTTTTAGTACCTAAAATTAAATTCAGTACAATGGGTTTGTTACTTACGTACCTTAGATTAAAATTATGGCACTCTAAACAACAGGTTTCGTCAGCCGTGTCCTCGTTGCAAGCATCAATATTATTAACTCGTGAAGGCTTATTTTTACACAGTTTTTTGAGATGTCCAACAACACCGCACTTCTGGCACCGATAACTTTTGAAACGACACTTTTCACTATTATGATTTTTTAAGCCGCAGATGGTGCATCGGAAGTCATCGCCTTGATAGTTGCGACGCGCCATTGCCGGCGCGGGCAACAGCGCGGCCTCACGCCGTGCTGCGCCCAAGCCGCCTCGACTGGATCCGCTCCCACTCGCTACGTGGAATAATGGTTCTTCCTTAATGGAAACAGGACCGCTCGTCACTGCCAACTTAGCTTCCCTTGCCACCTCCGCTTTCTCCGCTATTTCTAGAGCCTCTGCCAGTGACAACGTTGCCTTTTTCTCAAATAGTTTGTCACGCTCGGGCCCCTGTCCCAAACCTAGGACAAAACGGTCTGCCAAGTTCGCTTCCAAGGCGGCGCCGAAGTCACAGTAACTCGCTAGACCTCTCAGACGCGCCGCCCAGTCTCCCAATTTTTCGCTGGAACTTCTTGTTGCCCCATAAAATCGTGCCTTGTCTGCGTACGAGCACTCTTTTAGTTTGAAATGCGTATCGAGTAATTTTGTCAGCTCATCGAACGAAAGCGAATCCACCTCCTTGGGATACGCTAGGTTCCGTACTAGGCGGTATGTTTCATCCGTGAGGTATGTCACTAAGATAGGCCCCTTATCTCCGTCTGCTATCTTGTTCACCTTTAAGAATTGGATTAATTTCCCTTTAAATATCATCCACTCACTCACTTTGTGGTCGAAAACAGACAGGGTTCCTAAATAATTCTGCATTTTTTTTTTTTTTTTTTTTTCCGTGGGTACTTTTATAGTCCTCGTTAGCCACTTGGTGTGTATGTCAGGGAAACAACCGCTTAGTTATAAAGCTCGTTTATTACTGCTTGGAGACACGGACTGCGGCGGTGCGTGGCCGCCTGCGTATATGTACATATATCTGCATATCAGTGAGGCTCCATAGTAAGCCTAACAAAATGGTACTTATTAATTAAGATAGGTGATTTTATATACATTATTGCAACCTTCTTCTTAACTTCCAATAACATATTAAAAACCATTCAAACGCAAGTAACCGAGTTCCACCTAATTAAAAGTATACTACCTAATTAAAGGTATATTTAAATCACCCTATTCTCTTTTCCTACAATTTTATTAGAAATCAGTACAAGATATTTTATAAATTTTGAAAATGGCTCAAGTCTAATATATCCTAAGTATATTGATAGGTAGGTAGATTACAAAATAAAATTAATTTGTAAGTACTTATAAAGTAATAATTTATAAAATGTAAATACATGAGTAGTTATGGTAGGTAAGGTAGGTATACTACAATATTTAACAGTACAGTCAAGTCGTAAATGTATAATATGTACACTTGAAATAAATATTTTACAGGTAGGTACTCACATTGGCTTCAATAGATCTCATGGAGATAAATAACGAAATAAATAAAATGTAGCAAGACATTATATAAGGAAAATGTTCAATACAACAGATTTATATTAAGGACCGTGTCTTTATATACAAATAGAGGTAGGTACTGGCAACGGCTTGAATTGTTTACTGTGAGTAATTCAGGGGTGGGAAATAAAAATGTCAGGAGGTTGCTGAGTTAAATAATATATGCCAGATTGTTTTAAATGATTGTGTTTTTTAGGGTTCCGTAGTCCCTACGAGGAGCCCTTATAAGATCATCCAGTCTGGCCCGACCCGTCACAGGGTCATAACTACACACATCAACACGGTATAGGGATATTTTAAAAACACATGAATTCCAAAATATATGTAAATATTTTCTTAAGACATATACGAGTATATACCAGGCATGCCTTTTAAGTTCTGTCGTTTCCATATTTCCCGGCAATTTTGAATTTGGAACTGTTCTATATTCGAATGTGTTTAAATTTCGAATCTCAAAACAATTGAAAGTTTTAGGATTAATGCTATTGTTTAGTCACAGCGTCGATTAGAATCTGTCAGGTTACGTACGAAAATGAATCTTCCTAAGGAAAATGTTCGTGCAATAATTTTCTACAACTTTAGAAGAGGCCTGACACGGCTTCAGTGTTTTGAAGAGCTAACATCTGTGTTCAGTGATGAAGCCCCATGTCTGCGGACAGTCGAACGCTGGTATTTATAATTCCAGCGTAAACATACTATTCTTAGTGACAAATCTCGCGAAGGACGGCCAAAATCCGCCTTCACTGAAGATAACATCATTGCTGTGAGACAACAAATTCTCAAAGATCGTCATGTGACGTATCAAGAGATAGAGGTTCTATTAGGCATCTCAGGGACAACCATTCAGAAAATCTTGCATGAAGCGCTTGGTGTAAGAAAGCTAGATTGCCGTTGGATACCGCATCTGCTTTCCGACGATCACAAGGCGGCCCGCGTCAGATGGTGTAAGAAAACTCTGCAAAGGTTCAACCGAGGAGAGTCAAATCACGTCTACGACATCATCAGTGGTGACGAATCTTGGATCTATGCCTACGGTCCTGATTCCAAACAACAATCTACAATCTGGGTCTTTCAAGACAAGCCAAAACCGACTAAAGTTGTTCGTTCTCGAAGCACTTCAAAGAAGGTGGTGGCCACGTTTATTGGAAAAACCGACCATATTGCGACTATTGCACTTGAAGATCGTAGAACGGTTAATGGAGAGTTGTATACCACAGTTTGTTTACCACAAGTCATCGCCAACTTCGAAAATCTAACTCAAAGCGACGCATCATCCTGCACCACGACAACGCAATCTCACACAGCGCTCGTCAAACGATTGAGTATTTGAAGCAGAAAAAAGTAGAAATTCTTGATCATCCTCCATACAGTCCTGACCTAAGCACTAACGATTTATTTACATTTCCTAAAATTAAGAAAAGTCTTCGTGGTCAAAGGTTCCAGTCCGGTGAAAAAGCAGTCGACGCTTTCAAGTCAGCCATTTTGAACACCCCCACTTTAGAGAGGTATAAATGTTATAATAACTGGTTTGAGCGAATGGAAAAGTGTATTCAGCTACGTGGTGAATACTTTGAAAAACAATAAAAAGTACTATAAGGTTCTAGTTGTGTTTTTTTCTTCAAACGACAAAACTTAAAAGGCATCCCTCGTATCCAAGAAAACTTTATTTAAAAATATATCATTGTTTTTTATAAATATCGAATTTAAAGCCAATTTCAGATATTTATTCAGAGAAAAAAACCTAAGTGTGAAAACAGAAAATAATGAAAAATTATTTTTTAAATTAAATAATAAATTAATGTAAAAAGATTGTAAGGGTGACTATTTAGTAAGAGTTAGTAATCACTAAAAGCACCCACGACATTCATAACGCATCTGCACCGGTTGGGTATACTCAGAATGAGGTTGTCAATATCCTGTTGAGGAATGTTGTCAGGTCCTACTGACATGCCTAAAAAAATTGATGTTGTTACACTTTTTTTTAGGAAAATGCCTCAGAGCTCTTCTTTGGAGCATATCCCAAGCATGCTCAATGGGATTTTAATCTAGGGATTGCGCTGGCCATTCTAGAGCCGTGACATCATTTTCGTGCAACCAGGCTGTTACCACCCTAGCCGTATGTGAATGGGCATTGTCGTGCATGTGTATGAAATTTTGGCCCATTTGTGTATGATGTGGCAAGACTATTGGTTCTAGAACCTCATTACGGTATTTATCAGCCGTCAAAGTGCCCTGTAACCAAACGAGGCCGTTCTTCCACCAACACGAATTCCTGTCCACACCATAATTGTACCACCTTGGTACGGATGAAATTCTTGAGGGTGTTGAAGCCAGCTTGTGCGACCAGGAATTCTCCAGACACGTACTCTCCTCGAATCAGGATGAAAACCAAATCTGGATTCATCGGTGAAAAGCACAAACGACCATTGATGAGGTTCCCAGTTTACATGTTCTCTAGCCCATTGCAGTCTTCGTCCACGATTTCCTCTTCTTAGTGTGTAGTAAGCCTTAGCATAACGTACGTTTTACACACGTTTTGAATTTGGATTCACTAAGACTGATAAGACCAGGTGGGATGACGATCTGCGAAAGACTGCAGGCAGATGCTGGATGCGGCAAGCTGAAGACAGGGCGCTATGGCGCTCATTAGAGGAGGCCTTAGTCCAGCAGTGGACAAGCATAGGCTGATGATGATGATGATGATGATGATGAAGACTGATAATGCTTAACGGTATTTTATTTTAAAACTTAACACAGTATTCTATGAAAGATGTGTGAATTTTTGCTAGCCGAGAGTATGGTTGATCTAATTTGTCCTTATTTCTAGTATTATAACGTCGACTATCACCCAGATTTTTAAAGAGATGTACGTTTTTTCTGGTATACATTATGTTCTCATAGATATATTGACGTGGGATAGTCATAACATTGATTTCCTTAAACAGTTCCCTCAGGGAATCGCGACTACCTAAATTATAGAAGGCCCTAATAGCCCTCTTTTGTAAAATAAAAATCGATTCGATGTCAGCCGCTCTGCCCCATACAACATGACACTATAAAAATAAGTGAAATAAACCTATTCTCGCAGTTTCGACATGGGATAGCTGTCTGATTTTTCTTACAGCGTAGGCGGCAGAGCTGAGCCGCTTAACGAGAGCTTTTATATGTGGGCCCCACTGTAATTTTGAGTCAAGCGTTATACCTAAGAACACAGTGTCATTGATAAATTCGAGTTTTTCTGTATTTAATACTACATCGCATTCACTACTTCTTACAGTAGTAATGAGAATCTTACAAATTTAGTTTTTTTACTGTTTATAACTAAATTATTACTAGTGAACCAGTTATGGACTTGATCAATAACATTATTCACGTCGTCCAAGTTATTTACTTGTCTACCTACTTTAAAAAACAAAGAGGTATAGTCAGCAAATAACACTATTTTTGCCCTTTTCTCTATTATCTGCGGTAGGTCATTAATATATAAACAAATAAGAAAGGGCCTAGATTTGATCCTTGAGGAACACCCATTTTTACTATAGAGGCTAAAGATTTAACACCATTTATTAGATCCTAAACGGCTTAACCTTTTTTTGTCTCTTGGGTTTACCTGGATGGTTCTCAGCTATAGATGGATATGGAAAGCGGCCCAATTTTCGTCATGCAGATAAAATCAACGCCAGCGAAGCTGCCCATAAATGCTGTTGTCCTCGGCTCCGCCCGCGTGTTACTTCGACAAAATAAAATCAAAATTACTTTTTATAACATCAGCTATACGCCAGTGAAAGTCCCGTCAAAATCGGTCCAGCTGTTTCAGAGTTAAACCGAAACAAACAGACAGACAAACTTGTTTTTTATATGTACCGTATATACTTTCATATGCATTTAGTGAAAAGCAGTTATTTCGACATTCAATTTTATTAATTTGCATAGATAATACATGAACCCCGAACATCCTAAATTACTACAGGTACTTAATAAAGTGAACATGAAGGCACCAAAATTTAATTTTAATTTATTGTTTTCTTATATTTACGCGAATACTACACATTGCAATAAAACTATTTTACGGATTTTATCGCGTTTATTAACTTTATGATCCCGACATTTCGGTTGCTTTACAGCAGCCATGGTCACGGGGGGACTGAGGTGTTAGACGTCCTGATGTCATAGTAAGTAACTGGGTACCCTCATATTTAGTTGTTATTTGCGGTCCGATCCACGCAGAAAGTGCTCACAGTGTCTCGAGGTCTTGCAATGGTACACTTGGTTTTGGATTTAATTATATTAATTACTGGATCCCAAGTTGGTGGTAGCACCCAGCCATCTTCCCTATTGAAATTAGGATGTTTTTTAATTTCAATGGCCTCACGTATCATCCTTGGTCGGAATCGGTGTTCTTTTGCGAGGATCTGTGGTTTATCAAATCTGATATAATGGCGGGTGCGATCCTGTACATGTTTACAGATTGCAGACTTCGTGAGCGCCGGTGTTTCACGTCAGCTATATGTTCTTTTACGAGGGTTTTTACTGATCTTTTAGTTTGCCCTATGTAGGAGAGCCCACATTTACAATCGAGTTTGTATACCCCTGCATCCTGTAGAGGAATGTGACACTTGACAGGTGGTAAGAACTGACTAATCTTCATTGGTGGCTTGAAATAAGTTTTAATTGAAGCACGTTTCAAGATGTAGCCAATCTTGTCTGTGACACCTCTTATATATGGTAGTACAGCAGGTAGACGCTCGACTGTGGCTGGTTTCACTCGGTCACTGTGATGGCGGCGCGGAATCCGAAGCTTGTTGTCATGCAATACTTGCTTGACGTGACGGATCTCGGCAGCCAGGTGTTGCTCATCACAGATCCCTTGTGCTCTCTGAAACAAACATTTACCCACGGTAGCTAACTGTGTTGGATGGTGGTGAGATTCACCGTTTAAGTACCTATCAGTATGGGTCCTTTTCCTATACACGGTGTGGCCTAAGGTGTTATCAGGATTACGGATTACTAAAACATCTAAGAATGCTAGAGTGTTGTTGGCCTCTAACTCCATTGTAAATTTGATTTTAAAGTGTATGGAGTTAAGATGTTAACTCCATACACTCTAAAATCACCGAGTGAAACCAGCCACAGTCGAGCGTCTACCTGCTGTACTACCATATATAAGAGGTGTCTCACACAAGATTGGATACATCTTGAAACGTGCTTCAATTAAAACTTATTTCAAGCCACCAAAGAAGATTAGTCAGTGCTTACCACCTGTCAAGTGTCACATTCCTCTACAAGATGCAGGGGTATACAAACTCGATTGTAAATGTGGGCTCTCCTACATAGGGCAAACTAAAAGATCAGTAAAAACCCGTGTAAAAGAACATATAGCTGACGTGAAACACCGGCGCTCCACGAAGTCTGCAATCTGTGAACATGTACAGGACTGCACCCGCCATTATATCAGATTTGATAAACCACAGATCCTCGCAAAAGAAAACCGATTCCGACCAAGGATGATACGTGAGGCTATTGAAATTAAAAAACATCCTAATTTCAATAGGGAAGATGGCTGGGTGCTGCCACCAACTTGGGATCCAGCAATTAATATAATTAAATCCAAAACCAAGTATACCATTGCAAGACCTCGAGACACTGTGAGCACTTTCTGCGTGGATCGGACCGCAAATAACAACTAAATATGAGGGTACCCAGTTACTAACTATGACATCAGGACGTCTAACACCTCAGTCCCCCCGTGACCATGGCTGCTTTAAAGCAACCGAAACGTCGGGATCATAAAGTTAATAAACGCGATAAAATCCGTAAAATAGTTTTATTTTAATTTTAATTACTTCAACAATCAAATCTTAAACAACATTAGAACAAAATTAGAACAACAACAGTATATTTTTCACTTATGTTACATAGGGTACATTGAGTAATGGACAGGCGAGTTTTTATGGAAACATATGCCTATTTTTATGGCGGTCTCAGCGGCATCCTTTCCATTTTCTTTGTCGCACTCTGCAATAACTTCGTGAACGTTTTTTGGGAAATACTCAGCGGTTTTCTTTAAGTCAATGTGTCCCGTTTCATAGGATATTCCTCCGTCCGTCATTGTACAATAGAATAAATTCTTCATGTCCTCAGATTTCGCCATGTATTCAGTATCGTGGCCCATTTTCACAATGTCAGGATCAATTTTAAGTTCGTCTAAACATTTGTGTGAAGCTTTGACAAATGAGCTTTGAAAGGGTTCCGGGTATCTAACAAAAGTCTGAAAAATGAGAAATATGTTGAGTTCCTGCACTATGGTGAAATATAACTATAGCAATATTTTACCTAGAGTCTATGGTCCCATGAGTGAGGCTCCACAGTAAGCCTAACAAAATGTTACTTATTAATTAAGATAGGTAATTTTATATACATTATTGCAACCGTCTTCTTAACTTCCAGCAACCTATTGAAAATGATTCAACCGAAAGTTACATAGTTTTACCTAATTAATATTAAAATTACCCTATTCTCTTAACCTACAATTCTATTAGAAAACAGTTTGAGATATTCTTGAAATTTTGAAAATGGCTCAAGTCTACGTTACCCTAGCTATATTGATAGGTAGGTACAAAATAAAAGTTATTAAAAGATAGGTAGGTATATAATTTATAAGTACTTACAAGTACTTACAAGTAGGTACTTATAAATTATTAATTTATGAAATGTAAATACATGAATAGATACAATATGTAACAGTATGGTCAAGTCGTCAAGAGAAACGTCTCCACTCTGCCGAGATGCGAATGTTGATATGGATGTGTGGAATGACGCGAATGGATGAGGTGAAGAATGTGGATATAAGCGGTAGTGTCAGGGTAGCGCCAATCAGTGGCGGATTAGTAGGTAGGTTGGTAGTTAGTAGGTAGGCGGAATAGTAGATAGGTCAGTAGGCTGGAGCCTAGGGCGGCAGATTTTTGGGGCGGCAAATTTGGGGACCGATTTTTTTTTGCTACCTCATAGAAATCATAAATATTTCTGCAAGACGGTTTTCTGACGATTTTACAGATACAACTCTGCAACAAATTTGCCAGACGAGGGCGGCGAAAACTTTCAGCCTCCTTGGAAATTTGTAAATCTGCTACTGACGCCAATAACAGATAAAGTAAGAAGTAGGAGGCTGGAATGGTTTGGACACGTGATGAAAAGGGATGAGAAGCATGTGACTAAAAGAGTGATGAATGTGGATGGATACAGTGCGAGAGGAAGGCCCAAGAAAAGATGCCTGAACTGTATTAAGAGTGATATGAAAGAGGTTGGAGTGGATGTGAGTATGACAGGAAAGCGCGTATGCATGGAAGGAAAAGACATACTGCGCCGACCCTAGATAATGTGAAAAGGTAAGGCAGATGATGATAGTCAAGTCGTAAATATCTATGTACCTACACTTGAAATAAATACTTTACAATTAGGTACTCACTTTGGCTTCAATAGATCTCATGGAGATAAAGAACGAAATAAACAAAATGTAGCAATACATTTTATAAAAAAAAAATATAACACCTATCCAAGTAGGTAATGTTCTTGAATACAACAGATTTATATTTAGAACCGGGCCTTTATATACAAACAGAGGTAGGTACTGCTAACGGCTTAATTTTTTTACCGTAAGTAATAATATAATATTGAACGATGGGAAATATTTTTTTTAGGAGATTGCGGAGTAAATAATATATTATACCAGTTTTTTTTTAATTAGTATGTTTTTTTTTTTAATCCACCACTTCTCCTTTGCCATGAATCAGAAACCTTAATTACGTTTAGGTTATTATTCTTAATTAATAAGATTTAAGAGTTTTAACTGACCATTTTTAATTGTGAATGTTATTTGAGAAATTACATTGTTTTTTTCCAAATTATTTACGATTTGTTTAAAGTTATGTGTACGTTCCCAGATCATTTTGTTTTATCTTATAGTGGCTGTAACAATTTTTTTGCTATTTTACGTTTTCATATGTTAATTAATTCTTTAAGTTCGTATTTAGGTATTATTTTATGCCAGATATTGGGGGCGGCTAATCGTAGCAAAAATTATACGAATGTGAACATGTGGCGACACTAAATAACAGTATATATATGTCGCCGCCAAATAGCTTAATTCGCCGTTCAATTAACAGCCTAGGCACTTAACTAAACGGCGCCGTTCAACTAGTGGCCTGAATGATATTCAGCCATTTGATCAAACAGCTGGGCAAATGACTTGGATCGATGACGTTCAACTACTTGCCTAGCCGTTTAATTACCTGCCTAGCCTGTTCATTTCAATTTAGTCCTACTTTCTGCCACCTAGCGCCGAAACTCACCAAACTGTCAATATCTCTATATTCTCTTTGGTCAATATGGCGTCGGAAAAAAACAACTTTTATGGAATAATTTTATTAGGTACTTAGGTTTTTTACAATTTTTTTTAGATCCACCGAATCTATTTGCCGGGTGGGGTTTCTGTGGGGTCATAAAAAAATAACCCTAACCTAAACCCATCCAGGTCGTTCTGCTTGGGTAGTATTTTGAAAAAGTTTTGTAGTACTTAAATGTCAACCAGTTGCCTAAGCATTAGCCAGCCAGTTTATTAAATGTTGTTTTAGACGATACGGCTGAATATCATTCAGGCCGTTAGTTGAACGGCGCTGTTTAGTTAAGTGCCTAGGCTGTTAATTGAACGGCGAATTAAGCTATTTGGCGGCGACATATATATCCTGAAGGCAAGCATATAAAGTAGGTACAGACTTCTATTTTATTTTATTTCTTATATATATATTTTCAACCGATTTCAAAAAGGAGGAGGTTCTCAATTCGGTTGTATTTTTTTTAATAATGTAAATGGCATATTTTAAAAAAATACGGACCTCTTGAGTACGTTACGTCGTTACGTCACATAGCCTAAAACCAGCGGACGCTCAAGGCGATTCCAACGATACCTACCTCATTAAATATTCAAATTATAATAAGTAGTTTAGAAGTTATGAGGGAGCAGATGAACATACATACACACAGGTCAAGATCATAACCTCCTTTTTCCTTCGCCGTAGTTGGGTAAAAATCTTCAGAATTACTGATACATTCGTAATTATTTTTTATGATGAAGGAGTCACGGACTTCCTATAAAGACGACCTTCTCCAGCGGCCCATGCGTGAGACATTAATTTTATAAATTATTTCATTTTTTACTTCATCATGAATATATGGGTCAATCAACTATTTTACCCACACTTTACTGTCCCCGACATTTAATTATACAAAAATACTTATAGATAATAGTCATACACAAAAGTACTATCACAGTTATATCTACGATAACTAGGCACAACGGGAAGCGTGTTTACGCACTCAAAATTCTTTTATTTATATGAAATTTTATGGTAACTCAGGATACAAAATATTTGCACCATACAAAATATTCCTGTCTGAAAGCCACATTAACTTGTGGACTTCCATTTTAAATGAACTTTTACTTCTCACTTTCGACTAACTTTTATTATATAACAAGACGGCATAATATATTTTATTGTGTGTAATACAAAACACCAATAAGACAAACCCCTTTTATAAAAAAAAACCACAAAATAGTGTCCCTTACTAAAATGCTTTTCCTCTCATCCACTGAGTTACGTTCAAGAATTTTGCAAAAAAACACAGAAATGTCTCTGTTTTTCGTAAGTAGCTTTCATTGTGTGTGCCTTCGCTCGCACAGCGCGGCGGCGCCTTTTGATAGCCCTGACAAGCCGCCAGTCCGCAAAGAACGTTCGGAGAGAGTGCGTGCCTTTTTGTGTCATCTGCTGAGTGACCGAGATTTATCGAAGTACGTTTATTATTTATTAATAATAATCGGATGTTCTTATAGTAAATGACATGTGTTTTCGACTTATGTTTACGCCATGTACTATATTCAAATGTTAGTGTGCTCTTTTTATAAAAATATACCTATTGTCTTCCGAGTTACTCATATACTGAGTTACTTTGGCGGTAACACCAGAGACATTATTTGCAACTCCTAAGACATGTACGTACTTTGTGAGATTAGCTGGTAGCACGTAAGTGAAAATTGACTCTATTTTAAATTTTAATCAATTTAAAAAAGGGAAAACAATCGTCTGTTTTTCATTCTGCCTATATACTTACTACTTACCAAGTTATCTACAGGGTTCTGATTTCGTAAAGGAAGGAGGACATCTTGCCTTTAATAGATAATAGTAGATTAATCGTGTTTTACTTTATCGTGATATATTTTTTTAGTTTTCAGAAATATTATTCTATCCTAGAATGATTGAATGCAATTATTTAAACGACAGTTTGCAGCAACCATACAATAACTGTGTGACATGCAAAGACAAAAATATGGAATATGCTCAAGAAAAAGTAGCTGGAGTCATAAAGTACAGTGAATGGATAAGAAAGGAAGAAAAATATGAAAAGATGGGAAAATTATCTAAATAATATAGAATGTAAAAGTAGAATAATTTGAAAATGTTGCGCTTGTATTGCAAAAATTTGAGAAGGATTTTATCCACTTCAAAAAACATGTCTATAATATCTAAATCCAGTTTCACAATTTTCGGGAGTACTTAAATTATCTGCAACCTTATGAGTGCGCACTTGTAGTCGACTATAGCGAAAACTATAATTGCAAATATAATGAAGAGGTTGAATCCCATCATTTTGGAGGCTCTCGAAACCAAGTATCCCTAAATACAGTGATAGTTTATACGTACGACCCAGAAAAAAATATTCAGCGAACTCTTTTTGTACAATTGCTTCGTCAAATTGTCACCAGCCTACCGCTATCTGGCCACACTTACACCCGATCTTGCAATGGGTAAGAAAAGAATATGAATATGTGAATACAGTTCACTTCTTTTCCGATTGGATCGTCCACACACTACCGACAGAAGCAAAACTTTTATTTGCTTTGCACAAATTACTTTGACTATGGTTTTGCTGCTACAACTTGGTCCTTCTTTGAAGCAGGGCACGGTAAGGGTCCAGCAGATGGGATTGGAGGGTTCCTGAAGCGAACTGCTGACAAGATTGTTGCCATGGGTACGGACATTCCTAGTGCACAAGAATTTTTAAACCAATTCGAGTGCAGCAGTAAAATCAAGCTTTTCCTAATAGAAGTCAAAGCTATTAAACGACTAAAAGATGAGCTGCCAAAAACGATCCCGAGACTTATTGGAACTTTACAAGTCCATCAAATATTTATAGAAGAACGAAACTCATTAACGTATCTAGATGGCTTACCTGCTTTTGTAAATCTTCGAAAATAGGTTTTTGTAACTGTTTCAATCCCACAACATAAAGAGTGAATTTAGAGTCTGCGACTCAAAATACCGTCGAAACTGCAGAACAAGTAAACATGGAGACCTCAAAAGTAGTGAATTTCGAATCTACGGGAAAATATTCTCCAAATCTATAAGATGATGACGTACCGCTTGAAATACTGAATGATATTAAAAACATACCACCTCGTCCCAGTATTTATAGAGTAATTTATGGATCTTCTGAGAGTGATGGTGGACAGTCAGAACGAGTACATGACAAAGTACACGACAACTAAGGATCGAAGTGTGTAGGTGATGCTATGTTTAAGGATTTTCATTCCGAGGGACCATTGGCTACCACGAGTAACTAGGTGTTAAGCTTCAGCTGTTAAGTTTCAGCTGGTGATTTTCTTCATGTCTATGTGTATGGTATGAACAAAAAAAAGAAAACATATTCTTACGTGTGCAAAGGTTTGACTCCTATCGAAGAATTATTTTATTTTTATAACAATTTGTCAGATTAACAATTCTCTTATATTCCTTTTAATTTTATTTAAATATGTATTATATTTATTATTACGTATAAGTACTTATATTGTTGTAATAGCTTAGTGATTTGGGTAGCAAATGGTGTAGGTATGCAAGACAAGGTATGAGGAGGCTTTGGCTGAAAATCAGCGTTGGAGGAGATTTCGTTCCCCTCCAGCACATGCTGAGCCAAATACCTTTCGGTACAGCTCACACTGTAGGAAATGCAGCTTACTATCCTTAGGTGTATATATTTCACTTATTTTATAATTATGTGCTGATATTTCCTTATGTGTTCCCTGTACTGAATAAATATTTTTCATTTCATTTCATTTTCATTTCATTTTTCAAGAAGAAGGTGAAGTGAAAGTTATGTTCCTACGTGTTGTTAGTGATGAAGCAAAGACGTTCAGAATTGATAGGAATGATATGTGTTATGCAAATTATGAATATATTATCAAAATCTTGCCAACACCTGCTTTCCTGCTTTTTGATATTTCCGATTGATATTTACGAAAAATAAAGATTGGAATATCTAAAATGTGGCTTTGTTGATTTATAATTATTGTTATTTTGTTTTTTTTGGGAAATAATTGATTTGGGTTGATTTAATAATATGCCGTCTATAAGTTAAATTAATATTTTATTATATTATGTCTTAGGTGTTACCCAAATTATTATCTGGAGTTACTAGTTGTCCCAAAAATCAAAATTATATTTTTGATTATAACATGCTCAATATTTGATTACATAACTTTATACAAGCAGTTCTTAATTCAAACGATTCTCGCGCTTTTAACCAAACTTATTTTTGATTTCTATTTCTTTTATATTTAGTTTTATATTAAAAAAACCCTACTTTTTTGTACTACGGTAACGCAAAAGACAAAATGTTGGTTATTTTTATAATAAAAATTAGGAATATATGAAAACTGATTATGCCAAAATAGTTGATTATGCATGTAAGAGTAAATAAAAAATTATAAACAATTTTTCCGTGTTTTGTTTACCATTTATCTAACGCTGAATGTGTGTAACACTGGCGACAGTTTTTGGGGTCTGTGCTGCAATTTTTTACTGAAACTGTGTTAAATTACTATTAACTTCGCTGCCCTTTTAGATCATTATAGTAGATGATATTGATAATGCTTTAGTCAAATCAGAAAACAATAAATATAAATTTATTTTTTTCAAAAAAATATTTCTGCCCCGTCCTAAGTGTGGGTATAATAGTTGATTGACCCATATATACGTCGGTATACTTATTTTAGTATGCTTAATTACTATAACGTTGTTTCTCACCGACACATTCATATTAAATTATACGGATATAAATAATTCATTAACAATTTTGAGTGAAAAATCCTGTGTAAAACCATTGTAAGTTAATTATTTTTAATTATGTATTGTTCGATAATAATAGAAATCATTAGGTATTATTTTAAACTCTGTACGGGCACCTACCTATCTATTTGACTTTTAAATACTATCTATCCAACTTTTCGTACCTACTCATCACATAAGAATTACAATAACATCGTATATTATTATAATTCCAGTTTCACTTGGAGTTTAAGTATTTCTAAATAATAATACTCCCCTAACATACTGAAACTAAGAACCCATAGTTTTGCGAGCTATCGCAAACCTTTGGATGTAAAAATATATATTCCGTAAAAAATACATATTTCTAGCAGAAGCTTAAGCGTGAGTGATAGCTGGTTGGTTAAGCACGGGTCTTACGAGCCCAAGGTCCTGGGTGCAAACCCCGAAGGAGAATTACGAACACACGTACATCGGAATTATTATATTATACCAATAAAGATAAATAAACAAGGATCATCAAGTCGGTTTTAAACAGCAAAAATGTGTGCATTTATTGATCCGTTCATTATCAAACAATGCGATAAGTAGGTATGTGGATTAACAATTCAAAGCAAATTACACATTTATAGGGAGCGATTGAAGGTCAAAATCGCAAGTTTGCAGATAAGCCAACCCTGAATTAGATCTAAGATACCTGTTCAATAAATAACGCATTCAGACAAATCAACCATTTATACTAGGTGAAACAGAAGGGGTATACTATTTTTTTGCAACTTCACTTCGTAAATCTTAAACTAGCGGCTTTGTGGGACAGTTGAAGTACTAAAGGTTTTGTAGACTTATGAAATCTGTCAACAGCTATATCCCTATAACACCTTTTGTTTTTCAAGTTTGCTCCTAAGCTGAAAGTTTTAGAATTACAAAGTTAAGTTGACCAAGAATGCAAAATACAAAAAAAAACACAAAATCAATCAAACCGTTTGGGAGGAAAAGAATAACGAGCACACGCTCACCGGAATTTTATATATACCTAAAGAAGACAAAAAATGTTGCGGGCAGCTGAAAGAAAACTCTGCGGATTAGTGGCATATGGCTTCTCTATAAGCCTGCAAGCCTCGATCTACTTAGTCGCCGTCCTACTGTCCAGGCCAATGGATACCTCATAGTCTTGTTAATTCCTTAAACCATTCCTACGTGTTAGTGTTATAAGTAACTACTTACTTGTGAAGACTTTGTTGTAACGTTTTTGGTAAGTAGATATTCTGTCATTCTGGGTACATACACATGACAAAGTTGACATAGTATTTTTTACAGACAGGGGGACAAATTTTGATTGTAGGTAGAAGATTTTGTTTTGTTTGTGAAAACTACCTAATTTTGATTGACACCAAACAATTGGCGCCCGTTGAACTCCCGTTGAAATAAACGCCGATACATTGAGCATGACAAAATATGCTCTATGGGTCTCATTCACTCTAATTCCAAGTTATATATGTTTATCTCGTTTCTGCAGCTTCTAAAATTTTCACAGCGACTCGTAACTTGAGAAAAAGGTTTTCCTTCTCTATGACGTATCCGTTCCTACTCACAACACACATTTCATACATAAGATAGATAATGACAGCATGCTTCCTCGATTACGATACGATTACGTTAGGAGTTCCTACTAGGCACACTGGAGACATTTCACGAGTGTAATGTTCACAGACGTAATGGCTGAAGAACCAGAGTGTCAATTGCGCCGTCGCAGGACATCAGCTAACCCCAATTTCGCATTGAACCTGGATGTAGACAGCCAGGTGACCGAGGGTGAGCCGGACCAGGGAACACCATCGCCCAGCCAGAGGCGTTTGACGAACACCAAACTGCGGTCCTCATCATTTTCTCTCATGGACTTCAAGAACAAGCAGCAATCATTTGATATACAGGTCATACAGGTACCTTATGGTCCTTTTCAGAATGGAAGGGTTAGATAGGTGTAGGAGATACGCAATGCAATTTTCTTATGCAATTATTCCGTTGATCCAGCTTTTTGGGCTCGTGCAAGTGACCTAAAGCAGCTTGGGAACTTGCAAATTAGTTCGAAGCTAACGCGAAGGAATTGGGTAGATGTACGAGTATAGCTGAAGTTTTACTACAGTTACACATTAGAGGATTAGGATAGAGATTAAAGGAATATGTTACATTCATATTCAGTTCTCTGTCATTGGCTGGCTTAAGAACCTATCACATCCTTTCAGAGTAAACTAGGGTACCTAAGTAGGCATCCCTACCATGCATATAAGCATGCACTAATACTACCACACTAAATCGAAGGCAATTTTCATCCATTGAAGTTTCAGAAGTTGGAAAGGAGAGCTTCCGTCCCTCTTTTACAAATGAATTAGAAGAAAAAATAAGCTTTTGTTGTCGCCACGGAAACGTTCCGTCGACTGGGAATACCGTCACAGATACCTATCCGAATAGCTTTTACTATTTTGTACGGGTCCGATTTAAAACAGTCCGGTCCAAAAGGACCAAGGAACGGTACTTATCACTCAGAGGTAAACTTTTTGTTTAGGTAGAAGAATGCGAAGAGGAAGAAATAATGATAGACAGCGATGACGAAGCTGAAGAGAACGGGGAGGCATCAGACCGCCCATTTACGCCTACACCGCTACAGGACTTTGCGGCCAAAGTCGTTTATACAGAAGGTAACAGAACATTCAACTTAGCCCAAGACCGTAAACAATCATCTCTTCTAACTTATTGAAAACCTTTGGTCATTGACATTATCTCAACTTATTTGTAAATTCGGCCATCTGTTAGCAATCCATTGGCAGTTTTTGATAGACTTAAAATTAGCAGACCCATGCGGCTCTGATATTATTATTATGTAAAACTCGTCAGTATAAGGTCCTATTTAAATAATGCACGATATTTTACATCTGAATTGATGCTAGAGATATTTAGGCTCGTATTAATAAATCGATCTCAAGTCTGAGAGCGATCTTAAGTCCGCTTTTTACATGTTATGTTGTACTGGAATGACATTTCCAAGATCGTTCTCAGAATTGAGATCGATTAAATGCGGGCCTAAGGCCTCTTGTACGAGGGATGCCTTTTAAGTTTTGTCGTTTGAAGAAAAAAACACAACTAGAACCTTATAGTACTTTTTAATGTTTTTCAAAGTATTCACCACGTAGCTTAATACACTTTTCCATTCGCTCAAACCAGTTATTATAACATTTATTCCACTCTAAAGTGGGGGTGTTCAAAATGGCTGACTTGAAAGCGTCGACTGCTTCTTCACTGGACTGGAACCTTTGACCACGAAGACTTTTCTTAATTTTAGGAAATGTAAAAAAATCGTTAGGGCTTAGGTCAGGACTGTATGGAGGATGGTCAAGAATTTCTACTTTTTCCTGCTTCAAATACTCAATCGTTTGACGAGCGCTGTGTGAACTTGCATTGTCGTGGTGCAGGATGATGCGTCGCTTTGAGTTAGATTTTCGAAGTTCGGCGATGACTTGTGGTAAACAAACTGTGGTATACCACTCTGCGTTAACCGTTCTACGATCATTAAGTGCAATAGTCGCAACATGGCCGGTTTTTCTAACGAACGTGGCCACCATCTTCTTTGAAGTGCTTCGAGAACGAACAACTTTAGTCGGCTTTGGCTCGTCTTGAAAGACCCAGATTGTAGATTGTTGTTTGGAATCAGGATCGTAGGCATAGATCCAAGATTCGTCACCACTGATGATGTCGTAGACGTGATTTGACTCTCCTCGGTTGAACCTTTGCAGAGTTTTCTTACACCATCTGACGCGGGCCGCCTTGTGATCGTCGGAAAGCAGATGCGGTATCCAACGGCAAACTAGCTTTCTTACACCAAGCGCTTCATGCAAGATCTTCTGAATGGTTGTCCCTGAGATGCCTAATAGAGCCTCTATCTCTCGATACGTCACATGACGATCTTCGAGAATTAGTTGTCTCACTCCAATGATGTTATCTTCAGTGAATGCAGATTTTGGGCGACCTTCGCGAGATTTGTCACTAACACTAGTATGTCCACGCTGGAATTCTAAATACCAGCGTTCGACAGTCCGCAGACATGGGGCTTCATCCCTGAACACAGATATTAGCTCTTCAAAACACTGAAGCCGTGTCAGGCCTCTTCTAAAGTTGTAGAAAATTATTGCACGAACATTTTCCTTAGAAAGATTCATTTTCGTACGTAACCTGACAGATTCTAATCGACGCTGTGACTAAACAATAACATTAATCCTAATACATTCAACTGTTTTGAGATTCGAAATTTAAACACATTCGAATATAGAACAGTTCCAAATTCAAAATTGCCGGGAATTATGGAAACGACAGAACTTAAAAGGCATGCCTCGTACACACACGGTTTTTCGCCGTGGAAATCTACGATTAATTCGGCGTGTGTAGGCACGGTCGTCAGTGTTGTATGGATCACTAGGGAAGCTTGTAGAAGTGCACGGCGGCGCCACGGCACGGTGCCGCCGCCGTGTGCGCCTTAACCGTAGATTTTCACGGCGCAAAACCGTGTGTATACAAGAGGCCTAAATGTGCTTATTTATCGATGTGGACGGTTAAGTGTGTCAGTGGCATGACTCATGACTAATTCAATTTGAATATGCCACGCCAAGGTCAGCTCTTCTAATCCCATTACGAAGACTTTAACAAGAAGAAAATATTTTTTTATCTTTCACGGCCAAAGGGAAGCTATACCAATACGAAATTGTAATAATATTCGAATTCAAGTAGGTCATCCCGGACTCGTCAACATTCGGGCATCAATTTTATAAATAACTTTTTCATTCTGTGTCTGAAACCTTAATGTTAATAACACCTAATTATTGTTAGTACCTACCATTTTTTACAAAGTAAATGTATTGCACATTAAAAACAACACGTTGAAATATATTTTTATCATTAATTTATTCATTGTCATTAATTTTTTTGGCACTGGAATAATTCATTTTTATCAACTTATTTCTAGGTCCACAGACATCTGACTTCCTAAGAGTGAGTGCTGTAGACAATGAATGTTACACGGACGTATCGGACGCGGACACCGAAGAGGAGGAAGAATAAAATCATAAAAATAGAAGAAAAAACATATTACTTATTTCAAAACTAAGTAAAATATAATCTTAAGTTGTAGTGTGACAAGCCCTAAATCTGTTGTCACACAAACTAAGCTTGCCATAACTAAAAATGAAACCGACTTTATGATTGTCATAATGTACTTGATGACCGCTTGATGCAGTGGTTTGAGTGTAGGCCGCTCGGCTCACTGCACCGGGTGGTCGAGGGTTCGATTCCCGTCGGGGCATATTTCGAAATGGCCTTTGCGTAATTTACCCAGGTGTAGGTGTCACTGGGTTCATCCCCAGTCCATTGTACAGTATCCATACTAGAAGCGTTGCTTAATTTACGACCATACAGTTGGTGTGTCAGTCTGGCGATATTTATTTATTTGCTTATAACTTATAAGTTATAATACGACAGTACCTATATTAGCCTGTCAAATTCAGCTTATTAGTAATTTGTAGATAACAGAATTAATAAGAATCTATCTAATGTAACGATTGTAACAAAAACGAATTATTTTATTGGACAATGATTTTTATTGCACATAAAAATCATAATTTTTACATTTATTTTCGCCTACACATAGAAAAACAACACAATTTAGACTTCCATATCCAATATTCAGATGACGTTCTAAGTCTCCTTTTCAATTTTTTCACTATCAGCCTTTTAAGACATAAAAATTATAAGCTACTGTGTCGCCATCTGTTATCCCCTCGAAATTGCCTGTCAAGAGATCGAAACTCAAACGTCCTCAGTAATAAATAAAACAGTTTGTATCACTACACTAGTTTAATGATGGGGAAGTGTCTGTGAACTGAGAAGTCGAACTCAGGCGGGGTGGTGGACTCTCGCTTGTGGCCGCCCGCTAGTAACTTTAACACAACGAAATTTGTTTTGGCTACCTTTAGGAGATCCGTTACCTGAAATTAAAAAAAGATTATATTACAACAAACATACTATATACCCTATTTATAATTGTATTATTTCTAATATAATAATATATAAATTATAATTGTATGCTTATTTTTTTTTACAACAACATCGACAAAAAAGTGTAGGTACGGCCCGCCTAATGTTAAGCAATTACCTTAGTCTATAGATGCTTGCAATAACTAAATCCATTGCTCGGACGATGCCGACCTAAATAAGATTGGACCAGAGGGAGGATAGGAGAGGGGCTTGCACTCCCGATACTGTTGCTTATCATACGAAACGCATTTATAATAGCTATGTCGCAGCCAACTAGCTTAATTCGCCGTTCAATTAACAGCCTAGGCACTTTACTAAACAGGGCCGTTCAACTAGTGGCCGGAATAATATTCAGCCATTTGATCAAACAGCTAGGCAAATGACTTGGATCGATGACGTTTAATTACTTGCCTAGCCTGTTCATTTCAATTTAGTTCTACTTTCTGCCACCTAGCGCCGAAACTCACCAAACTGTCAATATCTCTATTATATTTATCTTTGGTCAATATGGCGTCGGCAAAAAACAACTTTGATGGAATAATTTTATTAGGTATTTTACGAAATTGTTTAGATCCACCGAATCTACTTGCCGGGTGGGATTTCTGTGGGGTCATAAAAAAATAACCCTAACCTAAACCCATCTGGGTCGCTCTGCTTGGGTAGTATTTTGTAGTACTTAAATGTCAACCAGTTGCCTAAGCATTAGCCAGCCAGTTTATTAAATGTTGTAACAGACGATACGGCTGAATATCATTTAGGCCGCTAGTTGAACGGCGCTGTTTAGTTAAGTGCCTAGGCTGTTAATTGAACGGCGAATTAAGCTATTTGGCTGCGACAGCTACTAAATGGATCTTCTGTGAGAGGATGATCCCCCGGCGAGTCAGCCAGTATATGAGTTGTATTCAATTGGCTTCAGGTTAGCTCTGCCACTGTTTATAATATTTCAACTCTTTAAATTTGAATCTGAATTCAATATTACTGCTTTTTAATGCATACTCACATCCCTAAAGAATTCGTCGATTATATTCCAATCAATGTGACGGATTTAGACCTTTTTTTTTCTTCAATGTTAGTTGAACCGAGTAGGTATATCGCTGAAATCATGCCGTTTCTATTGCGAACGCAGACTTGAGTTGAACAACAAAGAAAACAACGAATATTCATTGATAAACATCTGAAAATTGTGATAGATGTTTGGATCAACGTGCAAGCGTGCAAGCCCCCTTATTAATAAAACTGGTGAATAGGCATACACCAATTATCTCTTTTTGTCATCAGTTATCTGTCATTCGAAAGAAGAAGACAAAGCATTGTGTAACAATACAACCTCTAAACCACGTTTATTAACGTTTATTTATGCCAGTTTTGGAAATATTAAAATGTTCTCACCTCTTGATCGGGCGTCGTTATAGTCTCTAGCAGAGAACGCGCTTGCTGGAAGTGTTTACAGCCGCCGAGATACAGTATCACAGGATTTTCGTATCTGAAACAATGTACAAAAATACAAATTACCATTAAGTTATTAAATTCGTCTATGGGCACATTTGAACGGGCAGCATTGCGTTTCGTGTACCGTTCTTCCCAAACACTCCCAGCGACTACATACTTTAAACAGTCGAAATAGAGCATACATTCAAAATATTTTCATTCATGTAGGTCAATAGTCAGAATTAACCACCAGTTCGGAATGCTGTTTCCACTGAGAAGGTTCGCATTGAAAGTTCTTCAAATTTAATTTGACTCTCCTAAATGTTTATTACGAGTAGGTAGAATTTTAAACCCTACTACGGCGAAGCAAAAAGGAGGGTTATGATTGTGTACAGTAACAATATCAATCCTTGCATCTCCGCCTCCGCTAAGATGGCCTCCGTGAAATCATTATATTATATAAAACTCCGGTATGCGTGTGTTCGTAATTCCTCTCCTAAACGGCTTAACCAATTTTGTTTTTTTTTATGTGCGCCATCTATTGGCGCACTTTGGCAGTGAAATCGACCAGTCTACCGTCACGGCAAATGGCATGACGCTCTCTCATGCCGTCATGCCACCTCTACGTCACCGCTCTCGACTCACTAAACACCACACATGTTTGACGTCTGCCGGGCGTCCCGTGACAGCAAACTATTTTGTACCTATTATGTGGTAACCCAGATAGTTCTTAGCTATAGTTAGACTCGATAAATGGCGCCATTGTCGACATTTATGATGATGATGTAATCCTGTAATCCCTCATCAGGGACATAGGGCTCGAAGAAGAGATTTCCACCTTTCTCGATCTTGTGCGGCAGCTTCCTTTCTACTGGACTCGTCTGGAAGGACAGCCGAGTCCAGTTGATGCAGCCTCTTTTTCTACTGAGCGCCTCCAGGTGATACGGGGGCGGCCCGGCTTTCTTTTCCTATACGCATTGTCGACATTGCAATGGAATGGTTTGGACATGTGATTAGAAGGGATGAGAAGCATGTGACTAAAAGAGTGATGAATATGAATGTGGATGGATACAGTGCGAGAGGAAGGCCAAAGAAAAGATGGATGGATTGTATCAAGAGTGATATGGACGAGGTTGGAGTGGATGTGAGTATGACGGGAAAGCGCGATGAATGGAAGGACAAGACATAATGCGCGGACCCCATAAAGGGATAATGGTAAGGCAGATGATGATGACGCATTGTCGACATTCGGGGAACAAAATCTACGCCAGTGAATGAAAAAGCCATATTTAGTATAAAGCTTAGGGCGCCGCAGCTCTGACGTCATCGTGTAACGTGTAACGCTACGTCACAATTTGCACGGTTTTAGTGCCCGGGCAGCGATCGCCCAGAACGTCCGTAAAGAAGCTTCGCATCAAAAAATGTATAATGTGCGGTACTGACTGCAGCGGCTGCGTCATCTCGCAGAACTCCTGGTAGTGGACCTGCGGCGGCGTGAGCACGGCCAGCGCCGCGAACCGGTGCTTGTAGCGCACCGCCTCGTTGTCGAACTCGGACTGCGGCTGCGTGATCTTGCCTTGCAACTTGAACGCCACCAGCGCCTGGAAGACATCTTTTTATATTAATTAATCCACACCTACTAACCTAATAGTTTTAACTCACTTCACAAAAAGTGGGAGGTTCTATGTTCATCTGTATGTTTTATTCATTTATGTATGTCCACCGATTTCTCCGTCAGTTGTGAACCGACTCCGAGTGAAAGACATTATAATAAGATTATTTTCAATGATTATAATAATATGCTTACGGTGAAGGAAAACATCGTGAGGAAACCTGCGTGTCTTAGAAGATCTAACCAATTTTCGAAAGCACTGGGCCAGCGTGGTGGATTATGGCCTGAATCCCCCTCGTGTTGAGAGGAGGCCCGTGCCCAGGAGTGGGACGTCAAAAGGGCTAAATTATTTATTTTATTTACAATTACAATTATTATATACTTTCGATTATTTCTAGCTTTTTAGTGCTCCCAGGTTTATTTGAAGTCGATTGGTTTTTTTTAAGTAGTATGTGTCATTGATACACACTAGCATAAGTTAACACCAAGATACAATTTAACTAAAATTGCAAAACGGGATGTTATGCATAATAAGAACAGAGTAAGGTTTGTGTTACGTAATTGCTTTGCTATGCTTTATATAATTAATATTTCTGTATACTGGTTCACTCTGCTATCTATTGGCATTATTATTATTATTGTAAGATAGCTAGTAGCCACCTATTCGAAATAAATCGTTAAGTGTAATTTTTTTATTGTAGAGGTGTTCGTAAATAATGTTGGTTACTAAAAATATACATATAAATTACTTAATTAATAAATAATTTCATTATAAAAATCAAAGATGGCGGACACATTGGATCATAATGCATTATAGTATAGGACTCATTTTCGGGGTTTTAAAGGAAGCTACTTACTTGCCATGTTTCATCATTAAAACATCTTTCGGTGTTTTAAACATTTGTCATACCTCTTACGCTATTACCGAATTGGATGTTAAATTCACAACATGTTGTATAAAAGTAAAAGATGATGAGAATGAAGACATTTATATAACAAGCTGAATCTGAAACGCACCTTATAGTACCCGCCGCACATGTTCTGCATGACCTGGCACAGCAGGCCCTCCCGCGCGGAGGGTCGCGCGCGCTTCTTGTTCCTGCGGCGGCGCGCGTCGCGGCCCTCCCGCGCCGCCCCCGCCGCCCCGCCCGCCGCGCCCCCCGCCCCCGCCAGCCCCTCCGCGCGCCCCAGCGCCGACACCAGCCACCCGTACAGGAACTCGTACAGGTACCTTGGGGACCGGATGGTATTGTGACGACCTCACATTCACGTCGCCGACAGAAACGGACAGATGGCGCTAAATGCAGCGCCTCAATACAATGTACGGATTCTTCATAGAAAAACTGAATCACGATATTAATCATCGCAAGCATCGTGACTATATATACAAGACCTCGAGAATAACCAGCGGGGCATAGCGGCCGCCCCGCCAGGCATAACACCCGCCTGGCCGGAAGATCTTCCCTTTTCCGCTAAACTGGTGACCCCGACCTTATTGATACGTCAAAATTGATGTATCGCGTAAATGTATACGTCAGTTTTGTCACGAGACGTATTCCACGTAGATGTAGTTGTGAGGTATTCACATACGCGATACGTCAGTTTTGATGTATTAAGAGCCGAGTAGGTCCTGGGACGCACCAGCCACTCTTAGTGTGGGCAACTTTTTCAGCTCACAGTCTGAACTTTGAATTCTAAAGAGACACCAAATTTCATTTCCGAACGGCAATAGATCAAAATTACAATGCAGGCAGAGACAAGCTATCCGTATTGAATTGAGTACTAACAAAAGTCCGAATAATCATAGTTAATGTTTTCAATGAAAATTCATTGTTTTGAGCGCACCGCCGTTACAAGAAACATATAATACTCGTATGTAAATGTTGTATTCTGTGTGCAATGTTTTAGATACAAACGTTGTGAATGATTTGAGTGTGTAGACTGGTCCCACCACTGTAAATACTGTAAACCAGGTTCGACAATGGTGACCAATAATGACGTCGAGGTTTGACCCTCGACGATTCCCGGGGAAAATAAGAGAGAGAGTGGATGGTGTAGAGTGAAGGTAATGTAGAGAACTGACCAGAATATGTAGTGGTACTCATGCACGCTGTAGAGCTCGAGCTCGAGGCCGGCCAGCAGGTAGGCGATCATGACGCGCAGCACGTGGTACAGCAGCCACGTGCCCAGGCACGCGCCCCCCGCCCCGGCCCCCGCCACCCCCCCGGCGCCCCCCGCCACCGCGTCCACGCTCTCCGCCTGCCCACACACAGACATACAGTCAGACAGTCGCACATGACGCGCAGCACGTGGTACAGCAGCCACGTGCCCAGGCACGCGCCCCCCGCCCCGGCCCCCGCCACCCCCCCCGGCGCCCCCCGCCACCGCGTCCACGCTCTCCGCCTGCCCACACACAGACATACAGTCAGACAGTCGCACATGACGCGCAGCACGTGGTACAGCAGCCACGTGCCCAGGCACGCGCCCCCCGCCCCGGCCCCCGCCACCCCCCCGGCGCCCCCCGCCACCGCGTCCACGCTCTCCGCCTGCCCACACACAGACATACAGTCAGACAGTCGCACATGACGCGCAGCACGTGGTACAGCAGCCACGTGCCCAGGCACGCGCCCCCCCGCCCCGGCCCCCGCCACCCCCCCGGCGCCCCCCGCCACCGCGTCCACGCTCTCCGCCTGCCCACACACAGACATACAGTCAGACAGTCGCACATGACGCGCAGCACGTGGTACAGCAGCCACGTGCCCAGGCACGCTATCTAACAACGACCACACTCATACTCTAGTCGGGCACAGCCACAATCCAGCGCTCGAATACGATTCCAACTCGAACCATCTTATGACAAAGGCAATCCTTACATTTTATAAATGCGAAAGTACCTCTGACGCGCTTTCACGCCAAAACTACTGAATCATTTAAATGAAATTTGGTACACAGATAGTCTAGAGCCTGAGAAAGGACATAGGCTACTTTTTAATGCGAAAAAAGGGTTGTAAGGGGTTGATAGGGGGGTATGAAAAGTTGTATAGAAGTATCGTCATTTTCAAAAGTAGAAGCTTGAAACTTCTTAGACATTTTTTAGTCTGTTGATTCGATATAAATACATATGACATTCAAAGTTTGTAAAAGTTTTACCCTCAAGGGTGTAAAATAACAATAGGGAATAGGGGCTGTAAGTTTGCATGGAAATATAGCTTTTTGCAGCGAAACACTGCAAATAGCTCATTAAAGTATTTATACGTATGTGTCTTATTTGTAAAATAATTAGCCTAAATAATTCATAATGCTACCCATAAACACTATTCCGCGCAGACTAAGTCGCGGGCACAGCTAGTCAATTAAGAATTCTAACGGTGTGTAAATAAGGTTCAAAATGTGGTGACGGTGACCTCCTCCTGCAGCGCGGCGAACTCGTCCAGCAGCAGCGCCAGCTTGTCGCGCTGCCGCGCGCGGTTGTGGCCGCACACCTGCAGCAGCACCGCGAACGGACGCACGCACCGCGCCAGGAAGTTCTCCACGAACTCTCGCGCCTATACAATTATTAAAGTCTTTAACGAACAACAAATTTAAAAACATTTGTGTTTTATCTACTATATAAAAATAAGTCGGGTTTTCCTTCCTGACGCTATAACTCCAGAACGCACGAACCGATTTCCACGGTTTTGCATTCGTTGGAAAGGTCTCGGGCTCCGTGAGGTTTATAGCAAAGAAAATTCAGGAAAAAATTCAACAGAACGCGGACGGAGTCGCGGGGCACAGCTAGTCTTTTATATATTGTTTCTTAATTTTGTTCATTATTTTTATAAGAAAGTTTTCTTCCACTCGAGCCGGCGACACGATAAACCCTTCCATTGATCCCCACCTCCGAGCGCTCTCTGCACAAGTGTCGCTATATTTCGCAAATATGATTATTTTTTTGTTTTTTTTTCGTGCCCCGGTCATTAAATTTTTTTCAAGAATCGATATTTTAAAGAGATAATGATTAACAGATAATGATTGAAACCCTAACGTTTTACTTAACGTAGCAAATAAAAAACCAATTGCCGCTCGCGTCTTTTATCCACCCGTACGGGAACGCGACTCTTGGAGCATTCGGATCATACTCCAACGTAGATGCTCGTGATACTCTAGCTAGTGGTTACACAAAGAATAACAAATACTATCCCATGTATGCAACGTGTGTAAAAAAATTCTCTTTTATATATTTTTCCATAATTTCATTATTTTCATGACAAAGTTTTCTTCTACTCGAGTCGGCGACATTAGTAAACCACACTACAATTCAGTGTTGAAGTGGAACCTACCTGCGGCGCGGCCAGGGCGGGCGACCTGGCGGCGAGGGCGGGCGGGTTCACGAAGCTGCGGACAGACTCACGCAGGATGTCGAGGAAGGCGTGCGGCCGCGCGCCCGCCCCCGCGCCCCCGCCCGCCCCCGCGCCGCCGCCCGCCCCCGCCGCCGGCGCCGGGCTCAGGTACAGCAGCTGCAGCGCCGAGCGCGACAGGATGCAAGCTCTCTGCCGGCTGAACTCCATGAAGAAGTCCTGGGAACGAGTACTTTATGAACATAGGTCCTACAACGGTGTCTACCGAATAATTAATACCAATATTGTAAAACAGAAACATTGTAAACTAAATAATAGTCGTTCAGCGAGCCGTCGTTTCATTGTCCCAAATTGATTGTGGTGAACCAAAAGGTGTACCTATGATTAATACAAAGTAGACCCTTTTGTACATCAGAATCAACCACGATTGCGAGGTAGACATTTTTGTACATGAGAATCAACCACCATCGCCTGGTAGACATTTTTGTACATAAGAATCAACCACGATCGCGTGATAGGCATTTTTGTACATGAGAATCAACCACGATCGCGTGGTAGACATTTTTGTACATAAGAATCAACCACGATCGCGTGATAGGCATTTTTGTACATGAGAATCAACCACGATCGCGTGGTAGACATTTTTGTACATGAGAATCAACCACCATCGCCTGGTAGACATTTTTGTACATGAGAATCAACCACGATCGCGAATGCGCATACCGAATTATTAATTTTTATATTTTTTTTTTTTTTATATTCACCAGTGCCGTGTGGAAGTTGGTGCAGGAGGTGATCTTCCAGGCGTGTCGGAGTCTGGCGACGAGCTCGTCGAAGTAGTGCAGCGCCTCGAGCCGCGGCTTGATGCGCGTGTACCGCGGGAAGGTGGGCGGCAGCAGGCGCTGGTTCACCATCGGCTCGAACCCCATCGGGTTTGGGGCGTCCGCTGCGACATTTGCAAGAAGTTGTTGAAGACGTAAGAAGTTGTTGAAGAAGTAAGAAGTTGTTGAAGAAGTAAGAAGTTGTTGAAGAAATAAGAAGTTGTTGAAGAAGTAAGAAGTTGTTGAAGAAATAATAAGTTGTTGAAGAAGTAAGAAGTTGTAGAAGAAGTAAGAAGTTGTAGCAGAAGTAAGACGGTCTTCCGTCTTCAAAGTCAAAGTCAAAGCGTTTATTTTGTTTAGGCCTACGGGGCTTGTAGGCCACTTACAAATTGACAATTTTTCATTTTTTTCTTACATCTACAACCGGATCGGAACGCGACCTCGACTGAGAAGATACGGCAAGAAACTCAGCGGGCTTGTCTTTTTACATTTTGTTATATTTCTTTTTTTTAGATTTTTTATTCTTACTTCTTTAACACGACTTTTATGTCAGTTACTGTGTCGGGTCTTAGGGCCTGTGCACACCACGTTTTTTAAACGCGCCGTCGACCCTCGTTTGTAGCGATACAGACGCGATATACACGAGAGTCAGACACATCCTGTAGACCTTTGTAGGATGACAGCGCCGCGCGTCGCCGGCGCTTTTAAAAAACGTGGTGTTCACAGGCATCAAATAGTCTTTGACAATAAAATCCTGATGACTTTAAAATTCAAATTTTAATGAATTATGGCCGATTTTCGACGGGAATACTAGTTGCATGAAACATATTCTCAGATGATTCCACTTTGCTGACATGTATACAATTTAAAAATAGTATAAATTTATATTATTATCGCTTCTGTTAATGTACAGTGTCCACTCACAATTCTCCTGCGGCTGTGTCCCTTTCCCGGATGTCTTGATGATGACCTTCATCATCTCGGAGCAGCCGTTGAGCAGCGCGACGCAGTCGGCTCCGGACTGCGAGTAGCGCTCCGTTATCAACAGCAGCGCCTGGTAGAACATCCTGGCGAACCTGATGCGAGCTGCTAGCCCCGTCCAGAGGTTATACTAAAACAAACAGTACAGGTTTAAATCAACAATGATGCTAAGGCTTTACTCTTCTTTTTATAATCTTCTCGTTAACCCTCGAGAGAAAGAAGTTAATAAGTTTAACATGTGTATGTCTATGGCATCATAGCTCTCAACCGGATGAACTGATTTTAATATGTTATAGATAACATCTCTGCTTGGGATGTGTATGGTTTCAATTCGGATTGGTCTGGCTGTTACTAACATCAATCCATTACACATAGCCATTACTAAAGCTCTGCTCATGGTGATGTTTATCAGGTAATTCCTCATTATTCTAGGGTTGCTAATTGCTCTTAGGAGCTCTTAGGGGAGGGATATAAGTAGCTATCCCATTATTTCATAAGTCTACATAGTATAGTTAAGTTCGTAAAATGTCTCCCAAACCAGATACTTTTAGATTTTGTAACAAAATAATAGCACACCCTTTCTGTGTCCTCTTGCATACCCTTAGCTATGGCAGATATTTCATCCAATCTAATCAGCAGGTACACAGCATTTTACAAAATCAATTAATTTAAATTAGCAGTAAATTTAATTAGTTACACACATCATCACCAGAAGTCCGAGCCTTCTTATTGAGTTCCTCTTCTTGTTCCCTCAACATCGCGATGCACTTTTGTTCGTTCACCTCGAGACTCGCGTCATAACTGTTGCCGGTCTGCGGGTTCGAGCCCAGACGATAACCATACCCCATTGGCTGGAAATCTTCCTCTTCAAACACTTGGGCTCTGAAAAAGTGGTAAACATTACCAAGAACAATCAAGATGATTTTGATTGACAGACTGGTTGAATTTAAGACTTTCTCTATGGGCATGGGCACAAACTGATGTACGGAATAACTCTAAATTGAAAATTTCAATAACCCCTGATGCTATGGCTTTTTAAACCACAAAAGAGCTGATTATTTTCAAACGGCTGAACCGATCTTCATGTACCATAGCTAAGAACACTTTCGATCAGAATACCTTGCTAACAAAAGAAACAAAATTAAAATCGGATCTTCCGCTTGGGTGCTACAATGCCACACACAGACACTCAGATACACAGATACACATGCTTAACTTATAACACCCTTCATGTTTCATTAGGGGTTAAAAAATATACCACTAAGAAATAATAAAGAAATTCTAAATCTATGGTTGACTTGACATTATTTAAAATGGCAAGTATTTTTAGGGAGGAATCAAAACTGGTACATTTTATTCTTGATTAGGTCTTCGTCTAGTTAGAATCACTATGAAATAAACTAATACAAAACATTTTGTTGAGACGCCTCCAATCAAACAGTATTAATGTTAGTTGTAACTCCTAGGAAACATTACCAGCATATGCTGAGTTCTCTTTATCAAGGCTGTCAATAATAATGATAGCTCAGCTTGCTATTAGTAGGTACTTATGATACATAAAAAAAATATAAGAAACCCTCACTTATTAATACATTCCCTGATGCAATCCAGGAGCTTATAAACAGAGATGCAATAAGCTTTCAAAGTTCTATTTATTATGGAGTGTGGTTGGTGCAAGTAGAGGTTTGTGAAGACTGTCTGAGCGAGTGAGTGGCCCTCCAGCCATGAGACAATGCACGCCATGGTCGCGTCTATTATTCCAATCAGCTCAGTTGGCTCGAGATTGTCTATCTTCAGTTTGCCAGCCTAAAAAAATAACATAAAATTAAGTTAGTAATTGTTTTATATATTCTTCATGGTGACGGTTAAGTGGTTGAATGCCTGTCGAAATACAATGTATGCAGGTTCAAACCACAGCTTCCACCATGCAACTTGAATTACATTAACAATATATCAAAATGAATCTCTATTTCCTTGGTCATCACATCACATGTGAACAATTCTTTATTTTTGTGTTTATTATTGTCAGGAGAAGGTGTTTATGAATGAAAATATTAAGAAAATTCAGTGGAACAATTTGTATTCAATATTCTTAGTTAAGATAGGAGAAGTCTGATAGGACAAGTCAACTAGTTAATAATAAAAACTGACAATCACTTGTTTTACTTACAGCGACAGCTTGGTTGAAGTTCAAGGGTTTTGGGTTCCCTCGGTTGCAGAGCATGCCGGCATCCATTTTTGGGTCCATCATCTCGATGGCCGACATGGCCTCGAACAGTCCAAACAAGTGACCATCATGTAGTAACTCACCTAATTTGAGGTCTGAAACGGAAAACTAAAATAAATGACATCTGACCAACTCTGCGTCTTATTATTATAATTTTTTATATTGTTTTATTAGAAAGGACCCAATATATTTAGATATTTAAGGTACAGGATAAGGAAGTACCATTTTGTGCAAATTTTGTTGTCTGCAAATGACAACTGAGCAAATTTTGCCACTAATATAAACAATAAATTTATTCCAATATATTTATTTATAATTGCTCTTGTTCATGCAATAGGAATGTGAGCAGGGTGGAAATAAGTTTAGTTGTATCAAATTTAGTGAAGCTATTATGAGGCACCAAAATTAGAACCATAGTTTAATTCAGTAGCCCTAATAACTTGTACCTTGAATATGTTTGAAGAAATCCGAGGTTATGTCGACCCAATTATAGATGACCTCCGGTGTGGCCCCCAAAGACTCCATGGTCCTGTGGTTGTCCAAAATTTGTAAGATTAGTTAGATACTTATTTAGTATAAAATATAAGGAGTAGAAATATCTCATTCTAAAGCAATATGGGTAAGTCAATACAGATCAGAAACATCTAAATCACATTATAATAATAAACTAGCTGAGCCCGCGACTTCGTCCGCGTGGAATTTAACTTAACAAAAAATCCCGCTCCCGCGTTCTAAGCCCGCGTGACAGGAACCATTTTTAAAAATTTTGGTTTTTTGTAAAATAAATGTAGCCTAAGTTACTGCTTATAACATCAGCTATCTACCAGTGAAAGTCCCGTCAAAATCGGTCCACCCGTTTCGGAGATACTCTTTGATTTCAAGTGTTTTTATTTTTTTACGTGGTACCCTAATTGTTTTTCTAAAATTAAAGTAGCCTAAGTTACTCCCTATAATATCAGCTATCTGCCAGTGAAAGTCCCGTCAAAATCGGTCCAGCCGTTTCGGAGATTACCCGGAACAAACACACAGACAGACAAAAATTGTTTAAATCGCATTTTTGCTATAGGTGTTGTATGTAGTTTGATATGCAGTTAGTGAAAAGGTGTTATTTTGATATTACAAACAGACACTCCAATTTTATTTATTTGTATAGATTAAGAAAAGCAAGGGACTTAAACCTTTCTAAGTTGACAATTCTTTTGAATGCTCCAGATTGATGGCTGCATTGTTATTAGTTAAGTATTGCAATGCCAAAATAAGTGTTAAATAGTAAACATCAAAAACATGCAGCATCATTTAATAATAATATATAGATAGACAGACCTGCCACTCACATGAGGTGTACTTATCTAGGTACCTTACCTATTGACTTTATACCCACATCCCATGCAATGGATACTTACCCAAGAATATATCCGGCTCACATAAGGGTCTATATTGGGTACAGTAATGGCTACCTTAACTATTTAACATAATAAGAACATAATGAAGACCAACAAAACGAACATGAACGAATAAAATGAAAGTTAAAAGCCGGTGCATATTGGCAACTACATAAGTAGGTATTGTTGAATGGCACAATAAACGACATGCACATAACACCAAAAGCAACCGCGGTAGCTTACGCCCACAACAGGAATCAATAACATAATTAATTTATATCAAAACACATCCGAAGTTACCGATTACTAACCCATCACCATCATAATAACCATCATCGTTGGCTGTGTTATCACCCATTACAGCGGTGCACTATTAGGCCTGCGCATGTAAAGATAAGAAATTTACCATTAATTCCTTAATATCCTTCCTTACTATGCATTTATGATAGGAATTTCAATTAAAAGCCCTTGATTTTCTGCACACGCCTCACCTTTGAATTTTTTATCATAAAATCAGTCAGCTGCACAGATTAGAGATATATGGCAGCTGTCAAACAAACAAATTGTCAATGTTCAAGTTTTATTGTCAAAGTAGTGTCTATGGTCATAGTATTAGGGATTTGCATACACAGGAACTCCATTATAAAATTATTAGTTACTAGTCGATTATGAAATCGTTTAATTCTCATGATGATTTTGTATAGTCTAGCTGCTAGCAATTCTTAGGATTAATGCTACATTACTTATTATTTAATAAAAAAAAGATTTCATAATAACATTAGATATATTTAATTGTATTGTTAAATAATTGGTTATACACAGATTCGGTTGTCAAACTAGCATTTTCTGTAACAGGGTCGTAGACGTCACTATCTAATTGGACCGGTTCTGTGTCAGTGGATTCAGCCACGGTAGACTGTGTTTGATTGATGCTGCTGCCTGGTTTGGATAAACCAACGCCTCCACTTACTCCTGTACCCATATCCATACAATCGAAGTGAAGAATCTGCAAAGATAACAAGAATTAGGAAGCAAAGCAATACAAATGACCTGCTTCATTTATTCTGGAGACACAATTAGAGACAAGAAGCCACGCTTTTTTTTTGTTTTCAATAATCGCCTAAATCGACTATAAATTCTGGCTGTCCCAAAAAGTAGAGCTCTCATCTATTATACTTTTTGTCTCTTGCGCTTTGCATTAAGCCGGTGCCAATGCTAATAAAACATCAACTTTCAGAAATAACTTACTAGTACTGGTGCTTTATCAATTCTGGTGTCCCAGTCCATGCAGACATGCAACTTTTGCAGATCAACGGTGATGTCGAAGAGTCTGATGCACATATCCACTAAATTCGGAGGCAGATACGGTACCGGAATGGGCACGCAGAATGGCGGGGGATTCTTGGCTGCAAATGGAAAAAAATATAGTCGATGTCTACATAGATCTATTAATTAATATAAGTACAAAAAGTATGGGAGCACCTATATTTCATAAATTAGTTATTTATCTATACCACGGGAACCAACTTTTCTTAGGATAAAAATTACCTAATGGATTTTTAAATGTTTATTCTAGAGATCCATCTAAGACATCACAGACAGGAAATTATATCTAATAAAAAAAATTCAGCAACATCAATAAACCTGAGTCTTCTAAAAAATCTTAAAATAACCAGGGACCTTATAATTTCCTTTCTTTCAGTAATAGGTACTCACAGGAAAAAGTATATTTAAATGAAGTACGTAAACTGTACTTACCTGAATAAGATCTGTGGAAAATTCTGTCGTCGTTCATCTTCACCTCCATATCCAATAGCGACTCCACAGGATCGAATGTTAGCACCGCGCATGCTATAACAAAACGTAAAGGTCACACAAGTAAGACTAATCACAGTTGCATTGAACCCTTGTTTAACACCTTAGAAAAAAATATGACAATAGAATAGGAAGCAAAAAACACTCCCGTCAAGTTATATGCGAAGAAATGCATTTAGATCTTTTTCACACAGCCAATGTGTGCTGAACAGACCAGCCAAACCTTTTCCCAAAATATATTTGGACTGGCTTTCAAGATAAACTGTATGAAAGATTCGAAAATACTTCTCTTATCGAAGTTGAACGCCTGTATCCTCATGCCGGAGCAGCAGGTGCACTGCAGACCCTCGCATTCGCAGCGGCCGCCCTGGAACGGCAGCCGCAGCCGCCAGCCCGGCATGTACCATGGACGAGGCATCATACGCCTTATTGTCTGAAAAAAAAATTAAAATGTAGAAAACCCCCGATGCGACGTCTTTTTAAAACTACAAAAGAGCTGATAATTTTCAAACGGCTGAACCGATTTTCATGAAACATAGCTAAGAACACTCTCGATCAGAAAACCGGTTGAAATCGGTTCATCCACTTGGCTACGATGCCACAGACAGACACACAGATGCACAAATACACATGTTATTCCCTTATTTTTATCGGGGTTAATAAAACCAAGAAGTTAGAGGTTTAGAGGTACCTGCAATAGTTGAGAACATAACTGTGGTTTCAGAATTGCATTTTGTTCGTTTATAAGGAATTTAGGGAGGTCATTACTGTGGTCACATAAAAACTTATTTCTACTTTTTATACCCAATACTTAATAAATATTTTGTTAAATTCATACCCCTACCTAAGTATAAAACTACGTTTGCTGTTGCAAAAATTGGCTCATGAAGTGGAGTAGGTATTAGTAGTAGAACCACGCAATCCAAAATTGAATAAGTGAGTACACCTTACTTACCTCATTTGTGTCTAAGTCGTAATAAATTGAGAAATCCGATACGTCCATCGCATTGTCAGCTTTATTGAAGTTGAAGAAGTGTCTCTTCTGCTTGGAGGCATTTCCTAAAACACAGGTATTACACGGTAATAAAACTCTAAACAGAAAACGCACGCATTGGCACACCTCAATGTATAATAGCATCACCAATACATTATTGTGAATAATCATAAGTACTATCTAAAAGGACATCATCCACTTTATGGTACTTACGTCACGTAAGCCTAAGCACATGAAACATAAATAACATAACTCACCAGAACTAACCAGAAACCCAAAAACGAATATCACAAACGCCAAAATCGATTTAAATTTCATATCGATGGAGTTCGTTCAACCTGACCGATCAACACCTGACTCTAGGGACAACAAACAAATGATCGATTCGATACCCTACGACACTCGTAAAGTTAGATATTTGTATGCAAGGTATGCTTTAACGCGACTGTGTTGCGGTACTTTCTAGAGAGAAACTCCGGCGCATCGGTACAGACGCACCACCACTGATCCAATGCTCGTTAACAAATTTCACAGCAATATTTTCACGCATATGACAAAAGAATCTGGGGGTAAAATTACTTTATGAGACCGGTTAAATCATTTACTTTCACTCTAGGAACTATTAACTCCTTGCATTTCCGGAGCATCGTTTACTTATAGTAGGATATCGTCCTAGAGTATGACCTGTTTTTTTCTAACATTAGGGACACTACTTACACAAAAAATGTGTAATCCCTGATGTGTGATGATTTCTAACAAACAGACGAAATAAACCGTCACGTCATTGCCAAACAAACAAAAGAAACTACGTTGAAATTTATTCATCCGTTTTGAAGCTATACCTACAAATAAAATACTTCAAACTCTCTCTTTGCGTTGCATAAATTATTCCAAATCAGTAAGAAATAAATAATAGAACACAATTCATAACATAAGACCACTTTAATAAATAAAATAAATTACAATCTTAATTAATTCATGTACAGTCATCAGCAACAATTATAACAACAGTTAATTATTATCACCGATCAAACAATTCATCTAGCAGTGATCTGACTACATTCTCGTCGTAATCTTCTATGTCATCCTCTCCTGAGTCTATGACAGCGTCCACGCCTCCCTGAGGGTTCGGGATGGGCAAACCACCATTGTCATAAGGCTTCACCATTGCAATGCCATTGGCTCCCATTCTGACAAAAAAACAGATGAAATTTTTATGAGTGGTTCAGATTTACCGAAATGCTAGCTAGTCTTATATACAAAGTTCTCGTGTCACAATGTTAGTTACTATACTCCTACGAAACGGCTTCACCGATTTTTATGAAATTTTATATGCATATTTTATATGCACATAAAAGACAGAACAACTTCTCTCGGGTCAGCTAGTATCTAATAAAATCAAATGTAGTTCTGAATCAAGATAGCAATACATAGTTTACAATACTTTGGTTGATTGGTGATACTCAGACACTGGCACTTTATATGTAGGAATATTTGAACCATAAGATGAATAGTTGATTGTTATTGAATCCTTAGATGGTGAACTTTCTTAATAATGCAAATAATAAGCCGTAAAAATAACCATGTTGCTACTAATAACACTTTCTGCAACCTTCGACCTCGTCGATTCCGAAAAATATCAGTGACCTCTGACATCATTTTGCATCTTTGTTTTAAAATCAGCTGTTAAAAAGAATAAATCACACAAACCTGAGGCAATCAAAGGCGAAATTAAAAAGTTCGAACGACCTCCACTGTCCCGACATCGCCAGACAGAAGTGAAAGTTCCTTCCAGGGAACATAACGTTGTAAAATTTTGCACACACTTTCAAGTTATTTATTCTTGGCGGACTTATGCATATTGGTCTCGGGTTTTTTCCTAAAAATAAAAAAGTCATAATTAACTTACATATTTGTTTAATTACCCATCGATTAGTAAAGACGGGTTCCAGGGCAAAGCTTTGTTAACATAAATAATGTATTATCATTATAGCGAGATCTCTTTTTGCATGCTATTTATATCTACTTACAATTTAATTAAGTATAACGAACTCTCCGTGACAAGTTCCAAATGAAATGCAAAACTCTTGATGTTAGATTAACAAAGCCGAATATATGATTAGTAATACTCTTAATCAACTCACCCGAAACAGAATTTTCATAAAGTATTCTATCATTCAATGACATCGCCACATCGAACGCGAAGTCTCCCGGATGATAAGTCACTCGCATGCACGCTTTCTGCCTCAGCAGATCCAAAAAGTAGCCGGTGCAGCATTTGCAGACCCCTTTATCACACACACATCTCCGTCCAGACGTCGTGGATGACGTTGTATTCTGTGTCCCCACACTCTGCCTCGCCATTGGCAATGATGAAGAATTCCGCAACCTATCTATTAGTATCAAAAAATTGTCGGGCACATCCTTATTCGATAACATACTCTCCACTGCAGTGTTGTTTACATTGTATTGTGCTGGAAACAATTAGTCTACTTAATATACATACATTTAATAAAAATAGGTAGGAACCTTTGAAAAAAGGCTACATCTACACAATTGGTATTTAACTACTTACCTCCTTGCGTATTTCGCAGGCAAAGAATAATAATTGAAAAAAACACTGCGCGCAACATTTTCCTTAACGCAAATCTGTGCGTGCGCCTATCGTCTGCACAACTCGGACACTCCATTCACATGCACGGAATCAAAACCGGTTCAACAGCAGCAGAGAAAGATCAGTTTATCTCTTTATCAACACACTTTCACAATTATTAACCTTGAGTAAATGAAAAATGGTCGAGATAAAAAAAACTTATAAATATTTTTATTGGAAATATTTTTGGAAAGAAATAAATTATCTGAAATGTTATTTACAATTGAACAATAAATTCGAACATTAAATTCGCTAATCAAGCTCCATCAAGAAAGTCCCCGAGCGCGTCACCGATGGCGTCAAAAGGTCCTCCATCACTGGAACCGCCTCCACCGAAGAGGCCCGACCCACCAAATACAGTACTAGCAGCATCTTCTATGAAGCTCCCACCATCGCTGTTGCTGCTACCGAAGAGATTGACTGGCTTCGGTCCGGACGACACTGGCTTTGGTTTCAAGCCAGTCTGCAAGCCTGATGATCCGAGGCTAAAATATATTATGATTAATTTTATTTTATTTTTAACTTTCACTTCTTAGCATAAATTATTTATTTTCTTACCTAAAGCATCTGAATGATGCCGAATAAATAGGGAAACCGGCGATGTCTGCGTTGATATCAAGACACGCGTGAGCATTCCTGTTTCTGATTCTTATGTTCGATATTTCGGCGCAGACTTGAACGAAGGGTGCTCGTCTAGGATTGAAGCATATCGGCGGTGGGTCGCTGGCTGAAACACCTATCTATTAGTACATTTGTTAAGGCCTATTGTTTAAAACATCACTCAGGAATTCCTCCCTTATTTGCTGATTTGTATTCATAGCGAACATGTTCGTACAGAAGGTTGCAAACTTTCTATCTAGAAACCTTAACTTTCGATTTTTTAATTCTCACCTGAAACTCGCCGCCGTACTACTGTATTATTGTTGACACTCATCCTAACATCGAACACGAAATCTTCAGGAACGAATGTGATGTTGCCGCATGCTTTCATTCTTATTCTCTCTAAAATTGTACCGGTGCAGCATCCACATTGTCTATTGCGGCAGGAACAAGGGAATCTTATGACTTGACCTTGCACTTCTTCGTCTTGAGGAGGAGTTATTTCTTCGTCTTGTATAATCGGATCTTCTGCGACTGGTGGTTTCAGCGTACTACTTACAACTGGCACTTCATCTTGCAACACTTCAGTGGCATCAGTATTAACAACAGATTCTTCTATCGCGGCTTCTGTTACTGCATCATATATTTCTTCATCAGAATCTATTTCATTGTCTTCACCCTGAACGTTAATAGGCAATGTAATTGTAACAGGCGATTTCAGTACTGGAGTAGGTTGTAACGCCTTATTCCACACCGCCTGTGGTACTTTGAAATTAATTATTTTATAGGCTTTATCACCTGCAGAGGAATAAATATTTATTATTATTTTTACTTGTAATTAAATTATAAAATAAATATCATCACTAATCACTTACCAAGTCCCGTATGAAAGGTGAGTATGATGAATAATAAATAAGAATGTTTAATTGAAGGGCCCATTTTTATGTCACTATATTTCTTGAACACTGTGCTCGACTGTCCAATACAAATTGTAGGCGTAGCAAGTTACCGACTGTATTTAACTGTCGTCCACTAAACAACTGCTTATTTAAGGTGAACAGTCATTGATAGAAACAAGTTTTAAATTTTAATGTCTGACGGTAGGCAGCGAGCGGAGAAAGTTGAAACTTAATAATATGATCGGTGCCTGCTTTCAATGTTAAAAACGTGAGATGCATTGATAAATAATAGCTTGTTATATATCAATGATAGATTACATGCAACATTGCGAAATAAATCGTAACAGTTTCAGTACGGTATTCCTACGTATAGGAAGAAATGTAGATATAATACTAATATCAATACCTAACTTTCATTACGTACCTATTCCTATTTAAATTTAGTTCTAAAAATATTCGTAGTTACTTACTTCATATAAGTTACTTACATAACTGTTAGTCTTTGTTGTTATATTTAAGATTATTTAAGTATCTCTCTCACTCTTTTTATGTGAATTTGATACCCACTTAAGTTGACTAGATACTTTATTACTTGCATTTTGTTTCGGAATTGTGTTTAGTAAATAAAAAAACATGTTTCGTTTAAAATTGTTTACTGCTCATTTATGCAAAATAAATAATCTCATACAAAATGTACTATTTACAACACGCGCACAATAATTAATAAGAACATACAATTAGTGACAAATAAATAAGTACTAAGGCTAAATAAAACTACTTTGACTATGACGTCACAGTTATGACCATTCACCGCGCATCATTTTGTTCTGCCTTCTTCTGTCCTTTTTATTGGTCTTGCCAGATTTCCTCATCATCATCATGCCTTCTCCGATGTTATCAAGCAGCTCATCGTATTCGTCGCTATCTTTGTTTCCGTCTCGTATCTTTTGCTCTTTATTTTTATTTTGTCTTTTGTGTCTTCCAAATATTCCCAACTCAGTTCCTAAACTTTCACCTATCTGTGTGAGACCGAGCACGTCCAAGTCTTCTAAGTTAAACCGATTGTTATTTCTCTTAGGCAAAGTGAGACCTTCGTAGTAATTGTTTGGAATGGGATTGAAGTTGTGTAGATGAGCGCGGCTTTCTTCTGCAGATAAGTTTTCTTTCTCGGACATACTTTCAGTAGAATGTGAGTCTAGGTTCTGTACAATTTGAATCATGTCATCGTGAACAGGTTCCTCATCTTCCACAGAAGTTGCGAAAGGAATAGTTGATGGTGCTTTAGGTGTAATTGTTTGCACCTTTTCATAGTTAGTCTGTTCTTCTGTGTGCTGTGTCTTCATAACAGAATCTTTAGGTTCATTTGAAAGCATAGGAGTGACAGGCATTGCGGATAACTGTCCAGTGATATGCGCTAGAGACATCTCTATACCAGGATCTTCAAAATCAGTTACGCTTTTTGGAGTCGTTGCTGGTAGTACAGGAATTTCATCAAATATCTTCTCATTTAATGCGATTTGTTCCTGTGATGTTGTTTGAATTGCGGGTATAACTGGTACTGTCACTGGTCTTACTGTAGTAGTTGTTGTAGTGAGAATTGATGTTGTAGTTTTTTCAGTGGTGCTAGGTCTTCTGGTTGGTCTCCGATTGGGCCTTCTAGTAGGTCGCCTTCCCGGCGCAGGTCGGATTTTTGGTGTGGTACTCCTAGTCGGGCGTGGTGTGGTTGTTCTAGTACTAGGTCTCCTCGTCGGCCGTCGTGAAGGTCTGGGCCGTTTGGTAGTCGTTGTTGTTGAGGGAGAAGTAAGTGGCGCTTGTTTTTTCTTATTCTTGTTCGATTTCTTTCCACCTGACGAACCAAACAGGTCTCCCAATAAGTCTTCTCCTAAAAGACTGAATCCTGTGTAATCCGCGGTATCAACATCGTTTACGGCATCAATTGTACCTGAAATATAAATATTTATTTCATTAATAAAGGCTCCGATGGTTGCATGTTGTTGTTAATTCATTAATGTTTTATTTATAACTAAAATAACCATAAGTTTTCTCTCACCGTCATCGTCATCATCGTCGTCATCATCTTCCTCTTCATCACCGAGCCCGAAATCGTCATCATCATCGTCGTCATAGTCGTCATCATCATCATCATCAACTTTCTCATCTTGAGGGACTAATGGTAGCGGGTCAGCAGGCTCCGACGTGACTCCTCGAGGGCCAAACTTGAAGCATGACACTCTGACAGCTGCCTCGACGGTGCTCTTTGATTGGAGCTCTAAACCAAGGCATGCTCTGAACTCTTCGCCTGCTCGCGCTATGTTGTACACTCGCCCGCAAAATTTGGACACACCACCTGGGAGTGGCATGCATACTGGACTTGCCTTGCGACCTGGCAAAAGTAATTACACTTTAGAATCAACACCATTACGTGATGCCAGTGAACATAATACGTATATTAGTCCACTTACTTGAAAGTGTCCGATTAGTGATGACCTTCTTTCCAAAACTCAAAGACACTGACATCTTGTCACCACTGAGATACATCAATGATGCGCATCCTGAAAAAAAAAATAGAATAAAATAAAGTTTAGAAATAATAAATCAGCTCTCTGCTAAGGACATTCAGACTCAGTAGACAGTGGAGAGGCTGGTCCAGGTGCCCTAAGAAACCACGAAATAAAAATAGTTAAAAGTTGCTGTTTGTTTACACGAATACTGCCTTCGACTCATGCTCAAAAGTAATAAGTACCAAAAAAGACGTAATATTATTTAGCAACTAGCTGAGCCCGCGACTTCGTCCGCGTGGAATTTTGATCCATTCTTAGGGGATGTCTACGTCATAGTAGCTTTATGCATGCAAAGTCTCAGCCCGATCGGTTTAGAATTGACAAAGTTTCATACAAACTTTCATCCCCTATTTTATCCCCTTGGGGGTAGAATTAATCAAAATCCTTTCTTAGCGGATGCCTACGTCATAACATCTACCTGCATGCCAAATTTCAGCCCGATCCGTCCAGTGATTTGGGCTGTGCGTTGATAGATCACTATGTCAGTCAGTCAGTCACCTTTGAGTTATATATATTTAGATGTCGATTGACGTGATTGCAGGCCTACATTCTTAGATAAATCCTGTATGCTATGACTCAGATGTATCGTGAACATTATTGACAAGTCAGAACTTGTTTTAATTTCAATTGCACCCCCAGTTTGAATCTTCTAGGGATTTCATGGATACTCGTTATTACACTTGAATCCCCAAAAGCCTCTAAGGGTTCACAGATAATATTCAACAGTCACCCATTTCTGACTATTCATCATCCTCAATAATGTCCTCCTTCAATTTGTTACCTGGTCCGTTTAGTTCGACGACGGGCAGTTTGAAGTCCCTGCAGCAGTTGCAGTAGGCTTCCACGCACTTGCAGTATTTATTGATGGAGTTCTCATCTGCGGGCTTGTCGTCATTGTCTCTATTCTGAATTCCCTTTCTCGCGTTGTTCTTGTGTTTCTCTAGAATGAAAATATTTTGTTAAGATTGATCTTACCGGATTTCATAAAAAGTTATCTTCAACATAATGTTGAGTAGTTTTTTGGAACTAAAGTCTTGAATCTGCTCTATTTACTATACTTTGTATTAATCCAAATTATTTGGTAATTAGTTGGTTTCGAAATTCAGATAAGAACTTTATTATTTCGTGATAATATTTTTTATGTATTATTGAAGTTAAATAAAATATATGTGCATTGACCTAAAAAATACTGTTAGATATTGTAGCCCTTGATTTGCAGTGACAAAACATTCACGGAAACATATTGCTGTCTCTATTTTTTGTGGTCATAAAATAGAGACAACAACATGTTTCAGTAAACATAAATTTCATCGCGTGTTCGGATTTCAGTTTTCATCAACATTATTCAATTTAGTCGTATAATAAACACGTGAATTAATGCTTTGAACCAATATCTAGTAGATGGAATTAACAAAAAAAAACAGTGTAAATTCTTTTAATCAAAATACCAACACATTAAGTAATAACTCCAAAGTAGCATATGAAATATGTCTGCTAAAACATACCTATGTTAAAAAAACTGAATGAACACGCCACTTGAATTCCATGAAAGAATTTCAGTACAAAAAGTAAACCACTGTCTTCGTGACTTTCACGTTTTTTTAAGGATACTTTGTGCAAGGTTTAATTGTTGAATCAATTAATTTGCAATGCGATACTCACTGACACTCTTTGATGCGGCGAACGCCAGGAGTATGAATATCAGCAAGAGCTCGAAAACCAGGGAGAGCTTCATTTTGAAGGCTCGGTCCCTGCCTGAAAAGGATATTACAATATTCATGTTCATCTATACCATACCTTATACATTAATCGTAAGTAAATCGCACATAGAATACGAGTTTGAAAACTTTATCCAGTTTGTATTCATGTATCATGAAATGCTTGTTATATTAAATTTGCATCATTACGCATTTTATCACCACAATTAAGATAACAATAACAAGTAAAGTGTTATGAGAATGCATAATAAACTATTCGAGTATATTTATACTGTATTAAAAATACATCATGAGAAAATACAGTAGCGCGTTGAGATCTATTCCTTTGCGGGTCATTTTATACAGCTATCGAATACATGCGTGCATTTTTTTCCTGCGCATTCGCATTGACTGTAATTAAATTACTTAATAAAATAAATTTTCTATCCTAGAATTTAGTTTGCCTAATAAAACATTCAAATAAATAGACAACGTAGCTTTTGAACTCACCTCTTCGATAGAACTTTCTACTCAAAAAATAATGTTCTTATTTATGATGAAATAATATCTTCAGTACTCCGTTATGTTATAAAAACACACCTCCGTTCACGTTCTAATAACTAAATATAATTATTACTTTTCACACCGAATGGATCTAAAAACGCAGACGACACCGTTGTTGCGGCAGCACTGATTTGTTGCGGGTTCCAAGTCGCGCCCAGAGAAATGTGAAGTGACGTAGAACAGGAGGTGAGAAAGGAGAACATTCGGTCGGACCTCTCTCTCACTTACGACCGAACCGTGAAGGATGGGTGAAAGCATTGAGACAGTTGGTCGAGTATGTGGAATTCAATGTCAAGTCGGAGCATCACATACCTCCGTGCCTAATAGGAAATGATAGGTAGTTAGCGGAAAGCTTTTAGGAGTGTGAAAATCGCTAGCAACGTTGTTATTGCGGATGTTAGACATTATGCATTTGGATTTGATTTTATTGTGACACATCGATCCACTCACGACCAAATACATTTTGTTTCATTAATCAAAACATATTTGTTTTCATTTAGGTACTATCATGGTTGGCTGAAGCCTTATTTGTAATAATGACGCTTTTTGTCGGAACACGAGAAGCAACTTCCATTAAATTCGTTTCTCTTCTCCGTAAGTTCTAGAACCATACATGGTGCGTTGATCTCGGATATAGAATTGCCACTGTGGATTGGCATGGGACTAATAAATATGGTAGCTTAAAATTTATCGATAATAAATGTATGTTAGTATCAAACCTTTTTTATAGTTAATAATATTCAGGAAAGGTTATTTGGTTTTAGATGGCGAAATACACGTGGTATGTATTGATGAGTATAAAACTAGATGCGTTTTAAATATTCAGGTACTGAGCTAGAATAGTAAACACTAAATTATCATAAGAGGCTACGAAAGAAAGATGTCAGGGACCACGTGTTTAATATCTATACTTCTGTGGTAGTTGAAAGGGCTAACATAGCTTATTAAAAGATAATCTCACAGCGGTAGTAATCTGAGAAAAAAAAGAACAAACGCCAATTCTCGTCAACCCCGCTACGGACAGGTCTGGTCAGTTACCACAGTGGTATCTCGTGGTCGCTTATGCCATGGTTACTTTCACGCGGAGAAAGTGCTGGTGTCCAATTCTGACTCTTGTTATTATCCGCTTGTGTGTGGGCCCATTAACACACCTTTAGGCGTTCGTTAGCGGATGTTCTCAAAACGTTTTGTAATCTCTATAACAACAAGCAATCGAGTTACTTTCTTTGTTATGATTATATAAGGCCTTATTTTAATATTCACGATGTTTTGCTTAGCAGCTTTGTAAGCGCTTAAGATGATGTAAGTACAAGAATAAATATCGGATGGGTTTCTTTCTAACAGCTGACCTTTGATTAAATCACTCGCTACGTTTTTTTATGTCATAGATACACAACTTTACAATGGAATGTTATAAAACAAAGGTAGATGTAATAATTTCCGTGCTAAATAAATAAGAGGAAAGTTAGCGAACAATGTTGTCATGAGGAAAATAGGCGAACCAATCCCTACAAACGGTATGTGACACCAATAGAGATTCCTTATCCCTAATTGTAATAGACACATAAAGTTCTATCACGTAACGCATTCTGCGTCGGGTCCAATGACCTAGATGTGGGGCAGTGGCGCGCTCATAGAACACTTGATGCTCGTCTCGGGCGCCAGACACGCAAAGTGCAGCTTTCTATGGAGACAAGCTTGATGCGTTTATGACGTCATCTTAAGTTCTAGAGAAATCTTGGATGTGCATATGGACAAAGGCATCCTGTAATCTTTTTGTTCTAGCGGTTGCAATCGTGGTGCAAGATGCAAACCTATGTAGAGAGCCCAAGGTTCATTCTCCCGGTCCTAAAGCAAGTTTAAAAAATTATACTTAAGGAAACGGCAACACATTGGCCCGGTACAAAGAAAATACTCATTCGTTTTGGGACTAATACCATCGGTGCAATGTGGATGTAAATATGTGTGCATACCCTTAGGGAAATACAAACGTGATAATTTGAGTTACGCTATAAAAAGTTACTGCCAAGCTTTCCCGTAATTAAAAGCATTATTCCAATACCTTTAAAATGGTTTCTCTCTTCACATTAAATCAACAATAACCTGGGAGAAAGTTACCTTAACAAGTTTTCAACGTGTCCCCATACGTTAACCGTCAATCTTAAACTTTGATTATCGTCATTTTTCGAAATTCAAAACAAATAGACTCAACAAGCCGCTTTCTCAATGCATCGCACTGATGCATGTAATTATTATTACCGCGTTATGCTTTATTTAAATTTCACCTTCTATTGTGAGCGAGGTGAAACGGCCGCTGCGAGATCTGAGGAAAGGAGCAGTGTCGGACTGACGGTGGCCACGGTCGGCTCTTCCTAGCTCAGCACACGCGGCGACGCATACCGCAAACCGAGATATAAAATTAAAATTATTCGATTTTTCATTCGATTAAATATCGATACGTGACAGTGACGGGTGATCGATATGTCGGTCAAAGTGACGCTTTCTTTGCTGCTCGCTGTACTAGCTGTGGGCCACTGCGCTAACATTTTAGGTGAGTAGGTACTATGTGTTATTGGTGAACGCGCTTGGTTAGAAAGTACGCTGATTGAGTACCGATTAAATAAAGCGTAATTGACGGACGCCTAATGCGGCAGGAAATAAAATATTGCCGCTTTGGCGGACGATATCTCATTTGAATATAAATAATACTTATAACTTAGTAAGAGCGTACCTTTTAAATTCAAAGAGAGTAAGTTGTGTTTATTTACATTCAATTTTCCCAGGTTACTGGATGGGTAAATTGCTTATTTGGGTCGCAGTATAATGTATACTTACTAGAGTGCTGTATTTTTTGGGATATCTATAAATTTTAGTTTGTTTATCTGACCAAAAACCAAAGTACCAAATCAGATGCGGAAATCAGAATATTTTCTATTTTACTTATGAAACCAGTTCCTGGAGGAAGTAGAGGCGATGTTATTAACACTATTAAAAAAACTCAAGAATGTAATGCAGAATTTATGAGCAGAAAAAAAGGCTTACACAAGTTACGATTCATTGGTCAGGTTATACAATGTTGAAAAAAGATGCGTGTTAATTACGCACTGGTAATTAACTGGTAGGTAAATCAGTAGCTCGATTTTTCATGGAAAAAGAGGTATTATGAAAGATACATGAATTATTTTTTCCTTTGACGGCATAAAACGGGAGTTCAAGGAAAGTTGCTTAAAGATATTTAGTCACGCTTATCTAGTTATAATTATAATGATAGATGACAGATAATGAAAAAAGTATGTCTGAATCCGGTAACTTATTTTCCAATTAGTTTTTAGTTTTTTCAATAAAATAATTTATAATAATAATTAAGCCCTTTTAACGTCCCACTCCTGGGCACGGGCCTCCCCTCAACACGAGGGGGATTCAGGCCATAATCCACCACGCTGGCCCAGCGCGGGTTGGCGGATTTCACATGTCTTTCGAAAATTGGTTAGATCTCCTAAGACATGCAGGTTTCCTCACGATGTTTTCCTTCACCGTAAGCTAGTGATAATCATATATAAATTATGATTCGCACATAGATTTTGAAAAATCCAGAGGTGCGAGCCGGGGTTTGAACCCAAGACTGGTGTTCGCAAGACGCGTGCTTTAACCAATCGGCTATCACAGCTTTTTTTTTTAAATAATATTTCTAAAAATACTTATTACCACTTATATATTTATACGTATAGGAAAGTTGTTTACGCAATAAATAGAAAATATATTACATAATACACCAAACAATACAAAGTGGCCATTGTTTCGTCTCTATTATTCCGACATTGAACCGTGACGGACGGCGGCGCACGCGTCGCCGAGTGAAAGTAGAAACTGCGCACGCGCAAAAATGACTGCACAGTATTCGGACGGAAAGCGTCAACGATTTGTATTACTGTCATCGGTCTTTGAGCAAAAAACATCGCAATTTGTAAAATTTTGCAAGATAGTAAGTATAACAATGTTGCAAAGTCTGGTACAAAATTTTGTAATTTAAATATGCCAGCATATAACTAGACTGTGCTAGCAGTAAAATATGAGCGCGTGAGTGAAATCAATCAAATACCTACTATGCAAATATTATACAAAATATTAGTATACTGATTTATTAATTACAAATGATTGATGGTTGTGTTTATTATTCAAACCAAATGGAATTTAGTAGTAGGCATATAGAGCCAATAGGACCAATGTAGAGACTGGCAAATATCTTCCAATAATAAATAAATAAATATCGCCAGACTGACACACCAACTGTATGGTCCCAAACTAAGCAGCCCTTGTACTGACGGTACCGTACAATAGGCCGGGGGCGATCCCAGTGACACTCAGACCAGGGCAAATTACGAAAAGGCCATTTCCGAAATTTGCCCCGGCGGGAATCGAACCCGCAACCAACATATGCCGTGAGCCGAGCGGTCTACGCTCAAACCACTGCACCAAACGGTTCTCAATGATATCGAATACTTCTCTATAAAGTGTACTTACTGTCTTCACAGATTTCTTCAATTGGGAGGACGGCAAGAAACTGATAGACATTCCTGAGCTCCGCGATGACCAACCGAACAGCAAATGTTTGTGTAAGGGGCCTGCTTGCGTCTGCTGCGTCGACTTCAACATCACCATCATTGATCTCGGAGGGCCAGGTAATCATGAATCTCCTTTTATTCGTATTGAATTGAATGGAATAGTGAGCTTTGACGTCATACGGCGGTTCGTTTTGATCCTTCTGACTTATGACCAAGATCTTTTGTATTTTCTTATAAGACTTAATTGTCTTTATTGTTTACCATTACCTTCAAATTAACATTGTGCTACTAAAGGATTCCAAACTGTAGTTTTTGAATTTTCAAATATATAACTATATTTATATAATACTTATTGAATTTATTTCACCGCAGGATGTGTCCACATGAAGTACTTGTCACCTGAAGAAGGGTTCTCCGTAAACGTGTCCTATGGGAAGAACACCATACACAGTTCCAAAATTCAAGGTAAAGTCTAACACACGAAAAAAAAAACCACCCTGATGTACAAATGGAATCTGTATGAAAAATAAAAATTATCATTTTAATTTCAATTGAAACTGTAAAAGTTGGTAAAAAAACAATTACAGCCGTATTACTTATCATCTACGGTGCAGAATTTTCGATTAGTCACCAGGAAGTGCTACTGAATCCAGAACTCAACAAGGGCTCTCCACATTTCTAAAGAAAGTCCCTTTCGCTTGCATTTGCAGCAGAAGTTTCTCGGGCAAAATTTAGAAAGTTGGATGCAATAGCCGGTCGGCTCGAGTGCAGTGCGATTCGATTTAGTGTCCCCTATTGAGGACTTATAACATACTAGCTGTGCCCACCGACTTCGTCCGCGTAGTATTTACCTGAGCAAAATTTTCGGGATTATTGGGATAAAAAGTTTCCTATGTATTAATCCCGGTTATAAACTATCTGTGTTCCAAATTTCATCCAAATCCGTTCAGTAGTTTTTGCGTGAAAGAGTAACAAACATACATCCAAACTCACAAACATTCGCATTTATAATATTATTAGGATCTTTTGTATCTATAGCTAGTTGGTTTCTCAACTATGGTCCAATTTATTTTCTTAAGTCATGTGAAACCTACCAATCCGTATATTGGGGCTGCATGGTGGGTGGATTATGGCTAATCCCCCTTGCATTGAGAGAAGGCTCGTGCCCAGGGGCAGAACATTCAAAAGGCTTATTAAATTAAATAAATATCGCCAGACTGACACACCAACTGAATGGTCCCAAACTAAACAACGCTTGTACTATGGGTACCGCACAATGGACTGGGGGCCATCCCAGTGATACCCAGACCTGGGCAGAATACGAAAAGGCCATTTCCGAAATTTTCCCCGGCAGGAATTGAACCCGCAACCACCATGTGCAGTGAGCCGAGCGGCCTACGCTCGAACCACTGCGCCAAAGCGGACGTCATCGGTATTATAAAATCATTTTTTATAATCTTTTACAGGTGCAAACCCACCACCTATCTGCCTGCAAGTGTTCAGCAAGTTTGCCCAGGTATGCGCCAAGTTCAATGACCTGGCGCCAACTGCGGATGGCTTGCGGGGATGCCTCCAGCTGGAACCGAGACTTCTTGGCGAGACTCAACTGGAGTTCCCCATTGGTTGCTTCAGGTCGACGCCAGGGGGAATGGAAATGGAGGACCCGCCTGCGCCCACTACTGAGGCGTAAGTAGAATAAAAAGATTTTTTTTTTTATTCGAGTATATGCACTTGTCAGATTTTCAAACTATGTACCTTGTACACGGTCAGCCTATATGTCCAGTAGCATATTGACATTTTAGTAAGGATCCCTAATTTTTTTGAAAATATATTATAGCCTATGTCACCCGGGGATAGTGTAGCTTCCCAACAGTGAAAGAATTTTTCAAATCGGTTCAGTAGTTTCGGAGCCTATTCATTACCATCAAACAAACAAAGTTTTCCTCTTTATAATATTAGTATGATAAGTATGATGAATTGGTTTTCTTTATTGTATTCGAAAAAACAACTGGCCGATTATAATAGTAAAACAGTCAGCTAAGGTACCTATAATACAATCCATCATATTTATTTATATAATGAAAGCGTTACACCTACTTATTCATGTCAACGTATCGCCTTGAACATTCATTATCAATTGATAAATTTAAATCCATCTAAATGCGGTATTAAGACCCAACACCGAATTTGATAACTGTCAATGGAAATATTTAACTAGATGATTTTATTTACAGGACCGCTGACGAAGATAGCACTGACGAGAGCAACAGTGGATTTGACGCTGAAGATTTTATCCTAGGCATTTACCAAACTGCCGAGAAAGGTGTAGCTTTCATTAACAGCCTGTTGGACCTTCCCAGCAAGCTCAACTCAACCACGACTGCATCTTCCACCGCAAACCCAGAGCCGGAAGAAACGACAGAAAATCAAAGAAGAGGTCCCAAGAACATGAAACACCCAAATCAACTGTGATAGCTTAGTACTGAGATAGATTAAATTGATAACACCCTAGGTAGTTTAGGTTGGCGTTATTTTTATGACTACCCATAAATCCTAGCCAGGCAAAACAATCTAGGTAGTTTAGCTTAGGTTGATGTTACAAATTCGCATTTCTTAGGTTATTATCCCAGCTTGACAGTGCTTTTAAAACAAACTGTATCCTATTTATTGCTTTAATATTTTAATTTGTGCCGATTAGATTTAATAAACATTTGAAATATATTGGTTCGGACGATTTCATTTCAACTTTATTCTAGTGAGAATGGCGGCGCGGCGTTTGTCTCCAATAAGTACACACCGGAAGTTCTGTGAAATAAAATAAGAATTAAAATGCATAAGTATTGTCATTAATTCGATGTAGTTTTGCAAATTTAAACCAAACCACACGTATTTCTGCAAACAAGAACCAATTAAAATACGACTTGGGCTGGGGACTTGGAACCCCGAACTATTAAAACGTTTAATCGAACAATTTCACTATGCTTTTTTGAAAACACTTATCAAAAAGTTCTTACCCAATCTTCGGCCTAAGTCCTCCCATCTGAAGTCTACCAGGAAGAACATCACACATGCTCAGAATAGCTGCAACGTAGTTCAAGCATTGTCTTCCTGTGAAGCCCCCGCTAGTGATGGACTCGGCGAAGTAGAAGAAGCTCCTCGCGTGGTCACACTCATTGGAGTTACAGCCCGGCATAGAGATACCACCATTGGGATAAAAGTCAACCTGGCCGAGGTCTGCCAAGTACCCGTTGATGCCATAGTTAGTATGGATGACTTCGGTGTAAAGACCGTCGTTAGGCGCGAAACGGTCGATGTGGTTCACCCAGCCAAGGAATGCGGGATCCAGGGCTGAAATAATCATATAAAGAAAAAAAAAAAACACATGTAAACAATACACAAAACATGAAAAAGGCTCAGCATGTGCTGGAGAAGAACGAGACTCCCCCAGCGCCGAGTTTCAGCCAAACCCGATAACTTATTATACAAAAATAACCGCTTTGCGTAGTGGTTCGAGCGTAAGCCGCTCGGCTCACTGCATCGTGGTTGCGGGTTGAATTCCCATCAAGGTAAACTTCGGAAATGGCCTTTTCATAATTTGCCCTGATATCTGTGTCACTGGGACCGCCCCCAGTCCATTGTACGGTACCCATATTACAAGTGTTTGCTTAATTTGGGAAATACAGTTGGTGTCTTAGTCTGGCGATATTAAAGTTAAATTTTTTTGGGAAAAAATCAAGGTAGTTATTTTGATGATAACAAATTTGGGTAGCTTTTAAAGCAATTCTCACCTGTAATATAAGCCACGTTGCCCTGAACATTTCTGCCTACGATACCGGCCTGGTGCCCACCGAATCCATGGCCCACTATGTGATACTGTTCTGGGATTGACGTCATCTCCTGGTTTATGAAGTTGATGAATGCAGCCACCGCTTGGCCAGACGCGATGGTATTGGCTATCACGGTCCTGTAGTTGATGGAGCTTGCGCCGGCGCTCCAATCCACGACAACCACGTTTACATCCTCAGCAGCAAGCAAGACTGGTGGACAATGTTTAAGTACACGCTAAATATTTTGACTAAATAAATAAAATGTTTACTGAATCTATATACAGGTTGAAACTAAAAGTGGGGAGGCCTCGGGGCTCCCTGACGTTTAGGCTGGTGCAGGTGCTGACAGGACATGGGTGTTTTGGTCGGTACCTGCACCGAATAGCCAGGAGGGAGCCCACCGCCGCGTGCCATGAGTGTGGCGCGGCGGAAGACACCGCGCAACACACCCTGGAAGAGTGTGTTGCGTGGGTCGAGCAGCGCCGCATTCTGGTTGCGGCGGTCGGAAGGGACCTCTCACTGCCGAGCATAGTTCTGTCTATGCTCGACAGTGAGGGGGCCTGGGAGGCGATGGCCTCTTTCTGCGAGGACGTGATGTCGCGGAAGGAGGCCGCGGAGCGGGCCAGGGAGGAAGACCCCCTGGCAGATCCGCTCCGGCGCAGACGTGTGGGGAGGAGAAGGAGGCGCTACGATCGCCTTCTTCCTCCCCACTAGCCGAAATCAGGTGGTGGGTCGGGGGACCTACTACCTATTGCACGATTTCGGCCGTCTGGGGGATGACTGGGGTGGTACCAGGTCGTCCCCCTTTTAGCGCCTGTGGCCCGGCAAGTCATTGCCGGGCCGTCCGCCGGGGCGTCTCGGAGCATTTCCCATGGTCCCGGGGCGCCCCTCTGCATGGTGGAGGGTGGTACACCGTTGGTTTTTAGTGGGTATACCTTCGGGGACTCCCACATACCCCTCTCGACTCCCCCGAGTTGGGAGGGGACCCATAAAGGGTTTTCCAACGAAAAAAAAAAAAAAAAAAAAAAAAAAAAAAAGGTTGAAACTAAAAGGCTATACTTTTTTTTCTAAACTTAACTTTGTATTTCTAAAACTATCAGCGCTGGAGGAAACTTGAAATCAAAAGGTGTTACAGGGATAGAGCTGTTGACAGATTTCATAAGTCTACAAAACCTTTAGTTCTTCAACTGTCCCACAAAGCCGATAGTTTTAGATTTTCAAAGTTAAGTTGCAAAAAAATAGTATACCCTTTCTGTTTCACCTAGTATATTAAATCTCGAGTCACAGTGTTAATAACCAAACTCCTCCGAAACGGCCTGACCGATTTTTGTGTATATTCCGTAGGTCTGGGTCTGGTCGTAACGTAAAGTATATTTCATACCTATATACATATAAATAATTTATACGGCAGAACAACGTTTGCCAGATCAGCTAGTAGGTATTACATAAATTATGTCAGGATTACTAACAAACCAGCGGTTGTCAACTTATAAGTTCAACAAATTTCTATATACTTGAAAGAGTTTACCTGGAATGAGTACAGTGTTGAAGTCAGATATAGCCGAGCCCATCCAGCCATGGATGAGAATGATGGTGCGCCTATCACTCCTGAAGTTACTGCTTTGCAATGTTGCAGCGTTATTTACTAACAGCGGCTGACTCACCGCAGGGTTGTCTCTGAAAATAAATAAATAAATATCGCCAAACTGACACACTAACTGTATGGTCCCAAACTAAGCAACGCTTGTACTATGGGTACCGAACAATGGACTGGAGGCGATCCCCGTGACATCCAGACATGGGCAAATTACGAAAAGGCAATTTCCGAAATTTGCCCCGGCGGAAATCGAACCCGCAAGCACCACGCGCAGTGAGCCGAGCGGCCTACGGTTGAACCACTATTTTGTAACTGTTTTCTCATTCTATATATTTGGTAGTAGTGACAGCTGGGTCTTGAGTTCGAACCCCGGTCGCACCTCTGGGTTTCTCGAAATCCATGTGCGAATCATTATTTATATATATGTTTATGATTAGAGCGTCAATAGCCTAGTGGTTAGAGGAGTCGTCCTCGTAGCTGAGAGGTTTCGGGTTCGATCCCCATCCTGGCCATTAAACTATTGACGTGAGCCCACTCCTAGCACAAGCATTAGCTAAGTTGGAGGGGCTAAAGGGAATACTAGTAATGTGATAAAAACACATTGATCTTTTTTTTTAAAAAAAAGATTATCACTACCTTGAGGTGAAGCAAATCATCTCTCTTAGAAAACCTAACCAATTTCCGAAAGACATGAGACAAACCGTGCTGAGCCAGCGTGCTGGATTACGGTCTGAATCCTCCTGTAGTGAGTGAGGTCCGTGCCCAGGAGTGGGACGTCAAAAGGGCTACATTATTATTATTATATAGGTCAGTAGTTTGGTCAGTCTCTGTAAGCATTTTGACAGCTGTAAAAACGAGATACACGCAAATACCTCTGTTAATACATACCTAGTTTGAAACCATAGTTGATGTATTAGTCTAGTAATATTACAAGTGATACAACCTGACAGATTTCAATCACGACAACCATTAATCACTGAGTCTAATAGATGAAGAAGAGCACACAATACCTTGTAAATAAATGGTACGCATTGGTACGAACTGGGTCAAATCTGGCTGCCTCAGCGGCGCTGTCTACAGTCATCCACAAATCGACCAAATGGTCTTTACCAGCAGAATCCGTCGCATACTGGTAGCGTGGGCCCGAGTCCAGCTCCTCAGGATTACTAAGAGGGCTTGGTAAAGCTGGAAATAAATAAATAAAATATAAATAAATATCGCCAGACTACCATATGAACGGTATGGCTCCACACGAAGCACTAGCCTTGGACAAAAATATTGATCAACTAGCTGAGCCCGCGACTTCGTCCGCGTGGAATTTAACTTAGTAAAAAAGCTCGCTCCCGCAGTCTGAGGCCGCACGACAGGACCCATTTTTTTCTAAAATAAAAGGAGCCTAAGTTACTGCTTATAAGACCAGCTATCTACCAGTGAAAGTCCCGTCAAAATCGGTCCAGCCGTTTCGGAGATACTCTTTGATTTCATGCGTTTATATTTTTTGATGCGTAACCCTAATTGTTTTCCTAAAATTAAAGTAGCCTTTTTTTTTACGGGGAGGAAATCTTCCAAAGATTCCCAGGCCTCTTGTGGGAAAGGCCTGGGGTATGTGGGGCTTATTTGTATAGATGTATAGATAAATATCGTTACGATAATTATTTTTTTTCTAGCTGTTCGTATGTTTGGTCTAACTTGTGAGGATCTTACACTGCGCTCTACGGCTCGTGATCCGCTTTCTAGAACCTTTCTGTCCCACCTACTGCCATACTCTACATTGACATAATAAGCTCCATAGCTTTCATATTAAGTACCTTGTTTCCAAAGCTTTTATATTACATTGTTCATCTGTTACAACCAGGTATAGTTATTTACTTCCGTGTTGAAAAATAATTTGACAGATACGTTTATACATATTTTTTTAATCCCCTGAAATTGATTGTGGAATAGTTGATTCCCTTTCGTGTTGGGGGAAGTGCCCAGTATCATCTTCTATTAGGTACATTGAGACCGAATACACAATTGACAAAATGTGTGTGTACTGGAGTATATCTACCCCTAGAGTGAATACCAGCGTAATCGTATTAATTTACTCACCCAAGCTGATTCCAATCACACACAAACAAATAAGAGATGTTGATTTGAACATGGCTGACTATGGAATGTATGGAAAAATAGTTAGAAGGCATTAATCATTAGGCATTAACATGGATTAACAACGGGCTCATTATCTGAAGCGTCATATTTCATTCGCTACAAACAAGTGTGTGGTTTTTGATAAAAAAATACCAGAAGGAAACCTTGAAAACTCTTGCATTTCCTGCTTTATTAATCCTTAATGCCATAATATGTTATAAGTGACCCAAGCATACAATTGAACCCAAAAAAAAAACACGAAAGAAAGATCTGACTGTATGCATTACTCAAGCATTATTTTTTTTAATTTGTAACTTCTACTCAATTTTCTGTTCGTTGAAATCTTTTCACAGTATAGTCTGTGCAACCTATTCTAGAATAAGAGATAAACAATTACAATAAAAAAACTGCAGTCTTTTTAAACAGAAACAAATCTTGCTAGTACTTTTAAAATTTACAAGTAGAGATAAAATGCGATTAGTGACGTGTTTAATAGCTGATTTTAATGCCGTGCATTATAATCCTATTAATCTGTTATTATTCATGATTGGACCAGTTTACAACACGAATGCAACCTCGTACGTTTGTACTGGGGCCAACTCTGTTAACCACTTGTATCTGGATCAACTCTCAGTCGACTGGACGTCGGTTTTTTACATTTTGCGAGTCAAAGGCAATTCGATTGAAATCCAAGCGAATAACATCCCCTGTACTAAAGTTGTCAGCACATCAAACGATCGACCGTTGAACGATACATCGATGGTAGAATGAGACAAGTCGATGTTGTTGACGGATTCTAGATAGAGCAACGTTCGATCGAATATCTATCGACTGTCCATCGATTGGTGTGGGAACACACTATCTTCCATGGCGCTGGTTAGGGATGTTGACGCTTTGTTTACTAGTACCGAAATTGGTTTTTCCTGAATGCGATACCAACTACTAAATTGACGTCACAAAATTAGATTACCATCAAGCTACCAAAATAATGCCCACAATCTGAAACTAATTACTGATTAAAAATATAGGATAACTTGATAACTGTAATGAATGGCACGCAATATTTACCACACCGAGTGGTAAATGTCTGAATAAGGAAAGTAAATCCATTTTATTCCGTAGGAACCTTTATCGGCATTTTATGGAAAAAAATCGTTTTATCCAGAAGGCCCTACCGTTACTGCACCGCACATCGGAGCGTACATTTGTAAGAAAACAAGTCGCCTGCGTCACCAGCCTTACGCACGTTCACTTCACTTCACTTCGCACTGGTCTGCGGGGCGACCAGTGCGAAGTGAAGTGAGATCGACATAACCCATCAATTTTGATGATCGTTGGTTCAAACTTATCGTAAACAAGCAAGCTAGTTGGAGCGAATATCAACTCTTGTTGATAAAGCCCAGCCAGACCGCCCGGCTCAAGTCAGCGATCACCCTAAGTCTTGCATAATTTACCATCACTGTGTTGGGTTATGGATGAACAAATAAAATTCTGGACCTATCTTTATTTTATCCGGTAAGGTAATATGGGTAGGTAATAAAAAAGCAATCATTTACTTAAGCATGCTATTATTATACACAGAATAAAGGATTTATTATCGTCTAGATTTAATGAAATTTCCCACTAAAATGCAGTATCGACAATCTTTAGGCACAAACTAACGGAAGCGCCCAATCGTAATCAGTAGACAGTTTTATTGTACAAGTTTAGTAATATCTACATCGGGATTACCGTTCCTAGAAGGGTGTAATTATTGATATTGATAATGATAATATAAAATGCGTTTGTTTACGGCTCTCGGTTCAGTTATTGTTCACAAGATGTACGCGTTATTCAAGTGCGTCCTAATCGCGTCCGTCGCTCTATCAGGTACATCACTTTATATCACACTAGCTGTGCCCACGACTTCGTCCGCGTAGTATTTAACTTAACAAAAATTTCGGGATAAAAGGTATCCTATGTGTTAATCCCGTTTATAAACTATCCGTGTTCCAAATTTCATCCAAATCGGTTCAGTAGTTTTTGCCTGAAAGAGTAACAAATATCCACACTCACAAACATTCGCATTTATAATATTAGTAGGATGCAGTTGTCACTTCTGTTGCATCCTACTAATATTATAAAAGCGAAAGTTTGTGAGTGTGGATGTATGTTTGTTACTCTTTCACGCAAAAACTACTGGACGGATTTGGATGAAATTTGGAACATAAATAGTTTATAACCTGGATTAACACATATAGTACTCTACGCGGACGAAGTCGCGGGCAAAAACTAGTCTTCTATACGTTCTTCCTTACGGATATCAACATGTCACTGTCCTCCGCCACTTGCCTCTACCGGATAATTTGAAATTGGAAGAGCCAAGCTGTAGCCACTTGACTACAGCTCCGATACGGGAGGCTGGCTCGTACAGGGTAGTACCAACTTCTCACAAAAGCGTAAAATAGCTGTTATAAGGTGAAGGCGCCTGTCTAGCCCGCGAAATTCAAAATTTTCGAGTATTTTCATAGTTTATACAAAATCTGAAAACATTTAAGACAAAATTTTGTGCTTTGCGACAAACGCAGTATGCAGTGCGTTGATTAATACATTTATTTTACTCTAAATATTATCACGGTGGATATGATACTAGTTAATCACTAAATATACATAAATTGCCAGATTATCTGGATAGCTGTCGTTCTTGTAATGTTTTAGAGTAAGTTAGATATATTAATAAATGCACTGCACACGGTCTTTGTCGCGAATTACAAAATGTGCTTTTTATTATTGTCAGATTTTGAAAAAAAACTAAAAAACCTCCAAAAATTTGAACTTCGCGAGCTAGATGGGCGCTTTAGCCATAACTGCGTTTCGTAAGAGGAATGCGATAGCCGAAACACTCTCCTTTAGGTTGGCAACGTGCGGGCAATGCCTTGGGTATTGCAAGCATCTATAGGCTACGGTAACTGCTTAACATCTGACAGGTAGTCCGCTTGTTTGCCGACTTTGTTATATATAAAAACAACCCGAGTTAAGCTGTTGACACCGTTTTCTTATTGTTGAAATAATTAATGAAGACATTCATTGACATGGTGTCTTAACTTACTTTTAGTCGCCATTGTCAGCGGACGTAGTCACATATAACTAAAGTTGAAAATTCTGAAAACCCCCGATGCGACGACTTTTAAAACTACAAAAGAGCTAATAATTTTCAAACGGCTGAACCGATTTTCATGAAACATAGCAGGACACTCTCGATCAGAATACCTATCTAACAAAAAAAACAAAATTGAAATCGGTTCATCCGCTTGGGCGCTACGATGCCACAGACAGACACACAGACCGATCACAGATACACATGTTAAACTTATAATACCCCTCTTTTTTGTCGGGGATTAAAAATAGGATGTAGGCATTAACCCATTATACGCGTACATAATAAAAATAGTAACATGATTTTTAGTTAAATTGTTCACTAGTCAGATCAATTTGACCTAACATCTTGATGGTAGTTGAACCGTAGACAATTGAAGTTAGACCAGTTATCAATTCAAATTAAATCATTCTTACCTAATTACTTTTGTTACCTTAATTATTAGGTAATACCATTTAAAAAATCTATACATACAAGATTAAAATAGATATTTTAGTTTCCAATGTGTTGAATGCATCCCATATCTATGGGAATACAATAAGTAGATAAATTCATAATTACACCAAATCTAATCTTAATCCACATCGTACGATACAATTATCAAATCCAAATATATTATTGTATCAAGATATGGCTACTGTATTTACTCAGAGTAATAAAAACACTTTATTTTTCAGCGTCGGCCTTCAGCTTGCGAGAACAGGATGTCGTCTTCCACTTTTACGACAAGTTGGTATATTATAATAATGAGGAAATGTTGGTATAAAGGCCAATGTTCAGCAATGGACATTAATGATTTCCAACCGATCTTCAATAAGCTGTAACAGTCTCTCTTCTGCAGCACTCAGCCTATACATTTTTGTCACCCGCTTTGTAAGGGAAGGAAGTGGTTAATTTTCTTCCGAGTACTCCTATTCGTCTTTTTTATTAAATTTGTGGGGATTCCAAAAAAGTTTGGCTTTTCCCAGGGGCTCGTAGAGGTTCAAACCTCTGCGTTATCGATTCTGGCTTGCAGGAGTAACTGTAGCGGGCCTAGTCCCGATTAAACTTATCCATCAGCGGACATGTTCCAGCTGACAGAAAAATGGAATAATATTTGTATACTTTTTACCGCACGGACTTAGAGTCCGTGCGGGCACAGAACCAATGATGGATGCTAGTAAATTCTTAAAAAAAATAGATGAAACGAACGAATCATTATTGCCGTGTAAAGCTATGACGCTGTAAACCTGTACACAGGGATAGCTGTACCACCGATGGCTGCATCAGCCAGCCCCTCCTGGCGAATGTAGTCTCCATCATGTCGTCATCGTTCTCCCTGGGCCGCCGCACCATCATCACCATCCACAGCAACGGGGAAGGCGTCTCTGGAAACTTCAACGCATTCGTTGTGCCCGGTAAGTTAGCTAACAGCTGGATTATTTTACTTTTTGTAGTCCCTCCATTAGAAACTCAGCACGTGAGAAATACCCGTCCATTCCAGCAAGAGATCCCGGAGCCTATTGACCTGCCAAGACCATTGGCGGATTCCATATCACCCAGTTTCTCTGCAAGAGAACTATATTAGTGAACTTCGCAAATCTTACGAAATATTTGTACATATTTTCAGCTCACTTGGCGGCTGAGGATGTGAACATCCTCGCCGTGGACTGGAGTCCCGGTTCTCACATGTACTCTGAAGGCCTCGGCAACGCGCCCCAGTGCGGAGAGATCATCGCCGAGTTCATCAACATCCTTGTGAGCCAGTTCGGCTACAACCCCAACCTGATCCGCATTGTCGGCGTCGGCCTCGGCGGCCACATCGCTGGTATCGCTGCTAGGAACGTCAATGGAGATATTCCTCATATTGTCGGTAAGTATATAAGGTCTGAAGTTATTGATACACAATATTTCTCATGATGCCTTAGTAAGTGCTAAGGCTGGTAGGCAAGGTTGGTAAAGCTGACGTACCTAGCACAAAAATAATACGACGTGTGACGGTATAAATCTTTTCTTTTGGTTTGTACAACTAGTTAATACTAGCCACTCGATTTAAAAGGTCAGCTGTTATAAAAACACGCTGTATTAGGGGTGAAAGAAAAACTTGTAAATTTATTTTAAGTATGTCAATAAAAGTTATCAGACCCCCATGTCAGAGGAATTCGCGGGCCGGGCCGTAAAGTGCCCGAATTGTAAAAACAATAATTTTAATGGTGTATTAGCGGATGAACCTATTATACACGACTATTCCCCTCATTGTGAGGAGAATCGCTCTATAGATCACCGTGCTAGTAGTAGTAATTACTCACGAACTGAGTGACAATCAATCAGCCATTTCCGGCTGATCCGATCTATCATCGTCTTCATCTTATCGGACCCCGTTAAGCGATTGAACGGTACCAACGTTTTTTTATCTTTGACTTGATAATTAATAGACATTCGAATGTGACCTGATACCTTGATACTTATAATCATCTAGTGTAGGCTAATAAAAGAGATCTAGGTACTAATAAAATCATTTAAAAAACTGTTACTGTACCGTAGTCGGTGTATTACTTACATGAATTATATTAACTGCCGTTAGATTGCGCTAGTAGTATTCATTAATGCTAAAATATAGTATAAAATTGGTTTTCTCTAACTTCGTATATTACTGTACTATTATTGTTATATTATTGTACTTATCTTAAAAGCTTATTAACACTGAATTTTCTCCTCTTTCATTAGACATCCTACTGGATAAGGGAGCAAAAACAACAGTACCCTCAAATTTTTGGACGTAAGTCCTGTTAATTTGGACCTGGACCATAATAACATATATATTTAACGTCAATCATTAAAATCGGATGGGCAGTTTAGGCGCTAAAGTGGAACATTAAAATGACTAGGAAAAATATATCCAAGAAAAAAAGCTTTTCAAATGTATCGGTGTTGGATAATTTAATGAGTTCTATAAAATACAAGGCTAAAATCACCTTTCAGCTATTGACCCCTCATTCTTCGGCTGGACCCACCACCCCGACATCCTGAACGCCGACGACGCCGATGTCGTCGAGGTCCTCCACGCCACCAGCGGTCTTCTCGGCTACGATTACCCCTTGGGCGACCTCGACTTCTACCCGAACGGCGGTGTCAGACAGAACGGCTGCGGCGCCGATATCTCCTGCTCTCATATTTACGCTTACGCCTTTTACGCTGAGTCCATCACAAGGGAAGTAAACGGTGGCAATAGGTTCGTGGGCACTGCCTGTGAGAGCTACGAACAGGCTATCGCTCTGCAGTGCTCTGGTGAGAGAGATGTCAACTTCGGTGGTATTGAGGTCAAGAGCAGGTATGTTAATAATTATTTACGAATATCTTATCGTTAGTAAGTTTTAGTATCATCATATAAGCCTTGTCCGCGTGGAATAGTGGCTGTATTCCGTCGCTGCATAATCATGTTGCTATTTTTAAAAGAACCAACTTTCTTGAAATCTATGAAAGCCTGTTTAGTTTTAAGAGGGAAATTTACCTTATGGTGTTAGATACTAATTAGTTGCTGAGCTTACAGCAGTTTATATTGGCTTCTTTGGGCTATTTTCGTATCTAGACTATGGAGTCTATAATTAACTACGTATAGCTATCAATCTCTTTAAACTCTTTGCACATATATGATGCAGTTCCCTAAACATAAGCTGGAAAAATTGAAGTTAGACTAGCTAGAGAAAAGTTACCAGCAGCGCTCCGGACAGCGTCAGTTTTTCACAACTCTTAGGGTGGTTTTGACGAAGATCCCTAATAGACACAATTCTAAAAATATGACAGTTTTTCTTATATCTGTGTTCGTTGTTGCAGTGAGTCCGGCATCTACACGTTCCTGACCAACATCGCGCCTCCGTTCGCCAGGAACTAGAATAAATTAGAATATTTTAAAACTTTTTGACAATAAAAATACTAAAATAATGTGTGCTGCGTTATTTTTAAATTCTTACAATAACATAATATCGCCGGATAAACTGGTCTCAAATTAAACAACACTTGCGATATGGGTATGGGTGGATCTGATGGGGTGATCTTCCAAGTCACTTTTCATGCAACAAGCGCCTCCACTGTGGCATTCTACTGGCCTGCAACTCCTGATATCCTGAACTCCTGATATCCTAGATATTCCATTGGGCAATCGCAATAGCTATGACCAATTATATTATCATACTCATAATAATATTATAAAGAGGAAAACTTTGTTTGTTTGATTGTAATGAATAGGCTCCGAAACTACTGAACCGATTTGAAAAATGCTTTCACTGTTGGGAAGCTACACTATCCCCGGGTGACATAGGCTATAATATATTTTTTAAAAAATTAGGGATCCTTACTAAAACTCGAATAATGTAACCGCAATGTACCCGTGCGAAGCCGGGGCGGGCCGCTAGTTATATATAAAGTGCCCAATACCTACCTACTAATATAATTTGCTATCACAAGGTAAATTAAATATCGGGATCAGGATGACATCGCATGGATTATAACATAGATTCTATCATAATCATAACAGACATAAACTTTGCTTAGGTTCCGTAGGTTAAGAATACATTTTTTTTCAATCCACGTCTATTGAAATTAATTATATTATTATTATTGATCAATGTGTTGCTTTGTTTTACATTTTGATATTTGCACTGAATACCAATTTAATTGTATGGTGCACCCGCTAGATATGGTTAGTCTCCAGATTGACTGTAAAACAAAGTCAGAAACCTTATTATGAACCATTCCTCCTCACGTCTCAGAATGAAGAATATTTAAAAGTGTACCCTGCAAAGCTTTAGCAACAGTATAGATAGTAAGTAAGCATGTAGAGAGAATTTGTATTCTGAAATAATGGGGAGATCTCTAAAAATGGAAACTACATGACAACTGCATGATAGGATCATGTTAATCATGTTAGTGATTTTATCAAATTAATCTTAGCGATATATTTCGTTAAGGTGGTGTGGTACACAAAGTTTTGAGTGTTTCCACTGTATCACGATATTATTAAAATCTAATGACTGCTGAAATATGTTTAAAACATAAATATATGAATATAAAGCTTAGTAGACAGTTCCCAAAACTCGGTACGTACTGAAATATCAATGATAAATAATGAAGGCACTGTTTTGAAGAGGATTTTATATGTAAGTTGGTAGGTAGTGCCGATAATAAAATCATTTATATATTTATTGCAGTATTAGTTACTTTCTTTTTTTATATAAACTCTCTCTAACAAAGCATACCTTCAGATCTAAAGTTTTATATTAATTTGATAAACGATCTCGTTTTTTTATTTAACTACACTTAGTAATATCCATGAATCTAATACAGACAGTTTTCGTCTCATTGTGGGAAGTGGAAAAAGACATCAAAATCATAATTCTAATTAAGTAAAACAATTTTGGTTCGCTTATCAATTAAAGCAAATCCATAACCCATCAGATAACAAGTAAAATAAATAGTTCCGTCTGCCAGTCAGCATTGACTCACTGAAGATGAAGCCTCTAGTGTTGGTAGCTGTCATAGTAGCAGGTCAGTATAGGTACAAAAGATTTTCATAATCTTCCAAAGAAATATTTTATTTAATAGATTAATGAATTTCCATTTTAGTGTGCTCCAGTCACGCTCTTCCCACCGCCTCTGAGGTGGAAGTGGATTACGACGCCTACCCCGAAACCCCTGGGGATAACAGCCATTATGAAGAAGGCAAGAGCCGCTACATCTGGATGCCTAATGGCGATGGTGTGCCGCAACTCGTGGACTTAAAAGAACCCGTCGTCGAAAGTGTATCCAGAAATGGTGCCAACAACCAGTACTGGCTTTTCACCAGGTCTTACATTGTATTCCTTAAAAATGTATTTTCCACAAAGAACGCGTGACAGCCTTTGAACATGTCTGATATTGTTTTTTTTGTTTTAAGACGCAACCCTACCAACGCTCAAGTCATCATCCACAACAATGCTAACAGCATTTGGAACTCAAATTACGTCGCCAGCCGCCCACTGATCGTTATCGTCCACGGATGGAACGGCAACGGAAACGCTGGCGTCAACCCTCCCGTTAGAGACGCTTTCCTCGCCGTCCAAGATGCCAACGTCATTGTTGTGGACTGGCGTGCTCTAGCTAACTCCGCATACAACACCGCAGCCGCCGGCGTCCCCGGAGTCGGCCAGTTCCTCGGCAACTTCCTCGTGTGGCTCATCAACACCGCGGGCGGCAACTGGAACAACGTGCACTTGGTCGGCTTCAGTTTGGGCGCTCACGTCGTTGGTAACGCTGGTCGTCAGACCGGTGGTCGCCCCGCTCGTGTTACCGGTAAGCATCTTTTAATTGCGATCCAATAAACTTCTTAAATCTCATAAATACTCACTCTTCTCCAATTTTATTATAGGTTTGGACCCCGCTGGTCCCACTTGGGGTGGTAACGGCAACGCTCTGAACCGCAACGCTGGTCAGTATGTGGAGGCTATCCACACTGACGGCCGTATCCTCGGTATCTTCAACGCGATCGCCGATGCCGACTTCTACCCCAACGGTGGCATGAACCCTCAACCTGGTTGCTGGATCAGCACCTGCTCTCACTCCCGAGCGTATGATTTATATGCATCCACTGTGCGCCACAACCACTTAGTGGGCAGGCGTTGTGGCAACATCTGGGAGGCTGAACTCTCCACCTGCAACGGTGCTACCTTCAACATGGGTAACGGCATCATCAGCAAGCGCGGGTATGTGAATACAATTTTTTTGCGGATATTTGCCTGTGTTCTTTAAGTTAACATTACAACTGTTACACAGAAAGGAATCTTATGGCTTATGCCAATAAAGAAGCTTGCTTACTATGTATCAGAATTATAATTTGAGTGTTGATTCTCTTGGCACGTCACACCTCAAGGTTGAAAGTAACATTAATGAAAGTAACAATTAAACTATTATTACATTTTCTTACAGGAGCGGCATTTACGGACTGAGGACCGGTAACAGCTGGCCTTTCTAAACCATATGGAATATAAATTTAAAAGCATACAAGTCATTCCAGAATAAAACAATGCAATAAAGTCAGATATTTATTTATATGCTGTGTTTAATGTACTTATTCACTGAACTTAAAGTTACATTCTAGAACGATACCCATCATCCTAACCTTACATTACTTACATTAGTTCAAGGCCGATGATTTATTTTTCTAATAGCTCTTCAAAACTTATAATCGGATGCAAATTAATACAAAACTTTGGGGATTACAAGGGGTTCTTCAAAGGACATGATTACAGGGTCCCTAAAAGGCCGGCACCGGTTCTGCTCTTCTAAGTTGCAGACGTCCTAGGTGACAGCTACTACTTTTAGCAATAAGTGGACCCTCTGCCAGTGTGCCTAGGCAATAATAATAATAATAAAATATTTGCCACGTTAGGGAAAAGTAACTAGACAGTAGTTCAATATGAATTTCTATCGAGCGCTGGAAAATTAAAAAAACTCAACGCGAACATTTTGGTCCTTTTATCAAATACCTATCATCTATCAATTAAAGTATGACAAGATAAAGAGTGAAATAAATAGGTTGGAGCGCTCATCCACGGTAGTCACAGCAAGTATGAAGCTCTTACTGGTAGTCGTCGCCCTTGTAGCAGGTTAGTCTATTTTTTTAGTCGGTAATCAAGGATATAGAATTAAGTCATTAACATTGAAGAAGAGATCAAATTATTATTATTCTCTCTCGAAAATAGAAGGAATTTATTTTATGTCTGGTTATTTATGTCTAGGGTAGGGAAGTATCATTAAAATTTGTGCTTGTAAAAGCCACTCCGTATGGTCAGTACTGATTATCACAACCCGCTATAACCATGGACGCATCTAGGAAGTCTTTTACTGACTGCGTTTTAATTGTTTTCACTTTCATCATTTTCTGAATGACATGACAAAATGTTCCTGAAAAGCACCCTGAGGATTGCAATAAAAGTATTGTTAATTAAATACTCTATTTTATCGTCTTGGACATATTGACAATTCTATTATTTCTTAATTTCAACTTTCCAGCCTGCTCAAGCAGCGCTATTCCCGTCGTGGAGCCCGAGGTTAACTACGAGGCGGTCCCCACGATCCCCGGAGACAACAGCCACTATGTGGAGGGCAAGAGCCGCTACATCTGGATGCCTAACGGCGTGGGTACTCCCGTCCTCGTAGACTTGCACGAGCCCGTCGATCAAAGTGTACTTACATCCAGGAACGGTGCCAACAACCAGTACTGGCTCTTCACCAGGTTTGCAACTCCTCAAAACTAATTGACTATAATTATCTGGCCTATTTTTTTCATATTCAGAGATATATTAAAGTAACAACTAATGGTCTGAAAATAATTTCCACCATTATTTGGTCATAGTTTTACTAACACTCTTAAAAATATTTACCATTGAAACTTTACATAAATAATTTAAAGATACTTAGGTAGATAGTAATTTAAACATCAATCCATTTTCTTTCCATTAACAGGCAGAATCCTAACAACGCTCAAGTAATTGTCCACAACAATGCTAACACCATCTGGAACTCCAACTACCGCGCTGCCCGTCCCCTGAAGGTCATCGTCCACGGATGGAACAACAACGGAAACACCCAGATGAACCCCCTCATCACGTCTGCCTTCCTCGCCGTCCAAGATGCTAACGTCATTGTCGTGGACTGGCGTGCCCTGGCTAACTCCGCATACAACACCGCAGCCGCCGGCGTCCCCGGAGTCGGCCAGTTCCTCGGCAACTTCCTCGTGTGGCTCATCAACACCGCGGGCGGCAACTGGAACAACGTGCACTTGGTCGGCTTCAGTTTGGGCGCTCACGTCGTTGGTAACGCCGGTCGTCAGGCCGGTGGTCGCCCCGCTCGTGTTACCGGTAAGAATTATTAGATTATAACCAAACGAAATTTTAAATTTATATATAAATTTGTTACTTTTTTCACTCCTCTCCAATTTTATTATAGGTTTGGACCCCGCCGGTCCCACTTGGGGTGGTAACGGCAACGCTCTGAACCGCAACGCTGGTCAGTACGTCGAGGCTATCCACACTGACGGCCGTATCCTCGGTATCTTCAACGCGATCGCCGATGCCGACTTCTACCCCAACGGTGGCATGAACCCTCAGCCCGGCTGCTGGATCAGCACCTGCTCTCATGGACGCGCCACTGAACTCTTCGCGTCTACTGTCCGCAGCAACCACTTAGTGGGCAGGCGTTGTGGCAACATCTGGGAGGCTGAACTCTCCACATGCAACGGTGCTACCTTCAACATGGGTAACGGCATCGTCAGCAAGCGCGGGTATGTGAATACTATATAGCATTTGTCGTCTGACTTTTCCTGTGATCTTTTATTTAACATTACTACCGTTACGCAGAAAGGAATCTTATAGTTTATGCCCATCAAGAAGCTTGCTTTGCTATTTATCAGAATTATAATGTTCATACTCTTCGCACGTCACAAGCCAAAGTTGTGATAATAAAAGTGTCAATTATAGTAATATTTAATTTTCTTACAGGAGCGGCATCTACGGATTAAGGACCGGTAACAGCTGGCCTTTCTAAACCATATGAAACATCTATTCATCAGCACACAAGTCATTCGAGAATAAAACAATGCAATAAAGTGAGATATTTATTTATAAAGTGTGTTTAATTGCTTATTCTTTCAACTTATAAGCTACTTTACTTTCATTAGTCCAAGCCCGAATAATTTTTTTTCAATCCTCCACCTGCAACGGTGCTGAAATCCAGAAATTATTTTTATTTATTTATTTGTTTAGGCTCACAGAACAAGTTATAATCTACAAAGGTTTTGTACATAAGAACTAAGCTTAAAACTGGATTATGACTCTAAATGTGTGGGCACAGAAAGCTCCAAATGTTTATAATTAAGTGAGGGTTAGTGATAACTAAAGTACTTAAATTAAGTGTAAGTAATTGAAAATATTGAATTAGTTCAAATAAGTCTTTACTGTAGGTGCTATAATAACCTGTTTTGAATATTAACTTTAGAGTTTCAAAATAAATGAAGAGTTATAGATTGACTTATATATTGACTTCTGAGCTAGATATGTTTAACAGAAGTCAACGACTAGACTGTTTACGACTAGAGTTTCAAAAAATATTCAAAGTCAGCATTTTTAGCGTTTGTTGCTTCAGAAGTCTAAGATTATTATTTTGTTGTAAAACGCCACCATAATGTATTTTATCATAAAAGTCAATACGTATTTTTATAACAGTTTTCTTAGTTTCATAATTGACTTAACATGAGACACACCAACGACTGCAAATAAAGAAATATTAAATTTTTATTTATAACATTATTTAAGTCATTATAAAATAAAACACTATCAATGACATCAATCATTGTGGTTCTTGATAAACATCTACATTTAGATAGCACCGATTATATCCGATCGTAGTAACTACCTCGCACCTGAAAATATCATACTAGTCGGTAAGTTATACGAATTTAAAAACAATATCTGAACAATCATTCATTCAAATAATACTCTACTACTACTACTACTAACTATTCGCCCGCAAATCCTCCATTTTTAAGAAAGGGGTAAATGTTTATTTCATGTTCTGAGAATGAACTCCCCCGACTCCACTCCCCTCCTTGTAATGCTTCCTTTAATATCGGCAACGCCTTTAGTATTTCAAGCGTCTACAGGCTACGCGTCAGGTGGGTCATTCTCTTTCCTATTGGAGGCGCTGGTAATTCGTCTTAGTTATTTACCAACATGGGTTGATAGTTCATCTAGTCGCCTTTCCACACAAGGATGTGTATATTTAAATAAATAACCTAACAAGATGCACGAGCAATAGTACTAACCACTATATTGCAGACGTAAAACATTTTATTTTAGGCGCAATTGCAACTGCTTGGATCCAGAATATTGAGTACCTACGGATTAATATTGGAACTAAAGTATAAATTCTATTGGGTATATTTTTTTTATAATTCAAAATATTACTGTCTTGCTCATATATTAAGAGCGTGAGATGGACAGCAATCCGCTGCTGGACATAGGGCTCCCCACATTGCACGCTACTGACTTCAGTCTTAGGTCGTAAATAAGTATAAGTATTAATAAATCGATCTCAGTACTGATCTCAAGTCTGGGAGCAGACTTAAGAGGGCCTCAGGACCCTTTAGAGGGCCTCAACGGTCTTGAGTACGCTTTTGACACGTCATATATTACAGTAATTACATAAAAATGACATTTCCAAGACCGCTCTCAGATTTGAGCTCGATTTATTAATACGGGCCTGAGAATTGCCAATTCCATCATGGCATTTTATCATAGCCGTTGCGACAATACTGTTGTAGAAAGGTGAGCATGAGCCGGAGAACGTAGTATTTTTACACACAACAAAGTCGGCAAGCAAGCGTACGACCCGCCTGGTGTGAAGCAGTTACCGTAGCCTATAGATGATTGCAATACCAAAGGCATCGCTTGCACGTTTCCGACTTGAATAGCATCGGCCAGAAGGAGGGCAAGAGGGAGATGGCCTGCTGGCTCTCTCACTCATCGTACGAAAACGCGGTAATAATAGCTCATTACTGCTGATCTTCTGTGAGACGGTAACGCTACCCTGGTCGGGCCTGCCTATATATGAGATGTAGTCAATTTACTAAAGATTTGCTCTACCACCATCTCTAGTAGAGACTGTCTGTTATAAGGTGAATTGATGCGAATGGTAGAGAACCGTGATGATAAGGAGAGGCCTTAATACAGCAGTGGACAAATCACGTTACAAAGCCACGTTCTGTGCACGACCTCCAGCACCTAATATTTTATCTAAATGATTGACAAACATTCTTTTATAATTTATTATCTGAATATTAAGATAATAATGTCGAATAGATGTCACGTATCACTAATTATGGCAAATTAAGAAGCTTATGACGTATTAGGTAATATCAATAGGTACATCGTATTATTAGGTATACAAGGTTATTTGGTAAAACACTAATAACCACTAAATACTATATTACTAACATTATAAACAATAACTTTTGTTCTACGACTTTTAAACCCTATAGTGTCACGAGCACCACAGTCGGTGTATAAGATTTGAATGCTCTAAGTGTCGCGTTCCCATACGGGTGGGTATAAGCGCAAGCGGCTATTGATTGTCTATTTGCTAAGTTTAGTAACGTGTCAACGATATAGGGTTTCATAGATCGATTATATCAAAGACTATCTTTTTTAGCATCGATTACGATTCCATTAGGATTTTTAGGCACGAAAAAATACAAAAATATAAATATTTAAGTAGAACGTTTCTAAGCTTAACTCTACGCCCGCATCGTGTCTTAGTTGTTATTGTAGATATATTAGGTAGTGCGGATGTATGTTTTGTAAGAAGTCAATGCAGCTGCGGCCTCAAGTGGATATTATTTTCGTTAATACCACAAAAAATATGACTGGGAATATAAAAATCAAATAGAAACATAAAACGTCCTATTATTATTATAAAACCAAAAAGCTAAAAATTTTAGCAGAGTCACCATCAAAATATTCGCCTTATCAATCGCACTGTTGTATAACAAAATTAATCTATATTTCAGTGATAAAGCTTCCAATAAAAAGGTATCACCGATTTGCAAATCGTATCATTACCAAAGACATGAAACTCCTTGTTCTGGTTGTGGCCGCGTTCGTTGCGCGTCAGTATTTAAATATTTTAATTATTTATCTTAGTGTTTCTCAAAGGTCCGTATTAATAAATGGATCTCAAGTCTAAGAACGATCTTGAGTACGCTTTTGTCATGTAATTTTGTACTGGGATGACGTAAGAATAACACTTCCAAGATCGCTCGCAGACTTTAGATCGATTTATTAATCCGGCCTGAGTAATTAATAATCTGTTATAAAATGGGCGTGGCTTATACTTAAAAAAACTTTAAAAGTTTATGAGTAACTTCGCGCGCCTTGTTATAGTCAGTTCATATTTCGAAGACGCGAGAATTATTGCAAATTTGCCGATATGCCAGTGTCGTAAGAGTGACAGCACACATCTTTGTGAAATGATAGAACTATATAGGATTTAATCTTTGATGTGGTAATATTAGGACGACTCAGCCATAAGTCCATTACTTATAAACAATAGTTTTTTATGCAATTTATAGAATCACACCGCATTTAAAATAACAATAATTATACATAGGATCATTAGGGTGGCCGCCCACTTCTCCAATAGGATCGCTTCATTTCCTCAGCATCACTTAGCTTAGCTAAATTGGACAGACTAAAATGTACTCCTATAAACCGGTGTATGTGAGGAAAAGCGAAAGTGAGACTTAAGTAAATAACATTTGATTTAATTTCCAGTATGCTCCGGCAGCGCCATCCCCATGGTCCCCGGGGACAACAGCCACTATGTGGAGGGTGAGAGCCGCTACGTCTGGATCCCTGACGGCGAGGGCGTGCCCCACCTCGTGGACCTGCAGGCGCCTGTAGAAGAGGATGTGCTGGCCAACAGAAACGGTGCTAACAACCAGTACTGGCTGTTCACTAGGTACGTGAGACCCTGATTTACGTACATACAGGTTTTTAGATCTCTTGTAAAATTTTGTAAACGTAAATGCGTTCATCTGGTTCTTATACCGCGAATTACCTATTTAGTTGATAGTAAATTAATAGTTATCTTTTGGACAGGATTACTGATAATTCGACATAGGTATATTGTTTGCAGCGTGTGATAGACGAACTAACTGCAACAAATCAGAACTGTCTGTAAGTTCAGCGAATTTTAGTCATTTTCGAGATATTTCCGCATTTGTGTATTTCCATAAAGACCAAAAAGAAAAACTTATTGAAGGAACTTATTGTTGATACAATAATAAGGAAAATACCCAGCAATTTAAGGTTATGACTAAATTTTGAATTCTTTTGGTGATCAATTTCTATCACAAAATTCAAACAATATTTAGAAAAACATTAAATTTTATATAATAAAGTGGTGGAGTTAAAGTTGCTGAAAAGTTTTAGCTCCTCTATCGCATCCCGCGAGGAATACACCGAAACACCCTATATATTTCCGTCTTTGCTTAGCAGAATGTTCCAACGACAAGATTTAAGTATTTACGACGAACTTGAAATCAAGCTTGAAGGTTGCCTTATTCTCAATGAAAAAAGGATTCAATACACGACACACAACATAACATTTCAGGCGGAACCCGAACAACGCACAAATCATCGTCAATGGTAATGCCAACACCATCTGGAGCTCCAACTACCTCGGCAGCCGTCCTTTGGTAGTCATCGTCCATGGGTGGAACAGTAATGGCAACTCGGCCATCAACCCGCTGATCAGGGACGCCTACCTCGCAGTCCAAGATGTTAACGTTATCGTTGTGGACTGGCGTAACCTAGCTAACGGCTTATACAACGTAGCCGTCCGCGGTGTCCCCGAAGTCGGCCAGTTCCTCGGCAACTTCCTCGTGTGGCTCATCAACACCGCGGGTGGCAACTGGAACAACGTGCACTTGGTTGGCTTCAGTTTGGGCGCCCACATTGTTGGCAACGCGGGCCGTCAGGCTGGCGGTCGCCCTATTAGGGTTACTGGTGAGTTACCTCCTATGCAGTAACCTTAGTTAATGAGTGTGAGATTTCAACGGTAATTAATTATTATAATTTTTCATTATACATAACGAAAAATCACAGTAAATTATGCGCGCGCTATTGAAACTACATCCTTTCTAAAACCTGGTTGGTGGTAGTAACGTAAGACCCAGGAAAACATTTTACTTGCATTTTATTTTTACTTTACATTTGGTATGTCTTGTGTGTGTAAAGTTGCTACCCAATTAGTAGATTTTCCTTATCATTTTAATTCTATCTAAATCACACCAATGATCTTGAACAATATGGTAATGTTTCTGATAATGACGTTTCATTGTGACCTTGGGCTTAGGTATTAGTTGATAACGGGTGTTGTAATCCAACTCCTATCAAAGGTATCCCACTAGTAGGGATAAGTACTTTGTTGGGGTAGGGACAATTTGACCACTCGGTTTCGCTTACTACGAGGGATGCCTTTTAAGTTTTGTCGTTTGAAGAAAAAAACACAACTAGAACCTTATAGTATTTTTTATTGTTTTTCAAAGTATTCACCACGTAGCTTAATACACTTTTCCATTCGCTCAAACCAGTTATTATAACATTTATTCCACTCTAAAGTGGGGGTGTTCAAAATGGCTGACTTGAAAGCGTCGACTGCTTCTTCACTGGACTGGAACCTTTGACCACGAAGACTTTTCTTAATTTTAGGAAATGTAAAAAAATCGTTAGGGCTTAGGTCAGGACTGTATGGAGGATGGTCAAGAATTTCTACTTTTTCCTGCTTCAAATACTCAATCGTTTGACGAGCGCTGTGTGAACTTGCATTGTCGTGGTGCAGGATGATGCGTCGCTTTGAGTTAGATTTTCGAAGTTCGGCGATGACTTGTGGTAAACAAACTGTGGTATACCACTCTGCGTTAACCGTTCTACGATCATCAAGTGCAATAGTCGCAACATGGCCGGTTTTTCTAACGAACGTGGCCACCATCTTCTTTGAAGTGCTTCGAGAACGAACAACTTTAGTCGGCTTTGGCTCGTCTTGAAAGACCCAGATTGTAGATTGTTGTTTGGAATCAGGATCGTAGGCATAGATCCAAGATTCGTCACCACTGATGATGTCGTAGACGTGATTTGACTCTCCTCGGTTGAACCTTTGCAGAGTTTTCTTACACCATCTGACGCGGGCCGCCTTGTGATCGTCGGAAAGCAGATGCGGTATCCAACGGCAAACTAGCTTTCTTACACCAAGCGCTTCATGCAAGATCTTCTGAATGGTTGTCCCTGAGATGCCTAATAGAGCCTCTATCTCTCGATACGTCACATGACGATCTTCGAGAATTAGTTGTCTCACTCCAATGATTTTATCTTCAGTGAATGCAGATTTTGGGCGACCTTCGCGAGATTTGTCACTAACACTAGTATGTCCACGCTGGAATTCTAAATACCAGCGTTCGACAGTCCGCAGACATGGGGCTTCATCCCTGAACACAGATATTAGCTCTTCAAAACACTGAAGCCGTGTCAGGCCTCTTCTAAAGTTGTAGAAAATTATTGCACGAACATTTTCCTTAGAAAGATTCATTTTCGTACGTAACCTGACAGATTCTAATCGACGCTGTGACTAAACAATAACATTAATCCTAATACATTCAACTGTTTTGAGATTCGAAATTTAAACACATTCGAATATAGAACAGTTCCAAATTCAAAATTGCCGGGAATTATGGAAACGACAGAACTTAAAAGGCATGCCTCGTACACCCTCACCACTATCAGTTAGATTTGAATTGGTAATAAAATTACGTTTTGTAGATACCTATGTTATTTCGTCGCATTGTGTTCAGTAGATGTAGTTGTAACAAGATCAAGATTGTTTGTATGAGACCACGTTACCTCTCAATTGCAGGTTTGGATCCCGCCGGTCCTCAATGGGGTGGCAACTCCTTGGCTCTGAACCGCAACGCCGGAGTCTACGTCGAGGCTATCCACACTGACGGTGGTCTCCTCGGCATCTTTGATCGGATCGCCGATGCCGACTTCTACCCCAACGGTGGCAGGAACCCTCAGCCCGGCTGCTGGGTCAGTACCTGCTCCCACAGCCGTGCTTACGAGCTCTTCGCGTCAAGTGTCCGCACCAACCACCTTGTAGGAAGACTGTGCTCCAACATTAACCAGGCATCGAATAATCAGTGCGCTGGTGGTGCCTTAAACATGGGCAATGGTGTCTTCAATAAAAGAGGGTGAGTTGAATCAATATTTTCTGGGATAGTTTATATTATAAACTTTATAATAATAACGTTAACGGTTGGATACTAAAGATCACACCAATATTTAGAGAGCACATCACACCTAATTATATAAATATCCTTTGATTATTATTTGTGCTACCTACTAGAACGTATATATCTACAACATGCTATCAGTATCCTGTAATTAATATAAGAGCAAACCCTGTTTCTAAATCCTGCTTATTGATTAACTGAAGTACAATGATGATGCGGAGACGCTGAATACTTTTTATTTTTATTGATTGATTTACAAATATGTTTATTTCTGATTTCAGAAGCGGCATCTACGGACTGAGAACCGCCAACTCCTGGCCTTTCTAAGGATTATGAATAAACTCTACTTTTACTTACTATAAGTGTTTTTTATTTTAAAATGAGTATCGCATTACCAGAGTGAATCCAATTTGGTGGCAAATCTCTTATTTTCCTTTTCCTATTTGACAAATCTCGGTGCCAAAAGGTCGAACCTTTTCCAGAATAATATAGCCCTTTAAACGTCCTACTCCTAGGCCCTGGGCTCCCCTCAATACGAATGGGATGAATTATGGCCTGGAATGGGATTCAGGCCATAATTCACCGCAGTGGCCTAGAGCAGGTTGGCGGACATTACATGTCTTTCAGAAATTGGATAGATTTTCTATGGCATGCGAGTGTCCTCACGATGTTTTCCTTCACCGTAAGCAAGTAATAATCAGATTGAAAAACCCACAGTGCGAGCTGAGGTATGACCCAAGACAATTTGCCCGCAAGACTCGTGCTTAAACAAACTGCTATCACTGCTTTTTCAATTATAAAAATCAAAATTATAAGAACTAAATCTACTAACTCATAGATACTAAAATAACCTTCATAGCGTCTAAATCAATCAATCTTTTAATCCCAGATTATGTTTGGCCTACACAAACAATGAGATAAGTTCTAATCGAGTGGCGCAATTAATATAATTTTGTTGATATAAAAACAATAAAAGATTTTGTTTAATGTTTAGAGCTGATTAGTGTTAGTTACCTACATTGATGATAGCGGATTTGAAAAATTATTAATTATTAGTTTAGTACCTAGTTATTTATCAACAATACGTCCATTTGTTTGGTTTCTAGTCCGAACACCATGATCGACAGTGCAGTGCTCATCAATCCTTTGTTAACAAAACAAATTATTAAAATTTGACAAGGGCGGTAGGTACGTTGTGATATCTTGACAATTTCTTATTAATAAATTTATTTTCATAATTCTAAAAATTATTTCAGTGAATTGATAATAAGTGTAAAAAGAAAAATAACCGTCTATTATAACAATGATAGGTAATACCATGTTTCAGTGTTCATCTTTAGTAGATTTATTTTATTACGCAATAGGTAATAACAACTTTTGTTACGTACCTAATTATTATATTAAGACTTTACCAACACCTGCAATTAAATGCGCGGTTATGTCCATAATTTATGATAATGATCACACGATCTACCTACATAATTATAAATCATTGATAAGTAATTGGAAATTGATTGATGAGAAGATTTTCACGCAAAAATGTTGATTGTGTAATTCAATAAAAAATAACGTTTAAAATGCTCTAACCCAATAATAGGTATAGTAAAGTAAAATAACTAGATTAGATATCATTAAAGGAAATAATTACATCGGTCATATAGGCGCTACGGCGAGACAATATAAATAACCATTGCTCTTGGCTTTGCTGTTGTCAGGGAGAAAGGATCGAAGACGTCGTCAAGTGGACACCATAGGAGAAGTTTAAGACAAATTACATTTGTTTTTCTTTTAGGAAGCACTGATCACAAACACACGCTTAGATTTGATAAGGTATTCCCCAGCCTATTTTGTTAAAACAATTATCAAAACGTAATAAGGTAATCAAACGATCTTATCAATCAGGTGTTTTTTGTTATTCGTTAGAAATCTAACTAATTACCATGATTTTGATTATCTACCAGTACATACAATACCAACCAGTATTCATTCCGTTTATTGGAAAATTCCAATAACTGTGGAGTAAATTGAAGTCATTTGACCAATCTATGGCAAATCATAGAAAAGTACAAATCTTATCTACATCATTAAAACAAAGTAAAGTAGGTACATATATCTTTTTATGACTTGTATCAATTATTTTCTGGCTAAAGCGTATTTAGCGGGTGTAAACTGGGAGATGATGACTGATTACAATAACCATTTATTTACGAAATTTCTTGTCCTGAATCTAATTTAATATTATAAGCTATGTATAAACCTAGATAATGGTTCTTCACAGGGACTATGGTAACTACTGAAATCTTACCAACACAGTTTTGCGTCTATTAAACGAATCGTTAAGACGTCACAATTTTTACCGATTATGACAAAGATAAACTCAATCACCTCATATCAATACATGATTAGCTAAAACATGGATTTCGTGAATTAGAAATTAATAGTATAACAGCAGCATCATGTTATCAATACAAATGGTCGATAATCACGCTGTTAACACAACAGTATAAGTACAATTACCACACGGTTAATTGGAGCAGATAGCGACGATCTTGGAGGACATGAAGTGGTTGGTTCTATCCGTGTCTATAGCAGGTATTATTAAGTGTGTTGGACAATATAGGATCAATTCATGTCATGTTATCATCACCAATGTACGATAATTTCATTGTTGTTCAATTGTATCTAATATAAGTATGATTCAAACACAAATAATTGGAACAGACAGTACTGGTCTTCGAAGACATGATGTGCTTTTTACTAATAGCTGTATTTATAGCAGGTATACTCAGTGTAACTTTACCGTAGTATCAAAATTGGGAGCTTTGAAATGTTTTAGCTGATACCTTGAGAATTTAATCGTTGCCATAGATTACTATTTGTCCAATTATATTCAAATATGATGATACACATTTGAGTTTACATAGATAGTTATAATTTCATAGGTAATGTATGGTCAAATGACAGAAATAATACGAAAATTTATCTACAGCAATCAGCAAATTTCTAATGCTGTACAATGATTTGATGAACATTTTTGTTTCAGCATGTGCTGCAAGCGTTCTCAAAGACCCCACTGAGGGTTACAAGGATGGTGACAGGTACTTCTTTTTCCCCGGAGACGGTGATGATGTCTTACATCTGGTGGATGCATATGAGCCGATAGATGAGGCGTTCCTTGAGGAGTATGCCAGGAATCCGGCCAATAATGGCTACTGGCTATACACAAGGTAAGCCTATGCAAGGACAACATCAAGTTTATACGTGCGTGAGGGTTTATCGATACAGATAACAAAAGTACAAATATCCCTTAAACGAATTGTAAATAAATGTTTCAGGACCAATCCCATCACAGCACAAATCCTTATTAACGATGACGCAACTAGCATTCTTAATTCAAACTTTGATGTCTCAAAAGTGACCGTATTTCTCGCTCATGGTTGGAATGGTAACGGGGAGAACGGTATGAATCAGCTCCTGACTGAAGGTATGTGAAATAAGCTATAAGCAACCCACATTCCGACACTTCGGAGTCAGGGTAAGGCTTTGACTTGACTCTTACTCAATGGTTTCAGCTTTTCTACAAAATGGCGATGTGAATGTAATAGTCCTCGATTGGAACCGCCTAGCTAATAGAAATTACGTCACAGCTAAGAGTGGCACTGCGGATGTTGGAAAAGGCCTGGGCCAGTTTCTCAACTGGCTTGTGTCACTGGGTGTTAATTTTGAAAAAGTTCATTTGGTTGGCTTCAGTCTCGGTGGCCATCTAGTTGGTAATGCTGGCAGGGAAACTGGTGGTCTGGTTCGAAGGATAACGGGTAAAATTGATAACCTATATTACTTATATAACTCATAATTGTATTGTCGAGACAAATCTGCTTTTTTTGTTAGGGTTATGGTTAACCTTGCTCATAGCCACCCAATAACTCATTGTTTATCAATAAATAACGTTAATGTATGTACAAATTTAAGCATAGTTATCTTTCATACATCATTTCCTTTCAAAGATCCTCTATTTTTGAACCTTATCCCTTTCATTTATTTCTATAACCATGTATTATATTATAACCTTTTCATAATTTCTTAAACTTTTTAAATTTCCAATTACAGCTCTGGACCCAGCTGGACCTCTATGGTCTTCGGACAGTAATCGTGTAGCTCCTACCGATGGCCAATATGTAGAGGTCATTCACACCAATACCTTTTTCCTTGGGTATTCCGACGTTTGTGGAGACGCTGACTTCTACCCCAACGGAGGGTCCAGCATGCCTGGCTGTTGGCTGAACACCTGCTCCCACAGCAGAGCCTACGAGTACATGGCTAGCACTGTGAAGCACGATCATTTGTTGGCGAATGAATGTGATACGTTTAGGGATGCGAGTAGGAACAGATGCAGTGGAGACCTTTATTCCATGGGCAATAGTGATTTGAATAAATCAAGGTGAGCTCGATTAGCGGAGGAAAAACTTAGTCCTACTAATATTATAAATGTGAAAGTTTATGAGTGTATGTATGTTTGTTACTCCTTCACGCAAAAACTACTGAAAGGATTTGGATGAAATTTGGAACACAGATAGTTTATAACCGGGATTAACATATAGGATACTTTTTATCCCGATAATCCCGAAATTTTTGTTACGTTAAATACTACGCGGACGAAGTCGGAGGGCACAGCTAGTACTATATATGTGTATAACAAAGTTGACTTTACTATGTCAATGCATAAAGTCTTCTTCTGCTAAGGTTCTTGGTGTTTTACCAATCTTTATTGGAATTAATTTAGTTTTTTTTTCAGGTCGGGTATATTCCGAGTGAACACTGAAAGAAACTATCCATACTGAGTATGTTTTAAGCACCAATTAACAATGCTAACCTTCTTGATGATTACTTCTTCTGAAACTGTAGTTCTGAGTAATAGTTTTAAGATAAGTGTGGTTGTACACTTTATTATAATAAATTATTTGTAAATAGGATGTTATGTTTATCTTATAATACAGAAATTCTACTAGTAGCAAAGCTCCTTATCGTCATATAAAGAACGTCTTGCAGAAAATATATTCAGACGAAACAAACCAGATCTGAAACAGAACCCGCCAACAAAATATTAAGTAACAAGTAAAAAAGTTCTGAAAACTGTAACCTGACTACGGAAAATTCACGTCTTTGAGTTACACGAATTATATTCAAAACTGCCGATAGATAGCGCTAGTAGTGTTTAACTCAGAACGCTGAAATATAGTGGACATTGATTTTGGCATATTTTTATGTGTAGTTACTATATTCATGAATTCAGAATTTTATTTTCATTAGATATACCAATCGATACGTCGGTCAACAGAAAATTTCAAGGATTGAATTTTTCGTATAAAATGTACCTCATGTCACCTAGACCGTAATAATGAATCGATTGACACCTCATTGATCAAAATCAGTTAGATAGTATAGGCGCAACGGTGAACAAAACGTGAAAATGACACAAACATACATTGGCTGCTAAGAACAGAACCTTTCCTTTTGGCTTGACAGTAGTCGGCTAATAAACTCAAAGCCAATATATTTTTCTTTTTTTTTTAATAGTAAAGAAGTATCATTTTACGAGTACTCACATGTTTTTCGATAAATCGTTGTTACCCATAAAATGAGAATCACCGGAACATTTATCCTCAAAAATATTGCTCAATTGCTTGCATGATTGTGCCTTCATATTGTTATACATTACAGACTCAGCCATATACACGTACGCCATGCTATGGGAGCACATGTTAAGCCAACAGTTAGGCATGATCTCGCCGCCATTGGGATAGAAATCAGCATCCCCACATGGCTCTTTCAATCCGAATAGTCTCGTGTTTGTGTGAATAACTTCCACATATTGAGCGTCGGTTTTATCTAGGCGGTATGGAAACAAAGACATAAGAACTCCCGCTGGATCTAACGCTGGAAAGAAAATGGAACCCTTATTTTTTTGTTATATTAGGATTGGTTGTCAAATTGGGCTGTGTCATTGTTGAATGCAGCAACGCTAGTTAGGGTTGTAATCACAAACAATACCTGTCTGAATAAGGGACTAACACTAAGTATAAAAAGTTATAATTTCTCACAGCTAACGCTTGCTACGCTTTGTGCTATCACACGCACTGTGAGACCTCATAGTAGTGTGTAAAATGTTACAATTCTGTACAGCACGTAAAAAATAATCAGAGCTCAAATTTTGGTTGCATTCAAGTATTCGACGGTAAGGACCAAATTTAAGAAGCCTTCATGGCTCAAAATTGTCAACGAAAGCAAACCGCGTACTAAAATATGTCTCACTTTACATTTTAGCAAGTAACAAATCACGTTGCAAATTCTAATATCCGAAATAGCTAATGTAACACTAGTAAGATTACCTGTAATCCTCCGAACCCTGGATCCAGTAGTTCTCCCAGCTTTACCAGCTATATGGCCGCCAAGACTGAATCCCACCACGTGCACGTTCTCGTACGAGAGTCCAAAGCCGGTCAGCCATTCGATAAACATCCCGACTTCAACCCCCACATGCGGCACTACCAGCATCGACGTAATGTAATTGAAACTGGCCCAGTAACTCCAATCAACAGTGATCACATTTACAGTCGCATTATTTAGGAAAGCTTTAATGAAAACCATAAAAAAGAAAGAATAATCTTGAAGGGAGTCTAAATAAGGACTTAAACTTACTATACACGTGTACCATCTATCCTGAATCCTCCGAAAAACTAGGTAGAGATATACTGCAGTGCAGAACCTATTATCACTTTACTATGGTACAAAGTCGGCCAACAAGCCTATGACCCGTAGCCTATACATGCTTACAATACCACTGGCATTCATCATCATCATCATCATCATCATCATCATCATCAGCCGGATGACGTCCACTGCTGGACATAGGCCTCCCCCATAGAACGCCACAATGGACGGTTGCTCGCCATCTGCATCACTCTCGCCACTCGCACGTTACCAACCTGACGGAGAGTGAGAGTGAGGGAGAGGCAGGACGAGAGGGTTGGTCTTCTGGCTCTCTCACTCATCGTACGAAACGCAGCTATAATAGCTACTTTACGCCGATTATGCCGGACATATTTCCTCGAAACATAAATATCAACAAAACTGCTGTGAAAATTGTGTTAGTTCTTAGTGCCCAGATGCAAATTTCAAGTACATAGATAGGCCAAATTGTTCTGGAGATTTTGTGATAGTGAGTGATTGAGTGAGATTATAGTTACACGGACTGTGAAAGTAAGAGACGAAATTCATGTTTCTAGAGAAGTGAAAGGAATAGATAGCGAATAAGGAGTGAAAGAAAGGGTAAAGAATGGGGTCGACTTGAGCCAGGCGGACTGGCTGCATTAGCCAGCCCGTTCGCTACGACGAATAAGATTGTTTCATTTTAATGAACTGACAAAAATGAAGCAATCCTATTGGTCGAACCGAGCGGTTCAGCTATCCCAGACAGCTCGCCTGGCTCAGGTCAACGGCAACCCTAAGTTGTATGACGAAGATTGGAGTGAATAGAAAGCAAATACATATTGCCACAACCCTGAATAATAGGAAAATTGGAACATTCATTAGATAGATTACCTTCAATCAATAGCGTGTTCATAGTGTTGTTTCCATTGCCCAACCATCCATGAATTAGAAATATCGTGACATTACTGGCTTCAAAATTGGAATTAGTAAGACTACTCTCATGTTGTGTTAAGATTTGTGGTTCAGACGGGTTCAACCTGATTATAAAATGTTATTAAGTCGTCGTCTGTCTGCCTGGAACCACTGAAACTTGACCTCGGGATGAATAATAAATAAATATCGCCAGACTGACACACTAACTGTATGGTCCCAAACGAAGCAACGCTTTTACTATGGGTACCGTACAATGGACTGAAGGCGATCACAGTGACCCTAGTCATCCCTATACATCCCTAGTCTGGGTAGGGCAAATTACGAAATGGCCATTTCCGAAATTTTTACCACCCCGGGAATCGAAACCGCAACCACCGTGTGCAGTGAGCCGAACGGTTTACGCTCGAACCACTGCGCCAAGCGGTCTTCAAATATGATAAAGTGAGTTATAAGTATACATTTTATTCAAGGAATTGAAAGATAACTCTCACAGATGTATGTAGGTCTAAGCTCATGTCAACAATATCACCCGTATTCACAGGAACGTAAATCACATGTATATATATGTGTTTCTATAGTGTTAACGCCTTACTTATAAACATTGTGTCAAAACTAAAGAGCTCACCATGTGTAAAGTGAGAAGATAATCGACTTTTCTCCATCGTCATTGCTTAGAAATAAAATGTAGACTGGTGGTCGCTCCTTATATTCCGTGCTATACCAAAATGTATCGTTTTCTATACTGCATAAATCGATTTCCTTTGAAGTATAGCAAGCTTAAAAACATGAGAAATAAGTTCACACAAAAAGTTTTATTAATGATGTAACTGGCTTGAGCCCGCTGCTTCGCAGGTGTATATTATATTTCTGGATGTTGGCAATAGCGCTTTACCTAAACTACCAGGTCAAAAAACATTCAGGAGACCCCATAAGTACAAAAATCGTAATCGGTCAAGCTCTTTAGAAGGAGAAGAATTACCAAGATATACACCCAGGAATTTTACTTATACAGTGTGTTAGGGCTTGAATTGAACTCATGATTTTATAATATTTTCTTGAAATACGTATGCTAAAAATTTTCAACATTTTAAAATTTGAATTTTGAATTTGAAATGCGCCGTGAATGTACTGAGTCTTAATTTACATTGCAGTTTATGTCTAAAATAGTTATTACTGATTTATTTAAGTAAATTAACTTGAGATAGATTTTTGTAGCGATTTCGGTTTAAAGAAATTTATTTCTCATACGAACTTACAGTCTACTTAAAATGAGATACAGTAATAAATAATAATATAACAGGTAGGTAGGTTCGCCTCCAGTGCGATAAGAGTTACAAAGAAATTACATAAGCCTTTAGTTTACATTTAAATACATTCATGTTATCACTTATAAAGAAAATATCTCACACATAAAAATAAAATATCGACAGAATATTCCAACTGTGTGGGGTTATAATGACCTAAGTACTAACATAGTTTGTAAGCCCCCACAATTACTAACAATAATGGATTATGTTATCTGAAAAAAAATAATAATAATATAAGAATCATGAGTTGAATCCATGGTAACATTTTTCGTTACGATGCTTACACCTCTTATATATAGATTATTAGATAAATTATAATTACCTCCAAATATCATGAGTAATGTGGTTAATATAACAAGTGTCATGTCGATTTTTACTTAATTTCTTTCTTGAAGCGTTACCCACTGCCTATTTATAAATTAAGACTGAATTAGTTATTTTCATTTTATGGCAATAAAATTCCGAGCCGATTGTGCTTAATAAGTTATTAACAAATAAACTATGAAATACAATGAAATGCGTAACAAACGAATTATGCGAAAAAGGTGTTGCAATTAATAGTTATACTTTATTTATATCGCTCTACTTAAACCTATTATTATATTATACCTAATATTATACCTAGGTAGGTACATATTTATTGAGGTAAACCAAAAAAAAATAGTATCAAATTGCCACTGATCTTGATAATGGTAAAGATGATAAATGGTCACTTGATAGGAAATACCAATGCCGAAATGCTGCTGTAAACAACGAATCGCGTAACTTGACGTCACCTGAATGCACAACACAATACACAATATATATGTCGCAGCCAACTAGCTTAATTCGCCGTTCAATCAACAGCCTAGCCACTTTACTAAACAGCGCCGTTCAACTAGCGGCCTAAATTATATTCAGCCGTATCGTCTGTTACAACATTTAATAAACTGGCTGGATAATGCTTAGGCAACTGGTTGACATTTAAGTACTATAAAACTTTTTCAAAATACTTCCCAAACAGAGCGACTCGGATGAGTTTAGGTTAGGGTATTTTGTATGACCCCACAGAAATCCCACCCGGCAAGTAGGTTCGGTGGATCTAAACAATTTCGTAAAATACCTAAGTAGCTAATAAAATTATTCCATGAAAGTTGTTTTTTGCCGACGACGCCATATTGACAGTTTGATGAGTTTCGGCGCCAGGTGGCAGAAAGTGGAACTAAATTGAAATAAACAGGCTAGGCAAGTAATTAAACGGCTAGGCAAGTAATTAAACTTCTAGGCAAGTAATTAAACGTCATCGATCCAAGTAATTTGCCTAACTGTTTGATCAAATGGCTGAATATCATTCAGGCCACTAGTTGAACGGCGCTGTTTAGTAAAGTGGCTAGGCTGTTGATTGAACGGCGAATTAAGCTAGTTGGCTGCGACATATACATATATATAATTCTCGTGTGTTTTTGTCTCTACGTTGATCAAAGTCAATCAATCAGTCAATCAGGATTTTCCTTTGTATAATATTAATATAGATATAGATAATGATCAATTCCGTAATATAGTATGTTTGATAAGAATGATTGTATAATTATTTGTTATTATCTGGTATTATTGTTCTATACTACCGACCCGCCTGGGCTTCAGGTGAAAGAGAGTGGGTAAAAATCTACCATTATTCTTACCCATATTGTCTTCTTACTATCGTAAAGGGACCGGGGGGGCGGCTTGGTTAAGCGACTTGTTATAAATAATTTGAGAACATTCATTTTACCCTTTAAGAACTCAAACTCAAAATTGTTTTATTCATGTAAGGCAACAAAGCATTTAAAAATAGTCAGAATCTACCACCGGTTCTGAATGCTGCTTCCACTGAGAAGATCTGGCAAGAAACTCAATGGTAGCAAATTTTCAATTAATAATGAAGAAATTATGAAACTAATTTTTTTGCATTTGTTCAACATAATAACGAATTTTAGCAATAGCTAAAAAAACACGGACAAACAGACAGACGTGTTTAACAATTTTGTATATGTACGTATTTAATAAAATTATTCCACCAACACGTTTAAGATAAAAAAGACTTAATAAATAGCCCCGCCGTGCAATGATTAGGTTAATTTTTTATGTTCCGACATGAGGGTTTTGGTAATTTTTGCGGCTTTCGTTGCATGTTAGTTTAATTATCTGGTGATAATTTTCTCTCACATAAATACATTCTAATATTGAAATACAATTATTCACTTGTTGCAAATATAAATGTTTTATTAAATCTTTTATTTTGAAGCATGCGTCGGCAATGCAATCCCAATGGTTCCTGGGGACAACAGCCACTATGTGGAGGGTGAGAGCCGCTACATCTGGATGCCTGACGGCGAGGGCGTACCTAAACTGGTAGACCTGCAGGAGCCTGTCGACGACCAGCTGTTGCGGTCCAGAAATGGTGCCAATAACCAGTACTGGCTATTCACAAGGTGCGAATATCGACATAAATAGTCAGTATAGAAAAATACTCAAGATGTTTTCAAAATGAGCCGTTTCGGAGGATTCAAAACATCTTCGGTACCCACGTAATCAGAGGTTCAGGGTGAATCCCAACCCATGACCAATTCCCATGACTAATTTATAATTTTCAATTATAGGGGCAACCCGACCACCGCTCAAGTTATTGTCTACGGCAACGCAAACACGATCTGGAACTCAAACTACCTGGGCAGTAGACCGTTAAGCGTCATCGTTCACGGCTGGAACAACAACGGGAACAGCGACATGAACCCCACCATCACGTCTGCGTTCCTCGCCGTCATGGACTGCAACGTCATCGTCGTTGATTGGCGTGATCTCGCCAGCTCTAACTACATTTCTGCGGCTGCCGGCGTCCCCAGTGTCGGCCAGTTCCTCGGCAACTTCCTCGTGTGGCTCATCAACACCGGTGGCGGCAATTGGAACAACGTGCACTTGGTCGGCTTCAGTTTGGGCGCTCACGTCGTTGGGAACGCTGGCCGTCTTGCTGGCGGTCTCCCTATGAGAGTTACAGGTAGGTGTTGTCTCCACAGCTCAATTACTGTCCACCGCGCCTGTAATGGACCCTACAAAGATTCTGAATTTAAATGTTCATTATTTTTATGTTGATCAGGTTTAGACCCAGCTGGCCCTCTATGGGGTGGGAACGACAACGCGTTGAATACCGCCTCCGGACAATACGTCGAAGCCATCCACACTGACGGTGGTCTCCTCGGTATCTTCGATCCGATCGCTCACGCTAACTTCTACCCCAACGGCGGCAGGAATCCTCAGCCTGGCTGCTGGATCAGCACTTGCTCCCACGGCCGCGCCAATGATCTGTTTGCCTCCACCATCCTGTTCAACCATTTAATCGGCAGACAGTGTGCAAATATCTGGGAGGCTGAACTCAGTTCGTGCTCCGGTGGGACTTTGAATATGGGCAACAGCCTTTTAAACAAGAGAGGGTGAGATGTTTGAATATTTGAAATAATTTAAAATGTTTGTTGAAACATAGGAAGATTCCACTTCGAATATTTGATCCTAAGTAGATTAATATTATTTTTGTTACAGTACGGGGCTCTACGGTCTCTTGACTGGCAACACCTGGCCTTACTAAATTGTGGACTTCGATTTCAAAATCAACTCAATGGACTCGTACTACTCAATAAGTGAACACTGTGATGTTAAATACTTAACTTATAATATGGTTTAAATATAAAAATCCAAGACTGAAACACTTTATTATTGCTTGCATTATCCTTTTCATACCACGTTCCACGTTCAATTCAATTTGCTTGATCCTTTATATAGTCAAAGGCTTGATCTGGTAAAAAAACAGATATATATTGAACATACTCCAACCAACAAAGTACTGTAGTTTGTATTACTTTATAATTTAAATTGCCTATGAAGCATGTTTAACTTTAAATAGATTAAAATAATTTTGAGAAAATATTGAGTGTAATTTGTTTTGGTTTCTCCTTGAAATAAAACTATTTTTACGGATTATATCGCGTTTATTTTTACTTTTAATGTTCCCGACGTTTCGGCTGCTTTACAGCAGCCATGGTCACGGGGGGACTGACTATAATTAAATCCAAAACCAAGTGTACCATTGCAAGACCTCGAGACACTGTGAGCACTTTCTGCGTGGATCGGACCGCAAACAACAACTTAATATGAGGGTACCCAGTTACTAACTATGACATCAGGACGTCTAACACCTCAGTCCCCCCGTGACCATGGCTGCTGTAAAGCAGCCGAAACGTCGGGAACATTAAAAGTAAAAATAAACGCGATATAATCCGTAAAAATAGTTTTATTTCAATGTGTAGTATTCGCGTAAATATAAGAAATCAATATTGGTTTCTCCTTTTTGTCACTAAAATGAGTTAGGGGTTCCTTTTGTTTCTCATTATTCATAGCAATAATTCATAATTCGCAAGCACCCACTTATACAACATAACTCAACTTTATGTTTCTGGAAAATATTATCAGCTCACTACCCAAAGATAAGAATAAATCAATTATGATTTCAATCTTTTAGGTGTAAGTTGCTAGGTATTAATAACCTTAATATAGCAATAGTTAGCAGATTATAATACTTAATTTAAAAAATATTAACTACAAAAATGCAGCTTAATAAGGTTCAATTTTGCTTACCTCGTCACCAATGAGAAACAAACAGGCATTCACTTCAAATTCCGCGTCCACCCATCAAGTAATCCTATTCGCACTTTGCTCGTCAACAAAACACAATTAGACACAAATACTTACCTACTCCGCCATATATTGCCAAAATTGAAACTAACGACAAACAATCGAACCAGTGAAAGCGTTTAAGAGACAATCTGAATTCAGTCACGTCTAAGTTTTCTTCAGACATTTTTGCTGAGGATATAACTAGAACAGCTAAAGAAGCTTTATTAAATCCCAAATGTGCATTTATTTCCTATGTTCAATATTCGTCACAAAGACGGCAATTTTAAATTACAAATAAATATTCTGCTTCCACATTGTCATGTCACAAATGTTTTAATAACAGTTATATCAGTATCAACGCGCGATTGGTTTCGTATGCGCAATTTTACAATTGTCGCCCACGATTTTCCAAGTCGAAGCGGAGTAGAGTTATTTTTGTACGAATTGACCATATCCTTTCTTGATCGCCTGTTCGGTAAAGTGCCTTGGGTGGAGTTCTAAAGGAGCTATCACGATGCAGGATATACGTTTTGCATAGTTCTTACTTCTTTGTTTTTAAAGATCATTTTTGAACAACTCGAAACGAACACGATATTTCGACCCAGTGGTATATTGGCTAGGATATTCTTGAATCTTAATAGGGGTCATCGTGACCTATTTTATCATGTCGGCCACCGCATAGCTATTTTTACTCCAGATAATTTCTTGTTTACTGCGTACATTTGAAATAAAATTGACTTACTATTTTTGGGTATTTAACTGTGATAGAGATTTAGAAATAGTGACACTGATATACAGTTTCATGTGAAGTACATAAGTTGTTTGACAAATGTAAATAGATAATTCGTGTTCCCAGAGACTTGAAAGCATCAAATATTCCACTAACCTAGCGATTTCAACTTACGGAAAAAAGGATGCCAAATTTGTGTGGCTTGATCATTTGGAATTGGAATACAATATGGATATTATGAAAGTAATCCTTTGTTATATGAAGAAGTTGTAAATTCAATACTGGGTGTTAAGAAACCATAAACTCTGATGCATAGAGGGCAGCGAGAGCTACACTAGCGCCATCATTAATCGACAATGAGCCCAGTGAAGACTCCACACTCCACCCCTTTGCTATAGTCAGTTGCAATAATCTTAGGTCAAAGTTTTCAAGGGCAATATACTTATCCCATACTATTAAAACAATGGAAATATCCAAACGAATTTATTTAAACAAACGTTTATCACAATCAGCTAATTTCTTCACATTCCGTTACCGGTTTCATGTTTATAGAGGTAGATGTAGAATTCATTAGGTAGGCTTCCTGGAACGAAACGAAACAGACTTATTAATTTACTGGATTTCGCAATGAGATTAAACCTGGGTATATTACACCGAGAATATAACTTTTGGCAACACCCCTTAATTAATTATCAAAGACACAATAATATTTTATTTACCATGAAACAGTTATTTTGATGTAAGTTGCAGTTAGTGAAACAGTCACTCGAGAGACAACAGTTTAGATATTTTATGTTATACTTGCTGTGCCCACGACTTCGTCCGCGTGTAGTTTAACTTACTTAACAAAAATTTCGGGATTATTCATCCCCTATTTTATCCGCTTGGGGGTAGAATTAATCAAAATCCTTTCTTAGCGGATGCCTACGTCATAACATCTACCTGCATGCCAAATTTCAGCCCGATCCGTCCAGTGGTTTGGGCTGTGCGTTGATTGATCACTATGTCACTCAGTCACCTTTGAGTTATATATATTTAGTAGATAGATAGAAGATAGATAATTATTATTATGAATATTCTTATAGTTATCTGTAACATGTGTTTTTGTGAATTTGGGTCAAGATCGTATAAGACTATCTTTTTATCTTCTTGGTACTTTTTTCAATGAAAGAAAACCGTTGCCAAAGGTTTTACCACAGATTCTTTCTGAGATTCTTAACATGAATCTAAGACTCTACAGTTCGCGACAGATCACAGTTAGATACCTGCAACAGATTACCTTGTTCTGTCCATAAGCTCTGATATAAGGTTCATCACTGGGGTGCGGTGGTTCTTTATAGAGTCTCCTTAGCAGCGGCGCCAGGAGTTTAGGGTCGGGAGGTAGGTGCGGCTTGCCGCGCGCGCGGTTCACTCGCGACACCACTGCGCCCACGCACATACTGACCAATGTACCAGCCAATGTAAACCACATGTACGATACGCGGAGTACTGGGTTCACGTCCTCACTGGATAGAGAAGAAACAAATAACTATACCAGGTGAAACAGAAAGGGTATACTTTTTTTGCAACTTTACTTTGTGAATCTTAAACTATCGGCTTTGTGGGACAGTTGAAGTACTAAAGGTTTTTTAGGCTTATGAAATCTGTCAACAGCTGTATCCATATAACATCTTTTGTTTTTCAAGTTTCCTCCAAAGCTGATGTTAAAAATTTGGTTATGAAAAAAAGTATACCCTTTCCCTTTCAACCTGTATAAAGATATAAGTAATACAGGTGCTTCATAAGGTTGAAATAATAATTAGGTTACATAATACGGTAGTTTATATTACATAGTGAAGACATAGTACAGTAACTAGCTACGTGCCTATAAATGTTGTCATAAATTTCGTTTTGCGCCCATAGAACCTTTGATAAAGGTTTATCAAAGCATAGAACACATAATCAATACTGAATATACTATCAACTTCTACTACTTCTTAAGTAGGTAAGCTACCTACCCCTACTTGAATTCTGATTTCTATCTTTTTAGTGCACCCAGGTTTTTTTGAGTCGGTTAAATTTTGTTATCATTTTTTTATCACCTTCATTTTTAGAATGTAGTTAGTGACCTAGATAGAGACAGATTGGTCTTAGGACTTACCCAAAATCATCGTGAACAACATTAGCTAAAGTGTAATTGTACTGACATCCGTCCACTGTGAGCGGTTTGTGAGGGTGGACTATTTGGCCTCGCGCTGTCGCCAACTGCGCTGTCAGACACCACCACGACATCACCGCTAGACCGCTGACACCGCCCGCTAGCGCCCCCTAGTAAAAATGACAGTGTCCCGAACTAATTGTATAAAATATCGAGACATCGCTCCGTTGACGGGCCATTTTAAAGAGAATACAATACTACGTAAGATCCCATTTCACTGGACAGCAGGAAAAAAGTATTATGTTTAAGATTATGTAGTTAAGGTCTAAATTCATTATATTTGCCTACTCCGTGGTGTAGGTATACAATAATAGTTCAATAATAATGTCGTTGCCATCGTTGGTTGAACGACCTTGAATAGAACACGTTATATGTGAAGCGTAAACTAATAGTAAATTTCAACAAATCATAACAAGTCTTCGGTAGTATAGTGGTAAGTATCCCCGCCTGTCACGCGGGAGACCGGGGTTCGATTCCCCGCCGGAGAGAACACTTTTTGTATTTAATGTTTTGTTTTCTAATTTTTAAAACAATTCTGCATTCTTTTTTTTCATGTTTTTAAACACATTTCGTACGTAAGGGGTCTAGCGCGCAAAAAGTTTTGAATATTTCCGCTAGGGGCGCTGTACAATTTATTTTTGCGACAAAGTTTATTAGATACCTACTTATTTCCTAAGCACGTAACTAAAGCCTATCTAATTAATATACCTGTATTTAATGTTTAGAATAATTACTTACTGTGGCATCGACCCAAGGCATGAGAATACCCATTGTGAACACGCCCAGCTGTGGGCCCATCGTCATGGACTCCAACGTCATCGTTAACTGCAGGATAGTTCCCATTTTCTCCACTATAAACACCAACGCTGAAAACAGTGACCATTGTAATCATACGATTCTTCTCAGTAGTGAATAATGGAAGGTTGTTTATCGCTGTATATTGTATGTGACATATTATTTACCTACACATAATGTGCCCAAGATCACGACAACGCTTCTCATGAGCCACGTGGTCTGTCTGTCCGATAATTGCTTGGTGAAGAAGGGCTTGTAAAAGTCTTCTAAAACCACTGCCGACATTGAGTTCAAACTCGTTGATAAAGAGCTGAAAATATAAGATATCCAAGATGTATTGTAACACATTAGAAACATTTCCATTTTTTTTGAAACTTACAATGTATTTTTCCCAAGAACTCCGTGATATGTACTATGTAGTATCATAAATGTGTTATAAAAGTTGAACAAAATTAAAGTTTAGTTAAGTTTTTTAGTATCAAACTTCTCTTGAACTCACCTCAAAGCGGCGCTAAAAATCCCAGCAACGAAAATTCCGGGCAACCCTGGTATATCTCCAAGCACATCCATCACGAGAAGCGGTAACAATTGATCCTTAGCTTTAGCTAACTGGAACAGGAACAGTAGAAAGAGAAATTATTTTTTTTTTTTTTTTTAGTTTATTTGGAGCAACAAACAATTACACTTACTTATTACTAGTTGGATTACAGGTACATCTTACTTTAAGTGTAATCAACCCCGTTGCCCACAGATTAATACTTTGTTTGTAACGATGAGTACCTATGTGTATATGTAAGTAAAACATAATGACTTATAAGTAAAGCATAAATTTGTAAGCACGTAGGTGCATGTGCACACGTGCTGTGTGCGAGAATATTATTCAGTTAATTACAATAACAAAAACATAGACATAGATTACAATGTACAATATACAAAAAGTGTGGTTCTATCGAGGTATCAAAGGTTGTACTTAAACTTAATTGTGTCATTTACATTTTTCCTAAATATCGCAGATGAGGTTGCAAAGAGTTCAATGTCTGTGAAACAATTGTTAAATTGTTCCATGATTCTACGCAATGGTGCGCGCTCACCTGCGATGGTCCTACAGGGCGTTGGTGCGAATAAATAACGTTTTCGAGCCTCTCTCATAGGCCGGGAACGATATGGTATATGAATATAAATTTGATTGATTAGTTTATTACAATCGTAATAATCGTGGCAGATATTATACAGTAACATTTGATCCAAGAGCAATCTTCTCATCTTGAGGGTTGGTAACGAGTATTTATTTAAAAGTGCGTCATAGGAAGACCTCGAACGATAGCAACGATAGTTCATTGCGCGCAGAAATTTACGTTGGACTCTTTCCAGCATGTCGCTGTATTTGGAATAGTACGGGTTCCAGACAGAGGTGGCATACTCCAAGTGAGGTCTAATTAAAGATTTAAATAGCAAGAGATAGGAGGTGGGTCTCTTAAGAGGGCTACAGGTTCGCATCACAAGACCATAAAGTTTAAAGGCTTTATCTATGATGTTATTTATATGAGTGTCAAAATGCAGTTTAGAGTCCATAAATATTCCTAGATCCCTAATTAGATATACTTTTTCCAGTGGGGCTCCACACAATGAGTAAGTAAATTCAATAGTGTTTATTTTTTTTGTGAAAGTAATTGATTTGCATTTGGCTAGGCTAAGTTGAAGTTTATTTGTTACGCAGTAGTTTGTTAGGCGGTTTAGGTCATCTTGTAACATATGACAGTCGTCTAGGGTTATGATTTGACGGTAGATTTTAAGATCGTCAGCATATAATAAAAAGTGAGTATGTTTAAAGCAGTGACCAATGTCGTTGATGAACAGAACAAAGAGCAAGGGACCGAGTATGGATCCTTGGGCTATTCCTGAGGTGACTTTAATAATAATGTCAGAAGAGAAACCATTGATAGAAACTCTTTGTGTTCTGTTCATAACGTAGGAGGAGAACCATCTGAGCAAGTTGCCGCGAATGCCGTTAAACGCCAGTTTCTGCAAAAGCAGATTGTGGTCTACTTTATCGAAAGCCTTGCAGAAATCAGTGTAAATATTGTCTTAACGTTAAAGCGCAAAAGAGATATCAAGATATTCTCACCTTCGTTTGCAATGGATCGCAGTCATAGAACCGAGCATATATTAACAGCCCACAGTATAGACAGAAGCAGTAGAGAATCGAAATACCGATGCAGAATAAAAACACAGCCCTGAAATACAAACGAATAAAGTGTTTAGTCCAGAGAAGTAAGGTATATTATAGGAATGGATTTAAATAGACATTGGGGCAGAAAGTTTGTTTAGTCACTAACTAGACTATTAGGAAGAAAACAATGACCGTCTCGGTGATAGCTTGGGAAGCTTGGAAAGGTCTAATTAAAAAAATCCAGCACATTATAACAATAATAGTCTTATTTTCAGATCGTCGTAATATATATATATATAATAGGCGCGCGTCTTCGGTGCGGACGTACTTTAATTTGCTCCGTTAAAATAAAATCGAATAAAATAGTAAATAGTGATTAAACTCAGTTAAAAATTCAGTGTTTTAGTGTAGTGTCCAAGGATTACAGTGACGTTTGCCAACTTCACCCAGTTTGTATAACTTAAACAATACTTCAAAAACAAAAACTTTTAAATATTAAATCAAAGAATAATATACGCTGCTTTCACCCATTGCGAGCCCCACTGCGCGCGCAGCTCACGCGCCGTTCGTCAGCAGCGCAGTGGCAAATGTAAACACTCCCCGCGCGCTTACCCCGCACTATCTCCCGTTTACCAAAATCGCTACTATTAGGTATACTACGCTTCAATAACCTTCCAATAATATGTCCAAGCTTTGTAAAGGTTGTGGTGATAAAATACAATCGCTAAAATACCTAAAATGCGCTTCGTGCATCGCACTGTATGATATTGAATGCATTCAAATCACATCAGAAAAGTTTGCTAAACTCTCACAGCAATACAAAGACAAATGGATATGCCCGACATGCTCTGCATCTCGACCAAAATGCGATAACACGAATACACCTTTAAGAACCGACCACAGCCCATCCAAACAGTCATCGACCTCAGCTGACAAAGTTACCTTAACTAGAGGATCGCGGACTAAGAAAAACACCGAGCCCTCCGATCTTTCTGCTGTTTTGGTAGAATTACGCTCCCTTAAAGAGGAGATACTGGACCTAAAAACACAAAATAAAGATTTACACCTTCTTAGGCAAGATATACAAGATCTTAAGACCCAACTAACAGTAGCATCTCAAACAATGGCTGGTACAATAGCTGAGCATGAAAAGAAGCTTGCTGTAAAAGATCTACAAATCCTTGAGCTAAATGCGTCATTAAAATTGCTCCAGTCACACATGAATGATCATCAACAGCAAAGTATAAGGAATGACTTTGAACTTATTGGAATGCCTGAACTACCCAATGAAAACCTACAACATACTATTTTGCTCACCGCGAAAAAAATCGGGGTAGAACTGACTGAAAGCGACATTGATTATGTTTCGCGGGTTGGATACAGCAACAAGAACAACGGCAATAAGGAGGGTGGGGTGATAACTCATCGCCCGATTGTTATAAGAATGCTGCGTCATAAGAAGTGTGAAGAATTTATTAAAGCTGCCAAAGTCCGACGCAACATCAAAAGTACGGAGATAGGTCCAGGTCACGATTCTACCTTATATATCAACGAAAGACTCACAAAAAGTAATCGCTATTTATTTCGAGCAGCCAGATTTCGTGCAAGACAATACGATTTTAAATACTGCTGGGTTCGTAGCGGAACTATTTATGTCCGCAAAGGTCCTAATAAACCGGCTATACGCATTAACTCACAAGAAGATTTGGACGAACAAATTGGACCTGAAAATAGGACGCGCAATTGTTTTGGCAATATATCTGGCCCTTAAGATACAGGCAATGCCTAGTTTAAGGGTCACAAGTTAAGCACTCTTACATAATTATTGTTCTGTTCCTCAAGTCTACGGAAAACATTTGTAAACGAATTAACCTGCAAACATGTAGACTTAGAGATAAATAAATATTTTTTCATTTTTTTCATTTTCATTGTACTCTCCAAGGTTTTTGTTTTCTCACCATTTCGCGCCTCGCAGTGTCGGCAAAGCGAGATATCGTTGCACCATCGTCTGGTTCACAGTGTTAGCTTGCAACCAGTATATCGTGCCTCCGACCACCAAACTCCATATCGTATGTCGCGTCAATGGATTTGGGTCCAAACTGAAAGAGGTCTCTATAAATTTTAAGATATACAGCTATAAGATATTTCGCTGGGGCAAAGTTTCCTGCGACATGTCTATAGCAACTTTCCTCTTTGTGATTTCAATTTCATCAGGCGCAGTTATAGCTGCTCAAAGAGCAGTTTAACTAATTGAATAACTTATAAGATCGTCTTCGAAGAAAAACCGCTTGAAACTTTGCAACAATAGGACATAGAAAGTTTTTGTTCCATCCAATTTGATCAACTAAGTACTTTTGAAGTTCCCCCATATTAATTTTATATTGTACTTACTTAGGCAACTCAATTCTCCCGCTGTCCATGTTCCTTTGCCAAACGACTCCGATTCCACCAACATCCAACGTCCCTTTTATTGCCACCAAGGCCATAGCGCCAAACATTGCCGTAATTTGGATCACATCCGTCCAAACGACCGCCTGCAATCCTCCCTGGGGCCAACGTTTGATTAAATTATAAACATGTACAAATTCATTCTCAATCCTAAAGTAAATACTCACAGCACTCGTGTAGAATATGCAGACCAAACACACTATTGGAGTGATTATGTGTATGTCGACGCCAGTAACTGAAAAAATGTATGAACATCTTTAAGACCCTTTCCATGATGACTTTCATATTTTTTGGAAACATTTGGAAAATTATGAAGCAACACAGTATTCGAAGATTTAGGAGTTCACGCGACATGGTGATCGGTAGTTCAAGAGTCTACCTACTTTTGTCATAAATAAGTCATCACTCTGATGATCATTTAGAAACAGAAGTCAGACGCACCTTGGTTGAACGCTAATGCTGGCACGTAAATGACGATCGGCAACCACCCTATCTGAAAGAAAACTACACAGTTTCATCTACCCACTTGGTGTTCAAATAAATTAATAACAAACATGTATTAAGTATCTACTTACTAATGTAAAAGCGAAGAGTATTGATCCAAACAATCTCACTCTGTTGTCGAATCTCATGGATAAGTACTGAAAATAAACCATAAGGAGCTTATCATTTGGTTCGATTGACGACACATGCAAAACAAAAATAAAAGTATAAAAAGCCCTCCTCTTGTTGGGCGTTGAAATGGCTGCACATCAAGAGCCTCCTTGTTTTTAAACGATTCAGTTTTTCGAAATCGAGTTCTCTGAGATGTGTCCAGCAGCTTTCCTTCTTTTCTTCTACCTTCACCGTTTCGCAAGTCTCACCTCATAGTTAGAAGTCATTTTGAGGTCATGGAATACTGGCAGGTAGATCTGTGTCATGACGATTGACATCAGGAATATAGCTCCAATGATATAAGCGTACTGTGTTCCGTACATGTACACTTCTGTTGGCGACCCCAGCAGCGTTATCCCCGAGACGAAGCTGGGGGGATGATTTAAGAATTACAATTGTGTAGCCGAATCAAAACGGTTATAATGAATAATGATTTAATTATAATGCTTAATATAATAATAATCTAGCCCTTTAGGACGCCCTCCGACCAGGTGGGATGACGATCTGCGAAAGACTGCAGGCAGATGCTGGATGCGGCAAGCTGAAGACAGGGTGCTATGGCGCTCATTAGGGGAGGCCTATGTCCAGCATTGGACAAGCATAGGCTGATGATGATGATGATGATGAATCTAGCCCTTTTGACATCCCACTCCTGGGCACAGGCCTTACCTCACTACGAGGGGATTTATTTATTTAGAAAATATCTGGCGTCCACCAATAGGTATGTCTGTTGATACGGAGTGATGGCAGACGATGGATTCCGTTAATTTTAAAATGACTGTCGATACAAAAGCAACCCTTTGTGCGTAACTCTAGAGAACCTTCCCATCTACCTAATTAAATGTAAAATATACAAGCAAGTAGGTTGGTAAGTCATTTGACCCACGTCTGTGTTTTGAGAGAGATAATTACTTTTGGTAAGACTTTGGGTGCACCTTATCAATCACTCAACTCACCTTGCTACAAGCGACATGGACACAGGTACCACTTTCATATTCCTACCACCAAGAAGGTAATCTGCCTGCGTCGTCTGCTTCTTCATGAAGCCCCAGTAGATACCCACGACGGCACTAATAGCCAGCATGAAAACAAACACAACGTAATCCACCCAAGAAAACCGTTGCATATGGTGCACCAGGTCCTCAACTTCCCCGTGCATTTCGCCCATGATGGCCAGAATGTTCTAGAAACTTCGAGACAATTCCCAGATACTGTACTAAAACTCCTTACGGTACTACTGACGGATTTCTAAGAATACCATCTTATTTAATAGTCGAGCAGACTGTTCTGATTGAAATGAATATGCGCAACGAAAGGCACCTAACATTCAAATGCATGCATCCAACGAGCTCAATCTGTTACGATGAGCCAATTACGATAAATCGCAATTTAGAAGAGGATGTTGCGCGATCGCCCCCTGCGGGAGCTAGTGGACCAAACAGGAACTGGCTAATACTCATATACTTAGTACGTACTTACACATTCTTGTACTCACTTGAAAATTTGTAAGTATCTAATAATGATAGCTATTTACTTACCTACTTTTTCGCGTGATACTCTGCAGCGGCGCCACCATGATAAAAAGTGACAAATCATAGTGGGAAAAAATGTACGATTAACGTATATAATGTACGTTAATTAAAACAGCTTAGGTTCACATACCTAGCAGTGCTAGGTATGTGAACCTAAGCTGTTCGGGCGTTTTTAGGGTAATATAAATGATCAAAATAAATTAAACTACTGTATAATATTGATGTTTTTTGACATGTACATAGTAGACTGCATAGGTACATTTATTTCCAATAAAAATTAGCAGCCAATATCATTCATAAGTATGAGAACCAGGTGGCGCCGCTGGAGAGCATACTCCCCAGCGGCGCCACTAAAAATGTCAATTATCTCGGTACCTGGGAAAGGTACATTAAAATACGATATACGTACATTATATACGTTAATCGTACATTTTTTCCCACTATGATTTGTCACTTTTTATCATGGTGGCGCCGCTGCAGAGTATCACGCACTTTTTCAGTCCAGAAAAAAAACTAATCTAGTATGTGTGCCTATAACTAATATGTGCCTATAACTACTTTCTAATTTATGGTATTAGAATCATCATGTAGATCTGGGGCAGGTAACAAACAATAAGTCTCTGTATCCATTAGCAGAGGAGAAATTAAAAATCGAGACTAAATACCATAATACAATCGAGACGAAATACACATAATCGTACCTAAACATAAAAAATTATTAACCCTTTGACAAAAGTCAAAGGGCCCCAAAACAAAAAAAAAAAAACAAACAATAAGTAAGTGTACATACAGTCAGACATGGATACAAGATTTCGTTCAGGGAGGGATTTTTTGTGTGATTGTACCTTATACGCAGAATTTATAAGTCTGTGGACAGTACCATTAAAAAAAACTTTCTACGATGGATTTACGGTTCCTGTGTCCATATAATAATTGTTTTTTATTAGTCTAAGTAATTTAAGCATCAACATAAAAATTAAGTGCTTCGGTTTTGAGTAAGGGGGAAGGAGGCAATTGCATTTCTACCAATTAATTATACATATTATTTATTTTCAGAGATCATCTTTCGCGCCTCACTTTCGCGGGTTTTATATTTTTCTTTTCGTAATTAAGTAGGTACGTTTAAGTACGTTACTGTTTTTGTTAATAATACAACGCATATAATATTTTACCTACCCTGTGCTTGATATATGCAGTTAATTTTATAAATGGCATAATTTATATAATATTCGTTTGAGCTAGGTTATTTAATTATTTTTCATTACTCATACTCTGAAAGTAGGTCTGAAGTTGCCTGAGGAGCGGGTTGAAAGTAATACTTTTCCGGCCCGGGAGAATCGCTTTCAACTGACAGCTGTCAAATTATAAAACAAAAACTAGTTCCATTTTCACATTTCTATGGAACCATGTTCAAACTTTTTCTACAGTCACTCAATTACAGTACGATGTAAAATTGAAATAACATAAAGTTAAGTATTAATTAAAGAATATATATTTTTAAATGACTTAATTATAATTTAGTTTCAACAATTTCTTTAAAATAACATAGATTTGGGCAAAATATTTAAAGATGAAAATGAAAAATAATGGCTAAATAATAAAGTTGGCCGGCCAACGAAAAAAAAACAAAATAGGCGGCAATCCAATCTTTTTTTTCGAGTTGTAGAGTATTGTTCATACTTCCTTGTATTATTTCTTTAGCCAATTCCTGTTTTTATTTTTACTTTCCTTGAATTCGTAATGAAAAGCACAGTGTTTACCTCGGGTGAAAGACTTATTTTGCCCCTCGAACTATTAGCGACCTCGCTACGCTCGGGCGCCAAACCCCGTCTCGGGACAAAATAAGTCACTTTCACCACTCGTGTAACAATGTACTATTATTGTTAACTATAATAAATTCAACAATCATATTTTGTGGTCAAAATAACAAAACGTTACGATGACGTACAGATTGCATTCCAGTTTAATAAAATTGGTAATATTGTATATAAAAAGCTATCTGTCCTACTCTTATTCCATGATAAAGTAGAGAAGAAGCTACCAAACGCTTAATATACTGATATCACTCTGGAACGTCTTTGTGCTATACTACTGTGTGATGAGGTTAGAAATATGTCAAAACAAAAAACAATTTATTGATTTTCCTTCAGCTTCAGAGTTCCTATAAATAAAGATAGTTATAGGTGTCTGCTTTGAGGTACTCCTTGTAATTCAGTGTAAATCAGTTATTTCTGTTAACCAAAAATGGCTGGGCTTTTGCTAAGCCCATCGGAAAAAGCGTTTATTGTTCACGGAGTACAAGTAAGTTTCGAGGTATTTTTCGACAGGTTTTTGAATGTTTGAAAATTATTAAGAAGATTTTAGGCGTCCGGTAACTAGATATACATTATGCCATTTAACTTCTACCTAAATATCATGGATGAAGGTTATTTTTTTATAACCACACATTGATGGATTTTATAGACGAGCCTAACTTGACAGTATCGATCAAAATAATACAGTAACCGGACGACTAAAAGTCTAACAACAGTCCGGCAACTGGATAAACTATAAGTAATGTCTTCCAGAAATCCTATTTATTAGGGAATTTTTTTTTATTACCACCCTGTTTGGTAACAAAGACAGCTAATTTATTATTCTAACATTGGCACCAACTAAAAGAATGTTGTTTGTTACTTATATTTGTTGATAAATATGCTATATGTATAGGATGATTACCGTTCCGATGGGAGATCTAACATCGATTATCGGCCTATGGAGCTGGAGACAGACGTGGTGAGCCACGCCAGTGGATCTGCGAGGCTTCGGCTCGCCAACACAGACATCCTCGTAGGCGTCAAGACGGAGATAGACACACCATACCCTGATAAACGGGACTTGGGCAAGATTGAGTTCTTTGTCGATTGGTAAGACACAAAATATTACATTATACAGGTTTTGCTGCTATAATAGTTTTGGTTTATTGAATGTGAAATAAAGCACCTATTATTAATAGCTATTATAACACCATGCCAGGGCCTTTAAGCTGCCTGAAAACTCATAACACCAGTAGTATTGACAACTGCCTATGTAGTTAGGGTTACCATATCTCAGGATTTGTCCTGAGATTACAGGAATTTTCGACTTTTCTCAGGATTGCGGCCGGATTTTGCAAATCTCGTGAAATCTCAGGATTTTCAATAAAACACAGGTTACATTTTAAAGATCTCTTTAATTAAAAGTTAAACCAACTAAAATAATCTTCTTTTGGTAACAATTACAGTTAAAATCAATACTTATTTATCTAAGTAACGCGTGAGCTAGATCCGCAGTGTATAAAACGATAATACTTACCTAATACGTTTTTGAGAGAAAATTCTCAAACTGTATAAAATCTCAGGACTTTTCCATGGTAATCAGGCCTTTTCTCCGGTCTTTTGATTTTTACATCTGGTAACCCTATATGTAGTAAGTATACAAGATGAATCAAACGGGTGTATATGTCGCCGCCAACTAGCTTAATTCGCCGTTCAATTAACAGCCTAGGCACTTAACTAAACGGCGCCGTTCAATTAACAGCCTAGGCACTTAACTAAACGGCGCCGTTCAACTACATCAAATCAAACAGCTAGGCAAATGACTTGGATCGATGACGTTTAACTACTTGCCTAGCCGTTTAATTACCTGCCTAGCCTGTTCATTTCAATTTAGTTCTACTTTCTGCCACCTAGCGCCGAAACTCACCAAACTGTCAATATCTCTATATTATCTTTGGTCAATATGGCGTCGGAAAAAAAAAACTTTGATGGAATCATTTTATTAGGTACTTAGGTTTTTTACGATTTTTTTTAGATCCACCGAATCTATTTGCCGGGTGGGGTTTCTGTGGGGTCATAAAAAAAATAACCCTAACCTAAACCCATCCAGGTCGTTCTGCTTGGGTAGTATTTTGAAAAAGTTTTGTAGTACTTAAATGTCAACCAGTTGCCTAAGCATTAGCCAGCCAGTTTATTAAATGTTGTAATAGACGATACGGCTGAATATCATTCAGGCCGTTAGTTGAACGGCGCCGTTTAGTTAAGTGCCTAGGCTGTTAATTGAACGGCGAATTAAGCTATTTGGCGGCGACATATATACTATTTAGTCGCTTTGCAACTCTATTATCTAGGTAAGCTATGTCTAAAACTTATTTTGTTGTTCCGCTTTCCTGCAAAGATAATAGTTTATGACTAAAAATAAATTGTACCTACACCCTTTTGATTCACCTTGTATAAATTAATTAATATTAATATATTTCATAAGTACAGTGTCCATATCAAATAGATTATATAAATAATCAATAGCCACCTCTAATTACATATACATACAAATATTACCCCCTTACCTTCCCCATCTGTCCCACCCTTTTCAGGTTGGCAATGTGCAATGCCTTTGGTATCTTGCAGGTTGTATGCTGTTATACATACATATAAAAAAACACTTATGATCATATGTTTCAGCTCAGCCAATGCAACACCAGAGTTTGAAGGCAGAGGCGGGGAGCACCTGGCTCACAGTATTTCAATATTGATGCAAAGGGCATACCACTCCTCGCAGGCATTCAACTTGAAACAGCTGTGTATACACGAGGGCAAGCAATGCTGGAAGCTATTTGTTGATATATTGGTAAGCATCATAATACATATCATAATCAAATAGTTTATTTACAGTAGTATCGTAATACACCCTCCACTGAGAGATTCAGCAGACTTGGTGGACTAGTATTTTCTACATCATTATTATTTGAAATAAAACTATTTTTCGGATTTTATCGCGTTTATTTAATTTATGTTCCCGACGTTTCGGCTGCTTTACAGCAGCCATGGTCACGGGGGGACTGAGGTGTTAGACGTCCTGATGTCATAGTTAGTAACTGGGTACCCTCATATTAAGTTGTTGTTTGCGGTCCGATCCACGCAGAAAGTGCTCACAGTGTCACGAGGTCTTGCAATGGTACACTTGGTTTTGGATTTAATTATATTAATTACTGGATCCCAAGTTGGTGGTAGCACCCAGCCATCTTCCCTATTGAAATTAGGATGTTTTTTAATTTCAATGGCCTCACGTATCATCCTTGGTCGGAATCGGTGTTCTTTTGCGAGGATCTGTGGTTTATCAAATCTGATATAATGGCGGGTGCGGTCCTGTACATGTTCACAGATTGCAGACTTCGTGGAGCGCCGGTGTTTCACGTCAGCTATATGTTCTTTTACGCGGGTTTTTACTGATCTTTTAGTTTGCCCTATGTAGGAGAGCCCACATTCACAGTCGAGTTTGTATACCCCTGCATCTTGTAGAGGAATGTGACACTTGACAGGTGGTAAGAACTGACTAATCTTCTTTGGTGGCTTGAAATAAGTTTTGATTGAAGCACGTTTCAAGATGTAGCCAATCTTGTCTGTGACACCTCTTATATATGGCAGTACAGCAGGTAGACGCTCGACTGTGGCTGGTTTCACTCGGTCACTGTGATGGAGGCGCGGGATCCGAAGCTTGTTGTCATGCAATACTTGCTTGACGTGACGGATCTCGGCAGCCAGGTGTTGCTCATCACAGATCCCTTGTGCTCTCTGAAACAAAGATTTACCCACGGTAGCTAACTGTGTTGGATGGTGGTGAGATTCACCGTTTAAGTACCTATCGGTATGGGTCTTTTTCCTATACACGGTGTGGCCTAAGGTGTTATCAGGATTACGGATTACTAAAACATCTAAGAATGCTAGAGTGTTGTGAGTGAGAAAACAGACCCAACTACAAACGTGTTAAAAACAACTACCGATCTATTAAAGAAACACTCCGACGCATTGAATCTAGACGTCAAATCATTGATACCTTCGTGCGCAAAACCACCTAAGCTGTATGGGTTACCTAAAATACACAAGCCCGAGGCCCCGCTGCGTCCCATTGTGAGCCAGATTGACACACCAACATACAGTCTGGCCCAGCACGTAGCGAAGGTACTCTCACTACTAAGAGGACACACAAGAGCACATACAAAGGATTCATACCATTTTGTCAGTGAGATTAAACATCTACATCTTGCTGACAATGAAACTATGGTCAGTTTTGATGTTCAGTCTTTGTTTACCTGTCTACCTGTAGCAGACTGCATCACTGTAGTATCAAAGAAGCTAGCAGAGAACAACATGCCAGAGGAATATGCTGAACTCTTAAGACATTGCCTCACATCCGGGTATCTGTTGTGGAATGAACAGGTCTACAAGCAAGTAGATGGTGTAGCGATGGGCTCCCCTGTTTCTCCTGTTGTCGCCGATATATTCATGGAAGACTTCGAGGAGACAGCCCTTCGCACTTCACCTGTGACCCCAAGATTCTACAAGCGGTACGTAGACGATACTTTCACAATATTACCATCTGACAAAATAACAGCATTTCTTGACCATCTTAACTCCATACACTCTAAAATCAAATTTACAATGGAGTTAGAGGCCAACAACACTCTAGCATTCTTAGATGTTTTAGTAATCCGTAATCCTGATAACACCTTAGGCCACACCGTGTATAGGAAAAAGACCCATACCGATAGGTACTTAAACGGTGAATCTCACCACCATCCAACACAGTTAGCTACCGTGGGTAAATCTTTGTTTCAGAGAGCACAAGGGATCTGTGATGAGCAACACCTGGCTGCCGAGATCCGTCACGTCAAGCAAGTATTGCATGACAACAAGCTTCGGATCCCGCGCCTCCATCACAGTGACCGAGTGAAACCAGCCACAGTCGAGCGTCTACCTGCTGTACTACCATATATAAGAGGTGTCACAGACAAGATTGGCTACATCTTGAAACGTGCTTCAATCAAAACTTATTTCAAGCCACCAAAGAAGATTAGTCAGTTCTTACCACCTGTCAAGTGTCACATTCCTCTACAAGATGCAGGGGTATACAAACTCGACTGTGAATGTGGGCTCTCCTACATAGGGCAAACTAAAAGATCAGTAAAAACCCGCGTAAAAGAACATATAGCTGACGTGAAACACCGGCGCTCCACGAAGTCTGCAATCTGTGAACATGTACAGGACCGCACCCGCCATTATATCAGATTTGATAAACCACAGATCCTCGCAAAAGAACACCGATTCCGACCAAGGATGATACGTGAGGCCATTGAAATTAAAAAACATCCTAATTTCAATAGGGAAGATGGCTGGGTGCTACCACCAACTTGGGATCCAGTAATTAATATAATTAAATCCAAAACCAAGTGTACCATTGCAAGACCTCGTGACATTGTGAGCACTTTCTGCGTGGATCGGACCGCAAACAACAACTTAATATGAGGGTACCCAGTTACTAACTATGACATCAGGACGTCTAACACCTCAGTCCCCCCGTGACCATGGCTGCTGTAAAGCAGCCGAAACGTCGGGAACATAAATTAAATAAACGCGATAAAATCCGAAAAATAGTTTTATTTCAATGTGTAGTATTCGCGTCATTATTATTTCATTTAATTTAGTAATGTAGTAATTCGACCTTTGGTGTATAAAATACCCCCCCTGTTGATGCCTTTAGTAATAATCAAAGTTGCAATATGTATTTTATTACTAATTAATTATTATTAGTTATTTAGAATTGATGTAGGTATAATGAAAGGGCACACACCCCCAAAATAATTGGCAGTGTTGAGGGGATAACCTATTATCACCCATATTCATAAATACTACTATGAGGTCTCACAGTGCGCGCGAAAACCCAGAAATTGAGAAAAGGCCACCATAGGCCTGTATTAACAAAAATTTTAAATCTGAGAGCGGTATTGAGTGCTTTTGGATTTGTACTGGTATGATGTTTGAATGAATTTTCCAAGATCGCTCACAGACTTTAGATCTGGGGCCATACACTAAAATTCTCACAAAACGTTCCTGAGTGCGTATCGGAAAGCGTAGCGTGGGTAGGCCTCCCACAAGGTGGACCGGCGACCTGGGCCCTAACCACGCTAGCTACTCAAATCGTAAAAGAAAAGCAAACGCTCGCGATTACGTTTCAAACGCTCCGCTTTTGACGTTTTGCTGACACCATACCATATCAATGTCAGTAGAAATCGTGAAGCTCGTGTCAGCAAAACGTCAAAAGCGGAGCGTTTGAAACGTAGTCGCGAGCGTTTGCTTTTCTATTACGATTTGAGTAGCTAGCGTGGTTAGGGCCCTGGTGAAGGTCGCGGGAATACGCTAGATGCGCGCTGCGCAAGAACGGTCATTGTGGTGAACCTTGGGGGAGGCCAATGGCCATCAGTGGACGTCTTTCGGCTGAGATGATGATGACACTTAAATTGGAAATTGGATTTATTATTACGGAAAGATTTATCTATTTATATTTTGACGACCGCTTGGCGCAGTGGTTTGAGCGTAGGCCGCTCGGCTCACTGCACATGGTTGTTGCGGGTTCGAATCCCGCCGCCGCGCCGGGGCAAATTTCGGAAATGGCCTTTTCATAATTTGCCTAGGTCTGGGTGTCACTGGGATCGCCCCCAGTCCATTGTACGGTACCCATAGTACAAGCATTGCTTAGTTTGGGTCCATACAGTTGGTGTGTTAGTCTGGCGATATTTATTTATATATTTATTACTAGTTTCTGCCCGCGACTTCGCCCGTGTAGACTTAAGTAAAGTATTATATGTGTTATTCCAGGTTATAAACTATATGTGTTCCAAATTTCATCCAAATCCGTTCTGTAGTTTTTGCGTGAAAGAGTAACAAACATACATCCACACTCACAAACTTTCGCATTTATAATATAATAGGACAAAGAAAGCGTTGTTACGTGAATACGGGCGTAAGTTCACCATATACAATTGATTATTGCAGATCTTGGAATGTGGCGGGAACCTATGTGATGCAGTGTCACTTGGTGTTAAAGCTGCACTCTTCAACACGAGGATACCGTTCGTGAAGGCGGCACTCATGGACGGAGGGAATGTGGATTTGCAGTTATCCGATGACCCTTATGACTGTAAAATATTGGACGTTGGCCCTGCGCCGTTGTTGGTTTGTATTTTCAAATCTTTTGGAAAAAAAAATAAAAAAATATTCGTAGGTGATTCCTTAATTAAAATCAACCACAAGTATTCCCTGAAGTAGATGAAGGTTGTACACCCACCGCTGGTATTTAAATGTTCCACCTAATGTTAATAATAAAGGACAAACCTCTTGTTTTTAAGTAAAAAATTCAAACCTGAACTGATAAAGTGGGGAAAAAAATGAAGACATTGACTTTAGGCAATTTGCTACATAGCCATTTGCATTTCAACATGCTATTGAGTTTATATATAGATCTTCCAATGGCTCTAATTTTGATAGCACTTTACTAACACGACCAAACTTTTACCATCGTCCTTTGGATAGTCGTATAGTTAGGGTAACAATATTTTCAGACTTAAATAGCCATTTGTAAACAATAGAATTGGCACCAGTATCACCATATAACAGTAATTTTACAGGATTTTCTCTTCTACAGGTAACACTATGCAAAATCGGCGACAAGTGCGTCGTAGATCCCTCGGCTGAAGAGGAGAGCTGCAGTGAGACTTCAGTAATAGTGGGCATCACAGGTGGGGTCACCAGCACCACACGTCATAGATAGTAGTAGCTATGGATAAGAGTAACTATTGAGTTTTTTGAGATCTATTGAGATCTTCTCAGTGGCAACTGGGGTACTACTCTTCGCAACGATAAAATCGATATATAGTGATAGTGGTATTGTCGAATCTTACTCTAAATTTCATACTTTTTACCGTCGTCGTATATCGTCTGAACGAACGACAATTTCGTATTGTTCGTTCAGTAATCGATATGACGGCAAAAATGATGGAATTTAGAGTAGGATTCAACAATACGAATGTCACGATATATCGATTATCGTTGCTAAGAGTAACGCCCCAGCATTCCGAACCGGTAGTAGATTCGGACTATTCATATTTAGGTACTTTGTTGGCCTACATGAATATATGTCCTCTAAGTTAAAATGCTAGGAGCGAATAAAACTGGGTCATTAAAGACTGCAGGCAGATGCTGGATGTGGCAAGCTAAAGACAGGGCGCTATGGCGCTCATTAGGGGAGGCCTATGTCCAGCAGTGGACTGATATAGGCTGATGATGATGATGATGATGATGATTGACGGCTAGACCATTTAATGGAGGCACTTCACATGGTGTATTTGTACAAATATTTGCGTTATCATGACAAATCGAAATAACCCTAATACGCATGATAGTAGGTTTGTTTTGTTTTGGCCGAATTACGAAAATATTTGTGCAACTACGCCATTTCAAGTGCCACCATTACATTGATGGTATCCTTAATTGCAGGCAACCCAAGTTGCTACTTCAACAATGACACAATATTGGAAATGCACGCGAAATGCACCACCGTAGATATGAACGGCCCCGGCAGCGTCGCGCCCAAGACTTTGAAAGACGCCATCAACCAGGGGATGTAAGTAAATAAATAAAATAAATAAATATCGCCAGACGAACACACCAACTGTATGGTCTCAAACTAATCAACACTTGTGCTTTGGATACTGTACAATGGACTGCGGGCGATCCCAGGGACACCCAAACCAGGGCAAATTAAATTACTAAAAGGCCAATTCCGAAATTTACCCCTGCGGGAATCAAACCCGCAATCACCATGTGCAGCGTGAGCGTAGTTGAGCGGCTCGAACCACTGCGCCAAGCGGTCGTCATATGAGTATAGAACCAAAATGTAGTCTGTAAAGTCCATTCTCCTCATTTAACGACAATAACTAACTCCGGTAGTTACCCTTAAGTTAGTAAAAAGCTATTATTTTGAAATTTCAAACATAGGTAGGTACACTTTAATATTTATTCATTTGTATAAATTTCCTTTGTTTGATACCAAGAATTAAGTGATAAGTTAAATCAAATCTGATAATGATTAAAGGCTTCTGTGAGTTTTATTTTATTGCGTAACATATTTAGCCTTTATTTGCCCTGTCCTGGGCAATAATGTGAAAGTGAGTGTGTCACTTTTCCGCAATTCCACCCTTCGATGCTGGGAAAGATTTCATCTTCACTATGTGGACGCCCGGTATCTCACTTATGAACATATTTACAAACACATATTTGCTGTAAGTAATCACAAAACAAATTGAAAAAAATACTAAAACGTATAGATACAATATGGAACTACAAAACACATTTATATTAGTTTTCATTTCAGTGTGAGCGACGGTTATGACTCCACCAGCTGGAATGTCTGCGAGTGCGAACTCTTAGGCAATAAAAAAGGAGATAAATTCAGAGTATACGCTGTTCACTGACTGCTTTTTGTTTCAGAGTTGCTGCTAAATTACTCGACAAAGCCCTTGGCCTAGCACTGTTGCGTGAACGATTAGAAAACGTCACCTTAAAAAAGCATTCCTACGGATTCTTGAAGTAAACATTCAAAACCTAGTTAAGATTACAAATTAAAACCACCTTATGCCCAATATAACTTTATTGAAATATAATCGTTACATGTCTCATAATATTAATCCAATTATATTACGTATGATATACCAATTTATTATTGACACAGTCCAAATATCACATACGATTCGATCCAAATAGGATACAGTCAGAATATAAACCTAAATTCGACCCATAGACAAGTACTTTAAAGTAAGAAATGAATTTAATATGTAAATTAAGCATGTGTTAATTCGCATAAAATATCAAAATAAACAAAGCTGTTTCACGACGGAGCACAGAGATACAATATTGTACCAGCAAACTCATAACAATTCCGATTGGAGTTTATATTAATATGGTGTTCCACCACAATAGTGTTTATGTGGTTAATAGTTATTCTATAGCCCAACACCATTGTTTTTAGAGCTATACCTACACCCTACATACAATTATAGTGTATGTATCAACTTAGATCACTTATAAAAGAATACGATGTAAAGTATCAAGATTAAAATATAGGCCGTATGGTAAACGTGGCTTCATATAGTTTAATTCTTCGGGCCGACGGGAGTCAGCAGGTCTAGCACTGCGGCGATGTTGCCGTCCTTGCTCTCCAGGAGTTGCGTCAGCCAGCCACCTTCGTTGGTGAAGCCCATCGCCAACATATGCTGGATTGCGGCTTCGATGTGTGCCTCTGTGGAATTCGATATGTTGCATAAAAGAAAGGATCTAGAAGACACCGGTGACAAGGTTGATAAAGGGACTTATGATGTAAAATATAAGTTTCCAATAGTTAATCTGAATAGATTTCATAACGCCTAAAATGCAAGACAAAGACTGTTGCAAAATGAAATGTATTGTGTGCTTGTTGCAAAAGGTCTTATGAGCAAAACAATTTATACCTAAGTTATTTTTCCGATGGCATATCGAAACATAGTTGATTAAGGAAACTGAATTGCTATTTAATGTATTGTAATAAAAAATATATGTGTAAACCATACAATATAACAGCTGGTGTATAAATGGAGGTCATTGTTTCATTTATGCAAACATTATAACGGAATGACTGTCCGTCTGAATTTATTTAAGTACCTACTTACATACAAATATGAAACAAGGTCGAGATAAGACTATCATATACCGCAGCATTTTGTTATTGCATCAAGAATGAATCATAACGTGTTGGGCATAAAATAACAAAGCATATATGCTGTTTTTAACGCGAAAACCAGAGGAACTCCACGGTTGATAGAATATGAAATTCAATGATATACATAAAGATGTTGATGTAATTGTCTATTTCAAAAATAAATACGCGTTACATGTATCTCGTCTCGGTGTTACACAGGATGTTTGAAATATCACTAATAATAATACATTACTGCCGCCGTCGGATAATTGGGCATTGATGATGAATTATGAACTTAAATCGCCAAGTTGTTCATTTTTTTATTGAAGACAATAATAATAAATAAATATCGCCAGGGTGACACACCAACTGTATGGTCCCAAACTAAGCAACGCTTGTACAATGGGTACCGTACAATGTAGTGGGGGCGATCCCAGTGACACCCAGATCTGGGCAAATTAAGAAAAGGCCAATTCCGAAGTTTGCCCCAGCGGGAATCGAACCCACTACCACCATCTGCAGTGAGCCGAGCGGCCTACGCTCGAACCACTGCGCCAAGCGGTCGTCAATACTTAGTAGTTTTATTAAAATAGTGAAGTATATATTCTAGTCATACTAATATTATAAAGAGGAAATCTTTTTTTGTTTGATTGTAATGAATAGGCTCCGAAACTACTGAACCGATTTGAAAAATTATTTCACTGTTGGGATGCTACACTATCCCCGGGCGACATAGGCTATAATATATTTTCAAAAAAATTAGGGATCCTTACTAAAACTCGAATAATGTAACCGCAATGTACCCGTGCGAAGCCGGGGCGGGCCGCTAGTACCTAATATAAAGCAGAGTACTTACTCGGGTGACGTTGCCTCGGCTGCGGCGCGGCCGCGGCTGGTGTCTGAGCCGGAGTCGCAGCGGCCTGCGGGGGGGCTGCGGCGGCCTGCGGGGGGGCCGGAGCGCTAGCCGTGGCCTGAGCCGCCTGTTGCGGGACTTGCGGAGCCCTCGCCGCCTCCGCTTCTTTAGGATTCATCACTAAACGTTATCACTTCGTCAGTAAATGACCATGGGTGACGACATCAAATCTGCCTCATGAAGCTATGAGCGTTAATAGTTTGCTGTTCAAGACATATTACTGTACTTACTACCTACTAATATGTAATAGCAAAACGGAGGGATCATACAAGTGCCTGTAGTTACAAATTGCCCATAATACTCAATTTAACCCATTCTGTTCAAATGACAAAAATACTAGTCATATTACTATCTATTTTGCCCTCATATCAATGCAGTTTCTTTAACAATAAATAACTCAAGATATGCTGCCAGACTGTAAAAGGTGATATGTACCAGCGGTGGCAGTGTTCAAGGGCGGGTAGAGGCCGCCCTCTGAGATCTTGACACGTTCCTGAAACTCTTGGGGAAGGTTGAAACCAATCGGTGCAACTGGTTCTTGGGGGGCACTCGCTGTGGTGTCCATTAAATCTGTAAATATGTGATATCAGTGACCTACATTGATAAGTAGGCAATGGTTTTGACAGTCTGCCCTCTGAGCCTCAAAGTTTGCGGTACAGTAACCTTAGGAGACATATTTTAAAATATTCCCATTGACCATTCAGTCCATAAAAGGAGCCTTCTACCTATAAATATACATTTTAAATTTCATTTTATTACCTTTCTCCTGATTAATCAAGGTCCAGCCATCAGACTTATCCGGGGAAAAGTCCCTCTCATGCTCACTTGAAGCCGAAGTCTCAGTCTTGACGGATACATTACTTGCGTCCGACGCCTTCCTATCCCCTTGTCCCATCTCTACATAGGTTTGTGCCGATGCAGTCGCCGAGGCTGTGGCGTTAGCCGGACAAGCCTGATTTGGAGCAATTTTATCCTTATTATTTGTCAGATAAGATTCCATGAGACCAATAATCTGGTTGACGTTGATACTGGTCGGGGCACGATAGGTACGACTTTGCGCGTTAGCTGACGTGGCGGCTCGCGGCTGTTCCGGAACAGTTTTCTCAGTCTTGGGCGTCTCCTGCGGCTCTTGCTTCGCCCCTGGTTCAGGTTTGGGAGGTTGAGGCTGGTCGACGTCGAGGTCGATATCGCCGGCGAGGTTGGCAAACTCATTCATGTATGTGGCGAAGGTGTCGAGCCAGCTGGAGCGCGGGCGGCCGTGGTGGTCATTGCCGTGGTGGCCGTGTGGCCGGTGGGGCCCGTGGGGCCCGTGGTGGTCGCCGCGCTGGCGCCGGTCGACGCTGCGGTCGCGCCGGTGCCGCTTGTGCGCGCAATCCTCGGCGACCGCGGCGGCGACAGTCTTCATGAAGTGACGGGATCTCTTGAGCGCAGCTTTGATGACGGTGCGCTGTTGACATGCATGTAGGTTAATATTAATATTCCCAAGAGTAGTAGTAACTGATACACAGGTACGAAGATCTATGAATGTAAATTATGTAAACCAATTTAATTTAACATATGTGCATGTTGAAGAAGCTCTTCCGTCCGGTGATATTAACAAAGACGTAATAAGAGTACCGAAGATATAAAAGATCCTAGATACAGACTCACTGTATATATCACAGCCAACGAGAAACGATACGACTATGAATAGATTATTGCATTAAATTGTTTGGTTCTAACCTTCATTTAATTATCATTAACGTCGACAAAGAATTGACCACGAAATTAATAAAACGGCCGCTCGAATGTCAGCAGTGACCGATTTGATCTCCAACATGATTAGCATTTCGTATCGCTTCCTAGCCGTGGTATAGTTTGGTACCCGCCACAATCTCCCACCACTGTATCTCCTGTAAACCAGGGTCGACAATGGTGACCAATAATGAAGTCTCGGTTTGACCCTCGACGAGTCCCGGGGCAAAGTTAAATTGTCTTGGAACCTGCACGAATAGCGAGGACTTGGAAGAAACATTTCCACTTCCCTCAATAGTTTGGTGGTCTCTAAGGTAGGTGTATACTAACAGGCATGGTGGGTGTCGGTACGCGGACCATGCAATGCTCCGGGTGGCGGCCGGCGGCCTCGCATCGCGAGCACAGGTCGAAGTCATCGCACGACGTGCACTTGTAGCGGAAGCCGACCACGGGCGCGTCGCACACGTCGCACAACACTCCGCAGTGCAACGAGTTGCGAGCGTCGCCCACGCCGGCTATAAGACACCCATGCTCCAATTAGGGACTTCGCCTTGTATTTAAATGTCGTTAGCGCTAGCCTACTACTCCGTTACGCGACGTTCACTACACTAGTTAACGAAGACCCGCCTCATTAGCGACTTAAGTAAGCTAATAAAAATAATAAAAATCTGAAGTGTTGAGTTCTTAATAGAATTCGAAATTTATCCTCAATATGTCGGTATATTTGCTATTTTTAGGATCGTCAGCTCGAGCTAGCCATTCGAGCAATTTGTCCATTAGATGAACTTAACTTAAATGTTGAAACTGGAAAATCTTTCAGTAAAATATTCAGTAATATACTCGTAATATTTTAGTGAGTCTACAATGTGAGTGGGGTTAACTCTAAACTGAACAGGACACCAGATATCAGTTAACACCAGAACCTCATATTGGAAAGAAATGCAGAGATAATTTTGCGTTTGGCAGTTGAATATGTCCTCTGGCCGCGAGCGAGCCGCAAAAACGTCGAATAGCAGGATTCAGTAGCAGGTAAGTAATATAAGGACGATTTTGCATTGACAAATACCTATACATATGTAATTATGCAAATATGAGGAAAGCAATGATACCAAATGAATAAACACTTACCTAAACACCAATCCACAATAACATGATTAATGCTATCATGACTATTATTATTATGAGCAAAATTGAACACATAAATCTACAAAAAATATTGCTGTAGGTGCTGGTTCTACTGACCTGGATTTGAGATAGAGTTAATAACAAAACTATGACATCCAAGATATGTGGACAAGTGTTGGAAGAAATATGCATGCCAATTTTCAAATGAATAAGCCTCGTAATTTCAGAGTTATTATGATAAGTGGTCAAATGATGGCATTTTATGTTATGTGACCAACAAAACAACTCACCAGTAGAATTCTCTGTAGTTGCTGTGATGACAATATCAACATCAACATCTTTGACTTCACCACCTTTGCAGTACACATTTAGCTTGATGACATCCCCTCCCAAAGCTTGCAGGGCAGTCATCACCTCATCATCAGATGAAATGACAATGTCATCTCCTTCCTCATCTAAGATAGAAAGTGGAATTATGGTAAGATTGTGACTAGCAAATTATAAAATATGGTTTTGAAATGGTGAACGACAGCTTATGCCTGTAAGGTAAATTATTAAAAAAATGTGGACATCAGAAATAAAAGTTAATAATGAATTATTATTATTTTTTTTATTTGTTAAAAAATATTTGGTTAAGTACTCAGCTAAAATGTTTTTCTAAATATTAAAATGTACCTTTCCATGAAACAGAGTAAAGCTTCCCCTTAAGTCCAGGGTAGACATCTTGGATCTTCGCATTCAGGTAATGATAGCTGGTGACGACACTCTTCTCAACACCAAACCTCCTCACCTCCGGCTTATCACCCTCTTTCCAGAAGGTGTACACTTTGAATGGGACTTGATCTTCCATGGTTTCTTAAGTTTTCTAAAGGGATGGTGAGTTTACTTAGCTTTGGTTTGACAGGCCGCTTATGATAGACAAGCTTAATTTAAAATGACTAAAAAAAACTTGATATCAGCATTTCCTTTAAAAAAATCATCATTCAAAGAATTTGTAACATGAAACTTTTTAATACTTTGCATCACACACAACAAAGGATAACACACCATAATGGTGGTCCAAATTATAATACTGAGAAACATGATGCAATATTCAACAACACTTAGTAGTTAACAACTGCTGAAGTTTCATCATGTTTCTATTAAAAACGAAAGAAAAAACATAGTGAATCATCTTCTAATTAGCCTTTAGGTACCTCTGTAAACCTTATTTATTTTTTGAAAAGTCATAGTTCAATTTATGATAATTATTAATAATATTTACTTATAACGATCATGATTGCCGGCTACTACTTATGTATTGTGTATCTTTAATTACTGCCACATAAATAGGGCACATCAGTACCTAAGTATTGTAAGCTTGGATAGCCATTTTATTAAATTTCGAGGGGCCATTTTGATTAGCATTTCCAACATATTTCATGAATACCAATATTATAACAAATAACAGTAACAGTAAGGCTTTTTTCCCTGCACAGTAGGTACTCACCGGTTCTAAAAACTATTGTTTGAATTTTGCACTAACACACAAGCGTCAAGCACGTCGTACTTTAGCAGGAGTTTTTCGTTGAATGTTGATACACACGATTCGTCTGGTATAAATAAGCCTTCAAAACATATATGATTCATCAAAATATCGAATGTTTGAGAAAAAACATTTTGTTGTGCAACACAGCTGTCAAGTCAAATAAAAAGTCATTAAACCAAAGAGGACATAATCAGTATGTTAGAAGAGTAATATCCAAGAAGCTTGTATTAAAACAATGGAGATATCACGTAGAACTCTGGAGTGAAGACAGGTTTTTTTACATACATACATATATTTTGTCCCTCTCACACTTCGTCTGAAATTGCCATGATAAACACAAAAATACCCAAACAAACGTGTGATGAGCCAAGATTTCGCAAGTCCATGGTTTTCGTATATGATTTTTTATGGATTTTATTTACATATTACATATTTGTCAATTTGAGAATTCTCTTTTGACTTCAGTATTTATTTTTATACAGAAAAAAAATAGATCAACCGTACACCTTCCTGATTGTCGGTAGATGTTATTTTAATAATTTAGCAACACTGATAGAACACTCAATTTGACATTATGACCAAACTGTCAAAGTTTTCAAGCACTTCGCATTTTTAAATTAGTTTAATCTATACAAATAAATAAAATTGGAGTGTCGGTTTGTAATATCACAATACCACCTTTTCACTAAATGCATATGAAAGTACATACGACACCTATAGCAAAATCGCGATTTAAATTTTTTTTTGTCTGTCTGTCTGTGTGTTTGTTCCGGGTAATCTCCGAAACGGCTGGACCAATTTTAACGGGACTTTCACTCGCAGATAGCTGATGTTATAAGGAGTAACTTAGGCTACTTTAATTTTAGAAAAACAATTAGGGTTCTGCGTAAAAAAATAAAAACACATGACATCAAAAATATCTCCGAAATGGGTGAACCGATTTTGACGGGACTTTCACTGGCAGATAGCTGATGTTATAAGGAGTAACTTAAGCTACTTTAATTTTAGAAAAACAATAAGGGTTCTGCGTAAAAAAATAAAAACACATGACATCAAAAATATCTCCGAAATGGGTGAACCGATCTTGACGGGACTTTCACTGGTAGATAGCTGATGTTGTAAGCAGTAACTTAGGCTACTTTTATTTTAGAAAAATAATGGGTCCTGTCGCACGGCCACAGAACGCGGGAGCGGGCTTTTTTGTTAAGTTAAATTCCACGCGGACGAAGTCGCGGCCAAAGCTGGTGCTTAAATAAAAGTATATTCTTGTAATTTAAACGATGTATTGTGTTGTGCAAAATTGCAGAAGTGTAGGTATACCAAACTCAAACATTAAGTTTCACGGGTGATTGTATTTTACGCTAATAACCGTATTTAACCATATTTATTTTATTTTTAATAAAACATCAATAAATTATTATTATTAGTATTGTGTGGCTATTGATTAATGATATACCAGTTTATGTTGTACTTTTCGTACTATATTCATATAGTTTTTACATGAACAATTGACGTAAGAAGGGTAACCATCATCTCACTGTATTTCAGATTTTCCGAGCAAGGAAGGATACATAAGTATTATACTAATCATATGTTCCAAAGTCAAAAATATCATCTTATTGCACTTATATGAATGCCTATGATATATTGTGATTGTGCTAAGTTTATAAGTAGCACAATCACAATAGGTGATGTGCGTTCAGGTAAGATCGGCGTTGTGGCCGTAGAAAGACCGTATGAAATTAATTCCCGGCGAATTTGGCCATGTTTTACTTAATGTTTTGTTAGTCGCGATTTAACAAAATGTCAGGCTGTCTGTCTTTATGTTGTTCCGGGTAATCTCCGAAACGGCTGGACTGATTTTGACGGGACTTTCACTGGCAGATAGCTGATCTATATGAGGTGAGATTTACCGCGTATTTTTATTTTCAAATTAAGTAATTTTGGAAATTGTTTCACTGTATTTTTTTTCTTTGTTTTTGATGAATGAGTTTGTAACGGGTAACATGTTTCTTAAATGGCCGTATCTTTTGATTTCGGTGATATGAAGGTTTAAAAAAAAACAAAAAACTAGTGTGATGTGATTAAGATTTAAAAAGTAGTTATGACATGACTATTCATATTATCAAACAATCTGTCTACTATTTTAATACATTTTGTGGTGGGTTCGCTCCACTGAAATTGGGATCACGACTGTTGCACAAATCAATATTATCAGCGACAGAGGAACTGAGTGACTGCGCTGCAATACGTACATACATTAATTTTTATACTATGATAGTTGACATATTGTCCACCTGTAACTTTTGGACAATTTTAACCCTTCTTTCTCTTGAACCATGTGAAGATCTTTCATAAATTTAAATGACATTTCCATCCGGCTTTGTTAATGTATAATCTGAGAAAACATTTCTAGCTAGCTTTAACATATGCGTAGCATCTAATAAGTAGTGCACATTGTTAACACATAAGTCTTGGAACGATCTTGAGTGCGCTTTTGAGATGTCATTTTGTACTGGAATGACATTTCTAAGATCGCTCGCTCAGACTTGAGATCGATTTATTAATATGGGCCCGAAACCGTCAGTCCTAAACTTGAGATCCGATGTGGTCACCCTAAAAAGAGAAGCAACGAACACATGTGACGTTATTCAAGGTCATATTTATTTGCTTCAAAACATTGTTCGTCTTAAAACATCCAGTGTTATGTATAAAGTGCTTGGTAATATCCTACTGTGTATTACATGCTCTTTGGTAGTACAAAGAAGATTAAATATTAAACAAAACTTTGATTTTTTTTATTTCAATATAAATAAAGTTTTATTTCTATAGTAATTACAAAATTAAAATACTGATAACTGAACAAGAAAGTTAAATAAATTCTAAGAGGTAGTAAGAGGTGGTAAGAGTATAGTCTAGGTTTAATGTGTGTAATAGTGTTTTAATACAATTGACACCAAAAATTGGTGCCAGTTGAACTAATACCCTTGGGTGAGGTCCTCGCTTCATAACACAATACGCTAAGTAAGACAAAAGTTGATCTATGCATCCCATTCATTCTCATGGAAAAGTATATGCATGAGTCTCATTTCCTCAGCTGTCAAAATGTTAATAGTCACTCGTAACATTACCCAGATTCATTTTCTTCTTCTATGGATGGGACTGCACCCGCCCCCAAAAAGAGAATTTATAATATTCTCTTGTACTATGCGATACAAATAAGAATAGAAATGTCAATAACCTCTATCTGTCAAATGTCACTTGAAAAGTATGGTTTGCAAAAAACTTATTTGCATATCAATAATAATAGTCTTACAGCAAATTTACATAAAAAGGTTAAATTAGTAGTAAATTGTCTTAATATAATTAGTTAAAGTCATAATTCGTTTTCTAAAATCATACCATAATCTTTTTTATTACAGATTTAGGTACAGAGGCCAATAAAAAAGCAGAAATGCAGTCATGGCTAACAGAAACAAAATATTGAATACGACGATTGCTTCACAAAAGCAGAACTTTTTTAATTAATAAAAAGGAACAAACCGCTTTTTTCACTCAAACTTGGCAAATAAATTTTATTAAAAAAATATACCTATTGTTTTGCTTACACTACCTATCTGGTTAGAATTGACAGCTATGACGTCACAATATGGCGTAAAGTCTATTCTCATTTGAATCGCATAGTAGATCGGCTTCCTTTTATCTTTGGTTCGTTAATCTATGTAGATCGGTCATCCTTTTATCCTTATCCATGGCGAAGTGTACGTGTCTCTGAAAACGTGGATATATTCGGATACACATATTATTATTTCATCGCTACACGCCACGTCACCAATGTCATGATATTCAATGATGTAGTAATAATAAATTACACATAGTTCTTAACCCAATTAATAACTTTATTATAACTTGTATGCTAATTTATTCTACATAATCATAATATAAAGATAAATATTGTACTTAAAAACTAAATTATTCTTGATGTTCCTTATCAATTGATTTACTTGTAGCTTCTTTGCTTGATGCTTTTGGCATATAGTCATAAGATTTGGGTGTATCAGCAAACTTTGGAGGGCCACCTAATTGTATAGTCTCTGGAACATTCAATTCTTCATTCAGTTTCTTGGCTATAAAGTATATTTCGGCCAGCGCGATGACCAAGGCGCACATAACGCCTAATAATAGACGGAAACCGAAATCTAGATTTCCCACGATCCATTCGACACCTCTAAATCCAAATAAGAAGCCGGCGAAGATTGAGAGGAGGAACTGGCCAATCACAATTAATTGTCGATTCAATTGTTTCACTGAAACCCAAATAAAAAATGTGTTATTATTATTCATCCAATGTATAAATGAAAATGTGTAGTCTATAGCTTCACTAAGAGGCTTTAGAATTTAAAAAGATAATTATTGTATGATGATGAAATAATATGTAATAAAGGATTAATCTAGAATGATTCTTTCTTTAACAGTGCAAATTGTGGTGTAATATTTTCTATAACTTGCTGGCTTGCATACTATAGTACATATTTCATTATAATAAGTTTACAATAGATTATTAAATCATAGCTTTGTTAGTTCCTGAACATTCAATAAACCGGGCAACATTCCTACAATCTCTAAGAATATGTTACTTACTCTGATAGGAAATACTCTCTTCCGGGAACCTCATCCTAACATTATCCACAGTTTTTGTCATCTTTCTATATTCCCTTGCTTCTTGTTGTGCTCGCAATTTAACACATCTCGCTTCTAAAACAGGATTTCTCTTAATCACTTGGTTTTCTGGCATTTCAATAATTGCACCCTCTAGAAGTGCATGTAAGTATGGAACATCTTTCACACCTTTATTTCTTTCGTCCTGTAGATGTACATACAACCAATCTATATCTGAAGTTTTAAGGGATGGGACAGATTCTTTTTTACTTTCTTTTTCGTCCTTTTTGTCATTCAAAGCATTCTTAGGGTCATCTTTTTTTGAAGAATCTATTACTTCTGCTACCTTTGAAGAGTTTTCAATTTCATCAGGTGTTTCTTCATTTTCCTCCTCAATACTTTCTGTTTTACTTACAGCTTCTTTGATTTTATTCAAATTTTTAATATCTATGTCATTGAAATGTACTGAGAAAGGTTTCAAATCTTCTTTGTTATACTTTACTTCATAATTTGCACCTTTTACTAGTTGAACAATATTTACAGGTACATCATCATTGATAGTTATGGTTTTGAGGTAATCCAGAAGATTGTTTGATGGTACAATTCTAAGGTTGGTATCAACAAGTGAGCCTTTTAAATCCATGGTTTAGTTATTTGCAATGTTTAATTTGTGGTTCAGATCAGCGTACAGGTCCCTCAGTTCCTCTTCTTTCTCTTCAAATGCGTTGTCAATGCGTTGGCACTTAAAGTTCATATCATCAATAAACTTGTCCCATTCCTTTTGTCTCTTCTCTTTGTTTTCAACTATTTTGGATTTATTCACCTGGAAGACAAAAAATATTAGGAAATAATATTAGTAAATATAACGAGAATTGCATAAATTATGGTATTCTTCTACTGTGGGCAGTTTCCACATTAGATAAGCATTAGATGATATATGATGTTTTAGCATTAGCTGATGTAGGTATACCATCTTGAGTGTAACCAAACCAAGCTCCAAAACTATGGATGTACCATATTTAATTAACATAATTCTGGCTGATAATGGTCTGCCTAAAACAATATTTTATTCCTAATACCTCTTGTACATCAAGATAGTCCTTCTCCACTTCTTCAGTGAGCTGTAGAGCCTGTTCTAACTTCTCTATCAATATCGGTAGGCCGGATTCACCACTCTTCTTTATTCTCTCAGCTTGACTGTCTTTTATTTCTGTTAGTTTCTCAAGGATAGCAAATAAGTTTTCAACTTCACGATCACCTCTTTTCTCCTATAAAAATATGATGTGACAGGTAGGTCTATGAATGATCAATCTGTACTCAAAATACACACTGATGATATAAAAGTCTTTGCTTTTTGTGATTGATAGACTTTTTCATTTTTTACACTTTTTATCAAAGTAAAGGATTCAGATCTTGACAATGTTTATTATATAGGTATTGAGAATTCTCTACCTCTATAATGTAGAAACTATAAAGTTCTGAATTGTAATCAACAAACTACTAAGGTTCAATAAAAAACATTGAATAATGCTTACCTCAAACTCCTTAAGCATAAACTTTATTTCACCATTCACAAATGGCCGGTGGTCGAATAATCTTGACCAGATTTCACCAATTTCTGTAACCAATAATATTTTTATCTTGCCATCAGAAGTTCCTACAGTAAAGCTTGTTAGAACTTGTTGGAAAGTTAAGTATGAGTCCTACCAACTGTTTTGATTAAAAATACATGGAAAAGTTTAAGATGAGCTTGGTACCTGCCTAAGTACTTAAATAAAATCATTACTAATAACTAAACATGTAAATAGATGATTCTGCTCAACAGTTCAGTACCTATCCATAAAAATCATTAGTCAGTCACAAATATAGGCTTTCTCAAAACTTGAACACAATTTGAAAATAATTAAATTCACTATTACATTCACTATATAGAATTATTAGTCTTCAATTACAAAAAAATAAATAATGAAATTTTATTTTGGGGCACAAACCTCGTGACAGCTCCGTCATTATCAATTGTCTATCATTCATTCGATCTTTTCACAGACATACGTATGATTTCCGGAGTCAAGTGAAGTACTGGATTAACCACAACAGAGGTAAACAAAGAAAATTATACACAGTCAAAGCTATAGTCAAATAATGTAGTATTGGAAATAGAGACCAATCTTATAGGTATATAGGGAATGCATAACTAGCGCCTCTGGATTTTAAGTTAGGAACTAAATCAGGAATGTGGCTATAGGTACCTAGTAGCCTGTATAGGTGCTATTAAATAATATTATCTATTGAAAATAAAATGCTACATTATTAGAAACACATATTTATTTTTAATAAAATAGGAAACATAAAATGGACATACAATGATAGTAGATAAATAAAATAAACTGTAGATGAACAAAAGTAGGTAACTTAAAAAAACAGCAACCAGCTAGCTACAAACTACTGAAAGTAGATTTTATCAGCATACATTATACAAAATAACAAATTAAGTATAAAAGAAAACTAAATTCTAGCGAAAAATAAACAAAATAGCTAACATAATGGACGAGTTTACTTAAAAACATAAATTGTTGTATGATGCCTACAGTAGGTAATTGCTTACTTTACAACGTAATAGTTAAATTAATAGCCTATTATTAAATAAACTTAAAACTATAGATAAACAAACGCCTTTCAGATTTACACAAAAATCAATACCAAGGAACTATCTACTACTTTAACTTTCAACGTGCATTAAAAATAGAAAATAAACACAATGCTATTAAATTATATAGCACATAGTTTATAATAAATATCCATCATTAAATGGTATTTGATAAAATATTTATAAAAACAGGAAATATAACATGAACATACAATGATATTAGATAAACAAAAACTGTAGTAGTAGTAGATGAACAAAAGTAGGTACCTTAAAAAACAACAAGCTAGCTACAAAGTACTGAAAGTAGATTTCAGATCAGCATACTTCTTGTAAGCATTTATAATGCCTAGCGTAACGTACGTGGAAATAATTCTCAATCATAAGTAAATCAAAAATTAAAAAATACCACACTTCGGAAAGCCCTTATAACAATTAGCAAAATTAGAACAATACACAGATTTTAGATTAAGTTTAACAATATAAACGAAAATGTACATTATAGAAAATAAGAAATTAAGTAAAAAAGATAACAAAATTCTAGCGTAAAATAAACAAAATATCTAACATAAAATACTAGATTTGAGAGTTTACTTTAAAAACCACAACAACAAATTTACCAACCTCAAAAAACAACACTGAAAGTAGATTTTATCAGTTTGCTTTTGGATACATTTACAATGCATTTGAAAGTTATCCTTATGATAAACAAACATTGAAAGTAATCCATTATTTGAAAAACAGCAAGTTATTAAAGTACCTAAAACTAACAATTAATTCAATAACAACGAATTCTCTGGTACATTTGGTTTTTATTAGTAAAATTTAACATATTTTTTTTCGTTTACAACATTTGGCTAGAAGTTTCTTAGCTTTAACTTGATAAACGTCTTCATAATCATTTATTTGTTTTTCCCATACATAATTTTAGTTAAATTCTTACAATAATTAAATACCATAAACCTACCACAGACATTCATCAAGTAATTTATAAATTTTTGTTTGGGCATGTTGCATGTTATGAAGTCAAAATCTAATAATACTATTAAAGCTGTATTAATTATGTCTTTCAAGCATTTTCTTTCCAAATGTTGTTTCAAAATTATATTGATTACATCTTGAATATTAGAAATTAATTGTATTAATCCATGACGAGGAGAACAAAGCCACCGTCTTCCGGCATATTCCCTGTACCTTATATATTCTAACTGATCATCACTCATGAAATCTTTTTTACATTCCGAACAGTTTTTAAATATTCGTGTTTTAGTCTTTTTTAAGAAATACCCGCTCACATACTGTAGTGGTGCTATAATGCGGGGGTCTTTTACTTTCTCCTCAATAGATGTAAACTCTTGTGTTAAGAATGCTTTCAAAATCGAATTCTACTGAGCTGGTCTGGTCTGGCTGGTCTCCAATGAGGAGGGTGTGTAATGCATCACATAAATCATCCTCGCAATTTTTACCACGACTGTGTATACTTGTTACATTGTTAATTAATAATGTTGTAAAAGCCAACTCGAATTGTTCGCATGTTGGATTATTGTTACAGCACCCATGACTCCTAATTTCTCCCAAGAAGTTTTTTAGGGTCTTGATTCATCCATCTGAGGTTCACCACAAAATCAACGCTTAGTTTCTTCAATAAAACTTTTACAGCTTCCAGTGTCCACAGCCAGTTATTCACTGTAGGAACAGGCTCGACTTTTCCAGCATCGTAATAAATTTCATTGATCAAATTATTTTTCTTCCTTCCATCCATATTTTATGGTGGCTTGAATTTGTTGTTACGGCATCGACTGGCGGCTTGGCTCTTGGCAATTTCATGAAGCTCCCATTCAACTAATCAAATATGTTGTCTAGGAATAGGAAAAAATCAGTGGTCTCCTGGCATTCTGCTAGAAGAACTGCTTTTCCTGAAAATAAACACGTCAGTTTTATTTTTAGAAACGGTAATCTTGATTCATAAATTGCGGAGATGCAAAAATAACCGTTTTGGTCAGTAAATAAAAGCATATAATGTTTATTTTCTAGAATTTAGTGGGTTATATAAAATATTTAATACTAATTGAAATTAAAGTACGCTGATAGTAAAATTTCCTATCTACAGGTGAATTTTTCAAGCGTGCGTGGGTGGCTTGATAAGAAACTGTAGAGAACTAGCTGTGCCCACGGACTTCGTCCGCGTAGTATTTAACGTAACAAAAATTTCGGGATTATCGGGATAAAAAGTATCTGTCGGCTTGGACATAAGTAAATGAAAACAAATGTTCAATTTAAAGGGGTTATAATGAAAATTAGAAAAATTAAATTAGAAAATTAGAGTAAAGGGGTGCGCGTGCAAGCGCGCGGACGAGCGTTGGGCGAATAGACCGTGGTCACTGCGCTGGCGGCGCACGGAGGTACCTCCCCCGCGCCCCGGGCCCCGCGCGTCGAGTGCCGCGGTCACGTAGGCGCGAACATCCTGGGGGCCCTTGAAATGATAATTTCAAGGCTCATCCAAGAGAAGACAAATCCGGTTTAGAGCGCGTCTGATGATCCCCCTTGACGTAGCAACATCAGCAACTCGTGGGACTCCATCAGCGCCGGGATGCAGCTTGGACACTCTTCCCAAGTGCCATAGAAGCGGGGGCAAGGCTTCATCTTTTATGATGACAAGGTCCCCCTCTTGTAGGTCCCTGCTTCTCGTCTTCCACTTGTAGCGATGTTGAAGTTCGGAGACATATTCTGATTGCCACCTCCGCCAAAAATGTTGCCTCATTTGCTCGAGGAGTGTGTACCGATCCAGCCGCCGAGGGTTTATGTCCAGGAGCGTCGGTCCCGGAAGCGATGTCAGCGATCTGCCGAGGAGAAAGTGTCCCGGTGTGAGCGCCGCGAAGTCATTAGGAGAGGGGGAGAGGGGTGAGATAGGTCTACTGTTGAGGATAGCCTCAATTTGATAAAACAAGGTCGACAGCTCCTCAAAGGTGAGATGCGTGTTACCTAGGATGCGCTTAATATGAAATTTCGCTGACTTAATGCCAGCCTCTACGTAGCCGTTAAAGTGTGGAGCGTAAGCCGGTGAGAAAATGAAGTTAATCGATTGATCAGCTGCAAACCCTACGATAGAGTCAGCGTATTGCTTAAAGAAATCGTTGATCTCTCTTGCAGCTGCCACAAAATTTCTACCATTGTCGCAGAAGATTTCCTTCGGTTTGCCCCGGCGCGAGATGAAGCGCCTTAAGGAAAGTATAAAAGAGTCTTTAGATAACTCGCTTACCGCCTCTAAGTGGACACATTTGTATTTTAGACATATAAAGAGACAGAGATAACACTTGGTTATCTTGCAGCCACGCCCACGACGATCAGTGATAAAGAATGGACCACCGAAGTCTACAGCCACGGCAGAAAACGGAAAGTCTGGTAACAGCCGCTGAGCAGGTAAGTCCCCCATTATATTAGACATGGCCTTAGCATTGATGCGTCTACATTTGACACAGTTACGTGCCGTACGTCGAGCCAGGTCCCTACCACCGATTACCCAAAACCGCTCGCGCACAGACGACAACATGAGCTGCGGTCCTGCATGTAAGAGGCGTACATGCTCGTTGGTAAGTATGAGTTTTGTTAGTGTATGTTTTGCGTGTAGTAATGTGGGGTGTTTTTTATTGTAATCGAAGTTACATTTACGTATCCTCCCCCCTACTCTCAGGATCCCCTGAGAGTCAAGAAAAGGCGATAAAGAGGCAAGTGTTGATTTTGAGTTTAATGGTTTGTTATGACGTAGTAAAGAAATTTCGTTGAAGAAAGATTGTTGTTGCGATTGTTTTGATAGTATGGTCATCGATTGTTCAAGTTCCATTGCACTAAGTGGACCTGACAGTTTTTGTTTTCTACAGTTGTTTACGAAGCGCAATACATATGCTAAAATATGTTGCAATTTTTTTATACACGAATATTTATCGAAATCTATTACAGGACTGGGTTCAATATTTACAAGAAGCGCGGAGCAAGAAGATTTTTTAATTTCAGGTAGGTTATGATTATCAATTAGATTAGGAAGACTAGGCCAGTTTTTCTCTGGTTCTAGTAAGTAGCTAGGACCATGCCACCATTTCGTGTTGGACTGCACGTGGTGTGGATCCACGCCGCGCGAGGCAAGGTCGGCGGGGTTGTGAGCTGTAGGTACATAGCGCCAAGCTGAGCCTGAAGTTAACTCTTGTATAGTGGATACACGATTAGCAACGTATGTTTTTAAATTTGCAGGGGATGTCTTCAGCCACGCCAGGACAACGCTAGAGTCGGACCAGAGTATGTTCCGAACGACAGGTTTACGAAGAGCTGAATTTACAGAAGCGCACAGACGAGCTCCCAGCAAGGCTGCGCACAGCTCTAGACGGGGTATGGTGGTAGTTTTTATAGGTGCAACACGGGATTTCGCACAAAGAAGAAAACAGCCTTGTTTGCCTGAGGTGGAAGAAGATTTGATATAGATGCAGGCGCCGTAGGCAGCCTGAGAAGCATCACAAAATGTATGAAGTTCAAGAGTCGAAGTAGAATCTAATACAACGTTTCTGGGTATATTAAGATGCCTAAGTGAATTTATATTGTCGATGAAGTGGGCCCAGGTTTGCCTTATTTCGGCAGGCACGGGGTCATCCCAACCAATTTTGAGAGTCCATAGCCGTTGAAGAAGAATTTTGGGCTTGATAGTACACAAAGTCAACAGACCTAAGGGGTCAAAAATTTTGAAAGTTGCAGATAGTATCGAACGCTTGGTTACAGTATTTGGAATATTTGTATCGATATTAAAATGAAGTGTGTCCTTGGAAGGATGCCAGACTAGGCCAAGAGTGTGGTGAGATGAACTGAGAATTAAGTCATTTGTTTCTGTGTTGTGAAGTTCTGAACGTATGATGACTGATGAGTTTGAGCGAAATTTTCGTAGATTGAAGCAGCCCTGCGCTAATGATTCGACTACAGAATCCTTAATAAACATTAATTCGGACTCGGAATCTGAACCACAAAGTAGGTCATCACAGTAAAAATCGTTTTGAATGATCTGTTTAATGAGGGGGTGAGGGGAGTCCTCCCCCAGTTGCTACAAACATCTAGCGGCCAAGAAACTAGCACTGGCGAAGCCGTATGTAACGGTGTTAAGCCTGAGTGAACGAAGTGGAATATTGTCATCTTCACGCCACAGTATTATCTGCAAATCTCTATCCAGTTCATTCAAAACAATTTGGCGGTATTGTTTTTCAATATCACCTGATAAGATGTATGTATAGTGCCGAAATCGCAATAAAATATTAAATAGCGAGTCCTGAATATTAGGGCCTATCATCTGTAAATCGTTAATTGAGAAGCCAGACGACGTTTGAGCTGAGGCGTCAAAGACTACGCGCAATTTTGTTGACTCGCTGTTTTCCTTGAACACTGCATGATGTGGAAGGAAGTAAGAAATAGGTGGATTTTGCGCTGGTGCTTCAGAAAGATGACCTAGGTCACGATACTCCTTGATGAAGTTTGAATACTTTTCTTTTAGTTGAGGATTTCTTTGAAGTCGCCCTTCTAAATTAAAGAAACGCTTTTTAGCAAGATGATAAGAATTGCCCAGAGAGTCTGGAGAATCTATGAGCGGGAGCCGGACACAAAATCTACCTCCTTCTAAACGATATGTGTTTGCAACGAAGTGAGTTTCAGACTCAGAAGAAAATAGCTTAGGTTGATTTGCAGCAGGAAAATCCTCATAATCCCAAAACTTTGTAAGATTAGTGTGCAGATCCGTATCAGTGGTAAGGTTACATTTAATGACTTGATTCTTTCGACAGCTGGGAATAATGAAAGGCCCCGCTAGCAGCCAACCTAGCTTCGAACTATGTAGGATAGGCAGATTAGGCCCTAGACGGCGCTGTTCGGAGCCAAGAAGTTGCCAGAATATATCAGCTCCCAAGAGCACGTCAACGTGCGATGGGCAATTAAAAGATGGGTCGGCTAATTTAATAGACGATGGAATGTTTAAGACGGACACGTCAATATGTTGCTTAGGAAGGTGCTCAGTTATATGAGGCAGTGTTAAGAAGTCATGCGTACATGTAAATGTACCATGTTTGGATTTAATCTGTGCTGAGCAACGCACAGGAATGATGTCGAGGGAGGTATCCCCTATACCTAAGATGCTTGTGACACCTGCAGACTGGGAGGGCAGTTGAAGACGTAGCTTTAAGCCGTTAGTGATGAAAGAAGACTGGCTTCCGGAGTCAAGCAGGGCACGAACAGTTTCTAACATATTCGTATGAGGGTTAATGATGTCAATCATGGCAGTGGAAAGAAGCGTTTCAGCGGAACATACTGCGGACATGACGGTAGTTGATTGCCCTTCTTCACCATTGTCGGTGCCTGAAGGACAAGAAGATGTAGGAGGTTGAGGCGTGTGTGTGGTGTGTTTGTGCAATGTCGTGTTGTGCCGCCTCTTACATACACGACAGCCACCCAAGCGGCAGCGAGTGGCATCATGGTCTGGGCGCAAGCAGTTGATGCAGAGCTTCAGCTTCCCCGCGCACGCCCACTTCTCGTCGATGGACATGGCCTTGTAGGCGTTGCAATCAAAGATACGATGCTTCCCCTGGCACACGACGCACGGCCGCGTTTTGTTGTCATCTGAAACCACAAATGATTTTGTATGTGTCTCGACTCTAGGCTGATTATTCTGTTTGACTGGGGTCGGGTTCTTAGGCGGGTGTTTATCCCTTTTAGATTTATATAACATTTCTAATACATTTGCGCGTGAAGTCAAAAAGCCTCTAAAGTCTTCAAGTGAGGGTAGCTCAGCTGACTCATTGCTGAACTCTTCCCATTTTGTGCGTGTGGCTTGGTCCAACTTAGTGACTGCTAAGTGAGTAACAATTGCGTCCCACTGATCGGTGGGCTGGCCCAATGCCTTGAGTGCGCGAAGATTTTTGGATAGATGATCACCTAAGAAGCGTAGGGCCTTATCAGACTCACGTTGCAGGGGCTCAATGGTAAACAAAGAGTTCATGTGGTTATAGATGAGTAGACGTTTATTATGGTATCTGTCGCACAAAAGCTTCCATGCCACACTGTAATTTTCGTTTGAAACCTCTAAGTTCTGAAGGACACGAGCGGCTTCACCTTCGAGGTATGAAGATAGATAATAGAATTTATGAATTGGTTTAATTTTATCATTTGTATGAATTAAAGATGAAAATGTGTCGTGGAATTCAAGCCACTTAAAAAATGCGCCATCGAAATTACTTATTTTAATCTGTGGTAATTTAAAGCCCATACCATCATGATGGTTAGCGCAGCATGTCTGGTTTGCAGTTAAAACCGTCTGATTAGAATGTTCGTCATCGTCAGCCTTGGGTTCCGACAACTTTAAGATGTTTTGAGCAGTTGCAATACATGTATGAAGTTTATCTTCAATTAAAGCTCTCTCCTCTAATTCAGCTGATAAATTTTCTTCATTTAAAACCTCTATCTGAGATTGCAGCTGATCAAATGTGGAGAGGTACTCCGAAAATTTATTTAATTTCAAAGTTAGTTTATTAAATTCTACTGCATCTAATGTAGTTTTGTCGCATAACTGATCTAAATAGTTATAAAAGGTGGTTGCTTGACCCTTAATTGAGCTTCGCTTAATTTTAGCAACGCTTAGGCTACTAGGAAGCTTGTCAGTAGCAGCTGACCTGGGTTCCGACATTTTAATTCTAATAGATGTAATGAAATTATAAAGAAGTCAACGACCCAAGTGTAAATACCAGCAAAATAAATCAATGGACACAAAATGTAAACAAACTTTCGGAGTTAAATAAAATTATAAAGTGGACAACACTAATTAGTTAAAATTGCGAACGGCTTACGCTCCTTAGTAACAGTGCGGCGCGCCCGGCCGGCCGATGCACCGAGCGGTTGCTAGGCGCCGGCCGCCACGAAGGGGCCCGACGAGGTGATAACTACGTCACAGCGCGCGTGGCGCGCGTACCTCACTGGAATGCGCAAATAAGTGATGCATAAGCAAGCGTGCAATAAAATAAAATGAAGTGATGGGAAAGACGACTGCATATATGGGTCACCTATTAATTAATTAAAAAAGGTTGCAAACGGCAGATAGGTAGGTACGTACCCGGTACGTACGCGTCGAGGTAAGCATGGCAAAGTCGCAAAAATGTGCAGAGGAAAAAAATGTAGCTATCTGTATGAAGCGCTGACGGCATATGATGCGATGCTGAACAGCGTATGAAGAAGACAGCTTTAAGATAAAATTATGAAGACCATTTTAAGATGCACTTCTAGAGATATGCATATCTCAAGAGTGTTAGGATGATACCTATGAAAATGAAGTAGGTAGTTAGCACACGCAATGAAGAGCTAATCGCCTCAAATTATGCAAGTTGAGGGGGTTAAAAGGTAGGAATTATGATCGGGCTCACGACACTCTCCTCGGACAGATGAAGCATGATGCACGGCAGCAATGTCCTTGGTCAAGGTCAGGTCAGGCACGTGGCGGGGGTCTTCTCGAAGCACAGCATGGTTTCGTTCGACGAAACTGCGATGTCGTCTGCTTGATCCCTGATGTTGAGCGCACCTTACCCGCAGACTTGCATTCATCGCCACGTAATGGCGAAGCGAGCGCGTTTTCTCCGATAGCGTGGTGAAGCACGTGCTTGTTGGCGAATCGTGCCCACCCGGGGGCGCCAAATTTATGTCGGCTTGGACATAAGTAAATGAAAACAAATGTTCAATTTAAAGGGGTTATAATGAAAATTAGAAAAATTAAATTAGAAAATTAGAGTAAAGGGGTGCGCGTGCAAGCGCGCGGACGAGCGTTGGGCGAATAGACCGTGGTCACTGCGCTGGCGGCGCACGGAGGTACCTCCCCCGCGCCCCGGGCCCCGCGCGTCGAGTGCCGCGGTCACGTAGGCGCGAACAGTATCCTATATGTTAATCCCGGTTATAAACGATCTGTCTTCCAAATTTCATCCAAATCCGTTCAGTAGTTTTTGCGTGAAGGAGTAACAAACATACATACATACATACATCCACACTCACAAACTTTCACATTTATAATATTAGTAGGATATCGAAAAATGCTTAAACTAACCTCTAGACCCATTTTGATTAAACTAAAACAGCATCATTTGATTTTTGAAAAACCATTTATCTAGCCAGGAATTGAACCCGTTGATTAAGAAAAAGAAACAACATTCTGTACTATTGCACCATCCGATTAGGATCAAGTTCTGTGAAGTAATGAAATACGAGAAACTAAAGAAAGTATTTTTTTTTGTTAATACAGCTGTATTTTCATACATTTATTTAAATTAAACCTTTACGTTATCAATTGTTCAAATTGTCTTTGATTATGGTCTAACCGCGAAAAGATAATCTTACAAGAAATAAGAACGGTATAGTTTGCACGGTTTTTTATCAAAATATGTATCATAATTATATTAAAAGTTCTTTAGTTTGCGGTATTTCATTACTTCCCAAAACGTCATAACTTATTAGAGCCACCCGACACCCAACCAGCTCCGCCTTGTCGTTCGGCGTCTACTCGTTGTCGACAGGAGGGTTACGGGCGCGCGGTCTACTCGGGACCCGATGGCAATGCGCGGTCAATGCAAGACGAGCGAACTTTATTAGCAACATTATCGGATGGTACAATAATACACCATATTGGTTTTTGTTTTCAAAATCAACAGGTGCATTTCATAGCTAAGGAAATTATTTTATACTAGCTGTGCCCGCCGACTTCGTCCGCGTAGTATTTAACGTAACATAAATTTCGGGATTATCGGGATAAAAAGTATCCTATATGTTAATCCCGGTTATAAACTATCTGTGTTCCAAATTTCATCCAAATCCATTCAGTAGTTTTTGCGTGAAGGAGTAACAAACATACATACATACATACATCCACACTCACAAACTTTCACATTTATAATATTAGTAGGATAAAATATATAATAATAAATATCGCCAGACTGACACACCAACTGTATGGTCCCAAACTAAGCCTTGTGCTATGGGTACCATACAATGGACTGGGGGCGATCCCAGTGACACCCAGACCTGGGCAAATTACGAAAAGGCTATTTCTGAAATTTGCCCTGGCGGGAATCGAACTCGCTACCACCTGGTGCAGTGAGCCGAGCGGCCTACGCTCAAACCACTGCGCCAAGCGGTCGTCGAAATCTATATGCATATGTATTATTGTATTAATGTGTTGATAATATTATAGTAATAGTAATTATTTTATGTTTAATTCAGACCACATAAATGATCCATGCATATAAATAAATTTAATTTAAAATCACAGCTGTAATACTGCAACCCTAATAGTAGGTAACCACGTGCCACTAATATAAATATTATAAAGTAACTAGCTGTGCCCCCCGACTTCGTCCGCGTAGTATTTAACGTAACAAAAATTTCGGGATTATCGGGATAAAAAGTATCCTATATGTTAATCCCGGTTATAAACTATCTGTGTTCCAAATTTCATCCAAATCCGTTCAGTAGGTTTTGCGTGAAGGAGTAACAAACATACATACATACATACATACATACATCCACACTCACAAACTTTCACATTTATAATATTAGTAGGATAGTAGGATTGCTAGCTCAATTCCTAATTACGTTTTTATAATTTACTACTACGTGGACATTGTTTGTTGCAAAGAAACTTACTTTGATTTCGTTGAACATCTTTTGTAGAGATTGACGGGCTTGACAACTGACCTAGGTTGGTAGTTAGTGTCTGATTCTGGTATCACAGCCTCGAGCACTGGATCTGAAAATATAATAATACAGGTTAAATGACATTTTGTGTTAGGGTTCCGTACCTCTAAAGGAAAAAATTGAACCCTTATAGGATCACTTTGTTGTCCGTCGGCCGCCTGTCTGTCTGTCAAGACTGTTTTTCTATCCCGCAAATATTGTTTCGTGTATTTCACTACTTTGGTTATAGATACGATACATATTGGCTATTGAAATGGGTTCGGAAGCCTTCAATGTGCATGGCCAGATGTACACATGTCCAGTTTATTAAAAAAACAACTTTCAACGCACCTTATTTCTTATACTGCTGCTGCCTGCAACTTCGGTTGTGTATCAAACAAATGTGTAAAATAGATAAATAGTTACCTGCTGATGTTGATGGTTTTGTAAGAGCAATTTTAATTTTAATTTGTTGCCACAGTTCTCTCTGCTTGATATATTTCAGCGACAATGGATCTGAAATGCAATGGGAACATTATAAACACTAAATCTAATATGATGTGGATTTTATTTGATAGACATTTTACATTTCCTACTACTGGTTACAGGATTCTGTTTTATGCGAAAAAGATTCAGGAAAGGATTCAGGATTCAGTTTTTAAAAAATGCATAGTATAAATAACTTGTAAATACTAAATAATTGACGGACATGGCTAGATGCAATATTTTTTTATAAAACTTGAGATAAATAAAATATTATGTACTTAATAATATTAATACAAACCTGGCATATATAATGTCGGAATTGCTTATCTTCTTATAGCGACAGAGATCTTCAAAGTGTCGTCGACGACAAACACAGCGATACTTATATATCAATTCATTTTTCAGCCCCACAATGGCACCACCAATTTGAAAAACCCACTTTGTTGAACCGTTCGCTATCTTTCTCTGGATATGGAAAAGAATGAAGAACTTTTTCTGTTCCTAAAATTAATAAAAAGTTGATACTATTATTAGTAGTTGATATTCCTTGGGCAATTTTACAACTTGAGCTTGGATTATGGGCACCACTGGCTACATAAATTACGTAAGTAATTAATGGGTTGGAGTGTAGCCTTAGGGGCGCTATGACTTAGGTTTAGGTTAGGTTAGGTTAGAACAGTGACCAAAACGCGGGAGCCGAGCGAGCGAAGCGAGCGCGCCGCGGCAGCGGCCGGTGAAGCGCCAGAATCCGAATGTATCATTAGGTTATGTTAGTTCCCAGTTAGGGGGGCTATGGTGCCAGGACTTAGACGAATTTTGGAAAAAAAATATTTTCGTTTTGGTCACTGTTCTAACCTAACCTGACCTAAGTCATAGCTCCCACACAAGGCTACACACTGACCCTGAACACATTTTCGATACCGATGCCGATGCGAAGAATAACACAGGGACCAATTACGAGGACTCCTCTTGGTAACTAGGTAGATAGGTATTTGAAAAATATCAAACAAGCCACCGGAGGAACACAGCACAGACTTACCTTGTATAAACTAGATACGCACAGGCTCAACTCAACAGTAATTCACAGTGCAACAACGTAGGTTGATCGTAAAATCCAAAGAAACAAAGTTAAGAGTTTAATTAAAAAACAATTAAAATTACCGTTTCAAAAATATTACACGACCACCATTTTGATTTTGAGCTGTCTGGCGTTTTTTCTTTTAAAATGTTTTTAATGTTGCCAATTTACAATAAAACGAAATACCAAATTCGTATAAAAATTTCTACATCCATAGACCATACTAATATAATAACAGCTTTTATTAATTAAATTATAAATAAAATAAGAAAAGAAATCTATAAGTATATTGAATATTGACACAAAACATTGGAATAACACAAAAAAAAACATACTAAAGTATGAAGCACTTACTTACCATATTAGGTATTAAACATATTATTCTCTAAACGTTTTCATGTCATTTGTTTACAGCGCCAGAAAGCGGGGAATGTCTTTAAAGATTATTTAAATACTTCAAAAATATACTATTTTAGTAGATAGTATTTTCAACTGTGCCATAAGACCAAGAAGCTTAGAAAAGCACTGAAGTTCTTGCATAGGTATTACTTTGCGTGGAGCGACATCTTGTGAATCGATGAGTAAATAATTTGCAAAACTTATAAAAGTGCCATCTGTATTTTAAGTTTTTTAAAAATAATCCAAATAAATTAAAGAGCACCAACTATCCTTTTGCTGAAAAGAATGCTGTGTGCATCGTAATTTAGTAGCATGACTTCCCTTACATTCCCTTAATTTTGTTCTAAGATTGAGGACCCTGAGTATTGGTGACTTTGTACTGTATAAAAGATAAGCCAACTGAGTTCAAAGCCGTTTGTGAACTTTCGGAAACGTTAAAAAGAAAATTTTCTTATGGCAGGCGTAAAATTAATGGATAAACCATGTATTTCATAAAGTCACAGACAAAATTAAAGGCCACCCAGCCCTGATGTGGGACGAAGTTAAAAGTACTCTGTGGTGGGACGGTACCAGAGACTACTCCATTTTTGTTCTGCAGAAAAGAGCTATACGAGCTATTTACAATCTAGCTCCAAGAATCTCCCTCAGAGAAACCGAAAGAAGCGAAGCTTTGCAGTAGATATTAGATATATTATATTAACGCGTAACGCGTTACGCGTTACGCGTCACGCGTCACGCGTTACGCTTTTCACCGTTTGAGTGCCCGGGTAGCGAGCGCCCCGAACGTCCATAAAGAAGCTTCGCTTCAAAAAATCAGTGCCGTCTAGGGACGCCCGAAAGAAGCGAAGCTTTGCAGTAGATATTAGATATATTAGTATAAAGCTTAGGGCGCCGCAGCTCTGACGTCATCGGGTAACGCGTTACGCGTTACGCGTTACGCTTTACGCTTTTCACCGTTTGAGTGCCCGGGTAGCGAGCGTCCCGAACGTCCGTAAAGAAGCTTCGCTTCAAAAAAATTTAAAGAAAAAAATATTCTAACTGTTGTGTCACAATTTATCTATGAAAATCTCATGTACGTAAAAAAAAATGCTAATAATTTTGAGAAAAGGAGCGACGCTCATTCTATTAATACACGGAATAAGCACAAGCTATCCGTACATGTAACTCGTCTCCACAGAATAAGTCATTCTTTTATGGGACAATGTATACTTTTTTACAATAAGCTTCCCAATGAAATCCGAGATTTACCTATCAATAAGTTTAAAACCCTAATTAAAACTAAACTCACTGCAAAGGGTTATTACAAATACTCGGATTATTTGGATGATAAAACAGCTTGGGACTAAGCAGCTCAAATCTCGACAGTCAATAATAATGTCAAAGCGTAGCGTGTCTTGCCCTACTAGTCCGAATTATTTATATAATTCTTGATAACATCAAAAGGCAACACACTGGAGCTATATTAATATTTATATTAATATCTAAGTACTACCCTTTGTAATTACTGAAAATAAGCAACTGGCAATTAAAAAAAAAAAAAATGACATGTAAAAAGACAAGCCCGCTGAGTTTCTTGCCGGATCTTCTCGGTCGAGGTCGCGTTCCGATCCGGTTGTAGATATAAGGAAAAAAATATGTAAATTGACAATTTGTAAGTGCCCCCGTAGGCCTTAACAAAATAAATGATTTGAATTTGAATTAGACTTGACAGTTCTCGCTTCGCTGAATGACGCAAAGAGGATAAAGGACGGTAACTGACCGGAAGTGGTAGGTGTACAACGGTTTGTTCTCTGTGCTTTTGTTGAGCATCAGTCACTCACTCAGTACCTATTCATTCATATCTCCATCTCGGTCTTCATTCGTCAATCAATTTAGTAACTTCATTCATCGTTGTAGAGAATGGGCGGTCGGTCTGTGAGTTGGTGTGTTTAGATGCGATATTGTTTTTATTTGCGCAGAAGTGTTTTGCAGGTGATAATGTGTTCGATTAGTTTTGAAATGTTAATGTATTTCGTGTGAATTACTAGACGAATGTGAAGTTTGGAACTAGAAGAAGTGGATTTTGTGCTTTGGCCACCATGCCGGGTCTTATTGGTATTGGTGAATTCATCGAAGAAACCCGAGAGGATTACAGTTCGCCTACCACTTCTACGTTCGTTTCCCGTATGCCACAATGCCGCCAGACAATCAACGCTTTGGAAGAGGTGAGTGATCACATATGAACTTGAATTTATTTAGTCCTATTGCTTCCGCTAATCCTTAGGTTTTTCCATTGGGAAAATCTACCCAAACATGATAGATAATTATATGTAGCTTAGCTTACGGGTAGTTAGATTGGCTTTTATCTAATAGGTAAATTCTAATTAGGAAAGATACATATCTATAATTCATAGGTAAGTTAGCTACGTCTATACAGAAGATTCACAAATAAACGTTTACTTATCTAAATCTAAACACCTAGGTACTACACCTCTTACATGGCATTGTTTACGATTGTAAGGAGGGACAGAAGTAACATGGATTTATCTATTAATATTATTTTATATCACCTACGTAAGTACTTTTATTATTAAATCATTCGCTAAAAACAATAAATGTTTATTAAACATAATTAAATATTTATTTTATTCTTATGGGTGAGCTTTGGAAGGATACGTTAGTAGGTACTTAGGTAACCTACCTTCCAACGAAGGAAGCTATTTATTTAGGAATTTGACTACATACCTACCTACCTACTAATCTAATTTATTTGAGGCATCATACTTTAGATCAGTAGCTGACGTGGGCGCGAAACGACCTTGGATACGCCCCCTTACAAATACTGAAAAAGTACCTACATTAGCATGCCCTGTTGTTACACTGCCATAAGTAGGTATCATAATTGTACCTACGAGCCACTGCCCACATAGGTAATATAACAATCGTTGACGTATTCCTGCAGTTTGATTATAAATAAAATGTCGTCACAAGATAGGTAGCTTGTCTGGATTGTAAAACGATAGTATTGCTGTAACGTAAAGTGCGAGTGCACTTAAACCGTTTTACCAAACTATCTATTTCTCGTGAAATACGGACGTAGGTGTTCGCCTACTTTCTTTTCTTGTCTAATATCGTAGGTAGGTGTTGCCAAAATAAATGTCCGTAGCTATCAAGGTCTCTTCAGCGAGCGTTGTCTGTGTCTGAGATTCGAGAAGGGTGTGTAGGTATGTGGAAATTTGATATTGTCTCCGAATATTCCAAGGGTCTAGGATGGCTAAACTTCGGTTCTTATTCCATGCCTAGGTACCTGTCTGCATAAAGGACGGCAAGGAGCAGGATAATGCGCACATTGGAAGTTATGTTACCCTGAGTTCCTCTTCTCTATAAAAATTATGCCCCCATAGTGGAACACGAAAACACCTTGCAGATAACTAGGTATTCTTGAGTTTATCACTGTATTTTTACATACTTGGGTTGGTAAACATTTAGGTACCTACTTCGTTTGTGAATGTGAATACTAATTAGAACGTCGATAGCTGAATCTGTAAGCTTTAAAGTATACGTAAGTTCTAGGATTTGTAAAAATAAATAGCTAACATTCGTCTTCATATCTTCATTTGCTACCGGATTCGCTATGATAGTTCCTACCTATGATAGCATCGTGTCAATTGGACCATCATTTACCGCAGACACTATGGCTCGGAAGACTGCGAAATAGTATAAGCGATCACGGACGGATCGCTTGCACGACCTTGTTCTTTACATTTCAAAAAACATTGAGTCAATGTTGTGGAATTTGATTCTATATTCGTGCTGCATAAAAACTACTGACATCAAGTTAACAAGTTATCGTGTCATGTTGTCACTTGTCATCGACTACCTGTTCCTATAAATGGTCACTTATATCAAGCATGTTACCTTGCGGCATTGTGACAATTGTTATTGTAATAAAATTAGGTATGTATCATGTCGGCAAAAAATATGTGATTTTGCAGCGCCCACGCCGCGCCGTCATCGCCTAAACCAGTTACGATTGCCCTGGTTGATAACACCTGCATCGCATTTTTGTATAATAGGTATACCTCCCCTCGTGTTGTGAGGAGGCCAAAAGGGCTAAAATTAATATTATTGTAGGTATACCTACCTACTTAATACTGCATATTATAGGTATTATGGCAAATCAATAAAACAGCTGGGATTATGGGTTTGGAGAAAGTTTGACATTGATACACCTACCTTCCTATTCTACTTCTAACGAGCTACCTACCTACCTACTCGTACTTGCAAAAGGAAACTGACCGGATGGTCTATTGATCATCTAATAAGCTTCAGATTGCGGAAATTAATTGATAGTTATTTTTGTTGCGGCGGCGCGCGGCGTAATGCTTTCACTAATTTAATAATTTTAGTTATATATTGGTCATATTATTATTATTATTATTTTATTATTGGTCATAATATGTACGAGTATAGTGATGTTCGTACTTGCCATTCGTTATTGGTTTCGTAAAATACTGAATTATATTATAATAGTATCCTCTTCGCCAATGTTATTCCTGGACAATCATAAAACAATTTATTCATCTTAGTTGCACATTTCTATATAAATAAATTGAGTAGGTAACTCACATACTACTTTATTTGTATACCTATTCAATGTAACCGTTATCAACGTTCTTATCATAGGCGAGAGAGTAAATTGCAACACGCAGTTAGCTATTCTGATAAACTGAACATATGCGCCAGTTTCCAATTTCCTGTGAGAGTGGCGACAGCCGGCCTTTATAGGTATTAAAAAATGCAAAACATAATCGCTAACCAGTAAAACAAACTGGCCATAGAAAGGTGGTGGGGCAGCATGCGCACGCTCATCGGGTCACTGGGTCGCTAAAACGTTGCCATGCCGTATTATGGAAATCCAGAATTTAGATGTGAAGTTTTTAACATCGTGTTCAAAAGACATTGAAGATATTTTGCGTTATCAATGTGTTTTTTTATATTCCATTACCATTTGCCAGTCTAATATGATTTCTGTTGAAACAATAATCATCTATGTAGATCAAAGTTACCCATATCCATTACATTGGCCTTAGAAAGACAAAACAGTTAAAATTATATCATACCACCAGGCACCAGCAACCAATACCATTATTAAGGAATATTCGTATGTGGATCAACGTCCTCATTCTATAGCTATAGAATTGCAAAGTGCATGCAACGAATGAAAGTGAATTATCTTCCACTGAGCCGAGTTGTTATCGTACTTATTGAATGATGATGTGTTTTTGATGACAACGGTTAGACAGCCACACAAAGTATCAGACCTTTGGGATGTGTTTGTTAGGCTATGACAGCAAAATAGAAAGACTATTTGTACTGTTGTGTAAGAGTATTGAAACTTTCGAGGGATTTTGTATGAATTATACATCATAAAATACTTTTATGTTTGTTTTCTGTTAATTAAAGTTATCATAATTATCTTAATTAAATAACAAATTTGTTCACTGATTCCAGTGCTTAATTTTTTTTGGCTCAAATCCAGCAAAACACTAAGCATAAATTGAATAAACGAATAGGGTGCTTTATCACTGTCAGTTTGGCAGCGAGTTCCGAGAAAAAAGGAACCCGCGGCGGAAAGGTAGAGTATTGAGAAATACCTAGCGCTATCTCTACGTGAGATATTGGGGTCTTGGAAGAGAAAACGAGGATCGGAAACCCATGTACCGACCGAGCGCACGTAGTTAACGGAGAGCTGTGATAAAATGCGGTCTTACGGAAATTTATTTCTCAAGAAACTGCAATACTTTTATATGAATTACTAGCTGAGCCTGCGACTTCGTCCGCGTGGAATTTTGATCATGCATGCAAAGTCTCAGCCCGATCGGTTTAAAATTGACAAAGTTTCATACAAACTTTTATCCCCTATTTTATCCCCTTGGGGGTAGAATTAATCAAAATCCTTTCTTAGCGGATGCCTTCGTCATAACATCTACCTGCATGCCAAATTTCAGCCCGATCCGTCTAGTGGTTTGGGCTGTGCGATGATAGATCACTATGTCAGTCAGTCAGTCAGTCACCTTTGAGTTATATATATATAGATTAACGTATATTAATTTAAGGAGAATAAAATAACCGTTATTTGTATAACATTTGCCTAAACTTCCTAATAAGTGACGGTGTCTTCATCATTATGATAATCCCATGCACAGATGTGTATGTGACGGGACTATCATATTGCTCCACGCAACTTTTAGCGATAGATATCTAGGCGGTCACTAAAACACGAAGATAATTTTTAATTAAAAATTTCAGTAAAACTAGGAATGGTTATTTGTTTTAAATGGCTTGTATTATAAAACCATAACATAATTATGAGTGCGGTATCTCTGCTGAGCACCATTGTACATGTATAGGCCTTAAAGGTCAACAACCAATGAGTCATCATGAATGCGACTCTCGCTGCAAAGAGACTTTGGTCGGGTGAGCACCTCAGATGTGGGCTGGCGATAAAAATCGTATCGGTGACTCATCTCCGGTATTCAAAACGTGTAGAATTATAATTATCTTTTTATGTTTACTTAAGTGCCTTGTTACTGGCTGACGTATTAGTGAGTATTGTCTTGTGGTATCTAGATATCAGAACGCAACTTTGCTTTGCCAGAGACGTAATTTCGATCCTTCCTTCACACAGTTTTTTTACTCAAAGATGTAAGAGAAACTCCGGCCTCCTTATCTGATGTCCGTATTCTTACTCTAATATTTTATCTCCTTAAGAGAAACTGCACCGACTACAGCCAACTTAATTAAATTAAGTTGATGGATTGACAATTTGTGCCAGATTTCCTATAAAAATACTATAAAAATCAAATTCAGCTAGTCTAAGAAGGTTTTGTTTAAAATTATTAACATCAACAAGCAGGATATTATGCACGCTGGTAGTGCAGCATGCATTAAATCGTCCCCTAGCCCCAACGATAGAGTTACGCACACTTAAGCACGTCAGCACCATACTAACTAACAAGTAACTATGAAAAGGTAGCGCTTCCACCCCCAGGCTTCAAAGGCTAAAAGCGACCGAACACTTTTATTAACATAGGGTGTAGTACACTTAAGCTGTGATCAAGTTGCTTAAGTGGCAGGCATTAAGATGGCGCTTTCGTGTTTTGGCTTAGGTAAGCGTTTTATATTATGTATATAGTCACGGTACCAAGATTGTAGCTACTCCTTTGAAATTCGGAAATGTAAGGTTTCAGGCTTAGCGAATACTAATTATCCTTGAGTAAACTAATGTATGTCTCAAGGGCAACTAATACACTAATGTATAGCCAGTACAGTTTCGCCATAATGAGATATCGATTGGATACGAATTGAACATGTATCCTCGTAAACTGAGAACGACACTTGGGACTGATTTACGGTCGTTAACCTCGCAGTAGGTAGTCAAAGTGAATACCTATTCAATGAAACATCATAAATGTCGTCATAGAAGAGAACTATAGACAAAATAGTTTTCTATAGAGACGGGATGTCGACATGAAATCGGAAACAAAAGGACGTACGACGTACCTAATGTTGTTTAAGAAATGCATCAAGCAACACAAATTAGTAGTTACTGATTCTGGACACTTAATGTTTAAGAAAAGGAATGTGTTATTTGAAAAAACTACCTTCAGTGAGCCAAGTTTCGTTAATAAGATCCTAACATAAATATCCAATAAAAGGAATATAACATTTGATTTTTATTACATGTTTAAAAAGAGAAAATTTTAGTGAACAATTAATGAATAGCTGCTTCGATGTTCACTACTGCGCGCTGGAGAATTAAGATCCTATTTACGCAATTCAAAAAACATTGATGAAACCATAATATATATAACACTAGCTAGGTATGTTTTATAAATAATAAAAGAAGATTATAATGAATATTTCAATGACTATAATAATTGCAGAACTGTTTAATGTGTAAACAACACACATGTTCCTTAATCAGATGTGATAAAGCGAAAGTAGTTTCGTGTTTTTGTAGTGAACTTTCTCCGCAAACAAGTATCAATGTATTTGATTTTTGCTATCGACTGATGTAATCAAAATGTTATGTTATATATATTATGAATGTGAGTAAAATTATTATCCTCGCTGTTTCATGTACACTCTGGTTAGTTGACTAATCATGGTGGTTTTTAATTAAACATCAATGGCTAATTATGATAGTATTTTAATGACGCTTTTCGGTATTGTTTGAATCATCAGACGTGTCTCATATAAACCTCCAAAATTGTTTTATTTTTATAGTTATCTAGCTCAAGTTATTGATTATCATGAATGAGTGTACCTAATCTAACCACTTGCAAATGTAATGTTAACCAACTAAGTATGTACATGTATATAAAAAGTAATGTGGTTTCAGATGTGCCTCAGGCTTGTATTATGACCTACTTTGGAACAGGTTTGCTGTCATACTGTTAATAATGTCTAGAATACAGGTGTATTAAGTTTTCGTGTATCAGTTACTTGCTGTAACGTAATAGATTCCATTGCGGTAGGTATCTGGTAAGTAGGAACATTATGTACTTAAATAAGTCGCTATGTTTTTGTGATCTTCATCTTTCACGTTTTTCTGTATCACAATTAATGCTGAATTTGATTATGTTATGTTTGGTTCAGGTTTATTTTTTGAGTAAAATATCCCGTTACTTCGATTTGGTTACTACACTTGAGCTGTATTCCGTATATCCTACTAATATTATAAATGTGAAAGTTTGTGAGTGTGGATGTATGTATGTATGTATGTATGTTTGTTACTCCTTCACGCAAAAACTACTGAACGGATTGGAATGAAATTTGGAACACAGATCCTACTAATATTATAAATGTGAAAGTTTGTGAGTGTGGATGTATGTATGTATGTATGTTTGTTACTCCTTCACGCAAAAACTACTGAACCGATTTGGATGAAATTTGGAAGACAGATAGTTTATAACCGGGATTAACATATAGGATACTTTTTATCCCGATAATCCCGAAATTTTTGTTACGTTAAATACTACGCGGACGAAGTCGGGGGGCACAGCTAGTAATATTATAAATGTGAAGGTTTGTGAGTGTGGATGTATGTTTGTTACTCCTTCACGCAAAAACTACTGAACGGATTTGGATGAAATTTGGAACACAGATAGTTTACAACCGGGATTCACATATAGGATACTTTTAATCCCGATAATCCCCAAATTTTTGTTACGTTAAATACTACGCGGACGAAGTCGGTGGGCACAGCTAGTAGTTTATAACCGGGATTAACATATAGGATACTTTTTATCCCGATAATCCCGAAATTTTTGTTACGTTAAATACTACGCGGACGAAGTCCGTGGGCACAGCTAGTAATCTCTAAATTCGTTATATAGATTTTATCCACAATGTGTTTTATAAAGTACCTATCACCCCTAATAAAGGAACACTTTAAAACTCAGTGTTCATGTTATGGTTATCCAATAGCGTAAACAGGATCTTAATTCTCCTTCGGTGTGATAAAATGTTCCCGGCTTGTAATGTAAGTTTACAAACAAATAGTCTGGCACTACACTTTGTTGCTCCCACGGTTGAGTATGGGTTGATTATCATACTGGAAGACTCACTTTCTCGATTACACCTAGATATCTGCTGAAGACTGAGAAATAGGATAGGCTTATTTAGGCCCAAAAGGCTGACTGTGGCTTCTGCCATTAGCACCCCAGCCTCAATAAAGGTTGATTAATACCATTAGATATCATTGTTGATATTTGGGAACCTCAAAAAATCACTGTACAGCACATGTTCTAACTACAAAACTCGTTGTTTTGAACGCGGACTGGTCGGCGTTAGATTCGCCAGATCCCGTTCGGATATGACGAGAGAAAGTTTTTATTCCGTACAAAGCTTTAGTACCTACTCAGAGAAAACGGACTTGTGTTGCGACGCCCGCGCTGTCTTGATTACTTTTTCAAATCAGGGAACTTCAGGCGTTAAATATGTATTTACTTTAATTATTTTACGCGAATTATATAACAACTTCCCACTTTTGTACCAATCTCGTCCTTCCCGCTCGATCCGTCGTAGCCAGGATAAATACAAGGCCAACCACTTTCGCTGTAGCTACTTCCCTAACCCAACCTTTTGACCTAAGTATTTCTCCAAAACCCTCATTTGATGAGCTAGTAGATACGGTTATCAGCAATTTATTTGTAAAGGTAAATAGGCACCACAATCCAAGGACTGTAGGGCCTCATTCGATTTGCATTTTATCGACTAGAATTGTTCGAGATTCGAAACGCGACTTTACCAACCAGCAACTAACTGCGTATTTTTTAATTTGCATGCAAGTGCATAGGTTTGCTTATAAAAACATCCGTATGTGACGCATAATTGTCAACCAACACTACGGTAAATGAAGTAACACAATGCTGTTGAGTCATTACTATGGTTTCGCGCTCAAAGCCTTTAGTTTTAAAATAATCACTATTCAGCTTTTACTATTATCATGGCACCCCGAGTTCAAATGGTGTCCTTAATGATGTGAGAATGCCATCCGCTGACGTATTCATTACTTGAACGACCTATTTACAGCAGCTGTTTGTTTTATTGCTCAATCGTTTTCTGTAAATACAACGCTTATTAACCTTAAGCGTACTAAAATAGCAATAGCACTCATGTTTATAATAATGACGATCTTGAAAATAAGATATTTTTTGATGTCTTGGGAAAGTAATTATTGTGATAACAAGGAACTAAGTGAAGGCTTAGAACGACGTTAAATACTGTCTCTCCGTACTAAGGCAGTGAAGCACCTACATAATATTATATTATAGTGATAAATAAATGTAGCGCAACATATAATAAGTCTGTTGCTAATATACCTAATTACTTGAAATCAAACACCAAAACGTGTACCCTAGTTTAAATATTAATAGAACCTTCTACCTCATGGACGACACTGACAACAAATAGTTCATTCGGTTTAATCAACATAGACATGTTAAGTCCCTACGCCTCCCCGTATCTCTATGTACGTTAAATTATATTGGCTACGTATCTACTACTCACGAATTTTCCCTATTTAAATGTATGCCTTTGATAAAGAAGAAAGATTCTAGCATTGTTATGTGTCACTAAATAAGGTCTGATTGTTGACTGCCATTCATTTCTGCAGACTTCGGCGTGGGTTTCACTTTATTAAGTTAGATTCTTGTGGCTATGAATCAAGATCTCGGTCAGGGACTCCGATTTAGATATTAGAAATCTAGAGGTCAAACTGATTTCCGTATTTGCAATAAAAATTTATACCGTAGCCATAAACGTAGCCACATTAACACTGATGAATGGAAGCATAGATCGAATAATGTTTTCGTTGATCTAGTGACCAATCAAGCGTGTCGCAAAGTAAGCGTAATTCCTCCATATGTTCGTCGATAGTCATTGTCCATTCATATAATAGTGGTTGTGATGAGTTATGTTATGATTGCTTTGTGGATGTGACACGATTTACGCAATTGTTCACGCGTCGTTGGACACGAGCAAGAAAACGAATCTGCTCATTGTGCTTCCCTTATCTTTTACTTATCTACTTTGTAGGAACGAACACAGATTATGTAAGTACGGGCATCTTGACGGACATTCCGAAATGTAAGATATGGGTAGCTTTAGTAGCCCTAATCATAAACTTGAGGCATCAAAAGGAATCTGTTTCAAAATAAATAATACAGTCCCCAATTTTAGTTTTATCAAACGATCGACAACATTGATATGGTGTTTACCGAATTATTGATTGAGGTTGGCATCTATATTCTCCATCATCATTACTAATTTTGATGTGGTAAGCAATTATTAATTTCCAATTTGGAAAGTGTCCAACGCTACATAGTATATGACGAGCACATGTTGCTAAGCCGTTTAAATTATACATGCGCACTCTATATTTTAGTACCATGATAAGGTGTACCGGTGTACCGCATCCGTCGTATGCATTACATAAGCATAATTTATTCCAATTTGTTAATTCAACTCGTTCGTTATTTTTTGTGGATAAGGCACACCTGTTTTTTGTAACCGTGTAGAAATATATGTATGTATGTCTGCATCGTGTTTAGTCTCATCTATAAGTACTAAAGTAATTTCATACACATGATCCGGTATACGGATATACCTTATCGGAATTTGGATTAAACAAAGTAGGTCGCTTTATTCTGCAAAGTCAGGTGCGATGGATAAATCATTATTTAAAGGTTGTCGACACCACGCTAACACTTCCTTATCGTTTAATCAAACATCAATTAGAGTTGAGTCAAGTAACATACGGACAAGGGCAACTCAAGTATTGAAAAAAGTATAGTCAAGGTGTTCCGTCGGTTGCGAGTTTTATTTTGGTTTGGGCCGGTTACTTAATTCGGAGGGGCCATTGATTAATCGCCGGCTGGGGCGACAGATGTTCCATGCGCTCCCAAACCGAGCTGAATGGCTCGTGGCTCCTATTGTAAACTGGTCTTTATGCCGGTGACAGGCCGACGCAGTTAAAAAGTTTCAAGCGAATCCGATGTCGCAACAAACGTTTTTTGCGTGATCAGTTTTTAATAACAAACCCATTTTATTTTATTTCTTCTCTCTTGTTACAGACATTGGATTTCGACCGAGATGGCCTAGCGAAGTTGAAAAAAGCAATAAAAGCAATACACAACTCTGGAAATGGTGAGTTTTAAACACAGCTCTACAAACAGCTTCTACAAAGGAAACATCGATCGGTTATCGGACCGGCTGTATAATCGTTCAAATTTTCACACCATTTGTATGACGTAAGATTCTAGAAGAGTGAATTCGTTTCAAATGTATACACGAGAATTGGTTTACGAATTGGCTTACGTATTTATAAAAACCAAAATATTCGTTGAACTGTTCGGTTCCTTCTGTATACATACATTTTTCATTCCTCTGGAACGGAATAATACAGAACAATGTATTCCCATACACATCTTTGACTGGGTATTTGTATAGTCGTCGCGTGCCACGTTATCCAGGCAACATGAGATACGAGACTCGACTAAAATAGAAATAGAGGAAGCACCTATACGGTATGAATAGCCGACTGGAATAGACGAGATATCCGATGCATAAGTTCGGAACAACTAAAAATAATACTCATTTCAACTCCGGTTTAAAATATCGGATAATATAATATAAGTGAGGAGGACATTAAGACAATAAAATAGTTACAAATTCGACCAAATCTCGTAGGTGCACATTTGAGTGGGTGGGTGCGGCAACATGCAAAGCATGGATTTGTGATTCAACATTTTATTTTACTAACAAATATTGATTTTCTTTGTTCAGTGTCGTTGCTCCTGTGCCGCGACGCGCATTAGCAGCATCAGCTGTACTCATTTACACGAATACCAATTTGAAATTCCTGTCTAGCTCCTGTTTCAATACAAATATTCATATATCTCACTGCCAAACATAAAATGAATCATCAATTTACTCCCCGCATAGCTATTTCTGCTTCGTAATAGAAAAAGCACCATTGTCATGATCGATGATTGTGGCTCTTCACTTTGCTTCGGGGATACTTTGCATAGTACCATTTATAACTAGATAGGTTTATAATAAAAATATGCATGGTATAGCATGAGCAAAGAACCGGCTTCCTAGGACGAAAGGGCGTTAAACCCGCTGAACTAGAGTGACCCAAATATCGCAACAAATAGTGCTTGAAAAAGATATTAATGCGTTATTTGTAAACACTTCCATTCACTTCACTTATTATGTAATTTGAACGAGTGCTACTGACAGCATACATACGGAAGAAAAATAATCTAGTTTTTGTTTGTAATAATAAAGCAATAGATACCGTGTCTAAATATCAACAATGCCCAAAAACCGAAGTAGGCAGATTACTATCTGCAAAAAACGTGCTACAATAGCATATGAGTAGAATATGCCAACCAAAGCAATTCGCTCTAGCCGAATGTAAACCACACTCCATTGAAGGAATATAAAAGGTGCAATAAGAATGCAATTTTTCGCAGCGGAAATGAATTCCAATATCTCTGTTCCAGTATCGATTCTTTGAGCAAATACAGATTGAATTATAAACACCGTTGCAAGCCGCGGTGGCCGGTCACGAATGAATTTCCCTTCATGTGCAACTTGTCAAGGAAAAGTGGGTCGGTCGTCTGGTTTCGCTCGCCACACTGCAGTTCTAGACATATTCAATTGTTTAGGAAATCATACACATAAAGAGAAAGATGTAACATTTAATTGCGTAGCGAGGTCAATTTCGACTCTATTCTTCTTACGCGATTTAAATTTTCATGTCCATGCCACATCCTCCACATCCTTAATATCATCAAGTGCAGGTGGTTTGATAACATTAATGTCCGTTTCATGTATGCTTTTTGATATCTAAGTGTACGTCTGATTTTAAAATTTCAGTAAGCCGGCTAAGCATTAGAATGTTGGATAACCTGATTAAGTCCGCTCGATTATATTTTCGTCTGCCACATCTTTATAATTAGTACGGCTGCATTATTTTTTTATCAACGACAGGTTTCTTGAGTGCAATTCCATCGCGTGCCAGGGTTTGTTTATTGTGGCTGAGCTAAGCAGCCGCCGCCGGCCACGTCGAGCCAAACGTTTGCGTTCGGAACTGGTCGAGTGAGTTCGGTTTGCGCACAGCCGCAAGAGGCAAGGTCGTGCACAGCGCCAGCACGCGCCCGCAAAACAACCAATCAAACACACAAACATTCCTACACAATGATGCGGTGTTTAGGGAAAATTAGCTCTCAACGCGTATCAGATTTCATAGAATCAAAAAATGTTGATCTTTTTTCGGGTCTATTCACAGATTCAAGTAATTGTCTGAAACCATACGGTTTCTTGGAACGGTTCCAAAGTTTCGCAGGCTTCTTTACGTTTGAACCACAGTCAGAATTTTATTACCCACTTACATTTAACATTTACATTATTCTTAATTTAGTTACCTCGACGTCTTTCCATTTCTATGAACATCGATAATGTTCTGAATTATAATTTGCTCTTGACATACACAGTGACCTACTTAATAACATTTTGTTATCACAAGTCACGACATCACTTTCCTTTTATGTTAAAATCCCTTATTATTGTCAATTTGGCCGTCCAGTTTTGATGAAAGCCGTTGGCTATGTGACCCATACTAAGTGGAAGGTCGAAGAAGAGCTCCGGGGAGAAATTGAATGGTGTGAGGTTGGCATCGCGATTTAATATTCAGAAAGCGTCGTTGGGATTGAGCTAGGCAAATGTGGGCCGCGACACGGATCTCCGAGACTCTTTTATCGCTTTTCCGCCTTTATTTTTTGTTTATAAACTAATTAGTATCCCGTTCAGGTGTCGTACCCTAATTCCAAGAGACGAACTTTTAGAATTATATTGAATTCTTGTAACAAATTAGCAACCGCCATAAATAACTTAACTCATTAGCGCTCCTCCTCCATTATAATTTAATAGAGAATTCCGACTTAGCTAAGAATGTCGGCGTTATCCTCAGTGGTAAATCTTGGTCTTGCAGACAAGATAAATCGTCAACTAAATGCTATGCACTAGTCAGGTACTTACAGTCAGCGTTCATAAATGCAGTGGCACGCTAAAGATTGTATTACTGTGAACATACGGCACAGTATGGATTGAATTTGCTACTAGACTTATAAACGCCACTCTACCCATAAACCGTACTTAGTGGAGCTAACTTCGGTGGCGCTCCGCTTTACGGTGTCCGAGCAAATCCTACTGGGAAACTAATTAAATGTCCGCCGGCTCAAGGAAGACAAGATAAACCGAGTGTTTGTCGGACAAACTAGAAACTTTGTTACAATGTAGAATTTTTCAATGGAAGAAAATTACCGTTACTTGAGAATTTCTTTTATGAAACACGAGGTATTTGAACGTTGTTTTTCAATAAAATCTGTCGAATAAAATAATAAACCTCAGCAGAATCTATATTGGCATAGTATTCAAAGTCAAACAAACAGCTTGACATTCAAGTCGCCAAACATTGGCTCCTAATTAAATCGCTAATGTAAGTCAAATGTTTTGCCTTTATCTTCTAGCTCACGTGGACAACGAGATGTACCTCTCTCGAGCGTTGGAGCGACTCGGAGGGAACGCGCTCAGCAAAGATTCAGAGCCGGACATCGGCGCCGCATTCTTCAAGTTTGCTGTCGTGACCAAAGAGCTGTCAGCGCTTATGAAGACACTGGTGAGCCAGTTAATGTTTTTAATTTGATTGAAATGTTATCTGTCTTTCAATTTAGAATTAGCAACAGGGTTGAACACGCGTATATTATAGGACTCTTTACACTCTTGTAGTGCACGTTGACGGATCAAATTGGGCTAGAGAATCAAAATGTGCGATGTCATAAATAAACCGATTGTATAACACTGAAAAATGATTGTTTAAAACAGTTTCCAGTTCACTACCTCGAGCTCATGTCCCAGTTTGTTAATGTTCGCACGAAACGGTAACTAATACAGACGTCGACCGACATAATACGCGGCTTATGCTATTTATTTCAAAAACCAGAATTCTTCGCATTCTTTGAATAATAGCTGACATCAATGATAAGATAGTCGGTGAAAGTTAAAACTGAGATAACCACTTTTACTATTTATCTAAACATTGCATCAAAACCATGTACCACAGTAATGCGTAAAGCAAAACACATAATGATGATTACAGTATCCCACAGTTCACACTATTCGAGAAAATTTCGCGGTTACGAGGAGAAAACCACGCTATAAACTAGAAAATAAGAAAGGACATAACCAACAATAGCCTAGTGTAGAACGGCATAATCACAGAATGTTCAAAGTACCTAATGTTTGTGTTGGTGGTGAAATGTTTTGGTACAAATGGGTACACTCCCCTTTGACCTTCCGTCTGAATTGAAACTGGCTTTAGAAGTACGTTGAACTTTAAAGACGAGAACTGTTTAATAAAACCTTCTATAGTCTCGCTGAACTGCGAAATTGAAACGTCGACATCATCAACACCAAGTATCTCAATGTAATCAGAATCGTCCGCAATAGCAGGCGGAAATTATGCTATTGAGGGGTGCCCGCGGCGGATGTCTCCCGGTATCATTGCGAGAAGGAGGGAATGACTCTGCAAAACGAAATATAAATCGCCGACAAACAGAATAGGAATCTTGCGTACAACCAACTTCTGAATTGTTTGCACAGCGGCAACTTTTTCGTTATTGATTTATTACTTTTCAATATTCGCTGTAGCGATTTCACTTCCATTCATTGGGATATGAATTTTGCATACATCTAATATACTTACTAGTATCCGCTTTCAATTTTCAATCAGGTTCATACCATATTTTTTAAATATATGGTGAGTTTGTGCACATTTTTCTTTCCATTGAATTATTTAATATAAAATCTATCGTTATATAGTATTTGGATTGTATTTAGAACAACAGGAATTTAATGCGTTTCGCTTTATTATTTCAATCCGTTCACCAGCTGGTTAGTCTTTACGTTTTAATGTCATTAAAGCATTAAACGAAGCATAAAATTGTCTGTTTACGCTCGATTAATGGCAGCAGAGCATCTGACGTATGCAGATAGAGATACCGGTGCGTAGGCGCACAACAGATTTACTTGCAAATGGGTCAGGGTGATGACACAACCTAGTTGATGTTACCAGCCAAGTGTACGTTCACTAAATAAATTGTAATTTTCAGCCAGTTTTATGACATTCCAAAGGAGTTTTTATGACCGTAGAAGTCTTTGTAATTACTTGCAATTGCAATCTTAACAATGGCAACGATCTAAATCGACTACAATATTATTTTTTAACTTATATGTTGCTATGTTGAGATAATAAATACTTATGTTTTATTACACACCATAAATATTCTTGTTCTCGTAGTGTTATTAGGATAATATACTGTAGGCAGTATTTTTCCCAATTATAGAATAACTCATACCTTATCATCAAATATTTTTTTCCTGAACGAACATAATATATGGTTAACAAAATTATATAAATTTCATAGTTCCTAAAAGAGAACCAGCTTAGCCTCGCTCCCGTTTTCCGGTCCTTGTAAAAGGTACGAACTTCCGCCTCCTCAGTGCGCAGAATCCTCGACCTGCCCTTGACACGTTGCAATCCTTTGTCCTTGCTTTTGGCCCCTGGACGTGTGCAAGGTAAAATCTATCACGATTATAGTGCTAAGTTCAAATTATTGGAAAAAGATTAAAACAAACCTAAGGAAAAAAATCTAACATTCCTTGAATTGCTTTATAAATCTTTTTCGTACCGAGTATACGGATTTGCTGTAATTTATAGCTGTCTGCAAACAGCATTGGGGCGATATACGATCCTTTTTGGCTGTGCCCGCGAATGCTGTTTGATTTACGTAACGTACGTACTACGTATCTCGTATTTCAAAGACACCGTTATGAGTTTCTTTGTTTGGGCAAATGTATCACCTAGTGCAAATTCCAAAAAAATGTGTCTTTGTCTTTAGGAGGCAAAGATTTGAGTAATAATAATCACACCTTTGTCTGACCACATTTGTTTAATATGGTCATAACTTTACTGGTACCTGCAACCTAAAACTTATCTGGAATTACTCACCGGTGACTGTGCGAGTTGTCGCGTTTCGCATGAGGAAACCTGACGCTCTTCGCTGCGCTTACTGCTCCGAATTGTGTTTGTTACAGTAATCATCATTAGTATGACCAAACTCACCTCACCAAGACTTATGGTATTAAGTCCACTTTTATAATGGACAGCGCAATGTTGCATTCATGATATTTTAACTTTCTTGTTTGAACTTTAATGCCGGATGAGCTTCCGCCCTTTTCGAATAGTCTGATGATCTTTGATAACTTTCAAATGACCCGCTAGCAGAAAGGTCTCCATCATTACTGTTGTTTTAATTTGCTTTTATGGTGTCCAGGTAATAAGTAAATCCAACCCATTTAAGTGTAGCGCTAATTGGATAACTGATTAATCAAAATAAATGATCTGTACGTGCTTGTGGTATATTTTCCACGCGTCCAAATGTAGTCATTACTTTGTCGTTATCGGTACTCCATTCATTAAAATAATGAAATTATTTATCTCTTCTGAAAGCTTATATTACTATTTCATTATCTTCGCAAATTATTTTGTTTCTATTATTAGGAGAAAATTAAACCGCAGTACTTACTTGAATATTAATGAATCTTCGGAACTTGTTTGCTTCTATTTAGAATTCAATTAAATACAAACTTATTTCATCGTCGTTCGTTTCTGCTCGACGCTCGGTTGGTAGCTGGAGGTACTTTTGTTCAGTTACTCTTGAAAATAAATATTTTATGTGTGAAACCGGCGCGGAGACCTGTTAATGTGTAATTTATTTATGAACCCTTAATCGGAACCTTTTAAGTCTTTACCCTGGTGGGATTTATGTGAAATGTGTTTATTGCGTGTTTAGTTTGTTTTAGTTCACCCTCGCTTTGCTATTTAGTTAATTAAGGTATTTAATTAAAAACAAAAAGATTAATGCCAATAATAGATACATGTCGTTGTCATTGTTATATTGCTCTCCAGAATATTAAGTTCAAAACCAATGGATAGTGTTCATTTAGTTGCGGAATCGTTGGCCGTTCATTTAATTTTCCTTTCATTGCAAAGTAGAATCAATCAGCAAAGTTTAATCCACTGGGAACAGCTCTACTCCCACGTGAAAGTTTAAAATGGATTTATCATATTCAAGAATTCGCTACGTAATCATTCCTTTTGTTTGTTCTTCTGACTTTTATTATCTCTCTTTCATAATTTGCCCGAAGAAGAAGCAATTATACATTTTAACTTAAAAACTGCTATATACTCAGGAACTAAAATTCAATACATAGTATTTGTAAAATCATTAATCGAGGCAATCAATGCAATGGATACTATTAAATGTGCAAGGGACTATCATAAAATACTGCATTCCATGGTCTTGTGTAGGCAGTAAAAGTATTTTTATAGGGTATCACATCTTGAAACAAACTGCATTCGCTGCCTTTTCTGAGCGTGCGAGCCACGATTAACATACAATTGTAAAGCGTACACATCGCACGTGCTCTCGTTTCAAACAATAATCAATTGTTACATTAGCGTTGCATTTGACTGGCAAAAAGTTCACAATGTGTACCAGTTTTGTGCGGTAATTGTTCTGTTGTCGCTGATAATCTCGGGTGATGAAGGTATTTAAAATATGATACAGCTATGATTACTATTGTAAGTCCTATTTTCGGTATTGCTGTTTTGCTTGTCATTAAAGTTAGATGTGGTGATCACGATGGAAGGATTCATGATAGGAATGTTTCTGGAATCAGAGTCAGAATATTTTATATTAATGTTAACCATTATGTTACGGATGGATAGTTATACTTACCACAAAGTCCATTTGGGTTGCAGTTTCTATGGAGATGAAGAAGGAAATTTTTGTTTTCCAAATAGTTTCATCAAGTGGCGTGAAGCTTAAGTCTAATGAGATTTTGTTGCTTCTTTTTCACACACTAAACTGATAATTTGATATTTGATCCACAAACACTTGTACAACTTTACGGAACGTGGAAAGCGAAACCTCGTCGGTAATCCCACGTTCAGATAAGCTTTGCGATCAATCGAGCGTGCTTATGGCGTGCTACGGAGGAGTATCGCGTGTATTGTTCGCGAATAGTCGGCGACGACCTCATGCGAGATTGCACTTCCACTAGCGATGTGAATTTGATTAACCTTGTGGAAAGTGAATTATCGCTATAATCGATACTATTGAAGTTAAACGATAAACGCTTTGCGTCTCCGTCTCCAATAAGTTCTTTCGTGACGTAATGAGATATGCCTTGGTTGCCTCGGATCTTTAGTACATACTGTGAAATACAGAAGGTTAACAAAAGGAAAATAACATCATTTGTCGCAACTGTATGTGCTAGTTGTCGCCGCTAGACTATCGTATTATGTCATAATTTGCATTATGCGCTGAAAACAGCCGGCATCACAACAGAATACTGAACAGTACGGTAATACATTCGTTGCATCACACTGCTGCAATATTGCATGTGTTAAATTTAGTCTTTATGCACATTTGCTGAAATGTTCGAAGCAGAAAGTCCTCAAAAGTTTTTGATTATGAATTAATGACTATCTCCAAGTTTCCATCTAATTGAGCACGTTTACAATTTCCCTTGTGATGTAATTAGCGGAGTATTCAATGACCAGCGTGTTCAGGAAGGGTTTCATTGTGTATTTCAACCCTTTTTCCCCTCGTTCCCTCTCGAGTCTCGTCTGTCACGGACGCATTGTCACGCTTCATTGATTCCATAATCGACCCTCCATAAATGGGGTTTCCATGTTATATGTTGACTTTTTGTTCACATCTCGCTTAATTAATATAATCTGTTACGTTTATTACAAGAGTTTGTTAAATCATTGCTTTCTATCGGTAATTATTTACAGGACAATGCCTAAGTCAGACGATGCTTATTTCATCGCCCTTTAGATTTTTTATGTATGTCGCCTATATTGTGATAGCTTTGCTAATACTCAAATCCATCAGCTAGTAGCGACTGTTGAGCTTGTGTTGAGGTCAAGGCCGGATCAATAAATCTTTTGCCAATGATGCTTATTCATATACAGTATGTAGTATAAATGCACATTAGTGTTTCTCAACTTGGCATCATAATTCGGATCACGAGTCTCGCCACGACGTTTGGCGCCTAATCGGGCGATGCATTTACAATCGCTTAGAACACTTCTATCAGAATAAACCTTGTGAAGCAACTCTACGAAGACAGCTTTGGATACAACCAATTGCCTTTCGGAATGTTGCCGTTGTAAAATGTAAATGGGCAATCGGTTTAGATGAGGGCTTAGCTAACTGTCACAAGGTAAAATTAAATTTTGAGCGAAATTGTTACTATATTGATATTCCAAATTGATTTCTGTTAGCCAAGCTCAGACGATAATTGGATTCATACACGTTTTGAATTCCTATAGGAATAGAAAGGAATTTCAGAGTAACAGAAAATATAAATACCTGTTGTTGTTCACAGATGCAAAACATAAACAATATAGTAATGTTCCCGGTGGACAGTCTTCTAAAAGGAGATTTGCGGGGAGTCAAAGGTGATCTGAAAAGGCCATTTGACAAAGCGTCCAAAGACTATGAGTCCAAGTACCTGAAAATTGAAAAGGAAAAGAAGTCACAAGCGAAGGAAGCCGGTCTCATCCGCAGTGAGGTGACGCCGGCCGAGATAGCTGATGAGATGGAAAAAGAAAGAAGATTGTTCCAGTTGCAAATGTGTGAGGTAAGCTAGCTGAAATAAATCCGATAAACACAACATTATATTATCTGTAACGAGCCAAACAAATCTTGGAGTATTTAGTCTTCATGCACAGGAAATGTAAATAAAACTACCAATTTGTTTATATAATCAGGTGTTACTGCTGCCTGCTACATGTTTTATGGGGCAGCTTTATTGCTTTTTTTGGTTGCGGATGTTTCAGAGATACATTTATTTTCTTATTACCAATATATAAAAATTCCGCAACTGCCATTAAATCTGTAAAATCTGTACGACTGAAACGTCATGAATCTTTTTATAAGCAAAAATAAACTACCTATGCCTTTTATGTTAACGTCCGCCTGGTTTCGTTTTTATTGCTGTAATGTACGGGTATCTCAGCGAATGTGTCCGTCTTAGTACAGTTTCAGGACATTCCGGTGCTAATCTATTCCGACTTTAATAATCATCATGGACATATGGATTACAAATTAGTTTGGAAGATCGTCTAAATAAAGATAAATAAAGATTCTTTAATCGCCTTTGTGACATCAAATGAATGGCAGCAAATGAAAAAAAAAAAACAAGCTAACATACATTTAACGTGTCGTTTAGAAACCGACCGACATTTGGCCAGTGGCCGAGTTAAGCTAAAATGTGGATAATTAATAATTACTAGTGGGCAATTTGTGGCTTCGCTGCTCACGCCCCGTGGGCAGGACCTGTTGGCTGCTAACCGCTTTAATTAGTCATTCCATGAGTTATATTGCGGATTATATGACGAAGCGTTCATTTTGCAAATGATAACAAATCGTTGTAAACATTGAAAAATTCTATACCATTTGGAATTTAGTTACCGTTGATATTGATGTTAAATTTAATATTTTAGATTGGTCCGCTATATTTTTCCATGTAAGTCAATATCAAGAGCAAATAAGATTACTCATTCCAAATATTTAATATGTTCCGTAAACATCACAGACCCATAAAATAGGATTTTGGTGCCAATTATTGACATTGGCAATAATGAGACGAGTGAATGACCGATGTCGTGCAAAATTTACAAATAAAACTAAGTATACGTGGGCCTCCATTTTGGTTTTCCAAGTGGACGGTCACATTTTTGTATTGTATTGTTATTAATTGATTGTTATTGCTATTTGTTACTTGACACTGGCGAGATTCCTATTAACTTGGGTGGGCTATATTTTTAAAGTAAGAAGAAGAAGTATACATGACATGAGTAGCGGTGCATATTCCTAATAATGCAATGAGGTCATGCACAAAGAAATGTCTATTTTTAGAGCGGCTGCAACCAACCGACCGTTATCTAGACGATCATGAAGAGATGTTCTTAGTACAGCAATCACAAGGGGTCCCTTATGATTGAGATAAGCACCTGCAGTGTGCTTCACCACTTTTCTTTGATCCCTCATGACCGATAGAATACTGTACTATATCCCCCACAGTCCGGAATGCAATTAACAATGCGTAACAATATGTTTGTCCGCGACAGCCCCGCCGTTTACGCAAGCATGCTACAGCACACAATAGCTGGCATTGTGGTCGCCGTATATGCCGTTATGTGCACATAACCTGTAGCTGTTTGAGATCTTGTGCGGAAAATCGACGCGTCAACAAGGTCGATAGTTAGACTAGATTTTAAATACTCTTAGGTACTGTTCTGTTGCTTCAAAGGTGTTATCGCAAGTTGTCTTACTGTCTCTGCAATAAAGGTCGCGCTGTTTCCAGACTGAACTAACTATCACTACATAATATAAAACAAAGTCGCTTCCCGCTTCTATCCCTATGTATTCTTAGATCTTTAAAACTACGCCATGGATTTTGATGCGGTTTTTTTAATAGATGAGTAATTCAAGAGGAAGCTTTATGTGTATAATACATGCATAATATAGTAGAGTAACACTGATAATTTATTGCACCCATGCGAAGCCAGGGCGGGTCACTAGTAATAAAAAAAATTGTATCGCCAGACTGACACACTAACTGTCTGGTCCCAAACTAACCAACGCGGTTGTTCTATGGGTACCGAACAATGGGCTGGGGGCGATCACAATGACACCCAGACCAGGGCTAATTACGAAAAGGCTATTTCCGAAATTTTCCCCGAAGGGAATCGAACCCGCAACTACCATGTGCAGTGAACCAAGCGGCCTACGGTCGAACCACTGCGCCAAGCGGTCGCCCAACTATATAAATTATGTTTTCCCTGTACAATCTGAGTCCACGCTATGTATGGATCAAAAACCTTCGATATATTATGTTCCGCGACCTACGTTGTTCGTATTTTGGCTGTGGCAATGACGCTGGCAGACAGCATGTAATGTAACGTGGCGTGGATGGCAAAATTTTAAATATTAATTTATGTTACCAAAGGCTTTGTGCAAATTCAGAGCATAGCGCTCTTTTGTTTTGTATTAGTCCTGTGTATACGGAAATATAATTTGGCTCGTTGGTTTTATCGTACTTTAGGACTTTATGAATATGTATATTTTGCGGTTTATTAACCTCTCAAGCAACTTGTGTACGTACACTACATCATGCATATGTAGCGATGTGGCTTAAATAAGCCGTAACAGTCTTCCTTATATGGCAATCAGCCCAGCAATTTTTGTCTCCTGCTTTGTATCAGAGGAAAGTGGAAAATGTTTCTTCCAACTCCTCCTTTTATTTCTTTCAATTAAATTCGGTGCGGTTTCCAAGACAATTTAACTTTTCACCGGGCCTCGCCGAGGGTCGAACCTCGACGTCATCATTGGTCACCATTGTCGATCCTCGTTTACAGGGGCAACAGTGATGGGAGTGTGTGGCGGGACCAGTCCCATTATACAAAAGCGCTATGTTAGTAACTAATCGCAACCTAGGTATGCAAGAAATGAAATTATTATTCCAAAAGAAACAGTGTATGATTGATGATGCGTTTATCGTATTCTCTAAAGAATTATGTATCTTAGGAATATATTCGACATACATGTTATAGATGTTGCGTTTCTTTCATAATCTGTCGATATCTTTTATACACAGTAAGTAAAAACTTAGCATCTTTATGATAGGTGTGTCATTGATAAGATAATAATATTTTATAATATCATCGATGCACTTGGTGGTACCGGCTTGTTGTTTAGATATACGTAATAAATAACTGATACTGTACTATTGTATCTTCTGACCACATATTCTCCATATACTCCGAATAAGATGTTCTGGTACTATGTATCTGCGATAAGACCGCCGCCGCGCCGCAATGTACACTATTGTTTCTTTATATTGTTTGATATATTCCATACATAACTTCAGTGTGCAATAAAGAATTGTTCTATTCTATTCTATGTATAAATAATTCTGTAGTAGTTTTAACCGACTTTAAAAACAATACTTCGTTCTTTACCAGATTACTAGTGATCTAACATTGTATAATATATTAGTCTGGGTGTAGTCCAGTGTGCAATGCCAAATGTCTCTGTCGTTGAATTATCTTTAGCCGTAATGGCGATCATGCCAAATGGCGGCACCGGGTTCACGGGCAGACTGCATAGCCCACGATTGATGATAGTTTCATCGGGAATTGTCCGTCCTACGTATTGAATTAAAAGCTCTAATTTAATTATCACTGTAGGCACCTATTTCCTTTGTTTACGCCAAGTAAACGCGCATATTAATAGCTGCTAGTAAGTACTGTAAAAATAACATGGAGATAGGTACAAATAATTGTTTATAATTTAATATCTATCCACTCCACCCATTCGCTGAGTCCCGGGCGAAACACCCATCGTTACCAAGATACATGTAAATTCTTCTTCTACCACGAACATGCAAAAACTGTTTTTTAAATAGTTAAAAGATCAGAATTTTTATTTGCCAATTTGCATGTCTTTATTACCCGACTACCCGATTTATTACCCGCAAAGGAGGGTAATTCATAAGTACGTACATACTTTTGTTCACAGATCGGTGTGGTATCTTGTGGTAGTCATAATTATTTAGAGTTGTCATTGCAACCAAAGTTGGCCCATTTGCCAACCACTTGTAAATTTGTTATCTTTTTGCTTTATTTACAAGCCGTTAATTAGGTGCCTTGATTATTGACGCAACAAAGAAACAAAATCAATAAAAAGGCTTTTAAAATTAAGCCACCTTAATCGCCTGAGGTATTGCCAGTGGAAAAAAAAGAAAGCTGGAAGTGGTATTAGCGAGCTCGTGCGGTACCGTGTACCGAGGCGAGGGGGCGCTCGGCGGTCGTCGACCGGCCTTGCGCCGCGCAGGGCCGACGCTCTGACCCTCGCTTTGTTCCACGGCTCGCCCGGCAAACCACCGCCGAGACAATCTGCCCACGCATTAGCTCATCTCATTACGCCTAGTGTGAGCGCATGCTGAGACGAGGGCGACTCAGTACACACCGCTCGGGGTAGAGCAGACTTTTTAACGTATAAACAATCACAGAGCTACGTACGCTGTGACGCAAGCATGTGACACGCAGAAAAATCTGCCCTGCTCACAATAAATAGTGACACTGACATTTGTCTAGTTGGAAAGATCGAGTTATCTGTGTCACTAAGTATACGCTCGTGATCTATGTTTGCGTCAACATGGTAGCTCTGCCATTTCAGCATACGCTTAGCCTTAACCGCTTCTATAAGTCCGCTAGTTACTAGCAAACAATGGTCAGCATACTAGGAATGTTATAAACTTGTGTACAATACGATGGAACTTAGCCGGCGGTCCGCCAAGAGTTGAGCAAGGTCGCGCGCTGAGCTTTTATTATTATTATACAACACCACAAGACAAATCTGGATCCACTATACGCGAATGCGCGTGCGCGTGCGTCATCAAGTGTAATTTTAACTCGCGGAAGGGCACGTAGTAATATCTGCGGGCTTCCACAGTCCCGGGAGCCGCTCGTGTCCGTCTCGCGCCCCATTAGACACGGCCTCTGATGAAGTAATAAGCATGGTCATGCCCACGCGATGTTTTCGGCGTCGGTCGGTCTGCACAACAAAAATGGCTCTATTCCATCGCTGTTTTGGTCAGAACTCGCCGCGTTTAATTCAGGACTCTTGTTTTAGTACCTGATAAAGTTCAACGAGATAAAGACGAAGAAAGGCATAGAGCTGCTGCAGCATCTGGTGGAGTATTACCACGCGCAGACGAACTATTTCCAAGACGGTTTGAAAACGATCGAGCACTTTGGCGTGTACGTGGCGGATTTGAGCGTGCAACTACAGAAGATCAGACAGCAGCAGGACGACGAGCGGCGGAGGTTGCTGGAACTGAGAAACATGCTGCGAGCAGCCGCGCCACAGGACAGGGAGGTAATAAACATTAAAAAACCATTAGACCTGTTAAGTTACTTGCATTCACAACAATAAATAGTGCAACTTAGTTAGAAGAACAGCCAGAGAACGGATGTCGTCGCGTCGCGACGGCTTAGTGTTTGCTATTTGTGGCACATGTTTATTTAGAGCGGAATCTTGTGACATTAGTCCGTTAAGGAATGCACTTTCCTCTTGTTCTTTTCACTTTCTAATTTAAGAATGAACAGGCATATGTGTTGAAATATTGACAACACATAATTGCGTATGAAAGTCGCTCGGCAAAGGCCAAATGCGATTGTCAATACTTACAGATGTAAAATTGGTGGGAGTGTGTGGCGGGTCTAGTCCAAAGAAAAAAACACTCCCTGCGGGGAATAGATGTATTTCTTTCTTTTTTCGTTCTTTACAGGCATGATGGTGTTTTTATAGTTTGTCTTCTCCAGGTAGCGTCATCAGTCGGTGGCTACTCCCTGCATCAGTTGCAAGGTGACAAGCAGCACGGGGTCAGCCGCAGCGGGTACTTGCTCAAGAAGTCCGAGGGGAAGGTGCGCCGCGTGTGGCAGAAGCGAAGGTGTCGCGTCACCGCCGAGGGATTCTTGGACATCTTCCACGCGGACGAGAACAAGCCCCCGGCACGGGTCAACTTGCTGACTTGCCAGATTAAAGTCGCCGCTGACGATAAGAGGGCGTTCGATCTAGTCTCATGTTAGTACAAGCTATAGTTTTATCTTTGTTAGTTACTAGTGAAGTATGGATGGACTGTATTAAGAGACATATCATATCACATATCAATGTACGAGGTTGGAGTGGATGTGAGTATGACGGGAAAGCCCGATGAATGGAAGGAAAAGACATACTGTGCCGACCCCAGATTATGGGAAAAGGTAAGGCAGATTATGGTGATGATGAGTTAGTAGTGAAGTGAAACAGACAACAAGTTATATTCGGTGCTATTTCCAAGTCACAATTTAAACGATGACATGCATTCATAATGGCAACAACAATCAAAATTGACTCAATCCCTTGCAGATAGGGTTTTTAATTGCATAATGGGCCACGAAATTCAGATTTCGAGGTTGTTACAAAGATTACAGCCCTTGCGATGCGTTTCGCCTCTCAAATTGGATTTATGTCACGATTTTTAAATGGTGCCTCCTTTTTAGATAACCGTACGTACCACTTCCAAGCGGAAGACGAGAACGAGCAACGGGCGTGGGCGTCAGTCCTCATCAACTGCAAGGAGGGCGCTCTGCTGAGGGCGTTCCACCAGCAGGCGGGCGACAGCTCCGACCAGGGCCACTCGCTGCTGGACCTGCAGCGCTCCATCATCCGCGCCGTCCGCGCCATGCCTGGGAACCAGGTCTGCGCCGACTGCGGCTCCACCAATGGTGAGACGATCTACAGGTTGAAACAGAAAGGCAGTAGGGGATTAAGCAAGCGCGGGCCCCGTAGCAAATTATTTCAAAGAGCCCTTGAACTACTTTGGGTTCTTAAGTATAAAGTGGTAAAAAAACAAATCAATAGTCGTTTATTTGCTATTTATAGGTTACAATTTTGTGGGCATTTATTAAATTACTATAGGCGCTGTTAGGCTCTGGACAAGTACAAAAAGCCAGAGATAAGATTTTCTGGCAATACAGAATAATTTTGATAAGAAACTAACATATGCGGGGCCCCCTTTCGCGCGGGGCCCGTAGCAATTGCCACTCTTGCTATATGGTTAATCCGGCACTGCAGAAAGGGTATACTTTTTTTTTCAAAACTTAGCTTTGTAATTCTAAAACTATCAGCTTTGGAGGAAGCTTGAAAAACAAAAGGTGTTATAGGGATACAGCTGTGGACAGATTTCATAAGTCTACAAAACCTTCAGTACTTCAACTGTCCCACAAAGCCGATAGTTTTAGATTTACAAAGATGCAATAAAAATAGTATGTATACCCTTTCTGTTTTACCTAGTATAGGTACCGCAGCCACAGAGAAGTGATATGAAATGGTGATAATGTTCGAGTTCAAGTGGGTTTATTTTATAAATTCATGGTTCATACCGAAACCGTGACGATAAGATGTGTTCAATACAACTAGTTTTATAAAATGCATGTTCGATTATTAGGGTCTATTCAGACAGTCCGGACTGCAAATCAACTGCAAAAACTTGTAAATACAAATCCCTCTCATACAATTATACATAAATTGGATTGGATGTAACTAACTTACTTTGCAGTTGGCTTGCGGGTTGTTGCAGCTCGTTTGTATGACTAGAGTCGCCATAGATAAATATCTAAATACTACCCTTTGTAATTATTGAAAATAAGCAACTGGCGATAAAAAAAAAAAAATTACATGTAAAAAGACAAGCCCGCTGAGTTTCTTGCCGGATCTTCTCAGTCGAGGTCGCGTTCCGATCCGGTTGTAGATATAAGGAAAAAATATGTAAATTGACAATTTGTAAGTGCCCTCGTAGGCCTAAACAAAATAAATGATTTGAATTTGAATTTGAATAGAGTAGTCTACGCTTATTTGTCGTAATTTCACTACTGATACTTACTTTCTGGCAAAAGGATTTAGTTATCCATGGTAGGTATTATTTGACAATAAGCATGTTTTCAATTGATAAGCTATCGGCTACCCTTGACCAACCGCACAGAATGCGGGATATTACGTATTTCCGTTAATAGATAACAAGCTTTGACGACCGCTTGGCGCAGTGGTTTGAGCGTTGGCCGCTCGGCTCATTGCACCGGATAGTTGCGGGTTCGATTCCCGCCAGTACAAATTTCGGAATTGCGGGTTGGCGGATTTCACATGTCTTTCGAAAATTCGTTAGATTTTCTAAGACATGCAAGTTTCCTCACGATCCTATACTTCACCGTAAGCGAGTGATAATCATGTAGAAATTATGATTCGCACATAAATTTCGAAATCCCAGAGGTGCGAGCCTGGGTTTGAACCCAGGATCTGGTTTCCGCAAGACGCGTGCTCAACCAATCGGCTATCACTGTTTGGTGATATTTATATTTATTTACTAGCTGTGCCCCGCGATTCCGTCCGCGTGGAATATGGACAACCCTTATCACTTATGGGTATGAAAAATAGATAGTAGCCGATTCTCAGACCTACCCAATATGCACGCAAAATTTCATGAAAATCGGTCGAGCAGTTTCGGAAGAGTATGGTAACTAACATTGTGACACGAGAATTTGCTGCGAGCTGCGAGCTGCAACTGCAGCAACTATTTTTAAAATGAAAAATTTAATAATATTTATCTCTATGTCTACATGTTTGCAGTTAAGTTGTTTACAAATGATGTCCGTAGACTTGAGAAACAGAAAAATAAATTATGTAAGAGTACTTAACTTGTGACCCTTAAAGTAGGCATTGCCTGCATGTTAAGGGCCATTTTAATTAATAATTCCAGACCCCACATGGCTATCAACCAACTTCGGTGTGATAGTGTGCATCGAATGTTCGGGCAGTCACCGGGAGCTGGGCGTGCACATATCCCGGATCCAGTCGCTGACGCTGGACCGGCTCAGCACGTCGCAGCTGCTGCTGGCGCGGCACATGGGCAACCAGCTGTTCAACGAGGTCATGGAGAACACCCTGGACGACAGAGACAAACTGACGCCGGAGAGTACTATGTGAGTTGAAACTTTTTGTGAACCCATTAATCAAGCGATCGACTTTACCATTAGAGAGCTTCTGTTCCACTGCACTTCAGGGCCCTAACCACGCTAGCTACTCAAATCGTAATAGAAAAGCAAACGCTCGCGATTACGTTTCAAACGCTCTGCTTTTGACGTTTTGCTGACACGAGTTTCACGATTTCTACTGACATTGATATGGTATGGTGTCGTCAAAACGTCAAAAGCGGAGCGTTTGAAACGTTATAATGAGTATTTGCTTTTCTATTACGATTTGAGTAGCTAGCGTGGTTAGGGCCCAGGTCGGCAACGTGTGAGAATTTCCTTTGGTATTGCAAGCATCTTTAAGCTACGGTAACTCTTTAACATCAAGTGTGTCGTACGCTTGTATTTTGTGAAAAGGTTGTATATATTAATGTACAGGGGGACAATATTAATGTCGCAGCCAACTAGCTTAATTCGCCGTTCAATTAACAGCCTAGCCACTTTACTAAACAGCGCCGTTCAACTAGTGGCCTGAATGCCATGATCCCTTCAACGATTCTCTCGAGTGATTATCTCGCTCATACTCATATTTTTTATGTCTGTAGTCGCCCGACTGTAAGTTAGCGGCGACCAACCTTGACGCTTAGTCGGGGTTTCGTACACGCGAAGTACATGCATTTGCGTTATCTATGTGAATCTACAGGTTGAAACAGAAATGATAATATAAATTTTTTTTCAAAACTTAATTTTTTAATTCTAAAACTATCAGCTTTGGAGGCAACTTGAAAAACCAAAGGTGTTACAGGAATACAGCCGTTGACAGATTTCATAAGTCTGCCAAACCTTTAGTACTTCAACTGGCCCACAAAGCCGATGATTTTAGAGTTACAAAGTTACGTTGCAAAGAAGATAGTACTTATATACGCTTTCTGTTTCACCTAGTATATCTGTGGTGGGTTAGCACTGTGGTCGTTGTTCGCAGGGAGGAGCGGCTGCGGTTCATCCGCGAGAAGTACGTGTACCGCGCGTGGGCGGCGCGCACCTGCCGCGACGCCGCAGAGCGCCTGTCCGAGGTGGAGCACGCCGTCAACAACGGACATCTGCAGAACCTGCTGCAGGCCTACGCGGAGGGCGCCGACCTCGCCACCACGCTGCCCGGCTCGGTAACTATAGCTCCACGTATGCATTCCATAAAAGTAAAAAAAAACTCTATAAATAGCAAATGAATTTTGGGTCACTAATAATAACCCTTGGGGTGCCAAGTTTTGAAGCGAAGCTTCAATACGGACGTTCGGAGCGCTCGCTGCGCGGCCACTCTAAGCGCTAAGCGTCAGACGTCAGTAGCGTCACAAGATTATATAGGTATACAGAGTGGCAGCTGCGCGCCCTACGCTTTATACTATAAAGCGACGCTGAAAGACGGCGCTGTTTTATTACTTTACTTTTTTTGTTAAGTGTCCCTAAACAATGCTTATGTTTATGTTTAGGCAATTTTTGTTAATTTAGTGTAAGTTAAACATAGTTTCTTTTATTTGTCTGTAAGCCTTCTACAACAGTAATAAAATAAATAAATAAATAAAGTCTTAACGAAATGACTCAACATTTAAATTTTCGGTCATAGCCTCGAATTTAACCACGAGTAACACAAAGGATTTTCTTTGTAAAACATCTTAAAATAGTTGGAATAAATATCGTATAAGAAAAAAGATAAAAGAAGTTGCAGAAGATTTTACATCACAAGCGCGTCGATTCTTATCTTCCAGGACTGCGGCGAGACCGCCCTCCACCTGGCCATATCCCGGGAGCTGGGCGACGGGTCCAGCCTGCACATAGTCGATTTCCTAGTCCAGAACGGCGGCTCGCAGCTGCTGGACAAGCCCACGGCGGGCGGCATGACGGCGCTGCACCTGTGCGCGGCCACGGACCGCGCGGAGCCGCTGAAGCTGCTGCTGAAGGCCGGCGCCGACGCCGCGCTGCGGGACCACGGCGGCAGGACGCCGCTGCAGGTCGCCAGGCAGCTGGGGCATCTCGCCTGTCTGGAGTTGGTAGGTATAATCTTGCTTTCTATTTTTCGTTTTTTGTTGACCTAGGCTTGTGTTAATAAACTAGCTGTGCACGCGACTTCATCCGCGTAGAATTTAATTGACAAAGTTTCATACAAATTTTTCATCCCCTATTTTATCCCCTTGGGGATATTAATCAACATCCTTTCTTAGCGGATGCCTCCGTCATAACATCTACCCGCATGCCAAATTTCATCCCGATCCATCCAGTGGTCTGGGCTGATAGATCACTATGTCAGTCAGTCAGTCAGTCACCTTTGAGTTTTATATATTTAGATCTATCTCAAGTATGAGAACGATCTTGGAAATGTCATCCTTGTCAAACGCGTGCTCAAGATCGCTCTCAGACTTGAGATCGATTTATTAATAAGGGCCCTAGTAAGTTTATAAGGGACACTATGGTGTGAAGAGCCGAATAATTAATTAATATAGTAACGCTAAAATTGTCGTATGGATTGCCTTTTATTTTTACAAACTTAATATACACAATTTATAATTAATTTAACAAATAAACTATACAAAACAAGAAGTTTAGAGTAATAAAAAGAAAACATAATATTTTTGATTTACTCATTTTATTTTACAAAGCAATAATGAATAGTATCTGCAACTACCAGTTCAAACCGTGACTTCCAATGAGTAGAGTCAGCAAGAAACTCAAAGGTTTCTCTTTATAAAAGCAATAGTTTGTATACCAGGAACAGCAACACAATACAATGTGTGCTTGACGATCACACTAATAGATAGATACAGATACATTGCTTTTTATTGTTCTCTCTCATAAAAAAAATTATATCAGTGATTTGCCAATGATGATCAGTGAGTCATTTGATAACCAGGGAATTGACTGATTTATTTATTTCTTTTTAGTTGGAGAGCGTCGATAAACGAGAGAAGAGTATATTCGAGAATATCAACATAGACTGGAATTTGTCTCACGACGATGGCTCAACAGACTTCTCCGACGATGACACCGTCATCGATGAGAGGGTGAGTTTCAAATTAAATTATAAAGAACACTTTTTTTTATGTCGGTCAAAATCTGCTTATAAATCGTCTGTTGCTACCACATTATTTTACTTAGTCTGGATTAATATTTTTGACCATACTTGCCGATCGATAATAATAGAATAAAAGTGGTCTAGGACGGGGCAGTTTCTATTTTTTTTTTCTTAAATTAGTACTTAATAACAAAGTCAGCAAAGGAGCGCATAACCAAAGGATAACAACATTTATCATAACTTTTTATTTAACCTTTTTTATTACAAGAAGTTCGAACGGTTATAATTACCGGCGCTCCTGATTCTTGGATCTCGTCTTTCTTGGATGACAAAAAAGGTCGACGGTCCAACTTGTAGTATGATTCCGCAGCAGAACGGCAGCTTGACGCCCGAGAAGAAGTGTCCGCGGTCGCGGCCGCCCTCGTACCTGGGCGCGGCGCCCCCCTGCGGAGGAGGCGGCGGGGGAGGCGGGGGGAGCGGCGGGGGAGGCGGGGGGAGCGGCGGCGGGCACTCCCCCCCCGCGCTGCGCGAGCGCTCGTCCACGTGCGAGTCGCTGCAGCACGCGCCGCCCACGCCCACCACGCTGCCGCGGAAGCCCAATGTTTGTCAGTACACTCGCTCTCCACACATTTCTATCATTATCCTACATTTTTAGGAATTTGCGCTAAGAATTTTAAACTGATACAGCTTCGAAAATTATTAATAGATATTAATAGGCAGTGGAGGTTGTCCTTTTAGGAACAAAAATGTAAAAAAAGTTTCTGGTATACAGGAGCACCCGAGGTAACGGCCAATTGGGCCACCATTTTGTTTTCCCAAAGTGGATGGTCGCGTTTTTGTTATGTACCGTATAAGTTTGTTTGTAAAAGCTATTTGTTACTTGACACTGGCGAAATACCTATATGAAACTGGGTGAGCCATATTATATTAAAGAAGGAAAAGAACGGCCATCGGGTATGACCAGCAAAATCGTTATGAAATAAATAAAAACATGCATCTTAACCACATTTTGTAGATTTGAAAAAAGAACCAACTCACACACTCTTCTGCAAGCTAAAACCAACCTAAAACCACAAACACAAGGTTGGTTTTGGTCTACAGCAGTGCATGTGGGTTGATTCCGTTGTCATTGCAGACAACATAGGCAGCCTGAAGAAGCGCGCGGCGCCTCTGCCGCCGCACCCGCGCTCCACGCCCTCGCCCTCCGCGGACAGCACGCGCTCGCTGCACGTCACACACGCCGCTTCACTTCTCTCTAGGGATTTACAAGGTATGCAGAACATTTTATATCCCACAAAAAATACCTACACGGTCAATGGATGACGATAAAATTCCTGATAAAAAAAGCTTAGGTGACATAAAGTGAACAAAGTTTTTTTATTATATTATATTGCGAAATTAAGGTCCGTATTAATCAATACAACTAGTCGCCCGTGGTCGAAATTCAAGAGCATAATTCATTTAATTAAGGTTCTATTGTCAACAATTAAGTTCAAACACCCAAAACCTCCTTAAATGACACAGACACGCAGAATGCACTAAGAAATGTCCCGCCCCCCGAAATAAAGATAAAAAAAACTGTCACCGTTTGCCAGTCAGTTACCGAGTGGAAGTTACAAATATGTGTGTGTCAAACGCACGGTAGTGTGTTTAATTATTTATTTATTAGTTTAATGGATTTTAAGGATTATTATATAAAAATATTACCATTCTGCACTCCTTCTCCATATAAACTTTAACCGTGTCAAATTTCATACTCCACCAACCGCGTAATTTTCGTAAAAAGGGATACAAAGGTTTTGCTTCACGTATTAATATAATGATATCTCAAGACTAAGAGCGCTCACAAGTGGGCTTTTGACAAGTCATTTTGTAATTGTTTGACATAAGGATGACGTTTCCAAGATTGGTCTCAGACTTGAGGTCGATTTGTTAATACGGGCCTGAGTAATTGGTTGGTTGTCGCAGCGACGAGCGGCGCGACTATGGTGCGTCCGCAGCAGCCGCCGCCCACGCCGCCGCCGCCCACGCCGCCGCCCGCCCACGCCCCCGCCCACGCCTCCACGCCCCCGCTGCACAACGGCGCCCACCACCGTGACGAGCCCACGCCGCCGCCCAGAAAGGTACGTATCATTGGTCACCAGGAAGTCAGGAAACCCTTTGCCCGGCCGGTCTACGAAGTGAACCGCCACTCTAGATTAAATCATTTGCCTCGGACGTTCTATCGTACCTACGCTTTCTTCCTTTATCAGTGACCTCCGCCGATATGTATGGGAATAGTTGAGAAATCATGAAATAGCTGTCAACCAAAGGGGTCGAACGATGGGTTCGAAAAGAAGCAATTGAATGTTTATTTTGAACAAAAAAGAACTGTTTTTAAACCGACTGATATGCTGATAATGTTATTATATTTACGTCTCTATCATATTTAGGTATGTTATAGCATTAGTAGCTATATAATATACAAGAAAAAATATATATGTAAATATATTTCCGAAATGTTAGATCAGTACGCTTCTAATAAATTAATGTATATAATAAGTAGGTACGTATTAATTAACGATTAACATTTTAATGAAAGTAGTACAGGTGATGTTTGTTTTTGCTACAGAAGAAAAATAGATTGCATCTGGAAAAGGCTGTCAAAGCGAAACTGAGAAGGGTAACGAACGTATGACAGAACACTTAGTGTACTCACTCGCTTACCCTTGTTTGATTTACGCCCTTACACTCAATAATTATTAAAAAGCCTGTTTAGACTCCGGCGGTAGGGCGCTTACATAAAGAAGCGAGTTACTACCATTTCCGTGATTCATTCTCAGTAAAATAAGAGCTATTTAACCTGGAGTTAAGTAGTTAATTACACGATGGTGCGTACTGTGACTCTTATGGCACTGGCATATGCGTCAATTTGCAGTAATTCGCACATCATTATGCACTAGCTATATAAAAATATATGGTGTGGCCAATGGTGATAAAAAAATTACGCCAACTTTGCGATCGAAGATTTTCTGACGCGGCCCCGGTAATGCCTATGGACCTGTTTTTGTCGTGTTTATGTCGCAGCCAAATAGCTTAATTCGCCGTTCAATTAACAGCCTAGGCACTTTACTAAACAGCGCCGTTCAACTAACGGCCTAAATGATATTCAGCCATATCGTCTATTACAACATTTGATAAACTGGCTGGCCAATGCTTAGGCAACTGGTTGACATTTAAGTACTACAAAACTTTTTCAAAATTCTACCCATGCAGAACGACCTGGACGGATTTAGGTTAGGGTTATTTTTTTATGACCCCACCGAAACCCCACCCGTCAAATAGATTCGGTGGATCTAAAAAAAATCGTAAAAAACCTAAGTACCTAATAAAATTATTCCATCAAAGTTGTTTTTTTTTCGACGCCATATTGACCAAAGAGAATATAGAATATAGAGATATTGACAGTTTGGTGAGTTTCGGCGCTAGGTGGCAGCAAGTAGAACTAAATTGAAATGAACAGGCTAGACAGGTAATTAAACGGCTAGGCCAGTAGTTAAACGTCATCGATCCAAATAATTTGCCTAGCTGTTTGATCAAATGGCTGAATATCATTCAGGCCACTAGTTGAACGGCGCCGTGTAGTTAAGTGCCTAGGCTGTTAATTGACTAGCGAATTAAGCTAGTTGGCGGCGACATTTATATTGTTTACGGATAAGTACCGACAATGTGTAAGTAGGTAACCTGCTTCTTTGTGTAAGCACTCATACGCTGTAAGCGCGGAACTGTCGACAGTACTTGGCGCGGAAACAACGCCTATATCTGAACAGAGCTTTATGGATTTACTTTATTGTCAAGAGATACGCAAACAAAATTCTAAACCACTCATAAATGAGACTTCCTTACATGGTACTTTACCAAAATCGTGCACGCTATTACCGCTTTTACTGTTAATATAAAAGTAACCATAATGGCTTACACAATTTTGACAGATGTTCAATTTATGTCATGGCTTTGGTTCCTCGGAGGCAGGGAGCCCCACATCGGCGATGCAAACACTCTTGACAATCGTTTCTATTATATCTAACAAACTATACTCTATCTAACGAGTTGAACCATCTGTGATACAAATTTAACTACAATTTTCACTCTTAAAGTGGAGAGATGGAAATAATCATACAATCACAGATATAGATTCTATATCTGAACATACAATATCTATGCATATGTCGCAGCCAAATAGCTTAATTCGCCGTTCAATTAACAGCCTAGGCACTTAACTAAATGGCGCCGTTCAACTAACGGCCTAAATGATATTCAGCCGTATCGTCTATTACAACATTTAATAAACTGGCTGGCTAATGCTTAGGCAACTGGTTGACATTTAAGTACACACAAAACTTTTTCAAAATACTACCCAAGCAGAACGACCTGGATGGGTTTAGGTTAGGGTTATTTTTTTTATGACCCCACAGAAACCCCACCCGGCAAATAGATTCGGTGGATCTAAAAAAAAACGTTAAAAACCAAAGTACCTAATAAAATTATTCCATCAAAGTTGTTTTTTTCCGACGCCATATTGACCAAAGAGAATATAGAGATATTGACAGTTTGGTGAGTTTCTGCGCTAGGTGGCAGAAAGTAGAACTAAATTGAAATAACAGGCTAGGCAGGTAATTAAACGGCTAGGCAAGTAGTTAAACGTCATCGATCCAAGTCATTTGCCTAGCTGTTTAATCAAATGGCTGAATATCATTCAGGCCACTAGTTGAACGGCGCCGTTTAGTTAAGTGCCTAGGCTGTTAATTGAACGGCGAATTAAGCTATTTGGCGGCGACACATACATTGTCACAGGTCGCTTAGCTTGACGGATAAACTATAGGTATTTCAATACTGTCTATTACTTAACAGACAGTTTGGACCACACTGCATGATCTCTAACAGCTTAAAGCTTTCTTGGTTTAAATAAACAGTCCCTGTCGTGTTAGATCCTCCTTCTATAGACCATAGATGTATGTCTACATAGACTTAATCATTACAGAGTTGAGTTTATTGATTTTGTTGTTCTTACAAGTTCTAACACTGGTTTTTGTGTGGAACATTAACTTTTTATTTTTGAAATTGTTCTGCATGTCCAAAAATATGGGGTTCCAAATAGTTTTTGCTCAAAATATAAAAAAAGGAACACTCGCTTGGATCTTATTGTTACGACGCACAGATAGAAGCGTTAGGTTGTTATTACACTAACCGATCGACCGAAATCGATCGAATGTTGTTCGACGTAGAAACTTTCGACGTCGCCACACCTCATTCCACCATCGATCGATGGAGCTATGATAGATCTATCGTTCTGTATGATGAATCTGTATGAGCAATCTCATCGACCTGTCAGTGTAGTAACATCCTTAAAATTTGTTAAAAAAATTCTCTCGTCTAGCAAACAGTGGAAATACTGATCAAATTTTAAGACGTGCAGCTGTATAATCGTAGACTACGCAGCTTATTTTACAAATATTAGGTGATACAGAAAGGGTTACTATTTTTTGCAACATTACTGAGTAAATCTAAAACTATCGGCTTTGTGGGACAGTTGAAGTACTGAAGATTTTGTATACTTATGAAATCTGTCAAGGGCTGTATCCCTATAACACCTTTCGTGTTTTCAAGATTCCTCCAAAGCTGATAGATTTAGTATTACACAGTTAAGTTATGAAAAAATAAGTATACCCTCTCTGTTTCAACCTGTATAGTATTTTTCCCCCCGAGCATAACGTTTATTTTATAAAGTTTTTTTTTCAATGTGGTCCGTGCGTTGCAGGATTGTTCGAGTCAGGACTCGTCGCTGGAGCTGTGCGAGGCTGCGGAGGCGGGGCTGGCGGGGCTGGCGGCGGCGGCGGCGGCGGGGGCGGGGTCGCGGTCGCGCGGGCGCGCGCGGCGCTGCGACAGCCGCTCGCTCGACGTGTCGGACGCCTCCAGCGTGCACTCGCGCTCGCCCTCCGCTTCTTTCACTATGGTCAGTGCTTATTTTATCTGCTTCATACAACAAAGCTGGCAAACAAGTGTCCGACCCGTCAGATGGTAAGCAGTTAGGGAACGTACCCATACTACGTGACCCATTTGGTGACCACTGACCACCCATAGTATATCTCAAGAGCCAGGGGGCTGAGCGGGGAGGGCCCCGCTCTCTAGTTTTTACGTAGTAATTCATAAATACGGTTTTCGATATGTTTTTGCAAACGCTATGCGTTATATTTGAATATAGCTCGAAAAATCGCGAGATTTTCCTAGAGGATATTGACTACGTGACAAAATCCTAAGCATACATAATATGGGGTTATTGTCCTCATTATTCCCACACACGACCGTTTGTCCTATTCGGTTGACATAATGGAATCCTTTCTTCCAGATGGGTGGGCTGAGAAGGTGTCGCGCGCTGTACGATTGTTCAGCGGATAATGAAGACGAGCTCTCGTTCCGCGAGGGAGAGGTGATCGTCGTCATCAACGAGCGCACCGAGGACGACAACTGGATGGAGGGCCAGGTCGAGGGCTCCGCCCGCCGCGGCATGTTCCCCGTCTCCTTCGTGCACATGCTGCCCGACTAGTGCTAGAGGGGGACGACTCACATCGTCGCTCACATCTCCAACGGAACGTAGGAACACCAGTGTTTGTGTTATGCAATAACGTGGTATCCAGATCGAATGCAATATTTGAATGTAGACTGTCACCGCTAAGTGATACAGTTCAATTTACAGCGGAATATTCTCGATTGTGGACGCGTTATTGAAGTTTACAGTCGCAGTGATGCAAGCTTGACTGTTGGCTGATGACGCTGAATGAAGGCCATAAAACGATAACCTTTCACTTATCCATTGAGTTATCGGAATTGTAACGAAACAAAATAGTACTCTATAATCATGATAATAAAACTAAAAATTTTAGTAATTGGATTGCAGTATTGTGTTCAAACTGAAACACCAGCGCGAATGTCACAGCGCTATTAACGAATTTCAACTATGATCGTATTACTTTGAGCTGGCCTAAAGCTTGGCTTTTCTTTGTGAAGTTATGAGCTTATTTACTCTAGTTATTTATACAAGCCATCGGGAGAAACACGAAAATACACATTTTTATCGAATCTTCAAGAGAAGCAGGAGAAACATTTAGCGACAATTTTTTTAAGGATTACATTACCTTTCTACGATGATGGATCGAAAGTTGCTCTATGTAGGAACTGTGCAACCATGCTTCCGTCGATTGATGAGGTAACCTTCAAACATCAAATAAATGTAAGAAATGTTGTTCACTACTTATACACAATTTTAATACTCAAATTTTAACCATTCCAAATTTGGATAAACATTTAGCACATACGTACAGTTATATTGTTACAAGTTTTGCCGGCACCACGGATGCCGTATTTGAACTAACATTAGACGTATTTTGCCAAAACAAAATATGTCTACCTAAAAGCTCAATAATGTTTGTTTTGTTTTGGCAAAATATCACGAATATTCGCATAAATACACCATAACGCCATAGTTACAGTACAGTTGTTCTAATGTACTTGTTAGCATTAGTAAAAGCTTTAGTATTGCTACGAATTGATAACACCAATATCGTAAGTTTCATCAGTCGACCGTCCGTCCTGACGCGGATTTTTAATTGAATATTGTAAAATTTTAGTCGCTTCATATATTATTTAAAATACCGTATCTAATATATAGGATGGTTACATGATTACATTAACATTTTTTGAGAGTCAGCTTAAGGTTTTCGCACATCTATCCGTGGCTTACGTACCGAATATATTATGTACTAGCGGCCCGCCCCGGCTTCGCACGGGTACATTGCGGTTACATTATTCGAGTTGTAGTAAGTATCCCTAATTTTTTTGAAAATATGTTATGGCCTATGTCACCCGGGGATAGTGTAGCTTCCCAACAGTGAAAGAATTTTTCAAATCGGTTCAGTAGTTTCGGAGCCTATTCATTACAATCAAACATACAAAGTTTTCCTCTTTATAATATTAGTATGATGTATATATGTGTATGTAGTCACAGTGTCAAAGAACGCAGGCTGCCATCGGCAAAGTCTTTGCATGCGGTTTCGTATGCCGCTGACAAAATGTGCGATTACCTCATGCAAAATAGAATGTTACACGTTAGACTAGTTCATAATATAAATTAAAACCAAGTTTTTTCTACTGCATGCCCATTGGTGAATAGATATCAAAACAGTCTTATTTAAAAATATGTTACCCTGTTAATAATTTAAAAATGATTCAGTTACGCAACGTAGCATTGACAGAGAAGGTTTGATGAAGCTATCAATAGATAGAGCAGCTGAGGACATCCAGTATTTTAATTAAAGCGACTCCTGTCTACGTCACCATGTCTCTTGCAACCTTCTTTGATACGGTACCTTATAATTTTCCGTGTCGTGCTTGACTTAATTCACTGCCATCTTGTGAAGATACGTTCTATTTTAATATATACGTTCAGTGTTGTATATTTAGCCTTGCGTGAACGAAGCAATAGACGTATGCAGCTCATTAGATTTGCCAAAAATATATGTGATCAGTAGTATTGGAGATAGATTATATTATCAGGGACACTGTCGGACCACGGACTGTATGTTGTATAGTATGTTTTCGTAGAGTATATTGAGGTGTCTTAGATTGTTGGTGCATGTATAGAGTCATTGAGTTATCGAAGTGAGACTGTAGGCCGATATATTCTGTCAAAATTTCAAATCACAAAAAATATTAGGCACATTTTAATGATAGTTAATTTATTGCGAGTGTATCAATAAGGACCAAAGAAATTCTTTTAGAATTATTTTTGTATGAGAGTGTACGCCTATGGTCTCGCTAGTGACTAACACAGACAATTGTTGTTACATGTTAAATTTTAACAATTTTCACATTTTAATAGACAAGTAATGTATGGTGGTGACTAACTTGTATCGTCGTTCTGAGTGATTTTACTGTAACATACCATTGATTGCAAGGTTCGCTTGTACCGCAGATACAGTTAGTCGCTACTTTAATAATAGCAATAGAGATCTATGTTAGACGAGACGAACAATAACGAAGCATTATGTAATTATTACATGTGCACCTTTCTTAGGATAAACAAATACCATTATTATACTCATAATTACACATTCCCATTTTCGTAATCGTACCGTTTCTGTATATTAAGTTCTTCAATTAATATTATCCATAGCTAGTAATAGTAGGTAATATTGCTACTACCTATATAGTTACCTACATTACCACGCGCGTTGCCATACACTAGTATTACATTTTGATTACCCACAAAATTGCAAAATCGTTATCACTGATAAACAGCTTAAGTTTTATTTGTAAAAATGATATTATTAATCAAGTTGCCATTGAATGAATGCATGTAGTATAGCAACACTGCAGTCGTGTACATATTTTACCTATTAGTGCGTATTGCATACATAAATAAGTAGGATCTTGATCCATAAATTATATAATTATTTGGAGAATTATTTTATTAAAATTCCGAAATGTGTTTTATGTTTTATCTGATAGATAACTTACAAAATGTATTTATTTTCTAATATATTATGATATATAATTGTGATGAAATGTTTTAATGCCATTTTAGCCTGTCAGTATGTTACTTATAAAAAGTTATGTAACCAAATGATGCTAATAGAGTGTAAGGTGTTTTATTCTTAATGGAGTTGTAGATGGAATAGTTTTTTCTATTGTGTATTATGTGAAAGGAATCTGTATGAATTTATTATTACATCACTTGGATGTCTATATTGCATTTTTATTTATCTTCTAAAATAGCTTTTTTTAATTAGACTTAGTTAATTGATGTGAATTTGAACAATTGTTCTATTATTTTATCGAAAAGTGACATCAGTACCTGACGGCTTACTTGGTATAATAAAAAAGCCAACTTTACACACAAAGTGTGCAGGTTCAATTCAGGGCTCGCACCTCTGGAACTTTCTGATTTAATTATGCAACTCAATGATATTAGGTAATTTACTTCCAATATAATTGATGCAACTGGATATAAGTAGTTCTGCAGAATGGAATCATCCCGCACATACGTAACCTTGAAACATTCTTGTGTTGTGCTTATATTCTCAATGAATGCTTTATTCTGTTTGTTTATAAATAATTCCCTCGTCTGTCCTATTGCACGAATATTGCTACTACTACTCATCGAAATAAGGAGTCTGATATTTATAATTTGTCGAGATATATCCAAAGTTGTTTTAATTATAATGTGTGCCACTTGGTCCCATTATTATGTTTATAATTTGCGTAAGTGTGAGCTATTGGAACATAAGATGCGAAACCTGATTATTAGGATGCCCCTGTCTGGTAATTTGTTTGTTAATAGCAAAATTATCCACCACTACTTACTGATAGGGTTTGATTGGTTGCAGTATTTTTATACTAGGCCTAGCCAAAGGCCTTCATGTATTTGATACACAATACAAACTAGGAAATGTATTTAAATAAACACTGGCTCAATGCAAAAAACTATGCCAACGCCTAACGAAAAAGTTAAATAAAGACAATTAGACAAAGTTTTCTTTTAAATTTTTGAACAACTTATAAGTATAATAATATTAATTATCGTATTTATTATTCAGTGCGGTATAAATAACATGTTTATAATAAGATTTACTACTGTTACGATGTAACAGAAGTGAAATAGGTAGGTTGATACCTACATAATTTCCTATCTAACCTAGACCTAGATTGTTAGTACTACATTTCCACACAATTTGAAGGTAAGGTCAATTCTTTTTAAATTAAGATAAGTAGCTATTTAGTAAACAGTCGGTCTTTACTAAACTCGGTTACAGTAAAGTGGCCATGGCGAAGCCACATTATAAAGTCAAATATCAACACAAAGCTTACAAAAAATTGGCTTCAGAAACACATTAAATTTATACTTACTTTAAATAAAATAAAAGTCTTATAGTATTATACTAGGTTATTACCATTTTGTTTCATATGATTTTCATGTTTATATCATTGTTACTTTTTTACCATAATTCAAATCTCTCTTCATAGGGTTCTGTTTTATTAAATTAATTAAACATATTTAATTAACATAATATATACTTACCCAATACCATAATATTACTTTCAAGTCCAAAGTCAAGTGTCAGTAAAGCCAACATTATCTACGGAGTTGATAATGGAGTGATAGGAGCAATGATAAAAATCACTCATAATAAACATTTGTTATACTATGGACATAGTTGTACGTAGTGCTTATTCCACGATTTATACCTAAGGTTCGGCTCAAAAGTCAAGTCCACAGCAATACTACCCAACTAGGTATATGGCAAGATGGCCACACGCAAGAGAGTGTTTGACTTATTGAGGACCATCAATGTTGCTTCGTGAGTACAATTTCAATTTATTTTTTCTGAGCGGCAGAAGTCTGTGTATTACTTATCTTCTACAGTTATACAACCTTGGTACTTATCTGTTTAGTTTGGAGCAAACATCTCTGACATATTACTTAACAGATGACATAATTTTCGAATACAGGTGCTTTATTGTTGGGATGTATTGTTATTTGTTACTTAACAACAATTTTTTTTTTTATTGTGGCTTCCATCATTTATCAATGATTATGCCAACGCAAGTGTTTAGAGAAGAATATACTCATTAATTTTTTTTCTAGATGTCAGTGCCCAGCTCATGGGTACAGAGGAAACATTCATGTCTCAAACTCCACCCCGCAAAAAGATTATGCTTTTGAAGTGAGTACTTAGTAATTTATTATTATTCTCAACACAATGTTTGAACATTATGATTCTTGTATTTCAAGACTTGCCCTAAGTACCTATATCTATGTATAGGTACTTAGAACAAGTCTTCAAATACAAATTTTATTACAAATCGAATTGTATCTACAAATAAGGTTTAATTATTGACATAGCTACAGACCCTTAAATTGCGTGGCCCAACATGCACTTGGCTGGATTATTGTTTTGTTTGTTGTAAATAAAAATAAAGTTTTCTTTTCTCATCCTGCTAAGAGATTCTTTAAAAAAATACTTTTTTGGCGTAGTTCTTATTATACCATAGTAATCTCATGACCACATACATACCTTTCCAGATAAAATGTTCCACGGTGCGGTACGGGCTAGGCGTGACCCGGGAGGTGGGCCAGGATCTGGTGAACATGAATGCGAAGAGCGTCTGCGTGATGACTGACCCCAACCTCGTCACGCTGGGCCCGGTCAAAGCAGTGCTCGACTCGCTCACCAGAAATGGACTGAACTATAAAGTGTATGACAGGGTTCGAGTGGAGCCTACTGATACTAGGTATCTATGCATGTTTTTTTATGATACTCTCCTTTCGTAATTCATGAGCTGGTTGCCAACTCTACTCTCAGGGTTGTCAGCTGGTACATACAGGGTGTAAGGGGCATGGTAACCAAAACTGATTCAATGGATTCAACTCATGATTCTGGACCGCCCAGAGATCATGAAAATAAAATACATAATTTAACCCTTTTGACGTCGCCTGGGCACGGGCCTTCGCTCACTACGAGGGGATTCAGGCCATAATCCACCAAGCTGGCCCTAGAGAACAAACCTAGAGTTGCGAGCCGGGGTTTGACCCAGGACCTAGTGACCGCAAGACGCGTGCTTAACTCATTGGTTATCACTGCTATCATGAAAATATCGACGGAAAATTCCAACTAATACCTTCTAATACCTCTGGGTTATAATAAAAAGTGTATGAAAATTTATTATTAAAATGCTAATTAAGGACTCTGACCTCCACATCAGAGGTTGAATGCGGCCGGGCCATAGAGGAGATAAAAAAAAAATACCTCTGGGTTTGTCAACAGTTTCAAGGCGGCAATCAAGTTCGTGAAGGAGAACAACTTCGACAGCTTCGTGGCGGTCGGCGGCGGGTCCGTGATGGACACCTGCAAGGCTGCCAACCTGTACTACAGCGACCCCAGTGCCGAGTTCCTGGACTACGTCAACCCCCCCGTCGGCAAGGGGAAGGCGGTCTCGCTGCAGTTGAAGCCTATGATTGCGAGTGAGTAATGCTCTATTAAAACTCTTTGCAAATGTAAAATCAGACTATTAGTATCCTCGCTGGGTTAATTTTCTTAAAAATACCTACGCCAGATTCCATCGCCTCAATTGCTAGGGAATAAAACGCAAATACGTTGGTTTTTGCCAGATATTCATACGGTGTTTGACGACCGCTTGGCGCAGTGGTTAGAGCGTAGGCTGCTCGGCTCGCACATGGTGGTTGTCGGTACGATTCCCGCCGGGGCATCATTCGGAAATGGCCTTTCGTAATTTGTTCAGGTCTGGGTGTCACTGGGATCGCCCCCAGGCCATTGTACGGTACCCATAGTACAAGCGTTGCTTAGTTTGGGACCATACAGTTGGTGTGTCAGTCTGGCGACATTTATTATTTATTTTACACTGATCTTCTGTGAGAGCCGACACTTGGTACTACACCCCGTAGAGTCAGCGCGCGAATGTCAATTTTTTATAACAATTGGACGTACTTTTTCAAATTGAAACCAATTCACACACACTTTTTCAAACTAAAACCAACCTAGAACCACTAACAAAAGGTTGGTTTTGGTCTACTGCATCAAACCAAATTTCGTTCTACAAAACGTTGTCCATTTACAGTACCGACAACAAGCGGCACCGGCAGCGAGACCACAGGCGTAGCAATCTTCGACTTCGAGGAGATCCACGCCAAGACCGGCATATCGCACGGCGCCCTCCGCCCCGTGCTCGCGCTCATCGACCCGCTGCACACCCTCAGCATGCCGCGGAACGTCTCCAACTACTCAGGGTTCGACATCTTCTGCCACGCGCTGGAGAGCTTCACCGCGGTTCCGTACACCGAGAGGGGCCCCGCTCCGGAGAACCCCGCGCTGAGGCCGACGTACCAAGGCAGCAACCCTATTTCGGATGTGTGGTCCCGGTTCTGTCTGCAGGTGAATGTAGTATTTATTGCTATCGCAGTAAGGGTCAATTGGTTGTGTGATGGAGAACGGACCTATGAAAAGTCTACCACACTTGGCTAAAGACGTTTCCATAAATGTACGCTAGGTCTGGTTTATGAAAGTCCCAATAGGACATTGTTCCAGATTTCCCAATAAGTATGTAAATTGAACAATTAATTGTCAATTCTGGTATTGTATTGTATTGTATCTAACCTCTGCCTACCGTGATGGTCTGCTATGGTCGTGTTAGTTACCCCCCAAATGTATAGGAAATTATAATCTATTTACACTGGCATTACAGAGCACTTTTCTTAATTTCAAATTAGTTTTGGCTTCGTCATAAGTAATTTCAAAGTGTTTAACAGTACAGTGGTCGCCGATTGTTTAAGCACGCGTCTTGCGGGCAACCAGGTACTGGGTTCAAACCCCGACTCCCACCCCTGCGTTTTTCGAAATCTTTGTGCCAATCATAATTTATATATGATTATCACTTGCTTACGGCGAAGGAAACCCGCATGTCCTAGAAAATATAACCAATTTTCGAAAGTAATGTGAAATCCACCAACCCGGACTGGGCCAGGGTGGTGGATTACAGCCTAAATCCCCCTCGTAGTGAGGGGAACTCAAATTCTAACTCTATTGCTGACCTTTTCTTGGTCGGAGCGTATGAGCGAGCCAAAAATATTATATTTCAGTCGTAATTTCGCGACAGTGTCATCATAATTATTAATAGTTTAACTCATCATTATTAGTCATCATTATTTATCAATAGTTTTACTCAATATTTTACATAATTAAGTAATTGGTTTAGAATTTCATATTGATTTATAGAAACAAAACAGAATTAATGGCTCTTATTAATTATGCAAATTGGCGTGGCCACAGGTGTGCGATAGTTCTATAAATATGTCTGATAAGCTAATATTTTATTACTTTATGGGATGGTAACTAAACTAAAGTTTTAAATATTCTCAGTATCCCTGAGCTTTGTATCTGAGGATGTCATTTGTTAGTAACCTAGGGTGGTGGATTATGACTATTATGAGCCGAAATCCCTTTACATTAAGATGGGAGTGTACCCGGTATAAATCTTTGTTTTGCTTAATTGGTTTCAACTGGAACCAATGTTTTCCACACAAAATCAGTTTCGGTGTTGGATACTTGCATAATAACAACCTGAGCGAAGTGTGTGTAACACACATACTTATAAACACTGCGCTTGTGTAACATCGATATTTGATTCCGTCCTATGAAAGTATTATCATAAACTACCGACTCGCCCCGGCTTCGCACGGGTTTTTTTTTATCAGTGTTCCTCTACTATATTATGCATGCATTATACATATAAACCTTACTCTTGAATCAGTAGTTATAGTTTTAAAGATCTAAGCATACATAGGGACAGACAGCGGGAAGCGACCTCGTTTCATACTATCTAGTGGTGGTATTTCTGTGTAAGAAACACGACGTTGCTATAGCATCCTAGTTCCATGGACTAAATGATCCTTTTTTTGTTTTTAGCTGATGTGATTTGGTTTGCCCTCATTCCAGGCTCTCCAGAAGTACTTCGTCCGGTCAGTGAACAACCCTGACGACATAGAGGCGCGGTCCTCCATGCACTTAGCGGCGACCATGGCCGGGGTCGGGATCGGCAACGCGGGGGTGCATCTGTGCCACGGCCTGGCCTACCCCATCGCGGGGGGCGTGAAGACTTTCGCCCCCGAGCAGGACTATGGGTGGGTAACGAGGACCCCATTTCCGTCTCGCACGTGCTTAACCTAATGCTATTCGGCTTTGCGCTCTACGCGAATGCTGTATGGTTGATTATTGTACTGACGCCAAGCACTAGGTGAAACATAAAGAGTATACATTTCTTCTGCAACTTTACTTGTTAAATCTAAAACTATATTTGTGGGACAGTTGAAGTACTAAAGGTTTTGTAGACTTGTGAAATCTGTCAACAGCTGTATCCCTATAACACCTTTTGTTTTTCAAGTTTCTTTAAAAGCTGAGTTTCAGAGTTACAAAGTTAGGATTTGAAAACAAAAGTATGTATACTCTTTCTGTTTCTACTTGTATAATATGGAATGTTTATCAACAAGTTTTCATCTTTTTTATATTGTCGGTGTTTTTATTTGTTTTCGATTGGGTATACTCATACTAAATATCTATTCCAAATTAAACCATTGCTAAAAGATTATTAACATCTGCCTGCAACGGTTTGTTATAACACATCCCATATATATCCAGTTTGGCTTTAGTATAAGGCGTCAATAGCCTAGTGGTTAGAGGGGCCGCCCTCGTAGCTGAGATGATACGGGTTCGATCCCCATCCAGGCCATTAAACTATTGACGTGAGCCCACTCCTAACACAAGCATTAGCTTAGCTGGAGGGGCTAACGGGAATACTACTAATGTGATAAACTCACATTGCTATTAATAATCTACATATATAAAAATGCATCTCTATTTCCTTGATGTATTTATTATTGTCTGGAGAAGGTTCTCATGACATAAAAAATCAAGAAAGTTTAACGGAGCGTTGGAAGATTGGTCGACCGATTTTCATGAAATTTTGTGTGCATATCGGGTAGGTGTGAGATTCGGTCAACATCTATTTTATAATTTATTTTTATGGCAAAACAACGTTTGCCGGGTTAGCTAGTAATTATATAAAAAAAGAAGTATATTATGTATTATCGTTCGTGAAGGTCCGAGCCGATCATCCCGCACGGGCTGTCGGTGGTGATGACGGCGCCCGCGGTGTTCCGCTTCACCGCGGGCAGTGACCCCGCCAAGCACCTGGAGGCGGCCGCCCTGCTGGGCGCTGACGTCACCGCCGCCAAGGAAGCCGACGCCGGGAAGGTCTGCCTTCTTCATTTTATCTTCACACGAAAAAAGAGGCGTGTTATCAGACTAACATGTGCATCTGTCTGTTGCATCGTAGGGCCTAAACGGATGAATCGATTTTAATTTTGTTTTTTTTTTTGCTAGAAATGTATTTTGGTGGAGAGTGTTCTATTTGGTAGCTTTGTTTCATGAAAATCGGTTTAGCCGTTTGAAGATTATCAGCTCTTTTGTAGTTTAAAAAGAGATATGAGCTCTGATCAAATCGAAATTCGGGCTCATTGGAATATGTGTATAAATAAAAATGAAATGCTGTTCGTTGCTAATTGCATCACTTCAGACCAACGGCTGAATCGATATGGCCTTATTTTGTTTTTAATTGATCGTAATTTCTTTATAGCGTTGCTATTCGCATTTAGGAAGTAAAATTTATTTTCATGTTTTGGTTATGCTTCAACCACGAGCATAGCTTTGGATACGCCGAATACTTATATCCCCCTACCGGAGGTTTTCCGGGGGGGACCCCACAAGGTTGGTTAGGCTCTCACTCACCATACGAAACGCTGAATATACCTCACGCCATTCTTCTGTGAGAAGGTTCGTACTACCCCAATGGAGCCAGCCCGTGTATGAGATAGTCATTTGGCTACTAACTATGGTATTAGCTTGTACCGTGGCTCACTTGCTACTTCTAGATACTGTCGGACACCATCCTGAAGTACATGGACAAGTTGAAGATCGAGAACGGGTTGAAAGCGCTGGGGTACTCCGGTGAGGATATACCCAATCTGGTGAAAGGAGCATTACCACAGGTTCGTGTAATGACGGTATTTCTATATGTTATTATATCATATCCTCGGACGGTATATAAAAAATCACAGCGCCCTAAAACCCCCAACACTTTTTCAAACATTTACAGTCTGACCGATACGTGGTGTGTCATTTTGTATGGAAGTTCGTTATCCTATCGGGGACAATCACCACATAGTATAACAAAGTCGCTACCCGCTGTCTGTCCCTATGTATGCTTAGATCTTTAAAACTATGCAACGGATTTTGATGCGGTTGTAGATAGAGTGATTCAAGAGGAAGGTTTATATGTATAATACATGCATTATAGTAGAGAAACACTGATAATTTTAGAGCCGTGCGAAGCCGAGGCGGGTCGCCATGCAATATAAAATAGCATACAATGTTTGTTTGCACCTCTTTAGTCAACTTATACCCTTAATCCATTTAATTCAGCGAATGCTAACTTATCATGTGTGTTTACAGAAACGTTTGCTGAGTTTATCGCCGCTGCCACAATCTGAGGAAGATTTGTCTAAATTGTTAGAAGACTCGCTCACTGTTTACTGAGAACTGAACCCAACGACGACCTTATTGTTAAGATGAAAGTGATGTATATTTTTTTTACAAATGTTATACATATTATATTTTTAATAAATGGTTTTGGATTGTTCATGAAAATATTATATATGTATTTGCATTGCTTCCTCGGCTGGATACTGATATGCTACTAAAGGGTTAAGAATGATTCATGAATACCGGCTCTAGGCTGCAGTGGCTTTGGGAAGGCTATTGCGATGGGACAGCCATTTCATTAAAACAATCCCCTATAACCATGGCGATGGCAGCATCATAAGCAAACATTTGTTTATAAATAACTCAACGCAATCTCCTTACCGGTACCGCTCCGGCCTTAGGGCTTATACTTTGGAAGAGACTTGACAGTTCTCATTTCACTCAATTCTATAATTTGGAATGGCCTCATCTGTACTTTATAGCATGTCGCGTCAAAATGAAACCGTCTCAAATTTGAGTTATGTTCGAGTATGCCCCGATAAGCGTATTAGAACAAAAGGTCGTCTTAAAAGAAACAAAAATGTAGTGTTTAATTTTTAATAATTTTAAGTACATAAAATAAACCTAACCTAATTGTATAATATATAATAATATGTATAATCTTAAATTAATATGTTTAATTTGACTTTCATTATTACTTTAATATTCAAAAAGCGCTAGATATAAAACATTGGTCGATTGTTCGTGTGTGATCGCAAAGGCACTGTACTAAGAAATGTTTGTTAGATTATGTATCCAGCTGTGACTAGCGCTTACAACTATCATTTACTGCTTATGTAAGAGTTAACGCAGTTGTTAGTATTGAGTTTTAACTCTACTTTGTACGTGTTTGTACTGTGGCTCACACCGCCTCCGGGACGATGTTGCTGTGGTGGAAGGGACTGCTCTCGTAGGACATGTTCGACGCGTTCACCGTCACGCTGTGCAGCGGCTGGTAGCGGTTCAGCTTGGGCGTGGCGGGCCCCGTCAGGTCCTCGGACAGCTGCTGGTACACCAGCCCGCAGTCCTTCTTCGTGCGACCCTGCTGACTCATGGCGGCGATTATGGCATTGTTGTATGTGACCTGCTTGGTCCTCTTGCTGCACATCATCATCACGACCTTGCCGATGATGACGAGCAACAGCGTCACGCCCAGGATGGAGTACAATATCGGCCACAAGTATCCGTAGTGGTCGTAGTCCTTCTCGTTGGACGAGGAAATCATGTACGACGGCTCCGAATTGATTGCGTCCTCTAATAATTTAATGTCCATTGAAATTTTTCCCGTTTCGACTATGACCTTTTCAACGTCTTCTGGTGCTAAAGTGGTGGGTTTCTCGATAAGTTTCACTTTGAGATCAACATCGTCATCACTCTCGGCGTAGTCTTCTTCTTCTTCTTCGTCCTCATCTTCATCGTCATCAGCGTCGGCTTCATCGTTGTCTTCGACGTAATCTGTGTCATTAGCGACCTTACCGTCATCCAAAGTGCTCTTTAGATCGAAGTTACCCTCTGCATCTTGGTCGATCCTCTCCCAGATTTCTTCGTCGGAGACGGCGTCTAAGGGCTCCACGGGGTGTGGCAAGGCCGCGCCACATGTCTTGCGAGTGAGGAATTCCCAGCTGTATGTTCCGACATCATCGTCTTTGCCGTCCCTCGCCATGTTTGCGATGCTCGCGCTCGCGTTAGGTGACACTTTGCGTTGGCTCAACCACGTCATAAGGTTCTCAAAATCGCGGCTACAAGCGAGAGGGTTTCCGCCGATGTCTAGTGTGTTCAGTTTATTCAAATGGTCAAGTTCTGTCTGCTTGATTTCCGTGATGCGGTTGTGTGAAACATTCAGGAATGTCAAATTGCTGAGAAGAATTTCCGAGCGGTTCTTGTCATCTTTCCATAATGAAATCAGTTCAGCGTGGCTCATGTCCAACCATGTAATCATCGGAGTGTGGACGAATACTTCTGCTGACAGTACCTTGAGGGGATTACCTTGAAGGTTGAGTTTGCCCAACTCTTGGTTCTTTTCGAAAACCTTAGGTTCCAAGGTGGTCAACAAGTTGTAGGAAAGATTTATTTCAACCAGTTTCGGGCACACCGAGAACACTTTATTACTGATGGTCTTGATTTGGTTATTGGCCAGATTGATCACAGATAGTGCTGAGAACGTTTTCAAAGAGTTGTCGTGAATCGCTTCGAGACCACAGTTGGAGGCATCGAAGAAATAAATATTAAACTGATCGACGGAGCATGTAAAACCTTCAGACGGTAACTGTCTCAGGTTAGGGTTATTAGAAATCTTGAAGATATCCAACTCCATGTTGTCCTTGATGAGAACTTCCGAAATGAAGTCTAAATTGTTGTAAGAGAGGTCGAGATAGTTAAGTTCGACGAGTTTGTGGAATGCCTGGTTGTGGATTTTTTCAATATTGTTACCACTGAGGTTGAGGTTGGCGATGTACGTCATACCGTTGAACATGGACGGGCCGACGAATTTGATTTGGGTCTGCCCAACGTTGAGGGTAAGCAAGTCTGAGATTTGTAATCCGTAGACTGTGTCAATGGGATTTCTTGAGATGTGCAAAGTGGCAAGTTCATTATTTTCCGAGAAAATATCATCTGGCAATGATTTGATGTTATTGTCGCTGAGGTCCAGCTCCTCCAAGTCTAACAGCTTCTTGAAGGTATCGGGGTCCATGTCGGACAGGTTGTTCCCAGCCAAGTTGAGGTACATCACGCCAGTCATGTTTTTGAACGTGTTAGCTGTGATGTACTGCATGTTACAATACGAGATATCGAGTTCCTGTACAGAAGACGTGTTCAAGAAATATTCCTCAGAGCCCGCCGCAGGGAACTTCAAAGGATTGTTTGAAAGAGTCAGTAGAAGTAATTTCTTATTGTACGCGAATGTGTCCGGGTGTAAACTCTTCAGTTTAGCATTGGACAAGTTGACTGCGTACAGATTAGGCAAGCCGTGGAACGCGTTCGGACCGATGTAATCGATCGTGCTGTTGACAATCTTGACTGTTGTTACTTGGTGTAAGCCGAGCTTCTTGAAAATGAAGTCCGTCAACTGAATGGGGAACCTCGGGTCTGCGTTTTCGATCACGAGGTCTGTGATGTCATCGCCGAACTTTTGCGTGCCGATCTCGAGACGGTTGCACTTAGCGGTTCTGTATCCTTGTAATACAGTGCATATGCAGTCTCTCGGGCACGGCCTGTTCTCATTGTACAACACTTCTTGGTCGTCGGAATCGTCGATGTCATCGTACTGGAAGAGATAGTTGTCGGCGTCTTTGTCTTCTTTTTTGACGTCAGCGGCCTTGTCGGCTGGCTCGCTGAGCGCAAGCGCACACACAGCCAGGAGCAGTATCAACTCCCGGGACCTCGCCCCCATGTTGTCGTAGCGAACTCTGGAAAAATTAAAACATACACGTTACTCCGATTGCTGACAGGATAGAAACCCCGGTTCAAACCGTATATCACATTTTAAAGGGTGATTATTACTTGCTTGCACGATGAAGATAAACATCGTGAGGAAACCTGTACGTTATTCGTAAGTGTGCAGTTCGCAAACCCGCACTGGTCCAACGTGTTGGTGGACTATGGCCCGAACTCCTCTGGCATTGAGTAAGGGGAAATATGCTCGGTACAAAGATAACAGGCTTGAACTGCTATAAAATTGGGACCACCAAAAAAATACATCGCTAAATGTGTGTATACCTGCCTACCCCACCGACAAGCGGGATCGAGAATTTTGTTTACACCAACAGTCAAACGGTAAAGGACGGTGTTACATCAATTATGAAATTTTCTGGAAACACGAGGCCGGTCACGTTTACAAATAACAGTTGTGGAAAACAATGGATGGAACAGTTTCTTTTTTGCAAAATCGCATTTGGTGAACTAACAATGAGTTGGTATAACACGATGTGAGCTGAACAATGAAGAACAACAGCAACACAGGCTTGTAGTCCCGACCGTTGCTCGGCTAGACACATGGTCACGGTGGAATAACATCTGGTTAAGTCGAGCTGATTTCGATTCCCGTCGGGGCAAGTTGCGGAAATGGCCTTTTCGTAATTTGCCCAGGTCTGGGTGTCACTGGGATCGCCCCCAGTCCATTTTACGGTACCCATTTTACAAGCTTTGCTTAGTTTGGGACCGTAAAGTTGGTGTGTCAGTCTGGCGATATTTATTTATTATATTTATAGCGAAATAGCTCAGGATAGCTATTTCTGAGAATTATCTACTCAGAGTATATAGTTTTAATATTTGTGCAGCAATGGTGTATCCAAAGTATAGTTGTAACTTTAGACAGCAACAAAATAGCCGATATATTTTTTTTTTAAATTAAATTGATGTTAGTAGTTTTATTTGTCATTTATAATAAATAATCAGACCTATACCTACTTTGTTTTGCACAGAATGAAACAATGATATACCTAAAATGTATGTACCTACCTATTATATCATAAATTCATGTGTTTATTGTTCTGCTTTATACCTAATTTATACATAAGTACATGCGGCAGACAGATGTTAGCATTGTTCTAGTGAAATCTTATCTGCGCATTGTCCATCTGTGCGGCTACGTCAGACGAGACGAGAGATATAACCGGCCTTTGTCAGATTAGCTTTTCTTTTTCTCGTATAGGTAAGTACTTATTTGTATAAGTAGGTACCTACATTCCAACTTCATGTTGGTACATTTTCATATAAAGAAAGAAATAGTCACCCAAAGATACCTACATTGAAATTAGCGAACTGGAGGGAAGTATTAATATGACATAATGACGTCACACTCTCACCTCAGTCCTTTTGAGGCCACAGGTGCTGCTAGTATCAAAAAGGTTAATATACTGTTAAACGCGAAAAAATTACATTTTTTTATCAGTGTCGTTTATCTTTATACACCCGTGTGTAAATCTAACAGTAAGTTATGTATTCCCGTTAATGTGGAGTATTCGGGTTAATAATAAATTCCGTTGAACCAAGTGACTATTAAAAGGACAGAAGTTAACAAACTCATTTCAGTTAAGTGGTTTCCGTGCACACATTGTTTCTGCGATCGGCTGTATGTAAGTATGTACCTACCTACATTTTAAATATTCTGCCGGTTGACCTTAAAATTATTTTCCTCTGGCGTAGTACTACGGGGTACTGCGGCGTCATCATTATTTACTTCATTTTAAATGATAAACATATTTTTTCGAAGTCTCATGTTATTACTACGGCGGTGACCAGTATGAGAATTTCAGTAGAAATGTAGAGCCTACTGGGCTTCATTGACATTTCATTGCAACTGACTTCTTTGTCTCCGTGTTGCAAAGTAAATTAGGAGGACACTATCGGATAGATTGTAAGTTTAACCATGCGGACTCCAGCCTTTTTGAGTCGACGATTTTTTGAAAATAGCAAATTGTTAGTTATTCGTGTAGCTGGTGTAAGAATAATTACGTAGGCGCTAGCGTCTAGCGAACTTAAAACCCAGGAAACAGCTGACAGTGTCTTCTCATACCTAGTTATCTTACTATTGATTATAATATAATGCACTTTGTTTGAAGCTCCACTGCCCTCCACTTATCCATGATTTAGATAAGGTACCTACCTACCTACTACTACAGCTGTACACTGGTTCAGTACTAAACAATAGTTTATTAAAACACGTTAAATTTTTGTCCATTTGTTTTATGTCCGAACCGCGAGTCTGGCAACACATTTTCAATGAAAAATTTCATAAATAAGAACCAGTTTTTTTCAATATTCTTTGATCTTGTCGTGGTTGAACTCATGTCTGTCACCGCCATTAAGTAAGTACTTATAATTGTTTTAACTGAACAACTTGTGACATACCTACCTACTTCAATGTTTTTAAGATGTTGGCTGTACGTCAGTCTTATCTATACAGATATCCACTTTCATAATATGCTACAGAATTATGAAGTCCTAGTGCTTATCGACTCTATGTTATTTAAAAATAATTTTATTGTTTAGTACTCACAATACAATGACAAAGCTCTTGAAATTTATCGTAGAAAGCACAAACTTTCACGTGAACCACGAACCACACGATAAGGCACGACACACACTATTATAATGTTGACAGTTGAAGTGTTTGCAAGTGAATGAAGGGCGTTTTTCTGATAATCACGGACAGGTAACGGGGACGTGCTACATTGAGCTCGGTCGCGGTCAGACTAGCCAATACGAACACAGATTTAAGTTATATTAATTGAAATTTTTGTTGGCGATGCGTCACGATCTGGTAAAAGATATTAAAACTTGTTTGTTTTGCTACGCAATATTGGGAGATATCGTTGCTTTACCTACCTACTTTTCTGGTAAATCACTACCTAGCATAAAACAAAGTCGCTTCCCGCTGTCTATCCCTATGTATGCTTAGATCTTTAAAACTACGCTACGTTTTGATGCGGTTTTTCTTAATAGATAGAGTGATTCAAGAGGAAGCTTTATATGTATAATAATGCATAATATAGTAGAGAAACACTGATAATTTTATAGCCGTGCGAATCCGTGGCGGGTCGCTAGTAATTAGTATAATACAGTTTTAGTAGTAGGTATACTAACCATACTTACACTTACTAATAAATTAACGTTATAACAGTTTGTTAGTATAATAAACAGTGTTGATTTAACATTGTACCTTATTCTTATGGCCATATCGAAGTAAAATTACAAAATAGAGGCTTCCTCGTTTACTAATAGAATCTATAAGCTGATCTATTGTGACCAATAATTTTACTTAATTTTGGCCCTTTTTGACGTCCCACTCCTGGGCACGGGTCTCCCTTCAACACGAGGGGGATTCAGGCCATAATCCACCACGCTGGCCCAGTGCGGGTTGGCGGATTTCACATGTCTTTCGAAAATTGGTTAAATCTTCTAAGACGTGCAGGTTTCCTCACGATGATATCCTTCACCGTAAGCAAGTGATAATCATATATAAATTATGTATCGCAAATAGATTTCGAAAAATCCAGAGGTTCGAGCCGGGGTTTGAACTCGAGACCTGGTAGCCCGCAAGACGCGTGCTTAACCAATCGGCTATCACTGCTAATTTTACTTACCGAACAATATTAATACATGATAAATTATAAATAAAGATCAGAAATAAAAAATTATAAAGATCTGATTTGTACTTAATTATACTGTAGTGGGTCCGATTAAGTTACGTTATACAGGAAAAATACATTTTCAGGGACTTGCACATAAAATTATGGTATAAGCGTAGCCCATTGGAGGGTTGGTTGGGTCAAGGCCAACGATAGCTTACCACCATGGTCATCACACCTACTATGTCCCGAAGTCCAAATTTTATCCAGATTTTGTAAACTTTTATAAACTACTTAATATTCTTATTATTATTACACCACATAAGTATTGAGAAAATTTCGGAAATGGACTTTACGTAATTTGCCCAGGTCTGGGTGTCACTGGGATCGCCCCTGGTCCGTTGTACCTGCAATACTTACCCGTTATTGAACAAGCATTGCTTAATTTGGGACCATACAGTTGTATCAGACTGGCGATATTCACCTATTAGCTACTTATTTTTTGTAATGAATAAAGTAAATGATACTTATCATGATGGGCACTTAGATTAAATTGAAAAATACATTTAACAAAAAGATTAAATAATTTTTAAATATTTAAGTACTTAATTAAAATTACCATCTCAAATATTATTACTATAACTAATTTGCTCGCAGCTTCGCTAGCGTAGATTTATTTTCTGGATTTCACCAACAACGCCATCTACTGGATCCAACTGTGGCTAAGAACCATCCAGGTGACCTCATAAATATAAGGAAAGGAATTCCTCAAAACCGGTCAAGCCGTTTAGGAGAAGACACACGCACACCGGAATTTTGTAAATATTAATATTAGGTAGGTAAGTAACTACCCAGATAATTCTCAAGTTTATTTAGTTTCATGGTGATACATCATGCACAATGAACAGGTCATTGATTTTACCTTCGCATCCTTTGTAGGTGAGGTTAACGGAATATAGGTACACTCGCGCTATCAAACCGACGGCCGCGCCAGAGAATAGTGATAAGATAAGATAAGAGCACAGCAGTGTCTACATACACAAAAAACATAGAGCGCACATAGTTGATATTTAGGTTTTACGCTGTACATAAATTAAAAAGTTTATAAAATTTTGCAATGTTAGAACCAAGATGTAGCCAATTAAAAATATAAAAAATTAACAACAGCTATTAGCACCTACTTATTCAAAATGGAACCAACCCACATGCACTACTGTAGACCAAAACCAACCTTGTATTAGTGGTTCTAGGTTGGTTTCAGTTTGCAAAAGTGTGTGTGGGTTGGTTCCATTTTGCATAAGTAGGTCCTATACGGGCTGGCTCGACTAGGGAAGTACCATTATAAAATGGCTATAATGGCTGCGTTTCGTACACTGAGTAAGAGAGTCGGAAAAAACGCTTTGAAACACAGTTTATCCGTTCAAGGCTGTAGTCGACCGACTGACAAATACGTCAAACTAACGTCTACATTTCGTGGGGATAAAAAAGTCCCGAGTGTGTCCTTTGTACTTATGTGGTAAGTTAAAACCAGCAGAAAATTAACCATTGTCTTTTTTCAGTTGCCAAGATGTTAAAAACAAAGTTGTTATGCACTAACAACACATAGCTACTTATACAAATAATTGTTTGTAGGTAAGTAGGTATACAATGTAGAGGCGGTTGAAGAACATTCGTTAATAGTATATTTATTCATTACTAGTTTCTGCCCGCGACTTCGTCCCCGTAGACTTAAGTAAAGTATTCTATGTGTTAATCTAGGTTATAAACTATCCCTGTTCCAAATTTCATACAAATCCGTTCAGTAGTTTTTGCGTGAAAGAGTAACAAACATACATCTACACTCACAAACTTTCGCATTTATAATATTAGTAGGAAGAGGTTAATTCTGTATGTAACAATGTCAGCACCAAGCGTACGACTGCTCGACGCTAAGCAGTTACCGTAACCGATAGATACTTGCAATTACATTGGCGTCGCTCGCACGTTTCCACCTGAAGGGGGGAGGGGTTGGGCTTCCGGCTCTTTTAATCATCATACGAAACGCTGCTATAAATGATAGCTACTTGACGCCCATTATCTGTGAGAGGGTGGCTCTACCTCGGCGGAGTTAGTCCGTATATTGAAGCTGTGTTTTCAATAAGCCACAACTTGGCTCTCCTTCCGTAACAAAATCATGGCAATGTTAAAAGGCGCGGCTCCAAAGCATCTTCGGTTATTTATCATCTATTTAGGTATGCATACCTTCTCACCATTCCTGATTAACGATTCTTAATCCTACTTATATATATATAAAATATAAATAAAGTATATAAAGTTTGTGAGTGTGGACGTATGTTTGTTACTCCTTCACGCAAAAACTACCGAACGGATTTAGATGAAATTTGGCACACAGAATCCCGAAATTTTTGTTAAGTTAAATACTACGCGGACGAAGTCGGTGGGCACAGCTAGTAAACTATAATCTATGTAGGTACCTAGTAGGTTAGCAATGAAATACGAAGCGTGGCGAACCCGTAACGAATTCCGCCGACACACGTCGGAAAATCTTAATACAATAGGCTCGATGTCAATCTGGGTGATGTATGAACGATTGCATAAAATTATTCCGATCACATTATTTTAAAACTATAATGTAATGCGTGTTCCGTGATCAAGGATAACTAATGGATAAGTACCTTTACACACTATTTATATTTTCAAAAGTTTACACCTTTGAAAATAGATACTTACATGTGTCGAATGATCTTTTTAGTTATTACTAGCGGCCCGCCCCGGCTTCGCACGGGACCTTGCGGTTACATTATTCGAGTTTTAATAAAGATCCCTTATTTTTTTAAAAATATATTATAGCCTATGTCACCCGGGGATAGTGTAGCTTCCTAACAGTGAAATATTTTTTTAAATCGGTTCAGTAGTTTCGGAGCCTATTCATTACAATCAAACAAACAAAGTTTTCCTCTTTATAATATTAGTATGATGTATAAATATCGCCAGTAAATACCACCAACTGTATGGTCCCAAACTAGGCAACGCTTGTATTATGGGTTTAAATTACAATGGAATGGGGGCGATCCCAGTGACACCCAGACCTGGGAAATTCAAATTACGAAAAGGCCATTTCCGAATTTTGCCCCGGCGGGCAACAACCACCAGAAGTCGAGCGGTCTATGCCCGAAACACTGCGTCAAGTGGTTGTTGAAAGTTCACTCTGTTCCGCGAAAAATTGCATATTATGACACCCATGTCCTCATGACAGACCGACTCTTGACTAACAGAGTTCAGTCTTGTTGGCCACTTCTATTATATTATCTATCAACTTATTTGGTTTATAATTGGAGCATGACAAGTCAAGGGCGAGTGGTGGGTTTTTCTCCCCAGTAATTATGTGTTACTCAGTTCTTGTTTTATTTATTTTAGCACTGCTGGTTATTATATTCATGGTCGGTTAATTTAAAAACAACCTTATCCATTTTCCTCGATTGCACCCTATCTGGATAATTATTATGACTTAACTCGTGACGTAGATAGTACCTATATTAACCTACATCGCATCACACCTTATTTATTATTACCTATGTTGCAGATTCTGACATTACTTTCTAATGACTTATCCGTGGAGAGTAGGCTAACAGCCTTCATAGTTTCATTAGTGTTACTGTAATTGCATCTGACAATTTAGTACTTGGACGTAATGACTCCAAACTATTAAGTGTTTGGGTATGTTATACCTGATACTATATATAGAAACTTTCGCCGTGTCATTATATTACTAAAAAGTTATAGGTAAGGACATGTGATTTCCAGGCGTTTAAATTTGATATAAATCAAGTTTATCAAGTGTTTAACTATTTTGTAACAACACCGTCACTGTGTTTGATAGTGAGATGGCAAAAATAGAGAAATGTAACCTAACTGTAGTCGGGACCTCACACAAATAATAACGCCTACATATCAGGCTTATGAGACCACAATGTGTGAGGTTTCGATACCGAAAGCGCCTCGAAGGCGACACCGCATATTAATCGACTGCAGTTAGATGGATTATTTACTTTGCATACAATCGCCACCGAGCGCCCTCTGACGGTATGGCACGTGCAAAAATGCACAACTAACGCAAACAACTCTGGCTTTTTATAATCCTGACCTAATAAGCGCAACAGTTTTGTGCGCTACGTAACGTACTTACCTATAATATGCTTGATGAAAGTTATGATTGAGAAAAAAGTAGGCTACAATCTTTGGCCCTATTTTTTAAAAATACTTTTTTTGCCTCTGGTTGATAGGTACTTACCTCTATGTTAGTTTAAAAAAAAGTTGGTGCTAAATTACGTTATAGGTTGTAGCGAAAGTAAGTGATATTCGGTTTTAGTCGGTGCGAGTTTAATAGGCTGCACTGTGGCTGCCTACGTAAGGTTTTATACTGATGATTCCTTTTGTTTGTACGTATGTAAGTATCTATATAAAATACGACACTACCCTTCTCGCACAGACAAGAGAAGACATGGAACATCTTCTGACCCGTCTAGAAAGTACCAGCCTCCAATTCGGACTTGCTATCAACCGAGACAAGACGAAGATGATGATAGTAGACCGAGCTGAACAAAGTGGAACCAACGTACACAAAATAGCTAACTGCGAAGTGGTACAGAACTACATTTACCTCGGCTCTACTATATCAAGCACTGGAGGATGTGGCGACGAGATCAGACGACGGTGCGCCATCACCAGATCTGCAGTAGAACGGCTGGGAAAGATTTGGAAGGACAGGAGAATTACCAAGAAGACCAAAGTCAGATTGATGAAATGCCTTGTGTTTCCAATCTTTCTCTATGGGGCCGAAACTTGGTCCCTGAGACTGCAGGATCGACGCAAAATCGACGCATTAGAGATGTGGTGCTGGAGACGCCTCCTAAAGATCCCGTGGACGGCATTTCGCACCAATGTATCCATCCTCAAAGAGCTTTGTATTAAAGTCAGACTATCATCTACTGTACAGCTACGAATACTAAAGTTCTTTGGTCACATCTCTAGAAATGAGAACTCGATGGAGAGACTGGTAGTTCAGGGCCAGGTGGAAGGCAAGAGAGCACGCGGTCGAGTACCAACCCGCTGGATAGATGTAATGACAAAGGCTACCGAGTCCACCATGGTCCAGTGTACTCGCGACGCCTCTAATCGTCAGAAATGGAAGCACATCGCCTGGAGAGCCACCCTCGGAAATGCTAAGGCAAACCTTCCACCATATACCTCGTCAGCGCAACCACGACCACTCTGACAAGAGTGCCCGACTAAGAAGAAGAAGATATAAAATACACACTCAAAATTGGTACCTAGTATAGAATGTTTGTGAACAAACTTTGTTTTGTTATAACGTTACATAAAACCGAATTATGCAATTTTATGAGGAAAAGCGATCAAAACCCTGAACATGGTTTGTTGAAAAATATTCTACCTATATCGAGTTTGGCTATAATAAACTTACTTAATTAGGTACCTATTTTGTATTTAAATGAACCTATATTAGCATAGCAGCCAATGTAACGAATGTAGTAATTGAACGTACAGTTGTAACCCAAATTTCCGTGAATTAATTGCAATAAAAAATGTGGTCATGCGGTTTCTTCCCTGACCTGAATCAATGGCACTGTTCAATAGGTACCTACTTAACTTTTTAGGAAGTCACATAGTTAGGTAGGTACAGGTGTAACGTTGGTGATCACGCGATTGTTGTGGTACGGACTTACCCAGGTTTTCCACAATATTTTGCAACTAGGTAGGTTACCCTACCAACTTTTTACTATTATTGTATATTCCGTAGATTCATTTCGATTTAAAGTGCGTTTTACATTTTCAATCAAACATCGCCAGGAAGTCTGCCCGTCTTATCGGAAGTCTTGTAAATTTCACCACCAGCACGGGGTTTTGTGGTAAACTATATGGCCCAAATCGCCCTCGCATTGAAAGACGAATGATTATTTTTATAGAACTAACTACTTTATTACAACAGTAGACAGGCAGAAAGGTGATGAGATTAAAAAAATAATTACGTACCTATAACCTCGTTCAGCTATCCAATCACTCGTATGTTATCTGTGACAAAATAAAAAATAGGTTAGAAAAATACACACCGTAAGTGGGAAGATACCTAAGGCCCATATTAATTAAGCGCTCTCAAGCATCCTGAGAGCGATGCTGTCATTCTTATGTACAGTACCTACAAATGACAAATGACATGTCAAAAGTGTACTCAAGACACACTCGACTACTTTCAGATTTGAGATTGATTTATTAATACGGGACTTAGTATTTAGCGAATTTGAAAAAAGATTTGTATTTTCGTATGTTTGTAACGAGTAATCTCAAAAACTACTGGACCGATTTCAAAAATTATTTATCCATTAGAATGCTACATTATCCCTGAGTAACACAGGCTATATTTATTACTAGAAAATAGTAGGTATCCCATTAAAAATTCTACCCGTGCATGGCCGGGACGGGCCGCTAGTATTTAATAAACTGATAAAATAGGTAAGTACATAAGAAATTATACAATATTATCGTTTAGCAAATAAATGAACGTTGGAATAAATGATAAATAGACCATGACTGTTCAGTTAGTTAGTCAATATTGCGCATACATACACTAATAAGTAACCTATGCTTTAAAAATAACATGCCAATAACCCCATTGATTATAAGTAAAAGCCCAACAGATGCACAGGTCACTGGCTAATAATAACTGATGAATGTATCCACATTCATTCCTATATCGATTCTAATATCGATAATCGAGTACACACTCGCAAATTAAATCGATGCATTACGAGCACGGAATAGGCGTGGCGAGTCCACTTGCAAGGATCAAGGCTTGTTCTTGCCTAGGCGGACTGTGCCCTGTAGCGCTTATAGAAAGGGGTACAAGACACATTGTATTGCTTACCAATACAATTTATGATTTCAATGAACCATTCTGGTAGGCACGGGCTACATTACATTTTACCGTCGGAAGTTCGAAGCGTAGAGGAAATGCGGGCGAACTTTGCGGTGAGCGTGCCGGTTAGGTAATGGATCGGTGGGTTGCCTTGCGGTCAGACCGGCGGCGATATTAAGTTCTACTTGCCTACTTGTACCTATCCAAAGGGTGGAGACCTGGTGTCCTGAAATACAGACGCGAGTGTAGCTTAGGTGCACCAGACTCCCACAATATTATCTATGACTTTATTACCTATGTAAATGAATTTCCGTAATAGTTATTGTGGTGAGAAATAAATCAAGCTTATTATTATTATTACTTATTACTGATGGTTCTTAACACTGTTTTTTTAGTTCATTTTAATAGGTAGGTGCTTATAATGTAGCATTCACTTGTAAGTACCTACGTAACTGACTTAAGTGCCAGTTTTATTTGACAATTTCAGTGGTATCTCTACTGATAGGTAACTTCTCAAAATTGTTGTAAATGGAAGGTACTACCTTAAATGCTTATATAGAAAACTTGAGGGGGAATAGCTATAAACCTATTATGAATATACTTATATCTTCGCCGTTAGTTATGACAAAGCAAGGGAAAAACAAGTAACTTGTTACAACAAATACTACCCTACTTTTTGTTAACAACTTTTTTTCTCCTCTTTATCGAAGGCTACCATTTATTTTAACTAGAATGTTAACGGAAATCATGTTTTTGTGCATTGAAAGGTTAAGTATAACCGGAAAACCAGAAATCTAGTTCCTAACCTAAGTAAATTATCTTTTGCCTTCGTGTTTCTCTTGGACAAGCTGGAGCGAAATTGGATTAGTTTTATTCTTGCCTTCAACTAGTTTTTTTCCTTATGTATTTTTTTCCTCAATGATTCCTTATTATTACTAATTTTATGATTTTTTTCCTGCTTATTGATTTCAGAAAGTAGGTATAAAACATAATAGGTAGATTTGAATGATTTGATCCATATCAAAAGGTAGTTCCAAATGCGTGGGCCACTGTCCCTATTCATAAACACCTGCACTGAGGGCTATTGTTGTATAAGCGACCTTGTAGAACCCTTTTGGATAGTTACTTAAAATGACATGTGGAATCATCAGAATAACCTTTATGTAAGTAGGTATGTATTAGTAAAATCCAATCAGATAGGTAGAGTACCTATGTAATTATTTTTTCCGTTTTTGCTATAGTTTTGTTTTGCTATGTTTTTGTTATATATAGTTTTTTTTAAGTACCTAGCAAATTACTTTACTTGATTGAGTTTTTATTTGTTTTTCTTCTTTCAGTTGTTGGGTTTTTTCGAAGATGATCGTCATTTGTTCACGTTACGTCTATGCGTCAATAGGTAAATGTTACTTACGTTATGACGTAGGTAACATTTACCTATTTTGCCACAGACTATCTGCCCCGGTGTGGCCAAAAGAGGAATCAAATTGACAGTGTGATATTTAGTCTAGGATAAACTCAACAGCCAGACTGAAACACCAAATGAATGGTCCCAAACTAAGCAACGTTTGTAATATGGTTACCGTACAATGGACTGGGGGTGATCCCAGTGACATCCAGACCAGGGCAAATTACGAAAAGGCCATTACCGAAATTTGCCCCGGCGGAAATCGAACCCGCAACCACCATGCGCAGTGAGCCAAGTGGCCTACGCTCTAACCACTGCGCCAAGCGGTCGTCGAGTTAGAACCACACATGTCTGGGATTAATAATACTCATTTCCAAAAACAGGTACATATCAACGGGAGAAAGCAGAAATGTCGTAACTTGCATTTTGGGCGAATTCACTTTTTACCATATTCTTGTATAGAAAAAATACTGCGTCGAATGGTCTGGGTCTCGTTTTCCTACCATTATTTTTTTATCGATACGATACGTTCTCTAGGCAAATCTAGGTTGGAATTTAATAAAATAAACAAGATACAGCTAAATGAAACGTGTATCGAAGGTTTTATAATAAAGACAGCAAATCCGTAGCTAAAAAAATGTTTTTGTCTAAGTTGTCCATACATTTTATCTGACAGATACAACATGTTTGCAGCCTGAAATTGAAACATGAATTGGCGTAACTTGTGCAAAATCCTTGATACACAAACTTTACGACAATTTAGACAAAAGCATCAGATAGGCCTTAGATTAAAATAAACACATACCAATTTTCAACTGTCTATCTTAATAAATATATATATTAGTTATGAATTTTTGAAATAGTTTTTGGCTCTGGTGTAAAGTTGTGTTTTTCAAGTTACGACAATTCCGCTTTCATCCGTAGATATATTATTATTGCGTGCGCAAAAACGATTACACCTGCGCATTCGTCCGCCCGTGAATCACTCTGCTTTTTGCGACCGGTGGGCAACTTTACACGGGCGAGTTCGTTGTGGTTGGCGATATTGGTATGACTCTACATAATCACTAATATTATTTTGGGAACTTTATTTAATAAATAAATTGTTCTTCCAGCGAGCAAATAAGCTAATACATACTTATACCTAACTATGCGGTTATTCACGCGGTTAACCCGGCACTAATCATTTGTAAGTATACGTTTTACTGTATCCAGGTTTCAAATACGGCCATTATCGGTCAATATGAATAGACAGGACGGTGTTGGGTTCTTCGTGTGAATAACCGCTACCTCACCTGAGAAATTATTCCAATCAATGGATTCATTGATGAATGTTCCCAAAATAATTAAATACTTAGAGTCGTATTTTAAAATATTGACAACGATTTCGAACTCCACCTGATTTTCGGCAAGATCATGTTACAGTGACCACCTGGCCAAGTCAAAGATATTATTATATCTACCGTATAATATATGCAAATGAACATGTCGGTATGTTTGATGTGAACAAAACATGGTCCTTGTGTTCACAGACTTCTTTGGTCTTTAAGACTAGATCAAAACGAATAATAATTCCGTCTGCTTTGACATTAGTAGAAACCTTGTGACTGACAAATGGTTATTTTATTTCTAGAATGTTTATTACGATTGTAGCCCTGCTTTTTGAAGCAAGAGAATTAAAAATACAATGGAGCACTAATTTAGTTTTTACTGTATTATATAATTTGAGTTGAACAAGTTGAATTCGGAGAAATCTATAAAAAGTTTAAAGCAAGACTAGGTTCCTACAGACGTGAATAGGTATTTAAGTACCTACCATAATGTTATGTTCGTTGACGCCAGTTTAACGGTCGCGAATGTTTTGACTAACCTACGGTCTAGACGTAACTTGTTAAGTTCGTCGAAGTGCTAAGTGAGGTCCGTGAGGTGACCTACGTGAGGTCCAGAAATTCCAAGGGAGACGCAAAGATATTTACATTGATGCTATAGTCATCTTTCGACTTGAAATATACCTAAACACCTAGCAAATAGAACTTTCTAGATTTTTAGATAGGTATTGAAATATGTGTCAAGAATATTTTATTCGCTATTAAAATTTTCCTAAAACTACTTGACGTCATCACGTCGTCATTAGCTAGTACTGTTGTAGAAAATCTTACCATCGTCTGTATTTGAGTCAATTTTCAATTTACATAGGTAGACACTTTTGTACTAGGTACATCATTATTAATTATGCAATATAATAAAATTGTTATCATCCCCATTGTTGAATTCCCGAAGATACACTATGTTTGCATCAGATTATCAATGCACGTTTACACGACCTACATGCAGAGGCCTTGTACTTAATACGCAAGATGTGTAGCAAAATGTATGAAAAATATTACGTAGTAGGTAGCTGACAGCCAGGTGGGTGACATAAGGTGAACATCTGCCCGGTGAGACAAACTTATCTGTATCATGTGGCCCAAACTAGAATTAGCGCTGACAGGAGGAGGATGTCGTTGTTTTTGACAGTTTTGTTAAGACAGTGGCGACGCAGTCACCTGAACCGATAAGTTGGCGGTTGTACTTGTCAAACCAGTTGCTCCCAGCTTTGGCATAAGCCGCGGCCGTCGAGGGTCTTAATATCGAAATGATCTTTTACTAACTTTATTACTTATATAAGTCACTAGCTGTGCCCGTGACTTCGTCCGCGTGTAATTTAACTTAACAAAAATTTCGGGATTATTCATCCCCTATTTTATCGCCTTGGGGGTAGAATTAATCAAAATCCTTTCTTAGCGGATGCCTACGTCATAACATCTACCTGCATGCTCACTATGTCAGTCAGTCACCTTTGAGTTATATATATTTAAGATTTTTCGGAACTATTGATAGGTATGGTATAGGTAGCTATAGGTAGGTATGGTACCTACTAATATTATTTTTTTTAAAAACTTTAAATCTTCTATGAACAGTATACCTGTTGTTTTCTTATATTTACGCGAATACTACACATTGAAATAAAACTATTTTTAACATCAGGACGTCTAACACCTCAGCCCCCCCTGGACCATGGCTGCTGTAAAGCAGCCGAAACGTCGGGAACATAAATTAAATAAACGCGATAAAATCCGAAAAATAGTTTTATTTCAGTATACCTGTTCTACCATATTCGCGATGTTTTGTTGTAAGTAACCCTACCTACTTTAAGATAATTTAAGATTTTTTCTTAAATTGTATTTTTTATAAAATGATGATTTATGGTGAAGTGAAGGGAAAGGTTATTACGTAGCTAAGGACGTAAGATTTCTCCCAAATACGTACTTATAAAGTTCCTTTTTCCTCCTTGCATACAATCATACAATTACATAGAGCTATGAGAAATCAATGACGTCAGAATGAAATGAAATGATTAATTGATCAGTTCTCAGTATCATTTAAGTAGGTAAAGCCAGTTGGTAGGTTAACCATACTAGATAAGTACATAATTTCAATAAATGAATGAAATTGTTTTTTTTTGTAATATCAAAATATAATAGCTTTTCACTAAATTTAATGAAATGCCTACGGTAGTATAACAAAGCAGTTTATACAAAATATAAGTCTGTCTGTCGGATCGATTTTGACGGAGCTTTCACTGACAAACATGATATTATAAGAAGAAGTTTAGGCTACTTTGTTTCCGAAGTACCTACCTCCTACGCGGGTCTAACCGCGGGCAAAAACTAGTTCGGTATAAATAGGTTAGTCAGTACTTAGCATACTCCAGTTTCCTTCCGAGAACTACAAAATATTAAATATTTGGAACAAAAGCCACGAGTCCTAATCACGTAACGGCACTTTGCTTATAAAAGTTCGTATCGCTTTACATCAACACAGCCGAATTTGCAACACAATGTAAATGCCATATGGATTGGAGTCAGATTTTAAATAGTGCAGCCTAGTGCAGCATTAGAAGTAATGTTAATGTTTGAGCGATGATTTTTGTTTTCTTTTTTTGTACGTGCTTAGGGCAATAAAGATTTTCTTTATTTCTTCAAGAAAAGAATAATAATCTGCCATTGTGTCTGTAACTTGATTTTTTTTACCTTTTTTTTTATCTTTAGATCAATTCTGACAGGTACTTACTGTCGTTAAAAACGGTTCATGCGAATATGTTTCCAGATGGGATTGCTAACATTCAATGCTAATATCTACACACACTATAACATACAATGCTAATACAATCCCATGTGATTTCCTGTCAGCTAACACACAGTTGAACATTCGGTATCAATTATTTTATATCGCTTCGCTTGCGAGCACTTCTAATTGGTACTGGCCACACACACGACGAAGTGAAGTTATACGTTAAATTATAACTCTGTGGTCTGTAACATATAAAAAAATTGGGACGTCATGGCTTGATATGAAACATGAAACCATAAATTGTTGTTTTTTTACTTATCGCATTTTATATAAAGAAAACCTGAGGGTACTAAAAAGCTAGAAACAACTAGGGACCTTATAATTTAATTCATCTCAAAATCTGTCCAAAATCAATAACCTTTATAATAATAATAGTAATATTTAAAATTTACGGAGAAATTAGTGAACCTAAAGGTACCTAGAACCTCCGCCGTTTTTTGAAGTCGTTAAAAAATTTTTAATTTATTAAAACTACTTACCTAGCGCCTACTAAATTGTATGCAATACTCTATTCGTTTCCGTGGACGCGTATATTTACAGCGCTATATGGTACGGTGTCATTGTGTTTATAAATGCCGTGGCACCATAAATCGTGGGCCATGAAGCGACATTGTACACCATGGAATAATCACGGCAGTCTGAACCGTACGGGACATTGACCTATATTGGATAGGTTAACTGTAGGTCATAACGACGGTGGTGTTGAGTCATTAAGGCCCGTATTAATATCTATCTCAAATCTGAGAGCGATCTATTAACAGGGTCCTAAGGCTATTATAGTTTTATAGTACTTTGGTAGTTTCTGTTCCAAAATATTGCATATGACTTCTAAATAATGGATACGGCCGCATATTGAAAAGCTACTCAAATGGTAGGTAGGTTTTAATAAATCAACTCAACTTTGAAACCAAATTGAGATGTTGCAAACTTTGTGATGATTTATTTTGGACTGGATATGACATTTCCTAGCTCTTAATTTTGAGATCGTTTTAATAATATCGACCTAAGTCCCTTGCAGGTATTTGAGAGGTCCTTATAAGCTGGCAGAATTTGTTCGATGCGTTAAAATTCAGTAGCAGCTATTCAACAACATTTATGATGGTAGGCTTGCAAAAACCTAAAAAGAGTTACAATTTAGGTATTCTGAGTTGAAATTGCTTGAAATTGCCAGGTCCCAGTTCGTGATTAACGAATAAACTACCTAGTCATTGATTCATGTTTAATATTATTGTGGGTCATTGGTCATTGTGTGGAGTTAACGATGTGTGCGCGCGTAAAAACGGCGCCATGTTTGCATTCGCGCGCTTTTATAGCCACCATAGCTGGATTAAAGTCTGGCGAACTTTCTTTTCTCGGGCTATTGGGTCGGGCACAATAATGTGATTTTGCCAATAGTTTACTTTTGAAAGTATTTATTTAAAACATAAAAAATACAATTGAATTAAAATACATCTTTTTTGTTTGTTAAAATAGTGAGTAACTTAACTTTATTTTACAATTGTATCCAATTTTTTTTTAATAATAAGTACTTATCTACTTAAATACCTATTTGTGTCTGGGTTTTCAATATACTTTTTATGTAAATTAATGTACGTAGGTCGGTAGGTAAGTTCTTAATCTACCAACAGCTTTTAGAGTGGCATAACTGGGTTTTCTCATTATATTTAAAGTCATGTACCGAACGTGGGTAATAAAATGACATTCCTTAAAACAACCATGTTGTAATATCATAGTTTGAACAATACGTCATTAAAATTTTACAACTGCAACTCAGAAACATGTCCGTACGTACAAGGTATACACACTTCCTAATAAGGAGAACCTTCGAGAAACCATGATATGAATAAAAAAAAATATCCGCGGAAACAATAATATTGTACCTTATGGAAAACACACCAATAGCAGCAGGAATGCAGTCTGGTTAAGCACACGTCTTGGGTTTAAACCCCGGCTCGCACCTCAGGGTTTTTCGAAATTTATGTGCGAATCATAATATTATGTTGTCTCCATTCTTTGAGAGTACAAAATAGAAGCAACAACACAATGTAAATGTCTCATCCAAAGACCTTTTCTTTCGTTTCGCGCTCCTATATCTATGGTCTCTATCATCAGTGCAAACGAGGTAATGTGCGGCCACTACCGTTATAACATCGTAATAAAAAGTATATTTCAGACTATAATGAATTGTACAAACCAAATAAAGAATTCAAGGACAATAACATTATTCTGACAGCTCGTTTCGTATGTGGCATGTGTTTCGTGAAGGCGCCAAAATGTCAAACGCGAATTCGGCGCCGCTAGGAACTCGCGCCGTAAATCTGTGGGGTCATGAGCTGAATCGTAAATCGTATTTTAGGAGCTACTAATTAAAAAGATTTATGGCCAGGGTTGACACCTTTAACTCTGTACTTTAGTAAACTACTACATAAGGTTTTAGTTTAATATAATGCACTTTTCATGGCTCCTTAGTAAATAAGTAGGTAGTAAAGATGATGATGTACTTACCTACCTACCACGAAAATAATATTATAGTTAATATTCCACCAGGGTTACATATAAAAAATTCCAAGAAACATAAGTTTTGGAAATTAAAACAAAAATGACAGCGTCATTTTTCCATATCACGACAAAAAATCCCCATGGCCAGTTTCCTAAGGTGTTTGATTGGAAATTCACACATCGTGACGTTTAAAAATATTTAGACAACTAGGACGTTTACACACGAACTAAAACTATTGACCGCTTCGTACTTTTGCACTCAAGTGATAATTCATCCGGCTCCCATAACTGTCCTTGAACCAATGAAGATCTCGGATCGTGTAGCCGAGAAGTCATCGACTAAAATAAATCAATGGGATGTACTCAGCGCTGACATTGGGTTCACTGTTAAGCATTTAAGTCACGGCTCGTTGTTACATAATACAATACATACAAAATATACCTATGTATAGACATAGGTAAGTAAGCATGTTAATCGCAGTCACATATTTCTGTCGCTGATCTCACAATGAATTTGAGGCGTTTCTTTATACTTTCTGTTATTTTATTTACTGCGCTGAAATTTGCAATGAATTAGAAAGGGGTTTTCTTTCCAAACGTTCCGAGCTCCGAAGACGAAATATAAAAATGTAATCACAAAAATATTTTACAAAAATTTAGGTAAGCATATTCTTAATTATAAGTTCCATTATTTAGATATTAAGTTGACATTGAGTACAGTTTGAATATTTCGTAATCAATCCAGTGTTAAGGTATAAGATCCTTGGTCGTATAGTCGTCGTATCCTTGATCCTTGGTCGTATATCAATAGGTTCAATGATAGATAGAATCTATCACCCAGAATAGGAAAGAGGGATACTAAAGATAGGTAGACCTATCTACTGAACCCGGTATTAATAAATCGATTTCAACTCTAAGCGATGATGTTGGAAAATGTGAGCTATTTATTAAAATATCCAATATTTTTGAGGTGTATCTTTCAACAACAGCACAGTTGTACACACTGAGATAGGTATATCAATTGTTGGTTATACCAATATTGATGTTAGACAAGGTTAGCACTCCCCCCTCCTTTGCTCCGCGAACAAATTCAGTTTTCATCAGAAACGAATATAAGTATACCTAATTGCATGCCAAACGCTTGACGATTTAGACGTGATGGGCAAACTTCCAATTGTTTGTGGCCATGCAAAAGCAATCTCTATGTAACTGCGTATTACATACAGCGACGATTATACACACCCTCAGATGAAAATAATAATTTAGACGGAGCGCGTAGAACGGAGTTGGTGAAGCCAGCGAAAGTAATACCAACGAACATCAATCGAGTTTCTTTTTTCAGATTTGCTTATAAATTTGTTAATACATTATTTTCTGACGCAAAATGTCGCAAATACATTTTTTTATAATTTTAATGTGATTACATGCGACTAGATCGAGAGAATATCTTAAAAAATAATCTGTATTGATGCAATTTGTTACTTCTGCAGGCTTCACGCACTACTACATGCTCCGTCTAAGTTATTATTTTCGTCTGAGTCACTACTAAACCGGACCTAAACTGGATCGTATTATAAGTTCACAAGTGTGCAATATCAGGAAAGTATTTAATGGCATTTAAAATGTTTTATGATTGTATTTTATAATAAGCCATATTAATGAAAATAATTATCTTTGAAAAATATGTTTAAAACACCTGGAAATAGTAAAGCCATCCTCTATTTTAACTGTATCTGGCTAGTGTTTAATATTTATACTGGCTATATGTATGTTCACATGCAAATATTTAAAAATAAACATTCGTATTAGCACAGAGTACTTTGGTATGTGCCGAACAAGTTTTTTTTTCAGTTTTTACTTTTTAATGGTTCAGCAATACAATCGGGTGGCTTGTGCTCTTGTGCCAAATACCAGTCTAGCCTATGTTTACATGGAAATACATTCAAATCGTATGCAACACCTGTAAGCCTGTATCGATTTCGCGAGAACGTGGCCGTGACTATCGATAAACATTTATACTTAGTGATTTATATATAAATGCAAATTTTTGCGTTAGTTTATTTGACAAATCGTATATGAGCTGCCGAATATAATTATATATATGGGAGAAAAGCTCTTTATCGAATGTTTAATGCCAAACCATTAATGTAGTATAGTAACTAATGAAAGGCAGATGTTAACGATAGGTATGTCATCAAATAAAAAACTTTAAGCGCCTGCCTGTATGTTTTCAATTTTTTTTTAGGTATTTTGAAAATTATTTAACTGGAAACAATCGTAAAAGATACATTATAATATAATTGGATATATGTTATGTAGAATAGATACAACCACGCATTTTGCAAACTGAAATCAACCTATAATCAATAGCAATGGGGATGGATTTGGTCTTCAGAAGTATGAGTGCGTCAATCCTTTCTGCATACAATACTTATCCAATTATGCAATAAAGAGGATTCAAAATTCCCCACTTTCAGATAAAGCTTACAAAAAATTGTCCACAAGTACCTAAAGTACAGTCGCAAACACACAAGCATCGCGTAAGTCAAACAAATTACCGTTTGCTCAAAAGATAAACCAAGCAATGTTCCTTCCCTACCTTAGTCCCGTTACACAGACTCTTTATCTCAAGTATTTTAAGACTACTAACCGCAGGTACCTGAAATTTACCAAGTAAAGGAACGGTGGTTTTGATATACCTGCTTTGGATCATTTTATAATCTAAGAAAATTACCAAAACGCAAAATTAAATATTCGTTATCCTTAATAGTTAATACACAGACTTGAAAATAATTAAGGAACAAAATCTTGAATGTAAAAATAAATTAGCAAATATTTTACATTGATCTGTCTTCTCGTTTCGAACACGTAAGACTCATACAAAGTAGTCGTTAAAAATATGAGTATTTACATAAGTCGAGACCAAATGACATACATTTTCAAGAACGGCAAAGATTTATGTGGGCTGTCTACGATTTGGATTGTAAAGCGAAGAATCTGGCTAAATCGACTCGAGGCCTCACTTGCTTAATGTTTACCTTATTACTTATTGCCGCCGACGCTTATATACCTACCTATATAGTTAAAACACCCACCACGCCACAACCGGCCAAGTTACGTGGTTATACGTTTCCTACCAAACACTGCCAAAGAAGGCTACATTACAATTTAACCGAGTTATAGAATGTAAGTAGAGACCCAAGCTCCGCGGTACTAATCGTAATGAATGGCGTACCTTCGTCGGTCCCGCTCACACGAGTGGAACAAAACGAGAGAAAAGAAAAGCTTTTTAAACATAATTGACCGGGACGCAGACCAATAACATTGAACAAAAGTCGGGATATTTATAAATTCCTTTGTTATGGAAAGAAATGTTAAATGGGAGGTGCAGCTTGGTACGTATTAAAAAGCTACGTATTCAAGTCCTCAATAATTTCTAGGAAAGATCATTTGTTTTTAATAACCATCTTAGAAATAATGTTCTGAGCCACATTAACGTCTTTGTTAAGAATCGAAAAGAGATGTTTAGATCTATTTACGGTATTTAAGAAGCATGACCGCATTGTCATCTGTAGTTCCTTGAAACGGGTCGTCGGAGACCAATGAAGCATAAATTGACGTAACTATTCAGTTTTAAATAATAAGTAGTTACAGGGATTTGTACCGAAGGATGATCAGAATATAAAATCAGCGTTTTGCGCTGTTATTCAAGAATCGAACTACTTATTCATATTTGTTCACCAAAGTCTTTTATAAAGCATTTGTAAATGGAACAAAATTGTATTACACTATTCATCTGAGTTGAACTCAGGGTTTTTCGACTCTGTACCAACTCAAAAGTCTGGGGTGTAGATGCAGGGCTGACTTTTATTCATAATAAGGGTTGTTGTACCCTTTTGTTTAAACAGTCTTATCTCGTTCTTCTTAGAAAGTATAAGGATCAAGATGTCTTGTATTATTAATGCTTCACTGTTTGAACAAAAAATTCCTCGGCGATAACACAGCTCGCATGCCTGATTATTAAACAGTGCGATCATTTCATCTGATATGAAACATTTGGTTCATCTTGTAACTGTATCTTCCAGTTCTCTTTCTGCTAATATTTCTAATTGAACTAAATAAGCGTTAGTCAGTTCTAGCTAGAGTCAAGGCCTATAGCCGATAGGCTAATGATAATTAAGGTTTCATTATCTGCGTCAACAACATGTTAGATGTAAATGTAGTCATCAAGGGAGACATGAGTATGTTGACATTTGAAAATTCTAGCTTTAACAACGATCAAGTTTTTTTATGAGGAAAATGGAACGAAAATTATTGGAATATTTGGAATAAGTGCAATATAGATTCATGAAATGAAAGGTTCTGAAACCTTCTACGCAAGGTTTAAGTATACTAAAAGGGATAAGGTTTTTTTTGACAGACGCAAAAAATCAGGTCTCCTACGGCGTGGGTTTGACGAAAGGTGATGATTCATCTTTGGAAATGTGGGCCGGCCGTTTTTTAACGAAGACTGGATCCGCTATATCAAAATACCATTCTCAGTACTCTTTGACGTCATAAATTTCATCATAAGACTTTCCGGCGCGCAATTTTCTTGCTGTCACGTTCCAATCCCGCTTATTACATTTGGATACTTATAGTTATGCACAATGGATCCAACCACCCGTACTTCTGCAAACTGAAACCAACCTACAACCATTTGAACTAGGGTTGCTTTTGGTCTGCAGAAGTATGTGTGGGTTGGTTCCATGCTGCAAAACTATATCTAAACTACTTCCAATTGGGTGATAACGTATTATAGACCGGATCCTAAAAGTGAAAATTTTCCTCGTAATAGCTCGATCGCTGTGGATGCATGTCTAACCTGCTCACGCGCAGGCTTCCGTTGCAGCACGGTTGCGACACGACTGACTCACAGGCAAATAGTATTTCGAAGGCCGTTAACATAAAGTAGAAAGGATGTAATTTTTCTTGAACATTACTCACAACGTGAGTTGATAGCATCACACGGATCACAGGAAACCGGTGTATGCTAGTGAAGAAGGACCGTGATTGTGGAAGTAATTGAGTGAGCAATGGACGTCATCCGGTTGATGGATGGCTGAATGTATGTAATATTAGAATTAAACGGGGACTGGGGACAAATCACAATCGAAAAAGAACAAAGACTCGTGAAATTTGTTCCATAGTAATGATAAATCTGTTAGGACAAAGGTAAACAAAACAATGTGGATTCAATATCCTAATGAATAACATAATTAAGTTAGACTAGGTATTCAGCGCGTCGGATTGATGGTTAAAGTACAACGGATCATGAATAATAAGAGGGCAATGAATTAAATTCCTGATTGTAAGTCTTTGTGGGTATCGGTAAAGAACATGTCGTCATCGGAAATAAATCAGCAATTGTGTACAAACACAAAAGCAAGCTATAAAAATGTGTAAAATAGTTAAACTATCTTTGAAATGTATCGAAACACTTAATGGTACTAATACTAAATGATGTCACCGTCGCGCTACGGTCGTCATGAACCCACATAGGCGTAACTTTGCACTGCGGTATTTATGCTAGTAATGATGGGTGCAAAATCAATTGAAATTTCCTATTTTTGGACTCAGAAGTGCAACCACAAGCACGTGCAAAGAAACAGAAGCACATAGGTATGGTACAATGTGAGGAAATGATGAATTAGTTTCACACTGAGCTCAAACGGATTACTCAAGCCTAGGACTTATTAACACAACTTAAGAACTTTCTAGAAACGTAACAAGTAATACATGAGGCACATAGGGTATGCTAAAGAGAATATTTCATTATATTCTTCAACTAAACGTAAATGTTAATGTAATTTGTCACGTGGCTATATCAGTTGCCGAGTGCATGAAGTGAAATAATTCTCATTTCACGCTTACGTCATGTTTTAATCTGCGGTGCGACTGCGTTTTTGCTCACGGTAAATATCTACTGACAAAAACGTTTCGATATTCATTTGGCAGTATTTAAACCGACAATGAAGACGCTGTGACGTATAGTAACAAAATTAGAACTCACAAAAACAACGTTGTTATTGATAAACAAATACTAAAATTGTGGTGGGTATCAAAACAGACGAAGAAAATATAAATGTATATTTTATCCCCAAAGGGGATGCACCAACTACTGTGCAGTCTACATTTCAGCGATGGTGATAACGGCCCCGATGTTATTCATCGCAAAACAGGACGTATAAAATAGAAGTTTCAACACTTTCTATAAACTTATCCTTGCAAAACTCCTACACGGATGAAATGTAAAACACTCGCAGCGGCATCCATCCAAGTAATTGCCTTAAAATGCAAATAAAACTATTTGGAAGCGGCGCGCTGTGTTGAATAAAGGTCCGCCGTCGTGAGTGAGGCTCGCAGAATGCGCGGTATGTTCTGTGTGTTTCTCAGAAAGACCGACCTACCATTAATGCCCTCGGGCAGCATTTTGCACCATTAGCTTTTTCACAAACTACACGACGTACCGCCACGGGCTCTCTTTAATACTTTTTCTATCATCAATCTTTAATAACACCTGCTTCCAATAAACATAAGAGATTCTTGTTTTAAATTTCATCTCCTTCTAGGTTCGCAATTCAATAAGGTCTTGATTGCGCAATTATTCCACAAGAACTATGCAATTGATCAAGTCGACTTCAACAGACTCCAAATACAGCGTTATTTCCAAGTATTGGCAAAAATTCCTTCTCAGGGGCGGATCGAGAATCGTTATTATGTCATATTCTGATAAATATCTCAATATCCGTAACAATAAATCAATTATGTAAACTGTTAATTGGTTTCCGTAATCAAATTTCTTAATAAGTTACCGAACAGTTTATACATATTATTTTCGGGAAATTGGAAACATGAAGGTCATTTCTGATTCTAGAACTTTACAAATCCTAATGAAATTGTACGAGCTAAGTAAAATAGCCATCTCCAATAACGTTGTTTAAAACTGAAACCTTTAAAGTTATCCGTTCTGATTATGAACTCCATCGAATATTAAGTCAATCTGGGGCGAAAAAGTAATTAAGATCGTATTTTATTATAATTTGATTCTTATTGCCTCTCATATATTTCACACTGTGAGCGCTAAGTTAACGGAATTATCATTAATATAACAAATGTATATAAGAGTGCTGAGACCAAGGCCAATATAAAAACTAACGGTGTATCGCTTCAAAGATTTTTCTGTTGGACATCGAAAACTGTTCGTTCACTGTCCAAGATCACATGATCGTGTTTTTGCCTCGCGTCGCGTCGCGTCACCACAGGCGCATAGCCTTGTCTTCATCCGCAACTGGTCTTAGATCAATTGTGCCGATCGATTGTTGCCATCCACAAATTACACTCGCTCATCCAACGTTCCTTTTGATAACAGCTCGTTTTAATGGAGGCAATTAGGTCAATCGTTTGGTGAATTACACGATTCGTTAGCTCTAAATTGTATGTATCCTAAGATGAGTTAACAAGCCGTGTCTTGCCTGGAAAATTATATCTAAAGATAGCACGGCAAATTCTACGTTCATCTATAGATACATAGTTCTCGGTTTATTCGAACATTTAAATTCCCCGGTTTTATTAATTGCGCCCAACATCAAAAGTAATTGCAGGAAACATTCATACAATTGTTATTGTAGAGTGGGATGGATATCGACCCGTTCAATACGTGAATGGAATCAATTCAAGGGAAGCTTTTGTAGAGCTTCGCCTTTTGTGGACTATTTTAAATGGATTCAATCTTAAGTAAATTCAAGTGGATGCCATGCAACTAATACACTGGTTTAAGGCTAAAGCTCTCATCTAGCCCGCGAAATTCAATTTTTTGAAGTTTTTGAAAAAAAATTCTCAATCTGAAAATATTAAAGGGCACATTTTGTAATGGGCGACAAAGAACGCATGCAATGCATTTATTAATATATCCAACTTACTCTAAAATCAAGAACGACAGATAACCAGAAAAACTGGCAATTTTTGTATATTTAGTGATTTACTAGACGTATCCACCGTGATAATATTTAGAGTAAAATAAATGTATTAATAAACGCACTGCATACTGTGTTTGTCGCCAATCACAAAATGTTGTCTTCAATGTTTTCAGATTTTGGATACACTATAAAAAAAAACTCGAAAATTTTGAATTACGCGGGCTAGACAAGCGCTACCACCTAAAGGTATAAGTAAGATAAGCATGGTAGAAATTAGTAATGTAAACTTTAAGAAAAATATGATACCATATGTACTTAGCTATTTGCGCAAAAGATTCTCATAAAGATGTTAAGATCGGACAGTTTCAAATATGGCATCAATTCGATAGAACAAGTAACAGCTATGGAAAATTTATCGCTTATTGAGAATATAATAGAACCGCTGCGCGCATTTGAATTTAAAATGCATAGCATACTAGGCACCCAGACGGGTTAAGACTTCCTCTGATGAATCATCTGGGTCACAAAGCCGTCGGTAAAAAAGAAAAGGCAACATTTAAATTTAATTAGGAGCTCCTTCCAAAGGTCTGAACCTATTCATAATGGATTTGATAATGGATTGTGGAGTAACGGTCAGCTCAGTTGGACAAGCAGTCAGTCACGTATCTCCCACCGAAGGCTACGTTTTGTTACGTTAACACTTGTAATATCAATATTTATGTCGTCAGTTTGGTCTACGTCTACAACATCATTCACATCACCAGTAATGTGCAGACATTTTGCAATAAATTTTATTAGTTCTTCGTTGCAATTTACTATGTTTCTTGCAAGCATGTTCACGGTGAGTCGTGAAAGGTCCCGGAATTTGATTAAACTGGTTTCTGATGCGATTGCTAAGTCTGAGCACGTTCATTGAAGTTTTTTACGTTAAGAAAGACGGAAGACGGGCGGTGAATTGAGAAGCTAAAATTTGTATTTGCAGTGAAAGCTTTGGCTCTGCAAATTTCTTCATAATTATGCAATATCAAGTACGTATGAGGCAGGTAAGTACCTATGTCTGTTTGTAATTGTATCCAGAATAATGTGTCCGCTTTCGCTTCAATACAGCAGCTCAACATGTTGGATAGGCATTGTTCATTGTTTAGACAATTAGCATGTCACTTTTATTATTGTTAGTAGGACATTGGCGCCACAAAATTTGATGTTATTTTTAACGTTAGGTATAATCATCTATTGAGGCTAATTGTAGATTGGCTTATCTAGTGATAATAGGCCGCTTTGTGACTACAAAGCAAATGATAGACGGCATAAGTATATGAAGACTCTTTGTCGTTACGTAGCAATAAAATTTTGTCAGTTGCTAAGACGTGACAATATAATAAATATTTACATGTAGCTTCATAGCAGTACCTACCATATAGCGAGATAAGGCACTCAAGGAGGATTACCTAATTTGTCAATAATTTAATGCGTCAACGCAAGTAACAGAGACAAACGTTCACTGGTTTCACAACACAAAGAAACTGTAGCCTTATTGTTTTCGAGAACTGTACCACGGAACAAAACACCACGGGATGCGAACAAAGTCACAGAAACACTGAACACAGTAAAACTGGCACGTGATTACCTAAAATTTACACATCATAGTACCTATGTAGGTACTTATATCGTGAACGCGGGGTGCGCAGGCGGCTGCGAAGGCAGCGCCGCTCGCCGCGCCTCGCCACCGAGCCTCCGACTCGACGCACACACCGCCCTCGGTAAATTCTTTGCATAAATAAACGAGAAAGCTCATCTACCCAGCCCCCGAAACTAACAATTTCTTAACACTCACTGCACATAATTAAACGCACTGCTTCCAGAACAACTTAAAACTAACATCCTTACCTTACACTGCGCAGTAATGATGTTCTAACACGATCGATGAAAGGAAACAAGCGAAAAGCAGGCACAGTCACGTTCGTGCGGATACGTTGAGAGTAATGGCGCCCCGCGCCGCCGGTTCGTTCGTTTGTCTTGTCTCTCGCAGACTAGGAAGGCAAGCCTTGTTTGCTCAGTGACGTGCTCCGGCTTTCCGACTCTTTCGTCGCTAAATGGTTCACCGTGTGATAGAAAGAGACGGCACCATTCGAATCGACGTCTTTTATACCTGTGGTGCAGCAACCTACATCACCGGTACGTCGAATAAATTGAACAATGTCAAGTCTGATATTGCTCGTTCGTATCGAAAATTATGCGATACATTTATTAAATGCACATTTTGAGTTCACGGCGAATATTTAGATTATTAACTGCTGCAAGTCAATGCAAAGTTACGTGACTTCGTTGGTCCAAATAACGTCAATCGTGTCAGAGTAAATTACTTACTCAGTTAGTAAATAACATCTTTTTATTGAAGCGAAATCTAAGCAAAAGAGTAACAAGAAATTGCTAGAATATTTTACTTAAAATCAGAGAAAGATGAAGGAAATAAACTCAAAAAGACAGAAATGTTAGCTGTAAGTTTTACCAGTGCTGCCACCTTACGGATTTTACGAAATATTTATTAGCCAACTAGATGCCCGATCGCTGTGACGTTTGGCCTACAGTCTACCCAAGTGGTTAAACTGCAGTTTTTATTGTAAACATATAGATGGCGCTTATTTTTTCGGAGTACCATTATCATATACATGAAGTATGTAGTACACTTTGATAAAAGAAGTAAGTACACAATATAAATCAATGATGCGATAATAAGCATGATAAAGAAGACGCGAGAAGGGAATATATACGGTTCGTTGCACTAATCGATATTTCAAAAACTTTATATCCCAAAATACTACTCCTTGACACGGGCCTTCCCTCAATCCAACGGGGATGCAGGATTGAGGTCAGGTCATAGATTTGACCTTATGGTTAAGGACCTTAAGGTCAAGCAATAGCAAAGACTAGAAAAAATACTGTATCTATGCATAGATATAATCTCTAGGGATGTATCATGACATGTTACTAAAAGAATTAAAGATCATTACGATAATATTGTGTTACTAAATGAAAATACAACAATAGAGAGTAGGTAAACAAATCGAAGCATAGGAGAAAACAATTAGAAAATTATAGGTATTTTACAGCCAGCCAGCCAAACAAACAAAGTAGGTAGGTAGGTAAGTACTTAAACGAAGTCGGAAAGTCATTGATGCAATGAATCTGTTTGATTGCGTCGCTGTTGCCGACATGTGTGAAGTTATGTTCGATGGTAAAGTAATAACAATTTATCAACGCGAGTGATTGGTCGTCGATGGTCGTGAAAGTCAAATCGATTAGTTAAGTAAGTATTTTGTTATTGAATGTACCACGGCTTAGTCGGTAGAAAGAAAGTCATGCTCATACCTATCTACTCATAACATCGTCTTCTCTGTTTTTGTATGTTCACTGATATATGATACTTATATTTTCATGTTTCCTGTGAGTGAATATGTACCATCAACAAAGTTGACGCTTGATCAATGTTTAACACTTTTCCCTTGCAGGCAGTAAGCATAGGATGCCTCGCCCATTATGTTGTTGTCCAATGAGACGAAAAGCGTCCGATGAGACAAAAGCCCTTTTTTAGAAAGACATTTATTTCGATGGTTTTTATGACCATGCTAGTCGCATGTGGCTGCTGGTCACTGCATACAAATTGCAACCTTAAGGTGATCAAGCGTCGAGTTCGTTGACTGTACCTAGTCAGGGAAACCGCTTATTCGATTGCGAACATATAAATAATTTTCTCGTTCCATTTTCCATATTAAGTTTAGGGAACGCACCCATACTACGTGACCCGTTCATAGGAACCCTCCCGGCTTCAAAGGTAGCTCTTAGGGCTAGCTTCAAATATGGCGCGCAGCATTCTTAGCATATTACTAGCTGAGCTCGCGACTTCGTCCGCGTGGAATTTAACTTAAAAAAAAGCCCGCTCCCGCGTTCTAAGTCCGCGCGACAGGACCCCTTTTTTAAAATTTTGTTTTTCTAAAATTAAATAGCCTAAGTTATCTGCCAGTGAAAGTCCCGTCAAAATCGGTCCAGTCGTTTCGGAGATTACCCGGAACAAACACACAGACAGACAGACAGACAGACAGACAGACGGACAGACAGACAGACAGACAGATAGACAGACAGACAAAAACATTTTAAATCGCGTTTTTGTTATAGGTGTCGTATGTACTTTCATATGCATTTAGTGAAAAGGTGTTATTTTGATATTACAAACAGACACTCCAATTTTATTTATTTATATAATATATATATATATATATATTAATATAATATTTAATACGAGTATTTATTATATACTAGCTGAGCCCGTGACTTCGCCAGCGTGGAATTTAACTTAACAATAAAGCTCGGTCCCGCGTTCTGAGCCCGCGCGACAGGACTATTTTTTTTAATTTTGTTTTTCTAAGCCTCAGTTGCTGTTTATAACATCAGCTATCTAACAGTGAAAGTCCCGTCAAAATCGGTCCAGCCGTTTCGGAGATACTCTTTGATTTCAAGTGTTTTTATTTTTTTACGCGGAACCCTAATTGTTTTTCTAAAATTAAAGTAGCCTAAGTTACCCGCTATAAGATCAGCTATCTGCCAGTGAAAGTCCCGTCGAAATCGGTCCAGCCGTTTCGGAGATTACCCGGAACAAACACACACACAGACAGACAGACAGACAAACAAAATTTTTTTAATTCGCGTTTTTGCTATAGGTATCGTATGTACTTTCATATGCATTTAGTGAAAAGGTGTTATTTTGATATTACAAACAGACACTCCAATTTTATTTATTTGTATAGATATATAGATACCTACTACGGGGTGTCACCAAGGGGGAGGGGGGTGGAGGAGGGTTACATTGTAAAAAATGGGTCACGTAGTACGGGTACGTTCCGTTAATGGAAATATTACGTTATTCCCTTTACCAATTAGTGCACTATAAAACCATTTCAGTGTAATTGGCAATAATAATATTGTAATTTGAATTTAAAGAAATGTCATAATGCATAGACCAGGGTATAGGTAATATGTATAGAACGGTCGTGAAAAATTAATTCTGGGCCGCAGAATACTTACACAGCCACTTTCGAACATACGGTAGTGTTTATATTATTCACTTGGAAGGCAATAAATTGGAAGGAAACGAGCGAGTCCATAGATCACGCGAGTTTACACAAACCGCTTGTATAAAATAGATTTCTGCACGATGCCACGGAGTAGTAAAACGAAAGCCTACATCGGAGAGGCAATGATACCAATTTTATCGACGTCAAATCTAGACTATATACTTACTTATAATTTATTTAAGTCTCGTTCATATACAATGAGGCGCTACAATGGCGACATTAATTTAACACACAGGTAGGGCTAGTGTTAAGTGCGAGTGCAAAAATAAGTGTAAGTGCGATGTCGCTCGAGGACAATAGAAAATTTTTACTTATCCCTTTCTTGCAATTCCCGTGCAAGCGTCAAGTGTCTAATTCTAATAGTATTTCTTTTTCGTTTTAATTCATTGATGAAATGTTATAATCCATGACCTTGGCAGATGACCTCTGCGCTACAGTTTTTTACGTACAGGCTGCTCCAAAATGTTATTACAGAAAATTGTGAATAATTCAATAAATAAAATTGGAGTGTCTGTTTGTATGTTTGTTCCGGGTAATCTCCGTAACGGCTGGATCGATTTTGACGGGACTTTCACTGGCAAATAGCGGATGATATATATTATAATGAGTAACTTAGGCTACTTTTATTTTAAAAAACCAAAAAAACCATTCGGTCCTGTCACGCGGGTTCAGAACGCGGGAGCGGGAGCGGTTAAGTTAAATTCCACGCGGACGAAATCGCGGGCTCAGCTAGTGTTTAATAAGATTTAAATATCTCAAAAATCTGAAAATACGAATCCTAATACGTGTGTTAATTTAATGTCGTCGTTAAGGCGCCACGCTGTATGCGAGGGAGGGCGGTTGGGCATTTGGCTCCGTCACTCATCATACGCCGGTCTTCTGTGGGAGGATGGTATTATAATAATTATAATAATTTTAGCCCTTTTGACGTCCCACTCCTGGGCACGGGCCTCCCCTCAACACGAGGGGGATTCAGGCCATAATCCACCACGCTGGCCCAGTGCGGGTTGGCGGATTACACATGTCTTTCGAAAATTGGTTAAATCTTCTAAGACATGCAGGTTTCCTCACGATGTTTTCCTTCACCGTAAGCAAGTGATAATCATATAGAAATTATGATTCGCACATAGATTTCGAAAAATCCAGAGGTTCGAGCCGGGGTTTGAACCTGAGACCTGGTAGCTCGCAAGACGTGTGCTTAACCAATCGGCTATCACTGCTGTTGGTATTACCCCAGTCGTATCTATATAATAACTCTGTAATCAATTAGCTACAGTTTGTAGAGCCAAACTACCGTTACACGTACACGTACAACGAGATATAATGTAGATAGAGATTTTGTTCAGATTATTCCGTATACTAGGTGAAACAGAAAGGGTATACATTTTTTTTTCATCTTTACTTTGTAAATCTAAAACTATCGGCTTTGTGGGACAATTGAAGTACTAAATGTTTTGTAGACTTATGAAATCTGTAAACAGCTGTATCCCTGTAACACCTTCTGTTTTTCAAGTTTCCTCCAAAGCTGATAGTTGTAGAACGACAAAGTTAAATTTGAAAAAAAAGTATACCCTTTCTGTTTCAACCTGTAGATAGTTACTTTCAAAATACGTTACTCATGATTAAATCAGATTTTATGCCTTGAAATAAAACTATTTTACGGATTTTATCGCGTTTATTAACTTTATGATCCCGACGTTTCGTTAAGCAAACAATACAGATTTTATGCCGTCAGTGCTTATATATCGTACTAAATTAGGTATTAAATTGTTGGTAAGTGTTAAAATTAAAACGACACGTCACCTGAAAACTGGATGACATTGCAGGGTTGTTGAAAAATATTTCATTAGCTGTCATAGTATCAAGGTTTTGAAAGGATCCGAACTGAACGGTAATGTCAACTCAAAGGTCTGATGCATGTGTAGTGACGGCCTTAGCCTTACGAAAGACCTTATGATGATGAAAGGAGACACTTTTTTCGTGATGACGTCGAATTACATGCACATTCCTCTTCGGATAAAAGCCATAACCTTTCAGAATGACCTTGTAGTAAGAATTCTATTGAAATCCTTATATATTGCAACATGTCGGGCTAGCGAACGGCTTATTTCCGTCTAGTTAACCATACTAAATTAGTGAAGAAATTATTTCTAAACTACGCTCAACTAGAAGCGATGGGAGAAAGAAAATATTATATGTTTTTTTTATTTTATTTTAATTTCGCATTCATTCATTTTCAGCTAACAATACGGTTTTCGACACAGAATGAGCCACGAGCATATAAAATATATATAATATAATACATAAACATAGTTATTTAAAAATTAATTGTGTCACTGTGATCGCCCCGATTAAATTTTACCCATAGTATTATCAAAGCTCAGAATTGTGTTAGTCTGGCGATATTTAATAAGTAATTATTGCTTTAGTAGTGTATACATATGATTATCCGCTTCCCAGCTTCGTAGCTCTCGGTACGTTAAGCTTCAAAGCGAGCCGCTAGCTTTCACCGCCGATACCGCGCTTATTATTTCGCCCGTAGCCGCCGACCTGTCACGATATTGTACCGCCAATGGTTTAATTAACCGAGCCGGCTTAGGCTCGCATTTATGCTCGTTTTTTGCTTAGTTATTGTTTTCTCGGGCTGGAGACGTTGATTGAAAGTGATGAGTTGATCATTGGAAGTAAGTGTGGCACTCATAGCCAGTTGTAATCACTGATTGGTGATTGATCGTGGTTAGGCAACGTTTGACAGAATCCGTAAGAGATGGGTGACCATTTGTGGCAATTTGAACTTTAGCGTCTTCTCGCCTCAGAGAGCACTTGAAGCTGTCAGTCCTGTGTCTGAACTCAGATTCCTTTTCCATTGGACTATGAGAGTCAGGGAAGAGAGCGTTCACCTGTGCTTGCGCAGACACTTGTGCACTATAATAGCTTCTGCGTAATTAGCTAGTCTTCATAGTGGTCGAAGTAGCAAGATGCCGCCCGAGCCGCTTAGGGCACAAAACCTAATAATAATAATAGTCTTCATAGAGATTGGTCGCTGTGAACTAAATTCAGCCAGGAGTAGGGTTACCAGATGTAAAAATCAAAAGACCGGAGAAAAGGCCTGATTACCATGGAAAAGTCCTGAGATTTTATACAGTTTGAGAATTTTCTCTCAAAAACGTATTAGGTATTATCGTTTTATACACTGCGGATCTAGCTCACGCGTTACTTAGATAAATAAGTATTGATTTTAACTGTTTAATTGTTACCAAAAGAAGATTATTTTAGTTGGTTTAACTTTGAATTAAAAAAATCTTTAAAATGTAACCTGTATTTTATTGAAAATCCTGAGATTTCACGAGGTTTGCAAAATCCGGCCGCAATCCTGAGAAAATTCGAAAATTCCTGTAATCTCAGGACAAATCCTGAGATATGGTAACCCTAGCCAGGAGGAGTATTAATTGGAAAATTGGTAGTAACACCTCAAGTATCACACGTATCATAATAGTTTTACACGATCTTCTGACACGCACCCACTTCTATGCTCCGTTACTAAGCAACGTTTGTACTACCTATGGATAGCATCCGTGCAATGCACTGGGGACAATCCAAGATACACCCATAACAGGCCAGATTATGTAAGGGTCAATTTCCAAATCATCCGCTATTTGTCGTGTGATATTGACGATAACGCGAGGGAACCTTTTGATTGCGAAACATTAGGTAGGTATAGCAAAAATGAAATCATAGATTGTCGACAATGTCGACCACCGGAAATAAAATTCGAAATTAATATTAATAATTACTTATCATAAAACAAGTTCCAACGAAAGCGCATCGAATTCCAATGCAAATATTTAAATTTCTAGATACTATTTTGATCGAACAATTTAGTGTTATTAGAGGTGATTTTGGCCCCGTACAGTGGCGATTAGCCCAGTTGTGTACGGGTTCTCAAATCGCGTCCACAGCGTCTAACTATAAGCGGTCATTACGCATACATCACTCATTACTTTGGGCGTGTTAACTCGCACGCTAATCATGTGCCGTTATGAATTCGAAAGTTATTGATAATGCTTGTTTGTGCTTTTTAGTGGTATTTATATTTGTAAGCTATTATCACGGGTCTTTAGTGGGCTTCCCACGTAGCAAAGCTTTCTTTTAACCTGCGGCAGGTTTGTGCAAAGCTTCAACCGACATCCGCGGGAATTGCGCATGAATTATCCGCACTCTTTTCACAGTGTGCCCAGTTCTACCACTACTACCTAAAATAAAGATTAAGTTGCTCAGGCAAAATACCGCGGTTTTTCCCCAGCAATGCGTTAGAAATATGAGGATTTATTCAATAAATGTGCCCAATGAAAAACGGAATTAAGGTTAGCTTAGGTTATACTTTACCAAAGATTTCTAGCACTACGGATAATTCCCGCGAATTTGCCGCGACAGCTGGTTGGAGCCAATTGTAAATCTATATCTGTGGAGCCAATACAGTCTCTTGTACCTGGGAAGTGAGTTTGTGCAAGATCTCTCTAGTATATCGTTACTTCCCGTTCCAATGGCATTTCCGACATATTCGCGAAATATTGTGTAAGAACTCAGAATCACGGAACCTTAAGGCTGTGACCGCACGTAAGGCGTTTGCAATGCAACAGCGATTTCGTTTTAACAAACCCCTACACACACATGGCGGTCGCAGCTTAACATACCGAACATTTGTTTATAATTCGTCGACACATTGCAATAGTTTTACCTTACCGTTGCGGATTACCACTTAGTAGATTCCTTTGAGTCTAATCTCAAAATCTCCTGAGTAGTGATCCACGAATCTTTTATAACATCGATTGGATCTACAAATCTACGCAACAATTTAATTTAGTCTGAACTCAATATTTTTTACCGTAAAACAAAAATAATACTGAAGATTTTTAAGGCTGTAACAGCGAGTGTGCCAAGAATTTATGAACCTGAAAATTTAAAAGACATCATATTATATTTGAATTAAAACAATGTTTAGTATATAAAAAATAATTATTTTTTCTCTATAACAATTGATATTAATTTAACAGGTACCTATTTTGTAATACCATTGTTGCCGCTAGTCTGAAACGATTCATATCTGCAAATCTCGAATTTGTAATACAAGTCTAAAGGCATTTTATTTTAACGATACTCAAAATGTACTCTATGTGAATTTAGGTATTTGTTGAGTCATCCACTCACCAGGACGACAGATGCGGGGGCCCAAGAGGAGTGGGACGCAGGCAGCGACCGGTCGAAGACGGCCGCCCGCGCCATATAAGGCAGTCAGCTGTTACGAGCCTGGACGTAAACACGCGCTCGCGCATATCAATTTAAATTACCATTTTATATTTTCTTATCTAACCGTAGACGCGACTACAATTGTTACAATCTCCTTGCACTCATTATAATTTATAGTATACAGTCCACTAGTTTTATTACCGCTCCAGCAACAAGCCATCGAAGCCCCATCATTGGTCCATCACCCGTTATTTTTTGAACGGCGACAAACGGAGCTACAAGGTGCCTTGCTAAGGATTTTAGTCGTCTTCATCTGTGTTCGTCGACATTTTCTTCACGTCGTGCATTGGAGGTCAAGAAAGTCAGCACGGTTTCAAAATAACCGTCTTTGCCGAATTTTTTTTCTCATCCAAAACCACAAGAAGAGGCGATCTACAGGACTACGGATACCTAAAGAACAGCATAACAACGGATTTTTCGAAGCTCAAGTTTGGAGGCGAATACACAAATCTTCAGTTGTGTTCGTGCATCGAGAACCTCAAAAGACGAAACTCGACGTCACAGCTGTTGTCATCAGTGGTTTGCTTGCACCAAAAACAGTGAGATCGATCCATTTCCTATACTTATTCTTTATTTCATATCCACTACATTCTAATAATCAGTCATATACACATTTGGTTTCCATTTTTGCAATTTCATTTGAATAAAATTGCAAATCATCACGGGTTAACCTCACATTTGTTTTATACTGTTTTCATCTCTTCATATTATGTTAATTAGTTAGCCAGTTTACCAATATTTTTTGCGATCACTTTTAAACGCTTTTATTTCTCATATGCATTCACTCAAATCAGTTACAACCAAATACGCTGCCAACTTTTTCGCAAAGCGCAACGCCTAGCTTATTTGAATAGCAATTACACGATTCGTAGTAAGGTGGCAATAAGTTTATCGGGCGCATAGCTATCTTTGCTCGCTTCATTTTTGCACTGTTTTTGTTCACATTAGCGCATTTTCTTGATTCCTTAAAATATCAATATGGCTGATGTTAAAGCTTTAATTAAAAAGCGAGCTTCAATCAAGGCCAAGCTTACGCAATTTTCATCTTATATAAAAATGTCAAAATCTTGTGAAAAGTTGAGCGAATTGCAATTCATTGAAGTCGAGTACAGGCTTAATACGTTCGAAGGCTTATACGAAAAATATGATCAATTACAGAACGACTTGGAAGCAATGGTGGACGACCCCAGCGAGCAATATGCAGAACGCGAAGAATTTGAAAAGCTATACTACGGCTTAGTAGCTGCTGCGCGTCAGCTGATCAGCAGCGCTCGCGGACAGCCTACGGTGGACGCCGCGTCTGGGGTGGATACATGTTCTAATCACACACACAAGCATAACCTAAACACAGTTCGATTACCTAAAATTGATTTGCCAACATTTTCAGGAAGCTATCATGATTGGCTAGAGTTTAGGGACACATTTAAATCTATTATACACAGCAACGATAACTTAGATAAAATCAATAAATTGCATTATCTTCGCGCTTCCCTGAAGGGTAGTGCTTCTCTTGTCATAGATAACCTTGACTTCAAATCGGTTAACTACGACGCTGCCTGGAAGTTACTCTGTGAGAGGTATGACAATAAGAGATTGCTTGTCAACAACCATGTGCAGGCTCTCTTTAATATTCAACCTATCAACAAAGAGTCAAGTAAGTCATTACGTCATGTCATCGATACCACTAATAAGAACCTTAGGGCTTTGGCAACTCTTGATCAACCAGTCCAACACTGGGATACACTTGTGATTTATATCATGTCTATTAAGTTAGATCAGATAACTAATCGTGAATGGGAAGAACATAGGAACTCTTTGTCTGAACCTCCAACATTAAGTGTTTTTATTACATTTCTTAGCAATAGAGCTGACTTATTAGAGACACTAGAGGAATCTAAGTCTGTAAAAGAAGACAAGAGTAAATTTAATAAGAGTTTTGTGGCACAAACTGAAAATAAAACTAAAAGGTTAGCATGCCCTATGTGTCATCAAGATCACTTCGTATTTGCCTGCGATATGTTCAAAAATCTTCCAGTGCAAGTTCGCATCAAAAAGGTTCATGGTTTCAACGTCTGTCTCAACTGTCTTCGTCCAGGTCACGAAGTTGTGAAATGTAAACTAGGACATTGCAAGTATTGTCGTGAGAAACACAACACGTTGTTGCATGTTGATAGTGACACAGACTTTTCCAACACACAAAACATCGCACTGTCAATAAATCACTGCACTACATCTAAGGTCATTTTACTGTCCACAGCGCTCGTGCAGGTGATGGACTCTCAAGGCAACTGTCACACTGCGCGAGTCTTGCTGGATAATGGGAGTACAGCAAACTTCGTTTCTGAGGAGTTTGTACGTAACCTTCGCATGCCTACCTACACTGCCAAATCTAAGGTAATAGGTATCAATCATCTTTCTTCTCATTGTTCGCAAGGCTGTTCAATCAAATTTAAATCCTTCAATAGTGATTATGAGGTCAACATTGAATGCTTCGTCTTGTCAAAGGTATCTTCATCGACTCCAAATTCTCTTGTTGATGCTAGCAACATTCGTATACCCGATAATGTTCGTCTTGCCGACCCTACATATAATATTCCGTCTGCGATCGACATACTTGTCGGCGCGGAAGTATTTTGGGACATTATAGGCGCGAATAGTATCACATTAGGGAAAAATATGCCCGCCTTACACGAGTCAAAACTTGGTTGGCTTATTTCGGGTGTCATCTACCAAAGAAATTCATCACATCATTTATGTATGCACGCTGACAGTGTACAGTCGGATCTCACTCGTTTTTGGGAGTTAGACTCAATAGCTTCAGAACATAAATTTACTGCTGAAGAGCGAGCGTGTGAGCAACTTTTCATAAATACCACTTTCCGCAATCCAGATGGACGGTTCGTGGTAAACATTCCTCTTAAAGAATCACCCAACGTACTGGGCGACTCATACACGATGGCTAAACAGAGATTTCTTTCTCTTGAGCGACGCTTAGCTAGGGACCCCCACTTCAAAAAACTCTATGTTGACTTCATGAATGACTATATAGAGTTGGGTCATATGTCTGATTGTAGTCATACAGCACTCGGTTCTTCTACACCTTCACATTTTTTGCCGCATCACGGCGTTTTTAAAGAGTCAAGCTCTACGACCAAATTGCGTGTCGTTTTTGATGCTTCAGCCACTACGTCATCAGGCAAGTCATTAAACGACATCCAAATGGTTGGTGCTACTCTACAAGACGACCTATTATCCATCTTGCTTCGGTTCCGTCAGCATAAAGTGGTCGTTAGCGCGGACATCGAAAAAATGTACCGACAAACAATTGTTAGTGATGTACATCGGCCTTTACAAAAAATACTTTGGAGAGCAGATCCGAGCCATCGCCTTAAAACATACACACTGAATACAGTGACCTACGGGACGGCATCGGCACCTTTCCTAGCCACTCGATGTCTAATTCAATTGTCTGAAGAGTGTTCTGATGCCTCGATAAAGCACACTATAGCACACGACTTCTATGTCGACGATTATTTGTCGGGTGATTCATCTGTTTCAGAGACGGTGAATAAGTGTCGTGCCGTCGTTGCTGTTCTTCAATCAGCGAGATACAATCTACGGAAATGGCAATCCAACTCACGAGAGGTGCTTCAAGCGCTTTGCGGTGATCATGCTGTTTCTGACTTTGTAGACTTAAGCGATAAGGAAATGTCTTAAACGCTAGGTCTTAACTGGAGATGTCACACTGATACATTTTCCTTTTCCATAAACATACCTTCCATCGTCAAAGCCACTAAACGTCAAATCTTGTCGACCATAGCGCAGATTTTTGATCCTATAGGCCTAGTCGTTCCTTGCATTGTGGAAGCTAAAATCATCATGCAGCAGCTTTGGCTTGCTAAATGCTCATGGGATGAGCCTGTTCCTGAAAAAATTCAACACACTTGGGGTGCCTTTCAAACTACGCTACCTCTTCTTAATGAATTTAACATTCCCCGGTGGATAACATGCGAGTCACCATCTTCGTTGGAATTGCATGTGTTCACTGACGCTTCCGAAAGAGCCTACGGCTCATGTATTTATGTTCGCAGTATGGCGGCGGACGGACAAGTTATCGTGCATCTTCTCACCGCCAAAAGCAAAGTGGCTCCCATAAAGCCGACAACTATCCCTCGACTCGAACTCTGCGCTGCTTTGCTTGGTACTCGTCTTTACCTTAAGGTGCGTCACTCGCTCACTGTACCTATCGACGGGGTAACGTTTTGGTGTGACTCCACCATCGTCTTGGGTTGGTTATCTACTTCACCAACACAACTTAAGACATTTGTTCGTCATCGTGTGTCCGAAATTCAGGATTCTGTGGGGGGAAGTACGTGGCGCTACGTTCCGTCATCTGAAAACCCCGCAGACCTCGCTTCGCGTGGACTCAGAGCGGACAAACTATTGTCTTCCTCGTTATGGTGGTCAGGACCGCAATTTCTTTGTAAAGATTCAGCTTTATGGCCTCTATTTCCTGAATCTCGTCATGAATCCTTACCAGAAACGGTCACTGTCTATCATGCGGATATTTCACAACATATTGACAATCCCATTTCATTATTATGCACTAAAATTTCTAATTTCAATAAACTACAGCGCGTGATAGCATATATCCTGCGATTTGTAAACAAGTGCAGAAAACAATCTCACGAGGCGGGTACACTCACAAATATAGAGTTGACCACTTCTCTTAACTTACTATTGAAACTCAGCCAGCGAGAATCGTTTCCTGAGGAATATCAAGCGTTAATGTCAGGAAAACCATTGCCAGTCAAAAATAAACTTATATCCTTATCACCGTTCTTAGACACGTCCTCTCACTTAATACGTGTAGGTGGAAGGTTGAGCAATTCATTTTATGATTACAACGTAAAACATCCCATTATCTTAGCTAGTTCTCACATAATTTGCAAATTAATATTCAACATGTATCATCTACAACTGATGCATGCTGGCCCTCAGCTCTTACTCGCTACGATTCGTCATAACTACTATCCCATCGGCGGTAGAAACTTAGCTAAACGGGTCTCACAACAGTGTGTGAGATGTTGTAGGATCAAGGCTCACACTGTCCAACCTATAATGGGTAACCTCCCAGAGCAGCGTCTACACTTAGAGTTTCCCTTCTTAGATACAGGGGTGGACTATGCTGGCCCTATCATGATAGCTGACCGCAAAGGTAGAGGGTGTAGACTCATTAAATGTTTTATTTGTGTCTTTGTGTGCTTAGCTACACGAGCTATTCACCTCGAACTCGTGTCGGACCTTACAAAGGAAGCTTTCATAGCTGCAATGCAACGCTTTATTGCTCGACGGGGGAAACCCCGTAACATGTTCTCCGACAATGGCACTACATTCGTCGGTGCCTTTAATGAATTGGCTAGCTTGCTCTCGCAAGATTTTGATTTTAGCCAAATTGATTCCGGGATCAACTTTTCGTTTATTCCTGCATACACTCCACATTTTGGTGGCTTATGGGAATCTGCAGTAAAGTCAACCAAACACCATCTAAGGCGCGTTTTGGGCTTAACAAACCTTACATTTGAAGAGATGGCTACATGTTTGATCCAAGTGGAGGCCATCCTAAATTCAAGGCCTTTGACGCCTCTATCCAACGATCCTTTAGACCTTACTCCACTGACCCCGGCCCACTTCCTAATTGGACGTTCACTCGTTATGCTGCCACATCCACAGATCCAGAACCTCAACGTCACCAGCCTACAACGGTTTCGCCGCATAGAATACCTCAAACAACATTTTTGGAGTCGTTTTACTCATGAATATGTTCTATGGCTTCAGGAACGAACCAAATGGTGCCGCTCTGCAGGTGAACTCAAGACGGGAACACTCGTCGTCGTCAAGGACAAAGGCTCACCTCCCTTGATGTGGCTCCTTGGACGCATCACCCAAGTGTTACCCGGCAGAGATGGGGTCGCGAGGGTCGCAGACATCCGTACACGCAAGGGTGTCATTCGGCGAGCCTTTAACACAATCTGCCCTCTTCCAGTCACTGCTGTTGAAGACACTTCAACCGGGGGAGCATGTTGAGTCATCCACTCACCAGGACGACAGATGCGGGGGACCAAGAGGAGTGGGACGCAGGCAGCGGGCGACCGGTCGAAGACGGCCGCCCGCGCCATATAAGGCGGTCAGCTGTTACGAGCCTGGACGTAAACACGCGCTCGCGCATATCAATTTAATTTACCATTTTATGTTTTTTATCTAACCGTAGACGCGACTACAATTGTTTCAATCTCCTTGCATTATAATTTATAGTATACAGTCCACTAGTTTTATTACCGCTCCAGCAACAAGCCATCGAAGCCCAAACAGTATTTCCTTTTGTTGTACTTATGTACATATAAATTATTAAATAAACTTAAATATTCACTTTGGTGTAGGAGAGTAGATACTTATAATTATATTATGGAGAAAGCTATGGCAAGTAACCTTTCAGGGCCCAGTCGATATTTCATTACTTAAATGAGTGATATTATAAGTTCGAGATTACTGGAATCAATACGCGTAGGTACTTAACTGAACCTATGTCGCTTGGTTTTTTTGTAAAATGTTTTAAAAGACCCAAATAATTCTTTGGCGTTCGGATAAAATAAATTGAATTAAAAGTAGATCTCAATTCCAACCTTTTTTATAAATGCTAGTATTTCTATACAAGATTTATATGAAGGATTTTTTTGAATTTGTATATGTCGCAGTCAACTGGCTTAATTCGCCGTTCAATTAATAGCCTAGGCACTTTACTAAACAATTTACTAAACATTCAGAAGATGGGCCGACGACATCAAAGATATAGCTGGACACCAATGGCACACCATAGCAAAAGACAGACAAAAATGGACCGAAAAGGAGGAGGCCTTTACCCTCAAGGGGGGTTCTCAATAATGCATGCATTAAAATGATATAAACAATAATTAATTTACAGTTATATCCTTTTATATATAGGTATAATATTAACAATTGAAAAATACTTATAAATATGCATGTTAATCTTACGTAAATCAATTTTATATTATTATTATTATTTTTTCTAAATGTTTTTTGTAAGAAATTGGGAAATAATAAAAGGCTTTTTTATTTTATTTTATTTATTTTTACTTTACTAAACAGCGCCGTTCAACTAGCGGCCTAAATGATATTCAGCCGTATCGTCTGTTACGATATTTAATAAATCTGCTGGCTAATTCTTAGGCAACTGGTTGACATTTAAGTACCACAAAACTTTTTCAAAATACTACCCAAGCAGAGCGACCCGGATGGGTTTAGGTTAGGGTTATTTTTTATGACCCCACAGAAATCCTACCCGGCAAGTAGATTCGGTGGATCTAAACAATTTCGTAAAATACTTAAGTACCTAATAAAATTATTCCATCAAAGTTGTTTTTTGCCGACACCATATTGACAGTTTGGTGAGTTTCGGCGCTAGGTGGCCGAAAGTAAAACTAAATTGAAATAAACAGGCTAGGCAAGTAATTAAACGGCTAGGCAAGTAATTAAACGTCATCGATCCAAGTCATTTGCCTAGCTGTTTGATCAAATGGCTGAATATCATTCAGGCCACAAGTTGAACGGCGCTGTTTAGTAAAGTGCCTAGGCTGTTAATGGAACGGCGAATTAAGCTAGTTGGCTGGAAGTTTACTAAATCCTGTAACGCAGAAAATATGATACTGGCGTATAGTGTCTTCACTTATAGTCTTCTATACATCAGCTTCCGTATATAGTATACTTAAATTATGATTGCGGACTATTGACACATCTGTGTTCCCGGGTGTAAGTATGTACGAACTTACTAAGTATATTATTAAATTTATTACGTCTGTCGAAACCCCGAAGAAAATGGTAGGTACCTAGAATGGCGGCTTGCATGGGAAAATCAAATGTGTGTTTATTTACAGAGTTATTGTTGCATTTTAAAGACTTGTTTGCAGATTTCTACGCATAGGTAGGTAGGTGCTTGTTAACTTTAAAAGGGTATGGGTATATTAACATCTCATTTGTCAAAATAAACAACTTTCAACGCACATTTTTGGCGGGTTGTTTATTTCTTGCTCCATATTCAGAGAAAAGAAGTGTAAGTAACATTTGGATACATAAAAAGTTAAATCTTTTAAGCAGCTTGTTAGTTCCACATAAACCCAGTTGAGCGTGCGAGAGTTTAAATTTTAAACGGGTGCGAAAGTTTTATTTCAGTCTGCAAAGTAAAAAAACTTTCATATCATCTTGATTCCCAAGGTATCTCTGTTACTGCCTGACCCAAGAGTTATTACACGTTCTTTCCGAATGTACATTGTGATTGTACACACCTAATAACGCCATATAGAACCAAACGTCACAGTCACATAACACTAAAGCTCCATAACCCTTTACTTGCACTGACGCATTAGTTTCAGAGATGTTTCTGTAGTACCGTTCAGATCCATATGAGACGCGGTCAGGTGTAAGTCAGGGAAGTACGCTGGGGCCGACTCAGTTTTTAATCATGATAAACGACTTGCCTGATGTTGTCAAGACGGCGCGGTGCCTTTTGTTTGCTGATGACCTGAAATTGTTCTTGGGTGTAGACAGCGTGGAAGACTGTGATGCGTTGCAACGGGACATAGACTGTGTAGTGGATTGGAGCACGCAAAATCTTCTCGAATTTAACGCGTCTAAGTGCAAAGTCATAACGCTGACTCGCTCTCAGTCCCCGCATAGTTATAATTATGAGATAAATGGGACTCAGTTGTCGCGAGTCATCGAAGTCCGTGATCTGGGTTTAAATGTTGACTCCAAACTGTCTTTTAATTATCATATTAGCGCGATATGTAAGCAAGCCTATAAATCACTTGGCTTTGTGATGAGACAGACGGCTCGGTTTACAGACAAAAATGCGATTCTAGTTTTATATTACGCGTTTGTCCGGAGCAAGCTGGAGTATAACGCTGCAGTCTGGGACCCACATGAGGCAAAATATAAATTGTTAATTGAACGGGTACAACGAAAGTTTTTAAGGTATCTTTATAAAGAAATGTATGGGTATTATCCTTATTTATATCCTTCTATGTTCGTCTTGGGTATGGTGGGTGCTGATACTCTCGAGTTAAGGCGCAAGTGTACACTGATAGTTCACTTTTATCGGCTTCTTAATAGTAAGATTGACAATCCAGAGGCTTTGTCGCATTGTGGCCTGTCCGCACCGAATCAGTATACGTGATTGCGTGCGCGCCGTCTGTTGGCGGCACCTACAGTCAGAACATGTACCGCACAATATGCTCCTACAAGTCAAGCCATCTCTTTACTCAACACTCTGATTGCTCAGCAGCCTAGTGTCGATATATTTCATACTAGACTAGGGGAATTAATACGTTGTTTTAAACAATTCTATGCCAATTTAAATAATATCCTGTAAATTTTATAATTATTATGTTTTGGCCAATTTTAATTAATGTATTAGATTTTATTTTTATTTATACTGAATGGATTTTAAAATGCAATTTATAATTTTATTTTACTTGTAACATGACTCTCAGCACGTTTTGGGAAACTGTGAGTGCTGGAGTACTAAATAAATAAATAAATAAATCTATTTTTAACCGACTTCAAAAAAGGAGGTTCTATGTTCTGGGCATTTTTTATGTATGTTCACCGATTACTCCGACAATTGTGGATAGATTGCGAAGTAGGTGTCAATCTTTATACTAAGTTTGGACTACTTTTTAGTCCAAGTCAAATAAATTACAGTTATTTCTAGCTTTTAGTGCAATCAGGCATGTTGAAGTCGGTTTAATTTTTTAATAAAAATATGTTACACATAATAAAATAATGCATAATGACAGTACAAATCGGTGTTTTTCGTCAGTGCAAACGCGGTGTATCTGTACTAATATATCTTTTACAATGTCAAATGTTCCTACGCTGCAGTTAAAACTTTTTTTTTATATGACTATAGTATATAGTATTTAACGTAACAAAAATTTCGGGATTATCGGGATAAAAAGTATCCTATATGTTAATCCCGGTTATAAACTATCTGTGTTCCAAATTTCATTCAAATCCGTTCAGTAGTTTTTGCGTGAAGGAGTAACAAACATACATACATACATACATACATACATACATACATATATCCACACTCACAAACTTTCACATTTATAATATTAGTAGGATATGTTGTTGGCCAGAGTGGCCATAACAACTTCACCCGGACAGAGGGCGAGCGCAAGTGCGCTCCAGCCAGAGGGGCAGGGGGGCAGCTAGCTCAAGGGCGCCATAAGGGACACGACCTCGGCTTGGGCCGCTGCCAGGAGAGGTGGCGAGGGTAAATCTACCATAGAAGCGGGGGTTCGTCGACCTCGCTGGCGAGGTCGGTGTCTGGTGGGGAGTGTGCGTGTGTCGTTCTCCTCGACATCTGAGTTTAGGAAAGCGGTGAGTGGGTCGGGGGGTCCAGCGACACATGCCGCGGCCTGCGGCGGCGTGCATCTGGCGCGTGTGTAGGTGCATAATCGGCGGCGGCGACGATTAAGGCATTGGTGTGTTCAGAAGCCTTCTTGTAAATGCGTTCGGACGCTATTTTGAAGTGCTTCTGGCTAGAATCGAGTGCAGTTAAAACATTTAACAAAAGTTTTGTTATATTGGTATCATATGTATACTGTTATATTGATATTACAGTTCAGTCTCTACCTTTAATAGTACATTGTTACATGAGTGGTGAAAGTTACTTATTTTGTCCCGAGACGGGGTTTGGCGCCCGAGCGTAGCGAGGGCGCTAATAGTTCGAGGGACAAAATAAGTCTTTCACCCGAGGTAAACACTGTGCTTTTCATTACGAATACAAGGAAAATAAAAATAAAAACAGCAATTGGCTAAAGAAATAATACAAGGAAGTATAAGCAATACACTACAACTCGAAAAAAAAAATCGGATTGCCGCCTATTTTGTTTTTTTTTTTCGTTGGCCGGCCAACTTCATTATTTAGCCATTATTTTTCATTTTCATCTTTAAATATTTTGCCCAAATCTATGTTATTTTATATAATTAAGTATTTTTAAAAAAATATTCTTGAATTAATACTTAACTTTATGTTATTTCAATTTTACATCGTGCTGTAATTGAGTGACTGTAGAAAAAGTTTGAACATGGTTCCATAGAAATGTGAAAATGGAACTAGTTTTTTTTTATAATTTGACAGCTGTCAGTTGAAAGCGAAACTCCCGGGCCTGAAAAGTATTACTTTCAACCCGCTTCTCAGGCAACTTCAGACCTACTTTCAGAGTATGAGTAATGAAAAATACATAAATACCTTTATAAAGCTCATCGTCTTTTTATCTAGTTTTTATCGATTACAGATCACGTTTTCCTTGTCTATAGTTTATTGTTTAGTATTTTTACAGGTCTAGATATTACGTCTCGAATTGATTTTCAGGTCTCCTGAACAATTATCGTGCTGTGACATAACTGGTTACAAAATGGATTTTGTCTTGTTCAGCCTGAGAACTGAATTAAATAACGGTTTGACTTTGTTCGTAATATTTCTGCAATGTTCTATTGACCATGACTTGTTCAATGAAACTTTAAGAATTTAGGCTAAGCATAATGAGGATAGGTACTAATATTATAATATTTAGCTATTATAATATTTATCTACTACGATTTGTAATTATTGAATATAAGCAACTGGCGATTAAAAAAAAAACAAAAATATCACATGTAAAAAGACAAGCCCGCTGAGTTTCTTGCCGGATCTTCTCAGTCGAGGTCGCGTTCCGATCCGGTTGTAGATATAAGAAAAAAAATGTAAAATTGACAATTTGTAAGTGCCCCCGTAGGCCTAAGCAAAATAAACGATTTGAATTGAATTTGAATTGAATATTTTTGTAAAGTTTTTGTAAATTTACAGGATAGCTTAGCTTGCGTTGAATATTCACCTAGTGATTTATTTAATAGAGTCACTAACGGAGTTCAGGTAGGTACAATATTTTAGATTGGCGGTTGCTTCTTATTGACCTAAACTAGAGTAGGTTGAGCATGTGTTGTCTTGCCCCAAATTGTTACTAAAATTCTCTAGGCGAAATTTATTTATTTATTTATTTAAACTCTATGCACAAGTAAAACACAATGTACAAAGGCGGACTTAATGCCTTAGGCATTATCTACCAGTCTCAGTCTACGAAATATATGTGCTATGCAGTTTTCTGCCTACCGCTCCAAATAATGCAGGCGTGATGCGGATTGTGGTATATTACATGCTACTGACTGGACTGCAAATCATTGATACCGTAGAACAAAATGTCATATTTCATTACCGCTATGAACGTTCGATTTCCGTTTTATTCGTGTTATCGCGGGACATTCGTTGTGTATAATTTCTTAATTTGTTTGTATGTTGGTAGTCTAATGCACCTAGAGCGGTGGACCGTGAATGCTAATCAGTCCAGAGTACAATGCATCGTGGCGGGTACACTTGCCGACAGTGTGCATACTAGATATCTGTTACTTATAAATATTTTTGTATACTACTTTCGTTTTAGGAACAGGTATAGTATGAATAATAATTACCACCATCATAAGCATAGCTGCAGTGCACTGTTGACTGGTTCTAATGTATAGGTGAATATCTAAGCCTCATTTGTACGACGAAATTGGACAGGCCTCTTCCTAATTGGCATTGCTCGTATAAACAGTCCGTACGAACTCCAATATGTATGAAGTTTGTATAGAAAAGTCATGAGAGCGATGCGATGACAGTGAAACATCAGAAAACTGATCATAGATAGTTAGGGCTTTAAAATCTGAGGGCGATCGAAAAGTACAGTCACAAACATCAGTGAGGGATCAATTAAATCATATTATAAAATTTATATTCAGTTTGCAACTCGAGAATGTCACACATAATGGTTTAACTTTAGAAGCTTTTTTTTTCAAGCACTTCTGTCCTCGATGGTGGCGCATCGGCGCACGCGCGCATCCTGCCAGCATGTTTAGTAAATATGTGAACTCTATGACCCTCGCTGGCTACACGTGTTTGGTTCGATCCGCTATACCTACAAAGGTTGCCCTACTGACTGTTTACTTTACCATTTGCAAATTGTGGGTACTGAAGTACTTAAGTCTTTGTACTGGCGTTCTGAGCACTAATTGTTTAAAATATCCTTGAGCACTTTTGAAATGGTAAAACGTTGAGTAAAACAATAGCTGTTCTGAAACTTGCATGTCAATTTACTAATGTGACGATACTTTGAATGTATAGACTTATAACTGTATTATTATATTATATCATTAAACAAACATTTGTTCACGCGTGTCGTCAGATTTTATATTTCTGTCTATTGTGGCTTGGGGCAAATGTCTTTGGAATTGTTATTATATCAACTTAGATTTGTAGAGTTATACATGTGCACAAAACTCCGAATACAGAAACTCTACTGAAATATTCAAGTCCCACTTTTGAGACATTGTTATCTGACAGGTTTCATAACGCCATATCTGAGCAGCTCTCAAATTTGAGTTACGTCAAGTATTCGGCGGAGAGTCTTATAACCTACCTATATGTGTACTTGTTCGTAGATCTAAGATTTAGTCAAATTCCATATCTAAACTCTACGTATAATATCAAAGATACAACACAAAGAGCACGCTTGCCACAGCAAGTGATAATTGGGGGCACCACTGAATCAACGGGGCTAACAGTAATAAGTAACACACGAGCTGCTAATTACTGTGTTAATTGTGTCTTAGTTTTGATTGCACGGAGGTCAATCACATGACAACATAACATGATAAATTAGGCGTATCACACAGATGGTTGATTGAACTTTCAAAGCTCTACCACAACACAAACAATGAAAGTATTTTTTATATTTTTATTATTAATGCACAACCACACTAAAATGTTTATGACACTCAACTAGCCACAGTTTTATTTTATTATTTATTGTTAATCTGATTAGTGTGTGGTTATAAAAAGTGACTGTCACTTCTTTGTTAGAAATGGGGACCACCCTGCTCACCACCTTTGTTTGTAAATGGGATTTAATACATATTTACTTTTACATGACTTTTTAACAATGCTTGGATAGAGGTCAACTCATTGGTAAGCTGTCGGATACAATGGATACTAATGAGGGGGTTGTCTTCTGGGCACAGGTCTCCCTGACGGGAGGGGATGAATTGAGATACAAGGAGTATTGAGGTCATAATCTACCACGCTGACCCAGTGCGAGTTGGTGGATTTCACGTCTTGCGAAAATTTATTAGATTTTCAAAGACATTCAGGTTCCCTCACGATGATTTCCGTCACCGAAAACAAGTAATGATCGTATTTAAATTATGATTCGCTCATAGATTTTGGAGCCAGAGGTGCGAGCCGGGGTTTCAATCCTGGACACAAGAGCTAATTTATGTTCAGATACCTACTTGTTTAGGTACTTATTTTTATGTCACCTGCATCTATAAACCAGTTACATTTTCGCTAAAAATAAAAAATATAAAACGATTTACTTTCTTACTATGGCTTTTCAAAGCACTTTTCATCTGTAAAATGTGAAAATTCAATGAATTTGTTAACTATGTCATTTACGCAATAATGTTTAAAACGGCATATTGAACAAGTATGTATCTACGCGACACGACAGTACGAGTAAGTAATATTGGTTTTGAGAACGCATTACGTCAGTACAGAGAACGCGCTGGGTTCGGTTCCCGGTTCGGTGGAAACGCGTCGATCATATTACCCGCCGACATTCCTCGATATAACGCTGTGTAAATGTTAGTGTTAACGTAAAATTCATAGGAATACATCTACAGGGTAAATAAAACGTTATATAACGCGCTTGAGAGATCAAAATGCGAATACGAAGGTTGGAAAAATTTGCAGAAATAGGTTGTCTTGTTTTGATAATAATTTTGGGGTTAGGTGTATGTATTTCAACGTACTTATAATACGACGATATACTTACGTGAGATAATAATAATAACGTCAGACAATATACCAACTGTATGGTCCCAAACTAAGCAACCCTTGTACTATAGGTACCGTACAATGGACTGGGGGCGACACCCAGACCAGGGCAAATTATGAAAAGATCATTTCCGAAATTTACCCCAACGGGAATCGAACCCGCAACCACCATGTGCAGTGAGCCGAGCGGCCAACGCTGGCACCACTGCGCCAAGCGGTCGTCGGCCATTTTATTATTCATAAAGAGACATTGCGAATATGCATTGTTATCATTCTATTAGTCCTGAATAATCGACTGTACTCTCTTTGATGCGATAGACACATATGGAGACATAAAAATTGTGTAGTTTGTGTTGTGCCGTTGTTTGAAATCAAACAATGAGAGAGGTTGACGCGCTTCCGTCCCTTTATTATTCATTTACAACCTTCGCTTTATGCGGCATCCGGTCGACTCAAGTTTTTTTACAGATAAATAATATTCTTTATCTTTGAGTTGGTGGCCAGAAACACAGCAATAAGTGGCTGGAAATAATATATAGGTCAGTAGTTGAAGGTTGCGCTTTAGGACAAGGTGTGCAGGTTCAAATCATAGCTCGCGTTCGAATTTCATATGCTAATCTAATTTGTAAGGATGATTATCACAAGCTGTAGGACGTTGTAGGAAAACCTGCACGACTTTTGAAAGACGTGTGGACTTCGCTACCCCACACTGGGCTGTATGGACTATCCCTCTCTTTCCGACCTCGCGATAATTTACTCCCATCCATTCAAACGATATCAGATAAGCCCAAAATGATTTGCCATTTTGTTGAATAACACGGAATTTAAAACGTTAAGCAATTTTAATATCTACGATCAAGAGTTAGATTTACTGTTTGAATTTACACTCTGTTTTTAATACCGTCCAACACGAAAAATGTTGGAATACTTCATTTTGAAGTTCATCACACCATTTTTTTTCTTACTTGCATCAATGCATTTTTCGAGGCCCCAAACGCGTGACCTGCACTACATTTTGTCACACCATGTACAGTTTTCCGGAAGCAATTGTCCCACTGTGCAGTTCTTGTCTCATTAAAACGAGACACAGAGGTCCGCTTTATACGTTATCTGGGCAAAACCAGCTGCTTGATAAATGGTGACTCGATGCTAAAGATTTATTTGGTCATACATACACATGACTAATTGGAACTATTGTTTATTGCCCAATGTAATGGGCTGGGTAAAATGATCACTTGCGCTTTCTCATTGTCTGATAAAGATTTGAAAGTTTGATTCAAGAGATAGTATCGGCTGATGAATGTCTTACTACGGCGCTTTTGGTGCACTTGTAATGTGAGGGGCGAATATCGTAAAAGGCCTTTTACTAATTTGATCTGTTTTTTAACTAGAATCATCTCCAGTCTATTTGTTTAAGTCGTTCATAGTTCATAGTTGTAATCACTAATCGGTAATTGATCAGAGGTTAACGCTTAGTCTAATTACTATCCGTGGTGCCTCAAAACTGGTCTTCATACAGCTATAACCGTCTTGCTTCTGTGGCAATCAGCCCATAAAGTTATTTTTGGTCTCCCGCTTTGCCTCGCTTGGTCTCCCGGAGGGAAATGGGAAAATTTCATCCAACTCCTCCTATTATTTCTTTCGATGAAATTCGTACGGGTTTCAAGACAATTTTGCTTTTCTCCGGGACTCGTTGAGGGTCAAAACTCGGGGTCTTCATTGGACACCATTTTCGAACTTGGCTTACAAGAGTAATAAAAAAGTTCAACATCACACATCCCTGTAAATCTTACAGTGGTGTGTAGCGGGACTAGTCCCAAAAAAGGACAAGCCTTGGCAAGGTCAATCAGATATAGGTGACCATTTAGTGGCAATTTAAACTGGGGCGTCTCCGTTCCGTGGAGAGCACGGAAAGTCATCCTGCGTTTGACCTCTCTCCGGGGTCGTGTCGGATTGCAGTCGCAGCGGATTATGACAGTGAGTGGAAGACAGAGTGCACCTGCGCTTGCGCATAGACTAATGCAGTATCGAACGCGGAACCTCTCGATTATGATGAGGCCCCTCTAACCACTAAGCTATTGACGCTTGATCTTTGATGACTATTATCAATGCAGCCAGATATTTTTTTATTCCACTCTCACGTTTTATCATTTGCAATTGAATTCCTATACCGGCTGGCTCGGGTGGTCTCCAACACCCTCTCAAGACGAGATTTCAACTCTAAGATTGGCGTAAAGTAGCTTTGACGACCGCTTGGCGCAGTGGTTCGAGCGTAGTAGGCCGCTCGGCTCACTGCATTGGGTGGGTGCGGGTTCGATTCCCGTCGGGGTAAATTTCAGAAAACGCCTTTTCATAATTTTTCCTGGTCTGGGTGTCACTGGGACCGCCCCGTCCATTGTACGGTACCCATAGTACAAGCGTTACTTAGTTTGGGACCATGCAGTTGGTGTGTTCGTCTGGCGATATTTATTTATTTATTATAGCTGCTGATGCCCTCCTTCTGTCCCACTCCGCTTAAAATCGGCAACGTGCAGCAATGCCTTTGGGATTGCCAGCATGTGCAGGCTACGGGTTAACAACAGGCAGACTGTAAGCATTTTTGCAGACTTTGTTAATAAAAAAAGTTATCGACACGGAACAAGATAACGTTATCGTTGTGACTAATTTCCGCTATGTGCGCGTACGCATTGTATTCGCTGCTCATTTTCGAACTTCCGATAAGCTATCAATAAGCTTTAATAGTATCAATCCCTAGTACATATTGTGTGTTTTTGAATATACCTATTAGCTTATCGTTTTTACAATACTTATTATTTTCTATTTCATTTATTTATTAGAACCATTCAAACTATATAATTTTGCAGAATGCAATCAACCCACATTTATTTATTTATTTAGTTAGTACTCCAGCACTCACGTGTACTGCTGCAGACCAAATCCAACTCTAGTGTGTGAGTGGTAGATTAGTTTCAGTTCGCAGAATGATGTGTGGTTTCGTTCCAGTTTACATAACAACGGCCAATTATTTTGGAAGGTATACGGTATACCTTCCAAAATGTTTACGGTATACCTTCAAAAAGTAGTTTTAAATAGGTATACCGTATACCTATTTTTTTTTTTAAAGGTTTTACTCCTGCTATTTGATACAGGAAGATTTGTATATTACGTGTTATTTATGCGTTTTACTCGTAGTCTTTGTATTATTTCCGTGGAGAATTTAAGAAAAGATTTTAGGGTTGACTCATTTCGGGCTAGTTTTGTTAAGTTGTATGGTTCTGTGTTATTTAATTGGCAAAACGTTTCGTGATTTAGTCTTGTGCTGATAAAGATTGGACAATGTTTAAGTAGGTGATCTATGGATTGTATTACGCTACCGTCGCAGGGACAGGTGTTAGTGTCGGTGATTTTGAATCGGTGTAGGTATTCTTTATGGTATCCATGATTTGTTAACAGTTGTGTAAGTTCGAAAGTTAACGGAACCTGTAGGAGAAATTCGACGACTTCTCCTGAGTTTAAGAACCATTTCGTTAATTGTGTGTTTATAAAGTCGTCTGCGAATTGATTTTTCATTTTCTCTCTAGTGCTTGTTTTGATGTCGTGTTTTGCGTAGGAAATGGGGAAGTAGTTTGATTACCGTATACCTATTTAAAACGACTAACCACTAGGCTATTTGAAGCGTCAATATTCTAGCGGTTTGAGGGGCCGTCCTCGTAGCTGAGAGGTTCCGGGTTCGATCCCCATCCTGGCCATTAAACTATTGACGTAAGCCCACTCCTAACACAAGCACTAGCTTAGTTGGAGTAACGGGTATACTAGTGATGTGTGAAACACACATTGCTAGTAATATTTACAAAATAAAATATTACAGGACTTTTCAGAAATCCGAAACAAGAACAAACAATAGTTGTCTAAGTAACTTTCTATAGTCGCACTATACAGGTTGAAACAGAAAGGGTATAGGTACTTTTATTTTCAAAACTTAACTTTGTATTTCTAAAACTATCAGCTTTGGAGGAAACTTGAAAAACAAAAGGTGTTATAGGAATACAGCTGTTGACAGATTTCACAAGTCTACAAAACCTTTAGTACTTCAACTGTCCCACAAAGCCGATAGTTTTAGATTTACATAGTTAAGTTGCAAAAATAATAGTATATTGCTGTTTCACCTAGTAGAAGGTTTGACATTTATAAATGCGCTGTGCGTTTGCGCGCACTGTGAGACCTCACAGTTCTTATGATGGTCGGTTCAACCGGGGTAGAACGTACCACCTTCTCACAGAAGAACGGTGTAAAGTTGCTATTATCACTGCATTTCGTACGGTGAGTCAGAGAGCCGGAATAATAACTTCCTCCCTTCCCCTTCCTCTGTCCGACTTTCCATTAGGTCGAAAACGTGCGACCAATGCCTTTGGTATTGTAAGCTTCGATGGGCTACGGTAACTGCTTAACATCAGGCGGGTCGTACGCTTATACGAGTATGCCAACTTTGTTAAGTATATAAATATACTAGCTGTGCCCTCGCGTGTAATTTAACTTAACAAAACTTTCGGGATTATTCATCCCCTATTTTATCCCTTAGGGGGAGAATTAATCAAAATCCTTTCTTAGCCTGATGCCTACGGCATAACATCTACCTGCATGCCAAATTTCAGCCCGATCCGTCCAGTGGTTCGGGCTGGGCGTTGATAGATCACTATGTCAGTCAGTCAGTCAGTCACCTTTGAGTTATATATATTTAGATTTGCCACGGTCCTCATAACCTACCTATATACCTAAGCGAGGTTATCTTGGGGAGGTAAAAAACTAACATTTTTTTAGAATTAGTTACCTACAATAGTTAGGTACCCATTGGTCCAATTATTAAGAATTTTGTGGTAACTCCATACATATGAGGAAAATTGGTATTAATTATTGGATATAAATGTGTAGGTATGGTAATGACAATGAAAGTAGGTCTCTGTTTACATTACTTATGTTATCGAAAACTTCGCCGTTCATGGAACGAGTGAGATCACCGGCCTTCGATCATACGGACAAAGGTTTCGTCCACTTATGGATGAAGAAACATTATACCTCTCGTGCTCCTACATAATATTATTTTACTTCTACTTATACATATACACAACAAGAGTTACTCGTATGTTAAATTTGACTTATTGTTTTCTTATATTTACGCGAATACTACACATTGAAATAAAACTATTTTTCGGATTTTATCGCGTTTATTTAATTTATGTTCCCGACGTTTCGGCTGCTTTACAGCAGCCATGGTCACGGGGGGACTGAGGTGTTAGACGTCCTGACGCAAACAAGTTAATATTATTTTCATTACTCATACTCTGAAAGTAGGTCTGAAGTTGCCTGAGGAGCGGGTTGAAAGTAATACTATTCCGGCCCGGGAGAATCGTTTTCAACTGACAGCTGTCAAATTATAAAAAAAACAGGTTCCATTTTCACATTTCTATGGAACCATGTTCAAACTTTTTCTACAGTCACTCAATTACAGCACGATGTAAAATTGAAATAACATAAAGTTTTTATTTTTATTTTTACTTTCCTTATATTCGTAATGAAAAGCACAGAGTTTACTTCGGGTGAAAGACATATTTTGTCCCTCGAACTATTAGCGCCCTCGGTAGGCTCGGGCGCCAAACCCAGTCTCGGGAAAAATAAGTCACTTTCACCACTCGTGTAACAATGTACTATTATTTATTTTATTCCTAAAAATAACTATGAAGTGTCACAGTGCGCACAAACGTTCAGCCTTTGAGAGATGTCAAAATTTCTATAGAGTCATTACCTTACATAGACACGCATTATATGTGAATATACTTCGGCGCGGCGTTTAGGACTTAATATGGGTACTTAGTTTGTTATATTCTTGATTTATCTATTTTTATCTGTCGAAGCATATTTTATATATTTATGTATCGAAGTAGGTATCTGCCGAACTTTCTTAACACTGTTACTCCAGTAAGCCAGGATCGACAATGGTGACCAATGATGACGCCGAGGTTTGACTCTAAACGAGTCCCGGGGAAAAGTTACATTGTCTTGGAACCCGCACGAATGTAATCTAAAGAAAGAATATGAGGTGTTGGAAGAAAATTATCTACTTCCCTCCCAAAGCGGGAGAACTAAATAACTATATTTATTTTCGATAGCCATTAGCAATATATTTTTTTTTCAGGGAGGTCAGTATTTATCGCAGTAGGCATAGATAATGTTGTGTACCGCACTGCAGGACGAATTAAGGTGCTCGCCCGATGACCTTTATAAGCTCGTCACGTAACAAGCGAGGCGGCCAGAGAAATTGTCATAATAAAAGCACTAGGTACACAATTAGTGCCTATTACTGTCGAGTTCTGAAAATAGCCCCGTTTGTACTGACACGACGCAATATTTACACCGATTTTTATTGCTGTCTCTATTCTTTGACAGCTCAAAATATAGACGACAAATAGGTGAAGGTACACTTTTGTACAAAACTGAATTCGTAATAATTTGCAGTATGTGCCTATGCGAATTAGTTACACTATATAAAAAAAAATATCCAACTGAACATTTAAAAAATGGTTAATTCACAGATACCTATATAGTATTTATAAGTCTGTGGGTTAATTTTATTTTTCAATAACAGCATTGTTTTATTATTTAATTTTAATTATTATCTGCTCCATTAAACATAATGAATGCATCCAGATAAAAATATTTATATTGTTGCAAATGGCGAATACATTATAAACCTTTCTGCTGATACCTATGTACTTTGTAATCGAATTTTAACTATTATCTAAGTAGGTATACAAAATTATCTGACACGGTAAACAATAGTTCGTTGACAATACGATTGAGGGCGGTGACCTCGAAATGTGCAAGAATAACATATAGGTATCTACTTACTACATAATGTCAAGTTATATCGCAGATATTTGCGGTTTGACTGACAATATCAATTTGCGGAGCCTCTAGCTGAAACCAATTTCGAAATCATGACTGGCTATATTGTAACAAGATCTGATTTATAATTGCGTAACTATTTTCGACTAGACCATTGCGCGATAAGTAATACAATATTTGTCTGGATTAAATTGAACAAATCTATTTCAACTTTAAGAGTTAACGCCTGAAGTTTGATTTTATAAGCGCTATTGATGGTGGTTGAAGTAGTTTTGCAAAATGACCGTGGATACCGCGTGTTGTAGCAATCTGTTTGAAGTTTGCAAAAGTGTACTAAGCTCTAATTGTATGCTCTACTTTAGATATGGAGTTCATCGCAATTTCGATCTACTTCCTGATCCCTATAGAGTTTTTTGTGATAGAAACATTGTCCTTAGCTTTTACTAAAATTCCATGCAGATATCATGCGTTATTAAAATAGGACCTTATACATATAACTATATAGTACGTGCGTTAAAATGAAGGAGAAACAGTTGTCAAAGTTTTCACAAAAAAATACTGCCGAATATCTATCTCTACAAATAAATAAAATTGGAGTGTCTGTTTGTAATATCAAAATAACACCTTTTCACTAAAGGCATATGAAAGTACATACGACACCTATAGCAAAAACGCGATTTAAAAATTTTTTGTCTGTCTGTCTGTCTGTGTGTTTGTTCCGGGTAATCTCCGAAACGGCTGTACCGATTTTGACGGGACTTTCACTGGTAGATAGTTGATGTTATAAGCAGTAACTTAGACTACTTTTATTTTAGAAAAACAAAATATTAAAAAATGGGTCCTGCCGCGCGGGCTCAGGACGCGGGAGCGGGCGTTTTTGTTAAGTTAAATTCCACGCGGACGAAGTCGCGGGCTCAGCTAGTTCTTAATAAAAGTATAAGTAGTGTAGCTGAAAAAACATGTACCTATATAATTTAATTATTCATCTAAGCGGCGTTACGAGTCACGACTCTACTTTTACATAACGATCATCGACGTAAGATCGTAACAAGGCACGCAATCACTCTACAGACTCTCCCATTGACGCCAAGCAGTCTCAAGTCTGAACCGATATTGCGTCACGACTGGGTCGTTGATCTTTGAGAACCACTTTTCCACGCGGAAACTTATTAATGCGATTGTGAACGGACAAGTAGCGGGCATTGTTTGTTGCAATGATATTTCAGCTGATGCAGGAAGTTGTGGTGGCTGACGTATTGAGATAACATTTATCAGCAAACACACTACACGTACCACCTAACGATGTTAGTATATTATGGATATTTTTCCGTATATTTATTTCGGTATCCAATCAAAAGTAATTCATCAGAGGTTCATTCATCAAACCGTAGTTGCAATTTTTTAAATTAAAATCACGGATCGCGAGTGTCGATCGATCCTCGTTCGATAATCGATGGAACTGTTAGGAGGCCGACCCTGTATGTCTTTTTAAAAAACAAACTACTTTTTACACTGCACTAATTTATTGTAGAAAATAATATTATAATGAACAATGTACACTGACTCCCGAATTTCCAAGTTACTGTAGTGAACTCCGCGAGGTCTAAAATCTGACTGACTGTATGAACAATAAAATTTAACTCAATAACGTAAAGTGGCAAAACTGCTGAATTGTATATAGGATAAAACAGCGTCACACGCTACTATGCTGAATGAGCTTTAATTGCATACAAATAAGGGTTATAACAACTCCCCCTTTTTGACGAAGCTTTATCCTAATAAGATGAAGCGAAGTATAAAAATTGAAAAACGATTGAAATTAGGAAGTCATTACAATATTAAAGAAAAATAAAAATTAAAGATTAGTCTTAAAATTAATAGTTGAACAAAATCTAAACTATTAGAATCAACAGAATTAGAAAGAAAATAAAATAAATTGTATTTAATTAATAAGTATAACAACGTGGTCAAGGTTAACATAATTAGAAATTTAAATTTCTCTTGGAAGCTGTCATATTATCTGAATTATGATTGTTACATGACTTATAATTTGTCTGAAGGACTGGTAAAGATTTAATGGATTTATCGTCATCAGATGTGGAAATATCAGTCATTTCGACAACGTTAGAATTGCTGGATTTATGTTTAGTTGATTTCTTATTATAACATTGGTTAAAAATCTGTATACAACATCCAGTGTTATTAGAACGACTATGTTTAAAACATTTATAAAGTCTAAAACAAATATAGAAAAACAGACAAACAATTAGAATATATGTAAATGTAGAATAATAGGAACCATATTTAATAAAATGGGATTCTTTTTGAAAGTTATTTAATTCATTTTCCAAATTATCCATTTCATGGGCAGCGTATTTTAACGAGTCTAGATTAATCTTGCTCAAGGAAATCGGTGACAAATATGGCAATGTTTTATTAAATATGTCCTTCTTACAACAATCATCAATTGTTATATCAAAGCTTATATCTAAAGGAGACTTAATGGTAACAGAATATGAGCTACTTGGAATTAACTGAGTGGTTTTAGAGAAACCAATACAATTTTCTGTTATTTTAACAATGCCTGTTCCGACAATAGAGTGGTCAGTTATCTCTTCGTCACATTTAATTGTTAACTTGTTTAAGGTCGATTGGACATATATCCATTTATTATTTATTAACTTATGCCAAATATCGATTTCGCCGTACAATAATTTGGCGTTACATTCAGGAGGCAATGTAAGAGTTACCTCTGTTAATAGCTTTGATTCACAATTCGGATTGGCTAAAGTTGAAAATATAGAAGTTAATTCACATATCGAATATTCATCATTTATAATCTTACATTTATCTAAATTGTCCAACATGGCATAATGCATTCTATCGTCACTTATAGCAGTGTAGAGATTGGAAGGTTGAATAAGAGCAAACGTTGCAACATGTGACTCATCGTGAGGTGTAGGCAAAGGTATGTTTTTATAAACAATGAATTTATTAGGTGTGATTAGCGGAATTTGCAAAACGAAAACAACTCTATTTTTATAGAAATAAGAACTAAGTTCCGAAACATCAATTAAGGAATGAATATTATCTATATTTAATTGAACTGGAAAATCTAGTCTTTTGTTTATTTGGTTACTGTGTTTTGATAATTCACTATATAAGCCTATGGGGCTTATTACACTAGGATGTAAGACATTTAACTTAGAGAATAAAATAGCATTTAATGTAGTATCTAGTAAATTAGAAATAGCTAGTAAAGAACCTTCAATAATATTTAAAAAGGTATTTATTTTAGATATGTAGAGTAACAAGTTATCAGTTTTAGTAATTTGCGACAGGATCTCGTCCATATGATTAATTTGGGTGTTGAGCTTTATTTCATTTTGGTTAAGCTTGTAAACAGTAGAGTTAAAATTATTAATTGTTGATTTGATAACGTGTATGTTATCTTTCATTAAATTAAATAGTTCCGTCTCACTCTTTTGACAAGCGTTAATCGCAGCGTCATATTTTCTTGCGTCATCGGCATCTAAAGTGCCGAAGATGAACTTTAAAATTTCGCCACCAAATTCTAGTGACCTTTTGGTTTTAGAGGGCGATTTATTCATGATAACATGAGATAAGGATTGTAATTTAATATAGTTGGATTGTATTAAAATCTCTATAGGACTACTGATATCTTTACATTGAGTTACGTCTGGTGACTGAATTTTTATGCAAAGATCTTGAGTTTTGTGTAATAGTTTGTCAACATTTTCGAGATAAGGCTCTAAAGATATCAGCTCAATATGCGTGACAACTTTCCAGTTATCGTTGTAAAAATTAATACGAGTATTAGGTTCAAAATAAATTCCGGGACCATGTAATATAGGGGTAATTTTGAATTCAGCGTGACATCCATAGCATATGGCTCTGAAAACAGAGATATAGTATTCGTTAAGATAAGATTAAGATGTAGCAGGTTTAATTTCATTTGTATGATATTTAATATATTTACGACCTACTTGTAGAGTTACATTGTTTTTATTATGAACTTTTACTACTTTAAATGGACCTTTCCATATGGGAGATAAGGCCTTTCGGAGTCTGTGATGGTGTTTAAGATACACCATATCACCTGTTTTATATGAGATAACGCGGGAGTTAGAATCGTAATATTGTTTAGATCTTTCTTTACTATTAATTATATTTTGGATAGCCTTTTCTCGGCTGAACCGCATTCGATATTGTAAAGCACGAATGTATTCATTATAAGTAGTATTACTACTAGTTTCGTACAGGGAGTTAGGAATATTAGGTTTGTAACCGTATAATAATTCGTATGGGGTAAAATCAGTGGTACAATGAGGAGTAGTGTTGTATGTTAATATTGCAGTAAATAGATAGCAATGCCAATCATTTTGGTTCTCGTTTGTAAAGGATTTAAGATATTCTTTAAGGGTAGCATGAGATCGTTCTAAAGCTCCGTTAGTTTGGGGATGGTAAGGAGTAGCAAAAAGAGCCTTGACCTTTAAAATTTCGGTTAATTGTTTAAACAGGTCTGAGGTAAAACAAGTTCCCAGATCAGTTAAAATCATTTTTGGAAAGCCGAACAGAGACATAAAGTGTACGATATTACGGGCTATCTCATCACTAGTAGCCGTAACCATAGGATAAGCACTAGAAAATTTCGTGAGGTCATCTTGAAGGGTTAGTATAAATTTAAATTTTTGTAACCCTGATTCGGGTAAAGGACCTACGATATCGAGAGCTAATCGTTCAAATGGTCTCGTGGAAGTGGAAGTTATCTCCATTGGAGCTTTGTTTGATTTACGTAAAGGCTTATTAACTTGGCATAATTTACATTTCTTTACGTATTGTTCAATGTCAGAGCGCATGCCCTTCCAATAGTAAGCAGCTTTTATTCGGTTGTACATGCGTCTTGATCCTGGGTGACCCGCAATAGTGGAGTCATGATTTTCCTTTAATATTTTAGGAACTTCGACTGGAGTAGGATAAATTAATTGGTTCTTGTATATATGAATTTTAATATGAGTATTATGAAAAACATAAGATAACATGTTGTAAAGTTTAATATACGATATTTTAGAAAATGGATCTGTAAAATCGGGAATAGCGAGATCAGTAATATCTGAATCGTCGCTTAGGATTTGATTCCTTAATTTTATTAGTAAATTGTAAATATCTCTAAATTTAGTTTCTTCGTAATGATATATTTTAGTATATAAAAAGTAGTATATTTTATTTTTATCGCTTATGCGTTGAATTGTAAAAGCTTCGCGTTCGGAATTTAGTAATTCAGCGGAATTATCGAGTTGCGACAGTATTTCCTCGCAGTGAGGCAACGAGTTATCAAAGTCCAAGGATACTGGACATGCAATTATTTTATATTTAGATAAGTGTAAACCTTGTGTACATTCTTCGATTACGGTGTTAGGATTTGGAAGATTATTTGTGAATTGATCTTTGAAATATTTTTCATAACTAGAATTGTTTAGAGTATCAATGTCAATAACATTAATTGGATATCGAGATAAGGCATCAGCGTTAGAATTGAGACGACCTTGTTTATAAACAATTTCGTAATCATATTCCTCAAGTTTGAGGCGCCAACGAATGAGTCTACTGCCTGGATCTTTGACATTAAAAAGCCAGACTAAAGGGCGATGGTCGGTGACTATTTTGAATTTTCGACCATATACATAAGGACGGAAAGTTTTAAATGCGAAAATAATAGCAAGAAGTTCTTTCTCGGTGGTAGAATAATTGCCTTCCGGCTTGTTAAGCGTCCTGGAAGCATATGCGATAGGTTTGTCTTTACCTATATCGCCTTGTGAGAGGACTGCACCTACGGCATAGTTTGAGGCATCTGTTGTCAGTAGGAATGGCGCAGAGAAATCTGGATATTGAAGCAGAGGTGCCGTGGTGAGCTTGTCCTTGAGAATTTTGAATGAACTGTCCTGCTCAGAGGTCCAGTTGAAAGGAACATCCTTTTTTAATAATGAGGTTAGAGGCTTAGTTAATTTAGAGAAGTTTTCGATAAATCGTCGGTAATATCCGACAAGACCTAGAAATGATTTTATTTGCTTGACATTGACTGGTATTGGGAATTCGGACACGGATTTGACCTTGTCAGGATTTGGGGAAACACCTTTATCAGTGATGATATGTCCTAAATATGCGACTTCGCGACGTAAAAATTCGCATTTATCTGGTTGAAGTTTTAAATTAAATTTTCGAAATCTGTCAAATACTGATTCGAGTTTGGAGATGTGAGATTCAAGGTCATGGGAGTATATGATACAGTCATCTAAATAGACATAGGCATGGAGACCTTGAAGACCAGATAGAGCCGTATTCATCAGGCGTTGGAATGTTGCAGGGGCATTTTTCAACCCAAAAGGCATTCTGGTGAATTCGTAGTGTCCAGACATGCTTGAATTAGTACTAACAGTAAATCCTGTTTTTGGTGCGTCCTTGGCACTCATCTTTAATTGATGGAAGCCACTTGCGAGATCAAGTGTGCTGAAATATTTGGAATGACCTAATTGGTCGAGAATATCAGTGATAAGAGGCAGTGGATAAGTTTCTGATACAGTGACGTCATTAAGTTGACGGTAATCAATAACGATTCTCCACTTCTTTTTCCCGGATGCATCCATTTTTTTCGGGACTACCCATACTGGGGCGCTCCAAGGCGAAATAGAAGGGCGAATAATATTTTGGTCGAGCATTTTTCGTACTTGAATATCAACTTCGTTTTTGTGACACTCTGGGAAACGATAGGACTTTACGTGGATAGGAGGTGCATCACCTGTATTAATAGTATGTTCAATGGCATTGGTAAAGGATAGAGGCTCGCCTTCTATATGGAATATATCAGTGAATTTAGAGCAACATTCAAGGAGAGATTTCTTCTCTTCTTGGTTTAAGTGGGAACAGCGAATTAAGTCTAAGACTTGATTGAGACGATTAGATTTAGTAGTAGATGTAGTATTAATTTCGTGAAAATGTTCGGAGTTGACATCTTTGTTTTCTAAAGGTGTCAGCTCTATATAATAATCTTTGACCTCAATATTAGAGTCGGTCGTATTTAAAACTGATATGTTTACTTTATCATTAGGTTTGATGCAAACGATGCAATTTGCGACGTAAACACCATCGCATACAGTATGATCTAGAACAAGAGCTTCGTTGTTGGGGTAATGTTCGCGAGAGATATTTGATATGGCGCATTCGATAATAGCTTCGGAACGAGCGGGAATTATATAAGTTGGTTGCGTATAAATAATTGGAATGGAATGTCCTTTAATTAGTAAAGATTTTAATGAGTAATCAATGTTTGCTTTAAAGTGGCTGCAAAAGTCACTGCCAATAATGCCGTCATACTCTTTTAAGTTGACGTCATCGGTTGTGACATGAAATTTATAATTAAATGTTTCCTGAGATAGTATAAATTCTAGTTGGAATGTGCCTAAAGTCTCAACTAACTGCTCTGAATTAGTAATGCCTTTCAGTTTTACTTTTTCTGACGAGAGACATGGAAAGTCTAGTAGGCTAGAACTCTTAACGATACTAATACTTGCTCCTGTGTCGATAAGGAAACATAACTGTTCTTTAGCATGATTAGTAAGGATAAAAACGTGAGGTAAGGACACCTTTTTGTTATAAGAATTCATTTCACAAATAGGTATAATATTTTCGTGAGATTTGGGACTAGGATTTAGTTCATATGATTTAGTAGAAATAGGATGACTCAACTTATTAGATTGAGGTGTATAGGATTTGGTAAATTTAGTGAGACTCAACTCGTTCGGTCGAGATGTCAAAGATTTGGTAGATATAGTATGACTCAACTCATTTGGTTGAGGTGTAAGAGATTTAGTATGACTCAACTTATTTTGTTGAGATGTAAAGGAGTTAGTAGGACTCAACTCTTTGGGTTGAGATGTAAAAGATTCAGTGGATTTAGTAGAACTCAACTTATTCGGTTGAGATGTAAAAGATTTGGTAGATTTAGTAGGAGATTTCGTGTCCTTTAGAAAACTAAATGATTTCGGCTGACACGTATCCGAAATCATTTTTAGTTTAAATTTTCGTCATAGGTTGGTTCATCAGGATCGCACATGTGAACCGCCTGTACGTGGTTACCATGCGATGAGCTTGGATCAGGTTGCGCGCTGTTAGCATTCTCACGGCGTTGCATATTATATTGCCTTTTGCGGCATTGCTCGATCGTGTGACCGAGGTTTTTGCAGTAATTGCATGTTTTAGGATTAGAGTTTACAAGATACGATTTTTGAACTTGAACATTTTTATTTTTATTTTTAAAACACTCGGATGTGTTGTGTCCTGATCTGTTACAGATGGAACACTGTTTTCCGGATCTAGATGAATTCGATTTTGAGAGGTTGTATATTTTTTCCTCCTCAATGGCACGCTGTACCGCTTCGTTTAGATCTGCAGGATTTCGACATCTAACAATGTTTGAAATTGAGGGATTTAGCCCTAACATAAAGGTATTGAGGGCCAGGTCTTCCATAGCCGCTATTCGACCAACGAGTTCTTTTTTCTCTTTACAATTATAATGGATGTCAGACTGTATTCTTGTTAGTATAGATTCCACCCTTAACGAATATTTGGTAACATCCTCGGAACTGAGCTGCTTACAGTTTTGTAAGTCGATTAGTAGATGAGTGGCGTGCTTCTTTTCCCCAAATGTGGTTCTGAGATAAGTTTTTAGTTCAGCCCACTTGGAAAATGTTTTTAGGCTGCAAGCAACTTTTGCTTTACCTTCTAGTTGGGAAATAATGAATTTACATAGTACACCCTGTTGTTCTGGGGTAGCCAGGGACATTGCGTTGTCACAGTCCGTCAAAAACGCGGGAAGCAACTCCCTGTCACCACTGTATCCTTTTATGAACTTGGTTAGCAGTGAAATAGTAATTTCCCCGGCCGTGGCGGCCGTTTGGGAGCTCTCCGATTTTAGTGACATAATTATGTAAAAAATAAGATTTGATAAAATGTAGTAAAAGATGTAGTAAATGTAAAAGATATAGTAAAACTAGTAGAAATTATAAAATATAAAATTGGTAGATATAGTAAATTTAGAGTTCGCTAAAACGACACAAAATGTAGAATAGCACTGAGGTAAAACTTGTAGAACACTCACTGTAAGACCCCGAGCAGCAACAACATATCACCGGCACAGATGATGACCCGGCGACTTTGATGGCTGCACGTTGATGTAGGCTGCAGTGTAGATGTTGTGTCGCGATGGCGATGGAGGTGAGTCAGATACCTGCTGGCTGGTGCGGGCTCGTAGAGGCGAGACTGATCGTCGACCAGAGGGATGTCGGTGGAGTGTGCGGAGCGGGCTCACGCTATACAGCGGAGACTGACCGTCGTCCTGGTAGTTGCGTAACTGATGCAGGCTTAACCTTGGGTTAAGTCTTACTGTCGATCAGCCAGAAGACAATACAGTACAGGGGCCTGGGGTTTTGGATGCCAGCGTCTATGTGACTCTACGTCGTAAGACTTTCTCTGACATCCCACTTCTGACACCAATTTGTTAGGAGGCCGACCCTGTATGTCTTTTTAAAAAACAAACTACTTTTTACACTGCACTAATTTATTGTAGAAAATAATATTATAATGAACAATGTACACTGACTCCCGAATTTCCAAGTTACTGTAGTGAACTCCGCGAGGTCTAAAATCTGACTGACTGTATGAACAATAAAATTTAACTCAATAACGTAAAGTGGCAAAACTGCTGAATTGTATATAGGATAAAACAGCGTCACACGCTACTATGCTGAATGAGCTTTAATTGCATACAAATAAGGGTTATAACAGAACGTCTATAAGCTAAAGCTTGTGTTAGGAGTGAGTTCATGTCAATAGTGTCATGGCCAGGTTGGGGATCGAACCCGGGACCTCTCAGTAACGGGAGCGGCCCCTCTAGCCACCAAGGCTAGGCTGTCAAAGTCAAGGCGTTTATTTTGTTAAGGTCTATGGGGGCACTTACATAATTATCTTATAGCGGATCGGATTGACTTCGCAATGGCACATAAAATTATAATTCCTATTAAGAAGACGAAGAAATCTATAATTTATAAAGTTGTCAGTATATTTGATTGTAGGTGTTGTAATTGTAAATAACTATATATCCATTAGACAGTTTAGGCTAGGTAAGGTAAAAAATATGAATTGCACTTTCTCCATGGATTCCATTCATAGTTAGTGAATTGTATCTAGAGAAATCATCTGAAGAGGATCTATGCCATGTATTGATCACTTGTCTGTTTAGTAATGATACTATCATTTTTATAAGCTAATCAATGCTGATTAACCATTCTGTAAGATATTATATAAAAGTATGTGCGGGCCAATGTGTGGAGGAGAATTTTATTTCAACATTCTGTTATCTATTCTACTATTCTAGTATTTTTTCTTCATTGATTTTTTTGGTGAAAGTGTAAACAGGTACTTGTCAAAAAGTGGGTCAACAATTGTCAGGGCCGCTGATACTCGGAAGAGTATATGATATAACATCAATCGAACATATTCGCCAAAGAATATGTTGAAAACCTCAACGTTTTAAGGAATTTTGGTTATTATTTATGTCGGATTTTTAAGTAACAATGACGGCCAACAAGTTAGGTACCGAAGCCTACAGATATAATACAAAAGGCATTGCTTGCATGTGAAGGGAACCTGAAGGGAATTGGGATAGAGGAAGGGGATGCGCGGGGAGGTTGGGTTTCCGGCTATCTCACTCGAACGAAACGCACCTGTAATAGTTTATTTACGTCGATATTCTCTAAAAGGGTGGTGAACACGCACGTTCCAGGTTACAAATGAAAACAAACTTTACGTTTAAAACTGAAGATTTATTCAGCAAGCGAACTAGTAGAAAACTGTACATACCAATGAAAAAACATCAAAGAACCTTACTAAATAAACTACCACACACGACAGCGCGATCTAATTTTGATATACCGACATCTAGTGACAATTGTCCCTAACAAACACTTTAAACTTGGAATACGCTTAAACAGGTGGTACTACCATGGTAGAGCCAGCCCGTTTGTGAGCTGTAATCAATAGCTACAGCTTGGCTATCTAAATATATAAAAATAACTCAAAGGTGACTGACTGATTGACTGACTGACTGACTGACTGACTGACTGACATAGTGATCTATCAACGCACAGCCCAAACCACTGGACGGATCGGGCTGAAATTTGGCATGCAGGTAGATATTATGACGTAGGCATCCGCAAAGAAAGGATTTTGATTAATTCTACCCCCAAGCGGATAAAATAGGGGATGAAAGTTTGTTAAGTTAAACTCTATAAGACTTATAAAATAGATCATTTAATTTAATAGATCTCATTAAATTATTCGAAATGTCTCGATTTTTTCTTTACTCGATTTTTAACGGGTCTTGTATGGGTTTATTGAGTACAAAGAACACTATGACATAATTACAAGGTAGATAGTTCCCGTGGGTCACAGTTCTGATATCACGACGCCATTCGACGACGGCGCATTATCGCCGCTCGGGTTGCAAGCCTGTTTCTAAGTCAGTACACTGCCGCCACTTATTATTGGCCGTTGTTTACACGACTGCGGAATTGGTATAACTCACACTTGAGCAGGCCTAGCACAGATGGTTGTGATTTTGTCTCATTCGGTCCTAAAAATTAAAAAAATAATGCCAGCGACTCGGTTTGACATAATCTGTGATAGAAGTAACTAGCGCAGATTCGTGATGTTCTGGATGCAATTGGAGGCAAAATGCTGACACTTAATTGATGCGCTATGATGCACTAAGTAGAATGTCACACTGTAAAAAAGGGCACATGATTTGGAAAGTGGCTATTTTAGACCTATGGTTTTGTAGTTCCTAGTATCATTTTAGTATATTTTGGAAAACGCTTTGTAGTTACAGCAAACGATTTATGTACTACCAGGGTACTAATTACATTAATTATTGCCAGTATTACAAAAGCTTAGTGAAAAATACTAAAAAGAATACCAGGTACAACAAAAATCATAATATGTTGTCGTATTTATTTCTCAGTCCACAGTTAGCAGACAATACCATAATTCAATATCCGCAAAACTATTCGAGTAATCTCCCTAGTAAGTCTTATCGAGTAATCTCTCTATTATGTATTATCGAGTAATATCCCTATTATTCGACACATCTATATTCACAAACCTTTCCACAAGCTCAAGTACCAGATCCAACTAAACTAATTAAATAGTATTTATATTGGTGTTTTTATTTATTTTCTTTGTTATTTTTAATTCTTTAGGATAATTTTATTTTTAAAAGTGAAATTATTATTATTACTAAGTTTTTTTTACACACCCTACTGGCCAAATATTTTCTTGCATGCTGTGTTTACCTTAAAAAATTGAACATTTAGAAAAATAAAAATTGTGTTAAGTACTTTGTTATTTTTGGTGTAACAGTTATTGGTAAACCTAAATAAATAAATTATGTCTTATCGAGTAATATCCCTATTATATAGTCTTACAAACTTTGTGTCAATCCTCACCAGCAGCACTCAGGCGCAGGGTGATTTCTTTAATAGCGACAGTTACTAATTGTTACGGTGTAAGTACAGTGTGGTCAGGTACCTCGACCTCCATGAAGCACGTCGGTCTGGTACAAGTTATGTACGATGAATAGGATACTCCTAACCTCATTTATAATATACTAGTCGCCCTGGCTTCGCATGACTTTTCCCTTATACATTTAATTAACGTCTCTTATATAAGGTGAAACAGAAATACACTATTTATACTATTTATATTGCAACTTTTTTATTATTAATAATAATAATAAAAATATTGCAACTTTACTTTGTGAATCTAAAACTATCGGCTTTGTGGGACAGTTGAAGTACTAAAGGTTTTGTAGAATTATGAAATATGTCAACAGCTGTATCCCTATAACACCTTTTGTTTTTCAAGTTACCTCCAAAGCTGATAGTTACAGAATTACAAAGTTCAGTTTTGAAAAAAAATTGACCCTTTCTGTTTAACCTGTAAACCATCTGTAAGAAATTCTCTAAATGTCGTTTTCAGACAGACGCGGACAGCGGCTTTGATTTACTATTTAGAGATTAGTTATTTGAAATATCACTTTATCCCGTTTCTTCTGAACGATCTGCTTTTTGTTTATGTTATTCAGTCCAATATTTTATTTTTCCTTTGATTTTTCATTATTATAAATGTTTAGGTTCTGAATCTGAGGAGTCTTGCCTTCTCGTGGTCTCTACTCAGTACCTCATTAACTCCAGATTATCAGTAACCAATAGGTATGTCTATATAGGTATTATCTAGAAAAAAAATAACAGACTTGAATGTACATTATTTTCATGCTTACTTACCAACCGATCCAGAGAAAGGACATTATCATTCAATATTTGATCACGGCTACTTACCTTATAACCGTTTAAAAGTTAAAATCTACCTTTTGTGTAGAGTGCAGAAGGTTTAGAATCGAAATTAATTTACCACTTAAGTTACACTCGCTTATGATACAGTCAGAGGCTGAAAATTCGTTGATAAGTTTATTTTAATGATACTTAACATAATGTTCCTAATGAGATAATAAACCAATTGCCCTAAAATATGATACATAATTAGTTTTTCTACGAAGCTTAATTAGCGTGGATTGTATTATCTTAATGTCGAAAACAACAACACCTAAGTACCTGGTCAAACAATAGCTAAGAACCATCCAGGTAACCCCGTGACATAAACCGCGACAAGCCCGCTGAGTTTCTTGCCGGATCTTCTCAGTCGAGGTCGCGTTCCGATCCGGTGGTAGATTTACCCTCGCCACCTCTCCTGGCAGCGGCTCAAGCCGAGGTCGTGTCCCTTGTGGCACCCTTGAGCTAGCTGCCCCCCTGCCCCTCTGGCTGGAGCGCACTTTCTCTCGCCCTCCGTCCGGGTGAAGTTGTTATGGCTATTTTGGCCAACAACATTTGGTCATAAAAAGTGACCCCATAAGTATAACTAAAAGAAACCATTATTAATCGGTCAAGCTGTTTAAGATAACAATTAACCAACACACGCGCCAATCAGGATCCTTACTAATATTATAAATGCGAAAGTAACTCTATCTGTCTGTCTGTCGCGCTTTCACGCTAAAACTACTGAACCGATTTAATTGAAATTTGGTACACAGATAGTCCAGAGCTTGAGAAAGGACAGGCTACTTGTTAATGCGAAAAAGTGTTGTAATGTAAGGGGTTGAAAGGGGGGGATGAAAAGTTGTATGGAAGTATCGTGATTCTTAGAGCTAGACGCTTGAAACTTATTTTTAGGCTGTTGATTCGATATAAAATGTGTTTTATTTGTAAAATAATTACCCTAAATAATTAATAATGCTGCCCAAAGACACCATGTCCATGCGGACGAAGTCGCGGGCACAGCTAGTTTTATATATAAAGAAGAGGACGCATTGGTCTCTTATAAATTGTACCATTCGTGTAATGTCTACAAGTTGTCTGCGTGTTTGTACGTACGGAACCTCGCAACACCGATCACCAGGCTTCAGTCATAACACGGCGATAATGGCCAAGAGTTTGCGGAACTCTCCGCGATGTTGATGGGATCGTTTTACCTTTTACAATGGGTGTCATAAGGAAGGTATTAGTTAGCGAGTAAGTACACAAGACTACAAATCATGCAAGTATAACCTGATCTCGCATTGTAATAGAATTTCCGTACAAAAAGAGGTCAAGTTATACTGGAAATGTATAGCTAGATATGTAGTTATGCGTACAGCTACTTCTATACTGCTACGGCTGGACGTCTACTTGGACCATCCATCATCATCCGTCCATGAACGGAAGAAGAGCTAAGGTGTGGCCAATTGACTTCAGGGGTCCTACTCTGTTTACTACTGTCGTGTCGTCTGACGCAGACTGTTTCCTATTGAATAACTGTCAAAACTGACATATTCATTTACGCGATACGTCAGTTTTGACGTATTGCGAGTCGAATGTGAGTTGAGTCGAGCGGCAGTACGGGCTGGTTCGCCGGAGAAGTACCATCCTTTGGCAAAATATAAACTGTGTGACGCCATAAAAAAAAATAGTACCATCCTTGCACAAAAGAGCGTCGTAGAGGCGTTATCATACATTTTATTAGACAGTTTACCGTATTTAGTCGTGCTTCCTTCTCTTGTAACAAGAACCATTTACCGATCACTTTAATAAATCACTCGAATAATAATATAAAATTGTTATGGATTTTGTGATTTACTGAATATTAATGTTCCCAAATAAACCCATAATAATAAAAAAAAACCCATAAATTGAAATAATTTCATATAATAATATTATATAACGTATCACTGAAAGGAAACAAAAGATTTTGAATCTTAAGCTACGAAAATAAGAATTAAATTGGATTGGTGTTGTTGTGGTCAGCTTCAATACGTAATAGAATTCATGTGAAACAAAAATTAGAGATTTTGTAACGTATATTTATGTATATAAAGCTTAAATTGGATTGGTATATTTTTGATAGGTTCTATATTTATTAAGGCTCCTATAATGTTCCATTAACATTCCTAAGTGGAGTGTGGTTGGATGGTCGCTATCTGTCATCTTATAGGATTAGGAATTAGAAGCATTATGGATATAAAAAAATACTTAATTGACGTTTTATCTATGCACCAAAAAAAAGGAATTGTGTCTTGTGTATAAGTAATTGGATGTTGTCCCTGATATTGTCTATTTTCTAACCAGTTGATAATACTTAGTTTTCTCACCAAATATTACAAATAAAAAATTGGTCGTTCATTCTAACCATAGTTTGTTGTCTTAAATAGTAAATAGCTCTTTTTAATGTCCCACTCTTAGGCACGGGCCTCTCTTCAATACGAGGGGATTCAAGTCATAGTCTTAAAAACGGTTTTTAATTAATATACCTTGATAGAACCCCCCTTGCATTAAGTGGGAGTGCTTCCGGTATGACATCAATAGGCCTGCCTCAATTAGGGCCTGACATCAACGATGTAGCTTTGTTTTTAAATGGGACTGGTCTCGCCACACACTCCCACCACTGTAACTCCTGTAAACCAGGATCGATAATGGTGACCAATAATGACGAATGATGTATGTAGCTGCATTTACACTTCTGCAATTACTTGATAGTCATACAATATACCTCAGAAGTTGTTTAACTCGTTTGATTAAGGCACGGATTAATAAACCGATCTCAAATCTGAGAGCGATCTTGAGTAAGCTTTTGAGATGTCATTTTGTATTGGTTTGAAATCAGAGTGACATTTCCAATATCGCTCTCAGACTTGAGATCGATTGATTAATACGGGCTTATACACATAAGTGTTATATAGATGTCGCAGCCAACTAGCTTAATTCGCCGTTCAATTAACAGCCTAGCCACTTTACTAAACAGCGCCGTTCAACTAGCGGGCTCAATAATATTCAGCCGTATCATCTGTTACAACATTTAATAAACTGGCTGGCTAATGCTTAGGCAACTGGTTGACATTTATGTACTACAAAACTTTTTCCAAAATACTACCCAAGCAGAGCGACCCGGATGGATTTAGGTTAGGGTTATTTTTTTATGACCCCACAGAAATCCCTCCCGGCAAGTAGGCTCGGTGGATCTAAACAATTTCGTAAAATACTTAAGTACCTAATCAAATTATTCCATCAAAGTTGTTTTTTGCGAACGCCATATCGACAGTTTGGTGAGTTTCGGCGCTAGGTGGCAGAAAGTGGAACTAAATTGAAATGAACAGGCTAGGCAAGTAATTAAACGTCATCGATCCAAGTCATTTGCCTAGCTGTTAGATCAAATGGCTGAATATCATTCAGGCCACTAGTTGAATGGCGCTTTTTCGTAAAGTGGCTAGGCTGTTAATTGAACGGCGAATTAAGCTAGTTGGCTGCGACATGTAAATCTTAATAAACATGGCGTAGGTATAAAAACCGGTTTAAGTTTTGACAATTACCATAACAAATTAATTATAAAAGAACAAGTTTCAAAATCGCCATTGCGCTAATTGACTAAATCACTCATTAACATTACGGTTAATGTTAACCGGAAATGCTAATTACATGCCTATTTATTAAGAATGATCTTCATTGTACAGTCACCTGCATTTATCAGGTAACAATTCTAGCATAAGTTGAGCTCTCTTCGTCACGGGTGCCAATAACAAAGTGAGCTCAGCTTATGCTGGAAATTATTCCTGAGATGTGCAGCCGACCATACCTACCTACGGTTTGGTGATCATAATGTGTATTTATGAGTCAAATTCTTTAATATCATGCATTTTATTTTGATACTCGCCAAATTAATAGAATTTCGAATCCATCTACAAACCATTTACAATGCACCAAATTAAACAATCGCATGCATTATATTTTTATTCTATTTTCGGTTTTAAGCAAATTCAAAATTGAGATGTCAATTAAAAGATATCTACCTATTATAAAAAAAAATACATTCTTAAAAGTGTTGTTGACAACACTGCAGTTACAGAATGACCTCATTAAATTGCAGACATTGAATTTCATAGATTTTCAGGGTTCCGTCCAAATAGTTTAAAAAACCATTGCTTCTAGTTTGAGTTAATTTTTTTTCTACTCATACTTCAAAAGGTGGTTGCTGTTCGGTGCCTGACACATAGAGGCAGTATGAAACAAAAAATGAGCCGCAATGATTGCTGCTAGTGTTTTTATATGTATATAATTTTGAAATAAAACTATTTTTACGGATTATATCGCGTTTATTTTTACTTTTTATGTTCCCGACGTTTCGGCTGCTTTACAGCAGCCATGGTCACGGGGGGACTGAGGTGTTAGACGTCCTGATGTCATAGTTAGTAACTGGGTACCCTCATATTAAGTTGTTATTTGCGGTCCGATCCACGCAGAAAGTGCTCACAGTGTCTCGAGGTCTTGCAATGGTATACTTGGTTTTGGATTTAATTATATTAATTACTGGATCCCAAGTTGGTGGTAGCACCCAGCCATCTTCCCTATTGAAATTTGGATGTTTTTTAATTTCAATGGCCTCACGTATCATCCTTGGTCGGAATCGGTGTTCTTTTGCGAGGATCTGTGGTTTATCAAATCTGATATAATGGCGGGTGCGGTCCTGTACATGTTCACAGATTGCAGACTTTGTGGAGCGCCGGTGTTTCACGTCAGCTATGTGTTCTTTTACGCGGGTTTTTACTGATCTTTTAGTTTGCCCTATGTAGGAGAGCCCACATTCACAATCGAGTTTGTATACCCCTGCATCTTGTAGAGAAATGTGACACTTGACAGGTGGTAAGAACTGACTAATCTTCTTAGGTGGCTTGAAGTAAGTTTTGATTGAAGCCCGTTTCAAGATGTAGCCAATCTTGTCTGTGACACCTCTTATGTATGGTAGTACAGCAGGTAGACGCTCGACTGTGGCTGGTTTCACTCGGTCACTGTGATGGCGGCGCGGGATCCGAAGCTTGTTGTCATGCAATACTTGCTTGACGTGACGGATCTCGGCAGCCAGGTGTTCCTCATCACAGATCCCTTGTGCTCTCTGAAACAAAGATTTACCCACGGTAGCTAACTGTGTTGGATGGTGGTGAGATTCACCGTTTAAGTACCTATCGGTATGGGTCTTTTTCCTATACACGGTGTGGCCTAAGGTGTTATCAGGATTACGGATCACTAAAACATCTAAGAATGCTAGAGAGTTATTGGCCTCTAATTCCATTGTAAATTTGATTTTAGAGTGTATGGAGTTAAGATGGTCTAGAAATGCTGTTATTTTGTCAGATGGTAATATTGTGAAAGTATCGTATACGTACCGCTTGTAGAATCTTGGGGTCACAGGTGAAGTGCGAAGGGCTGTTTCCTCAAAGTCTTCCATGAATATATCGGCGACAACGGGAGAAACAGGGGAGCCCATCGCTACACCATCTACTTGCTTGTAGAACTGTTAATTCCACAACAGATACCCAGATGTAAGGCAATGTCTTAAGAGTTCAGCATATTCCTCCGGCATGTTGTTCTCTGCTAGCTTCTTTGATACTATTGTGATGCAGTCTGCTACAGGTATACAGGTAAACAAAGACTGAACATCAAAGTGAAGCGAAGGTGCTCTCACTACTAAGAGGACACACAAGAGCACATACAAAGGATTCATACCATTTTGTCAGTGAGATTAAACATCTACATCTTGCAGACAATGAAACTATGGTCAGTTTTGATGTTCAGTCTTTGTTTACCTGTATACCTGTAGCAGACTGCATCACAATAGTATCAAAGAAGCTAGCAGAGAACAACATGCCGGAGGAATATGCTGAACTCTTAAGACATTGCCTTACATCTTGGTATCTGTTGTGGAATGAACAGTTCTACAAGCAAGTAGATGGTGTAGCGATGGGCTCCCCTGTTTCTCCCGTTGTCGCCGATATATTCATGGAAGACTTTGAGGAGACAGCCCTTCGCACTTCACCTGTGACCCCAAGATTCTACAAGCGGTACGTAGACGATACTTTCACAATATTACCATCTGACAAAATAACAGCATTTCTAGACCATCTTAACTCCATACACTCTAAAATCAAATTTACAATGGAATTAGAGGCCAATAACTCTCTAGCATTCTTAGATGTTTTAGTGATCCGTAATCCTGATAACACCTTAGGCCACACCGTGTATAGGAAAAATACCCATACCGATAGGTACTTAAACGGTGAATCTCACCACCATCCAACACAGTTAGCTACCGTGGGTAAATCTTTGTTTCAGAGAGCACAAGGGATCTGTGATGAGGAACACCTGGCTGCCGAGATCCGTCACGTCAAGCAAGTATTGCATGACAACAAGCTTCGGATCCCGCGCCGCCATCACAGTGACCGAGTGAAACCAGCCACAGTCGAGCGTCTACCTGCTGTACTACCATACATAAGAGGTGTCACAGACAAGATTGGCTACATCTTGAAACGGGCTTCAATCAAAACTTACTTCAAGCCACCTAAGAAGATTAGTCAGTTCTTACCACCTGTCAAGTGTCACATTCCTCTACAAGATGCAGGGGTATACAAACTCGATTGTGAATGTGGGCTCTCCTACATAGGGCAAACTAAAAGATCAGTAAAATCCCGCGTAAAAGAACACATAGCTGACGTGAAACACCGGCGCTCCACAAAGTCTGCAATCTGTGAACATGTACAGGACCGCACCCGCCATTATATCAGATTTGATAAACCACAGATCCTCGCAAAAGAACACCGATTCCGACCAAGGATGATACGTGAGGCCATTGAAATTAAAAAACATCCAAATTTCAATAGGGAAGATGGCTGGGTGCTACCACCAACTTGGGATCCAGTAATTAATATAATTAAATCCAAAACCAAGTATACCATTGCAAGACCTCGAGACACTGTGAGCACTTTCTGCGTGGATCGGACCGCAAACAACAACTTAATATGAGGGTACCCAGTTACTAACTATGACATCAGGACGTCTAACACCTCAGTCCCCCCGTGACCATGGCTGCTGTAAAGCAGCCGAAACGTCGGGAACATAAAAAGTAAAAATAAACGCGATATAATCCGTAAAAATAGTTTTATTTCAATGTGTAGTATTCGCGTAAATATAAGAAATCAATAAATGTATATAATATGACAGAATCTCGTATCTTTCTTACCATTCAGGCATCAGACCATATCATTGAAGCTGCAATACAATGTAAAAAACTCCATCTACAAGTAAAATTCCAAAGTTTATTCATAAACTAACCGCTATACTCACTAAACCTGCTGCCTACAGCTTACAATCAATCTCAAACACACCCATACAATATTTTTCCTCCTTCACCATATTCCCCCGCCATAGACAACCTACGCTCAACCTGTCAACTACCGAGGGTGGTCCTTGCATCGCTAATGCAGATACTTATTTCGATAGTCGATTAATATGAATATAATATTGGTGGCAAATATAATCGAATCTTACAACATCTTGATTATAGGTACTATAATTCTCAAATAATTTGCAACGTACGGAACCATTAAGGATTTCACTTACACTTGACCATTTTTTCTGTTTACAGCTAAATATTTACAGCTAAGTTGGTTTAATTATATGTCGTTTATATTATTACAACAGTAATGCGGCGCTGTACTGGTTCCGAGTGTACTAGATTTCAGTGAGTCATGCTCTCTTATATTGGGGTAATCATTTTGATCATTACCTTACCTGTGTGTCTAGATAGCATTTTAATACGCTTTATTTACTTTTAATTCGCTTCGTTCCGCGGAAAATTGCACATTATTAGGGTCCCTGACACTCATGACTGACAGACTCGACCGACGGAGTTAGGTTTTGTTGACCTCTTCCATTATCGATCAACCTATTTGATTTATAATTATGGAGGTTAACAAGCCAAGGGTGAGTGGTGGGTCCTTCTTGTAAATTGTTTTTAATATTTGTTATTATTTTAGGGGGTGGAGCCAAGCTGTAGACAATTGTCTACAGCTCATATACGTGCTGGCTCGACCACCCTCTCACAGAAGATAGGCGTATTATAGCTGCGATTCATGCTATGAGTGAGAGAGCCGGAAGCCGATCCCGTCACTTCTCCTTCCTCTTCCTTCACGTCGTGCGAGCAAAGCCTCTCGTATTGCATTGATAGGCTGCATAACATCTGGATGGTTCGTAAACTTGTTTGACGACTTTGTATTGTAAAAAATAATAATTCTAATTAATCATGACATCAATTAGAATTATATAGAATTAGTGTGTGGGTATTATTACATCAACTCAAGACTCAAATCCCAAATAAAACAACGCTTGTACTATGGGTACTGTACAATGCACTGAGGGCGATCCCAGTGACACCCAGACCTGCGTAAATTACGAAAAGGCCATTTCCGAAAATTGCCCCGGCGGGAATCGAACCCGCAACCACCCAGTGCAGTGAGCCGAGTGGCCTACGCTGAAACTGCCGTGCCTATAAGGCTAGTATATACTAATCTAAGTACGTAATGTATTATACGTTGGTATTGGATTGAAACAATAACAGTGCAAGATAAATCAATTGATCAATCCCACGATCACGCCTCTCCGGTCAAAGATCCCTGCGCAGACGCAGCAGGTGCAAGCATGCGCGATGTACTCTACAGAACAAGCGAAGGCCGAGTTGAAATCCGACCAATAGCGTTGTTTCATTATAACGTGATTGAGAAATGATGTGAGATCGAATAAGATGACTCTATTATGAAATAATTAGACACCGATGAACTCTGTAATCATCAAACCACGAGTAAATTAAATTTGACACATGTTAAAATTATTCTTTTGCTTAAAAAATCTACAAGAATATTTGGTTTAGTCTAGTTCCTCCCTGTTTATTTTAACACTAGCGGCCCGCCCCGGCTTCGCACGGGTACAATACGGTTACATTATTGGAGTTTTAGTAAGGATGTTAACTATGTCACCCGGGGATAGTGTAGCTTCCCAACAGTGAAATATTTTTTCAAATCGTTTCAGTAGTTTCGGAGCCTACTCAATGCAAACACACAATTAAATATTTCCTCTTTATAATATAAACTAGCTGTGCCCGCGACTTCGTCCGCGTGTAAATTTAACTTAACAAAAATTTCGGGATTATTCATCCCCTATTTTAACCCCTTGATCAAAATCCTTTCTTAGCGGATGCCTACGTCATAACATCTACCTGCATGTCAAATTTCAGCTCAATCCGTCCAGTGGTTTGGGTTGTGCGTTGATAGATCACTATGTCCGTCAGTCAGTCAGTCAGTCAGTCATCTTTGAGTTATATATATTTAGATATAGGTGATAAGAGTAGGTACGGTGGTAGAGTCAAGTTCTAGCCAAATTGACTACGGCTCATATACGACCTGGCTCGACCGAGGCTGTATGTACCACCTTCTCACAGAAGATTGGCGTTAAGTAGCTATTAGAGCTGCCTTTCGTACAATGAGTGAAAGAAGACCAACCCTCAAATCCAATTGCCACTTCCTTTCAGTTCGGAAACGTGCAAACAGTGCTATTGGTATTACAAGCATCTATAAGCTGCGGTAACTGCTTAACATCAGTCGGGTTGTATAAACTTCTTAAAACATTATCCTAATCCTACTAATATTATAAATGTGAAAGTTTGTTTGTTACTCCTTCACGCAAAAACGACTGAAGGGATTTGGATGAAATTTGGAACACAGATAGTTTATAGCCTGGTTTAACACATAGAATACTTTACTTTAGTCTACACGGACGAAGTCGCGGGCATAAACTAGTATTTTATAATGTTGCAATTAATGTTTGCTAAGGGAAAACGAAAGCCTGAATAACCAGTTCTCTTGAACTTGTTTCAGTGAAATTAAAGCGGGGCAGGCGCAGATGGTTTCATTCAATAATCGTGTGATCTTATGGCGCCGACGCTTTTACTGAATTAATACAAAGTAAGTGTTATCTTAATTCGATACACTTATGCCCAAAATTCCATCCGTGTAACATGTTTTAAAGTGATCCGTATTCGTTAAAGAAAACGGCTACTACTATCTGATTTCATGATGTATTTTATAATATTAATGAGTTTTTATTACGGTTTTAATAATTTTTGCATATCCCTGGACTTCAATTGTAAATTTACGCTTTTAAGGCTAAAGCGCCCATCTAGCCCGCGAAGTTAAAATTTTTTGAGGATTTTTAGATATTTTTCTAAATCTGACAATAATAAAAGGCACATTTTGTAATTCGCGACAAAGACCACGCACTGCATACTGTGTTTGTCGCAAATCACAAAATGTTGTCTTAAATGTTTTCAGATTTTGGATAAACTATAAAAATACTCGAAAATTTTGAATTTCGCGGGCTAGACAGGCGCCTTCACCTTAAGACGATAAACCCAAGCTGTAGCCAAAAGACTATAGCTAGCTATACACCGGCGTAAAGTACCTATCAAAGCTACGTTTCGTCCGATGACTGAGAGATCCGAATATCCAGCCTCCTTTCCCTTCCTCACCCTCTCTCCCATTACTCTTTAGGTCCGAAACATGCGAGTAATACCTTTGATACTGCATTTATGCTAAAGTAACTGCTTAACATCAGGCGCTGGCCGCCCGACATTCCTATGAAAAAAATCTTCTAGAATCTAAAGTGGAACTAATATTTATTGCTATACTTATACAATTACAGTGAGATTGATAGGCGGGACTCGTTTGGACAAAAAATATGAGGCTATAGGCGTGGGCTCCACACGGAAAGCTGCCTAGCGGCGATTACGGTTCTACAAGCTGTTTGTATGATGATTAGCTGCACCTGGGAGGCTGTACATTCGAGGATAACTGTTTATCTTCAATGGATCTAGTAAATAGGCGTGTAATCATAGATTTGTTTGACTTCAAACAAGAGCACAAAAGGGTAAGTAACATTTTTGCTAAGCTTTCAATGTCCTACTATATCCTACTAATATTATAAATGCGAAAGTTTGCGAGTGTGGATGTATGTTTGTTACTCTTTCACGCAAAAACTATACTGAACGGATTTGGATGAAATTTGGAACACAGATAGTTTATAACCCGGATTAACACATAGAATACTTTGCTTAAGTCTACGCGGACGAAGTCGCGGTCAGCAACTAGTTAGTAATAACAATGAGTTTTTTTTTAAAATAATAGGTGATCATAATAATAGTGAACATACAGTGTATTGTTTTTTTCGTTGGCCGGCCAACTTCATTATTTAGCCATTATTTTTCATTTTCATATTTAAATATTTTGCCTAAATCTATGATATTTTAAAGAAATGAAACTAAATTATAATTAAGTCATTTTAAAAAATATATTCTTGAATTAATACTTAACTTTATGTTATTGCAATTTTACATCGTGCTGTAATTGAGTGACTGTAGAAAAAGTTTGAACATGGTTCCATAGAAATGTGAAAATGGAACTAGTTTTTTTTTTTATAATTTGACAGCTGTCAGTTGAAAGCGAAACTCCCGGGCCTGAAAAGTATTACTTTCAACCCGCTTCTCAGGCAACTTCAGACCTACTTTCAGAGTATGAGTAATGAAAAAGTATTTTTTTTGTACTGAACAACTTTACTTTCATAATATTATATGTCTGTAGTAAAACGCTGTTATTTGAAACAACTAACTGAGACTGAAATTTGGTTTATTTGTATAGGTTGGTTTATTTACGGAATACCTATTTGCTTCCTAAATGCCTCTCTGAGCTGGCAACTTGACATCTATAAAGTATCTCGCTTTCGTCGTTACGTAATTCTAACTATTATTTTTCATTTACACTCTGATGTCGTCATAATAGCGAATTGAACGCGAAAGTAGGCAATTCGGTGCGCTGACTGCTTTTTCATAGCGCTTGATCGATGCGAAGTATACTCCTAGACAGGGTGTCATCAGTATTTTCTGTCACCAGAGAAAGCTATGAAAGCGATTTATTATTCAATTACAGTGCGCGAGAGTGGACAAGAGTCGTAAAGTGATTAAGTACCTAAGTAATAATACTTTTATGGATATTATTTATTTTATGCAAAGGGGAATTGATGGTGGAGAAATTATAGATACCTGAGCTCTGAGAGAAATTGTTCGTGGGAGTTACTGGAAAGGTTTGGGATATAAGTTATCACACTGATCAATTGATTGGTCTAGTCCATTAGTTTGAGCGTAGACTGATCAGCTCACCGTTGCGGGTTCGATTCCCGTCGTTGCAAACTTCGGATAGGGTTTGTTCGTAATTATCCCTGGTCTAGAAATAACCAGCATCGCCCCCAGGTCAATGCATGATATCCACAGACATACATTTCTACATACATTTCTTAGTTCGGCTATTTTCAATTCACAATATTTCCAAGTTAATGTTCAGAATTTGCTTACTTAATTAATCGCCAGCGATATTAATTACTTTGTGCGTGAGTCTTGCAGGTTTAAAAATTTATTTTTCATAACTCATACTCTGAAAGTAGGTCTGAAGTTGCCTGAAGAGCGGGTTGAAAGTAATACTTTTCCGGCCCGGGAGAATCGCTTTCAACTGACAGCTGTCAAATTATAAAAAAAAAACTATTTCCATTTTCACATTTCTATGGAACCATGTTCAAACTTTTTCTACAGTCACTCAATTCAAATTTCAAAATTCAAAATTCAAACAGCAGGATGTAAAATTTAAATAACATAAAGTTAAGTATTAATTAAAGAATATATATTTTTAAATTACTTAATTATAATTTAGTTTCAACAACTTCTTTAAAATAACATAGATGTGGGCAAAATATTTAAAGATGGCTAAATAATGAAGTTGGCCGGCCAACGAAAAAAAAACAAAATAGGCGGCAATCCGATCTTTATTTTTTTTTTGGGTTGTAGAGTAATGTTCATACTTCCTTGTATTATTTCTTTAGCCAATTCCTGTTTTTATTTTTACTTTCCTTGTATTCGTAATGAAAAGCACAGTGTTTACCTCGGGTGAAAGACTTATTTTGTCCCTCGAACTATTACCCCGTCTCGGGACTAAATAAATCACTTTCACCACTCGTGTAACAATTTACTATATCCTCTTATGTTGAGTACAAATCTTCCCCAATCAATTTGATTCTTTGCCGTCGTGGGTCCAGTTATTTTCCGTCGATTCTTTTTATTTTTATCTAGATTATATTTTGCATCGTTTTCATGCTATGACAAATGTGTTGCACACGTGTCTTGCATGTGCGTGGTGACGCGCTCTTCAATTGTTTGTTTTAGATGCGCTTTTGTTCGGAGACTTCGTTACGAAACATGCATTGTTTTTGTCTTATTTAACACCGTTTCGTATCGATTTAAGTATGTTTTGTTTAGTTTTAATAACAATAGTGAAGGTTGTATCTGCCTGTGCTCGTTTATAAAAAATCTTGAATATGATATCGCAAGTGTTATATAAAATTAATCGCTATGTAAAGCTACATTAACATGGCAAAGAAGACAACGCCCTTTCGATCAATTTTAATTGTATTTCCATCAGCGTCGGTCATAATGTCAGCAAAGATTGTCGTCGTTTTTGCAGTGTGAACGATGCGTTAGTCTTTGTATCGACCCAACATTGTATTAAGACGATAATTAACCAATAAAGACTTTCTTCTAGAAGTCTAGTCTGCGAAGTCTGCCTGTTTATCAACAAAGACTAATGCTATTGACCTGAATTATACTTAGTGTACGCCTCACAGTCGTCTCGCATCATTAAGGTTGACCTCATAACATTCTGCTGGCCTAGTAACTTATGACTGATAATACTGCTTCAGGGAAAAATTGTAATTTAAATACTTATTAAGAGCTTATAATATACTTATATATGGATAAGAAACATCGAAAGGTACGAGAAAATAAACCCTGGGTCGACAAAAAACCCATGTGCGGTATAAAAGGCATATGTATGTTTTATAATCAGAAATATGGAATTAAAACCACCAGGTATTATTTATATTTAACAAAAGTTTGGATTAGCAAAACTGTTTAATAGCCAAAATTACATGTCTAAATAGCCAGAGGAAGTACTAATCGTCAGGTCGTTCATACAACTTCAAATAGAAGTCCTTGACAGTAGTAGCGTTTTAGTGCGATGGCAGTATAAATGATTACGTGGTTTGTAATAATAAAACGACACCTAACGACAAAGCTGGCTGATAGAAAAACCTTGGAAATAGAAGCAGTGGTTACGCACTGGCTGTTTAAAACGATGCGTTTTTCGAACGAGTTTTCGTGCCGGTAAGTTTTTAGTGACCAGCTTTTTTTATAAGTTTGTTATAACAGTACCTATAGTAGCGACATCTAGCTATTTTATTTTGCAATCTATTTTTTGTTCACGCTTCCTTTAAATTATTATGTTGTGGAAGAGTATCATAACAGAAAGCTTGAGAATTATTTCTCGTTATTTCAAGTAACTAATGTCAATTATTACACATAATTTCTGTAAGAATTGGTGCAGTACATACTTAAGTAACCATCACCCACAGATGGTCGCTAACCACTGCTGGGTATGTTTATATAAGCCCCCTTTTGTTCATGTCATTTCTATTCTATGCTCATTTCATTCACACCGTAAATACCTTTACGTAAGAAGGACTACACATTTATACACAAAAAATTACTGAATTTAAATTGAATGAGCGGACGATAATTTATTTATTCTGTCAAAAACGCCGCGTTTTGTCCAACCTAGTGCGTGACCAGGACGTAGGTTCCGTTCACACTGCGCAGTCAGGTCGAGACGAAGGCGGGAGCCGGACCGGAACGACACCTGATACGGTTGCCGATCGCACTATCATCGGGTTACAGACTACCAAATTAAATTGACACTTTCAAAAACACTCATCATACCATTCGCACTCTTATTTCATCACTCATAAAGGTGATTAACTAATTGGAGATCCGTTTAATAAATCTGTTGATGTAGATCTTGGCGTCGCGCCGGCAACTGTTTTGCCTAGATCTGAGATGTTAATAGTTGACAGTGAAAATACTTGAGATTTAAGTGTTTTGGCTGTGTATTGCCTTGGTGTAACGGTAAGAAAATAAAAGCTATTATAGTAAAGAAAGGAACTTTCAAGAAACACAATACAAGTATTTTTTATTCAGTTAACTATTTTTCACAGGAAACTTGTCATGTTTGATCAATCTGCAGGTGGTTTTAGATGTGAGGAATAGGTAGTTATTAGGAGTGAATATTATATTTTCGGGTATGGAATTTAATAGTAAAATAAAAATAAAATCAAAATTCGAACGCTTTAAAAAAAGTCTCGCCAATTAAAAATAGGTCCAGTCTAAAGTAACTACCATTAAAAAATTTACAAATATTTTCTGAAAATTATTTGCAGCTACCCGTCAATGCAGGTTGGATACTTTGTTTTCTAGGTAACTATAGCCTGTCTTCGCAATGTAGTTACCATATATGTACACTAATTATTACTTAGGGCAATCATTTAGAGACCCCGTGTACCCTACGCACGTATCTTATCACTCTACAATAATTTCATCTGATTACACATTGCAATAAGACCATATTTACCACATACTAGTGTAACTATCGAAGAATAGATCGGAAACCGCTAAATTAGTTACTTCACTAACCGCAACTGGATTGAAATGTTACAGAAACATGATCCATATCCACATACTTCTTTGCGGATTAGTTTCCCACACTTAGTGATCCGAATTAATAAAAGTAAAAAAGGTAGGTATACAAGAGTCAGGAGATTAATAATTCAATATGTTTTCATTTTTGTAAATATTGTTGTAAAATAGTATGTTTTATTAACAGTAAGTAAGTCTACTACGTCATTATTGGTCACCATTGTCGATCCCGGTTAACAGGAGTATCGGTGGTGGGAGTGTGTGGCGGGACCAGTCCCATAAAGTCCCTACTCAGTCCCTACCACTTATTTTAATATTAAAGAAAGGATGAGGCAGCCCAATGACGTCAGTATCACCAAAAATGTAATGGTTTTATGATTGTACTAGTTTCTGCCCGCAACTTCGTCCGCGTAGACTTGAGTAAAGTATTATATGTGTTAATCCGGGTTATAAACTATCTGTGTTCCAAATTTCATGCAAATCCGTTCAGTAGTTTTTGCGTGAACGCGTACCAAACATACATCCACAACATACATCCAAACAAACTTTCGCATTTATAATATTAGTAGGATATCCTGAAATCATTTAACGATTTAGAGAAAAAGTGAATCGTGTCTTTTAATTGACCGTAACATTTTAGTTCTACATGTAAAGCACGAGAAGTTATGCAAACTAGAAAGTCAAATATTTATCTTCTTCGTAAGTGAATTATGACATTTAAAACTACATTAGTTGGAAACCTAGGGACAGCCTTTCTTCATTGTTTAGCATTGAATAGGTGCTTACAGTCTAAAATAGAAATGATATTGTTTCTATATAAAGTGAAATTTGTATGATAAATGGCAACGATCATGCAGACTCGTTGCAGACCACCCGCGTCGCGAGCGAACAGCCATTTGTCACAACATAACCGATACAATCTATTTACCGTCCATCGACTCCAATCCTGCCTTTATTACAAACGAAGTTAAGTCTATTTTTCAAGATCATTTGTCTACCTGACAGCATATTTAATTTTGTTGAAAGATCATAACAAACAATGTCTATTGAACGAAATTTTGACGATCAAATTGAGTTTAAGAAATTTGATGCATACTATGTTGATATTTTATATCACGTTATTTATCATTGAGCAGGTTGTTGATAATTTATTCCACACTGGCTAGGGTAGCCATCTAATTACTTAATTGAAAAGGAAAAGTTATAATCCCCTAGGTAATAAATGATCGACGACTGCTTGGCGCAGTTGTTCGAGCGTAGGCCGAGCGGCCCACAGCTCAACTGCATCGGGTGGATGCGGGTTCGATTCCCGTCAGGGTAAATTTCGGAAATGACCTTTTCGTAATTTTCCCAGGTCTGGGTATCACTGAGATCGCCCCCAGTCCATTGTACGGTACCCATAGTACAAGCGTTGCTTAGTTTGGGACCATACAGTTGATGTGTTCGTCTGGCGATATTTATTTATCTAGTAGGTATACCTTCCCTGCAGATGAGATGAGTCTTTGTGTTCCGAATTAGGTGATTTAAGATGTAATGCAACTGGCCGTTGCTAATGAAACGGATCTAGATTCCACCCACCAAGAAACAATTGTTATAGAACTTCGGCAAAGTTCGGATATCCGAATACACCCGAATGATCAACCAATAGCAATCTCAGATTTTCACGCAACGTGTCACTGTCACCTCCCTAGGTAATCATAATGATTAAGATCGCGGGATCCATTTAATACGGGAATTGTGTCACCGAATTAAAAGTCCGTGACTAGAGAATTGAAATTTTACGGAAACGAATTAATTTAACGTTCTAAAACCACCACTGGACCGATACAGAGATAAATCAGCGTGGACACGATTGACAAATTGATCTCAAATGACTGACTACGATATTTTCAAAGCATCGTCGTCATAAGCCGATGTTTATACTATTATAATAATTAATTGCAATCATTTATCACCGTAATTTAGCATATGCATCATCAATCTGTTTTACTCTTGGAGAAAGTGATAGATGGGCTTTGGAACGAATATCAAAGGTGGCTTTAGAACAAACGAAAAAAGACCTACAGCTGGAACAAGAGTGTTCTGTTCCTTTCTTCTCTTTCTTTTCATCACCGCAAGTAAAGACAGAACAATTAAATAATGATTTTAGGTGGAAGAGCCAATTAGTAGTCAATAACAGGCTCACTCTACCGGGGTAGTACCACACACTCACAGAAGATCGGCGTAAAGGAACAATAATAGTTGCGTTTTGTACGATGAGTGAGAGAGCCGAAAGCTCAACCTCCCCCTACCTTTATCTCCCTCTGTCTCACACCCCTTCAGATTGACAACGTGCGAATATTCTACAGGCCACGGTGACTGCTCAACGTCAGGCGGGACGCACTCTTGTTTGCCGACTCTATTATATAAAACTGCCTGAACAGACGTTGTCCTGTCTTTTAGGGGTATGAGACATAGATAGTAGCCAGTTCTCAAATATATATAACTCAAAGGTGACTGACTGACTGACATAGTGATCTATCAACGCACAGTCCAAACCACTGGACGGATCGGGCTGAAATTTGGCATGCAGGTAGATGTTATGACGTAGGCATCCGCTAAGAAAGGACTTTAATTAATTCTACCCCCAAAGGGATAAAATAGGGGATGAAAGTTTGTATGAAACTTTGTCAATTAAATTCCACGCGGACGAAGTCGCGGGCACAGCTAGTATGCATATAAAACTTCATAAAAATCGGTCAAGCCGTTACTAACATTGTGACACGAGAATTTTATTTATAAGTTTATTATAATGCTTTGTCTCTGTTTACAAAAAGTTAATTTGTGAAGTTAATTTGTAAAGTGAGGATAGTATGACGAGCGGACCTCAAAGGCGTAATACAAGAAATGACAACGCTTCCAATAGCAACATTTGAATAGCGTTACAATATTCCACTGTAAGAACGTCAAATACTACTAGGTACTAGCCTCTTGTTCCTCTTATATACGGCTAATTAATTTTCATTTGCGCAATTAAGAGCTCGTTACAACGGCGAGTGATTTTCGTTGTTATATTTATAAGATCAATTAGAGGCAAAACGCGATCGGTTTGAGAACATTCACTTTTCCTATGACGTAATGCCCCGATGCTCGTCGAATAGGGTGCGGTCACACACAAACTGTGCGATATCGATGCTATTTTTAATATCCCTTCCTAACAATCTTGCTTCTTATAAAAAGTTACTTATAAAGTGGTTTAAATTCATTGAATTTGAAAATAATTATACTTGGTTTTGGGTATTAGTAGTAAACTACCAATTAATTAGTATTGGTTTTGTAATCATTGCAGGTTACCTGCAGCGTTCATTATAAGGACGTCCGAATTTATAAAATATGTATTAGGTAACGGCTCTTAAAAAATATTTTATATTATATATAAATTTCTCATACATATACCTATTGCTATTAGTACTCTGGCGAATGATGATAAAGCCAAGCTTCTATACGGACGTTCGGGGACGCTCGCCGTGAAGTCACTCTGTGCACCAGTAGCGTTATACGATGACGTCAGTAGCGTTACACGATATATATGGGTATACAGAGTGGCAGCTACGGTGCCCTACGCTTAATACTATTAAGTCCCTAGCGGGCACTTTTTTTAAATGAGAAATTCTCGCTATAATGATCTAATAGCGCAGCTCACAGTGGGTCGCAGGCACTGGTTGAGTAAGCAGACTGCCCCATTTCACTTGAACGCCGCGCTAACGTGATAAATACACCACGCACGAATTACCGTCGAATTCTACTCCAATAAATTTATATTAGAATTTTTTGACCAAAGCCATAGGTATATTTTTTGACTCTACTACTACTGAAGGGATGAGGGAGAGAGAGACTGGTCTTTATTATGGCGGTTCAGATACGTAAAACGTGACGTATAGTCATTGAAAAAAAAACATAGCAGAAAAAAAAAAATTTTTCGGTAACGTTACGTTACCGCCTACGTAAAATTCGTGGTCGTGTCATAGATCTTACACCAACGAGCTATAGAGCTAATAATATATAGATATGGTCAATGCGAAAAATAATAGTAGACAATTTAAATAAATAACATAATTGTCTATCGTATAATAGCATTCCCACATCTAAGATTTGATCTGGCTACACACACTCACCATTACAAAACTCACAAGGTGCTTACAAATATAATTTAATGTTTTTCCTCAAACATTATTGAACATGTACACTGTAATCAGAAGTTATATTACAATAGCCTTATCTCTCGGCTATGTAGATTGTAATTATTATAATCCACTGTAACGTTCGATCGTCTATGATAGCGCTTTTTGCGGTCGCACAAAAAGCACCTCTATCAAATCAGAGCACGGTTTCTTCACTACTTTTCAATCACGCTTTGTACCGTATACAATACCTGATACTAGAGACTCACATTCGCTATTACGGTATAGGAAAACAGCAATGTATTACGAAGTATGTTTTAGAATCGTTATGTATTGGGTTCTTGGTGTCACAAAAGCGTCTACCAGCAGTCTAGTCGGTCCAAGTCAATGACAGGCCTACTTTCTCAGAGCAAGACGAGTCATATCTTTATTTTTTTGGGGCCGTTACAATAACTGGACAGCGGGATTGTTATTACATTGAACGGACACTTACTAACACCATTCGTTCTGTGGGTTAATTATGTTCGTGAAATGCTCTCGATTTGTTTCACGTGTGGTCTGCGGGTCTGGTATTACAATGGGGTTATGTAAAGATTGGTTTACATGCAATAAATCGAGTAACCTGGTTTACATCAGCTTTCGATTGTCCGATATCTGAATTATTCGCTTTTGTTTCACGAACAATAATATACTTACCTACTCAATGCAATGGCCAATTTTGGTGGAAAATATATTCAGGTGAATCAGATTTATCTGAAATGGTACATGGTTGTAATGTATTATTTATGAAAATAATGATATTTTGGCAATTGGTTGCTAAATATTCAGTGCCTATCTTTCACTGTCTGGCATCGGTTCAAAGTACTAACGGGCGGTCACTGATTGAAATGTCATTAATTCCAATTATTATTGTACTGTCTAAAATTACAATTTAACTAAATTTAACACGTTTAGTTTAGAGTTTGTAAGGTATTGAATTAGCACAAATATGTTAATTGCTTATTCAACAATGTAGTACGTTAGTAACTGGGAAAAGTAACAGTTATTTGAATGCAAAACCCTTTCCAATTAGTTATTTAAATATATCGTTCGCAGACACTATTGAGGCTGGTAACCGATATAACAAGATGAACAGAAAAAGTTAAACAAATATTGTTTCCGAAAAAAAATGTTCCAACGTTTTATTTTTACTTCAACAAAAGTTTCTTCAGGCTGAAAGGCGTTTTTCTTTGACGATTCGATAAATTCTTCTTCGATATTGCTTTCGCTTCAGCTCACATGGGTGAACATAATTTTTTTATTTAATCTGGCTAAAACAAAAAACAAAAATCTCATGCTACCAACTGGCCTTACCAACGGAAAAAATAATACCAGCTGATAAACTACTCAAATGTTTAAGTCTGACTTAACTGCTTGAGTCACTGTTAACAAGACGACCGCTTGGCGCCGTGGTTCGAGCGTAGGCCGCTCGGCTCACTGCACATGATGGTTGCGGGTTCGATTCTCGCTGGAATAAATTTCGAAAATGGCCTTTTCGTAATTTGCCCTGGTCTGGGTGTCACTGGGATCGCCCCTAGTCCATAGTGCAAGCGTCAGTCTGGCGATATTTATTTATTTGTTATTTTTTGCATGTGTGCGTCAATATTAAGCAGAGCTCAAATTTGAGTACCATTGGTACTGCGGTAATTGAATTGTGTAACGAATCGGGCGACGACGTTTGCACTCAACTGGGGAATACATCTATCGACCGCTTGCCACTTCAAGCTAAACGCCTACATTGCTTTTGATATCATCGTTAGATGTTGACCTCTTTCAATGAGTACTGATAAGTGAGAGTGTAATAAAATGAATTAGATAGGTTCTGTTTTGTATTTTTTTTCATACGGTTATGAGCTATGGGCACGTATAATTATCAACTGCTTAACTTCATTTATAAATGCAAATACATGGCTTTCATCGCGTAGTCGATGATTTACCAACAACAGAATCTGATGGGACACTTGGTCGGTAGTTGAATTTGTATGAAAAAATATTTGGTTCAAACGCACATCTATAAGGTCAATTCTAAGATCCATAACCGTAAGCGTATCCTCAGAGATGCGCTTAGCGTTATACCTAGATGTTAGAATCATCTGGTATAAGCCAAGCCCCAATACGACATGGAATCATGCTACAGCCATGTCTAGTAGGTATTAGGGTGACCGCCCACTTGGCTGTGTTATAATAATAATAATAATCGTTTATTTGCATAAATAAGGTACAGAAGGTTGGTAACATATACAAAATTGTTCTTTTATTCTGCCCTAATATCGGCGTGAAATAAAAGAAATATAAATTAAAAAAATATATAAATTTTAAATTAAATTGTATTGTTGAATTAAATGACAAATAATGAAAAAAAATTAAAATTAATAATAATCACAAATGTCAATAATAATAATTTCAATAATGGGAGACATTTTCCATACAAAAATAATAACAAAGATATAAATTAAAATTTACGGGCAATTGACAAATCTTACAATTTATAACCTAATTTGTATAACAATGTATAATTATAAAGCGGGCCTACCCGCACTTCGACATACCTACATATAGGATCGTTTCATTTCCTGTCATCTATTGAGTTGAGCCAAGTGAATTCGAGGAAATTTTCTGATCCTTTTGGTCGAAGCGGGAGGTATTGCACAATCGAGTAGATGGTCACCTCTAACTCAAAACAATAGAACTAATTCACTTATCCTTGTTAATTGCTATCGTTTTGAACGATATTAATCTTCCGAGTACATTGACTGTTCAAGATTCAGAGCTGAATTATTTGACACAGTTAAATGTAAATGTACACAGGATACGCTTTAGAAATCTGTCTAGCTGGCATTTACTTCATAACTGTAATTAGTATTAACGATAGAAACGCAATTTCCTCTTTTGAACTGCGGGCTATAGAGGGCGTTTTATTGACGCGGACCGGACACGATGTTAAGGATGCTGCATATTATTTGAGCAAGTCATAAAATGATTAGTACCTGTACAATTAATTTTATGAGATGCGAGAAGGAGCGAGTTAGAGTGTTTCCACTCCAATCAGTCGATGATCGAATATCGCTCGATGTTGCTCTATGTAGTCACTGGTGAACGATATCATCTCATGTTATTCTACCATCGACAGATGGTTAGTCTATTGGTGTGCTTATACCCTTATAATGTTTCATGAAATCTATACAAATAAATAAAATTGGAGTGTCTGTTTGTAATATCAAAATAACAATTAGGGTTCCGCGTAAAAAAATAAAAACACTTGAAATCAGAGAGTATCTCCGAAACGGCTGGACCGATTTTGACAGGACTTTCACTGTTAGATAGCTGATGTTATAAGCAGTAACTGAGGCTACTTTTATTTTAGAAAAACAAAATTAAAAAAATGGGTCCTCTGTCGCGCGGGCTCAGAACGCGGGACCGGGCTTTATTGTTAAGTTAAATTCCACGCGGGCGAAGTCGCGGGCTCAGCTAGTGTTTGAATAAAATAAAGTTATATAAATTATCTATACATCTATACAAATAAATAAAATTGGAGTGTTTGTTTGTAATATCAAAATAACACCTTTTCACTAAATGCATATGAAAGTACATACGACACATAAGGCAAAAACGCGACTTAAAAAAAAATGTCTGTCTGTCTGTGTGTTTGTTCCGGGTAATCTCCGAAACGGCTGGACCGATTTTGACGGGACTTTCACTGGCAGATAGCTGATGTTATAAGGAGTAACTTAGGCTACTTAAATTTTAGAAAAACAATTAGGATTCCGCGTAAAAAATAAAAAGACATGAAATCAAAAAATATCTCCGAAACAGGTGGATCGATTTTGATTGGACTTTCACTGGTAGATAGCTGATGTTATAAGCAGTAACTTAGGCTACTTTTATTTTAGAAAAAAAACAAGTTTAAAAAAAGAAAAAATGGGTCCTGCTGTGCGGGCTCAGAACGCGGGACCGGGGCGGGCTTTTTTGTTAAGTTAAATTCCACACGGACGAAGTCGCGGGCTCAGCTAGTAAGTTAATATAATTGAAAGTCAAGTTTAAATTGATAAGAAGCATTGATAGCTACTGCTTTCTAGATAGTGTTACATAATTCTGAGAATTACACAATGTTTTTTATGAAGCTATTAAGCGGTACCGCCCTCTTCGACCAATGGGATCCCTTCATAGCACGGCCAACTGGATAGTCACCCTAGGGCCAGTGCACACCACCTTTTTAAAACGCGCCGTTGACACGCGTTTTAGAAACGTTCGTCGACGGCGCACTTTTATCCTACAAAGGTCTATAAGCTGGTATGACTCGCGTGCGTATCGCGTCTGTATCGCTACAAACGCGCGTCGACAACGCGCGTTTAAAAAACGTGGTGTGCACAGGCCCCTTATAGTACTGAGTGTGTGACGGGCTTGTCTCAAAACAAAAGCAAGTGCTTGTAACCAGGAACAAAACAACAGCAATACGAATTCACGGTCGTCATGTGAGTGATGAGGATGTCCTCAAGGATGCCGGCATCAGGTGGGCACGTGGCCAGTGTTCCTGCGGGGCGCACAGGAACGCCGCTAATTGTGTCCTGGCCGCAAGGTTGCCGTACGCCCGCTAACTGTATCAATACGAAGATTGCTGTTGAAATGCGGGTGTGCCTGCTTGTAACGACAGCAGAGTAAGCATAAATATATTGCCCGCTTTTATTGATTACGCGACAGCGGTTAAAATTCACTTATGATTTTTGTTTTACGGCTGTCTTGTCATGGAACATTTTTTACTTTGTATAGGTAATTGCTCATTGATCAATAATATAATGATAATTTAATTGGGTTTTCCTTATTAAGAACAACGTTCTCTACAATTTGTGAAATGTTTTAAAAATAATGATTGAAAAACTAGCACACACAGTATGTAAACATGACAAAAAATATTAACTGCGATATTTGAAGTTCTTTTTCAACATAAAGAGAGTGGAAAGGTAGTCAATACAAAGCATTAATAAAATAATGCAATCGATCCATTAATTATTGTAGGCATAATAGATCTTGTGTACTTGATACACTTACGAAGATAAATTAATAATTACAGGTGTAGTGCCACGACCCTATTTTCAGCGACAAGTAGAACGAATTATAATGAGTATTAAAGTCAGTATAAAATCTTAATTACGGTGATGAACTCAGTGCATAACAAGGACAATTGCTTTCATTTTTAAACTTGATAACATCTACATAATCTGGTAATGATAAAAAACATACATGCTCAACATAAAGGAATAGTTATAGGAACAAAAATAATCAAACATTTTAATAATAATACAAACTTTCTAAGACTTATTGTTTTTTTTTGTGTGATAGAGGTTCTTTTTAACCCCCGACGAAAAACGAGGGGTGTTATAAGTTTAACATGTGTATCTGTGTATCTGTGTGTCTGTGTATCTGTGTATCTGTGTATCTGTGTATCTGTGTATCTGTGTATCTGTGTATCTGTGGATCTGTGTGTCTGTCTGTGGCAACGTAGCGCCCAAGCTGATGAACCGATTTCAATTTTGTTTCTTTTGTTAGATAGGTATTCTGATCGAGAGTGTTCTTAGCTATGTGTCATGAAAATCGGTTCAGCCGTTTGAAGATCATCAGCGCTTTTGTAGGTTAAAAAAGCCACATTCACGGCCAAAACCAATTCCCTCGGCTCGAATCCATTCGAAATTTGAGATGATTGGATTTAGATTTATTATATTTTTAAATGATCGTAATAGTCTGAACTGGCTTTTTACAATATTATAAATTTGAAAAGTTTCCCTGATTCTGAAAAAAAATAATATTTTATCAATTTTATTGAGATTTGTGTATGAACTAAGGACGTTCCATAAGTCACGTTTCAAATGATGGATACGCGCATGCGTTAAATTTTGTTTGTTCTGTTAATGGTCATGGAATATTACGCTATAATAATTCTAGAGGGCGCTGCTCCGCCATTGACAAAGAATATAAAAAAACTAATCTAATTTAAAATAATTTTAGCGTTATTGAAAATTCTTCCCCTAGGCTGCTCCCGTCTACCTCAACCAGAGTTATTACATCAAATTGAATAATAATTGATAATATTTTACTAGGAATAAAACCTCCGTGACATCAATATTTAGATTCGTTGTCTATTCTAATGTCAATTATTATAATGTCATAACAAAATAATGTCTCATACTTTTACACAGATTTTCTGTTGATTATTGTACATCTTAGATTATAAATGAGTAAGCCAAAACAAATGATTTAATGTTGCTTTCATAATCTGGCATCGAAACTAGTTGTACCAGATGAATTTGCGAGATGAGCTATGGATACTGAGCTACGGGAGCTACGCAAATCGCGCTAACATCATTATTTGGAAGAACTAGGTAAATTATACATTTGATGAACAGGTCATCGCATCGGGGGTTTTTAAATTTTCAATTTAGAGTTATATACTATGTAATGATTCGTGTAATTCCGCAGTCGGGTTACAGATTTTTTACCGACTTCCAAAAAAGGATGAGATTCTGTTTTTATATCTATTATATGTGTCAATTTGAGTGTAAGAATGGATAATTAATTATAATAGAGTTTTATTAGTTTTTGGTTTATTTATTTAAGTGAATTAACTGATTTTGATTCCTTTTTGAGATTGTAATAATGTTATAATATGAAAAATAAATAAAATTTGAAGTTATTTTTATGGAACTTACTGAGACTCCTTTATGAGATACGAGTTTGAAAAAAGGAAGGCGACCTAATGTAATTTCAATACAAATAACAAATCATAAAGTCTCAAGGTAAACTTTTAAACCAGCTTAACAAAGACAGGCGTAGTAAAATAAAAAAAATGAGTTTTTCTACTAACGCTCCTCTGCAAGCGAGCCCACTTTAATTCGGCCACTCGTATGAAGATTGATTGCGGCCACCCTGGGATTATTTTGTCTACACAACAAATGGTCTCAGATGACGGTGCACTGGCACTGGACGGCTGGACGACTGGACGACTCCAGGACGTCCTTATTCTGCTGAACGTCGAGGAAACAACATTTTGCGCGGGACACTTTTATTGTTGTTGATTATAACGACATTTCTTTTGAATACGCATTCATACACATGTACAGTCGTGCACTTAATACAGTCACACATAAGCAGGTACAGTTTGATTGAAAGTTGAACGTTCTTTCTACTCTTTCAAAGTCTGTGGGGTCATTTATAATTTGATTGTTTTGTGTAAGCTTTGGTATTAGACGAAAATAATAATATAGACCCAACACGTATAATTAGTGGGTGAAGCCACCTAAAGTAAAAACAAATGGTAAATAAAATGTAGAAAGGTTCTGTTTTTTTTTTTGGGTATCATATTGATGGCTTCGCTTACTTGTTCTGCGCGCTCCGTCTACGTTCTTCCATTCGTCTAAGGTTTTGGTATTGACTATTGTATTATTTTCAGTTTATCAATCTTTGTTTGGTACCTACGCTTAGGTATTTTTCAAGTACATTTACAATTACTTCCGCTTATTCTATTGACACTGACACGAAAATACTGATAAATGCAGTAAGTAATCTGATAAATATGACCTTATTAAAAATATATTATCATATCATAGTCTATCACTATCAGCACAACACAAAGTGTAATATGTACCTAATACCAATGGGTATATGGACCAATTCACAATAATTCACACGTCATCATGGACTGACTGTACCATAGCTACTGTGATGACCATCAGATCTAATCAATCTTAAATCAATCCTAACAAGGATGTTAATTAAAGTTGTATTTCTTATAGCAAATGTTTTGATGAGTCTGATTTATTGGTCGTAAGGAATCGTGGGGTAGTAATCGGCAAATTTAATTTTACTATCATCTTTTTGAATATTTAACAGGCAATTAGGTATGATCACGATATATTAATACTTATCTTCATTTTAGTGAAAGTAAATGTAATTATATAAACGGTAGTTAAGGTCATTGAACTTTGGCAGAAGCTAGTAATTCGCAAATAAGTACATTCATAATTAGTCAACTACTGAAACAGTGGATGTAGTAAATACATTGCATTTTTACTCTTTACTCGCTTTAATGTGTATTACAATAGGAACAAGGATATCCTTATCTAGGAAAGCGAGATGATGTTGTTCCTGTATCGTCACGAGACGGGTTAGTTGATGAAACAATTTGATAGCACGCACGAAAACATGAGGGCGGATTCACACGGTGTATTATTTCGGCGCAGATGACGCGCATTTAATGACCTTAGCACACGATTAAATTGGGCATATACGGTGTCGTAAATGCGCGTTCGTGAAAAACGCGTCCGGCGCGGGCGGCGGCGCGTATAAAGTACGCCGTATGTATCCGCCCTAATACTATCGATCTAAAGTCCCAGGCACACGACACGACTAACGGTATGTCAGTAAGTAATGTGTTTTTGATATTTGTCCTTTTTGTAGGACATAGCGTAAAAGTTCGACATTACAATAAGGTATACTTTTTTTAATAAAATTTATTTGAGGATGTTCTTGCGAAACCGGATTTTCCAATACTCTCGGGATTATGATAAGCGAAATTATCACTCACATTTACTTCAGAGATGAACAGGTATCTACTGAATAATAGAAGCCAGTTGTCTAAGATTAATGCCAGTATTAATTGTCAAGCTAGGTATGCTAAGTGTTCAACCTACGACCTTGCCGAAACGGATGTAAACACCAAATGAGCTCTATCAAGGACATTCGCACATTCAAAATTCCACAGGATCGAGTTGGAAGTGAGGACACATTTATTTTAAATCCTACACCGCGGGCTCTCGGCCCACGTAACCAGTTCGATTGCAATTTATTTCTTGTCGGGCTGTTCGTTGGGCTCGCGTCATATTCTAGCTAGGGGATCTACTGTTATTCTTAGTATGGCGCATTGAAGTAGATGTTTGTAGACCGCGTGGCGCAGAGGTTCGAGCGTAGGCCGCTCAGCCGGGGCAAATTTCGGAGATGGCCTTTTCGTAATTTGTTCTGGTCTACGTGTCACTGGGATCGCCCCCGGTCCATTGTACGGTAGCCATAGTACAAGCGTTGCTTATTTTGGGACCATACTGTTGGTGTATCAGTCTGGCGATATTTATTTATTTATATTTCCGTGATTATGCGAGTACCTACAGAATAATAAAAAAAATCATTATAATTACCGTTGCGTAAATGGGTCACGCGATTGGTGTTACGCTCAATTTTATAAAGATGAATCCTCATTAAACAATCAGTACCTAATGAGCGTTTACTTGCCTCTGTTCTACAGGATACCTGCAACTTAAGGGAGCAAACGTGGTGCCGGCCTCTTAGGGTCCTGTAGACTGGCTTTTGGAGAGCCCCATTTCAAAGTCCATTGTACAAAGATGAGTAGGCCCCAGTGCAAGCCGTGGCTAGCAAGGCCCGCGCCCACAGCCTTCGGCCAGTTTACGACTTGCCGCCATTTGTTGTCGCCGACATCCGCTGATTTACTGTCGTCAATATGAATGTATCCTATACCGTTTCCCTTTGAAGCCTGCCATGGAATATATTATTATAACTAGTTGCTGCCCGCGACTTCGTCCGCGTAGACTTAAGTAAAGAACTCTATGTGTTAATCCAGGTTATAAACTATCTGTGTTCCAAATTTCATCCAAATCCGGTCAGTAGTAGGATTAACGCGATTAGTCTTCATTCTGAATTAGCATTTACCTGTGGCTTCATCCGTCTAGATCTATATATATATAAATGAATTGCTGTTTATTAGTCTCGCTAAAACTCAAGAACGGCTGATTGACTCGAGAATCGATTTGGCTAATTTTGGTCTTTAATTATTTGTGGAAGTCCAGAGAAGGTTTAAAAGGTGAATAAATATGAAAGTCCACGCGGACAAAGTCACGGGCACAGTTAGTAAGAAATATGAACTGAAAATTGAGTAAATTAATATACTACAGCTACATCGCACTTCTAAGCACCGCTTATACTAACGGTATCAGGGCGCCACCAGACTAGCCATTAAGTACAATGGTGCCCTGATAAGCGTAAATTACCCGAACGCCATTTCCTAAATTTGTTCCAACGGAAATTACACTGGCACACAAGTAGGCACTCTGGAAGACGGTCCACGATGGCAAGAAGTAACCGTCGCCAGAACAACTGCAACCAGAACATCTGCAACCTAAGAGGAGGAAACGCAGTGCATGCTTTTAAATAGCCTATAGAATTGCCGTTTAAAGAACTTCATGTAGTAGTTCAATGGGAAGACTTCAAGAGATAACATTCCACAAATTGTTGTTGCGCAGAAAGACGGTTCGCGCTGCACGATATAAGATAAAGAAAGGACAAAACATAGACAGGAAGGTTAATTTGTTCTCTTATCAGGTAGGTTTTAACAAGTACCTCGGGTCCACTCTGTGTCGCAGATAAGAGCTTCCCTGCAGTCGACGGTTCCCTGCAGTTGCGTTATTGTGTCCATGATAAGATACAGAATTTTGGGAACAACGGCACTTTCGAGACACAATGGACAATTTCGTTAACAATATGAGAGTTAAATCAGCTGTGTGTGGGTTGAGAACTTATTAAAAACAAAAGACAGGCTATTTTCCCTGATAATGACTACTTCCTGTATGTACTATAGTAAGAAATATAATGTTCAAGTGCTAATGTCAAAAGAATATTATGCGTTGATTATAATTAATATCTTGGCACCATACTCTAGTTCAAACCCTGGCATGTACATGTACCTCTGGGTTTTCGAAATCTATGTGCGAATTATAATTTATATATGATTATCAATTGCTGACGGTGAAGAAAAACACCGTAAGGAAACCTGCATGTCTTAGAAAATCTAAACAATTTACGAAAGACAAGTGAAATCCGCCAATCCGCATTGGGCCAGCGCCTGAATCCCCCTCGTAGTGATGGAAAGCCCGTCCCAGGAGTGGGACGTCAAAAGGGGTAAATTGTTTATTTATATTGGCATCGGTAAATAAAGTCATCACGGATATCGCGACAATGGTTTTTCAATACGGGTTCCGGATACGGCCATTGAAACATGAATATAAAAAATGCTGTTGTCTTCACCGTGTGAAAATAGCTTAACTTTTTGGATTTTGTAAAAGTTCGTGAAATGTTAAAAATCTATCAGACGTAAAATTTATGTTCTGGCAATACAGACCGGAGTCAAACAACGATGTAAAGGGATCAGATGTATAGTGCCATTGATATTATCGAAAGATTTCTGCGATAACGGACTGAATCGATCGAAATGAAAGGAAATAGGTGTAATTATGATTAGAGGATTGCAGCTCATTAAATCAGCCGTAATTAATTAGAGTGCTATCGCGCTTATGATCGCTATTGGTTGATTGCCTATGTACTTATGGCGTGTTGAAAACTATTTGAAGAAATACTCGTCACTTAGATCCCAGGACCATTTATCCACTGGACGCGCGATCTACTCGATAAAGTATTAAAATACGTTCAAACAACATTCGCGGGGAGGACTATTGTTACTCTATTCTAGCATAAAGCGCTGTCACTGTCCAACATTTTTTTGTTTTTTTTTATTAATAGACTCTTTCCATTGATTCAGGCCCAATGTGATTCTGCCAATGTCGACGTAGTAGAGGAGACACGATGGAGATTGATTGAAAACGGTTTTTATTTCAAAGTGGACTTTGTGTTGAGTTCTAATGTTGTGGGATGTTATATATTTGATTAAAGTATTAACAAAGGGAGTATCAACAAACATTTGGAGAGATTGTCTAATAAGTTTCGCCAGTGACAGCACTTCCTGCTGGAGTAGGCAGCGTAATAACCACCAAGGCTAATGTTTCTTGGTACAGGGTATACGTCAGAAAGGCAAAATCGCGCGACCAGTGCTTAAATCTTCCTAGCTTAGATTCAAGATTGGCCGAATGCGGTGTCATACTCCCATAGACTTACATTACCTTTTATTACATACGTATTTATTCTTTCGTATCCATCCTTTATTTAGAACTAAAAGCTTTTGATTTGGTTAAGCAATACTGACTGTCATCGTAACCACCAACTGTCTAGGTAACCACAGTGCTAGATTTACGTGCTTCCAGAAGCAATAGAGGACAGATCTTTCAAATCGTCAACACATTTCAATTCGGATAAGCTTACATGCTTATCAATCTGGATCTTTTATTAACAAGGTTGTAACTTCTAACCGCCTTAGTAATAACTGCACGTTTAAATACAGTTACAATTAACAAGTACGTATACATCAATTGTAATAACAATCAATAAGATAGGCGGTTGTAGCAATTATTACAGTGACTTTCACCAAACGGGTCCGCGTCCGATAACGCTGGATTCTATTAGTATGTCGGTTAATCGTAAAGTGCTAACGTGTAACGAATATATTGCACTTTCATTTCATTTGGTGGGAATATGGGAGTACGGCAATACTTGTGTGAGGATGGTGCTCAGTATACTGGGTGTTTCAATAGTCAGACATAATAATGTTAGTAAATATTTATACAGAAGCTGATGCTTAGTGAAGACAGACTAAAATAAATGTAATTATCATACTATACGGGCTTTTGAATTATTGTCGCAACATTCCTGTTGCGGCCCTAGAACACATCGAATAGCGTAGAAAACACACAAGGTCGCCTACAAAAAAAAATGGTACCTACTTATATTTACATTTAATTTGGGTTTCTGTAAATGACTTACGCCCGTTTTAATAACGATTGCAAGTCTGAGAGCGATCTTGAGTATGCATTTGACAGGACAGTGACATTTCCAAGACCGCTTTCAGACTTAAGATCGTTTTATTAATACGGTCCTTAAACTCAAGCGCTCAAGTACTTGTTGTTACGGCTTAAATCTGTTTTTAATAAACGTACTTAGTCAATACTAAATTTAATTCAATATGTATTGTACCTAAATGTATCTCTAGTATCAATTATTTCATTAACATGTTCACGTCTGACTGGGTTCAGTTGGGGAAATTGGTTATTTTATTAGAACCGTTCATAGTCAAGCAGCTAGCCTACGTTATTTAAATTATTTTATCATAGTTCTGATATTTATTTTATTGTTTTATTTCACACTTTGATGTGAAGACTTTTAGAAGACTTACCCGAAATGTATATGAAGTTAAAGTTCATTTACATAGGCATTTTAAAAGAGCAATTTGTCTGAAAAGTGCTATGTAAATCCGTTTTAAATATATAAAAAAAATCTATAAATTTAGGGCCTATTAAAAGGCTCATCAACCCCCTAACCACCATTAGGAAATAGTCCACTGAGGATAGATATTTTATAAATATCTTTCCCAGCACAACTATCCTGAGGGCATCTGCTTTAGAAACGAAACACGTGTCGTATTATCGTTTTAGTTCGCTTTGTTCTGCGAAAAAATTGCATTATTATCAGGGTCCCTGACAGACATACTCTTGACTATATGAGTCCGGTCTTGTTGGCCTCTTCTGTTATCGATCAACTTATTTGTTATACAATTTTGGAGATTGACAAGCTGAAAGCGAGTAGGGGGTAATATTCCCAAATCCTATCGTTTCATAACCGTATCGTATCATAACAGTACCGTATCGAGCTAGCTCTTAGCCTACACCCACAGTTTCACTAATTTGAAAATTGTACATTTAAGGGAGAGTTATGGGATGAAGGGGGAGTCGGGACTTTGATGTATGTTATGGGTGTATGTTGTGGTTCACGCCACCGAAGTTATTGTCATTGGCTTATGTATGATACTATCTAGTGTCATTATCACTGTATTAGATAGATTACGTAAAAAAACCTTGTTAACTAAATTCCTCCGTCGATGTTAGGAAATCGTGTAAAAAGTAACAAACGCCATTAAAAAAACTGTTACCTATCTATGATAAAATTCCTTGATATTATTCCTAATAAGCTTTTGATGCAATTCTGTTACGTAAGTATTTCTTCGAATTTTATCAAGGAAAATACAGATGTTTACCTCATTTTATTTTGTGTCCTTACAACAAAACCAAAACAGTAATATAAAAAAAATGTCATATTAATGTCTTCAGTAGAAAAAGTGACGCTTACCAAGGTTATTTTACTTATTAAGCAGAAACTTTTATGTGATACGTCAGTTCGGGGACAATTAAATGTAAACAATTTAAGGCCAATTACACGCTAGGAACTTTGTCACGAAGGAGATTTAGCAATAAACATTGCGGCACACAGATGCAGAGATTCAAGATATAAGATACCCGCCAACTGTACAGTACCACGATGTTTTTACTTCACCATTTAGAAAGTGAAAATTTGAGTTTGAAATTAGATTCGCGGCTGAAATTCAAGATTGTAAAGATGTGAGCCATGATTTGACCTTCATAATGTGTGTTATATTCAAGGTCTGCAATCATTATACGCTTTGAGGGTGTTTGAGGTTTTAACGCTCTAACCTGTTCATTTTAAGGGTTAAAACCCGTTGGCAATTGCTTAAAATAATAATAATAATAATTTAGCCCTTTTAACGTCCCACTCCTGGGCACGGGCCGTTCCTCAACATGAGGGGGATTTAGGCCATAATCCACCACGCTGGCCCAGTGCGGGTTGGCGGATTTCACATGTCTTTCGAAAATTGGTTAGATCTTCTAAGACATGCGGGTTACCTCACGATGTTTTCCTTCACCGTAAGCAAGTGATAATCATATATAAATTATGATACGCACATAGATTTCGAAAAATTCAGAGGTGCGAGCCGGGATTTAACCCGAGACCTGGTGCCCGCATGGCGCGTGCTTTAACCAATCGGCTACCACTGCTTGCTTAAAAACCTCTCCAATACTTACTGACTGCGGCCCTGGTTCTTTCTACTATTAATTTGTTGCCCAGAATTAGCTATTCAAATTTCTGACTTCCAAATTAAAAGGACGGGGCTATAGGGAAGTTTGTTCTGAATATAGATGAAGGCTTGCTTCCGTCATCTCATTTCTACCAATAAGGACCAGGCGGCAGCGATTTCATCATTTTATCGTATCCCACCCATACGCATAAAACGATTTGCTACATCGTTTTTGATGCGTATCACAAAGAAGCGAAATTGTCTCCCAACGTCTGTATTTCTAGAGAGACATTACTAGGACTCTTCAAATCTAGAGTTTACAGGCTGTTATTTAGTCAGCGAGCCACATCTTCGGCCTCATAGTTACTTTCCATCAGGTGAGATTTTGGCCAATCGTTTACCGGTATATGATAAAAACCAAATGTGTTTTTCGGTTGTTTTGAGAAAATTTGTCGACATCGTCGCACGTTTTCGCTGTCAGTTCGTAAGTTGCAGTCTATGCGTCGCTCTGTCTGCGGTTTTCATTCGACTGCGCTCGCGCCGCGCGCCGCCGCGCCGGTCTCGTTTGCCTCGGTATTTTATCTCTTACGACGAATTGTATATCTCGAATTGGACTCCTGCAAAGTGTGTCAGGCTGGCAGTAAACTATATGATTATGTTGTTACAGGGCAAACGGTAAGCGATAAAGATTCGGTTCTACAATGTTTGTTAAATTTACATTTAGAGTAAACTAGCTTTTGACCACGAGTTCGTTAGCATATTTTCAAGATGTTGACATCAGCACAAACTACTAAACCATCCAGGGACAGAAGAAGACAAATAGCATAAAAATCGGATAATCAGTTTAGGATGTGAAGACATAGGAACACACATACACCGAATTTCTTCATATACTTTCAAAGGTGGTGAATGACGATGTCTTTTTCTCGGACATACGCATCCTAAGTACCTTCTGTAGGTACTCTTTATGCACTAAGCATCCACTTAGGAAGGTTTTGGAACATTCCACCCTAAGAAGGTTAAATAGAGGATAAAAAGATTTATTTAAATTTCGTTCTGCTTATGTAGTCGCGAGCAAAAGCTATTGTAATATTAAATGTCATGGAAAATTAATATTCTGTGATACACAGCTCATATCCAAGCGTGCCGTATATCACACATTATGGTTTCAAAGTAAACGCTGCAGTAGTTATGCGTTCCTAGTACTCTGCGCACAGGCGGATTATATTAACAAATCAAACTAACATTCGTAGGACGACCTTTGAATAATTATTCATTGTTTTTAAATAAGGTATGCAGCCAGCGGTTCTTATTAAAATTTCAAAGTATATTGTCTGTTCGTTTGTCCCACTTTCGCGCTTGAACTGCGGGATCAAATTCGATGACGTATGTATTGTACCTATAATTCATTCTGCACTATAAGTAATATTCATATTACTATATACAAGGTGTTTCAGAAGTCCGGAATAATACCAATGGATTTGGATGTAATTTTTTTTAAACAAATATGTATATTAAAATATTGTTTTCCCGACCGTTGAAAAGCTTTCTTAAACTTAGAAAATATGATAGTTGATGATGAATAATGTTTTGTACTTATGGGATGATTCTTGGTTATAGTGAGCCCCGGTAGAACCGTTAGGACCCGCTTCACGACATCCAGAAACTAAAATCTATTCTAGCGATGCTAAACAAGCATCAAATATCGGGCAAAAGCTAAACAAGCTAACTTAAACTTTACTGGCACAAAGCTTTCAAAATCACATGTTTTTGGTGTCACAATTTTCTGGAATGACCTCCGAACCAAACGCAAGACCTTCATCAAATACAAGTTAAAACAAAAATCTTGGTATTTTCATGATTGTTACCAACTTACAATGAAAACATACCATCTAGGTAGACTTATAAGTGCATATTAACGTTTATTTGTCCATTAAGCAATCATATTTTACCTTGCCATGCACTTGCTTACAAAAGCAAATTCATCAATAAAATATTTAGCAAACTGTACACAGTTTTACAATCGAAAGACCACGCCACAATTCTAGCCAATCGCTTGATAGCCATGTTTCTGCTGAGGCATAACAAAATAATTGGTTCATAAGTATTGCGGAGCTCGCGAATATTGGCTGTGGTTTCGCACTTGTTGCTTGATTGTACTAGATTTTGTCTATGACTTCGTGTGCGTAGAATTTCATACATTCTTTCATTCATTTTCAGTTAGAGAATGACGACTGCTTGGCGCAGTGGTTTGAGCGTAGGCCGCTCGGCAAACTACACCGCGTTGCGGGTTCAATTCCCGCCGGGGCATATTTCGTAAATTGCCTTTTCGTAATTTGCCCTGGTCTGGGTGTTACTGGGATCGCCCCCAGTCCATTATACGGTAATCATATTACAAGCTTTGCTTCGTTTAGGATCATACAGTTGGTGTGTCAGTCTGGCGATATTTATTATTATTTTCCTAGGTAAGTAGGTACACAGGTAGACAGTCCACCTAATGGTAAGTGGTAACTGTCACCCAGGATATCTCCAATTTAAGGGGAGCAGACGCAGTGCTGATCTTTTTAGGGTCCAGTAGGATTTTGAAGAATCCCATGTAATAGTGCAACTTGCACGGCCTGAGCCGACCCACGAAATAGACGGCAAATATAATTGAAAAACATTTGAACATCGTGAGTTTTTTATTTTAATATTTGTTGCTCTGCTTGTGATTTCTATAAATTTATGTTTACATCAATATGTTAATGTAGAATGTGAATAAAGAAATCAGGTTCAGTATCCACAGTTTTTAAATGAAATTAATTTTTTTATTACAATCGATTGTAGCATTAAACTTTGAACCATAACTCTGAGGTTAAATTTTGATAAATTTATTATCTGAAAACTGTTTAATTTAATTATCACTCACTGCGATTATAGCAACACTTTATATGTTCAGGTGGGTGAAATTGGAACCAACATTTACGGCAACATTGTTGTTCCTTGATTATTATTCTTTTTTCTTGAAAAATATGGCCCACCCAGTCTAATAGGTCTTTAGCCAGTGTTCAGTAAGAAACACATCCTACTTATATATATACTAGCTGAGCCCGCGACTTCGTCCGCGTGGAATTTAATTGACAAAGTTTCATACAAACTTTCATCCCCTATTTTATCCCCTTGGGGGTAGAATTAATCAAAATCCTTTCTTAGCGGATACCTACGTCATAACATCTACCTGCATGCCAAATTTCAGCCCGATCCGTCCAGTGGTTTGGGCTGTGCGTTGATAGATCAGTCAGTCACCTTTGAGTTATATATATTTAGATTTTTATTATAAACGCGAAAGTTTGTGAGTGTGGATGTATGTTTGTTACTCTTTCACGCAAAAACTACTGAACGGATTTGGATGAAATTTGGAACACAGCTAGTTTATAACCTGGATTGACACATAGAATACTTTACTTAATTCTACAGCAACTAGTTTTATATAAGGATTCAAAAAAACGTAACCGTCCACTTTGGAAATACAAAATGGAGGCCAATGGCAAAATGGTGTTTCTTGCCCAAAACTAAAAGTTCTAAAAGGCCTATAATTTCTTATTTCTTTACAATTATCTACAGACAGTCGCGACACCATCATCTGCATTGCCTGACATAACAAGGTGGCGGTTATTTATATCTACTCCAATAGTTATTATTTTGATACGCTCATTTATAAACAAGTGGTGAGATATAACAATAAAATTTATTATTATTAAAATATTGATATAATATTATTGAAATTTCCAGAAGCCAGTAGACAATTATGTAATAATAGGTGTATGTAAGTATTGAATTATTGTATATTTTTATTGAATTGATTACTTATTTTATGGGAATGTTGACGATAATTGTGATGCAAATATAAAATGTAATATATTTTTACTTAAAAAATCTATATATTTTAAGTAAAAATACCTATGTATTACAATGTATAAATATTGAACTTCTTTATACTGTGGGTATGCTAATCGAAATATTTTTAGATATGTTCTTTTGCAAAATTATTACTAAACGACAGTCATTAAGTATACAGGGGAGGTGCCCTACCTAGCTATTCAATATTTTAAAAACGTAGCTCGATAAAAAAACTTTTATCATTGTATAAGTATGTCGCAGGCGAACGGTTCAATTTGCCACTTCATTGGACGGCTATGCCGGCAATCAATTGACTGGCTTGAGGGTAGAATAAAAAAGATTCGAATATTCTAGCTGCAAACGTAAAATATGTAGTTGACGATTTATGTAATTTATCTCAACCAGTAGTCGTTAAATGTTAGATGCATTACCAACCCAGATAGTTACCTTAGTATTGATCAAACAATGACATAATCCACTCATCTCGACTGATTACCTACTACATTTGTAAATCACAACGCGATGATACGGACGAGTGTGATGATTATGTTTATAAAATAACAAAACACATCTTGATCAGTAGGTAGTGTTCCTATAGAAAAAAAGTTGTAGTAAAACGGCAGCGCTAGTTATACGAGATGGCGCGATGATCGTACGATGCTTTGTTTTCCAACTAAAAAACACTGTGTTCATTTCTCTGCTGTGTGCTGTCATGCTGTGTGCTCCACGTGTGCTATGTACACTGTAAATTATTCACGGAAGATAGGTCAGTAAGTACTTACCTACCAATAATTAGAATTTAATTTTTCAATTCAATCCACGGTACGCTTTGGTTATTGATTTTAGCTATCGATTTTTATGATGATATTTGCGCACTATGGTATACTAGGCAAGTGGGTGGGTAATTATGTAACTAAGATAGAGTGTAATTCTGAAACTAACATTCAGAAAAAAATACTTATGTAAGTACCTACCTATATTGTAAAAAGTTATATGGCAAAATGAAACAATATTACACAATGATTTTGAAGAAACGTGATGACCTAGCAATCCTTCCGAAATATTTTATAGACATTTTATAGATAAGCTAGGCAAGGGAATATGGTCCTAAAATAATAGATTTGTAAAGAATTCTCACGATAACCGCGTAACACCTGGATCGCTACAGCGTGTTTGTTCTGTGTTCGAGTCGTGCAAGCGAAGTTGGGTTGTCGGCCGGCGGCGAGCCCCTGCCGGGCCGAGTGCGTCCGCGGGCCAGTTCGCACCGATCCACCGAACCGACACCACGGATCGTGCGCACCACACAGTGGGCAAATTAACAAAAAAAGCCGGCCGCGCTTCATACAGTGACAGTGCGACAGTGAGCGGAGTTGAGTGATCCTGAAAAAGGAACGAAGGTGCTAAGGACTCAATTACAACGTTACGTTACCGACACCGAATCGATTACGATACGATTTTCCAATCAATTTGCACGATATCATTGGTGAGTTTTTCGATATATTTCTCGATTAACATTTCGCAGCGTATTCTCGTGCAATTTAAAGTTACGCTACTGCAGTTTACATGAACGTTGAATAGTGTAAGTAATTTCCCAAATTTAGTCTAGTGGCGGTAATTATGAGAGACAAAACCAGCTCTCAAGGTTTGCCGGCTTCGTCTGTGTTGCCTACAATTTCCACTTTTTTTACAATTCTCTGGCGTGAATCTTAGAACGAGTTTCGTGCGTAAATGGAAGAGTTGCGAGTTTTTTTTGCACACCTGCCTACCTATTTATTAGGTACGTAGATCACTACCAATTTTAAAATTGCAATGGTATGGAGGCAGATACTATTTGAATTTCAATTTGAGAAATTTGCTTTCATATTAATCAGCTTGGAAGTAGTTTTACAGGATTAAGAAAAAAAATGGTGACGTCATGAAACACGTTTAGCCGTAAGTGGCTAATCAAATTGAATTCTAGTTTCAACATTACCCACTAATATTTATCTTTTCGATAAGAATGCAGCGCTGCAGTTAATAGACTGCATAGAACATCTAGATACCTATAACGTTTACAAATACTAGATAGCTACAGCTGTTTTTCAGGTTATTTAGTCCTTATAACCAATTGAAATAATAGGTACCTACCTCCCGTAAATTAAAATTCAGTACATTTATTGCCGTTACTTCAAAATTCAAACTTTGCCGTTCTAGTCAATTAGTCACCTTCGACTTTGCAAATTTCATTGTCCACTGTCTTAGTATATTAATATGTAAAAAAAATGCAAATTGCACGTATTGGATTTAATTTATTTCTGTGTTCAATAAATATCGATACGAGTGTGCTCCATTTTATTTGATCCAGTATAGGTACATTAATTTGTCTTACTATTACGTGCTTATAAATTATAATTTTATTCGACGGTAGACTGAAGTTCTCTATTTTTAAACTTTTAACATTAGGTACAAAAACATAGGTACACATTTTTGAGAAAAATGAATTCAAAATTTTGATGGAAACAGTGGTTCACATTCGATATTTGAAAATTGAATATTATATATTCTATAATATTATTTTTTCTTAAATGTTAATTAAGTAGCTCAAAAAGATATCATGCAAAAACAGTCCTTGTGTTAAATGGAATTATCATAGTAGCATAAAACTTTGATATGCTCGCTAACTGCAAACCGCACGGAGTCAGCGCAAGCGCGGGTCGGAATCGCGTAATAGTGGCGTGATTAGCGCACGGTTTTCATTAACCTCCCGACCACCGGTTCTGGCTGACCTGTTTCATTTCCTCTTATATTGCGGCAATAGTTAAATAGCAACATCACGACTTTACTCTACAGTGATGTAAGTAGATGTATCCACGTGTATGTATCCACATTTCTCATATCATCAGAGCCACAAAATCGATGGTAGGCGAGAATATTCCTATTATAATGGACACACTTTTCATGAGACATATTGAGCTTGTACTGCCAAGTCTTCCAGGCCTGAAAATGTTTTTATAACTTGCTTAAACCCTAAGTTACCAATCCCTTCAGCAGTGGGTGTCTGAAGGCCAAATTCAGTTGGTATGTGTCATTATCGGTCATCAGTCTGGATAACACCAAGCCACTTTGTAATGGTTGGGGAGAGCACCTTAATTCTTGGCAATCATTTAGAACTTTTGCACAGAAAACCTGGATCACGCTGTCGTCTTTATAATCGGAATCCTTGATCAACAACCAAGCTCGCAGGTACAAACAAGAATTTTCTGTATAAGGTACACAGTATATTTGTATTACCTCAACGCGCAGCGATATAAAAGTGACAAAATGATCACAGTACTACAGCATTTCCGTGTGTCCAGTCAATCCGAAATCAAGGCCTTATGTGGTCCGTAAACAGATTAAGTCATCACCGTAGCCAGCTTCGTGTGAAAGAATGATGGCAGCATTGACACAGTAGAACTACTCCTAAACCTTACGTGGAGATATGGCAAACGACGTTAGACTTGCACTAATATGTTGGCTTCGATTCGTAAGCTGATGTTGCCGGTCTGCTTGGAAATAAAGCATCACTCGAATAATGCATCCTCGTCTATGATGACTACTTTGATTAGGGTTGTCACACGTGTAATCTATAAAATAGTAGACTGCTTCATTTCGGCGCTAATAACTATATTTATGGGTACTACATATAGTAGCTTATTCTACAATATTTTTATGATTCATGTCACATTAATTAGCTCGTTGGCTCCGCTTTAGAAAAGTCAGAGAGAAACCCAAGTTAGCCAAGGAACGCCACTGATATTAATTATCTGAACCAGTTTTGTAATTTTCCCGATATACTATATTCTTAATGGCCTGAGCTTGAAATTACCATTTAAGGTTTATAGGTGCTTGTAGTTTTTTTATTGTATCCTACATTGTGTGTGAGTCATATTTCCCATTAGACAGCATAATCTCATGAGATTATCCACATCTGCTATCTAATCTAGGAATTATAAAATTCTCAAGCGTTGTTACAGAACAGAGTCAAATTGCTGGTGATAAAATTTTGAACGACCATGATTGCGGACTGGATGATCATTGTTAGGTATTATTATGTTTGCCGATGCGAAGTCTTTTATACTACGAAATGAAGATCGTTAGTTTGTAGTACCTATTTGAACGTTCACAGTTAAGATTAGGCAATATTTATTGATGAACAACAGGCTGAGATACGAAACAGTTTAGAATTATGAAGACATAAGTACCAGAACGAAAAAGCATTTAAATTGTTGCCAATTTATTTATTTCTTGAGGTAAAATCAATATCGTTGGATATCTTCAATTAGCAAGATTAATAAGCATAAAAGCAATTACAAATACTTGACACAATTTAAAGAAAATTGTTATCATTGTATAGTTCAAAACAATAGCGTTAACTGTAAGCAAGCATAAATTGATTTCACTGGCCGTTTGATCTGGTATCGAAGCAACAATTTCAAATTAGCCGTATATGGGATTGCACGATGGCAAAATATCTCGATGTCGCGGCGTTGTGAGTAGGTACCTGCTTGCTTTCTATTCGCCGCCGATACAGCCATGATAATGGCAGGATGGTGAATTGTTGCTATGTGTATTGAAACCCAACGCAGTCATGGTTTAACTAACTATGCGATGGAAATTTTGGTGTGATACATAAACTCTTTACTCAATATAATCTACTTTTAGTCCTTCCAATGCACTTTGTTGTATAAAGGTGAGTGTGTCTGTTTATTTTACAACTAGAATATACGTTTTAATCTCTTAATTTATTTTCATTAACTTCTTGCACTGTTCTATGTGCGTTTGGATTATAAACTTCCACTGCTACTCAAATTTTAAACTTGCAGTAAATATTTTAAGAATCAATTTGGGTTATGTAACTATTCATGAAGGTCGTGTCGAATTTGTTTTGTTATTTACACATGATTTTGTGTGAATACAATGACGTCGGCATTGAGACGTGACTCGTGATTTATTGTGCCCTGCATCACGTTCTGTGTGGTTTAAGAAGGATGTTGCTATCCGCTGTTCGGTTACTGTTTAGGGCTTTATAATATTTTTGTTGTAAGTATACTAATCGTATTAACGTTCCAAAGATTATCATCGTCTGATTCTATGCATGTTCGTGGCGACAAATGCTCGCGTCGAATAATACAGATTCAACGTAATGTTTTGATCGCGACGATTACGTCGCGCGCGTCAGACAAAACAACTTCCTACCTATCATATAATTAACTGGTTATTATAATGATTAAACATACAACCCAGACAGTTGTGACAACTAAATGTTAACCAAACTGATCTTTTGCGATCTTGCGACAAAATGTCACGGCACAAAAATTATATTTTATCTTTGCGGAGTGAAAGCACGGACTTTCACCCCCTCGGCGCTATATAATTTGGTTCGCGAATTTGTATCAACAGTTGCGCGTGCGCTGTGCAAAAAATGGTGTCATTAGGTCTTCATGAGATGAATAACGTCAGTAATGCAGATTGCAATCTGTTGTATGTACATAGACAGAATGGACGGTGGAAGTAGTTTCGTTCGGAACGTGGCCTACTTAGTAACTTATCGAGAATAGAGTCCAGTTATGAATACACTTGTATATGGAGGTAGAGTAGGTAGTCTGGAAAATAACTAATAATACAATTCGGGAACTTGCTCTATTTGGATGGAAGTTCCGATGATGGTACAGCCGAGATATAGCTCTATACGTGGTAAAGTAGCTACTAGATTTGCATGAGTCTTCCTTCCCCTCCCGCTGTACCGCTTTCTTTCATGTCTAAAACGTGTAAGTAATCCTTTGGTATTGCTAGCATCTATAAGCTACGGAAACTGCTTAACATCGGGCGGATCGAACGCTTGTTTGCGGATTTGTATAAATATAAAAAAAAAATAGTCTACCACACATTTCTACCACAAATTTGCCCCGGCGGGAATCGAACCCGCAACTACCATGTGTAGTGAGCCGAGCGGCCTGTGCTCGAACCATTGTGCCAAGCGGTCAACAAACTGGAATTAAAATTTGTAATTTATTATTTTGGTGATTTTTTTAATTACTGTAGTTTCTAGATCGGGGCTTAAGCATGATGTTGCGATGCGATCGAAGTATTTCTGAACAATATGTTATAACTAGCTGAGCCCGCGACTTCGCCCGCGTGGAATTTAACTTAATAATAAAGCCCGGTCCCGCGTTCTGAGCCCGCGCGACAGGACCCATTTTTTTAATTTTGTTTTTCTAAAATAAAAGTAGCCTCAGTTACTGCTTATAACATCAGCTATCTAACAGTGAAAGTCCCGTCAAAATCGGTCCAGCTGTTTCGGAGATACTCTTTGATTTCAAGTGTTTTTATATTTTTACGCGGAACCCTAATTGTTTTTCTAAAATTAAAGTAGCCTAAGTTACCCGCTATAAGATCAGCTATCTGCCAGTGAAAGTCCCGTCGAAATCGGTCCAGCCGTTTCGGAGATTACCCGGAACAAACACACAGACAGACAGACAGACAGACAAAAATTTTTTAATTCGCGTTTTTGCTATAGGTATCGTATGTACTTTCATATGCATTTAGTGAAAAGGTGTTAATTTGATATTACAAACAGACACTCCAATTTTATTTATTTGTATAGATAAAAAAAAGTAAACCGCTATTCACACCAAGGTGCTTATTATCAATATCACTACGTCATTTGTTGTTGCCAATTCTTAATGCCAAAATAAATTTGTTTACCTAATGACACACCTGGCTACAAAATTGTAAAGAAAATTTGATTCCGCTATTTGTATTTTATTTTATAAATTTACGCGTTATAGGTACTGTCAGACTAGCTAAATTAGAGTGTAGTGAGTGAGAGTAGATACTGTTAACTTGACACTTGGATCCTTGAACATAATTTTTAACCCAAAATAAAAATAAATGGTTCCAAACCTGTTGTCGTTAAAACCTAACTAAACAAAATTTGTCACATCTAAAGTGTGTGTACCAACATAAAGATGCCCATTATCTAATTTAGTAATTACTAAAACTATGGTAAATTGAAAAGGGAAAATACAAACAAACAAATATTCTAACTATCATTTCAAAGTCACAGTCGTCGGGCTATATAGTTTAAAATAATTATCCAGTTTCTAAATCGTCCGAACGATCGATACATTAAATTTGGTACGGATACATCGATGGGTCCACGCCCATTCACGTTTCTAGTTTCATACTTGACAAGCGGTGTACGGTCACACAACTGACAGTGGAATTTGTGGGTTGTATGTAACGCGTGACTGAGTTTGTATGGGCTTATTCATGTAGGTGCGTAAATGGGGCATCTCTAGTATAGGTGTGGCTTTATTCATGGGACGAATACCATTATGCGATTGGGCGTCGCAGAAGCTATTGTAATTGTTGCCAGCATATTGTTCTGTGATTTTAATTACCGTTATGATAAATTGGTTACAACTTTGAAGGCGTGAATTATTCAAATCAATGAAGGTCCTTCTTACTTGATGAACAAAAGGTAGTTTGCTTTGCATTGATAAAAATAATCAAGGGTTTGAGGTTATAATCTCAAGTGTGAGAGCGATCTTTGGTACGCTTTTGACATGTCATTTTGTACTAGGATGACATTCGCATGACATTTTCAAGATAGCTCTCAGACTTACGATCTATTTATGAATACTGACTTTAGTTCAATATTAATTATCTTAATTAAAGTCAATAGTTATTCTGTTTAAAAAAATATATTATATTTATTTAACGGATTTAAAATATAGATCAACAAAACCCATACCTAACAATTAAAAGTGTTATCATAAAATATATAAAGTTTTATTGTAAATAAATAAATATGTAACAGTATAATGCGTCAGAGCATCTTACCGAGGTATTTGGGATAAAAGATTGTTCGGCGCATTGTTTGTTAATTATGTACAGAAGTAGGTGATGGTTGCTCATTAGTATTTTATGTTTGTTTTATCTAATTGTTTATTGATAACATTGATTCTACCATTACCACTTGAAAAGTTTAGTAAATCCTACTTCCTACTAATATTATAAACGCGAATGTTTGTTAGTGTGGATGTATGTTTGTTACTCTTTCACGCAAAAACTACTAAACGGATTTGGATAAAATTTGAAACACAGATAGTTTATAACCTGGATTAACACATATAATACTTCACTTAAGTCTACGCGGACGAAGTGGCGCGATATCGGGGCAGACACTAGTAAATAATAAATATCGCCAGACTGACACACCAACTGTATGGTCTCAAACTAAGCAACCCTTGTACTATGGGTACCTTACAATGGACTGGAGGCGATCCCAGTGACACCACCCACACCAGGGCATTTTATAATAAGGCCATCTCCGATTTTTGCCCCGGCGGGAATCGAACCCGCAACCATCATGTGCAGTGTGCCGAGCGGCCTACGCTCGAACCACTGCGCCAAGCGGTCGTCAGTAGGTACTTATATTGTTTGTTTATTTGATCTAGCAACCCCATAAATCATTGTATTCACACACATAGAGTAAAACCTTCTTTACAGACTTTCTCAGAATTTCTTCAGCGTTCTGTAGATATGATAATATTATCGTGGAACTCGTTTCCTACATAAGAAGCTGGTGATGGAAGATTTTTTGCTGTATCTGTTGCAGTCATTTCGATTGAAAGGTCGTTATTCTAAGAACTATAGGCAATAGCTTACTGATCGTCGTTCAAATGTTTCTATTATCTATTCGAAGAAATCTTAAATGCCTCAGGTTCATTTTTTTACACGAAGACCGAATAAAAGTAGGTATTGTGGTTTTCCTCTACACCGAATGTACAGTATACTATCTGGCAATACTTAGGTAACACACACACTATACTAGCTGAAACAGAAAGGGTATACCTACTTACTTATTTTTATATTTATAGAATACAGGTTGAAACATAAAGGGTATACTTTTTTTCAAAATTTAACTTTGTATTTCTTAAATTATCAGCTTTGGAAAAACAAAAGGTGTTACAGGGATACAGCTGTTGACAGATTTCAAAAGTCTACAAAACCTTCAGTACTTCAACTGTCCCACATAGCCGATAGTTTTAGATTTACAAAGTTAAGTTACAAAAAAATAGTAAGAAGGTATACCCTTTCTGTTTCACCTAGTATAGTGTGTGTGTTACCTACCTAAGTATTGCCAGATAGTATACTATCTGAACTTACATCACACTTGGTATACCGAGTATAACGTTAGTATTGCTATTCTTGCCACGGTCTCGTATCTACGAGCAATATTCCTTAATTTTTCACACGTTTTTTTTTAAAGTCGGTAATCAAGCGTACATTTCGCCTGATGTTAAGCAGTAGCCATGAAGTACCACTGGCGATGCTCGCACGCTGCCGATCTCAAGGGCAGTGAGAATTGAATAATGGAGGGGCGGGAGGGGGTTGAGATATGATATGTCAAATTTGGTTTAGTCGAGATTTGATGTCAACGGAATTGGGATTACTTACTTTGCTGTTTGGTTAGAAGGCTTGCAGTAAAAGCTTTTTTATTATTATCACTACATAGTATAAAACAAAGTCGCTTCCCGCTGTCTGTATGTCCCTATGTATGCTTAGATCTTTAAAACAACGTAACGGATTTTGATGCGGTTGCGGTTAATAGATAGAGTGATTCAAGAGGATGGTTTATATATATAATACATGCATAATATAGTAGAGAAACACTTATAATTTTAGAGCCGTGCGAAGCCGGGGCGGGTCGCTAGTTTTATTATAAAGCCTTTTCACAATATGAAGTGTAGATGCTTAATTAGATTTCGAATCGTCAATGTTTAAATTGCTTTTATCTTAATCCGCTACTGTGCCACTAATTGATTGAACGACTGGTACATCTAATAATATAGGTTTACTCATGAGAACATCAAACTAATTAGTTTAGAGATAAACTAAACGAACGCCAGCTGATAACGCCGTTGTTGACAGTTCACAGATAACAAGTGTTATCATCACCGTTTGAAATGTAAATAAAATTGTTGCCACACTGAAGTCACTGTAAAATAACACACTAGTGTTGCAGTTTCTATACCTAACTAAATTTTCAAAAGGCTTTATAATCTAGATTCTAGAAACACATTAAAAAAAATTGCTAAAAAATAATTGTATGCATAATTTAATTTATCTTATTTGGATTATATTCTTATCACTGTGATATATTATCTTTTTACCAACATTATGCAATATTGCAGCAGTATTTTCGCATAAATAAGATTGCTGTCTGCGCAGACGATACGCGATAGTACCTAGCTCGTTTATCGTCACGATAAACATTATCGTTTTGCGAACAAATCTCGATACGACATCTCTACGACTCGAGTGGACTGTGTTGATAGTTCTCAATCGGTTCTGTTACAATTTCTTATCTATTTAATAAACTTTCCCAGGGGTACTAACAATGAGCTCTTTGACGGTTCAATGAGGTTCACTGCACTCACAAAAAACCTCAGACAAAGGCGATCAAGTCAACGCCAGACGCGTCCGAACACTTTCGAAACCAATAACTCAAAATGTAAAGTATCGCTGTTTGACAGTATATATTCTATCGTCTATCAATTTTTATTGCCCATCCAAGCGGTAGCGATATTTATATCTAATATCTAAGAGATTCCTATTAATCGCAACCGAACCCAACTTTTGTCGCTTATTAAATTCAATAGCAAACGTTATTTCTTTGGCGGTTGTGTTTAATTTCGCGAAGAGTTTCCTAGGACGATACGTGTTCTTCAACTTGATCCAAGGAGTACCTAATGATATTTTACAAAGTGTAAAGTCAAAGTCTATCCGACACGGAAATGTTTTTGCTGCACATAATATACGTAGTAACCGCCGCGTTTTTTACCCATCAACCACTATTTAAGTATAGATTTAAGTGTTAATCAACGTATTTATATCGTACTAGCGACCCGCTCCGGCTTCGCACGGGTATTTTTTATTAGTGTCTCTCTACTATATTATGCATGTATTATACATATAAACCTTCCTCTTGAATCACTCTATCTATTAGGAAAAACCGCATTAAAATCCGTTGCGTTTTAAAGATCTAAGCATACATAGGGACATACAGACATCGGGAAGCGACTTTGTTACTATGTAGTGATTTATTATACGTTTTACATCATAGGTTACGTAGGGGCTTGTTTGTCAAATTTGTTGTTTAAAAAAGTCATTATTTACTGTATTACGTGTGTGAAGAGCTAGTGTCTGTAATGAATTTAGTCTGACAATTTTTATGAGAATAATGAAAATAAGTCAGAATGTTTCGAAAGAAATATATATATCGGAATCGACATCGAACGTTTATGTATCGTTAGAATTATTTTCCGAATTGCATCTTAAGATGGATCTATTTCAAGTTAAAATCGACAGGATGGTCTAAAGATCGTTCTATATTGAGTAGCTAACTATGCGGACCCCTAACACTGGCTCCGTGCACGCACGGCCATTTCAACGTATTACGACCACTTTTATCGTTCCCAGAGACCTGTTCGATACATAGATGTACCACCTTATATGGAGGAAACTCTTTCCGCGTCGCTAGAGGCGAACGCAGAACCAGTACCTACTGAATCGAATTTATTTTACAAGGGTGTCTCAGTAGTCCGAAATAATATTTGAGGGTTTAAACGAGTATTGATAAAATAATATTTATCACGTAGGTATTTACTATGCAAATTGTTTAGAAACAATGCATGTACAGTCTACGTTTTATTTTAGGCCATTGGATAATTATGTTTTAGCCCACAAGACAAAAGTAGTGTCAAATATTTAAAGGCCATCTGCATTTATAGCAATCCACATATCAGCTACCGTATATAAACTTAAATAATTATTTCGGACTGTTGAGACACCCCGTAACTAGCATTTCTCTATGGCACCACCCGCTTAGTCCTTGAGGATAAAAAGTACCCTATGGGTATGCTATTCCAGAACATAACATACCTTTGTACTAAAGTTTATTCAAAATATGTTAGCTGTTCTTGCGCAATTCTCAGTCAAACTTACTAACAAAAACGCTTCCACATATATTTATTAGTAGCGAATAGCGATTACTTATAGTATGTGAACAGGTAATATGACTTGAGAAATACAAACTGGTTTCATGTTGGGTAATGAAACTTTTAATAACTCGGCTCATAAGACATAAAAAAGCCTTTATTTCCTTATCCTTAATTTCCATTTCAAATTTTGGTACTTGTTTGTTAGTGTCTAGTTCGTTATTAATATTTTGCTTATGTCTAAATGTTAGTAAGAGTTAGTTTTTGTTATTGGATATGGACCCCTCCTCGGGTGAAGGCCTCCTCCAGTCCTTTCCACTCATCTCTGTCCTTGCCGATAGTTTGCCAGTCCTTTCCTATAAATTTGGTTATGTCGTCAGCCCATCGCTTTTTCGGTCTCCCTACCCTTCTTTTACCGATTGGCCCTTTCCACCTCGTAGTGTTGATTGTCCACCTGCTGTCTGTTAGTCTCGATACGTGACCTGCCCACTGCCATTTCAATTTTAGAGCTTGTGTGAGGGCATAAGACATAGGTCCGTATTAACAAATTGATCTCAAGTCTATCGATCTTGGAAATGTCATTATTATGTAAAGCCAGTATAAAATGACACGTTAAAAGTCTTGAGTTAGGACCGCTCTCAGACTTTCAATTGATATATTATGACCGGCCTTACCCACACTGATTTAGTTAGGGATAGGAACTGTTTTATTTATTAGAACTATACTCCATTTATTATAACATTAGACATAAGAGGCTCGCAGAAGCAGGGATGCAAAACATTTTATTTCCAAGTCAAAACAACTTTTATTTAGAGTCATTACATTAAAATTGTTTTAACATAACTTTTGATAGGAAAATCAAAAAAATCAAAAAAATCGACAACAATAACAAACAAGGTATTCACAGGAACTTAGAGTGCAGGCGAATGACTCAATGACAAACACTGACAGCACATTATTTACGTCAATTTCATAGATAACATAGTCCAACAAAATTAGAAATACCCTGCTGTAATAACCTCTGAAGGGATTAGGTAACATTTTAGATTTGGTAGGATTATAGTGAAACGAAAAACGTTCCCGGTATGTTCGCCCCTGCTTCTTTTAGGTTTTTAGCATCGACACTAATTTTAAAATGTAATGAAATAATAATTATTTAAATGAAAGGCAATATATTTAATAAGATAAATAATTAATATTATTACAGTTAGGTGTGACAAGCTGGTATATAAATAGATTATAATAAATTCGACGTCAATCGTAACTGTAACTCGTTAATTGTACTTTTATTACAAAGTGGACACTAAAAATAACCTTTTTAACTTCTGTCTAATGCAATAACAAATTGAGTATAGTAGGATATGATGTGTAAGCACAGCCGAAGATAAGAGGAATCTTGATCATTTTTATAAGATCCCTTCTCCTTCTTTCGTCCAACTCCCCTACATGTCCGAGCGAGCAACGCTATTGGTCACAGTTATATATTTACATAGATAACGCAAATGTATGTACTTAGCGTGTCCGAAAACCCCGACCAAGCGTCAAGGTTGGTCGCTGATAGCTTACAGTCCTCGCGACTAGAGATATAAAAATGAGTATGAGCAAGATAATCACTTGAGAGAATCGCAGCGGGCGGAGGGGCATCGGCGGCATCGGTGTCTTTGAATCGGTTTGGATTTCCCGCAATCTGTGACGTCAGAGTAGGTTTTAAAAATTCGGCACGCTTGGTTTCAATACAAATCGTGATACTTGCGTTATCTATGTAAATCTATATCTGTGCTGTTGGTATTGCAAGCATCTAAAAGCGACGATTGTTTGCAGAAGCTGAGACTTAAAAAGAACCAAAAATATTGGTCTGTATTAATAAATCTATCTCGAGTCTGAGACCGGTCTTGAGTACCTTTTTGACAAGTCATTTTGTACTGTTATGACATAAGAATGACATTTCCAAGATCCTGAGATATATTTAAACGAACATGGGTTATATTTATTCTCCAAGTCTCCGCAGGCAGACTCGTGAGCAAAAATTAGTCGAGAACAAAAGAGATCGGGTTCCGCAAGCGTCAAATAATATTAATACACGTGTCATGTTCGGTGTGGATCAAAAAATTCAGCGCGAGTGTGCATTGCGATATTGCGATCGCAAATTAACAGCTGAATATACAGCCTGTTAACAGACGCCGTGAAATTGTATATCATTATTTAGTTATAATGAAATTATAATATCTTGAAGTACATTATATTGTTGCTACGACAATGATCAATGAAAATAGATAGAATAATGGTATTTTGATGGCTCGGCTTCCGGCCCTCTCAGTCATCGTACGACACACAGCTATTGAAGCGCCGATAGCCTAGTGGTTAGAGGCCGTCCTCGTAGCTGAGAGGTTCCGGGTTCGATCCCCATCCTGGCCATTCAACTATTGACGTGAGCCCACTCCTAGCAAAAGCATTAGCTTAGTTGGAGGGGCTAAAGGGAATACTAGTAATGTGATAAACATACATTGCTAGTAATATGTTATACAAAAAAAAAAAAACTACTTTACGCCGATCTTTTGTATGAGGATGGAACTACCCGGTCCAGCCAACCCGATGTGACCCGCATTCAATTAGCTAAGGTTTGGCTCTACCACCTTCACAACTTTGTTCGTTTTGAAAAATCCATACAAAAATGCACATTCTTCAAAACTAGTCCTGGTCCTCGCAAAACACTAGTTCCCATGTGTCATACAATGTTGGACGTCCAGTCATTGATAGGTTCGTTAGCCGCAAAGCTAAGACGGTCGAATATGTTCAATTTGTCGTTTACGATAGGATTAATAAAACTGCCATGCCGATGTAAGATTGACCCTTGTGTATCTGGTTGCATTATTCGCCCGTGACATTATAGGATTTTCTAATTTCGTTCTGATTGAAGTTAAGTAGGCGGGGATTAATTTATTTGCACTGCAAGATACACTGTAAAATTCTAATTTGAGTGAAGATTAAATGCCGCCCAAAACGCAAGAAAAACGCGGAGGACGTCTCAAACAATTAACGAGGATGAAAAATAATAAATAATTTGATTACTGTTTGAGGTTTCAGTAGTGCTAAATTTGTATTAAGAACTTGATGGAGTTAAATCTTTTTGTGAAGTTTCTTGATACAATTTCGTCCTATCTCCATATTTAAATTGCTCTACTTTCTCTTATTTATATTCCAAAATCCTTATTAACATATTTATTCTAAACCTCTTCGATAACAATAGTTCTACAGAATATGAAGGGGACGTTTCCCAATACGGGCATAATCCATTGCGATTTTGACATAGGCAATAGTTAACAAGGCAATCGGTGACACGAGGCGCGGGCGTATCCTTTACTTACCGACACATTTCAATTCCCAGAAGGGTTGATTCCCTCAAAGGGTGTTCGAACATTAAATTTATTATCACGTTTTATTTGTGTCCCATGTTTAGACATAAAATGAGAATGGATATTTATTGTGTGGTATTTTATGTGATTACCTATCTCTTTCCAACTATAGGCTTTACAATGTATGGGAGAGATGGCAATACTTATTGGTGGTCATAAAACATGTGTTGTGTCTAAAGTTGTCAATTTAATGGTGAAAGCAATTTTATGGATAATCCACTATCGGGCAATCTCATTTTGTAGTCAACGGTATAACGCTGGGAAGAGTCGCGTACTCGTATAGTTTTGTAGCAGAATTTGTGAGGGCATATTGCAATATTTATACCTACCTATGATCATCATAGCGGTGGTTTGTCGTTCGTAAAAGGACTTCATTACTTTTGGAACAAAAGTTATAACTGAAAAGATCACCAATCATCAATTTCAATCAATCCATGACGTCAATACAGTTATTATGACTTACTAATGTTACCAAATAATATTGAAGTCTCCCTCACACATGACGGCGACGATTACGATACCTATACCATTAATCGTGTGACAGCAGAATTTGTGCCAATCAAAGAATTTGTAAACTCTTTGGAGCCAATGGTAGGTTATTGCAATAACATTTTTGCGACTTTAGTAAAAGTATGTCATCATCATTCTGCTTTACCTTTTCCCATAATCTGGGGTCGGCGCAGTATGTCTTTTCCTTCAATTCATCGCGCTTTCCTGTCATACTCACATCTACTCCAACCTCGTTCATATCAACAAGTTTAAGAATATTATGAACAGTTAACCAAATATTAAACTACACTGTAACAAGGATAGTTTACCGAGCTCTGCGCGTGCGCATTATTATTTACTCGCTCTCGGCTGCGAGTAAATATCTTGCGAATAGTACTACAGTTATACCACGCACATCCCTTCCTGGTAATAGTTGATTATGTTAGCAACGCTTATTTATATACCTACACGGTTAAATATTGGCCACATGTGTAAACAAAGAACGTACGCAGAATACGATGAAAGAAGGGCTTTTGGCGTAAAAGCATCTGTTAACGTATAAGTATATTTTATAAATTCCTGAGCATATATCAAGGTAATTGTGGCACAGTCTGTGCTGAAAGAGAAACGGTGTGGCCAATAAGTGAACCACCACACAAACTAATATGACGGAATCTAAAGCACTCGAAAAATAATAGTTTTATAATCTTGATTTTTCATCTCATTTACCTTCTTGACATTACATTTTCCCCTATCCTCTGTCCCACATGAATGTATCCTTTAGGTGAGCATCGTGCGAGCAATGTCTTTGGTATTGCAAGCATGTATAGGTTACGGTAACTGCTTAATATCAGGCAGGTCGTAGTAATTTTGTACTAAGTGTAAAAAACAAAAAAGTCGTAAGCTTCTAGTATATAGCAGCCCCAGTCATAGGCCAGCATTAGTATGCAGCCCAACGATAAATTATACTCTATTTCAATCCGCCAGAGTTTTATTTCAATTAACAGCAATGAAGCTCCAGTATCTGTTTTAGTAAGAGTTTATTTTAGTTTGTTTATTATTCAATTTATATTAAACTACTAGAGATCTTGATCTTGATACCGATGAAGGCGATCTGGTTTGACCATCGGCGTGCGCTGACGCAGTTCAATGTGTATTTTGGTTATAAGGCAACGGAATTTGGGAGGCCAAAGTTTAAATAAGATTATAAAAAAACACATTTTAAATAACTAATATAAACTACTTTTGGTGTTGATTGTATGTAATCATGATTAGCCTGCAGTTTTCTAAGTGTACAGCTAAGCTGCACGTGGATTGATTTTAACAATATCACCCTGATATTAATATACCTACTTAGATATACAATAATCTATACAAATAAATAAAATTGGAGTGTCTGTTTGTAATATCAAAATAACACCTTTTCACTAAGTGCATATCAAAGTACATACAACACCTATAGCAAAAACGCGATAAAAAATTTTTTTGTCTGTCTGTCTGTGTGTTTGTTCCGGGTAATCTCCGAAACGGCTGGACCGATTTTGACGGGACTTTCACTGGCAGATAGCTGATGTTAAAAGGAGTAACTTAGGCTACTTTAATTTTGGAAAAACAATTAGGGTTCCGCGTAAAAATATAAAAACACATGAAATCAAAGAGTATCTCCGAAACGGGTGGACCGATTTTGACGGGACTTTCACTAGTAGATAGCTGATGTTATAAGCAGTAACTTAGGCTACTAAAATTTTAGAAAAACTAAATTTAAATAAATGTGTCCTGTCGCGCGGGCTCAGAACACGGGCGCGGGCTTTTTTGTTAAGTTAAATTCCACGCGGACGAAGTCGCGGGCTCAGCTAGTTACTTACTATATTATTATGTAAAGATAAAAAAGTGACAAAAGCCTACGCCACATTATCGAACACAGGAAAAGAAAACCTTTATGAAGGTGAGAGATTTTCGCGATTATTTATACGATAACAATGGGTTTTACCTTGTTAGATTATTACTAGGTACTAAAATGAATAGATAAGCGTACGCCATACGGCTGGTTTTAGTATTACCTCGGGCCTATATTGGCTATCAATGCTCACACATTTGTGTGGGGTAAACAAAATAGGTAGGTAAAATCTATACAAATAAATAAAATTGGAGTGTCTGTTTGTAATATCAAAATAACGCCTTTACACTAAATGCATATGAAAGTACATACGACACATATAACAAAAACGCGATTTAAAAAAGTTTTGTCTGTCTGTCTGTCTGTGTGTTTGTTCCGGGTAATCTCCGAAACGGCTGAACCGATTTTGACGGGACTTTCACTGATAGATAGCTGTTATTATAAGCAGTAACTTATGCAAATTTTATTTTAGTTTTTTTTTTTTTAATGGGTTCTGTAGCGCGGGCTCGGAACGCGGGAGCGGGCTTTTTGTTAAGTTAAATTCCACGCGGACGAAGTCGCGGGCTCAGCTAGTAGTGAAATAAAACCGACTTACTACAATGTAGTTTCAATATTAGTTGCGTTATTTGACTTACGACTTTATGCGGCGAGGGATGCGGTGTGCATGCATATGAATTATTTGTTCCTGCAATATGGGAAGTTAACAGGAACTGGCTACACCACCAGTACAATGTACGCGAGTCATTGACCACCACCTTTGAGGTATTAAGCCCTAGTACTTGAACGACAATACAGGTCTCGCCCACGACAACTCTCTCGATTCCTGTACAGGAATCGAATTGGAAACTGCAATAAACAGAGAATCGATTACACCGCGGCCATTCGATTAGATATCGAGACGTGTAGTGCGTGGAGTTTGACATTCACTTATCGAGAAGACGGCTTTAGTATTCGATCGTGTAAATTTTATGGTTTGCATGGTTAATTTTAACGGAAATGATTCCGCATTTAAAACCTTATTTATTTACTGATACAGAATAATTAATGGTATTGAATAGGTATTAATATTAGGTGTGTAAGTTTAAAAAATAAAACTAATCAAAAAGAAACAAATTACGTAGCACTTGAAACACCGAGTTCATTTCAATCCGAATGAGTATCGTATTCTATTTAATAAAAAAGGTATAATAATTAAAATTCTAAATTTATTATACTACTGTGTGCATTCGTAAGACATTCTATAGTAACTACTGGTTTTGTAATACCTTTCGTTTACATTACCCACTCGTATTACAACTGAGCATACTATTTTATAAATTAGCTTATGCTAAATTCGTGTCGGTGTCATGATCCGTAACGATGCACAGTATTTATAAACATAGTTTTTGCTTGCGGGTTCACTGGCGGGGACTTTATTTCCTTGATGTTGACCACAGAGGCTACAACCGGGTCCAACTAGAATGTAGTAACAACCATATAGGTAGTAGTAGTTTATACCAACATTAAAAAAAACCTAATCGGCCAAGCAGTTAATAGAAAATAATTTTGAACACAATCACACCAGAATGCCATAATAAGTGAAAGAAGATAATTATGTTTTAATATAATAATGTCAGATTAACATTGGTTTATCGAATCTTATATATATCTAAAATCTAAACCTATTATCAGATTAACAAAAAAAACAAAAACTATCACCACAATTTATGTGACGGTGATGTGAAATTTTAAACTTTTACTACCGCGAAAACTACCGAAAACTTAGCAAAAACCGAGTGAGAAGCGGTCTCGGTTTAACTAATTAGGCAGATCAAAGGGCCGCGAGACGCATATTGAGTTGGGCCATTACGGGCCATGTCGCTCATTAGGCTCCCTTGTTGTGGCTACTGGGCCCATAAAGTTGCCATTCCTGAATGCCCTACTTTAGCGGGTCCACCGTTATACACAAATGTCTCTGTTGCTTGCCAAGGCTAATATTTTTAAGGTGTGTATATTTTCATCACGATAATTTCATAATATTAAGAGAAACAAGGGGATTTTTTTATTTAAAAAATATTGTAAGTACCTGTACAACGTGTTTATGAAATATCGCAAAATCTCAAACATTCCAATTATTTCTAGTATATAAGAATGATATAGATTATATAATTATTTCTTTGCGGATTAATTAAGAAGATATTTGCTTCTTTTGTATGCAAAATTGCAAAAAAATACATGAGCCCGTGACGCTTGTGTGCCCGACGCCAAACTAAGTAATTGTCACCGAGTCGCATCGCACTTAACGCCCATTCACCTCTGATAAGAACACGATAGAGTTAAGTAAATGTAAATTTATTTATTTTATGACTTATTTATTTATTCACCCATATTTATTATGGTCAAGATGAATACATGACGTCACTCAGAGACTATTCAATAAAATAGTAATAATTAGCTCTTATATAACCCAATTTGGATCACGGGCATCCCCTCAACGCGAGGGGGCTTATTTTCTCTAATAAACGACAACAAAGAACAAAATATTAATTAATGTGTGGTACAAACAGAATAGTGACGTTATGTTGTTTATAACCACTTGTCATTTCGCCGATAAGGTTTATCTGCAGACGATAATCTGCATTATAGTTGTTACACATAGTATATTGTCATAGCACACCGCCGCGTCGGGACATCGGTTCAAAGACCTGTACCATGGACAAATGTGCGCTTAACTTGTTCTATTGGTCACGGAAACTATGCTCAGGCGATTTCGAATTTTGTATCCATGCTATTAGGAAATATTTCAAAATACACGTTTTTTTTAAGAATTTTATTTACGATACTTACGAAGTTTCAAAAAATATTTATATGCGATTGGTATCATTAACAAATGACAAAAAAATACAAATGATTTTTCTGTGATTATATAATACTAGCTGAGCCTGCGACTTCGTCCGAGTGGAATTTTGATCCTTTCTTAGGGGATGTCTACGTCATAGTAGCTTTATGCATGCAAAGTCTCAGCCCGCTCGGTTTAAAATTAACAAAGTTTCATACAAACATTCATGCCCTATTATATCCCCTTGGGGGTAGAATTAATCAAAATCCTTTCTTAGGGGATGTCTACGTCATAGTAACTTTATGCACGCAAAGTCTCAGCCCGATCGGTTTAAAATTGACAAAGTTTCATACAAATTTTCATCCCCTATTTTATCCCCTTGGGGGTAGAATTAATCAAAATTCTTTCTTAGCCGATGCCTACGTCATAACATCTACCTGCATGCCAAATTTCAGCCCGATCCGTCCAGTGGTTTGGGCTGTGCGTTGATAGATCACTATGTCAGTCAGTCAGTCAGTCACCTTTGAGTTATATATATATATATAGATGTTATGGTGGGGTTCATTGCGCGATTAAATACTATTTGATTTACAAAAAAAAAGGGCACAGTGACCAATCCTAGACGATAGTTTTTGGGTATACTAAATTAAATTTCAACACAATGACGTTAGGCCTAATTTCAACTACTTATCTACTTCTACATATATGTTATTCAAAACATAATGGGATGGCCTCCAATTTGTGTCAGTAGGACAAGTCCTTCACATGTTAAATAGGTGTGTCATTTGGCAGAGTCTACCTACAGTCACCTCTCACGCCTAATAACGATATCGAATTTGTATATTGGAGATCATGACTGTACATCCGTCCACTATTATGTAAGTAACGTGTCATCGATTATGACATTTGGAAGTATCGAGCATTGGCCAAAGTCTGGCTTGGTCCCGGGATGCTACTCTTAGCAATGATAATCGATATATTGTGACATTGATATTGTCAGATCCTACTCTAAATTCCATAATTTTTGCCATCGTATATCGTCTGAGCGAACGATAATTTTGTACTATTCGTTCAGTAATCGATACGAAGGCAAAAAATATGGTATTTAGAGTAGGATTCGGCAATACGAATTTCACGATATATCGATTATCGTTGCTAAGAGTAGCACCCCTAGTCTGTTGATCGTGTCTTAATATTTGCTATACATTTCTCCTTGTAGGCTAGTAACTCATTTGAAAGCCTACTTAGCTTTGACAGTTCCATGTCCTGCTATGTACGCAAACTATCATAATCTATCATTAGATCTACAAACATGTTGTTTTGCAAACGATAGGTAACAGATTTGTTTTTCCCAAAACAATCTACGGTAACGATCGTATGTCTATGAGCAGAATGTTCAAAGAAAAATCGACTTATAACATTATACGGAGCCATACCTAATAACATAGCGCCCACAAAGATTTTTTCAGATAAAAAGTGCTTTGTACTGCCATTATAAATCGATTGTAACTTTCTGTGAATTTGGGGGTAGGTGTACAAACTTCACACTTCTCAATAACTGCAGGCGTGATTATGTGACACATAGGTAACATGTGTTAAAAAATAGAACAGATTTGTTTCAACTAATTCCAACGCAATCGAAATTATTCAAATGCGAGTTACATATGATTAGTACTGCCATTTGTATTGTTGCATATCGATGCATCGGCGAATTGACGCGTGATTGGCATAATTGTACGGTACGCATTCAATTGTTCCAATATAAATATGGCTTCATCTAATTGTTATGTGCGGACAAAGATCGATCCATGCCGATGATTAATCGATTTAAGGTTACATCGATTAATTTTTGTATCGCGGAAGGATCGATTTGCGTACTTAAAAGGAAAGCGAACGAGATGATAATGGTTAGGCATGATATTTATACGGATATAGGAAGTTTGAATGGCACAATAACGAATTTAATATATTTTTTAGAAACAACAACCGTTTTTTTAAAGAACGAACCGTTTTCAACATAAAATGTTCACTGTATTAGTTAAAAATAATAAATAATAACATAATCGATTTTATAAAACAAATATTGTCTCTCCAAAAATTTTATCCATCTGGCCACTAGCTTTTAGTTAGCACGATAATTATGAGAAGTGGAATATCCTGTCATTAGAATATGCAGTTGCCTTCACACACAGATGCTAAACATATTAACACATGACAAAAATGAAAGTGTAACGAGAGAACAATGGCGACCTCACACGCCATCATGCATTGATCTTTAGTTCAAGACTAGCGTAGACTGCGCCTACACATACATTGCCTAAGAATAACAAGATTTTACTGATCACGACCAATGAAATGATAATATTTTCATTTTTGTATCGCTTCTCGTTGACCGTAGTATAATATTTTTGGTGACTTCACACCTATAAAAATTGACACAAAATGAAGTAAATAGCGTCAGCTTTAAATTTTAAAATTCCCTATTGTTTCCAAAACATTTTCAGAGCAAAAGTGTTTTATAAAGCTATTGAAAACTGATTCATACTTCCTATTAAGTTTAGGCAGAAATATCTCGATTTTATTCTGGGAAGCATATACTCAAGAACTAAAACAATTATATTTCAAACAAAAAAAAGTTGGAACAATATGACAGTTATAAGGGTCCACCACTACTTTAAAAATTCGAAAAAACCTACGAGAAAACTGCTAGTTTCAACACTATTAATATTAAAGAGGTGTTCATGAATTTAGTTGACCCGTCCCTAACGTATTCAAGGTCTGTCGTACAGACATGGTACATAGCATTAATATCATACGAGACGAGGGTTCAACAGCGTTCGTAGGGGACAAACTCATTTCATTTTGTTCGCTTACCTATACCAGGGCCAAACTACTACAATACAGATTTTATCTCTCGCGATTACTCCGCAAACTCACAACAAACTGATCTTTGGAACTGGTTAGAAATTTGAACATAAATGTGATAAATACTCGTTTTTTATATACAAAAGCCATTTCAGTTTAGCTTTATTAAAAATGTGAACGAATAAGTAAGAGGATGATACATTTTAATAGGTTATACGTGATTTAAATACATAAGAACAATCCGATTAGAAGTTAGTGATAAAGTAAAGCATATCTAGTTTGCTTCTAAGCAACTCCAAAAATAGCCACATCGTGTTCCGCGACTAGGCAAGTTAAGATTCTTAGAAATGATCCGGGGAAGTCGCAAGTAATAGTAAAAATATTTGAATAAAAAACAAACAATTCAAGTAGAGAAGTTACCTTATCTACCAAAGAAGTAGGAGAAAATGATAGTGGCACCGACTCCAAATGAAAGAAATTACAAGGTCCCTAGTTATTTCTAGCTTTTTAGGGCACCTTAGTTTTTTTGAAGTATGTTTGATTTGTATTTATTTAAAAAAAAAAATTTTTTTCACGCTTGAATTCCTGGTGTCCGTAAATCGTCCATATCTCTCAAATTACTAGACCGATTTTAATACAATTTCTATGGGACCATCTGGACAGTATACCCTTTCAGATAAACATTATCAAAATATCCAAAATTGGTCCCCATTTGTCGGAGCAATCGGTGAACATACATAAAAAACACAGACGAACATAAAACATCTTCCTTTTTGGAAGTCGGTTAATAAGAAAAGGCAATGGTACTTACATAGCACGCAACACAGTCACGTATGCAAGCGGTAAGGTCGTCCATATTTGTGCAAACAGTCGACTCGGAGATAGCAACGTTTGTACTCGCAAGTAACAGAGATAATATCGGTGGCCGCGCGCACTCCGCTAGAGAGACTCTTAAATTCCTACCTGAGACGGACTCGGCGACGCCTGATTCCGAATTCCGGACAAAAAACCATTTCCTTTGCATTATGTTTACAAGACCTCCGACACTGAGAGCCCTTTGTGCCCGTCCTGCTCTTCGACCCTTTTTTGTTCGCATGTTTGTCTACAATTATTGAGAGTTTGTGAGATAACAACTCATTAGAGAACACATGCGGAACGGCTGGAATCATAATTGCTAACAATTTGGGTGCGTCTGAAATTTATATTATGGTCCATCAATCAAATGTCTGTTGATACATCTAGGTGTATAATTTTCTGAATAAATCAATGAAATACTTATTAGTAAAAACATTAAAGTAAATAAATTATTACCGAAGCATATTCTTCAAATATGGAATCGTGGCAGGATGTGATGAAAAATAAATGCGAATACTTATAACCTGTTTGTTACATAATCGAAAGTGATCCATGACATCCCAATTTGCATATAATGACGTCACTAGTTTACACAATTATGCCGGAACCTCGTAATCGGAACTTATAGCGAAGAACGAGTTCAATGTCAAAACATCAGAAATGTCACCAAGTTTAGAATGTGGCTTTATGCCAAACTGTGGGCACTAGTGGGCGGTTGTTACTGGAATAACATTTAACACTTTATGATTCAACTATACCTACATACACACCTCTTAGAAATTCTGTGAAAATGACTTAAACAGAGGTTATTGTCATCATCTTTTTTCATTCACTTATCCTCGCAAGTGTGTTGAAAAACGTTGTATGAAACGCGTGAACTTTAATCTACACTTACTCCATCATAGCAAACCAGGTGTGTAATGACCAACCTCACTTGTATCACAATGTACTATTATCGGGCAAGATAAAAGTATTATCGATAAAACAAATTAATAAAAAACGGTAGCAAGGTTGAGCAATATGAGTTATTTCGCTTATAATAATCTTTACTTTAAACATTTCAGAGCATGCCGTCTGTGTTGACACTGTGACAATGACATCCGCGTCGACCTTGTTTGGGCAAACAGTATTATACATATATTAGTGGATACAATTACTAGTCATTGCATTTTATATCTTACTAGCTGACCCTACAGACTTTGTCCTGTTTTAACTTTGAATATTGAATTCGAATTGATCCGCTCAACTTTTTTTATTTCTTCTTTCATGAGAACCTTCTCCTGACAATAATAAACACACCAAAAAAGGAATTAGCGAAATCGTTCCATCCGTTCACGCGTGATGCGATACCGAGGAAATAGAGATTCATTTTTATATAATTTCTGTAGTGATGTTTATGAATTATATTATAGTTTCAATCCTATTGTGGTTTCAGTAAATGATACCTACGTGACTCAAGTTATATTAGAGTTATAAACCCTAAATTAAGTTCCTATTCTTTCCTAGGAATATTATTGGTAATTGTGTTTTCAAAACTGATCAATATCAACAAAAAGACAGATCTTTATTTTGTTGTACAGAAAAATGTAAGAGTGATGATATAACTGTGATAAAGGATCTTTATAATTCGTATGTTATTGCATTAATAAATAATCTAAACACGCGCTGATAAAAATCACATCCATTTAATTTTTGTTGTAAATCACTAAAGTATACTGGATTACGGCGGAATGCTGTCCCTGTTAATAGCTAGGGGAGAACAGGTCTCCCGAGGTTATACAAATAAGTCGACTTGTCCTTAAACTATTTCAATGGAGCATCAACAACCGTGACAGTTTAACGTGATCCCTAAGAAAATAAAAAGTAAATGTTCGGCTTTATAAACGAACCGTTTGAGAGCGTGGTTCAAGTCATCCACAGATGATGCTGCTCGGCAAAGTTTCCCACGACGACGGAGTGGGGGTTGCGCGAGCTAATGGGCGGCGGCCGATGGGATTACAAGTGCGCCAGTGCAATTTACGCACTAGTGCATAAGAACATACAACCGCAAATGTGTCTAATTTCGCACAGCTCACGTTCCACGGAGAATTCTGAAGAAGTAATCTTCTACTTCACATATAAATACGTACAAATTATACAAGGTGTTTCGAAAGTCCGAAATAATACTAGAGGGATCGCTCGAGAATATAATTATTAAAAAAAAAAATTGTGACAAATATTGAAGGGGTCGTCACTCAGAAGATATGATAGTTCTGTATAGTTTGACATCACTAGGTATCTATATTCATCAGCTAGCGTATGCACGTTAACTATTATTTCCGACTCTTAGAACATTATGTATAAAAAAAAGTAAAATAAAACAATTGCAGAGGGCAGAAAGGATTTTACTCTGGGCGTTCGCAGTTTCTGAGTACCTATTACAGCTAGAGAATAATAAGCTCGTATCTTTATGTATGTGGACATTCTAGGAAGAACTTACAAGGCCATGTAATTATTGGTTGTATTGCAATTAATGATGCATATCATCCGTGCGTTCTGCGTAAACTAATTAATTAGTTCTTATTATTCTAGTTCTTGTTTGATTATTGCTATGAATTTTAATCATCTCTTCATTATCTGTTCTTAGTCGGGGTCTATGTTATTCTTACCTCCTGTGGCGACCTCACATTTACGTCGCCGACAGAAACGGACAGATGACGCTAAGTGCAGCGCCTCAATACAACGTACGGATTCTTCATAGAAAAACTGGATCACGATATTGAGACTTGCAAGCATCGTGACTATATATACTAGACCCCGAGAATAACCAGCGGGGCATAGCGGCCGCCCCGCCAGGCATAACACCCGCTGGAAGATCTTCCCTTTTCCGCTAAACTGGTGACTCCGACGTGATTTGAACACGCAACCTTCTGATATATCAATTCTTTCTTCTCCTATATCAATCTTGTCCCCTTGTTTGAATTTTCAAGGCTTTTCTTATTGCTTGCTTGCGTTTAAAAAAATGCCTTCTGTCAAAATTTCCAGTTTTCATCTTCAGTGGTGTCTTCATCACCATTATTGTTATTATCCTCTTTATATATTTAGTATACAACCTTGTGATTTATTCTAATGAGGTATACCTATTAAACAATGAAATTGAATCACTGATTTTTATTGACTTCTTATTGTTGTCTACCATTACATTGAATCATTGCATCTATGAACGGTGGTCGTCTTTGGAAACAATTGGCATATCACTTTATTGCAAGAATTCGTTTAATATTATGCAGTTATACGCGATGTGCCATCAAAGCTTTAAGTAATTGAAATTGAAATAACAGATCAGAACTTGAGTTTAATTAATATCCCCCAGACCATTTTTATCTAAGTCACAAACTTCAGCATACGTTCATTTGTTTCTGACAGACGTTGGTATGAATGATTTGCTTCGAAAATGCCACCCACGTTCTTATTATTCGCAAAAACTACTTTCACTTCGAAGGCGTATGTCACTGATCTTCGATATCCATACTGTTCATTAGTAACACTAGTACTTTTTACACTCTTCATTGTGCAATACGCCTACATTTTAGCGTAATTATGTTGGGCGAGCCTATTGACACTAAACTGGGGAGTTTTCAACCTTAATGCGACGGTAATTTGGGTCATAATCCACCACACCGGCTGGTTACCGAAACTTACAAGTCTTTAGGAAGACGTGAAGATTGCCTCAATATTTTTTTAATTTGTTCAGCAAGTGTATATGAAAAAACGCACGCATCTTTGTTGAATATGAAATTCGCACATGAAGATCTCAAGATCCTGGAGGTGGGATTCAGGGTTTTTTCTTTTTTATCTATATGACAAAGTTGGCAAAGAATCGCACAAGCCGCCCCATGTTAAGAATTTACTGTAGACTGCTGCTTGCAATACCAAAGGCATTTGTCGCACGTTGCTAACCTAGCAGGGAGTGGAACAAGGGAAGGGGAATTGAGGGTTAGGACTCATCGTACAAATCGAAGCTATCCGATGCGAGCCAGCCCATATACTAGCTGAAACAAAAAGGGTATACTATTTTTTTGCAACTTAACTTTGTAAATCTCAAACTATCGGCTTTGTGGGACAGTTGAAGTACTAAAGGTTTTGTAGACTTGTGAAATCGGTCAACAGCTGCATACCTATAACACCTTTTGTTTTTCAAGTTCCCTCCAAAGCTGATGGTTTTAGAATTACAAAGTTAAGTTTTGAAAAAAAAGTTTACCCATTATGTTTCACCTTGTATAAGCTGTAGTTTATCTAGAGTTTGGCTCGACCACCGGATGTGGTTGAAAAATCTTTATTAAACAAACTCACGTGTATATGTACCTACGTAACTAACACGCATTTAGTTCCAGTAGTTACAGTGACTGTTGCCAATTTGGTACAGACTTGCATTATAACGGTAATGTGAAACGGGAAATAGCTGCGGTCACGAAACGGATGATGTCGTTTTCGTCATTTTAGTCTTATCACCAGACATCACATCATTCTTTTAAGGATTTGTCTGCAAAGAGATACAGACATTCCGCATGGCGCATTGTGTAATTGCTAAAGTAATGTACCGAATAGAACCAATGATCGATATCAAATAAATAAAATTGAAGTGTCTGTTTGTAATGTCAAAATAACAGCTTTTTACTCAATTGTATGAAATTATATAAGTACGGTAATTATAACAAAAAAAAAACGTCTTTCTATTTGTTACTTCTAGCTAATCTCCGAAACGTCTGGACCGATTTTGACGGGACTTACACTGGCAGATAGGTAGCTGATTTTATAAGGAGTAACTTAGACTACTTTTATTCTATCGAAGTATCATATTGCTATAGCCTCAGGCAACAGATAGTTAAGTTTAAAATTCCTATTCACTTTATATGTCGGCTTTTGTCTGGTTTGAAGATGTCCGATTTCGGTGCTAACGTCGTTCCTCAAAGCATCATTTGGTTAAAATTCATACGGTATTCGCAGCGGTTTGAGTTAACAGTTAATTTTAACTACTAACTGACTCGTATGTAATAGTATTTCTTACACCGGCAATTTGTTTTCATTGTAGTTATTTAGATATAGGTATTACCATAATCTTGTGATGGAAATACTTAATACGATAAATATTGCTATATGAAAGTTAATCTAAACGGAATAACAATAAGGTATAAACTTGTTTTTTATTGTTGTTGCGGATCTCTTTGATATAGACGGAATCAGTGCTCTTTATGGATAGTTAGCAGACTAATGACTAAGATATAAAGATAATGAGGGCACGGCTATTAAATAATTCCTCATAATATGATAATGAGAAGAGTGATGGAAAAATACGTCTTCAGTTAAATTAAATAAGTGAACCATAAGACATTTCGGAAGGTAAATATATATCATTGCCACTGGATTTGAAAATATAATCTTAAGTAATATTACATCGAGTCAAATCAAAGTCAGTGCTTATCATAACAGTAACCTTGACGCATTAAATACGGCGACAGTTTTATGACGTGGTTTCTTACGTCACGACATTATGCAAACTCGTTCTTAGTAGCCTGTGTAGGTACCTACGTAAGTGGGTTTTTGGCTAAGTTAAACATATGAAGCAATACCTGGCCAACCCAATGTTTTAAGAGAATTTATGATTCACTTATTGTGTTAACTAAGAAGGAAAAGGCTGGGTAAATAGAAACTAATTCGAAGACACAAAGAATATAGTCACATGCAGTAGCGTAGAAAATAAAATTTGAACAATTGCAGGAGTTAAAAAGAAATATCAATAAGTCTTCGGAACAAAAATGTCGACAATGCGAAACTATACTGTGTTTATCGCTCTTATCTCGTTAGAAACAAGGGCTTATTTATCGAAGAGGAAGTTCACATTATGTTTGTTAATGAGACAATAGCAATTATTATACTATTACCATGAAACACATTATAAATAAGGGCCCAGTTGTGCTCCTTGCGGTACTCCTCAAGCGGATCGTATAAACTGTAGTTATTCCTATATTCTGCGATAACCTACGATCCACTGAAGCTTAAATGGCAAACTGCGATTGCATGGTAATACATTATTCATCTTTATACCTATTGGCGCCCATTGCAAATTTACCTATTAGTTTTATGAGAGTTGAACTATAATGTCAGGAGTCCTTTAAATGACTTTCTTGGTAGGTAGGTACTTGATAATATTTGAAGGATACACTGTCTTTATTTGTAGATCTCGTTTTATTTAATTCAAAATGTACAATGATGAAGCAACAAAAGTTTTATAGCGATACCGAGAATTATTCCGTTCGTACGAACTTGTACAGCTCAATTGAAGCGACCGTTGCTCTCAAAAGGACGATTAAAGATCGTACGATATTTTACCTGTACTACTTTATGATAATAATAGTTTGCCGCGGGCGCCTCAACAGCTGTTCGGGGGCTAACCATTGTATCCAACTATTGAATGGTGTTCTTTGATTCGGCATCTTTGATATTTTCTGTGCAAATATTTTTATTATTCTACAATAGACAGCTGTTGTATTTTTAACGCCAGCATTTTCAGCAATAAAAACAGTTATATTCACAGCACTATAAAAATGTTTTGCGCTAACGATTTATATATTTTTTTTTCTTATTGCAGGAGTGCATGACGTGGGATGTTTCAACGCATCTGATGACGTCACTATAATAAAGGTGAGTCCATGAGAATGTTTAGTAGTATAGTCAATGTCAAAATCGGTTCAGATGTGTAAATAAATGTGCCTCGATATTCGTGATGGATCGCATGCGTTACAAAAACATCGAGACCACTATCTGTTCCGGGAAACGGCGTTGCTTTTACTCTTGCCGTTAAATTTATAAGTTTTTAAAACGCTAACAGATGTTACAATAAACTGGTCCACTTCGATTGCAATCTTTAAATTTAAATTGCTTGCTTGTTTTAATTTACCGTCTACTTTCATCTGTAGCAGTAGCGTCTCAAGGCATATGTAATCATTTCAGCTTGATTAATTACTTTGTGAATGCAGTAGCGTGTAATTACATTATTATATATGATCAATATTCTAGCCACAGTTTACTGTTGTGTGGGAATGGTCAGGGGACGGATTTTATCTCTATTTGCTGCATCTAGACGGACTTCAATACTAGATCTGCCTTTGTAGCCATTATATTTTGTAGCATCTATATTTTATTTATTATTTGCACCATCCGTTGAAATATTTGTAAATAAGTACATATCAACGTCTCTGTTTATATTTTGAATGACTGCTAGCGATCCGACTTGTTTTTGTTTTCACAGCCAAAATGGCAAATTTCTCGTAATGAACATTCCCAAAAATGCTGAATTGCAACAAAGATGATTCAGTGGTTAGGTGATATGATCGCACAGCAGACAAACACTCTTAAGCGCTTCGCTTTACTTATAATTAATATAACAAATAAATAATTAATATTATAAATAATCATGACTTGTTTGTCGATGTTTCCTCAAACAATTTATATCTAGACCATATCGACTATAGTCTGAAGTGCAAATGTAATGCGTGTCATGAGAGAGATAATAATATTGACCGTATAGTTAGTTATTATAGAACACTGTTTTCCCCAACAAAATTCCATGTGTATTCAACAAAGGATAGGACGAACGTTTTTAATTAACAAGGTCTTCGTAATCGGTTCCCAATTGATGACCAATAACGCGAATTGAATGTTGTTAAGCTTTAGTATTTGTAACATCAATACACTGATGGCTGGCTCGAACGAGGTAGGAGCACCTCAGTCACGGAAGATTGGCATATACGAGGCCTTATGCACTGCACATGGTGGTTGGAAATTCGATTCCCGCCAAGACAAATTTCGGAAATAACCTTTTCATAATTTGCCCTGGTCTGCGTGTCACTGGAATCGCCCCCAGTCCATTTTAAGGTACCCATCGTGCAAGCGTTGCTTAGTTTGGGACCATACAGTGGGTGTGTCAGTCTGGCGATATTTAATTCTTAATTTATTTGCTGATCATTTTCATTAACTAAGTATGCATTTATTAATTGGCAAAGACTGTTTGTGCATCGGTGTTTGCTTACAAATCGTTGCAAGCGTAATTTGACCTATGCTATGACATCAGCCTGTGGAATACGGTATCGCTAGGATAATAACCACTGCTTTTATCTAAGATAACCTCCGATTCACATCCTATTTCGAGATGGTATCATGTTTATTTTATTACGAAAGCGCTAAGTGCGTCTTGGTAGAAACGTGTGTAATTATATTGCTAGTATACTTAAACCATGTTCTAAGTAAACGACGCGACAATCAGGCCAGTATTACGGCAGCATTCTCTACTCTATTCGGGCGAATTTGAGTTCACTTTGAAATGTCACTTTTGGCAATTTCATAACCGTGAGTTGGTACTGACAAAACATATACACCGACTTCAAAATCAAAGTTTTTTATTTTTTTTATTTCGATATAGGCAAGTATTTGACCACAATCTCACCTGATGGTAAGTGACGATGTGGTCTACGGTGGTGCATACTTGCCTAGAAGGTACCTGTTCACTCTCGACTTGAAAACATCCAGGTTATAGTCAACCGGGAACAAAGACGCCGGCAAGGTGTTCCATTCCTTGGCAGTTCGCACAATAAAAGTGGAAGCGAAACGCTTGGTACGAACTGAAGGAATGTCCACGGTGTATGGATGCATTGTATCCGTGCGTCTTGTCGTCCGATGGTAGAATGGAGATGGAAAGGATGGTAAGGATGGAAAGTCAAATCGTGTATTTTGTTTAGGCTTACGGAGGCACAACAAATGATGATTTTAAATATTAATTTTAATTTATATTGTTTGATCTATATTTTGAATGTATAGTAAATTGAAGATATAACGAATCTGTGTAGGTAAACGTTTCATCAGTGCAAGCAAAGGATTAGAATTTCATTTCTAAGGCTTAACAGAATAGTCGAAAGCAACTAAAAATTTTGCGCTGCTTAAATTTGACGCGCCATACGAAAAATCTCAGATAACTACGTTTTAAATTTCTAAGTGGGACTTTGAGAAGCGTTTCAGTATTCGGCCTGTAATAAATGAAAACGTTAACTGACAGATCTCGATCTAGCATGGTTTGTTTGCCCAAAAAACTGGAGTTAGCATAAACAATTAGGCAGTCTGACATTTGATGCAAGATAAATGACAAGACTTACAAAACGATGTCTCTTAAAGTACAGTCAACATCAAAAGTACCTTGGTGTCTGAAAATAATAATTCTGTTTTCGGGGCCGTGTATGATATAAGAATCGCATTTGCAATATCGCTCTCAGACTTAAAATCGATTTATTAATATGGGCCTAGGTCACATACTTATTCGATCTTACAATATTTCGTATTATGATCGTAGATTTTAGTGACTTCTGGTGTCCTATTAGGCTGTCTGATTGGCTGTACTATGAAGCGGGGCGCCCGCTTCGATCAATACCACTGCTTCATATCCCGTCAACTTAAGCTAAGCCGAGTGAAGCAATCCTATTGGTCGAAGCAGGCGGGCTTGATAACACAGCCTAGTGAACGGGGTCACCCTTGGACGTGTTAAATAATTCCATTATTATGAATATTTCAGATACTAAGCTATTTTTATCACGACTGTACCACCAGGTAACTTTGCCCATCTCGTGATTGTGAGTGACCGTGACTCAGGTCACAAATATTAGCAGTGATAACCATAAAAAGTATGACGTAAAAGTAATACTATAATCTAATCGTCCGACTTGCTAATACCCAGTAGTTCTTCTACACGCTTGTATGAAACAGGATATTCAAAATGCGATGTCGTCATGCAGATTGTGTGTTATCTAATACAGATAACGGTACTTTGGAGTTTCATATCCATTCCCGGAACGCTCGCACCGAATAAAGTTGCTCTACCCAGGCAGAGAACACTTCCCATTACGGCCCAAGAGTCACAATCATTGTTATTGATACACATAGGTTCTTTATTACACAATCTCGTAGTTTGACTTGGCTGTCATGGGAAGTATTTTTTTTATTATATCACGAGTCTACCATTAGTTTTACGTTCTCTATTCGCTAGCGTCTACGTAAAATATTTATGTATAAAATAGTACAGTGCCACAGTCACATGTAGTGCTAAAAAACAAAATAGTCAGCGTATAAACGTTATAGAGATACTCAAATTTCGTTATAATTATGCTCGTGGATGCAAAAAAGGCGTGCTCTACAAAATGTGCTCGCTCGTGTATATTTTTTGCGGCACTCGCAATAAGTTGTCGTCAATCGGTCTGTTTGAATCTGTGTCAATATTTTTTGCAGGAACAGTAAAAATTATGAAAGTAAATCGTTGGAGCAGTTTGTAAAAACGTTGCGCGTTTATTTCTTCAAACGGAAATTCAATTTAACTTACATAACTTCCTCTATCTTCGTCATCACTGAATACGGACAAAGATTTTTTATACTGAAAGGGAACTGGACAGAGGGGGGACAGAGGGTGGAAGGGAAAGGGAGGGGTAGAGCTTCCGTCTCTCTCACCCATCATCACAAATGCAGCTATAATAGCTAATTACCTCTGATCTTCTGTGAGACAATGGCACTACCCCCGACAGGCCAGTGCGTATGTGTTTGCTTGTCGCAGCTTCGTTCTACCACCTACATGATTTCTACAATAGACTAGACTAGGACTGTCACAAAATATATTAGACTAGCTGTGCCCGCGACTTCGTCCGCGTGTAATTTAACTTAACAAAAATTTCGGGATTATTCATCCCCTATTTTATACCCTTGGGGGTAGAATTAATCAAAATCCTTTCTTAGCGGATGCCTACGTCATAACATCTACCTGCATGCCAAATTTCAGCCCGATCCGTCCAGTGGTTTGGGCTGTGCGTTGATAGACCACTATCTCAGTCACCTTTGAGTTAAATATATTAAGACTAACTGCACCCAATTTTTTTTACTACTTGTATGGCCTACGTGAGTGTATTATCCAAAATTAATTAAGAATACATTAAGTTCCAACGCAAGTAAGATTTGGGGGCTCGTTATATGAAAAATGCAGGACAACATTACCACGAACCGTTAAGTAGGACTTAAATTTGATCACCGTTTCGTTATCGGCCGTTACTTAGTAAAAATAACGATCGCATTATCACCGTTCGTTCAGTTTCTTGACCGTGAAACATCGTCCGAGTGGACAGTTTAAATGTTATCAGCTAACTTCTTAATGGAAGTAACAATAAAGAACAGTGATTTTTACAACAACAGGCTTATTTATAACTTATCAATGCAACGAGGTTAGCCGGGTTCATGTGTGGGTGATACCGCACGAGGTAAAGTTACGAGGTTCAGATTGAGTGGAACGTAGACGAGACGTGGTGATAACGGTGGAGAGGCAAACTGCAGCTAATTAACCTCAGCTCATATACGGTTTTTTTTTATATTCGATATAGGCAAGTTTTGACCACAATCCCACCTGATGGTAAGTGACGATGTGGTCTACGGTGGTGCATACTTTCCTAGAAGGTACCTGTTCACTCTCGACTTGAAAACATCCAGGTTATAGTCAACCGGGAACAAAGACGCCGGCAAGGTGTTCCATTCCTTGGCAGTTCGCACAGTAAAAGTGGAAGCGAAACGCTTGGTATTGGCTCTACAATGGTAGTACCACCGTCTCACAGAACATCTGCGTAGAGTAGGTAAAAAGCTGCGTTTAATACGATGAGTGAGAGAGATGTAAGACCAATTCCGCCCTCCCTACCTTCCCCTGCCTCTGTTCCACTGTCCTTCAGGTGGCGGCGTTTGAGCAATGTCTTTGGTGAGATACAATATGCTACGAGAACCGCTTAACATCAGGGGTCTCGTACGCTTATTTGGCAACTTTGTTGTATAAAAAGATAATCATTTCTGAGCATCCTGTTGTTCGGGATTGTGTCCAAATCGTTTTTTTTTAATTGTGTCTTTTCACTTAATGGTCGATTTGCAAAAATCCTGTGTGGGCTCTCAGTATGAATAAGGCTAATAAATTAAAAATGTCTAATAACCAGTTAAGTAATTTTCGAAAGACGTGATGTGAAATCAGTTAACCCGTATTCCCTCTCGCATTCAAAGGAGGCATGTACCTAGTATTGGGACGTGAAAAAGGCTAAACTATTATAACTGTTATGGTAGAATTTCCAGTTTTATATACATAGAGTGGTGTTTTGAACGTTTCCTCCTGCTATTCAATCACATATAGACATAATTTTATATTTAATCACATGTAATCATAAACAATGGAGCCGTAATTGGCTTTGAATGATTTTGATTACATAAATTCCACATCCGTTGTCGAAATAATAGTGACTATTCGATTTTTTAAGATGAAATTTTCTACATAATTTACAATGCGATCTAGGATCTTGCTATCAAAAGGTAGATATATAAAACCACAAGGGTAATATTGAATAGAGACAGTGAGTCATAAGGTAAATACATATCGGTATTTCCTGTGACCTACGACTTGCGTCTTCTACCAACTGTCTACTGTAATCTTAAGTGGGTAAGTTTGAAAAATAATGTATGCTAGTGTTTCTCTGAAATGCTTGCAACAAGGAAAACGATTGAATCGCAACCTGCGTAGAAAACCAAAGTTATAAGACAACTGCCACATAATTAAATATCTATTGACTATATAGATACTGGTGCTGATTTTGTAAGCACTGATACACTAAAACTGATTATATTAATTTTAATTTTTTACTAGCTGAGCCCGCGACTTTGTCGGCGCCGAAATTAACTTAACATAAAATTAATTTAACAAAAAAGCCGCTCCCGCGTTCTGAGCCCGCTCGCCAGACCCTTTTTTGTATTTCTAAAATAAAAGTAGCCAAAGTTACTGATTATAATACTACCAGTGAAAGTCCCGTCAAAATCGGTCCAGCCGTTTCGGCGATACTACTTTGATTTCATGTGTTTTTATTTTTTTACGCGGACCCCAAATTGTTTTTCTAAAATCAAAATAGCCTAAGTTACTCCTTATAACATCAGCTATCTGCCAATGAAAGTCCCGTCAAAATCGGTCGAGCCATTTCGGAGATTACCTGGAACAAACATACAGACAGACAGACAGACAAAAAAAATTTAAATCGCGTTTTTGCCATGGATGTCGTTATGTACTTTCATATGCATTTAGTGAAAAGGTGTTATTTTGATATTACAAACATACACTCCAATTTTATTTATTTGTATAGATCATACCATTAACTAAGGGTCAGCGCAGACGGACGGAGTGGGGGCGAAGCTACTAATTTAGTGATCTTTACTCATTTGAATAATTCTCATGATTATATAGTGTAGACATTATGATATTGTTACGTTAATATGAGTTGCAAAAAACATTTACACAGCTTACCGGTGGTATGAACGTTTACGTTACATGAGATAAATAAAAAAATACAATGATAAATCAGGCTTTTTTGTCATGTTGTATCCCCGTTACGAAGTACCCGAGCCGCGATAGTTGTAAACAATTTTGTTTTTTTTTGTTACCTTCGTTGACGTAAGTATAAGCACCTATTTAAAATAGTTACGCAAGCAGGAAAATGTAATTATTTAGTTTGAGTTTATTAAGTACTTATGTCAGTTTCTTTTGAAGCTTTATTTTAAAATACATTGCATTTTTATTAATAAACATAATAATAAGTATTCCAAAACAAAACATCTTAAACGATAGATAAAAATAAAGTCGAAATCAAGAACTGTGGCGCAATTTTGTTTAAGTATCAGCATTTAAGCAAAAATAGAGAGAAAATGTGTTTACAAACAAACATCAGAGATTTTCATTAATGTCACCTTTGACAAAATATATTGATGTTAAACTACAGAAATCCTGCTTGTTTACAAACATCTATCCTTTTAAATGTGCGGCGAGCTTGAAATACTTGCCTTAAGTACTTGATACTTGCGATATGTGCCTTACATTACATAGGTAGTTAATATATTTATATTTTGTATTATATTAGGTATTTTTACCTGTATTCAATAGTCCATTAATGTTCCATAACTGGCCACGGGAGTTCTCTAAATGCGGATTCTGACCACAGTCCGCCCCCTAAAACAAAGATAATCTAAAGAATTAATTGTATATTTAACCATTGCCAAAGTGTCGCTATCAAGCAATCTATTAGTTCTTTATTTTTAAATCGAACCGGTTAGCTATTGATCAAACCACGTGATTTTATAATTAAAACGCGACCTTGAGTTTCAAGAATAACAAGGTGAATGCCTGGATCTAGGTGTACTGTGGTTGTTTAGGCTTTCAGACCGATTGGCCGCGGCGTCTTCGAGTCTCATGCGTGTGTTGGCAAACTGCCAGACCATCTTCTCTATATCAGAAAGAGAAACCAACTGACCTTCTGTCTGTGTGACTAACTGTCTGACTGACTGTCTGACTGACTGTCTGACTGACTGTCTGACTGACTGTCTGACTGACTGTCTGACTGACTGTCTGACTGACTGTCTGACTGACTGTCTGACTGACTGTCTGACTGACTGTCTGACTGACTGTCTGACTGACTGTCTGACTGACTGTCTGACTGTCTGTCTGACTGACTGTCTGACTGACTGTCTGACTGAGTGTCTGTCTGTCTGACTGACTAACTGATCCATCAACGCACAGTCTAAACTGTTGGCGTAAGACAAGTGAAATTTTGAGAGTAGCTACATTTTATACCGTTGGCATCCATTAAGGAATAAATTTTGTAAATTCACCTCAAAGGCGATGAAAGTTTGTACAAAAATATTGTGCTGAGATCCACATGGGCAAAGTCGCGGGCAAAAGCTAGTCTTGGATATTAGATGAGCTTTCTGCTTCATTATTTTTAGAGTAAAAATGATCACGAATGTTTTTCAATTCGACCTAGCTACTGACCCGATATTCGTTTTTATTCTGTCATTGATATTGGTGCTATTTCTGTTGATACACACACTTGACCAACCTTAATTTACTGACGTCCTTTTTATAGTCATATATGTATCAGTAGGATAACAATATTTTATTCTGTCAAATTTAGTTTAATCGTAATTAAACATTATGAAGTATTTATACTTGCTTTATCGTTTGACTAGTTAATAAACTTACACTCAGCTCCTTTAACGTTGGTCAAGCCATAATTTACTATTAATCTGTCAAATCCCTGTTATCTAGGAATCTCGTTGCTCTAACGATGATCAAAATATTATGAGCTATATTTATTTCAATTCAATACATATCCGATGATAGCAATACAATTAAATCTAGGCTTTGCTCAGTTACAGTCAAGTAGTATGATTAACTGGAGTGTCGCTGATCGGCTGTAGGTTCCTAAGTGTTTTTTATTTAATTTTTTTCCAATGTTGTCTGGTTGGCGCTTGCTTTAATTAGTAGTGCAGTCAGTTGCTCCAATGACTCTCCTTGAAAACAGGTTCAATCACTGCTCGCATATCTTATGCATCTTTGTCAACACTTGTTTGTCTACTAATTAGGCAATTAACCAGTAATTGTATCGTATCAGCGCCGTGACCTTGACCTTGATCAACTTCTTGATTGAGAGATGATCTGAACAGACAGAGCGACATCAATGCTATTATAAAAAATGAAAATTATGTTGAGGAATTTTTAACTTACTAAACTTAGGGGAAAACTTTCTTAAGTTAGGGAACCTCCTACGAAAAGTATATGCTAGTTTAACGGTTAATTTGTTTTTTTGTGAGTACATTGGAATTGAATTACCCGGCCAATATGCCAAAGTGTTCCTAGAGTACTTGTTTCTCCTGGTAGGGATAAGTGTACAGTTTAATTCCACCTATCCCTACAACTATGGATGTTTTATTTCCACATATCTCCAACAGTAGGGATATTGGCACGCACTGTAATTTAATACGTTATAGTTTTTTTTTACGTATTATTCTCGAAATTGTTTTCGTCCGTATAATTCGCCGTAAGTATAGCTTCTATTATTTTTTTTACCCATATCACATTGTCTCGAGTCGTAACTCGTAACCTCTAATTTAGCGACAAAAAATCAAGGCTTCGAATTACAAGAGTTTATTATACAATAGTCATGTGACTGATAAACGAGTAACCGACAATTGTGATGATTAGCAATTACATATTGTTAAAATATGATATAACAAATTATATTGTATTGTATTATTTCTTTATCTTTATGCAAGTACTTTATTTTTCAATTGTAGTTATTTATAAGCAATGTCATATACTTACCTATTACATTGTACCAAGAAAAAATAATATTTGAATTTTTAAATACAATAATATATTATATTTCCTTAGTGAGAATGACAAGGTTTATGACCATATGAGCTTGGTAAATGACCTTTAAGAATGTTCTGGACACTAAAAAATAAATCATAATATACATATGAAAAAAATGCAAATTAAACACAGGCTTCACAGGTTACAACGTAATCTGTCCCCAATTAGTCTTTATTAAGTTAAAAATACCTACTTGGTACTTAAGTGGCGTAGTACATTTAAAGGCACCTAAAGTTTTATTTCAGTGTTTCGTTCGAAAACGACCTCAAGCTGTATTGACCAAACAATATGTCAAAATAAGTATTTTTCTACATTATTCACGAACCGTAAATAAACATGAAATGCTGAAGATTTGACGCGAATTTTGGATTGTAAAAAAGCCGGTTGACGCACGTCACTAAATACTGTCGAGTACCGTTTTTTCGTATAATATTAAATGTAAAAAATGCATGAAGACTATTCTCGATGACAATATGATATATAGTAGAAGTCATGATTATAATTATAATATTTTATAGATTGAATAAAACATTAATTTAAAGTATTAGGCACGTTTTTATTACTATGGTTAACATTATTTGAACACTATTAATCATGTCGTTTTATTTCAAATTAATAAAAAAAACATCAACGGAAACAATATTATAATGTGTCAACAACTGTATTGCAATAAAATGAACAAGGGAGTACATTTAGATAAATCAATAATAATTAGTGCTTGATTAATTACTTCTACGATTTTTTGGTACTGAACGGGACATGTAGACTTATGTTTGTGAACTTTCTTGTATTAAAATTTCGCAAGTAAACTCGAAGAGTAATGAAAGCTTTGCGAAAAGCGCGTCGTAAGTGACAATGTGAAGTGGCTTTCTATCTGTCTGCCAGCTTGTTGACACAACGGCATAAACACTTCTAGTGTCATCAGACGTCTGTAAACATAACACTTAACAGTATTGAAGTAGGTGTTGTTTTTCTGAGCTTTGACCTTGTTTTTCTGTTTTTTTCAGTGCACGTAAATTTTACTGTATTTGCAAAATTGCAATCTAACTACAGTCATAAAGCTTCGTCATTAATTTCTAGTCGGCTGCGAACTACTTGAGGGTATAATATTTTTAAAATACGGTTCAAAGTCAAATTCTACTCAACATTGTCTACAATGTTCGAAGCATTTTTAATTGGTCACCATAATTAATTCATAATGGTTGAAATTGAAGAAAATAACAGCAAAAATATTTTTTTTTATTAATTATAGGTACTGTATTATTGCCCAACGTATCATAAGCTACATCATAAGATACAAAAAATGGATGCCAAACTTTTTATGTTACTTCATTAATTCTTGCGACCGCTTCATTTTGAATCGTAATAATGAAAAGCAGAAAATGACTCGGCACAAATTAAAAGTCGTTTTAACACCCATTCAATCCAGTCGCAGCCAATTTTCATTAGCATGCAGCCATCAACTGTAATGTGCATATAGAACTGGCTATATTTATTTCCATCACTCCTACTCGATGGCGCTGTCACGTACTGCCCTCTAAATAGAAGCTATTTTTGTACAACACAACACTGAACTGAACTGACACCAGAACTGAAAATAGAAATCATAATATTTATTCGGTAAATACATTTTATAATTGGAATTACATAAATGTTGTAAAAGTCCAAAACTAAAGCGATAGTTGTATTTTGGAATAGGGTCTATCTTAACCGAGACTATGAAAAACTTTTATTATTACTTTAAATCCCCTGATTATCCAATAAATAACTAATAATAATTAACTAAATCTATAAATGATTAAAAACTTACTAATTATTTAAAAAATGTACAAAATTTGGCCCATGCGGTAGCGTACCCAAGATGCTAGCCGCATTCCCTCGCTGGATGGCTAGAGCCACTCGCTGAGCGAGGAAATGCCCAGCCCTTGGGTCGCCGGTTGCGTCGACCAATCTTTTTGATATCTCTTGAACGAGATTATGCGCGCTTGGACCCCATGGACCTAGGGTCTCAACTCCAAACGGTGCGAAAATGTACTCGGAGCCGATAACCCTATACTTGCGGCGTTTCAAATTTAAAAAAAAAAAAAAATAACTTAATTCCAGACACCATATCAAAAGACGGCAATGAGAAAGTCAAGAGTAACGGTTACTCTTAGCTAGTTACTCCGTAAGACGACGAATAAATAGAGAGGATAATAAAAACGCGAAGTGAATGCACTGGATTGCAATAAAACCATTTAAAATTCAATCTTCAAAAATACGAGGAAAACTGTTTCGCAGTTTGTCTTTAAAATATTCCGCTCGCTGCAGCCAAATTGAACTTGTGACCTGCGGGCATTGCTCCTAGCCAAAACACTATTAGGAACGCCACATTAAAATTCGGTTAAGAGTACCAACTTCATTTATTCTCCATTGATATAAATTACTTCTTCATTTTCATACTATTTGGTTTTATTAGTTCTAAGAATGGATGCAGTTTCGTGCTAATGTTTACTGATTTGGATTTCAAAGCTTTCTTAGAACAAATTCAACACATAGATAGGATGGTACCACATGGTAATGCAATTTTCAGGCAAATACAGCGAGATAGGCAAGCACACAAAACTGGTTCAGGCAGCTATCGGCTGCTGCGCCTATATCTGGATATTTTATAATGTTGTAAATATTGATGGGCCGTTCCCAGGCATATTTTTATATTTGAATATTCCGTCATATTCAAAACTCCTAATATTCACACACTCCTAATATACACGGTACAGCACTAGTCGGAACCACTAGAAATAAATATGGGCATGTTATAATTCGTATGAAGAAAAAAAAAACAGTATGAAGCCGTAGATAGAGGCAATGAAAAAAGCCTTTTTCGACGCCTTCCAGAGTCAAATGGCGGTTTCCTAAATATATTCTTGATCTAATCTCACCATATCTAAGTCTCCGTCGCCGAGAATCAATTCGACACGATCGTGATATGTCATGCAGGATGGATTGTCCTCGCCCACTTTGCTTTCACTCTGTACGCTCAATAACAGCAAATCCAGTTTCAAACATCGGATATGTGTTACGAAAATAGTTGAGGTAAGCTAAGTGGATATAAAACCTAATCCTGTTGGTACACAAACCGATTCAAGTAAATGTACCTATTAAATTAAATTAAAGTAAATGTAGAATTAATTTAATTTTAAATTAAATGTGTCTATACTTCACATGGTTATAATTGATGTCCCCAATTTTTTTTATCCCCAACTTCGATAGGGTAAAAAAAAATCTGGTTGTCGAAAACATCGCCACCTTTCGGATCTAATTATGGTGAAGAATTATTCAGGTGACGCCTATATTTACAAAAATACCATCCAAATCGTTCAAGCCATTTAGGAGGAGAGGAATTACGAACACACGTACACCAACATTTTATAAATACTCGTAAAGATTATAAAATGTCGTATGAATCACAAGTTGTCAGTTGCCAAGCACTAGATGATACAATATTACCTAGTTTTATCCGTCCATTATCTACAGGATGTGAAAACAGGTTGCTTTATCGAGGTCATTATCTTCAGAATATCAATATGGTTTTTATTAGCAGTTGCAACCTTCAGAAATTACTAGATTCTGACCTTAATATTGTCAACTACGTCATTTACGTTTAAAAATAAAACGAAAATAAATTTTCTGCTAATTCACACTCTAAAACTGAGTATGTTTCCATCTTTTCCCGTGGTAGGTATAACTTTTTTTGTGTTGTTATTAATATAGTTTTAGTTTGAATACCACATAATTGGCATCGTTAAGTAAAAAAAAGGAGTTTACAAGAAAAAAATATTAAACTGAACTTGTGCGCATCCTAAACGCTAATCGAATAAAATCGATAAGCTTACTAATCCACTACACTCGATACCTACAAATATAACTGGGTAACTAGGTTAGGCGGGAGTCATTCCCATCGCTCACCACGTGGAGTGTAACAATTAGCTCGGCATTCTTTTTTAATTAAAAAAATAGCAGTTGGCAATGGTCCAGGGAACAATGTCTCCGTCACCTTGGGTGTTACCGCAAATAAATTGTGAGTTTACACTTTTCTTTTTTTTTTAATAGTTACGAGTGCGTTCATTGGAATAGAAACACTTGGATCTTGGATGAGACATTAAAATGTTGTAACCTGTTATTGCTAACTCCTACTGTTATATTGTTATTTACACCGTTTAAACCGGGTTGTGGTCCCCATATCGAAATTTGGTCTTGTAGACAGAATGTGGTTTTTCAACTCCAAACTAAATAAAAAAATTCTGTCACAAGTATGTCGTTTAGTAAAAACATTGTTATATAGCTGTGTTATTCACACTTAGTGTTTTAATAAATGGGAATGATATAGGCGGTCAATAGGTAGGTTATTTCAATTTCGATGGATTTGTAGGAACGCTTGTGAATAAATTAGTGTATTGTCTACTGGGGCTGTCCCTCTTTACCAATTAGATAATTCAATCTAAGTAATTGACTACTAATAACAATTAGTCATACTTCTCTACGCGCAAGAAATAGGGCTCACAAACGGACACTAATTAATGTTCCGTGACCAAGAAAGTTGTAACCGCGAGACATGAGACTTTCGACTTTAGAGAAATCTTTGCAGACCAACTCGACTAACGGCCGTTGTCCCAAGTTTTAAACATCTTCATCGTTTTCTATAGACACTGCTGCTTAAGCGACATCATATATAGCTTGTCGCTAAGCTTCCACTAGTTGCTCGCCTCTTATATTTGAATCCCGGTCTTTTCGCATTCCTCTAATGATTGTTTGTATATCATACATATCTGTTGCTTTTAGTCAGCTAACACACACACACATTCTAACTGCGGTTCGGTTATTCTGTTTCTAAGTCTTGCTATTTGAATATTATCTTAATGTAGCCAGGTGTTCAGCAAAAGTCCACTTAAATTTCATAACCCCCGGAAGTGTATTTTGAACTCAGATACGACTACATATCTTGAGATTTTTGAATATATTTTTTAGTTTAAGCGACACTTATCTCCCAATTAAAAACCAGCTGGTATCCACTAGTAGTACCTACATTACAGCTTATGCGCTACGTCATCAACATCTGTTCGCATACATTACCATAATCATAAAATGCTTAAATAATAATTTCTCACGAGAAACCGACATGCGACAGGTGCGACGCAAGGTGTGTTTTTTAAAAGTTAATATTCAATTTTGCATATGCGAACCGTCATATGCCGTATGCCATTTTAGAGTTTTCCAAGATTGTAAAAAATTGAACAGAATGTAATTCTTGTAAAATTAACCAATTACTTTTAAGTTCATTTTATTTGCGAGAATTCCAAATCATTCGACCTTTTTATGTTTTTTTTAAATACCTTTCACTCACTGTAACTCGATATCATCTGAGTACATCCACGTGTCACACTAATTGCCAAAGACAAACATCCGTGTGCAGTATTATTGCAGTAACAATTAAGTTTAATGAGAGTCACTGATGCGTTAATGACCGGGCCACGAAACTGTTTTAACCGTAGTGCCACGCCTTGCATAAATTGATGATGTTTTCACGCGAACATTCGATGGGTGTACATACTGTTTTTATATTCGGATGTCGATAACAGCTTCCTTTTATAGGTTGAATTATAGTTGTTCAATTTCAGTATTGTATTATACCTGGTACAAGCAAGGATGCGTTGGGTTGATCTAACTAAATCCGACTACTTGTTCAAGTTATAAAACATTGTTATCTACTAACTACTATTGTACGATTTAGGTCTACAATGGGTTCAGAAATAAATGAAATATTATGTCTCCTAGGTTTGGTAAGACCTAAAAAAGATTAGATCGTATTACTGGTGGTTTAAATGAGCTTAAGGTAAATGTGCGTAAGATAGAAAGCCGGGATAAATGGAAGAAAATAACGTATTATACCAACCGCAAATAGTAGGAAATGGTTAGGCAAACTTTGAGACAGTATCACCTCATAAGCAATGTTTAGACTGCTTCACGCAATTAGAAATTAGTCTCATTATATTTGTTGGTTCGTTTTCGCTTTCACATGCAGATGCTGTTTAAAATGAATAATATTTGCCAACGTTATTTTGTGTGAGTAAATACGTGTAGAGAACGCGTGGGCTCTCGTTTGCTCTTGCGTTGCATTCCGAAGATCTGTCTGCGGCGACCCGTGCTCAAGGTGGGACGTTCCGAAAATGATGTTTAGATTGGTGATTTGAAAATATAGTAGGCTTACACCAAAAAGAAAACGCCAATTAATATGTAAACACCAGAGACTTGACAGGTCTGGCTTCGTGCAATATCTCTGGTAAATCCCACTATATTGTAAACTTTAAAAGTATTATCAGTCCACAAACATCTAAAAAATACGATACAGATGGGAAATTAAAAATTTGATCGTAGAACTTATCGTTCAAGGAAAAATGAAGCATAGAAGAACAAATACCGTGGCTGAAGAACTTATGCCAAACTGTTTCAAGCAACAATCTCCAAATAACTCTAATGATTGCCAAACTTTAATAAAAGCCGGCTAAATGTAAATGCTCTCTTTTCCGTCTGTAAAGCCAAATAACAAGCCAAGTGATTCTGTCACACTCGCTCATAAGCGCTGCATGTCAAGTAGTCACGTATTTTGTCGGCACTTTAAGAGTTCAGTTTTATACATTTGATTAGTTCGGATTAGAACTATAGCAATGCTTTATCAGATTTATAAAACGCGTTCTGATTAGCTGATAAGATTAAGACCACGTTTAGCTATTATCGCGCGCGTGCACTTGACATTTTGGTTTTGTAAAATCCCACCGTCTCATGAATTGCAAATTAAGATTTTCCATGCGTCAATGACGTTGCGATCGGGTGATCGAACCAATGGCCAATAGCGGGCGGTTAACTGCGGTGTGCGCGGGCGCATAAAACAGGCGATATTAACGCGCGAAAGTGGAGGGCGGTCGATTTGGAGTTTTATTGTTTCAGAGAAATTGAGATTATTGCACTCGGTGCGACGATGAAGTCGTATTCGACGCGACGTCGGCAATGTTATTCCAACGCCGATCCGATAACTTGCACAGGCGCTGTTCGTCGGCAATGTTTTCGAAAACGAATACTCGGTTTCTTCGCGTTTCACAGAATACATCAAACAGCATTGTTTCAAAGGTGCGCTGTTTACAAACTGCCTGATCAATGAAAAATTCAATACGCGACTGAAAAATGTTCTTTCGCTGTCTATTGTCATGCCTACCTACTCGTATTGCGAAAACATTCGGTGCCCTACTTAGAGGCGAGTGTGCACGCACTTTAACATTACTTGCGTATTACACCGGTATTCGGTAGGTACATTTACTGCTTGCACTTACAGTTTTATCGATTGCTTAATTTTTCAGTAGGTGATTGATGTTGAAACAATAAATCTGCTGCGAAGTAACATTTATCTTTAAGCAATTGATTTAATTGATTATAAAATTAAGTGCGATTGTAACTCAGGGACGATTGTGAATTATTCAGTGTTTTATAAAGTTATTCTACTTCCTCTATTTTTAAAACATGCGGTCACTCACATGGTCAACTTGACACCGAAAATTTTCATAATATAGTTTTCTGTATCAAAATATAATACAGCCATAATATATTATGTCAAAAAATAATAATTTATTTTAGGACTCTGCTTGTTTAGAATAACTCTTGTTTTTTAACAATCCGTCTAATGATTAAATTATAAATACCGCGTCCGTGTAAGATACCTATAAAAAAACTTTTTGTGATATCGTAGAAGAAAACAAACATAATAATATAAATCACAGCCACCCGGTCCGTTATATTCAAAGTGATTCACATTAAAATATTAAATCGAATATCGTCGGCTCATACGTCAATAGGTGCGCAAATCATGATAATCCAAAATCCATTTCCACGGACCGTTCTCAGTAATTGTATGGAAAATCATTTCGAGCTATCGTTCCATAAATTTATCATGCAATTTATGATCTGTTCGGCCTACGCGCCGATTAAGGCGAGCTACACACCGGACTGCCCCACAGTTATGTTACCCGCAAGCTATGAACGTATAATTTGTCCACTATAACTATTGTAGTTCGTGCTGATTACGATACTATAAATCAGTCCACAGCTAGCCTTAGGCGTATTTCAATGCTGCCTAGATACACCCAATAGTTGCTATAGTTGGTGAGATTAATAGAATGTTGGAATCTCACACATAAAATCCTATAGCATTTCTTTAAAATCACGTAATTTGAGGACCGCTTGGAGCAGTGGTTTGAGCGTAGGCCGCTCGGCTCACTGCACATGGTGGTTGCAGGTTCGATTCGCACTGGGGATTCCCACTGGCAAATTTCGGAAATGGCCGTTTCGTAATTTGCCCTGGGAGCGATTCCAGAGACACCCCTCTGGGATCGCCTCCAGTCCATTGTACGGTATCCATAGTTACGGTGCTTAGTTTGGGACCACACAGTTGGTGTGTCAGTCTGGCGATATTTATTTATTTATCTTATTTCCCTAGATATTTTTTATCGCGGCACATTCTGGAATTATATTTAAAAAATCTTAATTACATATAGCTGTTAGATTTTTTGAAATGGATTCATGAAGACCGGCCTAAATATTTAATAGTTGGTTTTAATTTTATCGCTGTTTGTAACACATGATATAAATCCTGTGTGTGGCCTGACTAATGGATTGAGTTGCGGTCCGTCAATACGTCATTGGGTTCAAGTGCATAAAACACTATATTTATAGGTGAAGGTGAGATGCTAGTTCGGAGGAAATGAAACGCTATTTACGCAATAGGCTGAGGATATTAATTTCCTTATTGCCGTTTAATTTTGATAAATGTTTATTTCCTTTTTTTGTTGTTTTCTTTTTTATCTATTCCTTTTTTCATTATTTTACCTTTTAGAATTATATTTTCACATATCTTTTTCCCAATTTGTAATAGGTTCATTTCACCAGTCTTTTCTGACTCTACGCGCCGTGGATTTCGTAATTCTTATTCAACTTTTTCCTATTGACTTACTCATAAAGGGCCAGTACCTTTGACCCCCTCACTTCACATTAAGTAGCCTTTTGTAAGCTTACAGTTAAATATTAGTTCTAACGGTACATTTAAAGAGACGGCATTGAAACGAAGAGTAATTGTTTCTAATTTAAAAGGTTTGCGTTAAGTAATAACCACACTTAACTTACCTACAAAGTGTGTCCATATTACGTTATATATTAAACTTAACAAATTTTGAAAATATTCCGCAATTTTCTGGCACAAATTACTCAAAATAATTTGATCTGTGTGTGCCTTTCTTGAAATAGTAAAAATCAGTTTTTAGCTGGGCAAGCTAATTTTTGTGTCCCGGGAGGTGGACGGTTAGTTACGGAACCTTCGTCCAGAGTCAGACACGTCTCAGAAGTCACCGGTGGATGAGAAGAAAGACGTCCACTGCTGGAGATAGACTTCGTGTAGGAGTTCTCTGGTCATAACGACTTCCGGCTTATAGACACAACTAGTTGCTGCCCGCGAATGTGTCCGCGTAGACTTAAGTAAAGTATTCTATGTGTTAATCCAGGTTATAACCTATATGCGTTCCAAATTTCATCCCAATCCGTTCAGTAGTTTTTCGTGAAGGAGTAACAAACATTAGTAATTACAACACAGAGTATTAGTAGGATAATATAAACTTTCTGCCTCAACGGCGCTGGCGGGCGGTTTTGCTACATAATGTGCAATAAAAACTCAGAAGAGGTTTTCTACATCGGTTTTCTTAACACCTGAACAAAGCAAGGGCGTAACCTATTATAATAAAGCATTAAGCAGCTATCGTACACATGTCACAAGGTTGGCTGACTGCATAATGGAACTGCACACAAGATGCTGAGGCCATTTCATAAATCAAGCTAGTCTGCGCGATGTATACAATATTTTCAGGCCAGGTTAATAATGATCATGGTCACCAGACGCGTTCAGAATGCTGTGGTATTTGCGCAAAGGCGTTGGCAAGGCTCGACTTCTTTATATACAGTTAAACTAACGAAGAGCGTATGCACATTATAAAGAGCCCACGAGAACTATGGAGACATTTCAAACGGTGAAACAGACACAGAACCTAGCTTCAGCGATATCGTCACTAATAAATGTGAGTGTGTTAGTTTGTACACGGAAAACGGGTGAACGTATTCGAATTAAATTGTGTCAAAAGTGCCAAAAGTCTTATGCTTTGGAACATCAAATAGGCTTAATTATCGATGACAACGAAGGTGGGTCCGCGCGTATAGTATATGTGACAAGTTGAGAGCCCATCGGCGTATAAATGCAAATCATATAATATTGTTTTTTAATTGGATTTTATAATGTTTACCCACCGAAACCTGGCTGTGGGTTTTAGTAGCAATTATGGGACTCGTTGAACGTGCGTAGTGTTTACACAATGTGTTTGGATGACGTCTATATGTGAACATACCTTTAAGTAATGCCCTTATAAGAAGTGACCTTTAGCCTTCCGATGTAGAAATGATTAATGAGAGACGTATGGAAATTCTGTTGGTCTGTCATGCCCAAATTAAGTTGAAATTCATTTAGATGTTGAAGATAAACATTTAATGAGGTGCCATAGATTCAGTGATGACCTTGATATTACATAAAGTTCACCTAGGATCAAGATCAAGCACAATGATACCGTTATGTCAAACTGCTGTCAAAAATTAATAAGCAGGTACTTAAGGTGAAGGCGCCTGTCTAGCCCGCGAAATTCAAAATTTTCGAGTATTTTTATAGTTTATCCAAAATCTGAAAACATTTAAGACAACATTTTGTGATTTGAATAAATATTATCACGGTGGATATGATACTAGTTAATCACCAAATATACAAAATTTGCCAGATTATCTGGATAGCTGTCGTTCTTGAAATGTTTTAGAGTAAGTTGGATATATTAATAAATGCATTGCGGTCTTTGTCGCGAATTACAAAATGTGCCTTTAATTATTGTCAGATTTAGAAAAAAATCTAAAAAAACCTCAAAGAATTTGAACTTCGTGGGCTAGATGGGCGCTTTAGCCTTAAGAGACATATTTATGATTTGTTCCTGTCACAAGCTTTAACCTTAAACTTAAAACACAATTGCACTTATGAAAGGAAATCCAAATAAATTCTGCCAAGGTTGGTAAATAATAACAATTAAATCATGAGTAAGTACATTTTTATTGTGCTGCCAACAATTTAAAAAGGGTTGTATTATGGTTTAATTAAACATTATGAATTGCAATTACACGCAAGAATTCACTCCCCAAAATAGACGATTACAATCGGCTTACAATAATCATTACATAACACGTTTGTTCTGAAAATGCTTTTAAAACTTGAAACTGCTCGAAATGCTTTAAATAAAAATGCTTTTTTTTAACTAGCAGCGTGTTGCGAGCGTGTTCCCAGCGCGTGCGCAACAAGATTGTAGCGGGTACGAAAACACAGTCCAACCGCTAGTGGGATAACAATGAAATTACGACTCTACCAAGATGTCAAACACAAGACAATTTAACTTTTCCCCGGGACTCGTCGAGGGTCAAACCTCGACGTCATTATTGGTCACCATTGTCGACCCTGGCTTACAGGAGTTACAGTGGTGGGAGTGTGAGGCGGGACTAGTCTACCAACATTTCCTCGCATAGTTGCCTTCAACTATAATAAATTAATGGTAAAAAAACACAGCATGCTTTTTTGGATTTAATGTGACGTTGTATTAGTATTCGTGTTCTCCTCAGCAAGCCCTTTCATTTGATATCCATACTGTGGTGTGCAGAAAAAATAACTAGTCCGCCATCTTGGATGATCCGCAATATTAGAATTATAATGATATCACATAGCTTAGCATGCATTGTCATCCAAATTAAGCGTGTATACCAATTTTCAGCTCAATCGGTTAAAGATAACTGATTTAAAATACAGTTGCAAGATTCCACCCGGACAAACATACATTGCAAGTTAAATAAAAGCTTGCAATTTACATGATATTACTTACAATTGTAAATCCCAATGATATTTCCATATCGCACCAGCGATAACACTAGTGACATTTCAGTCTCCACGGTCGTCCGGTGCGCTGTCAGCCTCTGCGACCCTGACTTCGTGACTCATGGTTTCGCCACCGCACAACCCTTTCATTATTTTCATACTTTATTACGTGATTAATTTGTAATTTAATGGACGCGAGTAATACTTACTTGTTTATCTTCAATAGGTTTAAAGTGAAGGTCCAAAGACGAACTGATTGAAGCGCTATTCGATTTAATTTACAGTAAAAAAAAACAAATTAGTTTGTCATAACGGACTTAAAAAAGATAGCTCTGATTTGAGTACCTCCTCCTTTTTTGAAGTCGGTAAAAATGTGCTTAATATATGAATTGTTTAAGAGTCAATTTAATTTCATACTTATCTCATCGTGAATTTAACTTCTATCAATTAATTAGAATCGGCTTGAATGAATGATGACTGATTACCAAAATTCATAAGAATTAACTATTGACTGTCCAAGGATACTCTTCTAACACCCCTTTCTAAGGCACCGATCACACCATCAGTTGTATCACAAGTATCACGCAAGAGCCATATAAAAACTTTTGGATTGCGAAACCAGGGTCTGTATAGTCTGATGGCTTGAATAAAACCTATCCTAGAATATACGACCTCATAATGTAAAAAACATTGTATTTCCGAAAACCTCCGCTTTAACTTGTTCAAGATTTTAATTTTCGAAGACTTTGAATTTGCCCAGGAGTTGACACCTATCGGCTATTAAATGAAATATACTAAATGCATTTGCTATTAAAGTTCAATATCCATTTGCACCTACACCTCCAAGGTTTTATGTTCACTGGGTCGTTGGACTCGTTGGCCGCAATGGTTTATCTATGTACATTTACATTTGGAGGCTTCAAGTGATAGAATAAAAATGGTGTTTCTCACCAGCTGCATGCGATCTAGTTCTGTGACAAGAAGTGTGTTCTAGTCCGGTAAGCGTTTTAACGGGTTTTACCATTAAAAGTTCGATGTTTAATGTTAATCGGTAACTCTGTTACCAAAGGTACCTACTAATTATTGGGGTATAAAATTATTTTGTGCAAAGAATGAATAATCAAAACGATTAAACTTAAATAAAATTGTGCTAATTTGTGTTGAAATTAGGAACAGTGTATTTATGTTGACACTAAATCTAATTAAATATTTACACTTATTTCTTGGTTATTTAATTCAATATAATGTTTGCATATCAATGAACTTCAGTTGTCCAATACATACTAGAACCTTGGAATACCACCATATGTCAAGTTTAACTATATTACAGTCTGTTAATTTATTGCCTACCTAAAAACATGTATTCATAAATAAAGACAAATCGGTAATTTTGATTACCTGTATTGTGCGATGCAGTCAAATGCCGTTTTGTAACACGTGTAATGCAGCCGCCCACACATGCATATTTCGCGCATACATCCAACCTTGGTACTCAATCCGAGTTAATTCACACGAATGCTAAAAATATTGAACGGATGTTACACAATCTATTCATCTCGTTCGTAACAATATAACGTTTGGCCAAACAGAAACCCGCCGTTCTGTGAACCAGCGCGGAATCCGCACTGCATTTGCTGTAGCCACACTTACTTGTGTGTTGTTCCTTATTTATTAATAGGTACGTTGTTTTACAAACAATTATGTGTGCCAGTGCAGAGGTTTTAGTTTGAAAATGAGTGATTAGGTAATATCGCTGTGTGTTTAAAGTTAATTTTATTCCTATTAATTATATTCATCTACTTTATATCCTACTTACAACTAATATTATAAATGCGAAAGTTTGTGAGTGAGGATGTATGTTTGTTACTCCTTCACGCAAAAACTACTGAACGGATTTGGATGAAATTTGGAACACAGACAGTTTATAACCTTTTTTTTTTTTTTTTTTTTTTTTTGTTTTCGCTGGGAAATGCTGTTACGCATTCCGTCTGGACTCGGGGGAACCCAGACGGATATGTGGGACTCCTGGACGACTGTCCAGCCTACCCACTAAAACCCAGCGGTCTGACCTCGCCGCTGAAATACGAAGCGCCACAGGATCTTCGTCAACTGTGACGCCCCAGCGGCTGGCCTGGCAGTGAGCACCAGGCCGCAGACTTCAGGACGGGTGAGACACCCCCGTCTGTCCAGGGACTTGGCTTGACCATGGGGCCCCCCGACCCCTTAGCCAAAGCCCCTCCCTCCACTACGGCGGCGGCAGAAGATGCGCATAGCGCCTCTGGCGTCTGCCCCGCCGGACTCTACGGATCGGGTCAGCGAGGGCATCCTCCTCTCTGACCCTCTCCGCGGCCTCCTTCTCTGCAAGCACTGCTTCACAGAAGGAGACCATTGCCTCCCAACAACCTCTGCTCCCAAGCATGGCCTCGACTATGCTTCGGAGCGAGAGGTCTACTCCCACCACGCTCATCAATGCGTGCCTCTGAACGCCCCACGCCGGGCACTCCTCCACTGTGTGGCGCACTGTGTCCGACGGTGCCTCACACGCGTGGCAGACAGGGGTCGCCTCCCTCCTCGCTATCCGGTGCAGGTACTCACCGAAGCACCCGTGCCCGGTGAGTACCTGCACCAGCCTGTATGTTAGCGGCCCTCGCTTTTTGAGCCAGGCCGCTAAATGAGGTCGGACCGCCTCCACTGTGGCCCGGCCATATTGGGGGGACTCCAACAGCTCCCCCCACCTCTGCACAACCGCCTCCTGTGCCCGCCTTCTTATGCGCCGTGCCGCGTCCCAGTCCGGTACGGCGCCCCTCAACCGCTCATTCTCTCGAAAGGCGTAGACCGCCGCAAGTACTTCCGCCTCGAGCTCCCAAGGAGGATCACCCGCCAAGAGCGTGGCTGCCGTCCAAGACACCGTCCGGTACCCTCTTATGGCTCTCAACGCTATGATCCTCTGCGGTCTCCGCAAGAGGATCTTGTTTGAGGCGTTGAGAGCCTCCGCCCAGATGGGGGCCCCGTACAGAGCCATACTCCGGATTATTCCGGAGTACAGCCGCCTGCACGTTGACTTCGGCCCCCCTAAATTGGGCAACAGCCTCCCCAGCGCGGCGGCGGCAGAGACGAGTTTCGGGGCAAGCCGGGTGAAATGAGCCCCGAACCCCCAGCGTCCATCCAGTGTAAGGCCCAAATATTTCATTTGGGCCCCCAGCGTTATGGTAACCCCATTGACGTTTATATGAGCGCCACGAGGGGGCCCTCGCCGTGGCCCATGAAAGAGGAGAGCCTCCGTCTTCTCCAGAGCGACCTCGAGACCCAGCTGGCAGATACGGTCCACTACCAGCGTGGTCCCGACCGTCGCCCTACGAGCCGCCTCCTCCCAGTTTCTCCCCCTTATTGTGACGAGGGTGTCATCCGCATAACACAACACCCTCATCCCGGGCAGGAGCGGCCCCCGAAGGATCCAATCGAACCCGATGTTCCACAGGGTAGGGCCCAGCACCGACCCCTGTGGAACCCCTCGCTCGACCCGTCGATGGCGCAGCTCGCCGGCTCTTCCCTCCCAAACCACCTGACGGTCCCGCAGATACGCCAGCAACAGCCTCTCGAGATAGAAGGGCACTCCGTGATATCGGAGTGCCTCCCCAAGAGTTTCAAACGGGAGGCTGTTGAAGGCGTTCCGCACATCCAAAGAGACCGCCAGGACCACCTCCCCTCCCTCAACAGCCTCCCTTGAGAGGTTACGCAGCTGACTGAGGGCGTCCGTCGTCGAACGACCAGCCCTAAATCCCCACTGAGCCTCGGATAACCGGGGCCCAACTTCTTCAAGGTGCCGGACGAGGCGGGAAACGAGAATTCTCTCAAAGAGCTTCCCCACCTCATCCAAGAGCACAATGGGTCTGTATGCCGACGGCTGATCAGGTGGACGTCCTTCCTTCGGAAGAAGGCACACCCTCCCCTCCTTCCACAGTTTCGGGAACTGTCCGGCGCGGAGACACTCGTCAAACAGTTCCCGAAGCTGACTTCCCAAGGTCTCTGAAGCGACTGCTACAATTCTGCCCGGCACCCCATCCGGTCCTGGTGCTCTCTTCCGTGCCCGAAGACGTTCCAGAGCCCCGTCCATTTCCTCGTCTCGAACAGGGGGAGCCAGACCAGCCTCAGCAGCCACAGGGCGGGAAGACGTCATCCTTGGGGGGATGAAGTTCTCCACAGCCCTCGGGAACAGTCCGTCCATGATCCTCCCAAGGAGGTCCGGGGGAAGGGTCTCTGTCGCAGGGGCAGTATAACCGCGGAGTTTTTTCCGGGCTGCGTGAAATGGCCTTCCCCAGGGATTTCTGTCCAGGTCAGCCAGAACCTCCTCATCTGCCTGCTCTTTGGCCCGACAGATGGCCTGCTGGAGCTCCTCTTTCACCCGATCAAAGGCGTCTTTCAGCCGGGCCTCCACGGCTGGATCACGACCGTCGTGCCTGCGACACCGCACGTATTGTCTACGTGCAGCGTTGCATGCCATTCTAAGCTCTTCTATTTCGGGTGACCACCAATATAGCCTGCGACGATCTGTCCGGCGCCGGGCCCTCGGCATGGCCGCATCGCAGACTCTCGTCAACGCCCTGCGCATGCGGTTGGCCAGCTCGTCAATACTGGCTCCCTGACCAGTTCCGGCATAGGTCCAGCGCTGTACGATGGCCGCCTCTTCCGCTAATTCCGGGTCCATTCGGCTCAGGACCCAGCGCGGGAAGTGGTTGGGCCCCCTAAGAGGGTCCGTCGTTTCTGGCGGGGTGGAGATTCCAAATCGGATGTATCTGTGGTCCGATAAGGTCTCTACACCCGTTTCAACCCTCCAGTCCGAGATCCTTTGTGCGACAGCGGGGGTGGCGAACGTGAGGTCCACCACGGACCCCCCCGTATGCCGCACGCATGTGTGGATCTCCCCCCTGTTTAGGAGGGAAAGTCCACACATGAGGGCCCAAACCAGGACAGCCCTTCCTCTGGCGTCAGTGGTGGGATTTCCCCACTCCCTGGCCTTCGCATTCAAGTCGCCGAGCACAAACGCAGGCCTCGACGACCACCTGATAAGGGCATTCCTGACGGAGTCCAGATACGTCTCGAACTCCGCTAGGGTGCGATTAGGGGAGAAGTACGTCCCGACTACCACATATCCCCCCCACTCGGCCACCACGTACCCTGCCCCCCTCTCCAAGGTTGAGAGGGGAGTATCGGAACCACCTCTAATGGTGATTGCCACCAGACCGTTTAAGTCCCCAGCCCAGTGTGAGTGCTGAGGGACATAGTAAGGCTCGCAAGCCACCGCCACACTAACCGCCCACTCCGCCGTAGACTGCAAGAAGAGATCTTGTGCCCCGGCGCAGTGGTTTAAATTCGCCTGGAGGAAGGTAATATGCCGTCTTGGATTCATTCTGACATGTTACCTTCCTCGCGCGCCTGTTGGCGTCCAGTCGCTGCTGCAGCCGAGGTCCGGGCGGCCGCCTTTCCTTTCGTGTGAGGGGGGTTACATTGCGCCCCCCCCATCTGGTGCCCAGAAGGCCTGCCGGCATCGGAGCACACCGCGCACCTCAGCGCGGCCGTGCATCCTGCTGCTGTGTGGCCAGCGCATCCGCAGCGGAAGCACAAGGTTCCACGGTCCACTGCGGAAGGGCACATCGCCCTAGTATGGCCAATGCCCATGCATTTGAAGCAGCGCATGGGGCGTTGCTGCAGTGCCTCAACTTTAGCCGAGCTCCAGCCGACTAGGAGTTTGCCGGCATCGACAAGCACTTTCGCCGCCGTCACTGGGCACTGAACCACAACAGCACCCATACCTCCCGGACCAGTCCGCACCTCCCGGGCTCTAATCAGCTCCGTAGCACAGCTCCCCACCCTTGCCACTGCAGCGACCACCTTCTCTTTAGTGGCCGAATCGTCTAAGCCAGAAATCCGAATTTCAGCGGATTTTGTAGGCCGGGCGACCTCGGCCATCCCCTCTAAGGCAGTGCGAAGTTTCTCCGCCAGCTGGTCAGCCTTTTCTGGAGTCTGGCCCTTCGGCAGCTCCAGCAGCCTAGCCCCAGTGGCTGAGCGGCGGAACTTCAAGGAGTCGATGCCCAGCTCCACCAGGTTCACCCTCTCCTCCGCCTTAGCCAAAATCTGGCTGTAGGATACGCCCGCAGCGCTTGCATCCTCTCGCAGCGTAATTACTACAGCTGCGGTGCGGGGAGGGGTAAGCTTTGGAGCTGCTGGACGAGGAGCCGAGGCATTCGTCACACGGGGAGCCGGCGCATCCGTAGAATGGGGGGTCGCCGGAGGTGCTGACCTCTTTCCCTTCCCCTTCCCTTTCTTGGACCTGGTGACGACCGTGAACCCGTCCTCTTGTCCCGCAGGGGTAGCCACAGGAGCCGATGCTGAAATCGGCTTATCAGGGGCCGATGAGTTTGCAGCTTTAACCGCTCTCGGTCGCCCAGTCGTCTTCGTCCGGCCCGCAGATGGCCCAGGCCGAGCCCTCACTGGCTCCTCCACCTCCGACACAATTGCAGCCGCCTGCCGCCTATTATCTGCCGCCAACGGTGGGCGGTGCAAAACTGCAGGCAGCAAGCGCTCCTCAATTCCGGCAAATCGAGCACTTACCATTTCACCCACCGAAACGACAATGGAGCGCCTGAACTCCTCCATCATATCACCATCAAGCGCCGGTGGGGGAGGCATTGACGAGCGGACGTCCGCCATCGAAGTCCTCATCGCCTCAAATTCACGGCGGTGTGCCCCCAATTCAGCCTTGAGGGAGTCAATCTCCTTGCGAAGGAGACCATTGTCCCTCCTGAGTCGGCGGGTCTCATCAGCCTCCGGCCTTGCCACAAGAATGTCGACAATCTCTTGCATCTTTGTCGCCGCATCCTTCAGCCGCTTAACAAATGGCCCCTGAAGGTGCCCAGACTTCTTGGCAACCTCCAGGATTGTCGCCACGTTATGACCAGCCAACGCCCGTAATTCCTCCGCTGGAAGCGCCTCCGCATCAAAGTTATCTCGAGTCTCCTCCTCTGTTATATCCAAGACCGGCTCTACTACCTTGCGGAACGCTTTGGCCCTCAGAGCCTTGTCAAAGGCCACCTCTCTATCCTCTGCCTCGAGAGCTCTGAGCTCCGCCCTTGAACGTGTCAGTCCCGATCCACGTTTAGAACCAGAGGTCTTTCCACGGCGCGCTGTGGTTATTTTCGCCGCAACTACGCTCACCTCACTGTCCGAGCCAGAAACCTCTGACTCCACCACATTACACCTTCTCTTCCCCTTTCCTCTACCTTCAGGATTGTCCGAGTCAGAAACCATCGCTGAGCCTCAGACCAAAACACCTGAATAAAAATGGCCTTTTAAACAAGCAGACACGTCAACGAGCTAAAAGTGGCGGAAATTAATCGACGCAAACACTTCTACCCATATGTCCGCAAATGTCTACAAGCAGACACCTCAACGAGCTAAAAGTGGCGGAAATTAATCGACGCAAACACTTCTACCCATATGTCCGCAAATGTCGTAGTTAACCGCAAAGACTACGACGTCACAGTGCACTTTAGCCGAACACCGGTCTGCCACTCCGTTACGGTGGTCAGAACCGGGTCGTTGCCCAGGGAACGCGACGAGGACGCAAGCACTGTGGGGGGTTCCCCAGACAGTTTATAACCTGGATTAACACATAGAATACTTTACTTAAGTCTACGCGGACAAACTCGCGGGCAGCAACTAGTAATAATATAAACATTATGTCGCAGGCCGATATGTGGATGATCTATTCACTTACTTTCTTCTACTTTCATCTACCTTCGGGTTATTATGAAATTTTCATTTTCATCTTTTCCCTGCGACATACATATCAAATTCCGGTGTAAGATCCCTGATATGTGGATGATCTTACTTCCTTCAGGATAATCACCCACAGACTTGTTATTTTAACATCTTCCGTGAATTCATTTTCTACCTTAGGTATTTAATGAAACTTCCATTTTCACATTTTAAATTCCTAAACAGCTTAATAGATGTTTGTTGTGCCTACTTATTGGGTCACCTGGTTCTTAGCTGTAGTGGAAACCGTTGGGTGACGCCGCTGTTGACATCTAGAAAATTGAAGGGGCTAAAAAGTCTAAAAATATACAATATCATTACATAATCGTATTCCATTTCGGTCACAACGCCTACAGAAGAAGCGAAGTTCCGTCGTTAGACGTCAAGTCACTCACAAACTGCCGTCTTCCTGTCACGGTAACATTGAACCAATTCTGGCCAAGTGCACTGAGGATGTTAAACAGAAATAGAATATTAACATGCGCATTATTCCGTGTGAATGAATAGTGTATATCAAAACGAGATGTTTCATTAATTGTGTACCACTTGTTAATCCCCGACGAAAATAGAGGGGTATTATAAGTTTAACATGTGTATCTGTGTATCTGTGTGTCTGTTGGTGGCATCGTAGAGACCACGCAGATGAACAGATTTTTTTAAAATGATCACCTCTTTTGTAGAATAAAAAGACTGATATCGGGGGTTTTAAAATGTTCAATTTAGAGTTATTTTCTGGATTATGTTAATAATAATTATAATATTTTTAGACTGGATGGCGTCATCATTAATTTGCCAATCTGAAATAAAAAAAATATAGTTCATAAGTTTACTTTGTCTAAATATCTATAACATATGGACTACGTTTACTTATTAAAGATGGATTACGTTTGCTTTGTGTGGAAAATTGATTAAGAAATTAGGATATTAATATTAATTATTATATTCAAAATAAAATTAATAACATATTTGAAGTATACTTAATAGACTTTGGCGTTTAACCTAAAATCAAGTAGGTGATTGAGTTGACAGATAAACAAGAACAAATATAGCGTAGGTAGGTATATCAAACAGGAACAAAAATAGATGGCATTGATTACGAACTTGACCTTAGGGATGTTACTTGCACTGTAGTTATTCTAGTTATAGTAGTCGAAAGACGTTTAAACCACCTTCCTGATACCGTTATCAATGAAAGGAAGCGCGTTGATTCAAATTGCCGGTTCACTGCAGTTGCAATAATTGGAGAGTAGTATGTAATAGACCTTAGGGGACCAGCCGTGTGTTATTCTGTCCTATATTTAGATGACAGGTCGCAAACAGGGAGATTATTTATAATAGAGCAAAATGACCGGGTGCTCGTCATACATACAACTTTGTGAGATAAATCATTGTTTGTAAAAACATTTGCAGCTGAAACTTGACCCGCTTCATCCATAGAATCAATGGGCGTCATATAAAATGCGTCATTACACGTCATACCTATTAATATCGCCCACATATTGATTACACTTTTGATGCAGATGTTAAATTGTCTCCCTTTTGCATTCCAGGTGCTGATCGCGAATCAAAATGACGTGGCTTCAAGCGTCGGCGTGTCTCCTGGCGGTGTCGTTGCTGATAGCACCGATTCTAGCCACTGTCTGTCCGGACGGTTGTGTCTGTAACACTACGCGGGACGGTCTCCACCGCGCCACCTGCAGCAGCCTCCCTCTACTCTACAAATACACCCTCCGCCAGAAACATCACAACATCAACATACTAGATCTTTCGCACAACAATATCACGAAACTGAACCACGAACTCGACAGGCTCACTGAAATCGTCACTCTCGACTTATCAACCAACGGTATACAAACGCTCAATAAATTCTTCCACAATGCAAAGAAGCTGGTACACTTAAATCTAGCCCATAACAGATTGCGGGAGCTATCATTTACATATTTACCTGCAAGCGTCAGTTCACTAGATTTAACAAATAATCTCTTGAAACATGTGCCAACAGACCTTGGTCATTTAAGCGGTTTGGAGCATTTAGAAATGGAAGGAAATCCTATTGATTGTTCCTGTGAAAATATAATGGCACGAGATCGTTTGCTTGTTGCAAACGTTTTTATTGATGACGTCAAATGTGCTTCACCTGAGAAACTAAAAGAACGGTCATGGTTAGAACTAAAAACGAAAGATATTTGCAAAAATCCTAAAAATGATGTAAACTTGATGGATATGATGATGGGAGACCAACCTATTGATGCCGTTCAGGTGGGAGAAGACACCACTGCTTTAAAATCTATGCCGTTAGTAGCTCAAAGTGATTTGGAAGATGGTAACGTTTTACACGGTGGTAATGGAGAAATTGACGATGATAGTCTTCAGTTCTTAAAAGTTGGGCAAGTCGCATCACCCTCACCTTATAATGAAATTGAAGGGTCGGGTGACGCTGAACACACTACGATGTCTGACATCTTCTTACAACCGAAAAAAGCGCGAAAGCTTGATGCTAGTATGTTGGCCGCTGAAGAAGTTATATCGGCTGATGACTTACAGACCACCGAAGATCCGATTGAAGGATCCGGAGAAGGGTCTGGCTTCCAAATATTGTCTTTTGAATCACATGACAACGAAGGCGAGACGACAACGCTCCCATACGAAGAATTAAATCCAGAACCCGTTCATAAATTATTCGAGGAAGAAAACAAAACGAGCACTGAATTCCCATTACCTGATCCTCCGTCGGTTTATCAAGGCGGTACCAACTGGAATAGTGAAACCAGTTCGCCGGTTACTACAGAAAAGGCCTCGACTTCTCCAACACCCCGTGATACGACCGTGTCAGAGCAAATTCGAGTGACTCAAGCATCAGAAGTTCTTGGACAATTACCTAGTGGAAACGATAACCAAACGCCTCACAAGACAGGCACGTACGTTTGTATTGCAATTATTGTAATATTGTTAGTAGGACTTATTGGGTTTGCAATAATCAAAGGACAAATGAGAAAACGTAGAGACAGAAGACTTTTACGTCAACAGAAGAGAGATGTCGAAAAGGCTTCGAAGGAAATGGTAGATATGAATAAATCTTTATTAGGGAAGCCAGCCGGCTTGGAAGCTCCAGTTGAGAAGAAACAAAATGGAAAATACGAATTAGTGCCAACACACGAGACACCTCAAAAGAAAAGTGAAAATGGAGATATTGCTAATGGTGTGAATCATAGCAGCAATAATGTTGGGCGAACAGATAGCCCTAGAGATTCCAATCAAAATAAGAATAGCTCAAGAGATAACAATTTAGTCGAAGAAACGCCACTACATCAAGAGACATCGTTTGATTCTGAGCCAGCATCGCCAGATTCCAAGAAAGATACGCATTCCTTATCAAGCGAAGACATATTCGTGCCTATAAACGATGATGATATACCTAAATTGAATGAAAGTGGTAACTCAGATGTATCTCAGCCATTAATCAATGGGGACCCAAATACTGATTCCGATTACTTATCGCCGTCGCGCGAGTACGTTCCAGTGTACTCTCCCGATATGGGGCGAGTTCGTATAAAGATGACAGAGATGCCGAAGCCCAAAACACCGGTCCTAGTCACCAGGAGTAGGTCAAACGCTGGCGACATCGTAATAACTCCGTCGGACGCGAATCGCAAATCAACCACTTGAAATTGGGTCATGCTTACGAGGACTATAACACTATGTGTAAATCAGTGTCAAACAGCAAACACTTCACTATTTTGGCGAAATTCTGTGATTTTGTGTGCATAGTTCGGACAGCTATTTGAATGCTAAGGATTGATATCGATCGGTGCGATTGTGTAAGTATAGAACATTTGCTGCCAAAGTGTGTTTGTATTCGACAGTGCCTTTATTGTAACGTCGTTAGTGGTATAGTATATTTATAAAAAAATATATTGCGCAATAAGTAATGAAAAATATTTTTATACGTGTAAAAAGTGTTGCCATGTTCATGATAGTTGTACCTAAAAGTCTTGTTAGTAATACAAATTCATTTAGTAAATGTTGAGTAACTGAATACGATGTCGGGTTTCGTGTCTTTGTTCGATTATCCTATTGACGGGGTACAATTTTTGAATTTTTAATTTTCAATGGTTGTGTACTTACTTTACCCTGAAATATTTATCCAAACAATTTATTATTATCAAAGTAAAGGTCCAACTGGCTATGTTTAGTTATTGTTTTCTCAATTTCCTAAAGAGAGATTCACTCTTTCGTGGTCTGGCTAAGCATAAGTTCCTTAGTAATTTTATTGAGTTTAGAATTTAAGAATGTGATACCATTTATTGTAAGTAATCTGAATTATTTGGAATGTATGTAAATAATAATTTCAAATTAATATTTTAGTGTATATTTCGTAGATCTTTATTATTTGAAATTATTTTATATTTCGTAATTAAGATGTTGCTTTTAAATTTATTACTTTGTATCTTAATGCTTTTACTGACCTTATTTATGTTAATGATAATAAAATGCATCTACCAGCATTGTGAATGTAACGACCAGGTTTTTACAAAATGTAGAACAAAGCAGAGAACAATAAATAGTTCAGTAAGCTAGTTATAAAATTAATGTATTTTTATTTGGAACTATTTTTATGATATAAATGGTTGAATCAAGTTTGCTCTCGTTTGAATTTTTTTATTTATTTATTTATTTTCTCAATACATACAAACATCTTTACAGGCTAGACCCAATGCGATATTGTTGCAAACTTAAAAATTAAAAATAATATAACTGTTTTTATTTAACATAGCAAATTCTAAATGTAGCTGTTCTTGTAAATTCACCCAAAGTGCAACAGAATAAGTCCAAGTCCTCAGCAATGAGGTTGAGAGTGCGGAGTGCGCTCGTGAGCAAAGAGAGTTTATGTTATGGAGTGAGTTTTATGTTCAAGTAGCGCCATCTAGTTTTTATTACTGTAACTTTAGCTACCTCGGCGAAACACCAGATGTCATTTTACATACTGATCATATACAATTTAAGGCAAAGTAGATAACATCAATTATAATAAATAGGATAATTAAAAACATTGTGGGTACAGAATAACAATTTAATATAATATATCTCAGTACAATTTAAGTCAATCTCATCCTATAGGTAAATCCTATGAATATCGGATACCTACCTACTTGATACAAATTTAATAATAATTAATAAAATTCATTTTACTCCGATATAAATGTTACGTTACGTAGATAAATATTAACTACGTATGTAATAATAAATAAATATATGGAGAGCTAGTGAGTACGAGCACTGGAGTCTTATCAAAATTACAATATTAACTCATAATTTTAAGGGGGGGATAAAAAAGGTGCTATTAACTAATCAATAGAATACAGTTATTATTTTGAACAGCCGTTCAAAAATCCGTGGCTCGCACATCATTGGTTTGGTCATCACTAGAATAGCGTCGATTTCTAGGACGTAACGGTCTTTCGAGTTCAGCCTCCACTTCCACAGTTACACTATCACTATGCTCCGCATTATACTCGGACAGCTGCCTACGACGAGCCCCTGGCGATTGGTCTAACTCTGCCACTTCATGGCTACCGTACCTTGTTATTCTCCGACGTCTTCTACGATCAGAGGTTTCAGTAAGTTCCACGTCGTCATCATAAACACGAGCATCGCCATTTCTTGTTGTCTCCTCCAGCAAGTCACCGCTTGACTTAGTTTTCCTACGTCCTCTTTTCCTTCTAGTTTTCCCCGTGCCTGCCTCATTTAGGGAATGACAGGAGGCATTTAGTTTTGGCATGGAGAGAGCTTCGTCATAAGAAGGTGGAGCGATAAGATCACGAGGATCTGGTGTATTGCATAGCGCCTCTTGTTCCGCGCGCATCCTCAGCTGCCGCAATCTATCCCTTGCCTCCTCAACTTGTCTCGCCCTTTCTGCCTGCAAATTTTCCAAGCGACGATTCATAGATTTTCTGATTCCATTCACTAATAATATGCATAATGCTAAACCTATTATCATTATCGTTATAAACCATATTATGCTGTCAGGGTTTGCCGCTTTTGCAGTAGGATTCCACGTAAAATAGCAGGCTTCTAGCCACGTCTGTCCTATCACGTTTGTTGGGCTGTAGCAAACTAAGTTATATGATTCTTCTTTCTTGTAAGGTTCTAAGGTTACAAATTCATAAAAGTCAAACATGTTTCCATCAGAGCAATCACATCTCCACAAATTATCGCTCATATCCAGCCTTTCTAAGTATGGGTTTGAGTCAAAATATGATCTTTTCCATATAGTGGTAAATCTATTTCCAATTACGGATAATCCCGTCAGGCGAGGCAGCATAAAAAATGTGTAATTACCAACAAAACTGATTCTATTGTAGTTCATGTTTAAATATTTTAAAGTATTTGAAGATATACTGTCAGGAATGTGTGATATCAGATTTCTGGATAAGTTTAAATCTACAAGGCTTTGTAATCCCTCTAAAGAGCCTTTTCCAATGCTATTTATTTCACATGAACTCATGTCGAGAACTGCTATCGACATTGACCTCAAATTACCGACACCTGTTAGAAAATTTCGAACTAGCTTGAGGTGGATTAGTGATGGCATTTCTAATAGAGCGTCTTCAGGTATTGTTGCTAATTCGTTCCATGACAAATCTAAATACTTCAACAAGTTCAATCCACGGAAGGTGTCGCTCCTCAACGATCCTATATTATTATAAGATATATCCAAATATTCTAATTTCGTATTATTGGCAAATTCTTTGCTGTCTAAATACCTTATCGTGTTATGATTTAATAAAGCCCGTTTTAAATTAGGAAAGCCTTGAAGATTTGGTCTTGAAATACTACAGTATGACACGTCTAGATACATCAAAGAATTCGAAAACAAATTGTACGCTGACGAAGACAACTCGAGACGATTATTGTTTGACATTTTCAAATTTATTAGGGATGGCAAATACATTAATTCATTGTGAATTATTGTACTCAGTGCGCAATCGCTGACGTCAAGACTTTTTAGGGTTGACGATATAAGATTTTGTATTCTCGTCAACGGATTGTTGCTTAGTTTGAGTGTCTTAATATTCGTGAGTCCACCCATTGGAGATCTCCCATAAACAGCGTCTATATCACAATGTTCCATAATTAAAGTTTCCAGTGAAGGACTGATGAGTAGTTCCTGATTTGCCAAGTTATCCATTGTCTTCAAACTGTTATGCGATAAGTCTAGTAGATTTAAATTCGTTGCTGGAATAAGCACATCGTTAGGATTTAAACTAAGCCAGGATTCAAAATAATTTCTGGATAAGTTCAATACTTCAAGAGTGGGAAGATTTTCAAGGGCATCTTCTGGTAATTCACTCAATCGATTTCCAGTGAGGTCCAGATTGACTAGATTAGGAAATCTGCTTAAATTCTTTGGAAATATCGAGATTTCATTATTCGAAATATTAAGCTTCTTCACCTGAAATTGAATTAAAATAAAATCAAATAATAGAATTAAAATTGTAGAATGCATAAGACTTTATGTGACCATAGAGGACAAAGTATGATACCATTTGTTTGACGACCGCTTGGCGCAGTGGTTCGAGTGTAGGCCGCTCGGCTCAGTGTACATGGTGGTGGCGGGTTCGATTCCCGCCAGGGGAAATTTTGGAAATGGCCTTTTCGTAATTTGCCCAGGTCTGGGTGTCACTGGAATCGCCCCAGTCCATTGTACGGTACCCATAGTACAAGCGTTGCTTAGTTTGGTACAGTTACATACAGATGGTGAGTTCGTCTGGCCATATTTATTTATTTATTATTTATTTAATAATTCTAGATCAAAAGAATACTAAGTACCTGGGTACTGGACTCATCCGGTAGCTCAGTGAGGCCTCTTCTAGAGCAGTCCACACTCTCTCTATCAGCACTACATGCGCACGTGAAACAGAGCACGTTGAGGCCATTCTCGTCAGGATCTGTGACTCCACCGTGTGCCAGACCGGTCGACAGCAGAAGACAAATCGTCATGCATAGCGGTACCATTACGTCTAGCTTGCATTACTGCCTGGAAGTCCAAGGTAATATAACATTGATAATTAATCCTATGAATGAAAATTAAAAATTGGATCACAACGCGTGGCCAATGACATTGACCCATCTAAGTTTCAAATACCTATATAACAATTTTCAGCTGGTCTCCATCATTTTTTACATGATCTATAAACTATATCTAGAAAGTTTCAGAACTGTATATATAGCAAATAATGATTTCGCCGATATAAATACAACTAATGATGGTAGTTTAGTACCTAGTTAAGACATTTTTAGTTACATGATACCTAAACCTTCATCCCGAAAGAATCATCATGTCGGAACCAGTTAAAAAATGTTGAATTACTGCAATGCCTGCTATGTTACGTATGGATGGACACATTTCACTCAGCATTTTGCAATAACAGCATCAAACAGGAAAAGGTTTTCGAAACACCTGCACGGCCAACCTTAATAAAAAATTCTGGTCAGCAACACCTGCCTCCAAAACAGGATGAGCAGACGCCGTCATTGATGTATTAAAAAACTATTCGGAACGTGAACAAGCGGCTTATTGCTACAACAATTTTATCATTGTTATCAGCTATTGATAAAACACTGGGGTACTTAAATTTAGGTCGAGTTTGCGTACCTGTGTGAAGCGTGTATATTAGGATAAATAATGATTTTTTAATGTGTTCGTTAGAACAGCGAAATCTTGAAAGTTTGTTTTTTGTAAATGTATGAAATACTTACTAGGCGATACAAAAAGAGTATACTATTTTTTTTGCAACTTAACTTTGTAAATCTCAAACTATCGGCTTTCTGGGACAGTTGAAGTACTAAAGGTTTTGTAGACTTGTGAAATCGGTCAACAGCTGTATTCCTATAACACCTTTTGTTTTTCGAGTTTCCTCCAGAGCTGATGGTTTTAGAATTAGACAGTTAAGTTTTGAAAAAAAAGTATACCCACTATGTTTCACCTTGTGTATTGTTTTCTTATATTTACGCGAATACAGCACATTGAAATAAAACTATTTTACAGGATTTGTATTAAATATGTTTTGTATCAAGTCTCAGTACAAAAGATATGTTTTTGTTAGTAATACAGTCGTGCAAGCTTGTTACTATTTTACCAATAACTTTATACCTACGTTATTATCCTACTAATATTATAAATGCGAAAGTTTGTGAGTGTGGATGTATGTTTGTTACTCTTTCACGCAAAAACTACTGAACGGATTCGGATGAAATTTGGAAAACAGATAGATTATAACCAGGTTTAACACATACAATACTTTTCTTAAGTCTACGCGGACAAAGTCGCGGGCAGAAACTTGTACGTTAGTATAAATTTATCTGGCTCAGTACTAACAGCGCTGGAAAAATACAATTGGGATCGAGGAAAATTTTATAAATTTTTTCTTAGTAATTAAGTATTTCCCCGATTACGTTAGCTTGTAGTAGCAAGTAGTTTTTTATTATCCATCCAATCACTTTACACCGTTTAACGTTAAAAAAGCTTTACACCAATAATCAATATCCTATTGATGTAGATTTGTAGAATGGAACCAATCCAGTCATACTTCTGCAGACTAAAGCCGACCCTGACGCAAGAGATTGTAGGTTGGTTTCATCTTGAAAAGTATGCGTAAGTTGGTTCTATTTTTCAAAATTACATCTGATTATATGATGTTCATCATCAGCACCTACCTCGTAGGTACAACGCGAACGTCTTCTAAATCGTCACCACAAAGCAATCTTTGGCAGAGATGCATGTTGGTCTAACGATCAGGTGCCAACTCTTGCTCAGAGGAAAACCCCTATGAAGTATAATAAATTTCCAATCTATTGCTATGCACTGAGTGATTCATTTACTGCTGGTTACCTAGACATAGGGGCTTTAACAGCTTTATTTTACAGCTTCAAGCTTTACCACCAGGCGCTACAAGATAATCTAATGATAAAGTTCTTCTGAATATATATTTACATTACTTAAAAGATATGAATATGACATAGTACCCACCCGTGTTTATGTATTATCAAATGGAATGCAGATAAGTTTTATTTCACGTTTTCCACATTATTTTGCACTGCACTTTTGAAACTGTGGTTGCCTGTATCACTTCACATAAACTATAAGAAGTCAGGGAATTTTATTTTTATGGGGCGTGCGGTCTTAGCCGTATGTGTTCTGTGTGTGAGTCAAAAATGTGACGTGTTATCTCTGATGATAAGAATTGCGAATATAGTGTACAGGTACTAAATGGGCGCGGTAATCTGAAGCAGGTATTGATTCTAAGGGATTTGTGTGGAGATTATGTAATAGTTTTTTTATTATTTTGAATAAATGTCGCAGGTAACTACTTACATAAGTAATTGATTGAAAGAAAACGTACTTAAATCATGCAAGAAGATTATTTCAAAAATAATAATTATCTCCATTTAAACATATGTAGGTATTTACTATATTACATAGAAACTAACAATTTGAAAAATTATTTATGTTTTCTTAAAAACTTGAATTAAGCGCCATCTATCCGGTAAGTATAGAATTAAAATCAATTTAATTACGCCAAATGATTGTGTCTTGCGTAAGCTGTATGATTGTGGTATTATAAATATAGATGGCACTGTAGGTAGCAGTGCAGTGTTAGTTAAGGTTAAAGCGTCGGTCGGGTTTATAGCAGTTTCTCTCAAGATGACGCTGTAGTCAACAGATTCTACTTATTTATTTTTTACGCAAAATTTGAGCATTTCTAAGCTATAATACTATTGTTTGCGATTAAGACTTATTATACTGCATTGACATATGCAATAATATCAACCTAAAATCATTCATAATCTAAGTGTTTTCCGTTAAAAAACTTCTGTCACTTTTTATTGTAATACATACACGCACACATTGACAAAAGGTGTATTTTAGCCAATAGCCACTAGAGGGCGTACTTTTATATTAATTGCGGCCTTTTTATTTTATAATAAATAGCGAAAATATTATATTTTTGCTATTGTAAAATACATTATTGTATGTGTATTCATCATCATAAGTGATGATCAAGTGTTCATATCATAAGTTATATTATTTTTAATTTTTAAGTTTGCAACAATATCGCATTGGGTCTAGCCTGTAAAGATGTTTGTATGTATTGAGAAATAAATAAATAAATCATTCTAAAAAACCGATAAAAATATACATCTGTTATAGAATAATTTTATTGTCTGACTAGCTGTGCCCGCGACAATCCGCGTGTAATTTAACAAAAATTTCGGGATTATTCATCCCCTATTTTATCTCCTTGGGGTAGAATTAATCAAAATCCTTTCTTAGCGTATGCCTACGTCATAACATCTGCATGCCAAATTTCAGCCCGATCCGTCCAGTGGTTTGGGCTGTGTGTTGATAGATCAGTATGTCAGTCAGTCAGTCAGTCACCTTTGAGTTGTTATATATATCTAGATCTTACTAAATATAGTGAAAATATAATTGTAATACACTTGTTAGTGTATTCCACTTTTATAACATATGAGATACATTACTGAGAAATAGATGTGGTTTTCCATGTAAACATATTTTTATTTATAACAACAACAATAATTACAAGAAATCAACATAAAAATCGTGTCTCAATCAAAATTATAGGACCTAGAGTCCTATACAGAGTAGCGTTAGTAGTGTTTCCTACATTGAGACACTACGTGGCCTACTTTTTTGCAATATGTACACGACACCTTAGGCACACTATTTACACTAGACTACGAAAAGGCACTAGATGTAGCAGAGGCATCTCGGCGTTCTTCCTTCAGCAGGATCGATGCAACCGAGTCTGTAGATATCGAGGTGCCGGAATGCTCTATTGCCATCACCATTGGGCTGTAGCTGTCGTTAAGTCCTGCCAGCATAATCACACCAACAAGTTCATCTTCCAGGCCAGCCTGATTGGCAATCAGTTGTTGTTGCACATGCCGTATGTCATTCACATAGGCTTCTATGTTCGAGTACAATACAAGTTTAGTACCAAGCTATTTTTTCATAAGTTGTAAGCGTCGAGCAAGCCCGCTGTCAGCGTAGGCTTCCCGAAGTCGCTTCCATGTTTCCTTCGAAGTTTCAGCTGTCATAACGGTGAGATATAGATGTTCGCTTAGACTCAAGCAAATCTTGGATCTTTGGCATCTTTGCGTTGAAAGTCGTCAACTTCCTCCGCAGGCTTCATGGCGAAGCTCCAAGTCGCGTAGTTGACGCTTCCGTTTAATTTTGCGAAGCTCAGCAGTTTAATAAAACATATACGTAGGCCAGATAAGATATTTATGTACAGCGTATTTTGACAGACAGAATATAATTCTATGTAAAAACAAATGTCAATATAAATTACACGGAATTTAAAAACTAATTATAAACAGGCCAGTGCTTTGATGATTTCCACCACGTAGGTTTCAACAACGGTTTAGATCTTCTAAGACATGCAGGTTTCCTCACGATGTTTTCCTTCACCGTAAGCTAGTGATAATCATATAGAAATTATGAGTCACACATAGATTACGAAAAATCCAGATGTGCGAGCCGGGGTTTGAACCCAATACCTGGTGCGTTAAGCAATCGGCTATCACAGCTTCAGCTCAATCAAAATAATACTAATAAATAAAGAAATATCGCCAGACAAACATACCAACTGTATGGTCCCAAACTAAGCAAGGCTTGGACAATGGAAGGAAGTAAAAGTAAAAGGAAAAGGAAAAGGAAAAGGAAAAGGAAAAGGAAAAGGAAAAGGAAAAGGAAAAGGAAAAGGAAAAGGAAAAGGGAAAGGGAAAGGGAAAAGGAAAAGGAAAAAAGTGTCTTTACGTTACACATTTTTTGGTCTTAATTTTTTCCGTCTAGCCCCCTTTCGCAACGCGCGATAAGGAACTTCGTTCCAATATTTATTACGTACTTACCTAGTACCTGTGTACATATATAATGTAGTATCTATGGTTTGTATATACCAGGTTCGGTATTTATTTGGCAAATACAGTAAATTTTCATTTTTATGTACCTATACGGTAAACCTAAGCCAGCGGCAACACTATCCCACCCACAGATTTGGATTTACATAGATAACGCAAATGTATGTACTTAGCGTGTCCGAAAACCCTCAACCCCGACCAAGCGTCAAAGTTTGTCGCCGAAAACTTACAGTCCATCGCGACTACAGATATAAAAATATGAATATGAGCGAGATAATCACTCGAGAGAATCGTAGCGGGCAGAGGGGCATCTGCGGCATCGGTGTCTTTGAATCGGTTTGGATTTCCCGTCATCTGTGACGTCACAGTAAGTGTTAAAAATTTGGCACGCTTGGTTTCAATACAAATCGTGATACTTGCATTATCTATGTAAATCTATATCTGTGATCGTACCTATAATACACTAAACGAAAAAAATATTTCCGACAACAAACGCTTTTATAATAGACATTCGACGTTGTCAAGTCGCCGCTCTCTACCAATTGGCAACGTCGCGTCTGCAACAACGTAGTACCTCGTGTGGCGAATTGACGACCGCTTGGCGCTGTAGTTTGAGCGTTGGCCGCTCGGCTCACTGCATCGGATGGTTGCGGGTTCGATTCCCGACAAAGGAAATTTTCTGAAACGGCCTTTTCGTAATTTGCCCAGGTCTGGGTGTCACTGGGATCGCCAGTTTAATGTATGGTAGCCATAGTACAAGCGTTGCTTAGTTTGGCACCATATAGTTGCTGAGTAAGTCTGGCGATATTTATTTATTTATCTGATACCTATCATGTCAGCGATACATTAATTTATTTATTAGACACTTTGTATTATGTCCGGAAAATATTAAAAACACTTAGCTCGTTACTTCATTTTTTTATTGAATGTTATTATTATGATAATAAAAGATGAAAACCAAGCCGCTCGGGTGAAATGTGACTCATTTCAATTTTCGGCATGATGTGTTTACATCCAAACAAAGTTAATAGAAATACAAATACATCCGACAGAGAACCAAAGTTATCGACATAGCTCAAAGAATTAGCAAGCTGAAGTGGCAGTGGGCTGGCCATATCTCGCGAAGAACCGACAACCGCTGGGGTAAACGTGTTCTTGAGTGGAGACCTCGACTCGGCAAGCGTAGTGTAGGACACCCTCCGATCAGGTGGGATGACGATCTGCGAAAGACTGCGGGCAGATTCTGGATGCGGCAAGCTGAAGACAGGGCGCTATGGCGCTCATTAGGGGAGGCCTATGTCCAGCAGTGGACAAGCATAGGCTGATGATGATGAAAGTTAATCACTATGCAAAGCAAAACTAAATGAAATGAATACTCATACGGAAACATCATGAACATTGAACATTGAATTTGTTTGTTCTGACAGCTCAATCAATAAATGCACTTCTTCTTCTTCTTTCTTTAAAAATATGGCCCACCAACTGAGAACACTGGCGCAGTCATCACTGACACTGACTGACATGCGTTCATAGAAAATATGGCGGTACTGTGCCGAATATTATAATTATAATATTGTTTATCACGACAATCCGAATTTTGCGGATATATGTTGTCGACTCGAAATCATTATTTTTTAAGTGTTATTATTCTGGTAACGTTTCAATCGAGTTTACCGTACCCCTTGACGGAATTATTAATATAGATGGCGCAATATAGGGATATACATATTTGCAATAATAATTTGGTCACCACCATCTGTCATTTCAACTAGTACACTATTAGCACGCAGTTTACTCAAAGTACAAATTTTATGTTAATAATGGCCTAATTTAGTCAGATGGCGCTGACAAATTCACACACACAGGCGTAAATTTTAACAAATTTTACGATCGATTTTAATTATGTTAATCTATTTTTAAATGCCTGAAATCATTAGATGCGAATACAATAATTTATTTAGAAGTGATATAATCCATTGTTGTAAGGAAAAACTTTGTGTGTCTCGTATACATTCGGAATGAAATATGTATGGAGAACACGATCGCCCCATCGACCTTAAGAAAATGTCCGTAATAAATAAATTTAAAGTAAAATACTCATAATAAAACATAACCATCGTACCCAGATTTACCTTAAATGTATATTATATTATTTATTTAAACACTTATCCCAAAAAATATTTACAACGAATTAAAATATACTTAACACAATTAACCTAAGGTACCTACATGCATTCTTTCTTCTTAGATTATATTTCTCTATAAATAAATCCATACACTCATTTTATCCTTCGTATTATTAAGCTACCAATTAATAGTACCTACTCATTAATCGTTTCCCTGTTATGTATCTCAACGGGTCTTCGCATCGAGCGTCGGTCCCCAGCTCTCGGTCTGAACTCAGTCAGATCGCCAAAAGACCTGGACCTGCGATAGCGGCGGCTCGGTTCCTCATCGTCATCCACAAAATCTGGTAGCGAGTGGAAAGACGAGTTCAGACGAGGCATTAGCAACGCCTCGTCATAGCTTGGAGGCAGATCTTCGCGCAACGTCACTCTCAGAACAACAGACTCCGGTCTTTGCTGAGCTGTGCCGTTGAGATTCAGGACCGTCGTCTCTAGAGGCGGCCTCATAGGGGGGTCGGGCTTCGCCACTGCGATCAAACCGCGACAAACGCACGACGTGATCAATACACCGATGATCATACCGATCATTACTGCTATCGTCGTGTAGGATGTCGCTGTAGTATCCGCTCCGTGCCATGTCTGAATGTACGCCTGCTGCCACGTCAGTTGCGTCACATTCGTCGGCGTGTAGCATATTAGGGATGCTCTATCAGCAATCTTCGGTGGTTCCTTAGTCAAAAACTCATAAGTGAGTAATAAGTTCACGCTAAAACCCTCACAGCTCCATCTGTTCCCTTTCACGAGGACTTCTCTCAAAAACGGGTTTGAAGCGAAGTGTGAAGTGGACCATACCTCACTGAACTCGTTCCCTCTCAGGTCCAGTACCGCGAGGTGCGGTAATGATGAGAAGGTGCCATCAGTCAATGTGAGTATCTTGTTGTAACTCAGGTTTAGTTCTTGAAGCGTGTTCGATGCGAGGCCGTCTGGGATCACGTCGATGAGGTTCAAGGATAAATCGATTTCGACTAGCGAGCTCATTCCGAGGAGAGAGCCGACCTCTATGTCGGTAATTTGACAGCTGCTTAAGAACAAACTCTTCATAGAAGACGACTGGAAATTGGGGACGTCGGACAAAAAGTTTCTGTTCAGAATAAGAGTGTCCAAGTTTCGTGCTTCGGTGAAGGCGCTTGGCTGCATACTGTAAAGCTTATTTTCCGATAAATCGAGGTAGTGCAGATACGGCATGGTATTGAACGCTCTTTCGTCGGTTATATTAATTTTGTTTTTGGACAAATCCAACGTCTTTATGGAGTACCTGTATCCGTTAGTGGTCCATTTCTCATATAAATTATTGGATAAATTAAGCGTCCGCAGTTCAGTCCATGTTTGTAAATATTCCGGTAGTGGGCGGCTGAGATAGTTTCCCGATAAATCTAGAATTTCCACTTGTGAAAATCTCTCCAGTTGCGTGGGAAACGAACCGAAGTTGTTGTTCGATAACAGAACTACTTGAGCCTGAAACAGGAGGAAATATTCATTTCTTTTCGTTATTGTAACACTCACATGGCATTATGAAAGCACCTTATGTTTTAAGATGTTCGAGTGGAAAATTGCATGAGTGGAAAATATATTTTCTCATTTGCACACATCATACCCACTCGACATTTTCTACAATTGTATTTTCAGACGGGGGGCATTGTTGCTGGTTCAAGAATTCAGCTTTATTTAATAAGTTTTTCTTAACCTTTTTCGCAGCAAACTTGCCGATTCGCAAATACAGCTCACAAGAGTTGTGAGCGGGTGGGTGCCACGACCCTATTGCATCCTGACAAAAACCACCCTCTTACAGAAGATCTGCGTAGAGTAGGAGATATAGCTACGTTTCGTAAGATGAGTGCGAGAAGCGAAAATTCCCCCTTCTCCTCATTTTGACCCACTCCCGTTCATATCATATCCATGCTACGGTAACTGCTTAACATCAGGCGAGTCGTAAGCTTTTTTACCGACATTTTAAATAAGAAAAACTTTTGTTAGAAATAATAAAATTAATAAATGCTGTCTAGAATATTTGTGGTTTCAAAGTCAAGTTTATTTATTTTTTGAATTCTTACCTCATAATTCAAGTCGTCTGGCAGCTCCCTGAGCCCCCGGTTGGAGCAGTCCAGGAATAGTCGCTCATTGAGGGTGTAGGTCATGCAAGGCTCCTCCAAATCCTCCACCTGCCGGCGCATCACGCCCGCAGTCGCCATCGCTGGCAGCAGCCATAACCACAGCGTTGGTGTGATTACATCTGGAGATTAGGAAATTACAGAATGCACAACACATAGCACATGATGACATAGCACAAAAAGGATAGTAGATCTTAACGAAAATACGGTTTCAGGTTTTACCTTCCTTCCTTTTCATTTAACTAATCAAACCTTTATGACTCATTTTTTACAATTCATATTTGCATAAACTTTTCATTCAGGAGGAAATGTAAAAGTGATTTTGTTTTTTACACCAGCCTTCTCAAGGTCATATTAAATAATTAGTATATATATAATTAAATAGGTATATAATATAATACATAATAATTGTCAAGGAAATTTAAATTTAGTTATAAGTTTCAACATTGTACTCATCAAAATTACTAAGCACCATTTTCAAAAATATGTGTCTAAGTATAACATGCTATGACAGAAGAGTCATTCAAACGCAAACGCGTCATACGATAATACATCTACTTACCTAATGCCATTGAGAATACTATCGCTTACACATGTTCCCAAGGATTATTATTTTCACATATCCGATACACTTCACAGTGGTTACACAGGAATTAAAATTCGAGAGATCATTACACGCTCCCTGCGTTTTCAGTTGATACGGCCGGAGCGTCGCCTTCACCTCGGTACAGTACAGTTTGTTTACCGACACTTTTGTAATGGTAAAGATAGCAAACGGTACTAGGCGGGTCTCAGAATTCGTAAGAATGTCCATAAAATACATGGTGTGTGAAAGACCTTAAAAAAATGTCATTTAATTATTATTTTTTGGATCGGTCTGCCTCACAATCTCATCACTGTTACTCCGGTAACCTAGGACCAACAATGGCGGTTAATAATGACGTCGAGGTTTGACCCTCAACGAGTTCAATCGATAGAAAGAATAGGAGGAGTTGCAAAGCTGGACACAAAAATAACTGGATAGGCTGAATAACTTAGAAGCGAGACTGTTACAGCTGATGGAATACCAGTTGTAATCAGACTAATGTGACTTAAGAATTATCTTAACAAATACCAGTTTTAAATGCCATAACAGCTTTGATCACCTATTCTTAATACATGAACAGTAAGGAGATTTATAACGAATTTATAAAAAAAAAATATTAATACTATCAGCCTGTACATATTCATTGTTATCGACATTTCTTATCGCTGATTAGCTATCGAGTTATCGCCGATCCAAAGAATAGTTTCACCTCGAAATATAGGTGCCTCAACACTAGAACTTGTAGTACTTTACACTTGCATAATACTTGACTAAAACACTGCACTTTTAAAAATATTTATTCTATTTAAAACAGTTTCAAAATTGGTCACCACACGTTAGACGTTTTACAGATCATTCACACTTAAAAAACGTAGGCTCGATGTAATTAGAGATAAGATAAAATCATACGTGCTGTTTACACCACTCGCATTGTCGTAAATATGTCGTTTGGGAATGGAGGTCATCTTTGAATGTTATAAATTCCGATGGTTATAGCTTGATTTATTTCTAAGATTTTTTTATACAACGAAGTTACTACCACACCAAAGTTATTGCTCGCACGTCGCCGACTTAAAGACGAATGGGATAAATTGGGGGAGGGGAAAGGGAAGGGGGGTTTGGTGTCCCGTTCCCTCACTCATAGTACGAAACACAGCTATTTATTTATTTATTTATTTATTATAGAATGCTTGTTGTGCTTACAGCAATGCCAAGACGCACAACAAGCTAATAAGGTACAGTGGCTTATATTTAGGTACTTAAAAATCTAATGCAGTCATTTAAAACATGTGTAATTTCATGTTGAATATATCAACGTCTGGTTGGTTCGCAATCAAAGCGTTGAGTAGATGTACGGCCTGGGCTGTCGGGACATACTGCGCCGTGCGTGTGCGCCTGCCGCAACCGCTCCGGAGTGATCAGTGAACAGCTATACTAACAACATAGGTCGATCTTCTGTCAAAATATTTTGCTAAAATTATCTACAAGCTTAGCGGTTTAGCTGCGATTACAAAGATGCCGCTGAAATAATAAACTGGTAGATTATAGAACTGCAATGCAAGGAACAATAGCAGTGATAGCCGATTGGTTAAGCACGCGTCTTGCGGGCTACCAGGTCTCGGGTTCAAACCCCGGCTTGAACCTCTGGATTTTTCGTAATATATGTGCGAATCATAATTTCTATATGATTATCACTTGCTTAAGGTGAAGGAAAACATCGTGATGAAACCTGCCTGTCTTAGAAGTTTTAACCAATTTTCGAAAGACATGTGAAATCCGCCAACCCGCACTGGGCCAGCGTGGTGGATTATGGCCTGAATCCCCCTCGAGTTCAGGGGAGGCCCGTGCCCAGGAGTGGGACGTCAAAATGGCTAAAATTATTTTATAATTAATTAAAGGAACATCGGAAAAATTCCACATTATATACTAGACACCTCTACATCATTCGTTAATTCCTAAATCTTCACAAGTAGTGCCTAAGTCAAAACTCCAAACTCTAAACTTTATAATAAGTCCTCACCGCTTCATCATCTTTGCTCATTCTATAAAACAACCTGTCTACGGTTGAAATCCTAAGTGCCACAGGATTATGCCAAACAGGTGTCGTGGTCTCGCAAAAACGCGACACGTTCGACTCGTCACGCCTGTCTGAGCTCGTTTACAGACGCCAGGACCGGCTGGGTTGCAAGCTCTTGTTTCAAAATAATTACCATCCAAGATCCAAGAGCAGGAAAAAGAAAATTCAAAAATTTTTACTTGTTTTCAGATGTTTTTCAATTCGTGGTATTGCTTATGTTTATACTTAAATATGTGACGAGCTCGACCTTAGCCAGTTCTTAAAAGATGTGCGAAGTGTATTCCAATCTGTGGGCTATTACTTACAGCCGTATTCACAAACAGTACTTGTCTAAATAAGGGTCCAACTCTAGAAAAAGTTTGACTTTTCTCAATGGGCAGTGCGTTCTCGCGTAAAGGTAGACATAACAAATCTACGTTTAATAGAAACTACCAAATCGTCTGTGAGTTGGCAACACCGGTGACCTGTTTGCCACCCCCCACCCTCCAAGATAGCTCTCAATGGGGAGGCCGAGATGTTCGATGATAAGCCCCATCGATTAGAATGAATGTTCGCAGAAACGGCATCTCTATAGCCAACTCATTGAAATCTCTGTTTTAAAAGGTCGTTCTAAAATCGAAATAAGGAGGTGCTTCATATCGGTTCAGGATTGTTTTTCCTCTTTAAAATTATTTGACGTTTTTTATCAGAGGTCTTGTGTCTTATAACGTACCTACTTGTTAACAGGTAACTGTTAGCGGTCATTCACACGGTCAACCCGGCACCGATAAGTTGTATACATTTCACTTTATCCAGATGTCAAATTCGGCCATTATCTGTCAAAAATGTTTCTTTGTGTGAATGACCACATATCTTCAGTCCACATAGAGAAAATTTGGCAGTTGCAGATAAGAAAATACTTCTTCAACACATTCCCAATAAACAAGTTTTTTATTCTACCTGAATCTATCAAAATAAATACCTATGCAAAAATGTTCTCCGCGACGCCACCAATGCCATAAGTAACCACATTACAAGTACGAAAAACGGTATTAAAACTTTAAGTTATTTGGTAGCGTTTCCGCTTCGAGCGGCGAGTTCAATAAATAAGGATAAAGCCCATTAGAGACGGCCCACCAAATCTTCGGACGCCGAACGCCACTTACTTAGACTTAAAATGTTCCAAAGAGCTATTTTGTTCAAGATTTGGGATTTCGATGTACATTTTGAGATATTTCACAACAACTAAACGATTTTCAGTGCAGCTGAACTGATATCGAGTTGGAAGTGTTGTTTCAACAGATTTACAAATAAATAAATAAATATCGCCAGACAGACACACCAACTGTACGGTCCCAAACTAATCAAAGCTTGTACTATGGGTACCGTACAATGGACTGGGGGCGATCCCAGTGACACCCAGACCAGGGTAAATTACGAAAAGGCCATTTCCGAAATTTGCCCCGGCGGAATCGAACCCGCGACCACCATGTGCAGTGAGCCGAGCGGCCTACGCTCGAACCACTACGCCAAGCGGTCGTCAAATGGTAACAAAAATCAATGTTGATAATATGTCGTGAGGAAAGTTGCGATGAGAATGATAACTAAATAGAGCCCAGGGTTGTTAGCGACAGAGACGTAGCGTAACTGAAGCGTAAAAGATTAGTAGCGTAGCGTAAGCGAAGTAACATGTTGGAAGGTACATCAACTTATGACAGGTAGGTGTTAATACATTGAAAGGAGTATCGAAGGACCCCTGGAGGAGTATGAAAGGCTGATAGTCATCAGTAGATATATTCTGGACGATGATGATGATACAGTTAAGAATATTAATTCAGTAAATATCGCTCAATTTAAAATCGAATATTGACAAAGCATGTGTTATCCGAGATAACCGACCTCATAATCTTGCAGATACATGAGTAGGTAACCAGCATCTGAGTGATAAACTTGATACAGCGTTAGGTATTCGCTTGACAAATGCAGCAATTGTCATAAGACCAATAACATTGCCATAACATAATCCGGAAAAAAGCAACTGTAAGACAATAAAACATATTTGATATCAATGAGGATCAAAACATGTAGAATTACGATGTCCGGGACGATCGCTGACCCTTCGTAATGCGGGGATAAGGGAAATATGATAGGCACGCCATTTATTTGTGCCCACTAAGGATTTGCCCCTCGAACGCTAAGCCGGTTGACCCGAAATGAGATGGCAATTTGCTATATTGACTTCTTGATCTTGGAAGTTTTTTATTTATAAGTAACTAGCTGTGCCCACGGACTTCGTCCGCGTAGTATTGAACGTAACAAAAATTTCGGGATTATCGGGATAAAAAGTATCCTATATGTTAATCCCGGTTATAAACTATCTGTGTTCCATATTTCATCCAAATCCGTTCAGTAGTTTTTGCGTGAAGGAGTAACAAACATACATACATACATCCACACTCACAAACTTTCACATTTATAATATTAGTAGGATTACGTTTTTTTTTATTTTCTATATTGTGACTTCAAATTCCGTGTAAGAAAAGCATAGCGAGCTGTCCGATTGGAAAAAGCCGTCAAGCAAGTAGACCCACAATGTTGAATTATAAGCAAAAACGGTGTCTCTAAAAATAGTGAAGATTTTTTAGGGTCATTTTTAATTAATGATGGGAAAATGATCCAGCCTGGCCATTGAATTGAGAAAAAGTTGTGCGTTCACTTAGTAAATATAACTCAAATTTCCCAAAATGTCACCTAATTGTTTTAGTAATCGGACACCAGATAGTAATAAAATCTGTACCCATGAAACCGACTCACGAAAGGGGCCTTAGAGTAGTTTAAACCCGAAGAATTTACTGGACTGAAACAAAAAAAAACCTACCTACCTATATCTAGTTATTTCGTATGTCATATTCCTTTTCAGTCATCCCCTGTGCTCAAAGAAGCCTGGAAAACCTGGCAAATAAAAATTAGACATTCGATATTTGAATATAAGCTGAATATTCGCCATTATTGGAGTGGTACCTACCCATTCGGATACGACTTTGTCTCCGTCTGAATCCGCTCCTTCGCTCGTCCTCCAACTCAAATGTCAATCCTTTTATATTAGGCATGTGAGATGTTTTAATCGATAATATCGATGAACTTAATATAATTTCTTAGGAAACCTTTTTATCTTTAAATAAAATTACCTTCCTAAAATCGTAAAAAATGTAGAGCTATATAATATTATAACCTATTTAATATCAAATACCTTTTTCTGGGTATTTTAAATCCTTAATTTAAAATAGTATATCATATAATAGTAGTCGATACTCCACCACCATTAATCTTTACTTTGGTTCCGGTCGGCGGCGGCGGGCGGCGGCGCGTGCTTTGGCGCATAAGAATTTACAGATTCTCACGGTTTTAATGACATGTTCGATTGATATATTATTTATTTATTTATAGTCTACTTCAGGCGTAATGAGAAAATATTTCACAATTCTAAAGACTAAATCAAAATAAAAATAAAAAATACCTATCTTTCACATCACTAAACCGTTCACCGTTTTAAGTATTGATGGTAGCAGAATAAAACAGCACTGAGTCGATGTCGCATCCCTAAACCTCGCCGTCGAGAAACAGGCTTATTCCTCCGATGAGTGCTATCGTTCTGGCCTTTTAGACCCGCCTCCCGAGGGGGTTCAGCCTTTTACAGTGTGTACCCGGCTTTATACGATCGACTTTCAATATGAATTTCAGATGGGTTATAAGATTGGTAGGCTTTTGTACCGCAGACGTTTTGATAAATGGCTTTCCGAATCGGCGTTTTCGTGCGCGATACTTGTGTGGGAAGTTCGGTTGTTTTAATCTTGTTGTATATATATTATGTATATTTTATGTTAGTGGAGTATAAAACAACTTTTGTGTTTAGTTGTATACAACTACATATACACTAATAATTTGGCCAAGAGTAATGGAAATAATTCGTTGATGTTGCGTACTCACCTACCAGTTTATCTCACTGCGATGAGACCTTCATTTTGAGATAGGGACGTAGAGAGTAGGAAGATAAGGTCTTATTAAAATAATTACATAAAAAATCTGATGTGTTACTTTCCAGCAGTTGACATTTGATTCAATGACTCAGCCAGCCGTACCAAACAACAGTACTTGAAGATTTATAAGTACAAACAGATATATTTTTTGGTAGGTAAGGAACTTATTACTAAAATAAATATACCTATTCTTAGATAATTCTACTACCTACCCACCTACCCGGACGAGTATAAAACAGCGCGTAAAACAACCAGCTGGGTCATTCTGACTTACGCCTCGATTCTATTCAGAAGCACTTCAAAATAGCGTCCGAACGCTATTTCAAGAAGGCTTCTGAACACACCAATGCCTTAATCGTCGCTGCCGCCGATTATGTGCCTACTGCCTACACACGCACCAGATGCATGCCGCCGCAGGCCGCGGCATGTGTTGCTGGACTCCCCCGACAAACTCACCGCTCTCCTAGACTCAGATGTCGAGGAGAACGACACACGTACACTCCCCACCAGACACCGACCTCGCCGGCGACATCGACGTACCTCCGCTTCCCCTAGAAGGTGCGTCTACTTATCTAGACGCACCTTGGCACCCGACAAGCCCGCTGAGTTTCTTAACGGATCTTCTCAGTCGAGGTCGCGTTCCGATCCGGTGGTAGATTTACCCTCGCCACCTCTACTGGCAACGGCCCAAGCCGAGCTCGTGTCCCTTGTGGCGCCCTTGAGCTAGCTGCCCCCCTGCCCCTCTGGCCCCCTGTCGCTCGCCCTCTGTCCGGGTAAAGTTGTTATGGCCACTCTGGCCAACAACATTTAGTCCTTCACAAAAAGAAAAACCTGGGTCCCGGATCATTCTGTGCTTAGCTTTCGGACACGGAGGACGTATTTGTTGTGATAGGAATGTTTCCTTATAGTTATTGTCATCGTTAATTTAAACGCCGTTAGTTAAACTTTTGTAATTATCATTGTCAGAATTAAATTTCAGTTAGGGTGTTTTTTTTTTAGGAAATGACGTCAATACTTTCTAAGAATATTATATATAGTATATATCTTATGGAATATTCCAAATATAAACAAAATTATACATTATGTAGCATTCGTATTTAAATATAATATAAATATAAATACATTATAGTAGAACGTAAACATCTTACCTTTGAAACGCAGAAGCCCCGTCACCCCCAATTTGCCCGTCGGGAACCTGAAGTCATACCTAACGAAAATTAAATACGCTTTGATAAATTTTTGCTACAACCCACGACTCGGGAGCTACAGTATAAGTTTTCATAAAGTTATAGTTTCCCAACGCTCGTCCTCGAAATCGTGGAAAGTTCCAGAAAATGTAGCGAAGCATCGTAGACGCCGGCTGAGGCGGAATATAGTTGACATTTTTGCAAAGCTACGTTACAATTTCAGCGAAATTAAATGTGGCATTACACGAAACGAGAATAGTGTGAGGGCGGGAGGCACCGCCCGCCCAAGGCTTGCCTCTTCACACCTTATTTTTGCTGAGACACTTTGGAGTTTGTTATGTGTAGGTAGTTAGTTATTCTTTGGATGTCTATCTACCCGCTCATAAGGGAAAGAGTATTAATTAGGTGTCATGTTTTCGAATTTGTAGTTAGTATAAATTATAAATTCTAATTCATTACGTATAGGTACATAATCTTGATGACAATTAATTTAAATACAGTGGTCGGTATTAATGATGATGCTTATAAAATGAAATCTAAGTGCATGCGTGGATTTGTCGGCACGCACGTACGGCACGCAACGCATTTCAATAGCTTGGTATTAGATACTGAACCCCCAGAATTATCACTCTTTAATCTAACATGGGTATGACGTCTTCCTGACAATCAATTGTTTTGATAAAAGCCAGTGCAGATCTCCGTTTGGTATCATGAGTGCATGCGCACGTCACAGCGTAACTTAAAATCGTAATGATGCAAAATGATGAAGAAGCTCCCGGTTTTAACAATAACAAACATTGGACGTGCAATGCGAAATGCAAACGAGATGCCGGTGAACATTAGCACAACGAATAACCTCTGTGGCAGCGACTATCGCGCGCGACATAAACTACCGCGCACATTACCGAACAGACACACACGGACGAAATGGATGGACGACAAATTGTTTGAGGGAAGAACGCGGCTGGACGCCGCGTATCGGACACGGCGTATTGGGTGCACTTTACATAATATTGTTCAGAGTCGGCGGTAGAACACTAGGTACACACACTGTAATTCATCCCTATTGTTTTTTATTTGCTAGGTCAAGTTCAGTATATGTATCCACGAGCGACCAAAAATGCTTATATAGTGTGTCAACGACTTTTTACGGGTTATGCTGGCTCGGATTGTTGATTGCCGAATTAGGTAGGTATGATATCTGACTGACCTCTCCGCGTTTCGGGGCACGTAATGCTGGCCGTCTTTACTGTCATTCATTGACATCCTGTCACCTAACATTGATCACAGTCGCTACTTATAATGTTGCTACCGCGATGGAATCCATTTTTTGAGTGAAAAGTGTGAGTTAAAAACATGTGAACGGATGTGAACTTTAATATAGGCTACTGGTAATAGTAAGTTGTTTTCATGAAGACGTGTGAATTATTGCAAACTGACCCATATACCAGTGTCATAAGAGTTACAGCACACGGCGTCGTAATATCATCGATCGATAATTATTATGGTGGTCTCGGAGCATTAGCGGGAGCTTCTCATGATTTTCATAAATCATCTGAAACGGACGCTGACTCTATTAATTTAAAGTTTTACAATATTTTAAGGTCAATTCTCCGAAGAATGTTCGTCGTATATTTCGCCCGTATGTATTTCTATACGCCATCAGGAGCGCACTATCATAAGGCTAATGTTCCCTGATCGTAGCTTACGAGCTTCACTGCCGTTTTACTGTTCTAACTTACAGACTTTATTTTATTGCGGCTGCTACATAAGTATTGCAAATACAACCTAATGTATAGGACATGGGTTATATAGCGATACTAGCTGTGCCCCCCGACTTCGTCCGCGTAGTATTTAACGTAACAAAAATTTCGGGATTATCGGGATAAAAAGTATCCTATATGTTAATCCCGGTTATAAACTATCTGTGTTTCAAATTTCATCCAAATCCGTTCAGTAGTTTTTGCGTGAAGGAGTAACAAACATACATACATACATCCACACTCACAAACTTTCACATTTATAATATTAGTAGGATAAATATTTAGCTCTTCTAACATCCCAGTCCTGGGCACGAGCCTCCCCTCATCACGAGGGGGATTGAGGCCACAATCCACCACACGGGCCCAGAATGGGCTGGCAGATTTCGCACATCATATCATAGATTTCGAAAAACCGATAGGTGCGAGCCGGGGTTTGACCCCAGGACATTGTGCCCGCCAGACACGTAACAGAGTTAGCACACGTTTCGGCATAAAATAGCCATGAACCTTATTATTAGCGATACAAGATTACTTTAATTCGACGGTTAAGTTTCAATTCTATAGGCCTTTCTGTTGACACCATAATAAAGCGGCATTAATCACACAATTATCAAAAATACCTAGCATTTTATGGTTACAACTACCTTTAGAATTACCTAACTATGAGTATCGTATAACAAATTTGTAGAGAAAAAGTTCATGCATTTTAGGTCCTCTATCACATACCTTTGAAGGAATATGTAAATCCTACTTCCTACTTCCTACTAATATTATAAATGCGAAAGTTTGTGAGTGTGGATGTATGAATGTATGTATGTATGTATGTATGTTTGTTACTCCTTCACGCAAAAACTACTGAACGGATTTGGATGAAATTTGGAACACAGATAGATTATAACCGGGATTAACATATAGGATACTTTTTATCCCAATAATCCAATACTACGCGGATGAAGTCGCGGGGCACAGCTATCCTACTAATATTATAAATGTGAAAGTTTGTGAGTGTGGATGTATGTATGTATGTATGTTTGTTACTCCTTCACGCAAAAACTACTGAACGGATTTGAATGAAATTTGGAACACAGATAGTTTATAACCGGGATTAACATATAGCATACTTTTTATCCCGATAATCCCGAAATTTTTGTTACGTTAAATACTACGCGGACGAAGTCCGTGGGCACAGCTAGTAATATTATAAATGTGAAAGTTTATGAGTGTGGATGTATGTATGTATGTATGTTTGTTACTCCTTCACGCAAAAACTACTGAACGGATTTGGATGAAATTTGGAACACAGATAGTTTATAACCGGGATTAACATATAGGATACTTTTTATCCCGATAATCCCGAAATTTTTGTTACGTTAAATACTACGCGGACGAAGTCGGGGGGCACAGCTAGTTAACAAATAACCCTGTATTAAGATAGGGTTTTAATTGCTTTTCATTGGGTCTTAAAGTCAACTCCAAAAAGTTCTCATTCGAAACGTCTCTTAGAAGACTGTACAAGCCAACACCTCAAAGTATGTTCAATGAAACAAGCTTCATCATTAGTCATTCGAGCCCCGAGCACTAAGTGAGTAAGGTATCTGCGCCATTTATCGGCACAGTTGAACTCGCAGCTAAATGTCGCCCGTAATTGGCGCCGGTCCATCTGCAAGCAATTAGGAGGCGGCGCGTTTTAAAAGATCCATATTTATTCGCCAAGCCGTACCTACCCGATGTAAATGTTTTGCACTGGCCTGATTACATTGGGCGGGCCGTAAATTGGTACGTTCGCCTCATTACGTTTTTTTTTTGTTGTTGACGAATATACTGAAAAGGCTAGTTGTTTTAATATAAGCATAATACTTACTTATCGGTCGACATCGACTAATTTTATTCGAATTCGATTGATGGTGTGAAATTGCTCTATACTAATTGTTTGAGCTAAAGGATAATACTAAATTATGAAAATTCAAAATAAATTGGAAAACGGAACGCACGCAATGCGCAGCGATGTTACCCATTCCTATCGCACTCATGCGTTCTTCCTTATATCTATCCCGCACCCCCGCACTCCCAAACAGTCACCGGCAGCGCCACTGAAAAGAAAGTTTGAACGTCCGATGGCCGGCTCAAGCGGCGGCGCTATTGCTGCGATTTTTAAATTCGTGTAAAAATAAAAGTATTGGTATAAATGACTGGTAATTAAGTGAGTGCACTATTTGACCGTGAAACAAAGGTGTTATTGTAAAAGGGAGTTGATTTATATCCTCCACCCCTGTCGTAGTGCATTTAATCGTGCATTTGTAAAACATATTAGGTGTCTAATTCAATAATATATGTACCTATATCTTTTAAAAACTAATGATGATCGATCGATAGTCGGTCGTTCATCGAAGGACCACAGATTGCAATGGACGATCAATTATTTTTATTGTGCTACGAAGGTCATCCGCAATCCAAATGACGAAAGCAAAGTTAAATACATAGTTAAGTACCTTGTTCAAACCTGAAACAAAACAATTATATGAATTGTCCGAAGGGTATTCTAAAAATCTGTAAATAAATTTACCAGCTACCTTTCATTTTACTGAGAAAGTTCTACCGGTCAAACCAAGAAAGCCTAATGCACAAGACGGTACCGCCATATTGAATTATTGAGCTCCGAACGTTCCAAATTCAAAAGCTTCCACCCTGCGGATGATAATGACCTCTCGCATGCGGCCAGTAACTCAGGCAAACTTGTCTATGTCCTAACAAACTTATAGTTCTAAGTTCAAAATCACATTCTCGACTTTATCACAGTTGGTGACGGTCGAAAATCATCTGTCAATGTACATGTTTAAGTGAAAATTTATGGTGGTGTTAGTATTGGAGGTTGGAGGCACAATGCACTAATTATATCAGTATCTTAGAAAGCCTCTAACCAGCCCCTTAACAGTTTTCCTCAGTATCGGAGAGGCATTAGTGCATTTCCCAGTAATGCCTCTAAAGACGGTTGGCGCACGATGACCAAGAAGCCTTGTACAGTGGCACCGTAGTTTTAACTGTAGATTAATTTAAATGTTAAGAAAACTAAATAAATGAACAGCTTCTTTTTATACCACATAATTACTAGTTATATTACTCCATTTAATAAGTTAATAAGTACTGACATTTTAACAAGCCATTTCAAGAAATATACTCATACTAACGACACATTATTTAATAAATCTCTAAAATTAGGTAGGTACAATCAACGAAATGGAATTGAATAAGGTTATTTTTGCGTAGCAATCTGATACCAAAAAGTCGAATTTTTCCTTCATGTTTCTCTCCGCCTATCATCCGGCTACAATAAAACAAAAGAGGATATTGATTAATGTATAATAAGTTCAAACCTTTTTAACCTATACTTAAGCATGGTTTAATCACACTGTGGAACCCGTCCTCGGCTAATTTAGAACTATTGGTCCGCAAAGTGCTTCACGGCGTCTTGTCCACACAGGACGAGCCAACTTGGTGGCCAACTCTGGGTCGCCACTCCGACCGCAGCCTAATGTCAATATGTGTGATCCTTTGATCGGCCCGTTACGAATATTGATGCTAAATGGATTGGTGGAGTTGGCCAATAACATTATGGTTTGCAAGGAAATTAAGACTTTCGAGAAAAACATAACTCAATAGTTTTTTTAAAAATGGTAATTTATTTAATTAATATGAAGTAGGTACCTATCTTTGACTTCTATTCCGAACCCAATCCTTCCATTTATCCGAGATTCCAATTGCAAAACAGAAATCAAGTTTCAATTAGAACAGATACTTTTGGCCAAATTCTGAAACAAGAACAGTAAGGTACAGTTCAATAAGAATATTTATATACAAATTCTGAAACTCTACTCATATTTTAAGTTCCATTATGCTGTTCAAACGTCGTTATCTGTATTTTTTTATGGACCTGCAAAAATTCTCAGCTTTAAAGTGTAATTTACGGTGAAGAAAACATCAGGACATCCACCAACCCGCACTTGATGAGTGGTGAATGACCTGAATCCCCCTTGCATAGAGGGGAGGCCCGCTATCTGGAATGGGACTTCAAAAAGGTAAGAATATTTATTTTATACAAATTATTATTAATTATTTTTCCTTTCTTTATTATTTATTTTATTTAATTTAATTATTTTGTTGCTAATTATAGCCAAATTATTAGCTACAATATTATCTCAAAATTAAATACATTGCTTCTAATTATGATTAGTTAACCCAGACATACGATCAGAGGGAGCCACATTCAACTAAAGCACTAATATCCCTTAATTGCCAAATATCGTCTCGCAAAAGGGATCCGTCTTCACTAAACCGTTAAAAGGATCTAAGTGCAGGATCGGGGGTTCGATTCCCCGTTTTGTAATTCGATTCGGTGCCAATTAGGAGTTTAGTTGTCGTCGGAACTACGTCTTAAAGGTAAGGCGGGCTATTTAGTTGTATCGTCCATTTGAACCTTTGTCAGGGGTGTCTGCATATTACCGCTTGGGGTCTGAGAGAGTTTAGTTAAGTGGCTATGTGTGTAGTTAAAGTAATAATTAAATTCCGCTTTTACACGGATAGCATATTTTGATAGAATAAATCATGAACACAAAGCCTAAGAATCTTGTAGGTTAGTTGGGTGATGGTGAAAATCCAGTCTGAAGTCTCTTTATTTTATAGGATAACATATTATTTATTACTTAAATTGCGGAGCTACTTAGATGTCGATTTCTCCCTCGTGAATCAGCGTACTTGTATTTCTTTTATTCTATTCTTTACCTTCGATCGATCAAAGGTTTTTTAAAGGTATTCAAACTTTTCCAATAAACCATAGACATTTGTAAAAAGTGCTTTGAAGAACTGGCAGGTAATAAGATTTAAAACGTTAATGGTTGTTTTTTTTTCAACAAAACGGTGGTCTATGAAATCTCATACCTAATTGTTTTAAAAATAGAACACGAAATTCATAACAGTTTCAGTTTCGCAATTCTAACCCGCTGGGCGGTGGCAGGCGTGGCGGACGGATATTCCGGCGTATCCGTATATCCGCGTACATAGCTATATCCGCGCATATCCCGGGGGGCGGATCAACCGGATCAGCAACAGGTGGGGGATGAGCCAGTGGCGATCCGCCCACTGCAGTCACGTGGCGTGAGTTTTATTTTTATCCACTGTAGGTATATTTTCTACTAAGGAAGGTACGTAGGAGAATACTGTTATACAATAGATAGTTAGATATTCTTTCCTCACATAGATGTATCCCTCATCAGATCAGGGTCCAACTCTATTATCCGCTGCCATCTCGAACGACTCGCAAATGTGAATACGTCAGTTTGACAGATTTTCTACAGAAAAACTGTCAAAACTGATGTATTCAGATACGCGATACGTCAGTTTGACGAATTGCGAGTCGATCGAGACGCCAGCGTTTCAGAGTTGGGCCATAGGTCATGTGTAATAGAAAACACAGATTGTCTCAGACGCTACGTTGCGGAAATCTATAGGTACTTAGTAAAATTATTTGTGAAAAGGAGCCACAACCCACCCTCGGCATGTCAACTTCGAAAATTACAAGTGTCGAATTATCCTTTTAGTCCGCTTTGCTAGACGAACGGTTGCATATTATTAGGGTGCCCGACACTCATTACGACAGACTCTTGACTAAGGGAGTTCGATCATATTGGTATTTTCTATTAGATATTATGGATCAACGCATTTGGTTTATAATTTTGGAGGTTGACAAGCTGAGAGTTTATAGTGGGTTCTTCCCCCAAATATTTTTAAAGGGAATCCAATTTTTAGTAATTTCGCTTCACTTTGACAGCTTTCGCATTTCTTCTGTGAACATTTTGGACCAACATCTTATTTGACACCATAAATCACTAGCGTAATTGCAGTCATCGGAAAACTTCAAATCACCCAATAAATAAAAAAGGATGTAATGTTTCGAAACAAAGTAAATCTAATGTTTTTAATAATGGTAAGTTTTGAGCCAAAATAATCGCGGCACTGAAATTTATTGTATCGTTTAATGTGTAAAATTGATGAAAGCAGTCGTTTCGGGTGCGAAAACTCGGCCGAGAGTCATTATAGTCGAATCAGTCAGGGCCTAAATGACACTCTCAATACGCTAGGGACGGGAAATGGTTGTAAATGTGACACATTGTTTGTTTATGGTAATCGCCTGGTGTTTAGTAACGATTCGGTAACCACCAGTTACGATTTTAAGGTAGCAACACACTATTAGGTTAATATAAATTTAAAGTAATTTGTTGAAAACGATTTCAAATTACGAAACCTTGCACAAGTAGACATGATTTTATTCTCGAGTTGTTACTTTTAAAAAATCTTCACGATTTACTTTTAAATTTCAAATGTTGATATCAATGATAACTCTGGTTTAATGGAAAAGGCCATAAAATTACAAATCATAACTTATCATCTATCGGTTTATTTTAAGACTGATCTAATCACAAATATGGTTCTAAAATTAATGGTAATAGCGAACGTTTTGGAATTGTATGTATTCTAACATCCGTATTGGATAACCAAAGTATGAATAGTTTTTTTTACTGATAGGTAAATAGTTAAATTATTTTTTAATATCGCTATAAAGCCAATTGTATGGTCCGAAGCAGAGCAACCCTTTTTATGGGTACCATATAATGGACTGGGGGCGATTCTTGTAATACACAGACCAGGGCAAATAAAAAAGTTTGCGAGCCAAGCGGTCTATGCTCGAATCACAACGCCAAGCGGTCGCTTAAAAGTGGTTTTGTATATAAAACAGCTTTTTACATTCACAAACCTTTCTTAGACAACACCAACAAATCTTCTATATTATATTAAATGTCGGCGTTCGTCTTTTAAGTCTCAAATTAATAGTCTAAACTTGAGTGTACCGCACGCCTTGCAACTTAGTAGCCAATTAATTTATCGTACCAACTTTACTTTCCATTCTTTGCCTTACCACTTACATCTGCGCCGAAGGGTAAAGGGTTGCCAGATTATGGCCTTACTTTATTACAAATTCTGTGCGTAAATTGGTGACCTATAATAGTACATTGTTACATGAGTGGTGAAAGTTACTAGTAGTCTTTTACCCGAGGTAAACACTGTGCTTTTCATTACGAATACAAGGAAAATAAAAATAAAAACAGGAATTGGCTAAAGAAATAATACAAGGAAGTATAAACAATACTATACAATTCGAAAAAAAAAAAATCGGCTTGCCGCCTATTTTGTTTTTTTTTTCGTTGGCCGGCCAACTTCATTATTTAGCCATTATTTTTCATTTTCATCTTTAAATATTTTGCCCAAATCTATGTTATTTTAAAGAAATTGTTGAAACTAAATTATAATTAAGTCCTTTAAAAAAATATATTCTGGAATTAATACTTAACTTTATGTTATTTCAATTTTACATCGTGCTGTAATTGAGTGACTGTAGAAAAAGTTTGAACATGGTTCCATAGAAATGTGAAAATGGAACTAGTTTTTTTTTTATAATTTGACAGCTGTCAGTTGAAAGCGGAACTCCCGGGCCTGAAAAGTATTACTTTCAACCCGCTTCTCAGGCAACTTCAGACCTACTTTCAGAGTATGAGTAATGAAAAATTGTTTTTCTCGTGCACACTTAGTTTGCGATATCTAACTACGAATACCTGCTAATGACGTCTCCAAATAATACATATAGGAATGAACATACTCAACATAACAGATGAGCTGGGAGGCATGAAAATTGAATTACATACATAGGATAATACTTAGGTTCTGAATAAAATATTTATTCTTAACGCACTTTATATTTTGTTTCCCTTCTTTTCATTCAATAAATATTAGAAAAATAAAAGCACCCAGAGTTCATCAGTCTTCTGATCACTTTTCATAACTAATTTACCATTAAACCATACCAGTGATCTATATCTGGCAACCCCGAACACCGCGGCAGCGCCTACGCGACGCGATAACCGCGCGCGAACGAGATTTATTTCGCGAACTTGTTATAACTTCATAATTTGCCGTATTATCGGCGCGCAGTATGTGTTGCCAGTTTATATCAGATATTACCTTGTTGTTCTTTTGCTGCTTATTAATGTGTGGGAGGGATTGTGCGTGACTTTCTACCGAATTAGTTGTGGAATAAAACAAACAACAGACTGTTTGTTCTTTTAGGCCCATATAAATAAATAAATCTTAAGTCTGGGAGCGATCTTGGAAATGTCATTCTTATATCATACCAAAACAAAGTTATGTGTCAAAAGCGTACTCAAAATAGCTCTACTCTTGAACTCTTTGGCTTCCACATAATGGAATATCTACTTAGTCATCTTACTGCCACTAAAATTATTTCTAGTATCGGTACACAGATTCCGTTTTCTCGGTTTTATTCCCGAAAAAAATCATTTTGCTTTACCAACATCTTTAATTAATACCCAAATTACTAAAAAAATATAAAAATAGACGCAATTTAAAAAAATACAAATTTCACCGCTTTCTTTGAGTGTGGTAAAAATACGTTCATAATTACTATTCAAAATATCCTTTGAAACTTTCACCTGTCCATAAATTAACCATTACACCCGCTAAATATAACATACTTATTCCTGAACGCTAGCAACGCTACGAACATACCTAAATAAATAAGACCTACTTACATCTAGCAACAAAGTCTAAGTGCCTATTCCGTAGTCGCAAGGCAATTCTAATTAGCCCCTCCTTATTTATGATTCATAAGCCGGAGTACAATAAATTCTGGGGAATCTTTCGTCCCACATGTGCAAGTAAGCCCGGAATTAGCGAATGTTGAATGTAGGTTCTCGCCTAATAAGAGGCGGGATGTAAGGAATCGCACTGATTACTATATTATTTATTACGCTACGTGCCGCCCGTGTAAACGCTTCCTAATACTCCTATCTACGCTCGCGTCTTGGAACCTTTTCGCATTCACCTACACAGAGGAATTTCCTGAGATTTTCGTAGGTGTCGTGTTATGACAAGGTTCTATGTCAGCGCCATCTATCAAATGGGGTAACGATTAAGTGAGTTGCAGCGAGCGGCACCTATGAGATTTTTAATTATTGCCTGTATTAAATCGTGATTAATGTGAACCATGCTTTATGGGCTTTAGGAATAGGGTGGGTTTTAAAATGTTCCCTTACATTGTCTGCAACTATCACTCCTAAGTATTTTATTTGTTGGCATGTTCTTACCTAGGTGTTATAATTTAGTGCTTACTTTACGTACCCAGACAGAATATTAAGTAAGTAGATAATTCTTAAGATCCTATAGGTATTTTCAAAGTTCGCAGGCATGAATAGGTATTTATTACACTATATTTTACCTATTCGCGAAAACTTGGATTCCAAAGTCGTTGACTGCTCTTCGTTGGTTTAAATCAGAAAGGTATTTTTTTATGGATTGTTTTTAAAATTAATCAATTGAACGACCATGAGCAGTGATAATATGATTACAATCTAGTACAAAACCTGGATGTACCTGTAAGTACCTCGAAGTACCTGGATGTATAAACGACGAGATATACTTCAAATGCTTCACCTACACTACTTAACCCGTACGTTCAAAATCACGTATAACTCAACGTGCATCCCTTATTTTCCACCTCATTTCCACGCAAAGAATCTCCCAAATGATTATACAGTAGGTATAACCCTGCTAATATAAATTTATCAAGTGCACGGTGACAAAGCGTCGCTGAGTAATGACTATCATATTTTGTCGTATCTCCACTCTTATGATTGCCAAAGGGGATAAAGAATAGGAATTTTAGCATACACCGCGTTTGAGCTTTCGCCGACGGTCGGAGGACCGCGTCATGCGATATTGCGATAATATTAATGAATATTTATGTTTTGTGCATTTACTTCAACTTAGTTGATGCGAGGATTACGTGATGAGTGACGACAAAGTTTCTGGTATACTTAGATTAAATCATTTAGATTCAACATGCTAGTTGAAAGGGTCAAGGCAAACGGAAGTATATTTATATATTGAACTTGAATAAGAAGATTAAATCAATGCTGTAAAATCTAGCTTAGTTCCTAAATTTTCCAGAACAATTAAAATGAATGGTAACAAAGTGACTCCTCAACATTTTGTGGGCATTAAAAATAAATATTAATATTTTTTATTTTACTAGTTTGTTATACTTTGCCACTTAAACAAATACCTATACATAATTATTCAATTCAAACAGCTCCCTCTTTTCAACTACTTACGTGTACGTTCTCTCAATCACGCTCCAACACAAGGCAGCCTCGCGCCGTGAATCATCCCCATCTAACCGTAATCTACGACTCGCTGAATTATTATTTATAAGGTAATTACAAAAACACTCCCACGCACGCTATCTCACGCAGCTAATGTTATTTATGTGGGGATAAACGATGAGGCATTTTTGCATATCGCTCTCCCCCCAGCGGTAAATTGAATGATAGCGGACGAAGACATTGGCGCGTTTTTTTTAAGGACAAGATATTAGGACGCGTATTAATAAATCGATATTAAGTCTGAGACTGATCTTAAGTACGGTTTTGACATGTAATTTTAAACCGGTATGACTTAAGAATGACATTTCCAAGACCGCTCTCATATTTCAGATAGATTGATTTATGCGAGCCTATGTGCAACGTGGATTAGAATAGTTTAGGAAAGATACGAGTAACAGTATGATGTAGTTTATATACTTAGTTCGTTATTTTATTTATTATTATTATTAGGAGCCTGTTGTGTCCCACTGCTGGGCAAAGGCCTCCCCTCCCTTCTTCCATTTGTCTCGGTCTGTTTCGGTCTGAGACCATGTGCTTCGTATGAGTCGAGCTCATCCCGCCATCGCCTCTTGGGTCTGCCGCGTGGTCTGGTGTTGTGTGGGACTAACACAATGGATGGCGACTATTTTTTTGTTATTGCATAATTATGTAAAGTATGTCATACGATTACTAGCAGTGAAATAATTTTTAACATAACTTTTTAGTTGGCAGAAATTCAGACGTCAAATCTTTCCAATACAGTACCAACTAGTGAAGTATGACGTCATAACTTAGAAGTTATAGCAAACTGTTTAAAAAAACATTACTAGCAATGTAAGTTTATTACATGACTAGTACTACCGTTAGCTCCTGCAGCTAAGCTATTGTACTTGTGTTAAGAGTTGGCTCACGTCAATAGTTAAATTGCCAGGACGGGTATCGAACCCAGAGCCTCTGTTACGAATGTGGCTCCTCTCATCAATAGGTTATTGACGCTTTTTGACTTTAATAGTGAATACCATTGTGTTCATTGATATATTTTTGAAATATGATTAATACAAAAAAAACCATTTCATCGTCATTGTAAAATTATAAGTAGTTGTTTATGGTGAATTTTAAAAAAAAATTTTTTTTCAATGGTAGCACCCAACTAAATGCTAGTCTGAAACATTTAATAATTAATATGAAAGTAATTAGTAAATAAAAATAGTTTAATAAGTACCTGTGTAGCACGTGGTCTACCTAATAAATATAACCCTACGATACCCCAGGCATATTTAATTCCAAAATGTATTATCGATCTTCGCTAACCGAATACATCCGAAAGTTATTTTGCATTTTGGCTGATACGGCGCGTGGTGCACTTGTGAAAGAAGTTATGAGTTATGGGACACCCCCACCCGCGGTACGCTCACGTGAGGTGGGGGGAGAGGTACAGTGAGACAAATAAGGATAGGCGATTCGGGTAATGAAAGATAGTCATTTAATCATTTAATCAAATTAATTAAGTCAAATCATAGTTCGTACTTCGTTCTAATCGCGTTTAACTTTTGCCTGAAATTAAGTACGTACATTTATTTTAAAATCAAATAAAAGCCATTGCATTAGTAAGTAGGTATCTTTATTACAGAAGAAATTATGATCAGGTTTATCACGTTAAAATAGGGTTATCAATCAGTCTAGCGGACATAATGAATATGGCCATCTAGTAATTTTAGATGATCACTAAACCCGTTGAGCCTACATACAGATTCTTTACCAAGAGTTCTGTGCTCAGTGCTACATTGCAGTGTTTCGTCATTGACACGTGACAGTTAAGAAAGTTTCTCTATCTGTTTCCGACCTCATTGATTATTATCTGGCCTCCATTTTAGTTTTCCAAAGTGTACAGTCACATTCTTATATTGCATTGTTATTAAATGTGTTTTATTGCTATTTGTTACTGGACACTGGCGAAATACCTATTAAACTGGGTGAGCCATATTTTTAAAGAAAAAAAGAATAAGAAGATTATTGTCTGTACTGACACTGACAGAAGTGAATTGACAGGTAACGTCACTTTAGTCCGATTGGAAGTGATATTTGTTGATAGCATTAAAAGATGCCATGAATAATAAAAAAGCTTTTGGCCCTTATTATCGTCTCGATCCAATAATTGGAACATATCTACTAATTGAAACAGTAAGAGTTTATTTATATTTACCTGTGATAATAATCTGTGGTAAGTAACAAGGGTAGTTTATAAAGATAAACTATTTGATATTCAAAATATACGCCGTTCTACATGATAGCCTGCTCTATCATAATAGCCATGCGACATTAAACGTCTCTTACGGGAACTCTATCCAGTTCTTAAAGAAAATCATATTCATAGAGGCTATAAATTCCCACCCGCACACCTCTTTAACCGTATCTGTATTATTTTAATATACGTAAACTGAGCTACATATCTATCCCACTCTCGCACGTGCGCATGTGTTATAGCCGCGTCCCTCTCGGTTTTCGGAGGATATCTTAATAAGATTCATGAAAGGACGCCATATTTTATATCCGAGTCTGTCCTCTATCTTCTTATATTATCCGGCAAGAAGAGGTTTTGAAATATGTCCCTGGTTGGGAATTTCCAATCTTTCAATTACGCTATTGTGGGAAGTTCGCGTCTTGGAATTTTGGAGATAAGTTACTTATAGTGTTAGGTTAAGTATGAGGTTGAGGTTTAATATGAGTTATGTGTTGCTGTTTCACCGCATTTTAAACGAAGGCTATTCAAACAACTGTTCAAACAAATGAAAAAGTTACCATCAACACTTCGTCAAGAACTATTTCAGTTAATATAGTAGGTACATATATTACTTAACTATGTAGGTTTGGTTTGTAAGTAGGCATGCGTCTTAATTAAACATTGCTCGAGGTAAATAATACAAATTGATTCATTTATAGCAAAACATTAGCATCCACTTGTTTTTCAACTGAAACTTTAGTTTAAGCTGATAGGTGGTCGAATGAAAATAGAAATTTAAGGGAAATTAATTTTAAAACCTGACTTAAAATTTGAAATTAGAACACGAGATAAGAAAAACACAAATTAAACAATTGATGGCGCGGTAGTTTGAATCTCAACCAAGTATACAAAGTAATAAGATACAGATTTAGTTGCACTTGTCCCTCCTGTTCTAATTGAAGTACTTACACACCTATACTCTACTGCAGGCTCTACATTGTACAGTCTTCTATGTAGAGCTTGTAAGATATCAATACCAAAGCGTTAGACTAAAATTAGATGTACAACGGTTCTTAAAATATAACAGCCTAATGTTAAGCAGTAACTGTGGCCCATAGATGCTTGCAATACCAAAATTATTACTCGAATGTTGCCAACGTGTTTGGGTATGAAGGAGGGTTCTTGCGGCTCTCTCACTCATCGTACTAAACGCAGCTATAATAGATAAAAAGCTATAAAAGATCAGTAAAAACCCGCGTAAAAAACATATAGCTGACGTGAAACACCGGCGCTCCACGAAGTCTGCAATCTGTGAACATGTACAGGACCGCACCCGCCATTATATCTGATTTGATAAACCACAGATCCTCGCAAAAGAACACCGATTCCGACCAAAGAAGATACGTGAGGCCATTGAAATTAAAAAACATCCTAATTTCAATAGGGAAGATGGCTGGGTGCTACCACCAACTTGGGATCCAGTAATTAATATAATTAAATCCAAAACCAAGTGTACCATTGCTAGACCTCGAGACACTGTGAGCACTTTCTGCGTGGATCGGACCGCAAACAACAACTTAATATGAGGGTACCCAGTTACTAACTATGACATCAGGACGTCTAACACCTCAGTCCCCCCGTGACCATGGCTGCTGTAAAGCAGCCGAAACGTCGGGAATACAAATGAAATAAACGCGATAAAATCCGAAAATTAGTTTTATTTCAATGTGTAGTATTCGCGTAAATATAAGAAAACAATATATAATAGATAATTTATGCCGATCCTCTGTGACAGGCTGGTATTACCCCAATCGAAGCAACACGTATATAACCTGTATTCAATTCGCCACAGTTTGGCTCTACCACCGCTACCTAAACTCTACGATGGTGGCATATATTTTCCAACTCTCTTTTCTTGCAAAACGGTGTTGCCTAATTTGAAATTGTTATCACGCAAAGAAATCTAATAACGTACAACCAATATGCACGCAAGTAGTTTGGGTAGCTTAAAAGTTTTGTTTGAGGGGCGAGACGAACCGGTTACTGAGCCCAATATTAAATAAAGTTAAAGCCATAAATATTTCTTCAGCTAACTCAGTAACACGGCAAAAAGGAACGTCTTTATATGTAGAGCGGATGGATTTTATTAAATATCTCGGGGTTATCATTATGTTCGTATTATTTATTGCGTTGTAGAGATATAAGTGAGATATAAGTGTCTACTATCTACTAATAAATATCGCCAGACGGACACACCAACGGTATGGTCCCAAACTGAGCAACGCTTGTACTATGGGTACCGTACAATGGACTGGGGGCGATCCCAGTGACACCCTGACCTGGGCAAACTACGGAAAGGCCAACTGTGCAGTGAGACGAGGTAGACAAATGAATGTGGTTTCACTTTTGCATTGACGACAAAAATCTCAAATTAGTAAATTCTCATTAATCTAAGCTGAAAAAGATTGGCTTAAGGCTAAAGCGCCCATCTAGGCCGCGAAGTTCAAATTTTTTGAGGTTTTTTAGAAATTTTTCAATATCTGACAATAATAAAAGGCACATTTTGTAATTCGCGACAAAGACCGTGTGCAGTGCATTTATTAATATATCCAACTTACTCTAAAACATTTCAAGAAGGACAGCTATCCAGATAATCTGGCAATTTTTTATAGTTAGTGATTTACCTAGTATCATATCCACCGTGATAATATTTAGAGTAAAATAAATGTATTAATAAACGCACTGCATACTGTGTTTGTCGCAAATCACAAAATGTTGTCTTAAATGTTTTCAGATTTTGGATAAACTATAAAAATATTCGAAAATTTTGAATTTCGCGTGCTAGACAGGCGCCTTCACCTTTATATGCAGTGGAGAATTGCTCGAGCAGGAAAGTCCCATTCTCTCACAGAAGATAGGCGTAGAGCAGTCATCATAGCTATGATTCGTAAGAAGAGTATGGGAGCTAGAAGCCCAAGTTCTCCCTTCCTCTTCATCTTTCCCATTATCCTTTAGGACAGCAACGTACGAGCAATACCTTTCGTATTGCAAGCATCCCTAAACTACTTAACATTAGGCAGGTTGTCCGCTTGTTTTCCGACTTTGTTCAATAATATTGTCGTTATATTTGAGTATTATCCTATCCTACTTATATAATATTATAAATGCGAAAGTTCGTTAGTGTGGATGTATGTTTGTTACTCTTTCACGCCAAACTACTACTGAACGGATTTGGATGAAATTTTGAACACAGATATTTTATAACCTGCATTAACACATATAATACTTTACTTAAGTCTACGCGATCGTAGTCGCTGGCAGAAACTAGATTTTAATAATTTATTTCAATAAATCGAGCAAAATATTACATGTACCTTCCGTTTTTTTTATTCTATAAGCACTAAAACGTTGGTACGCAAACTTTTTTCATAGACTCCAAACGTAGGCTTATTTCTCGGGGCGCGGTAATATAATTCCTTTGGCTCGTAAATCTTAACTTTAAGTGAAGCCAGGAGGGGGGATTAAAGATCAGTAATCTTAGGTACAGATGAGTTATGGCCCACCGCGATCCTTTATTGTGACTTTAAGAAACTAAGAGGAGATTTTCTTAACGTTCGAAATTAATTTAGATAATGATTAATGGTTTTGAGCGGAAGCGAGGGTGTTGCTATTTGCATAATTGTAAACTCAAAACTGTTCTGCGGTCTCTTGTGGTTATGTAATGTCGGTTACAGTTTAGTTTTTAGGGTAATAGTTGTGTAGTTTATTAATAATTTGAATATGATTGCGGAGTATTAATCTAAACTATTTCCTGCGGTATTAATTTTATGCGCTACTTTGGCGTAGCAAATTAAAACGGGATTTTGTGTTGGATGAAACAGGCTATGGATGACGGTATTTGGGACGATACTTTATAATAAATATAATAATATATTTAGAATATAATAGAATAACTCAATATTGTAACTACACCACATTTCGAAATTGACATTAAGTAACACAATAAAAAGTAGTGGAGATTTGGCGATCTTACCGCAAGCTGCGATCTTTTCCAGACAACCATTGGATGGACGGAATTGTCACATGTCATTTTGTCATGTCAGAGGTGCCTCATTTCAACCGTGCATTCTGTTTTATTTTTAATTGTGATATCCAAATCTCATCCTTTATGAATCATAAAAATGAATAAAAATTGATGTGACACAATTTCTGTAGTAAGTAGCTAAGTACTACAAATACTAAGGCAACAATGTGGACCTCCTATTACATATTATTTGACAAGGAGGGGTGCGCGTGGTGCGGTAAGTATTGACGACCTATTGGGCGCCTATTGATGTTTTATAAATGGATTCATGGATTCTCAGCGGCTGTTTGATCAACCGTGGTCTATGCCAATTATCGTTATTTATATGTTTTATGGAGTGTACAGAATGTAAGTAGATATTTTTTAAAATATTTTTTTACTATTTTTTAAAATATTTATTTTATTTTATATAAATTTTTTTAAAAAAAGATTACTAGCTATGTGATTTTATCACATTACTAGTATTCCCGTTAGCCCCTCTAGCTAAGCTAATGCTTATGTTAGGAGTGGGCCCCGTCAATAATATAATGGTCCGGATGGGGATCGAACGCAAAACCTCTCGGCTACTAGGGAGGCCCCTCTAACCACTACGCTATTAACGCACACTAGAATATTTAAAGTCGGCTTAATTTTAATTACCTGCTCGACTTGAGCTCTATATCGACGTTTAGAACTGAACCGTTCCAGTTTAAACACCTCCTACTCTTACAAATACCTTTATCACCAATTTACACATAATTCTTAATCTCATAACTGTGTCGAGAGCTCGGGAAATTAGTCACCGCATCCTGTTATCAGCGGCAATCGGCCGAGTAAGAGGTGCGGGCTTATTCATAAATCTCGGCGCGCATTATTCCGGGGAAGGTGAAACAACAAACATTACAGACATAAATCTGCAACGTATCTCGGTTGGGAGTTATTCGGTATACATACGGATAGATAGGATGGCGGATGTTCTGTGAAAACTTTTCTTTGACAACAACAAGCTTAGTGTTCTGCGGCTGTCTTCATCATTTTGTTTTTATTTATTTACATACAACGCAGTCTGAAAACAAGGATGGATAAAATTAGAAATGAGTATATAAGGGGAAGCCTGAAAGTAGCGCCGGTGACAGAGAAAATAAAGAGCGGAAGGTTAGCGTGGTATGGATATGTTATGCGAAGAGAGGATGATCATGCGGTCAAAAGGACGATGGGTATGAGAGTGAGCGGTAGTCGGGGTAGGGGACGTCCTAAAAAGACATGGATGAACTGCGTGCAAAAGGGTATGAGCGAAAAGGGAGTGAGTGCAGAGATGACGGATGATAGGCTTGAATGGAGGAATAGAACGTGCTGCGCCGACCCCACCTAGTGTGGGATAAGGGCAAGGTGATGATGATTACAGTCTGAAAACAAGTGTACCGCCCGCTTCTGGTAATGCCAATGGCATTGCTCGCACGTTCCCAACTGAAGGTGAATGAGACAAAGAGAAGGTAATAGAAGGAGGTTAGGCTACCGTCTTTCTGACTCATCATACGAAACGGCTGCTTAACGTCGATCTTTTGTGGGAGGCTGGGTATACCAGCGTTGAGCCAGCCCGTATATGAACTGTATTCAATAGGCTTCAGCTTCCCTCTACCACCGTAGAAGTAACCGTATAAGCTCATTTATTGACAACTAGCTGTGCCCACGGACTTCGTCCGCGTAGTATTTAACGTAACAAAAATTTCGGGATTATCGAAATAAAAAGTATCCTATATGTTAATCCCGGTTATAAACTATCTGTGTTCCAAATTTCATTCAAATCCGTTCAGTAGTTTTTGCGTGAAGGAGTAACAAACATACATCCTACTAATATTATAAATGTGAAAGTTTGTGAGTGTGGATGTATGTATATATGTATGTATGTTTGTTACTCCTTCACGCAAAAACTACTGAAAAAATTGCTCGCCAAACTTATCACCCGTACGTCACAATTGTTATCTGGGACCGTCGCGCCATAAGACAATAGTAACGCAATAATAAAAATGTTGAATAGCCCCCGACAATATCGCAACGATATTGTTACTGGCGGTAATGCATTGCGTCGCGATAACGGATAAACTGTACCCAGTAGACGAATATACCGCGCGATGTAAATAACGACTGAATTAGGGGGCTTAGGGAATTATTTATTAGCTAGGTTTAGGTACCTATGTATATAATAACCTAGCCAAGAATGTAGAGTTCCTATAGCGTCACTCGGTAGGCAGTGAAAACATCTTAAGGCTAAAGCGCCAATCTAGACCGCGAAGTTCAAATTTTTTGAGGTTTTTTAGAAATGTTTCAAAATCTGACAATAATAAAAGGCACATTTTGTAATTCGCGACAAAAACCGTGTGCAGTGCATTTATCAATATATCCAACTTACTCTAAAACATTTCAAGAACGACAGCTATCCAGATAATCTGGCAATTTTTGTATATTTAGTGATTAACTAGTATCATATCCACCGTGATAATATTTAGAGTAAAATAAACGCAGTGCATACTGTGTTTGTCGCAAATCACAAAATGTTGTCTTAAATGTTTTCAGATTTTGGATAAACTATAAAAATACTCGAAATTTTTAAATTTCGCGGGCTAGACAGGCGCCTTCACCTTAAGTCCATTTAAAAATAAAAGAATATGTGCGGTCGGGTTACCCCTGATAGAAACGAAGTTCTGTATTAAGTGTTTGGCATCTACAAATCTTTGTAGTTTTTCGATGTCTCTCCAGTCACTTTATACTAACGCCTTCTAGTTAGTTTAGATAACTTTTTCACAGTGGGAGTATCAAAGTTAGGATAAAAGTTAGGATCACTTTTTAAGAGTGAGGATTTCAGCCATTTAACTCCTACCACAAGACGCGTAAACGAACTTCGTAGCAAAATGTTTGTAAAATTTATAATAAAATCTAGTAGTTTTCCTCTTTTTAACCCCCGACGAAAAAAGAGGGGTGTTATAAGTTTAACATGTGTATCTGTGTGTCTGTGTATCTGTGTATCTGTGTATCTGTGTATCTGTGTATCTGTGTGTCTGTCTGTGGCAACGTAGCGCCCAATTTGATGAACCGATTTAAATTTTGTTTCTTTTGTTAGAAAGGTATTCTGATCGAGAGTGTTCTTAGCTATGTTTCATGAAAATCGGTTCAGCCGTTTGAAGATCATCAGCTCTTTTATAGGTTAAAAAAGCCACATTTACGGCCAAAACCAACTTCCACGGCTCGAATCCGCTCGAAATTTGAGATTATTGGATTTCGCTTTATTATATTTTTAAATGATCGTAATAGTCAGAACTGGCTTTTTACAATATTATAAATGTGAAAAGTTTCCCGGATTCTGGAAAAAATTGAATATTTATCAATTTTTATATGAGATTTGTGTATGAACTAAAGACGTTCCATAAGTCACGTGTGAAATGATGGATACGCGCATGCGTTTTTTTTTTGTTTTGTTAATGGTCATGGAATATTACGCAATAACAATTCTAGAGGGCGCTGCTCCGCCATTGAGAAAAAATACAGAATAACTAATATAATTTCTAATATTTTTAGCGTTATTAAAATTCTTCCCCTGGGCTGCTGCTGGGAATTAAACCTCCGGCATCAATATTTAGATTCGTTGTCTATTCTAATGTCAATGATTATAATGTCATAACAAGATAATGTCTTATACTTTTACACAGATTTTATGTTGGATATTGTACATTGCATTGGAATCGAATGGAATGGCATATTAGATTATGAGGAAGCCAAAAATAATTATGTAGGTAAATGGCGCTTTCATAATCTGGCATCGAAACTAGTTGTAGCAGATGAATTTGCGAGATGAGCAATGAATACTGAGCTGCGGTAGCTACGCAAATCTCGCTAACTTAATTATTTGGAAGAACTAGGTAAAGTATACATTTGATGAAAAAGTCGTCGCATCGGGGGTTTTTAAATTTTCAATTTAGAGTTATTATATTTTGTGTTTAAAATGTAAGAAATTTTTATTGCTGAGAAACGATAGCGTGTAAGTTAGAAGGTATTAAATAAATTCAAATGATAATCTTCCAATTATTACATCCTACAACTACTTTTATGTTAATTTTCAAATCATTTATATTTTGAGATGGTATAAACCAATCTACAGTTCAGCGATTGAGAACGACATTGATGCTAATTCTATTGTAGGTGTTCTACTTAACTAACCTAAGCATATTGTCGACCTTTTCATAGTCTTAATGCCTGAGCAAGACAGACATATTTTAGTTGTGTCGTATCGCACCATTGCAAACCGTATCTGGAATATAAGTAGGTACCTCCACCGTCTCACGATTCTACTTTCTTCACAATTTGTTCCGCCAACCACCACAAACGTACCTATATTAAAAACACAAAGCAAACTTCGCACCGGCAGCTTATTTACGGCACAACATCAAGATCCATCCGAACATTTCCCCGAAGTAAACACGTATATTTTCACCGTTTATTATCCGCGACCTCCTTACTTATCGCGGAGTATATTGTTAAAAAACATGATGACTTAGGAACTGAAAGTCCCATTAAGTCGCGTCTCTATTCATGTGGTAACGCGGGCGCGGAAGGGGGTGGGGCGGCGGGGCGCGCGGGGGCCGCGGAATAAATACAAATAAAGAAGTGAGTTGTTTAAAAAGCGGGTATACCGTAGATAAGGGTGTGTTTCCGTCGTCTCCCCGGCCGCGGTGTCGCGCTGTGGAATTATTTCAACGGTTCGACGAAACCCGATGTCGAGGCGCTGTCGCATTTAACTGACTGTATCTCTTAAAAATGTCTAGTGGTGTGGTCGGTGAGGGAATAATATATCGATGGTATTATCAGAGATGTGTAAAAACCATTATGGAACGTTATTCGGTTGGACCCACAATATTTATTGTATAATCGATTTTGATCGTGAAGTAAATGTCGTATGATATTCTGATTCACCTACGTCAATATGTATTGATTAATTTTACAAGCTACTAGAGCAATCGTGCTAACACTATAAGCAGTTACCTAATAGTATAGAGTTGTAAATATAAATATACTTAATTATATATTATACACCAATTGCTCTAATTTTAAACATGAAAATACAATGTGATAAAACTACAGTCCAATTAAAAAAAAATGAAATAATTTAGAACAGACTTTATAAAAACTGGATGTCCTAAAAAGCTAGAAATAACTAGGGACCCTGTAATTTCTTTTATTTAGAATCGATGTCACTATTTTTGAATCTTCAAAATCGGTCCACTATTGACGGAATAATCGGTAAACATACATAAAATATAATAAAACATACATAGGTATATACGAACATAGAACCTCCTCCGTTTTTGGAAGTAGGTTAAAAAATAGAGTGCATTTTTACCATCGATATTCCAGCATCACTACCCATCACTAGTGACAGATCTGGAAAGAGCCACAGCCACCGTGTCAGATGCCGGCCACCGCTGTTTCTTAATTTCCTCTCGGCGAGATAAGATTGGCTTTTAGCTTTTTATTGAATTTTCTATGTAACACTGCCACTTTACAACTCACTCTACAGGATAGATACGGCGATAATAAAGTGAATTCAAGCTGATATAAAGTTAATTACCGAGCTTTAAAGGCATTTTGTTTTGTTTTATAATGTTTGTGTAATTAAACTGGAAAGCCAATTAAGGTTAGAAGGAAAATTAAGGGAATGATTTTATTTGTAGTAATTAATTAAATAATAATTTTTAAGCGTTTGTATAACAAATATTATTATTAATTATATTTTTGATACTTTATATGAGTGTTATTAATTGTATGTTAATATTAATTAAATATATAAGCTGGAACTATAAGGAACGGACATAACATAGTTTTGGTTTTGGTGATTTTTAATGGATTGTACTACATACGAGTATATACTATGATGGTAGGTACCATATGGTACTAATGTCCTGACTGAAAATAATTACTAGTTGATAAACTGATGAAAAATTATAAAATACTAGCTGTGCCCCGCGATTTCATCCGCGTAGTATTGGATTATTGGGTTAAAAAGTATCCTATATGTTAATCCCGGTTATAATCTATCTGTGTTCCAAATTTCATCCAAATCCGTTCAGTAGTTTTTGCGTGAAGGAGTAACAAACATACATACATACATACATACATTCATACATCCACACTCACAAACTTTCGCATTTATAATATTAGTAGGACTACAACATCCAAAATTATCCAAACATAGCGAATCAAGAGGCGATGGTACTGATTTTGTTGGTTAAACTTGACTTAACTATTTGTATTTATTGCCATGCTTATCATGAACGCTAAAAAGGTATTGTGATATGTCCAATTTAGTTTAATCATTATTTTTGCGACAACGGAATTCGCATGAATACGAGTAAATAAACAAATACAGCCCAAACTCATCATTAAGTCATTGAAATAGATCACAATCTCGATCGTTCATCATTCGGGACCATTCGAGTTTACGTCTCAATATAAAGATATCAGTACATTTGCGTCGCGTGTTATCTGCCGAGAACTGAGTGTTAGCTGCGTCTGCGCGTTTACTAAGCGACTGCGTTTTATAACGTCAGTTTCCGCTCTCCTATGGTAAGTGATCTTTATATCAATCTTTAACAGAACTTCCATTTGGTCTTTGGTCTGCGTATAAAGGGCGGGTTATGATAGGAGATGATACATTAATGTACCATTAAATATGTTTAACTGTTTTTGTAATGTAAGGTTCATTTTACGTTTGATAACTAAGATTGATACTAAGCTAAGATTGATTCTAAGCTTGATACTAAGCAGTAGTGATGGTAAAATTTACAGGTAGCGTGCGATAAATCATATAATATAGATTTTCATAAGTAGCACTTGTGAAATAACAGTGAAAGAAAAACATAATTTCGCAGAATGAAAATGAATTGCATGTAGCAATTATTTCCATGTCCACTAAGGAGTGAAGAAATCGGCATGTTATAATCAGATTATGCACTGAGTAATTCTTTAAATTTCGGTGTACGTAACCGAAATTTAAAGAAGAGAACAGTTAATACTCAATAAAAATTAACAATTAATTATAGAAAATAATTCGAAACTCCTCTTAACCTAGCGACTTAAGAATACAATTAAAAATGTTACAGAGCCAACTTCGATCGTTTGGAGTATGCATTTGATATTGATATCTCTTCAAAATTAATAAATAATCGACGTTCATTCATGCCGCTTCAATAGTACATTGTTACATGAGTGGTGAAAGTGACTTATTTTGTCCCGAGACGGGGTTTGGCGCCCGAGCGTAGCGAGGGCGCTAATAGTTTGAGGGACAAAATAAGTCTTTCACCCGAGGTAAACACTGTGCTTTTCATTACGAATACAAGGAAAATAAAAACAGGAATTGGCTAAAGAAATAATACAAGGAAGTAGAAACAATACTCTACAACTCGAAAAAAAAATCGGATTGCCGCCTATTTTGTTTTTTTTTTTCGTTGGCTGGCCAACTTCATTATTTAGCCATTATTTTTCATTTTCATCTTTAAATATTTTGCCCAAATCTATGTTATTTTAAAGAAATTGTTGAAACTAAATTATAATGAAGTAATTTAAAAAAATATATTCTTGAATTAATACTTAACTTTATGTTATTTCAATTTTACATCGCGCTGTAATTGAGTGACTGTAGAAAAAGTTTGAATATGGTTCCATAGAAATGTGAAAATGGAATTAGTTTCTTTTTTTATAATTTGACAGCTGTCAGTTGAAAGCGAAACTCCCGGGCCGGAAAAGTATTACTTTCAACCCGCTTCTTAGGCAACTTCAGACCTACTTTCAGAGTATGAGTAATGAAAAATGTTTTTTAATATTTATTTTAAAAATTTTGAATTGAAAAAATAATTAATAAACACCGCTCATGGACAGCGCAGTGCAACGGAAACGTCTCTCGCTCGGTTGCCTATTATAAAAGGAATTAAACGAAAAACTTCACAAAAAATTTATAACTTATCTGTCTGTGCGATTGTTTGCGCGTCGAAAATTTTGCATTGATTACAAAATCACAAATGACAGCTGTATGGCTGTAAGATGGTATTTATGTTTGGTTATAATTTAACATAAATAATAACGATTAGTTATTCAGTTACTTATTCGAAATACGTTAAGTACATAAAATAGCTTATTATAATAGGTTTTTAAGGGATACAGAGTTGTATACGGTAGCAAGAATCAACCGACATTCCTAAACAATATTTAAAACATTAGAATTAGAAAAACTTTTACACGGCAAATCAACCGCAGTGTTCTTCACACAACAACTTCAAATGTCACTGTCAAAGATTAGGTAGAAGCGCGAAGCCGTATTTTTAAGAGCTAATTTCCCGATCTTCGTCTAGGGGGCGCCGCCGTTTATTATTGCAATCATGGCCGCCGGACCGCTTGATTAGGCCCGTTTCACGCTTAGCTGTCCCTCTGGGGATGTAATTAAACAATTTTGATGAGTGCCGTTAAGAAATTAAGATGTTTTGTCTTCGAGCATAAAGGAGAGGTTGGTGGTGGGCGATTATTTTTGGGGGAAAAATAAATGTGAGATTTTTTTACCTACTCATGATCTAATGTCGCAGACCAATAAGCCAAAGACGGTGCAATGCCGGCCAACCCCGTTCACCTTACAATAAACAATGCTTATATTAGACCACACCTGTCATTGATTAGTCCATTCACGGCTTGACCTTGAATGGACCAATCTAAATTACGAAAAGGCCATTTCTGAATTTTGCCGCGGCGGTAATAGAACCCGCAAACACCATCTGCAGAGAGCCGAGCGACCTACGCTTAAACCACTGCGCCAAGTGGTCGTCAGTTGAAATATATTGAATAACTGTAAAATAATAGTTTAAAAAAAGAATTTGAATATCTAAAGTAATTCCTGTAGTGCATAGATTGATTGTCGGTATCATGAATCCCGTCACAACGGGGCGGGCAGGACAGTTCAGTTAAGCCAGACCCGCAGACGGGAGAGCGTGGGATCTTTTCACCTGAGCACGCAGTAAACACCGCACGGGGAAAATTAACTGCATGCTCATAGAGCTGTTATAACCGCCATTTAAATGTAAACATTTGTGACACCTGTTTTTTATACATATAACAAAGTTTGACGAATACAGTCGTCGTCGAGACAGCCCGTATATCTATATATATATAACGCAAAGGCGACTGACTGACTGACTGACTGACAGTGATCTATCAACGCACAGCCCGAACCACTGGACGGATCGGGCTGAAATTTGGCATGCAGGTAGATGTTATGACGTAGGCATCCGCTAAGAAAGGATTTTGATTAATTCTACCCCCAAGGGGATAAAATGGGGGATGAAAGTTTGTATGAAACTTTGTCAATTAAATTCCACGCGGACGAAGTCGCGGGCACAGCTAGTACTCGTATAAAACCACAATGAGTTCTAGTCCATTGACAACAACGAGTTGTCTTAGTAGAGTTAAAACATATTCTAATATTATATAAAATTCACGTGTCGCGGTGTTTGTTGCCAAGCCCCTCCAAAATGACTCGACCGATTTTCATAAAATTTTGTGTGCATATCGGGTAGGTCTGAGAATCGGTCAACATTTATTTTTCAAACCTAGAAATCATTTATATGGCAGAACAGCGTTTGCCGGGACAGCTAGTATTTTATAAAAATATATACCTACCTAACGCTTTTAACAATCTGAAATGTAACCTGAGTTCTGAGTTCGCACTGGACGAAACATGTTGTTTTCTCTATTTTTTGTTCTCATAAAATAGAGACAACAGTATGTTTCGTGAACATGATTCGTCCAGTGCGAACTCACGGTTATAACATCTCTATACTAATCGCGAGTAGCGAGGTGCATAGGTGCGATTTAGCGAGATGTCAGGGTGGGTGACGTCAGTCATGCGTTAATTTCGCGCGGCGCAACAAATTAATTCGTGCACAGATTTAGAATAAAACGTTGCCACATTGTTTAGTCTATGCACAGGGGTAAATTTAATAACAAGGTGTAAGTAGGCATTTCGGTACTAACTTGATATAAAGGAGTGCTAGAAATGAAACTTTAGAGAGATGTTTTTAGTTTCAGTTAGTTAAAAGACTAAAAAGGAATCAAATCGTTCTCTATTATTAGGAACATAAGTACTATCTAGTAATAGTATCGCTGTAGTATAAATTAAGCAAATTTAAAAGCGAATATCGTGATATTTAATATTATCATTTTTAAAGTTACAACGAGGATGAATTAAAAAAAAAAAAAAAAACAAATTCTTTACCGGTCATCGTGCTAATTATTTGTCTTTTAATTATAACTACCCTAGGAGGTCCATTGGATTTCTTACAGAAACATACATATAATTAAGAAAATAAAAGTCAATGTCAGTTAACCTAATTTTCTTACTTAAATATACCACATAAAAATTATGTATAGCCACATTATGAGGCTCTCGTAGCAATTAAGTCAGATAATAGGAAGGATGCGTAAGCAGTGATATAGTCACTCAAACACCGTATTATCGTTTATTTGCGATTAGTCGGGTGTACACGCCGATAAAAATGACACGTAGACGCCCGCTACGAGCCGTAGGCGGCGTAGCACCGCGTAGTCAATAAATGCTACGAGTTTAGTTTGTAATACGCAATAGTAATCATAACAATGAATAAAGTTCCTCTTTCTATGGTAGTGTGTATACTGAGATAATTAATATTTTTTGAAACGAAGTTCCTTTACGCGGCATGCGGTAGGAGTTAAATATCCGAAATCGTCACGCTTGAAAAGCGTTACACGTAACTTTACTTATTCAGGTGACTGGATAGTGCTACTTCAAATAACTTAAAGTTTGTATTTTAAGTTTTAATAATAAAAGAGAGAACTTCGTTCTGGAAAGGGGTCCCGCAATTCCTTTTTTTTATTTTAATTGATTTGTGCCATTATTTATATGCAACTTTTAATAGAGTCACACATAGAGCTTAGTATTTTTTAATGAGAATGCATAAGTAGATATGATGAACAGAAATGTTTTCATTTAATAACGCTTTTTAAATATCTAAACGGGCGCAACAATGCGACTGTCAAACTGATTACACCTCAATCTAACTCAACAGCGAACGAATTGAGATGAATACCCACCCCAATGAATAAAAAATAAGCCACGGCTCATCACAAAAAGCGGGAGGGAGTAAAAAAATAATATTATCCCGTGGAAATGAATTAAGCAACTCACAGATACTGCTGGGATACGAGCTCAAGCGTTACAATGTATGGAGAGAGACTATTCGTTATATCATAGAGGGAGAAAATTAAATGTTGGTCATGTTAAAGTCGCTGTAAATTTCTACAGCTGCTGAAATGAAAGACAAGATTATTTTTATACCTTTGCATAGAGCTTTTTTTATCTTGCCCATCGTAACGTAATTAACGTAACGATTGGCACCAATTTTTTGGTGCCAATCAGAATTACTTTGATTGGTTGTGGCAGCAAATTATTTGCATAATAATAACCAGGATGAGCATTTATAACATTTTTGGGGTATTTTACTGTATTTTACTGACAGTCTTCCAGTAAAATACCCAGTTAGTAAATTCTAATTTTCAAACCAGATTCTTATAGAGATTTTTTTAAGGCAATAACCTTAAAAAATAATTTCCTAATATTGTTAGGTGTTTTAGATTGATAAAAATCAATGCTACAACCGTATTATGAAACAATATTAAAATAAATTAAAATACAAACAATCATATTTTTTGTATACAGCACCTTAGAACAACAGAAGCCTCTTCCACACTGCTGCAACCTTAGTCTCCGATCCTTGGCAGGGTAAGTAGGGAATAAAATTAACCGAGGATGATCGCTAATGAAAATAAATTGGTGGCGGGAGATTTGAGATTACACCGACCGCGGCGCGCCGGAGCACGGGCCACGGGAAAACGGACCTCGTACTGACTACGAACACTTTCGACCCGTTTTGTATGGATAAATGTTTATTTTTCCTTACGGCTCGGCTTATTGTAGCTAACCAGTGTCAAGTTTTATTTATGCATCAAGCACGTGAAGGTTTATGTCTAACCAAAATTTGGATTGCCACCTTTTATTGCGTCAGACGCATGGAAATATAGTTGTTTTTTTTTCAAATAATATAGTAGGTATTCATCAGTGCCTGCATATAAAAGGCTAGTATATTATATAATGGGGGTGGCAACCCAAGGTATAACCCGCTGAGTAGTGGTGAATAATTTATAGTATACATACGAGTAGAGTCAATAATTAAATGTGTGTGTTTTTAAATATACAACAAAGTCAGCTTACAAACGTATGATTCGCATGGTCTTAAGCAGTTACCGTAGCTTTTAATACCAAAGGCATTGATTGCACGTGGCCTACCTAAATGGAAGTGGGGCAGAGGTGAGCGAAGAGATGGAGGTTGTTCTTCTTGCTTTCTTACTCACCGTACGAAACGTGGCTACTTTACGCCGATCTACGATAGCTCATAAGCTATTCATGATAGAGAAGAAACTTTTCTTATTATCAAACAACTAGCTGTGCCCCCCAACTTCGTCCGCGTAGTATTTAACGTAACAAAAAGTTTGAGATTATCGGGATAAAAAGTATCCTATATGTTAATCCCGGTTATAAACTATCTGTGTGCCAAATTTCATCCAAATCCGTTCAGTAGTTTTTGCGTGAAGGAGCAACAAATATACATCCACACTCACAAACTTTCACATTTATAATATTAGTAGGACTTTTATTTAGTCCATCTATATTTTCTTAAACGGGCCCACCTGAAACTATAGAGGTATTTTTTTCACTACATGTGTGGACTCACAGATATTACCTCAAGACGTCGTAGCGAAAATGAAAGCTACATATATCCGGGGGGTGGTTCATCTTCTTAAGTCAATGTAAGGATCAACGTTGAGTTATGGCTCCCAAAGATGGGGTAGTTATTAAAGAAAGTACGTCTACGCTTCTCCTGCTAAGGAGATTGCCTACTCAAATCTTTAGATTTATTTTTGCGCAGAATTAGTTTGTTCGATATAGAGTTTGCAAGTCGTGTTTCTAAAGATAATAGTTTTTTTTATTACTCTATCTCATTACTTTTATCTGTACTTACTTACCCACGTTCCATACTAAGTGCAAAGATAATGTTCATCTTATATTCAACGCAATACTGACGTCACAATAAACGTTATACAGACGCGAGTTTGCTTATTATATAGATTTGCTAATTACCTACTTGGTACTGCCTAACATAATACGCTTAAATGAATAAACCAAATAAGGTATTAATAACAACTGTGCGGGATGATTTCCCTATAAAAGAAAGTGATTCGAGCAAATCCGTTAACTTTTTTAGTGATAACCTAACCGGAATTCGGTTAAAGGGTTTTTGACTTAAACAAAGTTTACATGAGGTTTATAAAATAACTTAACCTAAGTAGTTACTTTAACATCTTCCGTTATTGTCATATATTTTCATCATTTTTCTGCGATATATGTACATAAAAAATAAACTTAATAACATAAATATAAAAATTGCGTATTTCTTATTTTAGTAATTTCTCGTTCCATTACAGAAATATGTCATGTCAATTAATAAAGTCTACCGTAAGCCTGGCTTAGCTGCCTCCTTGTTATATCATAACTAAAGCTCGGACGGATGGCAGATAGAAGGAAGAGGGTTCCGTGGTTGCGGCTAAGCGGTGTTCAAAAAAGTTTGGGGAAAGTTACGTTGAAGGTTATTATAATATTTTTATTAAAGCAATGTTTTAATAATAATATAGGTACACTTATTTAAAGTACCTGTTTACCTACTTAATAATGAGTTAAATGGTAATTAAATATTTCTGTAAAATTATATTATGATTAAAAAAGTTATTCTCCTGACCTGACTTCAACACCGAGAGTCTTGCAATATCATTGATGTTGCTCATCCGGGTCAACACTTTTCAATAAATAACAGACACCAAATTATATAATAATAATAATGTTTTTTATTGTTGAACACAAGAATTTTACAAATAAGTATGTATGTTGTTAGATGTCCACAATCATTTTCGGTGTTCTTAAAGCCTTGAAGTACTTGTCAGAGTTAACAAAACAACCGCCTGTATCTGATCAGTGTCTTCATCGATCTCAAATCTGTGACCGAATTTGTATTACAAATTACTAATTTGATTTCAGAGCTGTGTTTGATTTATTAATACAGGCCAAAATATACTACTCATAACTATAAATAGGTAGGTAGGTTACATCAGTAGGCACGGCAGTGCTCCTGCCAAGTCTTACTCAAATTTGAGTGTATACCTACCTACCCATGATTGCCTTTCATGTCCTCAGTATTAAATGGCTACAATTCCTGGACATTCCAGAACAGACAAGTTACGGTGCATTAACTTAGTAAAGTAATACGTCCTGCTACGAGCGGGCTTAAGAGTTTTATTGTTCTACCGGGGAGGCTGCGGACGTCACAAATGCTCCTAGTTTAATACAAAGCTATAATAGTTATGTGTATCTCTTTATTTATTTAATCTGAGACGTGTATTTTGATATGTGTTACTTTGAATCCATATATTTGATGGATCAAATCAATTTGATTGTTCCGGGACTTATCAAGGGCGGCTTCGCAATCTCGGTGTGTCTATGTTGGATACCGCTATAGGTTCTGGCTGACAAATTAGTGGTTGGGATTATTTTTATTTAATTTAAACAGTCCTACGACCCAATTTAAGCATTCTATAGATGCTTGCAATGTGTTACAGGTCAAAACCTGAATACCTATCCTACTAATATTATAAATGTGAAAGGTTGTGAGTGTGGATGTATGTATGTTTGTTACTCCTTCACGCAAAAACTACTGAACGGATTTGGATGAAATTTGGAACACAGATAGTTTATAACCGGGATTAACATATAGGATACTTTTTATTCCGATAATCCCGAAATTTTTGTTACGTTAAATACTACGCGGACGAAGTCGGGGGGCACAGCTAGTAGGTAATAATTTCGAAAATTAAAAATGACTTTCTCATATAGTAGGTATCTACCTAAGTAGGTATAATAACGTCGCTTACAATTATTACATTAGGACATTTAGGTCTTGTAAATCTTGCAATATCTGACTGTACATCACTGCCTATTCCTTTGGAAAACAGGCGTGATAGTACCTATAGGTAAACGTATCGGCTGTTTAATTTCCCAAGTCTATAAATATTGTCTGAGTAGTCGTCATAATCCTCGGCTAACTAACACAAATGCGCACCCCGCCCGCCCGCGCAGCCAGTTTGTTTAGATTAAACTTAATGCCTCACGATATTAACGTGACACAACATTATTTCTATTTTTCTTGGATACAAAACAAATTAAACACAGTTAAGAAAGAAATGCACTGTTAACGTAAGTAAATTCATTAAAGCTCACACACACCCTCAATTTTATAACTATTATGTATAATTAATAAATAAAAAAATAATTCCTTATGATGCGGACTTAGTAAACAATCTTGCCTTGTGTGCCTTTTTAATGTTTCACTTTTGATATCTGTTTATTTATAATTATAGAATTACTACTTTCCCAAATGGTTTAAGGTTAAAAAAATAGTACTTATGTTAAATTATTATTATTAGACCAATTAAAACAAATGACTATCTGTGGCCGTGTAGGTTTGAGTTGGTCACGCCTAGAATATTTAGTATAGCAAACGAAATCCATTTGCAAGACAACAAGGCAATTTTATAATAGGCACAAATAAAATGTATTAATATTGAAGAGAAGGAATACACCGATCGTTAGTCGATAAACTTGAAAATGTCCATAATGAGTTCAAAATAATTAATGCGAACTCAAAGCGAACTAAGAAACGGATAAGAGCGTAGCGAGTGTGCGATCAAAGAATCGTTGCTAGAACGAAGTTCAAAATCTCTCTAATTGGTATAATCCTCGCTCGGTTCGCTCCTTCCACGTTGCTCATTCTTGCACTTGAGATGTTCATATTAACTTGGCTGTTTTCAGATACAAACCTAGTTACATACACCCATATACTTCAGACAAATATAGGTAGCAGTCTGATGTTAAGAGCGCCTGTTAATAAAAACAAAGCAATAAATCTTAAGCAGTCTAAGTTTATTGTGGAGGTTTTGTTATGATGAGTCTTGTAGGCGTTTTGATATTTAATCCCACTTCATAGTTATTGATAATTCAATTCAGTAATAAATTGAGTGAATGTACAATTAGACATGTCCTAAAATATAACTTTATAGGATTTCTACTAGACTCCTTGAAACGAATGAAATGCAATCGAAAAAGGGGTACTCACTGAACTGGCTAAAACGCTTCGACTCCTCGCCAATGAACGTAGTTTTATATTAGGTACAGGTAAGTTCAGTAATGATATAAACTGCGTATGCCATTAGCTACTAGACATTTTCATTTCTGTAATCTTAAAACTATCTACTAAGCCTAAGATCTCACTGTAACAAAACTTTCATTTACACAGACAGCAATTTGTACTGCCTAGGTATATAACTCTAAACCCCGTAACATTCAGCCGGTCTCCCACCAGATCGAAGTGGCGACAAAGACGTCTGCTGATACCAGTCCGATTAGACCAAGTCCTGCCAGTTTGACAGGTGATTTGGGTCCGCGCCCCGCCGCCCGCAGCCCGTTTCCGAGACGCAGATAGATATTGACACGTGTACGAGTAGTTTAGAATAGTCAATTGTTACAGATACGACGGTGAGATGAGTTAAGCTTTTTTATAGAAATTTATTATGTTTAGGTGTTAATTTATTGTAAATGTGCGAAAATGTTGCTTTGAAGGAATTGGTAGTTACTATCTAATAAAAAGTAATAAATTATTTCAGTCGAATAGATGGCTTGATTTTTTTTGGGTTGTTTTTTTACGATAACCGAGAAAAGTTAGAAGCCGAGTAAACAAAATTATATTTTTAACTAGCAAGCCAAATATATAATTTCGTTACTGCAATCGCTACGGAACCCTACATTGTGCGTAGCCCCACCTACGGATTAATACCTAGGTATCAGGAAATTATAAAAAATAACTGTGTGGACCAATTCCTTTTGATAGCAAATACCTTATAAGCTTCCGCCTATTTGGAATACCTACCCTTCATTAGGTATAATTCACCTAAACTTAAAAATAAAATAAAACAACTCAATTGATTTCATAATATATTCAATTAAATTTTTCGTTTATATTGAATCGAATAAACATTTAGCCAATATCCTCCTTACCTACGCGGTAATAATGAATTGTCCGTGTGAGCCTAGTGACGTAGCGTTTACAATAATAGTTGGTATGTTAACAATTATAAAAGTATATATACAATATTTGGAAATATCATCACAGCTTCACGACAACATGCATAACATGAACAATAAAACAAACTGTCAGTACAACTATGATGTTACAACTATAAAACAATAGTGATGTAGGTAATGGTACAGCTTATATCGATAAATGCGTAAATACTGTAAAATATAGTATTGTATTTAAGAAGCTTTTATTTTGTAAAGCGATGCTGAGTTATTCACAACCCTCAATAGAAAAAAAATCGTGAACCATGGTGTTGACAAAAAAACAAAATATAAAACCGCACTGAGACTTTGACTCCCATGACAATTGACGTATTTGACTAAGTACCTAACCATTTTAATCGTCTAGAATCTAGAACTATGTTTGAATGACGAGTTACAAAATGTTTAACTGAAAATTACAACACGTGTCAAGCATCCTAAATTATGCTTTACAAATACATAAGTGCGTCGAAAGCAATATAACAAGGAACTTCTTAACAGAAATATATTTGGAATTGTTAAAGTATTTGAAATCAAACAACATTCATGCTTCGCATCGCTTCCCAAAATATAAAAAGGACATTTACAAGCATTTGTTTGTAACGTTCAAACTACGACACTAACCGATCTTTGGATTCAGGAAGCATGTTAACTATAACAAAAGAATACGTTCAACGGAATGTGCGTTATTATTACAGATATAGATTTACGTAGATAACGCAAATGCATGTACTTCGCGTGTACGAAACCCCGACCAAGCGTCAAGGTTGGCCGCCGCTAACTTACAGTCCGCGCGACTACAGATATAAAAAATATGAGTATGAGCGAGAGAATCGTAGCGGGCGGAAGGGCACCGGCGGCGGCATCGGTGTCTTTGAATCGGTTTGGATATCCCGTCACTTGTGACGTCACAGTAGGTGTTAAAAATTCGGCACTCTTGGTTTCAATACAAATCGTAATACTTGCGTTATCTATGTAAATCTATATCTGTGGTTATTATCGACCACGGGCCAACAAAGCGGCGGTCGCTTCACTATCGCTCCTGTTTCACTACTATGTGCACTAATATCATTAATATTAACTATGACTCAATACTAATTACACAAATAATGTACATATTAGAATAACATTGAATATGATTCTATGCGACCTTTACTATAATTTAAGTGGAACTTTTTATGAGAATTATTTTCTAATAACATTATTATGATACAGCTACTAACTGTAATTTATTAATAAATAAAAAACGAGTTTTTTTGTTGCGTATATATACATACTAATATTGAGATTCCTTTTGTGATTATAATGTCGTTTGATAGCAATTTGGTACCTAAATCTATGTACATAATAATTACGATGTGACCGCTCAATCATACATCTTAATTTACAAAGATATCGCATTTAAATCTACACCAAGCGAAACTATGATTTTAAATCTAAAGAGTTAAAAGTCCTCTGGATAATACGAACTGCTTAAAGTTTGGATGACGTTGTCATCATCATTTTAATACTAACATGGCACTGTACACCATTAAACGATTCGATATCAGTCTTTCGTGTCAATTCTGACGTCACAAACACTAAACCTCACTCAGTTGCGAGTTCAAACCATCTTCCTCTCAGCTATAGCGTGATGGTGAGCTGGGTGTGTGTAGTGCCCAGGCGACGATGGCTCGTACAGCGACATCTTCAACCTCTTGCACTTCGCTCGTCTGTTCTTAAACCAAAATTGCACGTTCTTCGACTCGAGCCTCGGAAACTTCTGCCTGTACGGCATCCTGTTCAACTCCTCTGTATATTTCAGTATCAAGTTGTGTGACGGGTGCGTGTTCATTGAGAACCATTGCTCCAGGACGGGCACTTCCGATACGGGGTCGATGAAGGTCCTGTTACGTTTGCGTCGCTCGTCTGACGTGCCTCCGAGGGCTAAGTTCAAGCCGCTCGCTCCTTCTCCAGGCACTGAGGGGACGCCCGGGAACCCGCTCATGTATTGGCTCATGTACATGATACCGTGGCCAAACATAGGGTGGTTTGGAACCATTGGGAACGGCAAACGGTCCAGGTGAGGGGAAGACGGCCCGTAGTGCCTTTCTTGAATCACGTCTTCATCAGACCCGTCGTGGTCATCAACAACACCGTTCTCATCCTCGTTGTTATTGTTATTGCTGTTATTGTTGTGTGAACTATCACTGTTTTTAGCGGGAGACCGATGCGGGGAGATACCGTTGTCGGGCTTGCTCAGATCGCGCGGCTCTTGCTTGATGTCGTGAACCTAGAACAATAGAAACAAGTGTTAAAATCTTCACTCTATATGCAATCTGCATTTTGTGCAAAATTTTATTTGTATAAATTTACCTTTATAATATCTGGGGGTTTTGGGGACTCTTCAGGTCGATCATCCATGTCATTACCATTATTTTTCTTGGTAGTAATTAAAGACAATGGCGCATCTGGGCTCTCAGGCCTCTCATCTGGATTCAAATCACCACCCTCGTCTTCCAGATCTGAACCTCCATTAGATAGATTGTCTTCAGACATCACCGACATAGGATATCTGCCAGGGCTGCCAGACAGCTGCATTGGGCTTTTCAATGAATTGTGATCTTGAGAACCGTAATTGTCGCCGGCCATCAATGTGCCGTTTGTTGGACTGTGACTTCTGCTATTGAATCCATTCATGCCGAGGTGACAGCTCAAACCTCCAATGTTCCGGAGCTCGGCGCGTTTCTGCGCGGCGCGCGCGTTCTTGAACCAATAAACAACGTTATTGACGTCGAGAGGCTTGCGTCCTCGCCTCGATTCTAGGTTATTCAATTCTCGCACATACTGCTGTATTTGCTGCCTGCTGGGATGCTGGTTCTCGGAAAACCAGCGCTGTAACTTTGGCAGTTCCAACTCCGGGTCGAAGCTTGTCCTCATTCTGGTTTTCTGTGTTGGATATTGAGTTTGAACTGTCTGCAATGCCGGGTGCAGATGATCTGGCATCGTGGTGAGAGTGGGTGAACGATTCTTAGGCCCCGGAGACGGGTACCGGCGTGGACTGAAAGGCGGAGGTCGCGGCGTCACTTGAGCGCTCCACCAAGACTCAAATTTCCGACGCATCTCCTCCGACGGCTCGTGGAAGTTGTGCGGGCCGGACGCCCTCTCCTGCCCCCGACATATTTGAGCTAACGTAACCTGCAACAAAAAAAACATGTTTCAAAATGATGGCCCACAAGCAGCTCAGTCAGTGAGTAAATAAAACAACAAGATACCGCAAACAATTTTAGACGATTTTAAAGAGGTCAGTCTAACCAGCAACAGATACAGAGATAATTGTTAGAATAAACACGGAGCATTGTTTCACAGAACATCGCCATTAGATTATGAAAATATTAGGTCGGCTGTTAATGCATGTGTCATGCGCGAGCGGCCGGCGGCTCTGACGCGGGGAGGTGTTTGCTCGATGGTTAGTGCGCATCACTCCCGCGCACCGACGAAACTTCAATCATGGTCTGCTCTAAAACAATGAGCGGGAAGGGCGTCTTAACAATTAGCATCCACCCACCGCGCCCTCAGCTAGGCGCCGGCACACCGCGGCTAAGTGGTTCCACAGGAACGCTGCCACGCCGCCCAAACAAAGCGGCCATGCCCTTAGCCGATCCGACACCGTTGTTTGGATGACAAATAAACCGTGTGACTAGGAACCTATCCGATGTTTAAATTTCATAACTATTTTGCTTGGTACAATTACCTTGGTAACATTTAATTACTATTGTTTAATTTTCTATTTATTTCTAGTGACAATGATGTTGCCTGTTCACATTACGTTGCTGTTTCTAAAAATGTACACAAACCTTTTTTTATATTGATAAGTGTAACCGTAAACTTCATCAAATTCCGAATAAAGTTGCGGGACGGAAGTGGAGGCGTCCCATTTGTGATTAGTCAGAAGCAAACGATCTATGGAAAATAATAATGGATTGTAATTGGTCGATCGTTAGCCTTATACAGCATCTGAAACTTTTGTTCTAGAGTGCAGAGTTCAAAGAATGATGGTTGATCCGAATCTGGGTCGTGACTATTCATGAGTGCTTTATTATCCTATATTAAATGCCAAAGATTTTGAATTATTTATTTAAGTAATGTGATGCAACTGTTGCATGTATAGTGAGGTATTAATAGTGCGGCAAGTAGTCAATCATGGAACCCGTCCGCTTATAGCTCCGTCGCGATGTTTACCCAGGTTGACAGTTATGCAAGTGAGATCTGCTCGTATCGCGAGATTACATAGAACAATGCCAGCGATTACGTTGTCAACCGTGTTGGCAGGAGGCAGGAGTCGGCCGGCGGTCGACACCGCGAGTGTTGCTAAATCACACGTTCAACAAGCTGTAAGTATTACATATCGAGATTGGAACTAATTCTGTTATACAAACTAAACTGAGCATATAAAATATCGTCAGACTAAAACCTCCAATTTAAATGTTAGCCTATGTCTGTCCCACTCAAGGAAAAAATCCGCATTAGACATGTGAAATATATTAACATATCAGCTGTATGGTCCAAAACCCTTGTATTTTGGGTTCCGAGTAGTGGACTGGGGGCGATCCAAATGACACCCAGACCAGGGACCAAAGAAAATTACGAATAATAAACCAAGCGGTTGTTAAATGGATATATATAGTTATGCAGAATGGATCCAACCAGCCATGCTTTTGCTAACTGAAACCAACCTCAAACACTTGCACTAGGGTTGGTTTTGGTCATCAGAAGTATGTGTGAGTGGATCCTTTTAGCATACCTACATCCAAATTATATTTATATCCTTCTTATATGTAACGTAAGAGCAAGTCCGAAATAAGTTTGGTCGTATCTAATTTAGTTAAGTTATGATTTGACGATATCATAATTGGCACCGTTGTGGCTATAAATCATGTCAGAGGTATTAGCGGCGCTCGCGAGTGATACGTTAATCCGCTTCTTTGTTTTATATTTTTAAATAGTGAGGCCATATTTGCTTTCAGATATTGTCTGTTTCAGCTTCACGGAAGATTTACGAGAAGTGGCGCCCGCGCGTGATATCTCACGTCACGTGTAATCCGCCTAAGTACGTAATTCGGTGTGTGATTGCGAACATTTCTTGATATGCCCGTAGTTAAAAGGACAACTTGAACACAATAGGCTTAGTCTTATCTGATATTATTTCGTCGTGTGTACATACGCTACTTACGCTCGAAGCCGTGATTAAATTATAACCCGTTGCAAAAGAGCCTTGAAATTACAAAGAGATTTTGAGAATAAGTAGGAAAGACGTCTTTGGAAGATTTATGGTTTAAAATTGATCCCGCATCGAGGTGGCACTTTAAAAACCCCTTTGATAAAATATTCCTGGAGCGCCTTAAAGTTTGTTCGGAGTTGGAATCGAAGCGGCGCAAATTGGCGTGAGATAAATTACCATAATATCATAGAGCCGAGTTCATCTGGCGTTTAGCTACAACTTCGTTGTTCGAGGTGTTTGATTATCGGCCCGCGCGGGAGTGCCTTTGCTTCATTTGGAACTTTGCTTCCAATTATTAGGTAGGTACCACAATTTGTATTTATGATTGGTCGACTTTTCAAAGACCTATCTGGTTTAAAACAACGACTATTACGCACTACCTTATTGATTGTCCAACATAAACTGGAACATTATACCTACTTACTGAGAAGAAAAACGAAAACAAATGATTTTTTGGTCCTAGAATTTTTTTTACTGAACATCTTATAAAAATACAACACTACTAGTATAGAAAAATAAAACGAAAAAAACGATTTTTTTTTTCTGAGACAAAAATATTCGGATAGGTACCAATACTATTTTATCATTTACGTTACTATATTACTAGCCTTCCTTTTGCACATGCAAGGCGTGGAATGTGATCTCGCTGAAGTATTTCCATTGCAATATAATAGAGGTTTTTCGAAAGATAAGTCTACAAATACCTAAAAGGCCGGCACTGTGTCGGCTCTTCTTAAGTTGCAGATGACCTAGACGATGGCTACCATTTAAGTACTATCAGGTGAACCGTCTGTCAGTGTGTCGGTGTGCCTACCAAGGCAATATACTAGGTGAAACAGCAAGGGTACACAATTTTTTTTGCAACATTACTTTGTTAATCTAAAATTATCGGCTTTGTGGGACAGTTAAAGTACTAAAGGTTTTGTAGACTTATGAAATCTGTCAACAGCTGTATCCTGTAACATCTTTTCGAGTTTCCTCCAACGCTGATAGTTTTAGATTTATATTGTTAATTTGTGAAAAAAAGTATACTCTTTCTGTTTGAAACTGTATATAAATGCAATATTATTTAATAAAATCGACTACGAATACAAATACCGATATAACCAACCGGCCCACTCAACAATGTCACTGACAAACGCCAAATTGAAATATAGATCCGTACAGCCGGTTATAGGCTCCACGAGGGCGCGCTTCGAGCGCTAACCTCGCGTTTAATAAGATTATAAAGCATTATTTTATGGTATTAATAAGATCAAAAGCGTTCGTACATCTAAACTCCTTTTAACCCTCTTTCGGTGAAGCTCAAGTTAGCGGGACCCCCCCTGCCTTCCCTACGCTACCCCCCGTAACCCGTTCGCAACAAGGTGGATATTTTAGAAAATAAGGCGTCTCAAGGCGCGGATGCGACTGAGATTCAATTAAATTTATTATGTATGGAGATCTGCCGTGTGAGGCAGGTTGCTCATCGCGTCGACAAATTACTCTATCTATCTTGCTATGTGGAGCTTTAAACCTCTTATGGTGTTAAGTGTTTTCAGAAATTTGTTTTGTACGAGATATAAAGGGTTTAGTGTTTATTATTTCCTTTGGATGCTCGGAAATAAGCGAACTGTCATCATTTAGGTATTTTATAGTATATTTTTTTTTCCTTTATGGAGGACTTCTTCCATTAAGTACTATGGAGGAAATCCTCCATAAAGGTAATTTATAGTATAAAATTATTAAGTTAGACATATAACCTTCAAGTGAAGGTTACATGTAACCTTCACTTGAAGGTTATATGTCTAACTTATTAATTTTTTTCCAAGAATTTATCTTTAAACTTATCTAGGAAATAATGCAACACGTTTGTAGTTCTGAAATACAGGTTTGGTTCATTTGCCACTTTTTGATATAATTTCGACTGTGCATACATTTTTCAAATTAAAATGAGTCGCTGTCTACGTAATCGCCTTAATTTAAAATTTCCATAAGCACAACATGAAAATGTCTAGCCGCTTTCATTGTCATGACGCGGAACCGCGAACATGAAAACAAATTCTTCCCTCGAACGATGATCCCTATTAGCGAGGACTTAGCAGTAACCCCGCAATTATTCCGATCTCCAAATTGCACGAGCTACTTAGCTGAGAGTTTTGGTAATCTGTCTTCGTTGCGGAGTTCTTCAAATCAGACGTTATCAAGCATTACAAGCTTTCCCTTGTGAAATAACTGCGAGTGTTTCGTCATAGAATTATGATCTGAATTGCCATCGTGTAGAGGCCTTACAAAGCGAACTTAATTAACTTGAAGGTCGGATTTCAATAATTTTTTCTTAGTAACCAATCAAAGGATTTCTTGACAAGATGTTCGATATTAGTCGACCTTGAAAGTTTCACTCAGAGATTGCTTGCAACTAAGAAATCTGGACACTATTCGTATTATCTACTTTACTATTCTTACTAGATGCATGGCCTAGTCACAGACATGTAGGTGGCACTTGTAATAAAAAAAATCCAATGCTAATATCTACTAAGAATACCAATCCAAACCCCAATTAAATCAAAACACGTAATAAGTACAGACAATATCCATCACGACAAATGCTTTCCATCAAAAGCGTTCAAAGCGGACTTAAAATATGGAAAACAATGGGTCTTCACGATAATAAGGGCGTAAGGGCGAGGTTGGGGTTACGAGGACAGCCACACAACGATTCAGAATGGTTCAGGAGGGTTTAGAATTGGTTTAGTTCAGTGTACCGCGCTGTTATTGTCATAGGACACAAATCTGGATGATTTTAACGCCCCACTCGGCTGTTATTTGATTTGACAGATGTTTCTGGGTGTAAACGGAGGTTACGGGGGACGTGAAAGAATATGACGAGTGTGCGTTTATAATTAGCGGAATGTACAAATAAAATAAAAATTACATAATATAGTACTGTCATGATCTAACGTATTTTTTTTCCTCATTTAGGTTATACGAGGGATGCCTTTTAAGTTTTGTCGTTTGAAGAAAAAAACACAACTAGAACCTTATAGTACTTTTTATTGTTTTTCAAAGTATTCACCACGTAGCTTAATACACTTTTCCATTCGCTCAAACCAGTTATTATAACATTTATTCCACTCTAAAGTGGGGGTGTTCAAAATGGCTGACTTGAAAGCGTCGACTGCTTCTTCACTGGACTGGAACCTTTGACCACGAAGACTTTTCTTAATTTTAGGAAATGTAAAAAAATCGTTAGGGCTTAGGTCAGGACTGTATGGAGGATGGTCAAGAATTTCTACTTTTTCCTGCTTCAAATACTCAATCGTTTGACGAGCGCTGTGTGAACTTGCATTGTCGTGGTGCAGGATGATGCGTCGCTTTGAGTTAGATTTTCGAAGTTCGGCGATGACTTGTGGTAAACAAACTGTGGTATACCACTCTGCGTTAACCGTTCTACGATCATCAAGTGCAATAGTCGCAACATGGCCGGTTTTTCTAACGAACGTGGCCACCATCTTCTTTGAAGTGCTTCGAGAACGAACAACTTTAGTCGGCTTTGGCTCGTCTTGAAAGACCCAGATTGAAGATTGTTGTTTGGAATCAGGATCGTAGGCATAGATCCAAGATTCGTCACCACTGATGATGTCGTAGACGTGATTTGACTCTCCTCGGTTGAACCTTTGCAGAGTTTTCTTACACCATCTGACGCGGGCCGCCTTGTGATCGTCGGAAAGCAGATGCGGTATCCAACGGCAAACTAGCTTTCTTACACCAAGCGCTTCATGCAAGATCTTCTGAATGGTTGTCCCTGAGATGCCTAATAGAGCCTCTATCTCTCGATACGTCACATGACGATCTTCGAGAATTAGTTGTCTCACTCCAATGATGTTATCTTCAGTGAATGCAGATTTTGGGCGACCTTCGCGAGATTTGTCACTAACACTAGTATGTCCACGCTGGAATTCTAAATACCAGCGTTCGACAGTCCGCAGACATGGGGCTTCATCCCTGAACACAGATATTAGCTCTTCAAAACACTGAAGCCGTGTCAGGCCTCTTCTAAAGTTGTAGAAAATTATTGCACGAACATTTTCCTTAGAAAGATTCATTTTCGTACGTAACCTGACAGATTCTAATCGACGCTGTGACTAAACAATAACATTAATCCTAATACATTCAACTGTTTTGAGATTCGAAATTTAAACACATTCGAATATAGAACAGTTCCAAATTCAAAATTGCCGGGAATTATGGAAACGACAGAACTTAAAAGGCATGCCTCGTACTTGGGTAGTACAAAAGTTTTCTTTCCAAAGTTAGAAGTTTTATTAAGACCACTTGTAGTAGAAAAATAAAAATAAGCATCAAGGTTTTCGAAAAGGACCTCAATAAAACCTACTTGAAACTACTGTGTAACTGATACTTTTCAATACTAACATCATTTCATGCAAATACTTTACTTATACTGAAAATATAGGACTAAACAAAACACAACTAAATGATTTCGTACCTCATCCAAAGGACATCCACTGGACATCAGCAGCGGTCTGCTTTGGACCAGCAACAGCCTCAACAGTTTATCCTTGATGTCTTGCAGCGGGGTGGGCCTGGGTCGTAGCAGCTGGATCCTGAGCGTGGCTACGGTAGTTAGCTCGCCCAGCACCTCGCCAACCGTGGCTAGAGGCCCGTCGGAGATCCTCTCAAAAGGCAGCGGCTTCCAATTGTTTATGACTACTGAACCTGTTGAAAAAAACGCTAGATAAAGGTCAAAGCTGAAAGTCTGCTGATTTGTCACAGCTCTGTCATGGCCTTCAAATCCCTATTGATTTCCAATCAATATAACTATCACTAACTTCTTAAGGCTAGCATAAACCTCTACGTATATTGACTTTATGCCTGCTTCACGAATATGTGGAGTTCTGTCAGCCTTTATATTTTAGTCTGAGACTTAGCCATTGTGTCACGGGATGGTTATCTCTATCTTTATGTCAGGGAGGATGGGTGATAGTCATATTATTGGAAGCAATCACTCCGCGACAATATCGGCAACCACGCCAATCAAGGTTGACTGGAAGCCGACCCTCATTCAAAAATAAATGGGCAGAGGCTTGTTAGACTAAGAAGGGAGTCAAATCATCAAAGTGATATTGAACATTCAATAGAAACGATATGTTACAACAAACAGCAGTTAAGTATAGAACTGCATCATTAAAATAAGTTCTTCAGAAGACCTCACCTTTAGCGGAAGCAGCTAGCTCATGAGGGTACCCGAGCCTCATCATCGCGGCAGGCACCAGCTCGTGGAAGGCTGTCGCCGCTGGGATGATGACGTAGCTGTCTGTCTCCACCACCGCCCTTCGCCTCCAGGTACCCTCTTCAAGGGAGGAAACCGCTTCCACCACGCAATGGACCGGGAGGGTTTTACCTAGAACAAGTAGAGAATATTGTTAATTATAAGGATTTATATGTGCTTGATGGTCAACAGCGCATTAAATATTTCAGGTCACTATTCCAATTGATGCTAGACATTACCAGCGCTATTCATAAAAATATTTTCAACCAAGAATATTGTAACGAAAATGCTTTTCTCGGTGCTGTTTCCGCTGAAAAATCGTGTACTTAGCGTGTTCGGACGTCAAAACGCTGTCACTAAGGAGGCGTCTTAATTATTTAGAGCAACTTTTCAAGCGAGAAAGCAATGCTTTTGACTTGCTCGCGGACGCGGCAAAAAACCTACTGAAATGTTAAAATAATAATTAATCCTTGTAAACGCAGACGCGGCCGGCGCCCGCCGCTTTGTGACGTCCGATGCTTTTACCGTTCTTTGTGTAAAGCGATATTAAATAGTTTTTGCTGCTCCAATGCTTTTTAACATTTAATAGCTCTTCAGGAAGCTTTCAAGGAAATCTCTAGCACTTTTACTGTAATAAAAATATTGTCTGTACCGTCTTATTTCTTAAAGAAATCGTTTGTCAATAAATATCTTCTGTTGAATTAATTGGCACTCTCAATCTTTGCATTAAAAGACCGCAAATAGATGTCAGAGTGGAATATTCGTTAAATTCAATAACATCACGGTAAACAATCTGATTTAGAGTATCAGTTGAGAACAATAGACGTCTTGAGCCCCGCGCAGTTATTGAATTTACATAATACTATCCCCGAATTCCGTTCAACAAAACATAGTGGGTAAGGTGGGTACATTGAAATTATAAATTTTCGACCGTAATAATCTTTTGAACACCCGGTGGGTGAGGTAAGCTGCGTTAGCTTAGGTTTATGTAGTTCTCGAATAGGAGTTTCAGTTTAAATCTCTGAAATTAACTTTCAATAGTTTTCGCCGACATGTTCTTCATCCGATGTAAACTAGCTGTGTAGTAGGCTTTTTAGGTAGGGTTGCGACGAAGGAATTGAAAGTGAAATTAACATTTTCACGGAAATGCTCTTCCTGGCATAAATATCAGTGATGAGGATTTGACCCTTCGCGAAACTTTCATTGTATATTTTGTATCTACTATTTATTTTTACGATTTATATGTGGTCTCTGTTAGGTAACTCATTTTCCTCCTATTTGTTCATAAACAAAATTTTCTAAGGGGTGTTAAATGACTAAACCTGAGTTTTTCTAAGCCTGAATAAACTTTAGACATTATAACACATCGTTTGAGGTATCAATATGAAAACTAAAAACATAAAAAATCTGTGGTGGTCAGTTAAACCCGCGGTTTATGAAACTATACACGGGGAATTGAATATTAATTAAGTGGAGACAATATTTCAGTTTTGCGGTTTGTTTACCTTCCTTTAACGTTGATATAACTATATTATTAGATGGGTATATCTATACGTAATTTTTATGACCATTATCCCCGGAGAGGTGATCAAAGATAGATTCGTAAAATCCGCTTCCAAGGTGATAAATCTTGAGACTATACTCTAGCTCAATGACGTTTACTTTAGTAGGAGAGGCTAATTCTACTACTAGCATAGCATAAATAATTAGGAAATAAGTATATATTATTTATTCAATTATTATGAGTACATTTGCGAACATCTATGTGTATTATAGATGTTCGCAAAATCTGAAAGGGAATCTCAGCATGTTGGTAGATTCGTGACCTCTTACACAGGCGGCCATGCATGGATATTACTCTTAAAATAATTAGAGTACCTAAAGATTTGGAAGGGTATTTTTACCTATAAATATAATCTCTGTAGGGAATCTTTACTTTCATAATTTATTGACTGTAATTTTAAATTTTATTTTCATTCAAATATTTTTAATGAGTTTTACAAGTTCTATGGTGTAGACTTACCCATGTATTTTAACACTAATTGTGCCTTCCACCCGTTTCTATGTTGATCTGAGAATAGAAGAAAATTGTGTAGGTATATAGCCGTTTCCTTCAGCACTGAGGTCAATTATTTGAGTAGATCTACCTATGCTGCATTGTTAAACATGATACGACACTTATTGTATCTTTTTTGTTAGCTTATTGTAGTTTATAAAACACAATTTGGTCCCCAATATTGCACATCAACCTTTGAATTGCACTATTTCATGTCCATTATGAAGACCTAACCTTAACAACAAAAGAGGTCCAAAATCTACCTATTCAAAGTTTCAAATGATTTCCCCGCACGCTCGCGGATCACCAACGACATCTGACGTCATCGTCGTGGTTCAAATCATCGATGCAGGAGTGTTATCTCAAATCCGGTATAAAATTAATCGCATTATCGAATGCGTGGGGGTCGCGTGCGACATACAGCTCAGAAAACTGGTTTTTATTTCATGAGCTGTGCCTGAAATTATAGAAAACTAATACCTTTCAAGATGGATGTATAGTAAAATATGAAATTCACATTATTAAGTAGTTGGTAAACTTGCTTTATTCCCCATATTTCTGCCCATAATGTACCTACAATTTACGATCAATAAATGACCAATGTAAATGTTTTACTAAATCTTACCCCTACTATAAAAGTTGCTTAGAGGTTGTGTAGTTAACCATGCTTTATCTTCTTCTAACAAATGTCAAATTACTGATGAAAGAAAGGGAAAATTCGGTGTATAACTGATCTCATGCTATAGAACATACTTATATAGTAAGGTGTAAGCAGTAAGGTCACGAAACATAATCACTGGTTAATAATAAGTGGTTGTTCCAAATAATACCTACGTGTAAGTGACAACCAATAATTACCAAGAAAAAACGGTATTATCAAAACCAAGGTTCTTTCAAACGTTCATTATTAACTGTATTTTATGCAATACGAAGAAAACTAAATAGCAATATGACGTAACATTTTCCTTTTAAATAGCAATCAGTGTGTGTTGTGTGTATATCGCTAATCGCAGCAAGTACTGCAAATTGGCACGAAATACGGCGTTCATTAGCTCGGCACATAAAATAACAATTAGATAGCCCAGCAGCGTATAGAACAGGATGAAGGAGCTACGAGAAACATCTGACCTTATCGTGTAAACTGTATAGCAAGCAATTGTGTAATCTTGATCGCATATATGAAGATTGTTTATATCTCATTTTTCGTGCGATTGCGGAGAGAACTGAGCATATTAGTTCTTACATACGTACGTAAAACTCAGTTGAGGAGTGATGTGTAAATGTGAAAATGTCTCGTCAAAATCTATGCTATATGTCTACCTCAAACAGTTGTGTTATTGAAATTACCACAAATTTTATTATTCATGTGTAATTCTAACTGCTTCTTAGCTATCTTCCGAGACATAGCCAATCATAGAGTACAACACAAACAATATGTTGTGGGAGTAAACCTATTTCCAACAGCAATCAATCGCAATCGCTAGTTGTACGGTAAGCTCCACTACCGAAGCTTAGCCGATCCAAGAACTCTTGCAAAGAGTAGAACATCAAGTGACTCGTACGAAACGAGCAAGTACTACACCGATTAAAACTTTACACCAACTATAGTTAAGTAGCTGGCTGAGTGGCTTGAAGCACTTTACAACTACGTCACATTATTACGTTTGAAAAATATTATGTTGTGCGAAGATTTTGGACTTCTTAATCGTTAACCTAAGGCTTATTGTCTTATACGAAAAATGTTAGATCTACACTGAAATCTTAAAGGTATTGAACATAATCAAATAGACACTCACACGGCAGAATACTAATACTTAAATGTAAAAGTCCCATGTTTGAGACCTTTTCTGTCACATTTTGTATAAGTATAGAGCGTCAAAATTGAATAGCTCTGAAATTATTTGAGTTTCGTTAGAGTTTTATATCGACTATAGTACGGTATCAAACTAAGCAACGCTTGCACTATGAATATCATAGATTCCTTGTTTACTAAAGTAGGTACTCATCATAATTTAAAAAAATGTACCGGCAAAATTGTGAGACACAGTCTACGGCAAATTACAGAAAGGGATTTTCCAAAACTTCATTTTTTTAGACTAACGTTTGAGTATCTTTAGGTCATAAGATTCTAATTCAAAACTTTTACAAAACCATCCCTGATAATGCCATCCATCAGTTTGCAAGAAGGCAATATGTTATGCCCCACCCCGGTGCCCCGTCTGACTGGATGTAGAGGCTTTGGCAGATATGTTCGGGATCTAATTCGCTGCTTTTCGTCGGGACTCTACTCCCACGGTTAAACACGGATATAGAGCATTAAGTTTGACGTGATATAAACGTGAAATTACTTTGGCTTGAGTAAAAGTAACTTCTTTAGATACTAAGGCCTGTATTAATAAATCGATCTTAAGTCTGACAGCGATCTTGGAAATGTCATTCTTATGTCACGCCAGTACAAAATTACATATCAAAAGTGTTCTCAAGATCGCTCTCAGAATTGAGATCGATTTATTAATATTGCCCTAATTTTATTATGTAATTCAGAAACTGCCAAAAGATAGAGATGTAAGCCAAGTAATAACCGCCTGGGGCGTCACTTAAGCAATACATTTCGGTTTATTTTATACATTATTAGATTTATTTCTCAAGAATTCTAAACTGCGAGTATCACTTATATATTTTTTTTAAAGAAATGACTTTAGTACTCGTAATCATCTTGTCATTGTACGTTAATGGATAGAACTAAACTATTCTTGGCCAAGTTAATGAATCCAAAATATCATAATTAAATATTTCAAATAAAATGATTTATCATTAAGTACATATCGGTTGAATACATAACTAAGGGCAGACACGATAAAATACGTTTTAAAATTCCTACGTTTATCTCTTCCAGTAAAGATGTACAAGGGTACCGTAGCATTAACAATGAACTGTGAGAGACGTGAGTACTTAACTCGGAGTTAGCATAAGTATTTTACTTAAAAGTCTCATCCGAAGCCCGTCTGCCAAGAACACAGGCTTAATTAGGTTTGTTGCTTTTAACACCTACATCTACTGAGATTAGACAAGTAAAATGTTTTTGGCCAAAACTTATTTTGTCTAAACACCTATATTGATAAAAGGTTGTAACTAACAAATTATAAAAAAGTTTAAAAAACGTAAGTAACTTCGTCGTTTTTTCAAACCATTTTTTTTTTATTGTTTATGCCTGCTTGCGGTTTTATCGCGAAGTTGCGTGCTTAAAGCGCTAATACTGGTTCTATTTCCGTACACAAACTTACATTAACTAAACGAAAACAATTGCCGTCTCATGCACATGAGCAAGTCAGCAATATTTTAAGTTGTATCAAATTTAGTTTAGTTCGAATTTTAACCTCACAGAATTAGCACCTATAATTGCAACCATTTTTTATACAGGTATAATGCAGTGTATTGGATTCGCGTGTTGATCACGCCGTTCGTGAGCGATGATCTATTTAGATCGGATAGCCGTGGCGTGACGGATGCTGAAACCTCGCAAATACCGTGACATGCCATCATCGGACATCCCACATTGTTCTGTCCACTAACTATATTATATCTGATACTAACCATTGTACTTGATATTCGCTATAATTGTGTATTTATTATCAATTTATAATAATTCAAATGTTGCACTATGCCATCGGTACGCACTTGTTAAATCGATAACGATAATAATGGATTATTACGTTGAGTTACCACTCATATTTTATACAACATTTTTCACTTACACCCTAAATGCATTGTATTAAAAAAAAGTTATAGCTACTGTTAGGTAAACACATTCTAATTAATTATGGTTCCGGTAGTTTTATAATGTAAAAAGGTTTTATCTCAGATTTGTACAACAACGACACGAAACGTAACTCAAAAATCAAGTTAGTAAGTTTAATTTAGGGACGAAGAGATGTAGCCTAACACCTCCACTCTGTCCACTAATCCCCTTACGGGCCCTAAACTTTCACCTGACCACGGCAGACGGTCTAATGCCAGGTTAAACAATGCAAATACAGGGTAGCCTCCCCGATTCACTTGCGTGGCTAAAAATAAAAGTGTGAAAAGTAAATCTTACGATTCTGCAATAAAGGATTGGATTTTATAATTTAACTAGCTGTTCCCGCGACTTCGTCCGCGTGGAATTTAATTGACAAAGTTTCATACAAACTTTCATCCCCTATTTTATCCCCTTGCGGGTAGAATTAATCAAAATCCTTTCTTAGCGGATGCCTACGTCATAACATCTACCTGCATGCGAAATTTCAGCCCGATCTGTCCAGTGGTTTGGGCTGTGCGTTGATAGATCACTATGTCAGTCAGTCAGTCAGTCAGTCACCTTTGAGTTATTTATATTTAGATTGGCGATGTGCAATTTTTATAATGATTAGTGTGACTTAATTTTTTATGATGCAATACAAGTACCTATAGATAAATGTCAATTTTTTTTCTTCCACAACTATAAGTACGGACAATCCGGTATAATAATGTAGTAAGTATAGATACCACCGCAACTATTTAACAATGATTGCCACTGCATTAAGTGATTGTCAACCGACAAAATAATAAAACTATAATATGTATTATGGAAAGTATAACAAATCGTAACTACCTAGTTAATTCAAATTTATACGAAGTGTAAATCAATTGAATTTAATTCGTGAAACACGTGTCTCGTTAACGGAATAATGGAAGTAATTTTTCAGCGATTTATTCATTTGTATAAGTAATAGGGTATATAATTTTACTCAGAACGTCATGTTGAGTCATCCGTTTCAGAGATATATGCGGACACGGATCATGTTTAAAATACAGTTAACAAGTTCAGTGAATTACTGAATTGCATGGCAAGTTAGGAACAGTTTCGGGAAAAATAAATATAAAAGTGCACTAAAAAGGTACAAGTGTAAAAATAGATACATTCAGAAAAAAATAAACACAAAAATGTAGTAAGTCACATTACATGTTAAATTTTTGGTGCATTTTTGACTTGAAGTTATTATATTGATGACGCTCATTATAATTAATGTTACCAAAAAATATGCATTGTATTATTTACGTCACTTACGGAATTTATGCAGTTAATGAATTCATCGGTTCTGGAATAACCTTCTGATCATGTTAATGTATATACATTAACTTAATTATTTTGATTGAATTGCTTAGTTTTGCCCTATCGTCATATACCCATGATCATGTCTACCCACCTATACCTGAATCTAAGTAAGTTAAGCCACGCATGCAGGTATCAACTGACCGTCTAGGAAGGTAACACAAGCTAGGTCCGACGCGTGCTAGGGCTTACCCGCTAAGCCTCGCAGCCTTTATTATACTCTACTTTAGTGTTCAGATTTAACTTTAAAACTTCCGTGTTAACTATACTTGGGGTTTTTGTTAAGTTAAAAATGTTTTAATGATAGTTAAAAAATCTGTATAATTTACTTGTTAAGTATAATTTAAATAGAAGTCAATTAAAGTTAAATAAATACAATAATTATTAAGGTATTAAACTGAAAAATGGTTTGTTGGAGATTTTACCAACTTATCGGGAGTATTCTAAAAACTTATCGGATTTTCAAAACATTCTTAAACATTGAAAACGAAAGATGCATTATCCTAAATGTATGCTTAGCATTGAACAGCTTTCCCGTCCCACACACCCCTAAGCAACGTTTCTTTATCTAACTAGCTGTTGAATACGTCAGATACGATTTAACAAGCCGACCCTGTAATTAATTCAATCGCGTATAAGGGGTGACGAGAGAGACGTCATCATTATCTTAGCGTCGTTGCGGCAACGGGCTCGATGTGCGCCGTGTAGATACATGGAAGAGGTAGATACCACCTTTTGTCCTATCCCCCGATCGGTAACACATTTACCCACTTACGACTGGGTGAAAACTTGCAAAACGAACGCTATTGTTACTGCCTCGCCAGGCACAATGCGACGTTGCTGCGGCCCGCTTATCGACTGTCAAAGAAGTTCAAAAGCACGGTTTAGACGGTCGCTATCTGTGTCGTTTGTCAGTTTTACGCCGGCAGCCGTGATTGTCTTGATGTTACAAATGGCCTTTCAGAGGGCGTATCGTTTGTTACGTTTTAATTGACACAGCGAAAATATCTGAGGTGAGTTACGTGTGGGGAGCGCTCGACTTTGATTTGTCTTTGTTTGGAAAGACATTCATTCGTGTTTAGGGGTTACGACACGTCCCGCCCTAGTCTACATATGATTATTTTAAATGAATGGTAATGAGAATGTACCGGCGTGTCAAAATTTTGTCGTGCCCACTTGTCATTATTGGGCATTGGTTCTCGGTCATAAACACATTTGTAGGAACAAAACGATTCTCAAATATTAAAAAAAAGTTGAATGTTTGTGTGGAACATTATTATTAGGCAGCAACATACACCCACCATACAGTTTGTTTTGCTTTCAAGTTTTGCAGTCTATTATCATTTCTCAGCTTACTATGGAACATTATCCAAAATTTTGGTAAAAAATCCATTCCAGTCCATCTTATGTTCATTTATTTTACAAAATAAAAACGTCACATGTCAAGAATATCCAAGTCTTCTACATAATAAAGGTAATAAAGCGGTAACTCGACAAACAATGTCGCATAATACGTCACAGTGTGTGTGTTAAAGTATTAATCTCATTTGTGTAATAAAATCTGTGCCTTAGCCGAGCCGATGGCAAGGCGTGATCCGGCCGTGAAATGCTTGCCCCCACACGATAATCCTGTTAGGTAAAGAAGGTTTCTACATATTACGTGCTTTGTTACGCCTTAAGGATTAAAGCGACGTGTAGGTACATATAACTCGATACGTATCGTTAAGGAAGACGTACTCGCATCGATTTTATATGTAAAAACAATCACAATATTTTGCGGGAACTTATAGGTAAATGGCCTATGGCCTGAATCCCCCTCGGGTTGAGGGGAGGCCCGTGCCCAGGAGTGGGACGTTAAAAGGGCTAAATTATTATTTTGAAATAAAACTATTTTTACGGATTATATCGCGTTTATTTTTACTTTTTATGTTCCCGACGTTTCGGCTGCTTTACAGCAGCCATGGTCACGGGGGGACTGAGGTTTTAGACGTCCTGATGTCATAGTTAGTAACTGGGTACGCTCATATTAAGTTGTCGTTTGCGGTCCGATCCACGCAGAAAGTGCTCACAGTGTCTCGAGGTCTTGCAATGGTATACTTGGTTTTGGATTTAATTATATTAATTACTGGATCCCAAGTAGGTGGTAGCACCCAGCCATCTTCCCTATTGAAATTTGGATGTTTTTTAATTTCAAATGAAAATAGTTTTATTTCAATGTGTAGTTTTCGCGTAAATATAAGAAATCAATATATAAATTATTATTATTATTATTATTTATAGGTAAAGAAAAACAACAAGTTTTTTTTGACGCGCCTGATTGTTGCTTCGGCAATCGGATATGGTAGATGTTTTGCCGATATATCTACATCCATAATATTTTCAAAATTTGGTCATTCAGTCTGGAACTAAAATCAACAAAGCGAGACTTACATCCTTTTTGTTTAGGGTCTGGGATTAAACTAAAATCATTGGATTAAAAAAAACAGTCCCGCAGTTTTACGTACTATGTCATATATATGTACTTACTACACAAAAACGGATAAACTTGTCTACTCCGAATTTATAGGTATTCATTTAACAGCGTCTTACCCAACCAGGCTTATACGATTACGCCGCGCCAAAGATGCAACGTAGATTTACAGCAAAGCCACCCATGACAAGGTGGTCATCGCAAGCCCCCAGATCTTTACCGGACAATGAAGACAAAGGACACCTAAATTATTCAGTCAAAGCAAAACCGACCTTACCGTAACGTAAATACTATTGTAAATATTTAAGATTGCGCGTCAATTTTGCGTGAGTAGTTTGCATGAGAGAGGAATCGGCGAGCGTCTGGGAGGCTAAACCGAGCCCGGGGCACAGGGGCCGTCCATAAATAATTAATCTGCAACGATGTGCGTCCGTTGGTTCAGTAAATCCTGCGGCGGTTTAGGCAACTGGCCGGCGGGATCCCTCAATAGCTAAACATTGTTTCTTGTTTCATTACCGTTGTCAGATGGACTAGACTCTGTAAACTTTGTTTAGAAAGAATACCTGATATAATTCGTCAATGTTGTCTGGTAACTTATGTGTGGTTTTCAAAGATTCTTCCAGACAATACAATATTCTCGGACACTAAATAAAATGTTTTCAGGTACTGATTTGAACTTGAAAGCACAAGACAAAAAATAAAAATAAAAAAATTCATTTAGTCACAAAATGCAGTTATAGCCTATCTTGACGCCAAGGTACATATTAGGTACTTCTACATTTTCAAGGAACAGGTCAGAGAACAAAAGAAATAAGCCTCAAAGCGAACCATAACCTCACATATGAAAATTCCTCAAGTCTGTTTAGTATTATCTTTCGTTACGTCATGTCAGCGTGCAACCACGCTTTGCTACAACCGTAGGCTCCATGCTACGATGTGTCTACGGAATTTGTAGACTTTGAGTTACAAAACAGTGAGATACTTATACTTTTATGTAGTAAAAATGTAAACCGGCAATGGAAGTACTGATTTAGCAATAAGATTAAATAACTTTTCACAAATTGTTTTCTTATATTTACGCGAATACTACACATTGAAATAAAACTATTTTTCGGATTTTATCGCGTTTATTTTATTTATGTTCCCGACGTTTCGGCTGCTTTACAGCAGCCATGGTCACGGGGGGACTGAGGTGTTAGACGTCCTGAACGTCGGGAACATAAATTAAATAAACGCGATAAAATCCGAAAAATAGTTTTATTTCAACTTTTCACAAATAAAAAAAAAATATATAAGCAGTGATATCCGATTGGTTAAGCACGCGTCTTGCTACCAGGGCTACCAGGTCACGGGTTCAAACCCCGGCTCGAACCTCTGGATTTTTCTATATTTATGTGCGAATCATAATTTCTATATGATTATCACTTGCTTACGGTGAAGGAAAACATCGTGATGAAACCTGCATGTCTTAGAAGATTTAACCAATTTTCGAAAGACATGTGAAATCCGCCAACCCGCACTGGGCTAGCGTGGTTGATTATGGCCTGAATCCCCCTCGTGTTGAGGGAAGGCCCGTGCACAGGAGTAGGATGTCAAGAAGGGCTAAAATTATTATTATTTTATTTAGTTACGACAATTTTTATTTTTATTACGATTATTATTTTCTAGCCAATCCCAGCTAGTAGCCAATTGACTTGTAGCATTTCATACGATAAATGAGAGCCCTCCCTTCTCCGTCTTCTGTCGCACTCCTCTTCAGGATGGCAACGTGTGAACAATGCCCATGGTCTTGCAAGCATTCCTAGGCTACGGTAACTACTTAACATTAGGCGGATTGTAGGCTTGTTTGTCGACTATTCAAACTCAAACTCAAATATTTTTATGTCAATATGTTTATTTCCTAATGAAATGCAATCCCTATGTCTTGCGTCACTTCACACATTAAATTTTACTACTGAATACGTTTTTCCGTGTGCATAATACTTATATAATCCATGAGTTTATACGATGGTGTGTGGCGAAGCCCTACGAGCGAGCAACAAGCGGCGTCTTGCGGCTCCTAGGAGCGCGCGGATTAGGCCAGCTTTGCCCGCGGGAGACGACGCCGCAATATCTATGTATAATAGTGTGTATCAACACTCTATCCAATGTTTACATTGTTGTGTCCAACATTTAATCAGAAAAATAAAAATCAACACGAAGAACGATAGAAGCAATAAACAGGGATTTATTGTAATAGGTGAAGTCTATTTAAAATGTAAATCCTTTTATATTATGGAACCAAAGACATTGAAATTCCTAAAGAAATTCGACTTCTTATAAAAATGCTCCCATACAGATCAGAAGGAGAAATACTTATATAATTTGTATTCCGCACTGAGAAATAGAAAAGATAGGGACAGCAAATAAATACATACATATTTTCTGTAATTACAAAACGTTTAGGAAAAATACAAAATTATACTAGGAACTATAAAAATTACTTAGATCACCTTGTATATAAATGCCACATCTATGTGTGTAGACGCATTTCATGCCATGCCAATCATAATTAATTGATAAAGTTCCGAATCCATCTTCAATAATCAACCACAATTAAGCATTAATAAAATTATCCAAACCCATTATCGTATTTAAATAAATTAAAAGCTAAAACAGTATTACCGGGACGACCGCTAATAAAGCACTATTCTCAATCAATAGCCGCGGCACTGCGACGAAATAATCGCAAACGCAGTTAATGAATGCATTTGAAAAGTTAAAAGCCCGTTGTTAGGCCGCGGCCTCGTCGACCGACTAATTAACGTTGCGTTTAATGCCGGCTAGTGTGGACGGGGACTTAGCGGCATTATCGCCTAAATTTGTACTAATGTTTAGTTGTGTGGCTGGTCATTATTGAGATACATTTGAGGCAAGCGTTTCGATTTGCTCGATACGTACCCACTCAATTTAAACTAAACTGAATTTAGTTAAATGCATACTATGCCTATATATATAAAATAAAATGTATGAATTCCTTAAAACTAACTTTCGTACTTAAAATATTTTCATATAAAAAAAACAGTGCCGTCTAGCGACGCCCGAAAGAAGCGAAGCTTTATAGTATAAAGCGTAGGGTGCCGTATCTGCCGCTATGTCTAAATATATATAACTCATAGGTGACTGACTGACTGACATAGTGATCTATCCACGCACAGCCCAAACCACTGGACGGATCGGGCTGAAATTTGGCATGCAGGTAGATGTTATGACGTAGGCTAAGAAAAGATTTTGATTAATTCTACCCCCAAGGGGATACAAGTCAATTTTAAACCGATCGGGCTGAGAATTTGCATGCATAAAGCTACTATGACGTAGACATTCCATAGAAAGGATCAAAATTCCACGCGGATGAAGTCGCGGGCTCAGCTAGTTTACCCATATATATCGTGTAACGCTACTGACGTCTGACGCTTAGCACCGAACGTCCGTATAGAAGCTTCGCTTCAAAATTAAATGATATTTAAATAAATTATGATCTATATTCCCTACTTAATATCTCCTATTGGTTTGCAATTTTTCAACAATAACAAATTAATAATTGGATAAAAAAACGATAATTAGTTATATTAAGACAATCAAAAACCGTTCCTACCGCATTATGAAGCCGGATTACGCACGAAATTGTACAACTACGCGCGATAGGCTTTGAAACGAATCATATTTAGGGAACGCAGACTCGATTTAGTAATTAATTTTACCGTACGAAGTGCTCTAAATGCACTAGAAACTATAATCCTCATTAAAACGGCAAATAGTTGACTATTCACTTTGCCATGAAATATAATTTTGGCTTCTAAACGCGAAATATAATTATGTGTTTCGTCGAATCCGCTGCGAGCCGTCGACGCAAATGCACCGTTTCAATAATATCATCATCTTTCCTGCGCCCGTACATTATGTGGTATGACTTATTCAAATGCCATCTAAAAGTACATTAGGATCCTTACACAACTAACGCCAAGTTAAAACCTATTGTACCTATAAACAAAGCGGAATTGCAAAGCGAATTCAATAAAGGAACACGATACATAACACAGATGTAATGCATTTCGCCGACGACGATCCTCCCCGAATAAAATTATACGATGCGATCATTTTCATTTGCTTCCCGACCGGTCAATTTTTCGCATAACGCACCACTCAATGAAAATACAAATTAATCTGCTCATTTTTTCACATACAATTTGCATCATTGAGCCCAAATATCCAGGCGGTGCATTTCATGATGCGAAATCCCATGTCACAGTGATAGTTATGGATTACTTTTTGTCTGAATGGAATTAATTCATCATCATAAAAATTAATTTGTTTATTATATCGGGCTGCGCGTCGAGATAATCCCCTACAGGTCCGGTATCGCTTTGTTGACGCGTGATTTTATGCGAGTGCGATGAAGGTGAGGTATAAAATCCGAAATCAATGTATGAGAGTATAGAAACAAGAGTTCGGGCGAGGGCTGTGTCGACGCGATATCCAACACGGGTTCGGATTAAGCGACGTCAAATCCGGGATTAAGCGAGCCCGGGATAAAACGGAGCCCGGGATCGGCTCGGGCTCGGGTCAGCGGGATTTCGCCGGGCAATAAAAGTGTCTGCAGCCGATTTAGACTGAGCCCGCCGGCAATTCGGCGCGGCTACCAATTGCTAGGTAATTTCGGCGTGCGAGCGCGATCTGTCCGCACAAAGCCGTTCTAATGCCCGCCAATGGGATTAGCCGAGTGTCGTGCGGCCTTTACAATTTATTGGATGTAATCAGACGACTGAATTAAGACATAGTTCCTTGATGTGGCCTAACAGCATCGCGTTGAGCTTATTTAGCCGGTATTAACGGAATTCACGAGGCAATATACATACATTTTGTCAAAACAGTAATAACTATAAGTGTAAACAATGTTGATAATGTCTCTACAATGAATGCAGTGTAGAGTTCTTATTTCTAAGAGTGATTAAATCTCGCTTCAATCACGACAGTCGTCTAATCGTAGAATAATTGCAAGCACAGGTTATGGGGTTTTTGAGTGATCTGAGTGTAACACAGAATAAGTTAGCTCTATCTCTGTCTCTATCATGCCTTGCACTCGGCGCGTACACCGGCCCAATCAAAACTTTTTCTAAACTAAACCCCGCTCGTTTGCAATGACCGCCGTTCAGCTAGGGGCCCCTCGATAATCCGGATTGGAGATTCATTAGGGCGAGATTATACTCTATTGAAATCTGGCTTAAGCGGAGCACAACGAAACCGATCGCGAACGAGTTGATAGCGTAACGAGACCGACTTTTTATAGAATATTAATATCTAATCATACATTTATTTTATACTAGCTGAGCCCGCGACTTCGTCCGCGTGGAATTTAATTGACAAAGTTTCATACAATCTTTCATCCCCTATTTTATCCCCTTGGGTGTAGAATTAATCAAAATCCTTTCTTAGCGGATGCCTACGTCATAACATCTACCTGCATGCCAAATTTCAGCCCGATCCGTCCAGTGGTTTGGGCTGTGCGTTGATAGATCACTATGTCAGTCAGTGAGTCAGTCAGTGAGTCAGTCAGTCAGTCACCTTTGAGTTATATATATTTACATACCAAATTCGGCGATGTTAAGCAGTTACCGTAGCCTATAGATTATTGCATTACCAAAGACACTGCTCGCATGTTGCACAACTGAAGGGGAGTGAGACAGCCAGAGAAGAAAGGATAGCGGGTTGGGCGTCCAGCTTCTTCTCTCATCGTTCGAAATGCAGCTATGAGAGACAGTTGTACCACCCGGTCGTACCAACCAGTATATGACCTATAGTCACTTGGCTACAACCTGTCTCTGTCCTCTCTAGGTGACTTAGTTTTCGCAACCGCAGTATTGTCATCTGACCTCGGCCTCAACTCTCTTAACCGGTAGCATCCGTCAGTTTGACAGTTTTCCCGAAGAAATACTGTCAAAACTGGCGTATTCAGATACGCGATACGTCAGTTTCGACGTATTGTGAGTCGAGTGAGAGTTGAGCGAGATGCCGGCTGACTTACAACTCTACGGGCCGTATTAATAAATCGATTTCAAAACTGAGTGCGATCTGAGGTACGCTTTTGACATCTCATTTTGTACTCGAGTTACACTTCCAAAATCGCTCTCAGAATTCAGATCGATTTATATGGGTCTACCTTATCTGTAATTTGAATAAACCGCGCACCACTGACACCTATAGCATTTTATCGCATGCATTTGTCCTGATAACATCTTCATCTTTATTATCGTACCCATAATTCGTCTCCCATAGAAACCGTTTGATTGCCGCCGACAGGAAATTCGCAACACACGAAAATACTGTAATGAATCATCGGCTTGTTTGTGTTACCACGGAATAGGGAATCACTAGAATGGACGTATCGTCCGCCCGCAATGAGCTTCGAAATAAAATTACTTTGTATTTATTATGTCAGTGAATCCGATTTGTGCGGATGGCGTCAATGAAATCTTTCCAACTTCGCCCATAAATGTTGTGAATTAAAATGCTGAATTTCAGGTAACAACACACATCGCGCTTTAGTCGCTGTCTCTTAAAGAGTGCATGTACTACTTAAACTTACAAATCCTTCAACTTACAAAACCTTAGAAATCTGAAGTCCGTTCTATTTCATTTTGTTTTCTGTAGCTCACATTACACTAATCAATTTGTATTCCTCACGTAGTATAGGAAACCCACGTTTGTATCATAAAGGCACCTTGGAGCATTAACATTATTGGATAAGTCGTACGCAGAGACATCAAAAGACACAGCGGCGGTACGGCAAGCAAACAAAAATGAAACATTTCGGCTTGAAAAGATTTCTCGTAATTAGGTACAGTCATACGTCACGTATTTGACTTGATATCTAGGAAATAAATATTTGTGTATTATTAATCGCAAATATTCTTATTACTTAATGTATTGCTATAGGAATGATCAGAATATCTTTTTACAGTGACCGAGAATGATTCTTTATTTGTTAAAGATTGGGCTAATATTCTTTTCTAAAATGAACTTCTTAACTTACGGACGGCGAGAGATAATGCTATAATTCGACACTTTATCACATCCTCTATTAATTTAATATAAAAAACGATATTAACCTGTATATTATCGTAACCCCGTGCCATGATCCGGTCATCCAACCGGCGGCTGGTGATAAACCAGTAACAACATGGAAACGTACTAACAAAAACTCCACACTTAATCGTACTAGGGACTTATCTCTTTGTAGTCCACGCGGGATTATTCGCCAGTCCCGGCTTTATCCTGGAATAAAATATTTATATCCAAAATAACGAGGTAAGGCCGGACAAACACGCCCGGGATTGCCGCTCGCCGATAATATTAAAAAGTATTAGGTGAACTTTGTCAACAAAATGTGGCATTAAAAATAAACGGATGCTGTATTCCATTTTCAAAATTTCCGATTCATAAATGCATTTTTATTGTTTTTAGGTCAGTCAAACCATAGATTGTATAGTTTTTTGTAATAAAAAAGAAAATTAAGATTAAAAGTTGGTGCAGAAATAGTGCGGGTATGAAAATGACGTTCGAAAAAAATTATAGATATATTTTTTTTATATTCAAGCGATAAATGCCATGAATAAATACGTCCTCTTTGTAAACGGAATGCCAATCCAATAATCCTTTCCTTTAGAGAACTCCCCTCTTAAAGGATTAAAACATAATCGTGAGCAGTGCACACACTCGTGAACTAACCCACACACGCACATAAAGAAAAAAATATTTAAAATGAAATTTCGTAATAAATTACGACTCTACCGCTTTAAAATTTAAGTATATTTTGCCACACAGACAACATATACCACAATGCACTACTCTTAAGAAGTAAAACACTAATGTAGAAACATTCGTCAACCCTCGAACCCCTACGGTAGGTCGCGGTTTTGCCCTGCAAGGTTCATTGACTACCGTAAAACCCCCACTAACCGCTGTCGTCTAAAAACGACTCTATTGTTATAGATTCTGGGTATACTTTACAACGGCATAGCTAATCCAACTGCGAGCTAGAGATAAGCCGCCGGATTAGTTCGACGAAACGTAAAAAAAGAATAAAAAAAACCTCGGCCCTGATTGAGAATTCTTTAATGTATAGGGTTTGACAACCCTAGCGTGTGAGCATGTATGGATAAAAGATAAGCTGGGGCTATAAATACATAACAAAATAATCTGTTTGGGTAGAAATGTGTGTTTTATTCCAGTACACCATCAAAAGCGAAAGTCATCGAAAAAAAAAGTTAATAAAAACAAAATAACGAATTTTTTCTCACTTATCATCGAACTACTTAGAATATAGTCTCTTTCACTACATTAAATCAAAATCTGATCGAATATATGAAATTGTAGATATTTATTTAACATTATGAAAAAGTAAACATAATAATTAATTTTAAACAGAATTAAACCCTGTATAAGCATCACTTATACACGTGAGTCATGTGAGCTGTATGGTAAATAAAAAAGTTATTGTAAAAAGGACCGCGGCGAGAAAATCCTGAAAAAGGCCCGCACGTGGCAATCCCGGATACCGGGATTTAGCCTATCCCACCTTACCTTAATCCCGCGCTCCGCAAAAATATACCAACACCTATATGCCTCCATATTTTGATTAACGATTATGTCAGAAATAAAATTAAAATAAGTATTTATTATTACTGCTTCATTAGTCAACAATTTTAAAGTTGCTTGTATATTTTACAATTTAATTATTATAGTACATTGTTACATGAGTGGTGAAAGTTACTTATGTTGTCCCGAGACGGGGTTTGGCGCCCGAGCGTAGCGAGGGCGCTAATAGTTCGAGGGACAAAATAAGTCTTTCACCCGAGGTAAACACTGTGCTTTTCATTACGAATACAAGGAAAATAAAAATAAAAACAGGAGTTGGCTAAAGAAATAATACAAGGAAGTATAAACAATACTCTACAACTCGAAAAAAAAAAACGGATTGCCGCCTATTTTGTTTTTTTTTCGTTGGCCGGCCAACTTCATTATTTAGCCATTATTTTTCATTTTCATCTTTAAATATTTTGCCCAAATCTATGTTATTTTAAAGAAATTGTTGAAACTAATATATAATTAAGTCATTTAAAAAAAAATATTCTTGAATTAATACTTAACTTTATGTTATTTCAACTTTACATTGTGCTGTATTTGAGTGACTGTAGAAAAAGTTTGAACATGGTTCCATAGAAATGTGAAAATGGAACTAGTTTTTTTTTATAATTTGACAGCTGCCAGTTGAAAGCGAAACTCCCGGGCCTGAAAAGTATTACTTTCAACCCGCTTCTCAGGCAAGTTCAGACCTACTTTCAGAGTATGAGTAATGAAAAATTCTTTGTATTACTTAGTAAGTAGAAAAGTATCCGATAAATGGCAATAATGCCTTATTTAAACGGCAAAGTAAGTATAGCTGTGATGATCTCCAAAACGGCTGAACGCATAAAGATGATGTGAATTCAGATTCATTAGCCCAAGTTTAATTATAATCTGTGAGTTAAGTATATTTTCTCTTGTTGACTTTATAAAATTGAAGATAATTTTATTTGTTTTAATATTCATACTTAACGGAAGTACCAACACAATTATAGATCGCAGGAAGCTTGTTGTGTGTTGGAACAAACACACTTTCTTGTAGGCTATTTATTCATTTGCTTCTTTACAATGTAACGCCTTCATTTCACATTCTTTTAAATTCCAAAGTGGCTAACGTCGTACTGAGCGACAACATATTACGAGCGGGCATCACTTGGCGTGGTCCGTCGGGGATAATCCCATCTTGCATCCCACTCACGCCCGCAGGTGTCCCGCGCAAATCCTCGCTACGTCCCACTCTAATCCCTTATTTGAATCTTATCAGATCTCAGGAGATACACCGGTAGTGGTCGGTGTATGTGTAGCTGCGGGTTTATCTCCTAGGGCTGTCACCTGATAAGTGGAATTATTTTCAAAATAGTTTATAAGTAATTCAACATTTTACTAAATACGTCGGTACACTTTGATCCCTAATTCACAAGCCACATATGATTGGGTTCAATCATATAGTGTGTAGGTATTGTCCTCAAAATCATTAACTGTTAATGATGTTCATTGACTCATAATAATACCACTTGCAATTCATATTGGGGTAGTATTTGTTTTTACGCTAAACACTGAAATGCTACTCAAATTGTTAAGTCCCACTTAATTGTTTAAGACGCCCTTATCTGAGATATCTTGTCTCATGTAGGGCGCGTAAAAATTATGGACCTCAAATTTATACCTTGTTCGATTCTTAGGCGGTTAGAAAAGTAGGTAAGTAGTGATTTTATAAAACTGACACCCCTAACCAACGAACATGCATTAAAGGTACGTCCACACGGAATCCGCGATTAATGGGCTTTGGATGTACGATTGAAGCCAAATTTATGTATGTGCGGCGCGTCACCGGATTACCAGGACATCAGAGTAGAGATGTAGCTTTAATCTCTGTATCAAAATCATTATGAGTGAATTTAATAATATAAGCCAGACATCCTGTATAGCTATGTACTCCTGGTACTGGTAGACATAAACACGTATTGTGAGTTGCAGAGGACAAAAACCACTTTCCATCACTATAAACACAGATGTAGATTAACATAGATAACGCAAATGTATGTACTTAGCTTGTCCGAAAACCCCGACCAAGCGTCGAGGTTGGTCGCCGATAACTTACAGTCCTCGCGACTACAGATATAAAAATATGATTATGAGCGTAATTATCACTCGAGGGAATCGTAGCCGCCGCAGGGGCATCGGCGGCATCGGTGTCTTTGAAGCGGTTTGGATTTCCCGTCACTAATGACGTCACAGTAGGTGTTAAAAATTCGGCACGCTTGGTTTCAATACAAATCGTGATACTTGCGTTATCTATATCTGTGACTATAAATAAATACCAAAACCACCCCAAAACCCGCCGCCCATAAAACACATCGCTCGATATTTTACTTCCAGTTAGAATTAAAGGTTCTTGCGAGTGTAATAAGATAATATTACTAACCCTTTGTAGGGATTAAGATTTTGTTAAGGGCGCGGTGCGTAAGCCCATCCAGACGGGTCCCCGCGATTAGGGCGAGCCCTTTGCCGTTCACTTCTATGGGTTTTTATGATGCTTTAAACAATGAGAGGCTACGTATTTAGATTTACTGACTCTAATGAAATTGTTGTCGCAGATTATAAGGTTATCTACGTTTGATAGGTAGGATCAATAGTCTAGTGATTAGAGCTGCTGTTCTCGTAACTGAGCAGTTCCGGGTTCAATCCCCATCCAAAGTCAAAGTCAAATCGTTTGTTTAACCCTTCGGAGGCACTTACAAATTGGCATTTTAACATATTTTCCATAAATCTGGAAATTCAACCGGCTTATCATTTTATATATTTTTTAACAGTCATCCTGGCTGTAATTTTGAGCCCATTTCTAGCACAAAAAAATTGCATAGTTGGACGGGCTTACGCGATAAATTGATGATAATATTATGTGGCAACCCTATTCATCTAAAAAAATACGAGTAACGATATTTTGAGATGGACTTAATACACTTCTGTTCTCTCAGTTTATTGGGTCGAAAGGTCACAGGTTCGATTCACGTGAAAAGATGTTTGAAGTTCCGAAATGGCAGTCTTAACATTTACCCTTGTAAGTGGATTCTTAGATGATCCCGTCTATAATATGGTGACGACCATGACTGCTGTAGTTTTAGGACAAATAAGGTAGAACAAACTACATTATTTTGTCTACTATACTAAACAAAAATGATGTCCAATTATGTACTAAGATAAGCGTCTGTCAATTCAAGAAAGTAGGAATAGGTATACCTTATAAGTTTAGAAGTAATCCGAACGTAGGTTAAATATAGTGGCACCGACTCCAAATGAAAGAAATTATAAGGTCCCTAGGTATTTCTAGCTTTTTAGTGTATACCAAAATAACCTGTATACGTCACTACGTATACAGGTCATTTTTTAAATCGGTTTATTTTTTTACTAAAATATTTTTCGTCAATGATTTTTAGTGGTAAACTATTGAATTCTTGGTGACCATAAATCGTCTAAGTATATCTCTCAAACTATTGGGCCGATTTTGATAAAAATTATGTGGGACCACCAGCAGAATATACCTTTTTAAACAAATGACGGAGTAATCGATGATCTATACAAATAAATAAAATTGGAGTGTCTGTTTGTAATATCAAAATAACATATTTTCACTAAGTGCATATGAAAGTACGTACGACGACACCTATAGCAAAAACGCAATTTTAAACATTTTTGTCTGTCTGTCTGTCTGTGTGTTTGTTCCGGGTAATCTCCGAAACGGCTGGACCGATTTTGACGGGACTTTCACTGGTCGATAGCTGTCGCGCGGGCACAAAATGCGGGAACGGGCTTTTTTGTTAAGTTAAATTCCACGCGGACGAAGTCACGGGCTCAGCTCGTCATACATAAAAATAAACATACAGACGTTCGTCTATAGTACCTCCTCCTTTTTAAGAAGTTGGTTATAAAACATGCACTTCCACACACATAAAATACATCACTACGTCAATGCATTGCCATAACATATCTCGTGCAACAAAATAGGTATAAGACCGTCCCGAGCGCCGTCCATCCGGCCACAAGTCTCTGTGTAAGCCTAATCTTGACAAATGGTCCGGATCATCCGTTACCGCTGCCTACACCGCGGTTATTTGTCCGCGGCCGAGCCGCTCGGCCGACCGCCACCATTTTTTATCGATTGATCAGAAGGCCCAGCTGATTGCCTCTCTCTGTTGTTGCCGACGGATTAATTCACACATACAAAACATACCGATGCGTGCGTAGCTTTAAAACCAAATTAAAGTCGGACACAAAAGAATAATCATGAAGGATTTGCATTATGGCACGCACACATCGATGTGTAATGTAATGTGTGTACGACTAATGTAATCTCGAATCATTGATCGTTCGATTTTTGAATTGAATGCGACGAGCGAATTACAACTTTATTCCTTTGGGATGTTAATGCGGGTTTTAGATAGATAAGACGGTTTATTGATAAAAGTTAGCTAATGCCTAAAATTGAGTCTACAACTATTTTTTAAGTCAACCATAAGACTATAAATAAATTTATTAACTATCAAATTGAACATTAAAAAAACCCCCGATGTGACGACATTTAAACTACAAATAGCTGATAATTTTGGGCTGAACCGTCATGAAACACGCTAAGAACATTCACTAACAGAATATATTTCTAACAAAAAATAAAACAAGATTAAAATCGGTTCATCAGCTTGGGCGCTACGATGCCACAAACAGACACACATGTTAAACTTACAATACCCCTCTTTTGTCGTCGAGGTTTAAAAATACTCTCAATCCTTTCTGTAACTACTACGTCCAAATTTTGAGAGCTACTCGACCGGCAATGGCCACCTACCCCCTTAAGCACCATAAGTACCACTTAAGTACTACAACGTTTTAAGGTGAAGGCGCCTGTCTAGCCCGCGAAAATTCAAAATTATCGAGTATTTTTATAGTTTATCCAAAATCTGAAAATATTTAAGACAACATTTTGTGATTTGCGACAAACACAGTATGCAGTGCGTTTATTAATACATTTATTTTACTCTAAATATTATCACGGTGGATATGATACTAGTTAATCACTAAATATACAAAAATTGCCAGATTATCTGGATAGCTGTCGTTCTTGAAATGTTGCAGAGTAAGTTGGATAGATTAATAAATGCACTGCACACAGTCTTTGTCGCGAATTACAAAATGTGCCTTTTATTATTGTCAGATGTTGATAAAATTCTACAAAACCTCAAAAAATTTGAACTTCGCGGGCTAGATGGGCGCTTTAGCCTTAAACAAAAAAACATCATCTCATTTCCACATTCGCTACGATGGAATCAGGCCCGTGCGACGCGTTTGTGTGCGTTAAGCCGAGTGCATTGCCTCAAATTGGGCTGAAGTACAGGAGATTATCTCGAGATGATTGATGGAGATGCCCCCTCCCTCCGCCCCGTCGATACCCACCCGCGATGGCCCGCGCAGGCATAAAGTTACCAGCCGGTTGCATTAATTCGATTGAGCAATGTAATCCAATGTGTAATTAGGTAAAAGTTAATCGTAACATGTGTTTGGATTCTAATAGATAGGTAGGTACATATAATTTTAATATGTAAAGATTAAAACTAGACAAATGCGTCAATAGCATTGTCCTAAACTAGCAACGCTGGTGATGAGTATATGCCAATGTTAGGCAAATAGTGACTTTAACTAAAAGTAGTATTTGCCAAATTTATCCCGCATCGGAATCGACCTTGCTACTATAGCAATAGGTAACTTTATCTCAAATTACAATGGGTGCTCCAAACCGCAAGGCGTGACTTACAAAAACATATGAACGCTTTATCCGTAAAAGGCAGACAATTAATATTTATGTTAAATATTCTATAATACGGAATTCACAGTGTTTAAATGTCATTTCTAATTCTTATAATGCGCTTACCAACGTCTTGGTTTTGAAAATAATAAAATAAACCGGATACTGCCGGCGAAATCTGGTCTAAACCGCTCCGAACTAGTATTCACTGGAAAATCCTAGTCGCTAACAAAGACCTGGGTAGTGAGGAGCCCCGACACGAGCTAAGTAAGGCACACATACACATATAGAAGCTCTTGATCCGGATCAGCCGGGATTAGGTGGCAGCGGCTGCCCACCGTCCGGGGATACATCTCCCACCGGATTACCGGAATCCGGATTTCGTTGAATAACTCGGTAGCGAGTTATAACGTATTTTATATATTTATAATGGTGTTTGCGCCGTTACTTTGATGATTAACTTATTGTTTGATATATATACCCTACTTCGTTGCATATTGACAAATCAGAATAAAGTAAGACAATATTTTTAGAGGCGATTCTAACATAATTTACTTAAACAATCATTTCACGGCATGTAAGTAACTTTTATAATGGAACTTTCATGGCGGTATTATTCAGGTATATCCACAGACTTTTATACTTTTACACAGACTATTATAACTATGTTGGCGTATCTACGTTACTTTTTTCAGATTTTGTCACTACAAAATAATTACATCTTAAAAAAAAACAGAATTAAAGAATTTGATTTTAAAATAGGAAAACGTTTATGTTAAATGTAAACAGTCTCTTTACCCAACTTTATATAAGGGTAGGTAGCCTATTAAAACTTCTAGCAAGTGTCACAGTGAAAATATATAATGTGCCCGTGTAGAACAATCAATAATATAATTGTAGGGTATGAGCACACGCGTACGCGGATCAGTCCTAAGCCGGATTATTCGACCGTCGGATCTGAGGTACCACGCCAGGTCGACGATATTATGGATATCGATTATGGAAAATGTTTAGAATTATGAGTGTGGTTACCTCAAAATTCCTATTTTAAATGGTTGTATGGGTATACCCAGGCTATAGTCTGGACACGTCTTTATGGAAATGTTGTTATAGGAACGCAAAATTTCCATCTGTAATTATTAATTCATCCTTTATTGATTGGAATCATTGACTTAATACACTCCTTATAAAGTTAACCTGTGAAGTAACCACATAGCAAATTAATATTAGTTTTATAAAAATGATTGCAAAACAATAAAAAATATAGCAATGATTTAAATTATTGCGTCATTCCGAGATATCAGTGTGATATCACGTCTTTTTTTATTTACGGATTGTATGCTCATATGACATTTAACATTAAAATTAGGTTTATCTACGTTACGGTAAGTAAATGCTACTCACCCTCTGTTTTTAAAAATAACACAATAATGTAGACCGGTACCTACGGGAGTGGAACACTAGCAAATCGATAACACACACACACACTTTAGTCGGGGATCACGCGCTCATCCGGATCATCCGGGACCGGATCAGCTCGTGTCGCCCGGAGATAAAGCCGCGCTACCCTCGCGTGTGTAACGGCCTTGCGATGCGTGTGACAATGCGTCACTCGTGACATAGCATTCCAATTTCATATTTTGAAATTTTTGTCTTTATTTTTTTTTACTTTTTGGTGATACTGTTTACTTTAGTTTATAGGGTTGTAGTACCTGTAGTTACTGTTCTTAAGGTGAAGGCGCCTGTCTAGCCCGCGAAATTCAAAATTTTTGAATATTTTTGTAGTTTATCCAAAATTTGAAAACATTTTGTGATTTGCGACAAACACCGTATGCAGTGCGTTTATTAATACATTTATTTTACTCTAAATATTATTACGGTGGATATGATACTAGTAAATCACTAAATATACAAAAATTGCCAGATTATCTGGATAGCTGTCGTTCTTGAAATGTTTTAGAGTAAGTTGGATATATTAATAAATGCACTGCACACAGTATTTGTCGCGAATTACAAAATGTGCCTTTTATTATCGTCAGATTTTGAAAAAATTCTAAAGAACCTCAAAAAATTTGAACTTCGCGGGCTAGATGGGCGCTTTAGCCTTAAAACTAGGTTCGGAACATGGTTACTGATTATAAGAAAATTGTTGCAAATACTAACGTAAGTGTAGATACAATCTATTGTATTTGGAATAAAAGATAGCCGTATTAGCCGTATTGATAATAATTGGGCTATCACAAAAATAAATCAAATATCAATGAAAACTATAACGGAAGTGACGCTCGTTCATTCAATAATCTGATCTCCAAAAACTGCGTATTTATCAATAAGTTCTAAAAATAAATATTGATTCAAGATAATACCAAAAAGATACGTGCGGCTAACAGCGATATCCAAATATTATTACTTAATAGCCGATATACCGCGATAAAAGTATCCATAATACTACATTTGCATTTAGATTTCAGAAAAAATACCGTTGATTTTGGCAATAAAGCGCTTAACAACACGTTATGTCTTACATACGAAATAAAAGATTATAAATACAGTGTAATAAAAAATATAAATCGGCTTATCTATATAAAACTGGCTTATTCGTATAAAGTAGCGTTAGCATTATCAATTTTAATATTTAATTAAATATTTTCCGGTATAGGTGCCGTCACCGTTTTATATCCAAATTATGTTGATTTACGTCTGGAATGATTCAATTTTTCCACTGTTTTTCAAGACAGTAAATGACTTACTTATTTTATTAATAACATTAAGTAATGATTGGCAGTATTTCGAATAGTTATTAATTACGTTACTGTCACAAAAAAAAAACACTTGAAACCTAAAATATATGTATTAATTGAATTTTCAATTAATACATATATTTTAGGTTTTCATTTGAAAACTACCTCAGGTTTTATGTCTGACCGTACACAGGTACGGTTTGACAAAAAGATATATCTTCAACGTCGGGCGTAATCCGTCGGCCATTGTGCAATCGCTAATCGGCACGGATCGGCGCGCGGGCCGATTCGATATTAATAATGATTTATAACGGCCGATTAGACGCAATAGGCATTAACTCACCGGCCGATTGGCGGGACATGCAACGAAGCTACTTAAAAATAATCCCCACTACCATAGGATTGTCTTCTTACTTATGCAACTTTAAAAAAAAACAGATAAATAAAAAAAATGGTTATTGGGTACCGACTTCAAAAAAATAATGATGACGATATTCTTTTCATAGAACTCGAGCTGCAATCAAAATAGGTGCCGCAAAATTAATTTATCCGCCCATTGTATTTTTATTGGTTTAATTTATTTTTTACTATGTAACCTTAGAGTACTGAACTCCTTTCCAAATAAAATATAATTTATATTCACAATACGGTGAGTTTTACAACAGTAGAGTGGTAGTTAACTCTATTGCCAATATATATAAAAAAAAACATTAAGGTGTAGAACACACTGATACTGAGCATACATTCACGTTGCGTATGCACTTGGGCTTATGGTTTGAGCTCGGAGCAGACAGGATGTCTCGGATTAGATTTAAGGGGTATAAGAACTGGAAAGAGAGAGAGTAACAAAATTGTGTTAGTTAGACAAAGATGGGGGACGGGAGATTTAGAGATTATGATTCATAAAGAGAGGAGACTGAATAGAAAATTATTACGTAGGGTATAATCGTGGGGGAGATTAGTCCGCTCTATGGGAAGTAGATTGAAGAGTCGTTTTTGATATCACTACCGTCTAGCTAGAATCAAACTGGTCGTGAAATTAGTTGGCGGATTTAGGGGTCGTGTTCATTAGATACACTCGTAGAAGACAGGGACATATATCACGGAATGTTGTAGTAAATTTTTGTTGTTATTCGCGTTATAACATTGTTATATACAAGGTTTAAACTAATACCGTGGATTTTCATGAATTATGCTCAAATACTTCGGCATTTTTAAATTGTTTTTATTTTTATTTTAGGCGGGTCGTGTATTATTAAAATAAAACCTTATTTATACCTTGCAGTGTCATCTTACCAGAGAGTTATAAACTATTAGAAGTATGTGCATCTTACAACAGGTTTAAATTTATAACCATAACTACAGACTCGTTTTTCTTATCAGAATTTTCTTTATCTTTTTTATTTAGCTTGTATAATTAATTTAAATATTTTCAGCTCATTATGTTTATTTCACTACATGATCCAGAAATGTTAGGGACTAATAATATGAGATTTACATACATACTGTATGGAACTACAGATCACAGCGTACTGTGAAAGCCACTATGGTGTAAGTGAGTTGTAAGCCAAATGTCCATAAATAAAAGTAGGCTTATTGACGCTAACTAATTATAAAAATAATTAAACACTTTCCAATAAGTATTGCGAATTCACAGTCATATAATAATCATAGACTCAATTCTAATACGCGCGTATGCTTTAACGACGTTCAACGTTATTGGAAAATCAATTATGGCATCAGATTAACCGGCCAATGTCGAGATGAGCCGGCCGGCGCACAAAGGGGCCGAGCGGATGCTCGTGCCACAGAATTAATGTTTGTTTTAAACGCCTTTTGTAGGCACTGGACTATACTTTCTCTGGTACTTTGAAGCGAGGAATCAATTCAAAGATATGCCCATACAGTCTATTAAAAATATATAAGATATATTTGTAAATACGTCTGATATTCACTTAGCAGTCGGCTGCACATCTCAGGGTATAATTACAGTGTACGCTGAACTCTCTTTGTAATTGACACTTGTGATGAAGAGAGCTCAGTTTATGCTGGACATGTACCCTCATATTTGCAGTCGGCCATCAGATGCTACATCTAAACATAACACCGTCGAATCCAAATTCAAAAATTTCACACCTGTAAGGCAAAACTAGAAGCTTTCAGGTTTGTCAGCTACAATGTTTTGGTAGGCAAATTATTATGAAAATAGTCAAAATATTTAACGAATTTATATCTAAATGTATCCGTCAAAATCGTACGTAAATCCCGAAAATCGTGGTTTTTTTTTTTGGGTCTTTTGACTTTTATCCTTATTACACTATTTGTATTATGGTCTTTATTATCGTTACGCGTTATTAGGTTTATACACTGATTTAGGAGTATCTTCTCTGCGAATGGATACAGAGATCTTGGATATTATATTCACGTCGATGATAAACAACTGACCTCCACTAACTCCTTAGGGTGACCGTCGACTTGAGCAGGTTGACTGGACTAGCTGACTCGCTCGGTTCGACCAATAGGATCGCTTCATTTTAATGAGGTAACGAAAATGAAGCGCTCCTAGTGGTCGAAGTGAGCAAGCTAGCTAGCCCAGCCAGCCTGCCCGGTTCAGTCGACAGTCACCCTTAATACCTATCGATATGATAAGCTGTAGATTGAAAGAGACCTACGAGATATAAGAGATAATGGTCCTATTGCTTGCTGGGTCGTGTCGATAGTGGGAATGGCCCCATCTCAAGATCCAAAGGTCGCGGCTTATTATCCCGATAGCAGGCGTGAGCCATTGGGTTTTTACAAATAATACATCATACATATCGCCAGCCATGAGCAGTGATAGCCGATTGGTTAAGCTCGCGTCTTGCGGGCTACTAGGTCTCGGGTTCAAACCCCGGCTCGAACCTCTGGATTTTTCGTAATCTATGTGCGAATCATAATTTCTATATGATTATCACTTGCTTACGGTGAAGGAAAAACATCGTGATGAAACCTGCATGTCTTAGAAGATTTAACCAATTTTCGAAAGACATGTGAAAACCGCCAACCCTCACCTGGCCAGCGTGGTGGATTATGGCCTGAATCCCCCTCGTGTTAAGGGGAGGCCCGTGCCCAGGAGTGGGACGTCAAAAGGGCTAAAATTATTAAAATTATTATATCGCCAGACTATCAGACCGCCTGCAAGGTCCCTAACTAAGCACGCTTGGACTATGTTTTGAACAATAAAGTGAGGAGATTCCCAATGAGGCCCATACCGGGGAAAAATTTCGATAAGGTCATTAAGGAACTTAGCCTTGGTGTGAATCGAACTCGGCACAGTGAGCCCAACAGTTTACGCTCGCACAACTGGACCAAGCTGCCGTCAGGAGTTGTCGACGGCCAACGAGAAGCGATATGAAAATGAATTGATTATTCTATGAAATTAGTTGTTGACAACGTTTCAGCTTCATTTATTTTTAGTCAACAATTACGCTAAATGAACAGTGAATTTATAAAAATCCCTCCGAACGTTGGCGAGCCATTCTGTGACCGACCTAAACTAGAACATTTTCACAATTTCCTATCGCTTCTACTTGACCGTACGAAGCATTTTATTTCGTATAGGTCCTTCCTGCTCCGTCGAATATTTTATTAAGATCTTATTTTAATAATACACAATATTTTGCATTACGCCTTTGTAACATCCACAGAACAAAACCGCAAAAAAAATCTGTTGTGCTAAATATTTTCAGTTGGTTGGTAAGTGGTAAGTGATTAATAAAAGTCGGCCCTTAGAAAGAAACCCATCCGATTTTTTTATCACAATTTAGGTCATAGTTATGTATCATTTACCTACCAAGGTGTATTATTAATATAAGGCTTTACATAGAGTATGCTGCACTCACCAGTAATACCTTTGTTGAGTAGGTTGTTAAAGGCCTCCTTCTTAGGGGAGAGGTGTGGCGTGTGCTGCGCCCTCTCGTGGTGGACCGGGGCGGAGGGCGGCCGCGGCACCGCCCGCTCCTCCGGCGACCGCCGCGGCGGCGTCTTGCTGCGTCGTAGCTCCGATGATAGAGTCTGAAACAAAATTATAGAGTGGTTAACTTTCTTCCAACTCCTATACTTTTCTTTCTTTCTATGAAATTACTGCCGGTTTCAAGACAGTTTTGACTTTTTCCCGAGACTCGTCGTGGTTTTTGACCGACAACCCACAACGCAATGGTGAGTTCGACGCCATTGTCGATTCTGACTTATAGTAGTAACAGAAGTGAGAGTGTGTGAAGAACCTAGTTCAATAAAAAGTCTTGAACGAAAGATATTGATAATGATGCTTAAGCGTGTGCAACATTAATGATGACTCTACAATAAAAAAATACCACGGACAATTTGTGCTCAAGTAACCCAAGTCAGTAAAATTAACCAAAAAAAATACTCTTGCCTTCAATCAAAACGTATATCTAAAAATGTGATAAAATGGTTTAAATTGTAAAAACAAGGGTTTTAGAAGTACCTGAGTACCTGTACAATAGATTTTAACCCTAGCTGACATATCTCATACTTGGGACATGTAAAGCAATGGATATTATAACGCTAATTAAATCGTTAAGTAAATCTTATCTAATCTGAATAAAAGCGTATTATCTACTCTATACACATAACGATTCAAAGATTTATACTAGGTATCTGAAGATTAAGCACTAATCTTTAAATCTGTAAAATTAATCGTTCATCATGTGACTGCAAACGGATGTGACAACATAACACAATATGTCGTAACATTTTTATATCTTGCCAAATAATTTGAAGCCAAAAGAACTCCTCAGTATTAAAATTTATTTTTACATTACATATTGTTAAAATTTATTTTAACTTTTCACATTACAACTGTTAGCGTAGGAAATCTTTAGCTGTGAACGGCTTACAAAAAATATATAATATATTGTTGCACTGTGGTGTAACTTTACACAGTAACCCTACCACAAGTTTGCTTTCGATAGGTGTCGCTAGTCACTACCATCTACGTAAATCATTTGGATGGCAGGTTGTTGGTTCCTTGAATGGCCGTAAGAGGCGCTGATATTTTGTCACACAAACATTTTACGCAGACGCTAGAGACTAGCGAGCGTAAAACACGCGAAAAACTCATGCTTAACCTATCCGATCTCATTATTGTACACAGACATGACATAAAGATACTCATAAACCCATTATACAAGTCTTTCTTAGCAAATCATTCCCACTCATATAATTATAATATTTATTAATTAATTACATATTCAGCGTACGCGCAATTAATTTAACGGTACGGATAATTTCGAAACAAACACATGAGCTAATCCATTCGTTTATGGTTCACCGTCTAGACGAAAGCCCATACCTGCCATAAAGGTCGAATGATAATGAATAATTCTACAATTTGCACTGGTACACTTGCATGCATTGATGCACTGGCGTATGCGGAGGGTGTCCCGCGCACGCAGACGTGCGGCAAATGTGAAGGGGCCTCGACAAAATAAATGGAACCGTTGCTTTACATTATATTGCATAACTGTATTTTACACTGAAAAGCTGCGTCGCTATATAAAACCTACCCGTTTAAATTGTGACGCTTTCAAAATTGACAACGGTATACCTTTTATAAACAATGCAGTTACGAATATTGGACAGGGTTTTTGTAGACCGCGTCATGTTATGCATTCAAACGTCGTAGAGCAAATAACTGTCATAAAAACCTTGTGAAATCTTAAGCGACAAAGTACTCCTCACCGTGGTCACAGGTGGAGTTACACTGACCAGTTATAAATAGACAAAATTTCGGTGAATACGACGAAAATACGATAATTTTCTACGTCATGATTTTGTTTTGCAAATTCAATCACAAATTTGGCCGTACCTATTTGGTTAGCACTAAACGAGATACGCAAACGAACGCACTCAAAAATAGCCGTGGCGGCTATTTTTACCAAAGTACTAATAAGACAATACAGTCACGACATGAGGTGTCATTTTTATAATTCACAAATATTCGAGATCAATGGACATAGGACATATACGGAGGAGTGTGAGCTCGGTATATGTATATTATTGATGACGAATTCGAAACGATAACTAACTAATCTGGAAATTCCCGTCATAAACGACTCGGCAACAGTGTGTAATCCTACTAATATTATAAACGTGAAAGTTTGTGAGTGTGGATGTATGTATGTATGTTTGTTACTCCTTCACGCAAAAACTACTGAACGGATTTGAATGTAATTTGGAACACAGATAGTTTATAACCGGGATTAACATATAGGATACTTTTTATCCCGATAATCCCGAAATTTTTGTTACGTTAAATACTACGCGGACAAAGTCCGTGGGCACAGCTAGTATTTTCATATAATAAGTATTTGATTGATTTACAAATACCAACGATGTCAATCAGTAGGTACCTATGAATCAATATTAATTAATCCTTTTATTTGCAAAAAAAAACAAGCAGAGGTTGCACTGTAATAATTTGAAACAGGTACCTACTATCCTAGGCATTTTATAGGCTTTCCAAAGTAAACTTCAACCAAATACACAAATCCATTTCAATTCCGAAACGAGTGGTAGTAAACTCAATACAGTAAGACGAATAAAATACACATCTTTATGTATTCTAATCTAAGAAAAGTCGAACCACTTAAGGCGAATCGAGATTCAAATTGGACACTTGGCCATTGCGTCAGTCGATACAAAACGTTCATGAGCCACACTGATTACATTCATTGAATATTGTTGCTGGACGAGGGTTCGACCACATAACGGCAAACTGCCGACGAATGATAGTGTTTTAATAAGGTTAATGATGTGCGAACGCGACATATCTCATCATCTCATAATGTTCGAGATGACACCAAAATATATATTAAGAGGGCAACTAAATGGGGCCGGAGCTTTAATCATATATATTAGAAATTCAACACAAGGTTGAACATGAGAGCGCGCAAAAGTTGTTTACCTACTGAAAAACGTGATTTACTATTAGACTTTTTCTATGAGACATTGGTTGAGGAAATACTTTCAGCGCTTATTGCGACGGTCAGCTGAATTGTCGGCATGATTTAACAATTTTCCTGAAATATCGATGACTGTCCAATATAGACAATTACTGCAAGTAGAGCCTTTTCAGGGAGCTATTATATTTCTGCATTGATGGGCAGTTCGTTAAAATGTATTTTGTTCTATCACTGAAATTGCATGTTCTACAGAGGCTTGACCAATGATCTCATTCGGGCAAGAAGCCCGTGAATAGTCGTTTACCGGCTCAATGAAAACAATATCATTATCAGAGCCTATAAACTCTCCATCCCTACCCATCTTAAGCATTAGAACGTGACAACATGACCACGCAACTCGCCAATCAATCATGTCCTTAAGAAATCACATAAAACAAGCAACATGTTGTCCAACACCCGGCGCAGTCGCCGTCCGTAGAATCGTTGATTCGCGCCACAGATACGTCTAATATCGTATTGGAATTTGTGATGCCGTTTGACCCCTGTTAACCCAGATTACGCTCCTCGGCGCCTGATTCGTCCTCGGCGGAGGTTGATTGTGTTGTGACACAAACTGTAATGTATTACGTGTTAAGTCTTGCTGCAATCACGGCTCGCACGGACCACAATTACAATGGATATGTTCGCCGAACTTTACAATTTATTTGGAGCGGTGTACGGTCTGTACTTTGATGAGCTTTTATTTGTCATTTATAAAGTGGGTGTTCATTAATAAGTGGGTGTGTTGCATGCGGATGACGTCTGTCTTCGAGTAGAATTGCGTCGTAGACACAATCGAGGCCAATTCGGCGGGCACTGAGTCTTATCTAACTTCAATTGTCAGGGTCTAATTTAATGAATATTTACTACTATACTTACATAACAAATATTTTCAACACACATCCATAAAAATTGAATCCTGAACGTAATTATTGTTTATATTCTCACGGTTAATGTTCCATTCATTGTAAAGTAACCCATTATTTGAATAGATAGCAAGCACGGGTTGTAGTTGTTAGTTAATTATTGAAGTTATCTAAATACATATTTGTCAATAAAGATAAATCACTTCCGTAGTCTGATTGTCATGGTAATGTCGACGCCGATACGGGACCATAAAATATAAACTCATTAGTGTATGATCAACTGAAACGTTTCGAGAAAAAGTTGCGATACTTATTTTTTGACTCGACTTCGGCGACAGATTGTGCTTATTTTATGTAAGACTAGCTGAGCCCGCGACTTCGTCCGCGTGGATTTTAACTTAACAAAAAAGCCCGCTCCCGCGTTCTGACCCCGCGCGACATGTTTTTTAATTTAGTTTTTTTGAAAATAAAAGTAGCCTAAGTTACTGCTTATAACATCAGCTATCTACCAGTGAAAGTCCCGTCAAAATCAGTCCAGCTGTTTCGGAGATTACCCGGAACAAACACACAGACAGACAGACAGATACACAGACAGACAAAAAAATATTAAATCGCGTTTTTGTTATAGGTATCGTATGTACTTTCATGTGCATTTAGTGAAAAGGTGTTATTTTGATATTACAAACAGACACTCCAATTTTAATTATTTATATAGAAAAAAATCCACGATATCTCACACACACATACATAATAATGGCAGTGATTTGACATTGCACGTGACGCGGGACCCCGGTGGTTGCTAGTGGCGGAAAGCCGTGGTGTGTGGAAGTCATTCGGGGAGTGTAGGACGATTTAACTACTGGATGCGCGACCTTGCCTTTCTCACGTATACCCTGCTAACCACGCACCAAGAAACAGTACCCTTGGTCTTTGTTATGCTACCTAGTTTAGCATGAAGCGCTGTCACTGTCTTGTTTAATACTTATTAGACAGTGACAGCGCACAATAGTGAACGATAGTCCTCCTCAAGCGAAATTTGGTTGAACGAGTTTTCATACTTTATCGAGTACATCTCGCGTCCTAGGAGCATGCTTATGTCAAACAGTGGACGTCTTCCAGCAATGGCAAATGACGTGGAGCAGCAATGGCAAACCAAACAGACACATGATTTAACATTGAAATACATAATAATAGCAACATGTGATGGAAGCAGCTATGTACATACACATGACAGCTGCACATAAGAGACATTACAGATTACAGGATTGGTAAATATGTAAATCAGAATCGCGACGATTGCTCCGCAAACAGAGCTCAACAGGTTGTCAGCTACTATTTTCATAGATATCCCAGCACCTGATTGTTTTGTTTACATCTCTAATACCTTGCGACTTGCGTGAGTGGTGAGGGTGTGAATAATATTGATTTGAAGAATTTTCCATGACTTATTTGAATATCCTCCCGCCGACGCAAAGACAACATCATGAGGAAACCAAGATCCTTAGATCCAAGGTCTTAGAAAATCCAATAAATTTTCGAAAGACGCCAATCCGTAAAAGGTCAGGATTCCCCTTGTTTTAAGATGAGGCCTGTGCTAAAGGGCTAATAATTATTATTTGTTATTTTAGTAGCCAATATTAAAATAGTTTTACTACTCCAATTGTTAGTTGCCGATTGAAAATATAATTTATCGACAATAATACTTAAGTTTCATCTTTTAGATATAGGATCGCCCACTTAGGATATTCTCTCAGAGCAATAAAGTCTTCTTCTTGCAAAAAGTATGGTATAAATAACCCGATTGTATAGATTACAGTCCCCAACTCCGCTCGCTTACGGGAGCGTGCAAATCGCTTACATCGCGCCGCTCAGTAGGTAAATAAGCACAAACAGCGAGCGAATCGTTCCTTCGCTCGCTCGCTCAATTTACAGGTTACATAAAGCACGTTAATCATCACACACGTAACCCCAATCCTCAGAATACGGAGGCACTACACACCAACCAACAGCGTAACATCTGATAATAACATTTGTTCTGGTATTACGCTCGTTGTCTATAAACCAGGCCCTGATTAATTTATGCCAGTCTATTTGTACAAGATAGCGTTTAGAAATGTCTTATTTGTATATCATGTGAGCTTATCTTTTAATTCTTGAGCTGTCAACGCATGGAATGGAAAACACAGGTTTTTCCCAATTTTATGTTTGGAGAATATTCTTATATAAATAAATGGCTATAGTCTTCAGCGTGAACAATGCGCAATGGTATGATGTCTGCGCAATCATTTAGAAATATTGTATGCATATCCGAATCGATAAATGGGAAAATAATATTATGCAGCCCATAGAAAAGTATAACATAATTTGTTTCTCTTTGTAAGTTACTCGAGTACAGTGATCTCTAACTTTTTGTGACATGTGTTTTTCGCGCAATAAATGAACAATCATGCTCTGATATTAAAATAGGTATTTATTTATTGTACTATAAATCTTAAATGAAGGATGTTACGTCATAAAACTGCGTGCGGCATACATAAACAAAACTGGCTTGTACCAATCCTTGGCAGTTTAACTATATAATTTAAACCAAGTTCTTTCTTGTAGCATGATGCGGAATATATATAAAAGAGTTGTAACTACGCTAAAATACGGAAAATACTCGTACATTGTAAAAGACATTCAAATTTAAAAAATAATAATTAATATTCCAAAATCCTTTGATCACTAACACGCTGAACGTATTTCATTCGATTAAGATTATTTTTATATTGAACATTAAATTAATTAAATACACATATCCTCCTTTTATAATTGAAAACCTTTTTTTAACTCTTCACTGTATCTATTTCTCCATATGAAACTCATAGTCACAGTTGCCAAATAAACAAAACCCTAATAATAATATAGGTATGTAGTTAAATTTCTAAAAAAATACATAATAAATAAATTGTGACGCACAATAATTCAGGAGATAAGGGAGTGTCTATCAGTGGAGACACAAACGAGACACACGGGCATAAAAAATAGACAACATGTACACATTCTTCATATTTCATTTATTTGATCAGTGGCCATCCTATTCAAGAGCTAAACATTTTTTTATTACTAGGTGGTGCTACTCAAGCCGTTTTATTATATATATTGCTTTTAATTTTATTAAATTTATTCCTGGGATAGACCTAGTCCACTCAATTGCTCTCGTCATCCATACCGCAATGCTTGAAAACTAAAGTTGTCAATCAGTGCGTCCTACCCGTCATGACCTACGGAGCCGAGACGTGGACACTCACGGTAGGGCTGGTCCACCAGTTTAAGGTCGCTCAGCGAGCTATGGAGAGAGCTATGCTCGGAGTTTCTCTGAAGGATAGGATTCGCAATGAATACATCCGACAGAGAACCAAAGTTATCGACATAGCTCAAAGAATTAGCAAGCTGAAGTGGCAGTGGGCTGGTCATATCTCGCGAAGAACCGACAACCGCTGGGGTAAACGTGTTCTTGAGTGGAGACCTCGACTCGGTAAGCGTAGTGTAGGACGCCCTCCGACCAGGTGGGATGACGATCGAAAGACTGCAGGCAGATGCTGGATGCGGCAAGCTGAAGACAGGGCGCTATGGCGCTCATTAGGGGAGGCCTATGTCCAGCAGTGGACAAGCATAGGCTGATGATGATGATAATGACTCAATTGCCATCCATGCTGCGATTCTGCCATTCAAGAATTTACTATTAATTAGCTAACTAACTTCATTAAATTTCGTTCTTATAATCTATTTGCGTATATGATAAAAGTATTTGCGACTTCAAATGCGATGATTTTATTTGCGAAATTAGACGCGTTCGATTTGTTTTTTTTTTGTTAAACATAAAACACATCCTATATGATGACCTAGGTTAAGTTCAATTACATTGATAGTTATTATTTCAAGAACACACGATGCGCAATAATTATCTAATTATGATATATAATGTTCACTGTAATTACGTAATTGATTAACAAAAATATTGCATGTTCACGACCCTGTATTTTATCAACGGTAATTATTATTATTATTAGAACGTCAAAGATAAAAGAAACAAAAAATAATCGTCAAGTTTACAATCAATACTTCCGTGTGTCAGCCCTGCCTGACCTAACTAACAAGTCGGGATTTGTGTTTTGATTCGTCGCAGATTTTTTTTATAAGTAGTTTACACGAACGGGTTATCTCGGCTTTAGAGCCAATACGGTTAGTGCCACGGACGCGATGCGTGACTTTTGTACCATTGTACCTAAGTACCCATAATAGATCACAAGAGGTCTCAACTTTAGGTGTCCAATTAATTTTAAGATTTACTATCTCAGCCCGCCTACGTATTAAAAAAACTTTTTTATCTATACATACATACATATATAATTTTTTTTTAATGGGACTAGTCCCGCCACACACTCCCACCACTGTAACTCCTGTAAGCCAGGATCGACAATGGTGACCAATAATGACATCGAGGTTTGACCCTCGACGAGTCCCGGGGAAAAGTTAAATTGTCTTGGAACCCGCACGAATTTAATCGAAAGAAATAATAGGAGGAGTTGGAAGAAAAATATTTCCACTTCCCTCCGGTGCAAAGCGGGAGACAAAATATATGTAGCTGGTATGGGCTAATTGCCATAGAAACAAGACTGTTACAGCTGATTGAAGACCAGTTGTAAGGCACCACGGATCGTTATATGACTAATTGGACCTAAACTCGTGAGCTGATTATACTTGATTCCAATAATAGGTATGGCAGAAGCGCTTGAACGCACGGAAATTGTCCCTGGTTTCCACAAGGTCTGTGTAATAAACTGCTCCAGATGTCACTTGCAGGCTATTTAGCATAGTAGTCCGTTCGTTGTGCCAGAGACTGCACTCCCACAGGATGTGATGTGCAGATTGTTCATGATTGTTTTGCGGCGTCGAGCATTGACAGAAAGGTGAAGGAACTAACGTGAAGTAGAATAATTTGCTCCTAAAGTTGCCATGCCCAGTCAGAAATTGAGCCACACAGTGGTCCACCTCCAACCACGCTCTCTCCAGACGTTCACGAACGCATGGAAAGAATTGGTAGAGGTGGCGGCCCTTAGATGTTGTATCCCATCTGGATTACCATTCGGTCAGAAGATCTTCGTAAACGACAGATATCGTACTAAATAATCTAGCGATTTTAGAGCGGTCTCGCGGTTTAAGGAACTCGGTGTTCATGCTCTCTCGAGTAGAGTAGTACATTGCCGCGCGTCTTTGGACCTCCAGGTCTACTGGGAGCACACCAGCGAGAACTGGCAGGGCCTCGGTACTAACCGTGCGATATGCTTTACAAAGAAATATTAACGCCAAACGTTGGCTTTGTAGTAATTTACGCCGTGCCGCCCCTATCGTGGCCCTGTCGGCCCACACCGGTGCGCCGTAGCACATGCAGCCTAAGTACGTAGCCCCGTATATAATCTTTAGCGTATTAAAGGAAAGTCCCCAAGTTGCCGTAGATATTCTCGTCAACGCATAAAAATTACGTTTCGCTTTTTCACCAACAGTTTTAATATGCTCTATAAATGGGAAATTCCTTTCTAATACTAATCCGAGGTAGCAAACCGATTGTTTTCGCTTTATTGTCGCGTTGTTAAACTTAATACGTGGCGGCGCTTTTAAATTCCCTTTTAGGAGGAGTTGGTAGGTTTTTTGGGGGGCGAACGTGAGACGATTTCGCTCGCCCCACTCAGAAATTAAGCGCAGACATGACTCCGCAAGGTTCTCGAGTCCGGCCCTAGTATTTGATTCTATCAACATACATACATATCATACATATATAATAAAAACAAATAAATAAAATTGGAGTGTCTGTTTGTAATATCAAAATAACACCTTTTCACTAAATGCATATGAAAGTACATACGACACCTATACCAAAAACGCGATCAAAATTTTTTTTTATCAATCTGTCTGTCTGACTGTCTGTGTGTTTGTTCCGGGTAATCTCCGAAACAGCTGGACCGATTTTGACGGGACTTTCACTGGTAGATAGCTGAAGTTATAAGCAGTAACTTAGACTACTTTTATTTTAGAAAAACAATATATGAAAAATGCGGCCTGCCGCGCGGGCTCAGAACGCGGGAGCGGGCGTTTTTGTTAAGTTAAATTCCACGCGGACGAAGTCGCGGGCTCAGCTAGTACATAATAAAGTCCGCAAACAAGCATAGTACAAGTACTACCCGCCTGATGTTAAGCAGTTACCATACTCTATCGAATCTTGAATAATAAAGGCAATGCTTAACGTTACCGTCCTAAAGGGGAGTAGGACAGTGGGGGATGAAGGGAGGGGGGGTTGGTTTTCCGGGTGTATCACCCATCGTACGAAACACAGCTATAATAGCTACTTTCCGCCGATCTTCTGTGATGAGGTGGTACTACCTTAGAGAATAAAAAAAACTTATCGACTCGTTCGTAAAAACATGAAAATGGTTAATAGGGGTGACCACATCGTGACCATGCCCACTTATTCTGTACTTACATCACTAATTAATTTGTTGACTTCAGATTATTCGGTTACGAAATACCTATATCGACTTCCTACACATTGCTTTGAATATATTTTGTTATGATTAACATTGCTCTTGGGGTCAATCTCATGAAGCTGTAACCCAGAAATAGGTAAGACGATTAGTATTGAATGAGTAGGTATGTTTAACGAACAGCGAAATATAAAAATAATATGTACCCATCTAATAAGTAAAAGCTTAACATTTACAATTAACAAATCATAGTTGTAATATCATTTTAATCAGTATCTTTAGTAATTTAAAATTAAACTGCTTATACACGTGTTCTCATTTCATAAAAAAGGCTTACAAAAACTTTCGTAACAAAATAGAAAACATTTATACAGCAAAGGCGGCGTCTGCTTCGTCACAGAGTGGCGCCCTTAGGCCGTGTTTACACTGACTACTGCTCCGGGAGCCGGATTTAAACATAGCGGTAATCCATGCGAGTAGCGGGAACGGTGCCTTATCCGAGGTCTGCTTAGCAATGTCGATTTAAGGATTTGTCGGTATTCCCGCTCGTTGCGTTAAAACCTTTGTACTCATGCGATGTCATGCGGTGTTCGTGATAAAAAAGTAACGTAATACATGTTACTTTACTATATTTATATATAAAACTTATTGTTCTAGAATTTCCAATTAATTTTGGTAACACTTTGCCCCCTTCGGTTATAAAAAGGAAACTGAAATATTAGAAAATCTTTTCATGCGAATGTCGAAGCTAACACATGAAAATTATAAGTAAATTGTAGCCTGTGTCTACTCAATTACACTCCTTGAAGTATATTTAACTTTCCAAGACCTCTAATATAAGAGGAATGGGTATCGAAACCCTGATCACCGGTCCAGTAAGCCTATGCCTAGCCTGGCCTATGCGTAGATCACTAGAACCCGTGATCGCCAAGTGTTTATTATAACTTTTCGCCTAACGAATACAGTTAAAACACGAAAGAAAAAGATAACTCGATGAGCCTTGCGAGGCGTTAATTTTCACACGTCTGACGTCACAATCACACGAGTTTTCGAAAACTAAAGCGTATGGGAATTTTCTTGTTTCAAGGATTGGCTCATAATGTAACACCTGTGGTCAGAGATGAGGAATAGTTCCTACTAATATTATAAATGCGAAAGTTTGTGAGTATGGATGTATGTTTGATACTCTTTCACGCAAAAACTACTGAACGGATTTGAATGAAATTTGGAACAGAGGTAGTTTATAACCTGAATTAATACATAGAATGCTTTATTTAAGTCTACGCGGACGATGTCGCGGGCAGGAACTAGTACTGACATAAACCAAAGATCAGATATCACGACATAGTTTTTTCTTTATATAAGTATAAAATTCCGGTTAGCGTTTGTTAGTAATTGTTCATGTCCTCCTAAAGGTCTTGATCAATTTTAATGTTTTTTTTATTTTACTTATAGGGTCACCTGGATTGTTCTTAGCTATAGTTTAACCTCTAATACGGCAATTTTAACCGATTTTCTATATGAGAACTGTCAAAACTGACGCGTGCAGATACGTGACACGAGAGAGTTAGGCGCCTGATGGACAGATCAAACATAACAATAAATCAAATATCACTATCATAAAATACACACAGTCCTGTACTGACAATGAAATATTATGTTATCCACGTGTCTAGTCCTTAATTAATCATTAAGTTCATTAATTGATTTCCCCATTCTCACGCTCCGGTTTTGGGAGCAAATATTTACAACGGAAGTTGGCTTTATCTCGATAAGTGTTCAATGAAATGTATTATTTAATAATTACTAACAATTTGTGTGTGGTGACCACAAGATCGGATAACATTATTTATATTTACAGTAAATAAGTTTACAACCATTGTCTACTTCAGAAGTTTAGAGATAAACTACCGTAATTGTTCTCCATTGGGATTTTGGAGCAATATATCCAGAAATATAGACTGAAAATATTAAGTTGTAAGTCATCTTTAGGACTATGGATGTAAAAATATGCAAGGGAGATCGTATTGGCAACTGCACCGCGTCAATGGTGAGATTGTTGATGTTGAAACATAAGATTATTATTATTCAAAATATAGTTTTCTATATCATAAAGTCGGCAAACAAGCTTATGACCCACCTGAATTCAAACGGTTACCGTTATCTATTGCTTGCAATACCAAGGTAGTTATCGCATGATCCTGACCTGCGACTGGAACGGAGGAAGGAGAAGGGTGTGACGTTTGGCCTTCCGGCTCCCTCACTGATCTTATGTGAGAGGTTAGTACTACCCCGGTAGAGCCAATGCACATGTGAGCTGTAGCCAATTACGAACACTTTGGCTCTACATCCGTTAAAACAGGCAGGAGTCTATAGACAGAGCAGTCTGAAATTAGTGAATTACAATTTGAATTCAACCTTCTATTAAATTAATTATGAAATATAGCATTCACACGCTGCGCTCGAAAATGTCGTAACCGTGATATTTAGATAAATTACGAAGCATTCAGAGATAAGAAGTAACTCACTTGATTTATTCGTTTAATCCTCGGATTCTGAGAATTTACATGAAGACACATAATCAGTGCTAATCACCGTAACCAAATAGCGTAAAGGATTATGTTTTTATTATCTGGCTCGTTAAACATGTCTTTTAGGTCATCATCGGGTTTTACAACGATCTCCGCTTGGAGACCATTTGCATTTAAACATTTAATTAAATACGAATATCACTATTATAATCACTAGCTGTTTCCCGCAACTTACTACCTTACTACCAACTATAGCTTAGAACCATCCAGGTGACCCGATGAGTACAAGAAATATGCATCAAAATCGGCGAAGCCGTTTAGGAGCAGAAGAATTACGAACACATGCACACGGGAGTTTTATATATGTAGAAGATAATGTAACAAACTCATGTTTCCTTAGTCGATATTATAATGGAAAGCAAATATAATTTTTTACTAGTTTTATATGTTTTATTTATTATGTTTGCATCATTTGCAACAGTATGCAATACTTTTTATTTTGAAGATAGTTTGATCTCTGAAACTTTTCGTTAGGTATATGTTGAGGATCTTACACACACTGTGGTATTTTTAAATTAAATCAAGATATGCAATTGTCTCAACTGAGCCTCTATCCTTGCTCAATTCTATACTTATAAATTATGTTCTATCCCTGAAATCAAATCAAAATAACCTCAATCGATCGGTACCAACAAATCCATTCATCTGATTAGTTCAGTAACATTCCAACTAGTGGCAATTGCGACTACGATTCAGAATCCGGAGCGGTGTGAGCAATCTATTAACACGGCCTCGCTACAGTGGCGTAATTAGTGTCATTTGCACTCTTTTTGGACGGGATAAACACAGGAGGGCATATTGTCGAACGCACAAATTGGAAACAAATGGTCTCTACGCATCCAAGTGCTAACTTAATTTGTTCGGCTTTCGCTAACGAGTGAGCAATCAGTCGGCCGCCACACTGAACTTTTTGTTATTGCTTCACGTACGTGTGATTTGGTTCACTATCCGTGTACCGTTACAATTCGTGGGTTTTCAAATTAGCCGATACAGATGAAATAAGGCAGGAATGCCGGTAATAAAGATTAGAATGGAGGAATAGAGGTAGTGTAGAGTCTCTCCTGTAGAGGTGGTTTTTGAAGATTGTAGAGCCATTACCTGTAGCTAGAGACTGTACGGTCGAGCCAGCCTTCCGTATTTGAGCTGCAGTCCTAACATCTTAAAAAATAACGGCGTAAAGTACCCATTATATATAGCTGCGTTTAGTACGGTGAGTGAGAGAGCCTGAAGCCCATCCCTTCCCCTCCCTCTATCACACTCCCCTTCAGGTCGACAACGTATTGCATGTATCTATCTATAGGCTACGGTAACTGCTTAATATTAAGCGGGCCAGGCGCTTGTTTGTCGACTTCTTAACCGACAACCGACAACTTAACATCAGGCGGGTCGTACAATTGTTTGACGAATTTACTACATAAAGAAATATAATGGACGTAGACTAGAGTCTCTACTGTAGAGGATTGACATAGAATACATATTAGTGCTACGTATAAAAGAGCCACAGCATAAAAATTACAAAGTAACAACAACAATGTGTTGAACCACGCATTAAGAAAGCTTAATTAGCTATCATTTTAATTCCACCCACGTCAGTATTTCACAAATAATATCTCTATAAATCCTTTACACACCTTCAATAATATAATGATTATATAAGCGTCGTATTAGCGATAAAATAATCCAATGACGATGTCAGTCAAAAAACAGGTCGTAATCTGGTCGCGATCTGTTTAAAGCGTTCCGACGAATACGGCGATAAAACAATAAATCAGTGTCGGTAATCCGCGACGCTCGGCGATAATGCACGTACTCGTACTTGACGCACTATCGCGGTCCTGTGTCCGTATCTATCGGTGCCGGATAATCCCGACGTGCTTTATCTAGGAAACGTATTATTTACACATACGACACGGATTTCTGTGTGCTATCCAACGGCTGTTAGATCGTCAAAGAGTTATGATCGGAGAATCACAGATTAAACAAAAGAAAAGATTACTAACGATGTGAGTTTATCACATTACTAGTATTCCTCCAGCTACGGTAATGCGTGTGTTAGGAGTAGGCTCATGTCTCATGAATGGCCAGGATGAGGATCGAGCTCGGAACCTCTCAGCTATGAAGGCAGCCCGTCTAACCACTAGGTTACTGACGCCTAAATGTTTTCATAATATGTTACTTTATTCAAAGACTACGTTATATTAATATAATTGTTTCTTATTAATTAACTTTATCAATATACGTAGTAATCCATTCAACATTATGCGTTTATGATGGTATGATCTTTTAAATGAACATTTTATTTGTTTTTAGTTAGGTGCTACCTAAAAAAACGTATTAAGGAATGATCTAACAATTTTATTTCCTCTTTTATCCACCGAGCCTAATAAGTTTTATTTTATCTTTGGACTCGTAATAAAAGCGATCATAAAAATAAAATTCCGACATATTGTATCTTCCCTGCATATAGCAACACTGACACCGGAACTTGTACACACACCTTTCATCGATTACATAGATAACATTATTCAAAGAAATTTTAAATTGTTTATCAAGGAAACGCTACAAACTCCTCAAAGATATTTCTACTCGAAGAATAAACCTGTCAGTAATCGGAGATTATTTGCCGTCATGATTATCGCTAATTAATACTCGAGCAGCGAACGATTTAAATGGAATAACCCAGTTAAACCACTCGCCGACCAATAGAGATATCGTAGAGCCCGTGTCGCGGACAGACGGCCCGATTGTTTCAATAAGTAATGTCCGTGTCATACCAACATTATACAATATTGCAGTTTAATAAGGCGCACACTATAAAAGGACTTTGGTAACGAATTTATAAAACAAAAAAGCTATCAATGGCACCGCGGCCGGTTCGCGGAGCACATTAGATATTGTTGACAAAACTTCCTCCTCGATTAATATGCATCGGCAGGTAATGTGCGGACGTGCCCGTGCGCCGCCGAGCGCCCCCGCCGAACATTTTCGCATGCGCGACGCATCCATGCGAAATTTAGGCGGGATGCGTTCGCTAACGTAATAAGCGGCCAGTAAAAGTAGTCATACTTTCCACCTTGCTCTTTGTCTGCGGCGCTCGTCGCTCGCGGGTTAGACAAGGAAGGCGAGGTTAGCTCCGGTCTCCGGCGCGTTTGGAGAGCGCACCGCGCATTCGGTAAAAGCGGGTTTTGACGACCGCCGGCGCACATTCCCATGCAAGGTATGCCCGCGGGAGCTATGTCGGCAATTTCAATATTACGGCTATTCAAAAACGTGAGATGTTGGTAGCAAGAAAACCAGTGCGGGCCCCGGGCACCACGAAATTCGGATACACTGGATCCACCCAAAAAAAATAATTAGGCGGCGACATTTTTTCGTAATTTAATCGTAGCTTTTTACAACGCTCCCTTAAGCGAAAGTAATTAATAATATGCGCCTTAATTTCATGATGGAACATCTGAATGTAATATGGAGGTATAATGTCGAGGGAAGAATTCACGTGGACTCATAAAGCCTCTACATACAGAGATTATGCGCTATAAAAATTCTCGATGTTTTCTGTCAAATTCGTGGAGTGAACGATATCACGAGCATTGTGCAACGTCGCTGATGGCGGGCGGTAGCCATTCCCATGTCGGCACCGAAAAAAATATTCAAATTGATTCACGCGCGCGCGCCTCCGTCCGAATTTTGCAGCGCGTTTGATGCGCCCGCGCCGATTCCGGCAAATCCGTCGCGTCGGAAGTGCGTGGCGCGCGCCGCCCTGCCGCCGCTGTCGATGTGTCGATATGCTCACATGGAGTCGTTGACCTCGATCAGGACCTTCGATAATGGACATCTGATAAACCGCTATTGGTTAGATTAAGAAGCCGAAAGCCGTATTTGTTATTTTGCATCTAGGCGCTTGGGCGTTGGATCGTGCGGTTAGTATACGAACGGACTCTACCCTCCACGTCTAAACATGATATAATATGCAACATGTCATTTTTTAATGATGTCAATAATAATAATGCAACTTCCCGGCGTCGAGACAGTCGATGTGCAAATTATCGACGCGTCGCGACGTTACGTATTCCCCTCACTAATCCGAGCGATACGTATACGGTCACACAATGCACTTATTATTCGGCAGTTCAGTTTCTAAGTAAACTGCATACGGGCTGAACACCGCCTTATTATGACGTGTGCGTCTGCCCTTTCGATGTCTTGAATAATGTTCAAAAAGGTTTTACAATAAAAGTTGTACAGTCAATATCAAAAGTGATTGACGAGTGATCATTGTTGTTTATTTTTTTAAATGCAATTATGTTCTATTAATTTACAAATAGCTTCCAATAGTACCTGGAAATGTATATATTTTCAATTAAATACCTGTAATATGATATCAGTAATCAATTTACTAAGCGCGTAAATAAACCGCTCCACTTAATAACAATAGGCAAGTAGGTATGGAATAAAATCTAATCTGCATGCTTAAACGCTATAACCACTTATGATTTAAAGACTGTTTTAATCAGCACTTTAATTAAATTATTATTATCAACTTATTCAACCGATTATTTAATTAAAAGTAATAATGAACTCATAATAGTGATTGTAAAATTGGGCATTTAGTGAACTAATGTTGTTCTTAAAAATGTAGGCAGTATCTATTATTTATACCAATAGTCCTACTTGACACACCCAACTAGGAAGCACCAAAGGCAGACCTTATGCGGATGCCCAATTATAAGTATATTGTACATTATTATCATTATACGATTCTTACCTAAACCTAGCACACAGATTAAGATTAGATGAACGGCTAAAGATAATTGTAAATTATGACCTTACTATATTTGATTTAGGTATATAATACGGATTCACTGCCGTAATATTTTTTAATACGCTATTGTTACATAAAATCAGACGGAGATACGGATTTCGTTTGCCATTAAACATATTTCCTGTAAGTGAGGTAGCCGGTACACTACCTGTGTTTTACAATTCACAAAACAATGCACAAGAAATCCGTCCAGAGCCAATAGCCGCCATTGTTTATCCCATTACGTCAGTTAAAACCTCATAAACAATATTGTTACAGGATCAACAATTTAACGGTAATATCACAAGGTTAAGCTTTGAAAGGAATACTACCTGGATTCGATGACGGTGTTCTTTTTTAAAGTTCTTAGCTTTCGAAATACGAATAACTAATAAAATTGGAAATTGAAGATCAGTTTTGTTAAGCTCACTGTACCTGTAGATAATGCTCTAAATATTTATTTTTAAATCCTATTATACACTTTGGCGGTAATAGGCGATTATTTTTTTCGAACTACGAAACAAGCTTTTCCAAATTCAAAATAAAATATTTAAAGCTGACGTCCCAGTGAATGCTATTTCGAGCGGTATGCGGCTAATATACATAAATATAAAATCTAGACGCAAATTTGCGCAAAACGTTTCCGAAATTTAGCACTGTACGGAAAGGAATGCGGCACGCATATTATACAAATAAAATAGGACATTTATCCGACAAGCAGAATTCAAATATCCTTATTTTGACACCATATATCTAAAGCTTTATTTCGGACGTCACCTGAATGAGTTCAGATGCCTACTTTAAACGGTACCCATAAATTTAGGCGTTGCAAAATGAATTATACTTGAATTCAAATAAAGTTTGTTTTAAATGCATTCATTTTATTTTAGTACCATCAATCACTACAAACAGTCCAAGCGATAGACACTAACAACTTAATAAACTATAACAAAATCTATCTGATGCGTACGTTTACATCTCCGTGTCTGGAAGCTGCCACAAAACAGAGATTAGAGTTCGTTCACACAGGATTTTATTCCTCTGCATCGGTATCGATGCGTGAGCGCATATCAATGCACTCTTACTCATTTGTTGTTATAATTGTAAAAGGGATGGCGGACGAGATAAGTGGGTCGATGACATTTGGCTCCGGCCACCGATTATTACGATTATGCACTTTGTGCGTTGAACTTTACCACGAGCTTTGATATAACAGCTTTGATACGAGCTACTGCCTACTGGACGCTCGTGATTTGAACGACATCGTTGTAACAAAGCGCGCGATAAGCTCGCCTGTTGACTCATATGGTTCAGTTTTCAGTGGCCCGTGAACATATTGATATAGTGGACATTCTAATCATTGTTAAACAGATTATTAAGAAAAATTAAAACATAAGAGCTCGTGCAAAATTGTACATCGTCAACATTAATTGATCTTGATCATTTATCCATGATAAAGGCGTAGATCAAACGCTTCGCGTCTTTAGTTAAATCATTTAAATAACGGTTGGAATATTGCAAATCTTCATCGACTACAAAGAGATTTATCACAACAATCCCCCATCTTCAATCCTCATATCGAACATTTAAATTTTATTACAACGAAATATAATCTCCGAATGAACTAACATGTTACTGACACGGGATCATAAATAAATGGCGTCTTATCTGGTGAACGCTACAATTGTAACAAAACATCTATATTACGTTCGTCGCGCGCACACAGAACGTATAAATTCCCATGTAGGGCCGATAGGAACCGAATCTATCTGTGTGATAGTGACCACTATTACCGCTATCGCTTCCGTGGCGGTGGAGATAACTGACCAATCGTAGGACGCAAGTAATCTATTGTTCACGCTAAACCACAAATAGGGATATTTGTACGCCATACGCTGAATGCACTTGATACCGTACCGACAGCCCGAGACTTTTCCCAGACGGAACGGACTGCAATTTAAATGTCGAACGTGCGATGCGACAATTATTTGAGGAGCGGGATTGGTGCTATAAAGTCAGTGATAATGGAATGCAGGCTTTACAGCTGAGATTGTATTGTCCGTGGTAATATGAATGCATGAAACTGAGTAAAGAGGTCCCAGTGCATGGGCGTAGTCAAAAAAAGTTAAATATTGTGCATTCCACTTTTAAATTTCAAAAATGGAATGGAAACTTTACGGGTTTTGGTATTTATAGCATAGAACAAACTTGACTATCCGTTTAACTTGATACTGGCTAAATGCGAAAAGCAAGCCTAAACGAAAAATAACCTTACAATTCAAAATGTATTACCTATATATTATAGTAAAAATTGCTCGTAAACTATCGTCTAAACTCGTGTGTCCACTAGTTTAGTGATACGTCGTGCGATGCATAGTTATGGCGGCCAATGTGTCCGGTACAAGTGTGCGCGGTAAGGCGATAAGTAATTTAGATATTTTCATTTATATGATACTTTTTAAATTTCTGTTGGTGTGCTTACACCAAGTTAAACTTTAGGTACTCATACTACAATTTTTTTTCAACTTTGCATAAGTGTATCATGTATTTTCCGCGAAATTTTGTCGATATACTTAATGCTATCATGTTTATTATAATTAAAAAACTAAATTTGATGACTTATTAAAAAGAAAAAATATTGAATGAGTTTCAAATAAAATATAGGAAATTACGGATCGAACGAACGGAACGAATGTATTAATCATAAAATAGTGTGTCATATACCATTACTTTCAGAATTTAATCTTTATTAGCGACTATGGCGTGCGTTATTTTTTTCAAATCCAACCAGTTTGATTACTGGCTAGGAAAATCGAATTTTAAATTCGAATTATGCAGTTTCATTTAATTTTGGATCAAAATTGGGCTCGAGACTCCTTTGAGTATTTTTCGGTATTCCTCATGGTTTCGGATTTGGTCCCTCACTACTACTTGGTAAATTCACTAGATGTATATGATATTTTATTGTGTTGTTTTAATTTAAAATATATACTAACAATTTATATCCGATGAATGAGTGTATAAATACAATTTACTTTTATTATTGTTTTATGTAAGTATTTATATTCTACACCAATTTAACTCTAAATATTTTACATATTTTATTTCATCACCATACAATCAATTTTACAAAATAACTGCGATTTTATTAACCCGCTAATTGCTCCTCACTTAACACCGCATGCATTTATTATTTATTTGCATATTATAAAAAAACACATTTCTTTATTCATCTATCAATACTTTTCACCGTTTTTGCCTGATTATGCGCATTTGACGTGACAAGCATAGAGATAGAGGCAGAATATGCCGATATACTTAGCTATCAGATATTAAAATACTGACCAGACTTACTACATCTGTTCTTAAAAAAAAAAAATCTGTGCCGTCTAGGGACGCCCGAAAGAAGCGAAGCTTTGCAGTAGATATTAGATATATTATATTAACGCGTAACGCGTTACGCGTTACGCTTTTCGCCGTTTTAGTCCCCGGGTAGCGAGCGCCCCGAACGTCCGTAAAGAAGCTTCGCTTCAAAAACTTTCTTCGTCTTTAGTCGATGATTTTGCCGTCAATAGAGTTTGAGGAAACACTAGCGTGACTGTTGCATAATGTGTTTCTCGTATAGATGTCAACTTTACGGGTGACTGTCCACTTGGTTGTGCTGTGAAGCTGGCTAGCCCGCTTTGGCCAATAGGATAGCTTAATTTCCTCAGCTTCACCCAGCTTAGCTCAAGTTGACAGAGAACGTAGCTGTCCTATTGGTCGAAGCGGGCGGGCCTGTTTAATAGCACTGCCAAGTGGACGTTCACCCTACTGCACATATAAAGTGATTCATGAACTCGCCGCAAGAGGAGATGTACGAGTCACCTATATAGTTAGTTCATTTCACGAAGACCCGTGAATTATTGCAAAGCGACCCATATGCCAGTGTGTCATAAGAGTTACAGCATGCGTCTTCGTGAAATGGACGAACTATACCGACTTCGCGTAAAAACATGGTCACGGTAGAACGCGTAAAGTCGCACAAAGCACACTGCATAGGCAGGTCGCTAGAATTATTGAATAGGTAATTGTAACCTATATTTTTATTTATTTCGACATTAACTACTTACTTACATCCATGTAAAGCATTCGCTATTTAAACGTTTAATATCATCCTACTAATATTATAAATGCGAAAGTTTGTGAGTGTGGATGTTTGTTTATTACTCTTTCACGCAAAAACTACTGAACGGATTTGGATTAAATTTGGAACACAGATAGTTTATAACCTGGATTAACACATATATTACTTTACTTAAGTCTACGCGGACGAAGTCGTGGGCAGCTACTAGTGTAACATATTTCATTGAAGCAACCTAATCATTATACATAGCGTTTGGTAAAATATCGTAGACGCTACCGACTATCGACTCCTAGCGAAATGGAACAAACTGAAACCCATAGTAGAGCTATTTTAATGCTTATTTAGTGCTTTGTAACGCTAATGAAGAGTGCATAGATACGAATGACAGTGACAGCATGCTTTTGCGTTGACGATACGATTACGTTAGTAACTCCCGCTAGGCCCACTGAAGTCACATCAGAATATGTTAGTTTAGACATAGGCCTCTTTCGAAACCTTCTTAAACCCAATCGAGTTGGCATAAGTTGACATTCATTTATCGCCGTAAAAATAAACTTTAGCTACTCTTACATAATTTTATTTTAAAACAGACATGCTGCTTATAAAAAAAAAAAAACATTTATATAGGCAACCCACACCACAGAAGGAAACGGTTGTAACAAACGATTTCATATTTATTGTTCACATACAACAAAACCTTGGAACGAGAAATAATCCTGTCATTTGAATAGAGAAATCGTAAATCACAAACATGGATTCTTACGTTAGACAATTGCTAAATTGGTGGTGATGAAAGATAGTCCTAAGCCCGGGGTTACGGTGTCAATTGTGGACGTGTGATGACTTAGCCATAAGCGACACACGCCCCACTAAAACGTTCATTAATCAGTAGCACAGATTCTAAATATAGCCAGTTATGCTATCGCCGATCCTAGGTGTTGATGTCAGAGCGAGGAATAAACTCTTACACTCTCTAAGAGTTGCGAAATATTTAATTATACTTACAATAATTGTGAAGAGACCTGCTTGTCTTTCGTAAGACGTTTTTGCCACCCCACATTGGGACAGGGGAAATGCTCGTCCCTTATCATATCAGGACCAAAATATAACATAGGTAGCCACATTTCCTGAGGTCCACCTCTACCCACCTCCTGGGAGATTACACACGTGATAGTTTCTATATTAGATATTAGATATTATTATCCCTTTAATATCCTAAAACTGAGCACAGGCCAGCGAGAGGGATGTTTTAAGATAGGGAAGGCGGTTGCCGCCACGACGCGGCGCGCTGAGACACGTCAGCCAGATTTGGATTTCTCCTAGGTCGCTTGGAATTAGTAAATGACCCTAACATACTCTACGCATTTGGTCAGCGTCGCTACCTCAACACTAACTATTTATTCAAAACTACAAAGTAAGTACCGCGACGTACAAAGCATTAATTCAGAATTGTGTAATTTCGTAGTGTGGATATAACCACATAAAAAACTCGTTTTAATCCCATATATCTCCTATTAAATAGACGGCACACACGAAGTAAATTTGTCTTTTAATACTACAATGTTTTTGTCAGCTTACAATATATCACCGGCTGGCATTTCAAACGGATAATCTGTATAAATATTCAAATTACCTAATTAATGTGCATAAACGCCTAAATGTTTTGGCTTAACCATTTTTCACAATAAAAAATTACATCGTTTGTAAAATACAAAGCGAATACATGGGTGTGGATATGGGTTTTATGGAGCCGCTCAATAAATAGAAAGCTCTGATTAATGGCGACTCCACACTTTAAGATACGCCTACATCGCTAAACTCTTTGAAAACTGCGACTTTATGCGTATAAATGCGAAAAGGAATTACGATTTAAAATTGGAATTATAAGTAAAAGCAGGTTTGAAATTTAAGCACAAGTGCAAATAGCTGCGGTCGATGCGGTAAACAATGTGCATTTACAACTGAACATTTCTGTGCGTGCTTTATAGGGCACGTTAAGCTAGCCGTCCGGACTATAACTGTCGCTTAGCCGTGACGGAACCCTTACACCAAAGTTGGCAACAAGCTCATACGATAAACAGAAGATTTTTTTTTACTTTTATTTAGGTATATCTTAATTCTCATACATACAGTAGTGAATTCGTGTGTTATTAACAATAAATAAAATTGGCGTTGAATCGTTAAAAATTACAATTACATCGATATACTAGCGATGCCCTTGTAAATTGGCGATTTATGAAAAACCTTAATACACGGTGTTAATAATATAATAATAATAATAATTTAGCCCTTTTGACCTTCCACTCCTGGGCCCGGGCCTCTCCTCAACACGAGGGGGATTCAGGCCATAATCCACCACGCTGGCCCAGTGCGGGTTGGCGGATTTCACATGTTTTCGAAAATTGGTTAGATCTTTTAAGACATGCAGGTTTCCTCACGATGTTTTCCTTCACCGTACGCAAGTGATAATCATATAGAAATTATGATTCGCACATAGATTTCGAAAAATCCAAAGGTGCGAGCCGGGGTTTGAACCCAAGACCTGGTGCCCGCAAGACGCGTGCTTTAACCAATCGGCTATCACTGCTATTTCTGGTGTTAATAATAAAAAATATTATTTATTAAATCTATGTATCTGTTATTACCATAATAAAAAATGTTTTTGTTGTAACTTATCCCCTTTTTTTATCTTTTCTGTAATACCAATACCTGCCTTAACTAATATCATACCTATTTTATTTTATTTCACGTTATCAATTGTGGTTATTACATAAAAAGGGTTATGCAAAATGTCGCCGTTGACGATTCTATGTGAAATTGTAATCATTTATTTAAGTTCATATTATTGTCCAGCGGGTGTCTAGCGGCGTGTGTCGCCCGCCGGATCCACGGACATGTAAACACAGGGTGGGATTAGCAATCTTTATTAGTCTACTGACGAATGAGTTTCTCCAATAATTATTAAGATATCCTTGTTTTTTTTCAATCAAGGATTACAGAACATCTTGGACTGCTTACTTTTTTATTGAACATTTAAAAATAAAACTAGATTTTATTTGATTTGATTATAAATGACTATTTTTGAAGTACCCAATCATGTGAGGTATCATTGAAAAGGTATTTTAAAATAGCTCTTTCATAAATTTTATTATTAGCCACGCCGTGTGCGAGATTTTTACCTCTAAATGCGTAAATAATTTGAAGGTAAATCCTAGCCAGACAGAACAGCCTGGGTATTCAGGAATCCTGTCCAGGCAAAAAAATTAAATAACTTAGTTCAGGGTTACTCCATTATAGCTTCGTAGGCATGGAACTAAATGAAGTAACCTATGTGTTACTCCACGTTATAAACTATCTGTGTGCCAAATTTCATCCAAATCCGTTCAGCCGTTTAGCGTAATTGATTAAACATACAAACTTTCACATATATAATATTAATAGGACACATATTATCAACCGACTTCAGAAAGGAGGAGGTTATCAAATCGTCTGTTTGTTTTTTTTTAAATTGCGAATCACCAATTCAATATTAACAAAGCATTAAAAACAATGCTATAATCCGTCCCCGAAGTGCACACAGGGGCCGGTAATACCAACATAAAAAGCTCGGATATGTGAGGGTGCGTGGCCGTACGCACTGCACTACATGTGGGTAGGGTAATGATGGCCCGCTTCCGCCGCGTCACACCTGAGGGAGCCTAACCGCCGTTGGGCTATAGACACCTAACCCCTACCATCACCCCTTAATTCCGTACGCACTATATCCATAACTCAGTAACACTGCAGAAGTATTAAGAGCTGATATACATACCTTACAATATTTTTTTGTGGTAAAATCTTAAAATCTTAAATGTAGCCAGACTGACAGACCTATTGTATGGTCCCAAACTAAGCAAAGTTTGTACTATGGGTACAGTTCAATGGAGATGGGCAAATTACGAAACACCCATTTCCGAAATTTGCACCGGCGGGAATCAAACCCGCAACCACCATGTGCACCATGTACATATAAGTAAGAGAGATCCCTTGAAACCCGCAAATAATTTAATCAACATCGCTTGGCGCAGTGGTTTGAGCATAGGCCGCTCGGCTGCACATGGTGGTTGCGGGTTCAATTCCCGCCGGGGTAAATTTCAAAAATGCCCTTTTCGTAATTTGCCCAGGTCTGGGTGTCACTGGGATCGCCCCCAGTCCATTATACGGTACCTTTAGTACAAGGGTTGTTTATTTTGTGACCGTACCGTTGGTGTGTCAGTCTGGCGATATTTATTTATTTATAGTTCGGCGAAACAGTACACAACGCATGATACAATTTGAATCCAAAGTTATTAGCATCATACCAGTAGGCTCTACGTCATTAAGATAATGGAATCTGCATTTAATAGGTGTATTTCACAAATTGTCACTCACGAATGTTGATGACTCGCTAACTAAACCAGTCGCGAAATACGTGTTGATTGCTGCTTTATCTTATCTAATGATTATTGTTTTTTGAGTGGATCTACACTATTATTGTACAATCGTAGCAGGAATAACTGGAAACGCGATTAATAAACAATTAATAGGCATACAAATAATTATTATTATTTTACCTTTTTAATGTCCCACTTTCACATCAAATCGAAGGAGATTCAGACCATAATCTAACATCTACCATGCCATTCGAAAATTGGATTTGGATTCTAGATTTCCTCACAATGTTTTCTTTCACCATCAACAAGTGATAATCATATTGAAATGACGTTTAGCTCATGAATTTCGAAAATCCCAGAGGTGCGAGCTAAGGTTTAAACCCTGGACCTTGTGCACGCAAGACGCGAGGTTAACCAGTCGACTATGGTTGCTCAAAAATAATATAATATATATAAAGATATTATTGATTTTTAAAATATACATCAAAAAAATCTTAACCGTCAACTCACTAGCTGAATGAAAGGGTTGCATTATATGATTATCCGCTCTAGAGTATTTCCTTAAGTGACACGTTGGCCGTATTAAACCGAACACAAAGACTCTCCGAGCTAAAAGGAAAAAGTTCAATTAATCCTAATTTGCTCGCGAGATTAAGCTCGCGATAACCAACGTACTAAAGGTACCCTTCACATCCGTGCCCTCTATTCAATGTTAAGCCGCTTTAAAAAGGCGTAGCCTTCAACAAACAAGGGACTGGTAATGCGTAACCGACTAGGAATTGTTCCCAAGAAACGCAGCAATCTAAGGAACCACTCGATAAAGGAATCAATTTAACGATTATCGTCTGACATCGATAAATCAACGGGACCGATACGATCAATGACCGGTCATCGATACACTGCTACAATAGATCACTCAACTCAACGATGCTAATTAGATATGCTGTGACAATGATCGGGTTGAACCCCCATCTAGAAACCGCATGCTTTTTCCCATCACACAACAGCATACAAACAATATTGAAATCTATCACCCTATTAATTAGTCATACATTTGCATGCACAAGCACTAGCCATCCCATACTAGGACGATCATTATTATAATTGTGTTTTTTTTACACATTTCTGTAACGGTCAGCCCTGTCGATTTTAATCGCCGACGCATCCGCCGATAAATCGTTGAACAGGTCGGGCGACTGTGACGTGTGTGGTACCCGCAAGCATGTTGTAAGCGCAGACGCTACTGTTTTCGCAGTGGACAGGCTTTGGTTGTGGTGCGTTCGATGAGACCGTTTCGCGCAGATCGTCGGCCGATAGACGGAGCCGGGCGGCGAATTAATTACTTAATACCGATGCGTGAGTAAACGTATTCAATTTCTATCACAACTCCCTGTAATTACATTTTTTTCGTTTACGTTTAATGATGATTTTTTGAAAGCTTATCTATCAGTGTTCATGGATCGTAACGCTATTTACACTTTCGCATGAAACAACGTCTCGAGCCAGTACCTAAGATCGAAATCGTCAGACATTTTAAACAGGCATATTTAAAGCGTTATATCAATTGCGTGCGGTCAAAAACTTCGTTATTACGTTCCATTCGTATCCGCAACTTCCTTTACCAATTATTACATTCGAAAAAAATATGGTTGCAATGTGTGCGTGGGAGCACGGGACAAGTGGCGGCGCGCGGGGCTGCTCACACGCACGATAACAGCACGCATGTCTTTGTTGCCGCTGCAGATGCTATCGGACGCGTTAAATTCATTAACCCAGGCTATCTGCATAGATAGTTATTTAATATGCCATTAACGATATTATGCTTCACCATGAAATATAATGGCTGCATTATTTACCCTGTATTCTTGTAAAAATGCAAAAAAAAACAGGTGAAAAATGCAGTTGCATACATAAAGTATCTGCAGTGTTAATGTTTATTTGCATAGACAATGGATTACTAATATCACCCGCACATGGGTAAATGTATGTCTGTATGGGACATGTGGGCATGTGGGTAGTGTGTGGGTGTGTGCGCGCGTTTCCGTCATTTCCCTGCGCAGGAGTCGTCGATCGCGATGATTGCCCACGCGTTTCGCATCACTCACCCCCCAGCGTAGGGATAACTCGTTCACATACAATTTACATACGATTTGTTATACAGTTGGTTTTTTGTGACATAAAATCGATAATCTAATACCGAGTCTTGCAAGCGGAACATTCGAGGTAACAATAATAGTAAGCAGATTATTGTGTATTTCATAAATTCCGACATTATTAACAAATCATTTAAACGATATTATTCAATAATAACAAGTCTGCAAAATTTCAAAATGTTAAACATTTCAAAGGCGTTTTGTTCGTTCATACAAAGCTTCATCGACATTAAAACGGGGTTTAATTAACAACAGCCACTAGAAAACTCTCATCTATTCGATCTGGGGGAATAATTCGAACACAAAAACTGTGGAGCGACCTACCCGCAGGTTTGAAACACATGGCCTATGGGCGTGGCGCCACCGCCGCGCTCCACTGCTCTCTCTCCATTGTTTATCCCACGACTAATGCCAATTCAACACTAAATCGCACTCTAATATTAAACTCTAGTACCACTATAGACCCCTTTTGTTTTAAGCACAATGTCTACCGGTGTGGGGAACCAACGTAAACTGCGAACTTACGACCGAATTTTGAAACGCTCCTGACAAATAAAATTGCGACAGCAAATTATTTTTGCAGTTGCTATTATTATTTACTTACATATTTTTTTTACCTAACGTTTAGGAATTGTAGCAAATATTTACGTTATGCCTTGTATTCTTAAATTGTTTGCTGTAAGTACAAAAACATTTAGCGTAATATACTAAAAGGGATTTTGTTACTAAATAATAATAATAATTTAGCCCTTTTGATGTCCCACTCCTGGGTACGGGCCTCCCCTCACTACGAGGGGGATTCAAGCCATTATCTGCCACACTGGCCGAGTACGGGTTGGCAGTTTTCACATGTCTTTCGAAAATTGGTTAGATTTTCTAAGACATGCAGGTTTCCTCACGATGTTTTCCTTCACCGTATGCAAGTGATAATCATATTATTATAATTATGGTTCGCTCATAGATTTATAAAAACACAGAAGTGCGAGCCGGGGTTTGTACCCAGGGCTTGGTGCAAGACGCGTGCTTAAGCAATCGGCTAGCACTGCTTAATTAGTTGTTTGAGACGGTGTTTTGTTTATTTTTTGTTTGGCGCCTCAAAATTAGACGGGTCTCAAATTTGAGTCGCGTATTTAGCGGTAAGATCATTAAAATACCACAGGTATGCAATTATAACACGAGTTGTGCTAATTGCAACATGACGATTGGATAATGGCAGATAGGAATGTTTCCTCATCGATTTTTTGTTGCTACGTTATCCGTAAAGCTCAGTTAATTTATATTGATGAGACAGGATACGATTTAAAATGTATATTATGTCTATATTATCTAATCTGCGTAAGAGGCGTGTAATTAATCTAGAAATCCATTCCATATCTATAATAATAGATACTTATGTCATTTTTCCAAGATCCGTCACAAAATTAAATTCAACCCCTTTGCATGTGATTATCCACACCATAAACCAGTTATAAGATATTTTTGTAGGTACAGCTAATATCACCTAAAATGTACCAAATTAATTAGTAAGTGTTATTTTAATACTCATCACTTGCAAACGTTATACAAGTAAAAAATTGTCGCGACTCCGCAGTCTATGTGGTTTATCCGGAACTACACTAAACGTGGATTAAAAGTGGGGTGTTCGAGCGGTCGGTACGAGCTCTTCAGGCAGCGCCCGCGCATGCGACAGCTGACACGACACGGCCAGACCGGAGACCGGACGAGGTTTTCGTAATTAAACAACCCATTGTGCCTTATTACTATAATATATTACACCAAATTATCCGCTTTATATACCTAATTTACAGTGGATCTCATGATTTTTAACCTCCGACAAAAAAGAGGGATGTAATAAGTTTAACATGTGTATTTGTGTATCCGTGTGTCTGTCTGTGGCATCGTAGCGCCCAAGCGGATGAACCGATTTCAATTATTTTTTTTGTTAGATAAGTATTCTGATCGAGAGGATTCTTAGCTGTTTCATGAAAATCGGTTCAGCCGTTTGAAAATTATCAGCTCTTTAGTAGTTTAAATAGTCGTCACATCGGGGGATCTCTAAATTTTCAATTTTTATCATAATGTATCATAGAAGTAATTTTATAGATTTTCAAAAATTTAATGCGTAAACAATTACATACAATGACTAATTTAGTACTCCGCAAAGTTCGAACATCAAGATCCGATCGAAAAAAAACATCGTTTAAAACATATCGTGCAGGCAGACAATATTTACGCATATTGTATCGTCAATCAATAATTAATATCTGGAGGCTCGGCGGCTGAGACGCTCCCGAATTTCGCCAAGAATGATGAGGAGATCGCGTTCGCGTAATCGAACCGGCAAAAAATAAAAAATGAGGCAAATACGAAATACTCCATTACTGGCTCTGCTACAGCCGCCTGTCGAGACGATTTCATGCAAATAAAATTGGTAACGAAAATAAGACGTCATTCTCAATAACACTCATCATGTCCAATCTATAGAATCTAGACAGGGCGCTTTTTGTTCCTGTTTGATTTTAGATGAGTATTTCTTATAGATTAGTCTGTCTAGACTTGCATTGTTGTCCGAATGTTTGACGAATGGACAATTTGAACGTATCTCACATCGTCATTGTTCAGTTCCAGTTAGATAATATGAAAAAGTTTTAGATCATCTTTTGGTGATAACGTGAAAAAAAACATCGGTCACACAACAACGGTTTTGTGTAATAGAAGCACACCACTTTGATGGCCAGAAGTGTTGAGTTTTTTGTGGTGAAATAATAAAATGTTGTGTTAAGTGCGTCTCCACGGCGCCGCTGTCCCATTGCATGCGCATTGTGTATGCAAGACGCGGCCGCCCGCGGCCACGTCAGCTATTTGCTCGTGTCCAGAGGGCTAAACCATTCAAGGCTAAGGCGCGGGGGCCAGTTTTTGGCTGTTTTCGACTTGATCCGCCACTCAACCGCCGGCACTGCGACTTCACTCGCTCGACATTCCTTATAACCAAAACACACGCGCAAAAAGCGTCCAAATTTGCGAAAAGTTTTATAAAATCTTATTCCTCTGCCAGTACAATCAATGAAAATACTTTTAGCTACCACAAAATAAACTACACCAATTTTATATTGGTAATCGCTGATTGATTGATTGGCTGGCAAATAAACAATGAAATGAAATAACAGGTCTCGGCAACAATAATTGCTTTCAATTGTTCTTTGCCTGGTGTAAGATAAGTACACAAATTACACTACGTATTAAAAAAATAGGACTAGTCCTGCCACATACTCCCACTACTGTTACTCCAGTAATCCAGGATCGACCATGGTACCCAATGATGACACCGACGTTTGACTCTCGACGAGTCTCGGGAAAAACCTAAAAAGTCTTGCAACCCGCACGAATTTAGTCCAAAGAAATAATAGGAGTTTGGAAAAACATATTAACTTCCCATCGTTGCAAAGCGGGAGATAACAAAACTGTATAGTTTGACTGTCACAAAAGAAAAAACTGTTACAACTGATGGAAATCCAGTATTAAGGCACCACGGATCGTAATTAGACTAAGTTATCGCATTAACAATTAAACGATTAACGAATTCTCCCTCGCGGGGCGTAATCTTGAGTAGTTTGCTGAGACCCACGAGATGTAAGCTCACCCATTATTAATTGCACTCCTCAGGTGCGAAGATTATCCTTATTAGTCGACCTCAAGCCCCGAGACAGCCATGCATTTCTACACGCGTCTTTAGTTATGTACTACTCAGCCTTCCACCGCCCATAAAAGTCGTATGTCACAACCCCGCATGGCTCACAAAACGTTTGTCAAGTAACAATCTCATTTGCGTTGTTAATCATGCAACATAAGCAAATAATAGGTATCTATCTATTGTAGCGAAACAACCGTGTCGTTTCAATTACCGTAAGCGAATAATCAAATGCAATACACCTTTCGTTTTCGACGGATTAAGTAACTTAAGCTTGCATTACAATAGTACGATATTGGAATTATGAAACTGAAATTAAAAACTGAATTGGATTTTGGCGCGGCGCGGCGCGGGGGACGGTGCAGTAATTGCGCGGAGCGCGCGCGCAGATTATCAGAAGCAAGTGCGTTCGATAACGCATGCGCACGAACGCGTGTTATTAAATTTATTCCTTTTTCGCCGGAATCTGCATAATGAGGGGGGTATAAAAACACGTAATCGCTAGAGAGCACGTCGCCTTCCCTTGGAGAAAGGCGGGCACTCTTTGTCTGATATTATGTATGTTGAATATTTAAGGAGTGGACGAGTGGTGTTGCTGGATTTGCTTTTTTGCCAGACGATTACGGACGATTATTTCTTGTCAAAGCGTGGCATCGTTTTCCAAGGGACCGATATATTAACAAGGCCTACTTACGTATCGTTAAAAGTACCGATATCATGATCGCCTACAGCGGTAGGGACTCTCACCTCCACGTATTTATAACATAGGCGGGTTCTACTTTGTGCGCGCTGGTAGCGATTTGCATGCCCATACCCTTAAATCTACCTACACAGATCAGCACTCAGTCTTATTTTTATGTTAATAACTTGATAAAGTTCAAGGCTAACCATAAAAAAATAAACTCTACATAACCGTAAATCGTCATTAATGTGATAAATTATATTTAATTCAACTGAAACTTTCATCCCTACCTCGCCGGATTAATTTACAAATTATTCACATTCTACATGTTTTCGTAAAAAGTTAATGCCTTTTTGAGTAGATAATTCGCTTTCCAATTTTAAGACAAGAGTCGACAATAATGTATAATTATTTATCATGCACCAATCCGACTCTGCCGAGCCCAGGGCTACCGAAATTCCGGGATCGTGGGTACTTACTCGACGCTTAATTCTGGGTGTTCACAAGCAAACCTGCTGCTTGAAAAAGTGTAGTAAGTAATTTTAGGAAATGGCTCTCATAAAAAATCGCTACGACACCATTGGAGATCAACACGACAATGTCATAATACGAAATTTCTGATGAAACCCGGATACACAGTAAGTCATGATTCTCGAACGTCATTACTTGAAGCAATTTCTTAAAGATATGCCTATAATGATCCGATGTCCGTGAGAAGTTCACGTTGTAACAGGATCGGAGGCGGTAAAAAAGAGGGCGCGCGTGTCGTCGTCAGCGGTCCAGCAAGTAGCCAGTAATTTATGGTTAGTTTTTGGCTGCGCCCGCGCAATGCGGCCTCGCGGCTTTTCGCAGCGCCCCGCCGCCCGCGCCCCGCTGTCTCACCCGGTCACAGACCCCGCGTCATTCCGTCAATCTCGACTACTTATCCGTCCGCGCCGATCCCTTATATTAATCATTTTTTTCCTCCCAAAAAAACCTGCCGTAATAAAGATCCTATCTGACCAGCCCCGGGAGCCGAGCGCGCCGCGCGCTCGCTTTCGAAACATCGGAATTGACAAACAAATATCGCAACTGATACTTATTAAGACATGTATTATTGACTATAAACTGGTTCATTGTGCCGCTAAAATTAATCTCGGAGCTTAGCTGCGTCACAAAGGCGGCGTGCCGGCGCGTACGGTGGCTATTACAGACACCACATTATAATTACCTTTTTAAATAGTTTTTTCAGACGGTGTCGATATTAAAACGTCAATGTAAATAACTTGTTAGCCGCAATCTCATTTCTGAGCGATTGGATATTACAATAGTGTACGTGATTTGAGAAAGGTAACGGTGTCGCCGCTTTATCCGCGAGATGGAGCCTATTACCGGCGACGTAAACGGCGCGAGCGCAGCGCGTGCCGTAGACTGAACAAGCTGCCCGACATACACTAGATTATTTTATGAGCCGCCCGAAATCTAATCAGTCCCGCACAACAGCGAACTGAGCATTGGCTAACGTTAATTTCACGGTTAACATTAACAACGACCTTTCGCACGGTGCGTCGATAATCTGTGGAAAATTAAGTTATTTGATATTAATTTTGTAGGAAAAAAAAAATGTTGTCTCCAAATAGTTCGTAGTTGGGTATATCGGTGCGGGCCATACCGTAATGGCACCAAATAGAAAATGATCGTGTGGCGATGTAATTAGGTTTATATCTATTGTGCCGGCCGCCAGCGCAAATTGAACCACGGAATATTTCACCTGACACATCGTACGTGTCTTATTGCACGGATTATTTATCTACTAAAACCTCTCAGCAGTTTTTGTCGCCCGCTTGTGGCACGCGCCCACTTTCTATGTAGCCATCTAGAGACGTAATTGTGCTTATACCCTTTTTTATTTCTGTTTCGAAAAGTCTAAGTCATCATTGAGAATCAGTAACGGTCAACGAAAATGTTTTGTGGTGTGCACCACTATATAGACATACCTACACCCACATGTATCGGACAACAAAGAGTGCTCTATTAATAGAGTTGGATATGTTGGAAATTAGTGATCGTGAAAATATAGCATTACCAACTGATACAAATTTCGGGAAATCGAGAGCGCTATAGGTACTTATTCCTTTTTACAAAAGTTTTTTCAGCATCGATTCTTGGGCAAGTTATGCCAGATGAATATGAGACATGTGGGTCCTAGAGAGTATACGCGAGCGCAGAACTATAGACATGATACCAAGACATAAGTAGCTCTATCTGTATATTTTTTCATGTACGGAGAGCGATGATTATCAAATTTAGTTTGTCCCAGTAGAGAGTTTTGAGAACTCTAGTTGCCGACTCTACCAGCAGTATGTAGAGCATGTATATTTTTCAAGAGATAACTGCCTCGCTATTTATTTTATTGAAACTACCTAATTCAGACATATCAAACTTGTTAACACAACTTAATTCTCCCACGTCCAATAGTGGGTGCGCTAACGACTCTACTACACGATGACATCTCAGTCGTAACTCCTTACGCGTCGGTGTGTTATCACCCTTACTTCTTAATCTAACCTGAAATAACCGCTTCTATCGACCGAACATCTATTGATCGCGAGATTACTAAAGTTTTTTTACAACCCACCAAAAAAAAGCAATAGCGCTTTTGTGAAACGCATTTTTTACGTCGTATTTGCTTAAAGCGTTACCATTATCATAATCACTTTCACCTAAGAATATTTGCGAAATAATCGATTGATCGGTATCGGATTAAAAAATCAATCATAGCACAGGTTATTATCAAGGTGCCTGCATGAGGAGCGCTGTAATGCGATACCAACAATCCGAGTAGGTACGCAATATAAGCCAGTTATCGCTTCAAACAATAATCCACGATAATGGATTAGCTCACTCGGTGAATATTTATAAACACCGCTATCGCGTTAATCGGTAAAAGTCGAATTCTAGTTACATTTGATCGATTATTGTTGACACGGTTTGAATACGGACGTTACATGGCCAATGATAAAGAAAAATGGTAGTGAGTTTGTTTTATTCTGTAGCTCTATAACTATTATCCTACTAATATTATAAATGCGAAAATCTTGTGAGTGTGGATGTATGTTTGTTACTCTTTCACGCAAAAACTACTGAACCGATTTGGATGAAATTTTGAACAAAGATAGTTTATAACCGGGATTAACATATAGAATACTTTTTGTCCTGATAATCCCGAAATTTTTGTTAAGTTAAATACTAGGCACAGCTAGTATTATATACATTCTCAAGAGCTGACCGCTAAAGTTTACGTGCAATATTTGTATGGCAAATTCTTAGCTCCTCGAGTGACCAATAGGAAGGCTGAGCTGTTAAATTGGTACTGCACAATGTTTTACGTAATCGTTAGCGACTAGCAAACGGAAACTCGTACGCACTCACGGTAGACCTTCTGACTTGCCAAATAGTAGTAAAAATCATCTATATCACCACTGCAAAGAGTACAATATAAACTGTATTACGCACTGGTTACATACCCCGTTGAAGTTGTGCATTTTTGCGAAGTATGTTGACGGCACTTAATTTAGTTCTAATTCATTTTACGATCAACTTAAAGACACACAAATTAATATTTAAATAGTTAAATAAATAACAGTTATTTTTATTATTTCAAGTAGTAACTAACTACAGCCACTGTTCAGTTAGAGAGCTCAACAATGAATGAAGCGACAGTTACTTAAAAATAGATTAAGATTCCACTTGAATGTGGATACGATAGCCTAATTTCTTTCGCGCAATGTTAACCGCAGTAAAACCAGTTCTCCCAGTAGGCTTTGTACCTAAATTGTTATACTAGTGAGTAGTAATCAGGCGATATTACGAGATAATGACACAAACGGAATCAATGTTGTGGTTGTTAGTAAAAGTAATTTTCGAATAAGTAGACGTGTTTACAAAACTTTTTGTAATAACTACATAATCAGGTATTGATCTAGTATTTAAATTAAGATACCTATTATATTTGTGTGAATTTTATTTTCAATAAACAACATCATTCGTATGGCGAGGAAACCTGCACGCCTTACTAAAACGTGTGATGTTCGCTTCCCGCACTCAGCCTGAGTGCCCTGAATGCCATCCAATGGGGCTGAAATACCATCGCAAAATGTAGGTGCAGTACTGTGCACCAATGCCTACGTCTGTATACGTCTTTGTATCATATCCATGCGTCTTTGGGTTAAATTTTCAGTTGCCAACAACTCGAAATATTTTTGTAAAAATATTTTTGGACACTCGTTGTCTATTCGTCAATAGATTAGCTAATTTCTAAGGCCCCTGTAATAATAAATCGAACTCAAGTCTGAGAGCAGTCTTGAGTATGCTTTTGATATATAATTCTGTACTGGAATTACATAAGAATAGCATTTCGAAGATCGCTCTTAGACTTGAGACCGATCTGTTAATACGGGCTTAAGATTCTAGTTACTGTTTCGTGCCAATAAAAAAGACGAAATAAAAAAATAATTACGAACTGGTACTGCAATCGATATTCATATCACCTTTAAGTAGTGTGATGAATCGAGCGTGCGACCCTCTATATAGGTACACAGCTTGGATCTTAGTCTAGGATTCAAATAAAAAAGAGGAATCAATTACCAGTGTTTGCATTTGCACTCTTCATGTACAACACGAAATAAAATGCACACTAGAGTAGAACTGTTCGTCTTATAACTGTAACCGAAATCAGCTTTAGCTTTTATCAACTAGTCTTAAATTTAAACTGAATTACATTTAACAAAAAGCAACGACGATAATAGATACCTATTTTATTTTCGCCTAAACACTACATTCTTATTGCCGATGGACTAGAAACCGTCGTACAAAAAACCTCTTTCGATCAACCCGTTCTTTCCTTTTTCCTCTGTCCATAAACAATATGAATCAAATAATGCTTCCATGAGCCTAGCCGGCAGCCAGTTTCAGTCGGTTTGAGAGAAAGCCTATTCGACTACTTTGATGACAGAAAAAAACTATTCTCAATTCAATTTTCTCATTATTTTTGAAAATTGAGGACATTATCATCATATTTCAGTCTACCGTTATACATGTGACGAGGCAAAACTCAATTTCATAAAGGCAATCTACCTAGATGTAACAAATTTAAAAATCTATACTTTTTTTGCTACCATGCTATTGTTAGACATTCTAGATAGGTACCTATATCTCTCAGCTAATGGTCGCGACTCCTTGTGAGCAAAGAAAAACGCTTTGCACTGAAGTCAAGAGGAACAGCCGCTCAAAATGTTTGTTTCATAGGCTTTAAAGTTATCAAGATTTTATGTGTAATCCAAATGGATGGTTGACGCGTCAGCAAAAGGGCACTGACAAGACAGCCCGATGCCTGTTAGAGCACCAAAGGGGTTTCCGGGTGGACTCCCCATCTCTTGCTTACAGACGGTTAAATTCGCTTGAGGCCCAGCGAGACGTTGGGTCTCTGTCTGATGACCTGTTTAAGCTGATGCCATGCACACACACCATTTAGATTCCTAGTATCTCACTGTTATGGCATAGCGAGCTTTCCTTCCACCGACCTGAAAGTTGTGGAATGATCTTCTGAAGTTTTTAAAGATTCTTCAAGGGGCAAGTCTACTGGTCCCTAAAAAGCCGGCATTGCATATGCTCCACTCAAGTCGAAGATGCCCTGAGTGACGGTAACCACTCACTATCAGGTCTATCTGTGCGTTTACAAAAAAACTAAACTAATTCCAGAAATAAAAATAATTAAATGCCACTAATGAAGTATCCAGCAGGAAAAACACTATGCCTATGCGTAGGTTATGTGATTTCCATACATACCTAAATATTGTTCAGTTGTTTGCAGATAATCATCTTATCTCGGAGAAAACTAAATGTAGAGATCTATACCCTGCGTGATAGTTAATTAAAGAGTACTTTTGACGGACAAAACGCTATGCCAATAGAGCTGATTATCCTGCAAATAATTGCAACAATTAGGAAAAGTTTTGCCGATTGTTTCTTTAATTATGATTGAGATGATTACAATACAATTAGTGGGCCTTCGGAGAGCAGTTGATACCAATATTAGTCTACAACTTTATAATTAGTTAACATTACGAAACGAAGATTAGAAATTGTGTTTGACTATCCCATCGTTAGAGGATCTGTGAATCTGTTCGGAATCTAGTGAACTTTTATCATGTAATTACTAATTTGTTACCTATCTATAACGACTTTGAAATCGTTGGCAATATTGACTTACTAACATTGACTCTACATATGGTTCAGTTTATTTTAATATCAATCAATTTTAAACACAAACAATTTAAAAATAACTGAAAATTGCATGGCGTATGACTAATAGTTTAAAACATTTCTAACGTGTTTTTATTCATCCTGAATAATACAGGTACCCCGTATGGTACTATTATTGTACTATTCACAAGAGAATAATATTTTTAATAATACATTTAACTGTCTCAATAAGTATACGTTTAGATATAGTAATAGTAGTAGTTTGTATAGTAATCGTTAATCCAAGGTAAAGTCACCACTCTATTATTTTTATCCTATGTTACATATTATCTACATTAAAACAATAATTTTCATGAATAACATACAAAAGCAGTTAATATGTAGAGATTATGCACATCATTCTTTTTAAACCAGATAAAGTTCCGCTAAACATCCAAATCAATGGGCCCTTTCAAAGCGAACCGTGGCTTACTGCGTATAACGTTACATCCGACTCTACCGCACTCATTTGCACCACAAAAACACTCAAAAATCCCTCTTAACAAAAAGCGATAGAGTTCTATGGAAACTCCATTGAACCCTCGTGTTTATTGTGCATGTTATCAGCAAAATGAAGTTAACTATATAAAAAATGACGTTTTGGCGAACTGTTGACATACGTCAATAATTTTATCTGGATATAAAAAAGTTTTAGGCAGTAGGCTAAAGATCATTACCGATATACTATGTGACTTAGGTTAAGGATGATAAAACTATATTAAGTATAATACAATTATGAAAAAGAGTTATATAACAAAACTAGCTGTGCCCGCGACTTCGTCCGCGTGGAATTTAATTGACAAAGTTTCATACAAACTTTGATCCCCTATTTTATCCCCTTGGGGGGTAGAATTAATCAAAATCCTTTCTTAGCGGATGCCTACGTCTTAACATCTACCTGCATGCCAAATTTCAGCCCGATCCGTCTAGTGGTTTGGGCTGTGCGTTGATAGATCACTATGTCAGTCAGTCACCTTTGAGTTATATATATATAGATAAATTACATTTTAAAGGTGGTAGAGCTAAACTATACCCAATTGACTACAGCCCCTATAAAGGCGGCCTCCATTGGGGTTCCACTAGTTCCACTTAGTTCCACTCACTCACATAAGGTCAGCGTAGAGAAACTATTTTAGCTGCCTTTCGTATGATGAGTTACAGAGCCGGAAGATGATCCCACTCCCTTCCTCTCACTCTGTCTTATATTTATATATCTACATAAATAGAGCCTACGGAACTCTACCTTGGCTGATTTAATAAAACCGGTTATAATATTCAGCTCTACGTAACATAATATTGTCTTATTAATTCAGTATATTTTGTTTGACCTTGCTGAAAATATCGATAGAGTATCAATCTATTGTTACAAAGCTGTATAGGTACGCTTTAGCGTTATAATAATGCAAATTAACCCTCTTATCTAGATGATCACGTATTGTCTATGCATAATATAGACATGCCAGAACTGTATTCTTCCCCTTTTTATGAATACCGACGATATGTTGTTCGTATTTGAATAGCTAAAGGTATAATCTCGGTTAGTACAATGGCCTAATTTAGTGTATGATAAAAATGTAGAGATATTTATGTCGCTAATATTTGGGGGTTTAGATAAACATTTCCGTATACTGATTTTGAAAAAGAAATACTTAAAATTTAAATCGCTTTATTTTTAATATGGTCCTCGCGATAAGTTTAATTATTAGTTTGATATTAATTAATTGTAAAGGAAAATAATAATTACAGCTTGCTATATTTGCGAGAACGCATTCTGAGAAAGAATGACGATTAAGAGGCAACAAGTCCACCAGTTGTTGTGCAAGCGGCGACTTTTTTGTATTTAGTAATAATTCACTGACCGTAGGTGTTAACTAGGTGACTATGTTTTTGACAGCCTTCATATTTTCTGTCAATATAAAAAGCGCACTAACAATACCTATTCATTACGTTAACAATACAATATTGCTGGAGTTATTGAAATTTTCATGAATCAAAAAATGCTGAAATAAAAAAACAGTACATTTTTTTTCACGTTGCTTGAAAAAATAAATAAAAAAGACTGACCTGCGATAGATCACTCGGCACCTCAGATTTCACGGTATTGGCCGCGGCCCACGCCTCTGCGAACGTCTCCATTGCACTCTGAAAGTCCATCTTGTCCATTCACGACGACATCAACATGCCGAAAATTCACAGAACATGTGCACGGTGCGGGACTAACGGACAATGGAACAGCGACACGTGCGATCGGGCCGGCCGGCGGCGCGCTACTGCCACTGGGCCCCGCCCAGCGAACCGCCCGCGACGAGAAAAACCGATACCAGCCGAGCCTTCCCGTTTCAGCGCTTTTCTTTTTTAAGCCGCTATTTTAACGAGTTTCTTTTTTTTCTACCCAAGCCCAGCCCACGGTGGTGGTTGGGCGTCCTCGGGATTATTTACACTTGTAATTCACGGATTGTACAGTGTGACGGTTAATTTGTTGTGTAGAGGGGTGACCGCCGCTATCGCGATTAGATTAGACGCTACTAAGTGTTACTCGGGTTGTTTGTATGAGCACGCCAATTACGCGATTGTTTTATATCGTCCCGGGACGAAGTTACGACACTTCGAGCTCGTAGCGCTATACTCTATTTTTTCTGGGACAATTTGGTGGCTCTATCTTTAGCGAATATTGATTTCTGTACAAACATCGGCCGAACCTATTTAGTAACTAAAAGGTGCTTTACTTATCTGAGAGGCCGCGTAATTTATTTAGGTAATTGAATGCTCTACATTATTAAGCCATTAATAATTTCGTAATTTGAAAAGCTATTAGAATAGCTAATAGCAGTATCCTTGGGGAAATGGCCAGTTTATTTTCTGAAAGCATTTTTATTCATTATATAAATCACCGTGGCTTCACGCCTCTTGTGGGATGTGGGGAAAAAAATTGTCACAGCTTCCCATAATTTTGTACGTGCCAGTTAGCGACCGTTTAAGCGTTATTACCTTCCTGCAAGTTAATTTTTCTTAATTTCCGAAGCTTATAAAACGGTGTGAGAAGGCTATTTGAGGTTTTAGATGTTGAAAACGAGATTCGACCTTCGTTACGTCAATGATAAATTAGATAAATGAGGCTATATATCAAGACAGTTTATTTTTATTAAAGTTCCTATTTTGTTACCACATGATGACCACTCTTATGATTATAACTGTACTTACTCACATTATTTCCTTAGTTTTGGAGTCTCTAAGGATTATCTGACGTCATCGGCACTTATCATTTTAAACCATAGCTTTATGTTTTTGTGCTCAAATGTACGAGTACTTCAACTTTTAATGTTGCCGCTGTAATTGTTTTAAATATAATCCTCTAATAATACAATCAATAGCACCGTTAAGTGAGTGACTAAATAGTAACAAAACGGAATAACAAAATTAAGTTGGCTCGTTAAAAGCTTTGAATTACCGACGCTGCTACGTAGTAAAACAATAGTTGGCTCTGGTTATCCCAATTTTATTATTAGGTATAATTAACTGAGTGATTGGTAACAAATAGAAAACAGGAAACTCAGTATTGGATTTTAACCCGAAGAACTTATCTTTATAAATCTAGATCGTTCAGGTACAAGAATGTGGTAATTATATTCAATAAAACTTACATGTCCTAGAGTTTTAAGATTTTTTTTCATGTTTTCTAGAATTTCATTTTAATTTATATTCTGTAATAAAGGTAATCACATTTTAGGAAAAAATATTCCCACACTCAGATAAATAATAATTTGCAAAATTGATTTAAGTAGATCGTTAATACCATACCAATAATTAAAAACCAGATAAGATTATCGGTTTCCCAGATAATCAGACATTCTTCCGATGTGAACCGAAACACGTCTGCTGTCCAAAGTCACGTATTGCAAAATGAATTAAATACCTACCTAGGTACTATTAAGGTGCATAAGTAATATAGAAAATACACGTGTAAAAAATAAATAATAACCTGATTATTTCAAGAAAAATACGCATTCTTTATTTATTTACACTTAGCAGTCAATCACACGAGGAAGACTTTATCCATTTTTTATACATTTTTCACAGATAATGATCGTATTTAGGTAAAATAAATTTTCGGTGTCGCGTTAACCATGTGATTTTTACGACTATGCTTCTTAATATAGGTTCATACATAATACCTACATGCTGTCTTACATACGTACAAAAAAGTTAAATTACGTTGTAAAAATTATTTCACGGTAATAGAGTATTATGGACAAGTTTTCTCCCACATTCCATGAACAAAGAATTTCACAGAATACTCCAAACGCCAGTCAACCTTGAATAACACAGAATCATTTTACCATCATATTTCTCGTCCACCCGAGAATAGAATCTAAATTGTCAATGTACACATAGCTAAACGAACTGAGACAATAACCTTTCGTCAATCAGCACCTGAGTGGTACTCTTTTATCTTTTTAGCGGGTACCAGTTTCTAGTTAATACCTATAACATTCCATTTTGTTTTAAACTCTAACAACTAAAAAAACATTCAACATTGAACCTTATTCCAGAATCTACAAGAGTATTCATATTGTATATGGACCGCAAATAAAATAGTGCGTGATAGAGCACCGTGGACGGATTGGAAACGGTATTTTACACGTGTGATCGCGCTTCCATTTTGTTACACGACAAATTATTTATTGAGATAGTTTGTTTAAACAACGAACCTATGCTATTTGATTTGTCACAAATATGGAGCTTGCATGTTATTTATACCTGTTATGGAGAGATTAGTGATGGTTATATGGAAACCTAACCTGTGTCCATACGTAAACACTTGACTCATTATTATCCAAGTATGTAGAGTCGTTTTTGGTTAGATTCATTATTTTCTTTGTGTTTCGTCCTTTTTGGAGGCCTCGTTTTCCATAAAAGGTATTCGAGAGATAGCTGACAAAACTATATCTGCTTATAGTGTAGAGTTTGAAAAGTAGTTAAATTTACTCTGGCACGTGCCTTTTAGTTTAGAGCCTTCTTGAAACTGCTTACTTTATTGAAACTATCCGAAATTTACTTTTCTCTACCGATTTTAGCTCGAAAAACGAATAGCTCTACTTGATCTGGAATTTTAATATGAAACAATAAACTCTGCTACTATTAATACTCTCTGTAAATAACTTTTAATATATTTTAATCACTTGAAATGTGAAGACAAACAGTGGGATGAAAGATAAAACACAAGATACGAATACCTATCTCATATCAAAGTCAGGTGTAATCTCTATAACGTGATGTTCAGTTTCTGACGACCAACGATATTAATCTTTTAGTTTAAATAAATCATTTTTTTTACAGTAACTTCATTATTAAGTTAATATTTCAAATCAATAAATTAAAATAAATAATTGATTAATTTGTATTTTTCTCGTAAAATTAAATTTCAAAACAACACTTGGGAACCGGTACTCCATCCAAATATCAGATATGCAAGTCATATATTTACAAAAGGTTTTCTATTTTCTTTAGACGTCTAGATTACCAATTTCAACTATAACCCACTCAGCAAATATATTTTTTTTTATAATTTTGTCAACTCACATACATATAAACGTTTCCTTTGACAATTGGACCTACTTATGCAAAATGGAACCAACCCACACACACTTCTGCAAACTGAAACCAACCTAGAACCACTAACACAAGGTTGGTTTTGGTCTACAGTAGTGCATGTGGGTTGGTTCCATTTTGCATAAGTAGGTCCAATTATACAGATGAATTAGAATCTGTATATTTACTTAAATATTAAATCTTAGAACAATAAATAATATGATAACGGCGTAGCATATGAACTTAAATTTTTATGAAGTATGCCCATGATGTAAAATAATGACATTTGTAACTGTTTGAGGAATTCCTTTAAGCTACACTCGCAGAATCTTAAAAACACACGATCCAAATAATATGAAAATACGTTTCAAAATCCACTGCACTCTACCCATAAAATATGGACTACATAAATGCAAGTATGTAAGCATGAGAACTGACTATGTGCGACCTCAATTGTAGGACTCATCCACTGTAAGTACTGTAACGGTGGTCGATCTAGCGTCCGACGTGACCGGCCTGTAGACTCTACTCGTTGATCCTCAGAACGAAGTCAATCATCGTGATTAGGTTAAAAATGTGCTTATTAATTACATGCCATGCAAGGAATCGGTGTTATTTGCATGTTATATATGAATTAGTAGAGCAGTCAATAGTAAAGATAGAGATATCTATGTGCTTACAAGAAATGGCTCTATCATTAGTAAAATACAGTTTGGCCTGGATCTCGATGTATTACAAGCTCTCAAAATTGGTACTCAGATTTAGAGTTTAATAATTTTGTATATCTAAAGTGGGACAGAAAGAAAATTGGAATCTATGAACAATTTTTGGGACTGATTGCGATCATAATTTTTATTTTATTATAATGGAGTTATGATTTTCTCAAACTGATATATACACTAAGGCTCTTTGATTTACCAAGTCCATTCTCAGATCTATGATCCTAAAACTCTACCAAATACATATACCAACTTGCTTCAAATGGTGCTTCCACAAATTATGCTAATGTATCTACCTATCGGTAAGTGCTTAGTCAGAGGAAGTGCAAGACGTATACCATATAATGGGTAAATAAGCACATAATGAAGGTGGTATTTAAAACGGTGATGATCAGAACTCTAAACACCTTCCCACATAAGTGCACCCTGGAAATGTAGAGTACAAGGCACGGGAGCTTTCACAAGAATGTTGTGTGCCCAAACACTTCACGATCATTGTCTAACTGTAAGTATAGCTATGTATTCCTGTAATGCTTACTATTATCACTCCCTTTAAAATCGTAACGAAAATATACTTTAGAAATTAATGTGATCAAATTACAATTTTGATTATAGACAGGCGTTTGATTAAGTATATCACCATATTTCATTAATAGAAACCGGTTTGAGTAATAAAAATGCGGTATAAATAATTTATTCAATCTTTATTATACAAATTAATGGGCTAGTCACGAATAGGTAAACCTAGGTATTTATATCAGAAATAAATATAGGAGTCCCACAAGGCAGCGTTTAAGGTCCAAAATGTACCTATGACCATTATTTTACAGCTTCGTGCATTTTAATTACGTATCTTTTCACAGAGAACGCATTAATTTAACGGAACAGCAGTCTCACATGTCTCTCCTTTTTATTTAAACATACTCTAACTCCTGAATTTCACGAATACCTTCAATGTCGTTTTACTGTTTAATAATAGATTCGTAGCTTTAAATAGTAGACCACGTAGAAAGAAAAGAGGAGATTCACTTTGCGTGAATAAGTATTATATTACACCACTTCATAAAACTACCCGTATACCGACTCGCTGAAAAAACATTCAAACCCTCCGCACCTCCCCCCTACCCCGCACGTCCTGAAACTCCGATCCCAGGCACTTTTCCAATACATATCCTAATCCGCCTATATCCAAGATACCAATGGCGTTCGCTAGGCGTTGACATTCGCTAAAACCTCCTCCAATACGGGTGTGTTCGGGTTAGGTTTATCCGTTATCCGTGAGATTAGGCGCGCGCTGTCTGGCGGGGCGGAGTCGCGCCACGCCCACCGGTCGATGCGGCGCCCACCGCCCGCGCCGCGCTCATTGTTCCGTTATCTATCCAAGACGCAGCACGCTCATCCGGCGCTCGTCACAGATAAGCGCCGGTAACTCAGCCTCCGTGACGTCACTACCACCCACCACCACTCACCTGCTTCTGACGTCATAGTCCAATTCTCGGTGACGTAATTTAAGTTACAAGGCAATCTTCAATCTATTATGCAACCTATAGTATTAATGTACGCTATAATTGATCTTGCTGTAGCGAGTTTAAAGATTGAAATTGCATGCAGAGGTCGACTCGATGAACAACAAAGTATTGTATAACTATACCTCGAATTTTTTACTTAACTAGCAGAGAAAAAAATGGTTGTATTAATGAATTGAGATAGACTGGCTTAATTTCTCATTGGTTGGTTAAATTTCTCATTGCCTGCTGTTGTGTTGGATCGATTCTCAGGTCGTAAAATGTTTTTCGTCAGCCTAGAATTGTACCCAGTAGATAAATAGAATCAACTCGCTCTGAATTACAGACATAATACCAACAACGATTTTCGTATTCGATTCGTATACCACTACCTACCCCATACCACAAAAGCGTGATAGTTATTTATTTTTATTATAAAATTTGGATCAAACAAGGCAGGATTCTAGGTCGCTTCTGTGCAGCGAATAAGGAAGCCGCGTTTGACATGAATGTTAATAAGGACCGACTAGAACAATCATGCATTAATATACCGGGATGACGAACGAGTGGCATCTTTCATTGACTTTGTACCGCGTAATTGTATTCACGGTCATAACTAACACACAATTATGTATACTAGCATTATAAGTACCTATATAACTTATTCATAAACTTAGTGTGTGTACCTAGCTTTGCGTTTGAATATATAAATATGACGTTCTATGCAAAATCTATGATCATTGTGCCTTGGCACATTAAAGGTATGTTTATTACTATTATTATTCATAAATTCATATTATTATTGATTTAGGAAATATCCTTTTTATAATTCGCCCAGGTCTGGGTGTCACTAGGATCGCTCCCAGTCCATTGTACCCATAGTACAAGCGTTGCTTAGTTTGGGACCATACAGTTGATGTGTTAGTCTGACGATAATTATGATTTATTTGTTTATTATAAAATTAATATGTCGATAATAAGTTGATGGATTATATAGTTATATTTGATAGCTATTTTGGAAATACTTGCCCAGTCCTGGCAAAGTTATTGTCAAAATAAATTCAGATACTATACTTATAGTTAATTGTATCCCTAGACAAATTTATTGCCGATGTAGAGCCAGCGTGTGCTAAACGGCTAAACGTAACATCATATAATCATGAGACTGTAGCCGTGAGAATAGCGTGGGTGGGAGGGAGGCCTTCCTCCCCTCTCCCCACTGCGACGCGAATTAGTTATCTCAACAGACGATGGAGATTAATTCTGATGTCTAGCTTATTATGAACTATCTTTTACCCGAGACTTAGTCCGGGTGGATTTTGGAACGGAATTTAAATACAATCTTTAATCTCTTAGTTCACCTCCCAAAGTTTTATTTTCGCAACAAAAGGTCAAATGTCCTTCTCCAATGTGTGTTCGATCTCTAGAGTGACCAAAATTCATCGAAATTGGTTCAGCTGTTTAAGCGTGAAAACGAGAATTACTTCGCATTTAACTATATTAATTTGGATAAGATAATAAGTAGTAAATTCTATAGTCATGTCCATTGTTGAATTATGTTTTTCAAGAGTACCTACTACTCCAATACATGGCCAACGTGAAGATAGATTAGATTATTAAATTCATTGTTATTTACCGTTACGCCTTCATTTAATTTTAATTACATAGTTATCATTACGTTTTCTGACACAGTATAAACCACAAATTTATAAATGAACGAACAATATATAAGACACAGATCGCAGTGAAGTCGATCGCATCTCAGCCCCGGCGAACATTTAACGCCACGTAATCGCATAATCATCAATAATCCTTAAGTCACACAAAAACATATCGCAAGAAACGGATTTCTATCGACAATACCCTGACAAACTCTTCAACACACTTGCCAGTCCACTTCCAACCTTCACTGTGACAGGATACAGTTGAAATTGCATGTAGTGGTAGTAGTGAAATCTTGCAACCCGCTGCGAATCGAGGATCAGTATGAAGTGAAAAAAATAAACAGATTTTGGGATTATAATTAATGAAATGTCACTTGATTTTTGACTTTTGCTTACCTGGACCTGGCGAGAGGGATATGATTGAAGTTATGATTGCATGCAAAGGTACCTATAGTCAGTCAACATCAAACGTTTATAAACCCGAGCAGTATGATGTGCGCCGAATGCTTGAAAGAGACTCAAATCTGGGTGCTGTAAAAGTTTTGATACGTCATACAAAATCAATACCAATTACGACGACGTTCTTCAAATCAAAAGTCAACAAATTACTTATAAATAGTCAGAGTCTGCCACCGGTTAGAATGCTGCTTCCACTGACAAAATCCGGCAAGAAACTCAATGGTTACACTCTGCAACGAATAAAAAAAAAACTTTATCATCACGGCTGTATTACATTTTTCTAACAGTAACTCTATTATTTTAAAAACATCCCATTGGCCGACCAGGACGCGGCTCTCCTGCGGCACCGAACACGATAAATACAAATCTTCATTGTATTAAAAGTATTTAAAAACGTTAAGTCTATTTGTAAACAGTGATATCCAATAAAACACAATGGCCGCATCCTGCGCGGGAGTTGAGAGCTTACCTGCTACAGTACTTTTGTATTGTTTTGATTTATTACCCAACAAACTTTAGCTCATCTTAAAAAGTGAAACATCCCGTATACATGTACTATTACTATTATTAAACCTCCTGTACCTGCTCTCTTAAGAATAATATACAGATGAAATATAACCCTGTTATGATTAAAAGTTAAACGCGTTACGTACCAACCCCCCTTCCCTTTGGTTTTCATTTGAATTTTATGTTTTTTTATTATTATTTGTTTTTTATATAGTTTTGGGTGCGAGCCCATTAGTTCTAATTTAGTTATTTATTTATTGTTTTTTGTGGTTTGCGCCCGTGAAATCGCCAATCGGGCCCAATGGAAGACCAGCGCTGGTTCTTGTCAACCAGCACATGCTGAATTGGGTCCGTTTGTGGCGAGCAGAATTTTTAATTATTGTTGTTTCCTTTTTTTATATATATTATTTTATTCGATCTGCTAGTCACAATAAAGTTTTTCTTTCTTTCTTTTCCCTTCCTTTTGTCCGAATCCCCTTCAGGTTGGCGACATACGAGCAATGCCTCTAGTATTGCAAGCATCTATAGATTACGTTACCTGCTTAACATCAGGCAAGTGGTATGTTTGTTTGCTGACTTAGTCCTATACAATATAATGTAAATTTTTACCTATTAAATACATAACACGATTTTATCACGCGTTTAACTTTGATTTCACAACACCGTTAGTGTTTAAAATGTTTTGATCTTGTCTATAGGTTCTTCATGTTAACGATTTGTTTTCATTATTATACAGCCTGTCCCTCTATACCAGTACCTGCATCTTGGACAGCCTGCCTCTTATTATCTTTGTCCTGGGCAATGACGGATATATATTCTAAATTTAATTCATCCCGCATGCCTCTGAGTCTACCGAGCCACCTTTTTTCATTTCTAGGGATCCGCTCTGTGATTATGTTAGCCTAGTATCAGAACTAGATACACGGGTAGGTAGGCGCATTTAAAGTCTATCACCTAAATAATTCGTTTTAACTGAAACCGGCAAATGGCAATTCGTAAAAAAAAACGAAAATCTGAGAAATGCATTTAATTTTTTCAATCTAAAATTAAGATTGAAAAATCCGAGTACAAAAATAACAAAGTCAAAAATGAATGGCGTCATTTTTTTCGCGAGAATATCGAATCGAATGATGAAAAAAAATAATGGGTGTCCACATGTAATGTAAGCAACGAAATGAGACTATTATCGTTTTCACAATGAGCCGCAAGTTGCCCAGCCATCTAATTCGAAACACTATTACACACCAATCACGGTAACCTAAGAGATCTCGGAATCCTCAAACAATTTAACCTTATAAATTTGGTCGGACACTAAACAACCGAGACCAATCCGTAGATCGACGGCCGATCCAAAAGCACGGTATAGAATGCGACGAATTTGACAAGTCACCGATTTTTTATCTCGTGCACAGATTATCTGGTCTCCTTACCCCACTCGATCAATCTTATCGAGGCAACTATGGCGTAACACAGCTGCGAAAGATCCTACACGCATCCAACTCAACAAAATGAATTGTACTCAATGCTGATGCCGTTAAGTGTGTTTTTAAAACAGCAAGTTTGAATGGAGACGCAAGAGCTAAGGTTGAAGTCGCCGGATCATCGCTGGATTCCGGGAAATTCGGTCCGCGTGAATACCTGCCTTTACAGGTAAGATGGGCAGCCAAATTGATATAGACGTGGCAAAATATTCAACACTAGCTGTTGATGCGAGTAGAAATATCCTTTCATTTCTAGCACCAAACCAAAAACACGTAGATTCTTGTTCATAAAACGAAGACGGCGAACAACCCTACGATCTGCTTAATGTGAAGCAGTTACCATTGATCGCACGATGCTGACTTGAAGAGGAGTGGTATGGAGGGATGGAAACAAGGGGGTTAGGCTTCCGGCTGTCTCACTCATCGAACGAAACGCAACTATATTAAATACATTACGCCGATCTTCTGTGAGAGGTTGGCATTACCCTGGTGGAGCAAACCATTATGTTGGAACGTACACAACTAATCTTGACTAAACCAACGCTATCGCCTTCCTTGTCACAGTTGTTACGTCTGAGCTAGACAGAAATACTATTAGATTGGTCAAATTTTATATTTAGTATGATGTAACGACAGTAGCCCTGGCATGATTATTTGGCTCGTTCTGATTCGCAATTAGGAAAAAGAGATGTATCTAATTTTAGTTGTCGCTATATTTAGCGTTTCAAAGAGCCTGACCTGGATCAAGAAACACTAATTAGCATCTTGTTCTACACTGTAAGTACTTAGCCAGTATTGGAATAAGAACAACAAAAAAATAACGATCCATATTGGAGCGCCTGACGCGTCTATAATATACAGAAGTCTTCAGAGGTATGACTTGCTATTTGTACCCGGCGGCCGCTCTGTTATTATTGACCCTTCCTCCCTGCCTACCCTTAAACAAATACTCCAAAAATACGCGAACACCAACATATTAATAGTTACCTGTGTCATTTTGATTTAGGATTAAGTGTCTTGTGACAATGTCCTTGTTTTGACCTCTAAATGATTGTATTTAATGTACTTAAATTTATGCAGTGTATTACAGAAATAAGCATAGCTTAGTTTCCAAGGTAAGCATTATGCCTAGGTCTATAAATACCTTAAAATATAGAGTCATTTGAAATCGACACCAACTCAAAGTTAATTTAAGTAATCTGAACCAAATATAAGAGTAATTTATCCACTAAAATCTGAGTGCGTGTGACGTCATCGCTAATTACTAAACGATTATTCCAAAGAAGACGAAAATTATGTCTAAAAACAGGGCTCGTCCGGGATTTGAACCCGGGACCTCTCGCACCCAAAGCGAGAATCATACCCCTAGACCAACGAGCCGCTTGCGTATATTATCGAAGTAACATAGCTGTTAATATAATAACTACCTTCATTGTTTTACTACCATTGGTATGACGTCACACAAATAACGATTCAATGAACTAATTAATCCAACTAATTGCAGCATTCGGGCGGCTCGCAAATACCAAAGAACTCTACTTTACTGCTCTTCTTTCTTATTTGGATTGGAGAATGAATTCAGTGGGAGCACTCACGGATGTAGTGTAGGACGCCCTCCGACCAGGTGGGATGACGATCTGCGAAAGACTGCAGGCAGATGCTGGATGCGGCAAGCTGAAGACAGGGCGCTATGGCGCTCATTAGGGGAGGCCTATGTCCAGCAGTGGACAAGCATAGGCCGATGATGATGATGATAGCCTGTAACTGCTTAACATCAGGCGGGTCGTAGGCTTGTTTACCGACTTTTATATAATATATACAAAACAAACTATCTCTCGGATGACGTCAAAGTTATAGCTTGTAATTTGAGTGCGAGAAGTTAAAAAAGCTATCCAGAATACTTGGTAAGTATCGAACCACATTCAAGGTACCAAATAATAAAATATAATATTCTGGACTTCAGCAGGAGAGATCAATAGAGCCTGGTAAATAATCGAAATTATAAACAGAGTAATATGTAGCGATGGTAAGTTAAGTTCTTAAATACGAGGTCGTATTTAAGAACCTTAAAATATCTCCATATGCGAAACACACCTAACTGTATATCGACCGATATGTGTTTTTTTTATTTGCAATTCGTTCCTCTTCTCCTAATACAGTTTATTACGCCTCATTCGTCGTATCTTACATACGAATTGCGTATAAACGGAACTTTATTATTTCGAAAAGCGGGCCGAGCCGCAGATGGCGGGAGCTGGAATAATTTCCAGATGCGATGTAATGGCTACGTACCGATACGCTCGCAATAAGAATGTACTGTGTTTTACTTGCTTTGAGAGAGATGGGAAGCACGCGACACGCGATTGAGCGATACTTTATAGTGTACGACTTTTGAATCATACCTTAAAGCACCCTTTAGGAGAGAAAAGCTGAAGGCATCTTACCTCAGCTCATAAACCGGCTGGTTCGATAGGGATAGCACTGCCCTCTCACTGAAGATCGTTGTAAAGTATTGAAGGGGTGTTTCGTACGATGAGTGAGAGAGTCGGAAGACTAACCTCCTCCTCTCTTCCCCTGCCTCTGTCCCACTCTATTTTAGGTCGGCAAAGTGCGAGCCTTGGCTTTGGAATTCCAAGTAACTGGGTTAATATCAGGCTGGCTGAACACAAAAAGGCTATTCAACGCAACAACCACCTGGAACGCTGTGATGCCGGACTCTTAACCGACTTCATAAAAAGGAGAATGTTCTACGTTCGTCTGCATGTATTTGTTTATGTATGATCACAGTTTTCTCCGTCAATTGTGAACCGATTTTCAAAACCGACTCCAAATCATAGAAATTATTTATTTTATATTATAATTTTGAAGTTCGATTATTTTTTTATAGACTTTTTTTTAATGTTGTGGTTCATGACCAAGATATGAGAACTTCTTACAGAAATGTACAACATACTCGGGTTTATTGATTTCAAGGCAGGATTGACTGTGTATCTCTGTCTCTGTCTCCGTGTTGCAAAGTAAATTAGCATGACGCTATTAGATATATTGTAAATGTTCAATTAAATACGCGGGCTCTATACTCATAATATCTCTTTGAGATACGATAATCTAATGTCGTGGTCGGATCGGAGCGTGTAAACAGAATCTCTGTCGCCTCGCCACGTTTTATACAGAAATGAATTGAATATACTTACCTGCGTTTATTTTGATATTTTCCCGAAGCATTCACGCTGGGTTGGATAATACTGAAATAAAATAGGTACACACGAAAGGTATGCACTGTTTTCAAGTAGACTTATACTTATGCGTTTTATGCATTTGGTAAAAAAGTTACTAGACGCGTCAGATTGAAATTGAGAAAAGTCAAGGCCCGATTTGAATCGCCAAGATCGTCAAGTCAAAATATGTTTCTTTTAGCAACATGAGATGATTGAAACCAATTGAAACAGGGTTGCAGCAGTTACACTGACCGATAGAACTGTAAACGATTGCTATCAGTAGGTATTGCAAACAATCGGTTATTGCTTTTATTGCGGTGAAATAATCTGAAAACATCAAAAATACCCAGCCGATAGATTAAGGCTCCGTTTACTTCCAATTAAATGGGCGTCTCAGGGCATTCGGCCGATTGATCAGCAAACGGTACCCTCAAAGGAAATAATCTGTGCGCGGGGTGCATTAAAATATAAATATCAGTCGTTAGCAAATCATTAGCTGCGACATTTTTCCTCTGAGATCGCTCCGATTCCTATCAATCGGGAGCAAACACTGTGGGGTGGTAAAATGGCGCTCAAAGAATACGCATATTGAAGTTGGAAAACATCTTTCTACAAAGGGCCTTTTATAGTACACTCAAATGCAAGGTGATTGAAGTGTGAATAAAATATCGGTGGCACATAAAGGATTGTGAAATCGTAACATTAACAGTGAAATAAATTTTAACTAAATTTCTTGATTGCCTGATCTAGGTCTCATACTTGTTCCCTTGACTCGAACGTAACAAAATCAAGAACATTTTAGTTCTCCCAGTGTAACGACCAAATGTAATAGGGATGGTAACATTAATAAAATTATTTATGAATAAAAAAATCAACGTCAGTGAGCTGTAACGCATTTATTTTCTTCCTAATAAAATTAAAACATTTGTATCTGTGTGTTTATATGTTACAACGTTTTGAATCACCGAGCTTTTATGAATACTACAGAGATACATAGCGGATAATACAATCTGAAACCGGGAAATAATACTCTTCAGTTCTAAACAACTGATTCCGATTAAATAGTCATTGAGATTATATTAAAATTTTTGGTCTAAAGTATCAACAGTAATGTCCAGCTCGATTATCGTCTTGGAATTAGTTTATCTTCCGAGGCTGTTTGACTAAATGTACAATATCTCTTTGCAGCTTACCACACTTCTAACAAAAAGAAAATACTTTTCAAGACATCAGTACAATGCCATATAATTGATCTTTACCCGTTAAGGTGTGTAGCAACCCTAACCGCGCACTTGTCATCCGCAAGTCGCGATTAATATCATGATACACGCGCGAGCCCCGCAGATAATTTAATCACCCCTCTCTATAGACTCTCACTCCTAGTTTTATAGACCATTACGCGTTTCCCAAACACATTTGTAATACATTTCATTCCAATGATATCGACAAAAATATTAAGATTTTAAATCTGCTGTGTATTCAGACGCTAGAGCAGATTCCATTTAACAGATCTAAATTAAACTCACTGAAGCCAACTATCAAGTTAAAAGTGCCTTAAAATCTGTTTATTAGAAAATAACACAAACTGTATCTATGGTTTATTCGTTTTAGAGCTACTTATGTATGAAACTAGCAAAACGAATAAACGTAAAGCTAATCAAAAAATTGTAAACAAATTTGTCAGAAACTAAAAAGAGGGCTCGTCCGGGATTTGAACCCGGGACCTCTCGCACCCAAAGCGAGAATCATACCCCTAGACCAACGAGCCATATGAAGGTTGTAGTTATTTTATAGTCGCGATAAAGTGGCAGTAAAACCTACATCTGTAACGTCACAGCGTGATCATAAAACTACCACACCTATGACATCACGGCTAATGTCAAAAATCATTATGTTCTAACCGCAATGCTACGCCAGTTATTATCCTCCCGATACGGGGACTTTTGGCTGCTGGGTTTCCCCCCTGGCCCGGTTCGCCCCTCATTAATGAACCTGCACCTCCCAGACTCCTCCGGGAGGTCCATATTGATACCGGGCTTAGTGTGGACGTCCAGTCAACATGGGCCACTCAGCGCCAGGACTCCCGACCTCAAACCATCCTCCGTGCCCGACCTCCGAGAAGCCGGATTACAGGAGACGCCACGCTCCCAGTCAATTATTATCCTCCCACCATGGCCCAAGACAACGTCGATCAGTGCTGTCATTAATTGAAATTTTCAATACAAATAAGGTTCATTATTATGTCATAAATTATCGGTTCATACACGGTTCTAACAGCTGATTCACTTTGATGGTACAGTCGTGCGGCTCGTTGGTCTAGGGGTATGATTCTCGCTTTGGGTGCGAGAGGTCCCGGGTTCAAATCCCGGACGAGCCCTATTTTAGACCCCGAAAGCATTATTCACTTTCTCGAATTGTAATCCCCAAGCACAGTCCGAGAATTTATAACCGCAAGTTTAGAACGCTTCGCAAACTCGACGGACATTTGAATGTTTTAACATTACTTTGGGTACTTATTGTTCGGGAGAACGGGAATCATCTTAATGCTGGTAATTATACAGATTCAAAGAATTACTCGGTCATAAGTAAACAAACGGAACGTCCTATTTGCAATCGTAAATTTGGAGAGTCAAGTATTTGCGGAAATGGCGAGAGTTATTATTGCTAAACAAGATGTTTCTTATGGCAGTGACAGACATGAACGAATCATAGAAAAACGTTTGACGATCAAGTAAAATCCTACTTATATATATCCGGTGGATGTATGTATGTATGTATGTATGTATGTTTGTTACTCCTTCACGCAAAAACTACTGAATGGATTTGGATGAAATTTGGAACACAGATAGTTTATAACCGGGATTGACATATAGGATACTTTTATCCCGATAATCCCGAAATTTTTGTTACGTTAAATACTACGCGGACGAAGTCCGTGGGCACAGCTAGTGTTTGAATATACCTACGTTATTATATTTTATCGATAGCGTGAATCCACGGGTGGGATGTCAAATGTGAAATTGACAAATCTGAATCTCTCTCTACGAGGTGATTACTCGTAACCATACATGTGAGTGTATTCTTAAGTTTTTTTTAATCTCTCTGTGAACGTCCGAAAATTCCTTTATTGAATTTCCACAATGAATCAACAGTAAATCACTCATCGCATTTTCTTTGAATTCCATTCAATAAAGTGACACAAAAGAATAATGCAGTATATTAAATATTTCATTACAATCGTGAGTACTAAGATATATATTGTTGACATTAAAAATTGTAATTAAAAATACCATCAATCAGAGGCAGAGTATCTACCGTCACAATGGTTTGTTAAGCCACGTAATTTTTGTGGCTTGAACGAAGAGAAATGATGGAAAAAAATAGAGGCTATAATTGAAATTGCTTGTGATCTTTCAGGAAAGATATATTATATATATTATAATTCCTACCACTTACAATGATACCACACAAATCGACCGACGGTCGAGTCGAACAATAATCGATAGAAGACGCTCTATGTAGAGACTGTCGATTGACGCCGATTCATCGCACTCTACCATCAATCGAATTTGTGCTTGTTATGGTAAGGTGACGTTTGAGTTTTACTTACCTACTTTCTTTGCAACCCTTTACCAACAAAATAAACCCCAAACTTACATTTTTACTAAATCACCCTGACATATATCAAAAGTTGCCATGGAGTTTTTTGACCCCACAGAAATGACATTTCATATTCAAACGGGTGGTACAGTCTTAAGTCTCTTAAGTAGGTAGGTAAGAGAAATCCATATGCGCATACGACGTTGCCTAAACACATGCGCTCGAGGCGGTCAACACCTGATTGGGTGACCGGTGTAGTGGCATTTACAACTAGGCACTTCCGTTCGTGCTGCGGAGGGCACGCGAAACTGTCGGTCCTCAGCCGTTAAGCCATGTCGGAAGCCTTCGGACGGCCTGAAAATTCCGACACCAGAGCTGACTAACTCATACTATATGAAGGAAAAATATATAGGTAGCATACCTCGCCTATTATATTGTCTGTGTTATTGATGTTATACTGCTCCGCCCATTGGGCTACCATACCTTGCAGGCTTTGGCTGAAAATCAGCGCTGGAGAAGACATCGGTCCCCTTTAGCTCATGTTAACTCCGTCACCTTTTCGGCACGGGTTACATTGAGGTACCTACCTAAACATTATGGCCCATTCCTCTTATGTTATTTTTTGTGTTTGTCACCTCTTGTGTCTGGGTCGAATAAAAGTTTTATCTTTCTTACTTTATTTCTTATATTCTTTAATAATATAAAATGTATGTGTCAAAAACAGTATATCTAAGTATCTATCTTTCTGACTCTACAGAAACTAATACAAATCCTCTTATTTCTTTGTCTCTATTTTATATGAGAGAGTCCCGTTATTTTGTCGTATTTAATTATAAGAAGCGAAACGGAGAGCAACTCAAACATAAACAGATCAAGTACTAGCGTGAGCTGTACAACTTCGCCGTATTTACAGAGGACGACACAAGTGACGTAAGACCTGGCACTGAGATACGCGGACAGTGGTAAATTATATGCATAAGAGCTCCAAATATTTTATTTAGAGTTAAAGTGCCAATAGCTCAAACTTTTATTTTTCTTACTAATTATACTCCCTTATCACCAGCGTCTCGCAATTTTTTATATGGCAAAATGTAGAGTGTGCATTACCCGAAAAACTGGCAATTTGCCGTACACATACTCTTATGACACGCATCTAAATACGGGAGCGGTCGCATAAACTTATAGAGATCTAAAATTTCGCAGTTCACTGATAGCTATTATGTAAAATTATTGGATGAAATAGCTAGATGTTGCGTCTACCTAGACGAACTAACCTTTACAACTGTAAAGGTTAGTTTTGATACCATTGAGTTAAAATTTAATATCGATACATGGTACACAACTTTTCGTGGTCACAAAGTTCACGCTGCGAGCGAATAAACGCTTTCAGCGATGAGTTCTGCATTGTCATGATCACAGTGGATATTATGCCATATGTTGGATGAGGTTGGAACTGCAAAGCATACTTTTAATGACCACGTGGTTAAAATTTTGCTCTATGAATTCGCTTCATGCCCCGCTCTCGCTGACTACCATCCACGGCTGCCAAAAGCCGTATAGCTTGGCAGCTAAATGGCTGCCGCGCTCGACTCGCGGCCGGCTAATGAAATAAGATCCCGGCTCCGAGCTAAGGAATGGCGGAATTAAAACTACATAAATGGGTGGCCGCCATCCGCCGCCATTCGCCGCCAAATGGCGAAATTTAACAGCGGCCCGCGCAAATTGTATCTCTTTACGGTATTATTGTGACGTTTACATTTTATTAATTTATCCTGACTTCTTTGTAATTTGTAGATACGATTTTCTGGAAAGCCTTTAAGTTAATAAGTGTGTCATCAGAAATTACTTCGCCTTGCAATAAATGTGTAGTGATCTTGCAATCAATGCTCAGCTTTGTGAAAGCAAAACAGGGCTCGTCCGGGATTTGAACCCGGGACCTCTCGCACCCAAAGCGAGAATCATACCCCTAGACCAACGAGCCGCATGCGATGTCTCTCCTATTTAATTGTCACCCGACTAGTTTGTTTCCAAGTCATTAAGTTACTATTTTATTGGGTGACGTCAAAAGTCATTAATAATAATATTTATTTAAACAAGTGTTCTTCTTTTACAAAACGTGTTAAGATGAGTTACTTCAATGCTATATTCATGCGGCTCGTTGGTCTAGGGGTATGATTCTCGCTTTGGGTGCGAGAGGTCCCGGGTTCAAATCCCGGACGAGCCCTGTTTTTACTGGCCATTTACGAATAGTTATAATAATTACCATTACCCATGCATGGAATAATAAAGAAAAATTACGACGGCTTCGAAAACAGTATCATGTAACATTTTTCTCATGTTATCCTAAATTTTATGGAATTGTCTTCAATATTACTTCAATTATCTCAAAGGCTTCATGGAACTGAGATTCAACCCCGTGGTTTAGTTTCATAGTCAAAGTTTCAGCAGTTTAAATTGCACCTTGAATTAAAGAAGATTTGTCTCATCACACTTCCATAACTGCCACTACGGTAAAGAACCATGTACAGGCAATATATTATTTTTTCCAACGAAATAGGCCAAATTTGACCGTCGATGGAGACACTTACAACCTAAAACTAATTCAATAAAACCAAAAATAGGAGGAATCGAAAACAATAATATTATGATCAACTAGCAAAATATTTTACGACCAGATAACAATTCGATAATACACCTCAAGACCCATTATAACAAATACATTTTAGAATAATTACAATTGTGTCTTCCCGGGGAGAGTCCAGATGAAAGTGAGGGCTTAAGAAGCCCTTTGGAAGAAGTCATCTGGCGCGCTTGATTGATGGCGCCCGGCAGATTTATTATGTTAATTCAGACGTTTGCAAAACCCACGTTAATGAAGTCGTTGTGATTTTTAAAGATTGTAGACAAAAAATCCGCTCTTTTGTGTTCGATTTGAAAAGGACTGAAAGTATCACTTGAATAAAGTGAAAGGTAAGAATAACATTTATGGGCTTCAATGTACCATCATATTCCGTGCATTTAAATAAAGCCGCTTCTGTTAAGAGAATCTAACTCTAGCCTAGGGTTTCGAAATCCCAAGAGTATCTCGGAGGGCAGCTTACTCGATAATTAGGCATATCGGCATAGAATAGGGTTTCAATTACTATTCCACATAATTATAATCTCGACAATGCTAAAAATGTATCGAATACATTACTAACCCAGAATAATGCATTTTTATAGAGTTGTTACAAAAGCTTCTGAAACCAATTTATGCAAATATGTTTGTGGAAACGTCTTGTATTTAAAGAAGCTGAAGTTTACGATATTTGTTTTAGTACATCAGTATACCTTGACTAGAATCAATCTCGCAGTATTTTTACAACTTCCGGCTCCCGCCAGCAACAAATAGACACCGGCGAAAAATTATAATTATTTAATAAGGAGATCATTATTCATGCAACTAATGTGAATTACCATTTTATCAATTTATCGACTATTTATTTTCATTTAAACATATAATTTTGTAAGTGGCAACACCATTATAATTTTAGTATAAAAAGGGAGGTGATATTGTGACTAGGCCTCTTCTTCGTTGGATCTTGTGGAATAAAGACGTACCTAAATCACACGTTTGTTTGCTGCCGATATGCTACCCGCCTTTCAATCAAGACTTTTAAGGAAATATCATCGGAACGCCGCCCGGATCTACGACTGCGTTTCAGTATAGTCCAATAACAATCAATGCAGAGGTCAAACCTGCTGCTCAAACCCGCCGCAATGTACAGGCAGCGACAACAACAATAGTGTCAATCTGGACTGTCGGCACATCGATACGATCCGAACGGCTTTGTTGGAGCCAACTGCGATGGGGATACTAAAGGATACAAGTTTGTTCCAAGTTAGACTATAGCCAAGGCAATAAGCCTGTATATTACAGACAGGGTGATTTTTTCAAAAGTGTGGATGGTGAAATCCGAAATTATAGGTTACTGACCCGACAGACGTTGTCCTGTGTCCCGCTCAACTTTTATATTTTTTCTTTCATAAGAACCTCCTCCTGACAATAATAAACAGAACAAAAAGGAATTAGCGAAATCGTTCCATCCGTTCACGCGTGATGCGATGACCAAGGAAATAGAGATTCGTTTATCATATATACATTATGAAAAATGCTCAAAGGAGTTTCGGGGTCGATTTCATGAAAACCAAAAGTACAAAATTGTTTTTTTTTGAAATACATTTTCTTAGATGAGAACCAATATGTAACTTAAAAAAAACATAAAATTATTGAATTGTTTTGGTGGATTATATGCATACCTAATAATAACCAGATGAAATACCTACCATAGTGTGTATCATCAATATTTTTATTCCGTGTTGTGAAAGTCATTAAAATATGGTTGGCTTTGCTTTCATTGGCATTTATGTGTAATGTCACTGCCCCTTACGGGTTTATGTAGAATTACGTTTCCATTTCGTCCTAATTCCATTACAGAAATGCTTGTCGACAATCCACTTGGAGAGGAGCTGACATTATAAACCATAATCGGCTATGAGGAGCCATTCATGTAGATGTTTTCAGTGTCATGTTGCTGCCTAGGAGAGAAACCCTGCCTGTCTAGAAAGTATGAAAGTAGATGGATAGGTACTTGAATAAATTTTCTACCATGGAACATTGCAAAATAATTGCATCAAACAACCTAAACACATTTCACGAGACACAGGGCCTGGAGACTCCCCGACGCAACACTACGTACTTCACGCTCAAAAACCCGATAAATAACATTATTATAGGAACAGTGGCGCATTATTGAATCAGCTACATCAACCCTCGTGGCGCCCACCTGACAATTACTCACTGCCTTGCCTCCAAATGATTTTAACCCTTGCCCGGCGGAGATAAGTTTATTTTGAGCCGAGGAGTGCTGTTGTTCATCATTCGTTTAAGTGCTTCTTTTGTGACGACATTCCAGAGCGCCACTCTCAATTAACCCCCGGTGGAAGCTCAAAAATTAAGTTAAATACTCAGACTTCGGCGGCCGTGTTTACTTATTGGCAATCGACGTGGTTCGCAGTAACTTTGTAAATTAAAACCCTGGAGAGTCTAATGTGGACTTTTATGCGGCGCGACGACGCCGTTTTATACCGTCGTTCGATGTGATGGCGGATAAAATCAATAAGATTTTAAAGTCAAAACACTCGGCACTGAGTCGTTTCAGGCATAGGATTTAATTAATAAATTGTGAATCAATATGAATCGTGAAGAGGAAGCAACGTTTCTTGTTCCTTAATATTTTAGACTGTATAAGTAATAAAATAAATAATAAATATCGCCAGACGAACATACCAACTGTATGGTCACAAACTAAGCCACGCATGCACTATGGGTACCGTACAATGGACTGGGGGTGATCCCAGTGACACCCAGACCAGGGCAAATTACGAAAAGGTCGTTTCCGAAATTTACCCTAACGGGAATCGAGCCCGCAACCACCCGGTGCTGTGAGCTGTGCGGCCAACGCTCGTCAAATAGATCTTCAATCTCTTATTTCAATATTTTATACTCGTACTACATAGGGAAAACCTTATGACAACAGTGTCAGGAGGTCTTCTCTATAAAAGAACACGATTTAGTTAGTAAAAAAAATACTATATCTAATACTATCTTTAAATCGTCATTTGATGGGGATAAGACTTTAGCCTAGAATTTCTTGATAGCAAATCCATATAACATCGTACGCGATCCAGAAATCGATTATCATCCATTAGCCATTCGACCAGGGCCCCGTCTGCTAATTTCAAACCAATCGAAAACTATTGGCTATTAATATTACCTTTGGGAAATCTTCATCGTTCATTATTGGCGGTCGCCATGTTGTACACCAAAAGACTAAGATTGCCATTAATATTAACTAAGATAATGTCAATGGCCTATATCTTTCAGATGGTTTTAGGCCTGTATTAATAAATCGTTCTCAAGTATGAGAGCGGTATTGAGTAAGCTTTTTTTTTAAAAAAAATACTAACAATGTGAGTTTATCACATTTCTAGTATTCCTTTTAGCCCCTCCAACTAAGCTAATGCTTGCGTTAGGAGTGGGCTCACAGCAATAGTTTAATGGCCAGGATGGGGATCGAACCTGAAACCTCTCAGCTACGAGCACGGTCCCTCCAACCACTAAGCTATTGACGCTTTTGACATGCCATTTTATACTGGAATGACATTTCCAAGATCGTGTTTAGACTTGCGATCGATCTATTAATATGGGCCTTAAATTAGCAGACGGAGCCCTGATATAATCAATATTCCAGTCACTCCCACATTCACATGTCACACATTACCACAACATAACTTAACACACATCGTCTAACTTGTAAAGTTGAGCCTGCCGAGTAAACTTGGCTTACTAACACTAAGTAGCCACATATTTCATGCGGGCTCAGCGCTACCTGCGCCTAAAACAATCAAACAACCACTTAAACACGGAGCACAAACAGGCTCAAGTTAGCGCCGTACGCTTAGGTTTAACTAAATACCAAGTTTGGCTTAAGTAAGATAAGTTAGATGACACGCCGCTACACGTGTTTGTTAAGCGCATATGTAAAGCGCTTAAGGCTCGTTTTTAAGGAATGTTGAAGCAAGTAGATGAGTTTTTTACTTCAAGTTATAAAGTTATAATAGGTACACAATTCAGCATCCCACACTAAGCTAAGTCCAAAGAGGAAGTCTGAAAAATGTATATTGGATCATTTGCTATTGTATCTGTACTGATCGCGAGTATACCGTGGCTCTCCGAGTCACCTGCTTTACAATTAAAGATATACTAAATGGGAAATAGAGTATTAAAAAGTACATTAGAAGCGTCCCCATACTGAGAAGACGAGCCCGAAGGAGATATGACGTTATGAGGAATAGTTATGACGTGGTCAGTCAACAAAACTGCATTGCTCGGGAGCAGCGCCACTCGGTACATGTGAACGCGCCTATTCACATACCTACCTGAAAAAGGGGTCCTAAACATTTTTATAATTTTTGTATACCAATTCCAACAGTAATTTGCTGTCACTTCTAATAGATTAACAATGAAAGGCTTTTTATTACATTTTCTGTCAATCCCTTATAGACATACTGGATTCTAGATTACAAACAACCTGAAATCTCCTCTTAACAATATTAGCTAGCCAATGGTCAACCAATCAATAATTATATTATTTTTTTAAGAAACATTTTCAAAACAGACTTTGTCACAATACGATTTGTGCCGTGACTCCCGAGTGACTGAAAACAGTTTAATTAGCTGAGATATCGACGGAAACTTCTTTGTTAAATAAGCTTGTAGACGCCATTTATCTGGCGTCATTAGACATCTTTTGTTGTTTAAGTATTCATTAAATATCTTACCCATTACGAAGGCGCATAGGTAATGTAAAATAAATGATAATATTGTTACTTACGTACCCATAGCATACTGTCCGAATGTTGAAAATATTTAAATAATAACTCTGAATATCTCACTCTTCATACTTAAGAGAAGTATTTCGTTGGAAGAGAATGATGAAGAATTCCAGGAACATCCTTAACACCAATTCTTGTGAAATAAGTTAAAAATAAACCGCCTATTGGCGATACAATTTCAAATTCAATCTTCTATACGGACGTTCAGGGCGCTCGCCGCGCGGCCACTCTGTGCGTGCTAAGCGTCAGTAGCGTTACACGAAATATAGGTATAGAGAGTGGCAGCTTTTTTTAACGCTCAGTTCCTTCGCTTTACATTATAAAGCTTCGCTTCTTACAGGCGTCCCTAGATGGCACTGTTTTTTGTTGGGAGTTGTTGCCAGAATGACAAGTTAAAAAGTTTCAATTCAATCTGGCATCAGAAGTGAAACCGACCGATGGCTGTAGTCACGTAGAGTACCTACAGCCGCAACTCAAATAACTTCATACAAGTGTTTGAATGTGAAATCGTATCGTCAACAGGCACTAATACATTATCTCAACGAAGAACGTATTTAGTTGTAGTTAAGCGTCTTTGTTCGTAAATTATGCGCCGGCACTCGACTAATCCGCGGAATAAATTAATAGTACATTAAGCATCAATCCAGTATTCGCATTAATAAGTTTATACAGAGCGCGCGGCGATTCGTGCCCAATCGAGCCACCCCAACAGCCCCGCAATTTATTTAAGAATGTTATGTAAATTTGAACACAAGTCTTTGATCGTCCGCATCAAAAGTCCAAGTAAAAAACTTCCACTACGACGGAGAAAAAACGAGAAGGAGCTTAAGAAAAATAATGATTTAATCTTACTTTTCGCCGTCTCGCATATAAAAGCGCGGGGGAGGCGCGGGGGCCGCTCGCCAGAGGGCGCTAGAATCGTTTTTAATCTTTGCTTTGTAAAGGTGATTATGAGGATTATAGGTTTGGAAGTATGGCTGAAATTTCGCGGCTGAAGAGCGGCCCCTTCGACTCGTTTATGCGATATTTTTTGGGCCGGCAGGTGGGGTTGCGGTCGCGCCCCCTCGAATGCTTTACAACTTTTCCTTATTCTAGAGCGCCTCAAAGGAAGGCTTTATTACGTTTTGTTTTGTCTCCGCCGATAGACACTTGTAGTGCTTCGTTTTGGATGAGCTGCGGTCTGTGTTATTCACTTTCTAATGGGATACTTGTTGTTGTCTTGCGGGAACAATAAAATTGAATAGTATTTATCAATTAGTAGTCCCATAAAATTATCTTTTATTTCCAACATTAGTTCAGCAAATCATATAACGCATTTCGAAAATGGTTTGCGATATATTTTATTCTGAGAACAACACTTATGTACCCAAACTTACAAATGATTCGTCGATACCTTTACATTTATGTAGTACCTAAGTACATTTAAAAGTAGATACCTACAGTTAGCAAGCGTTGCCATTCGCCAGATACGAGGCAGCGAGGCGCGACGGCCTGCAGTTTGTAATTTTTCATTACGTGACCAGATCTGGTTTGTCATCTGAAGCGACAGCGATCACGCCACCGGTATAACCTTTAGCCAATTCTAGGTATTCCTTTTCTATGTAGGTAACCTTGTACATTAAAATATAAACTGTATTCATGAAGTTTCTTGGTATAAATTCGATTGTTAAAATTCAAAGTTAAGATGTTTTGGCTTCGCGCAGACGCTTGAGTAAAGCTCTGCTAGATGAAGAGTGGTGCCTGTGTAAGACTCGGACTGTTACTATGAATACGTAAACGTTGGATAAAGCCGTGTCTAGGTACAAAGACCTTTACATTATATCCTAGCGGGTTGTTATGTTCATAGTACGAGAACATCGCATATGCTCTCATGTGCTACGTTTATTACACGCGAGCGTTTCGTAGCGCGTAGCTAAGGATGAGACATTTATGTAGGTACTACCTATCAATCTATATTCTTTGTCTACGAAGATTGTTCTAGGTAGGTGAGGAATACATTAGATGATATTGGAAATATGGAATAATTAGGTAGATGAAGAGGTACCTACTTATGAAGCTGAAGACTTAATTATATTGCTTGATCTACCCGGGGAGGCGGGGGGCGTCTCATCTCAATCGCAAATCGGCCATCTTGCGCCCCCGAGATCGCCGCCCGCGCTCCTCGCCACCCCCTCGTCCATTATACTTTTTAAGCTCCAATCTCGTTCATTTAAACGGTTGGCTTTAGATGGCAATCGCATTTTTCCACTGCAGGTCACGTCTCGACCCGTCTCCCGGCTCGGGGCTTAAATCAACAAAAGAAAATAATAAGATTCGTTCAAATTAAAAGTGTAATGTCGCGAAAGTGCGCGGCGCGGCGCGGGCGTCGCCTAATCCCGCCGCCGCTCTTCATTAGGCGGGCGGGCGGCGCTTAAGGCCTCGGGAAACGCTTAAAAACGTCGCCGAGAATTTTTCTTTATTCATAACAGAGATTAAGAGAAATGCAAATGTAGCGAGGCGTCGCGGGGCTACTTAGCTGTGTCAACAACGCCTCGAGAACTCGATGCTGATTCAGCATATTTTTTTCCGCTCCGACGGACGCGGCGCGTGGCGCCTCGCTCGCATTGTTGCGTTCAAATACTTGTTTCTTAACAATTTTATTCGGTATATACCTACCTACCTTCCAACTTACTACAATTTATAAATACCCTTCGATATCGATTCCATTGAAGCGTGGGTGTTACAACACTTTGTGGATTGAGTTGCGTTGATCTGAAAGTGGGTTCTTCATACTATACATACTACTTACCTTTGTGGGTTACTAAACTTATGTTTAATCACAAAACTATGACACCATGCCAAAGGTATCGCTATACAGGATGTTTCAAAAGTTGTAAATAATACTTTGCAATTGAGTATCGGGTATATAATAAATAATTATTTAATAAGTAATTTTTATAGAAATTCGAACATATTTTTATCAAATTTTCTCGACTATTTGATGTGTTCTCTATCGCCGCAACACGGAAGTAATGTCCAATTCTCAAAGGCCTGTAAAATAGAAAATATGATAGTTAATACGTAATCGTAGGTCTTTACTAGGCATCTATATATTAGCCGTCGTATATGCACCCGAATTATTATACATATCGGTCTTTAGAAACATCCCGTAGCAGTTCTTATAATCGCGCACCTAACACTTTAATGATATTTTTGAAGCAACACAACCTTCCAATACACTCCATTATAGAGTACAAAGGCCACAGATAACAAGGAGCGTGGGTGCCTATTGTAGAATGGAGTTATTCCGACGGCGGGCGGCATCGATCGGCGGCTCATTTATTTGTTCATCCGGTCTTAACGTTTATGCTGGTCGCAACTCTTTCGCGACCGCGGACTTAAGGAGAATAGTGATGGGCTGCCGTCCAAGACTTTGGTATCGATACTTATATTATCAAGGCACTACTTACTATAAAGAATAGGTTGGGAATTATTTATTCCTTTATTTCTATTTACTTAGAATAGAATAGAAATATAATATCTTTATTTGTTAACATAGGTATGTAAATACAGTAATTAATTGATTACGAAAGGCGCTATGTTTTGCCATATATATATTAATGCAGTTTATTAGCAAATCATGCATTAGTTGTAAAAGTTTTGTTGGTTTATATAATATGAAGTACTATTCTCTGTTTTACTAGATAACCTTTTAGCTGTGTGAGCCTAATGAAGACAGCAACGATTGCTTAGCACGGATCTACAGACCCTTGGATTGAAGTTATTCTTATATTTCTCCAATCTATGCACCTATTAGTATGTTTTTCAACTGCGACTTAACTTATATTTTACCTGCCCCTTGATTTAGCTGGCTGTCTGAATTCAAAAGCATATTCAATGCCCGGTTTAGAGAAAATACAAGCACATCGATAAGGAAAAGAATCGACCAACAAACAACCCCATCACTAGTTCGACATCACGGAGTATTTTTATTCGGAATTTATATCTCGCAGCGAATCCCACGTTATTGTCTCCGGCATTTATTTTCTGATGGGCATTAAAACAAACCCCTTTTTCTTGGAGGCTATTCCATTTTAGCTGGGTTTAGGAAATTTAGGAGCGCCGATATTACCAGTGGTGGCGGGCGGAATAATTAATTTACTCCATTATAATTCCCTTTTCTCATTCAGATAACGATTTGTGGATATAAAATGTTGCTTTCGAAAATTTATAGGCGCTCGGTATTGTGTAGTAACTTATTAAGTATCTAATTGCGGTAATTTAAATTTATTCTAAGTACCTAGGTACGATTACCACACACCAATCTGTCGACAATCGATCGATTGTTGCTCTATGTAGAAACTCCTGTTCCACTTCGACTCATCTAATTCTAACGTTGATCGATAGATTTAATAAACATCACTAGTGATCATTTGCCTGGAAAAAGCTAAAAGCAATGGCTCGGGCTTTTTACGCGGGGGATTCAAACCAAATCATACCATGATAAACATGCCTACTGTTATCATAACATAACACTGAGTTAATACGAAAGTTTAATTAATCCCACAAGAGTGACTAATTAAGTTAAAATGACCTGCGTTATAATTTTTGTGTGTGCAACTCTCGTCGCCGATTCAAAGCAGCATCCAGTTTTGTTTGCACACTCCTTGATATCCGGCCGCAATGAAATCGCCAGCATATCCCATGGATGCGCAGGTATGGAGACGGCTTCTGAAAACGTCATTTCACAACAGTAATTAGCAAATAGGTAGCTTCTTATACAATCCTACTAATATTATAAATGCGAAAGTTTGTGAGTGTTGATGTATGTTTGTTACTCTTACACGCAAAAACTACTTAACGGATTTGGATGAAGTTTGGAACACAGATATTTTATAACCTGGATTAACACATAGAATACTTTACTTAAGTCTACGCGGACGCAGTCGCGGGCAGCAACTAGTCTCTACATAAACCAAAAACACTTAAATAAGTACTGTATTAATCTAAATATATATAACTCAAAGGTGACTGACTGACTGACTGACATAGTGATCTATCAACGCACAGGCCAAACCACTGGCTGGACGGATCGGGCTGAAATTAGGCAAGCAGGTAGATGCTATGACGTAGGCATCCGCTAAGAAAGGATTTTGATTAATTCTACCCCCAAGGGGATAAAAAAGGGGATGAATAATCCCGAAATTTGTGTTAAGTTAAATTACACGCGGACGAAGTCGCGGGCACAGCTAGTCTTTACATAAAGAACGCTGATCAAGTCCAACCCCTCGATTACACTGACGCAATGTTTTAGTTGTATCCAATTGACTACGGGCTGACTCCAGGGGTAGTACCACCATCTCACAGAAGATCAGCGTAAAGTGCGATGTACGATGAGTGCCCAACGTTCCCCCACTCTCCCTCTCTTTCTCCCACTCCTAATCAAATCAGCAATGTGCGAGCAATGCCTTTGGTATTGCAAACAAATAATACGGATCATACCAATTTTATTATACTTAACTGCGAATTAAAAAAAAACAATCTTATGTCATAGTTTTATAATAATATCATCCTTACCCGCGGGGAGATGTACTACCTCCTACTTATACGTATAATACTTTGTTTTATATTTATCGTCTAGCATCTCCATATTATGATAGCCTGGTATCCAAAGCTTAATTTGATTAGCGACGGCAAGCCATAGAGTGGGCTCGATGGGTTGGACAGCAAACTTTGACCACGGGAATGTAGGTACCAAATATTACCTATTCATATTTACATTTGTGAGGACTTTAAATGATCTAGGTATTTAATCTCTTGATTGTTATATTTCTATGAACGAAGGTTATAAAGCAATCAATAACAATTACTTAATTCTAATACTTACAGTGTAAATGATCTATCTACTAGAATAGTTTGTCATGAATCTTTAGCTATATAAGTACTCACCCACTTCCCATATCTAACCAAGTACTTACTACTGATAGCAACCTAACTAAGGAGATACGTAAGCAACTACTTATTTACCTACTTGTACAAAAAGAAAATACAAATCAAATTTTAAAGGGATAGGTAGGTAATTGACAATTACTTATCTTATTAAGTAGGTAGGTATACAGGTAACAGATATTTTGGACCTCATGGTACCTTTACTTACCACAGATTACTAATTAAGAAAACATTATTATTATACTGTCAGTTATGTAACTTTGCCATTGAGTATTTTATACCAAAGACGTGTTTTCTGTTTTCCCGTTATTTTCATCGCTTAATGCCATCTATGAATTTAATATTCAAACTCAATGCTGGCTTCGTGAACACGCGGCAAATACACAACCGTAATGAAGTCTCCACCATAACCTTTTTGTTACATTTTAAATCGCTAGATGGCAGGAGAAGCCTTGTTTTATATTAGAAAATCAGCAAGCAGTCGGCACTCGACCTATAAAATTATACAAAGTACTCTGTGCACTTGAGGCTGCGGATTGTTCTCTTATTGGTCTGTGGCTGCGGACGCGGAGGTGTGATGCGAATAATTAATTAAATGAATTAAACCTTGTTTCGTTGCAATTAATATCAACTGCATAGTATCATAATTATAATCTGCATAGATTCTGCTCTACCTGCTAATAGCTTACCTACTTATAACTTCGCGTAGGTAACTTATCGTTTTTCTTTGCTAGTTACTTACCTACCTATATATTGAACAAGTTAGATCTGTTAGCTAGGTTCCTACCTAACTACCCACTTACAAAAATACCTACCTAGGTAGGGTAGAACAGAAATTTCCCAGTGCCAACGGGCGAGATTAATGGCTAAACTTTGATCACTAATCTTCAGAAGGTAGCTAATCATACCTATCACAGACTTCAAACAAATTATTGATGTAATAGGTAGGTAGGTCTAGGTACCTCCCTATCCATTCTCTCACGCCACCATCCATTCATCCATGACATGATGAACAGGCCATCGTTTGTGTACCAACATGACCCCAGTTGACCTCCACAGGCACAGATAAAAACTAAAAAAAAGCAGTCGTACGTACTTCCAATGTGACACGATAGCAACCGCTTTTAACCGGTTATTACATTGTTTTACAGTCATTAAGGACCGATAATTTTCGCACCGGCATTCACCGGTTTTAAAGATAAATCAAACCAGTTTATTTTAACCCTATTTCACAAGTTCTCTGCTTAAATCTCTTCAATCTTTGAACTGCGCGTGATATTGATAAGGTAATGCGTGAGTATTGGTTTGCTGATCTAGGTTGTTATCTACCTATACTCGTAACTTATTTTGCCCATTATACCCAGAAGTATTGCTTCATAATTAGGTAGATATTATTGATGTATATTTTATTGGTTATGTCTTAATAGTGTTTATACCTATGTTATAAAATAAAACAATGAATGGCAATCACATAAAGTATGTAATTACCTACCTACCATAAACAATCAGTTAGTTATTTTATGATTAATGTTTAATTAAGGTAGTTAAGTTCAGTACCACCCACCTCTTTATACCTACTAATTACCTACTAAGTAAATAAAAATCATATTGAAGGAAGATAGTAAACACAGTTTACAGTGAGCCATTTGCGTTTACATAAGTAAGTAGTAGGTATAAACAAAAACCTATTTTTATAAGCGTACTTAAGTACCTACTTTTATTTTTGTATCAGCTAGGACGCAGTGGTTGCCTGAGCGTGTAATTTCATTGCCTGATCAGCCAGTTTTTTTTTACGTTCGGTAAGCAATACCTAGTTATTAATAAACTACCTACATTCTACACTGCATAAGCGCTAGGTATAGTACAGATACAGAACCCTCAATGTACATGTCTGATTCGCACTTGGCCGGACGGACGGACGGATAGAAGGACGGAAAGAAGGAAAGACAGACGAACGAACGGACGGACACTCTGGTAGACTTATAATGATGATGACAGTTACACAACGAATATGGTATTCAAACATTTTTCTGTATGAGATGTTACTATTTAAATTAAATTCCTACCGACGTTTTACTCGTGATTTGACTCAAGTCTGTCGAGCTCATACCTAAGGTTACCCTGTAGCGAGTAGAGAACGCCTTAAAAGGGTAAAAGCAACTGACCCTAGGAACCACCCAAGTAATATTGGATCACGCAACTAGAAATTCGATTATCTCATGATAATGCCGTGTAATAAGTAAATATGTTTTGTACGTGGGTGTGTCCGTCACGTGGTCGTATCGTGTCGTGTCAGTGCCCAGATAACCTGACCCCCAGCGGAGTAATAACTAATAACATAATTAAAACAGTAATAACATGGTTGACATCCCGATAGTGGACAAGTTGTTGCTTACTGCAATAAGATGGATTTGTTTCACAGGCCGCTACTTACCTACTGTAATAATTAATAAAAGATCTTTAGAGATGTCATGTTCGTTACTCCTGTAAGCAAGGATCGACAACAGTGTCCAATGATGACGCCCAGGTACTTATGTCGTCGCTCGACGAGTCCCGGGGTAAAGCTAAATTGCAATGAAAGAAAAGGGCAAATGACCAACCATAGTGCTCGAGCTAGGAATCACGGCAACTCAGAGATGGAAGAAAATATCCACATCCCTCCTTATTGCAAAGCGGGAAATAAAACTCACTGTATAGGTTGATTGCCAGGACTGTGGCCTCCTTCTGCGATAACTGTCTGTCAAGTCTCAGAAGGAGAAAGCCGATACCGCTCCTTAGCGTCTCGCCGGATCCCCCAGGCCCTGATGCCCAGAGCCCAACATAACGTGGTTACCCTTTGGGGTCGAGGAAGTCCATGGTGCGGCCCCGGACGTTTCCTCACGACGATGACCCTGGAGAGGATAGCAGCAGGCGCAGCTCCCGGCCGCCGTGCACAGCGAGGGTGCGAGGGTGACCGTCTACTCCCCCCAGAAACGCAGGACATGAGGGGCACCGGTGATCCTGGAGCCCCTCAGACTTGCTAAAGGCGACTACCAAGGCGATTTTGTGGGTAACGATACGGGTACCGACCTACACCAAGCCCACAAGAGCTCTGGGGTTATTTTGAAGATTCTACCCGAAAACAGAAAATAATTGTTTTTAAGGTCCTTGTAGGTACCAACTGGACCTACCTACCTAGGGTACCTACCTATTTTAAACACCCATTCATAAACGTTTCTGGCTTTCCAGCTTCTAGGTACCTACTTTGTAACAAAGACAAATCCTAGAGGCATAAGGTTAAGAACTAGGTATTTATAAGTACTTAGCTAATTCTATATGACATTATCTTTTGTTATGCTAAAGGAATTATGATAAACATAGTCTGATGTAAGCCTCGCCGTCGTTGTAGTACCTATCAATAATATTTTGTAAGTAGGTCCTACTTACTTATTTATACCATATCATGACGTAGGTCCAGTGTTTTTGTTGATTTAATTGTTTTATAACTAGGTATTCGGTACGGCTGCTGCGCCTACAAAGCTTACAAAGTAGGTACTTACTCTCTGTACAAAGCAAAGCTATAGATTTGCTTCGAGTTTAGATAGGCAGATTACCTAGATTAGTACATTGCAAGCACAGATTGCAAGCTTGAGCTCCAGCCAGACATAAATTAAAGTAGGTAGGTAGGTACCCAAATACCTGTAGATTTTATTTTAATTGGTATGTAGAACAGTAAGTAACCTACCTACCTAGATAGGTAGGTACTTACTATTCTCCAATTAATTATGTAATAATGCAGGTTACCTACCCATTAATATAAATACCTAGATAAGTAGGTACCTATCTAGGTGCCTACGTCAATCAATAGGGATAATCGTTTCAACATTTTAACATACAATTAATGGCCTTTCACCTCATTCAAAGAAAGTGGGCAACAATAAGGCAAGGTAAGTACCTACCTAGATAAATTATTTATGATGGAAATGACGTCTATTGTTGAATACTTTCGTACTCATCCACTCGGTAAATAAAATAAATACTTAAAGTACCTACCTAGGTAATAATGGCCATTTTTAACACACGACGAAAAAAGAGGGATGTTATAATAAAAATGAATTAATTGCCTTATTTTTAAAGAGAGCAAAAAAAAACCAAAACATTAGTGGAGCTTCTATAGGTAGGTGTACATTTTTATTTTTGAAACTTACCGCGCAACTGTTACATCTACAATCCAATAAAAAAGCCTGTATTTTGTGCTGACCAATCACAACGCCTCTATGTGGTGTGACTTCGGTGGGACGCACCCGGTCGACAACAAAATAAACGGGTGGAAATGGTTTTTCTGACAGAAACATACATTAAAACTATGCGCAAACTCATCATGAATATTTATCAAATTATCAAAGCATAGTGACAATCGCTAAATGTATGCTATTATTTACGTATTCTCAATTAACTGGATTGGTAAAATTCAAAGTTCGCTTCCCCCGCATCGTATGATCGTGTCATATAAATACGAGGAACCATCCCCACCTCTAGCAAAACGTCAAATCACTCCGTCGCGTGCGGGTGCCTGTGCCGAGCCAGTTTAGTTTTTCAATCGCGTCGTTTCGCAAGCCGTGCTTGTAAAGTAAACGTCAATTTAAAAGTGACATCACATTAAAAACTAGGGCGTGTGTGTTCAGTGATATTTAAATAATTGTTAAATAACACGAGAAGATGTCTTTCAACACCGACATATCGACTAAATTGGAGAACAGCAGGTAGGGAGTGTTTTTATGACGGTCATTGGATGCGGTTGTGGTGTGGTGCATTGCATGTCTCTTGCCTGTGGCCCTGTGCACTGTGAAGCATGCGTTCGTGATGCGTTTTGGAATTTGCGTGGAGATAGGACATAAGTGCAACATCAGAATCGAGTAAAAAGATCCAAGTTACACCTTTCACATTGATGACGAGTCAATTTCAATGAAACGCCTATTCCAAAATTCGTCACAGTGCTTTTACGGGATTTCCAAGAGCAGTTAGACGCTTAGTTTTATCGATAAGGTTATCCTACAGTTTGGGCGTGCGCAATGGTGACTCAGATGGGTCGACTAGGCTTCATTGATAGTTTGATAAGTGGGGACCAATCGTACCTACAGCTAATAAGTGACTATTCATGTTGAAAAGCCAATTGAAGTTGTAGGTCACGCCAAATTCTCGATTCTCATGTATTATGCAACTTGCCCCTTGGCGGTTGTTAAAAACTTGAAATTTTAAAGTGGTTTTCGAAATGTTCAATCCAATAACAAGTTTACTGTCATTAGCCCCTTGAAATTACCTTGTGGTTTACGAAGTGTGGGATGGTCAAAATGGCCAGTTAGCTACTAATTTGCTTGTCCAGCATAACTTGATGAAGCATGGCAGTCAAACATTCTGGATTACATCATTAATATAAACAGTATTCAGTCATTACCAAAAGCATTCATGAAACATTCTTATTCCAAGATAAGAGTAGATGGGTACTTAAAAATCCATAGATAAAGGTTGTTATTAAATCTACCCACAGACTTCAAAATATTCTATATTGATAACCTCTGCTTAGTATTGTTTGAATGGAAAACCCGTAGGATATTTATGTTTTTTTTTCATTATATGTAAGTATTTGACCACAATCTCACCTGATGGTAAGTGACGATGTGGTCTACGGTGGTGCATACTTGCCTAGAAGGTTTATTTACTCCCCATTTAATCCAATATGAAATATATCAATTCTAGGAAAAACTCACTTGTGTTTTCCTGATGGGGACACACACTTAATAGTAGGTACCTATTTTCTGTAGAGTAAGTAGGTGATAGGTAGATGTTACCTGTTTGTTTCTTTTTATTCATGTAAGCCAACAAACCACATATGAATAGGCAGAATTTACCACCGGTTTGAAATGCTACTTCTGAGAACAACCGGCATGAAGCACGATGTTTAGTCTTTTCAATAAATATATTATAATATAGGTAATACAAATACAACAGCATTACACATCGCGAATATTACCAAAAATGTCAAGAATAAAAGTCATGAGTTAAATTTTCAATTAATCTGGGGGTTTTACTATGTTCGAAGATGCCTTCTGCCATCATAAAAATCACAAATTTCAATTATTTTTTAATGTGCTTTTCTTACTTTTATACTGATATACCTAGTATGGTTGAGATGTAAAAGGGTTACTCAGGAAATTTATCAAACTTATAGGTAAATACAATAATATCTAACTCTTTTCACCACACAAGACACCAATACCCAAATGCTTTATAGGTTCTAAACTATGCTATGTGTAGACAATCTTCATAGCACCAATCACATGGAAGCCATACTCATTTCAATCAGTGTATTCTTATAGACAATTCATTATCATCAGCATCTTCTCATAGACAATTTGCTTGTTTTCATTTACTTGGTTTCGATACATACAGAGACAATTTGTTGGGGTATTGTAATTGTTAGTACCTCTCACTTTTATTGTTGTACTTTCACTGTGCAAAGTATTTGAGCAAACAAATTAGGTTCAATAATTGTATCTCGACTGAAACCAACTTAATCATTCATACCTGAAACATACCTTAAGCTTGAATAACAAATTTTGCTTTTAACAATTTTTTTTTTGGAAATTAACCATTTGTGAATGAACCCTGTTCATTTGCTTTGCATTGCATTATTTTGTTAAGAAGGTAAGTAAACATTTTCATGACTGTTTGTTGCATGTAAAAGTATAATTTATATTGCCAAGCTTCCTTGCATGTTTGTTTTTAAACAACACAATAATTCATACCTAAAACATTTAAAATCACATAGTTACCTACTTCATAGTTATTTTATGTGTATAATTATTGTACCTAAAAATAAACTTTATCTACAGGGAGTAAGTAGATACACTTCCGGTCATAAATTATCTTTTTTATTAGTAGGTACTATAATTAACTCAAGATACCTACCTTGTTACATTGTCTAACTTGTTAATTCCATAATAATTTAAATAACAAAAATAAATTTAAAAGGCATAGCATTTGTAAAATTTGTATAAGTAGGTAATAATCAGGTGGTATGTTTGCTTTTCCTTCTTCATGACAAAGGTTACGTTCGGTACAAACCAACTTAGGAATTTATTAATTTTGTTTTTTAATATTTCTAATGTTTAATTGTCATTGTTACAGAAACACCTTGCGCAAAATTGCTCGACACGACGACACCGAGTTCTCAAAGCAGAGCATCCTCAATGACATGGAGAAGTTCGTCAAAATGGTGAACGTCATGGACGAGACGGTGCTCGTGCCGAGCCGGCTCATGAACCTGCCGCAGGAGGGCGACGACGACCCGTTCAGCATGTTCGCTATGCTGAACGATCTCAAGACTGAGCTTCTGTGGTCCAACGGGGACACGGAGGAGCACGTGGAGCGGGGTCGCAGGGTGTCTGATCTCAGCGACACCGAGAGCGATGCGTCCAGCGCGGCCGGAGACTCCGGCATTGAAGGGGAGGACGAGAGGGAGTCCGCCGCGCGCGCCGCCGCCGCCTGCCGGCGACACCTCCGCGGCCTCCGCCGCTCCCTCAAGCAGCTGACCGCGGCCGCCGCACACCTCACGAGGTCATACCAAGAAGAGGTCGGTCCGGTCTAGGACGCATCCGTAATCTCACCTGTGATCGAAGCCTGTCTCCGCACGTGCTGTACATATAGGCTAAGCGGGCCGCTGTACATATAGGTTATTAGGGCCCGACGTGTATGGGATTCTCAGTAAGTTAACGAGGTTATTTAATAAATTAATTTTTTCTTTAATTTATTTAGTTTCTTTTGTGGTAAACCTTAGCCTGATAACAGGCAATCTAAACACAAGCTACACTAGACACGACACAATAGCAGGTGCCTGCAGAACAAAGGCTTTATGCATTATCAGAAATAATTTAAGAGTCATAGGCTAACTGTTATAATTTATTACTTATCAGTACATTATATTGGGTGCCGCATACGGAGAAGAGGATGTATAAATAAAATACCTAACCATCCAGTAGATGCTAAAATACGAACTAATCACTTGTATCTTTCCTCCGAATTAATTACCTACTATCCTATACAAAAGTTTTATCTTAGAACATTAGACGAGGCTAACTCATTGGTGTCTAACAAGTCTCTTCCTCTCTCTGTTATACGTGCTTCTGTTAGGTATTTACATCTCATTGATCACACACAATATCCAACCTCCACAATTCACTCTCTTGCGGTCGAGGTCGACACAGGTCGTCGTTAATTGTAGGAATTCTTAATTATGAACTAAAGAATATACATACGATAACCAATATACAGTACCTACCTTTTCATTTTAAAAGACCCATGCCTCTAAACTCTTTATAGGTTATTGCTAAAATAAAAGGTACATAATAACCTCGATATATGTAGAATTTTAATGTGCGATTTGTAAATAATATCACAGCATAGCAAGTTACGTAAAATCAAAGATTAAATACGTGTCAGAAATTTATAGTAAGCTTTAAATAATATCGACTACCTACTAAGTATACATATGAAAGTATGACGGACCATTTCATTATTGTTTCGCGTGTCTTTTGGCCAAAAATGTGCCCTTGAACTGTACGAAACCCGCTCGGCTACAAATCGATTTCCAGTTATGTCTGCGGCTAACCAGCCACAGTATATTGTATCGTATAGCACGGACGGAGTGATACGAAGACGTCGGTTCAACCTACATTCTATATCGATCGATAGTCTCACTATTCGTAACTATTGTCCCACTTTCGGGCAGTATCTAGTAAAGATGAAGATTCAGCTTATAGTTTCCGTGCTGGCAGGTATTAAAAAAACAAAAATTGTTGTTGTTTATTCTTCTTCTTTCTTTAAAAATGTAGCCCACCCAAATTAATAGGTATTTCGCCAGTGTCAAGTAACAAATATCAATAACCAACAATGAATAACAATACAATACAAGAATGGTTTATCTATAATCAATTTGAACTTTCTAAACATCACCTTTGGCATTCCGAACGTGTGTTACTCTTATCTGCAGGTAATTTGTGATTTTACATGAGTTTTTTTTTGTGCTACCAATAGTAATGGCTTTGCTCGGGAGTGGGATAAAGTGAGAGGGTGGGATTGTGCTGCTGACTCTCTCACTCTTTGTACGAAACGCATCTAATGAGCTATTTTACGGAGGCCTCCATTTTGGTTTTCCAACGTGGATGGTCACATTTTTGTATTGTATTGTTATTAATTGTTTGTTATTGGCGAAATATCTATTAACTTGGGTGGGCCATATTTTTAAAGAAGGAAGAAGAAGAAGAGCTATTTTACGCTAATCTTCTCTGAGAGGGTTTGAAGTTCAATAAATTCTGATTCCGGTTCTGATTCAACTTGAAATCTACAATCGTTAGCAACCGGAATAATCTTCTTTGTAGCACCTAGCACTCTTGATAGAGCGATCTTGAATTCTCGCCATTGTCTCAGTAGGTGTTATTCTGGCTCCTTCATCCAATCGCCTGCTCACGCAAGACCATTTGTAAAAGCTTCGTTTAGCTACAAGCCTCATAAGGGATATGTTTGCTCTGAATATAATTATCTAAATCATCATTTTTATATATTTTTATATTAATGGCCTCTTTCCATTGGGTCAAGCCCAATATGATTCTGCCAATGTCGAGTAATGAATAGGAATAACAAACACAATTAATTACAATACAATACTATAATGTGACCGTCCCTTTTGTAAAACCAAAATGAATTCTGCTAAATCACCATGATAAGTATAAAGAATATCAGTTATATTTTTGAAGTCAAACAAACATGTAATTCTCGCACAAATTTCACTCTGATTAGATACGAAACAATAAGAACAGGTTAGCAACAACTTGAGGAATTGATATAACCTTGAGACATGCTTCGTGTCCATCTCTAGCCATTTGACACGGTCATGTGCTCCAATTAGTAGCCAACATCACTTCGATTTCTTTTAATAGGTTCCAGGATATATTGCAATTTGTTACGAGCGGTACTGCGGCGATTGGCCCCTATCCATTCGAGTAGCTACGTCCGTCTTGACTCATTAGGGGCATTGGAGTGCAGATAATTCGTTCAACTGTATATCAGTTAATCAGCAGAAATGATAAGTCATCTATTGATGGACCGAGGAAATCAGGACGAGTTCCGTTGTAAATTAGTGGAGCTACAGACCATCTTCTACATAATTATGCCTCTCATCAGACATCCACTGAAGTAGCCAAACAACTGGATATTACTACTAAGTGTAATGATTTGAATATAAATAGCTTTAGGTATACAGGTTTAAACAGAAAGGGTATACTTTTCTTCTCAAAACTTAACTTATAAGTATCAGCTTTGGAGGAAACTTTAAAAACAAAAGGTGTTATAGGAATACAGCTGTTTACAGATTTCACAAGTCTACAAAACCTCAGTACTTCAACTGTCCCACAAAGCCGATACTTTTAGATATACAACGTAAAGTTGCAAAAAAAATAGTATACCTTTGTTTCACCTAGTAGTACAGTACAGTGTAGGCTGTTGATAATTACAGGACTGGAGAGTAAGGGTTAACTACATTCAATCAATCAATAAAGTCGTTAAATCGTCCGAATTATTTGTGTAATTCTTGGTAACATCAAAAGGCAACACACTGGAGCTATTATAAAAATTATATTAATATCTACTACCCTTTGTAATTATTGAATATAAGCAACTGGTGATAAAAAAAGACATGTAAAAGACAAGCCCGCTGAGTTTCTTGCCGGATCTTCTCACGTCGAGGTCGCGTTCCGATCCGGTTGTAGATATAAGAAATAAAATATGTAAAATTTACAATTTGTAAGTGCCCCCGTAGGCCTAAACAAAATAAACGCTTTGAATTTGAAATATTCAAGCTTCATACTTCCGAAATTGCGAATGAGAATCCACACAAGCATGTTCTGAATAACACTTACAAAATTTCAAGAACATCTTTTATCTTATCGAGATAAGACCTCAATAGATAAGTTGTGTGTATCGTGCTTAATCGGTTATCTCGTGTTACATCAAGTCGAGCATAAATCATGAAGTCAGAAATTGCCGGACAGTTGCATAACCAGAAAATCTGAGAAAGAAGTGAAAAAAATACGGAAAACTAAATGATAAATGGATTAAAATTATGAAATGGAAAAATCTATTTACTGTCCGTATTATGTTCGATGTAATAACTAAAGGTAAACATTGCTAAAATAAAATACTAGGTCAATAAATACTAAAAAATACCAGTTTTGACCCCATACTGGCTCTGTAGTTATGAGGGTTCTTAAGTTTCGTCATAAAACATAATTACAAATAACATAATACATGAATAACTATTATAATTTATGACACATACTGAATATGTTATATACAAGACTAATGTCTTATACCTAGTATTAACAGTGTGACAACGCTATCGCAATCATTTGTAACGACTTCCTTAATTTCACCACATGAGCTGTAAGTACTGAGATTTATGATTCAGATTACTTTGGGAGTCTTTGATGTAAGCATGCTGGAATGTACACTTAATATGTGTGTGGCCAGGTGTGGTCCGATATTTTAATTAGAAATCTAATCCTGACCGTCCTGACCATATAATTCAAGATACATGAGATCGTTTCTGATAAACATTACGCATTTTTATTGCATTCTGGTGGAACTATAAACGTTATTTCGACGATAAGAATAATTTATATCGCCACTGAATACTCAATTGTCCTACATATAACTAAGTAGGTACTTATGAAGTGAAGAATTATATAAGTTACTTTAATCCGAATCCTGAATCAAAGGGGAGAGATGTTTGACCAACCTTTGGGACATACTTAAAATCATGTAAGTAATATGGCTTTATGAAATCCGAAATACTTAATCATAATCCGAATGATTAGAGACACGCTAGTTCTCTCTACTAGCATTTCATTAGAATCTAGCAGGAACATTAACTATTAATTAATAGGCAAGTCTATGTTATAACTAAGTATGTACTTATTCTACTAATTGCTTAACGAAAAAAAAATGTAAGCCTATGTTTCATGAATTAAAGAGGCTCGTCGTCATGTTGACACATCGATGATGCAAATCCGTCGATGTAATCTGTCCACCGGTCACCCGACTGCTTCTGCAAAATAGACGTGTAAGTACGTCAGCCGGCTAAACGAGAATGTAAACAAATATCGCTTCTCGGAGACACTGGTTGATCTTTTAAACAGTTCCCTTGAGTTCGGACGGTTACATATCTACTACTAAATGAGTAGGATTTGGTTTCAGCTAAGTAGGTAGGTACTAACTTATAAACCCTTTTAGTTGTCATAAAAATAGAACACCATTTAATTTTATATCCGATGTTAATCCAAACAAACAAATCTATACAAATAAATAAAATTGGAGTGTCTGTTTGTAATATCAAAATAACACCTTTTCACTAAATGCATATGAAAGTACATACGATACCTATAGCAAAAACGCGAATTAAAAATTTTTTGTCTGTCTGTCTGTCTGTCTGTCTGTGTGTTTGTTCCGGGTAATCTCCGAAACGGCTGGACCGATTTCGACGGGACTTTCACTGGCAGATAGCTGATCTTATAGCGGGTAACTTAGGCTACTTTGATTTTAGAAAAACAATTAGGGTTCCGCGTAAAAAAATAAAAACACTTGAAATCAAAGAGTATCCCCGAAACGGCTGGACCGATTTTGACGGGACTTTCACTGTTAGATAGCTGATGTTATAAGCAGTAACTGAGGCTACTTTTATTTTAGAAAATTTTAGAAAAACAAATTAAAAAAATGGGTCCTGTCGCGCGGGCTCAGAACGCGGGACCGGGCTTTATTGTTAAGTTAAATTCCACGCGGGCGAAGTCGCGGGCTCAGCTAGTTATTATTAATTCGAACTTTTTAAACACTTGTAATGATGCGAATTCTTTTGTCGCCAAATAACGACTAAACAAAATTTACATATCTTTCATATTTCTGTCTTGCTCATACGTTACTACCATGACAAGTATGGCAATACCTACAGTTATTTTGTCAAGTTTAATTTTGAATCTTTGGAAGCACCTCTAATACCAGCTCTTATTCCTATCTAAACTGCATTAGGACCTAGGGTTTAGTGTACCTAATTAAAATTATATTTATTATGCAACTAGCGCCCCTCCCCGGCTTCGCACGGGTCATTTTTTCTCTACTATATTATGTATGTATTATCCTACTAATATTATAAATGTGAAAGTTTGTGAGTGTGGATGTATGTATGTGTGTATGTATGTATGTTTGTTACTCCTTCACGCAAAAACTACTGAACGGATTTGGATGAAATTTGGAACACAGATAGTTTATAACCGGGATTAACATATAGGATACTTTTTATCCCGATAATCCCGAAATTTTGTTACGTCAAATACTACGCGGACGAAGTCGGGGGACACAGCTAAATTGGTTTTATTTTTACATCACTATTGTAAGTGCGTAAATTCTCACTCCATGATATCAGCGCAAACATGGAATGAGCGCCAACATTTTGAACTTACACTTTTAACCGTTTATCGGTCAATGCTATCAATTGAATTGTTTGCTTCAGATAGATTAATTAATTTTCCTATTTGTCACATACTTAGCTCGAGCAATATAATACATTTATTTGCAATAGATTCATGATTTCGTATCTATCGTATAAATGGTTACGTAGTAGTAATTTTTTATATAGCAGCCCCAAGGCCGTTCGCGCGAAATCGACCATACCAGCCGCATTTTAATTATTCTACTGTGGTGGGTTTACGAAATAGCTGGGCGTCTGCCCGGCTGCAATGTCAAGTGTACGAGGAAAACTCGCAGCAAACAAAACCAATGCTACAAAAAATCTGTTGGAAAATATAGATTAGGCATAGCCTCGCTACTTTACTACTATGGTATACATAAACAATTTGTGTACCATTGACGTCTGTTCCAAACTGGAACTATCGTTGGTAATAAAATACCTATAGGTACATATTTTGAAAGTGTTGTGAGGAAAATACCCAGCTAAGTTGTTTTTGAACGCGAAAGTTGGTGGAATATACCTATATATATGCCTATATATATACCTATATTATACTAGGTGAAACAAAAAGGGTATACTATTTTTTTGCAACTTAACTTTGTAAATCTCAAACTATCGGCTTTGTGAGACAGTTGAAGTACTAAAGGTTTTGTAGACTTGTGTAATCGGTCAACAGCTGTATTCCTGTAACACCTTTTGTTTTTCAAGTTCCCTCCAAAGCTGATAGTTTTAGAATTACAAAGTTAAGTTTTGAAAAAAAAAGTATACCCATTATGTTTCACCTTGTATACCAAGGCTTTACTGCCTTTACTGTGAAAGAACGTAAGAACCTTTGTAGAAAAGGTAGTAAGTCAGTAAGTATACCAAATTAGCGGCAATTTGCGATTCAAACTATGTTTCCGTATATCGGCCTTCGTTCGCTGCGGTTTACGCAATAAGGTGTGTGCATTGCATGAGAGACGAGTCCTCGACTTCTATCGGTCGTACCTATTTCGATTGAAATATCGTTATTGGCTTCATATTATCATGACTTATTAAGAGAAGAGGCCCGGGGAAAGATATCGAACGTCTACGGTCGTGCTTTTGCCTCGGACTGTTAATATCAGACTTAAGCAGTCCGGCGATTTTTAAAAAGCTGTGCGTCTCATTTTATATTGGAAATGAACGTAAACACTAAGATTCCCTTACTGATGGCGCCATAGAAGTTGGTTGACTGATTGTTGGCTGACCTACGTAATTACTTAATTAATATAACAATCGAGATGCTTAGAATAAAGAATGCTCGATTGGGTATTGTGAATTTGTGACGTTATCTGACGTCAGGGCGTGCTTCGCGAATATTCTAGTTATATTACGTCAGATGGCCGGTCACCGCCGCCGCGTGGTTCCGTGGACATGCGCTATGGTGATCACATGAACTGCGCAACTCGCGTGATCACGCGATGCTGTGCACCTATATAGGTACCTACTGATTTTGCACAGACGACTGGGATAAAGCCGGCGGCGTTTAAAGGGTTGGTTACATTCATCACAAAAAAACTTTTTTTCTAACACTGCTATTACTATACTGCTATGCTATAGATCTAACCAATTTTCGAAAGAAATGTGAAATCCGCCAACGCGCACTGGGCCAGCGTGGTGGATTATGGCCTGAATCCCCCTCATGGTGAGGGGAGGCCCGTGCCCAGGAGTGGGACGTCACAAGGGCTAAATTATTATTATTATTTCTAACACGTCCCGAACTCTGACCCATCTAGCGCGCGAAGTTCAAATTTTTTGAGGTTTTGTAGATTTTTTTAAAATCTGACAATATTAAAAGGCATATTTTGTAATTCGCGACAAAGACCGTGTACAGTGCATTTATGAATATATCCAACTTACTCTAAAACATTTCAATAACGACAGCTATCCAGATAATCTGGCAATTTTTGTATATTCAGTGATTTACTAGTATCATATCCACCGTGATAATATTTAGAGTAAAATAAATGTATTAATAAACGCACTGCATACTGTGTTTGTCGCAAATCACAAAATGTTGTCTTAAATTTTATCAGATTTTGGATAAATTATAAAAAAACTCGAAAATTTTGAATTTCGCGTGCTAGACAGGCGCCTTCACCTTAACATCTTTTTGCGCGAAATCTTACTCACTTTGTAGGTAGGTACCTAGTAGGTTCGTAGGTTTTTTTTAGGGTAGGTAAGAAGAAATTTATCCATTTATTTTACATACTTAATTAACAAATCCACGCTACCAAGTCGTGGCTATTGACGTAATTAGAGAAACCGAAACTATTATTTAAATGCCTTGTCATTTCTTTTAAAATGAGAATATGTATAAGTAAGCAACTATCTACCTACTTAATGAAATTCTTTTCGAACAAAGGAAAACAATAATAATTAAGTAGTACCTAATTTGCTTACCATTGTATGTATAATTAATAAGTAGATAGGTACTTATATACATAAATAAACTCTATTAAATATACTTTATTATGCTGCTCAACAGAAACGCGTATCTATTTTAAAAAATGCCAAGTGCTGTTGAACGCACGCAGGTGACCTTACAGCTTCAACCTACGAGGTGGTGAGAACGAACCGTGGTGGGTCCTAGACCGAACTCCATGTTTTACCACTTTTAAATCGTTTTATTGTAATCGATTCCACTTGTAAGTTGACTCGACTCGTTTCAAATCTTAATTTGCATAAAAATAAGATCTAGAAACAAATCATGCGTTCTGTACACCGAACTGGATAGGCACAAAGGTGTTCGGAACGCGATTTCAATTAAATTGAATTAAGTACGTATAAAATAAATTTTTTGGTCGTTTTCGTAAAATAAATTATTTTCTTTTGCTAAATACTTAAAAACGACCCACATTATTCAGATGGCGAAAGAAAAAAAATCGTATTGTAATAAATATGAATGATATTGGTTACTTACATGAAGAACGAACAACTATTCTCCCTGCCTGCGGTGCTACTTTTACCAACGATAATCGATATTTGTATCGTGATATTCGTATTGTCGAATCCTACTCTAAATTCCATCTTTTATGGTCGTATATCGTCTGAACCAACGATAATTTTGTATTGTTTGTTCAGTAATTGATACGACGGCAAAAAAGATAGAATTAACAGTAGGATCCGACAATACTAATGTCACGATAGGCATATCGATTATCGTTAGTAAGAGTAGCTTGGCCGTGCAGAGCACTGATGCACCGCCAAAATCCGTCGCATGTGTCATACCAGTTCCATGTAAATTACTAAATGTGTGATTCCGGGAAAATTTACATCCAGAAAATAAAACCGGGAACACCAATATGTGTCACTGTCCTCAATGTGTTTTCGTCATTCATCTCCTAAACGGCTTTCCCTTCAGTCGCTGTTGACGTCATTCAGAAAATAAAATCTGAATTATCAAAGCTGCAGGCACAAGCTAGTGTTTAATACAATCTGAGATGACGAATGAGTTATATGCACAGCTCCGCAATACAGTATATAGGTGTAAATAATACTAGCTGTGACCCGCGACTCCGTCCGCGTGGAATGTGGACCACCGTTAACATTTAGGGGTATGGAAAATAGATAGTAGCCGATTTTCAGAACTACCCGATATGCACACAAAATTTCATGAGAATCGGTCAAGCCGTTTCGGAGGAGTATGGTAACTAACATTGTGACACGATAATCTATCTTCTACTCTATAAAAATAAGTCGGGTTTTCCTTCCTGACGCTATAACTCCAGAACGCACGAACCGATTTCCACGGTTTTGCATTCGTTGGAGAGGTCTTGGGCTTCGTGAGGTTTACAGCAAAGAAAATTCAGGAAAATTTTCAACAGAAAAGCGCATTCCACGCGGACGGAGTCGCGGGGCACAGCTAGTTTTATATGTATAACAAGATATACAAAGCTTGTAAACAAAATATCAGAGAAAAGTTCTGACTGCAGGGAAATTTCCACGCTCGTTGCAGCGACGACCCGTGCGGCGCCCGCGCCGACTGCCAGTGTCATTAATAGGCCAGCTGACACAATAAAACGCACGCGGTGAACAGTAGTAGTAATTAATTTAGTTTCATGAAACAAAATGCTTTGTGTTATAGTATCCATATGAATTTGTGCGTCTGCAAAGACCTTGTAGAAATTATCGCTCTAATCTAAATCTATTTACGTCTGGATGTCATTTGTCATCGTTACTTTATACTGTTTGTTTATATCTTCAGTATTCATTATTGCTTTCTTTATTATTATTATAGTACCTACTGTCTTTTCCTGCGCAAAGGCTCTTTTCTCTTCCACAACTCTGTCCAAGGCAACCCTGGTCAAATGTTCGGACGGGACCGGATAACTTTTATACAATAGGTATAAGATTATTGTAATACCATTGAACCTTATCTAATCTCACACCAACACCCACGGCCGTGGTGTAATTATTTTATTTTATATACTTACATACAAAAACAACAAACCCTAAATCACTAAAGTCACAAACTAATTGATTCAAGATATCATTAATAATAATAAGTAATTTGTTGGATAATTTCATTATTTCATGTGTGCTTGTGTGCTATGCGCTTTATCCAGTACTAGGTCTTTATCCATCGACTTCTAAATGCCTTTGTTTTGTTTTGCTTTATCCCTTGAGGCAAATTCGAATGAAATTTGTGATTTGGTATCAAAATTAGTTGCTATGTCCTCATAGCAGCTTTACAATCGTACCCTAAAGTGTTTTAAATGCATATCAAACTAATATTATAAAGAGGAAAACTTTGTTTGTGTGATTGTAATCAATAGGCTCCGAAACTACTGACCGATTTGAAAAATTATTTCACTGTTGGGAAGCTACACTATCCCCGGGTGACATAGGCTATAATATATTTTCAAAATTAGGGATCCTTACTAAAACTCGAATAATGTCACCGCAATGTAAAAATACTATACATTGCGCATATAGCGCTAGTTATGTATAAATACAAAGGAGAAGTATTCACTTACTTTGTTCTGTACCTAATTAGATGTCTCTGTGTCATTTCTTTGTAAGATAAAAATAAATTAATTGATGAAACAAAGCTATTTATCTAATAATTACCTATTGTGTGAATCGCTTATTTTAGTTAATGACTTTGACCGTGTAACAAAAAAGAAGTCGTAAGTGTGTACCCACTATTATATTTTTTATATGGATAAAAAAAAACTACTATCTATTTGTGGAAAAAAGATATACTTACATGTCTGACTCTACTCATAAATTAAGATAGGTAGATAGGTACCTGTCCAATTGTTTTTTATATTATACTAGCTGTGCCCACGGACTTCGTCCGCGTAGTATTTAACGTAACAAAAATTTCGGGATTATCGGGATAAAAAGTGGCCTATATGTTAATCCCGGTTATAAACTATCTGTGTTCCAAATTTCATCCAAATCCGTTCAGTAGTTTTTGCGTGAAGGAGTAACAAACATACATACATACATACATACATCCACACTCACAAACTTTCACATTTATAATATTAGTAGGATTTTCTTAACCAATTATTATAGATCACATATTTTTCTAGTTGAGTATTGATCAATATATCAAGAAGCCAGGAGCTACCATTAGCGCCCGAGGCTAACTAATCAGAACATTGCCTCCAGGTCACAACCCTGAGGTCATATACCCCTAAATAGGTAAGTACTTCATGTAGTTCGTCGTTTTACGGTTCATTACTTCATAACATAAGTATTAACATAGTACCTTATTAATTTAAAAAGGAACAAAATAAATTATTTATTTCAGTTTGTCTCTTATTATTACAATTTCTTTGGTCACCACAGCTTACGATATAAAAATTTACAAAAATCATGTTGTCACTTTCGTATGAAATGAGATACGCTGAGACCAAAAATGTCTCCAATCTCAGCTTGTAAGTACTGCGGCTGATAGGGTACAGCCTTAGTTTTGACACTTATAGGACCAGATACAATTGAGTATGAAGACATGGACCCTCATGATACTACAAAATACAGAAATACAAGAAATTAAGGTACAGGTATACTAGAATAACCGATCGGATGTTGAAAGCACTCACTTAGGTGCATAAGACATTAGTTGATTAGATGTTCTTGTGAAGTTCGACCGGATTTTTTTTTTTATAATAACGCTAGGAGTAATTTTGGTGAGTAAAATTAATGAATCTAAGTCACACACACAATCACATTCAGCTATATTTGCAATAAAATTAATATTTATACCAGAAATTATTATTTATTGCGAGTATTCGCGAGTTTTACTTTCCCACGCTTTGGAAAAATGAGATGCCAATCCCACGCAAAAAGGCTATTTAAAAATATAAAAAAAATATAATTATTAAATTATTTAGATCGTAGTGATTATATTATATCCTTTATTATATCTGATTAAGATATTAATCTGAAAAACAACTTTATAGTTATGATTATAATTATTGTTATTTTAATAAGGATTAAAATACCTGAACATTTGTTACGGTGAGGGGGGAAGAAGGAAGGGTTACTGGCACCCAGCCAACATAGAAAATATATTATGTTCTCTGATATAAAATAATGTGTACCATAATGTACACAACTCACGTACCTATTACAGTACGTACCTATACTGCGAATCTTATTGTTTCAAAGGAAATTAATCACCCGATAGGAATGCTGATTGATTTGCGAATCACTAACAAAATGCGAATGTCGCACACAGACACACCGACACCTGGCACCCAACCGACATGGAAAGAGGTAAGTATAGTAAAATAAACAAAGATCCCTTTTAGCTAAGCTATGAAGTAAAGGCCATCTGTCTATAGTCAGTCGAAGACATTTTTTATTTCTATTAAAAAAACGGAATTGGAACATTTTTTTGAAATCTTTTATACATTGCTTATTTTCAATAGCCTAACTAAAACGCATCGTAAATTTTATACGTATTATACTTAATCAATATTTTAAATTAATTATGAGTAGGCAACTAGTTGTTATACATTCTAAATAATGACTTAAGAATTTAAAAGACATGCCAAGATTGTTACCAAATATAATAGATAAGGAAGGTTAGAGTTTACAGGCTTAACAGAAATATCTCAGGTGATATAGGACTACGCACGCATGAGAAATCATCGTAATTATTTATTAGACCGGTATGGACTTTGATGGGTGACCGAATTATGACATCTCATCTCATCTGTGCTTCGTTGAGTCCCGATTATGATTCTATTATTGTCAGTTACGGCGCTTTTACACAGTGTTAGTAACTGGAGCAAGTAAACTCCACTCCACTTTTGGTACCTACTTATACCATATAGACAGTGAAAACATTTTTACATGTCTCCTTGGTAGTGCTACAATATCGTTTATTACAAAGTAATATAATCTTAAGCTTTCCCGTCCACTTTTAAAGGTACCTATAAATAAAAAACCTATTCATCATTTGGGCGCATGCGCATATACACGGTTTTAGACCATCTAACCGGTTATCAGGTAAAAATTGTTAGGCCAACCCTATATGTCACAAAAGACATAACTCAAGAAGTATTCATCCAAATATGTACTTTATTTTTATTTCATCTAAGTCAAATTTGTCGTGACTCCATTGGTTTGTACTATGTGTAATCAGAAATAGCTGTATTTTTGCATCTACACTATGGATGGACCCCAAACTTAAAATAAATGTGATATTTTATTGTTTTTATTCAGACTCACCTTGTAAAGAAGACGAGGCCTTGATATCAGCGAATAAAATAAATTAAATAAGTACCTAATTAATTATGAATTGTGGGTATCTTCATGCGGCATGACCTAAATCTTAAGTAAATAAAGCTACCTGTTTAAAGCGGTACCTTCTTATAAATAATGCAAAACATTAAAAAATCCACAAATATTCGCTAAATACCAAAAGTTTTCTAAAAGGAATAAAGGGGAGACAGAGAGGGCGCGCTCTTTCTCTCGCAAAATGTTTTTTTTTCATTTTCGATATTGTTTTAAAATTACTTACTTCACTTTCGTTCGACGAAATATAAAAAGTTAATCAAATACCTACCCTATTATTGAAATTATTGAAGCATTGATTGGGCACAAGTAACAGACATCATGGCCAATCTTTATTGTATTGTCTGTCCCCGATCTTCGGTACATCTGCACAATAGCTCATGCTGACCGTGGCTCATGACTTCCGTGGCTAGACGTCTGAACTAGTGATGGGATTGTCCGTAGACTTAAGAAGTTGATCCATTAGCTTGGTGTCTATATTGTCATTAAGTATTGATGTTATTTAGCTTTATGCCTAAAACCTAATTCTAACTAGTGATGAGACAGACCCTTGATCGACTTAATATTTTGTCGATAAGTTGCCTGAGTTCTATAGATCGACGTTGTTTCATTATTCCCGTAAAAACGTGTAAAAAGATCGTAATATTATTTTGATAGCAAGTCTTTGGAGCATGAACTCTAACGATTAGCGTCATAGCTAAATTAGTTTTACCGTTCGCTTTATAAATATTTAATGAGTAGGTATCAGCACCATTCATTCCCGGACGACCTGCCTAGCTAGGTGATCGATTACCTACTTATTACTCGATTGAAAAGTGTTAGACTACCTTCTCGTCAATTAAGTTTATGACACAGTTGTAAGTAACAAGTTTATAATCACCTCACACATTGCCATTGAGTCCTCCTTTGTTTTTAAACCTATCGGATCGAACAATGCGATTATAAAGTAAATACTTATTTAAGTAATTAAATTACAAATTAACCACGGGTCAGTGAAGTGTTACGACTGGGATTAACAAACATAATGAATATACAACAGTAACAGTTTAAAACAAAGAATTATAATTACTTAACACGTTTTGGAAAGCAGTGATAGCCAATATGGTGGAATGCTCGCCTTATAACAGAGAGATGTCACTAATAGATTGTCAAAGGCAGAGATACGTCATTCTTATGTCATACCAGTACAAAATGACCTGTCAAAAGCATACTTAAGATCGCTCATAGACTTGCGATGGATTTATTAATTGGGGCACATCCTTATAAGCATAGGCAATCGCTCTTAGACTTGTGATTGATTTAATAATAAGGGCTTAAGCCTTATAAACACATGCAATCGCTCTTAGACTTGTGATTGATTTAATAATAATAAGGGCTTAAGCCTTATAAACACATGCAATCGCTCTTAGACTTGTGATTGATTTAATAATAAGGGCTTAAGCCTTATAAACACATGCAATCGCTCTTAGACTTGTGATTGATTTAATAATATGGGCTTAAGCTTTATAAGCATAGGCAATGAGTCCCGCCGTCCCGCCTGCTACTTTTGGGTTTAACAAATGTTACCTGCGAATCTCATTTTGTTCAACCCTTACCACATGTTTAGCGGTAAGGAGCGGTATTGTGAAGAAGCCTAAATGACAGAGAACCGAACCAATTCTCGAAAACCGTGTGAAGCCCACCAACCCTGTGCAAGCGTGGTGGACTATTTATTGATTCGTGTTACCTACAAGCTTTCAAGGCGTCTCACGGGTACTGGACAGGTTGTTAGCCAATACTGAAATAAAGAGGTTGCCTTTCGGGGCTTAGGATATAGGTATTTATAAAAGCTATACAGACTATAAATACGGAAACTAAATCTTTGTTCTAACTCTACGTTCAGTCGTAAATAAACATAAAAAAGATCAATGTTTTATACAATACTTTGTACATGGGTAGATATTAATAGTAACGTCACAAAGCCATAGGCAAGTATCGTTTAGGTATCACACGTCACTTTATTTATACCTGAACATAGATTGTACGATAACCATTTGTATCGATATTCGATAAGTACTTAATATTATATACTTATTTATTACAACGTTGACGCTATAAATCGTCATCAATTTATTGTCGTATAAATATTTATTTAGGTCTCAATTAAAATATAATTATCGATGGATTGCATTGTTTTATATAGGTATTAATGGTCAACGAAACTTTTCTACACATAAACTTCAGGGATGGAATGTTTCAAAAGAGCTAAGTTAACGTCATAACTAAATAATTTACGTTAAGTTAAGAAATAAATTGAATACTGGGCATAGCCCGCCGTACTATAATTATATAGCCCGAGACGTGTCTCTAAAAGCCACATACCGGATAATGATTGACGTCAGTAATGTTTAGTTTTCTGAGCTATTATTCCTACCTACCATTGAATTGACGGAAACCCACATGGCGTGATCCGAACGGAACTCTGACATCACACAGCACGAGCCCGTCACATGCTCTGTGGACAATCGCAGGGTTCGCTCAACGCCCTCGTCGATACCCAATTGGACATAGTTTTGCAAAAAGAAACCAATCCACACTTACTCCTGCCTCAGACTCCTGCATACTAAAATCAACCGCAGTTGAAGTGATTGTAGGTTGGTTTCAGTTTGCAGAAGTTTGGTGGTTGGATCCATTCTGCATATCTATATCCAATAACAGACGTAATTTTGCAAATTCAAAACAACCCGCAAAGTATATTTTTGCAAGCTGGAACCAACTCACAGGTAGGCGCATTTGGGTTGGTTATGGTTTGCACAAATAAGTGTTAGTTGTTTCTGCTTGGCAAAACCACATGCTATCTAGGTTATTCACATTCATGACTTGTGAGGATTAGATAATATAATAATTATCGGTTATTTGGTTCGGGATGAGCCTTGTCGAACATGTAAGAGTTTATACCTACTTACTTATATTCTTATGTTCGATGATAAGTCATAGCAATTAATGCTGGTAGAGTACCTAGCAATTACTATACCATTCATTTTTATTTTACAAACAGAATTATTCAGCTATTTTCTTATTTTTAAAATTGTATGTTAAAAAGCCTTATTATAATTATGGAAATAGACATGATAGAACAATAGACAATGATTAAACATAAAATCAAATCATACACGCACTTAAATACTTATCCAAGTTTATAATCATAAATTATATTTATTCATTAGATACTCGAATCTTAGCCCAAAAAAGACTTTTTCTCGGTCAACTACACATGTGTCGCATCACTAGGAAAACCCCATCGGGTAATAAATTATTCTATACAAGTCAATAAGTGTAGGTGGCCCCTGAATAAAAATGTTAATGTTAATCACTTGACAGGTGCTTCCGGATATGTGATGGGTTTACCCATCGATTGGTAATTTCATTGGACTTAACCTTAAATATCCACAAACGTAAAGGTTACGTAACTTTTGCAAAATATCCGAATCGAAATGAAATAGATGACTTACCTTGATAAATCCTTAATTATGGTAACAGACCCGTATTAATAAATCGATCTCAAGTCTGAGAGTGATCTTGAGTAACACACGTCATTTTGTACTGGTGTGACTTAAGAATGACATTTCCAAGAACGCTCTCAGATCTGCGATAGATTTTTTAATACGGGCGTTAGTAAAATATAACTTGTACTACACAAGTATGGGGAATGGGGAACACTTACGCAATTTTCACAGATCTCTTGTTACGTCCCCTTAGGCTGCACTACACAAGGGAAAGGAAGGGCACGGGAGAAATAAGACATCACCCAATGTGTATATACCTCTGTGATAAACCTAAATACTTATGCAGGAACATCTTAAGTCATTCAGGCGCTTTTGGTATAAATACAGAGTTTTTTAAAATAAATAAAAATTGTGTCACCATTTAAATATACTTAACAATTAAGCACTTTTACTTAGTGACTATCGGATTCAAAATCAAAATTATGAAATTTTAACGACAGCTCTTAGTAAAATTACACTGAAAATGGAACTCCTCTTTTTTAGTGTAAACGGCGACGTTGGTATTTAAGGGCCCCAATTAAGCCAGGGGCTCTGGGATAGTCCTCTTAATAGTATGCCGCTTGCTCATATAACTCTCGTCGCATAATTTCAATAAATAAAATGTATCCTTGCTGAGTGTTAACCACGTGTCACGGCCAACCCGCCGACCTACAGTGTCGCCATATTCATAAAAGTTACGCTCACGCCCCATCTTGATATAAAACAAGTCCTCGGTTCACTTCCGGTTGCTATATGGAGCAGTGGACTTACAGACCTTGTTCTTCATAAGTCAGTTAATTATTAAACACTTCTTACACTTATAATGGAGGTAGAACGTAACGTGTGCGGTTGGAGATACGTGGGAACGCTTGCACACGGGCTTGTAAATTTTGAGGTCTAAAGTGACCTCTGTATTCAACCAAATTAACCTGCATATGCAAAGGTGAACACAACTATGGCCAATTAGTTCATTGGTAACTGGCCATAAGCGTAGTTATTGTGTGTAAATGTTTCCCTATACATACGTTTTTTTGCATGGGTATTGCCGCATACGCAATTTTATTCTATACCGGTGTGTTTATACGTGCCTTCCTCAAGAATTGGCAGAGCAAATTTAGAACAAAAGATTACCCTATTTTGGGTAATATGCCTGGGTATATGATCTTCCCTTTCATAGGTGGTCGGAAATGATGAATGCCAAATTCAGAGCTTACAAAAAATTATATCTAGAATGTTCATGCTTTAGAATTGTGCTTATATTATAATAAATATGGTAAATACCATACAGCTTGTTGATAAGCAAATACAGTATAAACCGAATGGCCGATAAGCAATATGTAATACTTGCAAAGCAATAAAATTCTTCAATTTAATCGCTTAGGAAATCGATAATACTCCTCGTAGAAATATTGCAATGCTAAGTTGCCTAATTATGCCGAATTTAACTGAATACCGCTAACATAATAGCTTACAAAGTACCTAAATCTAATTTTAAACAGAAATTAATCACTTGCTGTAATTTTAAGGAAATCATTGTAATGAAACTTCACGTTTCAGAGTAACTTCTGGCCCTTCGTTAGCAAAATCTACTAACCTCGCAGTCGCTAGGTAACATAACGCGTAGGTTAGCTAATGGTTCTATCCCGCTCACAAAACAGTGTTCGTAAATAATCATGACAGGGACAGCATGCTTTCTCGAGAGCGATACGAGTCCTAAAGCACGCTGGCTCTGTCACGATTCACGATGATTCAGCTGGAAGGGCAGTTTTCAAAAAAAATCTACAAGGTCTGCCAATCTGCTTTCAGCCAGCCTGGTATAATCCCTCTCGCATTGAAGAGAGGCTGTGCCGAGCACAGAAACATAACGTATCAAGCATCACAGTGATCTACATTATTTTTTGTCAGGATCATAATTGCCACAAAAAAATCGGCCTCGATACAATTCGCGATGTTACCGCCCGAAATATAACGGCTTTTTTGCGATGCTTCATGCCTCTCATTGATGCTGGGCTTCGTTCTGATCGTCGGAGTGTGTTTGTTCGGATGTTGTCATCTCGCTCGAATGTACGGAGCGACTTGCGAGTTGTTTTAGATTTTATAACCTAAAACGTTTTACAAAAATATAAAATAAATCTTCCACGTGGGTACAGTGTATTAAACGAATCAAATAATTAAACAAGGAGTAAAAATGTATAACTAAACTATCACTTTAACTCCAAAACCACAAGTGGACTGAGATATTTTATGTCAGATTGGCATACGTCAGTTAAACGTCAGAGTGTTGGAGCACTCGAAAGTTCGGAACGGCCGAGTTGCGACAACCGAACCTTTACTCTGAGGTACGGAACGGGGCGTTTGTGTGAAAAATCGAACTCAGAGCGTAGCCTAGGCTCTGAACGCGGCCCTGGCTTGCAGCGGTTTACGGTACAATCGTACCACCACCTTCTGTTTCCGTTGCCTTTTTAATCTATGCTCTGACGAATTATGAGATTGACAGTTTGCACGGATTAAATTGCAATCAACTGCCTTTATCCAATCACAACACTTCCTCCCCGTTCGGTGCGAATGGTATATAAGCGGGTCCAACAAATTGACTGCGTATTTGACCTATTTCTGACGCTTGGACTTGTAATTGTAGCCGTAGGTACCTTGGGTGTTAACCGTTCACGGCAGCTACCCGGGGAAACTTCGATGGTGCTGTACTACGGTACGAAGATAAAATACGGATCCCTAAAAATTAAGTAACTACCCAACCCACTTTTTAAATGTTATTGGTACTTAAGAAAAAGTAATTAAAATATGATTAAAAAGTGTAATTAAAAAAATTATGCTTGGTTATCTACATCATATCGAACCTCGTATATGAGCCTCCATTACAGGTATACTCGTACCATATTATGATTCTACTATTTCTGTAGGAAGAAGCTACCCTACAAAGGCACAATAAGAAATACTAATACATCTTTTGCTGCTGTTATTAAACTCAAAAGTGATATTATGTGCGTTATAATCATCCGAGGTATACTTACATCATAACTATAATAATTAAAAACTTGGTGTTTATCTTATTTATGTAAGTAAATTCCACTCATGTTACAATAATAATAACGGTCATGCTTTATAAGATCCGCTTTCTTATTTATCATTCACCCTTCCGTTATCTATCACCTGTAGGTACATATTTGTATTATTACTCCAATTTATTTATATTTACCGGATTAAACTTATCTAACCGTTGAATAAAATATACAGTATTATGCTTGAATTCATTCTTATCAGCGCACATTTCAATGTCAAACTAAATAGCATTTGGCTTGGCAACACGAGAGGCGGGCACAAACTTGTCTTTACCGGTGAGAGCGTCGCTACTATCGATGTGAAACTGTCAAATGAAACGTTGCTACCGTATTTACAACGCTAGTTTTTATTTTAGCCACCGGCATACATAACTTTGTCGCAGTCTAAAAGTGTTATGTAATAATGGACGGCACAGGAAGCCGGGAAGTAAGTGCCGACCGCAATAGACGGGGCCGATGAGCTGATGCCGCAATAACAAGACATAATGTAAATATCCGTTGAATTGTTTGTAAAAAGAAAGTGTCAACTCCGGTATACCAAGCTGCCATATTTGAGTTTTTGAAAACCGCACTATACTTACTTACCGCGGGGGTGTGTTAAATCTTTATGAGCGGTATCGGAAACGCGTTCGGAAACTTTAACGGTTCTATTTTTGTCAACTTTAAAGATATTTTGAAAATTATTTCACTGTTAGTAATCGAAAGACGCGGATTACGGAACATTCTGTTTAGCTTAGCAGTATTGAATTGGGACACAAACAAATTTTTACTAAACTAAACAATTACCGTAAAATTGAGGTTTTGCCCAAAGATAGCAAGCACAATTTGTGTCTTAATTGTAGGCAAACTACATTGTCTTTAAGAGGAATGCCGACTCATAACGCCTTGATTCCGTCATCTTTCTATTAAGTAAGACCTTATGTACCTTAGTAGGAACTTCCCAGGAGTTCAACTGGATAAACCATTCGATAAGACAGGGAACAACCAGTCATAGTTTACTCTTCCATCAGTCTGTCTAAAATATATTCAAGCACAATGCATTATGTGTTGAATCACTAACAGCCTCGGTCCACGCGCTGACCACGAGTCACGAAGGCTACCTTAATACCGATAAGTCCCGAACTTCGGACTGTTTGGCCGATAAAAAATATGAACTGCGTCTATGGGTACGTCTGGTAAACGTGTTCGCTGACACAGAGGCTCGATAACGCTTCATAAGCGCATTCAGTAGTAGGTCAATGTAATTTGGACTTTACGCAATAGGCTGCAATGATTAGAAATAAACTTGAAACTATAGAGTTTGTAGGCTAATAACGGTGGATAGTTATATTTTAATCAGGCAAAAACATGGTTATATGAAATACAAGTAATGGTTAAAAAATGCATAAATACTCGCCTACCAATTTACACAGTTTTGGAAAATGGATAGCTTAACCTCTAGGCCACCTAGGTATTCCTTAAAATGGCATTTTCTTAAGGAGCTCGTAGACAGACAAGTCTTCGTGCAACACTTGCTTGGTAGAGGATAACTATTTGTATTTTAATAATGTTACAACCGCAAATGAAAGTGCGCCTAAACCACCTAAAACAAATTACAGAATCAATAACCACATTCTTCGTTAACCGCAAATGACGGTACAAATCCACAATCGGAACGGTTACATAATTAAAATTGACCACCGTGCACAACCTATCATCGAATGACGTTGAGCAATAGACCGCTTGAGCAACCGAGCACTGAGCTCCGACCTCGGGACCCGACCCCACCACGATGTACGATCAACAAAGTTGACGCTTGATCAGTTTGTAACACTTTTCGCTAGCAGGCAGTAATCATAGGTTGCCTCGCAGTTGTCCAATGGGACGATAAGCGTCCGAAGAGTCAAAAGCCCTTTTTTTGGAAAGCCATTTGTTTTCATTGTTTCTACGACCATGCTAGCCGCATGTGGCTGCTGGTCACTGCACACAAAATGCAACCTAAGCAAAATAAGGTGATCAAGCGTCGAGTTTGTTGACTGTACATCCGAACATTAGCACTGCGCCACTAACAAGTGGCATCACTACGGCCCATATTACTAAATCGATCTCAAGTCTGAGAGTGATTTTGAGTACGCGATTGACAAGTAATTTTTTCACAATGTAAAATTTTCAAGTAATAAGAATGACATATTTCTACGATCATCGCTCTCAGACTTGTGATCGATTTATAAATACGGGCCCGCATTAATAAATCGATCTTGGAACTTAAATTCTTGGAAATTAAATCTTGGACATTCCTTCAGTTCGTACTGTAAGGTCCATGTCGGCGCACTGGCCACTGGCGATAGGCGTTCCTGGCCGGCGAGGAAAGAATAAATTTAAAAGAAACATTATTGTTTTGAATTTGAAAGGACGGCGGCGGTGCGCTGGCAGTGACAACGTAGTATTGTATTCTCTTTGGTGACAACTGGGGACCGCTATGATAAGACGTGTATTTAACTATAGATAAATATAAATAAACAAATTAATATAACAATAATAAATGATTGATTGATTAAAACCCAGTTGTTACAGTACCAAGCGTTTCGCTTCCACATTTATTGTGCGAACTGCTAAGGAATGGAACACCTGCCCGGCGTCTTTGTTCCCGGTTGACTATAACCTGGATGTTTTCAAGTCGAGAGTGAACAGGTACCTTCTAGGCAAGTATGCACCACCGTAGACCATATCGTCACTTACCATCAGGTGAGATTGTGGTCAAATACTTGCCTATATCGAAATAAAAAAAACTTATGACACTCCAGTACAAAATGACATGTCAAAAGCGCACTTAATCATTCTCAGCTTTGAGATCGATTTTTCATATCAGCATAAATACTTTTTAGACCCTCTTTATACCGGTCCAGACACTATCTGCATAGAAAAAAGGAAGTTACTATCAGTAAAAATTACAATTACTATTAATAGTGATGCAGTTCGAAGTTGGAATGATGAATGATAAGAACGAAAAGATTAATTAAATAACATTTATTTCGTGAAAAAGTCTACATGACACGAGATAAACAGCATATCTATACAAATAAATAAAATTGGAGTGTCTGTTTGTAAGATCAAAATAACACCTTTTCACTAAATGCATATGCAAGTAGATACGACACATATAGCAAAAACGCGATTAAAAAAAAATTGTCTGTCTGTATGTTTGTTCCGGGTAATCTCCGAAACGGCTGGACCGATTTTGACGGGACTTTCACTGGCAGATAGCTGATGTTATAAGGAGTAACTTAGGAAACATTTATATTAGAGAAACAAAAAAATTGGGTCCTGTCGTGCGCGCTCAGAATGCGGGAGCGGGCTTTTTTGTTAAGTTAAATTCCGCGCGGACGAAGTCGCGGGCTCAGCTAGTCTATACAAATAAATAAAATTGGAGTGTCTGTTTGTAATATCAAAGTAACACCTTTTCAGTAAATGCATATGAAAGTACATACGATACTTATAACAAAAACGCGATTTAAAAAAATGTTGTGTCTGCGTGTCTTTGTGTTTTTTCCGGGTAATCTCCGAAACGGCTGGACCGATTTTGACGGGACTTTCACTGGCAGATAGCTGGTCTTAGAAGGAGTAACATAGGCTACTTTAATTTTAGAAAAAACAATTAGGGTGCCGCGTAAAAAAATAAAAACACATGACATCTAAGAGTATCTCCGAAACGGCTGGACCGATTTTGACGGGACTTTGACTGGCAGATAGCTAATGTTATAAGGAGTAACTTAGGAAACATTTATATTAGAGAAACAAAAAGTTGGGTCCTGTCGCGCGAGCTCAGAACGCGGGAGCGGGCTTTTTTGTTAAGTTAAATTCCGCGCGGACGAAGTCGCGGGCTCAGCTAGTATATACAAATAAATAAAATTGGAGTGTCTGTTTGTAATATCAAAGTAACACCTTTTCAGTAAATGCATATGAAAGTACATACGACAGTTATAACAAAAACGCGATTTAAAAAAATGTTGTGTCTGCGTGTCTTTGTGTTGGTTGGGACAAGTTGGTCCTGTCGCGCGGGAGCGGGAGCGGTTAAATTAAATTCCACGCGGATGAAGTCGCGGGCTCAGCTAGTAGCTAATAAGTCTAGGGACCGTATTAATAAATCGATCTAAGTCTGAGATCGATCTTCGAAGTGCCATTTTTATGTCATGCCAGTACAAAATGACATGTCAAAAACGTACTCAAGACATCCTCAGACTCGAGGTCGATTTATTCATACGGGCCCCAGTCTTCTATATACAAAGTCCAGAGTATAAAGGATGATTTTAATGCTGACTAACACTCTTTCAATTATGTAATTTTACTGTTTACCAGCAAAATTCCTAGAATCAGTGACGAGTTGTAAGGTTTTTTTCTACTATGCAAGCGAGGTGAATCCTTTGTTACGTTTTTCTTTTTGTTTAATTACTGGAACTGCTTATTTCCTGCTTTGAGTACGTAATTATATTATTACATGCATTTATGCATTGCACGGTAAAATAATATGCTACGCCATGTATTATCTACGTAGTGGTAGTAGTATTGGTTACGTTACGATCAAATTTGTCATTGATTGATTTGATTGAATAAAAATTAGGAGCATTATTTACTAACCGCACCACAGAAGATGACGTAACCTTGGGCCAATCACGTGACCTACAAAATATTTTACAACAAAAGTACAACAAAGCGGAACAAGTTACTTTTTAAAATATTTACGTGATATGTCTAGGTAGGTATTTATTTTCTGAAAAACTGCTTAAGTAAAGCGTCAAATTCCGTAATTAGATGGTTATTGTAGTGTTGACAATTTAAGTAACTACCCACCATTAAATTAAGCTATGTAGAATAATTGCGATCGCTTTGCGGCATCATGCGGTGCGCTGACATCACTGTTATAAATGGTCTGCTAACCTCTGAATGGCCATAAACTTGACCCTGTGAGATCACGTCAAATATAAAATGGACCGCACACACGCGGGAAGTGGAGAACAAATACACGTCATATGATTGTATGTAATGTTAATTTATCAGAAATACCTAGATGACGCGTTGATAAGGTTGTTGCCGTCGGTAAGATACTTATTTCTCAGGAGTCGTAGATATACTCACTTGCCACATAAACCGCTGTATCAGAGAAAAGCAATAGCGAATTAAGTATCTCTCTGATTATCAGTACTACGGCCACGCTTTCGACTCATCAATCCAGGACAAAAGTTTCCGTAACACTCAAGCTTAATAAGGTGTACAAGAATATAGATCGACCAATCGGTATTCATTATTTCGATAGACCAATCACTATGGTGTCACCTTCGCTCCAGTCCCGCAACCTTTTGGGAATTATTTTCATGCAACTTTTTTCTAGTGCGTACTTGAAAGGCTAGTTGGTCTGTGCTTGTACAACAGACTTTGTTTGCGTGTACAGTCAGTCCGACAAAAAACATTGTTTTTTTTCCTGTCTATATCGATTTAATTCCTACCGTAATTAAAAAAGTTGGTATCTTTCCTATAATACTTATGGTACGTTGGTCAACACTTATTTTATTTATGCACACGAAGTTGCTTTGTTTACAATAAAAACAAATATTGCTGCACGCAATAGTGGTGGTACTTATCGAGGTGATTGACTGGACACAGCGAGCGATCGATGTATCATGATTGTCAACATAAGGCTTTGCATACAATTATCTGTTACTAGCTGTGCCCGCGACTTTGTCCGCGTGGAATTTAATTGACAAAATTTCATACAAACTTTCATCCCCTATTTTATCCCCTTGGGGATAGAATTAATTAAAATCCTTTCTTAGCGGATGCCTACGTCATAACATCTACCTGCATGCCAAATTTCAGCCCGATCCGTTCAGTGGTTTGGGCTGTGCTGTGCATAGATCACTATGTCAGTCAGTCAGTCAATCAGTCAGTCAGTCACCTTTGAGTTATATATATTAAGATTATCGCGGTTTGTATCGAGGTCTCTAGGATTGCGTACAGGGCCTACACTGCGACACTTGCCGCAGTCTAGTTCACGTCCAATTGGCCCAATTTAGTGCCAATTTAGTTGTCAATCATATCGTGTTGGGTGGAAGTCCTTTTTGACGACAAACCACACAGGAAAAACTTCCCCACACAGGATCGCGGTTGCTATAGGTACTTATTAATTCAGTTGTATTTGTTATTGTTTATAATGTACCGTTTTTAACTTAGCATATCCTATTTATATATTTCGGACGTCATCAGAATGTGGGAAGGAAAATCAGATATTGCAATAAATATAAAATTGGTTTTTAACTTGTTATTATAAGTTATTGGATTAAGACCTTATACAGGTTGAAACAGAAAGGGTATACTTTTTTTCAAAACTTTATTATTCCAAAACTATAATCTTTGGAGGAAACTTGAACCACAAAAGTTGTTACAGGGATACAGCTGCTGACAGATTTCATAAGTCTACTAAACCTTTAGTACTTCAACTGTCCCACAGAGCCGATAGTTTTAGATTTACAAAGTAAAGTTGCAAAAAAATTGTATACTCTTTATGTTTCAGTAGTATTCATATAGGTGTGTGGCATTCAGACTAATATATATTTGAAATAGTGCGGTCCAACACAGCGTTCCACTTAAGGTGAAGGCGCCTGTCTAGCCCGCGAAATTCTAAATTTTCGAGTATTTTTATAGTTTATCCACAATCTGAAAACATTTAAGACAACATTTTGTGATTTGCGACAAACACAGTATGCAGTGCGTTTATTAATACATTTATTTTACTCTAAATATTATCACGGTGGATATGATACTAGTAAATCACTAAATACACAAAAATCGCCAGATTATCTGGATAGCTGTCGTTCTTGAAATGTTTTAGAGTAAGTTGGATATATTAATAAATACACTGTAACACCTTTTGTATTTCAAGTTTCCTCCAAAGCCGATAGTTTTAGATTTACAAAGTTAGGTTGCAAAAAAAATAGTATAAGTACCCTTTATGTTTCACCTTGTAAGCTTCGGTAAATGCTCAACATCAAGAAGGTAGAACGCCTTTGCCAACTATTCTATAAAAAGTATTCTGAATTTTCAAACAAATAGCTAAACACATGTTTTGGTATATGAGACGGAATTGCACAGAGTACATTTAAAGAAGTATTTACTCAGTCCAAACTTGTTAATTTACCTAAATATTTTTACTTCACACAAGAACGATCAAACTTCAAGTTGGTCAATTCGGAATGCCCTAAAATAAAGTCTTGCAGAACATTTTGTGAACGAGAGCCGACGCGCTATCTTATTGCGATTTAGTATATCCAATGGATGGTAGATAGCGTCCACAGCATCTCCAACAGATATTCGAATGACGTCAATGAACACCTTTGGTACTTTTCCACAGAAACGACGTCACTGTAAAGTTCCACGGCCACACATAAACTGCATTTTGACCGGTAAACTAGAAGAAGTTAACGCGTATATCAAACATGATACTTTACCCAAGGACTTGTGTAAATTGTTTTGTTTACCTTACTAGTAACTTGATTTTGACGACTTCAATGGGCATAACGACTATTGTATAACACAATTATATAAAGTATGTGGGAAATAATTTCAATATTGGAAAATATGCTTAGAAAACAGAAAAATATTGTCAATTTTTGCATAAGTATACTATGACGTAATAGAATTTTAGCAAATTTTATAAGTGAACATATTTATTTAATATTTTATACTTATGGGTAAATATAAGACAATAGCTTTCACTCACAGGTTAGCTAGCGTAGATTTTATTTCTGGATGTCGACTACAGCGCCGCCTACCTTCATTGTTAATACACTCATTATACATAATAATAATAATATAATTGATAATACCTACATACTCGTACATTCATTGGCAATGATACTCCCGTTTCACATAAAGTATTTTTATTTGAACCATCTATTGGTGCTCGCTTTGGCAGTAAAATCGACCAGGTTGGCGTTACGGCAAATGGCATGACACTAATGATAGAGTGTCATACCATTTGACGGCATGAGCCGTCATGTCCACTCTACTTCGCTCTTGACTCCCCTGTGTGCGCGCGCATACTGTATATACACTTTTTTATTGATTGGCGGCGCTATCTCAATAACTATTGGATTCCAAAAATTCTGAACCTTCATGTCTGATGACCTATCAAATTGAATAAGTTTAATCAAACAGATTTTTGTGATAGGTGCCTGTAATCTCGCAAACTCTAATATTCTAAATAATAATGTCCTTGTTACATCCGACCCGCAAAAGAATGAGCAACAACACACGGGCCGAAAAATTTTAAGTACCTTCCTAATTTAGAAGCCAGTTAAAATTATTTCAATTAACGCTAATTTTGCCGGAATTTTGTTTATAAGCTAGCATTATAGTTCCGACGTTGAGATTCTGAAACCGCGCAACTAATTATAGCGTTTCTAAGCAATTAGGAGGTATGTTTGTCGGATTTTTCCTAGCTTGTCGATACGGAAAAACAGATCGATTAGGTACTATACCATGGCCAACGAGCAACGATACAAAATGAGTGGCTTATTGTACTAAATAATAAATAGTTTTTAATGCCTTCATTTATTATAATTAACGTCAAACTATGAATTACCGGCGGTGCGAGGCGGTGACCGCCTTGAACTCCGACTCGAATATTATTTCCATTTCGTATCGCTTCTCGTTGGGCGTCGTATTGACGATGTCTAGCACTTTAGCTTTAGGCCAAGCAACTCCATTCGTATTTTATCTACTAACAAAAACCCAGTTATGTTTTGACTTACAGTCAACTTATAATAGGTAATCAAATTCAAATTCAAATTCAAAGTGTTTATTTTGTTTAGGCCTACGGGGGCACTTACAAATTGTCAATTTTACATTTTTTTTTCTTATATCTACAACTGGATCGGAACGCGACCTCGACTGAGAAGATCCGGCAAGAAACTCAGCGGGCTTGTCTTTTTACATGTCATATTTTTTTTTTTATCGCCAGTCAAATCGCTAATCAAATTGACAAACGACATAGAATGTGGCCTTATGTGGCCTAATCCATAAACAAAGCACAACTCTACGACATACCAATACGTACTACAGCATTGTACTATGTTATGTCGGAACGGATAAGGAAGTGAAAACTAACTGCGAGGCAACGACGCACACTTTAGAAATAGACGGCCAAGTATTAATTTTAAAAATAACTTGAAAAAGAATACGGGCGCCAATACCGTGCCTTGGGGAATACCCAATTATAACCGTACCTAATCGTGATTTGATTTAGCTTTGTCATCGTGGCACTCATTACGTGTGAATCAGTAAATAGGATTTACACCAATTAACATTGGTCTTAGATACGGGATTATTTTCAATCATAATCGGCAGACACGCATAAGCTAGGTACCTAATTCTCTATTACCTACCTATATTTCTATGTATATCATCTCAAGAGTTAATAGAGTATTAGACAAATATACATACCCAAACAAAATATAGATAAGTATGTACTTACATTAATTTGTCAAGCATGACATATGGAAGTGCTAAGTTAAATGATCATATTTTTTCGCATCAGTTAAGAGTTAAAGATAATAAATTCGCACAAACAACTTTTTGTGGGCATACGTAACTATTATTTACAGAAAGAAAATATTAAATCATGAAAAACTTACTGCGCACTTACATTAATTAAGTAAGAAGATACTTATCATATTATAACAATAATATGTTAAATTATTCACGTGCCCATCGAATGGCTAAAAAAAACAAAAGAACATTCCATCATTATACTGTTAACACTGTCTTAACACCTAAAAAATTTAAACAGTAGGTACCTTTCATAATTCGTAAGACTAAACAACTAGGCAAGTGTATTGTCGTTTATGTCAAATTGAGTTTAGTTGACATTTGTAGTCAACAGAATTAGCACCTGGAAACTACAATTTCATATTCTAACCCCATCATACCAACGTGTCCCAAAGACACGAAAGTAAGATTTTACATTCTACTAATGATATTGTGATATAAGGGTCACCAATCAATCAACCTTCGATCGATCCATCGATCGATAGTAGAATGAGATGAGTCGATATTGATCGACAGTTTCTACATCGTTCGATCGATGATCTATCGACAGTCGATCAACAGGTGGAAAATGACTTCCGTGCATCTACTATGTGCATAAATCTACATTATTATTTTTAACGAAAAATTTTACAAAGACTTTCATTTAAATCACAGTAGATACTGCCAGACCAACATGACGGACTCGAGATATGGTATACCCTGCCGAATAACAAGCTACTTACATAAATTACCACAAATTGTCAATTTGTTTGACGGCCGAGTCGCAGCCTCGTGACAGAGCGCAAACTGCTCAAATGTGCGCATGAGAATTTGGTTGTTGGCCATCAATATAACCCTGCGTTTACCACAGCAGTAACTACAATTGCTAATTTCGACTTTGTTAATACAGACAGAACATCTCATATCTAATGCTGAGTGCGCAACTTTGCTCACTCAATTTCTTATTATAATGTCTGTCGACAGACCTCAGTTTCATAACATGGAGCCAACACTTCCTTGGAGATCAACGTTACGAGAACGTTCGTGACATAAGAGTCCACTCGATTCAACCCAAGAAAATGCAAGAAAAACGGGTAGCCATTGTGTCAAACCTTTTTTAAAGAACACATTGCCACAAATGCATAATACCTCGAGTAATAAATTGTGATTAATAATTGTTAACCTACTCAAACACGACACGGTACAAAGTCCGTTGAACGTTGGATGAATAACCGAACTGGATGTGGACTGCCTTGACAAAGTCCGAAGTTACGACCGCATCCCCATTGCCAACCTACGTTGGTACTCATTTAAAAAGGTTCAAAGTCTCAGTCTCGTCCTTCATCTAGGTTTTGGAATGATAACCCATGTCTGTGCGGCTGTAACTAGAACCTTATTCCATTGAAAATATGAGTGATATTGAAAATCTATGCAGAGAGGGACATCTTTCAATGAAAGCGATCGTACCAGATGGCCAGTAGTAGGTACTCTAACACTTTCTCTCCGACACTAATATGTTGCAACACTGCTACGAGGTCGCAATAACCAAATATTTGGTGACCTCCCCTTATAACTGCGTAGACGCATTTGTGTTTCCTCGATTGTGACATTTGTTTGATTTTGATCTACCTTTTAATTATGTTTTTTTTATGTTAAATAAATTAATTAATTAAATCAAATTAGTCTTCCAGATTATACCTACCTGCTCTACCATGTGTTGGTAATCGCTAAAGCGTTTACGTAACGCAATTTATATTGGTACTAGCTGAGCCCGCGACTTCGTCCGCGTGGATTTTAACTTAACAAAAAAGCCCGCTCCCGCGTTCGTAGCCCGCACGATAGGACCCATTTTTATGTTTTGAAAATGTAAAAAATGTAAAAATGTAAAAATGTAAAAATATAAGTAACCTAAGTTACTGCTTCTAACATCAGCTATCTGCCAGTAAAAGTCCCGTCAAAATCGGTCCAGCCGTTTCGGAGATTACCCGGAACAAACATACAGACAGACAGACAGAAAGACAACATTTTTTAAATCGCGTTTTTGCTCTTGGTGTCGTATGTACTTTCATATGCATATAGTGAAAAGGTGTTATTTTGATATTACAAACAGACACTCAAATTTTATTTATTTGTATACATATAATATATAAGTATGGCAATTTTTTCGTTCCTTGCGCGGTTTTTTCAAAGTATTTATAGAGGGTCAGCTGAAACTTAAAATCATGTATATTCCCTATTCCCGTAATTTTATTTATATCAACTCATCTGCATAATTATGGAGTTACCACTTACCTGCTGCCTACAACGTGAGTCAATTATAGCGCCCTTGGGATTAGAAGTTTTATGTTTGTCTTGGCCACATCAAAGTCCACATTCCATCTCCTAAACTAAACTGCGTATAATCATTTCAGCAAAGACTTATTATGGATGCCGATAAAGCACTTAACGATCGTTGCCATTCAATGAACGTACGTTTTATAACGTGCTACTGCAAACAAAGAATAATATAAAGATAAAATATTGCCAGCGCATAATATTTATATTTAATTTGACACGCAAATAATGGATATCCTGAATAAATTGAGGCAAAAAATTAGCTTTGAAAAGAAGATTGTTTAGTTTGACACGAAAATCTAGCAATGTGTGCAATAAGTAGAATATTACAGTATAGAGTTACGTTTATGATACCTACTCACATAGTCGAGCTAAGTATTTACATAACTACAAACGTAGGTACGTATAATATAACATGACAATTATTTATTTGTAAATACTCGTGGATTATATTACCCATAAAGAATATTAGTAAGTATTGAGAGGTTCCGGGGCTATTACACAAGTCCACCCCTAGCACGAGGTAGCCTGCATACCCCACTCGACCAACCGTCGATCGTTGATCGATTGAACGTTACTCTATGCAGATATTGTCGATCGATTGCTGTGGGAACACCCTTGGTTGAACGGACTAACGGGATTACTACTAATAACCTCAAAAAATACTCTACTACGTCATCATTGTACATACCACTTAACATATAACTTCTTCAATTAGAAATTGTATCCCAGCGTTCATTATTACCATGAACATTATTACCAAATAATTAATACTAGCCTAACAATAATTAGGGAAGTTTTGTTTACGTCACGGATGGATTGTAAACTCTTTTGTTGTTATTGGACTGGTTACTTTATCGTTCCCTGTTAAGCAGCACACAAAAGGATGGTTAGATAGAGCAGTAATCGTTTGTATTTACCTAAACAATCGATTGCTGATCTAACATTCCATTAGTGGGTTGGTGAACTCAGGCCTCAGTATTTATTTATCTGGCTGGTGTTTAACTTAATTCGAGTCAACGACGCGGTCAAAATTGAAATCTTAATGTTCAAGCTTTTAATATTTTCGCCAGGGGTCTATAACCTGGTACGGTGGGCTGTACATCACAGTGCATATGTCCAGTATAAGTTGAGCCCTCTTTATTATTGACGTCAATTATAAAGATAGTTCAGCTTCTGCTAGAAATGTTTCCTGAGATGTTGAGATGAATGTACAAAGAGAGGACACATTTTGTAAAGTTAACTTTGGTAAAAAAATGACTTTTTCTTGGAGGTAAGTAACCTCAATCTTTTTGCAATATGGAAGCACTTATTTTTCTTTACCTTTATTATAACCTTCCGATGTGGGTGTGTTTCTAATTCTACTACTCCTAAGCGGATGATGAATATTTTATTTATAGTTATGGCGTCTCCTGGATGTTCCTTAGCTATAACTTGATCCAATAGGTGGCGCTGTTGTCCATATCTAGAAAATACTCTAGCGAAGTTGCGGCTAACAAGCTAGTTTATAATAAATGTTCCTCGAAGTACCTCCAGAACATACTGATTTGTTAGAATAAAAAAATAAGTGTACCTAATAATAAAATAAATAGCTTCTTTAATCATTTCGATTATAGTGAGGTATGTATCCTTGCTAAATATAAATTCAATTTCAAATTTCAAATATTTTTATTTCAAATAGGCCAGATTAACTGGCACTTTTAAAAAGTCAAGAACTAGGTGCATGTTCCAAAACAAAGTCCTATGGAGAAGAACATGCAAGAAACTCCATGGATACATTTTTTCTTTTGTCTTTTTTAAAATTATGTTTGTTTATTTACAGTAGGTATTAAGAGATGTGAGGACAATGTAGGTTAACGCATAAGGCATCACAAATAAAGAAGTAATAGGCCCTGAATATTGCCATGTCAAAAACTTATATCTACTAGGAAGTTATGCTATATTAATGCATCAGTGCTTACATGGTGCTCACATTTTAACATTTTGTCATTATTGTTACAATATTATTTTGCTGTCTATCATTTGATTAGGTACCTACTTTAAATTTATACAATTCAAGTATACCACAATTGAATATGATTTGATTTGGAATAACATTTGCTAGATATAAATGTCAGCGAAGAATTAAATCATAATCATAAAATTTCAAATTGTAATGCCAGTGGGTTGCTGTGTGCAGAGAGGTATTGTATGCCAAGCGTCTTTATCATCAATATAATCTTTAATGCTATAATATGCTTTGGACATTAACGTGCGTTTAATTACGTCTTTGAATTTTGTATCTGGTAGGTCTGTGACACTAGATGGGATTTTATTGTAAAACCGAACACTATTGCCCATAAACGTTTTGCTGGTTCTACTAAGCCTGTATCCTGGGACTGCAAGCTTGTGCTTATTTCTAGTGTTAATACTGTGGATGTCACTATTTTTATCATAGAAGGAGATATTTTTACGTGTGTACATGATATTCGTGAGAATATATAACGAGGGTAAAGTAAGTATATTTATCTCCTTGAAAAGCTCACGAAGGGAATCGCGGCTGCCTAGGCAGTAAATAGCGCGAATAGCTCTTTTTTGTAAAATAAAGATAGTATTAACATCAGCAGCAGACCCCCACAGCAATATGCCATAGGCCATGATGCTGTGAAAATATGCAAAATACACTAGCCTAGCTGTAGCTATATCAGTCATATGTCTTATTCTCCTGACGGCATAAGCAGCAGAACTGAGTTTTTTTGCGAGAGTTTCTATGTGAGGACCCCATTGCAGTTTAGAGTCTACTGTTATTCCTAGGAAGACAGTTGAGGGTACCGGATCTAGCACTTTTCCGTCGAGTTTTACATTGGAATCAACTTTGTTTACGTTTGGGGTAAAGAATCTAATACATTTTGTTTTGCCAGCATTTAAACGTAAATTGTTTGCAGAAAACCAATTTGAAATCATAGTTAGTGTTTTATTGGGTTCTACAAGATCCCTATCTTTCCTATTCACTTTAAATATAAGTGATGTGTCATCAGCAAATAGGACTATATTAGCCATTGACTCTTTTATTGTGTGTGGAAGGTCATTTATGTATATTAAAAATAAGAACGGACCCAGAATTGATCCTTGGGGAACTCCCATCTTAACTTGAGAGCCTGAGGAAGTAACATTATCAATTGCAACCTTTTGTTCCCTATTTGATAGGTATGAGTTTACAAGATCTAAGGATTTACCATGAATTCCATAAAATTTTAGTTTTAGTATGAGCGTATGGTGGTCTACGCAATCAAATGCCTTGGAAAGGTCACAAAACACACCTATCGCATCCTTCGCCTCTTCCCAAGCCCCTAAGACTGTTTTAATTAGGGTGGATCCAGCATCTTGTGTAGATCGACCTTTTGTAAACCCGAATTGTTTTCCATGTAGGATACCGTTTTCGTTGAAGTATGTTGACATTTGGTTAAGTATATTTTTTTCAAATATCTTGCTTAATGCTGGTAGCACAGATATCGGCATATAATTAGATGGATTACTTTGACAGCCCGATTTAAATATGGGTACGACTTTGCTATGTTTCATGAGATCAGGAAAGACACCTTCTGCGATGCAAGAATTAAAAATCGACGCCATAATTGGCGCGATGTTGATTATTATTGATTGAACGGCATTTACTGACAGTCCCCATAGATCCTCTGTTTTTTTAACGGATAATGTTTTAAAAGCCTTTAATATATCTAGAGGTGTGATGGAATGAAATTCAAACAAATGAGCGTTATTTAAAGGCATAACACTTTTTCTTAAAATATTCTCAGCCGCAGCTGGGGACGATAGAAGATGTTTAGTGGTTTCTACCGGAATATTAGTGAAAAAAATTTCGAGAAACTTAGCGACTTCAGCCTTGTCGGACAGTATTAGATTACTGTCATCTATTTTTAGGTTAATATCGCATTTACTTGATGAACTGTTTTTACCCGTTTCAGTATTTATTATCTTCCAAGTGGTTTTTATTTTATTATCTGCTTGTTTTATTTGTTTACTAATATATGCCGATTTAGCTTGCATGCAGACCTTCTTAAAGATCTTTGAATAGTTTCTAACATAGTTTTTAAAGTCTGGATCATTTGTATATGATTTTTGATCGTACAGGTCATACAAGATATCTCTACTGTGTCTGATACCTTTTGTGGCCCAGTCACTAAACATAAATTTGCGTTTAATGGTATTTTTTTTTATTTTACATGATTTTTGAAATTCAATATGTATGGCCTCGACAAGTGCATTATAGATGTTATTAGGGCTGTCATGTGGCTTTAGTGACAAAAGACGTGGTTCTAGGTTTTTATTAAAGTTTTCTAAACTTTTTTTTGTTAGGTTCCTACATTGTATTATTAAGGGATTATTTTTCTTTTTCTTTTTCCTAATTCTAGAATAATTCGCGGAGGATTATATTATGATGATATCTATCAACAAAAAAACCGGTTTCATAATTTATAAGCACGTTCTAATTCTCGAACTTTACTAATACTAGAATAGTAAAGTAGTTAGGCGTGTTTTTTTGTAATGTTTTTATTTACGGAATGACCGCGATTGACGTACTAGGTGCCTACATCATGGTTATAAAAATAAATCGCCATGATTTGGAAACTATAAACCCAACAACAACAAAACAACATCAGAAAAATCCCCGCCTTGGCCAAATTACAAAAACACATTAACAAAATTTGCCGCGACTCGAATAGAACCCACAAAAACCAGACCAACAAGAGGAAAAATACATTTATGCTTCTGTATTTTTCGTCCGTCGACAGTAAACAAGCCTAGTCCCGCCACACACTCCCACCACTGTAACTCCTGTAAGCCAGGATCGACAATGGTGACCAAAATGGACGTAGAGGTTTGACCCTCGACGAGTCCCGGGGAGAAGTTAAATTGTCTTGGAACCCGCACGAAATTAATCGAGAGAAATAATAGGAGGAGTTGGAAGAAAACAGGCCTCCAGAAAAGCGTCCTTGTCTGCGGAAGATCTAGTACCTAATGGTTCTTCTAATGAAACAGTTGTATGCAACGCCTTTACCCCACTAACCGCTGCGGGCGCGTCGAGGGCCGGTGGCGCAACGCAGGACGTGGCCGTCCTCACTCAGAGGTCGCCCCCTCCCCACACGATGCGCAGGAGTTCACGTTTGTACCGCACCGACGACAGCGACGTTATTGTTTGTAAATAAACGCTGTCCTTCTGCTAGGGCTGCCAGATTCATGTTTATCATTTCTTGGATATTTATAGGTTTCCGAACGGAGTTCGGGTTCGAGTTTCAGCTCTTAACTATTAGACGGATGATTGAAAAATATTCAGGATTCTTCATTAAATTTTGCTAGAAAATACGGTAGAACATCCGGTATTGGCTTAACCTTGGCCGCTGTGGTGTCATCGAGGATGTGACCTTAACTTTTTAAATCAGATTCTATTCGGTCAGCTAATATATCAGGATAAAGGTACTGAAATCAGTCCTTAGAAAAATGGCTACAACTGAAAACATGAAAAATAACCAAGGATTTGTTGGCTGTTATTTTTGTTCGTGCTTAATGCGATAAATTTTCTTTCATTCTTTTCGTTTTTTCTTTGATCAGTAAACAACGCGGTCTTAAAAAACAAATTTTTGTACTTATATAAATTATCTTTACTTAAGTTTTGTAAGGTTAGCTACTTCCGGTGGGATTAACCTCGATTGCTCGCCATTCAATTCAGTATTTCATGCGATGACTCGACTAGATCAAGGCAGTTTTTTGTTTGTTATCGGTAACTTGACATCGACTGTTTTCTGATTGTCTTTCCGCAACACTGTATTTCCAGTTTTTTTTTTATAATAGAAGATAAAATTATGTCTATTTGCACGATATTTTGCATGGCGGTTTAGTATTATGCTAAATATGACGTACCTACCTAGCCAAGAAAAATCAATAAGAAAAAAATGTTGGAATATTATCTAAATATTACATGTATAATTATTCAAATTTATGAACTCAATATAATAGCATTGATAGCCGCGCGTCTTGTGGGCATCAGATCCTGGGTTCAAACCCCGGCTCGCACCTCTAGGTTTTTCGAAATCTATGTGTGAATCATAATTTATGTTATATGAATATCACTCGCTTACAGTGAAAGAAAAACATCGTGATGAAACCTGCGTGCCTTAGAAAATCTAACCGATTTTCGAAAGACATGTGAAATCTGCCAACCGGCACTGGGCCAGCGTGGTGGATTACGACCTGAATCCCTTCGTAGTTCGTAGTGAGGTATTATAATTAATATTGACACAAAAGTAGTACAATGTAAATTTTCGAGTTGTATTGTAATCCGAGAAATGTATCGCCCACATTACTGATAGGGCTTAGGTATATTAGCCCTAGCTGAAAGCCTTCATGTGTTCGATGCATAGATAAAACTTGAAAATATAATTTTACTTGACACAGGCTCAACGCGAAATGAAGAGAACAAGAACGCTCGCATCGTACGATACACACAATAGGACGGGTATCCATTGATCCATATCCCTATTAGCCGTAATCTCGGCTTCCCACGAGAGCACCACACACAATGGGCCAGCCGTCAATTGTCACTATTGCTGGAACTTTGAACACGGTCAACATTACAGATTCCATGAAAATAAACTGTTAATAATATGTTATAATAATGTAACATGGAAATAACAGTTTGCTTTCGTTTCGTTTGTGAACAAATACATAAATGATATTATAATGTCAATGCTTTCCATGTCCGGACACATAATAATATAATTAGAATTACAAATAAGTAATCAACCATTTTCATGCCTTCGTTATTTGGGGGATGGACAGGGAGAAAATCAAATGCAAACACTATCAAATACTATCTACCTTCCAGACGTTTCTGGTGTCAGTTCCTTATGAATATTATTTATATCCTTTAAAAACATCAGTAGTCGTTCTCATTATACATATTTTAACGTCTTTTCAGAATCCTTTATTTTTTTTGATTAACATTTTCGCGAACTAAAATGCACTTTGTTGCACATGTTCTTTGCCACTAGTTATTTAAGTATTTTAATTCGTAATAATGTTGTAAATGGAATATAGAGCATGTTTGCCGCACAAGTAATTGGCTTATTCCAACATATTCCATTATGCCACGCGCCGCGGGGGCGGCCGAAGGCGACCCGCCCGCCCAGGCGAACCACTTAAAACAGGGATACTGAACCTGTGGACTCTAGAATAAAATACATTTTATTTTTACGTATTTAAGATAAAGTCACAGATGCTTTATAGGAGTCATGAGAGTTATGAGCTCTAGGTATAGAGTGAGTAAATAAATTTGTGGGAAGACATACAAAACTTATGGGTGTGGGTACTTATGGCTGGTAACGGTGAACATTCCTAAACCGAACTACGAGTAGAACAACGAATATAGCCTCAATAGAAATAAAAAAAAATCTGCCCCTACAGCACAATCTTCAAACTCGCAAGATGTTACTCTGATTCTTATTTATGAGCGTGTCATGTGAGCATACCAGAATATGTTGACGCCAACGTAAAAACATTGTGATCGCTCCGCTTGTCGTAGTATGGGTCGGGTCTATAAGGTACATAAGAATTCTTGAATATAACAAGCCGAATGTTGGCAACCCAAGGCCGATCTAGACGAAACATCTAGAGCAGTCGACGGCCGGCGCCTATTAGCCTCGCGCGATGTCGCGCGATGCTACATCACGCGAGGTTTCCTGTTGCAAAACAGCATTGTGCATGCGTCCTGTGACGCGCCGCCATGTTCGCACACGACTGTCAGACTTTGAACTTGTTTTCTTAAACATTACCATGTAAAAAACATTTTCGAACGATCACGAATCACGACACATTATGATCTACGAAATATCCTAAACGTGAAACATACTAAACACAAAATTCAAATCTATAACTATCAATATTTCATATACGAGTATAATTGTTAATTAATACAACAACAAAATAATGAAAATTAGGTTTCACTTGTACTTTAATACTTAAGTATAACCTATTTTTTACTATTTTGTTTGTAAAACTCGTTTAAATTAGTTTTGGTATCTAACTATTGAAGCATAGAAAAGCATGTGCTCCTAGTAGGTAACTGTTTTAATTACAAATTTATGAAAAACACTTTGTAATTAATTTGCTTTTACAAATATCGGGATACATTTTAGGATTTTTTGAGCTATATCATCTCTACATAAATGTGATAAATATCGTCCAACTTAAAATAAATGTCTGATAGGAGTTGCGAGGAGTATTGACGGCATGAATCTGAATGCCACCATCCATAAGATCATAATAAGTGTTCAATTATTTATACCTAGACGCTATATTTATTTAGACAATGGCGTGTAGATTGATATACTGGCGCTAATTTAATTTAAAACGTCATTTTCTTTGTTACCTGCGTAAGCGCAAGGAGCCGTACCGGTCTTTGATGGAATTTTTAGGCAATGACGGCTGGAGTGACGGTGTAAGGTAGCGCTAAATGCATAAATGACATGATAATTGATTGTGTAAGCCTCTATGGGATTTCCGATTATGTTTTTCTATCATTCTGTTTGGACTGGAGTTAGAGTTCATTATGTTTTGCTGATGATATCATGGTGTATCTACCTATACAAGTACTTAGGTCGAAACTTTAGGCTCACGGGGCCCTATCACGCGTCTCTTCTACGAGGATATAGCAGGGCGACTGTTCGCCGCATCACGTGACCGGTGGGCTGGGGTTTTCGCGCAACGAATAAGCCTTGCTATTTAGCGCGGAAATACGGCCAGCCTCCTGCCCCTCTAGCCAAGCGGCTTCGTCTACATTCGTTTCTACAAATCGCTACGCTTCATGTATGGACATGACATAAGTCACGTGATCTACTTATCGACTTGTAATGTCATTTCCATACATTTAAGCGTAGCGTTTTGTAGAAACGCTTGTAGACGAAGCCTAGGGGGGCTGGGCACTTATGGCATCGACGACGATGTGGAAGCACTTTTGTATTTACCATTTTATTTAAGTTTTATATTTTACTTTAAGTTAGTTTATAAGTAGGTAGTTATAACAAGTATTTACTTAATTGTATAAATGCCAATTACCATATAGCGGTCCGCCTCTTCGCCTCCCTTTGTCAGGTGTCTGTCAGGTCGACATCGAGCGAGTAATGACTTTGGCACGGTAATGTTATCTATGCATAATATTACCGTGCTTTCAGTATTGCCAGCATCTATAAGCTACGATAACCGCTTAGCATGTTTTCGGACTTAGTTAAGTACCCACAAAATACTTACTTTGTTTTTTCCATCTCCCAATTTTGCTTTTTTTCGGGAGTCTCTGTGGGTCTCGCCGTTTCCGTTGGGCACACGTCGATAGTGTCGATCCTGGCTTTACAGCCAGCGTGGTGGAGTGGCGGGCCTAGTCCCTAAGTAAAACTATAACTTGCTTCGGAATCCGCAAACCACAAGTCGTCGCTAGTCTCCAGTCGTAGACAGTAGTAATCCTTACTTTAACTTTCTAGTAGGTAAGTTCACTTTCCAATGGTCTCGGTTGTGGAAAGTCTATAATCCTACCTCAATCAAACCTCATCTCTCAATAACGTGACAGAATCAATGCAAGAAGAGAATAAATAGGTTAGGACAACGTTTTACTTTCTCATTGCAAGTGTAGAGATGTAGAGACTGACGATATTATAATAGCAGACGCGTATCGAACGGATTTTCCACGATCATGCAATATATTTGGATATTCTCTATGTATTTTATATGATGGCCTGGTGGTTGTGTAATAAATCTTATAAAATAGGCGTATGTTCACGAAATGCTTTAATCCTATTAATATAATAATTACGAAAGTTTGTGAATGTGGATGTATGTGTGTTACTCTTTCACGCAAAAACTACTGAACGGATTTGAATCAAATTTGGAACACAGATAGTTTAAAACCTGGATGAACACATATAATAATACTTTACTTAAGTCTACGCGGACGAAGTCGCGGGCAGAAACTAGTATGTCATGTTTCTTTTATATTTCTCCAAAAATATAAATATATTTATAAAGGTGAATTTTTCAGCATTCACTTAGATTTACCTACTTATTGTATGGTAATGTAAGATGACAAAAGAAAATAATAAATTCGTGAAAATATCGCAAAAGCATGTCAATACAATGAATAGTACCTTGAACCATCCGCTATCATATCGCTGTTCTCTTTGCTTCCATGACTTGCCCTTATTCATAAGTAACAAATAATCAGGTTTACAAAGGACCTGATGAAAGTCCAAAGGCGAACTGAGTACTTACTTATTCGTTTCAGAACAGCATTTACATGCATTACAAAGCAGGTCACAGAAGGTCGGAATAATACCGACTAATGTAAACACACGGTGGATCCATTTCCTTGCTTTTATGAATATTAACTTCAGTTTCTAATTTGTCCCCTTGCGATTTACGTAATAATGTATTTCAATTAATCCTTACACCCCCTGCCTTTGTCCTCCTGTCACACTGACCTTAAGTTTGGCAACATGCGAGCTATGCTGTTGGTATTCCAAGCATCTTTAGTCCAACATAACTGCTTAACATCATGCGAGTTACGCTTGCTGACTTTGTTATATAAAAACATAAAAAATAAGATACTGAAGAATAAACAAAACCCTATAGATTTCAAATGTAAGGTGCTTCTATATCATGTAGCTACGAAACATTTAAGGGCGGCAGCGGCATACCACCATAGTCAACTGGAGCTTAAGTGAAAACACTTAGTATGGTACTTACCTATTTATACTTTATACAAATAAATAAAATTGGAGTGTCTGTTTGTAATATCAAAATAACATCTTTTACTTAGTGAAAAGAAGCATATGAAAGTACGTACGACACCTATAGCAAAAACGCAATTTTAAACATTTTTGTCTGTCTGTCTGTATGTCTGTCTGTCTGTCTGTATGTCTGTCTGTGTGTTTGTTCCGGGTAATCTCCGAAACGGCTGGACCGATTTTGACGGGACTTTCACTGGTAGATAGCTGATGTTATAATCAGTAACTTAGGCTATTTTTATTTTAGAAAAACAAAATTTTAAAAACGGTTCCTGTCGCGCGGGCTCAGAACGCGGGACTGGGCTTTTTTGTTAAGTTAAATTCCACGCGGACGAAGTCGCGGGCTCAGCTTGTCTTTAATATAATATAAACAGCCCTGGAGTAGCACCTAGACCTGTATTAATAATTCGATCTCAAGTCTGAGACCAATCTTGGTAATACCATTATTATGTCATACCAGTACATAAATAAAATTCAATGTTTACTCAAGACCGATCTCAGACTTAAGATTTATTTATTAATACGGACCATAGTGACGACGCACCATATCTATGACGTAAAAATAAAAACCCTAAATTAATTTATATTTAATCTGTGTTGTATATTATTATTTTTGAAGCGAAGCTTCTTTACGGACGTTCGGGGCGCTCGCTACCCGGGCACTCAAACGGTGAAAAGCGTAACGCGTGACGCGTAACGCGTTATTTTTATGTTACACTCTGCCTACCCTGTTTCAAAACCCTATGCACGCCACTTATCTAATATCTACTGCAAAGCTTCGCTTCTTTCGGGCGTCCCTAGACGGCACTGATTTTTTTATCTATGGTGCATCGTATGGTGCATGGTATGCCTACTAATCAATAATTCATCCCATAATATAAATGATGAATAATAATTTACCTATTACTGCGCTATAATTATTGATTCTGTACTTATTATATAAATAAATACCCAACGTTCCTACGACCTTTGTACAAACAAGATGCCTGCCTTGATTTACCAATTAACATTTTCATTTTACCAGTTTTATGTTTATTAAATCTTCTATTTTTACATGCGATTTATTTTTAATACGAAAATAAATACTAGTTATTTTTTTAAATGTCCCTGGTATTTTTCGAGGGCAGATCTCGTTTTGCCTTACTCGATATAGAATATTCTACCTACCTTCAGTTTTATTGGCCCTATTGACATACCAACGACCTCAGATTAACGAATACGCAGATGACGCGCCTAGAACACAAAAGTGTGTCCACCAAAGCAAATACAAATTACAAAGCGAATACAATCTCGCGTCAGTACTGAACTTCGCGTCACAGCGCTTACGCGTCAAAGGTGGTTAGTTGTTTTATTTTGAAAATGCCATCTTGCGTAATTAAAAAATGTAAAAGTTGTTCACAAAAACAAAAGAAAGCAGATGGCATATCTTTCCACAGGTAACTATTGTTTATTTTATAGTTTTGTAATTAATTTACCCACAATTTGATATCGCTCACTCGGAACACAAAATTTTGATAGTAATTGGTTGGTGTTGCCAATTTACATCGAAAAAAGTTTCCTTGAATTAGGGAAATGTGCATGGGGTGTAGAAAGATGATTAATTTATACATTTATATATTATGGAAATAATATATGGGAATAACTTTTAATTTGGAATAAATATTTTAAATTAATAACATTTTTCAATTTAATGATTTAATGTACCTAATTATGCTTATAAAGACATCCAAAAATCTTTAATGTTATAATGTTCTTGAGTGATAATGCAGAGATCTTCAAATATCGATTTGCAGTAAAAATAAATACTAAGTTTATTTTATTTTATTAGTATTATTCTGTTCAAATACCTACTACTTAAGTATCTAAATTGCGAAAGACCATTTCCAATTTGTAACATTAGTACTACTGAGAACAATCGGAAAAATTATGGGAGTTCGTTCCCCAATATCTGGCAACTTTACACGCACACAGATGTACGTGTCCCTACAGTGCCGCTCCTAGTTGTCACGCACACATTTAATGCTATGTGGCTTCACATCGTTTGTTGCGTTTGCTCCATCTGCGTTAATCTGAGCCAACGACAAGCAATAAACAGATTTTTTTAAACATTGACGTTGCAGTATTTACAACTCCTCTAACAACGATGTGAGAAATAGCTTAATGGCCAGGATGGTAGTCAAACCCGGAAGGCCTTGGTTAAAACGGCTGATTCGACTAGTATTTATTAATAGTACATTGTTACATGAGTGGTGAAAGTTACTTATTTTTTCCCGAGACGGGGTTTGGCGCCCGAGCGTAGCGAGGGCGCTAATAGTTCGAGGGACAAAATAAGTCTTTCACCCGAGGTAAACACTGTGCTTTTCATTACGAATACAAGGAAAATAAAAATAAAAACAGGAATTGGCTAAAGAAATAATACAAGGAAGTATAAACAATACTCTACAACTCGAAAAAAAAAAATCGGATTGCCGCCTATTTTGTTTTTTTTTCGTTGGCCGGCCAACTTCATCATTTAGCCATTATTTTTCATTTTCATCTTTAAATATTTTTCCCAAATCTATGTTATTTTAAAGAAATTGTTGAAACTAAATTATAATAGTCATTTAAAAATATTGATTCTTGAATTACTACTTAACTTTATGTTATTTCAATTTTACATCGTGCTGTAATTGAGTGACTGTAGAAAAAGTTTGAACATGGTTCCATAGAAATGTGAAAATGGAACTAATTTTTTTTTTATAATTTGACAGCTGTCAGTTGAAAGCGAAACTCCCGGGCCTGAAAAGTATTACTTTCAACCCGCTTCTCAGGCAACTTCAGACCTACTTTCAGAGTATGAGTAATGAAAAATTATTTACTGCATTGTTTATTTATACCTAACGATGTAATTGTCAGAATAAAATGTGAGCAAGAAAAATAAAGGGGAGATTGGGCAATAATTTACATTAGGATGTAACTTTATGTGGTAATGTTATATCTAATAAATACCAATGTTCAATGGTATCTTAATGATTACATGAATCAGTTGTATCAATACCAAATTGCTTTCTAAAAATAATTTGTCAATTAATTGAGCCGTTAATTATAATACTTGTATTAAATTAATTATAACCTAACCGCGAACCGGTTTTCAATCAATTTATTAATTATTAAACGACATCATTCATCATCATCATTTACTCAGCCATCAACTGATTGCAGATACCTTTCTGAGCGGAAACACATTTTGGGAAATACTTACTTACACTTAGTAGGTATACTAAAACTATACTATGTGCCTAAATTTAAGCCAATAGGTTGGCATATTGATTTCTTATATTTACGCGAATACTACACATTGAAATAAAACTATTTTTACGGATTATATCGCGTTTATTTTTACTTTTTACCAAACCTAAACCCCAAATACCAACTAAATTTTGAGGGTACCCAGTTTTTAACTATGACATCAGGACGTCTAACACCTCAGTCCCCCCGTGACCACGGTTGCTGTAAAGCAACCGGAACGTCGGGAACATAAAAAGTAAAAATAAACGCGATATAATCCGTAAAAATAGTTTTATTCCAATAGGTTGGCTTTGGGATTTCACGAATGAGTGTGGAAGAAGACAATATGAGAATCCGTGTGCATAACAGCGTGCAATAAATTATCCTTGTACAATCCTTCCAACCGTTGCCATAACGTCATAGCTTTATAAAACTGTCAGTATTTTCGAATACATTTTTAATCGGGGGTGTAACTCAGTGGTAGAGTGTCTGCTTCGCATGCTGAAAGTCCTGGGTTCAAATCCCAGCTCCTCCACGTGATCTATTTTGATTCTGGCGACGTTATAACATCAATTTATTGTATACCACATCGGAATTACCACACAGGTAATGAAGTTTTTGATATGAATAGTTTCTGTACTTATCAAATTCTCAATTCACAAGGAAACATTATTAAATGTTTATCGTAGGCTATCATAAATACCTGTTATTTAATTTAAAATTCCATTGTTACGTCAAACGTAGGCACGTAAAACTCATTGAAATTCCTGTATAATTAATTATTGCTGCAACGCAGCGCTCGATGATTTGTATAAAATTGCATCATTCGTAATATGTATACGTCTCGTGTTTTGCACTGGTAACGCCATCTGCCCACATCATTTCATAAAGAATCAGCGCCATCTATGCGTCATTGCATAAACGATAAACAAAGTAGGTATCGATCGAGGATTTTTCAATGAACAAATTAATGAGTCCGCTCCTTTGATGAAATAAAAACATCTTAGATTCACCCTCACTGAAATTACTTAAAGATTTTTTTCGTATTTTTTTATTTTATCGTACTATAACTATATTTTTATAAACAATTTCAAACATTCATACTGTAGGTACACACACATTTCTTTAAATTGAAACACCAATTCGGAATAATATTTTAATGAAAATTCAACTAAACGTATAAATCTTATTTATACTTACAATAAACAAGTAAAGTGGTTAAATATTTACATTTAGCTGGGGGTGTGTTGCTTACGGCCGCTTCTCCCCCAAAATTGCACTAACAAAAATATGGGACGTCCCCGTAGTGTGGGGACCCCTTGTCACTCGACTGCTGGTTGAGACTTATAAATATTCTGCTTATTCCTTGGCCTTGGAATATTTAACTCATAGATAATTCAAACAATAGTTGTGACAGACTTTAGCCGAAACACGACTCGAACAACGAATTTGTACCTATTCATTGCAAAACATCTGTAATCAGTGGTTCGGCTCACGTCTGTCACTGCCATTCTAGCTGCCATTAATATGAATTTGAAAAATATAGATACCACTCTATATCTGTGGTAGTTACTTTTCAGCCGTTATGTTATGCGACGGCCTTCATCAAACCTACTTAATTTTTTTGTTCATAAACTCCTTTGACCTACCAAAAATGATAAGATCAGACTGGACTGTTATAAGAAAAAATAATCATGAGCTTGTATCGACATGGCGATTCAGTAAATAACTAAATATTATGATTTCGCAGAGGGAATTTATAATGTTCCCCCATTGTTTCTCGTATGATATTGGTCAGAGTTATTTTTTCCTGGTTCTATGTCATTGTTATTTACTTAAAAAAACATCACAATTATGTTAAAATACGTGAATAGTGTGCCCTCATTATACCTATTAACTTCTTATAATCAATGAACCCACGGACCAACCACTTGCAAAATAATTCCAAATAAAAATCTGCTCGAGAGCGGAGGCAACGGCATTGTATTCGTCAGGAGCGGTGGTAACGCTTTGCGATTGGCTTATACACCTTATTAAGCGTATGTGTTTCCGAAACTTTTGTCCCAGAGAGCAGAGTTCAAAGCGTGGTTGGTCCATAGTGTAGGTACCCATATACAAGCCATACAGAACCACATCAAAATTAACTTCCCCTACAAACAACATCTGGACTTCACTGTTTTAGTCCCAACAGGCAGCCGAGCGTATTATAACGAGTAAACATTGTATATTGTTATTGTAATTATTAATTATTAATGTAATTATAATAACGCAGTCTTAGTACGCCGTGGCCACTGGTCGCTTACCCTACGAGACCGCTCGCTAGTGCTAATACTACGGCGCTACTCGCGTACAAACTTTTGCTACCGAACAACTAACGTCACTCTACCATGAGTTTAACGCAACGTTACGTTACGTCTGCTTAATATCTATACAAATAAATAAAATTGGAGTGTCTGTTTGTAATATCAAAATAACACCTTTTCACTAAATGCATATGAAAAATTTATGTCTGTCTGTCTGTCTTTTTGTCTGTCTGTCTGTCTGTCTGTCTGTCTGTCTGTGTGTTTGTTCCGGGTAATCTCCGAAACGGCTGGACCGATTTTGACAGGACTTTCACTGGCAGATAGCTGATGTTATAAGGAGTAACTTAGGCTACTTTAATTTTAGGAAAACAATTAGGGTTCCGCGTAAAAAAATAAAAACACATGAAATCAAAGAGTATCTCCGAAACGGCTGGACCGATTTTGACGGGACTTTCACTGGTAGATAGCTGATGTTATAAGCAGTAAATTCGGCTACTTTTATTTTAGAAAATCAAAATTTTAAAAAATGGGTCCTGTCGCGCGGGCTCAGAACGCAGGAGCGGGCTTTTTTGTTAAGTTAAATTCCACGCGGACGAAGTCGCGGGCTTAGCTAGTTTTTGTATAAAAATTGTATAGTAGCCTCCTACGGGGGATACGTGGCCTGAATCAGCACAAAACCTTATTATGTGGAATAGAATAGAATAACTCTTTAATGCACACTAAGGTTTGAAATATATCTAATAACATAAAAAAACAAACGTGTACATTGGGCGGTCTTATCGCAGATTGCTAATATACAGGGAGAGGCCTTTGCTCAGGAGTGGGACATAAGAAGAAGATAAAAAAATTGCCTCCTATCCGTGTCGTCTGGTCATTCATAAATATGTTTATTAATGTGACTCGGACGCACTCTGTGCATAAGGAGCTCCATTATTATAGTGATGTGCGTAATATTAGCGAGCACAATATATCGATAAATTGTAACGACAATTTACCTAATTGATTTTTAATTGAATTTGCCATATTATTATACATATTTGTCGTAGACGCTAGCAGCTTCAGCAACATAAACTCATGGTAGAGCGACTGTATGTATGTGGCTGTTGATGATCATACTGAGAGGAAGGTAGAAAGTATTGCCTAGCGCGTATTGTCATTTCATAATTACAGACAAACCTGTCTAACTGGTAGTTAGATTATCACGGTCTCACTCATCATAATATCAGCGAGTCATAGACTGTCTGAGGCCCCTATTAATAAATCGATATCAAATCTGTGAGAGGAAATGTCTATCTTATGTCATAACAGTACAAAATGGCATGTCAATAGCGTAGTCAAGATCGCTCTCAGACTTGAGATTGATTTGTTAATACGGGCCTGACTAACAGATTTTTAAGACTTATACGTAAGTTCACAAAGTATGATGTCCAGTCTAAGGGCCTGTGCACACCACGTTTTTTATCCTACGCTTTTATCTTATTTTATATGACTCGCGTGCGCATCGCGTCTGTATCGCTACAAACGCGCGTCGCCGGAGCATTAAAAAACGTGGTGTGCACAGGCCCTAAAAAAAGATAATAATTTATTAATCTACAAATCTGTACAATAATATCTCAGTATCGCCAGCAAACAGCCGTACCATCTAACCTAGCTACTACTAAAATGACGCTACAAGTATCATGGAAGATAATGAAACTGGCCTCGCCTATGGAACAATAACAAGACTACACTAAACTAACCGAGACTTTAAAGACTAGAACTTATGGAGGGACTAGAGAGAAAGATTTATTTATGGAAGAACTACTTGCCGTTCGAACTTTAGTTAAGGTCGGGAGAGGCTAAGAATTCACCTCCTCAGATTTTTCATAGCATCTTAGTTCATTAGAAAGAATGAGACATAATGATCTCATATTTTGTCTGACACTGACAATGCCGGCTGTGGAAACACTGAAGCTTAAATTTTTGTATTTCCAAAAGTCCGAACGGCATTAACTACACAGGACTACAAAAGGTCTAAACTACATTTTGGCCGTGACGGGAAGGGACACAGTTTGGCGGCTATGGAGAATTAAGGCGTTCTGCACCACAAGTCCTGCAGAAATACTCACCCTTTTGCCACTTGTGCTGACCTTCCTCCAAGGTCTATCATCATCAACATTCAATATTCCATTTCCATCTATTTGCTTTACATCGAAACTAGTAATTCTGATAATTTATTAGAAACTGTCATACATATTAAACAGATTAAGATTATAACAGTAATGCAGTGTAATCATAAATTTATATAAATTTACAAACAATTACACTGGAATAACAACGCAATTTTGTACTGAAAAATGTTTTTGTAAAGCTTTTGTAAATGGATTAAAGTTTACATGAAGTGCTTATAGATTGAACTTGTATTTCATTTAGATAATTGAAAGCTTCAGTAACTGACGTAAATACCTTTTAGTGAAGATTTAAAAAGACTACACTGATTAACGTTGAGCAAGATTCAGATGATCAAGAATTCTGAATTATTTCCCGCAACTTCATGGTAACTTTTATTTTCACATTTATTTTACATATTGACGTTGATTTTTCATGAGATTCAATTCTTTGGTAAGATGCTTACAAGCACATTTCAACACTTTAGAAACAAGTTTTTGCGCTTATTTGTTTTTTTTTTAATAACAGCATAGCTTACATTTCCCCGTTTCAACATTAACTTCTTCTTAATCTCGAAGTTTATGGTATAAAATTGTCTAATCATTGGAATACCTTTAAGTAGCAGGTCCTCGGTTTGGCTATAGAGAGTCGAGTCGTGTCCGCTGCACCGCCAATAGAGCGGATTGCTGCTGCAAACTCTTGCGCAGCCCTTCCAAAGTCTGCAATACCTGGAGAAAGTATAAAATCAAATGAGTCTCCATTATTATCTCTTTCTTGGATGACTGATAGATATAAAAAATTCAAAGCTGTATTGTTCTTTGAACATGACGTGAGTTAGGGGTGGCCTATGACTAGCAGTGGAGAGCAATAATGATTAAGTTAGAACCCTACTAATATTTTAAATGCGAAAGTTTGTGAGTGTAGATGTATGTTTGTTACTCTTTCACGCAAAAAATACTGAACGGATTTGGATGAAATTCGGAACACAGATAGTTTAGAACCTAGATTATTACATAGAATTATTTACTTAAGTCTACGCGGACGAAGTCGCGGGCAGACACTAGTTGTTTATAAGACAAAAGCACAGGATTACTAGCAATGTGAGTTTATCACATTACTAGTATTCCCGTTAGCCCCTCCAGCTAAGCCAATGCTTGTGCTAGGACTAGGAGTGGCCCTACACCAATAGTTTAATGGCTGGGGATCGAACCCGGAACTTCTCGGCTACGAGGGCGGCCCCTCTAACCACTAAGCTATTGACGCCTTAACTTTTATTGGTGGAACAGACGTAAGTGTATGAGTAACCTCGTCTCTAGCATAAGCCTTCCTCTTAGGTGGTTCAGAGTGTGGTCTGTCGGTGGGTGACGGGGGGTGGTTCCGGGGGGCGGGGCGCGGCGGGGGCAGCGGGGGCGGCGCGGGCGCGGCCAGCGGGGAGCGGCGCGCGGCCGGGGAGGGGCGGCGCGGCGGCTCGGGCGAGTTGGCGCGCATGAAGTTGGTGATGTGCGTGCGCTCCGGGCTGCGCCGCGGGGCCTCTACCTGCACACGTACAGCAAGTGCTATTAATCCCTGCGCCCTTAGCAAATTTTTCGCTAGAACGTACAGGAGCAAGCTGTAGTGCAAGAGCTGTGATTTGCCACGCGAAATTAACCATAATGTTTCTTCCAGGCACAAAAGATCCTGATAGTAATGCGTGATTTACCAACGAAGGTTCATAACAGTGCTAATTCCACGCTACGATACATCTATCGTAGTTTATTTAAAAAAGAGGCTGTAAGGAAAATTTGTCGAAACTGGGGACACAGATTTGGATTTGATAAAAACTGCATTTGTTGGCATAAATCACGTGCAAAAATGAAAATGAATTATTTAAGTCTAGGTAGTACATAAAAAAAAGCAATGCAAGAGCAAATGATTTGTTTACTCTACGCTGCGCTCTACAGTGATCTTACCTCAGTAGCTCTAAGCTCCCTGACTCTGGGGTTATGTGGTGGTTCCAGAGGCGCCCTAGAGACAGTTACAAGTAACTTCTCAGCCTCCCTGATGAGTTCTCTGTACTTTCTCTCTGCTTCTCTGTCAGCTTCCAATAGTGGATCTCTCTCTCGCACCGGTGGTGCTGAGGGAGCATGGTTGCGTCTACGCATTCGAGGAGGCGTTGCTCCTGAAAAAAAAGGGTTATAAGAAATAGATATTGGTGCTTATCATGGATTGCAAGCAAGGACACAGAGTACCAAGTCTACTAATCAAATAACGTGTGATATTTGATTAGTAGACTTGAAACTTTGAACAAAAATGTTTAGCAGTCCACTGGCCAACAACCTGCTGACAGCGGTCATTAGAATTAACAGACCAGGGATTACCAATTATGGACTTATAAACACACATAAAAAAATAATCAAAACATGTCTTTGTGGACATTAGTCATTATAAGATATAACTGATACGTTATTTTGCAATGTGTCATGAATATCGGACCATATTTTGCGAAGAACTGTTATCTCAATTTGGTGATGTGATTCATCAATGAGTTCACAATAATAATCATCCTATAGACGCATACAATTAGTCATTCACCATGGCCGAAAATAATCTTATGCCAAATATCTGTTAGTAAAATTACGTGATTTGTTGATTGGTAATTATTGCGTAGTATTGTATTCTCTTTGATTATTGCGCTTATCATTTTTGTACAAACTTCATTTCCACTATATTTTTAGATAGGATTTTATAAATAAATCAGATTCATATTTACGCACGATGACCGACTTTTAATACACACTACGTTTAAGCGCGCGATAATCAAGAATTTTGTTATTTCATTAATGGCTCACAACACTTTTTCAATTTTTAAGACGTTTTTTCAAAAGAGCTCTTTTTTGAAATCTTCGTATGCACCCCTGCAGACGTGGAAATAGTCCAGCTCGACATTGATATCCATCATCCTAATTTTAGTTGAGATGTAGCCAATTGAGTACTGTTCTTATACCGGCAAAAAAACCAAGAGGGCTGAACATACAAATGATGATACTCCAATTTAACCTGGTATGCCTCAGTGATTTATATCTATCAATATTATGTATTTTGATTCAATGGTTTGATTTGATAACCTTACGATCTTACGACGACCGTTTGGCGCAGTGGTTCGAGCGTAGGCCGCTCGGCTCACTGCACATGGTGGTTGGCTGGTTCGATTCCCGCCGGGGCAAATTTCGGAAATGACCTGTTCTTAATTTTCCCAGGTCTGGGTGTCACTGGGATCACCCTCAGTCCATTGTTCGGTACCCATAGTACAAGCGTTGCTCAGTTTGGGACCATACAGTTGGTGTGTCAGTCTGGCGATATTTATTAAATTTTTTATTTACCTGCTGACCGTGGCGGTCGTCTCGGCGGCCTTCGTCTCCTAGCTCTTCTTCTCCCAGGCGATGCTGTATCATCAGGCTCGTCCTCATCACCACCATCTAACCCCGTATCACCATCGGAGTCCACATCAGCGTCAGACAGTATCGCAGTCTCCCGACCCCGGGTTCTCATGCCGCGACACTCCTCGTCGCTGGACGCACCGCCCCGGTAGTATGGCGATCTGGGCTCCGGAGATAAGTGAGGAGAGAGGTGGGGTGATCTGAAATTTAAAAACATCTAACGGTCATTCACACGATGAAGACGACACCGGTTTTTCGATACATTTTTGATAGAATGAAAATTATCGGTGTCGCGTTATTAGACCTGTACATTTTATTAAACTTCGATGCTGTGATCTGATGATGATAAAAGTACAGTATGTCTTGCGTATCACCAATAAGTGACGTCACATTTTCTTTCTTACGATTACATTCGTGTAGGGGTTAGGATAATTTAGGTTTTTCCCAGGACTCGTCGCGAGGGCCAAACCTCAGCGTAATTATTGGACAGTAACAGTGCTGAGGGTGTGTGACAGGCCTTGGCCAGTAACATAGTGGCACCAATTCGTCACCTTGGTCCATATTTTGCGGTGTGCGAGTCGAGCGAGTACGGCGCATGGTTCAACGGCGGGGCTTGTTGCGGGCACTGGAGCGACTGCTGGTGGGTCACTTGCGGTGGTTTCCGTCGGCTCGGTGATGTGGCGCCCAGCCACGGGTTGGTGCGGATCCGGCACCGCGGCCGGGGCGAGGGAGTCGCGCAAACGAGAGCCGGCTCAGGGGCGCAACGGCGGGCGGCGACGTTTGATCGACGCTGTAATTATATTATTACTATATATTTTATATCGCCAGAGTGACATACCAACTGTATGGTTCCAACTAAGCTAAGCTTGTACTATGGGTACTGTAAGGTCCATGTCGGCGCACTGGCCACTGTCGATAGACGTTCCTGGCTGATTATAAAATAATGAATTTAAGAAAAGAGATGTTTTGAAATTATAAGAATTGCGGTGCGCGGGCAGTGACAGCCGGAAAACAGTTGTGTAAACATGTATTTTAAATAATGTTATAATAAATACAATAATATAAAATAATAATAGTTCATAATTATTAATACTACTAATACTGTTAACCCCAACCGGTTGTCACAGTACCGTATAATGGACTGGGGGCGAACGCAGTCATAACCAGACCTGGGCAAATTACGAAAAGGTCATTTCCGAAAATTGCCGTGGCGGGAATCGAACCCGCAACCACCTGGTGCAGTGAACCAAGGAGCCTACGCTTAAACCACTGCGCCAAGCTGTAGTCAATTATATTATTAATATTGGTTATAAGAGTTGTACTTATGTTTATTTTTAATAGGTTCCCGACCCGCCCTAATTTGCAAACTGTTAGCAACGGTGGAAAGTGGGTCATTTTCATCCAACTTGCGTTTGACAAGACGTTTAAATGATAATTCGGTCAGTTCTTATTCCTGGAGGAGTAACGTCAAGCACTGACACGTACCTACAATCTTGGGAAACATTGACTAAATCTATACAAATAAATAAAATTGGAGTGTCTGTTTGTAATATCAAAATAACACCTTTTCACTGAATGCATATAAAAGTACATACGACACCTATAACAAAAACGCGATTTTTTTTTTCTGTCCGTCTCTCTGTCTGTCTGTGTGTTTGTTCCGGGTGATCTCCGAAACGGCTGGACCGATTTTGACGGGACTTTCACTGGTAGATAGCTGATATTATAAGCAGTACCTGAGGCTACTTTTGTTTTAGAAAAACAAAATTTAAAAAAATGGGTCCTGTCGCGCGGGCTCAGAACGCGGGAGCGGGCTTTTTAACCCCCGACGAAAAACGAGGGGTGTTATAAGTTTAACATGTGTATCTGTGTGTCTGTGTATCTGTGTATCTGTGTATCTGTGTATCTGTGTATCTGTGTGTCTGTCTGTGGCAACGTAGCGCCCAAGCTGATGAACCGATTTCAATTTAGTTTAATTTGTTAGATAGGTATTCTGATCGAGAGTGTTCTTAGCTATGTTTCATAAAAATCGGTTCAGCCGTTTGAAGATCATCAGCTCTTTTGTAGGTAAAAAAGCCACATTCTAGGCCAAAACCAACTTCCACGGCTCGAATCCATTCAAAATTTGAGATGATTGGATTTAGATTTATTATATTTTTAAATGATCGTAATAGTCTGAACTGGCTTTTTACAATATTATAAATTTGAAAAGATTCCCTGTTTCTGGAAAAAAGTATATTTTATCAATTTTTATAATGAGATTTGTGTATGAACTAAAGACGTTCCATAAGTCACTTTTCAAATGATGGATACGCGCATGCGTTAAATTTTGTTAATGGTCATGGAATATTACGCTATAATAATTCTAGAGGGCGCTGTTCCGCCATTGCGAAAAAATATAAAAGAACAAATATAATTTAAAATAAATTTAGCGTTGGGCTGCTCCCTTCCACCTCAACCAGAGTTATTACATCAAATTGAATCATAATTGATAATATTTTACTAGGAATGAAACCTCCGTTGCATCAATATTAAGATTCGTTGTTTATTCTAATGTCAATTATTATAATGTCATAACAAAATAATGTCTCATACTTTTACACAGATTTCCTGTTGATCATTGTATACATTTGATGAAAAGGTCGTCGCATCGGGGGTTTTAATAATTTTCGATTTAGAGTTAATTGTTACGTTAAATTCCACGCGGACGAAGTCGCAGGCTCAGCTAGTATTAACTAAATCACATACATAACTTTTCAAGTTGTCAGTAAGTTGATTATTATTTTAGGTCCCTAGGTACCTATCTATTATTATGACCGACCTTCATCTAGCCTCCTGTTAAGTAAGAAGGCCTTTCAAAAATTGCGCTCGGACTCCCTGACGGCAGCCGGGCGCGGGTACCAAGTATAAAACTTGTGGGTGCCAGCATAAGTGCTCTCACTTTACGATCACTGCGCACTATGCTCCCCGAGACAAGGAAGTCGAAATAACTGGTTGCAACTCCGACACTAGTCAACTAGGAGTAAACAAGTAACAGTGCGGGCTAATTCGACGCTCGCGCCATCTATTGCTGATTCTGAATAACAAGTTATATCCTACTAATATTATAAATGTGAAAGTTTGTGAGTGTGGATGTATGTATGTATGTTTGTTACTCCTTCACGCAAAAACTACTGAACGGATTTGGATGAAATTTGGAACACAGATAGTTTATAACTGGGGGTTTATAACCGGTTTATATATAGGATACTTTGTATCCCGATAATCCCGAAATTTTTGTTACGTTAAATACTACGCGGACGAAGTCGGGGGGCACAGCTAGTTATTAAATAAATTGATTAACTTGAATAATTAGTGATACCGCATGGTATCTAAGTGATGTAAATAGCCCTGTGGGTAAATATACTATGTATTTAACCTTATAATCTATCTATACCATGCTATTAATAGATCACATTGTTACGTACTTCACCGACCTCAAGCTGTCATTGAATACCTACTAATTCGCAAAATGGGTCACCTTTGTCTCCATATATCTTATTTTAAACTACTTAGGATGTGCCTTCACTTGTAATAGTAAATAATATCGGTTAGATGACAAGGTAGACTTGCGGTCTATTGCGGTTGGATTGACACAGGATCTACAAACGTAACAAGTCATAGCCATTGTCGGAGCCCGCATTAGATAACTTAGTTACGAATCCGAGATTGGATGGATTTGGTGGACTATTAGGAATAATTGGATAGGGGGTTTGATTGAGATATCTGGGATTGCGCTTCAGTAATAATACATTAATTATTATTAGCCAAACCAAAGTTAAGATATTGAATCCTGAAAGATACTCGGGGTAGATTATCTGATTTATATGCGGCTGTATAGGTCTCCATTCGATCTATGCACGTCTCGATTTCATGGCAAAGTGCTTTTTAATAGTTACTGGCACCGCTTCAATTTTACTAAGTAGCATTTAACTCATTGAACAAACAACCCCTCCTCAAACTCCTGTGATATGCGGCCGCCCCGTAACCGCTACCAAATGGCTCTTTATGCCTCTACGTGAACATACCTTGGCTGGCTCGTGGTAGAGGTGTGTGGTCGGAGGAGCAGGCGGCGGCGGGGGCGCGACGAGCGGAGCGGCGAGCGGAGCGGGCGGTGCCCCGGGCGACGTCCCGTCCGTGGAGTAACCAGTGCTGTACGCGCTCTCCGGGGAAGAGAGGTGCGGCGGGGCGGGCGGGCTGGTGGTCGCGGTCGCCGCCGCCTGCCTCGCTTGCTTCTGCTTACGTTTCTTCGCCCGCCCCAGCTGCGCCTCCATCCATGACTTAAGCCGCGCCCCCAGCATGCCGCTGACGGCACCTGCGATATGCGATAATTTTCTCATAACAGGGCATGATGGGCATTAATATTAAATTAACTACATAGTTCATAGTTCCTGGATTCAGACGCAAGTCCTGGATTCAGACGCAAGTTTCGATTTGTTTGCGGATGAATGGGTGAAGATTATGTCGGTATGCTTGAAGTTCTGCGAGATAGATGCCTGATCGTTTTTATATTTTTAATTTGTTTATACTTAATTGTTGTTGCTTTTATTATTAGTGTAATTGGTTAATTAGACCGTTCTAATAAATAAATAAATAAATAATAAATAAATAAATAGTTAGGTAAGTATCTGGTGAACCTTATTCCCGTGGCACGAAAAGGTTATATTGCTAAAGAACTCCCATACTTATAGGTAAATTATAGCGCGTGGTTCCATATACATAAGCGTTTTCGTATGCATCGCTTGAACAAAGGGGTTTTAGAAAAATACTTTAACCGTCGTCTGCAAGCCAGCCGAACAATTTACCGCAACGGGTGTCCCTGTCATCTAAACTCGAGCTTGAAGTGAACAAAAGTAGTGAAATGAAATGTTCTATCGCGCAGTCGGCATTTCATTGAAAATAAAAGGCCGTTAACAGTGAACCACAGTGCGGTGTCTGGGTGCGAGCCCTCGGCAGTGTCATATTTCAAGAAAGCCTAGCGATGTCGTAAAAAGGGCGCAGTCAGCACCCTCTTCATTTCCATCAGCATAGTGTTTTGTGACGAAACGCATGTCTGATATAAACGGTATCTATTGCCACGCTAACAATTATGAAAGATACAGGGGTGCAATTTGATAAAATCTGCATTTTTTTGGTTCAGTTTCGTTATTAATCCCCGACAAAAAAAGAGGGGTGTTATAAGTTTAACATGGGTATCTGTGTGTCTGTCTGTGGCATCGTAGCGCCCAAGCGGATGAACCGATTTCAATTATGTTTTTTTTTTGTTAGATAGGTATTCTGATCGAGATTGTTCTTAGCTATATTTCATGAAAATCGGTACAGCCGTTTGAAAATTATCAGCTCTTTTGTAGGCTAAAAAGTGGCCGCATCTGGGGTTTTCTAAATTTTCAATTACTTATCCTACTAATATTATAAATGTGAAAGTTTGTGAGTGTGGATGTATGTATGTATGTTTGTTACTACTGAACGGATTTGAATGAAATTTCGAACACAGAGTCAGTTGGAGTTTATAACCGGGATTAACATATATGATACTTTTTGTCCCGATAATCCCGTAATTTTTGTTACGTTAAATACTACGCGGACGAAGTCCGTGGGCACAGCTAGTAGTGTAATATATTTTATTGCGGTTACTATACGTAGTACGAATCCTCTCTAATTAGAAAACAAAGCTACTGCGCTGTCCGCGTTTGTCCGATTATTTCTTCTAATCTACGCTACGGATATTGATGCGGTTTTCACTATCGCTTAGAAAATTTCTTCTGGAAGGTTCCCATGTATAATACATTCGAATTTGAATTATAAATAGTAGAGAAAAACCGTGCGAAGCCGGAGCGGCCGCTATAGTTACTTACGATATAATACATATTTCTAAGAGATACTTATGCCCGTATTATTGAATCAATCTTAAGTCTGAGACCGGTCTTGAGTACGCTTATAACGCTTTATTTTGTACTGGAATCACATTTCCAAGAACGCATCCAGTCTTGAGATCGACTTATTAATACAACCCTTAATCCACGAAATCCTCGTGTCATTTTCATAATTTATATCTGGTTCGTCAGATAGTCCCGTACAATTTATAATCTATCAATGTATTTCTGTCTACCTATGCATATATGTACACGTAGTGTACTCTACTTAAGTTTCGAGACCCTTCCCACCCTTCCGCTGTGGGAAACGAATGGCCGGATAAAAGACGAATAGTACAGACTTACCCGTTCCACCGAGGGGTGCAAACTTACGAGATTTAGCTAATATTAGCAATCCATTACGGCCCGCAGTTGGTAAGTTTATTTAATGTGTAACCACCACTCGGAATCTATAATGCCGATAGCTGAGTGACGGTGAAATATTGATTGATAACTATTTTCATGGCATGGGGGAATACTACGCAATGCAATAATAATACTGAACGGAGAGTTTATGTATGAGTATGTAATATTGCTAGCGAATTGAGAAAAAAATAATAGCGACAACATACGATTACTGTAGTTCCTACGTCAAAGTATTAATGAATATGAGTAATTACATAAATCTTTGCCGTAATTACAAAAAGTTTAGTTTAACATATTTTTTTCTTAGTTCGTAGGTGCGTATAAAAAATTACATCTCACGTCTGAGAGTGATCTTAAGTATGCTTTTTACATGCCATTTTGAACTCATGTGACGTTAGGAAAACATTTCCAAGATAGCTCTCAGAGTTGAGATCGATTTATTAACACCCACGGGCATAAGTTATTCCTATTACATTTAATCTCCAATCCTCGATCACCATTTCTATGGAACTAGTTACCCAATCGCCGGCTCTGTCTTTTCTATAGGTACTTACATTTTATACAGATGTGGGCTGTCCATAAAATGTAGGAAACTATCGGTTAACGTTATGAATGGGCGCTGACATGTAAACACACTTGTCACATGTTAAACGCGGTCAAGACACGGCCATAAAAGTGACAATAAAACCTCCATAATTCTTCCTCCTCAGTTTTACGAGTATCCCGGCTGAGTAATGAATCGCAAGCAAACTAATATATTGTGATCTCAAGACATAGTACCTCGGCATCGATTCCGGCCATTTCTATCGGACAACTCGAATGTGAACTTAAATGTGGAGGAGATACGCTATCAATCAGATTGTAGCAGTGTTAACGTATAAGCTTTCATGGTTTTACGAGCCAAGCTATAGCCAGACTACAGCTCATATATAAGCTGTTTCGAACAGGGTAGTTCCCCATCTCAGAGAATTGAATTCAAAATCAGAGGGTTGAATTTCAAAGAGTATTCCGAGCTCAGAAAAAATGCGTACGCTCAATTTGTGGAGCGCACCCACTGGACAGTAATTGTGTTCCACTATTCAAAAAACCTAAAATACTGCCACTTCCAGCACTATACATTTTTGAAATTTGTATCTTTGTACACCAAAACAGACATGAATTTGAATTATTTAATGATGTTGTTTCCAGACCCAGCCGCAAAGTGCATATGCTTAATGTTCCTAGACGTAGAATTAAATTGTTCTCTAATAATGTATACTGCATGTCCATTACTGTTTATAACAAATTACCTGATAGCTACAAAACCCTCTGCCTCAGAACTTTTAAATGTAAATTATTTAACTTTCTCCTAAACAAATGTTATTACACGATTAAAGATTTTATGACTGAAAAAATTACCTGAATATTTGACATTATTGCCTATTATCATAATTTATCTCCTTGTCATAACTGAATTTTGACTTATATAATTAATCTCGTTGACTATAATAATATATTGTTCCATTTATTTAGATTATTTGTAATTGTAAATCTAATGATAAATAACTTATTTTTTATGTAATAATTAATACACCCATCATTTTAATAACCATATTTGTACGCCGGAAACGGCAGAATATTATGATCGTAATCACAAAACAACTTTGTACAATATTCACACAAATAAATGATTCTATTCTATTCTATTCTAATAATAATAATAATTTTAGCCCCTTTGACGTCCCACTCCTGGGCACGGGCCTCCCCTCAACACGAGGAGGATTCAGGCCATAATCCACCACGCTGGCCCAGTGCGGGTTGGCGGATTTCACATGTCTTTCGAATATTGGTTAAATCTTCTAAGACATGCTGGTTTCATCACGATGTCTTCCTTCTCAGAGAAGATCGACATAAAATAAATATCGCCACACTGACACACCAACTGTATGGACCCAAACTAAGCAACGCTTGTACTATGGGTACCGTACAATAGACCACGACAAATTACGAAAAAGCCATTTACGAAATTTGCACCGGCGGGAATCGAACCCGCAACCACCATGTGCAGTGAGCCGAGCGGCCTCAAACCACTGCGCCAAGCGGTCAAAGTTAAAGTAGTTTATTTTGTTTAGGCCTACGGGGGCACTTACAAATTGTAAATTTTACATATTTTTTCTTATATCTACAATCGGATCGGAACGCGACCTCGACTGAGAAGATCCGGAAAGAAACTCAGCGGGCTTGTCTTTTTACATTTTGTTATATTTCTTTTATCTAATTAATAATTACAAAGTAGATATAATGGCTCCAGTGTGTTGCCTTTTAAGATTACCAAGAATAAAAATTAGATCGGATCGTCGCTAAAGACCTATTAAAGTTGTGTTTCGTAAAATAAGTCAGAGAGCTGGCAGCCCAACCCTTCTCTTCCCTTCTCTCTGTCAGGTCGGCAGCGTGCGAGAAATGCCCTTGGTATGCAGCATCTACAGGCTACGGTAACTGCTTAACACCAGACGGGTCGTTCGCTTGATACACGCATTCAGCCCGTATCGAACATGAAATTCATCTCGTGAAGGCTTTTGAGACCCTTTTAGTTTAACATGTAGTTCACCCTTTATCTTACTATCCTTGGATTTGTGTCGTCTCATTACAGCTGTGATCTCCGGTTGATAACATAAGTTTATACCGCCCATAAGAAGACCCATGGAAACTTGAAGTTTTTGGGAAGATAGATAAATACGTGTTTCTGTTTTCTGTAGAACTTTAATACGTAATAATGTTCAAGTCAATTTAACTTAACAAAAAAGCCCGCTCCCGCGTTCTGAGCCCGCGCGACAGGACCCGTTTTTAATTTTGTTTTTCTAAAATAAAAGTAGCCTAAGTTACTCGTTAAAACATCAGCTATCTGCCAGTGAAAGTCCCGTCAAAATCAGTCCAGCCGTTTCGGAGATTACCCGGAACAAACACACAGACAGACAGACAAAATAATTTTAAATCGCGTTTTTGTTATAAGTGTTGTATGTACTTTCATATGCATTTAGTGAAAAGTTCTTATTTTGATATTACAAACAGACACTCCAATTTTATTTATTTGTATAGATATTCATTTTCGTGTCCTTTCTCGTTGGCCGTGGTACCTATACATCACTATGCGAACTATTGTGTCTATAACCACCAAACATACGAGTAGGTAGGTATACCTAGATTATTAATTAAAATATCAATTGTGCTTTCATTTCCGTATTTGTGAATGTATGAATAGCATTACAGTGATCAACACTTATTGGAAATTGAACATCAGACGTACGATCTACCATTGTTGTGGCAAACAATAGTCATGAAATGAACCTGAAACGTAGTAAAACATTGTCTATTTGCTGAGGTCAGATGGGTAATAGGTACATAAGCCGATGCTGGTTATTTATCTATTATTGTCTATTATCAGCATCACAATAAATATTAACTTTATTGTTCTTTTCTACATCAGCCGGGGGTTTATATGGGCGAGATGATTGAATTGGGATTTGCTAAATCATTATCTAAAAATGGTGAGTTACCTACCTACTAAATATTTTGGTGATAACTAATTAGGTCGCTGGTGGCTTTTTATGCGTTTTATTATTTATTTGTGAGTGTTGACTAAAACACAGCCTTTGTAGATAATTAGGTACTTATTTTTAACCATAGACAAATAAAAAAGACAAACATCAAGAAAGTTATACATTTTCCAGCTACCGTAAAATTAATTATTTCGCGAGCTATTTTTATATACTACTAGCTGTGCGTGGAATGTGGACAACCCTTATCACTTAGGGGTATGAAAAATAGATAGTAGCTGATTCTCAGACCTACCTGATATGCACACAAAACTTCATGAAAATCGGTCGAGCCATTTCGGAGGAGCATGGTAACTAACATTGTGACACGAGAATTTTATATTTAAGAAGATATTTTTTTAAAATTAACGGGGAAAAGCTAAGATGCCATGCCATGTTATTGGCATCTGCATGAAAAAATCTTTTACGTTAAATGTCGGTACAGTGGATTAAAAGTCATCCTATCTAATGAAATAACAATGCCTTCGTGGCCGTAACTTGTTCAGTCACGTTACAAAAAGGTGCACAGTCTCCGCCGAGCTTAATTAGCGAATCAAATATTCATTTATTCAGGGCGTGCCTGATAATGCGGGGGGGACCGAACAATAGCGGGGGAAGCTACGCTTAAAACATCGTTTGACTGATTTAAAAATATCACACTGGTTGGTTTTTTTAACTAAATTGTTTTTTTTAACATATTCAAAAATGTTTGTCTGTATGTCCTTTATATAATCGTACACTACGCATTTGATCATGTCTTGGTCTTCAGCAAAGTGTTGCGCATGAGCCCACAGAGGTTTCTGAGTTGGTACGACCAATCTTTGACAGCGTAGCAACGCGGCCAGGGTACTTACAGCTAGTACTTTATAGAATAAAGTCGGTATAGAAGCGTATGACCTGTCTGATGCTAAACAGTTACCGTAGCTATAGGCTGCGATGCTTGGAGTACCAAAGGCATTGATCGCACGTTGCTTACCTTAAGAGGAGTGAGATAGTGGGCGGGGAAGGGAGTTTTCAGCTACTCATAAAGTAAGAAAGAAAAAGATTTTAATATGATCACGTTACAAGCGTTCGTCTACCTCTCACTGTCGGCACAAACTCGAATTTCTAGCTCCTCTACTCGAATTTTGTTGCCAAATTTTCTCGCGAAAAATAATTTCCCTGACAAACGATCGCAAATTTCATCCAGAATGAAAATCTTCGCGCCCCTCGCGCACTCGTGATTGCGTTAATCTCTACATCAATCATCTAATTATGAAGGTAAACGTAAAGTAGAGACGCTGTAGTCTTTTAATCTGTGTACAAACTGAATGTTGTACAATATTCTGTTGGGATTTAATACATTCCTTTGGGAGAGTCGAATCTGGTGTTGACTGCTTTCATCGCGCTGCATAGCTGTACATTAATACTTTTTTTTTTTTTTTTAAAGTTAGTTTAACGGCCCTGGGTACAAGCCCTTTTGAGCCTTGTACATTAATACTACCTGCCAGTGTTGCCAGGTCCGACTTTCTAAATATCAATATGTGTATGGAGCAAGAACTTTATACATAATCTAAGCTTCTTGGTATGGAGGAAGATTGGAAAAGGGGATAGATTATATTTTTAGAATACAATTTCAAAAAAGTTTACTATATTTTTGCCACAGTCTATTTTACGCTAAGGGTTCGGTGAACTTATTTTATTATAATACGTATCGACAGAGAATGATGGACATATTCAGGGCGGCATAATGTTTCGATTCACTATTTTTTTTTATTCGGTACCCATGTTACTGCTAATTCTAGATTTTATAAAGGAATAAGGATAATATTGTACAAAATCAGTAGATCGGTAGCTTTTTAGGTAAATCTGAGGATTTTCTAGGAAATCAGTTAGACCGTCGGGTCTCTGCTACCTGCGTAATTTAAATCTACCGTACATATTTGAAATTTAACAAGGTAAACTAATTCGTATTAGAAAAAAGACCGACGCGACATAAGTAGGTATACCCTAATTCTCAGTGTTATGACACAATTTCAAACGTCGCTTTGCTTGCAATTACTCGTTGAACATACACGTGTATTGAAGTGTGTGGTTCTGTTCTATATTTATGACTCGCAATGATATGAGAGTAGAATAAAGGACGTTTCAAAGACTGATGGGGGGCTGGGGAGAACCAAGGGAGAACAAAGGTGCGCAAGATACAAGAATTTGTTTTCAAACTTTATAAAGCGAAGTTAGAAATCTTTAATTATTTATACGTTTACTGCGGCCAACGAGACACGATACGAAAATGAATAGATTATTTTATTGAATAACTTGTTTTTAACGTTTCTCGTTCATTAATTTTTAATTAACATTACGGTTTCCAACTTTCAAGGAACCCTGAATTTATAAAACGATTACCTGAGTGTTGACGAGCCCGGTGGTAATCGAATTGAATTCAAACATTATTACTATTTGTTATAGCTTCTCGTTGGTATATTGATGTCTAGAATTGTATGTGAGAAGCATAAAGTTATAAATGTAACCTTCAATGCTATTTCCTATGTATCTTGAGAAACCGTTATCTTTGCCCATAGATACCTTTGAGTCTACTTATACCTGAATTACAATTTATTATAACTTAGCTTGGATTGAATAGAAGAGGCCTTTGCCTCCGCTTATTCCATCAATAATAGGTAGAAGAAAATCGAGAAATGCTTAGCAAGACGAAGACAACAGATAACCACAAATCGTTTAGCCTGAAAATGTAGAGCCACAGACAAACATAAAAGTACACAATTAACGAATATTCCAAGATATATACTTTAAAGCGTAGTCTCCGAGTCAGCTTAAAAACGGATCTGCAGATATAAAACGCAATAGCTAGGCAGGCTCGGGCTAATTGCGGGCCGCTTTCAAGCTGCGTCTCAGCTGCCTCACGGAATTGCAGACATACTAAAGAGACTGAAAGGCGAAGGCGGGAGCGGCGCGCCAGACTGCCGGCAATTGTTTGAATCAGACCCGACGAGCTTAAAATGAACAGTCTGCGTCAACACCACTCTATAGTTTGTGTGTGTTTTACATTTTCTTTCATAAAAATAAGTGGAGTTGCTTCGATATCAGAGATAACAATTATTTTTTTTTATCATGATTCTTACAAAGTTCGAGACAAATTTGAATTTTTTGAAAGTCAGAAGTTTCTTTGCAATACGTGTCATCCTCTTAATTAGGTATCAATGAAACAATGTCATTTTTTTAAGATAAATACCTAAATAGGTTCTAGACATTTTACTAAGACACATTTAATACAAGGGACTTTTTCATAACACGGGAATTATTTTAATCTCAATAGAGATAATGCATCTTTTACATTGATCTTAGTACCACTAGGGCCCTAACTGATAAGTTTATTAGTCAGCACTTGTATAAGTTACCGACTTCCCAATTTGAAGCACTTATTAGATTTATAAATTATATACCTGCTTCTGTTAAGCCCCATTGAATTGCAATTAGGTCAAGTGTGCACATGTTTCAAACAGGAACCTTCGAGGAATTATTACCAAAGCAATTTAAAATTAATGAACTCAATCACATAACGAATAAATATACACATTAATTTACGTAATTTTGTATGTAAATGGATGTAACAAACCCAAATTCATATGCAATACGTAATATCACAAGAACAACAAAAAATACAAATACAAGAAACTTACCGCGTGTGAAAAATAAAATCTAAAAAAACCAACACAACACACACCACCAAAAGTCACAACTAAAATCGTCCTAAATGGGGGAACAAACTGTTTTAATCTGAATTCAGTACAACCCTTGAAGCGAGGGCTCACTTGAAGCCTCTCACAGGGGCAGTGGGCTATCGAACGAACCGCTCACTTGTTATACTGCGTCGGGAACTCGGGAAGGCACTGCCGGCTTAATACGGATCCCACGTGCGGATATCATCATTTCCGGGTGACGATTTTTGAATTAAAAAGTTCAGGAAAGTGTACAAAATGGTTGTCAGTTGTATTATAATGGATAATGTTTACTTACAGGGGCGCGCGGTGGTAAATATATGTTGGATGGAGTGGTCGGGTGGTGTCCGCTCGCATGCCGAGCGTGACGCGGCGACGCGCGACAGCCGCCGACTGACGCACGCGCGCGCCCGCCCGCCCTACGGCTACGGTGCTACGCGTCCTCCGCTACGGAGGGTTTGATTACACAGAACCGTAGCCGTAGCAAACAATTATGCATAAAGTTTATAATTACTAGTGTGAAATGGTTTGGTTACCAAATAGTGCCATGTACTTACATTGTATTATTTATTTCTTATGTAAGTACATTAACATTTAGAATATGATATTGAAATTTGTTTAATTACATAGTTTACCTATTTTGCATTTTTAGAAAATCTCTCAATATGTTGCATTAGGATGCTTTCCGCACGCTCCGGTGTAAAAACATCTTATAGGCCGTAGCTCAAATTCTCGTGGCGGCTATTACGTTAACGTTCAGGGGTGGATTTGTACAATAAAAATAAACATTTACCCACCGCCCGCCGGGACGACAAAACTCTAAAACGACGTAACTTAGTTACGCGTGTAACAGATTCCCGCCAACCTTTTTACTTCGTCAAAGTCGTTACTCAATGCCTCGAGGGAAATGCGTTTACTTTAAAATTTGCGTCAAAAAAGCGAGAATTAAGTAAGAATTAAGTTGTGAAAGAATGGAGACCGGGCCTAACATCGTCTAGAATACTAATTTTATGCACACATGAACGGAAAATGTTTGCTTTTGAACAACTAGCTAGCATTTTACTTGTGCATGAAATAGGTAGGTAACCATCTAAACGTTTTTTTGCATGAGTATACAATTAAATATTTTTTGTAGTTATGTTGAAGCAAATTTTAAAAGTTAAAATTATCTTTGAACTTTACTCTTGGAACACTTTTGATACCTGACGAAAAACCACGAGAAAACCAAATCAAATTTGATTCCATTTAATATTTATAACCGGATTAGTTACATTATATTTCAATATAACCACTGGCTACTATTATCAAAAATTGGAGGCTTTAAATTAGAAAAGAAAGAGGTTACTCCCATATAAATAGCTACAGTAGTTTTTTAATGTTTTTTTTATAATTCTCAAACTTGAAATTGCTCTCCTGTAAAGTTCTTAAAATGACGCTTAAAACAAATAGCCTTTCACCCCTCGATATCATTGCTTTCTATACAATACTTAGTAAAACACTAGTTTCCGCTAGAGGCGCTGCTTGCCTTTGGAAAGTTTGACATAAAGTCCGTCTCACGAAAGAAGTCCTGCAGACGCGGCGCCACAGTCATGCGACGAAATATTGTTAACCTCGATTATTTATATTACTCCCCAAAAACTCGATGTTTTATCACTGCAGGATGAATCCAATTTTATTATTACAGTAATTTATTGAAATTTATATAAATGAAAACAGGTAAATATAATAGATTGACGTCGTAGCGAAAATTAGTTCCACTTATTGCCGTAGGACTTCTTTCGTGAGACAGACTTTACCTACTACGGCTGTCGAACGAACCGAATCTAATAGATTAAAAGGAAGCAAAGAGAATAATCCTAAAAGGTAATTGGTAGCTAGCTACCTATTGAGTAATCATCAGCGTGTTGCATAGATTAACGAACCAATAAGGTCTAACACCTCTCTGGGTCTAAGGCGTGTTGTGATGCTGCGGTGCCATAATGTACCTACTACGTACCTACCCACTGCATATTTTTATAGCCTGTAGATTCTTACTAGTAGATGGCGCTGATTGGCATTTCAGATAATTTTGTATTTGACCAGGAAAAAATACCTTGTAACCTTGTAACTAAATTTATGTTAGTTTAGGCAGGATCGTGATATATTTTTTTAGAAAATACCTACTGCTAGTGCTGTCTGACCCACGCCACAGAGTTTAAAGTTTAGAAGTCGGTGGTCTGTCCTAAGTGTAGTCTATGGATTGTTCATTCTAAACAAAATACCATTCAATAATTTCTTCAACTGCACTACCATTCTTTCTTTCATTCATTCATTTGTAAAATGTCAAAAAGTTGTAACTTTTGCTTGATAAGTTAATTGAAATATTTTTTATCTTATTGTGTATCTTCCCACGCTTTTATTAATAGGCTTACTCAGTGCCATCACAATTATATACATTCAAAACAGTGTGTAAATAAAGCACACTGTGAATTTGTGAGCTAAAGTTTGAGTTTTGCGACTTCGACATTGGTGAAGTGAATTAATAACTTCAATCACAATGAAAGCGCATTTTAAATAGCTAGAAGTAGGTGAAGTGTGAAGAATTAGTCTCTCCATATACGGGAGTGCGTTGGTAAGGGGCCGCGATGGCGGAGGGAGGCGCCTTCGTCACTAAGCCGGCTCGGGGGTGGTTGCACCCTGATTCTGTCCTTGCCAGCGATGGAATTACGTATGCAGTGAGGGTAAGTACCTTTACGTGTCTTTTGCTGATACAGCGTTGGGTATGGTGAGAGACTTCGCTTTAGCAATATGTGAGTCACATTTTTGGCCATAAATTACTAAATTAAACAGCTTTGTAGCACATAGTATCATTCTGTTTATCCCCACTACTCCAAAGGAGCCAAATATCTTGAAGTTCTTGCACTATATGTACTGGAATCAGCTGAATATTGGTTGTATTCCAGACACAGTGTGTATTTTTAAAAACTCCAAAAAATTGTAATAGATATTTGTCATGATGTCATTCAATTAATATTTTTGATACCTATTAATTTATGGATTGATTTCACAGAAACATGACTTAATACATTCTATAAAATGAATTTATTATCATAGCAGAAGATTCATACTTAGAAGTATATTTTTTTCTACAATTGATTTATTTTGTTAAATCAGGTTCCTATAAAGGTCATATTGAAATTTTAGAATGTGGAACACAAAGGGAAAATTGTAAGCCAATTTTGAAATGTTTGACAGTAAAAACTCTTTTTTACTTTCTACAGTATATTGGCTGCATGGAAGTACTAACATCTATGAAGAAATTAGATTTTGAAACAAGATCGCAAGTAGCCAAGTAAGTATTCCTTATCTTCAGTTTTATTGACTCTTGTTTCTTTCTGCAATAATTATACAAAATAACCAATCAAGCCATATACAAAGATTATTTCAAAAATAAGAAACATTTGTATTTGAAAATCCATAATTATCTATTTCCTGGAGCTTCGCTAGAGTATATTTTATGTTCTGAATGCTGACAACAGTGCCATCTGCCCGGTCCAGCTTTATTTAGAGGTCAAGCTGTATAGGAGGAAAACAAATAATTTATGCCCACACCTACCAGAATTATATATGTATAGATAACAGAAGTTATAATGATTTACCACTTTGGTACCATTAGGTATATGAACAATCACCAAAATTTTCATAATTTACCCTGCTTTGTGGTACTGGGATCACTTCTAGTCCATTGTATGGTACCCAGACTACAATTAAGTGCTAGGGACCACACTGTCTGTCTGGTATTTGGTGAAGTATGTGAATATATTTAATTTGCAGAGAGTGCATCGCAAGGGTTTGTGCGGTGGCCGGTCTACGTTCAGCTGATAAAAAGCGGAGAGTCTGCCAGGCGGCCGCGCGAGCGCTCGCCGCGAGGCCTCGCATGGCTCACTCTGGCTCCAACGTCGCCCTCACCATATCCTCCAAAGCTATAAGCCTCGCTGCATTAGAAGGCGGCGATACAGTCGCGCGACACGACATGCCTCGAGTCTCATTCGCTTCCGGAGGAGACACGGACTCTCTAGACTTTGTTGCCTATGTAGCGAAGTCCGCACCGCCCGCTGAGTGGAGGGCGTGCTATGTGTTAGAGTGTGGTGGGAGATTAGCACAAGATGTAATAGCCACAATAGGGCAGGCCTTTGAGCTGCGTTTCAAAGAGTTTTTAACAAAACCTTCATCGTAAGTATACATGCTGTAATATTTATACACTTGCAACTTTCAAATTTGTTTTATTCATATGTATGACTGCATACAAATAGATATCAATATTGTTATGACTGTTTCCATTGAAACTAATATGACTGATACATGACGTCACCCGCGACATTTAACACCACATCAACACACTCATATGTTGATAAATAGTTAAAATTATTTTTTTCCTTGTCTCTGATGAAAGTCCTGAGTTATAACTTTTTTTATTTTTTACTCATTCATTTATCCTTGTATGTTGGTTGCAATATTAGTGTCATAAATAAAAGCAGTAGATAATAGAGGTAACTAGACTTTGGCATCAGTGTGCCCACTGGCAAATGCCTAAATAATAACTAGTAATTTAATCAACATTGACATTCAACAATATTTGCCCAACAAAAAATCTGACCTTAAAGATCAGAATTCCGTATTTGCGACCAGACCGACGACTTTTTAAAACATCTTGTTTACAAATACAGTTTAAAATAGAGCCAGCATCATAAATCGGTGTACATATTTCGCTAGTTAGCTCACAATTTATATCAATGTCTCCTTGGAGGTTGAAACCAATTAATTATTATAGTCTCATGTATTTATAGGCTCTTGGGTTGGTTGAAGAGCTTGCCCCCAAAGGTGAATAAAACCTCCTTTGGACTGGGGTGATGTTATCTGCCACTTTACTGCTGTCAGTGTCGGAAAGAGAGAGACTGTCAGAAGTGTCAAACGTCAATGTCAATCCACTGTAACGTGACGCCGCCCTGGTGGCAAAAAAAGAACTTGAATTCATAGAGTTTTCTTATCCTCGGCAGGTTGAATATAAACGGTGCGCGTGCGCTGTGCGAGGGCGCGGACATCCCGCTGGAAGACCGCGAGTACTACAACGACATGCCGGACAAGATGCCGCCCGACTCCGCGCCCGCCTACCGCCACCCGCCGCCGCCGCCGCTCGCCTCGCTCGCCTCCCTCGCGCCTATATCCTCGTGAGTCTACCACGCGATAACGTGACGTGATGCTAAAAGTATTCTAATCACTACATAGTATAAACCAAAGTCGCTTCCCATTGTCTGTCCCTATGTATGCTTAGATCTTTAATAGTACCCCACGGATTTTGATGCGGTTTTTTTATACATAGAGTAATTAAAGAGAAAGGTTTATATGTATAATACACACATAATATAGTAGGTAAAAAGTACCGGTGGGAAGCCGGGGCGAGTCGCTAGTAAAAAAATTACCAACTTAAAAAAAAATTGGGTGCGCTCAAACAATCTAAATTACTATAGGACCCTTATAATTTGAAATTTAATTTAGAGTGGATCCCTTTTTAAGTAGGGTTAGGTACCTAAAAAGTAGTCCTAATCTAGTGTAAATATAGTGTCCCGAGTGCAAAATAAAAATCAAAATCAGTCCACAATTGACGGAGAAATCTATATATATAAAAGAAAGTCGTGTTAGTTACACTATTTATAACTCGAGAACGGCTGAACGGATTTGACTGAAAATTGGTGGGGCCGTAGCTTAGAACCAGGAGAAGGTTATAGGATACTTTTTATCCCGTTCCAGTGGAACTTGACATAATACGTGAAAACGTGTTATTAATGAAAATGACAGCCAATGACAGCAAAAAAAAAATGAATGAAAAAAAAGTCTAGACGTTGATTATTTACAAATGGTATAAAAAAGGAGAACCAACAGCTAAAATGTCGTCTATAGTTAAATATGGTTGAATATTTGATAATTTGAAATTTTGAAGTTGACAGTTGATATGTCAGTTTCGAATTTCTATTAGCTTATTGTACGGATATTATCATTAGCAATACGATGCCGCGTCACAGACAATCTGATCTTTCGCGACAAAGCCGTAATGCAACTAGGATTCGAAACATTGCGAATGAAAGAACTGAAGAACAAGAAATTGGAAGTGAAGAGCGCCGCGGTAGTATGTGTAGTGTAACCACGGTAGCTGGTTGAACACTAATTTATTTGACACATACCACCACCAATATAAGAAGTACCCACATATTCTAATTATAAATAATACTACATCTTTCTCCTTATAAACCCCATAAATAAAAGACAATATACTTATACATATTTTACGTTTAGATACAGACAAAATAACTCAGGGATACTAACATTAGTATAACTTAACATTAGTAACATTAGGACATCCTAACGTTATAATACACACCTCATACTAATAATAACAAGAGAATTCCTTATGCATAAACTAAATTATTATCCTATATAAACTTACTACTACCTATATCCTTTTATATTTTTTTTTTTTTTTTTTTTTTTTTTTTTTTACCTTTTCGCTATCCAGACCCTTAAGTCTAGACCTACTACCATTACAATGATAAATTATTAAACTTGAAAAGAAAGTGTAAGAAAATATAACTATAAACCAACTTCTAATTATTTTAATTCATGGGTTGCTTATTTAAAAGCCTATATCTACGTCTAGTGATCGGCCCTGTCGGTACTCTCTCGTTCACCCCTGCTTGTCCTGTACCTTCTGTTATTCCCTGGCCCGACTCACTCGCAAAAGGCACAATGTTACCAACTATGTCACTCTCTCGCTTGCACACTGCCTCGCTGTCTTTTCTTCTTATTAAATGACGCCTATTTCGACGGTACTTACGACCCACTGCATCCTGCAGTATGTAAGACCTGGGCTCCGGCGTTCTTTCCACGACCTTCATGAGCCTACGACTATTACCGTCGCCTGTCACTACTTCTTCATGTTTATGTAGTGGAGGGAGGTATTTTGTGCTCTTATCATAATGTTGTTTTTGTTGATTTTGTCTTTTTACCACCGCTTCATAATTTTTGTTATAGTCAACCCCTTGGTTCGCTAATAATGCATTGCTTATTGGTAATCGAGTATTTAGATTTCTGCCCATTAATATTTTTGCCGGTGAATCCATATTATCTTTGGGTGTCGTACGAAAATTTAACAAGCTTAAATAATAATCTTGTCCCGACATTAAGCATTTTTTTAGTAGATTCTTTATAGTTTGTACAGTGCGCTCACTTTTTCCATTTGATTGTGGATATAACGGAGATGAAGTTGTATGTGTTATCTCCCATTGGCGAAGAAACATTTTAAATTCTTTAGAACTATATGCAGGGCCATTATCTGTTATCAGCTTACTAGGAATTCCATGTCTTGCGAACTGTTCTTTCATCGCTGTGATGACGGACTTGCTCCCAATAGAATTTAGTTCGTTCACTTCAACATAACTCGAAAAATAATCAACTAATATAAGGTAATATTTCCTTTTGTATTCAAATATATCTGAGCCTAACTTGCACCATGGTATATTCGGTACCTCATGTGGATGAAGTGGTTGACGTGGTTGGGATGGCGCAAATATAGCACAGGCTTTACATTCCCGCACCTTTAGTTCGATATCTCTCGACATTCCTGGCCAAAACATCACCTCACGCGCACGCCTTTTACATCTATCTATTCCTAAATGTCCTTCATGTATTCTCTCGAGCATTTCCTTGCGTAGTGTGTTTGGAATATAAATTAAATTAGTTTTAAGTATCATGCCGTTGACATACTGCAAACACTCTCGATACGGCCAATATATACGTATTTTATTGTCTACTTCATACCGACATCTCGGCCAGCCATTTTTAATATAACTAATAAGTATTTGAGCACTCTCATCACTGGTTGTATGTTTCTCAATTAACTGTAATTTATCGTTACTGAACTGGACGTTATCTAGCATAAAACAAGTTTGCGCTTCGACATCTTTACTTATTCTGTCATGCATCAACTCTGGTAATGCGCCCCTCGATAAGGTATCCGCAATGTACATATACTTTCCTGGTGTATAAGTAACCGTTATGTCATAAGCCTGTATACGCATCATCATACGCTGAAGTCTAGCGGGCACCGCCGCTAATGATTTTTTAAAAATCGATTCCAGTGGTTTATGGTCCGTTTGTACCGTGACATCCGACCTTCCAAAAATATATTGATGGAAACGTTCACAAGCAAACACTATTGCTAACATCTCCTTTTCAATTTGTGCATAACGACTCTGTGTATCTGTTAACGTCAGGGATGCAAACTCCACCGGGCGCCTCTCCTGTAACAATACCGCTCCTAATGCCACTGAGCTTGCGTCCACAGATAAGACTACCGGTAACTCACCTGAATATAATGCCAAAACAGGAGCGTTTATAATTTTTTGTTTGAGTAATTTCACGGCATCTCCATGTTGTCGATCCCATACCCATTCTGAATTTTTCTTTAAAAGTCCTCTTAGTATGTTGACCGAATGTGAATAGTTGGGTATAAATTTTGATAGGTAATTGACCATACCTAAAAATCTTTCTAAAGCTTTCTTACCATCCGGTTCGGGCATCTCTACAATAGCTTTAACTTTCGCATTATCCGGTCTTAATCCTCGCTCATCAAATATATGGCCTAAATAGACTATCTGTTTCAGCCCAAATTTACATTTCTCCTTATTGAATTTAATACCTATTGCCCTAGCTCTTTGTAACAACCGTTCTAATCGTACATCATGTTCCTTTTCTGTGGAACCCCAGACTACGATATCATCGATAAATGAGTCTGTACCTTCTAAGTCTTCTAGAAGCTGTCTGACTTTGGCATGAAACATTTCTGGTGCGCACTTTATGCCATACGGCAAGCGAAGAAACTGATACCTGCCAAAAGGTGTACTAAACGTGCAAAGGTCGGCACTGGCGTCGTCTAGTTTGAGCATCCAAAATCCACTCCGAGCATCTAGAACACTAAAATAGCGCGCACCTCGAAGCCTCACTGCCAGCTCACTTACTGTAGGCAACGAGAAATGAGCGCGTTTTACTGCACTATTGAGCGCCCTTGGATCCAAGCACACGCGTATATCACCATTCTTCTTGGCCGCTATCACTATCCCACTGACCCACTCTGTGGGATAAGTTACTTTCCGAACTACACCTAGACTTTCCATTCTTTCTAATTCACAACGTAACTTGTCACGCAACCCTAACGGTACACGACGGGAAGGACAAACCACAGGCTGCACGGTCGAATCAATAACAATTTTATGAATACCCGGTAATTCTCCTAAACCCTGAAATAAATCCTCATATGTATTAAAATTTAGCGCATCTATCCTTTTAATAAATCCTAACCTTACACTTTCTTTTAAGCCCAATATATTTTTCACCTTCATATCAACAACAACAAATTTAACTTCATACTCATTATTATTTCGCGTTATCTGTAATATACATTCTCCTATTACTGGTAGCTTGTGACCTGTATACGAAAACACCATTTCCGTATATGGAGTTAGCCTCGCACCTAAACTTTCAAAATCAAAACGATTAATTACATTTAAATTTGCTCCACTGTCTAATTTAAACTTTATATTTTTACCACAAATTTCTAGGCATTCTAACCATTCATCATTATGTTTATTAGACCTTAAAACGTTTACATACATCATACTCGTACTGTCTTCACCTTCATCACTGCTATATTGATCATCTAGTTCCACTTTTACATTATGCACTTGTTTACTTACAATTTTATTCGAACACATTCGCGCAAAGTGTCCGCGGCAATTACACACGAAGCATGTAGCATTTACGGCCGGACAACGCTGCTCATTATCACAAAACACTCGACCGCAACGTAAACACAACTCGCGCGGCACCTGGCGCCGGGCCGCGCCCGCGCCCGGGCCTTCGGTCAGCGCTCGCATCTGCACACCGCCATCATAGCCGCCACGCCCCCGCGCGCTGCTCGCGCCAGCGCCGCCGCCGCCGCCTCGCCACGCGCCCCGTGCACCGCCTCGTACGAAACGTCTCCTGCCGCGACTTTGTCTATTTACTGCATCTATTTGCTGTGAGCCGACAATCACTTTTTCTATCTGCTGTCGCTCTTCTCTCGACATCTCATCCGCCTCACATATTTGTACTGCTTTTGTGAGCGTTAAGTCATCATTCCGCAGCAAGCGATCTCGTACTATACCGCTCAACACACCACATACAATTTGGTCCCGAAGTAAAGAATCCACCAGATTTTCGAATTCACAATCTTGACTGAGTATTTTCAATGCAGTCACATATTGACTTATTGTTTCGCCCTCTTGTTGTTTTCTACTAAAAAATTTAAAACGTGACATCGTTATGTTGGACTTCGTACCAAAGTATGCATCGAATTTTTTCTTAAGAGTAACAATATTATCCATGCATTCATCTTTTGTATATGTAAATGTCGAATAAACATCGTATCCCTCGGTTCCTATGAGGTTCACCAGCAAGCTCGCTTGAACGTCAGTTGTTTCCTTATTGACTCCAGACGCTTTTAAAAACACTTCAAACTGCTTCCACCATTTTCGCCACGCGTCCGCCCGCGCAACCGGACTGCCCTCGATGCACAACTCTGGCGGTGGCCGGGCGTACTCCATAATAATTATTTATATAACTGAGTATTATGAAAATGAAATAATAACTAAATACTGACAATGGCTTTACAACTATGCACTACGTTTGAGCTTTATTTTTACCGCTGCCACCATGTAGTGTAACCACGGTAGCTGGTTGAACACTAATTTATTTGACACATACCACCACCAATATAAGAAGTACCCACATATTCTAATTATAAATAATACTACAGTATGGCTCGAATTCGTGCTTCTCAATCACAAGAGCAAAGAGAGGTAGCCCGTGAAACGGCTCGGTTGGCAATGAGGAATCGTCGAGCAAACCTCAGAGATCAAGAACTAGATAACTAACGACGCACAAGAAGAAATTTATCAAGTACTGATTGTGGCATGTTCACGGGTCCGAAGACCATCAGCGTTATTTGTTCTTGCGCCTGATAATAAAACGAAAAATGTAGTATATCACAAGGTGCTTCAATGAAGAGTGAAAACGAAGCACCAAAATACATGGCAAAGATATTGTTACCTAAAATACACAAACCCGAGGACCCGCTGCGTCCCATTGTAAGCCAGATTGACACACCAACATACAGTCTGGCCCAGCACGTAGCGAAGGTGCTCTCACTACTAAGAGGACACACAAGAGCACATACAAAGGATTCATAACATTTTGTAAGTGAGATTAAACATATACATCATGCTAACAATTAAACCATGGTCAGTTTTGATGTTCAGTCTGTGTTTACCTGTCTACCTGTAGCAGACTGCATCACAATAGTATCAAAGAAGCTAGAGGAGAACAACATGCCAGAGGAATATGCTGAATATACTTAAACGGTAAATCTAACCACAATCCAACACAGTTAGCTACAGTGGGTATATCTTTGTTTCAGAGAGCACAAGGGATCTGAGATCAGCAACACCTGGCTGACGAAATACATCATGTCAAGCAAATAGTTGTCAGACACTGTGAGCAATTTCTGCGTGGATAGGACCGCAACCAACAACTAAATATGAGGGAACCAAGTTAATAACTTTGACATCAGGAAGTCTAACACCACAGTCCCCCGTGACCGTGGCTGCTGTAAAGCCACCGAAACTTCGGGAAAATAAAAAAGGAAATAAACGCGATAAAATCTGTATAATAGTTTTATTTGAATACATTAGATGGCCAATAAATAATCTTTATATTTGTATATTAAAATGAATATTTAATTAATCATTTTTTAAATCAGCACATTTTAACATCAATGGCGAAACAAAGTTTGCCGGGACAGCTAGTATAATATAAAAACATGCAGTCGAAACATAAAACCTCCTTACTCTGTCATCTATAGTCTTATTTTTTTAATAATTCATGATCTTTTGTGGCGACCTCACATTCACGTCGCCGACAGAAACGGACAGATGGCGCTAAATGCAGCGCCTCAATACAGTGTACGGATTCTTCATAGAAAAACTGAATCACGATATTAAGAATCGCAAGCATCGTGACTATATATACAAGACCCCGAGAATAACCACCGGGGCATAGCGGCCGCCCCGCCAGGCATAACACCCGCTTGGCTGGAAGATCTTCCCTTTACCGCTAAACTTTGTATGGCACCTTAGCACATGCTAAGATGAATTTTAGCAATCTAATCTGCCACTGATAACTTTTCTTGGTCGGCAGGTGTGAGGAGAGTGTCCGACACTACGTGAACCAAACGCCGCCGCCGCGCACGCCGCCCACCGCGCTCCTACAACCCAACCATCATACAGACATATTCGACATGCGTAAGTGGTTTCAAACTACCACCACGACTTTATTATTCGAAAGACTAGGCAGAGATGCACTGGTATCAAACTCAAACTTGTTTTTATTAATGTAAACCAAACAAAGCATTTATGAATAGTCAGAATGTACCACCGGTTCTGAATGCTGCTTCCACAGAGAAGTTCCGGCAAGAAACTCAATGGTTTCTCTTTTCAATGAATAAAAAACGGTGTACATTCTCAGGAACAGCAGCAGAATGTGAGCAGGCAACACCATTGTCACTAAATAAGTAAATAGTAATCAAATCTCACTCAGATTTGGGTATTTAAATTAGAAAGCTAGTTTAGTGAGGTGTGCATACTGCATACCTACTCACACTTTACATTGATTTAAATGTTTCCAACCAAAATAATAATAATAAAACAGAGGTGGCCAAGAAAATTAGTGTGATGCCTTTCATGCTAAATAAATTAATAGAGTTTAACAACAGTGTTGTTAAGAGGATTATGAGTAGACCAATCCCCGCAAGCAGCGCCCGCGCACGGGCATGACTTTGTAAATAACTGACCCAATATAACAGGGGTGCGACTATACCGACAGGTTTCTAAATGACGTCATGACTTGTATCCGCATAATAATGACCCTTACTATAACACAGAGCCGTTCACCGCGGCGCCAGTGACGTCATCGTCGGCCGCGTCATCGTCCACCGCGTCGGTGTCATCGCCCGGCGAGGCGGCGGCCGAGCCGCTGTCGGCGCATGCGCAGGCGGCGCTGCTGGCGCGCGAGCCCTGGTTCCACGGACCCATACCCAGGACTACCGCCGAGAAGGTGCGCTGGATACTTTAGCTCAGGATTTTTGAGACTGGGACATGTTTTGATCACTTCTAACTTAGGCCTGCGATATGTCCCAGTTCTGGGCAAAGATATCTTCTACATAATGTTCTCTTCCTGCCACTATGTTCCCATAAATACCAAAATGATTTCGAAATCTGTTCAGCCAGCCATTAAGTCTAAGTAATCAAGATATAAAGCACAGGATGATAGTTTCATAAAACGCATTGAACTGGTATGGAATATGGCTCTGACTTGTTAACACTAGCTTTATAGCTGTGTTTTGTATGTTGAGTAAGAGAGCCGGAAGCTCAAGCCTTCTCCCTTCCCCTCCCCTTTAATTTGACAACATGCGAGCAATGCCTTTGGTGTTACAACCATCTATAGGTGACGGTAAACATCAGGCAAGTCGTACGTTTGTTTATCGACTCCGTTATATGAAAATAAATATACTTTTCATTACTCATACTCGGAAAGTAGGTCTGAAGTTGCCTGAGTAGCGGGTTGAAAGTAATACTTTTCCGGCCCGGGAGAATCGCTTTCAACTGACAGCTGTCAAATGATTAAAAATAAACTAGTTCTATTTTGACTAAAAAAACGAAATAGGCGGCAATCCGAGCATATTAAATTTCTACTTCTACTTCCACTTCCACTTCCGGTCGGTCAAGTCGGTTAAAAATATGATGGTTACTTGTTACAACCCAAACCCAAACTAAGCGACGCTTTATGGGTACCGTACAATGGACGGCAAAATAGGCGGCAATCTGATCTTCATTTGTTTCGAGTTGTAGAGTATTGTTCATACTTCCGTGTATTATTTATTTCCGTCTCGGGACTAAATAAGTCACTTTCACCCCTTGTGTAACAATGACGTATTGATGTATTATCTAGTTGGTGGTCGAGGATGGAGAGTTCCTGGTGCGCGAGTCGGTCGCGTGTCCGGGCCAGTTCGTGCTGACGGGCGCGCGGCGCGGCGCACACAAGCACCTGCTGCTGGTGGACCCCAACGGTGTGGTATGTACATCTCGCCTATACCGCATCCAATGCCTGACCTAGCCTGGCCGAACCAAGGCCAATAAGGGAACATACCCACTCTACGTGACCCATTTTAATCCTTTTTTTACCCCCCTGCCTCCCTAGGCGACTCCCGTATATGCTATGACCCCCCTAGCCCTCTAGTTTTCACGTAGTTATTCCTAAATACGGTTTTCAATCATTATTTGAAAACGCTAAGTATATTTGAATATAGCTCGACAAAGCGCGAGATTTCGCTAGAGGATATTGGTTATTGACTACGTGACATAAACCTTTCTGTCAATCAGTAATTTGGCATATGCAAGAAGATAAAGCATGGTTTAGCAACACAATAGCTAAACAACGTTTATAAGTAAGAGGAAATATATGTAACGTTGGCAGCTTGCTAGAATTAAAAAACTTTATGCAGAGTCAACGCCCACCACTCCAGATACACGCTATGTACAAAATGTTTCTTTTTCTTGTTTCTTGAATGGATGCAGGTTTGCAAAGTGGTACCAACCCACACATATTAATGCCACCTGAAACCAACCTACAATCACTCGCGCTAGGGTCGGTTTTGGTTTAAATCCAAGCAAGTTTTTAAGTGTAGCTATGTATGGGTGTTTTCAGTTTGCGAAACTGCAACCAAATATTGTTGTTTTTTCTAGGTTCGAACAAAAGACAGAGTGTTTGAAAGCGTGCCACACCTTATCAATTACCACTCCACCAATGAGCTCCCTATAGTGTCGACAGACTCAGCGCTACTACTTCGCAAACCCGTGCTGCGTTCTTCCTGAAACTCCACCTGCTAATCGGACCTTAACACGCAATGTATGTAACGCAATATTCTAACTTCCAGCAATAATTTACTATTTTAATTACGACTGACTGTGTAACGTAAGCCCCATTCCTTATAATTAGGACCAGAAAAGTTTCATATCTGAATTATAAGCTTAGATATCGCAAATTTATTCTTTATGAATTTTATAAATGTGGTATAATATGTTACCTTATACATTTAATATTCCATTAGCTAATGTCATCACTATACAATGCAAGTGAGAAATTATTGACTAAAATTTATTTACCAAAGGAATGTCTGGTTAGAATGTGTAGTAAAATATGTGATTTTAGCGTTCCATAAAGCGGAATAGCGACTTTCTCAAATTGTTACATATAAGTTTCTGTGTGTAACACTAGTCTTCACCAAAATGATTATGAGCGTGAAGGCTGCTTACCTTAGTAATAATCGTATATAGTATATATATTTATATATGCCGCACCGAACTGGGCCGTATGTGAGACTGCGTAATATTTAATAATAAAGATTATGGCCACTAGCTGATACGATAAGAATAATAAGGAATCTAAAAATCGATGCAAGTGGTGCGGTTAAATATGCCAAACCTGTAGAACTGCGACACGAGTTTTATTTTTTAAAACTATGTTTAACTTGTTTTGCTATAATAGAAATAAATAACACCATGTCACGTTTATTATTGAATAGCAACATTTTGTAAAAAGCTCTCTTTATCATTATTCAATATTGAATGGATTATATTATGTATAACAATAAAATAATAACAAATAGGTGCTATGATGGCTTACTTAAATAATTTTAATAGAATTAAATTGTATATAGAACATCACATATTAAAGAGAAGTAGATTGTAAGACTGTTACTTTAGACTCGAATCTTTATTACAGTTAAAAATAATTTTAGGATAATTACAATGCTTTAAAAATAGATGTCCCGATTACGGGCACTTTATAGTAAAAACGTCTTAAATCGCGGCTTTATCCGAACGTTGAGATCGTCGCTTCAATATATAGTATACTAGCGACACGCCCCGGTTTTGTCTACTATTTGCAAATTTAATTTGAATGTATTATACATATAAGCCTTCCTCTCGAATCACTCTATCTATTAAAAAAACCGCAACAAAATCCGTTGCGTAGTTTTAAAGATCTAAGCATACATAGGGACATACAGACAGCGGGAAGCGACTTTGTTTTATACTATGTATTGATAAACTATTTTATTTAAGCTAGTGTAATGACAACTGTATTAAAATATTAATGTGATTTAAATAAACTATTTTAAAGATTTTTCGGAACATTTTTTGAAGGTCGTCAAAGTAAACACAAAACCTGGTTCTTAAGTTTATTAAAAATGTAATTTTATATATAAAGAGTAAGGTCATACATGGCAGTGATGTTATTATTACTTAATATATACCAGCGTTACTATCCAATATCCGACCAACCGCTTCCGCATCAACATTCGACCCTTGACACTTCAAAAAGTAATATAGTCAACATTGAAATCTCACTAACACATCAATAAAACTTCAAGAGAAACAACAAACAGCCAAGTGTCAAGAGCGAGTCCTCCGTTACTGCCAACCCTGAGCTTACTTGCCTAGTCCTTCCTAATCGTACGCAAATCCACGAAACATTCCTTTAATTATAATCTAATTTTAATATAGTCCAAATTAATTAAACAAAATTTAACAAGTCATTAATTTATTAATGTCAGATCCCAAATATGTCAATACAAAAAAAAGAGAAATTTTAATGTCAATGATAGAAAAAATGTTGAAATGTCATTACAAAATTTTGTGTAGCAATCCTGCCTTACGAGTACAGCATAACATTCTTTGGGACATCGCAGCACTATTCACCGAACCCTGCTAAAACGCAGGGTCTCCTTCCGTGCAATTATACTTACAACTACTATTCGCTAAAGTGTCTAGAAAATCAAACTAAGGTCACAGTACAATAAAAATAAATAAATATGCCTCTATACAAAAATAACACATTTATATAATGGTGAACACGTGAGCACGAGACCTCGGCGGCGGACCCTACCTGCTCCCTCCCGGCATCCCGGCGACTCCGCCTGCCCGCCGACTACACGCGCCCGAGCTCGCCGCCGACTACTTCAGAGGACACCTACAAACGCGTCGGCCGGACGCGGCCGACCGTCGACTCCCTATACGATAACTCGCACAATTACAAAAGTGATCGAGGAGCGTGTAAACTGTAAAGTTTCCGTATTACAAAATTACATTCTATCACCAAAAATACTCTCGTCGCGCGACAATTTTAAATTCATAGGCGCTCAGTGAAAAACAATTACATTGGTCAAAAATGGCGCTTACGTCGGCGCGTCACGACGCCGCGGGCCGACCGGGCGCCCGCGTCGCCAAACTAAACGAAAACCCGAACTCGCGGCGCGCAGCGGCCGCCGCCAGCAGAGCCTACGGGCCGGCCCCCGGCGCCGCTCAGTCGGGCGTGGGCGGCGGCGGCGGCGCCACGTGCGGCGCGTGCTGCGCGTGCGGCGGCGGCCGGTGCAGCGTGAAGGCGTCGTACACCTGGTGCAGCTCGTCGGCGTGGTGCTCCTCCAGGCACAGGAAGCCCTGCAGCGCGGGGCTGGCGCGGCGCGCGCACGCCAGGCAGTGCACCACGTGGCGGCGCTCGTGCTCGCGCACCAGCAGCGCGTGCCACACCTCGCGCTCGCACACGCCGCAGTAGTGCGAGGCCTCGCCGCGCGCGCGCCCGTGGAAGCGCACGGCCACGCCGCGCGCGCGCACCGCCTGCAGCGTGCCCGCGGCGCCGCGCAGCGTCTGCAGCAGGCACGTGCGCATGGCGCGGTGCAGCCGCGGGTCCGACACGCGGATGTTGCGCGCCAGGTTCCACGTCAGGTGCACCATCGGCACGATCGACTTGAAGTTCTGCACCTTGTTCCACTCGTAGCGCTCGAGCGCCAGCGAGTACTGGCGCGCGGTGAGCGGGCCCACGTTCCACGCGATGTTGTTGCACCAGCCGGTGGCCTGCACCCAGTGCACGCAGCCCGCGTTCACCCACACCAGGTCGCCGGGCCGCTGCGTGAAGCGGTACACGGGCACGCCGTGCGCGCGCAGCTCCTCGGGGTCGGGCCACCACGAGCCGTGCAGGTACGACAGCCCGTGCCGGTCGCACAGCTCGCGCACGCCGCCCCAGTACGCGTCCGGCACGCCGAACCACTCGCAGTCGCCGGGGCCGATGTTGATGTTGATCGAGCAGAAGTTGTTGTTCTCCTGGTGGCCGGGCGTGCGGCTGCCGGGCACCTTCATGTAGAGCTGCACCGTGTTCATGCCGAGGATCACGTGGCCGACGTGGGACAGCATGTTGGCGGCGGAGGCGACGCGCGCGAAGGCGGGCAGCTTCTGCAGCTCGGTGAGCTGCGGGCGCCACTTGCGCTCGTCGGACAGGTCCACGTTGGTGCCGAAGCGCAGCATGCGCGCCGTGCGGCGGCGCTTGGCGGGCGCGCCGGCGGCGGCGCCGTCCGAGTCGGACAGCGCGCCCGCGCCCGCCGCCGCGCCGCCGCGCTCGCGCTCGTCGCGCACGGACTCCTGGAAGGAGCCGGCCTGGTACTGCGCGTACTTGCGCACGGTGGTGTGCGAGCGGTGCGACGCGCACGCCCACACGCGCCGCCGCCCGGAGGGGTCCCAGTTCTCGTCGGCGGACTGCATCAGCTGCGTGCGCACCTCCACCGCGTGGTCGGGCCACGCCTCCACCAGCGTCTTGGTGGAGAACAGGCCCAGGTCGAGCTTGAGGGCGGCGGTGAGGCCGCGCACCACGGCTATGGGGTGTTTGAGGCAGAAGTCCTGCAGCTGCGGCGAGAAGGCGTCGCGCTTGGACTCGACGTACACGAAGGGCGCGGGCGGCGTCAGCTGCTCGGCCGACAGCCGCGGCGGCGGCACGGCCGGCGGCTCGGGGGGCCCGCAGCCGTCGCCCAGCACCGACCACGCCGTCGGCGGACCCGCGTTCTCCCTGACGGTGCACGATTACACGTTACTCGAATGTTCATTAAACAAAATAAATCAATAAATTTACATGTTCTATTTTTTGTTGTCATATTAAATCGATAACATTCCTCGACCCCCGACATTAAATTATAATTTTCATTACAATATTATATATATAAAAATGAATTGTTGTTCGTTAGTCTCGATAAAACTCGAGACCGGCTGGACCGATTTGGCTAATTTTGGTCTTGAATTATTTGTAGAAGTCCAGAAAAGGTTTAAAAGTGAATAAATATGAAAGTCCACGCGGATGAAGTCACGGGCACAGCTAGTAAAATATATAATTATCAAGTCGATAATAGAAATCGATACTCACTTGCAAGCGTCCAGGACTTGTTTGGAGTTCATGCCGATGTGGAAGGTGACGGGCTTGAGCGGGTCCGTCTTGAGCGGCTCCAGCTTAACGACCGGTTGCCTCCCGCCCAGCACCGCCTCGCTACCCACCGGGGCGCTTGCAGTATCTGCTGACAACCACATCAACATTGTGTAAGGGTAACGAAAATACTCTTCATTAAACTCAACTTCAACATAAAATAAAACATAAATATTGCCAGACGAACACACCAACTGTATGGTCCCAAACTAAGCAACGCTTGTACTATGGGTACCGTACAATGAACTGGGGGCGATCCCAGTGACACCCAGACCAGGGCAAATTACGAAAAGGCCATTTCCGAAATTTACCCCGACGGGTATCGAACCCGCCACCACCCGGTGTAGTGAGCCGAGCAGCCTACGCTCGAACCACTGCGCCAAGCGGTCGTCGAAATTTCCTCAATGTCAACATTGAGTAAACTGACTACTGAACTAAATTATTTAGGTTAATAATTTTCAGTTGGCCGTTATTTGCTACTTAAATTCTCCTTGTGATATAAAATTAAATAAGTTTAGACTAACTTGACTTTTTACGCATCTCCTTTATATACATATATACAAATTATATTAAAAAAAATTAAAATTAAGATAAAATAAAATACAAACCTACCCCTAATTAAACAAATCCCGTCCGCGTGGGATGGTGGCAAGAATGCTGGCTGCATTTCCTCGCTGTATTGATAAGCTAATTTTTTGAGCGAGGAAAGAGCCAGCCCTCTTGTCACCTGTGGCGGTAACCAGTCTTGGGGTGATTTTGTTCAATAGCGCTTTAGCACTATGACTCCATGGGCCAAGCGTCTCCACGGCAAACGGCACAAACACATAATTGCTATTTAACAGTGCATATTTGCGCCGCTTGCCGAGGTCCGCCTTCTCAGCCGCAGCTCCCACTGCAGACGCAGATTCCCTGAGATGGGACGGGGCCAGAGTGTCCACACACGTGGCATCCCACACAAGTGGACGACCCCGCTCCCAGGGAACCAGCGTCATGCCATCGGGTCTCTTGCCATCATCCCTAAAAACCCCGGACGGTTCAAGGATCGAAGGGACGCTGATAGTGGCAAGAGCCCTTTTGATGATGTCGTTCAGGGAGCCATGGCGAGAAAACCTGCCTCCGCTTCTTTGGCATGAGAGCCCATGGAGACCAGACTGGTCCACCTCCACTCCACACGGACATTTGTGTCCAGTGCATACAGGAGCCCCTAGGCGAATGCCAACAGCGACTCTAAAACTCTCGTTGTCGAGGAAGGTGCCGAGATTGGATGAAGGAATTGCGTGAAGCCAATGTCCGGACTCCTTTTCGCATAACGCTAATAGCCGTGCGTGGTCACGGTCACTGATTAAATTTTCGAACAGAAATTTTTGGGTAATTTGTACCAATGGCCCGTCCCAAAGTATTTGCAGGTTTAGTTCCTTCCTTCCATCTCCTTTTGAGATTTCTTCAGGGTTTAAAAGATTAAATGTGTAATATAATAAACATGAATGAATGCGAAAGGCTTGCGTGAAGGATAACCTCCCTTGACAGTTGACAATGGAAAACTATTTTTATTTTGTTTGACATAAAGTTTTTAAAGGAAATGAAGGAGGCTAAAAGTCTACTGAATGGGGGAAGGATATAAATGGCGTATATATATGTGTCGGGTAAACCACGGGTAAGCACAATATCTTGTATGTTACGCAGATAAGAAAACTTCCCAGCAACCGTTTACTTTTCCTGTTACAAAGGAACTATGTCATTGCAGAATCCCGTTATTAATTATAGCTCAATTTATACCGTACTAGCTGTGCCCCGCGACTCCGTCCGCGTGGAATGCGCTTTTCTGTTGAAATTTTTCCTGAATTTTCTTTGCTATAAACCTCACGGAGCCCGAGACCTTTCCAACGAATGCAAAACCGTGGAAATCGGTTCGCGCGTTCTGGTGTTATAGCGTCAGGAAGGAAAACCCGACTTATTTTTATATAGTAGATAATCTATCAGGAAATCCGGTGAGTGACGCAACACGAATCTACGTCAAGGCGTAGATAAGGAAAATAAAAATAAAGCTTTTATCGTGAACTCCGCAATGTATTTCATAATTTGGATGGAATAATAACACAAAACATGATTATGTCCCAATTCACTCTCGGTCTTCAATAAGAAATTTATGTTCGTACATTGAGTCAGTTAAACTGGTAATTGGTCTGTTCTTGGCAGAAACTTAACAGCAAAATTATTTTGGAAAGCTGTTACAATTAAACTCAAACTCAAAATTGTTTTTATTCACGTAAGCCAACAAAGCATTTATGAATAGTCAGAATCTACCACCGGTTCGGAATGCTGCTTCCACTGAGAAGATCCGGCAAGAAACTCTTTTCAATTAATTAAAGATGGTGTACATTCTCAGGAACATCATAAAAAAATATGAGCAGGCAACACCATTGTCACTAAATAAGTAATAGTAAATTAAAATCCAATCTCACTCACATTTAGGTATTTAAATAAAATGAGAAAGCTAGTTTAGTGGGGTGTGCATACCTACTCATTACATCAAATTAAGTGTTTACAACTCAAAATAATAATTAATAAAACAGAGGTGGATAATAAGATAATTGCTTTGGTGTGATGCCTTCCATGCTAAATAAATGAATAGAATTTAACGACAATGTTGTTAAGAGGAAAGCGAGTGGACCAATTAAACAAGGGTTCGTTAAACAGTCGATTACCAAGTTATATTTAAGGGTGATTAGTGATACAGGTAGAACAATATTTTTACACAATGACGACCGCTTGGCGCAGAGGTTCGAGCGTAGACCGCTAGGCTCACTGCACATGGTGGTTCCGCGTTCGATTCCCGCCGGACCAAATTTCGGAAATGGCCTTTTCGTAATTTGCCCATGTCTGGGTGTCACTGAGATCGCCCCTAGTCCATTGTATAGTACTCATAGTACCAGTGGCGGATTTACCAGCAGGCCTAGGGCGGCAGATTTTCGGGGCGGCAAATTTGGGGACCGACTTTTTTTTCTTTTTGCTCGTATCTCATAGATATCAAGCGCAAAAAAGATTATTTACTCACGTTTACCATTCGGTACACACATTACATTTTACATTCGTACATTATTGTACAAGTATATTACCCCGCCTTTATTAATCGTACGTGATTGGGCTTTGATTGGCTCAAAAATAAACCCAAAAAATATTTAACGTGCAATTTCAACGATATTTTTGGATTGTAAAAATAATCTAGGACATGACAATTGTAAAAATAGGGCGGCAACAACTTTACAGCCTATACCTTCGAAATGAGTAAATCCGCCACTGCATAGTATAAGCATTGCTTAATTTGTTGTTGACCATACAGTTGGTGTGTCAGTCTGGCGAGATTATTATTAGGTATTATTATACATAATTGTGTAGGCTGGTTATCACTGCAGTGCGGAATGCTGATTTACTGTTAACAGTCCGCGTGAAGCTTCTGCAGCGCTCCGCTGAAGGATGAATCTAGCGTTCTATTGTAAAAGCCTATGTGTACTGGGCCCTATCTCTCATGTACCTACGTAGGTACCTACTATGAACGTATGAGCACCTACTTATAATAAAACGACGTTTTCCTTGTAATTAATCATGGATTAATCATTACTCTTTGTTTGAACGTTCATTGAATATTAATTAATTTCAATAAAGTTTCCAGAAGGAATATTGTTTCGTATTTGACGTGCGGAATTGGAGAATGACGTCATCATAACCCGCCGGCCTGGAATCCTATAAGGCCTGGCGTCCATTGAATTGGTCGAGTCGAACTGAATTGCATTAAATGTTTGCCTATATTTACTACATTTTGTCTATTGATGACCGCTTGGCGCTAGGCTCACAGCACATGGTAGTTGCGGGTTCGATTCCCGCCGGGGCAAATTTCGGAAATGGCCTTTTCGTAATTTGCTGTGGTAGGGGTGCCACTGGGATCTCCCCCAGTCCATTGTACGGTACCCATAGTACAAGCGTTGCTTAGTTTGGGACCATACAGTTGGTGTGTCAGTCTGGCGATATTGAACTGCGCCTATTAGCGAAGCGCCACTATTTAATTTCCATTTTCGATTCGTTTCGACACGTCCATTCTGGACGCCTGGCTTAACAAGAAAAAGGCGGCCACTTACTGTTAACAGGCTCCTTCTTAACCTCGGGCTGCGCATCCGAGAACCTCTTCAGCAAATCTTCGGCGAGCGACTCCGCGCTGTCGCCGCCGGTCGCGTTGCTTTCGCTTTTGGTCACCTGCAAAGACAAACATACTTTATATAAAATATGTAACTAACATGTTATACACACCCTACAGTTATATGAACACCCTAGAGCCTGCCGCCGTATCGTTATGGGGGTAGAAAGTGTACAAACCGCACGTGCCCTCGCCGCCTGCGCAAGTCGGTACTGCGACAGTAGCTGCTGCATCAACGCCTGTAAAAATATAACGCGACTAGTTATACAAACGAAAAACATGCTGTAAACACCCGCTTCTTACATTTTACTGTTAGTCCTCGGTTAAAAGTGCTTTGCCTATTGGTCACTTGTAACGAAGTCAATTTTTTTAAGGTTCAATAGTCCCTACGAGATACCCGTAGATCATTCAGTCAGTCCGTCCGTCCGTCCGCTTGCGGTGTGTCCGTCCGTCAATTCGTCCCGACAATTAAATAGAAAGGTAGTTAATTTAACGATTGGTTTGCAAATTGATTAGTATTTTTTATATTGGACGCGGGCCTTAGTAAATCTATACATGCTGTTAATAAAATAAATTGTAAGTATCTAACTATAAAATATATTAAAAGATAATCAGCAGAGAAAATTCCAACGAGAGGCAACTCAGCAAGATTGAACGCAACAGAAATTTCTTACATACTAAACATTGTTATAATCTTCGAAATAATTTAAAAACAAAATTGGGCTTCGTCTCACTCATCGTACGAAACGCAGCTATAATAGCTACTTCACGTACGAAACGCAGCTATAATAGCTACTTTACGTACTAAACGCAGCTATAATAGCTATTTTACGTACTAAACGCAGCTATAATAGCTATTTTACGTACTAAACGCAGCTATAATAGCTACTTTACGTACGAAACGCAGCTATAATAGCTACTTCACGTACGAAACGCAGCTATAATAGCTATTTTACGTACTAAACGCAGCTATAATAGCTACTTTACGTACTAAACGCAGCTATAATAGCTACTTTACGTACGAAACGCAGCTATAATAGCTATTTTACGCCGATTTTCTACATATGGCTCGGCTCTACCACCGTCATGACCGAAAATCGATCAGAAAGCCGAGGAGTAATCATAACAAGTGTTCTATGTACTTGCTGCTGGGGGGACAGGTTGTGGGAGTTCTTCTGGAGGTACTGCAGCGTCTGCAGCTGGTGGTGCGTGAGCGGCGGCGGCTCGTCGGCGCGCTTGCCGGGGTACGGCGGGGGCGCCGACTTGGGCGCGCGCGACGACATCTCCGCGGAGATCGGCAGGTTCCACGCCTCCTCGATGGACGGCAACTGACGACGCCTGAGCAACAACGTTTTATATACTGCATCTGTCAGACGCTAGCTGTGTAAAAGCCATCAGCCACATATATCCTACTAATATTATAACCGCGAAAGTTTGTAAGTATGGATGTATGTTTGTTACTCTTTCACGCAAAAACTAATGAACGGATTTTGATGAACTTTGGAACACAGATAGTTTATAACATGAATTAACACAAAGAATACTTTACTAAGTCGTCGCAGGCAGAAACTAGTATAATATATAAGTATGTACATACGGTGAATTTTTGATTATCAAATAGTGTAACAATACAGTTTTTTTTTTCTAAAATCAACGGGTTCAATGAATTCTAAACTTAGCTTTGAACCACTTGTCGCTCGGTTAGTCAATCAACCAACGCCTTGAGCGAGGGTTAGGCGAGTTTATGAGGAAGTGATGAACGAGCACAATCCCTCATCGAAACAAGGAGGAAAGGAAAAAAAACCAAGAAGTAGCCGGTGGCAACACTATCATAAAAACGTCAAGAAAGAACTAGTGATGCTACGTACTTCCCAGTAACGGAAGGCATGGGTGCGTGTGCTAAGTGTGCCTTGAGGAAGGCGAGCCGCTGCCGGAGCGCCGCGTGCGAGGCGGTGGCCGCCGCGCCCCCGTTCGTGTAACACGCGAAGGCGTCTCGAGGCATCTGACAGCTCTCATACAGACTCCCCAGGTTCGTCCACGCGGCGGAATGGCCCTTGTCCAGTTGTACGGCGCATATGTACGCTTGGAGCGCGTCCATTGGCTGGTTCTGCTGCTGGTATAGTACACTGTGGAGGATTGGTTAGTCATGGATAAATGATAATCGGTAATAACGGTTTTGTTTTACAGTAAACAAGGTCATGATTCATAAAATAAATCAATTATAAAAATACATAACCGACGACTGTAGTTGACATGATGACTAACACTTTTTAGCATAATTATATACGATAACTAAATTAATTTTTAAATTAGCAATAATATAGACGTTTAATGTTTCGAAAACAGTACCAGCTAGTGTAGTATGACGTCATGTGATAACTGAGTAGTTTTATCAAACTTAGTTAATATAATTGTAGTTATTTAACTTTTTTAATGTCAAAAACGAATTGGTACAAAAATACACTGAAATGGATATTAGTCATCATGCCAATTTCTGAACAGTCAGGGATATTCCAACGAGCTAAATCGATACGGAATACAGATTTTACTAAAATTAAAAAAATACTAGACCCAATTTTTTTTATTCGAAAAAGTAATGAAGATAATAATTTATTCATGTTATGTGATATTTGTTTATAATTTACACTCTAATTTGGAACCCTGTCCTAGCAGGACCTCGACTATGTGACCCCTTCTGACTCGTAGGGTGGATCCGCCCTTGACACAGGCCCCATAAAAATATTAATTACAAAGAAAATAGCTGTAAAAACAGTTGATTGATCTACGTGTACGGATTACGATATTACTGTTAGCCAAGAGCCACGTGCAATTAAATCGGCCAACCGTTGAAACAAGTGACTAATCATTACATCCTGGTGTATAAAAGGAAATTATCCGCTTCGCTTGGAAAACCGGAAAGTGATTGCAACAATGTCGTTCTCAGAGTTAACGGTAAACCTGGTTTAATACGATCTAAAACCGTCTTCCGCTCTCCTTAAGCGAGGGATTTAGATAAGTTCGTGAGTATACTTTAGGCCCGAAAATTTATTACAGTTTAAGCTTAAATTTATACAAGCTCGCCCGTTTGAACAAATGTGGCGCGGAATTAATTCCACAGCCGATGTCGGTGGAAGTCATTAATTACGAGTTCTATTCGTATCCACGTTTTGACTGAGCGTTTGAAGTTTATTTAGAGATGGTGTGCCTAGTAAGGCCTTTCTCCCACGAGGATATTCATAAGCTACGCGACTAAGATCTGATTCAAAGTCCATTGTAGGAGAAAGGTTTTAGACACTCAATATTCTAAAGCATATCATACTGGCGAGTAAGGGAACCATTTTAGGAAATTCGTGTTTGCGTCGACAGGATAACCACATTGCCGTTCACGTATTCGGTTTATCATCACCAGTTTATTCCTATCTACTTCTGAATATAGGCATCTGACTCAACCGATGCCACTGAGGCTCGGTCGGCCAGAGGGGGACTCACATTAGACGGAAAGTTCGGAAGTCCGTGACGGAAACGTCAGCTTCCATTTTAAGCTGACGTTTCCGTCACGGAATCTTTCCAACGAATTCCCAGGTCTTGCAAGCCACTGGATTCGAAGCTTTTGTTTCTTCTATAAACATCAAATTTTCGTAAAAGTTGCCGTACCAAAACCGAACTATTCTATATAATTTCAGGTGGGCTATCATCTCAGAGTTATATCATGTTATACTCACCCAATAGAGCACCACGTGTCGGCGTTGCCTTCAGATTTCTCCACGGAGTTTCTGTATGCTATGAACGCATCGTGGACCTTCCCCTGTGCGGCGAAGCACCTGCCGAGCAGGTATAGCCCTGATCCGGAGTCAGGCTCGGCGGCGACCGCGCGCTGCAGGCACCAGATGGCGGCCCTGGCGCGGGCCGCCGGCTCGCCCAGCGATACGCAACGATGATACAACCATCCTATGGAGAGATACACCATAAGGGTCGGGTGGCGCAATGGTTTGAGCGTAGGCTGCTCGGCTCACTGCACATGCTGGTTGCGGGTCCATTCCTGCTGGTGCAAATTTTAGAAATGGCCTTTTCGTAATGTTACCTTGGTCTGGGTGTCACTGGGATCGCCCCCAGTCCATTGTACGGTACCCATAGTACAAGCGTTGCTTAGTTTTGGACCATACAGTTGGTGTGTCAGTCAGGCGATATTTGTTTATTTAAATTATTGAAATTGGGTTCTAGATCGCTCTTAATCGCTTGGACAGACTCTTCTCTATATATGGATGAAATTTTACTCCAGGTTTTGTTAGATGCATTTGAAATTATGGAGCCTATGCAATGACACTACTGCTATGGATGGAAGGAACGAATTCAGCGCAGTTCTGCAGCGTTCTGAACGCGTATTTGGCAATTGTAAAATTATAACTATATGTAGACAGCTAAATAGCAAGCACTGCAGCCCCAAACAAATTTAACACGCGTCCGCTACGATCCGCCCCAAGTTATCACGCACGTTATTAGGTCAACTGTGGACAACGTGATCCGATAAACATTCAACATTGAACAATCAACACGAAGGGCTTCTTCCCAAATTGCGACTAAAGTTGAAATTTCGAAAGGTCGGCTGTGTTAAAATTTACCATAATTTCATTGTTTGGTGGTTGACATTTACATCGCTTTTCAGGGTATCATAATTTTTCCGACGTCACAGAATACGTATCAACTTTTAAATCATTTGTAACATTCAAAGTTACGTAATTACCCCCATTAATTCATTGTAGGAGGCTTTTATAAATTTATCAAAGGTAGGAGGTGCTTCATAGCTTACGACCTAGTTACCATGAGATAATTGGTCTGTCAAATCATCTTGGTAAAACAGCTGATAGTTTCAGTAAGATCGATGTAGATATAATAAAGACCCAGACTTGTTATAAATAATACATTCTCGAGAGGCGGGGTGCGGGCGCATAGCGGGCGGTCTGCCCCCGGTGTCACCTTCTGAAAGGTGACACCTGAATACTGTTTTATACCTACTTGTTTTGTTACGCACCTGTGAAATTGTCTGATAAAAACCTACGTATACAAGGTGAAACATAAAAGGTTACTTTTTTTTCAAAACTTAACTTTGTAATTCTAAAACTATCAGCTTTGGAGGAAATTTGAAAAACAAAAGGTGTTATAGGAATACAGCTGTTGACAGATTTCGCAAGTCTACAAAAAAACCTTTAGTGCTTCAACTGTCCCACAAAGCCGATAGTTTTAGATTTACAAAGTTAAGTTGCAAAAAAATTAATATACCCTTTTTGTTTCACCTAGTATATTACCCTGCCTGTCATTGAAATCGACAATTGCTCTTAACTGATATCCGTATCTTACCAAGCAGAAATAGAAACTCACCTAACTGTCTGCAGACATCAGCCTTCAGGGTGGAGGAGAGCTGCGGCTCTTTGAGCAGCCGCTCGTACGCGTCGCGCGCAGACTTCCTGAGCCCCCGGGCTTCCAGCAGGTGGGCGGCGTGGAAGCTCAGCTCGAGCCGGGTGAAGGTGGCGTCGTGGTGCGGCGCGAGGCGGGCTCGCTTGAAGTGCACCGCCGCCACAGCCCAGTGCCGACGCGCCTTGAACATCAGCGCCAGCCGCAGGTGCGCGTCCGCCGCGCGGGTGAACCCCGGCGACACATACAGTGCCATTTGCAACGCCTTCGTCGCCCTGCCATTAAAAACGACATCCAACACCCGCAGTAAAAGTCACAAGTTTTATTGCCGACGACGACGCATTGTTCGGTACCCTGACGGACTAGAAACAAAAGATTGCTAGCAATAAAGCCATTCGTTTACATTTTAGAAGCCGTGCACCGTCCATAAAATACTGTTTTCTGCCGGCAAACTAGAAAACAATGTCAAAGTTACAGTCTGAACTTGAATGGCGTACAAGGTCGGACGGACCGTAAATAAATATGGATGTATAAAGACTCTGTACAGTTATCATAACAACTCACTGAGTGCAAGATACGCCGCGGCGAGGGTAAATGCGAATACAATAATGGAGCCTCAAATTTCACTTTTTTGTGCGATAAACCATGAATAGGTCTTTTGAGAAATTTGAACGAACACGGACGAAGCAACAATGCAGTTTTTTTCGGTATCCAACCAGTTTACTTTTTGTACAAAAACGAAAACACCGGTATCACGCGTTGTGACTTGTGGATTTTAACGACGACGTACTTCATTTTGACAAGGCGGGCACTAGCCAGACGGACAGATAGCTATATAATGTATGAATTGGGCAGAGGAATGCGCGTTCAGAAAGTCAAGGTGCGTAAGGTTATGAAACACGGAATTGGACCACAACAGGCGTAAGGTTGAGGAGCGCATCACCGGAGCGTAACGTCACCGATGCGCCCGCGGGGTCGACGACCGTCTGAGGCTTGTTCGTGCAATCGATCGGACGATGCAACACAACCAACGTCTAGACAGCGATCGCGGGCCGAATCCGACGCCTATTCGCCTTTATTTAGATGACCTCCGCTGACATTTGCAAGCCGAAACAAAGGAGCGAGGCAGGTGCCGTCCGGTGTTCACCCCGATGCCGACGACTAAAATTAAATGACGATTACACACACATCCATCAGTCGCGGGCCATAGAGAGCTTTCACCGGCCGCGTCGCCGGCGGCGATGCTCGACATACATAATAATAACGCACTCAACTATGGCTTCTCACATTCATTGTTCCACGGTATGGACTATGATTGCCAGCAGTCATGCAACGTTACTCTGAATACCTTCGCGAGTTACCAACAAAATACGGTGAATTGGAAACTTCCTCGCTTATTATTACGAATAGTTCTAAACTGGCTAATCATAAGGTACATACTTACATCAATGTGATGTAATTTAGAATCAACTCATTACCTAATTACTTCGACCTTCATTAAACACTCATCGCTGGCGATAGGTGGGTGGCGGTGCAACAATTTTATAAATTAACTAGCTGTGCCCGCGACTTCGTCCGCGTGTAATTTAACTTGAACAAACATTTCGGGATTATTCATCCCCTATTTTAACCCCTTGGGGGTAGAATTAATCAAAATCCGTTCTTAGCGGATGCCTACGTCATAAGATCTACCTGCATGCCAAATTTCAGCCCGATCCGTCCAGTGGTTTGGGCTGTGCGTTGATAGATCACTATGTCAGTCAGTCACCTTTCAGTTATATATATTTAGATACCACAGAGTAATGGATACAAACCTATTAGAAATGTGTTAGTGTAGTACAATTTCATAATAACGTTTTACAATGGTCAGTAAGTAAGTACACTAAGTACAATATTATTGACAGATAGGTATAATACAAGCGTGCCCCTGTATTGGTGGCATGATAAAGCATTGGTCGGTGATATCAGCTGCCAGTTTTATGGTTCGCAACTTCACACCCACCACTGATAATGACAACATACGAGCATATACAAATGTCGAGATAACAAACCTACATTATCGATCGACGTATATTTACAGCGTATGAAAAAAACGAATGTTAACTAACAAATAAGTCAATATTTCTATGGGAGATAATAAAATTTCCATTTCATGTTTAGGATTGGTTCACAATGGGCCAAACAAAAAAAAAAAAACTAAAACAATAGGTACTACAACTAGACTGTGCGTTCTCGCGCACTGTGAGACCTCATATAGTAATGTCTATGAATGTCTATAATAAGTACCTACTGAAACAGGCAACGATTTTTCAGATATTCCTTATTACTCCGCTTTTATCCATGTTTATACAAATCAATGTTACAACATGTGGTGCATGGAAGAATAAACACCCTGAATAAACGAATGGATCGATTATAATCCGGTTCCCTACCTGCCCGGGCCCAACCTTGGCCATTATCAGTTCACTCAGGTAAGGGAATTGTATGGAACCCTACTTATACATACTAAATTCTCGGTGCTATTCAAATGCAACTTTTTACCTTGCTCAATGAACGAACATCTGCTTAGATGCGACGATAGAATCGTTTTAGAAATTGTAGACATTATATAACTTTCATACAGTAACAGACGCAGGTAGAAAGCTAGGCTCATCCGGTGACGTAGAGACGGCAGTAAAATTATTCTTGTACGGCTATTAAACGTATCAACCAGGAAATATTAGTGCGGAAAGTGGGCGGCAAATGAGGTGTTTGGCGGCGCATGGAGCATTCGGCGCTCGTACGCGAGGATAGCCTGCATGAGGCAGCTCGCTTGACCCAGTTCTGCACACCCGCGGCGGCTCAAGGACGGCCCGCTATTTATAGAGTTCATTCCTCAGTCGCCGCAGCACACACTACACTTTACATAACCGAAGTAAGCAGCTGGTGACTGTACACGTGATCCAACCACACCATAATAAGCCGAACTTTCCCACGGAGCTATCGAGAGCAGGGACGTAAGCACAATGATAACCTATTAATGCCCGAGATGTTTCGGATATATATGGCACACGTGTTAAGAAACGAGGTCAAAGTCGAAGGGACTCTTACGACATGCTTCTACACCTACATAAGTGTGCTGTTCATTACCGGAAATTGTCAATTAGCAGGCATATACGTTCGCATGCCGAGTTTCGACACTGACAACTGACGTATAATTCATTGATACGAAAATAAGTCAATTTTGAACTCAATTGTCAAAATTGATAGTCCAGGTAGTATCCATAAAGATGCCCCTTTGCTTCTAACTTTAGGGTATATTCAGACGAGCAGCATCTGTTATCAGGATGCAGTTTGTTGGCAGTTATAGCAACTGCACCAGAATCTTACCCAAATTGCAGTTTTACAGTTGGATTGCAGCTCCTTTGAATATACCCTTAAGCATGTTAGAATACATGCTCGAAAGATGAAAATTAAAAGCTAGATGACTCTGGGAGAATGTGTTATCTTTTCATATTATTATTTTCGCAAGGCTACGGTTTTACATAGAGAAGTAAATTTTTAGAAATATTATTTTCGAGAATTAACGAACGTGAGGATTTTAGTTTGTTTTCTTTGAGAGCTAAAGCTATAGCTAAAGGCTTGTCAAGTTAATTATCTCCAAATTAATTGCACTGAATATGTTAATTTTATCATAGATACTAAAGTAATAATAGCTTTAGAAGGTTTAGCGTTGTGCTCGTGGCCATGTAACGCAATCACGCGATGCATTCAACGTTTATGTACCATTCTGCGATTGTACTTATTGCATCGCGGCCTTGGCGCCGCGGCAGCCGAGTGCAACAGTAAATGCAATTGCATACACTTTGTACTGCACAAAGCACGAGTTGCTGTTTCCTTGAACGTACTATCTTGTATCAATTGAAATTGTGATACATTGTTTCTGTTAGTACGCATAGGTACTAAATATGACTTAGTACCTGTATTGTAATACAAATAACTATTTAGTCGTGATTAGACATCAGAATTAGACAGCAAATGTAAAACAAATTTATAGGATGGGACGGAAGAATGGTCCCATGGTCACCCGAAAGCATTCCTTGAAAATAAGCATGAATATTTATTATATCTCTTTGTTTGTTACCAACAAAAGGAATTTTAGTAACCGACACAAGGGTGTTCTATTTTTTCAGGACAAACTTAAAAATTAACCAAAGCTATTGGAACTGCATTGTCAAAGGTTTAATGCCGTTCAGTTATATATAATCGTGGAAGTGTTGTGTTGTACATAATTGATAATGTACGAGGGCTCTTTTATCGCCTGCGTCATGCTAGTTGACCCACTTTCGTCCATTCGATACCACTTATACACGTATAGCTGCCTGCTCAATGATCTCATAAACGCGATATTTCAGATATGTGGCGGCTATTTCAGTGTCGGCACAATTTACAATTCAGAATTGAAATAGAGTGCTCAATGTTAGGGCAATTCATTTCCAATTCTATTTTATTCTAAGGCCGCCATGAATTTGGGTCATCAATGTTTACACCACGGAAGAACGTACCGATCCAGCCAGACAGTATCCAAAATAAAGATAGGGATATAACGAAGATGGTTATGACAATTGTGTTAGTTATCATTATATATAATATAATTTAAGTATCATTTGTAGAAAGGAAACAGAGGAAGAGATGACCGAGAGAGAGTTATTTGCACCAAATAAAGAAGAAGAAGAAATAAATTAACGTTATCTACCAGATTCGCTATAGAGGGATATTCTACAGACAAGATCAAGGCTGACCAACTCAAAAAAAAAGGAATCTTGATTCAAAATACAAGTACATTTTTGTATACAGGTAGACCAACAAAACACATATGAACAGAAATTAGCACCAGTTTGGAATGCCGCTTGCACTGAAATGAGCGGGCAACAAACAAAACCCTTTCAATTGGAAAAAAGTTTGTATACATTTCCAGATATAACAACGCAATGTGAGCAGACACCACCATTGTTAGATTATGTTTATCATCGAGCTAATGAGTAGAACAGAAAACTTGTCGAAACAAAGCTATTTCAAAGCCATAAAGTTTAGATATTGAACAAACAAAATAAGGAAGCACTCAATATAGGCAGGCAATTTATTTTATACCCGAGTGCAGTCTAGGCAGGCAGATGGAGGCCAGCCTTACGGTACTTGCGAGCCGGCGGTTATAATATTGCATTATGTTTGCAATTTATATTCTAGCGAGTCTTCGTGAGGACTGCAGATTCATCGCAACTGCCATGGGAATCGTGTTTATCACGATACATAGGAATTACATTATTATGTATATTTGCGGACTTAATATCCGCCCGACCAATATAATTTTTATTTCAATGCTGTTAACGTAGATAATAATCCGACACGACGATTACGTAGGGACCAGGGTAATGGAGTCTGGATGTCCGTAGAAGGTACGACGGTAAGGTTAGTAGGAAAGAGAAACATATAATGAGACACACATAATTTACAGCCTCCGATGGACTTCAAGAGCGATAATTCTCACTAATTGACGCAAATGAAGAGCATCCTATGTACTACTTACATAGTTGATAACTTGCACACGTTTTCAAACAAACAGACGCGTACGCACGCGGAAATGATGTTTCCGCATTCGTTATCGACCACGACAGCTGCACGATGCAGTTCTACTTACTACGCCTGCACCGAACAAGGAGTGCATCGCGCATGACATTACGATAGGGCTCGCTCGCAGATGTGTGTAGCAACAAACCCTAACACGGGAGTGTGACTAAGGATGAGATAGAAAACCAAATATGGCAAAAGAGTACTTATACAAACAAAACGCGTAACTAAGGTCTATAAATCGATTTGAAGTCGAAGAGCGATCTTGGAAATGTCATTTTTATGTCAGACCAATACAAAATTACATGTCGAAAGCGTGATCGGCTCCATTTTGGTTTTCCAAAGTGTACGGTCACATTTTTGTATTGTCTTGTTATTAAATGTGGTTGTATTGCCATTTGTTACTTGACACTGGCGAAATACCTATTGGTACCTATGGGTGGGCCATATTTTTAAAGAAAGAAGAAAAAAGCGTAATCACCACAGGTAATCACGATCACTGTCAGACCGGAATACGATTTATTCATAAATCGTAAAATTTGAGATACAAGGACACATTCTAAGCTATTTAGTGTATCGTGAACACAGAAAATTAGTCCTGCCAGCATGACGCTCCCAAAAACACATGGTGTTGTTTTTTTAATACATCCGGACAAGAATGTAGTCGCAACCCTAGTTGCAGGACATCCATAAAATCAGATGCGCTCGCGCTCCGCGATATTATGAGACTGCATCATCGAACAGGTTCGCCTTGCGAGCTCATTGTTTTATTTACACGTATTGTATATATTACATTCATTGTAGGTATTACAGATAATGACACGTCAGCTGTGTTTACAGAGCTTGCCAATTATCATAAGAATAACTATGTAAGTAAACCCAGTTCATATTTTATTGTGTTAATTAAACGCGCTGTAAAATTCAGCGTATTTGTGCTAATTAACAGAAACGACATCGACGCTGCCACTCAACAACTGTAGAAACATTTCAAAACTTAAATTCGGATGAGCACATAAAACTGTGCACTGCGAGCTTCCCCCAACATAAAAGAACTGAACATTCTGCGCTATTATTACATTGAAAGGACGGAGTGCCCTTGATAACAACCCCACGATTCACAGTACACAAGTGTTCTAACAAGTACAATATACTTATTTACATGCAGGAGAATTAAAAAACGTGCCCCATCCCTAACATTGCGATTTAGAAGGGTTGAACCCTATGAGAACTAAATTTTATGGTTTATCGTTGACGTCATAGATTTTATTTGTCGGACAAAAGCGAGGGCAGTAGCACGATACGTGCGACTCGGCATCGGCGGATCACGCACAATGCACATTGCACCGGGGCCCCGGCCGTCCGCACTATAGGAGCCGCGAGGCACAGGGCACGCTAGCTATCGTTCAATAGTGATGTAACCAATCTTGCAAGTTCCAAGCTCCCTTTTTGCGGTCACCGGTCGCTTTCTAATGCCCATTGTGCGTACATACAAGTGAGTGCGAGAATGTAAGTACGGATCGACATCCGTGAGAACAGGTCGGCTCCTCGCTAATTATGCGTGCTCGGATGTACTTATGCGAGCGCTGCGTGCGAGTCTAAGCACATTTCAGTGTCGTACAGCCCTGGTTTAGCAGCCAACTGGACGATATCACGACTACTGAACGTATTCACTATGAATGAACAGTTGTCAGAATAATTTGGGTATGTAGGTCTTACGTACGAAAACTTATTACGATTTACTATCAAAGAGATAAGAGATATGGTACTAGGCAACTGTCATCGTTGGGTACACTCGTGCCGGTGTTATCAAGCCCAATTCGCAATAATTATCACAAGATGCGAAGTGTGAATTACGTATTATCGTAATTTACGTAACATTCGTTAGTTCACGAGTTACCACTTACTACCTTATACGTGATCTGAATGCTTAGCGACAATAGTTTACTCGGAAAAGCCGTACTGTTGTGAATTACCAAGAAGTTTTTATTACAGGAGGTACAAAACGTCTTTAGAATATTTTTTCCGATAACATCTAGTTCAAATAACTAGATAAACCAATGTGTAACGTTATCGGCATAGCCGGAGGTTAATGGGCACAAGTCGTAAGACCGAGGCGCGGCGGCATCGTATGGCGATTACCTACTGCAAGTATATAAAAAAATTCCAATGTTTAGTGAAATTTAACAGGGTCGAACTAATTTTAAATATTTTTTTGTTATATCACGCATGTCCATATTAGTCAGTAGTGGTGGTGTAAACAAAAAGCGAGCTTACAATGCTTACTCACCGGCGGCCTTGCGCGGCGCGACGTCACGCCGCGCTCGCCGCCCCACCGCGCCGTGACGTCGTGTGACGTATGGTTTTTTTCGCGGAAATTCCGCAGCGGACATCGCTCGCGGATAGAGACCGCGAATTGGCCGCCGCCCGGCGCGCTAGCAACAACCGCTTGCCAATGTTAAATAATCGCTATGTAGCTCACTGTGACGTGAGAACAAAAATATTGAGCTAATTTTGTGGGCTTATTCGTTTGCGTATTTCGAGAAAATAAACGGATGGTTGGCAATTAGGTATGTATTTTAATAAAATTGTACGTGAGAATGAAAATTAACAACGAATATTAATTAATACTAAATTTATAAGTAGTAGGAAATATTTACAACCTGGCAATATTGCTTTTCAAAGTCAGAAATTAGAATGATTGTATTCCTTCCTAGGTTAACTTCCAAAATAAAATCCTTTCTCTATCCATCCATAAAACCACCATAACCTATCAGTACCTAATAAAGTTATTGTAATAACTCTAAATTGAAAATTTTAAAACCCCCGATGCGATGACCTGTTCATCAAATGTATAATTTACCTAGTTCTTCCAAATAATGATGTTAGCGCGATTTGCGTAGCTCCCGTAGCTCAGTATCCATAGCTCATCTCGCAAATTCATCTGGTACAACTAGTTTCGATGCCAGATTATGAAAGCACCATTAAATCATTTGTTTTGGCTTCCTCATTTATAATCTAAGATGTACAATAATCAACAGAAAATCTGTGTAAAAGTATGAGACATTATTTTGTTATGACATTATAATAATTGACATTAGAATAGACAACGAATCTAAATATTGATGTCACGGAGGTTTTATTCCTAGTAAAATATTATCAATTATTATTCAATTTGATGTAATAACTCTGGTTGAGGTAGACGGGAGCAGCCTAGGGGAAGAATTTTCAATAACGCTAAAATTATTTTAAATTAGATTAGTTTTTTTATATTCTTTGTCAATGGCGGAGCAGCGCCCTCTAGAATTATTATAGCGTAATATTCCATGACCATTAACAGAACAAACAAAATGTAACGCATGCGCGTATCCATCATTTGAAACGTGACTTATGGAACGTCTTTAGTTCATACACAAATCTCAATAAAATTGATAAAATATTCATTTTTTTCAAAATCAGGGAAACTTTTCAAATTTATAATATTGTAAAAAGCCAGTTCAGACTATTACGATCATTTAAAAATATAATAAATCTAAATCCAATCATCTCAAATTTCGAATGGATTCGAGCCGAGGGAATTGGTTTTGGCCGTGAATGTGGCTTTTTAACCTACAAAAGCGCTGATGATCTTCAAACGGCTGAACCGATTTTCATGACACATAGCTAAGAACACTCTCGATCAGAATACCTATCTAACAAAAGAAACAAAATTGAAATCGGTTCATCAGCTTGGGCGCTACGTTGCCACAGACAGACACACAGATCCACAGATACACAGATACACAGATACACAGACACACAGATACACAGATACACATGTTAAACTTATAACACCCCTCGTTTTTCGTCGGGGGTTAAAAACAGCATCAAATATAGTTTTAAATCTTCGGAATTTCAAAATTCACATTTTGCGAGTGAGCTACGGGAGTGGCTTCTATTTGCACATGTTTGCACCACAAAAACTCTAGCGAGCGCAAAAACTAGGGCAAGCTGCTTGACACAGTCATAGCGAGCCCTGCGAGTGGGTGGTTGCCCTGCCTGTGGGCGGGTTACTTGTACCTACTTACGTAACTCACTCAAACAAAGCCGAAGGGCGCCCGCTTGCCACATAGCCTTTCGCAACGCACGCCCTAGGTAAGTGTTACGCTAACGTTTTAACATTACACATTATGAAGTTGTGAGAAATGAACTCGGTCCATTATTTTGGTAAGCCCTCATCGTATTGTAGGAAATGAATGTTTGAAGCGGCGGGGTCATTGACAGGGCGGAGGCGGGTGGCGTGGATGCGGCGAGTGCACCGAGCGAGTTCCGGTGCACTACGCAGCAGGTATAAATAGCGATCCGTTAGTGTCGACGACCGCGCGCAGTCACCACTACGTTCACCCTGCTCTTAACTCCAGCCGTGACCTAGATTAAAAAATATAGGTAAGCTAATGATTATTATGTCATAGAAATAGGGCAACTCGCCTGAATTAAAAAGTCAGAACCGGCCCGCAGGGGAGCGGAGGGTTGGGTGTCGAGGCACCGAAAAGCGGTAGAGCCGAGATAGGGGTTGGGGGAAGGGGGCGAGCTAATAATGCATAAGCTTCTCGGGGACTCGATAAGGCCGCTCTGCGTACTCGGTGCGCGCGCGGCCCCTCGCTTGCGCGTCCCTCCCTTTGCGTGAAAGGAAAGGGCCGTGCGTACTGCGTACGTGACGCGACGCAGGGTGCGGGGCGGAGAGCGGGGAGGTGGCACCCCGCCCGCGCATCTTTACCAGGGCTTAGGTGCACTCTCAGCCTAGGGTCGGAGACCGCGGCCTCCGCTGCGCACTCGGTACTCGTCCCTCCTGTCGCGAGCTAATTTACATACACGAAATAAAACACGAGTACCGCTATGTTCTTGGGCAGTAACTTCACATAACTATATTAGATAGCATGCATGAGAAACGCTGTCCAATTCCGGTTTCCCCGCTATTCTGTTTCTATGCGGCATTCCACGAGCCTCGCGCGGCTGGTCTCAAGTCATATAAATAATAGCAGTAATTGTGACGTAATCATTTTCATTTAAGTACTTGCTTTCGATGATTTTGTATTCTTCTCGTAAGTACAAATGTATACGGGTAAGTACTAAAGTTTGGCTCTTAGCCAATACACTGAGTTACCACACAAGCAAGCCTAATGAAAGACCCTATCATACCAAACAAACTTATTTCCGTAGAATGATGTGTACGAAAGTAACTGAGTAATATAACTAAAAATAAAAACAAAGAAGAAGCAGGCAATAGGTACGTAGCTGTTGAGACATTGAATTGATAAAAATAAATAATGGAGCGATACCGCAGAAGTGGCACGCACAACAACACGTTCCCTGAGGGTCTTCTGTTATTATGTTTTATTTATTATCCATATATTATTTTTAGCTTCTTTTCAATTTGTAAAAGATAGAAGATCAAACCTAAAACTGAATTAGCAGTAAATGTGAAATAAGCCAACCAATTTTAGAAGTATTCATGCGAGTTGCAACGTCGCTTCGCTCAACTGACCCTAATCAAACTTCCTACTGGCAAAACCTATGTACCGCATGCATTCGGAATGGACAACGATTCATTTTCATTGCAAAGTTGAGATATTCTAAGAGAAATCTCGAATACGTAGCTACGCGACAGTCGCAACTGCCGGTAATAGTGAAATTAACTACCGAACGCAATCACCTACCGCGCGAAGTGGCGAATAAGCAAACGCCGGGAAATTTTATCGCTTTCTACGTGCAGCAATGTTTATTTACTACGGAACGCGTAGTACAACGCATAACAATATTATCAATGCAACAGCACCGAGCCTGAAGCAACGCGCATTCAACTATTCACCCAATTTAAACTTGAGATGTAAAAAAATACTTCTTCGAGTTTCTAATTAACACCAAGTTAAGGTTTCAATTCAGTCATGTTTTTTGCCACGCAAATAATAAAAGGAATCATTTTCAAAAGACTACAAGCAAATGAATTGCCATGATACATTGTGGAATAACGAAGAGTATTAAAGTAAAGGGCACGTGCACTCCTTAGTAGAAACAATATAATAGCAGAAGCAGCTGCTGATGTCACGACAGGTGTTGCAGCAGCCGGCGGGCACCTGCCCCGGGCACGCGCCACCTCAAGCTGCTCTAACAATTACACACCATTCATTACATCAGAAACGATAATAAACTGCCTGACATTACCTAGCCTAGCCGCATACCTGCCCGGTGCTACCTAGCAGCTGACTGGCAAATGTCGAAACTGTTATATTATGTAACGAATAATAAAATCGAATGAAAACGATTCCATAAAAGCCGAGCAACTTAAAACAAAGACCAACTGTGTCGACAATTTGATATGCACATATCTGAACGTCGGATTACTGGAACGTTCTTAATATCTACATGATTATAAATATTAAAACCTCTTCATCCAAACAATACTACATTTATTATAAGTTCAATAGTGAATCGTATTATAAGTTCGTATTATAACTTAGGGGAGGAAAGGAAGTGCTGGTAAGAAATAAAGCCTATTTAGCTGCTATTGAGAACAGAAGAGGCGGATCATAGACTTTTGATACGACGAGACATACTGATGAACATAAGAAAAGGGAAGATAAAGTAAATATAAAAGAGGAAGATCCAAAAGAAGTTAATTCTAAACACCTAGTTAAAGGATACAATATATTTAGAACCCTCTGTTACCAACGACACAACATACATTAAGGAGCTACCGAAAAGAGGAATGCCACGTTCCTTAATTCAGAGACAAAGAAACTAAGGGAAAAAGCTGTTCTAAAATACGCTGTATTCAACAAAATATTGTGGGTAAACCCGTGTCGTGGTCCGCAACACAATCAATTCATTCCGCGACGTTGAATTTCGCCGGAGCCAAATCATTGTCAATAGAAACAGCAATTTCCGGCACGGATTGGCAAAAAAGGAGCGAGCACCCATATCGACGAACAAGTTTGCGAAACGGGCCTAGCGAGTCTAGTCTAGTCATTGGAGGAGTCCAGAGTGGAATACCGTTACTGGAAGCGGCCAGCGGCGTTGCGTAGATAATGCGCGAACCGGTCCGCGACCGATTGCCAATATGATTCGTGATATCTATTACGATACCGCTGATGAATGAGATAAAAACATAGTACCTAACTAGATAACAACGATATGTATGACGATGGTATCAAGGTAACGAAGTAGATTATGTCTATCAAGTTGTAGTATTTCACGCGTAGGTACGTTACGCAAAATCGTATGATTCTGGAGTTTACGTAATAGGAATTTAGTGTTGGGTAGAGAATAAGTAAATAGGAGAAGGCAAATGTCATCACTGGAAAGCTTTCGATCCAAGCACAGCATTATACAAATTTATTCAGTTTTCGGCGAGTCACCGATCAGCCCGTATTAATAAATCGATCTCAAGCCTGAGAGCAAGTCTTGAGATTGATTTTAATGTGAAATTTTGCACTGGTATGACATAAGAATATCATTTCCAAGATCGCTTTCAGACTTGAGATCGTATTATTAAATACCGGCCTAATTCTTGCAATTTTGTCGTGTGTGATGTTTGCAAAGGAAATCTTGTAATTACCCCCTTGAGGAACAAGCGTCACAGCAATCTCTGGGCGTGGAAGTTGATAAGAGGCTACTCAATAGTACGTTTTTAAACTCATTATTCGCGAATAGTGTCGCACTACACTACCGGTCCATTGACCAATGACGTAAGACAAAAGTGCGCGAATTCCACCTGTTAAGGCTATCGAGCAAACGGATTTGACTCATGACTCACAATTTCTGCATTAACATAATATGATTTAACAAAACGACTGATGGATTACTCATCCCGTGAATCTTCACGACGACATTTAGGCTCATTGGGTAAGTAGAACGCTGATAATGGAGTACAAATTCAAACATTGACTGTTTTTGGGCTAATTATGAATGAATCTCAAAACACCCGAATACATAACGTTTTGTAAGACTGCGCGATAGGTAATTCTGTACAAGAAAGGAATTCTATGTTATGGTAACGTCGGGTGGAATTATGCATACAATAAAGTTGGCAATAGCTGGGTGGCGTAGGGAGGCGAGGAGAGGCAGAATGGCATCGCGTGCTGCGCGTTGCGGCTACACTCCATCGACCTACATTTTATGCGGCAGCACACTCATTATTTACTAGCCTTAACCAGCACGCACTGCCCACCCTTATGATTTAATTTACCCTCCACGTTTCTCTCGGTAATTCACTACCACTCGCTTCGATGAATGGGGGTGTAGCGTCTCAATCGGCTACCTGCGAAAACATCATACAAAAAACACGCAAAAACCTCGCAAACGAACAAAAACACGACCTCTCGACGGGGTCCAGGTTCGGAGCCGTCGACGTCGGTGTCTGCATTTCGGAAACAAAACACAATAGAAAGAGTCGCGTGCGAACGCGACACAGGGATACGGGCGGCAGGCCGAGAGAGAGAGCCGGCACGAGGGCCGACGTAAACAAACCACGAGCGGGAGCTTCGACCGCACTCACCATTTCGGGGATCTTCGGATCCGCGGCGGTACGGTGCGGCCGCTGCGGCCCACGTAGTGAAGAGCGGAGACGTCGTCGGGGAGAGAAACAGCACAAGCACACGGTCACACAGGATGGTCCAGCGCACGCATACGGCACAAACGAAAACGATACGTCCCGTCCTACACTACGGTCACGGCCCGCGCCGATGCAGTTTACGTCACCGCATCCCGCTCCCGACTGGCGGACTGGCGGTGCGCGGCGCGAGCGAGCGACGACCTCGCGCTGCAGCGTGCACCGTCCCGCGCCCCGCGTCCCGCGCCGCGCGCCGCCGCGCCGCCGCCGCGCCGCCGCACCGCACCGCACCGCGCCGCGCCGCGCGCCGGCCCTAGCCCGCTCCCCTCGCACCGTGTTCGTCCTACGTCCGGTGAATCACGAATCACGCACGATGTCGACATGACGGGCCACGGCCGCCTCGCGATGCTTTCGGTTCGACAGAAATTATTATTGTGGATGGAATAGATAAATAGACATCCCCGGTGCGAGACGTCCGTCCGGTAAGTATGTGACAAAACGAAACAGGAAAGCTCGTTAACAGTCCTATTTACATAACTCGCACGACATTACTTTTTTATATCTTTTCGACGGAACGACAGCTTTGATTTCATTAGTGTAGTACACATGGACGTATTATGTTTGTATTTATATTTATAAAGGTTTTTAATGGCTTTGGTAAATTCTGCTGCAATGCAAAATGTTATAAAACATTTTCTAATTACTTACAAAGTTTTACAACAATAAGTTAGTAATTATTATTATTTTAAATCAGGTAATTTAAGGTAGGTATTGAAGAGATATTCACCATCCTCTATTTTAGATCATCTTGTAGGTATATTATAGGATTGGTATCCCTTTACCAACCACCCTGTATTTCACAGGATTGTTATCTTTTACAGACCACTCTGTATAGCGAAGGGTTGGTATTATGTGCAGTAAGCTTAAACAGCTGAAAGCATAAGCTCAAACTTAACCATATAACTATTATATCATAGCCGAAAGCTGTTAATCCAGCAAAACCTATTGTCAAAAATTACAAATCAAATCAAAATTTGACGCGACCAAACTATATCTGCCTTGATCATCCACTACGACCATGACAAGGCCGGCGATACAAATTAGTTTGGTGCAGTTTTGAGTTTGAATTTTGAACCTACAGAATTAGAAACAGTATGGAAATCCTACTAATATTATAAATGTGAAAGTTTGTGAGTGTGGATGTATGTTTGTTACTCCTTCACGCAAAAACTGCTGAACGGATTTGGATGAAATTTGGAACACAGATAGTTTATAACCGGGATTAACATATAGGATACTTTTATCCCGATAATCCCGAAATTTTTGTTACGTTAAATACTACGCGGACGAAGTCGGGGGGCACAGCTAGTTATAAATATAGAAACAAAGTGAAAATTGCCTGCCCTTAACTCTTAAAGGTAATAGATCAGAGATCATGTACTAAAATTGTACTGATTGGGCGTTTTCACATTGGACGATAATAATATCGGACCGACACCGGTACAATGTCGGGCAAATATCGGTGACTGACGACCATAGACTAGAAAACCTGTTACAGTGAACGTTTGTTACAAGTATATTAATCAATTGGTTACTGCTCTAAACGGTCGGTTAATGTGTTGAACACGGGCCTTCGTGTCGCCATGTCGGCGACGAAAACGTTACAGTGTGGAAAGCGTTTAGTATAATATCTATGAAACTATCCGTCGGACGATATCGGATTGGTGTCGTTCTCAGGCAATGTGAAATACCCATCATAGCTATACTAACGCTTAATAATTTTACTATTTTCTCATCCAATGAATTATTAGCAAATATTTTTTGTGAAACAATGTAACAATATGATTTGATTTATGAATTTTCTTCATTATTTATTTGATCGCCTTTTAGGGCCTGTGCATACCACTTTTTTTAAACGCGCCGTCGACGCGCGTTTATTTTGATACAGACGCAATAGGCACGCGAGACAGACGCAGCCTGTAGACCTTTGTAGGATAAAAGAGCGCCGTCGACGCGCGTTTTATAAACGTGGTGTGCACAGGCCTTTAAAAAATAATGAAGCCCTTTTTCATTTGAATTTATTTATTTCAGGTAACTAAGATACCGAAAAATTCAAATAATAATTAATAGAATTAAAAAGCCCCTTATTTCCACTCATGGGCATGAGTGCCCCTCAATACGAAGGAGAATCAGGCCATAATTCACCATGCTGGCCCAGTGGGGGTTGATTGATTGTTTAAGGCTTATTTTCATTAGTTTAAATAATTAAGAGCAGTTTCCAATCCAATTTTGATAGCTTCAAGAGTAAAGGGCCTAACCTGACCAGACTGTGAGAGATGGAGTTGCAATATAGAAAAGTACAGATAGTTGATATTGGTCCTATTTCTGGTGGCAAAAATGAAATGAACTGATAAGTACCAATTCTGTTATGACATATTGTATTTTTTTTACAAAAATAGTATTTAAATAAAAAAGATATTTGCTATTATAGTTCGCAAAAACTGCTTAATTGTGACTCCATACTGCGAATCTGTTTTTGATGCTTTAATTAACTGTATATGTACTAATTAATTGAAAAATATTAAGAAAATTATTTCACTGGTAGTAATCTAATACTGGTACAGTATTAACTGTTAGTATTCATACTTTATAGTATAATTGGATTTAGTTTTACAGAATTGAACCTACTACTGCTGCAGATCAAAACCAACCATAATAAAACTGATTTAAGGTTGGTTTCAGTTTGAAAAACTACAACAAATCATGCAATAAAAAAAAAACATCATCCCCATTAAATCAGATCAGATGTTCTTAAATCATGCATACTCACCATTCAAAAGCGTTGTAGTGGTAATAGCAGAGGCCCAATCCGTATGAGAATAAGGGGTCCTTCCAATTATCAGGTTCTAGTGCATAGAACTTTTGATATGCCGACATTGCTGAAACAAAAATAATTTGTTTAATCTCATTTGCAGAAAATAGTGATAAATATTTATTTATGGTATGGTGTGTGTGGTTCACCACTTATTTCAGTGGTGAACCACATGCAGATTCTAACCATAGCTTGCACAGATTTTGTGATTTCATCTATATGTCGCCGCCAACTAGTTTAATTCGCCGTTCAATTAACAGCCTAGGTACTTAACTAAACGGCGCCGTTCAACTAGTGGCCTGAATGATATTCAGCCATTTGATCAAACAGCTAGGCAAATGACTTGGATCGATGACGTTTAACTACTTGCCTAGCCGTTTAATTACCTGCCTAGCCTGTTCATTTCAATTTAGTTCTACTTTCTGCCACCTAGCGCCGAAACTCACTAAACGGTCAATATCTCTATATTCTATATTCTCTTTGGTCAATATGGCGTCGGAAAAAAACAACTTTGATGGAATAATTTTATTAGGTACTTAGGTTTTTTACGATTTTTTTTAGATCCACCGAATCTATTTGCCGGGTGGGGTTTCTGTGGGGTCATAAAAAAAATAACCCTAACCTAAACCCATCCAGGTCGTTCTGCTTGGGTAGTATTTTGAAAAAGTTTTGTAGTACTTGAATGTCACCCAGTTGCCTAAGCATTAGCCAGCCAGTTTATTAAATGTGGTAATAGACGATACGGCTGAATATCATTCAGGCCGTTAGTTGAACGGCGCTGTTTAGTTAAGTGCCTAGGCTGTTAATTGAACGGCGAATTAAGCTATTTGGCGGCGACATATACGTACAAATAAATAAAAATGGAGTGTCTGTTTGTAATATCAAAATAACACCTTTTCACTAAATGCATATGAAAGTACATACGACACCTATAACAAAAACGCGATTTAAAAATTTTTCGTCTGTCTGTCTATCTGTCTGTCTACACAGACAGACAGACAGATAGACAGACAGAACAAACACACGTTTGTTCCGGGTAATCTCCGAAACGGCTGGACCGATTTTGACGGGACTTCCACTGGTAGATAGAATTTAAAAAATGGGTCCTTTGCGCGGCTCAGAACGCGGGAGCGGGCTTTTTTGTTAAGTTAAATTCCACGCGGACGAAGTCGCGAGCTCAGCTAGTGTCCAAATATAATTTCTTACTAAAATTATCAGTTACCAAATTGTGAAGGAAATCAATGTGAGAAAACCTGCTGATGTATTCTATTTCACTGCTGGTAATCTAATCGTCCACCAATTACTGATAGGGAAATAAATAATAATAATTTTAGCCCTTTTGACGTCCCACTCCTGGGCACGGGCCTCCCCTCAACACGAGGGGGATTCAGGCCATAATCCACCACGCTGGCCCAGTGCGGGTTGGCGGATTTCACATGTCTTTCGAAAATTGGTTAAATCTTCTAAGATATGTAAGCAAGTGATAATCATATATAAATTATGATTCGCACATAGATTTCGAAAAATCCAGAGGTTCGAGCCAGGGTTTGAACCCGAGACCTGGTAGCCCGCAAGCCGCGTGCTTAACCAATCGGCTATCACTGCTTGATAGGGAAATAATTACCAAAATAACTATTAAATTTGGCGAAAAAAATTAATGTTGCTGCATCAATTTCTGATGTTGATCAAAATTAATTAAAATACCCCTGCTGTGCACCTTTTGCACATCTTTTCATTTGATCAGTTTCAAAGTTTAATAAGCTATCGTCATGTCAAGTCTGAATATCATTAAAAGTCATTCAGTAGTTCAAGTTGCCACACTATGCATGTTGAGAAATATTTTAAACTATGCATGTTGAGAAATATTTTAAAATCTGTGTTTATTACCCATATATTAAACTAGCTGAGCCCGCGACTTCGCCCGCGTGGAATTTAACTTAACAATAAAGCCCGGTCCCACGTTCTGAGCCCGCGCGACAGGACCCATTTTTTAATTTTGTTTTTCTAAAATAAAAGTAGCCCCAGTTACTGCTTATAACATCAGCTATCTAACAGTGAAAGTCCCGTCAAAATCGGTCCAGCCGTTTCGGAGATACTCTTTGATTTCAAGTGTTTTTATTTTTTTACGCGGAACCCTAATTGTTTTTCTAAAATTAAAGTAGCCTAAGTTACCCGCTATAAGATCAGCTATCTGCCAGTGAAAGTCCCGTCGAAATCGGTCCAGCCGTTTCGGAGATTACCCGGAACAAACACACAGACAGACAGACAGACAGACAGACAGACAGACAGACAGACAGACAGACAGACAAAATTTTTTTAATTCGCGTTTTTGTTATTAGTATCGTATGTACTTTCATATACATTTAGTGAAAAGGTGTTATTTTAATATTACAAACAGACACTCCAATTTTATTTATTTGTATAGACTAGCTATGCCCGCGACTTCGTCCGCGTGTAATTTAGCTTAACAAAATTTTCGGGATTATTCATCCCCTATTTTATCCCCTTGGGGGTAGAATTAATCAAAATCCTTCCGTAGCGGATGCCTACGTCATAACATCTACCTGCATGCCAAATTTCAGCCTGATCCGTCCAGTGGTTTGGGCTGTGCGTTGATAGATCACTATGTCAGTCAGTCACCTTTGAGGTATATATATTTAGATTAGGTCACTACAGTTATGTACGCACACAGACAGATTACCTTTAGCATAATCTTCTAGCAGAAGATGGAAGTGTCCTAATTTGCAGTATGTCTTCGGATCAATGCTTAGATCTCGCCGCACTCCTGGTGAAGAAGCTCTATCCTCTTCCTGGAAATAGAAAACATCATATTTTCAGTTTTTTTTTCAGCCTTGTTGAAATAAAAAGAAAGTCATACATGAATAACCAACTGTATGGCTCAAACTAAACATGCTTGTCCTATGGAGTATCCTGTACAATGGACAGGGGGTAATCACAGTGACACCCAGACCACAACAAATTACGAAGCCTATTTCCGAAATTTAACCCAATCAAAATAAAACCCGCAATCACCCAATGCAGTGAGCAGAGCGGCCTATGCTGGAATCACTATGTCAAGTAAATAAATGAATAATTTAGCACTTTTGACATCCCACTCCTGGGTACAGGCTTCCCTACACAATGAGGGGGAATCAAGCCATAATCCACCACACTGGGTGTGTGGAGTGGTGGCCAACCGCCAACCTATGCTTAGTGTGGGTAGGCAGAATTCTATGACACCCAGGTTTCCTCCCAATGTTTTCCTTCACCATAAGCAAGTGATAATCATAGAGAAATTATGATTCCCACATAGATTTAGAAAAGCCCAGAGGTGTGAGCTGGGGTCCAGGACCTGGTGCCCGCAACGCACGCATGCTTAACCAATCGTCTATCATTGCTCAAGTGTCCATCATAAATGTTAATAGACCTACCTTGATTTGAACCAGCATTCCCTCAAGATACTTGACTGCCTTGAGGACAAGCGCACGAGACCTGCCATGTTCACTGCCACGAAGCTTCAAGAAACCAAATTGTCGACTGAAATAATACAACAAAACTGGTATAATACTTTTTTCACTTCATTACAAGTTCCTACTACTAGTACTACCTATGGATACAAATAGAATACAAGTAATAGCAAAGAATACAAACGAAATATTCAGAAAAGGAACATGAATGGGTCAGGTAGCCAGTCAATACAAAGCAGATATACATACCACAATAAAGACAATGAAGCGACACACATCAATGAAAGACATCGCAACTTCATATTTAGAAGATAGGACCTATGTATACCAAAAAAAGTCATGGAAAAGCCGAAACAAGTTTTTTGAGAATAATAATGTGTACCTGTCAAGTTCCGAAAGAACTGTTAACTCTTGAGGGGTTAGATGCAAGTCTTCTTTTTCATCCATTTTATAAATTGTATGACACAGTAGCTAACTATATAAATTCAGGGATTTTAACACATTTTCACTAAAATATAGATACATACATCATACATGAACAATATAAAAATAATGTCACGCACGTAAACTTGACGTAAACCATAGAGCACGTAGACCGCATTATGCAGTAGTGATGCCAAATAAGGGATTGTAGTCTTTGATGCCAAGTTTGCCAAAACCCTAAGGCCTGAAAGTCTAGGTAGAGACTCATGGTGAAATTTCATAATTCAATTTGTTGATTTGACAAATTACGCAGTCAAGAGGCAAATAGACGCCTACTTTCAACATGCGAATGTCGAGTCGCCAAGTTAGATCCACAGACTTAAAAATAAAACCGTTGGATCAATATATTGAATGGTGGATGTAACACCAATCATATTGATTTTCTTTGGTTAAAACATAGCTTATGTCACCCGGATCATAATTACGATTCGATTGACACACATAATTCATCAAAATCCAATGGGTAGTTGAGGCACTACGGTGGAGCATTTGGTGGAGCATAAAAAGGCATAGTTTAATAATATACAAATACATACATACCACAGATTTAGAAATCTGTGATACATACGACTGCTAAAAACATAACCCTTCCTTTTGACTTCGCCACCGCAGTCGAGTAAAAAAGTATATAGCTCGTTTCCGCAGCTATCAAAATATTTATTTTGTGTGATTTTGAGATTTTCGCGACTGTAAACTTGACCAAAACAATTGTTTTCTTCCTCTATGTGCAGCAGGCCTCATGAGAAGCTTAACCAAGCTGCGGAGTGCAAAAGTCTGTAGGTGGGTAAAATTGACGGATTCTTCTTTTGTGATTTGCAAAAGAATTATGGAAGCTGCTTACACCCACAGGTTACACCTGGGTGCGAGGGAAGCTGTCGCTGCCGCGCTGTGCGAGGGAAGCTGTCATACCTGCTTCTATTCATACCCCAGAACCTTTGATAAAGTACCTTGATCAAAGCCCAGAACCATAAGTTGGAATCTTGGAAAGCTTTATCAGCAGCACATAATTCACAGTAGTAATCATTTAAGCTTATAATTAATTTCTTGGCAGTAATTAAAAATACAGTGCTTTATGGTTTCACAAATAATCGACTAGTTCAAGATATATCATTTTCAAACAAGTCTACAGGTGCGTCCCTAGTCCCTAGCGTTCTGTCATTGCTAGAGCTACAATTTTTTTTATAGGTTAACTGACTTGGGTACTAGCCCTTTTGAACCTAAAAAGTTACAAGCATGAAGGCAATGTTGCCACATACACAGATTTATGTGTACGGGTACAGAAATATATGGGTGTGATAAAAAGTAAAAATATGACAAATTTTACTAACTTTGAACTTAAATTGCACAGATAAATAATTATATTCCTAAAAATACTTATTAAGTTAATAAATACATTATTTTTTAACAAACTACAAGGATTTAGGTATTAATAAGGTTAGTCTTGTCAAATCTGGAAAAAATATCTATACAAATAAATACAATTGGAGTGTCTGTTTGTAATATCAAAATAATACCTTTTCACTAAATGCATATGAAAATACATACGGTACATATAACAAAAACGCGTTTTTTTGTGTGTCTGTTTGTTCCGGGTAATCTCCGAAACGTCTGGACCGATTTTGACGGGATTTTCACTGGCAGATAGCTGATAATATAAGGAGTAACTTAGGTTACTTAAATTTTTGAAAAACAATTAGAGTTCCGCGTAAAAAATTAAAACACATGAAATCTTAAAGTATCTCCCAAACGGCTGGACCGATTTTGACGGGATTTTCACTGGCATGTACAACTAGCTGATGCTATAAGCAGTAACTTAGGCTATCCTATTTAAAAAAAACTAAAGAAAAGATCACATATGCTGCCTGTCGCGCGTGCTCAAAACATGCGAGGAGGTTTTTGCGATAGTAAGTATATAAAACAGGAAACATCGACTTGCAAACGTTAAATAAAATTTTTGTTAAGTTAAATTCCACGCCGACGAAGTCGCGGGCACAGCTAGTCTAAAATAAAACAACATACCACATAATGCAACCAAATACACAAATTTTTACTTTACTTACTTTATTCAGATATTGGACACATTTTTAAACAAAAAATTACAGGTATATAATATACTTATGTATATTGTATGTAGATTTTACACAGAATTTGTGAAGATTTACCCTTACCTTACTGACAGGCAACTTGCTGTCATGTCAATTGTCAAGGAAGGAAAGTACAGCGCGCGCACAGTTGATTTTTCGATTTATTTTGGTGAAGGCACAGTGTGTGTATTATTCCTACTGTGTTTTATTTGAAATTTCAAGGAGTTTAATAATCCTCAATTCTTAATAATTGCAATATTTTTATAATTTTACAAGTACCTGAATCATAATGAGCTACAGAGATACGGTGAGCGTAGTTTATTATTGTACGTTATTAAATTACGTATTTCTCCTTTATTTTGTATTCTCCAAATTATATCGGCGATGTTAATTTACATTAGCAATCAGCTATTTAAATTGAAATCATTGATGTGAACAAAAATAGATTTGAACGTAGCCCAGATCTATTTTTAGAACATTATTAGTCACATATTTCAAGGTCACTGTGGTCCTTGTTAGGAGGTATCATTTTTCCTAACGTATTCCTATTTATAAATACATTTTAGCTTTTATGCGATTATTACCTGCCATTGTTGTAAAGAAATAACTGAGGAAACAGATGTGTACAGTGGCCTAGCTATACCATTTATTTAATTATTTTTTTCACAGCTTTTGTACTCTCGGTATCCCAGACGTCCAGTTTCTTATGATGTATGTTGTCCGGTAGTATATAATTGCAATAAAATAAGGACAAACCAATTTATTTGAAATAAAAGTCCAGCTTAGGTTTTTTTTTACGTTTTTTTTTTAAACATTTTAATTTGTTAATATTCATTTCAGTTAACTAGGTTTTGACATATATGAACATTTTCTGTATTTTATTTACTTAACAAAATCAAAAAAATGTATTCATTCTGTAAAGACAATAAAATATTTGCTTACTAATTTAAAATAAATAAGTAATAACTGATTGATTAATAAATAACAATAAAATTAAACATTTTTCATACATCTACAATATTATGCTTATTAATAAAAATAACAGACCATAAATCTAATCACAAATAAGTATGTAACTACGTTTTTTATATTAAATAATAATCACCATGTTATTGGCAGTACTCACTATTCCCAAGATCTCATTCATACTGTGCGGCTAGTGAGCAACGAGTGGGCTCCTACATAAGGACCCTAATGGTATTTATCATTAACATTATGTTTGTGTGACCCATGCATAAATCACTTTGACCTGTGTATATTATTGAACTTTACATATTGAAAATGTTGATAAATAGTTTAAAGAACTCCAATGGAATGTTTTTTTTCTAAGAAATTGAGTAACATGTTTGGATTTTCTGTATTTTACCCTACATACTTTTATTATATGGGTTGTACAGTCAACACCAAAATTAATTGGTGACCAATCCTATTTATAATAACATGAATGACTTAAAACCCTTCTAGGCTAGACTGGCGGGCATAAGAGCTCAGAGAGAACTCACCATCTCGTACATTGAAGAATGCATGTATGCCAAACAGCATTTAAACATAACGAAAATGTACCTTTTAAAAAATCGGTCTAATACCGGTACTAGATGACGAGCATACCAAAGCTCGTCATCTAGTACAAAAAGATAAAAATGTGCATACATTCCAATTGAAACCAGAATGTACATGACCCTGATTCTGAGTTATTTCAGTTAAACAGTTCTAACAAAAGTTTATGTATCGCGCGCAAGGACATAACGTCGCGTAAAACGTAAAGCTCTCATTAGAAATGTGCTTAAATAAGAAAGATAAATGGTCCTGACCTCAATTAGAATTTCATTGGAGTTGTGTTTTTGTGCTCTGCTTTTAAATTAGGCATTAGTCTTGAAAGGGAAAACATAGCATTTCTAGTTTAATCTCAGGTAACGAAAACAACGGTGGCGGAAAATGCGTAGTCAAATTCTTAAATTCTATTCTGTACTTACTTAGATGTATTGTTACTCCAAGTATTTGAAAATGCATACTTAAGATAATAATTGATAAGTCAATGAACTAGTACTATCACATGTGTATAACTGCGATGTATAGCTACGTATTCATTTGTATCTCCCACTGACACTAGTAAGTAATCAATTTGCATTGAAATTGTAACACAAATGTACGTTTACTTGTCGTACTATCACTGCGGGTCTCGTTTTGAATAACAGTGTTTAGAGCACGGAAATGCTTGTTGGATACGTACGATGGGTCATTGGTTGAGTAGTTGCTTGAAATGTAAATTCTCCTCACAGAGTTTCGGATCGTCGTCGTCAGTGTTGAGTTCACTGTCGTCGTACCGTTCACGACCGTTCGCCGATATTACGTACAGCTCCTCGCCTGATGTCAACGAGGTCTACCCTGGATTATATGTTGGAGACGCGTAAGTTCTTAAAATAATATGGTTTGTGTCCGATTTATTTGCAATTTATGTCCCACGTTCATGGCTATTAGAGACCAATAATCCTGATACACCTTTCTCATATAGGTTTAGTCCGTAGCAGCGAACTTGACCTGCAAAATAGACGTCTGTTAAACATTGATGATGAGCTTGTGATGCATACAGCTATGAGTGAATTTTTTTAGTTTTAAACTATTAGTAGAATACCTAGTTAGTATCACAACGCAAACTTTAATTGATCATACTAATATTATAAAGAGGAAAACTTTGTTTGTTTGATTGTAGTCCGAAACTACTGAACCGATTTGAAAAATTATTTCACTGTTGGGAAGCTACACTATCCCCGGGTGACATAGGCTGTAATATATTTTCAAAAAATTAGGGATCCTTGCTAAAACTCGAATAATGTAACCGCAATGTACCCGTGCGAAGCCGGGGGGCGGACCGCTATTTGGAATATTTTTTTAAGCCATTGCTTGCAAACCGAAGCTTACCGATGGATCTTCTCTCTTAAATCTATTATTCGTAACGTAGTGTTGTATTTATTTTTAAACTAGTGTTGCAGCGAAGGACAAATCCTTCTTAAGACGAATGGGCATCAACTATGTCCTCAATACAGCCGAGGGTAAACGGTATACCCAAGTCGACACCGACCATCTCTACTACCGCGACTGCCCCGGACTCCGGTACAAGGGCTTCCAACTTATGGACTTGCCGACCACTGATATATCCAGATATTTTCATATAGCCGCTAACTTTATTGACGAGGGAATTTCCAGCGGAGGTATGTACACTTAGTAAACAAATTGCCCAGATTATATATTTAAGCTTGGTTTTTATTGTTTATTCATTGCCAGGTCGTGTCTTAGTGCACTGCTTGATGGGTGTGTCCCGTTCAGCGACATGCGCGCTAGCATTTCTAATGATCAAACGCGGCATGTCACTGGCTGAAGCGCTGGGGACAGTCCGTTGCCGCCGCGACATTCACCCCAATGAAGGCTTCATCCGCCAGCTGCAGCAACTGGATCGCGAGCTGCGCCTCCATCGGATCCGCTGACCCTATAGGAATTCTTCCCTTCAACCTCTCGTCAATTTATCTTTTGATGACGGGTCTAGAAGACGTGTACGAAGTTTAGATCGAACGTACCTCTTCCAATACTAATAAGATCATTGAAAACTATTTAATTAAGACCTTGCACCGTTGTTATGAAGTAAACGAGAATTAACATAGGTATACCTATCACGTGATTACCATTATAGAAACAATATTGAACTACATGTAACATAAATTAACTTTTTATATTGGGAAATACCTTGTAATGCTAGAAAACCAATCAACAGTAAAAGTCATAATCAACACACATACTAAATAACGAAATGGTATTTAATAGCTTCCAATTACTGTTTATTCCATGTATGAGTAATATAATATTTACACTTAGAGCAGTAGGTATATGTATTTTTGAAATAAATTACGTAGGTAATGATTTGATGATTGATGGATACTGCACCCAAAGAAAATAAAATACCCGCGCGTCGCGAAAAATTGCATAAAGCGGGTGATTGTTTAATTTGTGATGTCTATATTTTTTTAACAATAGCGGATACCTATAACCTCTTTGTTTCTATGCTGATATAGGTAATTGTCGATAAAACATTTTTAAAGATACATTTTAATTACTGCTGAAAGCGGTTTTACTTTTTACGTGTGTGTTTACTTCCGTATTTAATTTTAGTGAGCTTTTAATTCATATTTTCTGAAAAGCCATGTCTTATTTATAATCGCATAAGTAGCTATTTTAAATAGTCATATTATTAAAATAACATTATCGTTAATATTGATGTAATGAATAAACCAAAGTATATTTTTAAAATCTGGTTAGGAACTTATATTCTTGTGTGCCATTTGACAGATAATCTGAGCCGTTATTTTTGTAAAACAGTAATATTGAAGGTTACTCATAATAGAGTAGATTAAGAAGTTTAATGTCCAGTAACAGTTTATAAGATATTAAAGCTTCTATATTGTAGAGTTGTAAAATTATTAAAATCTTATTGACTATAGTACAATTAATGTAGCCTTATGGTCATGAAATGACTTTTATCGTGAATGCAATAATGTCCATATTCATAAATTATTTTCCATACTGTTAAGTTTATCTTCAAGACTGTTGATTATGGCACTGAGTGACGGAGTGTCGCAGTGGTATTTAGATTATCATGTAGGTATGTCATTGCCTCGTGGGCAGAGTGGGCAAGTGTCACGCTCTATGCACTCATTGTTCGAAGACTCGCACTAGTTGCCAACGCACGTGACATTTGGCTGCACATATGTGTCACTAAAATTATATTTAAATGAAAACACCAGATTTATATGTATGAAACACAGGTATAGATTAACATAGGTAACGCAAATGCATGTATGTACTTCGCGTGTACGAAACCCTGACCAGGCGTCAAGGTTGGTCGCCGCTAACTTACAGTCCGCGCGACTACAGATATAAAAAATATGGGTATAAGCGAGATAATCGTAGCGGGCGAAGGGGCATCGGCGTCTTTGAATCGGTTTGGATTTCCCATCACTAATGGCGGCACAGTAGGTGTTAAAAATTCGGCACGCTTGGTTTCAATACAAAATCGTGATACTTGCATTATCTATGTAAATCTATTATGTGGTATGAAAACTAATTTATAATTATGTTATTTGTTTTAGTTTATATTTAGAGGAACAAATGAATGTTCTTATTTTCACAATAATTTATTTATTCTTAATCCAAGACTATGATGGGGTTTGTTAGTTTTGTGACCGATAATGAACTAGTCACTGTTTTTAAGTCCAATATTTAGATGTAATGAGCACCAAAGGAATCAATCATTGTGATATAGAATGTGAAAGGATAAATATTTTTGTTTTTTATGAAGATAATTTTTTTTTGTAGAGGAAAAGCTGATCATAGTTTCTATTATAGTAACTTTGTTGTAAGATGTATTTCCAACTATTTTTTATTATTTAAATAACTTGTTACTGGTATCATACCATAGCTAGTAAATAAATTTACATATAGGTAGATATGTGCTGAGGCACCAGTTTACTCCATAACATAATTATCAACACAAGTTTATTTACCATAATCATAATACATTACTTCATATTTTGAAATGCAAAAAGTTAAGTACCTGGGACATGTGAGCCTGGAAAGCAATGTAAATTAAACAATTTACTATGTTGTTATGAAATCAAGAATCTACAGAATATTTTATCTAAAATAAAAATACTTAAATCAAGGTTTGTTTTTTAAATGCATACCTAAACAGGTGTATCATAAGTCCAAAATAATATTTTAAATAAGTACTTCATTCTTCTAAGGTTGAATGTATTCAGATTTTAAGTCAAACTAATTAATTATACTCAAAGGTCAAAGGTACAATAAAAATATGCAGGGACCTTTGAAGTTGATTTTACATTCCCAGCATATGCAGCATTGCAATAGCTACTTATTTGTTTCTTTTAAGGGTGCTCAATATAATAATCACCACAACCACATCTGTAGTGGTAGTCCGAGACATTCCAAACTGTTAAAAATTTACCAAAATTGTATAAAGGGGGATTCCACATTGTATGCAACTCATGTGGTGCATCTGCATCATCACTATAGTTACTTTTTACAACCAGGGAGTCACCATTCACTCATGATAGGTTCATATGTAAAACTTTCCAATAAGACTATTTGTACCAGAGTATAATATAACGTGAGCCTTTTATATTATAATAACTAGGTGCAATAAAATAATGTCCACAACTAAAGTGTAGTGTATAGTACTTATGCCCTAAAGGTTAATTTGCTTTTCAACCCTTATCAATTAGTACTTACATTGGTGTAAAAACAACAAAATAGATACCTATGTAACTGTTTGAATAATTTTGCAGCAGTAATAAAAATAAATCAATATAAAGGAAGACGTTAATAGGTAAGTAAGTACCTACATAAAGCAGAAAATAATATCACCATGTTTGTAATTACTCTAATATTTATTATTTACACAAACTAATTGATTGTTATTCTAAACATTTACAAATAAGGGCGGTTCATTTCGGTCTTTTTAGCCTTCTTGTCTCTACTCCTTGGGAACCAGCGATGCTCCGTGGTCATCGTGAGGGAAGCCAACTGCTTCCTCGCGATCTCAGGTTTAACATTTTTGAACACTCTAATTACTTCATTTTTATCCGTCATTTTCAAAACTGAAGTATCCTCTTTTGATTCCTCCGGGAGTGGTCTTGAATGTTCATAAGGAAAATCCTGATCCTTATGGAGTGCGACGATCGTAGAACCATCATCTGTGATAACTATTTTATTGTAGCACCTACAAATAATTTCTTTCGGGCGAAATGCTATCCCGCGGATGAGGTGTGCCATTATATGTATTGGATTATATCGAAGAAAGCAATGGCCTTATGACAAAAATATAACCCTACTTTTATTTGTTTATGAAATGCAAAGAAATCTAAGAGTATAAGAAATCCCCGGCTCCGAACTGTCAATTTCGATTTATTTGTAATTTTGTTATGTTGGCTAACTTTCCAATATTGCCAGTAATAATAATTTTACATGAGAAAGAACAATTTTAATAGAAAATTGTTTCCATATTTTATTATAATCGACTAGCTCTTTGTTACAATCGATATGTAATTTTTGGGAAACGAGAATGTCTACGATTATTTGACACGCAGGTCCATTTCTGTCATCATGACGGCTGTCAGACTGTCATCTACCCATAGACAGTGATTGATTGATCCTCTTGTCTAATTATTTTTATTATTGATCGGTGGGTTTTATTTTTGCTAAAACTTAGAATTTGCTGTGTAATTCTTTAAATGTTTCTTTTTTAATGGATTTCCCAGCCACACCATCGAATGCATCGGATAGCAATGAATATCCTGGAGCTATGCCATCTCCATTTCATAGCGCGCCAGACGACAACAAACGGCGCAGGTACGTGATTTTGGCATTATAAACATTATCTAACGTTGATATAGTTACTTTGATTTTATTAACTCTGTTTGGTCTCCTCAGCTCGTCACGATCCATAAAACGAAGGCGTTTTGATGATGAGTTGGTTGAATACAGCCTGGGTTTGCCAGGAGCATCACTTGGGAAGGGTGAAAAAAGGATTCGAACCCAATCGCACACTAATCAGGTGTCAGACTTCCCGGCGGGTAGCTCGCCTGCGGCGCCTGCCCAGCCTCCGGAACGCCGCAGGGCATCCAGCAAGATATCTGGCATTGGCAGTATCGGACGTAAAGCCCGTCGCAAGGGACAGTTGAGTCATTTGTCTACTAAGGATTTGGGTCGATGGAAGCCTACTGATGATCTTGCTTTGATAATGGGAGTGCAACAGGTAATTCTCAGATATAAAATAATAATGTAGACAGGAGCTTAGAACTATACAGTGACGCCATTAAAAGTAATACTTGCCAAATAGCATCAATCCAGATTCTTCTTTAAGATCACATTGAACACATCTAATTACAAAATAAATAATCTAAAAACAGCTGAAAAAAATAAATTGTAGAAATGTATGCTCAGGAACACCACCACAAATGTAATGTACATCACTTATTTTTCCTCCTCAAATTCTAAATGTGAATATTAGTATGTTTCTCAATCTTTTTTTTTTCATAGACAAATGACTTGCGCATAGTCCACCGTGGAGTCAAGTTCTCTTGCCGCTTCACCGTCAGTGAGCTGCAGTCACGTTGGTATGCACTCTTGTACAATGCTGAGATATCGAGAGTGGCGGTGGCTGCCATGCGCAACTTGCATCCAGACTTGGTGGCTGCGGTGCAAGAACAGGCACTGTACTCTACAGCTGAGGAGGAACTCCTTGGAACACTGAGCAGTGTACGTAGATTATGATGTGTTTCTTATGGGCAGTGTATGCAGATGAGACACAGGTCTTGCATACCAAGTTTTTTAAACGCGCACGTTTATCCTACAAAGGTCTACAGGCGCGTCTGACTCGCGTGCGTATTGCTACAAACGCACGTCGACGGCGCGTTTAAAAACCGTGGGGTGCACAGGCCCTTAGTACTAGAAAATATAGAAAGTAAGAAAATAAAAATAATAAACAAAAAAATAGACAAACACAAAGACTGTTTGCTAATGGTCTAAATTCGGCATTATGTGTGTGTGAGCAAATGTGTTTCATACTTAATGTTTTTAAATTGATTTCAGTTGCCTGTATTTTACGCATTACCACTTTAGTATCTTATACATTATTTTCATCAAGCATTAATTTTAAATGCACATATTCGTTGTTACAGACATCACATCCAACACGGGAGAAATTCCAGGAATTACTGGAACAGAACCCGCACATATTCTACCCGTCTCGTACAGCGAAGACGTTGATGGGACATTGGCAGCTGCTGAAACAGTACCAGCTGCTCCCTGATCAAACTGTACAGCCCTTGCCTAAAAGTAAGTATATCATATTATGAACATAGATGTTATTGCATAATAGCTATAATATTATGTTATGTATGCAGCATTCCCTGATCATGAAATTATGTCTGCATTAATGGTCTGAGGAAATTAGATCAGAGTTAGTATTCAATGGAATATCTATCATCACACGGACCTTTATCTTAACTTTATCTATACAAAAAAATCAAATTAAAGTATCTGTTTGTAATGACAAAATAATAGGTTTTTCTTAAATGCGTAATATGAAAGAATAGGGCTTTAGTAAAAAAAATATAATTATTGTGTGTCTCCCTGTCTGTTTGTTTGTTCTGCATAATGTCCGAAACGGCATGATTGATTTTGACGGGACTGGCAGATTCATTGACATGCAGGGAGAGACTAGGGCACTATGGCAGTCTGTTTATAGCATGAAATAATACTTGAGGGAAAAGGGAACCTTAGTATGATTTTAAGTAATAACGTAATACGGTCTTTTATTCCAGATTCAGACAATGTGTTGACATTTTCTGATGCCGAAGACACAATGATTGATTCGGAGTTGCCGGACTACAAAGAAGACGGCATGGATGTGGAGATGCAACTAGCTGATAGGTATTGTGTATAAATGAATTAATATCCGACATAAACAAATGGAACGTCGTAAAGCTACCTGGACGTCTTTCGAAACACGAGTGAAGTTTGCCAACCCGCACAGGGCTAGCATGGTGCACTGTAGCCTGTATCCCCCTTGTTTTGAGTGGGAGTGTGCATAATGGCAATAAGCTCCCCTCTATAACATAATACACCATCACACCTCTATTCCCTGAAGGATAATAATATACAAGCTTAGGAGACAAGTTGAAGAACAAATGATGTTGTAAGGATATTGCTGTCAAAAATTTAATATGTCTACACCACATTTAACTCTTACAATGTCTTCCAAAGCTGGTACTTTTAGATTCACAAACAAAAACATTAATAGTAAACCTTTTGCTGTGATACCTTGTAATGCCATACGCGTGACTACCACGCAAACTGTATAGTCCCAGACAAAGCAATGCTTGTACTAGGGGTATCATACAATAGAGTCAGGGCGATCCTAATGACATCCATACCAGACGGCGAATTACCAAAAGGCTATTGCCGAAATTTAACCTGACGGGAATCGAACCATTATGCCATAAGTGGTCGTCCTAATTATGTTTTTCTTAATACTTTTGCACATTAAAATAATGCTTAGTACAAGCACAATAATTATTTCCTGAATTCTGTTATTTCATACGTGTTTTTAAAGTCTTAATTATAGATAAAATTACGTGTAATGATCATTATGAGCCTTTTAGAAATCGGTGATTTCTATAAGTGCACTAGCCTCCAAATGTATGTTTGAAAATATGATGTAAGAGGCGCTCATGTCTGATGAAATATATGCTTGCCATGCAAAATAAAAAGTAGGTAGTTTTATATTTTGGAATACTTACAACCATCATAATATATCAGTGCAAACCAGGGGCGTCATTTAAAACATTCGAAAAACGTAATCGGAAACGGATTCGGGAACTTTAAACATCCGTATTTTAACCATCTTTAAAGTTATTTTGAAAATTATTGAATTGTTTGTTAGTAACCGAAAGACAAATACCATTGCAAGGTCAAAAAAAAAATAGGAATACATTAAAAAATTCAAAAAATTGTAAATAAATGTCTGTTAAATATTTAAAGTTTCCAATATCGATTCGAATGGTTTAAAATATCCCTGTGGCAAGACAGAATTCATACTCTGCAGTTATTGTGACGACCGCTTGGCGCAGTGGTTCGAGCGTAGGCCGCTCAGCTCACTACACCGGGTGGTTGCGGGCTCGATTTCCGTCAGGGTAACTTTCGAAATGGCCTGTTCGTAATTTGGTCTGGTCTAGGTGTCACTGGGATCGCCCGCAGTCCATTGTATGGTACCCATAGTACAAGCGTTGCTTAGTTTGGAACCATATAGTTAGCGTGTTCGTCTAGCGATATTTATTTATTTATTTACTTTCAGAATTGATAAAAAAGACATTCGTCTGTTGGAGAACTCGCTGTCAAGATGGCAGGTCCTGGTGCAGTCCGTGGCGGGCGGTAATGTGGAACTGGACAAGAACACGCTTGCGGTGCTCCGGGGGCGGCTCGTGCGGTATCTCATGCGGTCCAGGGAGGTGAGTCTTATGGCTCTCGTTTTAAGTGCGAGATTAAGGGCCTGTGCACACCACGTTTTTTAAACGCGCCGTCGACGCGCGTTTTAGAAACGTGGTGTGCACAGGCACTAATTTGTACACTCATATGTATGTAATGTAAAGTTAAATATATTGCAATTTGATTTTGAATGTTGTGTATATAGAATTAATGTTAATTTTAATTAATCATGTCTGTAAATACTAATAATACTATAAATGCAAGTAGTTTGACAGCTAAAAGTGCTACTACACGGGTGAATCTTTTCAATCACCCGACAGAGACAAAGCTATAAAACGATTGTTCATCTCATTTTTAGAGTTCCATCCCAATGTTTTCGTGATGCCGAAAATCTTTGATACCCAAAATATTTATTCATAATCAGCAAGTCCTCCAGACTCACGGTGTAGGTGGGCGGTACTCCAGCAGATTCTAAATACGATTCTAGATTTGAAGGTAGAAAGTTGAAATTGTATTGTCATTAGGCTGAATCTGTGTGCAAAGTTTCATGAGAATGGTTTGAGTAGAAAGTTGTAAGATCCACCGCGAGATTTGAAGCATACAAACGAATACGAAGTCAAGCTGAATAAAACCTGCTAAAAAAAAATGGAATGCTCAATATATCAATACTATTCGGCTCGGGTTATAGAGGCCATTATTCTGTTAGAAAAATTCTTCCAGGGCGGCCTCTTCGGACATTTTTACACACTCTTTGTTATTGGAAAGATAATAATAAGTGTCCTAGTTTTGAACTCTAACAAAGGTCTGTTGGCAATCATGGTCACCATGGCGACGCACGCCCCGTGTCCCAAGGATGAGCGATCAAGGGTGACCATGTGGCATCGATAACGATCAGTTTGTATTATTATAAATCACTCTATGAGCGTGGCTGTCTACTGGGACTACCTACCGACTTCATTTTATTTTAAAAGATTACTTCTAGTTTATATTTGTTCAGTTCCTTTGGGTGGTAAGTATCCTACAATAATAATTATACTACGCCAGGTATTCTCTTTTCACGATGATCAGTGTTGTCTGTCATAGATTAATAGCTTCAATACAAATCCGCGGATGACGTAGTATTGGGCCAATCACGTGATCTAGCTGTCACAGGATGGGCATACCTGGTTTTATTATACCATGTGCTTTACTGGCTCTTGGACTGGAAGGACCTAACAAGCGCTAAAAGCTCTAATCCCCATGAATATTCCGTCGCTAAAGTTCTTCTGTAGCCAAAGAGGTCGAAAAAAGATTCTTTAAATACATTAACCTCATCTGAAGTGTGCACTCATGATGGCTAGTAGAATATAAAATGCTTGCATTTCCTTTGATAAATGTATGTACACTTTCATCATCATCTGCCTTACCATTTACCATTATCTGGGGTCGGCGCAGTATGTCTTTTCCTTCCATTCATCACGCTTTCCTGTCATACTCACATCCACTACAATACCTCGTTCATATCACTCTTAATACAATCCATCCAACTTTTCTTGGGCCTTCCTCTCGCACTGTATCCATCCACATTCATATTCATCACTCTTTTAGTCACATGCTTCTCATCCCTTCTCATCACGTGTCCAAACCATTTCAGCCTTCTACCTCTTACTTTATCTGTCATTGGCGCTACTTTGACACTGCCCCATAAATACAAATTCTTCACCTTATCCATTCGCGTCACTCCACACATCCATCTCAACATTCGCATCTCGGCGGAGTGGAGACGTTTCTGTTCCCGCACTTTAGCCGCCCAGCATTCCGAGCCGTACATGATTACCGGTAAATGTATGTACACTTTGTAGAAGTAAATAGAGATACAGATAGTCTGTCAGCTATCTTGAATAAGCATTTGATATGCCGTTTAGTACAGGGATGGCGTAAGAATGACATTTCCAAGATCGCTGTCAGACTTAAGATCGATTTATTAATACAGGCCTAGGTCATGTAAGCAGATCATTACTGCAAGTTTTTTCTCTTCTGATTGAGTTGTAGTCCAGAATTTCAACATTAACGCCATGTTTATTTAATAGCAAAAGAATAATAATACAATGCTGTAAGTATTGTTAAATATTTACCCGTATCCGTATGATAATAATTATGATACCTACAGGAACAAATTTAAATGGTTCGCATACATTTTAAAGTTTCCGAAACAAATGCAAATGGTACACCATTTTTTGTATAGTAGGTAGTCATTTTATTAGCGACGAATAACAAAACTTATGTATGTACATATTTTTTGTAATGTGTGTTTATCACATTCCATACTAGTATTCCCTTTAGCTCCTCCAACGAAACTGAGGCTTATGTTAGGTGTGGGCTCACGTGAATAGTTGAATGGCCAGGATGCGGATCGAACCCGGAACCTCTCAGCTACGAAGTCGGCTCCTCTAACCGCAAGGCTATTGACGCTTATGGCCGATTTACACTTCAATAAGTACAGTAGCGAATGAACTTGCGTCATCGGCGAGTTAAGACACTTTTGCCATTTGAACGGCAAAAGCGAGTTAAGTAGTAAGTTGTTGATTAAGTTGAGTTGAATAGATCGCGATCCTATTTTTTGGCGAGTCCAGTGCTAAGTAGCCCCCTCTCCCGCGTCTCCCGCACCCCGCCAACTTAACTGGCCGGCATGTAGACGGGCGAGTTTATTACAGTCCATAAACTGTTTCGGAGGAATAAAACAACGAACGCGACTAGCTCCGCTCTTCTTCTCGGAACGGCAACTTATAGACTACCACTCGCTACTTACAACTTACTAATTATTACTTAACTGACTGATTTTTTACCTCGCTACTGTACGTTTTGAAGTGTAAATCGGGTATTATAACTAACTAGCTGTGCCCACGGACTTCGTCCGCGTAGTATTTAACGTAACAAAAATTTCGGGATTATCGGGATAAAAAGTATCCTATATGTTAATCCCGGTTATAAACTATCTGTGTTCCAAATTTCATTCAAATCCGTTCAGTAGTTTTTGCGTGAAGGAGTAACTAACATACATACATACAAACATACATTCATACATACATCCACACTCACAAACTTTCACATTTATAATATTAGTAGGATGGAGACAGGCAAGTTGTGTTATTATCACTTGCGTTACTGGCATGTAGGTCCCGCTCATTACCGATCCATATCGGCCGAACAACAGCGATGTAGGTATTCCAACTTCCAAGGACATCCCACCCCCCGAATGACACGGTCAACGGAATAAAAATATACCATACAAAAGTATATCCACTATGACCCATACAATATCGATTGTCTTTCCAATAACTGACGTGAGGTTTATGCTTCTGTTTTAAAATTATAACAGACCATTTCATTTATTTATTTCATCATACTTTGATACCGTTTTATCTCATGTTATGTTATCTTAATCACACCTACTTAATATGATTGTGTTATGATATAATTATTGTTTTATCACTACTAGGTACACGCTTGCAGAGACGTTGTTATAATTTCGCTTCTATTTGAATATTGATGTTACTTGTGCGTAAACAATGGGTGCACAGTTGTTAAGTATGTGTGATGTTTAAACAATACTTGTATTATGTAGATACCCTTTACGGCACCTTTGTTACTTATTATTCTAGGCTAGAGGATAGGGGGGTTAAGATGAAACCCATATGACCCTCTTGTTTGTTCAGCGAAATTTTGCATCTTTTTCTTAATAATGACCCAATAAGTTGTGAACTCAAAAAGTTAGTGACATAGTAAATTAGATTTAATTTAATAGGAAGTTATTGTTGACACCATATAAAGCGGGAATCATAGCGTATCATAAATGTCTAAAAATACCTTGCGGTTGAAGGTAATAGCTTTATTTCGTAGTCATATTGGATTTCGTAGAATATGGTTTTGGATTGAGAGTTGTTACATTTTATATATAGTTACCCTGTATATGAAACAAAATAAATAAATATCGCCAGACTGACACACCAACTGTGTGATCCCAAACTAAACAACGCTTGTGCTATGGGTGCCGTATAATAGACTGCGGGCGATCCTAGTGACTCTGACCTGGGCAAATTACGAAAAGGCCATTTCCTAAATTTTCCCCGGTGGGAATTGAACCCTCTACGACCCGGTGCAGTGAGCCGAGCGGCCTACGCTCAAACCACTGTGCTAAGCGGTATTCAATACTTGATGTTCATATGCCCTGTTAGTATTAAGGTGACTTCCTTGTACATGCCACACTTCCTGAATTCAAAATGTATAAGCAACAAGCAGAAAAAATCCGATTTGGCTGACGTACTGCTGGCTCTTTTCTTGTTTTTCTATTTCTCTGTACCTGTACTACAAATAAATAAAATAATAATTAAATAACGACAAGCAGACCGATGCGAAATAGCAACAATTATTTACCTAAATTTCCTAAATAATTAAGATGGTTTAAAAAAACCTTTATTTTCCCCTTGATTAATTCACCAGTCTACCAGTAGCGAGCTAAAATCTTATTGTGTGTCGTGTTATGAGTTTTCGTCGGCCGCCGCGGTTGGTGTTTACATAACATTCTTTTGTACCGAACGCTTTGTTTGGGCATTACAAGTGAATTGGATATCCAAAACATCGCGTATCAATAGAGAATGGAATGGTAAATTGTGGTACGCGACCGATGTCCGGTGGATCCGCCGGGCCGAGTTTATGACACTTGCTCATCGCGGCGTACGCCGTAATTCCTGTAAGATATTACGTAGGATTATTATGTTTGTAATAATATTGTGAAGTGCGTTACACGTGTAAGCTGGCTTTTCTTTTTTTTTGGTAATTTTGTTATACCTACGTACCAAATGCGGGCAAAGGCTGTCTCGCTCTGTCTTGGTCTTGCTGTGGTCACTATTTACACGCTAAGGTGGATCATATGTAAACTTAAACGGGCATTCATAAATCTATCTCAAACTCTTATATCATACCGCGTACTCAAGATCGCTCTCAGACTTAGATTTATTTAATACTAGCTGTGCCCACCGACTTCGTCCGCGTAGTATTTAACGTAACAAAAATTTCGGGATTATCGGGATAAAAAGTATCCTATATGTTAATCCCGGTTATAAACTATCTGTGTTCCAAATTTCATACAAATCCGTTCAGTAGTTTTTGCGTGAAGGAGTAATAAACATACATCCACACTCACAACCTTTCACATTTATAATATTAGTAGGATTTAAAAGTAACGTATGTGTCCTCAAAGAGTTTTTTAATCTACTCTATGTAGTACATTACACCGCCTTTTTATATAACCTAGAACTTTTAAAACTTTTTTTTCAAACTGATAATAAATCTTTCCGAGAGGGCCTTTAATCTCTTAAGATTGAGGCCCACTCGGAAATATTACATCATTACAAGGATTATTTTTACAAACTCATTATCTTACAAGGTTTTTTGATATTCGCATTATCATACAAGGTTACAACCTAACATGATCATAAGTATATAATAAAAAATAAGACTCGCTCCTCGCGTTATTCCTTGGTAGGTACTTATCTTCAGCAACTTGGAAAAATTACCCCAGAAATAATAATGGAACTTGTCGGAAGATAACGTTATCAATAAATTTAAGAAAACATGTGGAGAATCACAACATCTTTATTTTACGAATTACTTGATGTGTGTGTGTTCTTGTTTGTGTGGATTTTTGGAGTTCCGTAGTTTCTCTCCCGGAAGAACCTTTTAAATTTTCAGGGGTAAAGGGTTATTGAACTTTGCCCCCGGGATACAAATGACCACTGGGACTTATTTAATTACAATCAATAGAAGTGAGTATTTAGGTACTTTTTTCTGTTATCTACATTCGAAAGTTAGAAATAACATTTGGGGGTTTTAATGAATATCAGGCGTTGAATGTAATGGTGAAATTATAATACTTAAAAGGGCCGCCAATTTTTAAAGTTTATTTCGCTAAGCCTACGGGGGCACTTACAGATTGGCATATTATAATTTTTAAGTCCACAATCGGATTGGAACGGGACCTTGACTGAGAAGGTCGAGAAAGAAAGTCGGCGGGTTTGTCTTTTTTACATAATATTATTTTTTTAATCCACAGTGTGTCTGATCTGATCTAATCTGATAGTTGTACCTATTAAATATTTTAATAGGTACAACCATCAGATCTAGTAGTAGTCAATCTAGTGGTAGTTCATGGATAATTGACAAGCATTTTAATTATATTTTAAGTATACATAGTCCAGGTGCCACTTAATAACAATGTACATAACATCATTCCGTTTTCGAAGGTCATCGCATTGTACATTTTCAGATATTATTTAGTATTACTTAACAAGCAGTTGTTCAAATAAAAATAATTAAGTATCTATAATAAATATTCTCGTCCTACTTGAATATGCGACTTACACATTATACAACTTAATAATTCATCGGGAATGATTTATCATTTATATGATTACTTATTCAGAGCAAAACCAATCAATCGTTCGTTAAACTCCAGTTATCTGAATGTGTATTTGTGTACTTACATTACAGAAAAACATAATGTTGCATATCTCTTTCAAACCCAGAGGTCGTTATGTTAAACAACGTATTATACAGATGTTTCGAAAGTCCGAAATATATATTCAGGTTCATATACGGGACCCGATATACGGATGCCTTGTCGTGACAGACTATGGCACGGTCGCTGATCACGAAGAAATTCGTACAATGACCTGTTATTACCTGTCTCTGTCACTCCCGCGTAAATCTAATACGTCTCGCTCACATAGTTGCCGGTCACATGCAGTTTACGGCAACTGTGTGAGCGAGACTTATTAGATTTACGCGGGAGTGACAGAGACAGGTAATAACAGGTCATTGTAAGAGTTTCTTCGTGATCAGCGACCGTGTCATACCAATTATCATATTTTCGGAATTACGTGCCTCAGAATATTTGTGAAAACTTTTGCGTGGCGGCCTTAGAAAACATGCAATGACCTAGAAAACAGTGAAAACTGAATTTGCAAGTAGTTGCCACCAATATTCAAGAAATAGTTCGTAAATAATTACATAATACTTAAGATATGAATTTTATTTTTGCTAAAAAGTTTCGAACCGTTTTATTCTATGCTCGATATCATCGACACCCCTAAGTACCTATTATTTCGGACTTTTGCAACACTATACCAGGTGAAACAGAAAGGGTATACTATTTTTTTTGCAACTTAACTTTGTATATCTCAAACTATCGGCTTTGTGGGACAGTTGAAGTACTAAGGTTTTGTAGACTTGTGAAATCGGTCAACAGCTGTATTCCTATAACACCTTTTGTTTTTCAAGTTCCCTCCAAAGCTGATGGTTTTAGAATTACAAAGTTAAGTTTTGAAAAAAAAGTATATCCATTATGTTTCACCTTGTATACGTCATATTAATATAAATATAATTTTATGGCATGTACTTATAAATGCACGCCAATTTTATGATGAAGATACCATCAAATAATTTTTAATAACCGTGCTATTTAGATGTCTAACGATACGTAAATAATTGCTTCCAAATGTTTGATCCAATCATGTTCTATGATATCATCCATATCAATATATTTTACAAAGTTACTAGCCTAAATCATAATTTGTAATTCATAGATAAATGTTACTGAAGTAGAGCTTCAGTATTTGAAAATATTTTTTTCAAAAGCGATGTTGTTGCGTCTCGTCAACTTGCGTGCATCCGATCGTGTAACAGAGAGGGACAACTATATGGAAAAAAAAACTTGAGAGGTGTCAAGGGACACCCGGATGGAACGAAGTTGCAATTACCGGAATTTGTGCAGAAACACTGTCAGGATTCATTATTGTTATATTTTTTTATTGACTGACTGACCGACCGACCGACCGACCGACCGACCGACCGACTGATTGACTGACTGCGTTGAATACATCGGCTCTCGTACCGTCACCGAAGTTAAGAATTGTCGGGCACGGCCAGGGGTGCTACTCTTGAAAACGATAATCGATATATCGTAACTATCTATCTAAGTAACATCGTTTTTAATGTCGTATCGATGACGGAACGAACGATTCATAATCCGATATATCGAGCTTAACCCTACTCTTAGGTTTAAATGTCGGACACGAATATTCGAATTTGACAACGACCAATACGTAATTTTTACGATAATCTCAACGACACCTCTGAGGACGTCGTCGGCATTATCGTTTGGTTAATTTTATAGCAATTCGGTGTAAAATGACATTTAAATTCGTGATAAATAAATAATAAACGAATAAAACAGTTGCATGATGAGATGTTTGAGATGTTATGTTGATGTTTTTATCAGTGTAGCCATGAGCTCCTCTGCTGACTTCTGTAAAAGTTTTTGATTACAATGTCATGATTTTTCCCTTTGAAGCCATCAGGAAAGTAAATATTGCCCATAGAAGGAGGAGGCAGCAAATGCGGGAACTTTTCAATAATATATAAGCATTCCCGATGATTAATTTGTCAAGAAGCTATAAAATAAAAGTAAAAGCTAGTTTTGTTTAGGTTTATGACCACAGATTAACTCAATACGCTTGTGACCATACATAAAAAGTCTATAGATAATACAATGGATAAAGTGAAACAGCGCTATACAAAAAAACAGCGAGCGTGATAGAGCTAGCGAGTCTTATGTATAAATATTAGTTTCTTTATCTATTTTTGTGTCTCTGCCCCACAGATAAACCAAATGAGACCATAGAGAATATTCAGGTTTTCAACAAACTTTGCATTTATTAATCGTATCATTCACTCCGAACATAGTCTATGGATACGATACACGACAAGGAATTCGAACATTTTGTTAGAGTAGGGTAAGGTCGATATATTCGAAGTAATGTCGTATAGTTTCGAATGTATCGTTGTCGATTTGCAGAGTAGCAATCCTGAACTTAGATTGGTGATCGCTTGATGATACGTGGTACAAGGTGGGCCAAAAGAAGTCATCCGATGTAGTCTGGCTCTCATTTTTTTTCTAACTGAAAATCTTCTATTCTGTTTTGAAGCGAAGCTTCTTTACGGACGTTCGGGGCGCTCGCTGCCCGGGCACTAAAACGGTGAAAAGCGTAACGCGTTATTTTTATGTTACACTCTGCCTACCCTGTTTCAAAACCCTATGCACGCCACTTATAATATATCTAATATTTACTGCAAAGCTTCGCTTCTTTCGGGCGTCCCTAGACGGCACTGATTTTTTTTTGCTTATGTTTATTTGAACCTTTAGAATTTTATTAGTCAAGTCGAGAAGATGGTATCGGCTAAATGGGCGCCGTCACAATTGATTGCTATACGGGCTCATTTTATGGCATTTTTCATCACTTCGGCGAGAACTTCGGGCGACAGATTCTCGCACTCGTGTCGAATGTTGTCCTTGAGGGCTTCCAGGGCCTCGGGCTTGTTCACGTAAACACGGGACTTCAAAAAACCCCACAAAAAGAGTCTGGAACGGTTTAATCGGGCGATCTTGCGGGCCAGTGTAAATCGCCAAAACGAGAGATGAGGCGCCCGGGAACGCCGCCTTCTGAATATCGGTTGTGGCTCGCGCAGTGTGTGCCGTTGCTCCATCCTGTTGGAACCACATGTCCTCCAGTCCTAAAACATTCAATTGCGACAGAAAAACGTCGGTTAACATGGCCCTACAGCGCGCACCGTCCACTGTTGTCGTTTGACCGACGTTCTAGCGACAGCTCGACATCCTCGACAACAGCGGCGATATTCTCGGCAGAACGGGCGCTCCGCAGCCGGCCATTCTTGGCAACGTCTCGTGTGGTCCCATACTCTTTAAGCTCGGTGGCCAAACGGCGCAGTGTTTGCGCAGTCGGTGCCGGACGACCAGGGAATCGGCGGCGGAATTCGCGCTGCACCAACACCACAGACGAATTGTTACGCAAACAAATAGACACGATTATTCCGCGTTCTTGGGGAGTGTATCGCTCCATGGCTTGTTCACTTGTATTCTACATCTGTCTAGTTCACAAATGTCTAAACAGATTTGACATTGGCCGCCATTTACAAAAATAAGAGCATCTTCCAATAGGGTGATTTCTTTTGGCCCACCTTGTACAATGAAGCGTACTTCAATTATAGAAAAAAAAAAATCTTTACAAGTTTTAAGGATAAGGAACTTCGTCCCAAAACAAGAGACAGACGCGGTAGCTGCTTCTTTCTTTATAGTATAGGCTAATCTGTCTTTTCTATTTTCCATCATCCAACCAAGACACAATTACCGACTGCGAACAATATTTTTTTTTAATCTGGTAGGTACCTATACATATTAATGTTCTACTACTGCGCACCGCCATGCTCCTTAATACGAGGGGGATTCAAACCTACATATATCTACTTAATAATATTATTATTGTTTTTCTATTAAACTCTATTCTATTTTATTCCACACTAGCGGCCCGCCTCGGCTTCGCACGGGTACATTGCGGTTACATTATTCGAGTTTTAGTAAGGATCCCTATTTTTTTTTTAATATATATTATAGCCTATGTCACCCGGGGATAGTGTAGCTTCCCAACAGTGAAATAATTTTTCAAATCGGTTCAGTAGTTTCGGAGCCTATTCATTACAATCAAACAAACAAAGTTTTTCTCTGTATAATATTAGTATGATTAAACTTTGTCTGTTGTTATCTACAAGGATAACAATTTAATGTAACATTATTTATAAATAATAAATACTATGAAAATATTGTTTTTACCTGGTTGTTATAAGGCTTAACTAATGTTGTTATGTAGAGCCTGTGTAGAGCTCGCCCAAAAACAACACATATTATGTTGACATTGTATATCGATTTTTCGGTCCATAGACTAAAAAATCCAAGTACATTATACATACTTACCAAATATTGAGTTTCCATTTGGTACAATTTACGTTAGAATGTTCAATGATCCGTTAGAATTTGTTTAAAATTTCCATTGGTAATTGTAACGGGAGCAGCACTTAGTACAATTTGTAATGCAAACCAGAATATCACCGTTAAGGTCTCGCTAATGGTGTTATATTGTGCACTAATGAGTTCCATAAATGCTAGGAAACGTTGACACCACGCGCTCCCGCGTCTAACCGAAACTCTTAATTCAAATTCTGTGCAGAGACACGAAAATACAGAACATAATGGTTTATAATCGTCGATTCGCTAATGTCGGTGGTAATTCTTATTTCGAGGACAGGTCACATGTTGCCTGATTATGCAAGTCAAAATGCTGATTTATTTTTATTATAATATAACTTGCGTCAAACCCGTGTGTATTTCTTAATTCAAATTGCTGTGGCTTGAATAGAAAAAATTCATTGTATGCTAATGAAACACCAACAAAAACACTATTTTCAACTTTTCACGACTTAGGTAAACGGTGATACAGAAGTAAGTATACATTTTTTTTTCGAGACTTTGTAATTATAAAACTACTGTTTGGGGGAAGGTGATGAACGAAAGGTGTTGTAGGGATATACCTAGCTGTTCAAAGATGTCAGTGCTTCAACTATCCCCCAAAGCCGATAGTTTAATAATACAAGGTTCTAAATAAAAAAATATAACCTATCCGTTTCACCTTGTTTTACTAGAAGATACATGTATACTTAAATAAATGTACTTACCTACATTATTAGATACATTTATTATTATTAAAGCGAGTTTATCGCATATACTCGTACACTTGTTTACAAAATGAAGTGAACATATTTATTGAATAAGTGTTTCATTACCTCTACACTGTGATAAGGATACATCGCACTGTCGAGTTTTGATCGTTAATTGCGCGGCGCACTGGGAGCTACCTATTAGGTACTAAATAATTTCGATTAAATTGAGTTGACGGCGGCAGTGGTAAATTCCGTTTGACTTGTTAACGGATTCGAATCGAAACGTGGAATACGGCCACTTAGGTATTTTTACTATTATTAAATGGACAATTGCTCTTCACAACTGTTCAAATTCCGCGGTTTTTTTTTCGATTTCGTTCGATAATTGTACAGGCGTTCATTAGTTATTCCGGCTGTGTAAGTAATTATTTGTGCAAGTATTAATCAAAATTTATTTTGGGTTCGTGAATAAATTATCCTGCTCGTAAATTTTATTTTTTCAATTTTTTGTTGGGGTTCCGCTTCTAGATTTTGCCTTTAAACCGTAACCACCCTCGACAAAAATATGTGTAATCCAAAATGGCCGGACGGCTGTGAATGCTTATAGGTATCGAATTTGAGAAGTCATAATCGTCGATAATTACATTTATCGTGATCGATCGACCTCTGATGTGAATGTTTTTATGATATTTATGATAAAATTAGTAAATGTTTTTTTTGTTCTGTTAGCATTTTTATTCAATGTCACACTTCACACCCATGCGATATTTGAGTGACAACAGGGGTGCCTCTCTTAGCAACGATAATCGATATATCGTGAGTCGTGACATTCGTATTGTCTAATCCTACTGTAAATTTCATATTTTTTGCCGTCGTATCGATTACTGAACGAACAATACAAAATTATCGTTCGTTCAGACGATAGATTTCGATGGATTTTGGGTATAGAGACAGATTGGACGTTGGAATAGGACATATGCTAAGTTTTGCTTTTAAAGTATAGGAATGAAGTACTTGTAATGTGTATTACCTACCTTACATTGTGGTTTAAAACACACATAACATGATTTTTAACCTTGATGTTTTATTGCTTTACATATACTCACTTACAAACATAAAATAATAATGCGACAATAAACTTGCTTATCTACCTATTAAATCATTAAAAAAACTATTTAAAAATAAACTTGTATTTTATATGTCGTAAGATTACGTTTCGCCTTGTATTCATGCATTTCCTCATTATATGACTGTAGGCAATTAGGTAACAACGACATCGGTATGTAAGAAAGCAATATTCTAGAAGAAATACAACTGTCTGCCCACTGGGTTAGGTTGACATTCGAGTGCAAACTATGTATTTAACATAAGGTGATAAAAACATTGTTTCCACATTTTAGGGTTCCGTAGTCAAACTCAGGAACGAAGCCGTCCGTCCCTAAGTTATAATATTTTATTCGGATACCATTATCCGCACTAAAAGGCTGCAGATGTGTTTAACCTTACAGGACATGTTCTAAATATTTACGGGAACAAATATTGGGGCTAAAATTATTCTAGCGTGCCTTCCGTACATGGAAAATTAAGTAAAAAAAAATTTTCACCTAGACGCGCGCAATTTCGTTGAATAAGTACCTATTTTAAGTTATTATGAGGTTTCTTTGACAGATTTGAAAAATTAAGCTTTGTCTAATTAAGAATTAATCTATAATAAACGAAATTTGAACTAATGCTACGAAACATGGCTTAATGCGTGAGTACTTAGTCAAGGTCTTTATTTAAATTTTGAACCACCGTGCTTAACAACTCCTTACATATATTACCAAAATATTTTGCAAGAAATGATTGCTGTTACGGGTTCACTAGATCACGAACTATATAAATATTTTTAGATATATTTTTAACACCCTATAGATATACTTTTCTGTCTACAGCTCGACCACACGTAGAAATAGCGTTATGGTTCCGTGCACTTATAATAAATATAATAGGGATATAGTAACTTTGGTGTTAAATTAAAAAATAAATGTTTCGATAACTCCAAATGAGAACTTCACAATCGCAAAACAACACTGACATCGCTGCCTAGCTAGGTACACTATAATCAGCTTTACGAGCTACTTGATAACCTTATCTGTTCAATTAGTGTGTCAACAGCTCTATCTGGTTTGTTAATAACACAATACTAATGAACGACATCATTAAACGGTACAGTCGCACAAAAAGTCAAGAGCACCGTCATTGTGCCTTCGTCTATTCTATACGTTGGTATATGCGTAAATAACTTGGATCACTACTTTTTTATTTATTTTTATAATTAACCTTAATATTATCTTCACAGCTATACGTGTTTTTTAAAGTTGCAGGTAACTAACCTAACCTAATCCATTCCTTAATTAGATTAAACTGTTTTTTCTTTATCTATATTGACGGTTTTCAGAAATATTTAGGTTATTATAGATGTTACGAAATTCGACTCCGTCTCCGATTTCGGCTCCGTTAAATTTTAATCGGAGGTTATAACGAAGATCAAAACAGCGAACGACCGCGGATGGAGTGCGGATCTATAAGTTTTGACATGTGTCGCCTTCACCGTAAGGCCAGCCGTCTTTAAAAAAAAAGTTAGGTAACACATCTCACGTCTACTTCGACTCCACGACACGACTTTGGTTCCGACTCCGATAGGTAAATTAAATCAATCACTGGTTCCGGCAAACGCACCTCCGTAAAATCCCTAGTTAGACTTATTAGCTAAGTTTAGCATTGTTTACAAGTACAACCAAATATAAAGGAACACTTCGTTCCGGTATGCCTACTTTAATTAGTTTCCGATTTTGATTGTGTTTTAATTGGCACTGTGCGCGATCAATATGCGTCGATTTTCCGCAAGCCCTGTACTTACAGAACACGTTTCAGTATTTTAATGACTTTTGATACGACGTTTTAATGAAAACATGGATGTGGAATTTATGTTGCACCGCCGTGTCATGGCCAAGTACGCTTTCCGACCTTTTTTTCCTGTGTTAATTTTTCCCGCGTGCTTGTTTTATATAAAAAAATGGGTAAATAAGCGTACGACCCAACCGATGTTAAACAGTTTCCATATTCTACAGGTTGAAACAGAAAGGGTATTTTTTTTCAAAATTTTAACTTGTTAATTTTAAAAATATCAGCTTTGGAGGAAACTTGGGAAACAAAAGGTGTTACAGGGATACAGCTGTTGACAGAGTTCATAAGTGTACAAAAACTTTAGTCCTTCAACTGTCCCACAAAGCCGATAGTTTTAAATGTATAAAGTAAAGTTGCAAAAATTTTGTATACTCTTTCTGTTTCACCTGGTATAGTGCTTGCTAATGACCAAGGCAGTGGTCGCAGGTTGTCGCCCTGAAGGGGAATGTGATCGAGGGACTGGAAGCGAGTGTACACTTTGGTGGAGTAAAAGGCAGTCATCACATCGGCTTGTTCTAATCCATTGGTGGTTCGATTCTGTTCTTCGCATCAGGATTTCACTTTCACGATGTACTTATTTTGTTGTTGTCTATATACCAGGAGGCGCTACGCGGGTTATTATTAGCGCTATTGAGGTGAATTTAGCGGCCCAGTTTCCTTGTCTAAGCGAAGTAGAGTCACACGTTATTTAACAATTGGCAGTAGCGCCTCCAGCATACGGTAAATTACTTGAATATGCGCAGGCGACGCGACGCCGCCACTGAGCACGTATTTACGAACACTATTTAAAAACACGTAGGTATCGGTTTAAGGTCACATGTGTATAATTAATAATAAATTAGCAACATATTTAAACGGGTGTGTTATTTATGTAGATTCTTATTGTGTGTAAATTACACATTCTGTGGTAAATTTTCTTGTGGTATTATTATTAATTTGTGTTGTTCTATAGTTCGTTAAATTTTTCTAGTAGGTACCTACACATTGAAGTAATATTTTTTAATGATTATTGTACGTATTTTCGGTCTGCCTACACGATAGCAGTATGAGGCGTTATCTCGTGTTATCCATCCGTTGCGGTCATATAGGCAGAGACGTTAATGTTTAATCAGAAGTTTTTTTTTACATTTAACAACTAATAACAACTTCATACATTTAATATACCAAGTGTAGCATAGATTGTCATAACAATATCAGTACCACACAATTCAAATGTAGCATCATCGGCAACGGGCCCGAAAGAACGACCAATTGCAAGCGCTCATTTTCGCCCTTACGTTTTCTTCTACGTGTCATAACATAACGAGTCACTAGTGGCAATGGCACCAAAACTTTGTGAATACTGACTGCCAAACCCGCACCAATTTCACAAATAATCTGCGAACATAAAAAGTATCAGTTTAACTTGCGTTCATTTCAAAGCTATGAAGTAGCCCAAGTTATAGAAGTAGGTAAGTGCTCTTCACAGAGCACAGAGCAGCTCTAGAAAAGGTTAAGTAGGTTTGCTTATGCGTGTTGCTCAATCAAACTTATAAACACAATTTCGTATGACTTATGAAATGAACCATTGACGCTAATTCTGTTCTGTAATAGCTGCGTGGTTTTCCAAAATTGACGGTCACATTTTTACTTGTATTGTTATAATTTGTGTTTGTTATTGCTATTTATTACTCGACATTGGCATAATCATTTGGGCCTGACCCGATTGTAAGAGGCCATTAATATAAAAATAAATAAAGTTACCCGCAGCAGTTGTGAGGATTCTTTCAAGATTAAGGAAGAACTCTCTAGTCCTATGTACGTTTATTTAAATTCGAGTTAACTTACATTATTTTGTTCCTAGATCGCGGTTGGGCGCAGCACGCGTGATCACGCCATCGACGTCGACCTGAGCCTGGAAGGGCCGGCGGCGAAGGTCTCTCGGAAGCAAGCAACCATCCGTCTCCGCAACAGCGGCGATTTCTTCATGTCCTCCGAGGGCAAGAGGCCGATATTCGTGGACGGCCGGCCAGTGCTACAGGGGAACAAAGTCAAGCTCAACCACAATAGCGTCATTGAGGTAATGTCCCGCCACACACTCCCACTTCTCATATTCCTGTCAGCTAAGATCGTCAATGGTGTCGTCGAGATATGACCCTGGAGGAATTCCAGAGAAAAATTAAATTGTCTTGAAACCCACACGAATTTAATCGAAAGAAACAATAAGAGCTGGAAATTATCCACTCCCCTCAGTTGAATAGCGGGAGACAGAAATAACTGTATGGTCCGATTGCCACAGAAGCCAGACACAGCTGTTTGAAGACCCAGTTGTAAGTCACCACGGATCGTGAATGAATTTGTCCCAAATCTAGATGCTACTTTTAAACGTTATACAAACAAAATAGTGTACCCCGGTGTGGTTTTGAGGTGTGTTTCCATTGGCTAGGTTGACTTGTTGGTTTGCATAATCCATGCTAGCCAGTGGAAACACACGTTTATTCGTTCATTGTTGTTTGTTCACAGATTGCGGGTCTCCGCTTCGTATTTCTCGTTAATCAAGAACTCATAAGCGCTATCCGTCAAGAAGCTGTCAAAGTTACAATACCTGTATGAATTGAGAAATGAATAAAACTATTTTACTGAGAACACATTTATTTGGTCAATTATATAAAGAACAACTCTCAAAACTAGGTACCACTCGAAAACGTAATACATATTCCCACTAATTAACAATATACATCATGTTACACTTCAGATTTTCAATATATTATGCTCGGATGTTGAGCGGTAGTAGTGCGACATAAGGTATTACGTCTATCACCGTACATTTATCACGTGCGTTACTGGCATAGAAGATATGCATTGACATTAAATGACAAAAAACAAAACTATTTGATAAATCATTAACTATGTCCGTAACCCTTACTTATATTAATTTAACCGCATTAAACTATACCAATTCATTTAAACTATAACAATGGCCAACAAGTGCAGGAAGAAATAAAAATAACAATCCACTCAATAGTGCATAACAAACATACGATTTAAAGACTACGAAGGAATTAAATTCTATAGTATGGACAAAGGAATGCGTAATTTTATCAGTCCTCGACGATGAATGCCGATGAAATCTCTTGCTTCCACGCAACGCAAACGCAAAACCTGTGCGCTTCACAATGGAAGTCCGAGATTTTACCGAAGCACCCCGTATCGTACTCATTTCTTAGGTACACGTGTTTCAAGTTAAAATAATATTGGTTATTATTCAGCCTCAACATAAAAATTGAGGAATCTGTGCCCGATTTCATGATCACTCGACACAAGCCAACGCGATTTTTAGTTCCAACTTTTGTACATTTACTATCCATATATCTTAAACTACCACTTAATTATTACCTTATATACATACAATATACTATCATCTATAAATAAATTAAAACAGTTCAATTATTCAACATGAACTTATAACATATTTCAAAATATTACTTTTCTATTCCTATATATTTTTATCTACGAAGGCAACACTTTGCAAATACATGTATGCAGGACTTAAAAGCACATATTATTTGGTATATTTTATTGAACACCCTGTACATGATATCAAAATAGTGTTTTAATAATAAAGTATATTTATAGGCACGATGAGGCAAACTATGTTACAGCGAATGCCTTGTATATATTACAAATATGAGATCAACAGGTATTTCCAATTTTTTTCAAATATGCAAATAAAATTTCGAAATCAGAACAGTTCATATAAATTATTTTGGTCAATGGAGTAACAATAATATCAGCAAGATGATGAAGGCACTGTTAAGTTATATATTTTAGTACATTAATTAAATTAATGTAGGTACTCTTATTGAAATGGGGGGAAACATCATATGTTGCAACTCAGGTACGTATATGCAAATAGGCAGAGATACATTCGGGATGTAATAATATAGGTAAAATATGATTCGTAGAATCGTCAACGTCGCAGCGGAGCCGGTAGTAAAATGCGCCGAGTATGTACACATTTCCAATGTACCTTTATATAGGTACTTTCACAACATCTATTATTTCTGAGTATTGGCTTTGGTTATTTCACGCTTTAATTTTATTACCTACCTATACTACGTTGTTTCAATGCAACATCATCGTATTGAATGAAAGTTTTCTTACAAAATACGTTACAATATGTTATAATTATTATGGTACACTAGTAGTTATTACAGTGTGCAATATTTGTACTTCGCCTATATTAGCTCATACATTTGTCTCTTATCCGATTCCATAAAAGATATGATTAAATCAGTGCTTACAATTATACGTGAGCAATCGTTGACCATACCGACTGTAATGGTCAAATTATACTAATAAACAAACGCTTTTGTGAAAACTATTAATATATCTAGACATTCATCAGACATACTCAAGCTTATGAATTGTATATTATGGTTTTGCGGTGTTTTCTTTGGGTAGTTAGCGCGTAGATAATGTATTACATAAAACGGTCCGCTCTTGTCCAATGTGCTGGCAAATGAGAGCTCATTACACCATCCTGAATTTAGGCTTCCTTGCCTTTTTCCTAACTAGGACAAACAAAGGCTATATAGCTACGATACTGGATGCGATCACACTTCTCTGAAGTCAAAGAAATTGCCAATTAGGAAGCCCTAATTCAGTTAACAAGCTCCAAGTAGGTTTACCATCACTTGTGCCAACAACTGTGGTCTCTCTTTGGTATACAAGAATTTGAACAAACGATATATCAATGGAACCAAGTTATGCTCATACTCGGGGTGAAATCACCAAAGTAGTGAATATTTTACAATTTTGGCGGCGGAAGACATGATTAGTAGAGGCAATAGTAATATTGATGGTAGCATTTGTTGTATGTAGGTAACTTTGATAAATACTATAGTATAATTTTAGTATGAATATAGATAAGTATTCCGAAAATATGACAATTGAATTAAAATATGTTTAAAACGGTTTTATATAAAAATATAATATTCTGGAACGTGAAGATGGTTTTGAAACTAACATGTACGCTTTGTAAACGTAAGTATACTCTATTAAGTTATCTCGAGATAATATATGTATAGGTACCCAATGTAAAGGAGCATGTCTTCCCTAAAGCTTTATAGACAGAGACGAGGAAACCATCAACAGGATCGTTGTAAGTTTCCCTATCGCGTAGCGATCCTCCCTAGATATTAATACAATTCGTCCTCGCTGCTTGTTTCGGAATAACCCTTACAAGTATCGGGCCTAGTAGAATAGTTGGTTGTCTATTTTGACAACATGGTTACGCTGTTGGTTCCACAAAAACAGACGTCCCGACTTGGATGGGGCCGATTGTCTAATAGAACTAGGATATTAATGAGACGCACTTCAGCTGCCTCTTTTATGATAGCTCTGTAACTCTGTCGGACGGCCAGCCCCGACCAAATTGGTACGTCTGTCAGACTGGCACCTACTCAAAAACCTAACGTTATTGATTATTGAGTCCGCCGCCAACAAATCTAAGAAAAACAACACCGAAATATACCTAGTTAATAAGAATAAAATCACCTACATAAGTAATAAGAAAAATCTTTAGTATAATTTACTAACAACGAAAATGTTATCATTAAATCCGACATAATACTTAAATTATGGCTACATAAATTCTTAAAGGTGCAACCCTATGAAATAAATATTATTTAAAACGCTAATAAAAATGGAATGACAGTTATAATAAACTTTGAAAACACATTTAACAAAATACAGATCAGATCAAATAATGTAAAACATGCCTATTTGTCTTTGTTTCCTTTTCTATATCACACTTAGTCCAAAATTTGGCTTCGACATATAAACTACACCATAAACTAAAATCGGTAACTACTAAATAAAAATTAAATTATGGAATTGTAGGAATGATTTATAATTAAACGAGACCTTCGTCGGGTGGGATCCATTAACATAGGAACCAAAGCGGCTGGTTCGACGTCATTACTATAGGTACTGATAGTCGCAAGGAACAGCATACAACACACAGAACATAGGTAGTACTTTAGTAACTATGTTTCAATCGTATTGTGTATTTAAGTCCCGTTGAAGAGCTATCCGTTTTTGGTTGAGATATAACAAATTTCGCGCTATTTACAGCTTTGTATTTTTTAAAATGTTCGGCTAGAACGTACGTTTTCTTTCTATGGCTGTATACGGCTTTCGTTTTATTTCTGATAGCCATTTTGTCAATGAAAATATTTTTCTCGAGAAACACCCACGGCTGCCATTTTCTACCCGTCAAGTCAGGATTGAACTCCTCTTTGTTTGACGTACTCGCATAATGAGAACCGTTTTCGGTTTTTTTAATAACTACTTTAGGAATAGATTTCTTCGCTTTCTTAGTTTTTTCTTTGTGTTTTTGAAATTGAATTTCGTCAATACTCATTAAAACGTCTTCAAATTTAGGCTTAGGTTTTTTTGGGATCCTGAGCGTAGTATTATTGGTTTGTTTGATTGGCTTTGGTACATCATCTTTGGATTTTTTTAATTGTTTCAGTTTTATAAGACTGTGTTGTGGCAAAGTCAGTTTAACTTTCAGATCTCTAATCGATTCCTTTAAAGGTGGTATATATTTTTGAGCTGCTTTTGTAAGTAATGGTCGGTTTTTAGAAAAATTGGAATGTGAATGCAAGTAATCCTTCTCTTCAGTAAATTTACAGCTTGGTCGATTATTAACAGAACTAATGCCGTTAATCTGGGATATTCTAGAACCTTTGTAATTCGTAATTTTCAATAGTATACCAGAGCTTTTTTCTTCAGAAGTTGTTGAAGACACTTCAGGTGAACTAGATATGATAAAATTTGTATCATCTTTCGATTCATGTTCAGCGAATACGTCATCAATGCTGGATTCGCATGAATGCACTGTATCATCTCGAGATTGGCTGAACATGGATTCTGGGAGTAAATTTTCTTGCTCATGGTTTAATTCAATATCTTCCACAATATCTTCGCAGTTTAAATGACTTTGTGGCGATGAAAAAATATCCATAATATTTTCTTTGTCATCAGGAGAATTACAATTTGAAACACCTATTGGCATTATGGAATTCATAAACTCTGGCGAGTATGGTTCTTTTCCATTAGACTCGGATAGAACTTTCTCTAAAGAGTCTTTATCATAATATTTGACACACTCACTTATAGCTTGAGTTTCCCTACTATTCAGTGCTTTATATACGTCCATTTGAGGTGTTTTATATAAAGTCTCTAAATATTGAGCATCATCACTGCACATTTTATCACCGTATAAATATTTCACTTGATCAGTATGTTCACTACTGCTAAATACACCTGATTCATCATTCTCTGAAAAATAACCGTCTTTTGGGGATGGTGGTCCACTAATAACAATGTCTTCTGCAATATCATCACAAATAACTGTTTCTACGCAAGCGATATCTTCCATCCAAGAATTTTCAAGCGTATTAGCGCTTTTTTCTTCACACCCTGATGTAAATGAATCTTCACATTGAACATTGACTTGAGGGCTTGATATAATTGGAACAACTGTTTCTATGCTTTCTTCATCTTTAGCGTTTATGGCGTCATTTTGTATTTCTAAACAATCTTCAGAAAATTCTGTATAACATATCTTCTGTCCTTCGCCCTCTTCTTCTTCAGTAATAATGCAACTATCATCTATTAATATACAAAAAGAAACATCGTCCTCATTATAGAAAGCTGATATTGAATTACGCCGATTATTTTGTATGATGCTGCATAAATCGACACTTTCGAGGTTGTTAATTTTCTTTCGCTTTATCGGTAAAACCAACTGAATGTCCTCATGAGCGTTTTCCTGGTGTTTGTTCAGATTATGGACATGTAATGCAGAATCTGATAATGATCTCTTAAGAGGCCGACTACGTTTAAACAAAGTTTCAATACCATCGTACCGTGTTTTATTACAACATTTTTCTTCATCTTCGGCGGCACTAGCTTCTTTCATGATATTATCACTTTCAAAAAGTTCTCCGATTTCTTCCTCTTGGATTGAATTATTAATTTCGTTAGTATGGGATGGTTCTAATATGCCTTTTATTTGTATTTCGTTTTTAATGTCATCACATATATTATTTTTTACAGATACAGATGAATTTTCTGAAATAATTGATTTATCTTCATCAACCAGGTATTCTTTTTTATGACTTATATCGTCTTTTATTAAGGTTACATTTGTGTCATCACAATCGCTATTATTTAACTCTGATATTTCAGAACATTTTTTAACGTTTTCGACTGATGGTTCTCTACTGGAATTCAGTGTATTTGTTTGAATTTCGTTAATATCGCTTTCGATTTTATCTCTAACAATATCGTTTACAACGTTATTTTCAGTAGTCGTATTGATTTCCTTAATTTTTTTATGTGTTTGAGTCTCAAAGTCATCTTCAGAATCATCTACAGAATTTGTAACCTTGCTGGAGATACTATGACTTTTCGTAACAATATCAATATTATCCTTTTCAATTATTGATTCCAAGTCTTTCGTTTCTACTATATTATCTACACTTTGATTGTCGTATGAAGTATTTTCTACGTGTGGTTTATTTGTTATAATATCACTAAGAATTTCTAAATTTCCTCGTGCATTTACAATGCCTTCACCAAATGTGAGATTTTGGATCCAAGGTGAAAAAAACTTTTTGCTCCAATATTGTCTGATATTATTAGATATTTTTTCTTCACTAAAAATAAGGGACGCATTATTGCAATCTTCATTTTCCGTAACATGGACACAACGCTCTTTAGAAATAGAACATTCAATTTCTTTTATTTCTAAATCTTTAGTAAGATTCAAATCTGATGAATTATCATCACATATATTTATAAGGTCATTTGATGGTGCAGTATTCTCGTGATTATTCGCTACGTCTTCTTTTAGCGCAGAATCTTGAAAGTTAGGAATTGCAATGTTTTCTGTGGTTATTTGCACTGTTTTTTCAATGTTATTATTGTATTCTTCATGTACTGTATTCGTTTGGCAATAGTCTACATTCTGCGGAGAAAGTATCAAAACAGAACTATTTTTATCGTCATTTAAATCTGTGCTATTTGTCTTAATTTCTTCATGTATTTCTTTTATGATAGTACCTTCAAATTCGTTTTGGGAATGATTATTGTCACATATCATTTCAAGTTCTTTATTTATCTCTATATCACCTTCATTTTGAAATTCACATGTGTCTTCATTCATTTTGATAAGGTTTTCTGGAGCGGTATCGTTGTAATTATCTTTCATTTTACAATCACCGCCGTTATCATCGAGAATAGGCAAGGGTTCCACTACATGGTTCTCTGATGATAATATACGTTGTAAGTTTGTGTAGTCGCCAGATGTTGCTTTGTCGATGTTTTCTTCATCAAATTGTTTTAAATTTGAGTCTGATACATTGTGGCCTATATTTGAATCTTGATTTAAATCAGTAGTAAGCTTATCTTCAATGTCTTGGATAGAAGTTCCAAAGTTAACATTTGAGTTACAATTATTGGATTTATGACCATTGTCTTCCATGGGTTTATGGTCATCGTGTTTAGTATTGGATGTTAGATCTTCACATAGGCCGCCATTAAAACTTTTGTTATGATGAGTATTCTCTTCTACTTCATGTATAGGATTATCTCTTTCTATTTTAATTTCTGTGTCTGATTTAAAATCCTTTATCAAATGGTTTCTATTTAAACTAAAGTCTATTGCAACATCTAGAGACTGGTTGTCGTCATCTTTTGCATAAAATTTACTTTCAACATCACTTTCTAATTTACTTTTATCATCAAAATCACAATTGATTTGAGATGTTAAATTCATAGGTGTTTTTTGTGGTTCATTTAAACAATTTGAGGGAAAATCAGAATGTTCGTTCTTTTTTATATTCTCCGGATTTTTTATGATCACACTATCTGTCCTGATAGCATTTTGGTTGTTTTGTAATTGTTCTTCTTTAGTGACAAGTGGTTTCCTTTCGTAGTCTTCCGAAATATTTGTTTTGTTCTTTCTGTATTTACTTAATTTTGAAAATTCTTTTCCTGGATCAGCATTAGAGAAAGACTGAGAAACTTTATTTTCTAGCTCTAACACTGGTCTGTTACTATCCTTGGGTTTAACTTCATTGATTGATTGATCTAACATTTCAAGTGTTGGTAAGTCTTTAAGCGGAGATGTGGAAACTGCAGCTTCTCTTCTATTTGCATTGATGAATTGCTGATTAACTTCAGGGAAGTTCAGTTCAATATCATTATCGAGTCTAGGTAAAGAAGCTAGACATAAGCCAGAGTTACTTTCGAGGTCTTGAAAGCTGTATGTACCTTTCATTGTATCAATGGGGTTAATATTAGAGTACTGAGTATTAATCATTTTGCAACTTGCATTCCTCAAATTGTCGTTCATATTCAATCTGTGATCTGGTATTTTCATTAAATTGTAGTCTATGTTATCTTGTATGCTATTTAACATAGGAGATTTGCTTACTGGATTTGCAACTTTTTCTATTACTCTTTCAGCTAAAATATTTTGCACGGGTGCTGCGGCGTCGACATTTAGCATTTTAGGACTGCAAGGTTTAATTTCAAAGTTACAACCAACTTCTTTATGAATTACCGATTGGCTTATTTTCGCTTCTACATCTAATGGTGACACTGGCCTGGGTAATATACCTGTGAATTGTTTTACTGTTACTCCTTTAATCGGCATTTGAAAATTATCTTTGGATGCCTGTGATTTATAATTGCCCAGGTTTGTAGACTCTATAACTTCTTCAAATTGGTTTAGTAACTCAATATTATTGTACCCTTTAATATTCTCTGGTAATTTTGAAACTGTCTGTAAATGTTCGTATTTGCTTAGTTCTTCACTAGGCACATTAACCAAGCCAAGTACATAAAGCTGTTCATGATTATCATTAGCAACTTCATGTGTTTTTGTCAATTTGTTATCTTTACTTGATCCTATTTTAGTGATAAGTTCTTTAGGATTGGTATTGTCTGTTTCCTCATCGCCTTCATTCCACATTTGTAAGAACTGTCTAACATCAATATTCTTCTTATCTTTAGTGGTGTTGCTATTAGTATGCAACTCGGGTTTTGCCATCATTGGTGATGTTCTTATTAAGTGTCCATATCTACTATCATAATATCTCCTGTAATAGTCGTTGGGTACTCTGTTGACGCCAGACTCCATACTTCTAACACTTGCGGTTGATGATTGGCTCACATAGCCACAGTCTTCTTGTGCAGCTCCTAAATTCTGATTAGTATCATTGCTAACACTAGAATCAGTTGGTGATATTGCTAATGTATTAGGAGAAAACATTGGTAAATGTCTCATCATAGGGTTATGAATATTCATTGCAGGATCCAGGTTTCTAAACTGAGCCATGTACTCATAATTTTTTATTTGTGCACTGTCCTTTTTGTAACATGCATTAGGTGGCCCAGTGTGCATGTTTATGCTTGGATAATTAGGCATTAAGACTTGACTCTTCATTGGGTGTAACCTGCCCATTTCACTGACAAAATAACTATCAGATGGTGGATATATTTTTTGTCGGGAATGATCATACTCAACATAAGTTTTGTTGTTGTTATCATAAGGCAGTTTATTTGGTGCAATATTTTTGTTAGAACTATCAGGAGGGAATGGATGCATCTTATTTTGGGAACAGTTCCCAATTACTGTTCCGTAATTAGGATGTATTACTTGACTTGGATATGGCATGTTATAATTGCCTTGCTGATTTCTTTGATACCCATCAAGAATGGGTTCAGGGCCCCTATTGTCTAAATATTTGACAGAGGCATATGGAGGAAATGGGTGGGGTGGTATAGGTTTTTGTAAATCATATTTATGAGGGTATGAAGGTGGTGGATGGAATGGATTTGTATAATTACCAATATAGTCATACCTTGCAGGTGGATACCTGTCCTTGACAGTAGGATATGGTTTGAAACGAATATTTCCATCTGAATAATAAGGCTCGGTGTAAACATAGGCTGGGTCTTCATGGTGTATCCGATGAGTTCGAGGCACTATTGGTCTTGGACCTGCACAGCTTGGATATTCTTGATATTGATACAGTTCCGGGGCACCATATGGTCTCACAGGACGTAAATTCACACTGCCAGGTGGCCATCCATGAGGGACAGTTCTTGAAAGCGATGGATTCACACTAGACACACACATATCGGAGTTTCTCACACTTTTTTGTTCATTACTATTAGGATTAACAGTGTAAGGCACATCACAGTACTTGGCCTCTGAAGGCACATTTAACTTGATATTCTTTGACTGAGGAATGTTTCCATCTGGAATTTGAGCATAATTATTGGTATCATCATTGATCTTGACAGAGTTATATGTAGCTGGAACCATGATACGTTGCATGTTTTCTTGGTATGTTTGTCTTGGAGATATATTTCTTGTTGGGTTTGAATAGTTGGTCAATTTACGAGGGTATTCTGGTGGACGTCGGTATGTGTTGTCCGTGCCCGGCCATGGCTCGGCTGGACCTTTCTTCATATACGCCTCAGTAGCTGGCTGCGGAACTATTCGGTCGGGGCCTATAACGGCGCAGGGCCGTGCGTTTTGTACTTCCACTTTGGCCAATGAATTGGACCCATTATCTTGATATGCTTTATTTCTGTCGCATTGGAGTGCGATGCCGCCGCTCTGAGCGTACTTACTCCTATCATTATTGCGATCACTCAGAGCTGGCTGCGTCCTCAAGTCTTTAGCATCCATGACCACGGCAACTGACACACATATTCTCACTTGATGTTAACATGTTATTAAGCAATAATGGCCCAATATCGGTTTTCTGGAATACCTCAATGTGAAGGAGTCGCACAGCTCCAATTCCATTCTGCAATATAAACAAAATATCAGATAGATACGTATCAGTGACAACTGTCAAACGAATGCCACATAAGCTTTGTAAATTTCGCTTATGGAACATACAACACAGAATTATAACTTGAGATTATCAATATACCTTTAATATTGTAACAACTTTTAGGAAACATCAATAATATTTCCAAGGGAACACCGATTTATTACGTTTTGCCGTCGATCGCCCATAAATAATAATGTTGCCAAGAAAAATAAAATAACAGTAGGAGACGATCGGATATTTGTAATGTCTACAATCAGAAATGCAATTTTCAAAGGCAAAATATATATATTTATATTTATAATTTTATCGTTAGTCAACGATTTTATCTGACAACAAAATTTAATTGTAAATTTAGTTGTAAATTTAATTGTAACATTTTAGTCGATAAAAATTAAAAACGGACATCGATGTTTGATCAATGTTGAAATGTTGTGGCATGCCACTGGCATACACAGACTTCGAATAGTATGTGTATATGTGACTGGTGGCAATTGGTATGCAATTGAAATTAGTAATCGTACGTAACATACCAATACCGGATATAACAAACCAATCTTAGGTAAAATAGGTACGATCTACATCGTACCTACATAGTACCTAAACATGCTGGAACAATGACATTATTTGACAGCCTCTCTCTCTTTGTCTATGCTTAAATTCAAATTCTTTATTTCAGACCTGAGTCCATAGTGTTAGTATACAAGATAAATTAATAAATAATGTTAGTAAAAAGGCTACCTATCTTACAACGGGTATGGGTCGTTACCCAGTGACGCAGCAGAGGGACGTCCCACCGATCTGAGAACACGCTCAGGAGACTATTAGTGGCGGTGCGCAGGCGGCCTTAGTCTATGCGCAACATTTATTTATTTCACAAAATATAACCCCTATTGTACTAAATTATTTTCACAATTCACATTCTAAATGATATTTTTTTAGAATATTACCATAATGAAGTATGTATCTTTTAGTTTAATATTAACTTTATTATTTGCTGGCTACGTTATAAATACAATATGGACATTAGCTGAAATTTTCATACCACCAGAATGTAGTCGTGGCGAGAGATGTTTTTCATCTTATTTATCTTCAAATCCCGTGCAACATTTAGTTATTTACACTTCTGTTAAAGAGCAACCTTATCAGAATGGAATGTCCGTGGAAAGCGTCACAAAAGTGCATACTTCGCTTAAATTTGATTATCGAAACCCGGCAACTATGTAAGTAGAAAACTTTTATTAACCGACAAAAAATACGATTTATAAGCTATCATAATTGTTGTTATGATTTGTTCTAGTGAAATAACATTGAAAATCCCACGCAAAACTAGAAATAATGGGACTTTATTCATGCATGCAGTCCTGTTAGATGATGGTCGGCTGTACAAAGATTTTGATGATATTGTCCGCTCGGAATCCGTTAATACGCTACCATTGGTGACACACACAGAGCCGCAAGCGGCGACATTTAATCTTCTCCAACAAAATGTGAGTATTTTTCTGTCTATTTTGAATGTACCATCATACTTCGTAAGTGGGACAAATTTGTTTTGAGCACCAAAATTGCCCTTATTTTGAGCAAGGCCAGTGTGCTAGGTCTAGGACAATTTCTGGCCATCTTCACAAACTCTTTAACAGCAAGTTAGAGCAATAACTAATTATTATAAATGGTCAATTAATGTTATGGTTACGGTTAGGTTAGGTTCTAAATGTTACGGTTAGGTTCTAAATGTCTTAAACTGTTCACAGGCTGGTGACCAACAGCCAAAGGAGGAGAAATTCATAAGGCCCTATGCACACATAACAACTGTAGCTCCGCTGTCCATTCTCACAGATGAATTGAATCTCCCCAGTAACAAAATACCTGTTGAACTTCATCCTTATATGAGGTATGTGAATCACTTGATCTATAAAATTGTTACAGGAAGCTGTTATAAGGATTAACAAGGCTTAATTTGTCAATTATTGTAATATTTGTGTATTAAACACCAGAATTGACAGTATTGTAAATAAATAAAAAAACTACCATAAAATAAATGCTGGTACATATAAAAAAATTGGAGTTCAACTTCCAACAGTACCTATGTAAATGTTAATTTTTTGTAGGTATAGAATCTAGAATAATGTGGCTTGTTCTGAAAGTGATGGTATACTCTCTAAACTTGACTTATGTATAGTAGACTAGCTGAACCCGCGACTTCGCCCGCATGGAATTTAACTTAACAATAAAGCCCGGTCCCGCGTTCTGAGCCCGCGCGACAGGACCCATTTTTTTTATTTTGTTTTAATAAAAGTAGCCTCAGTTACTGCTTATAACATCAGCTATCTAACAGTGAAAGTCCCGTCAAAATCGGTCCAGCCGTTTCGGAGATACTCTTTGATTTCAAGTGTTTATATTTTTTTATGCGGAACCCTAATTGTTTTTCGAAAATTAAAGTAGCCTAAGTTACCCGCTATAAGATCAGCTATCTGCCAGTGAAAGTCCCGTCGAAATCGGTCCAGTCGTTTCGGAGATTACCCGGAACAAACACACAGACAGACAGACAGACAGACAAAAATTTTTTAATTCGCGTTTTTGCTATAGGTATCGTATGTACTTTCATATGCATTTAGTGAAAAGGTGTTATTTTGATATTACAAACAGACACTCCAATTTTATTTATTTGTATAGATAGCTAGCTATCCTTGTTATGCTTATAAAGTGTTAACAAGACTCCTTCTCACATACTAATAAACATAGATTGGTGGTTGTGTAGTAACACCATACTTTGTCTTCTTCTTTCGAATGTCAGATTACTGATGACAGAAAGAGATAGGTTGGTGTGTAACTATTTGCCCGCTAATCCATGTTTAATTATAAGTGGGTAATAGTTTAAGTTGTGTCGAGTTTAGTTAAATTGCAATTTATAACTCCTTAAAATCATAATTTTATGACATTGGAATAGAGAATATTACTTGAATCTATTTTATCTATTCCAGGATCCGTTATGGAAAATTCCTGCCAATCATTCAGCATAACGTGCTCAAATCAAGATTATCAAATCTTCAACTATTAAACACTAGTACTAGTGAAGTTAATGTGACAGTGAATGTGTCTCCGACGTCGTATGGTTCGCTGCGGCTGGCGTTGCACGTGCGCCTCGCCCTGGAGCAGTTGCACTCGCTTGGGTTCAGCGAAAAAGATGTGGACGACGTTAAGGGAATATTCGCTGATACTAATCTATATTTGTTGTCAGCCACAGTGCTGATTGCTAGTTTTCACGTAAGTCAAAGTCAAAGCTTTTATTTTCTTTAGACCTGTGAAGGCACTTACAAATTGTCATTTTTACATATTTTTATTAAATCTAAAACCAGATCGGAATGCGACTCGACTGAGAAGATCCGGCAAGAAACTCAGCGGGCTTATCTTTTTACATTTTATAATATTTTTATTGAAATCGTCAGCAGCTTGTAATAAATAAGTAGTAGAGTAGTCAATCAAAGGTCTCAACGTTTCAGCTATAATGTTATCTAAATTTGAAAAAATTCATAAGAACACTGTCACATTTGTATTCCTCCAAAGGGCAGGCAGTGGTGTTCTGGAGTGTACCTACTGTGAGCATCCAGCTTGTTGTACAATCTTTCTAATATTCGCTTAGTATCACGTCAAATAATTGTTAATAACACAGTTTAGTATGATAGGTATTTGTGTTTTCAGTTGTTGTTCGACTTCCTGGCGTTCAAGAACGATGTGTCGTTCTGGCGGCGAAAGCGTTCGCTGGCGGGCCTGTCCGCGCGCACGGTGTACTGGCGAGCGTTCTCGCAGCTGGTGATATTCTTCTACCTCCTCGACGAGCAGACATCCATGCTCGTGCTGGTGCCGGCGGGAATCAGCGCTGTTATTGAGGTAATAAGCTTGAAGCCACTACTCCAATAATACAATCCTAAACCATTTAGACCAGGGGCCAACTCTATTAACCACTGGCATCTTGATTGACTCGCAATACGTCAAATTGACCTAACGCGTGTTGAATTCGCATGTTTTATCGGTTTTTTGTATAGAAAATCTGTCATAACATAACTGATGTATACACATATGCGCTACGTCAGTTTTACGTGCTGCGACACGTTCGAGATGCCCGCGGTTAACAGTGATGGGCCCCAGTTCTAAAACCAATCATCCGAATTACTAAATTATTGAGCCAAGTCCCTAAACTAACAGTTGAGTTTCCAAATCCTTCAGCATTTACTGATTTTTTTTTTCTTTCAAGTGTCATTACGACGCTGCTGGCCAGTGGCCATAACAACTTCACTCAGAGAGAGGGCGTTTTCAAAGTAGCTCCAGCTAAAGGGGCGGGGGCAGCTTGGGCTGCTGCCGAGTGTGGCAGCCGGGGTGATTCTGCCACCGGATCGGGAAGCAGTTCTCAAACCGTAACTCTGTTGCAGCTATGGAAGGTGACGAAGGTGCAGCACGTGCGCGTGAGCCGCGCGGGCTGGCGCGTGCGCGTGTGGCGCTGGCGCGGCGCGGACAAGGGCGAGGCCAGCACGGCGCGCGCCGACGCCGAGGGCATGCGCTACCTGTGGCTGCTGCTCTACCCGCTCTGCCTCGCCGGCGCCGCCTACTCGCTCGTCTACGAGCCCCACAAGAGGTATCTATAGTACATTGTTACACGAGTGGTGAAAGTGACTTATTTTGTCCCGAGACGGGGTTACGCTCGGGCGCCAATAGTTCGAGGGACAAAATAAGTCTTTCACCCGAGGTAAACACTGTGCTTTTCATTACGAATACAAGGAAAGTAAAAATAAAAACAGGAATTGGCTAAAGAAATAATACAAGGAAGTATGAACAATACTCTACAACTCGAAAAAAAATAATATCGGATTGCCGCCTATTTTGATATTTTTTCGTTGGTCGGCCAACTTCATTATTTAGCCATTATTTTTCATTTTCATCTTTAAATATTTTGCCCAAATCAATGTTATTTTAAAGAAATTGTTGAAACTAAATTATTATTAAGTCATTTAAAAATATATATTCTTTAATACTTAACTTTATGTAATTTAAATTTTACATCGTGCTGTAATTGAGTGACTGTAGAAAAAGTTTGAACATGGTTCCATAGAAATGTGAAAATGGAACTAGTTTTTTTTTATAATTTGACAGCTGTCAGTTGAAAGCGATTCTCCCGGGCCGGAAAAGTATTACTTTCAACCCGCTCCTCAGGCAACTTCAGACCTACTTTCAGAGTATGAGTAATGAAAAATATATATAACTCAAAGGTGACTGACTGACATAGTGATCTATCAACGCATAGCCCAAACCACTGGACGGATTGGGCTGAAATTTGGCATGCAGGTAGATGTTATGACGTAGGCATCTGCTAAGAAAGGATTTTGATTAATTCTACCACCAAGGGGATAAAATAGGGGATGAAAGATTGTATGAAACTTTGTCAATTAAATTCCACGCGGACGGTGTCGCGGGCACAGCTAGTCATACATAATTCTCTCCCTCCAAAGGTTGTCTGCAAGAGATCGCAGTCTGTGATAAGTCCGCCCAATGTACACTATTGTTTTTTTATGTTATTAGATATATTCCGAACTTTAGTGTGCTATAAAGAGTTATTCTATTCTATTATAATAATGTTGACCTCAACATGTGCCTTACATACTTACATGACATTCAAATTCTCACATAGTGCCTCTACATGTTGGACCCAAGTCCCCATGTACGCCTTCCAAAAAACCGGGTAGAGATCGTGAATCAGAGAGACATAATAATTATAAATATCGCCGACTGACACACCAACTGTATGGTCCCTAACTAAGCAACGCTTGTACGCTATGGGTTCCGTACAATGGTACAATAGACTGGCAGCGATCCCAGTGACACCTAGACCTGGGAAAATTACGAAAAGGCCATTTCTAAAATTAACCCCAGCGGGAATCGAACCCGCAACTACCCGGTGCAGTGAGCCGAGCGGCCTACGGGACGATTCTAGAATCGAGATATTATAGTCATTTACATTGCCTTGATGTCTTTTCAGTTGGTACTCCTGGGCGCTGCACAGCATCGTGAACGGAGTATACGCGTTCGGATTCCTGTTCATGTTGCCGCAGCTGTTCGTCAACTACCGGCTGCGGTCCGTGGCCGCGCTGCCGTGGCGCGCGTTCATGTACAAGGCGTTCAACACGTTCATCGACGACGTGTTCGCTTTCATTATCACGATGCCGATCGCGCACAGAGTCGCCTGCTTCAGGGACGACCTGGTCTTCCTCGTGTACCTGTATCAGAGATGGTGAGTATTTCAGGTTATATTCTGATGACAAAATAGTGATCACATTTATACTCCTGAATTTAGTAGAGGACTAGTCCGGACAATAAGGCGGCAGAAAAAAATTACATATTGTTTACGATTTGTATCTCTGACCCATACGGAATCATGGTCACAGCGACACGAATTTGACCAGTTATCACTAAAAAGCTTCAGCGAGGAGGTCGTAGCCTGTGTTTGAGCTAGAGATGCTCGGATCACTGCACCAAGTGGGTGCGAGTTCGCCTCCCGTTGGGGCAAATAAAAAAAAAAAAATGCGTAATTTGCCCTAGTTTGGGTATCACACACTCCCACCACTGTTGCTCCTGTAAGCCAGGGTTGACGAGGTTGGCTCTCAACGAGTCCCGGGAAAAACCTACATTGAATGTACCCAAAGAATACTCAGGAGCAGTTTAAAGAAGATTATCCCACGTTAGTTCTCTTTGATTGAATTTATTATGGTCACGTGATATTTGTAATTGCAGGTTGTATCCCGTGGACGCGTCTCGCTCAGACACCGCGACCAGTATGGATGAAAACCCCGAGGAGTTGGAACCGCTCAAAGAAAAAGACGATTAGATCTCAATTTAATTTAATTTATTAACATTATTACTACCTATACGGGGTTATTGGTGATTTGATTGACGTATTCCTTGATATTACTGGATTCAGAAGAATATGAAGGGTATCAGATAAGTTGCATTTTATCTCATTTCAAGGAATTCATCAAATTACCAGTAACCTTTAATATGAAGAGGCTGCTTTGAGGTACGCACGTAGGAGAAGCCGGTGGCATGACTTGACTTTACAAAAATACATTTATTTCTACAAAATTTAGCAACAATTATTATTCGAGTCATTAACACTGGAAATTGTCGTAAAGTGCAATATGTGGAAAGTGTGAATTTTATGGATTTGACCATGATTGAAGTCAAAGAATATTCGTCTTTATTTGCTACGTTTACGGTATACTTTTGCGTGTTCTTGCTAAATACACTTGTTATTTAAAGAAGGCGAGTTATATAATAATAAAATAAAATAATTATGACTATAATTTATAAAATCACTAGACTCTATTATTACGGCTATGTTTATAATTTAAATTACGTATCGACGTGAATTAATTAAAAAAGTAAAAAGTGAATTAAATAAAAAATATACAACGAATGATTTTAAAGTACAGATTCTGCTTGTCTATGAATATAATCTAATTTTAAAAACTGTCTTGTGTTGTGGGAATAAGTCTCAAATTAATTATTATGAAACAATAATTAAAAATCCTATTTTCAGGGTTGTTTATTGACATTTGCAGTTAGCATGCCCAAAATTTTTGAGATTAAATAATAGTGAATGTATTTTGAAATACATATATTACAGTATATTTTATTTATAATTTACTTCTTACTTACTTCTAATCTAAGACTGGGTGTTCTTACATTATTGAAGACTTGTAATTGAGAGATATGGTTATTATGTCTGCTAAAGAATCACAAATATAAATACAGGAAAGGTATAGAATTTAGAAATTATATAATTTTTAAAAATGCATTTAAAATAGGTGTTTGTATATTTTGGGTTAGGTGGTTCGACTTAGATGTTGTGGGTCAATGTTGTTCAATTGATTATTATAAATGTTTCCTAATGAGTTTGCACTCGAGAAATATGTAGGCTACTTTATATTGTTGTCTCTATTTTTTGACAGAATGAAACAGAGACAACATCATAAATAGTATTTCTCAATTGGATATAGTTGCAGAATGGATCCAACCACCCATATCAAGCAAACTGAAACCAACTTACATTCATTCGCGCTAAGGTTGGTTTTGGCCTGCACAAGTAAAATATCCAATTTAAATCGCTCTCACCACACCGGTTCAGGAACCTGATGGCGCTAGATTGTTTATTTATTTGTATAATGGTTGACTCGATTTATTTATTTATTTGTATTTTTGCGTTGCGCAATAAAATGTATCATCTGCTGCATTTGTGTGTATTATTTATAACAATTCTAGACTATAACATTGTTGTCAAAATAAGTAATTTTTATATACAGGCTGAAGTTTTCAAGTGGGCATGGGTGTTAAAATATGAGGTATAGCGATAAATACTGAAAGGAGTCTTGGTCCCAAATTTGATGAAAACGTAAACTGCATAATAGTTTTTTTTTTATCAATATTCCTAGCCAAGCTCCTAACCCGTTTATTGAGATTATCCGTAATTCAAAAACAAGTTCTAAGTAAGGTTCTATGAAGAGTGGTGGATTATGTTTGTGTGTGAGGTAAATATCTATCAGGCTTATGTTAGAGGGGACTCGAACATCGAACAACAGAATTCGGTTCGATCTGTTTTAATTATCTTTCCAATAGGCCAACCTCAGCCCAGTTTAGGGAGAGGCATTGGCCAAGCAACCACTCGTCGGACTCATAGCGAAATCTAACCAGTCGCTCAACCTCGGTATAGGGATGTTAATAAAACTATCAAATAACTTAAGGGTGCCCGTCCACTTGAGCTGGGCGGGGTTTCAACTGTCGCTTTATTTTAATGACGTGTGGTTGTAACTTTGAGTTCGTACTGGATGATAAATGTACACGAAACATGTTGTCTGTATTTTGTGTTGCCATAAAATATAGACAACAATATGTTTCGTGAACATGTTTCGTCCAGTGCGAACTTAATGTAAGGTTCATAATCTAAGGTTTAATGGTTTCGTTCAAGTCATGTTGCGTAACGTCAATTAAAGCGTCTTGATATACTTACCTAACTAGCGCTGATTAATCATATCAATAATGTCTATTGATAGCAACGCCGGGTGTCTGATTAAAATGTATGAAATGAGGATCGCGTATTCCGCGTCCGTCATTGGCCTGGGATTGTCGCGTCACCGGCGCCCGCGCGTATCATCATTAAATAGCCTGCGAAGGTCTTCCGCGGCTGACATTGAAAACTCGTTAGAGTGGTTGATTTAATAGATAGTGTTGTGTTGAAACATGGATTTGTTTGATATTTTCCTGCAGTCTGGATTGATTACCGGCGCCCTGGTTGTATACATAATATTTTTCAGGAAACAGCCACCTGATAACGGAAGCTACAGGAAAAGAGGTGGGTTCTATGTTGCTATGTAGGTACCTATATACCTATTATTAACCCCCCTCCAGCAGAATAATACCGCTCAAGCATGAATAGCGCATTCAGAGAATCCCGCCTACAACATAATATAGTTACATAAATAATAACTTTAGGCTTTGTTATTAAACTAAATAAAATAGCTCTTTAACGTCCAACACCTGGGCACGGGTCTTCCTTAATACGAGGGAGATTCAGGCCATAATCCACAACGATGGCCCAGCGCGGGTTGACATATTTCACATGTATTTCGAAAATTGGTAAATTTTCTAAGATATGCAGACTTCCTTTGGTTGTTTTCCTTCACTATAAGCAAATGATAAATTATATTGAAATTATGATTCGCACATACATTTCTAAAAACCCAGAGGTGCGAGACGGGGTTTTAACCTAGGACCTTGTGCCTGGAAGACGCGTGCTTAACCAATCTGCTAGGTACATAATTGTTACATACTTATTATCAATTAATCACAGATTTTATAGTATCAACCGATAGCATGTAGATATAGGTAGTTTGCCAGCAAAGGTACCTACTTAATACCTTATTTATCCGATTAAAACAACAACGATAATTCAGCGTAATAGGATGTAGATAATAATGCCTAGAAACAATAGGTTTATTGTTGATTTCCACAAATATAAATATCTCTTCTCTTTACCACCTTATCTGTATTTGGCGCAATGGTTCGAGCGTAGGCCGCTCGGCTCACTGCACTTGGTGGTTGCGGGTTCGATTCCCGCCGGTGCAAATTTCGGAAATGGCTTTTTCGTAATTCACCCAGGTCTGTGTGTCACTGGGATCGCCCCCAGTCCATTGTACGGTACCCATAGTACAAGCGTTGCTTAGTTATCGCCCCCAGTCCATTGTACGGTACCCATAGTACAAGCGTTGCTTAGTTTGGGACCATACAGTTGGTGTGTCAGTCTGGCGATATTTGTTATTACTTTAATTTTTATTATTTGTATTGTCACTTTAAGTTGGCAAGTGGAATATTATCATTGCACACAGGATGGAATTATCCACTAAAACTTCTATGCGCGAGGTTCGCAGTGAGAAAGTGGAAGGCACAGTTGCCAGCACCTCGGCTGGATGAGCTTCCTCGTTCAAATATGCGTGAGGGCTTGGACTGCCTGGGGATCAGGACCTCGGCCCCTGACGGGTCTGCGGTCCTGCTGGCTATGAGAAAGCGTTGCGGCGGGCAGCCGCTGGCGGAAATAGTCGTTCATGTGAAACTACCTGATGGCACTTCGTATAGATTGCCGCGTAAGTATTGTCATGAGTGATGGAACATTTCACAGGTCGCGTGTGAAGAATCATATTATATTATAGTTTTTCATAAGTACCACCTGCTACCAATAAACTGTTAAAAATCATTGCTATTAAATCGCAAAGTGTTCGGTACTGTCACGGAGTTTATTTCAAATCATCGACAATAACTTCATAAGATTACGTGTTATAGTAAAAATTCACTGTGAATAAAGTCATTGTATGTCGGAATAGTAGCTATTATACCTGCATTTAGGTCAGGAACGTGAGAGCAATACCATAGGTATTGCATCTATAGGCAACTGGCAACTTAACATCAGGCGGGTCATACACTTGTTTGCCGATTGTGTTAAATAAAAAATATAATTCTAGTCAAAATTTAATGCTTCTAGCACTTTGATAAAGGAAAGATGTTTAAAGTTCTACTAGACTCATTGGTATAGGCTGTGCTGGTCTGTCACTTGTTTTTTTAAGTTTCGATGTGAGTGATCGTAGCTCTTGCGACCCCCACAGAGCACCCGGACACAGCAATAGGCGCGTGGGAATCTGTCGAAGGCGGTTGGATCGCGAACGGGCTCAAGATTATGATCGGGGAAGAGAAGAGCCGGTACAGAATACTGTACAACGGTCTTCTGACTAGAGTAGAAGATGGCGTGACGCAGCATGTCAAACTGAACCTTGTGTGAGTGATTGGATGTAAATTGCAATGGAAGTTTTATTCAGTTGTTATTGTATTCCGGTTCTAAGGTTAATCTATTTATTTTTAGATGGGCATCAGCCTCAAAGCCAGTGCGGCATCCACACGATTGGAGCGACAAGCTGGCAGCAGAAGCGTTAGCGCTGGAGCCGTGGCGAGATGACAAGTGGTCGGTCATGCTGTAAGTATCAAACGCCATGCTTATAGGAGTTCAAGAAAAATTATGAAAGTCCACTGCTGTCAATTTATATAATTTAATTTATTAAAAAAAACCTACGAACAGCGAATACTCCTTAGAAATTATTGACGTCTCAGGATTCAAGTCATTCCTTCGCTTCGCTCTGGATAAATATTGCTAGACTGACACAACAACTGGAGAGTCCCAAACTAAGCAGCGCTTGTACTATGGGTACCATACAATGGAATGGGGGCGATCCCAGTTACACACAGCAGGGCTAATTACGAAAAGGCTGATTTCTGAAATTTACCCCAGCGGGAAGGGAACCCGCGACCACCGTGTGCAGTGAGTCGAGGCCTACGCTCGAACCACTGCGCCAAACGGTTTTCAAAAATAGCATCCTCGTTGTAAAACATACTTTAGTTTTTGTGTTATACAAACTAGTATTTATTTTCCACCAGAAGCAAAAGAAAAGAAGGCTCGTGGCTCCAATGGGGCGCCGCTCAAGGTCGGTTTCAATCGTTCGATGACGAAGGTGCTGTCGACAAGAGCGTGTACCTCCGGACTAGAGGGGTTAAAGAGAGGTCCTGGGACCCTCAGGGGCACCAGGGAGTGAGGCGATCAGTGAACATCACCACCGCGGCGAGGGATGGGACGGCTGTGCAGCTCCGGTGCTTGTCGTACAAACAAGTTTTGACACAGTAAGTTACAATCTTTACAGAAAGGGCGTCGGCTTTTAAAAAACCCCGTGGATGCTAAACTTATTTCATGACTAGAAATAGTTTCACACTGATCTACGAATAAATATCATGTGTGTAATTAGGTACTTAAAGAACGGAGTATTTTTCACAAACTTTAATAGCGACTGCCAGATAATTTTTTATTATTCATTCAGAACGACAATAAAAAAAAACATTGTTACTTATGAGCTTATTTAATGTAAAAAGAAATACTAAATTCAATATTAGTACGGTATCTTGCCCATTGAAAAGCCCACTGGAAGGGAGTCTTCTTGAAAAACAGTGCCGTCTAGGGACGCCCGAAAGAAGCATAGCTTTATAGTATAAAGCGTAGGGCGCCGCAGCTGCCACTCTGTATACCTATATATATGTCGCCGCCAAATAGCTTAATTCGCCGTTCAATTAACAGCCTAGGCACTTAACTAAACGGCGCCGTTCAACTAGTGGCCTGAATGATATTCAGCCATTTGATTAAACAGCTAGGCAAATGACTTGGATCGATGACGTTTAACTACTTGCCTAGCCGTTTAATTACCTGCCTAGCCTGTTCATTTCAATTTAGTTCTACTTTCTGCCACCTAGCGCAGAAACTCGCCAAACTGTCAATATCTCTATATTATATATTCTCTTTGGTCAATATGGCGTCGGAAAAAAACAACTTTGATGGAATAATTTTATTAGGTACTTTGGTTTTTTACGTTTTTTTTAGATCCACCGAATCTCTTTGCCGGGTGGGGTTTCTGTGGGGTCATAAAAAAAAATAACCCTAACCTAAACCCATCCAGGTCGTTCTGCTTGGGTAGTATTTTGAAAAAGTTTTGTGTGTACTTAAATGTCAACCAGTTGCCTAAGCATTAGCCAGCCAGTTTATTAAATGTTGTAATAGACGATACGGCTGAATATCATTCAGGCCGTTAGTTGAATGGCGCCGTTTAATTAAGTGCCTAGGCTGTTAATTGAACGGCGAATTAAGCTATTTGGCGGCGACATATACATCGCTGCCACTCTATATACAACGTGTAACGCTACTAACGTCTGACGACACCCCCCCGACCCACTCTCCGCTCTCCTAGACTCAGATGTCGAGGAGAACGACACACGCACACTCCCCGCCAGACACCGACCTCGCCGGCGAGGTCGACGAACCCCCGCTTCCGCTAGAAGGTGCGTCTACTTACCTAGACGCACCTTGGCACCCGACAAGCCCGCTGAGTTTCTTGCCGGATCTTCTCAGTCGAGGTCGCGTTCCGATCCGGTGGTAGATTTACCCTCGCCACCTCTCCTGGCAGCGGCCCAAGCCGAGGTCGTGTCCCTAGTGACGCCCTTGAGCTAGCTGCCCCCCTGCCCCTATGGCTGGAGCGCACTTGCGCTCGCCCTCTGTCCGGGTGAAGTTGTTATGGCCACTCTGGCCAACAACATATAGTCAATTCAAAAAAAAAAAAAAAAAAAAAAAAAAAAAAAATAACGTCTGACGCTTAGCACGGATAGAGTGGCCGTGCGGCGAGCGCCCCGAACGTCCGTATAGTAGCTTTGCTTCAATATATCTATTTTTGACAGAGTTACATCTGGATGCGTCAGATTTCCCGACTTCACAGTCGAGAGCATAACATCCACAGATATGATCATCTCTGAATTCTGCGAGAGACCGGATGGAATACCCGCCGTCTATACTATAAATGTGAGCAGTAAGTTATATTAGTATACTACCAAAGTATTTGTTTTTATTTTAACGAAGTCGGCGAACAGTCGTACGAACTGCGATGTTAAGCAGTTACCGTAGCCTATAGATGGCATTGCTCGCACGTTGCCAGCTTCAAGAGGAGTGGGATAGAGGAAGGTTTATTATTATAAGAGGGTAATCATTTAATTTTAGAAACATACTTTACTAAATCCTTAGTCGTAATATAAATTGTGGTAAACAAAGGTTGAATTGAAACAAGTAATGAGTAATACGCAGTCGTAATATAAACCTCTTTGAAACACCTCCGACAACTATCCGCTTCCAAGCCCTGAGTGAAACTTGTTGTCCCTATAATGCGACAGCCAATACTTAGGTAATGTTTCGTCAGTGAAAACCTTGGTTAAAAGTTAAATAAAAAGTAAATGCAAGTGTACTTTTCAGCTAAGAATCGCGACCTGAAACTGGTGATAAGGCCCAATGCTGATGGTGGGAGACTGCTCAGCGGGGTCCCTTACCAGCAAGAAGTGGTGTACCGGACCGTGGTGGCAGAAATCAATGGAGTAGCCGGCACGGGGATATTAGAGCTTGGCTATGAACCTACTGACCTATGTGAGGTTTTAAACACGATTTTAGACACAATACATGGTATCTTAAAAGTCCCAAATAAGACTTAGAGGTTTGGGAAAATAATAATATCGCCAGACTGACACACCGACTGCATCGTTCCAAACTATGCAAGCTTGTATGAGTACAATGGACTGGGGGCGATCCCAGTGACACCCAGAACTGGGAAAATTACGAAAAGGCCATATCCGAAATTTGTCCCGGCGGGAATCGAACTCGCAACCACCATGTGTAGTGAGCCGAGCGGTCTACGCTCGAACCAATTTTCAAGCGGTTTTCACGGCAATTAAAAAAAAATGTTATATCTCAAGTCCTATGCAAAATATTTTATAAACTTTTCTTGAATATTGATGAATCCTACTCTCAAATCTAGTTTAGATAGGCGATAGGATATGTTCTAAGGCCGCAACAAGAAGCCTGTGACAAATATCAAATGGCCCATAACTCAGGATATAGGTATAGCCAGTCTACATTGAATTATCGACATTATAATGTATTCGAATTAGATGTTATTTCAGACTTTTGAAATCTTTGTACTTACCTCTAAAGTTACCTAGATACTCAATCTAGGTGATCAAAAGTGGATGTATACCATACCCACAGATACTTACTCATAAGATCTATAAATATCCTATCTGATCTCTCTTGATATGAAGTGCTTCATAGTATAGCTAATTCTCATTGACTGATAGCGTTATCAATGTCGTTAAGCAATTAAATATGTATTAGGTTTGCTCACACAATGCTACTTGCATTACATAATTATTGCTGTTTATATAATTATTAGACGTAGTAGATGCCTATTTTATTATAAAGAGCTCCACTGTATATTCCACTAGTAGTTCTTTGTTCCCATAAGATATCCAACACTCATGCAAGAGTTAGCAAGGTTTCTTTTCAATGGTATCTACCTCTTCTCGTAATAGAAAATAGCAAGAACGCGCAGCGAAAATTTTTAAGGCAAGAAACAACAACAAAGTTGATTCGAATTCTTGTTCTTGACTTTTCCTTAACTTTCTCGGCGATGGGGCCTACGACGCATAAGCAAGTTCTTATTCGTGGATTTCTTTTAAAGTAACATCTCATCCATCGATCCGTCTCACTCCCGCACCCCTTCTCAAATGGTTGAGCGAGAGAGACGCTGGTGAGGTGGGGTACTGCCTCCAATTTGAAGAACGGGCTGCTGCCTGCCCGGCCTATGTTGGTGGTAAAGGCGCGTCGCTGGCATTGCTTGCTTCAATGCAGCAAGAAGAGGCAGGTTTTAGTATGAATTTATACATTTATTAGGACACCCAAGTCCTAGAAATCAGTACGAGGAAGTATCGAGATAAAATATCCTTACAAATCTATTTTGGCGGCAGTGAAAAGGATGACGTAGTGGCGTATTTTTAGCGAAAATTAAATATTCAGAGGGTGTTATATGACGTCACCGGACGTACTGCGTTTATTAATTATTTTATCGCTTGTAATAAGGTAGTTTTTTTCTTCCAGGGTTATCGTGTACCTCCCGGATTCTGTTTGACCACCAAGGCTTTAGAGAAACATCTCGAATTGAACCCGGACTTGATGATAGCGATTCGTGAAATTGAGGCCGCCAACGAAGATTACGAAGAAGCTTATTTCAAAGAAAAATGTAAAAAGTGCGTATCTTACAATATTTAATTTTAAATTTTATTTATCTATTAAGCAGTGATAGGCGATTGGTTAAGCACGCGTCTTGCGGGCACCAGGTCTTGGGTTCAAACCTTGGCTCGCACCTCTGGATTTTTCGAAACCTATGTGCGAATCATAATTACTTATATGATTATCACTTGCATACGATGAAGGAAAACATCGTGATGAAACCTGCATGTCTTAGAAGATCTAACCAATTTTCGAAAGACATGAGAAATCCCCCAACTCGTACTGGGCCAGAGTGGTGGATTATGGTCTGAATCCCCCTCGTGTTGAGGCGAGGCCCGTGCCCAGGAGTAGGACGTCAAAAGGGCTTAAATATTATTTATAATAAACAGCCCCGTTACCTATACTTACCCTCTCTCAAGAAAGTTTCAAGAAAAAATAATACTTGATCTCGGTGATTCTCGTGAGTTCTTGATACGAGAGTAGTGTTCGTGTTGGTTCTAAGTCATATTTAATCTGTCTTTTTACACCCAGGGCATCAGAACTCTTCGCTGTCACGCAGATAACTGGAGACGTGCGAAATGAAATATTGGCAAATATGAAAGAGTTGAGGAGGAAAGCTACCGAACAGAGATTGAGTCCCGAACTCCGGTTTGCTGTTCGATCTTCAGGTAACAGCTTTATTTTCTATTCTGTGCGCAACCTACCAAGTCAATTGCCAAGTCGACCTTTCGCGGACTGTAGATATAAAACCTATCTTCATCCTTACTAAATATTATAAATGCGAAAGTAACTGTCTGCATGTCTGTCGCACTTTCACGCCTAAACTACTGAACCGATTTAAATGAAATTTGGTGCACAGATAGTCTAGAGCCTGAAAAAGGGCATATGCTTTAGGTTGTAAGCGATTGAAAGGGGGGGGATGAAAAGTTGTATGGAAGTATCGTAATTTTTAGGGCTAGCAGCTTGAAACTTTTTTAGGCTGTGTATTTCATAAATAAGACATTCATAGTTTGTAAAAGTTTTACCTTCAAGGGTGTAAAATAATTAGCCTAATAATAAAAAATGCTACCCAAAAACACAATTTCCCGAGGATGAAGTCGCGGGCACAGCTAGTTAAGTATAAATCCCCCTTATTCGTAACAGCTGTAGGCGAGGACAGTGAAGAGCTGTCAGCGGCCGGGCAGAATGAGACGTTCCTCGGTTGCGTCACCGACGATCACGTGCTGGAAGGCGTCCAGAAGTGCTGGGGGTCCATGTTCGCGTTCACTAGCGCTTACTATCGCAGGTATCAGGAGTTTAAGGGACATTACTATAGGGGGATAGCTTGAATTGGAAATGGAATTTGGTAATATTCCTGATTAAGGCTAAAGCGCCCATCTAGCCCGCGAAGTTCAAATTTTTTGTGGTTTTTTAGATTTTTTTCAAAATCTGACAATAATAAAGGGCACATTTTGTAATTCGAGACAAAGACCGTGTGCAGTGCATTTATTAATATATCCAACTTACTCTAAAACATTTCAAGAACGACAGCTATCCAGATAATCTGGCAATTTTTGTATATTTAGTGATTAACTAGTATCATATCCACCGTGATAATATTTAGAGTAAAATAAATGTATTAATAAACGCACTGCATACTGTGTTTGTCGCAAATCACAAAATGTTGTCTTAAATGTTTTCAGATTTTGGATAAACTATAAAAATACTCGAAAATTTTGAATTTCGCGGGCTAGACAGGCGCCTTCACTTTAACTGGACCCAAAAAAAATTTTTCCTCAAGCTATGTGTTTTATTATTTGCCCATCGCTGTTTGCAAATCGCGACCGAAAGCATGCTTACATCTAATTATACCGCATGTCGACGTAAAAAATGAAAAATCACATGAGCAAATAAAAAGAAAACCTGGAATATATTACTTTTGCTCTAGTTCTAACCGCTCTATCTACGTTATTATTTTCATCCGAGCTATTTGAAAGAGTAGATGTTTCGCAGTACACGTCGCTATTTAAAAAAGGAGATGTTCCCAGCTCACGTCGCTCCGTGTTCCAGACAGAACGGGCAGGCGTGCGCGTGCGGCGCGGGCGTGGTGGTGCAGGCGCTGGTGGCGGCGCGCGCGGCCGGCGTGCTGTTCTCGCGCCACCCCGCCGCCGGCAGCCCCGCCACCGTGCTACTCACCGCCAACTATGGACTCGGGGAGGTAGTTACTAGGCCCTACTCCTTGCAAATTGAAAGGCAGGGACCACTACTTATAATATTGACTCGGCTATCATTGTACCTTTAGTCGTTTCCACCCAAGGCCTAATTGGCAAGAACCTCGATAAACACCTTAAGAGGCTCTCCCCGGAGCTTTGACCGCCGGTAACTAGGACCCTGATCCCGATATCGATGGGGAACTTTTTTATATTTTTAATTATTTTTTTTGTCTTTTAATTAGATTTAAAAATATGAATTGATGAAAGATAAATGAATGGAATAATAATTAAGCCCTTTTCATGTCCCACTCCTGGGCACGGGCCTCCCCTCACTACGAGAAGAATTTAGGCCGTAATCCACCACGCTGGCCCAGTACACGTTGGCGGATTTCACATGTCATATGCAGGTTGCCTCACGATGTTTTCCTTTACCGTAAACAAGTGATAATTATATAGAAATTATCAGTCGGACATAGATTTAGAAAAACCTGAGGTGTGGGCAAGGGTCCGAACCCAGGACCTGGTGCCCGTAAGACGCGTGCTTAACCAAACGCAATCGGCTATCAGTGCTTTACATTTTAATTTATTAAAATTATCTATGTTACCAGAGCGTTGTATCCGGCGCAGTCGAGCCCGATACAATAACAGTGAAGCGCGAAAGAGACGGACATCTCACCATATCGAAGGTAGAGGTCGGCTCCAAGACCCGTCGAGTCAGAGCGGAAGGAAATGGCATCGCCATGGAGGATGTGCCGGAAGCGGATAGGGGCGTCGCTTGTGTCACGGACACGGAGGCGCTAAGACTGGCGCAGATCGGAGTGAGCCAGGAGGAGCTGTGGGGCGCTGGGAGGGACATTGAGTGGGCTATTTGCGAGGTATGTCCATTCTGGTTGAATTTGAATCTCTGATTCAGCTGATCAGCAGCAACTGAAGTTTAGTCTCTGAGTAAGTCCCGAGTCCCGAGGTCTTTAACTTGAGGGTAGTTATAAAATTATTTAAGCTACCCGTAACTTACCTAACGATTGTCCTAAATGTCGGCCGTTCCCACTGGTCCGGATAGTCTTACCAGTAGAACTACTGGGAATTTCCTTCACATTTTTCCTATATTCATTTTAATTTTAGCAGCACACTTGCAGCTTAAATTTACACATTGATACGGAGAATCCGAGTTACTTATTTGTCCAACATAGTTAAAAGTTTCAAGTTTTGCCAGTGAGGCATCATGTAACATGTTAATTCGGCAATCCATCCAATTCCGCACTGGCCATAGATTCATCATTTTACTTTGTATAGTTATAATCGCGTGGTGTAATCATCATAACTCATGATGTGGTTGCATTCCATAGAACGAGATATTCCTGCTCCAAGCTCGACCCATCACATCTCTGGACCGCTGGACCGAGGAGGAATTGCTGCACGAATTGGACTGGCCCATCATGTCGGATGATGAGCTTATATCCTTCGGTAACACTGGGGAGGTAATCTATACCCTCATTCAAGATAAATCGCCGAAGCTTAGTACTTTGCTTCAATCGTTGAACCAGAGTTAGCGTATGCTGACACGCAGTCGATGCAGTTCGCGCAGCGCAGGGCAGAGAACATTTTGCAACGCAACAACAAGCATAGGGCTGCATTCCCTATGTTGTACCTAGGCATGAGAAGCGCAGACATGTATCTGTCCTGCTCCATGGCTCATTATAGTGACAGCATGGGTTTCTTCGACGCGCGCCATGAAGACATGTATTTGATGTGAAACATCTATTGCGCACTTTGGCAGTAAAATCGTCCAGTTTGCCGTCACGGCAATGCGGCATGACGCTCTCTTATGCCGTCATGTCCTCTCAACGTCACCGCTTTCGACTCCCTTGTTTGTGCGCACGCGCTTACTACTTATAATACGTAACATTACTTTACATGACGGCCAACTTTTATTTTATGAAAAGTGGCGCTGATATTTTGTCTAGTTAGTGTGTCCTAATGGCAGCGTTATCATCGCTGCCCTGTCAGTTCTGCGCTATACAGTAGGTACTGCGTCGACTAGCGTATGTATGCGCTTAGCATCAGGCTAGAAAATATTTATATGGAACAGGTACTACCAAAGCCGGTGACCCCGATGACCCACGACATCGTCATAGAGTCCCTGGCGAGAAGCATAGACGACACGGTCGGGACCAATGGTAGCGGACACGACCGCAGCATCGTGATCACTCACAATAGATGCGCCATCGCTTTGTACAACGTAAGTGTCAGGTCTACCATGAGCTTATAGAGCTCATAGCTGCTAGAGTCGCTAGGTAGTATCGAGCGCAAAATTTATCGTAAAGCCGTGGCTCTAATGGCTGATAATCCTACCTAGTATTTAATAATGATACATTGCGATTATTGTTGAACACCTTGAATTATTTTAGAAACGGCATACTATTGTCATAATTAGCCTATGTTCTTAGGTAGTTATAATTAATAAACAAATATATTTTTGTCAGGAGAGGAATTTGGTGACCTCTGCGATGAAATCTACTTGCTCCCAGAGGTTTATTCTACTCCAATCTCGTAAATTTACATTTTCAGTCGATCTACCGCAAAATCCCCAAGGAAATCGACGTGAACATAATCATGATAGAGATGGCTATACATGGACATCCGGTGTCAGATGACAAAATACTAAGCACGGCGCAGCACAGACGACCGCCGCATTGGTCTGATAAAATTACTGCAATATGGTTAATGTTAACTGTAAGTATTATTAAGATAGAGCCTCAATAATAAATATTACCGCATTCTAATAGTTACCCATAAAATATTACTTAAAAACGCAAGGTAATTTGGCTCTGGTGCTCCCCGACCGCTACCGCTTTGCATGGTCGCTCCGCTCGCTCGGCTCGCTTTTTTTAGTCTGGATTCTAACCAAAGTACGTGGAGCGGGTAATCAATACAAAAAACTAGAACTGGACACCACAGCCAACGAGAAGCGATACGGAATTGTTATTTATTTCATTTTCTTGCTGTTCATTTGGAAATTATTTCTCTGAACTATCTCAGGAAATGCAAAACTAAACTTTTTTATAGAGTATTATAATATCAAAGAGGAAAATGAAGGACTCCATCAAGATCGCGAACACAGTGAGTTTCGACATGGATACTGAGGATCCGCTGCAGTTGCTAGCGTCCATTACACGGGTGGAAGACCAGGTGCAGCGGGCGGAGTACAACCACAGTGTGACCAGCACCGCTAGCTCCGGGACACAGTTCGTGGCTATGAGCATACTTTTGGAAGGCAACTCAGGTAATAGTTAAGATCTCTAAACTGTTTCTTGCTCCCTGGTAGCTTCGTTGCTTGGTCTGAATAAAAACTCGAAAAAGTGTATGGAACTCAAATAAATGTAGGTACATTATTTCAGTGACGTATTACTTAAATAAATATAGGCACGTCATACGCGACTATTAATGCTCTAAAAACACGACGATTAAACTAAACTTACATACCACTTAAAGGGAATACATGAAGGCAAACAGGCCACCACACCAGACAGGCCAGACCATTTGTTACAAAGAGATGAATAAGTATACATTTTGAATTATTGGCGCGCACGCGCGTGCCTCCATGCAGCTGCGGCGCTGGGTGTATGTGGTAAATGATGACTAGGGCCTGTTTGGAGTAGGGTCATGTGTCCAACAATGAAACACTAAAAATTCATAGTCTCATACACCTTTTGTTTCTACAGATATAACTCTAATTTTTTACCGGTATGTAGGAAATTTTAGTGGGTACCGGATGTCGTTTATAATTTTTAAAAATTAAAGTGTAATCAATCAGCAAGAAATAAAAACTTAAAAATGGGTATTGTTTCAATGTGTCCACTGTCGGGTACACAATGGAAACACCACAAATTCAACAATGAAACATAATACTGAATTATGGCTGTCTCATGTTGTGTGTAACATAAGGAGTATGTGAAAGACAAAAAATACTTGAGTTCAATCAAAAACAGTTTTTATCTTAATTTCACTTTAACCAGACTTCAGATTACCTTTATTAGATAATAACGACACACAATAAAAAAAATATATGAAAAAGTAACTTATAAGCTATATTTATGGTACTCATTAATTAAACTCTAGTTAGGCAATAATGACTTAATTTTTTCTAGCATTACAATTAGTCAGTCTCAGAATTATAAAATGAAATGAATTATTACTTTTCACCAGGGTTCGAAAAAATCCGATTTTTCTAATAAATATAAAAAATCGTGTTTTTTATATATATCCGATATATATCGGATATATATCCAGGCTAAGAAAAAGAAGCGATTTTCTTTCTGTAACGGGATTAAACACTTAAAAATGTGAAAGGAATTTGTAAGATAATATAAGTGTCAAATTACCACATTTTTTATTGATATTTTTTTTTTAAAAGGTAACAAAATAATTAGTGTTTATTTGAGAAAGATTATTTTAATGAACACTTAAAACAACAAGTGCCTATTATTATAATAATCTTCATTTGTATGTGAGATAAATCAACTAATTTTAATAGTAATTTGTAATCATAAATTGTCATATAACTATAATTGCTTGCGGGGATTCCCTAGAAAGTGAAAATTATTAACGCTAGGAGCACCAGGAAATCCCCATTTTTGAATACCTCGTAAAATATGAAGTTAAGTTTTGTATTTCAGTAAAAAGCTAGCCGTACACCAGTACGGCTAGCTTTTCCCCCCGGAAATCCCCTTTAACTTACCAAAGTTAAAGGGGATTTCCCCATCTTTTAATGAGGTTGCCATTTTGGGACACGATATAAATTATTCTTGATTTTAGGTTTTCGCTACGTGTTGCCAGGGTAAACATTAATCTCCAAAATTTTTTGTTCGGAAGACGGGAAACAATCAATTGATATATATCGTGATATATATCATGATATATATCCGCTGATATATATCGGCGAACCCTGCTTTTCACGGAAAGTAATCAATATTATAATTATGGTACACAATGAAACAGTGTTTCTTTGTGTCCATTATGCAACTGTTTCATTGTTGACTACATCAGGTTTATTTTATTAACCTCAAAAAAAATCCACTAAATTGTAACAGTTTAAATTACGATATATTCCACGTTAATCTACGAAATATATTGAATGCTAGGTAATAATGAAAAATATGATGTTTCTAACCATAATTTAATGAAAAATCAATAAAGAATGTTGAAAATACTGGAATTTTATCGAAAAATTAAAAAATTCGCCGCAGACACGTCTTCTCCCACGCGGCGCCGGTGCAAACTGGGGTAGGGTGGGGGGTTCACGTGACTGTCCTAAGGCGACATAATGCACGATCTGACAACGCAGTATTTTAGAAATATTACTGTGTTTTATTGTTTACCACTGTTTCATTGTTGGACATCTGACCCTACACTTTTGACATGTTATTTTGTACTGGTATGTCATGAGAATGTCATTTCCAAGATCCCTCTCAGACTAGAAATCGATTTATTAATACGGGCTTACGTGGTTGAATATCAGGCATTACCTTACATTTTTTGCCAAAATAAGGGCAAATCTGCAGGAAAAAAAAAACAGTGCCGTCTAGGGACGTCCGATCGTGTAACGCTACGTCATCTGACGATTTGCACGGATTGAATGGCCGGGCGGCGAGCGCCCCGAACGTCCGTACAGAAGCTTCGCTTCAAAACCATGGGAAAAACTATCTTAGCATTATTTGTATTGTCAAAACTCTTGCAGAATTCACCCCCGAGCAGTGCAACGAAATAAGCGGTTTATTCAGCTCTGGCGATGTGCTGTCGGCTGAAGTACCCGTCGCTTTGGCTGAGTTAACACGCCGACTGGGGCAGTCGGGGCGGGCCGACGAGTTCCGCGCCCTCGACCCGAGGGACGGTATGCAATGGCTCAAAACGAATTTAAGTGATTTATACTGCGACGTTCAGAAGTTTTTGGAACAACATGGATATAGAGCTATAATGGAGGTAGGCACCTAATATAAATAAATAAATGTCGCCAGACGAACACACCAACTGTATGGTGCCCAACTAAGCAACGCTTGTATTATGGGTACCATACAATGGACTGGGAGCGATCCCAGTGACACCCAGACCAGATCAAATTACGAAAAGGCCATTTCCGAAATTTACCCTCACGGGAATCGAACCCGCAACCACCATGTGCAGTGTGCCGAGCGGCCCACGGTCGAACCACTACGCCAAGCGGTCGTCAAAAGTAAGGTCTTATTTTAATTCTGCATGTTTGCATGTCACCTCAGATAATGCTAGAGACGGTGGTGCTACTGCTGATGATGACATGTATGTATCTACAACAAAATTAAAATATTCTGAAGGGTTTCTTTCTTACAGATCTTTGATCAAATCACTGGCTACGCTTTACGTAAAATAAAAAAGATTCATAATATCAACTAGCGTTTTACTAATTAATTTTTGGGTTTTACTAAGGCGCTATGCATAAATATCGTGTATTATTGTGATAAAACCTTTATAAGATATATCTTCTATATGAATAATGTCTGTTAAGCGTGGTATAAATGCAACATTAATTTTCAGTTTGATTTAGTAACCAAACCATGGGTTTTGGTTCCCGAAGATATGATAAGTGTGCTACAAAATTTGAGAGTGACAAATGAAGAAGCGAAGAAACCAAAAACCAGCGAGGAATTGATCGCCGCTTTGAAATCACCACAGAAAACGAGTACAAGGTACCTTAGGGCTGTATTAATAAGTCGATCTTAAGTCCTATAGCGATCATGAGTACGCTTTTGACATGTAGGTAATTTTGTACTAGTATGAGATAAGAATGACATTTCCAATTCCAATGCTCGTATACTTGATATCGAATTAATATTACGTTCCTTAGAACCACCAAGCTATTACATAATGCACTTTAAAAGCCACATTCTCCGGTGTATTCTTGTAATGATTTTCAGGAAAGCTCTCCGGTGGATTCTACCCCTTTGCCATCGCGCGGTCCGCCATAGAGAGAGTACGAAAGCGCACTTAATACTCATGATCCATAAACTGCGGGTAGCTTTCATGCGACTAGGTCGCTTGTTGGTTCGGAACTGGTACATACCGAACCCGGATCTTGTGTTCTTTTTCCGATTGGAGGAGCTGAAAACATACATTCTAACCAGAAATCCAGCATTGTTGAAAAAGTAAGTTTGTTGTTCATACATGTAACAGTAATTCTACTGAATGAGAAACGGCTATGCAGCAGTCTCTAAGGTCATTGGAATAACAAGAAACGTAGGTTCTGTATACTTACGTGATTTTCAGAGCAATCCAACGTCAAAAGTACTACCCTGGCTGGTGCAAGCTGAAGTTTGCCGAGATCAATACCGGATGGCCGGAGCCGCTGGAGGCGAAGGGCCCGGCGGTGACCAGCGGGGACGTGAGGATGGCAGCCACGGCCGTGTGCGCCGGGGAGGTGGTGGCGCGGGCCTGCGTCGTCAAGGAACTCGCCGAGGTACTTTACAATCACCAGACTCTTACCCAGAACCACGCGTCTTACAATTAAATAAAAAACGCAGATTCCAAAACAACGCCAGACCTCATCCAAAACAAAAGGAGTACCAACCACAGATATAGATTTACATAGATAACGCAAGTATCACGTATTGTATTGAAACCAAGCATGCCGAGTTTTTAACACCTAGTGACTGTGACGTCATTAGTGCCGGGAAATCCAAACCGATTTAAAGATACCTATGCCGCCGATGCCTCTCCGCCCGCTACGATTCTCTCGAGTGATTATCTCTCTCATACTCATATTTTTTATATAATATGTAGTCGCGCGGACTGCAACATAGCGGCGACAACTCATAAAAACAAAAGAATTACGAACTTATCAAAAGCAAAAGTATGAACTCATCAATAACAAAAGAAGTGAGATCCCATTAAAAACAAAAGTAAAAGTAGCATCTAGAATCCATTAACCCGACTTTTATAGGAAGGTAATGTTTTTAACTCTCTTATTTGATCCTTTTAATTTTACCGCATTATCTTTATTAATAACTTTAACACTAGGGATTTCAATCCGGCACCAATTTCAATCCGGTCGGATCCGGCCGAATTACCGAGGTACCTTAAAATAATTGTCTTTCAATATTCAAATATACAGTTTTGTCGTTGCACTTAAAATCTATTTTAGTGCCAATTTGAAACCCTCATAGTCTCCGCATAAAATTACTCTCGAGGTCGGACGGAAGGACAGACGAAAATGGTGAAATTATAAGGGCGAAAGTATAATTAGTATTATTATGGAATCCTATAATTGATATTTTATTTCAAAATAAGCAACAATTATATAAAAATCAAGAATGAAAATCTAGTATGTAGAGTAACTAGTTCAATTGTAATCTGTATATTCTGGTCTAAGAAGAAGTAGGGTGAGCCAGGCGAGTATTTTTGCAAGAAATTGGAGTTACCGGATCCGGTTACCGGATCCGGAAAAATCACCGGATCCGGTAGATGTAAAATGATGCCGGATCCGCCGGATTACCGGATCCGGTTTTCCGGATTGCAATCCCTAATTAACAATTTCATTTGCAGATTGGGCAGCTGCAAGAGGGAGATGTGCTGATAACTCATGCGACGGACATCGGGTGGTCGCCTTACTTCCCGCTGTTGACCGGCATCGTCACAGAGCTCGGTGGATTGATATCCCATGGTACACACTTATCTTGATCTGTCTGAATGTCTTGATGTGTCGATTTGGGTCCATCTGATCTTCGTACAATTTGTTTTGTATGACCCAGAGAATACAACCTCTGCTATGACCCATGTGACGCCACGATACGCTACGTGAGATGCCTACAGTTAAATGGACTATATGACTATAGTAATAGGGTCCATAGTCGTCTGAATATAAAGCGTGATTGCTGGCGTTATTGTCCCCAGGTGCGGTGATAGCTCGAGAGTACGGTTTGCCGTGTATAGTGGGCGCCACGCATGCCACCGATGCGTTCAGGACAGGGGACACAGTGCGGTTGTCAGGTACAAGAGGGTTCATTGAAAAAGTGGAAGTGACAACCGGAAGCCCTGAAGAAATCAGCCAAAGTTGATAATGAGTGAATGACTTAATGTTTCATAACACTGTAGAAATAAAAGAAAACATTAAAAAAACGTGTTAATATTATTCAAAAGAATTTTTATCAAAACAATCACAAAACGCAGCACCGACAACACGTCACAAAATAAACAATTTGTCACAATAATATTGGAATCCTATTAATGAATTCAATTAATATAATAATTTGGTCACCTTTAGTACCTTCAGATAATGATACCTAATCTGAAAATGTCGCGATATCGTATTGACACTGGTCACCCAGTGTAAATTTTAAGAAATCCGTTGATATTTATTGCAATAGGCCCTTGACACCTGGCATAGAGCTTTGCGACAAAACAGTCAGCTACCTGATAGTGGTTTCGTTCTTTACCCCTTCTGCTTTGTCCTTCTCTAAGGGGTGTGAACAGACTTTAGTAATGTAGATCCTATAATACGAGGACCAGTCGAAATAGCTTTAAGACGTCACACGTCAAATAAACACCCGATGCCCAAATAAGCATACATAGTTTCCGCAAACAATTTCAAATGCAACATCATCGGAGCACGTGAATTTTCCTAAATCTATCCAAAAATGGGGCCGCGGCTTCGGCGCAGTCTAATCGGCCTGGACGAGCAGCTCGTAGCAGTTGAAGGCGAAGGGGCGGCCGAAGATGACGACGTGGCAGCGGTAGTTGGGCGCGTGCACGGCGCCCAGCAGGTGCGAGCCGCGGTACTGCACGCGGCCCGCGTACACGCCGCCCGCCACGCGCACGGCGCGCGCGCCCAGCGTGCCCGCGCGCCACGCCGCCCACGTCACGTCCGCGTTGCACATCACCTGCGTGCAATGCCGCCGCACGGTCCGGGTTTTTTAATAGTTTATTTAACGGCCCTGGGTACTAGACCTTTTGGGGCTCGCACGGTCCGCCCACAACTAGTGGTGTTGCCCATCTATCGATACTTGATGTATCGATAGTGACCTTGAAAACTAGCCAAATTGCAGATAGGGCTGATGATAGTACTCATAAATAATATTGATCATAAGCAATATTATCGATAGTTTCGCTAATAATTGCGTGTTTTATTGAAACCAGTGTCGATATTTTCGCGCGCGATACAATACGCGCTATAATAGCGATGGTAGGGAGAGGGTAGGGTAGGTACTCAATATAATCAATATCTCAATCGATATACATTTTTGACGCCTCGCGTCTAGACTAACATTATAACCCTAAACCCTTGAGACATAAGACTGAAATTTAAATCTAATTTGAGTGAGACACCTTAAAATTAGATTGGTAGGTTTTATTGTGGGTTTTATACTCGCCTGGTATTTTGTATAGCGGTGGACAGCTCCGTCTGCGTACACTAAACAGCAATGTTTCGAGGGGTGCAACGCCGCGGGCATCACGTTGCATCTGTTCATGTAATAAGTACTCAAACATATTCGTACAGTACGTAAGAAACGTTTAGAACAAGCTGGCTTTGAAATATCATGGTGCTTCTCTCTATATATAGGTACCTACTGCTTGGTAGAATTGCGCAAATAATAAAAGCCTGAGAAAGTTTCTAATATATTAAGTATTGATTCCTTTCAAGTCGGCTTGAGACAAGCCAATCCGGCCTAGACGCGTTGACGTAAACACAAGACACTAAAGGTCAGATTTTTTGTCCTTTTATCAATTACCTAGGTACCTATAAGACATGTCTTATATAATTATCATGTCCATTAAAAGAATATTAGCGCAATGATAAGTGTGCGGTGTGTAGTTACTTGTGCGTGGTGCGCGCGACCCACACGACCTCGCCGTCGAACACGCCGGCGGCCACCGCGCCGCTCGGCACGGCGCCGCACGCGCTCACCACCCACACCGGGCCCGTCTGCGTCCACGCTGGCAGCCAATCTAACAACGAGCGTAGCCCGCACTCATATTAGGTACAAGGTCACAAGTTCAGAAGGTCGCATGGTCACAAGGTCACATGGTCACAAGGTCACATAATCAGAAGGTACACTAGAGCATGGCCATTGGTAGATAATCATTTTCAAGTTCAAGTCGGTCACCGCAAGCCTTGACGAGGCTAGACGAGGTATTCGGGTGGTAACATTATAAATTCGTAGTTCATTCTGTCTCAGAAATCGTTATAAACATAAATGAAAGTGACCTGCCTGATGTTAAGCAGCTAATGTAGCTTATAGATGCGTGTAATACCAAATGTATTGCTCGCACGTTGCGTACTTTCATATGCATTGAGTGAAATAAGCCGTGACTTTGACATCATAAAACAGACACTTTAATTTTATTTTGAGAAGTAAGTTTGAATTAAGGTGAAGGCGCCTATCTAGCCCGCGAAATTCAAAATTTTCGAGTATTTTTATAGTTTATCCAAAATCTGAAAACATTTTGTGATTTGCGACAAACACAGTATGCAGTGCGTTTGTTAATATATTTATTTTACTCTAAATATTATCACGGTGGATATGATACTAGTAAATCACTAAATATACAAAAATTGCCATATTATCTGGATAGCTGTCGTTTTTGAAATGTTTTAGAGTAAGTTGGATATATTAATAAATGCACTGCACAAGGTCTTATTCGCGAATTACAAAAAGTGCCTTTTATTATTGTCAGATTTTGAAAATTTTCTAAAAAACCTTAAAAAAAATTGAACTTCGCGGGCTAGATGGGCGCTTTAGCCTTAATAACATTTTAATCTATACTTACCCGCAATAATCGACCTGTATCTATGCTCCCAGCATATTTTCAAATGTGTATTGTATTTGGTCCAATCCTCCACATACTCCTCAACTTTCTTCTTAAAGTGAGTCCAGCGGCTGAAAAAGTATTTTGTAATGAATTCTCAGTCCAGTGTTATTTGTTATGGAATAAAGTTGGCAAGTCAGCGCCTCATTAAGCTAAGTGGCTACAGTAGCCTATAGATGCTTGTATTACCAAAGGCATATTGCTTGCTGTGGGACAACGGGAGAGGATGGAAGAGCAAATGCAACTATTATATAGGTATGTATGTGTCTTATTGGTCTGCAAAAAACAGTGGTGGATTTACCAGCAGGCTGGAGCCAAGGGCGGCAGATTTTTGGGGCGGCAAATTTGGGGACCGATTTTATTTTGCTACCCCATAGAAATAAAAAAGATTTCTGCATGACGGTTTGCTGATGTTTTACAGATATAACTCTGCAACAAATTTTGCCGATGACTATTTTACGTGCAATTTCAACGGAATTTTTGGATTGGAAAAAATTATCTAGGGAATGACAAGTGTAGAATGAATGAATGGCAAGGGCGGCAAAAACTTTACAGCCTATACCTTGGAAATTTGTAAATCCGCCACTGGCAATAAAGTGAAATTCTAATCTATAAAAGTTACTCTAGGCCGTTCTTCTGAGAGACAGTTGTTCTACCTCGGTTGAACCAGTCAGTATATGAGCTGTAGTTAATTGTATATATCTTGGCTCTACCACCGTTGTATGTTTTCATAGAGTTAATACTCACAGTTCGTGTATAGGCATATTTGAACCCGCAACATGTTGAAGCGCGTCCGTTTCTTTTACCTATCAAACAGTGCAAGTTAATGATAAATTTAAAATCGACATTTATTCACGTATGCTCATTAAACAACCGCGACAATTTGACGACCGCTTGGTGCAGTGGCTTGAGTGTAGGCCGCACCGGCCGGTTGCGGGTTCGATTCCCGTCGGGGCAAATTTCGGAAATGGCCATATCGTAATTTGCCCAGGTCTGGGAGTCACTGGGATCACCCCCAGTCCATTGCACGGTACCCATAGTAGAAGCATAGTTTGGTACCATACAGTTAGTGTGTCAGTGCGGCGATATTTATTATTATTATTTGATTATACTAACCACAACGATAAGCCACCGAGTCCATCTGTTGAACATTTCAATTATCTCTAACATTTCTTGCTGACATTGAACGTACGACTCAGTTTTAACCGTAGCTCGAGTGGGGGACACTATCTATGAACAAAATAATATTACATACATTTTTCTACACAAAATTGTAATTGTTGTATTAACATAAGTAGAAATTAAATAAATAAAAGTACTTGTTTATCTCTATAACGTAGAGAGAGACGCAGTGTAAGTAGACGACTGAAATTGTTGTACTGACGCCATTGCAAACCCTCCGTGGCCACTCTCCTTTGGAACGTGGTCCAGCTTTCTTCGGCTTCCTCTGAAATATTAATATTACAATTCCTACTGAAATATTGTTTTAGGATGGCTTTGTGCACGATCAGAGTCACACGTTGGGCGCCACTGCAGTGATGGACCTTAAAAATACATTCACCACCCAATCGCTGCCGTTCACCTTTAAATGGTTAAAGTGGAGACACGAGTCAAGATACTAACAGTTTATTTTTAGACTGTCTTTTTTTGGGTTATGATAATATGATATACTTAGTCCCACGTTGGGCGCCAAATTTGTTGTTATAATTTTATGAAGCATAATAAGGGAAGAAAATGAAAGCTCAAGCATTAAGTACCTTCATTTAAATACAAAACACAAACGCAACTAATATTATTAACGTCTAAAACCATTTTCCTACTTAGTTAATATATCGTTATGATATTTACGTATTGTGTAATGTTTTTAAGTGGACTAACCGCCGCACTTTCGACTCAACACTATGAATAACTTGCATTATAATAAATCCGAAAAAGTTGCAGAGCGGGAGCCAAGACAACGCCATTGTGATTGGCCTATCGTAAATCTTATACACCTTATTAAGGTGAAGGCGCCTGTCTAGCCCGCGAAATTCGAAATATTCGTGTATTTTTATAGTTTATCCAAAATCTGAAAACATTTAAGACAACATTTTGTGATTTGCGACAAACACAGTATGCAGTGCGTTTATTAATACATTTATTTTACTCTAAAACATTTCAAGACCCACAGATAACCAGAAAAACAAATTTTTGTATATTTAGTGATTTACTAGTATCATATCCACCGTGATAATATTTAGAGTAAAATAAATCTATTAATAAACGCACTGCATACTGTGTTTGTCGCAATCGCAAATCACAAAATGTTGTCTTAAATGTTTTCAGATTTTGGATAAACAATAATAATACTCGAAAATTTTGAATTTCGCGGGCTACATGGGCGCTTTAGTCTTAAGCGTATGTGTTCCGGAAACTTTTGTCGCAGCTTAGGTACGCAGTTGAAATAGTGGTTGGTCGGGGTTTTTTATTATACCTGGCGGTTGTTATTTGATTCTCCAGAAGTCTTCGCTGTCTTCAGAGTAAGTGTGGAGAGAGAGTGTGGAGGGTCAAGTCAATATACCTGGCGATGTGGTAGAGCCGTGCTGGTACTTGAGTGCGCGGTCTATGTTCTCCTGTATCCAGTCGCGCCACGCCTGCACGTTCCACATCAGGCTGACCATCATTGCGTGCCAGTCGGACATCTGGTCTGTCGTAACTATAGGAGCATCTGTGTTATATAAGTCCATACTTCTAAAGCCATCTTTAGAAGCGTCAATAGCCTAGTGGTCGAGGGGCAGACTTCGTAGCTGAGAGGTTCGGGTTGGATCCCCATCTGGCCATTCAACTATTGACGTGAAACCGCTCCTAACACAAGCATTGGCTAAGCAGGAGGAGCTTACGGGAATACTAGTATTGTGAAAAAAGAACAATGTATAAGGACGAAGACGGATAACACTCCCATATACATGTTCGTCTACGTATATACACACACACACACACATGCGCTGAAATGTGACAGGAATCCTGGCTGTGCTGCCCGCATCGGCACGTTACGGTTACCGTCGATGACAAACGGTATATTATTTCAAAGCGTTTTCATACAATTCCATACATTTTGTTATCCTATTGTACCGTATAGCGATAATACCGTCCACGATAATGCCGTCCAACGGTAAATTATAAAAGTATCTAATAGGTCTTACTTGTATTGTACGGGCTCTTAGTCCGAGTGATCGATAGACTTCTACTATCCACCGGCGATGTATGACCTTGCGACTGTGGGTTCTGCCAGTACGGAGCGGCGGAAGAGGTGCCATCACGCGACAAGCCCGATGTGCTCGAGGTGGGTGGGGTGTAGTACGACGGTGAGGTGTTTCCCGACGATACTAGCGTCTCAATCCTCTGAGCCCGCTGTTGCGACTCCGGTAAAATCTTAACGTCGTCATTGTACAAATCCGATATGAGCGACTTAGCCGGCGTCGTATCGACGGCGGGTCTTCTCAGAAGGACCGGCGACTGACTGGATGGCAACATTTCCGTCGGCATCGTTCGCTGGAGGCTAGTGGGGCTGGCGTATCCGAACTTCTGGCCGTACAGCGAGGAGTACATGAGGTAGGAAGTCGTCGGGCCCTGGAGGCAGCCGGACGTCGGTTTCGAAGACGGACACGGCGAGGATTTGTCGCCTTGCTTTCTGAGTTGCTTGGAGGGGCATTGTGTGAGGGAGACCTCGACACCGGGTGCGAAGAGGCGCGAGGTGCCGGGGCTGAGGCGCAGGCGCTGCACCGGCACCAGGTCCTCCAGCGCCTGCGCCGACACGTGCCGCGAGCACGTGCAGCACGGCCGCGCCACGCGCCGCAGGATCTCGTCGCACCACAGCTCGCACTGGACGAACACATTCTTCATGCACTTGCACACTTGGATGACGTCTGTTGAAAACGATACGAATAATCGATGTGTACGCCGTTTAAACAATAATTAGGGCTGAAAGGTGTCTATTCTTACGTGGTTGCAAGAGGTGAACGGCTAAATACATTGTTGCATCATCGATAACATCTGTAAAACAAAAATCAGGAGTAAATGAAATACCCAATTTTACTAATCTATAATATATAAATATGAATCTCTATTTCCTTGGTCATCGCATCACGCGTGAACGGATGGAACGATTTCGCTAATTCTTTTATTGTTATGTTTATTATTGTCAGGAGGAGGTTCTTATGAATTAAGAAAGTTGAGCGGAACAATTCGAATTCAATATTCAAAGTTAAGACAGGACAACGTCATTCGAGTCAGCTAGTCCTTTATAAAATTCTCACTACATTGATATCTTACCATCCATGACGGCCAGGTATTTTTCAGGCGTACATCGTTGCATTAAGTTGTTCAGTTTTATTTCTATTTTCCTCACGACCACTGGGTCTGCGCTAGTGACTGCTAATTGATCCGTATTCTTGCCTTGCAATCTACAAGTCATTGAGTTATTGAAACCGCGCGATCTTTGATCGAGTTTGATAAACAACTATCAGCTGATATCATTGCGACGTTTGCTGAAACTTACATGCTAGCACCTTCTGCATAAGTCTTTCTAATAGCTCCATGTCTTAACAAAACGTTGGGACCAGCTCGCTCCATTTGCTCTATCAATATCTTCAGAGCTTCCGTCTTTTCACCTACACAAATAGAACTGGTCAGTATGCAAATAAATACAAAAAAAGAAAATTTTGCTTAAACGAGAGTTGAAAACCATACCTTGCAGCATTATGTAGGACACGAGCAAGCGTGTGGAGTCAGAAATTACACCTAAAAAGATATAAAAAAATGTAATCTCTATACCTCACGTCATATAATTGAATTTTGAATGAAAAATTTACCATCCAATACAGATTTTGTATATCCTGTTGGTGTAACGTTTGTCATCAGTGCCTTTAGCTTGGATTCAGTGGACGATTGCAAGGAAGAGTTAGGACGTTTGATCTGGTCATCATAAGACGTCAATTGACGGAGACTAAAAAGGAAAAGGTTATTGTTGAATAATCAACTCTAATATCGATGATAGTGTAATATCAGTCTTAATGCTACTTACTAAGCAGCGGCTTCTTTATAAGACTTGGGGATATCTCCCTCTATGAGAAGTGCGTCACCAGCCACCTCCATTTCTCCCAGCAGAGAAACATAAGCTTCGATTTGCTCATCTATAAAAAAAAACAACAAAAATAATCTCTGGTTACAGGGAAATGAGAATAAAAATTAAGCCAGTGTCTATAAATCCTTACCGGGTTTTGTTACGATCTCGGATAAATAATCTGCCGCGTCTTTGATGTGATCTGCAAAAGAATTGGTTATTAGAATACTCTCTTTACCTTCGAATTAAGGTTGTGTATGTTTTATAATCTACCTTTCATAGTCGCCGTTAGCTTCCTCGCCATTGAGCGACATCGTATGGCGTCTTCCAATTTCTTCGTCAGATAGTAAGCCACTTGGTTGCATGGCTCTTTGACGTCCAACGATTTTGCTTTCTTTAACCTAAAGGTAGAAGGTATTTACGAAAAAAAGAAAAAAACATGTAATAAAACCAATAGTATTAGAGTAGATACATGGTAAGCTTAAGGAGTGCTTGTGCTAACAAAATGTTGCCACTTAAATTTTGAACTTATTTCCACAGTATTATGAATTGGTTACCTTTGAGCAGCAAAGAAGAATGTTTCTGCGGCACCGTCCACTTCCACCAAAATCTCGTTGCCACGCCTCTGCATTTCTGATACTAACGCCTCTCGAACGAGCGCCTTGTAATCTAAAATTATGGTTGGTTATTTATTGTTTACAATATCAAGTTATGGTATTCATGAAAACATAAATGTTAAACAACATACTTTTTGAAACAAAGTATTCGGAAAGAATCCGAGAGCTCTCTACGATGACGTCTGGAAAAGTAAGTTTAAAACAGATTAACAAAATATTTGAATGAAACAACAGCATAATGATTGGTACTTAACGAGTATCTGCGCGCTCTGATTTTGACTCACATTAATTCATGCTCAAACACTGAATTGCACTCCAGTCTAATAAAGTATACATTTACTAGGACAAGTCGTTAAAAATATTTAATTTAGAATACCTTGCATTGCATCGTACATTTCCGTGGGAGTAACTTTACAAACGAGCGCGCCGAGTTTCCTCTCAAACTTCTTGTGGAGGCGTGCTGTATCTCCCGATTCTTTCACCGTTTTATCCACCCTCATGGGAGGCTGCATCGCAAGCCTAAGATTTATAAAACTATTAGTATTGACCTTACTAAACTCAATCTGCTATAATATTCAAGATTTGCAACGGTATTACCACCAAGGAAAGACAAAATCATCTTGGTACACAATTTTCTCAAAGTTACTTAGGTATTTTTATTAATTTTTTCTTCAAGTATTCTAACCAATCGGAGGCCTGCGAGTGAGTGAGATCCGTGTGTGGTTGCTTGTATAATATTTCACCGCCGCGAGCGCGGAGTTGCTTGTGTAATATGCCCAATGCTGCCTCGTGCTCTGGGTCGAATTCTAAACGAAAAATTGCGCCGGGCTTAATTGTATAATAGTAATTAAATTAATAGTTTTAATGGCAGAGACGCTGGAGGAGCTGAACCGGATGCTGGACGACCTAGCTTCAGCCTCGCGACGCATCGGTCTTGGCATGAATTTGGATAAAACCAAAGTCATGATCAATGGCCACATTGATCCAGGACCGGTGGTCGTACATGGCCACCTTCTTGAAATTGTTTCCGAGTACACGTACCTTGGGCAGATTCTGCAGTTAGGTAAAAACAATTTTGAGAAGGAGGCCAAGAGGAGGATCCAGCTGGGCTGGGCAGCGTTTGGGAAACTACGTCGAGGCTTCTCGTCATCCATACCGCAATGCTTGAAAACGAAAGTTTTCAATCAGTGCGTCCTACCCGTCATGACCTACGGAGCCGAGACGTGGACACTCACGGTAGGGCTGGTCCACCAGTTTAAGGTCGCTCAGCGAGCTATGGAGAGAGCTATGGTCGGAGTTTCTCTGAAGGATAGGATTCGCAATGAATACATCCGACAGAGAACCAAAGTTATCGACATAGCTCAAAGAATTAGCAAGCTGAAGTGGCAGTGGGCTAGCCATATCTCGCGAAACGTAAACGTGTTCTTGAGTGGAGATCTCGACTCGGCAAGCGTAGTGTAGGACGCCCTCCGACCAGGTGGAATGACGATCTGCGAAAGACTGCAGGCAGATACTGGATGCGGCAAGCTGAAGACAGGGCGCTATGGCGCTCATTAGAGGAGGCCTATGTCCAGCAGTGGACAAGCATAGGCTGATGATGATGATGATGATGATGAATTAAATTATATATATTGGTTTGTATAATTATGTAGATGAGTATTCTGATACCTGCGCCGTAAGCTCCTCCACGCCCACCTAGAAATAATAATAATTTCTTAGAGTAAACATGTTAACAAGGATAGTAATGCTATTATTTTGTCAAATAGGTAATTTAACAAATATATTTTTTATTGGTTCTTAAAATTGACTACATATTAAGGGGATTTTCACCAGCGCGTCTCCTTTCCTCTTCCAAACGTCTCCTTTCTTCCTCTGACAAAGCACCGCTTCCTCGGCGTCTCCTCTCTTCTTCCAGCCGTCTCCTTTCTTCTTCCAGCCTTCTCCTCTCTTCCTCTGACAAAGCACCGCCTCCTTCTCGGAGTCTCCTTTCTTCTTCCAACCGCCTCCTTTCTTCCTCTGACAAAGCACCGCCTCCTTCTCGATGTCTCCTTTCTTCTTCCAACCGCCTTCTCTCTTCTTCGGATAAAGCACCGCTTCCTCGGAGTCTCCTTTCCTCCTGATCCCGTCTCCTACGGGCTTCCTCTTCAGCTTTTTTCCTAAAATCACCAATGTAAGGGTTAGGAGATCACAAAATCATTTTTATTCTGTACGTAAAATTAAAGATTCCGGCTAAATGGTTTCTAATCTCCAGTTTTAGCTGATTTTACCAGTTGCTTTTACGGATAACTTAAGAAACTAGCCTTTAGCTTCAGGCAGCAAACGTTACCTTTTAACTTTATGGGTTTTTTTATCCGGGCCTCTATGGCCCGGTGACCTTATTGGTTAGAGGGGCTGCCCTCTAGCTGACAGGTACAGATTCGATCCTGGCAGTTGAAACTACTAATGTAGTATTTTTCCATTTCTTGGGGGTGGGAGTGACGAGTCTACTTTACTAGTAATGTCATTACCCCACATTGCTAGTAATGCACCTATTATAATCTTGGTAAAGGTACCTAATCTATGGTATAGGTTGCAATTCTATTCGTGTTCTTCTCCAGTTATAGCAGGTAGGTATACCTTGATATACGTACCTTTCAGCCTCACTCATAGATAAGCCGCTGCCATCCATTGCCGCCAAGGCCTTCGCATCTAAACCACCTATAACATAAAGGGTTAGTTATAACGGACGCTAATTCAATAACATGCAGATTACTTTGCAGTTTTTCCGTCAAACTTACATTCCTTAGTTGCCACATCAGCAATGTATCGCGATGTGATGTCACTTGTCTCTGAAAAGTTACATGTCAAACTAGAACGCTTCTTGATTATTGAAGTAAAGAGATGCTAATATGGAAGTTTCCACAGAAATTGAGAGACGGAAATAGCTACATGGATATGTTATAGCTCCTGTCGCAATATTGTTTAAAGTATATGCTGTAATGTACAGTTTTCATAATGAGAAATGTATTCAGACCATACTCCTAGGTAGTCCACAATTTGCTTTGTGAGAATGAAGTTGGAAGTTGTTGGATAAACAGGAATACTAGCCAATTAGGTACAGATTTATTGTACATAGGTACCATTCATATGCTTCTTAGCCAACTGGTTATCAGTATGTTTAGGTACCGCGCCCACACTGTCGGCAACTTTATCTAAGATCCCGTACGCCGGATGATCATGGCCGCCAAAATGTGGCGCTGATGTCAACCTTGGAGTATGAGAAAATAACTTATTAATTAAAAATTTCAATAGATAATTAATCGTGGGTTTGGCAGAAACGAATTAAAATCATATTACATCTCTGCGGCTTGATCGTAGGTCTTCTTAAAATCGCCCACGTTTAGGAACTCCTTGTCTTTTTCTTTCTTCATCCCCTGGTGGATCACTTTCATAGCTTCACCTAATATTTAAGGTAGAAATAAGACTATAGGAAAAATGAGCGTTCAAATTAGAGACTATTTGTGTGTTGAAATCATGAACGTTATCATATAAGTTACAATGGTGTTATACCAACCTCTTCCATGAATAACATCAGTCAAATAGGCTGAACCTTCATTGGTTGGATCTGCAAGATGAGAATGTAAATAACATTTAGGCAGTAAAACCAAAGTAGGTTTTGGAAATCGCAATGACTGTCAACATCACGAAACTTGATAATTATCGTGAGCTATTAATATTATTATATTCCTCAATTTATGTTGCGTTATGCATCGCTCGGTATCATAGTAGATATTAGCAATTTTAAGGCAGCATCTAACATAATTATATAGTACAAGTAAAAATATCCCTTACATACCTTTTAGCAAAGTCTGAAGTTTCTTTTCCGGAATCACACCGGTCACTTGAGTTTGCATCCCTTTCATTTTTGTTGGATCGTGCGCTGTCGTTACACCAATAGGAGCCTTCATTAATCTGGAGTTTGTTGAAGAATAAATGAGCAAGAAAAAAACATTAATTTCGGATTGATTTGAATATTCTGAACTTACTCTTGACCGCCTTCAGCATAGGTCATTTTGTATGGGCCTTCTTCGCCCAAAATCTCAGTGCCTTTCCGACCCATCAAATCGGCTAATACACGTCGCTTATCGGCTTCGGCTAAAATTAAAATCATGTTAAGATTATTTAGCATAATCAGAATTACAGATACTTATAAGAATATAATAATAATATATGCAAACTTACTCTCAGGAAACGGTGACGCTAAGAATTTGGATGTATCATCTATGAGCCCTGCACACAAAGTTTATGAGCATTTAGTAACATCTGGTAATCAATCAGCTTCGGTAATAATATTAATCAAATTTAGGTATTTCATATCTCCAAAGACATAAAAGATGCTTCCGATACCTATAAATTCGGGCTACTTGTAAATTGGCAAAATGGATAAGTCTTAATAGGTATTATGTATTAGGATAATCTTTGTCGGAAGTACCAGGCATGTATTTTTCATATTCCGGTGGAGGTGCTTTGGCCAAATCTGTCAATTTGCCTCTTACACCTTCATACGCTCCCTTGTCGACTTTATCGTTGAACAAACTTGGAGCAACTTCTACTCTGTGAATTTTAAACCGTTTATGTTAGATAAGTACGGTTCGCTCTTGCGTTTTAGGACAAATGACGGTTAAAAAGGTGTATAGTATTTACGACCAACCATTCACATTCCAGTATTACTTTCGATAGCCCAATCACAATGCGTTGCCTCCGCTGCTGACAAATCACAATGGCGATGCCTCGGTTTCTGCGCAGTTATTCCTAGTCCCGAGTCTAAAGTAGGATAATGCAAGTTAACATACCTTCTTGCACCGTCTGTGTATGTTTGTTGATATCCTTGCAGCTGGCCGAGTGGGACTTCACCTTTGTCCTTCATCAAATTAACCAAATGCTCCAATGTATCCCCTTATTGCAATAACGTCAATTAATGTTAGTTACAACTTATTTTGAACACTTCAAACTCATAAGTTGATAACATTTGAAATATTATGTTACCTTTCTCCATTCCTACTTTGGCTAAATGTTTTGCTGCGTCGTCCATTGTAACTGTAAAAGGTATGGAGGTTTTACGAAATGTAGGTACCAAAATTTTCAGAAAATCTACTAAAGTTTTGCTATTTCTGTTGTATGTATCGCACATTATGTCTCAAATTTATCAAATTTCAAATGGTTCAATCAAATACAAAAGTGTCTAATTTAAAAATTGGCTGTACGCGTAATATCTAGCGCGTTTTGTGCAAGTTTATCTTTGGAAAAAACACACGTCAAAGTGGGTTAGACTTACGGTGCAATCCTTGGGTAAGGGTGGGCGCCAGTTTTGTGGGCACGCCTCTTTTCATTTCCGAATGAATTTGATGCTTCAGGTGTTCGGATCTCTCATCAGATTCCAAAGGCCCAGCGTGTCTTAATCTGTCTCATGTAAAATCGTTGATCGATCAATACAGAGATACCCAAAACATTTAAACCGGTTACAATTTATCCACATTGAAATTACCTATAGCAATTGAAGCTATCAGACCTATAGCTATAACTTTTGAAGTTATGGCACCGTGACAAGTTAGGCAGAACGTACAGACACACGCGGCAGACGTACAGGCGGATGGACGGACGGACGAAACTGGATGATCTTATAAAGGTCCCTCGTTAAGACTACTGAACGTAACCCTAAACGTAATACGAACTCAGTTAACAAGAAAATGAGGTAAATTTCAGCGATGCTGGCTGATTGCGCATCATTGCCTGCATTGCTAGAGTATCAAGAATGTGATAACGTGACTTACACATCCGCTGCATCGGAATAAGTTTGGCCGTAAACTTTATATTTGTACAGAGGTCTCTTGCCCAATGTTTTTTTCACTGCAGCTAACAGATTCAATGGATATCTGTCGCCGCCGAATCCACCTAGTCAATCATGGAATATTGTATATTCTGCAGTATTTATAATTATGAAAATCAGTTGGCTCATCATCACAACTTACTATGAACAGCAGTGGCTTGAGATAGATGTTTCGACACGTCGTCAATGGCGGCTATAAGAAAATAAAATGTTTAAACTGGCGTCAAAATGTACCCAAAGCAACTTACATCTATTTAAACATAATAAAAACTGTGTTTCTTCGTTTCACATAGGTAATTAGGTACACATATTTAATATCAAATGCAGGTCAAATAGATAATTCATATTTTCAAATAAACAAACTTTTTCAGTGATTAGTGTATGAAAAAAATCGATCTCAAGTCTGAAGGTGATCTTAAGTACGCTTTTGGCTTGTCATTTCGTATTGCAATTACATTTCCAATATCGCTCTCAAATTTGAGATCGATTTATTAATACGGGCCTACTTAGTTGCTTTTAAAATATGAATGAATCGCCCATATGCTGAGTAATCTTACTTTTCATAGCAATTTCAAGTCCAGGTGGTGTTTTGTTTTGCATATCTTTAGTTAATTTTTCTCTGCCCTCATCCGCGATGTCCTTTACAGGAAGGAAGGGAGTCAGCGCAGGAGCAGATTCAATTCTGAAATTTATTATGGAGCTATATTATATAGGTATAGGTAGCACTTAACTCAGAGTCCATAAACTAAACTTAATTATAAAGTACATATTATACCACACGCCTAAAATACAAGGTTTTCGTGGCGGTACACACCCGGATGGGAGATCGCTAATGGTTTTCACAACGCAACTGAATGCTTTTGTTCATGCTTCGGCGGGCATATTAAGCTATCAATCCCAACTTTTACAGTCGTTCAGGTAACCTAAAAGCTCCAACAGAGGGCGTATAACATTAATGTATGATAAATGTACTTACTCCAATGCTCCAATGCCATAGGTCATGATGTAGTTGTTCCTTTTAGCAAATTCTTTACTGGGATTACTTTTCATCATTTCTAGCAACGCGCTGACAACTTTCTCTGAAATTGGATAATCATCAATAAATATTCGAAAGGGGTTTGATTACAAGATTGACTGAGCGTCACGTAAAAATGGATTCTTATGCTCTGGAATAGCTACATGGGACTAACATAAACGCTACGCTTTATCCAGGAAGTCTCCGCCAGGGCGTACAAGAAAAATAAACAATAAAAATTAGTAAAACTAAAAGGTTTATAATTTAGATGTACCTATCATAATGTTTTAATAAAACAAACCTCTGTCGCGGGCGAATGCAGACAAATAGTTGGCGCAACGTTGGATAACCTCTGAAAGTTGTTAAAGTCATGTGAAAAGCTCTGCAGAATAAAACGAAAATGGTTTGATAAAACACAGAACTATAGTTACCGTTCATTTCAGTTTTAAGAGCCTTAGGCGTGGCCGAATCAACAGCACTATGTAGTAAAGTTGCGTACATGGGAATTGACGATGGGTTTGGGGTCACGCTCGAGAAGCCAGGTGCTGACTTTAATCTAAAAATAGGTATGTTAGGAATAAACACGGATTAGATTACATGGGGGTACGTATTTTGATATGGGTTAAGACTGTGTTGGTAAAAAGTACTTATTCGTAAATGCACATTTAATTGTTATCTATTTTGAGAGGAGTGCCTCCATGTGAAAGCTATAGCTACCTAATAATAAGAAGATTATACATTAGAATACGAAGAAGAAGACTAACGTATAAGCAGCGGCATGGTTCGTGCTAAGACATGGTATTTCTGGGTTAAACGGCTCTGCTCCTGCGTGGTCCAATTCAGAAATCAGAATGTCGAATGCTGGACCACGCTCGACTGCAAATGAAACAAGTTATGAGATGAAATTGTGTTGTTTAGTCGACAGATGGTGCAATATCTAAACTAAATTAAACTTATTTTCCATCCTTTATTTAGGTCATGAAAATCTTATGAGCTCCTAAGTCTGAGACATAAATATTTTACGAAATCAAAATTGGCATCAATAAGTAATAAAAACATGGCTTACTCTCGTCTACAGCGCACTGTGATATGTATTTTGAACAGATATCCAATGTTTCTGTGGAAAAAAAAATGCAATGAGTTGCCAGACGCAATCTTATTCTCTTATTTTCTCTTCTTCCTTTGTCGGTATAGCTGTTTGAGCTATGTACATCTTTCTCTAAGGCATTCTTTTTCGCTTCCTTATGCGACGTGACACCGACCTTCTTTTCAATCCGGCTCATGTAGCTTATTCTTGGTCTTCTTATTCCTTTTCCTTCTATCTTTCCTTTTAAGATGTTTTTATAAAGATGACATGTCCTATAATTTAATTTCTCTACAATATAATTAGATAGGTATATCAAAAATTGGTTGACCTTTCAAATCATCGGGCTTCACATCATCAGGAGCGGGACCGGCGACCAGTTTGGTCAGTTTTGTATGGATTTCTTGTGACAAATTAGGATCATCGTGATTCGATTCTAGTCCTTTGGCATTTTCGAGTCTGTAAGAGAACTTTATAGATACTGTGCGCTGTATAGCTTTTTATTTACGCCATGCAACTTATGCTCGTATTAATATGAGGATTGATATAGAGGCATGAGAGCGATCTTGGAAATGTAATTCTAATGTTATTCCAGTAGAAAATTACATGTCAAAGCAAACTCAAGGTCGCTCTGACTTGAGATCGATTATACTTCGATATATCCGGGTCTTAGTTTTTCAGTAATAGACAGCATATGGTTAAATTTAAAACATAGGGTATATATCATAACCATTAGGAGTCGAGCTGCTGACCAAAATGTAAAATCTGATGCAGATTTTTTGGTGATCACAAATCTACGGAAGCTAAACTGCGGGCAATTGCTAGTTTTTAATTTAAATAAATAGTCCTGTGTAACAAACTCTGTAGCGGCAGCTCCATAATTACGTCGAGCCTTTTCCTTTTGATATAGCAACTCGTTCGGTTTGCCTCGCAACATTTTTACCAAATGCTTAAACGCGGGACCTTTGTCCTCTATAACAGGAATTGAAGTGTTAGATGTAATATCATAAAATTAATTAAACTTCAAATTTAAATTATTATTACACATACTATTATATTCCGCGTATTGTGCAAGATAATTCGAGCATATTTCGAGCATATCTGTAAGAAAACCAAGTGGTAAATTGCAGTAGGTATTGTTGGTAGCAAAATAAAAATAATCAAATTAAATATTCCGCCAACCCGCACCGGGCCAGCGTGGTGGAAGTATGGCCTGAATCCCCCTCGTATCGAGAGGAGGCCAGTGCCCAGGAGTAGGACGTTAAAAAAGGGCTTAATTAATTAATAAAAAATACTCAATAACTTTTCATGTAGGGTTGGATTTTTGGTGGCGTGCACGATTTGACTGTGTCCGACAAGTCTGCGTTGATTTGGTTCGCTACAGTTATATTATAATCATTGGCTTGAAAACAAGGTGTCCGTTTTAATCTAAAAACAAATTAATAGTACATTGTTACATGAGTGGTGAAAGTTACTTATTTTGTCCCGAGACGGGGTTTGGCGCCTGAGCGTAGCGAGGGCGCTAATAGTTCGAGGGACAAAATAAATCTTTCACCCGAGGTAAACACTGTGCTTTTCATTACGAATACAAGGAAAATAAAAATAAAAACAGAAATTGGCTAAAGAAATAATACAAGGAAGTATAAACAATACTCTACAACTCGAAAAAAAAAAATCGGATTGCCGCCTATTTTGTTTTTTTTTTTTCGTTGGCCGGCCAACTTCTTTATTTAGCCATTATTTTTCATTTTGATGTTTAAATATTTTTTTTTATCTATGTTATTTTAAAGAAATTGTTGAAACTAAATTATAATTAAGTCATTTAAATAATATATTCTTGAATTAATACTTAACTTTATGTTATTTCAATTTTACATCGTGCTGTAATTGAGTGACTGTAGAAAAAGTTTGAACATGGTTCCATAGAAATGTGAAAATGGAACTAGTTTTTTTTTTATAATTTGACAGCTGTCAGTTGAAAGCGAAACTCCCGGGCCTGAAAAGTATTACTTTCAACCCGCTTCTCAGGCAACTTCAGACCTACTTTCAGAGTATGAGTAATGAAAAATGATTTACAACATGATTTCTTTATTCCTAACCTAGTTCCTAGGTGAAACAAAAAGGGTATACTATTTTTGTTTCAACTTTACTTTGTAAATCGAAAACTATCGGCTTTGTGAGACAGTTGAAGTACTTAAAGTTTTGTAGACTTATGAAATCTGATACAGCTGTTGAGTTATAACACCTTTTGTTTTTAAAATTTCCACCAAAGCTGATAGTTTATGGATTACAAACTTAATTTTTGTAAAAAAAAGTATACCCTTTGTGTTTCAACTTGTACATAATTTTCGGTTATTTACGGTACCTAACATTGGTGGAGCCAAGCTCTAGTCAAGACTACAGCTGATATGTCGGCTGGATCGACCAGTTAATTACCACCTTCTTACAGAAGATCGGTGTAAAGTAGCTGCGTTTCGTAGGATGAGTGAGAGAGCCGGAAGACCGACCCAATCAGCTCCCTCTGTCGCACTCCTCTTTAAGTCGACAACGAGCGAGCAATGTCATTGGCATTGCAAGGATCTATAGGCTACGTGAACTGCTTAACATCAGGCTAGTTGTACGCTAATTTGCCGACATAGTATAAAAAAATAAATAAAAAAACTGGTACAAATTTCTCACTCGTCTGCCGCTTCTGAATAAGTTTCAGTGAATTTTCCGTGCGATATCAACTGCTTGTCGCCCTTTTTATGCATAGCTTCAGTTAATATCGTAAAAGCTTCGAGCATTTCACCTACAAGTGGGTTATGGTATCATGTTAATGAAAGGAGGAGACAAAACAAAAGTTACTTAAAACTGGACTACCAAAAAAACCTACTTCAAAAAGACATGGGTGCACTAAACGCTAGAAATAACTTGGGACCTGTAAATTCTTTCATTTATAGTCGGTGCCCATTCAAGTAGGGATGGGTAGTTACCTACCTAAGAAAGAAGTAGTCCTAAGGTAGTGTAAAGATAGTAGCAAATCGGTCCACAATTGATGGAGTAAGTAATCGGTGATCATACATAAAAAAACATACAACGATATACGAACATAAAACCACCTCCTTTGTCAAGTATGTTAAAAAAAAATCTTACCACTAAATCTCAGATAAGCGGGTGTGTCTGAAACAGAAATAGTTTAAAGGTATTAGAGATGTTTAACTAATGGATTGGTGATGATATAAGATCTCGATGCTCACCTCCAGATAGAAGGCCTCCCTGAAAAGGAAAGTGTTCATGTAGTAGGCGTACAAATATTACTAAAATAAATATATTATGTCTTAATCAATCTTCATTCTCCCTCTGGATACAAATGAACAGGTTTATTAATAATTAAAACGGATGAAAGCAAACAGTTAAAACACAGTTAGGAAAATGAAGAAAGATTACAGTAATTAATTTTGTAAGCAAATTACCTTACACGGCCATGTTCACTTGTACCAGAGGAAACGCCTTTGGGGTGAGTATTAAAAACCAAATGCTTATAAATGTTACTTTATTTTTCAATTTTTATTTTGTAAGAGCTAGTTTTAACATTGTATCTCGGTAGAGAAGTAGTTTCATTTCCATGGTATAATTATTTATTGTGATCAAGTTGGAGCGCTCGGTTGAGGTTTATATACAAAGCTACTTTCAAAGACTGTTTCTGCGCAACCATTATTTAATTGGAATCCTGCTGTATTCCTCTTGCTTTTGTTACAAGTTGGCCTTATGATACCCTATTAAATAATCAATTCATTTAATGACTTGTTCATTAGTAGGTAGTAAACAATAAACATTTAAGTATATTAAAGCCGACCCCGATATAGAATATTTATCATCACATTTTGTCTTGCTCGTAATTCAAAAATAGTGATAATATGCCACTTTTCAAGAGAAAATAACTCAAAACCCTAAACATGGTTTGTAATATGTATACATTACACCTATATCGAGTTTGGCTTTTATATACATAAGAATTTTATCAGCACTTACGTCTGCCATCATATCGAGAAAATCATCTGCAAAGTCAGCATCACCTCCAGCCTCGTCAACTCTTAAAATATCTGTGGACAAGATTAAGTTCTTGAGAACGCAAATTATCATTAACAGTTGCAGAGGAAGGTGTGTATATAATATTTACTGACTATTGTTGTTGCAAATTGGTCTTGGAGGTCCTCGGTGTTGTGCCAGGTGTGACGGCAGGTGTTGGTTCCTGGCTGGTGGCGACAGTAGCGCCCGGCGTGTCGCCCGGCGAGATCGTCGTAGGCGTGTCACCGGCGGTCGCCAGTGAGGATGCCGTTGGTGTCGCTTTATCAGGCTCTACTTCAGGTTCCGGTTCAGACTCCGGCCTCAGTTCATCTACGTTGCTCTGTTCGACTTCTACTCGTAAAAAATAAACCGTTTGAAATGTACCTTCATCGATGACTCCGGGCTTCCGAGAAAATTGAGCGAAAGACTTTGAATTTGCTGACAATTGTTCAACATTATAACTGCAACTCAATTTTCTCGGAGCTCACAAATCATAAATGTCATAATCAAATATCCAGACAAGATGATGAACAATTGTCACAATTTCATGCAGCTTACCTTTCATCCGGTACGGCTTAGATAAATAGAAAATGGCGGCTGAAACTGGCGACAATTGTTCCTTAGCCTGTTAATGGAAAGTAAAACTCACCCTCGTCTTCATCGAAGTCCATCATTAGCATACGGTCGTCAGATTCAGAAAGAATTTCGTCAATCCATATTGCCACCTGTTCGAAACGCAACACCGTGTACAACAATCCTCAATTATTAGATTAAAATTCAATAAAGTTCTGGAAATATAAACAATTTACGGTAGGTAAGTACCTTATCAGCCATTTCCATCATAAACTTGGCCTTTGGATGCGTGCATCGTCTCGAAGGTGTTCTCATGTGCATGTGTCCACAAATTTCGTCTAGTATTATGTTGGACAGTCTCAGCATTCTGGTTCAATATGAAATTTTATCAATGCTATGATAATAATGATAATATTTGAACGTTGCGAAGTGAATGGACCGAATTGATCAGGAAATTGATTCTGAGGAATGTTATTTGATGAGGTACATTTTTGATCCTGAAACTTGAGACCGAGACAAATAAATAGTTATGGTGGCAAATGAGGGAAGAGAGGTGTAAACGAACCCATCAGCAAGTGCGTATCTTCCAGGCCTTGACAGTCGTAGTTGAATGCCTCTAGCGAAAGCCACAGTGGCGTTGCGAGCCCACACAAAACGTTTGTCACCACAAATCGCCGTAACGTCTCTCTTTATTTGATTTACGCGCATCCTAATATCAGATAAATTATATTAAAACATAACGTACTAACAACTAAAACTAGGTATCATCGACGCTACTTTGTAATCTCAATTCTCAGAATCTACGGTTAATTTTCTAATGTGTAAATCATTTATTCAATCTACGTCTCCAAAGTGACTATAATTATAATGTGTATTATGGTTGTTAGGTCGGGCTTCCTTCGGACGACTGTACGATATGTGTACAAGACTATCTCACGCGTTGTTCACTTTTTTGCTTACTGTGAAATGCGTTTGCCGATTGAAACACTAGAATTACTATATAAGCTTATGTTCAAAATGCATGTTGAATAAACTTACGCAACATTCTTCTTCTTACTCTTTTTCAAATTTATAAAATACTCGTAAGCCTGATCTGGTTTGAATGGCTCATCTGCATCCAACATGGACCTCAGGCGACCGATCTAGGAAGATTATCCATATTAAAGTGTTATGCGGCCTTACAAGGTGAAACAGAAAGGGTATAGTACTATTTTTTTTGCAACTTTGTAAATATAAAGCTATCGGATTTGTGGGACAGTTGAAGTACTAAAGGTTTTGTAGACTTACGAAATCTGTCAACACCTGTATCCCTATAACACATTTTGTTTTTCAAGTTTCCTCCAAAGCTAATAGTTTTAGAATTACAAAGTTAAGTTTTGAAAAAAAAGTATACCCTTTCTGTTTCAACCTACTACAATTCACGTGTACTACCCGCATTGTGTGCCGCCCTGTGGAGAGTGCGTTCGGCGCTGCTAGGTATGTCGCCAAGCTTAACAAGGTTTACCAACCACGTACGTTTAAGTACTTACCGTTTCCGGAGGCAGTCTGTGTGCATTATCACGCCATAAGTATATAACGTCGCGTCGCCGCGGTTTGGAAATGCGTTCCAAACGGTCCGTAAGAACCGCTCCGTGGCGCCGCAAACAACGGGCGTGCGCTCTGAGCGCCCGTTTCGACATCTTAACATCAGTTGCCTTTGGACCTCTGCGAAGTAACATGGCCAGTTTTAGAGTTAGGTACATTGTCTATGCGATTACCATACGTAGGTTGGTTGATATAGCTTCAGTAGGTAGGTTGATAGGTATACAGGGGTGTGAGGCGTATTGGGCATATCATGAATCTACCTATGCAACATATTGATTACTTTTAGTTATTTAGTGACGATGGTGATGCCTGCTTTCATTCTGTTGCTGTTCCTGAGAATCTACACCATATCTTATTAATTAAAAGAGTAACCATTAAATTTCTTGCCGGATCTTCTCAGTGGAAGCAGCATTCCGAAACGGTGGTAGATTCGGACTACTCATAAATGCTTTGTTGGCTTACATGAATACAAACAATTTTGAGTTTGACCTATGCAACATTTTTACAATATTTTTCTTCAATATTAGTAGCTGCTACTCGTCAATGCAGTTTATAATGTTTTCTAGGCCATCCGGTTATTGGATTGGATTGGTACGTTCTAAGACCGTAACACTAAAGTTTGGAGTGTTGTGTGATATTTAAAAGCCCGTGACTCAGAATATATTATATGTAAAACAATTTAGGAGAAGGACCCACCACTCACCCTTGGCTTGTTAACCTCCAAAATTATAAATCAAATAGGTTGATCGATAATGGAAGAGGTCAACAAAACCTAACTCCGTCGGTCGAGTATGTCAGTCAAGAGTGTCAGGGAGCCTAATAATTTGCAATTTTCCGCGGAACAAAGCGAATTAAGAGTAAAATTCGACACGTGTTTCGCCTCTGAACGAGACATCCTCAGGAAAGTTGGTCGCTTATATAAGGTGTGCGCGCGGCACTTCGTCGCTCATTCGTAGCCCAACTTTCCTGAGGATGTCTCGTTCAGAGGCGAAACACGTGTCGAATTTTACTCTTAATTCGCTTTGTTACGCGGAAAATTGCAAATTATTAGGCTCCCTGACACTCTTGACTGACATACTCGACCGACGGAGTTAGGTTTTGTTGACCTCTTCCATTATCGATCAACCTATTTGATTTATAATTTTGGAGGTTAACAAGCCAAGGGTGAGTGGTGGGTCCTTCTCCTAAATTGTTTTACAATGGATTTCCGCAAAGTAACGCCTGAGTCAATCAATTATATTATATGTAGTTATTCGTATAGTTTGCCTATAGTTTGCCTATAGTTTGCCTTCACTAGGCATCTTCAAATCAACTACCGTAAAGTACTTAATTTTAATTAGGTACTTACCTATTATTTCTGTTTTTTAACAGCCTGTAGGTATATTTGTTATCTTTGAAGCATTACCTGGGTCTCGCTGGCTTAGGTAACGGGCGTATTGATTTCTTCGGCAAGGACTTGTGTTGCCGTCGAATGTCCCGGCCGGCCATGATGGTGTCGGCGACGGACGGCGGCGCTGGTTCCACTGCATACGGTGGGTACGGCGGGAACGCCGCAGGCCCTGGATCTGACCGAAATCATGTCAAATGTGTGTCATATTTTGGATAAAAGTAGATGATCTGTTGATGTAGTCATCCTCAATTTGGAATGTGGAAACGCCATGAGGGTAAAGCGCGTCTACGACCCGACTGCAATGTAACCCTTGGTTTGCAATGGATGTAACATTATAATTATCTAATAAAACATATTGTTGTCTCTATTTTACAAAAAGAAGAAATTGACACAACATGTTTTGTGTAAAAAATTCGTCCATTGAAAACGTAGGATTACAGCTAAATCGCGGATCTAATCGAACTTCGAATGCAGTAGCCGACCAGCCGTGTTGTGTCCACGGATAACACAATCTTTAATCTATTTGTAAATAGCGTCATCGAGAAATTATGCTGTCACCCTCATTCATATTTATGACAATTGTCCTGAGAGCGGGATGTAACGCTACCAAAAAGATGGTGCTTCAACCACGATAAGATGCTCGCCGCGTCGTACAGCGCCATTCTTTGAATCATATATTATTATAATCCTTGGGTATAGGTACCGTTCGGACTATATGCATCTGTCAGTTGCGACACCCTGACACCCTAACTATATTTAGGGTGAAAGCCATAACAGCAGCATGGTCAAAGCCAATAAGCGCGTAGTGACTTCACATTTCGTTACAGTGAAAATCACATTCACGACGCCTGACAACAGATGGCGCTGAATACACCGCCTCAATAATAAATCGATCTCAAGGCTGGAACGTTCTTGGGAATTTAATTCTCTATACAAAATTACATCTCAAAATCTTACTTAAGATTGCTGTCAGACTTGATATCGATTTATTAATACGGGCCTGTAGTATTGTACTATCTTTGTACGGGCCTAAGATTCGCAAGCATCGTGATAACGATCATATCGGGGCGTAGCAGCCGGCCCCGCCAGGCATAACACCCACGATCTTCCCATTGCCGCTAAAAGCATGTAGCCGTTGGAAAAAATCACAGCATCTATCTTATTATGGGTGTTACCTCCTTCCGCCTCTGAGACCGGCATCTCACTAGCTGCAAACTCCGAAGGCGTACCGGAGTTGAGCGCTGATACATCGGCCATTGTATCTTGTTATAGAAACAGTCTTTGTATGTTAACCTTTTCATGAAATAAAATCAGTTTTTGATGAACGATTCAATCGGTGAGCTAGCATTTTTAAGAATGACATTTAGAATATTGATCATATTTTAGCTGCTCGCAGATTCTTTTCAGCCAGTGTTAGCCGGACACAGAGTATGGTACCCATTTTTTTTTAAATTGAATATGTTGGCAGTGGTGCCGAATAAGTTCGCTAGAGGCGCTGCTTGTTAGGATCTAACACAGATTTAAAAATACTACATTTTACTAACTATGTGGGATCTACATAAAAAAGGAAGTAGCTTACAACTCTGTGGGAAGTAGGCACATAATATGGAGCATGCTTAGTTATTTTCTTCGGGTGGTAGTAAATGTTTCTGATAAATATTTTACGTAGTAGTGTCTAGCGAGCGTGAAACGCGTTAATCTCACTGAACTTGCCTAGGTACCAACCTAGATAGATTCAGTGACGAAGCTGCTCTGCGACCTTGATGGCTAAATTTAAATACATATCGCAACGGTTATTGTACTCAGTGTTCTACCAACATTACTAGAATATCTACGTTTTATTGATAACTCGTACTTTGGTTGCACTGTGACTTAGACCATTTATCTAAACACCTCTCTGCACTGTGATGATCATCATATCAACCTCTTTGATAGGTACAACTGTTTAGTGCTTTGAAACTTTTGCAAGTTCCCATGTACAACGTATCTGCATATTTCGTATAAAACATTATTAATAGGTTTGATGAAAATTAAAGAATGGGCGATAACCACTGTAAGTACTTACATACTTACCAATTTTATTTTTTAAAACTTCCCTGGCAATGTAGCAAAAAATAAAAAAAAACATTATAGGACCTCAAACCAGGTTCGGCGTTGCATAGCTCTCGTGAGGCCAATAAATAAGCAGTGCCATCTATACAAATAAATAAAATTGGAGTGTCTTTTTGTAATATCAAAATAACAGGTTTTCACTTAATGCATATGAAAGTACACATGACACGTATAGCAAAAACGCGATTTAAAATGTTTTTGTCTGTCTGTCTGTCTGTTTGTGCCGGGTAATCTCCGAAACGGCTGGACCGATTTTGACGGGACTTTCACTGGTAGATAGCTGATGTTATAAGCAGTATAATATAGTCTCGCCCTTGAAAGCTTGGTAGTAATCTAGTCATAATCGTAGTGGTTTATAACTATTTTGTTGGGTATATTGGGCTTATTTTTAAAGGGTAGGTAGGTACCTAGAACTTGTTACTTACCAAATATTTTTATTTTTGTTTTTGACAACTATGCACTTTCATGCCACAGGACCGAGCTGCGATTCTTGTTTTTGTTTTGTTTGTATAACTTATAGTATTTTGAACATTATTTTAGCACCAAGAATATCTGAAGGGGGCCCCACTTGGGTCCCCATAGTTGGGGATCGGTTGCCTGCGGACGCAGTTGTAGGTGGATTTGAGAATGAGTCGACTTATGTGGCTCGTTCGGATGGGGACTCGCTATGTCCCGGAAAATATGTCCCGTCTCAGAAGCTCACGTTAATTCCCTGGGGCGACAGGGAATATGGTACAACGGAGTTTGAGGTAAGTACAAATCTTTAACAATTGATAATAAATGGTTAACATTAATAATAACAATATCGCCAGACTGACCAACTGTATGGTCCCAAACTAAGCAATGCTTGCACTATGGGCACCGTACAATGGACTGCGGGCGATCCCAGTGACACCCAGACCAAAACCCAAAACCAGGCAAATTACGAAAAGGCCGTTTCCTAAATTTTCCCCAGCTGGAATCGAACCCGCAAACCACCATGTGCCGAGCCGAGCGGCCTACGCTCGAACGACTGCGCCAAGCGGTCGTCAATTAAAAAAATGCTTGGTTAGAAGCCTGGGCTAGGCTTTCATAGGCATATCGCCTCAGAATTCCATTGTTGGATAAGGATGACATAAACGCATAGGTACTTACCTATAGTTATAGTTATTATAGGTATAGCTCATTAGCTACCTAGAAGTGTGTTAGTAGCCACATACTCTGCGAAATAAGTATTTAATGCTAACATATTTTTCAGATATTGTGTGGATATAATGAGGAATGGGTAAAAATAACTCCAGCAGACGTTATTCCGCGCGATGCACTTATTTCTGGATGCTCCGATGACGAATACCGCGAACCTCTCTACATTGGCCGGGCGATGCACGACGGCTGTTTAATTATTGGCAAAGTCCAAGGCCCTCTAAATACGTGTTATCTACCCTATCATGGCCAAGTAATAGAAGTTTCATCATATGAAATATTGACGTTTCCGAAAACATGAAGAACTTTGTTACCCACCAAGCAGCTGATATACATTACCTACATACAGGCTGGCACAATATAATACTGACAGAATGTTACAAATACGTACTGTAATAATAGCTAGAGATATTTTAATTTGTTTACTAGTTGGTACTTAGGTGCCTACCTACCCACAGTAGGTATTTATAAGTCTGTGGTACTTACCTAACAAAAATACAACTATTACCTTCTTATACATTTTGGTATTTAATTATGTATTGTATTCGTCCCGTAAATATTTTTGGCATTGATATAGTGTCAAACGTTTAGTAAAATCCATGAGTAAAATTAACAACCATTTTTCGCACATTCTCCATTGATATTTGTCCTATTCCTTAAACTGCACTTTGAAATGATTTCACAGTGCAGTCGATCATCGTGCATCTATTGGTGTGTAAAACCCTAGCCCTAAACACTCATACCTGAAATCATTTAATGATTTCAGGGAGATAATAATAAAAAAACATAAAATAATCTCAAATTTTGAGTGTTAAGTACACACCCTTCAATCGAATCAACGTACCTAACTTATCTTACTAAATCTAGGTTTGCATCGACCAAAGCATTATACTGAAATGTATTATGTTATCGTTATTTGTACCTGTACGTACAATAGTATTTTATATAGTAATAGTATTTAGTGACCTACAAAAATATTACATCCAAAGCAAACCAAGGAATATTATCACGTACGTGAAATGGAACGCTGTTGTAATGTGAAATGAGAGGTGACAACCAAGTGTCAGTCAACCAAGAAACAAAATAACGTAACGTCAAAATAATGTAGCTTTTTCTATTTTTTTATTGTTCTAAGCTTTATAATTTATTATTGTATTGTAATCAAATAGTTTGTATGTACTATTGCAATCATAGCAAAAATTTCTAAAAGAGCTTTTATTGCAATCGAATCTCGCTAATGCTCATTATGATTGGAGAGCATAGATTATAGATAAAAGGTCTAAGTTGGAGAGTTTTGAAGTAGAAATTTCAGAGGGAAATTCGAGTATTTCTCGATAGATGACTCATATTTTTTATATGCTTTGTATGTGTATGTGATGACCAATTCCCTAATTACCTATCTCATATAAATAAAGTTTAATAATATGGGGGACTGTAAAGGTGAGTGTGTTTTTATTTTACAACTATATTACGACGCCTTCCGTCTATTTTTATAGGTTCAGTTGAAGTTCCACCAATATTTTATTTACAGTGCTAGTACCGTCGGACCGCTATGTCCTCTATAAGGCTGACAGTGGAGCCATGACATTCCAAGTAAAGGCCTCACGCTTCTTAAGGCCTGTGTTCATATTTCATTCAAAACATGATCCCGAGAAACAACTTTACAAGGCTGGTATTCCCCACTTACCATAACTTATTTGATAATTGTATTCTAATAATTACCTCTGTCTAGGTATATATAATTAGCGTGTTTTGAATATGCTTTTATTACCGACTCCTAACTACTTATGTACCTACTGAAGTCTATACTTAACATCTAATATATAATTTATTGCTTATGATGTTCCAGCTAGGTATCAAGGTAGGCAAATAATTCAACTTTTTTAAATTTATCTTGCAGATTATTATTGGTCCTGTATGCAAAATTATAAATTTAATAAACTCCGAAGAAACTACTTCAACAAATATTAGTGATATAAATATGAATGATTTCATAGAGTTCTGGGTGACATGGTACAATAAAAAAATTCAGATAGGCACAAATGGGCAGCAAAAGCCATTAGTTGTACATAAACATGAACACGATGAACCTATTGGATATGTTCAATTCCATATGGTGGGTGTGGATCAACTTGCAGTAGAGTGGATTATTGAAGGTGTGTACTATCGGGGATATTACTGCCTGAACACATTTAGGGTCAGCATAGACTGAGCATGGAATTTGAGTTCAATTTTACAATGAACCACAACTCTATACCAATTTTCTTAAAGAAAAAAATTGCATGTTTACTGTATTTACGATAATTGATTGGAGCCGTTTCTTTCTGCTTTAAAGTATAAAATTATACCTTTTAAGTTACTTATCAATGTATCTGTGCTGGTGCTAAAGTATATTTTTGCATGGCAATGGTAGCTCCACTTACATATCCCAGCATCTGTACACTTTGGGTCATGTTTTTAGAGACACCAGTTATATTAAAACCGTTACCCTGCAAGATATTTGCCGGTGAACTGACTTGGGTCAGCATGACAGACGGCCAATTACCTCCCAACGCACTTATTGGTGGGTTTGAGAAGGAACTTACTTATGTAGCCAGGGCACATTATTCTAACTCATTAATACCTGGGAAGTATGTGCCGGGCATACAAATGGCATTTGTGCCTTGGGGCAACAGAGAGCATCGTGCTAGGAATTTTGAGGTAAACTATACCATCTATTATTATGTTATGTTAAGTTGGTAATTACCTGCAGCTGTTAGCAAATATATTATTTAAACACTTAGAGCTAGGTAAGTTCCTACAGCTGTAGATACTTGCCTGTTGAAGGGACAGTAGTCATACCCCCCTGATCATTTATATGGTACCTAACCTTCCTATAGGGAAATGAAATACAACCAAAACTATTGTGTTATGGATCACTACACCATGGACGATTTTGTTAATCAACAAGTGGATTAACTGCGCGATGACAAACTATGACTAATAAACACACTTACATATTTTCAGATTTTGTGTGGGCACAACGCCAAGTGGGTAAAAACGAAACATAACAATATACCACCGGACGCATTCATCGCTGGTTATTCTGAAGTGCGGCGGGAGCCTTTGTATGTGGGGCGAGCGATGCACGACGACTGTTTATTGATTGGCAAAGTTCATACACTATACAAATCATGTTATTTGCCATATTACGGCAAAGAGATCACAGTTGCTTCATATGAAATATTAACAGTTCCCAAAAAGACGCATCATATAAATGATTATAGTTATAACCAGTAAGTAAATAAATAAAGAAATTTTAAATATTTTTTTATTAGAATTTAACAATCAAGTAACGTACAGGCGGATAACATCTGTATCAAACAATATTTAACTGTATTGTAATAGAAATATGATGATGTTCATATAGTTAGCTATAAAGGAATACAAAATGGTACTAATGTGATTGATAATAATTTAGTTATGCTACACTTACTTATTTAAATAATATACAGTGTAATTTACATGGCACATATTATATGAATATTAAAATCCATATTCATCATACTCATCATAACGGTGATCTTCATAATTGTCATCATTGTCTTCGTCTGAATCCTCAGCATTTGTCTCAATGTGTGGTACTAATAGTTTATTTGCAACATGCATTTTATTAGGATTAACAAGAATTTCAAATTTCTCTTGAGCTATTTCCTTCCCGTTGTATGATATGTAACAGACTTTGTGTGATGGCTGGACCTTCCCTGGTATTACATGGCCCATGTACTTGACTCGTCCTATGTATAGTTTCTCTCGTTGGACATTCTCTGATTGGCCACCTACTACTGCTCCAACTGGTATCTTATCACGGCAAGTTGGGACCCATGTACAGTCAAATCCGCATAGAATCTATAGAAAAACAAAGTTTACTTTTGACAATATTTAGGCTAAGTGTTACTAACATTATGTTGATCTTGTTGGGTCTCAATGTAATAGGGGCAACACAATCGTCGTTGCAGTGGAATTGACAGCACGGCCAAGACAGAACGAGATTACACATTGTGTTAAAGAGAGGTTTACGAAAATACAGTTTGATGATTGATGATTGTGAAACTCATCTAAATATATATAACTCAAAGGTGACTGACTGACTGACATAGTGATCTATCAACGCACCGCCCAAACCACAGGATGGATCGGGCTGAAATTTGGCATGCAGGTAGATGTTATGACGTAGGCATCTGCTAAGAAAGGATTTTGATTAATTCTACCCCCAAGGGGATAAAATAGGGGATGAAAGTTTGTATAAAACTTCGTCAATTAAATTCCACGCGGACGAAGTCGCAGGCACAGCTATTTCTTCATATAACTCTATCGGGCGTCAGCACAGTAAATGTAAAGTGGAGCAAGAAAAAAAAATTATACTTGTCCGCGGATGTCATGATCGGCGTTTGCGACGACTAATAAGCGTTTATAACTTCATACAAATTTAAATAGATAAAATATTAATTATATGGTATGTTTTTGTGAACACTAGTTTTTACCTACCCATATTTTAGGATGAACACTAACAATTGTTACTAATAATTCAGGGGCCCTAAAGACAACCTCGCGTTTGCTCATGGCTACCCATGTCCATTTGATGACTTGATTAAAAGCACTAGCAAAGTGTGAGAGTACTTCTTGTTGGTGCTGGGGCCCTCAAGCACTCACGAAATTGGTGCCACTATTATGTTTCATAATTACATGCATAATATCTTGTTTAATGCTTACCTCAAATGAATCCTTTTGATGTTCCTCACCACCCCAAGATACATAACCGACACCTTCCGACGACACAAATTTGCCAGGTGTCACAGATCCACTGTGGGGGGCTCTTATAATGTATAGATTCTCTTTTTCGAAACCACCAATGAGGCCATCATCAGGGAATCTGTTCTCTGAATCAACCTGTACCCAATGTAGATCCCCATCTACTATAGGTTTTAGTATTGGTTTTTCCAATAATGGCGGCACTGAAAAATATAAAGCGAGTTTTTAAACACAAAAATTTTTATAAATATAAATAGTGCAACACCCCAAATATACGGCTTAAATAAGTGTAAGGAATTTATTACCAGAGAAAGGTATTTATAACTAACATTAATTACCATCAAATCTCCAATGTACAGGATTTCTGTTATCTTCTATAACAGAAAATGTTACATACTTCAAATCAGGCATTTGATAGTTATAAACGATTATAGGATTGGTCTGTCCTTCCCTCCCGACGCACACATACTCCCCATACCACTTGATCCAGAACCTTCTATATTCTTCAGGGGATAAAATGTTTGGTGTTTCAACAGTTTTTTTGATCCCACTTGGCTGGGCTACTTTGATCCATGAACAACGGTTGTGGCCCAGAGCAATCTAAAAAAAATTTTTAAATATGATTTAAAAAACTGATTGACCAACCTATGCAGTAAGTATTCTGTCTGAAACTGTCACAGTGATGACATTGGAAAGCAATCCGAAATTGAGAAGATCTAGCAAGAAACTCTGTAGTCTTACATATTATTTCAAATCTCTTGTTGCTTATATTTACTGGGTACAAGTCAAGTCTGTCGGTCAGATGATGACATTTACAACCAAATGTACCAATGCAACTCACTTGTAGATCACAGTTTCTCCCTGGTTGTTTTGCTAGCCCAATAGATGCATTCCCTGATGCTTTTACTTCAAAGTTCAAAGCACTGCTGGTCACTTTGTAGAATACGTTCTGGTGATTTGGCCATGTTGTGAGCTCTGAAAATAATCAGTGCAGTGAGTCATACAAATAACAAGTTGGAAGAATTTATTATAATTTTTAGCATGGTAATGAAATTTTAATTAAATCTCATACCAACCATTACTTGATATTTTTTATACATAGATATTTATTTGCGGCGCTCTGTAATAAATTTGATATTACTTTTAAAGCTTACCGATTGAATCACCCATTTGGACTCTACAAGTTTAATTTTAATGGTAAAGACTGCGAGCGAGCTGCGTATTATAATCGGGTAGGTATCTAATTTCCTTTCCAATGAATTAATACTATTAAGCGGTGACGATTAATATTTGTTTGAGAACAACGCAACAAGCTAGAAAGCTAGGAAAATAATCTATGAATTAAATTCTGACAGACAGCCAGCTACAGAGCTGTCAGTGTTGACATTTTAGGCGGTTTTCTGTTTTGTTAAGTCTCGCTTTTGCATTTAGCCAGTATCAAGTAAAATATATTATATTTCTCACGAGTTTTTGTGCATCAAGAACAAGAAGGCTAGGCACCCTAAAAATATCAGATTTCATAGAAGTAGTGTTACAAGTCTGTGTCATAGGGTAACCCAAAAAAACTTGTTGTCCGTCTACACGCTGATCCTTATGATGCTTTAAATTCCCGTTTATTTCCATTTTTTATTCACCATGATTCAAATGGTACAAAATGAGAGTAACTTGTGCCGTTGCAAAAAGCAGCCCATACCATCTGATAGGACTCGGAGTTTCCATCAGTAAGTACTTATTGATCTAAAACAAAACATATCGTCGTTGCGCATGCCAAAGTCTTTATGTGCATTTTTCAGAAAAAAATTTTTTTCGTTTATCGGCCTTAAAATCTATTTCCACATGCAATACAAAAACAATTATGTGTTTTTTCCGTCTGGGAATCGATTTAACAAATCCTATATGTGTACTTTATTTTAATTTCTGGCAATGAAAAAGTCGTTATGTGTTCAAATCGAAAGTGTTTTTATCATCTGTTGCACATGTCAGAATTTATTTGCACATAGATGATTTGCCAATTTGTATTTTGGCGGTTTGCGTTTTATAATTTTTGGGATTAACGGTAAAAACACAAAATATATAAAACAGGATAACAAAATAAACAAAACAAGACACAAGTAAGTATATTTAATTGCTGTTTTATTGGTTTTATTGAAATGCTCCAATAATATGTGTGACTGTTCATACTTAACCTAAAAATGTGGTTTTTTGCTTGTTGCTGTTGGTTTATTTGTGGTTGCGGGGGTGTGGCGGCATGTTTGTAGTTAAAATTGCTATGTTTGAAGGTGTTGATGGACTAATCTGCGGACATTGGGCGATAATGAACGTTCGTTCTGCCTAGCACTTTTCAACTATATTGGGGTGGGGTTCTAGTCTAGCTGGACACCAGTATTTTACACGGCGATAATGACTCAGTACTAAATTAACTTTAAGAGGGCTTGTTTGCTTATTTTTTCATTTCCCTTTCAGGTGTAGGTACATTACTCATGCTTCTGAGTGCTTCCTTATATTTCAATAATGGCGGCTTATAGTAATTGGCGCGGAAGACTACTCGTTGACATGAGCACGAGCAACATTTCGTTAGAAAACTCAGGACAAGGTACATCAGATCCTTTCATATCGACTAGCTACGATCCAACAGCAACAAATCAACTACATCACGAAGAACCACCACCCAAGCCTTCTGCTATAGAGTTTTTAGAACATGGTGATAATGCAATAATCTCATCTGCCTCGGTCGATTGCTTCGATATGAATACTCCGACACTCGATTTTGCTAGAGGTTCTGTGATATATAGTACAGGATCTACTAGGAACCATGAAGAATTCGCCCCTATATCTTCCTTAACCTTCACAGCACATGAGACTGAGTTCAACCGTCAGCTATTGCCGATGAAGATTCCAGACTCAGAGCACATGGATGTAGAAGTAGTCAGCCATAGAACAGGTTTCTACTTAGATGAAGTTACTGGTGAGTTCGTAAGAAAAAATGCAGTTGAGCTTGATACTGGACACTACATTCTAGACGAACAAACTGGAGAGATTATGGAAATTGAAGAGCAAGTGCAAGAAAACTACGTAAATCTACGTAAATCTGCGTAAGACTACGTCCTATTCAAAGAAGGCGCAAAGGTACGCAACCTCGAAACCTTGCTAAAGAGCAAGGTTTTGATTGCTTTATACCCCAGGACAACGAAATGGTACGTGTATGCAAGAGTTTCATGCTTAATACTCTTTTTATGACTAATGACACATTAAATAAATGGATTAAACAATTGCATGAATCCGCAATAGGCTCATCTTCTACTGTAAATAAAGAAAGAAATCCGTCCTCTAAATCAGCTTCAGTGAGAGAATGGTTGGCTTTATTGCCAAAAGTCCCTAGCCATTACTGCAGGGCAAGCACATCGCGCATCTATGTTGAGGACTCATTTAGAAATAAGACACACATGTTTATAATGTACAAGAAGTGGAGCCAGGAAAATGAGAAGGAAACAGCAAAGCGCAAACTATTTACATCTGTTTTAGAAGCTGAAAAAATATCTATATTCAAACCAAGAAAAGACCAGTGTGATACTTGTACCTCGTTCAAGGAAGGAAATTTGACGCTAGAAGAATATGATGTGCACAAGGCTAAGAAAGAAGAAGCATACGAAGCCAAGAAGAATGCAAATTCCCTATGTTCGTCTGAAGTTTTAGTGGTAACAATGGATGTGCAAAGTGTTCTTCTTGCACCAAAACTTCAGGTTTCTGTGCAGTACTATAAACAAAAACTGCAGGTACATAATTACACCTTGTATTGCAATAACGATAAGGACGTCCATTTATATGTATGGCATGAAGGCGACGGCGGGGTAACCGCCAACGATTTTACCACTTGCCTTATGGATTTCATTAAAATTAAACTTGAAGACGGATACAAAAAAATTATATTGCTATCCGACGGTTGCTGCTACCAAAATAGAAACAAAGTGCTGTCATCAGCTTTACGGAATCTTTCTGCGGCTGAAAATATAGAAATTGAGCAGCTTATACTAGAAAAAGGCCACTCTATGATGCCAGTAGATAGCGTGCACTCCACATTAGAACACCTATTTAAGCCACCTATTTATTCTCCTAATGACTATATCAATCTCATGGCACAAGCTCGACCAACAAAACCCTACGTCATTCATCATCTAGACTACAAGTTTTTCAAAAACTATGATCGTACATGTCAGCTGGATTCGATACGACCTGGGAAAAAGGCTGGGGATCCTGTAGTTACAGACATCAGAGGCTTGCTGTATAAAAACGGAAACATTTTTTTCAAACTGCGGCATCCAGAGGAATGGCAAATACTGCCTCAAAGAAGAATGCGAAAAAACCCAAACCTCCTCACAGCACTTTACAACACACCGAGAAAAATAGACAAGACCAAATACGAGAGCTTACAATCATTAAAAAATTACATGCACCGAGACTACCACATCTTCTATGACAGCCTCATGCATTAAATCTGAAGACTGATTCCTAAATAGATGCCTAGACCTAAGTACAATGCTATTCCAAATGTTATTTGATTCATAATATTTTATTATTATTAATTAAGAGAAAATAAGTTTTAGTTGGTGTGATTTTATATCTTTATTATTATTTGTTTATTTATATTATTTGTTGATTGTCAAGGTGGGCATTGTCGGTTGAAGAAGATGTTCCCAAATTAACTTTAAGCATACTTTGAATTATAATAAGCTCCAGAAGTAACATGTTCCTACATTAGATTAAGATTTAATTGAGTGCCTTAATAAAGTTTTTTTTCGATACTTATTAACTTCCTATTTTACTTAATTTCAAACGTATCTTTTTCAGCCCCTCAATCATATCAGTTTTTAATATAATCTCAAAAATATTTGCCCTGGGCGGGAATCGAACCCACGACCTCAAACTGAACTAAGATTGAGTGAATACATAATAATATTTTTAATTTAGCACCAGCAGTTCTTCTGTTATTCACATAACAGAATTAATTTATCCAGTTCAGTTCCTTAAAAATCTGATATGTGAACATTTTTCACTTGTAAGAAATGGTACTCGGCAAACAATTCTGATATGTGCATCAAAATGGCAAAAAAAAATTACTGTGAATCATCAGTACATGTAATCAATTTCACTTGTATATCAGATATAACATTTGATTTTTTGCGACCATGCTACATTTTTAATTTATTGATAAGTACATCAATCATTTAATAAAGTAGTTTTTTAACTCCCCTGAAAACTTGACAAAAAACACATAGCGGTTTTGGCAAGCGCAACGACGATATAGTATTGTAGGTTGATATTTTATGAAAAAATTTAAATTGATATATCAATGCTGTGTCCAAAAGCGCGCAACTGCACATGCACCAATAGAGAGGGAGAGGTAACCGGCTTTCATCTCCTCTCTCTTTCTAGTACGGCCACACTCTCAGCGCCGTCTTCCCTCCTCTATTCTTATATCTCTATGTTGGAAGTCCTATATGATATGTCTATAGAACGTAACTTAGCACGTTTCAGTTTTGGCGCCAACGTCAAATAACTATTTCAGAACTTGAATCAATACAAATTTCAAAACAATAACATACAGTAATAGTACACGTGGTAGTTTTACAAACAAAATCAAATTATTTTTAGTTTGATATCGTGCTTATAAATGGTAAAATAATATCATTTGTAAGTACCTACGAATCTTAATAAATAAAAATAATTTGTACAAAAGAACGCATCGTCGCGCTATTCTCACAAAATTGCAATGTTTTACAACTCTGTATTAGATACTTAGTCCCTACGTAACCTCCGGCGTATTGCCTTAAAACTTGACTTTACAAATAAATAAATTACAGATTAAATTATACTTTAAGAGAGGTTTTAAATAACATGAAAGCATTTTTCTAGTTGCCACGTTTCACTCTTCCCGCCAAAACCAAAAAGTTGCAATCTTTTATTTATCCTTTGTCTCTCTTATTAGATACCCATTTTTTATAAGTATGTCTCAAAAACGGAACACGTACTTACTAGGTCGACAGATACTTATAAGAAACTCAAACGTAATCTAAACCATTCTCAGTTCTCACGGCTAAGAGAATAGGAGGTGCAAACTGATGATCTGTATTGCTACTTTAGTGTGATTTATATATTGCTTTAGTTTAGCTGTAATTCTATGGTTGTAAACTGTAGAATCTAATATGACACAGGCTCATTAACTTAAGTAAGTACCTACTATTAAAATAAAACAATTAAGTATATTTATTTCGTAAGTAAATATTTTAATAATAATTTAACAAAAATATTACACATGCATGTAAGTTATTTTAATTTAATATCTAATAAAAGATAAAATAATATTATGCAGTGCAATTTAAATGACGCTATACATAAGAGGCACAGCGTGTTTTTCTGCACATACAGACGTTGCATTTGTGGAAGCAATCCTACATTTTGTGGGTAGATCCTGAGATTCACGTTTGAGGGAACCTTTTTTAAGGCATAAGAACTTCGTAGTCTGGGAAGCCGAGCTCTTGACCGCCGAAGGAAATGTAGCAGACGCCGTGGGACTGCTGCACCTTGCCGGTGGTGATGCTGCCTTCGTGTCGCACACGGCCGACGTACAGCGGCTCGCCGTCCTCAGACTCGCCGCCGACGAACGCCCCAGGAGGCACGTTGGCTCCATTCGTGGGCACCCAGTTGTTCGGACCTCCGACTAGGACCTGTAACCAGAATAGATTACTACCATGCACCATAAAAAAGATAGGTAGTTTACCTGCATTTAGCTGTAAATTAACCGCCAATACAGTAGGTAGTTACGAAGAAATACTTCAAAATAAAACAAGGTTTGTTGACAAACATACTACTTAGGTATATCTAGTTTGGTTCATATTCTTTCTTTCGCTTAAACTCGTTCGGGTTCTAAGACAATTTCGCTTTGTCCCTGGACCCGTCGAAGGTTATCCGTGGGCACAATGGTTGATTGTGGCTTACAGGAGTAGGTAGCAGTGGTAGGGGCGCGTGACGGCCCTAGTTTAGGACTTCACTCCAGAAAACGTACCTGGTATTCAGGTTTTCCGTGTTCCAAGCCTCCCCATGCTACGAAAGCGCATCCGTGTGATGGGACACACTTTCCGGGTATCGTGGCGCCTTCGTGAGTCGCTCTGGCGACGTATAGAACTTCTCCGTTGCAGTCTTGGCCTCCGACGACGGCGCCGGGGGGCACCTGGCCTGCCGAGGCGTTCACCCAGTTGCCGGAGCCGCCCGCGGCGTAGATGGCGGGCGCAGGGCCGCCGGGGTACCCGGGGGGACTGCTGTACAGAGGCGCAGCCATCGGGGCGGAAGGGGGCACTGCAACACAACAATATAATGAATGATGACGATGTTTCTACACAAAAAAATTGTAAGGAAATAAAGCAAAATTAAAATATTTGCATTGATGGTTTTATGCACATTCTTGAAGAAGGAAAGTATAGCGATAAGCCGATTTGTGCTTGTTGGATGAATGCATTAATTAATAAATATTACCGCAATGCAGGTATGTACATAATAATAAAAATAAATACATAATATTAATTTACACGCGGTCAAGTACGACAAGTTATTATGAATATCAATAATTATTAGCCGCGTCCACATGTGAGAAATCAGTTATTTATCTCTACATGGAGGTCAGTCAAACTTGATTGTTTGGGCGCGGTGCTTGGTAGGTAATGTGAACGTGCGCATTGACTGGAGTATTCATAAATGGTTTATACAACGTTTCTATGGAACAGACGTCGAAAGCTTAGCAAAATAAACAAATTCCTGTTCTAATTATTTCGATCGTTAGAATCCTCTTGAGGAACAATTTTTGGTTACAACATTCGGTGCACAATAATGATATAAGTAGTTTGTGAAGAGTCTGCATGCTGAAGTAACTGACATGAAATAGATTGATGATAAGAAAATGCGTGTCACCAAGAAGAAAAAAAAGTAAAAAAAAGCTTAGTCACAAAATGTACCCAACATACCACAACACTCAAATCAAACATCCGAACGTAGACTGAGCATTACCGAACAACTGGTTCAACACACGCAATTTCCTCTACAACGTTTATTAGGTTAGTTTTATACGGTAAAACAATCCTGAATAGGTAACACCAATACATGTAAGATACAAATATAAATGCAGATCAGTAATCAGCAATTAACATCCAAGCATCGACATTCTCTATAAGAAGGAAACTCAACGTGGCTGAGCGCCAGCGCCGCCCTTGTAGTAATGAGAGATGCGCCACTGTCCGCGGGCGCCCCACGCAGTACGAATGCCGAAATGCGAGATAGGGAATGGCGCGGGGTCCAACCACTCCATGATCATCGCGCCCGTGCTCCTATCGCGCACCATCAGCCTGCCACACCTCCACTCGATCAAGAACTTTTTGAACTCGTTAGGATTCATAATGCCTGGAGTCGGCACCTCTACCTATGGGTCAACAGTGACTTATCAGTCTCGCGGAGTTATGAACAACACAACGGCGATCACGACATTCCACCCTACCTTGTCGGGCTTCTGTCTGCAGTGTCTAATGACCGACTTGGTATTCTCCCAGCCGCCGAGGATGATTTCGTACATTGGGTCCACCTCAGCGGGGGCGGGCGTCAGGGAAACGTGGCAGTTGTGGGGACCGCAATATTCGAATTGCAGGGAGCCCGCCGCGACGGGTCCGAATTTATACTCTAACTTGTCCGGAGTATCAAACTCGACCCCATCTGCGTAATAAATGATTTCGTGTTGTTGGGTACATTTTATGTATGATCGATACTATCGAAGGGCAAAATCAACCAGGGTTTCACCTTCAATTTTCCAGGAGCCTGTCGCTCCCCAGCCGGTGCACACTCCGACGAATGCGATGGGGAACGGTTCGGGGTCTGCCCAGGAGATGAATGGGATGGCTTCGCCCTCGCGGCCGGCCGAGATGATGCCGCCGTCCCAGCGGACCCAGAAACCACGGAATTCACCACCATTCAGGATACCGGGCAGTTCAATTTCGACTTTTTCGGGTTTGGTCCTGTTTCGCCTGATCACGCTCTTTGTATTGCCCCATCCTCCAATGAAGACCTGATAAAATTAAATAGAATTTATCATCAATTTATTAAAATTCATTCAAAGGTTAAATATGTAATAAAAGATGTAAAAAGTTGCCATGACTATTGTAAATTCAGTTCACCTCGATCATTGGGTCTGACTCCTGGGGGCCAGTCGTAAGAGCGATGTGTGCATCGTTGGCCGCTCGAACTTTGAACTGCACCGATCCACTGGAGACCGGGAAGAAATTGTATTCGAGTTTGTCCTCGGTATTTACATCTGCAAATATAAATCGTAAGTGAAAACTCATTATAGGTATTACAGCATATCTGTGGACACCACTCGCGCCTGCGTGATATTAGACAATTATTTTTATCTGAAGGTCAATGACTTGTTTAAAATGCTGTATGCATTCGAATGCTTTCCTCGATTGCTATTTAGCTTAACATTATACTACCTAACATTCTGAGCAGGTCTCTAACGCGACTCTAAATATAGGCCGGCGTTGTTTTGGTATGCGAGCAAGGAGGTGGCTCCGCTTAGCTCCCACCAATTCATTATTAACATGATGTTGTCCCGTTAGACGCTTTAGATTGCTGGTTATAAAGGCCTTGTTATCAAACCGCACGGCACAAATAACTACATGGATAGCTGCATTGGCTCTCAGTCGCTATTCGATCTGGAAAGTAGTCCGATACGATGATGTCATTCAGTCAAATCAATGTTGGTGTGGCCTTTATGCAGTTGTGTGGGGTTATTTTATTTAGGAGTTGCCTGTTATTTCCTTTATCAAAGGTTGAGTCAGGAGTGTCTGTCTGTAGGTAGGTATGTATGTATCTATGTGAGTGTTTATGATTGTAATGTACCTAGGTAAGTATCTCGTGGTATAATAGATAGGTAGGTACGATATGGGAAACATTCCCAGCATTCATAGACCATCCATACTAAAATCATCCATCACATTATCTATGCGAAAGTGTGTTGGTTTATTTGTAACTTGACTTACTGTTGATGAGCGGATTTTAATGAAATTTTGAAATTTAGCAAGGCAGTGAGTTAGCTCTGGAATGAAAGCTACGATCGAGCTGAGGGTAGTTCTAATAAAAGTAGAGTAGGTAGTAAACCAATCAAATCAATGTTCTGTATTGGTATTGATGAATTAATTAGCGTATTTACAAAACTACGTGCTGTAGGTTTCCCTGTGGTTTTGAAAATAATTAGGTGTAACCATAGATAGTAGGTAAGTACTCAATTAGTCAGGCACGTAACAGGATAAATTACTGACTTGTGAATTTTATTACCCTACCCTGAAGTACCTACCTAGTTATTACAAAGTCGTGTTTAACATTATTTATCAGGCAAGTAAGTCGTTTTGAATGGCTTATCAGTAAGTAAGTAGGTACCTACTATCATCTTCTGTATTTTCTGTACAGTTTAATTTCAGTAGGTACGTAAGTAGCTACATACCAAGTTCCTAATTAAATTGATTAAATAGGTACCTATTTGGGGATGAACGGTGTAGGCAGCGAATGACCTTGTTTCGCGTTTGCTTTGTGTGTTGATGTCTGTTTTTATTTTTCAGGCATAATCGCGTGAAAAAGCCGTGTCTAGTCATAAAATACTGTTGTAATTTTCAATGTTACGCTATTTTTCTGGATACTCCCAACAAAAGCTACCGGCGAAGATTCTTTCAGCTTTAAGTTATTATCCATTACTTATTATCGATTAAAAAGCGGAAGCATCTTTTAAGTATGAAGGTATGTGAAACGTGACGTGTCAGGAATTCTACAAATAAATTACGTGAGTTATGTAGAATTTGAATTCGTAAATGGGTAGGTAGGACCCTATACTTAATATGATTTTATCTACTTGTTTATCCTGTGTAGGTAGGTACAGAATACAGATGATAGACAGTTCGTGTCATCATGTTGACTAAAAGTACTTCATACACAGCCAGGTTCATGTTTTGAAACAATGTTGGACGGATTCGTTATCGAATATTGAGTTGGCGCAGAATATTCGCATTTGCTAGTTGGTCATGATTCAGTGGGTCAATTAGAGCAATCAGACTGACTTAAGATTCAGGGCGAGGTGACATAAGAATAAGGTATTGTGCGTATATTGATCATCTAAGTACCTGCTACATGATTACAAATTACAATATTCTGAACTTAGGTAGGAGTATTATATATCTACTTAGGTGTTTGGTGTAAACAGCGTAGCCTTCGTTATAAAACTGAATTGAAGATGATCTCATAATATATCTATGTACTACCTATAGCAGTTAAATAGGTATATGATTATGATGAACATAAACACAAAACCGGTTCAACATGTTGAATTTCTGAGTTCTGTATTCAATGTCGGTGGGGAAGTAAGTACCCACCTACTTTACAAAAGCGTTATTTTAGGATAAAAGATTTACTATCATTATGTCAGGTAAGTACCTAGGTATATTAAATCATGAAGCTGGTATTCCAAGAACGTTAGTAAAAGTGAATTTGTTTGTATTGATTGCAACGGTTCTATAGGACCACCACGCCCGTTCATGGCACTGCGCCAAAAAAACGCCGGCCGGTCGGAATTTAAAGACGTTAGCTTTGCAAAAACAAGATTTAGATCCTCAAATATGCAGAATGATACGCATCAGTTCTAATTTAATGCGACGGCGACATTTTTTGCGAAAGTTTTTGGTTGAATAACTACAAAAGTAGGTACCGAAGCTAATAAAAATAATAATTGCGAAAGCTAATTACAAATACTCCACTCACCCATTATGTTAGCCATGTTTTGTAAAATATAATTATTTGTTCCACACTTGATAGTTTAACGTGTGTAGTGTTCGCCGCGAACGCTACTTCAATACTGCGACCTGCGGAACGCAGTTGGTTCGACCACATCTTGTGACCTCGCCGCCGCCGCCGACGCGGCGACGTAACTCATAATGATGTCATACTAGACTAGGTGGAAATAAGTACTGCCATTTAAATTTTAGGTCCAATTTTCTTTAGCCCATACGGTGCACTTCATACATTGTAGAAGTAACTGTTATTATTATTCTAACAAGGTATGTGCTGGATGCGCGACTGCATGAACGAAAAACATGCAAAGGGATAATCTTTCCTACGCATCAATGTTGTGAGTAATAAAACAATACACGACCTTCACAGGCCCTTGCATTGGACAAGGTCTATCCATAATCCATACTAATGAATACTGTATTATTTATTGTTATTTCGTCCATGGTAGTAGGCAAACTAATGTAACTCAGCCACATGGAATAAATCGATTGAGAAAATTATTTTAAGCGGATTAGAGGGATCCAAAAATCTTGCTGTAGCTAGACGATATCGACTTGTTTTATGTTAAAACTAGCCGACCCGACACTACCCGACACACCCGACCTACTGAATATGCATATACAATTTCATAAAAATCGGTCTAGCCGTTTCGGAGGAGTAGGTATGGTAACTACTAGTACTACTATATCTCGGTTCGATACTCCAGCATGACGGTGAAGTTGACCGTGACATAAAAAGTCGAATCAATGCAGGATGGCAGAAGTCGAGACAAGTTACCAGCACTACATGCGAACCAAGGATGCCAATTAAAATTAAAGGAAAAATCTACAAATCGATTATAAGACCGGTAATCATGTACGGCTCGGAATGCTGGGCGGCTAAAGTGCGGGAAGGGAAACGTCTCCACTCTGCTGAGAATGCTGAGATGGATGTGTGGAGTGACGCGAATGGATAAGGTGAAGAATGTGTAGCGCCAATAACAGATAAAGTGAGAGGAGGCTGGAATGGTTTGGACACGTGATGAGAAGGTATGAGAAGCATGTGACTAAACGAGTGATGAATATGAATGTGGATGGATACAGTGCGAGAGGAAGGCCCAAGAAAAAATGGATGGATTGTATTAAAAATGATATGAACGAGGTTGGAGTGGATGTGAGTATGACAGGAAAGCGCGATGTATGGAAGGAAAAGATATACTGCGCCGACCCCAGATAGTGGGAAAAGGTAAGGCAGATGATGATGATGAGGTATGGTAACTAACACTGTGACACGAGAATTTTATATACCTATACGAAGATATAGATTTAGGTATAGTGGTCGGCGTCGATAAATAGATTTACAAATTTAAGCTTTATTCATTAAAATATAATAAAACACAATGATTCATAAAACACATTCATTCATCTATTTCGATAGTATCAGTATCAGTACCTAAGTATCTATAAGCAACTACCTTTATGTAGACGACTTGTTAAGTCTTTCAAAATAAGAAGTAAAGTAGTATTTTCTATTTTATTTTCCCGGTAGATAGGTAGGTATCTATAGAGTGATAGCAGGGTCACGTACAAAGCTAATAGCTATAACGACACATTCTTGTTTGTGACTCATTTAAGTTTGGGACACGTACTTATTGCCTGATGAAGATATTACTCATTACATAGAATTCTGTATTATTTTAAAACAGGTAAGTCATTACATCTGACTTATAAATTATAATTATCATTATAATTAGTATTTAGATGTCTGTGTCATTATCATAGGTAAACAAGAATCTAAGCTGTCGTGTCCGACATCGAAAACTTTCCGTGAATACTGCCCCTGGGCCGGCCCTTTTAATATTAAACAAACAAAACGAATAGTCGTAGAAAAAAGAAACGCTGAGTCTAATGATTAAGTAGCTACAATTATTAGTTTGGTAACAAAAGTGTTCATTTGGAACTCGCATCGGACATGACCTCAGTGTGTTTTTTGGCAGTAAACACAACTGAGCTGAAGTCTTCAAATTGCTTAGTTTTATTTGGAAACGGTACCACAAGAAGCATAACTTTCAAGTTATATAAGAAGAATAATAATATAGCTTACCTAACAGGCGACAACCAATCAATAATACATCGCCCGCGGCGCCGATCGGACTTTTTATGACCCATTATTCTGATTATTGGGGTAAATAACCTTCACTAAGTAGAAGTACCTAGCCCATACCTACATTATAATGTGAATTGGGTGGTTTTGACTGTGTGAACTAGTGGAAGGCTAAAGGGTAGCTAAAGGTCAATGTTTCGTCAGTATGACGTAATCGCGATAGGTCACCTTTAGATTATTGATATTTTAAAAATAAAAATGACTACAAAGTTTTTGTAATTGGGAATGGTAGTGTAATGTTTCAGAAATAATATTTTTTTTCAACTGACTTGAAGAATGAGAAGGTTCTCAATACGGTTGCAGGTAGGTTGTACCGTACCGGTTGTACTATTTGGTATTTTTTTAGTTATTAACTTACCTAACCTATTTAAATTTCAGTAACTTTTCTAAAGAAGTAATTACTGTTAGCTACTAGGTAAGTACTACAGGATCTAAGGCATAATTAAATCTAGTTGTTTTTTCCTTCCCCAATTGTTCTGTTATCTTAACATTTAATGTTCGTTATTGAGAAAAAATACTTTTTTGTTACGTCTGTTATAACAATGTACTCATTGTCGAATGCTCTCTTAACTCGTTATACTTCTCTTTCATTTCCTGTCTCTTGCACACCCTTATATTGTAGCCAAAGAATTTGTAATAATAAGACATTAGAAGTGGTATTGACGTATTATTTCATACAAAACCAGTGTCGCCACTTCGCGCCGCTTTCGCACTGCGCAGACAGCAATTTATTTGACGTAGAGTAGTTTCGGGAATATAGCATACTATAAGCCTTTTTGAAAATTTAATTCGAACTATTTGAGATCAATTTTTATTGTTTACAGGCAGCACTTGTGATAAAAAATTTTTGCCGTTCTAAAATAAGTTACTCCTTATAACATCAGTTTATGCCAGTAAAAATCAGTCCAGCCATTCAACAGACGATTTTTTTAAAATAGCGTTATTTTATAAGTTCCTACATATGCATTTAATGAAAGCGTATTATTTTAATATTACAAACAGACATTCCAATTTAATTTATTTTATACATTAATTCGTTTAAAATATCAGTAATCAATAACTAGGAGCTTAAGGCAATATTAAATACAGTAAAACCCGTTTAATACGATTTCACAGGGAACCAACCAAAAACGCGTCTTAAGCAAGAAAGCGTAATATGCGGGATACGGAAAATTAAAGCTACTATTATTATGTCTGTATTATGTTCTAATTTCGTATATGTATTAGGTAGGTATTCAATGAAACATTTATAAATTACATTAAATACATAGTGTAATAATAATTACGTTATTTAAAGTAATCACTTATTTTGGTTTAAAGATTTTCAACAGGTGACAAGAGAGCTGGCTCTATCCTCGTTCAAAAAATCAGCCTATCCATAGAACGAGAAATGCAGCCAGCATTCTTGGCACCATCACACGCAGGCAGGGCTTATTTTAATGTAATTTTATTTTTAAAGTTTTTCTGTTCTAACATTTATAATAAACGAAGGTACAAAATAAATAACTAGATCTTTAATTTATTGAATTTCGTACGGTGCCACATTGTAATCAATGGAAGAATATCCAGGAAAACCCTGCAGTATTATGGGTTCACCTTCTTCTTCCAACACGATGTCAACCACTTGTGAGCCATATTGGCCACTAGAAAATACTGATACAAATAAATTACCTATACGTCTTCAGCATTGTGTCAACCTGGACTGATCTATCAAATCTATCACCACACTGCAGATAAAGGTTTTTTTGAACCCGAGACTTGGTAGCCCGCAAGACGCGTGCTTAACCAATCGGCTATCACTGCTTTTCCAATCGGCTATCACTGCTTTTGTACTTACTAATAATTTTAAAATATTTGGAAATACCCAATTTCAGTTCGTTGCCTGCCAAGGACACACGCGCAGTCACAGCGGTAGGCAGTGCAGAGAGTGTAGACCAACTAGGAATGTTAAACGCTAAGAGTTGGTTTGTTTCGGAGAAATAGTAGTGGGCCATATTGGCGAGCTAGGTTATAAATACCCGAACATACTCTAAATAGCTAGTGATTGAATCAAATATAAAGTTATCGATTTGGTATCGATATTATGGTAATAAGTATGATATATGTTATAGCTAATTATATTCATAACCTGACGTACCAACAATTGTTTATTTTCATATTTTTATTTAAATGAGGAGATTGTAAAGTGTGTTTAAGTAAAGGCTTTAATGACGTATAGAATGTGGATTCGTGAGTGGATGTTATTGGTATAGTGTGCCCCGATGGCATACTATGTGTTGACAAAAAATATGCTCATGTCATAATTTAGCAAATAACAACATCGTAATTTATCTATTGAAATCCTACGTCTGTAGTGCGTAAATTCCACACATTAATCGTGAGTATGGCTGATTTAATCAAAAACCGTATTTTTGACGTGGGATTTGAATTATCTTCTTTATTGTGGACTGAAAAAATCGACTATAATTTGTAGGAAACCAGTTCTCTTTGTCTGTCATTGTTATCATTTTTTCCTTGATATCTGAATTTGAAGGGAAACTAAAAATCATTACGTAAATAAGTATATAGTAAGAAGGTAACAGGGAGGGTATAAAATTAAAAAATCGCTTTTATTCAACACAGATGATACACTAGAAGATATTTATGGGCGGGAACAATAAAACCGTTCCTTTTTTTATTTTTTATTTAGTGGTCCTACTGCTTTAAGGCTGAGGAATTGGAACCAAGAGTTACAGCTAAATTTTTGTTTGATACGGACAATACTTCTTTAAAATCAGCAGTAGCCACAGACTCACGGTTTAGGTGGGCAGTACTTGCAGTATCAGGATTTAAAGATCGGAGGTTTAAATTATGGTAAAATTTCACTGTTATGGGAAGCCGAATACTATAGAAGAAGTGGTTGAAGAAATCACTGCAAGATTTAAAGCAAATAAATAAACAAATATACGAAGTGAAGCCAAATAAACTGTTTAAAAAAGCTTTTTAATTGTTGGTGGCTTTTAATTACTAGTGGAAATTATATTAAATAAATAAAGTCAATATTTCTTACAAAAATATCGATACAATACAAACATTGTAACATCACTCACTCCCGTCTGATGTTGTCACAATGACACCGCCGTACTAGTCAAAATTCATACGCACAAGGATGTCGTAGGTTTCGCATTACATTGATTTTTACGGTTCGTCGCTATGCCGTACGTGTGATTACGCAAGCAGCAATGGAAATGGGGCTAGTGAGATCATAGTAAATATTGATATTCTTGTGGTAAAGTATACATGTTGGTTTAAATTAGCAAAAAACCTGATTATTACCATATATATCTACTTACCGATGAAATGTAATCCCTTTATTTGTATAATTGCAAGTTTCTGAAGAATTTCCGCAACTAAGGATGCTGCAACGCACCATTTTTACGACATGTGTCTCGTACAAGGTCTGGTGACGTACTGACATGATGTGTGTCCAAGTGGACATACAATTAGTGCCAAAATTACGCGGATATGCCACTTCTAATGTCTTATTATTACAAATTCTTTGATTGTAGCTAAAATCCTTACCAACCCTCATACTTTTAGTAAATATTGAAGATTATTCTAGAATTATCATGTTTTGTAGATTAACACTTTGATTCCCGGTGGCACATTAATGCTAGTTTTATTAAATCACAGGGGAGCCAGCAAATGCTATCACAAAGATTCAATTGTCAATCTACAAAGTACAATCGCAGTTGTGCTGAGACGACCTTGATCTCCATTTGCTACAATGATGAATCATTGCGTTGTATCATGTCATGGTTTACAATATCATGTCTCAATGCTTGATGCTATAGGACAGGTTACGTGTGAGGTCACTCGATTATCGTCACTATTTATTTGTGTAAGTGACGTGATAATGAACACGTCATTATTTTTTATAGCCACACCCGCGTAATAAATCGCAGAGGCGAAGGCGAATCTATAACCCTTTGCTTAATATCTATGCTTGTAGGTGTCTACCAAGGTTACAGGTTCAATTAGAATAATGGGATCCTATTTTATATTCGGATTTTTCTACTTTAGCCCTTTTTAACCCCCGACAAAAAAAGAGGGGTGTTATAAGTTTAACATGTGTATTTGTGTATCTGTGTGTCTGTCTGTGGCATCGTAGCGCCCAAGCGGATGATCCGATTTTAATTTTGTTTTTCGAGAGTGTTCTTAGCTATGTTCTATGAAAATCGGTTCAGCCGGTTGAAAATTATCAGCTCATTTGTAGTTTAAAAAGTCGTCGCTTCGGGGGTTTTCAAAATTTTATATTTTAGTTATTCACATTAAAAAGTGCAATCGATTATTACATATTATGTTCGAAATTATAATTATTTAAACTTTATATTATAAAGTATTAACCAAGCAGATAATTGATTGACTCAGGCGTTGCTCCAAATAGTTATTATTAACCAGTTTGATTAATTCAATTTATGTGTTATTATAGGGATGTGGAAAATGGATGATGTCCTTTTTGTTTTAATGTTCAAACCTTGATTTCTCTGAATTATAATGTGTTGTTTTGGTGATATATTCATCATTATGTTTTAATAAATGTGTGTGAGTGTGGGCAATAGGAAAAAAAGTGATGAAACATGATTTTTCCAGTTCCCCAAGAAGCATGGAATTTTGTTAGTAAGTATCTACCTTTTTGCTGATACATAGGATACGCCTATCCTAGGGTCTTATGTGCTTGACGCATAATGAAACTTGATAATATTATTTTACTTGCCACTGGCTAAATGCGAACACTGAGCCACGCGCAAAAAAGAAAAAATCTCTATCCCTATGCTAACGTTGGCAGAACCGTATATTTGACGTTGTCTGCCGATTTCGTTAGATTGTCATTTGTCTATCATAGTGATGATGACTATCCTGTCACGTCCGCTTCATAGACTACTACGAATTACTGCGAGTCATAGATTAGGTAGTAGCTAAGGGTAGTAGTATGTTAGTTTGTTTCGACTCTTCGTAGACAAAAATGGTTATGGGGATAAAACTATTTTTCGGATTTTATCGCGTTTATTTAATTTATGTTCCCGACGTTTCGGCTGCTTTACAGCAGCCATGGTCACGGGGGGACTGAGGTGTTAGACGTCCTGATGTCATAGTTAGTAACTGGGTGGGTGGGATAGTTTTATTTCAATGTGTAGTATTCGCGTAAATATAAGAAAACAATATGGTTATGGGGGTTAAATAATTGCCAGTTACCAGTTACGCATTAAAAGAGTACCAATATTTTTATTAGCTCTTAACTATCTTAACTTCTAATACAATATAATAATATTCACAAGGCTGAGATCATTTATGTTTGAAGCAAAGACGTTTTAGAAATTATATCCCTAAGTCAAATTTAATATATTCGTAATCTGAGATATACACACAAGAATGCAAAGCAGTATGATTTATTATTATAGTAATAATTGTTATAAGTACGTAACCATTTTAATTATATTATAAAGTAGGTATAATTGAAATGGCTTTTCATAGTTATCCGCACCGTCGTCATCTTCTTCGTCTGAGTCCTCAGCATTTTACATCAATGTGTGGCACTAATAATTTATATGCCGTATGCATTGTATTGGGATGGACGAGAATTTCGAATTTCTCTTGAGCTATTTCGTTTCCTTTATCCGATATATAACAGACTTTGTGCGAAGGTGTGACCTTCCCTGGTATTACATGGCCCATGTACTGGACTCGTCCTATGAATAGTTTCTCTCGGTGAATGTTCACGCCACCAAGTACTGCTCCAACTGGTATGTTATCCTGGCTTGTTGGCACCCATGTACAGTCAAATCCACATAGGACCTAAAGGAACACAAAGTTTACGTTTGGCAATAATAGTGAGGCTCAGCAACGAATACTTTGTTAAATACCCACATATCGTTTACTTGTATTGGTGGGCACATTTCCACATCTTCATCTTAATATTTCACCGGCTCCACACGGTATGACCCAATGATTTAAGGAGAGCACTATAGGATAATAAAGGAAAATATATATATGACAGTGCATCTCATTTCATAACTCTGTCGGGTATCAGATCAGTCTGAACAATGCGTCAATTTTTCATAAAAAAGTAACATTATCACCGTTAAAGGGGATTCAGGTTTTTTTTTTTTTTTTTTTTTTTTTTTTTTTTTTTTTTTTTTTTTTTTTTTTTTTTTTTTTGAATTGACTATATGTTGTTGGCCAGAGTGGCCATAACAACTTCACCCGGACAGAGGGCGAGCGCAAGTGCGCTCCAGCCATAGGGGCAGGGGGGCAGCTAGCTCAAGGGCGTCACTAGGGACACGACCTCGGCTTGGGCCGCTGCCAGGAGAGGTGGCGAGGGTAAATCTACCACCGGATCGGAACGCGACCTCGACTGAGAAGATCCGGCAAGAAACTCAGCGGGCTTGTCGGGTGCCAAGGTGTGTCTAGGTAAGTAGACGCACCTTCTAGCGGAAGCGGGGGTTCGTCGACCTCGCCGGCGAGGTCGGTGTCTGGCGGGGAGTGTGCGTGTGTCGTTCTCCTCGACATCTGAGTCTAGGAGAGCGGTGAGTGGGTCGGGGGGGTCCAGCACCACATGCCGCGGCCTGCGGCGGCATGTATCTGGCTCGTGTGCGGGTGCATAATCGGCGGCGGCGACGATTAAGGGATTGGTGTGTTCAGAAGCCTTCATGAAATAGCGTTCAGACGCTATTTTGAAGTGCTTCTGGATAGAATCGAGGCGTAAGTCAGAATGAAGGTCTACGTTCCGTACGAACCACGGGGCTCCGACGGCTTGGCGAAGGAAGCGAGACTGAATAGCCTGGAGGCGCTTAATGTGCGAGTTGGCCGCGTGGGCGAACACAACGCTCGCGTAGGACATGATGGGGCGTATGCAAGCTTTGTATAGTGTCACCTTATTTCTAAGGGACATTTTACTCCGCTTGCACAAGAGATAATGAAGGCGACCGAGCACAAAGGCGGCTCGACCGTGTGGAGTGGATGTTAGGGCTGCTATTTAAATTACTTGTTATCAAAAAAAATTACCTGTGTATTTTTTGTTTGATAATAAGTTATTTATGATCATTAAATTGAGTATTAACCTAGTTATTTACGTATTTTTTGCATAGTAATAAAATGTCTTTTAATGTTTTTTTTTATATTTAATTGCATTTTAACATAATAATTATGGACTTTAACATTACCTACGATGTGTTATTATATATACTTATATATAACATAATACCTCGTTTAAAATTCTCACCTCAAATGAATCCTTTTCGTGTTCATCACCACCGCAAGGTATATAAGCAACGCCTTCTGACGACACATATTTGCCAGGTGTCAGAGACCCTCTGTGAGGGGCTCTTATTATGTAGAGACTGTCTTCCTCAAAACCTCCAATGAGGGCATCATCAGGTAAGCTAGTTTCTGAATTAACTTGTACCCAATGAAGGTCCCCATTTACTATAGGTTTTAATATTGTTTTTTCCAAGAAGGGTGGCACTGAAAAAATATAATAGCGAAATTCTTGTAACATAAAAAAAGAATCATTGTAATGCCTACCTAGCTACACTTTATTGTAACTCTACAGAGTACACATCGTGTTGATCTACAAAATGTACCTTATTGGATATATATAAGACGTAAGCCTTGTAGTAAATTTACGATATACGATAATGACATGGGTTACATCAAACATCGAAAGTTCAACACACGCAATTTCCTCTATGTCGTTTAGTAGGTTAGTCTAATACCGTAAGCTAATCCTGAATAACACTGCAGAACAGAAATCAGCAATTAACATCGAAGCATCGATATCATCCAATAGAAGGCAACTCAACCACGTCGAGTACAGCACACAGTATGAAATGCCAACGTGCGAGATTGGGAAGGGCGCTGGGTTCAGTCACTCCATGATCATGGCCCTGTGCTACTGTCACGCACCATCAGCCTGCCACACCTCCACTCGATCAAGAACTTTTTGAACTCGTTAGGATTCATAATACCTGGAGTCGGCACCTCTACGTATGGGTTAACAGTGACTTGTCAGTCCCGCGGAGTTATGAACAACACAACGGCGATCACGACATTCCACCCTACCTTGTCGGGCTTCTGTCTGTAGTATCTAATAACCGACTTGGTATTACCAAGTCGGTGGGATTACAGCTGAGATTCCCCCAGCCTCCGAGGATTACTTCATACATTGGGTCCTCCTCAGTGCGGGTGGACGTTGGGGAAACGTGGCGGTTGTGGAAACTCCGGTAATTACTGTAGATAACCCTGCCTGGAGGATTAAGCTTATCACAATTTGCGTAATAAACGATCGCTTCTATTGAGGCGGAACAACAACCAACAATTACCTTCAATTTCCCAGGAGCCTGTCGCTCCCCAACCGGTGCACACTCCGCGACGAAATTGATAGGGAACGGACTGGAGTCTGCCCAGGAGATGAATGGGATGGCTACGCCTTCGCGACCGGCCGAAATGATGCCGCGATTCCAGTGGATCCAGAAACCACGGAATTCATCAGCGTTCATAATACCGGGCTGGTAGATCTCTACTTTGTCAGGTTTGGTTCTGTTTTTCCTGATCACGCTTTTTGTGTTGACCCATCCTCCAATAAATACCTGATAACAATGGTTATGGAAATGAAATAATGTTATAAAATATGTTAAGATGCCATGACTTTTAAAGATTTTGTCTACCTCAATCATTGGGTCTGACTCCTGAGGTCCCGTGGTAAGCGCGATGTGGGCATCATTCGGTGCTTTAACTTTGAACTGCACCGATCCACTAGAGACCGGAAAGAAATGGTACTCGAGTTTATTCTCGGTATTTAATGCTGCAAATATAATGTGTGAATGAGTGCATTTATTTGTATTACTGCATGTTATCCGAGGTAATCACTATTGCCTGAGTGATGTGTAAAACAACAATTTAATCGAAAACGGTTAATTTCATTTAGACGTAATAAAAAAACAATAAAGTTATGAAAAAATTGTAAGAAAGAATTTAATGTTTACTTTGTAAGTAAACAGATCCAGTATTTGATAATAGCTATATTAGTCAATTTATAAAAAAATAGTTTAGTTTTTTGCCTGTTGTTGTTTTCATATTAATTGATTCAATTTTTGTTACAAGGTGCACGCCTTTGTTATTCATTTATAGAGTACGCTCTGAGAACTCGGCAAACCATTGAGTGGTTTGGGTGAGTCGGAACTACCTACTCATGACTACTCACTACTAATCACATCACATACGAGCCAAAGCACGTATTAATCGATCAGAACTCCGAGAGCGATCTTGGAAATGTCATCCCAACGTCATCCCAGTACAAAATGAAATGTCAAACGCGTACTCAAGATCACTAAGAGGCTTGAGATCGATTTATTAATATGGCCTTAGACTCGCAGTTGTCTATGAAACGGACGTTACATTAATACTAAATATGTACCACTATAATTATTAAGATTCTTGGATTGCTATGATCAGTTCTGCCAACATTAGCATAGGGATACGGATGTCGTATACGTAGTAGGTAGGTACCATCAACAAAGTTGACGCTTGATCAATTTTTAACACTTTTCCCTTGCAGTCAGTAGTCATAGGATGCCTCGCCCATTATGTTGTTGTCCAATGAGACGAAAAGCGTCCGATGAGACAAAAGCCCTTTTTTTAGAAAGCCATTTGTTTCGATGTTTTTTATGACCATGCTAGTCGCATGTGGCTGCTGGTCACTGCATACAAAATGCAACCTTAAGGTGATCAAGCGTCGAGTTTGTTGATTGTACATTACAACTTTGTTGACGTATTAATAATTAAGTACCTACTTACATCTTATGATTTCAATTTGGATTTACCACCACGAACCTATATAATATACTCAAAATAGTATAGTATACTTATTAATCTCAATGGCGTAAGTAACTGTGATACTTAAGTAGTAAATAAAAGAAAACATATTTTAAAGTTGACATTGATGGGTATAAATATTCTACTCACCAATAATATTGGCCATATTTGGAAAATGTATCAGATTTATGATCTCTAGTATTGAGAAGTCTGTGTTTATATCAAACTTTACACACGTACACTTCATACACGAGATGTGCGTAACCCAGAGAGTAGGTACAGTAATATATAGGAAAACGTAGCCTTTGATTATTATTTGTGGCATAGATTATTTTATACAATATAAAACGTGAGTGCGTAGCGTTTGCGACCATAGATTATACTATGTATAATCCTACTAATATTATAAATGTGAAAGTTTGTGAGTGTGGATGTATGTATGTATGTATGTATGTTTGTTACTCCTTCACGCAAAAACTACTGAACGGATTTGAATGTAATTTGGAACACAGATAGTTTATAACCGGGATTAACATATAGGATACTTTTTATCCCGATAATCCCGAAATTTTTGTTACGTTAAATACTACGCGCACGAAATCCGTGGGCACAGCTAGTATGTATATAAATAAGACTTTATACAAATGCTTATAATTCAACTCTATGGACTCATGACCATAGAGATATAAGAATAGAGTAGGGGAGCCCAGGCTCTCATACAGGGGGAAATGTGGCCCCGCTAGAAAGAGAGAGGAGATGAAAGCTGCTACCTTTCTCTCTCCACTGACGCATGCGTAGTCGCGTGCCTTCAAGAGTTGGGGAACAGCGTCTGTTATTCTTAATTTTTATTCTACGTTCTCATTAAAAAAATATTCTTGTTATCTGCTAATTGTTTTCAATGATAAAATAGGCATGCTTTCTACTATAAAGGCCGCGTGGTTTCATTTAAAGCAAAGTGCGCGACTGCGCATGCGCCTATAGAGAGAGAAAGGTACCCGGCTTTCATCTCCTCTCTCTTTCTACTACGGCCACACTCAGCGCCGCCGTCTTCCCTCCTCTATTCTTATATCTCTATGCTTATGACTATGCCTTTTTGGCAGGAAGTAGAAAAGAGGTTTTGTAATTTTTGTTTTAATTTGTTTCTTTGAATGATGAATGTGTAATGTTAGTATGTAACATTATAGTTAGCCAAAAATAATAATTATAATCGCTACGTACTTAGTATAAAAAGCAAGAGGCTCCTGAGGGTGTCCACGCAATACGAATTTTCAAGGATTTCCTATAACCTGTATGTACATAATATTATGTGTATAACGCACGTAACTAAAATGTATAGATACCAGGCATGCCTTTTAAGTTCTGTCGTTTCCATATTTCCCGGCAATTTTGAATTTGGAACTGTTCTATATTCGAATGTGTTTAAATTTCGAAACTCAAAACAATTGAAAGTTTTAGGATTAATGCTATTGTTTAGTCACAGCGTCGATTAGAATCTGTCAGGTTACGTACGAAAATGAATCTTCCTAAGGAAAATGTTCGTGCAATAATTTTCTACAACTTTAGAAGAGGCCTGACACGGCTTCAGTGTTTTGAAGAGCTAACATCAGTGTTCAGTGATGAAGCCCCATGTCTGCGGACAGTCGAACGCTGGTATTTATAATTCCAGCGTAAACATACTATTCTTAGTGACAAATCTCGCGAAGGACGGCCAAAATCCGCCTGCACTGAAGATAACATCATTGCTGTGAGACAACAAATTCTCGAAGATCGTCATGTGACGTATCAAGAGATAGAGGTTCTATTAGGCATCTCAGGGACAACCATTCAGAAAATCTTGCATGAAGCGCTTGGTGTAAGATAGCTAGTTTGCCGTTGGATACCGCATCTGCTTTCCGACGATCACAAGGCGGCCCGCGTCAGATGGTGTAAGAAAACTCTGCAAAGGTTCAACCAAGGAGAGTCAAATCACGTCTACGACATCATCAGTGGTGACGAATCTTGGATCTATGCCTACGATCCTGATTCCAAACAACAATCTACAATCTGGGTCTTTCAAGACAAGCCAAAACCGACTAAAGTTGTTCGTTCTCGAAGCACTTCAAAGAAGGTGGTGGCCACGTTCATTGGAAAAACCGGCCATATTGCGACTATTGCACTTGAAGATCGTAGAACGGTTAATGGAGAGTGGTATACCACAGTTTGTTTACCACAAGTCATCGCCAACTTCGAAAATCTAACTCAAAGCGACGCATCATCCTGCACCACGACAACGCAATCTCACACAGCGCTCGTCAAACGATTGAGTATTTGAAGCAGAAAAAAGTAGAAATTCTTGATCATCCTCCATACAGTCCTGACCTAAGCACTAACGATTTATTTACATTTCCTAAAATTAAGAAAAGTCTTCGTGGTCAAAGGTTCAGTCCGGTGAAAAAGCAGTCGACGCTTTCAAGTCAGCCATTTTGAACACCCCCACTTTAGAGAGGTATAAATGTTATAATAACTGGTTTGAGCGAATGGAAAAGTGTATTCAGCTACGTGGTGAATACTTTGAAAAACAATAAAAAGTACTACAAGGTTCTAGTTGTGTTTTTTTCTTCAAACGACAAAACTTAAAAGGCATCCCTCGTATAATGAGTGTCTCTCAAAGGTGGTGTCTCTGGTGAAGGTATTTCGATTTTTTAATCCAATAATTGAGGAGCTCCGGAACAAAAACCGATAAATCCACTTTTCGTAATTTTAGGGAAAACACAAAACATTGATTGTAATTGTCGGATTTTGTTCTGGCTGCCCATCTTTAGAGTCTCATTTAGTACGTTTTTAACGGGTTTTTGATGCGTCCGATTAAAGTACCTATGGCATGTAAAACTACTATGAGAGTCGGAAAAAAAAAGTGTTTTCATCAAAAGTGGATTTATCGGTTTTTGTTCCGGAGCTCCTCAATTGAGAACCTACCTAACCAGCTATCCTTTGATTT